>JAWQUS010000003.1:20000-10020000 GCA_036365455.1 Macrosoma leucophasiata
ATGAAATGAAATGAAAATGAAAAGGAAAATATTTTTATTTCAGGATAAACTCTTTTTTTTTTCTCTTTCCTGAAAGACATCCTGGTGTTATCTTTATCAGACCTTCGGTGTTATCATAATTTAGTTTAGCTAGCCACGTTTGAAGAATCCTTTTTGTTTCATAGGTGGACTTTCCTTAATATCACAATGCCTGACAACAGAATTATAGATAATATGTGTACTTGAAAATTTACCAAAACGTTGTGCAAAACGGGATTTGACGGAAGGATAAGGTAAACAGTAGACCGGGAATACATACTCCTAATATATATAATAAGGGAATAAAGTACTCCTAGTCGACAGCGATATATTGTGGGCAGCTTAACAAACTTTCATGCATTGAATGAATACGTATTACTCGGTCTTATTTATACATACATACATAGGTATAAATAACACTCGTTCGAGTTCGAGTAGTAGCTATAGGTATTTTAGTGTACATTTTAATTCTACCATAAGCTACAAATAATGAAAAACAAATATTGACTTATGGCTTGATTGTAGTGCCGTTTCTGCCATCTCTCGGCAGGTTAATGAACTAATAGGAGATTTCTCGTGTTCTAGTGCCTGGGCCCTAGCACACACTGATGCCACGTGATACTAAAACAATGAGGATATGGATTTTTTACTGACAAAATTATATTTCGAGACGTCGATTGCATACGACTTAGCGTTCGCCTCACTTAAATTAGTTGACTGCCAGCGAAATTCGCTTCGCTTGCTGAATGCTGATGTAATCTGTCGTTTCTTATGACAACCCTATACATTTTTATTCCTTTTCCGTAGCGAAAACTGAATAGATTGCGATTATGGCCAGGCCCGCAGAACAGCCGCCGCTTTTGTTGATCTTGAATCCCAGATCGATGAGATGTAGCTCCGGACGACTTCACAGTTCCCTATTATCTTTGTTACTTGTACTGCGATCGACTATCATCATTTTGCTTATGGCGAGACCAAAGTCAATGCTGGTCTTTTCGTGGACATTATTATCAAATTGATAATGAATTGAAATTCACTGTCCACAATCATAAAATTATTCAGCGATAAAGCTCAACGCAGGCTATTCATAATAGTGATTCACAATGTACCTTTATGCCTTACATTTATGGTCCTTACTTAATTAATAATCATTGTCAAAACTTTTGACGCTGCAAACTATTTTTACATTCCACTTTTGGTTTTGATTAGATTTGCACTATGCCTAATATTTGTCTTGTTTGGTAAATAGAGCTGGCACTGACCTCAGAAAAATATACGACCTTAATGTAATTTGAAGTACGAGTAAGTACATCATGTATGTATCATAATATAACATCATTTTATGTATCAAATTACTAGTACATCATACTATTATTTAAACATTATTTGATTCATCATTTTCAGTGCCTAATTTTGAAGCAGTATTATTTTTTTAACAGTAACTTATTATCAACTATGGAATCTTTAACTGGTCGGTGTCAACCTGATGTGCACTAGTCTAGATGATGACTGATGTCTACTAGTAAGCACAACTAATGAGACACTCATGGCGAGGAGTGTGCGGCGGGCGGCCCGACGGCATACGGCGCAACGGTGCGGCGGCGACGGTGCGGCAGTCGCGATGCGGGCAGCGCGCGGCACGCCGGCTCGGCTGGCAGAGGTAACGGGGGTGGTGGCGGTAGCGGTGGTGGTGGTGGCAGTGGCGGCGGGGACGGGGACGGGGGCGGTGTCGGGCGTGGAGCGCGCGGAGGTGTCGGGCGCGGTGCGGCTGGGCGCGCTGTTCGCGGTGCACGGAGCGCCGGCGGCGGCCGCGGCGGGCGCGCGGTGCGGCGCCGTGCGCGAGCACTACGGCATACAGCGCGTGGAGGCGACGCTACTGGCGCTGGACGCGATCAACGCGGACGGCGCGCTGCTGCCGGGCCTGCGGCTCGGCGCCGAGCTGCGCGATTCGTGCTGGGCGCCGGCGCCGGCCCTTCGCCAGACCATCGATCTCGTACGCGACGCCATCGCACAGCCGCCGCCCGCCGCTCTACCTGCCCACCTGCACAGCTCTATCCAAAACACCTGCTCGAGGGTTATAAGTTATAATTTACATTGTTTATGGTTTATGCCAGAACCTTGAAGAAGTCAACTAGATAATTAATCGTTTTTATAATTATCTAAGAAGCTTCTTCCAGCGATGTCGTACGCCTAAGAATTACGAATCATTTTCTTTGGGTAAAGCTTTAATTAATTAATAGGTAATTCTCTCTAAAGCTATAATGCGGCACGGAAAATCCATATTAGCTTAAAGGAAACCAATAGAGGATGTTTTTAACACCAGTAGTTGCAGCTGTGCTTTATCTGTCAGCTATTTGATCACTCAGTTAGTAACGGCAAAAAAGTTTTATGTTAGATATTTTTTTGTTCACGCACCCATGTTACGGAGAGTCATCTCAACTTGATACCAGTTTATTAATTTAATACGGGCTAGGATTGATGCTCGGTGCAGACAGAGTTTTGTAATCAATGCCACTTTCCGGCTCGAAGGAACGTTGTTCGCGATGATCCCTAACGTAGAGTGTACTGACAAATAAAAACTGGTATACCTATTCAAAACTTTTTCAAAAAACGTTTTTAAGGGTGGAGCTCCAGTGATGGAGTCTGCGGACTATAGTTAGGGGAGCCTAAGATACCGAAGGATACAGAAGGATGTGGAATGTGTAACAAATATCGTGGTGCAACCCAGGTTTAGTGTGGGGTTTAGCCCCAGCAATTTATGATAATATGATAGAAAATGATAATATCAACTAACATGCTGGCTCACCGGTTCACACTATGTTAACCTAACGTAAAAATAACATTATTTAGAGCTTATTGCACAAATTTCTATACATGCAGCCTGTGGGCCAGATATACTCAAAAAGCATATAGTGCCCTCCGAGTACAATACAATAACGCGTTCAGGGTGTTGCTGGGGTTGCCACGGCATTGTAGTGCGTCAGGGATGTTTGCGGAGGCACGTGTAGATTGTTATTATGCTACAATGCGTAAGAGGTGCGCGTCCCTGGTGCGCAGAGTGCGTCGCAGTACCAATAGCATTCTGAGCATGATCGCAAGCAGATTAGATTGTCTGTACATTAACCATTGCTGTGCCATATCAACTGGAATGTGCCGGTCATGAGTTGTACAATATAATAATAAATGTTAAAAATATATGTAGGTATTTAATGTCATTCAATAATGTACATTGTACCTAACATAGTTCTAAGTACAACTATACTAACAAAATGAGTCTGTGTTACTTAATAAATAAATAATAATGTAATAAAAATGGCAACCCTTGATACATCCTACTGCTGGACACGAAGTCTCTCCCCTTCTTGGAAGGTGGCCTGGAGCTTACTCCACCACGCTGCTCCAATGCGGGTCGGTGGCCAACCCGTTGTCGGATGTTTTTCGAACCGCCCATAAGACCTCCGACAAGGTTCAACGACTGATATATATCGATAGCAACCGGGACCGACGGCTCAATGTCAGATTAATAACTTATTATTGGTTTTCATTTTAATAGCGTGGCACCAAAAACACGTGAATGCCAGCTAGAATGGCTGATGTTCTGCAAATGGCCGCTATTCCACAACTCATACAAAACTTCTACAATCACGCGATATCGCGTGGAAGGCCACTGGATGGCGGGCCAGATCGCGCGATATCGTGCAAAATCATAATTGCGATGCCAATGCACCACGGCGACGGGCAAATGCTTGTAACAAGAAAACTGCGAACGATAGGTAAATCTGCAATATTGGCAAAAATTTAAAGTCCGTGCACACGCCCTAGTATTATCATACACATAATTCAATTAACAAAATGTTCTTCAATATGTAGGGCTACCGCCCACATCCGATAATCGGTGACCGACTCTTTGTAGGATAAAAATAGAACGTACTGATAGCAATAGTGCAACGCACACGTCCTACAAAAAATCGGTCAGAAATAAAATCGGTGCATCCCGATCGATCCGATAATCGGTGAAAAATGGAACGTTCGGAAATGTATGCGTCAACGCACACTACTCACCGACTCACCGACAGTCGACCGCATGTACTTGCAAGGTAATAGTCTAAGAGCCGAACCTAGGCCGACCTTCACCTATCTGTTTACCGAAATAACCATTTTTTCACAATTTTCATTAGTTCTATAGGCAAAACATGTCTTGCATGTATTGCCTATAGAAATAATAATATGTTCATAAGTATGATTAAATGAAAAATATTTATTAGCAACTTTCACCCACTTGTTAACCAATTAAATGTGTTTGAAACTAACCCCCTTATTCATAAACGTATTTTAGCTAAAGTGTTGCTAATCTCTCCTTTGTCTTTTTCTATCCTGCACATTTGACAATGCAACTGACAAAGACAAAGCTTTCTATAGCTAAAACGTATCTAATGTACGTTTATGAATAAGGGGGTAAAAGTTTAAGCCATATAAAATACGTCTATAAGCTATTACCCTGTTACGGGTTTACAAAGATATAAGAAACACAATTTCATGGTGAACGTGATTTAATCGTGCACTTAGTGGGTACAATTTATGCATGTATAGACCTAACCATTAAACAATGCTAACTTATGTGCTAACTTACATGCTAACTTACATCCTATGCTTATCTTAAATATTTAGAATTTTTGGACGCCAGGAGAGTTTTTTTTGTAGTGGAACTCTGCCAAAACCGAGCCTCGGCTAGATCAGGTCAGGGTCTCGTCAATTGTCACCAGATTTAATAAGGGGCATTCCTTCAGACCCCTTCACGAATAACACCACTCAACACTTTTACTTTATTGAAGTTATTCTCAAAATGTTCTTAGCAATAAAATACTTAACATTAATGTCACATATAACCCCCTAGTTGTGGTTACGTGTGTGTCTCATTCGACATCTCATGACGAATGACCACTACCTAGCGGAATGAAGGCCCCTCCACTCGCCTTCGGACCCGCTTACATCACAGGCATAAGCAATAATTCCGTTACATACTAACTCATTATAACCCACGTATTTATGTTCATGGCTAGGTACCTGGCAAGGAGTGGAGGTTTTACTGGTGGTAGAGCTCCAATGACGGAGCTCGCGGGCGTAAACGCGGTATCATACATTCGTAACAATAAAACAAACAACAGCCCTCAGCCTCAGCCCTTAGGCCCTCAGGTTGACGCGATGCGACGCGGAGTGACGCGGACATGCACTCAGGCACTCAGTCACTCAGTCGGAGTCCACTCGGCCGGAGACTGACAGAGGACTCTCGAGCTTCCACCTGCCGCTCACATTGCTTGTTATCTTTGTTTGTTATGCCACCAGATGGTGGCCATGCTGGGGGTGAGACACGAAAAGAGTCCTAATTAATTTAAAAATACAACCAAAGTGAGGAGGTCAGTACTCAATACTTATAAGTATGGTAGGGGGGAGCCCAGAGTGCTAAATGTGTAGTTACTGGACTTTATCTCGTCATATCTTTTATAAGAAACATCGACTTGCCTTCCTTTCCTCCTTTTTTTTGCGTCGTTAAAAAAAGCTCCTAATGGATTTGTGAAAAGCAAAAAAAAAACGTAACGTCAAATTACTCATTTCACATTCGCTTGCGCTGCTCCGTTCCTATTAGTCAAAGTGTGATGATATATAGTGTCGCCATGAAATGTTGAGGTCTTGAGGGTTACATGATTGAGACAACTTCATAGCTTAACTGTAGTTTATTGAGAATCCGCATAATAAAATATTAACTTAAAAAATACTGCTTACAATACATAAATATTACACTTCCGTCCTAAGAGAGCGTATACAATAATACGTTTAGTATAAAGGAGCATACACACACTTCAATAGTCGTCAATAAAGTACCTCGAGTGACCTAGAGTACATAGTAAGGTAATTTAACCCTGTTCTATATCAGACCGAGGCCGGCGCGAGTGGCGCGGCGGGCGCGGCGGGCGCGGCGGGCGCGGCGGGCGCGGCGGGCGCGGCGGGCGCGGCGGGCGCGGCGGGCGCGGCGGGCGCGGCGGGCGCGGCGGGCGCGGCGGGCGCGGCGGGCGCGGCGGGCGCGGAAGGCACGGAGGGCGCGGCGCCGCTACTGGGTGTGCTGGGCCCCGGCGCCAGCTCCGCCGCCGTGCAGGTGCAGAATCTGCTGCAACTCTTCTCCATTCCACAGGTGACGTAATAGCATCACATACATGTTTACGCAAATCTCCTAGTTTAGAAGCCCTCCTCTTAGAAGGCCCCTACCGCTTCACCAATTCAATTATGATACAACTTTTTGTTATAATTGGCATTTTCTTTTCAGCTTTAGGTAAGATAGATACCAGTATCTACTTCCTTAATACACTCCTGTGACTCAGTGCGTGTTCGTGGACGTAGTCAGCGTTCGAGGCGTTCAATAAGTCCTTCGGGGCAATCGTTGTGAAGGTCTCAAGATACAGAGATTAAAAATTGTGATATAATTGAATGTCGTGAAATGTTCCGTAATACAATTGCAGTTTTAGAATAAATAAAACTTTGTTTGGATGGTTTTGTTCCGAAGGTGTCGTACTCGGCGACGTCGCGCGAGCTGTCAGACCGAGCGCGTTTTTCCACATTCTTCCGCGTGGTGCCGTCCGACCTGCACCAGGCGCGCCTGCTGGCCGCATTGCTACGCGCGCACAACTGGACCTACGTGCACGCCGTGCACACCGACGGTCAGTACTTGCACGTTCCCACACCACCGCCTTCCGCGTGATGCCGTCCGACCTGCACCAGGCGCGCCTGCTGGCCGCATTGCTACGCGCGCACAACTGGACCTACGTGCACGCCGTGCACACCGACGGTCAGTACTTGCACGTTCCCACACCACCGCCTTCCGCGTGATGCCGTCCGACCTGCACCAGGCGCGCCTGCTGGCCGCATTGCTACGCGCGCACAACTGGACCTACGTGCACGCCGTGCACACCGACGGTCAGTACTTGCACGTTCCCACACCACCGCCTTCCGCGTGATGCCGTCCGACCTGCACCAGGCGCGCCTGCTGGCCGCTCTGCTGCGCGCGTGTTAGATTTGGGTGTAGATCTATACAAATAAATAAAATTGGAGTGTCTGTTTGTAATAAAAATAACCGCTTCTTACTAAATACATATGTATGTATACAAGGTACATATACCAAAACAACATATTTTACAATTTTTATCTTTCTGTCTGTCTGTTTGTTGGGGCTAATCTCGAGAACGGCTGGACTGATTTCGACGGGACTTTCACTGGCAGATAGCTTATGTAATAAGGAGTAACTTAGGCTCCTTTTATACTAGCTGCGCCCACGACTTCGTCCGGGTAGATACTGTACAATCATAAATTCACACGGGAACAATGCGCGGGCTCAGCTGAGCCCGCGTTAGTAATAAATAAAAGAACAGAATACCCCGTAAATAATTATTTATTTATCGTTATTTTCGTCGAAATCTTTATTTTATATTCAAGAATATTTAATGGTTATAGAAATATATATTTGGTTGATGTTTATATTTAGTTTCCAATTTTATATTCTTATTGATATTCTATCAATATTATATTTTACAACGTATTTAATGTTCTACTTGATTAAAACCACATATTTTTTCTGTTACAGTTTCATAATATTATTTCGAACTGGAATATATAGAAACTAAGCAAGAATTCATAAAACTGAAATGAATAATTTCGCGTATTTTCACGAATTTACACACCTGGTGACATCTATTGTAAGTCCAGGATAATATTTGAACAAGTTGTACAGGATATGATACCAGATGGCGGTACTGAATTCGTAATTTTGGATTTGTATGGAAGTGTCCCCTCCCTGATTGATACTTACCTCTGTTGTAGAATGTCAAGTGTAATTACTCTATTACCGTTTTCCGTGAGTTTATTTGATTACTACAAAGAGCGACTTGTAATAATCATCCAAACATTTTTTTTTAACGGACTTTTGTAGGCGACCTGTCTAGAGACGGCGAGCGCAGAAGGCGCTCCAGCCTAAGCAAAACTAGTTAGCTCAACTGCCTGCATGGGTCACCCATGCGGGTCCGTGCCTCGGCTTCGGACGTTAAGGAGGGACATATGAGACATATGCGATTATGGACTTCGCAACTTTCGCTCTACTCCATTCGACGGATGGCGATACCCGGAATGTGATCGGGCTCGTGGGTCCGGGCATAGGGTCGGGGCTAGAGGCGGGCGCGGCGCGTTGTATTGGCGGTTGCTGTACAGTGTTGTAAGTGTGATTGCATAGCGGCGATGGCCACCGTGGTCTCATCGTCCGGGTCTTGTAGGACGTGCCTTGGACGTCTCCTTTTGGCGCGATCAAAAGGAGTGTAAATCGCGGCCGCTCTAACTAGCGGATTCGAGTGATGTCTAGCCCGATCGAAATAGCTCGCTAAAGCTCGCTTCATAAACTGCCGGATGGTAGGCAGTTGGTAAGCAGGTTAGCGTCGATATGCAAGTTTTTATTACGTACGTACCGCGCCCGTAAGGCCCGCCTATGGATCTACGTAAGAATTACGTAAGAATTGATTTTGCAGAGTTTGTAATGTTGTTGTCGTAATGTTGATGTTTTCGCGTGGGCGAATACCCGATACGCGTAACATACTCGTAAAATGGGCCTTATGCAGGACGTAGGCGCGGAGTTTGTTCCGGGCCGATAGCGTATAGGCGCGGAGTTTGTTCCGGGCCGATAGCGTATAGGCGCGGAGTTTGTTCCGATTCCGATTGAAGACGATGTTCCGTCTTTTATATAGAAGACCAATATGGCAATTTTGTAAAAAGTCATTATATGTCCTTTATTTTAGAACGAAACGTTGTCCTATGATATTCTCAACTATACATTAGTACACAGTATATACAGAGTATTTTCCACTAAATATCTCGGAGTATTTATTGACCAGCGTTTATCTTGGCACGCTCAGATTGAATATATCAATGCCAGAATTAGGAAGCTGGTATGGATTTTTAAGAGTCTGAGACACGTAACTACAAAACAATTAATGAAACAAATCTATCTAACACTAGCCCAATCTGTGATGACCTATTGTGTATCAATTTGGGGAGGAGCCACTCAAACAAAATTCCTGGAAGTAGAACGAGCTCAGCGGTATCTATTAAAAATCATACATTTTAAAAGGCACAAATTTTCTACTGAGAAACTCTACGAAATTAGTGATGTTCTAACAATGAGAAAATTATATATTTTGAATGCTACCTTGAGACATCATAGAACCTTAACGTTTGATCCATCGTTACTTGCGCGTAGGAGAGGGGGCACAGTTACAACTAAGAATTTGAAAAGAACAGATTTTGCTCAGAGACAGCTTTTATATTATATTTTTTATATTATACAGATCAACCCTATTGTATAATAGAATAAATAGAATTCTCCATATATACCAACTTACAACTCGAGAGTGCAGGCAAAAATTTTATAGAGTGGTTAAAACCGAAAACGTTTGTAGAAATAGAAAATTTATTTAAAATTAATCTTTAGCGTGTTAAAATTGTAATGGTTAATAATATTGTTAGACTTAAATTAAAACACATTTAGATAAAATAAGTTAAATTAAATTGTGAAGTTACATGCATTATGTTACCTTTTCTAGAGAATTATGTATAATGTTTTTTGTATTTATCAACACGTTACGGCTGTGTGTGTGTGTGAGTGAGTGTGTGTGTGTGTGTTTTGCCTGGTTTTGATACTTAATCAAGGAACTTTATCATTTAAGTTATTTCAGTTATACTTAGTTACCTAAGCTATGGAAGAGCGGGGCCACCCGTCACAGGTCTAATATATAGCCTACTGGGTTGGTCCTAGCACTTGTTTATAGATATAAGTATTTTTTGTGAAAGAAATAAATATTTTTTGATTTTGATTGTATTGATACGAGTACATATAATCACTAAAATTGATATAATCACTAAATAATATTCAAAATAATAATAACATCATTTCTATAACCATTTATCTCACACGCGCATACCTGGAGCTACGAGCTCGCCACGTCCACCGACGGTCAGACTTCCCACACTCCCACACTCCCACACTCCCACACGGCATCCATCCGGTACTCCTCATTCCCTCCATGGAGCAATGCCTGATCAAAAAATGGACCGTGGTCCTTTCGGCCGTTGAGCTGAGAGTCCATTAGAACAAACAATCCGTAATCTTCCATGTACAGACGGGGAACTCTGCGCGTATCCAAAATCAATGAAATATAATAATACGTTAGAGCAAGAGACTCCTCAGGGTTGCCAACCATAGCACCGGGACGGTCATATGACTTTGAAGCCCCAGAACTGATGATGGGTGATGATGGGCGGTTATCCATTCGAAAGGAAAACCATGCTCCAATCGAAATTAATGTTTATTGCTACAGATAGTTCCGGACAACATAGGCCTAGAACTGTGTAGCATTAATTATACCATGTGGCCCCTTGGTTTTTTTTTTATGTTTTGAAAGTGGCAAACAAGCATGCAGTTCACATTGATGTTAAGTGATGACTGCAGCCTATAGACACCCACACAACACACCACACGCACTGTAGTGTCCACTAGGGTTGTTGAGGATTCCTCTTCCGCTTCCTCATAATGAGCAAGTTCCGCAATATTTTGGGTTCTTCAACCGTTTCCGCATCCTCATAATTAAAAACAAAAAAAATCCTCTTCCGCTAACGCTTCCTCAAAATTTAAGAGGAATTTATGAGGAATTTCATTGCGCATGCGCGTCTCGTATCCATGGCAACGCACACACACGCCGCAGCGCGATGCCGGGCTGAACAAGCGAGCGAGACCTCCCCTCCCGCCACTGGCGCTGTTCCTTGCTAGTTTGTTTTAATTTTATTGACAAACATTACATACAAAATTATGTTTATACGCGTAAGCAACTAAAAAATTCGAAATATTCTCTTCCATCAATATTAATTGTCCCAGTGAACGACTTTTAGCAATGCTGGATTGGTATATTTAATACGACGAGTAAAAAAACCGGTTGTCAAGGAAAACAGCTTTCAAATAATTTTTTATAAAATTAACCTCCCTATAATTAATTTTGATTAATAGTATTCAATTTTTTTATATTGATTAATTATATTCGACTTAAGTACTTAATTAACAAAGAAATAAAGATTGCATTCTTATTTTCTTTTCAATTTCTAAATTAAATTGTATCATTCACTCATCTTTTTTTGTGTGCGTGTGTTATGTAGATACGAGTATGTTACTGAACTCGTCCGTAACTGCTGGACCGATTTTGATGATTCAATATTGTGTGTGTTTTGAGAATGGTTTAGATTCATAGTTTGGTCCACTGGAAAATGCACTTTTAATTATTTTTTTTTGTATGTATGTACTTAGTTATGTACATAGAGACAGGACAGCGGATTTTGGGGGTTGGGTCCGCTAGTATTTATAATTTCGTATCATCCTCTTTTCATCTTTCTGAAGCTCGCAAGGCCTCGCGGCTGGTGTAGAACGCAAGCGATCTACACAATTAAGCGATATGGGTGCGGTCGGGTATGTGACGGGTGACCACTAGTGGCAAATTAAAATGCGCGTTTCCGTGCTTCGGAGAGCACGTTAAGCCCGTTTATTCCCATGGGCCTCCTCCGAGACCGGCACCGGGGTAGTTAGTTAGTTTCATTTGTTCATAGTTATACTGCAATGGTTTATTCGCATTTCGCATCGGACGTTAGGTACCAATAGTCGAAAATTGACTTAGGTGACAATTTTTCAATTTGTCGATTTTTTCGTCATGAGTGTCGTTTTCGTGGTTCTTGAGGGTGTTAAGTTCGACAGTGGTGTCAAAATAAAGATCCAAGATGGTGGCTGCATGAAGTTGTCAACTTTTTCGTCATGGGTGTCGTTTTTATGGTTCATGAGGGTGTTTAATCCGATAGTGGTGTCAAAATGTAAATCCAAGATGGCGGCTGCATGGAGTTGACAACTTTTTCGTCATGGATGTCGTTTTTATGGTTCATGAGGTTGTTGAATCCGATACTCGTGTCAAAATGTATTTCCCGGCCCCCGGCAACGGCCCCCTCTGAGACCGGCAACGGTCTCAGAGCCGACGGTCCCGGTTGCTATAGATAAATAGCAGTCGTTAAACCTTGTCCCAGGCCGTATGGGCGGTTTGAAAACATCCGACAGCGGGTTGGCCACTAACCGTTATCTCCACCATCCATGGAGCAGCGTGGTGGAGTAAGCTCCAGACCTCCCCTCAAGAAGGGGAGAGACTCGTGCCCAGCAGTGGGACGTTTCAACGGTTCATTTTTATTATTATATCATTAACTGCCTCAGTAGCGTAGTAGTAGCAGGCCACTACTACTACGCTGGAGGTCCTCGGTTCGATTCCCGGGACTATCAGAGATAACGGTTAAAAATCCTTTATCTCTGGTGCTATTGGGATTTTTGCATTTTCTGGAAGTTTCCCAGTAGGTACCTCGGAGTTTGGCAATGTGCCCTGAGATGGCAACAGGTTCGCCACCTGTTACATGGGCCAAAACGTAACCGGCGAGTCGTGGGTGTTTGCATGTATGCTTGAATGCATGCATTTATCTCTGCCTACCCCTTCGAGGATTACAGGCGTGAAGTTACGTACGTTCTTCCTCTTCCGCTTCCTCATCCGCATCCTCTGCCTCATCCGCATCCTCTAAATTTGCGCGTCACAATTCCTCTTCCTCCTCCTCTTCCTCATAATCACTTCCTCAACAACCCTAGTGTCCACTGCGTGGGGCCTTCTGTGAGGAAAAGTATCGCCTTATAGGAAAGGGTAGGGCCACCTGCTTATTAATTGAAGGTACTTGTTTGTCGACTATTTTGAAAAGGAAATTGGAATCGTAATAATTATATAAACATCATTAACAATTTTAGTTCTACTATCAAGATTTATATAAATACTAGCTGGCCCGGCGAACTTTGTATCGCTTTAAAAGTAAAGATTAAAAAATACACTACAGTTTTAGCGAAAGTAACAAACAGCAATTGATTTTTGAAAATTGCATGGCCTGTCCGGTTTCGGTAATACATCAAAATAAAAAGTGTACGTCATAATGGCGGGCAATTGACATTTGAATGTATAAAATTATTGATTTTATTTCACGAATTGTCAAAAGATACGAATTTTGCGAATACATGTTCTCGACTCCGAATAATAATTTTTTTACGATCTTTAATTGTAAATAGGTTTCGATCGAGTCTACCGTAGACCTGTGGCAGAAAAAATGACATGTAATGTCTGTGCTTAGGTTCATAATGGCGGATGTTAAAAATTGAATATTAAAATTGTGCATTTTTAACCACTAATGTCATCAACACTACCACCATCAACTGTCTCTTATTCCTAAGACAATGTCACTTAATGCTAAGTTTGCAAAAATGTGCGAGTGGTAGCTGAATAGACAAAAAACACTTAAAAGCGTAAAATAAACTCAATTAGATAATTTCATTATAGGGGAATAAACACGTAACCTATGTATTAATTATAATAAGACAATTACTTTATTATGGGCTACGTACCCACATACTCATAGGTTTGAAGTCAGTGCCAAGGCAATAAATAGTGCGGCCCGCGCGTTAGGACTAATGTGTTGTTGCAGTACCTACTACGTTAAAGTTATCAAATACGGCTATTTGAAACGCAGTGAAATAGGCTCTAATTTTATTTAACTTGGCACCGACTTCAAAGCTGTGAGTAGGCAGGTACGTAGCCCATATAGTAATTGTCTTATTATAATTAATATATAAGTTACGTGTTTATTCCCTTAAAATGAAATTAGCTAATTGAGTTTATTTTTCGCTTTTAAGTGTTTTTTGTCTATTCAGTTTTAAATTTTTTTTGAAGGCGGTTTTTTTTTATTTTAATTATAATTAATGTTATATAAGGTGCCCATGTAATCAGGCAGCTGCATCCCTGGTACATAGTTGAATGTACACAAATGTGACGTATTTGAAGTAGGAGAATGTCGCAGAGAGCTATGGGCAGAGCGGCATGGCGGCGTTCCGCGAGGAGGCAGCACGCGTGGGCGTGTGCGTGGCGCGCGACGAGCCGCTGCGTGCTGCGCCCTCGCCGCACGAGGTCGATGCCGCGCTCGATCGACTTTCCACCGGCCCGCAGGTCAATTATTACCTACTGTCATTACTACATCATACTAACCCCGCCACCAAAAATGCAATAGTTCAAAAAGAAGTGGGCAGAACCGTAACGTGCCTTACTCGTTCCACCGCTCATTTCGCTCGGCGGTCTATGCTGTCGTATTCATGATCAGCGAGCGAAGAGTGGGTACATGCAGTGTAGCTGAAATAAGATTTTTTTAAGGTTTCTAATATTTAAAGCCTCATTTGATTTTTCTAATAGTTCCGTTGTCCGTTGCTTGGCTTGGATGTTTACCGTGTGGCACACAGGTGTGTGTGTGCTGGTGCGAGGGGCGGACGGCGCGCGCGCTGCTGACGGGGCTGGCGCGGCGCGGGGCCGGCGGGGGGGGCGGTGGGGGGGGCGGCCTGCGGCTGGTGGCCAGCGACGGCTGGGCCGACCGCCGCGACGTGGTGGCCGGCCTCGAGCGCGCCGCGAGACACGCGCTCACCGTGCGCATCCGCTCGCCCTACCTCGCGCACTTCGATCCGCACTACCATAACCTATCGCCGCACACCAACCACAGGAACCCATGGTTTAGAGTAAGTTTCTTTATGGCCATCTGATTTACAAGAATGACATTGAACCTGTCATCTTTTTACTCACGTAGTTATAATGTATCTCTATTGGGTTCATAAAATCGAAAATTTATATCGTGACTTGTTTTTTAGTATGTTTAGGATCGGGCGGTAAATAGTTCGTTTCTTTTTGTAGGAATTCTGGGAGCAAAAATTTAACTGCTCACTCGAGAGCAATTCACCAACCAACATGACACAATGTAAAGGTAGGTCAGGCCGTATTCATTATTTTGGCAGTTGTACAAATTAGTTATTATCTACTATCATGAATAACATAATACACAACTTACAATAGGTACAGAGTCGCTGGCGAAGGACTACACGCAAGAGCCGAAGCTGGCGCTGGTGGTGCGTGGGGTGTACGCGATGGCGCATGCGCTGCACGCCATGCGCGAGGGGTGCGGGCGCGGCGGGGAGGGGCAGGTGGGGGACAGATGCTCCCTGCGACCCTTCAATGTGTCGCTGTACAAGTGGCACCTGGCGCGCGTGCGCTTCCGGGCGCCCGATGGCGGCCTCGTAGCCTTCGACGACAACGGAGACCCACCACCCGAGTGTGTACCTATATTACCTACACCACCCTGTATGCTATGAAAATGGACGTAAATAAGTAATTGGTCAGAAAAATGTGCGGTCTAAATTTTGTCTATTTCCTATCACCATTGAGCAGTGGCGGTTTCTCTGAGATGGCGCGTAAGGCGCCGCCATATCATAGTTTTTAAGCATTAAAATGTAAATAATCATATATTTATAACCCAATTACTTTGACCTAAATGCTAAATGGTAGTGTTCAGCATTATCGTGTTCCGGTCAAGTGGTAATGTACGGCCCTGTAATTTCCGGCACAGAGGCATAACACCTTAGACCTCAGGAGTGGTAACACATCTGCATTTTGACCTCGGTCTTTGTGTGGGTGTCTATAGGCTGCAGTTATGACTTAACATCAATGTGAACTGCATGCTTGTTTGCCACTTACATAACATAAAAAAAAACCTAGGTACAATAAATAATAGCATTTTACGAGCGCTGCGGTCTTCTATCACGAACGCAACTCGCGATTGTCGTGCCCGGTGGTTGGCGCCGAAGCTGAGGTGAGCGATGCGCTTCTGCCAGCGCATGCGGAGTCCAAACGAAGTCGTTCGCCGCCCGCGCCCGGCCTCTCGATCGCCTAGTATTACTCACTGAGTTTGAAGCGCGGATCTGGCACTGTGAATGGCGCACTACCTAACGATTTTTCGCATATTTTTTGTGATAGTGTCGATTTGTTCAATTAAATTCAATATATTTATTTTCGAATATGGGTACATATTGAAGATTAGAAATTAAATAACCTGCGACCTCAGAATAACCAGTCCAGCCGGACTGGTAAGGGATTTAACACGTAACCTATGTATTAATTATAATCAGACAATTACTTTAATATGGGCTACGTACCTGCCTACTCACAGCATTGAAGTCGGTGCCAAGTTAAATAAAATGAGAGCCTATTTCACTGCGTTTCAAATAGCCGTATTTGATAACTTAACCTACGGTCGGAATTTTAATTCGATTCCCGATTTGACATTTTCAGTGTTGCAACGTAGGTAATGACAACTGCTATAATAATATAGTGACGTTGCGAAATTAATCGATACGGAAATGAAATATTTCGGAATCGATTCAAATCGTTTAAATAAATAATAAATAAATACTCTTTATTGCACACCAAAGACACAAGGATACATAAAAAGAAACTTAAGTATATTGTGAAACAAAGGGCGGCCTTATCGCTAGAAGAGCGATCTCTTCCAGGCAACCCAACAAAAAAAGAGAAACTTATAACTAAGAAGGCGGGGTGTGCGACACTTTAAGAAAAAATATAAAATAGGTACACAATAACGTTAACAGACAGAGAGAGATATAACAATAGTTACAAACTGAAAACAAATTGACAGTAAACAAAGGAAGGAAGGAAATTGGAGAAGAACGATTCAAAGGAGGGTAGAGAGATAGTGAGCCTTAACTTGACGTTTAAAAGATTCAATTGTATCAATTTGCCTAATAGAGCATGGCAAGGAGTTCCACAAACGTACGGCTTGGACAGAAAATGATTTAGTATAAAAATTACTGCAATGTAAAGGAGTATTAAGACGTAAGGTTACAGAGGAACGAAGGGAGCGGGAATGGGAAAGGTATGAAAATTCAAAACTATCTCTTAAATATTTTGGGCTCTTTGGGTTAAATAGCACTGAGTACAAAAGAGAAAGAATATGTACATTCCGGCGATGTTGAATGGGCAGCCATTTGAGCTTATTGCGATATTCGGACACATGATCATATTTGCGAAGACCAAATACGAATCTTATGAAAACATTTTGTAGGCGCTCAAGTTTGTTGAGTTGGCATTGGGTCAAATCAAGATAATAGACGTCAGCATAGTCCAGTATAGGAAAAAGTAAAGAATGTGCAAGCGCAATTTTAGTAGGAATAGGCAAAAAGTTACGCAGCCTTCGCAAAGAACCTACAGTGGCAAACACCTTCCTGCTGATGTCGCATAATTGAGAAGACCACGAGAGATGTTGGTCCAAAATAATACCTAAGTTTTTTACAGTTTTAGAAAATGGTATATGAATGCCGTCGAAGAGTACATGAGGTAAAGTGTCCCAGTCTATTTTACTAACTAGCCTAGAGCTGCCAATTATAATTAATTGTGTTTTCTCAGGGTTCACTCTCAGACCAAAAGAAGTACTCCACGAAGAGATGCGTTCGAGGTCATCATTAATATCGTTGATAGCTTTAGGTAAATTGTTCAACGATGACCTAGTGTAAATTTGGAGATCGTCTGCATAGAGGTGATAGAGAGAAGAAATATGAAGGCAAACAGAGTTAATAAAAATAGAAAATAAAAGAGGAGACAACACGCCACCTTGAGGCACACCAGCAGTAACAGTACACCAGGTCGATGAAAGTTCGTGAGCCTGAACACAATGCCGGCGGCCGTACAAGTAATTACGAAACCAATCGATTGCAAGCGGAGATATGTTAAGTGAAACTAATGTCGCTAGTAGAATGTCAAAGTCAACGGTATTAAAGGCATTACTAAAATCAAGCAATGATAATACCGTTAACTGTTGATTATCCATGCCAAAACGAATGTCGTCGGTGATTTTCACTAAGGCGGTCGTCGTACTGTGGCCAGAACGGAATCCAGATTGTAAGGGATTGAAAAGGTCATGATTGCATAGGAAGAGGCTCAGCTGCTGATTGATAAGGCGTTCAAGGACTTTGGAAAGGAAAGGGAGTATAGAAATAGGTCTATAGTTTGCAAAACAAGTAGGGTTGTTTTTTTTGGGGAGGGGAATTATATAGGCATATTTCCATAAACTAGGAAAGACACCAGAAGAGATGCAGGATTTAAAAATTGAAGTAATAACGGGAGAAAGGATATCTAACAAGGGAATTATCACGATTATTTTACGACTAATTTTGTCACATCCGACGGCATTCGAACTGATCGCTAGGATGTTCTTCCTAACATCACGCTCAGCAAATTGACTAAACATGAATTCGGAGTGACTAGGAGTGGGCAACTGTGAAAGAGTGAACAAAGTATGCGTTTTTAAAACATCATCAATTGATGTGACAGTAGAGAAATGTTGATTAAGCAAGTCAATGTCTAAATTATTAGGAAGAGAATCAGTACGAGACTTCCCAACTCCAAGTGTCTTTAGAAATTGCCAGACTTTTGCTGGATCTTCATTTTCAACTGAATTGTGGATATGGCGCCGTTGTGAATCCCTACAAACTCTATTGCAGCGATTCCTAGATGCTACATATAATATTATTAACAACTAGTACTTGAATCGAAACTAATTATATCAGACAATTTTATATTTCTGAATGGATAAATCGATAGATATCTTCTGAATAATATATATGACTGTTAATTATGGATCAGAGAAATTTCTTTACTAATTGTGTGGGACATTAAAAGAATCTGATGATGCAGGAACATGAAAAAGAAAACAAGTAGGTGTATCATGAAGTTTTATTTTATAAATCGCCATCGCTCTCGCTATCACTGTCTGTAACATTGATTATAAATGTGTCTGTTATGTTGTCAATTAATATATCTAGCCTACTTATTTTTTCCTCTTCTTTTACAACATGGGATACGCATTTAGACCATTCGGTAGCCGTAATTTTTTGAATGCATTCCTCAAACAAATTTCTCATGTCTGTTAATTTGAAGGTTTTATTATTTTGGGCTACATGCCCCTTTACCTGCGCCCATATTAATTCGATGGGGTTCAGCTCGCAGTGGTAAGGGGGCAGTCTTAAAACTGTGATCCCATGTTGAGCTGCCATTTCGTCTACAGCGTACTTATTAAAGGACTCGTTATGTGGAATTAGTTCTAAAAGAGTAGCTTTAACCATGTCTGGTTCGTAATTGATATTCTTATTTGAAAGCCAGTCTTGAATGGCAGTTTTTTTCCAGCTCATTTTCGATGTCGTTTCCAATTTTCGGGAGTGGTAAAGTGCATTATCTATCACCACAATAATTGAGTTTGGTCTTAATTTTGGTAAGACTGCAGCGAACCACTCCTCAAAACAAGCAGCATTCATCTCATCGTGGTAATCTTCACAATTTTTTTTTAGCTTCAAATATCATGAGCCCTGCTTCCAAGAACCCTTCTTCACTTCCTATATGGCTAATTATGAGACGCTTGCCTTTTCCTGATGGATGTTTTAATCCAGTGGTCAGTCCATCCAAAAATGCTTGCCGAGATGATGTCACTTTCTTGTCCACCCATGTTTTTTTAACTACTTAGTTCTTTTAGGAGTTGGCGGCGCACCTTCATTTGATTCCTTCAAAACGTTGCGAACAGAACGTGTGGTTATTCTCAATATATCAGCAACTTTAGTAATATATTCAATTTCCTTCACAACTTCGAAGTCCTCCAATTGCGCAGAAGTTTCGTTTTTCACGTATTTGTAGGCGTTGGGGATCATTACCTTTTCGGTAACAGTAAAAGCTTTCCGTGGACGTTTTTTGTTTAGGAACAATGTTTCCACGTCTTTTTGTGATGTACTTGGCTGAGGATTCATTTTGGTGGCAAACCAAAACAAATAAATACTCTCAACGTTCACAAAAAACGTAATAACAAACACAACGTAACAAAACTTTAACAAAAACTCAACAGAATAACAAAATACCGCAATGAAACAAGGCGTCCGTGCAATCAGACTGGGAGAATGAAGCTGAATGACAAAAAAAACAAAACGGCGGTGGCTGCACGAGCCCGCGCGGGTTGCCAATACAGAAAACGATCTATCTGGGCTCTTTTCTTATAAGTGTTGTTTTTAATATAATTGAAAGAAAACATAATATGTTATTTAATAATGCAATGGTCACTAATAAATAAATAGAGTGAATAATTATGTGTTTATTTGAATAAAATCGATCGTTTATTTTTATAATTGGTACACCAATATTATAATTACATAAACACAAAATCGCGATTCTTTACCTATTATTGGGTCCATCACTATTAGGTTAAATGTGGTATCATTATTTTACAAAGTGACAGTAGCTAATGTCAAACGTGGAATCGAATTAAAAGTTCTGGCATAGTAGGTACTGCAACAACACAACATTAGTCCTAACGCGCGGGCCGCACTATTTATTGCCTTGGCACCGACTTCAAACCTATGAGTAGGTAGGTACGTAGCCCATATTAAAGTAATTGTCTTATTATAATTAATACATAGGTTACGTGTTTATTCCCTTAAAATGAAATTATCTAATTGAGTTTATTTTTCACATTTTAGTGTTTGCTTTTAGTTATGGCTCTTCCTTTATGACGCACAACACTATTTAGGACATCTTCTGGGAAGGCTTTGACCAGCTGCGGACATCTTTCGGCGAGAGTGATAGTGATGATGGTGATGGTGGTGGTGGTGATGACGTTGATAGAGGTGGTGATGAAGATGGAGGTGATAATGAAAATGATGATGATGACCATGACACGCATAATTTAAAAAAAAAAAAACAAAATTTAAATCATTTATTTCAAATTGGTGTACAAGGACACTTTTGCATTGTCGGGTTATAAGCTACCTAGAGAGAATGACTTATAATAATAATCCAATAGGTATTTATAAATATCAATTTAATAATAATATCTAACCGAAACGTGAATCATCATAATTTTTTTCAATTCCATCATAGAAGAAAAAGAAAAATCTGTTCGTCATAATCATAGTCATTCACTTAGCAGAGTTCCAAGTGCAGGCACTACTGAGAAGAACTCCGCTACTCAACAAACTCAGCGTGTTGCTCTTTTGTCAAAACCTTAGATTTAATACAAATATTATAAAATAGAATAAAGATAATGTGAACGTCAATGGCATATAAATGTTTGCATATAAACACATATACAAATACCCATCAACAGCTTAATATCGTGATAGAAAATAACACCCGCAAATCACATCAGACACACAATCAGCACCCGTTCACGAGTATGACGCATGTGGCAACCATTGCTCTCCTCGACCATTTTGAAGGGAAGTGAGCACCCCGTCACACAACGCCGCCGAAGGCAAGGACATTAAAGTGAGTCTTTGACATTATTATCGGTGAACGGCTGTATCCCATCTGCCCCGGTGACTTGGCCCGGTACCGGGGGCTGAACATACATAAAAAAAAAAATCCGGACGAATTGAGAAATTTCTTTTTTTTGGAGTCGGTTAAAAAGGGATTTGATGATTGTTGTCTTTAGTTTTGTGGGAACCTACCATTCTATATATACATAAGTTAAATATATGAGAAAGTTCTGGCGATATAACTAGACTGACTTTCAATACACCTGTTGCCATGTCATCATTTCCAGTGCTGGTGGTATTTTTAACTTTTTTTTTTATGTAATGCATGTAGTTCACATTGCTGTTATGTGATGACTGCAGCCTATCATCATCATCATCATTTCAGCCAAAAGACGTCCACTAATGAACAAAGGCCTCCCACAACGAACGGTCCCGGGCCGCCCTCATCCAGCGATTGCCCGCGACCTTCACCAGGTCGTCGGTCCACCTCGTGGGGGGCCTGCCTACGCTTCGTTTTCCGGTACGTGGTCGCCACTCTAGAACTCTTCTGCCCCAACGGCCGTCAGTCCTGCGAGCTATGTGCCCTGCCCACTGCCACTTCAGTTTCGCTATTTGGTGGGCTATGACAGTTACTTTGGTTCTCATGCGGATCTCCTCATTTCTGATTCGATCTCGCAGAGAAACTCCAAGCATAGCCCTCTCCATTGCTCTCTGAGTGACCTTGAGCCTTCTTATGAGGCCCATAGTGAGCGACCACGTTTCGGTTCCGTATGTCATCACTGGCAACACACACTGGTCAAAGACCTTCTTCTTCAGACATTGCGGTAAATTGGACGAGAAGATATAACGCAGCTTCCCGAACGCTGCCCATCCGAGTTGGATTCGGCGATTGACCTCTTTCTCGAAGTTGGACCTACCTTACTGGACCGTTTGTCCCAGGTATACATAATCGTCAACAACTTCGAGTGTAGTACCCTCGACCATAACAAGAGTGGGCGTAACAAGGACATTCGACATAATCTTCGTCTTGTCCATGTTCATTTTAAGGCCCACTCGTTGGGAGGCCCTACTGAGGACATTGATCATTGTGCCAAGGTCTTCCAGGGTCTCAGTCATGGCTACGATATCATCCGCAAATCGGAGGTGGGAGATGTACTCGCCGTTAATATTGATGCCGAGTCCGTTCGATTTCGATACGATTCTGTCGTCCTCTGTCTTCAGCTTAGTCAGGCAGCTCTGCTCTATAGACAGATCTTTGGCGAACACTTTGGAGCCCTTGTTCCGCTCTATGGCCGTTTTAATACTGTCAGTATTAAACTGCCGAAGGTCGCGAGTCAGTGACTTCGAGATCTGTCTGTTGAACCGCCTATACACTAAAGCATCTTCAGAGGACTTCAGAACCATACCGCGCCTTTCATCCATGAGCTTGAGAGTTGCGTCGGAGATCTTCTTGGTCTTGCTTGTGTGGCGGGTCTTAAAAAAACTTAGACCCAGCCGTACAGACAGTTTCCACAAACCTGTTGTTGTTTTCGTCCACATCTTCGCAATCACTCAGGCATTCGAAGCGATATTGAAGTTCGAGTTGGAAGCTCTCGGGGTTTTGGATTTGGGCAGGTGCTGGTCGGAGCGTAGACTTCATTAGCCGGGATCTTTCCATCTTGACATTAATATTCAGTGTGCCTCTAACCATTCGGTGATCGCTGCCGGTTTTGACCGAATTGATCACAGAGACATCACTGAATATATGTCGCTTCGTGGACATAATGAAGTCTATCTCATTTTTAGTTGCACCGTCAGTACTGATCCAGGTCCACTTCCGGCACTCCCGCTTCCTGAAGAAAGAGTTCATCATGTAGAGGCTCTCTTTCTCCATGAAGTCAGCCAGAGTCTGGCCCCTGGTGTTTCGTTGCCCATATCCAAATCGTCCCACTTTCAGCTCATGATCACCTCGAACGCCCAATTTTGCGTTGAAATCCCCCATGACAACGTTGTGGTGGGACTTAGAACTATGTATGGCTCTGGAAATATCCTCATACATAGTATCTACCTCATTATCGGAGTGTGCGGAGGTCGGGGCGTAGACCTGTATGACCTTCAGCGAATACCGTTTGGTTATTCTGAGTATAAGGTACGCCACCCTCGACGACACACTCTCGATTTTGACAACGTTGTTCACGAGGGACTTGTGAACGATGAACCCGACACCACCCTGGGACTGCAGCCTATAGACCCACGCAATGACCAGAGGTAAAAATGCAGATGCTATGCCACTCCTGAGGCCTAAAGTGTTATGTTGGAATTCTGCCAAGTGAATAACCTTTATTATGACGACAACCCTGAAATCTTCAATTCATGTTGCAAGATCTAGCACAACAAAGCAAAAAGGTGGGCTTAACAATTAACAAAACATAGACAAAAATAATAACAAACAGATCCCAAGAAAAAATTAAAGTAGAAGAGGATGAAATAGAATGTAAATTCGTATATCTATTTATGTCAACTTATTTCTTTCAATGACCAATCGGAGCTAGAAATAGAGAAACGGATGACTAATTTATGGAAAAGGTTTTGGGCCCTAAAAGAAGTAATGAAAGGAAAATAATATAACATGGCAATGAAAAGAAAAATATACGATATATGCATCTTACCAATACTAACTTATGGCTGCCAGACCTGGGCAAATACACAGAAACTCGTTCTAATTTCATAGATATTCCTTCTGGCGTGCCCCAAGGATCAATATTGGCTCCTTTGCTGTATGCAGTCTATTTATATGACGTAGGTAAATGCTTTCAACACGGCGCCGACTACCTTATGTACGCCGATGACACAAAAATTTACCTAAATATTAATAATCAGCTAGACTGCGACAAACTTCAACAGGACTTGAACAATTTAAACAAATACGATTCGGATAATAGGATAACTGTAAATGTCGATAAATGCATGTTTATGTCATTTTCCAGAAAGAAAAAAACAATAGACTCTAAATATATGTTTAATGATATACCTATTAAAAAAACACACCTTGTCAGGGATTTGGGAGTTTTACTAGATCAAAAATTAACATTTAATGAACATATTACTGATATTATTAGTAGATCATATAAAAATCTAGGTTTTATTTTGCGTGTCAGTAAATATTTCTCAAACTCTGACTGTCTCAAACTATTATATTTTGCTCATGTCAGAAGTGTTCTAGAGTATTGTAGTAATATCTGGAGTCCACAATATATATCATATATTCAGGATTTAGAAAAAATACAATCAAAATTTTTAAAACACCTAGAAAGGTTCCTACGTGATCAAGCGGCCAATCCCTGATATAACATAATTGATCAATTTTCAAATTCATTATTGGAATTAGCCGAATAGTTAATTTTGTTTATCGTACATATATAATACCTATGTGACTTATAATTATGTACAATACATTATTTGTTTGCTATATGAATGTGTACCTGCCACTATCTTTTCACAATTTAATGTACCCTACCTATAGTAATGTATACAATCAACACCGTGCTGCTCTTTAATGACTGTTATTTTATTATTTTTACATATATAAAGTAAATCCGTAATTGGATGTAAGATATATATATAAGTTAAATGTAAGTACCTTTAAGATCTGTGGATTTGGTGAATTAATAAAAAAAAACATTAAAAAAAAAAAGAAACAAAACCAAAAACTGATCTCATGTCAAAGAGCTATGGAGAGGAGCATGTTGGGTTATAAGAAAAGAGACAGAAAAATGGCCACAGACATAAGACATATTACAAAGATAGAAGATGTTGTATATAAAACAAAAATACTCAAGTGGAGATGGATAGGCCATATACCAAGAGCTAAAAACAATAAATGCACAAAAAATATAACTGAATCCCAGACTCAGAACTAAAAGAAAAAGAGGTAGACCGCGAAAACGTTGGTCCGACGATATAAAAAAGTCAGCGGGTCCATTATGGCACAGAACGGCTATGTTACGAGATGAGCGGAAAAAGCTGGAAGAGGCTTTTGTGTCGCATAAACACGCCGATACTAGATAGCTCAGGTTTATTGTGTTGAACAAATTGTAAAAATATTGTTAAATCGTGTTGGCAATAAATGCTAACAATAAAAACATTAACACCTGACCGGAACACGATAGTGCTGAACACTACCATTTAGCGGCAAGTATATTAGGTAATGCGGTGGTGCCTTCGCCCGCGAGCTCCGTCACTGGAACTCTGCCACCAGTAATCCACCTGATCCTTAAGAGGATAATGATGCGTTGAACGTTGCAGACTGAGCGAGTACGAGGTAATGAGCCTGGAGCAGGGCGTGGGAGGCGGGTGGCGCTACGTGCGCGTGGGCCGATGGCGGCGCGGCGCGCTGCGCCTGCGCGGGGGACACGCCGCCGCCGTCAGGTTAGTGTGTGAGCACACTAGCCTGAAATTCCTACTTATTTGTGACAGTGATCTGTTTACTTCGATATAATATGCTATATGCTAGTATATGTATATAATATGTACCACTACTTATCGTTTTTTCCTCACATCTTGCTTACGAACAGTTACGTAGTATTAGCATCCATCCCAAAGATTTTTGGCAGATCGGTTCGACGGGTCATTTTACTCTCCCAAAAAAAAAAATTATGTATGTATTTTCACGCCAGGTCCCTAACGGGGTAGGCAGAGAGTGTAGAGCGCCAGATATCCCGGTTCTGACAAACCTCTCGTGCCTCGTCTACTTTCATCATTCTCTTCACACATGCACGCCGATTCCTAAGACTTTTGATCCCACCATCAGACAGAACTCGACCTATTTGGTCATGGTAGGTCAGTCTTGGTCTTCCTGGGCCTCTGCAACCATCCACATTCGCATTGTATATCTGTTTAGTCATTCGCTCATTCGACATTCTTTCTATATGCCCGAACCATCGGAGCATGCCTTTTTTCATTTTTACACCGATACTATCCTTCACACAAAGCCTTTTTCTTACATCTTCGTTACGAACGCGATCGGTGAGTGATACACCGCAGATCTTGCGCAATGATCTCATCTCGACCGCGTTCAACTTACTTTCATGCTCTTTCCTGCATACCCAGCTCTCGCTTCCATATTTAAGCATTATAAAAGCGTTGGAGTAATTTAGTGCTTAATCTCTCCAGACACGCGAAAAATATGACGATTGAAATTCAATTGTGTCTCGCCGCCGGTGGCCGTACGATCCTTGAAGGATTAATATCATACAATATAGACGAAGAATGAAGAAGCAATAGAATCGAGTGTCGTTTGTGATGTGTGTGCACTTGTGCAGGCGCAGCGCGGGTGTGCAGGCGGCGTGCTCGGCAGCGTGCGGCGCGGGGCAGTGGGCGCGCGCGGCAGGAGGGGGCGCGGGGGTGGGGGGCGCGGGGGGGGCGCACGAGGCGCGCTGCTGCTGGACGTGCGAGCCGTGCGCGCCGCTCGCCGTCGTGCGCCCGCCGCCACGCGCCGGCTGCCGTCTCTGCCCGCCCGGACACCGCCCCGACCGGCCGCGCATCGGTGCGCATACACTACGCGCGCTCACCTCATATTCATACGGACATTTTACTGCATTCCCTGTTGTCAATTATACGTTCAATGTCATAATCATCAAAAGACTCCGAAAAATGGGAAAAAAAATTGACTGCGATTAGAATTTCACTTACTTAGCGGACTAACCGAAGTCCGACCGGGTGACGTCCACGCTTAATATTTTTTTTATGATGTTAGTCCGTCACTCATTATTGATTATTTCTCCGATTTAGAAAACCTCACTCCTCTTTTCATCGATTACTGATGCTACAAATTAACCCATACTCCGTTCGTCCGCTACTTTTCAGTTCACAAATTGTTCACCTCCTCCTCTTATCCACATCTACAATTCCGTTCATAAAGAAGATCATGAGAAGGCACAAAAGTTCCTCAGAACTTATTGTCACCTAAGTCGAATTGTCACCTAAGTCGTATTTGACACATCGGGGCAGCTACTACAGCTTCATAAGGCCCAAGTGTGGCCCCATCTGGAATACTGCTCTCATTTGTGGGCGGGAGCCCCCAAATGCCAGCTTGGTCCACTTGACTCCCTACAAAGACGCGCTGTTCGTATTGTTAACGATCCAGGACTTACAGACAGGCTCGAACATCTGAGCCTGCGCAGAGACATTGGTAGTCTGTGCGTGTTATACCGATTCTACAATGGTGAGTGCTCTGTCGAACTTCTCGACATGGTGCCACCGTCTCTTTTCCTACACCGTACTACCCGCCGAAGAGAGAAGTTTCACCCTCACCGACTGGACACCTGGCAGTGCTCAACGGTGCGGTTTTCTCGTTCGTTTCGGCCCAGAACGTGTAAATTGTGGAACGAACTTGCCTCTGAGATGTTCCCTCGGTGCTACATTATCTCAGGGTTTTTCAAAAATGGCGTTAAAAGAGTCCTTCAGGGCTGGCAGCGCGTTGGCAACTCCCCTGGTGTTGCAAATGTTCAAAAATGACGGGAACCACTTACTATCAGGTGGCCCGTCTGCTTGTTTGTCAACTTAAAGACAAAAAAAACTGTAACCCCTATATATAGAGAATACCTACTCTGTGAGCGGATAATCTATCTATATAAGGGCGCGGGTAACACCGAATGGACTTGTATCTGGCTGGAATAACGGGCGAACCAAAGACTGTGGTGGTGGTTTTTAGAGGAGATGGAGGCATTGGTAACGTTGGTGAAGTTGGTGGTGTTGTTGTTACTTTGGATTCGTTGGTGGCATTGGTGGCGTAGGTGTTTGGTGATGTTAGTGTTGGTGGTGGCGTTGATGGCGTTGGTGGCGTTTGTTGTGGTGGCGGCGGTGGAGGTAGTAGTGGTGACAGTGGTGGTGGTGATGGTAGTGGTGGTGACAATGGTGGTGATGGTGGTGGTAGTGTTGGTGGCATTAGTGGTTAAAAATGCACAACGTTAATAATAAATTTTTCACTTCTGCCGGCTCTTACAGAGTGCATATTATTATACTTATATTTCGTACGCTTCATTCTTTGATATAATTTGAAAGAACATGTAGTAGTTGTAATGTACTGGTAACACTCTCTTGGTCTCATTGGTAACACTTTTAGAGAAAGAAAATTAAAAAAAAAACCCAGTTCCGTATCCGCCCCACTATCTAGACCGCTAGACCGCTCCCGCTCGTCCGAGCTCCTCATTGTTATTTTGTGCGCGGTAACACTAGTACGTTCCAAATTCAAATAAACTTTTACCAGTCACCCACCTTACAAATTATAAAAAGATGCCTAAACGTAACTACGAAGAAAAAATTAAATATTATAAAGAAAAAATCAAAAGATTAAGAAGTGATCAAAATAAAAAGCGACTTTTTTTATTTTTTTTTACAAATATCGAAGGTATACTATTGAAGTGTTCATTATTCAAATATTTTATATTTAGCATCGGTAAGCTTTCCTGGGGGTTAACTGCGAGTTAACACGATGGATAAGTGGATGATCAAAGATAAACCTGGGTTGACCGTGAGCCAACACAAAGGTATCAGACAAGTCATTTCGAAGAATTTCGATTTAACATCGAATTTCATAAATAATGGTATAGTCCTAACTGGCTTCAATATATTATATCATTAATCATATATATTATTTTTCTGTCCAGATATCGGACCATTTAATGAAAATAATGATGACACGCCGGCGTCGCCGCAGCCACCCGATATTGAGATAATAAATCGATCACCGACACCGGGGCCATCCACGCCTGCGCCCGAGGTCCATCTGGAGGAGGCGCCCATCACATTGCCACCGGTATCCGGGTGGGCACGACAAGTATCTGACGCAGAGACACAGCCAGAAGTACTTGATCCTGATCTCTTCGAAGCATTAGGTGACGCCACTGAAGATAGACCTAATTTCGGACCGCAAATACATTCTGTTCTAGCCCAACGCTGGCTTCCTATTTTAAAAAATTGTCTAATGGCAGACGTCAAGGAGAATCTTTTGAAGGAATACGAATTTCCTAAGAACTGCAAATTATTGAAAGCACCGACGGTTAACCCGGAATTAATAGCAGCCGTCCCCGATATTGCTAAGAATCGAGACAAAAAGATCCAAGTCGAACAAAATCAACTAGATCTGGGTATTACCGCCGTTAACCGTGCGATGACGGTTTTATTAACCCAGGATAACAAGGTTGAGGCAGTAAAAATTCTGTCTGATGGCTGTCGAATCCTATCAGATCTACATTTTACACAATCTTGCCTACGTAAAAAACTTATTTCGAGAGGACTAGACACGGCTCTGTTAACCAACATTTCGGAGCTGGAACGTGATGAAACACTGTTCGGCATAACGTTGGCCGAAAAGATAAAGGAAGCGAAAGCGATGGAAAAACAAGGCAAAGAGATAAAGAAAACTTCAGCTCCGAAACTACCCTCAAACACGCAGGCATTAGCTCCACGAAGTCGCTTCCAGGGAAACTGGTCGGGCCCCCCTCGCTATCAGACATCGAGCAGGGGGACGCGCAATCATCAATATCGGCATCAGTCTCAATACCGCGGAGGACCACTGACGGTCACGCCGCCGGCCTACCCTGCGCCGCCGCAGCCGGGCCCCCACAGGAGTCGCACGTCGTCAGCGACGACGACGGCCGGCCCCCGGCGAGCCCCGACGCGACGCTGACGCCAAAGTCCTACAGTTATACGCTCACGCAGGTAGACTGCGTCACTATTACCATTGCTGGTTACGTATTACTGACAACCCTGTAGTATTAGATTAGATAAGTAACGGTTATCGCATACCTTTTTCGTCCAAGGCAATACAACATAACATACCGAAAAATATTTTTTCCACTAAAGAAAGACAAGACATATCTTTAGCGATTAAGGAGTTATTAGAACTCGGAGCTATAAGAAAATGCCAACCCCATCCAGATCAATTTATTTCAAAAACGTTTCTTATTAAAAAAAACCTAACGGTAGTTACAGGTTTATCCTTAATCTAAAGCAATTAAATACATTTTTAGTTAATTTCCATTTTAAAATGGAAGATTTCCTAACTGCATCAAAAATTCTTATTAATCCTTCAAGGATCGTACGGCCACCGGCGGCGAGACACAATTGAATTTCAATTGTCATATTTTTCTCGTGTCTGGAGAGATTAAGAATGATTATATGACCACTATTGATTTGAAGGAATCTTATTTATTAGTACCTATCGCTCCAAGTCAACAAAAATTCTTATGATTTCAATTCGAAAACAATATAAACTCCTCGACTACCTATGCATTTACAGCCATGCCCTACGGGTTATTCTCTGCTCCTCGGACTTTCACAAAAATAATGAAAGAAGTTATTAAACACCTCAGATTCCGGGGTTTTAGATCTGACCTAAATGATATTTTATGCTTAGGAAATACGTATAATGAATGCTTAATTAACGTCAGGGAAACACTAAATTTATTAAAATATTTAGGTTTTATAGTAAATTTACAAAAGAGTTGCTTAGAACCTCAACAGTGCAGTTGGTTCTTAGGTTTTATGTATAATTCAATAGATATGAGTATATCTCTTCCCCTAGACAAACGCTTGCATATATTGCAATTGACGCAGCAACTCTCTAACCTGTCTTCGTGTAAGGTCCGTGATATAGCACATCTCATCGGCACCCTAACTGCCGCGTGTCCGGCTGTGAGATACGGCTGGATTTACACGAAAACACTTGAGAGATTTAAATTTTTAGCTCTTCGGAACAACAAAGATTATGATAGTAGAATTAAAATTCCAAAGGACATATTGCCAGACTTAAGATGGTGATCTCAAAACATTATGTCTGTTTTTAACCCTATCACAGTTAGACATTTTGATTTCGAAATCTACACGGATGCCTCTAAAATTGGGTGGGGGGCTTGTTGCGACGGTGTTCGTGCCGGTGGAGAATGTAAAATAGAGGAACGAAATTTCCATATTAATTATCTGGAATTATTCGCAATATTGTTTTTGTTATTGTTTTAATATTGACTCAAATGTTTCGTTCGGGAAAAGAAGAATCTTAATTTACTTTTACGTGTAGATAACACAACAGCTATCTGTTATATTAACCGCATGGGGGGTATCCAATATTCTCATTTAAACAGGTTATCACGAACAATCTGGCAATGGTGCGAGGAGCGTAACATTTGGCTCTTTGCCTCCTATATCAATTCCAAAGACAATATAGAAACTGATCAAGAGTCGCGTAACCCAGATATTGAATTACAGCTATGCAACGACGATTTTCAAAAACTTGTTAATACATTCGGTAGCCCTGAAATTGACTTATTTGCTTCTCGCACCAATGCGAAGTGTAATATTACGTTTCGTGGCGCCCGGATCCTGAGGCGTGTTCTGTAGATGCATTTACTTTAAGTTGGAAGGAGTTTTATTTTTATGCTTTCCCGCCTTTTTCTATGATACGAGTATTAAAATCAATACAAAAGATTGTAAACGATGAAGCCAAGGGTATCTTAGTATTTCCTAACTGGCCCTCTCAACCCTGGTTTCCGATTCTAATCGAGTTGATTACATCCGAAATCATATATATTCCATCTTCTTCTTGCAGTGTACACCAACACCACAAGAAACCGTTTACCCTGGGTGCAGCGGTGCTATCCGGTCGGCGTTCACGTCAAGAGGAACTCCAACCCAGTCTTTAGATCTGATAATGGCTTCTATTTCAAAGAACACATTTCTACAATATAATTCTACTTATAAAGCTTGGTGGCAATTCTGCCTTACTCATTCCTTATGTCCATATCAAACTTCAGTATCTATGATTTTATTGTTTTTAACCGAGCAGTTTAATAATGGCGTGGCATATTTTTTTTATTTATTTAAAATCATACAATAATTAGGTGAATACAATAACAGTAAGACGCAACATAAACTCATTCGAGTTTTACCGCGCGTCAGTGTCATCAACATATTATTTATAACATTAATTACCTACCTACAAAATCAAATTAATTTAGACTAGGCATGCGTATTACAATCATGTAGGTAAGTAGGTAATATAATGGCGAGCGCGAGCACTCCGTCGAACCTGAGCGCTGCACCGACCCACCTGACTTGTGTGTATACAGCATGTTGTTTGATAAAAGTACATAATGTGAGTGTAATTTTTTTTTTTTTTTATAATTCGTGTATTATTACTTACGTTGTTGTTGTTAATTTATTTATAAAAATGAATATGGATCAATTAATAATCACCGGTCCGCTCTGTCTCTTCTGTTAGGAAGTGAAGTTGTTAACAACAACCAAATAAAACGCTTCTTAAAAGGTGGTTATAAATTAAGACCCGCTGCACCAAAATATTATTTTACCGGGGATCCCCAATTCGTTTTAGATTATATAGTTTCTTGGGTACCTAATAAAGATTTGTCTCTTGAAAAGATTACCAAAAATTAGTAATTCTATTAGCTTTATCGACTGCTCATCGAGTGCAGACTTTGTCCCTTATAAAAATAGATAACGTTTTTTAATGTTATCTATTTTTATTTAGACGCAGTTGACTTTGTCAACTGCGTCTAAATTTTGCGATTGCGTCTGGTGTGCAAATAGGTATAGTAGATGTTATAAAAACCTCCGCGGCTGGTAGAGAACAGCCAGTGTTACATATTCCTTATTTTAAGGAAAATAAGGCGATATGTCCTGCGACCACGCTAGTCGATTATTTACTACTTTGATTCTAAAACTAATTAGTTTTAGAATCAAAGTGATTATCGGAAACAATCTGTCTATTATAGAATTGTGCAAACGCCTTGGATCTCTCGGTCCAACCAGCAGTCTTACGTCTGGTATCTAGGGATACCCCGGAGGCATGTGCGGTGGACGTTGCCGCATGGCGCGTGCTGTGTGCACCAAATATCCCTATGTCCACACCACTTGCACTTAGAACCTGTCTTATCCAACGACTAATTCTCCGACAAGAAGCTGATTTATAAGGTCGCTTGTGTGTTATTAAAAGAGTTCTGATTGGTGCGGGTCTAATATGATTAGTTGCTAGTAAATAATCAATTTCACGAATTGTCAAAAGATACGAATTTTGCGGATACATGTTCTCGACTCAGAATAATTATTTTTTTACGATCTTTAATTGTAAATAGGTTTCGATCGAGTCTACCGTAGACCTGTGGCAGAAAAAATTACATGTAATGTCTGTGCTTAGGTTCATAATGGCGGATGTTAAAAATTGAAAATTAACATTGTGCATTCTTAACCACTAATGTCATCAACACTACCACCATCATCACTACCATCGTCACCACCACCACGATCACCGCCACCACTGTCACCGCTACCACCTCCACCATCGCCACCACCACAAACCTCACCAACGCCATCAACGTCACCACCAACACCAACACCACCAAACACCTATGGCACCAATGCCACCAAAACCACCACCACAACCAATTCCTCCAAACTACCAACAACACCACCAATGTCACTAACGCCACTAATGCCTCTGTCGCGTTGATAAGGTTCTCTTTAGATTGTACGGACTTTGATGAATTGAAAGAGGTGTTGCTTTATTAACTTTATTTCTCGTACTGATTATTAACATAACTATACATTGGTTTTAAAAGGATTCATTGCACACTAACAAGACACGAATGTAGTATTGGTAGGTACGTATAGCATACATGCAAACTTATAACATAGATGTGAAACAAACGAATCGAACATGCCGCCCACCAAAGGTCTATAAGTCCTTTAAACATCTACAATTAATATCGTAAATGATCAATAGCATTTGATGGCATAAATACAAGTCATAAATACACACTGCAATGAGAATACATTAATGAAAACAATATTTGTACATACATCATTTTTACATTGAATTATTAGGTACTTTGCTCATTCATTGTTTATTGGTAAGTAGCACAATTTATTGAAACTTCGCTTAACTATACTGACACCACTTTTCACACTATATATTCTAGTGATACCATCGTCTCCTGGATGTTTAGCTACAATTCGCCCTAAGGCCCATTTTCCAGGAGGCAAATTTTCATTTTTGATGACTACTATGTGTCCAATGTCAAATTCTCTACATGTTTTGAGCCACTTAGGCCTTTGTTGTAGACTCGTAAGATATTCTTCATGCCACTTTCGCCAAAAATCTCCAAGTAACTTCTGCATGTGCTTCCAACGAGAGAGATGACTAAGTGGGATGTCTTGAAGACTTGTTTGTGGCACAGTAACCGGGGCTTCGCCGATCAAAAAATGACCAGGTGTTAGAGGCATAATATTATCCGTGTCCTTATCATCTATTGGCGTGAGAGGCCTTGAGTTAAGGCACGCTTCGATTTGACAAAGGAGAGTGCTCATTTCTTCAAAGGTCAGATGACTGACTAAAATCCTTTTCATGTGGTGCTTCATGGACTTTACCCCGGCTTCCCATAAGCCACCGATGTGGGGACTGTAGGCCGGTATAAAATGCCATTGAGCACCATCGAGGGCCAGTGACTCCATAATCGGACCTTCAAATTCTAGTTTAGCCTCCTTCCAGGCTGCTGCCAATTCCTTATTGGCTCCAATGAAATTTCTGCCTTGGTCACTCCAGATTTGCGAGCATCGTCCACGCCTCGCTATAAACCTTTTGAAGGCACCTATAAAGGACTCTGATGTGAGGTCGCCGACCAGTTCTAGATGTATGGCCTTGGTGGCCATACACACAAATATCGCAACATAAGCTTTATTGGTTTTAACTCCTCTTCCTTTAGAAGCTAAGACTTGGTATGGTCCAGCGAAGTCCACACCACTGTTAAGAAAAGGTTTGGCAGGAGTAACCCGTACTTTTGGTAAATCACCCATTATTTGATTCTTTGCTGCAGCGCTGTGCTTACAGCAAATCAAGCATTTATGAATTACCTTTTTAATTAATTGTTTCGCTCTAATTATCCAAAACCTTGTTCTCAGATAGGCCATCATCATTTGAATCCCACCATGTAATGTTTTGATATGAGCATCCTTTACAATCAGTTCAGATAAGTCACCTTGATAGGCAAGCACAATAGGGTGTTTAGTGTCTTCTGCTATGTCTGCATGTCTTAATCTACCGCCCACCTTGATAATAGTGTCTTTGTCCAGGTAGGGTTTTAGTGTTTTTATCTCACTATGTCTTTTTACGTCTTTCTTTTTCTCTAAATTAAATATTTCTTCATTAAATGTTTTTCTTTGTGCTATTCGAATACAGGTGTTTAATGATTCGTCTAACTCTTCCGTGGTAATTTCTATAGTTTTATTAATTGTTTTCTTTCCTTTTAGAAATCTTTTGCAATAAATTATTGTTTTTAGAAGTTCTTGTAAGTTGTCAAAATTTTTAAATTGTCTTTCTAGTCCTTCCTCCGTTTCGACTTTTACATTGCATTGTATTACTTTGTTTCTTTCTAGATCTGTTGTTACATTGTTTAGTCTATTATAATCTATTGTTTTATTTCTGAGCCAATCTGGGCCATTCCACCAATTTTTATCCTTCTTCAGATCTAAAACACTCTCTCCTCTCGATGCCACATCTGCTGGATTGTCAGCTGTTGAGACATGAAACCAATTTGGTCCTGAGTTATCTAATATTTCAATGACTCGGTTTCTCACAAATATTTTCCATCTTGTTGGATCGCCATGAAGCCACGAAAGAACAATAGTGGAATCACTCCATGCGATGATTTTGTCATCAGGTATATCCATAGCTGTCTTAATTTGTTTTAGCAATCGAGATAAAAGAAGAGCACCACATAACTCTAAACGTGGTAGAGAAACTGGTTTTATAGGCGCGACTCGTGTCTTTGCAGCAATTAATTTTGTTTCTATCTTGTCTCTTTGCACAATTCTTAGATAAACAACAGCGGCATAAGCTTTGGTAGACGCATCACTAAACCCATGAATCTCCATATTCGTAGACTCTTTTGTTTTTGTAACTCCCAACCATCGTTGTATTTCTATTTGATTTATGTACTGAAGGCTGTCTCTTAGTGTTGTCCATTCTTCTGTGATGTGAGCGTCTACTTCTTCATCCCAGCTAATACCTTTCAGCCATAATCTTTGTATTAGTAGCTTAGTAGGAAGCATTGCCGGTGCTAGCCATCCCAGCGGATCGAACAGTCTTTGTACGTCAGCGAGAATTGAGCGTTTGGTGATTGTGCCATTCATAGGAGGTAAGTTAAGAGTGTACTGGAATACATCTCTGCCCATATCCCAACGAAGTCCTAGGGCGGTAATTGTGCCATGAATGGTCATATCTACGGTGACATGTGATGTTCGTTTTGCAGGATCAAATTGTCTTAAGAAATTAGCGTCATTTGAGCCCCATTTTTGAAGTGAAAAGCCTCCCTTTTGTAATATGGCTTCTACGTTTTTAGCTGCGAGTACAGCTTCCTCTATGGTGTCCTTTGATGACATTAAATCGTCAACGTAGAAATCATGTTTGATCATTTTAGCGGCATCAGGACTTATGCCTTCTTCATCATCAGCGATTTGGTGTAAAGTTCGCACGGCTAAGTAGGGAGCAGATGCTGTTCCAAAAGTGACTCTTGTTAGGCGATAATCTTTTATTGGTTCACTCGGATCGCTTCTCCACAAGATTCTTTGAAGATCTTTATCTTCTTCGGTCACTAAAATCATACGGTACATTGTCTGTATATCAGCCACAAAGCAAATCTTCCCCATACGCCATTTCATAATAAGACTTCTCATGTCGATTTGTAGTTGGGGACCAATTAAAAGTTCATCATTTAGCGATATTTCATTACTTCCTTTTTGTGACGCATTAAAAACGATTCTGACTTTGGTAGTCTCCTTATCTTCTCTTACAACTGGATGATGCGGTAAGTAGACACTATCTTTTGTTATTTGTTCTTCTGGTACTTCTTCCATATGATTCATTTGTAAATATTCGTCCATGATTCTTTTGTATTCTTGCCTCAATTTAGGATTCTTATCTAGTCTTTTTTCTAATTGATACAGTCTTTTCATAGCAATTTCTCTTGTTCTTCCTTGTGTACATCGTAGTTTATTGGTTTTTGTTGGTAGTTTGACTATATATAGTCCTTCTTCTGTTCTGGTATGAGTACTTTGGTAAATTTCTTCACATTTCTTTTCTTCTGCTGTTAATATCATCTTGTCGTTATTGTCCAGTTCCCACATTGTCTTCAACATATTGTCTATATCTAAGGTATGATGCATCACAATGAAATCCTTACTGTTTCTTTCGTCGTGTATGTTCCCAAAAAGAATCCACCCTAGGCTTGTATTTTGAGCGCATGGAGAACCTAGAGGACCCTTGATCATATCTCCTTTTAAGATTTGGGCAGATACATCAACACCTAGCAGAAGGTCGATTTGTCCTTTTTTATTAAATTGTGGATCAGCTAAAATTAAACCCTCTAGATGAGACCAGGTGCTGATGATTGGAATGGTTTGTGATGGTAATTGAGTTGTGAGTTTCGTGGACATGATGTAAGCCTTCACCTTTAACTTAAAACTGTCATCGTGTCTTGATTGCAGCTCAAGAAATACAGCGTGTTTGACGACAGTTGTTGTCGAACCAACCCCAGTGATTGTACCATTAGCGGGCACTCTCTTAAGTCTTAATAGCTGGGCGGCTCTCTCACTAATGAACGTGGCTTGCGAACCCTGATCAACTAACGCACGAAGAATTGTCATTCGTCCTGAATCGTCCCTCACTGGTACTAGTGCTGTGGCTAAAAGTGCAGTGGATGCACTCGTGACGAAATGTGATGAGATTTCTATTGATTCGCTAGCTTCAGTTTGATGCTTGTGGTTCTCAATTTGGTGGTGATTTACTTGAATATTGTCTGGTTGATTAAAACTTATTTGCGGTTGTTGGTGAACAAGTGAATGGTGACGTTTCTGACATATTCGGCAGGACATGTTCAACCGACATCTTTTAGCAGCGTGGCCTGGTGCCAGACAATTGAAGCAGAGTTGGTTATTTTTAACATATTCACCTCTCTCACTTGGTTGCATTTTACAGAATTCCTTACAGTGGCATAAAGTATGGTTGTCCTTACACATTATACAACTTCTCGTCTTGGTCGCGGCAGATGAAGTAGCAACGTGGACTGTATATTCTTTGCCTCTTGATTTCTCTCTATGTGGTGGAGTGATTAATTCTAATGTGCGAAATGTTGTTTGTAAGAACTTCACAAAATCTTCCCACTTTGGTAATTCTTCTAAATTATCTTTATATGCATTTTCTTCCCAATCTCTGTGGGACTCTGGGTCCAATTTCTGCACCGTCAGAAATATAATAAGGGGATCCCAAGAATCAGTTGAAATATCGAGATTTTTCAAACTATTAAGACATTCATTTGTTGTGTCTAACAATGACTTAATGTGATTGGCGGTTTGAGTAGGGATTTTCTTCTGCGAGAATAATTTTCTTAGGAGAGAGTTCACTATAAGCCGCTTGTTACCAAAACGTTCCCTTAACAAGTCCCAAGCTTGTTCGTAATTATTTTCTGTTACTTGAATGTGCTTTAGTAAATTATCAGCCTCACCGGTAATACTACTCTTCAAATAATGGAGTTTTTGGACCTTGGAAAGCGTAGAATTTTCATGAACTAATGACGTGAACAGGTCTTTGAATGTAGTCCAGTCTTCATAAGCTCCAGAAAAAGTAGGCAATTGAATTCTAGGTAACTTAACATTTGCTTCAAGATGTGCACTTATATTCGGAACTGTCTGTACATTATCACTGTACCGCGGGTTTCGCATAGCGGTCAACAGATCTTTCAAATCGCCCTGTATACATATATACAAATCTTCAAAAATAAAATAGTCTTCATTTGCGAAATACGGGATGTCATTTTTCTTTTCTTTAGGTACAACTTTCAGTAGGTTATGATGTAATGTAGTAAATTTCTTCCAATAATCGTCAATAGTTTGTAATCGCGTTTCTATATATCCTTTTGTAAGTCGTTGTTTAGGGCATTTCTTTAAATTTGTTTGCGCTTTTTGTAGTAATAATGCAATTTCTTCTAACTCCGATATTATTTGGTCCGGCGTGGTTGACATTCTTGATTAATAGGTTTTCGGTATTCCACTATGAAACGTAGATTCGATATAAATCACGTAAACACTTATTTCAATCGTAATTTTGTAATATTTGTTAATAATGTATCTTGTTTACTTCAAATTCACTTATTTTGCACAATGTTTTTTGTAAGGAATTCAGTCTTTTGTTCTCGCGTCGAAGGGTATAGCTCAGGTAGATAGCTCGATCCGGCTCGAAGGACCATATGTCGCGTTGATAAGGTTCTCTTTAGATTGTACGGACTTTGATGAATTGAAAGAGGTGTTGCTTTATTAACTTTATTTCTCGTACTGATTATTAACATAACTATACATTGGTTTTAAAAGGATTCATTGCACACTAACAAGACACGAATGTAGTATTGGTAGGTACGTATAGCATACATGCAAACTTATAACATAGATGTGAAACAAACGAATCGAACAGCCTCCATCACGACTAAAAACCTCCACCACCACCACCAACGCCATCAACACCGCCACCAGAATCACCAACAATACCTATGCCACCAACGACACCAATGACACCAAAGCCACTAACGTAACTAACACCACCAACGCCACCACCACCACTACCAACACCACCAATGCCACCAACACCCACTAACTCCACCAAATACCTAAAAATTCTGTGAAAATTTGAGGCGTCTACTTGCTACCGTTATTATTATCGAGCAAAAAATATATGAAAAAATAACACGTTTATTGTTTGCCCCGTTGAACCCCTTAATGTTTTCATTTTCTAATTTTTTGTACTTAATTTTGTCGTTATAGCGGTAGCAGAAATACATTATTTGTGAAAATTGTAGCTTTCTAGCTACCTATCACTGTATATGAGATACAGCCTGGTGACAGACAGACGGACGGACGGACAGACAGCGGAGGATTAGTAATAGGGTCCGTTTTTACCTTTTAGTTACGGAATCCTAAAAAAGATAGAAGATAGAGAATAGTTTCAAATGAGCATTCATTGAAATGAAGCACATTACACATTTCTGAACGCACGCGTAATACTTTTCAAACTTTTTAAAAAAACAATATTCATAATAGTTTATTCATACATTTTAAATAGTTTATGAACGCATGCATAAATGTCAATCATTACTTACAGATTTTGACAAAAAAAATTGACAACTCCGAAACTAAAGAACTTTTAGGGAAAATAACGCATTTTTCAAGTATTCGTCGATTTTTCTTATTTTTAAGATGTATTCTGCTATTCGGGGCGGAGACAAATCCAACAAATCAAAAACCATGAAAATTGGTCCAGCAGATCTCCAGTTATAAGTGTTGTAACAAACCCGACTTTGTTTTATATATATATAGATTAATATTTACACAAAATTTGAGGCTCTAAACATCTACATGTTCTTTCAAATTATATCAAAGAATGAAGCGTTCGAAATATAATAGATGATCAAACGAACTTAACAAGTGAAGTTCGATCGCTATTATATGAGTACGCATCATTCGAAGATATAAGGTTCCCAACTCCCCCAGGACCCACTAACAAAAAATTTTGTGTTATCCTCTCTGAAGACAATGAGGAGCTCGGACGAGCGGGAGCGGTCTAGATAGTGGGCGGATACGCAACTGTTTTTTTATTTTTTTATTTTCTTTCTACAAAAGTTGTGCGAGTGTTACCAGTACATTACAACTACTACATGTTCTTTCAAATTATATCAAAGAATGAAGCGTACTCATATAATAGCGATCGAACTTCACTTGTTAAGTTCGTTTGATCATCTATTATTATGTATAGATCTATCTTTTGTCTTTCATTCTCTGTAAGTAGCACTAATTGATTGAAACTTTACAAAACTTTGTAATAATTGTCTATAAACAAATATTATGCATAGAAGTTCAAAATGACCTTTTCGAAAATACGGTTCAGCATAGGATGGACGATTGTAGGTTGTAGGTACTAACACGACTGCGCGTTTACACACATAATTTTATCCCCGATGACCATACGTCTAATATCATGTACAGAGAAGCATTAGGTACCGTAAAGAAGATTTTTTTAGCTTCTCAAAAGTGTATAAGATCCTAAATTAGCCAAAATTTATATCCAAAAGTCCCAAAGTCACTATTCCACGCGAACAAAGTCGCAGGCACAGCTAGTATTTAAATACGACCAGAGAGCAAATGGGGAGTTATTACATTGATCAACTTGAATTTTGTATACTACATTTGGTTGTGGAGGATATCTGACAGCCATTTCATGACAGAGCGCAGAGCAGAGAATACAATGGTTGCCTGGAAGAAACTGTTATGTCAGCAATAAATAAAAATTAGGCCGCCTGCTTTACCTGCATTGTTATTTTTAATAATGTATTATGTCCTTTTTTGTAGGGAGCAATAAAGAATATATGTCTCTCGTCAGCAAGGGATCCAATTTGAACCCCGGACCTTTGTCAGGCTTGCGCGGGGACATGGGGGGTCCAACACGTAGAGGCCCTTTCGAGAATTTTGATCTATTTTTTAATGGGTTATATTCGGCGGGACCTCTCTCTGGTTGCATCAATAGTAAATATAGACACAGACAGACCCCTCAGAATATAATGGGACTATTGTAATGATAAATGATTCGCCAAACTTTGGGCTATGTGGGTGAACTGGGGGGACTAGCTGGCTGGGCCTATGGAGTGAGATCCGGCACCTGCCTATATTCAACATCTCACATTATCGAATCCTACTTTAGGCAGGTGGTGACTCGGCTCTCCTTGGTGGGCCCCCCAAACAGCCAACCCGATGGTCGACGGGGGGCAACACTGTTGACAGAGGCTGGGGGTGTCGAGAGGTGTGGCCCCGGTTTCACCATCACGAGCGAGTAATCTCGAGAAAAAAATAATATATTATAATAAATAATATATTATTATTATACCTGGAAGACTTTACGGCTTGAGCAATCAGGCCGCCTGCTGTGCCTACGTCATGTATTGTTTTAATGTCTCTTATATATTATACCTTTTGTGGTGGACAATTGAGAATATATTATTATTTTTATGATTATTATCATCATATCGTCACATTCGTTTATCGTAGTGTGCTTGCCGAGTCCGATCGAATGGGGTGGAGGTAGCGCGGGCGCGAGCTGGGCGCGACTAACGGCTCGCGTGGCGGGCGGCGCCGGGCTGGCGGCCGCCACCATCAGCGCCGCCGTGCTGGCCAGGCACCGCCACACGCCCGTCGTCAAGTCCGCCTCGCGCGAACTGTGCGCGCTGCTGCTGGCCTCCGCGTGCGCGTGCCACGGGGCGGCGCTGGCGGCGGCCGCGCGACCTGCGGCGGCGGCGTGCGCCTCCGTGCGGCTCGCGGCGCCGGCGCTGGGCGGCGTGTACGCGGCGGTGCTGGCGCGCACGGCGCGGGTGGCGCGGCTGGTGGCGGCGGCCGAGCGCGGCGCCAGGCCTCGCCTGCTGTCGTCGCGGGCGCAGGTGTGGACGTGGTTGGTGCTGAGCTCACCGGGGGCGGCGGCGGCGGCGTGGGCGGCGCTGCGCTGGCCGCCGGCGGCGCACCTGATGCACCCGGGGCGCGCGCGGGCCGTGCTGGCGTGCGGCGGCGAGAACGCGGCGGCGCAGCTGGGTCCCCTGGCGCCGGCGTTGGCGCTGCTCGCCGCGTGCGTCGCGCTCGCGATCCGCACGCGTCACTTGCCGCACAACTTCAACGAGACGCGGTTCATCGGAGCGGCGGCGTACGCGACGTGCGTGACGTGGGTGGCGTTCTTCCCAGTGTACGCGGCTACGGAGGCGCGCACGCTCGCGCTCTGCGCGTGCGTGTCGCTGTCGGCGGGCGCGTGCGTTCTGCTGTCGCTGGGCCCGCGCGTGTGGGTTTGCGTGTGCCGCCCGACCCGCAACACGCGGGCCCACTTCCTCACCGCCACTTCCATTCGATGCCACCTCGGCAAGTACCGCCCCGGCGAGGAGCCGCACGAGGCAGAAGCGCATAGGAAACCGTCGCACAGAGGTAAGTAATGATTTTGTTACGCATATTATTATATCATAACTTCCGATATCAAACTTTGTCGTGTTTTAGAATAGGCTCATGTTTTGTAATTCTGTGTTTTAGAGAGACGAGACACGGCATGCCAGTCGGAGGCTCAGGCGAGAGTTGAGGAGGAGGCGTCGGAGGAGGAAGAGCCGTGCTCGGAGCGGCGAGCGTGCGCGCGCGTTGTGGCGCTGCAGCCGGAGAGTGCGGTGGGCGCGGAAGGCGCGGGGGGTGCGGGGGGTGAGGGGGACGAGAGGGGCGAGGAGCAGGAGCTGAACGTGCTGATCGTGTTGATGCACCACCGCCACGTGCGGCCGCGCACTCGTACCGCACACATACATACACATATTTAATGAAAATTTATAATAATAGGTTGGGGAAAAATCTTTTCGCATTATAGTATGTATGAACTTGTAATAAAATCTCTTTGGCTGTAGTATTTGTATCTGTCTGGTTTTGGTATCATTGAAAGTTAAAATTTTAAAGAACATAATTCCAAATTCAAATTAGGCAAATGTGTGATTTTCATTTGTTTTTCGTACTGTCAAGATGAGTGAATCTAATGAAGAAATTCGATACATTTTAAAATTTTACTACAAAAAAGGTAAAAATGCAACGCAAGCCGCGAAAAAAATTTGCGATGTTTATGGACCTAGTGCAGTGTCTGTGAGAGTAGCACAAATTTGGTTTAAGCGTTTTCAATCCGGAAATTTTGATGTCAAAGATGCACCTCGCTCTGGTCGCCCTATTACGGATAAAATGGATGCCATTTTTGAAAAAGTGGAGCAAGATCGACATATCATTAGTTACGAACTGAGAATTGATCACAAAACAGTTTTGGCGCATTTGAAAAAAGCTGGGTACAAAAAAAAGCTCGATATTTGGGTACCTCACGAGCTCACTGAAAGAAACCTAATGAACCGTGTACTCATTTGTGATTCTTTATTACGACGTAATGAAATCGAATCATTTTTGAAGAAGCTGATAACTGGTGATGGAAAGTGGATCACGTACGACAAGAACGTGCGAAAAAGGTCGTGGTCAAAGGCCGGTCAGGCTTCACAGACTGTGACGAAACCCGGGTTAACTCGCAATAATGTGATGTTGTGTGTGTGGTTGGATTGGAAGGGCATTATTCATTATGAGCTATTACCACCAGGCAGGACTATCGATTCTGAACTCTGCTGCGAACAAGTGATGAGATTAAAGCAAGAAGATGAGAGAAAGCGGCCGGAATTGATCAACAGAAGGGGTGTGGTGTTTCATCATGATAACGCTAGACCTCACACATCTATAGCCACTCAGCAAAAATTAAGAGAGTTTGGCTGGGAGGTGTTAATGCATCCGCCGTATAGTCCTGACCTTGCACCTTCAGATTTCCACCTGTTTCGGTCTCTTCAGAATTCTTTATGCAATGTCAGGTTAACATCACGATCCAAATCCACTTGTCGCGGTATTTTGATGAGAAGTCCCAAAATTTTTATAGCAATGGGATCATGTCCCTACCTACAAGATGGCAAAAGGTTATCGAACAAAATGGTACATACATACTTTAGTTAAATTTAAATAAACTATATTAAAAAATGTTTTGAATTATCTTAAAAAATGCGAAGAAACTTTTTCCCCAACCTAATATATACGCGCGTTACATGTAGGGGAGGTACCCTAAATAATTTTATTTTTCATGTTTTTGTTATACCACTTTGACGGCGTGATTAAGGTGTATACTTGTGCCAAATTTCAAGTCTCTAGTAGCAATGTTTTTTGCGCTAAACCGCGGACGGACAGACAGGCGGACGTGGCGAAATTATAAGGGTTCCTTGTTTACTACGGAACCCTAAAAAACACTGATTGCATATTATTATGAACCTTCTTTTCGCCACTCCTCTGACGTAACAGATAAACTGATATTTTTTAGGCTATCGTTTAAGAATTCTTGCAACGTAATTCTTGCAACCTTTTTTTAATAGTAGCTGCTTTAGATAATTTTTAAATTTATTGGGGTTGTCAATGTTTCTTAATTCTAAAGGTAATTTATTATATATTTGTGTTGCAAAGTTTAATAAATTTATTAATATCTGTACTGTTTCCCCACAAGACAATTCCGTACTGTAGCCAAGAGTGAGCATATGCATTTAACGCCGTCTGCTTCTCGGTAGTGGTTTTGAGTTCATAAAGCGCATAGGTAAATCTTGATAATTTTGAAACTGTCTTCTCGATGTGACTTTTCCATTTAATATTTGTATCGATATTTATTCCTAACAATGAAAATGTATCGACACATTCTATTTGCGAGTTCTGAAACGAATAATTTATATCTAGTCTGCGTTTTGTCTAGGTCTGAATTGCATCAATTTGGTTTTACAAAAATAGATTTGGAGGTTATGTTCGGTTAACCAGTCAACTATTTTATTTAGTGCATCATTTAATATATTATTAAGGTCTTGGTTGTTTTGATATGGTAAGATGACTGATATATCATCTGCAAATAAAGTGCATTTGCAAGGATTTTCGATAACCTTAGGTAAATTATTTATGAAAATTGAAAACAATATACATCCCAAGACGCTTCCTTGAGGTATAGAGTTAGTAGTTATTATTTTTTGTGACCTAACTAATGATATATCTCCTGTACTAAAGTTATAGTACTCAACTTCAACGTGTTGTGCTCTATTATCCAGATATGACTCCTTACTTAGCATCATTTTTTTAACTTTTGTATTGATCAGGGAGTCTTTCCAGATTTATTAAAATTTAATAAAGTTATACCGTTATTTAAATCAGGTGACAATAAAAACCCTAGTAATTAAAGACCGATATCTATTCTGCCCGTTCTCAGTAAAGTGTTCGAAAAACTGATGCTTACTCAATTGCTGGAACATTTCAATACAAATAACATCTTACACGAACAGCAATTTGGTTTTACAAAAGGACGTTGTACAACCGATGCCGGTGTTGCTTTATTAAAACATATTTTTGAAGCTTGGGGGGATTCACAAGATGCTATAGGTATATTTTGCGACCTTTCAAAGGCGCTTGACTGCGTGGACCACAATACATTAATTGGAAAACTTGATCACTATGGACTTGAAAATAAAGCCCTTCAACTTGTTCAATCATTCCTGGTTTAACCATTTCTGTTTTAAGTCTACGTTAATCTCTCCAGACACGAGAAAAATATGACAATTGAAATTCAATTGTGTCTCGCCGCCGGTGGCCGTACGATCCTTGAAGGATTAATAATTCTGCATGAAACTGCCTCGGTAGCCTAGTGGTAGCAGGCCACTACTACTACGCTGAGGTCCTGGGTTCGATTCCCGGGTAAGGGGTTATCAGAGATTAAAAAAATATATAAAATAAAAACCACTTATTTGCCATCACAAATAGATTACAAAAAACAGATTTAGACAAAATTATGCTAAAGGTACTTGAAAAAATCTAGTTTGTGAGGGCCTGGTGCCTAATATGGGCTTAAATACCTGAGATAATGGTGTTAAGTCCTTTATCTCTGGTTCTATTGGGATATTTCCATTTTCAGGAAATTTCCCAGTACCTCGAAGTTTGGTAATGTGCCCGGAGATATCAACAGGCTCGCCACCTGTTACATGGGTAAAAAAAAAACGTAACCGGCGAATCGTGGGTGTTTGCATGTGTGCTTGAATGCATGCATTTACCTCTGCCTACCCCTTCGGGGATTACAGGCGTGAAGTTACGTAACGTAACGTTGATGGTTTATTTCATATGATGCCTAACAGGGTGCCCATAACAATTTTATTTGCAGACGATACTTCCATAGTTTTTAAAGTGAACAGACGAGATCCAGAATACGATATCGTAAATAAGGTCATAAAAAATATTTATAAAAATAATTATAAATATAAAAATATAAAATTATTTATTAATTTTCATAGGATCGATTTATTCGTAACTAAGACGTAAAAATTCTAACAAAATGTATTTATTTATTTATAAAAAGAAACATATAGTTTTACAAACATAATATGATGCAAACATAAACTTACTAGAGTTTTACCGTGCATCAGTGTCGTCGGTTACATTGTAAACTGATGAGAACAAAAAGAAATTATAAAATAAAAAATAAGTTTCACTACATGACGATGATATTCTATTTTTAAAAAACAATTAAAAATAAATCGACGTCCAAACTCCTTTAACATCCTCCCTTTTGGACTAGCCCTATATTTGCTGATATAATTGCCATTCTTGGCCTATATAGAGCTTTAGTCAGGATGTCAGCCAGTTGGAATTCCGTTGGCACATATTCTACGCATATATCGCCATTCGTCACAAGTTCCCTGATATAGAAATGTCTTACAGCAATATGCTTGATGCGTCTATGAAAATCAGGATTTTGGGAAATTCTGATGGCAGCTATGTTATCAACCTTAAGCTTGGGTACTTCTTTCAGGCTTGTAATTTCACCGAATAATCTCTTAAGCCATACAATTTCTCTTGCTGCTTCACTAGATGCCACTAATTCAGCTTCAGTGCTCGATATAGCAACACAGGTCTGTTTTCGACTACACCAGGATATAGCAGCTCCTGAGTACATACATATGATGCCAGACGTCGAACGTCCTGTTGTCATATCTCCTGCGTGATCTGAGTCGCTGTAGCATTCTAAAATGCCTGTCTTGTAGCCTTTCTTATAAATGATGCTCGAGTCTAAAGTTCCTTTTACATATCTTAGAATACGCTTGACTTTGACAACATCATCTTTTGTAGGTTTATCCAGAACTCTGGACACCACACTCACAGCGTAAGCTAGGTCTGGTCTACTTCCTACCATTACTTTCAAATAAATCATTCGATTCAAGAGGCACATCAATAGAATTAGGTTTAACATTGGTACGATATTCTCTATGATTACTATTATCCTCCCTTGCTTCTATGTCTCTCCTCCCTTGCTTCTATGTCTGTTCTCCCTTAATGTCTATCACTTTCTTATGTTCAAGCTCTTCTTCTTCTAGACCTACTGATTCAATGACATTTTCTTTAAATGTTACGTCTCTAGATCTGATCAGGTTATATTTGCCATTTTGTTTAGACAAAAGTCTGTACCCATCGTCTCCGTCATAACCAATCAATATAAATTTCTGAGCTTTCCTTGACAACTTTGTTCGCTTCTGCTTGGGTACATGGGCGTAACACTCGGTGCCAATTATCTTCAAATGTTTAACTGATGGCTTCTTATTAAACCAGAGTTCATGTGGTGACTTCTCTTCTTCAGAAGTTGGAGCAGTTCCGTTAAAAATATAAGAGGCTGTCATAATTAATTTTGCCCAGATGCAACGGGTAATTTTTCATGAGCATGCATCATACTACGAGCGGCCTCAACCAAAGTTCTATTTTCTCGCTCACTACACCCATTTTGTTGTGGTGTGTAAGGCATAGTCCTTTGTTTTATACCTTCTCTATGTAGTATTTGTCTTACTTTCTCAGTATCGAATTCACCTCCATTGTCACTGACGATTTCTTTAACAGTGTGTCCATTTATTTTACATTCCTTTATCATTTGTTCTAGCTTCATATGAACTTCAAACTTATGTCTTAGGAAGTACACATGTCTGGACTTACTGTAATCATCTTTGAACAAAAGAAAATATTTATACTTATTGAAAGAATTAGGAAAAGGACCACAAACATCCGTATGTATTCTTTCTCCGGGATTATTAGCTGTATCTCTTGTTTCGAACTTCCGTCTGTGCATCTTTCCATATATGCATCCGGTACATAATTCAGAATCTAGATTAACTTTAATGCCGAATTCCTTTTCTATTACTTTCTTTACAAGTCTTTTATTCTGATGAGCAAACCGTTCATGGTATAGTTGCAGGATATTATTATCTGTCGATGTAACAGTGTTCAAATTTGGAGCTATGTTCTTCAGTGTATGAACATGTAGTTTATATAAACCTCCATTTTTCACTCTTTTACCTACGAGCATAACTTTTCCATTAACTTTGAGTGAACAGGTTTCTCTATCTGACATAAACATGCTTTTGTTTAATACGTCTTGTGCAGCCAAAACCGAAAATAGATTTCTCTTTATATCAGGAACATACCATACATCAGTCAATCTAATTCTTGATGTCTTACCATTGACTTTAGCTTCTATATCAACTGATCCTTTGCCAATTGCCTTAATTACACAACCGTTTGCTATTGTTACTGCAAAATTATCTCTAAAGCATTCAAAATTGACAAAAATATCATTTCTGAAAGTAACATGGCTTGTCGCACCGTTGTCCACATACCATGTGTCATAATCTTCAGCAATAGCAGTATGTAAAGCTGGTTCTGTGTTTATATGCATTAGCACTAGATTTAAGTTGGTACTGTTGTTAGTAATCCATTTCTTACATTTCCGTACTTTATGCCCGATTTCTCCACAGTAGTTGCTCCACGCACTAACAATTCTCAAATTTCTTTTGTACTTGCTTATTCTTTTTAACTTTTGTATTGACATATAAGGCTTCCTCTTGACTTGTGCTAGTATCTGTTTTATTCGTCAAAGCTCGTTCATGGGCGCACAACTGTGTTGTCAGACTTTCTATGTTTCTATCATTCTTCGACATGAGTAACCAACTTGTGTGTTAAAAGTGAAGTAATCTTCTGGTAAAGTTTCCAAAATTTTGCATGTTATCAAAATTTCTGGTAAATTTTTTGGCATTTGAGAAGATAATTCTTTATTTAATTCATGCCATAGATTTTGCATATATGACATATGAGTCGCCATATCATGAATTGGATCTTTCGTGTACTTAAAGAATTGCATACATAAATCGTAGGCACGATCATCTGAACAACCATCATATAGTCTCGCTAGTTCATCCCACATTATCTTTGCACTTGAGCACCTCATCACTTTTTCTAGAGTATCCTCAGTCATATTCGTAGTTATCATAAGCAATGCAATACTATCGACCTTGCTAAAATGTTCTAGTTCTGCATTGTAATCTGCAAGAGCTTTAGCTGAACATTCTTTGTCGGGAGGGTTTGGCTTTGTTAGAGTTCCATTTACAGCCTCTAACGCTCCAGGTGCAGTACGTAACAGCAATTGAATTTTATATTTCCATACCTTGTAATTATTCCCATCTAGGTTTCCAATCTCCATCTTCATGCCTGACTGCATGATGACTTGTTTGAGAGTCTTACCGTATGTGAACTTTACGTAAAAAAAAAAATACTCATTCAATTTTTGCTGCAAGCCTTTATAGCGAACTTTACTTATCGTTCTGAACGCTCTGCAACCATGTTGAGGTTCGTGTTTTAATGAAAAATAATTATTTATTTATTTTCATAGGATCGATTTATTCGTAACTAAGACGTAAAATTTCTAACAAAATGTATATGACAGTGACATTCTATTTTTAAAAACAATTAAAAATAAATCGACGTCCAAACTCCTTTAACAATACATAAATGGTTTACTGTCAATAATCTTGCACTGAATACTAAAAAAAACCAAATGTATCCGTTTTACCCTCCCCGATGTAAAAAGTAAAGAAGGAGACATTTTAATAAACAATGACAAAATTCTATTTGGTGATGACGCTACCTTCTTGGGAATAACGCTTGACTCGAAGTTACAATGGGGACCTCTTAGGCAGTTAGCGAGACGTTTGATTTCCGCAGCTTATGTTGTTAGGAAAATTAGACAATTAACTGATATAGACAATGCAAGACTTGTATATTTTAGCTGTTTTCACAGTGTCATGTCCTATGCTATTTATTGTCGTTGTGGGGTCGAGCGGCTGACTTACAATTTTTGTATTACAGAAGAAGGCCATTAGAGCGATGTATAACTTACGAAGTCGTGATTCTTTGAAAGAACTCTTTCAAAGAATCAAGATAAGAACAAGTTGTTTCTACCAAGTTTTCGACTGACGAAAACTAATACATCTTTCCTAAAATATAGTGTATAACTTTATAACAAGACCAGCTGACCCGGCAAACTTCGTATTGCCTCAGAATGAAATAATGTGTCCAAAAGGAAATAGTGTTTTTTTACTATTCTTTTTCAATTTCTTCATATTTCCTAACCTTTTAAACCATCCTTGAACTTCCAAAAATCATTCTAAACCAAAATTAGTTAAATCAGTCCAGCCGTTCTCGAGTTTTAGCGAGACTAACGAACAGCAATTGATTTTATTTTATAACAAGATCCCATCCGGGATTGCTGAACTCCCCGATAGTAAATTCAAAGCATTAATTAAACGCACTCTATGTAAAAAGGCTTACTATAAACTCGAGGACTATCTCAAGGATAGAAATGTTTGGCTAAATGCTGATCTAACTCCATAAGGTTGTTAAATGTAATAATCAAAGTGTAATGTTGATATTATATTGTTAATTTTAAGTTTGTTTAAATTACGGAAAATTGTAAAATTTTGCCTAAGAGATATTTAAGAGCCGACGAGTTTTTTTGGGCAGGTTTTTCTCAGATCTTATTGGCCTTTGGAACTCTGCCGGTGAATGACAAAGAATGACTCTTTTTCTTTTCTTTTGACTCTTTGTTATCAGTTTGTAAAGGGGAAATGAGACATTCTACTGATATACTTTTTGCATTAGTATTAAGTATATTTAGTTTTATCTTAGTGATATTCTTGACTATACATATGTTTTTTATCTTTGTTTATCAATTGTTATTCACTTTAATTTATTTTGTTTGTTTTTGACGTGTCTTAAGAGGTACCTGTCACCCTAAATGAATAAATGAGTTTCTGATTTCTGTTTCGTTTCTTTTTCATATAGGTATTTTGTGTTTTTTATTATTTAAAAAAACAAGTAACGTAAGTTCACGCCTGTAATCCCCGAAGGGGTAGGCAGAGGTAAATGCATGCATTCAAGCATACATACAAACACCCACGATTCGCCGTTCACGTTTTGGCCCATGTAACAGGTGGCGAACCTGTTGACATTACCGGGCACATTACCAAACTTCGAGGTACTGGGAAATTTCCAGACAATGGGAAAGTCTTGGGACTTTCCCATTTTCTGGAAATTTCCCAGTAGAACCAGAGATAAAGGACTTAACACCATCATCTCTGATAACCCCTACCCGGGAATCGAACCCAGGACCTCAGCATAGTAGTAGTGGCCTGCTACCACTAGGCTACCGAGGCAGTTATTATTTTAAGCGGTTATTTACTAAAAGTAGTTAAAAAAATACCATGTAAAAGTGCTTCCCAGGAGCCTTATTATATGAAATATATGAATTAACTGAATAAACCATCAATTTGAACTGTATACTAGTTTGTGGCAAGCTAGCACACAGACATAACAAAAATAACTAAGTGTACCTAATACTACTAGGACCAATTACTTTCCTATTCCGAATAATAAAAGCTTTAAAAGGTTCCCTGAGTTAAAACTAGATAAGTATATATATTGAACATTTCGTCGTCAACACAAACCGAGTAAAAATAGTCGAGAGTGATGTGCGACAGCGTGGCAATAGCGCAGCACAGTGTCAGTCACTCGACAGGTCGCAGTCGGCACTCCATATAGTACGTAGTATGTACCTACGAGTATATCTATTCTGGAGCTGCCTGTGCAATGTGCGGTGTGCGGCAGTCGGGTCTCGGTAGACGGCAGAAAGCAGACGGGACGCGGGACGCGGGACGGCCGCGCCGCGGTGTCACGCGTGTGGCGTGCGTAGGGCGACGCGGCCTCACGCGGCGTCTCAGAATGTACAATAATACTGGCCTCGTTCCAGAATAGTGCGGGCGGTCGTGCGCGAACGCCCCGGCGGCATCTTTGGGATTCAGTTGTGTCGGCAATTTTTAATTGTGTGTTTATGTACGCAATGGAACCGGTACAATGATGTGGCGTTTGTTTGTTGTGGTGGTGGTGGTGGTGATGGTGGTGATGGTGGCGCCGGCGACGGTTGCCGCGGAAGACGATCCGCCTCTCGTTGGTATGTACGAGATATTGAACATGTTTTAATAAGAAATATGGACTTCACTTTTATTTTTCTTCTTTCTCGCACAGTACAAAAATAAAGAACAGGCCAAATGTTTATCTTTTTTTCTTTTCAAAATCTTCCTTGTAAGCTGTGTAAAAGCTATAAAAATAATAATGAGTATGGATGAGAACAGAGAACAGTAACATTATAGGTATTAGCGCGTGCGCACGTGTGGGCGGCACGCGGCTCTACGAAACGTGAATGACTTCCGTTGTTTTGATGATTCAGTAAAGGCCTACTGCGCGTTACTGTGAGCTGCATCGGGATTGGCTTATTGTGTTAAGCTAGTCGACTACACTACATTATGGCGTCTTCAAAAGACTTGTTTACAAGAAACGCATTTGTTAACGGCATTCGAGTAGATACTCGTAAATAATAAGTAACCGGACAGTTTTAAAGAATTGCTATTACCAGTGTTCAAAAAAGGCTAACACAATGGTTGCAACAGCACTGTTTAACCGACTTCCTTTTATGACATAAATGAATGTATGACATGAAATAAAACTGTAATTACCTGTTTCCTAATAAATCGAACTAATTTGTGACATAATAATCAGAATTTCTGACACTTTTGACATATCTTATCATATGACTTGACATAATAACTTTAGTATCATTTGACTTTAATAATTGAAATCCAAACTTAAATACAAAATCATTACCATTCACAATTTTATTTTAAATCAATTAATCTAAATGTTATGTCTAAAATAATAGTAATAATATTGTAAAGGAGATTGCCCACGGATGGTATCGCTAAATCTAAGTCACAGTATAGATACAAACAGTATGGAAACTAAGCCCATTTTATAAAATATTTACCTACACTCCATTGAAGCAACAGGGATGTCACTATTTTTTTAAAATAATGATGTTATTATTTTAGCATTTACTGACGTTTAGTCAATCGTATTGGGATGTTGACTATTTTTCATTGGTTATCCTGTAATAGGATTAGATAAATAAATACTATTTGTCTTTGAAACATATAGTCAATAAGTACTTAAAATTTGTTAAGATATAACGATTCAAAATGTTGCGAATAGTGAAATGACTCAAAACGGCCTAAACGACCCGGTTAGTCCAGCGGTGCGAAACCACCGTTTGATTCGAAGGCTCGCGGGTTCGATCCCCGCACCGGAACAAATATTTGTATGGCCTACAGATATTTGTTTCGGGTCTGGGTGTTTGTGTGTGTGCTGTGCTGTATGTGTACAACGGCACCCACGATACAGGTTTATATTATACCTACCTACTGTGGGACTGTGAGTGTAAGCGTATTTTATTTTTTTATTTTTATATAAAATTGAAGCACGTTATGAGGTCACACCGCGGTAAAACAGTTTACAAATAATAATATTATGTAGTCTATATAGATAATCTTATGGTGTTGGTTAATACTGCAACGAGTAGTCGAGACCGGGCGAGTTTCTCTTCCCCTCACCCACTCGGGTAAGCAGGATAATAAATAGCTGCCTCGACGAACTTCGTATCGCCTTAGAGGTATAAATAAAAAAATTAACTGTCCAAAAAATCGAAAAAATAAATGGTGAGAATCATCCTTACCATTTAGGGATATAAAAAAGACTACAACCGATTCTCATACACACAAAATTTCATAATGATCGGTCTAGCCGCTGCGGAGGAGTATTGTTACAAACACTGTTACACGAGATTTTTAAAAATATGTTAGATATTATAACAATACATCATTCTTGCCTTTCAAAATCACCAGGAAGTTTAAAAAACGATAGCTATGGTTTTGATGATGCAGAGTTCAAACAGTCGTATACCACGCAATACGCTCGTGGCATCTTTAAAACACTCGTGGAAACAAAAACAAATCACAACGTGACCGCTCGTTTCGACGCGACACTCGCTACTGTAGCACTGCGAGAACCGCTTAGAGGCATCGTAGATTCGCATGTTTGTGTGCGTGTGCCGATTTAAACGCTTTGTACGTAGTTTCCTCACTGTTCTTTATTTACATTGTGATATTGCATTAGCCGAAAATTAAACCACCTCAGATTCGCGGATGACATAGTTTTGTTTGAAGAAAATATGTACAATCTTGAAACAATGATTCAGTCATTAAGTAGTGAAAGTCACAAAGTTGGCCCAACAACGAACACATCAAAAACAAAACTACTAACAAACTCAAATGAGATAGAAATAATAGTAGATGGTCACTCATTAGAATATGTCAACGAGTACTCCTATCTAGGCCAGATAATTTCCTTTGAAGACCAAACAACCAAAGAAATTAACTCTAGAATAGCTAGCAGATGGAGAAAATATTGGTCACTTAAGGAAGTTATGAAGTCGAAGGATTTAAGTGTGTCTATAAAAAGGAAGGTGTTCAACACATGTATCTTGCCTTGTTTAACTTACGGATGTGAGACATGGGCACTTACAAAGCAACTCAGAAACAAACTTGAATACTGCCAAAGATCCATCGAACGAAGCATGACAGGAACACACAAAAAGGACAAAGTAAGAAATGAACAACTAAGGGCTAAGACAAAAGTGACAGATATTCTAACCCGAATTGACCAGCTTAAGTGGAGATGGACAGGACACATGTTGAGGGAGAAACAAGAAAAATGGAGTAAAATCATCACAGACTGGTACCCCAGAAATACCAAAAGAACCAGAGGTAAACAATTAAGAAAATGGGAGGATGAATTAAAGCTCACAGCGGGTCCAAACTGGAGACGAGTGGCTCGTGATAGATCCCAGTGGAAAAAGCTAGAGGAGGCCTTTGCCAGGAGGCATACTGAATTAAGAGATATACTATAACCTAGAAATCTACAACAAAAATTCAGAATATAAAGGCTGTAATAAATAAATAATCATTAAAGTGAAACACAGTACCTGACAGACAATAATCAATTTTGTTAGTTTTTTATATCTACCGTCAACATTATTCAACATTACAATATGCACAGAGTGAACGAGTACAATACTCCTCCGCAGCGGCTAGACTGATCATTATGAAATTTTGTGTGTATGAGAATCGGTTGTAGTCTTTTTTTTTATATCCCTAAATGGTAAGAATGATTCTCACCATTTATTTTTTTAGATTTTTTGGACAGTTAATTTGTTTATTTATACCTCTAAGGCGATACGAAGTTCGTCGAGGCAGCTATTTATTATCCTGCTTCGCCCGGTAACGAGAACTCGTTGCAGTATTAACCAACAACATAAGATTATCTACATAGACTACATATTATTATTTGTAAACTGTTTTACCGCGGTGTGACGTCATAACGTGCTTCAATTTTATTTATACTTATAATAAAACCGTAGAAGTGTAAATTCTGTACATTAAAAATATTGAAAAAATTAATACCAGGGATTGTTACTAGATCGATACCAAACCCAAATATGTGATAAGAAATTTTTTTGTCTGTCTGTCTGTCTGTTTGTTCAAGCGTCACAGAAAAACTAGCAGTCCGATTACAATGAAACTTGGTATGATTATACTTTTACCTTTGCCGCACAACACTGGGTACTGTTTATTCCGGAAAAATGTCTGTTTGTCTGTGTGTTTGTGCACGCTTATATCAGAAACGGCTTAATCGATTTGCGGTTTTCACTTATATATTGTGGTAAGTTTCTTTTAACATTGAGTGTTTGTTTTATGTGAATCGGTTCAGAAATAAAAAAGTTATGTCAATTTAAAGAATCATATCGAATATTTTTAAGCTATTCTGTATCTTAGTTCTATCTTTTAGGGGGTTTCGTACCTAAAAGGTAAAACTGGACCCTACGGATTACTAATCTTCCGCTGTCTGTCTGTCTGTCTGTCCGTCCGTCCGTTTGTCTGTCACCAGCCTGTATCTCATAAATAGTGGCAGCTAGAAAGCTTACTTTTTCACAAATTATGTATTTCTGATACCGCTATAAAGACAAAATTAATTAATAAAAATAAAAATAAATAAGAACGCTTACACTCACAGCCCCACACTAGGTATAACCTGTGTCGTGGGTGCCGTTGTACACACACACAACACATACACAAACACCCAGACCCGAAACAAACATCTGTAGGCCATAGAAATATTTGTCCCGGTGCGGGGATCGAACCCGCGACCCTTCGAATCAAACGGTAAACTCACACCGCTGGACTAACCCCGGGTCGTCAAATGAAAAATGTTAAGGGGTCCAAGAGGGCATACAATAAACGTGTTTTTTTTTGTACATTTTTTGCTCATTAATAATAACGGTAGCAACTAGACGCTTAAAATTTTCACAGAATTTTTAGGTCTTATGTTGTATTTTACCTTCCATCTATACAAATAAATAAAATTGGAGTGTCTGTTTGTAATATCAAAATAACCGCTTTTTACTAAATGGATATATGTATGTTTACACGGTACATATACCAAAACAACATTTTTTACAATTTTTGTCTGTCTGTCTGTCTGTTTGGCGAGGCTAATCTTGAGAACGGCTGGACGGATTTTGACGGGGCTTTCACTGGCAGATAGCTGATATGATAAGGAGTTACTTAGGCTACTTTTATCGCCATACATTCATACATATATACATACCTACATACAATTCAGTAGAATTGTAGTGTATCCGACTTTGACTGGACTTCCACGGGTAGGTAGCTGATGTAATAAGGAATAACTTAGGCTACTTTTATCTCCATACATCCATACATACCTACATACAAATAAATAGAATTTGAGTGTCGCCGATTTTGATGGGACTTTCACTGGCAGATAGCTGATATAATAAGTAGTAACTTAGGCTACTTTTATATTAGCTTCGCCCACGACTTCGTCCGGGTAGATATTGAACAATCATATTTTTTCCCACGTGGACGAAGTCGCGGGCACAGCTAGTATAAAAATAAAAAATAAAATACGCTTACACTCACAGTCCCACAGTAGGTAGGTATAATATTAACCTGTGTCGTGGGTGCCGTTGTACACATACAGCACATACACAAACACCCAGACCCGAAACAAATATCTGTAGGCCATACAAAAATTTGTTCCGGTGCGGGGATCGAACCCCGAATCAAACGGTGGTTTCGCACCGCTGAACTAACCGGGTCGTTTAGGCCGTTTTGAGTCATTTCACTATTCGCAATATTTTGAATCGTTATATCTTAACAACTTTTAAGTACTTATTGACTATATGTTTCAAAGACAAATAGTATTTATTTATCCAATACTATTACAGGGTAACCAATGAAAAATAGTCAACATCCCAATACGATTGACTAAACGTCAGTAAATGCTAAAATAATAACACCATTATTTTAAAAAAATAGTGACATCCCTGTTGCTTCAATGGAGTGTTGGTAAATATTTTATAAAATGGGCTTAGTTTCCATACTGTTTGTATCTATACTGTGGCTTTGCTCTATGAGTCACGGCGTGGTTGTGCAGGCGTGGTGTGGAGCAACCCGGAGGGTGGCGCGGCGGCGGCGGCGGCGGTGGACGCAGCCGGCGCGGCGGGCGTCCGGGAGGGGGGAGGGGGCCGCCACTCCGCGCCTGCGCCTGCTCCGCTCGCGCCCGCCGAGCCCAACGAGCCGCTCGCCCTGCCCGCGCATCTCTGTGAGCAGGTATATTCCAACCACATATCCATCAACATGCGCCTTTCCACTGTGTTACGTCCATCCGATTCCTGATTATCTGCTATCCGTTCATCCGACATACAATTGTTTGAGATTCACAGGGTGGAGAACTAGAAGAGGATGGATCAAATTAATTTTCATGTGATCCGCAATCGTAAAAAGCATCGGCCAGTGAGCCAGAAGGATTTCTTACATTTCGCGCCTCATTTCAAACTGCTTCAGTAGCGTAGTGGTAGCAGGCCACTACTACTGCGCTGGGGGTCCTGGGTTCGATTCCCGGGTCGGGGACTTTCAGAGATAACGGTTTAAAATCCTTTATCACTGGTTCTATTGGGATTTTTCCATTTTCTGGAAGTTTCCCAGTACCTCGGAGTTTGGTAATATGCCCGAAGATGGCAACAGGTTCGCCACCTGTTACATGGGCCAAAACGTAACCGGCGAGTCGTAGGTGTTTGCATGTATGTTTGAATTCATGCATTTACCTTTGCCTACCCCTTCGGGGATTACAGGCGTGAAGTTACGTTACATTTTCGTGGGACGAAAGGAGCTGTGGGACATTGTGCCAGAATATGGTAGTGCCATCAGTCTGCGTCGAGTCATACAGTCCACGTATGCATTTGACGACCCGGTTAGTCCAGCGGTGTGAGACGATCGTTTGATTCGAAGGGGGTTCGATCCCCGCATCAGGAAAAATATTTGTTTGGCCTACAGCTATTTGTTTCGGGTCTGGGTGTTTGTGTACTTATGTGTTAAAGAAGAAGAAGACGTGTGGGTACAACGTCACGTACGACACAGGTTTATGGCTTATACCTAGTGTGGAGCTGTGAGTGTAAGCGTATTTACTATCGCACAATAGAGCATAGTTACATTGATATAGAGCAGTTAATGTACGATTGCATTGCATACTGCAGGCGAGTTCCGGCGTGAGTGCGGTGGTGGGGGAGGCGGGCGCGGGCGGCGCGTCGGGCGCGGCGGCGCGCGCCGGCCTGCCGCTGCTGCTCACGGCGTCGCCGCCCGCCGCGCTCCACGACCCCGCCGCGCTGCATCTCTACCCGCACCCTGACGTACTACTACAGGTACATGTATTTACCTACTCCAGATAAATGACCGATTAGAAAACCTTTGTCTGCAACGACACCTGTAGGTACCTGTGACAAGAGTTTTTTTTTATACAGGCGTGCATAGCGTTGTGTGAGGCGAAGGGCTGGCAACGTGCTGTGCTGCTACACGAAGGGAGCGCTCGCCCCACGGCTTTGCTGGCCGCCGACGCCGAGCCACTCGCGCTGGTCGCTCGCCAGTTGCCGCAGCCGCAGGATGATGCTCTATTACGGTACATCACAGTTTATACTTTACACGACCAGTAGACCGAGCCTTTTGCCCAAATTACTCGCCAGTTACCGGCACCATCCGACCGGATGGGGGAAATTAATATTACCAAGCTGAAGTCTCTGGTTCCATTATATTGCTACTGTTACTTATAAAAAATAATTGAGTGACACATTCAAACGACTCTACCCATTGTTTTGACCAGGAACCTTCTTCTGGTCCTGAAAAAGCTTGGCGCGAACCAGTTCATCGTGTGGTGTGGGGCGGAATGCGCCGTGCGCGTGCTGGACGCCGCACAGCGCGTCGGGCTGCTGGCCGAGCGCCACGCCTACATCCTGCTGGCACTCGATTTGCACACGCAGCCGCTCGAGACTTTCAGCTACGGCGGCGCCAACATCACCGGTAAATGGCTCACGCTCACTCCGTTAAAGACTACTCTCTTAGCGCTACACCTGCATCCTGTTGGCGCTCGGTCTGCACACGCAACCGCTCGAGACTATCAGCTACAGCGGCGCCAACATCTTCATGATTCCTTTGTTAGAGACTGCTCGCCTAGCGTTACGCCTATATCCTACTGATCCCTCGACCTACGTACGCTCGATTTTTTACGAGAAACTGGGTCAGGAGATATGTCATCATAATGAGATATAGTGATAGCCTACCTCTCAACTACTCATTTATTACCTACTTAATGCGAAAAATTTTATAAAAAATGTCTTACAATTAAATATCTAACGCAGGACTTCCCAACCTGGGGGGCACGCCCACCTGGGGAGGCGTAGAGATATATCAGGGGGGGCGCGGCGTAATATGTACGAGTACATCAATTACATTTCCAAAAAAATAAAATTAAGGAGTAGGTAAATTTAACTGCTCCTTATTGCCGTTCAATCGCTGCTGTACAAGTTTCTATAAACTCAAAGGTTGGGAAACCCTGATCTAACGGTTATTTAATATGAAACTAGTGTATCTTTACGTGTTCTATCAAACAACCTTCTCCGTTTTCAGGATTACGTCTATTCGACCCGGAGTCGGAGGATGTGGTGGCGGCGATGTCAGGGTGGCGCGAGGCGTACACGCGCCGGCTGCAGGACGCCGCTGACGCTGACCAGGTTTGCTACAACACACATTCTAAAACTCTGTTCCCCATAATATTATTAGGCCATCATATTTGAGAGCAAAAAAATTGAACTGGGTGAAACAATTTTATTCGGTAAAATAATTTGTTTATTAAATACTAATAAATTTTCAATTCCTTACTTGTAGAGTTGTTTGACATTCATGCGCCTGTGCGGCCAGTAAAAATACGACACCCACCAGCACCTTGGCTTACAGATGACATTAAAGCAGTTATGGCGAAACGTAATGCTGCCAAAGCTAAGCTTAAAAAGAATCCTTCAGATGATAACCGCCTTAAATATAAAATTTTACGTAATCGCTGCAACAAGCTGTGTAGAGATGCACAACGACGCTACATCTATACCTCACTCCATAACCTAGATCCTTCTAGAACGTGGAGATTTCTCAGAACTTTAGGAGTTGGGAAAGCTACTATAGATTGCTTGCCTCATAATTTAGATCTCGATATTCTCAACGATTTTTTCTCCTCTGTTTCTACCTGTGATGGTTCATTAAAAGCTAAGGCTTTGGCTGAACTTTCTGCTCTTCCCACTCCTGATTATCCAATGTTTTCGTTAACTCAAGTGTATGATCGTGATGTTAAGAAGAACATATTAGATCTGGATTCAGACGCTGTTGGATGTGATTGCATTAGTCGTAAGATGATCCTTCCTCTCCTTGACTTCCTATGTCCTATCATAACCTCCATTATGAACCTTTCTATATCCTCTTGCTCTTTTCCTAATGCATGGAAAGAAGCATATATAATTCCATTGCCTAAAAAATCCAATCCTATATCTTGTTCTGACTATCGCCCTATCTCCATTCTTCCATTATTATCGAAAGTCCTAGAACGCCTTATCCACTCCCAGCTAAGTATCTATCTTGCTTATCATGCTATCCTTAATCCTCTCCAATCAGGTTTCCGTCCGGGTCATAGTACGACTACTGCACTGATCAAGATCACGGATGACATAAGGCTCGCTATGGATAACAAGCAGCTTACAGTTTTAACTTTATTAGATTTTAGCAATGCCTTTAATACCGTGGATTTAGATATTCTACTTGCTACTCTACGTTCTCTTAACATATCTCCGAGTGCAATTGACTGGTTTCATAGTTACTTGCGTGGGCGTCGGCAACGTATACAGGCTGGGGATAGGTTCTCAACTTGGTGTACAACTGTTGCCGGAGTCCCGCAAGGTGGCGTGTTGTCTCCTCTTCTCTTTGCCATCTTCATTAATTTGATTACTCATTGTATATCTTCTCTCTACCACTTGTATGCAGATGATCTACAAATATATTCTCATACATCACTGGAAGATCTTCCAAGTGCACTTAATGCCTTGAATGATGATCTTTCTTCTATTTTGCGATGGAGTAAATCTTATAGGCTTCAAGTCAATCCCATTAAAACTCAACTTATAATTATTGGAAGTTCAGGGTTATTGTCTAAAGTGAACTGGGACACTCTTCCTAATGTTAAATTTGACGGCCATATTATCCCTTTCAGTAACACTGTTAAAAACTTGGGTATCATTTTAGATAGTCGTTTATCTTGGGTGCCACAAATTAATAATTTGAGTAAAAAGTTATTTGCAGCTGTACATTCCATAAGAAGGTTGCGTAATTTCTTACCTATGTCCACTAAAATTACGCTGGTACATTCCCTATTGTTTCCTATATTTGACTATGCCGACACCTGTTACCTTGATCTAACTAAGGAGCAACTCAATAAATTGGAGCGTCTTCAGAATTTATGTATTAGGTTCGTATTTGGCTTGCGTAAGTACGATCACGTTTCAGAATTTCGTAAACAGCTTCAATGGCTCCCAATCGCTCTTCGCCGTAATGCTCATGTGCTATTTCTTCTGTTCAATATACTTTTTAATCCACAAACTCCAACATATTTAAAAGATCGCTTTCATTTTCTTCATCTTTCCAATTCGCTTAATTTGCGCTCTTCATTCAATTTCAAGCTAAAATATCCTTCCCATTCTACTAACTTTTACAATAAGTCATTTACTGCCGAAGCAGTTCATTTGTGGAATGCACTGCCACTATCCATAAGGAGCGCTCAAACATTGGTATCGTTTAAGTCCAAAGTCAGACAATACTATCTGTCTCTTTAACTCCTTCTTTGCTGCCTTGTTCTCGGCTCTTTCTTTGAAAACTGTTATTTGTTTATTATTTTTGTATGTTTATTTTATCCTTGCTCTATTATCAGGTCACTTACTGTTTAATTATAATAAGATACTTTTAATTGTTGATTAAAATACTATGTTGTACACCCCTACTACTTCCTGAATTGGTTTCTTTACATGTAAGGTTGCCTGGAAGAAATCGCTGTTAGCGATAAGGCCGCCTGTTGTACTTTATGTCCTAATTGTTTTTTCTGTATTGTTCTCTATTGTGTGCAATAAAGAGTATTATTATTATTATTCCACTTATTTATTGATTCAACTTATTTTATAATTTTTTACATATATATGTATAAAATAAAAAACAACAAATATATATATAAAAAATTAAAAAATAGTGTGCCGCCGGCAGCGAGAGCAGGGTCCAAGCTGCCGGTGGTTAGGGACACAGAGACAGGAACCTCCTCACTATGCGTGCCGTGCCGAGGAGTACTGCTTTCTGTATCAGACCCTTGATCCATCCACCTAGCGAGAGCCTCTTGAGATGTTGGTCGAGGCTCTTCGCTATCAGCCCGTTCACCGATACGACTATCGGCACAATGATGGCCGAATCCACATCCCACATGGCGACAACCTCGTGAGCCAGATCAAGATATTTTATTTCCTTGTCTTTTTCGGCTTTCACGAGATTCTCATCATGCGGGACGGTGATGTCGATCATCATTACGCGGCGCTCCGAGCGATCTATCACCACTATATCAGGCTTATTGGCAACAATAGTCCTGTCAGTGATGATAGATCGGTCCCAATACATCGTGATATGGTCATTTTCCAGAACTGGGTCGGGCACATACCTGTAGTACGGCACCTCCACGGCTACAAGACCGTATTTCAAGGCAAGTTGCTGATGGATAATCCTGGCCACTTGGTTGTGCCTGTGCAGATATTCGCCGTTGGCAAGACTAGAACAGCCGGAAACAATATGCCTGATTGATTCACCCGGTCGATGGCATGCCCGACATATGTCGACCGTTCCATCCTTCAGGATAAACTTCCGGTAGTTGTTGGTCATTACCACTTCGTCCATAATTGCACAAACAAAACCTTCGGTTTCCCCAAAGAGGTCACCGAATCGCAGCCAGGCCACAGACGCTAAGAAATCTACATCGGGCCCATGGAGGGCCCGGTAAAAACGCCCGTGTAGCTCCTTGCCTTGCCATACAATCCTGCGGTCGCTAGTCGTGAGCACCTCAGGTTTGCGCCAGTTCTTTTTAGCCAAAGAGAGTGGGGTGAGTCCGCTGTCGACCGCCACCACATCCCGATGCATCTCTCCGCCGGCGGTCAGAAAGTATTCTCGGAGATTACACACCTCACGGTTGTGTAGGGTCTTAGCGCTTAGAACGCCACGACCCCCACATCTCCGTGGGATGTATAATCTCATCACCGAAGACCGTGGGTGATGCATGCGGTGCGCTGTCAGTAAAGAGCGAACTCGCCTGTCAAGGGCATCCAGTTCGGTCTGAGTCCACTTGAGTATGCCGAAGGAGTACAGCAAGACCGGCATGACCCAACCGTTGAAGGCGCGCACCCTATTACCGCCCGACAAAAGACTTTTCAGTACTTTTGTCAGGCGACCAAAGAAACGTTCCTTCAACGATTGTCTCATCTCGACCTCGCGTATACCTAAGGCCTCCGCCATACCCAAGTACTTATAGCTCTCGGTGGCAGAGAGGTTTCGGAACGGGATGGAACCCGGGAGATTCATTCCCTCGGATTCCATTATCTGCCCCTGTCGTACATGCATAACAGCGCACTTTTCGATTCCGAATTCCATCCTGATAGAGTTACTGAAGTTTTCAGTTACCTTCAGTAGCTCAGACAGGTTGGAATTACTGGAACCGAACAATTTCAGGTCATCCATGTATAGCAGGTGAGATATCGTCCGACCACCTCTTCGCAACCGATAGCCAAGCCCCGAAGCCTCTAGCAGCGTGCTGAGAGGATTCAGGGCCAGGCAAAACCATAAGGGGCTCAGACTATCGCCCTGGAAAATGCCCCTGGCAATTCTCACAGGTTCGCCAACCGCCAGGGGCTGCCGAGACCCTGGATAGCGAAGAACCGTACTCCACTGCAGCATACATGAGCCCAGAAAGGCCCGAAGAGTTGAGTGAATTTTATACAACTCCAGGACCCGCATGAGCCATGTATGCGGCACGGAATCGTAGGCCTTCTTATAATCTATCCAGCATGTCGACAGACTCTTTCGGTTGCGACGAACCTGCTGGCTAATTGCCATGTCTATGAGGAGTAGCTCCTTAGTACCGCGGGACCCACTCCTACATCCATTCTGAGAGAGAGACAAGATGGAGGAGTCTTCAATGTGTTTAGTTATTTTGACTCTCAGAATGGATGTAAGAACCTTATAAACCGTCGGTAGACAAGTTATTGGTCTATAATTTTTGGGTTCCGCGGTACTACCTGATTTATGGAGCAGGTGGGTCACACCAGTTGTTAGAAACTGTGGGAGAGAGCCTGATTCCAGAGATGACTGAAACTGGACTGCTAAACGAGCGTGCGAACTACGCAGCCACTTTAACCAGAAATTGTGCAGTCCGTCCGGTCCCGGCGATTTCCAGTTCGGCATCGGACGGACTGCATTGGCTACGTCTTCGTCTGTGATATTTATGGAAGTCATTTCCTGAATTGGTTCGCACGCTCTTTCAACACTCCGCATCCAGCCACCCTCAGAGTGACCGACCGGTTCTGACCAGATGCTTCGCCAAAATGAAAGCATAGCGTCATCATCCGGCCGACCCCGGTCAGCCACTCCTTGGTTAGGACGCTCCCACAGTCTATAGACCCGCCTTTGATCACCCTGGAACATGCTATTCTGTTCGTACCGGTCCACGCGTTCTTTATAACGCCTAATCCGGTTTGCCCATGCATAAACTTTCTGTTTCAGGAAGTCAATGCGCTCTGTGAGGCGAGCTGGATAGTCCTGCGGGCTGACTCCAGTCCCTGAAAACGCCCGCCTCACAAAACGCACTACCCTTGGGCGTGTATTGCCCATCCTGAAGCAGATTAGCTTGCCAATGAGTGCTCTGGCTTCAGCGATACGCCGCTCGATCCGGCACTGCCAGACTGGTGTTGTAGGTTTCGGCCGCGTAGCTGTATCAGGGCTTGGTAACTTGACACGAGCTACACGGCACACCGCGACAGCCGCGCAGTACAGGATCGAGTGAGTATCACCGAGATTTTCGCTGTTGTCAATGTATTCTGGCAACAGCGAATTCAGAGCACACACTAGCGCCACATTCCGTTTATGCATGGGCAACCGAGGCAAACGTGGCCTATCCGCGGGCAAAGTGGACCGATATTCACGAAGAGCATGCTCCAAGGCGCTCCTCAATTGATCAATGCATCGGGTACTTACAGTTGTTACCTGGTCTACCTCCTCCCCATCATCGGGTTCCGGCGCATTCGCGTTATTGTTTCGTTGCGTCGGTACCGTAGGTAGTGGTGGGGCGGGAGTTGAGCGGTAACCCTGCATCTCGGTGCGTAGCCGATCAAGTACGCTGTCATCCAGCATGCGTCCACGCTGAATGACACGCACCTGATCCGATAGACGTTGGCTCGACACGTTGACTGATGGTTCGAGGGTCTGAAACAGAGGCAGCATACGACTACGATACGCAGTAAGGTTGGTTCCCCCCTCTGTAGCCCCGAAATATGCGCGCATGACGTTTTTATTAATTTTCGGTGTCCATTTCATGCGCGGCACATTACCACCGACAGCGGGGACCCCACTCGGGACCGGTTGGTCCCGAAGTCCTAAGCAAGTCGGCGGCCGGGGTCTCCCTCGACGACGCGTAGGTGGTGGTGACGGCGCCGGGGAGAAGTACTCGTCGCTAGAGTTCGACGCAACTGCAGCGGCCGGTGACACAGCACTCGTAATGCGAGCGGCGTCCGGCGGCTGCGAGGCGGAGCTCAGCGACGAGTCCGGTGGTGGTGGGTGTGCTCGTGCTGCATCTCTGGCCCTCGCCCTTGTTATCATACCTTCATTTTATCTTTCACACATGTTTTTGTTGTGTCCGTATTGTAATATTTACATAGAGTATTTCAAAAAAATTTGATCATTTTTGTTTGTCATTATATGACACATTTGTTCAATGTCATCGTATTTTTTATTGAGCATTTTACATTTCATAAACAGTTTATATTGTTAAAAATCACTATTTATCACACTTGTCTTTTATATATAAATTTGCCGATCAGTGGTATTTTATTAAAAGAAAACTCTTTACTGTAAAATAAAATATATAAATGCGGAAGACACTAGGATGATATTTTCTTTTAGAGGGTTGCCAGGTTATTATTATTATTATTATTATAAATTATGTCATAGAAAAACAATATGTACCTACCTAACAGTAAATTTGTCCGTACTCAGCAGGATGCGGATGCGGTGGAAAAGGTAGCGGCGGTGGAGAAGGTGGCGGCGGTTGAGCGCAGCCCGCCGACGGGGCTGGTGTTGGCGCAGGATGGCGCGGCGCTGGTGGCTGCTGCATTGGCGCACCTCGCACTGCCCGCCGCCGCTCCCGCCGACTGCGCGCGCGGCACCGCCGCCTTCCACGCTGACACATTGCTCAACTACCTACGCTCCGTCAGTACCCGCTCCCTCTCTAGCTCTCCGCGTCCTGGCGCACCTCGCACTGCCCGCCGCCGCTCCCGCCGACTGCGCGCGCGGCACCGCCGCCTTCCCACGCTGACACATTGCTCAACTACCTACGCTCCGGCAGTACCCGCTCCCTCTCTGCCCTATTTTTATTCCAAAATCTCAAGGTCATCGAGATTAAGAAAACCTTTGGTGATTGGTTATCGGTTAAAGTAACCAATCACAAAAGATATTTAAATTTTAAGTAAACAACTTTCACCATCGATAATTGGTTGATTCGAACAACCAATCAGCTATTAGATCTATTTGGCCAATAAAATCTCTATTTTGTCTCAGATCATTACCAAAAGGAAACAACCAACATCAAAATTATTTATTTTCACTCAAAAATAGCATCAAAACAACCATGAAACAAACATAAAACTATTACAAATGTTAAAAACTATAAAACAAACATATGCAAGTTTTTGCATATGTTTATTGTGTATACAATAAACCGTTAAATTATACAAAATAAAGTAATATCAAACACAAACCAGCTTTAAGTGACACAAAACTATTAATTAGACTCTAAATTACAAAAATATAACGTAAAAAAGACAAAATCTATGTATAAATTCATATAAAGCACCAACAGATGGCGCCACTTGTTCATCTTGTGAAAGTTACATGGCGCTGTAGAGATTCGCTGTCGAATGATAGTAATGAAACGTGTGCCTAGTAAAATTGTTTTCGACCGTGTAATAGTGACTGTGTTTTCTTTTGCTATTACACCCGTTGCACTTAGGACACAAGTTGATATCGTAAATGGATCAATCTAAAAATAGAAATTCCACAATACTCTAACGCTAATGGTCACTCAAGCACTGTCTACGTTCTGACAACGTATACTATTGTGTACTATACTGTCGATCACTATACAACGCAATTGTTCTACGTCGTCTACGCGCTGACAACGTATACTATTGAGGACGGTATGGCCGATCACTATCAAAACTGTTTTTTAATCACAAACACTGTTCACTATTAACGAGCGTCCTGTATACATACACATAAGAAACGCCAAAGTACTCAAGGGGATGTGCGGGCTGCAAGTGGGAAAATCGGGCGGGACGTCGGAGTGTCTATTCTATACGTAGTAGTATTACATAATTATTGTCTGGTGTGGCGTCGTGCACAGGAGGAGTGGGTGGGCGCGAGCGGGCAGCTGCGGTGGGAGGCGGACGGGTCGCGGCGCGAGGTGCGGCTGCAGGCCACGGAGCTGCAGCGCGGCGGACACCTGCGCGCCGCCGCCGACTGGACGCCGCGCGCTGGCCTCGCCTGGCGCCCGCGCGACCCCCCGCCGCCGCCGCCCAGGGACAACATGACCAACCGCACCTTCACCGTGCTCATCGCCAAGGTACCACATGCGCACGCCCCTCCTCCCCCCACTCGCCTGGCCAGCGTGCCACATGACCGATCGTGTCTTCGTTGTATACTTGATATTAGTAGATATTTAAATGAACCAAAACGGTCTGAAACGATCAGAAATATATTTTATTGCAGAGTAATCCGTATGTGATGAGACAGCAGTCAACACGGCGTCTGTCAGGCAACGATCGTTATGAAGGTGGGGACGGACTTTTTAAACTGTTAGAGGCAGAGGTGACGAGCGGCATCTAAATATGTACATGTGTTTCCCGTAAGGGTTCTGCATCGAGTTGATCGACCGGCTGGCGAAGCTGCTGCAGTTCAACTACACATTCGTGGAGCAGGTGGACGGCGCGTACGGCACGCGAGACAAGCACACGGGCCAGTGGAATGGCATGATGCGCCGTCTCATGGATGATCCGGTAAAATGGCTTATAAAATGCATCACAATTATTAACAGCTGAATTTGTTGCATATGTTTCCTGAAGGGATTCATCATTTCAGCCAAAAGACGTCCACTTCTGGATAAAAGCCTACCCCAAAGACTGCCACAACGAACGGTCCTGGGTTGCCCTCATCCAACGATTGCTTGCGATCTTCACCAGGTCGTTGGTCCACCTCGTTGGGGGACTGCCTACGCTTCGTCTTCCGGTACGCGGTCGCCACTCCAGAACTCTTCTGCCCCAACGGCCGTCAGTTCTGCGAGCTATGTGCTCTCTCTATCCACTGCCACTTGAGTTTCGAAATTCGGTGGGCTATGTCGGTTAACCAAATACCTGAAAGTATTATCAGTGGTAAATGTATAAATACCCACAATTCGTCAGTTACGTTGTACTAGTTGTAGGAGCTATCGTATCCGGGACCTCAGGCGTACCACTTGTGACCTCCACGACCAACCTCGACGTAGTTTATGAATTGATTAAAGGAAACTAGATATATAGTTTTCAGAATCAGAATCAGAAACTCATTTATTCATTTAGGGTGACAGGCATCTCTTATGACACGTCAAAAAACAAACAAAATAAATTAAAGTGAACAACAATTGATATACATGTCAAACAAGATAAAAAATATATGTAAAGTCAAGAATATCACTAAGATAGAACTAAATGTAATAAACTAATGTAAAAAGTGTATCAGTAGAATGTCTCATTTCCCCTTTACACACTGATAACAAAGAGTAATAAGAAAAGAAAAAGAGTCATTCTTTGTCATTCACTTACAAAGTTCCAAAGGCCAATATGATCTGAGAAAAACTGGGCGGAAAAAAATCAGTCGGCTCTTTTAAAAATTTTGATTCTGGTAAAGTTAAACTGCCTCAGTAGTTAAGTGGTAGCAATGAAGCTACTACTGCTAAGCTGGTGTCTTGGGTTCGATTACGTGGCCTGGAAGTTTCCCAGTACCTCGGACTTTGGTAAGGTACCCGGAGATGTCAACAGTCGCACCACCTGATACATCGCCCAAAACGTATCCGGCAAATCGTGAGCGTATTGAATGAGTGCATAAACATGGTACGAAGTAAACCTCTGCCTATCCCTTCAATGATTACAAGCGTAAAGCTACGGTATATTAGGGTTAGTTTTAAACTTTCAATATTTACATATATTAGTAGTTTTGGAATGTAGATTCTAACAAACTAACAACCATACCTTTATGTATTTGTTCAGAACATAGACTTTGCCATCACGGACCTGACGATAACGGCGGAGCGCGAGGAGGCGGTGGACTTCACGACGCCCTTCATGAACCTCGGCATCAGCATCCTGTTCCGCACGCCCAAGGCGCCCGAGCCGCAGCTCTTCGCCTTCCTGCTGCCTTTCTCCAACGAGGTAATTTGCCTTCATCTAACCTAAACTACTAATACTTGCTACTTGCTACTCTTCATACCAGACACTTTGTGCATACATAAGCATTCGTATTGTTTAATTCTCACAAGACTGCACTGGGGGCGAGGGGGGCCACACAGTTTACCACTTTGGAAGTATGTATCTTTGAAACGACTTTCATAATTAAATATTTTCAAAACCATCATCGAACATCTGATACGTACTTGTATAGGGTTGATGAAAAACGTTTTTTAGTTTCGATTCCAAATATATATTTTTTTGTATAAAAATCATAAAGCGGTTCACAAAATACATTAATTTACCCGATTTTAAATAATATATGTAGTTCTAATAATTTCCGTGTAAAGTGACTGTGACATACAGACGGACGGACGGACGGACAAATGAACGAACTAAAAAACAAAAGAACGGACAGAGGGACGGACAGACATGGCAAATCTATAAGGTTTTCAAAAGGCTGCAAAATCCTAAGAAAACTAAATCAATTCAATATGATTTAGTTGTTATTTTAAGTAAATATACTTCCTTTAGATTTAGATATATTATACTATTGTTTAAACTTGAAGAAGCGACTGGCCTCTCAACTCTCATCAAGTGTCTCGTGTTTCTGTACATGTGTGAAGGTGTGGATGTACCTGGGCCTAGCGTACGTGGGCACGTCGCTGGTGCTGTACGTGGTGGGGCGGCTGTGCCCCGAGGAGTGGCGGAACCCCTACCCCTGCATCGAGGACCCGCCCGAGCTGGAGAACCAGTTCACCCTCAGCAACGCGCTCTGGTTCAACCTGGGCGCAGTGCTGCTGCAGGGCTCCGAAATTGCTCCCGCGTCAGTATTACAAAAATATATAAATTATCTAACATATACATTGTACTTATCGGTAATACGAAGAGTGCCAACTTTATCGACATGTTGCCAGTGCGACGTAAAATGAGGAGAATCAGATTATATTTACGAGTATTACCACACAGCGACATTCGTCATCATGAATTTAAAGAAAATAATTATTGTCAATATTTTTTTTTTAGAAACGGGACATATCGTCTGTTTTTTTATTTAGATTTGGATTAAGAAATTATGGTCGTAAGGATAAATAGCAGTTCAGTTTCGCAATCCATTATTGCACAAAAGCTTCGTGGTTTTCTTGAAAGCTTTATAATTTCTTGAGTAGGTGTGTTCCGCAAGGGAGATGCGTTCTATTGATTAGGGTATAATGTTTCAAGAGAATCACAATGGGGCTTTTCTAAGGAAAGGCTCAGGGAAGATATATGTATTTACACGACTACATCATGGGGTTCTCAGGATCTCGCATCATTATCTCATTGAAATGTACCTATAGAAATTTGGGTCACTTAAATTATTCTTTGGATGGGATGTGAATACTGCAGCCTAGAAATATATACTAAAAAGTTCAGATGCATTCCCACAGCTGAGACCTAAAACAGATAGATTATATTGATGCGGTGGTGCCTGGCCCCCCCCTCCGCGACCGGAACTCTACCGAGAGACAACATACACGTAATAACAATCATCATTATCGTCAACGCTAGTCTAGTGAAATAGGTGAGCTTCGTGTTTAGCGTAGAAGCGGTTATCCTAAAGGGTAAAACGAACAGTGTGGTGTAGTATCGTTGTATCGGTCAGGGCGTACGGGTCGCGCGCGGTGGCGAGCGTGTGGTGGCTGTTCGCGCTGGTGATCACGAGCTCGTACACCGCCAACCTGGCCACGCTGCTCGCCAAGAAGTCCTCCAACGAGGTGATCCGCAACGTGCGCGACCTGGCGCAGAACACCGAGCTCGGCATCTCCTACGGCGCCAAGGCCGGAGGATCCACCTACACCTTTTTTGAAGTCAGTACTAGTTTTTTTTATGTAAGGAAGATGGCAAACGAGCGTGCGGCTACATTGATGTTATGCGATGACTCTAGCCTAGAGATATCTCCGCAAAAACCAAAAGACAAATGCAGAGGCATTACCGCCCCTGAGACCTTAGTTCTTATGTCTTAGTTCTTGTGTACTTTACCATCTAACCGGTACACGATAGTGATGAACACTACGAACACTACCACTTGGCGGCAGGTAGATTAGTGATGCGGTTGTAGTTTTAGTGAGTACGAGTCTCGCACTACCCGCCGACTGTTCCCCTAGCTAGACGGCGGGTGCCCCCGGGGGTGAGATGAGGGTTACCTCGCGTAAAATAAGGTGATGCGGTTGTGCCTACGTCCTTCCTTAGCACCTACGTCCTTAGGTCCCTGCATTGGAACTCTACCACCTGTAAAAGTTTAGCCCACACTGCAAGTACATAGTTACACACTCTTATTTATTTATTTAGAACTTTAATGCACTAGGTACATTAGGCGGATTTAATGCCATAAAGTATTCTCTACCAGTCGACCTTGTGCTAGTGGAACAATATTGTGGGGGTGCAATATTAAAAAAAAACAAACAAAAACAGAGAAACAGAAATTTTAGGACAATAAAAAAAAACTTAATATGAACAAATTAACGGGAACTTATAAAGCTTAAAACATTACATATAAAAATAAATAAAATTATGTAAACTAACCCCCTTATTCATAAACGTACATTAGATACGTTTTAGCTATAGAATGCTTTGTCTTTGTCAGTTGCATTGTCAAATGTGCAGGATAGAAAAGGACAAAGGAGAGATTAGCCACACTTTAGCTAAAATACGTATATGAATACCCCTTATTCATTGTATATACATAGATATATAGTATACCTACATATAAGAATTAAATAAATACAATAATATGAATAAACTAGCTGTGCCTGCGACTTTGTTCGCGTGGAATAGTGACTTTGGGAGTTTTGGAAGCGCTTTTGGTTATCAATTTTGGCAAATTTTGAATCTTATACACTTTTGGGTAGCTAAAAAAAATGTCTTTACAGTAATGCTTCTCTGTACACGATATTAGACGTATGGCCATCGGGGATAAAAGCACACAGGCTGATAGGATTGCGAAAAATTACTAATTATATGTTTAAACGCGCAGTCGTGTAAGTAGCTACGACCTACAAACGTCCATCTAATGCTGAATCGTATTTTCTAAAAGGCCATTTTGAACTATTTTGAACTTCTATACATAATATTTATTTATAGACAATTATTACAAAGTTTTGTAAAGTTTCAGTCAATTACTGCTGCTAACAGAGAATGAAAGATAAAATATAGACCAACGCCATCAACGACGCCACCACCACCACCACCACCACCACCACCACCACAACCACCACAACCACCACCACAACCACCACCACAACCACCACAACCACCACCACAACCAATGCCACTAACGCCTCCAAAACTAACAACAACACCACCAACTTCAGCAATGCCTCCATCGCCGCCGACAACACATATTTATCATAAGGATAGCTATCTAAAAAAACCTACAATTAAGAAAATTATTATTATCATCAAATATTTAAGTATTTTTTTATGCAACAAAAGGCATCTATTCCGCATAAAACGGATAGACGCCTTCGTTTGGCTGGGGCTGGGGATCACTGCCTTAGAGGCATCCGGAGGCATCCATCCCCTTACTTAGGCGTTATCATGTCAAGCAAAAAAATAATAAAAATCGAAGCGCTTCGTCATCTACCGTGGAAGAGCTTGGTGACTTTAACCAAACTCTTCAACGGAGTACTCCGGACTGGCCATTTGCCCACTGATTGGAAGCTGGGAAGGGTCATTGTCCTCCCGAAACCGGGCAAGGACCGCCGACTCCCGTCCAGCTATCTCCCTATAACTCTACTGTCGCACCTGGGTAAGTTGTTCGAGTTGTTCGAGCGTCTCCTGCTGCGGAGGCTGGGACCACTTCTCCCGAGTAGGGAGGAGCAATTCGGCTTCCGCGCGGGACACTTAACCACGCTCCAACTGACCCGGGTGCTGCATTATCTGGCCTTCGAGGCCAACAGAGATCACTACACGGTCAGAGTTTTTCTAGACATAGAAAAAGCTTTCGACCGCGTGTGGCACGTTGGCCTCCTCGACAAAGTAGCCGCCAGATTACCATCCGGCATTTACAGGGTGGTAGCTGACTTTCTCCAAGATCGGCGGTTCTACGTTGTTCGAGCGTCTCCTGCTGCGGAGGCTGTGACCACTTCTCCCGAGTAGGGAGGAGCAATTCGGCTTCCGCGCGGGACACTCAACCACGCTCCAACTGACCCGGGTGCTGCATTATCTGGTCTTCGAGGCCAACAGAGATCACTACGCGGTCAGAGTTTTTCTAGACATAGAAAAAGCTTTCGACCGCGTGTGGCACGTTGGCCTCCTCGACAAAGTAGCCGCCAGATTACCATCCGGCATTTACAGGATGGTAGCTGACTTTCTCCAAGATCGGCGGTTCTACGTCACGGTGGAGGGCTGCGATTCGGCCCAGCACCCAATCCGTGCCGGGGAACCACAGGGCAGCTGTCTGTCGCCGTGCTTATATGCGGCGTACACAGACGACGTTCCCACCCTACGCGACCATCTGCGTGAAGGGGATAGGGACGTCATGCTGTCCTGTCCCTGTTTGCCGACGACAGCGCCTACATAGCGACATCGGCTCGGTTGCAATTAGCAATCGCAAAAATGCAACACCTGCTGGACCTGCTGCCGGAGTGGCTGGACAAGCGGCGGATGGCCGTAAATGTTGACAAGACGGCCGCAATCGTCACACGAGTCCGCCGCTGGCCTCGGCCACTCCGATTGCGAGGTCAAGACATAGCCTGGCAGTTTACGGTTAAATACTTGGGGTGTATCTGGCTGATTTTGGTATCATTGAAAGTAAAAATTTTAAAGAACATAATTCCAAATTCAAATTAGCCAAATGTGTGATTTTCATTTGTTTTTCGTACTGTCAAGATGAGTGAATCTAATGAAGGAATTCGATACATTTTAAAATTTTACTACAAAAAAGGTAAAAAAGCAACACAAGCCGCGAAAAAAATTTGCGATTTTTATAGACCTAGTGCAGTGTCTGTGAGAGTAGCACAAATTTGGTTTAAGCGTTTTCAATCCGGAAATTTTGATGTCAAAGATGCACCTCGCTCTGGTCGCCCTATTACGGATAAAATGGATGCCATTTTTGAAAAAGTGGAGCAAGATCGACATATCAGTAGTTACGACGTAGCTGAAGAACTGAGAATTGATCACAAAACAGTTTTGGCGCATTTAAAAAAAGCTGGGTACAAAAAAAAGCTCCATATTTGGGTACCTCACGATCTCACTGAAAGAAACCTAATGAACCGTGTACTCATTTGTGATTCTTTATTACGACGTAATGAAACCGAATCATTTTTGAAGAAGCTGATAACTGGTGATGAAAAGTGGATCACGTACGACAAGAACGTGCGAAAAAGGTCGCGGTCAAAGGCCGGTCAGGCTTCACAGACTGTGGCGAAACCCGGGTTAACTCGCAATAAGGTGATGTTGTGTGTGTGGTGGAATTGGAAGGGCATTATTCATTATGAGCTATTACCACCAGACAGGACTATCGATTCTGAACTCTACTGCGAACAACTGATGAGATTAAAGCAAGAAGTTGAGCGAAAGCGGCCGGAATTGATCAACAGAAGTGGTGTGGTGTTTCATCATGATAACGCTAGACCTCACACATCTATAGCCACTCAGCAAAAATTAAGAGAGTTTGGCTGGGAGGTGTTAATGCATCCGCCGTATAGTCCTGACCTTGCATCTTCAGATTTCCACCTGTTTCGGTCTCTTCAGAATTCTTTATGCAATGTTAGGTTAACATCACGAGAGGACTGCCAAATCCACTTGTCGCGGTATTTTGATGAGAAGTCCCAAAATTTTTATAGCAATGGGATCATGTCCCTACCTTCAAGATGGCAAAAGGTTATCGAAGAAAATGGTACATACATACTTTAGTTAAATTTAAATAAACTATATTAAAAAATGTTTTGAATTATCTCAAAAAATGCGAAGAAACTTTTTCCCCAACCTATGTCAGCAGCTATACTCACATTAGATTAATTTAGGTATTTTGTGTCCGCAACGTTGTTGGTCGCTAGTCGCTAGTCGCTAGTGGGTGGTGTCAAGTAAAATAAGTTACTATTTAATGAAATATGTATTTAGATTATTTAAATAGGTATCTCATGTTTAAATGATTTATTTGTTACAGCAATCGCAGGATCCGATGTACAGGATGATGTATGAGAAGATGAAGGAGCAAGAGATGCCGCAAAGCAACGAGGCTGGAATACAAAAGTTCGTTTATAAAACCTTAAAATGAATAATTTATTGCCAAATAATGAGAACATTTAAAAATACTAATACATTTTAGAGTTATCAATGAAAACTACGCGTTCTTCGCGGAGTCGACCACCATCGAGTACACCATTGAGCGCAACTGCCTCGTCACCATGGTAACGTTGTGCTTACTTGTTGCCATGTTGCCATGTTGCCATCACAAGTTTGTCTCTTGATTTGTATATTATTTAAAATGTATTCATTAAAACATTTATCCGTAGGTTGGAGATTTACTTGACAGCAAAGGATACGGGATAGCAATGAAAAAGAGTAAGCAATTTACTTTACACCTATTTAAAAAACTCTCTCGTTAGGTACGTGATTTAGTGACTGACAGACAACGCACAGCCGAAACTACTGGTCGTAGAAAGCTGCAATTAAGGCCGCGTAATGTACCAGGTGTATGAAAGTAGAAATATTTTTTATTCAATACGAAGTGGTAATACTTTAACCAGGGTCACAATTTTATTATAGACTCGGAGTACCGTCAGGCGATGAATCTCGCGCTGCTGAATCTGCAGGAGGCGGGCGTGCTGCGCGAGATGAAGCACCGCTGGTGGCACGAGAAGCACGGGGGCGGCGCTTGTCTTGTAAGTCATCACTTGTGGAGATAGCACTCTAGGTTGGCTCCTGAGTCTGGCCGTTGGCCAGGTGCGCACGAGATGAAGCACCGGTGGTGGCACGAGAAGCACGGGGGCGGCGCTTGTCTTGTAAGTCATCACTTGTGGAGATAGCACTCTAGGTTGGCTCCTGAGTCTGGCCGTTGGCCAGGTGCGCACGAGATGAAGCACCGGTGGTGGCACGAGAAGCACGGGGGCGGCGCTTGTCTGGTAAGTCATCACTTGTGGAGATAGCACTCTAGGTTGGCTCTTGAGTCTGGCCGTTGGCCAGGTGCGCACGAGATGAAGCACCGGTGGTGGCACGAGAAGCACGGGGGCGGCGCTTGTCTGGTAAGTCATCACTTGTGGAGATAGCACTCTAGGTTGGCTCCTGAGTCTGGCCGCTGGCCAAATGCGCGCGAAATGAAGCACCGCTGGTGACAGGAATAGCACGTTTACCAGGCGTCGGAGCAGTCTCACTGGTATTGTAGGTCTGTATTTTTATGTTGTAACGTAACGTAACTTCACGCCTGTAATCCCCGAAGGGGTAGGCAGAGGTAAATGCATGCATTTAATCATACATGCAAACACCCACGACTCGCCGGTTACGTTTTGGCCCATGTAACAGGTGGCGAACCTGTTGCCATCTCCGGGCACATTACCAAACTCCGGGGTACTGGGAAACTTCGAGAAAATGTAAAAATCCCAATAGAAGCAGAGATAAAGGATTTTAGACCTTCATAACATTCTTTAATATCTTTGCACGGGTTCAATCCCTGCGCGTTGGTGGTAGGCAGTAACCGACCTACCACACTGTATAGAAAACGAAAAATAAAAAATATATTTGCGCGTTACATGTAGGGGAGGTACCCTAAATACGTGGGGTACCCTAGGGACGTGAGAGACTTTGTGAACGAAGATGTAGGTATTTATAATATGTTTATAGAAGTGAGTAAAAAAAATGCGGTAAAAATGAATACGGCGTGGCGGTACAGATTTGGAAATTTGATGTGTTGAGGCACAGTGACGTAGCTAATGAAATTTAATATGGCCAGACGGCGTTGGGAGATGTAGTGCGATTAAAACCAATTTTTGTGTCGACTACATTAAACGATGTACCACATCGCATTTTAAAAATTTGATGTCCTATGATGTTGCTCAGCTGAAAGTGTTAAACTTTCATCTTACGTCCTCGAACTCATCTTCCAATGAACCTAGAATTCATACATCGGCCGTCAACCACAAATGTATCGAGGGGACGTTTCTTCCCCCAGCAGACGGTCGGCCGGCGACGCCTCGCTTACGGTGTCTTATCGGTTATATCTCATTTGTGAACAGAAAAGCGAGGACCACGAGAACACGGAGCTGTCGATGGCGAACTTCCTGGGGCTGTTCCTGGTGCTGGTGGTGGGGTGTGCGCTGGGCGTGGTGGTGTCGTGCGGCGACCTGGCGGTGGCGGCGGTGAGGCGGCCCGAGCGCGCGCCCTTCCTGCGTCGCTTCTGGGCCGAGCTGCGGTTCGTGTTCCGCTTCGAGCAATTCGTGAAGCCGGTGCGCGGCCCGCCCATGCCCTCGCCCACGGACGAGGCGGACGAGGCGGACGAGGCGGACGGGGAGGGGGAGAGGGAGGAGGCACTCGCGCCCCGCTCGGCGTCGCTGCGCTCGCGGCAGTCGGCGAGCGCGCGGCGCACGTCCATCTACGCGGCGAGCGCGCGGATTGCGCGACACCAGACGCCGCGCTAACCTGAACGCCTGCGAAACTATTGCGTGCGCTCTAGAATATAGGTATTCCGTAGTTCAATAAAAGTAATTATGCCGTTTCGAACGTAGCTTCCGGGACGATTGCCCATGTTCAGATGTGTTGAAAAAAGCGACTCTATGTGCTCGTAGGGACGTGGACTAGATTTTTTATTATTTTATAGTAATTTCCAAAAGTACCTTTAAGAAAAGTACATAAATATTGTCTTTAGAACGTGTGCTCAACATCTCTAATAGTTATTATGATACAACGGATTCAAAACGGCGTCGTGTGGTAAAACACTAAACTTGTGAATTATATGGAGAAATAAAAACATTTTAAAATATTCGTCATCGTCATCGTCAATACCTGCTACGATTTTATGGAAACATTATATAAGTATGTATACATATAAAAAGTTGTTGCAAATCGTATAAGAAATCTAAAAGTGAAATTACTGTTACTTTAAAATTCACTTCTTGTTCAGTTTTTCGTCACTTTTAAGTTCTTCCATCTTACATGATTCATGAGTAAATTTTGTATCTTTGTATCACATTTGCAAGTCAATGTCATGTGATATGTTCATGTGATTCCTATTCTGTATTATAATCCTATAATTCCAATTCTGTATTATAATCATTGAACGTGTTGCAAGCAACTGTTGGGAAAATGACTAAGAAGTATCGTATTGACTGATCGATATGAGTGGAAACATTGGACCCACCGTACGGCAATTTATTCTCTTCGGTTTTACCAACCAACCAACCAACCAACCTTGCAATGATCATTTTTCGCGACCATAACGAAAAAGACACCTTTCTTCTTCAATACCTATCACTATAAAATCTAAGTAAATATAAAAACCAAATGCGCGTACGTATTTAAATCAAGATCCTACTAACATTCATTGATTAGCAGACAATTAATTGGGTAATATATTATACTTTGTCTTATACTGTGTCTCAGGTAACAACAATTTAATAAAAATTGGTACGTAATTCATTTAGCAAACAAAGGGCAATTTATTCATTTTTTTCATGAGTACTTAGATGATTTAATTTTACGTATTTTATAGGCATTTAACACGCTGCATTTGTAACTGTTTTTTTGACAATAACATAGTTAAAAAGAATAAACATTTGGTGTAAAATTGAAATGGTGCTGTTTTATTGTTAACCCATCGCACACCCAACATGATCACGCCTCTCTGGAGGCAGGAGGCAACAGGTAGGTACAATCGCACACAACATGCTTGAGTGACTCAAAGAGAAAACTGAAATACGATACGAGTGCTACTCTGTGTCTAGCCAATTTCTACAGGCAGCTCCCAGGCTAGCCCAATTTACATCTTGTACTGGCATCGCATTTTACGAGGACTTTAGAACATAGAAGGTAAACGTTTTATACCCATTACTCTATAGGCTGCATAAGTAGCTCCCCAATATAGGACTGATATCTCCTGTTCGACCAATGTTTGATATAATATGTTCAAGTTGAAAACTTGAAATTCATCGTCATCATCATTTCAACAAAGAGACGTCCACGGCTGGACAAAAACTTCCCAAAAAAGATTGCCACAACGAACGGTGCTGGGCCGCCCTCATCCAGCGATTGCCCGCGACTTTCACCAGGTCATTTCTGATTCGATCCCTCTTTCTGATTTGCTTTCTACGTGACCTTGAGCCTTATGTGGTCCACAGTCAATTCAGTTCATTACTGGCAACACTTTGGTCATAGACTTTGTTCAACACTGTGGTAAATTGGACGAGAAGATGTATCGTAGCTGCCAAACAGAGTTAGATTCGGCGATTGACTTCTTTATCGAATTGCTAACGTTATACCCTCAACTATAAGAGCAATGTGCATTTTAAGATCCACTCTTTGGAAAGCTCCACTGAGGCTTTAAAGCATAGTGCTAAAGTCTTCCAGGGTCAAAGCCATGACTACCATATCATCCGCAAATTGGAGGTGGGAGATGTAGATACTCGCTGTGACTGTTAGTGTCGTCCCAGTGAAGAAGCTTGAAGACGTCTTCCAATGCAGCGGTGAACAGTTTTGGAGATCTGACATTTCCTTGTCTCACGCGTCGCTGCAGTTGGATAGGTTTCGAGTTCTGTTCCTGAAGGTGAACCAGTGTTTTCGTACAAGCTCCTCAGCACCTCAATGTAGTCGATTTGGACCAGATGTGACTAGAGAACAACCCAAATCTCCATCGAGTCGAAGGCTCTCTCATAGAACGCTGCCCACGAACGTTAGATATAGGTGCTGGATTCTCCTACTCTTTAGTCTTCTGTATAACCTGCCGCAGCGTGTGAATGTGGTCCATGGTGCTAAATCCTTTACGGAAACCGGCTTGTTCGGGCTGTAAGTCATCGAGTCGGCGATATAAGGGTTTATTCCGGAAATCCCCACCAGTGGGGATAGGACGGTTCGTAATGACTCTTGAAAGCATCCTATATTAACTTATAATACCTAATGCAGTTTAATTGACTTATAATTATGTTTTTACCTTAATTATTAGTTAATATTTATCATTTTGTATCTTAAAGTGCGAAATATTTCAATGAAAATCTTTATCTTTTTAAAATAGAAAATGTAACGAACAACTGCCAAATCTACTTTCATCTCAGAATAGAAACTTAAGATTTGCCTCCATCATCTTAATAAGTTATTTTACAAAACACAATTAAGTAGATATGAAATTGCATCCTATCATTAAACAATTAAAACATAATTACACATCATTAAACATATAAGAACATAAACACAGGACCAAAACGTCAAGCTGAGATTGCTTTAACTTAATTAACAACACATTGCTCGGAATTATGTTACTATTTGGAAGGAAGGACAAGTACAAACCGTACAGTAATCAATTTATATACAAATACGTGACAAGCATAATGAAGGTGGCGGCTACAGTGTCGAACCGGGACTCCGTGATTTGATCGAGCGAGCGAGGCGGCGCGCGCAGTGGGTGCCGCGGGTGCCGCGGGTGCGGGTGCGGGTGCGGGTGCTGGGGCGTGTGCGGGGCGCAGGCGCCGGCCTATCGAGCGGGCGGCGGCGGCGAGCGGCCGGCGGCCTGACGGCAGTCCGCGCCGCACCATGGACGCGCCGCCGCCCGCCTCCGCGGCCTCCGCGGCACCCGCGCGCCCTCTCGTCAACCCCGACGAGTATGGCGAGGTGGACACCAGCAGGTGCGTCTCTACTCGTCCAGCCGCCCGCCGCCATCCGCCGCCATCCTCCGCCGCCTGGCGTACCTCCCGCCTCATAGCCGCTCGTCCTCACCATCGTCATTCAAATCTTTCTGAACACGATCTCATCACCCCTGATCGCTGATGATTATCCCGCTGTCACGATTACGGACCTCCTGTTATTATTCCCGAAGGTCCCGAAGGTATAGATATCGCGGGATCGATAGACGCTCGAGATTATATCATCGCTTCGGTCTGGAAGGCTCGACCTAGAAACGGATCTTGGATTAACTCGTTAGCTGCTTCAGATTCGTTGACTACGTTTAGTAATTTGATTAATTCATTAGTATTTACGTACGTAGTAATCTTGCGTTAATACTTTTATATTCTTCGAATTATCTTAGATGTTATCTTTATATTATCGCTGTAAGTCATCGTTCTGGTACAATTTTTTGAGTGACGAGATAACGCGATGCGCAATGATAAAATTAAACAATTTAAAGTTGTTTTCGTGTTACAATGCAGATTTGCTGAATTTAATTTCATCGCAATTACTACTTACTTTAATTTGTATTAATTAGCGAGAAATTAGATCAGGATCAACATCACACGTCAAAATCTGTCTACAAATGGAAGAAGTCTGAATGCTAGCCATACGCCAGAGCTGTTGATAAAAATGTAATTTGTTTCTGGACAATATTTTTTTCTTAGTAACATCATTTTGAAAGTAATTTTGGACGCTCTTTCAACATAGATTTTTGATCTGAATACCTTATTACCTCATTAGGATCGACGCGACGATGTACTCGTATCGTCGCTGCGTCGTCAGTTGTTCGTTTCTATATTGTGCTCGAAATATTTCGACCTTCGAGCGATTCCAGTTTGGATAAGTACGCGAAATGTAGACGGAATTGAATAACAGTAAACTTTTAAGAATAAGTGTAACTTTAACGATTTTCTCCTGAGAGTTGAGCGTGAAGCGTGAGAAGCGTCGAGTCGGCGTCGAGCGCAGCGCGAGCGGTTGGAGTGTTTGTGGCTACTCTTATTAATTTATTTATTTATTTTTAGGAGTATCAACAGCAAGTTAAAACATAAAGTAAAACAACATTACAAATAAATCCAGAAGCCAATGACAGATACCCACGCATAGGACACAGTTTAAATATTAAAGGAAGACAGTTAACTTAAATAACTTATTAAGTATGCAAACTAAACATACATAAATATAACTTACACTAGCTGTTGCCCGCGGCTTCGCCCGCGTGTATGTCGTTTTATAATCCTGAATTTTCTTTGCTATAAACCTCACGGAGCCCGAGACCTTTCCAACGAATTCAAAACCGTGGAAATCGGTTCGTGCGTTCTGGAGTTATAGCGTCAGGAAGGAAAACCTGACTTATTTTTATATTATAGATTAAAATAAGTGAAAGTAAACAAAATCAATCAAAAAAGTCGCTGCTTAAAAATCTCTTTAGTGTGGAATCATTAGTATTAAATAGGCCAAAGTCGATATGCTTACAATGTTGATTGAAGCTGCTGCTTGCTCTCCGTAGAAAAGAATTTTGACGATAATTGGTATGAACAGGAAGAGTGAATATGGGCCGGTGTATTCGAGTTGTTTTGAAGGTACGTTAAAGAGTAATTTTGATAGAAGGTCCGGGCAGTCAACTTTTTGTTGCGTTACGGCTAGAAGGAAAGATATGTCAGCGATATTGCGACGGTTTGAAAGGGGAAGAAAATGATTTTTTTTACATAACCACAGATAATTTTCAGATGAATAAGGAACATGTAATTTAAAACATAGAAAGATGAATTTCATTTGAATCTTTTCGATTCTTTGAATATACTTGGCATATATTGGCTTGGAATATATGTAGCAAGGATTCCAAATTTGTGATGCATACTCCAGAATACTTCTCACGTAAGAACAATATAGTACTTTAAAAGTTTTAGCTTTTTTAAATTCAGCTGAGCTTCTCATTAAGAAACCAAGTGATTTCAATGCTTTAGCTACAATAGCATCTATGTGTGTAAACTTATGTTGAGCTGTTGACGCCCCGGACGGCCCTGGTCGCCCCGGACGCTCCGGACATCCCCGGTCGCCCCGGACGCCGCGGACGGCCCCGGTAGCCCTGCCACCGCACATTCCGAAACACTGTGCATTCATTTCTGTTGCTATTTCGTTTTTTAGGGTTCCGTACCTAAAAGGTAAAAACTATACCCTATTACTAAGCCTCCGCTGTCTGTCTGTCTGTCGACACGCTGTATCTCATGAACCGTGACAGCTAGAAAGTTGAAATTTTCACAAATTGTGTATTTTTGTAGCCCCTATAACAACAAATACTAAAAATGAAGAAAATTTGTGTAAAGAAAACGTGTTTTTTCGTATTTTAGCACGGTGATCTGTGTATTTTAGCTCAATATTGCAATAACGTTAGCAGGTAGACGCTTTACATTTTCACAGAATATTTTGTTGAATATTAGGTACCTGTAAAAATCACATTATCATACTTACATAATATTATAAGTGTGAAAGTTTCTTTGTTTGGATGTTTGTCCGTCAATCACGCCAAAACTAGTGAACGGTTTTTTGTTGAAAGATAGGGTATTAGCTGACTTAGATAATAGATTTGTTTTTATGTAATGGAAGTGGCAAAGACGCATGCAGTTCACATTGATGTTAAGTGATGACTGCAGCCTATAGACACTCACACAAAGACTAAGGTCAAAATTCAGATGCGTTACCACTCCTGAGACCTAAGGTGTAATGCCTCAGTGCCGCAAATTACAAGGCCATACTTTTATCCCGAAAAAATGTTCCTGTGGGATGCCATGGAATTATTTGATGACCCGGTTAGTCCAGCGGTGTGAGATGACCGTTTGATTCGGATGGTCGCGGGTTCGATCCCCGCACCGGGACAAATGTTTGTAGGCCATACAGATATTTGTTTCGGTACACAAACACCCAGTTGTGTATGTGTTGTATTTGTACAACGGCACCCACGACACAGGATTATACCTACTGTGGGACTGTGAGTGTAAGCGTATTTTATTTTATTTATTTGATGAGTTTCCACAGGTTAAGCGAAAAGCGACCTATACGCGGGCGGAGCCGCGGGCAACGGCTAGTAAATAATAAAATAAAAATAAAGAGAATATTAAAGGGGGGCTCTCAAACAACAAACGTAATTTTTATAATGTCATATAGTGGCAAACAAACATACAGTTTACATTGATGGTAAGTAATACTGAAGCCTATAAACATCTACATGAGACCAGACATTTCGGAAATTACTGGGCCGTACCTGACCGGACCGGAACACGATAGTGTTCAACACTACCATTTAGATAGAGGCAAGTAGATTTGTGGAGGAATGGGTGGAATTGTTCCTCCGGCGAAAAGGGAGGATCCTCCGACCAGGCGAGGTGGTAGCGCCTGGCGGGCCGCGGCTCCACGGTTGACGTTGGAAAGTTGTATATATGCCAACTCTTGAGAAATCTTCGCATGTGCGATGTAATTCGAATGCACGCCATCTACCGTACTAGATAAGTACTGTGAGGTTTCATTGTATTCCACTAGTTGGCGCCTTAATGTAGTGGACGCTACAGATTATTGGTGTACATACCTAATGAAGGTGGCAAAAAAGCATGCAGTTCACATTAATGTTAAGAGTTGACTGCAGCCTATAGACCCACACAAAGACCAGAGGTCCAAATACAGATACGTTGCGACCCCTGATACCTAAGTTGCTATGTACCTATCTTTTTTTTTCTATGTTTAAAAGTGGCAAACAAGCATGCAGTTCACATTGATGTTAAGTGATGACTGCAGCCTATAAACATCCACACAATGACCAGAGATCAAAATGCAGATGCGCTGCCACTCCTGAGGTATTAGGTGTTATGCCTCTGTGCCGGAAATTACAGGGCCGTACATTACTACCTGACCGGAACACGATGGTGCTGAACACTACCATTTAGCGGCAAGTATATTAGGTAATGCGGTGGTGCCTACGCCCGCGAGCTTCGCCAGTGGAGCTCTACCACCGGTAGAAATCTGTGATAGTTACTACGGGCTCATACATTACCATCTAACCTGAAGGCCATTTGGCGGCAGATAGATTAAGTAATGCGGTGGTGCCTCCGCCCAGTCCGCCCAGTCCGCCCGGCCCTCTACCGGCAGCGTGCGCCATGCTGGGCATGCTGGCCATGCTGGGCATGGTGGGCATGATGGGCATGGTGCCAGCCTTCTGTGACGAGTGTGTGAAGTTGTGAAATGAGGGCGTGCAGAGTGGTTTGAAACTTGACTCTATGAAATAAAACTAGTTTTTGGATATATCTCGCGGATATTAAATGATTATTTAAAATCGAACCCGATGTTTCGGTGGCTTTTCAGCTTCCGTGGTGTCGGGCAGACTGACAATATACTAACTAACCTAAGAACATACTCACTTGACTCTACATGAGATCCCGTTTGCCAGTGACAGACGAACTTGTCTTGGCAACATTTTACGTGAAAAATGTTTTTGGTGGGAAATCTATGTTAATGAAATTGAGCGATTCTCAAACATTTTAAAGAAGGAACACTTTTTAAAATCAGATATTCGACGGAGCCCTATAAATGAAACGAATCCTAGTAGGTAAATTCTGTTTAATGTATACGTACTGTTTATAACGAAAACATAATTATATAAAACTTACAATACTTATCTTATACTTTGTTAATGGTTTTGCAAAAATCTGTAACATAAACTTAAAGCAAAGTTTTACCAACCAAAATGTAGAGTAGTGCAAAACACGGGCGAGCCCCTAGCCTTTGCGGCGCACTTTTTGAGAGCCACTGGTGTACAGGAAATTTCAATTAAGGCCGAGATATCTAACCGTAACGTAAATGTCATCGTTAGTTAACTAAGCCAAGTTATTATACTATACATAATATGCGACTTGAAGGTCAACTGAACAATTGTGTTATTAATATATTGATGCAATGATGTAGGTACCCGGCGCCGAAGGAGGCCACGCACAAGGTGCGCGGGCGCAGCGACCTGCTGGAGCTGATGTGCGGCGCGGGCACCGTCGATCCCGAGCTGCTCACCGTCAAGACCTTCTACTTCTTCTTCTACTCGGCGTTCGGCTCACTGTTCCCTCTCATGGGGGTCTACTTCAAGCAAATGGGCATGAACGCCGGCCAATGCGGCCTGCTGATCGGCACGAGGCCCTTCGTGGAGTTCCTGTCGGCGCCGTTCTGGGGCGGGCTGGCGGACCGCTGGCAGAAAGGGCGCACGCTGTTGCTGGCGTCGCTGGGCGCCTGGATCGTATTCACGCTGCCGCTGAGCTGGGTGCAGCCCGGCGCCGTGGCTTGCGTGCAGCCCTTCAACAAGACCACGTACCTGCTCGTGTCACCCTCGTACGACGAGGACGGGCCGCCGACGGCGACGCGCTCCTACCGCGGCCCTTCGGGCGGCTCCGATGTGTCGCCGCTGGCCGTGTCGGACGCCGCCAACTACGACCCCAGCGTCCACGCCAACTGGGTCTCTCCGCTCCACTCCTCCATCGTGTACAGCACGCCCGACATACAGAAGACCTTCTTCCTCCTGCTGCTGCTCGTTGTGATTGGGGAGTTTTTCAGTGCGCCCGCTATCACTCTCGCCGACTCGGCTGTCATCACGCTGCTCGGTGAAGATGCAGACAGGTAACTTTCATGATCATGATCATGATCTCACTAGTATCGTAATCCGTCTTGCGTTAAATGCTCAAAGCTAAAAAATAATATTTCACGGGATTTTTACTGCATTAGTTGCTTGCTGCTCAGAAATGTAATGTTAAGAATAAAAACGATATGTCTAAACAATTTCAGTTTCGTGTTGAAACCATTGCATTTCTTTGTCACACAAATAATTATCTACTGAAAAAAAATAACAAAGTGAAGTATGAAATATGCACGTGTAGGTACGGGCACCAGCGAATGTTCGGCTCGCTGGGCTGGGGATTGGCGATGTTCTTCGTGGGCATCGCGCTGGACCACAGCACAGCGTTCAGCGCGCACCCGTGCGGCGGGCCGCAGCGCTACGAGAAGAACTACACTATCTGCTTCGCCACCTTCTCCGTGCTCATGGGCGCCGCGCTCATCACTGCCACACAGGTACTCCCACCATACTCTCTCTCGCGTACGGAACTGAACACTATATGATAAAAAGAGCAATATGGAATTTAATCGTATTTTAATCAACCGCAATCTGTAATGTTTGTTTATAAAAACGTAGGATTAAATTTAAAGTTACTTTGAGAGCTAGCGATTTTGGTTCATGAGTCTTAAATTTTAGAGAAAGATTACATAAGACTCAAGATGTAATTCATTTTTTGAAAGTTATATCAAAAGTCTTTGACCCGTTTTAGGCGTTAACTATTAACCGTCCTTACGGACGAATAAGCTCACAGGTACCTATGTTTTCACAATAATGATATCACTAGGTACAGATGTGAATAACAATTTCACTGTAATGTGAGCAGATCAGGTTCAAGTACGAATCGATGGGCATGGAGAATGAGCCGCCGGCGCCGGTCGCGGAGCCAACGCACGAGGAGCGGCTGCAGGAGCAGCTGGCGGCGCAGCTGCAGCTGCCCGGCCTCGACACCAGCGCACCGGCGCCCGCGCCCTCGCCCCGCCAGCCCGCGCTCCACCACGCCAAGGTAGGTGCCGCGGGCCGCGTGACGCACCCGCCCTGCAGCTGCAGCTGCCCGGCCTCGACACCAGCGCACCGGCGCCCGCGCCCTCGCCCCGCCAGCCCGCGCTCCACCACGCCAAGGTAGGCGCCGTGCCTAAAAGTAGCCTAAGTTACTCCTCATTACATCAGCTATCTGCCAGTGAAAGTCCCGTCAAAATCGGTCCAGCCGTTCCCAAACAGCCCCGCCAAACAGACAGACAGACATGCGTTCAACAATTATCGAGCAAAAACATATACGAAAAAAACACCTTTATTGTGAACCCTTAACATTTTTATTTTCTTATTTTTTGTAATTAATTTTGTCTTTATAGCGGTAACAGAAATACATAATTTGTGAAAATGTTAGCTTTCTAGCTATCACTATCAATGAGATGCAGCCAGGTGACAGACTTAGGTACGATACCCCCTAAAAGATATAACTAAGATACAGAATAGCTTAAAAATATTCGATACGCTTCTTTAAATTGACATAACTTTTTAATTTCTGAACCGATTCACATGAAACTAACACTTAATGTTAAGTGAAACTTACCTCAGTATATTAGTGAAAACCGCAGATCGAATACGCTGTTTCTGAAATTAGCGTGCACAAACACACAGACAAACAGACATGTTTCCGGGATAAAAAGTACTCAGTGTTGTGCGCCAAAGGTTAAAGTATAATCATACCAAGTTTCATTGTTATCGGACCGGTGGTTTTCATGTGATGCTTGAACAAACACACAGACAGACAGACAAAATATTTTCTAATCACATATTTGGGTTCGATATCGATTTTTTAACATCCCCTGGTTCCCACATCTTTTCAATATTTTTAATGTACAGAATTTACTCTTCTACAGTTTTATTATAAGTATAGATTAAGTAGTTAAAAAATTGACTAAGTATTTATATAATTACTACTAACATAGACCGTAAGTTTTTTTTTTATTTCTAAGAATGAACTGTGAATTGTTTTGGTTCGCTTCGTTTAATACGTACATATGATATGGCATTATAATGTGTCCGGCAGGTGTTCGCGCAAACGACCCGCGAGATGCCGGAGTGGGTGACGGTGCTGCGCCAGTTCCAGAACGTGAAGGCCGCCTCCTTCCTGTTCGTCGCCTGGTTCATGGGCTTCGGCATCGGACTCATCTTTACTTTCCTCTTCTGGCACCTCCAGGTATCACCGTTTCGTAAACATATTATTATTACATTTAAGCCAATAAATAAAAGGGTATAGCCTTAATTTAAGATATTTAATTAATACTTTATTTTATTATTTACTTAATTACTGTTATGTTGATAGGGCACTCAACATTTTGGGAGGTTTTTTATAGTAGCAAGAGTTTTGTTGATAATTATAATTCGATATTTATATTTCACATATTTTTGGCTAAAATATTTAGAGGAGTGGGCATGTACTTGCAGGACATCGGCGGGTCACCGACGCTGTTCGGCGTGGCGTCCGTCATCAACCACATCTCCGAGATATTCGCCTACTTCTTCAGCTTCAAGCTAATTACCCAGATGGGGCATGTTAAGGTTATTTGAATGTATTTATTTATACCAACGGTATTCTCACCTCGTTAATAAGAGATTACTCAGGTGATTCGGAGTAACTCAAGAGTGTACTAACGTAGGTGCCGGCAAGACCTATATATATTACCTGACGCCCAGACCAACACTGAACCATTTCTTAAAGTTGTAAATAAATCTGAGTCTAGAAATCATAAACATAAATCTCATTTAAATAATAAACAGAGACAACATTAGAACAACTAGAAGGCCAAAACGTAGGCTCCGATTAAAACTCACGGAGTGTAGACATAGCTGATTGTGTAATATGTCCGAATGCAGGTGCTCTGCCTGGGGCTGGCCGGCAACGTGGTGCGGTTTCTGTACATCTCGTGGCTGAGCAAGCCGTGGTGGGTGCTGCCGTTCGAGTTCGTGCAGGGCGTGACGCACGCCGCCGTGTGGGCCGCCTGCTGCTCCTACATCGCGCACGGCGCGCCGCCCGGCCTGCGCTCCTCCGCGCAGGGCGTCCTGCAGGGTAACCACTACTGCTGTCCCACACCTCACGTTCCAGTTCGTGCAGGGCGTGACGCACGCCGCCGTGTGGGCCGCCTGCTGCTCCTACATCGCGCACGGCGCGCCGCCCGGCCTGCGCTCCTCCGCGCAGGGCGTCCTGCAGGGTAACCACTACTGCTGTCCCACACTTCACGTTCCAGTTCGTGCAGGGCGTGACGCACGCCGCCGTGTGGGCCGCCTGCTGCTCCTACATCGCGCACGGCGCGCCGCCCGCCCTGCGCTCCTCCGCGCAGGGCGTCCTGCAGGGTAACCACTACTGCTGTCCCACACTTCACGTTCCAGTTCGTGCAGGGCGTGACACACGCCGCCGTGTGGGCCGCCTGCTGCTCCTACATCGCGCACGGCGCGCCGCCCGGCCTGCACGGGCAATTAGAGAACATTTCTAACACTAGGTGAGTCAGCAAAAAGTCACCTTGGCAGTTTTCCTCAGTCCTTTTGAACAGTAGTCGGTTGGAAAAGAAGCAATGTGAACCCACCCTAGAACCCCATCAGAATTTCGCAAACTGTAGTACAAGCTCTACAATTTGCTACGTTTATTGACGGGCTACGTACCAGTAATATCGTGCTAAGTACAACAATTAGCTATTTACCATATTACCGTGTATGATAATTAGCCACAATTATAACCGTGCTACGACAATTTGCTACGTTGATTGTCATGCTACGACAACGACAATTTGCTACGTACATTACCGTACTGCTACAATTTGCTACAGTGTTGTGCTAAAAAATGCATGCATTCAAGCATACACGCAAATACCCACAATGCGCCGGTTAAGTTTTGGCTCAAGTAACAGGTTTTAAACCTGTTGACATCTCAGTGAACATTACCAAAATCCGATGGTGGATAGTGGAAAAATCTCAATAGCACCAGAGGTAAAGGATAATACACTTTTATTTCTGATAGCGCCCGACTTCTCTAACCCAGAAACAGTGTAGCCGCTATCGTTACTGGGGGAGATTTTTTATTACCGCTACCCCAAGGCGATGCTATAAAATGTAAAAGAGAAATACGACAGTCGATAATGGTCGTAGATCAGTAGGTTGGGCGACCGAGCTAGTTATTCAGTGGTCGCGGGTTCGAGTCCCCGACAAATTCAAATTTTATATATCCTTCCATTTCTTTACCGATGTATCGTAAGTTTGAAAAAATGGATGATTACGAATCTTCCTCTCGTAGTCAAAGCTCGCGGTCAAAGACTAGAGCGTATATAACGGGCGAACGGTAAAGTGATGTGTACGTGCGCAGGGCTGCACCACGGGCTGGGGCGCGGCTGCGGCGCCGTGCTGGGGGGCATCGCCGTCGCCAAGTGGGGCACCAAGCGCACCTTCGCCGGCTACGGGCTGCTGTGCGGCGTGGCGCTCGCCGCGTTCGCCTTCGTGAACTTCCGCGGCGGCGCGGAGGCGGGCGCGGAGGCGGGCGGCGGAGCGGGCGCGGACGAGGAGGCGCGCGCGGTGGCGGAGGCGGGCGTGCTGGCGCCGCACGGCGTGCCCTCCAACCCGCTGCCGCGCGCGCTCTCCTCCACGCGCCTCGCCGACCTCGCGCACCACGACCAGTACGGCGCCACGCAGGTGCGCCTCATCACCGACGAGCGGACGAGCGGACGAGCCCCGCGATGAAGTAGTCGGGATCCTGCCGAACTCGGGAATGCGTCGGATCACCGTCGCCTATTGACGTTGACCGACACCGATGCTCTGCCGGCCCTGTTATAACTCGAATATCACTCGACGACCCCCGTGAGCGTTGTTGACCTATGCTTTATGCTATATTGCTAGTGCTCTATATCAAATAGGATGAATGTCATTCAATATTGTCAATGACGTCGTTTAAAAATACCAATCTCGCAACGCTCTCTGATAACATACCTACAATATGCAAGTTTTATGCATTTTTTTATTTTCCTAACCTCAAAATTATAATTTCTATAAGATTGACAATTTATTTGCGTTCTCGCCACCACATTCACACAGTAACCGACGACATTAGCACTAGTGTTCCGGTAGTCGTAGTAGGTAGTTGGTAGTAGAGTTGGTGTCATCAATTGTTATTAAAGCTCTTGAAGTTTATGAGACCTAAATTTCGAGATTACGTATTTATTTTTTATTTATTAACTCTTTATTGTCACACAATACATACATGATATCGGTACAAATGGTGAGCTTAACGCTAAAAGCGCTCTCTACCAGCTAAACCAGTCGCAGTTTAGAGAGTTAGTGGGCGGTATGATGACACAGCAAACATGGGTACATAGGTAGTAACGCATCAACGTAGACACTTATGGTTTTTGTGCAGATATCATCATACTTAATAAACGTTAACATCAATCACACCTTTCCTAAATTTCATAAATATTAATTGCAGCATTTGTATTTGTTTAAGTAGGAATAGGAATAATTAAGAAGTGTATCGTTGCAGAGCTACAGCGGCGCGGAGAGCCTGCACGTGCCGGGCGCCGCGCCGGCGCGGCCGCCGCTCTCCAACCCCTTCCTGGCCGACGCCGCGCCCCGCCCCACCGGCGCCGCCGGGTACAGATAGACCCGTCAACCCCGCGCCGCCGCCGCCGCCACCGCCGCCACCGCCGGGGACAGAGAGAACCATCACCTCCGTGCCGACTCTGCCTCCGTGACGCCGCACCTGCCAGCGCCGCCGCCGCCGGATACAGATAGCCCCGTTACCCCGGCGAATATACCCCGCTATCTCTAAACTATAATCTGCCGCATCGCTTACCCAGTTGCTTTGTTTATTTTAGAGGTGACATCGACTTTCGTTCGAAAATCGAAAGTTGTCAGTGAAGTTCAGACCGGAGCTGCAGAAAGATGATACTCACAACTCAGACACAACAATGATACCTTTTAGAGAGACGAGACGTATGTAATATAATCTGTTTAGTTTATAAACTGAAAATGGATAACCATCATTTAAAAAACCCAGGTTTTTCATTAGGAGATTCTCCAAGAACTCCTTCGGCTCGTATGGATGCGGCTGTAGTCTATTTCCATGGGTAATTGGCGAGCGCAAAAAACTCTCAGTTTAAATAAGGAACTTCTAAACGAAGCTCATTCTGAGCAGATAGAAGGAGCCTATAGGGTAACGTCGGGTCGCCACCTAACAAACTGCAACTGTTATTACCACAAATCTCATACAAAAGGACAGAGGCGACTGTGTCAAACCTTGGTTGGCAGCCTTACTCAAACTCACCACAATACTCATATTTTTAAAGGAAATTACTTGAATTATTTCCATATTGCTATCTAATGTTCCATTCTTCTCTCTATATAGGTAATTTATCACGATTTTCGTTAGGCTCTAAAATCTCAGAGGCATAGAATTTGCTTGTCAAATTACAAATTATAAAATTAAAGCGAATAGCAACTGATACGTTGATTAATATGTCAAATTAAACAAAAATAAAATAATGGCAAATAAAAATAGGTATCAACAGAATATTCCATACCCTCTTTTACAAACGGAAAGATAAGACTAAATAAAAGAATAGAAGAATTGTCACCATACGTGATATAATTATCTGCATTCATATTACGCATGATTACCTAATACAAAATCTGCTAAATCTGCCCATCAGCGGGCTATTACCTTGCCGCCTTGGAAAATGGTCTGATACGTAAAGATTCTACCTATTTTGCAGTAGGTCCTATATTATATATCTGTACTTGTACTTAGACTTGTCTCGTTTATAACGTAAGTGCAGAATCTTCATTGGACCGCTGCGTATTATGTCCACGGGTGCTTATCGTCATGATTGCATTTATCGTCATGATTGCTTGCTACTTTAGCATCTTTAAAGAGCTCATGAAGTCAGAGGTATACTTTTTGTCTGCCTCCAAGTTTATCATCACCTCGCTTATGAGATGCCTCCAGCGGCGGTTGCTTCGAATTCGATAATCTCAGCCGCATTGAATCCGTTCCTCTTTCTTATACATCAACATGTCATTAAATATTTATCCATCTCTTTATTAATCCAATGTTAATAGATATCCTATTAAGTTCTCCAGTATGTAAAGTAGGGTCAAATGACCGAAATGTTATAGATACTGAATGTTGCTTTTTGTAAAATATTCGATGTTGAGATCGACGTGTATTATGGATGTGATGAAACGTGTGAACTGCATTAGCTCAAACCACTCGTCGCGGCGCGAGCGCGAGCGCGATCGCACGCGAACCCTCGCCGCGAACGTATCATGTGCTTGTTTCTTTTGTGTAGTGAAGCCCACGAGCGGGACCGAGCGGTCGCGAGCGCTCGGAGCGACTCTGTTGTTATTGTATATACTTAAATATTTCTATCGGTGTAAATGTATATGATGGTCGTTAGGTTACACACTGACGACTCGAGGTGCGTGTCCAAAGACGGAGTATTCACCGATCATTCGAATTTCAGCACCCACGGAACCCGCGGTCGCGCGGAACAAGGCACTCGATGGGAAGCCCGTGATCTCCTTTTCTGAACTCGCACCTTGTCAGAGTAGGGATTGCCTCCATACAGACTGCGGATGATACACCATTATGGCCTATTTATAAATTCCGAGCTTTATATTAGTCGTATGGCGGCCGGCCCTACTCGGTTAAAGCTCGACAAAGATGTAACTATAGATATCTAATTACACTCGTTTATTAATTAAGGTCCTATTATAATATAATATACACATAGTAATTTCGACTGTTTGTCGTCGTCGACATCCAGTCGATTATTCACTGTTACTGCTACTTCGATGTCATGAAATAAAGGAGATGAAAGTAACTTATGGTGTATGTAATGTATGTATGTACAAGTTATTTACTTACGGTGTCATATCATGGTGTGATGATTAGATGTATGCATGTAGCGGAGCCGGCGATACGTGTCGAGCTTGCTCCAGGGTCTAGATATCTAGTATCTAGATGAAGTCCGTAGTCACCGAGATCTCTACGAACGACCTTTTAGGTGACGGGCAAAAAGACACGTATCGCCGCGCACACTTATTTTTTGTTGACAATGCAGTAGATATTTATGGATCATAGCTCTATTTAATATATTTGTTGTACTGTAATGAATATAGGGAGATGAAGGCGAGGTTAGGCGCCGGCCGCGTCCGCCACACACCGCACCTCCGCGCCGGCACATATCCCCATACCCTCACACCCTCACACCCTCACACCCTCACACCCTCACACCCTCACACCCTCACACCCTCACACCCTCACACCCTCACACCGGCTCACGTCACACGACACGAACTAAACACAACATTCTATCGCTTCGCGAATTATGAAAAAAAAACTTTTGGTTATACTCGAGGGAAGTTGTTCGAGTGATTGAACAAGTTTGAGACCAGAGCAGGGTACGTATGCGTGTGTATCTCCTCTATGCGACTATGCATCTATACGAGTAGGTATGCCTTTTACGAGACAGACAAATACCTCTCCCTAAAACGCCATCGCTATGAAGCAAATATACATATAACAACTTTGATGATTATTCAGGCGGGTAGGTACATCTGCCAGTAGTACTACATCTGTCAGTAATCTGCAAGTTATTTAACTTTTTATTTGCCTTTGTGGAGTCATTCTATCTTCAATCTATACACAGAGCGCCACAAAATATTATGGTGCGCTGTGTTTAGATTTTATATCTTCTATTTTGTTAAATTGTTATTGATAATGTAAGATGTGGTGCTGGTGCCGCGTAGAAGCTTATTAAAACATCCCTCAGGACTACCTCGGATTCATTTCATACTAGGTTAAATCTGCAACAAGTGCGTGGTAAGGTGGATGCAGGAGACAGGTGACCGAGGACTGGTGCGGTGTGTGGTCTAGTGGACTAGTGGACTGGGGGTCGCGCGGCTGGCGCAGCACAGTTATATATTTTTGCACATCGAGAGGCCGCGCTCTCGACTACTTTCGATTTCAAATATATAACAATAAATGTTGAACAATTTCGCTGTATGTTTCATTTAAACGAAATAAATTAACCCTATACTTTTTGATCAGAAGCATTTAACCAAATATTTTTTTATGAGACGTTCATTAGGATGATGTGTTTACAACTCGGAACCAAAATATATTTCGTAAAGAGAACTTCAATATGTACTGTGAGGAGCAAGAATGCCAGTCGTTAGTAAAGTGTACTGATATTAAACTAGGTATAGACCTACTGTCTAATATAATATTTTAAAGCAAGCTTACGCTTAAGAGATCCTAATAAAGGTGAGTTGTTTAGAATCTGCAGAACAAACAAAGAGTTAATTTTTTGACACGATCGTAGCTACAACGTTACATACCTACGATTACATACCTAGGTAGGCAATTTAATATCTATATAATCTTCCCCAACAACATATTAATTAAACGAAGAAATAGATGATTAGGTATTGTTATTTATTAGAAGTTAATTGAATAAACTTCACAATCGCTTAATGAACGAGCAACCTATAATGAGTCCAAAAATCCGAGATTATTACCTTATCTCGTGCAAATACAGTGTGAGCAAAGGCACTGAGCATTAGGTGGCGAGTGGCAGCTGATGCGTAAGCGACGTTTGATAGCCGCTATCGACGATAAGATACGACACGACACCGCATGTTCCCGCGCCGACAACCCACAGTCCACAACACATCTGAATCTGTACTCGACCGCTCCACGAAGACGCCCTTGCCACTTGACGCGCGCTCCGGGACTGTATGTAGGGTTTTGAACCAGTGTGTCTTTCCAAAAACATTTTATGAAAATACGTTTGTTTATGAAAATATCATCGCGTGTTTATAATTTCACCGACAAACGGAACAATGGACAAATTCACGACATAGGTCACAGGAATACGATAGTCTAATTAGTCTATAATCATTGAAGTGAACTTATCAGTGTTGTGTCTGTAGTGATACGGATGTGTGTAAGAAATGTAGAAGGAAGAAAACGTGTGGAGCTGAAGTCAGAGGGCAGGAAGCAGGAAGGGCAGAAAGGGCAGGAGGGGACGGTAACGTAACATGGTGTGGTGCACGCGGTTAGCGCCCGCGCTCTTGCTGCATGTCAACATATTACTTGTTGTAAGTGTTTGTGCATAATATATAAGCTGGTGCTGGTGTAGTCTTCATGGTTAAGCTAAGAATGCCTTATTAATTAAATTACAACACAGAAAGAGGGTTATACCCAACAAATTTGTAGATTCATAGAAGTACTTGCCTCAATAGAATCCATTAGCGAGCGCACTCATTACTGATTTGACCGCTTTTGTGCAGAGTGCTAATTAAATATTAAAGTAGGTACATACACCGTTCCCCGAGTTCAATAAGTAAAAGTAAAACCTAAGTAATCGATAATAGGAATAAAAATCTTGAAGTTACAATATTATAAAAAAAACAATTTCTTCCTTCCAAAAACTAGATACTAAAAGAAAAATAAAAATTTATTCGTCAAAATCAAAGGATGCAGTCACTACTGAAAAAACTACCGCTACCAATGAAACTCAGTAGGAGCTCTTTTAAATGTTTAATTTATGTCTAATACAGATAGTAATTCGAATCTAATAATGTAAACGTCCATAGCATATTATTATTATTATATTTTTGAATCAATACAAATCAACAAAGAGGATAGTTTCCACGAAGAATGCCACGTTTGAATGCTAACACTATTGTTTATCACTGCGATTGAATCAAATGGCTTATTGATAGTCTATCAGTATATTTCCCTATGTTTTGCGATCAATTTCCTTCTTAATTTCACGGAAAGCGAGTAAGTCAGCGGCAGGCAGCGAGTGCATTTCTCGAATATCGCCCGATATCAGATAACAGCTGAACTGAGTCACAAATTCATAACGCACTTATATACGATATTATAACGTACAATACAATCGTGTTTCGTGTTTCGTGTGGTATCTCTGTGTTAGATCCATTTAGCCTTGGTTGGTTTATGATATCAGTTATAGATGTCATTAACTAGGCCCTCCACTAGATACCTATACCCAATATACCTATCTATCAAAATTTAATAAAAATGAAAGAATTTCTATGAAAGAAGTCCACACTGTGAGCAAATTGAGTACAAAAATAAATTGATTCTTACCTTGTCATCGTAACTTCATCACATATATAATTATTCGATTTGTATCTTTCTTTTTTTTATGTAATGAAGCTGGCAAACAAGCATGCAGTTCACATTGATGTTAAGTAATGACTGCAGCTTATGGACACCCACTTAAAGACCAGATGTCAAAATGGTGAGATGTCAAGATGCGTTGCCACCCCTTAGACCTTAGTTGTTATGTCTCCATGTTAGTTATGTATTACAGGGCCATCTAACCGGAACACGATAGTGCTGAACGCTACCATTTGGCGGCAGATAGATTAGGTAATGCGGTGGTGCCACCCCCCACCCCCCACCCTCCAGCTCCTACACTGGAACTCTACCACCAGTGGGTCTGTAAAAGACTTACTGGTGGAAGAGTCCAGTGAGTGTGTAAAAGACTCTATTTATGTAATAATCTGGCCGGGCATTTTCTCGACAGATTGGTAAAATTTGCATTAAAATCCGTTCAGCCATTTTCGCGTGATACGTGCGCATCAGACTTTCGATCATCTTAAAGGGACTGCTAACAGACTTAAAGATAACCAACATATGGCGCTCATCACCATTTACCATAATCTCCATACAATTTACGGTCTTAGCACGATATTTATAATTTATATCTCGCTATGTAAATTATTAGTATATAATATCGAACTCCTCACTCCTATAGTCACTTCAATTATGAACATGGGTTTCCATTGCTTCCAATTCCTTTCCTAGTGGAAGGATGCTTACATCATACCTTCGCCGAACAAAACGTCTCTTGTTCGGATTTCCGCCCTATCTCTATCCTGCCACTTTTATCCAAGCTTCTAAAGCGACTTATTCACAAGCAATTAAATTCCTTTCTTACTAAGCATGCAATCCTGAATTCTTTTCAATCTGGTTTCTGTTCTGGTCATAGTACGGCTACTGCCTTGGCAAAAATCACGGACGATATCCGGTGTGGGATGGACAGGCAACAATTCACTTTGTTAGCGTTGTTAGACTTCAGCAATGCTTATAACTGTGTAGATTTTGATATATTGTTAGCTGTCCTCCGTTCTCATAACATATCTTCGAATACAATTGACTGATTTCGCAGTAACTTGTGTGGGCGCCGGCAACGATTACATACTGGTGAACGCTTCTCCACTTGGTGCACAACTTATGCCGGTGTCCCACAAGGTGGCGTGTTGTCTCCTTTGCTCTTCGCTATTTTCATTAACTCTATAGTTCACCGTATATCTTCTCTCTACCACTTTTATGCAGACGACTTGCATATTTATAAAATTTATATACAAACTTCTCTCGATGATCTTCCAACAGCATTTGTCAATTGTAATGAAGACCTCTTAAGTAATATATTTTGGAGTGGAGTAATTTATTTGAACTCAAAATTAATCCGTCTAAAACACAGTTAATATTATTCGGTAGCTCTAGGCATAATACAAGTACATAAGATTGACTGGAAGATATTACCTGATATAGTATTTGATGGCCACATTATCCCTTTTGTGGATACAGTAAGGAATTTGGGAATCACAATGGATAGATCATGGGCTCCGCAGATTAGCCAGGTGAGCAGAAAGATGTTTGCCGCGGTCTACTCATTAAGAAGGTTGCATAATTTTTTCCCCGTTTCCGCGAAAATTGAGCTTGTACATTCATTACTTTTTCCCATCCTTGACTATGCCGATATCTGCTATTTGAATCTAACACAGGAGAAATTACATTAATTAGAGCGTCTTCAAAATTTATGAATTCGGTTCATTTTTGGTCTACGCTAGTAAGATCAATCCATCTTCACCCGAATACTCACGTTTTGTCTCTTCTTTTCAATATACTATTCAATCCACAAACTCCTTTTTTGACGACCCGGTTAGTCCAGCGGTGTGAAACAACCGTTTGATTCGAAGGGTCGCGGGTTCGATCCCCGCACCGGGACAAATATTTGTATGGCCTACAGATATTTGTTTCGGGTCTGGGTGCGTGTGTGTATGTGTTGTGTGTGTACAACGGCACCCACGACACAGGTTATACCTAGTGTGGGGCTGTGAGTGTAAGCGTATTTTTTTATTCCTATTTATCTCAAAGAACGCTTAGAATTCTTACATCTTTCCAATACCATGTTTCTCCGTTGTTTCGTTTTACTTAAAATTAAAAACTCCATCTCATTCTTCAAATTTTTTAGCTAATTCTTTTACTGTGTCAGCGGTGCTTCTATGGAATGCACTATCTTTATCTGTGAGGATAGCTCAGACTGTCCAAACTTTTAAGAAACAAGTGTCATAATAAAAACTCCAGAGACTTTTCTCAACACTTTTACTTCGACTTGTTTCTTTTTCAATGGTACAGCAATCAATGATTTACAAAAATGGTTCCCTCCACTCGTGAACTCTTCTGAGGTACAGAATTATGACACAAGTAAAGGGTTACTATCTATTACTTTAGATTTCTTTTTCATGTACCTATTTTTGTGTTGTTGTGCTTTCTTATAAATGTATTTTACTTCTTAGTTTTTAGTAATTGTACGCCCCTATGCTATGTAATAAATTTATCTCTCATTGTCCTCAAATTCTGGTTGCCGGAAGAAATTGTTGTGTAGCAATAAGGCCGCCATTTGCTTATTTCTTTAATATTATGTAATTGTTAACTCCTTTGGTGTGCAATAAAGAGTATTATTATTATATATTCTCCAGCTCTATTCCACGTTGACTATCTTATATATCATGTCAAGCCAAATATCGTGCTTGATTCTTTTGGATACGCATAATATGATCACACGCTAGCTACAGTTTTAATGAGTGTCGTAACCGGTGGATGTGCGGTCGGTGTGTGCAGTTGTTCAGCGGCGCGGGGCTAGCGACGGGCGCGCGGCTCAAGTGGGACCCAAGCACGTACGTGCCGCTGCGCGAGCTGTTCCCGCTCGAGTACCGCGTGGCGGCCGTGGCGCTGCCCGCCGCCGCCGCGCTCGTCCTGCTGCTGGCGCACCTGCTGCTGCTCGCCCTCCGCGCCCGCCGCCCCGCCGTGCGCCGCCTGCTTCTCATTGTGGTCAGCATCCTGATGCAAGCTTTACGCGAACTTAATACTGAGCACTTAGTGCTTGTCGCTTAGTTACTATCAGCTTAGTGACAAGTGAAAAGTGTCGTCTATAACGCATTGTAATAGGAGAAGGTATTGGTGACACGATATCCAACCGAAATCTACCGCCACCAGCACCGCCGCCGTCCAGCATTATACAAACACGCTCTTTTTTCTCACGCACGTTTTTCTTTTTCTTCATTTATTATCATTGAAGGAATTGAAAAATTTTATGATTATTATGTTTTAACCAAATAGTTTAAATTTTAATTTTTAATTTACTATTAATATATGATTTTCTTTACTATATGTAATGGTTATTCGCTCTAGGTAGTTTATGATTTATTGACGTTTTGAAAGTATCTGTAAAGATCTATTCGAAATAAAAATATTTTCTATTTCTATTTCTATTTCTTGCCGTTGCAACTTGTCACTAAGCTCTTGTCGAGCCGTTTACACGATCTACAAGCGACAAGTGTTGTGATGGGAGTAGCTGCATATCGCTTAGTAAGAAGGTTCGCTTTCAACTCACTTGCACTGTGCACCTGTAGCTAAGCCCTTGTCGAGCTGTTCACACGGATAGTGTTAGTATTCATCATATCAGCCATAGGACGTCCACTGCTGAACATAGGCCTCCCCCAATGACCTCCATGCCGACCGATCGGATGCATCCAGCGGGTACCTGCAGCCTTGATTAGGTCGTCGGTCCATATTGCAGGTGGACGTCCTACGCTGCGGTTGCCGATACGTAGTCTCCACTCGAGAACCTTTCTGCCCCAGCGGCTATCGGTTCTCCGAGCTATGTGCCCTGCATATTGCCACTTGAGCTTGGAGATCTGCTTGGCTATGTCAGCGACTTTCGTTCGCCTACGGATCTTCTCATTTCTGATTCGATCCAGTAGGGAATCGCCGATCATAGCCCTTTTCATTGACCGCTGAGTGACTTGGAGCATTCCTACGAGACCCATAGTGAGTGACCACGTCTCGGCACCGCAGGTCAAACTAGACTTTCGTCTTCATAATCATAATCATAATCATAAGTAAGTTAGTATTAGTGACAAGTAATAAGCAACAAGTAACTAATCCCGTATAAACTCGGCACACCGCTCGTGCCGATCTGTCCCGCTGGAGTGCCGCGATCTAACATTCTCATAAATAGGTTACATTACTGCGATCGCGAATCCCCCTGCCATGCGTAGCGATTATGGAATTTTCTCCCCTATTGGGGAAGGCTTTGTCCAGCAGTGGACGTCACTCGGCTGGAGTGATGATGATGATATTGCAGATGAAGGCGAAGACCATTGTAAAGTTGTAACGCGAAATTTTGGGATTAGAAATCATTTAGAACCGCAATATGCCAGGGCGCGTTTGGCGTATGGACGTGGTTGTGGGGGCTCGCGTGGCTCGGCTCGCCGCTGGGACGGGAGCAGCAGAAAGCGCTAGAGCCTCATGTGATGTGTGCATGTGCACAGTACGCGGCGGGCACGGGGCTGCTGGCGGTGGCGGAGGGCGCGCTGGGCGTGTGGGTGTGGGCGCGGGTGCGCGCGTGGCTGGCCTCGCCGGCGGCGCGGGAGCTGCAGCACGCGCTGGAGCTGCGGGAACACGTGCAACCGCTGCTGCAGCACCTCGCTCACTACCACCCACTGCCGCTAAAGGTTAAGGATCTTATTAAGGTTAGCTGATCTCGTTTTGCACTTAAAATGACTGTTTGATGAACATTAATGTTTTGGTATAAATTAAAAGTAGCTAAAACATTCATGTTACGTCTCTTGAAATCTACGACTTATGTATGTTAGTACCTAGTATGTAGACATTACAGATTTTAAGAAAGTTCGTTTAAAGTGCGTCTTGAAGTTAAACGTAGATATACCTACTTATAAAAATATTAGTTGTCGATCACAAAATGAGAAACTCATCAGAGTGCAGTTAGGGCCAAAATAATTTATCATTTACGGCTGAAAATCCCATCCGGGGTACCTCAGAGATGCCACTGAGACCCTTACATTTTATAAACCCTTTTGATAACTAGCTGTATTGGAAATTACTTAGAAAGGACCTAGTAATATAATGTGGGCTTACCGCACTATACTTACCTTGATATAAATTCACTATGAAAATTCACAATACAAATATATAATAGGGGGAGGGGAGGGAGGCAACAAACCCCCTTATACCTCCCCCCTCCCGTCGAAACCCCAGATTTTAGGAGATATGCTATAGCACTGTTTCCATTAAAAATACTCAATTTTGAAGTAAGAGGGGGGCTATAGGGCATGATAAAAGGTGTGAAGGAGGGTGTACCCTTCCCTCCCCAACACTCATCTACAAAAAACGCAGTTTTTATAGAAAAAAAATATTGTCGCTTGTATTTCTTAAACAACAGTTTGGTTCTGGCGCTTGGCCGGCCGCTGCCGCGGCACGCTCGCTTCGCTCGCTCGGCTCGCGCGCTCTTTTTACATATACAACCTAACCTAACCAACTCTTCATGGGAAACATGGGTAGGAGACGCCATGGTAGTCACTCGTTGGAAATCTTACAGGAGTACGTGAAAACGATCTCAACTGCTAGGGCAACAAACGCTGACTCACAGCGCTGACTGACAATTGACTTGACACAGCTGTCACTGCATGTAGAACAAACAAAATGGCGTCCGTTGCGTTCCGTTCCGAACAAAGTAAAAACGGATTTGTATATTTTATGTGTAAAAAAGTAAAAATATACTGAATAATATGTACTACAGAAGTTATTATTTACACAAAACATAATGAATATTTATAATAGAACAATATTAATTATCGAAATCTAAAAATACGTAAATAAGTAACATGGTATGAAATAGAACTAAACGCCGTTGACGAGTAATGAAACGTTTTATGTCAATACTGCCACCAGACATGACATATAATGGCGATCTAGTCGATTTGTATGGAAATTTTGAAAAAATATATTTTAAGAACTGTGCATTTTCGAAAAGTAAAACTTCACAAAACGCCTTATATTTACGAGTACTATCTTCAAAAAAAAATGAACTTCCTAATCGCTGTCAATCGTCGGAACGTTTAGCCAAAATATCATCAGTCATAATGTTAAGGATCGTTAGTCGACATATAACATGTAGCTGCTTGCAAAAATGGAAGACACATTTAGCCGCTTTTTAATATAAGCAAACGATGATGGCAGGAAGCGGAGTCGGACGCGCCGCGCAACATGCACGTGGGGATAGCGGTGGGCGCGGTGCTGGGCGTGCTCCAGGCGCTCGGCGTGCTGCTGGCGCTGCTGAGCGCGCGCGCGCCCCCCCGCACCCGCGCCCCCCGCGCCACCCGCGCCACCTATACCGCCAGCGCCCCCCACAGCTTCAGCACCGCCTACACGCCCGTCAGGTTGGTGTTAAAACCTAAAAACTAGAAAGATAAGAAGTACCTACTTCTTCTGACCTACCGTCAGATATGGAGAGGCACTTGAAAAGTGCGTCTCCATGAGCAAAATGTTATAAGCCACAGTGACGCAGTCGTATTAAAAACTACGACATGAATTTAGCGGATGAAGGTAAATAAAGTAACTGAAAAAGAGTGCTGAGTTCAAAAATTCAAATATTTTCATGTAATCAACTATGCAAGTGTTTATTTCTCTATATTACTAGAAAATGCGGGTGGCGCTCTCTTAAAAAAATATCCTATGCTAGCGCAGCGCCACCCTCATTTTCATTGTTTCGATCATAGATAGAGCAACACGAGCCACCGGCTGCGGCGGCGGACGGGAGGGGAGTAGCCATAGCGTTTATTACCGATTAATACCGATGCAAAATAGTCATTTTTTGCGGGGGAAACTACGTGTGACACACACACAATCCTTTATTTCTACGAAACTCACACCTTGACTTTAACAAAATACCTACAATTTCACGCAAACATTTAAATATCTGGGCGACAGGCGTAGGTACACTTGTACTTGTACTTTGACAGAGGGGAAAGCCTACATATGGCTATTCCCCTCCCGTGTTGCTCTATGGTTTCGATGGCCACTTTTCCATAGACAGAGACGGCACTCATTACACCCCATACCAAAATATTTAAAGGAATATTATTTTTATTATGTCGACAATACGCACGGCCACAAACCGTTTCCCACCAACTGCAACGATCGATCAGCTGATCCCTTCTGCCCGCTCGCTAGTGACTAGTGACAGGACTTCCCAACCTGGGGGGCACGCCCCCCTGGGGGGGCGTAGAGACATGTCAAGGGGGGCGCGGCGTAATATGTACATGTAATAAATTAAAAATCCAAAAAAAATAAATTAAGGATTAGGTAAATTTAACTGCTACTAATTGCCGTTCAATCGCTGCTATACAAGTTTCTATAAATCACAAGACAACATGTGTCACGCTCCCCGCCCTACCTTCCCGCTTGCATCCATCTGTCATGTCACACAATTGTGTGCCTTATCTATTATTAGTAGGTACTGAAATCGGTTCTGTTTATAGTTCGTTCGCATAAAAATCCAAGATCCTCTGGCTTAATGCATGGTAAGCCAGTAGGTACAGATATTTTTTTAGAAAAATAGTTACAGGATTAAATTCATCTAAAAAAGACGAAAATATAATTTAAAACAAAAGGAAAAAAAATAATTACGGGTGATTTGAGGTCGGGAAGTGGGAGGATTTGGGCTTTTTAGGTTTAAAACGGGTTTATTACGATTTCAGGAAAAACTACAAGTTCTATTAAAAACCTTTAATGGAAAAGTTCTAGGCATAAAAAGGACTATGTAAAACTTTTAGATTTTTCACATAACCTCAAAATAATTACATAATAATTTAATAATTGCGTAAAAGCCAAATAAACGACATTTTTGTTTTTTCTTTTTCTCTCACACAAAACAAATCGGGTTGTTATTAAACTCAGCGAAAATTTCTTTCGCTTTTATGTCACAGATGTCCTATACTTGGATTTTTTGCAGAATCGTGATAAACCATTTTCAAACCTCAAAAGCCGATATCCTCTCACTTCCTGACCTCAAATCGTAATTTACGTTTCCTTTTATTTTTATTACTTTCTGTTTCTTGATCAATAGGTATCATACTGTTACTATTTTCTATAACTCTTCATCAATTTCAAACTTCAAAGCTATCTGCACTAGCTTATGGTTGGTCTTTTCCTCATCATCATTTCATCCAAAAGACGTTTGCAACTGGATAAAGGCCTCCCTCAAAGATTGTCACAATTAACAGACCTGGGCCGCCCTTATCGAGAGATTGCCCGCGTCCTTCACCAGGTCGTCGGTCCATCTTGTGGGGGCCCTGCCTACACTTCGCCTTCCGGTACGTGGTGGCCACCTTGAGAACGCTTCTGCCCCAATGACCGTCAGCTCCTCTTTCTTCCAGCTATGTGCCCTGCCCACATAGATCGAAATCTAGTAGTAATAGTCTCGCTATTCGGTGAGCTATGTCGGTAACTTTGGTTCTCCTGCGGATCTCCTCATTTCTGATTCAATCTCGCAGAGAAACTCCAAGCACAGCTCTCTTCATTGCTCTCTGAGTGACCTTGAGCCTTCTTATGAGGCCCATAGTGAGCGACCACGTTTCTGTCCCATAAGTCATCACTGGCAACACACACTGGTCAAAGACCTTTTTCTTGAGATAGGTAAGTTTAGGTATGTCGTACGAGAAGATGTATCGCAGCTTCCCGAACGCTGCGCAATCGAATTGGATTCATCTTACGAAATGGTACCGACATTTGACATGATCTTCGTCTTGTCCATGTACATTTTAAGGTCCACTCGTTGGGAGGCCCTTCTGAGGCCATTGAGCATTGTGCCAATTTCTTCCAGTCATGTCTACGTCCATTACTATCATCCACAAATCGGAGGTGGGAGATGTACTCGCCGTTAATACTGATGCCGAGTCCGTTCCAGTCCAGAAGCTTGAAGACATCTGCCAATGCAGCGGTGAACAGATTCGGCGATTTATCATCTCTCTTTCTCACACCTCGCTGCAATTGGATAGGTTTCGAGCTTTGATCCTAAAGACGATCTGACATAGTGGCATGTTTGTTCAAGCTCCTCAGCACCTCGATGTATCGGTAGCCAACTTGGCACCTCTGGAGTGATTGTTACATAGCCCAAATTCCAATTGAATCGAAGGCCTTTTCATAGTCAAGGAACGCTAGGCATAGGACCTGGTCGGTCTTCTGTATGACCTGCCGCAGCGGGTGTATGTGGTCTATGGTACTAAAGCCTTTATAGAACCTGGCTTATTCGGGAGGCTGGAAATCGTCGAGTCTACGAGATAGACTGTTCGAAATCGTTTTCGAAAACAGCTTATAGACGTGACTCTTGCCGGGGGCTTTAAATTTTTAGAAGAGTATTGTCACCTTTTAAAAAAAACAGTATCACCATACTTTTGTGCCACACTTGAGGCGTTTTTCCCTCGAGTATGACGAAACTGAACAACTTTTAAAGATCTTCTAATACTGGTCTTCCGACTGCTTTCAGGAGTTCAGTAGTAATTCCGCCATCACCCGGTGCCCTGTTGTTTCTGAGCTTTTTGAGAGCCACGCTAATAGTTGGTCTATTATAATTCAAATGTAGCTTAAAAATGTCACGGAGTAATAATCAAAGGCAAAGTCAGTTATGGACATAGGATAAGCACGTTGAAGTGGCAGTAGGCCGGTAATATCTGCCCGATAATTGTTGGAGCAGACGTGTCCTAGAGAGGAGATCACGTCTAGGCCGCCGTATTGTAAGAGTCTTTGTACTGACAACTTTAGGAGGAAAGAGATTTGTGTCGTGACCTGAAAGATATATCGTGACCGGGATATATGGCGCTCTACACTTTCTGCCTACCCCGTTAGGGACCTGGCGTGAAGATACATACATACCTGAAAGAGGCCTCCAACTGTGGACGGTAATAGCCTGTTGATTGATTGACTGATAAGAAATGTAAATGTGAAAGTACTTAATGATTTCCAAATGTATTATTTCGTTCATAACCCTAATTAATATATTGTATCTGTATTCAACCTTTTTGAAATAACTAAAATTAAATAATTAAATTGATAAAAAATGTACGATCCTAATTTTTGTTAAAATTTACCTATGCACCTACCAGGGGGACATGAAAATATTGTTTTTGGCTCGGGGAGGCTCGGCAAAATAAAGATTGGGAAACCCTGGACTAGTGACAACCTACCATTAGGCTGCTTAGTGTGTTAGTGAGTCAAATATTTTTTTTCCTTGAAAGCGTTTTATGCAAACAGCATAGGAAACGTGTACTTATATTTTTGATCTATTTCTTATTTCATAGAATGTTTCTGATTTAATTCTTTGGCCTAATTAAAATGTCCAGAAAAGTTCGTAAAAGCATCATTCATGCAAAGTGTGTTCTTCCACGAGCCATGGTAATTTATGGTGATTATAGCGGACACTACTATTTTAAAACTAAGTAAAATTTCAACTTATTATTTCGTTTAAATAAAGTCCTGAAGTAGGTATAGCAAAAAATAAATGTCTAGTTTTTTACTAGCTTTTCCCGTGACTTCATCAGCGTTCTTTTGACTTTGGCACTAAATATAGCTAAGTGATCTCGGTATTCAAAACATTCAAACTATCGTTTTTTTAAATTTCATCAAAATCTGTTGAACCGTTTTAACTCGAATGGAATATACATACACAAAGAAATAAGTAAATATAGGTACATATCATATATTATACTAGCTGTTACCCGCGGCTTTGCCCGCGTGGTTATCGTTTTTGACAGAAGAGATAATGTAGGTACCTAACCTAAAACAAACACATAACGTAAAAAAAATGTAATCGGTCCTCCAACCTGTTCTTTCGAACCTGAACCTCCCCGGTTCTGTGATCCCGATTGCAAAGTCAGTTATCTGCCTACTTACCTACCTCTGTTCTATGTGTGGAAGGAAACTTTGTTCCAGAAGGCTACTTGGGCAGGTAGATTTAAATCGTCCAAATCTATTATGTATCAACTTTTCTTTGTTTCTGTGCTACTCTAGTTTACATTAGGTACAGGATAAAGTCATGCTCTGCTTTTTTAATGTAATGCAAGTGGCCAACGAGCAGGCATTTCACATCGATGGTAAGCGATGGTAAGGCTGCAGATATATTAGTAGACATCTTTTTGCCAGTCCTGAGGCTTTATTTAATTGTATTGCATTACAGAGCAGAGTCAGACCAGGGTGGGTGGACCCAGGTGGCTTGGTAACTCTTTACATACGGGGCCTAACGGGAGCTAGGCCCCGTGTGTAAAGAGCTACCAATGGCCACCTCGTATATAATCAGTCCAACCCTTAACCGTCTAACTTTAGCCCGAATTATTGGGTTACAATGTGGTATCTATGTATGTATGTATGTATGTATGTATGTATGTATGTAATCTGAACACTAACATTTGACGGTAGACGACTTGGCTAATTCGGCGGTACCCGAAACGGGTGTTTGCACCCGAGCACCGTCCATGGCACTTGCCTATGATTAAGCTTACATGTAGTGTTGTATTGTGTGTGTAGCAGCGCGGCGAGCAGCATCAGCGAGAAGGAGCCGCTGCGGGCGGTGTACAAGAACGGGAGACTCGTCATGGTGTGAGCGGCGCTGGCACCGCTCAAGCCCTGCACTCTGCTCGGCCGCTGCCCTTCTGCCTCCTTTATTGTGGATATACTATGTACTGTCCGGTTACGTCCAAAAACCCCACGGAAAGACGTTGCTGAGTCCATAAATCAGCAAATAGCTATGACTGAACAACTACTTTTGCATGATCTTTCTGAACTTTGCTTTTCTTTCCTTAGTTCAATGCTGAAAAGAAGACAATTTATCATAATTTATCTCTTCAGTAACAAAAATAGATATGCTCATTTATCAGTAACTTTTGCTCAGTAAGACTCGGTTGCTGATTCATATTTTTATATTTTTTGTATTCGTAAATCAGAATACAGATGAGTATCTAAGTATCTTTTTCTAGATTTGACAATGACAATAGGTATATTTAAATATTTGTTCGTTTTCAACAGTATTGCGACTGCATATTTGAATGATATTTATAGGTAAAAAGATAGAATGATGAGCGAAATGAATCACAATAAATATAATTCTCGGGACTCGATTAAACTAAGCACATACTGAATGTAGGTTCTATGAATGTTGAGTCTGGGTAAAAATGATTTCTAGCTTAAGTAATATTAATAGGTAGCTTTACGAACTGGTCTTAGTGCAGATACATTTAACGGTGAGTTAATAAGGATGGATGAATGAATCACCGCATTTTCCATTTACCACAACCATCTTAAAGTTGTGCCCCATAATACGAGTATATATAACATTACAAGGTATCGCCTTATTTATGGCAGAAATACAAAACTGACTTAACAAACCTTGGAAGTACGAGTAGCAATGCTACTGACAAACAGACTGACTGAAAACATGCTAACATTTACAATACAATAATTTGCCTAGAAAAAAAACATTTATAAGCAACAGACCGACAGTAAAAACGTTTACTATGAAGTAAACGTTTTTAACTTATTCAACCGTCTTAGGTAGTGGGAGAAATAGTGTGGTCTGGTTTTTGCGATATATTACAGACGAATGTACACTGAATGGGCATTCGTTCCAGGGTGGGCAGTAGGGATCACCTAAATGCTACTGTAAAATGGATCGCTGAGCGGCCGTTCGAATTGTCGGTCTATTTCCTATATATATGGACCGAGAGACTTTGAATTATTTTTAACTGCCTATTCGTAGCTCGGGCTTGAATCTCTCGTCAATCATCCTCCATCAGAAATATCAGAATTAAACAATCTAGATAATGATAAAGTATGCGAGCTCACGAGTGCTCACGAGTGCTCACGACCCAGAATCTGTGTCATGTATAATCTCTGTCATAGATGCAGCGAGCGACGCTTGTGGGACTACGACATCGACTTTATATTAATTATTAAAAAGAAAATATTTTTCTTCTTGTGATGCGGAAGCTTCGTCGTCCATTCATTCGACACTAACCAGTGAAGACTGGTATTGTTATTTTTTTATATTTTTAAGCAATTTTGTACCTAATATAATATTATAGGTTTGTTTGCATTCCGGTGTTTTAATATAACCCCTTTAGTTTTAGGCTGTGAATACGTGTTGAAACTACTTTTACTTTATGGGTAGCATTCGTGACTGGAATAAAACAAGTCAGTACAAAAATATCACTTTATTGCTTGAATAGTCTTAATCACTAACTTATCTTCGTGGATAAATGAACAACGCGCCAGCGCCAAGTTCCCATAACCCTGCGCCGCTCTGCTATAACTCAGGACTTTTTGTACATTGAAAGTTTTGTTTATTTACCAAAATTAGTTGCTTGTCAGGCATCGATATCTCGTGTTGTGTTGTCACTTTTAAATAACGACATAGTTCCGATACGGTAAAATACTTGATAAACACGAAATATTCACATATTAGAAGAGCATTTTTTACTTTGCCTGTATATCTACAATGTGTATTACATCATTCAATTACATATGAATCATATAATAATGTGTTTGTTATACCAAAGGTCCACTTTTAATGTCACTGAAAAATTATTCTTAGGACCCAAAGAAATCCTGGTTGACTCTTTGGGTCTTAAGAATAATTTTTCAGTGAAAATAATATTATTTTATAAATTTATAATAACCTGGACTAGACAGGTCGATTTTTACAAAGACATTATAAGTAATATATGACAATACAACCATTTCCAAATAAAGCTACTTCAAGCGCACAAGACCTCAAACCTGATCGGTATTTGTTTCCGCGTCCAGAAAAATCGTCGCCGTGTTGGGTAGTAAAGATAGGTCGCAGGCAACGCAGCCATGTCCGGGCTTGTCCGGTATTGTTGGTCCATTTCTTATAATGTCTTTGTATTTATCCGAAGTGTCCGAACATCAGCCATTTAGTTTGGTTATGTGAGATGTAAGCAGAGGGGTGCGGAGCGGGGAACGAGAGCCGCCGGCTGCAGTGTGCGTCGAATCTTATTGTCTAGTTACTGCTTACTGCAGAGAGTGAACGCTCTCCTACAACAACATTTTGTGTATAGCAACAATCGACGCTCCGCGCAACAATGTGCCGATGTACAGGTTGACAATTGGGATGTGGGAGTGGGGAATCTTCACTTTTGTAGCTAAAAGAAGGATAAGAAAAAATATTTTTTTTGTTACCTCTTTGTATATCCCTACTTCCTTACTTAATATATAATATTATGAATGCGAAAGTAACTCTGTCTGTCTGTCTGTCTGTTAGCTTTTCACGTCCAAACGACTGAACCGATTTTAATGAAATTTGGTACAGAGATAGAGCTGACTTTGAGAAAGAACATAGACTACTTTTCGACATCCACGCGGGCGAAGCTGCGGGCAACAGCTAGTGTCTTTATAACGAAAGCTAACAATAAAGTAGTATAATATCTTGGTGATTTTCTTGACGATTGCGTGTTTGCTGATGGTAAGTACATTTTAACTTATAAAATGAAAGTGAGGATTCTTCAACTACAAGGTATTGTCTGTAGATACAAAAGCTGAGAGCCCGCAGCCCGCAGCCCGCAGCTAGGTACATCTCAAATGTCCGCCGGTAAGATCGGCCGCGCAGCGTCTTCGTCTTAAAGCTATTTGGCACCACACATCTCGAAACAACCGATCCAGCTGGAAGGAACACTTACAACAAACAATATGGCTAACCATCAACTCAATCGTCTCAACTGTCTAAACTTGTAGGATTATTAACGTAATAACATTTTAGGATAGATACAATAATTCGCTTCGTTAGTGTTATACTATATAAACAAATCACAGAATGATGGAATACGATCCGGAGGTGGAGGTGAGTGTGGTGGCCCGCCCGCGGCCCGCCCGCGGTCCGCTCGCCACTGTCGCCGTTATACCAACAATATTTGATTTTGACTTAATCGGGATAGACATAACCAGTATTTTTAATTGTAAAATAGGAACTATAACATACCACCTATTTGAATAAATGCGCTGTAAATATCAAACTTAACAATAAAAATATTATTGACACGTAAAGGAGATTGACCAATTTTGTATGAGAGACGCCCTTCTTGCATCTCGACGGGATTACTCGCAAAATATAGGCAATATCGTAAGTAATGCGTGCCCAAAAAAGACAAAAGGTATCAATAGGAGTTTTAAAAAAAACGGCATTATGATCTTTTGGTTATTTTGAGGTTAAGTTTTGTGTGGTGTACCTGCCAGAGGTTACTAAAATAAGCGAAGACTTTTTTAAAGTATCGTTTAGCATCTTAGCTGTTTTACTTACATTCAGTACCTATTATAGTTTAGCCGCATGGCGTAGCCATGGTTGTTCTCCAGGTAGTAATACCAGACAAATATTAAGTACTTAACAATTAATAAATAAATATCTGGTTTTCGTGTGGGTGTTTTTATGCTATATATATTCACTTACCATCAATGTAAACTGTTTTTCTGTTTGTTGCTTCATGATAATATAAAAGTGAGACATTCGTATGATGAATTTGAGGTAAGTCAAAGCTAAAGTACTGTACAAATTGAATCCACTTGATACTAGTGATTATACAAGATAAATAGTAAACATGAATAGTCTATTCCGTTGAATATCGGTAATAAAGCAATCGATGGTTGAAATCGAAATTATTTCGACAAAGTCATAAGGGTCCTAAAGTGACCAGTGTCCAACGCAAAGTAAATAATACAATGGTGTTGACATTGGCAGCTTGGTTATTGGTCTGTGATTGGCAATTCACTAGAAAATAATTTATTTACTTTATAAAAATATCTCGTAAATCCCCATTTGTTTTAACGTGAAAAAAATGTGAGTGAAATCTAAATTCAAAAAACAATTTTCTACATACAAGTTGTTAAGACGCAATCAGGACGGCTTTTGGTCATTCTCCTTTGATAACGACATACTCATTGTAGCAACAGTGGGAGGCGGCGTTACGTACCTCCGTGCGTACCTCGGTACGAGCGCGCGTGCGCGTGACGTCACAGCGTGCCGTGACGTCACAGCGTGCCGTGACGTCACAGCGAGCCGTGACGTGACGCGCTGGAGGGGCTGGAGGGGCTGGAGCACGCTGAAGGCTGGAGCCAGCTAGCCAGCCGCCGTCAGATAGAATAGCACCAACTTTACACATCTCTGTCTCTACAACGACAATCAAAATACAAGTAACATACGTTAAAAAAATATACCTAAATCTAGATATAACTATATAGAGTCTCTGTACCGGGCCGCCGTGCCGCGGTCGCGGCCGGTCGGTAAACAATTACACAGATAAGAACAGTAAGGAAAGACACTTCTCTCTCGCGTTCATTTGATATGACTTATCCTAGAACCTACATAGATATCACTTATTGGGTCCGTCACAAAATTAACAAATTAGTCTATCTACTCGCTATCTAATAAACATTGAATATGGCAGTCTGTTTTGTAGCTAACGTTTACGGCAAAATACAGGCTGGGTTGCACTATCATGTTTGTAAATGTTAATGTAAAATTTCACATCCTTCTCTAACTGCAACTTGAACGAGTCCGTTCGGCGGCGAGCACGAGTGAGACGGGAGACGGAGACGGAGACACGCAACGATCGCAACACGAGGCTCGTTCCGTTCTTTAAAGAAATAAGCCTGAGTTGCACCACGATATTTGTTCAAGTTATTGTAACACTTCACATCCTTCTCTAACTTTAACAGTTTTCTTTAAGTTAGAGAAGGATGTGAAGTGTTACAATAACTTTAACAAATAACGTGGTGCAACCCAGGCTGAGCCAGATATTGCTTAGGTTAAGGAATATTTTTAAAAGGATTTTTACTGATTCGAATAACAATCATAATCTAATTCATAGTGCTCGTCGCGTTTTCTCTTCCAACCGACCCTTTGTATCACTCGTCTCGCCTACTTATAATGCGTACAGAACATGTACTGAGTGCAACATCTCAGCGAGGAGCATGTTTGAATACGTCTTCCGTATATTCGATAAGATGAGAGCTCAAGGTTACGAGATCACCTCATGTAACTAAAGGCGTCAGTCCTGTGCGGCAAACGTTCGATTATCCGTTATCGATTCTATAGTTCAACGCACGTCGCCGCAATGAATCGATGATTTTATACAACCGCAGAACACTTTGTCGATTACCTACTACTTGTCGATTGTGTTTTCGTTGAGAATCAATATAATATTCATCATATCTATTCGTAGTCGAATCGATCGCTGCAACTCAAATCGTGAAAATCGTAGCAGTTTTACGCATCGACGAAGAGGCTCGGCCCTAGGAAATACTAGGAATAGACGTCGAGGGTCACGACCGGGCGCTTTTGACACTTTTTTGTATGAAATTTCAACTCCCGCCAGGACCGCCACCGACGACCGACCGTTGCAAAATTTAAAAACGTCCGAGTCCTTCAGTTCTATACACCAAAGATTCAGATTTTCTCGCGAGGAATCCCTCCCCGCGACGCGGTGCGCGCACGACAATGGCGGGCCAAGAGGCGGGAGGGATCACGAGCAGCGAGGAGGGCTAGAGGTTTGCGTGCAGAATGAGGAGCGCGGAGGGCGCGGGCGGGGGCGGCGCGGAGGGGCGGGCGGCACGCAGCTGCGCGTGCACCGCGTCCCAGCGCGGGTCTCTCCTCGCGCCCCCCGCGCCCCCCGCGCCTCCTGCGCCCCCCTGCGTCCCAGGGCCCCCGCCCGCGCCGCGCCGCCGCCCGCGCCTCTTGCCTCCGCGAGTCCTCCCCGCGCCCCCGCCGCCCCCGCGACCTCCTCCACCTGCCGCGGCCCCCTGTTCGTCCTGAAACCACCGAAGACTTCATATAAAATCGAAACCAATGTACCTAACTAACTAACTAACTAATGTAACTTTCATCGGACGGTGATGAAGAAACATAATATATTGGGTTAAACATAGGGGGCGTCGTTCTCCTCCTGGTCACAATGTAAATACTGTGTCCTGGTTAACAACTATACCTAATTAAGCCACCAATTACACTCAGCCCGGGTTGCACTACGATATTTGTTAAAGTGATTGTAACATTTCACATCCTGCTCTAACTTAGAGAAATATTTTAGTAAATATTATATTTAGAGAAGTATGTGAAATGTTACAATAACTATAATAAATACAATAATATTGTTCCTACTTTTGCAAGTGGGCGCGGTAAAACAAAAATAGTGGACTGTAAGCTATAGTGCTCCAACAAATACCACCATGACCCAGGCTTAGAAATTGTTGTACATTAGAAAAGAATGTCGTACCTGCTAGAAAATTTTGTCCAATATTGTGTACATGCGTAGGTTGGCTTTTTTGCGCCAACCGGGCGGTGGATCGCGGGCGTCGCTGTCGCTGTCTTCGTCGCACGCGCGCGACTCGCAGCAACGCGGCGCCGCCTTCTCGCTCACACCGCACGAGCTTTCAGCGATTTCGACCGCATGTGATCCGCGTCTAGCTAATCGTCGTGCCATTATGAATGCTGCTATCTGAAATAAGTAGGACACAGATCATTCAGTATTTTCGAAGATACCACTTTCATAGTGTATTTGATTGCAGAAAAATTAGTAAGTAGAATAGTAGTCTCTAGATCAGACAAAATTCTTGTCGTGTACATATGGAATTGGTCTTATCTGGCGCAGACACGGTAAAATTTCTTAGCGTGTACAAGGGCTCTTAGGGGGTAGGGTAGGTAATAAAGTAGTGAGAGACAAATGTGACATCTGCGGCCTATAGACATTTACATAAAAATCGGCGGTCAAGATGCAGATGCGTTGCCACCCCTGAAGCCTAAGTAGTCTCTCTGTGATTGTAATTACAGGCCATATACTTACCTATTCCCGTCTACCGAATTTATTATAGAACTAGCTGTGCCCGCAACTTTGTTCGCGTGGAATAGTGGCTTTGGGACTTTGGGCAGCGCTTTTGGATATACATTTTAGTTAATTTTGGATCATAAACACTTGTCAACGGTCAAATGGTGGTCATCACTTCCACCTGGAGGTGGTAGTGATGACCACCACCACCACCACCACAACCAATGCCACCATTGCCTCCAAAACTACTAACAACACTAACAACGTCACCAACCCCACCAATGCCTCCATCGCCACTAAAAACCACCGCCAGCACCATAAACACCACCAACACCACCACCAGAGTCATCAACAACACCTATGTCACCTATGTCACCAACACCACCACCACCACCACCACCACCATCACCATCATCATAATTACATCCGAAAGACGTCCCGCTGGACAAAGCCTTTCCCGAAGATGCTCCTAAAAGTGTTGTGCGTCATAGGGAATGAATACGCCATAATTGCCACGCTTGGCATCTTATTATTACTAATGCTTATTGTTACTAACAGAGAAAAAACCGACCAAGTGCGAGTCGAACTCGTGCACGAAGGGTTCCGTTAAAAAATGGCATAAAAATTACGTTTGTTGTAAGGTAATATACCTAAGACCTAAAAATTTTGTGAAAATTTCAAGCGTCTACTTGCTACCGTAATTGATATCGAGCAAAAAATATAGGAAAAAAAACACGTTTATTGGATGCCCCCTTGGACCCCTTGATATTTTCATTTTCTTATGTTCAGTATTTTTTGTCGTTATAGCGGTAAGAGAAATACATAATTTGTGAAAATTTTAGCTTTCTAGCTATCACTGTTTATGAGATACAGCCAGGTGACAGACAGATGGATGTATGGACAGACAGGCAGATAGCGGAGGATTAGTAATAGGGTCCGTTTTTACCTTTTAGATACGGAACCCTTTAAAAAAAACAGAATATAGATACAGAATAGTTAAAAAATATTCGATATTATTTTTTATACTGTCGTAACTTTTTAATTTCTGAACCGATTGACATGAAACAAACAGTAAATGTAAAGTGAAACTTACCACAATATGTTAGTGAAAACCACAAATCGAATAAGCCATTTCTGATATAAGCGTGCACGAACACACAGACAAACTGACATTTTTCCAGGATAAAAAGTACCCAGTGTTGTGCGCCAAAGGTTAAAATATAAGTATACCAAGTTTCATCGTAATCGGACCTTTAGATTTTGTGTGATGCTTGAACAAACAGACAGACAGACAAAAAAATTCTAATCACATATTTGTGTTTGGTATCGATCTAGTAACATCCCCTGGTATTTATTTTTTTCAATATTTTCAATGTACAGAATTTATACTTCTACAGTTTTATTATAAGTATAGATAATATCTACTAGCTAAGAGCAGCAGTAAGCATGACTTCCGGCTCACAACTTTAACACCACAGTGGACTAACTGCTTCACTTTTGCTGAAATTTGCTGTAAGAGACGATTTCACGACCATTTTCATAAAAAAAAGTTGTTGCATAATTTTAAGTTTTATTTCACGTAAATGCAAGCTTTAAAATACTGAAACCTGGATTGGTCGATTAATTAGCTGAATGTGCTGAGAGAGTTACGGTGAAGATGGACGAAAAATGTTTTAAATAGCTCATTACTACTGTGTTCCGTCCAGGTGCCAATTTTCGTTTGTAAATCCCCTAGATATAGCTTTGGCCTCAGAAGTAAAAACATATTATAAGTTAATCTTATATTCTAGATAAGAGAGCCTTATATATAATAAATAATAATGTCAACCCATTATACGTCTCACTGCTAGGCAGGCACGAGTCTCTCCCCTTTTTGGGGGGAGGCCTGGAGCTAACTCCACCACGCTGCTCCAATGCGGATCGGTGGAGATACGGGTTAGTGGCCAACCTGCTGTCGAATGTTTTCAAACCGCCCATAAGGCCTACGACAAGGTTTAACTCCTGCTATCTATCGATAGCAACCGGGACCGCCGGCTTAACGTGCCCTCCGAAGCACGGAAACGCGTATTTTAATTTGTTACTAGCGGTCACCCATCACACACCCGACCGCCCCTTATCGCTTAACCGAGTAGATCGCTTACGATCTACACCAGCCGCGGGGCCATGCGCGCTTCTGCAAGCATACAGGTAGCGTAATATAATAGGTACATATAATGCAATTCGAAAGTGTTCCCTTTAAAATTCAACCACTAAACTGTATCAAATCAGTAGATATACAATAATGTTACATGTTCAGAGAAGTGAGAGATGTTCACGAGATGGAGATAACCTACAAATTGCGTTTGCTGCTGGAGGACAGCTCATCGGATAGGGTCGAGGCTGAGCCTCTTGGCCTGGCTTTATGCCCTCGTATTGACGAGGGTGTGAAACTTATAAATGGATGGTGCCGTGCGTACTAGGACTCATCGAAGGGGCTTTAATTATTTTTTTAAGTAATAATACTAGTAAAAACAGATGCACACCTGCAGCACCATCCCGAACGCTCCAAACACGATGATGACAAACACGTTGTTCGGCGCTTCATGCTCCACCTCCTGCAAACACGACGTTCTATTTTTACAATCATGAAATAAAAATTTACACACATAAATAAACGAGTGGAAGTGGAGTTGGGTAACTTTATATAATAACGTATACTGTACTCTCGGCTGGCGGATCAAAAATGTATGCAGATTAAAAATGTATCCGACAGATTTTGCGGTAAAATGCGCGCAACTTGGTGCAGACAACTTGAATTTTGACGACAATATACACAGCACTAACTTCTATAATATATATTATATTGCGCCGTTGCAGGTTATGGTTTTAAGAGATTACTGCAAATCTTACAAGCACCTTTATCGAGTCTCCTGAGAACCAAATTGTATTGGATACTTCGTTGATGACCCTCAACACTATAATGTATGTAATGATATGTCTAGCTAAAGCTTGGAATCATAAGTGAAAATATTGAAGACACTTTTATATGTATTGTATCTCCGAACTAAGGCCCTTACGAAATAAGTAGAGAGCCTCGAGCCATATCCAGGTTTTTCATGTCAGATAAGATACTACAAGTGCCTGTAGGTAAAAGGAGCCCAAGAGGATTTCTGAGGTCAAAATGCAGTAGCGCCCCTGAGATCTAAGGTATTATGTCTCTGTGATAGTTACTACGGGGCCATACATAACCATCTAACCGGAATACAATAGTTCTGAACACTAGCACTTGGCGGCAGATAGATTAGGTAATGCGGTGGCGCCTGCGCCCTCGAGTCCCGACACTGGAACTCTACCACCAGTGAAAAATATATCGTATTGAGAAAGGATATGTTAACCCCCAAAATAGAAGCCATCGAACCTCCAAGTAAACCCCCAAAAAGAAGTCATATAACTCTAACTCTAATTTATCATAATCATAATCATTTATTCACAATAACACAGTATTACATGCTATAAATGTCTGTCCTTTCGGATGTAAGGCATGCTCATGGCGGTTTTTATACGGCGCCCTAACTCAATCACAATACAAATACACGGGCCGCTCCAGTCCTAATTAGAGCCCTCACTGCCTACATGTTATTACACTACCCTGACCCTTGCTATCGTACCCTGAATAACGTGCCGTGTAATAAGTCCTTTAAACTGACGCGTTCGAATAAATTCTTGTCCTCACCTTTTATTAATAGAGATACAATGACATAACAAAGAAACGTCAAGACATAAATATTGACGAAAACACGTCTTATGGATTCATCTGTATTTCACTGTGTCACTTATAAAATTTAATGAGATTAAAATTATTAAGTAACATTTATTATTATTATTTAATAAATGTTTTAAATAGAATATGAGACAAGTTTTCAATACGATTCCTTTTTTCCGGTTTATAACGAATGTCTATGAGCTGTTAAGTGTTTCATCCGATTAAGTAGGTACAATATTCCACTCCATCGAGTGTTTCGTGATTCCTCGAATAAAACATGAACCATGATATTAAAAATCTACATCAGTTAATAAAGGAGTAGGTATATAATGTATTGAACAATGAAATTGAGTGCAGTACTCGTACTGTATACAGTATACTCGTACACGAACAGAGAAGGAGCGGGGCAGATAACACACAGGGCTCGATGCGTCAGCCGACATTACGCACAATGCGATTATAATAATAATAAATAATAATGTTAAACTGCTGCCCACAATAACACAACAGATACATTTGGTATTTACTTAAGTAGTTACGAGTATATAAGCACAGAGGACGAGGAGAGACGATGAGAACAGTTTGTACAAAACGTGTAAGTACCATTTCACAGAACTGAACACTCACTGCATTTTATCCCAATAACAGATTTTAGACATGCCGAATATATGTACATTTAGCAAATCTTAAAGCGTCAGATATCCTCAGAAGATGTTGAATATACCGAAAAGAAGCTCCGATCCAAAATTCTGACGATTTGAAAGAAAGATAACCTAACCTTTTGAAAATGTTGAGCAGGTTGCATGACAAAAGTAGATAAAGACAGTGAATCCATCGTCGTGCGTCGATCACGACGAGAGCATTAGGTGACGGTAAATCACTTTCCAACTCAATGCCTCTCGATATGAATTAATGGAAAATTGGCCTCCATCGACCTTCCATTGTCCACGACACAGCCAACGAAATTCATTAAGCGTGAAAAGTCATCGGTTTTGTCAACTTTTATCTATTATTTGTACTTGAAACATCGGAATCAACGTAATTTTATGTTCAATACGACCACTGGGATAGGTAGGTACATTATGGAGCAGCACATTCAACCATTCAAGTATATGAAGCAGTTAAACATCTTAATATGCTTAATTGCGGTTTCCCCAGCTTTTCCTATTATTGTTTCCAATTTTATGCAGGATGATGAGAATTACCATCTCTCGCCATGATTTAAGAAAAAGGGGTTAACATAACTAACTAAATAAATTATATGGCAGCACGAAATATATGACAATTGATTTCTAAATGTTCTTGGACCTTATAGGGGCCATCTGCTGCTTCAAGGATTAAGTAAATTGGGCTTCCTCCTTATTTTTATATCATTGAAGTGAAACTTTTGTGCCTACACATTTGTTTGCCAATCGGAGAAAGAAAAAATACAACAGTTGATATACATATAGTAAAATATTAAGTATGTAGGTATTAAAGGTATTCATTGGTGAGGCAAAATAAATATATTCGATGTACGTGGAAGGAGAGCGGTGAACAGCTGGCGCTGGCGCTATTCTCGATCGTGTCGGAGAACACAGTTTTGTAATGGATGAAGTCATGTGCAGACGCTCTCTGCATCTACTCGATCATAGGTATATCGGAGAAGAACAGAGAGTGTTATGGTGAGTGAAGGGAGAGCAGGGAGCAGGGGCACCGACCTGGATCTCGGTGGAGAGGGAAGTGTGTAATAGTGAACAGAGGGAGAGCGCCCCGAGCGGTACTACCGCAGGTGGTGCTACCGTGCTGACCTCGATCATGTCGTAGACGGGGCGCGCGACGTCGCGGTAGCGGTCGACGGCGAGCAGCGCGGGCTTGAGGTCGTGCAGCAGGTCCATGCCGCGGCGCGCCAGCTCGGCCTGCGGGGCGCTGCGCCACCACGCCGCCAGCGACGCCGCCATCCACGCGCCGTACCCCACCTCGCTCACCGCCAGGCACACCACGCCGCACGCGTACTGCACACACACAAACTACTGTTTCACATTTCGAAGCTTTTCAGCTGTTGACACATAAAGCGTGTAAGCGTATATCGAAAATATCAATAGCCACATATATACCTTTTATATGTGGAAGCTTTTCAGAGGTACCTACCCCTACAATTTGGAAATATGGCGGAGAAGTATAGGCTCAACCATTACATGGAATTCTGGGACGAGACATTATTGACGAATCGTGCGTTATTATTGACCGCTAAGGGTACCTATACCTACCACACCGCGGATAATCCGCCAAAATTCCATACAAACGCCTAATTTGGTCTGTATCACACAGACATCAATCATTTACGTGTATGCACCTGTGTGCGTAGCACGTAGACTAATAATAATAATACCAAACGTCGCCCATAAGATGAGAGGAGGTTGGGTGAGGCGGGGAAATCGGGCGGGACGTCGAAGTGTCCATTCTATACGCAGTATTATTACATATTCTCTGCCTATACAGTACAGGGGGGATATATACAACCAAAGATATCATAAAAATATTTTTTGTATGCAACGTATACCTACAACGTTAATTTAACCGTTTATAACTTAGAAGGAGGTAAGCCTTCGTTCACACGGGCGTTGCTCTATGGGTTTCTGACGGTAAGCGTGTCCCGCTGTATCACCGGGGCAGTATAGTACTGCCACTATGCTCGTGTGAACACCTACGCCACTAAACGGGACATATGGGACCGAAGCGACATGAGGCTATGTAAGTACCTATTTGGTATTCTATCACAAAACCAAATACCGAAGGGCAAATGTAACGCAAGGGTAATTCAAAGAAGTAAATTAGATTTACCTGATAAGGTATACCGCCACACGTACTTCCTAATGGACAGCGAAATGTCCGATTGAAACTAGATCACGGAAAGACATCGGACCAAAGAATATTAATTGGCGTTAATTTAAGAAACTAAGGTAAATTGTTCCTACCAAATCCTACAATTATTATTTGGCCGTGCTCGTACGCTATCAATAAAATAAGTATCCATGAAGACGAACTACCAAGTCCAATAGAACAGCGACCTCCGCTCGCAGGTCGCATCGAAGCGTCAAGGTTGCCTCGAAAGGCTGATCTAACCGAATGCCTGTTGGATTTTCATTCAGTTAGCATTCATTAGGAAGAATGAAACGAATACAACCTCGTAAAGTGTTCAAGTTTATTCGGTAAAGGGGCCCGTCCCTGATAACGCGAGAATAGGGGTTTACGATTTTCAAAATATTATGAAATCCGCTACACTAAGCAACACTAAAAAAAACTCAGACGCTCAATAAGTCTGCCAACAACAACACCGCGTTATATTTTTGAGACTGATTATAATTTTCTAGAAAATAAATCATAAAATCGAAATCGACCTTTTCTATTGGCAATATTTTTACTATTTGCAATTTATATTTTAAAAATATTCTTGGCTTAATCGTGAGAAGAAAGTATACACAATACAATCACCGCTCGTTTTTTTAAACTTGAACAGTAAAACAGTAATATTCGTCTAAATATTACTGTTTTTCTGTTCAAGTTTACGCATCCCGCTGCCCATACATTTTTCTATGCAGACATCGCTGGCCACATTTCATTTTATAATAGAGCACGGCCGTCAGTCAACACTCGTGTCAAAATCAAGCAGTGCCCAAAGAGTATACAAATACTAGCAGTGCCAAAGAGTATACAGTTTATTCAGTTTATTCAATTTGTTTCAATTGTTTTCTTGCAATGGGGTGGGCGCGAGTATCGGATATAATTGCTAAGCCGTACTCTGACGAATACATGACAATCAGAAAAAAAAGTAAATTAAGTGTAAACCGGCACCATTTCCGACACGCAGTTTAATACAAACGTAATTGAAAATAATGGAAACGATGATGATCCTTTCACACTTGTGTCAGTCGCATAGGTAAGTGTTAGATCTGATCAAGTGTCTGAAAGAGCAAAAGGAACCAGCTCCGGACGGTGTCTCCAACCGAACCATCTGAATTTTCTTTCCCTTATAGCCCTATTTACAACGATACTTAAAGCAGCATTTAAATAATTCTGTTTCCACCCTCGGGGGAAGAAGGCACAGTTACCGGGTTTCGTAAATTCTGTAAGCCTAACAATCAGGCCTCTTCGTATAGGTCGACAAGTCTGATAAGTTCCCTCAGTAAGATTTACGAACGTGTCATCTGCGCTCGTCTCTCTAAGTGTTAGATTCACAAATCGCACTAGTATTTTACTTTGAGCAAAGTACGCTTAGAACTGTCGAGTTGAGACAGTTTTAAGCTTACTTTGCTCAAAGTAAAGTCGTAGTACGGTCTGTGAATCTCACCCAGAGACTTTGCAGGAGTAGATGCGTCGTCTGATCCTAAACGAACAATTTGGTTTTCATAGATGCCACTCCGGTGGATATCAAGTACATCGGATTACTGAGCACATGAAAATCGACACTAAGATGAAAGCTATAGGCAGAACTCATTTATCGTAAGAGCCTCTTGCTTATTCAATACCTTAGCTAAGAAAAGGACAAGTTCCATGTTGGACCCGCGCCTTGTACACTATATCAAAAGGTAGAGAAAATACGTAAAATCATGGAAAAATACATAAAAATAATTTTAATCGTTATTATGTGTCAGAAATATATAAGTTATGTAATTTTTGTATGACAACGATATGTCACCATATTGCTACTATGACATTCTTGTTTTTGAAATATACTTATGAAAATTAGGTAGGTAGGTACAATACACGATTTGAATAAAAAAATGTAAAAACTGTATTTGAACTAAAATACTGAAGAACACAAAATTTAAGCGGTACAGCATCACAATTATTAAAAAATATTAAGTCGATTGGACTTAATATTTTATAATAATTAAAATCGAGGCGGCGATTAAAAATCGCCGCCTCTCATCGCTTATAAAAACTTGCACACCTAACTGACGCCATGTTTTGAAGTGATGAAACATTAACTAATTATATTATAACTTGGTTTAATTAAATACGAATATACGTGAACTGTGAGGAATGACTAGCGTTCTAGTTTAATTACAATCAGCCGGAGCATTGTGGTAACAAGTGACACGTTTCACGGTTTAGAACTACATACGTGAAATTATAAACTTAAGTATTGGTGAAATTAGGTAGGCAAAGTTATGAAAATGAATTAAGATTTTTCATTACTTGACGTCAAAAACCTGGGCACAGATTGTGATTTCAAAATTACATTACATTGTAAGTAAATGAATGGGCGCGTGACTGTGTAAGATTGCACAGAATCTTAATAGGTGTCTTTAATAAGTTATGAAAGCCTGGATAAGATTTCGTTCATTGTAACAAAGACAAGCTACAGCTATTTAATATTTGAGACTGGAATTCATTGTCGAGCAGAATATTAATACCAAGCAATGTCGGTCTCAATATATTTGTGGTATTTTGATGACAGAGGCGGTTGTAGTAGATAAGGCTGCCTTCATGCAAATATGAAATTTGCTCAGCTATTTTGTATAATGTGGAAAAATATAACTAAGAAAATATTATTTACAGGGCGCTTATTAATAAATATAGTAATCCTAAGGATTAGTTCGACTAATTGAACGTGGTAACGTATGAGCACAACAGTGTGTGTGTACGGCGATTATCGTCATTCATGAGTACTCACGAGAGAGAAGCCTATCCAGATTGGCTGTCATTTGCTCGTGGCATGAACTCCTATTTTGATGGCATGCAGAAGCAGTGAGAGAAGTGAGACGTGTAGCGAGCGACGCAATGTGCAGCGGTACTGATGAGTGATGAGGTAGACGAGAGAGGCGAGTCACAGACCGGTAACCAGCTACGCTTGTGGTAAACGGTTAAATATGCAGAGTAAGAAGGATAAGTAGCGAGCTAGGGAGAACTGCAATCCGTGCATGACGAGCCACGAGAGGTGTGTAGGTGTGGTGTGTGCGGGGTGGGGTACGTACGACGTGCAGCGAGTGCGTGGCGGCGCGGTGCGCGGCGGCGGCGGCCAGGTACACGAGCGCGGCGAGCCACAGGCCGGCAGCGAGCACGTAGGCGGCCGACACGCGGTACTGCGCCGCGCACAGGAAGCGGAACCACGTGTAGGTGCTGGGGTCCCAGGCCAGCCGCGCCGCCGTCGCCAGCAGCGCGCCACTGTACATCTGCAAACGATCATTACACTTTTAACTAGATGATTCACTTGCGATTTTATATCATGACAATGAAAATCGGCCTCATGTATCTCCAAGGTGGAAACTAAAAAAAAAGGTATCTACTTGGGAGGTACACGTATGCAAGTAACAGATTTTCAAGCACTGTACAATTCAATTTGTCTTCACTACGAATAAAAGCTAATAGGAAATATCACTCGTATTTGTGGTAAACAACTTCATGGAAAAGCTTAGTCATAAGGTGCTCCAAAGTAATGCCTAAATGTGTGTATGTTTATTCCTCCGATAACCTGACCGGGTAAATACAGTCTCCGTCACAATGACAAACACTATCTATAGCTAAATAAACACCGGTATATATATAGGGGTTCTCAAGAAAACATCCTCGGAAACATAAGATCCCTACAGAAAATAACATGTGGTTACAGAATTTTTTCACCTTCAACCAGTTCAAACATATTTATTGCGTCAGAATTGTCACTTCTGTAGGAACGTAAGATAAGCCCAAAAATATGTGAAATATTTTGCACTATGTTAATGAACAATATTTACTTCGTGTAGGTATTAGTTGCATTTTATATTTCTCAATTGAGTTATTTAAATTTTGACTAGCCACTATGTACTACGTAGTTTGTAAATTTCTGAGACCAAAGATATTAGAACAATCTAACCGCGACTAATGCTTATAAAAAATAATTTAGGAGAGAAACTACAAGAATTACATCAACATATTACGAGTATTATGCTATTGCCGCAGCAGAAACATAACGTAGCTTCATGCCCATGTATATGCAAACATCCACGATTCGTTCATGAAGTGCTTGTATTCTTTCTCTTTACATTGCAGAAAAAATTAATCCGAATATTAGCTAACATAAAACAAGAAACCAGTTGTGTACCCCATTTTAAAGAGCTAAAAATGCTAACATTACCTTCCATATATATTTTAGAAACATGTAAATTTGTTAAAACCTATCCCGCCTTTTACACAAGACGCGCAGACATCCCTACAAATCACCTACTACGACACCAAAATAGACTAATGCTCCCTACCTCCCGTCTAGCCAGCCATTCGTCAAGTCCTTTTGTTATGAGCATAAAAATATATAATAAATTACCAACACCATTAAAAAACGAAACACACTACAACACATTCATTAAAATATCAAACAGTTACTCATCGATAAATGTTACTATAATATTCAGATTATTTGAGCGAAATCTTCAATTGATATACATTTTTAACCTAAATAAATGATAATATTTAACTTTCCCCCTAGTACATAAGCTTCCCCTCTTATGTTGCTATGCTGTAACAGGGTGTCATTGTACTCGGACAATACCACCTATATGACATAACGCAATAAATAATTTGAATTTGTATTAAATAAAAAAACATGCTTTTATTGCTAATCGAGATCGCTAAAAACTAAAAAATCATTTTTAATTGTTTCATTAAAAAATATTTTTCATAGAGTTTCATATGACTGAGGTAGGAAATCGACCAATCAATCATAATGAATAACCTCAAAATACAATTTAAGTTATTAACAGATTAATAAAATTCAAAGATGGGGTGCTTGAAAAAGAACTAACATGAAGGGTGCGGGAAGTGAGTTAACGCGTCCGCTCTTTAACCTAAGTTATTTCGAGATGATGACGTTTTTTGATTGCTGGTTTCTTGTACTAAAATCTTGTAAACCAACAAAACAATCTTAATATCGAGCCATTTAATACTCAAAATTTAATAATTTGGTCAACTGTTATCGATCACAGCGCAGGGTCAGGCGGTCGTCGCTCCCATCACCACACTACTCTTTGTTCAACAGACAGCCTGTTCTTTAACACACAACAAACCTTTCTCCCAACGTAAAACTTCATACGGAGATAAGTAAGACATGAATGTTTTAATGAATGCAGCGTTCATATGAAGGCCGCTTAACCCGAGGTGAAGTGATGAGTGAGCTGAGCTAGTCGCGTTATTTGATAACGACCGTCGGCATCTCAATAATTCTCCTAACATCATCGCCTCAGCCTCACTAAGAAGCTTTGTGTACAAAATACCTGCTAATTAGGACTCTGCTTCTGTTGGTTCGTATCTTTTCTACACTATCTTAATTTTTACGACTTTGAGATGCACTTATTTCGTGACAGTGTTCAAAGTGGTAATTATATTAGCACGCTCAGTTGCAATAAGTGCTATTTTAGCACTTACACAACACAAGACACCAATTCTATAGAAAAGATTTCATTTTTAGGGTTCCGTACCTTAAAAGGAAAAAAGGAACCCTTATAGGATCACTCGTGCGTCTGTCTGTCTGTCTGTCTGTCCGTCTGTCACAGCCAATTTGCTCCGAAACTGCTCGACCGATTGAGTTGAATTTTGATGAATATATGTAAATTGGTGACCCGAAGATGAACACGTCAAGTAAAATAATAAATTTTAAACAGGGGGGCCACTTTGGGGGGTAAATTTTAATACAATTTTTCGTAATCTGTGTCGTGTGACATATCAAATGAAAGAGGTTGTTGTCAGCATCTCGGATATATTTTTTTTATAATTTTTGCATAAACAAATTTGAAGTTATTTAAGAAAAACGACGAAAATTTACCATTCCTCCCCCCCCCCCCCTATCTCCGAAACTAATGAACTTAAAATTTTGAAAAAAATATGGAAAGTAGTTTTTTGCATAGGCAAATAAAAAATAGATTACTAGAAAACTTATAAGAAGTTTGAGTATTCAAATCGAAAATTCTGCATTTTAAATCTGTAATATTTTCGAAAATATTTATTTAAATTACGGAACCCTCACCACGCGAATCGAACTCGCACTTGTCCGGTTTTTTAAGAGTAGGTAACGTCACAGACAGATACCTGTATCCAATGCTAAGCTTCATTTTGATCTAAAATTGTGCGGCTCCATTAAAAATTCCCTTCGGTTATAGCCCTGATCTATTCTTCATGCCCAAAATATTGATCAGCAGAAGCTAAGCTCTAATCGACAGTAACCAAATACGGATTGACCCAATTGTTGGTTTATTATTAAGTTTATCGACCGTTTCTAAATATGTTAGTGTTAGTATAATTTATGAGAGAATGGGCTTCGGAAGCACATTTCTTCATGAGTATAACAAATGCGGCGGGTGGAGCAGAGGGCGAGAGGCGAAGGGGGAGAGGGCTCTGTTTCCTCTCCTCGTGCGATGGTATGTGTCTTATCATTGCTGGAAGTGCCCATTGTGTTTTGTGATTGCACTCGAGACTGTGACGTCACACATATTTCGTCCAATAATACGTATAATTGGAGCAACCGTTTTTTGTCTTGTTTAATGTCACATGACTAATATGTTTCGTTGTCCTGTGACAAATGTATCGCTAGTGAGATTTGGGACTTCCACGATGATATCATTATTGACCCTCTCTAGGTTTTGTCGAAAATCCCAGTGTAATGTGTTTTGTCTAATTAGATCGAGACGACTATATTCAGATGAATAGTGTTGCCGATAATGATACCTAATCCTTTGAAAGATTGCTTTAACGTTTACATTAGGCGCAGAAAGTAAAGGCCATTTCGTTTCAGTTTCATTCTGTCGATTGTCATTCAAATTGTTGGGTCACTAGGTGCTTAGGTCGCGTGTCAAATGCGAGTGTCGCGTGTGGTGGGGGGCGCGGGGGGAAGAGGATGACCTCGGAGGAGCGATTTGCATCTGCGGCCGTAATCTGCCATAATTCATGTAACATACGACCCTCCCAGCCCAACTCAGAAAGACGACTTAAGACGCACGTGTCCGTCTCCTTAGAGATTCCTGCTTTCCTTAAAACTTATTTGGCTATTGAATATTATGTTCTAATAATAACCAATTTACGACAATAACCAATTTACGACAGTATGTTGCTATTAGCAACATACTGTCGTACTGGATAACAAGCTGTTTTTGTCGAGTTTATTGTTATTGCTAATTAGGCAAAACATATTTCACTCCTCAGGGCCTTCTTAAAAAACCTTCAAAGGCATTTTATACTTCGTAGTCACAGTGACGATCCCGGGAGGCAGTTTATTAGAGTCATGATCCACTCATCTCTCAAATCTTTCCACAGGTACTAGTGAGACGATATGACAAATTTTAAAAAGCGGCCAATTGCCAGTCGTACTCGCGCACGAAGGGTTCCGTACCATCTTAGGGTCCCGTTCCTCTTAGGTACGGAACCCTAAGAACGCAGATAAAGATAGTCGTCGGAACTAAAGTTTTAGTAAACAGAGTGCAGCGAGATGCCACTGCGACGCGGAGTGGGCGCGCGGCGGCATCGGCTACGGGAACACTTGGGCTGTTTGGGCACGGGAGTCTAGAAGGGATACTAGCCCACCCAGTTCTGATCTTGTGACAAGATAAAGATTCCAATCCAAAACGATCTAGATTACTAGTTGTAATATAAAAAATCACACACTTCTCTGTTTTTAGTGACCAATTTGGTAAGCCTTATTATTCTTGCACTAACGGAACAAGGTTTGGCGGCTCCTTATGAAATTATTTGCAAACTTAAGAATTATCACAAAAACAGAATCTCACACCACTTACTACTAAGAAAAGTTAAATCCATGTGCCTTGAGAAGTGAGTACCTAAGAGAGGAATTACCGAAATTCCTACCAGCAAAAGCAGTTAAATGGGAAGTGTAATGATTGCCACAAGAGGCAATATAACCAGGGGTTGTAGATAAATAGGTCATCTAATTTGTGAAAGCGCCGCGCCATTTTCCTTGCCGTATATTTCTAAATAGAAATAGTCCGGATTACTTCAAAACACGAATATTTGTTGAGAGACAATTAAACCAGTTGGTTTCAGAATTGTTTCAAATCATCAATGGTCAAGATTTATTATTGGTCACCCACACTATATATTAACCAGTGTATTAAAATCCTAGCTAATCTAAGAAATCGATAGTCTTCGACCTTCAGATTTTGTCGGTCCTTATTTGATACGGGATCGGACACTGTGGCCAAACGCTGCAGAAGACGCGCGTGACGCGGGCGCCGGCGGCGGGCGGCGAGAAGCTCAGGGTCAACGGCCCGCTCCTTACGCTGCCTGCCCTCTGCCCACCCCCGCCCCGCCTCTCGAATCCCGTGCGCGCCGTAATGCATCTTTCTTCATCATGCACCATTGTCCTCTTATTACCGGTTACGCATCCGAAAAATTCCACTGCTTAGAACAGTCACAAACATCAGTCAATCAGTTCTGATAGTTATCCCGTGTCTTAATTAACATCTCGTTTGGTGTCGAATTATTGAAATGTGCTGATCAGTTACATCAGTGCAACCTGCAGTTGTAAATAGTTTTTAGTAAAATAAATGGCTAGGAAACATGAATTTAATTTGGCAATATTGCAACCTTACGCCGATAGGTAGGTAGCTACTTCCTAGAAAGAGTAGACTGAAGTCTATGCACGGGCGCGTACCATTAAGATTTGTATTTTAAGCCGGTGGCAATAGAAAGTGGGATAAGATTGGGTTTATTTGAATTAAAAATGTTACAGTGGCACACGAAATTTCACTGGTGATAGAGTTCTAGTGTAAGGGGCCAAAGCACTACCGCATTACCTAATCTATCTTCCGCTAATGGTAGTGACTAGACTATCGTATTCCATGGTAATGTATTGCCCCGCAGTAACGGACATAAGAACTCAGGAAGGTCTCAGGGGCGGGAACGCTTGTGCATTTGACCTCTGCTTTTTGTGTAAGTAGATGTCCGTAGGCTGCGGTCATCACTTAACATCCATGTAAATTGCATGCTTGTTTGCCACCATCATGACATAAAAATTCAGAAATATAAATATTAAGCGTCGCGTAGCGTCTATCTTAAGCCTAACAATGTAATTCATTTTAGATTTACGATGTAAAATGTCTAGCTTCGTCTCGTAGCACTCGCTGTACAGAAGGTAACGCGATAGCCTTGTCCTTATGCATGCCAGGCATGCCAGACATGCCAGTCAACAATCGAAGTGTGCGCAGGCGTTTCTTTTGTGATCTCGACAATAATTGTTCAATAACTATGTACCTATTTTTTTTAAATAGAGAGACCAAAAACACTGTCTAAATGATTATGCAGTTCAATAGTGTCTCCGTCGCCTATCGCGCTCCCTGATAAACAACTTTTTTTGAATCAAAATTGCATGCACGTTAGAATTTTGTGTTGTTCAAAAAGTTAAGTTTTTTAAAATCAATAGATTAAAACACAGCAACTTCGACTCAAGTACCTGCGAAATTAAGCGCTAACTAGGTACCTATATCCACAGTCTAAAGAAAACGAACGTGTTAATTACCTATATCTATGTACCTACGCTTTGTAGTTCCGCTAGGAATAGTGATGAATACATCACTCTTCGTTCACAGCTCTATTTCGTTGTCTTGTGACCGGAACCGAAACCTGAAGTTAGACAATCTTAAAAGTCTTATCAACTTCTTTCTCTACTTGTTGGGCTTTGGAACATGTCTTATTCTTGTTGTATAATTGTATCAAGCTTCATGTAGGTTCACAGTTTACCTATAAATAACCTGAAGTACCTAAGTCGATAACTCCTCACAGATTTAACTTACTATTTTCCTGTCCGACATAAAAATAATTTGAACCCAACCGCAATGACGTGTATTTCAAGATTGACCAATGGACCATTGTTCCTCGTAACTTGTTTATTTCAATTCCACGTTCAGAGATTTCCCCGACGCAGACAATCAAAAACAAATTCCAAACGAGACATATGCCACCGAGTATTGCTCTAAGTATTGCTTGTTGCGTCAGTGCGTGAACCACAACTATGGCATCATCTCGAGGAAAAAGCAATATTTTTCGGTTTGCAAAAATCCATGCGTCATCGTGCATCAACGTGGGTGCACAAATATACGAGACCACGATTTGATGGGAATACTTGTATGCAAATTCGTCTCCGTGTACTGAAAGATTGTGCTGATATAAGTACTAAACATAACAATATAACAGTAGGTCAAGGATAAGACACAAATGTTTACGAAGATTGTAATACTGGACGGGTGATATCACTGTAATAAATAAAAAATAAATACATTTTAAATTCCGTTAGTTTATTTATGAATGGATTAAATCTATAACACTTTAAAGTTCAAAGTGGTCTTAATTAGTTTAAAGTTTAAACGAATTAATAAGCGCCACCCGAACCTTAATAAACTTGTAATCACTATTTTATACAGATAGATTATTAGTTAGTTACAATTACTTATACCTACTGTGTGGTGTTAAGGTTCACTTTTGGACTGTATGGTTCAGAGAGACAGAAAGACGTGGTATCGTAATGATGATTTAATTGCGACTGGTGCATCTTACAATTCGTAACATAGATTACAACACATGCATACTTTAACGCGTACATAGGTACTTATTTCGCGTAACACCTACGTCTAATAAGTAGTTTTTTTATAGTGTAGGGTATCGATATTTCGTATGTTTATACGTTGCCTAGCAACGCTTTACACGCAACGGGTGAACTTTAATCCTCAGAGAAAAAAAATAAATGAGATGCTATGCTGAGATGTATAAATGTAGGTATATCTAATATTATTGATTGACTGCAACTAGTTATTTTGGTATTTTTCGATTCCAAAAAAGTAGAAAAGTAGGTATAACCGGTTTGCTAAATAGGTATCACAGAGTAGACTGCAATACATGAAATGCGGTCCACATCTCGCATATCACTCATCACAGGGGAACGGTGCATGTTTGCTTTTACTTAGGAACTAGGTACTCGATCTCGCTAACTCGATAATCTCTGACGGTTTGTTTGTGTTGTTATTTGTTTATTTCAACAGATCCAAATTACCAGACACACGTCATCTTACTTGAGCTTTAACAAAATTGTTAATCATAAGTTGCACCATTTGAAAAATGTTAAATGACGTCATAACTTTAACAGTTAAGTGTACCCGTTCTAGAAGCGTAAATTAAACTTCTGCATTCATTGTTAAAGTCAATTTTACAGTTATTGTTTTTTTTTTTCAAAAACCATAACTTTGTCAAATATTTTGGTGCAACCGAACCGTAATGTCCAAATCAATGGTATTTTTTAGTGAGACGGCAGCAAGATAATTGTACGTGGGCAGTTCAGCTCATTGAGTTAGTGAAGTCATTGCGCCCGCGAACGTGCGCGCTGCGCCCGCGCCGGCCCCGTGGCGCAAGCACACAGTGGTACAACGCTCAATCATTCTTCAATTAGGCCTTTGTCACAATTACCTATACAACGACCCATTTCTAAACTGCCCAACATAAACAAGCTCCGTGATAACCGTATATTTTACCATGAAATTTGAAACGTTACTGAATGCGATCAGCGTAACTGGAACCATTTTCGAAAAGATTCCCGAAAGCGGATAAGCGTTTGTGCTTCAAGTCGGTGATCGTCAATATCTTTATCGATAATTTCATTGGTCATTAATTAATAAATGACGTTCACGAGGTTATAACAAAAAACTCGTTGTAGTGCGATGATAATTCTGACTGAGTAACATAAGCTATACCTACTGCAGTTTAACTTTATGATAACTGTGTGGCGGTGGCTGATTGGTATGTCACAGTATAAATGTTCAGTCTTTATCGACTTTATGTTCCTCATCTCTTTGTTATCAATTTGTAAAAGAGTAAATGAAACATTCTACCGATATACATAAGTGCATATTTTTTGATTATTAATTTTTGTAACTTGTAACTTATTGATGTAACATGTGTGTCTATTGTTATTCATCATAGTTTAAAATAGTTACTCGTATTAATGCCGTAACATAATTATCATAAGCGATTCATGTAATCCCAAATGATAAATAAACTTTTTGACTTTTGACTTTTACGAGACCAATTCTTGCGTTTCCACTTGCTTTCATTGGCAATCACCAACGTCATGAGTGCTCCTGCTACATTCTGGTGATTGAGGAGTGAATTATTGTAGTTAAAACACTCCTCAATCACCAGAGTTAGTTATTGGCATCCAGGTTTGCGTCAACCGTGTGATTCGAGGTGAAAATGTGAAGGTATTTAGACGCAGATTCTATTGTAAGCAAATGAACCGTCAAGAACGAATAGTGAATGGCTGGCAGCGTTCTATGTAAAACAAATTATTCTTCAAGTTGTTAGCATAGTTTGTATAGCGCCGTGATTGTATATTTTGTCAATGTCAAATTTGGTACAATTTATAATTTTAGTTATTTCCGCAGTTAGTCCACATGACTGTTGTGCTCGATGGCCTCGAAGACCTCGACGTCATTAGGTATATTTACCATCGACGACACAACGCAGCTTATATGTATTTACCTATGTAGAGATATATGCCTATCTGTTTCCAGTTTTAATTTAGTTTGCCTCAATTCAATTTGCTTTTTCAAGAAAATTGCGTTAAGATATTTAATGTAGAGTTTAAGGTGTCGATTTATTATTTTTTTAAAAATGCTGAAAGTGACGATTCACTTCAGTATTTTTTCACAGCTAACGGAACAATGCTTAAGCGTCACAGAATTTTTAATGGCGCAAAGAGCTCTAAAGAAAAGTCTGTCTCTAGCTGCATCGGACTGGCCTATAGTTGAGGTAGCATTTGCCAGCCGGTCTACCCATGGGTAACACTTGGCAAGCAAGGCTTGAGCCAACAAAGTGTGAGGAGCCACCGAGCCACGGAGCCGCGGAGCCACGGAGCCACCCGGGCTCGTCTGGCTCCGTCAGACCGACCTGTTCGCTAGTGTCGCAACAGCTCACTCTAAAACGATAAAGACATCATGTTACCTTACAATTACTTCACAGGAGAATGTCTTAACATTGACTTGATTTTTTTTTTTTTTTTTTTTATGTAATGGAAGTGGTAAACAAGCATGCAGTTTACATTGATGTTAAGTGATGACTGCAGCCTAGAGACACCCACACAAAGACCAAGGTCAAAATGCAGATGCGTTACCACTCCTGAGGCCTAAGGTCTTATGCCTCTGTGCCGGAAATTACAGGGCCGTACATTACCACCTGACCGGAACACGATAGTGTTGAACACTACCATTTAGCGGCAAGTATATTAGGTAATGCGGTGGTGCCTACGCCCGCGAGCTCCGTCACTGGAGCTCTACCACCAGTAAAAATTGGATGATAAATCTACGAAAGCAATTCCTTTGAACTCTTCTTTTACCTTATGAAATGTCAACAGGCGACAGGCGACGGGCGACAGGCGACAGGCGACATGCGACAGGCGACAGGCGACAAGCGACAGGCGGTAAGTAATACTTGAATACATATATTCACATAAAAACTAGAGTTTTCAATGTAGACGCGTCGCTACTCCTGAGCTTAAGCTGTTCATGCATCTATGCCGGAATTCCCAGGACCGTACATTACACCCTGACTGGAATAAAACAGCGCTGACCACTACCTTTTAGCAGGATGTGGGAATACCTATTTGTTAATGCGATAGTCCTTACACCCTTGAGCTCCATCACTGGAGCTCTACCACCAGGAAAACTGTCTAGATATAAAATATCTTCTATTTTGTCTAAACAAGACACGCGGCTACTATCATATAAAAGTCAAAAGCTGAAGACATTAACAGATTATTATAAAAATCCATAAAAAGTTTAGTGTTAACCGGATCGATAATATAAACGAAAGTTGTATAGTCAACAAATCAAAAGTACTGTTGATACAAGCCAATCGAGAAATGGAACCAGCGAGGGCACATTCTCGGGCAGCACCTGCGCCTGCGCCTGCGTTGTGTTCTCATCGGTTGAAAGTGATATAAGACGTGCGATCGAATTAGACGGGTGCGGGTGCGCGACCTCCCAAACTCCCAAACCGGACCGGAGCACGTGCCGCAGCCGCAGCCGCGATCCGCCTCCGACAGAAAAGATGCACGAATATGTGAACGATATACATTTTCTTGTCAGAAGGGCCACACTGAATATGTTTTTTGCGGAGTCCTTCTCTGTAGTGACTGCACTTCGAATTCTGCTAAGTGCAAACTTTGACTAAGTAGGTATATCTTTTTGGTAAAGGAGGAAGTAAAGATATCATCAAATTATTCAAATTTAATTATATCTTTACGGTTAAAATGTTTAAGTTCGTGTAGGCACACCGCGGACACTCCGCCAAAATTCTATACAAACGCATAATTTGGTTAACTACCTTTTACACAGACATCAATCAGTGACGTGTATTTACACGTGCACCTGTGTGCGATGCACGTAGGGTTATGACTTCGGGCCGCGACGAGAAGAACATCTCAACATTAAAATATTTTTGTCACAAAAAAAAATCGATAACTTTACTAGGAAATTTTGGTAGAGCTCGCTGAACGAGCTCGAGTGTGATCTCGAACAGCACCACCGCATTTTAATATGTATAGGTATAATTGACCTGCTGCTAAGTGATAGTGGTAATGTACGGTGGTAGAGCTTCAATGATAGAGCTCGAAGGCATGCAAATATTATGCTAGTAATATGGGTAGATATGTCAGATATCCTTAAATGATGGGTGTACATTTTGTGGTGTCTTGGGTGCTGATTATGATTATCGTTGAGGTGGTAATTATTATTACCCTAACATTGACACCCACTACACACACATGCTTACATACTCGTAGTATTATCGTTAGGCACCATTTAGGGAAATGTATATTGGGAAATGCGGTGGTGCTCGTACGCCTTGGAGCTCTACCACAGTATACCTATAACCTACCCAAAACATGATAACGGTTTATATTGATGATTCTGATTCTGATTCACTTACTGGCTGGTCAAATAGGTCAAATGTAGGTGTTCACGCTTTCGAGCTCGTTCATTGGAGCCCTATCACCGTATATTACCATTTCATTTCATTTTTTCAATTAATTTGCATAAATCATGAGATGTTTAGTACAGGTGGTAATAATAATTATCAAAGTGCACCATGAAACCCTCTCGGGTATGGCAATATGGTTGGCGAGTAATTAAATTATAGGTACATATTTTAAATTGCAAAATTATATAAAACTATTTGAACGTGAAGCAGATTTCATTTCATTTATGTATTATTATCATGTCAAGATCAATATAATATTGGAAAACCATCGAACACAATCGCGTTACATCCACCATTTTTAAATAAATGAACCTAACCTAAATATATTGAAAAAATATAAAAAATATATTGAATTTAAAATGTATCAAAACTAGGCCGCTCGCAACCTCGCTGTAGAATACCAACCGTCGCCCATAAGAGGGGAGGGGGTTGGGTGACGCGGGGAAATCGGGCGGGACGTCGAAGTGACCATTCTATACGTAGTATTATTACATATTCTCTGGTGTACCTAATAGGTAGTTATTGAGTCTAGAATCTAGATATGTTTTAATAATAATGTTTCGATTACTGAACATTACCGATTACCGAATTACATCGAACTTACTGTTAAGTACCTAATATTTTCCGTTGTTAAATTGGATTAGATCTACGACATAATTAATTAAATATTGATTGACCCTACAAGGACGAACAGAGCGGCCACTACAGGCGCCTAGTCTCATAGCAATACATAATGACATATGAAATATCAATACTGAACAGATATCACTCTGTCAAGTTCGAGACATCATACGAAGAAGTTCATCATTTTAGCCGAAAGAAGTCCACTACTGGAAAGCCTCCCATAAGGGGCAATGTATGGGATATGCAATAATAGCCACGCTTGGCATGCGGATTGGCGATGATATTCTTATCGGAGGATGCTGCTGCTGCTGCCCGTCGATGCGTGCCGAAGAATTCTCTTCCAAGAAGCAAATTCTTCCGCTAGTGGGCGGTGGGGTCGTCAGTGTCGTCACGTCGACACCAGATGTGAAAGATGTTTTTTTTTATTTACTTCGTAGTTATATCAAATTAAAATATAACCCAAAATCAACAAGTCCATTAAAAAAACCATTTTAATTTAATACACGGCCAATATAATACGATCCGCTAAAATGGTTTAATTATTTCAATGAGTGTAGATCGCGAAAACTTAAAAATGAAAGACTAAGACGACGCGACGGTTAAAAGGCACAGGTCAGATACAGGTCTAGAGTAGGTAAAGGTGGAATTGAATGTAAAAATCCCTGCAAGTACACAAATAAGTATTATTTAAACAGCGTAATAACTGAATACTGAATCAGATACTACGCTGACACCACCAAGAAGTGGTTGGGGCACAGACGATGATGTGACGTCAGCCGCGCGCTCCGCCACTCTCGGTCTCGTGTCTCGTGCTTATTTATAAAAACAAAACAACTCAATGTTTACCACAATGTACAACAGTAGACAAATACAGACTACAACTTTAGGTTTGTACTGAATTGTTTTTCTGTCATTTCTTTGATTACCGAGAACCCGTTGGCAACTCCCCTCGTGTTGCAAATGTTCATAGGCGACCACTTTCCATCAGGTGGCTCGTGTGCCTGTCAAATTAATAACATAAAAAAACAGAACTTCGACCCTTTCACTACCCCTAACCTACCATGGCTGTCGAATTCAGTTACGTACCTAAGTAGTAGGTCACTATCTGAGTGAGCTATCTCTGTTTCTAAATCCCCCGAGCTTTGCATGCTTGCTTCTACACATTTATTGATATAAATTACTTGGTTTTTATCCTCTGTCTACGTTGTAACTTAGCTACGAACCGCTTTAAACTCAAGAAATAATACAAACCGGTATTATCAATAAATATTTAATAATGTGACTTGCAATTCTATCGGAACCGGTATACCGGTACTTGACCTGACCGTTCGACGCGTTCATAGAATCCTGTCCAGTATTTCCTCGTCATTTTCGTACAACTGCGGCGCAGACGTCTATATTTTATGTGCTTACTAGCGATTTCATCACCATAGAATTCGTCACAACAATGAAAAATGACGAATTGTCATCCCGTATTTTTCATAGACAATCCGTTATTTTTCATACGGATTTTATTAGTATTCAGAAAATCTGAAACACCTTTCATTATTTACATAATAATCGTAGATAGTAGGTAGGTATGATAATAGTTATTGTGCAAAGATTTAAGGAAGGCGGTGTTTTTTTACTGCTTACAAACTTTTACTGTAATAAGTGATGAATCGCTAAAACATGCTTTCTTATTCCTCATTACATCATAAGAACAGCCCCTGTGAACATTTTCAGCCTTCTTGGTCCAAGGGTTCAGGCTTGAAATTGATATGTTAGCCAGTTAGTTAAGATTTTTCTTTTTGTTTTAGTACCTAGGTACATAGACATGATTTATTGTATTCATGCGATTGACATCATTCGAACCCGGCGCGGGTGCCGCACTTCAGACTTTACACATGAATCAACATAACTCACAATTTATTCGAAAAAACATTAGTGATCGTTCGATTTGTCATAATTTTAAATAGATCTTCTTTTTTCGAGAGAGGTTTAAATAAAATTATTGAATTCCGATATGTATAGTTACGCGCCTGTATATCCCGAAGGGATAGGCATAGATAAATAGTAATAAATACCGTTCGGTACACATTAGTAGCCTACCTACAAGTAAAAATGAATCACCGAAATAATTTTAAGCGCATAACTTCCAGGCCACCACCACCAAATGGGAAATGTCAATGTCTTTTATGTCTTCGTTATTGTCAGGAAAAGTTGTGTATGAAAACAAAATACCTATGTATAAAAAAAAAATAAAAAAAACCGCCTTCAAAAAAAATTCAAAACTGAATAGACAAAAACGCTAAAAAGCGAAAAATAAACTCAATTACTTTAATATGGGCTACGTACCTACCTACTCATAGGTTTGAAGTCGGTGACAAGGCAATAGTGCGCTTCAAATAGCCGTATTTGATAACTTAACATAGTAGGTACTGCAACACCACAACATTAATCCTAACGCCCGGGCCGCACTATTGCCTTGGCACCGTCTTCAAACCTATGAGTAGGTTAGCCCATATTAAAGTAATTGAGTTTATTTTTCGCTTTTTAGTGTTTTTGTCTATTCAGTTTTGAATTTTTTTTGAAGGCGGTTTTTTTTATTTTTAAAATAATTTATATTTTGCTTTTCAGTGGTGTAACTATTATTAATATTAAGTATTACAGAAAAAGTAGGTAGGTATTTCAACTACGAAAGTACTATCTATAGTCTTTATCATCAGTTCTAGAGGTGTGTAATAGCGGCTTTTCTGGAACGGCAACGAACCGCTATTGAACTCTAATAGCAGTTTCGAAAACTATCTATTCCAGTAGCTGGTTTTGAGGCAGTCAAGCAAAAGGCTAATTTAAAGTGTAGTGATATTATCATCATCACTTTAATCATCATCACCTCCACCATCATCAACTACATCATCACCTTCATCATCATCACCTCCATCATCATGACCCCCATCATCATTATTACCTTGATCATCATCTCCTCCATCATCACTATCATTTTCACCTCCATCATCATCACCACCATCATCACCACCATCATCACCACCATCATCACCACCATCATCATCACCATCATCACCACCATCATCACCACCATCATCATCACCATCATCACCACCATCATCATAACCATCATCACCACGGTCATCATCATCTCTCATCATTACCACCTCCATCATCATCACCACCATCACCACCACCATCATCACCACCATCATCATAACCATCATCACCACGGTCATCATCATCTCTCATCATTACCACCTCCATCATCATCACCACCATCACCACCATCATCATAACCATCATCACCACGGTCATCATCATCTCTCATCATTACCACCTCCATCATCATCACCACCATCACCACCACCATCATCACCACCATCATCATAACCATCATCACCACGGTCATCATCATCTCTCATCATTACCACCTCCATCATCATCACCACCATCACCACCACCATCATCACCACCATCATCATAACCATCATCACCACGGTCATCATCATCTCTCATCATTACCACCTCCATCATCATCACCACCATCACCACCACCATCATCACCACCATCATCATAACCATCATCACCACGGTCATCATCATCTCTCATCATTACCACCTCTATCAACATCATCACCTCCACCATCATCACCTCCATCATCATCTCCTTTCAAGTGTGCTATGAAATTTGAGTAGTTTCCTCGATTTCTCCAGGATCCCATCATCACATCTTGACATGGTGACAATGGGCCCACCTGTGAGGTATACCCCTTATAATATCTATAGTATGACCAGATTTTTTACATAAACTACACAACTTTTGCAAATTTTTGTTCGAATTATTCTGTCTAACTTTACAGTCTTTTTTATAATGTCCAATCTTACCACACTTAAAACATTTTCTATTTTTGAAAGCTGTAAGAGCCGCAGAACTACTGTCTTCTTCATTTCGAATCTTGTATCTCTGTTCTTCAACTAGTAGTCGCGCACATAATTCACTTAACAACTGCTTCTCCTTGGGTACTGATTCCCACGCCGAGATGAAGTGTTGGAATTGGTGAGGTAGACTGGTAAGGATTTTGGTAATAGCCATGCTTTCAGCAATTTCTGCCTCCAATGATTTTAATGTGTGTAGAATGTCTTCTACTCTACCTAAATATTCCGCCATAAAAAAAATCAAATCCTTAGCAAATCAACCACGCAACCACCACGTAGGGACGGCATCCATATTCCAGATTTCAGATTCCAGTACTCAAATTATAGGAGGGCGTGTAGTGAGTTGATTAAATATTGCATCTTCTCAGAACACGTCACTGCCATAACCTGGAACTGCATGTTTGATTATTGAGGCATTGGTTTTTGTTTAAACATTTCTGTGTTACGTAATGTCACTTTGTGTAGATAGGTATAGGATCTACGTGAGAACTCACAAAAGTTCTAATATGAAACAACGGTCAATTTGCGTGTGAAGTACCTACCTACTTATGTTAAGTTTTTACAGTTATTTACACATTATGTTAAAATAAAGGATAACAGACTAGCTGCTTATCATCATTTTCCTTATAACAATGACGTGAACAAAAACAATCAAAGGCATACCCCACCCCACCCAAGATTAGATAAATACGTTAGAGTAATTAGAAGGTACCTACAATGCTTACTAGTGTTTCGTGTGACCAAAGCTAGGGCTGCTGAGAATATAGGTATGTTATACCTGAAGACACACAGACCATAACAAAGAAAACACAATACCTAGATGACCTTTATTGTCAGTATATATTTGTAATAAGATAGCGAGCGAGCTCTACCAATAGAACTTGGCGTGCTATAGACACAAATAAATATTCTAGTCCACCTAGTACCTACCTACTTACCGTAGCACCCACTCCCCGTTCACAAATTCTCCCACGGGTAGGCGGGAGAAATCCTTTTGTATAAACAACACTGCTGTAAAACTTTGTTGACATACTCGTAAATAACAAGTTTCAATACATAAGCCCTTGGACATTCATTAGGTACATTTGCTTTTCCAACTTCATTTAGATCGTTCCTAGCTGGCACGATTTTTTTTTTCGAGTTGTTTTTATTTTATTTTCAAAGACTCCAAATGAATAGTAATTAATGGGCTCTGAATCACTGTGTCCCACGTGTCCCGCGTGACCCGCGTGACCCGCGTGCCCCGCGTGCCCCGCGTGCCCCGCGTGCTCTCCAACAAGCGTGGCACTGCGATAGCAGAGGCCAAAGTACGCTACCTTCGACAATTTCACCTTCAACATCGTCTCGGCAATTTTGGTTCACTTGAATAAACATCAACCGCTCTATTGAAAAATTATTACTTTATGTAGGTATAAACCGTCGAAGTTTGTTGAAGATCGCTTCTCATTGCGTATTTATTGCAAACGATCCTTCAATCCCTTAAGTCCTTCAGTGAACGATCAATCATTAGGTACCTACTTTGCCGTTTTTCACAAGAATCGCTCTGAAACCAGATATTTCGCAATGTGCCTCAATTGTGTTGAAATGATCCCTCCCCGGCGTGTTTCAAGAATTAGCACGTTTTTGCTAACAGCTGTCGATCGATGCAAGCCAACCTTACACTTTTTGACATAAATAAATTCGAATAATACCTACTTACATGTAAGACTTAAGTAAGACGATGAGTTTTGAAGACACGCAAATTAATCTTAAAAATAAATACTTGTTGTGTTCAGCTTCATAAATACATACGAGTATATACTTGTAGTATTTGTTTATGAAGCTGACAAAGTATGATACAGTAATTTATCCCCTAGCTAGTCTATTCGAAACCTATAGGTTAGGTTAGCCTAGTTTATTCGAAACTCCAAGAGTTTTAATAGCATTTTAAAAGTTTTAAGAGTAGGTATCAGAATATGATTCTGTGTGCAACCGATGATTCATGATATTCTTGAACTAAATCAGGTTTGATAGTTGAGCCATCCTGAACTGAACTCAGAGAGAAGCGGCGGCGGCGGCGGCGGCAGTAGGGGACGCGTCTTGCGAATTTTTATATTGAAATAGGTCAAGCAATGTGTGACGAATTGCAAGGACAGCCGCAAACGTGCAGTTAGGCGAGGACGCGGGCTTGATCAATACGGGAAGCCACATCTTGGTCAAACCTTAACCACTTCAAGAAATTATCCAATACTTTTTTTTGGAAAAACATACATTTAGACAATGGTAAAGAATTAACATACAAGTAAATAGTTCACTGCATAAGTATGTACACACGTATAAGATTAATCAAGAATACTCGTAATACCAAATGTACCTATATCTGACGAACTTGTAGTCTCAAAAACAAATCATCTGAGTTATTTCATTCTTGATTGTCAATCGCGCCGCGTCGTCAACACGACAGCGTACCTATTACGAAGTAAAAAGTTATGATTTCACTAAACAATTTCGAAAATGCGAAATGTTTCAATATTTATAAGTTAACGTACGTCATTAGCCATACTTACGATTTGTTATAGACATCTGAATTCGGTTTTACTTCAATCTTTGCTCATTTTTAACCGTCTAACTCTAAATAGACGATAATAATTTGATTGAAGCAGATGCTTTTTTATTTTCCACTACTATTGCGCTGGAGGTCCTGGGTTCGATTCCCGGATCGGGGGCTATCAGAGATAACGGTTTAAAATACTTTATCTCTGGTTCTATTGGGATTTTTCCGTATTCTGGAAGTTGCCCAGTACCTCGGAGTTTGGTAATGTGTCCGGAGATGGCAACAGGCTCGCCACCTGTTACATGGGCCAAAACGTAACCGGCGAGTCATGTTTGCATGTATGCTTGAATGCATGCATTAACCTCTGCCTACCCCTTCGGGGATTCCAGGCGTGAAGTTTCATTTTTTTGTACGTACGTTTTATGTTGTATTAATACCAAAGGTTTATTCCCGTCTCACGGGGACAACGGGAAAGGAATTTATAGATGTCCTGCTGTCCCCGTGACGGGGACACGGCGCACGGGGACAACGGGAATAAACCATACCAAATATTAAACCCATACAACAACCGTAATTTTTATGCAATTTTTTGTACGGAATCCTACGTTCGACGGGATTCCGTCACGGGTTCGACTCGCACTTGGCCGGCTTTTTCTGTAAATAACATTAAGCATACCGCATAGCAGCGTCCCGGCATAAAACAATCGCCAAAAATCACTATGATCACCAATCAGCATGTCATGGTGGCGTTGCTGGTGGTGGTGGTGGTTTTTGTGGCGATGGAGGCATTGGTGCCGTTGGTGACGTTGGTGGTATTGTTGGTAGTTTTGGAGGCGTTGGAGCCATTGGTTGTGGTGGTGGTGTTGGTTTTGATGTCATTGGTGGCATTGGTGGCGTAGATTTTCGATGATGTCGGTGTTAGTGGTGGCGTTGATGGCGGTTGTGGTGGTGATGGTGGTGGAGGTGGTAGTGGGGACAGTGGTGGTGGTGGTGGTGTTGGTGGGATTAGTGGTGACATGCACAACGTTGATTTTAAATTATTCACTTATGCCGGCTCTTACGGAGTGCATATATTATGTATACTATAGATCTATCTTTTATTCTTCATTCTCTGTTAGTAGCACTAATTGACTGAAACATTTACAAAACTTTATAATAATTGTCTATAATAAAATATTATGTGTAGAAGTTTAAAATTGCCTTTTCGAAAATACGGTTCTGCACAGGATGGACGTTTGTAGGACGTTTAAACACATAATTAGATTTTTTTAATCCAATCCTAGCAGACTGTGTGCTTTTATCCCCGATGGCCATACGTCTAATATCGTGTATAAAATTTAATAAATTATTCTTTTAAATTAATTTTTAATATAAAAAAATATAAATTAAATTTAAAATTATTTTTTTTTCTAAAAAAACTACAGAGAAGCATTACTGTCAAGTATATTTTTTTTGGTTACCCAAGTGTTTATCATCCAAAATAAAAAAATATATATCCAAAAGCGCGGCCCTATGTCCCAAAGTCACTATTCCACGCAAACAAAGTCGCGGGCACAGCTAGTAGTAAATAAATACGAACGGAAGCAAAACATGTTTTATTGCATGTCACAACAGAATGGTACATATATTTATACAATCAATCAATCAATTGCAATTTTTATTTATCTCTTAGTCTATTCTTAGAAACAGCTCCTCAGTCTAAAACTCTAAATTAAAACTAATAAAACTAGAAAAAATTTACTCGCAACTTCAAAAACTTTATAATTTTATGATCAACATAATTATATAGTTGGATAATGACTAAAACAGCATTTGAAGCTTGCAATTAGATCGCAATGCACCTCCAGGAAACGACCAGATTAGTCAGTTCGGAGTTGAAAACGTTTCTTTTAAACCTTTTAATGTGAATACCGACAAGGCGACTGTATAAAACAAGTTAGAGAGAAATGGCGACATTTTTCACTCAAGGGAAAGCCGCACACGAGAAAGCCGGTGTATAGCGGGAGTTGCGGGATAACAGGCATATATTATGGCGTGTGGAATAGAAACCAGTGATGGAGGGCAGTGCGGGCGGCGAGTGGCTGTGTGCTGATAAGGCATGCTCGAGCGCGCCTCTCCAGCCGCCCCGCGACGCCACTCGCCAGATACTGGCTGCAACAGGCCTTGAGCCCTTGACATTAAATGCCGTATCATTTACAGCACTCACATTAACTAGGTTAGTCTTTGTTGCTAGTTGATAGTAGAAAAACTATGAAATACCACCGCTGGAAATCATCAATTTTGAGTCTTACGCCAGATACTGTTTTGTGGATATTACTATGTAATGTGGTTGGTGTCATTCAAGCTGAGTGAAGCAATCGTATGTATAATAAGTACTGATACTTCCAAAAAAACATATTTTCATAAAACAAGCGCCAATAAATGTGCCCAAAACTCATCTGTGTATTATAAAATAATGGTGATCATCATCGAAAGCTAGTTAATACGAGGCCGAGAGAATAATTTGATAGTGTTTTAGGCGTTACTGTTCGTATTCGCGTAAAGATACACATTGAATAACACTTGAGCAAGGATTATTATTGCCCTGGAGACTATGTATACCTTTATTCTCTGGCGACCGCGACGTGCAGTGCAGCCTCAGTGTTGCGTATGTTATGTCATTGTCTTACGGTAAGTACTCATGTTTCTCTTTTCGCCCCGAGCCACGAGTCGTATAAAACATCTTGTTGACAGATAAGACACGTGCGAGCCAAACTATACACACGACTTGCCAGGTATCGAGGTATGCCAGTACAAGCAAGTGCCTCGCAGTTCTTTCTCACGACTCGTCACTCGCGCGTCGTCACCGGTGCCACTCGCAATATAATGTAATAAGAAATTAACTGTTGTTAAGAAATTGGTTTTATGTTACGTGCTTCGTCCTGAGGTAATAGAATAGGTACAATAAAACCTAACAGAACGAATGGGCCGAATTGATGCAACTCTCCTAAAGTTATAATGTTTTATAAATGCGGCAATTGACAAAGCCAAATAAGATCTCCAAAAAGTTATTAAGTAATGCGTTACTCAAACGAATTCTTTCGTGAAAAAAAAAAAAGCTAGCAGAAGAGTCTTTGAATCAAACGCTTTTGTAAAGCCTCACTTTTTACTTGTATCGCAACGAACCAATAAGCAATCGGTGTTTCGAGTCGACACGAGCACTCGTTTGTTTGTCAGCTAATTTCACGGCAGCGGCGACGTCGGCGGCGCGGCGGCGGGAGCCGGGGAGTGCTCCATTACATCTTTTTGCGGTTCGGTCAATGTCATGGCTAGGTTGCCGCCGAGACCGTTGCTGGCACAGTTATCTCAAGGCTCAGCATTCTACATGAATAATGCAAACACAGCGGCTGTCTGTTGGCCGACTTGTTGATTGTAGGCGATTCCGCGCCACTACGTCCGTGCGACCGCGGTGACGTGTGATGACGAATGTGGAGGCATGCTGACCAATCGCGCACATTGTTTACATACATTCTCACGTGCATTCGAAGAAACGCTACTAACCAGTAGCAGAATAACCTTTAATCTTATTGAGTTATCACATTCACTTTATCATGTAGCAGCATACATAATAATATGAAATACAAAGTCTGTTGTGCATCGTGCGGTACCAGAATGATAACATATCTTCACGTCTATATTTTCTTCCTTGGTTGGCCAATACATGAAACACTTAATACTTCCCTGACTCACCATCGTTTATCATCAAATGAATCCTGGAAGTGCAAATTATGTTACAGACACACTCAGTCGTCGAGATAGTTAGTCGTCAAAATTATACAAATATAGTGAATACCAACGTGGCCTAAAAATATGTGATCTCAAAGGTCGGTCCATGCGGCAGTGAGCGAGTGCCTTGGCTGTGATTTATTCGGATGAAGCCAACTGAGTAAGCACGAAGATACGGAACTAGCGGAAGGAATAGGAAGTCACGGTCTCGGAGGAGATGGGGGAGGGGGAAGGATTATACGATGAGGTGCGGACTGCGGATTACAGGCGCAACCGTCACTGATAGCATTCCCGTGGATTATGATTTAACTGAGACAATTTGCACGCTATGATATCCTGAATATAGGGTAAGGGATGAAGAGTTAAATTATTTATCGTTTTATAATAATTAAAGTAGAAAAAAGCTGCAATCCATTTTCATACCACCTATATGAATACCCCTTTAACAGAGAATATGTAATAATACTACGTATAGAATGGACACTTCGACGTCCGGCGGGATACCCCGCCTCACCCAACCTCCCACCCCTCTTATGGGCGACGTTTGGTATTTTCTACGTGCGAATACACGCCACTGATTCATGTCAGTGTAATAGAGAGCAAAGTAAGCGTTTGTTTGGAATTTTGGCGAAGTGTCCGTGGTGTGCCTTTAGGCAAATGCATCAAATATTAGGGTTGCAGGTTCTGAAGCCTAGATAGGTAGAAAATGTAGAGGCGCCATAGCAAAGCCTAGTCAAGCCTTCAATTCCGACACTGAATTTCTATTTGATGATAAGATTTTTGATGATTGATAAGACGTGATTACTTAATTGCACGTTAATGTTAAACACGAAAGATCAACAAGTTCTAACTGTCCCAAGTCGGCAAAATACTAATAAGACCAAATTACTGCAAGATATCTAAAGATCTTCACGAGAACTGAACAAGGCAATGAATATAAAATCAATAAAAACTTATTAATTCCACGGGACGATAGTGGCGAGCGAGGGAGAATTTCAGTGTGCGGCAACCGCGATTCCGGGAAAGCTCCAATGTCAGCGCGAGCAAGCCGAGATGCGACTGAAAGGGCTACCGATAGCGATTCACCGTAGAACAATAGCATAACGTATCTTTATCAAGAAACAGCACGACTGACCACAAGAAACGCCTTCCGCAAAATACATTTTAGTTTCGTGTCCGACGCATCTTTATCTCCTCTCAACCCGATTTAACATCGTTATCGTATGACATCAACAATATCGCAAAGGTCGCATAATGATGTACCATTCTCAAAATGCACCTTTCTCGAAAAGTACCCTTCTCAATGCAAATAGTCTCGAGAGTAAATAAAATAATGTGCATACAAAATATGAGTAAATTTTGTAATTTTTTTTACTGCTCCCGTAACTACAGAGCTCCAATGACGGAGCTCGCGGGCGAAGGCACCACCGTATTACCTAATATACTTGCCGCTAAATGGTAGTGTTCAGCAATATCGTGTTCCAGTCAGGTGGTAATGTAATTTCCGGCACAGAGGCATAACACCTTAGGCCTCAGGAGTGCTAACGCATCTGCATTTTGACCTTGGTCTTTGTGTAGGTGTCTATAGGCTGCAGTCATCACTTAACATCAATGTGAACTGCATGCTAGTTTGCCACTTCCATTACATAAAAAAAAATGTAACGGATAGACGCAATCTATCGTTCGCTCCGAAAATATCTTGTTTGATGAACAACCGTTTGCTTAAAACGAGTTTCGATATAAAGCCGGCCGTTGTGTACATCCATAAAAAAAATTATTCCTGTCGTCCGTCCATTTCCGATTTCCTAATTCTGATATTACATGCCATTGTTAAGTTATTGTCCCTATAAATTGGTAAATTGTATTACGTAGGCAAATTATTTACTTCTCTTCAAAAACTGTATTATTATTATTACCTACAAGCTGGCCCGGCAAACTTTGTATTGCCTCAGAATTAAATAATGTGCCAAAAGTTTGAAAGGTACGGACTATTTGTATGGGAAAATTAAATTATTGTTTTTACTATTTCCTTCACAATTTCTTTACATTTTCTCACCTTTTAAGCCCTCCCTGGACTTCCAAAAATCATTCAAAACTAAAATTCGTCGAGTCAGTCTCGAGTTTCAGCGAGACTAACGAACAGCAATTGATTTTTATATAAAAATAGATATATTAAAACCTTTAGCAGATTTTTAAATCTCACTCGTCTGACATACTTCACCATATTCTTCATAGAATCGTATAGGAGAAGCAAAGCAAGTAAAATATCGAAAATATGTCGACTGCGAATCCTGAGACTGGCCGGGTTTAGTCGAGGGTTCATGAATGCCTTTTATGGCACGGCTGCGGCAGAAATATTTACTATCTACCTATTTATTTATGTCAACGTTTACACATTTTTGTCATATTCGCCGCCTTTTATTAAAAGCTTCAAACTTCATGGACGGAAATCAGTAAGTCGCCCAAAGTCTATTTTTTCTTGAAACTCAGATAGTCTTATGGTACACCTTTGGGTATGCCACAGCCACAACTGCCAAAAGGTAGGTACATAATTTCATCCCAGATACTAGAATGTTATATCGATTATCAAACTTTTATGTCGAAATCAAACGAATAATGTTGCATTATAAGAACTGATCCTCCTAATTAATGGTCCTCATAGAAGTCCAGTCCTAACGTATTATAATGAACAGATAAATTGTTAAGTGAATGCGAAAGAGATACCAATTGGAATCTATAGCGCCGTCTGTAGCTGCGGAGCTGATAAATAAATGCTTTGATTGAGCATCAATTGACGCGGCACATGTTTAGATGTTCACGTCATCGCATTACCAGTGACCGGTCTCGGGCAGCGGCGAGTGACCTGCCAGCTTTATACATCTCTTTGTAATATTAAACCCGTCAGTACATGAGAAAAATATGACAATTTGATTTACAATTGTTCCGTAGCCGCCGGCGGTTTCGTTCCTTGACGGCTCAGTAAATTTCTAGACTTTAAATCCATCAGAAGCGGAATAGCAAAATTTGTTATTGCATAAAAATCGAAACATTATTTAGGTATAATGTAGGCACGTTTTTACATGTGTCGTCAGCGTGTGTATTATGAAAGGTTGCGTGTTTGCATATACGTTTTACATAGGTATTTGAATACTGAAAAGAGTGTATTAAATATAAGCACCAGACTTAATTTTGCTAATAGTAATACCCAGTAGTACTTATAAATAATTTATTAAAAGCCGCGGCTGCAGCCAGAGCTTTGCAAACCCGCAGGGAAATTAGAGCGAGCGTTGGCTCGACGATTATTTATTTCATTTCTAGATGTTTATTAGAGCGGTATGAACATCTATCAAACACAACAGGCCTTCGATATACCTATATACAATAATAATTTATTTCCATTACACAATTACATAGTTTGACATATTTCAGTATTGAGTCTCCTTTTAAGCAAAATTTGCTTGTGTTAGGAGAACCCGCTCTTTTCTAATTACAAACATACATTAACTATTATACTAATGATGAAACATCAGGCTTATTGGTAGAAATTAATAATTGGTCCCAAATTAATAATAATTACATTAAAATAATAAAAACAATTAACATTATTTAAGTATTTGTGTGTGTGTGTGTATGTGTGCGTGTCCGGGCGATGGTGTTATTATGTAGTTTAGAATTATGTGATGTATTATTTAGGGAATTATTGAATCACTTGCACAAAGCTCTCAATTTCCTGATAGTTTTTTTATTTTTACCATTTAATCAGTAAATTTTTACATTTATAATGTGTCTGGGGATATATTATGTCCAATTTTATATATTTGTCCATTATTCTTTGTTAACGATATTATATAAGTGTGCTGCCTGCCTTGCGTACTGTCTCTTAGCAAATGTGGTTTTGACAAATACCGGGGGAGGAATGACATTCCTTCTTCTATGATTGTCTTGATCCATATCTTCTTTAAATGGAAGATTTTTATGTTTTTGAGGACAATATGCAGAACGTAAAGCTTTCTCACCGTTAAAATATCAGCTGAGTCATAAAGGTTTTCAGTAATTTTTCTAAGATTTTCGAGATAGATGATAAAATTGAAATTGGTCTATAATTTGACGGGTCTGTTTTGGTGCCTCCCTTATATACTGGTATAATAAACGACTGTTTCAAAGCAGCAGGAAATACTCCCTGTTCAAAGCAAAGGTTGGCTAAATGAGTTATGACTGGAATTATTAGTTCATGTGCTTCTTTTAAGAATCTAGTTGGTATATTGTCACTACCTGGGGCGCTATCCGATTTTAAGCTCATTAAAACGGTACTTACTTCCCCAGGGTCTGTTTCAAGTAGTATAAAAGATGAAACTGTTTTAATATTTGTACAAGTTTGGTTTTCATTTTGTACTGAATAGGATTTTATTTTTAAGTCATCAGCTAGTAATTTGCCTATGTTAGAAAAGTATCCATTAACAACATTTATTGAGTCCTGTATAGAAGTAGTTATTTGTAATAGATCGGCCGTTGGTGTTCTATTTGGATTTCTTTGAGTTATTTTATTCACTAATTGCCATACTTTTTTAGGATTATTTTTTACTTTTGATATTTGATTACGATCATAAGCACGTTTCTGCTTTTTAATAATATTATTACAATGATTACGATGTCTTTTATATGTGATTTTTAACGTTTCATTAGTAGGCTCCGATTTGAGCCTTTTCTGCATATTATTCCTGTTCAAAATACAGCGAAACAGTCCAATAGTCATCCAAGGTTTAATCAATTTAATTTTAACACGAGTAATCGATGTGTTTATTGTCAGACACTCATGTATTTTATTTATCAGACATTCAGACAGAACGTTAGGATTGTATGTATTGAGTAAATGTAGTATGTTCATACTTTTAAAGTGTTTTAATGCACCAATATAGTCAATTATTTTCTTAGTTTCAGTGGTTTTGCAGATTTTTTAATGATTAGATACTTTTAGGGCAATCATAGAGTGATCCGTAACAGTAGTATTTATTATGGCTATGGTTGCAGATTTGTTTTTAGAAGCTAGTTTTATAATGAAATGATCTAAACAATTTTTACCTCATGTTGGGAGCAGATGTCCTGGAAGTAATCCGTGCATGGCCAACATGTTCAAATTTAGTCTGTTAGTTCGCTCAAATGATTTTTCTTCATTTCTTTGATTTCAATTTATATTTATGTCACCTGTAATTATAACGTTTTTCTTAGTCGCAATTGTCTTAAGGTGTTCGTTTAATGAATTTGTAAAATTTTCAGTATCTTTAGTAGATGGAGATCTGTATATACCAAGAACTAAAATGTCGGGTGAGATATTTATTTCCAAACAAGATGCATTTACTAATTTTATTTCTTTAACTGTAGAATTGTGTACATTTCGTATGTATGCTACCACACCATCAGCTTTATTTACATGATGAGAAGTCATAAATGATTGATAACTGTTTATTTGTGGTATGTTCTTGCTCAAGTTTAGCCTACATTGACTTAAAATAATTAAATCTACGTTGCTTCTTAATTTTGACAAGTTTAATTGAAGGTCATCATTATTGGCGTAGACACTTCTGATGTTTAGAGATATGATTGTGAAGTCTGGACTCATCACCTTCATTTTTTTTAGAAAAATCTATTGTCGTGCACTCAATTGATGTAGCTACTTCTATTTGGTCTATATCGTTTATCGTTTTGAAAGTACTATTCATTTTTGAGAGGAGGATAATCAATGCATAATATACCTACAAGTCAAAATAGTAAAGCCTAATATTGCCGAAAAAGCTTTGTGCATAATGACAATAAATGTGTGAGCAAAATGTGTGATTGTGTTTTGAGTATAGTTTAGTATTCTGTGATTGTGTATCTGTAAACAGTTGTGAGTGTATAGAGTGATAACAATTATGCTTTCAATTAAATATAAGAATTGTGAAAAGAAATATGTATATATTAAGCGTTGAAATAATAGCTCATTCAAAGTTATAAATTGTACATAATCTGACCCTGTGTATTCAAGTAATAAATTAAATTTTATATAAATTATAAATAATTCCAGTCAAAGGGAAGTTAATTTGCTTAAGTCTTCTTCACAAGTGATTAGTAAGGCCGGGCTTCCTTCGCTTTCCCTTATGTAAACTCTGCCGTACGAAGTCCAGCATCCCGGATACTTATGTTTTTTGTTCGCTCTCTAGCTAGAAAGAAGAGGAGTCTTCCATTAGCGGTGAGTGATTCAGATATGAATACTGGCTTCGTTTGTCCTTCGAACTTGAGGTGGGATGTGTTTAGCTTCAAGTGAAGCTAAACACATCCCCACATAATAAAGTTATTAGCCTTGTTGAATTTCTTTGTGGCTTTTATTATTTCCTCCTTCTTGGAACTGCTAGTCAACTCTACTACTATAGCACTTGCTTTATTCAGTATCTTTTTGGTTCTAAATATGTGACGTATGTCACTTGCCTGTACCTCTACTTTAAGAACCTCTCCAGCGTTTTTCAACACCGTGATTAAGTTATTTTTACTCTCATCTTGTACTTCAGGGATATTTTTTATTTCAAATGACGCGGCTTTGGAGTGCCTCTCTAGCGTGTCCATTTTCTGTTCCAATAAATTAATATGTTTCTTGAGACCCATATTCTCTTGCTTTGATTGTTGAAGCTGTTTCAGTACCTCATCGTATTTTTCTGATATGTATTGGATGGTTGTTTTTATTACATTATTATGTTGCGACATTTTTTGCATTTCTTCTTCAAACATGCGATTGAGTGGTTTGTTGGTGTTTTAATTCTGTTAACATATCCTTAATTTCGTACAGTGTTGTATCATCATGCTTACGCTTAGGACGGCGAGTAACATTTTTCTGTGTCTCAATATCAGGTTCGGACACTACCAAGTCTGATCCTGTATCTGATTCTTGTGCGATTACTGTAGGTTTTAATAAAGTTTGGTTGTGTTTTTCTGGTGGAGTACGACGGCAAGACATTTTATATTGAATTTAGGAAAAATTAAATACAAATAAAAATGTTGTCTTTGGTGAGGATCGCTCCAGGGTATTTACGGCCGGCAGGCAGCTATGACACCGTTGCGCCACGAGTCTCGACGAAAATTTGCTTTATTTGCGTATTTTAATTTTGTAATGTTTGTTTGCAGGTAGAATCAAAAGTTATCTTAGGTTACTTCTAACACTGCACTGATAAATAGTTAAAATAGTGTTTTAAATTATGGACGATTTAACACTTTTTATCACAAGTCAAACAATTTGCTATTGCTTTAGCACTAAATGAATACTGAAATACGAATATGTCTATCAATTTTTTATTTTCACGTCAAGAGCTCTTATAAACACGTCCGTTCACCATTGATGTTCGCGCGCGGGGATGATGTTATATGACGACATTGAAATGGATTCTTCGTTCTTCTATCATATCACTTATGTATAAGTTAACACCGCAAGTGCTTTTCATACCTACCCTTCCAAATTTCCAAGTGTTGACAACATAAGGGTTTTAAATGGGTCACTTATTCTACATATTTTTTTTTAGTCTTATCTTGCCGTTTGTAAGAGAGAGTATGGAACATTCCGCTGATACCTATTTTAATTACCTATTAAGTATTTTTGGACCATATTTATTTTATTTTTGTTTACTTTGACATATTTATTAACGTATCAGTTGTTATTCGCTTTAATTTTGTATTTGTAATTTGAGCTATCACAAGCAAATTCTATTATTTCCAAGTGATTAAATACATTTGTGAGTTTTACAAGGCCGACGCTGGCAGGGTCGGCCTTGTCGCGGTCTTCAGCCGCCACCAATTATGATGTAGGCTGTAGGCTGTCAACCTCCTACTTCTTCAAAGGCATTTTTCTTTAAAACTGATCACTTTCAGCTTTTTAGTGTTATTTACGTTGTCTTCAACATAGTAGTTTATTTTATTTTATTACGCACTGTGCGTTCAATTAGTGATGTACCATACGAACATGTGAGCATGTTAATTAGACTTAGGAATGTATTGCTACTACAACTCATAGTTTTTTTTTTTTTTAATTGTTATTGTTTTTGCTTTTTGTTTAATTGTACCTGTGTACCAATCGTCTGGCAATTTGTATCGTCATGTCTCTCTGCTGTCCAAATAAATGTTTTCTTTTCTTTTTTTTTTATTAACAATAATAAAAGAGCTAGGGGGCATCGTAATTCCTGAAACTGCGTACCTACCTAAAAAGTTATAATAACAAAGGAATGTTGCTGTACGAACAGAAACATAAGAAGTAACGTGTCGTGCTGCATTACGTTACACCTTCTGCAAAACTGTCGTTTATATTTTGCTTACGTTAACTAAGGTCACGTCGTCACTCGTAAGTTGACGGAGCTTATTAGAGCTGGGCGACAATAGGCCGGATAACGAGCTACCAGGTGAGAGTTGTGAGGAAATGTGAAGTTAACACCGCGGGAACACTCGCCATTTAAACACAAATGCTGCTAACGCGACAGTTAAAGAATCCAATCCCTGAAACACTTCAGCATTGTTGAACAACATTTTCCGTCCGACCTGTAGAAATCCTTAATGCGGCCTGCGGCCTATTTTGTAATTAGGTCGCTAGGCCCACGTCGGCAAATCACATGCCCAGAGTGGCCCAGACCACCGCACACCTACATCAAACAAATGAACTCTCTCATAATTGCCCCTTTACCCGTTAAAGGGTTGTTGTTTTAGGTGTATTTTGTTAACTGTTGTGTGGGTTGGGTATACAACGTACTTGTGCGTCTTCAGTATTGAGTATAATTATGCTTACGTCATTGGGTCCGCTATACACGACGACGCTGGACAGTGTCAGCAGGCGACCTCAAATGTTTTGCCTATCTATACCAGTCGTCAGTCTAAGTTAATAACTCATAAACACAGAACATTACTCGAGGCAGAGTATTTAATGCCGATCTGCCGGGTGTCACTACAATCATAGAATACGCAAAAATAGTCCAAGTTGCAATAGAGTAAAGGCGAGCAGACGTGCAACGTCGGCGGCTGGCCCGCTGCATGTCAGTGTCAGTAGGCGGTCACATAACTTTAACTCATAAAGTGCATTTGTTGTTCGAGTAGTGCAACCCATACTATACACCTACCTACGTTTCCTTTGTTAATAGCTACCAATGCAGGAAAATATTTTAAACTAATTCGTTTGTCTTAAAGCAATTATCTACTTTGAGGAGGATATTGCCTTGTTACATTTATCGTTTTTGAATACCATAACGTTATTGGTGTTTAAAATTTGATGCTTTATTTTTTCCTTACCAAAAATTCCCACTGGGGAAGAATTTATTTTCAGTTTTTTTTATGTTTTAATCCGCACCGACCTGCGCTCCGCCTCTTGGTGGAAATAATCGATTGATCGATAGGTTTTGTAGTTACTCTGAAGATTTTTAAATCTATACTAGCTGCCCCAACGAACTTTGTATCGCCTTAGTAAAAAAATTTTTGGTGAAAATCACCCGTATCACTTAGGGGTATGAAATATAGATGTTGGCCGATTCTCAGACCTACCCAATAGGCAAAAAATCATGAGAATCGGTCCAGCCGTTTCGGAAGAGTGGTAACTAACATTGTGACACGAGAATACTTATAGAGAAGAGAAGAATAGACCAAGTAACTAATGAAAATGTAATTTCAGGTAAGATGTCAAATACCTACATCTGAATTGAGTAAAGAATGGGACAGATTTAGCTAGCTAGAAGAGTAGGTATAAGAAGGAGTAAGCTAGTATAGCGACAATTTATGACATCCTACAAAACTACAAAGGGTAAAGTTTATCATTTCAGTTGATTAGTGCTCAATATTTATCATTTGTTGACATAGTCTTAGTAAATTGCAGAGTAGTTGTAGGTTGGTTTCTTTTTCAAAGTCACTAAAATATTATTTTGTTTAACAAACTACAACAGTTGTATCAGAAATATTCAATACCGATTGTAGAGTAACGATCCTCATTGCAGCTGTAAATACTTTGTCTAAGCTTGGCTTGAAGCCAACGATTTGACTCTGATGAAAGTCACATTTTTGTTAGAGAATTCGTTTTCCCTTTAAATTTTATCTTCGGTTATCGATTTTTTTAACCCTTTCAGCTCATGACAATTGATTTAATTTGTTCATCAGCCGCCGGCGGTTTCTAGTATCTTGACGGTTTAAAGACATGCAAAATACGCGTGTGTTAAATATGAGCTCTTAACTCCTTAGGCCTGAGAAGGTGCAACGCATCGACATTGAAATGTCTGGTTTCGTGTAGTTGTTGATCGGCTACAGTATTATTTACCATCAACGTAAGGTCAGGCTTGTTTGCCACTTTATGCAATAAAAAAAATAATCAGAATCCGAAAACTTCCATTTGATGCGTGATGATACAAACACGCAATAGGTAGGTATCTCACCAAGTAAGTAGGTATTCGAGGAAAAAAATATTGAACAATTGTCCATACATTAAAGTGTTTCTCAATTCATGGACAGGTGCTTGTTGTTATCTTTAGACTATGTAGTCATTTCGCGAATCAGTCATTCCTAGACTAAACCATCTATTCATTCATAACAAAAACCATTAACATTCACATAAAATTATATAATTTTAACTCGTTAGATATTTGAAGCGTTCTTTTTTGGGTTCAGCACCTAGATCAAATAAAAACTGTCTGTCACAGCCGATTTTCTCTTTGAGTACTGGACCGATTGAGTTAGGATTGAGCACACATATGTAGGTATGTAAATCAGTGAGCAGGCGCCGGTGGACCGCGGTGGTGTGGCGGTGGTGTGGCGGTGGTGTGGCGGTGGTGTGGCTGTCGTGTGGCGGTGGTGTGGCGATGCTCTAGGTACTTATGCAGTGACCCAAACGATACTACACTTAACGAAAATAAATTAATTTTATGGAGGGATAAGTTAGAGCATTTAAAAAAGTTATGAAAATACTACATTGTGTAAGATATTGAATTATTGGTCCTGTTGTTAAGATAGGACTTATTGTTATTATAATTTTAAAAAATAAATTAATTAAGATGATGAGAAATTACCATCGACCCTTCTTTATCTCCAAAACTACGTTGTTGCCCTATTACAGGAAAACCTATAAAAAGTATGTGGTAGGTATTTAGGTAGGGTAACAAATAGGTATCTCAATTGTACGGAATCCTGTGAACATGAGTGCGACTCGCACTTGACCGGATTTTTGTACAACATAATCTTTAAATGCATGAAGTTTTATATTTTCATGAATATTATTTTCTTGATTTCGTATAGAAAAGGCTATAAACTTAGTTTTATTGGCATGAAGAATCAGAGAATTGTTGCCTAACCAGACACATCACCTACCTTACAAAAGTTTTCTTGTGCAGTTTTAAGAACTGCCTCCCAGGTATCTCCATAAAATGTCAAAGTGGTATCATCGGCGTATGCTGTAGTTTTGCAGTTGCATAGAGAAAGCTCACATAGCTCATTAATACTACATAAAAATAAGCTAGGGCCAAGAATGCTACCCTGAGGCACACCATGTGCAATTGGGCACAATTATACAAGTACATACTAAGTACATACCCTACCAAAGTTAACTTATGACTATGTAAATAGGTCCTATATTGTTGTAAAGCTTTAAACACTGATTAACACGTATTAAATACTGTTTTTTAATATAATATCTATATTAATAATAACTAAGGTACTAGGTAATTGGTCTTCTGAACTTCGTAATTTATAAGTCCGAATAATAAATATCATTTTCATCATCTCACCATTTTAGATGTACACATAAATTAAAGGAAAAAGGTGAGAACCTACGTAAACATAAATGAAATTGCCTCCAGATATTCCATTCTAATGTAACTTGAAAATACTTAAATTGTCCGCATGATCAAAACGTCAAAACATTTTGTTGCAGTATAGTTTGTGTTCGTATGGCATGGCATGCATTCCTGGGTAGCGGAGAGCGGAGGGTGCATCGTGCAGGTGCAGGCCGTGCAGGTAGGAAGGAATAGAGGCGCGTCCTTACACGCTGACTAGCTCCATACGAGCTTTTATTTGGTCGGAATTAAGTCTACAACCTATTTTTGGTTTGCAATGCTTTGTTGATTCTATTTTAAAATAAGCCAGAAAATGCTTTAAAACAAATGTTTTTAAATAGGTAACGTTTTTAAAAAAAAAAAAAAAATGATGAAGTGAAATATATGCGCTTTTTTAAAGGGGCTGCAAAAGCGCGAGCTTACCGCGAAGGCGATGTTGATGAAGATGAACGCCTTCTCGGCGGTGCAGAGACCCTTGGCACAGCCCATCCTGTGGTGGTCGGTGGTCTGCGGCGACTGTCACTGCACTGCACTCTCGCGCGGTCACCGAGTGGTGGCGGAAAAGAATCGCGCGAGCGGCATGAGCACGAGCGGTCGCACGCGCGCCTCTTAAGGCACTGCTGATCGCTGATCACGGCCCGAACGCCCGAGCGCCCGACGCGACGGCCCGACCCGCGTCGTGCTCCGTGCGAGTGGAGCACCCGGCGCCCCCCGCACCCTACGCACGGCCACGCCCGCCAACCGCCGCCCGCCACCCGCTAGGGGTGCAAACCCTATCGATAAAACGGGACCCCAAAACGAACCCTTTCTAAATTCACTTCCATATAATTTAATGTGAATTCAAACGAGCTATGAAAGAATTCAATGTTTTTTCACAGTTATCTACTTCTCGGTGATTATGTTCCTAAAATAATTTGGATTTTGTCTCTCTAAACTAACTCTAACTCTACCTTCGAAGTAGATAATGATATCCACCTTAGTTAAACGAAATTAATATAATCACTTGTGATACCTATTTTCGACCCATGCCAACATTTCAATAATATAATATTGACATCGAACTAAACTGTTTACATTATGATAATCGCCGTCTGAGGTCATGGATGCCGTACTACTGACGTAGCGAAGTAAATTGTCTGATATAATTACATATTAGACTGACCCAATTATGCTTAAATACTATGAACAAAACACGGAGCAAAAAGGGTAAGGGTATTAAGATAAAGGGTAAGGTAAGGATAAAAATGACCTTGAATGAAGGTGTACTGCGTGTAGCGCACGAACTATCGACGGCATAGTACTAGCTAGCTGTAGTCTGTAGTAAACTGTGGACAGTCGTAGACAATTGCTACGAGAGCTACGCTCCAAAAATTTACAACAAAAACAGCTAGAGTACCTGTAACATACACGTGGAGTACACTAAGGTAGAGTAGATAAGGCACGTAGAGCACTCTCGTAGCTTGCGTTACCAGTCCAATGGTAATGGGAGACGACTATAACTTTAGATAATTTTAGGTCCTGGTAGAGCTTTCGGGGTGAGTATGGAAATGTATCTTCTCTGGCGTTGCCATTGTCCATTTGTAATGATAACTTGACAACACAATCGTGGTTTTGAAGAAGTCATTCATCGATACAAATGACCTTGAATGAAGGTCTAGGTTTTTGTTGTATATTTTTGAAGCGTAGCTCTCGTTGCAATACAATACTCAATACTTTATTGCTCCATAATGTACCTACAACATGAGGATTATGGACCCTGTAGGGCACCGCAATGTAGGAGAGAGGATGATTTATGTATGTATCTTCACGCCAGGTCCCTAACGGGGTAGGCAGAGAGTGTAGAGCGCCAGACATCCCGGTTCTGACAAACCTCTCGTGCCTCGTCTACCTTCATCATTCTCTTCATACATGCACGCCGATTCCTAAGACTTTTGACCCCACCATCAGACAGAACTCGACCTATTTGGTCATGGTAGGTCAGCCTTGGTCTTCCTGGGCCTCTGCAACCATCCACATTCGCATTGTATATCTGTTTAGTCATTCGCTCATTCGACATTCTTTCTATATGCCCGAACCATCGGAGCATGCCTTTTTTCATTTTTACACCGATACTATCATTCACACAAAGTCTCTTTCTTACATCTTCATTACGAACGCGATCGGTGAGTGATACACCGCAGATCTTGCGCAAAGATCTCATCTCGACCGCGTTCAACTTACTTTCATGCTCTTTCCTGCATACCCAGCTCTCGCTTCCATATAAAAGCGTTGGAGTAAGTACAGCATTATGTACGGCTAGTCGAGCCCGCTGGCTGAGATGTTTCGATACTAGCAGCTTACCCAACGCTCCATTCACGCAATTCCCTGCAAGCACTCTTCTTTCTATGTCAGTGGTGTACCTACCATCCTTGCTAAAAGCACATCCAAGATATACAATTTCATCAACCTGTTCTAACACTGCATCATCTACTACTACCCTTGCATTTGTTCTCTGTTCATCTCTTTCAAATACTAATACTTTAGTTTTATCCACATTCAATTGTAAGCCTTTCTCCATACAATCCTCTTTCATGACTGTGACTAGTGCTTGTAGCCCAGATGGTGTAGAGCTAACAATTACCGCATCATCTGCGTAAAGCAGACAGTTCACCACTGAGTCACCCATACGCACTCCCACATCCATCAGGATGATTTATACTGAATTAAATACCTAGTATTTTAACATATACCTACATTATTAATATTATTACCATCATTTATTAATATTTTAATTTAATGTTACTCTATACTTATATCTTTTTCTTGAAAGAATTCATTAATGCTGTAATAGGTTTTATTTAATAAAATTTTCTTTAATTTGGTCAAAAATGTTTTATTATTATCTAAGTTTTTTAATTTTTCAGGTAGATGGTTGTATATTTTAATGGACGTTGGATAAGTGCCGGAAGAGTGGAGTTCTAGTCGAGATGGGGGTAGCCTTAGTTTATTTTTGTGTCTTAAATTCTTGATGAATATGTCGCCTCGTTTTTCGTACAAATTTGGATGATTTCGGACAAATTTACAAAAATCAAGAATGTAGATGCAGGGTAGGGTGAGGATTTTTAGTCGTTGAAAGTGAGGTCGACGGCTGTCAGTTTGTTTGATATTGGCTATTATTCTAATTAAGTTTTTTCTGAATTGTTTACGACTGTCCCCAGTTTACTACAGACTACAGCTAGCTAGTACTATGCCGTCGATAGTTCGTGCGCTACACGCAGTACACGCGTTACTAGGTACTATACGGGCAGTAGTGAATATCCGCATAACGTGTTCGCTTATTTGACAGCTTCATGACATAAGAAAATACTTTGAGTAAATACTTGAACGTTTCCAAGTATCGACAAGTTCAGTTAGTAGCAACATCCCTATCCCGCAGCGCACGCGGCCGGCTCCGCTCGCGGCCTGCGGAGCGCGGCGCAATTAGACCCGTTTCTCGTGCATATTCCCAAAACCAACCCTCCCTACCCCAACCCTCCAGTACCCAACCCGGCCTACTCCACGCACTCTCTCACCTCCCTCGCTCGTACTCGCAACAGATGCACCCGTATCCATTTACGGATAACAATTTCAAGGTAACTCATCAATGGGATTAACCACGAAAATGCAACTTTGACCGCATTGTTCAAATACTAGGTTCGATTTTTTCTGTCGTTATATCCATCGCAAAATGCAAATCACATCCTTGATAAGACTTAGGATCTAAATAGACAACGGAAGTATAACTAAAACTCAACCATGAACAAAATAATAAAAATATGTAGGTGTCCGTAATCAAGATATCTTATCTTGATTACCTAATAGAATTAAATAGGAATAAAATGTACCTATTCTTAAAAAATCATCTCAATTCCTTCCTTAGCGCAATGTATTGAGTGAAATAAAGTTATTTTAAACACTTGAAAAGGCAGGAGAATCTTGGACCTTTAAATCTTATATTTTTATCTTTACAAAATGAAGTGTTTCATAAAAATACACGCATTGCTTTTGTAATTCATAATTTTGTTTCATGTATTGGAATGTGAGACAGCGAAAAGCTCGCAGCCAGACAATGGGGCGAATTAATGGCGCAACCTGGACTCGGACATATTGTCTCATTGATCACCTCAATTGCTTCGGGTGCTTGTTGTGATGGGTCGTTTCATCACGGTGCTCAAATTTGTTCTATTTATAAAAAACCTTACTTAAAGTAGCTTTTCGCATTTCTTTTCGAATTTCCGCTTTCAATGACCACCAGTAGTTTCAGCTACATAGTCTGTCTGCCATTCAATCATTCAGTCAGTTAAAGAATAGTATAAATATTATTATTTAACTTCAGATTAATTCAGACACTACGGGAAGGTGGAGAAATTCCTTCCAATTCAACGATGCGAAGAAACCTTTTTCCCCAACCTACTATATTTATATATGCATTTATATATATTAGGTTGGGGAAAAAGTTTCTTGAAAATTTCCGGATTGAAAACGCTTAAACCAAATTTGTGCTACTCTCACAGATACTGCACTAGGTCCATAAACATCGCAAATTTTTTTCGCGGCTTGCGTTGCATTTTTACCTTTTTTGTAGTAAAATTTTAAAATGTATCGAATTTCTTCATTAGATTCACTCATCTTGACAGTACGAAAAACAAATGAAAATTACACATTTGCCTAATTTGAATTTGGAATTATGTTCTTTAAAATTTTAACTTTCAACCAGATAAACAGTAATCAGATACCAAAACCAGCCAGATACAAATACTACAGCCAAAGAGATTTTATTACAAGTTCATACATACTATAATGCGAAAAGACTTTTTCCCCAACCTATTATTTACCATTAATTATACCTACATATAATTATATTTAATATATGAAATAATTATAACGAGTTACTTGTAATAATATGTGTATAACCGTGTTTTTACCAAAAAGAAAGAAATAGGTTTAGATATTATTTTATACTATATTACTTTTAAAAAATTAAAATCTTGTGTCAACCGAATTGCCATGTTTGTTAAACAGTTGTTTTGTCTGGCACTTCACAACACAGACCTGAGTCTAGTGTGAGGGCCACAGCTATTGTGTACTGTTACTCTGTTTTTGGGAAATAAATATATTTTCATTTTCATTTTCATGTTATTAGTAACAATGAAATAAATCAGCGTCTAATAATATAATATGGTCTTCTCCTTACACTTTTGAACTCACAGATGATCAAAGTAAAATTCTTAAGATACTTCCTGAGTATCAGAAAGCAGTTTTTTTTAACTTAGCTAGTATATATATCGGGATCTGTCCAATTGGTACGACTTTGTCCAATTGGTGTTCCACAAGGCGGTATTCTCTCACCTCTCTTATTTTCATTATTAATTAATTCTTTGAGTCAATATCTTAACTGCTCCTACCATTTGTACGCAGACGATTTGCAATTATATACATACATAGGCTAATTTGGACAATTTGGAACCTGCCATATCGAACCTGAATATAAATCTTGATTTACAATAGTCCAAGAATTTCGGTATCTCTCAGTTAATATCAATAAATGTCAGGACATTATATTGGGTAGTTCTTACTTTATTAAAAAAAAAAATCATAAACAATTTGCGTCTGTAGGTACGTGTACAGGCACGTGTGTCGATTGCGTGTAGAATAGTCCTATTTTACACAGATAAGTAGGTAGTTATTACCTACATACCTTTTCTTAGCCCTATTCCTATCCTCGCTGGAAAATTGAACAATATGCTGTTTACAATTTCATCATAGCTGGTTTTATGTCATTCATGAAAGGAGGACTCTTCCAAATCCCTTTTATGTACTAACAATGTTCAAAATAAAATTAAAAACTCTAACATGATTTTAAACTCCAAATCGAAGATGATAAGTACCATATTGCGTTGGTCTGTGTTTGACAGGTTAACGTCTCGAGGTCAGTGGACTTATGATAAAATATGGCTCTTACACAGATCGTTCCCAACATCATTGCAGCGAATTGGACGCGTCTAGACGGACAAAAGTCAACAAAAGATGTTAGTGTAGGTACCAAAGGCCACACTCAGAGCTGCTTATTTTGCTCATACAAAATAAAATAGGTATTCCAGATTTTGAATCCATTTTTTTAAGGAGGGTGGCAAACAAGCATGCAGCTCACATTGGTGTTAAGTGCTGCTCACATTGAACTACACAAAAACCACAGGTCAAAAGCAGATGCGTTGCCACCCCTCAGACACACCTGAGACCTTAATTGTTATGTCTCTGTGATCATTATTGCGGGGTCTAATTCTGTGGGACAATCCACTAACATACTAGCAATTTGTGAAATGTCATAGATTATGAAACTAAAGACAAAACAAAAGCGGGCAAAGCACTTCGCAACTATCCGAAAATGAAACCAAATTGTGTTGTTGTGAGCTATTATTGAGTGGGAGCGGCGCGACGCGCGCCATCCTGAATGTCAGAAAGTCAGAACTATTGCCGAACGCTGCGCTGGCGACACTCAATTGATTGTAGTCAATGGATCATTTGGACGGCGTTCGTTAATCGGTCACGGAGGGCAGCGGGCCTTTGGACCTCATTGCCGTCAATTGCCAACTCTTGCGACCAATCAGCGGCAATTACTTAAGAATGGGGCACCCAAATACGTTTCCTTTATTTTTTCTCTGTGTCCTATTTCTTCATGTAGGTAATTAGTAGATAGTGTACCTACAAATTGCCAGCGCACTTTGGAAAAATTCACCCACGTCTGCTTGACCTATAATTTCGAAACGAGGAAATCCGATTGCGAACAAAAGTTCTCAAGGCGGCTTTTACGTCATGAAAGCTCAACAAGTAAAAACTTGTTGAACGGAATATAGATGTGTACTACTTTAGAGGTTCACATCTAGATTTTGGACACCTATGTAGGCCCCGTAATAACTAACACAGAGATATAACAACTAAGGTCTGACGGGTGGAAATGCATCTGGATTTTGACCACAGATCACCGTCTAAAACGGTGAACACGGATCCGAACACATATTCACTAATGCGGTATCTATTGGGGGTAATCTGTGATTTTGACCTCTGAATTTTGTGTAGATGTCTGATCAGATTTTGTGTAGACTCCTGTCATAGCTTGTAAACTACATACTTGTTTACCATCTTTCCCAGAACCGGAGGCTTATAGCGGATCACAGCTGCCCGCTTCCCATCCCTTAGTCCGCCACTAATACCTATCCTTGATCGTCACTTCATAACAAAAGAAAACCACCAAAACCACCCACAACTTGATAGTCTGTAACTTGATTAGTCTAATTCTGCAATATCTGAAAGAGAGAATTGCAAAACGACGTCGCACGAACATGTGACAATCAGATCGAAATGCGTTACAAATGATGACGAGATGCAGATGCGATTCTGATGAGTTTGCAATCGAAACGGACATTGCTTTCTGTCCTGCGCAACATAATACACTGCACTTTTTATGACTAGTGCAGAATATAATAGGTATTTAACGGTGGCGAAGTGACGATCGCAAGCAATGGCGGCAGTTTTATCGCGGGACACTGCTGCCCATCCCGCGTTTTACTTTACCTACCTTTTGGTGGTAGAGCTCCACTGACAGAGTTCGTGAACGTAGGCAACACCGCACCTTATCTACTTACCACTAAATTATAGTGTTCATTATCGTGTTCCCGTCATGTGATAATGCACACTCCCGTAATTTCCGGTATAGAGGCAGAGACCTAAGGACCACGTAAATGAGGGTGTAAGCACGACCCATGTATCTACAATTGAAAACTCCGGTTTAACGTAGGTACGTTTAATTCAGGTTACAGTAATTACTTACCATCAATGTCAACTGTATGCTTGTTGGCACTTCATGACTTAGCAAGCCACTGCGCACAATGCAGGGTTCCGTTTGTCAGGACATTTTAACAGTTAATCGACTATTAAATCATAATCATAAATTTGTTGATTGTAAAAGTCTACTTAGCTGTGATAGTTTTCCTTTAAATATATATATATTTTCGCATTGTCAAGCACCGCTGTTTAGCTGGCATGGCAGAGGACATTTGAGTCTTAACAAAAAATGGCAATTTGAAGCTTACCTTATATTGCACAAACGAAACCCGCAAAAAGTAATGTTCTAAAACTTTACTGTTATTCTCTATCTAACGACACTTACAATATGGAACATGCTGGACATGGCAAAACTTATAAGGGTTCCTTGTAGACTACAAAACTCTAAATAACTGCCGCTAAGATGTAATGTTCAATGCTGCCTTATAGAGGATGGGTGTAGGCAAGGTGTAGGTTCCAAGCTCATCATCAACGTGGAAGATATAGTTTAAATTGATAAAAAAACCGTTTTGAAGTGAATACCTACTCCCATAGACCTAAATATTATTGGTCCATGATACCTACCTACCTATTAACTTTCACCTACTTAATAAAAAGCAGTAATTTTTACGTGTGATGCTTAAGAGGCCTAAATTGATATTTTTTGCCTATGTCGTGAAGCACAAGCCTTATGCTTGTGCTTCGCATTGATGGTGAGTGAATACAGCCTATACCTAAATATCTACAAAATTCAAGAGATTTCAATATAGATGCGTTGCTACTCCAGACGCTGACGCTAGTTTTTTCACGAAATTACAGGGCCGTACTTTACCACCCGACAGGGACACGATAGCGCTGATCTCCGAGCGGCAAGTGGATCATGTGATGCGGTGCGCGGCGGCGGGTGACTGGGCGGTGCCTGCGGCCGCTCCGTCACTGGAGCTCTACCTGGTGGTCGGGTGGTCGGGGTGGTCGGGGTGGTTAATCTCTTGGATATTTTGGAAAGGAGGTCAGGCTGCAAGGTTCTCAAATAAAATAACTGTGATTTGTTAATACATGTATTAGTGTTCAAAATAATATTAATTTGTGACCGACATCAGGTATAGACTACATGGCACCACGTGACGCACGCCGCGACGCAAGATCGCCGATCAGAGGACAAACTGACTGTGTTGTAACTACACCGGCGTTTCTTAACCTCGGGTCGCGACTCTAAGTCGGGTAGCGAGCGGCATTGGTCGCAAGAATTTTTTTGAATATCCCGACTGGATCCTTAGCACGGCAGGCGGGGTCACGGGCTTCAAATGTATATGTTTCGGGTCGTCAGTTAAAAAGGTTAAAAAACGCTGATCAACTCATAACTATTGTATCTAGTTGCAATCTGAATTTTCCACTGAGTTAACTTTTGTACAAAATTAAATGTTAACACGTCGCCATTTGAAAAATATTTAAATAAATTTGTTTTTAAAAAACAATGACATTTTACAAATAGATGTGTTTTCCACACTTCTACAGTGACAAAATAAACTGCAGATTCCTTTTTTTACTACAGACTTACCACAATTGTAACTTTCTCTACGCTGTTTGTATATTTGTAAAACGTCTTTGTTTACAATATTTTATTGAAATAGTGAGAAGATATGCTTGCGTTGCGGCGGGTCTGTTACAACATCTAGGTACACTTACACTTTACTTAAACATTAAATTAAGCACACCAATAAACTACAGCCGGCCTCGGCGGCGGATGCGCCTCTAAACAAATGTTGGGCAAAATTTAACTGTATGAACCATTAAAATAAGCAATTATATCGTTATAATTGTAACCATCAGTTAACAGTTGATCATAATATAGAAAGTTGCTACGAGCTCCAGTCGTTGAAATAAGACGGATTTATCGCAGAGATAAATCCAAGAAACGAACAAGTCATTAGTTCATTTCTTTTAATGATTACGTACAGTGACAGTTTGCCCAACACTGCAAAACATTCAACGCTCCTCATCCCGTGTCCGCACACCACACAACACTGCTTGGCTTACTTCATGCAAACTACCGACTACCGATGGCAGTTTACACTATCGGTAACACTTACACTTGTACATACAAGTTCCTGATAAATATTCTACAATAAGACACATTTTTATAAAATTCCTATGTTTACAATTATAGTAGGTAGGTACATATCGAATATGAAGAGCAAGCAAACCATGTCACATTTTTATAACGCGGCATGTTAAATCGTAATATTAATCACTGTAAATACACCAATTTATTTTGTGAGACTGGTTTTATTTTTCTTCTTTGTAACGTCTTGTCACAATTTCATGAGTTATTAATTTAATAACGACACAACGCGTATCACAGTGATTTTGGAATGAAAAAGTAGTGGGATAGATGTGTGGCGGCCGGCGCATCTTAACATTAACCTAACAAGAATCAGTCGAAACAGAATCATAAAACTCAATCAACGCAACGATAAAGCCGCAGCGATACAACACAAATAAGTCTTTCAATTTGTACTTGGCTAGCACATTATGGCTAACACAAAAATATTCACATACATTAATGAGTATTTAATTATGAACTTATACAAAAAATGCTTTACAAGCGGGTGAACCAGCAGATTGCACGACGCTGGGTCGAGACACAACCCACAACCCGCCATCGCCAGCCACTCGCAGCATCTCAACAACAAACGGCTGTCAGCTGCCTCGTCATCACTCTTTTAAATAGTTACAGAACAACAGAAATAAATAAATAATATAAGTTACTTCACCATCGTCAGAAAAACCATAAATGGAATAAATACGTGAGCCTCGAAACCTCATAGTCTCAAGCCCTACGTTCACCACTGAGTTACCCGCTTAACTACCCCTAGACTGCACAACAAAAATATTTTTGTGCCGACCATAATGTTGCATGATATAAAATATATTTATAAGAAAATAAATGGAAAGAAAATCAGTCTCAACTTAAATACTTAGATAAGTTAGCAATATGGCAGTGAAATAGTTCACGAATAGATATGTCACACATCATCTGGTTCCATAGTTTATCTTTGGTCATAGTTTTTAACATGTTCAATCAGTTGATTTTTAAGCCACGAAGGAGTTCAAAGATTCGAAGATTTATTTGCCAGGTAAATACATGTCAGTCGTTATTTAAACTTACTAAAATTAAATAACATAAAAATATTTCAACTTTTGTATGTATAACAAGAAATACAAATTTTATAACCCTTTATTGATATTATAACGGTATCCTGAAATGTTCGTGGCAGCGTGAGGAGAGGAAGGAAGCCGCGGTGGCTCGCTCCCCGTGTCAGTCGCCGGTCTGTCGCCGGCCGGTCGCCGGTCGGTCGCCGGCCGGTCACCGTTCGGTCGCCGGTCGGTCGCCGGTCGGTCGCCGGTCGGTCGCCGGTCGGTCGCCGGTCGGTCGCCGGTCGGTCGCCGCTCGGTGGCGGCCTGTATAGATGCCTCAAAGAGAAGTACCAGACTAGTACGCGAGATAAACTTACAAGTATAACGATGTAAACTTACCACTAACACACATTTTGGTTACGAGTCACGACCTTACGCTACGATTAGTATAGTAATATCAAATCGATTTATGAATATATTATTCGGTTCATATTTTATTCTAAAGATATAATGTAAAATACATAGATACTGTGGGCCTGTGATTGGCCCACTATCTAGCGCTGTTATTTGCGGGTATCTGTTATTTTAAAAGGATAGTGTATAAAGAATAAAATAATAAGTAAGTACGGGAGCTCACATAGTTATAGATCATAAAGCTGCTTGAGGAATTCTAACAAATTCTTGCACATTCATAGTACAAATGCAGAAAGTAAGTTAACATTTGCAGATTTTGTCTTTTAGATCCAATTCAGTCTTGTGCAAATATGCCTCATTCATCAATATTCTTAAATTAGGAATAAATACAATGATAAATGCAAAAAAGATCAGACATCACTCAAATCTTCTTATGTTTTCTTAAATTCAGGCGGTTAATGGCCCAGAAATATGTAATCAAGAAGAACTGTTCAGCAGAATTGTGATGTTTTTTTTTTTTTATAGTGCTTCAAACGCATAACCTTGGCTTCACGCCTGTATTCCCCGAAGAGAGGCATAGGTGAAATAATGCATTTAAGCATAAATGCGTTTTGCTCCACGTATATACGATGGAGTTTATTGACATTTTCAGGAATTCAAGCTCCTGATAGTGGATATCACGGTCCCTAGGCCTTGTGCGCGGGGTGGGGGTGTGCGCGCAGGCAGAGCGCGAGGGCGAGCAGGAGGGCGGCGGCGTGCGCGGCGGCCAGCGCGGCGGCGGCGGCCAGGGGGGCGCGGGGGGCGCGCGGCCCCTAGGCCTTGTGCGCGGGGTGGGGGTGTGCGCGCAGGCAGAGCGCGAGGGCGAGCAGGAGGGCGGCGGCGTGCGCGGCGGCCAGCGCGGCGGCGGCGGCCAGGGGGGCGCGGGGGGCGCGCGGCCCCTAGGCCTTGTGCGCGGGGTGGGGGTGTGCGCGCAGGCAGAGCGCGAGCGCGAGCAGGAGGGCGGCGGCGTGCGCGGCGGCCAGCGCGGCGGCGGCGGCCAGGGGGGCGCGGGGGGCGCGCGGCCCCTAGGCCTTGTGCGCGGGGTGGGGGTGTGCGCGCAGGCAGAGCGCGAGCGCGAGCAGGAGGGCGGCGGCGTGCGCGGCGGCCAGCGCGGCGGCGGCGGCCAGGGGGGCGCGGGGGGCGCGCGGCCCCTAGGCCTTGTGCGCGGGGTGGGGGTGTGCGCGCAGGCAGAGCGCGAGCGCGAGCAGGAGGGCGGCGGCGTGCGCGGCGGCCAGCGCGGCGGCGGCGGCCAGGGGGGCGCGGGGGGCGCGCGGCCCCTAGGCCTTGTGCGCGGGGTGGGGGTGTGCGCGCAGGCAGAGCGCGAGCGCGAGCAGGAGGGCGGCGGCGTGCGCGGCGGCCAGCGCGGCGGCGGCGGCCAGGGGGGCGCGGGGGGCGCGCGGCCCCTAGGCCTTGTGCGCGGGGTGGGGGTGTGCGCGCAGGCAGAGCGCGAGCGCGAGCAGGAGGGCGGCGGCGTGCGCGGCGGCCAGCGCGGCGGCGGCGGCCAGGGGGGCGCGGGGGGCGCGCGGCCCCTAGGCCTTGTGCGCGGGGTGGGGGTGTGCGCGCAGGCAGAGCGCGAGCGCGAGCAGGAGGGCGGCGGCGTGCGCGGCGGCCAGCGCGGCGGCGGCGGCCAGGGGGGCGCGGGGGGCGCGCGGCCCCTAGGCCTTGTGCGCGGGGTGGGGGTGTGCGCGCAGGCAGAGCGCGAGCGCGAGCAGGAGGGCGGCGGCGTGCGCGGCGGCCAGCGCGGCGGCGGCGGCCAGGGGGGCGCGCGCGGCGGCGGCCAGCGCGGCGAGCGCGCGGGGGGCGCAGGGGGCGGCGTGCAGGCCGCGCGCGCCGCCGCTCGCCACCGGCACGCGCCGCGACACCTCGCACTCCGTCGGCTCCTCCGTCTGCGCACACGCGACGATACTCATTTTATTAAAATCGCGCCGACGGACTCCGGTCGTCGTGTCGCGTCCCGCTCGCGCCCGGACGTCGCGACCGACCGATGCTCTCGGTGGTCTCGTCTGCGGCGAGACCCTCCCCGCGTGAAACGAGCGTCCCGTGGCGTACGGCAGACGCGCCCGCGGACGGATCGCAGTCCCCCCCCTCCGTCCGGAGTCGATCGCGACTCGCTGGCCGGTCGCGGGCGACGCCAGTTGTGAAAATTTAAAGCAGACACTCCGTAATCGAACGCACCCCATTATTAAAATTTATACGAAAGATATCAAATCGCCCTAGCGCAAGTCACGACCCTTCTTCCCTTCCCCCTGAGCGATCACTAGATGCGATCCTAGACCGATAGATTATACCCGAACTGAAAGAATACTATTATTCACCCGTCTCGTTCGTACGGTCTCACGAACGGCTAAAACACTGTGGGCATCCGGCAGTAGTCGAAGGGCGCATCGACAGACAGGCCGAGGTCTAAAGCACTGGCGACCGTATGGCGATATCGTACGTGTCATAACTCCATCTAAAAATCTTTGTTCAGGAATCGCCCCGGTCATAAACAATACTGACCGCACAGCAGGAGGTGGGCACCCAGTAGTAAGCGGCGGGCGCGCCCACCGACAGGTCGAGGTCTCCCGTGCCCCCCTCGCCCCTCTCACCCCCGTCCCCCCCGTCCGCCGCGCCGCTCGCCACGTCGCGCGCCCACTGCGAGTGCTGCCAGTCGCGGGCGCCGTCCGCACCGCAACACTCCAACTGCCGAACATAAGTAGATAGTATAATTTTTTGCATACAAGATGGGAAGATGATTCTATTCTTACAGTATTATTTAACAGGAGACGGCCTCCACCACAGCCCCCTTGGGGGAGCCAGCCGCCGTCCTGCAGCCGCAGGGCAGAAGAAGCTGCAGCAGAGGGGGATGCCCCGGTGCTGCATCCGCGTCGCGCGAATGGTGCGCGCGAAGACCAGTGATGATGAGGAGACGGCGTTGCGTCAGCGTGTGCGCGAGGCGATCGGCAATGCCCGGTGGCAGTGAGAGGGAGAGGGACAGTGAGGCGGGGTGTGCCGGCGGCAGTTACCCCGCGCTGGATGGCGTCGAGCACGTGTGTGCGCGCGGGCAGGCGGCCGTAGTCGTGCGCCAGCGTGTGCGCGAGGCGATCGGCAATGCCCGGTGGCAGTGAGAGGGAGAGGGAGAGGGAGAGGGACAGTGAGGCGGGGTGTGCCGGCGGCAGTTACCCCGCGCTGGATGGCGTCGAGCACGTGTGTGCGCGCGGGCAGGCGGCCGTAGTCGTGCGCCAGCGTGTGCGCGAGGCGGTCGGCAGTGCCCGGTGGCAGTGAGAGGGAGAGGGAGAGGGAGAGGGACAGTGAGGCGGGGTGTGCCGGCGGCAGTTACCCCGCGCTGGATGGCGTCGAGCACGTGTGTGCGCGCGGGCAGGCGGCCGTAGTCGTGCGCCAGCGTGTGCGCGAGGCGGTCGGCAGTGCCCGGTGGCAGTGAGAGGGAGAGGGAGAGGGAGAGGGACAGTGAGGCGGGGTGTGCCGGCGGCAGTTACCCCGCGCTGGATGGCGTCGAGCACGTGTGTGCGCGCGGGCAGGCGGCCGTAGTCGTGCGCCAGCGTGTGCGCGAGGCGGTCGTGCAGCGCGCGGCGCAGCTGCGGCAGGTGCGCGGCGCCCCACCAGGCCGCGGCGCCCTCCGCCACGCCGCTCAGCGCCAGCAGCGCGAACGCCGCCGCCAGCAACGACGCAGAGTTGCGCACCGCACCTGGAATACGCACCACACACTTTGAGCGGGCCAGGCCTGAATATATTTCGTCTGGATTCTCCCACGCATAGAGATAATGCGTAAAGCCAAAAAAAATGTGTAGTCTTCGGATCAGACCACAAATTATTCCCTAAGCCCTCCAATTTATATATATATAATATAATAATAATAATACTCTTTATCGCACACAATAGATAACAATATAGAAATAAAACAATTAGGACATAAAGTTCAACAGGCGGCCTTATCGCTAACAGCGATTTCTTCCAGGCAACCTTACATGTAAAGAAACCAATTCAAAAAGTAGTAGGGGTGTACATAGTGATAAATTAAAAGTATCTAATTATAATTAAACAGTAAGTGACCTGATAATAGAGCAAGGATAAAACAAACATACAAACATAAAAAATAACAGTTTTCAAAGAAAGATCCGAGAACAAGGCAGCAAAGAAGGAGTTAAAGAGACAGATAGTATGGTCTGACTTTAGTCTTAAACGACACCAATGTTTGAGCGCTCCTTATGGATAGTGGGAGTGAATTCCACAAATGAACTGCTTTGGCAGTGCATGACTTATTGTAAAAGTTAGTAGAATGGGAAGGATATTTTAGCTTGAAATTGAATGAAGAGCGCAAAGTAAGCGAATTGGAAAGATGAAGAAAATGAAAGCGATCTTTTAAATATGTTGGAGTTTGTGAATTAAAAAGTATATTGAACAGAAGAAATAGCACATGAGGATTACGGCGAAGAGCGATTGGGAGCCATTGAAGCTGTTTACGAAATTCTGAAACGTAATCGTACTTACGCAAGCCAAATACGAACCTAATACATAAATTCTGAAGACGCTCCAATTTATTGAGTTGCTCCTTAGTTAGATCAAGGTAACAGGTGTCGGCATAGTCAAATATAGGAAACAATAGGGAATGTACCAGCGTAATTTTAGTGGACATAGGTAAGAAATTAGGCAACCTTCTTATGGAATGTACAGCTGCAAATAACTTTTTACTCAAATTATTAATTTGTGGCACCCAAGATAAACGAATATCTAAAACGATACCCAAGTTTTTAACAGTGTTACTGAAAGGGATAATATGGCCGTCAAATTTAACATTAGGAAGAGTGTCCCAGTTCACTTTAGACAATAACCTTGAACTTCCAATAGTTATAAGTTGAGTTTTATTGGGATTGACTCGAAGCCTACAAGATTTACTCCATCGCAAAATAGAAGAAAGATCATCATTCAAGGCATTAAGTGCACTTGGAAGATCTTCCAGTGACGTATGAGAATATATTTGTAGATCATCTGCATACAAGTATGTAGCCTAGTAATATACCATGTATGTAGAGCAGTTTCATAGTGCAGTGTAATACGGGATTATCTTAACGCCGAGTCAATCCCGAGGAAACTAAAAAGCTTATATATTGCATATTTAATAGAAAAGGTGCATACCGGCGAGTGCGGCGAGAGCGCCGAGCGCGAGCGCGGCGGCCCAGGCGGCCAGCGCGCACAGGCCGGCGCGCCCCGCGCCCGTCTCGCTCGCGCGCCCGTCCCACAGCGCCCAGCCCGCGAACGCGCACGCGCCGACGCCCACACACTGCACGCGACCACATATTCCATCAACTGTAGCTCCGACAGTGTTGTAGTTAAAAATAGAAAGGAAATTAAATAGAAAACTAGCTTTGAATAAGTTTTTTGACTATGTTAAAAAGTAGTGTGCTAGTATTGCACTCGGCTACTTTTAGATACGCTCAAGCATTTCTGTGTCAAATGAACTCTTAATTTGACCCAGAAATACTTGAGTGACTCGAACACAGATAAGTCATCTCGTGTTTAATTTAATTTTAAAGTCTCTTTAAGTGTGCCTATACAATGAACTAAATATTGTAATGCATAAATAAAACTGTAATAGACACATCTGTAAATATGATATACCAAAGAAATATAATAAGAGGGATCTTTTTTCTTTAGTAGTCCATCTTTTTTTTTTTGTCAAAGGATTGACAGACAAGCAGACGGGCCACCTGATGGAAAGTGGTTACAATTGCCTATGAACATTTGCAACATCAAGTGAGCAAAGGGAGTTGTCAATGCACTGCCCTGAAGGACTCTTTTGATCCCTATTTTGAAGAACCCCATATTGTAGCCCCGGGGGAACACCTCAGATGGAAGTTCTTTCCATAATTTGCATTTGTTCTGGGCAGGAACGAACGCGCGAATCGGGCTGTTGAGCACTGCCAAGTGTTCAATCTGTGCGGGTGGAACTTCTCTCTTCTGCGGGTGGTGTGATGAAGGAATGGAGTCAATGGCACCAGATCAAACAGTTCATCAGAGCATTCACCATTGTAAAGGCGTAGAAGATGCACAGACAAACGATGTCCCAGCGAAAACTCAGATCTTCGAGTCAATCTGTGATTCCTGTGTTGTTGAAGATTCAAATGGCACATTTTTTAATGGATTCAAGGGGACCGAGCTGGTATTTAGGGGCTCCCGCCCAAAGATGAGAACAGTATTCCAAATGGGGCCTCACTTGAGCTTTATAAAGCTGTAGAAGTTGCCCCGATGTGAAATACTGCCTCGCCTTGTTTATTGGATGCCAGCTTGGTCTTACCCTCAATGTGACCCCATCTGTATATGTTTGTATATACATACATCACAGAAAAACTAACAAATAAAATTAATTTCCGCAGTTATATTGCTTAAGGTCTAACTTAAAAACTGGTGCATAATTCATCTTAATTCACCAGCTGGAAACTGAGATGAGAAATAAAATATACATTGTACCTATTATGATCATTTAATTATAACTACTATGTAAGTGAGATTCACAGCTGAACTGTGCAGTGCAGCTGTGAATCTCTCACTCAGCATACTTTGCTCAAAGTAAAGTTGTAGTGCAGTCTGTGAATCTTCATAGATTTATTAAATTCACTTTCACCAAAAATTCACATTTAATTAATAAACATACATCCCACAATAACTAGCAGCTCCAGGTACTACTGGGGAACTGGCTGCTTCACCATTGTGTACACCTTATTTGGTAGTATGAAAAGCTACATTTGATTGATCTTCGACAAGCTGAGAAATCCTTGACTGTACTACATTGCAACCTAGCTGTGGCGGTCGTAAAAACTACACTGTTTTATGTCAGTAACAACAAGCAATGTGTGTTTACATAAGGGTGCCTTGCCTTAGCTTAGCATATCTATTTATATGACAACAGATCAATTTTGTACTCATATAGATACTGTAAAATGGTAATTCGTACGAAATACACGAAATCTGGAAGCTTGTTCAACCCACACATCTTGTTCTTATGTAGGCAAACTGCATGATGTAGCAAGCACAAGCTATCTACTTTCTAATCGATCACGGCTATAACAAATAATAATTGATGATAAAATAGTCGTAGGTAACAAATAATTTAATCAGGATATTGAAATATGTGGAAGGGTTTGTTTCGGTAACGATTTTTGTCTATTTGTTGCCATTTGAGAGCAATGTTTGATTGATACATATAAAAACATGCACAAGCTCAATTAACTGTATAAACATAGTATTTATTTCAGAAATTCTTATATTATTTCGTAAGTTTAATAATAATCTTGTTTACCAGAAATATGATGTTGAACAAAATCAGCAAACACTTCATCAACGAATAACAGCGGGACATGCCCATGGCTTATCACTTCTTTTAACTAGCAATAAGATATGGCAATCTACAATAATATTTCATTTATTTCAACTGCCCTTTTATGAACTTTTCAGTCATATTTATTTAGATTTATTTGCATTTGCAAACTCAAAACAGCATTAAATAAATTGTCGTAAATCGTCAACCAATCGAACACCACAGACTAATAACCCGAAAACTCCGAAAAAAAATGAATCATAAGCTAGACTTTTTTTTTATGGCTTTGCTATTGCGCATATTGCCAGTGTCAAGTAAAACGATATTTCGTATTCATACTAGGCAGCGTACAGTGCCACCAACTTATCTCTGAAATGGCAAAAAAAGGAACTAAAGCCGCCATGTTGAAGTGTCATTGGATTGTCAGTGTCTACTACTTTCATGTGCTGTGTTTGTTTTATTCTTGATTTTAACTGTTGAATATACCGAAAGCTATGAAAAGTGATGCCCGGAATATTATTCTAAAGGTTAAATCCTTTTTTGAAGAAGAATCTCGACAGCAGGCTCCCGTAATTCCATTTAGTCAAATATACAATCGAATTGTGGCAGCTACAGGTCAGTGTTGCCAGTTTTTATCACACAAATTACCCAATTTGAATAAGTCAGTTAAATTGATACAATATCTTCTTTACGGATTAAATTTAATTTACGGAATATTCTCCATATTTTTAATTTGCGGTAGCAGCTTTGGCTTGATTTTTATTTGAACAACTTGAAATAATCTGTATTTACGATTACGTTTTTAAATGAGTAATAATAATAGTTTCTTTGTTTCTGAGCGAGCTGACCTGCTACATGTATACTGAATTATTTTATTTTATTACAGGTGTAAGCTAAGGAACAATATCTAATATTGTCAGAGAGGGGCAAGAAGCAGAAAAATACGATACTAAAATTCGCACACCAGGCAAGAAACAAACACGTAAAAGTGGATTTGTTTTTGTTGATGATTTTGACCAGGGAGTTATTAGACGGAAAGTTCATAAATTTTATCTGATCACAATTATTGTAAACCTGGTTTCCAATAAATTTTAAATACAATCACATTGTTTTATTTAAACACTCCAGACACGAGAAAAATATGACAATTGAAATTCAATTGTGTCTCGCCGCCGGTGGCCGTACGATCCTTGAAAGGTTAACGTACATTTACCATGCTGTAGCCACTATCGCTATAATCTAGACAGGCTTTAGCATAATAACTTAAAGAAACACAGATTTTTTTACTCATTTAAAACTTACCCAACATTCCTTTCATCCCAATTTTAAGCAAAACAAAATTAACTAGCAACACCGATACGACGGTGAAGACATCGAGGTTTTGGCGGGAACGCGGAAAAGAGCTGTGTCGCTGCGTGATATTATTTTCGAAATTTGTGTATAGTCGCGTTTTTATGTGTAAAAATGATGGGATTTTTATCATAAGGCATTCGATGATGTTCACGAGTATAAGAAAGTGATATTATGAAGTGAAAAGTGATTTTTCGTATTGCCTCCAAAACTTCGTAAAAACTTCAGTAAAGTCCCCATCGCTTTACTGGAGCCACCCCATCATCTCATCATATTCCTCATGGAAGCATTTAATGATCGTCATCTTCCATATGGATATTCATTAATTTAAAGAAATGTGAAATTCAATATGTATACGACTGAAAGACTCTGTATCTATGGTCAAAATAAATTATTAAAAAAAAGGTGACGACATCCTTCATTTCAGAGATAAGTTGGTGGCATTGTAAAAGTCAGAGTCAGTCAGTCAATTTATCATTCCGTCAGTCGGTCACAGTCACTACAGTCAGTAATTCGAGTAAAGCGATGGCTACTAGACGTGGGCAAATACGTTACTTTGGAATCGCTGTGACCGCTGTGACAGTTCCTAAAAAGTCACGGTGATTTATCACCGTGACTTTGTCACGTCTATCACGCACGTCACAGTTAAGGCAAATCTAAATAACATGGTTCATGTGACAAACGTTACAAGCTGCTATTGACTAAAGTTCTGTACTTACATTACTTCAGTTAGGTATTTTAATATTCTAATCTATACAAATAAATAAAATTGGAGTGTCTGTTTGTAATATTAAAATAACCGCTTTTTACTAAATGCACATGTATATTTACACGGTACATATACCAAAACAACATTTTATATAACACACAAATATCACGACACTTTATTTACAATTGAATTCACCGATGCTTGGATATCATACAGAGTGATTTTAAAAAAATACAGTTTTGAAAAAAAAAGATGAAGAAGAATTTGTAAATTGAATTTTTTACAAAATACAAAAAGTAAGTAAAATTTTAATTAAATTTAAGAATAACCAGCTGTATCCGCGACTTCGTCCGCGTAGAATTTAACAAAACTATTGTTCAGTATCTACCCAGATGAAGTCGTGGGCGCAGCTAGTATACGTTAGTAGCCTAAGTTACTCTAGCTATCTGCCAGTGAAAGTCCCGTCAAAATCGGTTAAGCCTTTCCCGAGATTAGCGGGAACAAACAGATAGACAGACAGACAAAAATTGTAAAAAAAATTGTTTTAGTATATGTACCGTGTATAAATACGTATGCATTTAGTAAAAAGCGGTTATTTTTATATTATGAACAGAGACTTCAATTTTATTTATTTGTATTGATATGACTAAAACATGATTATATAAATAATTCTAAAGAATTATTGTATTAAATGCAACTAAATTATTACCTAAATGTTTGTAGAGTAACAATAATTATTCGAGAATCTTTATTCAACTAATTAAGTATTTATATAGGTAATATCATTTTATTTTCATAATAATTTCCAAAATATACATTTCGTTTCTATGAATAGTTAACTCTATGAAAGGTATTCCGACTAACTGCATGCAACTCCTTCACACTCAATCACTCAAGCCAGCGCATTCGATTTCGTAGGCGTAAGTAACGTTCATTTCGTTCCTTGTGATGTGAGTGACTGAAGAACGACACATACTGGAACGTTGATGCAACAAATAACAATGGTCGTTCCTTGGAACGACGATATTTCACGATAAGTCACAGTGATCGCTTACGAATTCAGATCACTGTGATTTTTTCACAGTGAAGTTATTTATCACGCACCTCTAATGGCTACTTTACCGGAACATTTACAATGAAGTTTTGGAGGCAACCCGATGGGCCAAGATGGATAAGCCTATATCAAACAAAATGCCACCAAATTTATTTAATTTAACTCAAAAATACACCAAGAAAATGAAATAAAATAAGTGCATCAAATGACTTTTAATGCTATTCGTTCTTTTCTAAAGATAGCATTATTACTCATAAGAATTACATTCACTTACATGAGAATAATATTTGATTGAAATAGCTTAAGTGGTTTCGATATGTAACAACAAAAAAAAATATTACTATTAAAGAAGGTAATTGTAAAATACGTCGACGCAATCCACAAATTAAATGGTGAAATATAAAAGAAAGCTATAGTAGATACTGAAGATCTTATGTACCTACTATACTTTAAGCAAATAAATAAATTCATTCATTCAAATGATCTTATTGATTACCAGCTGCATGCGAAAGGTTCTCAACCAGAACTCGAGCTAAAAATTGCACATTGTGGTAATGTTGAATTTCAGTAGGATTTTTTATAGCAGCCTTCAAATGTGAGTCTTATGCTGACCAGCTCCTTGGAATGCATCTCTGTAAATATTGTTGCTATGTATTCCAAATTTTAATCATTATGTTTAGTTAATTTGAGTAGCACGATGACGCTTCGGTCAAGTTAAAGGCCAGAATCAGAATCAGAATTCATTTATTGTGGAATAAGCGTACATCAAAGATGTTAGTTAAGATACAATGATCATGCTGAATTCCTGCCACAGATGGGCGTACATTATTTATATTATTATTAAGTTAAGTTATAAAAATTCATTATAATAATAGGATTTAACTGTGAATTTTAATCATCTAAAAATTCATGCAACGTGTAATAACTCTTGTCTAAAAGTAAATTATGAAGCTTCTTTTTAAAGATTTCATTATTTGTAATAGATCGAAATATCTTTGGAAATTTATTGTAGATGTCATGAGCTCTACCAAAGATACTTTGCTTATCTTAGTCTTACAAGGTACAGCGCACAACATGCCATTTCTACGAGCGCTTCTGGAAGTTTCAAACATATGAAAATTGTTTTTTATAAATAGTCCACATTCAAGAATGTACAGGCATGGTAACGTAAAAATTTTAAGTTTTTTAAAATATGGTTTGCACGACTCTCTTTGTGTGATATTGCAAATTGATCGCAAGCACCGCTTTTGTGCTTTGAAAGCAGATTCTCGGTTAATAGAGTTGCCCCAAAAAATTACACCATATCGAAGAGTCGAGGAGACACAACCGTGATATGCAGTAAGTAAAGCTTTTTGATCGACCACCCTTCTAAGCATACGGATCGCGTAACTAAGTTTACTTAATTTTTTGCAAATGTAGTCAACATGGGATTTCCACTTCAAGTCCTGATCGAAATATAGTCCTAAAAATTTGGTGATGTCTGTTTCATAGATGGTACTGTCTTCGTTATTGATATTAATATTTGGACTGTCACGTTTTCTTTGCCTAAATGTTATTATTTTTGTTTTATTTAAATTCAATTGTAGGTTGTTCAATTTAAACCAGTCAACCAAAGATGGCAGTGTGGAAATGATGTCACTTTTTAGGTCAACTAGATTTTTATTTCTAAATAAAATAGTCGTATCATCTGCAAACATCGTAATATGACTATCAATTACTACCAATAAACACATTTGATTTTGGTGCATTCTCGAAAGATCTTTTACTTACGTGTTGGACGTGAGTGCAACAGGATCTTTTTTTATTTTTTCATTATTACTATACCTTAAACAATATTATAAAAGTAGCAGGAACGGCTCTAGGTATGTTAGTGATATGAGTAATTGAAAAGAAATGAAACCTGCTTCAATTTTTTTCAGATGATACGCATGTAGAAGTTTGTGACACAGATCTGTACGGCCCTGTGATTTCCAGCACAGATGCGTAATATCTTAGGTCTTAGGAGTGGCAACGCATTTAGATGGCCCCTATGTATGGCCCCGTAATAACTATCACAGAGGCAAAAGATCTTAGTCCTCAGGGGTGGCAACGCATCTGCACTTTGACCACTGGTTATTGCGTAGATGTCTATAGGCTGCAGTCGTCACTTAACATCCATGTGAACTGCATGCTTGTTTGCCACCACCATCACATTAAAAAAAAAAAAAAAAAATTGAAAGCTCTGGTTTCGTGTAGACTGATAGGCTATTACTTACCAATGTAAACTGATACCTGTTTGCCACTTCATAAATTGAAAAAAAAAACTGTGTTATGTTGTGCTTATACTTATAACACTCTAACGATCTCTGAAAAAAATCCATGCTATATCGGGTGCAAAAAAGGAGAAAACAAAAATGATTTACATCAATTTCTTCTTCGATATTTTATTAAGAAACAAGAAATTCTAATACAATAAAATGCTAATACAATAAAATATTACATAATTTAAATTGATATGAAAATAATTTTATATCGATACTTTGATATATCAGGTTAGTATTCGTACATCACTATATAATAATGCTATTTTTAGAAAATAATGAATAGCATTAAAAGTCGTATAAGTCATACGAAACTTACACAGGTCTTCAAAACTCTTGATAAAACATATCACTATATATCACTGCATTTCAAAATCCCACCGAATATGACACAATCCATGAAAATTTGTACATAACCTCACAAAGTTCAATCCAAGATTATTTTTGTTTTTCCTTGCACCACTTTGTTTTAAACAGTACGAGAGCATAATCAGTCAACATAAAGCAAAACCTAGAATACCACATTATCTAGTTAAAAGATTTAGTTTTCAAGAAAACAGCAAAAATATTACGAGCACCTGTTTGTTTGACAACAGATGTACCACAAATCGGGCGCATACAATGGGGCCGACGGGCACGCGAAGGCTTAAGTATAACGTCATATCAAATCATTTCCAAAATTGATACTCTGCATACATCTTATATCTCTTTTTACAAAGGGAGCTACTGTTTAGTTAGAAAGAGTCGAAACTGCTTTTATCAGACATGTGTCGATTTTACCCATTATTGTATAACTACTGTTTCTATAGTAGAATGTGCCTTCTCCATGTGTATTAACCAAAGAGTATAATAATATTCTGTGATAATCTGTATTTGAACCACAGATAGTCATAGAAAAGTTGTGACAGTCTTAACAGATAAAAAATGATTTCACGGCCACGAACATTGGCGATGATCGTCAAACAAGCGTTTGTTTGACAGCGAACATGGAATGTCCTCCCTCGAACACGTAAATAAATGGCCACCGTTGTTATTACGTTCTTCCTAATCGTACAGGCTTATGTTTTTAAAATGGACGCCACTGGAGAGGAGAAGCGGAGGTATTACTCACTTTGTTTAGAAATCCACGTTTCCCCATTGTATGCAGAAATTTAGCAAATCCTAAACTAATTTTGCAAATCAAACGGCCTAGTTGACAGAAAGTTTCGCGCCACTGATATATTATGTTCAGTATCGGTGTATGTCGTGCCCGCATCGTTTCTCAGTGATGTTATCAATGGACGCCCGCTGTTTTCAGGGATCCAGATATATCCCGGCGCGAGAAACGGTGGAGCATGAACTCTCAAAGATTGGAAGAAATCGTGGCGGAGCTGATGAAGCCCATCAGCGACATCCGCCGCAGCTTCGACACGGACCTGAGCGCGGTGAGTGCCGCCGCCGCAGCCGCCGCAACAACCCGCAGTGACCCGCACACGCTCGCCTCGCGCCTCCCGTTGGCGCGAGCCCGCCTTTTGACACAATAACACCCCTTGTCATTGTTGCAAACACCACACTGTACCACACACTGTATTTCCTCTACACAGTTCCCACTGTTGTTATCATCATTCTGGCTTGTGTATCAACTCATATATTCCGAACAACCATTACAGGTATTAATTAGAATAGGAATATATAATTTACAGCGTACTGATCATGCAATGGTCTTTGGGACAAAGAAAAACATGTATTTTCATCTAGATGGAGATACATACATGCAATATTACTTAACATATTTCTGTCCATGAAATGAATGAAATACCTATTTTAAACAGAATACATGAGCACTATCGAGATTATTTTTAATGTAATAGTTGTCAACAAGGATCATTCTTGTGAATTTTTATTGTATATTACAGATGCTACCTATAAATATTTAATCAAAACCAAATGTCTATACAAAAGCATTGCTACTCCTGAGGTATGAATTATGAGGCCATACAATACTGTCTAATGATAGCACAATAATGTTAAATAACACTCTTTGGTGACAGATACGTTAGATATGTGCCTGTGCCCTTGAGCTCCATCACAAAAACTACCAGGAATAATATTGCTGTCACTACTTGTCTGATTCACGGCCAAATACTCAAACGTCACTTAAATCTAAGTGGGACTTAAAAGTCTTCTGTCTTTATAAAGCACATTCAAACAATAGAGATAGCGCTTAATTGAGGTTTGCTTTAAATTTAGTGATGTTTGAGTATTCGGCCATCAGCCTCTTTGCTAAAAGATTGCCACAACTGACAGTCCTGGGCCACCCTCATCCAGGAAATGCCCATAACTTTCATGCAGTCTGTGTGAAGGTTGTGGGCTTAGTGTGTCTGCCTTTGTCTGGGTGGTTGTCACTCAAAAACTATTCTGCCCAAACGGCCGTCAGTTCTCAGAGCTATATGCAATGTCCTCTGTAGCTTTCTCCATAGCTCTCTGCAAGATCTTTAGCCTTCTTTTGAGGCTCTCGTTCCAGAAAATTGAAGACATCCAGTGCAGTAGTGAAAGAGATTCGGAGATATGCCATCTCCATCTCACGCCTGCAGTTGTTTTTTTTTTTGTTAAAGAGTTGATATACCGAATTGGACCGCATGATCGAAAGTGGTCACTGTCGCCTATGGACATTTGCAACACCAGGGGAGTTACCAATGCTTTAACCCAGAAAGACCCTTTTGAGGGCAGTTTTGAAGAGCCCCATATTGTAACACCTCAGAGAGAAGTTCGTTCCACAATTAGCACGTTGTCAGCAGAAGCTAGCTCAAACGGTGACTCAAGCAATCTGGTACTGGAACTCTAGCAATCTGGGAAAGAAGAGGAGGCATCAATTTAGGTGCGTTTGTTGCAGTTGTTGGAGGAATACCTGACGGAGGCGGGGCTGCACGCGCTGGACGCGAGCGAGGACGAGGAGGGCGGTGGGGGCGGGGCGGGCGAGGGGGCGGTGCCCAACTTCGCGGAGCTGGCGCTGCTGCTGCAGCAGTCGGCCTCCATCTACAGCCGCAAGGTGGACTGCCTCTACCAGCACGTGCTCGACGTCAGCGACTCGCTGCACCATTCCGCCACGTTAGTGTTGCCTGCTGTTTCACTTTTTGCTATTGAGATGTAAATGTTCATAATTTCCACATGTATGCTATTGCTCGATTTTAGAAGAGTGGATCTGAATGGATATTATCCGAGCACTGCTCCGGTTACTGGACCAGCCTCGTGGACGCGCGTCCCATTCTGCCTAACAAAATGGGCGACAAATTCAATCCCGAATTCGACGGTCTCGCCCACAATTAATATGCGATCACGTCTTGATGTAAATAAATCGCCCTTTTGGCATCACAGCTGATAGATTACTTCCTTTATGTAATAGAACCCCTAAACTCGTTACTTCGTATCAGAAATTGCTCATACAGTTTTACGTCCTGCTTCAGCGAAAAGAATTTACTTTTCACCACGCAATGCGAAGTAAAAGCTTAGTTGCTGGTAAAACTTAGAAATTTGACCTCTCGATTAGTGGCAGTTAGCGGCAAGCGACGTTGGCGAGGGCTCGGCTAGATTAGATTGAAAATTTTCCGCTAACAATATAAATAGTTATTCTTTCCCGTAAATATAAACGAAAACAATTCGGTTAATTTTAATTTGTCTGTTGCTATCTAGCGTTTAAGACGCGTTGCTTATCTCAGTACAAATTGGGCGTGACACCCGCAACTAGCTAAAAATAATTGCCAAATTGGCCACGAAATTCGCAAGGCCGATACGGCGCGGCGTTATCTGGAAACTAGAGTTTGTTCTGCAGCGCATACATTACAAAAATCTGAGATAGTGTACCTGTTTTAAAACGAAGCAAGTAAATATTTGAAGCGTTCAGGTCAGTCGTCAGCGCGCCGACAATTTGCTATGTTATGAATTGTTTAGCATAACAAAAACTGTATTTACATTTTGGTATATGTTGGTTGCGTAGGTGTCTCGGCGAGACCTTGAGATGTAAGACGCAGCCTTTAGAAAAATAACAATACACCGAAAATCTTTGCGTGATTCAAACGCGAACACATATTTTTTATAGGGCTAGATTGCGTATATCATGTTATCCAATATAGCCATCCAAATCCAAACTAACTTTTATTTTAGTTATATAGTATAGTTTTTGTCCCAAAGGTTTGTTAGATATAGACTATTTGTATGGGAAAATTAAATTGTTGTTTTTACTAATTCTTACTCTCTGCCTACCCCGTTAGGGTCCTGGCATGAAGATACATATATATATACTAGTCCCGTACAATTTCTTCACATCTTACTTTCTCACCTTTTAAATCTTCCCTGGGCTTCCAAAAATAATTCAAAACCAAAATTAGCCAAATAAATCGGTCCAGCCGTTCTCTAATTTTAGCGAGACTAACAAACAGCTATTGATTTTTATATAATACATAATAATATATGGATTATTAACAGACTGAACCGCGCACCTGCGAACTTCATCGCTTAGGATTTAATTTACGAGTATAACAGGGTGTTGTGGATCGGACTACCGATATTTTATCTATTATTTACTGGTGGTAGAGCTCCAGTGGCGGAACTCGCGGGCGTAGGCACCACCGCATTACCTAAGATACTTGCCGCTAAATGGTAGTGTTCATCACTATCGTGTTCCGGTGAGGTGGTAATGTACGGCCCTGTAATTTCCGGCACAGAGGCATAACACCTCCCTTTGTGTGTGTGTCTATAGGCTGCAGTCATCACTTAACATCAATGTGAACTGCATGCTTGTTTGCCACTTCCATTACATTTTAAAAAAATATATGTATTGTACTTCAAATTTTGTCGACAAAAAACCATACAAAGGCGTGTCGCAACGCCACCACCCCTCTGAATGGGAGCTATTTTAAAATTTCATATCTCGTATTTTTACTAGAGAAGTAGGAGAATTACACTCGTCACTCACAGTCACATGAGACTAAACGTAACTGACGAATCGTGGGTGGTTTACACGTACGCTTGAATGTATCTCTGACCTCTAAATCTCTGCCTACACCTTCGGGGAATACGGGCTTGAGGTTACGTGATCGATATTACTCGAGTATATTATCGATCTCTGGGAGTTCACTAAGAATCTACCCGCCTACCTGATGGGATCTTCCGTACATTTTTTACGCTACGTCGCACCAACGGGACTTTTAAACCTACACGATATCCCATTCGTTCCTATCGATAGTATTCGTTCGGCGCGCGAGACTAAAAAGTGTGACGTATCGCGGGCAGAGAATCGAGCGGCGCGGCGGGTGAGGAGCCGCAGACGCCGTCGAGCTCGCGCCGCAAGCGCAAGGCGTCGGCGGGCGGCGACTTCGGGCCCCTCCCCCTGGAGCCCAGCGCCGCCGCGCGCCGCGAGGGCGGGGCCCCGCGCCCGCCGCCCACCCTGCCGCGCATCTACATAGAGCTGGAGCCGCGCGTGCTGGGCGCCGCCGACGCCGTGCTGGCCGACTACGCCGGGGACCCCGTCGGCCTGCTGCCGGACTTCCACGTCGCCTGGAGGCTGCAGGTGAACTCTGTCGCTCTCACGAATCTCGAGCGCGAAGTTCCCGTACTGAATACACGAGCTAAAACTTTATAATTTTTTTTTCAATGCGGAAGATCGTCGAGATTGTCGTAATAAAAGGATCGTTTTGGGACGCTCGCAGGACGGTCTACTGGTGGAGGAGCTAGCCGGCGGCGGTCGGGGCGAGTGCGGGGACCTGCGCGCGCTGCCCCTCACCGAGCTGCAGGCCGCCATAGCCGCCCGCGCGCCCCCCTCGCCGCCCCCCTGCCGCTCGCCGCCTCCCTCGCCCTGCCCCTCGCCGCCCCCCTTCCAGGTGAGTACCCCTCCCCCGACCCCCAACGAGCTGCAGGCCGCCATAGCCGCCCGCGCGCCCCCCTCGCCGCCCCCCTGCCGCTCGCCGCCTGCTCGCCCTGCCCCTCGCCGCCCCCCTTCCAGGTGAGTACCCCTCCCCCGACCCCCAACGAGCTGCAGGCCGCCATAGCCACCCGCGCGCCCCCCTCACCGCCCCCCTGCCGCTCGCCGCCTCCCTCGCCCTGCCCCTCGCCGCCCCCCTTCCAGGTGAGTACCCCTCCCCCGACCCCCAACGAGCTGCAGGCCGCCATAGCCGCCCGCGCGCCCCCCTCGCCGCCCCCCTGCCGCTCGCCGCCTGCTCGCCCTGCCCCTCGCCGCCCCCCTTCCAGGTGAGTACCCCTCCCCCGACCCCCAACGAGCTGCAGGCCGCCATAGCCACCCGCGCGCCCCCCTCACCGCCCCCCTGCCGCTCGCCGCCTCCCTCGCCCTGCCCCTCGCCGCCCCCCTTCCAGGTGAGAACCTCCCCCGACCCCCCACAGCTCGCACGCTGATTCTGAAACAAGAGGGGGTTCTTGTTTTAGAATCATGGCTCAAGCCCACCTCCTCTGGAAATATTATGGGTGCCCATTACCGTGGTTTTCATTTGATTCGGAACGATCGTGGTGGTGTTGCAACAATTCATTAAAAATCACATTCCTTTCTCTATTATTCATATGTCACCACAACCTAACAATGGCGCTGAAAACCTTTTTATTGAAGTCCTCTTTGCAACCTATGAAAAATTGATGACAGGAGGTGCCCTGCTCGACGCCCCTGCCTGACCTGGCGATGCTGGCGCCGGCCCCCCCGCCCCCCCCGCCCCCCCCGCCGCCCCTCAAGAGGGAGAGGAAGCGCCGCATCGACGTCCACCTCGCAGATGTCGTTCACGGATCGGTCAAACTTGTAATTAGCCCAGGTACAGCACTCAATTTTAGCTTTCTATTTTAACGTCGAGTTCGTCACATTTGGATAAATATACTCTTTTTGTACATTAGGAGGCATTTATTATTTTACATAAATCTTATTTTTCATAATCATAATCATCATAATCATTTATTTGCTTAAAATGTAAATGCAAACCAATTTCAATTTAATGTCAAAAATATTTTTATGAATTTAAGAACTGATACAATTTAATTTTTCATATAAAGTACGTTTCCAATGTCAATTACAGGTCAAAATTTTATGTCAAACAAATGGCTTTACAGACTACATGGATTAATTTCATTTCTAATGTCAATTATAGGTCAAATACAAATGTCAAAATATAATTAATTTACAGTAATTTATACGTTTGGACTAGTTTAATATTTGAGACTTAATTTGCAATAAATTCTGATATTGAATAAAAACATTTTTCTATTAGTCATAATTTCGTTTTTATCACAAATCTATTAAAAGGTAAAATTTTGAACTCATTTGGAATGGAATTATAAATGACACCACACATAACAATACAACTATTCGTATACATAGCTGTACGAGGCACTTTAGGTAAGACAATTCGATCTAAGTTTCTTTTAGCTCTTGGAAACATTTCTTTGACTGTCTTAAATGATTGGGGGTGTAGTTTAACAAATTTCGCTGCTTCCAGAATGTACATACAGGGTAAGGTCAAAATTTTAAATTTTCTAAATAATGATTTACTAGATTCCCAAGGTGGAATACCGCCTATAGCTCGAATGCATTTTTTTGAGCTAAATATGCTTTTTGGAAATTAGTAGAATTACCCCAGACTACTAGACCATAACTTAAAACGGATGATACGTATCCATGGTACGCCGCCAGGACAGTATTCTGATCAGAAGTTTTTCGTAGTTTGTAAAGAACATAAACAAACTTGTTAATTTTGTTACACACATTGTTAATATGTGCTTTCCAATTGAGATGTTTATCCAAGGTAATTCCTAAAAATGTCGTCTCATTTACTTCAGTAAATTTAGCGCCCATATAGCCTATATGAATATTTACTGGCACGCTACGATAGTTACAAAAATGTATATAATTTGTTTTGGATAAATTTACGTGTAAATTATTATCGTTTAACCATTTTATAATAGATTCAATTGTATTATTAATGTCAAAAGTATATTTTGCAATGTCAAGCTTATTTTTGCATGTCATAATTAAGGATATATCGTCAGTGTATAAAATGCAAGAATTTATTATTACATCAAGTAGGTCATTTATATAAAGTAAAAATAGATTTGGTCCTAGAATACTTCCCTGGGGGACGCCGTAATTATTATTTTGATACGTTGATCTAAACGCTTGCAGTTCATTGAATTTATTCAAATTTGAAATCTCAACTGCTTGTAATCTATCTTTAAGATACGATTTTATCCATCCCAGTGCTGGTTCTCGTATACCATAATTATATAACTTATTTAATAATAAATTATGAGACACAAAATCAAATGCTTGTGACATATCAAAGAATATTACGGTTACTATATTTCTTTTGTCTAGGTTTTCGATCACCTTTGTAACTAGGTCAAAGCAAGCTGATGTTGTGGATTTGTTTTTTGAAATCCATATTGTTCTCTCTTTATAATATTGTTTTTTTGAATGAAACTCTTTAATCGTATAGATATTGCCAACCCAAATATTTTGGAAAGGACTGGAATCAAAGTTATTGGTCTATAATTTTCGACGTTTGTTTGATCCTCTCTTTTATGAATCGGTTTTACAAGAGACGATTTTAATTGTTTGGGAAAGCAACCTTCAACAAACAACAAGTTTATTAAATGTGTTAGGATTGGTGTAATTTCGGGTGAACAAGCCTTAATAACTCTTGTACATATGTCGTCGTATCCTTCCGCGTTTGTATTTTTTAGCGACATTATTATAGAGTGAGTTTCATGGGAAGTGAACGGTTTTAGATATATGCTACTACATATGTTTGTTTTACAGGTATTTATTCCCTGTTTGCTGTCTTTGGTTACATTTATGAAGTAGTCGTTAAATGCTTCAGCAATGTCGATAGGATCAGTAAATGTATCGTTATTCAATTTTATTTCACTTATGAAACTCGTCTTTTTTTGGGTTCTCTGTTTCCGTTTTAATTATTTTCCAAGATGTTTTACAGACTTTTTTGCATTAAGGATAGCTTTTCTATTACAGTTTTTTATTGAAAGATTAATACATTTGCGGAGTAATTTTGAATATATTTTGTAATTATTTTTAGCAGTGATACCTTTGTTTGAATAATATTTAAATCGTAATGCTCGTTTGTTTTTACAACTTATCTTCAGTCCTTTAGTAATCCAGTTGGATTTACGCCGTGTATTTGAAATTTTTATCCTTTTTTTTGGGAAAACACAAATTTATGTAGAAGAAATAAATTATAAAATTCTTTGAAAGAAGAATCCAAATTTCTTTCTCTATATGCCTCAATGAATGATAGGCTTGACAAATATGATTTAAATTTTAAAAGATGTTCGTTGTTGTAATCTCTTGTAAAAATAAAATGATGTTCGTATCTTTTGATTTTTGTATTTGGGATAAGTAATTGGGCAGTGTTATGGTCCGAGACGTTCAAATGCAATAATTCGCCTTTTGCTGATTAAAACTGCTAATTATATGATCAATACAAGTTTGTTGGCGTGTAGGTTCATTTATTTGTTTTTATATTATTTCGCATTAACACATGCTTGTGAAATAAATTTTATTTTAAAGAAAAAGAAAAATGGAAAGAAAAATTTGACTTCAGGCGAAACTCGAACTCGCGGCCTACTGGGAATCTAGTCCAGCCGCTCTTCCAATTGAGCTACTGAACTCAAATTTACTCGCCTGAAGTCAAATTTTTCTTTCCATTTTTCTTTAAAATAAAATTTATTTCACAAGCATGTGTTAATGCGAAATAATATAAAAACAATTATTAAGGGTAAAAGCGACTTCTTTACGATATTCAATAAACTGAAAAGTCTATTATATCGGTTGCCTAACTAGCATAGTTGGCAATAGATGGCGCTACTGCTACCATAAAGCAATGCAATAAAAGTGAAGGAAAGATCGGGCAGGACTTCAGTAGCTCAATTGGAAGAGCGGCTGGACTAGATTCCCAGTAGGCCGCGAGTTCGAGTCTCGCCTGAAGTCAAATTTTTCTTTCCATTTTTCATTAAAATATAAGGTTCATTTATGTGCATGTACAGATTGTAATTACTAATAAGATCCACTAAGAGGTCGACATTTTTATTTTTTTTCTGGAGAGTATTTATATTTAAGTCACCGACTAACACTATTTTTTTGTTATATTTGTGGGTTGCTCTATGTAATAAAGTATCTAATTTATCAAAAAATATGCTGTAGTCAGAATCAGGTGTCCGATACAAGCATATTATTAACATATTAAATGCTGTTAAATCAATGGCACAACATTCAAAGTGCTTATCGACTGCGTACTCCTTACAGAGTGGTACCTGTTTGTATTGGATTTTTTTGAGGTGAAAATATTTTTAATATCGAAAAATGCTGCAGAGGCTTTTTTTAAGATAGTACGTATTTCAAAATACCGTCACTTAATCGCTCTAATAGTCAAATCGACGTAAAGAATTTGTCCCGATTCTTTGGATTTAACCACCTTAACGAACTGTTTAATCAAATATATAAACGATATGATCGACACGAGTATCGTACGTGTGCAGAACTCCGGGAGCAGCTGGCGAAAGTGCGAGAGTTCAGCGTGCCGCCGCGCTGGGTGCGCCGCGTGGTGGCCGCGCGCCGTGCCCGCCTCCTGGCCGCCCGCCGCCGCTGGCGCCCCGCCCCGCGCCCCGCCCCGCACGGTGAGTGTGTGTGTGTGTGCGGGAGTTCAGCGTGCCGCCGCGCTGGGTGCGCCGCGTGGTGGCCGCGCACCGCGCCCGCCTCCTGGCCGCCCGCCGCCGCTGGCGCCCCGCCCCGCGCCCCGCCCCGCACGGTGAGTGTGTGTGCGGGAGTTCAGCGTGCCGCCGTGCTGGGTGCGCCGCGTGGTGGCCGCGCGCCGCGCCCGCCTCCTGGCCGCCCGCCGCCGCTGGCGCCCCGCCCCGCACGGTGAGTGTGTGTGTGTGAGTGCGCGCGCGCGCTCGCCCGCCTTCTGACCGCAGGCCGCCGCTAGCGCCCCGCACGATGAGTGCGCGTGTGGCCGTTCGCCTCATCGTCGGCATGTACGGTATGTGTGTGTGAAATGCTGAGCGTTTTTGTTGACAACTTGTTGGATTGTCAAATAAAATAACATAATATTTTTTTAAATTTTGTATAAATAAAAAAGTTGTGATTTCTTATATTCGTTATACGCTAATTGATTTGAACTTTATAGATGAACACCTTCTAATATTGTCGGACCCTTCTGGCTACAGCTCGTATATATGATTACTATATTTATCAATGTATTCTTTCAGATTTTCGAGGATTTAGTACATCGGAGTCGCTAGATATCGGAGGTTGGTGTAAATAATGTTTTAATTTGGTAGGATTGACTGATAAAATTAGTTAGGATTTTCTCGTTTTATGTAATAACGACACCACTGTAGCGAGCTCACAACCGATAAATGATACATCGATGGGATGTGTCGACAGGCTTCGGCGGATGGAGTGCGGAGGAGGCGGCGGCGGCGACGGCGGCGCTAGCGGCGCGGGCGGAGAGGGCGGAGCGAGCGGAGAGGGCGGAGCGGGCGGAGAGGGCGCGCGCGGCCGCCGGCGGCACGCGCCTGCGCCACGACGACAGCGACGACGACGGCTTCTTCGAGCCCAGCGAGCACTCCTCCCTCACCGACTCCGACGCCGGCCGCGCCGACGACGCCGACCTCGCCGCCCGCCCGCCGCCCGCGCCCCCCGCGGTCAGTGCGCGTCCCACACCCGCCACCACCTCCAGCCCCACGCGATCTGTGCGCATCCCCCGCACGTTTTTTCTACGTTCGCTTTATTATCTCGAAGCCGACCTTCTAGAAGGTTAAACTTCTACCACGCTCGAATCGTACACGCTGCTTTATTTTAATGGATTCACGGGGGCGACGCGCCCGAGTCGTCACCGGTCCGCTACGGTCTACTGCGACGAGCGATCGGGGAGCGCGGAGATCTCTGCCCGAATAAGTTTAGATCGCGGTGTGCGTCTCGGCAGGTTCTCTAATGAATGTTGAACGTCGCAGACGGAGGCGGAGTGGACGTCGTGGCGCGAGCGCGTGGTGCGCGAGGCGGCCGCCAGCGAGGCGCGCGGCGCCGACGTGCAGGCGCTGGCCGCCGCCCTGCTGCGCCGCCTGGCCGCCCTGCCCGCCCCCGGCCCCGCCCCCTGCCGCCTCCTGCTGCACCCGCCCCCCGCGCCCCACCCGCCCCTCGCGTCGGGGGACGGCGAGCGCCCGCCCGACGTCGCGAGGATGTTTCTCGCTACGCTCTTCTTGGTAATTATACGCACAGTATGTTCTTAGGTTTTCGCGAGCTGCACTCATTGAAATAAAACTAGTTTTCGTATTTTTCTCGCGTATATTAAACTAAAATGATTATTTACGATCGAACTCGACGTTTTTATTTCAATTATACGCACGTTCGACGCCCGCTCGAACTCAAATTTTTCATTCCATACTTTCCTCCCGTCCGTTGTTGTGAAATTTCAGGGTAGCCTTTTTTTCCTGACGACCGAGTCGGTCGAGTGATCCCGAACGAGCGCTCGCGGTGTCGAGCTCCGCCGCCCGGACGGACGGGACGGACGGGACGGACGGGACGGACGGGACGGACGGGACGGACGGGCCGCGGGCGGCAGGCGACTGGCCCGCTCGGTGACCGCTAGCTTGTCTCGCGTCGACTTCGCATTGCCGACTCGCCGTTCCCGAGTGAACCGCGCGCGGTCTGCGAGTGGTTCGCGAGTAACATCGCGCGTTCACCCGTGGACCACGCGTCGACGACGAGTGGACGCCGCAAAACGGTGCCGGTTATCCTCAAATCGCAGGTTCGAAACCTGCTCGAAGTCGAATTTACCTTTAATTCGTACATTATCCCGACGCAGGCGAACGCGGGCAACGTGGAGATAGTGCAGGGCCCGCCGCTGACGCTCGACTCGTTCTCGGTGCGGCTGCTGTCGCCCGACTCGCGCCTCTACCGCGCCGCCGCCGCCGCCGACATGCTGCTGCTGCGGTAGTGCCCCGCGCCACACGCCACACGCCACACGTCACGCGCCACACGCCACACGCTACACGTCACGCGCCACACGCCACACGTCACGCGCCACACGCCACACGTCACGCGCCACACGCCACACGCCACACGTCACGCGCAACACGCCACACGTCACGCGCAACACGCCACACGTCACGCGCCACTCGCCACACGACAAACAAAGCCGACCCGCATCCTGCAGCTGCCGGCGGCGGTGCCCGCGGCGGAGCCCGCGTGCGGCGCCGGCGGTGTTGTGACCGTTACGCAGCGATCCGTCTGCGGTGATTGTCTCCTCGCTTCTGACGACCCAGTGACGACGAACACGCGGCAATATTCAGTTTAACTAATGGAATTTAATATGTCGTATTACGAGCTATCCGTTTATATTGATGAAAAATGTGAAAGACAAACTGAAAAATAATAAACGTATCTCATATAACTGAGACATATGTTTATTATTATTATTATGTTTTACAAACTTATGCAAACACACACAATTATAGACTCACGGGTGAGAGCTCGCTGTTCTGTTATTATAATACGTCGTTACGAATCCTACCTCAGACGGCAGTATGCTCGGTACGCTGAAAAGGTGCCGTTGCAGTCAAATATAGACCTAAAGTTGACCACGGAAAGTACTTTAACTGTAACACGTTAACACGGCCTCCACGTGTATCGTCAGGGACCAACTGTCAACCAGTAAGCGTGTGTACAATACTAATAGCTCGTTTAACTTTAAATATAAATATTTATTGTAAATAATCACAGAGACTTATTGTAGTCAAGTAGTGTAGAGCGCCAGATAACCCAGTCCTGAGATAGCGAGGTTTCTGTCTGTCCAGTAATCGATCCGTTGTTTATATCGTGCTCTCCAGTACCTAAAGTTGTACAGATTTTGTGTGAATTTTTGTAATGAAATAATATCAAACGCCGAATTAGCAGTGTCTATTGTAACAGTGGTCTTGTGATATGTGTGTAGGTGTTTGGTAAAGCGTCCGTACGTTGTGACGTCGGCCGACGTGAATGTGTTCCAAACGACAGCTTTGTGCCTTTATAAAGGTCCGCGTGCGCTACTTAGCTGAGGCATCACATTTAAAAAGTAAACCCTATAGTTTTAAGTGTTGTATTGTATTGGTTTCGTTTGTCGATGTTCATTGTTCTTTACATTCTATGTATTGGTGTCAATTGTACTAATGTCGAAAGACAAAGTGCTTACTGTGGGTAAGCATAAAGTGCGTGCTGTACTAGATAATAGATGTAGAATATACAAATATTAAAATGTATGTCAAGGAACAATATTAACAGGAATTAGGAAAAATGTTTTCACCTTTCTGTAGATAATTTATGATTTTTTTGTGTAACTGTGGTCCTTTACATTTTTGTGTATTGTTTTGATTTTTTTTTGTCTGGCTACTGTATATTTGTACGATGTAACAAATTGAAATCTGTAGTATAAACATAATTATTTTTATAGTATTAATTAGTGTAAATATAGATCGTAAGTAGGTATATAAGGCAGCTGCCTCATGTATATAAGATGATATATTTTTATTTGTAAATAATTATAATTAAATTGAAGGATGTGCGTCGTCTAATGTCTATAATAACCGTTACCGACAACCTTGACGCTTGTGATCTCGCGGCGGAGGTGTGCCCAGAGTCTATGTTTAGTGCAATATCGTCTCCAATGTTTGCATTAGTTTTGATTATAGTCCAATTATTACGCGTCCTGAACGAACGATCGCGACTCGCTTCTCTCGGTGACGGCTACTATTTAACAGGACGCATAAATGTTTATGGAGCTCACGAAAATAAGATAAAATCGTGAATGTATAAAATGGTGTGTGTGTGTGTGTGTGTGTGTGACAGAGAGAGAGAAAGAAGTAAGTGCGCGTGTGCAGAGTGCTCAGGGTGCAGGGAACAGGGTATCCAGTACTGTCGAGGCAGGGTGACGTTGTGGGATTAGGGCCTAATTCTCATTTAAAAAAACACACATTAGTTTGTACTCTTTAGTTGTGACAAGTAGGCACATCGTTTAAATTGCTATCCAACAACGATTTTTATATAAGAACTTGACCCTTGCTCCACCGCTTCCGCCCTAACTTTGTACAAAAACCAACTTTCGTGCACTCTATCTTATATTTTTGTGTGAAATTTAACATCTGCAATAGCTTTTTTATAGCCTGAATTATTGACATTAGTCAAAAAGACTTAAGTTTATTTATTTTTGATAACTTTAGATCTCTCGCTGAAATCACGATGATATTGAATATTATATATCAATGTTGTTCGGATGCCGTCCAAATATCAAATGTATTAGTATTAATTTACCTGTACATTGTGTACATAATTGTATATACAGATGAATTTATTGTACCTATATGTACAAATTATATTAATATAACAAATTTTAGGAAAAGTGGTTGACTTGGTTTATTTTCAATTTCATATGGAAAAGATATATCGAGCAACTGACTTGTTACTTGTGACTTGTAAAGTTCTAAGACCACTTACTGATACATTGTTTAGTGTAAACATCGGGCGTGCCTTAGATCGACATTTAAAATACGTAGAGTGCACTGAAAGTAGTCCGGTGTATATAATTATAGAAACACGAAAAGTATGTCGGCTATGAGCTCAATTTTCAAGAGCGAGGTTTTTGGACTATAGATTTGTCACGTAACAATTAGTCGTGAAGGTACTGTGTATTAACGTTACTTCACTAAATTTTTCATTGTTGGAATGGTGATAAATATCGTTCTAGTTCTCTCTGGTCAAATGATACGACTCTAAAACAATAATGAAAACTTGTTGAGTTTGCAAGTAGGTAACCAACCCTAGTGAGCGAAGTTCAATTTAAACAAATATGGCTGATATCTGCTGTAACAACCTGTAGAATATTTTAGCCTATAAACATCTACATATAAATTAAATGCGTGGCCGTACACCGCACATTTATTAACTTAAGCTTAGACATTTGACTCGAGATACTGTTGCGGGGCGACATCTCGTGGCACTTATTAGCCCTTCGAATTATTATAATAAATGTTACATATTATTATTAGAAATGATGGTTGTAAAATAGACTAATTCAACAGTTCCGCCAAATTATAAATAAAATTGTTATTTGGTTTATAAATCTATATGTTTGTTTTATTTGTCACATTTCAATTCAACCCAATGAATGTGACATCCTTTTAGGTCAAGACACTTGATTACGCAGATCACCTAGTTTCAGCCCTTACACCTTAGGCCGCGGGCGTCTCGGGACAAGGCAACGCATCTACATTGAAATCTGTTTCATGTAGATATTGATAGGCTACAGTATGTATGTATCTTCACGCCAGGTCCCTAACGGGGTAGGCAGAGAGTGTAGAGCCCCAGATATCCCGGTTCTGACAAACCTCTCGTGCCTCGTCTACCTTCATCATTCTCTTCATACATGCACGCCGATTCCTAAGACTTGAGGCTACAGTCTAGTTAAAGTATAAGGTAGTATTACTTACTATCAATGTAAACCGTATTTTAAGGGTCGGTATGCACCCAAAAGTATGCCATCTTCCATCAAGTTTGAGAACCATCGTCAGTCTGTCCGCAGCTGTGCTCGTATACTTTCATAGATTATACATACATACTGAGATATACTATTATTACTATCTAGAAAACTAAATCAGCACGCACGGTTTCCAGCGACGGTCACGTGACCCCATTTTAAATTGCCTGCGACTCATTTCAAATTTCTCGCGGCTCAATAATCAAAAGTATCAAAAGTCGCTCGTCTCCAGCGATAAATCTTGACAGTATTTTCAATTTTTCGCGGCTGAAAAACAGTAGCATGGTGTGGATATTATAGTGTTGTAAGTGTTATCGATAGTTGAATAAAATCAATAGTATCGATACAATCGACAGTTTTGATTAACCTTGACGCAGTTGAACGAGCACAAAGAGCAGTTCTTAGGTTTGTTTTTTCCAAATATATCGTCCAACAATTGATTTTGATTTATATAAATTCAGTAATTTTCTCACGGTTAGTCAGCGATTTATTCTGAATTGTATATTAAAGCAACATAACTTATTCCCGATAATCAGCAAACACCATCTACTTGTAATAACAGGATCAACTTACCTCTGCCATCGTTTAGAACTTAGAACTGCTTTTATTCAACGATTCTTGATGGTACAGGCGTTTTTAGATTAAAACTATCGATAGCGGAACTATCGATAGTTCGCCAACACACACACTCGACCGCGTCTAACAGAAGCGTCACTGTAGAGTAGTGAAGCCGTTCGATATGCTTTTGTCGTTGTATATTGTTGTATTTGTTGTAATATGTTAGACTATCGATAGTCGATAGTGTGTCAATAGTGAGATATCGATAGGACTGTCGATAGTATCGACTATCAAAGTTAAATACTATCGATAGTATCGGAAAAATCTATCAAACTATAAATATCTCAACCAATCAACATTTTACCAGTCTATCATCAATCTACCAGTATTCCAGTTGGGCGGTCTATCAGTACGCCAGAATTCTAACTACCGATCCTAATATTCTTCCATACGTTTTTAACTCCGTCCAATATAATCCAAATATCAAATACATACAAATAAAAAAAAAATTAAGAGGTTTCTTTAAAGATTTTTCGTTTTTAGTGAAGTAAGTATGTACATAAAGTGCAAAATATAACATATTATTAATAAGTGAAAATTAGAATATAATTTTAACAGTAAAGTTGACATCAATTTTTTCAATATCATCTTCATCTTCGTCACAAAACTTTGTGAAAGAAATTTTAAATCTCGCACCCCTTAACGCTAAGTACAGACAGATGACAGATGACATATGATGAGTAGATGACAGTTTGTGTATGGGCTACTTGGTACCGCCCCCTCCGTCCCTCGCGTCGCGCGCCCCGCACGATTGCTCTGACATTACACGTTCGTTGGATGACTGCAGGTAATTGACACATTCGTTTTCTTTAGACTGTGGTATTACCATGTTTTGTACTATCGATACAATCGAAAGTATTGTAACGATACTGTCGATAGTTCTTTCGATATCCTATCTGATTTTCGAGGTCAACTTCAAATGTGAGTCTCATGCTGACGCTCCTTGTGAAAGGATCTGAGTGAATACTGAACTAAACTGGTACTGAACTAACTTTTACTGATGGTAGAGCTCCAGTGACGGAGCTCGCGGACGCAGGCACCACCGCATTACCTTATATACTTGTCGCTAAATGGTAGTGTTCAGCACTATCATGTTCCGGTCAGGTGGTAATGTACGGCCCTGTAATTTCCGACACAGAGGCGTAACACCTTAGGCCTCAGGGGTGGTAACGCATCTGCACTTTGGCCTTGGTCTTTGTGTGGGTGTATATAGGCTGCGGTCATCACTTAACAGCATTGTGAACTGCATGCTTGTTTACCACTATTAATTAACATTTACGTTTAATCATCTTCATCACTGCTGTCATTTTCTTGTCATCATCGTCTTTTGAATTGCTATCGCCTTGTAATAAGTTATTATCTCTAATACAATGAAAACTTTTATAGTCTTTAGGCAAAAAAATAGTATCTTATTTTTAATCTTACCTAATAATAATGTCGGCAACCAATAATGGTAATTGCTCTCCAACAAACCAAATGAAATCATATAATATATCGTGTTATATGGTCCAGTCGGAAGCTTCCGGTGATACTTACAGATGTGAGGTGTTTTAAATCCTGAATATTCCCTATTGGCATATTTCCAAAACTTTGAGACGTAAAGAGCTCGTAGTAAATGTTTATACAATTCAGCCTTGCATGGTGTGGTCAAAAATATTCAAAATTGTCTGTCTTATTCTAAAATTCTCAATCACGATCGGTCGGGCTGAAGGTAAACAATCGAATTATTGCTTGACAAATTAATTTTGGGTTTTTTAGTACTTAGATAAGTTTTGAAAAATAATATTTTTCTCTCTTCTCTCATTCAAAATTAGCGCTTGGCACTGTTTAAACAACAATGAAGATGTCTGGCTATAATAGATTAACGTTGCAAAAAGGTCAATAAAAATAATAATAACAATAAAAAAGTTCCTAAAATGATTTTAAATTTTGAATTTTTACGTGTACAGATACGATGCGCACTGGTGAACGCAACCACTACCGGCTGCCAGACCACCTGTATGACGTCCGAAAGAGTTAGAGAGATGGCATATTTAAAAACTAGCCTACCTGAAGTTCTCTCTCGAAAACGTTGTCTACCTCTTATATCATATCATCACATTAAAAAAAATATCGTTATATCAAAATATCGATTTTTTTTCGATATATTTCAATACTTTTGAAAGCTATCGATACGATATATATCGATATTTTTTTCCCATCGTGTATCGATTTTATTCGGTATCGATCATAAATAAAAAACCACAAACCAATATTAATTAAAGATTAACTATGATATGGTTTCGGTCACTCTTCTTCTTCTTCTTTATTTTAATTAATTGGAGACGCACAATTAAATAAAAATAAAATAAAATGAATAAATAAAATTGATCGGTGGACTAGAAGATTGTCTGGATCACCAGACAGTCTTCTAGTCCACCGATCAATTTTATCACCATCAGAGGATATAATTACAAAGACAATCACTATAGTTAGACATTAGTTAGATGATAGTATAGACAAAGAACAGTGTTATTACTATTAAAAAAAAAGAAGATTAAATTCTAATATTATTTACACGAATACATTTAGCTAATCTTTATACAAAAGGTAAAGTTATAAATTAAGCAATTATTTATGTGACGTCATACTTATGCTTTCGCGTGACCGATTTGCGCCCGATTTGTGGTACATCTGTTGTCAAACAAACAGGTGCTCCTAATATTTTTGCTGTTTTCTTGAGAACTAAATCTTTTAACTAGGTGGTATTCTAAGTTTTGCTTTTTGTTGACTGATTATGCTCTCGTACTGTTCAAAACAGAGTGGTGCAAGGAAAAACGAAAATAATCTTGTTTGTGAAAGGGTGGTACAAATTTTCACGGATTGTATCGTATTCGGTGGGATTTTGAAATGCGGTGATATATAGTGATATGTTTTATTAGGAGTTTTGAAGACCTGTGTAAGTTTCGTATGACTTATATGACATTTAATGCTATTCATTCTTTTCTAAAAATACCATTTTCATATAGTGATGTACGAATACTAACCTGATATATCAAAGTATCGATATAAAATTATTTTCATATCAATTTAAATTATGTAATATTATACTGTATTAGCATTATACGTGATAGAATTTCTTGTTTCTTAATAAAATATCGGAGAAGAAATTGATTTAGATTAAATAATTTTTGTTTTCTCCTTATTTGCACCCGTTATAGCATGGATTTTTTTCAGAGATTGTTAGAGTGTAATATTATTACACCCTTATTCATAAACGTATTTTAGCTTAAATGTTGCTAATCTCCCCTTTGTCTTTTTCTATCCTGCACATTTGACAATGCAACTGACAAAGACAAAGCATTCTATAGCTAAAACGTGTCTAATGTACGTTTATGAATAAGGGGGTTAAAGTATAAGCACAACATAACACAGTTTTTTTTTCATTTCATGAAGTGGCATACAGGTATCTCCTAAGGCCTAAGATATTTCGCATCTGTTCTGGAAACTACAGGGCCGTACCGTATCTGTGTCACTAACTTCTACATGCGTATCATCTGAAAATTGAAGCAGATTCCATTTCTTTTCAATTATTCATATCATTAACATACCTAGAGCCGTTCCTGCTACTTTTATAATATTGTTTAAGGTATAGTAATAATGAAAAAAATAAAAAAGATCCTGTTGCACTCACATCCAACACGTAAGTAGAAGATCTTTCGAGAATGCACAAAAATCAAATGTGTTTATTGGCCTTTAACTTGACCGAAGCGTCATCGTGCTACTGGAATTAACTAAACGTAATTATTAAAATTTGAAATACTTAGCAACAATATTTACAGAGATGCATTCCCAGGATAAGACCGGTCAGCATAAGACTCACATTTGAAGGCTGATATAGAAAATCCAACCGAAATTCAACATTACCACAATTTGCAATTTTTGGCTCTAGTTTTGGCTGAGAACCTTTCGCAAGCTGCAGGTAATCAATGAGATCATTTGAATGAATGAATTTATTTATTTGCTAAAGTATAGTAGGTACATAAGATCTTCAGTATACAATATAGCTGCCTTTTATAGTTCACCATTTAATTGGCATGCAAATTAGAGGATACATTTTGTTACTAAATCATAATTATTACAATCATACTCAACTCTAATTTAGTGAGTGGATTTTACTAAGACTCAGCATATATACTTTAAAAGAATATGAATTCGTATTGATAAAATATCGATATTAAGTGCTCATGTATGAGAAGATGATATCGATATTTATCGAAACAACTCTATGAAAGGCGGCCATTGTAATCGCCCAAATTTTTGTAGGTAATCACGCCAATTCTGTAGGTATTTCTACTCCATGTATATAGCTCAATGATTTTTCCCGTGTGGCAACTATCACACCGTCAAAAAATGAAATGACGTGAAACGTGACGTATATTGTCATTGTAGTTGACTTGTTGTCAATTTGTTGTTTTTTCTCGTTTTGCGCCGGTCGGATATTTAATTTAATTTATTTTTTGTATTCGATCCAATAAGACGTTGGTTCTGCTGCTTGCACCGTATTTTCAAATATGTAAGTTTGCGTGTGGAATTTAAAGCCGCATATTTCGTGAGTAGCTAGCTTGTGCGTTTGTTGGCTGTTTACAATTAGTCACAGTGGTCAGCGAACAACTATGCAAATCGTGATTATTTTCAATTGCAGAGCCGGGCCGTGACTTGCAGTTACGATGACTAAATTGATGCTGCTCCTGGTGGCGCTAACCGCCACCATCGCAGCCGCCTTCCAGAGGTAAAGTCATGAAAATTAAACAAATGTTTCCATATTATGTAGATACTATTAAAAAAACATTTGTTTATATTAATAATATGTCGCATTCATTTAACATACTTTCTCCTATTTAATAGCTTTTAATAGCTAGAAAACGATACGGTTCGGCGATTAGACCATGTTATTAGAGATTTAGACCATTAAATAAAAAACATAACTTCACGCATATATTTTGTATGATTCATTTGTACACACATGATTTATCTGTATTTATTGATATTTTAAATTCCATGTTCCACTGTTTAAGATGTTGATCCCACTGATTGAAGCCAATAGTAAACTGACATTGCATCAAAGACTATGTTTTGTTTTGCATAAAATGTCAATATCTCATATTTTCTACTTCAAGTTGATACTAATCAAGACACTGAAGCAATAGAAAGAAAAAAGTAGCCTACTTAAAGATAATTTGTTATTATAATATCTCCCTGCTGCTGAATGGTTATGTTTTGTGTTATCACATTCCAGTGAGGTGGTAAGGTCTTGTAATTTCTGGCACAGAGTGAGTAGATCGTAGGCTGTGACAGTGTCAATATATCTTCATCAATATTTTTGGTTTTTGCTAAAACAGTTATGTATAATGAGCAGTAATAATAATAATAATAATAAATAAAATACGCTTACACTCACAGCCCCACAGTAGGTATAAACCTGTGTCATGGGTGCCGTTGTACACATACAACACATACACAAACACCCAGACCCGAAACAAATACCTGCCGGTCATCGGTCATACAAATATTTGTCCCCGTGCGGGGATCGAACCTGCGACCCTTTGAATCAAACGGTCATCTCACACCGCTGGACTAACCGGGTCGTCATTATAAGCAGTATACAATCAATGGGAATTGCAAGCACACTTTTCACTATCATGTTGTTTAAAAAAGTTGTTAATGACTAAGAAAGTGGAACATTTAATATCTCTGTCCCACACACCCACTCTGCCTCCTCTACATGAACCAAATATGAGATGAATTCCGGGTGTGATGAGCAGGGTGCCGCTGTACCGCATGAAGACGGCGCGCACACACTTCCACGAGGTGGGCACGGAGCTGCACGTGGTGCGCATCAAGTACGCGGCCGCCGGACCCGCGCCCGAGCCGCTCTCCAACTACTTGGATGTATGTACTTTCCTATACTATCTAAAATTTGAATAATTTCATCGCACATACACATTCACTCGTAACATAACAACTCTCAATTACTCAATTTATGAGTTGTTACTCATAAATAAGTAAAAACTACAGAATGTTTATTTTGTTGATTTAGTAGGTTCAATGCCCAGCTTACGTGAGACCCCTTCACCATCCTTGCTACATTTATGTCACATTCCCATATTCCCAATTTTTATTCACGCCTACGTATACCCCGATCGAGTCTCCCATGGACCCCAGGGGGGTCCCCCTCAGTCCAGTTTCATTTCGCCCCCGAACTCCCCCCCTCCCTCCCCTTCCTCCAGCGAGTGGGGAGCTCGATTGGCGGGCGGAGCACCGCCATCGAGTCATCTCAACGTCCCCAACGCACCCGCACGTAACCTCGTTGTATTTATTCAATTAATTATATACCAGTTACAGTCCTTTATATAGTTTTATTCCGAAGTAGTCACCCCGAGCTAGGTTAATTAGGGACTACGCCTCAACAATTTTTATCCATGTATTTGATAACAGTATATATTTTATATTATTGGATATCTGGATATATCTACTTCATATTCATGTTTTTTTGCAATGACTGTAAGCCTTAATACACAATAATGTTGATAATCCAGAATACATAGATAATTTTAATAGTAAGGCTACATTCTAAGTGCCTACATCAACCATTTATACATTCCTCTTGATGATGTAATGGCAATGTAAAGAATGTGTAATTTTATGTTGGAAAATGTTCCAATATTAACTTCTTTTAATTATTTTAACCTTGTCCAACCACTATGTTGATTATTTTCATAATTATAAAAATGTGAATCAATGATTGACTTACAGACATAAAAACGAATTATATTAAACTCATGAATAATTTTACAGTTTACTGCACAATATAGAGAATAGAAATGTTATTATTCTCTGTTGTAGAATTAAAACAAAAGTAGCTGTAGCTAAAAGCGGTCTAATTATATGTAAACAAAGAGAGGTGATGCGAGGCTCACAACGATAGCGCGATAACCCTCGAGTGTCAACAAGCTGTTATCTCTCTACGTGTGACTGTGTGACTGGGCGACTGGGTGACTGGACGCTGTGACGACGCGGACGTGCAGACGTGCTCGGAGCACATTGTCTGCGGACGTTTGCTAGGCCGGACGACGGACGACACTCGCCAATCTTCAAAACAGGCATAACATGCTAACTGCAAGCCAATATTCCCTCGAAAGGGAAGACGCAAGTGTATATTTTATTTATATACTTTATTGTACATCAAAACAGTAAAGAGACAAAAAAAATAGAAGAAATAGACGATACAAAAGGCGGTCTTATCACAAAACTCCAATCTCTTCCAGACAACCTTTGGGTTTAGGAAACTGCGTAAATGTAAATAATAGGGGTGTACTAATGCAAGTGAATGTAAAATTATTGCTTACAAACTAAAAATATATATTAAAATAATAAAACTAATAATAGGCAACTTTTAGGTAACCAGGACTTAACTCGACAAGGGAAAGACCTGGGCAACGTACAATATGTACTTGCATACGAAAAGATTACATATACAATACATGCATATGATTATGATTATGTGTTCGTTCCATTCTGATGGCGCCTTGCCTCTCCCGCACTATGTAGTAAGTCCTAATGGTCAGATATTTGAGAATGCACCGGACATGAATATCCAGAAACGAATTAGTTGCAATAGGTATATCTACAATACACTTACTGGTGGTAGAGCTCCAGTGACGGAGCTCGCGGGCGTAGGCACCACCGCATTACCTAATTTACTTGCCGCTAAATGGTAGTGTTCAGCACTATCGTGTTCCGGCCAGGTAGTAATGTACGGCCCTGTAATTTCCGGCACAGAGGCATAACACGTAAGGCCTCAGGAGTGGTAACGCATCTTCATTTTGAATTTGGTCTTAGTGTAAGTGTCTATAGGCTGCAGTCATCACTTAACATCAATGTGAACTGCATGCTTGTTTGCCACTTACATTACATAAAAAAAAACAACTGAACTCAGTCGGATGCCGCTGAGTATTTTTCCAATCTGAAAAATGAATAATATCTTTTTCCGATCGCCGAAGTCTAGACCCTAGGCTAAGCAGTAAAGATCAAACATCAAGGAGTCACCGAGACAGTTGATTAAAACATGTAGATTAAGAACTTTCACCTGACATAGAACTGTATATTTTCATTAAATAAGATGTTAATGTCATTGTAATAAAATTCACCGATTGTTTGTTTGCTAATTAACAAGTAAACGGTCAGTGTACTCGTGTCATCGAATAATAATACATGTAGTAATATTTCACATTCACAAACAATCAAACAACACAGTTTAAGCCGTATTTTTATAAATTTACGTAAAATTATTGAAAAACATAAGATTATTGCACCTATTTTTGGTTTTGTTATTAATTATACAAAGTCGATATTCTCTCCAAGTTGCACCGACAAATATTTATTTAATTAAGTATATTATAGCTTGAACATAGCTATAGTTAACCTGGCCTCAGTGTGACCAAAACTATTTAACTATCTACAATTTTAAATCTATTTCGGACCGTCCGATTGTTTATAAAAATGAATCGCGTCATTACTTCGAGTAGTTAAGTAGAACGGAGACTCATTTCCCACAAAGCTATTGCTTTAACATCACTTACGGCCAAATACTCAAACGTCACTTAAATCTAAGTCGGACTTAAAAGTCTTCCGTCTTTATAAAACACGTTCAAACGATAGAGATAGCGCACATTTGAGGGTTGCTTAAAATTGAGTGACGTTTGAGTATTCGGCCATTAGTCTTGTATGATATGGCGTATCTCACCACAATGCCGACATACATTTATTCACATAAGAATACTAACCAATAAAATATCATGCACGTCTAATTGCCTCATCATGAAACTTGGCATATGTGTGTATTGGTTCTGGCGGCGCACCGTGACCTCTCATTACTAACACTTTATTGTTATTTCTATTAGACATGGTAAGGGCCTTGGTGACAAACCAAAAAGTATTTGACTTTGAACACTATTTTTTATTTAACATTTAGCTTGATTCAAACATTTAGATGTAGCACTGGCTCTAGCCTCTAACTCAGTAGCGTAGTGGTAGCAGGCTACTACTACTACTACGCTGGGGGTCCTGAGTTCGATTCCCGGGGCGGGGACTATCAGAGATAACGGTTTAAAATCCTTTATCTCTGGTTCTATTGGGATTTTTCCATTTTCTGGAAGTTTCCCAGTACCTCGGAGTTTGGTAATGTGCCCGGAGATGGCAACAGGTTCGCCACCTGTTACATGGGCCAAAACGTAACCGGCGAGTCGTGGGTGTTTGCATGTATGCTTGAATCCATGCATTTACCTCTGCCTACCCCTTCGGGGATTACAGGCGTGAAGTTACGTTACTGGCTCTAGCAAAGGACATTATCACGGAATTATGGTATACAGACTGTCTTCCAGCCTGATAGATAGGTTTGTCTACAATGGGCCGTTTATTCAAGACTTAAACGTTATTTTTGCAAAAATCAAAACACTATAAAGACGCTCATCATTACATTATTTTATCTTGAAAATATTTACACCAAAGTGCGTAATAAGTAACTCGGTTGACATCAATTAGGTAAATAGATGCACTTTGCTGTACATTGCATTTAAGAAAAACCGGACAAGTGCGAGTTCGACTCGCGTGGTGAGGGTTCCGTACATAATTCAAACTTCTTATAGGTTTTCCAGTAATCTATAGGCAAAGAACTATTTTCCACATTTTTTTTCAAAATTTTAAGTTGAGTTGTTTCGGAGATAGGGGCGGGGGGGAATGGTCAATTTTCGTCGTTTTTCTTCTTTAAGTTCAAATTTGTTTATGCAAAAATTATAAAAAAAAAATATCTGAGATGCTGACAACAACCTCTTTCATTTGATATGTCACACGACACAGTTTTTTGTTTTTTTTTAATTTTCTGATTTACCCCCCGAAAGTGGCCCCCTTGTTTAAAATTTATTATTTTACTTGACGTGTTCATCTTTAGGTCACCAATTTACATATATTCATCAAATTTCAACTCAATCGGTCGAGTAGTTGCGGAGCAAATTGGCTGTGACAGACGGACAGACAGACAGACGCACGAGTGATCCTATAAGGGTTCCTTTTTTCCTTTTAAGGTACGGAACCCTAAAAACGGCAATGTATTGCAGTATTGCATAGTGGCTTTCAAAATTATGTCAATCTAGTTGCATCGTATGGTCCCTGATGTGTAGAGACCTCTACACATCAGCTCGTTCTGCTCGTTCCAGCTTACCTATAAGCGGACGCGCTGTGGACATTTATGGACGTATGTGTGTGTTGCGCAGGCGCAGTACTACGGGCCGATCTCGATCGGGACGCCGCCGCAGACCTTCAAGGTGGTGTTCGACACGGGCTCCTCCAACCTATGGGTGCCTTCCAAGAAGTGCCACTACACCAACATCGCTTGCCGTCAGTATACTTTTGTTTGGTGGCGCTTTTTTCATCACCATTATGGGAGAGTCCAATTTCATTTCAACTAGGATCGCTCAGTGGTTGACGGTCATCGACCACAATTTCAACGATGAACTTTTGACCGTCACCGGCATGCCCTATGACGCATGACGCCACTGTCGCCATTGTTTTCGATGCCCGTAGATTTTTAATGTAAAGTATGTTTTTTTTTAATTATTAGTTTAATTAAACACTTCATACTCTCAATTCATACATTCTACAAAGATTTACTATGACTTAAAAAAAAAAAATAATTTACAAACAAATCTCGCTAAATTTGCGCTCGGCAGGAGGGTCATACATTGTCGCGTGGGTAGAAGGGGGTCCACCTGTAGTCCAAGCACGACAAAACTATTGAAATAGTATCGTCAACATATCGAGGATACAGATGGACAATATGCACATCCGCTAGAAGTTCCCTCTAACAACGAGCGATCAAAACGACCTACCAACTATCGTCATATCAGTGTTCGTTTTGAGGAGTCCTCAGTTAGAGGGACCTTCTAGCGGATGTGCATATTGTCCACGCGCTTGTAATGTCTTTGCTGATAAAGTATGCGTGACCTGAATTGTAGCTTGTGTTGTGTTTCTTAGTGCTGCACAACAAGTACGACAGCACGAAGTCGAAGAGCTACCACAAGAACGGCACCGACTTCGCCATACACTACGGCTCCGGCAGTCTCTCTGGCTTCCTCTCCACCGACGATGTCACCGTGAGTACTCACTTTTGTGTTTATTCCTCCTGCTTTTTCCTGTTTATTACAAAAGGTTGATTAAAAATTGTTTAATAACATTTATTTTTGTCATTTTTCAGTTTTTGTCGTTTATCAAACGACAGTTTGTGTATTTTAGATAATTATATATTTTTTTTGTATTTTATAGAAGCTAGAGAGGTAGAAATAAAACAATAAAAAGGGTGCTGCAGTGGTGGCACACCTTACAAGCCCACTAAAACGACAAGACTCACATCGGTACTCATTGTCCCAATCACAGGAGACAAGTTGTAGAACTAAGATTACACGAAAATTAATTTAGAGAAGCTAATTATAAATAATGTGTCGTGTCAGGTTGGCGGCATTACGGTGCGTCAGCAGACTTTCGCGGAGGCCATGTCGGAGCCCGGCCTCGCCTTCGTCGCAGCCAAGTTCGACGGCATCCTCGGCATGGCCTTCTCCAGGTACCTCCCCCCCCCCACACACCCACACTGTAACCGCTGCCCGACCCCAGTTCGACGGCATCCTCGGCATGGCCTTCTCCAGGTACCTCCCCCCCCCCACACACCCACACTGTAACCGCTGCCCGACCCCAGTTCGACGGCATCCTCGGCATGGCCTTCTCCAGGTACCTCCCCCCCCACACACCCACACTGTAACCGCTGCCCGACCCCAGTTCGACGGCATCCTCGGCATGGCCTTCTCCAGGTACACCACTGGACAGTTAATATGTATGTACCATTTTGTTCGATAACCTTTTGCCATCTAGGTTTTATGCCATTTTGTAGGTAGGGACATGATCCCATTGCTATAAAAAATTTGGGACTTCTCATCAAAAAACAGCGACAAGTGGATTTAGCAGTCCTTTCGTGATGTTAACCTACAGTTGACAGTACGAAAAACAAATGAAAATCACGCATTTGCCTAATTTGAATTTGGAATTATGTTCTTTAAAATGTTAACTTTCAATGATACCAAAACCAGCCAGATACAAATACTACAGCCAAAGAGATTTTATTACAAGTTTGTAGCGTCCACTACATTAAGGCGCCAACTAGTGGAACACAGATGAAACCTCACAGTACTTGTCTAGTACGATAGATGGCGTACATTCGAATTACATCGCACATGCGAAGATTTCTCAAGAGTTGGCATATAGACAACTTCCCAACGTCAATCGTTGGGCCGCGGTCGGAGGATCGCTACCACTTCGCCTGGTCGGAAGATCCTCCCTTTTCGTCGGAGGAACACTTCCACCCGTTCCTCCACAAGTTCATACATACTATAATGCGAAGACTTTTTCCCCAACCTATTATATATGTTAATGTAAAATTTTACATCCTTCTCTATCTTTAACAAGTGTTTTGGTGCAACCGAAATTTAAAGTATTATTTGTGTCGGCAGCATCTCTGTGGACCGCGTGACGCCTGTAGTGGACAACATGGTGGCGCAGGGCCTCATCCAGCCCGTCTTCTCCTTCTACCTCAACAGGTGAGGCCACGGTGTCACACTTCGTCGTATCGCTCGATAACTACTTGTCATCTCCACTCATGTTTTTATTTTTATGCTTGCCCAACAAACAACGTTTCTAACGTGTGTCATGAAAAAGGAAGGTAATATTCTACGTTCCGGTATGATTCCCGAATCCCGCCTGTAGCAATTATTTTCTTACAAATATTCTAATTGGGCGGAATAGTAGATTGACACGGTCCCGAACAGGGCCGTCATCTGTGACGTTAAGCGAACGTTCGCAAGAGCCACAGATTTATGTGGCACGATAGGATCGAGGTATTTGGCGCTCCACACTTTCTGCCTACCTCTTGCGGGATTTGGCTCACATACGATATGAAGGATGTTCAAATTGTTGCAAGCAGTAAGTGGCACATAGTATTGGGTTTTATCCATCGATCACATGAGAGTTTTTAGATAGTTTAAACTTCATACCGCCCGAGGGTGGGGAGTCTTAGGAATCGGCGCGCATGTATAAGAGAATGATGAATGTAGAAGAAGCACGGGAGGTGTGTCAGGACCGGAATATCTGACGCTTCACTCTCTGCCTACCCCGTAAAGGACATGGCGCGAAGATACATAAAATTTAACTTCCTCTCTTTCCCGGTGATTCGTGATGAGAGGCATAATCATTAATTCTGTTTGGCATTAAAGTCATCCCTAAATTAAGTTTTAGTGAAGCCGAGACTGGGGGGAGGGAGTCGTTTCAACTCATCGCACTTCCTATTTACTTTGTGATGTTTCGCAATTTCTTTTCACATTTACATTTCCCCTCTGGAGCGCGTCGAGATAACCGGCCGACCTCCCTCTAACCGCGCGACCCGCGTCCGCCCGCAGGGACCCCGCCGCGGCGCAGGGCGGAGAGATCATCCTGGGCGGCTCCGACCCCGCGCACTACCGCGGGGACTTCACCTACGTGCCGCTCTCCAAGGACACCTACTGGCAGTTCCACATGGACGGGGTCACGCTCGACAACCGCACCTTCTGCGCCGACGTGAGTTCATCGCCGACATTTTTTGACGCCGCTTCGCCTCGTTCGTCTCGGCGGAGGCCCCGTGGAGATTTTAGATGGCGTAATTTCTCTCTCATACGAAACGAAGTGTATCATCGCAGGCGTGACTCGCGTCCGTGTTCGCAGGGGTGCGAGGCCATCGCCGACACGGGCACGTCGCTGATCGGCGGGCCCGCGGCCGAGGTGGAGGCCCTGAACCGCGCGCTCGGGGCCACGCCGCTCGCCTTCGGCCAGTTCGCGCTCGACTGCGCGCTGCTGCCGCGCCTGCCGCCCGTCACCTTCGCGCTCGGCGGCCGCGCCTTCCGCCTCGAAGGGACCGACTACGTGCTGCGCGTGAGTCCTCCGTTTGCACGCGTCCGTCGCTCATCTCGACGAGACGACGCCTTCGTTTATCCGTCCGTCCGGTTCTCGACCTAGGTGCCCCGCGTCGAATCGAGCGAGATCTTCCCGGGGTAAAGGTGAGCGTCGGAGTTTGAATACCGACGGACGGACGGACGGCCGGAATTTAGATCGCGAATATGTCATTTTAGACGCCTTTCTTAAAAATGAGATTCGAAGTGTCGATCGAAAATCGTCGATGATTAATTTAGATCGTGTAGTGGGACGCGTCCTCGGTCGTAACTAACCCCTTGCGATGTATCTTATTAATTTGTCCCAGATAAAATACCCAGTATGATGAAAATCGATAATCTCGACATTTATTATAGGAGATTTAAAAGAATTAGAGATATCCGATGACATCAACGAACGCGTGTATATTGCAATAATTCATATTGTGCGCGTATAATATAACCGATCGTTTTTAAAAGCCTAAATTGCACCGTGATCATTCGTTAGTTATTGTGAGATTTCACATCCTTCTCTAACTTAAAGAAATCTGTTGAAGTCGGAGAAGGATGTGAAATGTTATAAGGCGGCATGTGCAGGTGTCGCAGTTCGGCAAGACGGTGTGCCTGTCGGGCTTCATGGGGCTCGACGTGCCGCCGCCCAGCGGCCCGCTGTGGATCCTGGGCGACGTCTTCATCGGCAAGTACTACACCGAGTTCGACGCCGCCAACAAGCGCCTCGGCTTCGCCGACGCCGTCTAGGCCGCCACTCGTCACCACTCGTCACCGTCCCTCACCACTCGTCACCATCCCTCACCACTCGTCACCATCCCTCACCACTCGTCACCGTCCCTCACCACTCGTCACCGCCGCCACCACTCGCCCGCACGCCGATCACGATACGCATCTCGTGCACGAGTTCATAAAGTCACGCTAAATACCCCATTGATCTAAAAATAATGATGCCGAAGCGATATATCCCGTGATATGCCTCGAAATCTATAGAGACAGCGTCTCAGTGGAGCGGATGACGTGTCTGAGCGGCAAAATAGGTTGAACAGATCGGATCGAGTGAGATCTCTTGTCTCCGACTTACAAGAGTATTCCCCGAGAGCGAAGAATTTTACCTTCATCACGGCCAAACTTAAAATCATATTTTCGATATTAATGAAATGTTATTGGTCTGCTAGTGTCACGCTCTTGGCTTGTTTAACTTTCGTGTTTGTTCAAGTTTTAAGGCTACATTACGACCTCGCTTGAATGTCTTTTTTCATATTCTTGTATGACTAGTTTATCACCAATACTTTGCTACTAATATCAATCATACAACACACTCATTGATGCACTTCGACTCGTGCGGGAGAGAGCCGGCGATAGTAGGTAGTTTTAATTTTAAAATTGCAATGCTATCTTTAATGCAACATGCAAATATTTGTAACGTTAAAATAAATATAGTTATTAGCCTCTTTTAAGATTTAATTATATAAAAGAGATTCCAGTGAGAAATTGCACTTTTCTGCCAAAGATATAATAAATACTGTGCTAAGTAACTAACGCACTAACACTAAGAGCTTTTCAAACAACAAACATACAACGCAGATTTTTTCACCGCTTATTACTTTTATTAGAAACAAAACTCTACTACAATAAATATGTACACCAAATTACAAGCGAACCATGACAATATTGATTTGTTTTTTTTTGTATAACGTAATTTTAGAAAATAAAGATTTTAATAACGACGTTGTTTTATTTACTCGATTTCATCTTTGCATTCATTTAAGACAGGTCATTCGCTATAAATAAATCTGTAAATATATAAAAATATAAAGATAGGGCGGCCGAGCGCGCCGAGCGCGCCGAGTGACTGCGGAGGGCCAACATCACAAGTTAAAATCTATGTTATTTATTTAAATAAAACATTTAAAGTAAAATACATCGTCCGTACATAAATTATAATTACAATAATTTGATAGAACATCTGCAAGTAGGTACATACAAGGGGCCGCCGGGGAGGTCGGGGCGGTCGGGGGTCTACACTAGTCTAGGGTGAACTATACTACAGTACGCTAGGTGTGCTACACGAGCCCCAGTTTGTGTCTTTTCCGGAACTTCTTGACGTACGCCTCCACCAGCGCCTGGATCTTCGTCGGGTTGATCTCTCCCGTCTTGTTGTGGCAGATCTGCAACAATATTCACGATGACATTAGGCACAATCGCCTCAACTTCACGGAAACAAACTGAAAATATCTGATAGAAAATATTTCTAATTTACTACTAAAAAGATAACTTTTTGTCATAAATAGCAATTAGCACATGACTTGGCTTACAATACGAAGTCTACAACACTTTTTTTTTTAATATCATTGAAGTGGCAAACAAGCATGCAGTTCACATTGATGTTAAGTGATAAAAGCAGCCTATAGACACTCACACAAAGACCAAGGTCAAAATGCAGATGCGTTACCACTCCTGAGGCCTAAGATGTTATGTCTCTGTGCCGGAAATTACAGAGCCGTACATTACCACCCGACCGGAACACGATAGTGCTGAACACTACCATTTAGCGGCAATTTACCAATTCTCTAGTAATATGTGTAGGAGAAACTTAAATTCGTGAAAGAAGCAATTATTAATCAAATTCCTTCATGCTTTACTCGGAGATTACCATCCATCCCGATATCAGAATCGCTGGTTAAAAAAATATTCATATTTCTCTGAATGTATCACATGTAGCAATTATTGAAGAGATAAAACAAATATAAACTTGCCACAGGCATCCAGAAACTCTGACATAACAAAATATTGATAATGTGAGTGAGTTAAATTAGTCTAATGGTGAGATTCACAGACCCCACTACGACTACTTTCAAGCAAAGTACGCTTCGAACTGTCAAATCCCATACATTTCTGACAGTTCTAAGCATACTTTGCCCAAAGTAAAGTCGCAGTGCGGTCTGTGAATATCACCATAAGACAAAGATTTTGAGGGGTGCCATCGGTTGCATAGATTGTGGGAGGACTTGCAGTGTGATTTAAATCCCTTTTTTTTTTTCTAAGAATTTAAACTTGTCGATTTTGGCAAGTATTACCTCTAAGCCCTCTCATCCAAGACCGCCACTGGTCGTGTTGTATATAATAGGTTGGGGAAAAAGTCTTTTCGCATTATAGTATGTATGAACTTGTAATAAAATCTCTTTAGCTGTAGTATTTGTATCTGGCTGGTTTTGGTATCATTGAAAGTTAAAATTTTAAAGAACATAAATTCAAATTAGGCAAATGTGTGATTTTCATTTGTTTTTCGTACTGTCAAGATGAGTGAATCTAATGAAGAAATTCGATACATTTTAAAATTTTACTACAAAAAAAGGTAAAAATGCAACGCAAGCCGCGAAAAAAATTTGCGATGTTTATGTACCTAGTGCAGTGTCTGTGAGAGTAGCACAAATTTGGTTTAAGCGTTTTCAATCCGGAAATTTTGATGTCAAAGATACACCTCGCTCTGGTCGCCCTATCACGGATAAAATGGATGCCATTTTTGAAAAAGTGGAGCAAGATCGATATATCAGTTACGACGTAGCTGAAGAACTGAGAATTGATCACAAAACAGTTTTGGCGCATTTGAAAAAAAGCTCGATATTTGGGTACCTCACGAGCTCACTGAAAGAAACGTAATGAACCGTGTACTCATTTGTGATTCTTTATTACGACGTAATGAAACCGAATCATTTTTGAAGAAGCTGATAACTGGTGATGAAAAGTGGATCACGTACGACAAGAACGTGCGAAAAAGGTCGTGGTCAAAGGCCGGTCAGGCTTCACAGACTGTGGCGAAACCCGGGTTGACTCGCAATAAGGTGATGTTGTGTGTGTGGTGGGATTGGAAGGGCATTATTCATTATGAGCTATTACCACCAGGCAGGACTATCGATTCTGAACTCTACTGCGAACAACTGATGAGATTAAAGCAAGAAGTTGAGAGAAAGCGGCCGGAATTGATCAACAGAAGGGGTGTGGTGTTTCATCATGATAACGCTAGACCTCACACATCTATAGCCACTCAGCAAAAATTAAGAGTTTGGCTGGGAGGTGTTAATGCATCCGCCGTATAGTCCTGACCTTGCACCTTCAGATTTCCACCTGTTTCGGTCTCTTCAGAATTCTTTATGCAATGTTAGGTTAACATCACGAGAGGACTGCCAAATCCACTTGTCGCGGTATTTTGATGAGAAGTCCCAAAATTTTTATAGCAATGGGATCATGTCCCTACCTACAAGATGGCAAAAGGTTATCGAACAAAATAGTACATACATACTTTAGTTAAATTTAAATAAACTATATTAAAAAATGTTTTGAATTATCTTAAAAAATGCGAAGAAACTTTTTCCCCAAACTTATATATTATATGTAGTATTAGGAAAAGTCTGATTGACCGAATGTGTATTTAATTCCGTTGTAATAAAGGTTACATTTGATTGTTTGTGGATAAGTGGAGTCGCGTGACGTACCTTGGGCACGGTGCGGCGCAAGATGTCCTTGTACTCCTCCTTGGTGACGTGCTTCTTGTTGTAGTGCGGCTTCAGCACCAGCTTCACCTCCTCCACCACGCGCTCCTGGCGGTTCAGCTTCTTCAGGAACTGCACGAGGGAACAATACCAGTTCAATTTGACGCCTCATTAAACTACGAGAGTTTGTGAGTGGCAGTACTACCTACTACGACATCTAATCATGAACTGGCAAACAAGCATACAATTCACATTGATGGTAAGTGTATACTGTAGCCTATAAACATCTACATAAAATCCAGAGATTACACTGTAGATGCGTTGCCACTTCTGAAAAAGAAAGAAAGAAACCTCGAAATTGAATCCCCTAACACATTTTCAAAAAATTCGAATTCGGATTCGAAAAAAGATGTCATATTCTAAAAACACCTGTGAATATGCCACTGACCATGCGACCGCGTGCGACAATTTCAGCTTCTGAGCACGGTTTTCACTGTACATCCCAATAGAGGTCACATTCAGTTTTAGTTTAATCAAATAAAAATAATTCATTCAAAATATTATTTGAAAAAACATCAATTTCGCTAAAAAGATAAAAAGTCGATAAAATATGAAAAACATACAAAATAATTTGTGAAAAATTAGATTCAATATTGGATGTATTGTCATATATCACGATAATAACTATTAGAAATTAATTTAATCGCACGTAAAAAGTATTCCACACATTTATTTATATGTAAATTTTGTCACTTTTATATTTTTTTTAATTTTACATATGGTTCAGTAATTGCACGATCATTGTGGAAATGTTATCTGGTAATACATTTTGTGGAAATTATGACATTCGAATATTTAAAACGTCTTAATTTTGCGAAATCAGAGCATAGGAAAAGCAACCGAATTACTTAACCAGAAAGAGATAGTTTTGTGAGAAGTAAGTGTTTGGGAGTGGTCTATATCAATTGACCAATTGCAGTTTGAATACTCTCTGTAATGAGAATATGATGTGATTATTTTATTTTTAAAGAAAAATGGAAAGAAAAAATTGACTTCAGGCGAGACTCGAACTCGCGACCTACTGGGAATCTAGTCCAGCCGCTCTTCGCATTAACACATGAATGCGAAATAATATAAAACAATTATGATGTGATTGTCAATGTGTGCAACTGACGACAGCGGTTTCAATATGAAAATGAGGCTTTAGCCATTTTAACCTTATTATCTATTCTGTGTCTGTACTAGTCTGTAGGCCATACGATAATATTTGTCCCGGTGCGAGGATCGAACCCGCGATCCTTCGAATCAAACGGTCATCTCACACCGCTGGACCGGGTCGTCAAACAGACTGTTTTGAATCGGTAATAAACGCTATGGCTACTGCTCTATGGGGAGTGGGGACACGAGATAGATTGTCAAGCGGCAGCAAGTAGTAAGCTCCACGAGCTTACCTTGCTCTTGACTTGCATCTCGACGGCGGAGCTGGGCAGCTCGTCCAGGATCTTCAGGTTGTCGTCGTCGATCTTCACGCCCACCACTTGCGTTTTGCCTGCAGAACACACAGATAATATTACATTCAACCAATCGCAGCATCACGCAAGCACGTTCTTAAGGATGTACTTTTTTGGCGCGATTGGAAAAAACTGTGAGTGAATTTTTACGATGCGCGCGCACACCGACAGATGAAAGCAACAGTCCGAAGTTAGTCTTAACTCTTTATGTTTTGTTTTATTTCTGGTATATTGAATTGTTACGCTAACGAAGTGAACTTCTTACGTGCGTATGTACATAAGTACACTCTTTTTTTTTTCAGATTTTTTTAGTAACACCCTGGATAACATTTCTCGATCCGGGGGCGGTCTAGTGGACGTCGATAGGCTCGCTTCGTCGTCCGTCGATTTTTTAATAAACATATGTCACAATCGGATCGGAACGATTCGTACGAAATGAAATAAATGAAAACGTTTAAATGGTGTTTAAAGTTTTACATTTGTTATCATTAGATGTTTATCGATTACTGTATGTTTTCCGAATAGATAAAAATAAATTATGAAATAAATAAAGAAAAATTCTAACATCGCTAACGAGAAACAATATTCGTACCCTTCTTCTTGTTGAACTTGATGGGAATCTTCGCCGCCGAGCCCTTGCCCTTGCGGCCCTTGGGCGGCTTGTCGAAGAGCGCGTCGAACACGTCGCGGCGGGCCGGCGCCTTGCCCGCGCCCGGCGGCGGCTCGAACAGGTCGCAGAAGTCGCTGGAGCCCGGCGAGTAGGGCGAGTCGCCCCCGTCCGAGCCCAGGCCCAGGCCCATCCCCGGGCCCGGGCCCGCCACCGGCGGCGGCAGCGGCAGCCGCGCGATCTTCGTCGCCAGCGCCTGCATCGGCTTCACCGGGTTCGACTTGATCGGCGACGGCTTCGCCAGGAACAGCTTCGGCTGCGCGCGCGTCGGCGACGGCAGCACCACGCGCGGCGCCGGCGACGGCGTCGGGGCCAGCGGCGGCAGCGGCGGCCCGGGGGGCGGCGCCCCCTCGCCTCCCGCACCCATCGGGCCCCCCGCGCCCCCCGCGCCCGTCGGGCCCGCCCCCTGCGCCGGGTCGCCCGGCGGCGGCTCGGGCGACACGTCGCGCGTCGACTGCAGCAGCGCCATCACCTTCTCGATCGGCGATAGCGGCCGGCGGTCGAGCACGTCGTCGGCCGACATGTTCGTCTTCTGCGCCGTCTCGAGCGTCATGTGCGGGCGCTGCGGACTGGGCGGCGGCGCCGGCGACGCGGACGCCGAGCGCGTCGGCTCGAACGGGTCGTACGCGTCCGGGGAGCTCGGCTCGGGCGGCGTGGAGGGCCCGCGCTCGTCGGGGGCCGGGTCGGCGCGGTCGACGCGGTCGGCGCGCTCGGCGGGCGCGGCGGGCGGCGCGGGCGCGAGCGGCTCGTGCGCCGGCTCGGGCGGCGTCTTGGGCCCGGCGGGCGGCGCGGGCGCGGCGGGCGCGGGGTCGGGCGCGGCGGCGGGGGCCGGGGGCGCGCCGGGCCCCTCGCGGTCGCCGGGCTCGCTGTCGCTGAGCACGATCACGTTCTTCGGCGACGGCGTGATCTCGCGGAACGGCGACCGCTCGAGGTCGATGATCGCGACCGGCTTCGCGGTCTCGGCCTCGAGCGCGGGCGCGCGGCGCCTCTTCCGGCGGTCCCGGCGCGTCTCGCGGCGCTTCCGCTTCTCGGCGTCGTCGGCGCGCTCCTGGTCCTTGAAACTGACGCTGACGAGGATGTTGTCGCCGGACGTGAACACCTCCTTGGAGGGCCCGGGCCCGTCGCGCGCGCGGCGGCGGGGGCGCTCGGGGTCGCGCCGCCGCTTGTCCTTGCGCTTGCGCTCGGGGGCGGGCGCGGGGTGCGCGGCGTGGGCGGCATGGGCGGGGTGGGCGGAGGGCGGGGCGCGGAGGCGGGCGCGGCGCCCGGGCGAGGGGTCGGGCGGCGGCGTGCGCGGCGACAGGAGGCGCGAGTCGACGGAGGGCGGCGACCAGGCGACGGCGCGCGGCGGGCTCGGCTCCGGCGAGCGACTCGCGCTGCGCTTCCTCTTGCGCTTCGGCGTCTTCTGCGCGCGGTGGCGGGAGGGCGGGCGCTCGGATCGCGCGCGCTTCTTCTTCTTGGTCTGCTTCGGCTTCGGGCTGCGGGAGGCGGTGCGGCGGCGCTTGCGGCCGCGCGACGCGGAGCGGCGGCGGCGGGGCGGGGAGATGCGGCGGCGGGGCGAGGGCGTGCGCCGCCGCTTGCGGGGCGGGGTGCGGCGCTTGGGGCTGAGGTCGCGGCGCGGGGACAGGCGCGGGGTGACGGAGCGCGGCGAGGGCGAGGGCCGGCGGCGCGGCGGCGGGGAGGAGGCGGAGCGCGCGCGGGCGGGCGGTGAGTAGCGGCGCGGGGCGAGGGAGGGCGAGCGGCGGACGCGGGGAGGGGAGACGCGGCCGCGGGAGAGCGAGCGGCGGCGGGAAGTTGAGCGGTGGGAACGGTGGGAGCGGGGGGAGCGGTGGGAGCGGGGCGAGCGATGGGAGCGCGGGGAGCGCAGGGAGCGGCGCGGGGAAGCGCGCGCGGGCGAGAGCGAGCGGCGGCGCGGCGGTGAGTCCCGCGGGAGCGAGCGGTCGAAGGGGGAGCGGGAGCGCGAGCGGGAGGGGGAGTGCGCTCGCGGAGAGATGTCGCGCCCGAAGGGGTCCTTGAGCTTCTTGCGCTTCTCGGTGACGACGGTCCGGACGTCGTACCTCTCGAGGTCCTTCCTCTTCTCCTTTCGTTTCCTCCTTATCTCGGCGGCCTCGCTCGAGGCGCGTCGCTCCTTTTTGCTCTTCTTCTCGTCCTTGTCCCTGTCCCTGTAGTTTCTCTCCTTTCCGTTTTTCGTGAGCTTCTTGAAGGACGCCTCGTTCTTCTTTTTGCTCTTGCTCTTGTCTTTCGCCTCCTTTTTGGATTCCTTCTTCTTCTTTTTCTTGCCCTCGTCGCGTTCGTCGCCCTTGCCGGCGTCGTCTCTCTTGCGGTCCAGTATCTCCCCCTCTTCGCCGTCCGCCGGGGCCGCGGCGAGCGACGCTCGAGACGCCTCCGACGGAGCCCTCTCGTTCTCCGAGAACATCTCGTTCCCTTCATCCTCCGATATCATTTCCGTATCTAAACCTTCTATTCCTTTGTCTTTATCTGCTTCCAGAGATGTATCTTTAGATTTATTTTCGTCCAGGCAGGGTGTGTAGCTTCGTTCGTCCTCGGTTTCGCTAATGGACTCCGTCATTTTCTCTGCCTGTTCTTTGTTGTCGTCAGTATCGTCTTTTTTGTCAGTCAATGAGTTCAAACAGATATCACTATCCGATATATCGTTGTCGTCGTCCGACTGATCTTTGCTTTCAGAGGGCGCGTCTCTTTCGGGAGTCAGATTATCACTATCCCGGTTGTTTATTTCTTTTTCTTCGATCAAACATTTATCGTCTTCTTCTTGAGAGTTACTATCGAAGTTTTCGTGGTTTGCATTGGCATCGTCTTCTGAAAGATTAGTTTCCGATTTATTATCCTCCTCAGATTCAATTACGTCTTTCTCTGCTATATCATTGTCGAAATCCTTTGATTCTGCTGTTGCATCATCAATTGGTATAGGTTCACTGACGTCTTCAGTATTCCTGTCTTCCTTTACATCTGTGACTGGTGCCTCATCCGTTGGTTTATCTAAATCACCTGTATTCGTATTTTCATTTGGCTCAGCAACCGTTTCAGATTGAGCCTCCGGACTCGCATCCTCTTCGTCATATAAAGACACCTGCCTTTTTATCAACGAAGGCGTATTCAATTTTATTTTAATAGGATTTCTCGTGTTAGTTGTAATGGGGCATCTCTTGGATACTTTTTCTTTATATTCTTCATTAGTTTTAATTTTCAAATCAACGTCGTAATTTGAAGGTTTAGTACGAGTTGTGTTTACCTCAACATTTTTTTCAGGTGTCATTTCGGTTTCAGAGTTCGGAGTCGAAGGCATAGATTCCGGTAACGGCACGTCATCATCCTCCTGTACGAGATCTTCTAGATTGTTATCGTCGTCAGGTTTCTCTCGAGCAAAGTCTTCCTCTGTTAAATTACTGGTGTTAGCTATGTGAACACTCGTCGCTGAATAGATCGAAAAGTTCGGACAGTCGCCATCTGAATCATCGTCACTTTTCTCACGGTGAGAGGGAACATTAGGAGATACTATTAAATTTCTATGCTCTTTCAATACCTGTCGTACGGCACTGTCTAGTACGTTAGGTGGGACATTCATCGTGCTCGTGTCGATACCGGCCAATATACTTTGCACTGTCTGGGACGGTGCCGCGGCCGGCGCCGACGCAGGGAGAGACCCGGGTATTGGCGCACACCCTGGCATAGGCGCAGGCCCGAATACAGATAAAGGCGCAGGAGCAGATGCCGAAACAGGCGCAGGCCCGAACGCCGATAAGGGCGCGGCTCCAGGCATAGTAAGGACTCTGGATATTGACGAAAATGAGGGAGGGGGTGCGAGCGGGGGCCTCGATTGCCGGATTGAAGATTTCGTCACTTTGTCTTCATCACCACTTTCGTCGTCATCGTTTGTCGGTTCCGTAGGGTCATATTTCTCCGTGTCTATCACCAACCCGGAATCGCTCTTTTCGTCTTCGGATTTTTCTAATTCAGGAATCTTGCCGAAGCTAAACACCGGCGGTTCAGGCAAGGGCTGGAAGGAGGACGGTTGAGGTTTGTCTTGCCGAGGTGCCTCGATCGTCGAGTACAAGTCGGGTCCGGTTGAATTTGTACTCATAGGTGGCATTTGACCCATTCTCATATCCAGTGGATTTTCAAAACCACCGAATGAATGTCTGCTTTGGGTTGGTGGAGCGTCTTGCCTCGATGTGGGTTCGTTGTTCTGATACGGTTGCCACGACGAACCTAAGCTATATCGATTTTGATCGTTTAGTCGTTGATTGTTAGGATAGTTTGGTCCTCTGTTGGTCTCCGGCGCCGTTTGTCGTCTAGATCTGTCGTAATACGAATCCTCATTCTGTGAATACTGATGCGGTCTCCTAGAGTAATTACTATAAGTGTCTGGTTCGTCGCGACGCATATTATTATTGTTCTGATTATTCTGATAATTATACATGCTTCCTTGTCGATTTTGATAGCCCCCTCCATAGTTATTATCGTAGTTGCCACTGCCGTTTCTGCTGAAATTATTCGAGTTCTGCTCCCTGTGGTAATTGCCACGGTAACCTCCGCCCCAGCCGCCGCCGCCTCCGCCCCGAGACTGTCCGGGATACGATGGTGCCTTTTTCGTTGCATCTTCACCTTTAGATAAATCTAGTTTATCTTCTTTTTTAGAATCCATTGTGTCTTTTTTAGGCTGGGTCTGTTTCTCTGTCTGTATTTTAATATTGACATTGCCATCGACAGAAATAGAAGTTAAAGAATTTTTTGAATGTAATAAAGTTTGACTCTGTAGTATAGACGAAAGAAGGTCCGGCGCCGATGACGCATGTGGTGGTGATGGAATTGTTATCATTTTTCTTCTCGCCTGAAAAAAAATTCGAATTCGAATTAGTAATTATAATCAGATGTACTATCTTACGAAACAATCAAGTTTATTTTATTAACCTACTTCAAAAAAGTTGATACTGTAATACTTAGTCACCTGTCTAAATGCACTGATTATATTAGAAGACGGTCTGGCAGCTATCAGTGTGGAGGCACCCTCTGATACATCAAGGTCCTCGTCAGAGAAATATTCCAATTGATGTTGGTTTCCCATTATGTTGAGTGATGGAATGCCCACTCTCTGCCTTTGTACTGAAAGTTCTAAAGGCCTGCATGGAGCACTTATATGTTCAATGTTCTGAACATTTGCAGTGTTCATGGTGGCGAGCTTGGCACGCACACTCTGTCGCACGTGCGTCCGCCGCGCCACAGTACGCGGTTGCCGCTTTTTTGTCTATAAAACACAAACAATAGTCATTAATACAAACATTTAAAATGTTAAAAAATAAGTAACAATACGCTTTCATATTTATTTACCTTTCTTTTCTTGATTCGCCTCTTGACTCTCTTTGTAACAGGAAATTTGCCATTTTCTTCCACTTCATATTCTATAACAACTGTTTTTGTTCTTCTTCTGTTATATTTCCTGCGATGTGTGCCTGTTGTTCTTCTTCTGATTGTACTACGTGAATTTCTGTTTGTAGAATGTGAGCTTCGTGATGTTGTCGGGACATCTTCACTGACACCTCCACGACGGCCGCTGGATGTGGAAGGCTCGTCGAGAGCACTACTGTTTCTGGATGACCTTCGGACATTTCTTGGTTCTCTGAGAGGACTGGGTCTGGGACCCATTGGCATGGATAAATCCACTATTCCAGAAAATAGATCATCCACTTCCGAAATATGGATAAAGTCAAGATTATCACAGTTGGGACAGAGCCATTGGTCAATTGGTACCTGAAAAAATTAGTATTTTTATGTACTGCACCCAAATCAAATTATTCAAACAAAAAGGTCTACAATACATCAAAAAAAGAGAAACTAAATTAACCAACATGATTGATCACAGTAAAAATATAACATTATTGTCAAACTTTGTTATATTCTCCTAAGGTTTGAGGACAATCAAATTAGTAGCTAGAGAGCTGATTTCAGAGAAGGCCCAAGAGTTTACACCATAGAAGAATCAGGTGTCAAAATATTGTTCCTAATTTCCTATATTGGGTATTTAATTATTTCTTCCTTTTAAATAATAAAAAAATTTAAGACAATAGTTGAAAAGAGATGATTGATTAAGTACAAGTACATGCTCTAGATCACCCAGAGCCAGATTCACAAAGCACACTTTTTTGACCTAAGAGTCAAAATTCACTGCTTTTATAGCTACACAAGCAAGTAAAACATATATATTATTTACTTGACTTAGTAAAGAAGGACTGTTTAAAGTAATGCCAGAGTTTTGACATATCTGTGAAACAAAAATAAACAACTCCTCAGGGAAAGCACACCTGGCTGCGGATTGGCCACTTGAGACAATATCAAACTTCATATTTTAAATAATATATCTGAAATTCGGTCATTTACATCAGATTTTCTGGTGCCTGAGGGGTTTTATATTATTACAATACATGAATATTAATAAAATGTAATATAATAATAAAGTCTCTGGAAAAAGTACAACTCTATGTCAAAGTTAATTCATAGTGTGGTCTGTCAATATCAACCTCAGTGTTATTTGCTCAGATCATTATTTACAAAGGAGATGTTGCGAGCTCGGCCCTGGTCCTCAAAAAATGGGTAAATTATAGCAGAATCCGAAAAAAATACAATTAATTTAATCAAGAATATATTTTAGAGTTACCACCACATTTAATTCAAACGATTTTATCATTTTCAACCATGTTCAACACGGTGGTGATACAGCCAACGCTTGGTATCAATCGATTTCAATAGTATTTATAAAATTTTATTTTTTGTCGAAGTACTAGACAGTCAAAAAACAATTTAAAAATGAAAATGTCAAAATGACATTGTCCGCCATATTCGCCATGTTGGTTTTAAGTTGCAATTCTAACTGCAAATAATGTTTTGTAACTGCAAACAAAGCTAAATAAGTGAAAATATGCAGTAAAAACGTTTTTATATTGATTTTGGCTGTTTAATGATATTGTGTACAATACATGGCCGGAGTTCCATACATTTTTGCAACATCTCCTTTCCTACTAAAGTTTAGTTACTTTAGGCCACAATGTGCTCTCACAACAGTTGGAACAAGTTGTTTTCTCTCTATTACATGAGTTCACAATATCATGTAATAGAGAGAAAACAACACAGAATATTGAGAACAGCTACAAGATTATTTGTTACATACTTGACATACTTTTTTTTTGTTTTCATACAATAAGTACACAAATACATTTTCTTTTCCTATGAATCTAGAATTGTTTTCAAGAAGATGAGATAAAAGCTTGCCTTCATAATTCATATTGTTAGATACAAGTTTAAAGCAGTATTATTTAATTGGTCTTGAACCTCAGAAAACATAAAAAGTACAAAAACTAAGCCCAAATTAAGGATTAATAGAAATAACAAGTACTTCTATGAGAGGTGGATTGAGGCACTGCATGTGATATCCGAGATCGCAGCCATCACATAGTAACATGGTCTCCTCATTCTCTGTACTTCCACAGACCTGCCGAAAAAAACTAAGTTATCAATGCTAACACTAATTATTTTTACACAAATAACTATTAACATTCATACTATACAGACCTCACAAACTGTAGGATCTTCCATGACAAGTAATTCTACTGAAGGTCTACGTTCCACCACCTTCACAGGCTCGGTGCGTAGAACTCTGCCTCCCGCGCATGCTCTCACAACTATCGAGTCAAAAATCAACCGGTCCACAGGACAGGTATTTACATTTTTCGACCATTCAGTGATACAATCAAGACAGAAGATGTGCTCGCAGGTCTGCGGCGTTCCCACCTCTTGATCAGTGAAACGCAACAGGCATATGGAACATTTGTCGGAGTTGCCTTCTGAACTGTCCGAAGCGAAGCCGGAAGCAGGCTTAGCACTCGACGGCGCGGCGCCGGTGGCGATGGGGGCGGCAGCGCGGGAGCCGGGCCGCTCGGTCGCCCAGCCCGAGCTGCTGCCCGCACTGTCGCTGTCAGCCTCAGAGTCGCGCAGCTTGGGGAGCGCGCGCCGCCGCCGCACCCCAGCCGCAACCACTGAGCTGCCGCTGCTGTCGCTCGCTTCATCTTCACTCACCACCTGAAACCCACCCGACACGTTACACTGTGCGTTCTGCCGCGACCCTACGTGCCTCCCCCGCCTCCTGCAGTCGATATTCACCCTCAATCTCTTTCTACGTGTCCCCACCACGCCGACGCTCTCGTCGCTGTCCGACCCAGACTCGGACGACACGAAAAACACTTTCTTGATCTTGCGTTTGGGCCGTGGCGGAGAGTCTTCGCTGCCGTCGTCGCTCATGGTGCGTCGTAAACACTGACGTACGGATGCTGCTTTGGTACGCACGACACGAAGTGCTTCGCAAAGGTGTAAATGACCTTTGCAAATGAAATTTCTATGACATCTGGATCCGAACTGATTGAATTCATCCAGCTAATAATCTCAAGTGACACATTAAAACAGTTTTTCTACTTATAATTATGGCAAACACGCTCATGAAAATTATTTTTATATTTTGACAGCAAGCCGCTTTCGACGGTCAGTCGGCCATTTTCATTACGGAACAATCGCCTGTGTGTTGCCAAGTAAAGTGCAAGTAAAGTGATTGTTAATAGTTTCAAGTCCCTATAAAATCATGTCTGGATATTATAAGAGAATGTACCTACAGGTTCATATTACATAATTCATCTATACTATTAAGTGCCTAATGGCATCATTCGAATCGTTAATTTATAGAATTGAAAAAATCACATCACTTCAGTAAATTATTAGTCTGTGCATGAATTAGAGGTGAGGAGTATTTATCGGAACAGGTAAAAATCACAGGTAGAAGGCAGATAACAGATACCAGTTGCTCTCGTGGTTAACAAATACCTGTTCCTAAAAATACTCTCAATCTATGATACGCTCAAGTAACAGTCGCCAGTCATATAACAGGTAGGCTCTGATAACAGTCAATACCAATACACACGACACTGTTCTGTTCTCATCATCCGTCTCAATTCATCTTACACGAATCTCACTGGTTAAAACGAGACGTACCTAGTATTTTATCCGAAAAATACAATTGGCAGTTGAGCAGGAACAAACCATCTTTGACAAATGCCTCCTAAATTTGGTAGTGTAATCTGTTATTGCTTTGATAATAGTACATCTCGCTCATTCCTGATTTGAATAGCCGTGCTAAAACGAGAAGCACCTAGTATTTTATTATCCGACAAATATGTGTAGTTTTACTAGAGGAAGTCATCCTGTTTCTGGCCATGTTATATGTTCTGTTCGGAAATAGATACGAACAAATTGTAAGAGAATAAAGTGTAATAATATTATTATTTTACAATGTTGAAACAATTAACGGTATTACTTTTTTATGTAAATATTATTAAGCTTATAAATAAGTTTATTTTTTTATTTTATTATGTAGATTAATTAAGGTTTTTTATTAACGGCTGATAATTTAAGTACAATTGTAAACGGTACTATAATATAGTTCGCTATAACGGCTTATAGATGGCGCTACTATGTTTAATAAAACGTCCTAAATGACGCTGTAGAGAATTTGTGGCAATATTGCATATTTCTCAACCTAAATTGGATAAATTATACCGTTAATAATACAACGCCCCGACGCGTTTCGCGCCGCGCCCGCCCCTGATCCCGACCCTATCTCCGGCCCCGCGAGGCCGATGACATTCCGGTTATCACCAACCGAATGGAGTAGAGCAAAAGTTGCACCGCCCATAATCGCATATGCTCATATGTCCCTCCGCAACGCCCTAAGTCGAGGCACGGACCCACATGGGTCACCCTTAGGCAGTTGCGCTAACTTTTTTGCTAGGCTGGAGCGCCTTCTGCACTCGCCGATTTCCCGGTGGAGTAGACTAGTGCCGTCTCGAGACAAGCCGCCTACACAAAGCCCACATACAAAAAAAAAAAAAAATTAAAAAAAAAAATGGATAAATTATTCAAACTGTGACGAGTCGTATTATTATTATCCCCTCTCACAGTAATTGTGGTACTTACGGTGGTAATTAACCGTCTGTCTGTCTGTTTGTTTTTACAACAATCTTGTATGAACATTGTGTATTAAAACTTTCAACAAATTGTGTTTTTAAAAGTGCAGTTTATTTTACAGCATAATTATATAATAACCGATTTTATTGAAATTTTAGACTCGAAATTAGTTTATTTTAGGCAGAGAATCTGAAATAATACTACGTTTAGGTACTTAGACGGTCAGGATTTATTTTGTAAATATTTCAATTTTAAGAACGCATCAGAATCACACTTTATCTCATCATACTGACATGGTTGTGGCAACCCGTGCCTAGAACAAGAACAGACTAGTATTTAACAACAGATATTAAGAACAGGTATTTCTACGGAACAGGAACCGGTATTGCGATTGACCTGTTAAAACCCAAGCCTAGCATGAATAAATATTGTGCATGCACAGAGTTGAAGGATACACATGGAGAAGGCACATTCTACTATAGAAACAGTAGTTATACAATAATGGGTAAAATCGACACATGTCTGACAAAAGCAGTTTTGACTCTTTCTAACTAACCAGTAGCTCCCTTTGTAAAAAGAGACACAAGTGACGCAGAGTATCAATTCTGGAAATGATTTGATGTGACGTCATACTTATGCCTTCGCGTGCCTGTCGGCGCCATTGTATGCGCCCGAATTGTGGTAAATCTGTTGTCAAACAAACAGGTCCTCGTAATATTTTTGCTGTTTTCTTGAAAACTAAATCTTTTAACTAGATAATGTGGTATTCTAGGTTTTGCTTTATGTTGACTGATTATGCTCTCGTACTGCTTGAAACAGAGTGGTGCAAGGAAAAACGAAAATAATCTTGGATTGAACTTTGTGAGGTTATGTACAATTTTTTACGGATTGTGTCGTATTCGGTGGGATTTTGAAATGCAGTGATATATCGTAATATGTTTTATTAAGAGCTTTGAAGACCTGTGTTAGTTTCGTATGACTTATACGACTTTTAATGCTATTCATTCTTTTCTAAAAATAGCATTTTTATATAGTGATGTACGAATACTAACCTGATATATCAAAGTATCGATCATAATCATAATCATTTATTCTCAAGAACATAGTATTACATGCTTTGGTCTTAAATATTTGATTGTATCATATGTTCTGCCGCTCACGGCATGCGGCATATAAAATTATTTTCATATCAATTTAAATTATGTAATATTATATTGTATTAGCATTATACTCGATAGAATTTCTTGTTTCTTAATAAAATATCGAAGAAGAAATTGATGTAGATTAAATCATTTTTCTCCTTTTTTGCACCCGATATAGCATGGAATTTTTTTTAGATATTGTTAGAGTGTAATATAAGTATAAGTACAACATAACACAGTTTTTTTTTCATTTCATGAAGTGGCATACAGGTATCAGTTTGCATTGGTAAGTAATAGCCTATCAGTCTACACGAAACCAGAGCTTTCAATCTAAATGCGTTGCCACTTCTAAGGCCTAAGACATTACGCATCTGTGCTGGAAATCACAGGGCCGTACAGATCTGTGTCACTAACTTCTACATGCGTATCATCTGAAAAAAATTGAAGCAGGTTCCATTTCTTTTCAATTACTCATATCATTAACATACTTAGAGCCGTTCCTGCTACTTTTATAATATTGTTTAAGGTATAGTAATAATGAAAAAATAAAAAAGATCCTGTTGCACTCACGTCCAACACGTAAGTAGAAGATCTTTCGAGAATGCACAAAAATCAAATGTGTTTATTGGCCTTTAACTTGACCGAAGCGTCATGGTGCTACTCAAATTAACTAAACATAATGATTAAAATTTGGAATACATAGCAACAATATTTACAGAGATGCATTCCAAGGAGCTGGTCAGTATCAGACTCACATTTGAAGGCTGCTATAGAAAATCCTACTGAAATTCAACATTACCACAATGTGCAATTTTTAGCTCTAGTTCTGGTTGAGAACCTTTCGCAAGCTGCTGGTAATCAATAAGATCATTTGAATTAATGAATTTATTTATTTGCTAAAAGTATAGTAGGTACATAAGATCTTCAGTATATAATATAGCTTTCTTTTATATTTCACCATTTAATTTGCATGCAAATTACAGGGTACATTTTATTACTACATTATAATTATTACAATTATACTCAACTCTAATTTAGTGAGTGGATTTTACTAAGAATAAGCATACATACTTTAAAAGAATAAGAATTCGTGTTGATATAATAGCGATATTAACCGCTCATGTATTAGAAGATGATATCGATATTTATCAAAACAACCCTATGAAAGGCGGCCATTGTAATCGCCCAAATTTTTGTAGGCAAACACGCCAATTCTGTAGGAATGGACAGTCCATATATAAAGGTCAATGAGATGTGTGTAACGGTGTGTAACTCTTTACTGTTCTGATTCACTATTCTGAAACATTTCGATGTTCCGAAAGATTAGAACACCAATAATATTTCTAGTTCTCCCCCCTCCCTTTTTCCCTCTCCTTGAGCGTGCCGTGCTGCCCGTCCCTTGGATCAGTGGGACGGAGTAGGTGACTTTGCTCTTAGTGGCGTGATGTGTTGGCTCGGGGTACGGAAAGAGTCGATGAAACGGTTACCGCTGCCGCCCGCCGATCAGTAGGGGACCCGAACCCAGGCATCACCGATAAACTCTGGCCTGGGAGGCTGTCCCGCCAACCGGCGAAAAATCCAGTTTTGCGGTTGTCGTGCCGGAGTAGGAGACCGGAGTGGAACCCGATAATCGCGCACGGGGGGATCGGCGGTCCTTTCGTCCCCCGGACCTGCAAATTACATCACCACTGCGAGCAGGCATCCCTAACCAACCCGCGCTTTTGACCTTTGAACGGTTAGCATGGCACTCTTTATCCTTTCCTTTCCTAACGCTGAAAAAAAATCGTGATGTAGTTTAAAAAAAGTGTAGAGGTTTACCAGCGGGCGCCCCTTCCACATTCAAAGTGGATATGTGTAACATCAGAGGTTTTCACACCAATTTAAACGCCGTTTACCACCACCTGAAAACGGCTAAGCCTACTCTTTTTGATGGAGATTCAGTTATCCTGCCCACAAGATACTTCGTATCTCATTTACCCCGGATATACTTTGGAGAGTGTTTTTATTCGCCGTGCTGGGGTATGTCTATACGTCCGTGAGGATATCTGTTGTCCCCATCTCGACCATTACGAAGACAAGGACCTGTCCTTATAGTGGGCGCGCGTGGATTACGGAGGTACCATCCGAATCTTCGCGTGCATGTACAGATCCTACAGTGGAGACCGGGAGACAACTCGCCTATTCGAGCACATTCAGGAGGTCATCGACAGAGTGCTAGAGCAGCACCCTTCGGCGGAGTTGGTAATTCTTGGTGATTTCAATGCGCACCATACGGAGTGGTTGGGATCCCGAATCACGGACTTCGCCGGAAGGACTGCTTACAACTTTGCTACGGCGTATGGGCTCACACAAATCGTACCTGGGTTTACCTGGGTAATCGTACTTGGTATTTGTTTATTTTTTGTTTTTGGCTATATTCTTTTTTTTCCCTCAGCTATTCCCCCGCGCGCCGCTTACAAACGGTTAAATATGTTGACGTTGGCGATGGTAAGGGGCCACACGACAACGTCGTCACCTTGAGTACTGGCTGAGAAACTTGCGCAAGCTGCTGGTAATCTATGAGATCCTCATTTATTTATTTGCCAAAAATATATGTATTAGATACATAATATCTTCAGTATACAATATAGCGCTCTTTTATATTTCACCATATTTATTTGGCATGCAAATTACAGGATAGATTTTATTACTACATCATAATTATTACAATTATACTCAACTCTAATTTAGTGAGTGGATTTTACTAAGACTAAGCATACATACTTTAAAAGTGTAAGAATTCGTGTTGATAAATAAAATATCGATATAATGAGAGATGGTATGATAAGATATCGATATAAAATCCTATGAATTATCTTAGGTAGTCACACCTGTAGGTTAGGGCCTCTGCATGTATATATCTCAATGCACACGGTAAATCACCACAGACCAACAACCTAGAGTAAATCACCACTAGGGTTGTTGAGGCAGTGATTATGAGGAAGAGGAGGAGGAAGAGGAATTGTGAAGCGCAAATTTAGAGGATGCGGATAAGAAAGAGGATTTTTTAATGAGGAAGAGGATGCGGATGAGGAAGCGGAAGAGGAAGAACGTACATAACTTCACGCCTGTAATCGTAATCCCCGAAGGGATAGGCAGAGGTAGATGCATGCATTCAAGCATACATGCAAACACCCACGACTCGCCGGTTACGTTTTCGCCCATGTAACAGGTGGCGAACCTGTTGCCATCTCCGGGCACATTGCCAAACTCCGAGGTACCCTACTGGGAAACATCCAGAAAATGGAAAAATCCCAATAGCACCAGAGTTATAGGATTTTTAATCGTTATCTCTGATAGTCCCCGATCCGGGAATCGAACCCAGGACCCCCAGCGTAGTAGTAGTGGCCTGCTACCACTACGCTACTGAGGCAGTTAATGATATAATAATAATAATGAACCGTTGAAACATCCAACTGCTGGGCACGAGTCTCTTCCCTTCTTGAGGGGAGGCCTGGAGCTTACTCCACCACGCTGCTCCAATGCGGGTTGGTGGAGATAACGATTAGTGGCCAACCCGCTGTCGGATGTTTTCAAACCGCCCATACATATGGCTTGGGACAATGTTTAACGACTGCTATTTATCTATAGCAACTGGGACCGTCGGCTTAACCCTTTATTCCCATCGGCCCCCTTTGAGACCGGCACCGGGAATTGAAAAATTGTCACCAAAGTCAATTTTCGACTATTGGTACCTAACGTCCGATGCGAAATGCGAATAAACCATTGCTGTATAACTATGAAGGGGGCAAATGAAACTAACGACCACCGGGGTGGCCGTTGGCACTAATAGTGCCACCGGCACCCCGGTGCCGGTCTCAGAGGAGGCCGATGGGAATAAACGGGCTTAACGTGCTCTCCGAAGCACGGACACGCGCATTTTAATTTGTTACTAGTGGCCACCCGTCACATACCCGACCGCACCCATATCGCTTAATCGAGTAGATAGCTTGCGTTCTACACCAGCCGCGAGGCCTTGCGCGCTTCAGAAAGATGAAAGGAGGATGATACGAAATTATAAATACTAGCGGACCTAACCCCAAAATCCGCTGAACTGTCTCTATGTACATAACTACATACGTACATACATACAAAAAATAATAATTAAAAGGGCATTTTCCAGTGGACCAAACTATGAATCTAAACCATTCTCAAAACACACACAATAATGAATCATCAAAATCGGTCCAGCAGTTAAGGACGAGTTCAGTAACATACTCGTATCTACACAACACACGCACACAAAAAAAGATGAGTGAATGATACAATGTAATTAAGAAATTCGAAATGAAAATAAGAATGCAGTCTTTATTTCTTTGTTAATTAGGTACTTAAGTCGAATATAATTATTAAAAATAAAAGAATTGAATACTATTAATCAAAATTAATTGTAGAGAGGTTAATTTTTATAAAAAATAATTTGAAAGCTGTTTTCCCTGACAACCGGTTTCTTAGCTCATCGTATTATAGACGCAACGCCATAGACACAGTTCTGTCTATGGCAGTACCTATCTTCTCTTCCATCAATTGTCCCAGTGAACGACTGCTTAGCAAGCATGCTCCGATGGTTCGGGCATATAGAAATAATGTCGAATGAGCGAATGACTAAACAGATATACAATGCGAATGTGGATGGTTGCAGAGGCCCAGGAAGACCAAGGCTGACCTACCATGACCAAATAGGTCGAGTTCTGTCTGATGGTGGGGTCAAAAGTCTTAGGAATCGGTGTGCATGTATGAAGAGAATGATGAAGGTAGACGAGGCACGAGAGGTTTGTCAGAACCGGGATGTCTGGCGCTCTACACTCTCTGCCTACCCCGTTAGGGACCTGGCGTGAAGATACGTATACGTACGTACGTAATAAAATTAAAACAAACTAGCAAGGAACAGCGCCAGTGGCGGGATGGAAGGTCTCGCTCGCTTGTCCGGCCCGGCATCGCGCTGCGGCGTGTGTGTGCGTTGCCATGGATACGAGACGCGCATGCGCAATGAAATTCCTCATAAATTCCTCTTAAAATTTGAGGAAACGGTAGCGGAAGGGGAATTTTTGTTTTTATTTTTAGGATGCGGAAACGGTTGAAGAACCCAAAATATTGCGGAACTTCCTCATTATGAGGAAGAGGAAGAGGAATCCTCAACAACCCTAATCACCACAGACAAATATTGGTCTGTGACTTATGTGACTATCACCTAGGTTGTTGGTCTGTGACAATCACTGTGCACTGAGTACGTTTTTTTAAAAATCTGTGCTTTAGTCGATTAGCTCTGTGGAATCTGTGGATGCCATTATTGGTCTGTGATTTGCGCTGGAAAGAGAATTGTTGCGCTAATTTGCGCTAGGCGCTAGATTTCTTTTGTACCTACTGGTACTTACGTTTTGATTTCTTTTATATTTTTATCCGGAGACGGAGTGTTTTTACTACAAATTAATTAAGAAATGACCGCAGAGAACGAACGTGAAATTTATCATAAGTTGGAAGCCATGAAAGAGATCAGGTAAGTTTATTTTTGCCGAAATTATTCAAAATGCCTTCGCACCTGTAGACTCGGATCAATAAACACTTGACACGGATTAGGTTTATGATTGAGCATTTGTATGAATTCGTTCCACACACTCCTCTTAGAAAAAGGTTGTATTCAGGAGTTGCTAGAAATCAGGTTACGAAATTCTCACTATATTCTTCAAACTCAAATGTATTTGTTTACGTTATTACCGACACTATTTATTTTGTTTTTGCAACCAATTTAAACATACCTTGATTTTATTCGATAACATTGTTCTAAATTGAATATTTTATTGCTTAAAGAGCGTAAGTTTGAATAATATTTATATAATTTATAGGTTATTTTTGTATCTTTTAGCCAAGTCCACGGGGTAGGCAGAGAGTGGAGCGCCAGATATCCTGATCCTGACATGTAATGTAAAACAAGTACGGGGAGGTGTCCCCGTACTTGTTTTACATTTATCATTCTCTTTTACTATTTTTATTACTTACTACTCATAAAGCGAATTTCAACAAGAAATGAGTAGGCAGTGTTGACTGACAATGGATTAGAAAGGCTACCTGTCCTGGTAGGTACATTGTTTCAACTAAAGCTCTTAAATATATCTTCTAATCAGGGAGAATAGCTTATGCCATATCTGTCATACAAAGGTACCAATACAAGCAAAGAACCATAAAATTTTATCTTTTATTATTTGAACATGCACTTAATGAGGTATGCTAAGTTTTAAACACTTGACAAACTGTGTAACTAACACTGCTTTTATTTTTACTTCATTTTATGTGTAGACCTTGGTGTAAGGCCTTTACTTATTGGAATTACCTATTTATTTTAAGATAAAATATGTAATTCATATTTGAAACATTGTCTTGTGATTACATACTGATGATTAATTAAAGTATTATATCTTGAAATGACTCCTCAAAATTGGAAGTGAAACTGACTGGTATGATAATGAAAGATGAAACAATATGTGAGACTGGTGCATTGATTAACTTGTATTTATCTGATGTTATAATAAAATGAAAATAAATGGCTAATTCTACCTTTTTTTTCCTTTTTTTTTATGTAATGTAAGTGGCAAACAAGCATGCAGTTCACATTGATGTTAAGTGATGACTGCAGCCTATAGACACCCATACTGAGACCAAAGTCAAAATGCAGATGCGTTACCACCCCTGCGGCCTAAGGTGATAATAACGCCTCTGTGCCGGCAATTACAGGGCCGTACATTACCACCTGACCGGAACATGATAGTGCTGAACACTACTATTTAGGGGCAAGTATATTAGCTAATGCGGTAGTGCCTACGCCCGTGAGCTCCGTCACTGGAGCTCTACCACCAAATCTTAATTTTTATTGTTTTCGAAAAAAAAAATTATTTAGTATCATAAGTATTGAAAAATATAATGAAAAAGGAAACAAACAACGAATACTACTTTATCTATAGATCACAGGAAAAGCTATAAGAAGTTTGGTATTACAGGTTATGAGGAAACTCTCAATTGTGCGGAGTCGAAGAAAACACAAGTCTGACTTGTTTTTGGCTGGTTTTTGAATAATTTTCAACTTATCCTTACAGCCTGTTACTATGCCATAATGGAAGTAGTTGTAAAATTGATAAATGTGTATGTTGTCAGGAACAAGACGATAACCCTGGAGCGGCTGAAGCGCAGCATCGTGAGTGAGGTGCGCAGCGGCGACCAGGAAGGCCGCTGCCTGGCGCAGTACAAGCGCGAGATGGAGCTGCTGCAGCAGGAGAAGATGAGCCACGTGGAGGAGCTGCGTCAGATACACGCCGATATCAATGCTGTATGTACCACTTTGTTTACGTAATGATAGCGCCAAACAAGTGTACAGTTCACATTGGTGACAAAAACCGTGAACCATGAGGTAAAATAATAATATAGTAATATACCAAATTTTATTTTTCCTTAACAATAAGGACCTGCCCCTTATTGTAAGTACACTAAACATTGCTTACTTAAATCCTAGTTTTGTGAGGATCTGGTGCCTGAAATAGGTTTTTGAGTGAATCCTGTGCCACCAGGTCACCAGGCCCCTCCCACAAACAGTTTTCAGAAATAGTAGGTAATCCGATAGTACATTATGTATATAGGTATGTGAATTTAAAATAAAGTAGGTATATTATAGCAGTCAGATCACAATAAAAGAAAGCAACTAAAAGAAAAGGAAACGTAATGCAATACTGTTGTACAAAGTACTTCATTGAGATCTTCAATTGCAGTACTGAAGGTAAAAAATAAACTTAACAACTAGGTACCCAAAAGAATCACAAGTTATAGTAATTGAATAATAGTTATAGTGAATATAAGTTAATATGTAGATGCTCTCCTACTACTCTCTGAGGCCTATGTTGTTTTGCTACTGTTTTGCGGTAACCGAAGTATGTATATGACTGGAAGGGGCCCACAGTTGACAAGGTAGGTTAGCTCTAGGTAGGAAATTCGAAAAGTTTGAAAATTGGTCTGAGTATCTATACACGATCGTACTGCAAAATTACCACTTAGCGGTAAGTAGATTAGATAATGCGGTGGTGCCTACGCCCGCGAGCTCTGTCGCTGGAGCTCTGCCACCAGTAAAAAATATTGATACATTGTTCAACATTAAATTGCATACAGTTCTCAGACTATCAAATTCAATATGTTGTTTGTGGGAGTCAGGAAGTGAGTGTTTTGGCATCCTAGTAGCAAGGCAATAAGTGGCACCTGTGCGGGCCGTGTTTGTTGTTGCGGCGCGGCGCGGGGGGAGACCATTCGCCCGCGAACAATTGGGACTGCTCACTGTGTTTATTTTGCCTGTCAGGGAGAGATCGCCCGCCGCGCTTTATACGTTTTAGCGTAGGGCTGTGCATTGTAAATAAAATAATATTTTTAGTCATAACATTTAATAAGGTATATTGCGAGCTGTTAATTAGATGAATTGTTTGTAATATTATAGAAAATGTTTGTTAGTTATTCTTTTACTGTAGATAAAATTATATTACACCACAGTTCGCACACTCGCACTTGATTATTAATGGAATGAGTAAGTAAGTGTATAATAATTATAAAATATTTTTTTAAGTTTGTTTTTAAAATCCCGATGATAATAAAAAAAAAACAATTAAGTTCACGTTGATGGTAAGTTAACGCTGTATCCTGTAGCTTATTAAGATCTACGTAAAATTGGAGATTTCTCTCTTCCACCTCACCAGTAAAAATGAGCTATCTCTCGCCATACATTTTATAAACAATTGGCTGGTGACAGCCCTATAGAGCATATTAAACCAACTGAGATTTGATTGTGTTCTTTTTTTAGCTGAGTAAAAGTAAAACACGAGCAAACGATCTATGTTGATGGTATGTGATAACAGCCTATGAATGTCTAGGATAAACTTTTAAGGCATGTGCAATTAGATTTTGTTCATATCTATAATATAAAAATAAGTCGGGTTTTCCTTCCTGACGCTATAACTCCAGAATGCACGAACCGATTTCCACGGTTTTGCATTCGTTGGAAAGGTCTCGGGCTCCGTGAGGTTTATAGCTAAGAAAATTCAGGAAAAAATATTTATAAAACACATATACGCGGGCGAAGCCACGGGTAACAGCTAGTCTATTATATAAAAATAAGTCGGGTTTTCCTTCCTGACGCTATAACTTTAGAACGCTCGAACTGATTTCCACGGTTTTGCATTCATTGGAAAGGCCTCGGGCTCCATGAGGTTTATAGCAAAGAAAATTCAGGATTATAAAACGACATCAACGTGGGCGAAGCCGCGAGTAACAGCTAGTTGTGTATATGTATTAGAGGCGTATTGTGTATCTCGATTGACAATATTTCTATAGCCACATTGCAGTTCATTGCTGTTATATATTCACGATAATATGTCAAAACAGTTATGCACCTCAAAGTGGCATTCAAAATGATGTCAACCGAGACACAGAATACGCCTTCTGGTCCAGTCTGTGTGCATATAACCTGAAATTACAGAACTGTAAGTTTCCACCTATAGCGCGTCGTGCTAAGTTACTCTTTCGAAAAAGCTCGACCTGTTGTTATGATATTTTTTTTGCATTTTTATTTTTGGATGAGAAAAGATTGTATAGTACCATCCAAGACGATTTGAAGTTTGCCCGGCAGTAATAAGTTTTTGTTGTTCTCAATGTTAATTTACAATAATTTACTTCAATAATTTACTTCTGGTTCAAGTAAATACTTCTGCCTTCAAACATAAAACTTAGACGTCTCAATGTAGATCCATTATAGTTTCTGAGCACTCAAACAACTTCACCTGTGTATGAATAGAAAGAAAAAATGCTTTAGACATGTAACATGTGATTCCAGATGGAGACAGTGATAAAGCAGACGGAGGAGAGCATGAGCCGAAAACTGTCGAACGCGTCGCGGCTGCACGAGGACTACCGGCCGCTGAAGGCCGAGGTCGACCTGCTGCGGCGCCAGTGCCTCGGCCTCGACCGCCTGCCCGACCTGCACGAGGAGGAGGGCAGCCCCATCACGCCCGAGTCAGTGTCCCTAGCTCCTCTAGCTCCTCTAGCCCCTCTAGCCCCCCAGTTCCCTGCCAGTGCCTCGGCCTCGACCGCCTGCCCGACCTGCACGAGGAGGAGGGCAGCCCCATCACGCCCGAGTCAGTGTCCCTAGCTCCTCTAGCTCCTCTAGCCCCTCTAGCCCCCCAGTTCCCTGCCAGTGCCTCGGCCTCGACCGCCTGCCCGACCTGCACGAGGAGGAGGGCAGCCCCATCACGCCCGAGTCAGTGTCCCTAGCTCCTCTAGCTCCTCTAGCCCCTCTAGCCCCCCAGTTCCCTGCCAGTGCCTCGGCCTCGACCGCCTGCCCGACCTGCACGAGGAGGAGGGCAGCCCCATCACGCCCGAGTCAGTGTCCCTAGCTCCTCTAGCTCCTCTAGCCCCTCTAGCCCCCCAGTTCCCTGCCAGTGCCTCGGCCTCGACCGCCTGCCCGACCTGCACGAGGAGGAGGGCAGCCCCATCACGCCCGAGTCAGTGTCCCTAGCTCCTCTAGCTCCTCTAGCCCCTCTAGCCCCCCAGTTCCCTGCCAGTGCCTCGGCCTCGACCGCCTGCCCTATCTGCACGAGGAGAAGCCTCATCACGCCCAAATTTGTACCCCTTAAATTTCCCATCACCTTTCCAAGTACTTAATAATTTACTTAGCCAGAGAAAATCTATTTTATTTTAGGAGTGGGCGGTATTTTCATTTATTCAGTTATGAAGTTGCATGTGTAGAAATGTGACAGAATATTAGCAATTCAGTATAAGGTTCACAATAAAGGCACTGAAGTTTAAAATCAAGTCGTTCAACCACACTCTTGTGTGCAGTCGGCGTGCAGTTCCAACGACTATGCCGAATGTTATCTATATATATAAAAATGCAACCCGTTTTCCTTGGTCACGGCATCACGCGTGAATGGCTGGACCGATTTGGCTAATATTGATTTTGAATGATGTTTGGAAGTCCAACGAATGTTTAAAAGGTAAGAAAATATGAAGAAATTGAAGGGAAATAGTAAAAACCACCATTTTATTTTCCCATACAAATAGTCCGTATCTATCAAACCTTTGACACATGTCATATTTTTATTTTGAGGCAATACGAAGTTTGCCGGGTCAGCTAGTATTCTTATAGTACAGTAATCCCAGTCTAGTTGTCTTCCACTTTGCTCCGTCGTTCTGTGTACTGATAAAGATAATTCCATTCCAGCCGCTTCCCGTCGCTGCCGGCGAGCGCGAGCGGCGTGGGGGGCGTGGGGGGCGCGGGGGGCCTGGGGGGCGCGGCGGGTCTGGGGGGCGCGGGGGGCGCGGGGGCGCGCGCGGCCTCGTTCCTGGCGCCGGCGCCGCGCAAGCCGCCGCCGCCGCCGCCCGCGTTCAGGTCTGCGTTACAACAAGATTACATTACCGTCTCGCTGAGGTTCGATTTTCAAATCTTTTGTTGCGATCTCCCTCCCCGTCCCTCTGTAGTCCTCTATCCCCCTCTCGCAGCTTTGTCCTCCTTTGTTCCTTTCGTGTATTCTCGACGCATCTTTTAATATCCGAAAATAATCAATACGGACTCTCCGCTCCTTCCATGCGGGTCTCGAGATCGACACGGATGAGACGAAGATTGTGTTAAATGTACACGTTACTGTTACGGTCGAGGGTACTATCCTCGAAGTCGTTGACGGTCAAGTGACCTCTTCTAATACACGGGACAAACGGTTCAAACGGAGGTCAATCGCCGAATCCAACTCGATCGGCCGACTTTCTCTCCGCTTATACGAAATCAATCTATTATAGCTGAGCGGTCAGTTCCCTGATTTACTCACAATTAACCGGTGTACTTTGTCAGCGATGACATTCACGACATACTGAAACTGAACTGAAACGCGCGCTCACCGTGAGCTTCAAACGAAGGCTCAAGGTCACGCAGAGAGCGATGGAGAGAGTTATGCCCGGAGTTTCCCTGCGAGATCGATTCAATAAAGAAGAGATAGCCCACCGACTAGCGGCAGTCCGCACGACCGCACGACCGCACGACCGCACGACACGTAGCTCGGAGCACCGACAGCCGTTTGGGTAGAAGACCCAATTGGGGAGCACCGGGTGGGGGGGGGCGGCCGCGGGCGAGGCTCGCGCGGTGTATTTGGACCGCTGAGGGCGGCCCGAGACGTTTCGTTGTGGCGATCTTTGGGGGAGGCTCGTCCAGCCCTGGACCGGTTGAAATTACGATCATGGCGATGATCGTGAAGGACACGGAATGTAGGAAGCCCAATTTGGAAATAAAACTTCGGGCACTAGTATATTATTTTAATGCTCACAGATATCGATTGAATTAATCGATGTGAAAATAATGAGACAAAATCGACAAACTAGTCGAAGGAAGGCGCAGAGGTTAGCGGTCTTAGGTGACTAAGATGGAGTTAATGACTCGATGAAACCTCGAAACCCGTCTGCACCGGCGATGACCTCGAATCCTCTTCAATTCCCATCTATCGATCAAAATTGATAGATGGGGTCTAAGATACACCGAAAGGTTTTTGCCCGATACGCCATTATAATTTTCCTTGCACAGGCCGGACAATGTTCCCTGTGGACGCGCTTCGCTGTCGTATTAATGGTGCGTACGGATAATATTCGTGAATTAAGTACACACCGAAATAATGATAAAACATAGAAAGATAGTTCGTATGATTGTCCGGCATTTAAGTTATATATATAAAATACATATCTGATTACATAACAACTTTACATTATACTATATTTTTATTTGGATTCTACGTTCTGCCAGTCGTCTTAACCTGTCCTATGGTAGCCCTCTTAATAACAGACCGTGTCCTCTTCTAATACAACTAAATACTACATTTGTTCCTATTACTTCCTATGTCAAATCCTGCTTCAATTAATTTTTCTAATTAATTTTCTTATAATTTTTAAAATCATTTTGTGATTCCCTTTTTGCTTCGTCAATTCTTATTTGCTTATTGCTTATAATACTTTTTTTGCTAACGCGAAAAAACAGTGAATAACATTTTTATTGCAAGTCGACTGTGTTCGAAATATAGCTATGCTAGTTTCAAGACATTTCGTTTAAATTTAGTTAATAAAATAATGCCATACATTACAATAAAATAATATTTGTCAAGTTTACATCTCACGCGCGTCGCTGTTGCTGTGTGGAGTATTGTAAAGTGTGCGTGAGGTAGTATCAAAAGTGAAAATATGTTTGAGAATATAATAATAATAAAATAAATAAGCATCGAGACTAGCATAAATCTGTATTTGGAATATTTCAATTCTATTATACAAGAAACTGATCCGTTCCGACGTAATTTCTTTTGTAATGCGTTTAAGCTCTCGTGTCGCATGGACGCATGTCGTTTTGCGACTTCTAATCAAAAACGAATTCATCCGAAAGCAAGAAGGTCGACCTGAACCGTGGATAGCGATAATGTCTCTCGAATCAAAGAAAAGAGAGCAGTTTTTGATACCAAACAAAGTAATATTTTGTTCAAGGCAAAAGAGTCCGATCGATCCTAAACGATCACGATTCTAATTCATATCAATATAATATTAAGTATCGCTAACAGTTTTTATTCGAAATGCATCCAAACGACCCGACGCCGCAACGCATGTGTGTCGCGATATGAGAGCGCGTGAGTGTGTGACGCGTGACGTGTGACGCGTGACGTGTGACGCGTGACGTGTGACGCGTGACGCGTGACGCGTGACGCGTGACGCGTGACGCGTGACGTGTGACGCGTGACGTGTGACGCGTGACGTGTGACGCGTGACGCGTGACGTGTGCCGCGTGTGTGCAGGCAGCAGCCGCCGCCCATGAAGTCGTGCCTGTCGTGCCACCAGCAGATCCACCGCAACGCGCCCATCTGCCCGCTCTGCAAGGCCAAGAGCCGCTCGCGCAACCCCAAGAAGCCCAAGAAGAAATAGGGCCCCCCACGCCCCCCACTCGCCCCGCGCCCCCCGAGCCCCCCGCGCCCCCTCGCCCTCACGCTGCACGTGGCGGTGGCGCTGGCGAGGTCGCCGGCCGCCGCCCCCCTGTCGTAAGTCGTGTACAATAAACCAGCCCAGATTCCACAGCCTAGTGTGCAAGCAGTACCGTCCATCCGATTGTCGTTCGCACGTAGTCTACGGAAGCGTTTGCGATTATAGCCGCCCCTTTCATAAGCGACACAAAATGATAATATTATACAAAAATCATCATCAAAAATTCAAAAATGTTGAATTTTGAGGTAACATATAATTATTTTTTTGTAATTAATTTGCACGCTCTGCAATCTGACACTATAGACTTTCATATATTGTGGTGTTACATAAAATTGTTAGCAACTCTCGTACAAAATACGATAAATAAGCGAATCCACGGATTTGAAGTTGATAGACCATGCACTAAGCAATTTGATGGATTTTTATAAAACCTGCACTCTAATCAAACCAGCACAAGTAATCGGACGGGGCTGGTTTACCCTTGTTCCCGATGTCGTCTCTCGAATTTTGTAAATATATGCTCTAATTTCGACGCTGGATTCTTTTTTTAAAGGAATCTTTAAAAGAGATATTTAATTGAATACTGTAAATCTTTAAAATCCATACAAATTCATAAATGTGTATGTTTAAGGAATGTCTAGAGAAATATGTCCATAAATTATAATAAGATGTTCAAGAGACTTCATTATAAGAAAGTTACGTAGGAAATAGGTGCACATATACATGAAGATATCAAAATCAAATGGTTTGAAACGTAAGTGAATGGAACTTATTATCCCATGGGGTTGGTGTTTACACGAACACTAGATACGAGATTCACAGACTGCACTACGACTTTACTCAGACTTAGGGCGAGAGTCACAGACCCAACTTTGACTTTACTCTGACTTAAGGCAAGAGTCACAGACCCAACTTTGACATTACTCAGACTTAGGGCAAGAGTCACAGACCCAACTTTGACATTACTCAGACTTAGGGCAAGAGTCACAGACCCAACTTTGACTTTACTCTGACTTAAAGCAACAGTCACATGACCAACTTTGACTTTACTCAGACTTAGGGCAAGAGTCACAGACCCAACTTTGACTTTACTCTGACTTTAGGCAACAGTCACATGCCCAACTTTGACTTTACTCAGACTTAGGGCAAGAGTCACAGACCCAACTTTGACTTTACTCAGACTTAGGGCAAGAGTCACAGACCCAACTTTGACTTTACTCTGACTTAAGGCAACAGTCAAATGCCCAACTTTGACTTTACTCAGACTTAGGGCAAGAGTCACAGACCCAACTTTGACTTTACTCAGACTTAGGACAAGAGTCACAGACCCAACTTTGACTTTACTCTGACTTAACGCAAGAGTCACAGACCCAATTTTGACTTTACTCAGACTTAGCGCAAGATTCACAGGCCCAAGTTTGACTTAACTCTGACTAAGGGCGAGATTCACAGACCGCACTACTACTTTAGTTTGACCTGTCTTTGAGTTGAACTTTCGATCCTTATTTTGACACCCTTATTTTGAAGGTCGGTTCGTCATTTCGTCAACCGGCAGCCGTGTTCTATTTGCATACATTTAAATTACCAAAAACTTCCAACTTTTCGCATTTAATATGCTAATTGTATGTACTTTACCTAAACGCTCCAAATTCTTCCCGAATTGACCAAAATATACGTTTTCTCTTCTTTGAACTGGCCTAAATGCGTGTCACGTACACTGATGCGGTGATGTATGTATACACAGTCACACGCTACATTTTATTGTTATTGGCAGATTTCGAAACTAGGAATAATTTCGGCTGGCGCTATCGACCAGTAGGGCCATCGGGTTTATTTATTCTAGTCATTAGTCGTCATAGTTCTAGTTATAAAAGTCTACCCCATATGTCGGTCTAGAGTGGCACCATTTTTAATATATACTCGTAGATGACTGTTCTTAAAATTACTGTTGCATTTAATTCCATCCAAGAGTAAAATATAAAGCAACAATTAGGTTAGGGTTCCCACTGCAGAATCATTTCATATATGCTGCAAACCTATTTATAATCTAGAGAATATATATCCACAAGGTCTCCTATCAAAAAATGTACATGCAAACACCCACGACTCGCCGATTACCATTTTGGCCCATGTAACAAGTGGCGAACCTGTTGCAATCTCCGGGCACATTACCAAACTCCGAGGTACTGGGAAACTTCCAGAAGATGGAAAAGTCCCAATAGAACCAGAGATAAAGGATTTTTAAACCGTTATTTCTGATAGTCCCCGACTCGGGAATCAAACACAAGACCCTCAGCGCAGTAGTAGTGCCTTGCTACCACTACGCTACTGAGTCAGTTCTCTAGATTATAAATATGTGTAAAAAATAGGTTTGCAGCATATCTGGATGAACGAAATGATTCTGCAGTGGGATCCTAACCTAATATAATACTCTTTATTAAATTTAAATTGTAACAGACATTCTAAACTATGATTATTCAGAGACAAAGACAACATTTTTTACGATAAAGTCATCTATACAAATAAATAAAATTGGAGTGTCTGTTTGTAATATTAAAATAACCGCTTTTTACTAAATGCATATGTATGTATACACGGTATATATACCAAAACAACATTTTTTACAATTTTTGTCTGTCTGTCTGTTTGTTTGGCGGGGCTAATCTTGGGAACAGCTTAACCGATTTTGACGGGACTTTCACTGGCAGATAGCTGAAGTAATAAGGAGTAACTTAGGCTACTTTTATACTAGCTGCGCCCACGACTTTGTTCGGGTAGATAATGAACAATCATAAATTCTCACGCGGACGACGTCGCGGGCACAGCTAGTCTACCCTATTTATTTATAAGAATGCCAAAGCAATAAAATATCGAATCATATTGAAGAATTAAGTTAAGTAATTGTTTGATGTATCACTTTTGCACATACGCTTGTTTCTCATCTTCCGAGATCATATTACCTTGTATACATAAAAGTGTTATTTTTATTACTTAGTAGTTAGTTTTTAGTTATCAATAAGTAGTATTTAGAATAATCGGTTAGTTTCATAAAAAGTACCCTTATAGTTTCGCCATGTCCGTCCGTCCGCCTGTCTGCATCTTAGAGGAGCTGGGAGACTTTGTGTTAGAAAGCTGTTATTGGCACGAATATACATTAATCTCTGAAGCAGCAGACGGACTCTATTTGGTCCAAGAACAATATCAATTGTCATATTATTCTGCAGGTCTGAGGGATTAATCGTGGTCCGATACGCACTTGGTCGGTTTTTTTACTTCCATCTTGTATCCAAACTTGCATTTAGTTATTGTACTTTATTGAAAATATGCTGCCTGCGGCCGGCGGACGCGGGTCGGTAGTGTGGCCTTGTTGTAGCTCATTGTTACCTTTATTCATTTGGGGCTTCACTTAACTGTATTTCTGTTGTGTTCTGTACTTTGCCAAAAACCAAAAAAAAGTGAATCTCCACTTAGTGATAGGTTTTGATAAATAAACCAATCTGTGTGTGTGAGCAGTGCTAAAATCAATATTCCCGTTTTATTAAATGTCATTAAAGTCGTAAATCATATTTAGCCAGTGCTATTGTAAAATCTACGACTGGCTGGACTGGTTATCCTGAGGTCGCAGGTTCGATTCCTGCCCGAAGTCAAACTTTTCTTTAATTTCTAAAATTCACTCGCATGTGTGATTATGCGAAATATATATATATTTTTTACAATTAATAAGATTGTATGTTCTTAATCCTGGACGCTACGCAAGGCGTTTACGAAATCTATGGAGGTCGCTACATAGATTTTTTTCAAACTGCTGTCAGTCAAATGTCACCTCAGTCTGCCCCACAGAGTACTTTAATACGTACTGAAATAGAGACCTATTTTCGATATCAAAGAAGGCAACAGCTCACTTACGCCGTCTGGCGAATTTGGTGTTTCGTTTTGGAACTACAACCTAAGGTCAATAGCCCGTGCGTTGCTATTCACTGCTATTCCATTATAAAAACAGTATTTTGGGCCGCATTCTGCATATCTATCTGTGACGTGTATTCCATACATCTCAACTCGATGGAAAAATCACAGAAAACGCTTAAAAAACACTCTTTTTAAGCAATATTACATACGACGCAATTGCAGCATGACATGTTTATGTACCACGTCTGACAACATTATGAACATGAACTCTATGAACAATATTGGAACAAATATGCGCCCCTTACATTGTTAAGATTGCCATCGCATTAGTACTAAGTTTATACACCCTGGTCTGCCCGGGACCGCGGAAGCTGAAAAGCGACCGAAACGTCGGGTTGATTTTAAATAATTTTAGTTTAATAAACGCGAGATAAATCCGTAAAAATAGTTTTATTAAGAATGGTATATTAATTTTATAGGAAATTTTTAATCAGTCCTAAGTTAAAATTAGGAAACATAACACCAACCCTGTCCACTGTCCGTTGACAAACGAACCCGTGATTAACGCATTAATAGAACGCATAGGTATATCACGTACCTTTCAAATACCTTACCATAGATTTGTATAATATTATTATGATCTGTATAATAATAGGATATTCATATTAGCAATGTCACATGTAGATTTTGTACATAGAGATGTATGTTAGGTGTATTTTCGTGTTAGAATTAATTCTGGTATGTACGTATGTTTAGAGGATAATGAAGTTGAGCAAGGTGAAATGTCGCTTGTTCAACCTTGTAATTATAGGGACTACATATTTTTATAATTAGCACGGATAATTAAGATTATCTCAATATACAAACATGATCATTTAGTTAGAACAAAGAAGATTACAAAGATTACATTTGTATTTTCTATTTGCAAGTTTCCAAATCTTCCTGAAGAATATTGCAACGTATTTCTCGTATTATATGAGTTCAGAGTGCCTAGTGCGAGATTTTATTTACTCTTACGCGAATTCGATCGCGTAAGAGTAAACGCAGATTTGTATGGAATTGAAGGAGCGTCATCTAGCGGTGAACCGATGACGCTCCTTCAATTCCATACTAATCTGCGTTTACTCTTACGCGATCGCGATCGAAAATCGCGATCGGAAATCTCGCACTAGGCACTCAGTTGAGTGCAGTGCAAATTGTCATTGTTCATTTGTATAATCACCTATAATACACCTCATGTGGTATGCCTCTCATACCACTTGACTTGGTCCTATGTCCCCTGGATGAGGGCGTCCACAGTGGTTTTCCATCTCGATCGGTCTCATACTACAATAATTCATATGCTTCTTAAGTTCACATGAAATGGTGGAGAGTAATACCATTTTTTTATGAATTTTATACAGAAGTTCTTAATAACTAGTGGCCAATGTCTCTTTTTAAGCTATTATAGCCCGTGTCAGGAGACTTTATGTGGACTTTGCCAATGATAAATTAGAATTCGATTGACACAATCAAATAAAACTAAATAACTTACATAGGTTTGTGTATGCTACAGGCACAGCACAGCTCTTTTATTCTAGCTGCCCAAGAGGGCATTTACGCAGTTACCGGAGTGCGTCAGATCAATATATGGGAGATACCTTGCGTCCCGTTGAATATCCCACCATTACCAAATGTGTAAGTTCTATACAGGGCCGAACCCTAAGGGCTCCGCCACGAGCTTGCATCACAGTCTAATAGTCCGAATTTTGCATGGGAGGTTTGGCTGGGTTCACCGAGTAACATCCTATCTGACATTCTTGAGTATTTTTCCACCTCTATTTTTAAAAGAATCAAAACATTTCGATTTTTTTGGCACGGCGTTAACATCTTCAGTGAAGGAAGCGTCGGATATTATGCAATTGAAGTGAGATCGCAACGACCTTCAGATTTTTTTAAGGGCTGCCCTATGGGCGCGGTTACATAAAGACGGTTCAGATTTAATTTTGGTAAAAATGCTCAACAGGGTGCAAGCTATCTCCCGTATCTTTAATGAGACACACTCGAGTCACTCCAAAAACCCCCTCTTGTGCTCCCTTTCTACTAACTTGACTTTGAAGATAGCGAAGTTAGTAAAAAGTCTTTCTGGTAACAAAATATATGCGTAGACTTTTTAAGACCGATTTACCTATTGTTTATTATGTCTATAATTGATACATAAAAAATAAAAATGTTGTGTTTTATATACATTGCTCTGTACAGTTTTATAGTATTTTCCTAACAGAAACTCTGATAAAAATACTTAAAATATCTTCCGTATATTGTAATTTGAATATACCTTCTGGCTACTGCAATTGAAGTAGATAGGTACATTTGGTGTTTCTGGTGATCATGCATTGATGTTTGTGGGAGTTATTTTATTTTTATAGTTAATAAATGTTCTCATCATTAGTCATTGGTTTGCAAGATGGTGGGCGTTTATTTAATTATTAGTTTGTTTCCTGGAAAGCTCTCTGTCTCTTTCTCTGTGTTTACATTGTAACTGTGTGTCATTAGTCGTGTGTAAGAATGTATTGTAAATGTACATAGTCGATATAATAATAATATGTGAATATATTTTGTTTTGCAATATAAACGTTCCAAGTAAATATGTATCTCACTGCAGTTCCTCTACCCCTTTCATCGCTTCTAGTTCATTCGCATAGTTGATAAACTGTTAATGTACTTACATAAATAAAGATAAGTTATTTGTAAAGACGCAACTTTCTAACTATCGTTATACAAGACTAGCTGGCAGCGTACTGCGTTCCTGCTCAGGCGGTAAAAGGATTAATATTTCAAAACCGTCAACAATTGATTTCGTTGAAATAAACACTAGGTATAAATTATATAAACCTGTGTAGTGTGGTGCGTGCCGTTGAACACATACAAATACACAAACGCGAAAGACCCGACACAAACATCTCAGTTTATTTTATTCATTTATTTCTTAAAATTAGGCTCCTGGAGAGCACTTTTACATCGTCATTTTTTTTAAACTAACCTAGTGTGAATAACCGCTAATAATAATCAAAAACACAATAAATTAAATAGATTATAATCTGTAGGCCATACAAATATTTGTCCCAGTGTGGGAAACGAACCCGTAAGCCTCTATTAAATCGGTCGTCACACCGCTGGACTCATTTGATCCGAGTCAGTTTTTTTTTTCTTGGCCTCATGTAAGCGGCACGTCTCGAGACGGCACTAGTCTACATCACCGGGCAATCGGCGAGCGCAGAGGGCACTCTTAAAGCGCGACTGCCTAAGGTAGTGTTGGGTAGGACACGCTTTCAGAATGAGTTAGTAAGAGGAGCCTCTTTTTTGTACTGAGCCAGTACTTTGTCCCACTTCAAAATACGTGAGCCGATGACGTCACGCGAGGCCGCCGACGCGGCGAGGCGGCGAAGTGATTTGACGCGTCGCGGTGCATTTGAAGTAACATTTTTACTGGTGGTAGAGCTCCAGTGATGGAGCTCGCGGGCGTAGGCACCACCGCATTACCTAATATACTTGCCGTTAAATGGTAGTGTTCAGCACTATCATGTTTCGGTCAGGTGGTAATGTACGGCTCTGTAATTTCCGGCACAGAGGCATAACACCTAATGCCTCAGGAGTGGCAGCGCATTTGCATTTTGACCTCTGGTCATTGTGTGGGTGTCTATAGGCTGCAGTCATCACTTAACATCAATGTGAACTGCACGCTTGTTTGCCACTTTTATTACATAAAAAAAAAAAAAAAAAAACATCGAAACAACATTTGTACTAACATGACAAAATTTGTACTGGCTCTTACTTAGAGTTACAACCACATTTCATTCAGACGATTTTATCATTTTCAACTATGTTAAACATGGCGGCGATACAGCCGACGCTTGGGATCAATCGATTTCGATAGTATTTAGAAAATGTTACTTTTTTCTCCAAGTACTATATAATCAAAATACAATTGAAAAAATGAAAATGTCTAAATGACATCGCCTGCCATATTCGCCACGTTGGTTTTGAGTTGCAATTTTAACTGCAAATAATGTTTTGTAACTGCAAATAAAGCTAAATAAGTTAAAATATGCAGTAGAAAACGTTTTTATATTGATTTTGACTGTTTAATGATATTGTGTACAATACATGGCCGGAGGTCCATACATTTTTGCAACATCTCCTTTTGTCATGCGATACATTTCAAGATTTTGAAGTGACAGAATGGATTTGTTTGTACCTACTAAACATAGTGTTAATAAGATGAATATCGAGAGATATTATTTCTTTAGATAGATATTATATATTCGCCTGAAGTCAAATTTTTCTTTAATAAAATAAGATTGTGGTATTGCCAACTTGCAAAGATAATAAAATACCTATATAATTACAGTGTGGCCAGCGCTCACTTTGAGAAAAGCTAAGGTGTATTACATATTTTACACATAAGTATGTGTTGTTTTTGGGCTCGGGTGCGGGGCCCACCAAGGCGCGGGGCCCGTAGCATTTGCTGCCTCCTGCTATGTGGCTAATCCGGCACTGACACACAGGTAAGACAGGTGCGACTAGGGGCCGTGTAACTTTCACTCTGGCCATCGGAAGTTGCACCGCCCCTAATTGCATCGTTAATTCGGTAGTATACCAATGTATGTACTACCAAGTTCTCGGGGTTGGGAACAAAGACATTGGGCGTTTGGCAACACGATAACTGCGCGGTGTTTAATCGATGTCACCCGACGTCACCGCAATCACATGAGAGTGGGACGTCCTAGCCGAGCCAGTCGCGTCGCGTGACCTCTCACCCCGCTATATCACTGCTCTTTATCTACTGACAAACATTGCTGACGATTTATCATAATATTATTGCTTACAAACCTACTTACATATATACCTATTTATGGTTACATATTCTCTGATCTTAGTTAAATATTATATTTTTGAATGAGTTCTCCCTGTAGGTGTTTAGTGACGCATGACTGAGCTTAAATTAAGGATGTAGACCTATCTAACTTAGTGTTTAAATGAACGAACGTAACTTTACTAAATGTGTAAATGCATGCATTCAAGCATACATGCAAACACCCACGATTCGCCGGTTACGTTCGTTTAATCCGGCGCTGTTATTGAAGTACCTATCGATATAGGAAGTATCAATAGACAGCTTTAAAAGTAATGAGGTTTTCGTATCGTGAGTAATTTGTAATAAACAGTGATGGACGATACGCGGGCACGTGACGCGGCGCGACGGGTCGTCGGGTCGCCGCGCTACTTGCTGCCAGCTATCGCTCTCTTTGCTAGTTTCACAACAAAGGACGCTGTATCATCATCCAAATATTTACGTACTTAAGCATATTACTCATTCCGTCACACTTGAACTAGGATATTGGCCTTTGGAAGGTTCGTCCACTACGATTAAAGATCATTGTCTTTTTGTAGAAAGTTACTTTTAATTGGGGTCGCACTTGCTCCCTTATCATCGGGCATAACATCGCCTCACCAGTGGTTGCATATTTACAAAATGTCGGTGGCTGCGTCGGAAAGTATTACGTAGGGGAACCTGTTCCACTTTAAGGTAGTTCGGGGAATACCAAAATGCACGCAAGTACCGTGAAGAGTATTTTTTTTGCCTTCATTAAAGTTACTGCAGTTTCAATATTTTTTAAGTCGAGCACAGGTCTTTTAATATTTTCCTAGCTTCGCGGCACTTTAATTATAACAATGTAACATATTATTTACCAATGTAATATAATTTTGCTCATTAATACGTAAATAATTGATGACGTATTACCGACCAAAATGACGTACCTAAGCCAGTGACCGAGGTACATCGCAAGTTCGGTGGCTATGGTACAACACCGCGACAACTTCACGAATCTCACACTTATGCCATCTATTAGCTTGATATACTATAATTCGATTTCAAACAAGACAGTTTTCACAAACATGCATGCAGCACTTTCAATAAATTAGAATCGAGTAAAGTCCATAAAACGTACTTTTTGAGTATATGTATAACAAAAAATACCTTTTTCTAAATGTGCTCACAAGGAGCTGGTGAAACGCTACTAACTTTACATTAATGTACACAAATAAGGTATCAAACGACATAGACAAAAATTAAAAAAGCGCGAAATTTTTGAAAAAAAAATTATATTGTTCTAGGTACAACTCTGTCCAAGGTACAACAGGTTCCCCTACCTACCTACTGAGCTACTTGTGTTCTGAAGCTAATGTTTATTAATGCCAATAGCCTGGACAAGCAGACTCACACCTAAAGGTTACTCTCATAGGATAGGACGAAAAGACAAGGAAAAACAAAGGACGAGTCGCCAACACTTTTTACTGGTGGTAGAGCTTCAGTGACGGAGCTCGCGGGCGTAGGCACCACCGTATTACCTAATATACTTGCCGCGTGTTCCGGTCAGGTGGTAATGTACGGCCCTGTAATTTCCGGCACAGAGGCATAACACCTTAGGCCTCACGAGTGGTAACGCATCTGCATTTTGACCTTGGTCTTCATGTGGGTGTCTATAGGCTGCAGTCATCACTTAACATCAATGTGAACTGCATGCTTGTTTGCCACGGCCATTACATTAAAAAAAAAAAAAAAAACGCATCACGGTACCAGCCTAGCCAAATGTAGTACTGGAATAGTGGTTACAGAACCCTAAAAAGTGTCTTCTGATGTGAACCCGCGATGATTTATGTTTTATTTAGTAAGTAGGTTAATTAGAACTTAGGTTAATTATCTACTGTAATTATAATAATTTAAATAGGTAGGTAAGTATACAAATAAAGCGATGATTCAGGAAAAAATATTCTATTATATTTTCGCTATTACCTACTAACCTATTTCTGAATCATACTAACGTAGTCTCGTTTTATTCGCAATCGAGTCTGCTCTTGATGTTACATATTAATGTATATAGATATCTACTGCCTCAGTAGTCAAGTAGTAGCATAGCAGTAGCAGGCCGCTGCTGCTACGCTGGGGTCCCGGGTTAGAATCCCAGGTCGGAGGATACAAGAAATAATGGTGTAATAATCGTTTATCTGGTGCTCTTGGGATTTTTTATTTTCCGAATGGGAAACATTCAGTGACACTCGTGAATTTCGGTAATGTGCCCGGAGATACCTAGACGTCAATAGGGTCACCAAGTGGATGTTCGCATCTATGCGTCACTATGCGTGAATGCGTGCATTTAAACCCTACATAACTACGCCTTCGGGGAATACAAGCGTGAGCGTGTGTGTTTTTGTGTCATGAAGTCGCAAACAAGCATAAAGTTCATATCTTTATTTATTAATACCTGCGGTAGTCTACAATATAACTACCTACAGATTTCTAAATAGATGTGTTGCCACTCCTCACGCCTCAAGGCTTCAACGCTTATGCCTCTATACCGGTAAATAGACTAGGTACCTAATGCGGTTGTTCCTATGCCGACATGCTCCAGCACTGGAGCTCTACCAGCAGTAGATTTTACTATAAAAATACTATGTATGTAGGTATACCTATAAAAATATATGCAACTAAGTATTTCAGTTAAATTTCAGTTCAAACGAATTTTACGAACATTCCGGTCGGTCACGGAAAGATGCTCTAACTAACTATTCAGTTTTGTATAAAATTGTGTTAGATATTTGCCTAGAAAATGCCTAAGTGCCTATTATACCTACATACCTACTTATCTATGCCACGTCTCCACGTGTAAGAAGCTATTTTTTATGTTTTACAAAACTCCATTGATAACAAGAACCAAACTTCAATGTGGATTACGTACATTCCGATGGTGTTTTTATAACTTTGATAATAATTTGGAATATGACATAACGGAAAATTCGCCTAAAATTATTCTCAGTATGTATCTTCACGCCAGGTCCCTAACGGGGTAGGCAGAGAGTGTAGAGCGCCAGACATCCCGGTTCTGACAAACCTCTCGTGCCTCGTCTACCTTCATCATTCTCTTCATACATGCACGCCGATTCCTAAGACTTTTGACCCCACCATCAGACAGAACTCGACCTATTTGGTCATGGTAGGTCAGCCTTGGTCTTCCTGGGCCTCTGCAACCATCCACATTCGCATTGTATATCTGTTTAGTCATTCGCTCATTCGACATTCTTTCTATATGCCCGAACCATCGGAGCATGCCTTTTTTCATTTTTACACCGATACTATCATTCACACAAAGTCTCTTTCTTACATCTTCATTACGAACGCGATCAGTGAGTGATACACCGCAGATCTTGCGCAAAGATCTCATCTCGACCGCGTTCAACTTACTTTCATGCTCTTTCCTGCATACCCAGCTCTCGCTTCCATATAAAAGCGTTGGAGTAAGTACAGCATTATGTACGGCTAGTCGAGCCCGCTGGCTGAGATGTTTAGATTCTAGTAGCTTACCCAACGCTCCATTCACGCAATTCCCAGCAAGCACTCTTCTTTCTATGTCAGTGGTGTACCTACCATCCTTGCTAAAAGCACATCCAAGATATACAATTTCATCAACCTGTTCTAACACTGCATCATCTACTACTACCCTTGCATTTGTTCTCTGTTCATCTCTTTCAAATACTAATACTTTAGTTTTATCCACATTCAATTGTAAGCCTTTCTCCATACAATCCTCTTTCATGACTGTGACTAGTGCTTGTAGCCCAGATGGTATAGAGCTAACAATTACCGCATCATCTGCGTAAAGCAGACAGTTCACCACTAAGTCACCCATACGCACTCCCACATCCATCAACTTCACCCTCTGGAGGCATTTGTCCAGATATATAACAAACAGCCTAGACGAAAGCACGCAACCCTGTTTGACACCGATGTTAACATCAAACCAGGGTGACATGTTACCATCTACCCGCACACATGCTTGACAGCCCACATACGTGGACTGTATTGCACGGAGCAGACTGCCATCAATACCATACTCTGGCAAAATGTCCCACAGCTCCTTTCGTAATACCCTATCAAACGCCTTCTCCAAATCCACAAAACCGCAGAAAACCTTCTGGCTCACAGCAAGATGCTTCTCTACGATGTTGCGGAGGGAGAAAACTTGATCCATACATCCTCTTCCAGTTCTGAAACCACCCTGTGCATCCCACAACAACCCGTCGGACTTCTCTTTCATTCTTCTTTCTAAGACTTTCCCATACACTTTAGCTGCCAAACTGATCAAACTGATCGCTCGATAGCTGGTGCAGTCCATACGTGAACCCTTGCCTTTATACAAAGGCACGATGACCGCACACCGCCAATCCTTTGGGATTCTTCCGGACCTCCAGCAAAGGTTGCACAACACCCAGAAAGAATCCCAAAGGGCAGCACCACCATATTTGATCATTTCGGCAGAAACCTGATCAATACCCGCAGCCTTACCACATTTCAAACTTCGTATCGCCCTTACAATCTCATCTATTGTTATATCCTCACAAGCCGGCACCGTCAAGTCTGCAACTCCGGCGTCAGGGTTGTGAGCATAATCATACATTTCCCCATAATACTCGCTCCATCGTTTTAACACATCCTGCGTGTTCTCAAGAATGTCACCCAACTTAGATTTTATTCTATTCATTCCAGAAACTGGAGAAGAGCTTCTAGACTTTTTCACCTCCCTCCAATAGAGTTTGATGTTAGTCTCAAAGCTCTTCGCCAGTCTCTCATCAGCTTCCACTTTATCTCTCTCACGCTTTTCATTCACTAAAATCTTGGTGTCATTCTTGAGCCGACGGTAAATTTCTCTCTTCTCATCTCTCATACCATTATTCATTTGCAAAGATGCTACATAATCCAGCCATGCTTTCTTCTTTCTTTCAACGGAGTCTTGCACCTCCTATCCTATCCTTATTCTCAGTAGGTAAGGTAAATAGGACCCCGTGAATAGCGGACAGCAGAAGCAAACCGATTTCGCCGCCTCACCCAACCTCCTCCTCTCTTATGGCCGACGTTTGGTATTTTCTACGTGCTACGCCAGTATTATATTAAAATATGATTGTTCAGTATCTACCCGGACGAAGTCGTGGGCGCAGCTAGTATAAAAGTAGCCTAAGTTACTCCTTATTACATCAGCTATCTACCAGTGAAAGTCCCGTTAACATCGGAGACACTCAAATTCTATTTATTTGTATGTAGGTATGTATGTATAGATGTATGGAGATAAGAGTAGCCCATGTTACTCCTTATCACATCAGCTACCTACCCGTGGAAGTCCCGTCACAGTCGGTCCTGCCGTTCCCAAGATTAGGCCCGACAGACAGACAGACAGACAAAAATTGTCAAAAATGTTGTTTTGGTATATGTACCGTGTATACATACATATGCATTTAGTAAAAAGCGGTTATTTTAATATTACAAACAGATACTCCAATTTTATTTATTTGTATAGATGTATAGATATATAGACGTATAGATTTATTATGGAAAGGTAATATACAACATAAGACCTAAAAATTCTGTGAAAATTTTAAGCGTCTACTTGATACCGTTATTTTTATCGAGAAAAACATATACGAAAAAAAAACACGTTCATTGTATACCCCCTTGGACCCGATCACATTTTCATTTTCTTATTATTATTTAGTAATAAATTTTCTCTATATAGCGGTATCAGAAATACATGAATTTGTAAAAATGTTAGCTTTCTAGCTATCACTATTTATGAGATACAGGCTGGTGGCAGACAGACGGACGGCCGGACAGACAGACAGACAGACAGACAGTGGAGGATTAGTAATCCGTGGGGTCCGTTTTTAACTTTTAGGTACGAAACCCCCTAAAAGATAGAACTAAGGTAGACAGAATAGCTTAAAAATATTCGATATGATTCTTTAAATTGATATAACTTTTTTATTTCTGAACCGATTCACATAAAACAAACACTAACCCCCTTATTCATAAACGTACATTAGATACGTTTTAGCTATAGAATGCTTTGTCTTTGTCAGTTGCATTGTCAAATGTGCAGGATAGAAAAGGGCAAAGGAGACATTAGCAACACTTTAGCTAAAATATGTTTATGAATAAGGGGGTTAATGTAAAGTGAAACTTGCCACAATATATTAGTGAAAACCGCAAATCGAATAAGCCATTTCTGATATGAGCATGCACAAACACAAACAGACATTTTTTCCGGGATAAAAAGTACCCAGTGTTGTTCGCCAAAGGTTAAAGTTTAATCATACCAAGTTTCATTGTAATCGGACCGGTAGTTTTTCTGTGATGCTTGAACAAACAGACAGACAGACAGACAAAAATTTTTCTAATCACATATTTGGGTTCGGTAACGATATAGTAACATCCCCTGGTACTTTCTTTTTCAAAATTTTTAATGTACAGAATTTACACTTCTACAGTTTTATTATAAGTATAGATTAGTCTATGGTGCTACGCACACAGGTGCACTTGTAAATACACGTCACTGATTGATGTCTGTATACAAATTAAGCGTTTAGGTGGGGTCACAGTCCTGTGACCCCTTACTTTTTACTTTAGCAGTGGCTATATAGATACCGACCTGCATGAGAGTTTTGGGTGTTATTTCGATGTCTTTTAGTTGGACTATCAATAGCTAACATTATACTTATCCACCTTAAATTTATATCTGAACTGCATAGGATTTAAAAAAAGAATCTCCCGAAACAGATTGCACAGGTGTTATTTGTGTAGATATACATTCGTAATATTAGTATCTTTACCTACATTATCATCATGTTTAGTCCCAAGGTAGGTAAGTGGGTAGTAGGGGGCCCAAGAGGGGATTTTTGAATTAACTCCAGCGCGTCAGATTAAGATATAGGAGATACCATGCACCCGGTTTAGTAGGTACCGCCACCAAATCTAAGATTTGCATAAAGGGCCGAACCTTTAGGCCTTAGGTCTCGGCACGAGCTACGCCACTATTAGCAACTAACTACTTTTGTTTTTCTCTTTCGCATGTTTGATGTACTCGTAGGTACAATAAAAAGTTATTTATATCGAGTACCAACATATACGTGTTAGGTATGAATAAATAACACATTATATTTTACCTATTCAATTTATATCTTAATAACATAATATCATACTTATTTATATCCAAAAGGGCAGAAGCACACCGCGGTCACTCCGCAAAAATTCCATACAAACGCTTAATTTGGTACAAAATACCAACCGTCGCCCATAAGAGGGGAAGGGGTTGAGTAATGCGAGCAAATCGGGCGGGACGTCGAAGCGTCCATTCTATACGTAGTGTTATTACATATTCTCTGGCAGAAGGTCAAAAATTCCGCCCAATAAGATATAACGATTGATGACATGCCTGATAGAAAAAGTATGTTTTTATTTCTTCATCTTGATAACCGCAATCAGTGGCAATTTGACTGTATGCAGATGAGTTCAATGATGGTGAGTTCTGGCGAGAAAGTATCTCGTTATGTTTAACTGTAGGAAAGATGCAAGATAACACGGTTATTGTGACTTGTCAGACGATGTCTGTACTTTGTAGAATACCTAACGTTTAGCTCTTTCCAAGACAAGATGGTTGGAATATCCAAGTAGTTAATCGTGGATTTCAGAGCTCTGGCTCCGACTACACCAGGGCGTTGATGAAACCACTCTTCTTCTACACTCAAAGCTTTGGCGAATTGATGATCAGGTACTTATCACATGTTTTTCGTCCAGTCAAGGCGACAATCTTGCTAGGATGATTTTCTCAAAGTTTGGTGGATAGCATCGGTGTCAGGTTAATAGGTCGATATGATGATGTCTCGTTTAGCGTTTAACTACAGCCTTTATGGGGTAAGGCCCGGTATCCACCAAAGCGGAGAGGAGAGGAGACGAGAGATATGCTGCAAAGCTGGCAGGTTATTTCCACCAAAGCGGAGAGAAGTGTAGCGGAGGGGAGATGTGAGCTCTGTGTAGCAGAGATGTGATGTAAGCTGTTAGAGATCGAAACTTCGGCCGCCCGACTAGACACTTTTCCGCTCTGCCGCGCCGCTTGCTCGCTCGCCGCACAAACTTCTATAGAAAAATGAGACAACTCTCCTCTCCGCTTGATCTAATTCCAGTATAGATAATGTACTCTTTGATCTAAGCTTCCACTCGAGCTAAGCGGAGAAGAGATGTGGAAATAACGAAAACTGATTGGTTTATTCAAACACATCTCTCGTCTCCTCTCCTCTTATTGAAGAAATACAAAACGAGGAATAAAGGAAAACTACGTCTTTTATTACATAAACATTTATTGAACTTATTGCAACATTCACAAGTTAAGTTATTGTATCACAATGATTGGTTGAAGATATCAATCAACTGACTGCAACCAATTTTTACATTTAAGTATACCTATTAATTAATTTTTAATATCTACTTATATCTACGAAGGAATGTCTTTAATCATATCGAGTATCGAGGTGCTCACGATGTGATAGTTCTCGAACAAAATCATATCGAGTCAAATTCAGTGAGCAGGATGATGTTGTCCACACCATCCTGTCTACATCATCCTGCTTATATGCTGTTTCGATAAACTATTTAACTCAAATGTTACACAAAACACAATGCAGTCATTAAGACGCTCCTTCATTGAATTAACTTAAATTATGTTATAAAATTACAATACTCGGGATTTTTTTATGAAATTCAAAACACATTTTTATCACCTTTTTCATTTAGGTAACGAAACGAAAAAACAAAAGAATTGTGATGTGTGTCCACTGGATATTACCTACGTCTCTTTATCAAAATAATACAAGAATATTAAACAACAAACGATGGATAGATAGGTAAGTTATATCTGTCATTCTAAAATACCAATTGGCAATGAATTTGTGTCTACTAAATTATGTACAATTTCTAAATTCATCTATAACAATCATGGACCTTAACAAAAGGTTATTCTGATCTTGTAATGTATCAATACTAATCTTTCGCTATAGATAGGTATTTCAATAATTTCTCTTTATCACGATGACAAGCGATATAATATTGCTAGACGACGAAATTATAAAGGTGATAGGTATTTCAATTCTTTCAATAAAGCAGTTCATTCTTTACAGAAAGAAGGATATATCTGTCCTTTAAGTGTTAAGGAAAGCTATGTGTTAAAGAGAGCCGGAGGGGGTGTGGGGAGTGTGGGGGGTGTGGGGGAGGAGGGGGCTATGGGACGAGGAGGTGGAGGAGGTGGAGGAGGTGGAGGAGGTGGAGGAGGTCAGACAGTGGGACGGTCAGACGAGCGGGTAGGAGGCGGAGGAGGCGATGCCGCAGTGGTTGTCGCGGTTGCGCGCCATCTTGATGTAGCCGAGCTCGCCCCACGTGCGGCCCCACGAGTTCTTCACCAGCCAGTAGTCGCCGCCGTCCTCGTCCGAGCCGTAGCCCACCACCAGCACCTGCGACAGATGTTCCTTTGAATGCGTAGTCAGACAATATGTAATAATACGTAGTGCGAACTGCCTCAGTAGCCCAGTGGTAACGGGCCACTACTGCTCCGCTGGAGGTCCCGGCTTCGATTCCCGGGTCGGGAGCTATCGGAGATAACGGTTTAAAATCCTTTATCTCTGGTTCTATTGAGATTTATTCCATTTTCCGGAAGTTTCCCAGTACCTCGGAGTTTGCCCGGAGATGGCAACAGGCTCGCCACCTGTTACATGGGCCAAAAACGTAACCGGCGAATCGTGGGTGTTTGCATGTATGCTTGAATGCATGCATTTACCTCTGCCTACCCCTTCGGGGATTACAGGCGTGATGTTACGTTACGTTACGTAGTGCGACACGGGCTTCCGGCCGCAGCGGACCGGAGGGGAGTAGCCGTATGCGGGCTTTCCCCTCTGTCAAAGTACGAGCGCGAGTGGTCCTATGCCTGTCGCCGAGACGTTTAAATGTGTGCGTGAAATTGTTTATGTATGTACTTATTTTGTTAAAGTCGAGGTGTGAGTTTCGTAGTAATTGACGATTTTTGTTGTGTGTGTGCCACATAAATTTTTCCCCGCAATAAATGACAGACTGTTTTGCATCGGGAATAAACGGTATGGGTCCTCCCCTCCGGTCGGCCGGTGGCCCGTGTTGCTCTATGTTTGAATGTTTATGATGAACGATGTAAGGGAATGAATTACTAGTAGTAGTTATTTAACGCTTTGCTCGATGAGTCTTGCTTCACGGCATAATCCAAGACTTGAACATATGCGCGAGCGTTCTCCGACAGTCGTTTCTCCTTTGGACGATTCACCCATGGGACGTTTCGTTAAATGGGTGATTTAACGAAACGTCCCATGGGTGAATCGTTCTGTCTTCTAACCTCTCAAAAATGTAAAGTTCTGTTGATGATTAGTTCAAAGGAGAAACGATTGGAGAATGCTTGAAGATTCGACGTGAACACGGTTGTAAAGAAAACAAGAAAATAAGGACAATTTGAAGAAACTCACTCACAATGAAAGTTGGTGGATGAACAGATTGACAAATATTCGTCGTAGTAGACTCCGTTCGAGTAGAGCTGAAAGGTGTCCTACGAGACATGGCCTCGGTGACATGGCCACCGTCAGCGGCCAGAGACCAAAAGAGATGACTGAATTTAAATGGAACTCACCTTGTGATCAAAGCTGGCAAGGTGTGCGTGGAACAGTAACTCGGTCGAATGTCTACGTGTGCAATGCTCCACGATTCAATTTCATGGTGTTTCCTAGATGAATACTCCAAGACCAAAAGAGAGAGACATCGAATTAGAAAGCGACTGACCCCGTGGTCGAGGTTGGTGGAGGAGCAGTTCTCGTCGTAGTAGACGCCCTGCGAGTAGAGCTGGAAGGTGTCCTGGGAGGCGTCGATGGCCACGGAGACGGGCCCCACGGTGGCCACCGCCAGCCGCAGCTTCTCCTCGTCTCCCTGCGGGATGTCCACGAAGCCGCGGTCCTCCGCGCCAGACTCCTTCGGGTTGTACCTGTTCACACACGTTTACAGGTTCTGTTATGTAATCGCAGACGGTGGCGAAAAGCATGAAGTTCACAGGTACGGAAGGTACATCAAAATTTACAGGAAAATCGTAACTCGGCACCTGTATGCTCCCGAGTAGGGGCCAGAAGTAAGTTTGGTGAGCATACCGACTTGCAAACGCCCACTGTAATTAATAGGTAGGTACGAGTCACGACGGTAAGTCAATACTGTATATGACCTATATTAAAAAGTTAGATATTCAAATGTAGATGCTCGGTCAATCCTGAGGCTTTTTATGTCGTTATTTATGTATCTACCGGAAATTACGGCCTCAATCGTTTTCTTACAACTCCTTCCTCGGCTACAATCAATTGAGACACGTTAAACCAAAAAAGACGGCGAAGAACGGGCAACGACAACCGATGAGAATCGAGACTCTGCCCATTATATAAAAACCTATCAGACGGAACCGCGAAGGAACAATTAAGGAAAGCGGTTTCACCTGCACTTGTCGTCGACGGCCTCGTACGGGTAGCTCTTCTCGGTGTCGATGCCGCCGTTATCCTTGATGTACTTGAAGGCGTTGTCCATGAGGCCCCCGTTGCAGCCGTTGTTGCCGTACGCCAGGGAGCAGTCCACCAGGTTCTGCTCCGACAGCGACACCAGGTACCCGGTCTGCCGGAAGTGCTGCGCCTCTAGCGACCCCGTCTGCACCGCACACCACACACCAGACACGGTTAACACGGTATACGATACCCCACACATAGAATTAGCGCACATTACTATACACAAGTTTATGGCATTTTTTTCCATTTTTATTTGATCGATTCGAACTTATATTTAGGCTGATCTTTGTATTTAAGCGAAATAAAATATGTTTTTTTCTCATTTCCTCACTCGTGTTATGCTTCTATAATAATACCGTATTTTAACTCATGAGCCTATTTTGTCTTTTCGGTTGATTTGTAATTGCGTATGATAAAGACAGAAGACTTATTGACTCGCATCATTAAACATGATTAACTAAAGGGTAAGTTGTTATGTTTACTAATAAGCTAACCAAACAAAAAATTATATAATGGTTCACGATCAAAGTAACGATTGCTGATAGGCGTTCGTCATAATGTAACTTAAAGTAAAACCGGTCTTGCAGGTAGGTGACTACCGATTTCAACTTTTAAGTAGGCATGTAGGTAGTGTTTTTTAAAAAACAACAAGGAACGTATTTTGACGTTGTTGTGTGACGTGTGTGACGACGCAACAAATATTCAACAAGTGTACCAACAAGGACAAGGGCAGGGAAGCGGTGAAGCTGTGAACTTCCTCGAGTTGTCGACCTCCAACCCCTCCACCAGAAGCTAGAGCCAGAGCAAGCACTAAGCAACTAAGCAGCCGCGTGTTGACGCCGCATACCTACTGTTACGCGATACGACACAATTTATTTTGTTTACATTTATTTAGTACACAAATTGTCTATTTCGATCAATGGTAGCTCGTCGCGCGTCGGTGCCTTATTCGTGATTGGCGTTAAGTCTAATTTGCAATAGATCACCGGAAACTTCTTCAATGATACCTACATAGATTCTTATCTGTGTATGCAAATCTATTTCATTTTTGTATATATTCATATTTTGTCTTTTTTAAAGATATTAGACAGAGCCATGGAGCTAACAAGACCCACATAGTATTATTTAATCAACTTTAAAGGTACCTGACATGGTTTATGCTCAATTTACTGATGATACGGTATGAGATGAGTATGACGCAGCGACACGATAATATACCTATAGGTATTATGGTTTCTTGCGCGAGATTGTCAGATGAATAATAAGTTGCTTATCGCAGTAATCGCACACGACATGCCAATGACTATTTTCACAGGTTCAAGCTAATACCTTTTCACAAAGACTTTAGAACATTCAACTCTTCTAATATCTTTGACTCTCCATCTCTCCACGATAGCCGTGTTTATTTTGTTTAGCAAATGTTATGCTGACTACTTATTTAAATGTTATTAAAACCATATTTTTTACAAAATTCATAGGTACATAAGATTTGATACTTTTTTATTAGGTACCTGTATTAATTTTTAGACAAGTGTTTCGTTTTGATCTTCATAATCTTTGGATATGTAAAGTTTAAGTGAGAGTAGCTACTCTAGGTGTCTCTTGGGCTGACAACTTTCACACACGATCTGCAACAGTCTAGATGAGAAAGAACGCGCAAAGCACGCTCTTTATTTATCAAAAGATTCGTAGTTGCAATGACGGAACAAAAAAGGGCTAAGTTTGTCAAACTACTCCCTGAATTAGATGGGTACCTATTTCGTTCTTAAAATTCCAAGAAAGAGATAGCTTGCTTCTTTTGATCAACCAATGCTATCTGATGTTATCCTTTTAAGTTTCAACAAATAATTTTAGGGTCGTCGATGTTGTGTATTGTATAATCCAGTCAATGAATCATTATTGCGATGTAAGTAGGTTTTAGGTATTATATTTGCTTGAACAATAGACGATGCACTCGCAGCAGACACGCAACGCAATACACTAACGATGAATAATCATGTGGACCGATTGCTCGATATCCACAGCTGAGTAAATCGTGTCGATAGTTCAACGATTCGCAGAAATGGGTCATCGGTTGACGAATACATTTTTAGTTTGAAATAATTTGTGTGTAATGTGGCTAATAAGTCCGCATAATGGTACACGAGTGAAGGCTACCGAGAGGAACAATGACATTATTGTCTTTGGGTCCCAAAGACCCAAAGACAATAATGACAAGTCCCTCACGGGGTAGGCCGAGAGTGTGTAGTGTCAGATATCCCAGTCCTGACACATGTGTTTACTTATTGTGTTCTCATCCTTCACTTAACTTAAAGAAATCTGTTAGAGTTCACAGTAATGTTGGAAGACATTAAATTCGCAACTATAAAAAGGCAAGCTGTCTCTTAATAGATACTTATCAGTTATCATACACACTCAGTCCCATATTAAGGTACTTTTGAATAAAAATGACGCCTTTAAAACGACGTTTCTAATGATATTATATCTTTCAGAGGTCAATGATGCCTCCGTGATCGGCAAAAAATCTCTCGATGATAATAAACATGACTTTGTTATCTTTATTTTTGGGTATGTTATCGTATAATGCAGGTGAGAAATGCGAACATATTAAGCTTATTTTTTTTGTTTTTTCCTGTTTTTGGTGAAAATGTTCTAATTTTAGATACTATCAACCTGCATATTTTAATTTTAGGGATTGAGCTGAAGCCAAAATGTCAATGACCTTAAAAAACCATTAACTTGGGTACTAAAACGTATGACTTAAAGTAAATACCACTTCATGATGTTCAAATGTTCCATCTAACTTCATCTAGTTACTGACTTTTATTTAAAATGTCTTACTCATAAAAAATGTCTTTTTTTAAGCCAACAGAGTTTTCTTGTTGTGACCCAGTAGACTATCGATGGCTACAAAATATCGAAAGCTTCTTTAAGCTAAACTGAATCGCTGTCCATCTCTATTCTCGGTGTTGTGTGGCTGTGGGAAATTTAAGATAAGAGGTAGGTAGGTAAGGTAAGGCCCAACAGTTCTCAACGCCATGCGTCGATCTAGGGGAAGGAGGCCGTTTTTTTTTGGCCTTTTTTTTTGTATTATGGCATCGCTATTACGCATATTGCCAGTGTCAAGTAAAACGATATTTCGTATTTATTTAAGCAGTGTAAAAGTTAGTATAATATAGTCATCAAGTATAATATGTAAGTATCAAGTATATAGGTTATGAAGTATAATATGTCAGTCAAGTGAGTTACAGTCAAGTTATTCGAGTAAAGTGATGGCTACTATACCAGAACATTTACAATGAAGTTTTGGAGGCAACCTGAAAGGTCGTGTTTTCGCACTGTTATTCTATTTCACTATACACGGGCACTGTAATAAACCTATATCAAACAAACTCCCACCAACTTTATTCAATATAACTTAAAAATACACCAAGAAAATGAAATAAAATAAGAGCACCATACGCCTCTTTCAAGGTTCCCGCCAAAACTCAAGGAGACCGTTTCGGTTTAGGAGAAAAAAAGGTTTCGGTTTGGATATAAAGGTCGTTGGATCTAGGGCAGAGTTTCCCAAACTATTTTTCTTGTAGACCCCTTTCCTTTTTTTTTTGGTTTCGGTGGACCTCCTTGCTAACATTTATATACTTTCCCATGTATCCCATTTTTATTTACGCATATACGTAGACCCCACCGAGTCTCCCGTAGACCCCAGGGGGTCTATATGGACCACTTTGGGAATCACCGATCTAGGGGAAAGGCGGAGACAGGTCAGTTTATAAACTCTAGAGGGGAGATCGGCTTCTCCTCTGGCGACGCCTACGACTACGGTTACAGACAGATATGTGAACAACAAAGTTAAACTCACGGTGCTGAACGCCCAGCAGGAGCCGCACTTGCCCTGGTCCTTGACCTCGGTGACGGCGCCCATCTTGCGCCAGTCCACGGTGTCGGGCGCCGCCACGTTGGCGGGCGACACGAACCGCACGCCGCGCGCCTCGCGCCCCTTGTACAGCCCCTTGTTGTGCCTGCACGCACAGCCCTCGTGTTATGGACGACAAACAAATACACCCGAGGCACACCGCGGACGCTCGGCTAAAATTCCATACAAATGCTTATTCTGGTCACCTATTACAAAGACGTCGATCGGTGACACGTATTTAACTATTTACACGCGCACAGATAAGCGTAGCACATAGGGTTATGACTTTAGGCCTCGGGCCGGCACCACCCGACTTTTCGCCACAAGAGAAGAAAAAAGAGGGCAGCATACGAAAGAGCGAGACAATTCCGTAATAATTATGTTTGAATCTTTAGAAGTTTAACCAGGGAAATCAGGCGGGACGTCGAAGTGTCCATGGTATAGGTGGTATTATTACATACTCTCTGCCGAATTAAGGCACAACATTTTCTTTTTTCTTTTTTCGTCTCAAGAACTCTTTTACCCGTTCCTCCACTCCGTGTTACACACTAGATAGCGACTTTTGTAGGTAGTGGACGTTACGAAGTCACTGAACTGAAGTGCTGTGTATACATCAGAACAAAGACGGTGATTTAAAGGGAGGTCCAGAATAGTAAAATGCTGTGTTACTTTCCTGAATTAAGTAGCTGTTTTGGTGTCTCTTCCTAGACTATCCACGAATAAGGTACATCTCGTATACATTTATTGAAAGGTGGATAACACGTGAGAGATGTTGAATAAGACATCTCAAACAATTTTCATATTCTCCCAACATGGCCCATATTTTCCAGTTTAGTACAGATGAATCCAGAAATAAATAATCTACTTGTGATTTATATTACAACAGGTCACGGAAAGTTATCTACACTTTACGCACGTTACTGATAACACGTTCTCGGATAGGGTTGCTAAGCCCACTACATATTGTAACACCGCAATATCAGAGAATATGTAATAATAGTAATATCGTACCCTTACCTTAAATCGCATCTACTAAACAGCGAAATTACTGTGCCTACATTATCATACCTTAAATTTTTGTATATTATTACACACCTACTTAAAAATGGACAGCCCTAATCACGGAGTTCCTATTTACAATCTTAATAAAAATTACTCACTTATTATATAACAATGTCAACAATAGACAATAGGTAGCTGGCTAATACCGCCGTAATACGATACCACCGAGGCATCCTTCAATACTTATTATTAATAGCATTTAATTAATATATATTATGCTTCATAAACGCGCCGTATTCACGGTTAATTGAAGTTCAAAAAACAATGAAATTCGCAATTCAAATACGTACAGAATGATAATGTAGGTCTGTACTTGATCGAGGAATTAGTTTAGAAGCTATTTTAGAACTACCTCCGTTAGTAGTTTAGTTCAACTATCTATCCTCTGAGGTGTTTCGCGACAATATGGGGTTCTTCAAAACAGGCGTCAAAAGAGTTCTTCAGGGCTGGCAGCGCGTTGGCAACTCCCCTGATGTTGCAAATGTTCATAGGCGACGATAACCACTTTCCATCAGGTGGCCCGTCTGTTTGTCTGTCAGTCCTTTGACATAAAAAAACTAATCTTACTGGCGTTATTACTTTAGTAGGCGGTATGGTAAATAGTAATTACCTTGTCGGTAGGTTCCTACTTGCGCAATAACGCTTTTAGAGTATTGTATATTATATAGACTGTTGGTATTTGGACGGGATATCTTTAAAATTAAATGCCATTTTTTTTTACTCTAGACGAGGGCAGGCGCCTCTCCTGTCATTCCCTGGCGACGCCCATGATTGGTTGTGGACTTCGAAATGGTCGAACGGTACGTACCTTCTCACTCGACCCCGCGACTCATCAATAGAAAAAGGGGAAGTAGTACTCACTTGCTGGTCCTGTTGAAGCCGTTCATGGTGTGCACGAACTCATGGTGCAGCATGTCGGAGTACTTGTTGGTGGCGAGGCGGAAGGAGGCGAGGCCGCGCGCGAACCGCTGGTTGTGCTTCGCCACCTTGTGCTTGTTCTCCGCGTAGATCTTCATACGGAACTTGTCCTCCACCTCGCTGTCGTAATCCTTGCTGTGCTCCAGCTGACGTTAAAAGACATTTTAATTAAATATGACTAAGGCTGGAGATCACCACCAACCCGCATTGGAGCAGCGTGGTGGAGTAAGCTCCGGGCCTCCACCCAAAAATGGGGAAGAGACTCGTGCCCAGCAGTGGGACGTTTCAAGGGTTGCCAGGGTTGGTATTATATAAAGCTGGAGATCACCGAAATCGAGTGACGTGGGAGTATCGAGAATTAATATGTTGAAGTGGCAATGGGCAGACCATATCGCCACTAGCCATATCGAACTGATAACCGATGGGGACGAAAGTTGGCGAGCCAGAGTGGCAGTGCGGGACGGCTCCCACGAGATGGACGACCTGACGGTTGCGTGGAGCCATTGGATGCAGACCGCCCAGAATAGTTTTAGGAATTGTGGAAGTCTCTGGGAGAGGCCTATATTCAGCAGTGGACGTCTACAGGCTGATGATGACCCAAATTTCAACCTTTTCCTAAATATGGATAAGTACCAATTTGGATTTTATTTGTTGGTATTGAGAAGGGTCGTGAACGACAAGTAAGTAGGTATGTATATACATATCTACTTACTTGTCGTTCACCCATTTCAACTCCAAACTCCAAATGTTAAAGATCAATGAGGAGGCGCGCGATTCTCTGTCTGTAATAATCTACTATAGATACTTAATTACCTACTACTACACATTTGATGACATTTGAACATAATTAACAAATGTACCTACTTACCTACCAAAACACTACCTACTAATTAATAAAAAAATAACTTAAAAAAAATACTCTTACACTCACAGTCCCACAGTACCTAGGTAGGTATAAACCTGTGTCGTGGGTGCCGTTGTACACATACAACACATACACAAACACCTAGACCCGAAACAAATATCTGTAGGCCATACAAATATTTGTCCCGATGCGGGGATCGAACCCGCGACCCTTCGAATCAAACGGTCATCTCACACCGCTGGACTGACCGGGTCGTCAAAAACAAATAACTATTTCCATATAAATAAGGGAAGGAAAAATTTAATTATATTATATTGTTGCTTCATCATGGTGCGATTAAATCATCATAAATAAATAATCATGACGAAGAGGAAAATCGAGTAGGTAATATATTCCCCTGTACTTACAACTTTTTTGCATCTAACATTTCGGCCATTATATTGAAATTTGTCGCAATTGGTACCTACCTACTCATAAATCATAACCCACCATATTATGGTGAAGTGGGTATATGGGCCGATGCGCGCACGGACTGCTCACTGCTCCTCACTTTTCCCACACGCGCATGTGACGACTCATGGATCAAAATAAAGACTATCCGCGACTATGCCCGCGGTGGCATTAATCTCGCCTTTGCTAAGTACATGATACGTGAGCAAGTATTTTTACTGAAGGTATAAATATCATTGAGCTATGATGACCTACTCCATGTTTACTCCCACAGGTAAACATGACTGACTATCTACGCCCTCGAGTCGGATACCTAAACATGACATGTTATGACACAGTAGGTTCCCAACACACATTAGGTATGCTGAAACTGCGAAAAACACAACTGCCGGTTGATGCAAAACAGGAAAACTTGTTATGATAACAACCCTTTCGATTCTCGGTAAACGTTACTCTAAAACAACAGTTTATTCGGATAACCGATATATCTCTACGTCATAATAAATGAATTGGAACCTAAAACTGAAATAAAAAGTAGTAGATAAACTTTTGACGGATGAGGTGTCTTTGTCCATATGTAGGTACTAGTTCAGAACAAGAAAATAAATCGATACAAAAATTAACAATTCCTCTTTTTTCTTTAATTGCACACAAAATCGCAAGACTCACTCGAGCTTTATGTTTTACAGATAGGTAAGGTATCATGGCGTCATTGTAGCGTTAATACACGGTATACAAACGAAATAACGACTCGCCCTATCCGCGCAATTCAGTTGGTTTCAAATCGTGTAGCCCGCAATCCGTATCTCACTTCCATTCAAGATCACCTTGGTTTCATCATATTACATTTCAAACCGTGTAGCAGACGCTTTAGTTGACTCAAATTTTGACTGAAAAGAGGATTAAGGGACCAAACTCTTAAAAAAAACACGTGTCGGCTTGAGAAACTCCTCATTTTTTTCGTCGGTTTAAAACGTATATAAAAAGAGACTTAAGATAAGGAATTGCCACTAAAAACCATGCATTAGTCTACTTAGAGCTCTCAGCCCTTTGCTTTGATTCAAGTACATTATTACGGACGAGAATTTATAGTTTCACTGATTTTACGAGTATGTAGGTAGGAGGTTCGTTAACGTTCCAATGGTGTTTGAATGCACTAGAGCAGTAGGTGTAAGTTAGATACCTTGAAAGCTTTCCACTCTTCCTGCACGAGGTCGAAGAAGCTGACGGCGCTGACGGCCGCCAGCGCGCATACGAGCACCACCAGGCTCTTCATGTTGATATCTTCTGCTGAGAACAACCCGCTTCATTACTATTTATATGGGTACCCAAGGGCGTCCCCAACCGACGATATCATGGGGTATGATGGGCGAGAGGAGGTTGGATCTAGGGTTACCAGTTTGGTACCTTATTTATTTTAATTTGGTACCTGCTTTTCCTCAAAGGAATGGCCAACCATCGATATGTTAACAATCAGTAAATATTTGTTGAAGTTAAAGTTATTTCGCTTCTTTACAAGAATAATGTGACATTTCATATAGAACGATTTAGATGAAATTTCACGTTATTCTTGTAAGAATAATGTTGCATTTCATAAAGAACGATTTAGATGAAATGTCACATTATTCTTGTAAAGAGGCGATTTTTACATTGCACATCCTTCTCTAACATAAAGAAATCTGTTTAAGTTAGAGAAGGATGTGGAATGGTCTTGGTGCAACGCAGGCTTAATTTAAGCCACTGAGGACGAGACGACAATGCGTGTTATTTTATTACCTACATAGGGATTCTCTGGGACGTGGTGTTTCTGTGCGGGTGCATAATGCTGACTTGACGCTCATACCCAGGCCAGAGAATATGTAATAATTGCCCCGGCGCCCAAGTAACGTATAGATCATTGCTGTCGAGACTCTGTTCAAATTAACTGGCTTTAAGTTTAAAATAATTGTTTTATAAAAAGTCTCATATTTACGCGTCCCCCGTGCATACGTAGGTACGATTTATTTAAGAAAGTACCTGTATAAGGGTATCTAAGTAGGTATACCACCTATCTATCTGAATTTATTCGACGATAAACTGCAAAAATATTCAAGTTTTTACGGGCAGATTTGAGTAGGTTATATGCTTATTGAGGAGAAATTAGAGTTTGTGTAGGTACCTCATAGACAACCGTACCTACACGGAATGATGAAAGAGGAAATGAAGTAGTCAAGCTTGTTTGCGAGTCCCACTGCCCCACTGATATTGGACTTGGAATACCTGGTACCTAGCTCCTCGCTAGTTTGATAAGTATTTCACTTAAATTCGGTAGATAACTGCACTTCGTAATTTTAACGGGATGTGTATCTATGATCTACTTAGTGTACTTATCTAACTCTATAATAGGTACCTAAGTATCTACTTCAATGATTAGGTACACAAACAGTTATATAGGTATATTTGAGTATTTAATTATTTAATTACCCGTTGTAAGACAAAAACGAATTTTAGAATTTTTTTATCGCTGTCGAAATTATTGCGATGTCTTCAGTTATTGAGTTACCCTCGTATTATAACTAAATAGTAGGTATCATTAGGGGACAAAGAATGGATAGATTACACATTCAACTTACGATAGCTATTATTAGCTATTAGCTACGAACTTTTTATTTCATCTTCAGTTGGTTAGGGGCGTTTAGAAAAGTTAATTTGTTGTTATTGTAATAATAACTCCTCGTTATAGTTATTTGTTATACTTAGTTATTTGCTTAACAATAGAATAAAACATTATAGTTTTATTAACACTGATCAACCTTAAACTCTTAAGTTAACTCTCGCAGCGTCAGAATAGCGACTTCAAATAAGGCAACTTTCAATGAAGTAGATACCTATAAATTAAATTTAATCCTGCGGTTAACGCTCCAAATAAATATATTATTCACGAATAAATATATAGTATTTACGAATTGCACAATAAGGAAAAGAAAGTGCTAATAACATTTATAATCGTAGGTGATACTGCGCAGTCTCGACTTGCAGTACAACTCACAACAAAGGCGAAGCAAACCAAACCCCCCCGTTAAATTATTGACCTGTGATGGTGGTCTTATCTATATTAAACTTACATGAATTAACTAATAAAATAATCGATTGATATGTTACACCGAGTACTCACCTAATAAACTCTATTTATAAGCAACACAATAAATAAAATACGATAAGTTATCTACAAGCGACTACACAACACGATTGTTCCGCTCTAACTGATCGTAGTTGTACAGGACACGTCTGATTAAATGTACTCCTCAGTTGTTTATAATGAAGGGGATACAGTAACAAAGTTACAAACATCGGCATTGAATGAATGCTACAAGACAAGTACAACAAAATGAATGTTGGAAGAATGAATCATTTGGATCAAGGATCTAAAAGTGTCACGGGCCTGGTTGACAGCATGGAGTAACTTGACAGGGAAGGGAACAAAAGCAGCACAGATTGTTGTTCTTGCTTGTATACTATTCGCTACGTTTTACGCAGCGCACGTAGGTTGTATTATTACGTCATATTCTCTGGCAGAGCGTGATCTTGGGCTTTTATTTTAAACTGACTTCAATATCTCTACTCTAAGGTATCTATTACTTACTCTTTGGGCTTGTATAGTGTACTTAGCTTGGCCCCGATCGAGTTAACATGTCAAATCGTTAGTTGATCGTTAGGTGAAGATTTATTTTGTATGAGATGAGATGGGAGTTCCATTCGGGTTTACATAACATCTCTTCTGACATGATTGACCACACATTTTTACTTCCATTTTTGACCTGTGAGAAAGGATTACGCGGCATCGTTGTGGGTCAATGGCACGTCAGATATTTAGAAGGGATGTCGGGATGTTAAGTGATCCCGAAGTTTCTGTTTATTCGGATACCTAATATAAGTTTTTGCTCTACGGACAAAACCCTCAACTGGGTGATATAAACTACCTATTATACAGTGTAGTGTATCTGATTCGACGCGTTCGTAATGAATATTTCATATACTTATAGGTATACGATCTTGGGTTCCTCAATCGTCATTGCAAGAGATAGGTACAATTTATGAGAAACAAAAGCAGAGAATAGGTATGTAATAAACAAAAGTGAAGACTTCAGGCGGGATTCAAACGTGTGAATCTACTTTTACCCTAGCTACGCTACTCATTGTATTGTACTTTTTATAACTTACTACCTACCTACTGGTGGTAGAGCTCGGGCACCACCACAATAACTTAACCACTTGCCGCTAAATGGTAATGTACACCGCTATTGTATTCCGGTCGGTAGTAATGTACGGTCCTGTAATTTTTGGCACAAAGGCATATCAACTTGGATCTCAACCGTGTGTGTGTGTGTGTGTGTATTTTCACGCCAGGTCCCAAACGGGGTAGGCAGAGAGTGTTGAGCATAAGTTTTGATCGAACCTGAAAGGTCGTGTTTTCGCATTGTCATTCTATTTCACTATACACTGGCACTATAATAGACCTAGGTATATCAAACAAAATGCCACCAACTTTATTCAATATAACATAAAAATACACCAAGAAAATGAAATAAAATAAGAGCACCATAGGTACGGCTTTTTCAAGGTTCCCGCCAAAACTCATCAATCTAATTAAGGTACTTTTTTAAGCAAGAAATTTAGGTGTTTTTCTATTTAAGTTTTAAGTAAAAAGTTCCAAAATGTCGATCTTCATTCCGAAAAATAATGATATCTATACAGTATATAGTATTATTACATATGTAAAGGAAATAATGGACTCCTACAGGATTTCCTTCATGTTAATTTGAATTGGGCGCACTTTTTGATGTCATGTCGAGTCGATAGGTGGCGCGGTCGGTTGAGACGACAGGGATGTTATTTCGTAAAAAGAGTTGTTAATGTCTGTAATTGAGGAACCCGATTAAAAATTAAATTAATTAGTGGAATAAGAACGACAATATAACTTTAAATGTCGTTTCTTTGTTTTACAGGTAAAGTTCTTACATTACAGTAATGATATTTTGTTGTTAATTCATTGTAAAGATCTAAAATAAAAAACTTTGTTTTACAGAGCAACACATGGTTTAATTTGTCGTAAATTCCAATTAAATAGAATAATTGTCTTATACATATTCTCTGACAATACAGTATTATTTTCTAATATTAGGTTTTAAACTTGTTTTAACAATACTTTCTTCGAATTACTTAACAGTAATTGGGAAGATATATATTTTATATTTCATTAAACTTTTGCGTTTTTTAAAACGTCTCCTTTAAAAAACAATAGTGGTCAAGAAGACAAAACGAATGGAATACGTTTATCACGCACAACATGGTATTTTTAATAAAGTCGGATAATAATTATTATTCATTTAATTAGCATTCTAGAAATTTTTGTTCATTCATATAGTACAAATATTTTTTATAAGAACCTTAATTAAGAACCTTAAACTATCTTAAAATTAATAAATAAATAAATACAGCAGTTAAGCATCAAAAAAATCCACATCGCCGTCGTACTGCGGCAAAGTTCCCAGAAGGCTGGCAGCATTGCCACGTTGAATGGCAATGCTTATTCTCTGACCGAAATATTGGCCAGCCCTTTGGTCGCGGGAAGTGTCGACCAATCGCTTGGCAATGTCTCCAAATAGGAGACGAGCACTGGGACCCCATGGACCTAACGTTTCGACCCCAAAGTTCACAAATAGGTAATCATCTGAAAGACTACTGTATTTGCGCCGCTTTAGGGTCTCCGCTGATGCAGCAGCAGTGCCGGCAGAGCACGGATTATACTCGATGACAATTTTGCTGTCATATCATAGACAAAAAGTTTTGTGATATCTGCTTCTGGGTTTTCCTCTCGTCTAATTCTATAAAAATGTGCTATATATTTCATAGATTTATTATCTACTATGATATATTGAGTCCCGACAATTCCTTCGGGCTTTTGCTCTGATTAAAAATAATACTTACGTCAAAAGTGTCTAAGTGGCTTGGTTCTTCCGATCTAGACTGAGATCACTGCGGTAGCAGCGGACGCGACAGTGCGGTACTTGAAATAATTTCGTTCCGATGTAGACTGATAGTATACTTTTTTATAGAAAACTGAAAAGAAAAAATTGACTTCAGGAGGCACTTGAACCCGTGACCACTGGGCATCTAGTCAACCGCTCTCCCAGCTGAGCTACCGAAATTCTGATCTGATTTGTCAAATTCTTTCTTCACATTTATTGCATTGCTCTACGACAGTATACTACCGCGCCTCAGTTGTCATATGGAAGTATATGACGTCATTTTTGTACTGTGAGCACTGGGGCTCTGGTAAAATGCTCTCAGTGGTATGATTACGTGACAAAGAATGACTTTTTTTCTTTTCTTTTTACTCTTTGTTATCAGTTTGTAAAGGGGAAATGAGACATTCTACTGATATACTTTTTACATTAGTTTATTACATTTAGTTTTATCTTAGTGATATTCTTGACTTCACATATATTTTTTATCTTGTTTGACATGTATATCAATTGTTATTCACTTTAATTTATTTTGTTCGTTTTTTGACGTGTCATAAGAGGTACCTGTCACCCTAAATGAATAAATGAGTTTCTGATTCTGATTCTGATCAAACGTTACCTGTCACTATAGTTTTATTTATTGATTGCCATTGAAAGATTCGACATTACAAAATGGGAAATCTATAGAAATTAAGATTTTGCAGTGTGCAACTAATATTTTATAACAAAAAAAGTAATCAAGATTAGATGAGATTTATAATGGTGCATCCATCCAGCATACTATGACAGCGTTCCGGTTTAAACAGTAATCAGTGGTAACGAGCATGATTAATTATAAAAGAACAGCTTTGTAGTGCGCTGAACTGGCATCACATAGGGTGTACAAACTTAGTACAAAAGCGATGGTAATCTTATCAATGTAAGGGCAAGTGAAAGCTGTTCAAACATACCAATAACAGATGAATACTAGATACAATATGTATTTGTCCCAAAAATTTCATTAATGCTTTTGTCAGGTGTGATACATACATGTTATCCTGCAATTGCACTGTATGTAATGTTGATTAAAAACAGTATTTATTTTTATTTTAGTATTTTAGTATTTCTGTGATTTTTCCATTGAGTTGTGATGTATGAAATGAACGTCACAGATAGATATTAATATGAAGAAAGCGTACTAAAATACTATAATATATTTATAATGGAATGCTACGCACTACTGGAAAGCTGCGCACGAGCTATTAACTTCAGGTTATAGTTCCAAAACGATCCAAGCGACGTAGTAAGTGAGCTGTTGCTTTCTTTGGCCTTGAAGTTTGGTCTCTATTTCAGCATATTTGTATTAAAGTAAATCATGCGTGCGTACGTGCGTAACTTCACACCTGTAATCCCCGAAGGCAGAGGTAAATGCATGCATTCAAGCCCTGTTGCCATCTCCGGGCACATTGCCAAACTCCGAGGTACCTACTGGGAAACTTCCACAAAATGGAAAAATCCCAATAGCACCAGAGATTAACCGTTATCTCTGATAGTCCCCGACCCGGGAATCGAACCCAGGACCCCCAGCGTAGTAGTAGTGGCCTGCTACCACTATGCTACTGAGGCAGTTAAGTAAATCATAAATAAATAAATACGCTTACATTCACAGCCTCACACTAGGTATAATTGTGTCGTGGGTGCCGTTGACACATACAACACGGGTATTTGTGTAAAATACCCAGACCCGAAACAAATATCTGTAGGTCATACAAATATTTGTCCCGGTACGGGTATCGAACCCGTGAGCCTCGGTTAAAACGGTCGCCACACACCACCAACTGGACCAAATGGCTCGTCAAAAAGTACTCTGTGCATCACATCTTGCAGTGATCGCAGTGTTTTTCGGAACATATCTATCTGTCAAACATCTGTCAAATTTGTACACATGTGGGTTCTATCTCAGATTCTCAGAATTCTCAGGGTTTCAGAAAATAATATACTGGGTTTCAGCATAGACTAATATTTAATTCAGGTTCAGGCAGTATAGTGTAGTGATCTGTGGGTTCATATTCTCAAAACTTTACGAAATCAAAATGAAGCAAGACAATAAAAATCAAAAGAGACAGAATAAAAATGCACACAAGTTGTACAAACCTCGTAAGAAGAAAAGCGTCGAAGAAGATGCAGCTATTCAATACTTGCAAGCGCAGTATGATAAGGTAAACAACAATAAAATAAAATAAATATTCACGAACAATAAAAAATGTGCTCTTTTCAATTATTAATAGAACGTGATATTATTTACTCAACACACGAGAGACCGCCGGCGGCGTAACAGCAGCCATATAGTCACCACCGCATTACCTAATCTATCTGCCGCCAAATGGAAGTGTTCAGTAGGTACTATCGTGTTCCCGTTAGATGGTAATGTATGGTCCCATAATAACTATCACAGAGACAATAACTTAGGTCTCAGGGGTGGCAACGCATCTGCATATTGACCTCTGGTTTTTGTGTCTATAGGCTGAAGTCATCACAGTCAACATCAATGTGAGCTCCATGCTTGTTTGCCACTTTTCTTACATAAAAAACCGGTCAAGTGTGTGTCGGACCATGCACAGTATAGAATTCCGTAATTTTTAGCTTTGAATAAGGTTATGAAAAAATACATAAAATGTTTGTATGGAGTCCTATTTTTTAGGAGTTAAATACATTATTACTTGCAAACTCTATTATTACTAGCAAAAGCCAACTTAAGTGTGATAGTTTTTGTTTAAATTTTGTTATATGTAGATACTATCACTGTAACATTTGAATTTCTAACAACAACCATTTAGTTGCTAGAGGGGTTGACTCTCTAAAATTGACACTTTAAAGCTTAATAAGTCTGAATGGTTAACTAAATCGAAAAATGATATTAGCAAACCCCTAACATTTTTGAAAGACCTATCCAAGATGTCCCACACTTAATACGAAACGAAAAATAAAAAAATACCTGCGCATTATATATATGGGCGGATACCCTAAATATTTTTTTTTCCATGTTTGTCAGGGTGATTAAGGTGTATACTTGTGCTAAATTTCAAGTCTCTAGTACACACAGACAGACAGACAGACAAACAGATGGACATGGTAAAACTATAAGGGTTCCTTGTTTACTATGGAACCCTAAAAAACATGGAATTACTTATTAAATTAGATGACCTATAATCAGTATTACTATTGTATTGTTTCAGATTATTCCAGAGGAAATAAAAATATTTAAAGACCTACCGCTATCTCAAAAGACCCTAAAAGGTTTAAAAGAAAATAATTACACAACACCCACAGAAATACAGAAGCAAGCTATAGGTTATGCTCTACAGGGAAAAGATATATTAGGTGCAGCAAAGACTGGTTCGGGCAAAACTCTTGCTTTCTTGATACCAATATTGGAAAACTTATTTTGCAAGAAATGGACCAGAATGGATGGTGTTGGGGCTTTAGTTATATCACCAACTAGAGAGCTTGCATATCAAATATACGAGGCCCTGCGCAAGGTGGGTTACCTCCATGATTTTTCAGCTGGATTGATTATTGGAGGACAGAATTTGAAGTTTGAGAGAAAAAGAATGGACCAAGTCAACATTCTTATATGTACACCAGGCCGATTACTGCAGCACATGGATGAGAATCCTCTGTTTGACTGCAGTCACCTCCAGATACTTGTATTGGATGAAGCTGATAGATGTCTAGATTTGGGATTTGAGGCAACTATGAATGCTATTATTGAGAACTTACCACCAGAAAGACAGACCTTACTTTTCTCAGCCACCCAAACTAAATCTGTGAAAGACTTGGCAAGACTGAGTTTATCCTTCCCAACATACGTGGCTCCCCACGAACAAGCTGATACTGTCACTCCTGAATGTCTCCAACAGAGTTACATTGTTTGTGAAATTGACGAGAAACTTGGCATTCTATGGTCTTTTATAAGAAATCATCTAAAACAAAAAGTATTAGTTTTCATGGCTACTTGTAAACAAGTTAAATACACTTATGATTTATTTTGCAAACTGAGGCCAGGAGTCAGTTTATTAGCTCTATATGGAACTTTGCATCAAGAGAAAAGAGAAAAAATCTACAATGAGTTTTGTAGAAAATCAAATGTTATATTGTTTGCAACAGATTTGGCTTCGAGGGGTTTAGATTTTCCCCGTGTTAACTGGGTGATACAGTATGATTGTCCAGAAGATGTAGAGACCTATATCCACAGAGCTGGTCGTACAGCCCGAGGAGTCCTTGGTAAAGGTGAAGGATTGCTAATGCTTCTACCTCATGAAGAAAAATTTGTTGATGATCTTAAAAAGGGAAAAATACCAATAAATAAAATATCAGTAGATCCTTCAAAAGTAGTAGCACCACAGAGGAAGATTGAAGGGTTACTATCTGATAACACAGACTTGAAGCAAACTGCTCAGAGAGCTTTTGTCAGCTACTTGAAGTCCATATTTTTAATGAAGAATAAAAACATTTTTAATGTTCATATTTTGGATACTGATGCGTATGCTAGATCTTTAGGTTTGATTGTACCACCAAGAATTAGATTTTTGCAAAAGTACAACAAAAATAACTTGCCTGAAAATCAGTCTGACAGTGTAGAAACAGGAAATGTAATAGATAAGCTTAAAGATAATGCTGATGCAGATGAAGGATCAGAACAAAGTGCAGAAGAGGAAGATGTCAAAGTGCAGCCACTAAAGAAAAGAGAGAAAATCACGAAACAAATACCTAAGTTTGATTTTCATGAAGAAGATAGTGACGAGGGTGATTTTTTACAGATTAAAAAGAAGAGTGTCAAAATTGAAGATGTCACAGTAGAAGAAGAAAATAACAGCTCCAAAAAAAAATCTAAACCATTGACAAAAGCAGCAGTTGCTAAAAAAATATTGAAAAAGAAAATCAAAGTCAATACTACAGTTAAATTTACAGATGATGGTGAAGCAATTTGTGATGAACAGAAAGATGTCAAATCTGAATTAGCGAAACAGTTTTCTAACGAAAACGTTGGTGGTATTGACATAGAAAAAGCTAAGGAAGTTTTGCAAGAAGAAGACAAGTTTGATAAAATCAGGTTCAGGGAAAAAATAAAGGCAAAACATAAAGAACAAAAAAGAAAATTGAAAAATAAGAATAAGGAAGAGGAGGGTGAAAAAGATGACTTTGGGTCACAATCAGATTCTGAAGGTCCAGATTTGTCTTGGCTGCCAGATCCCGACAAAGTTTATGGTGACAAAGATGCTAGTGAAGAACAAGCTGCTGATGATAATGAGCATACCATTTCAAATGACTATTCTAGTGATGACGAATCTGAGGCAGACAGTAAATTTCACAGGTTAGATAAGTAAATAATATTTATTCTTGATATTTTGTGAATAAAACATGTATTACAATCACAATATTGTATGTCTAAAAGTGATGAAGATATTTTTTTATACATCTTCTAACACTGTGAGCTAATGACATTATGTTCTTTCCAGGCCAAGCAAACGAAAGCTATTAGTAAGTAAGGGCATCCCTCAAAATAGTGTGACTCCACGGAAGATCAAGAAGCTTGAGGATGTGTGTGCGACACTTACAGTCCCAGAAGCTGAAGCCTTAGCAATGCAGCTGCTAAGTGGAAAATGATAAATAAAAAATAAAAATGAACTATTAATACCTTAGTATTTTAAAATAAATTGTTGATATTAACATTGCTTAGTTTCTTTATATTGTTGTTACAATTACAAGAAAAATGTGTAGCCAGAGCATTCCCGTCAAAAAATTCTTCATGGAATAAATAGTACCTAAATATGATGATGAAGATCATTGTCCACCGCTGGACAAAAGCCTGCCTCAAATGCCCTTAAAGAAGCGATCGCAGTGGCGCAAATAAAAAAGCTACGGAAACAAGACACACAAGTCACAGCCAATATGCTCCGAAAGTACTCGGCAATTAGCCCAGACAGACAGACGGACCGACTCGAGTGTCCTCCTTTAATCATATTTATTTTTATTTCACCATATTGTAAAAGAAACGTTAACTTCACGTCTGTAATTCCCGAAGAGGTAGGCAGAGGTAAATGCATGCATTCAAGCATATATGCAAACACCCACGATTTGCCGGTTACGTTTTGGCCCATGTAACAGGTGACGAGCCTGTTAACATCTACGGGCACATTACCAAACTTCGAGGTACTGGGAAATTTTCAGATAATGGAAAAATCCCAATAAAACCAGAGATCGCCATTATCTCTGATAATCCACGACCCGGGAATCGAACCCAGGACCTCAGCGTAGTAGTAGTGGCCTATTACCACTAGGCTACCGAGGCAGTTGTAAAAGAAACAAAAAAAGCCGGCCAAGTGCGTGTCGGGCCACGCGCAGTGTAGGGTTGCGCAGTATTTTGGTTGGGGTTAGGTTTAATTAATGTAATGAAAAAATAAATAAATATTTTCTATGGAGTTGTTCTAAAATTTCGAGTAAAATACATTTGGTCGACTATTACTCGCAAACTTGCAATGTCAACTTAAGTGTGATAGTTTTCCTTAATATTACGTTTTAAGTTCCTACTAAGCCATAACGTTTGAATTTCTAACAACAACCGTTTAATTGGTAGAGGGGGGGGGACACTTGACTCTAAGTAAGTCTCGAACAGAACTAACTAACTTTTTAACTAAATCGAAAAATGATATTAGCACATCCGTAACATTTTTGAAAGACCTATCCAACGATAGCCCACACTATATAAGAAACGAAAATTAAAAAAAATATCCCCACGTTACATGTAGGGGAGGTACTCTAAATTAAAAAAAAATAATTCTACCACTTTGTCGGCGTAATAAAGATGTATACTTGAGCCAAATTTCAAGTCTCTAGTACTTATAGTTTTTGCGCTAAACCGCGGACGGACAGACATACAGACGGACATGGCGAAAATATAACGGTTCCTTGTTTACTACGGAACCCTAAAAATCCCAATAATAGTGTTAGTGCAGTGTAGTGTTTGCTTGTGTACGGACGTTCCACACTGCACGAAATAATTATTATTTCGCGAGTTGCGCGGCTGTAGCCGCTGCACGTCAACCTCGCTATGAGTACCGAAAAACTTGTAGCGAATGAACTCTTGGCGTTTATTCAGCATGCCATTGATACGATGGATGAAGTTAGCATTATACATATTTGTAAATCGAATTAATTGAATGGTAGATGCACATGTTTTAATTTATCATTCTATCAATTCGTTACAATTCAACTAATCTGAATAAAAGTAAAATGCTTAGGAATTTTTAACATAAAAACTTGCCGAGATAAAGTAAATGGTTAGGAAGAAAATTGGGAAACTTTATTTACTAGCAACACTCATGATTTCATATGGCTGTGGGGAGTTTTGGCGGGAACGCGGAAAAGAGCTGTGTCGCTGCGTGACATTATTTTCGAAATTTGTGTATAGTCGCGTTTTTATGTGTAAAAATGGTGGGATTTTTATCATAAAGCATTCGATAATGTTCACGAGTGTAAGAAAGTGATATTATGTGCAGTGAAAAGTGATTTTTCTTATTGCCTCTAAAACTTCGTAAAAACTCCTAGTAAAGTCCCCATCGCTTTACTGGAGCCACCCCATCATCTCATCATATTCCTCATGGAAGCATTTAATCATCGTCATCTTCCATATGGATATTCATTAATTTAAAGAAATGTGAAATTCAATATGTATACGACTGAAAGACTTTGTATCTATTGTCATGAATAAATTATAAAAAAAAAAAAACATATGGCTGTCTCATGAGCGGTTACACGCTGGCTACATCTATAGGTACTTAATCTAAGATCGAAACAATCTTGTCGAGAGTGTAAAACAATCTTAACAAATAAGCACTAGGGACGTAACGCTGTGGGTATCTTGGGATCGATATTTATATTTTATCGAGATTTTCTAACGGTAATCACGTAGGTATACCTCAGCATGTAAATAGTATATAAATTAATTACTGTATTTTCCATCGTTATCAACATAGTTCGTCCACAATATCAATATGGATTGGAAATGCACAGAAATACCCGATAATTTCCCACCATTGAGAATACATTAAAATATTTATTTTTTTCAGGGCGCTTAGGGGATAATTTTTTGATACGAATATTTTATCGACTGGGTGTTCGATTCGCAAGTTGATTGTCAATTGACTATTAATTTTAATTATTTTTAATATCATATTATAATAATTGCTGGTTATTTAGAAAAACATTAATATCATTATATTTATTCTGGATTAATAATAGTTCCAAAAATACGTCAATATTAGCACACCGCGGACACTCCGCCAAAATTCTATACAAACGCTTATTTTGGTTACCTATTACACAGACATCAATCAGTGACACGTGCACCTAACGTGCATAGCACGCAGGGTTATGAAGTTATGACTTGAGGTCTCGGACCGACATTAAGGAAATTGCTACTTACCAGTTTACTAATGCATTTTAAAAACATAAAAACAAAAACACCACTTCAACAAATAGCACAAGTATTGGAAAATAACACGTACTGCCTACTCATTATGTCGACAAATCACTTCAATTCAATATACTGAAACACTTTTATTACTAATGCAATGCAATCACATTTATCATCACAAGATGGCAGACTTTTTGAGGCGAAAAGAGAAGAAAAAAGATGGCAACATACGAAAGAGCGAAACAGTTGCGGAACAATTAATTTGAATTAATGAAATCTTATACAGATTTCATTCATTCTAAATGTATTAAAATATCTTTTATCAGTAAAATAAAAAATTAATCATGTGGAATTTTGTGATAGTCCCATACTTATTTAAATTTATTAAATTCTAGGTGCACTGACTAAATAAAAAAATACCTAAAGTTTTGTAATTGTGAACATAATTATTTTACCTTATTTTTTCCTTCGGGAAACTGAAAAATGATTTTTTTTGACACTACGTGTTGACATACAGCCATATACTGCACAACAAAGCACCATCTTAACGTTAATAAATAAAATATTCGATTACAAATTCATCAAAACTAGGCCGCTCGCAACCTCGCAGTAGAGTACCAACAGTCGCCCAAAAGAGAGAGGAGATTAGGTGAAGCGGGGAAAATGGGCGGGAAGTGTCCATTCTATACGTAGGTAGTATTATTACACAATTATTCTCTGATATTAGTGTAGTACAAAATGATACGTATAAAATATCGATACTCTTAAATCAATAATATCGATATTTCTTGATCTTAGATCAACAGCGGAAATCCCTATGGAATGCTCTTGTGAAGAATTGTTGGGTTGAAATCATTCGAAACTAGTCCTAGATACTTCTGGATAAGGTTCACTTTTATTTGGTTTTGGGAGTCAAAAATACGTCTCCCTAATTTTAATTAGAATTACATGAAACGGGACTTTTCGATGATATAATGTACCATCATTTGACACATTTGTGGTTGGGCTATCGTTTTTGCACGCCAAAACGGCACAAAATGGCATTATTTCAAGATAATTCAGCTTTTGAACACGGCGACTGCCGTAGTTGCACTGGCGTGTGTAATGGAGCGGGCGATTGATGGTGTTAGTGACACCGCATATCAGATGCGCGCGTTCCCCGCCCACTTGCGAATTCTATTGTTTTTTCTGTTCTGTGATCGTCACGCAATGCGATGTCCCGCGCCCCGCCGTTCCCGCCACCGCCGCTGCCGTCCCTGTCCCCCCACCGTCGCACGTCTGCACGTCGACCCCACAGCGTACCTATGCTGCCGCCGCTGCTGCTGCCGCTTCTTCATCTAAGCGGCTTGTTACTTTACGTGGCCCCAGGGAGATTACGCATAGGGCTGCGGGTTCCCGTAAGGATCGACGCGATGAGGATGGCTTCACGGTGGTAAAGAAGAAGAAGCCCGCCAACCGCAATCATTGCGGTACCGTGCCGATTGGACCTATTCATTTGTTGCGTCCAGCTATACCATCGACGCCATTGTACGTGTCCTGGCTGCACTGGTCGACAAAGGTAGAGGACGTTGTTGACTACGTCGAAAAGAAAACGAACTTCACTTTAAGAGTCGAGCGCTTGGAGTCTCGCTATAAAGTGAATTTCAATTCATTTCTGGTTAGAGTACCCAGTCACCATCTGCCGACGTTTGTCAAGGAGGAGTTCTGGCCGCAGGGAGTCGTGTTCCGTAGATTCCGTGGACAACTGCCTACAGAGAAGCCGCGCATTCACGTCGCCGATATGACTTTACGTGATAAATAGTGGTATTTTTATATATATATATATATGTTAGTGTATAAAGTATGTATTTAAATGGGCTTTTGTTGCCTGAGTTAAATAAATAAATAAAAAAGAAAAAAAAGTACATTATAACGAATTTAGTATGAAAACTATCACAGCTCAGTAGATTTTTACTTTAAGACTTTAGGAGTAGGTAATAAGACCGGACGGAAGTGCGTATGGCCCCGTGGCTGGTGTAGATCGCAAGCGATCTACTACTGTGCGATAGGGCGCAGTCGGGTGTGTGTGGTGACCGTTATCGGCCAATGAGAATATAACCTCTAGTGGCCAATGCGCGTTTCCGTGTTCGATTATATTTTATGGTAGGTATTATCAAAGTCTAAAGAAAACGAACGTGTATTATTATAAACACTCTTTTCCATGGACTTGCTCTTTTATTCTACTTAAGGGGAAGACATTAGTAAGTATAAAGTCTTTATTACCTGTGGTTGGTTAATTAAAATATTTTTGATATTTTTTAGAATTGGGCTATGGCAACACATAATTTCGCCGTCTGTCAAACAGAAAACGGATCGTTGCACTTTTATCGGAGAAAATCTGAAATTGTGTAAAATAACTAAGTTTTCTATGGATTTAGATCGTTAAAGCAAGTAGTACTTATTAATTTTAATTATGTTCTGGAGCGGTAACTATATTGTAGCTAGGGCGTTAAATTCGCTCCTACAGGACAAGGTGCGTATTTGTTGTGGGATTCATGGTTATGAGTGGTCGGGTAACTTTGTCATTTTTACGATGTTAAATGGGTTTACAAAGATAATGGCGATTGGTGTTTGTGGAGAAAGGTGGTTAAAGAAGTGGGAGCGGGCGCGAGAGTGCAGGGCGCGGCGTCATGATGGACAGGAATGATGAGTGTGCTTGTTGCAGAATGTCACCCTAACGCAAGTTCTGGAGGCGGACGACATCCTGCAGGAATGCAAGGCAGACAACAAAGCGCTGGCGCAGTTGTGAGTACCCATTGCTCCTCTTACTACTATGTTTACAGGTTTTACCAAAAATTAGGAATGCATGAATCATATCTATGAATTTTGATGGGTGTATATTATTAAATAAAAGATTGGTTATATTAGTTGGTGCTTTTACATTGTTCCCAAGTATAATTTTTATTCATTGGACAATTTTTTCATGAATTATTTTCTATGGTTAGAAATACCTAGCTTATTTGATATCGCTTTATAAGTTGATTTTGTTCCAACAGATTGAGACATAGAAACAATGATATTCTGTATTTCCACATGGGATGTATCCAATCAATTACGACTTCTAAGTCTGCTATTTATTTCTTTGGCTTTGTGGGAGACCTTGTGTTTCACAATCAATGTAATTAATACAAAATAGAATCAATTTTACAAACAATTTAGGTATATCATCTATACAACAATAATTTACTGTATAGATGATAATTTTTTTTTCTTTGTTTTAATTGTTGATTGCTTTTTGTGTAAAGGTTTTATGATACATAGCTTATAACTTCTTTGATCATGACAATTTTTTACAAAGCTTTATTGCACAACCAAATAATTTTGGCAGATATTAACCTCAAATGATAGCCATAATAAATTCAATATACCAAAATGTGTCTGAGGCCTTAATTTGTTGACAATTAAAGAATCATTTTTGTAGAATGCATTAAAAATAAAATGAATATTAAAATATGCTTACACTTACAGCCCCACAGTAGGTATAAACCTGTGTCGTGGGTGCCGTTGTACACATACAACACATACACAATCACCCAGACACAATACAAATATTTTAATCCATACAAATATTTGTCCCAGTGCAGGGATCGAATCTGCAACCCTTTTTCTAATAAAACATCTCACACTGCTGGACTAACCGGGTTGTAAAAGGAGATGTTGCAAAAATGTATGGAACTCCGACCATGTATTGTACACAATATCATTAAACAGGCAAAATCAATATAAAAACGTTTTTACTGCATATTTTCACTTATTTAGCTTTGTTTGCAGTTACAAAACATTATTTGCAGTTAGAATTGCAACTTAAAACCAACATGGCGAATATGGCGGAAGATGTCATTTTGACATTTTCATTTTTTAAATTGTTTTTTGACTATCTAGTACTTGGAGAAAAAAAAAGTATTTTATAAATACTATCGAAATCGATTGATACCAAACGTTGGCTGTATTGCCGCCGTGTTGAACATGGTTGTAAATGATAAAATCGTTTAAATTAAATGTGGTAACTCTAAAATATATTCTTGATTAAATTAATTGTATTTTTTTCGGATTCTGCTATAATTTATCCATTTTTTGAGGAAATGTATGAACCAGGGCCAAGCTCACAACATCTCCTCTTACTTCTTAAACTATTTTTTATTATTGTGGAGTCGTTCGTGGTTCTATTTATATTTTTTAGAGATATAATTGTTTTATATTTATTATTATTATTAAAAAATTTACATCATTGTTATTATTCATTAATTTACATCAATGTTTAACAACAAATAGTCACATGGATACAGGACACCAGTTGATAACAAACACCAACTGGCTGACTTAACAAACAGCTTTAAATTTTTTTGTTTGGTTTTAAAAATGAGATCAGCTATTTTTGTTTAACAAATACAATGCATATAATATTATTGAAAGAAGAAAGAAAATATTTGTTTATTAGCTTGGGTTGTATTTATGTATGTATGTATGTGTCTTTGAGCTTAATGTTTACGAGTTTCTAGAAGTCTGATCAACTTGATACTTTGCATCGTCTCAAGGAATGATGACAATGCAATAATAAAAAAAGTTAAAAATAAATAATAGTTTGGAAAATATATAAAAAAGACGATTTAAAAAATATTTAAAATAAAACAGTAATCAATTGAAAAATTCATATTATTGTACAAAAAGTGTGGGGGCTTGTTTTTGATTGTTGTAAATATTTGAAATTTTATCTGTAGTTCCTGAAGCCCTCCATGTTTTTTGTACGATAATATTAATTTTTCCAAATAAAACTAGAGGTGTGTTATTAGTTTTTCAAACTATAATTGTCGTTTCCAGTCTAGCCGAGAACCTGCCAGAGTTAATAACGCTGATCACAGAGGAGCCGCCCAAGAACGTGGAGCTGGCGTCGCAGTACCGGCACGCGAACATCGCCAGCGAGGTGATCGACAGCCACCTGTCCATGCTCAGCGACCGCCTGTCGCGCGACGTGCTCCAGATGAACAGGCTGTGCGACTTCCTCGACAGGGACCCGCCCCTCAATCCGCTCCTCGCTTCTTACTTTAACAAAACCATTGAGATGCTGCTGGAGAGGAATCCGAAGCAGGTTTGTTCATATTTAAGAATATTTTTTGGAATCATCGACACTTTTTTGACCTTGACTATTTTATTTTTTCTTTAAGTTTGTAATCAGTGTTTTGAATAATTTTTTATACTCTGATTATTCAGTGGAGTAAATTGACAGTTGTTAATGTAATAGTGATGATCGGAACAAATCTATAAAAATATTATTGTACACTAGCTATGCCTGTGACTTCGTCTGCATATAATTTAACAAAAAAGTTTTGCTCAGTTCTCGGATTTTATTGATTAAATAATATAATTAAAAAATAAAAACTTGTCCAGAGATTTTGCTGTGGTTTTAACTAATAGATAGTGATTCATGAGGAAGATTTGTGATTATAATTTGTTGGTTTTGTGTCAATTGATTAGATTTTTATTTAGTGTTTCTTCATCTGCAATCAGTCCCAGGACTGTAAGCAAATTATTGGATATATACATTTCGGGTAGTTGCAAAGTAATAAACCACATGTGTTCCTCTTATTATTTATTGTTTTATTAATAATTAACCAGTTTTTATTTAAAAAAATATCACTCATTGCTCTATTAAAATTCAATAGCTAATGTAATAAATGAAATAAAGCTTTTTTGTATGCGCAAGGGAAAATAGTTATTCATACCTGCTGACGACCCAAACAAGTTCTCTGTTTGCACTATTACCACTATAACACATCACCAGTCACTGATCCAGTGCCAGAATGGCCACATACTCTGACATCGTAGAAGTCCAGAAATCTGCCATGGCATCTCTTAACCAACGAATGGCCGAGTTTGAGACCCACCTCAAAGCTGCAACCCCAGGCTCTGACCTCTCCTCACTGAATAAAGATTTCAATAACTTCAAGGAGCATGTCTGGACAGTCTTCAGCTCCCTTCAGAAACAACTTGCCGAACTTAGCCACAGTATTGATGTCATTGATATGAGGCACCGGCGCAAATTTCTTCTTTTGGGTGGGGTTCCTGAGAACCCAGACGAGGATGTCACCGACAACGTTATTACCATACTGCACAAGAAGCTAAATCTGAATGACCTGGACCGCAGCTCACTTTTGGTATGTCACCGGTTAGGTAGTGCGAGTGTGGGCCGCACAAGGCCCATTCTCATTCGTCCTTCATCTCAGGTGTACAGGTCCACTATATGGAAACAAAAAACAAAGTTGAAGGGGTCTTCGTTTGTTCTCTCAGAGTTCTTAACACGACACCGGCAAGTTTTATTCTCTTCAGCCCGTAAGATCTTTGGAGTCTCTAACGTCTGGACCATGGAAGGTAATATCAATGTTAAGCTTCCTGATGGTAAGCGACGACGTATTTTCGACCACGACGAGCTCATGTCGCTGTCTCTTAAGCATGGTAAATCAGTGGGCGAATCATCTGCACCTGGGCCCATCGCTACAAAGGCTAACTCGCAACCGAAGTCGGATTTCGTCGCACCCTCCACCTCCCGGTCGAAGAGAGATAAGAAGAACAAGTGATTGTGGTATTTGAGTAAACTATTTACGTACAACTATACTTATTGTCTATTCTTCGTTTCATAAGCTTACACTTGCAGTGCGTTGGGTATATTGTTTAAAGGTAGACTAAATTATATTTTACCCTCTTGCTCATTTTTATTTATTTTACAGGTATTTGTTGACTTTTGTTAGTTTGTTTACTTCACATCATTCATTTTCTAGGTTATGTCAAAATGTCAAGTTGTCAATATCACATAATGTCATCTGTCATCTTACTGTTCTTTGTATCTATGCTTTGTATGTTCCGATTCACGCACTCGCACTGTGGTTCGCTGGTGTATAAATATTTATTTATAATGTATTGTTCAAAATTATGTCTTATTTTGTTGTACTGTTTGCTGTACTGTTCTCAATGGTTGTTACTGTCGGCCAGCAGGTATGCGTATGACCTAAACACCCTATTAAATTGCACATTTTTATTTTTTTTATTATACATTAACACAATATATATATTCTATTTTTTATATATATATTATTATATTCTATTTTATATATTTTACTCGACATTACATAATATATATTTCAGGTAATGTCCGACGATGAAAGTTTTTACTCTGCCTCTGATCTCTCTTCCATCTCATTTTCTTCTCTCGACGATAGCCAACCGCTTAACCATTGCCTAAGTGAACACTTTGCACGATTCCCTAAATGCTTTCATATTTGCCATGTTAACGCACAAAGTATACCGCAACACCATACAGAGCTATTAAATATTTTTTCAGGAGTGCCGGCTCATGTTATCCTTGTATCCGAAAGTTGGCTCAAACCCGATCTCCTATCTACCGCTTTTAGTCTTCCAGATTTCATTTTAATTCGTAATGATCGTATGGGTAAACGAGCCGGGGGTGTCGCTATCTACTTACACTGCAGCATCCCTTATAAAATAATCCTGTCTTCTCCGTCCCTTTACAACGGGAACCCTGAATTCCTCTTCATCGAAACAACGGTCAATGGGGCCAGTGTTGTTCTTGGAGTAGTCTACTGTCCGCCCACTATCGATTACTTTTGTACTCTTGAACCTCTTTTAGAATCACTATCCTCTGAATACAAACATCTGATAATCATGGGTGACTTCAACACGGATATGCTTAGGGACAATTCGAGATCACGTAACTTGAGGTCAATTCTGGAGTCGTCCAATCTCTCATTTCTCTCACTCAATGCTACGCATCATAATATCGACTGTGACGATTCTTGGCTTGACCTTATCTTAACATCTAGTGAAAGCTTATGTCTACACCACGGTCAATTTCCTGTGCCGGGATTATCAAGACACGATTTGATATTTACTTCTTATAATATCAAACCGCCTAAAGCACGTCCTGCCACTATTTACATGCGAAATTTTGCAAAGTTGGATGCTATCAAATTTAAATCTGATGCTAACTCGATTGACTGGTCAGTTGTTGAATCAGCGCCAACTATCGACGATAAAGTGTTCTACTTTAATAAACTTATTTTATCTTTATTTGATATGCACGCGCCATTGAAAGCTTGTCGTCTGAAGCGTCCTCCAGCTCCCTGGATCACCAGGGGTGTACGCATGGCTATGCGTCGTCGTAATAGGGCTTTCAGTATCTTCAGAAGGGACCGAAGTGAGGCAAATTGGAATCGTTATAAGCTATTTAGAAATCGCTGTAATCAGATGGTAAGAGCTGCTAAACGCCGATATATTCATGAAAACGTGCTGAATTCTTCCTCAGCTCATATATGGAAATTCCTCAAATCCCTTGGCTTTTCTAAGCCTCGTTTCAATGTTAAATCTTTAAATTGTACTTTAAACAACCTAAATGATCATTTCTCTTCTACTCCCTCGCTTGATATTATTACAAAGTCTGCTACTATCGATAATCTGATTTCCATGCCAATCTTGTCCCACAATATATTTACTTTTTCGCCTGTCACCAGTGATATAGTCCATAAAATACTCACCTCCATTAAGTCTAATGCCATTGGCGTGGATGGTGTGAGTAGGAAAATGATTTTTTTGCTGCTGGATTCTGCTCTGCCCATCTTAACTCAGGTTATAAACTTTTCGCTGCTGACTGGAACTTATCCGTCTGCTTGGCGTAAAGCTTATATTTTACCTTGTCCAAAAATAGCCAGTCCAAGTCTTCCTTCTCATTTCAGGCCCATTTCCATACTCCCATTCCTCTCTAAGGTTATAGAAGTTGCTGTTCACTCTCAATTTTCTAAATTTATCTCTGATAATAATTTACTCTCCCAATATCAATCTGGATTCCGACCTGGGCACAGCACATCTACAGCCCTGCTTAAAGTTCTGGAGGATGTCAGGTTAAATATGGAGCGCTCTCAAGTAACAGTTTTGGTCTTAATAGATTTTTCTAACGCGTTCAACACTGTTGACCATGACATTCTTCTTAGCTTACTTAAATACATCGGAGTCTCATCACTGGTTCAGGACTGGTTCTCTTCATATCTTCGCGGTCGCCAGCAGGCTGTTCGCGCTGGCCAGGAGCTATCTGACTGGTGCGATCTAGTTGCTGGTGTACCGCAAGGCGGAATTCTCTCTCCACTTTTATTTTCTTTGTTTATAGATCTTATAACCTCCTGCCTCCATTGCTCTTACCATCTGTACGCTGACGACTTACAGATATATACCCAGTCTGATGTCTCCAATATAGATCTTGCCATTGCTAAAATCAATAGGGACCTACAATCTGTATATGAGTGGTCACTAAGGTTTGGAATTTCTGTAAACCCTGCTAAGTGCCAAGCTATTATAATTGGAAGTACTTATTTTACTAACATTCTCGACACTGGTCATTTGCCTCCAATTTTATTTGACAATTCAGTTATTCCATTTGTCGACCATGTTAAGGATTTAGGGCTCTACATCGATTCCAACTTAAAATGGAAAAAACAGGTTAGTAAAATCAGTCAGAATGCTATTGCCTCATTGCGGTCCCTTTATAGATTTAAGAACTTCTTACCATCCTGCACGAAAATTCTCCTTGTACAATCTCTTGTCATACCCATTATTGATTATGCAGATGTTTGTTTCTCAGATATTACCCAGGAAAATCTCAATAAATTGGATCGTCTACTTAACAACTGTATACGTTTCATATTTGGCCTACGTAAATTCGACCACATCTCCCTTTACCGTTCCAAGCTCAAATGGCTTCCAATCCGCCAGAGAAGGTCCTTACGGACGCTCTGTGTACTATTCTCTGTTATTAACGACCCTTGTTCCCCTAATTATCTCAAATCTAAATTTAATTTCCTGGGCGCCTCTCATAACCTTTCCCTCCGTTCATCGGAAAATCTTATGCTTCAAATACCGTCTCACCGCTCTGGTTTTATTTCAAATTCTTTTGCTTTGAATGCAATTAAACTCTGGAACACGCTGCCCCTTGACATTCGTAGATCTCCCTCCAAATTATCATTTAAGCGGAAAGTATGTCGTTACTTTCTGCAATCATTTTCTTAATGTTGGCTCTTCATCGTCTCATACTTATTTGCGTTTTGTTTTAATTTTATTGTTAGTTATGGTATTATATATTTATATTTATTTATTATATATATATTTATATATGCACAGATTTATTAAAATTTATTATACATTATTTATTATTATTGTTACATGATAATATAGTATTTTATTTATATTATATAAATATAATTATTACATCTAATTTAAGGTAGTTATCTTTCTATTTTAAATACTTTCTCTCCAAGGTTTTTTTATTTGCACTCTCATCATCTTGTCTCACTACCCTAAGGTCGACTGGTAGAGAATGCCTTACGGCATTAAGTCCGCCTTATGTGCTTACATTGTGCATTAAAGCTTAAATAAATAAATAAATAAATAAATATATCATAATGTTTGTACAAAAATGCAGAATTTGCGTAGATATTATGTTTTGATTTGAATGAGGTGTGTTGGGCGTCGGATAGGACTGCTACCTGCACCACATCGTGTGCCTGCGGGTGCTGGACTTCTTCCGCTCGACGCGGCGCGACTTCCTGCCCAACCTGCTGCGCCACATCTCCACCTCCGCCATCGCCAACACCTTCAAGTACTTCGTGTGCCTCGGCGGCACCTTCAACAAAAATGTTATGGAGGTAAGTGCCAGATTAAGGTCCCTTGATACCCTAAGTGAATTACGCCAATGTGTGTTCACTTAGGGCATCTAGAAACCTTAATCCAAGTTTTCTCGTTGATGTGCAAAAAAGGCCATGTTCTCATATTTATAGACTTACACCCATATTCTAACACGTTACTCGAAACATTCCTTGACTCACATTCAGCTGAGGACACTTTAAGAGGACGCCTCGAAATCCATATCCTTAGTTGTATTTTGATAGTAACTCATGTGTACGGATTATCATATAGATTATAGATAATTCACATAGTCTTAAAAATCCATTGTAATAGAAAAATATGGTATTTAATTATATTTCCAGACAGTTCCGACACGAAAAATTTATTGAGCGCAAGAATATGGCGTAAATGGTATAGGTACTCCTCGGGTTTAGATATACGACAGATGTTTTTTTATGAGCAAAACTAAAGAGACATGCTCTCTTTTTTAACATTTATAAACAAAAAGATGTAGCCGAAGATAAAGCATGCCAAATTCATAGGTTATTGTTTTTCGGAAATAGGCTGCAGTCACTGCTCAACATATGTGCTGCATTGTTTGCCACCCTTGTTACTTGAAACAAATACTTGATGCGAAAACTAACTCTAATGCCGTTTTTTGGGACCAAGGTCTGTCTTTTATTACCAACTGGCCTAATTACTAGCTTTCGCTGAATTTCCATCACTGCTTGAAAGGTTTCCACCCCGTGTTCTTGTAGGTTAAAAATAAGGTTATGTGTGGCTAATAGCGAGTTGTTTGTTTTGCAGTGGCTGGATGAGCACCAGGTGCTGGAGAGTCTGATTCAGATCATCTGCGGCACCTACGAGGTGGAGGCGGCAGCGGGGGGCGTACTGGGCGCGGTGGGGGCGGGGGGCGCGGGGAGCGCAGGGGGCGCAGGGGGCGCGGGGGGCGTTCCTCTAGAGAAGGGGCAGCTCGAGCCCAGCGAGAAGGCGCCCCCGCCGCCCCCCGATTCCGATCAGGATGAGAATGGTAGGTTATTCACATTTCACTGTTCACTTCCCGTGCCTGTCGCGTATTATTCTTTTTTAAACCTCTTGTAAATAGGGGGTAGTTTAATGTATGTTTTTTTTTATGTATGTTCACCCATGATGGAGTCATCAGTTGTGGACCGATTTTGAAAATTCTATGTCGTTTGAAATACCCATATTCGCTTTGAAATGGGTCCCATTTCTTCCAATGGAATCTGCTGATGGTATCAGGGAAAAATCGAGGGAAATCCTCAAAAATTGTATGGACATATAAGGTTTTAGATGTGTTTATTAATTTATGTGTGTATTTGCATCTGAACATCATCATTTCACACTACTGAGCTCACATTAGAAGCCATAGCACTCCTAAACCTACAACCTCCTTAACTTAAAGTTAGGAAATAATACCACTAAATCTTGCCAAAAGATACTCAACTGTTTCGATAGACGTGTACATGTAAGTTATCTACTTATCCACATTCACACAAAAAATCTTAAATAAAAAAATTATAAAAATATATGGGCTTCACAAACCCTCCACTAAAAAGTGAAAAATAACAAGAAAAAACCATGTCGTTTAAATCTGTTTTTTTTGTGCTATTTTCCAAAGAACAATGCACGTTACACTTGAAATATTTCTAAGGAAAATTTCTAGCTGACTCTCGAAATGATCTTCGAATTCACTCGGATCACCATGAATCATTAAAATTTAGTAAGCTGTTTAGGAGTTCAGTTACGTATGTAACTGAACTCCTAAACAGCTTAGCTTAGCAACATGAACATACATGTGTATACATGTACCGAGTAATTTAAAAAAGCGATCAAGTTAAGCGGTCCTTCCGTTCCTGTAGTATGCTCGACTCGTAGTCCATTTCATCCGGCCATTCAGTCCCCCGTGTTCAACTTCTAGCCAACTTCCGTGACTCGGCAGACGAGGGGGGCGCGGGGGGCGCGGGGGGCGCGGGCGCGGAGGCGGAGCGCGCGGCGGAGCGGGAAGCGGAGCGGGAGGCGGAGCGGGAGCGGCGCGCGCGCGAGGCGGAGCGGCGGGCGGAGCGGATCCGCGCCGTCGCCTCCGCTAACGCCGCCGCGCTGCTCTCCAGCCTCGTGCTGCACGGGAACTCCGGCGACCCCTGGGACACTAGGTCGGTGCACCCGGTTCATAAATTAGTGTTTTTGTGTTCTGAACCATGTTACGAAAATATGCTTGTAGGTTTAATAAATATTCCATATACACATGTGATGATGTGCGATGCTATGTGATTCACTTGTAACTGAGAACATGAACATTTTTGATAAGTTTGTCGGTTGCAAACATAGATTTTTGAGCAGGTGATGTTGAGTATAAGTACAGTATTGATTTTTTTTTTGTATGAGTTTCAACATGTGTCTGATTTTTGGCAACAAGGTCATTTTTTTCTCACTGCCTTTTCCTTTAGGATCGCTATTATAAACTTGGTATTTTTAGGGTTCCAGGAAAAAAGGAACCCTTATAGGATCACTCGTGCGTCTGTTTGTCTGTCTGTCCGTCTGTCACAGCCAATTTGCTCCGAAACTACTCGACCGATTGAGTTGAAATTTGATGAATATATGTAAATTGGTGACCCAAAGATGAACACGTCAAGAAAAATAATACATTTTAAACATGGGGGCCACTTTCGGGGGCTAATCAGAAAAAAAAATCGTAAACTGTGTCGTGTGACATATCAAATGAAAGAGGTTGTTGTCAGAAAGTTATTTAATAAAAACGACGAAAATTGACCATTCCCTCCCCCTATCTCTGAAACTACTGAACTTAAAATTTTGAAAAAAATGTGAAAAATAGTTCTTTGCCTATAGATTACTGGAAAACCTATCAGAAGTTTGAGTGTTCAAATTAAATCGAAAATTCTTAATAATATAACCGCTATGTCCCTACATTTTAAATCTGTAATATTTTCGAAAATATTTATTTAAATTACGGAACCCTCACCACGCGAGTCGAGCTCGCACTTGTCCGGTTTTTTTTTTCATTTTTGACAGCTTATTTTCTCTAAACATCAATAGGCGCGCGGCTAGAAATCGTCATTTGACCGATTGAAGCTTAAGAAGACGATGAATTTCATCGCGACATTCTCATAATGATGTGATATTTTCGTGTGTCAGGACGCCGACGGCCGGTCTGGCGGCGCGGCTCCGCAGCGAGAGTACGGTGCGCGCCCTGCTGCAGGGCATGTTCACCGCGCCGCCCGCCGCCCGCCCCGCCGCCCTCGTGCACGGTGCCCGCCTGCTGCTGGCCCTGCTGGCCCACAGGTGTGTGTCCCCCCGCCGCCCGCCGCCCGCCCCGCCGCCCTCGTGCACGGTGCCCGCCTGCTGCTGGCCCTGCTGGCCCACAGGTGTGTGTCCCCCCGCCGCCCGCCGCCCGCCCCGCCGCCCTCGTGCACGGTGCCCGCCTGCTGCTGGCCCTGCTGGCCCACAGGTGTGTGTGTTGAGAGTTTTGCTGGTCCCCAGTTGCGTGTTGAGCTCACCGTCCGCCATCGGCGCCACGGCGCCCGTCCTCCGTCGACGCTACCGGCTCAGGTTAGTGAAGAATATGTCTAATTAACTTTATCGTATTGTTAAATATTCATGTTTGTACCCACAGCAACGAGGAGAGCGGGCGAGGGGGCGAGGAGGGGGGCGGCGCGGGTGGTGCTGTAGGCGCGGGGGGCGCGGGGGGCGAGGCGGAGGGCGCGTCGCTGGCGGCGGTGGAGCGGGCCATCGCGCCGCACCTGCCGCTGCTGCACCACCAGCTGCTGCAGCCGCCGGCGCCGGCGCCGCGCTGCTCCTGCGCCGCACCCACACAGGTCAGTGCGGGGGGCGCGGGGGGCGCGGGGGGCGCGGGGGGTGAGGCGGAGGGCGCGTCGCTGGCGGCGGTGGAGCGGGCCATCGCGCCGCACCTGCCGCTGCTGCACCACCAGCTGCTGCAGCCGCCGGCGCCGGCGCCGCGCTGCTCCTGCGCCGCACCCACACAGGTCAGTGCGGGGGGCGCGGGGGGCGCGGGGGGCGCGGGGGGTGAGGCGGAGGGCGCGTCGCTGGCGGCGGTGGAGCGGGCCATCGCGCCGCACCTGCCGCTGCTGCACCACCAGCTGCTGCAGCCGCCGGCGCCGGCGCCGCGCTGCTCCTGCGCCGCACCCACACAGGTCAGTGTCGGCAATCTGTCGAAGTGGGAACTCATTCTATTTAGTTTTGATGAGTATCTCAGTTACGGAGTTCCGCAGGGAAGCTCGCTCGGTCCTACGCTATTTCTCATCTACCTCGACGAGCTCAATGCACTTTTGAGCGGACTTCAACGACGGTATATTAATCACAGCGACACGTTTAATGTTAAGGTCGTAATAATAATAATAATAATAGTTGTTTTTTTTATACATATATATGTAAAAAATTATTTAATAAGTAGTTTGAATAAATAAGTGGAATAATAATAATACACTTTATTGCACACCAAAGAAGTTAACAATTACATAAAATTAGAATAAAAGCGAAAAAGTAGAATCAAGAGAAGAATAGAGGCAAGGCAAGCTGTGAAAACTATCATCACTATCTGAAGAGGAGGAAGCGGAAAGAAAATCACAAAAGGAATTACTTTTAGAAACAGAAGAGATAGGTTCTTGTAAAAAAAAAACAATTAAAATTATAATAATAACAAAAAAAAATGAACAAAAATACAAAAATACAATCTTCACCTGATGGCAAAACCAAACAGAGTAAAATTATAAATAAATATTTAAATATGGTAAGCCGGTATTTAAAGTTTTGTACAATATTTAATTCATTACATTTAAGTTTGTGCTTTACTTACATTAAATTTTATTGTTGAGTTAAAAAGCATTCAATAGACACTATATTATGCACATACATAATTTTAAAATCAGATTACACCATGTAACATCCTACAACTTTATTAAGACGTATCGTGTAAATCCGGCTTAAATACCATAGACAATTTAGTCAAAGACTTAAGAGTATTTGTCAAATACATAAAACATAAGACAGATGTCAGACAGAAGTCAAAATATTTTAGGAAAAGTAAAAAAAAAATTGGTTTACAAAGTGGGTAAAAAAGAAAAATAGTATTCTAAAGTCTAGAGACAAAACCAAATAATAGGTACCTAATTAAACTCTAACTATTTTTTAGCTGCATTCCTTTTGACGCGAGAAACAATTGGCTGTGATGCAGTTTCAGTCGTCACAGCAAAGATGGAATTTAATTCAGTTCGGGTCTCAACACGGTGTCTGGAACCATCAGCAGCGATAAGATGTATAGTGCTATCCTTAGTCCAGCAGCGATTTACACCTAAACGTCGGCGGGCCTCCAGAAAAACGTCGTGCCGCCTCTTGGTCAGAAATTCAGATAATGTCACTCCGGAACCCTTGAGTTTAGTCTTGGCATACCAGATCTTGTCTCTTACCGCAGTGTCTCTGAATTTAACCACAATTGGTCGGGGCTTATCACCTGGGCGACCCATACGATGCGACCGGCTAATGCAACTGTTCGTAAAATTGGAAACGGACAGCTTACCAGACGCAAGCTCAGTGACCGGGGCTGCCGTGTCCTCATCCTTATGCTCTGGGACACCGTGCAGCAGGAGCATTTTTCTTCTTCTTGATGTTTCCTGACGATCAACCTCAAGAGCCAAGAAGTCCACTTGATGTTGTAGTGTACTTAGTGCCGACAGGATAAACGATCTGAAGGTGTTAAATTCAGATGCCAGGATAGATGAAGTCTCGGAAGCTATAGGACCATTTTTCAGCTCCTTCTGGAATTCCTCCATCCGTGTATTAAAAACTTCAGCCAGTGCAGTCAATGACCCTTTGAAGGACTCCATTGTTGAGAGATGTTTGTTTGTATTTGACGAATAAAGAAATTAAGGAATAATTTATGCCGACAGGTAAACAATGTTACATATATAACTTTTTCATATAAATGCAGTGAAAATAAGAGTTTTAATTAAATATTTAATAATTAATAATGAAGAGAATTGAAAACGTGTCAAACTTGATTCACTGCTACCCACTCGTAATTGTATGTTTCGGTGCAGGAGGGCGAGGAGGCGGGCGCCGGGTGCGGGTACGGGTGCGGCGGCGGGCGCGGGGCCGTGGGCGCGGCGCGCGTGCACATCGCCGCGCTGCTGGCGCTGCTGGCCACCTCCGAGGTGGACGACGTGCCCACCGCGCTCGTCAGTCTGGGTAACTGCCCCCCCCCTCCCCTGTCGACTGTCGCCTGCAGTACCTCAGTGGGCGCGGCGCGCGTGCACATCGCCGCGCTGCTGGCGCTGCTGGCCACCTCCGAGGTGGACGACGTGCCCACCGCGCTCGTCAGTCTGGGTAACTGCCCCCCCCCTCCCCTGTCGACTGTCGCCTGCAGTACCTCAGTGGGCGCGGCGCGCGTGCACATCGCCGCGCTGCTGGCGCTGCTGGCCACCTCCGAGGTGGACGACGTGCCCACCGCGCTCGTCAGTCTGGGTAACTGCCCCCCCCCTCCCCTGTCGACTGTCGCCTGCAGTACCTCAGTGGGCGCGGCGCGCGTGCACATCGCCGCGCTGCTGGCGCTGCTGGCCACCTCCGAGGTGGACGACGTGCCCACCGCGCTCGTCAGTCTGGGTAACTGCCCCCCCCCTCCCCTGTCGACTGTCGCCTGCAGTACCTCAGTGGGCGCGGCGCGCGTGCACATCGCCGCGCTGCTGGCGCTGCTGGCCACCTCCGAGGTGGACGACGTGCCCACCGCGCTCGTCAGTCTGGGTAACTGCCCCCCCCCTCCCCTGTCGACTGTCGCCTGCAGTACCTCAGTGGGCGCGGCGCGCGTGCACATCGCCGCGCTGCTGGCGCTGCTGGCCACCTCCGAGGTGGACGACGTGCCCACCGCGCTCGTCAGTCTGGGTAACTGCCCCCCCCCTCCCCTGTCGACTGTCGCCTGCAGTACCTCAGTGGGCGCGGCGCGCGTGCACATCGCCGCGCTGCTGGCGCTGCTGGCCACCTCCGAGGTGGACGACGTGCCCACCGCGCTCGTCAGTCTGGGTAACTGCCCCCCCCCTCCCCTGTCGACTGTCGCCTGCAGTACCTCAGTGGGCGCGGCGCGCGTGCACATCGCCGCGCTGCTGGCGCTGCTGGCCACCTCCGAGGTGGACGACGTGCCCACCGCGCTCGTCAGTCTGGGTAACTGCCCCCCCCCTCCCCTGTCGACTGTCGCCTGCAGTACCTCAGTGGGCGCGGCGCGCGTGCACATCGCCGCGCTGCTGGCGCTGCTGGCCACCTCCGAGGTGGACGACGTGCCCACCGCGCTCGTCAGTCTGGGTAACTGCCCCCCCCCTCCCCTGTCGACTGTCGCCTGCAGTACCTCAGTGGGCGCGGCGCGCGTGCACATCGCCGCGCTGCTGGCGCTGCTGGCCACCTCCGAGGTGGACGACGTGCCCACCGCGCTCGTCAGTCTGGGTAACTGCCCCCCCCCCCCGCCCCTGTCGCCTGCAGTACCTCAGTGGGCGCGGCGCGCGTGCACATCGCCGCGCTGCTGGCGCTGCTGGCCACCTCCGAGGTGGACGACGTGCCCACCGCGCTCGTCAGTCTGGGTAACTGCCCCCCCCCTCCCCTGTCGACTGTCGCCTGCAGTACCTCAGTGGGCGCGGCGCGCGTGCACATCGCCGCGCTGCTGGCGCTGCTGGCCACCTCCGAGGTGGACGACGTGCCCACCGCGCTCGTCAGTCTGGGTAACTGCCCCCCCCCTCCCCTGTCGACTGTCGCCTGCAGTACCTCAGTGGGCGCGGCGCGCGTGCACATCGCCGCGCTGCTGGCGCTGCTGGCCACCTCCGAGGTGGACGACGTGCCCACCGCGCTCGTCAGTCTGGGTAACTGCCCCCCCCCTCCCCTGTCGACTGTCGCCTGCAGTACCTCAGTGGGCGCGGCGCGCGTGCACATCGCCGCGCTGCTGGCGCTGCTGGCCACCTCCGAGGTGGACGACGTGCCCACCGCGCTCGTCAGTCTGGGTAACTGCCCCCCCCCCTCCCCTGTCGACTGTCGCCTGCAGTACCTCAGTGGGCGCGGCGCGCGTGCACATCGCCGCGCTGCTGGCGCTGCTGGCCACCTCCGAGGTGGACGACGTGCCCACCGCGCTCGTCAGTCTGGGTAACTGCCCCCCCCCCTCCCCTGTCGACTGTCGCCTGCAGTACCTCAGTGGGCGCGGCGCGCGTGCACATCGCCGCGCTGCTGGCGCTGCTGGCCACCTCCGAGGTGGACGACGTGCCCACCGCGCTCGTCAGTCTGGGTAACTGCCCCCCCCCCCCCTCCCCTGTCGCCTGCAGTACCTCAGTGGGTGCGGCGCGCGTGCACATCGCCGCGCTGCTGGCCACCTCCGAGGTGGACGACGTGCCCACCGCGCTCGTCAGTCTGGGTAACTGCCCCCCCCCACTCCCCTGTCGCCTGCAGTACCTCAGTGGGCGCGGCGCGCGTGCACATCGCCGCGCTGCTGGCGCTGCTGGCCACCTCCGAGGTGGACGACGTGCCCACCGCGCTCGTCAGTCTGGGTAACTGCCCCCCCCCACTCCCCTGTCGCCTGCAGTACCTCAGTGGGCGCGGCGCGCGTGCACATCGCCGCGCTGCTGGCGCTGCTGGCCACCTCCGAGGTGGACGACGTGCCCACCGCGCTCGTCAGTCTGGGTAACTGCCCCCCCCCTCCCCTGTCGACTGTCGCCTGCAGTACCTCAGTGGGCGCGGCGCGCGTGCACATCGCCGCGCTGCTGGCGCTGCTGGCCACCTCCGAGGTGGACGACGTGCCCACCGCGCTCGTCAGTCTGGGTAACTGCCCCCCCCCTCCCCTGTCGACTGTCGCCTGCAGTACCTCAGTGGGCGCGGCGCGCGTGCACTCTTCCTCATTTTCTCCCATGTTTTATCTTTTTAATTTACACAAGTAGCGATATGATAGCGAATACTGAATTATTTTATTTGACGTGAGGTGTGTTACTCGCAGGCACGGTGGGCGTGCTACTGGACCTGTTCTTCGCGCACCCGCACAACAACTTCCTGCACGCCGAGCTGTACGCGCTCGTGCGCCACGCGCTCGACAACCCGCGCCACGCCGCCCGCTACGCCGAGCACGTACGTCACGCCCCCCCTAGTCCCCCTAGTCACTAGCCCACCACCCCGCACCCCGCACACCGCGCTCGACAACCCGCGCCACGCCGCCCGCTACGCCGAGCACGTACGTCACGCCCCCCTAGTCCCCCTAGTCACTAGCCCACCACACCGCACACCGCACAACTTCCGGCACGCCGAGCTAACATATTTAAAACATGTACGGTTCTCAACAATTAATATTGCACATCGACTTAAAGTTACAATAAAGTCCAATACCTTCTTTGACTCTATGGAGAAATTCGTGTTTCGAATTTTCTCTGCGTACACTGAATTATGTAGGAGACAATATTTTACCATAAAAAATACTCGAATGTGTATTGTAATATAGTCCAAAAATGTGACAACTAACAATCCATACGTATTGTACGCCATTGCAATATATTGACGTAATTACGTATGTTTCAGTTAGTCGAGGAGTGTGACATCCTGACGCGGTTAATGGATGCTTTTGAGGAGAACGAGGACAAAATGTGAGTAATATCATGGTAATATTTTTTTTTACATTTAAGGATAATACAATGGTGTTGGCATCGGTTGTTCATTACAAAAACTGCCGTGGTGACGTGGTGTCAGTAAGGTGTGCCTTTGTGTGTGCAGGCAGGCGGGCGGCGCGCGCGCCGGGTACATGGGGCACGTGGTGCAGTGTCTGCGCCGCCTGGCCGCCTGCCCCCTGCTGCCCCCCCTGCCGGCCCCCCTCGCCGCCCGCTGGCGCGCCTTCTGCGACGCGCGCCTGCAGCCGCTCGCCGCGCGCCTCGACACGCCGCTCGTACGTACCGCCCCCCCGCCGCCCCCTGCTGCCCGCCCTGCCGGCCCCCCTCGCCGCCCGCTGGCGCGCCTTCTGCGACGCGCGCCTGCAGCCGCTCGCCGCGCGCCTCGACACGCCGCTCGTACGTACCGCCCCCCCGCCGCCCCCTGCTGCCCGCCCTGCCGGCCCCCCTCGCCGCCCGCTGGCGCGCCTTCTGCGACGCGCGCCTGCAGCCGCTCGCCGCGCGCCTCGACACGCCGCTCGTACGTACCGCCCCCCCGCCGCCCCCTGCTGCCCGCCCTGCCGGCCCCCCTCGCCGCCCGCTGGCGCGCCTTCTGCGACGCGCGCCTGCAGCCGCTCGCCGCGCGCCTCGACACGCCGCTCGTACGTACCGCCCCCCCGCCGCCCCCTGCTGCCCGCCCTGCCGGCCCCCCTCGCCGCCCGCTGGCGCGCCTTCTGCGACGCGCGCCTGCAGCCGCTCGCCGCGCGCCTCGACACGCCGCTCGTACGTACCGCCCCCCCGCCGCCCCCTGCTGCCCGCCCTGCCGGCCCCCCTCGCCGCCCGCTGGCGCGCCTTCTGCGACGCGCGCCTGCAGCCGCTCGCCGCGCGCCTCGACACGCCGCTCGTACGTACCGCCCCCCCGCCGCCCCCTGCTGCCCGCCCTGCCGGCCCCCCTCGCCGCCCGCTGGCGCGCCTTCTGCGACGCGCGCCTGCAGCCGCTCGCCGCGCGCCTCGACACGCCGCTCGTACGTACCGCCCCCCCGCCGCCCCCTGCTGCCCGCCCTGCCGGCCCCCCTCGCCGCCCGCTGGCGCGCCTTCTGCGACGCGCGCCTGCAGCCGCTCGCCGCGCGCCTCGACACGCCGCTCGTACGTACCGCCCCCCCGCCGCCCCCTGCTGCCCGCCCTGCCGGCCCCCCTCGCCGCCCGCTGGCGCGCCTTCTGCGACGCGCGCCTGCAGCCGCTCGCCGCGCGCCTCGACACGCCGCTCGTACGTACCGCCCCCCCGCCGCCCCCTGCTGCCCGCCCTGCCGGCCCCCCTCGCCGCCCGCTGGCGCGCCTGCAGCTGCTCGCCGCGCGTCTCGACACGCCGCTCGTACGTACCGCCCCCCCGCCGCCCCCTGATGCCCGCCCTGCCGGCCCCCCTCGCCGCCCGCTGGCGCGCTTGCAGCTGCTCGCCGCGCGTCTCGACACGCCGCTCGTACGTACCGCCCCCCCGCCGCCCCCTGCTGCCCGCCCTGCCGGCCCCCCTCGCCGCCCGCTGGCGCGCCTGCAGCTGCTCGCCGCGCGTCTCGACACGCCGCTCGTACGTACCGCCCCCCCGCCGCCCCCTGCTGCCCCCCCTGCCGGCCCCCCTCGCCGCCCGCTGGTGCGCCTTCTGGCCAAATGTTCTAGGCAGAACGGTTAATTAAGCTACTTATATGCGACCTACACATACATCTTAAGTGTATAATTGCTCATTTCCTTTTTTTTTGCAGGGTGGATATTATCCGTCTGAAAGCATATACGAGGTAATAATTATTTAATAAAATATAACAAATTTCTCGAATAATTACGATGCCTTTTATGTCATTTATTAAAAAAATATACACATACAGAATCAGAGAAAAACATATTTTTGGCACTGTTTAATAAATGAAATGTCATAAATGTTTAAGTTTATAAAAGTGTCAATAACGTTATTTTTATTGCAGGTTGAAAATATGAGTGACAACCTTGGTGCCACCTACAGCGTGAGTATACACCACCTTTTGTAGTGCGCACGTACCGTGATAGACAGACCCGTCAGTAGCAAAATGTCCAATTCCGTCCGAAATGGCTTAACATGATAAATTCTCAAAATGTCTCATAGCAAAACGTCCAATGCGCAAATTAACCAATTCTCAATCAGTCACGATTATTCGCAGGATTCTATACGAGACATAAATTGTATTATTTATCGATTTAAGAGCACCCCGACATGATTGGGTCAGGGCGAAAGGCGTTTTTTTTTTTAATTTATATTATTACATTTTGCTTATTGGACATTTAGCGAATTGGACATATTGCTAATTAGACATTTTGAGAATTTGCTAATTGGACATTTTGCTACTTAACCATTTAGATTTTTTTTTCTGTTATGGAAGTGGCAAACAAGCATGCAGTTCACGTTGATGTTAAGTGATGACTGCAGCTTATAGTCACCCACTATAGTTGTCCGCTCGCAACCATAGCGTACGAGGCTGCCGGCATGGTACTCAAGAGGAGGTGCGGGTTGCAAGACGGGAAATCAGGCGAGACGTCGAAGCGTCCATTCTATACGTAGTATTATTACTAAATAAATAAATTTGGTCAGGGAAAATTGAAAAAAATGTCAGGGAAAGTCAGCAAATGTTAAAAAAAAATCCCTGACTTTTCGTTAGGGATTTTTTTTTAACATTTGCTGTGGACACCCTGTCCAAAGTCATCGTCGTGGATTCAGTTCCATGCGAAGGTGTTAACGGGTGTCGCGTGTTGCAGTTCAGCGACACGGGCGCGCCGGGCCCCGAGTGCGAGGACGCGGGCCCGCCGGGGGACGGCGGGGACGGCGGGGACGGCGGGGACGGGGGGGAGGGAGGGGAGGGGCCGGTGCTGTGGCTGGGCTGGCGGCCCACCTGCGACGAGGATGCCAAAAAGTTTGTCAGTACTGTGAGTACCTTTACACTTTACTTTGTTGGATTTAAGAAACAGGGGTCACAAGAGAAGCTGTTTCAACAAAACATTCCATAATGTAACTACTGTTTGTGCTTAGTAATGAGTGAGTTATTTAGTGTTTATATAGCTAAATCAGTCATTAGTAACAGAAAGAGGTGTGAGCAGGAAAAGGTGTGAGAAAAGGTACGGAAACAAACGAGAAGAACGTTATACCCCATTTTTAATTGTTATTTTTATTTATCTAGCAATAGATATTTTACATTTATACATATAGCAGCATGAACCGGCTCGAAGGACCATTAACAGCGTCATTGTGTCAAATTCAGTTAAAGACAGCAATTTTTTTCAATTTTGCGACAAGCCCTAAATTGGGAATTCGCTGTTTAGCACAATTTGCTTAATCTGGTCACCCTAAAGATACAAACATTAAATACGACCGATGTTCAGATCCTTAAATTACTATGGTTCACAACAGAACAGTCTACAATAAATCAAACCCAGTGAGAGTTTTTATTACCTATTTCCAACAAATGACATAACATCATAGGAACGAACTTTATTCGAATTCAGTTAACTATCACATTCGACATTACTGTACTTACTTCAAACTTCTGGTCTAATGTTTGGTAAAATAGAAAATAGCGGCACCTACTGAAATAAATATCTACAACAAACGCCGTTGTCGTAGATATTTGATTCAAACTGATAATTAATTCTGCATTTGCAGGTTAGGTATCTTTCTATGTAACGGGAATAATGCACACTCTTAAACACCTCGTTTCACTCAAAAACACATTTGGGTTACTCTCCGATATAAATTACGTGTCAGGGTGTTTGTCCGCGATGGATTCCTAAACTACTTAACCGATTTTAATCAAATTTGGCACTCTTTGTGCAGTTTGATCCAACTTGAAAGATAGGATAGCGTACATCTCAATTTATAGTCGCAATATTATTTTATTGCAAATTATCTATTAGCTCCAAACTATTCCAACAGATGTTGATACCTGTTGACTGGATTGAGTAAGCCTGGGTTGCACCACGATATTTGTTCAAGTTATTGTAACATTTCACATCCTTCTCTTACTTAAACAGATTTATAATAATATCGTGGTACAACTCAGGCTTAGTATTCAATAGATGGCGCTAATATAACAACAATTTCAGCCACCGCAACGCGTGCTCGGCTCTGCTAGTATATATTAAATTCTTTAAGTCAACAAATGTCCAAAACATTCAATTTATTTGTTACGTTACAGATGCAGACCAACATACTCAAAATCTGCTCTTCCGAGTGAGTTCAATCTTAATTTTTTCATTAATTAATTATTATTGATTGTGTGTCGAATCCCTTACGGGGTAACTTAAACATATTCCCCCTTATTCATAGACGTATTTTAGCTAAAGTGTTGCTAATCTCTCCTTTGTCTTTTTCTATCCTGCACATTTGACAATGCAACTGACAAAGACAAAGCATTCTATAGCTAAAACGTATCTAATGCACGTTTATGAATAAGGGGGATTATATATAGGGTGGACAAGACGGTACGAAATTAGTGGAAACTGTATACCCTACAGAATCTCAGATAGACAGAATCGTACCGTCGATGCAAGCTTGATTAGTTTGCTGAAGAGATCGAGCGGTTTTACGGAGTTATTAGGTAGGTGTTACCATCCGTTAGTAATCCGGCAGCAAATCCTAGACATGGACTGATCCGACACTATACCGAATATCAGATTGCCTTCACGATCAGAATTCGAAACCTCCAACTGTTAGAAGTTAGTTATGAGTCGCTGCAAAAAAGGCGATTATATGATATAGTAGGAATAAGTGAGGGGAGAAATATGCCAGTAGTTAGCTTTCATCGGGCCAACTTGAAACTAGTTTTCTTTCTCGTCTGCGTGGTTGTCACCAGCTAAGAAACCGGCGCAAAGTTTACACAGGCAACTTGGTGACATTAAAATTTTCGCGTACTGTGGCAAAGTATAGATAGTATAATGTGTTGAGTGCATGTTGTAATAATATATGTTGTGGCAGTATCAGCATATGGGACGACAGCCCGGAGCCGGACTTCGGCGACCTGGACTCCGCACAACACCCGCTCGCCGACGTGTCGCGTGAGTATGCCTCGAGCCTGTACCGTACACCTGTACCCGTCTCATTTCCATATGACATTAATAATCGTGTTACCAATAAATAATTCATCCATTTTGACTCTAACAGTCAAAATAATCATGTCAAGTTTCATGTATAGATTTGTATAGAAAAAATTAAATAAGTCACAAGGTAAAACAGCCTTGAAATAGGTATTATCTAAATACCATTTCTTGGTATAATATTCATGTATTATGGTCAATATATTTATTTGTCAGGAACAAAAATTGTATTTCCCAACAGCAAATGAAGCCTTCCATACTACATTTATTTATTTATTTGCTTGTCACATGGTTATTATAAGGTTGTACATTTAAATATTTTGTAGTTACATGTAACACCCCGCATGTGTGTGTAGGGGCGCCGCAAACTTATGACAACATTTCACGTACATATAATATTTCCTATACATACTAAAGGTTACAATTTTAATTTGAAATTTACATTGGAATATAAACCTAAGACTATAATCTCAAAAGAAGACATTTAAATTAAGAACTGTTATTCATATTATTTAATATATGTGATTGTATTAATTAATATATGTAATTTTCTTATAAAATAATGCATGACATTGATTAAACAGAAAAAACAGCAATAACAATTTGGTCGGTTACATAAATGTATAATCTTTATTATTATTTTCATCTTTACTTATCGCTAAAAAACTCCTGCAACGTGTAATAACATTTTTGTGTTAAGAATTCATTTATTTTTGTTTTTAAATAATTTATTATTTTGTATGTGTTTAATAGAATTTGGAATTTGATTATATATTTTTATAGACATAGAGTAAGGGCCGGTATTAATTATTTGTAATTTTGATGTGGTTATTGCCAATTTAACTTTTTGTCTTTTTGTCTCATTTTAATTTTAAACGTTTTATTCCAGAGAGGTTTTTTATTTTTAAATGTTTTATTTATTTAACGTGTATTTAACACAGAAACAAGGCGGACTTAATGCTACTAACAGGCATTGTCTACCAGATTTCAAAATAATATGTTAATGTTGTTACCGTTGCTGGCGTTTTTCTTTTTTTCATTTTTGGTATTAATTTTGCGATGATTCTTCGCATCTAGCATTCTGTTAAAAGTTTTAAAGGACTTTTGAAAAAAAAAAATGGAATGAGGAATAAGTCATTAGGCGGGATTCATCATTAAACCCTCTCCGACAGGCATTTGAGCGTCGAATTTCTCTTGTTTTAATTATTACCGTCGTGAAGAACATCTATCGTAAACTGTGTTTTGATGTGTGTGCAGCGTGGGAGAGTGCGGGCGGCGCCGGGGGCGGGGGCAGTGCGGGCGAGTCGGACACGGGGGGCTTGGGGGTCGTGGGGGGTGCGGGAGGTGCGGGGGGCGCGGAGGGCGCGGGGGGCGCGGGGGGCGGGGAGGGCTGGGCGCAGTTCGGCGCCGACGCCTTCCCGCCGCCCGCCGACCCCTTCGCGCCGCCGACCTACTGGCCCGACGACGACTCCCACGCCGGTGAGTCACCGAAGCGACCCCTCAGTCCTGCCTGATCGGCATTACTCCGGGGTCACCAGATTTAATCAATTTCAAAGAATTTAATTATTTACGTTTAGCATTTAATTAAAAGCTAGAAATTTCAAAATAACACGAATTTTACAAAACGCCAATACGACTAAAAGTATAATTTATATGAATCGATGTGAAGTAGCAATCGAATAATCTTATTACTGATTGGTTTGATTCACGTTCTTATTTCCGTTGCGATGAACTATCAAAACGGGTTTTTATATTTTTAACAGTCTTTTATATTACGACTATAACAATAAAAGATTATACTTATCTACAGCTTATATAACGTAGAAACGACCAAAATATATTAGAGTTACCTGAACACTCGGGAGACCGGAACCGAATCATCAGCAGATTAAGAAAACAATACTCTTACACTCACACCAGGTATAAACTCGTATCGGGGGTGCCATCGTACACACACAACACATACACACACCCAGACCAAAAACAACAATTTGTCCCGGGGATCGAACCCGACCTCGAATCGAGCGGTAGTCACAAACGCTGGACTGACCGGGTCGTCGATTAATAAAAGTGTGACGATATTCCAGAGGGCTCGTCGGACCTGGAGCGCGAGATGATGTCGATGCGCGTGGCCTCGGGTCCCCCGGGCCCCCCGGGCCCCCCGCGCACGTCGCCCGCCGCCCTCGACCGCTGCGGCGTCGAGCTCGCCAACAACCTCCTCACCGCCATGAGCAACATGGCGCCCGACCTCGTCGCCAACATCGTCAACGCCAACGTCGCGCGCCAGGACCTGCACCCCGCCGCCCTGCTGCCCGCCGACATCGCCGACACCGCCGACACCGCCGACATCGCCGACCCCGCCGCCGATACGCTCCCCGTCGGGATCGAAACCGACGCCGACGTGGCCCTCCTGCCGCCCGCCGACACGGTCCGACCCACGCCCGATGCGGCCCGGACGGATGCCCCTGAGCAGACTCCGAATCCTGTCATTGCGGGAAACGCCGCCGGTCGACCGACCGACGGTCTATCGGATGAGAGCGCGGTGCATACTGATGTTGATGAAACTCGATTGAATGCGGCAGTTGACGATGATCGTCAGGTAATTGCCGGTTTAATGAACTTTTTTCTTCGTCATATTTATATGCTGCAATCGCAACGCTGAAGCCTAAGGAGTCGGGTATGATCTCGGTTGTCAGGTTTTTATAAGCACCATCGACGCAGATCGATCAACGGTTTCAACTCGTCTCATTTCGAACACAATTTTTTTTCGTTTCGTAAACTTGTCAAAATTCTTATTTTACTTTCAATACATATGCTTACTAATTTTTATTTTCACATTCTGAATAAATAAATATTCAACTTATGCATTTTAATCGCAGAATACCGAGGTACGGACCGGCGACGAGAGTCAGAACGCGGACGTGACGCCGCAGCCCACCGGCACCACCGCCAGCACCGGCACCACCGCCGGCCACACGGCGGACCTCAAGCGGCGGCCCGCCGGCGTCGGCGACGACGCGCCGGTCCCCCGTCACAACTCGGACCCCACCCATCACAACTGCGACGCGCACGAAGCCGCCGACTCCGCCGTCGGGGCCGACGAGAGCGAGCGGGAAGGAGGAACCGACATCGTGAAGGAGCGAGAGAGAGCGGAGACGGCGGCCGACAGGTGATGGGGGGGCGCGCCGTGCCCCGCCCGCGCCTAGCGCCGCCCCGGGCCCGCCGGGACCGTCCCCGCCCCGGGCCGGCCCCGCGCCCGCCGGGACCGTCCCCGCCCCGGGCCGGCCCCGCGCCCGCCGGGACCGTCCCCGCCCCGGGCCGGCCCCGCGCCCGCCGGGACCGTCCCGCCCCGCGCTCGTCGCCCCGGAGCGCCTCCGCACTCACATAAACGCGTAACTGACCTTTCTATCCGATCGCTGCTTTGAGCCCGTTTTGACGCGATAATTTTAGCTGCGTGCGGTCATGAGACTACAGTTTTAATTAAAGTAGTAGATCTTTGAAACCAAGGGCAATAGAGAACTTCCCCAGAGACGATACGGGACGTCGAATCCCGGGGCGACCCCGGATGTCCCGGTTATCCCGGCTGGCGCGGGGCTCGGGTGCCGGCGACGCGACCGACTTCGTGCGATGTAGCTTATGGCGAGCGAGCGGCTGCCGTCCGCGAGAGTCATTTTTTATTGGATTTTCGCAAATATCGCCTGCGTTCGTGAACGATTTTCTCCTTCTTGACGTTTATACACTATTTCGTAGATGCTAAAATGTTGATTGGCGTTTATAAACTTTTAAATTAAAAAAAAAACAGTTTTTACGAAATATTGAGCTCGGTTAGTAACGGTTCTAGCGCTCCTTCGTCGATTGGCGCTTAAAGTGCCTTCGAGATGTAGTTGAAATGCGAAACAAAGAGTCGTTTTAACTCGTTCACTGTCCTGCGACCATAGTTATGTGGTCTGTTTTTATTGAACAGTGAACCTGTTAAATGTATATGTCTGCGAAAATCCAGCACAAAATGAATATCCCAGACGGCCGCAAGTTGAGGCCGCGCGGGTCCCTCGGGGCGCTGCCGATGTTCCTCTCGCCACAGACAGACACGTCAGACGACGAGTCGCCGGGTGATAAATAAAATGTGATCATAGAATCGTGTGTAAATAATTTCAGATTTGTATATCGCGACCTAACGACGAACGATGGCTGTAATCTATGCGTAAATAAATTTGAATAGTTAATGAGAATACTCGAGTTTTAGATCTCGAACGTTACGTTTTTTAGCTTCGCTCAAATGTATTGTTTTCCACGGTCCGATTCCTATAAGTCAATATCGTTTCTTTTCTATGTAGTTCATTGCGATGGGACGATTGAATGCGATTTAATGTTAATTCGAAACGGGCGAGATGTTGATCGAGGGATCGATTTTATTTATTTATTTGTTTAAAAAACAAATTACAATTAATAAGAGTAAAAAAAGCAATAGTAAAATTGTTTTATATCTACTTTGTTATCCAAGATTATTTGCATACAGTAAAGTTGTTTTTTTTTATTACTATGATTTGTGAAAACGGTGTTTCTAATAACTTGCCTCCGTACAAAATTTGCTGACTCAAATATTAGCAGCTTATTCGAGTGTTACACTTTTTTTATATAAAGACGACCACCTCTACAACCACATGTAGGCGGAACGTTTCATAAATACGATTTTTGTTTTTATATTCACCGGCGCTTAGCGCTTTAAATGAACCGATCCTCATTCGGCCACGAATTTCTTCCAGTAATTGTTTAAGAATGTTATTTCGCGTCGTCATCGCTCTGTCTGCAGCTGTAGATGACTGGACATCTAAATGCATATTATTATATAACATATGTATATGTATATATAAGCTTTATTATTTTTACGTCTACAAATATTGCCCACTTGTCATCCCAATGAATTGTGATTTTGTTACCCGTTTTGTATAAATGATCATAACGATCTGGCGAATATTAACAAATCTTTATTTTTAAGTGAATGTCTATAAAGATTTTTTTTACAAAATTATAAATGGTGTAAAGGTGATTTTGAAATTTTAAAATAGACTAATTCTCAACCCGGTGATATTTTTAATCGTATTGTATTTTGTAGAAATAAAATAAAAATAATATACGGCATATCTTTTGGTTCTCAAATAGGTATGAGAATTTTGAGCGCTTTCATCGATATAAGATATTTCCACTGACATTTTCGGGGACGGGTGTGGTGAATCAGAGAGAGATTTAACAGAGAATTTGCAATCAGACCTATATCGATTTCCTTTAAATGGAGCATAATTATATCGATGAAAGCGCTGCACTAGCGTATTAATGACTTCATTGTCGTATTTAAACTGTATAATGGATTGTATGTTAAATATTCATCGCAACTATCGTTGTAAATTGTTAGCAAATAAATAACCTACAAAGCGAAAAGCGCCAAAAATGCTTTGTTGTTTATATGTCGAGGTTATAGTTTATATATTTTAGTTTAGTGATGAAGGTGAGATGAGACGAGGTGTTAAGAAAATGTTCCGAAAGGTACGTTGTTCTTAGTGTATTGTATCCAGAGTGCAAGACTATGTATGAAGTGAGTATGTAAGGTAACGTGAGGGTGAGTCGCGTCGAGTTGACACACCCGTCCGGGGTGCTGCAAAGATGTTGCCTAGGTCAGCGATTCCCAAAATACAGAACCAACTCTCGCATCATATCGTCGGTGAAATAGTCCAACCTGTACCTTCAATCTTTTTTGCGTTTAAATGACAAGCTTTCATCATTTTGGTTACTCTGACAGCTTTGTCGCTGGCGGTTATTAGATCATCCTGTGGATAGATCCAGGTGATAGCACACGCAGAGCTCCATACCCTGCCATCGTAAGCCTGAGTTGCACCAAGATATTTGTTTATTATTGTAACATTTCACTAACTTAACTTTAACAAATTTCTTTAAGTTAGAGAAGGATGTGAAATGTTACAATAACTTTAACTTTAACAAATATCTTGGTGAAATAAATTTTAAAGAAAAATGGATAGAAAAAAATTGACTTCAGGCGAGACTCGAACTCGCGGCCACTGGGAATCTAGTCCAGCCGCTCTTCCTGAGCTAACTGAGCTACCGAAGTCCTGCCCGATTTGTCAAATCTTTCCTTCACATTTATTGCATTGCCTTATGGTGGTAGTAGCGACATCTATTGCCACACTATGCTAGTTAGGCAATCGATATAATAAACTTTGCAGTTTATTAAATATCATAAAGAAGAATCGCTTTTACCCTTAATAATTGTTTTTATATTACTTCGCATTAATAAAAACAAATATCTTAGTGTAACCCAGACATTGTGATAAAGTTGTTTTCATCATCATCATCCTTTCAGACGAAAGACGTCCACTGCTGGACAAAAGTCTTCCAGTAAGGGGGACATGCTATAATCGCCAAGCTTGGCATGCGCATTAATGATTGCAGAAGCTGTAGTTTTGTCGCGGGACGCCCGCGACTGCGTTAGAGCATAATTGGTGTGTTTAACACCATTTTCAGATTTGCGAAAGATCTTTTGCAGATGGCACAAATGGGACTGGCAGAGAGACTCGCTCATTCCAACTCGTACGTTAGTTTCATAAGGAGACGAAAATTACTCGACAGATTATAGTAAAATTTGTTGTGTGCGTTAGTGGGCTCACAATTGGATTCGATAAATCGCTTTGCGATTGAATAGAACGTCTGCGGGTTCTTTTTATAAATAATTAAACTGAAATTAGCAGGTTTGATTGTTTAGCCGACAAATATGTAGCTCTCAAAATAATATGTTGGGTCCAATTGTAGCCGACTTTGAACGGTGTACTCGAGTTTCGCACAACATTTGGGTATCGCTGGCCCAGGCGCAATGTTCCGTCTTGAACTGTGATCGTAATACGGTAGCGGCATGGGCGCGATGGGCAGGCACGTGCAATTTAATTTACGAACGTGTTCAATTTGAATGTTCAATTTGTCGTAGTTGTACAGATGTACATGTAGTTGTGTTTGGCCACTTGTATATGTGTGTGCACACGTCAGTTATTGTTAGAGGACTGCTCACACTGGGCAAAATATTGACACGGTTTGAGTTAGTTTCGTAGAATGAAGATGTTTAAATGGCGTGTCCATTTTTTTTAATGACATGCTGTGATTGTCTAGAGTCTGAAAAAAAGTGACGTCACTATGCATGTAGTTCCATGTAAATGAGCATCTACGTTTTTTGTTACATTGAAATAGTCTATTCTTGCTAACGTAAAGGGATCCAAGTTTCATTTTAAAATAAAAAGAAAATGTAAATAATAGATTAGCGGATATATTTAAATGTATGTTTATGATAAGCGATATCATTAACACTCCTATCCCAATTTGATCAGTCTTTTGTATTCCACGCAATATCCAGAGAGCGAGTTATCCCGATGGTTTGGTCGCCAACAATCATATCGAGACTATACTATATCAAGCAACATATCGATAAACTGCAACGGAACTGATATGATCTGAAGTACAACGGCAATGTTATTTATTACAACTTCTTTTTACGACTTTGCATTTATAAAATGGCTCCTCAAGGGTAAACGAACATTATGTTTCACACGTCGCGGGAGCATCCATAGTTTAAGAGAATGGTACAAATAGTTTTTTCATTCACATTAACATTTTCATAATTTGCGGTTTCTGTAAATATCTCTATGGTTAGTTATTGTCGATTAACCAACCAGCCACTAGACACCATTTTATATTTCATCTAGATTTATCTACAAAAGACATGTTCCACGTTGGGCCCGCGCCTTGTACACTATATCAAAAGAGAGAAAAATACGTAGAATCATAGACATACTCAAAAAATAATTTGAATCGTTATTTTTTTGTCGGAAATATTTATTTTATGTAATTTTTGTATGACAGCAACATGTCACCATTTTGCTGCTATGACATTTTTTGTTTTTGAAATATACTTACGACAATTAATAAACGATTTGAATGATTTAGTATTTTATGCTTCTTCTCTCAATATAGAGTACAAGGTGCAGGCCCAAGCTCCATACATTTAAGAACGTCTCCTTTGAATATAAAATTTCGTAATGTGTTAATGTTAGTTCCTTGGATAAGCGCTCGGACCATGTTTGCCAGCCAACTGTTTGAAATTATTTTATTCTATGTTTTTAATAAAATAAATGTATTTGAGCTTACGACCGCAGTAGAGTTTACACGAGTCGCCCACTCTCATTTATCATTTAGGGTTGCGAGAGTTACATTTGAAATATTGTTTGAGGTGGCAGTTCGTGTTGTCGTGTTTTTATTATGCAACTATTTCCTTTAGCAATGTAAACATGTACCTTCCATTAGATTTTTTGATTGAAGTTTGATAATTGTAGCATGTAACAAGTTGAGCTGAGTTTAATAAAACGCGTAATTGCTTAAAATTGTCATCCAATTTCAACCTTATCACAAACTATTTTCGTCGGTGAATTCCAAATAGTGTTATTGAACTTGTGAATACTAGACACGTACCTGCAGGACCAGCACTAACGGCCGATCCCAATATCGTAATAAATAGTAACTTAGATCGGCGGATTGGACCAATCTAGATAGCTGAAAACCTCTCCAATCGATCAATAAGAATGTTTTTGTACGGCCTAACAAAAACATTTCGGCACTGAGACATAATATTTGGTATGGCTCTGTAATACACATCACAACAGACAACAACTAAGATCTCATGATTGGCAACGCATTCGCATTTCGACCTCTGGTCTTTGTGTGGGTGTCTATAGTCTGCAGTCATCACTTGACATCATGTGAACAGCATGTTTGGTTGTCACCGTCCTTAAATAAAAAAAACGCTTAGGCTATTAGGTATGGCAACGCATCTAAATTGAAATCTCTTACGGTTTTTACGCAGATTTTGATTGTTTTTTGTAGGCTACAGTATTCACTTACCATCAATGCGAACTGCGTGCTTGTTTGCCATTTAAGACATTATTTATTGCCATTTTTGACGAGCGGTGTGTGACGACCGTTTGAACCGAAGATCACGGGTTTGATCCCCGTACCGGGGTAAATTTTTGTATGGCCTACAGAGTGGGTGTTTGTGTATGTGTTGTGTGTGAACAACAGCGCCCACAACACAGGTTAACACCTAGAGTGGGGACAACCCCACAATTGGTATTGGAACACTTATTTTGATCGACTGTGTCTAATAATTTGTAGTCGTGAATAATGAATTAGATCGAAGCTTCTATTTTGCACCGTGAAAGTATCAACTTAATTAAATTGTGTACTTCAGATATTGAAGTAATAATTCGAATAAAATGTAGGTGTATAATTATCCCAACTGACTGAGCCTGGGAGCGTGCTGTCAAGTGCTAACGTGTCTAGTAGGTACTTTATAAGTCTGGCAACACAACATGCCTGCAACATGCTACAAGTTCGTGTATATACCGAGTATGAATAAGTTCCACATTTCAACGTTTCCGACACATATTGTAAATTCATATCGTTAGTCGTGTTTAGTTTGTCAGAGATGTGCGAGCGAGATGGCGTTACTCGTATCCTCTCGTTTTCCGTATATTGATTGATCATGTTTTGTATATTGCTTAGTTTTGGGCGTTTTAATAATGTATGTACTATGTACCTACTGCATGTGATTCCAATGTAACGAATGTGATGAGAGATGAACGAGCGGAGTCGCCGCGCGACGTGCACCGTCGTCCCATAATTACCTTTTCTTTTGGATATAATTTCGAATACAAAGATTTTAGAATTTAAGAGACTAAATACTTAATCATTCAACTTTTCAAAGGGTTTGGGCATAAATACTGATGCATATTTAAAGAACATTATGAAATTCCATGTTTTCTGGCACTAACGTATTATGGGATACGGTATACGGTGGACGCCGAGCGGATGAGTCTCTCGAAAGGTGCTAAATGTAAGTTTGTATTTGTGTCTACTGCACACCTGCACACCTGCACACCTGCACACCTGCACACCTGCACCACCCGGCGAGAACATATACAACGTGTAACAGGATTTAATGTACAACCCGAAACTAATTTGTTCAGAATCGATAACCGAATCGATTTCAGGATTTTTGATGTAGGTAATATTATGTCCCAAAATTAATTACAATTAAGGAAATTATGGTCACCCATTTGGTGAACAGTTGATACAAACGAAAAAGAGACTAACGTCTATTAACAATAAAATAAATAAAAAATAAATAATAAAAATGTATTAATTGACAAAAAAACATACATCGTTTTAGATATTGACTCCATAGATTCGGGAATTGTGTGTTTCGGGAATCAGTGGCTTCTCCAGATGATATCATATTACAATTTTGTCATATAATTTCATTAAATGTAATTAAGTAAATTAGGTATCTCTAGGTTCTGAGGTATACATTTTTGGACCTTACATAAAGACATACCTAATAATATATATATTTTTTACAAAGTTATATATAAAAAAAAACAAAAAGTGTAATTTATGTGTGCGCGTGTGTGTGTGTGTGTGTGTGTGTGTGTGTGTGTGTGTGTGTGTGTGTGTGTGTGTGTGTGTGTGTGTGTGTGTGTGTGTGTGTGTGTGTGTGTGTGTGTGTGTGTGTGTGTGTGTGTGTGTGTGGATGTATACGTGTTATATTCATAATGAATCATCTTTTTCAATTATAGTTAAATAAGACTGAAAGGAGATGTTGCGGGCTCGGCTCTGGTTCGTACACGACCTCAAAAAATAAGTAAATTAAAGAAGAATCCGAAAAAAATACAATTAATTTATTCAAGAATATATTTTAGAGTTACAACCACATTTAATTCAAACGATTTTATCATTTCCAACTATGTTTAACATGGCGGCGATACAGCCGACACTTGGGATCAATCGATTTCGACAGTATTTAGAAAATGTTACTTTTTTCTCCAAGTACTTTAAAATCAAAATACAATTTAAAAAATGAAAATGTCAAAATGACATCGCCCGCCATATTCGCCATGTTGGTTTTGAGTTGCAATTCTAACTGCAAAGAATGTTTTGTAACTGCAAATAAAGCTAAATAAGTGATAATATGCAGTAAAAACGTTTTTATATTGATTTTGCCTGTTTAATGATATTGTGTACAATACATGGCCGGAGGTCCATACATTTTTGCAACATCTCCTTTACATTTTATGATTTTATTTATATAAATATAATTCAACATATAGATTCACTATCATATTTTCTATTCCTTCATAGTCAAAACTCTTTAGCCATATATTAACAATCTTTTTAAACTCGTTATTATTTGATTTTTTAATGTTCTTATTATTAGCTGTAGGTAATTTTAGTAATTTATTGTAGATTTTTGGAACAACTATATCAAACTGCTTCTGAGCAAATCTAGTTCTAGCTAATGGAACAGGAATTCGGTCTACTCTTTTATGTGACACTGGAAAACCCGGCACTGTTCGGCTATGAAAACGACGGAGACTTTCGTGTATGAACAGTTTTCTAACAGATAGTACATCCGCCTTTTCGTATACTGCCGTAGTGGGGTGCTTGTAAGGGAGGTAGAGGAGTACCTTGAGCAACAGCCCGTTGAGCTAGCTCAAGTGTCACGAGTTTTTGCGGCGCTGCCCCATGCACATATACAATATCTAATTAAAGATTCACATAAAGCTTTGTATGTTTGAATAAGAAGGTCAATATCCGCTATAGTTCGCAGGTTTTTGAAAACATATATGACTTTTCGTACTGCTGCTCTAAAATGCTAGTATCAACAAGATCATTAGAATCATCTCACGTGCTGTTTATTAAAAAAATATAATTTAAGCAATAAAATAGTGGAAATTAATTTTGTTACTAGCGAGTGTTAAATAAGGGCAGATTACGCTACATCACATTGCAACAGTGTGCCTGTGTGAGTAGGTTCGTGTTTTATGTACAGCCGTAGGTAGATATAGGGTGAGTATGCATAGGGTGTGCATAGGGTTCGTACAAATTGAGGACAACTTATTTCTTTAATAAAAAATATAAAATACATAAACATGTAATTTCAGTTCATGTATTATGATTATAACTCGATTTTCTAATCGAGGTGTTAGAGAGTGTGTTTGTGTGTGTGCATTATTCCCGTTACATGTTGTATACGTTTCTAAGAACTTTTGTATAGTCCACATCTTTACTCCAATACTACCAAATCGCTTATTGACTTTATACGTAAGAAATATTGCACATCTATTTTACTGGTGGTAGAGCTCCAGTGAGGTAGCTCGCAGGCGTAGGCACCACCGCATTACCTAATAGGTATACATGCCGCTAAATGGTAGTTTTCAGCACCATCGTGTTCCGGTCAGGTGGTAATGTACGGCCCTGTAATTTCCGGCACAGAGGCATAACACTTTAGGCCTCAGGAGTGGTAACGTATCTGCATTTTGACCTTGGTCTTTGTGTGGGTGTCTATAGGCTGCAGTCATCACTTAACATCGATGTGAGCTGCATGCTAGTTTGCCACTTCCATTACATTAAAAAAATCCAGCCTACGAAAGAGACAATCTGCTAGTTTCGACTTCGTAGAGCGTTATCTCTGCTGCACACTGCCGACGTAAGCACTGATAGGCATTTGTCAAAACTTGATCAAAATGATCAACAAACGTCACATAGGTAAAATGCGAAAGAGATAACGCTCTACAGGCCCGAAATAAACTGAAGTCTCCTTTCTAGACTCGATGTGCAATATTTCTTGTTGTTTACTGTACAATCTTTTGAATAATCTTGTGTTACTCGAGAACCCTCAAATAATTACTATAAATGCGTACCGTAGTGACCTAGATTGCGCCATTTCATTGTATCGTGAAACTGTGTTAGTCTAGCTCACTCGTACTTTGAGGCATCGAAAAATGCGAGTTAAATTGGTCTTTATACCGCAGAACGAGAGTTACAATTTAAATGTGTGTCCAGATACAAGCTTCTGTCGCAGACAAAACCTGGGTTGCACCACGATATTTGTTAAAGTTATTGTAACATTTCACATCCTTCTCTAACTTTAACCGATTTCATTAAGTTAGAGAAGGATGTGAAATGTTACACTAACTTTAACAAATATCTTGGTGCAACCCAGGTTTAGTATTTTGAGGATTTGAGCGGCGTGCGCCGGCGCCGGCGGGCGGCTGTGTGCGTGCGCACCACACGCGTACACAATAATCTTGTAACTAGTGTTGTAGACGTAACGGGGGCAATTCGACTTTGTGTGAAACGTCATACTCCATTCGTAGCGTAAATAGCAATTATCCAATTTTTATTTTTAGACTTAATTTACTTTAGAGACTTTAAGTTTGTTTATACATTGTGTTTTAATATGATTTTGTGTTCAAAAGTGTATGAACAGATCTCATTTCTTACATTTTGTATAACCTTTATAAAAGACTCGGTCGGGTGGGTCGCGGCGCGGGGAGTGGCTCTTTATATTTATATGTATATTTTACTTTGACCGTTGTGCAATTTAAATAGCAGAGGTGGCCACGAATGGCCCCCGCCCCGCCCGGGACCGCGGGACCGCGTGACCGCGTCGCTTCATACGAGAGTCGTGGGGTCCCTCTGTGTCGTGTAGCTAGTGTAATGTACATATGTAGTAGTGCGTGCACACAAGCTCGCGTTGTCCTGTCTATTTGTTAGAAGCCAACATTTCACGGTGCGGGCAATTCAATTGGACTTTGATATTTATTACTCAGATATAATGGTTGAGTTGTATCTTGGTTATGTCAGGAACTGATGGAAGTCTTCTAAATAAATAAATAAATAAAGATGACCGAATAACTGGTACCGTGTGTACTCAGTCCAAATTGTGTATGGTGAGATGAAGGCTTCAGGCACCACTTCAGTGCAGAGTGCATGCCTGTCGATTCGGTGAATTAGTCCAATACCCGTTAAATTTATTACTGCTTGCCAGTAACATGATTTTGATGTATTTTATAGTTCCCAAAATTTTGTAGTTGTTTCAACGTTGCGATGTATTGAAGGGAAGGAAAAAGACGTTGATTGATACGAAGCCTGTTCTGAAGTTTCTGCAACCATGGAGGATTGTCGCTCACTTTCTGGCAAATTCTTCGACGGCGCATGCGTGCACCGCGCTCAAGTGTCTTGGGAGGAGCACTCCGCCACTGGCGCGCTAGTTGCCTCCTAAAATAGTATTATATTAGTTAGCAGTAAACGCTGTGAAACGTAAACAATTACATATTAGTGCAATTAGTTGCCTTCGGATCTTGTTGTCACATTTGATATATCGTATAAGTAATTATAGGACAATTGTTGATTTCCTCCTCATGATAATCGGCCGTGTATATAGCTAGCGGCCGCCGATCGCTACGCTCGGTGTGTACATTGGTTTCCGAGAAGTGGTTAGCGATGAGTTTTGTATTGGAGTGGCATTGTCCTCTTCGCACTCGACAAGTTGCTGCGGGACTTGCTAATAATGAGCTTCATTGATGAGGTCGATGTCGCAGAATGAGTCTGAGTCGATATGTTGAACAAGTTATTTGTACCGGAAATAGTCTTTAAGTAAGATAAGTTCAGTATTGAAGGAGCTTATTTGCATCTAGAATATTCATGTAGGTCGCAATTTGCAGTTGTATTTGTCGAATATTTTATTTCCATATTTCTGTTAATTACAACTGTTATAAGAACAGATAGAATAAAGAGCTAACCAGTGCATTTAAAATAGCGAAACCTGTTCACTTTCTTTAATTGACTATTTGTATATTTTTCTTCTCTGTTGCATTGTATTTCCATATTGCCCGATAACTGTTTCTACTTCTCCGATATTCTTATTGCTGGACCAGTTTTGTATAATAATTGTGTATCGTTGAAGCGATGTCCCGCTCGACTGCGCCGTCCACCATCTTCCCGCTTTTCATGCAGTGCTTCACATTGGAAATGTTCAGAAAAATTAAGACCTTATAAGTACTTACAATATTTAGTAAGATCTTACAAAATATCGGCCGAAAGACAAATGAAGTGCTAAGTGAATAAGAAAAAGACGCCATTTTGTCTGTCACATCTGAACGTCAGATGTATTTTATACTACCTATGTCAGATTACAGTAGTGACAAGTCTGGCCGAAATGCTATTAAGTTAAAATAGCCACTTATAAATTAGTGCTGACAAGATTACAAAGATGTTAGTTTTTCTGAACACAGTTATTGGCTCGTATCTACGTCATTCATCACTCTATAGTCTACATGAATTCGCAGCCGAACCAATGAAGGCTTGTTTTACTACAGACACAAGTCGTTCGTGTGATTTTACCTTTAAGCTGAATCTAGCAAATTTTTATAAAGTGTAAATGAATTTATTACTTATCATGTATTTTAAGCAAACTTTGTAATTGATAAAAAAACGAAAGTTACGTTCAAATTTACTTGACAAGGTAGCTTTTTTGATGTATTGTATATCACTCTGGATTCATTTAGTAATGTACAAACGTTTACTGCGCCCCCGTGCTGTATTATTCCGGTGTTGATGAACGACTGCAATGGATCCTCTATCCGTTGCTGAACGAGTAAGAATGTCTGATGAGAATAACACCGCAGGGGGGCGGCCGCATTATTAATGTTACATTGGCTTTGGCATAATGTCGAGGCTCGACACGCGGTGTCTGAAACGAGAACTGTGCCTTCCGGGCGCTAGAGGGCGCGGCTCTCCCCCCCCACGACTTACTCTCTTGGACTCTAAACAACGTGTAACAAACAATCGTTGTATTAAAAATATACTAGAACCAGACCTGTTTTTGTTTATATATATTTTCATAATTATCGACTACGTTACAAAAAGAACGATATTACGATTTTCCATCAATTCGTTTTTATTCGTTCGCTCCTAATTTAGAAACGATTGCTTGGGCTACGTTGTACGAGTCCCTTCCCGTCCCCCGCGACCCTGTACCGCGTCCTCGTCTGCCCGAGACATAATAAATGCTCGTAATGTATTCTATTGTATTTATTATATCATAGTTAAAAGTTTTATTAAAAAAGTTGCTCAATACTTACTGCGTCTTATTTGTGCTCCCACGCTCCCTCCCACCCGACCGAGGTAACAAAATAAACAACAGGTAGTAATTTCGATATAATTTTATTTTCATAATTTATTTATATAATGACTATAATCATCTACCAAACTAAATAATCAATATAGTTCAACAGCATCCTTTATATACAATATGTATAGTTATAGTTTTATAATTTCCTCATTTCCGAACGTTTTAAAAAAGAGACAGTCGTCTAATCCATACAAAATAATGTCGAAACGAACTACCATCATTACAGATTAACAAGTAATAATTTGCCACAAGTTTTGTTTCATTATTTATTTACAAATCTTATATTAATTTAGTCCCATAATTTCCAATCGAATCGTCAGCGCTCGGGGCGAGCCGGCGCGACGGCGACGTGGCGTCGACGGGACGTCGTGGCGTCGCGCGACTACAACAACGAATAGAATTGTGAAAACTTAACGTGCCCTTTGTACACACACAACAGAAGATTGCGACGCGCGTCACGCGCTCGTCACGGCGCCGTCACGCCGCCGCCACGCCGCCGCCGCTCGCTCGCAGTGGCTCTACTGTACAGCTGTCGTCACACTGGCGTCGCCTCCACGTGGCCATTGTTATAGAACATTATAAACCGTGAATGTTGCTTCTTATGAGCCTAACCATTTAGGTAAATAAGCTATTACTTCTGTTTTATAGAATACATGCCTAAAATAAATTTAAAAAAATGGCAACTGTTTTAAAAAAATACGTATACGTTTATGTTCTTGAGAATTGAATATACCTATATACTACTACAACATATTTATATGCTAGTGATTGGAGTGAGGTTACGACAGTGCGACAAGAGCGTTAACCAGCAACCGAAGAATCCAGTTAGAAGTATTGACTATCTAAATAAATACCTAGCTCATATCATAACATTGAATTCAACAATAAAACCTACTGTGTGAGATGCGTTTAGAAAGTCGAACGTGAACGGCGACTGTACCGGGTGACGTGGACTGCTACGGATCGACTTTAGTTCCTAGATGACTCGATGAAAAATCTACGTTACCTTAGAAGCTTTACGTTGAAAACTCAGCGCAGCGCTCGACTGTGTCCTGTACTCCGACTGATATAGTTTGATATGCGACGCGGATATAGTGCGGACCTCTCACCCACTACAAAAATTACGAGTACTTTAAAATTGCGCGACTGCTCTAAATTCAGATAGGAAAATATCTATTTTACTCCACCAAAAATAATCTGGTTAAAACTTGTAGATAACTAGTGATATCATCTCGGAACAGCATCGGTTTCGTTCGGGTTCGCACCGCGACTTCAAAAATAAACCGTGTCCATCGGACGCGGAACGACTATTATGTATGTACAACGCGGCAAAACGGTTAAAACCTTTGGCATCCAATATTTATACACAGCTGAAGGTACAGTGCAAGAATCGTGTCAACCGAAATGAACTAGCTTAACTATAGAGTATAAAAGACGAAGCTAAGTAAGGCGATTGCATATCGGACGAAAATATGCGCGCGGGAAGTCCGGAAGAAGCTGCAACGGAAGGTAAACGCAAGATACGCGCCTCGGCCGCGTCCAGTAATTATTGCCTCGCGATACTCATCCTACGCTAACGTCGCGCGCTCCGACTCGCCCCCGCCACGAGACCTTACAATGTATACCGCTATAAAACTCATTTACATCTAGCAACGTTAAGTGAAACTACTGAAAAGTGATAGACCCGTATCGAGAGAGGCGCGCGATGAGGCGAGTCGTTCGCGCACCTATTCGTAAAGCAGCGATATACATATTGCGTTAAGTCGTTATTTTACATTATCTTATTTATCGCTTCATTATTTTATTGGTAATCGTTTAACTAGCAACACCGACACGACACCGATTGGTCTGGTCTACTTAGGCTGGCAACCCGCACTTAGTATTGCTATCATCGTACCGGGCGACGCGCGCCCATCACAAGATACGTTTCGATAATACAAAATATATCTAAAATAATGTGTCTCTACTAACAAATGCTTAAAACGAAACAACTACATGTTAATATAATACGCACACGATAACATAGCACGGTAAATGTTTATATAGAATCGATCGCGTCGTCAACATTTTATACATTAAATACCTACTTGAGACAGATCATTTTATTATGTTAGCTGTCAGCAAGGCCATTATCGATCTGTGATTTAAGAAACATTGTGAAAATATCCAAGTGGCAAGTGAGGTGGTGCGGGTGGTGCGGTAGGTGCGGGTGGTGCACGTTGACCGACGAAGATCGCACGTAGGAGACAAGAAGCCACACAAACCAAGAACGAGGGAAATGAAACCAAACTACGCCTCGCGGCGTCAAAGGAATCTCCAGTGAGAAGTAACAAAAATTATTGTCATCCAATGCTTAAATTTCCAATCTTTATAATTTATTATTTTATTTATTCACTTAGCACTTTATACAGATCGACATCGTTCACTATTAATAATATTTATTAAGTTCATTCATTCGTATCTATAAAAAATTACAGCTACTTTTAACTTTACCGTCGTAATCCCGATGTAGTATTAAATAATCTCATGTTTAAAATCTATATTTTAACGTAATAGTATTTATTTGAGTGACGTCAACTTAAATGCAGCAATAGAGCTCTCGAAAGCGACGGCCACACACACCGCGGCCGCCACACACACTACGAGACGTAAAGAAGAAGAGTCGAGAGAATCGGTGTGAGGTATTCTGTATAAAAAGATGAGGTGTATAATTAGAATACGGGTGCTCGCTTATTTACATTATCACATCGCGTGAACGAGCGCCCGCGACCCCCATCCGCGGGCCGTTGCCACCGTCGTTCACTATTCCCAATAGGGATCGAGTATCTTCAACAGTAAAGCGCTGAGTTATACGCCACAGCGGGGAATCGTATTGCTCAGCCAGCGCCGAGACCGACGGCGACCAGTGGACGGGGAGGGGGCGACGCGGGATGGGGGCGGAGGGGGGGATTGTGCGTTGATTGCAACGAGGGAGAGAGCTCTCACAGCTGGTACCACTTCTTGTCCTTATACTTGAGCATGAGCTGGTGCGCCGACGAGGAGAACTCGTGTGCCTGAAATTCGAAAAAAAAAGTGTAAGCCAGTATGGAAATACAATTAATTTTTCAATAAGTACCTGCGAGTGCATGCGCTCGGTGCGCTCCTCGAGGTGGGAGAGCTTGTCGCCGCGCTCGAGCACGAGCTGGTGCGCGCGCGACACCTCGGAGGCGGCGGTGGAGGTGTGGTGGGGTGGAGGGGTGGAGGGGTGGAGGGGTGGAGGGGTGGAGGTGGTGTGGTGCGGTCACCTGCGAGTGCATGCGCTCGGTGCGCTCCTCGAGGTGGGAGAGCTTGTCGCCGCGCTCGAGCACGAGCTGGTGCGCGCGCGACACCTCGGAGGCGGCGGTGGAGGTGTGGTGGGGTGGAGGGGTGGAGGGGTGGAGGGGTGGAGGGGTGGAGGTGGTGTGGTGCGGTCACCTGCGAGTGCATGCGCTCGGTGCGCTCCTCGAGGTGGGAGAGCTTGTCGCCGCGCTCGAGCACGAGCTGGTGCGCGCGCGACACCTCGGAGGCGGCGGTGGAGGTGTGGTGGGGTGGAGGGGTGGAGGGGTGGAGGGGTGGAGGGGTGGAGGTGGTGTGGTGCGGTCACCTGCGAGTGCATGCGCTCGGTGCGCTCCTCGAGGTGGGAGAGCTTGTCGCCGCGCTCGAGCACGAGCTGGTGCGCGCGCGACACCTCGGAGGCGGCGGTGGAGGTGTGGTGGGGTGGAGGGGTGGAGGGGTGGAGGGGTGGAGGTGGTGTGGTGCGGTCACCTGCGAGTGCATGCGCTCGGTGCGCTCCTCGAGGTGGGAGAGCTTGTCGCCGCGCTCGAGCACGAGCTGGTGCGCGCGCGACACCTCGGAGGCGGCGGTGGAGGCGCGCTGGCCGAGCGCGTCGAGCCCGGCCGGGCCGCTCGCGCCCGGGATGTGGCGCGCCACCGCGCGGCTCGCCTTGCCGCTGCTCTCGCCGACTGGAAACGTGGAAACAGACCCCGTGTTTGAGTCACACTTTATCTGATAGTATGTTCGAGAGTACATAAATCCTCAAAGAACTTAGAGCATTTGAATTGGCTTCTGTTGCATCATCCGCCTTACGGTCCGGTAAACCGTATAACCACTCGCCGTTTAGATTATCGTGCGTTCGATGTTTGAATTGATATGAGCGAAAGGTGTCGGGCACGTGGGGCGCGAGAAGGGAGGAAGGGTGGCTGCCGTAGAGCGACACGGGTCACCGGCCGCGGTGGACCGGACGGAGGAGAGTAGCCATATGCAGGCTTTCCCGTCCGTCGAAGAACGAGCACAAGTGGCCCTATCTATGCCTGTCGCCGAGATGTTTAAATGTGTGCATGACATTGTTTATGTATTTTGTTAAAGTCAAGGTGTAAGATTCCTACTAATCCACAATTTTTGTTGTGTGTGACACACAAATTTCCTCTAACAAAAAATGACAGACTGTTTTGCATGGGTAATAAACGCTATGGCTACTCCTCTCCGGTCGGCCGGTGGCCCATGTTGCTCTATGGTGGCGATTGGCGAGGCGAGGAGGTCGTGACATCTATATATTTTTTTCTAATAAAAAATAATGTAAATGTGTGTGGAACTTGCAATGATTCTTTATATATGTAGTTTTAAGAAAAACACGTAAGATAAACATTAAGGAAGTTAAACATAAAGAGAAATTAAATAATAGAATAAGAAAATAACGGGAAGAGCAAGTGCGCTAACGTACATAGTTCCTCCCTGTCGAGCGGGCGCGTGCCGCCGCCGAAGAGGCCGCGGAAGAAGCTCTCCTTGGGCGCCTCCGGCATGTCGCGCGCCAGGAACAGCTCGCCCAGCATCTCTGTCAGCTGCTGGCTGCCGAGGGCCGAGGGCCACACCACACGGGCTCAAGTAGTCGCTCAAACATTACATGCTTGTAACCAGTAATAACCCACAACAGTAATAACAGAACCCGAGAGGCGATTTTGGCTTTACTTTGCAACGATTTTTGGCGTCTGATTAAAGTATGGTGTACGGCTCATTTGTCGGAGATATACAACAGGACGCGTCCTGTTATATATCTCCGACAAATGAGCCGTTTATAGTTCACCACACCACCACGAGTTTTCTCAAATTATGGATGAGAGCTTCGTTGGGGTACATTTAACATAATATCTGAATATCTGACGCGGCCTTGTTTCGTAACGTTGATGCCGTAACTTTTTTAAAAGGGTATAAAATGGAGGTGAAATAGAACTCGAGCATGTCGGATACTCCGAATTGCCGACGATTTAAATTGGTTTTAAAATTTTGTTTTGCTACTTACCCTACGAGCGCGGTCTTATACATGTATAGGCAGCTCAGATTTATGAAAATACTGAACACATTCTCCATAATAATAATATGACGAGCTCGAGTAAATCCAAAAAGACCTTCTTAGACTCCTCTACTAAGGGCTATCTATAGCTAGGCACCACTAAAAAAATTGACTTCGTTAAACGTTATAGTATCTTCTAAATGGTTCAGTCCCAGTGTTGGAGGTTGAGGCGTGTGCACCACCGCATTGTCTTATTTACGAGTATTTTCCGCCAAGCGGTAGTGTTGAGCAATACCGTGTTCCTGTTAGATGGAATGGTATGGCTGTGTAATATTTATTACAAAGGCATAGCAACTTAGTTCTCAGGGATGGAAACGTACGTTTTGACCTCCGGTTACCTATATGTCGGTGTCGGTGTCTAAAGGGTGCAGTATTCACTTACCATCAGTGTAAAATACATGCTTGTTTGTCACTATCATTATATAAAGATATAAAATAGTTGTCATTGTTACTCGCGTTGTTTCCTTCGCCACTTAAAGTATCTCTTTTCATCAAAATGCCTCTTTACCCTTTTCTTTCATGCATTTTTTACTGCATCCACTCGATTGCTGTCTTACGTTTCCATTTCAGCTACATTTGGACGTATTATCGAAAATCAAAGCAATTGAAGGTAATCATTATTGCAGTCATTTAAGTTTTGATATGGTATTTATAACAATAAATAAAAAATTACCAGAACTCGGCATCAATGGTGAACTTCTGTATCTCAGTGGGCGAGGCGAGGTACAGGCCGTGTCCGCGGTTGCTGAAGCAGAACGTCTTCGCTATCCTGCAACACGTCACCAGCGTTACCGACCGCCGACTCCACACTTGGCCACCACACGCCATTTACTGCACACTTCACAACAGCCAACAAAACCGAACCCTTCATTCTTATATAAATGCAAATATTTCAAGGCAATTTAGATTTTGATTCAAAGCATGTCTGAATTTTGTGTTACACGTCTTAAATTCTATTTGATACTTAATTTACTTATTTACAACTAATCGTTTCTTCATAAAATTAATTTTGAACTATTTATTTAAACTATACAAAGCTGACTATTAAAAATATTGTAATAATCTCACCTTCGATGTATCCTCAGATCTCTTACCGATGAAAACTATTTGAAAAAATTGACTACGGAAGCTAAGCTAAATGACACATAGAAAATAAGAAAGAGAAATTGAAAAACGAAATTCTAGCAATAGTCATTCAGATCGGAAAACATCTCGTGATCATGCAAAGTCAGAAACAAGATAAAAAAGTGTAGAGCAAAGTAAACCGAGCAGAGAGAGCAAGTAGAGTAGGAAAGGTAAGGTGGTGTGAGTGGAGTGTGAGAGCGTGTGAGTCGTCAGAGTGTGTGTGTGTGATCAAGTTCTTCCACAGAGGACGTCATTGAAGCAGAATGCAAGCTGGGATTGAGGCGAATTATTTCTTATTAGTTAATTAAGTACTTGTTTTAATTTATGCCAATTTTTTTTTATTCTCGTGAATTATGTAACTGAAACATTATTTAAATAAATCATTAAAATACAGTTTATCGTTCTTGAATAATCAATTTTAAGGTTTTATATATTATTAAAAAGTGTTTTTATTATTACAAGTATTGTGTATAAGTTTAGTGCATATAGCACGTAAGTAAAAGGTTTGCTCTATTTTCTATCATCGCAAAATGGAATGTGTTTTTTGTTTTATTGCACCTGGAACTAGTTCAAAACATCTGCATTTAATATACCAAACGTCATGTTATATTGTTTAATAACAATATGCAGTTTATTTATGTACTTAGTAGCAAAGTTTTCAACCCACCCCAATTTTGAATGTCAAAAGTAAATGATTCGCCCGACTCCATGAGACATGGTAGAGGACATTGCGGGGTCGGGGGCAAGCTGTCGGGGTAACATGAAACACTAGAGACTAACAAAGGAAGGGGTCAAGAGGCCGCGTGAGCGACTCGACAGGACAGAGTGACGGTAATGGCTATGGACGGAGACTTACTGGTCCGTATCCTCGTTAACTATGAGTTGCTGGCCCCAAATGGAGAGCATTGGGTCTACGATACCCCTCTGTTTGGACTGTGTCTGGAAGCTACCAGGAACACAGGCACCGATAAGTACATAGCTCACGGCGCGCGCGTTGCCTTCGTCTCGAGTCCGGACGCGTCCAAAACTTATCGAGCCGACGATTTACGACAAAACAATAATAGAATGCAAATATTGCGTCTATTCGCTCGTATTTTTGGTCGCGTTCGCACGGCAATGCAGGACGGAGACAACACGCGCGCCTTCGTTCAAAAAACATACTCGCACTAGTGAACATGGTTAGATACAGATGCGGTCAATGCTCGATGAGGGCTCACTAATCACTAGCATGGATTCGGGTTCATTCGATGCTCGACCGGACCTACGCGGGGACTAGTGTATGTACACCGACGGGAGCACCAAGACAACGTGCCGAAGTGAAACGGTGTTCATCTCACTACACTGGAGGTGTGTTCGTGTTCGGAGGCGTCCGATTTGAATCAACAGAAATAAAAAATAAAAATAGATGAAGAGTGCCAAATCGGAAGCACAGGTGGTGCTCGAGAGTTTGCAAAATTTTGTCTACGCCGTGATCGGAAGGGCGGCGGCTCGGCCGGGCGGCAGGTTGGCGCACAATGCGGCCGCCGGCCGAACGGTAGCCCACGGTACACGGTACTGGGCCGCTAGGGCACCGGACGCACCGGGCACGCCGGGTACGGTGGGGTACGGTCCGGGGGTGCGGCGTGCCTCGGACGCCCGCATCCTGCGCCAACGCCGCTACACATCTAACATCGATCGACTCGAAGGAGGTCTCGTTGTCGGCTCCCAAATGATAAATTAGCAGATGTTCACGGATCGCGGTCGGCCGGTGACGATGGATGCGTAAAAACCGTAAAAGATGACAAATCGTAAAATCGTCATTAGCGTAAAAATTACAGCATTCTCATGCCGACTGCGAAGCTAATCGGGTAGGTCTAAGGAATAATAAAAAAGCCGTTTATCATTTAGTGCCGTCGTTCGGTGCGTGGAAGTCGTCTAATAGTGGTGGGCGTGTCACCGGACGGTCTACGTGAGCATCGACGCGACATTCGCTCGCCTCTCGTCCGTCCCTCGCGCTCGCACTCGACCGCACTCGACCGCACTTGTCGCAAGTGTAGACTTGTAGGCCTCCACCGTGTTTAGTGTGTCACCCACGGAACGTTACAGAGAGAAGTCGAGGGGTTAGCGGGGTTAGTAGACGTTCTGTAGAGGCTACAGTTGTGACAAGTTCCGTCCAGATTCCCGGGCAAGATTTAGTGGGGGTGGGGGGGGTGGGGAGGGGTCACCTGAGCTCGGAGAGGGGGAGGAAGTCGACGTGCACGAGCGGCCGCAGCGACGGCAGGCTGTAGGCGGCCAGGTGCCCCGTCGACAGGTAGTTCACCAGGCACACGCTGTCTGGAAACATACCACCTCACATATTAAACACGACGGAGTCATTTTAACTGTATTATATTATTATTATTCCATTTATTTATTGATACAACTTATTAAATATTTTTTTACACATATATGTATAAAACAAAAAAAAACAACAAATATATATAAAAAATTAAAAAATAGTGTGCCGCCGGCAGCGGGAGCAGAGTCCAAGCTGCCGGTGGTTAGGGACACAGAGACAGGAACCTCCTCACTATGCGTGCTGTGCCGAGGAGTACTGCTTTCTGTATCAGACCCTTGATCCATCCACCTAGAGCCTCTTGAGATGTTGGTCGAGGCTCTTCGCTATCAGTTCGTTCACCGATACGACTATCGGCACAATGATGGCCGAATCCACATCCCACATGGCGACAACCTCGTGAGCCAGATCAAGATATTTAATTTCCTTGTCTTTTTCGGCTTTTACGAGATTCTCATCATGCGGGACGGTGATGTCGATCATCATTACGCGGCGCTTCGAGCGATCTATCACCACTATATCAGGCTTATTGGCAACAATAGTCCTGTCAGTGATGATAGATCGGTCCCAATACATCGTGCCATGGTCATTTTCTAGAACTGGGTCGGGCACATACCTGTAGTACGGCACCTCCGCGGCTACAAGACCGTATTTCAAGGCAAGTTGCTGATGGATTATCCTAGCTACTTGGTTGTGTCTGTGCAAGTATTCGCCGTTGGCAAGACTCGAACAGCCGGAAACAATAGGCCTGATTGATTCACCCGGTCGATGGAATGGCTGACATATGTCGACCGTTCCATCCTTCAGGATAAACTTCCGGTAGTTGTTGGTCATTACCACTTCGTCCATAATTGCACAAACAAAACCTTCGGTTTCCCCAAAGAAGTCACCGAATCGTAGCCAGGCCACAGAAGCTAAGAAATCTACATCGGGCCCATGGAGGGCCCGGTAAAAACGCCCGTGTAGCTCCTTACCTTGCCATACAATCCTATTATTACTATTACTATTAATAATAATTTCAAAGAGAAGAAGAAAATTATAAAGTGTGGGCGCTATTAAAGCGACACAATTACTCGTTTAAAAAAATTTAACGCTACTTTTCACATCGAACGTTTCGGCAATTTTATCACGACCAATGCCGAAAGCAGTCTCACAAAATTAACTATCAAACTGACCATCTTGGACTCAAGAACGAAATTATCGTCAACGATCTGTAGGCGGTAGACGCGGTGACGACTAGCTTCATAAATGTCTACCAACGCTGTCGATGCTGTCACACTAGACCTGTGGGGGAACGGGTGTCATTGTTCCTCCGACGAAAAGGGAGGCTCCGCCGATTGCGCCTGGCGGGCAGCGGCTCAACGATTAAAAACATTATGAAGACATATTTTGTCATCGTTCTTACAAGAAGAGTATCTGTGCTGCATGGGGCGCCTTATGTAGCGAACGGCTAAATACCTTTTAAGCTGACGATTTCAGCTTTAACAACGAAGTCGGCATCGACGATCTGCTGCCGGTAGACACAGTTTTGGCTGGGCAGCGCCACGACGCGCGCGTGGCGCTCGGACGCGATGACGACGAACTGGCGGTCACCGGGCTCCGAGCCCGCGCCCCCCGCGCCCCCCGAGCCCCCCGCGCCCCCCGCCGGCGTGGGGCTCATGCGCGCGCTGCCCGACGAGCCCTGTTTTGTCGGCGTGCGCTCCCGCCGCTCGCGAGGCTGCACAGTTAGTGTCAAAATCAAAAAATCAAAAATGCTTTATTCATTTTTAAACGGTATTACACATTGTGGGAGTTGGCAAACAGGTGGATTTCTGCGTCTTTGGGATTGCTGAGCAACATATGGTAAGAGTTTATGGGTTCTTATAATGCATTTTAGTATGTAAGTTTGACGGATGGTTAATAATTTTGACGAAGAATGTAGTTCAGTGTTACGAGTAAAAGATTGAAGTTTGTATTCTGTATCATGTGAGATTTTTATAACCCGTAAAAATTGTTCTTGTACAGGCAGAGAACTCTCCACTTTATCCAAAATCAACCAAATCTTGCTTTGATTTGACCTTTAAAACATATTTAGATAAGATTTTTCTTGGCCGTTTGTTGACGCGATTTGCAAGTGACAAACTCAGATTTTCTCCATTTTCAATTTTTAATTTTAATCGAAATTCTTTATAGTTTAAAGAAAATGATACTTACATCTCTACTATCATCTTTCCAACTTTCGTAAGAGTAAGGTATTAAAGCACCATTGCAATCCAGGAACGACATTGTCAGTATTGAACCCTTTAACCTAAATAGAGGACCACCTGCAAAATACAATAGTCAATATAGATAATTCAGTCTCCAGCCAAATAGTTTATCGTTCTTTTAGTACGACTAACGCTTAGGTGAACTTGAAACGCCTCAATAGGTATCAAAGGTTTCATATGAGCTAGAGGCTGCAGAATATAATTTTAATAAGAACTTTACCATTGCTTTTTACTGCCATATTATAAAAAAATAAAGATATTAAGTTATGATTTTGATAAGTTCTATTACAGTGACAACAATTTAAGCCTCAAAAGCGGCAATGCTTTGATATTTAAGCTGCATTACAAGTTGTTGATACAAAACACATCGATGTACAAAAATAAATCCGTATGGACTACCACAAGGTAGCGTTTTAGGTCCACTTCTCATTTTAAGCTGTCTTTCTAGTCTGTGCATCTCTGTTTGTCAAATTTATAACGTAAAGAAATATTATAGAAATACTCTCGTATAAGGCTGGGATGCATCAACTTACATTAGCAATAACAAACGTGTAAAAGTACCGGTTAAGCAATAAATTGAGTTGCACCAATAATGTTAACCGTAACCGACCAAGCTGCGCTGGTTATAAATTGAGAAAATTTGATTTTAACTTAATCTAACGCTTATGGCAGTTACTTTTATTGTTAATTACTGGTAGTACTCCTGGTATTAATGGTAGAGCTCTAGTTCTCAAGAGTGTTGCCTAATCTATATGCCACCAAATGGTAGTGTTTATCACTATCGTTCCGGTTAGATGATAATGTAAGGTTCCGTAATTTCTACCAAAGCGATGAAACATCTGACTTCAGGGGTGGCAACGCATCTGTATCTGGACCTCTGGGTTTTATGTAGATGTCTGCAGTCGTCACTTAACATCAATGTGAACTGCATGCTTGTTCGTCACCATCGTTACAAGAGCACCATAACATATGTTTGTATGTATGTATCTTCACGCCAGGTCTCTAACGGGGTAGGCAGAGAGTGTAGAGCGCCAGATATCCCGGTCCTGACAAACCTCTCGTGCCTCGTCTACCTTCATCATTCTCTTCATACATGCACGCCGATTCCTAAGACTTTTGACCCCACCATCAGACAGAAATAGTGTATCACCTTAACGTGATATACTATTATGACGCAATCGAACTTTATAATGCATGAAGGTAGTAAAAAAAATATCTGACCACTAGTGGTGACGACGACAGGCTGCGTGTGGCGCACGTCGGCCTCGGGCAGGCTGATGATCATGGTGAGCACCGAGCCCAGCGTCGTGCCCACCCACAGCGTTGGCACCAGCGACGTTGGATCTGCTGTCCACGTTTGGTTAGTACACATTTTTTGAACCTAACTAATGTCAGGAGGCGTTAGAACGTGGCGACCCACCGTCACCAGTGGAGGAGAATTCAAAAGAAAAGAAACAAACCATTCCAATAGGGCGATAGCCGTAAAGTATGAGAAGCTGACTGATAAAGATCTAATATTTCACGATCAGGGATTAAACTTGGGATTTCGCAAAGAAGATTCACAATATTTCTGAAGGCTGCATATTTCCAAACCCCTGGTGAGTCATAATTGGAAATCGGCTCAATTGGTATGGCTCACTATCATTCATTGAAATGAATTCGAAATTTTACAATAAACAATAAATTCTGACAAAGCAGAATTGATAAATTAGAAAAATGCTTAATTCACATTTTGTCTTTGGAATTCAAATTCATTTTTCGAACTCAAACTGAGACGATTGTAATTTTCCTCTATTGAGGGGTTCAGATACAATACAACAATAAAGATCTCTAAATTTAGGTACACATTCTAGTTTCTGAAAATTAAGTCGTCTTTCTTATTTATCGCTTCTTTTCGGTCACTCAACTAAAGAAACACCAAAAGTAAACAAAGCATAACTCACCAGACTTCTTAGTGTAGCTATCGGCGAAGGCGAGGCACTGGATGCCCTCCTGCGAGATGTTCTCGAGGCTGGACATGGAGCTGGAGCGCGAGCGCGAGAACGAGCTGTCCAGCTTGTCTGCGCGGCCGGTACGCACAACACACAACGTTACGTCCCGCGTGACACGTGACCCGAGCGCGGCGCCCACCCGCGTCCCCCAGGCCTCTCGGGGGCGCCGCGCTCGCCCGCCCATGGTACACGCTCAACCGACTCATTACCCATCTTTACTAACAAAATATTTTACAAAATCATTAACCGTTGCTTTAGTAATCATTTGTGTAAGGAACTATGATGGGATTTGCGAAATCCCAGATATATTTTTCACCGACGAAAAGTATGCCGTTGATTTAATTGAATTGTACAGCATCATCGGATAGCGTATCATTGAGAGGGAAAAGGAATGTTTTCGGCATAAATATACATAGTATTTAACACTATTTACATCTTATAATGGAAAGGATGAAAAAGTGAAGAAGAAAAATTCTATTTTGGTTATATGTGTCCAATATTATAGGTGCCTTATGTTAATTAAGGTGAATATTAAATCAATCTCACATGAAGTCGATTTTTTCTTCTCCATTCTTCGTTATACCTTTTTAATTTTTGTAAGTATGTCAGCGTGTACCATTGGCTGATCATATCTTAATATAAACAGTTGCAGCTAATGCTAGCTCAGTTAGTGCGGTTGTGAAATTAGCTGAAATCTCGATCAGTGCTTACATTTGGTGCCATTAGGTACGTAAACGGTCAAATAAAGAGAGAGGCATGCTGAAGAGAATAGTTGTGTGCCCGTCCAATCTCAGCTTATTTGCACAACTCCCTAAGTTTTAGTTCAGCTATTTATTGTTCAGGTTAGTCGGACACATGACGCAGCTGTGGAGTGGCTACCACGTACACACACACACACACAACGGCCTTCATATCTGCCACGCCCACATGTTTACTTATATGAACGATGACAGCTAACATGAGACACGGATGAAGCGAGCGTTAGTAAAACAAATATTAAACGCTAGCAAAAGAAAGTGGATGAAAATGAGTCGATGAGTGATGAGCGAACAGGCACGGGTACAGAGTCCCTAGCACACCTAAGATGTGTCTCACTACACACACTAACCCGCTATGAAGCCAATCGCTCAAGTCTGACTATTTATCGGCCCCGGACAGCCCCGGCGCAGTAATACTCCGCGTCACTAATACGAAGCGCTCACGTGGACGGACAGACAAGTAAGATGCAATCAAAGAAAAACTACGCGAAAACAAGGAGCGGTGCGGCGTGGGCATGCACTAGTGCGTTTAAAAGGAGAATACCGTAAGCATACATAGATTTAATGACAGCCGAACATAGAGGCAGCCAAAAACGAGCCATATAAACTTTTTGCTTTGTGGTCGAGCTAGAAAAAAAAGAAACATTATGTACTCGACGGTTAATAATACAAAAGTGTTCGAGCTCGGGAAAGGCGCCCGATTCGAGTGGTAAGTACTGCGTAAAAATAGAAAAGTTACTGCAGACAAAGGCAAACAAATAAATAATGTGGCCGCTCGTGATAAACAAGATATCGAGGATGTCGGAAGGAGCGTACAGGAAACAATAACAATGACAGACGTGTCGGCGGTATGGAAAGCCTCGCTTATACAATGCACACGTAACATTCAAGAGATTCCGTTCTTAACACTGAGTGATAGAATATAAAAGAGATAGTTTGTAGTAGTAAGTCACCTTTTAACTTATGTCTAGAGTCATGCCGCATGTTGCTCGTGAGTGCAATCGAGGTGCAGTGGAAAAACATCGTAAGATCAAGTCACAGCCACAATTTCGACTCTACCGTATACAGACCAGCTACAGTGAGGGCCGCGACCCTGTACCAAGCTACCAACGAAAATACATTAACAGAAAATCATAAGAATGTAAATAAATCAATGCAAATGTCGTTCGGGTACCATTGGGTTGCATAATGTGTAAGTACTCCATAGATGCGAGAGTCTGCGCAACAGATGGTTCTGTATTGACAAATAAAACCACAATATGTTACAAGCATGTTCCTGAGGTTGCTGCGAGGCGGGATCGCTTCAATACACTTGTCACTGCTCAACGCACGCTCGAGCACTTCTACATTAGTTGAGTACAAACGACTCTAATGTGCATGGCGTTTCTTATTGGATGTGAACGATTTAAATGAAATGGAATTTAGTTTTATTGAAATTTCTTAAATTGATCAATAAAATAGTGAGGAAAGTGTATTGTATGGCGAAACCTCTCAGAGAACAAACAGCTGAACAACAAGACTGGGCTCTCATGACATGGACATACACCAGATAAAGAGGGTCATACAGAATCAATGAGAGAACAGGACAGCTACACGGTAGGTAAAACTAAACGAGAAATAAAAGAACCAAGGCGGTATACTTGTAGGATTACCGTTTAAATGATTCCGATCTGAAATTGGAAATTTTATCAAATAAATAAACGTGGAACCAGCATGCTAGTCGGCAAAATAATCGGGCCAATGATGTAAATGATCAAATCCAAAAATGATGTTCAGCCAATTATTTATCATTTTATTTATGTAGGGGATTTTATCTTAAATTTTGAAGGGGATCAAATTTTAAATACAAATGTGAAAGTGAAGACACCTAGTATTTGTGCTTAAATATTTTTAAAATGCGGTTAAAGGTGAAGATATTCTTCATAATCGACGAAGGTATCTTCAAATTCAAAACAACGTCATTACGTCAATAGTAACGGAAGAAAGTGATTGGAGTGAGTGTAGAGGTAGAAATAAATAGTCGATGAAACAATAAATTATAGTAAAAGAGGAAAAAGGCGAGCGCTTGACAGCAAGTATATAATAGCCAAGATTCGATCATTGAATACCAATGAGAGTCGCAAGTGACGACAACGGCGCAACGACGCCCCGAGTTATCGGGCGTGAGTGCACCGTGGTCAGCGACGTCGAGCAAAGCGCATCTCAAGCGGCCCGTCACATCGACAGAACGAAAACGACTACGAGAAATCGAACATAACAAACAAAAGAATAAACAAAAATCGTAGAGAAATTGCGACTGTCTCAGAAGGGAAGGCGATAGCGTATAAGGTGACTGTACTACCAAAACTGCAATACTGTCGCGTCGTGAGCAGAGAATGCTGCGGGGCGGGGGGCGCGGCGTACACGTCGGAGGCGGTCGAGAGGCACTTGTGCAGTTTGCGGGTACCTTGCGAGCGCGAGCGGCGCACGCGGGGCGCCCCCCCCGCGCCGGCGCCGCCCCCGGCCCCGCCGCCCGCGCTGGCCCCGCCCGGCCCGCACGCGCCCCCGCCGCAGGCCCCGCCCCCGCCAGCCCCGCCCGCGCCTCCCGCGCCGCCCGCCCCGCCCGCCGGCGCGCCTCCCCCGCCGCCCGCGCCCGCGCCGGCCCCGCCCGGCCCGCTCGCCGCGCCGCCGCCGCCCGGCCCGTTCATCTACGGGAGGCAACGGACCTGCTTTATCCGGCGCCCGGCGCCCGCCGCCTGCACGGTCACTCTCACAGAACAGTGTGTGTAGTGTAGAGGTGAGTACGTGTGTGTCCGCGAATCGTTGCTTTTGCTTATGTCCCAGACAGCGGTGACTTCGAAAAAAAGTCAGCGCTGGATTCTTAAATCGCATACCCTGCGCCCCGCTCCTTTAGTGATCACAAGCGTTACGATATACTTGATCTTTTTTTGCTCGAGAAAGGAAGATAATGTAAGAAAAATTATAAATTTGAAATATTACGGATTAAGTACATAATAGCTTGTGTTCCGGTCGCCCCTACAGATAAAGCGGTGAATTTAGTAAAGAACCAGTGACCCGAGTGACCGCCACCGTTTTATACAATAATAACATATAATTATATAAGTGTGAAGCGGTTACGACGGACACAGATACGAAGTAACGTGGCTCAAGATTAGTCGGCCGTGGGGCTCATCCCGTTGTTAGGTGTCTGATGCATACCTATGGTCTGAACTCGTATCTCTTGTTCGTTCGTTTCGTCTCCGTGTCTGCTCGGGCAGAGACTGGCTACAAAGTCTCCTGGGGAAAGCAGATCGATCAGAGGTCTGATGGGCCGTCTCGGCTCGTGGCATGGTCGTATGGGAAGCTATCAAGCGGGTATTGTGCAGCTAGCAACCGACTACGCTAGCTCGTCACTAGCACGGTAACATCATCTCAAAAAGAAATCGACAACACAGATATGTTACGCCTACTTTCGATGCAATAATGTAAATCATCGTGTTAAGTTACCGAGAAAATCTGCGAATAGATATTTAAGGCAGTTAGAGTCCTCGTCGGATGACTCCTCGTCCTTGGGGAAAGAAAAAACACATCAGTTACCTAGCATCGTGTCAGCGTAGCTCTTACATATATAAAACCATAATCTCGTGCATTTTTACAAGTGTTCGTCGCATATACATCACACCATATATGTACATCTTATACGTATATCACTCTATATCATATAATATACATAGGTATAAACCAAAACGTAAGAAGCCAATAATCACAAAAAGCGAAAAAGCATGAAGTTTCACTCATTAATCTGCACCGATATCGAAGGTAAACTCAACTGGCTGCTTTACTTCGGTCGTTTGATTCGGACGAATGTACAAGTTTCGACGATAGAAATCTAACTACTAACCGCCTACTAGCCAAAACGTCTATCGTTATCATCTACGATGTTAGTAAACTGTACAAAAACTGCCAAACCAATACCATTCCAGTCGAAGGAGAGAGCAACGTCAACTACGCTACGTTACATGATTCTAGTGCTAGCGGCCGGCGGCCGGTGACGGATGGGTGATGGGTGACCGATGATCCGAGTCGATACTTACTGAAGCGCCGCATCAGATTGCCGGCGAACGACTGCGGCGGCGCGCCGGTCCGTCGCCGCTCCTTCACCGACTCCTGCTTCGCGTACTTTATGTTCGGCACCGACAACAGCCGCTGGTCCCTCTGGTCCCTCGTCTCCTTCGTCTCCCGCGTCTCCCGCGACTCCTTCCCGTCCTCCTCCTTCTTCTTCGCCTTCTGGCGCGGCGGTCGCGTCGGCCGGCCCTCCTCGTCGAACAGCGGCAGGTTGTCGGGCCTGGTCGCCTTCTCGTCGGCGCCCGCCCTAGACGGCGACACGTCCGGGGACGCCTCCCCTCCCTCCGCCCCCTCCTTGTCTCGCCACCGCTCCTGCAGCTCCCTGTGCATCCTGTCGTACACGTCGGAGGAGCGCTTCTCCTGCAGCTCCCGGTGCATCCTCTCGAACACGTCCGAGCAGACCCTCAGCGGCGACGCGAGCCGGCTCCCGTCCTCCTCGCCGGTCGCGTCGACGGTCTTCTCCTCGCTCTCGGGGGATTCGGTCGCCGATTCGGGCGCCGTGTCCGGTCTCTCGCCGGTTTCGCAGTAGAACTGCGAGGTGCTCTTCTCGGTCGCCTCCTCCGCGTTGTCCGCAGGCGCGTTGAAGGCCGCCTTGAACTTGAGGTCGACCTTAGAGAGCTGCCGTTTGAGATTGAAGTTTTTCCAGGGCGTCGATTTGCGTCGGTCGAGTTTGGGATCCGGCAGCTGATCCGCCGGCTCGGGGCTGGCCGGCGACTCCTCCAGCTTCGGGGACAGGGAGTACACGTCATATTATGCGGCAGGCGACCGGAGCTCTCCGCTCCCTCCACGCGGTGGCTGGCATCCGCCTCTACGGTACGACGGGCCAACGACCGCTTCACGACTTCGATACGTTCTCGGACTCGCGTGGGACTCGGTCGTCGCTGGACGGTACGGTCGTGAGGCGGTCGTTGTTTATGAACGTGTCAATGTCTAGGTCAATGTTCGAATGTGATTCGTTTAAATTTAAAACTAGCATATTTCTAATGTCTTAGCTTATAGGACCCTCGATAGAAGGAGCAATTATCGAAGATTAAAATTTTTGAACGTAAATCAGATTATAGGTATGCGTGGAAGAACAGTGAAGAGAGGCCGATGTAAAGAATGTCTAAATGCCATGCCATCACTACGGGGAAAAGCTGGGGTCGCCGCTAGCAAAACAATTCAAATAGTAAAGTGTAACTTATACTAAATCAGGTAATAGGACAGGGTTACGACGAATCCAGTTTTCACCAGGATCACTTGTAACAGCAACACAAAGATGAACTTAACAAAAATGCAAATTAAATATAATGTGAAAAGGTTGCATTTCAAATTCTTACTGCTATAGGACGGTACTACAGAGAAAAGTATTTGGTACCCGTTTTTATACACGTCTCAAATGTAGTGTCTTCTAGACAGTGTGTTTAGTATGTGGTGAGAGTACAACTTGTAAGCAATGAAGTATTGTTACAACAAAATAATTTATTAATTGAATTTATTTGTGTGTGAATAAATCTTTTTACAAATTGTCGGTCTCAGAATAGTCTATACGTTAGTAAACGAATCTAAGAAACACAGTGTTGAGTCTGAAAGAAAAATATCAAATCCAGGTAACTCCGAAAAATTTGAGGACAATTGTTATTTATTTTAACAGATCGAGGGCTGACGGTTTCCTCTTTTGAAGAATCAGTTTTGTTATTCGGAAAGGGCACATCGCCTGTAGGAACCATGAGCAATAGAACAATTTAGTCAAGTAAGTTCCAATTTATTTATAAAATCAGAAACAAAGTTTACTCTATGATTTTTTAAAAATGATCTTTTTTTTTGTATATTATACTCATATTACGATAACATAGTTATAGTGAATAATATTTCAAAAGTGAGAATGTTTCACCGTATCACGCTCGTTACAGATTGGTGTTTGAGTGTGTACCTATTGGTGTAATAATAGTATGTCAATAATACTAACTACCCTACATTTGAATGTAAATGTGCTGTCAATGAAGTTAAGCTGTTACTAAGCTTCAGGATTGACCGTCGGAGGAATACGCTCGTCTATGTCCCGGAAATTACGGGGCGGAACATCACTGCCGGATCGGAACACGATAATGCTAAACACTGCTATTTAGCGTTAAGTATAATACATAAATATGCGGCGGTGCCAACGCCCTCCGTAACTTTAGCTCTACAACCGGTTAATTGTAAATGCAGTGCTGCCTTTACGAAAATGCCGCGACGTGTGGCGTGTGTATCCCGCTCGTCTCGGTGCTTGCAAGGGCCGCGGCGTGTAGTGTGACGTTAGCCGTATCGCGCTCATTTCGGATCGGTATTTAGTGTGGCAGACTGTGTAAGCGTGCGTGGAAGCATCGCGGCGTTTGTCACATGGCGTGGTGTACTGTATCGCGCTCGTTTCAGATCGGTATTGGGGACATGTGTATCGAAGTGTGTGTCACGTGGCGTGGCGTGATTTACACCGTATCACGCTCGTCTCGGATCGGTATTTAAGTGTGTCGGGGTGTGTAGAAGTACAGCGGCGTACGTGGCGTGCCGTATCACGCTCGTCTCGGATCGGTGTTGGAGTGTGTCGTGTGTTGGGATGTGTGTACCGTACCGGGTGTGTGTCGCGTGGTGTGGTGTGATGTGATGTAGGGTGGCGTACCTGGTCGAGGTCGGGCGAGCGCTGGCGGTGCGGGTGCGGGTGCGGGTGCGTGTGGGCGGGGTCGGGCAGGTAGAGCGCCTGCGCGGGCAGCGCGGCCACCAGCACGCGGCGCCACACGTCCACCACCACGATGCCGCGCTCTCCGCCCCACGCCATACTGGAACGTTGCATGGCCACGTGCGTTATCACAGGTGAACACCCTTAACATTTACGGTTCGCTACATCATTTGTAAAAAGTATATTTTAATTGTTTTATATGATTTCGCATTAACACATGCTTGTGAAATATATTTATTTTAAAGAAAAATGGAAAGAAAAATTTGACTTCAGGCGAGACCTGCAGCGCGACTGGAAGCCGGGGATTGGGGAGTGTGTGAGGGTGTGGGGGGGGGAGGCAGTACTAACAGGCCGTATGAGGAGTTGAGCGTGAGCGCGGCCACCGGGTGCGGCGGCCCCAGCTGCAGCGCGACGAGCGCGGCCTGGAAGCCGGGGATGGGGAGTGTGTGAGGGGGGGGGGGGCAGTACTAACAGGCCGTATGAGGAGTTGAGCGTGAGCGCGGCCACCGGGTGCGGCGGCCCCAGCTGCAGCGCGACGAGCGCGGCCTGGAAGCCGGGGATGGGGAGTGTGTGAGGGGGGGGGGGGGCAGTACTAACAGGCCGTATGAGGAGTTGAGCGTGAGCGCGGCCACCGGGTGCGGCGGCCCCAGCTGCAGCGCGACGAGCGCGGCCTGGAAGCCGGGGATGGGGGAGTGTGTGAGGGTGTGGGGGGGGGAGGCAGTACTAACAGGCCGTATGAGGAGTTGAGCGTGAGCGCGGCCACCGGGTGCGGCGGCCCCAGCTGCAGCGCGACGAGCGCGGCCTGGAAGCCGGGGATGGGGGAGTGTGTGAGGGTGTGGGGGGGGAGGCAGTACTAACAGGCCGTATGAGGAGTTGAGCGTGAGCGCGGCCTGGAAGCCGGGGATGGGGGAGTGTGTGAGGGGGGGGGGGGGCAGTACTAACAGGCCGTATGAGGAGTTGAGCGTGAGCGCGGCCACCGGGTGCGGCGGCCCCAGCTGCAGCGCGACGAGCGCGGCCTGGAAGCCGGGGATGGGGGAGTGTGTGAGGGGGGGGGGGGCAGTACTAACAGGCCGTATGAGGAGTTGAGCGTGAGCGCGGCCACCGGGTGCGGCGGCCCCAGCTGCAGCGCGACGAGCGCGGCCTGGAAGCCGGGGATGGGGGAGTGTGTGAGGGTGTGGGGGGGGGAGGCAGTACTAACAGGCCGTATGAGGAGTTGAGCGTGAGCGCGGCCACCGGGTGCGGCGGCCCCAGCTGCAGCGCGACGAGCGCGGCCTGGAAGCCGGGGATGGGGGAGTGTGTGAGGGGGGGGGGGGGCAGTACTAACAGGCCGTATGAGGAGTTGAGCGTGAGCGCGGCCACCGGGTGCGGCGGCCCCAGCTGCAGCGCGACGAGCGCGGCCTGGAAGCCGGGGATGGGGGAGTGTGTGAGGGGGGGGGGGCAGTACTAACAGGCCGTATGAGGAGTTGAGCGTGAGCGCGGCCACCGGGTGCGGCGGCCCCAGCTGCAGCGCGACGAGCGCGGCCTGGAAGCCGGGGATGGGGGAGTGTGTGAGGGGGGGGGGGGGCAGTACTAACAGGCCGTATGAGGAGTTGAGCGTGAGCGCGGCCACCGGGTGCGGCGGCCCCAGCTGCAGCGCGACGAGCGCGGCCTGGAAGCCGGGGATGGGGGAGTGTGTGAGGGGGGGGGGGGCAGTACTAACAGGCCGTATGAGGAGTTGAGCGTGAGCGCGGCCACCGGGTGCGGCGGCCCCAGCTGCAGCGCGACGAGCGCGGCCTGGAAGCCGGGGATGGGGGAGTGTGTGAGGGGGGGGGGGGGCAGTACTAACAGGCCGTATGAGGAGTTGAGCGTGAGCGCGGCCACCGGGTGCGGCGGCCCCAGCTGCAGCGCGACGAGCGCGGCCTGGAAGCCGGGGATGGGGGAGTGTGTGAGGGGGGGGGGGGGCAGTACTAACAGGCCGTATGAGGAGTTGAGCGTGAGCGCGGCCACCGGGTGCGGCGGCCCCAGCTGCAGCGCGACGAGCGCGGCCTGGAAGCCGGGCGCGCGCCGCACGCCGCCCGTGCCGGCGCAGCCCCGAACCCGCAGCGCGGGGCCGCCGCCGCCGCACCACACGCCGCCGCCACCCTGCCGATGAGATAGTGTGCATCTTAAAATAGGTTCTGTTGCAACTGGCCGAATAATATGCAAAAAGAAATAGAAAAGTTTCAATTGTTTCAAAAAATTTTCAATCAAAATGTTTTTTATTTGTTTTATTCTCTGAGCTAAGTTCACGGACACGGACGGGATAAACTATAAGCTTCCTCGTAGACTACGGAACCCTAAATGTTAGCCCTGTGTATCTCGGCACATAAAAGCGAAAAGCAGTGCTAGATGAGTAACATTACAATGTCTTTTGTATCTTTTTTTTTTTTTTTATGTAATAAAAGTGGCAAACAAGCGTGCAGTCCACATTGATGTTAAGTGATGACTGCAGCCTATAGACACCCACACAATGACCAGACGTCAAAATGCTGATGCGCTGCCACTCCTGAGGCATTAGGTGTTATGCCTCTGTGCCGGAAATTACAGAGCCGTACATTACCACCTGACCGGAACACGATAGTGCTGAACACTACCATTTAGCGGCAAGTATATTAGGTAATGCGGTGGTGCCTACGCCCTCGAGCTCCCTCACTGGAGCTCTACCACCAGTAGAAAGACCTTTGCAAGTTGCTTTCATATTAAAAAGTAGTTATCCAATTCAACATCCCCATAGCGAAAAATAGAAATATGGCAAGAATAGAGACATTCTCACTCACTCTCCTCATGTCGTCGCCGCAGTCCCCGGCGCGGCTGAAGGAGGCGGAGCGCGAGCCCTCCGCCTCGGGGGACGTCTCCTCCTCCACCGCCTCCGATATCACAGGAATTTCTACTACCTGCAACATATTAAAAACAATTAGGCGGACGTAACTCCGGTCAGGCAGGGGGCACCGCACATAGCTCGAAGAACTAGATCGCGGGCAATCGCTGGATACGCCTCCGGTCCCTACACGGGAGCTCTACCACCAGTAAAAGTGAGGATTACGCGCGTTACCTTGCCTGGAGCAAGGTAACGCAGTAAAAGTTTGTCCAGAAGGGGCGAATTCGTCGTGATTCTCACTCGCGAGCGTTGCGTCCAGAAGAGTAGGTACGCACGGGTGGAGTCCGGCGCAGTGCACGCGATCAACGCGCGTGTTTTTGATTCGCGCTACTCTTGTGGACGCGATGTATTCGCGCCTAGCACCTGGCCAATGCACGAAACGATCCGCGGCAAGTTCGCCTCTTCTGGACGAGGTGTCGCGGCAGTCGCGCGACATCGATACTCACGTGCGTCTCGGCGTGCACCTCGGCCTTGCGGAACTTGAAGAGCACGACGTGTCCGTGCGGCAGCGCCACGGCCAGCCGCCGCGACTCCGCGCACAGCGCCGCGTGCTGGATGGCCAGCGGCGCCTCCTCCTCCCCCCACCCTCCACCACCGCCGCCCACGCCCCCGCCGCCCCCGCTCGCCCCGCTCGTCGAGCTGCCGCGCCGCTCGAATACTGCAACGTTGATCCAGAATGCATTACAATTACGATCGCACAGCGGTCGAAGTCCACCACAATATCGGCATCTTACGACTGTTAGCACCCTCACGTGCAAATGCGCCCCACGTTTAATACGTGGCAATATTACGAGAAGATTCCCCGGTTGTTGCAGCACTTTTTTTTATATTTCCGTATTCATATGTGTAACAAAAATAAAACAAATCATACGTGTAAATTATGAAAACGATTCTGATTTGTACAGCGCTGTGGCTCAATATTAGGTGCAGGCACGTATCAGGATGTTCTCAAAATTACTTGCATGGGGGAATTCACTATGAACGTGGAGACGACATAAAGAATTCAATTTTGGGGGAAAAGAGAAAAAAGTATGCGAGAATCACATCAAATTACAGTATCCAACAAGAAATAATGCACATCGACCTCAGGAAGAGATGTCGGCTTATTTCGGATCTGTAGAGCGTTATCTCTTTCGCACCTTAACTATTTGACGTTTGTCGACCATTTTGATCAAGTTTTGACCAATAACGGACTACGGATGCTTACGTAGGCAGTGTGCAGCAGAGATAACCAGCCGATTGTCTCTTTCATAGCCTACGGTGATATAACGAATTTAAAAGAAAAAAGAATAAACGAATTTAAAAGGAAAAGGCTTTGTGTGAATGAAAGTATCGATGTAAAAAAGCATGCTCCGATGGTTGGGGCATATAGAAAAAATTTCGAAGGAGCGAATGACTAAACAGATATACAATGTGAATTTGGATGGTTGCAGAGGCCCTGGAAGACTAAGACTGACCCACCATGACCAAATAGGGCAAATACTGTCTAATGGTGGGGTCAAAAGTCTTAGGAATCGATGTGCATGTATGAAGAGAATGATGAATGTCTGATATCTGGCGTTCCACACTCTCTGCCTACCCCGTTAGGAACCTGGCGTGAAGATACATACAAAACAAAAAACTACCCACGACTAAGTAGACTCAACAACTTTAAGAATAACCGTCGATCAACTTATACAAATTAAATGTTTTTGAGAAAACACTATTGCTAGTGTCCCGACACGCACTTGGCCGGTTTATTATTTCATAACTTCTATCAAATTAAGTCTATACTTTGTTAACTAATTATTATTTAAAAAAAAAAATGATGTACCTACTCACCTTTAGAACATTTTAATTTGTACAAAATTTGTAAGGTCCCTGCACTCGCGTCCCAAAACTTTACACTGCCGTCTGCATGCCTGCAATAGGATACCAATGAGCCCTTCAAATATTAGCACTGTAGTAAGTAAATAACCAGCCATTAAGCCCACGGATCACCAGCGCTGTTCGAGAGATCATCATAATGCTCAATGGGGGCCGATTTATAACAACGTTCAATAGACACGTGCATAATCACCCAGTTCCGTGTATTGCAAGTAAGCAACCTTATAGCGTATAAGTCCTGTGTACGTTTTTTGGAAACTTCCCATTTCGAAAATAATACATATTTAAAAAAATAAAATTAACAAATATCAGTTTTTTTAAAACAAATTTTTCTTTGTATGCGAACAATGGACAAATTTAAAGCACTGACCAAAGTCAGTTTATACTTTATATCCTCATCTTTTTAAATAAAGTTTGTTTTAAGCAGCATAGTGGTATCGTCAGGGTGAGGTACCCGGTGAGTATGATCTCGCTGTAGGAGCAGGAGGCGGGCGCCCACTCGCCGCCGTCGATGGGCCACAGCTTGTCGCTGAAGCCCGCCGCCTTCTTGTTGCCCTGCCGCCCCACCGAGTAGAACGCCGGGATCTGCAACCATAACCAACATAAAGCAAACGATTACATTATATAATGGCAACCCAATACGTCCAACTGCTGAGCACGAGACCTTCCCCTTATTTGGAGGAGGCCCGGAGCTTACTCCACCACGCAGCTCGCTAGCAGGCGATCGCAGAGGCGGTAGTTATCGCGGGACGCTGCTGCCTATACCGGGAAATTGTATTTGCTGCCGCCCTATTTGAATTGTTGGGTTACTGACTGCACTGGCGGAAGAATTCTCTTCCACTTTTGGGCAGTAGGGTTGTCACTTCCCGACACTTTAGAGCCTACACAATATAAATAAAGATGATAAATCTCCACTCATGGAACTAGTTATTTCTAAGCCTTATTTAAAAAAACAGAAAAGAATAATACATACCAGTTCAGAAGGGCAATCCGCGAAGTAAGCGCAGCACGTAACTGGCGACTCGTGGATGTCCATGGGGTAGGGGTTCTCGAAGCAGGGGTACCCGGGTGACAGCAGGTCTATCACCACCAGGTCGTTCTGGAGGAGCACCACTATCGCGTACGGCTCTTGGTAATCTGGAATAAGAGAGTGGTTTGCTTAAGTGTACTGTAATTTTTTCACAATCCTGTGGCCGATTCTTCTGCACTCTTTGTGTATGGTCTGCCTTTTCCTTTGATCTTTTGAATCGTAATAATAAGAGTTATTTTACCAATTAAATTACTAAGTCAAAAGAGTCCTGCAAGGTCAGTGGCCCGTCTGCTTGTCTGTCAACCTTGTTATAAGAAAAACATTCCGACGAATTGAGCACCTCCTGCTTTTTTTGAAGTCGGCTAAAAAGGCAAAGACTGCAACTCACCTGCAGCGTGTGGACTTTCGCATAACGTGACGAAGTCGACGACGCTATGCTCCATTTCGAGTACGGTGGTGCTCTTGCCGTTGAGGACGGTGATGCTGTGCGTGCGCCCCGCCTTGTCCGTCGGCAGCCCGCCAGAAAATATCACCAGGCTTTCGCTGGAATTTTAGGAATGAGACTATTAGTTTTGTAGCGTCCCTTATGACATATTCTCCCCAAAATGACGCATATCCCTGTTGTGGGCAGCGTTGGGGAAGGCTTTTGTCCAACAGTGGACGTCTTTTGGCTGAAGTGACGATGATGACGATAATTTTGTATGGTACTTGCATCAGAGTATATCATCAGGGTTTAGCTGGATTGGCAGGAATTAGACCATCAGTTTCATAACGTCCCTTTGGTGTAGCATATCATCACGAATCGCGCCATTTGGCAGGGTTAGTAGCAAATTTTCAGGTAAACACGTTACTAAACGTCGAAACATGGAGCAGCTAGGCCAACGTCGCTTAACGCAACACATACACAATCACACAACATACACACAAACACCCAGATCCAACACAAATATCTGAAGGCCGTACAAATAATTGACACAGTAAATAGATACAAACAGTATGGAAACTAAGCCCATTTTATAAAATATTTACCTACACTCCATTGAAGCAACAGGGGTGTCACTAATTTTTTTTAATAATGGTGTTATTATTTTTGCATTTACTGACGTTTACTCAATCGTATTGGGATGTTGACTATTTTTTTATTGGTTACCCTGTAATAGTATTGGATAAATAAATACTATTTGTCTTCGAAACATATAGTCAATAAGTACTTAAAAGTTGTTAAGATACAACGATTCAAAATGTTGCGAATTGTGAAATGACTCAAAACGGCCTAAACGACCCGGTTAGCCCAGCGGTGCGACACCACCGTTTGATTCGAAGGGTCGCGGGTTCGATCCCCGCACCGGAACAAATATTTGTATGGCCTACAGATATTTGTTTCGGATCTGGGTGTTTGTGTATGTGTTGTATGTGTACAACGGCACCCACGCCACAGATTTAATATTTTTTACATACATAAGTAGTTATAAAAAAAACAAACATATACTATAAGATTATTAAAAAATAGTGCGCCGCCGGCAGCGGGAACAGGGTCCAAGCTATCGGTGGTTAGGGTCACGGAGACAGGAACCTCCTCACTATACGTGCCGTGCCGAGGAGTACCGCCTTCTGTATTTGACCCATGATCCAACCTTGATCTTAATATTATTATAGTTTAAAGTACGGCAGACAGTTTAATTTTGATATAACTTGTAGATCTTTGTTTTTGTTTTGTCTTAAATATAACAAAACTGAGACTGCTAATTACTGGGGTGTTTTTTATAGTTCTGACGACAGTACAATCTGTGGAATACTGCAACGAGTTGTCGAGACCGGGCGAGTTTCTCTTCCCCTCACCCACTCGGGTAGGCAGGATAATAAATAGCTACCCCGACAAACTACGTATCGCCTTAGAGGTATAAACAAATTAACTGTCCAAAAAATCGAAAAATAAAATTTGTGAGAATCACCCTTACCATTTAGGGATATAAAAAAAGACTACAACCGATTCTTATACACACAAAATTTCATAATGATCGGTCTAGCCGCTGCGGAGGAGTATTGTTACAAACACTGTCACACGCGATTTTTTTAAATATGTTAGATATTATAACAATACATCATTCTTGCCTTTCAAAATCACCAGGAAGTTTAAAAAACTATAGCTCCGGTTTTGATGATGCAGAGTTCAAACAGTCGTATACCACGCAACACGCTCGTGGCATCTTTAAAACACTGTTGGAAATAAAAACAACATCGCAACGTGACCGCTCGTCTCGACGCGACACTCGCTACTGTAGCACTGCGAGAACCGCTTAGAGGCCTCGTAGATGCGCATGTTTGTGTGAGTGTGCCGTTTTGAACGCTTTGTATGTAGTTACTTTACTGTTTACAATCTATTTACTGTGTAATTGATCCAGTTCGGGGATCGAACCCATGACCCTCGGATCAAGCGGTCGTCACACAGCACTGGACCGACTGGTCTTTCTCTCTTCTTATTGGTTCAAAAAACCTGAAACCTGGCGTGAATGTGTGAAATTATTGAATAAGTAAATCATGGTTAACTATAAAAAAAGTTAAGTCAGTTAAAACTAAGTTAAAAGAGTGGACATCGTGAATGTTTTAAATCATATTCTTCTTAAAAGATTTATTTTTTGGAAACGGCCTCTAAATTATCTGGCACAAAGTACTTTTTAATTAAAAATTAAGCACAAGCACGTGACATTTTAAAATATAAACGAGGACTCGTTCCAACAACGCAAATGAGAAACGTATTTCGTAGTTTTGGTTTACAAAAACCTCATGTCGACAACATTATCTCAAAGCAAAATTTGAGTGTATTTATTTGAGCAGCGCTCATTATCCCGTACTATTTTAATTACCGCTCGTCGCTGCGTCGTGCCGAGTCGGGGCGGCGGCGCACGGCGCGGCGGTGGAGCCAACGTGAGCATGTCTTCACTCTCATTAAGTTACATCGTCATTATCATGATATGAGTTTCAAGTTGTACATGATACGGCCATATTTACTTGAACGTTTAAAGAACATGTACCTCGTTATACTGGTCTTCTGCACAAATCTGTTTACAGTATTGAATCAAGTTTAACAAGGAATAAGGCGAACTTACCCTGTTTTGGACGTTTTCCATTCCAGTCTATGTATAGGTTTACAAGGTTCTAGTTTTCCATCTTTATTCGCTTTCGCTGAAATCAAAAAATGGGAGAGATTAATATGAAGTATATAAAAAGACTTAGCGAAATAGAAAATTCAAGATGTGTACAACCAATAGGTACAGAATAGAAGATTGTTAATAACGTACAAATTCGAGTAGTAGGCAATAACTATAAACAAATACGCTCACACTCATAGTCCTACACTAGGTATAAAGCTGTGTTATGGGTGCCCTTGTACTAACGGCCTAAGGATTCTCGTCCTGTAGGTAGCCAGGGTATAAGGTCATGAGTTTGTCAGAAGGGTACTTTGAATCGTGGTGAATCGGCTGAGATATGAGATAGGGGCCGAGAGACTTTCGTGCTTCAGGTAGCCAAAGCTCCGTTGGCGTGCGTGGTCACATTCATACAATCCTGCTGCCTGAGAGAAGGATACCTTAGGTAACCTGTCGTCATTTTTCTAAACTGGAGATTTAGGATTAGCACTTCCGAAAGCTTGTATCTATGGGTAAAAGGCACTTACCGTGTGGATAAGACAGTGACGTGGGCCGAGGGGCTCTCGTACTCCATGTGGCGAGGGCTCCATCGGCGTGTGCAGTCATGAGCTTGCCGTCGTGCTGCCAGGCGGCGGCGCGGACCGCCTCCCCCACGCCGCCGGTGCCCAGCGCGCCCCGCCACTCCGCTATGCGCGCGCGCAGGTCCCATACCACTACTAGACCCGTTTCGAAGGCTATTAAAAGCTGAAATTAATGGAAAACGTGTAAGATTTAATTTCATTACGCTTTTCTTTTTATGTCATGAAGTGACAAATTAAGTATATACAGCAGGTATATTTCACACCCAGACACAGAAAGAAGAAAAGTATAATAAATAAAAACTGCCATGCAATTTATTTTGACGGTACTGTATGCTGTCGTATACTGTATTGCTACTCTTGAAAGACATTTTAATGTGAAGGATATCTTAAAGAAGAATCCCTCATAAATCAAATTACGTAAGTATTTATTTAAATAATTGTAACTGATTAAAACACTTTCACTACGATGTGTATTAAAGCCTAAAAAATACTATACATATTTATTTTATGTTTTGGAAGTGGCAAACAAGCATGCAGTTCAAAATTGATGTTAAGTGATGACTGCAGCCTATGACACGTACACAAAGACCACGGTCAAAATGCAGATGGGTTACCACTCCTGAGGCCTAAGATGCTATGCCCTGTGCCGGAAATTACAGGGCCGTACATTACCACCTGACCGGAACACGATAGTGCTGAACACCACCATTTAGCGGCAAGTGTATTAGGTAATGCGGTGGTGCTTACGCCCGCGATCTCCGTCACTGGAGCTCTATCACCAGTAAAATAATTATACATTTTACCCTACCATATACATACCTTACTAGCATCCAAAGGATTATCACTAATTTCAACCACCGGTCCGGGGTGGTTTGGCCTCGTTCTGTAACAAGAGAAACTTTGTTTTCAAAATCTCAATATTTTCACTCTCAAAAGGTGGTATATTTACTTCTTAATATAAACTCGTCAGTGAGGTAACGTAACAGAAAATTAAAAAAAATATATGTGTCAATGCAATTAACCGCTTTCCCTGAATGCACACATTTTCTTGGTAAATTACGGGACCACCAACCGGAAGAAGTAAACGTACAACACTAGTTAATTGTCATATTATTTTTTTTTCCGAAAAAACACATGCGAGTAAATTTATAGATTATAGAAAATTATAGATATGGAATGAAAAAAAATACTATGGCTAGGGATTGAACCCGCAACCTCTGGGTAACTGGTCGACTGGGCTAGTTATCCAGAGGTCGCAGGTACGATACCTGTCTGAAGACAATTTTTCTTTAAACTATCATTTTTAATTTCTAAACAGTTAATTTAACGGCAGATAGATTATATAAAATAGTTGTACCTTATGCTTTTAATGCTGAAATTCGAGCATCAGGAAAATATACTAATCATTAACATTAATTTATTACCAACCCAATAGGTGCCGTGACTCAGCAATGAGTCTTCAAAACCAAATTGCACGAACAAGACAAAACATCAGCCCAAGCGTTTAAAATGTGGACCAAAGCAATCTATTGCGTCTCGCATGTCATCGTCATCCCGGGGGAGACGTGGCACGGTGGCACGGTGGCACGGTGGCACGGTGGCGCCACTTGTTGCGACGTCGCGTCGCGGCGACATGCCCTTCCCCCCACCTCCCCCCCAGCCTTGATGGATTAGGGGTGAATCGACGCGGTCGAGATGTTGACACTGTCGGATTAGTGTTCCCAGCTTTATATGTGGAAAGTTTCTGGTGAATGCATGATAAATATGTAGTGTTTTTTTTTTTGGGGTCGACGCTCAAAGGTCACTTAGGACTGATTGTTATGAAAATTGAAGGTGCCCATTTGGCGCGGAAGGGTTAATCCGACCCAACATTTCGTGGAGTTATCTATGAATTTTGAAATAAGACTATTTCGGGTTTGTGTGCCAAAATATTTTGCGACTTAGATATAAATTATTTTAATACGAGGATAGAAATTATCAATTTAATATACTATATCCTTCAAGAAATCTTGCACACCTTATGAGATACTTTTTTTACTGGTGGTGTAGAGCTCTAGTGACGGAGCTCGCGGGCGTAGGCACCACCGCATTACCTAATATACTTGCCGCTAAATGGTAGTGTTGTTTTAAGTAATAAAATTGGCAGACAAGCTTGCAGTTCACATTGACCACACAATGACCAGAGGTCAAAATGCAGTTGCGCTGCCCTTCCTGAGGCATTAGGTGTTATGCCTCTGTGCCGGCAATTACAGGGCCGTACATTACCACCTGACCGGAACACGATAGTGCTGGACACTACCATTTAGCGGCAAGTATATTAGGTAATGCGATGGTGCGTACGCCCGCGAGCTCCGTCACTGGAGCTCTACCACCAGTAAAAACTAGCCGATTGTCTCTTAGCCTAGATTGCCATCACTATTCCGCGCGCGAAGCGCGCGGTTGTGGTTCGGGTTTCGATGACTACATCCTAACCCGGGCCCGGTTGTGGTTCGGGTTTCGATGACTACATCCTAACCCGGGCCTATCTGCCCCCGATGCAGATGCATTTTTTTTTTTAGCTCCTGAGTATTTCACCTTACATCGGTTCTACTTTAGGTTGGGGTGCCGCGCTACTCAGACCTAAGTCGGGCGACACGGCCGCCACCTCGTCTGCCCTGATTGTCTCTTTTCTAAGCTCAATGTGTAATATATCTTGATGAGCACTGTAACGTAGGCCAATGCGTTTACGAATGAAAGACCTTCTCGTTTTATTTCGGTCGATTTTTAGGGTTTCGTAACCGAATGGCTGAAACGGAACTCTTATAGATTCGTCATGTCTATCTAGATAGACATCTGTTCGTTCATCTGTCCGTCCGAATGTCACAGCCACTTTATTCGAAAACTATTAAGATTACGTAGTTGAAACTTATTTTATTTTTAAAGAAAAATGGAGAGAAAAATTTGACTTCAGGCGAGACTCGAACTCGCGACCTACTGGGAATCTAGTCTAGCCGCTCTTCCAATTGAGCTACTGAAGCCCTGCCCGATTTGTCAAATCTTTCCTTCACATCTATTGCATTGCTTTATGGTAGCAGTAGCGCCATCTATTACCAACTATAGTTGAAACTTGGCTTGGTAGGTAGATGTATTCTGTGAACCGCTTTATGATTTTTATATAAGGAAAAAAAATGGGTCCTATACTTTATTCTGAAACAAAAAAAAAAGGTATTTTTTTTTTTAGTTTCAGTCACAAAAAATATATGCCGTAGATTTCAATGAACACTTTTATTGAACATTGGTTTGAACGAGATATAAACAGCAGTTTCTGAGATATAACATATTTTCAAAAGCCGCAATTACAGCATTGTCACAAAGTTAATCCTTTATGGGCAAGTCCGACTCGCATTTGGCCTTTTATTTATTTATTTGGATTTTTATTTTAATTCTTTATCCTTCCTATTTCGAAGTCGGTTAATACGTCAAGAAGGCACGTCTTGTCAAACGTAAGCATTATGGATTTCGTGACTTACTGAAAGATCGCAATCGTTCTCACTCATAATTTAGCTTGCACTGCCACGGAACCGGAGCGATTTACGGCCCACAATCTGTTAGGGGCTCCGCTAATGTTCATAGGCGCCATAACACACAAATTGATATTTTTATTATCCCTCCCCCTCCCCAGTACCTCCCTACACGTCTCCGCCTCCCCGCGACCGCCTTCAAAATGTATGAGGTGTTTATTGCGAATGGGTTTTATATGATCGTAATTCGATGGTTTATGGTCATGTAGTCACTTATTTACATGACCTCATATAATTTAAAGTGGTTTAGTCTAGGAATGATGATTCGCGAAATGACTATATAGTCTAGATACCGATTCTTGAAATGTACAATTCTATAAATGACTGATTCTCGAAATGACCTATTCTACAAATGACTGATTCTAGAAATTACCGATTCTACAAATGACCGATTCTATAAATGACTGATTTTTTTAAATTTAGTTCCTACACACTTTTAGTCTGAAGTAAAATTATTTATTTATTAATTTTGGATGCAATTATTTATTACTGTGTTTCAACCTTAGTAATGTTTGTGTACAGATTATTAAATGTGGAAAGAAAAAAAAGATTTACTTTAAATTTAAACGTTCGCCTCTCATACCACCACCCAGGCTTTTGTTTTCCATATCCATATTGCCCTGTTGTCACGTCGGAACGTTCGACTCGAGGTTTACTTAAACGTGGATTAAACCGTTACAGATCAAGATCGTGGTAAACTCCCCTCTGTATGAGATTCTGTGTGTAAGATGTCCCTACCTTAAGCCGACCTAACCTGATATTTGAATTACAATCACATTTCGTAACAAAGGACGACGTTCTATAGAAATCTCAAATACTCTCATACGTATGCTAAATAATCTGATTTCCATCTACGTAGTCATCAAATATTTCACTTGAGAACGAGTTTTTGAAGTTCTGGACTAAATACGGCTTTTTATAGTATTTTATCTGCAAGAAGACATTATTTCACCTCACACTAGCGCTTTTCCAATAATGAACTTTTCCTAAAACTCAGAAAACTAGTATGTTTCATATTAAGTAACCCAAGCCTGAATGCGAACTAAAGAAGCCGGTTGTGGATCCTGTTTAATTGGGTTCATATCCAAGGCGTGACAACAACTGTGGCGGATATTAGATTACTACCCGGCTCGCTGTCCACCATGCTGCCGTGTTGCCACATCGGATCCTTTAACTTGACGTTTGCTTTCTCAGATTTTATTTGATAACAAAAAGGATTAAAGGCGGTGGTGCCACATCAAATCATTAGTGTTGGGATTTGCTTACCTCGTCTGAGATTTGAATTAGATTACGTATCTATTACGACGAAGCGTAAGACGAAGCGAAGCGTAGGCAGGCCCCTCACGAGGTGGACCGACGACCTGGTGAAGGTCGCGGGCAATCGTTGGATGAGGGCGGCCCGGGACCGTTCGTTGTGGCATTTTTTGGGGGAGGCCTTTGTCCAGCAGTGGACGTCTTTTGGCTGAAATGATGATGATGATGATGATGATGATGATGATGATGACGTATCTATTTGATAACAAAAACAATAATTATCCAAGAACAACATTGGCGGATATTATATAACTCCGAACTCTAAACACTACGCCACAAGTTGTTCTCTATTTCTTAACATTTCTCAGATACAGAAAAACATAACTTAAGTGTTGTTTAATATTAAGCAACCCAAACTAAACGGGGCTTGTTGTGGAGTCGTGTCTAATTGGATTCATAACCAGAGCGTCGACAACAACTGTGGCGGATATTAGATTACTTCACCCGGCTCGCGGTCCGCCATGATGCCGTGTTGCCACGTCGGTTCGTCTTGAGGTTTAAGATTTGAATTAGATTATCTATTTGGCAACAAGCGACGACGTTTGATGGTAATCTTAAAAGCCAGCTCACTTTCAACATCATGCTTCAATTTAGTCATCCTGAGGAATATTCCAGTGTTTTAGCGTACCTATATAGCTTACAGTAGACTGCTGTGATAGAACCCACACTTTTGATTGCCTTTTAGAAGAAGTTCTTACCTTTTTCCATACAAAAGTGCTTACATTTCAAAGATCTTTGATACTGAAACAGCCCTACCTAAAAAGGTTAACGTTGATATGATTAGAGCAAAAACGATAAATATATATTTTTTTGGCGGATTTACAAATTTGCCGTCAGTAGGCTATTATTTTTGCTGCCCCTTTAAATATTTTGATATCGTAGTTTACAATCATATCAATTAGGTGTATTTTCTATCAATAAAATTTCAACTTTATGTTTTATGCTTATTATTTTTATTACTGCTGTTGCTTTACATTATACTTAAGTTGATGTAAGCAACTTTTTTACTATGGTTAGAATTTATTTATTTATTTATTTATTTATTTATTATCAATATAGCACACAAAACAGATAACAATTTCATTTAACATTCAGGAGTTTGTATAAGAGTAATGATCTAAATTGTAATCGAAAACATGCATGCCTATAAGCTACATAAATTAATATTTATTTTATATGTTTTTTTTTTTTCGTTACAATTTTTTTTTAATTTTCTGTGTTCTAATCATTTATGAGAAAATTTACAAATAATTTAAATACAATTTGGAAAAACAGTATAAAAATACAATTATTATTATATTACTCATTATTATTATTAATTATTGAACATATTAAAATATAAATATAGTTATTACATTTCATTATTATAATATCCAAACCCACATTCTTCACTCAGATGATTTTTTATTTGCCTCTGGAATTGGTGCAAGTTAAGGTGGAAGATGTCAATGTCTCTGTTAGAGACAAGAATTTTATTGTAGTGGCGACACATTCTTACTATGGGATTGAAATAGGAGATATTATTTTTAAACACTTGCAAGGTAAATATATTAAAGTTACAATTCCGAGATCTAAATCTGGTATTTATATTTATTTGAGTAAGGAGCGATGGCGACTCTAAAGTAGAGTGTAATATCTTGTGAAGGAGGCTAAGATCATAATATATTCTGCGGTTTTCAAGGGAAACAACATGAAAATGTTCCAATCGTTCTTTGTAAGAATTCAGCCTGCGACCCATGCCACATCTGTAGCTAACAATTCTAAGCAACCGTTTCTGAATACTCTCAATTCTGTCACTGTGATTTTTATAGAACGGAGACCAGATGGAGGAATTAAATTCAAGTATACTGCGTATTAGCGTATAATAAAGATATATAAAACTTTTCGGTCTCTTAAAATGTATTGTGCTTCTTGAAATAAAACCTAGTAGCCTAGAGCTTCGTTCCACGATACAATTATAATGACTGTGAAACGTAAGAGAATCATCAAAGATTATACCCAAATCCTTCACCGAATGATTTCGTTGAAGAGATTTATCATTTATTTTGTAATCGAAGATAATTTTTTGTTTTTTCTTAGTGAAGCTAATAATTAGACATTTGCTTACATTCAATTGCATTTTGTTTAGGTGACACCAGGCCGTTAAAGAATTTAAATCTCTTTGTAATTTAACTGCATCTTCATTACTGTCAACAACAGTAAAGATCTTTAGATCATCAGCGTAAAGAAGGCAAGGACAAGACAGGTAGTCAACTAGGTCATTGATAAAAAGCGCAAATAGCAAGGGCCCTAAATGACTGCCTTGTGGCACCCCAGATGGGATCGTCACTGGCTGAGAAAGATAGCCTTTCAATGCTACTAGTTGACTCCTGTAGTTTAAGTAAGAGTTGATCCACCGAAGTAAGCAACCGTGAATGCCTAATCCTTCAAGCTTTGCACAAAGTATGACATGATTCACTTTATCAAATGCTTTGGCAAAGTCTGTATAGATGGAGTCTACTTGGCCTCTCCTAGCAAAAGCAGCGCATATATAATTTTTATATTCTAAAAGATTAGAAGTAGTAGACTTGTTAGCCACAAATCCGTGTTGTTATTGGGAATCATTGGGAACTATGATCTGATTTGTAAATAGAAAAAAAAAATTATGAATTAATTCAGCCGCTTCTTAAAAATTGCCGTCCTAGGCTCCAGCCTTCTCAGCCTGCTGGTAAATCCACCACTGTATAAGAGTAAAGTCTCCACGTCTAACCTAAACACAAAAACAGCCAACTGTTGCATCCGCGATAAGCGAGCACAATACGCGTCCGGTCGGCCATGTTGCGCCGCCATCTTGCTGCCGCGCCGCCATTTCACGTTCCGAGCTGACACGCGATTGTTCACAAGTGTATTGAGTTCGACGTGTTCAACTCGTGTAGTGATTTGTAACAGACTCGACACGATTCAAGTAAGCTTCGATAGCGTTGTATTGAGTGTTGAGAACTGGAGGTACTAGGCGAGTGCTTGACGTTTGAATACGCTCTGTTGTTCTCGTTTGTGTCAGTAGATAAATTAAGTATAGAAGATTTTAAAACAGATCATTGAATTTTCTTACTTAACAAGTTTTTGTTTAAGATAGAAGTAGGTAGGAAGAAAGGATGCATTATTATACCGTAATCAGCCACTGACAACATAATGAGCATTGATCAAATCTCTTGTAGGTATAATAATATAGGGCGAACAAAAGAAAGTTTCGTCAAATCTATGAAAAGTTAATAAAACCGAGTCCCGTCTACAAATCTCGTAAAAGATGAAAAAGGAGAATCTAGTGAACGATAAAAAAGTCAAGCGATTACAACGTGATTCGAATGCGGAGTAGTTACGCAATTTTCCGCTTCAAATAGCATCCCGAGGTTCTTTAATAATGCGCGAACGATTCCCCTAGGACGCGGCCGTACGATTTATTTTAGAACATAAATAAAATTATAAATTCTGGTTATATCTTATGGAAAAATATATCATTAAGGCGTCTACGGCGGACGTTGTTACCGAGTTGACAACCCTGAGCCTTTTAATTGTCCTGACACCGTCATTGGCGGAAGTTCGTTACGACGCGCCAATGAGCGCGTATCATTCGAACAGGGAACGCGTCTCGCGGCTTCAGGGTTGTCATAACCCGGGGGTGTGTTATAACAATCTTTATTGTGTGTGAATTTAGCATTAACAATAATGGCAGCGGGAACCCGAGGCGGTACAGCTCCGTCAATTAACATCTTTGTTTATTCTGCAAAGCGCATTCGCTCCGCACTAACCCGCGGCAAGCTTCTGTAAATAAAAGGAAATTGCTCTCCGTGTTAATTTGAATGAGATATTGTTACAGGTGAGCTTAATGGAATAACGTCTGTGGTCATCTACAAACTTTCGGGTCTAGCCTTTGTTGGCCAGCTGCCTCGAGTGACCTTTGATTATATTCATTATAAAGTTAGCTTTGCTAAATAGGCGCACTGAGGGTAGAGATTATAAATTAAATTATGAATTCGTATTACAATTTGCAATCACACTTTTATGAGTAAAATCGGTTAATTTTATTTAATTTGTAAATTTTAATTTGATTATTCTTAATACCTATCGATTAATAATAATTAGTCTTTCGCTATAGGTAGCTTGTAAACTGACAATGCAAAATTGTCTTTGTGGACAAATTTGAAATGAAATATTTGAGTTTGAGTTTCAATTTATGGTAGCCTACATAATCCATAGCGCTGTTCGTAGCAGCGCTACGGAATACGTAGACGTTTGTTATATATATAACCAGCTGTGCCCGCGACTTCGTCCGCGTGAGAATTTATGTATGTTCAGTATCTCCCCGGACGAAGTGGTGGGCGCAGCTAGTATAAAAGAAGCCTAAGTTACTCCTTATTACATCAACTATCTGTCTGTTAAAGTCCCGTCTAAATCGGTACAGCCGTTCCCAAGATTAGCCCCGCCAAACAGACAGACAGACAGACAAAAATTGTAAAAAATGTTGTTTTGGTATATGTACATACATGTGCATTTAGTAAAAAGCGGTTATTTTTATATTAGAAACAGACACTCCAATTTTATTTATTTGTATAGATTACTTGAACATTATTTATGGAGGTCTTATCATAAGACTTGTAATGATTTTTTAAAACTTGCAATATGTTTTAAATTCTCCGTTGTCAACGCCGAAATTCACTGAAAAGTTTGAAAATTGCTACTGTTGAGCACTGGTCACTAATCAAGAATTTCCTCATAGGACAGAAACATTGGAAATGTAATTAATGTGCTCTTTTTCCATTCTTCAATTTTTCCATTATTTTGAGGTTTCCCAGGGCCGCCCTCGAAGTTTGATATTGTGTGCGGAAATAGTAATGAGCTCGACACCCATAACATGGGATAAAACATAACTGAAGAATCGTGAGTGTTTACTCCTGTTTACTGAATGCTGCTTGAATGGATACATTTAGCTCTGCGTACCCCTTCGGGCAAAACTGGTCTGAAGTAACGTTTCACGATAGAGTCAGTGGATCACAGAACAAATATTTGCGGACCATACAAATATTTGTATGGTCCGCAAATATTTGTTTCTGAATCTAAAGGTAAACATCGAGATCGTAAACACGAAAATATTTGTTTAATAATATTTTCTTTAGCGTGGCTGAAACCTGTTTTGCGATAGTTTGTGTATTTTCATTTATTACAATACAATGTACTTACGACAAATTTATTAAATTACCAAAGTCGGAGGAATATTTTTAGAAAATGAAACGTAACTTCACGCTCGTGATCCCCGAAGGGGTAGGCAGAGGTAAATGCATGCATTGAAGCATACATGCAAACACCCACGATTCGCCGGTTACGTTTTTGACCCATGTAACAGGTGGCGAGCCTGTTGCCATCTCCGGGCACATTACCAAACTCCGAGGTACTGGGAAACTTCCAGAAAATGGAAAAATCCCAATAAAACCAGAGATAAAGGATTTTAAACCGTTATCTCTGATAGTCCCCGACCCAGGAATCGAACCCAGGATCTCCAGCGTAGTAGTAGTGGCCTGCTACCACTAGGCTACTGGGGCAGTTTTTTTTTAGAAAATGAAAAAATCTCAAAAATCCCAATTGGAAAAAGCTCGACCGGAACCGAACCCAGTACCACAGCGAAGCAGTGGTGGCCTACTACTTTGGTAAGACTGAGCCAATACACAATTAAAATGTGATTACTACAAAATGTTTGACAGACCGAAATACAATAGCTCGCTGTGGAATTTGCATCAATAGCTTAACGTGGTGGTAGAAATTTTGGAGTGAATACATTGAACGAGCATCTGTTGCCGCGTGCCGCATCAGGGGTCACCTGACCGCTATGATATTCATACGGAACGCTCAGTTGCCGTGCGTGTTATCGATCTTTATTTTATAAAGTCGTAAAATTCAATTCCAACTTTTACATTTACGTGAGTTCTATCAAAAGTTGTAGTAGTTGTACGGCTCTGTAATTTCCGGCACAGAGGCATAACACCTTAGGCCTAGGGGTGGTAACGCATCTGCACTTCGACCTTGGTCTCTGTGTGGGTGTCTATAGGCTGCAGTCATCACTTAACACCAAAGTGAACTGCATGCTTGATTGCCACTTCCATTGCATTAAAAAAAAATACGTATATTATACCAAGGTAAGTTTACCGACAGCCGACTTGTCGTGCTTACTCAATAGTGTTGCCGTGTATAAATAATTACAAGTCTCCATTGAACAGTAAACAGTATTGCGAGTACACAATAGCGAGGCGGGTGTAGTCGTCAGCATCAGCACACAACCGGCTCTGAGTTCCGCCGCTTTGTGTGGACATATTATTGTTGCACTTTGTATCATTTGATTTCGAACTGGGAGCAGTAGGAATGCTATCGTTTGCTATTATTAGTTTTATATAATAGTAACAATCAAACGTGCTTTTCTCAAGTTTACAGAATTGTTTAGTTTGTCAATAGTCTCAAGAATTGAGGATTGCATTTTAAAAGTATAAAGTCCTTATTGTTCTGTTTCAAGTTACATCTCTAAAGAACAGTTTATAGCTTTGCTTATCTGTGAGAAATACATATAAGTAGTTACAGCTCTAACGGTGATAGAGCTCCAGTGACGGAGCTCGCGGGCGTAGGCACAAGGTAGTTGTACCACTATCGTGTTCTGGTTAGGTGGGCTACATACGGCCCTGTAATTTCCGGCACAGAGGTATAGCAACGCATCTACATTGAAATTTCTGGTTTCATGTTGAAGTTTGTAGGTTACAGTCTTTCTTACCAACAATGAGAAATGTACAATTGTTTACCACACAATTAAAAAAAATATTGTATATTGTGTGTACTTACGTACGCACGGAAGACGTTAATACTTCTATAGCGTAATAGCCCAATATAGCAGAAACAAATTATTTTGTATGTTTTTGTTTACTGTGATTATTATGTTGGTAGCACTTTTGACAAAACTTATGAAAAAGTTTAGCAACTCACAAGGGGCGGCTTAACCTGTAGTGTGGGGTGGGCAATGTACACTTGCGCCGCCGTTTCGAAACCTTATTTCACGTATTTAAAGTTTGTACTCGCGTATGGCGGCATTATACCTACTTATAAAATAGCTTTGTTGCGCCAGGGTTTCATTACACACGAGCGCTACACGAGCTAGAGCCGCCCCTGCCAACTAACTTCAGACTGTCGTAATTTCTATGAGGCGTGCGCATCGTAAAAATTCACTCTTATAATTTTTTGCAATCGCGCCATAAGAAGTATATCTAACTTCAAGAAAATATATATAATGAAGTTAGTATAAAATAATGAAGTGGCGTGTTGTCGTCAGCAGCCAACACACAACATCGCGGCCGGCCTTTTGTCCTCGCGCCATTGTCTCTCCTCTTTGTGTGGAAAAATCATTCCGCCAATTGAATGATTCCTCACCGAGATATACGATACGATAGCTATGTCATTGTTCGCCTTTGTTACATGTCAGATTTTACCCAATATGGACGTAATGAAAGTATTTCTCATTTGTTTTCTTTATTGGTTTCTCGGACATTGTGTTTTGTTATTTTAAATTACGCAATCTCGAATACATGGAGACGTTTCATGAAAGTGAGAATCTTGAAAAACCAAAGATTTGATTTACCTCTTTTATCAAAAATAATATGAAATATTATTTGTGTGCTTTTAGTGTTATGTTTGTATTGTTATTTAAATACTATTAAATTCTCATTAAGTTACACATAATATAGGTTTACTTAATCATCATCATCATTTCAGCAAAAAGACCCAAAACGCTTATATAAAGCCTCCCGCCAAAACCAGCAAAAGGAACGGCCCACCAAGCTTCTTACGCCCGCGTGGATCTGTGATATAAATAAAGGTACTTACGATATTTAATTGTAGATTTTAACTAGACAGTCGTACACTATTTGGCAGAAGATAGATTAGATGATGCGATGGTGCCTGGTGGTGGGACGTGCCACTGGAGGTTTTATATACATTTTTTAATGATTTTGTTAATTGCTCAACAGAAGTTGATCGAAATGAAAATAAATTGATAGTTATGTTATACACACAAGTTCTTAAGAGATGAACTAACCGCAAGGTTCGCGAACAAACGATTGGCGTACAAATACATTTCCGGAATTAATCGCAGCATTCAATATTCTCGCCGGGAGGAATGTGTAAACACTTAATTTGATTTGGTGCAGTCGTAATGAGGTTTCAATTCCGGCTAGATTTCGTTTGCTCTGGGTTCGTCTGTAATAGTAAATTATTTGCTGAACAGTCTATCGAGGAGAGGATGTCATGAGTGCCGGATTAAGGCTTCTTGATGCCCTTTCAATATTAATGAGTGCATGATAATTTTTTTGTTGGCACTAGTCTACTTCACCGGGCAATCGGCGAGCGCAGAAGGCGCTCCAGCCTTAGCAAAAAAGTTAGCGCAACTGCCTAAGGGTGATTTTGTCCATCCAGGGGATGGGCTCGTCAAACATTTGGACTGGGGCTACGTTAGGTCTGGGAGCGCGGTCCCGTATAAAGAGTATGGCAGCGCTCTTGCTAGGATTTACCTCTATACGCCAGCGGCGGAACCAAGACTCAAGGTCTTTGGCCGCCGCTTGCAGGGCTTTCCTTATGATCTCTGGCTTTCTGCCTGAGACGTAAATAGCGGTGTCGTCAGCGTACATTGCCACCTGAACGCCGTGGCGGACAGGGATATCGCTAGTGTATAGCGTGAAAAGGAGGGGGGAGAGTACGGATCCTTGGGGAACACCGGCTGTTATGGTGTGGCGGTTTGAAAGGGTACCCTCGACTCGATATCGAAAGCCTCTGTCCGACAGAAAATCGCGAATGATGTGCCGTTGTGCCACACGTGGTCGAACGCTTTAGCGATATCGAAGAAGAGGGCTCCTGTCATAATCTTTCTATCGAATTTACTGAGTATATGCTCAGTGATTCGATGTACTTGATGGATACAGGAGTGGCGAGCACGGAACCCGAACTGTTCGTCCGGGTTCAAGTGCCGCACTCGGGCGTAATCTAAGAGTCAAGCGTACACGACACGCTCGTAGAGTTTACTGAGAGAACTGAGCAGACTTATCGGCCTGTATGACGAGGCCTGGTTGCTCGGCTTACCGGGCTTTTTAAACCCGATAACTGTCGCCTCTTTCCACGAGGGTGGAAACATACTATTTTTAAACGCTGCGTTGAGTATCGCAGCCAAAAGGGCAATGAACAAGGGGAGAAAGTTTCTAACTTGGAAATGCCGTCCGCACCCGGCGCTCTCCGCACTTTTAGACGCTTGATCAGGTCTGCCACATCTACGACTGTCACAGGTCTGAGTGGATCATCATTATTTTCGCTATTATCGTTAGCGTTTTCATCGAACTGCGTGTCGGGAATGGGACCGGTTTCGCGCGGAGGGATTGGCGGTCTCGCGTTCCTACTTTCGACTTCAGAGTTAATCTTATCTAAATGATCGGCAGCTATCGGCATCGTACTTGGAGAGCATTGAATCTCGAGGTCGCTCGCCAGGCATTCGGACTTTGCGAAGTCATCGAAGGCTGGCGGTTGGTTAGGACGAATGAGGGGAGGCATAGATGCCTCGTTAGGGGATTTGAAACCAGAGATCTCATTAACGTTACTTTATAGTATTTTTGACTCTGTACATCATTTCACGCATGTGATTCCCGAAGGGGGTAAGCAGAGGTAAATGCATGCATTCAAGCATACGTGAAACACCCACGATTCGCCGGTTCCGTTTTGTAACCGGCGAAAAGCCTGTTGACACAGGTGGTGAGCCTGTTGACACTACCAAACGCCGGGGTACTCTGGGAAACTCCCAGAAAATGGAAAAATCCCAATAGAACCAGAGATAAAGGATTTTACACCTTTTTTATCTCTGGTAGTCCCCGACCTGGTAATCGAAACCAGGACCCTAGCGTAGCAGTAGTGGCTTGCTACCAATAGACTACTGAGGTATTTTTTGATCCTGTGTGATAGTAGTCACGAATATAAAAAAGTTATTATTAAGTCATTATTAGACTGGCGTTAAATTAAAATTATTTATTTATTGCTTTGTATTCTCCGTCTGGCCATAAAACTGTGGCAGCGAACATGTAAAGCAATTAAATGAATACATTAATAAAATGTTATTGGTCTAACATTTGGAACATTTTACGACCATAAAGCTTGCCGCCATTGCTGGTGGAAAGCTGGAACTACATTTGCTGAACTACGCTGGTATATCAAAAACCGACTTAACGCGCGCACAGTGCGGGTTCTGTACAGTTGACGAATTTCCAATGTTATCATAATTTTTCTTGTAATCTGCAAGGATTAATTTATATACTTTTTAAATTTAAGTTTAGTAGTTTCGAAGATAGATGGGTGAGGTATATTTTTTATTTTCTTAACTATCTGTTTATATTAAAATTAAAAAAAATATATCACTCCCATATCACCCGTGTTTTATATTCATGTATATTTGATTTTTTATTGTAATTTATAATATCTTGTGTAATGTAATTGGTTGTGTTATTTTTCTTTATTTTATTTTGTGTTTTAATTTCAATGTGTTGTAGGATACTAATTTGAATGAAATAAATGTTAAAACCTTATTTAAGTAATTTATTTATAATAAGGGCTATCACTCGGTTAAGGGCTCCTCCCTCCTCGGGTTAGCAAAACTTCTTTTCCCAAATGTATCTTACTAAATAGCTCGTACTTGCTATATACTCGTTCATATTTTGGTTCACTGATATATATATATATATATATATATATAGGTAAATCAGTTCTCTATCGGTCCGATACTTTTAGAGGAAATTGGCTGTAACAGACGGAAACATCGCATTGTACAGCATCTATCATATACCTATTTGCGTTATTTCTATTAATGTCTTTGTTTACGTTTTTTTTAAATATCATGAAAGTGACGAACATGCAAACAGTTACTTTAATGGTAAGTGAATACTGCAGAAATTTCTGAGCCGTAAATTTGATATTTGAGACAAAATCATACATTTTTCGTTCTTCTTAAATATCCCTCCATTTAGTCCTGGGCTAGAACTAGCCAGGCTAATAATGTAGTACCAGCTTAACGTGTTCATTACGCGCCATTCACATAAATAATTATGCTTGTCGCTTTTGAAAGGTAAATGAATGCAAAAATCCAGCGTCCCCCGAAATTACAGCCTGTCACTCACACTCCACCAGCCACGCTTTTTTGTGCTCGCGTTTTGTATATTAACAGCTTTTTAAGTATTCATGTTTGAAAACGATTTATTTATAATTGAGTTGTATATTAATTATGAGGTCTTTGGAATATAATTTAAAGAAAACGTTAATACAATATTTTACTGGTGGTGCAGTTCTAGTGGAGGCACCACCGCATTACCTTATCTATCTGCCGCTAAATGGTAGTGTTCAGCACTATCGTGTTCCGGTTAGATGGTAATGTATGGCCCCGTAATAACTATCACAGAGATATAACAACTAAGGTCTCAGGGGTGGCAACGCATCTGCATTTTGACCTCTGGTCTTTGTGTGGGTGTCTATAGGCTGCAGTCATCACTTAACATCAATGTGAACTGCATGCTTCATTACATAAAATATAGGTGTAAATTTATGCCTGATTCCATAAATTATATTTTTAGTGGTGGTAAAGGTTCAGTGGTCAGCGTTAGCATTACTTGTTAGTGTTTAGATTATTTCTTATCTACTTATTGATAGATCTATTGATAATCTATACAAATAAATAAAATTGCAGTGTCTGTTTGTAATATAAAAATAACCGCTTTTTACTAAATGAATGTGTATGTACACACGGTACAAATATCAAAACAAATTTTGTCTGTCTGTCTGTCTGTTTGTCCCCGCTAATCTCGGGAACGGCTGGACCAATTTTGACTGGACTTTCACTGGCAGATAGCTCATGTTATTTAAGTAACTTAGGCTACTTTTATACTGGCTGCGCCCACGGCTTCGTCCGCGTAGATACTGAACACTCAGAAACTCTCACGCAAGCGAAGTCTCGGGTACAGCTAGTAGTAAATAAACATAAAGAGGCCCCCTGTTTTTTATTCCTTTAACTTTGTTATATATCTCACGGGCTGTTGGTTCTCCGAATAAATAAATGACTGTGATATACCTAATGTCCCGTTTAAATGGTAAACTCAGTACATTGCCATGCGCAGCGCACGGTACTCCGCGGATAAACATCTGTAGATCCAACGCAAATATTAGCCATTCAGTGCATCAAGTTACAGCGAGGTAAACAGACGCACGACCGAGCCAATACCAACATGTTAGCGCAACCGATGATCAAAGGCAAATTCGAGCGAGTCCCGAAGGTCCCTGCAACTCCATATTCCCCACTCGTAAAGCATTACCTGGTTACCAGTGCAATGGTTAAATAGTTACTTATTATCTAATTCGCGGATGTGACATCTTGTCAGATGGTAGTGGGCTACACTGGCAGGCGCCGGCATTATATAATCTATGTATATGCTGGTTAGATGGTACTCGTAATGTACGGCCCAGTAGTAACATTCAATATTTCGGAAATTCCGAGGACAGCTGACTGCAGAAAAACCGCACATCACGTCGCCGTAATCACGTGTAGTGTTACTAACATGTATGTTAGTCTATAAGGTATATTTATATAGGCCTTTGTTTTACTTCTAGTATTATCATTTGTTGCCTGAAATAAATAAATAAAAAAAAAAATATTTAAAGTTGGTTCTCCCACTAGTTAATTGTTGGCAAAGCAACACAGCCCGTATGTTATCATGGTAGGGCTCTGCAAATTGCACACCTTAGAGCAGAGGTTCCCAAACTATTTTTTCTTGTAGACCCCTTTCAATTTTTTTCTGATTTCGGAGGACCCCCTTGCTAATATTTATATAACTTTCCCATATATCCCATTTTTATTTACGCATATACGTAGACCCCATCGAGTCTCCCATAGACCCCAAGGGGTCTATATGGATCACTTTGGGAATCACTGCCTTAGAGCTTTACGCCCTAGCTACGATACAGTATAACCACAATAATGAATATCTACGCGACTTTATAAAAATAGATATAGTTCGCGTCAATTAAGTTGAACCAAAATGGCGGTCCAAAAATTACCAAGAAAAGTGTTTACACACACAGTTTTAAAATGAATAGTAAAAATCCAAAAGAAAAAGTTATTTCTTCGTATTCAAATACATATTTCTATGAATTGTGAATGTGAGGTGATATGGAAATTTAATTAAATGGAAAACAAAACATAATAGGTTGGGGAAAAAGTCTTTCCGCATTATAGTATGTATAAACTTGTAATAAAATCTCTTTGGCTGTAGTATTTGTATCTGGCTGGTTTCGGTATCATTGAAAGTTAAAATTTTAAAGAACATCATTCCAAATTCAAATTAGGCAAATCTGTGATTTTCATTTGTTTTTCGTACTGTCAAGATGAGTGAATCTAATGAAGAAATTCGATACATTTTAAAATTTTACTACAAAAAAGGTAAAAATGCAACGCAAGCCGCGAAAAAAATTTGCGATGTTTATGGACCTAGTGCAGTGTCTGTGAGAGTAGCACAAATTTGGTTTAAGCGTTTTCAATACGGAAATTTTGATGTCAAAGATGCACCTCGCACTGGTCGCCCTATTACGGATAAAATGGATGCCTTTTTGAAAAAGTGGAGCAAGATCGACATATCAGTAGTTACGACGTAGCTGAAGAACTGAGAATTGATCACAAAACAGATTTGGCGCATTTGAAAAAAGCTGGGTACAAAAAAAAGCTCGATATTTGGGTACCTGACGAGCACACTGAAAGAAACCTAATGAACCGTGTACTCATTTGTGATTCTTTATTACGACGTAATGAAACCGAATCATTTTTGAAGAAGCTGATAACTGGTGATGAAAAGTGGATCACGTACGACAAGAACGTGCGAAAAAGGTAGTGGTCAAAGGCCGGTCAGGCTTCACAGACTGTGGCGAAACCCGGGTTAACTCGCAATAAGGTGATGTTGTGTGTGTAGTGGGATTGGAAGGGCATTATTCATTATGAGCTATTACCACCAGGCAGGACTATCGATTCTGAACTCTACTGCGAACAACTGATGAGATTAAAGTAAGAAGTTGAGAGAAAGCGGCCGGAATTGATCAACAGAAGGGGTGTGGTGTTTCATCATGATAACGCTAGACCTCACACATCTATAGCCACTCAGCAAAAATTAAGAGAGTTTGGCTAGGAGGTGTTAATGCATCCGCCGTATAGTCCTGACCTTGCACCTTCAGATTTCCACCTGTTTCGGTCTCTTCAGAATTCTTTATGCAATGTTAGGTTAACATCACGAGAGGACTGCCAAATTCACTTGTCGCGGTATTTTGATGAGAAGTCCCAAAATTTTTATAAGAAGTCCCAAAATTTTTATAGCAATGGGATCATGTCCCTACCTACAAGATGGCAAAAGGTTATCGAACAAAATGGTACATAAATACTTTAGTTAAATAAACTATATTAAATAAACTATATTAAAAAATGTTTTGAATTATCTTAAAAAATGCGAAGAAACTTTTTCCCCAACCTTAGTTCAACTTATATGCCGCGCATTATACCTGGGTTCTATCAATTATTGAAAATGAAGTCACTCAAAAAGGGAACAAGGACAAGAGTCTTTTGTTCCTATTTAACACGCCCAAGCGGCAGACATAACTTACATTTAAGTATTACTTATAATTAATCGATGCTTCTGTATTCAGTCATCAATCTCGTTCTCATCCCAGAGGGTTTGGCATCACAACACAATTTGCGCTAAGTAACACGTCATTAAAACAAAGCATCTCAAAATCGAGATCGGCAACAATGCCATCGACGCACCGACCACGAAATTTGAAGGGGGAGATTAATTTAGATGGAGGTGAGCGCAAACAAAGCGAGGTTTACAAGTATCCAGGATACAATTGTTAACAAATATCCAGGATCTCCTGGATATTTGTTAACAATATTAAATTCGAGTTTCAATAAGGTAGGATTTTGTGTTGCAAATGTGCTTGAAATATGAAGTTATATTCTAATTTATACACATTTCAAACAAGAAACAAGACGGTATACAAATGAGTTTACAAAACTTTGCAGAATTGTCGAATAAGAGAGTTAATACAATAAATTTCAGGACCTAATTTTCATTGCCTCAGAACAAACACAAAAGGGTTTAAGGGACGCTCCAGAAAGTCACCCGTAAACAATAAAGTGGACCTAAAAAGTGTCATGAAAATATATGACAATTTTACAGTCTGTTTTATACGTGAAGAGAGGTAGTCCTTTGAAAGGCTCGTAAAGTGTATCAATAGTTTGAAGGACATTGTGGACGCCTCAGCGATATGGCGCTCGTAAACTTTTATAGGCGTCCGTGTCATAATCGCGAACGCCCGCGCCGGCCCTGCGCGAGTTTCACTCGGCGTTTTCATATCTTTTAGTCCTTTAAAGTTAATTAAATACGTTATCTGAGGCAGAGGTTTAGTGGTTAGCTAAGGTTTCGCAAGTCGGGGAGTGAGTAAATGAACTTTTTATAAGCGGGATTCATCAGATCGTCTATTTTTATTATGTAACTAGCTGTGCCCGCAACTTTGTGTGCTTGGAATAGTGGCTTTGGGACCACCACTACAACCGCCACCAACGCCATCAACGCCACCACCATCACCAAACACCAATGACACAAATGCCACCAAAACCACCACCACTACAACTAATGCCACTGTAGCGTCCACTACATTAAGGCGCCAACTAGTGGAATACAATGAAACCTTACAGTACTTGTCTAGTACGATAGATGGCGTGCAGTCAAATTACATCGCACATACGAAGATTTCTCAAGAGTTGGCATATATACAACTTCCCAACGTCAACCGTTGGGCCGCGGCCCGCCAGGCGCTAGCCTGGTCGGAGGATCCTCCCTTTTCGCCGGAGGAACACTTCCACCCGTTCCTCCACACCACCAACGCCTCCAAAACTACCAACAACACCGCCAACGTCTCCAACGCCACCAATGCTTCCATCGTCTCTAAAAACCACCGCCAGCACCACCAACGCCACCAACACCACCACCAGAGTCACCAACAACACCTACGCCACCAACGACATCAACGAAATCCGAAAGACGTCCATCCGTCTCCGCTGGACAAAGCCTTTCCCGAAGATGCTCCTAAAAGTGTTGTGCGTCATAAGGAAAGAATTTGCCATAATTGCCACGCTTGGCATGCTGAATGGTGATCATAGCGGCGATTGTTCTATGCCGGGACGCTGCTATGCTGTATGCTTAATGTTACTAACAGAGAAAAAACCCGGCAAAATGAGAGTCGAACTCGTGCACGAAGGGTTCCGTACAAAAATGGCATAAAAATACGTTTGTTAGAAGGTAATATACAACATAAGACCTAAAAATTCTGTGAAAATTTTAAGCGTCTACTTGCTACCGTTATTGATATCGAGCAAAATATACGAAAAAAAAAACACGTTTATTGTATGCCGCCTTGGACCTCTAAATATTTTCATTTTCTTATTTTTAGTATTTAATTTTGTCGTTATAGTGGTAACAGAAATACATAATTTGTGATAATTTTAGCTTTCTAGCTATCACTGTTTATGAGATACAACCTGGTGACAGACATACGGATGGACGGGCAGACAGACAGACAGCGGAGGTTTAGTAATAGGGTCCGTTTTTACCTTTTAAGATACGGCACCCTAAAAAAGACAGAAGATAGATACAGAATAGTTTAAAAATATTCGATAATAGGTACATGATTTTTTAAATTGTCGTAACTTTTTTATTTCTGAACCGATTAACATGAAACAAACACTAAATGTTAAGTGAAACTTACCACAATATATTAGTGAAAACTGCAAATCAAATAAACCGTTTTTGAAATTAGCGTGTACAAACACACAGACAAACAGACATTTTTCCGGGATAAAAAGTACCCAGTGTTGTGCGCCAAAAGTTAAAGTATAATCATACCAAGTTTCATTGTAATCGGACTGGTAGTTTTTCTGTGATGCTTGAACAAACAAACAGACAGACAGACAGACAGACAAAAAATTTTCTAATCACATATTTGTGTTCGGTATCGATCTAGTAACATCCCCTGGTATTCATTTTTTCTTTACTTCTACAAATTTATTATAAGTATAGATTCCTTACATCAACTTTTACTGGTGGTAGAGCTCCAGTGACGGAGCTCGCGGGCTTAGGCACCACCGCATTACCTAATATACTTGCCGCTAAATGGTAGTGTTCGACACTATCGTGTTCCGGTCAGGTGGTAATGTACTGCCCTGTAATTTCCGGCACAGAGGCATAACACCTTCAGCCTCAGGAGTGGTAACGCATCTGCATTTTGACCTTGGTCTTTGTGTGGGTGTCTATAGGCTGCAATCATCACTTAACATCAATGTGAACTGCTTGTATGCCACTTCCATTACATAAAAAAAAAATCAAACAAAAAGACAAAGGCAAAAATAGGCAAACAAGTTAGCAGCTCACATAGATGTTAAGTGATGACTGCAGTCTATAAACGTCGACACAAAAGCCAGAGGTCAAAATACCGACGCGTTGCCACCCCTGAGACCAAAGTTGTTATGTCTCTGTGATAGTTATTACGGGGCCATACATTACCATCTAACCGGAACACGATAGTGCTGAAAACTACCATTTGGTGGCAGGCAGAGGTAATGCGGTGGCCTACGCCCGCGAGCTCCGTCACCTCGACCACCAGTTTAAAGCCTATTTGGCCCGTTATTTTTTATGGTACATAACCCAATGTGCCAGATGCACGCAAACGTATTTAATATTTATTTAGTAAGTTATTTATAAACCCTTACATTAAAATTAAATTTCAAGCCAACAAATAAAAAGGAGTAAATAGAATTCATCTCTGAATATTATCCTATAATGGCTTGAAATTGTACATATAATTGTATAACATTGCTTGAACAAGCAACACAGGTTTCACCCAGACATTATAACATCACGCGCCAACAGATTCAATTCAGCACAAATAGGTGACTTAATTAAGGCAGATACATATAGAGTAATTAAAATATTATTCATATTATGTACCCTGAACTGTACAATCCTCCCTTGTAATGGCTTGAGGTCCGTTAGTGCATGAAAAGCCCTCTGCTTAGTGCAGTTGGCCATTCCTGAAGGACGATTGGTTATATGTATTTCGACTATTAGGGTCATAGCTTACTAGAGCCACGGGGCAATATGTATGTGTATGATAGTCACTTATTATGGAACCTGTGTTTATTGTTTACTAGCTGTTGCCCGCGGCTCCGCCCGCGTGTAGGTCGCTTTTCGCGTAACCTGTGGAAGCTCATCAAATCATCCCATGGCATCCCACAGGAACATTTTTTCTGGATAAAAAGTGTCTAATCTGTATATAGTATATATCTAAGACAGCTAATATCCTATCTGTATAACAAATTTTATCAAAATCTGTTCAGTAGTTTCGGCTTGATTGACGGACAAACACCCAAACAAAGTAACTTTCACATTCATAATATTTATACAAATAAATGAAATTGGAGTGTCTGTTTGTAATATTAAAATAACCGCTTTTTACTTAATGCATATGTACGTATGTATACCCGGTACATATATCAAAACAACATTTTTTACAATTTTTGTCTGTCTGTCTGTCTGTCTGTCTTTGGCGGGGCTAATCTTGGGAACGGCTGGACCGATTTTGATGGGACTTTCACCGGCAGATAGCTGATGTAATAAGGAGTAACTAAGGCTACTTTTATATTAGCTGCGCCTACGACTTCGTCCGGGTAGATTCTGAACAATCATATATTATCACGCGGGCGAAGTCATGGGCATAGCTAGTCGCAACTATAAATTGAGATGTATAAGTTATCCTATCTGGTAAGCTGGATCAAACTGCACGCGGTGTGCAAGTTTGATTAAAATCGGTTAAGTAGTTTAGGAGTATATCGCGGGCAAACACTGTGACACGTAATTCATATAATATATTAAGATAGAGTAATGCGGTGGTGCTTACGAACTCTACCACTAGTAAAAGATTATTATTTCCTCTTCAAGAACTTACTCGTCTTGTGGTTGGCCAACACTGGTGTGGACCAGTGGTGACAACCACAACAGATCCTGGATCTGTTGTGGTTGTCAATGATAGGATTTTTTCCCAAATAAACGCTTATTATTTCTTTCTTTCTTTCTAAATAAGATTCTCCATGTAAAGACGTCCAGTTGTTGATTTTCGCTATTACGCCTGTAATAAACTCGCCATTACATGAAATACTACAACATAAATAAATAGTAGTGTAGTAGTAGGTTTAGGTATGTATATCTTTTTATCTAGCTCTTTGAGGTTACATCAATGTAAAATTAAGTATTATAATGTCTAGTTTGGACTATGGAATTAGAACTAGTTCTGGAGAAATTCCAGTATGACATTGTTTGTTTAACTGAACATTGGTTAAAAGAAAACCAAATCATGATTAATTATAAGAATTATTCTGTTGTTAGTTGTTACAATAGAAAAGTTATGCAACATGGTGGCACTTTAATTTTGATAAAAAACTCAATTAAATCCAGGGAACGTAAAGACATAGTTGAGTTATCGATTGAACATATTGTAGAAGTTTCTTGTGTTGAGCTGGATAAGCATATAATAGTGTGCGTTTATAGACCACCAAATTATCAGAATTTGAATATGTTTGAGTCCACTATGGAAGATTTGTTAAAAAAACTATGTTCAGGTAGAAAGTCTGTAATTGTATGTGGTGATTTTAACATTAATATTTTAGAAAATAATTCAAACAGCAATAGGCTACTGAATCTATTTAAATCATTCAACTTACGCAATGTTTTTTTGGAACCCACCCGAGTGAGCCCAACCTCGGCAACTTGTATAGATAATATCTTTTGTGAATGTAAATATATATCTACAAATATTGTTAACTATTTGCCATCTGATCATAGCGGCCAGACAATTACTTTTGAAGTAGATAAACCTTCCAGCAAAATTGAAAAAACACATAGACCAGTAACATCTGTTAGATTGAATAACTTCAATAATATTTTAAAAGAAAAATTATATTTTCAAAATTTTGACATAAGTAGTGCAAATGATTTTTATGCACAATTTTTTGATACTATTAATACACATTTTAATAATATCTTTAAAATTAGAACAAGAACCGCAAAGTGTAAATTTAGTTTTTGTGACTGGGCAACTGATGGCATTCGAAGAAGTAGGGAACGATTATTTGAACTTTATGGTCTTAAAACTTATATGCAAAATCCAAATTTTAACAAGTATGTCGCTACATATTCAAAAATTTTTAAAAGTGTATGTAAAAACGCAAAGTCAATTTATATAAGCAATAAAATTAAAAATGCAGACGATAAAATGAAGGCGACCTGGAAAATAATAAATAGTGAAACGGGCAAAAACAAGCGGTCTGAAACTCGTGTCCTTTTGGAGACACCACAGGGTATTTTAGGCTCAGATTTAGACATTGCTACACACTTTGAAGATTACTTTGCTAATATTCCATTCAAAATTACGGCACCTTTAAATTCTTCTACTGGAATATCGATTGACATTCTTAAAAGGAACGTAGAGCCTTGTCATATTAAATTAACATTTAGTCATATTAGTCCACAAACAATCATATCCACATTTAATCAGCTCAAAAACAAAGCTACTGAAGATATTTATGGTATGTCTATTAAAGTGTGTAAATCGATTATTAGTACTGTAGCGCCTTATTTATCTTCAATTTTTAATTTATGTACTGAGCAGGGAATCTTTCCGGATTTATTAAAACTGAGCAAAGTCGTACCATTATTTAAATCAGGGGATAGTAAAGACCCGAATAATTATAGGCCGGTATCTGTTCTTCCCGTTATCAGTAAAGTTTTCGAGAAAGTGATACTTAATCAATTGCTGCAGCACTTTAATAAAAATAAGATCTTACACCACCAACAATTTGGTTTCACAAAAGGTTGTAATACAATTGATGCCGGTGTTGCTTTACTTAAACATATTTATGAAGCTTGGGAAGATTCGCAGGATGCTATAGGAATCTTTTGCGACCTTTCAAAAGCATTTGACTGCGTGGACCATAATACGTTAATGTGCAAACTTGAGCACTATGGCCTTGGATGTAAAGCCCTTCAACTTATTAAATCATATCTAGAAAACCGGGAACAGAAAATACAAGTTAACGGAGTAAAATCACCAGGCTCTAAAGTAGAAATGGGTGTACCACAGGGCTCGATATTAGGTCCATTTCTGTTTTTAGTATATATAAATGATTTGCTCCATTTGATGCCCATCAGTGAGCCTAAAACAATTTTATTTGCCGATGATACCTCGCTGGTCTTTAAAGTGAATAGAAAAGAACCAAATTATGATACTATTAATAAAGCCATACAAGAAGTACATAATTGGTTTACAGTAAATAATCTTGCATTAAATAGTAAAAAAACTAAATGTATTCGTTTTACTCTTCCAAATGTCAAAAGTAAAGAAGGGGAAATATTCTTCAATAATGATAAAACACAATTTGTTAGTGAAGCTGTCTTCTTGGGTATAACGCTTGATTCAAAATTGCAATGGGGTCCTCATATTAAACTGTTAGGAAAACGTCTAAGTTCTGCTGCTTATGCCGTCAGGAAGATTAGACAGTTAACGGATGTCGACACTGCGAGACTCGTTTATTTCAGCTACTTTCACAGTGTCATGTCCTACGGTATTTTGTTGTGGGGTCGGGCAGCTGAAATTGATTCAATATTTATATTACAAAAGAGAGCTATTAGAGCGATATATAACTTAAATAGTCGTGACTCCTTGAAAGAATTATTCAAGCAAATAAATATAATGACGGTCCCTTGCCAATATATTTATGAAAATATATTGTATGCTAGGAAAAACTTGCACTTATTTAAGAAAATTAATGATATACATACTTATAATACCAGAAATAAAAATAAATTAGTATTTCCAAGTTTTCGCCTATCGAAAACACATAAATGTTTCTTAACATGTTGTATACAGTTTTATAACAAAATTCCGTCCAACATTCTTGAACTTACAGATAATAAATTTAAGTCATGTATTAAACGCACACTATGTAAAAATGCGTACTATAGACTCGATGACTATCTAAAGGATAGAGATGCCTGGACAAATGCTGGTCTAGCTCCACAAGACTAAACAATAATTTTGTGAAATGAATGTGCATTGTACTTGACATTGTAAAACATAGTTATAAGTTTCATATTGTGAAAATAGTTTTAAGGAACATATTTTGAAAAGACCCTACTGAGTTTTGTTTTGGCAGGTTTTTTCTCAGTAATGTGGGCTTTGGAACTCTGCCAGTGAATGACAAGGAATGTCCCATATTTTTTTGTTTAGTCTTATCTTGCCGTTTGTAAAAGAGAGTATGGAACATTCTGTTGATACCTATTTTTATTATTAAGTATTTTTGGACTATTATTAATTTATTTACTTTGACATATTAATCAACGTATCAGTTGTTATTCGCTTTAATTTTATATTTGTAATTTGACCTATCACAAGCAAATTCTATTATTTCCAAGTGATTAAATGAATTTTTGAGTTTGAGTTTGAGTTTGAGTTATGTGTAAAGATGATATACCCACTTACATCACATCAGAGCAGAGTAGCAAGCAATATATTACGAGTATATAGCAATTACACAATTTAGATTCATATTGACTACTAATGTAAAGCATTTGCATGCTATTCTTATGGCTAAATATGATTGTGTATGTGTATGTATTTGTGTTTTTCACCCTATTTCATGCAAATAAATATATATATATATATATATATATATATATATATATATATATATATAATTTTAAATGTGGTTTTAATATAGATAACAAGTAAAGCCTCCCCTAAAAAGGGGAGAGACTCGTGCGCAGCAGTGGGACGTATAATGGGTTGCCATTATTATTATTATTATTATATAACAAGTAAGACAACACCAACTTGTATCTTCACGTACATTACATTGATGACCTACATCGAAAATGCTTTTTGATCGAGACTACGACTCGGGTACGACACAAAACGTCATTAAAGTAAGCACTTTACATTATAAAGGCTAGAACAGCGTTAATTTCCCGCCAAATCTTTGTCCTAGGACGTACGCAAAAATGGCCGCTCATAAAAAAGTAATAAAAAGTGTACCAACATTACAGCAGCAATTACGACCGGACGTGATCCGGGATTATCGTCAGAGTGTTTAGCCAGACCGGATGATAACGGGTTCTAGATTACCGCGACGCACGCATTTTGGTTTAGGGGATTAAAAACGGTAAGTAGAGATCAGTTTATGTGGAAGATTACTTTTACCGGTTCTTTTTAATAAGTCGTTTTTTCATGTGTTGCTCTCTGTATTCTAGATTAATGAGTGGTTACTCTATTTAATGGCAACATATAAAAAGTAACACTTTATTCGTTATGAAAATGCGTAAATATTTTGTAATAGTGCACATTGCTGGCGGTTGAATATAGGCCACGGTGGCCTATAAAGCAAAAGAAATAACCATATCAGAAAAGAGGACTAAAATGGCAAATGAATACTGGTCCTTCTTACACGTCTACATACAAACTATACAGTTCAATCCAGTCCAATGTATTTGACAGCAAATTTTTGAAAATTTTCAGAATGATCAATGTTAATAAATAAACAGAAAAACAACTATAATCCAAAGTGTACAACTTATTCTATGTTTACATGAATTAATCTTTGTCAATATCTTGACCAAATGAATTTATTTTTAACCAGATAAACCTCAAGTCAAATATCACCGTGCATTCCATTTAACTTGTAACTCCAACCTGAATTTAAAATTCAATACAGTTAACATTGTTTATATTGAAAACCGTATTCTCCCGAAACTCCATTAGGCTGCACAATGTGTTATCCCCAACACAAAGGCGCGGCAATTGAGGGTGAGCAGTGTCCACACGCTGGACAACTTCGTTAGGCAACGTTCGTTTTTGTCACACGATTATAGACGCAGAGGCTGTATGCAAAATTATTGCAATTTAAAATATTTACTGTTTTCAGCAACCATTTTTGCTTTGGTCTTAAGAAAAAAGTTTGGCGGCCAATTAATGCTGTGTGTCCTTTATTATATAAAATGTTGACTACATCAGTATGTCTGTAGTATAATTACAGCACAAGCTACTACTGCTCGAGTCATAAGTGCTATTGAGATTTTCCATTTTTTGGTAGTGATCCAGTGCTAATTAATTCATTTATATAATTCCAAAATGTGACTTTTAGATATTATTATAATAATTAAAATATACAAATCTTTTGTAAGAATAGTTTTGGTAACATTGAATTAATTGAATTAAATGTCTGTTTCAAAAGCAAGCGGTAGGCTCTTCCTCTCACGTATTAAATGTAGTTTATAAGTACTACTAATTTAAATACATGTCGAAACTAACAACAACGAAATTTTAGGATTACATTTATAAATGACTACAACTTTACCAGCTTATAGCCCATAAAAATAACGGCACTCTAAACAGTATTCGGAAATTAAGTTTAACAGATAAACTGCTTGTTATATAGCAGCTAGCTCTCGTTCTATGCGGCTGGGCGCCAGTCGCCAACCGCAATAGACACGGGTGACCACACCGGGCACGTGATGTGGGTAGGGCTTTATACATTGTACAAGTAAACATCGATGTTTCGACAACTGACTTCAAAAAAGGAGTAGATTCTACGTTCGACACGTATTATTTTTTTATAAATGTTCATCGATTTATCCATCAATCCCGGACTGATGTATTTGGAACGAAGAAGAATCTGAATGGAATCGCAAATACGCTGGGATCGCTGGGTTCAATTCCCGGGTCGGGACTAGCACAGATGTCAACAGTTGTCCATCCATTACATACTGTTACATAAGCCAAAATGTAATCGGCAAATCGAGGATATATGCATGTATGCTTGAATGCACATCCTCTCCGTTTTCCTCGAATGGGTAGGCAAAGGTTTAAATATGCAAACATCGACAATGTGTCAGTTTTCATTTGGCCCCATGGTGGTACTGAGAAACTTTCAAAAACTTTAAATCCCAAAAGCATTAATACTTCGACTTGGGGATTGAACCCCAACACTAGTGGCCTGCTGCCATTTAATTTAAAACATCGATGATTTTCTATCGAAGCTTCGTATTGTTCACATCCCTAGATGTGGGATGAGAAAAATCCGCAACACAGATCAGTTTGAATATTGCTCGCGTTATTCGATTCTCGTTTGACATAGATTCTGCCCTATATTTTTTATTTTCTTTTGAACTGCACTAACAACCAGTTCGTCCACAACTTCGTTGCTCGGAGAGGAATACGGGTCTTCATTAATCCGGTCCAATTACGATTGATTGATGTGCTCACGAGTACGCTTGCAAAATTCCAGTCTGCACCAAAGAAGTAGAATTGATTTGTCATCTTAATTAAGCGAAAATAAATACAAAAACCCAAAAAAAAATCTTCCGATTTTATTCACTGTACACAATTTTAAATGCATTCTCGTCGTTAAATGCATTCTCGTCGAAAGAATCTGTAAAGATTAATTTGAATTAAATATTTTTTGTTTATTTGTCGAACTGTTATTTTTTATCTGTTACTCTCTGTGGCTATGTGGCTAAATACTATTGAAAGTATAAAGTATTTAGATTTAGAACTATTTGTGTTCGCCACTTGCTCGGTAATTATACGATGAAGTTGTCTCGAGATTACACGAAACTAATTATAAAAACAAAAGTTTAATAATAGCCAAGTAAACATTTGCCGTGTTTGCTAATGCAACATTAAAAATGCACCACTAAAGTTCATCAGAAAAAAATCAGTTATAAAATCTGGCAGATTTCCTATTCCAGAAACTATGTAGTACTAGTACCCAACTTTGTACGACCGTGTAATGTAATTGGACATAAAAGTTTTCATTAAAACATAGTGCGAGATGCTTAAGTTTTAACGACCTCTGCTGCGGTGATGCGGGGATGCGGTGCGCCGTCCTCAATAAATAGTTTTATGGTCAATCGATGTTTTTACGAGTTATTAAACTTTGATCATTTTTACCGCCATATCGCGGACGTAATTTAAGTTCGCAAGCGTTATTTTCAATGTTAAAATCGTTAATATTTGACCTATAAAGTTAATCGGGATGTTATTATTTATTTCTTCTTCTATCACTTACATAAGATAGTGGTGATGCTCACATGCTCAAGTTCGAACTCTACTAGTTTTATGTCTAGACTATAGAATAAAGTTCAAATGGTTTTCTAAATCCCTTCTTCTTTTTTAGTGCACTTCTATATTTAAAGACTAGCTGCGCCCGCGACTTCGTCTACGTGAGAAAAAATATGATTGTTCAGTATCTACCCAGACGAAGTCGTGGGCGCAGCTAGTATAAAAGTAGCCTAAGTTACTCCATATTACATCAGCTATCTGCCAGTGAAAGTCCCGTTAAAATCGGAGACACTCAAATTCTGTTTATTTGTATGTAGGTATGTACTCGTATGTATGTATGGTTGTATGGAGATAAAAGTAGTCTAAGTTACTCCTTATCACATCAGCTATCTGCCAGTGAAAGTCCCGTCAAAGTCGAAGACACTCCAATTCGGTATATGTACCGTGTATACATACATATGCGTTTAGTAAAAATTTTACTAAACGCATATGTTATTTTAATATTACAAACAGACACTCCAATTTTATTTATTTGTATGTATATAGATTTATTATGGAAGCTACAATACAACATAAGACCTAAAAATTCTATGAAAATTTTAAGCGTCTACATTATAGCGGTAACAGAAATATGTTAGCTTTCTAGCTATCACTATTTATGAGATACAGCCTGGTGACAGACAGACGGACGGACGGACAGACAGACAGACAGACAGCGATTAGCAGGATTAGTTATCCGTAGGGTCCGTTTTTACCTATTAGGTACGAAACTCCCTAAAAGATAGAACTAAGATACAGAATAGTCTAAAAATATTCGATACGATTCTTTAAATTGACATAACTTTTTTTTTCTGAACCGATTCACATGAAACAAACACTAAATGTTAAGTGAAACTTACCATAATATATAAGTGAAAACCGGAAATCAAATAAGCCGTTTCTGATATTAGCGTGCACAAACACACGGACAAACAGACATTTTTTCGGGATAAAACGTAGTTGTGTTGTGTTGTGCGCCAAAGGTTAATGTATAATCATACCAAGTTTCATTGTAATCGGACCGGTAGTTTTTATGTGATGCTTGAACAAACAGACAGACAGACAGACAACAAATTTTCTAATCACATATTTGTGTTCGGTATCGATCTAATAACATCCCCTGGTATTTATTTTTTCAATATTTTTAATGTACAGAATTTACACTTCTACAGATTTATTATAAGTATAGATAAATACACCCACCAATTACAAGTTTTAACAACCACTGGCTGGTTGTTTAACTTGGAAAATTGTTTCAGCTGGCGGTTTAGCTAGTTAATGGTCTGTCAGTAAGTATTTCAGAACTTTGATAGCACACATTAGTCTACAGAAAAAGTAACATATATTTTCTGTAAATAGCATTTTTCGATTAAAGAAAGAATTAAAAACCCACCAGACGTCAAATCATCATTTCTCCAAAAACTGATTTTTATTTTGTAAGTTTCCATTTGCTTTCTTTACATACAAACTCAGTAAAACGCGCTGAACGAAAAACATACAAGTTTTATATGCTCCAATAAATGGCACAGAATTTAATTCTGCGAACACCGATCTCGCGGTCTCTCGCGGTCTCTCGCGGTCTCTCGCGGCCTCTCGCGGTCTCGCGGTCTTGCGACCTCTGCACAATGTTATTGTTTCAACATTTGCATATTGCACTGGATGTCGTATTTCAGTTTTGTTTAGAAAGAGTCTAGAGTAAATAAAGCAAGAAAATTGAGCGTGGAACACGTTTGCATAATATAACGTTGAAAGAGTATGTTTTTGGTTCGGTACCTTGAAACGAAAATGCTATTATTGTTGTCTGCCTCTTTCAAAACGGTTTTATTATTTAAATCGCTACGTAGTAAATACGATTAACAACAGAACGAATAACTAAATGTCTCGGTATCTTAGTAGAAAAAATACTCTTTAGCCGACTTCAATCTCTGAATAAATTTGTGCATGTACGAATTGATAACAGTGCGTAAACTTACAAGAGGCAATACTATTTTTTTATGTAATGGACGTGCATGTAGTTCACATCGTTTGGGGGTTATCGTAAAGCTGTCATAACTCGATGTTATCGACACTAAACGTTGCAGCGTGTTCCATTTATTAACGACGCACTAAACTTTTCAATGTGACTGTACCATTTTATAATGGGATCGAACATAAAAAAACTTAAATGTGTAACACAACACAGGTAAAAGTTATCATAATAGCTAGTACCTATTAGAACTGTAACTGTATTAAAAAACATGTAATTTAGGGCAAATCCTCCTACATTTCTCAAATACATTAAAACTAAGAAAAAATAAAGAGTATAACGTGAATCTTCAAAAACAAAATACGTGTCACTCAATCATTGATCCTAAACCAATATGCTGGCATCGGGCCGTGACGACCCCACCGCCCACTAGCGGAATAATTTTTCTCTACTGGAAGAGAATTCTTCCACTAGTGAAGTCAGTCAAGCGAATACCGGTCAATCCATTCAAATAGCGATAGTAACTGCAATAACGCAAGATGGGTAGCAGCGTCCTGCGATAAAACTATCTATTGTCTAAAATTATTTGTTAAATGTTATACTTTGTGTCTCTGTGTTGTTATCCGAATAGATATAAAGATTCTATTCTATTCTATCCAGTGCGATCGCCAATCCGTGTACCAAGCGGTACACGGATGGTATATGCCCCTTATGAGAAGGCTTTGGTTCAGCGGTGGACGTTATTCGGTTGATATGATGAACCAATGATATACAGCACTGTTGTCTAAGACCGACACTATATCGCAGTGCATTTTGGAACATAGCCTATAGTTTGATGTGTGTGAACCCCGTAAAATGTCTGGTGTCAATTTCTCATATACGTGATGTCAGAAAACTGTCTTGTCTCTTGCAATAAACTCCTAACGCTTTCAACGAGTGATTGATTCTCTAACCGTATTACACAACTGTAGATGTATGTATATACCTAAGTATAAAGCGTGTCTCATTCAATTTAATATATCGCCAGCAACCAGAACTAAATCCGATAATTAAGTCAATTCAGTACACACGAACGGCTTTTAAGTCAAAGACGCCATTACCGAGTAAAATACCTTCATTAGCAGTACCTATTTGTTCATCGACGTGGCAACTAGCTATATTTTAGTCCTAGAGAGACCTATCAGCTAATCGGCGCGCCCTGACGCAAAATAATTAGACATGTAGCGTCCACTACATTACGGCGCCACCCGTTCCTCCACAGACATTAACACACTTTGAATCGACTGAGAGTGTTGGAAACTGTTTAGATTGTATTTGAATCCTAATTACGTTCTATTGTTTCGGTTTTAGGTCGATTGTTTATTCGTGCGGTGTTTCTTTATGGTATTGAACAAGGGTTTTAATGTAGTTATAATATTGAATAGGAAGTTCGTTATACAATATTGAATCTAAAGTCAGCCCTGAGGCACAGCGCGGACACTCCGCCGAAATTCCATACAAACGCTTGATTTGGTCTCTATTACACAGCCATCAATCAGTGACGTGTATTTACACGTGCACCTATGTGCGTTGTACGTAGAAAATACCAACCGTCGCCCATAAGAGGGAAGGAGATTGGGTGAGGCGGGGAAATCGGGCGGGACGTCGAAGTGTCCATTCTATACGTAGTATTATTACATATTCTCTGCCTGAGGTGAAAAGAGTGGGTGCTATTCATAGATAGTCTCCGCAGAGACTGGCCTGCAGAACATTATCTATACTAATATTACAAATAACTGGATATTATAAAGAGGAAACATTTGTGTTTTGTATTTATTTTTGTAACGTTTTTACGTAAAAACTACTAAGCCGATTTAAAAAGTCTTTCAATATTTAAAAGCTGCATCTTTACTAAATGACCTAGAGTATATTACATTCATGGCACGCGGGCAAAGTCATGGCGAGCCGCTAATAATATACATCGACTTAAAAAAATTGTCGATCCATATATATTTCTTTTATGTTATGAAACAAGCATGCAGCTCACATTGCTGTTAAGTGATGACTGCAGCCTATAGACACTTACAGATAAATCAGAGGTCAAAATGCAGATGCGTTATCACTCCTGAGGCTTAAGGTGTTATACCTCTGTGCCGGGAATTACAGAGCCGTACATTACCACCTGACCGGAGCACGATAGTGCTGAACACTACCATTTAGCGGCAAGTATATTAGGTAATGCGGTAGTGCCTACGCCCGCGAGCTCCGTCATTGGAGCTTTACCACCCGTAAAAAATATACAAATACCATAGTTAATAATAATTCTCCCTTGAACATTGCCCCTATGAACAAATAAATTGCAATATTTATCTTGTTTGAAACTATCCTGGCATTTTAACAGATTCCTAGCTCCCGGAATATTTGAGTTAAATCGTAAAAATCGTAATTGCTCCACGGTTTCACCGGAGGCAACGGAATTTGAACAATTTTTATTTTTTCGTACATGTAAAATACGCTGCATTTAACCTACGACATGAAAATTGCGAAAAATCCGTATTAAAACTACACATGAGTATAAGTTACTGCATTTTTCCTGTCGTATTGAAAATGAGAAAAAAATCTGTATTCATAATTTTTTCTCTCAAAAATATTAGTTACAATGTTTAATATGCAATTTGTAATAATATGCTTATGTCATATAAGACGTGTCATATTTGCGATAGGCATACAAGTGAAACCAGAATCAACATCTATAAATGGCAGTGCGCTCACGTAGTAGAATCGCAGCGCAGGCCCGGTAATGGCGCGGCGGGGTCGAGGTGGTCGCGGCGGCGATGAACTGTGCCCCTTTCTATTCTGTTTAGCATTTTAAGTTATGGAAGTGGTAAACAAACATGCAGTTCACATTGACGTTAAGTGATGTCTGCAGCCTATAGACACCCACACAAAGACCAAGGTCAAAATGCAGATGCGTTACCACTCCTGAGGCTTAAGTTGTTATGCTTCTGTGCCGGCAATTACAGGGCCGTACATTACCACCTGACCGGAACACGATAGTGCTGAACACTACCATAATGCGGTGGTGCCTACGCCCGTGAGCTCCGTCACTGGATCTCTACCACCAGTAGAGAAGCTAAGAAGAAAGCTTTGTTAGCGCCTTGACAGTACAAAGTTCACAGTTGGCCTGTGCCGCGACGTCGCAGCGACGTCGCCTTGACTTGTCGGTGCCTGATAAGCCTAATACATAAGGCGCAAATAGAATAGCAAAAAATAAAGGTGTACTCACACTTCGATGGCCTTGTTCCAGTTGATGACGTACCCGCTGAGCGCGAAGCTCTCGATGTTGACGACGTGCACGTTCCCGCGCTCCGTGCCCACGTGGATCCACTTGGACTGCAGCGGCAGGTGCAGACATGTGATTCTGGAAACAATATGTTATTGTTACATTGCCAGCGAATTTCCATGTAGGTGACGGGACGTGACGACCCCGACTAGACGGCGGACTAGCGATAAAAGCAGTCAGTCAAACGAAAAATGGCGGTCAAAACATTTCAATGGGCACAACATTTCAATATAAAATCAGAGATTTCAATGTAGATGCGTTATCTCCCTGTTATGAGGTCTCAGCTGTTGTGGCTTTCTATCCGAAAACCCAACGAAATTACGGGATCATACCTACATGACCAGTTAGTTTGTATTTAATTAAAAACAAATTATTGCCAAAACCACATTTTATATTAATTCAATAACAATTACAGCCACAAAGTTTGAACCCGCGACCGTTATCAACACCGCTGCGGTCAACAGATGCTTAATTAACCACATCATTAACAGAACTCATTACAAAATCTGTTGATTGCACGGTTTTAGTATATTCATCGCATAATATGGAACCATATTTTAACCAGTGATCAATATAATAAATTAGTAACAAGTTTTCATTGAAAACAACTCAAACAAAAGTGTATAATCTTGGCAATTCATGAACATTGTCGGCGCTTGGTTGTGTTGTAGTTGGTGGTAACGATGTGTACATGTGTGTTGAGACAGTGTGCGTGCCTTACACAGCGGCCAGTCGCATTTGCACACATGAAATGTTTACATACACACATCTACACGTTTTTACCACAAACAAGAGTCTAAAACGCTCACGAATTCCAAAACAATTAAAATAAGAGAAAATAGATTTCTCTATTTTTATGGAAATATCCCAGTGCCATCCTCGAAGTAATGTACCAGGAGATGTCAAATTTACAATTACCACGGAACATAATATATTTGGTGTATCGTGGGTACTTAGCGAGATTCTGTCCACCTCTCACTACCTGCACTTCCCGTACTGGCGCGAAGTTAAGTAACGTCACCTTATATCTTTTAAGTCCAGCTTTAAAAAATACCTATTTTCCATAGCGATATTGCGCTATGGAAAATAGGTATTTTTTCACTAATTGAAATACCATTCAATTTGTATTTCTCCTTAACTACCCAGAATCACGATTCAAATGAACGACATTAATTGGACGTGTGTAGCTCTAAATTGAAGTGAATAGATAAGCAATTGCAGCAACACTATTACAGACCATTCAGCGGGAATCAAATTTGCCGGACCGGATCGGTCCGGGGCCACCGGGATAAGCAATAAACGAAAAGAAAAATTATTCCGATAAATCGCTAACACCATTCAAACAACGCCTGAACACGTAGTCATTTTATTTTTGCTGAAACGTTTTTACATTTTATTTTACATTTTTATTTCTAGTTCGTGACGCTAACGAATGCTTGTTTTTCTATTTATTCGTATCTTTCATCGTATTGGAAACATGTATGGAAGTTGTTCACCGCTAACAATATTATATCACGTATTTTCGCTGTAATTGAGTTGTGATGCAGTTCATACAGAAATAACATTCAAATCTATATAGATAAAACTCAATTTAATATCAATTTGTAGACTAAAATTGCGTAGCTTGTTTACTTGAATGTATGCAGTTTTACGCCTGTATTCTCATGTTAAAAACCATCAAAATGCAGATGCGTTGCCACCCCGCCCACCCCGCCCACCCCCGAGACTTGAATTGTTTTCACTGTGATAGTTATTACTACAGTATCGAAACACGATAGTGCCGAACACTACCACACTACCATTTAGCAGATCGGTTAGGTAATGCGGTGGGGCCTACGCCCTCGAGCTCTTACACTTGGAACTCTACTATCAGTAAAATAGTAACTGTTTTACCTCTATTACAGAAACGAAATGACGGGGTCACGAGTCCACGAAAACCTGTGAGTTATGAATGTTAAACCGAAACGACTATATACGTTACAAATTAAAGCAAATCTATTCTTGGAGCAGACAGAATACACAATAATCCGCAATTCTCGTAAGCTAAATAGTTTGGCTGTCAATTTGACGACACATCACGTACTCACTTTACGCGGCGACGTGACTCCTTAACTACATTTTCGAAGAACGTTCAATGTATGGTTAACTGATTTGCAAGGTGTAAAATATATCTATTTTAGGGATATGTCCGTCATTGGCGTATTTATGAGGGCTAAGAGCCTTTTCACACGCATGTCGCGGCGCGGTCGTGCAGAGTAGAAATGTATGAGCTACTTAGAGAGCTTTCATAAGGCACGGCGACCGTGCCGTGACCGTGTCGCCCGTGCATATCCACTACAATAATTGCGGTTTCGGCGCGGTAACCGTCTTTGTAGTAATGATAATAATTTAAGTATGGACCTGTTCACATCACACGAGTTCAACACGGTACGGCGAGCGCGGGAGGGTTCCGATATGCCATTCGATTGCATACATCTCAGCGGACCGGATATACAGGGGTATGCATGTGAAAAGTAAATTTGTCTATGTAAATGAAAAAAGGCACGCTCAGATGGTTCGGGCATACAGAAAGAATGTCGAATGAGCGAATCACTAAACAGATTATGCGAATGCAGAATTGCACAGGCCCAGGAAGACCAAAACTGACCTACCATGATCAAATAAGTCCAGCACTGTCTGAGGGTGGGGTCAAAAGTCTTAGGAATCGGCGTGCATGTATGAAGAGAATGATGAAGGTAGAAGAAGCACGGGAAGTGTGTCAGGCCCGGGATATCTGGCCCTCTACATTCTCTGCCTACCCCGTTAGGGATTTGGCGTAAAGATACAAACATACGAATGTGTATTTGTAAGCCTCGCGTGCTTCTCTCAAAACGTTTTCTAAGACATTTGGCAATATCGTTTATATATATATGAATATATAGAATAGGAACTCTTATCACCAGTATATTGAGATTTCGTTTAGGCCTTGCATCTGATAGTATTGTTTTGCTGTCATTAACTAGAACAAGTACACGAGACACAACAATTAGTCATAGTTGGTCTATACATTATGACTCCCGCACGCTAAAACATATTTATTCGCATTAACAAGTCACGATACTCGTAATGACAATTAATTCACGATACAATGTAATCATTTGAGTGTGTGAGCGTAAGCCTAACCAATGTTGCATTAGACCATACATTAATATACCGCGCTGTGTTGTTGGGGATTAAATTATTTATGACTTGCTTGCTTACACTGCCCCGCAACAATGGTCACTGAATTGTTTATTATCATAGATACATCGCGATTATAACGCTGTCTGTGGCAGCAGTACCTAATAAAAAAAAAATACGCTTACACTCACAGCCCCACAGTAGGTATAAACTTGTGTCGTGGGTGCCGTTGTACACATACAACACACACAAATACCCAGACCTGAAACAAATATCTGTAGGCCATGCAAATATTTGTCCCGGTGCGGGAATCGAACCCGCGACCCTTCGAATCAAACGGTCATCTCACACTGGACTGACCGGGTCGTCAGCAGTTTATAGTTATTACGATTTGTCACACGTGGCGACACATTACTGGGAAACTTCCAGAAAATGTAAAATCCCAATAGAACCAGAGATAAAGGATTTCACATCGTTATATTTAGTAAATATCGAACGCAGAACCCCAGCGCGTACTTTTTTTACTGGTGGTAGAGCTCCAGTGAAAGAGCTCGCGGGCGTAGGCACCACCGCATTACCTAATATACTTGCCGCTAAATGGTAGTGTTCAGCACTATCGTGTTCCTGTAATTTCCGGCACAGAGGCATAACACCTAATGCCTCAGGAGTGGCAGCGGATCTGCATTTTGACTTCTGGTCATTGTGTGGGTGTCTATAGGCTGCAGTCATCACTTAACATCAATGTGAACTGCATGCTTGTTTGCCACTTTTATTACATAAAAAAAAACTACAGGTTTTTATTTCATCTATAACAACAATACGCTATGTTTAGTTAAATCATGAATTATTAAATCAAGCCTCTGGATAAATTTTAGTATTTTAAATTGTTTTAGGGAGATAGAGCGAGGGAGAATAATCACAATTCAATTATACGAGTAGAAGTTCAAAACATGAACCAAAATAATGAATTCAAAATTGTACAAATTTATGACAATTATTCATAGCCCAAATGAATAAATGTGGGTATGTGAACATTGGAATGAATATGTATTTGAATTCAGAAGTATCTTTGTCTACTCGTATAGTAACATATATTAGGCGTAGAGTAGATACTTTTAATAACCATAAATAAATGTAACTTCCAGATAAATATGCCTATATTTATCTGGAGGGTACATTACGGCCCTGTAATTTCCGGCACAGAGGCATAACACCTTAGGCCTCAGGAGTGGTAACGCATCTGCATTCTGACCTTTGTCTTTGTGTGGGTGTCTATAGGCTGCAGTCATCACTTTACATCAATGCGAACTGCATGCTTTTTTGCCACTTGCATTACATAAAAAAAGTAAGTTTATCATTAAGTTTAAATATTGAATGCTAGTTTCAAACAAACACCCTAATAATAATATGACGTCGTTTGTTATCCAAACTATACATTAATAGGATTAATTAGTCGTATCTTAACAGCACTATGTCATATATTGTGTAGTGGTGGCTCGGATACACAACCTGCGGACTGCGCAGTTTAAAGGAGCCGACCTCACAGGTATTCCATATATGTAGTTCATACACAAAATACCAGTAAAAAGGGTCGTTATAACATACTGTTATTGCTGGTAACCTTTCAGTGTGACACGATAGCGGATTGTGTATTCAAATTATTATTATATATCTGTATATATTAGTTGGGGAAAAAGTTTCTTCGCATTTTTTAAAATAATTCAAAACATTTTTTAATATAGTTTATTTAAATTTAACTAAAGTATGTATGTACCATTTTGTTCGATAACCTTTTGCCATCTTGTAGGTAGGGACATGATCCCATTGCTATAAAAATTTTGGGACTTCTCATCAAAATACCGCGACAAGTGGATTTGGCAGTCCTCTCGTGATGTTAACCTAACATTGCATAAAGAATTCTGAAGAGACCGAAACAGGTGAAAATCTGAAGGTGCAAGGTCAGGACTATACGGCGGATGCATTAACACCTCCCAGCCAAACTCTCTTAATTTTTGCTGTGTGAGGTCTAGCGTCATCATGATGAAACACCACACCCCTTCTGTTGATCAATTCCGGCCGCTTTCTCTCAACTTCGTGCTTTAATCTCATCAGTTGTTCGCAGTAGAGTTCAGAATCGATAGTCCTACCTGGTGGTAATAGTTCATAATGAATAATGCCCTTCCAATCCCACCACACACACAACATCACCTTATTGCGAGTTAACGCGGGTTTCGCCACAGTCTGTGAAGCCTGACCGGCCTTTGACCTTTTTCGCACGTTCTTGTCGTGATACTGCTTGTTTACCACTTCCATTTCATAAAAAAAAAAAAAACTTAAAGGAGCATTTTCAATGGCTTTGACGGTTCGGTTGATGTTGATCTACAACTTGTTTGAACAACTTAATATCAATCATTTCTTAATAATAGTTAACTGGGGGTAGAGTTCCAGTGTAGGAGGTCTAGGTCGCAGGCACCACCGCATTACCTATCTGCCGAAAAATTATAGCGTTCAGCACTACACTACTGTGTTGCGGATAAATGGTAGTAATAACGATCACAGAGACATAACAACTGAAGTCTCGAGGGTGGCAACATATCTGCATTTTGATCTCTGGTTTTTGTGTAGATTTCTATAGGCTGCAGTTGACATTCATGTCAACTGTAAACTTGTTTGCCACTTTTGTGACGTAAAAAAATCTCTAAGCGCGATCCAGGTGTATTGTCACACCAGAGGCTTAAATTGTCTTTGACTGGATCTCTACTACCAGTAAAAACAGCTCGCAGTGAGATGTTTGAGGCTTCATTACTCCAGCTGGAAGGCGTTCACTGCCGGACAAAGCCTTCCCCAGAGACGCCCAAGGAGCCTTCCCCAGAGCCTTCCCCAGATACGACGGTGTTGGTTCGTCATGAGGGGAGAATATGCCATAATCGCCACGCATCACAGGATTGGCGATCAAAGTGGCGGTAGTTTTATCGCGGGACGCAGCTGCCCATCCCACGTGGTTATAATTACTAGGACGGTAGCAATTGGAATGGTTTGTGGAAGAATTATTCTCCAAAGGATGGGAGAAGGCGATGGGGTTGTCACAATGTTTCTAACTTAATCATCCATCTAAATCAGAGGTTCCCAAACTATTTTTCTTGTAGACCCCTTTCAATTTTTTTCTCGTTTCGGTAGACCCCCTTGCTAACATTTATATCACTTGCCCGTATATCCCATTTTTATTTACGCATATACGTAGACCCCATCGAGTCTCCCATGGACCCCTGGGGGTCTATATGGACCACTTTAGGAATCACTGATCTAAATCACTCGATTCAAGTGGACCTGTGGATATACCTCTTATGAATGAAGGTCTGAACTCTGTTCATTGATCTATGTGGAAACATTATATGTAAGTACCAGATAATTTCAACTGTATTGCTTTACAGATAGTGTTCAATATCGTTTAACCATGATTGTGAGTTATGAGGTACGTGCTCAGATTAGCTTTGTTTGACCACGTCCGCGGTTTTGATATACGATCAGTTATTGATATTTTTTCTGTTAATATAAGTGAGTTATTTCGTCAAAAAGCCTTATGGGGTTTTATTGATTTTTTGGTACGAAGATGATTTTTATTTATTTATTTGAAATTAAATTAGTATATAATAGTGGTCGATTTCCACCGGAATTTCCGGCGTTCTAGGGCGTAGGCACCACCGCATTATCTGTCTGCTGCCAAATGATATAGTGTGGTTAGTGAAGATCACTAGATCACAATCCACGGGAATTGCATGGTTATTTAAATTTGTCACCTAACTGATATTAAAAATATACAATTACTTTACTAATAAATGTATAGTTTGAAAAAAGAAAAAATATAATAATATGTCGTAATCTTACATATATAAAAATAAATTACTGTTCGTTAGTCTCGCTAAAACTCGAGAACGGCTGAACGGATTTATCTTATCTTGGTTTTGAAATCTTCGTGGAGGTCTAAGGAAGGTGTAAAAGGTGAGAAAATCGAATCATTGCCGGGCAAATCCTAAAAACCGCCCTTTCTTTATCCCATACAAACGTTTGCTAACTAAAACGTAGGCTCAATTTGAGCTTTATTGCTATCGTGTAAAGTTCATATTAAATTACAAGCACTCACAGTCTAAGCAATGTAGATGTGTTCCTACCGTCAAAGATTCACCAAATCTTTTTGACAGGACGAAGTCTGTCGGGTCCGCTAGTAATAAAATAAATATAACTCCCATGCAAACTTTTTTTTTTTTTTGTATTTCCTCTTTCTGAGATTTCGCGATGAGTGAGTGAGATTCGCCTTTATATATAGACAGATATATGAAGATATATATATATAGATAGATTTACTTAGATTATATATATATAGATAGATTTACTAAGGGCAACTTTATGTAAGACATGGCTAATTTGTGTAATTTAATATCAATATAATAAAATTTGTATTACAGTAGTGTACGCCAACATAACATGACCCTAGAGTTAAAAAAAGTGTGTGTATCAGCTCCGTCGCACGACGAGAGTTTACTCGGTGTGCGTAAGGAGATCGCTAGTGTGAAACACGTCGGCTCGGTCGCAGCGCTCGCGGGGAAGGGCGCGTAACGCCTCAACTTCCGTGTTACACTTGATTATACTCCTCGTAAAATTTTCGTAAGGGGGCCTTATAACTCTTATTGTATCTTAAAAAGCTACAATTCGATTTGTTTAATTCGTACAATATATCATTCACACAATAATATCGACCTCTTGTTAGTCGTAGTTTGTGTCGGGGAGGTCTGCCCTCAGATCCAACAAAGCAGTCCAACAGTTTGAGGTCCTGCGGGAGTCGTTTGAGAGTTAACATGACATAGTGTTGTTTAGATAGTCATCATTTATGTATGCTTGCTATTTCAATATGTTTGAACTAGGTATATTTTACGACATTGTATCATATCATATAAGTAAAACAACGTCTTAAATTAAAAAAAAAAAAAACAATAATATCCTGCTTACTCTCATATCAAAATCCAGGCATATTTTAGGCAAACAAGCTTATAGTTTACGTTGATGGTAGCTAATACTGTAACCTTTAAACATCTACATGAAACCAGAAATTTCAATGTAACGTTGCCACTCCTGAGGCCAAAGGTATTTAGAGTAGAAAAGTATTAAGGCCTCTGTGCCAATAATTACCGGGCCGTACATTATCAACTGACCGAAACATGATAGGGCTGAACACAACAATTTAGCGGCAAATAGATTATGTAATTCAGTAGAGTCTACGCCCGCGAGCTGCGTCACTGGAGCTCTACCATTAATAAATTATATTATCAGAAACCAACCACTGAGACCAATTAAATCAAGAGATAAAATAATGAACACAGTATCACAATACTACAGTTCTATCACCATTCAAAAAATTGCATTTACAATTCCTATACAACATCAGTTGGACAAAAAGTTTACTCTCTGACAAAGACATATAACACATAATTATCGAACTACATACACGCCACTCATGCATTCATACAACATTAATACGAGTAATATGTTAATTACTTAGTCATCAAAAATAATCACAATAAAATAAATTTTCAAAAACATTTTTTTTTGGAAATTAATCGTATTTTTTTCCAGTGCATTGGGGTAGTTGTGATGTGCTTTACTTCGCGGGTAAAATTAGCTTCTCCAAAATATAAGCGGAGTGGGGTACATGAGGTGGTAACGGCAAACTGGGGACCACATAGTACCAACTCACCCCTTCAACTTTTTGGTCTGTTGTCTCAGTTGAATGTGATATCTGTAAACACCCGCAATCTTTATTGTATAAATTTATTCAAATAAGTCTTATGTCTTTATTTAAGTAATAAAAGTGGCAAACAAGCGTGCAGTTCACATGGATGTTAAGTGATGACTGCAGCATATAGACATCTCAAAAACCAAAATGCAGATGCATGGCCACCCCTGAGATCTTGGTTGTTATGTCTCTGTGATAGTTCTTACGGGGCCATACATTACGATCTAACCGGAACACGGTAGTGCCCTGATCAACACTACCATTACAGAAGAAAACAGAAGAAACATTTATTTGACACACAGCGAGACGCATAAAACAGACATAAAAAGTAACAGGTAACAGAGAAAAGACAACACAATTTCTAAAAATTAACGTAATATATATCTCACGGCTGCCAAAAAAGTGTCCTGTTCAGCAAAAGTCAGGTACCTTCATATACAAGGTACCTGACGTTGGTTTTCAACAGGACCCTTAGTGAGTGAACCACGGATTTCAAATGTATAATAGGTATAATTGTACTAATACTTATACAAGGTACATACATACGGATATAATACAGATAATAAGCCATTAAAATAACATAACGAATAAAACGATAAATGTAATATATACTAGTAATGTAATACAAACAATAATAAATAGATTTATACCAAAGTAAATAAAATATAAGTAGATATAAAACATCACATTAGGCGGCAGATCGATCTGGTAATGCGATGGTGCCTACGCCCTCGAGCTCCTACACCGCAGTTCTACAAGAAGTACATTTTTCTTTAATGTTATTACAAATTTACACATATTTTATTTTTTTCTATAATTCAAAGCTTATAACCAAATGTCATGATTCTAGGACAACAGTAAATACGATATCGATTTTTAATTCCCTTACAAATGTAAAATATGCTCAAAAACGATCGTATCTTTTTATGGCGTTGACCTATGAGTGATATTCTCATTTATAGAAAAAAATGCTTTAAATTTCAGCTGAATACTTCCACGAATTCCTTAGAAAAATGGTTCTTGACAGACAGATAGACCGCGTAACAAAGTGTTAAATACAACAATACTATACGGATTATTTTTTTCCTGTTAAGGTTCAGCACTTTAAAAACGTACATTTCAATGTTTAGAAAATAATTATCAACAATAACTCAAAAAGAAAACCTTACAAAATACGAGTAGAATAAGTTACTCCTTTTAGAGTGTATTAAGCGTTAATTAATCACAACAATAACAAATAACAACAATTAATAAACAGAACCAGTAACAACTCAATAACAATGAACAAACAGAACCAGTACCGGAGCTCGACTAGTGATGTACTCGTATGTTCGTAACAGCGTAATAACATATCGCAGGTCACATGTACATTAGTTAACAGCAGGGTTGTCACCCGAATCATAAATTCAGGAGAAACACGCCCACTGCTGGACAAAGGCTTCCCCAACGCCCACAACAGTGTTATGCGTCTTTAGCAGGAAAATGCCAAGTACCAGATAATAATTTTAATTTTTTTTTCAGACATTTTTATGTCATCAATATTTGAAATACCTGAGCAAGTTTTTTTTATAAAATTTAAAAAAAAATAAAAAAAATTGACGCTATCAATATTGTCACCATAACAAAGTGGACAGTTTTTTACGGATTCTTCAGTGGAATGGGAAGCAGTAGTTTTTATTAAGTGAATAAGGCTACTTAACTACTTGATTTTACTAAATAGCCGATGCCTCAGTAATCTAGGGGAGGCAGGTCAGTACCGCTATATACGCTGGGGTCCTGGGTGCAATCTCGGGTCGGGAATAAGCACTATATTGTGGAGTTTTTAAATTTTTTGGAAGTATCCTAATGCCAGCCTCGGAGTTTGGTAAAGTGCCTGGAGATGTCAATAGGCTTACCACCGGTATGTAAAAAGCCGAATTATCGAATTGTGGCAATTTGCATGTATGCTTGAATGCATGCATTTACCCTTTTATTTATGGCTCTATAAATATCACAAAGACAAATCAACTTACCGCACCCGTAATTCGACCTTCAGTTTTTGTGTAGATGTTTATAGACTACAGTATTTATTCACAATTAGTAAGAAACAGATGCTTATTTGTAACTATCATAAAAAAAAAAAAACTTTAATTATGCAAAATAAGTGTCAACCCTAGCAGTATAGGTAATCCGATCGACTAGCGAGGTTGCGGCGATATCACAAACGTCGATACTATAATGGATACAATTAATAAACCAGACTGGCTTACAAATAGGGCTTTCGCATGGCTGCCTTTGAAACCGATTCAATTCCACGTGATCGGGCTACGACGCGTAGCACAAACTGCTACGAAATACTTTAATGTGAGCCTACGAGACGGCTCGTAGCTGATATGCTACGATATGGCTGTAGCCATATTATCAACATTCGATTCGAACAGTGGCACTTTAACATTCAATTTTCATTTTTTTTTTTTTTTATGTAATAAAAGTGGCAAACAAGCATGCAGTTCACATTGATGTTAAGTGATGACTGCAGCCTATAGACACCCACACAATGACCAGAGGTCAAAATGCAGATGCGCTGCCACTCCTGAGGCCTAAGGTGTTATGGCCTCTGTGCCTGAAATTACAGGGCCGTACATTACCACCTGACCGGAACACGATAGTGCTGAACACTACCATTTAGCGGCAAGTATATTAGGTAATGCGGTGGTGCCTACGCCCGCGAGCTCCGTCACTGGAGCTCTACCACCAGTAAAAATTAATTTAATTTTCTTTTGCATTTAATATTCTTTATAATTGAAATCAAATATTATGTGTAGAGCATTTTTTTTAATACGCTTACTCTACTGTTAGAGTAAGCGTATTAAAAAAAATGCTCCCACAGTAGGTATAAACCTGTGTCGTGGGTGCCGTTGTACACATACAACACATACACAAACACCCAGACCCGGAACAAATATCTGTAGGCCATACAAATAATTGTCCCGGTGCGGGGATCGAGCCCGCGACCCTTCGAATCAAACAGTCGTCTCACACCGCTGGACTAACTGGGTCGGCGATTTGGGGAGAGATTGCTTAATATTATATTTTATTCTACGCAACAATACACGCGAGTGAATTTAAAGAAATAAACACCTCACGCGAGTGAACTTAAAGAAATTAAATCAATGTTTCCTTCGTTAAGGTAATTAGTTTGCAGAATCGAAGTGGAATGAAAAAAAAAAATATTTCTTGCTGTGATTTGGATTTTTTTTGTTTGACTGGATTCTCAGTTTTTAAGGCTCTTTCCAAATCCTCCTCATATAAAAACTGAGTTGGACTTAATTATTTCTTTTTGTTTGATTTCATTGCAGTGTGCAAACATTTTTTTTTATCCAATAATCATAAATGTAACTCTTATAAATATTAGCATCACATCCCTAAGGTCAGATTATTGTGATCAAGCGGCCATTTACCTGATAGTACCGACCAAGTAGTACATATAAAAGAGGTCAATATTATATAGAGAAGACACCATTTTGAAACTGATTTGACAGATATTTGTCTGAGACGTTTCCATGTCCATCTATCATGCTACTAAGTGAAAGTGTGGTAAATTGCCTTCTGAAAACCGTGCTAGCGAAAAGCGTTTACTGTCTAGTACTTTAGTACATATAGGTCAAAGGTTAATATTAATTATTATTTATATAATTATTTCTTAAAACCGTAAACATAAGCACTTGTGACCATCGAGTTAACTCAAAATGTTAACTCACACTACCGCCTCGGGCTAAGCTTCCCCGGTTGCCATGGTGACAGTGTAATGAACACGCTCCGAGGGCCTAAGGGTTGTGATTTATTGAGTTAACTGAAAGCCTCCCGCTGGTAAGTTGGCGATCATCTTAGTTATATATATGTAGGTTACTATAGAGAGGTATTGGTTTAAGATCGGGCTTTAAGACGAACAATTTTCAAAATAATGGATTATAATGGATTATTGTTAGCTGTTTTACTGTTGGTAGAGCTCTAGTGACGGAGATCGCGGGCGTAGGCACCATCACATTACCTAATATACTTGCCGCTAAATGGTAGTGTTCAGCACTATCGTGTTCCGGTCAGGTGGTAATGTACGGCCTTGTAATTCCCGGCACAGAGGCACCTAAGCCCTCAGTAGTGGTAACGCATCTGCATTTTGACCTCTGGTCTTTGTGAGGGTGTCTATAGGCTGCAGTCATCACTTAACATCATTGTGAACTGCATGCTTGTTTGCCACTTTCATGACATAAAAAAAGGAGATTTTTTTTAGGAGTGGGCATTTTTTACTCCAGAACCCGTCTCATCTATTTGCCGCTAAATAGTGGTGGTCAACACAATCATGTTCCAGTCAGAAGGTGAATGTACGGACTTGTGATTTGCGGCACCTTGGGGCCTCACGAGTGCCAACCTATGCACAATGAAATTGAAATTGTATGTAGATGTTTAAAGACTACAATATTTCTTACCATCAATGTAGACTGTATGCTAGTTTGCCACTTCATAACATAAAAAAGAAGTGATTAATGTGATATGAAACGAAAGATTGGTACTGATCATGTTTTATGATCAAAGGGGACGGGTAATTTTGGGCCGGTGAAATCTTTACTGGTTAACCCATTTCACAGTACATTTTGTAATAAAGCAAAAGCTAATTAACAATTAGCAATCTAACCCAACTTTAATTTTAAAAATACCCGAATTTAATATTATTTATTTTAGAGTCATTTGAAATTGACATAATTTTGTACAGTGTTAAGACCTGGGCCCAGAAATGTATGTTATATACATTTCTGGTGATTGTCATGATTGTAATTGGCCAACGCGGCCAGGACGACGGGGCACTTGCGCCATCTTTACTATTGTCTTGTAATTTTGTAATTTTTGTAATCGCAATCGAATGAATAAACGGAACATACGTTACCGCAACATTACAGTATCACTCTCCTTTCAAAAATTTCGTTAATTGTCATTTTGTATGTCGTAGGAAGATCACTACTGCCGTTTTTTTCTTCCTCTACCTCGAAGGTCTTCCACCTTTTTCAGTGATTTGTACTTTACCCTTTGTATAAATGTAACTGCTTATTAAATACAGAAAGAAATAGGTTTTCTGAGCAGACTTAGGGTCATAGCTCACTAGAGCCACTCGGCACCCGACCAGCGCCCAACCGCCTCGAGCGGTCTGCGCTCATTACATCAACTCCGCTCCGTATCGACACCGGATCGTCTCCACCGCAAGCCGTCAACTCGCGGACGGCGCGCGGTTTGCGAGTAGACCATTCGGTGACCACTAGCTTGTTTTGTGTTGACATTGCATTGCCAACGCGGCGTCCAAGTGGACCACGCGCTGTCCGCGTCGTTCACCCATGGACCACCCATCGACTACGAGTGGACGCCGTAAAACGAGGCGGTGCTGGTCGGGTGCCGGGTGGCTGTAGTGAGCTATAACCCTTAAATTCCTCTCGCGTACATTAATTACAAAAATGCAAGCAAAATGAAATTTCTGTTTCCAATTTTAATTACACTCACATACGAGACAAAATAACGGTTAACTATTCCGAGCGTCATCATATTTTCGAATATCAAAATGTATAATCAAAATATGAAATTGCATTTGGTTCGAACGAGGACAAATTATCAGACATACGACACAAGCTCTGTCGTCATCGAAGTACAGACAAGTTCATTAATTTTGTAATTAGTTGTGCGTCATGTATGGGGCGCGGGGGGGCGCGGGTGGGCAAGAGGTGGGGGAGTACTACCAAAGCCTGTAATTGCAAATTTCTATCAAATAGTACTTGTAACGGTTGTGAGATGCGTTATTAATATATTTTTGAAGTATATCGGGATAGTGAACGGCCTGTTGTTGTTTTAATTAGTACATGATTAAAGTGTATTTAAGTCGAGTTTAACCAAGCTTGATATTGTGATATTAACAGCAACCATTTTTCATATCCTACGTTGAAAGTCGGGCAGGTGAAATTGTATCAAGTTTTGTATTACAAAATGGAGCTATCAGAGCGATATATAACTTTAATAGTCGTGACTCTTTGAAAGAATTCTTCAAGCAAATAAATGTGATGACGGTCCTTTGCCAATACATACATTAAAATATATCAGAAAATTTCTTGCTGTAGTACTAGGAATTGTAGGAACAAAAACAGTTTGGCTTTACCAAGTTTCTGCCTATCAAAAACTCATACAAGTTGTTCAACATATTGATTAGTTGTTATAATATGATTCCGGCGAATATAAGTTATTAATTCACGTTGTTAATCCTGAGAAAAGAAATGACGGTGTTGCATTTTTTAAATAAGCATACAGTTCACATTGATGGTAAGTGAATAAAATTAAACATTTTTATAAGCCTATAAACATTTTCATAATAACCAGAGATTTCAATGTACATGCGTTGCCACTCCTAAGATCTAAGTTGCTATACCTCTTGCTAGAAACTACAGGGCCGTACATCGGATGGACAAAGTGATGGCCGTACATCAGATGGACAAGGTGATGCGGTGGTGCCTACGGCCTTAAGCTCCGTCACTGGAGCTCTATCACCAGTAATTTATGATAGTAACACGTAACAGTTTTGTGTTTCTATTGGATGGGCCGAATCCTAAGAACGAGTGAATCAGAATCAGAATCAGAATCAGAAACTCATTTATTCATTTAGGGTGACAGGCACCTCTTATGACACGTCAAAAACAAACAAAATAAATTAAAGCGAATAACAATTGATATACATGTCAAACAAGATAAAAAATATATGTAAAGTCAAGAATATCACTAAGATAAAACTAAATGTCATAAACTAATGTAAAAAGTATATCAGTAAAATGTCTCTTTTCCCCTTTAAAGAAAAAGTGTTTTAAAGAATAAAGAAAGAAACCCTATATTTCATTAGGACCGAAGGTAGAAGAAGATTTTATCTGACGATAAACTAATCTAATTAATCTGTTATTAGACAAATATAAAATTACAAGAGACAGGTCCCAATTAAGTTAATGTAGCTATTAAAGTTTTATACAAATGGTTAATTACAGCGTCCCTGAACGGATTTAGAAAATTGTATTTAGGAGAGAGATAAAATTGTTTAAGACTTCAAGAAATCTTACTTCGTCTGAGACTTGGACGGAATTAATGGAAACTTGGATGATTGATGCTTTAATAAATGCTTTTGTTTGTTGCTACTCTTTTAATAAACATAAATATTAAATTCTCGCGCGGGCGAAGTCGCGGGCAGTGAATGACAAATGTCTCCTTTTCTTTTCGTGAACTTTTGTTATCAGTTTGTTAAAGAGAAAATGAGACATTCTACTGATATACATAAGTTATAACCTTCTTATTCATAAACATACATTAGATAAGTTTTAGCTATATAATGCTTTGTCTTTGTCAGTTGAATTGTCAAATGTGCAGGATAGAAAAGGACAAAGGAGAGATTAGAAACACTTTAGCTAAAATACGTTTATGATTAAGGGGGTAAGTGTTTATGTTATGTTTGATAAGTTATGTCATATTGATTTATTGTGTAAATTTTGGAATCGATTGGAGCGCCGTGCAATGATTGTTGATATTACCGTCCCTCATGATGAGAACCTCGTGAAGGCTGAAAAGGATAAACAAATAAAATACCTTGACTTATCCCACGAGGTTGTCGCCATGTGGGACGTGGATTCTGTTGTCATTGTACCGGTAGTCGTCACGGTTAACGGACTCGTAGCGAAGAGCCTCGACCAACACCTCACGAGGCTCTCGCTGGGAAATTGGGTCAAGGGCTTGGTGCAGAAGGCAGTTCTTCTTGACACGGCACGTATTGTGAGGAGGTTCCTCTCCCTAAGCCCCTAACCACCGGCAGCTAGGACCCTGCTCCCGCTACCGGCGGAACCTATTTTGTATGTTTTTATATATGTATGTTTTTTTTTTTAATAATATATGTATGTAAAAATATAAAAAAAATGTAAAAAGCTAAATAAATGAGAATAATAATTATTTTTTTGATTTTATTTTTATTGATTACCTATTCTATCTGCCGCAAAATGGTAGTGTTCAGCACTATCGTGTTTCGGTTAGATGGTAATGTACGGCCCAGTAATAACTATCACAGAGATTGACAACTTACTTAAGTCTCAGGGCTGGCAAAGCATCTGCATTTTGACCTTTTTGTGAAGATGTCTATAGGCTGCAGTCATCACTTAACATCCACGTGAACTGCATGATTGTTTGCCTCAGGCTGTTTGCTAATTTCCTTACATTAAGAAAACAACCAATGAATTATAGCAATTGAAATAAAATATATATCAAATATCGTTATTCAATGACGAGTCTTCATTCCCAATTACATATTACTGTATTTATACTATAACTAGACACCATCAAACATCAAATGGAGCCATTCATACAGCAGGTAACAATCAATACAAAACGTACGATGTAGGAGAGGTCAGGTTTTACACATGGTGACTTTAAGCGGTGGCAATAAAATCTATATTCAATTGTTTTTTTTTGTAGATAGGACATTTCTTTGATAGTACCTATTCATGAACCGTAATCATAAAGCGTGTGTTATGTGGGAAGATACGAATCAAACACGCAATATATTGTTTAATGTTGTCCTTTGTGAAGTCAGAGGTAAATGGGCAAAAACTAAATGTTTTGTTGGGATTATAGAGCAAAATAAACAGAAACAACAGAAGAGTTTCTGTGAAGATATCTCAATGCTTGTTTGCCACCTCCTTTACGAAGAAAAACCTAAGAACTGTTAACAAACACTGACGCAGTCGTTGAACCACAGAACGATATATAATTAATCTGCCTTGTGTCGTGACGTCACAACGCGTAAAAGATCACGTGTCCTAGCGTTTAATAGCAAAATTGATTCTTCATCAAGAAAAACATTTTATTTTTATCAGACAATGCATTATGAAAGAAAATTGATTTTGGTGGTATATAATAACTTATTTCACACGTTTTAAAAAAGATTTTATAAAGTTTTCAATGAATCAGCTTGTATATTTCTACCGTATTTTATATTAATAGCAAAAGACATAAGGAAATGACAACATTAAAAAAAATCAGGCAATAAAAAGAACATTTACGATGTCAACTTTTACAAACGATATTGCGTGCGAATAGAAACTTTTACGTAACAAATCCAAGAAAATGTAATGGGAGTATCATTTACCTCCTTCATTGTTATGGACTTTTATACGTAAAATCTATCAACAGTAAAAGTAATTCATTTTCCAAACCGTTTCCACAACTGTTTGGGCCTCAAATGCATGCTTGGTGTAACCTATAAAGTAAAGCAATAATTGTAATTCACAAGTTAAAAAGTGCCTTAACTAAACTTTAAAAACTTTTCATTTTAGGTATTATAGTTTGACTACCTCGTTAGTATAGGTCACAATCTGCACGCTGAGGTTCCGGTTTGGATTACTGGGTCGGGGGGTAAAAGTTTATAAGGTTTTTCATTAGCGAACATTCCCAGTGACACCCTCGGATTTTGGTAATAAGCCCGTGAAAGTCAATAGGCTGAACGCATTTTAGGAATCACATGACTCACAAAACGTAACTGACGAATCGTAGGTGTTTGATTCTTTGCACGATGCATGTATGCATCATATCGGCATTTACGGTGAAGTAATTCAGTAAGTAACTTCACGCCTGTATTCCCCGAAGGGTTAGGCAGAGGTAAATGCATGCATTCAAGCATACAGGCAAACACCCACGACTCGGTTACGGTTTCGGCTCATGGTACTGGTACTGGGAAACTTCCAGAAAATGGAAAAATCCCAATAGAACCAGTGATAAAGGATTTTAAACCGTTATATCTGATAGCCCCCGACGCAGGAATTCAACCCAGGACCTCCAGCGTAGTATTAGTGGCCTGCTACCGCCTCAGTAGCTAAACTGCCTCAGTAGCGTAGTTACTGAGGCAGTTTAGCTACTGAGGCGGTTAAACGGTGTAAAAGTTAAGTTACATACCTAAAAACTGTACCCATCATCCACTCATAAATATTTGTTTGCGTCCTCCATGAACGGTTATCATTCACACGAAGCATCCTGTTAGCAACATAAATATGTAGGAGCGAGGATACATCATGTTGCTCGTATATTATTTTAAATCTCCATAGAAATGAGCACTCAACAAGCGGATGATGCTGTCTAGAGAGCCCAACCTTCCTGGCGGGATTACATGTAATACATGTATTGTGAAACCGGCTTTGTTTAACACTTTAAAAAGTAAATTATAAACTAACCTTGTGAAAACAAGATTGTATAATCGCCTAATATTAACCGATGTTATTTCTTGAAACGCTTTGGATTTTCATGGTCACGGAAACAAACGAAAAAAATAAGAGGTCACATTAAGTGCACATCACGGTTCGTTGTTTAGCGTTAAATGTTTTCCAGGGAACACTAAACACAAAAACACGAATGGTACGCGAGGCTATTGAAATTAAAAAACACCCAAATTTCAATAGAGAAGATGGATGGCGATTATCAACATCATGGGATCCCATACTTAGCAAGATTAAATCCCAGCCGCAGCAGTCTGCAAGACCTCAAGATACCATAAGTAATTATTGTGTTAATCCTGAACGCTACGCAAGGCGTTTACGAAATCGATGGAGGTAGCTACATATAATTTTTTCAAACTTCTGTCAGACAAATGTCACCTCAGTCTGCCCGGGACCACGGAAGCTGAAAAGCGACCGAAACGTCGGGTTGATTTTAAAAATTATTTTAGTTTAATATACGCGAGATAAATCCATAAAAAATAGTTTTATTTCAATGAGTGTAGCTCGCGAAAACCTAAGAACATATCACAAAAACACAAGTTCCTCACACACTACTACCACAGTCTAAAGAAAACGAACATGTACTTATACTGTGCTACTACAGTATACAGTAAAGTCTATAATAGCATAACCACTAAAGTCAAGTTTTTGCGCGTATTTTGGCCTCATCATCATCATTTCAGCCAAAAGACGTCCACTGCTGAACAAAGGCTTCCCCCTAAGATTGCTCGGCAGCACATCTGCGTGCTGCCGAGTTCGGAATCGTACCTTTATCTATGAAACTGGCTTTGTTTCATTTACGATGTAGATTATAGACTAAACTCGAGACAACCAGATTTATAGCTTTCTTATTTACTGACTTAACGTAAGTTTTTACTGGTGGTAGAGCTCCAGTGACGGAGCTCGCGTGCGTAGGCACCACCGCATTACTTAATATACTTGCCGCTAAATGGTAGTGTTCTGCACTATCGTATTCCGGTTAGATGAAAATGTATGGCACCGCAATAACTATCACAGGGACATAATAATTAAGGTCTCAGGCATCTGCATTTTGATCTCTGCTCTTTGTGACGGTGTCTATAGATTGCAGTCATCACTTAACATCAATGTGAACTGCATGCTTGTTTGACACCTCTAAAACATAAAAGAAGATGCGTTGCCACCCCTGATACCTTAGTTGTTATGTCTCTGTAATAAGTTACCACTGTCACGTTTACAATATTTAGATAAAATTTCTAGAAAACAGAGACCAAAGACTGTGGTTAGTAATATTATGGGTATAAGTTATAATATAAATCCAAGCACTTTGCATACGAGGTGCGGCCGTTCCAGTACTCTCGCAGATTTATTGTTATGTCAGCTTTTATGATAATATTCGTTTTATCACCTTCCTACACAACGCCGCGGTACATTACATGTAATGTTACATTGTTGTGCCATTGTTTAGACACTGGCTGTCAGCGATTTATGGGGTATGTTTGGAAGGATCTTTATCGGGATAATAGTAGGTTCATGCTGGCTTAGGGGACAACTCACTCACTTAAATCTAACACATTAGTGAGTTTCTCTTATGATTATTTGTAGGTGAGTTTAACACACGTGGCTTGACTTCTAATTTATTGTAGACTAGCTGTGCCCGCGACTTCGTCCACGTGAGAATTTATGATTCTGTGTGTTTGTGTATCTAGTAACATCCCCTGGTATTTATTTTTTCAATATTTTCAATGTACAGCATTTACACTTCTACAGTTTTATTATAAGTATTGACTAGCTTTTTACCGCGGCCTCGGATAAGAATTTCCCGTGGGAATGAGTGATTTCTCCGCAGTCAAAAGTAAAGTTAATGTTGGCTAGGTTTAGTATCTATATACCACAAAAAGTTTCATCCGAATCCGTCCCGTAGTTTCGGAGATTAGCCTGGACAAACAGACAAAAAATTTAAAAAACATTGAAAAGTTTTCTAATACTATTTTAACATCGCCTCCGATTAGTTTTTCGTAAATAATAGGTTGGAGAAAAAGTCTTCTCGCATTATAGTATGTATGAACTTGTAATAAAATCTCTTTGGCTGTATTATTTGTATCTGGCTGGTTTCGGTATCATTGAAAGTTACAATTTTAAAGAACATAATTCCAAACTCAAATTAGGCAAATGTGTGATTTTCATTTGTTTTTCGTACTGTCAAGATGAGTGAATCTAATGAAGAAATTCGATACATTTTAAAATTTTACTACAAAAAAGGTAAAAATGCAACGCAAGCCGCGAAAAAAATTTGCGATGTTTATGGACCTAGTGCAGTGTCTGTGAGAGTAGCACAAATTTGGTTTAAGCGTTTTCAATCCGGAAATTTTGATGTCAAAGATGCACCTCGCTCTGGTCGCCCTATTATGGATAAACAGGATGCCATTTTTGAAAAAGTGGAGCAAGATCGATATATCATTAGTTACGACGTAGCTGAAGAACTGAGAATTGATCACAAAACAGTTTTGGCGCATTTGAATAAAGCTGGGTACAAAAAAAAGCTCGATATTGGATACCTCACGAGCTCACTGAAAGAAACCTAATGAACCGTGTACTCATTTGTGATTCTTTATTACGACGTAATGAAACCGAATCATTTTTGAAGAAGCTGATAACTGGTGATGAAAAGTGTATCACGTACGACAAGAACGTGCGAAAAAGATCGTGGTCAAAGGCCGGTCAGGCTTCACAGACTGTGGCGAAACCCGCGTTAACTCGCAATAAGGTGTCTCTTTGTCAATATGAAGTACTCTATCGTTGTCACGTTTACAATATTTTCTTTTCTTACAATATTCGAATAAGATTTCTAGAAAACAAAAGAAGAAAGACTGTGGTTAGTATATTGAGGGTATAAGTTATAAATCCGAGCACTTTGCATACGAGGTGCGGCCGTTCCAGTACTCTAGCAGATTTATTGTTATGTCAGCTTTTATGATAATATTCACGTTTTATCACCTTCCTACACAACTCCGCGGTACATTACTTGTGATGTTACATTATTGTAACATTCGTAGGTACTTAGTGACTCCCCAATATATACGGGGGTGTAAATGTAGCTTTGTTTGTATGGACCTTTATCGGGACAAAAAGTATATCTATATATTATACTAGCTTTTCCCCGAAGTTTCGTTCGTTAAGCTGCAGATGGATTGATATCGGTTCACGAAAAATAATTAGAAATCTATTGTCATATTTTTCTCGCGACCTGACAGATTACGCCAATAGGTAAATCTTTCGTAAAAATATATTTTTTTAATAAAAAGTATCTTGTGTTACATGCAAGAATGGGTGTAAAAAGTTCCGTGATGATCGTTTTAGTAGTTTTAGCGTGAAAGCGTAACAAACAAACTTACATTCGCATTTATAAGCTATAATTCGCATTTATAAGTTTAGTGGTTAAGCGTCTGAAATAATATTTTTCACCTAAACTGAATCAGCTTTATTACAGGAATAAATATTTTTAAAAAGTTCTTTTTTTATACAACTTCATACCAGCCAATTCATAAACAATGAGAATCGGTGCGGTCAAAGTTTGTTTCAAAATTTTGCCCAAAATAAACCTGTGGTTGAATTTCCATTTCTGTGCAGGTCTGGACGAACCCTTTTGGTGAATCACTAATCACTACATACAGTTATTGACCGACGAATAAATGATATGTATGCCTTGTTATAATAAGTTATTCTGCCTCTGTAATTGAACTAAATTAGCCATACATAACATAACTATATGATCAGAATGTAACTGGAACATCGTAGTCTTAAATACTAATATTTGGTGGCAGATAGAAAACATAATCTGTTGGTGCCTACGCCCTCCAGATCTGACAACGGAACTCTACCACCAGTAAAAAAAGACTGTTATTTTTTGTCATTTGTTAATTTCACCCATAATTATATAATTTTAACAAACAAAATGTATCTCCAGCTATCACCCTTCCATTTATAACCGCCATCAATTCTCCCTTCGTTACACAACTTTATTATTTGCTCCAATTAAAATTTTATCACCTTCGCAACAATGGGAATGTTCTGGAATCTACTGGAAAGCTGTTAAATGTTGGCGTCGTGGTGTTTTATGGGGTCAACTGTCACCGGTGTTAATTTAGGTGCAATGCGCTTTTGGTATTGTTTGTGTGATTCGTTGATAAACATTATTTCATGCGTTTATTATTTGCTTAATATGTTATGAAAGCTGCGGGAATGCAGTTCAAGTTAATGGTAAGTGAACAGCAATGTCTTTTTTTGTACGTCAAGGGTCGCGACGCATTTCCTAAGCCACTGCTATATGCAGCCTGTCGACATCTACTTAAAAACTAGATAGATTCATTGTCACTTCTAAGGCTTAAGATGTTTTGCCTCTGTGTCTAGTAAGAGACACAGATTGGAGATGAAAATAAGTGATCAAGTTAGGGTGATACAAATAGGTAACAACAAGTTGTTCAACTTATTTGAAGGTTTAATATTTTTTGATTATTTGATGAAATGGCAAACACAGTTCACATCGATGCGATGGGACTGAATACAATATTCAGTTCCTATCAGTGTGAACTAAACCAAGTGTGAAGTAAAAACAAATAAACTAAATGCGTGGCCATTCCTGAGGCAAAAAGTTGTTATGATACTGTCGGAAAGTACGGGGTTGCACATGACCACTCGGACCACGACAGTGCTGCCATTTGGCGATAGATAAGGTAAAGTAGTGTTTTCTACGTCAATGCGCTTCGATACTGGCATTCCACTCTTAAGTCAAATAAGTGTTCACAAAATTAACAATAAATAATTTGCTGACGGTTCAAAATTAAATGATACCCATTTACAATTTGTGTTCAGTCAAATAAAAGCGACGCGTGTAATTCGCGAAGCGTTTTGTTTCTGTTAATTTAATGTTCTGTGTCTGGCCATTGTTTGTGCGGAGGCTGCTTGTTATCTCGTGTAATTGTGGGACGGCTGCTTCTAGTCACTGGCGAGGGGGGCGAGGATAGGGGAGAGGCGGGAGGGGGGAGGAAGTTCATGGATGCCCCAAATTTGGGGTCTGAAGATAAGTTATCAAGATAGGGTAAGGCAAATATTGATGTACAGGTAAGTTGTTTATTCCATATTTATTTTAGTTTCTGGATCATTTGTTAAATCTCTATTCACGTAAGAAGCATATTAAACTAACATTCGCGTCAAATTTAAATGAGTTGCTGGAATACTTTACTGGTGGTAGAGTTCCAGTGTAGGAGCTCGAGGGCGTAGGCACCATCGCATTACCTAATCAATCTGCCGCTAAATGGCAGTTAAGTTAAGCTCTATCATGTTCCGTTAAGATCTGAATGTACGGCCCCGTAATAACTTATCACAGAGACATATCAACTAAGATCTCAGGGGTGGCAACGCATCTGCATTTTGACCTCTGATCTTTATGTGGCTGTCTATAGGCTGCAGTCATCACTGACCAGCAATGTAAACTGCATGCTTGTTTGCCACTTTCATTACATAAAAAAAAATACTGTCGATTGCACGTGTTTTATAGAGCCAAAAAGACATAGATTTAAATGGCCTTTCAATATTTGGCCGGGTGGTCAGTAAGTGGGTTTTCAGTAACAAGTTCAAGGGCTAAGGTGAGCAGCTGATACTCTCTCCCATCCCCAACCGATAACTCATGGGCACAGACACAATTTGCCGTTTTTTTCTGAGTACGATAGTATAAGTTGAACTTATTAATAATTATAATATAAACGGTGGACCGGTACGAACAGAATAGCATGTTCCAAAGTGATCAAAGGAGGGTCTATAGACTGTGGGAGCGGCCTGACCAAGGAGTGGCTGACCGGGGCCGGCCGGATGATGACGCTATGCTTTCATTTTGGCGCAGCATCTAGTCGGAACCGGTCGGTCACTCTGAGGATGGCTGGATGCAGAATGTTGAAAGAGCGTGCGAATCAATACAAGAAATGAATTCTATAAATATTACAGAAGAAGACGTAGCCAATGCAGTCCGTCCGATGCCGAACTGGAAATCGCCGGGACCGGACGGACTGCATAATTTCTGGTTAAAGTGGCTGCGAAGTTCGCACGCTCGTTTAGCAATCCAGTTTCAGTCATCTCTGTATCATCACTGACAGGATTATTGTTGCCAGCCTGTTGTTGTAAGCCTGATATAGTGGGAATAGATCGCTCGGAGCGACGCGTAATGATGATCGACATCACCATCCCGCATGATGAGAATCTCGTGAAAGCCGAAAAAGACAAGGAAATTAAATATCTTGATCTGGCTCACGAGGTTCCATCCAATCCACATCCCACATGGCGAATGTGGGATGTGGATTCGGCCATCATTGTGCCGATAGTCGTATCGGTGAACGGACTGATAGCGAAGAGCCTCGACCAACATCTCAAGAGGCTCTCGCTAGGTGTATGGATCAAGGGTCTGATACAGAAAGCAGTACTCCTCGGCACAGCACGCATAGTGAGGAGGTTCCTGTCTCTGTGTCCCTAACTGCCGGCAGCTTGGACCCTGCTCCCGCTGCCGGCGGCACACTATTTTTTATTTTTTTATATATTTGTTGTTTTTTATATACCTAAATATATGAAAAAAAATATAAAATAAGTTTTATCAATAAATAATTGGAATAATAAAATAATAAAAGATTTATTTCTCACCACAATATAAAGTAGGTACATTTTTTTATAGTTGATGGCAAAATACATGTTAAGATACAGAAATTACATTGTGGGAGACTGGTGCCTAAGCTAAACCGAGGTCCGTATTTTTTCCTATACTCGCAAAAAATTCATTGACCTGATCAGCTGATTCTTGTGGATTTCCCGCAACATTCAACAAATGTGATGCATTGTCTTTCTTTGTATTTCTGTATGTGATTTTATTTATAGCTGCCCATAGTTGCTTTGGATTATTACGAGCGCCACTTATTTCTTTTTTATAACTCTTTCTTTATTTTTTTCAGTAATTTGTTGCAAAAGTTTCTGTATCTAATGAATGATACTTTTAAAATTTCATCGTGTGGTGATTTTTTATGAAGATAGTCTTTGTGTCGAATACACCGTAGCAAGCCTAGAGTAAGCCAAGGTTTTATATTTTTTTTCCGATTCGGTACTTTAACGGTTTTCGAATTATACTCAATTAATTGTTTTATAATATTAATCAACAATTCCGCTGCCGCAACTGGATTTCAAATTTTATAAACTTGTGCAAAGTCGAGATGTTTTATATCTGCATCCAACTGATTATAGTCAATTCGAGTAACTGTTCTACTTAAGTTAATTTTAACGATTGTCTTTGCAAGAAAGAACAATACGGTATCGTGGTCAGTTAGTGCAGAGTGGAGAGAGAGTTTTTTTTTTTTTTTTTATGTATTGGAAGTGGTAAACAAGCATGCAGTTCACATTGATGTTAAGTGATGACTGCAGCCTATAGACACCCACACAAAGACCAAGGTCAAAATGCAGATGCGTTACCACTCCTGAGGCCTAAGGTCTTATGCCTCTGTGCCGGAAATTACAGGGCCGTACATTACCACCTGACCGGAACACGATAGTGTTGAACACTACCATTTAGGGGCAAGTATATTAGGTAATGCGGTGGTGCCTACGCCCGCGAGCTCCGTCACTGGAGCTCTACCACCAGTAAAATTCTTTGGACACATGCCCAAAAACTGACAGGTGTTATTGAAAAAAGGTCAAATTCTTGATCATGTACTCTCATCCTAAACATTGGGAAGAACAACACACATACAAAAACTCAATAAAAAAAACACGTACCGTTCTCTCTGGAACTTGAGGGACTGCACCCGCTGCGGCAGCTTCTGGCGGAAGGTCCACAGGTGCAGCTGGTCGTCGGCGGTGGCCGTAACCAGCGCGCCCTCGTTCACCAGGAACTTGGCGTGCAGGACCGCCTCGCCCGCCTCGTGGCGCACGTGCGCGTCCACGCCGGGCCCGCCCAGACTGAACTTGGCTTAGGAAATTATTTTGGGTAGAACTTGAATAGGGCATTAAAATTTGAGTTAAGTATATTTATTTTTAGTAATTTCAAAAAGTATTCTTCTTTTTGTTGCCTCGGTAGCTTAGTGGTAGCAGGCCACTACTACTACGCTGGGGTCCTGGGTTCGATGCCCGGGTAGGGGGTTATCAGAGATAATGGTGTAAAGTCCTTTATCTCTGGTTCTATTGGGATTTTTTTCATTTTCTGAAAATTTCCCAACTCCTCGAAGTTTGGTAATGTGCCCGGAGATGTCAACAGGCTCGCCACCTGTTACATGAGCCAAAACGTAACCGGCGAATCGTGGGTGTTTGCATGTATGCTTGAATGCATGCATTTACCTCTGCCTACCCCTTCGGAGATGACAAGCGTGAAGTTACGTTTAATAAAATTAAATATCGTTCTTAAAACCGCTAGTCTATAACAAATAGTTTTTGAGATATCACCATTCAAAAGTTGCAAGAGATGAAATGGCTCTAAACAGCTCCTACAGAATTGTACTTGCTTGTGACGTCACAATCTAGTAGGTATTCGATTGCGTAATTAATGAGGAATTTTGAAATTTGGTACACATATATAAATTAGTGACCCAAAGAAAAAAGCATAATGAATATATATGAAATTTAAAAATGAGGAGCATGTTTTTAAACAGAAGATTTCAAAAACAATTTTTGGGAGATATCATATGTAAAGATTTCAAAGTTATAATATTTACTTAGATAGTTTTGGAGGGATAGGTGGTTGGTAGATGATATGCTCCACATAGATATGATGCGTAAAAGCACAGCATAAACAAATCAATACGAGTACTGTAAACCAACCCGATTGTGTATTTCTGATGAAGCATGCGATATGTAAATGGATCTCACCAAAAAATCTGTTTGTAGTATCCAACAAGTTGGTTACGTAATATTTGATTGCATTGTAAGACGTCGGCATCCATTAATGCCCAGGGCCGAGGCTGAGCGCTCAGCTTTGAGTGCTGAGCGCTGAGTGCTCAGCGTTGAGTGCTCAATGTTCTCACCGTCTTGTGAGATTGGATATGACAGCGTTGCAAATTGTATACGCTTGTGTTAGTTTACGACGAAGGTATACAAACTTGTAATAGCTTTTGTGTGGGTATTTTGTGTGACGTCAGTATTTGTATTAGAGTGTGTTTGTGTGCGACAAAGTAATTATGCCGAGAGCTTAGAAATTCGCAGATTATTATAATAAAAATACGCTTTCACTCACAGCCCCACAGTAGGTATAAACCTGTGTCGTGGGTGCCGTTGTACACATACAACACATACACAAACACCCAGACCCGAAACAAATATCTGTAGGCCATACAAATATTTGTTCCGGTGCGGGGATCGAACCCGCGACCCTTCGAATCAAACGGTGGTTTCGCACCGCTGGACTAACCGGGTCGTCAACTATTCTACATATTACCACAGCATTACCTATATACTTGCCGTTAAGTGGTACGGTTCAGCACCATCGTGTTCCAGTCAAGTGGTAATGTGCGGCCCTGTAATTGTCGGCACAGAGGCATAACACCTTAGGTACCTTTCTGTTCTGTGCCTTAGGAGTGGTAACGCATCTACATTTTGACCTTGGTCTTTGTGTAAGTGTCTATAGGCTGCAGTCGTCACATAACATCAATGTGAACTGCATGCTAGTTTGTCACTTTCATTACATAAAAAAAAAATGGGTGACGTTATAAAGATAATATACTAAGAAACAATTAAGCGAGTATATTAAATATCATATTTCAAGCGAAATCCTTTCCTGGATTGCAAGGATTCAGTTTTACAAGTGGTAAGTAACGGAACTTGATTGAGCAAGAACTACCTCATTACCTAATCTACATGCCGCTAAATGGTAGTGTCTAACACTGTCGTGTTACGATCGAGTGATAGTGATCCTTCATTTTCGGCACAGAGGCTATTACAGCTCGGGCCTGAGAAGTGGCAATGCATCTACGGAAAGTTAACCCTAATAGAACTTTATACTGCTTCTTCACAATATATTCTCAGAAAAACATTTATCTCTAACTAAAAATCCATTTAAAGCGAGCATTCATCTTTTTAAAGACGTTTCAAATTCACTTTGTAGGTACTCAAAGTCAATGCCGTACAAAAGTAATGAGGTAAATTGAAACACTCGGATAATCCTTTAACTTGCGAGTCGCTAGTCCCCACTCTCCACTCTCCACTCGGATAGCATAAAAGGGAAATCTATTTTAAATGCGCTAAAATTCACAAAGTATCTCTCCACTTTATTTCTTTGTAGAAAACAGTCGCAACATGTCGAGTGCATTTCATAGTGTTCTAGAAGTTCCATTATAAATGGTACAAGTTTCAATTTTACTTCATTAAAATATTCTGAGAAATGTTGCCAACTTGGACACATTAATTTGTCTACGCTTAGGTTAAGCACGTACTGGTGCGGTACAGAGACGGACTCGGTCTCGGTTGCATCTGGACACGTCTCAGTAAATGTTTTGCTGTTATTGCTTGTTCTTTGGAGGTATTCATAGTAAAAAACGCTTCAAGCACAACTGAGGTTCTACCTAGTAATTCTATAAATGTGTAATAATACTAGCTGCTCCGACGAACTTCGTATCGCCTTAGAGGTATAAAAAAAAATATCTAAAAAATCGAAAAAAAAAAAAAGATTTGATTGATGAGAAATGATCGGTCAAACCGTTTCGGAGATGTATTGTTACAAACACTGTGACACGAGAATTTTATATATTAGATATTTTGTCTGTAATTAATGATAATTTAATAAGTATAAATATCATATTTGTGAAAAAAAACAACCATTCGGCTTGTTTCATAAGAAGCAAACCTAGCAAAAATCTCATTTGTAATCGAAACTGGACACCAAATGTAAACTTGTGTGGAAAGTAAAAGTGGATTTTTGATACAAATGTCCTACGACGCAGTTCATTGAAAACTTTATTACACAAATATAAATAACATGCGATACATTCGCGACGATACCGACTCTAATTCACATATCGACTTAAACAAACTTTACAAATAAAAAGAGAAGACATAAATAGCTTTGAGACAAACGCGTTCAGTATTCTCGGCACTTTTCTCTTGTCTATTTGCGACACCAAAAGGTTCGGAATTTAATGAAATTGTACAAAAATAACGTTCACATCGAAGGGAAGGCGCTAATAATATAGCAGAGTGTATTGAGAGAGTAGCCTGCGGGATGGCAACTACGTTGTAAGCTTGTTACTTAGGGTTTCAGATGTCTTTTTTTAAGTAATTCTGTTTTCTTGAAACGTGTAACTTGTACCGTGTATTTTTTATATTATGGATTAGGCATAAATCTATACATACCTAGATACATACATACAGAATCAGAATCAGAATCAGAAACTCATTTATTCATTTAGGGTGACAGGCACCTCTTATGATAAGTCAAAAACAAACAAAATAAATTAAATTAAAGTGAATAACAATTGATATACATGTCAAACAAGAGAGAGAAGAAAAAATATATGTATAGTCAAGAATATCACTAAGATAAAACTAAATTTATTAAACTAATGTAAAAAGTATATCAGCAGAATGTCTCATTTCCCCTTTACATACATACAAATAGATAAATTGGAGTTTACAATATAAATCGTGAACCAATAAAACACCTATCTTAAGTACATGGAATAGATGAGTGGTTAAGTAAATAATACTTCAATGGTCTAAGTATTAATTGTTTGTAAAGTAAGTTTAGAAAAAAATAATTAACATTGATGACATTATTTATTTATTTATACTTTTATGCACATTGTACATATGGCGGACTTAATGCCACTAGGCATTCTCTGACAGTCAACCATGGGGTTATGGGAGAAATTGTGTAGGGTGCGGGAGAAAAAAAAAACCAGAAAAGTATTATTTAAGCGCCTTTCGCCGGTGTTGGCAAGAGACTGATTCGGCATCCCCCAGGAAGCCGCGTTTATTGGTCTCTCGCCAAGGCTGTCGAAGGAAACTTCTGTCGAACATCACTTCCTCCACTGCGAAAACCAGATGGCGGCCTGGCCCACACGGCAAAGGAGAAAGCCGATCTCATGGTAAATCTCTTTGCCTCAAACTCGACTCTTGACGACGGGGGAAATACACCGCCTTCCATCCCGCCGTGCGAAAGCTCAATACCTGATGTCAAAATTACTCAAAAAGACGTCAGGCGAGCGCTTATTTCCCTTGTCGTGAACAAGTCGAGTGGGCCGGATTCCATCCCTGCAGTGGTATTGAAAGTATGCGCTCCCGAGTTGACTCCCGTTCTGACGCGCCTGTTCTCGCTCTCCTACGATCGCGGTATAGTACCGTCTTCGTGGAAGATAGCCCTCGTGCACCCGATCCCCAGTAAAGAGGATCGTAGTGATCCGGAAAACTACAGACCCATAGCGATTACTTCCCTTCTTTCTAAGGTCATGGAGCGTGTAATAAACACACAGCTGCTGAGGTATTTAGAGGATCGCCAGCTGATCAGCGACCGCCAATACGGATTTCCGCATGGCAGATCGGCTGGTGATCTTCTGGTGTACCTCACGCACCGATGGGCTCAGACCTTAGACAACAGTGGGGAAGCATTAGCTGTGAGCCTAGACATCGCCAAGGCTTTTGACCGGGTCTGGCACAGGGCTCTTCTCGCGAAGCTACCATCGTACGGTCTCCCTGAGAAGCTATGCCATTGGACAGCCAGATTTTTGTCAGAGCGTCACATCAAAGTCTTAGTCGATGGACAAAGCTCTGACACTCTACCAATAAACGCTGGTGTACCGCAAGGCTCTGTGTTATCTCCCACTCTTTTCATTCTGCATATCAATGATATGTTGGAACAGAACCCAAACTATCATTGTTATGCGGACGACAGTACGGGAGATACACACTACACTAGCCGCGCAAATGCTTCTCGGGCGCTTATCGAGGAGAGTAGAACTAGACTTGTGTCTGAAGTTGAGAACTCTCTGGAGCGAGTCTCTGATTGGGGAAGATTAAATCTAGTTCAGTTCAACCCCACAAAGACACAAGTCTGCTTGTTTACCGCAAAAAAATCCCCATTTATTGTAGCGCCACAGTTCCAGAGCACTCAACTCACCATTAGTAAAAGTGTCGGTATCCTGGGTGTTGACATATCGAATGAGGTGCAGTTTCGAGGTCATATTGAGAGTAAGACCAAGCTGGCATCAAAGAAGCTCGGGGTACTAAGCAAGGCAAGACAGTATTTCACATCGGGGGAACTTCTACAGCTCTATAAAGCTCAAGTGAGGCCCCATTTGGAATACTGCTCTCATCTTTGGGCGGGAGCCCCTAAATACCAGCTTGGTCCTCTTGACTCAATTCAAAAACGTGCCATTCGAATCATCAACGACCCAGGAATCACAGATAGACTCGAAGATCTGAGTCTGCGCAGAGACATCGGATGTCTGTGCATTTTGTACCGCCTTTACAATGGTGAGTGCTCTGATGAACTGTTCGATCTGGTGCGATCTGGTGTTCCCTCGGCGCTACAATATGGGGTTCTTCAAAACTGGCGTCAAAAGAGTCCTTCAGGGCTGGCAGCGCGTTGGCAACTCCCCTGATGTTGCAAATGTTCATAGGCGACGGCAACCACTTTCCATCAGGTGGCCCGTCTGCTTGTCTGTCAATCCTTTGAGATAAAAAAAAATATTTAAGTATGATATCAAGTACGAAACAATAATATATCTATTGATGTAGGTACTAAATAAATAGGGGATGACATCAGTAAATACATAAATTCATAGATGTTAAATTTAATTTAAATTAATACACTACTTACAATATGAAGATAAATAAATACATAATATAATAAATTACTTATAAATAAATGTATATATGATTAAATGAAATGTATAATGAAATGTATATCTAATATATATATATTAGATACATAAATTATTATGAAGATGATGACTAACAAAAGAAATTAGGACAACTGACCATTATCAACATGTGCGGACTTTAAGGTCCCCAAGTAATTACATTTCAGACTATCTAAATTAGGAGTATACAATTAGAACCGAAATATAATTACATACGAAACCGATGTCATCAGATCGCACGCACTCAGGTGGCCTTTCAGTATTAATGTGGGACTGATGTAATTAAAACAAGACTGGACAGATTGCTGCTAGGCCACGGACTTGGTTTATTTATTTAATTATATGGCAGTCTGTAGAATAGGCGAATACACACAAATTATAATTGTAAGTCTACATTCAGAATTCTTAGCTTATTGGCTGCGTTTTCAATTAAGTTGTAAATTTCTTCTTTGGGTCCCAGGTAAGAATGTATTGGGCATCGCTTGGACGGACTTGGTGAAAGTGGACGATGGGGCGGTAGTGAGCCAATTTTTTTCCTTAAAACCTATAGATAAGATTGCTCATGTGTTCGTCCGTTTGCATTTGGCTGTTTTTTTGTAACAAAAGCGGCAAACGATGTCTTATAGATCATGGCCGAATCTTACCATTTAACTGAATTACGATAGCACTTCTAACTATTAAACGATTCTAAAAGTCTTCCTTTTCGAGAGGGTATTCCCCTTGAGGTAGTCCCACGGTAACCAATTTGGGATCTTAAGATGTTATCGGTGGAAATCCGTAGTAAATTGAGAGAATGCTTTGTCAACAAATAAGGACACCTGGTTAAGTGATACGGGTGCGGTCGGGTGTGTGATGGGTGACCGCTAGTGGCAAATTAACTTGCACGTTTCCGTGTTTCGGAGGGCACGTTAAGCCGTCGGTCCCGGTTGCTATCGATAAATAGCAGGCCTCCGACAAGGTTTAACCTTGTCGGAGGCCTTATGGGCGGTTTGAAAGCATCCGACAGCCGGTTGGCCACTAACCCGTATCTCCACCAACCCGCATTAGAGCAGCGTGGTGGAGTAAGCTCTAGGCCTCCCCCCCAAAAAGGGGAGAGACTCGTGTCCCGCAGTGGGACGTATAATGGGTTGCCATTATTATTAAGGACACTTATGGTGTTTATTGAGTTTTCATATTTACATCTAAAAATTATCATAATTTTACGCTCCTGTGTTGACGTTGCCTTAACGCTTCTCAATGTTAAGGAGTTGGGTTATCTTAGTAGGTACAATACTCAATAGTGTTTGGATAGAGTGTAAACGGGTAAGTTACATAATAACATTAACAAAAAATTTAAAACTAAAAAACTATTATCCGTTTCCGCCCGTCGCTCCCGCTCGTAACTGTGGCAATGGCCGCGGTCTAATGGTATAATTGTTTGTTGCCTCCTGACCGGCGTACTCAAATGTACTACAGTTAATCACACAAAGGTTCACAAGTAGAGTAAGGCTCTCCGTACGTTTGTATGTACATTGATCTCGTTCAAAGCTGTCGTAAATAATTATATGGGTAATGGTTTGTGTTCAGCTTGATATAGGATTCACTTCTCATACGTAACTAGGTATGTATCCCGAACTTATTTTTGTAAGGTATTTGTTACAGGTACTTTTAGCTATTCTTGAAAGATAAAAATAAATAATGAGCGAACGATTCTCAGAGTCGTACAAGCATTGAACTCCATTAAGCGGCGTTAATTCTATCACAGATTTAAGAGTTATTTAAATTGCTTCGGGGTTATTCTGCGGCGAAGATGGCCTCGAATAAAGCAGAAAAGCTGACACGAATAATATCAGCAAATCAAGATAGATTGAAATCAAATAGATTGAAAGATTAAATCAAGATAGATTGCAATAAAGAACTTTGACCTTTGATTATTATATTTGGCCTACCAAACAACACGAAACAATATTTATTCAACAGCATATACGCAAACAATATCCAATGAAGCGGAACAAAAAAACGTCAACAAGCAGATGAGTTAAGACAATACAGATGGGAATTGGGTTTTTGAAAAAAAAAAATTTTGGTGATAAATAGAAAGATTATATGTATATACCTAAGTTTTATAACAAAACAATTTTTTTTTGCAATAATTCATAAGTTATATCAAAATAAAAATAAGTTTTTGAATCCAGTACCGAAGACACGCCGACAGCTCCCGAACAAACCCGAGTGCATGTGACGTCATAATGTTAGTTTCCACTCATAGCAATTGATACAGAGACAATACGTACAGTGTTTTGATCTAATTAATTCTGTTGACATTGATATAAAAACACAAATTTATATTGAAAATGTCGAATCTTAAAAGTTATCGTTCTTGTATTGTACCATTATGTACGAATACTACAAAAACAAATGTTTTTAAATGTTCCCCAAGATGAAAAACGTCGAAATAAATGGTTTCAAGCAGTGCACCGTGATAATCCAAAAACAAAATCGAATTTTTTTGTTGCGAAGATCATTTCGATGTAAGTACGAGTATTTCATAACATTATTTTTATTACTTACTTACTACTGTGCCCGCGACTTCGTCCACGTGAGAAAAAAATATGATTGTTCAGTATTTACCCGGATGAAGTCGTGGCCGCTACGCTAGTATAAAAGTAGCCTAAGTTACTCCTTATTACATCAGCTATCTGCCAGTTCATAGTCACGTGATTTTTATTTAAATTTTATCAACTTTTAAATGCTGATAATTAAATGAAAAAACTTTTTTTTCATTTTTTTTATTTTTAAAGAAAAATGGAAAGAAAAATTTGACTTCAGGCGAGGCTCGAACTCGCGACCTACTGGGAATCTAGTCCAGCCGCTCTTCCAATTGAGCTACTGAAGCTCTGCCCGATTTTGTCAAATCTTTCCTTCACATCTATTGCATTGCTTTATGGTAGCAGCAGCGCCATCTATTACCAACTATGCTTTTTTTTTCAGTTTTTCGCATGACACATCAATATAATTAATAAAACATAAAAAAAACCAATACATTTTTTATTTTCAAATTCCCAATTGTGCATATTTCCTTTTGATAAACAAAAGCTACTATAAATTACGTCAACAAATCGACAAAGATATGCTTACGAAACTAAACATAGAAGAAAACAATATTTATCCAGTACAGTACAAAATCACAGACAAACACGACATCACATTTGAAATAATATAAATAATGCGTAACAAAATGATAAGCAAACAGACGAATCACACAAGTGAACAGTGAATAAAATACTTATCCACGTTTCCACTTCGCAAACAAAAGCTATTAGGGAAGGGTACCGCAATACGAATATACACGGAATTACGGAGAGTCGGTCCAACTTAGTCCGCTTTAAATGAATAAATACTAAGATGTAATTAGGGTAGACTTAGATAAGATTTAAATAAGAAGGCCCAGCAAGATTGAAAAAGATGTATCAGTTCAATTCTTCTATTCATTATTATTTTAAAATACATCGGAAATTTGCAAATTTTATAACAACTAATCAGCAAGCGACAATTGACGAAGATACATACGTGAACCGAACGAAATTAATATCAAGACAATATTTATTTACTTATCATGTCGAGTTCCGACATGATAGCGGAACTAAATCATAAACACACAGGTGGGCGAGACAACACAAATAAACTCGAACAATGAATAAAATAGTTATTCACGTTTGCACTTAGCAAACGAAAGCTATTAAGTAAGGGAACCGCAATGCACGCGGAATTATGGAGTCGCCCCAATTTAGTCCGTTTTAAATGTATATCCGCCTCCCGACCGATGTAACTTGCTCCATTTTAGCAAATTGCTAACCGAACCCTCCGTTTTTCTAAGTCGAATCATAAAACATAAGTATATAAGTATGTTGTTCTTTCATTCAGATGATCGGAGTTTAATGAAAACTTATATTCTTGAGCAAAATTATAAGTAGAGTAGCTGTACCCATGCATGCGCGTTGCTATGAAACCAATTACAAAAAACAATGACTGTGGCACCGCACCATCTGTAGAAAATTGGTCATACCAACTAAGAAACCTTCGCGGGTGCGTGCTCAACAACTTTGGAAAAGATCATCACATGATCAAAATTAAATGCATAGTTTACGTTTCTCTTATGACGTAATTACATAAGATTTTTCTTTATTTGAATATGGCGAAATGGCGCTAGTATTCACACTTAGGTTTCGTCACATCCCGATATATATACTAACGAAGCTATGTTGAACGTAAAACAAACTTATTTATTTATTTACTTATAAATAAATAAACAGATGGATGAAGTTATGAGTGACTGACGACACAACAATGAGTGAATAAAACATTTATCCACAATTCCGTTTAGTAAACAAAATCTGTTAAGAAAGGGAACCGCAATAATAATATACGCGCAATTACAGAGTTGGCCCAACTTAGTCCGGTTTAAATGTATATCCGCCTCTCGATCGATATAACTTGCTTCATTTTAATAAATTTCTACCGAAACCTCGCAAAAACGCGCCCGTTTTAAGAACTAGTATTTTTGGATATTTATAATTGAAACACTGTACTTTAGTGAGGAAAATATTGAAATTAACCATCACCAATTTAAAAAAGCCAAGCAAGATTGAAATTAAATTCGATAAGCGTATCTACTATACAATATAGGGTATCTATATGTATACAATTTCCTAGAAAGCTTTTTTTATAAACCTAACAATCGAATTCTTTGCTAGAAACATAAGTATGTGAGATTTTGGACATTCTTTTCTTTCATGCTCGTATCGCATCACGAAATTTTATTAAAACTTTGATTCTGCAGTAATATATATATATATAACTAGCTGTTGCCCGCGGCTGTCGCCCGCGTGGATGTCGTTTTATAATCCTGAATTTTCTTTCCTATAAACCTCACGGAGCCCGAGACCTTTCCAAAGAACGGAAAATCGGTTCTTGCGTTCTGGAGTTATAGCGTCAGGAAGGAAAACCCGACTCATTTTTATATAATAGATTAAATGGATACATAATAAAAGATATTTTACAATTTGGATTGCTTCAGTATTCCGATTAAACTGGATCTTTTGATTTATTTGTATTAAATATGAGTTTCAATTTTAAATGAGATAAGATTTTAATTTGGACATCGTCACGATCTAAATGCACCGAGATACGAAGCGGCAACCAAAAGTAGGTAGGATATCATCAAATCGATAAAGATAATATGTTTACAAAACGTAAAACATTATTAACGAAACCAACACCACGTCACATCTTAAATCATATAAATTAAGCGTAACAAACTCATAAACAAACGAATTATAAAAAGAGAAGACAAATAAAAGTGACTAGCGAATAAAATACTTATCCACGTTTCCACTCAGCAAACAGAACCTATTAGGGAAGGGTACCGCAATGCAAATACACGCGGAATTACGGAGTCGGTCCAACTTAGTCCGCTTTAAATGTATACCCGCGTCTCCCCATTCAAACTTGCTCCATTTTTACAAATTGCTACCGAACCCTCCGGGAACGTATTAAGAAACACATTTTATTATAATTCAAACCGTCAAATTCATGTTTTGTGAAAGTTGAGTGTACCATTTGAGACTGGTCGATATAATGCGACTGATTTGGAAATTAATTGATGTGATTGTTGTATTGGTCCGTGTACTCATTACTTATATGGGTGTGAGGTATCGGATCTCTTTTTTTATGTAACGAAAGTGGCAAACAAGTATGCAGTTCACATGCATTTTAAGTGATGACTGCAACCTTTAAACATCTACACAAAAACCAAATTGGCCGTGTAATGACTATCACAGGGACATATATATATATTTTTTTTATGTAATTGAAGTGGCAAACAAGCATGCAGTTCACATTGATGTTAAGTGATGCAGCCTATAGACACCCACACAAAGACCAGGGTCAAAATGCAAATGCGTTACCACTCCTGAGGCCTAAGGTGTTATGCCTCTGTGCCGGAAATTACAGGGCCGTACATTACCACCTGACCGGAACACGATAGTGCTGAACACTACCATTTAGCGGCAAGTAAATCAGGTAATGCGGTGGTGCCTACGCCCGCGAGCTCCGTCACTGGAGCTCTACCACCAGTAAAGACACATAACAACTAAGGTCACGGCTGTAGCAATGCATCTGCATTCAGACCTCTGGTTTCTGTTTAGGTGTACATGAGCTTTTGGTAATCATAAATGAACAAAATACATTGGCATCTTCACTAAAAAAGCTAAAATTATTGATAAATATAATAAATAAAAAATAAAATTATAAAACTTAAAAAAATATATTATAATATATCTAGTCTGATTATAAATATAAAAAATACCCATTAATATAGGTAAAGAAGCAAATAAAGTATAAAATAATAAATATAAACCAGCTGTCTATAAAAGCTGCAATCATCATTTAACAATCACGTGAACCCACCTTCGTTAAAATAGAAAATTATCAAAATAAGTCACAAATAAAATGTTATTCTAAAATATGCGCAATCGTTTCGACCAAAACGGCTTTTCCGGATATCCTCAATGCAAATGTAAGTGAAATATGGCCAAAGTTGATCGTTTTAAAATGTATAGCGGCGAAAGTAGACTCGTTTACTTTGTTTATCAATTCAACTGAAATGTGTTTGGAAAATCGTTGTTTATTTAGGTTTACCGTCATACCTGTTAAATTATTAAATAATTCATGCAAAATATATTAAGTTACATATTAGCAGATAATAACAGAAATGTTATTATTATATATTAACATATGACCTATGATTTTCCAGTAGTATTTTTGAATTCTACCTACGCCTACGCTTTCTAGTTCTGACACTGGATAGAGTTCCAGTTACCACTGGCAGTAGTGGAATACTACATTCTCGATGCTAATCAATAAATGAGAAATTATTTTAGAACAAAAGTATTTTTTATGTTTCTAACGAAAAACATTTAATCGTTGCTCAATGACCACAACTTCAATATGCACTAATTCTGTTAGTCACAATTTGAGATGACGCTAATGGCAACCGCTTTTCAACGCAACGCGCAAAAACGTATTTCACCTAATATGTGATGACCTGAGGCCTAATTCTGCTAATATAATATAATTTTAATGTCAATGGATCGCTATTGAATAGATCTGCTGTCTTGCTTTAACCAATGCGTGCGTTAGAGTAGGACAACGAAGCAATACAGTCGCGATCTAATGACAATGACGATGGTAATAATTATAAGAGATATTTTGACTTGATAACGTCTTATAAATCGATGAACGCACGAACGAAAAAGTGTCACGTTCCGTGATAGAGAGGCAAGATTCGCCAAAGCGTTCGGCTTCTGACGCATTTATCTCTTCCACTCAATCGGCTCATGCGACGTAAAAGTATGCAATTTTGTATTTGCATTAATTGGAAGTACATCATAAGCAGACAGCTTCAATTTTTTTTTTTAACGAAACTGGCAAACAGGCATGCAGCTCACATGGATGTTAAGTAATGACTGCAGCCTATAGACATCTACACAAAAAGCTCTGAGACCTCAGTTGTTACGTCTCTGTGATAATTATTACGAGGCCATTCTTATTCAATGAAGAAATAAAAACTACATAAATATAAAGAATGAATAGGAGTTCTTAGACTTACACGACAATGTTAAAAAATATAATAAGACAATTTTTTCAAAGTCACCTATTCGAAAACTAAAAGCGAATGTAGTCAAAGCTTAGAACTGTAATACCATTAGGTAGTAGGTAGCAGTCTGCCTTCAATCGAAGAAACGACTAAATACCTTTCAAAGTGAATTACAATTCAACTAAAACGGGCCGTCATCGTCTTTTCAATAATTGCCAAAGTTGCTTGAGTTAAAAAGGAAAAAAATGGTCAAGTGCTCGCCGAAAACATTAAGAGGGTTCCGTTTCTCTGACATATATTTTGTTAGTAGCCTTTGTCTAGAACAAATAGGTTAGGATCCCACTGCAGAATCATTTCGTTCATCCAGATATGCTGCAAACCTAATTTTTATGCATAGATATAGTCTAGAAAAGAGATCCACTAGATTGCCAATGAAAATGTGGCCGCAAGTATTTTTTTTTTTGGGAAAGATTTTTTTTTTAAATTATTTTTTTCAATAAAATTTTGTCTACTTCACGGCAATATGTACATGTACAATGTGCACAACGTACATGTATTATTTATATATCAAGTTAAAGCAATTTTTTTTCTAATTACGTATTATGATATGCAGGAGTCAAATTAAATCGGCCGCAAATAAGAGTTGCTGGCTGTTAAAGATTAAATAATTTAATTAAAAATACTAGCGGCCAAATTTTGATTGTCAAACTAGTGGATATATATTCTATAGATTATAGATATGCATAAAAAATAGGTTTGTAGCATATCTGGATGGACGAAATTATTTTGCAGTGAGTTCCTAACCTAAAAGGTTTTTGACTAGTGACACTCTAGTGTGGCGACTGGACGAGACGAGAAGTTTGGCTTTTTAGACACGGATCCCTAAGAAAGTGAACTTGCCCCGTCATACCCGATATTGGTTTGGCGAAGGAGGCGAGGGAATGGAAATGGGGTTTTGGATTGTTATTCAAATATTGAAACAAAGTTCGATAAATAATCGATTATTAGCTTAGCTTACAGTTCGTTTGAAGCCAATCTTTTTATTTGGATTTGAGAGATGTATTTTCTTGATGAGCCTCGATGGCTTAAAAGCCACTTTTGCAAAATTTGAATTCATTGCCCAGGTCAGAAAAAGTGACTTCGGGCCTGTAATCCCCGAAGGGAGAGGTAAATGCATTCAAGCATACATGCAAACACCCAGGATTAGCCCGTTACTTTTTGGCCCATGTAATAGGTGGCGAGCCTGTTGATATCTCCGGGCACATTATCAAGCTCCGATGTACTGGGACTACTAACTAATCAGCCTATAGCCTCAGCGTAAGCCTCTCCTTGAGCACGCCAACTATCCCGATCCTGCGCAGCTCGCATCCAACCGACTCCAGACACTTTTCTTAAGTCGTCACTCCAACGCGTAACTGGTCGCCCTACACTACGTTTACCTAGACGTGGTCTCCATGTACTGGGAAACTTCCAGAAAATGGAAAAAATCCCAATAAAACCAGAGATTAAGGATTTGTTTTCAGAAAAAGTGATATCGAAATCAAACATAAGCGACAAGGTTTTAGCAATGCATGAATGAATGTAGTTTTGCTCTATGCTCTGCTGCATACAGGTGCTTTTACTGGAGAAAGAACGCTGGAAGAAAGTAGAAGGGATGTGTATTCGCGCATTGGTACACTCGCGCACGAAAGTACTAGCCCTATTGGTTTATTTTTGATCTAGCTTTCGCTTGCGGTTTCGTGTATTGGTAGGCAGATTGAAAACTATATTGCATAGAATTTTTTTTGCGTTTTTACGTGGCGCGAACTATAGAGTTCACTTCACAGTGTAGGAGCTCGAGAGCACCACTGCATTACCTAACCTATCTGCCACTAAATGGTAGTGTTCAGCACTATCGTGTTCCGGTTAGATGGTAATGTATGGACCCCTAAAAACTATTACAGAGACATGCTGATACCTTAGATCTCAGGGGTGGCAACGCATCTGCATTTTGACCTCTGGTTTTTATGTAGATGTCTATAGGCTGCAGTCATCACTTAACATCAAAGATATCCACATGTTTGTTTGCCACCTTCCTTAACACGTTCACTGCCCTCAAGCAGACACAATAGTTAAAACAATGCAAATGGACACATGTGGTACATGGAACATGGAATGGGTTAAATAAATAAAAAGAGTAGGGTATAAAATTTGTATGTCATGAATGTTTAAAAATAACTCAATTTCTAATTCTTTACTCAATATTCCTTGTATATTTTGATGCACCAGGTTTACAATGTTATTATTATTATTATGAAACAACATACTAGATTTATAAACATTTTCCTTAGGAAAATGAGAGCAAGAGGCTGTCTCTTTTGTCTCTAAATCTAATTTAAATGATTTAATTGAGTGTCCATATTATTAGATGTAATTTGTAAACTATTATTCACAGTATTGGTAGTAAAACTACTCAATACTGATTTGTCATTTACTATGCTAATATTTGGAATACTTTCCAAACTCTGTAAATTGTTATGCAATTGCCCAATAGAGGCAGTCGGCATAGCCAAATTTTTGGCTATAAATTTACAACTATACTAGTAGCAGTCGATCTCTATAGACAAAAAACAATTGCTGTTCGTTAGTCTCGCTTAAACTCGAGAACGGCTGGACTTGTTTCACTAATTTTGATTTTGAATTATTTATGCAAGTCCAGGGAAGGTTTATAAGGTGAGATAATATGACTCTTAACTGCCTCGGTAGCCTAGTGGTAGCAGGCCACTACTACTACGCTGAGGTCTTGGGTTCGATTCCCGGGTAGGGGATTATCAGAGATAATGGTTTAAAGTCCTTTATCTCTGGTTCTATTGGGATATTTCCATTTTCTGGAAATTTCCCAGTTTGAGGTACTGCGAAATTTGGTAATGTGTCAGGAGATGTCAACAGGCTCGCCACCTGTTACATGGGCCAAAACGTAACCGGCGAATCGTGGGTGTTTGCATGTATGCTTGAATGCAAGCATTTACCTCTGCCTACCCCTTCGGGGATTACAGGCGTGAAGTTACGTAAGATAATATGAAGAAATTGTAATGGAGATAGTCAAAACAACATTTTCATTTTAAATACAATTAGTCCGTACCTATCAAACCTTTGAAACATTATTTAATTCAGTAACAATACAAAGTTTGCCGGGTCAGCTCAGCTAGTCAATTAATAAAATGTACCATGAAAACGGACAAACAAAGCGCGTGGGCCGAATTGAACTAAGTCTATTTTAATATTAATTAGAACAAACATCCAGACAGGATATTTGAGTTGATCTATCTAAAAACGAAAGCTTGAATATTGAACAGTATAAAATCAACAAACTAAGTCAACATGGTCCACAAACAGCGCTGCGATTATAACTTTGACTTGATTATATTCATCGCGATATCCACAATATACCCGCCTCGCTAAATATTACTAAAGCGTCTGCTACACGGTTTGAAATGAGGTATGAAACCAAGGTGACCTTGAACGGAAATGAGATACGAATTGCGGGCTACACGGTTTGAAACCAACTGAATTGCGCGGATAGAACGTGTCGATATTTCGTTTATACCGTGTATTAACGCTATAATGATGTCATGACACCTTATCTATCTGTACAACATATAGTTCGAGTGAGTCTTGCGATTTTGTGTGCAATTAAAGGAAAAAGAGGAATAAAAATAATATGGATGAGGCGGTAAGAAGAGATTAACGCTTAGTCATATAACGTTAATTTTATTAATCCCCTGGATTTTCGTGACATATACACGACGCCGCCTTTGGCGGCGTCGTGTATATGTCGTGTATATGTCACTTCCCTCTAAAATGGTCGAGGAGGGCAATGGCTGTCACATGCGTCATACTCGTGAACGGGTGCTGTTGGTGGGGACTGGTCTGTTCTGGTTTGCAGGGGCTACATCACATTTAGTAGATAGCAGTTTATTTGCATCTATGCTATGGACGTTGACATTATTTGATTTTTCACGATAATCTGTACTAGATTTAAGCTTTCATTTAAAAGAGCTCTTACTGAGTTTATTGGGTAGCGGAGTTCTTCTCAGTAGTGACTGCACTTGGAACTCTGCTAAGTGAATAACATTGATCTTGACGAATAAGTTTTTCTTTTTCCTCATTTATTATCATTGAAGGAATTGAAAAATTTTATGATTATTAGGTTTTAACCAAATAGTTTAAATTTTAATTTTTAATTTACTATTAATATATGATTTTTCTTTACTATATGTAATGGTTATTCGCTCTAGGTAGTTTATGATTTATTGACGTTTTGAAAGTATCTGTAAAGATCTATTCGAAATAAAAATATTTTCTATTCTATTCTATTCTATTCTATAAATAACTTTAGTCGAACGTCAGTTGCGTCCGCACGCGCTCGCTGACGCAGAGAGATTTTCGTACGCGTGGTTTTAAGCAAGCGGCTACACGGTTTCAAACCAACGCTTCTGCCAATGGTTTGCAATGCAAGCCTTGCTACCAAGGACGTATGAATGTCATGTGATATTTGGCATAAAATAACGGTCTACACTGTTTTAACCTTTGTTTCAAACCGACGTTTGATACCGTGTAGCAGACGTTTAAATCATTACCTAAACCACTAGCCAAGAGTTAAGTAGTAAAACAGCAGTAGACCTGATATGAAGCTGGTCCTCCCATTTGGACCAGCCGTCAGACTTAATCTCTTTATTTTTTTGAAATAAAACTATTTTGACGGATTTATGTCGCGTACATTAAACTAAAATGATTTTTAAAATCAACCCGACGTTTGGGTCGCTTTTCAGCTTCCGTGGTCCCGGGCAGACTGAGGTGACATTTGTCTGACAGAAGTTTGAAAAATTATATGTACAATTTATAGCAAAATTATATGCACCTTCATCGATTTCGTAAACGCCTTGCGTAGCGTTGGATTAACACAATAATTACTTATGGTATCTTGAGGTCTTGCAGACTGCTGCGGCTGGGATTTAATCTTGCTACGTATGGGATCCCATGATGTTGATAATCGCCATCCATCTTCTCTGGGAAATTTGGGTGTTTTTTAATTTCAATGGCCTCGCGTACCATTCGTGGAATGGGTTTGTGTTCTCTAGCGAGTATTTGAATTTTATCAAACCGGATGTAATGGTTCGGCTTATCCGCTATGTGTTCACCTTTGTTTTTTGTTTTTCTGGTCCAATTGTTTATCTTCTAGTAACTTCGCTTTTTTAAATAAAACTAGTTTTCAGATTTATCTCTCGTGTATAAAACTAAAATTATTATTTAAATCGAACCCGAAGTTTCGGTTCGATTTTAAATAATAAGTTCGGCCAGTAAAACAGCTTAATTTTGTACCAAAGCATTATCTAATCCATTTTAAGGTATTCGGCGCTACCGGATTAAATACCGGCGGTAAATACAAGCAAAACATCTTCAAACAGTGTACAACTAAAAGTTGGTTTTAACTGTTTAATTAACAAGTGCACAAACAGCACAGTTCCGCCTCCAACTTTACCCTGATAATATGTTTACAGTATTTTCAACATGGCCGCCGGTTAGCCATTAGCTAGTCTTGTTTATTTTGAACCAACAAAGCAGATTTTCTGGTAATAGAGTTTCAGTGACGGTGTTTGAGGTCGTAGGCCACTGTGTTACCTAACTAATCTATCTGCCATCAAATGTTAGTTTTCAGCCCTATCATGTTTCGGTTATCTAACTGATAATGTATAGCTTTGTACTAACTATCATAGAGGTAAACCCGTTTGGTTCCGAGTGGCAGCAACATCTCCATTTTGACCATTGGTTTTGTGTAGATGTCTATAGGCTAAAGCAGTGTTTTCCAATCATTGTTCTGTCATCGCCCGGTAATATTCACACTGCCCCTTTGTGACCCACTTATTTTTAAACTCAAGCCATTATGTTTCCATTAGGAAAAAAAAGAACCGGACGAAAAAAAATTGACTTCTGGCGACATTTTTTCTTTAAAATATATTTCACAGGCATGTGTTAATGCGAAACAATATTAAACACTTATGATTTTAATTCATAATCACAGGATTATAGACCATAGACCCATACAGATTACTATAATTACATTAGCCAATTTTTTTTAGAAATTATGGAAATCCATGGATAAAATAATTTGACTTCGGGCAGGAATCAGACCTGCGACCTCAGGGTAACCAGTCCAGCTGCTTTACCACTAAGCTTCCGATTCCCTTTATTAATACGCTCGCATACGTAGATATCTTTGATTATATACACGTCTACATGGAGCATCTAAGTTCATAAGCGTCCAAAAAAATATCAGTTAACTGTTGGCTCATAGCTTCGTTCCGCTCGCTCAGTAGCGATACTGTCATTGTAACGTAAACACGTCCACGTCTATGCTTTCATTATGACGATTTGCGCTATTAAAGTGTGCCGAAATCACAAAAGAAGAATGAAAACATCTAAAACATTTCTTAATATCGGTAATTACACATTCCATAGTCCTACATGTATCCCAGAATTAAATCAACAATATTTAATTTTACGTCGCATTTGTACGATTCATTGAACGCCATGTTTACTGTGTTGCCAGTTTTTGATTTAAAATCTTCCCAGAGAAATATGAAGTTACAAAATAAAATCTATACACACACATTATGAAACAATTGAACTCGACTTAAGCTAATTTTCCCTATTTTTAGGGGAAAATGTCATAAACAAGTAACATTTTCACCAGTCGAGTAGTATGTGTAAAACGAATAAAATATACATACTAGTGTGTGTTACACGCACACAAGGATTTTCGAATTGGGACATTGTTTCTGCAGCGTTTGTAAGGCGACGCTCCATCTAGACGTGTATATAATCAAAGGTAGATATGTATGTTATCGCGAAAAATAAAAATATCACCAATATTTTTAGCTTATAATGTTACCATATAGGCCCAACATAAGAAATTTTATGTGCGTTCCTAGACTGTGATAGAAGTACATTTTTTAAATAATTTTAGTACCTATCAAAATTCAATTATAATAATAATATTAAACTTGTATTAGAACCCTTCACTGCGCAAAAAGATAATTAACTGATTCTGTAAACTGTATTTAAAATTTATTGAAATCCAAGCGGCAAACTTTTCTCATAATATTTGCATGAATTAATTTGAAGCCTTTGAAACACCAGATTACCGTTCAAAGGTATAATTCTTGATGTCGCCATCTTTATAATAAACGCTCGGGTCATTAACAACGCCTCCGAACTTCGTTCACTTTAACTATTTTTTTTTAGCAAACAGAAAATCGGTATATTATGTTAATAAAGTTTTTTTGCTTCTGACATGTATCAGTGTTTTCAAGAATAAATAAGAGATAATATGAAATAATATATTATAATGATTACTAACACGTTGTCTTTAAAGTGGTGTAAGTAGATATTGCCACCCTGAGCTCTCACGGGATGGAAAAAAATTCTATAAACTCCGAACGGATCAGAGTTTATAGTATTTTTTATCTTTAAGTTCGAAAGATTGAGCTTTACTAGCAAAATGGATAGAATAAGGCCAAGTTTTGAACAAAAAAGGTCTAAAAGTAGTTATTTATATAAATACTTATAAATTACAGTTTAGTAAATTATTTGGTCAAATATTTGTTTTACCATAGGAAATCCATGTGTCTTACTCGTACTATGCCTTTTTTTAGGAATACTGAGATAAACTTTTACTGGTGGTAGAGCTCCAGTGATGTAGCTCGGGGGCGCAGCATTTCACCAGCAGACACCACCGCATTACCTAATATACTTGCCGCTAAATGGCAGTGTTCAGCACTATAGCACTAGTGGAACTCTGCCGGTGAATGACAAAGAATGACTCTTTTTCTTTTCTTTTTACTCTTTGTTATCAGTTTGTAAAGGGGAAAAGAGTCATTCTACTGATATACTTTTACATTAGTTTATTACATTTAGTTTTATCTTAGTGATTTTCTTGACTTTATATATATTTTTTATCTTGTTTGACATGTATATCAATTGTTATTCACTTTAATTTTTATTGTTTGTTTTTCACGTGTCATAAGAGGTGCCTGTCACCATAAATGAATAAATGGGTTTTTGATTCTGATTCTATCGTGTTCCGGTTAGGTGGTACCTAATGTACAGTTCTATGATTTCTGGCACAGAGGCACCTTAGGCCTCAGAAGTGGCAACGCTTCTACATTGAAATCTCCAGTCTCATGTGGATGTTTATAGGCTACAGTATTACTTACTATGTATGCTAGTTTGCCACTTCATAATATAAAAAACGACCTTGTCACGACTAATCGAATGCTAGCATGGTCTATGTTGAAAGTGTGAGTATTTGTTATGATTGCAGTTAGTTTGTTTGCGAACCATTGTATGAGCATTAGATTTCTATATTTTATAATTCGTAAAGCGAGCTAATTCAAAAATCATTCCTCAAATTTACTCTCAAATAAAAAATCCAAGCTAACCCGCACCAACAATCTGTATCCGACCTATTAGAGGCTAATATTACCGAAAATTATTTACCTCGCACTCATATTGGCACGGCGCCAGCAATCAAACCGGCGACCCGGAGCCTTATGAAATTGCAAAAGTTCCATCGCAACTAAATATATATGCTTTCTCAGTTTAACATTGCGGGCAGGATTGTAGCAAGTAATACCCTTCTAATTGTTTAAATTATTATTAAAATTAAAACAAACAGGAAATGTAATATTGAACATTCAGTGAAATATGACGACCGGTTAGTCCAGCGGTGTGAGATGACGATGATTCGAAGGGTCGCGGGTTCGATCCCCGCACCGCGACAAATATTTGTATGGCCTACAGATATTTGTTTCGGGTCTGGGTGTTTGTGTATGTGTTGTATGTGTACAACGGCACCCACGACACAGGTTTATACCTACTGTGGGGCTGTGAGTGTAAGCGTATTCAATTTAAGAAATATTACTTGGACTACTTGACTCAAAAAAGTAAGCGAGTTGGATCCAAAAATGAGTTGAAGACCGATTTATGACAACTTTTATATTAATATTTTTAAAGAGATGAACAGAGAACAAATGCAAGGGTAGTAGTAGATGGTAGGTACACCACTGACATATGAGTAGAAAGAAGAGTGCTTGCTGGGAATTACGTAAATGGAGCGTTGGGTAAGCTGCTAGAATCTAAACATCTCAGCCAGCGGTCTCGATTAGCCGTACATAATGCTGTACTTACTCCAACGCTTTTATATGGAAGCGAGAGCTGGGTATGCAGGAAAGAGCATGAAAGTAAGTTAAACGCGGTCGAGATGAGATCTTTGCGTAAGATCTGCGGTGTATCACTCACCGATCGCGTTCGTAATGAAGATGTAAGAAAGAGGTTTTGTGTGAATGATAGTATCGGTGTAAAAATGAAAAAAGGCATGCTCCGATGGTTCCGGCATATAGAAAGAATGTCGAATGAGCGAATGACTAAACAGATATACTACAATGCGAATGTGGATGGTCGCAGAGGCCCAGGAAGATCAAGACTGACCTACCATGACCAAATAGGTCGAGTTCTGTCTGATGGTGGGGTCAAAAGTCTTAGGAATCGGCGTGCATGTATTATTATTATTATTAATTTTAATCCATATTCCCATTTTATACTACTCTTTTACGAGTATTTAATCCATTAAATATACGTAATTTATATATTAATCTCAGCTATAACATTATACATATGAAAGTATATAACTCTATCGGTCTGTCTGTTACGCTTTTACCACCAAATCAGTGAACCTATCATCAAAAAATTTAATGTGGAAATAGTTTGAATCCTAAGAAAGGAGAAAAGTGGTAAACAAACATGCAGCCTATGCGACATCTACAAATACACCAGCGGTCAAAATTCAGATGCATATCCACCTGTTATGTTTCTGTGATAGTTATTACGGGGCCATACAGACTGGCCAAAACCAAAAAAACACACGAAATCGTACGAAGCAGATATTCTACTAAAAAATTAAATAAAATCCAAGCTTACTCGCACAGACGATCTGTTTCCGACCTATTACCGGATATTATGGCACCTCGCGCTGATGTTGGCGCGGCGCCAGGCATCGAACCGGCGACCCGGACGGGGATTGAACGAGATATTATGAAAACATTTGTTCTCAATTTTTTCCATAACAGCCAAGATGTCAACGGTTTATTTGCGATTTCCGCCAAATTGTTTTGTTGAAACAATCGCACGGTTTGTTTTGTTTCATTGCACATTTCGCATACATTCTGGAATGCAAAATTGATTCATATTTTTTTAGATAGTTTTGATTTGATTGTTAAAGTAAGGATATACATAGTTCATATCCATTGTTCGGTTCACAATCCATATTATGTGTGATGGTAGTCTAAACATATCTTTTGAAAAAAAAAATACTTTTGTGTTATCAATCCTGAGGTTTACCACCTAACTGGTACACGTTACCACTATTAGGCGTCTGAGAACAACAAGGGAGAAACACTGAGATACAACAAAAAGTGAGAAATCGAAAACGAGGAAAAAACAAATAGACCAAAACCGTGTAACGCCGGCGGAGCCGCAGGAGGCAAGCAATTATTAACCGAGTTCAAAAAACGAGAAGGTTTCAATTCGGCCGGTATATATATATATTTTTTTTTAATGTTGTACGCGAATTTCGCTTTTTTTTCTAGACCGATTTACGTAATTCTTTTTTGTTTGATGCGGAATAGTTTCGAATTGATCTCATAAAAAATTGATTCAGGTAGGCCCATTAGTTTTTATTTTATGAGCATTTTTTTACTTACTTTCACCTCAGACTAAAGGAATAAGAATAGACGGCGAGTTGTCATACTTACTTCAAACCTATTAGTAAATAGCACATATAAATAATAGGTAGTAAATAATTACAATTAAATCTTTATTATTTTTTACCTTTCCTGTTTTGAAGTCGGTTTTTCTTAACGTAGTAATATTTATTTTAACTATAAACATTTGGCACAAAAAACAACATGTACTAAGCGTAACAGCCAAGTTCCTACATTTTTTAACACGACTTGGCAACTTAAACACAACGTCCTAATAACTTGATTATGTTAATGAATGAGCTCGAGTTCATTACTGAAATCGCGCCCCACAGTGGGCTGGCGCAGAGCCAACATCGAACCCGGAATACTCTCTAATACACTTGACAATTTTTTATGAGGTCAGATATTATCCGACTTTGGTGTCAGGAATTTTAAATACAAGTGAGTGTGTATGAGCGGAAACGAAGAAATAGTACCAGCGAGGTGTTTCACAGCGGGATCCAATATTAGATCGGCCTCGAATAACTGCCTCGGTAGCCTAGTGGTAGCAGGCCACTATTACTACGCTGAGGTCCTGGGTTCGATTCCCGGGGTTACCAGTGATAATGGTAACGTTTTCGTACGTTTTCGCGAGCTTCATACATTGTAGAAATTCTACAGTGATAATGGTGTAAAGTCCTTTATCTATGTTGGGATTTTTCCATTTTCTGGACGTTTCCCAGTACCTAGGAGTGTGATAATGTGCCACAGGCACATGGCACCGGCTCGCCACCTGTTACATAAGCCAAAACGTAACCGGCGAATTGTGGGTGTTTGCAGGTGTACGCTTCAATGCATTAATTTAACTTTGCCTAACCCTTCAAGGGTTACAGGCGTGAAGTTACGTTTTATTTACGTTGATTTTTTAATCAAGGTCAGCCTCGGTGGTATAGTGGTGGTTAATATTGCTGACATTGATTTGTCATTGATGAAATGGTATCACAATTATTTTTTCTTAGGAATCGGCGTGCCTGTATGAAGAGAATGATGAAGGTAGATGAGGCACGGGAGATGTGTCAGGACCGGGATATCTGGCGCTCCACACTCTTTGCCTACCGCGTTAGGGACCTGGCGTGAAGATATATACATACAATTATATTTTATCTTCAAAAGTATAATTAGTGGTAAGATGTAAGGAGCTGACATAGAGCAACACCGGCCGCGGCGGACCGGAGGGGAGTAACCATAGCGTTTATTACCGATGTAAAACAGTCTGTTATTTTTTGCGGGGGGAAATGCGTGTGACACACATGCACACTACAAAAATCGTCTATTACTACGAAACTCACACCTTTTGCACCACAGACTTTAACAAAATACAGAAACAATTCCACGCACACATTTAAACATCTAGGCGACAGGTAGCCCATTTGGGCTTGTACTTTGACAGAGGGGAAAACCTGCATATGGCTACTCCCCTTCGGTGTTGCTCTATGGGAGCTGAGGATTTCGGTTACCTATTTGGTTGAGAAAAGGTATATAATGTATACTACTCTCCTGAATCCTTATTTTTAAATTACCATTTTAATATAGGATGTATCTGAGATTTATTATAATTAAATCCGAGATTACCGCGCGTTATTTGAAGGAAACAATAAACTTAAAACACAAGTTTACATAACAGAGCGCGGAAAAGCTTCTGCGTCTAATATACGGACGTCATAAAGGAAGGAGCTCCGCATTATTATGTGATAATGCGCAGATAAGGCCCCGATGTGATATCGTGGGAATGTTTGCTTAAATTACGCTGCTATAAGTTTTTGTCGGAAAAAGGATGTTTATTTTACTGTAGCCATTTTCGACGTGAACGTTATCAAGTGTATTCAAAGTGTAACAGGATTGAATGTACAACCCGAAACTAGTTTGTTCACGATCGATAATTTTAGGCATTTTTGATATAGATAACAGTTTGGAACACCTGCATTGAGGTTACACCAGTTTGAAAGTGTACCATTTACCCGAACCGCCTGTTGTCTCTTCCTCAGGTAAGAGCAAAACCAACCAACAGCTGTTGGAGAAAAATTCAGATGTCTTAGGATGGCCAGGAGGATATCATGGTCCACCATATTAAACGCGTTTGAGAAATCTATTACCAAAATTTTTTTGATAACTTTTGATAAAAGTTATAAATTTTCAGAGCACACTGTTTACTTTATTTACACCTACTGCGCAAAAAATATATATTTTATCTATTACTAGGGTTCAGCTAGTAATAGATAAAATATATGCCTACAGTAACATATGTTATAGTCATGCTTACCTATTAAAAAAGTAATGACCTAAGAGAGTATATTTAATTTTAATGATTACTTTATCAGCAATGGAAAGTGCGACATTTCGGGTCAGCACAACATGGCACGGCGATATGGGGAACACGTAAACAAACACGCCTGCAACATTGTTATCACATGTTAGGGCGCGTTATACAACTTTTAAAAACAAAAAATAATTTTCTCAAAAAGATATTCGGGTATTATTTTAAATAAATATATTGTTATTATTTTCGCAACTTGTATTTTAAGAAATTATCTCGCGTTTATTTAGAAGTGTTTCAAAATATATCTCCCACCTTTTGGGCATCATTCAGCTGCCGTATTTTTGCCGGTGGCAAACAATATTGGAGTTTTTTTTAAATACGCTTACACTCACAGCCCCACACTAGGTAAGTCCACTTGACGACTCGGTTAGTCCAGCGGTGTGAGACGACCGTTTGATTTGAAGGGTCGCGGGTTCGATTTCCGCACAGGGACAATTATTTGTATTGGCCTACAGATATTTGTTTAGGGTCTGGGTGTTTGTGTATGTGTTGTATGTGTACAACGGCACCCACGATACAGGTTTATACCTAGTGTGGGGCTGTGAGTGTAGGCGTATTTATTATTAAAAAAAATATTACAAAAGTATTCAAGTTAACTTACCGAAAAGATGCAACTTTGGAAATACGTACATCTCTGTCACACGAATGACTTAAAACGTTTGAGTGAAAAGGATACATTCTGAGGTTGCCACCCTTGTCGCCGATGGCGAGTAGTTTCTGTATAGGGTCCCACGCCAGCGCCGTCGGTGAGAAAGGGAACCCATGCCGGAATGTCTGAAACAATAGAAAAATATATTAGAATCAGGATCAGAAACTCATTTAATCATTTAGGGTGACAGGCACCTCTTATGACACGTCATAATCATCGTATCATAATCATTTATTCACAAGAACATAGTATTACATGTCAAAAACAAACAAAATAAATTAAAGTGAAAAACAATTGATATACATGTCAAACAAGATAAAAAATATATGTAAAGTCAAGAATATCACAAAGATAAAACTAAATGTCATAAACTAATGTAAAAAGTATATCAGTAGAATGTCCCATTTCCCCTTTACAAACTGATTACAAAGAGTAAAAAGAAAAGAAAAAGAGTCATTCCTTGTCATTCACCGGCAGAGTTCCAAAGGCCAATATGATCTGAGAAAAACCTGCCCAAAAAAACTCAGTCGGCTCTTTTAAAATTATCTATTATTATGTGTGTAGGCAGGAATTGGGACATGACGACCCTATCGCCCTCTAATGGTGGTCAAACTATTCCAATAGGTGGTAGAGCTCCAGTGACGGAGCTCGCGGGCGTAGGCACCACCGCATTACCTTATATACTTGCCGCTAAATGGTAGTGTTCAGCACTATCGTGTTCCGGTCAGGTGGTAATGTACGGCCCTGTAATTTCCGGCACAGAGGCGTAACACCTTAGGCCTCAGGAGTGGTAACGCATCTGCATTTTGACCTTAGTCTTTGTGTGGGTGTCTATAGGCTGCAGTCATCACTTAACATCAACGTGAACTGCATGCTTGTATACCACTTCCATTACAAAAAAAAAAAAAAAAATAGGACGGTAAATACAATAACGTAGAATGGGCAGCAACGTCCCGCGATAAAACTACCACTGCAATCACCAATCCGCCTGCCAAGAGTGGCGATCATGGCATATTCTCCCCTAATGACAGTACCTTTTATAAGCTTTTATAAGCTATCGACTCGTAAACATATAAAGCCTACTTAGTTGTGATAATTTTCCTTTAAACTTCGTTATACATACCTACTAATGTCGTGATTGTTTTTCATAGGCCCAAACATCACCGTTTATCTGGCAGAATGGGAGATATTAGATTTTTAAATTGAAAAAAAAAAAAAAGGCCACTTTGTTAGAATTGCTATTTTTTTATGTAATGGAAGTGGCAAAGAAGCATGCAGTTCACATTGATGTTAAGTGATGACTGCAGCCTATAGAAACCCACAAAAAGACCAAGGTCAAAATGCAGATGCGTTACCACTCCTGAGGCCTAAGGTGTTATGCCTCTGTGCCGGAAATTACAGGGCCGTAATTTACCACTTGACCGGAACACGATAGTGCTGACCACTATCATTTAGCGGCAAAATGCATATTGATGCCAAATTATAGCTGAACACAAAGAATAGCTGACAGGCGGACAGACGGACATCGCGAAACCTAATGGTTTTTTATAGGCTGAAGTTTACAAACGAAATATCACAAATGAAAAAGTTAGAGTACGTTAGAGTACCACAGCTATGGCAACTCCAATGTGGATTCACCTTTGGATCGTCCTAAATAAAAACAAAGATCCGGTGCACATAACAACAAAACGCAACTCACCGCAGTAGGTGAACTGTGCAACAATGTTGGCTATCTGCCCAGCTATCACTATAGCCTAGCGATAGGTTCTCGTTCATTCGTGTTGACGATGATAGTGATGAAATATCGTCGCAGAGTTGCTAAGTTTGCTAAGCATATTACTACAGGGCATGCTATCCTGGATTCGATCCCGGACCCGGATTTTTTTATGTAATCGAAGTGGCAAATAGGCATTGAGTTCAGTGATGACTGCAGCCTATAGACACCCACACAAAGACCAAGGTCAAAATGCAGATGCGTTATCACTCCTGAGGCCTAAGGTGTTAAGCTTCTGTGCCGGAAATGACAGGGCACATTGGGTGGTGTATACTGTAGCTGTATATGCTACAGTGTAGCCTTTTGACAACGACTGAAGGTCAAATTGCAGATTTGTTCCCACGCCCCTGAGAACTAAGCCTGGATTGCACCACGATAATTGTTAAAGTAAAAGTTATTGTAACATTTCACATCCAGGATTAGTTATTATACCTATGTGATATTTAAAACAGTGCTGTACTATTAATAATGTAATTTAATTTAATAATTACCATTTAACCGGAACAAATATAATATTATATTATATCTACACTATATATAATATTATTAAGAGGAAAACTTTGTTTGTTTGTTTGGTTGTAATGAATAGGCTCAAAAACTACTGGACCGATTTTAAAAAATCTTTCACCATTCGAAAGCTACATTATCCACGAGTAACATAGACTATATTTTATTTTGAAAAAAAAAAAATAGGGTTCCGTAAGATATTTGGATTTTTCGGACACAAGGTGTAAAAAATCAAATCATCAATGCAACATTGCACCGCGCGAAGCCGGGGCGGGCCGCTATAAGGCGGGCCGCTATAATTTAGCATTAAAACACCCACAATGCTCTTAAAATGGTCACATGATGCAGGTCTGGTTATTAATACACAAAAAACCAAGGTTATGCATATATCAGCAGTAATAAAATTAACACCACTACTGATATTGATTTGATTGCACACGATCACAGATGCCTGCATGAAAATAATTTGTATCGTAAGCGCAAATGCATTGACAAGGTCTCACAAATAACCTACCTTGGTTTAACTATAGACGCCAGGTTTAATTGGGCTACCCACATTAACACCGTATGCAGTAAACTGCGTGCCATATTAGCGAAATTCAGCATTTTGAAGTACCGAATACCTTTTCCAATATTACTAGATAGCCCTCGCAGAAAGCATAATATTATGGCCGGACATTTCCATCGTATCTCGTTCCTCTGTTCAAATTTTGTAATTGTATTCCTATTCACGAAAAAGTAAAAATGGTGGCGTGGCGTGGTGACACAGTAGATTGTAGAAGATTGATTTGGTGCGGTGCGGTGAGGAGAGGAGAGGAGAGGAGAGGAGAGGAGAGGAGAGGAGAGGAGAGGAGAGGAGAGGAGAGGAGAGGAGAGGAGAGGAGAGGAGAGGAGAGGAGAGGAGAGGAGAGGAGAGGAGAGGAGAGGAGAGGAGAGGAGAGGAGAGGAGAGGAGAGGAGAGGAGAGGAGAGGAGAGGAGAGGAGAGGAGAGGAGAGGAGAGGAGAGGAGAGGAGAGGAGAGGAGAGGAGAGGAGAGGAGAGGAGAGGAGAGGAGAGGAGAGGAGAGGAGAGGAGAGGAGAGGAGAGGAGAGGAGAGGAGAGGAGAGGAGAGGAGAGGAGAGGAGAGGAGAGGAGAGGAGAGGAGAGGAGAGGAGAGGAGAGGAGAGGAGAGGAGAGGAGAGGAGAGGAGAGGAGAGGAGAGGAGAGGAGAGGAGAGGAGAGGAGAGGAGAGGAGAGGAGAGGAGAGGAGAGGAGAGGAGAGGAGAGGAGAGGAGAGGAGAGGAGAGGAGAGGAGAGGAGAGGAGAGGAGAGGAGAGGAGAGGAGAGGAGAGGAGAGGAGAGGAGAGGAGAGGAGAGGAGAGGAGAGGAGAGGAGAGGAGAGGAGAGGAGAGGAGAGGAGAGGAGAGGAGAGGAGAGGAGAGGAGAGGAGAGGAGAGGAGAGGAGAGGAGAGGAGAGGAGAGGAGAGGAGAGGAGAGGAGAGGAGAGGAGAGGAGAGGAGAGGAGAGGAGAGGAGAGGAGAGGAGAGGAGAGGAGAGGAGAGGAGAGGAGAGGAGAGGAGAGGAGAGGAGAGGAGAGGCTCCTGTGAGTGTAAGCGTATTTTATTTTAAACCTTGGACACATTATTTCTTTGTGAGGCAATACGAAGTTTGCCGGCTAGTATTAGGTATAGAGGTAGGTAGGTATAGATTAGGTAATGCGGTGGTGCCTTCGCCCTCGAGTTACATCACTGACTACCTCTAGTATAGTATTATCGTCGAATTATTAATATTATAAATGCGAAAGTTTGTATGTTTGTTTGTTTGTTACACCTTCACGCAAAAACTGCAGAACCAATTTTCCTGAAATTTAGCGCACACGTAGAGGGTAATCTTGGATTAACATATAGGATAGGTTTTATCCCGAAAACATGTTCCTGTGGGATACCACGGGATGATTTGATGAGTTTCCACAGGTTACGCGAAAAGCGACCAGCACGCGGGCGAAGCCGCGGTCAACAGCTAGTTACACATAATATACATAGTAATATGCCTACAAAACCACAGTAGCAGTTATATCCTTGAATATCGAAGTTTCAAAGCATCTAAAATTAAGCTAACACATTCAATATGGAACCGCAAACTAGTTGAAATTTAGCCGCTTAAATTAAAAAAATTTACATTAAAAAAAATAATAATGTACTCCTCTATCTACAGCCTTTTATTTCAAACACTACTATTACGCTGGGGGCCTGGGATCGATTCCCGGGTTGGGGCCGGGTGGGTGTACAATTCGTTATATCTGGTTCCATTGATATTTTTCCATTTTCTGGAAGTTTCCCAGTACCTCGGAGTTTGGTAATGTGGTCGGAGATGTCAAAAAGCTCGCCACCTGGGCCAAAAACGTAGCCGGCAAATCGTGGGTGTTTGTATGTATGCTTGAATGCATACATCTACTTTACCCTTCGGGGATTACAGGCGTGAAGTTAAAACTAAAAAGAGGTTAAAGGTTTACCACCTCAAAATGAGATAATCCAAAACATGCATAAATGTCCATCCCAACAACCGTCCAGCCAAAGGTTATCTCATTCGGAGGTGAGTTCAAAAACAATAGATTATGCCATTTAGCGATAATGTAAAAAAAAAACAACGGCCGGTATATAAGGGATGGCGAGCGGTGGGCAGATCACAGTTGTGGTCACAGGTGGTGGTCGAACGGTAGCAGGACAGCAGGCATTATGAAGTTGTTGGTGTTGGCAGCGCTGCTGCTCACGGCGGCGGCCTCCGTCGTCAAGGATGACAACCTTGTCAATGTCACCATCGGCAAGGATGTCTTGGGTAAGATTGTTTTATTATACACTAGCGACCCGCCCTGGTTTTCCTCGGGTGCTATCCTCCAGACCGAATTTCGATCACGGCGGCCAATGTCAATAGAAACTAGCCAACTCCTGCGCTGTGGATATTATAGTGCACAAGTGTATACGCAAACACAGGTGCACTCTCTATTCCGTCACTGTACTGATAGTAGAGTTTGAGTGTCGGAGAGCGTCGGCACTGCCGCATGAAGTAATCTACATATTTGCCGCCAAATGGTAGTGTTCAGCACTACGTTTGCCCCGTAATTTTTGTCATAGAGGCAAAATAACTTATGCTTCAAGGGTGGTGGTGAACTTCGTGATAATTTGCTACCTATATATAAAATACAATCATGGAATTTTAATATGTATATGCTGGAACTTCGTCAGAATCGCCTTCAGTTTTAGCTCAAAAAGAAGCTCATGTCCTTTCTCAGGATTCAACCTATCTTCATTATAAATGTTATCTAAGCCGGTTTAGTCGTGAATGCAAAAGCGACAGATAGACAAACAAAGTTACTTCCCCATCTATGCAAATAAAAATAGATCACCTTAATGTTCGTACGCGCACTTCCACGATCAATAAATTGGAAAAATATTTTTATCAGACAATTATGTATCTTCACGCCAGGTCCCTAACGGGGTAGGCAGAGAGTGTAGAGCGCCAGACATCCCGGTTCTGACAAACCTCTCGTGCCTCGTCTACCTTCATCATTCTCTTCATACATGCACGCCGATTCCTAAGACTTTTGACACCACCATCAGACAGAACTCGACCTATTTGGTCATGGTAGGTCAGCCTTGGTCTTGCAAAGGCAAAATTGAATTTTATAAAAAGCTTTATCAGACAAGCTTTTTATAAAATTCAATTTTGCCTTTTGAGGCTAAATATTCTAAAAAACTTACCATCAATGACGCTAACGCAAAAAGCTTCGCAACTTTTATGACAATAAAAAAAACTTTAACTCATGCTCATCGTATCACATTAATAAAGTTGAGCAGTGAAATTAATTTCGTTTGGCAATGTTACAAACTTCGCAGAACGAATCAGTCAGTCAAATTTTATGAGGAAACTTCCCATGAAATGTATGGAGTAATTCCCAAGTAATCGTCACAGGGGAAATAAAGACGTTGCGAACTAAGTTTTCAGTTTAATTAAGCTTTTAAATAAGTCTTATTCAACTTTGAATGATGTCCATCTTTTGTTTGACGTTCAAATAATTGGTTCAGAAAGATTGAAATTGAACTTCATGCTTAATTTTTTATGATGGCAGACAGATGGGTAAATAATTTAGATGTATCAATCCATACAAGTAAATAAAATAGGGTTAGTCCGGGATGGATATGATTGAGAATTATATAAATGGGTGAATGCGAACCCTATATTTTCTAATGAATGAAAATAAGGAATAAAATTAGTAAATAATAAGCATTTTTTTAATAATAAGCATTTTTTTAATAATAACATTTAAAAAATGCTTATTATTTACTATTTTTATTCCATGTCGTATTTGAACCAATCGACATTCATTAGGAATATTTCCAAATTTCGCCGGAGCTACTGAAAATATTTTTAATTGGAAAAAATTATAATAATATAGAGTACCTAGTACTGAAATACTTTAATATCGAGAAAAAACATTTAATAAAGTAGACTTGCATGAAACATTAACTAATAGAAATAACAAATTAAAAAGCGTCATTTTCAAAACATGAATTCAAAGTTAAACAAAACGAACGCTATAAGTAACTTTTCTAATATTCCTTTTAACACAAAAGCAAGATATTCATAACGATTAATATTAGCCAGACGCTCTCTTTAGTTACATCCATTTGATACAGTCCTATCACTGTTCAAACTTTGACCTTTGATGTTGGAAAGTTCGTGAATTCTTTGAATTTTGTATCATGCCTTTGAGCCTACAAGAAACCTTGCCGAAAATACTTCAAAGTAAATTTACCACGAGTCCACATACGCTACGTTGCCAAAAACTGTTGCTTCGACAAGTCTTAAAATGGAATCACTTCAAGTTACCGCAAAAAGTGAATTTATTACCCTATTAATATCCGCCAGGGTAAAGCCATTTATCAATTAAGTGACTTCGTGGCGTCCGGATGGTTCTCGATAGAAACGGTTTGAATTCCAAACAGTTCGATTCGAACTTTAACGTTGAATATAAATTGGCTGATAACAACGTGGTTTTTGATACTTATTTGAATACAAAAAGATTCGTGTTTTGAAATATAGTGTGCCAATAAGAGTTTATTAATTTGTACTTTTGATAGTACACGAATGTCTTGCTAAGTGATGACATCATGGAAATTACTAAGTAAAATAGGTATATCAGTAACAACCTATAATAATAACACCTGTGCCGCATAGCTTTAAGTTTGGCAGTTTAATGTATAAATTAAACTGCGCTAGTCCCATGTACCTATTCTTTGGGATTTGTATTAACAATCAATAGTCATAATGAGGTTTTTTAATGAGAATTTTTACTGGTGGTAGAGCTCCAGTGACAGAGCTCGCGGGCGTAGGCACCGCATTTCCTAATATACTTGCCGCTAAATGGTAGTGTTGAGCACTATCGTGTTCCGGTCAGGTGGTAATGTACGGCCCTGTAGTTTCCAGCATAGAGGCATAACACCTTGGACCTCAGGAGTGGTAACGCATCTGCATTTTAACCTTGGTCTTTGTGTGGGTGTCTATAGGCTGCAGTCATCACTTAACATCAATGTGAACTGCATGCATATTTACCACTTCCATTACATAAAAAAAGGTTATTGAAAGGGCCTCTAAGTCTTGAATCGCCGCGTAATAGTAACAAAGGACTTAAATGCCTTACGAGAAATCATAGTATGTATTTCAATGTTCAGCCCAATGTGGAGACTGCCTGGCGCGTTCCTAATTTGCCCTGGAGCTTTTAATGATCTAGACTTATCCAAAACTTTTTTCCAGTGAATGTGGACATCAAGACGAAGGAGATGATGTTAATGAAGCTGTTCAACTTCATCCTGCAGCCGACCGTGTACGATGACATCAGGGAGGTGGCCCGCGACTGGGTCCTCGACGACAACATCGACAAGTACCTGGTGAGTGAGCTCTTGAAAGAAATTCACTAAATAACTATAACTGTACTGTTATTTTTTTTTATGAAATGGAAATGGCAACATGCATGCAGTTTACATTGATGTTAAGTGATGACTGCAGCTAGACACTTACACAAAGACCAAGGTCAAAATGCAGATGCGTTACCACTCCTGAGGCCTAAGGTGTTCTGCCTCTGTGCCGGATATTACAGGGTATGTAATTAAGAATTATTACATTAAAAATCCTACAAGATGGAAAGAGACTGTCAACAAACTACAAGAATTTAGAGGAAAATATTCTTGTCTGCCGTAAGAGTAAAAAAAAGAATCTTTTCAATTTAAGAAATTTCACGACAAAATTTACAAAAGAATTCACTGGTGGTAGAGTTTCTATGACGCAGCTCGCTTCTTATACTGCCCTAGTTTGTATGCTAATTAAAAATATTGTTTTTCAGAACGTAGATGTGGTGAGGAAGTTCATCAATATGTTCAAGATGGGCTTGCTTCCGCGCGGCGAAGTGTTCGTACACACCAACGATGTTCACATGGAACAAGCTGTGGTGGTCTTCCGTCTGTTATACTTCGCGAAGGACTTCGACACCTTCATCAGGACCGCGTGTTTCCTGCGGGAACGCATCAACGGGGGCATGTTTGTATACGCCCTGACCTGCGCTGTCTTCCACAGGGTCGACTGCAAGGGCGTTACTATCCCAGCTCCTTACGAGATCTACCCCTACTTCTTCGTCGACAGCCACGTCATCAACAAGGCATTCATGCTGAAGATGACCAAAGCCGCCACCGACCCTGTCATCTTCGATTACTACGGCATCAGGGTAACAGACAAGAACCTGTTCGTGATCGACTGGCGTAAGGGCGTTCGTCACACCTTAACCAAAGACGACAAACTGTCGTACTTCACCGAGGATATCGACCTGAACACCTACATGTACTACTTGCACATGAACTACCCGTACTGGATGACCGATGACGTTTACGGCTTGCAAAAGGAGCGCCGTGGTGAGATCATGATGTATGCTTACCAACAACTGCTGGCCAGGTACAGGCTTGAGCGTCTGTCTCACCAGATGTGCGACATCAGGATGATTGAATGGAACAAGATCTTCAAGACTGGCTACTGGCCCAAGATTCGCCTGCACACTGGTGACGAGATGCCCGTCCGCACTAACAACATAATGTTGATCAATGACTACAACATTAAGGAGAAACTTTTGGTTGACGATATTGAGAGGATCATTCGCGAGGGTATCATCACTGGACGCATTGAACTGGTACGTTGAGCATAATAGCTATGACTCGTGATGAAATCCAAATATCTGTTAGCTTAGCCGTCAACTTCACCGTTCTTTTCTTCTGTTTACAGCGCGACGGTACAGTGATCCACCTGAAGAAGGTAGAAGATGTTGAATACTTGTGCAGACTGATCCTGGGCGGTATGGGTCTGATGCGCGATGACGCCAAGGTGATCCACGTCATGAACGCATTCAAGAAACTGTTGACTTATAACGTGTACAACTTCGACAAGTGAGTATTTCTTTTCCTAATAATAATCTCCATTTTTGTTTGTTGTATTACAATTGACATAATATTTCTGACGTTAAATGTTAGTGCAATGAGCAAATTTTTAGAGCCCGTGATTAGAAAAAAAAGGGGCCTTGGACTATTTTTAGTTTATCGTATTACTTGTGTGGCAAATAGAATTGTTTTTCTATAATTAAAAATAAATCAATAAAATACGCTTACACACGCAGCATGTTGAAAGGCTGCAGTAGGCTTACTGACAACACTTACATATATATACAATGTACACTTTATCTGCATACTTGTTTGATACTATGTATCATTAAATAAAAAATATTTTCTTTTATCAGGTACACGTACGTCCCGACAGCTCTGGATATGTACATGACTTGCCTGCGTGACCCACTGTTCTGGAGAGTCATGAAGCGCATCACAGACTACGTCGTCGTCTTCAAGAGGCTGCAGCCCAAATATACACGCGACGAGCTCGAATTCACAGGAGTCAAGGTAGACCGTGTGACTACCGACAAACTGGTCACCTTCATGGATGACTACGACCTGGACATCACCAACGCTCTATACCTGGACGAATCTGAGATGCAGAAGAAGAAGTCCGACTTCCTGTTCGTCGGCCGCATGCGCCGCCTCAACCAGCACCCATTCAAGGTGACCATCGATATCGTCTCCGAGAAGGCCGTCGACGCCGTCGTCAGGATCTTCGTAGGACCCAAATACGACTGCATGGGCCGTCTGCTCGACATCAACGACAAACGCCTGGACATGCTCGAAATCGACAGCTTCCTGTACAAACTCGACACCGGCAAGAACACCATCGTGCGTAACTCCATCGAGATGCACTCCGTGATCAAGGACAGGCCGTGGACCGTCCGCCTCAAGAACTACGTGTCCGACGCTACCACAACCGACCGTGTCGTGGACAGCTACTGGTACAAGTCTCGCGTTGGCTTCCCGCACAGGCTGCTCCTTCCTCTGGGTACTAAGGGCGGTCTCCCACTGCAGATGTTCGTCATCGTGACCCCCGTCCGCACCGGATACGTGCTACCTACCATCGACATGAACATCATGAAGGACCGCCGCCACTGTCGCTGGACCACTTGTATCGACACCATGCCTCTCGGCTTCCCCTTCGACAGGGAGATCGACTACACCCACTTCTTCACCACCAACATGAAGTTCCTCGACATCTGGGTCTACAGAAAAGACATGGGCATGTCCAACACGGTGAAGGATGTGGACTACTCCGACATGGTGCTCAAGCACGACGATTACACTTACCTGGACACTGACATGTTCGTCAGATGGTCCTACAAGGACGTCATGATGATGAGCACCGACAAAATGCTCAGACTGTAGGTTCTCTGATTGACATAATATATTTATTGATACCAAATATATATCATAAGCATATGTGTAAAACGCAAAACTATTTTTATTTCATATTCATCATTACCTCACGAGTACGTATGAGATTAAAATAATCTTTCTTTAATTAAATCTTCATATGCATACCGACATGTCACGGCTAATATGATACATTAATAATTTGATTATGATCATAAATAGTTACCTACATCTCAAAGTAAAATTTAACTCCTCTTTTGTTTAGGAAAATCTAAATATAAGTAAATGGAAATTTTAATTCATCTTCATTATGATGATTGACTTGAAATAGAATATAAACACTACATATTTTGTATACTTATGGTGGCAAATTAGCATGCAGTTCACACAGATGTTAAGTGATGACTGCAGTGCATAGATATGCGTTGCCATCTCTGAGGTGTAAGATGTGTCGCCTAACCGATTAGTTAACACCACATTTTAAAATTTCTTGTCTGAAGTATGACTAACTTATGTCAAAGCAAGGCGTCCACACAGCGAGCAGCCTCGCGAGGCATTTGCCGTGCCTAATATATATTCATCGCAAATCAACTTGACATGTGTTCCAGTTACTAATTTAAATTTGATTCGAATGTTTAATTACGTGGATAGAGGTTTGACAAACGTTTCATAACGTTTTCGCAGGTTTCGCGAGCTTCAAACATTGTAGAAATTAAATTTGCGGATTTTCTCGCGTATACAACACTCCCAAACTTCTTCTTATACCCGACGTTTCTTATAGTCTGCCCGTGACCACGGTAGCTGGAAAGCGACCGAAACGTCGGGTATAAGAAGAAGTTTGGGAGTGTCGTGTACGCGAGAAAATCCGAAAATTTAATTTCTAAAACGTTCCATAAACCGGCCGTAGGACTGTACCTACATTAAAATCTAGCCACACTTCATCAACATAATCTCCAATATAGGATCCTACAACTAGGATTAGTAGGATTATTCAAGTACATGTATCAAGGCTAATACTAAGCACATGTTCTTAATTTAGATTATCAAGGGAATTACAGCAAATAATTTCTAATTCTGTTACAAATTAAGCTTATATCCACAAATCATATTACAAACTTCACGTAGGTGTATGTAAATATGTTCGACTTACTTCGAAGTTTGCGTAGAGCGTAAACATTTTGGGTCTATAATCGTAAGCCCTTGGGTCGGTACGATCTTGGCGCTAAGTTCCTGTTTGCTTGGGACTCGGAGCGTGTGAGGCACCGGCTGGCTAAACATTAACGATCCCAATGGGTCACTTAAGTTGGGAGTTTTTCTTAAAAGTTGCCTCCATTGCGGATCTTTAAGTAGATAAAAATAATACTACCGCTTTAAAAGTTGAAAGGTTAAAATACAAATCGGTACTTAAATAACGATTTTTACTCAGCCGCGTTGCCACCTCGGAAACCTAAGTTGTTATGTCTCTGTGGTAGTTATTACGGGGCCTTACAAGACAATTAATAATTATTAATTTTTACTGGTGGTAGAGCTCCAGTGACGGAGCTCGCGGGCGTAAGCACCACCGCATTACCTAATATACTTGCCGCTAAATGCTAGTGTTCAGCATTATCGTGTTCCGGTGAGGTGGTAATGTACGGCTCTTTAATTTCCGGCACAGAGGCATAACACCTTAGACCTTCGGAGTGGTAACGCATGTGCACTTTGATCTTGGTCTTTGTGTGGGTGTTTAGGCTGCAGTCATCACTTAACATCAACGTCAACTGCATGCTTGTTTGCCACATCCATTAAATAAAAAAAAACAATAATATCCGAACTACGTGATTACAATTTTTCTAGAAATTGCTTTTGATACTCCCAACAAAGGTTTCACAAATAAAAGATACAGTTACTTTGCAAGTTTCATAAACAGAAATTTTGAGTTACACACACGTTTTACAGATTGATAAAGTTAACGTAAAGTTAAGTTATGATTGACTTATCACATTAAAAAAAAGGTTTTTTTTAATGTGATAAGTCAATCATAACCAAGTTGCAACACCCCAGTGGATGTGTTCAAACTTAACTGTCTACAACAAAATAATCCTCCAATTGTAAATCAATTTGCTGACTTCGAACTCCGACTCAGTCGCTTTCACATTAACAAAGAGTTAAAGCCGTCTAGAATCGATATTTGAAAACACGATGACAGAGGTGCCGATGCAAATGCATAAAAAAAACAATTTACAAACTCTGATAATAATATAAGCCTTTATTTCAGTCAATTTGCATTAAATGTACAATAAAGTGTTTAAAAATATATGTATATTTTTCTACAAGCTCTAGTTTATTTCAAATGATGAAAACAAATAAACAAAAGTGAAAACTGCTGCATAATCACTATTATAAGTTGTTGAACTTGAAAGTGTGTAGAATTTGATTGCCTGTGAAATTTAATGTTTTTTTTTTTTTTAATCTCCATTTAAAGAGCTTGGTCAAAGACCATGACGCTCTATATGTTCACATGAATTACATTCTTCATTTAAAAAAATAATTAAACAACATTAGCTCATTGACAATTGATATAGTTGCAACAGTATTCTGGCGTCATCTGTAGTAGGATCTGCCAGGACACTGTTGCAATGTCCTATTTCTAATGAAGCCCTGCGATGAGCCTCACCTCGAACACATTCAACCAAAATATGGTATACGTCTTCCACTTTACCACATATACTACAATTAGGGGTATCAGATTGTCTCATTAAGAATTTAAACTTATTAAATGGCACATGTCCGGAGCGAAGTCTCATCATTGTGACAAGTTCTTTCCTGGACAGGGCACACTCGGTAAATTTACTGTTCAAAATGAGTTTTGAACTCTGCTCTGATGATGATTTTTTTAACACGCTTATATTTTTAAACAGAAAGTAAAATAAAACAAACGAAGCTGTTGTTTTTAAAGACCAGTTCTTTATTTAGTAGATAATAAATTTTTCCACTTGATTCACTTCAACTCCGTCCACTTTGGTTTCAAATTAACAAAGAGTGGAAACAAGTAAGCAACCAACTCACTGCAATTCCTATCTAAAAATACGACGACAAAGGCAGGAATTCCCATTCGGAAACACGACTATGAAGGCAATTGGAGATACGATAGAAAAATGCATCATGCGATAGGCAAATGCTGCACCATCACTGACGGAATGTTTAATAACAAGTATGTTGTTAGAACCAGGCGCTGTGAAACAATTCACCTGCGTTTGTTGTTTCAGCTGTTGTTTTGATTAGTTCCGATTGCTTTGTTTTTTTATCGTGCTATTGAAACGTTGCTGATTCAACTTCAGAATAAGTGAAGTTTGAAGGCTTCGGAAGTGAGAATGAGTTTTGCGGTTTGTCGTTTTGTTTGCATAGAGGTGAATGGAATTTTTCCAACTGAAATAAAAAAAGATTCTTCACGCCTGTCATTTCTGAAGGGGTAGACAGAATAAATGCATGCAATGCGTGGGCGAGTGCATGCATTCAAGCATACATGCAATCACCCATGATTCGCTGGTTAAGTTTTGGGCACATTACCAAATTCCAAGGTACTGGAAAACTCCCAAAAAATTACTGGTGGTAGAGTTCCAAGTGTAGGAGCTCGAGGGCGTAGTCACCACCGCATTACCTAACCTATCTGCCACTAAATGGTAGTGTTCGGTAATGGTGGTGTTCACTATCGTGTTACGGTTAGATGGTAATGTATGGCCCCGTAATAACTATCACAGACACAAAATTTGTTCTTGTGCCATCGCCGCACGACATTTTATTTGTTTATTACTTAGGTGCAAATTATATAAGAGAGGTTTTGTCAATTTTATTTAATTTTAATTTTTAGGTGTTTTTTAATTAGGCCGTGAGCTGTTGAACCCTGAAATTCAAATAAATTGCTACAGACCTCACAATACACTATTCACAAATAGTGACGAGATGACACTCAAGCACGTATAACGTGCGAGTGAATTTAGAAACAAAAGAAAAATGGAAAGATAATTTTATTTCAGGCATGGATCGAAGCTGCGACCTCAAGATAACCAGTCAGTCCTGAAGTTTAATCCCTACCTGAAGTCAATTTATCTCTCCATTTTTTCTTTAATTCCTAAATAAGTATATGAACAATGGCGTGCCATATTGCAGCAATCAAGATAAATATCGGCACAAATTAGGAAGCGCGGCGTCCCGCAGATTGTCCGTCCGCAGATTGCCTGTCACGTGCACGAGTAACGCGAAAATGTGTATTGTGGTCCTTGTAAAATTGCCGCACGAGAGGCTTTTACGGTTTGTTTATAACTTTGGTACGGGCGGAATCAGTGAAGCATTTAATTTACTCAGTTTGTTTGGGGCTCTCTTTTAGAAGTTCTTATATTAAATTGAAATTATAATAGTGGTTTGGCGCCTAAAAACGTACACACTAAATTATGTACATGTATTAATAAAAGTTTAAATTCGTTTTGATCCACCACGAACTTAAGTACAAGGCATCCAGAATACGCCTAGGACACAGCAATGTGCGTTATTAAACTTACATTTGAAAGCAATGTAATGTAAGATATCGATATTTAACGAAAGCCATGCGCGCTTCTACCTTACCTACGCATACCTACGTAGGTAAGGTAGAAGCGCGCATGGCCCAGCGGCTGGTGTAGATCGTAAGCGATCTGCTCGGTTAAGCACTACGGGCGCGGTCGGGTAGTGTGATGGGTGACCGCCAGTGGCAAATTAAATGCGCGTTTCCGTGCTTCGGAGGGCACGTTAAGCCGTCGGTCCCGGTTGCTATCGATAGATAGCAGTCGTTAAACCTTGTCGGAGGCCTTATGGGCGGTTTGAAAACATCCGACAGCGGGCTGGCCACTAACCCACCCACCTCCACCAATCCGCATTGGAGCAGCGTGGTGGAGTAAGCTCCAGGCCTCCCCCCAAAAAGGGGAGAGACTCGTGCCCAGCAGTGGGACGTATAATGGGTTGCCATTATTATTATTATTATTAGGTATGCGTTATGGTGACTAATATGACCTCAAAAGGCTTACTATTTCTACGATCTTTACAAGTCAGAAAATAGAATAGACTTATCACAGATTAAGTTTTATGTATAAGATATTTGAAAGCTGCGTGGTTTTTTCCTTAACCAAGAAGATACATTCATCTGTTCATTCATAATTCAGATAACTATTGCAACGTCATCTGACAAGCTTTGTAGGTATTATTTTCCACGGGAGTCATCTGATTACAAACAAAGCTCAGTCTTCCAGACTTTAACACGCAATATTCTAAGACGTAGATAAACCACCAGTTCACGATCATCGCTCAGGTTCTTTACTAGAAAATCACAGCTGGATGTCTGAATAATTTTTCATATAAAACATTTTCCAAGTTTCTAGAAACGTTCAACTCAATATTTTCTGTTCTAGCGAAACGTATAACGTCTCACGTTGTTCCTAAAAAATTCAAGATGATTCATGGAGTAACGAACCGAGGGGAACGTTTCAAAGCCTATTCTCAGAACTAGTGCTCTGTTCAAAATGTTGTCCGTTCATGGAAACATCAATTTCGTAGACATTTTTATTGAATGTGTTGCGTGGCGTTAGCAATTACATTTTACTTTTATTTTTTGTTACATATTTCATAATTCAATGTACATATAATACTACCTGTTGTCCGCGGCTGCGCCCGCGTGGATGTCGTTTTATAAATTACTAAGTAGCCTATGTTCTTTCTCAAAGACAGCTATATCTCTGTACTCTGTTTTTCACTGGTGGTAGAGCTCCAGTGACGGAGCTCGCGGGCGTAGGCGCCACCGCATTACCTAATTTACTTGCCGCTAAATGGTAGTGTTCAGCACTATCGTGTTCCGGTCAGGTGGTAATGTACGGCCCTGTAATTTCCGGCACAGAGGCATAACACTTTAGGCCTCAGGGGTGGTAACGCATCTGCATTTTGGCCTTGGTCTTCATGTGGGTGTCTATAGGCTGAAGTCATCACTTAACATCAATGTGAACTGCATGCTTGTTTGCCACTTCCGTTACATAAAAAAAAAAAAAAACAAATTTCATAAAAATCGGTTCAGTCGTTTGGACGTGAAAAGGGAACAGACAGACAGAGTTACTTTCGCATTTATAATATTATTAGGGATTAGGGATTATCTACATAAATGTTATCAGTAATATAATTGGATAAGTAGTAGTTAACTTATTAAAACGTCGTTAAAAAATCGGCGATAGTAATGTAGTAAGGAAGCTGACGCTCTCTTTTTGTTCCATGTACTTGTACCTCTACGAATAAGTAATTTTATAGAGGTGTAATAGCAGTAATTGTCAATGTGAAGCCCACAGCAACGAGCCGTGGTGCCACTTTTTTATCGTGCTTTGTATGAGACTTACAATTCTATAGATTTTTTTTTTTTTTTTATATAATGTATATGGCAAACAAGCATGCCGTTCACATTGATGTTAAGTGATGACTGCAGCCTATAGACACCCACATGAAGACCAAGGCCACAATGCAGATGCGTTACCACTCCTGAGGCCTAAGGTATTATGCCTCTGTGTCAGAAATTACAGGGCCGTACATTACCACCTGACCGGAACACGATACTGCTGAACACTACCATTTAGCGGCAAGTAAATTAGGTAATGCGTGGTGCCTACGCCCGCGAGCTCCGTCACTGGAGCTCTACTAGCAGTAAATACCTAAAAAAAAGATAATATTGTTTCATATAAAATGTAATGAGTTGCTGAAGCAGTATCGTCCACAGACAGACCTCAGGTGATGATATATTATTATTTGTAACGTTTTAAAACCAGTTTGACTGCCACTTATAAAATGATCATCCGCAACCTTCATCGACCGAACTTTAAATTAGCTATTCTGATAAACTAATAAATTCATTTAAAAAGTACCAAATCGTTGTCTACAAGAATTGCAACAAATAACTCTAATTTTAAACATAATCGTAAAAAACAAATAAGACATAAAATTATATGTGTGTGTGTGTGTGTGCGTAAGGGCGCTTCACAACAAAGACTTGATTCACTATGTCACAATGCTGTACCTGCAGCGATTGCATATTTTATTTTGTACTACTCTTCAGATACAGACGACTGTCTTACTAAGATTTTCTCCATTGTAGAAATTAAACTTGCGGATTTTCTCGCGTATACAACACTCCCAAACTTCTTCATACACCCGACGTTTCGGTTCCCCGACTTTTCGATTTTCTCCATGCATTCGTGTTCTAGTATGAGATAGTATCGATTGAACATTACCGTGGATTACATTCCTCGAACGGCAGACAAATGAAATCTAACATATTATGTTATATTATTGTTAAGAGAAAATAAAATTAATTCATATTCTCCACAAGTAGGCGCCATCTAGTGGAACACTGAAGAAATACAAAGTTCTTGACTAGTACGGAAGATGGTACATAATCGAGTTGCATCGCACATACGAAATTTTCTCAAGAGTTGCCCCATATACAACTTCCTAACGTAAATTGTTGGACTGTCCGCCTGATTACTGATAATAATTTAATGTAATTGGTAATATAATGTCTCGGACATAATATTACTAATGATATTAAATTATTATAGGGTTAACTATCATATATTTGTATAAAGTGAAAATAGCAGACAAGGAAGACTTTTTAATGTAATAAATGTTGCTAATTGGATCGTGCTGTCTCCGAAAATATTTTTGTTATCGATTCAAAAAATACCTGTTTAAAAACAAATACAAAAAAAGGCGTAGTAATAAAAAAAACAAGCATGCTTTCAGATTTTTATAATTTTCTAAATAAGTGCTAAGCCATTTGAGTTTCAATTAGTTTTCGTAACTTACAAGTTAAGCTCAAAAAAGCAAAATAAATAAAAACACATTCACTGCCCATCAGAAGTGGAAAGGATTTGTGTAGTTAGTGGATTTTTAATTCACTAACTACACCAATACCCACTTTTTAAATTAATTCAACAAAAGCAACATTTCAACAAAAACGGAAAACAATATCGAAGAGGACAATAATCGTTGGGAACTAATCAAAACAATAACTGAAACATCAAACGCAGGTGAAACAATGCAGCAATTGATTCTCATAACACACCTGTTATTAAACATTCCGACAGTGATCGTGCTGCAATTGTTAGATAACTTTTCGAGTTTAAAAACTTACTTTGTCCGTCTATGTGATGGGTATGTAAGTCGTAACTGCTCGTGGAACTGACAAAATACGCTATATTATATTTGTGGAATCTTTAAATACAAGTAGTACAGACTATTGCTACGCTGGGTTCGATTCCCGGGTCGAATGTCATCACCGCATTACCTAATATACTTGCCGCTAAATGGTAGTGTTCAGCACTACCTCATTTTAGTTCTTGCTGTTTACTAGATGTATAGCTGTTAAGACGTAAACAAATAAAATGGCTCTAGCGGAAGACCAGCGCTGCTTGTTTTACAATCAGTAAAATGCTGAGCTAGGACCAATTTATACCAATGTCCTCAAATATAATTGTTTGTAGTAAATATGTTCCATGTTGTAGGCACATTGTTATAAATAAATATTCTATTCATTCTTATTCTACCGTGTTCCGATCAGGTGGTAATGTACGGCCCTGTAATTTCCGGCACAGAGGCATAACACCTTAGGTCTCAGGAGTGGTAACTCATCTGAATCTTGACCTTGGTCTTCGTGTGGGTGTCTATAGGCTGCAGTCATCACTTAACATCAATGTGAACTGCATGCTTGTTTGCCACTTACATTACATAAAAAAAAAGAAAATCGCATCTCAAGTTTCTGCGACGTGGCGTCGCATCGCAGTTTTGTGTGGCCGCCCTTAGACCTTCTTTCTTTTCGAAGTAAACTAAACCATCAAAATATGACACAGTCAATAAAAGATGTACAAATAACATACATCAATCACTCGCTGCTCGCCTGTCTTTATCCTCTCCCTCCCCTCATTCTTGCTTGCTGACCTCACCCCTCTGATCTCCTGCTCGAGAGATCTTCAGATTTATGATATCATTGCATCCTTTTCATGACCATTAGAGGGTTGTAGTTGTTTGCTGATGATTTGGAATAAGTAAAGCTCAGAGAAAACTAATAAAACTTAACGCTGGTACTTCTCTTAAAGAGTAGGCAGTAGTTGAGATAAAAAATATTGTATATGCGGATTTATCTCGCGTTTATTATACTAAAATGTAGTTTACCGTGGCTATGGGGGAGCGTATTAACATGCGTCGGTCAATGTATGTATGTACTTCACACCAGGTGCCTTACGGGGTAGGCAAAGAGTGTGGAGCGCCAGATTTCCCGGTTCTGACACACCTCCCGTGCTTCTTCTACATTCATAATTCTCTTAGTACATTTTTACTGGTGATAGAGCTCCAGTGACGGAGCTCGCGGGCGTTGGCACCACCGCATCACCTAATATACTTGCCGCTAAATGGTAGTGTTCAGCACTATCGTGTTCCGGTCAGGTGGTAATGTACGGCCCTGTAATTTCCGGCACAGGGGCATAACACCTGAGGCCTCAGGAGTGGTAACGCATCTGAATCTTGACCTTGGTCTTCGTGTGGGTGTCTATAGGCTGCAGTCACTTAACATCAATGTGAACTGCATGCTTGTTTGCCACTTCCATTACATAAAAAAAAAAGAAAATCGCATCTCAAGTTTCTGCGACGTGGCGTCGCATCGCATCATACATGTCATATCAAAACAAAAAAAAAATGCACAAAATTAAATTAAAAACATAAGATTTAGTAATGTTCAGAGGATTTCACTGAACTGCAAACACACACTCACAACAGCCTTCCATCCATCCACAAACAAGTCGAAGTCGGGAAAGGCCTCCAATAGAGCACAGAGGACAGAGGACAGAGAGCGCGCGCGGAACAAAGGAGTTAGCGTATGCAATTGTCCGAGTAGATACAGCGAGGAGTTTATGTTGTTGAAAAGAATTTTCTGACCCGTGCATGATATGAGTATGAATGAGTGACGTTAGAGGTCACATTGAGGTTGTTAAGAGGTCTGAGTGGAGTGGGGTAGAGATCATCAGTGTGGATACTCGAGGGAGCAAACACCGCTGCATTAGTTTATCTATCTGCCGACAGAAAAATGCTAATATTATCTTTGATAACCTTGTCGCATGTGGAACTTTGCCGGTGAATGACAAAGAATGACTCTTTTCTTTTCTTTTGTTATCAGTTTGTAAAGGGGAAAAGAGACATTCTACTGATATACTTTTTACATTAGTTTATGACATTTAGTTTTATCTTAGTGATATTCTTGACTTTACATATATTTTTTATCTTGTTTGACATGTATATCAATTGTTATTCGCTTTAATTTATTTTGTTTGTTTTTGACGTGTCATAAGAGGTGCCTGTCACCCTAAATGAATAAATGAGTTTCTGATTCTGATTCTGATTCTGAAGTTGCATCTCAGCCAAATTACAACTCTTGGTGCTGTATACTTAATTCACAAACCGCACTATTGGATGGTTGGTCGATTGTCGCTTTATTGCGAATAGGTATACCATAGAGCAATACGCGGTGGACGAGAGGGGAGTAGCCACATGCAGGCTTTCCCCTCTGTCAAAGTACAAGTACAAGTGGTCCTATGCCTGTCGCTGGAGACGTTTAAATGTGTGGGAAATTGTTAATGTATTTTGTTAAAGTCAAGGTGTGAGTTTCGTAGTAATAGACGATTTTTGTTGTGTGTGTGTATGTGTGTGTCACACAAATTTACCCTCGCAAAAATGGTAGTGTTCAGCACTATCGTGTTCCGGTTAAATGGTAATGTATGGCCCCGTAATAACTATCACAGAGACGTAACAACTTAGGTCTCAGGGGTGGCAACGCAACTGCACCTTGACCTCTGGTTTTTGTGTAGACGTCTGTAGGCTGCAGTCATCACTTAACATCAATGTGAACTGCATGCTTGTTTGCCACCTTACTTACATAAACAAAAAAAAACAGAATTAAGTAGCGCTGAAAATTATCATTAAATGCGATGCTGCCAACGCCCTAAGATTCCAACACTAGATCTCCGCCACCAGTTAAACTTTACTTCTGATACCAATAAATAAACATGTTAATAGCTCTTGGTAATCTATTCGCTGCCTCATCTACAACCCAAGAAACAATTTCGCGGGTGTCCGAACGCAATTTGTGGCAATATCAATTATCACGACCCACTTCTCGTTTATTTAGCACAGTTGCGAAGTAAATACGTTGATAATAGTCGGAGTTTTGTAATTGGAAAGCAAAATAGCCCTAAAACTCAATGTAGGAGCGCGAGGGCGTCGTAATGTTATCTATATATATCAAAATGTTGTTCGTTAGTCTCGCTAAAACTCGAAAACGGCTGGACCGATTTAACTAATTTTGGATTTGAATGATATTTGGAAGTCCAGGGATGGTTTAAAAGGTAAGAAAATATGAAGAAATTGAAGAAATTAAAAACCACAATTTCATTTTTCCATACAAATAGTCCGTATCTATCAAACCTTTGACACATTGTTTCATTTTGAGGCAATACGAAGTTTGCCGGGTCAGCTAGTAATTACTATATTTGCCGCTAAATGGTAGTGTTCGGCGCTATCGTGTGCCAATTAGATGGTAATGTATGGACCCGTAATAACTAGAACAGAGACATGACACCTTAGGTCTCGACCTCTGGTTTTTATGTAGATGTCTATAGGCTGCAGTCATCACTTAACATCAATGTGAGCTGTATGCTCGTTTGCAATCTTGCAAAATAAAAATGAATGAGTCTAAAAAACAACAATAATGGAGAAAAAAAGGCACCACCAACTGTTTGTGTTGCCCGTCACAAACACAAAGCCCACCAGGCCAGCCGGTGGTAAAAATAGCCGCAGGGTTGCAGCGGACGTGTGTATTCGCTCGGAACGGCCTATTGCCGATTCAAATTAATTCAGTGTGCTATTACTGTTTGTAGATACTCGTATGAGGGTAGAGTTTGTTATTCAATCATCAATCTGTTCATTCAGTTTAAAATAACATTCACCAGTATTTGGATAGACAAAATGTGCCGAGTTTGGTAATGTTTTTTTACTAGTGGCCCAGTTCCAGTGGCGTCGCTGTACTGTAGTGCTGTAGCTGTGGCGCGTACATACCTTAATCTTTAGGTTGGGGAAAAAGTTTCTTCGCATTTTTTAAGATAATTCAAAACATTTTTTAATATAGTTTATTTAAATTTAACTAAAGTATGTATGTACCATTTTGTTCGATAACCTTTTGCCATCTTGTAGGTAGGGACATGATCCCATTGCTATAAAAATTTTGGGACTTCTCATCAAAATACCGCGACAAGTGGATTTGGCAGTCCTCTCGTGATGTTAACCTAACATTGCATAAAGAATTCTGAAGAGACCGAAACAGGTGGAAATCTGAAGGTGCAGGGTCAGGACTATACGGCGGATGCATTAACACCTCCCAGCCAAACTCTCTTAATTTTTGCTGAGTGGCTATAGATTTGTGAGGTCTAGCGTTATCATGATGAAACACCACACCCCTTCTGTTGATCAATTCCGGCCGCTTTCTCTCAACTTCTTGCTCTAATCTCATCAGTTGTTCGCAGTAGAGTTCAGAATCGATAGTCCTGCCTGGTGGTAATAGCTCATAATGAATAATGCCCTTCCAATCCCTCCACACACACAACATCACCTTATTGCGAGTTAACCCGGATTTCGCCACAGTCTGTGAAGCCTGACCGGCCTTTGACCACGACCTTTTTCGCACGTTCTTGTCGTACGTGATCCACTTTTCATCACCAGTTATCAGCTTCTCCAGAAATGATTCGGTTTCATTACGTCGTAATAAAGAATCACAAATGAGTACACGGTTCATTAGGTTTCTTTCAGTGAGCTCGTGAGGTACCCAAATATCGAGCTTTTTTTTGTACCCAGCTTTTTTCAAATGCGCCAAAACTGTTTTGTGATCAATTCTCAGTTCTTCAGCTACGTTATAACTACTGAGATGTTGATCTTGCTCAACTTTTTCAAAAATGGCATCCATTTTATCCGTAATAGGGCGACCAGAGCGAGGTGCATCTTTGACATCAAAATTTCCGGATTGAAAAAGCTTAAACCAAATTTGTGCTACTCTCACAGACACTGCACTAGGTCCATAAACATCGCAAATTTTTTTCGCGGCTTGCGTTGCATTTTTACCTTTTTTGTAGTAAAATTTTAAAATGTATCGAATTTCTTCATTAGACTCACTCATCTTGACAGTACGAAAAACAAATGAAAATCACACATTTGCCTAATTTGAATTTGGAATTATGTTCTTTAAAATTTTAACTTTCAATGATACCAAAACCAGCCAGATGCAAATACTACAGCCAAAGAGGTTTTATTACAAGTTCATTCATACTATAATGCGAAAAGACTTTTTCCCCAACCTATTATATTCTGCCAAATGGCGCAGAGAAATATCTTAGACCTCAGGAGTAGACGCATTAAAATATGCATATTGCCTTAGGTTTTTTGTAGATGTCTATAGGATGCAGTAGTGTGAACTATATGCTTGTTTGCCTCCAAAATTATATAAAATATGCTTAAAAGACCTGTTTAAGGATGGTGCAATTAACGAAATAAATGAAGAGGGGTAATTTTAAACCGCAGAGTGATATATATTCGTTCAATCCTAAAATGAAACTCTGTACGTCTTCAAGAGTGGAATTTAAGGAAGTTAAAAAAGGTTTTTTTAAAAACATCCCGTTCAAACAATCACCAATATAATACATTAAATTTGCCGGCAAATCGCATTAACATCGGTGTGAGAATTGTCCATCAAACATTATTCTCAACCCAGTGGCGACCACAAAATACGCTTCCCCGGGTTAAGCTACAGTTTCTTGATGTTAGAGAGCTGTTACAAGATTATCTTGCGAAAATCGTGAGTAAAAGCTAAACATACTTCAAAATGGCAAAAAGTACACATTTCATATTAATGTTATGAAACAAAAATAGAAGTTTAATCAATAATAAAAAGAGGCACCACGATTCAGACAAGCCTACCTAGTAATTCAAGTAGATACCTGGGTATTGTTGATTGCCAAAAATTGTTTAAAGTTTGTTCGCGAATGCAATGTTCGCAAAAACATATTACAAACTATTTACAATACAGTCCTTCATATCTCCTGATACAAACGTAAAAATAAGTGCGAAGCTGTAGCTTGATAGGTACGAGTGGCGCTATATCACGAAACCGCAGTTTAACTGACGATCAACAGTTGCTCGGCCTTCCGCCTCAGCGAGCTCCACTGGGCGCCGTCGCGCTTGTAATTCTGTAATATCAAATGTAGTCTGGCAAATGTCGCTTCGCATATCGCGTCAGCGTCCGATGTCAGCGATATTTGGTCTTGTTCGTTATATATTGGAGTTTCCATAGACTCATATTATTAAATTCTCTAAACTCATTTAAATTGCCTCGGTAGCCTAGTGGTAGCAGGCCACTACTACTACGCTGAGGTCCTGGGTTCGATTCCCGGGTGGAGGGTTATCAGAGATAATGATGTAAAGTGCTTTAACTCTGGTTCTATTGGGATTTTTCAATTTTCTGGAAATTTCTTAGTACCTCGAAGTTTGGTATTGTGCGCGGAGATGTCAACAGGCTCGCCACCTGTTTGTTACATGGGCTAAAACGTAACGGGCGAATCGTGGGTATTTGCATATATGCTTGAATGCGTGCATTTACCTCTGCCTACCCCTTCGGGGATTACAGGCGTGACGTTACGTTTTTTTTCCATAGACTCTATGGAAACTCCAATATCCATAGAAGATGTTGTAGGAAAGATGTAACGTTTTATGTAGACGGTTAAAATAATTCGAAACAAAATAGATTTGAGGCAATAGCACAGTTGAACCGGGAAATACTATGTACATTTTAAAGGTTTAGGTTACGTTTCATATTTTAAATGTTTTTAATGTAGGTACTGTGAAACTCCAGATTTACTCAACCTTAGGCACTCTTGTTTCTTCCTTTGAGATATCAAATTAGGTAAAAAGTAAGTTTTTATTCCGCCTGAACGCCGAAAATACGGAATAGTCGAATTGCCAACTATACAGCTGCATTCAAAAAGTATTTTCTGATGATTCATATTTCGCTAGTCCGTAATTTTGTGCCAATTTCTAACATAAAGTTCAAAATGTTGACCATTGGCCTGCTAGACTTCGCTAGACCTCAAGGTTAATGTAGATGTTTATGATTTGCAGTAATTAATAACTATCCTTTTACTGATGGTAGAGCTCTAGTGACGGAGCTCGCAGGCGTAGGCACCACCGCATTATCTCTATCTGCCTCCAAATGGTAGTGTGCAGCACTATCGTGTTCCGGTTAGATGGTAATGTATGGCCCCGTAATAACTATCACAGAGACATAACAACTGAGGTCTCAGGAGTGGGAACGCATCTGCTTTTGACCTCTGGTTATTGTGTAGATGTCTATAGGCTGCAGTCATACTTAACATCAATGTGAGCAGCTTGATCGTTTTCCACCTTCGTTCCATAAAAAAAACTACCCATTCGATATACCAATACTATCATAACATGAGGAAACGTGTCCAGAACATTTCTTAGCAACTGAACTCACATAAAGCTGTTACCTTACCAGTCAGCGTTAAACGAAAAGCCAAGATTTGTTATTCCGGAGCGGAGCAGACATTTTCAAACTGTTCGTGGAAAATAAAGTATGGAACAGAACTAGCGGCTACGAGTTTGTTGAAGTAGAACTTCAATTTATTTAAGAGTTCGTGACTAAAGTCGATCCTTGGTTCAACCAATAGATGTTAAGGTGGTTCTCATTGATTGAATAGAAGAAAATAAAAACAATGAGTTGCAGTTCGGGCGTGCCGGCAGAAGTGCTAACTTAAATATTAATGTTGTGCATTTTTGATATTTTTGAATGGTTAGGGAATAATTTTGCACGAGTTGCTTTAATTACCAGTAGAAAATCATATGTGATAAAATATAACATTACGTATATTGTTTTGATGTGTGATTAAGGTGACGAAGAAGCAAGCAGTTGACATTAACGGTAAGTTAATTTACAACGTGTAACAGGATTGAATGTACAACCCGAGACTAGTTTGTTCAGAATCGATAACCGAATCGATTTCAACCATTTTTTATATAGGTTGTATTTTGTCCCAAAATTAATAACAATTAGGGAAATTATGGTCACCCATTTGGTGAATAGTCAATACAAACGAAAATGAGACTAACATCTATCCAAAATAAAATGCTTGTCTCAACAAGTTTATTAGAACTTGTTGAGACGTGCTATTTATTATAAATAATAATTTTAGAAATGAAATAGTGGAAATTAGTCTTATTACTAGCGAGTGTTAAATAAGGGTACGCAGGTTACGCTACATCATTTTGCAACAGTGTGCGTGTGTGAGTAAGTCCGTGTTTTTTGAGCGGCCGTAGGTAGTGGTAGAGTAAGTATGTATAGGCAGTGTATACTGTTCGTACAAATTGAGGACTTATTTTATAAATAAAAAATATTAAATACATAAACATGTAATTTCATTTCATGTATTATGATTATACCTTGATTTTCTAATCGAGGTGTTACAGAGTGTGTTTGTGTGTGTGCATTGTTCCCGTGACATGTTGTAAACTATACTGCTGTCTATCCAAAAATGATCTATTATTTAACTTTGTTTTTGTAAGATTAGATTAACTAGTCCTAGTGTATTAATCCAAAGCCTTAATAACTGTCAGCCAAAATTATTTATGTAACTTGTGGAACAATCAAATTGTGACGAACGAGCTGTCTCGCGCAGGATCTGTGGGATGAATGAGTTGTTTAATAAATCGAAACGGATGGGCCCCATTTGTCTTCCATTATCTGCGAGATAACCCGGGGATGGAGATCATTTTGATTCATTTTTCAACGTCTTAACATCTCACAGGGAAATATTCTGCAGGAAAAGGTTACATATACACACAAGCAAGCTGCTAATTCGTCGGGTATTGTAGAAACTGCATAGTATACATTTTCGCAGTTTTTTAAAAAAATATTTTTATGTAATTCACGTGGCAAACAAGCATGCAGTTCACATTGATGTTAAGTGATGACTGCAGCCTATACACACCCACACAAAGACCAAGGTCAAAAAGCAGATGCGTTACCACTCCTGAGGCCTAAGGTGTTATGCCTCTGTGCCGGAAATTACAGGACCGTACATTACCACCTGACCGGAACACGATAGTGCTGAACACTACCATTAAGCGGCAAGTATATTAGGTAATGCGGTGGTGCCTACGTTATTGAATACTAGTTTATTGAATATCGTAAAGAAGTCGCTTTTACCCTAATACTGCAAAGTCTATTACATCGGTTGCCTAACTAGCATAGTTGGCAATAGATGGCGCTACTGCTACCATAAAAGCAATGCAATAAATGTGAAGGAAATATTTGACAAATCGGGCAGGACTTCAGTAGCTCAATTGGAAGAGCGGCTGGACTAGATTCCCAGTAGGCCGCGAGTTCGAGTCTCGCCTGAAGTAAAATTTTTCTTTCCATTTTTCTTTACATAAAATATATTTCACAAGCATGTGTTAAAGCGAAATAATATAAAACAATTATTAAGGGTAAAAGCGACTTCTTTACGATATTCAATAAACTGCAAAGTCTATTATATCGGTTGCCTAACTAGCATAGTTGGCAATAGATGGCGCTACTGCTACCATAAAAGCAATGCAATAAATGTGAAGGAAAGATTTGACAAATCGGGCAGGACTTCAGTAGCTCAATTGGAAGAGCGGCTGGACTAGATTCCCAGTAGGCCGCGAGTTCGAGTCTCGCCTGAAGTCAAATTTTTCTTTCCATTTTTCTTTACATAAAATATATTTCACAAGCATGTGTTAATGCGAAATAATATAAAACAATTATTAAGGGTAAAAACGACTTCTTTACGATATTCAATAAACTGCAAAGTCTATTATATCGGTTGCCTAACTAGCATAGTTGGCAATAGATGAAATGGAAAACAAGAATACAGTTTACATTTTTTTATGTAATGTAAGTGGCAAACAAGCGTGCAATACATATTGATGTAAAGTGATGACTGCAGCATATAGACACTTACACGAAGACCAAGATCAAAATACAGGTGCGTTACCAGTCCTGAGGCCTAAGGTGTCATGCCTCTGTGCCGGAAATTACAGGGCCGTACATTACCACCTGACCGGAACACGATAGTGCTGAACACTAGCATTTAGCGGCAAGTATATTAGGTAATGCGGTACCACCGGTAGAAGTGCATTGATGATAAGTAATTCTGTAGCCTATAAACCAGAGATTTCAATGCATGGGTGTTGGCACTCCTGAGGCCTAAGGTATTGTGCATCTGAGCCGGAAATTACAGGGCCGTAGCTTAGGACCACTCCCCATGTAACCACCAACCAACTGCTGCACAGTATACGGGGGGAGGGGGGGAGCGGGGCAACGGAATCAATTAAATGGATGGCATTTGAAATAATCATGTTTTATTTTGTAATTATGTTTCTATTTAGATATATCTAAACAACAGTAGTATACACTGTATTATAGGTGGTAGAGCTCCAGTGACGGAGCTCGCGGGCGTAGGCACCACCGCATTACCTAATATACTTGCCGCTAAATGGTAGTGTTCAGCACTATCGTGTTCCGGTCAGGTGGTAATGTACGGCCCTGTAATTCCCGACACAGAGGCATAACACCTTAGGCCTCAGGAGTGGTAACGCATTTGCATTTTGACCTTGGTCTTTGTGTTAGTGTCTATAGGCTGCAGTCATCACTTAACATCAATGTGAACTACATGCTTGTTTGCCACTTCATTACATAAAAAAATATACACGAGAAAATCGACAAATATGATATCTACAATGTCAAAATCAATGCGAAAATCTGCGAAAACGTTACATTTCAACATATGAATCGACGCATCACAATGAATAAAAGAATACTGGGCAAAAGCCAAGCAGTTACGTAAGAGGGATTACGAATACGTTGGGAGATCTCAATGTGTAATTTGTCAAACAGATAACCCAGAACAAGGAACGGGGATCAACTGTAGATAACACATATAATAATGGCCGACTTTGCTTTTAGCATTCTTGTTAGCATCCTTTAAGATAAAAATATTTATATCATGGACTTTTATAAATATTCCATATGCATGAATATTTTTCTATAATCTTTCTAATAAACAAAAGGTCTGAGTCTGAAGAGCGCATATCTCCACGGCTGGTGTAGATCGCAAACGATCTACTCGGTTAAGCGATACGGGCGCGGTCGAGTGTGTGATGGGTGACCGCTAGTGGCCAATTAAAATGCGCGTTTCCCTGCTTCGGAGGGCACGTTAAGCCGTTCCGGTTGCTATCGATAGATAGCAGTCGTTAAATCTTGTCGGAGGCCTTATGTGCGGTTGGAAAATTCCGACAGCGGATTGGCCACTAACCCGTATCTCCCCCAACCCGCATTGGAGCAGCGTGGTGGAGTAAGCTCCTACAAGAAGGGGAGAGACTCGTGCCCAGCAGTGGGACGAATCAAGGATTGCGAATATTATTAAACAAAAAGTTGCAGTTGTTTGATTGGACGTATAGCCCGGTTATCTCTGCCTACACCTTCGGAGATTACAGGCGTGAAGTTACGTAATTATATTTTAATAGGTTTCTTAGGGTCGCTTACCAATGCATCTTCATCATCATTTCAGCCGAAATACGTGCACTACTGGACCAAACCCTATGTGGGATATGCCATAATGTCCACACTTGGTATACGGACAGCCGCTTGTAGTAGCGGTAGTTTTATCGCAGGTTGCTGCTGCCCATCTTGCGTTTACTATCGCTTCATGAGAACGGTTTGACTTTTTTATGTAAAGAAGGTGGCAATCAAGCATGCAGTTCACATTGATGTTAAGTTATGACTGCAGCTGATAGACACCCACATAAAGACCAGAGGTCAAAATGCAGATGTGTTGCCACCTCTGACACCAAAGTTGTTCATGTCTCTGTGATAAATTACGGGGCCAAACAACCATTGTTCGGTTGACTGACTGCACTGGCGATAGAATTCTCTACCACTAATTCCTCCGCTAGTGGGCGGTGGGGTCATCACGTCCCGACGGACGTAATTTATCACAGACACATAAACAACTAAGGTGTCAGAGGTGGTAACACATCTGTATTTTGACCTCTGGTTTTTATGTGGGTGTCTATCGGCTGCAGTCATAACTACATCAATGTGAACTGCATGCTTGTTTGCCACCTTCTTTACATAAAAAAGTCAAACCGTTCTCATGGAGCGGTAGTAAGCGCAATATGGGAAGCAGCAACCTGCGATAAAACTACCGCTACTACAAGCGACTATCCGTATACCAAGTGTGGACATTATGGCATATCCCACATAGGGTTTGGTCCAGTAGTGCACGTATTTCGGCTGAAATGATGATGATGATGCATTGGTAAGCAAACCTAAGAAACCTATTAAAATATAATAACGTTACTTCACGGCAGTAATCCTCGAAGGGGTAGGCAGAGATAAATGCCTGCATTCAAGCATACATGCAAACACCTACGATTCGCCGGTTACGTTTTGGCCCATGTAACAGGTGGCAAGTCTATTGACATCGCCGGGCACATTACCAAACTTCGAGGTACTAGGAAATTACCAGAAAATGGAATAATCCCAATGAACCAGAGACAATATTAATAATAATTCAATAGTATTTAAAAATAGTATTAGAGCTTCGAATGTAAAGGTGCCAGGACAAACCCATTACCTAAGGGTTTTGTGGCATTTTTGTAGCTACATTGAAATTGTTTTTGTAACTTTTCTTAATAAATAAAAAATAAATAAAAATAAAGGACTTTACACCATTATCTGTGATAACCCCGTACCCGGGAATCGAACCCAGGACCTCAGCGTAGTAGTAGTGGCGTGGTACCACTAAGCTACCGAGGCAGTTAAAATATAAAAAACCTAAAACACAAATAATCGCTTACACTTGTTTAGTGAACATTTAAAACATATCTCCAGAACTATTATGTCAACCCTAGCAAAGGGTCAACAACCCGGTCCGTGGGGATATCTTCGAAACGGATTTTCGGGTTTTATCACCGAGATGTTTTATAACAATAGCGTACCAGTCCGGAGTTGCGAGCTTAGCGACGCGATGTTACATAAAGGCGTCCCCGGAGGCAGATCAGACGTGTATTGTGTCCTTTATCACCAGGTCATGCATAAGTTGACGAAAGGATTGTACGAATAATGTTGGAAACTCCTTGTAAATGGCTATATCATTTTAGCTCATATTTATTTATTTTTATAAAAATGTTGAGGAGGGCAATGGCTGCCACATGCGTCATACTCGTGAACGAATTGGTGGGTTGGACTAGTCTGTTTTGGTTTGCAAGTGCTACATTTCATTTTAGTGAATAGTAGTTGATTTATATTTAAACAGATGTATTGTTATCTGCTATGGACGTTTACATTTTTTTTTTATGTAATAAAAGTGTCAAACAAGCATGTAGTTCACATTGATGTTAAGTGATGACTGCAGCCTATAGACACCCACACAATGACCAGAGTTCAAAATGCAGATGCGCTGCCACTCTTGAGGCATTAGGTGTTATGCCTCTGTGCCGGAAATCACAGGGCCGTACATTACCACCTGACCAGAACACGATAGTACTGAACACTACCATTTAGCGGCAAGTATATTAGGTAATGCGGTGGTGCCTACGCCCGCGAGATCCGTCACTGGAGCCCTACCACCAGTAAAAAGTAGTAAGTACATTACTAAAATAATAACTTAGACACTGCAAATTTGATTATGTCAAGAAAAAGAAAACAAATGTTAACTCCAACACAATGAATAGCAGCAAGAGAACAAACGAAACACGAAGCCTTCGCAAACCATCCGTATTTTTCAAACTCAAAGCATTTTCACGCCTGAAACTGAAAATTCTTGAGGGGATTTCCGTGAAAAGTGTCTCAAAGAGTGTTATTCAAGGCACGAACCATTGCAAGCGCAAAAAGCCGAAAATAGCTGTGAATCGGGCAAGATGGCCGCGCGACTTGCGAGCCAAAACACTACGGTTAGGTATATACATATTGAACAAATTACATTGAAAAAAGACATGGCATTTTTAAGTCCTGTCGTAAACTGGTTTACTGGTGGTAGAGTTTTAGCGTAGGAGCTCGAGGGCGTAGGCACCACCGCATTACCTGATCTATCTGCCGCCAGCTGGAAGCGTTCAGCACTACCGTATTCCGGTTAGATGGAAATGTATGGCCGCGTATTACGTATTACTATCACAGAGACATAACAACTATGTTTTCAAGGGTGGCAACGTACCAGTGTGTCTATAGGCTGCAGTCGTCACTATACAACAATGTGAACTGCATGCTTGCCTCCTTCATTATATAAAAAAGTATTTCACTGGCGTGACTTTTCATCCGTCTTTATCAACGCAGATATACCATTTGTAGGAATGATAGAGATTGATAACTCGCTTTTATAGTCACATGACATGTGTTGGGTGGCCAAATGAAGTCTACTTTTATTGTATCAAAATATGGTCTATCGATACTCGTATTATATTGGATTCAAATGGTAGTTCAGTTGTATGTTTAAATCATTTTTGCGTCATCTAAATCCGCTCTTTTATTTTGAGAAGTGCAAATTGGTCTCGTCCCAGAAAATATTCGTAGTGAACGACAAAGTTATATTGACCATTTTTTATAATATGTTGTATCCCAAGAACTGCTGAATATATCGCGTTCAAACTTATTATAGTTGCAAGTTTTAATGAAGATCTGCAACATAAATATTTTTTTGGATTTTCAATTTTTAAAGACTTATCATTACACCTCGTATGCATAGGTAGGATATTTATTTAAATTACATTTCCAAGTATTGGGCGCCCCTGCATTAATTTAAGTTTTTTGTATGAGGAGTCATTAAAAGGTTTAAAGTTTCATACAAGGCAAGGAAGGTTAATGGATCATACTAGATGATCATCATTATAATTCCTTAAAAACATAATTAATGTTTTGCAGCTTATCACAAATCATCATAAATCGTAAGTAAAAAAAAAACGTCGCGTTTCAGACGCCCTCAGTGTGTAACTCCCAAATGTTTATTTAAAAGGAATTCGCCGAGAAGACGTATTGTCGAGTATTTTTCACTCGGTTTTTCTCCAGAATGACACTCGACACGACACTTGACGGCTTGAACTGATATTGTGTCTGTCCTGTTGTTGAATTTGTATCCTTATTTTCAACGGCCTCAAAAAATGCGACGTTAGTAGACCTGTGGTGAAAGTACAGACTTTTTTATAATATAATTATGTTATAAGGGTGGCAAACAAGCATGTAGTTCACATTGATGTGAACTACATGCTTGTTTGCCGCATTACCTAATATACTTGCCGCTAAATGGTAGTTTTCATCATTATCGTGTTCCAGTCAGGTGGTAATGTAATTTCCGGCACAGAGGCATAACACCTAATGTCTCAGGTGCTTTTGACCTCTGGTCATTGTGTGGTTGTCTATAGGCTGCAGTCAGCCTTGACATCAATGTGAACTGCATGCTTGTTTGTCACTTTTATTACATAAAAAAAAATGTTTGTAACGTTTTCATACAAAAACTACAGGATCAATTTCAAAAATTCTTTCACCATTATAAAGCTGCATGTTCGCTGAGTGACAAAGGCTATATTACATTCACTGCACCAGTGAGAAGCCGGGGAGCGCCGCTAGTATGATACTAAAAGTATAAATAAGACCGTGTTAGACCGCACATTTCAAATATAAGTAAAATTAATCTGACTGGCGTCCTAGCGTTGGCGTTCTAAAGTCGTTATAGCGATAATACGAGTTTCATGCAATGTAATTACTAAAGATAAAGCGATTTGTCATGACCCTCTAAATGATATCGTTTACCTAACTACATCGTTTATGTTTAATTTGAATGCGGACAACTTGAGTATTACACATTTACTAGGCCGACCTGCGGCTATTCAAGTGATTGCTTAGTTATTGCTATAGTGATCATTAAACGACTTTAAATAGTTGAAATTATATTATGCGCAGAACACGTGTGACTTACATGAGAGTACGGCAAAGAGAGAGAGAGAGAAAGAGCGTAGACAGTAGACGTAACTAGTCTACGGACAATAGACAACATTCAATACAGAGTAATAAATACAGATTATGTAAGAAAGCGGCAATTTAGATACACATATTTCAACATATAGTTTATGCTTTCATCGTGTCATTGTCAGGCTATGAAAGCAATAACAATAATCAGATGATCGGTATCGTTTGTCATCTAACCGGGGCACGACATTTAGCAATTAGCAAGATTAACAAAGATAAAAATTAAATCAGTAGCTTTTTAAAATTGTATGTATGTATCTTCACGCCAGGTCCCTAACGGGGTAGGCAGAGAGTGTAGAGCGCCAGATATCCCGGTTCTGACAAACCTCTCGTGCCTCGTCTACCTTCATCATTCTCTTCATACATGCACGCCGATTCCTAAGACTTTTGACACCACCCTCAGACAGAACTCGACCTATTTGGTCATGGTAGGTCAGCCTTGGTCTTCCTGGGCCTCTGCAACCATCCACATTCGCATTGTATATCTGTTTAGTCATTCGCTCATTCGACATTCTTTCTATATGCCCGAACCATCGGAGCATGCCTTTTTTCATTTTTACACCGATACTATCATTCACACAAAGTCTCTTTCTTACATCTTCATTACGAACGCGATCGGTGAGTGATACACCGCAGATCTTGCGCAAAGATCTCATCTCGACCGCGTTCAACTTACTTTCATGCTCTTTCCTGCATACCCAGCTCTCGCTTCCATATAAAAGCGTTGGAGTAAGTACAGCATTATGTACGGCTAGTCGAGCCCGCTGGCTGAGATGTTTAGATTCTAGCAGCTTACCCAACGCTCCATTCACGCAATTCCCAGCAAGCACTCTTCTTTCTATGTCAGTGGTGTACCTACCATCCTTGCTAAAAGCACATCCAAGATATACAATTTCATCAACCTGTTCTAACACTGCATCATCTACTACTATCCTTGCATTTGTTCTCTGTTCATCTCTTTCAAATACTAATACTTTAGTTTTATCCACATTCAATTGTAAGCCTTTCTCCATACAATCCTCTTTCATGATTGTGACTAGTGCTTGTAGCCCAGATGGTGTAGAGCTAACAATTACCGCATCATCTGCGTAAAGCAGACAGTTCACCACTAAGTCACCCATACGCACTCCCACATCCATCAACTTCACCCTCTGGAGGCATTTGTCCAGATATATAATAAACAGCCTAGACGAAAGCACGCAACCCTGTTTGACACCGATGTTAACATCAAACCAGGGTGACATGTTACCATCTACCCGCACACATGCTTGACAGCCCACATACGTGGACTGTATTGCACGGAGCAGACTGCCATCAATACCATACTCTGGCAAAATGTCCCACAGCTCCTTTCGTAATACCCTATCAAACGCCTTCTCCAAATCCACAAAACCGCAGAAAACCTTCTGGCTCACAGCCAGATGCTTCTCTACGATGTTGCGGAGGGAGAAAACTTGATCCATACATCCTCTTCCAGATCTGAAACCACCCTGTGCATCCCACAACAACCCGTCGGACTTCTCTTTCATTCTTCTTTCTAAGACTTTCCCATACACTTTAGCTGCCAAACTGATCAAACTGATCGCTCGATAGCTGGTGCAGTCCATACGTGAACCCTTGCCTTTATACAAAGGCACGATGACCGCACACCGCCAATCCTTTGGGATTCTTCCGGACCTCCAGCAAAGGTTGCACAACACCCAGAAAGAATCCCAAAGGGCAGCACCACCATATTTGATCATTTCGGCAGAAACCTGATCAATACCCGCAGCCTTACCACATTTCAAACTTCGTATCGCCCTTACAATCTCATCTATTGTTATATCCTCACAAGCCGGCACCGTCAAGTCAGCAACTCCGGCGTCAGGGTTGTGAGCATAATCATACATTTCCCCATAATACTCGCTCCATCGTTTTAACACATCTTGCGTGTTCTCAAGAATGTCACCCAACTTAGATTTTATTCTATTCATTCCAGAAACTGGAGAAGAGCTTCTAGACTTTTTCACCTCCCTCCAATAGAGTTTGATGTTAGTCTCAAAGCTCTTCGCCAGTCTCTCATCAGCTTCCACTTTATCTCTCTCACGCTTTTCATTCACTAAAATCTTGGTGTCATTCTTGAGCCGACGGTAAATTTCTCTCTTCTCATCTCTCATACCATTATTCATTTGCAAAGATGCTACATAATCCAGCCATGCTTTCTTCTTTCTTTCAACGGAGTCTTGCACCTCCTTGTCCCACCACGCATCCCCTTTCAAGGATTTGCGTATCTTTGCATAACCACATACTTCTTTCGCAACTTCCACCATACTATCTTTCATAACTTGCCAACATTCATCCACGTCCAAGTCCGTAAGACAAACCTTGTCTAACTTTTCACGGACTTGACGTTCATACACTCTCCTTGCACTAATGTCTTGTAACTTTTCACTCTTTATTCTTTCAAGTCCCCCGAAAGGCACACGGACACGCCAATGTCGCCATTTCTTGAACAGACCCCTAAACCGGCTTATTACCAAGTAGTGATCTGTATCAAGAGTGGGACCTCTGTAGGCTCTAGTGTCCATCAGGCTCTTCCGAAGACGACTATCAACCATGATCAAATCAATCATACTTTTTTGTTCATTCCTCCTCCATGTATACGTGTGAATGTCCTTATGACGGAATTCTGTGTTAGACACAAGGAGACTTCGTTCCAAGCATACGTCAAGTATCAGCTTACCAGCATCATTTACTCTTCTATCACCATATGGACCTAGAACGGCCTCATATCCTGGCCGCCTGGTCCCGACCCAGCCATTCAAATCACCACACAAAATTACCCTTTCATTAGCTTCAACCATATCGAGAACTTCCCTTGTAGATTCCCAAAACTTCTCTAGGTCTTGGGTCGTCGCTGAGCTAACCGGTGCATAAGCTGCTACCAAAAACACCCTAGTGACGCCCAATTTAATTCGGACCCAGATTAGTCTCGGGTTCACCAAACCATAATCTTTCACTCCAGTGACTAAACGAGAAGACAGAAGGACGCCCACCCCCGCGCTGGCATGATCGCTCTGTTGCACACCTGCCCACAGAGCCATCGCGCCACCTGGGAGATCTTCGATCTCGCAGCCCTTTCGTTTAGTCTCTGTTACACACAAAACATCCAGGCGTCTCACACTCATTACGTTCGTCAACTCATTCATCTTCTCGCAAATTCCACCTCTCACATTCCACGTGCCTATCTGGCACTCCCCACTCCTCGATCCGCCGTATCGGGCCCGGCGTGACAGGTGGCGGTCCCCATCGCCGCTTTGGCCGCTTTTCGTACCGACGGGGACGGGTCGGTACGCGTCGCCTCGGGGGGACGCCCTAACCCGCACTGCGGTACGCCTTCGTGCCAGAATTGCAGTCCCAAAGGACTGGCAGGGGTCGCGACGTGCACGCTTCTGGCATGACCCCCCAAATTTTTTTAAAATTAATTAATTTATTTATGCTTTTTGCACATTAATGTTGTTTAAAATGACTTAATACCAAGTGGCATTCTCTACCAGTCAACCTTAGGGCCTAATTGAACTGTCTATATACTCGTAGAATATATACAAGTAGAATAGAACAGAAGAGGTGCAATAATTGGTAGTGAGCATTAATATCACTTTAATCGCTAACATTATTCCTAGAACTAAACTAAAGACCACACATATATAAATAATACGAAATAAACCGATACGCGTGAAATTGTAGCCACACTAAACGGTGACACTTGATTACATCATTTTTTAATTTAGTTAACTGTTCGTGACTTATAAGTGCCCCCCCCCCTCTACCGACTAAACGGTTGTTGTTAGAAATTCAAACGTTGCGGCAATAGTAGTTACATATAACGATATTAAAAGGAAAATTATCACACCTAAGTTGGCTTTACAAGTTTGCGAGTAATAGTCGACTAAATATAATACTCGAAATTTTTGAACAACTCTATAGAAAAATATTTATATATTTTTTAAATTGCATTAATCAAACCTAACAATTACGGAACCCTACACTGCACGTGGCCCAACACGCACTTGACAGGGTTTTTTGTGTCAATATGTTTAAGTGGTTGATAGTTTTTATAAAGAAAATAATACAAATTTAAGAAAAATATTAAGACTTAAGTATTTCAATTTATAACTTTTGCACTCGAATGTACTCCATGTATAAAGTTAACAATATTTTATGACCGGTCCATTGAGACGTAGACGATTTTCGATTACTGCGGAATGGACTATGGTCCATTCTCTTTGGTCCGTTCAGACTAAGTACCCAAATTAACACGTTAGATTTTGTTAGACTGTGAAATTGCCAAACACAGCTAGTTTTTCTTCACAAGGTAGTTCTGTTAAAGCATGGTTTTATAAGGAGTTTTAAAATGCGTTTTTCAATGAAATCATCTAAATTTGTTTTCTTATTTACATTTCTGTACCAAATACTGTTTATTCATCGGAATTATATTGAAATATCAGTATGTTTATCACGAAAAACAAGTCTCATTTAATTCACTTACCCCTTATTCATAAACGAAGCGCGCATGGCCCAGCGGCTGGTGTAGATCGTAAGCGATCTGCTCGGTTAAGCACTACGGGCGCGGTCGGGTAGTGTGATGGGTGACCGCTAGTGGCAAATTAAATGCGCGTTTCCGTGCTTTGGAGGGCACGTTAAGCCGTCGGTCCCGGTTGCTATCGATAGATAGCAGTCGTTAAACCTTGTCGGAGGCCTTATGGGCGGTTTGAAAACACCCTGTTGCTAATCTCTCCTTTGTTTTTTTCTATCCTGCACATTTGACAATGCAACTGACAAAGACAAAGCATTCTATAGCTAAAACGTATCTAAAGTACGTTTATGAATAAGGGGGTTAGTGTAATGTCGTTATGTTGTTTTATACTCTACAAGTGTGATTCGCTTTGTTACAAGTACGGCTGACATTGATTGATGAAATTATCTGCCTAGATGACTTAATTGGAAATAATTATAATCACCAACGTTCCGAATTCAATTAAACACTGAAATTGGGATTACGCAATGACATAAGTTAAGTTTACTAGTGATAGAGCTTCGGTGACGGCAATTGCGGGCGAAAGGCGGATAAACCAGCGGTCAAAATGCAAATGCGTTACCATTTCTGACATCTTATGTCTCTGCGATAGTCATTCCGGGCCATACCCAAACACATAACCGGAACACTACCATTAGGCGGCAGATAGATTAGGTAATGCGGTGGTCCCTGCGCCCGCGAGTCTCTACAGTGGAACTCCAACTTTATCTTTTTTTTTTATGTAATGGAAGTGGCAAACAAACATGCAGTTCGTAACTTCGTAACTTCACGCCTGTAATCCCCGAAGGGATAGGCAGAGGTAAATGCATGCATTCAATCATACATGCAAACACCCACGACTCGCCGATTACGTGTTTTGGCCCATGTAACAGTTGGCAAACCTGTTGCCATCTCCGGGCACATTACCAAACTCCGGGGTACTGGGAAACTTCCAGAAAATAGAAAATCCCAATAGAAGCAGAGATAAAGGATTTTAAACCGTTATCTCTAATATCCCAGATCCGGGAATCGAACCCAGGACCTCCAGCGTAATAGTAGTGGTCTGCTACCACTACGCTACTGAGGCAGTTACTATAGTCTCTATAGGACACATGAAGACCAAGGTCAAAATGCAGATGCGTTACCACTCCTGAGGCCTAAGGTGTTATGGCTCTGTGCCGGAAATTTCAGGGCCGTACATTACCACCTGACCGGAATATGATAGTGCTGATTACTACCATTAAGTGGCAAGTAAATTAGGTAATGCGGTGGTGCCTACGTCCGCGAGCTCCGTCACTGGAGTTCTACCACCAGTATCTTACTGTTTACTAGTGTAAAGAGTAAGTAACTACCTACTTAAATACTAAAAGTACCGAAGACTGGTCCTAGTTGAATCTGTAAGAGAATCGAGCCAGTATTGTGTACACACTTACTGGTACGCGAGGCAAATCGACTGAACATTAACAGCTGTGATACCTGAAACAAACAATAATAGTTTTTAAATTTGATCGTTTTGACTTAGCTAGGTTTATAAAAACTTATCTTCCTATTATACACAAGTATAACATTAATAGATTTCAAATTTTGTTACAATCATTTTTAAGGTCCCGTAGTCGACTGTATCCCATCTGCCCCGGTGACTTGTCTGTTTTAACTGGCCCGGTGATATGCTTATCGGGCCAGATGACACAAATCAAGTGCCATCGTCCCCGGTAAGGGATGGCGAAAAATTGAACCCTCATCCTACCCTGAATCTTCGATTACTCATTGACATAAAACTATTTTTACGGATTTATCTCGCGTATATTAAACTAAAATGATTTTTAAAATCGACCCGACGTTTCTGTCGCTTTTCAGCTTCCGTCGTCCCGGGCAGACTGAGGTGACATTTGTCGATTTCCTCCATCGATTTCGTAAACGCCTTGCGCAGCGTTCAGGATTAACACAATAATTACTTATGGTATCTTGAGGTCTTGCAGACTGCTGCGGCTGGGATTTAATCTTGCTAAGTATGGGATCCCATGATGTTGATAATCGCCATCCATCTTCTCTATTGAAATTTGGGTGTTTTTTAATTTCAATAGCCTCGCGTACCATTCGTGGAATGGGTTTGTGTTCTCTAGCGAGTATTTGAATTTTATCAGACCGGATGTAATGGTTCGGCTTATCCGCTATGTGTTCACAGACTGCAGACCTCCCTGTTCTTCGGTTCATCAGCAATGTGCTCTTTAACGCGGGTGGATACAGCTCTCTTCGTTTGACCAATATATGAGAGTCCACAATCACAATCTAATTTATAAATGCCAGAATTTTGTAATGGAATATTACTTTTAATGGGTCTTAAATACTGATGAATCTTTTTATATGGTTTGAAAACTGTCGATTACTACTTATATAGTTTTAAGTATGTAACTAACAAACAATGGATTTTGAATTATCTGAATTAAATGAATTATTGTTATTATAAATTCGTCATGACTGTCCATCTAAAAATTAAGAAAAAACTGTGAAATTTCCATTCTTGGAACTATTCATCAAACCTGTACGTGTGGGATAATTTATAGACAGGTTTTAAACACAATCTCCTGTGGGCAACCTCTCCTTTATAATAATAATAATGACAACCCATTATACGTCCCACTGCTGGGCACGAGTCTCTCCCCTTTTTGGGGAGAGGCCTGGAGCTTACTTCACCACGCTGCTCCAATGCGGATTTGTGGAGGTGGGTGGGTTAGTGGCCAACCCGCTGTCGGATGTTTTTGAAACCTCCGATAAGGCCTCCGACAAGGTTTAACAACTGCTATCCATCGATAGCAACCGGGACCGACGACTTAACGTGCCCTCCGAAGCACAGAAACGCGCATTTAATTTGCCACTAGCGGTCACCCATCACACTACTCGACCGCGCCCATAGTGCTTAACCAAGTAGATCGCTTACGATCTACACCAGCCGTTGGGCCATGCGCGCTTCCTTTCCCTTACCGATATTATAAAATCGAATTGATATTCAGTGTCATTTTGAAATTCTTTGTCATATCAAAAGCTAATTATAAACTCATTCGAACCGTAGCTCTGTTAGAATAATATTTAACTTTGACAAAGCGAGTTTAGCAGGTAATTGAGTCACCTCGCTCTTGTATTCAGGTGCCCCTTTGGTGCACTCAAAGAGAATTTAATAGCGCATTTAATTAGGACTTTCTTGAACTAGAGTCAAGATTCGAGTGGTCTTGGAAAATTGAGTAGAACGAGTGTGAAATTTGAGTCGAGTCGAGTGGAAAATGTGTGGGGAAAGGCTGTAACCCTGTTAACGCAGGTTTTCACGAATTACATACCTTCCTACTGTCCTAGATATATTTTTGTTGGCCGCAGATCTGTCTATCTATTTTCTGGGACTTGATGAAAATACATGAGAAGGAGCGGGATATGATGTTCCTCCGACGAAAAGGGAGGATCTTTCGACCAGGAGACATGATAGCGCCTGGCGGACCGAGAGAAAACTAAACAAAATAAATTGCTGATGTTTTGTAATTTTTTTCATTCATACTAATATAGAATGAATCCCAAGGGACCCAGGTCTAATTAATCATAATTACCACAGAAGAGATATACCCAGTTGTGTTTTTAACCGACGAAAAAAACGGAGGACGTTCTCAAGTCGACGCATATAAAAGTATATATATATTTTTTAATAATGACCACGCATAACTTCTTACTGAGTAGACCGATTTCGATATTTTTTTATTGGAAAGGGCATACTTTGCAGTTGGTTATACCTTTTTTCAGAGTTGTCCAATTTTGATAATTGTATATTTTATTGGATAGTGTGTGTGTGTTTCATTTTTTTAGTAAGCCGCAAAAAAAGTAAAATAAAAAATATTCACGGACTAAATATCTCATCATATTAAATGGGTGTACATTTTTATTTTTGTTTGCTTTTAAATGACATCGCTATTACGCATATTGACAGTGTCAAGTAAAACGATATTTTGTTTTCGTATAAAAGCAGCGCCCGAAGTTAGAATCAGTCAGTCAGTTAAATATTAATTATGTCAGTCAAGTGAGTCACAGTCAGTTATTCTATTTCACTATACACGAGCACTGTAATCACAGATCACCTGTAATAAACCAATATCAAAACAAATGCTACCAATTTTATTTGATATAACTCAAAAATACACCAAGAAAACGAAATAAAATAAGCACCACACGCCTCTTTCAAGGTTCTCGCCAAAACTCGACTTTACGTTAAATAATATTACAACGCGTCGCAACAAAGATCGCCATTCGCTGGATGCAGCAGTGAAGTTACCAGCAGACCTATTTCTCGACACAATAGCCGCCGGTGGCCGGTACACTGAGCTAACGTCGGGTAGCAAGCCATTGTGAAAACTGTTATTAATTTTACATCGACCGGGATGATCTTTGTATATAAACAACTCGATTCCATGGATTTAGGAGGTATACGGCTTCCAGGCTGTCGGTAACGTAGGGTTGCCAGCACACTGTCAATGTGTCTGTGGACGATGAGATATCGATCCGTTGCTTAGTACTCGTTCTAAAGTAAATATGGCATGTACATTGAAATAAACTTGAACCCCACTGTCTGATGGTGGGGTCAAAAGTCTTAGGAATCGGCGTGCATGTATGAAGAGAATGATGAAGGTAGACGAGGCACGAGAGGTTTGTCAGAACCGGGATGTCTGGCGCTCTACACTCTCTGCCTACCCCGTTGGGGACCTGGCGTGAAGATACATACATACATACATTGAAATATTTGTTTTAATGTAGATGTTTATAAGCTATACCGTGAATGTGAACTATGCATATGCTTGTAACAAAAAAATACAATTTTAACGAAAAAATACTACTTAGATTTTATTGTAAGCAACTAAACTTAGATATTCACTTACGTCCATCAATTATTTAAATAAAACATATTTTCTTATAGGTGCAAGCAACACAACAAAACTGACAATCTCATTGTATCGGCCATCAGTGCGGAACCCTTGCAGACCGTCCACAGTGTAGGGTTGCGAGTACACTGTCAACGTGTCCGGTCTATGGAGATTGAAGTATCGGTCAATTGTTTGGCACTCGTTCTATAGATTATCTACCCCGAGGGGATTACTTTTATCATTTAATTATTTTTTCGTCACGACATAAAAATTATATAACCAAATGTTTAAATTACTTCATATTTTTTGGAAACAAGCAAACTTAGAGAATCAAATAACTTATATCCAACAACAACAGAAATTTAATTCAGTACAGAAGTTAGCAGCACTACAAACATGACAACCCTATTGTATCGGCCATCAGTGCGGAACCCTTGCAGACTGTCGGCAGTGTAGGGTTGCGAGTATACTGTCAATGTGTCCGGTCTATGGACATTGAGGTATCGATCCATTGCTTGGTACTCGTTTTATAGATTATCTGTCCTGCAGCGTTCAGATACAGTTTAATATTTTTGTACGTGACTTCAGGCCTGTATTCCCCAAAAGGATTAGACAAAGCTGCAGGTGCACTATGCATTCAAGCATACATGCACCCATTATCGAACTCGGAGCGTGACACTTGCCAATTGATGAGACACTCCTGAAAAAATGAAAAAGAAATAGTAATTAACCTCCGTCCCGGGAATCGAATACAAGACTTCAGCAAAGCAATAGTATAATCACAGTATAAGGACATTAACACGTTCGTTTTCTTTAGACTGTGGTATAATAATGTTTAGCTAATTTACAAGTTTCTTAAATTCAGGTAGATTATACCTGAATTTAAGAAACTTGTAAATTAGCTAAAGGATTTGCATCCGATATTCGCCAATGGACGAAGTGAAATAGGTGTATTATTAAAATTTTGTGTAAATTGCTTGAAGTTATAATTATTATTGAAGAAATTGGCGAAAATAATGCCGATTGGGAGCTTTTCTGCCATGCGCCTAGAGAACACGAATAATAAAAGATGAAATTTCTGTTGCGAAAAAGATCTTTATTCAGGTATTAAAGCCACGCGTTCTAAACTAAAGAGGGTTAATAGTCTAGCCGTTAAATTACGTTATAACAATATCTCAACTTGAACTCAATGGAGTTACTCATCTCGCTAATATTTTTCAATATTTGTGACCTTTTCGTGTCGGTAGTCGTCTCAATCCAACAATCGACCACTTGAGTCGCCCTTAGCCACTCATCTCGAGTGTTGTACTTCGGAGGGCGACCTAAGCTGTCTATAATACTACTTGGAAATATTGGCAAAGATTTGAAGATAACTGAAGATGTTAAAAATTTTATCCCGATTCAAATGGTGAAACAATCAACTTTTAATATATATATTTTTTTAATTCGCTTACACTCACTGCACCACAGAAGCTATAAATCTGTGTCGAGGGTGCCGATATATATATATATATATATATATATATATATATGTGTGTATTCACTACAAGTACATTATTCTTATCTGTACTATATTAAATTTCAACCCACAGATTTTTATTTATTTTCTTCTTTTATGTTCATTTATGTTATCTTTGGTTTTTTCTTTTTCTTTTACATGCGACGACGAATTGTAATAACTTAGCAACTATGATTCTCATGTAAGTGACTTTGATGTCTTTTTTGAGAATAAATGTCTTTAAACCCATAATTTTTTTTGATTTTCACAATGAACTGACTCATCATGGGCCTCATAAGAGGGCGTTAGCGTTTTGTTACTTCGGATTTTTTTATGAGTCGACGGTGGCAACCTACAATACAGTTCACATGTGATGTCTGCAACCTATAGACATCAACACAAAAATTAGAGGCCGAAATGCAGATGCGTCGCCAACCCTGAGACCTTCTAAAAATAAAGTCGCCTTGTCCTTGAAAAAATTTTAATCCCATTTCCACACATATAAATCTAACATTATTATTTATACGATCTTATAAAGATGCAGCGGGTGTAAAAATGGTGCTGTGGGTGCTGACAGGGGTGTCGGACATTGAGAAGGGTCTTGAGGTCCCACATACGTCCTGTTTCAACTTGCCGACGTCAGAACAGTGTATAGAATGGAATTGACATTATTTCTATGAAGGTTTCGTTAGTTTATTTATACCATAGAGAAATTAAAATCTACGATTCACGTCAAGACCCTGATAGAGTAGACAGAAAGTGTGGAACGGGAGATATCCCGGTCCTGACAAAACTCATAGACAGTACTCGACCAATTTGGTCGAGGTAGATCAGTCTTCGACCTCGAAGATCTTGGGCCTCTGCAACCATCCACATTCGCATTTTACATGCCCGAACCATCGGAGCATGCGTTTTTACATTTTAAGACCAATACTCTCATTCACACAGTAATCTAGGGTTTTGACGCAGAATGTCAATTCGCAAAACGTCATCTCGAAAAAAATGGTCACTTTCGCAGAAAGTCATTTTCGCAAAAGGTCATTTTCTCAGAAAGTCATTTTCGCAAAAAGTCACTTTCGCAGAATGTCATTCACAAAATTATTTTCTCGTATTATTAAGTAGGGTCTAATTAGGATTATTAAGTAGTTGATAGGAGCAGGCCACTACTGCTGCGCTGAGGTCCTGGGTTCAAGCCCAGTGACAGCGGCTATTAAAGATAAATGTGTAACTGTGTTAAACATTGTTACTGGTGGCTACTATAGGTGAAATAACCTGAAATAAATAAATTTTATTTTTATTTTAATTAATTAATTTATTAGAGCTCTAGTGATGGAGCTCGCGGGCGTAGGCACCACCGCATTACCTAATCTATCTGCCGCCAAATGGTAGTGTTCAGCACTATCGTGTTCCGGTTAGATGGTAATGTATGGCCCAGTAATAACTTTCACAGAGACGTAATAACTTAGGTCTTCAGGTGTGGCATCGCATCAGCGTTTTGAGTTCTGGTTTTTGTGTAGATGTCTATAGGCTGCAATCGTTGCTTAACATCAATGTGAGCTGCATGCTTGTTTGTCACCTCCCTTCAATAAAAAAAACATAGTTGTAAATAGATATTTCCCACGAGATAATCCCGAACATAAAATAGGAACAACAAAAGAAGAAAATAGAAAATACAGTTTATAGTAATCATAAAACAAAATAATTGGCTCAGTACTTTGATATTACAACAATAAACAGCAGAAACATCCACCGCAGGCCAATGGGAAGTAAATCAACGAATCCGCAACGTGCTGACCCCATTTTTCGGTAAAGCGGAGAAAAAACGCTCCCGTCCCGCGGGAAATCACGCCGCGGCGATGTGCTCATCACACACCTACGTGACCGGAGCGAGCGGGACATAACCAAGCGTTGTCCGCATTCGTGAATTTCAAGAAAGAGGTGATGTATTTTGAGAGAAATATGTGTCTTAAGAGGGCCGAACTTTTGCAAAATTGAAAAAGATGAATAACGCCATACCTAGCTGTACAATATTATCTAATTAGGTGGAAAATATATTTTAGGTGGTTATTAATCTCGGTGGCGGTATTTTTCACCAGCAAAACACTACAGGTATTTTTTATGAATTATTGATGGCAGACAAGCAGGCAGTTTACACGAATGTTCTGTGAATGCTTAAGCCTATAAAGACTTACATAAAACCAGAAGACAAAATGTTGGTACAATTTCTCACCAAAGCGTAAGTTCCTTTGTGACAGTAATTACGGGGCCATACGATTGTGAAATTACTCTAGGCACGAATGCACAAACTCTCCTATGTCACGGCATATTTCACCGCGTAGTGTTCATAACACAACCTTGTGATTGGGGCGAGCATGTCGTATTTCGCATGGTGCTGTATTACGAGACTAGTAATTCGTGACTGTGTCGTTTGTAATTTTCTTAACGGAGACGAGAAGCTGTCAACTAACTAAGCTAACAATCTTGTTACCACATTTTATCGGATTCGATAAGAAAACAAGTGATGGAACTGCGTTAATGATTATAATTATTTATTAAGCTTAGAATTTCGCCACTTACACAGGTGTGAGAGCAGGCTGCAGCGCATAGAACCGAACGCGAAATAGTCCGCTGCAATAAACAGCCTTTCTATTCCGATGCCCATTACCCGCTCCATGGGACTCGCCCATCGGATACTATATATTATGGTGTATTGCCACTATTGGCGATAAGGGTTTTTTGATGTGAATCCGTGCTTCAATTTGGTTTCATAGTGAATCAGGCGATTGTCAGCAATTCATATAAATTGACTGATTGACTGATAACAAAATCTGGGGATAGAGTTATAGAGTTAGGTTATAATACCTTTTTATGCATTGGTGGTAGAGTTCCAGTGACTGAGCTCATATCGAGTTCCACTTAGATGGTAATGTATGGCCCCGTAATAACTGTCACAGTGGGACAAAAACTTAGGCCGCATGGATGGCAACGCATTTGAGTTTTGACCTTTATTTTAATGCGTAGATGTCTATACGCTGCTTGTTTGCCACCCTTATGATATAACCTAACCCCCTTATTCATAAACGTACATTAGATACGTTTTAGCTATAGAATGCTTTATCTTTGTCAGTTGCATTGTCAAATGTGCAGGATAGAAAAAGACAAAGGAGAGATTAGTAACACTTTAGCTAAAATACGTTTATGAATAAGGGGGTAAATATTTGTAGAAAAAAAAATGGCGCATAACTAGTACAAAAGATATTGGGTGAAATTAAAGATATTTGCGGCTTACTGCCGTCTTCAGAGCTTCAAGAAAATATTCAAATACTATCCGTGCTTAAAACGCTACTGCCTGCCAGTACTCGTATATCGCCAAGTGAAATAACGAAGGTGCGCGCGAGTGAACTTGGAATTTGTAATTACTCGTACAGTTACCACATTCTTCGGAACGATTCAGCTTTGAATTCTTTCAAAGATATGCTCGCTTTGGAGGCGTTCATGTATGGAAGCAGCATGCAGGTATTTCATTTATTTAAAATATGATTTAATTTTCACGGAACATTTTAGTTCTGGCTTTTAAAAGACTCTTGATAGATTTTCACTCGATCTTTTTTGTACTTTGCAAGTTGAACGTGTGCAGCATTATGTTTTTTTATGTAAGTAAGATGGCAAACAAGGACGTAGCTCACATTGATGTTAAGTGATGACTGCAGCCTATACACATCTACATGAAAATATGCAGATGCGTTGTCACCCCTGAGACCTAAGTTGTTATTTCTCTGTGACATCAAGTTCACTGGTGGTAGAGCTCCACGTGACGAAGCTTACGAGGATAGGCACCACCGCATTACCTAATATACTGGCCGCTAAATGGTAGCGTTCAGCACTATCGTATTCACAGCCACTATCGTGGCACTTTAAAGCTTAATAAGTCACGAACAGATAACTAAATCGAAAAATGATATTAGCACATCCCAAACGTCTCTGGAAGACCTATCCCACGATATCCCACACTACATAGAAAACTAAAAATAAAAAATTATCCGCGCATAACATGAAGGGGTGGTACCCTTAATATTTTTTTTTCTCGTTTTTATTCTACCACTTTGTCGGCGTGATTAAGGTGTATACTTATGCTGAATTTTAAGTCTCTAGTATCAGTAGTTTTGCGTCGAGGACGGACAGACAGACAGAGAGACGGACATGGCGAAACTATAAGGTTACTTTGTTTACTACGGAACTCTAAAAGTAGTTTTTCAGCTGAAACATGAGCTAGAAAATGCAGGTCAGTCCTTTATCAAGCTTAGTGAGATAAATCCGTACGTGGCAGTAAAACGTCAGCAAAAATCAGACCGTCTCGCTGAACGCTGACTGGACACGTTTGCTGTCGGACAGAAGAATATTAATAACTGACTAAGCAGCGGACCATATATCACTCCATTTCATAAAGCCCAGTCGAGTCTACGATCGATCTGAATAAGTATTGCTTTGAAAGGTTTTTATTATGAACATACGTAATTTTATACATGACTAGTTGTTGCCCGCGGCTACGCCCGCGTTGAAATTTTTCCTGGATTTTCTTTGCTATAAACCTCACGGAGCCAGAGACCTTTCCAACGAATGCAAAACTGTGGAAATCGGTTCGTGCGTTCTGGAGTTATAGCGTCAGGAAGGAAAACCCGACTTATTTTTATATTTATTTATTTATTCAATCTTCCAAGCACAATAAAAGTACACGAGGCGGACTTAAAGCTAGGTAGCATTGAGATTATATATAGATATTAGAGATTATACATAGTTATATTATAGATTAACTAACAAATTTTCAGACTGGTGGGACGCAAACCGTTCTAATGAGGCAATAGTAAGTGCAATAACGCAAGTTGGGCAGCAGCATCCTTTGATAAAAGGATAGTGAGGATTATGGCATATCCCCTTTATGTGGAGGCTTTGGTCCAATAGTGGACATTTTTCGGTTGATATGATGATTATGATGTTGGTGAACAAATATTCGTCAACATTAAAATAAATATTGCTCGATTAAATAATTATACGTAAAATAAAATATCTGAGAATGACATTAACTCATTTTTATATATAATGGAAGTGGCAAACAAGCTTGCAGTTCACATTGATGTTAAGTGATGACTGCAGCCTATAGACACCCACACGAAGACCAAGGTCAAAATGCAGATGCGTTACCACTCCCGAGGCCTAAGGTGTTATGACACTGTGCCGGAAATTACAGGGCCGTACATTACCACCTGACCGGAACACGATAGTGCTGAACACTACTATTTGGCGGTAGCGGCAAGTGAATTTAAGTAACGCGGTTCAGCTCTACCACCAGTAAAAAGGTTAGGTGTTTATGTATTGTTGTATGTGTACTATGGCATTCATGACATAGGTGTATACCAAGTTTGGGGCTGTTAGTGTAAGCGTGTAAGCGTACTTCAGAATTGTTAAATAATAAAAAAAATTAAGTACATACATATTCACAACCCTAAATTTTGTAAGACAACTTTTTTTAATCGAGTTGTGGTCTGTAAACAATTTTTCTCTTTATCAATAAAAATAATAATTTGCTCATACTTACTCCGCTACACTTATGTTCACATTATATCAAACGAATATTGAATTCTAATTTAGAACGCAACTACAGCGTTCGACCAATCACGTTTCGCTATCCAATTTGTGGCAATACAAAATGTATGTGGTTCCCAATTTCCCACTTATTACATAAACTCCCGATGCCCGAAACCACGTCCGTTGCTACAACGTGCCTACGGCGTAACCACAACAAGCTACGGCGTAGCAACATTCTACGCGTCCACAAATGAACCTGCTAACGCATCGTTCCATTACTTCGCTTCACTACTCCTTTAATTTCATACACACAATGTTAGGAGATGAAGCGCGCATGGGCCGGCGGCTGGTGTAGATCGCTAGTGATTTATTCGGTTAAGCGATACGGGCGCGGTCGGGTGTGTGATGGGTGGCAAAATTAAAAAATGCGCGTTTCCGTGCTTCGGAGGGCACATTAAGCCGTCGGTCCCGGTTGCTATCGATATATAGCAGTCGTTATACTTTGTCGGAAGCCTAATGGGCGGTTTAAAAACATCCGACAACGGGTTGGCCACTAACCCGCATTGGAGCAGCGTGGTGGAGTAAGCTCCAGGCCTCCTACCAAAAAGGCGAGCGACTCGTTCCCAGCAGTGGGGCGTATAAAGGGTTGCCTTTGTTATTGTACAAATCCAAAAATGTCCCAGTAGGCCCACAAGGTACTTATGACGATTGCCAAAGAAAATACAAAGTCCAGGACGAGAGAGTTTATTATCAACAATATAAGAGGTTACTCAACAAACAAAAAATCTCTACAGCGCGTTCTATAATTAACACAATTCTACACTAACGCCATCTATTGGCATAAAAACAAACAAATATGTGTACACAAATTATACAACTTAACAGTTATTATTTATTAATTTTAGGAGCAGGCCTCATTTCTAGTGTACTTATGCTGAATTATCCCACTGGCAATTAATTATTTACCTTATTTTATTAACTCTTTCAACTTCGTGAATAATAGAATAGAATAGAATCATTTATTGCAGGCAACCAGGGCCCATATTATACTATAAACATATACAGAGTAAACAATTAAATTATATTAATACTAGCTGACCCGGCAAACTCCGTATTGCCTCAAAATGAAAATATGACATGTGTCAAAGGTTTGATAGATACGGACTATTTGTATGGGAAAATGAAATGGTGGATTTTACTATTTCCCTTCAATTTCTTCATATTTTCTTACCTTTTAAATATTCTCTGGACTTCCAAAAATCATTCAAAATCAATATTAGCCAAATCGGTCCAGCCATTCACGCGTGATGCTGTGACCAAGGAAAACGGGTTGCATTTTTATATATATATATATATAAATGCTACCCGTTTTCTTGGTATATATTTGAATAGTATATATATATATATACTATTCAATATAAATATGTCTTAAGCACTAACACCGAATCACTGGTCTATTTCTGAGGCGTCCGTCTTGCCTCCCATAATGATTAAATCCAATAATGATTTTGAAGTTTATAACATACTTCAAGATTTCAAGACACGTGTTTGCGCAGACGACCAAGTGTATCAGCGTACCGGTAAGTTCTGTCTGTCTGTTTGTTCCGGCTAATCTGAGAAACGACTAGACTGATTTTGACGGGACTTTCACTGACAGATAGCTCATGTAATAAGGAGTAACAAGCTAATTTTATTAATGAATTTTAGCATAATAGCTACGCCCACGACTTCGGCCGCGTATATGATGAACAACAATTTTGTTAAATTTTGCGCGGACGAAGTCGCGGGCACAGCTAGTTATAAAACTAATGCTTACTCGCAAATAAACTTTTAACAAACTCCTATTCCAACGACTAATTAGTTTTGTCTCTGAAAGTGGGAATAACCTGCTATCGCGGATCTCTTGTTAGTTTGCTGATAATTAATTTAAAGAGGGCACACGACAATTACTCTCGTTAGGGTCTTCGAGAATTTTCTTTGCAACCAGCAATTGCAAAGTTTTTTAGGTCAACTGTTTCTAGAATTTTCCAAACTAGAGCTAGGTTAATGAAATAAGGAAGCAACAAAATTTAATTTCGACGTGATTGTTTAAATTGTTTGGTAAATACTATGTCTCGGCCAGTTTAAAAATCTCTATATTGTAATCTTAAATTATTAAATTCTGGTTTTTGTGTAAATAACTTTAATTATTATTTAGCTACTTAATTTATTTTTATGTAACTAAGGTCAAAATGAAACGTAATTGCAAGCATACAGTTTACACGAACGTTATTAAGTGACGTTCATTCCACCGTCGGCGTGCCAGCTGTTTTAGAACCTAATGGTTTGGCACGTGACGATGGAAGGAGACCGGACGGTATGTCATTAATGCCTTGGAAGCTGGGCAGGCCTTTGGTATGGGACGCAACATGCGTTGACACCCTAGCGCCTACCCATCTTCCAGGCACGGCGTCCGCTGCCGGCACTGCTGCCGCATCAGCGGAGACCCTAAAGCGGCGCAAATACAGTAGTCTTTCAGATGATTACCTATTTGTTCCCTTTGGGGTTGAAACGCTAGGTCCATGGGGTCCCAGTGCTCGTCTCCTATTTGGAGACAATGCGAAACGATTGGTCGACAATTCCCGTGACCAGAGGCCTGGCCAATATTTTGGGCAGATAATAAGCAAGGATTTTTTTTTCATGCATAACCGCTTTATTTATTTTAAGATAGTTTATTTAAGGTTTTAATTAAAAAATATTTGTAATGAAGTGTTATATACTATATTAAGTGATGACTATAGCGTATAGACATCTACACAAAATCCAGAAGTCAAAATGCAGATGCGTTGCCACCCCTGAGACCATAGTTCTTGTCTCTATTGTAGTTATTACAGAGCCATACATTACTATCAAACACGATAGAGCTATTAATTCCTCTGACTGGTGGTAGAGCTCCAGTGACGGAGTTCGCAGGCGTAGGCACCACCACATTACCTAATATACTTGCCGCTAAATGGTAGTGTTCAGCACTATCGTGTTCCGGTCAGGTGGTAATGTACGGCCCTGTAATTTCCGGCACAAAGGCATAACACCTTAGGCCTCAGGAGTGGTAACGCATCTGCATTTTTACCTCTGGTCATTGTGTGGGTGTCTATAGGCTGCAGTCATCACTGAACATCAATGTGAACTGTATGATTGTTTGCCACTTTTAAAATATAAAAAAAAAAAATTATGGCTTGGTTGTGTGATTTGTATTATACCAAGGTTGTATATATCAGAATCGGAATCAGAATCAGAAACTTATTTATTCATTTAGGGTGACAGGCACCTCTTATGACACGTCAAAAACAAACAAAATAAATTAAAGTGAACAACAATTGATATACATGTCAAACAAGATAAAAAATATATGTGAAGTCAAGAATATCACTACGATAAAACGAAATTTAATAAACTAATGTAAAAAGTATATCAGTAGAATGTCTCATTTCCCTTTTACAAACTGCTAGAACATCCGTTATTGTTAAACAATTCAATATTCAACAAAAAAAATTTTTACATCTAATATACAGTTAACGCCCGTATTGTTTTTATAAAAATGTAACTCAGACAATTTATATACTGTATATGTATAATTATGTATAATTAGGGAAAGACTGTATCATTTTGCATCATAGACTCATAATAGCACAGTCATTAACCTCTTTTGGTTTTTTTGTTGGTGGTAGAGCTCTAATGACGGAGCTCGCGGGCGTAGGCACCACCACATTACTTAATATACTTGCCGCTAAATGGTAGTGTTCAGCACTATTGTGTTCCGGTCAGGTGGTAATGTACGGCCCTGTTATTTCCGGCACAGAGGCTTAACACCTTAGGCTTCAGGAGTGGTAGCGCATCTGAATTTCGCCCTTGGTCTTTGTGTGGGTGTCTATAGGCTGCAGTCATCACTTTATATCAATGTGAACTACATACTTGATTACCACTTATATTACATAAAAAAAAAACACCTATTGTAAAAGCGATAAATAAATTTAAAAAAATCACTAGTATTTGACGTCAGATAGATTAGGCAATGCGGTGGTGACTATGCACTCGAGTCCCTACACGGACACTTTACCACCAGTAGAAATAAACAGCAGTGTTCACTCACCATCACCATCCATGTAAATCACACGCTTGTCAGTAAATATTTGAGAAAAAAAGAGAAAATCAAATCTCAAAACGTAGCAATATTAAATAGAACAAGGCGTTTCCTAATATTCTATTTTCAGTCTGTCTTTAATGTCATTGTGTACAAATGTAACCAACGTAAACTCGTATTCTGAACACTAATTACCCACTATCGGGGATCTCTTAGTCTCTTGATAATTAATTTAAAGAGGTCACACGACAGTTATCCTCGTTAGCGTCTTCGAGTGCTTGATTTGTGGCTGCAATTGCAACGTTTTGTAGGTCAGCTGTTTCTAGAATTTTCTAAGCTAGAACTAGGTTAATGGGTGACGCTTTAAACGAATAATTTAATGTGTTTAAAAAAAATATATTCGGTCAATTAACGATAATACAAGACCATTTTTAAAACACCATCCAAATTTGAAGAAACCTATTTATTCATTATTCTGAATTACTTTTACTAAGGAGCTTACCTTGAAAACGTAATTAAAAATTAGGTGCTGCATACAAAATGTGTGGAAATTAAAAAAATAAGTCAGTAGTATGATGGATGGACTGGTGATCCTGAAATTCACTAGCATTATTTTTTTTATTTAATGGAAGTGGCAAACAAGCATGCAGTTCACATTGATGTTAAGTGATGATTGCAGCCTATAGACATCCACACAGAGACCAAGATCAAAATGCAGATGCGTTACCACTCCTGAGGCCTAAGGTGTTATGTCTCTGTGCCGGAAATTACAGGGCCGTACATTACCACCTGACCGGAACGCGATAGTGTTGAACACTACCATTTAGCGGCAAATATATTAGGTAATGCGGTGGTGCCTACGCCCGCGAGCTCCGTCATTGGAGCTCTACCACCAGTAAAAAAAAACACTTTAATATCATAAAATGCTGGGTGATCAAATTGGCTAGAATCAAAAGATCAAAAGACCACTTTTGAACTTGAGCTTCTGGGATCGATTTCTGAATGGAGTAATATTTTCTTTTTCCATACAAAACACTTCACATAACTGCACGACTTTGAAATGAAAATTAACCTTCACCGAGTATTATTTTATTACGTAATAAATGCGAGTACACGTATTTGAAATGACGTCAGCACAAAAAGCAATCGGTGCGTGAAGGTAATATGTAACTAAGGGTTCACCACACTGACGCCCCGTCGCCCATTAGGGATGTCAGCGTTTAATTGATGATTTTGAAATATCGATCGAAAAATATCGATGTATTAGTAACGTTGACGATTACCATCAAGGTCTATTAATTCACTAATTGGAAAACTACTAGACAGTTTGCTCTAGGTAAGCCTATAGATCTGTAGAAACTGGAGGATACAATGCATGGTCGATTTAACAGCTTACGTGATTTGTTTTTGTAACTGAAATAATGAGTACTTTCTCGAACAAAATTCAATTGTGATACCAACATTTTTGACAAAAAGAAAAAATATATGCATACACTCACAGCCCCACAGTAAGAAAAAACCTGTGTCGTGCGTGCCGTTGTACACATACAACACATACACAAACACCCAGACCCGAAACAAATACCTGTAGGCCATACAAATATTTGTCCCGGTGAAGGGATCGAACCCGCGACCCATCGAATGAAACGGTCAACTCACACCGCTGGACTAACCGGGTCGTCAAATAATAATATAAGAAGTTAATTAAAAAATTTTTAGCCAATGTAGTTTTAACGGAGCATCCATTATATCGATATATCGATAGTTATCTATACGCAGTTTTCCTCCCTACCGCATCCCGCCTGCTATTCGTACATTGAATTAAGTGAACGCGACACTGGCGCCTCTAATTGGCCCCGGTTACTATGACAACCGGTCGCCATGGCAACCGGAGACGAGACAATAGGACGACACCAAACAGAGCAACCTCGTTTCGCTTGTTAGGCGCGTTTCGCCGCGTTTTTGGGAGGTTAACGTTGATAATTGGTTCGTTAATATTAATTTTGCATCTGAAATCTACGTACAGGGGATTGTTGGTGTGTTTATTTGGATGCAGTGTTAAAAAAGGAACAGTTAAATTAAAAAATATATATATATCGACTATTGCTGTCAATTCAAAATTACTTTTGCTGCGCAAGACATACTGCTGGACAAAAACTTCTCCTAAAATGGCCACAACAGTGCTGTGCATCATTGGGGAGAATATGCCATAATTGCCATGCTTGGCATCACATTGGCGGCAGATTTATTACGGGACGCTATAATCTCATCAACAAATCCCGCGTTATGGTATATATTGCAACCTATTGGAATGGCGTGACTGCTGTTCTTCGATGACTAACTGCACTAGCGGAAGAATTCTCCTTCCCCTGTGTGCGATGGGGTCGCCACCCGACGATCCAAATAAAAGGATAATAACTAAGTTGAATTCAACTAAAACGGCCCGCACAGTTTACTGCATCAACTTAAGACACGCGGTTACGCAGATGACCTTGTTTAGAAGAGCGCCGGCGGGCTCCCGCTGCTTGATACTTTTAGACAAATTAAAACAAATTATTCGACATCAAAGAGCGTCCAAGAGATATGGAAGATCCGTGAGACATTGAAAGTATGGTTAACTTGGAGCATACTTTCAATATCTCAGACAAAATCACATCGCAGCAATTCGCGTCGCGTCTCATCGCATCGCAGATTTATGTAGGCGCCCTAAGTCAAATCCAACTCAAAATTGACATCAAATAACATTTCTGAAATCAATGACAATTTTAATCAAATGAATACTTACCAAAAAACAATTCGAATACATCCAACAATATATTCAATGACAATAAGCTTCACAAGCATCAAAGTCACTATAGTATCGGTGTTCCAATCAGAAACATACAAAGACATGAAAGCATCGGATCCCAACATATATTTACTGGTGGTAGAGCTCCAGTGACGGAGCTCGCGGGCGTAGGCACCACCGCATTACCTAATATACTTGCCGCTAAATGGTAGTGTTCAACACTATCGTGTTCCGGTCAGGTGGTAATGTACGGCCCTGTAATTTCCGGCACAGAGGCATAAGACCTTAGGCCTCAGGAGTGGTAACGCATCTGCATTTTGACCTTGGTCTTTGTGTGGGTGTCTATAGGCTGCAGTCATCACTTAACATCAATGTGAACTGCATGCTTGTTTACCACTTCCTTTACATAAAAAAAAAAAAAATATGTCTATCATACAATGTATCATGAACATCAATGGATGGGAATGCTACGACAGCTACGCCGTAGCCGTAGCATATTCGTAGCGTATGTAGCGAGGCGTCCATTGAGGTATACATTATAAACCCTTGTACTCAAAGCGGGGGAAACTGTTACAGATATTTATTTTCTAGGGAAATGGGTGTATTGGAAACTAATGAAGCTATTTGGCTTATTTAGTTTATTGAAATAAAACTAGTTTTCGGTTTTATCTCGCGTATATTTAACTAAAATTATTATTTCAAATCGAACCCGACGTTTTGGTCGCTTTTCAGCTTCCGTGATCTCGGGCAGACTGAGGTGGTATTATTTAGTTTAGTTTATTTAGAAGCTTGATTAGTTAGTGATAGATTTAAGACAAAGGAGTCCGATTAATATTACGAATTAGAGGTCGATTGGAGAACAAAATAAAGGTTTTATTTTATTTTACACTGAAGTTTGCCGTAGTGGTAGGTCGGTTAAGTTAAAACAAGTTTTCGTACCACTTTTGTCGAAATTTTAAATAATATAATTATATTTTCTTAATTTCAGACAGGAGATTGCTTCTATCCATCATAGACATATAATAGCAGAATATTTATAATTTAAAAACGAACTAAGTAGTCGTATTATCTTTCTGTTTAAAATAAATTGTTTTGAGTTCATTAACTAAATCAAAATCTCACCAATAGATATATATTTTAAAATTAATTACCAAAAGCACAGCAATGACCTATTTTGAGTGACCGATGGGTTATGGAATATATTAAAAGATATAAGAATTTAGGATAATATGTAATATATAAGAAAGTTAAATTAAAACAATAATAACTTTGTAACTTAGCAGGATAATTTAAAAAATTAAGTAATTAATTTTGCTACATATTTAGGACGAGATTCGCACATTAAGTCCCCAATCAATCATATCAATACGTCCCATGATTGACCACTCAACTTGTATAGCTATCCCACAATACTAGTAGTTGTTTTATATTATTTCGCATTAACACATGCTTGTGAAATATATTTTATTTAAAGAAAAATGGAAAGAATCAGAATCAGAATCAGAAACTCATTTATTCATTTAGGGTGACAGGCACCTCTTATGACACGTCAAAAACAAACAAAATAAATTAAAGCGAATAACAATTGATATACATGTCAAACAAGATAAAAAATATATGTAAAGTCAAGAATATCACTAAGATAAAACTAAATGTCATAAACTAATGTAAAAAGTATATCAGTAAAATGTCTCTTTTCCCCTTTACAAACTGATAACAAAGAGTAAAAAGAAAAGAAAAAGAGTCATTCTTTGTCATTCACCGGCAAAGTTCCAAAGGCCAATATGATCTGAGAAAAACTTGCCGGAAAAAACTCAGTCGGCTCTTTTAAAAATATCTCTTAGGCATATTTTTACAATTTTCCATAATTTAAACAAGCTTAAAATTAACAATATAATATCAACATTAGGTACACATTGATTATTACATTTAACACCTTTGTGGAGCTAGATCAGCATTTAGCCAAACATTTCTATCCTTGAGATAGTCCTCGAGTTTATAGTAAGCCTTTTTACATAGAGTGCGTTTAATTAATGCTTTGAATTTACCATCGGTGAGTTCAGCAATCCCGGCTGGGATCTTGTTATAAAATTCTACACTATATTTTAGGAAAGATGTATTAGTTTTCGTCAGTCGAAAACTTGGCAGAGACAACTTGTTCTTATTCCTCGTATTATAACTATGCCTATCGGAGATTTTATCAAACAGATGTAGATTTTTCCTCGCGAAAAGTATATTTTCATAGATGTAATGGCAAGGGACTGTCATTATATTTATTTCTTTAAATAGTTCTTTCAAAGAATCACGACTACGTAAGTTATACATTGCTCTAATGGCCCTCTTTTGTAATACAAAAATTGATTGTATGTCAGCCGCTCGACCCCACAATAAAATACCATAGGACATGACACTGTGAAAATAGCTAAAATAAACAAGTCTTGCAGTGTCTATATCAGTTAATTGCCTAATTTTTCGAACAGCATAAGCTGCGGCACTCAGACGTTTCGCTAACTGCCTAATATGTGGTCCCCATTGTAACTTCGAGTCAAGCGTTATTCCCAAGAAGGTAGCGTCATCAACAAATTGAATTTTGTCATTGTTTATAAAAATGTCTCCTTCTTTACTTTTTACATTAGGGAGGGTAAAACGGATACATTTGGTTTTTTTACTATTCAGTGCAAGATTATTGACAGTAAACCATTTATGTACTTCTCCTATGACCTTATTTAAAGTATCGTAATCTGGATTCCGTCTGTTCATTTTAAAAACTATTGAAGTATCGTCTGCAAATAAAATTGTTTTGGGCATACTGTTAGGCATCAAATGAAGTAAATCATTAACGTAGACTAAAAACAGAAATGGTCCTAATATTGAGCCCTGTGGGACACCCATTCCTGTCTTTGCACCTTGAGATTTTACTCCATTCACTTGAACTACTTGTTCCCGATCCTTAAGGTATGATTGAACAAGTTGAAGAGCTTTATTTTCAAGTCCATAATGATCAAGTTTGCCAATTAATGTATTGTGGTCCACGCAGTCAAACGCCTTTGAAAGGTCGCAAAATATACCTATAGCATCTTGTGAATCCTCCCAAGCTTCAAAAATATGTTTTAATAAAGAAACACCGGCATCGGTTGTACAACGTCCTTTTGTAAAACCAAATTGCTGTTCGTGTAAGATGTTATTTGTATTGAAATGTTGCAGCAATTGAGTAAGCATCAGTTTTTCGAACACTTTACTGAGAACGGGCAGAATAGATACCGGTCTATAATTATTAGGGTTTTTATTGTCACCTGATTTAAATAGCGGTATAACTTTACTAAACTTTAATAAATCTGGAAAGACTCCCTGATCAATACATAAGTTAAAAATTGATGCTAAGTAAGGAGCTAAGGTATCTATAATTGACTTACACACCATAACAGACATGCCATAAATATCTTCGGTAGCTTTTATTTTAATTTGATGAAAAGCTGATCTTACAGACTGTGGGCTAACATGTTTAAACCTAAATTGAATAGTACAAGCTTCTACGTTATTTTTCAGAATATCAATGGATAATAAAGAGGATGAGTTTAAGGGTTTTGTAATTTCAAAGGGAATCTTAGCAAAGTATTCTACAAAGTGCTGCGCAATGTCAGGATTCGAACTCACAGTACCCTGAGATGTCTCCAAAATCACGCGACCATCACTCCGTTTATTTTTGCCTGCTTCACTATTTATTACTTTCCACGTAGCCTTCATCTTATCGTCTGCATTTATTATTTTCCTACTCAAATATATAGACTTTGCCTTTTGACACACATTTTTGTAAATTTTTGAATATGTAGCAATATATTTATTAAGTTTTTCATTTTGCATACAATTCTTAAGGCCATATAATTCGAATAATCTCTCCCTACTTTTACGAATGCCAGTTGTAGCCCAATCACAGAAACTAAATTTATATTTGGTAGATTTAGTTTTAATTTTAAATGTTTTATTAAATTGTGTATTAAGTACCTTAAAAATTTGCTCATAACAATTATTTGCACTATTTAAATCAAACTTTTGGGAATATAACTCTTTAGTTAACATGTCATTAAAATAGTTTAATTTAGCAGAAGTTATTTGTCTGTATGTTTTTTGTGTTATATTTTTACTATTAGCAGTGGCAAAAGTCATTATTTGCCCGCTATGATCCGAAGGCATGCAGTTAACAATATTTTTATCTAAATATTTAAGATCACAAAATATATTATCAATACAAGTTGCTGAGGTTGGACTCACTCGAGTGGGTTCCAAAAAAACATTACTTAGATTGAACGACATAAAAAGATTCAATAGTCTACAACTATTAGAGCTATTTTCCAAAATATTAATGTTGAAATCTCCACATACAATAACAGATTTTTTACTAGAACAAGCTTTTTTCAATACATCCTCCATAGTGGAGTCAAATACGTTAATGTTTTGGTAATTTGGTGGTCTGTAAACGCACACTATTATATGCTTCTCCAGCTCAACACAAGATATTTCCGCAACATGTTCCACTGATAAGTCAACTATGTCCCTACGTTCCCTGGAATTGATTGAATTCTTTATCATAATAAGAGTACCTCCATGATGCATAGTTTTTCGGGTATAACAACTTACTACAGAGTAATTTTTATAATTAATCAACACTTGGTTTTCTTTCAACCAATGCTCAGTTAAACAAATAATATCAAATTGAAGTTTCTCTAATACTAATTCTAATTGCAATATCTTAGAAGGGAACCCTTGAATGTTTTGGTGAAATAATACCAAATGACTACTTCTGTTTAACATAGGAGTGCCAGAAGATACCGATTTATTTGAATGCTTGTTATTGGTAACTTCCTTTGTCTTAAAATCTAGTTTAAATTATAATTATACAGAGTTCGTCCTCCATCCCCATAACCACCACTAGACAGCGAGGCCATACAGTGTGTATTTCCTCGCTGTGCTGGAGAATACTCCACGTCTCTAGTGATGGAAGATGTAGACTGAGGTTCAATATATGAACACTCTGCTTTGTCATGCACAATACAATTTGTAACATTTATGTTACTGTCCAACAAATAATTGTTTTTAGTTACATTTTCCATAACTATGTTAATATTATAAGCTATCAATGTAGCTAGTAAAGTTCTACATTTCTTAGGAAGAAACATAGCGTCCTGTGTCAGTTTAAAACCACTAATAAATTTATTAGTGTCAAAATACAATAATTTGTCACTATGACGACAAGACAATGTATGTATTACATTATTCAAATAATAAATAGAGTTATTTTCCCTTTGTGTTAATAATTGTGAATAAGGGAGTGCGCACATCATTACATTATTTAAATTCATTTTCAGTAAGGTGTCAATACCATCAACAATGTCCTTTTTTTTAAGACCTAAGCTATTCCCAAACAGAATGATCACAGATGTATTACTATTAATTTTTGTGTTCTCTATTTTGCCAATTAATTGCTTAAAAGTTAAATAAAAATAAAATTTGACTTCAGGCGAGACTCGAACTCGCGGCCTATTGGGAATCTAGTCCAGCCGCTCTTCCAATTGAGCTACTGAAGCCCTGCCCGATTTGTCAAATCTTTCCTTCACATTTATTGCATTGCTTTATGGTAGCAGCAGCGCCATCTATTGCCAACTATGCTAGTTAGGCAGTTCGAGTCTCGCCTGAAGTCAAATTTTTCTTTCCATTTTTCTTTAAATAAAAAATACTAGTAGTTGTTTAGCTATACAGTGAGTTCATCTCTGAAGCCCTGAAGGGGCATGTAGCGGCCATTGTAGCTGTAATTAAATGAGGTTTTAATGAAAACGCGACAGAGCCCACCAGCTGCGCCGCGTGCATTAGCAAATACACTCAAACAAAGAGCTTTGATGCGTTTCTGTCGGGAATATCGCGCTGTCTACATTATTTGGTCGGCTTCACTACGTGGTTGTGTAACATGAAAATTGTTCGAAATAGTTTTCGAAGACAATCTGATTAGCTGTTCCTAAGTGCCTGCACTTGGAACTGTGCTAAGTGGATGACTATGTTAACGAATTGATTTTTCTTTTTCTTCTATTAAGGAATAGGTAAATTTTGATGATTTATCGATTAAATTTTATTTATATGCTAGTTATTTTTAATACTTATTGAATTATTATTACACATATTTTTTTTTTTTTTAAACATAATTTACTATAGATAGCTTTTAATTTCCTTGTAGACCAATTTAAATTAAAATATGCAATTTGAATTAAAATTTTAGAATACTCAATTTCATAATTTCGGCTATCGTAATAAAATTACAAAAAGCTGCTTCATATAAAAATCACATCGCCGCGCGTCAAAATGTACGATTTTAAAGTTGGCCTAATATTAAAAGTATTTCAAGTTTCTTTATTACATAATATCATGTATATGTAGTATATTCATAAATATGAGTAAAACAAATGCTCACAAATCGAACCTGCGACATCAGGATAACCGGTTCAGTTGCTTTTACTAAGCCATTGAAGCCCCAAAAATTTTACTGAGGTAGTAGATGCTTCGGTAGCTAAGAAGTGAAGCGGCTGGAATGATTATCCTGAGGTCGTAGGTTCGATCCTACCCGAAGTCAAATTCTTCCGTCCATTTTTTCTTTTATTTCTAATTTCACTCGCATGTAGTATAGTAAAAATTAAAAAAGACACGCCTACAAATCTGAGATTGTCTTAAAATTGACCATTCACGCTTTACCTAAAATGTTATTCACACAAGACAAAGCGTTAACTCTAACGTCCTTGGTATCAGTTTACCGTAAAAGCTTTCGGAGAAACGTCTCCGATTACTGAACTCGAATGTAATTTAAAATACCTCCATATTTTATGAATCAATCTAAGTAAAAGGGTTTCAAAGCGTTGTATAAAGAGAAGGTATCGAGGTGTTAGATATAATGAAAATTTATTTATACAATATTGGAACTTAGATAAAACTTAGCAAAAAAAAACGTAACTCCACGCCTTTAATCCCCGAAGAGGTAGGCAGAGGTAAATGCATGCATTCAAGCATACATGCAAACACCCACGATTCGCCGGTTACGTTTTTGTCGCATGTAACAGGTGGCGAGCCTGTTATCATCTCCGGGTACATTACCAAACTTCGAGGTACTGGGAAATTTCCAGAAAATGGAAAAATCCCAATAGAACCAGAGATAAAGGCCTTACACCATTATCTCTGATACCCTCTACCCGGGAATTAAACCCAGGACCTCAGCGAAGTAGTAGTGGCCTGCTACCACCAGGCTACCGAGGCAACTTAGCAAAGCCGTATAAAATTAAGTGACTGACTGACAGTGATTTAATGTCATTGATCGTAAGTGACACTGTAGCTTTAAAGACATCGTTATAAATTCCGATCGACCACACAACACAGCCTCTTAAAATCCAGAGATTTCAATGTGCATGCGTTGCCACTTGTGGTGCCGGAAATTATGGGGCCGTACATTAACTACCTTTCCGGAAAATGATAGCGCTAAACACTATAATTAAGCGGCAAGTAGATAAGGTAATGTGGTGGTACCTTCATCCTCGAGCTCCGTAACTGGAGCTCTACCACTAGTTGATATATGTGTGTGTGATGCGAGAATTTCAGATAAACATTTTTGAATTCACAAGCAATATAATGTAACTTTGCGCCTCAATTAACCGAAGGGATAGACCGGATGACCGGAACACGATATTGCTGAACACTACCATTTAGCGGCAAGTGTATTAGGTAATGCGGTGGTGCCAACATCCGCGAGCTCTACCACCAGTATAAAAACTGCTAAAGTCTACATTAACTGATTCCAAAGAATTTTGATCTCTACGAAAAACCAATATTAATTGCGTATTAATTATACCACATTTAACCAAGTCTTAAAAGATACAATTAAGAAAAAAAGCATTATATAATGAAAAAAGTCAGGTTCGTAAATTGACACATACCGAGATATATGATGGCTGTGTAATGTCTACATGGTATGGTGCTCTAACATCATCTACCATTACAAAAAGTCTGCCAAAATTCCGGCAGACTAAGGAGACAGAAAAAATTTATAGTGTTCACACAGCCTCTTGTGAAACGCTATATAAATACGTCTCGACGACAGAGATGTACTTATATGCGGAACAAATTAAAATGTTCCGAGGGCAGATAGCATAATATAATAACTAGAATATTTCCAAGACCAGGTGACCCAAGTACCTATATTATTAATAATAATATCGTTCATGCGACGCTTGTTTATGTTCTTGGATTATTACAAGCTAGCTTCATTGTTGGCGGAATTTAATCATAGTGCATTATAAAGTGCTTATTATTAGCGGAACTATTTAGCGCGGGAGATTTTAATAATATCGTTTTATATGTATATACGGACGTAACATAAGCCTCCGTTATTAAAAGCAAAAAGAGTATGAGAGAGAGAGAGAGATATAATACAAAAAAATATATAATAAAGTTACATTTTTATCGAATCAAACACACAATAAATAACCTATGTGTATATTAGGTAATGAGGTGGTGCCTACGCCCGCGAGCGCCGTCACTAGAGCTCTACCATTAGTAAAACTTTCTGCCAAACGTCTCATTGTAAACTTGGGTTCTTAATTCTTATTTCACTGCCGACAAAACTGCGCCCAAACAAATTACGAACGACAAAAAAAATACTTGTCTCGGCACCGACAAAGGACCAGCGAACAATGGCATATAAATGGAGTTACATCGTCGAATGAGACAATGAGATTATGCGGGCCGGCGAAACAATCGGTACCCCGTGAGCCAACTACAATGATTTAATATTAGCCAATGCTAACGTGTAAACTGGGGGCCAATTTTTTGAGAATTTTGATTGAGTTACTTAATAAAAAGTGTGTCTAAATTGGCGGTGCGTGTTGCGTGTCACTTGTAAATAAATTACTAGAATTAGCTGTTGTTTATTTTTATTTCACGCAGTGGCAAATAAGCAAACTGTTAAAATTGATGGTAAGTAATACTGTACACATAGACCAGAGGTCAAAATGCAGATGCGTTGCCATCCTTGGCACCTTAGTTGCTATATATCTGTTATAGTTAGAACGGGGCCATAATGCCTGCATTATATTATCCAATACTCATATATCTAAAATATCTACTAAAAGATGCAGTTTTGAAGTATGCAAAATTTTTCAACAAATATCGAAATCATATTATCCTACCTCGAATATTCAGACAGCACGAAATATAGCGCTGACGCCACTCTACTTCCTCACGCTTCCATTTTTGGGGTTCCGTATTTCCTCAAAAGATAATAATGGTATACTTTATAGCATCACTTTTATATCTGCCTGTTTGTCCGTCTGTTGTACGGGTCGCAGCTAATTCGCTTCGAAACCAATGAGCCAATTGAACTGGAATTTGGTACACAGTGAAGTAATATGAACGTGGTACCTACTTAAAAATAATTTTAAGCACCGCATTACTTAATCTGAAGCCAATAGTGTTTAGCTCTACCGTGTTTCGGTTAAATGGTAATAATGTATGGCGATAACTATTCACATGCAGAGACATAACAACAGGTCTCAAAAATAGCAACGCATCTGCATTTTGACCTCTGTTTTTTGTGTAGATGTCTATAGGCTGCAGTTATAGCTTAACATCCATATGCACGGTTGCTTGTAACCTTCGTTACATAAAAATACCCTATTTTGTACCATTAGCTATATTATTATGAAGTTAATGGTATCAATTTACATCCTATATTAAAAATTACAATTTAAATTATTTCAAAATTTCTTTATTGTACGGTACCCGACTTGCATTTGATTTGGCAGGTTTTTCAACATCACTGCCAACAGAAAATTGAAATTCAACGACACCGCGCAACACCGACGTGGCGCGAAGAAACACCTGTATTTCAAGAATATACGACTACAGCATTCCTTTGGCAAAATTCGATTGTGTCAATCCGATAGTATGAATGTTAAAATGGAATTGTATCGGAAATCTCGGTCAGCGAGGTGCGGTCTCCGGGATTTCCTTATGATTTCTCGCGCGGTGCATTTCTGTAATACGAGATGGCGGGCTGTTTTATTTAAACACTAGCTGTGCCCGCGACTTCGTCCGCGTGAGAATTTATGATTGTTTAGTATCTACCCGTACGAAGTCGTAGGCGCAGCTAGTATGAAAATAGCCTAAGTTACTCCTTATTACATCAGCTATCTGCCAGTGAAAGCCCCGTCAAAATCGGTCCAGCTGTTCCCCCGTTAAACAGACAGACAGACAGACAAAAATCGTAAAAAATGTTGTTTTGGTATATGTACCGTGTATACATACATATGCATTTAGTTAAAAGCGGTTATTTTAATATTACAAACAGACACTCCAATTTTATTTATTTGTATAGATAGATATAGGTCGCGCCACGTAAAAAGAACGCTGGAAGAAAGTAGAAGGGATGTGTTCGCGCATCGGTACACTCGCGCACGAAAGTACTAGCCCTATTGGTTTATTTTTGATCTAGCTTTCGCTTGCGGTTTCGTGTATTGGTAGGCAGATTGAAAACGCCGCACCTCATACCACCAAATAGATCGATAAATCGTCTACTGCGCAGCTTGACCGCCAGCGTTCTTTTTACCTGGTGCGACCTATAGTAGTCGGACATAGAGTTCGCTTCTATGAAGACAATAAAATAACTCGTTAATATAGACTATCATGTAAATGGCAGTGATGGTGGGGTCAAAAGTCTTAGGAATCGGTGTACGTGTATGAAGAGAATGATGGAGGTAGATGAGGCACGGGAGGTGTGTCAGGACCGGAATATCTGGCGCTCCACACTCTCTGGCTACTCCGTTAGGGACCTGGCGTGAAGATACATTATAAACTATGAAATTTGTCAAATCTTATTTTTAATTGGTCTTTAAGAGGACACTTTTACAAATTTAAAGCACTGAACAACTCTCAATGCTAATTGAATAATTATAAATAGTAAATATCTATCTGCGCCAAGTTAGTTACGGAGTATAAATAACATAAAATACATGTTAGCACATGTACATTTTAATTTTCTTAGTAGATTCAAGTTGGTCAAACTACACACGGTGTACAAAGTTTGATTAAAATCGGTTAAGTTGTGTAGGAGTCCAACACACAAACACCATGACGCGTAATTTACATATTAAAATCATAAATGTGACAAATAAGATACAGTTTGAATAGCCTATTATTCGGCAAAATGTCACCTCGTTAAATATCGCGTTCCATACAGTTGATTAATTTCGGTGAAACGGAACGAACGGGAAGTAAGTTTATCATTTAATTTCGCAATCTCGACGGAACGTGACACGTTCTCTTGTATTTGGACGACATAATATAGGATGAGGGATATTTTATTACGTCGCTTTAATCCGCGAAGGCCCATTTATGTTTATTCAGAAAGATTTTTATTATATTCCATCAGTATTTTTTTAATTATTGTTAACTGCGGTAACGATTTCAATTTATGTTATGGAAGAAGCAAACTAGCATGTCGTCATGGTGCCGTCTCTTTTCCTACACCGTACTACCCGCCGAAGAAAGAAGTTCCACCCACACCGACTGGACACTTGGCAGTGCTCAACGGTGCGGTTTTCACGTTCGTTCCTGCCCAGAACGTGTAAATTGTGGAACGAACTTCCCTCTGAGGTGTTCCCTCGGTGCTACAATATGGGGTTCTTCAAAAATGGCGTCAAAAGAGTTCTTCAGGACTGGCAGCGCGTTGGCAACGCCCCTGGTGTTGCAAATGTTCATAGGCGACGGTGACCACTTTCCATCAGGTGGCCCGTTTGCTTGTCTGTCAATCTTCAGACGTAAAAAAAAATATATATATATATTCACATTGATGTTAAGTGATAACTGGAGCCTATAGACACTTACACAAAGACCAAGGTCAAAATGCAGATTACCCCTCCTGAGGCCTAAGGTGTTATTTATGCCTCTGTATCGGAAATTACATAGGGCAGTACAATAAACGTTGAAATAAAACTAGTTTTTGGATTTATCTCGGACCTATATTAAACTAAAATGTTTATTTAAAATAAATAAGCAATTTTAATTTCAATGACTGTAGCTCGCGAAAACTTAAGGACATTTAGTATGTCCATAAGTTTCCCTACTTCCCTACTAATACTATAAATTCGAAAGTAACTCTGTCTGTCTGTTACCTTTTAATGTCCAAACGACTGAACCGATTTTAATGAAATTTGGTACAGAGATAGAGCTGACTTTGAGAAAGAACACAGGCTACTTATCGTAGTTATTTATAAAATGACATCCACTCGGGCGAAGCTAGTACATAATAATTTAATTAAATAATTTTCTGCCTCGGTAGCCTAGTGGTAGCAGGCCACTACTACTACGCTGAGGTCCTGGGTTCGATTCCCGGGTAGGGGGGTTATCAGAAATAATGGTGAAAAAGCCTTTATCTCTGGTTCTATTGGGATTTTTCCATTTTCTGGAAATTTCCCAGTACCTCAAAGTTTGGTAATGTGCCCGGAGATGTCAACAGGCTCGCCACCTGTTACATGGGCCAAAACGTAACCGGCGAATCGTGGGTGTTTGCATGTATGCTTGAATTGCATACATGCAAACACACATGCATTTACCTCTGCCTACTCTTTCGGGGATTACAGGCGTGAAGTTACGTAATTTTCTCATTTTGTTCCGTAGCCGTTCCGTTCCGTAGCCTTTTTTATGTCTTCAGCATACCCACCCTGACACACTGATAGTAAGTGAAGAGTGTAGTCTATAAATACTTCTGTGTAGAGAGTGTAGTCTATAGACACGTCTGAGAACTAAATTGTTATACCCCTGTGCCGGAATTACAAAGGTCGTACATTACCATCTGATCGGAACATGATAGTGCTGAACACTTACTTTTAGGGACAAGTAGATTAGGTAATGTGGTGGTGTCTATGCTCACCAGTTCCGTCATTGGTACTCTACCACCAGTAAAAGAGAGGCGGACAGACGGATGGATTGACGAACGTGACGCAACTATGGGTTCCTTGTAGGCTTTACTGGTGGTAGAGCACCAATGACGGAGTTAATTTAGCTTCACAACATTTAATCAATGATTGCATTAAAATTTTATGTAATACAAAGGTTGATTTCAATGAGAGACTAACAATATGAATTTATCACTGCAAAATGGACTTGAATTTTAACCTGTGAACGCGTTCTTTACGTAGCTTTAAAATTCATAAGTACATCCTTTGTTTTGAACTCACTTTCGCTAGGCGCGAGCAGGGCAGGCGCTAGGGATGTAATCGACAAGAAAAATATCGTTGTATCGATTTTTGAAGGTTCACAAAAACATTGATGGTATTCCGAACCATTTTTTCTGGTGGTAGAGCTCCGTCAGAGCTCGCGGGCGTAGATTCCACTGCTGTTATGTCTTAATGGTGATTATGACGGGCTATATAGTACCACCTCACCGGACCATGATAGTGCTGCATTACAATTTGGCCGTATATAGATTAATGGGAAATGAGTTAATGCAGTGGTGCCTACGCCTTCTAATTCCTACAATGGAACTCTACCACCAGTTTATACTGTACATCCCATAACACACCGATATGTTGAAGTTTGTGCAACAGCGAACTTCGATTTTATTCTAGATAATTATCGTATCGTTCACATCCCTAAGTGTAGTTCAGATAAATTAAATTCAACCTATCATTTCCCTCCTCACAATTAGCGGAGAGTTGGCCACCGTGTTGCGAAGTGTTCCCCTTTTTGATAATCAATTATGTAGACGTTAAGCCAAGATTGGTGCTAATTGCTCCCATTTGTACTTACAAATAAAAAAAATAAAAAAAGGGAAAGGGAAAGGGAAGGGGTAAATATGGGGATGAGATTATTTTTGTGAAATTAGTGTGCAGTAAAAGTGGGTAAACTAAATTCTATTTGAACAATATTTATTTTTTTTACCTTATAGACTTCGATACCTTAAAGCTTTTTCCTAAAGTAGCTGGGTGTGTTATAGAGGTCGCAGGGTCAAATAAGGTCGATATGTGGCGCCTGTGTTAAGTTTTGATAGCAGGCAAGTCTACGTTTGGGCAGAACAACGTTTGTATTATATACCGTACAAACGTTGTTTTGTCCAATTGTTTTATGAAATTAAAAAATATTATTGTTATGTCAATGCCATTTAATAAGGGTAACCCTAGATACGTCCCACTGCTGGGCACGAGTCTCTCCCCTTCTTGGGAGGAGGCCATTTAACGATCATGATAATGACTGAAGACATAATTGGCCAATGGAGTAGTTTTGTTAAGCTTCAAAACCCAGTATGATTTAACCGATAACAAAAAATGAAAGATATGTAATGTTCAATAGTTCAAATCATTAAAACAACCAATTTCGGTGTGAAAATTCGTATAAAGTCCGCAATATGCTATTGTAGCAGTAAAGCAGTCCACTCATCACATTTCGTACGAAGAAGAGAAAATTTTCGTCCGATAATTTGAAATGTCTACGACAGTCTACGAAGTGCTACGCGGTGCTACGCGGTGCTACGTTACTGCTACATTTTCCATAGATTACTTGTTTTATGTACAGAAGGTGGCAAACAACAATGAAGTTTACACGGATGTTAAGTGATGTCTGCAGCCTATAGACATCTACACAAAAACCAGACGTCAAAATGCAGATGCCTTGCCATTTCAGCTGAGATCTAAGATGTTATGTCTGTGTGATAGAAATTACGGAGCCATACATTACTATCTTGACTTGACGACCCGGTTAGTCCAGCGGTGTGAAACCATCGTTTCATTCGACGGGTCGCGGGTTCGATCCCCGCACCGGGACAAATATTTGTATGGCCTACAGATATTTGTTTCGGGTCTGGGTGTTAGTGTATGTGTTGTATGTGTACAATGGCACCCACGACACAGGTTTATACCTACTGTGGAGTGAGTGTAAGCGTATTTTATTTTATTTATTTATATATATCTAACCGAAGCACGATAGCGTTGAATATTACCATTTGGCGGCAGATAGATTATGTAATGCGGCGGTGCCTGCGTCCTCCAGTCCCTACACTAGGACTCTTCCGTCTGCAAAATTCTGAATAACATTATTCTAAATATAAACCAATTTCATTCGATATAATTCTATTACATTATTTTTTTTTATGTACTTAATAATATGTGCATATAATAAATACGTTTTTAAAATAAAAAAAAAATTCGTTAGCCATTTATAGATTGCGAGTGAATGGAGACTAAAACGGTAATTCATTTCTCACAATGAAAAAAACATCTCATAAATCAACCACAATTCTAAGTCGACACATAAATTCAAGGGAAGTGATGCCGGGTGTAGTAAATAGTATAATTATGTGAACCTCTTTTTGTTCATAAAGGCAGCGGTGGAATACTTCTGACGATTTTGGGTCCGCATTCAAGTGCTTGAATTATGAGGGTAGATGAAAATTTCCGTTTTACTTGCATCGGCATATACTCATACTTATAGGTATGCAATGTATTGTAAATGGAAATATATCACGTTACACATATATATATATATATATATATATATATATATATATATATATTTAGCTAGTTTGACATGACGTTTTCGTAGGTATACTCGATCTTCATACATTGTAGAAATTAAACTTGCGGATTTTCTCGCGTATAGAACACTCCCAAACTTCTTCTTACATCCGACGTTTCGGTCGCTTTCCAGCTACCGTGGTCACGGGCAGACTAATTCGACGATGTTCAGCCTGGTCTTATATAGCTGAGACAGAACACAACCCTAGTGCGGTGTAAACTACTTGATTTACATGTATATCAATTGTTATTCACTTTAATTTATTTTGTTTTTTTTTGACGTGACTAAGGAGGTGCCTGCCACCTTGAATTAATAATCAAATCTGATTCTGATTCTGACCATTGCTCTGCTCTTAGAGATAATAAATAGCGTTTTAACGCGTTCAGTCAATCAAACAAGAACAATTGTAAAAAAAAGGAAAATATTTTTTGTTCAAATGAATCTTTTCAGATATTTTAAGCATATTAAGGTATAGTAACTGCTGATTCCAATAACATAATAATTAATACTGAAATGTAGTAAAGGAAAATTGTTAATAATAAAATATCACCAATTTTTTTTCCGTTTATACTACAAAAATATAATCGAAATAAAGATAATAAAGAATTTGTCAAGAGAGAAGAAAAGTAATGTACACTGAGACCAAACAGACTTCGTTCAAGTCGGATCACTTAGCTACTTAATGTGAAATGATTTAAAGCTGCTTTATAGCGGCACCTTTTCATCGAAAAACAAAAAATGTTGATTTTAAAATTTTCCTCGCAATATTTTCATATTTCCTCTCTTTATAATGACTGCAAACTAAACTCAGAAAGAAATACAAATATACATATCTTGAACATAGTTACGCAACAACTTACTGGTGGTAGAGTTCCAGTGACGGAGCTCGCGGGCGTAGGCACCACCGCATTACCTAATATACTTGCCGCTAAATGGTAGTGTTCAGCACTATCGTGTTCCGGTCAGGTGGTAATGTACGGCCCTGTAATTTCAGGCACAGAGGCATATCACCTAATGCCTCAGGAGTGGCAGCGCATCTGCATTTTGACCTCTGGTCATTGTGTGGGTGTCTATAGGCTGCAGTCATCACTTAACATCAATGTGAACTGCATGCTTGTTTGCCACTTTTAATACATAAAAAAAAAAAAAAAAAAAAAAAACTTATCTGAGTGTATGACAGCAAAATAAAAATGTATTAACCCAATTTTAAATGCGCGCAAAACTAAATGAAAAATGTATTCGAGGAAACGTTCCAAGAATTCATAATCGTGTGCCGGGAATATGGAATGAAAATGTTAGTCGACGCAACATTATCAACTAATTTCCAAGAACCCGACCAGTCGGGTTGTCTGCTGGTGCTGTGCGGATTAACATTTGCATGTTCAATGTTAACTGATCAAATATTGCAAAATAGCAAGACTTAAGAGTTTTATTTATTATTTTCGCGAGCTTCATATATTGTAGAAATTAAACTTGTCCAGCTACCGTGGTCACGGTCCGACAAAGCGACCGAAACGTCGGGTGTAAGAAGATGTTTGGAAGTGTTGTATACAACGCAAGTTTAATTTCTACAATATTTGTATACCATTGCCATATAGTTTTTTACCTACTAATAGCACCTAGGCACAATTTAATTTGAAAAAGAAAGAGGTTTCCACAATTTTCCTCGCAATATTGTCCTATATTCTCTCTTTATCATGACTACAATTTAAACTTAGAAAAAAAATAACAACACATATCCTTTGAACGTAGTTTCGTAAAGCTTTATTAGAATTTATACGAACAAAACAAAAATGTATGCATTAACACAATTTTAAATACTCGCTACACTAAAGGAAAAACATATTCCAGGAAACGTTTCAGAATTCATAATCATATGTCGGGAATATGGACCGAAAATGTTCGCCTAAGCAACATTTTTTTATGTTAGGTATACGACAAGCAAGCACAGCACATTGATGTTAAGTGATGACTGCAGCCTATAGACACCACAAAGATCAGAGCTCAAAAGATGCGTAGCCACCTAGCCACCCCTGAGACCTTAATTGATACGTGTCTGTGATAAGTTATTACGGGGCCGTACATTACCATCTAGCCCGGACACGACAGTGATGAACACTATCATTTGGCGGTAGATAGATTAGGTAATGTAGTGGTGCTTACGCCGTCGAGCTCCTACACTGGACCTTTACCACCAGTCGCAACATTTTATTGTATTACACACACAATATTTTACCAAAACTATCAAGAACATCCTGCAGTTCCAAAGAAGAACACAATAACAGCTGTTCATCTGAAAAAAAAAAACAGATAAAAGAGAAATACCTACAGCTGCCTAATAAATAAGTTAAGCGACAATAAAACTGACAAGCGCACCGCACAACGCCACGGTGACTTCACAGTCGACGAAAACCGGCCACAAAAGGTATCGTGGAATTTCGAGTAAGCGTACTTTGTCACATTGAAACTGAGCACAAAAGACAGTCTAGAAGACAGGCGACGCCATCTCACTCGCAACGTCTGTTTCAATTTGGGATGTGACATCGTAAAGATAAATCTATCGATGTTTCAGAAGCTTCGATGGACAAAACATCGTCTAAAAAAACAACAAATTACCGAAACATCGATGTTCATCTGTATATATACGCTTTTACAAGATGACATTATAAAAACCATAATAATGATAAATTGGGTATGAAAGTGTCAGGTCATTAAAAACTAATTATGTCAGTCAAAAGTGCAGCCAAAGTAAAGGTCACAAGGTCGTTACTATTCCGAAAAAATTACGTCCACATGTTTTAATGTAACTTATTTATAAGTTCAAAAATTACATCTTTTTAATTAATATTTCCTTTGACGCACAAAAAAATTAATTGAGAAAAGAGAAATACAAGATTGCCTCATAAATATGTTAAGCGAAATTTAAACTAACAAGCGCACCGCACAACGCCACGGTGACTTCACAGTCGACGAAAACCGGCCACAATAGGTATCGTGGAATTTCGAGTAAGCGTACTTTGTCACATTGAAATTGAACACAAAAGACAGTCTAAAAGACAGGCGACACCGTCTCACTCGCAAAGTCTGTTTCAATTAGGGTTGTGACATCGTAAAGATAAATGTCGGTGTTTGAAAAAAGTATATTTGGATAAAAAAGATGTTTTGAATTCATTATTTCAATTGAATTTCACATGTTTTGGAATAAATAGCGGTTTTCTACAAATCTGACGTTATGGCTGGGCTGTGAATAAATGAACGAATTAATATTTATACCATATAATATTTATAAGATATAAGTATACTAAGTCACCTTGCAGGATAGGCAGCAACAAAACATAATGTGATAAATTCCACTTATATAATTTTAACCAGAACCAAACAAAACCAAAGCAAGCATAGACGTTTTATAATCAAACCACAGATATGTCATAAGCATCGCATCGTTGCCATCCCTAGTTTCAAGCGGCCTCCGCTATACTTCATTACGGCGCTACATTTTATCTCTCTCTATCTGAACTTGTATCCCGCATCATATTCTCATTGTGAATAAAATGTCGAGGTACTTCGGTTAATTATTTTTTATCTGAAATACGCTCAGATGTAACATTTAAAATCTCCTTTTGTTCTTGTCGCAGAAGCTTTTAAGTTTTTACAGATACAAAGGCATACTAAACTGTTACTAGGAATTATGTAAGTTTGGTTTTATTTAAGTAGAAACTAATTAATGAGTTACACACGCTAGCACTTAATAGAATTAAAACATCTAATAAGTAGTTAATTACTTTATTTGTAAGCTGTACTTAAGGGAGTTATTGAGATTTCAATGTTACGTTACGACTTCTAAGATCTAAGCAGTAACGCTTCTTCTTATATTACCATCAGACTGGAATATAATACCATTAAATTTAGTGGCAAATAGATTAGATAATGCAATGGTGCCTATGTTTTTGAGCTTGTTCACTAGAGCTCTACCACTAGTAAAAAAATATCATACATTTACAAGTTTACCTAAACGAACGGGCTGGCCTCCTACTTCTTCTGTACGGAATTAAATTCGTTTCACCACAAACATCAATTGAAATCAGCAACAAAAAGACAATACGCATTCATTTCATATGAATTCATTAAATTCATCATCATCATCATTTCAACCAAAAGACGTCCACTGCTGGACAAAGGCCTCCCCCAAAGAATGCCACAACGAACGGTCCTGGGCCGCCCTCATCCAACGATTGCCCGCGACCTTCACCAGGTCGTCGGTCCACCTCGTGGAGGGCCTGCCTACGCTTCGTCTTTCGGTACGCGGTCGCCACTCTAGAACTCTTCTGCCCCAACGGCCGTCAGTTCAGCGAGCTATGTGCCCTGCCCACTGCCACTTGAGTTTCGCTATTCGATGGGCTATGTCGGTTACTTTGGTCCTCATGCGGATCTCCTCATTTCTGATTCGATCTCGCAGAGTAACTCCGAGCATAGCCCTCTCCATCGCTCTCTGAGTGACCTTGAGCCTTCTTATGAGGCCCATAGTGAGCGACCATTCATTAAATTATTTCAATACAAATATTTATATATACCTACGTTCCATACAAATTAACTTCCAATCTATACAACATCGAGGTGGATGCCACTGGAAAATGATGTCGATTTTCATTACTCCAACATTAATCGCTATTCACATTATGGCGAAATATGATCCGACCGCGCGCCGTGCTGCGGTCGCCGTGGTGCGCGCGAATTTCAGAAGACCACAACCACCCTCCAACCTGCTCCCCACCCTAAAGGTCTTCGCACATTACATCGACTCAATGCCGACTCAACTCCAACTCAACAGTATGGCATTGAAATGTAAGCTTTATATAATGTTACTAAAGAGTGAAATTGTCAACTTGTTAGTTAAAGGTATACGACGCGTGGTCCACGCGTGGTTCACCTATTGATATTTACTGTCACTGAGCCGTTTGCCCCTCGTTGTCTGCGAATTAAGCACGAGTCGACAATGTGCTTACGGCTAGCGGGCGAAGCGTTGCCAACTCGTGCGTTGCGAATTCGAGTAACGACTGATAGATCTGGTTTAGGTTGAGCTAGTTGACGCGCTTCCCACTCGTTGACGACTCACTGCCCACTCATTGACGCCAAGTTGTCCACTGGTGACCGATGCGTTGATCGCCTTGTTGACGACTCGTTGTTACCGAATCGATAGTTCTAGTTGGAGGGGCATTGGATTGGCGTTGAGTCGGTGTAATGTGCGAAGACCTTAAATCCCACTTGCTCTTGTGCACGCTTCGAATAACAGTGCCTGTTAGCAAGTTATTACGAGAGGATAGAATAGCTTGGCTAAATGCTGGTCTAACTCCACAAGGTTGTTCAGTGTAACTCTACCACTAGCAGAACATACCTTAATAATTCTATATACAACATGTAACGGGAATAACGCGCACTATCAAACACCCGATTAGAAAATCGAGTTAAAATCATAATACATGTTTTGTTGTCATTTGCTGAAATGATAACAAAACATTAGTAAACTGAAGTAAACCTCAACAAAGTGTAAGGGTTAGTTATTATTTGTATATTCATTAAATCATTTATGAAGATATTTTGGGTCATCAATAATACAATTATAATAATAATTAAGTATCATTCGAGACCGTATTTCTGTCAATTTCAAATAGCGATCGAGTATCGAGGCGTGCTCGTGATTGGTCGTTGATTAACCAATTATATTACACAGATTGCCAGGTGACAAAAAACGAAAAAAGACAAAAGAAGGAAAACCGTTTTGGTCGGCGGGCTCGGTAGTACGGTCATTGTAAAAAGGGATGTCGAAGTAGAAAGTTATATTTGATAGAAGTATTTGATGATAAATGTAAATCTGTAATAGCAAGGAGAAACAATAAAAGTGTTATTGTACTACATGGTGTTTTATCTTATGGTATTTGGAGACTTACAGAACCAACGATCGAATGAAATAGGTATACAACAAAAGATAAAATCTGATTTTTACCGATGGAGGACTAACAGGGATAAGAAAAAAAATGTTTAACATCGTATACCCAAACGGTTGGGTGGTGGTTGGTAAATATTTCAAAACGTGAACACATACACACTAATTAGAAGGGCGACGAACACGAAACGAATTATTTAAACAAAACGAAGGTTTTCCTATTTAATTACGTTTGTGCAGCGTCCCGTTACATTGTTTACCTGTATTTTAATCCTCTTAAAAACGGGTCTTTCTCGAGAAATGTAATCAAACAAAGACAACAGTGTTTACTTAATCTGGTATTATTTATTACAAATGTAAACAAATTGTTAATTCTGTTCATAACGCAAAAAAATGAAGAAAACTGCGAAAGAAAAATTGGGAAACGATATAAATTGAATCTCACGTAACTTCACGCCTGTTTTTTTCCGAAGGAGTTAGGCAGAGGTAAATGGATGAATCAGACATTCACAGAATAATCTGAAGTTTAAAAATCGTCTGGCAACTCTATAATCTGGCATTTTTTGTATTTAATGGAAGTGGCAAACAAGAATCCTCGTCACACTGATGTTAAGTTATGACTGCAGCCTATAAATACCCACTCAAAAACCAAGGTCAAAATGCAGATGCGTTACCACTCCTGAGGCCTAAGGTGTTATGCCCCTGTGCCGGAAATGAAAACGGGACTGTACATTACCACTTGACCGGAACACGATAGTCATGTACACTACCATTTAGCCGGCAAGTATATTAGGTAATGCTGTGGTGCCTACCCCCTACCCTTTTTTCCTATTCAACAATTCCCTTTCAACTCATTTCAAATTCCCTATTGCAAAATTCACGTTAAAACATAAACAGTGTTGATACGCACTTTAATAAATGATTTGCTTGCAAAACAGCGTTATCGTAAATTCAAATAATCTCCCGCGGCAACGGGCCGCGAGTAGGGATGAGCGATATTTATCGACATTGGTAAAATATCGATGTTATGATGAAAAAAATATTTTTTTAAATAAACGTCAGTACTGATTATTAATCTTTAAAAATTTTCGTTTTTATTGGCCTACTAAAATATGCCATATCTATACAAAATACGAATATTTCGATCTTTGTTGTTTTTTTCATTCAAGTATTCAATGTTTTAAATAATAAAAGTAATATATTTTACACGCGGATTTATTATTTTTCTTATTTTTTTTTTCGTTTTTAGTCCATTATTTACAGATAATTGTTTTGCTTTCTTACCTTTTCGAATAAAAAAGTTAATTATTTATCGATGTTATGAAGAATCTATGTTATGTGGTCAATAATATCGATATCAATATTAAATGTGAAAAAATATCGCCCAACACCAGACAGCAATATGTGCCGATGATAGCGTTTGTTTGCTTTTAAAGTTTCAAATGATATGTAATTTAAACTATAAATCACCAAAATTTTACATTGTATTTTCCCAAAGGACGTAAAAGGTATAATAATATTTATGTACTCATACAATGATCCAATATTAGATAACGAAGACAATAGATAAATGCTAAGATAGCTAATTCATCCTTATTTCAAGTCCATTTTATGATTTTTTATGTTATGAAAGTGGCAACAAGCATGCAATTCACATTGATGTCAAGTGATGACTGCGGCCTATAGACACCCACACAAAGACCAGAGGTCAAAATACAGATGCGTTGCCACTCATGCCGTACATCACCACCTGACCGGAACATGCTAGTGCTGAACACTACCATTTACCGGCAAGTACCTTATAGGTAATGCGGTGGTGCCTACGTCCGCGAGTTCCGTCACTGGTGCTCTATCCAGTAAAAAGTTCAGAGTTCGAGCCTCGCCTGAAGTCAAATTTTTCTTTCCATTTTTCTTTAAAAATAAAATATATTTCACAAGCATGTGTTAATGCGAAATAATATAAAAAAAAAAACAATCAGTAAAAAGTGTTCTTTTTTTGTCAAATCCTTAGAGCTAATACGAATTGGAATTAAAATATAATACTTACAGATAATGTTCATGTCCATGGCATATGCATATAATTATACCTCAACAGACCAGTCCCCACAATCATACTCCCATGCACTTTACCACCCTTTAGCTGGTCCCTCTACCAGCATTAGACTCTAATAATAACGAACTATTTCGCGTTTTTAGTTCAGCCCAAATAAATATATCAACAAACTAAGGCACTGATCGAGAACAATTCCATGTAGGTCACGAAGGTATGCTCTAAAGAATGAGTTACAAGCGCGGGCGGTCCATCACATTTGTATGCGAGGCCGGTCGGCGGTCAAACGACCTCCGGGCCGCGCGTCCGCCGGAAACTACCCTCAACAATCACTATACACCGCTTTTTGAACGCTACAATACCATTTACTATGTTTCGTGATCGTCGACGAATTTTGACGATGTTGTTATATAAAATAATATATCTATATAACAAATGATCAGCATCTTCGAGAGGAGTGGAGTTGAGTGAGAAAACGAGAGCCGCGTGTGTCTTATGATAGATAAACAGCCACACTACCAATAAGAGCACACGCCGGGCTCTCCTTCACTCACATCTTCTGACTTCTCTTCCTTCTAGATTCTTCTTTCTTCTTGTTAGAAATATATTTTATCAATACTTAATAAATATAATAATGAAAATATAATTATTACTCGCATACAGATATAAATAAATAGAAATAAAGTACGCTTAAGGCGGTACATATTTGCGAAATGTAACATACAGTATAACACGTAATGAAAGAATTTGCCGTCCACGTTGTCACAATGTATCATGCAATGTAACAGAATTCCCATAGTGTGGACGGCTTGTGTGCACGAACCGTGCTCAATACGCGCACGAACAGAATATTACAAATGGTGCGCGCCGCGATCCGCCATTTATCGTTTTTTTCGAAGAACACAAAGGGGCGCGCAGTGTGCACAGAGCGGGTTGTTGTTGACCACGGGGAATATTGCATTCCCCGTGGTCACACCACAGTAGAGATTGACTCAATTGTCGATAAGAACAAAAATAAACATATTTTAAAATAATTATTACGTATAGGTATTTTATCTTAGTAGATATGTATTAAGATCTTTTGCATAATTTGTATGACAAATTATGGAGAAGATATCTGCTGAAACCAACATTTAATAAAAATTATGTCACACTGGTCAAGGACAAGTTTGTATATATAAGCCTTGTACACTGTATCAAAAGATAGAGAAAAATACGTAGTTAAGGTACAGCTACTTTGTTCAGTTTCAGTTCAAAAAAAAAACAAAATATTTGACAGATATTTGTAATAAAAAAATATACCTTATACTTTTGTTTATATCGACAATTGAGTCAATCTCTCTCTCTCACGGGGAATGCAATATTCCCCGTGGTACCACCAGTGTAACCAACGGTGTGACCACGGGGAACGCACCGACTGAGCTATGTTCGCCGCGCGCAAGCCGGCAACAATGTTCAGCACGAACATGCTCGGTTCGTGCACGCTCTGCGTCCACACTTATGAAATGCTCCTTTCGTGTTACATTACGCTACACTAGTTATAAACTTGTGTCGAGGGTGCCGTATACAACATGCATCACATACACAAACACCCAGACCCGAAACAAATATCTATAGGAAATATAAATATCTGTCCCGGTACAGGGATCGAACCCGTAAGCCTCGGTTCAAATGTTCGTCACACACCGCTGGACCAACTGGCTCGTCTATATACATAATAAATCATAAAACATCATAAATACTAAATTCTGTTCGTCTATCTGTGTCGCTTTTACGACTAAACTACAGCACCAATTTAAAGACCCAGAATCGAACCGAGGCTACTTTTATTTCAAAAATTAACCCCTGAAGGATAATAAAGTTTTTATAGAATCATTTTTATATCGTTTTATTTATCCCACGGCGATTATTTTTTATGTAATGGAGGTGACAAACAAACATGCAGTTCACATTGATGTTTAGTGATGACTACGGCATATAGACACTTACACGAAGATGCAAGAGGTCAAAATGCAGATGCGTTGCCACCCCTGACACCTTAGTTTTTATGTCTCTCTGATAAGATATTACGGGGTCATACATTACCGGGTACCTGGACATCTTACCGGACAACACGATAGTGCTGAACACTACCTTTAGGCGGCAGATAGATTAGGTAATGCGGTGGGGCCTACGCTCTCTAGCTACTACACTGTAACTCTACCAGTAAAAATGTTTTTATCATTTCACATATTCCATGGGGATGATTGCGGGCAAAAGCTTGTGTCAGAGAATATGTAATAATACTACGTACCTACAGAATGGACACTTCGACGTCCCGCCCGATTTGCCCGCATCACTCAACCCCTTCCCCTCTTATGGGCGACGGCTGGTATTTTGTACGTGCTACGCACACAGGTGCGCGTGTAAATACACGTCACTGATTGATGTCTGTGTAATAGAAACCAAATTAAGCGTTTGTATGGAATTTTGGCGGAGTGTCCGTGGTGTGCTTGTGTATAATTTTATTAATGTTTGATGATATTACCTATATGAATAACACCATATTTGAAGATCATTTGTTGTGTTGAAGAAAAATAGATTTTCTTACGGAAGAAACAAAAAGAAAAACACATACGAAGCATCTAAAATGTACGCAAACATGTGCACGACTCCAACTCGCACTTGGCCGCTTAGGATCACATCAATGTAAACTGTACGCTTGTTTGTCACTTCATAATATAAAACCAAAAAAAAACCGCACTCATTAGCTCCTACCATACATTCAAGCGGGATTAGCATTGGGAATTAGGTGGTAGATAACACGGAAAAGTGGGAAATAGGGAGAGAGAGTTAATACCCGCAGGGTGGGAGTCAATGAGGCGACGCAATTGAGGAGCTGATAAAGGCTCGTGCGGCGAACGGGGGACTGTGTGGGATATAATAAGCTCGACTTATAACTAGCCAGATCGTACCTCATACGAAGATTCATCTAAATTCTGTGCCTACTTGAGGTTTTTTCATCGTACCGATAATAATAATATTATAGCGTGTTCTATGCCACAAGCATTGACCTATACAACGTGTAACAGGATTAAATATACAACCCCTATTTAGTTCAGAATCGATAACCGAATCTATTTCAGGCATTTTTGATATAGGTCATATTTTGTCCAAAAATTAATTACAATTAACGAAATTATGGTCACCCATTTGGTGAACAGTCAATACAAACGAAAATGAGACTAATGTCTATTCGAACTAAACTGCTAGTCTCAACAAGTTTATATTAGAACTCGTTGAGACGTCACTTATAAAATTGATAGATTAACAACTTAAAGATTCGAGAATCAACCTTTCCCTATATTTTGTGGTAACACATCGTAAATAAGGCATGAAAATCAACAACAGCTTGAATAAGTATCGCTCACAACAACCCTTGTCAGTATCGGTATTTACCCACGAATATCAAATCTATTTACGCACAAATAACGTTTCGGCTTATAATGGTCACACTTCACGAAACGACTTGTGAATCAGAATGGTATCAGTGATGTACACATCGATGTATCGATAGACACACATGTTACGTAAATAAATTACAAGTTACGAAAACGACTTGTGTATAAGATTGGGATGTCAATTTTTCAAATTTAAGTTATTAATGTAAATTTTGTATTTCTAGATTTTTAAATCACACCGCAGTACCTAATCTGCCTGTCGCTGAATGAAAGTAATCAGCAACGCCATTTACTTTTTTAAAACATTTAATATAGGAGGCACACAAGCATGCAGTTCACGTTGATGTTATGTGATGTATGCAGCCTATAGACATTTACACAAAAACCAGAGGTCAAATGACTCGATACCGTATATTTTATTACATAGACATTTAAAAGCTGCAGTATTAACTTACCTAACTTACTAATTCATTACTTTTTAATGCGTTATTGTTCACGTCAAGTAATAAAACCGATCCATTATATTAATACACTTCATAACAACTTGCGCTATTCGAGGATGAACCTTCCCGTACACGATATAGCAACACGTCGTATTTAAAATAAGGCATGAAAATCAACAACAGCTTGAATAAGAATCCCTCACAACAACCCTCGTCAATATCGGGTATTTACACACGAATATCGTATTGACGATGAATACCAAATCTATTTACGCACAAATAAAGTTTCGGCTTATAATGGTCACACTTTAGGAAACGTCTAGTGAATCAGATCGGGATCAGTGATGTAAACTTCATTCAACAAATTCATTCTTTCTCAGTTTCTTTTGAATTGGGGAAATGGAGGAATTTGTAAATAATTGATGATTTCCATATTATACAAAATTGTTCAGTGTCTATTTAATTTATTGATTATTATTAGTGGCTATTCACTCTAGGTTAGTTTAAAAAAAAATGACGATGTAAAAGTGCTCTCCAGGAGCCTAATTATATGAAATAAATGAATAAACTGAATAAACTAAACTGAAACATCGATGTATCGATAAGACAATGTTTGAAAGAATATCGACACACGAATTTCGTATTGCCGGTGAATATCTAACTTATTTACGCACAAATAACATTTCGGCTTATAATGATCACACTTTAGGAAACAGGAATAATGATCGTATTACACAATGTATTTGCCGCCAAGTGACGGTTTTCAGTACTATTGTATTCTAGTAAGTATGCATTGTATACCAGTCCAGCCGCTTTACCACTAAGCTAAGTGAGACTTCGGTAGCTTAGTGGTAAAGCGGCTGGACTGGTTATCCTGAGGTCGCTGGTTCGATTCCTGCTCGAAGTCAAATATTTCTTTCCGTTATTTTCTTTAATTTCTAAAGTTCACTCGCATGTGTTATTGTGAAAAAGAAATGACAGTATATATGTTATTATGGCCCCGTAATAAACATCACAGAGGCAAAAAATCTTGGGCACGGGCGTGGCAACATATGTGCATTTTGACCTCCGGTTGTCGTGTAGATGTTAATACTGTCGATGTATAAGACTGCATGCTTTTTGCCACCATCTTATGATAAAATATAAACAATGAATTAACGCAAAGGCAATAAGAACTGTTAATTAACATCAAAAGTAATAACATGGAGCCACCGGGGCGGCAATAACACTGAAACTAGCGAGAATCTAGATCTAGCTCATCTAACATCTCTTTATTGCCGGTTCAGAAGAACGACGGACATAACAGTTTACCGAGAAACACATTAAAATACAATTTCAAAACATTTAGCAGATAAGAAACGGGAATACAAGAAAATATAATTTCTGAGATGGAAAATATTACTCGGGGGCGTAATTAAGAAATATAGTTAATTAAACTTAACGAAGTGTTACGTTAAACTTGAAGTGCCCACTTAAGAAGGTATTCATAGTTATCATAAATTAGTTTTTTTTCTTACACTCACAGCCCCACATTAGGTATAAATCTGTGTCGTGGGTGCCGTACACAAACACCCAGACCCGAAACAAATATCTGTAGGCCATACAAATATTTGTCCCAGTGCGGGGATTGAACCCGCGACCCTTCGAAGCAGACGGGTCGTCTCACACCGCTGCACTAACCGGGTCGTCGTAATATAACTAGCGGCTCGCCTTAGCTTCGCACGGGTGATGTGAATGAATGTAATATAGCCATCAGTCAAATGCCGCTTTCTCGGACGAGAATAAACCAAAAATATATCACTAATGGGCGGTATGTGTCTCCGTCGGACGGGGACACGGTGCTCGGGGACAACGAGAATAAAACAAAAATATATCACTAATGGGCGGAATGTGTCTCCGTCGGATGGGGACACGGTGCTCGGGGACAACGAGAATAAAGCAAAAATATATCACTAATGGGCGGTATGTGTCTCCGTCGAACGGGGACACGGTGCTTTGGGACAACGAGTATAAACCAAAAATATATCACTAATGGGTGGTATGTGTCTCCGTCGGACGGGGACACGGTGCTTTGGGACAACGAGTATAAACCAAAAATATATCACTAATGGGTGGTATGTGTCTCCGTCGGACGGGGACACGGTGCTCGGGGACAACGAAAATAAAGCAAAAATATATCACTAATGGGCGGTATGTGTCTCTGTCGGACGGAGACATGGTGCTCGGGGTCACCGGGAATAAACTAAAAATATGCCACTAATCGGCGGTTCATGTCTCCGTCGGACGGGGACACGGTGCTCAGGGACAACTAACAAATAAACCAAAAATATGCCTCTAACGGTAGTGTCGTCTCCTCTCCGCGCCTCAAGATCTCTCGGCCACTCTCGGTGTTTTAATAATTTAATAATATTTGAAAAAAAAAAGGATTTAATCTATATATAACATAGCAAATAAATCCCTTGCATTTATAAAACGAACGTGTTCGCAATTTCACTCTATTAAGCCGCTTAAAGTGCTCTATTGTTCTTACGTCCGAAGTGTTCTTGAGTATTGCTCGCAAATATGGAACCCAGTATACAATGTCTACATTATTCGAATTGAAAACATTCAAAAACCATTTCTTAGATATTTACAATTTAAATGTAATCAATTCGATGATACCTATGAAACAAGATGTAGTAGACATCATATTTTGCCTCTTGAAGTAAGACGAAAAATTTCTGATATTGTTTTCTTTACAAAAATAGCTCAATCGAGAGTAGATTCTCCGAGTCTACTCTCTAAAATTAGTCTTAAAATACCTATTAAATCTGTAAGAGAACAGCATAAAAATATTACTTTACATGTTCCAACATATGTTACTAATTATAGGAAAAATGCGTATTTTATACGATCTGCAAACTACGTAAATAGACTGACTCCCGACCACGGACTTGATTTATTTAACTCTTCGCCTGATTGTTTCCGTAATGCAATAACCAGAGACTGGTTCAACGCTATTACTGAACTGCCTGCATGATTTAATTATGTATGTATGTATCTTCACGCCAGGTCCCTAACGGGGTAGGCAGAGAGTGTAGAGCGCCAGACATCCCGGTTCTGACAAACCTCTCGTGCCTCGTCTACCTTCATCATTCTCTTCATACATGCACGCCGATTCCTAAGACTTTTGACCCCACCATCAGACAGAACTCGACCTATTTGGTCATGGTAGGTCAGCCTTGGTCTTCCTGGGCCTCTGCAACCATCCACATTCGCATTGTATATCTGTTTAGTCATTCGCTCATTCGACATTCTTTCTATATGCCCGAACCATCGGAGCATTATGATTTAATTATATTTCCTTAGAATGTATCTGTTACTACTTAGTTATGTTAATGAATAAGTTTCGCTTTTTAAATTTTTTGTAAAAACTTTTTATTTTGTTTGTCAGACTTTGCTAATCAAGAGCCTTGTGTTACAGATGTTATATGCGAAAGCTCCTAAATGGTGTATAGCTTTAACTATTATATTTGTATGCAGTTATATTTTCACTGTCTGCTTTCCAAAAATAATAAAATAAAATAAAATAGCATGAACAATTTTTTTTTTATTCTCATCCCTCCCAATCGTAAGTTCAACTCAAGTGTACGATGTAATAGCTCTCCAGCATTTTCCTCAATTAGCAATGGAGAACAAACATGGACCTAAAAACACAAAGACGCATCTTTTCCCCGTTAACACTACCTCAAGAAACGCGGAGGAGTATTTACACAGGTAATTGATATGTCGGAAATATACTACGTTTAGGGTAAGGATATAATAATAATGTCCTTCAGACCGAATTTCGGTCACGGCGGCCAATCTCAACGGAGACTAGGCAACTGCGCGGGAGATATTATAGTGCACAAGCGTATGCGCAAACACAGGTGCACTCTCTATTCCCTCACTCTCATAGCCCGATGGAACGATTATCCAACACGACTGGAGAGAGACAGGGTGCAGGCCCGACGGCTTTACGTGCTCTCCGAGGCACGACCAGACTCCGGGGATTGAACCCTTGGGTTTCACCATAGCGATTGCGACCACTGAGCCAACGAGGCAGTAAAATGCTTGACATATTACCATCTAACTGGAACCCGATAGTGTTGAGCTGCCATTTGGCGGCAGATAGATATTTCGCCATTAAAATTTTCCTATTTTCATTGGAGTGCAGGGGCACTTGGTAATGTCTCTAATGTCTGCTACTACATGCCTCAGTAGCCTGGTGGTAGCAGGCCACTACTACTACGCTGGAGTCCTGAGAGATAAAGGTGTAAAATTCTTTATCTCTGGGTCTATTAGAATTTTTCCATTTTCTGGAAGTTTCCTGGTAATAAAATGCAGACGCGTTGCCACTCCTGAGCCCTAAGGCGTTATGCCTGTGTGCGGGAAATTACAGGGCTATACATTACCACCTGACCGGAACACCACAGTGCTGAATACTACCATTTAGCGGCAAGTATATTAGGTAATACAGTGGTGCCTACGCCCGCGAGCTCCGTCACTGGAGCTCTACCACCAGTAAAGCGATGCTAAAAAAGTTTTAACTTCAAAATGGAAATGAAAATCTGTCTTAGGGTAAAGATTGACTATATTTTGATTTGATTCGCATCACGTCCAATTCGCAATCGAAAGTTCATCTCTCAAGTAGCTCCCGAACATTTTCCTCAATCAGTAATAGAGAACAAACACACAGAGCAGCTAAAACCTAAAATCACAATGACGCATCTTTTACCCGTTAACGCTTCCTTGAGAAATGCGGACGAGTGAAGTGTTTGCACGGGTAATTGATATGTTTCCTTTGCGAATTGCGAAATAATATAATATACTTGACACCATTAGAGATATACTATACTTCGCCGTATGATTGTGAACCTTCGCATAGCTTATGATCTTGCAATACTGTGGGTAAATACATTCTATCTTTCTTACATATTTTTAAGTCTGTTTCTACCTAAAGGAGTAGTTGCAAGGTCGGCTCTGGTTCGTACACGTACTCAAAAAATGGGTTCATTAAAGAAGAATCCGAAAAAAATGCAATTAATTTATTCAAGAATATATTTTAGAGTTACAACCACATTTAATTCAAACGATTTTATCATTTTCAACTATGTTTAACATGGCGGCGATACAGCCGACGCTTGGGATCAATCGATTTCGATAGTATTTAGAAAATATTACTTTTTTTTTCTTTAAGTACTATGTAATCAAAATACAATTTAAAAAATAAAAATGACAAAATGACATCGAACGCCATATTTGCCATGTTGGTTTTGAGTTGCAATTCTAACTGCAAATAATGTTTTGTAACTACAAACAAAGCTAAATAAGTGAAAATATGCAGTAAAAAATGTTTTATATTAATTTTGGCTGTTTAATGATATTGTTGAATGTGGATAAAACTAAAATATTAGTATTTGAAAGAGATGAACAGAGAACAAATGCAAGGGTAGTAGTAGATGATGCAGTGTTAGAACAGGTTGATGAAATTGTATATCTTGGATGTGCTTTTAGCAAGGATGGTAGGTACACCACTGACATAGAAAGAAGAGTGCTTGCTGGGAATCGCGTGAATGGAGCGTTGGGTAAGCTACTAGAATCTAAACATCTCAGCCAGCGGGCTCGACTAGCCGTACATAATGCTGTACTTACTCCAACGCTTTTATATGGAAGCGAGAGCTGGGTATGCAGGAAAGAGCATGAAAGTAAGTTGAACGCGGTCGAGATGAGATCTTTGCGCAAGATCTGCGGTGTATCACTCACCGATCGCGTTCGTAATGAAGATGTAAGAAAGAGTCTTTGTGTGAATGATAGTATCGGTGTAAAAATGAAAAAAGGCATGCTCCGATGGTTCGGGCATATAGAAAGAATGTCGAATGAGCGAATGACTAAACAGATATACAATGCGAATGTGGATGGTTGCAGAGGCCCAGGAAGACCAAGGCTGACCTACCATGACCAAATAGGTCGAGTTCTGTCTGATGGTGGGGTCAAAAGTCTTAGGAATCGGCGTGCATGTATGAAGAGAATGATGAAGGTAGACGAGGCACGAGAGGTTTGTCTGAACCGGGATATCTGGTGCTCTACACTCTCTGCCTACTCCGTTAGGGACCTGGCGTGAAGATACATACATAATGATATTGTGTACAATACATGGCCGGAGGTCCATACATTTTTGCAACATCTCCTTTGTTTAAGCGACTATTATTATATGTACTTAAGTATTATATGTATTCACCATTGCTCGCTGGATCAAAATTCTGGGTATCTTATCGCGGCGTTTAATTGAAGGACACATAGAGCAACTGGCAAGAGCCAGGGCCGTGGTTGCGCCGTATAACTGTGGGCGTCGTCATCTTGGTGGGGACGCCCGCCACCCTTTGTTGTTGCAGCCGAGTGCCGAAGAAGCCCGCTACAACTATCGGAAAAAGAGAAGAGGATGAAAGCGCAGCAGGACCTTGATGCCAATACCATTGTGACATGTGTCCATGGTGCCCAACCTTCTCCACCACAGCCCCCGAGGGGGTGCCAAGCGCCGTCCTGCAGCCGCAGGGCAGAAGAAGCTGCAGCAGAGGGGGATGCCCCGGTGCTGCATCCGCGTCGCGCGAATGGTGAGCGCGAAGACCAGTGATGATGATAGAGCAACACGGGCTACCGGCCGCGCCGGACCGGAGGGGAGTAGCGATATGCAGGCTTTCCCCTCTGTCAAAGTACAAGACCAAATGGTCCTGTCGCCCAAATATTTATTTAGTTTGTGTGCGTGAAATTGTTTATGTACTTTGTTAAAGTCAAGGTGTGAGTTTCATAGTAATAGAAGTTTTTTGTAGTGTGAGTGTGTGTCACACGTATTTCTCCCCGCAAATAATGACAGACTGTTTTGTATCTGTAATAAACGCTATGGCTACACCCCTCCGGTCCGCCGCGACCGAGTTGCTCTATGGAAGGATTCGATTGCTTTACTAGAATGTTCTTCGAATTTACAACAAATCCCTTAAGGGGTATACAGATAGGCTAAATGGCCCAATATGTCGGTTCTTCCAAACCTCCCGCGGTTTGTGTTCGTCGTGTTAAGTTGGGATGTTTTTTTTTATGATTGACTCGCCGTTTACCAATTTTAGATTTCTTAGTATTGCTGTGTTATAGGTACACAGAGAAGGTGAAGCAAGAAGCAAGGCAATTTTATTCCTGGTCGGTCTCTTTTTTTTTAAATAAAATACGCTTAACCTCAAGTCAAAAATAGGTATAAACCTGTGCAGTGGGTGCCGTTGTACACATATAACACATACTGCTAAGTGACTATGATTTTGGAACGGGATCAGGGATGGAAGAAGAAGAAGATGATTTTGGTACATATCGGTTAAATTTTATTATTCAATTGGTATTCATTAATACCTATTGGATTATTATTATAAATCATTCCTTAGAGGTAGCTTAAAACCTGACAATGCAAAAGTGTCCTTGTAGAACAATTTGAAATAAATTATTTGAATTGAATTGAATACACAAACACCCAGACCCGAAACAAATATCTGTAGGATTCATTTGTCCCGGTGCGGGGATCGAACCAGTGACCCTTCGAATCAAACGGTCATCTCACACCGCTGGACTAACCGGGTCGTCAAATATGCAGTAGGCGTAGTCCAACCCAATTTATGTGTCGCATTAGGCGACAGATAAATTGGGTTGGATGGCAATGTATGGTCCCGTACCTACTGCACAGAGGTAAATAAAATCATCCTGAGGAGTAACAAGGGTTGGCATTATTATTAGGAGTAACAAATTTGCATTTAGACCCTTGGTTTTTGTGTGTATATTGTAACCATTCATCAAAATGGTAGACAAAAAGATTAAAATATATCCCCACGATATTTGCATATTATTAACACGTTTGTTTTCTTTAGACTATGATATTATTATGAATTTCGTGCGCACTGACAGCTAAGCTAATTCAGAAAACAAATTTAAATCAACAAAACGTTCAAAACCTAACTCAAACACAATATCAATACAGTCAAACAGTAATAAATTGTTTGTGAGTTCGCGAAAGTTATGCTTAAAGCGCTGTCTTTATTTGTTAGACTGCTTTGAGTTTTCCGCTGAACTGTAAGCGCTTTATAAATGACCACGGTCATTTTTGTGCGGCCCCATTGTTTAGTAAGCCGGTGGTTTTGGTTTTGTTTTGTTAATGTATTTGGCGCAGTTAATGTTCGGTGATCTGCGGTCGGGAGGGCACGAGAGACGTATTTATTGTTGTTTACAGGTTACGGCTAAACTCACACTGGCGAAGAGTCGAACTGCTCTTAATCACATAATATATGTCTTATGGGTCCCTCCGCAACACCCTAAGCCGAGGTCGAGTCCACCGGTCCCCCTTAGGCACACTAACTTTTAGTAAGGCTAAAAGCGCACTCTGCACTCCCCGATTGTAGTAGACTAGAGTAAGTAGCCCGTCTCGAGAGGTGACGTCTAAATGAGTCCATTCAAGAAAAAAAAAGCGTCGCGTTGCCTCTCATTTTTCAACTACAAACAGCCCCCATAACGTATTTTGCGGAGTTATGTGATCTGTGAATCTTGCGCAGGCGAGATCGCCGCAGAAGAACTCGGGGGTGGCAATGCAATCTGTATTTAAGCCTCTGGTTTTTGTGTTGATGTGTATAGGCTTTACTGGTGGTAGAGCTCCAGTGACGGAGCTCGCGGTCGTAGGGACCACCGTATTACCTAATATATCTACTTGCCGCTAAATGGTAGTGTTTAGCACTATCGTGTTCCGGTCAGGTGGAAATGTACGGCAGTAATTTCCGGCACGGAGGTATATCACCTTAGGCCTCAAGAGTGGTAACGCATCTGCATTTCGACCTTGGTCTTTGTGTGGGTGTCTATAGCCTGCAGTAATCACTAAACATCTATGTGAACTTCATGCTTGTTTGCCACTTCCATTTCATAAAAAAAGGCTGCAGTCATCACTTAAAACGCATGTGAGCTGCATTCTTGCTAACTTCAATACATCAAAAAAAGATTTAAATATCATCCAATGTCGCGGGAACCACCTAGTATTGCCACAATTTGCAATTCAATTTTCAAGCGACCCAAAAAACCATTACGATTGTTTTATATTATTTCGCATTAACACATGCTTGTGAAATACATTTCTTAAAGAAAAAATGGAAAGAAAAATTTGACTACAGGCGAGACTCGAACTCGCGGCCACTGGGAATCTAGTCCAGCCGCTCTTCCAACTGAGCTACCGAAGTCCTGCCGGATATGTCAAATCTTTCCTTCACATTTATTGCATTGCCTAATGGTGGCAGTAGCGCCATCTATTGCCACACTATGCTAGTTAGGCAACCGATATAATTAACTTTCCAGTTTATTGAATATCGTAAAGAAGTCGCTTTTACCCTTAATAATTGTTTTATATTATTTCGCATTAACACATGCTTGTGAAATATATTTTGGCCAGTGGCCGCGAGTTCGAGTCTCGCCTGAAGTCAAATTTTTCTTTCCAATTTTCTTTAAGAAATAACCTTTAAGATGCGACGATAACTTCCTAAATGATTATCAAAATGGCCGCCATTAAAGTAAACCACGTCACATCGCAGACATTTATTTATTTTCGATAACCTTTTACGACCGGTACATAATATGTGCGCGACATGTCAATTTATTATTTAAATTTATCTACTGTTAAATTATACAGCTTTGGGTACTACGTAGCATCCCTTACCTAAAGCAAAATTTGTGAGAATAAACACACTTATCTATATAATAATAATATAATAATGGCAACCCATTATACGTCCCACTGCTGGGCACGAGTCTCTCCCCTTTTTTTTTGGGGGGGGAGGCCTGGAGCTTACTCCACCACGCTGCTCCAATGCGGATTGGTGCGGATCTATATACTTCTATACTAATATTATGAATCTGAAGAGTTTGTTTGTTAGCTTGAACGCGCTAATCTCAGGAACTACTGGTACGATTTAAAAACATATTTCAGTGTTAGGTAGCCCATTTATCGAGGAAGGCTTTAGGCTATATGTATAACATCACGCCAAGATGAATAGAATAAGGTAGTTAACATTGCTTCCGCGCGAAGCCAGGGCCGGCCGCTAGTAATATAAAGCGGAAACATTTGTGTTTTTGTATGTATGTTTGTAACGTTTTCACACACCTTCTAGACCGATTTCAAAAATTATTTAGGGTATACCTACTAAATAATGTTATTAAGCATTTAAGTAGAATGTCTCCTTTTCTCTTTTACAAACTAATAAGACAGAGTTTAGGAAAAGAAAAGGAGAGGAGACATTCTTTGTCATTCACTGGCAGAGTTCCAAAGACCATGAACTAAGATAAATCTTCCAAAAAAAACTCAGTAAGCTCTTTTCAATATACTTCACTTAAAACTAATTAAAAAAAACTGTATAATGAGATGCTGTACCTACCCTAAGAACTGATAAGATGTAGTCGGAAATATTTGGCTAAGTTCGGGAGAGCGAAGTACTTCATTACAATCGAGATAAATTCACTTGAAGTGAAGGCATCATCCACTAAGTACGGTCGGCAATCAACTTACTTTACGTATGTATCTACTGTTACAATAAAAACAAAGGTTTACAGCCTTGCGTCGGAACTTCTAGATTAAAGCCAGCACTAAACTCTCTTAATTATAAGTGTATCCTTGTTGAAAAAGTTTTTATTTACATCAATTATTTTAGTTTATGTTATGACCATTATAACATAGGGTAACAATGTTGCGGTTCACACAGATAGTAAGTAAGTACTGCAAGCCTTTAGACCTCTACACAAATGCCGGGAGTTAAAATGTAGCCAAATAAAATGCGATGCAAAAGTGTACCTACTCAGACTAAAGGAATAGAGTGTCGGCGCGATTGGTCCAATTTGCGATTGGTCCAATGGTGAAATCTAATTCGCGGTAGACCCAATTAGCGATTGGTCCTATTATTGATTGGTTCAATTAGGTATTGGTCCATTTCGCAATAGGTCCAATTCGCGATTAGTCGTATTAAAAAAAGACAGGTAAATTGGGTAGGTCCAATTCATGATTTTCACATCTGTTAAGAGCTCTCCGACATGATGAGGTTAGGAGGAAGGATGCGCCTTCCCTTTGGTGTAGGTTTTTTTATACGACCAATCGCGAATTTGACCGATTGCGAAATAGACGAATAGCTAATTTGACCAACCGCGAATTAGATTTTCACCATAGAATTGGACCAATCACATTGAAACAAAGGAATAGGTGTATCTAATGGTTTACTATTGAACGATGACTTAAATGCTCAGTGTTAAACAATTATATAAATATCTCTGTCTATTGTTTTATATTATTTCGCATTAACACATGCTTGTGAAATATATTTTATTTTAAAGAAAAATGGAAAGAAAAATTTGACTTCAGGCGAGACTCGAACTCGCGGCCTACTGGGAATCTAGTCCAGCCGCTCTTCCAATTGAGCTACAGGCAGGACTTCAGTAGCTAAATTTTTCTTTCCATTTTTCTTTAAAATAAAATATATTTCACAAGCATGTGTTAATGCGAAATAATATAAAACAATTATTACGGGTAAAAGCGACTTCTTTACGATATTCAATAAACTGCAAAGTCTATTATATCGGTTGCCTAACTAGCATAGTTGGCAATAGATGGCGCTGCTGCTACCATAAAGCAATGCAATAAATGTGAAGGAAAGATTTGACAAATCGGGCAGGACTTCAGTAGCTCAATTGGAAGAACGGCTGGACTAGATTCCCAGTAGGCCGCGAGTTCGAGTCTCGCCTGAAGTCAAATTTTTCTTTCCACTTTTCTCTGTCTATCTTTCTCTCTCTCTCTCTCTATCTTTCTCTCTCTCTCTCTATCTTTCTCTCTCATTCTCTCTCTCTAAAATGATTCAGTGGGGTTATGTATGTACATAACATACATAAACAAACATGTGTTTGACAGGTTAAAAATGACATCCAGGCATGTGAAGCTGGGGGCAATACACATAACCCAACTCTAATTACTATGCTGATGACAGTACAGGAGAAGCAAATTGGTTTTCACAGACTGACAGACAGACGTACGAATTATCCTGTAAGGCTTCTTTTTTTCCCTTTCGAGGCATGAACTCAAGAAAGCAATAAGAAAAAATCAACTAACGATGCGTCAAACAGAATATTTCCTCCTCCCGTTATGAAGTGTTCTCCGAAAACTTCATTACACGCACATCATAAATAACCATCCGTATATCCGGCGCTGTTCCAAAACACTTGATATTACGCAGAAGATATTCCAAAACTCGGGCGTAGAAAATGATATCGTGGGAAGACACGAAAATAATATAAGAGATAATTGCTTTCACCATTTTGTTATAAAACAAAACATGGTAAGGAAACGTGATGTCAACATTTGTGTTAAGGAAACACAAGTCCTATAAACAAAACTTGAAATTTACTCTATTATACGTACGTCCACGGTTGGACAAAGCCTTCCCCAAAGACGCCAAACACTGTTGCGCATCATTAGGGGAGAATATGTCATAATCGTCACGCTTGGCGGTTTGGCGATCACAGTGGCAGTAGTTTTATTGCGAGACGCTGCTGTCCATCCCATTTTTTTATGTAATAGTAGTGGCAAACAAGCATGCAGTTCACCAATTGATGTTAAGTGGTGACTGCAGCCTATAGACACCGACACAAAGACCAAGTTCAATATGCAGATGCGTTACCACTCCTGAGGCCTAAGGTGTTATGCCTCTGTGCCGGAAATTACAGGGCCGTACATTACCACCTGACCGGAACACGATAGTGCTGAACACTACCATTTAGCGGCAAGTGTATTAGGTAATGCGGTGGTGCCTACGCCCGCGATCTCCGTCACTGGAGCTCTACCAACAGTTATTATATTTAGTACCGACTTACTGGAATGGTTTTACCGGAGTCGTTCAGTTAACTGACTGCACTAGAAATAATTATCGTCCACTAGATTGCGATAGGGTCCCGACGCCCCGACGCCTTCAACTACTCTATTATAGGTATGTACAGATACTTAATTAGAATTTTTTGTTTCTATTAACCTTTGAGTATCAATTTTCTACATACTTTATAGTGAAAACTGCACCAAAACCTATGTGTGGTTTAAAAGAAGCAAGGTCCTAAACAGACAGACGAGGAGACTGACTTTGTTTTATCCCTACTCTACTCGTATACTAATTACATCATTTCCTGCAAAAAATAAAAACACCACCAGTTGATCTGAGCTCGGCAACTAACTATTAGATATTATGACCAACTAATTGTATTGCACGGCTCGCCAATAAATCTCCCCGGCTCTCCACTTACCCCACCTCCCTTTCCTTCTCTCGAAATGCGTAAAAGGAAACTTTGGCATAAGGAAAGTTTGTTAACGAGCCGATGATTGATATGATACGATCATTTCAGGTGATATCTCGTTTGTGTTGAAATATGGCGCCTTTAAGTGATGATGGAAAGGAAATTAGAAGAATTGTTAGCTACACATGTGGCATGGGAGCATGGATTCTTACACATTTTTTAATTTAATGGAAGTGGCATACAAGCATGCAGTTCACATTGATGTTAAGTGATGACTGCAGCCTATAGACACCCACACAAAGACGAAGGTCAAAATGCAGATGCGGTACCACTCCTGAGGCCTAAGGTGTTATGCCTCTGTGCCGGAAATTACAGGGCCGTACATTACCACCTGACCGGAACACGATTGTGCTGCGCACTACCATTTCAAGTATATTAGGTAATGCGGTCGCCTACGCCTGCGAGCTCCTTCACTGGATCTCTACCACCAGTAAATATGCTATATTTGTGATGACTATCTATATTCGACATAAATTAAAAGTTTAAAAGATCTCCTACTGAGTTTGTTCGGTGGAGACGGAGTTCTTCTAAGTACTGGCTGCACTTGGAACTCTGCTAAGTAAATAACTTAGATTTTGCAGAATTTTTTTTTCATTTTCTTCTTGTTTAGTTTTTGGAAAGAAGGAATTTAATTTTTTTAAGGTGTATTAACTGTAAGTTTTTTAATACCTGTTTTAATTCACCTAATTTCTGTTTTACTTTTACATAATGTAAGTTATTCACTCAAGGTAATTATAGATTTTTAATAACTTTTCGTGAATATGGTCGTAAAATCTTACTCGAAATAAAAACTATTTTCTTTCTTTCTTTTTTACACAGAACGATTGCCACATTTTTGTGTTGTTACCCTTCAAAACCGCAGAATATAATATGAACGTACATAAATATTCATAGCCTTTTTCATGTTTTATTTGATGATGTAATCTTTTAGCACATATTCGTACTGTTAATCTCATTGGTGTTATCTTATGAAACATTTATAAAATATGTTTTGTATCAAATGATTTATGCTATAAACCAAATTTAAGAAGGGATAAAAGCGGCTTACGCCTTAGTATGATCGGTAGGAGGCGTATTATGTATCTCGGTCGACATCATTTCGATAGCCACTTTATAGTACATTGCAGTTTTGACGAAAAGTGATAGTTACGATTATTTCAAAAAAAAAAAAACAGCAGTATACAAGAACGCGGCTTTCAAATTGATAACAACCGAGTTACAGAATACGCCTGCAGCTCGATCATTGGAACGACCATGATTTCTTATTATTGCTATTCCATTGCGAACCTAAGATCGCTAATACCTACTTTGTCTCGTTCGTTCATTCGCAGTTGGATGATGAGATTTTTTGTTCAAAAATGATTTTCCTTCGATCCCAATAAGAGAAGAGAAGTGAAGAAAAGTGATCGCTAGCGACGGCTAAAATGTTAAATGTCTTACCTTCCCCAACTATCTGTAAACTACTGAGGTAGTTGAAAAACTCCATTTAATCACAAATGACACGAATCCGAGGTGTCTGCTGATACTGCTGATACTCAAGTGACCCGCTTTACCTGGAAAAAAGGATAATGGTGTGAGCAATGGGTACACGATATAAATAAATAGAAGTCCTTTCAATGACCCTTAGTTACTAGGGATGTAAAATCATATCGATGTTTTTGAAACGTCGATATTTACCATTACTTCAATTTCGGAGAATACACATGCATAAAGTACCTACATTACAAAATTCGCATAAACCGTAAAATGGTCAGACTTGAATATAAAATACAATATCATAAACAATTTAAAAAAATGTATCTAACAACATGAACCACGCCTAACTGCTTAGTTTCTATTTTTAAATTTATTGCGTAAGTATAATGGCATTTTTTGTTAGCAGTAGATTAGGACATGTATTGTGAAAATATATTTTCAGGCGATATTTTTATTCATCAAGGTTTTTGGACTATAGTTTTCAATAGTTCGATATGTAGATCGATGCTCTTGGGCGATGTTTTTATCCTTCAACATATTTGTAGTGTCGATACATCGATGTAAAACTTTATAATGTTTACACATCTCTACACCTCTCGATGACCCTTAGCGAAACAAAAAGGGTATAATTTATTGTAACGACAGCGATATTAACAATGTGTCACAACGAACCAATCCCTTAAACTGTTTCAAAATCACGGTTTAATTAATCGCTTTGTGATCGGCTCTCATTAGTTACATTTTGTTTTGTAACAAAGTGTTTGGATTCTGTGATAGAAATGTGTATATTGTGTGAAGCTTTTTAAGGATTTTGTCACTGTTCACATTACCTAATACTACTTTCCGCTAAATGGTAGTGTTCAGTACTATCGTGTTTCGATCAGGTGGTAATGAACGGCCCTGTCATTCCCGGCACAGGGGCATAACACCTAAGGAGTCAGGAGTGGTAACGCATCTTCATTTTGACCTTGGTCTTCGGGACACCCGTCTATAGGCTGCATTCATCACTTAACATCAATGTGAACTGCATGCTTCTTTACCACATTCATTACAAAAAAAAAATAGAACTGTAGACGAAAAAAAGCTCTTTGTTTACGTCAATAAGAGACATTATTGTTAACTATCGCAGTGGTGAGAGTTTTGGGTTATTCGTCGACTCGACACAAGTGGCCGGACACACGTGTGACCACTTATAGTTTTGACGCTATTGCCCACCCGGAGTTTTTGGATTGATTACTGGTCTATTGGAATAGTTAGACCGCCATTGTTCGGTTGACGAGGTGTGTCACGGGTAAAGATTGAAGATTTGACGGCTAAGCTTGACATGAACTTAATTGATGAATCAGATTAATGATCACATGTCTTTTTTCTCAAGTCGAAGGATGCTCAATGACATCCCCGGAGTTAAGACTTTTTTGACGACCCGGTTAGTCCAACGGTGCGAAACCACCGTTTGATTCGAAGGGTCGCGGGTTCGATCCCCGCACCGGAACAAATATTTGTATGGCCTACAGATATTTGTTTCGGGTCTGGGTGTTTGTGTATATGTTGTATGTGTACAATGGCACCCACGACACAGGTTTATACCTACTGTGTGGCTGTGAGTGTAAGCGTATTTTATTTTATTTTTTATTAAGAAACGTAAATCTATACTAATATTGTGAAGCTGAAGAGTTTGTTTGTTTGTGTGTTTGAACGCGCTAATCGCAGGAACTACTGATCCGATTTGAAAAATTATTTCAGTGTTAGATAGCCCATTTATCGAGGAAGGCTAACATCACGCTAAGACGAGATAGGAGAGGGTAGGCAACATTGCACCGGCGCGAAGCCGGGGCGGTCCGCTAGTCTGTAATATTTGTTCAATCATAATCAGAAATACATGAATGGTTGTATGATGCATGAACTTACATAAATATACATACTGGAGAAAAATACAAGAGAGAAGTCAAGTTGTAAAAGAGAGGAGATATTCATAGCTTCAAATCAAAGAAACACAAAGCAACAATTGGAAAATATCATAGAGTAAATAATAACGGAACTACAGAGACTCATATCCCCTTCAGCTTGGAAAATCATCTGAAATCGAAAAGCGGAATACAGTAAATATCGTATAATAAGATACATTCAGAACAGCTAGAAAATGATAACACATATATTTCTAGACTTGGCAGAATATTCTGAATACAGAAATATATTTATTATATTCGACATGCAAACATTACGTGTTCGTTGTGATATTGAGCACATATAATAGAGGGGATGTCCCTCCAGGGGTAACAACGGCACGGTCCTGAAATTACCGGCACAGAGGTATAATACCTTAGGCCTCATGAGTGGCAACGCATCTTCATTTTGACCTCTGGTCATTGTGTTAGTGTCTATAGGCTGCAGTCATCACTTAAGATCAATGTGAACTGCATGCTTGTTTGCCACTTCCAATACATAAAAAAGTCATATCTCATATTCAGCAGAACTTTGAGTGACCTGGGACATTTCTTCACATGAAAGACAGAAACTGAATAGACCCATTTCTTTGTGACTAGAAATAGTTCAACTACCTATACATACCATCTATCATATAAAACCAGTTAGTCCTGAAACCTTATACAACCCTGTCTACACCATCGTGGTAACTAGCAAGCAAATTTAACGAATCGCAGATTAAAAGAAATAGAAATCGTTACATCATACATCTGTAATACTAGGATTCCTACGTTCTCGAGCTTTATCACTGGAGCTTTACCATCAACAGATAACGCTACATGCAATTACCAGAACACTTTTTTAAGCGAAAAGCTACAAGTATGACTCTCAGTATAGTCTAACATTCGTCAGGGTTATGATTAATAATGGCAACCCTTGATACGTCCCACTGCTGGGCACGAGTCTCTCCCCTTCTTGGGATGAGGCTTGGAGCTTATTTTACCATGCTGCTCCAATGCGGGTTGGTGGAGATACGGATTAGTGGCCAACCCACTGTCGAATGTTTTCAAACAGCCGACAAGGTTTTATTTAACGACTGCTATCTATCGATAGCAACCGGGACCGACGGCTTAACTTGCCCTCCGAAGCACGGAAACGCGCATTTAAATTTGTCACTAGCGGTCACCTATCACACACCCGAACGCGTCCGTATCGCACCTAGTAGATCGTTTGCGACCTACACCAGCCGCGGAGCCATGCACGTTTCATTGGACTGTGATTGGCCTTGAGGCTTTCTCGTCAAGAAAAGAACCAACTACGTTTTCACTGTCTTTGTAACAAAGACAGTTAAACGACTCGTAAATACCACAATGTAAATATGAACAGTGTGGAAACTACGTACAAAACCTTGAAACGTCACACTCACACAAACATGCGCATCGACGAGGCCTCTAAGCGGTTCTCACGGTGCTGCAGTACTGAGTCACTGGCTACATCGAGCGTCGATGCGCATGTTTGTGTTAGTGTGCCATTTCGAACGTTTTGTACGTAGTTTACATACTGTTTATATTTGTACTGTGTAAATACTATCCATCACAAAAAAAATAAGTCGTGTACTACAGTGGAAAGCAAATGTAATTTCCTGCTCCGAGCGAACGGGGTACTGACAAAGACGTATTCCGGCTGAACAGTTGAACACTGTCGGAAACCGCACACACATGCTATGTTTTTCTACACAAAACCTTAATGGACTCTCTGTTAGTACACGCTGTTAGCTATTTTTTTTTTATTAATTCTCAAAATCCTCAGATCTTAAAGGTACTTACATTTAACTTATATATATATATCTTACATCCAATTACGGCTTTACTTTATATATGTAAAAATAATAAAATAACAGTCATTAAAGAGCAGCACGGTGTTGATTGACTTGTTTGTATACATTACTATAGGTAGGGTACATTAAATTGTGAAAAGATAGTGGCAGGTACACATTCATATAGCAAACAAATAATGTATTGTACATAATGATAAGTTACATAGGTATATGTACGATTATTCGGCTTATTCATTAATTTTACATTTGCTTTTATGTGGAGATATACAATTATCAAACGATGTATAAGAAGCAAGGGAGTATTCTTCGTTTGTCATGAAAATGGTAAACGAGTGAACACTTAACATTAGTAGTATGTGAATACTTTAGCTTGAAGATATTTTTATATAAACTAAAGGCTCAATGCAGATTCGTTGCGACTTCTTGTCTCTAGGACCGATATTTTTTATATTATCTTCGAACCGGAACACGGTAGAGAACGCTACCAAAAACTGCTGAGGGCTTACTATTTTCTCTGAAATTTGTAAATGCGGTTGTGACTAAGCCCTCGAATTTCATCATTGGACTTTACCACCCGTAAAAGAAATTGAATTGGGAACTGTTTGCTAATTTGCTAATTCTTGACAAAACGTTAAAAACATTTCAATTTCTTCTAGACAAAATTCAGAGATTTCACTATAGATGCGTTGCTACCTCAGAGGCTTACGCGATAGCATAAGCATGACAATGCTTCTGCGCTAGAAATGACGAGGCTATAAATGACCACCTAACCGGAACAGAATAGCGCTGAACAGTACCACTTATCGGTCACAAGCCAGATACTTGCCTTCACTTTAACGCGCTCCCAGTAGTCAGCTAATTTTGAAATTAAAAAATGAACAAAATGTAACGTTCGTTATTAAAATTCAATAGTCTGATCGCCGTTTCCAATGCTTCATTTTAAAGTTCACAAACAAAGCAAACCCGCACCCCGTTGGGGAAGAGATGTGAGAATTGAATGCAAAAAAGTAGGAACCAGAGAATGGAGCGTGAATGCATTACCTGCAAACTTTCCACTCTGTATACACATTGCGCAGTTTAAACAAAGTAACTTTGCCCCATTTACGAGTACAAGTGGGCACGGGCGGTCCAAGTTTCGCAGCAACTATTATGAAAATTTAGGGTTCGGTACTGAAGTTAAAAATGAACCTTTGTACCTGTAGGGACTATTTTTTATGTCTAAGGGTTAACAGACAAGCAAATGAGTTTGTTGATGGAAAGTGGTCACGGTTGCCTATGAATATTTGCAACCCCAGGGGAGTTGCCAACGCGCTGCCAGCCCTGATAGACTCTTTTGACGCCATTTTTGAAGAGCTCCATATTGTAGCACCGAGGTGTCTACAACATGGAGCCATCAAGATGTATATGATTACAGTTGAAGTTAATATTGGCCTCGTAATAACTATCACACTGACATAAGAACTAAAATCTGAGGGGTGGCAACGCATCTGCATTTTGACGTCTGGTTTTTGAGTAGATATCTTTTTTTTTGTAATTTGACCAATCAAAACAAAATTTTACTATTTCCAAGTGATTAAATTTCTTAAATAATTTCCAATTGCTTGTTGGTCGCCTTTATAGCAGCTCGCCGACGCAACGGGCTTCTGCCACTTGACACTTTAAGGCCTACATGGACGCATATCTACAACAATTAAATAAGAATTGAGAAAAAATAATTCGCGCAAATTAATATCCCCTGAGCAGTTGGAATCACCGTTGAGAATGGGTACCGTGAGCGAAATTCCGTTTGGTCCTCCAGACCGAATTATTATTTCTAGGCAGCGTCCATTTTGTACGGAAACCTCTGGTTCCCGACTCGCCCTAGGCCGTTACTTGTTTACACTGTTCGTGAAACTTGTAATGGTGCCGTCAAGAGCAGCGCTCACGGCGCGCCGCGGCGCTGTACAAGTTTCGAGGTATAATTATGTGAAGTGACCAACCAGTAACTATATTAGTTTGACGGGACGATTATATAGCAGTGATGGGGATGGCGAGAGCAATGATGATTGATGAGATGTTACAAGTATTAAATCATCATTTAAGTCAAAAGACGTCCACTGCTGAACAAAGTAAACAAAATAAAAAAATAATAAAAAAAACCTTTTTTTTTTCATTAGGTCGTCGGTCCATCTTGTGTGGGGACCTTCCTACGCTTCATTTTCCAGTACGCGGTCGCCACTCAAGAACTGATCTGCCCCAACGGCCGTCAGTTCTTCGAGCTATGTGCCCTGCCCACTGCCACTTGAGTCTCGCTATTCGGTGAGCTATGTCGGTAACTTTGGTTCTCATGCGGATCTCCTCATTTCTGATCCGATCTCGCAGAGAAACTCCAAGCATAGCTCTAAGTACTAAAGTATTAGTATTATTCCACTCATTTATTATAAATACTTATTTACTACTTTTCACAAATATAGGTATAAAAACAAATATACAAAAAAATAGAACATAGTTGGCCGCCGGCAGCGGGAGCAGGGTCCGAACTGTCGGTGGTTAGGGATGCAGAGACGGGAACCTCCTCACTATGCGTGTGGTGTCTGCCTTCAGTATCAGGCCCACGACCCACTCATCCAACACAAGTCTCTTTAGGTAACGGTCGAGACTCTTGGCAATAATAATGGCCGTACAATGGCGGTCAAATCATTCCAATAGGTAGTAAAAATAACAACGCGGGATGGGCAGCAGCGTCCCGCCATAAAACTACCGCCACTGCAATCACCAATCCGTCTGCCAAGCGTGGCGATTATGGCAAGTTCTCCCCTAATGACCCACAACACTGTCGTGGGCGTCTTTGGGAAAGGCTTTGTCTAGCATTGGACGTCTTTAGACGGACGCCGGAGTATGATGATGATGATACAAGATGTGTGTTATGTGCGTGTCATGCTAGTTATAATTGTAATTAAAAAATAACATCCAATCAGCCATAAATTATCTGCTTTTGAAAGAGCAATTTTAAACGTGTGACTAGTTCTAACATTGCCTAATACAGCGCACAGAGTAAGCGAGCCGGAGAGATAACACTTGGAGTTTACTACCCTCCACTTCCGCTAGTGCAAACAACGTACAAGTTACAATGTACAACACCGATATCGATGTTTTCTCCTAAACATCGATATCGGTGTTACACACAACAGTTTTTACATTGTGCTTAAAACTGGGCGCACCGCTTTATTTATTTTTTTGTCCGGTTTTACCATATTTATCTATTTGTCGCTAAATGGCAGTGTTCAGCACTATCGTTTTTGTGTAGACGTGTAGTGTGTTTAGGCTGCAGTGAATCACTTAACATCGATGGTAACTGCATGCTTGTTTGCCACCTTCGATACATAAAAATAAGCGCTGGGCTATTCGCAGCTATCTCGCTCCACGTAATTTTTTTCCTTAATTTCTTTTTTCCCGATATTTTCATATATTTTAGTCCCGTATGTGTTGTCACGAAAAATTAAAAATATGATTATCGACGTTTTTCTATCAAAACATCAATGTCTCATTTGCATCCCTATCCACCGTACCACCGTACCAGGTACATTCAATTTTCTCTTTGCGTATGTCCGCTGAAAGCGTATTGGTTTTCAGGTTTCTCGTTCGAATTTTTACTGTTTTTCTTATTTTGACTTTGTGCACTAACAGTTTTGAAGTGTATCGTATTTTTTCATTCCACGCGAAAAAAATTCGAAGAATATTTTATTGCTTCGGGCAAAAAAATATTCGAGGAAAGATTTATTTGCTTTATAAGAAGAATGCAATTTATCTGCCGACAAATAATAGCTAGTGTTTAGTGCTATTGTAAAGTGCCGTAATTCTTTACAGATACAAATAAGTTAAGCCTCAGGATTTTCACCGCCGTGGTGGACCAAATGAAGGTTTTCAATTATATTTATTTAATTCACTATTGCTCATATTATAGATTTTTTTCGTAAGGAGGGTGGCAAACAGACAAACAGCTCAAATTGATGTTATGTATGCTACTACCCTAAGATTAAGTTGTTATATCTCTGTGATCGTTATTACGGAACCATACATTACCATCTAACTCTACAACCAGTAGAATTGTATAATAAAAATTGCATCTACCAACCTATAGTTTCCATGAATGCCAAGTGAATTATGCATTTAAGACTTCTTCTAAGAAACTTGAGGTCTGAAATATCCCCAGCCATAAATTACGTGCGCCCTGTAGTACCGGGCTTGTAGAATACGACTGAGGTATCATCTGCCAGTCGTAAGAGCTGTCCAGCACTCGCGGTTCCGTGAGGAAGGCGACCGTGGTAGCCGCAGGTCGTTGTGGTATGCGCAGAATGGGGCTGTCTGAGTCCCCGTGGACGAGCCTTATGGAGGCGAAGTGCGTCGGGGGGAACCGGATCAGTGTTTTAGTGTACCCGGTGCCCCCCCCCCTCCCCTTTGTGCACTGAATTCAGTACCGAGGTGGTCTTAGATGGTTCCAGTCCCTCATATCCCGACTCCCTCCACCTAGAAAGCCGGTTGAATGCTAAGACATTTCCACCTCGCTAACAAAAGCCTGAAATCACGTGAATATACCATCGCCCGCCGGCTGTTAACAAGCGATACAACCCCCGCGCCCTGTTTAACATCCCCTACGTAATGGACTCTCGATGTTTGTTTTATACACATTTAAACTGTTTATTTGCGATTCGTGTTTTAATGTCCCATTTTAAAATTCGTACGTATTCGAAAATGCTGTTGTATTTTAGGAATCAATGTTATTTATAGCTGTAATATGTACTCGTATATGGATTGAAGGTTTTGAGGATTGGGTTGATCCATTTTACTGAATACTCATTTTTTTTAATGGATCTGTGTAGGTGGTACTAGTCTGCTTCACCGAGCAAACGGCGCGAGCAGAGGGCGTACTAAGTCTTTTTTATGTAATGGAAGTGGCAAACACGCATGCAGTTCACATTAATGTTAAGTGATGACTCCAGCCTATAGGCAACCACAAAAAGACCAAGGTCAAAATACAGATGCGTGTTCACTCCTGAGACCTAAGGTGTAATGTCTATGTGCCGGAAATTACAGGGCCGTACATTACCACCTGACCGGAACACCATAGTGCTGAACACTACCGTTTAGCGGCAAGTATATTAAGTGCCTAAGCCCGCGAGCTCCATCACTGGAGCTCTACCTCCAAGCCTAAATAAAAGTTAGCGTAACTGCCTGTAGGAGACCCCGGTGGATCCGAACTTCGGCTTAGGACATTGCGGAGAGACACTTATGACATATGCGATTAGGGTTGGTGCAACTTTTTCTGCAGTCATTGGTTGGCGATATTCGAAAACGACCTCACGGGTCGATGGTACCCGACGGGACACGTGGCACTCTACTTATCTGTCAACCTTTTGACATAAAAAATACAATTTATAAAGAGGCGTCATGGATTTCAACTGTCAGTTGAAGTTGATAGAGAACGCGCTGTGCAACTAGGTACATACAGTACTCAACAAATAGAATCAGAAACTCATTTATTCATTTAGGGTGACAGGCACCTCTTATGACACGTCAAAAACAAACAAAATAAATTAAACTAAAGTGAATAACAATTGATATACATGTCAAACAAGATAAAAAATATGTGTATAGTCAAGAATATCACTAAGATAAAACTAAATTTATTAAACTAATGTAAAAGTATATCAGTAGAATGTCTCATTTTCCCTTTACAAACTGATAACAAAGAGTAAAAAAAAAAGAAAAAGAGTCATTCTTTGTCAATAATATTGCACATCCAGCCTACGAAAGAGACGATCGGCTCGTTTCGACTTCGTAGACCGTTATCTCTGCTGCAAACTGCCTACGTAAACGCTTACAGTCCGGTATTGGTCAAAACTTGATCAAAATGGTCGACAAACGTCAAATTAGGACGGTGCGAGGGAGATAACAGACCCGAAATAAGCCGAAGCAGAGAATATGTAAATAATACTACGTATTGAATGGACACTTCGACGTCCCGCTCGATTTGCCGGTATCACTCAATCCCTTCCCCTCTTATGGGCGACGGTTGGTATTTTGTACATGCTACGTATACAGGTGCGCGTGTAAATACACGTCACTGATTGATGTCTGTGTAATAAAAACCAAATTAAGCGTTTGTATGGAATTTTGGCGGAGTGTCCGCGGTGTGGCCGAAGTCTCCTTCCTTCCTAAGTTCGATGTGCAATATTTATTGTTGAGCACTGTACATATATTTTGAAAATTGACGCAAAACAATTTTGACCTGGAAATTTCACACCTCCTCCCTTTGTACGTCATAGAATTGAGTGTCGAGTATATGTCTGACAAAAACACCTTTACCTTTTTTTACTAGTGGTAGAGCTCCAATGACGGAGCTCGCAGGCGTAGGCACCACCGCATTACCTAATATACTTGCCGCTAAATGATAGTGTTCAGCACTATCGTGATCCGGTCAGGTAGTAATGTACGGCCCTGTAATTTCCGGCACAGAGGCATAACACTTTCGGTCTCAGGAGTGGTAACGCATCTGCATTTTGACCTCGGTCTTTGTGTGGGTGTCTATAGGCTGCAGTCATCACTTAACATCAATGTGAACTGCAAGCTTGTTTGCCACTTCCGTAACATAAAAAAAACCTTGCTAACCAATTAAACGACCTTTTTACACAATATTGGACACAGCAAATGTACCAACTCATCCGAAATCACATCCAAACAGAAACACAGCAAATAAATTAACCAGCATGTACGAGGAAGTGGGAATCGTTTACTGAGAGAGAGGGTCGGTGTAAATATGACGTATTTCCTGCGATGGGAGGGTGTTACATGGCATTGCTTTTAGGGTGGAGGTGGACACGCGACTCTAAAAGTTCGAGGGCTTTCGTTTTATATATCGTTTTGTTAGGATTTAACATTTTTATAGCTTAGGGAAAATGAAAAAAAAAAAGTTTATTTCAAATCAATGATTTCAAGTAGGTTGTTTTTCAGATCATCATCACTCTTGTCGAAAAACGTTCACTGCTGGACAAAGCCTTTCCCAAAGACGCCCATGACTATGTTGCGCGTCATTAGGAGAGGATATGCCATAATCGCCACGCTTGGCAGACGGATTGGCGATCGCAGTGGCGGTAGTTTTTGTCGCAGGACGCGGCTGCCCATATTCCGTTATTGCACTTACTACCGTCCCATTACATGACTGCACTAGTGAGCGATGGGTTGCCACGTCCCGACGCAGAGAAAATGTAATAGAATTAAAATAGAATTTTAATATTATGATCTTCCACGTCCATTTATACGTACATGCATATACTTGTCAACATAAACGACTAAACATTGCAAAAAAAAAATTATTCCTACTATAAAGATACTCGTATGAAAAAATTAACTGAATTGTCTGACCAGAGAATTGTGGACAAATAAAATAAATAAACGCTTACACTTACCGCTTACACTCACAGCCCCACAGTAGGTATAAACCAGGTGTCGTGGGTGCCGTTGTACACATACACAAACACCCAGACCCGAAACAAATATCTGTAGGCCATAGAAATAAGCAGGTACTTACTCCTTACCCATTCAGAAAAATATAAATGAGGCTGTGATACATAATCAGACGTACCTACACAACCCACACTCGGGCGAGTCCGGAAGATCGGCGGAAGCGTATAAATGAAACAACTTCAGGCAGGAAGCAGCCGGATTAGCGAAAGGTTTGCGTTCAGGGTTGAACGTCAAACACGTTAAGTGTAGACTAGACATTACGATTTTTAAGGAAACAGTGACATGACGAGCCCTTTGGTCCAGCGGAGTGTGTATGTATACCGTTGTATACAGTGTATGTATGTATGTATCTTCACGCCAGGTCCCTAACGGGGTAGGCAGAGAGTGTAGAGCGCCAGACATCCCGGTTCTGACAAACCTCTCGTGCCTCGTCTACCTTCATCATTCTTTTCATACATGCACGCCGATTTCTAAGACTTTTGACCCCACCATCAGACAGAACTCGACCTATTTGGTCATGGTAGGTCAGCCTTGGTCTTCCTGGGCCTCTGCAACCATCCACATTCGCATTGTATATCTGTTTAGTCATTCGCTCATTCGACATTCGTTCTATATGCCCGAACCATCGGAGCATGCCTTTTTTCATTTTTACACCGATACTATCATTCACACAAAGTCTCTTTCTTACATCTTCGGTATACAGTGTATACCGTTTAAACCGAGGCTACAGTTTACATTTATGGTAAGTAATACCACACCCCGGACTCTCGGCTAAAATTCCATACAAACGCTAATTCCGGCTACCTACTGCACAGACATCAATCAGTTTCAGTACACACACATAGAAATGTAGCAGGTAGGGTTATGACCACAAAAAATTGTGAAACAAATCGTCGCACTGACGACGTGACGAAATTAAGTAAAAATAACGCTCGCAACCTCGCTATTGATGTTTATACAGCTTTTTTTTATGTCAAAGGATTGACAGACAAGCAGACGGGCCACCTGATGGAAAGTAGTCACCGTCGCCTATGCACTTTTCCAACACCAGGGGCGTCGCCAATGCGCTGCCAGCCCTGAAGGACTCTTTTGACGCCATTTTTGAAGAACCCCATATTGTAGCACCTGGAGAACACCTGAGAGGGAAGCTCATTCCACAATTTACACGTTCTGGGCAAAAAACCGTTGAACATTGCCAAGTGTCCAGTCGGTGAGGGTGGAACTTCTCTCTTCGGCGGGTAGTACGGTGTAGGAAAAGAGACGGTGGCACCATGTCGAACAGTTCAACAGAGCACTCGCCGTTGTAGAGACGGTATAAAACGCAAAGACTTCCAATGTCTCGGCGCAGGCTCAGGTGTTCGAGCCTGTCAGTATGTCCTGGGTCGTTAACAATACGAATGGCGCGTCTTTGTAGGAAGTCAAGTGGACCAAGTTGTCATTTGGGGGCTCCCGCCCACAAATGAGAGCAGCTTCCAAAAGGATAAGGCTGTAGTGGTGGTAAGTGGTAATACTGTAGCCTATCAACAAACTACAACTACAACCACTAAGCGAAACCAGATATACCATAAACCAGTTAATGCGTTACCACTCCTGAGGCCTAAGGTATGATTTGCCTCTGTGCCGGAATTTATAAAACCGTATATCACCACCTGACCGGAACTCGATAGTGCTGAACACTACCATATGGCAGCAAGTAGACGAAGTAATGCGTTGGTGCCTACGCTCGCAAACACCGTCACTGGAGCTCTACCACCTATATGTTCATAAACAGTCGTATTTATCTCTTTATTGCGTCGACTTAAACTCTGATTTTCTTAAACTCCTAGTGATTACAGAAAAGAATAATAATCATTCATTTTATTTTAAAAAATACGCTTACACTCACAGCCCCACACTAGATAAACCTGTGTCGTGGGTGCCGTTGTACGCAGTAGTACTCACAACACACACAAACACCCGGATCCGAAACAAATATCTGTACGCCATACAAATATCTGTCCCGGTGTGGGGATCGAACCCGCGACCCTTCGAATCAAACGGTCGTCTCACACCGCTGGACTAACCGGGTCGTCAGATTGGGACACACTCCTCAGAAAAAGTCTTGACAAACAAACAAACGAACTGACAGAGGGACAGCAAAGTGATCCTACGAGGATACGTTTTTTCCTTTTAAGTACTGAACCCAAAAGAAGACGCAAATGAAACTGCAGGGCGTAACTAGTACGCAAATAATCTTTCATCAGCATAGCAGAGTAGATGAAAACTACTTTATTATGAAAAGCGAGCCCGGTGGCCCGTAAAAAACAAGTTTCCTCACAATTTCCGTTCCCAATTAATATTTGATGAAGGTGTATTACACTCGTTCTATAATTAAGGTGATAGTAGCTAAAAGCTCTTAGTGAGAAGTTATAACGTTATTTTAGGGGTTCGCACCCAAAGGGGCTCTCTGGCTTAGTCTCCCCTTCTTTTGTCCGTCTTTCTGTCAGAAATACATTATTGTATGTACCCGTTTACTTACCACTGACACTGGTGGTAGAAATCCCGCACCGCGACAGATATTTGTATGGCCTTCAGATATCTGTTTCGGGTCTGGGTATTTGTGTATGTGTTGTGTGTACTAATGTGTACAACGGCACCCACGACACAGGTTTATACACAGTGTAAGCGTATTTTTAATTTATTTATTAAAAAAAAAAAATATATTGATTAATATTCAAGTCTGTATTTCCTAGGAGCTCTAAGAAGATCAGACGTTTAAAGTCGAAGCAATAAAGATATACATACGTCTGTTTGTGTACATATTGGTGGTAGAGCTCCAGTGACCCACCTCACCACATCACCTCTTGTAGGCAGCCTCTCTACATCAATCCCAACAACATTTGTTCTACGACTTTCTACAAATCGTGATAAATAACCCAAACAAAAAAAAAACAAAAAAATGTTTTCAAAAGTTCAGAGCATTGCCGCCGCTGCGTCACCAACAACCCCGCGCCCATATTGCCATACATTCGTTCATTCAGATATGCTGCAAAACTAATTTTTACGCAACTTTATAATCTAGAGAACATATATTCACTAGTTTGCCTATCAAAATTTTTAATAGGCAAACTAAATTTTTAATAGGCAAACTAAATTTTAATAGGCAAACTAAATTTTTAATAGGCAAACCGCAAGTATTTTTAATTAAAATATTTTATCTTTAACAGCCAGCAACTCTTAATTGCGGGCGATTTAATTTGGCTCCCGTATACTATAATAATGAGGAAGAAATAGCTTTAATTTGATTAAATAAATAATACATGTACGTCCTGGACGTAAAAAGTAATCGGAGCGGAACGAAAATACGTAGGGGCGGCCAAGTGCGCTACGGCGGACGTGATTTTTCAATCTTTATACATATCGCCGTGAAGTAAACAATATTTTATTGAAAAAACAAAAAATATCTCATTTCCAAAAAAAAAAAATACTTGCGGCCATTTTTTGATAGGCAAACTAGTCGATATAATAATATATTCTCTAGATTATAATGCGTAAAAAAAAGGTTTGCAGCATATCTGGATGAATGAAATGATTCTGCAGTGGGATCCTAACCTATTAGGACCGCACCTTAACGTTACTTGCTAACCCGAAATGAAGCCTCAGCTAAGCATGTCTTGAAAGGCGGAGATAACAATTTATTCACTTTTGAGTCCATATTTTATGCAGACAAGAACGGTTGGGACGTCCATTATTTACGGGCGCATTCAACGTTCAACTGCGTTCTAAACCGCGGTAACTCGCTTTGTATGTGGTTAAATGTTACCAAGTCTAGTAGATAATACATGTTTATAAAGGCACGGGCGCACCACGGCGCACGGAGAGGCTGCGCACGAGTATTATTATATAATACACATATAATTTCATATAAACCGAAGCTATATGAAATTGTATGTGGAAGTGTCCATTGCAACTCTCGAAGAGGCTATCATGAATTGACGTCATTGACACATGCGTGGCTAACTCGAATGGGCAGTTACATAGCTCAACGCTATCAACGTGGGTCTACTTTTATGATTATTTTCCTTTCTTTTTTATTTTGTGTGTTTGGTGTTAAACTTAAAAATGTAAACAGCTGGTGGGTTTAAAAGGAATCTTAGGTTAGCTAAAATCGTAACTAGGTATAATTTTAGTATTTTAGAATCTAAATAGAATAAAATTAATAGCTGTATATTTTTATTACATAAAACTAAAGTAACTGATTTAGTATATGACTTAAGTTTCTATGAGCTGCAATAATAGTGATCAAGATGATGATTTTTGCTCCTTGTCTTCTTCTCAGAGTGGATTGAGTAGTGACAGCTTTGCAAGTATCCCCTCTCTCTTTGAAACCCTTAGTGCATCTTTCTCAGCGATGACGAAAAATTTCAATATTATCCATATCAATGCCCAAAGTATCCCTGCACATTATCCAGGTATGTTGGCATCTTTCGATAATAAAAATATTCACGCCATTTTGGTATCCGAAACATGGATCAAGTCGTGTCTGCCATCTAGTTCATATTCTCTGCCAGGATTTAATTTAATTAGAAATGATCGAATAAGTAGAACGGGTGGTGGCGTTGCGATTTATCTGCGTTTCCATATACCATTCACTGTTATAAATATTTCTCCTCAGTTGAATGATACCGTAGAGTATTTATTTATTGAAATTAATCTCTCTACCACCAAATGTCTTCTTTGTGTTTTTTATAGCCCATCGTCAACTACAAAACAACAAAAATTAATTATTTTTCCTCCTTTGAGGAAACCTTAGAGGAGCTCCTGCCTCGTTACAGTCACTCCATTATTTTGGGTGACTTCAATACATGTCTCCTTAAAAATGACACAAGGTCTTCTCGTCTTAATCCTTACTTAACTCTGCTAATATGCATTTACTTTTGACAAATAAATAAAAATGCAATTGAAAACAAACCTGAAATCACAATAAACAGGTTTAGTTTCGGACAAGCGAGACGACAAACTTCGCCCGTTTCCTACATCCGCCCGGACTTCCGCGGCCAAGTACCGAAATTAGGAGCCACTGGCGCGCCGCCAGGAACCGAACCGGCACTAACGGCTGTTCCGCTTATATTGCCAGCAAATAACACCCCTAAGTTTGATTCTCGTATGAATATTGTTATAAACCTTTGATAATGGATTTTGTTTATAAGTAGGATATAAAAAAGAAGGTTGACTGTTAGAGAATAGTCCGCCTAATGTACTCGGTGCATTGAAGGTGCAGGGTTATAAATAAATACTTAAAAGAAAAAATAAGTATACATTTACCACCTGTACATGTACCACAGAAAAACTACCGAGTGAAATTAGAAGCTATTTTCACATTTAATTTTATAATGTTTAAAACTGGCGAATGTTTACTCTTAATTCGCCGCATAGAAGGCTATATTTTCTTTGTAAATTGACGTGTGTCTCATAAAATGTGTGTGCGTGTGTGTGGGCTTAAATAATTATTTCTTGAACATTCGTAAGTGATTCTTACTTTCCAATGAAAAAAATACTGATTCCTTTTATAAACATAAACTTCGAAGTCATAAAGTAAACCATTTCAATTTTTAATCTACACTTCTATACTATATTAATATTATAAAGCTGAAGAGTTTGTTTGTTTGTTTGATTGAACGCGGTAATATCAGAAACAATTGGTCCGATTAAAAAAAAACCTCAGTGTTAGATAGCCCATTTATTGAGGAAGGCTTTAAGCTATATAACATCACGCTAAGATGAATAGGAGAGGGTAGGTAACATTGTAACCGCGCGAAGCCGGGGCGGGCCGCTAGTATTCAATATTTTAAAAAACACACACATGTGATGCGGGCAGGCGTCGACAGTGTCGACACAATCATGGCCGCACGACACGTTCCAAATTCATAAAGAATAAAACATACGACCGTGAAAAGCCATTACTACGTTGCCGTGCATACACGACGCGTCCGCGAAAAATATTTTTATATATCTAAAATAGACATACTTCCATCCAATTAATGAAATGTGAACGTTGCGATATTTTTTTATATTATGAAAATTTCCAACAAACCTACAGTTCACAGCATCAATATGCTGAATACACTGCAGACAAATGATTTTAGTTTTATGTTAATACACAGGGTGGACGAGACAATATATACCCTGTAATATCCGACACAGAGGCACAACACAAGCGTCAGGAGTGGCAACGCATCTGCATTTTGACCTTGGTCTCTGTGTAAGTGTCTATAGGCTGCAGTCATCACTTAACATCAATGTGAACTGCGTGCTTATTTGCCACTTCCATTACATAAAAAAAACTGTTACACTGATTTAAATTTTAACGAAAAAGTCGCTGCATTTTTGAAAATGAGTCGTCTCGGTTTATGGCAAACAGGTTGTCAGTACCGTAAAGTTGTGTGCCTACTTCCGAAATTATCTGCTTAACTTCTTAGAATTGAATGTTAAGCAGAGGCAATTCGTCGAGTAAATACGGTAAGTAAGCAGTGGAGTGTTTACTCCCACAATTTAGACGGTTCTAAGGGATGGTAAGATTAGCATTTTATTTATTCAACTCTCTCTTAAGCTAAAAGGAACCTTTGGTCGGCTTTTCAACTGTGCAGTATTTGTTGAAACATTTTTAATTGTGCAGTATTTGTTAAAACCTTTCATTAATTATCTTAGAAGTAAATTTCTTTTTAATTCATGTTGGTGGTGATGATTATTTCATTTATCATTTTACTGGTGGCAGAGTTCAAGTAATAATAAATAATAATAATGGCAACCCATTATACGTCCCACTGCTGGGCACGAGTCTCTCCCCTTTCATGGGGGGAGGCCTGGAGCTTACTCCACCACGCTGCTCCAATGCGGATTGGTGGAGGTGGGTGGGGTTAGTGGCCAACCCGCTGTCGGATGTTTTCAAACCGCCCATAAGACCTTCGACAAGGTTTAACGACTGCTATCTATCGATAGCAACCGGCACCGACGGCTTAACGTGCCCTCCGAAGCACGGAAACGCGCATTTAATTTGCCACTAGCGGTCACCCATCACACTATCCGCGCCGTAGTGCTTAACCGAGTAGATCGCTTACGATCTACACCAGCCGCTGGGCCATGCGCACTTCTCAAGTATCTCAAGTATCACTTCTCAGTAGTGCCTGCACTTGGAACTCTGCTAAGTGAATGACTATGATTATGACGAACAGATTTTTCTTTTTCTTCTATGAACGAATTGAAAAATTTGATGATTCACGTATCGGTTAAATATTATTATTAAATTGGTATTTATTAATACCTATTGGATTATTATTATAAGTCATTCTCTTTAGGTAGCTTATAACCCGACAATGCAAAAATGTCCTTGTAGACCAATTCGAAATAAATGATTTGAATTTTGAATTTTGAATATCGAACTTCAATTGCCCCATCTATCTGCAGCTAAATGGTAGTGTACAGCATTATAGTGTTCCAGTTAGATAGTGATCTATGACTCTGTAATGTCTGATGTATGACTCCGTAATTTCTATCACAGAGGAAAAATCCAACTGCATTTTGATCGGCGTGCATGTATAAAGAGAATGTAGATGAGGCACGGGAGGTGTGTCAGGACCGGGATATCTGGCGCTCCACACTCTCTGCCTACCCCGTTAGGGAATTGGCGTGAAGATATATACATTATGATCGCTGGTTTTTGTGTAAATGGACCCGGCTATAACCAAATCGAACGAACATATGTTGCCGTTATGAGCCTGTGTACGCAAGTGAAATGATTGAAGCGCGTACGAGAAAACGACCGTATACGTGCAAAAAAAATGGTTGTCTATAAAATCGGTTTACGAACGATCGTGATAGGGTAGATGGGGTGTCAATAAGGGTTGTTACCTTGTTTACATATTCAGTTTACATATAAAACAAGCGTCACAAGCCGATCGCTTGCTACTCTATCGCTTGATCCCGCCACGCTTGCACGCTCGGCTCTGGCGGAACGTGACACTTTTACGTACGCGCAGCCGGCGTCCATCGAGTAATAAGACATTATCTCATCAAAAAACGCTAGTCTGAAACTGCTCTAAGCTACCGAAGCAGAAAACAACCAAGTATTCTAAAATTCAAAACAGAGAATAAATATTTACCAAGCAACAATCAGCTTCAGTCGATTTACGATCAAAACCAGGAAATCAGAAATTGTGAACGAATTAACACAATCGAAATATTATTTGTTTTTGTTCAACAAGTTGTCCGAGAGTGGGTTGTGATTTATCGTCACTAAAGATGGGGTGTCAATAAGGGTTGTTACCTTGTTTATATATTCAGTTTATTCATTTATTTCATATAATTAGGCTCCTGGAGAGCACTTTTACATCGTCATTTTTTTTTAAACTAACCTTGAGATAATCACTAATAATAATCAAAAACACATAATAAATTAAATAGAAACTAAACAATTTTGTATAATATGGAAAGCATCAATTATTTACAAATTCCTCCATTTCCCCATTTCAAAAGAAACTGAGAAAGAAGGAATTTGGTCGTTTCATTACAATTGTTATACTACTTCATCGTATCACGGCACCTTCGGCCTCAGAAGTGGTAACGCATCTGCATTTTGACCTTGGTCTTTGTGTAGGTGTCTATAGGCTGCAGTCATCACTTAACATCAATGTGAACAGAACGCTTGTTTGCCACTTCTATTACATAAAAAAAATATTTCGCTAGTGGGCGGTGGGGTCGTCACGTCAACAGCTATATTGCCACCTTCTTTCATAAAAAATCAGTTCAAGATGAGCTTTAAATATTTACAAAACAACAATCAGCCTCAGTCGATTGACTACCATAAACCAAGAAATCACAAATTGCCAACGAATGTACACAAGAAATCGAAATGTTAATTTGTTTTTGTTCAACAAGTTCTCCGAGAGTGGGCTGTGATTTATCGTCTCTAAAGACAGGATGTCAATAAGGGTTGTTACCTTTGTTTACATATTCATTAGGTGATCCAAAAGTGGGCAACCATTTGCTGGTGTTTTCCAAATTAAAATGTTTAGAAGTTAACTGTTTTTAGTGGTGGTAGTTGTTTTTAATTATTAAATAAAGGTGGAAATCAAGCATGCACTTCACAATCTTCACATTGATGTTGAATGATGACTGCAGCCTAAAGACATCCACACAAAGACCAGAGGTCAAAATGCAGATATTTAGCCACCCCTGAGACCTTACTTGATATGTTTTTTTTATGTCTAAGGATTGACTCCCAATGTTTCTGCGCAGGCTCAAATGTTCGAGCCTGTCAGTAAGTCTTGGGTCGTTAACAATACGAACGGTGCGTCTTTGTAGGGAGTCAAGTGGAAAAAGTTAGTATTTGGGGGCTCCTGCCCACAAATGAGAGCAGTATTCCAGATGGGGCCGCACTTGGGCCTTATAAAGCTGTAATAGCTGCCCCAATGTGAAATTCTGCCTCGCTTTGTTACCTACTACTTGCTACTAAATGGTAAATTCAGGGTTATCGTGTTCCGGTCAGATGGTAATGTACGATTCTGTGGTTTCCGGTAAAACTACCTCCGATCCGCCTGCCAAGCCTGGCGATTATAGAATATTCTCTCCTGACAACGCATGACACTGTTGCGGCGTCTTTGGGGAAGGTTTTGTCCAGCAGTGGACGTCTTTGGATTGGAGTGTTGATGATGATAATTATAAGAAGAGTGAATGTCATAATAGATTAAAGAACCCATGCATACATGAAGAAATCGAAATATATTTAGGTTTTGCTCAACAAGGCTAACCAGTTATCAAGAGCGAGCTGTGATTTATCGTCACTAAAGAGAGGGTGTCAAAGGGTGGTTGTTGTTTTGTTTACATACTAAGTGGGGCGAAAGTGGAACACCATTTTAGCTGTCATTGCCCATTCGAAATGTTTTGTATAATGATTTGATGAATACTATAACAAAACGAAACGTTTGAAATTTCACAACGCAATCTCATATTGATGAAATGAAAGAAACATAAAAAACGCAACTTTACGCCGTAATCCTTGAAGGAGTAGGCAGAGATAAATGCACGCATACAAGCATACCTGAAAACACCTTGATTCGTCGGTTACGGTTTGGGCCATGTAACACATTAAATAATTCCCAGGTACTGCGAAATTTCCACAAATGTATAAATATCACAAGAAGAGATTGTTTGCCACCTACAACAGGTAATATTACCTTCCGTGGCTGTTAGGAGTTAAAGCCAAACCACAAAGCGATCAAATCAGTCATCTATCACAATAAAAAAACAAAAGCCTACTTCATCGGCATTTCCAAACAAAAACACAGCAACAGCAACATCTTCATCATCGTGGGCCCGACGTTAAAGCCTCCCACTTTATGATGGATGGTCATCGACGCTGACAGACAGACGCTCTGTTGTGATCTTTGTGAGGCGCTTATTTATTTACTCTCGTAATAAAGATACTTTTTTAATAGAAGTGAAATACTGTCTTAAATTTCCCTCGGCAAGCAAATACAACTCGCACTTGGCGGTTTTTATATTGTAACTATTTTCTTTTTAAATTAAACATTTCCTAACCAAGAATTCAAAATCGGAAACTTAAGTATAAATATAAGTAATATATATCTTGTAAGACAGTAAATGGCCATTTATCAGAAAAACAAAAGCCTATTTCATCGGAATTTCCCAATGAAATTTGCAGGAAGTGAAACATGTTCATTATCGCGGGCCCGACATTAAAGCCTCCCCACTTTATGATGGATGGGCATCGACGCTGACAGACAGACGCTGTTGTGATCGTTTGTGAGGCGCTTATTTATTTACTGACACTTTTTTGCGTTCCTAATAAAGACACTTTTTTTATAAACGTGAAATATTGTTTTGAATGTCAAATAATATCTTTTGTAGGGTTCCATATCTCAAAAGGTGTGTTTTTTACCTATGGATTTAAATGGAAAGCCAATAAGAAGCCTACGCTATTTAAGGTGATATAGAAAAATTGCTAATTGTACGGAACCCTTGCGCATGCAAGGGTAACTCGCTCTTGCCGGTTTTTATACATATATAATATGATAATTATAATTTGGAATAAATAAACCTAAACAGAAATTTACAATCGGAAACTCAATTTCGGCAATATATATCTTGTAAGACAGTAAATGGCCAATCATCAGAAAAACAAAAGCACATTTCATCGGAATTTCCAAATGAAATTCACAGCAACGTCTTCATTATCGCGGGCCCGACATGAAACGCCTCCCCACTTTATGATGGATGGTCATCGACGCTGACAGATAGACGCTTTGTTGTGATCGTTTGTGAGGCGCTTATTTATTTACTGACACTCTATTGCGTTCGTAATAAAAAGATACTTTTTTATTAAACGTGATACAATGTTTTATATTTCGAATATGTATATTTTTAATCGTAATCGTTTTCTTACTGACTCACTACTCAAGTGGTAGCAGGCACTACTACTAAGATAGGGTCCTGGGTTCGATACCCGGGTCGTAAGTTATTATTGGAATTGGAGTTTTTCTATTTTCTGGAAATTTCCCAGTACCCAGGTGGTAATGTACGGCTCTGTAATTTCTGGCACAGAGGCATAACACCTAATGCCTCGGGAGTGGCAGCGCATCTGCATTTTGACCTCTGGTCATTGTGTGGGTGTCTATAGACTGCAGTCATCACTTAACATCAATGTGAACTGCACGCTTGCTTGCCACTTTTATAATATTAAAAAAAAACCTCGAAGTACGGTAATATGTCCGGAGATGTCAACAGGCTCGCCACCATGAGCCAAAACGTAACTGACAAATCATAGGTGTTTGCATGCAAGCCTGAATGCATGTATTTATCTCTGCCTACCCCTTCGAGGATTACAGGTGTGAAGTTACGTTACCTTTTTCCTTTTCCAACTAAAATTTTTAAGTAAAAACAAAACATTAATTCATTATTTATAAGGGAGATATTGTTTAGACAGATCATTATAATGTACAAGCTCATTATCGCGATGGTGAAGTATAGTCATAAACTTTTCTTCTATTACAAATATGTACGCGTTATCATTATTTAACATTGACCTAACATTACCGAAAACACGTTAAACTATCTAAAGCCAGCTAAAAACTGGAGCGTGGAAATAATTCAAGCACAATGGCGGGCACATAAAGGCGGGTGACATGGCGCACTGCGGTTGGCACACACTTATCACTTGATCACCCGCACTTCATCACTCCACCTGCAAGTGGCCCGCTGCTACACGATAGATGTTATTTGTGATTCCACGTGAAAAATAATGAAATAAAATTTTGTTCTGTCTATTGATTGCTTAGTCTATGTTTTAAAATCGAACCCGACGTTTCGGTCGTTTTTCAGCTTCCGTGGTCTCGGGCAGACTGAGGTGAGATTTGTCTGACAGATTTTAAATAATCATTTAATTTTTTCACTGGTGATAGAGCTCCAGTGATGCAGCTCGCGGGCGTAGGCACCACCGCATTACTAATATACTTGCCGCTAAATGGTAGTGTTCAGCATTATCGTGTTCCGGTCAGGTGGTAATGTACGGCCCTGTAATTTCCGGCACAGAGGCATAACAGGCCTCAGGAGTGGTAACGCATCTGCATTTTGATCTCGGTCTTTGTGCTGCAGTCATCATTTAACATCAATGTGAACTGCATGCTTGCTTGCCAATTCCATTACATATCATCATATCAGCCATAAGACGTCCACTGCTGAACATAGGCCTCCCCCAAGGACCTCCATGCCGACCGATCGGAAGCGACGTGCATCCAGCGGGTACCTGCAGCCTTGATCAGGTCGTCGGTCCATCTTGCAGGTGGACGTCCCACGCTGCGTTTGCCGATACGTGGTCTCCACTCGAGAACCTTTCTGCCCCAGCGGCTATCGGTTCTCCGAGCTATGTGCCCTGCCCATTGCCACTTCAGCTTGGAAATCTGCTTGGCTATGTCAGCGACTTTCGTTCGCCTACGGATCTCCTCATTTCTGATTCGATCCAGTAGGGAAACGCCGAGCATAGCCCTTTCCATTGACCGCTGAGTGACTTGGAGCTTGCGTACGAGACCCATAGTGAGAGACCACGTCTCGGCACCGTAGGTCATCACCGGTAAAACGCACTGGTTAAAGACTTTCGTCTTCAAGGACTGCGGGATGTTTGACGAGAAAACGCTCCTTAACTTCCCGAACGCTGCCCAGCCGAGTTGGATTCGGCGAATGACCTCTTTCTCGAAGTTCGACCTGCCTAGTTGTATGGTGTGTCCTAAATAGACATATTCGTCGACAACTTCGAGGATCGAGTTCCCAACGGATACTGGAGTGGGCGATACAAGGTTATTAAACATGACCTTGGTCTTATCCATGTTCATTTTAAGGCCCACTCTTTGGGACACTCGATTGAGGTCTTCGAGCATTGTGCTGAGATCTTCCAGCGACTCTGCCATGACTATAATATCGTCGGCAAACCGAAGGTGAGTGATGTATTCGCCGTTGACATTGATGCCTAGTCCTTGCCATTCCAGGAGCTTGAAGGCGTCTTCCATTGCATTGGTGAAGAGCAGGGGTGAAATGACATCTCCCTGTCTTACTCCCCTCTGCAAAGGAATCGCCCTCGTGCATTGGTCCTGTACTCGGACTGACATGGTGGCGTTTTTATACAGACACTTCAACACTTCGATATACCGATAGTCAATGTGGCAACGCTGTAAAGACTGCAGCACAGCCCATGTTTCAACCGAATCAAAGGCTTTCTCATAGTCCACGAACGCTAAGCATAATGGCCGGTTATACTCCTCGGACTTCTGTATAACCTGCCGCAGCGTGTGTATGTGGTCTATGGTACTATAGCCTTTTCGGAAACCGGCTTGTTCGGGAGGCTGGAAGTCATCAAACCTGCGAGCGAGACGGTTCGTGATCACCCTCGAAAACAGCTTGTAGACATGGCTCAGAAGCGAGATGGGTCTATAGTTCTTCAATAGGGCTTTATCACCTTTTTTGAAGAAAAGCACCACCACGCCTCTGTTCCATGCTTCTGGCGTAGTACCTTCGAATAGGACGGAATTAAAGAGCTTCTGAAGGACTTTCAGTAACGGTGATCCACCCGCTTGCAGAAGCTCTGTAGTGATTCCGTCCTCTCCAGGCGCCTTGTTGTTCTTAAGCTGTTTGAGGGCCATCCTAATCTCGTACAGGCTGATGTCCGGGATATCTTCGGTATAGTGTCGGGTTAATTTGGCTCTCGGGTCTCTAACCAAATCAGAGGCAGGTTGTGCGACCGAGGTATATAACTGCCCATAGAACCTCTCGATCTCCCGCAATACCTCAGGCTTAGTCGACGCTAAACTACCGTCCTCTGTCTTCAGCTGCATCAGCCGGCTCTGTCCAATAGACAGATCCCTTACAAACACTTTGGAGCCCTTGTTTCTCTCTATCGTTTCCTCAACACATTTTGTGTTGAAGGATCTGATATCGTGCCGCAAGGACTGTTGGATCTGTCTATTAAGTTGCCGGTATTTTTCAGCTTCATCAGAGGTCTGCAGTGTCATTGAGCGTCGTTCTGCCATAAGGTTGAGGGTTTGATCGGTTAGTTTTTGAGGTCTATTTCGTCGGCGAGTTTTAAAGTATTTATACCCCACCGACTGGACAGTTTCTACCAACCTGTCATTCATATCGTCCACTGAGATGTAATCCTCCAGGCAAGCAAAGCGATTTTTCAATTCGAGCTGAAAGCTCTCGGGGTTTTGTATGTGAGAAATAGTAGGTCGGAGCGTAGACTTCATTAGACGAGATCTTTCGATCTTGATGTTTAAATTCAATGTGCCCCTAACCATTCGGTGATCACTTCCGGTTTTCACCCTGTGAATCACGGAGACATCATTGAATATGTGTTTCTTGTTGGTCATAATGAAGTCTATCTCATTTTTTGTGGAACCGTCGGGGCTCATCCAGGTCCATTTCCTATGAGGCGGCTTCTTGAAAAAGGAGTTCATCATAAAAAGTTCCTCCTTCTCCAGAAAATTGGCCAGCCTCTGGCCCCTAGGGTTCCGATTCCCACATCCAAATTGCCCCACTCTCAGCTCATTATCGCATCCCTTGCCCAGCTTTGCGTTGAAGTCTCCCATTACAACAGTGAAATACGTTTTGGAAGTATGTATGGCCCTACTTATGTCCTCATACATAGCTTCCACCTCGTCGTCCGGGTGTGTCGAGGTCGGTGCGTAGACCTGGATGACCTTCAAGGAATATCTCTTGGATATTCTGAGTATCAGGTACGCGACCCTACTCGACACACTCGTGATGCATTCAATGTTGTTAACGAGAGACTTGTGGACGATAAACCCGACACCACCTTGGGACTGCTGGTCGCCCTCCCGGTAGTAGAACAAGTTGCCAGACTTCAGGGTTATCGTGTCCTCTCCCTCTCTACGGACTTCAGATAGACCTAAGATGTCCCAGTGCAACTTGTTCAATTCTTCTTCCAGCTCAGCAATTTTCTCGTCTGTCCTTAACGTGCGTCCATTACATAAAAAAAGTTTAAATACACAAAATAAATCCGAAAACCATTTTTATTTAAAAAATATTGATCACTTAATTGATATCTTTCGAAAATGTCATGTTTCAAGTCTATGTGCTATCTAAATAAATATTTTATTTTGAGTATTTTATAATAATTATTATATTATACTAGCGGCCTGCGCCGGCTTCGCACGCGTGCACTTTAGGTACTAACATAATATTGCCTCTAAAAAATGTGCAAAGTTTGATAAAAATCGGTTAAGTAATTTAGAAGTCTATTATGGAAAACCGACGTGATTCGTTATTTTATCTAATATATAAAACTCTCTTGTCACAGTGTTTGTTACCACGGAATACTATTCTGTGTTTATAACTAGACTCCTCCGAATCGATTGGACCGATCATTATGAAATTTTGTGTGTATATTTAGTAGGTATGAGAATCGGTTGTAGTCTATTATTTCTATTTTCTATCCCTAAATGGTAATAGTGATTACAAATATATTTTTTTCGACTTTTTGGACAATTATTTTTTTTATACTTATCTCTGAGGTGATACGAGGTTCGTTGGGGCAGCAAGCATATTTATATATTAAGAAGAATATGCATAAATTACGTTCACATACTCGTATAAGCGAGAATTAGCGTGTCTGAATTAGTTGCATTTCAAAAACTTTCTTACCAATAGTATCGGCAATAAAATGAATTCTGACCTACCTATATTTATAAAATGGTTCCACAATACCCCACACCCCAAATACATACGTCACAGGACACAGTACAGATGTGGCAGCGCGCCAACGCCCAAATTATTGCACTGCATAATTTAGGCTGCGGCACGTAACTACATTTGTTGCTCCCATCTGGTTTATGGTACGGGAATGAGTGGGATGGAAAATAAAATCACAAACAAAAACTAGATAATAATCTAATTTAATCTAGTTATTGTTTTATAAATGTCAAAAGGATAAAACAGTTTGTTTTTAAAAACAAAACGAATGCCACGCTAATTGTAAAAAAGATAAAAAAGAAAATTTTGAGACGAAATTAATTATTTCAAAATGTATGCAGTGTTTATTTTTATTTCAATTGGTATCCTTTTTTTTTCATTTTAGCGTAATAGCAATGCCCGCATTAACAATTTCAGCTTGTGTATATTAAACTAAAACGGCAATAAAATATGTGGAATGGCGAAAGTTGAAAAGCGACAAAACCTCTGGATTGATTTGAAATCATCTAATATCGTTTAATATAAAGCGAGTTAAGTGCCTGAACCAGTTTAATTTTTTTTTTATTTAATAGTGTGGGGGATGCAAGATGTAGCAATTAAATACTGGAATCTCTTTAACACTTTTATTTCGTCTTTCCGTCTTAATCGTCTTAACTCACAGCATACAGCACAATGCACAAGGACTAGCAACTAAAAAATCTACCATTCTCTAATCATAACTCCTTCCACATCCTTTCTCGCTCACTCCTTACACTTTCTCATACATACTTAACTTACTCTCTCTGTCTTTCCTTGTCTTACGTTCCATTTCCCACAATAGTATCTGCAAAAAATGAATCCTGACCTATATTTACCAAATGGTTTTACAATACAGTTGTGGCAGCGCGCCAACACCCAAATGATTGCACTGCATAATTTAGGCGCAGCACGTCAAAACATTTGTTGCTTCTATCTAGTTTATGGTGCGCGAGGATGGGAATGAGAGAGAAGGAAAATAAAACCTGTTACGGACACGAACGGGATGAAAAATAAAATCTGGTAAACGTTTTGCAAAACAGTTTGTTTTCTAAAAATAAAGCGTATTCAAAGTTACTTATTAAATTTAAAATAAAGATGGATAGGTATGCACACCAAAATTAAATTGAAATCAAACGTTATATTTTTAGATATTTAAAGTGTATTTTTTTTAATTGGAAACTTTTTTTACCATAACAGTGACTACATTTACCGTTTCAGCACAGTTGTGGCAGCGCGCCAATGCTCAAATTATTGCACTGCATCATTTAGGCTGTGACACGTCACATTTGTTGCACCTATCTGGTTTATGGTTCGAGGATGAAAATGAGCGAGATGGAAAATAAATCTGTTATCTATAAATGTTTGGACACTTTGTTTTTGTAAATCAAGCCTTTCAGAGCTATTATAAATACTTTAAGCCCTTCATCTTGCGTATATTAAACTATAATATCAAAAATATACGCAAAACTACAAAAGTTCAAGGCGTCCAAAACTTCGAGTTAGAATAGTAAATAATAATCTTAAATAATTTAACACACACTAGATAAGATCTTTAACTCATTTAGGTTCAGTAGTTTTTAAGCTCTAAACTAAATAAAACACAAAAGAAACCTTTTCTATAGCTATTTATAGAATACTTATCGATATATTTTATATCTAAGTAGAATAGAAAAAAAAGTGTGAAAAACATTTTTACTGGTGGTAGAGCTCCAGTGACGGAGCTCGCGGGCGCACCACTGCATTACCTAATATACTTGCCGCTAAATGGTTCAGCACTATCGTGTTCCGGTCAGGTGGTAATGTATAGCCCTGTAATTTCCGGCACAGAGGCATAACACCACTGGTCTTTGTGTGGGTGTCTATAGGTTGCAGTCATCACTTAACATCAATGTGAACTGCATGCTTGTTTGGCACTTCCATTACATAAAAAAAAAACATATCTTCACATTCATTTCCATGAAACTATAGAAAAACATTATGATTAGTATACATAATACGCAACCAGTCAATAATTCATTACAATTAAGAGTGTAAATTGGACTTCGGTAGCTTAGTGGTAAAGCGGCTGGACTGGTTATCCTGAGGTCGCAGGTTCGACTCCTGCCCGAAGTCAAATTTTTCATTCCGTTTTTTTTTTATTTCTAAAGTTCACTGGCATGTGTTATTAAAAAAATAAATATTACAAATTAAGAGTGTTTCAGTTATTTTGTTAATATTTGAAGAAATGAAAGTTGAATAATATTAAAAAGTCATCGCGAACGAAGCTGAGATCGCAGCGTCAAACGTATGAGTCTCATTACGGAGGGCTCAGATGTGTAAAAAGGGAACAATTCACCGGAACGCGTCCCACGGGCACAATATATCTTTTGCGAAGGACCTTATTTATCTGACAACAATCCGGAGGCCGGACCAATTATCTTATTGGCCGTGTACGCCATAAAATAATGGAGGCAAACCATTTCACAGATGTTATCCGCCACTTGGGAGACTCTCTGGTAATTCTTGATAAAATACGGCTATTCTAACAAGGATACATAAAATGTAGGACAGTAGTATTAAATAAAGGTTATTCTTTATTTATGATTTAATCAGAAATTTAATTGACCAGTAGATCGGTCGTTAGAAAGTAGTTACCGTAGACTTTAGACATTAATAACACCAAGGAAGTTTGCTACGTGCTGCGAGCCTAGGAGAGAGTTGGAACAGCTTAATCGATTACTATTATTATAGTTTTAAGTATGTTACTAAGAAATAACGGATTGTAAATTATCTGAAAAATACAAAAGGGAAAAAAAAGATTTGGTTTAAAAATAATAACAGTACTAGATTCCTTGTACAAATCCCAATAACTTTTAATATGCAAAATATTTACAAAAACGCAATATTTACGAAGATATTTTAAGATTTTTTGATCTCGTAGGCGTGTGACATCACAAGCGTGTGACGTCACAAACCTGTACAATTTTGTATGAGCCGTTTATAATAATTTCATAACTTGCATCCTTCGTATGGTGATATCTCAAAAACTATTAGTTATAAACTAGTGATTCTAATGACGAATTTTACTGACATTTCTTAAACTTATTGATAACACAGTAAAAAAAGGTTAGTCAAATATCCTAGCGCGAGCTAGATATGCAGGAAAGAGTAACGCAGCATGAAAGTAAATTAACGCGGTCGAGACGAGATCTTTGCGCAAGATCTGCGGTGTATCACTCACCGATCGCGTTCGTAATGAAGATGTAAGATGTGTAAATGTCGGTGTAAAAATGAAAAGAAAAAAAGGCATGCTCCGATGGTTCGGGCTATAGAAAGAATGGCGAATGACTAAACAAATATACAAAGCGAATGCGTGGAGTTGCAGAGACCCAAGAAGAACGAGACTGACTTACCATGACCAAATAGGTTGATTTTTGTCTGATGGTGGGATCAAAGTCTTAGGGATCGGCGTGCATGTATGAAAATAATGATGAATGTAAATGAGGGACGGGAGGTATTTCAGGATCGAGATGTATGACGCGCCACACTCTCTGCCTACCCCGTTAGGGTCGTGGCGTGATGATACACAAATACCTTATTCCATGTGCTGAGATAAAAATAAATCCAAAGTAACACGTAACATCCATAACCGTTAGTTGCGCCATCTCTATCGGCAGTGTGTGTGTGTGGCTCAAATTTGCCTCATAACTTCTAGATACGATATCTGACATTTAAAATCTAGTCGCGTTGCGGGAATATTTATCGTCGGGACCCATACACCCAATTGGGAAACGTTATCAAATTTGATTTATAACGATCTTCTAGGATTTTTGAAACTTGCGTGGGTAGTATTTTTTGTTCATAAATATTACTGAATATTATTGAGTATTATGATTGCTTTACGCATATAATACAAGCAACATATTAAGCAATTTTCAAGATTTTTTGTGTTATTTCTTTGCACATGCTAGGGATCCATTTATATTTTTTACATTACACAACTGACTACGCTACGTAGCATTGTGCTTCGGAATCGGGGTCATGTAGCTATTTCTTTCCCTACCAGGAGTTTACGACATAGAATTGAGAAGGATAATTCAGGGCTAGAAAAACGAAACTATTTTATAATGTACAGTCAGATGTTTTACTGGTGGTAGAGGTCCAGTGTAGGAGTTCGAGGGTCTGGTCTTGCCACTAAATGGTAGTAAATAAATATCGCAACTTATACTATTATTTTTCCATTAGAGCTTAAATTATATCAATGCAGCGGGGATTCGTGAGGACATTTTTTTTGTCAAACTCTAAAATTTATTCAATCACTTGGAAATAATAGAATTTGCTTGTGATAGGTCAAATTACAAATATAAAATTAAAGCGAATAATAACTGATAAGTTGATTAATGTGTCAAAGTAAACAAAATAAAATAAATAATGGTCCAAAAATACTTAATAATAAAAATAGGTATCAACAGAATGTTCCATGCTCTCTTTTACAAACGGCAAGATAAGACTAAACAAAAAAAAAATGTGGGACATTATTTGTCATTCACTGGCAGAGTTCCAAAGCCCACATTACTGAGAAAAACCTGCAAAAATAAAAATTCAGAAGGGTCTTTTCAAAATATGTTCCTTAAAACGGCTGTATCCCATCTGGCCCGTTGACTTGGCCCGGCAACGGGCCACATGGGAAAAAAAGGTCTCAACTGGTCCGGTGATAAACTTACCGGGCCAGATGACACAAATCAAGTGCCATCGTCCCTATCCCTATCCCTATCCCTATCCTTTAGATAGTCATCGAGTCACTGTACCAAAATTGACAGGACCATTCACGCATTCACACTGAAGCCGTTTAAAATTCCAATTTTTCTTCCCAAATTTCTCGCCGACGTTTCCATATGTTTACGACGTCGAATCGAATTTACATTTAAGCCGATAAAGGCATGTACAACGTCGGCACAAATTGATTAAAGCGACGCATAACTCGACTAAAGTAAATTTGAAAAAGAAAAGGATTGTGTACCATTACTCAATTTCATGGTTTGCTTTACATAATTTCTTTGAGATTGTGTTTGAGAAGCGTTCCCCGGAGCTTCGTGGATTAAATCAGATCGGGGAAAATGCGACTCAGATTCCGCCACGGGCCCGTTTTTATTTCGCCAACAGTATCGAGTTACTTAGTGATTCTTGGATGCGGTCGTATTTAACTGAATTTTGGATATGGCAACAAATTGTTTTTGAATTCCTTCCTTTTTTCTTTATTAGCATTGTCGTGGTTCGAAAGTCGATAAAACGAAACAGCGATAGTAAAAAGAGAGACACATTAATTCATGTCACTGGTGGTAGAGCTCCAGTGAAGGAGCTTGCGGGCGTAGGCACCATTGCATTACCTAATATACTTGCCGCTACATGATAGTGTTCAGCACTATCGTGTTCCGATCAGGTGGTAATGTACGACCCTGTAATTTCCGGCACAGAGGCATAACATTTTAAGCCTCAGGAGTGGTAACGCATCTGCACTTTGACCTCTGGTCTTTGAGTGGGTGTCTATAGGCTGCTGTCATCACTTAACATGTGTGCAAACAAGCATGCATATCACAATGTGAAATGCATGGTTGTTTGCCACTCTCATTACATAAAAAAAATCTCAGTTGAAATACACACAACAAATACATTGTTTATATCAAACTATGGCAAAGGAATACACACACAAAACATTATTTACACACCCTCATTTCAACCAAAAAAATGATAAAGTAAAGAAAGAGTAAAATGGAAATCTAAAAAAGTACTTTAAAATATTGTTATCTGCAACAATCGTAAAGCGGGTCATAAATATTTATATAAATGTATCCGTATTGGAATATGAATTTGCGGTGCAGGAAACGTGAGAGTCGATTGTGAATGGGTGCGGGAGAGAAACCGTGTGCCAATTTAAAACCTATTCCTTGGAGATATAGAGTATGCCCTAAATCACAATGATAAAATTACCCCGGTACTTTACTTTTTGCCACAGTGGTATAATAGCAAATGTCTCAGAAACGGCAACGCATTTAGTCTTATGGTTTTTTTGTAAAAGGCTCAGCAGTCACTTAATATTCATGTTAACTGTATGCTGTTTCTACCTCTATATGTATGTATGTATGTATCTTCACGCCAGGTCCCTAACGGGGTAGGCAGAGAGTGTAGAGCGCCAGACATCCCGGTTCTGACAAACCTCTCGTGCCTCGTCTACCTTCATCATTCTCTTCATACATGCACGCCGATTCCTAAGACTTTTGACCCCACCATCAGACAGAACTCGACCTATTTGGTCATGGTAGGTCAGCCTTGGTCTTCCTGGGCCTCTGCAATACCTCTATATGTATAGGAAAATACCATGCTAAAAAGATACCGGTATGAATACAACAAGTACAAGAAATGACTGTTAATTTAATTAATTTATATCTGAACTGAATATATCTGAAGCGCGCATGGCCCGGCGGCTGGTGTAGATCGTAAGCGATCTACTCGGTTAAGCACTACGGGCGCGGCCGGGTAGTGTGATGGGTGACCGCTAGTGGCAAATTAAATACGCGTTTCCGTGCTTCGGAGGGCACGTTAAGCCATCGGTGCCGGTTGCTATCGATAGATAGCAGTCGTTAAACCTTGTCGGAGGCCTTATTGACGGTTTGAAAACATCGCTCGACAGCGCTTTGGCCACTAACCCACCTCCACTAATCCGCATCGGGGCAGCGTGGTGGAGTAAGCTCCAGGCCTCCCGCCAAAAAGGGGAGAGACTCGTGCCCAGCAGTGGGACGTATTATGGGTTGCCATTATTATTATCATATTATATCTGAACAGTAGTGCAGTCCATATTGTAGGTACAAGATTGTATATATTTAAATATGAAATAAAAAGCGCTCCAAACAGGGCAATGTAAATCTGATATTGATTTAATTGCTAAAACATTTCAACATTTTAAATACTTTACATTCGATATATATCGCTGTAAAAACAAATATTATATTGCAGTAACAAAAAATTAAACAAGAAAACACAATTTAATTTCATGTACCAGTATATCGCAGCGGAATGTACACAGCATAACTTACACATCCTCATTCCAACCGATAAATGGAAAATTGATAAACGAACGGAACGGTAAAAAGTGTATTTTAAAATATCTGCAACAGTCGTAAAGCGGCCGATAAATATTGGCATCAATGTATCCGTATTGGAATATTATTATGCGGTGTGCAAAATATGAGGGTCGATTGTGAATGGGCGCGGGAGAGCATCCGAGTGCCGCTTTCAATCGCACTCGAAGTTATCCAGTGGACAGATAAAAGAGTGGTGCAAGTCACAGAATAATCTACTACGTTCTTGTTTTATATTATTTCGCATTAACACATGCTTGTGAAATATATTTTATTTTTAAAGAAAATGGAAAGAAAAATTTGACTTCAGGCGAGGCTCGAACTCGCGACCTACTGGGAATCTAGTCCAGCCGCTCTTCTAATTGAGCTACTGAAGCCCTGCCCGATTTGTCAAATTTTTCCTTCACATCTATTGCATTGCTTTATGGTAGCAGTAGCGCCATCTATTACCAACTATGCTAGTTAGGCAACCGATATAATAGACTATTCAGTTTATTGAATATCGTAAAGAAGTCGCTTTTACCCTTAATAATTGTTTTATATTATTTCGCATTAACACATGCTTGTGAAATATATTTTATTTTTAAAGAAAATGGAAAGAAAAAATTGACTTCAGGCGAGGCTCGAACTCGCGACCTACTGGGAATCTAGTCCAGCCGCTCATCCAATTGATTACTACGTTCTTTTTTTACTGGTAGAGCTCCAGTAACGGAGTTCGCGGGCGCAGGCACCACCGCATTAACTTATATATGTATGTATGTATCTTCACGCCAGGTCCCTAACGGGGTAGGCAGAGAGTGTAGAGCGCCAGACATCCCGGCTCTGACAAACCTCTCGTGCCTCGTCTACCTTCATCATTCTCTTCATACATGCACGCCGATTCCTAAGACTTTTGACACCACCATCAGACAGAACTCGACCTATTTGGTCATGGTAGGTCAGCCTTGGTCTTCCTGGGCCTCTGCAACCATCCACATTCGCATTGTATATCTGTTTAGTCATTCGCTCATTCGACATTCTTTCTATATGCCCGAACCATCGGAGCATGCCTTTTTTCATTTTTACACCGATACTATCATTCACACAAAGTCTCTTTCTTACATCTTCATTACGAACGCGATCGGTGAGTGATACACCGCAGATCTTGCGCAAAGATCTCATCTCGACCGCGTTCAACTTACTTTCATGCTCTTTTCTGCATACCCAGCTCTCGCTTCCATATAAAAGCGTTGGAGTAAGTACAGCATTATGTACGGCTAGTCGAGCCGTAAACTACGTGTTAACTTATATACTTGCCGCTAAATGGTAGTGTTCAGCACTATTGTGTTCCGGTCAGGTGGCCCTGTAATTTCCGGAACAGAGGCATAACACCTTAGGCCTCAGAAGTGGTAACGCATCTGAATTTTGACCTCTGGCCTTAGTGTGGGTGATAGGCTGCAGTCATCACTTAATATCAATGTGAACTGCATGCTTGTTTGCCACTTTTTTTACATAAAAAAAGATAAGGTAATTCTACCTCCAGTGGGCGGTAGGGTCGTCACGACCCGAGTAGTTCAGACGCCGGGGTTAGAATGTTCATTAATGTCGCGCATATTTATTATTTGCTTCAAAATCGCGACCTCTCTTGTTCGCCTCCGTCAAACACTGCATCGATATCATACGTACAAACGAATAATTTATCCGACATTCATTTTATTCGAGCACCTCCGCATTTCATTTAACTCTTTGTGTTCCGACATCGAACTGAACAGCCATTGACGTTTTTGTGTGTTATTAAATGTTTTTGCTTTCAACTATTTCATATAAAGTGGTATTCGATGTCGACGGTTTTTTGATAAAAAAAAATTAAACAATCGAGCGAAATGAAACAAAAGAACCTTCATGTATGAATTATATTTTAAGATACGCGGAGATAAGGTAGTTAAAGAGATAGAGTTTCTTTTTAGGTGCTCAAAACTAGCGTCTAAAGAGTCCTTCAAGGTTGCCAGCGTGTTGCAAATGTTCATAGCTTTTCACCAAGTAGCCCGTAACTGGTGGTGGAGCTCCAGTGACGGAGCTCACGGGCGTAGGCACCACCGCATTACCTAATATACTTGCCGCTAAATGGTAGTGTTCAGCACTATCGTGTTCCAGTCAGGTGGTAATGTACGGCCCTGTAATTTCCGGCACAGAGGCATAACACTTCAGGAGTGGTAACGCATCTGCATTTTGACCTTGGTCTTCGTGTGGGTGTCTCCAGTCAATGTCATCAATGTGAACTGCATTGATGTTAAGTGTTGATTGCCACAATTAACATTAGCCACGAGGCTATCTATATTGCGGATTTTTTGCCGTTATCACAATATTTTTGATTGCTGCTCATTTCGTATTCATCTCAGCGTGATAATATATAGGATTTCTTAATAAATGGCCTATCTTATAATGAAAGAAGTTTACAAATTGATTAGTATTTCCTGAGATAAGCCCCTACAAACAAACAAACAAAGTTACAAATTTTACCTCACCATAATATTAGCAAACTCAAAAACTCTAACTCAAAAATTCATTTAATCACTTGGAAATAATAGAATTTGCTTGTGATAGGTCAAATTACAAATATAAAATTAAAGCGAATAACAACTGATACGTTGATTAATATGTCAAAGTAAACAAAATAAAATAAATAATAGTCCAAAAATACTTAATGATAAAAATAGGTATCAACAGAATGTTCCATACTTTCTTTTACAAACGGCAAGATAAGACTAAACAAAAAAATATGGGACATTCTTTGTCGCATAGAATATAGATAACCATTCTTACTATGAAATCTAATACATGGCACAACAAAACTCAACTTCAAAGCAGTTAACCACAGACGTGTGTTGTCTGTGCAGTTAACCGCCGACTTAGCACGCTATGAGAAACTCCGCACCTTATACAAAATTCAAAGTCAAAGTTGCTACGTCGTAGCACCTCTACGCCGTTGCACCTCTACGCCGTAGCAAAGCCCGATGTAACCTAAGACAGGTTGTGTTTCAACTTTAATGGATGCAAGAAAACAAACTACACTATTGTTTCTGCGGAAAGTCTAGCTTCTAGAACATCTGGATATTACTAAATATCAGTGCAATAAGCAAATGACAGAGATACAGCGCAAACTGAGTTGCCCAGTTTGGTAAAGTGGCAGTCGAATATAATGTTGGTTGTTTTTAATAAACGAAGCATGATCATAATTTACTGGTGGTAGAGTTCCAATTGAAGGAGCTCGAGGGCGTAGTCACCACTGCGTTATCTAATATACTTGCCGCTAAATGGTAGTGTTCAGCACTATGGTGTTCCGGTTAGATGGTAATGTATGGTCCCGTAATAACTATTATAGAAACATGACACCTTAGGTCTCAGGAATGGGTAACGCATCTGCATTTTGACCTTGATCTTTCTGTGGGTGTCTATAGGCTGCAGTCATCACTTAACATCAATGTGAACTGCATGCTTGTTTGCCACCTTCGTTACATAAAAAATGATCTTTCGATTGTATAATGAAAGTGGCAAACAAGCTTGCAATTCACATTGATGTTAAGTGATGACTGCAGCCTATAGACACCCACACAATGACCAGAGGTTAAAATGCAGATGCGCTGCCACTCCTGAGGCATTAGGTGTTATGCCTCTGTGCCGGAAATTACAGGGCCGTACACTACCACCTGACTGGAACACGATAGGGCTGAACACCATCATTTAGCGGCAAGTATCTATCAAATTTTTCCTTCACATTTAATTGCATTGCCTTATGGCGGGAGTAGCGACATCTAGTCTATTATTTACACAACTTTCACTGTCCGGCGACGGTATTTATGAAAAATAAAACGATAGTTGCGCGGAAAAATAAACTATCTTTTCCAATGTAAAACTTAAGTCCCTTGACATAAAGGTCAGTCATTAAGTATCGTTTTAAATAATGAACATGTTTAGTTAGAAATTGATGATTGAGAATGGCATCAAAGTACCAGTCACAATCTACATTGCACCCGTGTGAAGCCGGGGCGGGTTGCTAGTACTAAAAATATCCTTATAAAGGTACAAAATATTAGTTAAATCATCTGTGAAGTAAATCGTACCAACCGTTATAGAAACTCCATCCACAGACGACATGATTATTCGTCATAACGTTTCAAATCGAACAATTATGGATTGTCTTTGCGTGGTAAAAGTAGGTCAAGAAAGGGGGCAGTGCGACGGCTGGCAACCTGTCTGATTTCAAACTTCAGAACAGAATAGATCGCTAGTTAGAATCTCATTTTAATAATAGCAATGAAATATTATTTATTTTCATGCATCGAAAGTGGCAAACAAGCTTGCAGTTCACATTGATGTTAAGTGATGACTGCAGCCTATGCAGAAAATGCAGATGCGTTACCACTCCTGAGGCCTAAGGTGTTAGCCCGCGAGCTTCGTCACTGGAGCTCTACCACCAGTCAATGTTAATGTTCGTGGTAATTATGCTGGCTAACTTAATTTTCACGTAGTAAAGCGAGAGAAACTCTGAATTTTTTATGTTATGAAGTGGCAAATAAGCATACTGTTCACATTGATGTATTATAATATTGTAGCCTATAAACATCTACATGAAACCAGAGAAATCAAAGTTGCCACTCCTAAGGCCTTGGGTTGTGCCTCTGCGCAGGACTTAACAAGGCTGTACATTACTAACTGACCGGAACACGACAGCGCAGAACAATTTACCGGCAAGTAGATTAGGTAATGGATATGAATTCTTCTTAATAAAATTGAATTCAGAATCTACATAGAAATTAAAAACTAAATGTGAAGTTATAAAGAAAAAAATTAAATGTAGTGAAATGTTGTGAACAAAGTTTTGGTGGAAAACGATATCATGAAGAAGTATTTATGAAGCGGTACCCAACTCTACAATATACGGACCCCAGCGCATCTTCAATGCTCAAACTTTCAACACAAACAATCATGAAGGCGCGGGCCAAGCGAGACACATGCTGTGCACGAACACGCGGCGCATTTTAGCTGCCTGTATTAATTTGTTTGACAACGTGGGTCAATGTCTCCACTGGAGTACATGAAAACCCACGAATAATGTATAGGGTGGCGTGGCACGAAGCACGTCACACTGCAATCCAAGAATAGATAAGCGAGCTGTACATAGCCGTGGGTCATATTCATGTACTCCCGGTGGAAACGTAGACCCACGTTGATAGCGTTGAGCTATGTAACCGCCCATTCGAGTTGGCCACGCATGTGTCAATGACGTAAATTCATGTGTGGCCTCTTCGTGGGTTGCAGTGGTCACTATCACAAACAATTTAATATAAAGCGAAGCTTAATACACGTGCGCAGCCTCTCCGTGCGTTGCGGTAGGCACGCGCCTTAATAGATTGACAAAACTTACAGACGGTAAAACTTCAGTGGTAAAGAGGAAACTCGAATAGATAAATGCTGGTTAATCTGAACACTCTCTCAACCGACAAACCCATTCTGGTTTTGCATTAATTGAATCCACAAAATTTTAGCGTCTCTATTCCTCACTGATTTGTGTATATTTGTCTATATGTTCCGTAGTTTTAGACTCCGAAAACGACATAAGCTACATTTTTTTTCAAATTCAACTCCTATAGGGTATAAATAGGTTTGTATTCTTTTTTTATGAATACCAGGAGGACAAATTAGCAGGCAAAAGCAGTAGTAAGCTATAATTCAACGTTCATTCAGTTTAAGCTTTCCCAAATCTGATTTTTTGTACAAATCGAAACTAAAATACAAACTTCCATTCAACTGAGTCCCAAGTTACTGGTGGTAGAGCTCCAGTGACGGAGCTCGCGGGCGTAGGCACCACCGCATTACCTAATATACTTGCCGCTAAATGGTAGTGTTCAACACTATCGTGTTCCGGTCAGGTGGTAATGTACGGCCCTGTAATTTCCGGCACAGAGGCATAAGACCTTAGGCCTCAGGAGTGGTAACGCATCTGCATTTTGACCTTGGTCTTTGTGTGGGTGTCTATAGGCTGCAGTCATCACTTAACATCAATGTGAACTGCATGCTTGTTTACCACTTCCATTACATTAAAAAAAACAAAAAAAAAGTAAGCGTCACTTCGTACAAACAACGCTTATTTTTAGACGAAAGTACTCAAGTGAGCGTTATATATATTTCTTTTGAAAGAACCGTGTGATAACAACTCGCAACAACTGACGGTGGAATAGACACGCGATCAAAACAAAACCATTGCTTGGAAATTTTTTGAACTTCTCAATTTAACATGACAGTCAAGAATTGCGTTTTTATTGAGTACTCAGAAAGTTTACATCTATTCAAACACTCGGAAGCTTTTTTGACGACACGGTTGGTCCAGCGGTGTGAGATGACCGTTTGATTCGAAGGGTCGCGGGTTCGATCCCCGCACCGGCACAAATATTTGTATGGCCCACAGATATTTTTGTTTCGGGTCTGGGAGTTTGTGTATGTGTACAACGGCACCCACGACACAGGTTTATACCTAATGTGGGGCTGTGAGTATAAGCGTATTTTATTTTATTTATTTATTTTTTATTTCTAAAAAACACACAAGTAGATATGTGCCTAATTTAACAGGATAATTTAGGGTTGTTAAAAAAGAACAATCATTAAATACGAGTATTATAAAACAAAATCCCCGTCGCGTCTGTATGTCTGTTTGCGATAAACTCAATTACTACTGAACGGATTTTCATGCGGTTCACGTTTAACGTTAACTTTTAATTGTTAGCAATAAAATAGGCACCATCAAAAAATTATCATAATTCACAAACCATGTATTTCAATATTATTCTGACAGAAACATACACAATGTTATTAGAAATAGCTGTTAGCTTATCTTAACAAGATCCAAGGGCTTCTAGAACTAATTGATGTAAGTCTGAACTAATTGGGCGCGTCCCAGATAATTGAGACTGCCTGGATTGTGGTCGGAGTTATATCGAGTTAGTTTACAAGATGGTATCAAACAACATGATCTATTCATTCTGTGCAGCATTTCTTAACTTGAAAATAATGGTTAATGTAATCTATGCATATAATAAAATCGTAGGAAAGTCAAAACTGTACATAGAATAGTTTTTTAGTTAAAAGAATACTTGGGGCGTGTACTACAATCGACATCGAAGCCAAAAATATAGTTTTTAGATTTTTTGTCTGTTTGTCTGTATGTATGTCCAGGCTAAACTCAAAAAGTACTGCATGAATTTACTTGAAAATTTCATCTCTAAAATTGTACGTTATTGACAATAAACAGTTTTGGCAATCCAATATGTAACTCTTAAAATAGTATCGCATAATAAAATTAATTATCTGTATGGAACTAAAATCAAGTACTTATACCAACACTTTTTAAAATTGTCAAACTATGTAAAACAGCAATAAAGTTTTTTTTTATCTTATTTATTTAATACCAACACTAGTATCTCCAAACTCATTGTATAGGTGCAAAAATATCAAAATACCACACTGTAATTAACAGATATAGTATAAAATAAATGACTTTCGAGTCGCGTACAAATTTAAAATGTAATAAAATTAATGAAATTCTATAAACATTCTATCTCAACTGTGCATTAAGTCAATTGATAATTACATTGATCTACTTCATAAAATTGAACCTAGTTCCCGAAGTGAAGATGAGTGTTTAAATGACTTTAGAAAATAATTTAGGAGCGCGGCGGTAAGAGGCAAACAGTGGCGAGGTGGCGAACGCATAAAATGGTGCTAATTCGGCTCACAGCAAGCCAAACCCATGAATATTCACGATCGGAAATGCAAGCTACGACAGGTCACTAGGGATGCTAATATCGAGAGAAAATCAACATCGATACTCAGAAGATTTCTCTGGAGTTGTCATGGATTTATCAAAACTTCATACCACACTTTGTACCGTTTTTGGTTTTGTTATAAAATAAAAAATACGCTCACAGTCACAGTCCAACACCTGTAAAAACCTGTGTCGTGGGTGCCGTTGTTCACATAAAAGTCATACACAAATACCCAGACACGAAAGAAATATCTGTAGGCCATACAAATATTTGTCCCGGTACGGGGATCGAACCAGTGATCAAGCGGTCGTCACACACCGCTGGACCAACTGGCTAGTCGTTATTTTTAGTGAGCATAGATTGAAAAAAATCTTTCTTAGCGGATACGGATATAGCTCACGATATGTCACTGTAAATAGCTCTGTCTTGTGGATTTATTTTGCATGTATGTTTCTTCACGCCAAGTGCCTTACAGGGTTTATTTTGATAATAGAAATTAATTTAGGAGCGCGGCGGCTAGAGTCTAACACTGGCGAGGCTGCAAACGCATAAAATGGAGCTAATTTGACGCACAGCACATTGCAAACCCATGAATATTCACGTTTGAAAATGCTAGCTACGACAGGTTACTAGGGATTCTAACGTCCATAAACATCGATGTATCGATATAAAGTAAACAAATATATATCATGGAGAAAATATCGCTTTATCGAAAAAAATCTAGCCCGTGTAGGGCAACGAACAATGTAGGGTTCCGTCTCTCCAAGTACATTTTTTCAGTTGGTGGAATATTACTCGTAAATTTATAAAGCCTGCTGTGATAGTTTTTTTTTTTCAACTTCAACATAAATACTAGTATTAAAGATTTTCTCACATCTCCAAATACAATCGTTTGGCTGGTGGGGTGGTGGGGACACTTCGCTCTGACAAATAATGGCATTTCAAAGCTTAATAGCTTTCCTCATGATTTCCTTCATTGCAAAATCTATTTAAGACAAACATAGCCTTTTTGTCTGTTTGTTCTTTTTTAAATAAATTGTAATTTTGTAATATTTACTAGTTGACTAATTAACGCGAATTTTATTTCAGTAATTTTCTTTGAATGTGTTTTAAGTAAAACACCTGACAGATTTCAGAGTCATCGATGTATCGTGCGCATCCCTAGTGACTACGGCTACGTGGCTACGAGTAACGCTACGAGCTACGAGTTTTCGCTTACAGTGTCAACTACGATGTTTACATTGTAGAGTAAAGTTTAGGCTTAATAAAATTGTATTGCTTTAATCGTGCGCTCCGTCAGACTTGACTATTTATCATCTTGCGCTGCCGTGCGCTAGTAGATTTTGGAAAAGCTCCCTAAATTAATTTTATATTATTAACAAATACTCCTTCCTATAACATTTGTTTTCGCAGCTTTAAAACGATAAGGAAACTGTACGTGTGGATTTGCCACTGACTGCAGACTGGTGGTAGAGCTCCAGTTTTTACTGGTGGTAGAGCTCCAGTGACGGAGCTCGCGGGCGTAGGCACCACCGCATTACCTAATATACTTGCCGCTAAATGGTAGTGTTCAGCACTATCGTGTTCCGGTCAGGTGGTAATGTACGGCCCTGTAATTTCCAGCACAGAGGCATAACACCTTAGGCCTCAGGAGTGGTAACGCATCTGCATTTTGATCTTGGTCTCTGTGTGGATGTCTATAGGCTGCAGTCATCACTTAACATCAATGTGAACTGCATGCTTGTTTGCCACTTCCATTACATAAAAAAAAAAAAAAAAAATTGCCGTGACCACAGAAGCTGGAAAGCGAGCAACACAACGGGTGAGGTGTTGGTTTTATGACACACAAGAGAGAAATTCGCGAATTTAGTTTCCCTAGTGCTCTAAACTACGAGTATATTGGGTTTGAAAAGGATTTCATTACTTGTATTAACATTGTGATTTATTATTAAATACTTTGAGAACGATTTATGTCATCGTAGCCTATTTCTGTAGCATTTTAATCAAAGTGTTTCACGCTTCACATTGCCTGAATGAGAAAGCAGAAGTATGTACACAATTTTTTATCATTATTTTTATTGAACTCCATAATCGACATGACTAATAATATGTACCCATATTTAAGAAAACCGGACAAGTGCGAGTTCGACTCGCGTGGTGAGGGTTCCGTAATTTAAATAAATATTTTCGAAAATATTACAGATTTAAAATGCAGGGACATAACGGTTACGGTGGTACCGGCAGGGGGGGTTATATTATTAAGAATTTTCCATTTAATTTGAATACTCAAACTTCTTATAGGTTTTCCAGTAATTTATAGGCAAAGAACTATTTTCCACATTTTTTTCAAAATTTTAAGTTCAGTAGTTTTGGAGATAGGGGGAGAATGGTCAATTTTCGTCGTTTTCTTAAATAACTTCAAATTTGTTTATTTAAAAATTATAAAAATAATTTATATGAGATGCTGACAACAACTTCTTTCATTTAATATGTCACACGACACAGTTTACGATTATTTTTTTTTAATTTTCTGATTTACCCCATCGAAAGAGCCCCCTTGTTTAAAATTTATAATTTTACTTGACGTGTTCATCTTTGGGTCACCAATTTACATATATTCATCAATCGGTTTCAACTCAATTGGTCGAGTAGTTTCGGAGCAAATTGGCTGTGACAGACGGACAGACAGACAGACAGACAGACAGACGCACGAGTGATACTATAAGGGTTCCTTTTTTCCTTTTAAGGTACGGAACCCTAAAAATGACAGCTTTCTCGTATTTAGAGCATCTGAGCTAAGTTGTGGCTAGATGGATGGACGGATATAGCAAAACAATTAGAGCCTTGGCTCACTAGAGCCACCCAGCACCCGATCAGCGCTCGACCGCCTCGATCGCAAGCTGTCAACGCGCGGGAGGCGCGCGGTCCACGCGCGGACGTAGTGTGGACCACTCGGTGGCAACTAGCTTCTCTTGCGTTGAGTTTACATTGCCAACTCACTGTTTCTAGGTAACCGCGCGCGATCCGCGAGTGGTTCACAAGTAAAATAGAATCGTTCACCCGTGGACCACCCGTCGACAACTGTAAGTGTAGTGAGCTATGACCCTTAGGGTTCCATGTAAACCACGAAACCTTAAAACAATTAAATATCAAAATAAGGAAGTAGGTCAAACTTTACCATTTTAATACCTTATTAGTGTTCAATTTCCCACGTAAAGCCTGTCACTGTTAAATGTTTCGAATGAACGCTACGACAGCAATGCAAGCTGCTGGCCGCGAGCCAATCTAATTAAATCAACACTAAATAAATGTTGTGCGACTGTACCGAGGAAGATAAACCAGACATACGAGTATGTTGACACACATGCTAAGTTGTTTTCGTTAATGTTTCTATCGGAAAATTGCTTCTCAGTGCTATGCCACTACATAACAGAAATATAAATAACAAGAAAATATCTTGATCGCATGAACTTTTTGTATTTAAGAGTATGTGGAGGAACGGGTGGAAGTGTTCCTCCGACGAAAAGGGAGGATCCTCCGACCAGGCAAGGTGGTAGCGCCTGGCGGGCCGCGGCCCAACGATTGACGTTGGGAAGTTGTATATATGCCAACTCTTGAGAAATCTTCGCATGTGCGATGTAATTCGAATGCACGCCATCTACCGTACTAGACAAGTACTGTGAGGTTTTCATATGTGTTCCACTAGTTGGCGCCTTAATGTAGTGGACGCTATAAGTATTAGAGCTCCAGTGATGGAGCTCGCGGGCGTTGGCAGCACCGCATTACCTAATATACTTGCCGCTAAATTGTAATGTTCAGCACTATCATGTTCAATGCAATGAGATTGCAAATTTCAAGTTTCTAGTATTAATAGTTTTTGCGCTAAACCGCGGACGGACAGACAGACAGACGGACATGGCGAAACTATACGGGTTACTTGTTAACTACGGTACCCTAAAAATTCCCCATATAGTACGAAAACTAAACGTTAAAAAGTGGGATTTTTCCCATACGCGCACCTCTATGCGCTCCCATATATTTTTAATAAACTTAGACATCAGGAGTGACAACGCATCTACATTAAAATTACTGGTTTTTATATAAATTTCTTTATGTAATGATGGTAGCAAACAAGAAATAAATCATGACTGCAGCCTATAGAAAGTCCAGAGGTCAAAATACAGATGCGTTGCCACCCCTGAGACCTAAGTTGTTATGTCTCTGTGATAGTTATTACGGGGGCATACATTATCATCTAACCGGAACACGATAGTGCTGAACACTACCATTTGGCGGCAGTTAGAGGTAATGCGGTGCTTACGCCCACGAGCTCTGTCTCTAGAGCTCTACCACCCTACATATGCCTAAGCTACATTATTCCAATTACTATCAATGTGAACATGCTTTTTACCACTTCTTGACATAAAAAATTACGTAGCGCATAATTTATGAGCAATAAAATAAATAAATAAAATAAAATACGCTTACACTCACAGCCCCACAGTAGGTATAAACCTGTGTCGTGGGTGCCGTTGTACACATACAACACATACACAAACACCCAGACCCGAAACAACAGGCCATACAAACATTTGTCGGTGCGGGGATCGAACCCGCGACCCTTCGGATCGAACGGTTATCTCACACCGCTGGACTAACCGGGCCGTCAAAACATATCGACAAAATCATTGTACTGTACAAAATCCAATGTAACAAAAACGGAGCACATAACAAACGCTATTACAACAAACCGGATAACGAAGATCTAATCAGAGGCATCGCCGAACGGTTAAGGCTTCGCCGATCAAAAGGTTCGCCAATTTCACTTTACTGATATTGTGTATTTGTTTGCGTTAACGCGAAATTGGCAAAAACGGTGGAAGGGTAATAAGTGAGGTGAGAATATTGCATGTATGAATATATTTGTAGATATATCTTTTTATGGAGCTCCAAGTTCCCATCTGGTAATTTGATTTGATATTAGTCAGTATTAACAGGCAAGCATTTTAAGGTTCCGTACCTCTAAGGGAAGAAATGGAACCCTTATTTTTTTTTTGTTTGCGAACAACAAGATCCAAATGTGTTAGTAAAAAATATATATATATTTTTTTATGTTTTAAAAGTGACAAACAAGCATACAGTTCACATTGATGTTAAGTGATGACTGCAGCCTATAGACACCCACACAATGACCAGAGGTAAAAATGCAGATGCGTTACCACTCCTGAGGCCTAAGGTGTTATGCCTCTGTGCCGGAAATTACAGGGCCGTACATTACCACCTGACCGGAACACGATAGTGCTGAACACTACCATTTAGCGGCAAGTATATTAGGTAATGCGGTGGTGCCTACGCCCGCGAGCTCCGTCACTGGAGCTCTACCAGCAGTAAACAAACACAAAATAACTTCACACTTATGTTAGTTACACAACAAAAATAGGTAAATATTGTGGGCAATCAATAAAGAACCTGTGTTCTTAATTGATCACCCTCCACACTAGTGTGTTAAGGATGGAAGGGCACCAGTGGGAAGAAATGGAAGGGCTCCGCCACCGTGCGCACTATACTACAAAATGCAGATGTATTGAAATCTCTGAGACCTAAGGTGTCATGGCTCTGCGATAGTTACTACGTTGCCATACATTACTATCTAACCGGAACACGATAATGTCATTTAGCGGCAGATAGGTTATGAATGCGGTGGTGCCTACGCCCTCTAGCTCCTACGCTTGGAATTCTACCACCAGTTATTAATGAGTTACTTCCGAGAAGAATTCCGCTAAAAACAAATAATACTGCTTGCCAATCTTATCTCTTGAATATTTTATTTCATTCCTCTTTATAGAATACCTCTCTGTTCCATCGCAACAGTCACGTCACCAATATTCAATTTAAAATAAACAGCAGGTCACCGCACGCAGTTGACTGGGGCGAGACGTAACTCAATAGGTGAGATAAAAAGTAAACAAGTTTACATTCAATCGCTAACGCAAATATTGGGTATTGTGAGTTCCTCCACGGAGCAAACTTTCAACACAACATTTGACTACGTTAAAACCTATCCTAAGTTTCAGTACTTACTAACTGCATAATGCTTAAATATCACGTTTTGCTAGTTTTATTCCAAAACCACAAAAATAAATAGATAATAATCGTACCTATAGACGTAACGTAAGGTAAAAAAATATCTTATCTGTAGCCTCCCTGAAAGCAACAAGGTTTCTATTACGGCATATGACATATTTTCAAATTCTATGGAATCATCTGCATGTGGATTTCAATCGTACTTGGCCGCTTTTAATTATTTGTCTATCTATTTACTTTCGACATCTGATCCGATTTTCATGGAACATCTTACTTTACAAGTATTAACACATTTAAAACATAAATTCTAAGATTTCTGACACTAAAATAAAGTGAATTCTACGCGGAAAATATAGTGGGTCAAAAGCAAGTCAACACAAAATCTAGACATAGTTCTTAAAACAGATCTTCCCTATCTGAATGTACATGAAGTCAGATTTTCTCTATACTGCGTTGGGGACAATCGAGCGCGTGTCAACGCATTACCGACGGCTGAGTGATCACTTTGACGGGTTGCCCATTTGATTCCCGTGCACGCAACTGCTCGGCCTATATCTCGATACTATCAACGTAGACGTGATACGACAGTTAAGTATGAATGAAACAGACTATCTGTTTTTAATCGAATTCTAAAAGAGGACATTATATTTTCGAAACGTACGAATGTTTTTATTTTTATAGGTATGTATATGTTTATCGATTTTTCAGTTAATTCTAAGGCGATCTAAAAAATTCTCTCTCTCTTCTCGTCTCATTTGAAAGGGCATAGTTCTAAGTTGGTCTCATTGTCGCAAAGTAGAGATTTGATGGATTGGAACTCCTTAACAGTTAGGACTTAGGAAATAATACTGCAATATGTCGAATGAAATTACTCAACAATATTTGCATAGACGTGAACGGAACGTGTTATATTAAGTTATTTATCGAAATTTGTACTAAAAATTTAAAAACATAAAAGAATACCGACTTCAAACACCCACCCAAGAAGTGGGTAATACCAGCAAACAGAATAAGTCAAAAAAGGCAATACACGTTAAACTTTTAGATTTTTTTTTCAATTTATTTTTATGTAATGAATGTGGCAAACAAGCATGCAATTCACATTGATCTTAAGTGATGACTGCAGCCTATAGACACCTACAAAAAGACCTGAGGTGAAAATGCAGATGCGTTACCACTCCTGAGGCCTACGATGTTATGCCTCTGTGCCGAGAATTTCAGGGCCGTACGTTACTATCTGACCGAAACACGATAGTGCTGAACACTACCATTTAGCGGCAAGTATATTAGGTAATGCGGTGGTGCGTACGCCCGCGAGCTACGTCACTGGAGCTCTACCGCTAGTAAGAATATTTAAAAGTCGGATCCATTAAACATCTACATCATTGTATCGTGCATTGCTCTTTGGTTTTAAATTTGCAAGTTTTATGATAAACAACAAACAAACACACAAAATAAAATCAAACCTCCCGACAAAATTTAGGAGATAGTTTGAAAACCAGCAAATGTGCAGAATATTCAACAGCAATATACAACGTAGTAAAACAAGTGGCCAGCTTCGCAAACAAGTTAAGAATGTATTTTAGTGCTTTCATAAAACCTATATCTTATGTATACTGCTCTTGGTCAAACCACTTTGGAAGTCTGGATGCATTTCAAGCACATTGTTGTGAGAACTAGATGCCATGGAATCCCCTATTCACGAGCTGCTTGTTTATGACTACTTTTTTTTAATGTAATGAAAGTGGCAAACAAACATGCAGCTCACATTGATGTTAAGTGATGACTGCAGCCTATAGACACTTACACAAAAACCAAGGTCAAAATGCAGATGCGTTACCACATCTGAGGCCTAAGGTGTTATGCCTCTGTGCCGTAAATTACAGGGCCGTACATTACCACCTGACCGGAGCACGATAGTGCTGAACACTGCCATTTAGCGGCAAGTATATTAGGTAATGCGGTGGTGCCTACGCCCGCTAGCTCTGTCACTGGAGCTCTACTACCAGAAACATTGCTATAGGATTGCACATCTGACCCAATTATGAATTAGAGGTTTTTTTATGAAACGAAGGTGGCAAACAAACATACAGCTCACATGGATGTTATATGGTGACTGCCGCCTATAAACATACTGGTGGTCAGGTCCGGTCAGGTGGCAATGTACGGCCCTGTTATTTCCGGCACAGAGCATAACACCTTAGGCCTCATAAGTGGTAACGCATCTGCATTTTGATTTCTGGTCTTACGTTAGTGTCTATAGCCTGCATTCATTACTTAAGATCAATGTGAACTGCATATTTCTTTGCCACTTTTATAACACAAAAAAGCCATATGTTATTTTATCTACGTTCACGAATAAATGGAACAAATAAATCTTGAATGCTTCCACCTACTTGTTATTTCCATTGAAAGTAAAACTTAGCTAAAACAAGCCAATGTTCATTCAAAAGTTTCAAACATCAAACCTGCATTGGTTCATTCAGCGCAATACCAATCGACGGTGAATGGAAAGTTCTCCAAGCGACATGCAGGGTTGCCAACCAACTTGATAATATCCTACTATTTTATAAGACGATGAAAATATATTATTTTATCAGCGAAGTTGTTAATGATTGTTTCTGTTATATTAATTTAACTGATACGACAAACTTCGCATACTTTGAAATATTTTCCATAAGTATTTCTTTTTAAATATAATACAAACTTTCTCCTAACAATCACGCATAAAAGAAATATTCATCCAATTTGGTACTTTCATTTTAAAGTGACGCGCTTCCAAATATTTCTGTGATTTTTATTTATACATTCGAAACACGCGTTACATATATTTTTACATCCTTTAATACATAGAAACGATATTATCTAAAAGATACGCGTTGCCATTCAAGGTGGCAGCGTCCAACTTTCTGGGCATATTTAGTTTTGAAGCATATCTGGATGAACGAAATGATTCCGCAGTGGGATCTTAAAATAAATTTGTATTTGAAACTATAAAAAGTTGGCAACCCTACAACAGTCACCGTAGAGCGATATAAAAGTTGTAATTAGTTGGTTATCCAAGTTTAGTTACCCCGGGAGAGCGGACCCTCGCGTGTACCTGCCAAAGAAAAGGTTAGGGGTTAATTATGTCATTTGCCAACAGTTGCGTATAAGTGATCGTTTAATCAAAGTTTGGTGTTTTCTTGGGCTATTTAATATGTTATACGTGATACTAAGCATTTATACGTGTAAATTTGCAAAGTAATGCAAAGCCAGTGGAGCTCGCGGGCGTAGGCACCACCGCATTACCTGATCTATCTACCGCCAAATGGTAGTGCCATCGAGGTGGATTGATAGGTTCAGTACTATCGAGTGCCGGGTAGATGGTAATGTATCGCCCTGTAACAACTATCACAGAGACATAACAAATAAAGTCTCAAGCAGGAACGCATCTGAATTTTGACAGATGCGTTGTAAAAAAAATTAAATAAAAAAGCAAGAGGAATAAAGAATTGACATGAGACGGGACATGAACCCTCGACCACTGGCTTTTTATCCCAGTCACTTTTTTACTAAGCCCGGTGGCTCAGTAAAAAAGTCACTGGGATAAAGTCCCACCTGACTGTCGAATTTCTGTTTCAATTTTGTATTTATTTATTAAATAATAACCTTACAATTATTTTTACAGTCGATCCAATGCGATAGTGTAGTGCTCTGTGTAGTACATGAAAAATGAAATTGCCTATCAATTATTAATAAAATATTATAAAAATTATATTATACTATACTTATAACTATAATAAAAATTATATGATATCACATACAAAGCAACTTTTGTGAATTCACACGAAGAACAAAAGAATATATCCGTCCTTTCAGCTAACTCATTTTATTATTATTTTTTAATTCATACTTTTACAGATTCATTTTACTATTTGCTTTGCAGAAATTAAACTTGCGGATTTTCTCGCGTATAAAACACTCCCAAACTTCTTCTTACATCCGACGTTTCGGTCGCTTTCCAGCTACCGTGGTCACAGGCAGACTAATTCGACGATGTTCAGCCTGGTCTTATATAGCTGAGAAAATCCGCAAGTTTAATTTCTGCAATGTATGAAGCTCGCGAAAACCTACGAAAACGTTATTTACAATTTGCAATAAAGTCGCAATACCTTCCTCTATAAACATAAAATTCAATTGTCAAAAGTTAATCTTAATATATATAAATCTCGTGTCACAATGTTTGTCCTCAATGGACTCCTAAACCACTTAACCGATTATAATAAAATTCGCACACCATGTGCAGTTCGATCCAACTTGAGAGATAGGATAGTTTAAATCTCAAATTATAGTCGCAATTTTAATTTATTGCTAATTATTTGTCTGTTATTATTTGACAGTCACAATTATCTGTTAACTCCAAATGATTCTAACAGATGTCGATACTTTTCGACTGGGTTGAGTAAGTAATCAATAGATGGCGCTGTTATGGTAAATCTACAAACGTGTCATATAAGCTACATTTTAACAGCATAATTACCACGTGTTGTTGACGCTATAAAATTAATTAAATTTATTTTGTAGTGAACGAAATACCGTATAATTCAATTATTACCACTTTTTAAATTTTTGGTGTTAGCATAGCCGGCCACGTCTATATATATAAAAATGCAACCCGTTTTCCTTGGTCACGGCATCACGCGTGAATGGCTTCACCGATTTGGCTAATTTTGGTTTTGAATGATTTTTGGAAGATTTTTAAAAGGTAAGAAAATATGAAGAAATTGAAGGGAAACAGTAAAAACCCCAAATTTTATTTTTCCATACAAATAGTCCGTATCTATCACAAACCTTTGACACCTTATTTCATTCTGAGGCAATACGAAGTTTGCCGGGTCAGCTAGTACTCGTATAAGATCCTATTTTCAATCCTTTACTTCTATTTGTACCGTCGCTATCGCCATTCATTGAATACCAACAAAGCGAACAATAACCGATAAACAAAGAGAGACAAAAGTTAACTTTGCAAACGGAACTTTGATCAAACGACAATGGGAATCACAACAGATTCAAAGGTTTTAAAATAAATACGATCGATCAAAGCTTTGAACATCGTTTCGAAACAACAGTTTCAATGTGGGTTGTAATAATTATTTATGTTCTGACGACGCTTTTACCGCCTGAGTCAAAAGTTTAAGATATTAACGAGCATGTTTTTTTCATATCTAAACATCTATACAAATAAATAAAATTGGAATGTCTGTTTGTAATATAAAAATAACTGCTTTTTACTACATGCATATGTATTCACGGTACATAGGTATATCAAAACAACATTTTTCACAAGTTTTGTCTGTCTGTCTGCCTGCCTGCCTGTCTGTCTGCCTGTCTGTCTGTCTGTATTCGGGATTTCGGGATTTCGGGATTAATTTCGGGAACGGCTGGACCGATTTTGACGCAACTTTCACTGGCAGACGGCTTTAGTAACTTTTATTTACGAATTATATTATACTAGCTGCGCCCACGACTTCGTCCGGGTCGATACTGAACAATCATAAATTCTACGCGGACGAAGTCGCGGGTACAGCTAGTATTTAATAAATGTGGCAAACAAGCATGCAATTCACATTGATGTTAAGTGATGACTGCAGCCTATAGACACCGACACAACGACCGACGACAACGAGGTCAAAATGCAGATGCGTTGCCACCCCTGAGACCTAAATTGTTATGTCTCTGTGATTACGCAGTGTTATTACGCAGCCATACATTACCATGTAACCGGAACTCGATAGTGCTGAACACTACCATTCAGTGGCAGATATATTAGGTAATGAATCTCTACGCCCTCGAACAGCTAAACAAGCACTCTACCACCAGTAAAAAATTGTATAACAATTGTAATTTGCTTTAATTTCTTTTGTTTGTTTTTATTTTTCATAAGTGGTGCTTGTCATCCTGAATGAATAAATTTTCTGATTTCTCTAATTCTTACTTTCCGAGAAAGCCACCAGTATTCTTTAAGCCTTCCGGAATCGGGTAAGGTAATAAATACCCACTTCGTTGCGTTTCTTTTATTGCGTGCGTTCAAACGATCAATGGGGCTGAGTTGGCGAGAAAACTGTTTGTGGTTGCCTAGCAACCGTGACGAGGAGGTACTTACGCTCGTCTCATACATCTATATGTATACTCGTCTCACATTCATTGAACGTGAGCGACTATATGTGTGCTTTGTGAGAAGGAAGTTGATTCATGTTTTATGAGAAAAATCAGATTCGCTTTTCGTGAAGATCATTAAGTGACAGGCAAGCAAATAGTTTAATTTGGAGTTAGTTTACTCTAACCCCCTTATTCATGAACGTACATTAATTAGATCTATACGTTTTAGCTATCGAATGCTTTGTCTTTGTCAGTTGCATTGTGAAATGTGCAGGATAGAAAAAGACAAAGGAGAGATTAGCGTGTTGCTAATCTCTCCTTTTTTTGCTAAAATACGTTTATGAATAAGGAGATTAGACTCTTAGCAATAGAAAGCTGTAATTTAGTATTATAATATTAATATTAGAAGCAAAATCTTGTGACCACTATTTAAGAAAATTGCGCCGACGGAGGAGTATGAAATTTGGCACAGTTGGCACACTTCACACGAGTATTGTAAATATGAAAGTTTCTTTGTTTGGAAGTTTGGATGTTTGTCCGTCAATCAAACCGAAACCACTGAACGGGTTTTGATGAAATTTGTTATACAGATAGGATATTAACTGACTTAGATTATAGATTTTTTATCCCGAAAAAATGTTCCTGTGTGTCATGGGATGCTTTGATAAGTTTCCACAGGTTACGCGAGAAACGACCTACACCCGGGTGGAGCCGCGGGCAACAGCTGATAGTTTATATATAGAAGTGCAGAAGGCAAAATTTTCAATAATAATGTTTATAAAGTACATTAAATAAATAAATACAACATTACACACACTACCATGCATTTGACAACTCAATGACATTGTTAATATCATAATATCAAACTTACGGTGTTATGTACAAGCCTGTGGTAAAACGGATTCACCATAGAGATTCGTTATAGAATTCATCCTTATTGTATTTATAGTGTCTATAGGCCGCAGTCATCACTTAACATCAATGTGAACTGCATGCTTGTTTGCCATCTTGATTCCATAAAACAATATTCACCTATCATTAAAACAAAAACGTAGCCAACTGCTACGTTTACAGCTTTTATTCAGGAATTTCCTCGGTCCACTGACTAGCTGCAAAAAAAAAGCTTACTGAGAAGTTTCACTTCCTTCTATTCCTTATATAAAGAGTACCGCTCCATTACCGAGAAATATTACTTCGGTAATTTGATGTCGGAAGAATTACTTCAAAGATAAAACGGAAGCTGCATCTTCTAGTAAGTATTTCCTTGCATGAAAGACTTAACAGGAAAGCGATCTATTTTAATATCTCAACTTGATCAAAAGAAAGAATATTTTATGCAATACGTTAGCAAAATAAATGGAATAGCTTCACATAATAATTTTTAAGTTCGAAAAAAAAAAAGAACGAAAAACGTAACTTCACGCCTGTAATCCCCGAAGGGGTAGGCAGAGGTAAATGCATGCATTCAAGCATACATGCAAACACCCACGATTCGCCGGTTACGTTTTGGCCCATGTAACAGGTGGCGAGCCTGTTGACATCTCCGGGCACATTACCAAACTTTGAGGTACTGGGAAATTTCCAGAAAGTGGAAAAATCCCAATAGAACCAGAGATAAAGGCTTTTTCACCATTATCTCTGATAACCCCCTACCCGGGAATCGAACCCAGGACCTCAGCGTAGTAGTAGTGGCCTGCTACCACTAGGCTACCGAGGCAGTTTTTTAAGTTCATTTTGAATAATCGTTTTATGTTTTATTTATGTAATGGGAGTGGCAAACATGCACGCAGTTCACATTAATGTTAAGTGATGACTGCAGCCTATAGACACCCACACCAAGACCAAGCTCAAAATACAGATGCGTTACCACTCCTGAGGCCTAAGGTGTTATGCCTCTGTGCCGGAAAGTACATACCACCTGACCGGAACTCGATATTGCTGAACACTACCATTTAGCGACAAGTATATAAGGAAATGCGGTGGTGCCTCCCGCGAGCTCCGTCACTGGAGCTCTACCACCAGTAAAAAGTTCAATATACTTAGGGCGTTTGTGCACTACAAGGAATTCTACAGTTCGGCATTCCGATTTTTTACCGTCCGATGTGGCATGAAGAAACGACGCAATTGACGAATTGGGCAAAGTGAAATTTTAGACAGTAAAATTACGTATACTATATTGCACAAGCTAGTATTCAGATTAATGGCGTGCCACACCGGACCGTAGAAAGTGGGAATGCCGGACAATAAAATTCCTTGTAGTGCACTAACACCCTTACGCGATATAAATCCGAAAACTAATTTTATTTCATGTTTACCCACAATCACTAAGACAATCTGATGTAAAGTGTAGACCACCATAAAATAACAATATATACACGGTGGCTCCGAAATAGATGTCAGAAGACAAAATTTAGATGCATCATATTGAGGAAAGGATACTAATACTTTAGCGTACAAACATTTTCACTGGTGGTAGAGCTCCAGTGACGGAGCTCGCGGGCGTAGGCACCACCGAATTACCTAATATACTTGCCGCTAAATGGTAGTGTTCAACACTATCGTGTTGCGGTCAGGTGGTAATGTACGGCCCTGTAATTTCCGGCACAGAGGCATAACACCTTAGGCCTCAGGAGTGGCAACGCATCTGCATTTTGACCTTGGTCTTTGTGTGGGTGTCTATAGGCTGCAGTCATCACTTAACATCAATGTGAACTGCATGCTTGTTTGCCACGTCCATAACATAAAAAAAAATACACAAAAACCAGAGAATTCAATGCGTTGCAACTCCTTAGGCCTGAGCTATTATGGTGATACTTACTCTCTGAAGTCTCATCACTGACTCCCTACCTCTATTGTACCTCTAATGTACTCATCTCATTTCCATCTCATTCTGTCACTTTATTAATCTACGAGTATATTTGTCTCATCTGTAGGAGTATCCATGCAGGGGTTTTGTTAACCAAAACTTGTTGTTTGTCAACAACGCTACCTAGGTGAAGTGGCTTGAATATATTTATCTCTAGAGATAACGAAACTAAACTTTGAGCTTAGTTCCTTATTACACCACGCGATGACACCAGTGTCCCTGGTTATTTAAGCGCATACGCACCGCGCCACCCGTCCCTTTTCTTCGCCGTCGCTCTCATCAAGTCGGTCCTTGTGTGCTCGGTGTCGACCGACGCGCGGCTTTTCTTGTAGATTGAATAACCTTGTCCATTTAATAAAGTAATCAATCACTTCAGACCGTATCTTTTTCCCTCGCGCCTACACCTGTTTATGAGCTTATCCCAGAGTACGTTAAAAAAAATTTTTCAAGTCCAAAATTTCGATCAAGTTCATTAAATTTTTTTTTTTTTTCATTACATCTCTTACTCTGTAACTACGGAACCCTACACTGCGCGTGGCCCGACATGCACTTGACCGGTTTTTATGATATAATGTTTAAAGACTGGATAGATAAGGTGGCAAAAGGTTTATTTATAAATTTCTTAAACATTATAATAATACGCTAGCTGTGTCCCCCGATTAAAAAGAAGAAAAGATTTCTTCACACAAAATATCGGAAAAGATAACTAAACACAACAAAAAATGTAGAGTGGTGATAAAATATTACGGGATATGATGAATGGATGTGTGAAGCCAAGGGTAATGGTCCCCATCTTCTGTAGAGATCTTCAGTTCAGAAATTCGCTGAAGCAGGTTACAACGCTACGACGCTAATATTTTAATGGAGTATTTTGATGATGTGTGTAATTTTGAATCTCGTTATTTTAATTTAACTGTCTATGAACCTAGTGAAACATGTCAGATATAGCCCATTGCTGCACAAAGAGTTTTATAACGTGCCCGACGACATCGATAGACTCACCATTATTATTGCGTTTGACAATAGTAATTAGCGAATCGTGGGTGTTTGCACGCACGCTTCAAAGAATTTTATCTCTTCCTTCCCCTTTTGAGAATACAGGCAACACATATGGGACCTTGTTCACTAACAGTCCTGACTTAATAAGAGACGGTTTCCTCACTGAAGGAACAGCTCTCACCTGCCAACGAACTAATGCAGCACATGTGATTAAATACAAAAAAAATGTCAGTCATCTCCACTCAGAATAATTAAAAAACTAGTTGTTTCGGCAAACTTCGTATTGCCTCGGAATGTAATAATGTGTCAAAGGTTTGAATCGTATCGTATTCGTATCTCTAATACGAACTATTTGTATGGGAAAATAAAATTGTGGTTTTTACTATTCACTTCAATTTCTTCATTTTTTTTTTTATGTAATGGAAGTGGCAAACAAGCATGCAGTTCACATTGATGTTAAGTGATGACTGCAGCCTATAGACACCCACATGAAGACCAAGGCCAAAATGCAGATGCGTTACCACCCCTGAGGCCTAAGGTGTTATGCCTCTGTGCCGGAAATTACAGGGCCGTACATTACCACCTGACCGGAACACGATAGTGCTGAACACTACCATTTAGCGGCAAGAAAATTAGGTAATGCGGTGGTGCCTACGCCCGCGAGCTCCGTCACTGGAGCTCTACCACCAGCAAAAAATCATATTTTCTTACCTTTTAAACCTTCCCTAAACTTCCAAAAATCATTCAAAACCAAAATTTGCCCAATTGGTCGTTCTCGAGTTTTAGCGAGACTAACGAACAGCAATTGATTTTTATATACGAGTATAAAGATGTTTCAACTTGATTCAACAAAACCAGTGTAAGATATTATCAGTAAGAAAAAAGTCAAATAAGCCAACATTGATTTAAAGGCCGTTGAAAGCCAAAAGTAAATATATGATTATTATAAAAAAAACTAGCGATCTAAGTCAAGGGGAGGTGCTTAACATGCAATGTGGGTTTAAGCACGGCGCGGGTCGTAACTTGGCACTTCCGTGTTGACACCTTATGGGCTTTTCACATGCTATTACTTCAGTTATTTTAAAATCTGACAAGGTTTAATATAATCATAAATATACTTAACTGAGAAATGTTACAGAATGTCGAATGAGCGAATGACTAAACAGATATACAATGCGAATGTGGATGGTTGCAGAGGCCCAGGAAGACCAAGGCTGACCTACCATGACCAAATAGGTCGAGTTCTGTCTGATGGTGGGGTCAAAAGTCTTAGGAATCGGCGTGCATGTATGAAGAGAATGATGAAGGTAGACGAGGCACGAGAGGTTTGTCAGAACCGGGATGTCTGGCGCTCTACACTCTCTGCCTACCCCGTTAGGGACCTGGCGTGAAGATACATACATACTTAACTGAGATTTGTGTTTTATTTTTGATTATTGGGTTTTTTAAATAGGATTTTAGGAGTTTCTACAGCTACACTGGTGTACTGGGTTCAATATCGGAATCGTAATGAAGTTGTAAGAAAATGGCTTTGTGTGAATGAGAGTATTGGTGTGAAAATTAAAAAGACATGCCCCTACGCTTCGAGCATGTAGGAGGAATGTCGAATGAGCGAATGACGAGACTGATATATAATGCGAATGTAGCTGGTTGCTGACAAAGACCAAGAAGTCCAAGTCTGACCGAACATAACCAAACAGCTCGGCTCGAAATACCCGAGCAAGAGTCTTGGGAATCGGCGTGCATATATGAAGAAAATTATGAATATAGAAGAAGCACGGGAGGTGTGAAAGGACCGGGATATCTGGCACTCGACATTATCTGCTACCGCTACCCCGTTCGGTATTTGCCATGAAGATACACACATATAACTTACTCCCGACACAAGACATATATACACGGAAAGTCATAAGAACGAAAACAGAAGATATAAAAACAACACAAAAACAAAAACGTTATATAACAGCCATCGCCTTATTTTATAACTGCAGTCAGGGTCTTACGGGCAGAGGGTACTTCGTAAACTCAGGTGCACGCTGAACTGCACGGGAAAATGCTCTAAATTAGTTCTCGTGGAAACGACACACCAGTTCAACTAACGCGTCCGCCGACGACATACTTTAGTGGATACTGATGGGCCAAATGTTAATGGATAGTGATCGTTGCAGTTTATTTTTGTGCCACTGCGACCAATTATTTAGACTTATTACGCCTACTGAGGCGTCATAACTCTAGATTAGTAGCGTATTACCACTACATCACTGAGTCTAATAGTAGACCACATATTAATGCTATTCTGGGACTCTGGGTTCAATCAACGAGTCAAGGGCAATCAGATATAAAGGTGCATTATCCTAGTATATAGTACTATCTTATATCTATCTTATCTGACTTGGGTATCTGTACAATATCCTTTATCGCTATCTCTAATACTAATTCCATTTTCCCTTTGCCATCCTCAGAGTTTGGTAATGTCAATGTGGAGATGTCAATAAACTCGCCAACTGGTAAATGAGATGAATTCATGCATTTTACCTCTACTTTTCCAATCGAGAATACAGGCGTGAAGTAAGTCAGAAGTAATAGTTAAATAAACATTAGACATAATTAAGTATTTTCCGCAGACAACCAATTCAATCAACGTATAGTGCTTGATGATATTCTTAACAATTTCGATCACATCTGAATTGTAATAGCAACCTTTTTGAATGAATGAAATACATGATTCATTTAATTCAGAGACGAGATCACCAAGGTGTGGCCGACTCTTCAAGTTGCTGTGAGCTGTGAAAATAAATGCAAAGAATACGGCGACATAAGCTAGCCAAGTTATGGAGTGGTGCAAGCCATGAGAATTTGTTGAAAGTTTCGAGTCAATGTCATATTTTATTTTTCGCAATATCACATGCGAGTTTTTTATTTCGAAATTAAAGAAAAAAATGAAATCCGCCCCGGCTTCGCCCGCGCTGCTCCGTTCCTATTAGCCATAGCGTGATGTTATAACCTATAGCCATCCACGATAAATGGGCTATCTAGCACTGAAAAAACTTTTCAAATCGGACCAGTAGTTCCTGGGATTAGCGCGTTCAAAAAAACAAACTCTTCAGCTTTATAATATTAGTATAGATTTTTCCATTAGTGCAGTCAGTCAACCGAAAAATTGCGATCAAATAATACCAGAAACCAGGGGCGGTAGAAAATACAACACAAGATGGGAAGCAGCGTCCTGCGATAAAACTACCGCCAGTGCGATCGGCAATCCGCCTGCCAAGGTATTTGAATTAAAATATATACCGGTCATTAGTCCTTTATTTATGGTAGAAACTCAGTGCAATTTTATAACATTGCAGTTTTCCTAAGATGACGGTAATTAAAAAAAAACGTAACTTCACGCCTGTCTTCCCCAAAGGGGTAAGCAGAGGTAAATGTATGCATTCAATCATACATGCAAACACCCACGATTCGCCGGTTACGATTCGGCTCATGTAACAGGTGGCGAGCCTATTGACATCTCCGGGCACATTACCAAACTACTACGACGGACTGGAAAATTTCCAGAAAATTAAAAAAATCCCAATAGAACCAGGGATAAAGGATTTTACACCGTTAACTCTAATAACCCCCGACCCGGGAATCGAACCCAGCGTAGTAGTAGTGGCCTGCTACCACTAGGCCGAGGCAGTTATGAAGGTAATTATCACGTAATATCAAAGCAGCAATATAAAATCGCTCTCTCTCATCACTTGCGTCAGCTATTGTCGGCGCGCGTCGCATTGTTCACAAATCGAGAGCGACCGGAGACGGAGACACAACTACCCGCGTTTCCTTATCTGCCAACTATAGCCTCGAGTTTGTGCCATCGCAATCTCCACCTTATTGTGAGCTATTTACATAAATTGTGGAGGAAATTTCTTTGTTATTGTCTAAACTTTGTGATGTGTATCATTTTCATATTTGTTTTTTTTTTTAATATCATGAAAGAGGCAAGCAAGCAAACTGTTTACATTGATATGAAGTTAATATGAATACTGTAGCCTATAAACATCTGCATAAAAGCCAGACATTTGACGACCCGGTCAGTCCAGCGGTGTGAAATGACCGTTTGATTCGAAGGGTGGCAAAGGGTTCAATCCCCACATCGGGACAAATATTTGTATGGCCTACAGATATTTGTTTCGGGTCTGGGTGTTTGTGTATGTTTTGTATGTATACAACGGCACCCACGACACAGGTTTATACCTACTGTGGGGCTGTGAGTGTAAGCGTATTTGTTTATTTAAATGACAAGCGATGTCACTCTTGAAGCATGAACTGTTGTGAAAGGTACGGAACAATACATTACCACCTAGCTGGAACAGGATAGCGCTGACCATTACCGTTTCGCGGCAGATAGATTAGCTAATGTGATAGTTATGGCCTTGCCAAACATCGCATTATCTAATCTATGTAACTTCACGCCAGTAATCTCCAAAAGGGTAGGCAGAGGTAAATGAATGAATGAATTAACTAATGAATGAAATAACTTTATTGAAGCAGTCCTGAGACATGCCCATAAAAAATTAAATACAACAAAATATAAACAGAAACGAAAATGAGTTGGTACACGAGAACGAATAAAAAAAAATACATAGTCAGTTAAAATATAAATAGACAATAATAAGCACAAAAACAGAAATACAATCACTTAGTACACAAACAAAACAAAATGAAAAGAAACAAAATGCATGCATTCAATCATACATGCAAACACCCACGATTCGTCGGTTACGTTTTGGCCCATATAGCAGGTGGCGAGCCTATTGACATCTCCTGGCAAATTACCAAACTTCGAGGTACCTACTGGGAAACTTCCGAATAATCCCAATAGAACCACAGATAAAGGATTTTACACCGTTATCTCTGATAGCCCCCGACCCGGGAATGGAACCCAGTACCCCAGCGTAGTAGTAGTGGCCTGCTACCACTAGGTTACTGAGGTAGTTAAATCTATGAAATGAAATCACATTTATTGTAGAACATGAGTACACGATAAATACAAGATCTAAATGTAATATAAGCGTCCTTCATATTCTTGCCTCTAATGGGCATACAATAAGTACAATGATATTATCAAATTGAGATTAAAAAAACATTATAATAATAACTATTAACAATCAATCTATCTAATCAGGAAAATATATAATCTAATCTATCTGTTCACAAGAAAATCAATGAACCGATATATAGCAACAGGGTCTACAGATCACTAACAGATACACTATTAAGCACACTAATTCAAACTTCCATTACATTCCAACCCAACCGTTAAAGAAACCCCCCATTAACACAACATCTGCTATCCATTCCCAACCACAAATCACAATTCTCCACTCCAGAGCACCCCGCCGCATTAATTAACCCAATAAATATCCGTCGGGTCACCGAGACCCGACAAAAAGGCTTGCATACAACAAATTGCAGAGTGCAACCTGTATTAATGGCAGCATTTAGCGTGGAGGGTTAAAGGCTTCCCTCGTTTGTCTACCTTCAACCGTGACGTGGATTTATCAGGTCTTTAAGACCGTGTCTAATGAAATTAAAACAATGCTCGCGACAGTCTCCCGCTATGTTTTATTGGAGGGTTTTAGCGGACTAATCTACTGAATTGGTCCATTATGCCGCCATTTCCTCAAAGTTTATATTTGAAATAAAACATTCCTTTTCCTGGTTGTTGTTTTATTTAACACGGATACTATGTTACGTGTACTGGAAGGACTTTATTTTTTATATAGAACTTTCTTCCGAAACGAAGCAGTAGTCATTATCATTTCAGCCGAAATCATCCTGGACCAAAGTCCCTTTCGCCCTTCAGTGGGGATATGCCATAATCGCCACGATTGGCTTGCGGATTAGCGATCGCAGTGGCGGTAGTTCTATCGCAGGACGCTGCTGCTCATCAGTTTGACCGCCATTGTTCATTGCCAGTATTAGAAGAATTCTTAGTAGTAGGGGTGGCACCCACCAGTGGGGGCCATCCCCCACTGGTGGGTGCCACCCCTACTACTAAGAATTCTAGCGTAGCGTAGTTGTAGTGGCCTGCTACCACTACGCTTCTGAGGCAGTTACTACTAAAGCAGTACTAGTCTTTTATACTACACTACAGTTCATATAATATAGGTCGGTCAACACAGTTGTGAAAGTAAGTATGATCAAGTAAAAAATGGTGAATATGGATATAATAGTCATAAAAATAGGTGCAATGGTTCATTCGATCGGAAATAATCCGGTGATGCCTAGGAAAATATATCAATGTTAATGTTTGTAATACATTTTAGCACATGTAACAGTTGTTAAAACCATAAACAAATCAAGATGAACAAAAAGGTTGCAGGAAAGAAATCAAAGCTCACTTTTGTATTTAAAAATAACAAAAAGTATAATAGCATTTTCAGGTATCAAAAATAGCAATCTTGCCTTTAATTTATCTAAGGATTTAAAAAGAAAAACGTTCACCGTCAAAACGTCAAGACAATACGCTTCAAAACCTTTATAATTTAACAAAAGTGTCCTCCTATTTACATCAAGTAAGCTCCTATTTACAAAATGTGACTAGAATTAATACTGATGCCAGCTGTCGGTGTCGCAAAAAGTCGAATTTATTACAAGGCAGCAAATCAGGACGTAAGCCCGACATCACTCAAGATTCATAACATAAACACGGCGGCGTTTAAAAAAATAACAACCAGGGGACCGACATTAAATCACTACGAATTAGAATAATTTCCCGCGTAATTACAGTAGACGCGTTCAAAAATTACCCGCAGATACCGATCGGGAAGCTCTAGAAAAGTCCGCAATGCGAAACCCCAGGTGGAACGGAACGTACTCGAGATAAAAAAAAAATAATAAAATGGCGGGAAAAGTGACGTTGACGGAGCACCGACCGGGAAGCTTGAATAACAACTTATCTTACCTTTGACTTGGTCTTTGGGGATACGCGAACATGATTATTACATTTTCCTTCGGTACAATAAGGGGAAAGGATTCCGGAACGAATATTGGTGCAATTATTAACTTTTATAAATAATAGTACGCAGAGTGGACAGGACTATACGGCATTTATAAATAAAAATACTGATGATACCGGTAAACAGATATTTCATGAAACCACAACGAGGTTAAAATATAGAGAAGACATGGGAAATAAACAGCCGGTTTAAATTTATTTGACAGATATTTATGTGTGTGAAGTTTTTACGTCATCTGTCATGTTATTGGGCAAGTGCGGTAAATTGACTTCTGGAAACCGGAACGGTGCTACCAAGGGGAGTGTCTTGTGTAGCTCTTTAGTACATATAGGTACATGTGAAACCGTCAAAATAATTTAAAAATAATAATAATAGTCAAATAAGCTATCTTCTTGTTCTCATAGTTTAACCACAGAACACTTTTTAGTATTTTAATAAAATTATACAAACAATATTTTTATAAACAAAACAGCAATAAGGAGTGATATTCAAATGAAACTAAGAGGTATGAAGGTCGTACCTATAAAATAAATATTTAAGGGGGCTCCCATACAACAGACGTGATTTTTTCTTGGCGTTTTTCATAGGAAGTGGTACGGAACCTTTCGTGCCCGAATCGGACTTGCATTTTGCCGGTTTTCCTCTATTATGTGTTGTGTTGCAATTATTTGACTTTTGAAATCGGTAATTTTTCGGAAAAAGTTATTTTGGTCTTCTGCATTCGTGCAGTATGAAAAGTCACAAGTTGTTGTATAACCCTCATAAAAATCTGTATAAAAAGTTTAAAAGGTATCACAGCCCAATATGAAGTTACATAAAAGTTAATTATTATTATAAAACAGTAAAAAAAATAAATCTTTATGAAATATAGAACAATAAACTACACACTTTATCGATATCAAAACATGACCGCAATAAATCGCAGCGAAGGACAACCCTACTAAGTCTTTTTAAACAAACAACAATCGACTTAACATCCCAACATGATTCAAAGCGTGTTGGCGCCATGACAGCAGATATCGATATAATGTTGCCACAACACCACAGCCAGTGCTGCGTGTGCAATAAATAACATTTATTTTTTTATTGAAACACGATTTGTACGTTTTCGATAAGGTTTTACTGAGAACTTCCTTTTCATTTCCGAGTGCACTATAAACTTATAGCGGGTTGTACCTTTGCTTGGTTTATAAGGAAATGCTTTCAAACTGAGTTTACAACACGCTGTATTTCGTATATTTTATTTGAAAAAACTTACCAATATTACTCTACATTTTATGTATGACTAAAATAAATAAAAATGTAAATTACAATTTTAATCATACAAGTCAACTGTTATCAAATAAATTAAACGTAACCAACTTTTTATGTGTGTAGGAAACAGTATGAAAGTAAATTAAACGCGGTCGAGATGAGATTATGGCGCAAGATCTGCGGTGTATCGCGCTCAAATCGTATCGCTACCATCCCGGCGCGGAGATCGAACTCGCGACCCTTCAAATCAAACGGTCGTCTCACATCGCTGGAGTAACCGGGTCATCAAAGATAATTATAAATATAGAAGAAGCAAGGGAGGTGTGTCAGGACCAGGATATCTGGCGCTCCATTCTCTCTGCCTACCCTAAGGGACGCGGCGTGAAGATATATAAATACATACCTTTAAAAAAGTAATCTTACGATTCAAGTTGAGAACTACTTAATACAAAGGGATCTTAAATTTGAGATACAAGGTGTACAATAAGTTGATCCAAAATGAAACAACAGCTCGTTTAATTTTTAACTTTTATCAGGCCCGGGTGGAATTGCAATCGAAACGTAAAATTGAAACGTCTTAACTTCAGTTATCAAGACTATCCCTACGGTAAAAACTTGTAAAGAGGTGTTATAGAACATGCAAAATCGTTGAATAGAATGCAAAAGAAATGACTTTCCTCTCTATTACCTCGTTCATAAATATTAATAAGTATTCAGTGAGTCGGACGCAGTAAAGAATTATGTAAATCCCATGACTCTTGATATTAGTCTTTTTGTCGCGTCACGAATTTTCCAATGAAAACGTAATGAGGTAAACGGCGCGGAAAATGTTTAAAGTTCAGTTAAATAAAAACGTCGATGCGGAAAATTAAAGTAATAGGTATCTACGTTCACTTTTTATGATTTTTTGGCACGAGGAAAAATATATGCCTCGGGAGTGTCAAAAACAGGGCGAAACACATTATGAAAAAATTACGAAAGGAGATGTTGCGATGTCGTACACGTCCTCAAAAAAATGGGTACATTAAAGAAAATCCGAAAAAAATACAATTAATTTATTCAAGAATATATTTTAGAGTTACAACCACGTTTAATTCAAACGATTTTATCATTTTAAACTATGTTAAACATGGCGGCGATACAGCCGACACTTGGGATCAATCGATTTCGATAGTATTTACAAAATATTACTTTTTTCTCCAAGTACTATATAATCAAAATACAATAAAAAAAAGGAAAATGTCAAAATGACATCGCCCGCCATATTCGCCATGTTGGTTTTGAGTTGCAATTCTAAAGGCTTTTCATTTATTTACACTCCAAAGCTGATACAAAAGACGTTGAGACTGTTAATCAAAAATATCGTAGCCGTACATTACTGCTGGTGCAGTTTCGGTGTAGTTGCTGGAAGACATAAGTTTTTTTTTATGTAATGAAGGTGGCCAATAAGCCAGCAGTACACATTGGTGTTAAATGATGACTGTAGCATAGGCTGCAGTATATAGAGACATTACACACAAATATACCAGTGGTCTAAATGCAGATGCGTTGCCACCCCTGAGATTTTAGTTGTTATGTCTCTGTGATAGTTATTACGGGGCTATACAGGTACCTTACCAGGTACCTACGAAAATTACCTAAAATTGTAAGAATACCACTGGCTATACAAACTGTATGATTGAGTCAGTACGTAGTCGGGTTTTAGTTTTTCAATAATAATATTCTTGTATATAACATGTACACCAGTTTACTGGTGGTAGAGCTCCAGTGACGGAGCTCGCGGGCGTAGGCACCACCGCATTACCTGATTTACTTGCCGCTAAATGGTAGTGTTCAGCACTATCGTGTTCCGGTCAGGTGGTAATGTACGGCTCTGTAATTTCCGGCACAGAGGCATAACACCTTAGGCCTCAGGAGTGGTAACGCATTTGCATTTTGACCTTGGTCTTTGTGTGGGTGTCTATAGGCTGCAGTCATCACTTAACATCAATGTGAACTGCATGCTTGTTTGCCACTTCAATTACATAAAAAAAAATAATAAAAATAAAAAGAAAAAAAAAACGGGAATAATGCACACTCTGTAACACCCCGATTAGAAAATCAAGTTATAATCTTACATAATACATGAACTAAAATTACATGTTTATGTATTAAATATTTTTTGTTTAAGAAATAAGTTGTCCTCAATTTGTACGAACAGTATGTACACCCTATGCATACTTACCCTACCTCTACCTACGGCCCCACATAAAGCACGAACCTACTCACACACGCACACTGTTGCAATGTGATGTAGCGTAACCTGCGTACCCCTATTTAACACTCGCTAGTAATAAGATTAATTGCCACTATTTTATATGTTAAATTATTATTTATAGTAAAAAGCATGTCTCAACGAGTTCCAATGAACTTGTTGAGACTAGCATTTTATTTTGGATAGACGTTAGTCTCATTTTCGTTTGTATTGACTGTTAACCAAATAGGTGACCATAATTTCTTTAATAGTCATTAATTTTGAGACAAAATATTACCTATATCAAAAATGCCTGAAATCGATTTGGTTATCGATTCTGAACATATCCTGTTACACGTTGTATATAGTGTATATCAAAGACATTAAAACTACTCTAATATCAAGGTGCATCAAAGGAACATAACTTATAATGGATCGATTCTCGGGCGAACTTATAACAAACTTGCTATCAATGATGGAAGTTCTCGGGCACGAGTAACTCGACGCCAGTTGAGGGCTTCGAGCTGCAGTTAGCTTTTGATTTACTTTGCAGGTCGGATGAGGTATTAACGGAAAGCTGGGAAAACGGATTTCTGTAAAGACCGGATACTGTAAGCTCAATAAGTTTCAGATAGTTTTCTTGAGTTCTTCAATCATTTATTCATATCTCATATCATATACCTAATCTGTATATATAAAAATCAATTGGTGTTCGTTAGTCTCGCTAAAACTCGAGAACGGCTGGACCAATTTAGCTAATTTTGGTTTTGAATGATTTTTTGAAGTCCAGGGAAGGTTTAAAAGGTAAGAAAATATGAAGAAATTGAAGAGGAATAGTAAAAAACACAATTTCATTTTCCCATACAAATAGTCCGTATCTATCAAACCTTGGCACATTATTTCATTCTGAAGCATCGACGACACAACGCAGCTTTGTTCTATCGTCGACGTTCTGAGGCAAAACGAAGTTTTCCGGGTCAGCTAGTACCTTTTTTTTTTTTATGTAATGAAAGTGGCAAACAAGCCTGCAGTTCACATTGATGTTAAGTGATGACTGCAGCCTATAGACACCCACACAATGACCAGAGGTCAAAATGCAAATGCGCTGCCACTTCTGAGGCTTTAGGTGTTATGCCTCTGTGCCGGAAATTACAGAGCCGTACATTACCACCTGACCGAAACACGATAGTGCTGAACACTACCATTTAACGGCAAGTATATTAGGTAATGCGGTGGCCTACGCCCGCGAGCTCCGTCACTGGAGCTCTACCACCTAATATTTAATTTTGTGATCACAAAAAAGATGTCTTTTATGTACTGTTTTTTGTATATACCTATGTAGATATTCGTTAGGTCGTTAATTCTTCGAATAAATCAAATCAACAAAATCAGTCGATAGTTTACCATGATATTTGTTAAACTTTTACTTTATGTAGGTAATGGTTATTCACTACCTAATGTAAAACAGTACATAAAGGACATCGTTCTTAATTTCTAATGACTTTTCATAAGTGTCTGTAAAATGTATTCACGATAAATATTAACTTCCTATCTCCTTTGAAGATGTGATCCGACTCTGACCTTCAGTACATCCCGACACATCCGCGACCGACTCCGGAAATTGAGTTGCTCACATCTGGCACGAACTATCGCCGAGTTATCACTAAGGTGCAGCTCAACACGGCACGCTATTGGAAGATTTCCTGGTTGATGCAACTCACACACAGAACATTTACCAAGTTCTGCTCTCATAGTTTCAATATTCTCGAAGTTTACCTTTGTTCGTTTAGTGAGACGTTGTTATTCACATTTTGTATGCATAGCTTCTTTCTAAGGGCGGCCACACAAAACTGTGATGCGATGCTATGCATTCGTGCGAGCTTGCAGATATTTGCGATGTGATGCGAATCCGCTGTAGGTATATGTGGGAGCCCAAGCCAATAGTGCGGCAGGCGCGTTAGGACTAATGTTGTGTTGTTGCAGTAGGTACCTACTACGAAATGCAGCTATTTGGAACACAGTGAAAAAGGCTCTTAAAGGAGATGTTGCAAAAATATATGGACCTCCGGCCATGTATTGTACATAATATCATTAAACAGGCAAAATCAATATAAAACTTTTTTACTGCATATTTTCACTTATTTAGCTTTGTTTGCAGTTACAAAACATTATTTGCAGTTAGAATTGCAACTCAAAACCAACATGGCGAATATGGTGGGCGTAGTCATTTTGACATTTTCATTTTTTAAATTATATTTTGATTATATAGTACTTGGAGAAAAAAATAACATTTTCTAAATACTATCAAAATCGATTGATCCCAAGTGTCCGCTGTATCGCCGCCATGTATAATATAGTTGAAAATGATAAAATCGTTTGAATTAAATGTGGTTGTAACTCTAAAATATATTCTTGAATAAATTAATTGTATTTTTTGAGGATTCTTCTTTAATTTACCCATTTTTTGAGGATATGTACGAACCAGAGCCGAGCTCGCAACATCTCCTTTTGTATTTGGCTTGGCACCGACTTCAAACCTATGAGTAGGTAGGTACGTAGCCCATATTAAAGTAATTGTCTTATTATAATTAATAGGTTACGTGTTTTTTTTTTCCCCTTAAAATGAAATGATGTAATTGAGTTTATTTTTCGCTTTATAGTGTTTTTGTCTACTCTATATTAAATTTTTTTGAAGGCAGTTTTTTTATTTTGAATTATTTTTTATTAATTGTTTTAGAGTAGTATACTTACATAAATTACGTGTCACGTTATTTGTCCGCGATGGACTCCTAAACTGTTTAACCGATTTTAATCAAACTTTGCACATCGTGTTTTATTTGATCCAATTTGAAAGATAGGATAGCTTCATCTCAGTGTATAGTCGCAATATTATGTTAATACCTAAATTGCATCGGATTCAGTGCGGAGTGCTAGTCTATATATATAAAAATCAAAAGGCAATCGGACAGCTATGGAAAATAAATGTAAACTATGATTAGAATGAATGTTTGTGAAATAATACGATGACTCATTAAATATTTTCGTGAAAAATTAATGATTTATATTTTTAAATTGCAAAATAAAATGTAATAATTTTAATACTCTTTATCTGTGCTCCATGTTGAACGAAACATCAATCACAGGACGTGACGTCATTTGTTTGTACAACAAATATTTAACACAAGTGATACTTTGATCGATTGGCTCTTTTTTTGGATATTTTTTACGTTATTTACACGAAAAATAAGTTATACGAAATTCAACAAAATTAATTTGCACTTGGAATAAAAAAGATTCACTTTGATTACAAACAGTTGACGTCACATTGTTCAGAGTCATTCGGCACCGTTAACGCGGCATTTTTGAAATTATAAAATGTATGTGTAGTTTCTGGTACTTTAACATGTTTTAATAATAAAATTAATATTTTTTATGGTTGAATAAACGTAATAGGTTGGGGAAAAAGTCTTTTCGCGTTATAGTATGTATGAACTTGTAATAAAATCTCTTTGGCTGTAGTATTTGTATATGGCTGGTTTTGGTATCATTGAAAGTTAAAATTTTAAAGAACATAATTCCAAAATCAAATTAGGCAAATGTGTGATTTTCATTTGTTTCTCGTACTGTCAAGATGAGTGAATCTAATGAAGAAATTCGATACATTTTTAAATAGTACTACAAAAAAGGTAAAAATGCAACGCAAGCAGCGAAAAAAATTTGCGATGTTTATGGATCTAGTGCAGTGTCTGTGAGAGTAGCACAAATTTGGTTTAAGCGTTTTCAATCCGGAAATTTTTATGTCAAAGATGCACCTCGCTATGGTCGCCCTATTACGGATAAAATGGATGCCATTTTTGAAAAAGTGGAGCAAGATCGACATATCAGTAGTTACGACGTAGCTGAAGAACTGAGAATTGATCACAAAACAGTTTTGGCGCATTTGAAAAAAGCTGGGTACAAAAAAAAGCTCGATATTTGGGTACCTCACGAGCTCACTGAAAGAAACCTAATGAACCGTGTACTCATTTGTGATTCTTTATTACGACGTTATGAAACCGAAACATTTTTGAAGAAAGAAGTGAAGAAGAAGTGCGAAAAAGGTCGTGGTCAAAGGCCGGTCAGGCTTCACAGACTGTGGCGAAACCCGGGTTAACTCGCAATAAGGTGATGTTGTCTGTGTGGTGGGATTGGGAGGGCATTATTCATTATGAGCTGTTACCACCAGGCAGAACTATCGATTCTGAACTCTACTGCGAACAACTGATGAGATTAAAGCAAGAAGTTGAGAGAAAGCGGCCGGAATTGATCAACAGAAGGGGTGTGGTGTTTCATCATGATAACGCTAGACCTCACATAGCAAAAATTAAGAGAGTTTGGCTGGGTGGTGTTAATGCATCCGCCGTATAGTCCTGACCTTGCACCTTCAGATTTCTACCTGTTTCGGTCTCTTCAGAATTCTTTATGCAATGTTAGGTTAATCACGAGAGGACTGCCAATTCCACTTGTCGCGGTATTTTGATGAGAAGTCCCAAAATATTTATAGCAATGGGATCATGTCCCTACCTACAAGATGGCAAAAGGTTATCGAACAAAATGGTACATACATACTTTAGTTAAATTTAAATAAACTATATTAAAAAATGTTTTGAATTATCTTAAAAAATGCGAAGAAACTTTTTCCCCAACCTTATATAAAGAATAATTTTAGACACATTCTCAAAAGTTGTCGGATTCCCTATTGCTGTTCGTGAGTCTCGCTAAAACTCGAGAACGGCTGGAGCAATTTGGCTAATTTTGGTTTTGAATGATTTTTGGAAGTCCAGGGAAGGTTTAAAAGGTAAGAAAATATGAAGAAATTGAAGGGAAACAGTAGAAACTACAATTTCATTTTCTTATACAAATAGTCCGTATCTATCAAACCTTTGAGACATTATTTCATTCTGAGGCAATACGAAGTTTGCCGGGTCAGCTAGTTTTATATAAAATCACATTATAAGAACTTAAGAACATAATAAGTTCTTAAACTGTGGCTACAGACTATTGTAATAAAGGCATCAAGTTACCATAAAGAGGATCAATCTAAGAATATAAGGTCAACAATTTGTCGGCCCCGTGAATCGAATTATGCTGGCTATGAGGTAGGCATACCTATCCAACACAAAGGCCTCAAAGGTTCAGATAAAAATAATTCAAATAAGGAAAACGGGAATACGTAGATGTTAGAACAATGCTAAGGATATCGTAAAATAGTCGTCCATTTTCCTCTCGTGTCAAGACAGGGACGTTTTATCACGTGCCGCAATAAAACGATGACGTAATTTTTCTTTTTTCTTTTACACTCACTGTAGGTACAGTGCTCATCATGAAATAATGCACATCGAGCCTATGAAAGTAACAATCGGCTAAATTCGGCTTTATAGTGCGTTAATTCTGCTGTAAATAGGTAAGGTGCGAAAAAGATAACGCTCTACAGATCCGAAATAAGCCGACGTCTCTTCCTGGGGTGGAGGTGCATTATTTCTTGTTGGATACTGTACAAATGACGATATTTTATTCCAAAATAGAATAGAAGTCAAATGAAATTAAGAACCGCATTACCTAATCTATCTGCCACCAAATGGTAGTGTTCAGCACTATCGTGCTCCGGTTAGATGGTAATGTATAGCCCCGTAATAACTATCACAGAGGCAAAAGAGCGAGTGGTAGAGCTCCAGTGACGGAGCTCGCGGGCGTAGGGACCACTGCATTACCTAATATACTTGCCGCTAAATGGTGGTGTTCAGCACTATCGTGTTCCGGTCAGGTGGTTATGTATGGCCCCGTAATAACTTTCACAGTGGCAAAAGATATTAGTCCTCAGGGGTGGCAACGCATCTGTATTTTTCCCTCTAGCTTTTGTACGAACTATCCTATTCACTTACCATCCATGCTTTGTTTGTCAACTTTATTACATTAAAAGTTTCTCGTCAAATCCTAATTAATATGCATTGCAACAATCTCTTACATACCTTTAGTGTGAACAAACACAAATTTAATTAAGTTCTGTTATCTTAGTCTCGATAGAGAGTTGCCAACTTGCTAGAACAATCTAGACACACAATGTCGCACTTGTGAACAATGTCAGGTGTTGTTAAGATTGGCATCTAGTTAAGTATGTTGTTTGTGAAAATACTCGGTTGTTGGTACCGATTTGTTATCAAATGCGAGGCTAGACATAGATGTTGGGTGGAGAGGACTTGTGTGTGGATTAAAAATATGGAGAGGATTTTGATACTTTTTCGGGTGATTTGTCAGATCATTAGCCCAACAACCTCTACGACCACGGTTGTGCGAAATACAATTAGTAATGAACAGAGGCAAAAGATCTACAGTCTTACCGCAGGAAGGGAGAATTCTCAGATACACTCTACTTGAATTTCGATTACGCTCTACTTGAGATTTAACGTAAAAATCAAAGAATATGGCAAAATATTAAGTCAATGTATTTTTAATTATCAACTTATGGAGAAGTTTTCGTGCGATTAATTTAAAATGCATCATAGACGGAGCGCACATGACACCGACATAATTTCATTTTTCTTTGAGAATAATCGAAATGAAATCCGGTGATTCTTAAAAAACGGGACCTATTCACTTGTCATCAATATAGGTCATATTGATGGCATTCTTATAAAATATTCATAAATCAATTAAGTATACAGTGTAACAAGTATATTTTAGGTAAGTAAACAAAATTGAAACAAGTTCCCAAAGTCGAGGTAGTTCTAACTTGCTAGAACAATCTGCAACCACAATGTCGCACTTGTGAACAATGTCAAGTACCTATGGTTAGGATTGAGATTTAGTTAGTTAGTTTAGGAAAAACTCTTTAGTGGATATGTTCAACGGTGCGGTTCTCACGTTCGTTTTTGTCCAGAACGTGTAAATTGTGGAATGAACTTCCCTCTGAGGTGTTCCCTCGGTGCTACAATATGGGGTTCTTCAAAAATGACGTCAAAAGAGTCTTTTAGGGCTGGCAGCGCGTTGGCGACTCCAAAACGCGGTGTTGCAAAATTTCCTAGGCGATGGTGACTACTTTCCATCAGGTGGCTCATCTCTCAGTCCTTTGACATAAACAAAATGTTATCAAACGCGACTTAGACAAAGATTTTAGTGTTGACTTGCAAATTATTTTACTATGAACCAGGGGCTCGTGCAATGCATGTGGAATAGCCTATGATATTAAATAACGTTTTCTTAGGTTTTCGCGAACTTCATACATTGTAGAAATTAACCTTGCGGATTTTCTCGCGTATACAACATTCCCAAACTTCTTTCACCCGACGTTTCGGTTGCTTTCCAGCAATTCCAGCTACCATGATCACTAATTCGACAGAAGTGGTACTGTCATCTCATACCCCTTGGGGTATGGGGAGCCATGGTCGGGGCGATTGCCCCCTGCTTGGGGTTCTCCTACGCCGGCCGTAGATACGGCCGGGTCCTTGGATTGCCATCTTTGGCTTGGTAGTCCATTTTAAAAATTAGAGGGTGTCATTTCCAGTTGGCGAGGTGCGCAGTGTCATCTGCGGCACCTCGGGTGTCTTGTCCGGTGGCATTTCCTAGCGGCCACACGTCACTCCTCCGCCTGTTCGGCGAGCAGCTCTCGCTGGAGCCGCTTACCGTCCGGGGGTCGCGCGTGCAGGGGTGCGATGTTCCTGATGTGGGTGAAAATTGAGTGGTCTGCACGCGCGAACATCGACGCGACGAGACGGCGGACGAAGTCTTCTATTGACTCTAACTCCAGGTCCCTCTGGATGGTGGTGCTCCTGATGTAACGGCCGGCTCCTAGTAGTAGACGGATGGTTGCCATCTGTGTTTCTTCCATGCTCTTTCGAGTAGAGGGTGCTGTCAGTGCGTACCAGGCCGGCGCTGCATACGTGAGCCGGGGCCTAATGTAGCTCTTATAGACCCCGATCTTCACTTTCAGAGGGAGCCTGGAGGTCAATATGGGGCGGAGGAGGAATCTGGCGGTCTTGGTGCTACGTAGTATCTTCTTGACGTGTGGCCGCATTGAGAGCTTGGAGTCTATGGTGACTCCAAGGTATTTCGCCTGTTTCTTCCACTCAATCTCCTCTCCTTGGAGTTTGAGCTTGAGTGGTGGTGCTCTTGAGCGTCCGATTGCGACGGCCTGCGTTTTCCCGACGTTCACGGAGAGCCTCCATCTGGCGAGCCATTCGGGCAGCATGTCTAGTGTTCTCTGTATCTTTTTGGCCGCGTGTTGGATGTTAATAGATTTCGCTGTGAATGCGGCGTCGTCGGCGAACAGGTACAGCTCGCATTCGTCAGTTTTCGGGATGTCATCCGTGTACGTCGAGTAGCAGACCGGTGAGAGGCAGCTTCCTTGCGGCACGCCGGCCAGGACCGGGCGCTCACTGGATAGCGTGCTCTCCACCACCACTCGTATTCTCCGATCGGTCAGGAACGATCGGACCACGCGAACGACTCGGCGGGGCGCTTCCGTGAGGGACAGCTTGTATAGCAGACCATCGTGCCATACGCGGTCGAACGCCTTCTCCATGTCCAGAAATACGGCCGCCGTATTCTCCCTTTTATTACGGGCGACCGTGAGGTTGAACAGCATCCTCGTAAGCTGTTGTGTGGTGCTGTGCTCCGTTCTGAATCCGAATTGCTCCGGGCGCACTGGGAGGTGTGGGAGAAGGTGCTGCAGCAGGAGCCTCTCGAACACCTTGGAGAGCGAAGAGAGCAAGGTGATCGGGCGGTAGCTTGCCGCCTTTGAAGTGTTTTTCCCCGGCTTCGGCAGCATGATTACGTGCCCCTTTTTCCAAATATTGGGAAAGTGGCCCGAGCGCAGTATGCCGTTGAAGAGCCGCGTGACTGCGGCTATGGCTCTAGGGGGCAGGTTCTTCAGTGCGGCGTTCGTTATGCCGTCTGCGCCCGGGGCTTTCCTGGGCTTGGCTCTGGATATTGCCCGTCTCACCATGGCCGGGGAAAAGAAAATCGCGTCGTCGTCCTCGATTGCTGTGGCGAAGTAGCTCTCTAGGTGTTGCTCGACTGCTGCAACGTGTTCGACCTCTGAGGTGGCGTTCGGCTGGAACTGTTGTTCCAGATGGTCTGCGTATATCTCTGCGCGGTCCTCGGCCCTGTACCTGAGTGTGCCGTCGTCGTGAAGCAGGGGCCTCGTCGGTATTGCGGTTCTGTTATAGCGCCTGCACAGTCTGTGCAGGGCGTTGTGGTCATCTGTGGCGTCGTCGAGTGTTTTTTCCCAATCCTCCGTGTTATTGGCCTCTACTTCCGCCTTGACCCGTTCTGTCAGCCTGTTCAGGCGGTTTTTCAGCTGGGGGCATCTAGTTGACTGCCACTGCCTCCTTAGATTCCTTTTTGCTTCTAGAAGGCGGCGAACTCTGGGTGGGAGGGGTGGTAGGCGTCCATCAATCGGGGTCGTGATCTCCGTTGTTGCCGCCTTCTTGGCTTCTTGGATGGCAGTGGTCAGTCCCGCCGCAAGTTGGTCCACATCTTCTGGTGTCTCAACGGGCCAAGACGTCGCTGTGGTCTCTAACCGATCGGTGAAGGAAGTCCAGTCCGTGCGTTGACGTGGCGCTGGCGGGGATGTTCGCGCCGTTTCCGCCGCCAGGACGGTAATCACGGGCTGGTGGTCCGACCCCAGGTCCTCTGGTAGCACCTCTAGGGATAGTTGCGTGGTTACGTTCTTGTGCACCACCAAGTCTATTACGTCCGGAATCCCTAGAGGGCCGTAGTGCGTGGGCGTGTCCGGGCCGGTGACGGCGTATTTGTGGGCGTCGGCGTCCGCGAAGAGTCTATTTCCGTTCGGATTCGTGGTGGATGAATTCCAAGCCGGATGCTTGCAGTTCCAGTCGCCGGCGGCGATAACTGGTACGTCCGCCCCCAGGTCTAAGATCTTGTGGACATCATCGATGAATTGATTTAGTCGGGGCGGCTTGTAAGTTGCGTAAATCCTTGTAGGCCGGCCGGCGACTAGCACCTCTACTCCGATGTCTTTCAATTTGGCTAAGTTTAGCTGCGGGAGTGGCTGGTGAATGACTCTTCGGCGGACGAGTACCACCAACCCTCTACAGGCGCGTTCCGCGGAGTCCTCGTCCTGGCGGTAGGTATGGTAACCTGGAAACCCAATCTTATCCGCCACAGTGAGTAGGGTCTCGCAGATTAGCGCCACGTCGATATCTTGTTCGTTCAATAGGACGCGGAGGAGCTTGGCCTTGCCCCTAATTCGACAATGTTCAGCCTGGTCTTATATAGCTGAGACGGAACACAACCCTAATGCGATGTCAACTACTAGTGGCGCCATCTATCGAGAAATTACTGAAAACTACGTTGCCATAGCGCCACCTGTTTCTGAGGCGTCTGGCATAACGGTCCGGATTCACGCAAAAATTACTAACCGTATCTCGTGGTTTTGCAGATTTACTAGTTTGGGATTTCAATTTGGATATAATGGGATCCCAATTCGTCGACAAACGCCAACCATTGTCTTTATTGACGACTTTTTCAGTATGTTACCTATTTTATCCGTAACGCCCTTAACATAAGGTAGTAAAGCCGGTTGTCTTTCAACTGTTGGTGGTTTCGTTGATTTTCTATGTCGGAGGGGTGGCGGATGGCGTACGACGGCGGTCGCTCGACCGACTGAATAATTGAGCGCTCGCCGCTCTCCACTCCTCGCCGCTAATTACCGTTTCGTCTAACCGCCCACCGCGAATCACTCATCGGTTTTATACGTGTTTAAAGGGTGATGACAGTTATGAAAACATGACCAAATATTGCATATTTAACATCCAACATAACTTTTTAATTACGTAGAGCGCGTTTATACGTTTCCGAAGTAGGATAAGTAGGTAGTGTTGTGGGCGTGTCTTTCCATAAGCCGATATGTTATTCGTGTTTGTGGGCATCTGTAGGTGGGTACTCGAGCGGATGATGAAATAAAGCACAGGTTGGCAGAAGAAAGTCGTATATTGCCAAAGATCCGCCCATTCGATTACTTCCAGCAGGGAAGAACAGGCAAGAAACCCTTCGAACCGGGAAACCACATTTATCGGTATACGATACCAGCACTATCATTAGTCTTCTGCACATTTAATTCAGTAGGTAGGTACTACCCGCTTTATATCACTTTAATATCACAGACGTTTACTGTTCAAACTGGCAGCATAACTGCCCCTTCTATAATTCGATTCAACTGTGTGACTGTGACTGATCGACTGTTACTCTATGACTGACCTGCATGATTTTTTTTTTTTTTTTACGTCCGGCTTTGTGTAGGCGGCCTGTCTCGAGACGGCACTAGTCTACTTCACCGGGCAATCGGCGAGCGCAGAAGGCGCTCCAGCCTAGCAAAAAAGTTAGCGCAACTGCCTAAGGGTGACCCATGCGGGTCCGTGCCTCGGCTTAGGGCGTTGCGGAGGGACATATGAGACATATGCGATTATGGGCGGTGCAACTTTCGCTCTACTCCATTCGGTTGGTGATAACCGGAATGTCATCGGCATCGCGGGGCCGGAGATAGGGTCGGGATCAGGGGCGGGCGCGGCGCGAAACGAACTATTTGCTAGCCTTTATAAACCCGATATCGGCAAGCAACTATCCCCTCTAAGGTAACAAATCCAAGTACCTAAGCCGACCGTGGCGCCTTCCTAGTATTCCGTATTAAACAATCTACCTGTCACAATTAGGTTACGTCTCCGACAAACTAGATGGCGCTAGTAGACATATTTAGGTTACTTTCCGACATATATATATATACATTAATTGTCTCAGTTGTCTAGTGGAAGCCGGTACAACGCTGGTGTCCTGGGTCTGATACCCGGGTCAGGGCTATCAGAGATAAAGGTATAAAGTCCTTTATCCCTGGTTTAACTAAGATTTTTCAATTATCTGGCATTTTCCCAGTAACACGGAGTATGGTAATGTGCCCGGAGATGTCAACAGGCTCGCCACCTATTACATGAGCCACAACGTAACCGGTGAATCGTGGGTGTTTGCTTGTATACTTGAATGCATGCATCTTACCTCTGCCCTTCAGGAATTACAGGCGGAAATTTAGGATTTCTTACGTTACCTTTTTTATATACTACGGTATTTATCTACCATCAAAGTGAACTGTATGCTTGTTTGCTACTTCATGTCAAAAGAAAAACCACTAATTTGTTCATCTTGACCTTCAACGATAGATTCTTACATCACATGAAAAATACAACACGAGTACAAGTTCTGTATAACCAATCAACTTGTCGAAATGCAAGACAGTGCTGCGAACTAATTTACTATATCGGTTTCCGAGGCTGTCTCGCTTCCTCTCGCCACCTCGGAAGGATAACGATGGTCCTAAACTACGGACATGACAGGAATCGCGAAAAGGGTGGACCTTTAGAACGTTTATCTATGTAGCTCTTTACTGATACAAATGGAATAGCAGACCACGATGGCGTAGTCGGTTTCATTGTTCGATTGACTGACTCCACTAGTGGAAGATATCTCTGCCAGTTCTTCTGCCAGTAGAAAATTCTTCCGCTAGTTGTCATGTCCCGACACCAGTGGTAGGTTTATACTACCTGATAAAATAATATGAGCTCGTTTTCCATAGTGTGGACTCTTGTCCTATATTTCCCAATAAAGTATTTCTAACATAATAGGTAGGTATAAACTATATATCGAAAAACTTCGTTTCGGATTCCCCGTAGAATAGCGTACTAGTACCATCTATACATCTATACAAATAAATAAGATTGGAGTGTCTGTTTGTAATATTAAAATTACTTTTTACTAAATGCATATGTATTTTTACACGGTACATATACCAAAACAACATTTTTTACAATTTTTGTCTGTCTGTCTGTCCGTCTGTTTGGCGGGGTTAATCTTAGGAACGGCTGGACCGATTTTGACGGGACTTTCACTGGCAGATAGCTGATGTAATAAGGAGTAACTTAGGCTACTTTTATACTAGCTGCGCCCACGACTTTGTCCGGGTAGATACTGAACAATCATACATTCTCACGCGGACGAATTTGCGAGCACAGCTAGTTCCAAATAAAATTCATAAAGTTCAATTCAGAAAGAAATGCACCATCATAAAGGAGTCATAAAGGGGAGACATCTCGATGCATTTCTGCACGAACTGCACAAAGTGTCCGATACGACACCTGTTAGCTGCGAGCTATTCCGCCGATATCGCCGGAGTCTTGCGATTGATTTTCCGGAATATACGAGTATACGGCGTTTTGATATTTTTTATTAAGAAAAAGAATTTTCATTTCCGTACTGCTATTTCTTTAGATTTTGGATTCAACTTTCATTAGAGAGAGTTTTCACCTCCGTATGAGACGCTATATTGTTCGATACCTGCCCGAATTCAAATTTTCCTTTCCACTGTTTCTTTAATTTCTAAAAACGTTTCCAAAAACGAAAATTTACTCAATATTTACGTAACTTCACGCCTGTAATCCCCGAAGGGGTAGGCAGAGGTAAATGCATGCATTCAATCATACATGCAAACACCCACGACTCGCCGGTTACGTTTTGGCCCATGTAACAGGTGGCGAACCTGTTGCCATCTCCGGGCACATTACCAAACTCCGGGGTACTGGGAAACTTCCAGAAAATGGAAAAATCCCAATAAGCAGAGATAAAGGATTTTAAACCGTTATCTCTGATAGTCCCCGACCCGGGTATCGAACCCAGGACCTCCAGCGTAATAGTAGTGGCCTGCTACCACTACGCTACTGAGGCAGTTAAGCTCAATATTTAGGATACCCTTACCTTTATACGTCTGGTGCGGACATATATTTGACTTGTAACTTTACGCCTGTAATCCCCGAAGTTGTAAGCAAAGGTAAATACTTGCATTCAAGCAAACACCCACGATTCGCCAGTTACTTGACCCATTTCATAGGTGGCGAGCCTATTCACATCTCCGGGCACTTTACCAAACTTCGTACTGGTAAACTTCCAGAAAATGGAAAACTTTCAACAGAACTTGGGAAAAGAATTTTACACCGTTATCTCTGATATCCCATGACCCGGGAATCGAATCCAGGACCCGAGCGTAGCAGTAGTAGATATTTGACTCATTCTATATATTGAAAAAACTTCTGAAAACAGATTCCGACAGAATTGCTCCGTCACAAAGGGCGGCGAAACGTCTCGATCGTTTTTCCACCTGTTAGCTGTGATATTACCGGAGAATTCCAATTGATTCGCCGGAGTATATCCAGCGCTTGATGTTTTCTATAAAGATAGATGTATGTGATTACAAATTGGGGCTGAAAGACATACTCGTATGTCATGATCACGATTCTTCGTAGGATTAGAGAGGGAAACCAAATCAATCAAAAATTATTAATGACAAAGAATGTCTCTTTTTATGCAGGCCTACGCCCGCGAGATCCGTCACTGGAGCTCTACCAATTGTAGCCATGAAGTAACGTTAATTTAATCCAATTCTTACAACTTAATGAGCTCATGTCTGAGATAGAATCGTGTTTCACTCACATCAAAGGGATTTACGTCCAAAACCAGATTTCTTTGAGCTTTTCAACCCTTTGTGATGTGCCTCAGAAAATACCTCATTCTCCCTGAAGCATGTCAAATGCATTTAATTCGCCCTTTAAAAAGCTGACAGGGTTATTCTTCATTCAATCGTTCATTTTCCACTTCATTTCTCTCTTTTTATCTATTTTTTTGTTTAACTGCCTCGGCAGCCTAGTGGTAGCAGGCCACTTCTACTACGCTGAGGTCCTGGGTTCGATTCCCGGGTAGGGGGTTATCAGAGATAATGATCTTAGTCCTTTATCTCTGTTTCTATTGGGATTGTTCAATTTTCTGGATATTTCCCAGTACCTCGAAGTTTGGTAATGTGCCCGGAGATGTCAACAGGCTCACCACCTGTTACATGGGCCAAAAACGTAACCGGCGAATCGTGGGTGTTTGCATATATGCTTGAATACATGCATTTACCTCTGCCTAAACCGTCGGTCGTACCGACCGACCGTGCGGTCTCAAGGGTCGCAACGCATCTGCATTTTGACCTCTGGTCTTTATGTATAGGCTGCAGTCATCACTTAATATTCATGTGAAATACATGTTTGTTTGCCACCTTCATTATAAAAAAATCCAGGACCGGGGTGTAGCAGTAGTGGCTTGTTACCACTAGGATACTGGGGCAGTGATATAAAACTACACACATACAATACACATTATGATTTACGAAATGACATATAAAATATAATGGTTCTGATTTTACTCATATTATCTCATAAATATTGATTTAATGTAAAAAGTATATGGAACATTATAAAGGCGCGTAAAATTTTCTATAGACGCGTATTGTGCTTCCCCGAACCTTTTACGGGGATACATAAACAAACGCATTTTGCAAGATGGCCGATTTTGTGCCTTTTCGTACCGCAATGTAGGTAAGGTAAGAAAAACAGTAGGTAATAAAAAAGTTTATTTATAAAATACACTAAATTATTGTTTGTGTATTGTTCTACCATGTTTGTATACAGGTAAATTAAGAAGCTTTGTAGAATTGATGTGAGTAGATGATTAATAGATTGGCGGCTTTTAAATCAAATCGAATACTTCAGTTTCCTGCACATTGACATAATATAGGTATTACGCCATATAATTCAAATGGAACTTAGAAGATAGGTTGCCTCCAAAACTCCATTGTAAATTTTCTGGTAAAGTAGCCATCGCTTTACTCGAATAACTGACTGTAACTCACTTGACTGACATACTTATTAATACTTAATAAATAATTGATTGACTATATTATACTACCTTTACGCTGCTTTAAGAATATGAAATATCGTTTTACTTGACACTGGCAATATGCGTAAGAGCGATACCATAATAACAAAAAAAAAAAAACTTAGAAGATGTTGCAAAAAAAAAAACGATTTTGACATTTAATTTAATTTTAATTTAAACAGCTCACACCGACGCGATGATAACACTCGCTTGATGTTTTTTTTTTTAATTCTTTGTAAAGCAATTTCTTTATCATTTATTGTATGGCAGAATGACGTTGACCAATTCAATTAGTAGGTACTGAATAAAAAAATATGTCTATTATGTTAATTAAATATCAATATGATATGATTTTGGCATAAGTACAAAATACAATGCCATTAAAAAAAATGACATGACGTCTAATCCCTATTATCTGCCTGTCCCGTAAGCACACCGCGGACACTCCGCCAAAATTCTATACAAACGCTTAATTTGGTCTCTATTACACAGCCATCAATCAGTGACGTGTATTTACACGCGCACCTGTGTGGGTAGCACGTAGAAAATAACAACCGTCGCTCATAAGAGGGGAGGAGGTAGGGTGAGGCGGGAAAATCGGGCGGGACGTCGAAGTGTCCATTCTATACGTAGTATTATTACATATTCTCTGCCGTAAGGTAACCAGTGTAATGATTGACCGCAATTAAACCCAACTTAGCCACTTAGTGGCTACATTCCGTCCCTGTGAAGTATGAATAGTAGCAAGGGGTGAACATGAATAATTCAGGGGCTTGAAACTGATCGACGGATTGTCAACTGTGTGATACATTTATTGGTTTTCCCTTTTTCTATCATAATGGATAGCTGTTTTTAACATTGTGGGATTTCGGGATGATATGCGGAAAGATTTTAAGGCATGGTAAAAAAATATAAACAATTCGCCATACATTTTCTAATTACATAAGGTAAATTTGGTTTTTGTTTCAGATAGCTGTTGTGTAAATTACTAATACATATCACACTAATATTACAAATGTGAAAGTTTCTTTGTTTGGATGTTTGTCCGTCAATCACGCCGAAATTACTGAACGGATATTGATGAAATTTGTTATACAGATAGGGTATTAGCTGACTTAGATTATAGGATACTTTGTATTCGGAAAAAATGTTCCTGTGGGATAACTAGGGATGATTTGATGAGTTTTTACGTGAAAAGCGGCCTACACGCGGGCGGAGCCGCGGGCAACAGCTAGTATACAATACTTCTCAGAAAATACTGCAACAAAAGTCATCATGGTAAGAGTTGTACAAAAAAGTTGTACAAGATGTACTTAACAGCTTTATTATGTTATTTTGAGAACCTGAAGTACCCACCTTTTTATTTCATGAGGTGTCAAAGAAACGTAAACACCGCCGCCTATCTATTCTACTTGCCGCTAAATGGTAGTGTACCACGGTATCGTGTTCCGGTCAGATAATAATGAAAGGCCCTACAATGAAGAAATCATATTTGAGGATTTTCTCGCGTTTACTACTCCGAACTTCTCTTTCTTACCCGACGTTTCGCTTTCCAGCTACCGTGGCAGGACCATGCAGGACCGATACGTACGCGAGAAAATCCGCAAATATGATTTCTACAATGTATGAAGCTTGCGAAAACCTGCGAAAACATTATTAAGGCCCTACAATTTCTGGTACAGAGCTATAACAAAAACTCCGAAATGGAAACGCATCAACATTCAAATCCCTGGTTTTTATGGAGGTACCTATGTTTTTTTACTACGAGCAGAGAATATGTAATAATACTACGTATAGAATGGACATTTCGACGTCCCGCCCGATTTCCCCGCATCACCCAAACTCCTCCCGTCTTCTGGGCGACGGTTGGTATTTTCTACATGCTACGCACACAAGTGCACGTGTAAATACACGTCACTGATTGATGTCTGTGTAATAGAGACCAAATTAAGCGTTTGTATGGAATTTTGGCGGAGTGTCCGCGGTGTGCTACTAGTGTTTGGAACCTTCGTTAAATAAAAAAAACAAGGGATCCAGAGTTACGAAAATATACACAACGTACGGCAAAAGCATTATTACATACTCGCAAAACTTGCATTTTCCAACTCAAATTGGGTACACACTCGTACGCGTGTTGAAAACTCTCAAAACTCCCAACTATTTCTACCAACACTCAACACTCCGCATCTGTCTCAAATATAAGTGCTTCACAACTTTAAAAGAGAAATGTTTAATTTTAATATTGTACGTGGATAAGTATACAGCCAGCACCCACCCCTCAAGTGTCCCACCACCCCGCAAAAAACGACAGGGCTGCCAACCGCACGAAGTCATTCGTAGGTACCAATACGATGTTTGGGGATTGATAATACTATTACACGTCCAAGATCAATTAACTCGTGGCATTACTCAATTATCTTGCCGCTGAAAGTGTTTAATAATGAATTTCCGGCACAGAGACATGAAATCTAACCTTGAACCTCCCGTCTAGCCAGCCATTCGTCAAGTCCTTTTGTTATGAGCATAAAAATATATAATAAATTACCAACACCATTAAAAAACGAAACAAACTACACATTCATTAAAAATATCAAACAATTACTCATCGATAAATGTTACTATAATATTCAGGATTATTTGAGCGACACCTTCAAATGATATTGTTTAATCTAAATAAATGATAATATTTAACTTTCCCCTTATTACATAAGCTTCCCCTCTTATGTTGCTATACCCTAACAGGGTGTCATTGTACAATACCACCTATGTACCCATATGACATAACGCAATAAATAATTTGAATTTGAAAATTGACTTGTAATTATTTTAACAATATTAAAAATTGAAAAAAAAATCTTTTATTTTGACGAGCCAGTTTGCCCAGCGGTGCGTGGCCGCTGTTTGAACAGAGGCTCGTGGCTTCGATCTCCGTACTGGGACAATATTATATGGCCTACATTTGTTCCGGTCTGGTATTTATGTATGTATTGTGTGTGAACGCAGGCACCCAAGACCCATGGTTACACCTAATTAATAAAGAAAATTGACTCAAAAATACTGAAACAACTTTTTTGATATTTAAAACATTTCTTTTTAAATTACGTTGTATAACATAACACTATTTTTCATATTAACAATGAATTTATCACACTAAATTCACACACTTTAAGTATGTTCCTTTTAAATATTATTTAAAAGGAACATACAAAACGACGTCGATCATAAGAAGCCAAAACAAAAGATTTTTCAGCTTATGCTAAGGGAAAAATTCTACAGTTGGCAACCCTGACACAGAAAAAACTATCACGATAAAACCATTTTCATTAAGATGCCGCTCGGGGCGCGGCAGATGCGTTTTTAATTCTATGATATTCTCCAACTTTATATCGAGATGGGATATGGTACGCGCACATTCGTTTTGAGTAAGTTTCATATTTTTTTTTTATGTAATGGAATTTGCAAACAAGCATGCAGTTTACATTGATGTTAAGTGATGACTGCAGCCTATAGACACCCACACGAAGACCAAGGTCAAAATGCAGATGCGTTACCACTCCTGAGGCCTAAGGTGTTATGCCTCTGTGCCGGAAATTACGGGGCCATACATTTCCACCTGACCGGAACACGATAGTGCTGAACACTACCATTTAGTGGCAAGTAAATTAGGTAATGCGGTGGTGCCTACGCCCGCGAGCTCCGTCACTGGAGCTCTACCACCACATGGTGACAAGACCCTACGACATTTTTACTGGTGGTAGAGTTTCCAGTCTAGGGACTCGAGGGCGTAGACACCTCCACATTACCTAATCTACCTAACGTCAAATGGTAGTATTCAGTACTATCGTGTTAACTCGTCAGCTCGCGATAAAAATATGACAATGGATTTCTAAAAAAAATGATCGTGAACCGATATCGGTCCAACTGCAGCGTAACTTATTAAAGTAAGATGGTAATGTATGGCCCTGTAATAACTATCACAGAGACAACAGTAAAGTCTCAGAGGTGGCAACGCATCTGCTTTTTGACCTCTGGTTTTTGTGTAGATGTCTATAGGCTGCAGTTATCACTTAAAATGCATGTGAACTGCATGCGTGTTTGCTATTTTGGTTACATATGTAAAAAAAATATTAAACTGAGCATCGTCAACGGGTATAATAATATTTAGCGGTAAGAAAATTAGGTAATGTGGTGGTACCCATACACGCTCTTTCGCTAAAGCTTTGCCGCCAATAAAAAGAACTGTAATAATATAAATATCATATATCATTATTGTTTTATTTATAAACAAATTATTTGTAAATATTCTAATAAGCCTAAGAGTTTTGTAACTAAGCAATCAATTTGTGTGATTTTTTAAAAACAAAAACAATTACTTATTTGTCTAGCAACATATCTACCTCATCATACTACCAATTTTGGTAGTATCGGTAGTATGATTAGTATTTTAATTTAATGTTACAATGTCTTATCCACACCGTATAGTCGTAATACCGCCTCTGACCCCGACAATATTCGAGTGACCTGATTTGAATTTTACAGTCAAATAATGCAATACAAATTTTACTTCGGGCGAGCAACAAACGCTTACAGTCGTAAAAGAGTAAAAACAGCGTGAAATTAAACGTGTTTTAAATTTTTATTGGTACTTATAAATGTTATACTTACCCGACGTACGATTCCAGTGTCCAGAAGTCAATAGGGTTGTTGACTAATTTATTTTTATTGTTTTTCTAAAAAGCATTAAATAAATTAATACTATTTGTCTTAGAAACATATAATCAATAACGCTGAGTATGAATTCCAACTAAATATACCTCAGCCGTTAAGAATCAGAGCAGCCAGATATTTAAAAGAATTAGATCTGGAAATTCCTTCACTTTATGAAAAGAAACTACTTAATTATGGTCCTTGGGAAAACTTTGAATTACCCATAAATTTAGATCTTGCTAAAAATTTAAAAGATCATACACCGCAATATACATATAAAAATTTATATTTAGAGTTGAACAGTAAGTACGCTGATTGTAAAGTTTTTTACACAGATGGGTCAGTTATGAATGGAAGATCAGGATGTTCAATAGTGTGTGGTGATACATGTTATAGGTATAGATTATTTGATTTTAATTCAATTTTTAGTTGCGAAGCTACAGCTATTCTGAAAGCCTTAGATTTGATACGCGATGAATCTAATTTAATTAAATGTGTTATTTATAGTGATTCTAAATCATGTTTAACAGCCTTGCAAAATCCAGTTAATTTAAATCCTCTTATAATAGAAATAAAACAAAGAATTATAAACCTTTTAAGAGACAATTATTCGTTTGAAATTATATGGATCCCAAGTCATCAAGGCATTGTTGGCAACGAAAAAGCTGATAGTGAAGCTAAAAAGGCAATAGATGAAATTCAGACCTGTAAATCAATTAAATCTATTCCAGTAGAAATAAAAAAATATTTTAATCTAAAAATTAAAACATTTTGGGATAATTTTTGGAGAACAGGTAATACAAGTAAATTATTTGGCATTAGAAATTCTGTATTTGATAAAAGTCCTCTTTTATTTAAGACTAGGAAAGACCAAGTAGTAATTACTAGATTGCGTATCGGACATACAAATATGACACATATTCACCTGATAACGAAACAAGATAAAAACAAATGCAAATGTGGACTCGAATTGACTGTTTTACATCTATTAGTAGATTGCACAGCTTTCAGTAATGAAAAACAGAAATGTAAATTACCTAACAGTATAAAGGAATGTTTAAATGAAGATGGATGTACAAGAACTTTAAGTTTTTTAAAATTGATTAATATGTACAAATTAATTTAAGAAATTATAGTTTTTGCCGTGGTCGCTTATGACCTTAGATGTTAAAAAGCGACCTTTGTTAAAATATAACGTTTCAAAACGTTGCGAGTAGTGAAATGACTCAAAACGGCCCATATAAAATTGCAGCACTTTATGACGTCACAGAGTGTACGACACCGGTGGATTGAATGGTGAAATGTTGGAATATCTTCGTCAATACTGCGTTTTCGTGTAATGTTGATATACTAAAAGTTGTTGGAAATTGTATAGAGGTTCTAAAGGTGAATTATTTAAATTTTTCAGTTAACAATTATGTCATCATTTTTCGTAATGTTAGAAATCTGTTATCTCATACTATAATCACAGTCTAAAGAAAACAAACATTGTTATCTATAATACTCCAATTTTCGTAAATTTTGTACTTTTACATTCCATTTGCATTAAATTTTCATATGATATGATAAATGGTACTGATTTTGTACCTAGGACACAACCCTATTTAGTAACATGACAGACGACGTGGAAACGTCTCACATAAATAGGTACCTATCTGTTAAATCAATTTAAATACGGAACCGTTTATTTCCAGCTCTTCAGCATATAGTCACAAACACAAATCGTACTCAACTTCCGAAACGTTGAAGCATCATTTAAACCCGACTCATTTACCGACTACGACCTGTGTGCTCGTACCTTAACAAAGAGTGCACTAAACGAAGAGACGTTTGCGGTGAACCGCAGCCTCAACTAATTACTTTGTATGCGAAATACATTCTACTTTTTATGGCCTTTTATGGTTTTGTTGCTCGGATAAAAAAGCGCACAGGTACCTAGTTATATGTAAATGTAAAATTTTAACGTTTTTCATGACTAAATTGCTGAACAGATGTCGGTGAAATATACGGTGATGCCTAAACCTTTAAACTCCAATACTGGAACTCTTCCATCAAAAGGTAGGTTTATTTTTTTTATGTAATAAAAGTGGCAAACAAGCATGCAGTTCACATTGATGTTAAGTGATGACTGCAGCCTATAGACACCCACACAAAGACCAAGGTCAAAATGCAGATGCGTTGCCGCTCCTGAGGCCTAAGGTGTTATGCCTCTGTGCCGAAAATTACAGGGCCGTACATTACCACCTGACCGAAACACGATAGTGCTGAACACGGTGGTGCCTACGCCCGCGAACTCCGTCACTGGAGCTCTCCCACCAGTATATATATCTTTACAAATGTTTTGTTATATAATAGTATCGAGAGTTCATGTAGTATGAAATAGTAAATTAAACTGTCGATAAAGTTATCGACAGTTTGCTTCCTCATTAATTTTAAAACATTTCATCAATACTACCGATGATATTGCACACAAAAATCTGCGATACTATAAATACCAACGTCGCCATTAAATAAACTATCGATAGTGGACTATCAAGGGCAACACTAGACGTAAAAATCGTCACCTGCGACGGGCCACAAAGTCAGAAGTCATAAACATTTGACTGCGCCAGCACCTGGGGCGTTTAATACTCGGACCTAAATTAAAGCCGTTTGCACTCGCTGAATAACAATAGGTAGGTTGCGAGCGGGCTGACGGTGACTGAAACCTGAATATTGTCACAGAATACCTAATAATACAGAAGGTTCAATTTATAAAAATTACAATTATTGCAATGGCGCAATATATCGTACCAGTGCAAAAGGAATAATAATCAAGCACTTCCTTGCCTCTAATTTCTAACAGATACAGCCTTTTTCTGATGCTATTAAATTATTTGCTAAAGAATAAACTTATCCTAATTTTTCTAATTATTTAGTATATTATTTTTCGTCTACTATAGGTTGCCGGATTATTTTTTTATATGTAAATTACTAATAACTATATTCATACAAATTACTATGAGCATACGACACATACTGATAGTATGGGAATACTGTCGCCTATATGGATCTGCATAAAAACTAGAGGTTTCAATGTATATGTGTTGGTATAAGATTGAAAATTATGAGGCCTTACACTTACGTATTATCAAAACATGTAGAACAGACAATATTCTAACCCCCTTATTCATAAACGTATTTTAGCTAAAGTGTTGCTAAACTCTCCTTAGTCCTTTTCTATCCTGCACATTTGACAATGCAACTGACAAAGACAAAGCATTCTATAGCTAAAACGTATCTTAAGTACGTTTATGAATGAGGGGTAAATATATAAAATCACGGCCAAGATATCTGATATCCAAAAAAAGTTTGAAAACGTAGATTCTAAGAAAACATAATCCAAGATATTCCTCCAGCAGCGTCAACAACTCATTCATATTTTCAATTAAAAAATAAAATCAATTATAACTTTCTAAAGACACGCGTCGGATGAACGTGATGTTTTCTTGCGAACGTTAATCTGGTACGTCACCCCTTCATTTGTGCATAATCCCCACCCTGTTCAAACCACTCCCCTCCCCTCACCCTCTGATAATCCGCCCGATAACCAGAGAAGGTAAATCTGACATTCCCGGCGGTAATACCCGATATTTCGTACAAAATATTGTGTACTACCTGTTACCGTCGACTCCGCGAATTAATTCCGTTTCATGCAGCACCTACCGTACCTTAATTTTATTCGTAATAAACTCGTTTTTGTTTTCGTGTATTTATTTTGTTTTGCACTGAACTCGAACCATTTTGCTAAAATAAGTAAGGTTCAAAAATTCAACATATTTTTGTTAAAGTTATGGTTTTTGTAAAATTTAACAATAACATTTACTTTAGCATTAACTGAAAAATGCTTTGCACCACCGTACAGTACCCGACAAACGTCTTATGGTTCCCAATATGAAAATGCAAAAGTCGGACAGTAATAAAAAATGTTTACAATAGCTGTCGAAGCATAGTAAATGCAATAACGTGGGATGGGCGGGTCCCGCGATTAAACTGTCATCACTTAGATCTATATATAACACGTACATCTGTGTGCGTAGCACGTACAAAATACCAAACGTCGCCCAAGAGGGGAGGAGGTTAAGTGATGCGGGGAAATCGGGCGAGACGTCGAAGTGTCCATTCTATACGTAGTATTTTTACATATTCTCGGGCGTGTTGCGATTGCGGCATAGTTTATTCAGTATATTCATTTATTTCATATAATTAGGCTCCTGGAGAGCACTTTTACATCGTCATTTTTTTTAAACTAACCTAGAGTGAATAACCACCAATAATAATCAAAAACACAATAAATTAAATAGACACTGAATTATTTTGTATAATATGGAAAGCATCAATTATTTACAAATTCCTCCATTTCCCCATTTCAAAAGAAAGAAACACTCGGCAGAATTCCAAGGGCAGTCAATACTGAGAAGAACTCCGCCACTGAAGAAACTCAGTACAGCTCTTTTAATTTAAACTTAAATCTAATACAGTCTGTAAATCCAAAGTACAGTTTTTCGAAATAGCCTGGGAGCGATCGCTTCAATCCCATGGTGTAGTGTCATTAAGATAATCACATGTTTTATAATAGTTGCACATGTATAAGCGTTTTTTGATAATTTTCTTAATTTTATTAATCGAAAGACTTTGAACATCTTCAGGTATTTTGTTAAAGAAGCGTATACATTGACCTCTAAAAGAATAACTCACCCTATGCAGTCGTGTTGTATGCACAGACAACTTGTGTTTGTTCCTAGTATTCATATAATCATAAGCATATTCTTCGTTACTGACGAACAATACTACCACAGTATAAGTACATATAACAGTTCATTTTTTTTTAGACTGTGATACTACTGTGAGTATCTTTGGATATATATTTTAGCTGAAGTATTAAAAACTTATTGACGAACTGTTATTTTGTCAAACAAATTGATTTATAACTAAACAATCTTATCTACCACCCTGCCTGTGAACCATTCAAAAGTGAGCGTATAATACCTACTTGGCCAAAGTGCATACTTGATACAATACCAATTTCCAACAAAATTTACAAAATATTTTACATACGTTTTATAACAGCTACCTACTGTGAAATTGTTTCATTTATGAAAAATAATTCACAACCAGCAATCTACGCCAAGAAGCTACGCTGGACCGAATGAACATCGTAACATTTCATAAGGTCACAAGATTAAATTAACCATTTTAATAATCCCTCAAACTTCTTCAATATAACATCTTCGCGTATGGGACAGAATAAAATAAGAGCGTCGAGTGCAAGGAGCAAGTTTGCAGCTTCTTGCCGGCGACAAATTGAAGTTGCAATCTCGTGTCGAGAATATTCCAAAATGGCAGATGGCTCGCGAAATTTGCGAGAGCTTAAGCTCAAAAAATATATCTCCCTGCGGCTGAGGCTTCGCCGCAAACCTTTTGCTTTGGAATCTCAAAGGCATTTTTTTCCCTTTTCCCCGTATGAGTCGGATGAGGGATACGTCGGATACGTAATTTGAACTCGTGTTCAAGTCAAACGCGCGGCAAAAAGATGAAAAAGTTTATGATATGACGTTGGCATTAATTCTTTTGAGTATGATCCTCATATGCATGTACTACTTCGGCTATTACCTAATATATGTAGGTAGCTGTTGCATTATAAATATTTATTCAAACCTATAATAACAAACCAACGATTTTGATGTGTGACAGAAATTTGCGCGTTGCGCCTTTGAAATTGTTGTTTCCCCATTTATCCCCGCTGATTTTTAAGATACCTAGCCTAGAGGAAGTATTTTAAGAATCATTTAACTCATCATTGTGCCCAACTTTTACTACAAAGTCAAGCAAAAAATCGTGAAAAAAAACAGCTCGATTACTTGTCGCGCGGCCCAGCGAGGAACATAATGTACCTACTGCAGGAGCATAGTATTTTTTGCGATTTAAGAGTTGGTTCAGCGATTAAAGTTGTTCATAATGTTGAGAACGCTACTTCTTAAGATATTTGCTGTTTAAAAATTAAATAATTTGAAATAAAACTAGTTTTCGGATATATCTTGATTATTTAAAATCGAACCCGACGTTTCGGTCGCTTCCGTGACCTCGTAATTAAATAATTTTACAATTTTCTAGCTTCATTCTACGAGCCTGAAGTTACGAGAATGAAAAGAGCGCTCACAAATGAAATAAATCAACTGCGAGTAAGTTTTCAAATGTAACAATTTGTCAGCAAGTTTGGGAGGTAGCTCGTTTGTCAGGCTCACAGCGAGGCGGGTGTGAACAAGCCGGGGTTACGTTTCGCTATAGCCGCTCACATTCTTCATCATGTACAGTCAGGGAACTATCTATAAAAAACAATCAAATATAACACGTATAATCATTGCGTGTTTCCTCAAAACTTTTCGCCATTTGTAAGAAATATACGAGTACCTAATAGATACAGTCAGGGAAATATCTGGTGATAGAAAAATCAACACCACATAAAATGTCCATGGCTACGAGGAGAGTTTTGCCTGATAGTAGGTTCATAACAAGGGCTTTTTGAAAAGCTTAAAACTGTTGTTTTAAGAATTTTCACAAACCCAATCACAATGAGATAGTAGATATTTCATAATCGGTTGTATAAATTACGGAGAATCAATATTTGCACAAACTTGACTGTTGTAATGTCGACTAAGATAGACATCAAACTGGGTCACATTTGTGAAATTGTGCGAGATCAGAGGGTGTACCTATTGGTGTGACTCTTTATTGCGAAGCTAAACTGAATAGCTGTGTCGGGTTTTCGTCATTTAATTTTGTTCCGTCAAATAAGAAAATGAAACAAATTTTTAACAAACCCTGAATTAAACCACAACAAGGTGGTTTGGTAAGATCTAGATCGTGATAAATAAATCAACATAATATCGCTGCATTTAGGAAGGAATGTGAGAAAGTTTACAAATGTAACAATTTGTCAGCAAGTTTGGGAGGTAGCTCGTTTGTCAGGCTCACAGCGAGGCGGGTGTGAACAAGCCGGGTTACGTATCTGTAGCCGCTCACATTTTTCATCGTGTAGGTACAATCAGGCAACTCTACTCATACAAAAACAATCAAATATAATATTTATTACCCTCACAAAAATAGGCGAAAATTGATTATTCTCTCTTTTATTTCGAAAATTACTGGGTCCAAAAAGAAAAATACGAATTAAGAAAAAATAAGGTAGTAAAGATTACCGCAAAAACCTATGAGAATTACTTTTACGTACCCATCAAATCTGGAAATGATATTTTCTAAGCTTACCTGTAAAAGAGAACATAAAATTAGTCAAATATGAATATACTCCTATTATAAATATATGGATGTTTATTTGTTTTTTTTTGTTGCTCAGTAAAGTTAACGACGGACGGATTTCGATGAAATTTTGTGCACAGGTAGAGTATTTATATATATGGCTGTAACACATAGGACATTTTAGCCCGTTCTTAGGTTCTTCGGGAATTCTTGAAATGGGTTTTTACATTGCCAAAACGTTGCTGATTACAATTGCTGATGCATGTATCTATCATAACAGGAGATATATAATTGCGGCGTTTATTGTTACATAAGTATTAAACACATAGAATGTTGATAAAATGGATGAATAATTGTATTTATTTCTCTAAAAATATTGAAAGAATGCCTTGCACCATTCTGGTGCATTATTCACCTTCGCCATGTGAAACAGCTGTATGCTTGTAGGTTTTTATTTAAAATCTTCAGAACATTTTCCGGTGAGGTGAAAATATTTTAAGCATCGAAAAAGTTGTTCGTGTTTTCAAGACAATATTTCTTATATTTAAACTGCACAAATCTCATTATGTCTGCCATAACATAACAGTAATTAAAACGGATAAGACACAACAGATAACGCAAAATAATAAACCAAAAACAATTTGAACAAGTTCCACTTAAATTAATTAACATCACACAAAAAGAGCGGAAAATATTCTAGAACTACTTAAAATGGAAAACTCAAACGGCGCTTGAGTCGACTCAATTTGTTTTCTCATAGTTGAACGCACCACCTCTCTTTGTAAATTAACGTAGAACTCAAGCAAATTACCGTCACACCTTTCACCGCCCTCGACGAGGCTCTTTCGAAAAAGCGAAAAGGTATAACACACAGAGAACCTGCGGGTCAACCAGCTAACTTGATTACTTTTGACTTGGCTAGGCTTATGATTTTGTTTTGTCATTATTTTTTATCTCTAGCTTTTGCCCCAAAAGATATTATCCATTATTCTGAATGTTATGTTATGAAAAAACCCAAAAACAAAAAACAAAAATGGGTAATTTGTAGCTCTAAAAAATGTAAATAAGGATAAAGTACACCCCTTAAAGCATTTTAATAATTAAAGTTGCCTTTGGACTAACGATAATTGACTTCTTACAACATAGAATGTTACAATACAATAACTGTTTATTTATAAAACACATCACAAATAAAATATACATGAAATTTCTTAACCTTATAAAATAAGGTAAGTATAATTTTTTATTCGTACCTGAACTAGGTTGAAGTTATTGTTTTTATATTATTGCTTGTGAAAATATATTTTATTTTTAAAGAAAAATGGAATGAAAAATTTGACTTCAGGCGAGACTCGAACTCGCGACCTACTGGGAATCTAGTCCAGCCGCTCTTCCAATTGAGCTACTGAAGCCCTGCCCGATTTGTCAAATCTTTCCTTCACATCTATTGCATTGCTTTATGGTAGCAGCAGCGCCATCTATTACCAACTATGCTAGTTAGGCTTCATTAGCTCAATTGGAAGAGCGGCTGGACTAGATTCCCAGTAGGTCGCGAGTTCGAGTCTCGCCTGAAGTCAAATTTTTCTTTCCATTTTTCTTTAAAAATAAAATATAGGTTGAAGTTAGATGAAACATACATTCATAGATTAGATATAACATCCTGTCAGATATTATTTATTTGATTTTTTTAAGTTATGAAGTTGTCAAACAACCATGCCGTTCAAATGGATGGATAAGTTATTACTGAAACCTGTAGAACTAAAAAAACAGAGGTCTAAATATGGATGGGCAACTCCTGAGGTCTAAGTTGTTATTGCTTTAGAAAATAAAGAAAAAAAAATTGACTTCGGGCAGGAATCGACCTCAGGATAACCAGTCCACCGCTTTACCATTAAGCTACCCTATGCATTTATAAAAAGTTTTTATTGCTTTGTGGTATAAATGACCATAATATTAACATCTAATCGGAACACGATAATGCTGAACACTAACAATTAGTGCTAGACATATAAAGTGATGCGGACCACCGCATTGCCAGGCACCCGCATACCCTCTTGGACTCCGACACTAGCACTCCGCCACGAGCAAAATTACGGTTTTATGATGTATAATCGTGAAGTAAAATTATAATCGTGAATCCTATAGTTTTACACTGGTGGTAGAGCCCTCAGTGTGTCAAATATTTGAATGTTTCTGCGAGTTCAACAATTCAAATGGTGTACCTAATATTGTAAGGGTTCTAGAGGAACGAGCTGGTATCTTGAATTCCAGTTCACATGTGTCGAACTTGAGTGAGATTATTCCATGTCAGCCTCTATTTGTCATATTTTTAGTGTCAGTTTCAATTCAGCAATTCAATGTCCAGAATACTGACCCACATGACCTCAGTGTCCTGAAATGAAATGTTTTTGCTAATGCAAAATCTTTATTCAAAGATCTAACACCCACGATATACATACGACTATATTCCGCGTTCTGTGTGCCATCTACATACATCAACTTTAAGTAACCCGTCCGTCGCTCAGGCTCATATGAATTTTACATTTGCCCGTGTCCAGCCAGTAGCGGCCACCTAAATATTACTGCGGGTTGTTACCCCTTTGAGCGATTAATTTGCTACATTAAAGGAATACTTGATGTACCTAAGACTATATTAGAGTGGACGTATAAAGGCATATTTATAGTTATGTTTTGAATTTTTCAAATTTTCTGGGCTTAAGATTTTTCTTGCTTTGAAAACTTAAATTTAAAGTAACTAAACTATTGAAATCACAATTAAATATACATTTAACAATTCAAGATTATTATTGAGTCTCCTTTCATATTGAAAACTTGCTATTCTCTTGTAAAATTTTCAAGAATTAAATTATGTTACAGCACCGTATTTCCGTATAATTATGTATATTAGGTCTTCTGTCTCAGTAGCGTAGTGGTAACTACGGTACTATTGCTACACTGAAGTTTTGGATACAATACCTTCAAAGGTAAATGCTATCGGGATTTATCTGTGTTCAGAAGATTCCAGTGGAGTAGGCCTAAGCTAGGAGTTTGGTAATGTGATCGATGAATGGAAACCGGCTTAATTAAACTTGTGTCTCCAAAAATGTAAGTCGCGAATCGTCTACACATGAATAAACGCATATCCCTATCCCTACTAATTATAAATGCAAATGCAAGTTTGTTTATAACAATTTCATGCGAAAACAGTTTTACCAATCATCATGAAACACATATTCTTGGAGGTATTGGAAATAACATAGTATACCTTTTATTAAAAAAATTACACGCGGACACGGACAAAAGCTAGTAACATATAGGTAAACTGCGTTTAGTACGAATCAATTTACAAATGACGAAAAATCAGGATAATAATAGTTTCAAAAAAGGCAACTTAATAGTTTCTCAATCTGAAATAGGTTAATAGTAAAACAACGAAACAATTATATCACAATCTCTGTTACAAAAGGAGCTCGACACACATCAGCAAATGAAGACAAAACCATTCTTGGCACCGATTCCACGAATCGACGAATCGAGGCTTCCAATGAATACAGAAAATAAACGGAAAAGTTAACAGAACGGAAATGCAGAAATGAAAACATTTAAAATGAAAAGATGAATGTATTTATTAAAAGTTGTAACATTTTGCAAGATACTTTACTAACTGGGCAGCTCGTTTAACTGGATAAATAGCTAGTTAAGAAGTATGCTTTTTCACATTACAACTTTATTAGGTACCTACTATATTTTTATTTATCATATTATGATGGTGGTGTGGTGAACAACTGTTCAGTTCACATTGATAGTAAGTGAACACTGCGGCCTGTAGAGATCTAGACAAAAACAAAATGGTCAAAATGCAAGTGCCTCACGGCAAAGAACTTAGGCCTTGTGGTGGCACCCCGAGGCCGAAGTTTTTTGCCTCTGTTATAAATTACGGCGCCAAACATAACCTTAGTATTGCCCAAGAAATCCAAGAAGGGATTTGGGCGTTGAATTCCAGCTTTTTTTTGTATTGGAAGTGGCAAATTGATGTTGAGTGATGACTGCAGCCTATAGACACCCACACTAAGACCAAGGTCAAAATTCAGATGCGTTACCTCTCCTGAGGCCTCAGGTGTTATGCCTCTGTGCAGGAAATTACGGGGCTGTACATTACCACCTGACCGGAACACGATAGTGCTGAACACTACGATTTAGCGGCAAGTATATTAGGTAATGCGGTAGCCTACGCCCGAGACCTCCGTCACTGGAGCTCTCCCACCAGTACTTTCAGGTAGGCGTTGTCTTGTCATTCAGTCAGTAGGTAAGTAACGAAAGAGATATACAGGATAGACATTAACCGTGCCTGGAGCTAGGTCTGGCGCCACCGGCGGCGTCTGACAGTTGCACAGAATTTTTTCTCGGATAATTATTATTTTTTATCAAGTTTCTGTCGATTATACTTACAATCAAGATAGGTGGTCTAGATATTTTTTAATGCATCTATTGCATTTTCTTTTTTGTGCACTTCCGATCGGAAGTTCTGAAGATGACAAGTCGGCGTCTTAAAGTGACAGGTTGCTCTGGTGGTTAAATAAAAATTCTAATCATTAAGAAAATAAAGTTCATGAAACCATAAAACATTTTAGCATATTAATAGTAGTAATGTTGTAATGCATTTGCACCCGTGCGAAGCCCGGCCGGGCCGCTTGTGGCTTATGAAATTCGTAAGCGTATTAAATCAAATAAAGAACTTTCGCTGTAACGCAAAAAAGGCGAGAAATCTTATCCGTGTAGCTAAAAGTGCCCCTGTAATCCTTAACTTCGTGAATCAATGTTCGAATGAAAACAAAAAAAACGTAGTTGGCGAGAAAAAAGGGGATCGTGAAGCGAAATCTCGGCTGATGGGGAAAGTTGAGGGCATTTATCTCAAAATCTCTTCAACATTTTGTTAGACACTTTACCAATCGCCGTAGTTTCACTCTGAAGTTTAATTCATTCTTTATTTTAGTGTTGGGGTATTAGTTTGTGGAGAAAAGGTCTTAGCTGGATTTAACGCCACATTTATGAGTATTAGGTATACGACAAGTGCGCCGAAGCGCGCATGGCACCGCGGCTGGTGTAGATCGGCAGCGATCTACTCGGTTAAGCGATACGGGCGCGGTTAGTGTAATGGGTGACCGCTAGTGGCAAATGCGCATTTCCGTGCTTCGGAGGGCACGTTAAGCCGTCGGTCCGGGTTGCTATCGATAGATAGCAGTCGATATACCTTGTCGGAGGCCTTAGTGGCGGTTTGAAAACATCCGACAGCGGGCTGGCTACTAACCCTTATCTCCACCAACCCGCAGCGTGGTGGAATAAGCTCCAGGCCTCCTTCCAAGAAGGGTAGAGACTCGTGCCCAGCAGTGGGACGTATCAAGGGTTGCCATTATTATTTATTATTATTATACGTCAAATGTTTGGCAATTTGAACTGAATGTGAATATGAGGTAACTTCAAAAAATGTGTTTCTCAATATTTTACTTTACTACTTTCATGGCACGACGAAATATTTTGTGCAACCGAAGAGTTCCTCAGTTAAGCTGCATACAGACAAGCGGACAAGTCGAAACGATAAGCGTCACTTGTAAGCTACAGACCCAAAAAAAACAGGCAATAAATCGCACTAAATTCATCCCATCAAAAAAGCCAAGTTAAGATTACCGCAAAAACACAAAATGAGTTTAAGCGCGAGAGCAAATGGACACGAGTAACGTTACCCGGAAATTAATGATGCTCTCAGCGAAACGTCAAACAAACTGGGATGGCTGCAAAAACGAGGTGAAAAATGAAAAAGCGGGCGGCGAATGTCTGAGCCTTCAAATGTGAGTCGATTAAAAATTGCCTGTGCCTCTCTGTAAATCTGTCCCGATCTAATTAATTAGTGAGGAAATATTGGGTTTAGAAAATAAATACCAAGTTCGGAAAATATTATGAACTCAAATTTAGGCAAAGCGGAGAGTCGTATCAAGTGGTCGATATCAAGCAGCGTCTATCCTCCGTGCTTCAGTCCCGAATTCTTACGTTTTTGGGACACGCTTCGAGACGGTGTTAACATTCCATAGAACGCTTGAACGTCCAGGGAATTCTCAGCGGTAGAAGAGGACGTGGTAGATCTCCTGTGCGCTAGCCCAACCACATTAAAGCCGCTTCTAAGAAGTCTTTCTACGAGTTCACCCGAAACGCATCGGTACGCGAGGAGTGGCGGCGGGTTGTGAAGCAAGTCTCTAACCCTGAAGTGACAACCACGATGACTCTGTCAAGAGTGTAACGACCGAGAAAAACATTCGGAACGTCTCTAAATCGTAACGCTAAACATTGCTAGTTGATTAGTATCCCGTGTTAATTAGTAACCGTGTACCGTGTCCCGATTAAATAAAAATTGGGTTCGGAATGTCTAACACAGGTTCATAAGACTTTGGCTTTAGGGGTGACTAAGCATCTACGTTTAAATGTCGAGTTTTTTGCAGAATTCTGTGAGTTGCATTATGAATATTATGATATTTGTCAAGGGTATTTTTATTTTATGTAATGGAAGTGGTAAACAAGCATGCAGTTCAGATTGATGTTAAGTGATGACTGCAGCCTATAGACACCCACATAAAGACGAAAGTCAAAATGCAGATGCAGACTCCTGAGGCCTAAGGTGCTATGCCTCTGTGCCGAAAATTATACAGGGCCGTACATTACCACCTGTCCGGAACACGATAGTGCTGAACACTACCATTTAACGTGGCAAGTATTTAAGTTAATGCGGTGGTCCCTACGCCCGCGAGCTCTGTCACTGGAGCTCTACCACCAGTAAAAAGTTATTATGGGTGTATTCTATCATTTAGGAAAATTCACCAAATTTTTTAATCGATTTAAACTCTGAACTCGAGTGTTAACTGCAACCAAATACATATTTATACAGCATTTTTGTCAATTTACATAAATTAGGTTGCTTTAACAGGCTGTAAGGTAAATGTTTCGTTTGGTGGAAAGTTCTTTAGACATGACTTCACGTGACTCAATATTTTCAGGTGACTTCAAAAACTACGCCTTAACTCAGTTAATTAACAATCAAACAGTTTCGTCATCTATCTATATATATATAAAATCAATTGCTGTCAAAGAAATTCGGCACAGACCTATTTATTTTAGCAAGAAATCGTCCAACGAGTCTACTGAATGGTCTTTTATCCATTTGCCTCTTTAATAATTTGCTCTAAACGCTTAGTCACCGCCGGAAAAAAGTCCAGACTTCTAGACATCTAGGCTTTCTTAATTGACTGTAATTTTTCAAGCTCATTTATCCTGCTAGCTTACGGCCGAGTTCTTCTGGCAATTTGTAATTACGCTTCTTGTGATAGGTATGCCCGAATTAAATAGCTTTGAATGTATGACATCAATCGTCTTTTAAAGAGCGACTTTTTTGAAAGACTTCTATCAAAATGTTAGTCATTTGTTTGCTTTTATAAAATCTGTTTCATCATCCTCGCGACGTACTTACATCTTGTGCAAGTTATTCTTATGTTTTTTATGTCATTAACACTTTGATTATTTCTTACAAACAAGCGTAGTGTCACCGTAGTGTAGTGAAATATGAATCCTAAGAAAGGACCTAAGTTAACTATTGTGCCAAAACCAAATAGGACGCGGACGAGTTCGCGGGAAACATGACATAGTATAAAACAAAGTCGCTTCACGCTGTCTGTCCCTATATAAGCTTAAATTTTAAATCTTTTAAACTAGGCAACTGATTTTGATGCAGTTTTTTTTATAGGTACATAGAATAATTCAAGAGGAACGTTTGTTTGTATAATAATGACAACCCTTGATACGTCCCACTGCTGGGCACGAGTCTCCCCTTCTTGGGAGGAGGCCTGGAGCTACTCCACCACGCTGTTCCAATGCGGGTAGGCAGAGGTACGGGTTAGTGGCCAACTCGCTGTCGGATGTTCTCAAACCTTCAAACCACCCCATAAGGCCTCCGACAAGGTTTAACGACTGCCATCTGTCGATAGCAAACGGAACCGACGACTTTAAGTGCCCTCCGAAAGACGGAGCCATGCGCACTACTATGTTCTAATTTGTTTGTATAATACATCCAAAATATAGTAGAGAAACATTGATAACTTTCAATTCTTTTTTTGCTTCCCGGCACTCCGCGGACTCTTCGCCAAAATTCCATACAAACGCTTGATTTGGACTCTAATACACAGACATCAATCAGTGACGTCTATTTACACGTGCACCTGTGTGCGTAACACGTAGAAAATACCAAGCGTCGCCCATAAGTGAGGTGAGGTTGGGTGAGGCGGGGGGAAATCGAAGTGACGGGACGTCGAAGTGTCCATTCTACACGCCGCCGGGGTCAGAGACCCCGAAAAAAAATGCTGGTTTGAAATAAAGATACAAAGCAATTTTTATTTAAATCAGAACAATACCCACATAAATTAGCACTACTACAGATATCTATTTCTCATTAAAGTAAAAATAACAAGCGGTCCTGTGCCTTCGAGTCCCGCAATTGAAGCAATTTTATCTTTAATGTAGTCTGTAAATTTCTAATGTAGTTTTAAGTGAAGACCAAAAACAACTAAAGAAAGCACAAGATATTTCATTATGAATTCCACACTGTTGATTCAGCAGTTCTTCAATTGCAAGTAGATTTTATGAAAACACAGATTCTTTTCCATCCATCACGACTAGAAATTAAGTTTCTTGCTAATTGCAGTTCGTCCTTTTTATAGCGAAAGATTTCACGACTCCTTACTCGCCCGACTTCTTTTAAACTTTTTTAGCGTTTATGAAATTTCCCCACGAATGGGGAAGATCCAATTTTTAAACTTATACGATATATATGAAGAGGTAAGAGCGAACGATGAAAAAGACTCAGGGGTCTAATATGTCATCTAGTGATAGAGTTCCAATGTCGGAACTAAGCAGAGGCCTCGCATTGTCTAACCAGTGGTTCTCAAAGTTTTTTTTTTTCACCATATAATCCATGGGTACTTTATCCACGCGTGACGTCATAATGTTCAGTCATTTTATGTGAGCCGTTTTCAGTCAATTTCACAAATCCCAAAGTTTTGAATAGTCTTATCTTCAAATGAGTAGATGTTTCAAAGACAATTTTATTATTGTACTTTCCGAAATGACAGTAAAACTACTTTTACTTTTTACAAGATGTATGTATGATGTATGTATGTAGGTATCTTCACGCGTCCCTTACGGGGTAGGCAGAGAGTGTGGAGCGCCAGATATCCCGGTCCTGACACACCTCCCGTGCTTCTACATTCATCATTCTCCTCATACATGCACGCCGATTCCTAATACTTTTGACCCCACCCTTAGACAGTACTCGACCTATTTGGTCATGGTAGATCAGTCATGGTGTGCCTGGGCCTCTGCAACCATCCACATTCGCATTGTATATCTTTCCTTAGGGCAAAAAGGTTTTAAATAAGGTTTAGTCACTCGCTCATTCGACATTCTTTCTATATGCCCGAACCACCGTAGCATGCCCACAATTCACACAAAGCCTCTTTCTTACATCTTCATTACGAACGCGATCGGTGAGCGACACACCGCAGGTCTTGCGCAAAGATCTCATCTCGACCGCGTTCAATTTACTTCCATACTCTTTCCTGCATTCTTTTAACTATAACTGCCTCGGTAGCCTAGTGGTAGCAGGCCACTACTACTACGCTGAGGTCCTGGGTTCGATTCCCGGGTAGGGGTTATCAGAGATAATGGTGAAAAAGCCTTTGTCTCTGGTTCTATTGGGATTTTTCCATTTTCTGGAAATTTCCCAGTACCTCAAAGTTTGGTAATGTGCCCGGAGATGTCAACAGGCTCGCCACCTGTTACATGGGCCAATACGTAACCGGCGAATCGTGGGTGTTTGCATGTATGCTTGAATGCATGCATTTACCTCTGCCTACCCCTTCGGGGATTACAGGCGTGAAGTTACGTTTTTACGTTTTTTTAACTATACTTTTAAAAATTTTTATTCAACATCCCTTTTAAGAATTTGGCTAAGAATAAACTAAAAGTTTCTATCCAAAACACTATTCACAGATAAATGAAATAAATCAAATATTTAAAAGAAACAACTAAGCAACTTTCCGTATTTTAAAACAACATTTAATATTTAATACTTGGTGAAAGCTTGGTTATGTTTTCACTAGTGGTTCGCTGGCCGCAATTCAATTATTGACTTCGCTAGTTTTAATTGATCTCACTTCTATTTCAATATTCTTTATATTAATATATTTCATGTAGGTATCAATGAGGTTAATCTACATAAGGGCTTCCCGCCCACGTCCTACTTTTTGTAGGACCGATAATCGGTCCAATTTTGTGACCGACTCAACGCCCACGTCCGTTTTTTTTGTCGGTGGAGCAGCACGTTATAGACAGAGAGCCGAGAGAATCTCATGGGTATAAGGAGGAAAGTGGATTTACAGAGGAAGGTTTGTCATTGGCTTTTGAGGAACAGAAGTGAAAAAAGAAAGTTCTGGGTTGATCCAATAATCTCTCAGAGATTATTGAAGGGGATATTTAATGTTCATCATGCTGATCTAAGATGTGAGACTTTGACCAGAGAAGTTTTTAAAATATTATAGATTGTCAATTATTATTAATACATTTTATGAACAATAACACGTCCTTCTAGTAGAGGAGACGAATCTAGGTCGACCTTCACCTATCTGTTCACCAAATGAAACATTGTATGTATCCATTTTTTAAGCAAGTTTTTTTTTGTATTTGTTAACCAACCAAATGTATTTGAAACCAAAAGTTTGAAACATAAAATAGGTGTTTGAGGTTTATTGGTACAAGATCGGTGCAGTCACTTATATTTACTTACCAGTTTACACCTCCTTGCTAGGTACCTAGTCCTGAGCATAAATACTTAGGCAATACCTTACAGACGTATTTTATATGTTTTAAACTTTTAGTTTCAAACACATATAATTAGTTCACAAATGGGTGAAAGTTGCTAATATTTTTTTTTTTAAATAATCATTCCTATGAACGTAATTCTATTGCAAGACGTGTTTGTTCATATATGAAATTTGTCAAAAAAAAATTAGTTAATTCGGTAAACAGATAGGTGAAGTTCGACCTAGGTTCGGCTCTTAGACTATTCCGATTGTCGGTGAGTCGGTGAGTAGTGTGCGTTGACGCATACATCTCCGAACGTTCCATTTTTCACCGATTATCGGTCGGAATGCACCGATTTTATTTTTCACCGACTTTTTGTAGGACGTGGGCGTTGCACTATGGCTATCAGAACGTTCTATTTTCCTCCTACAAAAAATCGGTCACCGATTATCGGACGTGGGCGGGAGCCCTAAAGAAAACACGGGGACCAAAAAGCCGGTTCCGTTTTTAGGGTTCCGTAGTAAACAAGGAACCCTTATAGTTTCGCCATGTCCGTCTGTCTGTCTGTCCGTCCGTCCGCGGTTTAGCGCAAAACTATTGGTACTAGAGACTTGAAATTTGGCACAAGTATACACCTTAATCACGCCGACAAAGTGATAGAATAAAAACGTGAAGAAAAAATATTACTTCCCCTATATGTAACGCGCAAATATTTTTTTTTTGTTTTCGTTTTCTATATTGTGTGGGACATCGTTGGATAGGTCTTCCAAAAATGTTGGGGATCTACTACTATCATTTTTCGATTTAGTAAACTGTTGGTGACTTATATAGCTTTAAAGTGCCAATTTTTGTTAGAGTCAAGTGTCCCTCGCTTCTACCAACAAAACGGTTGTTGTTAGAAATTCAAACGTTACGGCAATAGTAGCTACATATAACGAAATTAAAAGGAAAACTATCACACTAAAGTTGGCTTTACAAATTTGCGAGTAATAGTCGACCAAATGTATTTTACTTGAAAATTTTGAAGAACTTTATAGAAAATATTTATTTCATTACATTATTCGAACCCTTCACTGCGCGGGGCCCGACACGCAACTAACCGGTTTTTTTATTATATGACAAGATGGCGACGCGATATAGAATAAAAAGCAAACATGACACTTTTAAATTATTGATTTTACTGGTGGTAGAGCTCCAGTGACAGAGCTCGCGGGCGTAGGCACCACCGCATTACCTAATATACTTGCCGCTAAATGGTAGTGTTCAGCACTATCGTGTTCCGGTCGGGTGGTAATGTACGGCCCTGTAATTTCCGGCACAGAGGCATAACACCTTAGGCCTCAGGAGTGGCAACGCATCTGCCTTTTGACCTTGGTCTTTGTGTGGGTGTCTATAGGCTGCAGTCATCACTTAACATCAATGTGAACTGCATGCTTGTTTGCCACTTCCATAACATAAGAAAAAAAAAAAAATTGAATATTTTACTTATGACCACGTTGATTTCGTGAGACAAAATAATATACACATTTATTTGATATTTTTAACATTTTAATTTATTTTGAACATTAAATCGACATATAATCTTGTCCACCGTGTACGCATAATACGCATTCTCGCTTCGCATGAAGTAAGTTTAACTAAAGAATAATTTACTGAACAAGGCAAGAATTCCCTAAAACGATAAACTTGTTACAGCGGCCGTAAGTTCCTATAAGTGAGATCGGAATAAGCTTTTTGGGGCGCCATTGAAAAGATTTTATATCTTCTAATATGGCCGCTCCACGTTTCCCACGCAAACTACCCCAACAATTCAGGGCAGGCTGCGTATGTACTGAAAACTAGATTCCTCTACTTTATCTTGAACGATGCCCCGGAGCTCTGTTTAGGCTGTGCTTTGCCCACTGATTTATGAAGGTTTGGAGATCGTATCATAAAAAAATTGTAACAGACTATAAACAAAATAAATACGTTTTATAAGTTACTAGTTTTTTCCCGCGACTACGTCCGCGTGTACTTTTAATCATTGCAAATTGTAGCTTATATGTTATTCCAATGTATAACCTATGTTACTGTTAAGTTTCATCCAAATCCGTCCAGTAGTTTTTTCGTGAAAGAATAATTAACAAACATCCATCCATCCATCCATACTCACAAACTTTCGCATTTATAATAATTGTACCGGAGGTAGAGCTCCAGTGACGGAGCTCGCGGGAGTAGGCACCACCGCATTACCTAATATATTATAATTGCCGCTAAATGGTAATATTCAGCACTACCGTGTTCCGGTCAGGTGGTAATGTACGGCCCTGTAATTTCCGGCACAGAGGCATAACACCATAGGCTTCTCAAAATGCAGATGCATTACCACTCCTGAGGAGTGGTAATGCATCTGCATTTTGACCTCTGGTCATTGTGTGGGTGTCTATAGACTACAGTCATCACTTAACATCAATGTAAACTGCTTGTTTGCCAATTTCGTTGCATAAAAAAAAGTAAGAAAAAGTGAACGCGTAACACATTCACTTTTTTTGTAAATAAAATTCCACTATCCAACGTCCAAATATTTCTGCTCCACCGGGCTTTGCGTAGAGTTTGTTGGCATATTAGATAATATCAAAGGAGCCCTACTTACTCGGGAGTCCCCATTGTATCGTACACAAAGACACGTCGAGGTAGTTACGGCAACTACCTCGGCGTTCGCCAAATGTCTCTGTCTTGAGATTAAAACTGGACCCTTAGGACACGTTTACACTAGCGACATAAGGGAATAATTTTTTTTCAAACAGGACAGCTCGAAATTGAAAACTGCCCTGTAATTTCCAGCACAGAGTCGTAACAGCTTAGGCTTGAGGAATGGTAACGTATCTGCATTTTGACCTTGGTCTTTGTGTGGGCGTCTATAGACTGCAGTCATCACTTTACACCAATGTGAACTGCATTATGCACACAAAAAAAAATACAAAGTTATGATGTGGTTCTAAGTTTTTGTGAACTACTCTCTTTAAAATAAACTATTTATAAGGAATTTGCATATATTAAACTAAAATATTTTTTAGAATCAACCCGATGCGCCGACCTTTTATATCAACAAATCAACCCAACGAGCGACGAAACGATTTTTTTAACAAACCTGTATACACATTATTACATCTGTTTCACTTTGTGCCTACGTGAATAATATAAAGACAAATATTATGAATCTTCAAATTTGTAAAAAAAAACATATTTTACGATAGGATAGTTAATTGTAGCATGGCAACAACAATTGTACATTGGCTTTACCAATCGTAGGTACTTTGATCTGATGTCTCCGTCTGTGCCTGAGGTCATATACCTATATGAGGAATATATAAGAGTACGTAACTTCACGCCTGTAATCCCCGAAGGGGTAGGCAGAGGTAAATGCTTGCATTTAAGCATACATGCAAACACCCACGATTCGCCGGTGACGTTTTTGGCTAACAGGTGGCGAGCCTGTTGACATCTCCGGGCACATTACCAAACTTCGAAGTACTGGGAAATTTCCAGAAAATGGAAAAATCCCAATAGAACCCGAGATAAAGGACTTTACACCTTTATCTCTGATAACCCCCTACCCGGGAATCGAACCCAGGAACTCAGGCTACCGAGGCAGTTATTTAAGATTTCTGTGTAAATTATTTAATCAACTCTTTAATTTAGAAGTAAATTGCAAAAATGAAACTGACAGCAAACTACAACACCTATTTTCAATAATATCTAATCTATATCTAGGAATTGTTAACAAACAAAAAAATGTACGTGTACACGCAGCCTAAGCTCCCACTTATAAACATATCCATCCACCGAAAGACAATAGCAGGACTATGAAGCAACCTTCGTAAAGTTTATATATAGACAGGCCTGGTATGCTGCTAATCCCGATTTTCATTTAAGCCCGCCCACGTCACGAATTTCGGTAATAGCCAGTATTTTCAATTTGCATCGCAAACGAAATCATTTTTCGTCTTGTACGAGTCGAATAATATTTGCTTTATAAAATAAATTATGTTTGCATAACGGCAGCCATTTTGTAGTGATGTAAAACGGAAATGGCGCCGGTGTTTGCCGCTTAAAAATGACAAATGAGCTTATTTCAACAGCGTGTAATGGTATTGAAAAAAATGTACCAGATGTGTTTGTTTTATCAATTGTAACATTAATAAAGAACGATACGTACGAATTTAACCTACATAGTCTAATTTTCGAAGATATATTTTATTTTTTAGAGGACTTTAAGTAATCCTGATCTAAGTTTTATGAACTTTGTTAAATTATTCAATGTTTTATTTAATTCAATGTCTTCGAATAACCAGACGCTGGGAGTGCTGTGTCATCTGCATTGAGGTCAAAAATCCAGAGCTCATTTGTAAACGAAAGTGTAACAAGCATATAGTTCTTCCAAATTACAAATGAAAGAAAAGTAAAATAGAATTAACTCAGTGAAAACAAGTAGATTAATCAAAGGCTTCCAAATTAAACAGGTGTGTAGAGAGGGCCAATGTCCATGTTTACAAGATAAATAATTAAAAAGGCTAAACTCAAGCGCACTCCGCTGCCAATTACCGAGCTGCGGGCGTAGGGTTACACTCTTTTTCACTGAGGGCTCTGGCACAATATTTTTACAGGCGCCGTCGACGAGTGTTTCTCGCTATCGGAACGTACTGTGAACGCAATGTTGTTACAACCCAGAGTTAAAACTACTGACGTCTTTCAGCTAAAATGATGAAATTCAAAGATACCGACCACAGACAACAACTACATGACCCAAAAACAACATAAAAGTATTTAAAAAACATGATACGCATCGTCAACCCTACATTCAGCGAGTGGGCGGGCTCCGTAAATTGGGTGATGTTAGCTCACGGCACGCTTTTTTAATTACTTTTGCTATATTCGGAGACGGGTCGAGTAATGTGGATCTTATCACTTATTCACCGGACATGGTGACATATTCAATGATGAGGTCTTGCAAAGCATTATTCATTTAGTTAATAGACTTTTTGTCGTTCGTTTGTGTTGTGTTCTTTAGCTTGTTAAGTAGCCCAAGCCCAAGACTATCGCGATTGTATCGAAAACGTGTCGAGTCCTCGAGACGAACGCGGAGTACGGCGGCCGGTAGTGTGTAGCAGGAAGATATCTTAAAGTTAAAAGTTCACACGACGCTAAGATGCAAAACAAAACTCAGTGAGAACCCACCCTAAGCTTCGTATTGAGATAAACCATAACACAATGTCAATAGAACGCGACACGATTTGGGCACGACATTTAAAAGCTCATTTGATCCGACGACACCGAGCAATGAGGGATTTATGAAGATTCTAGCAAATGATTGATGATTTCAACATTATACAATATAACACTCATAGCAAACTCTAATATTCAACGTCATGAATTAAAAGATTTAGTGTCATTCATCACGAACACTTACAAATTTTCATTTTTTTAAAGATCGTACAACTCCGTAAATAAAGGAGTGAAAATTAAAAAAACTGTTCACAGGTACTAGCCAAGCCCAGGGGTCGGCAACCTGCGGCTCGCGAGCCACATGCGGTTCTTCGGATACGAACCTGTGGCTCTTTAGTTGTGTGTCAGCTCCGACTTTCAGTATGTATTATAGTACTCGAACGGGAGTTTACTCGGTGTGCGTAAGGAGATCGCTAGTGTACGATCGAGTGGACTCAACTTTCGTGTTTCACTTGATTTTACTCCTCATAATAAATTTCCGTACTGGGCTTTATAACTTTAATCATTTCTTATGGATTAAACTCCAAAAAACCTTTCAAAATCTTTTGAATCGACTAACGAGGATTGGGCATAATTTCTTTTCTTCTTTGAAATTATTTAAATTGTAATTTTTGGATTTTCCGACTCAAGAGGTTGCCGATCCCTGGCCTGTCCCAATCACAACGCAGTGCGAACCCACCCTTAGCAACGTATTGAGGTAAACCACAACACAATGTCAATAGAACGCGACACGATGTGGACAAGACAGTTAAAAGCTCATTTGAGCCGACGACACAAGCTCAACCGTCCGTTCCAGCAACGAGGGATTTATGAAGACGTTAGCAAATGATTGACGATATATCGATTAAATATTATAATATTATACAATATGACAGATAGCAGACTGATACGAGGCGTTATTAAGTAAGAGATTAACGGCTGAATATTAAATCGTCTCATAATTTTAAGCAACCGTCAAATATAACTCAGCTAACTCTGTCGTTATATAAAAGACTTTTAAGCCGGTAGTGTGACATGGAGAATGATTTCACTTACTTCTTTTATACCATGAAAGCATTCAGCTAACATAGAGTAATTAAATACTGAAGCTCATAGACATCTAGAAACATAATATGAATACTTTACGCAGATACGTATCTGGTAACATTATCTTGCCGATCAAACTATAGAGGTAGTTTATACATAAATTGAAATCTGAAACATAATGAAAGAAAATATAGAAATTCAATAACACAGCTGAACTAAATCAAACATTTAAATTGAATAATACAACGTATAAAATGGAATAAGATTGCCAGAGGTTCCAAGAAAGCTAAATAAATGATACCTACCTCAAATACCGCAATTAAATTAGGTAAGAACTTCATAACCAGACAAATGGAAAGACGAACCCAACAAAGTAGAAGCAAGAGAACAAACCAAGTAGCGCGGTGTAGATGTGACAGGAGAACATGTTACACGAGTAACAAGTATGACATGTTACGACTTGGAATATACAGATTATGAGAGAAGTTGTAGATGAAGAACCGAACTTCTTGTGAGTCTTAAGACATGAAGTTTCGCGTAATTGGGAAATACTTTTAGATTAACTTGCGTCAAAAGAGTCAACGTACTCCCCTAGTGTTGCAAATGTTCGTAGACGACGGTGACCACTTTCCGTCCGGGGTGCGACCACCTATCGACATGGCTATTGTCGTTGTCATTGCTATCAAATTTTCATTTTTCAATTTTCATATTTTTTTTAAATAAAAATTGCTGGATTTCTCTAATACCAAGCAATAAGGTTACTCATATGGAACAAATCTCACTTACAAATTTTAGGAAGACCACGAAGTCCAAAGCCTTTATCAAGATTACTTCCACAATATGAAACTGCCTCAGTAGCGTAGTAATAGCAGGCCACTACTACTACACTAGAGGTATCTCTGATAGTCCCCGACCCGGAATCGACCCTAGTCAATTCCGGGTCGGAGACTATCAGAGATAACGGTTCAAAATCCTTTATCTCTGGTTCTATTGGGATTTTTCCATTTTCTGGAAGTTTCTCAGTACCTCGGAGTTTGATTATGTGCCCGGAGATGGAAATAGGTTCGCCACCTGTTACATGAGCCAGAACGTAGCCGGCGAGTCGTAGGTGTTTGCATGTATGCTTGAATGCATGCATTAACCTCTGCCTACCCCTTCGGGGATTATAGGCGTAAAGTTACGTTTTAATATGAAAAATCTGAATGATAATTCTTGTGGGGTTTTTAATATAGTAATTCAATAAAACGACAAAAACAGACATTGATATATAAGTTACCCAAAAACTAGACAAAAAGAAAGGCGAATCCAACAAAGTAGTAGAGAACAACCAAGTAGCGCCGTGTGGACGTGACAAGGGAACATGTTACACCAGTTACAAACATGACATGCTACGGCTCGGAATATACAGATTTATGAGAGAAGTTGTGGACAAAGAACCGAATTTTAGTTCTTGATGAGTATCTTATGACGTTGTGACCGTGTAACTGGAAAATATTTCTAGAATTTTAATCAGTGGCAATCAGTGCAAACAAATATTTTTAAACTCACCGTTGCCGGTAAAGTCCGTTAAATTAAGAAAGTACATAAAGATAGACATAAAAAGACTTTTTCGTTGGTAGAGCTCCAGTGACTGAAATCGCGGGTGTAGGCGCCACCGGATTACCTAATATACTTGCCGCTAAATGGTAGTGTTAAGCAGTATCGTGTTCCGGCCAGTTGGTAATGTAAGTCCCCTTTAATTTCCAGCACAGAGGCATAACACCTTAGGCCTCAGAAGTGGTAACGCATCTGTATTTTGATCTTAGTCTTTGTGTTAGTGTCTATAGGCTGCAGTCATCGCTTAACATCAATATGAGCTGCATGCTTGTTTGCCACTTCCATTACATAAAATCAAATTTACGATCCTTATTTTATTTTACCACCCGGGAACATGTTACAAAAGTTAAAGACATGTTGCGACTCGCAATATACAGATTTATGAGACAAGTTGTAGATGAAAAACCGAACTTCAGTTCTTGTTGAGCGTTGAGACCGCGTAATAGGAAAATATTTCTAGATTTAAAGTTCAAAGTTATGGACCTAATAAAATGTTTGACTCAGTTGTTTTCTTTATTATAATATGATGAAATTTAGTCTAACTGGATACAGAAAAAAAAAATTAATGGCATATACCGGTCATAATAGAAAGTTTATTCATACTGTTATTATTAACATCAATATTTTTTTTTTAACGTGATAACCATTAACCATCAAGATAGGACTAAATCCTTCCTCTAAGCTTCAAACGCAAACATTTCATCAAATGAAGCATGACAACAAATCAGATAACAACATCGGAGCAAGTATGAGACACGTGACGGGGTAACATGTAACATGTTACAAACTTGTTATCTCCCACACTCAACTATATTTATGTACGAAGTTACACTCGTACGATGCAAAACCGAAAAGATACGTCTTCAATGCACTCGTAATAGTGTTTGTTACTGGCACGTCGGTTTATTGGCTTTAGTTTCAGATATAAAGAAGTTAAAAAAGATCATGTTATCTAGATGTGGAAAGTTTTGTTATTTCGTGACGGGCAGTTAAAGTTCAGGCAGTAAAGCTCAACTGCTCAACTGATGGATATCGTACTAAGAGTCGCAAACCGGGATCCCGGATTTTGAAAATACCGGTCCATATTTAGGTCTTCCGAATACCAGTTTTAATTTCACAAAAACATTTAACAAAATTAATAATAGACACTTTCTCGACAATGCTTGGAAATACCAGTAGGTACACCGAAATTATCTTAATTCAGTACCGAAAATACTAGTTTTGCTTAATTGGTTCGGTATTGTAAGGTAACTCCGCATCCAATTTACCTGCCGCTTAATGCACCAGTTGAACGCTACCGTATCTCAGTTTGAATAAAATGCCTATTATCACTGTCATAGGCGCAAAAGGTCTTATAAGTCTTCACAGACGGACAAAAACAGAATAAGAAATAAAACATCAACGATCGCTATGATATATTTTACAGAAACAGTGAAAATGTTAGCAAGAGACAAAAAAATCATAAAGAAGCAAGTTGAGCAAGCACGACAGAGACACGTGACGGGGTTATATGTAACAAGTTACAAACTTGTTATCTCCCACACTCAACCAGATTTATGTGCGAAGTTACACTCGTCCGATGCATATCCGAAGAGGTCCGTCTTTAATGCACCAGTAATAGTGTTTGTTATCGGGGCACGTCGTTTTTATTGGCTTTAGTTTCAGGTATAAAGAAGTTAAATAGATCAAGTTATCTGGATGTGGAAAGTTTTGTGATTTCGTGACGTGCAGCAAATTTTTCTAATCGTGGCTATAGCGACAGTGTTCGTGCGCATAGACACCACAGTTCTTCCTTATCTACCCATAGTACTTCCTAGTCTACCTGCCACTATAACGTAGTGTCTACCACAATCACAGACGCTACCGACTTTCGATTAGGTAGAAATGTAGGACTTTGCCGTGGCGTAGCTATGCGAGGGCGGCGCGGGCGGCCCGCACCGGGTACTACCCGTTTGAGGTGACAATCTCTCCTGGGATCACTGGAGAGTTCTCTATATTTAAATAACCAAAATTGTCTATGTTTATAATAATAATATACCACCTGACCGGAACACGATTAGAGCTGAACACTTCCATTTAGCGAAGTATATTAGGTAATGCGGTGGTGCCTACGCCGAACTTCGTCACTCGAGCTCTACCATTAGTAAAAATCGGCCGTCTAAGATCTTTTGCGGCTGTGACTGAAGTTGAAAAGTCCAATTTAACTTCTAATTATTCAAAGCACAGTTCAGTTCTAAAACCGCCATTTAACGACAACGAGATAGATTATTGAAATATAAGAAGTAAGATGTAAAAACATTTATTGGCATATAACTAGTTTTCGGATTTATCTCGCGTATATTAAACTGATATAAAACTGCCTCAGTAGCCTAGTGGTAGCAGGCCACTACTACTACGCTAAGGTCCTGGGTTCAATTCCCGGGTCGGGTTTATTAAAGATAACGGTGTAAAATCCTTTATCCCTGGTTCTATTGGGATTTTTCCATTTTCTGAAGTTTCCCAGTACATCGAAGTTTGGTAATGTGCCCGGAGATGTCAACTGGATCGCCACCACGTATATGGGCCAATACAATACGCAACCGACGAATCGTGGGTGTTTGCATGTATGATTGAATGCATGCATTTACCTCTGTCTACCCCTTCGGGGATTACAGGCGTAAAGTTACGTATTAAACTGAAATGATTATTTAAAATCAACCCGACGTCACGGAAGCCGATGAGCGACCGAAACGTAGGGTTGAGCCGAAAACCTAAAAACATACTATGGCAGAGAGATTAATTAATGAAGTTATACCCTACGCCTTCGAGTTTTGCAGGAAATCAGAACCATTTCACAAATAATACGTTACGAATTTCAAAACTGTATAAAATTATTTTACAACAAGCTTATCCCGAGCTTAGTTAAACACTGAAAACCGATGCAACCGCCTCCAGTGATGTGAAATCCAATGCTACTCCAATCCACATGTACTCGAAACGTACGAAATCAAAATAATGGTATACACGTTGGAAATTTCCAGCACAAATCGCCGCCAGCAAAACTCTGTTACCGGGGAATAGTTAACAAATGAGAGTTGAATTTACAAAATTAATAACTGCAAATTGCAACCGAATCAGCTCTCGGCGTAATTACGAGAATTATAATTAAAATACAGTTTCAAGTTAATATCTGTAGATGTCTGAAGCGCCCATGGCTCAGCGGCTGGTGTAGATCGGAAGAGATCTACTCGGTTAAGCGATACGGGCGCGGTCGGGTGTGTGATGGGTTACCGCTAGTGGCAAATTAAAATGCGCGTTTCCGTGCTTCGGAGGGCACGTTAAGCCGTCGGTCCCGGTTGCTATCGACAGATAGTGGTCGTTAAACCTTGTCGGAGGCCTTATGGGCGGCTTGAAACATCCGACAGCGGGTTGGCCACTAACCCTTATCTCCACCAACCCATTGGAGCAGCGTGGTGTAGTAAGCTCCAGGCCTCCTCCCAAGAAGGGGAGAGACTCGTGCCCAGCAGTGGGACGTATCAAGGGTCGCCATTATTATTATTATATATCTGTAGATGTCGTTCGAAATACCTGATGACACTCATTTCCATTAAATCCTGTTGCAGTGTTACCTGTAACAAAGAATATTTAATTAAAACGTCAGTTTCATATTGTAATTGAAAATTCCTATTGAAAATGGAAACGCTTTGATCAGTTCATATGAAAGCAATATTAATCCCGCTGACAATATTACTGCTTCGATGTTTTCAACAGTATTATTATATTTTATCAATAATATTAAAATATTTATATATTATATTAAACGAGTATGTTTTTGTATTCGATAAAATGTGAATAACCACTTAATACTGGAACCTAATAAGTAAGAATAGTGTTGATTATTTTGTTTCCTCCGTTAAGTTTTTAAGGTTCCATACTCAAAGGGTAAAAACGGAAATAGACTAATACTCCGCTGTCCGTTCGTCCGCTTGTCTGTCACCAGGCTGTACCTCAGAAATGAATTTTTTTTGAAATTTTCACAGATAATGTGTTGCCGCTATAACAACAAATACTAAAAACAGAACAAGATAAACATTTAAGTTTTATGGGAGCCCCTCCCATACAACAAACATGATTTTTTACCGATTTTTGTAGATAATGGTACCGACTTTGTACGCGAGTCCGACTCGGTCTTATTTAATGCAATGAAGGTACGGAGCTAGAATTAAAAGCAGATACGTTTTAGCCCTTGAGGATTAAGTTATCTGGCCTCTGTGACAATGAGTGAAATTATGTTCCCATACTTGCCATATATAACCATGTAACCAGAACACGATAGTGCTTAACAATGCCTCAGCTAAGGTGGGATACCTCAGACTGTGGCGTTACATCTATCATGTAACGCCACAGTCAACAAAATAGAAAGAAAGAACGATATTTTTTTATTTTTTCGGCATACACACTACAACTAAACAATAATAAAAATTAAAAACAAGTATGGGAATTGTAACATGATTGGTTGTGGAAAGCCAAAAAAAAAACGGCACCCACCTCAGCTGAGGCATTTAAAAAGCACCTAATAGTAATAGTTCACAATATTCATTTCAGTTCATATTCATCTTACAATTAAGTTAACAATAATAAATAAAATACGCTTACACTCACAGCCCCACAGTAGGTTTAGACCTGTGTCGTGGGTGCCGTTGTATACATACAACACATACACAAACACCCAGACCCGAAACAAATATCTGTAGGCCATACAAACATTTGTTTTGGTGCGGAGATCGAACCCGCGACCCTCCGAATCAAACGGTCATCTCACACCGCTGGACTAACCGGGTCGACAATGGGAAAGGATTCTTTATCAATTTAACCCACATAATCAACAGTCAAAGCTAACCTAATTCCCCTCTCTCATAACCTAACATAATCACATCCAACCGACTCAACGCCGATATAAGCCCTATTTACAAAAGGGGAGCGGAACCGACGGACACACGACATGTGTCCCCCCCCCCCTCCCACCCCCCACGCCATCTCGGCCGCAGTTCCCGCGGCCCAGTTACCGACAATGGGGACCGACATGGGACTCCAGCCAGGTGTGTAAGAAACTAGTTGTATCGTTTGCGACGGTTATTCGTGTTTAGAAATACATATTTAGCCGCATTGTGGCTTTCAACTGGATTCAAATATACGAAAATTTTCAAGTTATTTTAGAGGTCCAATATGTTGATACGTTGCCACCCCTGAGACCTGAGTTATTTCGTCGCTGCGATAGGCATTATGGGGCCATACATTACCATGTAACCGTTCTAACCGGATCACTATAGTGCTGAACACTATAACTTGACAGCAGATAGATTAGATAAATAATCTTCAAAGGCTTAGTAAAAATTCATGCTTTTAAGCTTCAATCATGCATCTGGCCTACACTGAGTCACAACGCGGACACTCCGCCAAAATTCCATACAAACGCTTATTTTGGTCACTATTACATATTCTCTGACTGAGGGTGAGATTCACAGACCGCACTACCACTTTACTTTGAGCAAAGTATGCTTAGAACTGTCAGTATGGGTTTTGACTGTTCTAAGCGTACTCTGCTCAAAGTAAAGTCGTAGTGCGGTCTATGAATCTAACCCTTAGACAGTAGGTAAATAAAGTTCTCGATTTAACAACCCCAGTACTACGTATCAGCAGAAATCAGACATGGCAGATAGCCCGAAATGGCAAGGTAATAACCATAAACCGTAGATGTCCAGGGTTACTTGACCGTGGCAATACGTTACCTCAATCCAAGCTGATAGCTACAGCGAACGGAGATGTTCAACCAATCACGTGGATTCTTGTTAACGCCGCAATAAAATTTACAACTAGCGAGCCGCCCTGGTTTCGCACGAGTGCTTCGCAAGATTATTTCAATGAGTGTATCTCGCAAAAATCTAAGAATGTATACTTAGTACATTCTTAGATTTTCTTAGGTTAAAAATGCTTTTATTTGTCACTTGACCTAAATCTCCATTGATTTAAATGTACTAAAGTACCAGACAGGAAATTCCCCTTAGTGGCACGTTTCTAGTTTTTAAGTTAATTTACCACTCTTTCCCATAGTAACATGACAGATTACGTGGAACCGTCTTACATGAATATTTGTCAAGTCATTTTGAAAACGGAACCTGTTTGTTGCTGGATACAATACAAAATACAAGATAACATTTTCATACTTTGTTGTAGATTGACACAGTCCTTTGGCTGCCGCTTGGACACGAAAGACAGTTTCGTTTTTAGTAAGATCTTTTTACTAGAAGCGCAGACATGCCCTGAGTGTATAAGTAGAATGTCGTAAATGTTTCTTAGAAACAAAAGAATACAAAGTAACGCTTACAAAATGTTTTAGTAGGAGAGATACAGAACCCTCCGAGTAATGTTGGCTTTGTAAGGATAGAATTTTTTGTAGGGATGAATCATAACATGCTAAGTACAAAAACCATCGCCTGGCAAGGTTCAACCTGTCACTTCATCCGACGACGACTTTTGACGACCCGGTTAGTCCAGCGGTGTGAGATGACCGTTAGATTCGAAGGGTAGCGGTTCGATCCCCGCACCGGGACAATTATTTGTATGGCCTACAGGTATTTGTTTCGGGTCTGGGTGTTTGTGTATGTGTTGTATGTGTACAACAGCAACCACAACATAGGTTTATACCTACTGTGGGGCTGTAAGTGTAAGCGTAATATATAAAAAAAAAAATAATATATAAAAAAAAAATTGACCTGGATTTCTGATGAGCAAAGTTACTTTCATATTTAAGATCTGGCTCAATTGCGACCATTTACGAAGTTTAATTTTTGGTGTATTCGGATATTTAAAGAAAATTAAGATTTGTTTACTGTAAATGAGCGACTCAGTCGTATATCAATAGCAGGCTAATTGATGAACAATTTACATTACATGATACGCTCGATACATAATTTATTAAATTCGTCCTAACAATTTTATCGTCATGGAAACACACTTCCGTTGTCATGGAAACACCACCACAAATATAAATAACACGCAACAATGATGGTCGCAAAACTATGGCAGCCAGATCTAATCCAACGATACACTATATAACAAAAAATAAACAATTTATCTGCGTATTACATGTAGGGGTGGTACCCTAAATAAATATTTTTTCACATTTTTATTCTACAAATTTGTCGGCGTGATTAAGTTGTATACTTGTACCAAATTTCAAGTCTCTAGTACCAATAGTTTTTGCGCTAAACCGAGGACGGACAGCCAGACAGACAGTCAGACGGACATGGCGAAACTATAAGGGTTCCTTGTTTACTACGGAACCTTAAAAAGTAGGTAAAGCACAACGCCACAAACATTGCGACAAGGTAACGTGTAACAAAAATAACAAACTTGCTATCTCCTACAATTCAACCTGATGTATGTGCTAAGTTCCACTCGTTTGATGCAAAACTCAAAAGATTCTCCATTAATACACCCATTAACATCGTTTGCAATGGCATTTTAAACATGTTTGTTTTTATGAAGTCTACTGTGAGAAATAAAGTTATGCAGTTTAACTTATCTGTATGAAAAGTTCCGATTTTACGGCCGTGAGACAATAAAAGAACATAATTTAAGCTTATCAATAATTTTAAAATTGAATAAATGCCTATGAAAAGATTCGATACAATTCTATTTATTGAATTCAACTTTAAAATAATTATTCAAAGAAATAATAAGGACTTTATTGTAGTATAGTTTAGGATGATTAACCAGTGGCGGACTAAGGAGAGGGGAGGGTCCGCCATAGGCCTTCGGTTCTGAGGGCCTCCACACGGGTCGGTTGAGTTTTTAATCATGAAAGTTTTACACCAAGTTTAAGAGAGTTTAAGATAGAGCCCACGGAAGGAAATGTGTTTTTTTTGCTCGCTTATTTTTGATCAGTATTTGAAACCTCTTACCAAATGTAAGAGTAGGGGCACACGGAGACGGAAAGCGGGTAAAGACTTTTTTTTTCTGAAACAATCGATTATGCCAAAAAGAAAGAAAGAAAGAAACTGTGTCAGTGTCAATTTTTGTAACTTTTGACTTGGAGTTAACTTTCGATACTTATAGTCTAATGGTGAAATTAACAGACCGCACTACGACTTTACTTTGAGCAAAGTATGCTTAGAACTGTCAGAAATGTATGGGTTTTGACAGTTCGAAGCGTACTTTGCTCGAAAGTAAAGTCGTAGTGCGGTCTGTGAATCTCGCCCTAAGATCCTCCTCTTCTAATCCGACCTTCACCACAGATCACTATACTAGTCTACGAACCTTCACCTATTGGTTTGCCGAACGAAACATTGTTTTTATCAAATTTCAAACATAAATCAATAAGTCTTGCATGTATTGCCTATCAAGCTTATAAAAGTGTGTTAAAATATGAGTAACAAACGTCTGTGAAACGGAATAAGCCTTGAAGTTTCGACTTTAAGTCAAAGTAGAGTCGTAGTTCATCTGCAGCCCTTAGTCACCAAGGTAAATTCATTCAATTAAAGTGAATTTAGGATACAATCGAAATATACGTTCAGTAAAATACTAATTGAAATACAGATTGCAAATGCTCCTCATTTCCAATTACAAACCCAAACCGACTGTTACCGAGAAATTGTTAACAAAATGTAGTTGAATTTCCAAAATGAATATTCGATTAACTTTACTATCAGCAACGCAGCTTTTACTGTTATTACGTTTTAATAATTATATAGTTCCATGTTAATTACTGATATGTTATAATATAATATAAAGAAATAGTAGATGTCGAAATTCATTTCTGCATTGTACATGTGAACTTAACTATATGCCCATAATTCCCGAAGGGGTAGGTAGAATTAAATGCATGCACTCAAGCATACATGCAAACGCACACGGTTTTCCGGTTACGTTTTGGTGAACTTATTGATATCTGAGCACATTACCGAAAGTTAATGCAATCTAAGTATAATTTAGAACATATATTCAATAGTTGATTTAAAATTCAAATAGCTGTAGTTCTCTTCAGCCCGAAACATATGTTTACCTAGGTCTGGAAAACATGACATTATTGCCCTATTTTAAGTATTAAGGTATTTTATTATTATTGTAAAATATTTAAACTTATTTTTCTAATAAGCAATTTTATTTTATTATCCTTCGCAGTGCCATTATTGAAGGCTGGCACTGGGAAGCTTGCAACTCTTTAACTCATTTTAAAATACCTCACCTACCTACCTACTGATGATAAGTCACAGGCAAATGAATCCTAAAAAATCGTCTTTTTTATGTCATGGAAGTGGCAAACAAGCATGCAGCTCACATTGATGTAAAGTGATTACTGCAGCCTATAGACACCCACACAAAGACCAAGGTCAAAATGCAGATGCATTACCACTCCTGAAGCCTAAGGTGTTATGCCTCCGTGCCGGAAATTACAGGGCCGTAAAAACCTCATTGATTAAAACGATATTTCCTCTCAAAAAGTCATTACTTCTTAAACCGACATTTTCTCCCTAAAGCCTTCAGCCTTCAGAAGCTTGATTGCAACAACATTATTTACATCAGCGCAAAAGACCAACCCCACTTCCTGTCCCCTCCTACCCATTGTACCCTGAATAAACCATTTACTCGTTTACTATGATAATGGCGGGCGAAGCGGTAATGGGGTTATAAAAAGGTTAATGACAAAACAATCGCCTCAAGAAAAACTGGGAAGGGTGATGGAGTGATCTCTGTAATGATCTGTTTTTGTCAATCGTATAAATGAGCGAATGGTGACGTTTATTTTTTTTGCAAACAAGCATGCAGCACACATTGATGTTGACTGCGGCCAATAGAAATCTACACAAAAACCAGAGGTCAATATTCAGATGCGTTGCCACCCCTGAAAGCTAACTTATATAGTGTAATGAAAGTGGCAAACAAGCATGCAGTTCACATTGATTTTAAATGATGACTGCAGCCTATAGACACCCACACAAAGACCAGACGTCAAAATGCAGACGCGTTACCACTCCTGAAGGCTAAGGTCAAAGTCGAAATGCAGATGTGTTACCTGAAGCTTAAGATGTTATGCCTCTGTGCCGGGAATTACAGGGCCGTACATTACCATCTGACCGGAAAACGATAGTGCTGAACACTACCATTTAGCGGCAAGTACATTAGGTAATGCGGTGGTGCCTACGCCCGCGAGCTCCGTCACTGGAGCTCTACCAACAATAATAATGAAACTGGAAAGGTGCTTATATTTTGTTTAATGTTATAAACTGTAAAAAAAAATCCTGTATCTTATGAATCTGAATGGTGTTACATTTGCAGCCAGTGCCTGACGTGTTTTGATGCCAGCGCCACATGATGTTGTCAAGTTTTGCCAATAAATTTAAATTTCCCATTAATATTCTACTCTCGTAATGTTAAATCGTAATATTTAAATATTTACCGTTGCAAAATGGTTTCATTATCTTCTTAATATATATAAATCTCGTGTCACAATGTTTGTCCTCAATGGACTCCTAAACCACTTAACCGATTATAATAAAATTCGCACACCATGTGCAGTTCGATCCAACTTGAGAGATAGGATAGCTTACATTACGCTATGCCTAATAGGAGCAAAGCAGCGCGGGCGAAGCCGGGGCGGGCCGCTAGTCTATTATATAAAAATTAGTCGGGTTTTCCTTCCTGACGCTATGACTCCAGAACGCACCAACCGATTTCCACGGTTTTGCATTTGTTGGAAAGGTCTAGGGCTCCGTGAGGTTTATAGTAATTCAGGAAACATTATTTATAAAACGACATCCACGCGGGCGAAGCCGCGGGAAACAGCTAGTATTTTATAATAGTAATTTAATGAGTCTTAATGGTGTCATATTAATACGCTTAATTTCGTGATTTCAGAAATATGTATTGGTAATATATGCAAATACAGATACTGAACTATGCTCGTGTAATAATAAAATACGGCACATCTGCTAGTATGGAAATATATGATACCTAACTCACCTAGCCACCTTGTGGCGACGTCTCCACACCATACTAACTGCTTGAATACATAGCCGGCGACGTCGCCATGTTAGTGAGTTAGGGCCCTTACTCTGTCGGATCTACTTTTTGTCAGACCCGGGTCAGTAGCAACAGTATTTCAATGCTATAGGTCACACGGGCATCCAGTTCTAAGATGCGTTTGTCGGATGCTCGTGTGAAAGATCCGACAAAAACTCAGATCCGACAGAGTAACATACGACTCCGTATCAACGAGACGTTACTGTGGACAGAGTTGATTCCCATCAAATCACATCCGACTATATAACCTACCTACAGCCAAGCTGCAGCCCCATGAAAGCCAAATCTCCGTTTGCAGTGAGGGTAAACACAAACAAATTGCTACATAGACAGGAGACAGGCCAGGCTGTGTACAATGTCATCGATTATGTGGATTTGCGTACGTTCAATAAGGCTTCCGCGAAGGCCGAGGCGAGCACGCAACACTCATTATGCAGTTTGTTCAGTTTATTCAAATATAAGGGTTCCGTACCTGTGAAGAGAAAACGGAATCTTAATAAGATCACTCGTAACTCTTTCGCAGCCGATTTTCTTGAAAGTATGGAGCTGAATGTTTTAACATTCTGTTCACATCACATAGATGACAGTTTATAGACATTTTACATGAAAACGGAAGGTCAAAATGCATATATTGCCAGAACTCTGAAAGTCTCCGGGAGGCCTAAGTTCTTTGACTCGTGTCATGGTAATAACGTGACCATGCATTACCATCTAACTGGAAGGCAATAGCAACAGTGCTGCCACAACCATTTGGGCGATAGGTAATACGGTGGTACCTATGCGAATCACCCAGATGTCCAGATCATGTACTTATACAAGCCTATTGCCTGGAATCCTCAGTGAACATGAATACGTGGTCAACACAAACTTGGTGATACAGGGTCCTTGATGAAGTAAAGACGATCAGGGAATCAAGGAGCGAAACCAAGCGAGGCTCAAGGTCAATTTAGATGGATAACTATCGTAGGTGCCCTCTACCCCATAGACATAGGATGTTAAGCCCATGTGATCTCTATCACAAATGCAAAACAACCAATGACTGAGAGGTGGCGACGCATGTTCATGTTGCTCTGGTTTTAGTGTCCTTCTCTCTAGGTTAGATGCCTTTAGGTTGCAGTTCACTTATCAGCTACATGCACTGCATTCTTGTTTACAACCATCATTAAGTGACATGATAAGTGCATTGGTGACAACGAACTCTACCTAGGATTCTCAATACGTTTGTTATTGAAACAATTTCTTAACGCAATCGTTGGACTTGGCCTCAATCGTGCGCTTAAGGCTTACTTACTCGTAATTGTTAATCCGATTGTATTCAAATTGGATTTTCCTTGCTTTTCTGTGACGTAGTGCAAACTTTCTGTGTGCTCGTTTGCCTACTCGCATTTTCATCAGATAATTATTGTTATCCGCGACATTATCCGAATAGATACACACTTTCAACCGTAAGGATTGATTATTCAAAAAAGCTAAAACATCTGTTTTCTTATTAAAAAAAACATTACCTGTTTTATTGTTGGAAGTTTCAAGGATTTTTTTTTCTCCATACAACATTTTACCTTTTGTTTGACAGGGTATGAAATTTGAAAAATTCTTTCTTATTTCTCGACCACGTTGATTCTAAGTTGTGAGAAAAACTTGAAAGGTTTTAGCCCTTTTGTTCCAAATACGTAGGCTGAGCATTCATATGAGAGATGATTACAGATATGACAGTCAACGAGTCAGGTCACGTGTATACATATACATCCATGAAACTACCGATTTTAATTAAATTTGGTACAAAGATAGAACTGACTTTGAGAAACAACATAGGCTACTTTTCGACTCCCACGCGGACGAAGCCGCGGGCAACAGCTAGTTCTGCATAAAGTTTGTAAATTATAAAAACATGTCTTTCTAACCCAAGACCATTCAAATTAACCTTTTAAATAGTGTAAGAATTTCGTGAAACCGGTGAGGTTTCAGATATTATTAAAGATCGAAAACAAACCTTCAAACCCGTTTCCTCTTTGCAATATTAATAAATATAACTAGTCTAACCTCAGACTAAAGGTGAATTTGTGAAACGCCATTTTGAAACAAGTCGATCTAAACTTGGAATACCGGTTTAATCCGATTTCCGAGTCGACCTTCATGCGTAATACCAGAGACAAATCACTACGTGTTGCATTCAAGATACTCGGTATATTCAATTTGTAGCATATACGAGAAACGTAACTTCACGTAAGCAGATAAGTATAAAGAAAAGTATAATGAAAACTATCTGAATATTGTCTTTCACTAAGTGCGAGATTCACAGACCGCACTACGACTTTACTTTCGAGCAAAGTACGCTTCGAACTGTCAAAAACCATACATTTCTGACAGTTCTAAGCATACTTTGCTCAAAGTAAAGTCGTATTGCGGTCTGTGTATCTTGCACTTAGTGAAAGACAAAATTTAAAAAATAAATAAAACAAAAAATCCGTCAACGGACTTCTAAAACCAGTAAAAGTATGATTTTAACATATCGCTTAAGTTCACCGCCTAAATATTAATATAATTATATTTATCCATATCTAAATAAACTCTTCATAAATCTCGGTAATTATAATTACAGCCGGCACGCGCCTTTCTAAAATTGTAAGAAGTGAAGTTGTATGTTGGAATGCGGTCATATTTTTATGGGGTTAGACTAATGCTATTTGAAAAAAAAACACTATCGGGCATTAATAGAAACATGATAGGTAATTTTCCACCAAGTATAAATATTGCTTTTAATATAATTATACAAACTAACTTAATGTCTGTATTGTTCGATAGGCACATGCATTAACGCTTTTCACCTACTAGTTTTAGAGCTGCAGATGGTACCACTGCTTAATTAACCTAGTCTTATCCAATATTTAATGGTATGGTAGTATCATGATTCTATGCCTATTTATACTACTGGTCTGTATTAATAGTGGTAGAGCTTCAGTGACGGAGCTCGGGGGCGTAGGCACCAAAGCATTACCTAATTTATCCGCCGCTAAATGGTAGTGTTCAGCACTATAGTGTTCCGGTTGGATGGTAATGCCATACATCACCATCATCAATGCACCCTGTTATAACTATCACAGAGACTTAACAACTAAGGTCTCGGGAGTGGCAACGCATCTGCGTTTTGACCTCTGGTCTTTGTGTGGGTGTCTATAGGCTGCAGTCATCATTTAACATCGACGTGAACTGCATGCTTGTTTGCCACCTTTATTACATAAAACTATACACTACATATCTGTAATTACTGGGCCACAAGCGTGTAGTTGTGGGAGAACAACAAATCATCATTTAAACAAAGTTTTAGACAAGAATATTTACCTACAGGCTTACATTTCATTTATTCACTTTTCACCAACAATACGCTTAATTGCCCCTTTCATAACATAAAAAGACATACAATTTACCAGTTCTGTATTGAGTCTCATATAACACGGACAAACTAACTCACATATTGCGATTTAGCTCTCAAATTTAATATAACCATAGCGTGTTCCGGAAAATAGATTATGCTAACAATAAACGTTTGAGAGTAAACTGCACTTAAGTTTCGCGTTACATAAAGTAGTTGCATGTGAACACAAGATCGATTTCTGGAAAAACCTATAATAAATTGCCTGTAAGTTTATAAAATACATTATTGAATAGATAAGCTGTATGCAAATTTATCTGATAAAGAAATGTTCGCTGCATGCACACTCGTAGAGCGGATTATTTTTATGTCATGAACATGGAAATCAAACTTTCATTCATATTAAGTACATGCAGCCGTATACACTACAAACACTAGAGAGCTCTCTATTGTTCCTATTTCTGTAGCTCTATCTTTTTTACTCGACAAGTTTTTATTTTGATCATATTTACACAACAACTTAATCAATCAACCAGATCTTATTCACAAATTATCCATTCATTCTTTTCAGTTGTTTTTGGAAGTATTCCACCATTAACCATCGCTGTTTCTGGGACCGCACCAGCATCGCAACATAGCCATCGATATCCTAATACGTTAATAATGAAAAAATAATACGTAAAAAATGGCGAACAAAAAGGAGTATGTCTTTACTTTCTATTTATTAAACCCAAGAAATTAGTCAAAAATCGTATAATGTTTACAAATTTGAAATTTATTATAGCATAAAAAATTGCCTCTATTAATCTTACGCAAATACATATCTACATAATATTTTATGCAATTGTGAATTACTAATTTTGTGCTAAAATTTAAATCGTTATTAGTGACCATATACTTTAGTCATTCATTTGTTTGCCAGATTAAATAGATTGTTAGTTAATCGTCGCTGTCAGTGAGACCGCACCGCACCAATGGTACAACGTAGGTATCTGACTCGTGTTATTCTTGTTGTATTCTGAACAAATGTCGGGCAAAAAGGAGTATGTTTTTGCTTTCCATTGTCTTAGCTGTTTGTATTTCAACGACTGGACTGTATGGTTCAGTGGGCCACGAAATTAGTTCAACATATTGTATAGTTTAATTAGAATAGAAATACTACGATTTGTTTTGTTAAGAAGTCATTGAGTATCATTGATTTCAAATCGGTAGGGTGTAAAGTGAAAGTGAACTAGCACCATATACACTATTTTAACGAAAGAATGGAAATAATCATTTGACTTCGGGCGGGACTTGAACCCGCGACCTCCAGGACCACTTTTTTGTGGATTTCAGTACCTCAGTATGGGAGAACGGGGACTAGTGATCCCAGTGGTCACGGGTTCATGTACCGCATGAAGTCAAATTTTTGTTTTAATTTCACTAGAACTCACGAAAAGTGGAGATTATAGGCGTGACATTACGTTTACTTTTTGTGCGTTCACTGGTGTGTCTGTCTGACCGTCTATCATACCGAAGACACACCGCGGCCACTCCGCCAAAATTCCATACAAACGCTTAATTTGGTCTCTATTACACATCAATCAGTGACGTGTATTTACACGTGCACCTGTGTGCGTAGCACATAGAGAACACCAAACGGCGCCCATAAGAGGGGGGATGGTTGGGTGAGGCGGGGAAATCGGGCGGAACGTCGAAGTGTCCATTCTATACGTAGTAATATCACATATTCTCTGCCGAAGATCACGTCATGTTATACGATATACGTATACATGATAACGCTTAAGCAACGTTCCGTAAATGTATAACCGTTCACAAATCATTCACTACGTTTCGTTCGCGAATGAAGTTTCCTTCGACCAGGTAATCCGTTTCGCAGTAGAATAGGGCGGCGCGGTGAACCGTGAAATCAAGCCAACCTGCATGCATGACTTCAGCATATGTTGTCTAACAAGTGCACGCGAGCACATCGTGACAGTCAAATCTCATTTCCAACAATTTATTGCACAGAAACATAGTGGTTTTACGTCAGAAACACGTAAATACATTATGCATTTTGTGTTGTGGGAGTGAAACAATCTAGCATGTTATACTGTTACAATCATCGTCATCACTATTATGAAGCCCCGTACAACCCGTGCAGCGCGCGTCGCGCGTAGTGTCGGATGGTGGTTCAGCACTATCGTGCTCCAGTCAGGTGGTAATGTACGGCCCTGTAATTTCCAGCACAGGGGCATTCCGGCAGAGGCATAACACCTAAGGCCTCAGGAGTGGTAACGCATCTGCATTTTGACCTTGGTCTTTGTGTGGGTGTCTATAGGCTGCAGTCATCACTTAACATCAATGTGAACTGCATACTTCTTTGCGACACCCATTACAAAAAAAAACAAAAACAGACAGATCATTACTTAATCCGAAAGCCGTCCACTGCTAGTCAAAGCCTTCCCCAAAGCCTGTGTACTATAATAAAGCCTGTATTAGATGAATTAGAAGATACAGGATATATAAGAAGATTTCCCCTGCCTAAACAGTAACATACCGAATCCGCCATAAAACGCAATTACCATATGACCTAGCACTAACACGAACATTACACCGTCCGATACCGAAAGAATTCCAATCGTACCCTCATTACAAAAAAACCGCAGCTGTAAACCAATTTTCCGGACCGACGAGCAATCGCGCTTTACGTAGCTCACCACTCACCACTTACACCGGTAATCAGCTCAACTGACCAATGAAACTCGAAAACAAACTGCGAAGCTGTATTTATGTAAAAATGCACCCTGTTTAACAATAAAACCAGTATAATTTTCTGCGGTGAATATTCTTCGTAATATGTATTTAAACTTGGATGTGTTATAATTATATTCGTATGATTCCGTAGTCAAAGGATCCCTTACGCCAAATAAAATTGTTAGTCCGAAAATCATTATCCATAACACGTTTGCCATAAACTTCAGTAACCATAATGTTCGAAAGTTCGAAATGTGCTTTCGACCTGTTACATTCCTTTTTCCCGCCCATCTGACGTCACAGCACCTGTCAAATGACGTTTGTCACGTGATATTCAGGACAATAGAGGATGCCTGTTTAGCTGTCAAGCTTACACGTTCATACACGTTAATCGATCACTCCATCCAATTGTCTCTGGAGAGTGACCGATGAGGAAAACTTTTACATCTGCGTTTTAAATTAGCTAACACCATTGAAATATACCATTGAGTTATTATGAATATAGGAGTGGATTTTACGGATGAGTATTTTTTCTGAATGAGGACGGCCCAGGACCGTTCGTTGTGGCAATCTTTGGGAGAGGCCTTTGTACAGCAATGGACGTCTTTTGGCTAAAATGATGATTTTTTTATGTCATGATGGCAAACAAGCAGTCACATTGATGGCAACTCAAGCCTATCAACGTCTACATTACCACTGCTGAGGACTAAGGTACTGCCTCTGTGTCTATTGGTAAAAGTAAAAACCACCAAAAAAATTGTGCAATCTTGAATTTGTCGCGAACGCTCGAACGGATAGACAGACAGAAACGGCGGCGGGGGACTTAGTCTTGTAATATTTATCTACTAACTAATTACTAGAATAATATATCAAAATTTCCAAATAAACTGATCATACTAACTTCAAAAATATATAACACTGTACAGCGAGTGAGGAAACTCGCCCGTTGCACCCTTCAACCTAACCCGCCGAGTTGAGGGTGCCCATAAATTTTACTTCGGGTTGACTTGGGATAATGAGTTAAATTCGTATCTACAGCACTCGCCTATGTTTTGTACACTTGTATATTTCTGTACGAATATTACAATTGTTATACATATAGGTTTTTTACGAAATTATGGTGGCAAAGAAGCATACAGTTCACATAGATGTTGAATAATGACTGCTGCCTACAGACATCTCATTAAATGGCCATAAATTTACCATCAAACCGGAACGCGATACTGCTGAATACTACCATTTGGCGACAGATAGATTAGGTAATGCGGTGGCGCCTACGCTCCCGAGTTCCTACTCCTACACCTGGAACTCTACCACCAGTAAAAATGTTACAGCTATCACATAATTATGCTTAGTGACTTTAATAGTAGTAGCTACTGAGCCGATTTCTTAGAAAAAAAATATTTAATAATTGAAGAAATGAATAAATAATTAAAACTTTTACTCGTTTAATAAATTCGTTGTGCGTGCAGCGTTTTTTTGAGTAATGTTGGTGACAAACAAGCAGCTTACATGGATAGTGAGTAACATAGTAATAATAACATAAAATAGCCCATAGACATGTACAAAAAACTGGAGGTCAAAATACAAATGCTTTGTCGCCCCTGAGGGCTATGTTTTTTTTCTTTGTGATTGTCTGTGATAGTTATTAAAGGGCCATACATTACCGTCTAACCGGACATAATATTGCTTAACATTACCATTTGGCGGTATATATGTAGATTGATTAGGTAATGCCACACCGCGGACACTCCGCCAAAATTCCATACAAACGCTTAATTTGGTCTCTTTTACACAGACATCAATCAGTAACGTGTATTTACACGTACACCTGTGTGCGTAGCACGTAGAAAATACCAACCGTCGCCCATAAGAGGGGAGGAGGTTGAGTGATGCGGGAAAATAAGGCGGGACGTCGAAGTGTCCATTCTATACGCAGTATTATTACATATTCTCTGGTAATGCGATAGTGCCTAAACACTCGAGCTTCAACACTGAAACTATTCCATCAGTATAATAAACCACAATTATAGATGTAAAGTGATACGCGAAACCAAACGCATCTTCGAACAATACAAGTTTTGATAAGATAGATGGAACATCCGAAACTCTCTCAAAAGCCTCCCAAACCGCGTTTAATCCACCCCGGAAACGTCGGTAGCGCTGTTTAATTACTGGCCTATTAAATTTGTCGGCCGCCGCCTGATTTGGGACACTCCTCCGCTGCTTGACCCAGTTCTATGTCACCATGTATTTGTGCATCCCTTTGTGTGGACGGTACTGTCAAGAGCGTTATGTGGAGACATAAGTATATTTGTCTTTTACATTATTGACTGAAAATATTATTTTATTATGTTGTACTACTAGATTTAAGCTGTCTATTAATACATACCCACTGGTGTGATGTGCTATATATATCGACATACCGCGGACTGTCCGCCAAAATTCCATACAAACGCTTAATTTGGTCTCTATTACACAGACATCAATCAGTGACGTGTATTCACACGTGCACACAGGTGCGTAGCACGTAGAAAATACCAACCGTCGCCCTTAGGAGGGGAGGAGGTTGGATGATGCGGGAAAATCGGGCGGGACGTCTAAGTGTCCATTCCATACGTAGTTGTATTACATATTCTCTGATATCGACCAAACCCGCGCGAGCGGACCGCATCGGACTTGGTGAATAATAATTCTGTCCGCCGGACTCTTCTACATACGGCCAGATTTGGTTCGGAGCGTACCGAATCCGGATTTGGTACGGAGCGGACGGACGTCCGGACGTGTGTTACGACTATTAAAGACGTTCATGCTTCCACGATGCAGTCGTATTTTTATTAGATTATCGATTAGTAGCCAACTAAGTGCGTCGAATTTTGACTGGTCGTTACATTAATAATAATTTTTCACTGGTGGTAGAGCTCCAGCGACAGGGCTCGCGGGCGTAGGCACCACCGCATTACCAATATACTTGCCGCTAAATGGTAGTGTTCAGCAGTGTCGTGTTCCGGTCAGGTGGTAATTTACGGCCCTGTAAACAACTACCATAACTTACACATAAGCGGTGTATTTATAATTTACCATCACTTGTTCTTGTGTGTCTACACTACTAATCTAGATTACAGACTGTTTGTACTCCTAAGAAAATAAAACATAACATAGTACCTATTTACCTATTTTTTAGTATTGAAACAATATAGTAGTGCCTGTGTGAACATGAGAGATAATTAAATTCTGTATATCACAAAGTATGCAGGTATACAGCAAATAAACCGTAGGTATAATATATTCATGCTCGCTACGGTACAAACTGTAATTTACGAACTGCATCTTGTAAAGTTAATTGTCTGTTCAAGAGAACTCAGTTTCTACGGAACCACACCAAACCCACACTACAGACAAGAGAAACATCATTAATCAGAAGTGTACTCGACCAAAACATCGCATATACTCGTACAACAGAAAGTACCTACTTAAGGTACTTACTTGAATCCTATTCATTTTATTTCAAACGAAAATCTTGGGCCTTGGCCTTCATTCTCTTTACATGAAATCAGCTCGAGAGTCCATCGACTTTTAACTGGAAAACCCTCAATCGACTTTTTTACTAAACATACTTAAATAAAAATAAATGTAAGTAAAAACAAATCGAAAAATAGAATTCATGGAAATATTGGTAAGTTAGTAAGTGAGTATACTAATTGGTCTATTATTATGAAACCTAAGTATTATGGTAAAAATTTTGGGCGGCTATTGTCACTAAAGTGAAGCTCAGTTTTTTTAATAATAAGTTTTACGGTCATGAATTTTAATCCAATATATTTTTTTCTATTCTTAATTTTCTTAACATTTCACTACACTTGTTTACGTCGATCTCATTATTTATCGGATTAGTTATGCCTCTGTGCCGGTAATTATAAAGCCATACATTACCTCCTGACCGGAATACGATATATGCATACGATCCAGTTATTTAGTCGATAAGAACAACCACCCACTTAGCGTAGCTTACTTCAACCAACAAAAAACGCGATACAAAGTTCAAGCAAACACAAAGACATTTCTCAAACTACCAAAAGCTATACGGTAATTCATCAAGCTCATAAGGGAGTTGACGCAAGGAGCGCGCTCCGCAGAGAATTACATTATAACTACATCGCAACTTGAGACACAACGTCGGACGTGGTTATACTTGAGTACGAACACTAATAATTACATTATGAAGAGACTTAGACGTAGCTGGAGGTGTTTACGGAGTTGCCGACTTAGGATGTGCAGGGGATTCCTCAGCATTATAATGATTTATAAAATAATAACTCGCTTATTCTTAAACTTATTGTAAGGAGTTAGACTCTTAGCGACAGGAATACAATTTCTATTTTTCTATTTTTCTCTTTTCCAATTTTACCCTATTGATATTTTCAAATGATAAAGATAGTATAAAATTGTATGTATCTTCACGCCAGGTCCCTAACGGGGTAGGCAGAGAGTGTAGAGCGCCAGATATCCCGATCCTGACATACCTCTCGTGCCTCGTCTATCTTCATCATTCTCTTCATACATGCACGCCGATTCTTAAGACTTTTGACCCCACCATCAGACAGAACTCGACCTATTTGGTCATGGTAGGTGAGTCTTGGTCTTCCTGGGCCTCTGAAACCATCCACATTCGCATTGTATATCTGTTTAGTCATTCGCTCATTCGACATTCTTTCTATATGCCGGCACCATCGGAGCATGCCTTTTTTCATTTTTACACCGATACTATCATTCACACAAAGCCTCTTTCTTATATCTTCATTACGAACGCGATCGGTGAGTGATACACCGCAGATCTTGCGCAAAGATCTCATCTCGACCGCGTTTAACTTACTTTCTTGCTCTTTCCTGCATACCCAGCTCTCAGTATAAAATCTTTGCAATTATTCCTCCTATCCTCCAATTCAATTTCAATTTCATTTATTCAATAACAATTTTTAACCGACTTCGAAAAAAGGAGGAGGTTCTCAATTCGACCGGATCTTTTTTTTTTTTTCTTCTTGTATGTTCCCCGATAATTCGAAAACGCCTGTACCGATTTCGATAATTTTGATTTCGTTTGAAAGGGTGTGCCTCCCAGTTGGTCCCATTGTAACCATGTCAATGTGTGATGATACGATTCTGGAGAAATCAAGGGAACTCCTCAAATTTCATAGCACACTTGAAAGATTTTCGATATTTTTCATAATAATAATGTTCCGTGCCTTGTGGCCGTATACCTCACAGGTGGGCCCATTGTCACCATGACAAGATGTGATGATGGGATCCTGGAGAAATCGAGGGAACTCTTCAAATTTCATAGCACACTTGAAAGATTTCGATATTTTTTATATAATAACATTGTGCCGTGTGTTTGCTTTCGGAAGTCACAATTTGATGAAGTGGAACTGATGATGAAGACTATATATGGTACCTTCTTAGTTGAAATACCTACTTTTACTGTAATAATACTAATAATAGTTACTCGTTTGTTTAAAACATTGTTACTATAAACCGCGATTGTTCGAAAATGCCTGAACTTACCAATTTAGACATGTTTTTTGTTTTAGTATACCCCACCTCACAGGTGGGCCCATTGTCACGATGTCAAAATGTGATTATGGGATCCTGGAGAAATCGAGGGAACTACTCAAATTTCATAGCACAAAGGAGATGATGATGGAGGTGATGATGGTGGAGGTGATGATGTTGATAGAGGTGGTAATGATAAGAGATGATGATGACCGTGGTGATGATGGAGATGATGATGGTGGTGATGATGGCAATGATGATGGTGATGACGGTGGAGGTGATGATAATGGAGGTGAAAATGATAGAGGTGATGATGAAGATGATTATGATGGAGGGGATGATGATGGAGGAGATGATGATCAAGGTGATGATGATGATGATGGGGGTCATGATGATGGAGATGATAATGATGAAGGTGATGATGTAGGTGATGATGATGGAGGTGATGATGATTAAAGTGATGATGATAATATCACTACACTTTAAATTAGCCTTTTGCTTGACTGCCTCAAAACCAGCTACTGGAATAGATAGTTTTCGAAACTGCTATTAGAGTTCAATAGCGGTTCGTTGCCGTTCCAGAAAAGCCGCTATTATACACATCTAGAACTGATGATAAAGACTATAGATAGTACTTTCGTAGTTGAAATACCTACCTACTTTTACTGTAATACTTAATATTAATAATAGTTACACCACTGAATAGCAAAAAATAAATTATTATAAAATTAAAAAAAAAAACCGCCTTCAAAAAAAATTCAAAACTGTTTAGACAAAAACACTAAAAAGCGAAAAATAAACTCAATTACTTTAATATGGGCTACGTACTTACCTGCTCATAGGTTTGAAGTCGGTGCCAAGGCAATAGTGCGGCCCGCGCGTTAGGACTAATGTTGTGGTGTTGCAGTACCTACTATGTTAAGCTATCTAACTCTCCATGTAAAAGAGACATTCTACTGATGTTTTTGACGTGTCATAAGAGGTGCCTGTCACCCTAAATGAATAAATGAGTTTCTGATTCTGATTCTATCAAATACGGCTATTTGAAGCGCACTATTTAACCAATCACAAGCAGGCAGTTTATCTGTTACGTCAGAGGAGTGGCGAAAAGAAGGTTCATAATAATATGCAATCAGTGTTTTTTAGAATTCCGTAGTAAACAAGGAACCTATATAATTTCGCCAAGTTCGTCTGTCTGTCTGTCCGTCTGCGGTTTAGCGCAAAAACTATTGGTACTAGAAACTGGCAAAATGGCTGAAATTTGGCACAAGTGTACACCTTAATCACGCCGACAAATTAATAAATAAAAAAAACTGGTTGCCTGTAAAGTCGGTTTTACGGGCGAAGATTTTACGTGACAACGTCATTTTCTCGGTAGAAAGGCATTCGCCGGTCCGGCAGGCCTCTCTCTCGTTCGGTGACTCATCGTTACTTTACCGGGCGTTACACTTTTTCATGAGTGACTCCGAGCCGCAACCTAATTTAAGACGTTGTCACGTCACTAAATGGTGGTAATAAAGACATGAAAAATAAAATTATTTGTAACGCGCGGATATTATGTTTATTTTTCATTTTCTATATAGTGTGGGATATCGTTGGATAGGTCGTTCAACAATGTAAGGGGTGTTCTTACATCAGTTTTGGATGTAGATTTAATAACTGTTCGTAACTTATTAAGCTTTAAAGTGCCAATTTTCATTAGTCAAGTGTCCCCCCCACTCTCTACCAACTAAACGGTTGTTGTTAGAAATTCAAACGTTGCGGCAATAGTAGCTACATATAATGAAATTAAAAGGAAAATTATCACACCTAAGTTGGCTCTACGAGTTTGCGAGTAATAGTCCACCAAATATAATACTCGAAATTTTTAAACATGAAATTGTTCAAAAATTTTGAAAAATAGAAAATATTTATATATTGTTTCACTACATTAATCAAACTTAAAAATTACGGAACACTACACTGCGCGTGGCTCAACACGCACTTGACCGGGTTTTTTGTCACTATGTTTGAGTGGTTGATGGTTTTTATATATGTATATATATATATATATGTGTATCTTCACGCCAGGTCCCTAACGGGGTAGGCTGAGAGTGTAGAGCATTGTTTTTATAAAGAAAATAATACAAATTTAAGAAAAAAATTAAGACTTGAAGTATTTCAATTTATAACTTTTGCACTCGAATGTACTCCATGTATAAATTTGTTAACAATATTTTATGACCGGTCCGTTGAGACGTAGACGATTTTTTATTACGGCTGAATGGACTACGGTCCATTATTTTTGGTCCGTTCAGACGTAGTACCTAAATATCCTATCATTAACAAAGATTAGTGCGATAAGATCTCTGGTGGTCTCGACGCGTGCATAACCCAAGATAGGCCCAGTTCGGTGCTGTTCTGACCTGACCTACTTATGCCGAGGATAAATCTTGGCCACAGTTTCCTTTGGTTACTATCTTGAAAATCTCTACTGGGTGCAGAGTTGAAATACTAGGGGCATTTCACTTATTTAATGTATGTAAATTGAAAAGACATACGTTTACAAAGGAAAATGACCACATAATGTTGAAAAACTGTTGATCGAACAATGAGCATTAATTGGTTATTACGTTATGAAAGTGCAAACATGCAGCTCACATTGATGTTAAGTGATGACTGCAGCCTATAGACACTCACACGAAGACTAAGGTCAAAATGCAGATGCGTTACCACTCCTGAGGCCTAAGGTGTTATGCCTCTGTGCCGGGAATTACAGGGCCGTACATTAACACCTGACCGGAACATGATAGAGGTGAACACTAACATTTAGCGGCAAGTATATTAATTAGGTAATGCGGTGGTGCCTACGCCCGCGAGGTCCGTCACTGGAGCTCTGCCGCCAGTAAAAATAAGGTAACCAATAGGGTACCTGTTAAAAAAGGTAACAATAAAGCCTGCAGCTCACATTGATGTTAAGTGATGACTGCAGCCTATATCTAGACATGTACACAAAAACTAGAGGTCAAAATTCAGATGCGTCGCCACCCCTGAGACCTAAGTTGTTATGTCTCTGTGATAGTTATTATGGGGCCATACCTACATTACCATCTAACCTGAACACGATGAACACTACTATTTGGCGGCAGAGAGATTAGGTAATGCGGTAGTGGCTACGTGCTCGAGCGCCTGCACTAGAACTCTACCACCGGGCCTGACATTTTTTCTAAATATAATGTATAAAAATGTGTAATAACGTTGAAATATACCGTTAAGATATTTGAAAGCATCTCGCGGTCTCGACCCTCGAGTTCCGCATAACTCAAGTTAGGCCCCAGTTCGGTGCTGTCCTGTCCTGACCTACTTATGCCAAACACTAGTTTGAGAATTTCCACGGGTTTAGCTTCAGATTTTGATTATGCATATGAAGTGAAAAAACTAATGCTGTAGCTATATCAGACATTTTCAGTTATTCGGTTTCCTTTTTCTAAATTTTGCCTTGTTTTAATAACGACTGGCCGACCCGGCACACTTCGTATTGCCTCACAATGAAATGTGTCAAAGGTTTGATTTGATTTGTATGGGAAAATGTAATTGTGGTTTTTACTATTTCCCTACAATTTCTTCATATTTTCGTACCTTTTAAACCCTCCCTGGACTTCCAAAAATCATTCAAAACTAGCCAAATCGGTCCAGCCGTTCTCGAGTTTCAGCGAGACTACGAACAGCAATTGATTTTTGTATATATAGATGAAGATTTGAAGAAAAAATAGCAAAGAAAACATTCTTCAGTCAGGATTTGAATTAAAGTGCCAGAAAGATATTGTTCATAATTTTTCAGAAATTTGAATTTTTAACCTAATAACGTCTTATAAATCGATGAATGCAGACTGCACTCACGAAAAATTGTCACGTTCCGCGTTAGCTAAGCGTGCAAAAGCGAGAGCGCATCACAAGCGATAGAGGGGCACGATCCAACAAAAAAACGAAATTAGGTTTTTGTTTTCTTATGACGTCATCTTGTAAAAATATGTCCTGGAAACCGACTTTACAAACAGCCATTTAATTATTTTTTATGTAATATATCTGTGAATACACAAAGTGTACATATAGTGCACATAGAATGACACAACAAAGAATGTGCCCAAGCTCTACAAATTTCTAAAACATCTTAAGTTACATAAAAATCTTATTTTGCGTGCAAGAAGCACATTCTAGTTACAACATTTTCTTTACAGCGGAATACATTTTCGCTCCATCCCTATTTCCGCCATTTTTATGGACCCACATCGTCCCAGTTCGCCTGCGATCACGGAAATTGGAAAAGTGTCCGTCGGTATGGAAGCTGTTTGAAATCGTTGAGCAATACCAGATAATGCCTTAACATGTTTTTATGTTTTGGTGGTGGCAAATAAGCGAGTAGTTCACATTGATAGCTAATACTGTAGCCTATAAACATCTACACCAAAACCTAAACATTATACATTGGAACATGTTCTTTGGATTCTTAACATTCGTTACATAGCAATATCCATCGGCGAGTCAGACTCACATTTAGCCGCTTTTTGTCAAATGCTAGTACAAATGGATAATAAAAAATAATAATGGCGACCCATTATACGTCCCACTGCTGGGCACGAGTCACTTCCCTTTTTGGGAGGAGGCCTGGACCTTACTCCACCACGCTGCTCCAGTGCGGATTGGTGGAGATACAGGTTAGTGGCCAACCCACTATCGGATGTATTCAAACCGCCCATAAGGCCTCCGACAAGGTTAACTGCATGCTTGATTGCCACTTCCATAACATAAAAAAGTAAAAGCTGTAAAGCTGTAAAGCAGATCATATTGGCCTTTGGAACTTTGCCGGTGAATGACAAAGAATGACTCTTTTTCTTTTCTTTTTACTCTTTGTTATCTGATATACTTTTACATTAGTTTATTACATTTAGTTTTATCTTAGTGATATTCTTGACTTTACATATATTTTTTATCTTGTTTGACATGTATATCAATTGTTATTCGCTTTAATTTATTTTGTTTGTTTTTGACGTGTCATAAGAGGTGCCTGTCACCCTAAATGAATAAATGAGTTTCTGATTCTGATTCTGATTCTGATTCTGATTCTGCTTGTCGGATAGTATCGGCACGTGAGTATTTATTTACTAGTTATTCATCGGTGCCAAAGACTGTTGTACTCTAGTCCAGAGATCGCAATCTCAAAATTGTCTATTTCAAACTCAAACTCAAAAAATTATTTAATCACTTGGAAATAATAAAATTTGCTTGTGATAGGTCAAATTACAAAATTAAACATTAAAGCGAATAACAACTGATACGTTGATTAATATGTCAAAGTAAACAAAATAAAATAAATAATGGTCCAAAAATACTTAATAATAAAAATAGGTATCAACAGAATGTTCCATACTCGCTTTTACAATCGGCAAGATAAGACTAAACAAAAAAAAAAAAAAAAAATTGAACGAATTTCCTTATCGCGCGCTACGCTGGCTAAGGGGGCTAGGCGAGCGTCACGAAAAATCCTCACGACACTTTTGCTGTAGTACGTAGCGCTCGGAGAGGGGGCAGGCCGAGTATAGGATTCGACTTATTCGTTCTTTCTCTCTTTCTCTCTCTCGACAGTGACAAGCCACGCGACGCGCGCGTCTTTGTGTATGCGTACAGTGTTTTGTCGTACTCGTGTGTATGTAGATTTAGCTATTTTAATTATTTTAAAAAATAAATAAATAAACCAAATACATGAATTGTGAAAGTGATTCAGTAGAAGTTGAAGAGGAACTTCGTCCCAATCGGGTGTCTCACATGTGACACCTCAGACAGTTTTTTTTCTTTAAAAATGAATTTTCCATTCCCAACTTATCAAAAATCCATGGCCACCCTACAAATCCAAGGCAGGTCGTACGCACACAAGCCGTTAAATTTACATCGTATCACCGCACCAAACAAACTCATTTCGTGGGACAGGTGCGCGAACAGATGGTAAATTGTACAATGTATAGAGATCGTCTTATTTTACGCCGATAGGGAACGTAGGTAGGTACTGTATGCCATTATCTGAATGTATCAGCAGTTTTGTTGCACGGCATTCACATATCATCCCTGGATGTATGTGTATTTGCTACTTCAACAAAAAAATTAAAAGAAAATATGGAAAGTAAATTTTACGCCCGGATCTGCTGACCACATCCGACGTATTGCGTGGATTGTTTTTTGTAATGAAAGTGGCAAACAAGCATGCAGATCACATTGATGTTAAGTGATGACTGCAGCCTATAGACACCAACATCTTTGTGCAACCCAGCCTTACTATCGTTTGAGTATTAAAAAAAACACATACAAAAAAATATAAAAGTAAGATTAATCACGATGATCATTTCAATTTTATCGCAATATCAATCATGAACATCCAAGCGATGAGCGTACCAGTGTGGCTCGTCCCTAATGGATCGAAGGTACGTTTTGTGTACCAGTTATACTCGTATTTGTAGTAAATTATGTTACGTAATGATTTAAGCATCCCTTCGCTAACGTGAAAAGGAAATTAAATTTACGGTGATGTTCCTTTCAATCCCAGTTAATTAGTTTCTATTGACATGGGCAAGGCTTTGAGGTTGAAACCAGAACATTTTTACACGAATTTAAAAGGACACAATGATATGACTTTTACATGGAAGCGAGAGCTGGGTATGCAGGTAAGAGCATGGAAGTAAATTAAAAGCGGTCGAGATGATATCTTTGTGCAAGATCTACGGTGTATCGCTCACCGATCGCGTTCGTAATGAAGATGTAAGAAAGAGGCTTTGTGTGAATGATAATATTGGTGTAAAAATGAAAAAAGGCATGCTCCGATGGTTCGGGCATATAGAAAGAATGTAGAATGAGCGAATGACTTAACAGATATACAATGCGAATGTGGATGGTTGTAAAGGCCCAGGAAGACCAAGATTGACCTACCATGAAAATAATGTTTTTATTAAGTTCTCTTGTTCATTCAAAATTCAAGCTTTTTAGCTTTATCTACTGTAAAGAACTGAACCATAATATATAGCACTAACAGCACTTAATTCCACAGTGGCGACCACAATTCAACTGATCCCCCTCTTACCATTGACAAGCCCATTTATACCCTCAATTCCTCAACTTCGTAAACAACATTCGAGTCGTTATCTTCACAATAACCAACAGGTGTGATTCAAAATGTAAACTACCTAATTCCAATAAGGCACCTGTTTTGGCATAAACACCACCTGATTTGGCACAAACACCACCTGCTTTTGCACAAACACCATTTGTTTCACCTTAAATGATGCCTACTATATTTTAGGCACTAACACTACGTTGAAATTACAGGCTGTTGAAAATGGTGTGAACGTCTTTGAGAAAACAAAGAAAGAAAACATTTTTTTGCTCGACTTGACAGAGACGACTAGACCGTGCCTTTAGATATTTTTTAATATTTACTTATGAGTTGTTGCCGAAACAGTGTAAATATTGTGATAATACATGCGTCCTAATGTCCTAATGGTTTGTCGCTAATGGACCGAAGGAGTATTTTGCCTACCAGTTGTATTGGTAGCAAATTATGTTATACCATAATTTATTCATCCCGCTGCTAACGTGGAAAGGAAATTAAATTTGCGGTGATGTACCTTTCATTACCAGTTAATTGGTTTCCATTGACATGACTAAGGCCTGGCGCTGTACGTTTATTTTAAGAATGTGGCTATGTGGCACACAAATTTTAAAAGAACACAATGAAATGTCAAGTTATCCAAACTAATTTAGGTTATCAAGGTCAATTTTAATATTTATAGATATTCAATTATTGATTTGTTTCACAAAAATTGTAAATATGGTGATTACGAGCGGCAGGTATGCGATTATGAGCGGCGGAATTTATAACATACACAATAGATTACTACCGTATATGTAACGTAAGTAACATTGTACCCGTGCGAAGCCGGGGCGGGCCGCTAGTTTTATATAATAACAACAATTGTACCTAAACAGCCGTAATCCAGAGGCGGGCTTTGGGCATACGACGACCCTGTCTATTTACACACTCATTAGTGGGTGACACGACCTCACCCGAAGGGGTGATCTTACTTCGTAGAACGAAGTAAATAAGTAATCCAATATAACTTACAATGTCGCATTGTGCAGCTGGTATGATCATAATAAGCCTAATTTCTGAATTCACTAATTCACAGACAAAATAGGTATTGTAAGCTTTTAAAGAACATCGAAAGAAACTCCGAATGTGACTAAAATACATTAAACTAGCTACAGTAATATTATAAAACTCAATATTTTAATTAAAACTGTCTTGTAACGACGATAAAATATCATAAGATATCAATTAATAGCTATTTGCAAGTCAAAATTTAGAAATCTGTCCATAGATCTTTTGTGTTGCCTACTCCCTTCAGGCTCCTTTACTGGAGCCCTACCACCAGCAAGACCTATGATTCTAATTATATTAAACAAAAAAGTTCAACTTACATCAATACCTAGTCTTACATCGTTGTAAATAAACACTATCCAAAGCAAATGTTACGTTACGATATTGGTATCGGTTGTTTGTTTAAATAACTGTTAATTTAAACTACCCTGTATTGATATCTGTCCAAATTACGTTGGCTCGGTGTATGCCAATCTGGTGTGTTTGCACAATGGTTATTAGTACCGTTGGCTGTTTTTCCACAGCTATATCCCAAGTTGAAAATTGCCCGAGCATCGGTTTGTTTCCCCACGATAATCGTAATTAGAACGCTTTCATAAAGTATTGGTTTTGATCACGAGCGATGCAGTTTCGTTGGTTTCCTTATTTATTACTTTTCAGCTCTATTGTGTTTCGGTTAGATAAGTTGTAGTATTTTACAGAACCGTTATTCTTGAACAGAGGCAAAATATGTTAGGCATAAAAATAATATAAAAAGTGTCATCATCATCATCATTTCAGCCAAAAAACGTCCACTGCTGAACAAAGGTCTCCCCCAAAGAATGCCACAAAGAACGGTCCTGGGCCGCCCTCGTACACAGTACGTTTAAGTGGTTGCGGGCACAAGCTAGTTATCTATAATAACAAATGCATTTTCCACTAAAGATATTCTTGTCCGAATATCTCAAACAACTTTAAGTCCCGTGTACCTAGAAGAAATAAAATAAACCCTAACAGTAAATACAAGCACTATCTGCTGAAAGAATCAATACAGTATTGTATTTTTATTTCCACTACACGTCGTAATTTTTCGGGTCGGCAACGCAGAAAAGGGGAAAGGAAAAAAGATAACATCTGTTTAGAAATGCCGCGAGTCCGAGAGGCGGTATAAAAAAAACGCCATAAAATTTCATACCAATCCATTGCGTACAACGAAAATATCGGAAGATATCAAAGCCTTGTGGTAGATAAAATTCGAAGAAAGATAAATCTATATATATAAAAATGCAACCCGTTTTCCTTGGTCACGCGTGAATGGCTGGACCGATTTGGTTAATTTTGGTTTTGAATGATTTTTGGAAGTCCAGGAAAGGTTTAAAAGGTAAGAAAATATGAAGAAATTGAAGGGAAATAGTAAAAACCACAATTTCATTTTTCCATACAAATAGTCCGTATCTATAAAACCTTTGACACATTATTTCATTGTGAGGCAATACGAAGTTTGCCGGGTGAGCTAGTAATAGATAAAAAGTATGTTCTTCTTACAAATAGTAACGTAATGTGTTCTGTAAATACATGTCCGCGCGGCAGATACTGCTGAATCTATGCATGCATGCATATATTTAACACCAGTTTCCTTTGTTTTTAGGGTTCCGTAGTAAACAAGGAACCCTTATAGTTTCGCCATGTCCGTCCGTCCGTCTGTTTGTTTGTCCGTCCGCGGTTTAGCGCAAAAACTATTGGTACTAGAGACTTGTAATTTGGCACAAGTATACACCTTAATACGCCGACAAAGCGGTAGAAGAAAACCATGAAAAATAAAATTATTTAACGTACCTCCCCTACATGTAACGCGCGGATATTTTTCGTTTTCTATATAGTGCGGCATATCGTTGGATAGGTTTTTCAAAAATTTTAGGGGTGTGATTTAGTTAACTGTTCATGACTTATTAAGCTTTAAAGTGCCAATTTTTGGTTAGAGTCAAGTGTCCCCCCCCCATATACCAACTAAACGGTTGTTTTTAGAAATTTTAACGTAGCATATATAACGAAATTAAAAGAAAAACTATCACACTTAAGTTGGCTTTACAAGTTTGCGGCTAGGTAATAGTCAACCAAATGTAACACTTGAAATCTTTGAACAACTCCATAAAAAATATTTGTTTATTTTTTCCATTGCATTGATCAAACCTAAAACCTACGGAAAGTGTAGGGTACACTGCGCGTGGCCCGACACTTGACCGTTTTTTTAATGTTAGGAATATGTACAAAAGTTTGAAAGGACACAGAAACTATTCACATTATTTTATTTTAAAGAAAAATGGAAAGAAAAATTTGACTTCAGGCGAGACTCGAACTCGCGGCCTACTGGGAATCTAGTCAAGCCGCTCTTCCAATTGAGCTACTGAAGTCCTGCCCGATTTGTCAAATCTTTCCTTCACATTTATTGCATTGCTTTATGGTAGCAGCAGCGCCATCTATTGCCAACTATGCTAGTTAGGCAACCGATATAATAGACTTTGCAGTTTATTGAATCGTAAAGAAGTCGCTTTTACCCTTAATAATTGTTCAACAATTATTAAAGAGCGGCTGGACTAGATTCCCAGTAGGCCGCGAGTTCGAGTCTCGCCTGAAGTCAAATTTTTCTTTAAAATAAAATATATTTCACAAGCATGTGTTAATGTGAAATAATATAAAACAACTATTCACATTGATGATAAACGTGAGAAATTGGAATATTAACAAAAAAATATTAACGTGATCCTAGATTGCTATTCAATTTCCAATTGATTGAACGACGAGCTTATCGTTTGCCTTCGAATTCACCAAATTCATTGTATTTTCGACAGAAAATGAAATTAGTTTAATAACAAATCCTCCCAGCAATGGCTGCGCGATTTATTCATAATTTTCTCTATGGGGCCGTTCATTAAATATGTTTGCATACTAGAGAGGGAGAGGAAAGGGTGTCACTGAGCGTGACGAGATGTGACAGAGGGGGGATGGAGGGTCTCCGGCAACGTGATGTTCACAGTCCATTAAATATTCGTTATAAAAGATATTTATTGATTTATTGAAATTTTATTAAAATAAATAAACAATTTTTTTTATCTCAATATATGTACACTATTAATTGAAATCATACTTCATACTAATACTATTTTAGCGTGATGTATTTTACGAATAGAGTACTTCATGATAATATTATTCTTGTCTTGGTAAAATATGACCTATTTCTAGAAAGTTATCCAAACTAGTTTGCCACCATTAAAACGCGTGGGCTTACACCCATATTCTAAGACGTTACTCGAAACATTCCTTGACTCACACTCAGCTGAGGACACTTTATGAGGACGCCTCGAAATCCATATTCTTAGTTGTATTTTGACAGTACCTCATGTGTACGGATTATCATAAAGATAATTCAGAAAGTCTTGAGAATCTATTTATATATAAAAAAATGGTATTTAATTATATTTCCAGACAGTTTCGACACGAAAAACTGTGAAATGTAAATAATCCTCGAAACTTCAAGGTAGGTCGTGAGGTACCTTGGAGTTTGACAGTTGCTCTCTTACCTCAAACGAAGGAGAATGTCGAGTTAACGTTATTAGTTACAACTAAGAGTACCAATTCCCTTGAGTAAGGTTGAGTTAAGGTCGAGGTTACGACTTAAAATATGGGTGTTAGTCTTACGAATGTTACTTGGGTATTACAAAAAATAGTTACGAATTACGCTGTAGTTCGTCTCTGAAAATTCGTTCTCGGAAAAAATTGCCATGGATTACCCTTTATTAGCCCTTTATAAAAGGGGACTGTCTTAGCCATATCATAAAAATATTGTCCTCATAATTTATAGCCTTCGTTGGTCTTCTAATAAGAATATTTACGAGGTTTTTTTTTATTTAATTTTATGGCATCGCTTGTTTTGCGTATTGCCAGTGTCAAGTAAAACGATATTTCGTATTCGTAATAGGCAACGTAAAGTCAGAGTCGTCAGTCAATTTATCAGTCCGTCAGTCAGTCACAGTCAGTAATTCTAGTAAAGCGATGGCTACTTTACCAGAACATTTACAATGAAGTTTTGGAGGCAACCCGAAAAAACGTGTTTTCGCACTGTTATTCTATTTCACTATACACGAGCACTATAATAAGCTTATATCAAACAAAATGCCACCAACTTTATTTAATTTAACTCAAAAATACACCTAGAAAATGAAATAAAATAAGAGCACCACAGGCATCTTTCAAGGTTACCCAATATTTACGATGTACCACGTCACCAATTTTTTGAATTTTTGAATTACAAAATCAGAACTAATCGAATCGTTTTTGTACGTTCTACGTTCAAATTCATAAGCTTGGCTTCTGAACTAAATAAGCCAACTTTTTTAAAAAATATAACGGCGTCGATGTTACGCATATTGCCAGTGCCAAAAATGCCAATAATAACCAAGATAATGAAATAAACAAAGAGCACCCCACTCTTCAAGAAGCCACTTCACAAGAGCCTCTTTCTAGGTGCCCGCCATAAGTCTTGGCTGAACTTACTAATATAATATATTATATTCAATAATTTAGCACTTTTTCAAATCCACACAGCAATATGCGCAATAGATACACCAATTTTCACACCTACACAGATTACACAATTGATGCAAATAAGCCTGCCACATAAGAAAAAAGCTCAGACGCGTTCGTGTCGAAATAAATAAGGAATATTTATTCCACCTCCTCATAATCCGCGCAAAAATATTTAACTCTATTCAAAAGCTGAACTCATGTTTACAGCGGGCGTAGTGAAGATTTCGCCGAGAAATGTAAATTAATGTTCAACACGCGTAAAAATCATCCTTGATTTTGTTTGGAACCTTTCGTTTTTTATGTTCGACATAATATATTTTTTACAGGCGCTGGTGGCGCGGCGTTCGCTCAAGTTAAGCCACGTAGAGACCAAGCTTAATTTCATTTAAGGCAGCCACACACGGTCTTACATATGGGAAACGAGCGCGATTTTCTCGTTTTTTTGCGACTGTTTATTAGAAAAAAGTCTTACAAAGAATAATTTAAAGGACAAAAAGTGATCCGCATTACTTAAATAAATCTACTTACCGCTAAATCTTGTTGCTGTTATTTCCAGCACAGAAGCTTAACAGTATCGCGACCGCAGAGTGGCAACACATCGCACGTAGATGTTTATGACCTTAGATTAAGTACTTATAGATGTAGCCAGCGTGTGGCCGCTCATGAGACAGCCAGATGAAATCATGAGTGTTGCTAGTAAATAAAGTTTCCCAATTTTCTTCCTAATAATTTACTATATTTCGGCAAGTTTATATGTTAAACATTCCTAAGCATTTTATTTTTATTCAGATTAGTTGAATTGTAACGAATTGATTGAATGATGAATTAAAACATTCAATTAATTCTATACATTTTGCTGAAAGATCAAGAACATATCTAGAAAATGTACATAATTTGAAATAGGTAACCATGAATTAGCATTTATTATGCTGCAAGCTGTGAATAATCTAGGTTCTACATTAATCACAGCTCGCACTCTAGAACATCATCTACAGGGTATTATTTCTTTGGCCGCGATCTTATAGACAGTTTATCAGAACGATTGCTGTATCGGGTAAGGCATTCAATATTTGCGTGTAAGTAATAGTTAAATAAAACTAAGAGTTTCAGTGTGATGATTATTCAAATTATAAATATCAAGACATAAATCATTATACAATTATAATGTTAGTGTCCTGTCATGAAATGTCAGAATGTGGGAATGTTAGTACTTCCGTGGAATGAACGGAAATACTAAGTTCCGAAGGGTCTCGATCATTTTTAATGCTAGCCCTTAAAACATTAAAAGCAAGCAACATACACCGGCAAACAATGATCAACAAGTTCACATCGATAAGTGGGTACCGAGTAAATGAAAACTGCGGCCTATAGATTACTTTTTAAACATTGAGATCTCTAGATCTCGATTTAAATGCAGATGTGTGTGTATTGCAGGTCCCTAACGGGGAAGGCAGAGAGTGTAGAGCGCCAGATATCCCGGTCCTGACAAACCTCGTCGTTCACCCACCCTCAATCGGTTAAAAATAAAAAAGGGCCCGCTGCCCCGATGTGAAATACTGCCTCGCTTTACTAAGCACCCCCAACTTTTTGGATGCCAACTTGGTCTTACACTCAATGTGACTCCCGAATTGCACTTCGTTCGATATGTCAACGCCCAGGATACCGATACTCTTATCAACGGCGAGCGGAATGCCCTGGAACTGTGGTGCTACAATGAATGGGGTTTTTTAGCGGTGAACGCGCAGACTTGTGACTTTGAGGGGTTAAACTGTACTAAATTAAGGCAGCGTTTGACGCATTGGTGTGGGACCTCTGTAGCTTAGAGGTAAAGCGGCTGGACTGATTATCCTGAGGTTGCAGGTTCGATTCCCGAAGTCAACTTCGGGCAGGAATCGAACCTGCAACCTGCAATTTTTCTTTCCCATTTTTTTCTATAATAACAATATTTTTTATTCTACACCGTCTTGGAAAGAATTACCAAAGCCACTTAATATTTTGTTATGGCTTATTGTCAATTCTAACACTGTTAGAACAAAAACGTATATGTCTACGAAATTAGGGAGAATATAAAAGTAAATTTATGGCAACACACCAAAATAAGTATGTGGGATTTCGTTGAATGAAAATCAAGAATTTCATGAGAAATGCGCTTTATTTTGAATTGATAATCAAAAGTAATATGCTTCAACGTGTATTTTGTTCAATAGACATACATTATTTACTAATATCTGTTTACTTACGAATGAAAAGTGATGTCGTTTAAAGGCCTCGTTTCTGTACGGTTTAGACAGGCTAAAATACTGCAACCTCCTATTTTACTGCACACCTTATACACTAATCACTTAACTAATTGAGTCTTTTTCTCATAAATACCCAAAAACTAATTAATAATCGCCGATATACGTCGAAAACAATAAATAAATGCGTATACGATAGGTTATGTAGTACAGCAATTGCAATGACAGATATTTGTTTGGCTAACTTTTCGATGTTCGCCAAGCAAAACCGGCACGCCGTAAGGGACAAAAGATACGATGCTATATTTCAACTTTCTTATGTTCTTTGTATATAACTGTCTCACTTCCACAAAGCATATGGCGAACATGGCTACGTCTATAGGTACTTAGTCTAAGTTTATGACCCATCACTTTATTGGAGCCATCTCATCATTTTCCACATGGAAGCATCCAATCATTGTCATCTTCCTTATGGATATTCATTATCATAAGAAATGAAGGAAAAATAATTACTGAAGATTGGCCGTAGGACATGAATTCGTAGCCGTAAAACAATATTTAAAAAAAAAAAAAGATGTTTATGAATCTGGACCCGTAAACACTTCTTGTTCTCCATATTCTTTTACCGTCAATGTCGTAGTGTTTGTTTGTAATCATGGCAAAGAAAACAGCTTATCCGTATCTATAAATACGATAAATGTATCGCCTATAAACTAGACAGGCACACGTAGATACCCGGTTTTTTTACCAGTAGGTGTAGTCATATAGCTGAACATTTTCCCAAAACAAATACCTTTTACACTTTTATTTAAAGAAAAACATTAAATTTAAAAGCATAAAATTAACATTCACCGGTGATATCTGGACTCTAAATACACAGAACATCCAATTGAAAAATTCATAAAATGTTAAAGGGTCGGAGCAAAGTCAACAACTTAAACCTAATGATAGGCTGACGCGGGTTAACGTTGCGAGAATGTGCCTAACCTTTCTCAAGGGCTGCCCCATACGACTTTATGAAATGCTATTATCAGTAATTTTTACTGGTGGTAAAGCTCCAGTGACGGAGCTCGCGGGCGTAGTCACCACCGCATTATCTAATATACTTGCCGCAAATGGTAGTGTTCAGCACTATCGTGTTCCGGTCAGGTGGTAATGTACCGCCCTTTAATTTCCGACACAAAAGCATAACACTTTAAGCTTCAGGAGTGGTAACGCATCTGCATTATGACCTTGGTCTTTTGGTGTCTATAGGCTGCAGTCATCACTTAACATCAACATGAAATGCATGCTTGTTTGCCACTTGAATTACATAAAAAAAAAAAAAAATCGTGTCACAGTGCTTGTAACAATGCTCCTCCGAAACGGCTGGACCGATCATTATGTTTTGTGTGTATATTTGGTAGGTATGAGAATCGGTTGTAGTCTATTTTTTACCCGACTGCAACAGAAGGAGGGTTATTACATCCCTAAATGGTAAGGGAATAATCCGAATCCGCTCACCGAATTTTTTTTTTTTGCTTTTTTTATATCTCCTATGCGATACGAAGTTCTTCGGGGCAGCGAGTTATATTTAAAGAAGTGTAATCAGTCGTAAAAAGTGGCACCACGACTTTAACAAGTAAAGATACCTAGGTATTGTTACTTGCCTAAAGTTGTTTATAGTTCGTGTTTGAACAAGGGCACCTACAACACAGGCTTATACCTAGTGTAAGGCTGTAACTGAAAGTTCATTTTTTTAATTAGCAACCCGATGAAACAAGTCTTTTTTACCCCAATAATATGTTAAGTCAGACCAGTTTAAACTCAGTATATCATAATTCAGGTATCTACAGCTTGCTGTACATCTAGCAAAGCGTTAAGTAGCACTCAACTGCTAACACAAAGAGCTGAATCATACATATTATTTTTGCCTTTGTAGTATTACGATTTATGTTGCATTAAAAACATAAATCGTTCAAAACAGAATGTGTTTAAGGCATGATAAAAAAAAGCTTATCAAAATTGGCACTATCCTTGCTGTGGCAACTGGCAACCCTAGGCACCCCCACCCACCCTCTAAACCCTCTTCAGAGCGCGTATTGAATACTAATAGAGCTTTATCAATTTCTCCGTTACGGCCTTAAGTACCCTACCACCGCTCACAATGATTTATTGCCCAGCCTCGCCCAGACACTGAGTAACTGTCATTTTTATCTATTTCATGGATTCTACTCCAAAACAGTAGCTCTAATTGATTTACACGTTCTTTTAGATTTGGCAGAAAGAAGGAAATATGTTTGAAACAGTCATATGTTTTTTAAAAATTAAAGAGAAATGGGAAAGAAAAAATTGACTTCGAGCAGGAATTGAACCTGCGACCTCAGGATAACCAGTCCAGCCGCTTTACCACTAAGCTACCGAAGTAGCTAGTAAAAGTAGTAGTAATTTTTCTTTCCATTTTTTCATTAATTTCTCAAGTTCACTTGCAAAAAATAAAATATTACAGTCATCTGGGGGCACGGTAGTGCGCCCGCCAAGACGAGCTAAGCGAAGCGCAAGGGCACTACCTACCTTTTCTCGAAACGTTTCGTCGTATTTTTTAACCCTCGTAACTTTGGTTTGGATAATGCCAGATATTTAAAATTAAAAAAAACAAACCGTTTTGTTACTCTAGAAATAATATAATGAATGCCTATGAAATCTAAGTGACGAAAAGCAAAAACGGTCAAGCTACACGTTTTAACTAGAATGTAGAGTATGTGAAGTTAGGTCTAGTGAAGTTAGGGCGCATATGTAAATTTAGAGCGTGTAGTCTTTGGAGCTTGGCTTTAAACCATATCTGATAAGTTTTTCTCAGGATAAGCTAATTAGACTCGTCTTGGCAACATTTTTACATGAAAATGTTTTTGGTGGGATATGTTTTGTCTTATTCAACCAATTGATCAGAATCAATTGATTCAGATCAACAATTTATTAATTTTACTAATTGTAGAACTCTATTCCAGAGCTTGGGAGCATAGGATACACTGCATTACCTCCTACAACTACATTACAATCGGTTAAAAATCAAAAAGCGAAAGCAACATTTGACGCATCGGTGTGGGACTTTGGTAGCTTATTGGTAAAGCGGCTGGACTGGTACTGGACTATCCTGAGGTCGCAGGTTCGATTCCTGCCCGAAGTCACATTTTTCTTTGCGTTTTTTCTTTAATTTTCTAAAGTTCACTCGCATGTGTTATTGCGAAAAATAAGTATTACAACTTAGGACTTATTGGTAGCGTGTTCTCATCAATAACTGTTATTATAAAATTATGTTTTTCTAATTAACTTATAAATAAAAAAACATATTCCAATAATCATATTACTATTGGACATAAGCGAGCGGTCACTGGGCATTAACATATCGTCCGTTAACCCAATTAGTGATAGAGCTTATCTACGAAATAAATGAGATTGGTTTATTCGGACCGCGGCGCGACATTTCTGTACTTTTATAATACGAGTAATTAATGGTCAACCAATAATTGAAGCTAAATTAAATTTGTTATTCCGGTTAAATGTTATAGGATTATACCTACCTATATAGTGGTTTCAATGAAAATCTCTGTTTATAAAAGTTAAATGACAATGATTAGTCTCACTAAAACTCGAGAACGGCTGGACTGATTTAAATGGGAGTACAAGGAAGGTTTAAAAAGTGAGAAAATATGAAGAAATTCTACGGCAAATAGTAAGTATAACAAATAATATAATAATAATAAAATACGCTAACACTCACAGCCCCACAGTAGGTATAAACCTGTGTCGTGGGTGCCGTTGTACACATACAACACATACACAAACACCCAGACCCGAAACAAATATCTGTAGTACAAATAGTTGTCCGGGTGCGGGATCCCCAATCGAACGCGCGACACTTCGAATCAAACGGTCATCTCACCAACCGGATCGTCAACAAAGAAAGAAACATTTTATTTAGACAGACAGCACAAAGACATAAACATTACATATTTCACTGGTGGTAGAGCTCCAGTGACGGAGCTCGCGGGCGTAGGCACCACCGCATTACCTAATATACACAGAGGCATAATACCTTTGGCCTCAGGAGTGGTAACGCATCTGCATTTTGACCTTGGTCTTTGTGTGGGTGTCTATAAGCTGCAGTCATCACTTAACATCAATGTGAACTTCATGCTTGTTTACCACTACCATTACATAAAAAAAATAAAAACATTAAAAAACACATGCGCATCGACGCTCGAGTAGCGAGTGACTCGGTACTGCAGCACCGCCAAAACCGCTTAGGGGCCTCGTTGAGGCACATGTTTGGGTGAGTGTGCCGTTTCGAACGTTTTGTACGTAGTTTCCATACTGTTCATATTTGTACTGTCTCAGTATTAAAGCTAAATAATTTATTTAATATAATTTACTTGTGGTAGAGTTTAAGGCGTCTGCGCCACCGCAATACCTAGTCTATCTGCCGCCAAATGGTAGTGTTCAGCACTATCGTGTTCCGGTCAGGTGGTTATGTATGGTCCCGTAATAACTATCACAGACAACAATTAATGTCTCAGAGATGGTAAAGAATCTACATCTTGACCATTGGTTTGTATGTAGATGTCTATAGGCTGCAGTCATCACTTAGTTTTCCATTTATTTTTTTGAATGTTTTTTTTTTTATGTAATGGTAGTGGTAAACAAGCATGAAGTTCACATTGATGTTAAGTGATGACTGCAGCTTATAGACACCCACACAAAGAATTATCTATCTCTTGATTAATTTTGTCTCAACTGTTGTCACTGTATTTATTTTTCTTATTATGTATTTTTCCCTTCACCGCTATTCTATCATTGTCATGTCACACACTGTTTAATTTTAGCATGTACTTATTTTTTTTTTCTTAGCTTTAATTTGTACACCTCTACTTCTTCCTAAGCGCATTTCTGTTAAATTATGGTTGCCTGGAAGAAATCGCTGGCAGCGATAAGGCCGCCTGTTGTATTTACTGTCCATGTATTATTTCTGTTTTGTGATTCTGTTGAGTGTACAATAAAGAGTATTATTATGTCTCTCGTCGGCACGGGGTCCAATTTGAACCCCGGACCTTTGTCAGGCTTGCGCGGGGACATGGGGGGTCCAACACGTAGAGGCCCTTTTGGGAGGAGGAGGAGAATTTTGATCTACTTTGTAATGGGTTATATTCGGCGGGACCTCTCTCTGACTGCATCAATAGTTAATACAGACACATACAGACCCCGCAGAATATAATGGGACTATTGTAATGAAAAGTGATTTGCCAAACTTTGGGCTATGTGGGTGAACTGGGGGGACTAGCTGGCTGGGCCTATGGAGTGAGATCCGGCCTGCCTATATTCAACATCTCACATTATCGAATCCTACTTTAGGCAGGTGGTGACTCGCCTCTCCTTGACAACAGCCAACCCGATGGTCGACAGGGGGCAACACTGTTGAGAGAGGCTGGGGGTGTCGAGAGGTGTGGCCCCGGTTTCACCATCACGAGCGAGTAATCTCGAGCTCGGAGCGGGCTTCCCCGCTATTATGCCTTTAGACACTTCCACCCCCGAGTGTATGGTTCTTTCAGAAATTTAGACAACAGCCTATTATCTAAATTTCTGCAAATGCCATACCTCTAGCGCCCCACTCTGACCGGCCAATGAAGGCAAGCCAGAGGTGAGATACCTAGATTATTATTAAGAATGCCGACGAAACTAAGATTTTAATAGGGTATAATCCAGAGCAGAGCTTTTAGCATAGATACCGTGAACCCGGGATTTTTGGATTAAGGACAGGAGTTGCGAATGCCTGCAATGTTACTGGGTCAACTATACAACGCATAGAATGCTTTTAGCACAGATCTATCCCAAAAAATCTTATTTCTGACTGAAGCAAAATATTTTTTGTCTATTGTTACGAGTCAATTGGTCTAGCGGTGTGTGACGACCGTTTGAATCGAGGTTTACGGGTTCGATCCCCGTACCGGGACAAATATTTATATGGCCTACAGGATGTTTATTTCGGGTTTGGGTGTTTGTGTATATGTTGTGTGTGAACAACGGCACAGGTTTATACCTAGTAAAAAAAAACTCAAACGGCCCCACGCCGTGAGTGAAAGCCTATTTTTTTCACCAACAAAGTTTGAGAAAGAAAAGGAAATTATTTTCCACTATATTAGAGAGATTTATTTTTCACTGTCTAGAGCCGATTAATAAGATAAACTGTAGATACCTATTACATTATTTATAATTTTATTGAGTTAAATTAAATTATCTAAGAAAGCATAGTCATTGAATCTAGCAATACAAATGTTACTTTAGAAATTGAAGACGAATTTTTGCACCAACAAGGCCAAAGGTAATTTATTATTAAGTAGGTAAACCATTGAACATGACACAAAAGTATAGATAAAAGTATTACGACAAAATGAATTGATGGAGGACGTCGTTTATTCAACATCCATTGCTATTTATTAGCGACAATGTAAAAATAAAACTTTAATGTACATCACAAACGCAGCAATAAATCCGCGCCATAATAATAAGGACGTGATCTCATAACTTACGGCCGAACCGTTTATTATTGAGGCATAACTGTTAAATATCCCTCACGTGACATGAATACTAATGTTCCTACAAATGTGTGTTAAATATCGCTCATATAATATTAATTGGATATCATATAGACAGCGTGGATACAAATACAGAAGTTTAATCGTAACGATTGTCACGGCAAATTAACGAAACAGTCTAGTATAAATCTACTCGCATAATTTGTAATTTTCACTGAATCACTAACCGACTTCTCAGGGCTTTTTGTTTCCATTTTTTCTATTTATATCATTAGAGAATATTGCCTTGCAACACATGTCTACATGTCTACAACAAAAATGATATAACGTCACAAATTTTCTTCTTCCATTAAAACAATTTGGACTCACGAGTGAAAAGAAGAACCTGAAGTGTACGCCGATGTAGTGAAGATTTGCAATAAGTATTTACCTGCAAAAAAAACAAAACACATCATTACTTGCGATGTTCTTTTTCATACATTTACCTTAAACAAATAAAGAACTATACTTTTGGTTCAAAGACAAGACGAAAGTCATACTTTTTTTAATGTAATGGTAGTGGCAAACAAGCATGCAGTTCACATTGATGTTAAGTGATTACTACAGCCTATAGACCCCCACACAAAGACCAAGGTCAAAATGCAAATCATTTAGAGGCATAACACTCCTGCTAGTGTTATGCCTCTATGCCGGAAATTACAAGGCCATACAAATATTTCCTATATAACCTAGAAGGACTATAAGCCGTAATTGCAGAAAAACTGGCTCCGCAAAGCCTACGTCTAGCAATGAGAGTCTACGCCGTTTTGTAAATTTATCACACAATAAAGATTGGTTAGATTAGAAGCCGTCGACGAAAACCTAACGACACGCTAACAAATAAGTACGCAACTTTTTTTACAAAGCTTATTTCTTCAATAGGTGTTGCTATACAAATCATAATATATTGGCAATAGCAAAGGCAAGCGAAACAGTTACTAGATATGATATTAAAATAATTGAAGCAGCGAAATAAACTCCCACCAACAAATCCAACGTACCCAAAAAGAATGAAGACGTGTACAAATATGTAGGTAGCTATCATAGCATAAAATTCATTCACCATACCTACACTTGAGCACGTCTATACCTACTAGCTCAAGTTTATTGTATTATTTGTGTATGCCCAATAGTCAGCCCAAGAGGGGATTTTTTAATTTACTCCAGCGCGTCAGATAAAGATACCTTGCACCCCTTTCAGTATCCCCACCAAATCTAAATAAAATAAATATTTCCATAAAACCCTTAGGGCTTCCGCCACGAGCTTGCCTCGCATCCAAATCGTCAGAATTTTGGATGGGAGCTTTGACTGCGTTCACTTTACATCATATCTGACATTCTTGAGTATTTTTCACCTTCATTTTTGAAAGAATCAAATGTTTTTGAAAAGGGCGCGGTATCAACGTCATGGGTCAAGAGCGTGTCAGATATTCTGAGAGGGTGCAAAATGTGTCCAGACAATGCTCCTTTCCAAAATTCAGACAATTCGGAAGATGAGTAAGATAGTAGCGATCTTTTGAATTTTTTAAGCCTACCTTTCGGGCGCGGCTGTTTATAAAACTTAAACTTAAGATTTAGTGGAGGTAACCAACAGTGCAGGATATTTCTCACCCATATCTTAATATGACGCGCTAGATTAAATACAAAAATAGCATCCTACGCTCCCCTACTACAATGTACACCATAGCAGCACAGTCTAAAGAAAACGAACATGTTAAGCAGTATGTCACGAGTAGAATTGTGGAGGAACTGGTGGAAGTGTTCCTCCGGCGAAAAGGGAGGATCCTCCGACCAGGCGAGGTGATAGCGCCTGGCGGGCCGTGGCCCAACGAATGACGTTGGGAAGTTGTATATATGCCAACTCTTGAGAAATCTTCGCATGTGCGATGTAAATCGAATGCACGCCATCTATCGTACTAGACAAGTACTGTGAGATTTCATCTGTGTTCCACTAGTTGGCGCCTTAATGTAGTGGACGCTACAGAATAATTGCCAAAAAAATTGACACAACAACAGTGACCTTGACACGCGGTACACTTGGAGGCACTCCAAACAGTTTTCATTGCGTGCAGTGGGTGCCAACTTACTTTCTCTCGGGGGAACGCACTTCAAGGTTACATGACATCGCTGGGATTTTATGCGTTATTTTTATTTCTTATGGTAAGGGTTGGCAAAGGTTGATATTTGACGTTTTACGGTTAAATCTTGTTTTTTTGTAGATATACTTCTTTTGGCGCGATTTAAAAAAATTATAAGAGTGTTTTTTTTTAAACATGGGCGCGCACACCGACAGGTAAAAAAAAGTCTGAAGTTAGTTGCTAAACAGAGAAAAACAACAGTCTGAAGTTAGTTGCAAATTTTTTTTTATCGTTTCTTTGTATTTCTGGTATGTATAACGGAATATTTACGCTACTAAAAGTATAACTGCTTTCGTGCGTACACATACTGTTTTTAGTTGTAACGAAGGTGGCAAAAAAGCACAGTTCAAATGTATGTTAAGTGATGACTGCAGTCTTTTTATATATATCTATATCTGTTGAGGCCGCTCAGGTATAATGGGGGGTGAATAAGTTAGTAGGAAAAATTGAATTAATTGAAACAACCGTGCAACGTATTCCATTATAATGATATAGGACACAATGACATACATAAAATCAAAAGAGAGATCAAGGCTGTCTTTTTTGCGCGTAGACAATATCTAATTTAAATTAATTAAAAGGCCTGACCCATTTAGCTCTCTAACTAAATGCATTGAAAATTTAAAGAACGATTCAAATATTTAAATACAGACTTACAGCACAAAAAACGGGTGTTCCCCTCCGTTCCCACAACAACTAGTGTTGCCCACAAACTCCCGACTATGTAATTAATTAATACAATCACATTTCCCCAAATCAGTGGTTTAATGAGTGCAGTAATAAACACAATCTCGTTATTTCATTAACTCTCATTAGCAACTTTATCACGTATGTTTTTTAAATAGCATTTTACGTTTGTGATAAAGGTCCATTTTGATACGTAGTTCCATTGTAATTAATGTTTTTATTATCAATTAAAATTGTTTTTTTTTATGTTACGTTAATGGCAATCATGCATGCAGTTCACATAGACGTTAAGTCAACTACAGCCTATAGACCTCTGCACAAAAACCAGAGGACAGATTGCAAATGCGTTGCTTCCCCTGAGGCCTAAGTGTCGGCCTACGAGTCACAGAGACTCGTTTAGTCTCTGTGATAGTTATTACGGGGCCATTCATTACCATCTAATCGGAACACAACAGCGCTGAACACTACGATTTGGCAGCAGATAGATTCGGTAATGCGCTGGTGCCTACACCCACGAGCTCCAACACTCAAGCTCTACTACCAGTAGATAGACATCTATTTTTCATAGTCACCAAAACGGATATTTTGAAAATGATCAGTCAGGATCATGTTGAATTAGTACTTTCGTTCTTTCTTTACGCGTAACATTTATACCTATTGTCATCCATTAGCGAACGTTTATGAGTAGTTTTGATACTGAAACCCACAATATAAGGAACACGGCACATTACCCCATCCCGTTTAACTTATTAGGCCACCGTGCGCACGAATTAATTCGCCCTAAAAGGCGACAAAAGCCATTAAGACCATTACCTGACACCAACGAAAGCAATGCGGTATTATATCGATCGCGATGCGCCAAGTCCTGGCCACGTGCCACCTTCCGATGCTCCTAAGGTATACAAAAAGGTGGGGACCTCAGCTTATGTTAATGTACCTCGCGAGAGGATATCTGTGGTAATCGATTTCATTTAAATTGCGAATCGGTAGCAAACGGTACAACGTTTAGGGCGCTTACTGGTGACGTGGCACGGCATGGCACGAGACGGCACGCTTCGGGGTACCGAATCATCCTGTGGCATTCCGCGGCATGCTTCTGCATATAATGTTCCCAAAGCATACAAACAGGAATTGTTTTTTTTATGTAAAGAAGGTGGTAAACAAGCATGCAGCTCACATTGATGATAAATGATGACTGCAGCCCATAGATATCTACATAATAACCAGAGGTCAAAATGCAGATGCGTTGCCACCCCTGACACCTAAGGTCTATATATATGGTATATAGGTATGGCATAAGGCTATATATGTGGCATAAGGTCATGTCTCGGTGATAGTTATTACGAGGCCATACATTACCATCTAACCGGAACACTATAGTGCACAATTTGCGGCAGATAGGTTAGATAATGCGGTCATAGCTAGTGTATATATTTATATATATGTAGCTATATCCAAAAAAAGTCCGTTAAAAGGTTGTTTTAAGGTTCCGATAAAGAGCAAGCTAGTTCTACGATCACAAAAAACGTGGGTTTGCATTTGTGATACAATCACATAAAAACACGTTTAATCGCTGTTTTCATAAAATGTCTCGAAATACGTGTGTATTGTCAATCTCAATCTTTCGAATTTCACGACAAGTTTCGCAACAAGTTGTGATGATGCTGATCACAACATGATCTTGTCCACTCCATGTTTCGTGTTTACCGACTTACATGGAAAACAATTAAAACACGACTTCTAAACACGTTTCGGTACAAATTGTGAGTCAAGTTAGACAAATCTATAGAGAAACATGAATAAAAACATATTTTATGTCAATGCAAACACAACAATCATAACAATGATAGGTTTGACAGCAGTGCGAACGCCAGCACCAACAAGACATGTCGCAATACATATTTTATGCGACGAGTTGCGAAACATCATCATGTTTAATTTTTTTAGTACAAACTAGGGGTTAGAATTATTTTATTCTACTTTACATATTTCAAGCCTGTCTCATGTTGATACAAGTATCATAAGTACCATAACGACTATTTATTCGCAAACCAGTACCGCAAGTCTCCTTGTAACTTCGGAAACAAATGAGGCCATCCCCAATCACGATAATGGCCTTCCGCAAGCTTATATATTAACAAAATGAACAACTACGAATTAAATTAACTAGAAGCAACATTTAAGTAATCCACCATTTTGTCTGAAGGTCGACTCCGGTGGACTGGTCACGCCAGCAACTGATAACTTTAGTATGGATGCACTTTCCGCTTGCTAATTTTAAATGCTATACATAACAGTGCATTTCGAGGAAAAAGATAAGTTTGAGTTATATAATGTAACTACAGTTTGAAGGGTACAAACTGTAGCTGTTATTGCTTGCTAGTCGGCGTACTCTACCTAGCTTTTAAGGGTTCCGTAGTAAACAAGGAAGCCTTATAGTTTCGCCATGCCTGTCTGTCTGTCGGTCTGTCCGTCCGCGGTTTAGTGCAAAAACGATTGGAACCAGAGGCTTGAAATTTGGCACAAGTATACACCTTAGTCACCCCGACAAAGTGGTAGAATAAAACCATGAAAAATATAATTATTAAGGGTACCTCCCCTACATGTAACGCGCGAATATTTTTTTTAGTTTTCGTTTTCCATATAGTATGGGATATCATTGGATAGGTCTTTCAAAACTATTAGGGGTGTGCTAAAATCATTTTTCGATTGAGTAAACTATCGTGACTTATTAAGCTCTAAAGTGCAAATTTTCGTTAGAGTCAAGTGTCCCCCTACTATTACTTGCAAACTAGTAGAGCCAACTGAAGTGTGATAGTTTTCCTTTTAATTTCGTTATATGTAGCTACTATTGCCGTAACGTTAGAATTTCTAACAACAACCGTTTAGTTGGTAGAGGGGAGGACACTTGACTCTACAAAAAATGGCACTATAACGCTTATATGATATAAGCATATCCCTAACATTTTTGAAAGACCTTTACAACGATATCACACACTATATAGAAAACGAAAAATAAAAAATATCCTATAAGGGTTCCTTGTTTACTACGGAACCCTAAAACTGAGAAAACATTTAAAATAAACAGGTCTCTGATCGTCTCATCCCGCACGTTATGGAAAAGGCCCAGAATATTTATCACCCTTCAAGTAAATCTGCTCTACCCTAACAGGCGATTATCGGCCGGTCATTGGCGCGTGTGGACGTCAGATAGCCTAGATTACGTCTTCAGCCGATGTTTATGGGTATTGAGATGGAATGTGGACAGCCATTAGGACCGCTTCACGGCCTGAATATCTCGGACGGTCGTGTTCGATAACACTAAAATTAACATGTAACGTGCATATATATGGGCTTATCTTAGGTGTACAGAGTTATGGGAAATAAATATAGTAAGCACTAACTAACGAACGTCCAGGGACAGGGCAAAGGATTATATAATCGTAGAATACTACAGAATCGCTTTTTACATTCATCGCACACATTTTAAAAGAATAACCCCCTTATTCATAAACATACATTAGATACGTTTTAGCTATAGAATGCTTCGTCTTTGTCAGTTGCATTGTCAAATGTGCAGGATAGAAAAAGACAAAAGAGAGATTAGCAACACTTTAGCTAAAATACGTTTATGAATAAGGGGGTTAAGGTTTAAAGTATATTTTTATCGATAAAAGTATGGCGTAAAATTCTATGATTTTTCGTCTTGTCAATTCGATATTTAATGTACCTACGTTTAGTACGTAGTTTTAGATGAAAAAAAAACAAATAGATATTCTGAGTAGGTATTCCGGAGCAGCGGTTTCCTTCCACTTCGAGCGCGTGCTATTCGGTTTTGGCGAAGTAGCCAGTGTTTTCTTAGGGTTCAAATAATTTCCATGTTCTTCCACAACTTAGGTCTCAAGGGTGGCAACGCATCTGCATTTTGACCTCTGGTTTTTGCATGCTTGTTTGTCAACATCGTTACACAAAACAAAAACTCATTGTTGGTAGAGCTCCAGTGACGGAGCTCGCGGGCGTAGGCACCACCGCATTACCTAATATACTTGCCGCTAAATGGTAGTGTTCAGCACTATCGTGTTCCGGTCAGGTGGTAATGTAGAGCCCTGTAATTTCCGCCACAGGCATAACACCTTAGGCCTCAGGAGTGGTAACGCATCTGCATTTTGACCTTGGTCTTTGTGTAAGTGTCTATAGGCTGCAGTCATAACTTAACATAATGTGAACTGCATGCTTGTTTGCTCCTACCATTACTTTAAAAAAAAAACTTAAATTTGACCACAATCGGATCATTGATTTGGTCGTGAAATCGTTACAAACAGACAAATTACAATAGAGTATATTATAATACGCCTAACGATCCTTACTCCCCAACCGAACACTTTATCTAACAGAATCACAAAAGCTGCATAATTTTGGTATGACGCATAAACGAGAAAATCTGTCTTGGCACCGAGACAATAAACTAATGTCCTCGATTAGGACCCACATTTGGCAATTGTCCCCGTTAAGAAATAATTTGTAAACAGTGCATATGCAAAACACTCACGTTCGTTTGAATATTGGATGCATATGTTGCCAAATATTGCCTGGCAATATTTACAAATATTTGGAATTGAAGGAATGAAGATATTAAATTTTTTAGCGAAACTTTTAAAGCAAAGCTTAAATATTTGCAGTCATCACTTGACATCTATGTGAACTCCATGCTTGTTTGCCACCGTCGTAACATTAACTGTGTAATTTAGAGCCTACAGACAACCGATGCTTTTTACGCAACTGCCAATTTAATGGTCAATGTACACGGGTGACAACGCTTGCTTTCTCATCGCACATTCAAACGAAACGCATCCCACACGTCACGCGGCGCTCTGTATAAATAAACAACATTCCACTCTCTCGTACTACTCTCATCCACGAGTGGGAATGCAAATGGCACCACTAGTGCAGTAAATATCAAAATATCGATGTTTTTATCGATAAACAACGATGAATAAATATTGACTCGTGAGGTGATGATATTAATGGTGAAGCTGCAGCTTTTACACCACCGCATGTTATTTATTTGTAGTTTACGACACTGGTTTATGGTTTTTATTGTTTCTAAACTACACAATCAACTTACCATCAATGTCAACTGTATGCCTGTTTGTCACTTCATGACATAAACAAGTCCCTAATCTACTTGCTGCTAAATAGCAGAGTTCAACGGTCCGTTCAGGATGCACATCTCTGTAAATTACAGCACAGAGGCATAAAAGCTTAGGGCTCAGTGAGGACGTGTCTACATAAACAGTAAGTAATCAATATTGAAGTCTGTTTTAAGGCTGTAATATTCACTTATTCTTTCACACCATCAATTAAAACTGTACGCATGTTTGCTAATTCCATGACATAGAAAACTATAATTTTAACGGGACGAAAAATACTTTAATTATAGCAAACAATGTGACTAAGGACTATTCTGGAGTCAACTCAGTCGCATATATAGGAGACAGGTATGACTAAGTATATACAGATACCTTTTTCTCCAAAAACAACCAATGAATGTCTAAAACAGACGTCCTCCCAAGCGTACTTAAACATCACAGCCATTCGCAAGCCTCAAGAAGTATTACGAAAAATCCTTTGATCTTCACGAACGCTGGAGTGATATCAATCATGGGCTATTCAGGGTAGCTATTCATTGCGGAGCGAGGGCAGCCAAACCTGGTGACCTGACCTTCACCCGGTCACGACTAGGGTTGCGTACGTAAGGTAAATGTCGATTTATCGATAAGTTATAGAAACTAAAAAAAAGTCTCCGTCTACATTTTTTTACAAGACTAGTCTTTCTAAGTCTTCTTAAGAATATAGCTAGAATATATATAGAAAAAAAAAAAAAAAAAAATAAAAAAAATAAAAAAAAAAAAAATAAAGCCCCCACCCGTCTCTCGACTGACGATGCGTGCCTCCTCCACCGAAGCCCTTGAATCCCAGGGCACCCAACGCCGACCTGCATGGCAGGTCAGAAGAAGCCGCAGCAGAGGGGGCCAGCCCCGGTGCTACATCCGCGCCGCGCGCTTCGCGCGCGCGACGATCAACTGACTGAAGAATATAGCAGTCAAGTAGTCTTGTTAAGAATATAACAAAACGACTACGATTCTAAGTTATTTTCTCACTGGTCAAAGAGCTCTAGCAACGGAGCTCGCGGACGTAAACTTCACCACATTATCTAATCTATTACCGCTAAATGGTAGTGTTCAGCACGATTGTGTTCTGACCAGGTTATGTACTTAATACTAGGTAACCCAAAGCCGAGCATTTCATGATGCTTGAATACATCGACATTATAAAAATCGTTATGTAGTATGTTCTTAGGTTTTCGCGAGCTGCACTCATTGAAATAAAACTAGTTTTCGGATTTATCTCGCGTATATTAAACTAAAATGATTATTTAAAATCGATCCTGACGTTTCGGTCGCTTTTCCGTGGTCTCAGGCAGACTGAAGTGGTAATCGTCTGACAGCAGTTTGAAAAATTATGTGCATTTTTGTGCATATTATGTATTATTATGTGCAGCTACCTCCATCAATTTCGCAAACGTCTTGAGTAGCGTTCAGGATTAACACAAAAGTTACTAATAGTATCTTGAGGTCTTACAGACTGTTGCGGTTGGGCTTTTATTCTACTGAGTATTGGATCCCATGTTAGTGACAATCGCCAACCATATTCTCTATTGAAATCATTTTAGTTTAATATACGCGAAATAAATCCGAAAACTAGTTTTATTTCAAAATCGTTATGAATAACTTTGATAACTAATTAATAATATGGATTAATCAAAAACATATAGACAGGATTGTGGGAACTCCGATGGTAAAACGATTAATATGATTTGCATGAATATTTCGACGTTTTGTTAGCATTTTATTACCAACGTCATCACGTGATCAATAACATCGTATAATGAAAAAATAGTTTTGAATAAAAATAATTTTTGAATATTTCGAAAATTACAATTTAGGATATCTAAAAAATTACCCACATCTCCGTTAAATTTGATGTTAAATATCTATAATATACCTGAATGTTTTGTATCAAAACAATTCCAGAAACATCGATGAATCGTTTCCCATCACTAACCCGGTCACGGCGAGCGACCACCGGACGAAATGTAATGGCCTCGCATCTGTACTTAATAGTGCCATCAGTGATTGTTGGTGCACTCGCTTTATGTATTTTGGATCTTTTTGAAGTGTCGTGTTAGTTCGATTGATTTGATTACGATTATAAAAATAAATAAATAAAATACGCTAATACTCACAGCCCCACACTAGCTACAAACCTGTGTCGTGGGTGCCGTTGTACATACATAGACAAACATCCAAACCCGGAACAAATATATGCAGGCCGTAGAAATATTTGTCTCGGTATGGGGATCAAACCCGTGAGCCTCGGTTGAAACAGTCGTCACACACCGCTGGACCATCTGGTTCGTCTAAATAGGTTAGGATCCCACTGCAGAATCATTTCATTCATCCAGATATGCTGCAAGCCTATTTTTTACGCATATTCAAAATCTAGAGAATATATATCCACTAGGTTGCCTATAAAAATTTGGGCGCAAGTATTTTTAATTATTTTTTTTATCTTTAACAGCTAGCAACTCTTATTTGCGGCCAATTTAATTTGGCTCTCGTATATCACAACAATGAGCAAAAAATATCTTTAATTGGATATATAAATAATACATGTATATATATACAATATGAAAATATTTTGTCAATTTAATTTGGCTCTCGTATATCACAACAATGAGAAAAAAATATCTTTAATTTGATATATAAATAATACATGTATATATATACAATATGAAAATATTTAGTTGCGGCCAAGTGCGCAACGACAGCCATGATTTTGAGTCTTTATACATATTGCCGTGAAGTGGACGACATTTTATTGAAAAACAATTAAAAATAATCTATCCCAAAAAAAACATAAAAAAATACCTACGGCCATGTTTTGATAGGCAGTGAATATATATTCTCTAGATTATAAATATGCGTAAAAATAAGGTTAGCAGCATACCTAAATTAACGAAATGATTCTGCAGTGGGATCCTAACCTAAAATAATATGACGATTCCATGTCTGTGTTTTTAGACATATGATCTCACTGACCAAGGTCGGTTAGTGATGTCATAATAATATACAAGTATATCAATAAAAATACATGTCGTATAAATTCGTAATTTCTTATTCAATTAAATGTTTTACCCACAAGTTATTTAATTACCGACTTATTTGTATTTAGAAACCACGCTTTTTGTGATTTTGTCATAATAGCTCATATTTGATGGTGGTATTCTTAGATTTTAACTGACTCCGTATTCTAACGATAACAGGCCACTTCTGCTACGCTGAGGTCCTGGGTTCGACCTGCGGGTCGAGACCTATTAAAAATAGAATCGCTGTTAGCCCGCCCACCTATTACATGGGCCAAAAACCGGCGAATCGTGGGTTAATGCATTTACCATTTATTTTATAAATACGAACATGCCTACGCCCTCGGGGAATACAGGCTTGAAGTTATACATATTTATCCACACCCCGAGCTACACCACTGCTGCTCTACTACTCGTAATTGATAGAACCTACTTTCAATTATCGTGCAATGTTAAAAACCATTTTTGACGACCCGGTTAGTCCAGCGGCGTGAGAAGACCGTTTGATTCGAAGGGTCACGGGTTCGATCCTCGCACCGCGACAAATATTTGTATGGCCTACAGATATTTGTTTCGTGTCTGGGTGTTTGTGTATGTGTTGTATGTGTACAACAGCACCCACGACACAGGTTTATAAATAGTGTGGGGCTGTGAGTGTAAGCGTATAAAAAAAAATAGTACAATAACATGGTTACAATATAAACTATTTACGAAGATAATCTTAAGACTATTGAGATTGAAAATCTAGATATTCAAATATAAACCTAACGAGATAAATACCGTCCCATTTTTAGACACTAGGCTATCACATTATGATAATCACATTAGCATAATAAAACGCCCTAAGGCTTCGATGGGACGGGATAGACACGGTGATGATTATCATAATCTGGTTTTTGCCTGGATGCTCAGATCTTCGTGATTACATGGCCCGATAAAAAGAGGTTTCTACATGGGAGATCTTATCTGTGGGATTACTACTACATAGTTGTGTTGTAAGCTTTTTTCCGGCGACGCTGTCTGCGTAAAAAGGAATGATGACTATGTTTATTTATTGTAATTTCAAAAAATATAGGAAAATAAAGGGTGGCTAATAAACTTGAAATTTTCATTGATAGTAATCAATGCAATATTAAACAGACAAATAACTAAATTAATCTACATAATAAAAAAAACATTAAAATATATTTAAAACCTAAATAATATTTACATAATAAAAAGTTAAAACTAAACTAAAAACAACATGCATCTAAAAATTCCGCATCACTGGCTTCCTGTGTTATGGTACCCAGAAGGCTGGCAACATTGCCTCGTTGGATGGCAATGCTTATTCTTTGACCTAAAAATTGGCCAGCCCTCTGGTCACGGGAAGTGTCGACCAGCCGTTTCGCGATCTCTTTGAATAAGAGCCGAGCACTGGGGCCCCATGGACCAAGAGTTTCGACCCCGAAAGGCACAAATATATAGTACTCTGGAAGGGTACTATATTTGCGCTGTTTCAGGGTCTCCGCAGTTGCAGCAGCAGTGCCAGCGGAGCCCGCCGTGCTTGGAAGATGGGATGGCGCTAAGGTGTCAACGCAAGTTGCGTCCCACACCAAAGGCCTACCCATCTTCCAGGGCATCAATGACATACCGTCCGGTCTCCTTCCATCGTCACGTGCCAGTCCGTTGGGTTCTAATATGGCTGGCACGCCGGCGGTGGAAAGGGCTCGGCGCAGAATATCATTTAATTGGGCGTGCCTGGTGAATCTGCCGGCACTTCTACCGTAGGAGAGACCATGGTGCCCCAGGCGGTTGACAGCTTCACCACAGGGGCAGCGATGCGGAGCGCAGCAAGATGTGCCAAGGCGGAGGCAAGTAGCGAGCCGGAAGGTGATGTCATCCATCATTATCCCGATGCTGGGTGATGGCAAAGCCTGTAACCAGAGACCGGATTCCCACTCTCCAAGCGCCCGAAGACGGGCTCGCTCCGCAGCGTTGGTTGACGTATCTAAAAGATTTTTCCGTAGAAGGTGCAGAGCGGTGCGTCCCACTGTCGCTGTGAAGAGAGGTTACCCGGCAGGTCCATATTTGGGCAAGTCGTTTTCCAGGCGCTCAAGGCGTCGGTCAAGCATGGCACTTCAAAATTCACCAGTGTGGTCGATAAAATTTTCCTAGTTAAATTATTAGTGCCGTGGACCGAGGACAAGAACGCCGGTAGACTTATACTAGAAATTTTGCGGACGCCTAGGCCACCCAGTCGGATGGGAAGAGTGGCCTGATCCCACGCGCGGTCGTCCAGAGTCGTGTTGAAAATGGTTGTCATCGTTGTTCTGATGATTGAGTCAATCTTTATTAGTAGTTCCGTATGTTTCCATAAAGGGGAACATCGGAGATAGTATATAAATTTAGGGCCGAAAGAACAGTATCGAAACAGCGTATAAGCAGAATGAACATTAATTTCGGACAGTTTCTTTGAAATTTCACAATAATTTTGGATCTTTTCTTCTACGAAGGAAGGAAAAGAATCGTCAAAAATTGGAGAGCCCAGGAGGCGCAAGGAGTTTTTTTCCATAAACAAAATAAACATAATATTTATGCGGAAGAGACGGGAAAGTTGAAGTTGACACGTCGAACCCTCAATTTAATAGTGAAATATAAAAAAAATGAAAAAAATAAAGATATTGTCTTTTAAACATCTACTCAAAAGTTAATTATTTTAAAGATATAACGATTTAAATTACGTATAGGATACGTTGCGACTTGTGAAACGACTCAACACGACTCAACACCCATATAAAATGATGCTCAATCATGATCTCACGTTAGAGTTAATACATTTTAAGTGAACTCAAAACATTTTAATGTATCTTCGTCAAAACTGCGTTTTTAAAAACATTTCTTATTAAAAATTCTTGGATATCTTATAAAGAATATACAAGTGAAATTATTTTATTTTAAACTTGCCTGTTTTATTCACAAATTTTCGTCACTTTTAAGTTCTTCTATCTCATACGATTCAACTCTTATTTTCATATTTTTTGTTTATTTATATCCCATTTGCAAGTCGCTGATATGTAGGATGATATAAAGTAGTGAACTCATACCTAGTCATCATCCCTATTCGTAAAATTATACCTTAGCATCGACGACACAACGCAGCTAGTTCTATCGTCGGTCGATGTGCCTTAGCAACGATTTGGCAGCATCAGCATAATTTGCATAGCTATGACAACAAACAGGACAGTATCCAATTGTAATGAGAAATCAATATCGAAATCGATATTATCGATTCTTCATAGTTCACAATTGACCTGTCTCGTAGGTACATACAAAAACAAACGTATGAACTGATATTACTATAACTTAGGGCGTCCACACAAAACTGTGATGCGATCTCGTCTGACATATTAAAAGTATGGTTAATTCGCATCGCATCGCAGTTTTTTACTACCAATAGTAGGTTAGCAAAAATGTGAACTTACATTTTTTATTTTTGCTAACCTAATTTCAGTTCCATGTTATTTCAGTTTATTTAGAAACTATAACAAAAAGAAATTGGTTTTTTTACGTAATATCCCGTTTATTTCCAATACGGCTAGAAGGATTGGAACAATTTTATGCGTAAAAAGGATGTCGGCGAGAGTCCCCTAGGAGAAATTGTCCCGATCGATCTAGGATCGAGCCTGGGGACTAAAATTCATCAATACAAATCGTTTAATATGGTTCCGTAGCTAAATGGAAAAAAATACGGAGCTTTAATAAATTCGTCATGTCTGTCCATCCTTACGTATGCTACGGCCACTTTACTCTGAAAATATTAGGACCGCATACTTGATACTCGGTAAGTCATCGTATACCCAATGGAAAAATCTGAATAGAACCAGAGACATATACAGAGTTATCTCTGTAGCCCACGACCCGGAAATCGAACCCAGGATCCAAACGTAGTAGTAGTGGTCTGCTACCAAAAGCCTATTGAGGCAGTTTATTATTTTTACTAACAAAAAATTAAGAGTGAAATTTGTGCTGTTCCTGGTGCATGCCTAACATATGAGGAGCCTAAGGAGGTGTTTGGTTCATGCAAACATAAACAAAATGAACTCAATGAATTTATATAGGTATGCTACAGCCAAACAAAACAAAAGACGTCATACACTCGTAATATAAAGTTACCAATTAAACATTATTCCTACACCATACTTAAATTTATTTCATTGAAAATTCTGACTTCCCAATAATTAGGCGGTGGTGTACAATTACTTGATTATACGGGATGTTATTAAATATGTATAAATTCAAATAAATTTCTTTTGTTCCATCTAGTGAGGGTGGCGGTGACGGAGTATACCATTCTTATTTACGACAGTAGGATAAATTTCGCCAGTAATAAGAATTTGAATTTTATCAACTTCATATTTTTTAATAAAAGTCAAGATAATAGTAACTCCTACGTCGGAGACTGATTAAAATCTTTTATTTGCAAATAACTTAGGAGTTTAGGAACTCGATAAAAAATCTAAATCTTGCGCAGCTGTTACTGATAAAAAGATTCGGAAATCCAAGTTAAACACAACTTTAATAAAAGCTAGACGCACGAAACACAAATAAATATACCAACAGTAGGTAAGTGAGGAAGTAAAAATAAAACCTTAACATTTGTAATTAGCAAAAGCGCAAACACAGTTCAGACGCGATTACGGAGTACACAATTACTAAAATAATTAGCGGAGACAATTGTACAGAGCGCCAATTCGCAGGCGCCCGGTAACCCGGCCGCGACCGCGTGTCGCCTCGTCCCGAGGATTACAGCTGTCGGGGACAGCTCCGTAAACTGGCAGTGTAGCGGGCGCTTGAAACACTCCAGTACACTAGTAGGACGTTTCAGACTAAGTTTTCAGTTAGTGCTTTGATAGAACACCCTAATGGAGTGGAGTATGTAGCCACATGTTAGTTTCTAGATAAAGATTTTATAATTCACCGATCCCGAATCAAGGCAAAGAGAAATTCGACGCTCGGATCTGGGCTTCGGTAGCTTGGTGGTAAAATGGCTAAATATTGAGGTTCGGCAGGTTCGATTCTGCTGCCCGAAGTCAATTTTTTCTGTAATTTCAGGCTAACCAGTGCAGCCGCTTTACCACTAATCTACGGAAGCGTCGAATTTCTCTTACTCTTTTTTATTTGAATACTATAACATTTGACATTTTTCTTGTCCACTTATAAAAATAAGTGTACATAGAGATTTGATAGAAAAAGTATGAAAAAAACCTTGAAATCCTTCGCCGGAACATTTGGTCTCGTGTTTATAATACAAAATGTCACACACAAATCATGATTTGAACGAAAAACCAAGCTATCACCATTATTCGTATCGGACCCGTGTAAAGGCAAATTTATTCTACCTTTAGTGCCGTTACGTTTTATTTCTAAGAATAAATATGAAAATGAGAGTTTAGGGGCATTAAGGCTGACCCAAATTTATACTATTGACTCTCGTCGGACTGCCAGACATTTTATTGCTCGTTGAATCCCGCTGTGGACACCCTATCATCCGAACAATGCTAGCAACCTGGTGAAGCCTTATATCCAACGTGATAACGCAATGGAAATGAGGTAATACTGTCGTTGTTAAGTCAAGCTATTGCTTAATGTAGCTCGAGATATTGCTGTAGTTTGAGCATTAACCTACTTCCAAGTTTTTAACCCACGTTAAGCCAATGTAGCGGAGACTGGCTGATATCTTTTTAAACAGTTTTCTACATAAGGAAACTGAAGTTGAACTGTTGCAGGTGTGGCAATGAAGTAGGTATTATTTTTTACTGGTGGTAGAGCTCTGGTGACGCAGCTCGCGTAGGCACCACCGCATTACCTAATCTATCTGTCGCCAAATGGTAGTATTCAGTACTATCGTTTTTCGGGTCAGATGGTAATGTAAGGCCCCGTTATAACTATAACAGAGAAATAACAATTTAGGTCTCAGGAGTGGCAACGCATTTGCATTTTGATCGTAATTAAAATAATTAACCACAATATATGCTACCCGTGTGAAGCCGGGGCGGGTCGCTAGTATGTAATAATAGAAAATCGTGACTTCATACCTATCAAACATCCCTATTCTAAACTTAGTCGTTAACTTAATCATAACTAAGAATCAGGTTATGTTGGCCATGCCGTAGGCTGCTAATATTCTAAAGCCCAGATTAGTCTTTTGTGGGACTTTCAAGATTAACTAGCAATCGCCGGCCCGTTCCTCTCTTTTACAGGAACTGGAACGTAAATACAAGAAATTATAGACGCCATCTTTAATTAAGAATTCTGAAGATCAGTATCAATGTAGCTTACAAAGTCGGAGGATTTTTAAGGTTCCGTAAGTCAACGGGGAAAAACCGAATGCTTATAAGATCGCTCGTGCATCGGTCTGTTCCAGCCGATTTTCTAAGTCAAAGTAAAAAGCTTAATGGAGCGACCGAGTTAAAAGTTGGTACACTTGTAAATCGGTGACAAATAAACGTGTACAAAACTAAGAATATGTCATACTTTTATTCCTCGGAAAAAATGGAATGAAAATTTGGTAGGAATCGAACCCCAGGAACCCCACTTTACCACTTAGTTTAGTGGGCTTTACATTTATATATTTAACATTTTCTCGGGGAATTGGCGCTGATAGTCGAGATACAGGCTTTGCCTAGTTCGACTACAGATGATTGATTCTTTTAGTTATGTCAAGTCAAGTCAAGTCAAAGTATTTTATTGCTTTCATGTACAATTGTTGAGATGGAAAATATTTTGTGAATACAATCTATGATCGACATGATACCCGTTGGGCGTAGCAATTTATATAACACAATTTATCTTTTAAATAAATAAGTAAGTAGTAACAATGTCCAATACGTAGGTATTGCCAACCTAAACTGAATCGCTATTAGCTTTGTCTCGTTTCTTCTTTTTCGCTGTCAATTAAGACAAATGAAATGTTGGCAACGCCTTGAATCGCATTAAGACGTCCCACGAACCACCCGCCCAGAATTTTTTTAAAAGTTATTTTAACATCATAATTATATTATTATTTTTAAAGATGTTCAAGAAAGACGTAAATTTACTATTCCCTTCCCCTTTCTCTCCTAAACTAAAACCTACAATTATAAAACAAAAACAGAAATAGTTGTCTACCTAAAGATCACCGGAAAACCAATGAAAAAATCTATAGTATTCATGATAATATCAGAAATTCATCACTTGTACTGAACCCTGTAAACGCGAGTCCTACTCGCACTTGGCCGCTTTTTTTTATAACATCGAGGATAATTTTAATTATTTAAATAGCATTGCGGTGTTTTTTACAGAGTTGTTTATGTTAATAATGTTCATAAATAATGGTTTAGGACGTCCATTTCGGTGGAGGGAAAGAACGCTGTAATTCTCCAAGCTGATTACGTTTTTTAAATATTTCTTTTACTTTGTACTTATTTCAAGTTCCTAATCTACCTTAAACACCGGCCAAGGCCCAATGTGTGTCGGGCTAAGAACAAATTTGTTGGTCCAAATACATTTCATGTATTTTTTTTTATGTAACGAATATGCCAAACAAGCCTGCAGTTCCCATTGATGTTACGTGATGACTGCAGCCTATAAACATCTACACAAAGACCAGGTCAAAATGCAGATGCGTTGCCACCTCTGAGACTTTAGTTCTTTGTCTCTGTGATAGGTACAATGATACAATACATTACATGATTTTGAAAGTAAATCAAAATTAAGGGAACAGAATTTAGGCACGTGCTGTAATATCACGGAAGTGCTCTATTAGTACAGTGCTCAACAATAAATATTGCATCGAGCCTAGGAAGGAGATTTCGGCTTATTTCGGGTCTGTAGAGCGTTATCTCTTTCGCACCGTACCTATTTGACGTTTGTCGACCATTTTGATCAAGTTTTGACCAATACCGGACTGTCAGTACTTACATAGACAGTATGCAACAGAGATAAAACCGCCGTTATCGAAAAGAGCCGTTCGTCTCTTTCGCAGGCTTAATTGTTGAGTACTGTAAGTATCCTCTGGCAAAAGAGAAAAACTATAGCGTGGAAGCGAGACATGCGACGCAACTGTGTCTTGCTAATTTTTTATTTGGTGCTGACTCAATATGAGTATGTTTCATCATTATACATTATTATTAAAAAGTTATAATACGACGTGCTACACAATCAATCCCGTGAAAAAAATAGCATCCGCACATTACGGGTTTCCCCACATGTTATCACTTTGTTGGCGTTATCTATATGTATTATTATTAACACCTATTTATTGGTGGTAGAGCTCCAGTGACGGAGCTACCACCACATCTATACTTATAATAAATCTGTAGAAGTGTAAATTCTGTACATTAAAAATATTGAAAAAATAAATACCAGGGGATGTTACTAGATCGATACCGAACACAAATATGTGATTAGAATTTTTTTTTGTCTGTCTGTCTGTCTGTCTGTTTGTTCAAGCATCACACAAAATCTACCGGTCCGTATACGATAAAACTTGGTATAATTATACTTCAATTTTTGGCGCACAACACTGGGTACTTTTTGTCCCGAAAAATGTATGTTTGTCTGTGTGCACGCTAATTTCAGAAACAGCTTATCCGATTTGCAGTTTCTACTTATATGTTGTGGTAAGTTTCACTTAATATTATGTGTTTGTTTCATGTCAATAAAAAAGTTACGTCAATTTAAAGAATAATTTCGAATATTTTTAAACTATTCTTTCTATTTATCATCTATCTTTTTAGGGTTCCGTACCTAAAAGGTAAAAACGAACCCTACTACTGTCTGTCTGTCCATCTGTCCGTCCGTCTGTCACCAGGCTGTATATCATAAACAGTGGTAGCTAGAAAGCTAAAATTTTCACAAATAATATATTTCTGTTACCGCTATAACGACAAAATTAAATACTAAAAATAAGAAAATGAAAATATTAAAGGGTCCAAGGGGCATACAATATAAGTGTTTTTATTTTTTGTAATTTTTTTAGTGACGATGGAGGCATTGGTGGCGTTGGTGAAGTTGGTGGTGTTGTTGTTAGTTTTGATGGCGTTGGTGGCATTGGTTGTTGTGGTGATGGTAGCTTTGATGGCGTTGGTGTCATTGGTGGCGTAGGTGTTTGGTGATGTTAGTGTTGGTGATGGCGTTGATGGCGTTGGTGGCGTTTGTTGTGGTGGCGGTGGTGGAGGTAGTAGTGGTGACAGTGGTGGTGGTGGTGATGGTGGTGGTGGTGGTGGTGGTGGTGGTGATGGTGGTGGTGTTGGTGGCATTAGTGGATACATATTCACAACGTTAATATTCAATTTTTCACTTCTGCCGGCTCTTACGGAGTGCGTATATTTATTATGTATAGATCTATCTTTCATCTTTCATTCTCTGTTAGTAGCACTAATTGACTGAAACTTTACAAAACTTTGTATTAATTGTCTATAAACAAATATTATACATAGAAGTTCAAAATGGCCTTTTCGAAAATACGGTTCAGCAAACGATGGACGATTGTAGGTTGTAGGTACTTACATGATTGCGCGTTTAAACACATAATTAGTCATTTTTCGTAATTCTAACAGCCTATGTGCTTTTATCCCCGATGGCCATAATATCGTGTACAGAGAAGCATTACTATAAAGAAGCTTTTTTTAGCTACTCACAAGTGTATAGGATCCAAAATTAGCCAAAATTTATATCCAAAAGCGCTTCCAAAAGTCCCAAAGTCATTATTCCACGCGAACAAAGTCGCAGGCACAGCTAGTTACCTAATATACCTGTCGCTAAATGGTTACTGGAACACTACCGTGTTCCGGTCAGGTGGTAATGTACGTCCCTGTAATTTCCCGCACAGAGGCATAACACCTTAGCCCTCAGGAGTGGTAACGCATCTGCATTTTGACCTTCGGTCATTGTGTGGGTGTCTATAGGCTGCAGTCATCACTTAACATCAATGTAAACTGCATGCTTGTATGCCACTTTCATTACATTAAAAAAAATAATACATTCAACCCAAAATGCAGATTTCTAGTAGGTACGAAAGTTTTGCTAAACTGCGGACAGAAGAACGGACGATTACGGAAAAACTATAAGGGTTCGTCGTAGACTACGGCACCCTGATAAAAAAGAACATGAACATGACATGGATTCTCTTGTCAAATCAGATGAGACTTCAATATATTCTACAGCCGGCTAAATTATTCAATTGAATATTCTAGTTGTATGTAAAACCGATAGACAGGGTTACCCAAACCGTTGGCGACATGATACGTACAAGCTAACATTTGCCAATCTGGTAACCGGTTGAAGTAATCCGGGCTATAAAAGCTCGAGCGCCTCTACTGAATAGTGTTATTAACATTTTAACTTCTAAGGGTACGGACTGACCTGTTTGAATTTTGCGTTATCTCGTTTAGTGGTCCCAATTGCTGACTATTAGTTAAGTAATGTAGAATGTGTTTTTAGTAATCATGATAACTTTGAAAGACCATCAACAAATTTTAACACATTTCATTTAACTGATCGCAATAGCAGGATATAGGATATGAATTTCTTCTTTTTTGCCATTCAGTGATAATTATTTTGGAAGATTTTAAAAGTTGATTGCATTGTTAAATCAGGTTAAGAAAACGATGTAATCTTAATAAAGAAGATACGTGCGTACACGTAAAAAGTCTAAAAGTCATGTCTCGCAAACCCGTGATCTCTGCGACAACAAGTCGTTCAGAAACGCATCACTCGTCCAGATGTACGCGCACCATCAAATATCGCGTGCACAAGCACATTGGCCTACTTGCTCGCCATGCTTAATGCTTGGATACGGACTGCATCGTTGCCGCCCCTACAGGGTCACTAAAGGTTATAACCACTCACCGCTTATTAGCGCGAATATCCAAATGTGTGCTTACATATTATTGAGCTATCAATAATATGTAAGCACACATTTGGATAAGCACACATTATACACATTATCACATTATACACGGTATTAAAATAATTTCTGAGGAAATTATGTCACTTCACGCTATTACTGGCACTATTTAAACTGAGAAAATTGTACAGTGAAATCTCCGGTTCTTATGTAGATGTTTATAACTTCTTGGCCATTACCACCATGATATAAAAAACTCACGAGTTACAAATACAGTGCACAAAAGTATTATTGTATGAAAAAAAAATCGAGACGAATAGCCTTCGTAAGTCCACTAAAAAAAACAGACACGAAGTACATCTATATGTTATGGATTAGGTAAAAGTTAATTGAAGTTTGTTGACTGATTAATTCCATACAACAAATAAAAATCCAAAATAAGAGCGCCATCTTCTAAATATTGTTCAAAAATATACTCTACAGACCAAGAAAATTTGAAATCTTCCCTCAAAAGCGAGACACAAATAGAAAAAAAAAGGTAGGTAATATAAAATCAAATTCAGGGTTTATCCATCCTCAAACTGCACAGAACAACGACATCGCGACATCCTTGTTACCATAAAAACTAAACACAAGCCATAAAAGAATCAATCTCATTACCCTAATATCTCCACGAAGAAACGTATTTGAATTTAAAAAGAGCATTAGTGGAACTGCTCCGTTTAACCGTGCGCGTTCAATTTGGATTTCTGCGCGAGTAGTTACTGAACGTCTCATTCTGAGCGAGCTGTTAACGCTGCCATTACTGTATATTCGACGCGAGCAGCTGCTGTAAGGATAGAAATCTATTATATTAATATTCAGAGTGAACAAGACAATACAACGTTATATGAAATACTGATCAGGCCGGTGAACAGAAATGTCATGACACCATCAAAAAACTTTTTACAACATATTTGAAAAACAAAAACCTGATTAAATAATCAGATCGTTGCTGTGCTGTGTTGTGTAGTGTTTGAAAAAAAAAACAGCTCGGAATTATCTAATCTGTCTACTTAATTAAGTACCTAGTAAATTAAAAAGTCTATTACCTAATAGGCCACCTTGCGATGTGGAAGTCAGATGATAATTTACGGCCAATTAAGTTCTAATTACCATCAAAAAAAAACTTTAAACTGACCTCAGGATTGACAACACAACTCTGTTAAAAATTCTAGTTTTCAAACTGGAAGGCAGTAGGCTGCAAAACTTAATCAATGTCAATGGAATCGTATGCTCCGTTTCCACTCTTTCAAGTCATAAAAACCCAGTCAAATGAGCGTAATGGATGAAAAGATTACTTTCCATCATCATAATTTTATATCAGCAAATATAAAGGCATCCTTAGACACATTACAATCACAAAGTTTTAAAGGGGTCATAAGAAACATTTTTGTTTCCGAAAACCAGAATAAGCTTTGAATATTATCACCAAAAACAAAACTTTGAACGTTCTTTTTATTGTTCTTCTTCAGACAAAACCGTCACAATCTTAATAGCCGAAATATTTTCGAGACAGAAACTGAGCCTCGATTTGATGTCTCATCGTAAAACGCCCGTGTTTTATCAGAATATGTTCTGCTGTAAAAGTTTAACAAATTCAAATGAAAAAAACTACAAAAGCGACATGATAATTAACAAAAGTTAGAAGACCCTCGGGCGCTCAAAGCCCGTAATACCGTCTTCATTCTTTATTTCCCCGCAAACGCGTTTTTTTACAAAAGCAATACTGAAGATATATTTCGGTCGCTAACGATTAACGTTAATTAAAAGCTTAATTCAGGAAAGAAAAATTATGTGGGAAATGATAATGAATCGAAACAAATTAATTTCATGAAATTTAATCAGAGGAGATGGAGAGAAAAAGATTAATGTCTTGGTCATTTCTTAGCTTGAATGTTAGGCGTCTATCATCCACATGCTGCAGACCTACTTTTTTATGTAATAAAAGTGGCAAACAAGCATGCAATTCACATTGATGTCGTTACTAATCCTGAGGCCTAAGGTGTTATACTTCTGTGCCGAAAATTACAGGGCTGTACCGTAGGGTTGTCAGGTCGCTAAACCTAATAGCCGGACAGACCATCAAGTTTAGCCGGAAATTGGGGTAAAAAGGCCGGACACTCCCGGCCCGGTTCGGCTGTGCTCGGCGCTCGGGCGTTTAAGAAATGTAAAAAGCCTAACAAAAGCCGGACACCGTATATTTTAACCGGATCACGCAATCAAAAGGCCTAACTATGTCCGGCTTTATTAAATTATAATTATACTACATACTTCCCGACTGTCTTGGTGATAGAATCAAATGATGAATTTATTAATGAATTATGTAATTCAAAAAAATTACTAAGCAGGTACTTATATAACTACTACTACCATAGAACCTAAGTTTTTATATATTACTAACAATGAACTGTGAATTGTTTGCAATAAAATCTAATCTAAATCTTTATCCGGACACCTGGCAACCTCTGCAGCATGTGGATTCTAATGTGGATATATTGAATTGAGCTGAGTTCAAGATAGAGCTCAGAATCAAGGATAGCTATTTGATCTTGAGTTTATATGTAACTAGTGACCCGCCCCGGCGTCGCACGGTTGCAATGCTACATACATTACTAACTACTAATACGGTACTAATCTATAGGGTTACGTAAGCGGCTATTTTCCCTAAAACCGACCCTGCTGTATCAGTTTCATAGATAATATCAACACCAAAAACAGACTTACCCGAAATTCGACACATTAGGTCGAATTTCCAGCTCAATCTCGACTTAGGCTTCTTGTACATGACAAGAAAAATCACCGGGCCTATGTAAGAATTCGTGTCGTTTCTACAAACGAACTGAGAACACTATTTCGCTGCGCTGAGCAAGAAAAAAATCGTGTCTGCGCTAGACACGATGCGTAAACGTTGCTGCGGTGCTGTAGGGTAAGGTGGTGGTGGTCAGCCGTCAGGTAATTTTTGTACGTTTATTTGTAGGTAAAATACCAATTGTAACTGACACCGAGTTGTCTCTCACACCCTACTTACAAACAATCTTAGCGTGTACACGTTTCTATTTGTCTTGTATGTAGTAGACACGAAAAGTTTTCGTCTCTAGTTCAGACAAAATTCTTGTCGTGTTCATAAGGAATTGGTCTTATCTGCAGCAGACACGGTAGAGTTTAGTTTCTTAGAGTGCACAAGGGCTCTTAGGTAGCACCCATCACCCAAGCACCGAAAGAATCCCTATGCAAAATTGTACACTCCTAGCATTTGTAGTAGCGAAGTTTATACCAAGTATTAACCACTAAAACAATCCTATAGAGGTCGAATTTCTCAAAATCTCGTCTTAGTGAGCATTTATGTTTGAAGATGCAAACTTTGAAACGCCCAACACTTGTACTTTCTGAAATTTCGAGATGAGTGACCTTACGCTTTTAGGTAGGTATATGTAATACTAGCGACCCGCCCCGGCTTCGCACGGGTAGCATTAATCATATTGTAATAATCTATACTTAATATTATAAAGACGAAGAGTTTGTTTGTTTGTTTGCTTGAACGCGCTAATCTCAGGAACTACAAGTACTATTTGAAAAATTATTTCAGTGTTAGATAGCTCATTTATCGAGGAAGGCTTTGGCTCTAGGTTATATAACATCTAACGCTAAGATGAATAGAAGAGGGTAGGTAACATTACTACCGCGCGAAGCCGGGGCGGGCCGCTAGTGTATTATATTATTTGGCAAAAACCGTAATAGCTTAGTAAATATAAGTACGATATTGATAAATTATAGATATAAACCTTCCTCAGTAAACCCTCTTTTCAACATTTCAAACAGGAACAAAACCCGTCATAACTTTCCGAGATTGGCGCATACATACAGACAAAGAAAATAGGGGGACTTTACTTCATAATATGTAGCGATAGTGATAATGATAGTGAAGTTATGTTTTATACATGAAGAGTATTCTAGAGCTTTCCCTTCTTAACATGGACAAGCTGTTGTGCGGATTACAGTTTTTTTCTTAATTACCTAAACTGGCGCGGCGATATAGCAACACACACATACGCCAAGCCACTTAACAGTTCCATTGACTTAAATAGTATGTGGCTGTATTTTTTTTTCTATGTAATAAAAGTGGCAAACAAGCGTGCAGTTCACATTGATGTTAAGTGATGACTGCAGCCTATAGACGCCCACACAATGACCAGAGGTCAAAATGCAAATGCGCTGCCACTCCTGAGGCATTAGGTGTTATGCCTCTGTGCCGGAAATTACAGAGCCGTACATTACCACCTGACCGAAACACGATAGTGCTGAACACTACCATTTAGCGGCAAGTATATTAGGTAATGCGGTGGTGCCTACGCCCGCGAGCTCCGTCACTGGAGCTCTACCACCAGTAAACCTTCCTGGCTCTGTTTTGACGAACAAAGCATCTTTCCTTCAACTGTGAGCAGGAACTATAACAAAATACAAGACGCAGTACAGCTACAAATATCGTCATGTTCAATAGATATAATAAATACTATTATTGATTGACGATATTTGTAGCTGTACTACATATTCATTTTTCGCAATAACACATAACTTTAGAAAGTAAAGAAAAAAACGGAAAGATAAATTTGACTTCGGGCAGGAATCGAACCTACGACCTCAGGATAACCAGTCCAGCCAGATATTTGTAGCTGTAACATACAACACAACTAGCTTCTATTTCCAAATAGGCCTTCCATTCTGTTACGAGAAAAACAACCACAATTTCTTAACGTTTAATCATACAGTCGATCTACCCTCATACACAACAGCTAACCAAGCGAGAGCTCCAAAATACGGCATGAATTCAACACACACACATAATTTAAATAACAGTTCGCCGAAAATCGGGATATTTCCCACCAAAGAACACGAAGCAACAATGCAAAAAACACTGAAAGTTGCGGATTACCCCGTATCCCGCGGAATAATACGCCACCATGATTTCTATACATTTGCACGCATCAAAAATCCCGACGTGCGAGCGAGAGGCAACGTAAGTATCGCAATTTAAACGCATCGGAAATCAGTGGGTGCAAGCGGGAGGCGAGATAAGACGGTAACATATTTCACGGAATATAGGTCGGGTTTTAAGGGTGTAACAAAGACCGTGGAACTTCCGATCATAATGGAAGATGAAAGTAGATAAAACGCAGTATTTTTATACTGGATGAAGATTAAGATTGCCGATAATTTAATTGAATATCAATGTTTTTGAGGTGCGTGGGTGGTGGAATACATTCAGTGATCTGAAGTCGTATTATAGATAGAGAGCACTAAACACTACCATTCAGCGGCAAGTAGATTATGTGAGCTCCTGTGACGGAGCTCACATAATCTACTTGTAGGCCGCGAGTTCGAGTCTTTATGCAATAAATGTGAAGGAAAGATTTGACAAATCGGGCAGGACTTCAGTAGCTCAATTGGAAGAGCGGCTGGACTAGATTCCCAGTAGGCCGCGAGTTCAAGTCTCGCCTGAAGTCAAATTTTTCTTTCCATTTTTCCTTAAAAAAAAATGTAACGAGTTGGTGCCTACGCCCCCATGTTTTACCACAGATGCTCTACCACCTGTTTAAATCTGGTGAAACAGTGGATCTGCAAGCCACAAAAAAAATTAAAAGAATTCATAACAACAATTCAAACAGGCATCGCAACAAAATTACTGTATCGAGGTAATTGTCCCGACAGCGGATAGCGGATAGAGTAACATCCGCAAACGGGAGGTGTTCGTGGAAATCAAATTGCCCGTGGGACCCTTCACACGTGGCGGATACCATTACCGAACGTTCGATTGTTAAGACATCATACAAGATTGGGGGTCTACTATCTAAAGTTCGTCTTATTTCTTTTATGGACTATTTTTAACTTCACGGATATCAAATTCGATGGACAAATGGGGTTATTCGTCAACTCGACACAAATGACCGGACACATGTATGTCCAGTTGGTTAAACTTGAAATTATTATGACTTGTTATTTCGGCGTCTGTTTATATGTAAAATATAGTTGCGTGTGTCTACATGGTGAAACTTAAATAAAACCACTTTTATGTTTTTACCAACTGGACACCATCATTTTTTTTGCAAAAAAGGTACAGACATGTGAATAATCTCCTCGTTTATGAAGATGTCTGTGCTAACTTCAGACTCAAATGAATGACTATGATTTGAAAAGTTTAGCATTAAGGCAAAGAATATGTAATAATACTGCGTAAAGAATGGACACTTCGACGTCCCGCCTGTTTTCTCCTCCTCACCCATCACCTCCCCCCCTCGAGAGCCAGTTGGATAAACTTTAACAGTGAGGACGCGAGCGAGCGCTCTATTTTTTTTACAGTGCGACGACTTTTTACTGGTGGTAGAGCTCCAGTGACGGAGCTCGCGGGCGTAGGCACCACCGCATTACCTAATATACTTGCCGCTAAATGGTAGTGTTCAGCACTATCGTGTTCCGGTCAGGTGGTAATGTACGGCCCTGTAATTTCCGGCATAGAGGCATAACACCTTAGGCCTCAGGAGTGGCAACGCATCTGCATTTTGATCTTTGTCTTTGTGTGGGTGTCTATAGGCTGCAGTCATCACTTAACATCAATGTGAAATGCATGCTTGTTTGCCACTTCCATTACATAAAAAAAAGCTTATTTCACGATTGTATTAGGTCATAACCCTACGTGCTACATTTCAGTGTGCACGTGTAAAAACACGTCACTGATTGATGTCTATGTAATAGGTAACCAAAATAAGCGTTTGTGTGGAATGTTTGCCGAGTGTCCGGGGTGTGCTAAAGGTAAGCATTAATTATGGGTGTAAATAAACGTCTTCGAGATGTTTCCATAGTATCATACACAAAAAGCCTTCAAAATGTTTACCTATATCTATTTCTTTACCTGACAAACGGTGAGCCTTGCTTTTAAAATATATATTATTATCTCAAGACACTTGTTTACGCAGATCACCTAGTATAAGGGTGAGATTCACAGACCGCACTACGACTTTACTTTGAGCAAAGTACGCCTTTGAACTGTCAAAACCCATACTAAACTGACAGTTCTAAGCATACTTTGCTCAAAGTAAAGTCGTAGTGCGGTCTGTGAATCTCACCATAATATGTATCAGCCCGCCGGTGAGCTCTTACCGCTTGACACTAATATGGCCCTTAGATACCCAAACCTCGACACGGAATTAGGAATTTTACCGTGAAGACTGATTTACTTTGGCACTCAGCACCAAAACGGATGATATACAGTATTTCCACTGTCTAACAAATTAATATATGCCTCGAAATAATGCTTCCGTGACGTCATTGCGTACTACAAATGTCGTAAAAATGAAAATGGCGCACGTACTACATGTTTTTATAAACGTAACAATAAATGTCATGATTTGTTTTTCATTGATTGAATGTGCATTGTAGCAATAATATGTTGCGCAGTTGTATTTTTGGCGTGCGTTCAATTGATTAAAACTATACTACTGAAATACTTACGAATCACATTTAAAACAGGTTAAAATATGTAGTGATAGTAGAATTTCAGGAATAGGAGTAGCCACTGCATTACCTACCTAATATAGTTGCTGGTACTTGATTATGTTCAGCGCTAAAATATTCTGAGTAGGGAATAACAATATACAGCACTGAAGTCTTTGCGATGTGCCGACCCACCACCCACAAGTGGAGAATAATTCTTCTGCTAGTGCAGTAAATCAACCGAGCAGAGACGTCCAAACCATTGTAGTAGAGGTAGGTCTGCTCTGTGAGGTGGCTCTGCTAGGTTATTGCAATAACCTAGCAGAGCCCGATCTAGGACGGGGGGACAATGCAGGCAAATGCCCGGGACGGCATAGTGAGGGGTAGCAAAATGTCTTATTATAGGTGAAAATTACACCACCATCGATGGAATAACGCACGGGTAATAGGCGGAAAATATTATTTTGCCCGGAGCGGCGAATAGCTGGATCGGATGCTGTAACCACCAATGCGATCCGCATGCCGAGCGTGGCGATGAGAACATATTTGCTTCATTTATTGATTTTTCCGCCAGCTCTATTCCGCATAACTTATAATAGAGCGTCGAGTCGAGCGGAGTCAAGAATAGCCCCATATCGATCGCAGTAACATGAACTAGCCCACATTGTACATACCAGATTTAAGCAAAAATTATAACTGTAGGCACAATTAAAAGAAAGGTTACTTCACGGCTGTATTCCCCAAATCGATAGGCAGAGCTAAATACATACATGGTAAATAGCCTTATGACTTCTTTGGGCATATCACCCAACTCCGAGGGCGGCACTGGGGGGAAACTTGGAATAAAAGATAACGGAGAAATTCCCATTGCATCAAAAATTAAGCGTAATACACCTTTTTGAAAAAAAATATAGTAAATAAATACGCTTATACTCATATCACCACACTAAGTATAAATAGTATAAACTTGTGTCGCCCTGTTAACCCTATCTGCAGGCCATACAAAGATACAGAAGAATCGAACTCGTGAGCATCGCACACATCGCTAGACCAACTGGCTCGTCGATTAATTGCTTTCTTTTAATTAAGGTTCAATAAAAATTGCGCATATCTGATACACACCTTAGCGAGTCAGATCGTCTGCCCCCCACTGATAACGTTATCTCAGTTCATTGCTCATTGGCTCCTCTGTTGTTTAGTTACGCGTGATATGTTATACGAATATTGTGGCGGAGATAAAACTGTGTTTACTTGCGTATTTTATTACAAGTGTTGTGAGTTGACACGCTGGATTTCATTCAAGTCGCCATCGAGTGCGTATGGCACTTAGCCAACCGAACCGAACAATAAATTATTGTGAAAATTTTGTTATAATATAAAGATCACGACGAATAAGATAACCCTAAGCTGGTGACAGATTTCTATAGGCTACAGTTTGCAATTAAAATCAGTGTGGACAATGAAACCACTTCAAACATCACTAATTTGTGCCGTATTTACATTATTTATCGATTTTTCCACCAGCTCTATCCCGCAAAACTTGTGATAGAGCACCGAGTCGAGCGGAGTCAAGAATAGACCCATATCGATTGCATTAGCCTGTTTTACACTTACCCCCTTATTCATAAACGTATTTTAGCCAAAGTGTTGCTAATCTCATCTATGACTTTATCTATCCTGCACATTTGACAATGCAACTGACAAAGGCAAAGCATATTAAAACTAAAACATAGAGATGCACATAAAAAAAAAATATTTTTTTAAATTTCTTTTTTAAAGGACTTACTTTTACTTTTGATTAGAAAACACGTACGCTCCCTACTTTTACTGTAGGTATATGTAATACTTATTCACTCTAGGTTATTTGTGATTTCTAGACGTTTTGAAAATATCTGTAAGTATCCATTCGAAATATAAATAATATATGTTATTTCTTTCGTTCTTTGTTCTTCCTAATCGGGTTAATTATGGAACCAAATAGGTATCTGATTAGCAAAAGTAAGGTTTTTTAATTTTCTTTTAATGTACATCTCTGTAAGTTTCGTGGTCAGTTTTAAACGATGGTAATTATTGTATCATATCTGAACTGCAATTGGCTAATTGCCATCCCCACTTGATAGCGATTCGAATGAAACCGAGCGTGTAAACTCACAGCACCCGAGCCAATATTATAAGAATAGAAAAAATACGTCCATTAGTCAGGTAGTACAGGAAGGACCAAGCACATTTTTATCCCTAACAGCTTTTTTATTTGTTTATAAAATTAAATAAAAATAAATGTAAATTAACTGCCACAGTAGCGTAGTGGTAGCAGGGCAGACTACTACTACGCTGGGGGTTCGATTCCCGGGTCGGGAACTATCAGAGATAACGGTTTAAAATCCTTTATCTCTAGTTCTGTTGGGATTTTTCCATTTTCTGGAAGTTTCCCAGTACCTCGTAGTTTGGTAATGTGCCCGGAGATGGCAACAGGTTCGCCACCTGTAGGCTAAAACGTAACCGGCGAGTCGTGGGTGTTTGCATGTATGCTTGAATGCATGCATTTACCTCTGCCTACCCCTTCGGGGATTACAGGCGTGAAGTTACGTATAAAATTAAAATTTCGCAAACTCTAAGTGTAACACAGGCTAATACGGTGGTGCCAGCACCCACAAGCACCGTCACAAGAACTCTACCACCAGTAAAAGGTACCTGACGTCGTTTCATATTAAAAACTTGGAGACATCAGCGAGAAAAATATTGGTCCGTATGGTAAGAAAAAAATACATCCTGTAAGTATCAAAATATTCAGTGTTGTAACAAGACGATTAGAACGTATGAGACGTCTCATAAATATGTAACTTAAGAGTGACGTCTTTACGCAAAACATGCGGCGCGTGTCGCTCACCGATTGCTTTCATAATACGAAAGGATAAGACAAAATGGTAGCCATATATACACACACACATATACACATACCTGATGATGTTAACCTGACTTTTAGAAATTAAAGAAAAATGGAAAATATTAAAGAGAAATATTTGATTTCTGGCAAGAATCGAACCTGCGACCTTTACATAACTAAGTTACCGAAGACATGACTATTTTCTAAAATTCACTAGCATGTGATATTTCGATAAATATAAATATTTTAATTAAAATAATATATTACTGTTTTTATGCTGTAGCATATTTATTATTTATGTACACATTACACATTTGTATAGCCCTTCTGAGTTTATTTATTAGCAGGCTTCTTTTCGGTAGTGACTGCACTTGGAACACAGAAAAGTGAATCACTTTTATGACGAAACATTTCTTACTTTCACTTTTTTCTATTCTCGAGCAACTGTACCGCTCACACTTTTACAAAGTAGGTAAACGTACATATTTGAACTAATAAGGCTCGGTCCACATTACAGTGCTAATCTTAGTTCGTTCTCGGTCCGATCTCGATCCGGTTAAATTTTAATTATAGCTGGAGTGTGATTTGATCGGCACTTCACTGTTAGGCATAGTATGAATAGTCTTTATTTTTTGTTTTACAATATTTTAATGGATCGCATCGAGATCAGACCGAGAACGAATCTAAGTAAATAACCGATTGAAACGGGTTTAATTGTATCAAAATAAATATCGCAATAGACGCACTTGTATTCATACAAGACAGAAGTTTTGCATGAATGAAAGTGTTGTTCTAAAATGCGTGTTTACCACGACGGTTTGGACAAAGAGAAATAATGACAAACGCATGCACAGATTGATGAAAAACATTTTTTTTCCAAAAACACGAAAGTGACAGCCTACTGTACGCGGGTTATATCACCAAGGTAAATGTATAAAAATCATTGGTACATTTACGAAATATACATACATACACGAAAGCCTCAACCAATTTAGCCATTATAAGTGTATATTAAAGTGGACTGTATTTTTTTTCTAATGAAGTGTGAATAAAATATCAAATACCTACATAAGTAGGTACTTATTAAATTTAAAATTTCTGACAAGGACTAAAAACACATAAGTGCTTTTTTTCAATGATTTAGTTGACCATGATGATACCTTCTACAGAGATCATAAGAACCTATACGAATTTCAGTCTGAATGACTGCCGACAGCTTCCCTGATAGCTGCTTTATTGCCATAAAGGCTCCATTACAGAGTCTTGGCGACGTATTCCATTGACAGCCCATTTATCATCGTTCAAGTTACTTGGAATAGGAAGACGTTAAATGCATCCGAACTCATACATTACTTCAGTGCCAAACTTCAACTCAATCAGAGAAGTACTTTCAGGCAGACGTTTTTAGTTTTGAGGCACGGAATCCTAAAAAGCAATAAATTAATGAAACATATCTTCATAATAATCTTTTAATATCAGCAGAGCGTATCAAACGCGTACTGTGCGCCGCAGCTTTACAACGGCATATCGCCAACGACCTTGCGCCGCGGATATGTGCTAATCTGCGCGCGTCGATAATGAATTTGTTGTTAGCATTTGTTTAAATATATTTATTGTTTGTTGGGTTTCATGTGTGAGCTAACCTCTCATTTTAAAACCAAAATTAGCATATCGTTTTTAGCGTTAAAATTACCTCCATGTTAAATTTCATCACAATCAGCTCAGCGGTTTGATTTTGAAACCGTAACTGACAAAGTTACTTTCACATTTATATAATTAGTAAATGAAGATTATTAAACCTGGGACTACAGTAGCCTGTATCCTGTTACCACGAAGCCACTGAGGCATGTCCATTAAAATACGCTTAAAATAAAAAACGCTTACACTCACAGCCCCACACTAGGTATAACCTAAAAGGTAGATACCTAATCCTGTGTCGTGGGTACCGTTATTCACATACAACACATACACAAACACCCAGACCCGAAACAAATATCTGTAGGCCATACAAGTATTTGTCCCGGTAACCATTCGAATCAAACGGTCATCTCACACCGCTGGACTTACCGGGTCGTTAAATGGACTAACAGGGTCGTCCAGTCCTCCATTGGACATTGACCTTACTGGTGGTATAGCTCCAGTGACGGAGCTCGCGGACGTAGGCACCACCGCATCACCTAATATACTTACTGCTAAATGGTAGTGTTCAGCACTATCGTGTTCCGGTCAGGTGGTAATGTACGGCCCTGTAATTTCCGGCACGGAGGCATAACACTTTAGGCCTCAGGACTGGTAACGCATCTGCATTTCGACCTTAGTCTTTGTGTGGGTGTCTATAGGCTGCAGTCATCACTTAACATCAATATGAACTGCATGCTTGTTTGCCACTTCCATTACATAAAAAAAACCTATAATACGATGTCCATAAATATTGTCACGAAGTCACGTAAACAAATTTTAAAGGCATAATGATGGTGGCTAGCTAGCTTGCAGTTAACATTCATGGTAGTTGAATATTACAACCTATATAAATCTACACAAAAACCGGGAGTCAACATGCAGATGCCTTTTTTCTTTGTGACGCAGGAGGCAAACCATCATACAGTTCACATTGATGTTAAGTAATGACTGCAGTATATAGACATCTTCACAAAAATCAGAGTTCAAAATCCAGGTGTTACCACCCATGAGACCTTAGTAAGAAAATATGTAATGACACTACGTATAGAATGAACACTTCAACGTCCCGCCCGATTTCCCCGCATCACCCAACCTCCTCCCCTCTTATGGGCGACGGTTGGTATTATCTACGTGCTACGCACACATGTGCACGTGTAAATACACGTCACTGATTAATGTCTGTGTAATAGAGACCAAATTATGCGTTTGTATGGAATTTTGGCGGAGTGTCCGCGGTGTGCTTTAGTTGTTATATCTCTGTCATTACGGGTCCATACATTACCATCAAAACGGAACACGATAGTGCTGAACACTCCCATTTAGCGGCAGATAAATAGATATGGTCACGTAGACCCATTATCATTATATTACACAACTAGCAGTGCCCGCGACTTCGTCTACGTGAGAAAAAAATATGATTGTTCAGTATCTAACCGGACGAAGTCGTGGGCGCAGCTAGTATAAAAGTAGCCTAAGTTATTCCTTATAACATCAGCTATCTGCCAGTGAAAGTCCCGTCAAATCGGATACACTCAAATTCTATTTATTTGTATGTAGGTATGTATGGATGTATGGAGATAAAAATCCCCTCAAAATCGGTCCAGCCGTTCCCAAGATAAGCCCCTCCAAACAGACAGACAGACAAAAATTGTAAAAAATGTTTTGGTATATGTACCGTGTATACATATATATGCATTTAGTAAAAAGCGGTTATTTTAATATTACAAACAGACAGTCCAATTTAATTTATTTGTATAGATTTATAATAGTATATCTTATGTTATATATTATAATAGTAATATATAACATAAGATCTAAAAATTCTGTGGAAATTTTAAGCGTCTACTTGCTACCGTTATTATCGAGCAAAAAATATACGAAAAAAAACACGTTTATTGTATGCCCCCTTGGACCCCTTAACTTTTTCATTTTCTTATTTTTAGTAATTAATTTTGTTTTTATAGCGGTAACAGAAATACATAAAATATGTAAATGTTAGCTTTCTAGCTATCACTATTTATGACATACAACCTGGTGACAGACAGACGGACGGACGGAGAGACAGACAGACAGCGGAGGATTAGTAATCCGTAGGGTCTGTTTTTACCTTTTAGGCACGAAACACCCTAAAAGATAGAACTATGATACAGAATAGCTTAAAAATATTCGTTAAGATTCTTTAAATTGACGTAACTTTTTTATTTCTGAACCGACTCACATGAAACAAACACTAAATGTACTTTGAAACTTACCACAATGTATTAGTGAAAACCGTAAATCGAATAAGCCGTTTCTACAGTAATGCACAAACACACAGACAAACAGACATTTTTTCGGGATAAAAAGTACCCAGTGTTGTGCCAAAGTTTCATTGTAATCGGACCGGTAGTTTTTATGTGATGCTTGAACAAACAGACAGACAGACAGACAGACAAAAAAAAATCTAATCACATATTTGTGTTCGGTATCGATCTAGTAACATCCCCTTGTATTTATTTTTTTAATATTTTGTAATGTACAGAATTAACACTTCTACAGTTTTATTATAAGTATAGATTACCCCCTTATTCATAAACGTATTTTAGCTAAAGTGTTGCTAATCTCTGCTTTGTCTTTTTCTATCCTGTACATTTGACAATGCAACTGACAAAGACAAAGCATTCTATAACTAAAACGTCGCTAATACACGTTTATGAATAAGGGGGTTAGTGTTTATATATAGACATGCATTGAAATAACACAGCTATGGTTAAAGATAAATGTAATCAAATGGCTTCTTTATTATTAAATACCGTGTAATAATGACATAATGCCTTGCTTTTATCAATTGCGAAGTATCATTCATAAATTTTGCCATTGATGCAATAGATGCCTTATTTTTTAGTACTTTACTGTCATGAGGGTGGATCAAAAGTCTTAAAAATCGGCGTGCAGGTATAAAGAGAATCATGAAGGTAGAAGAAGCACGGGAGGTGTGTCAGGACCGGGATATCTGACGCTCCACACTCTCTGCCTACCCCGTAAGGGACCTGGCGTGAAGATACATGATGCATCGTTTATCTATACAAATAAATAAAATTGGAGTGTCTGTTTGTAATATTAAAATAACCTCTTTTTACTAAATGCTTAGGTATACACTCTACATATACCAAAACAACATTTTTTTCAATTTTTGTCTATCTGTCTGTCTGTTTGTTCCGGCTAATCTCGGGAACGGCTGAACCGATTTTGACGGGACTTTCACTGGCAGATAGCTTATGTAATAAGGAGTAACTTAGGCTACTTTTACACTAGCTGCGCCCACGACTTTGTCCGGGTAGATACTGGAACAATCATAAATTCTCACGCGGATGGAGTCGCGGGCACAGCTAGTTACTAAATATCTATTAAACGGGCACACCACGCATTTTGACTAATTGTAACGGGCTACCCACATACCTGCCGCAGGGACAGTTTAGAGTGCATGACGGTCATGGCGATATCGCTAGTAACTCTACACACTTAGAAATTGTTCCTGCTTGCGCTCTGCTCTACACACATCACAATTAAGGTGGCAAATTAGGGTCATCCTCACTTAAATACCCTAGATTGAGAACGCGGCAGGTGTGTGAGTAGCCCGCTTTAGATTTTGTAGAGTTTGTGAAGTGTAAAAAACTAGGCTCTGCATGAGATCTGATAACTTTTTGACAAGGCGAGGCATATGATCTCGTCTTGGCAATATTTTAAATGAAAATGTTTTATTGGGATTTAATTCTCTTTCACTTATTTGCATCGCTTTGGAGTGGCAGCCGCTACTGGTCTTGTTATCCAGTTGTCGCAAGGTCCTGCCCGAAGTCGAACGTCTATTTCCATCGATTTCTTTAAAAATATTTCATTCGCATTTCTTATTGCAAAAACACAACGAAATACAACAAAGGCATTTAACCGATTATTTGGTCATAACACTCATAAGTAGCGATTTTGTTTAGAACCGAGTGATTCATAGTGGTGATCTAATCCGTCATAAATGTTATATTCACCAATCTTAATGTATTTCACTTATGGATAATATGATATTCATTTAAACTGAGAACACCGTAGCGTTCCAAGTGTCCCTTGAAAAAATCAAATTGAATATAAACCAATACATCCCTTAATAATATTTTTTAAGGATTTATTGCAATAGCATGGCAAAGGCAGGAAATTGTTGAACACAGCGACTAGAGGTAGTAGTAGGTAAGTGTAGTTGAACAGGCGGGACTACAAAAAGTGACTTTTTCTTTAAAATATTTCACTAGCAGATTTTTTTATAGCACAAGAAATTGAAAAACCGAATATCAACTTGATACCTCCCTCCACGCGGAGCTGAGAAAAATGGTCTTGTTGTCAGCAAAAATACAGACGAATAGGTACCTACACTACCTACTGTACCTTTTACACCAAACGATGAGGATTCGACCTATTTCTCACTTACCTACGTTCTACCCGTCGTAAAACATATTTATTAGACCACTTATCCTAATAATTAGATACAACCTACACATCACAAAAGGTGTGACAACTTTATTAATGAACAAACATTTACTTCACATAAAACAGATTACATTTGTGTAGTTTTCATTTGATGAAAACGTGTGCTTTTCATTCAGATATTAATATAATAGACGTAAGAGTCGTTTGACACTCTCTACGATAAAGGACTCGTGTTTGCTTTGCATTTCAGCTTTCCCACATTTGAATACAGTTTTCTATGTTTGTATATTAATATCCTTTATTCAGCCATGGAAGATTGTATCGCAAGTAACACACAACAGGAAAACGGTAATGGTTTTCTGATGATATATGTATAGGAAGGATATCCTCTAATTTGTAGATAATGCATATTGAAGCCTATGTTTTGTTAGATTTTGACTACGTAAAACACTTTCATGACAGGTTTAACAATACGAATTTATCTTTCATCAAAACGTCGGCTGGAACAGTATTACTTACAGTATATTTTTTATAATACAAATTACAAACAAGCTTACAGTTCACATTGATGGTAAGTGAATTCTGTAACTACAGTAAAACTAAAATTCTCAATTTAAATTCGTGGCCACTTTCGACGACTAAGCTGTTACATCTCCGAGGCAGAAATTGCAATTCCATGCATTGTCTCCTTAACGGAAAACGATAGCGCTAAGCACTAAATGATAGTATATAGTCAGATAATATGCGATGGTGCTTAACGCCCTCGACCTATGACTAGAGCTCAGTAATAACTTATAAAGCCACGTATCATAAAAAAACGTAAGCAATAGCGTTTTCTTTTTACGTAACTTTGTTATATTATTATGCTTGGCCTATTGCCTTTATTCAGTGTACAATAAAGAATATTACAATCACAAAAACCTCGATGTAGAATGTTGTTTTGAAGTTCAATTCTATATTTAAATGAGTTAAGAATTAATGAAAGGTTCTTCCAGCCCCCGTTAGAAACTTGTAAGCGTTGCGAGGCGTATCTTCTTCCTTAGAACTATCAGAAGGCGTCCTTGCGAGAGTGTGCACGCAGGATAACGCGTTCGTGTGCGATCACACGCATGGATTAATTTCATGTGGATTTGAGTTATACGTGACATGATTATGGTAATGTTTTGGACGTGACATATTTAATATGTTCGGATTATTCTACATACTATATCATACATTTGAATCGCACGTCTAGTGACATATATTTTAATAAAATTCATATACGTAACGTAATTTCACGCCTGTAATCACCGAAGGGATAGGCAGAGGTATATGCATGAATTCAAGTACACATGCAAACACCCACGATTCGCCAGTTACGTTTTGGCCCATGTAACAGGGTGATCTCCGGGCACATTACCAAACTCCGAGGTACTGTAAAACTTACAGTAAACGGAAAAATATCAATAAAACTAGAGAAAAAGGATTTTCACCATTATCTTTGATAAGCCCCGACCCGGTAATCGAAACCAGGACCCCAGCGTACTAATACTTAGTGGCCTGCTACCACTAGGCTACTGAGGCAGCTAAAATTCATATTTTAACTACGTAACCACCAAATCACAGTGATGTGTTTGATAAAATAAACTAGTCGCATTTATTCGGAGTCGGAGGCCTTTTGGGTGGTTTGAAAATATAATAATAATGGCAACCCTTGAGACGTGCCACTGCTGGGTACGGGTCTCTCCCCTTTTTTGGGGGAGGCCTGGAGCTTACTCCACCACGCTGCTCCAATGCGGGTTGGTGGAGATACGGGTTAGTGGCCAACCCGCTGTCGGATGTTTTCAAACCGCCCATAAGGCCACCAACAAGGTTTAACTACTCATATATATCGATAGCAACCGGAACCGAGGGCTTAATGTGCCCTCCGAAGCACGGAAACCTGCACTTTAATTTTGTTACTAGCAGTCACCTATCACACCCGACCGCGCCTGCTCACTCCCAATCGGGCTGGCGAGCTGCGGCACTGGTTGCTCTGGTACCCCAGTCTGTACTACCCCTCTCCCGCACTCATCTCCCACGCAATCATCCCATTCTTCCTCCCCACCATCATCTAAGATCGTTTGCGATCTACTCCAGCCGCGCTTCGTTGTATTCATGATTAGGTCTCCAAAATTATAATCGACTGTTAAAAGAAGATAGCTTGTATCTTGTGTAAGAACATTTCGGATCGCCTTTAAACGCTTTAAGCTCAATACTATAAAGCAACACGAATGACCCAGTTGTCGCCAACTCAATGAACCATGTAAACTCAATTCACTGTAGTGCAACTGAGTGCAACGGATGTAGGTAATAATTAGGTTACATATAGGTACAGGTACTACGTCCCACACTGGATTACGTCGTCACCTGTATTGAGAATGCCGTTGTTTGTGTGACAGGCATATTCATCCAGACCTGCAACAAATATCTGTAAGCTATACAGATATTGGTGACGCAGCGACCTAGTGGCCCCATCGTCTATTAGTGAAGAATTCTTCCGGTAGTGCTATCTATCGTACAATGACGGTCAAACCATTCCTATCATCATCACGATTTCAAGCCAAAAGACGTCCACTGCTGAGCAAAAGCCATAAAGGAAGATATGCCAGAATCGCTACGTTTGGCATGCGGATTGCCGATCACAGTGACGATAGTTTTACCGCGAGACGCTGCTGCCCATCCCGCGTTATTGTATTCAATACCGCCCTAATGAAATGGTTTGACCGCCATTGTTCGGTTGTCTGACTGCACAAGGGAGGAATTCTCCTCTACCACTGGGCAGTGGGGCCATCACGTCCCTACGCTTTTACTATTACAATAGAGGGCAAAAGTATAATAACCGAGGATGGCCACTGCGATCGCCAATCTGCATGCCAAGCGAATATTATGGCATTTGAAAAAACGTAACTTCACGCCTGTCATCCCCGAAGGGGTAGGCAGAGGTAAATCCATGCATTCAAGCATACATGCAAACACCCACGATTCTCCATTTTGTCGATGGCATTTTGTCCCCTAATAACCACACAAAACTACTGTACCTTGGAGTAGAAACCGTGTAGTAGAGAATAGGTGGCCAGCCCCCTATGAACTAGCAAACAAGCATACAGTTCACATTAAAAGTGATAACTGTAGCCTGTACACAACTACATAAAAAACTAAAATTCCAATGTAAATGTGTAGCCACTCTAAAGGTCTAAGTTGATATACCTCTGTGCTGGAAATTACAGTGCCGTACATGACCACCCGACCGGAACACGATAGCCCGGAACTGCTGCAGTACTGTTTAAGATAGGTTAAGTGTCAAAAACCAAAATAATATTAGAGAAATTTTTTTCACGACTGAGTTGGTCCAACAGATAGAGCCGAGCGTTAACGGTCGTAGGACAAATAAATGTATGGGCTACTGATATGTTTGTTCTGGGTGTTTGTGTGTTGTGTATGTACAACGGCTCCCACAGTACAGGGTGTGTACATTTATACGTAGTGTGTGCCGTGAGTGTGAAATAAAAATCGTAACAATGGAAAACAATTTCCATATTCAACATACTATTTCATTTACCCACAATGAAACAAACATTTATGCATCATCCATAACTATCAATATTCATCGCCGCATCCCAATCTAGTGACAAAGAGATGAAAGATAACGCATTTCAATAATGTGCACAATTGCACATTGTGATATTGACCTTACGCGTGCGGAATACAGAGCGGTAACGTGCTCCGAGATAAACTTGTTTTATAAGAGGACGTTATCATATTATTAATAGACAGCAATAGGACGCGTTATTGTGAACTTTTTTCACTTCATGTTGATAATAACTAAACCCTCAATTTAGTAGCATTATCACCAAGAACTTTACCCTGATAGGTGATTAGTCAATGAGTTCACAATATCATGAACTGGATCTTATTAAATTTATTTAAAATACGCTTGCACAAGCAACCCGACACAAGGTATAAACCTGTGTCGTGGGTACCGTTGTACACACCCAAAACACTCTGACCCGAAACAAATCTGTAGGCCATACAAATATTCGACACGGTACAGAAATCGAATACCTACGCTAGATCAACTGGCTCGTCAAAATGTCTGTAAAGACAAAATGTACCTATTTATAAAGCATACATTTCATTAATATTCATCGTTGCAACCCAATCTAGTGACAAAGAGATGTGAGATAACGCGTTTCAATAATGTGCACAATTGCACATAGTGAGATTGACCTTACGCGCGCTGAATACTGAGCGGTGACGTCATCTGTCGCCTGCCAGCCGAGATAGACTCATTGTTTATGGAGACACGTTATCAAAATATTAATAACCAGTGATAGCACACATCATCTAAACGAAATATTTGCTTCACTACTACTAGGTAATACTAACAGAAACCTAATTCCTGGCTATACAGTATAGAATCAAAGACATTTGGATGAATTCATCGGCATTATTCGACTTTTTGTGTCACGAAAGTGAGACAAGCAGTCAATAATGCTCATTGATTGATGATGAATACTTCAGGATCGCAAACTAATCAAGTAGAAAGGAAAGATAACGCGTTTCAATAATGTGCACAATTGCACATTGTGAGATTGACCTTACGCGCGCTGAATACTGAGCGGTGACGTCATCTGTCGCCTGCCAGCCGAGATAGACTCATTCTTTATGGAGACACGTTATCATAATATTAATAACCGGTAATAGCACACATCATCTAAACGCTTACACTCACTATATGACATATATTATGGGCTTCACTACTACTAGGTATTGATAACCTAAATCCTGCCTATACATATAATAATGGGAAAATTAGAAACAGTTAGACGAATTCATCGGCTTTAATGTGTCTCGAAAGTAAGAGAGGCAGTCAATAATGCTCATTGGTTGATAATAGGTACTTCTGGATCGCAAACGAATGAAGAAGAGATGAAAGATAACGCGTTTCAATAATGTGCACAATTGGACATTGTGAGATTGACCTTACGCATGATGAATATAGATCAGTGACGTCAACTGTCGCCTACCAGCCGAGGTGGACTCATTGTTTTACGAGAAGATGCTATCATAATACTAAAAATCTTGGCTAAATATTTGAATCAAAGGCAAATGGACGTATTCAATCAACTTTATAGGTTAATCAAAACTTCGTGGACTGGTTGACGAAAAATTCTATCAACATTCGTCTCCACCGAGACATATTTTTTTATTTTATTCGGTAAAATAATACATCCCATATTAGGAATTGCTATATTTTTCACTAAACAAGATTTTAGTAAATTGTATTTAAATTGTAGTAGGTAGTAATTAAACCATCTCAGTAGTCTGGCAGTAGCAGACTGTACGGTCCCGTACATAGCATATGAAAATCCCGCCATCAGCAATATTGTAAATCATGCATTTTTACTTTAGTTCGCAAACAGCTATCATTCAACAAACATCGCGTACTCATTATTAGCATATATTTTATAGCATTTAATATAACAAACAATAGACAATCTTTACTTGACTATCGAATATTTGATTTATCTATCATAACATTTCAGGTGTATAGTCCCGGACTGTACACAGGCCACTACAGCTACGTTGGGGTGCTGGGTTCGATCCCCGGTTTTGGCTTTCAGCCTATATTATCATAAATACCAATTCATTTACATTAAAACCTTAAATTTTTAACCTTATTAAATTACAATTGAAATTGTGTCTCTTTAGATATAAACACTAAATCATTGCCATTCAAATGATAGTTATCTAGAGTCGTAAAGTCGTGCTTCATTCTATTAACCCCGTCTGCGGGCAATTGACCACGCGCCGGGGCACTGTGACACATAACGCGACTGCCACACACTTCTAAAAAGCTATATATTTTTACTGGCTGTGCTCGCGACTTTGCCCGCTTGAGAATTTATTATTGTTCAGTATCTACCCGGTCGCACACTCCACTAAAATTCCATACAAACGCTTAATTTGGTCTCTATTACACAGACATCAATCAGTGACGTGTATTTACACGCGCACCTGTGCGCGTACCACGTACAAAATACCAACCGTCGCCCATAAGAGGGGAAGGGGTTGAGTGATGCGAGCAAATCGAGCGGGACGTCGAAGTGTTCATTCTATACGTAGTATTATTACATATTCTCTGCCGATCGAAGGCGTGGGCGTAGCTAGTATAAAAGTAAGTTAATCCTTATTACATAAGCTATCTGCCAGTGAAAGTCCCGTCAAATTCGGTCGAGCCGTTCCCAAGATTAGCCCCGCCAAACAGACAGACAGACAGACAAAAATTGTAAAAAATGTTCTTTTGACATATGTACCGTGTATACATACATATGCATTTAGTAAAAAGCGGTTATTTTTATATTACAAACAGACACTCCAATTTTATTTATTTGTATGTATAGATAAAATGATGAAAGTGAGAAGTATTATAGTAGTTACATATCGATGATAAGTGAAAACTGCTGCAGCTTATTGCTGGTGGCAGAGTTCCAGTGTAAGGTCTCATAAGTGGCAACACCAACAACGCATCTGCATTTTGACTTTTGTATTTTGTGTAGATGTCTATAGGCTGCAGTCATCGCTTAACGTCCATGTAAACTGCATACTTGTTTCCCACCTTCGTTACATAAAACAATTGCGCGCTCTGTAATTATCCAATATTGATAATAATATGAATCCCTCATGATCAATGTTACTATAAAGTCCCGCGTATGATCACTACGGGTGGTTAGTGCTATTGGAATTTTTTGTACATATCCATTCCATTTCTCGATGGGTTAAGCAATGGTGAGTGTCACCTCTGCTCAACCCTTCAAGGAATAGCGTCGCGTTCTGAAGTCACGTAATCTAATAAAACTAGAACATTCACAAAAAGGAACATTCAATGAAAGCGAATACCCGACGACCGACGTTGCTCGACAGTTCGATACACGCTCAACACGCTGCAATAATTGAGGACCATCAATCAGTGACGTCACAATGATTCATTCCCTCCACTCCGCCATTTCGATTTGCAGCTCTCTAATCTAGAAATCGAATGTAATGAGTACTACACCGTACCTATACAGGACCGTACGTGATTAGAGCGACGTGTTGTATTTTACTGTCTCTCGTTTAGACATGAGCTATAGAAATATAATTATTGAATACGGGGTAATATCGATATTTAGGTCGAAATAGAGCAATTACAGGGCCGTACATTACCACCTGACCGGAACACGATAGTGCTGAACACTACCGTTTAGCGGCAAGTAGGTAATGCGGTGGTGCCTACGCCGGCGAGCTCAGTCCCTGGAGCTCTACCACTTATCTTAATCTCTCTTTAATTCTTAAATAAGTAGATCTCGAGATAACAATATTTCTAACTGAAGCTGAAAAGCGACCGAAACGTCGGGTTGATTTATAATCATTTTAGTTTAATATACGCGAGATAAATCCGTAAAAATAGTTTTATTTCAATGAGTGTATCTCGCGAAAACCTAAGAACATATCAATATTTCTAACTGCTTTATCTATTCATTGCTTATTTCACTTTTTTTATCCTCTTACCATCAATGTGAACTGGATGCTTGTTTGCCATCATCATACCTTAAAAAGCATCTGTAAGTATATACAGACATTTGTTCCATTGCGGACATCGAACCATCTTACAGGGTCCTACCTACCAACCGGGTCGTACATTGACGACCCGGTTGGTAGAGTGGTGATGAAGTTAGTAACAAGTGACTGCGGAAGGCCATTTTATGATATAGAAGAGAGACACGGGGAGGATGTGTCAGTAGTTCGCTTTCATCAGGCCAACATTGAGGGTGAGATTCACAGACCGTACTACGACTTTACTTCCAGCAAATTACGCTTAGAACTGTTAAAACTCATACTTTACTGATAGTTCTAAGAATAGGTACTTTGCTCAAAGTAAAGTCGTAGTGCGGTCTATGAAACTCTTTCGCGTCTTGTCGTCGTCGTAAGCTAAGACACTGACGTAAAGTTTACGCAGCTAACTTCGCTCATTGGGCATTTAAATTTTACACATACTGTACACCCTCGAGTCACCACGGGAGATACCACCAATAAGTGTTGTGGGATTTACAATGCAAATGTATCAAGATTATACAGATAAAATATTGAAATTGTTTCATTTGTCTTGATGAAACAAAAATTTACAATTAAACCGCTTCGAGATTGAATATTCTGCGAGGCGTAATGAAGGCGGGCTTTCTTATTTGGAATATAGAAGCGAAATCATTGGACCATTTCGACGGGTGCCTGGATTATATTGTTTACGTGCTCTCTTTTTTCGTGAAAGCTTTATTAATTAGGATTTTCTTGTGATATGTTATTGACAAAGAAGGTTTTTCGCATTGATATCCATTGGCACGTATCAAGACAGATTAGTTACTAAGGCTTAAATTGTTTTGCCTCTTTGGGAAAAAATTCGAATCTTAAATTTTTTTATGTCATGAATGCGGCAAACAAGCTTGCAATTCACATAGACGTTAAGTGATGATTGCGACCTATAAATAATTTTCATAAAAACCAGAGGTCAAACTGCAGATGCGTTGTCACCCCTGTGCCCTTAGTTGTTATGTCTCTATAATAGTTATTACGGGGCCATAGATCACCATCAAACCGGAACACGATAGTGCTACACTACCATTTGGCACCATAAAGATTAGGTAATGCGGTGGTGCCTGTGCCCTCGAGCTTGGGACTCTACCACCAGTAATTAGGATTTTTTGGTAATATATAATTGACAAAGAAGAAATTGCTTTGATATTGTCCGCATTGAGATCCTTACCATTATCACGTATCACGGCAGATTTTAGTTGGCACTTCTGAGGCATATAATGTTTTGCCTCTTTGAAAAAAATTGCGCAGTCGTAACTGCAGATACTCGTAGATGGATATTGCGAAACTATTAGAGTTTTACTTATAGACTTCGGAACCCCTTAAAGTGTCAATAAGTAAAAGCCCGCCGGGGGGCTACTAAGCAAAGTAATCTGCGTAAACACATGTGTTGAGATGAAAGCAGCAAAATTGTGTGTAAGAGTTCTGGGTTGGAAATTATCTATCAAATATTGCCAAAAAATCAATCAAATAAGTTATTGTTTTGTTTCACCCAGCTTTTTAAAATGATCAAATTAAAAATTATGCACACTAACAGTTAATGGCTGTTTCATCATAGATATCACAACAAATTTTAACTATCTCATTAGTAACTCTTTTTAGAAGCAGTTAACGTTAAATTCAACAATCCAATCATATCGGAGCGGATTGCGCAAATTCCGTCCGCACTTTAGAAATGTCACGGACAAAACACAACATTATGCTGCTACGTGCCGCCATGATGTGATTATTTCTAATTCAGGTGTGCTGGTGACACTTGGGGGAAATTATGAGATACCTACCATTTGATTTATATTTTTTGACAACATTAAGGAAGAGATTCACTGTCGCAAATGTTTCTTCTGTCTGGATTCCTTATCGTATACAGATTCGTTACCATCCAGAATTCTTAGAAAAAAAGCTTCTATACCAGAATTTTGGGAGCTATAGTTGTGGGAACACGATGGCGCTGAACGTGCCCATTTAGCGTCGAGTAGATAAAGCAATGCGGTGAAATCTTCGTCCGGAAGTTTGTCCATTAGCTCAAAAAGAGGGCTCTCCAAGCCCTTTAAGACTTGGCATCAGAAAACAAGTAATAAAATTATACACACTTTATTTACTTTCAAAAAAAGATAAGCCTCGGTCCTCAATGGAACCTAAATAGCCGAATCAATCACCTGTGAGTGTCAATGGAATTAGTAGATAATTATTTGAACAAGCCCAGTATATAACTTGTTAAATTCAACAATCCAATCATCGGAGCAGTATGCGCAAAGAATTCTTTCCGCACTTTACAAATGTCACGGACAAAACACAACATAATGGCGCTACGTGCCGCGATGATGTGAATATTTCTAATTCAGGCGCAGGAAATTATGGTGTACCATTTGATTTATACATTTTTTGACGTTAATTCTTCCACGTCGTCCAGGTTTTTATGTGCATAGCTCGCCTCGGGAGAGTTATTGTCTATTACAGCGGGCGATCGAGGAGCGTAGAGTTCTCAGTCTAAATTCATAGAGAGACCTACCCATTTAGAAAAATGGGTAAAAATCTTAGACAGCGGATACGTTCATATCTGATGTCACAGAAGTACAAGGTTATTTTCAACCCTTTGCAATACATAAAGGCATTATTATCATCCTTATGAACAACTTTTAAAAGAAAGAGCCAATCGAAAAATTGACAAATAATAATACTGTTCGTAACCTTTTAAGTAGCGTGGGGACGAAGGTTTCTGCTATGTGGTTCTCAAATCTAAGACCACTATCCATAATAAGTCCTAAGTTACGAGCTTCTTCAAACGCGTTCTGTTTGTGCTCCCATTTATTTAACATTCAACGTATTTGTAATTTTATTTTTTTTTGTTTTTGTTTTTAACAAGATATTCTTGGTTTTGGTAGGGTTCAAGACTAAAGTATTAGACCACTCAAATAGTCTATTCAATCGTCATGTATGTCTCTTATAGCATCTTTTTAATGCTTTGGCTCGAAAGAGACGTATATTTGCACATCATCGACATATATGGAATTGAGTTTTTTTAATGCATTTAATGATGCAGATCCGCTTAATTTAAAGAAAAGAGAGTAGGGCCAAGAATTAAGCCTTGGAGAACTCCTCTATTGACAGGTGCCGGTGTAGAAAGAGCACAAGTTCCATCGCTTAATTTAATGGAATGAATACGTTACGTCAGGCCGATCAAGGCCCAAAAGTTCGCAAATGCTCGGTCAATGAAGTCATAATCAACAAGTGAGCTAGTGAGCGGCATGCACCTCGGCCGCAGTCCGGCTCCGGCACGTAAAGTAATCCGCCACCGAGACATTGGGCTTACTGCAGCTTCCACATTTAAGGCGCAGATTTTCAACCGCTGACTGTTTTTGTCATTCGTCTGGTTTAAAGGGATGTGCAGAGAATAAATTGGGATGAAGGTATATCCTGGATACGGCACGAGATTTAGATGTGGCTGTGTCGTGGATACGGCCGTGTGATTTGCGTGAACACGTAACTTCAAAAAACGATTGAACAATTTTGAGAAAGGTAGATATATTTCTTGCTACTTCCTCTATCGTGCGATGTCTTACAGTGATGCCATAACTGTAATCAATCTTACAATAGATGCAACTAAGATTTATGTCTGTAAGTTTCATATTGCTCGGTCAATGGAAACATCAACAAGTGAGCGGCATGCACCTCGGCCGCTGTCCGGCTCCGGCTCGTCCGGTAATCCGCCACCGAGACAGCCGGCTTACTGCAGCGTCCACATTTAATGTGCACATTTTTAACCGCTGACTGTTTTTGTCATTCGTCTGATTTAAAGGGATATGGAGACAATAAATCGGGATATGGCCATGTTTTGGATACGGTCGTGTGATTTAGATGTGGCAGTGTCGTGGAAACGGCCGTGTATTTAGCGTAAACATGAAACGGGTAATATTTTCTAAAAGCGTAGTATTAAGTTTAATCAGATCACACTAGTGGAGGATAATTCTCCCCGCTCAGACAAATGATCATTGGTAGTCAAATCATTCCAGTAAAGCAGTAGTAAATACAATAACGCGGGGGTGGGCAGCAGCGTCCCGCGATAATACTGCCGCGACTGCAATCACCAACCTGCATGGCAATTATGGTATATCCCCATAATCCAATTGCCCGTATTGAAATAGATTAAGTACGGACTCGAGAGTAGCCACGTACGAGAAAGTGCATTCAGTGGTGGATTTACCAGCAGGCTGAGTAGGCTGGAGCTGGAGCCTAGGGCGGCAAATTATAAGGGGCGGCAGAATTAGTTCATTTTTTTTTATTTCTATTTACAAAATTACTGTTAAAATTATCAAGGCTCAGATCATAATTCCCAATGATTCTAACCATAGAAAAAAAGTTGCTTACATCAACTTCAGGATTATGAATCATAAAACATAAAGTTGAAATTTTATTGATAGAAAATATACCTAATTGATATGATTGTAAATATATATATATATATATATATATATATACCGTCGTATATATATATATATGACGGTATCAAAATACATAGGGGCGGCAAAAATAATAGCCTACCGGCGGCAAATTTGTTGATCCGCCACTGAGTGCATTAAAAAACGGAATTTAAAAAATATCCAATTTATAGTTATAAGTATTTATGAAGGTTGTTGTGTAATAAACTTCATAAAATATAAACTCTACATCTATTTATTAACTGATTTAAGGGCGGCCACACGAAACTGCGATGCGATGCGGCGACGCATCGCGGCATCGCAGGCGATGTATTCGTGCGAGCTCGCAGATATTTACGATGCGATGCGAATTCGCAGTTATGTGTGAGCCCCCTTAAACCGGATCATTTATCTTATCAATTCATATCAATGGCGATTGAATTGCCAGATTTCTGACTTTCATTAATTTCTTTAATCAGAATCGAATCATCGTTGCGTATAAAAGAATTAGATGAGCCAACATTCGGCGAAAGATAAAATTGAAATGCCTCGATCATAGAAAAGGTATTCCAGAAAGTGCCTCCATAATCAATATCAATTACCATTATTTCGCCTCGAGGATCCTCTTCAAGTCTTCAGTTATGAACCCCGAATTTTAAGTTCGGATTCCCAATTAACGAAGAAATATCTTTTTTTATCACTCGTATAGGATTACGTCGGCACAAACTTAATCATTGGCAAATTACATTTTGAAACGAAATACCTGCTGGGATAATTTTTCGTTATATTTTGGTACAACATAGTGTTTATCTTTTATTTAGACGGATATATTGTAGCTATGGCTCCGTAAGAAATATCACAGAGACATAATAACTTAGGCAGAGAATATGTAATAATACCACGAATAGAATGGACACTTCTACGTCCCGCCCGATTTCCCCGCATCACCTCCTCCCCTCTTATGGGCGACGGTTGGTATTATCTACGTGCTACGCACACAGGTGCACGTGTAAATACACGTCACTGATTGATGTCTGCGTAATAGAGACCAAATTAAACGTTTGTATGGAATTTTGGCGGAGTGTCAACGGTGTGACTTAGGTCTCAGGGGTGGCAACGCATATGGATTTTGACCGCCGGTTTATGTGTAGATGTCTATAGACTGTAGTCATATAGTTGTGGTAGAGTTCCAGTGCAGGAGCTCGAGTGCGTAGGCACCACCGCATTGCCTAATTTATCTGCCGCCATAGAGCGTTATAATTCTATGTCTGCCGCTAAATAGTAGGTAGTGTTCAGCACTATCGTGTTCCGGTTAGATGTATGTGTGATGGGTGACCGCTAGTGGCAAATTAAAATGCGCGTTTCCGTGCCTCGGAGCAGTCGGTCTCGGTTGCTGTCGTTAAATCTTGTCGGAGGCCATATGGGCGGTTTGAAAACATCCGACATCGGGTTTGCCACTAACCCTTATCTCCAACAACCCGCATTGGAGCAGCGTGTGTTGTCATTATGGATAGGCATGATAAGTTATTTTAAGTATCTACCTGTAATTCGTTTATTTTACCTCATTTGTTATAAATTATAAATAAATGTTGTTTACCTTTCAATAAAACATATATTTCGTAGAGTCACGGCCAAACTAGAGAGGATACTAATTTACAACAGACCTAAAACAACAGAGCGTAAGGCAATTAACAGACGTGGATTCAATAAGGCGCAAAAATCTAATAAGATGTCCCAGACAATATACCCCAGTGACCATTAGAGACGTGCCCAACGTCCTCTAGACCCGACATGTATCTAATATCGAAACAAAGAAAACAGAAATATAAGTTGACATCAGGGTTGCCACCTATTCGGGAAAAAATGGGGACAATCCACTTAAATCTACTGAAGTATTAAACAGGACAGAACGTGTAAATTGTGGAATGAGCTTCCCTCTGAGGTGTTCCCTCGGTGCTACAAAAATGGGGTTCTTCAAAAATGGCGTCAAAAGAGTCGTTCAGGGCTGGCAGCGCGTTGGCAACGCCCCTGGTGTTGCAAATATTCATAGGCGACGGTGACCACTTTCCATCAGGTGGCGGCCGTCTGCTTGTCTGTCAATCTTTTGACATAAAAAAAAACTCTCCCCTTGATAGGAAGGTTCCAGTATTCCGAAGTCAATTTATCACACTTTCCCATAGTAATATGTCAGATAACGTGGAAACGTCTTACATAAATATCTGTAAAATCAATTTAAATCGAAACAAAGAAAACAGAAATATACGTTGACATCAGGGTTGCCACCTATTGGGGAAAAAATGGGGATAATCCACTTAACTGTACTTGACTTAACGGCTAAATATTCAAATGTCACTTAAATCTAAGTGGGACTCAAAAGTCTTCTGTCTTTATAAAACACATTCAAACGATATAGATAGCCAATATTTGAGGGTTGCTTAAAATTGAGTGACGTTTAAGTATTCGGCCATTAAATGGCCTAAAGTACTTGACAGGACGCTGCCCTTGGTAGGAAGGTTCCAGTATTCCGAAGTCAATTTATCACATTTGCCCATAGTAACATGTCAGATGACGTGGAAACTTCTTACATAAATATATGTCAAATCAATTTAAAAATGAAACCGGCTGTTTATTCCTGGTGTATCGCTCGCTATGTCTCATTGGGACAATCGGGTGGTCACCTCGGATTTCGGGCCAATTTGAGTAATCAACTAGATCATAGTTAAAAATAAAAGCCTTCTTTTTATATTTATAAGTAACAACTAGCGGCCCGTACCGGCTTCGCACGGTTGCAATTTAGGTACTTACATAATATTACGACTATGAATTGAGATTTAAACTATCCTATCTCTCAAGTTGGATCGAACTGCACATGGTGTGCGAATTTTATTATAATCGGTTAAGTGGTTTAGGAGTCCATTGAGGACAAACATTGTGACACGAGATTTATATATATTAAGATTTCTGACATAAGACCATTTCATTGTCATTAGTGAAAATAGACGACCAACATAAGCATTTGTAGGAAGTACGCTCAAAGCACGAGTTACAATACCCAATAAAGCGTTCAACGTCTATTCCTTTCCAGTTTTAAACACTTGTAATCCCCGAAGGGGTAGGCAGAATTAAATGCATGCATTCAAGCATACATACAAACTCCCACGATTCGCCGGTTACGTTTTTGGCCCATGTAACAGGTGGCGAGCCTGTTGACATCTCCGGGCACATTACCAAACTTCGGGGTACTGGAAAATTTCCAGAAAATGGAAAAATCCAAATAGAACCAGAGATAAAGGACTTTACACCATTATCTCCGATAACCCCTACCCGGGAATCGAACCCAGGACCTCAGCGTAGTAGTAGTGGCCTGCTACCACTAGGCTACTGAGGCAGTTGCACTTGTACTTACCCATTTTTTTATCCAGTCATTCTTCCGAATCAAAGCCCTACGTAAAAGCAGAATTTAAAAGTGAACGTGAAGAAGTACGCTGCGCGGGAGGAGGGAGTGCGTGGAGAGATAGCAAATCAATTCAAATTGAGCTATTGTCACATGTTAATAAAAATCGGGACTAAATTAATAGGCCGTCGGAACGAAAGATGACATCATCGAAATCGGGACTATCCCGGCAAAATCGGGACAGGTGGCAACACTGATTGACACACATGCTCACAATATACATGTGACAAGCCTGCTGCCAGATGCCAGATACGGCGAACCGAATAACGAGACAATTTGTCTCATTACTTTTACATGTTTTTATGTAGTTGCATTTTCATACGAGAAAATCCGTAAAAACTATTAGTAGATTTACAGACATAACCTACAGACCATAAATCTGTTTTATTAAAAAAATTGTGTCTGATTTTCAGAGTGAAACTATTAATTAATAATGAATGTTATTGATGTCAATGTAACTTGAGACCCATGTTAATACACAAAACTGAAACTTGAGACGTTATTGCCCGTATTCGTATTCTAACTTGTGCGCTGACAAAATTTAAAAATATCTTATTTTAAACAAAAAAGATGTAATGCACCTACAGGCCTTATTCGAGCCTGTAAAGCGTTATCTCTTTTGCATCTTACTTATTTGAGGTTTGTCGACCATTTTGATCAAATTTTGTCCAATACCAGACTGTCAATGCTTCTGTTCTGTAGGCAGTGTGCAGCAGAGATAACGCTCTACGAATTCGAAACTAGGTGATCGTCTCTTTCGTAGGCTCGATTTGCAATATTTCTTGTTGGACTGCACACTGTTTTTGACAACTGAAGTATGCAAACATCCTGTGTTTTTTGATCTAATAAAATCAATTTCAATTATTTAAACACCATTACTTCAGCCGAAGATACTCAAAACCTTCCCTAAAGATTACAACAATGGAATAGTCTTGAATGGAGAACATGCCATAATCGCCACAGTTGGCATGTGGATTGGGTCCCGCAGTAGCGGTATGGTATTCTTACTGCCCTTTTGATATGGTTTGACCGCCATTGTTCGGTTTACTTACTGCACTGATGGAAAGGATTATTACTTGATCGGGTCGTTAGGTGCCGACGCCTTATTTATTTAAAAGTTCCAGTAAAATAGCAACTCTATCTTACTAATTTACTACGGAACTCCTAAAAGGACCGCAATTATTAAACACGGATTCCATTAGGCACAAAATCGAATGAGGACTGAGACAATATACCCAACATGTAATACTCGTATGTTGACACACTGATACAAGGAACGCTGAAAAACATAGTAGGTACAAGTGAAAAGAGTTGCAGATATATACAGTGCATAAAGTAACATGACTATTTGTCTGATTTGTCACCTAATTTTTGTTTGATTAATGAGATTGTAGCCTATATACCCTCCTTCCGTCCGTAGCTAAGCTTGGAGACTCTTTATAGTACCAGAAATCTGTAATTTGGTATGAACAAACATATTAGATACGCCGATAAAGTGGTGTCATAAAATTTTGAAATTAACATTTTATAAAATTTGGTGTGGATGCAGTGGGAATGCAATATTTTTTTGCGCGTATCCCATCATGTAGGATATTCTTGGATAGGTCTTCAAAAAATTGTGGGTTTGTGAAAACCATTTTGCGATTAAAGGATTCGTTTGTGATATAACTTGCTAAACATTAAATTTTGTAAGAGTCAAATAAATGTGTGCAAGTATCTTCTTGCCAGCCAAAAAAAAAAGATTCTTGCTAAAATCAGGACGTGTGAACAAATCACACGTCCTGATTTTATCAAGAATCTTTCTTTTTTTTATTTAATGCTTAGCAAGTTATATCACAAACGAATCCTGAATTGCACGGTGATAGTACATAATAATTTAACGAATTTAAGAGGAAGACCTTGATAAGGTTAAGGAGACTGAACACTTTCGCAGGTATAGTCTTTCGAGTATAGTATATACTCAAAAGGGAATGGTCGATCAACTTGTAAAATATACTTGTGAAAACGGAACCCTACATTGTGTGTGTCACACAGACACTTGGCCGGTTCTGTTGTTTCAATTTGTCGTATCTGATTTTAGAGGCGACATAACCGTTACTATACAATTCAATTTCAAGAGTTATATTCATATGCTAATTTAAGGATCATCTGCTAATTTTAACATCAATGTTCACTTAGCTTAATCTGAATATTTATTCGTTGCAAAGTTCGTCTCGGTCCCAAGAGGAATATCGAGAATAATTTTCTCTGTAAAAGCACGCCCGTTTAGCAACTTAAGCTCGTTTAAAATACGAGTTTAATTTCTCGTAATATTTGCAAATAAAATTAGACAAATACTACGTTTCATAGACTTTAGGTACCTACATAAAATTCCAACCAGAGCTTTCAATGTAAATGCGTTGCTAAACCTGAGACCTGAGGTGCTAGGCCTCTGTGCGGACAATTACAATCTGAGCGAGCAATTGCAATTATAAGACCACCGGACCGGAACACGATAGTGTTGAACGCTACCTTTATATAATATACAGGAAGACGTATATGAAACCTGTGGTATTTAAATTAAATACTTACGAAATCTTTTGATTGTACTGTACCTTAGATAATCATGTGAGTCCGACTCGCACTTGACCGTATTTACACAGAAGCTACATCTGCGTTGATATTCGTCAAAATCATTTCAGCATTTGAAAAGTTATAAAAAAGTCTAATCTCTTTCACCCTATTTCAGATTAGTTAGAACGTGAACAAATAAACAACAAAAACAAATAGGATGAAGATTAAAAAACAAAACCAAGATACAAACAAAACCCACAATAAAGTTAATTCAGAAAAAGTAACGCTGTTTCCACCGCGTACGCTATTCCGAGTAATTCAACGCAGTACCATGAAAGAACCTCCTTGCATTTTATTCTATTGTTTGTTTTCTTTGCTTTGTAGATTAATTAAACACTATTCCGTGATTCTATCTCTAAAATGTATCGTATTGTTAAATGTTATAATGTATCATGGAATTAATTTTGTTAAATTCGAAAATCCGAAGTAGATACTCTGTTCGGTACAGTTGCCAACTACTCTGTATTAACACTCTGGTTATTTATTATCTATGTTTCGAAATTCGAACGTACCCTCAGGTTTTGGATTTGTGTGAGCCGTGCAACCGTTAGGAAATTCAAAAAGAAAACGGGCGCGGGATCGAAGACGATCACGTAATTGCGCAGTGTACATCATTACGGATATTTTTTATGTATAATCGAGCCATCCGCCATCAGGAGTGTGTGTTTTGATTGTCCTGAACGGATCGCGGACTTGTAGTGCCGCGGTGTTACGGATTCGGTGGTTGAAATGTGTGCGTTTTGTGTGGTTGCCATAGTGGGACACCGATCACGCGTCGCCAATGAGAGAAACAGGTCACTCGACAGGACACAAATTAAGTACCCCTTTTCTTTGTTCCCTTTCTTTGTCTAATATTAACGTTTTAATTCCCTCCTCTGGGGATCCCCTACCCCCCATAACCTAGACTGACTGACGGTGACCTAGGTACTTCGTGGCAGAAGTCCATCGCATCGGTAAGTGTTAATAGGCTACCGAGGCAGATAGGTAGGTAGGGCGAGGTGTAGCTTATGCCGTCGGGATACCGAACCCGATATGTACATACGGCACATACTGGTAAAACAAACATATTTGAAAGTGGCTAGTTCACATTGTTCATTTCTTTTGTTTTATCCGAAAACAAAATTAAAAAGATAAATAAGGTGGTGATGTGACTGCAGCTGTGACAGCTCGAAAGGCGGTCCATCTTAGACGGGTTCACTTTGGAAAAAAATCGGAAACGTCGAACGCGTCAAAATAGGAATATTAGAGGTACCGGATCAGCAGAGTTATTACAACTGGAGCCTGAAGAACCATACGCCTTGCATCTCACACGGTTGAACGAAAAGACGAATCCAAAAATATATGACCGAGAAGATCTGTAGTTGGAATGAGGATACAATACAGGGAGGGATAGAAGCCTTAAAGCCAAAGAGACGTACAGGATTCTGTTCTTCTGTAGCCCGCTAAACATCTGCAGTCCTGGTTGCTGGTCCGAAAGTGTAGTAGTCATATACGCCTCATACCTATAAAGTGATGTTATTGGTGATGGATTGATTTTTCATTGTTATCTGTATATTGTATGATATGAGCCCTGGCTGTTTGAAATGAATGGTTATTATTATAAAAAAATAATATCTCTGAACAATTTTGTTATTTTATTACATTCCATTACATATTTTATTCGGTACATGAAGTTTGAAGACTAGGTAATTCAGTGATTTTATTGTTTTTTTTAACAAATAAATAAATGCGCTTACTTAATTCAAAAAAAAATACAAGTAAGTAGTCCTGGCCGACATCTATTTTCTCATTCCATTATCCTTGGAATATTTATTCTCATAAGTTTTTATGGTTCAGAATCCTTCAGACTTGTTTACATATAGTACAAACAAATTGAAAAATCACTTCATGCACATGTTTGAAAATATAAATGCAAAGGTATTTTTTATTCGAAAGACTCTTTACAGGTTACAGTTAAAATCAGTGTCTTATCACATTACGATGTTTATAGGTAATTAAACCCATAAAGTACTACAATGTTTCTTATCTACATTGAGGTTTTTATACGTGCTACTATTATTCGGCTATATGAAAGGCTATGCTTGTTTGCCGTTTAAGACAAAAACGTTCCGCAAACACAATTCTAAAAAAGTACGGCTTGTTGCTCGTGTTGCAATTTACTTACCAAGTCAATCCCCTAAAAGCCTATCATCATTGTAGTAAAACACCCCAGCCAATACAAATTTGGCTTCAGTCCAATATTTTTGGACAGTTTAAACACATCTCGTTCCATTCATTCAAGAACGTATCACAATATTTTTATTGTACTGCGTGTAGTTTTTAGCATTGCGTCATCATTATTTAGGTTGTATGTTTGTTTAACATAGATTGCACTAAACAGTGAAACACGAAACGCTTTTCTTATTGATTTTTACATTGTTATACGTTTTTTCATCACTACTGTAATAGTGTGTACAAAGAAGTTCTTTGAAAGAACAATGCAGGATTCAAATTTGTTGATAGAAACAAAAAGATGTATGTATTTTAATGAACCTTTATTAATTTATTTATCATGAAATTAAAGCAGTTGCTTTTTCAACTTCTCTAGTCTTATAAAAATCATCAATTTTGCCAACTATTGCTCCAAGGTAGCTTGATCTATTTGAGTCGATGTCCGTAACGAAGGTGGCGAACAAGCATGCAGTTCACATGAATGCTAAGTGACTACAGCAGCTTTATAGACATCTACACAAAAACCAGAGATCATAAGAGGCGTTGCCACTACTGAGGCAGTAGTTGTTATGTCTCTGTGATAGTTATTACGGTACTATACATTACCATCTCACCGGAACATGATAATGCTGAACACTACCAATAGGCGGCAGATAGATAATGCAGTGATGCCTACGCCCTCGAGTCCCTACACTGGCGCTCCACCACCAGTAAAAAATAATACAATACATTTGTAGCTGGCGACAAAAATTCATCAAATGATATCGGTATTTTATCAAAACACTTCAATATGAGTAATTTTGCGAGCTGCTAACATAGAAATAAAACTACTTTAACCTTGACCTAAGAGAACGTGATTGGTGTAACTTAATGATTTGTGTCATTAGTGACTGTAGATAGCAACTGTAAATAACTGCTTGTGGTTTTTTTTTTCTTAATAATTTTTGTTAATTACAAACAAAGGAAACCAAATCACTAGTCCTTGTTGAGATAGGCCCAAGAAAGCCTGTTTTTTTCTGAACTTGGCCGTCGGCTTCTCAAATTCTTATACTTAATTTAGTACTTCTAAATTAAATTTAAGAACTTGCTCATATTAACGCTCTAAGTTTTAAAGGTTTTTACTAATAAAAGGCTAGTGTTAGGGATGATTTAACGCACAATTTATTAAATCACAATTTATTTAGTATTTTGGTAAATTTTCTTCTGCTTCTTCCACTAGTCCATTGACTACAATCTTGCTAAATATGCATATGGTACGTATGTGTAACAGGCATATAGGCTTCAGACATAAAACTTTATACTGGTATAAATATATATTATTAGGTATTTCAAAGAAAAATATAAACTAAGCAGATTCATATGTATGCAAATAGAAGTCTTCGTACGAGGGAACAAAAATGCAATGTTTAAGATAACAATCAGAACATAGTTAACTTTCTGTTCTCTAATTTTCTGGAAATTCTGTAGTCTCCGCGTATTTGAAATAAAATTGCGAACATTTCTGCTGTTCTAATTTTTATGAATAAAAACGTGATGAGAATTTCAATTCTTTTAGTTTAGAGCTTAAATACGAACCTCTAAAGTGGTTTAAAAGTAGATTTTAAATTATTTGGCAAGAATACTTTATAGAAATACATAATTCAATTATCAAATTTTGATCCAATAATTCCATTATATTTTAAGGAAACAACGCAATTGTTTTATACGGCATCCACAAACAAAGAACAGAAAGTTATTGTAGACATGAAACCATTAAAACTTTCCTCCTATTTTACCGTGCAGTCATTATGAAGTTTGGGCCTTGGCACGTTTTGTTTCGTTATTAAGGCTTTATAATCCGTAAGCTACAGGAGTTACCGATGTATATATTTGTGTACAAAGGGCAATACTATACTTGAATACTTATTACTTCGAACTTACTCGACGGGTCGGCCCGAAGGATTACAGTTGCCTTATTTAAATTCGCAAAGTCGAAGTAAATAATATAGGACGTGCAAAACTTAAATGCCCGAGTGCCTGCGTAAACTTTGCACCAGTCTCTTAGCTCGAAACGACCACACGAGAAAGAAAGCAAGTTTCAATGTTCACCTGATGAAAGCGAACGATTGCCTAATTTTCCTATGCATGTATCCTTTCTATACTGACTATAAAATCACTTTCTTCCCAATTTGTAACTAACTTCACGATACAATTTAAGTTTTGTACGTACTGTAAATAACTCAGTTTCGTTGAATATGTTAAGAAGTAGGTGTATACCTAATTCAATTTAAAACATATACCCAATAGATACACAAGCGAGCTGACGGCTCAAAAACAGTGAGTGACAATGTTGAGTTCTCTGCTGAACTTTATGATGTAATTTTGGTGCCACCGTCTATTTTCCTACATTTCGCACTACACGCGGAAAAAAGGTCCACCTGCCAAACTGTACAAGTCGCAGTGTTCAACGTTGCGGTAATTTTTGCAAATAACGAGCAAATTGTGAAACGAAATTCTGAGGTCCATCAGCGCTACATTATGGGGTTTTTCCAAACTGTCGTCAAAAATCTTTCAGGGATGGCAGCGCATCGGCAACTCTCCTGGTGTTGCAAATGTTCATAGAGGACAGTGACCACTTTCCGTCAAGTGTCCGTCTACAGTCTTTTGGCTGTTAGCCTATTGACATGAAAGAAATAAGTCTGATATTCAAAAAAACTCTCAGTACACACATATTTTGCATTCTGCCGAATATGGTCCACGAAAACGAGTGGAGCAATGGCAAAACCACAGACAGAGTTTATTTATAGATTTCCTACTACGGCAGATCTCCGGATGTGTGTATATTGAGGAACCCTAAAGGCACTTTATCTCTTGAAGACGCCTGTAACCGATCCATCTTTAGAAATGGAAAGAAAAATAAACAATGTTGTTTTCACAATTTAGGAGCTCCCTGAGGTATTTCCAGTGGTTCTACATCACCTGGTCATTGGAACATTTCGGAAATAGAATGGGAATTGGAACTATTTGAATAGCGTATTAGAGATTGGACCGATTAAACTCTTTGTAATTAGCTTAAAAAAAAGGTTCTCTGCGAAATGAGAGGACGTGTCTAAAAATATTATAAATTGTCAACTGTCAATGGGTATTTTAATGATTATTGCACATTTTCTTGGATTGTTGACCCAATTTATCAACAAATTTCAATGATTGTAGGAATAAGATTACCTAGTTTTTGATCAATTCGCCCTTCGTCTAAATTCTTTGATTCTTACAGGGTAAAATTGGGACAAAAGGGACAATCTGAACCATTTAAGTCAGTGTTATAATGGACGTCATTTAAATTTACTTTAACAGAACTGAATAAATGTGAGGCTTGCGAAAGTTTTTAAAACAGAATTTGCAACGCAGAGTAGGTATGCGTTATCCGCAATCGAGAGCTGATAAACAACGTGTGAACAGCTACAATGGTGCCTTGTATCGATCACTGCACTTTATATCTACGCTACAGCACGTTCAGAAAAAGCTAAAACGAATCACTTATTATTGTGTGCACCACTATCTTATCTTTTATCGGTCCCATGTAATCGCGATTCAGCCGCATACAAGGCCTCCGGACCTAACGAAGGATCGCTAACGGTCCAACAAAAGTTGAAAATCACCGACGGCCCAGTTAAGTAGATTACCTTCATTACGCTAACAGATTACACGGTCAAGGACGTGCACTGACGTAAGCGAGGAACGGCTCCGCGAACCCTCAAGTTTTATTACATTACGCCCGCTCCAAGCCCGAGGCTAGGTGATCCGATACCTACGATAGGCAGCAATTTAGATAGCGCGAGGTTGGCTCGAACGGCCAATGTTTTGTTTGGTGCGTGCAGGTGTCGTGTCAACGGACCGTAGTTTACACAACACGACGCACGCGATGCGGCCGCACTCCGCTCCCACTGTGTTGCGACGGCACGCTTTCGTAAAAATAAGCCTCCTCCACTCCAAGTTGCGGTGCCCCACCACCGACACCGAACGTCCCCACTCTGCATTATCTGCCTGCTGGTGCAGTATTTGCAACTCGGCCGCGGCACTCACCTTTTTGATTTGGAAGTGGTCGGGACGCAGAGTCTCCTGGATCTCCTGCTCGGTCCCGCGCGGCGCCGCCTGCACCGAGCTGCGGAACCCGTCCAGCACCCCCTTGAACGTGAACTTCTTCATCGCGAATCGCGGAGACGCGGGTCCTTTGTCCGCAGGCCGCTCGCACGCCGGCCCCGGCTACATCACAGCCGTCCGCCGCGGACAGCGAGCCGGTTTTGGCAGAAGGAAGGTCGCTCGCTCCCGCGCCGTTCGCGCCGCTACTGCGCAGGGCCGCCCGGGCCGCCGCCGACGCCGACACGCGCCCGCCACGCCGACGATCGACGAAAACTAGGCGAGGCACCGCCTCCGGAATGTACGGCAATGCGGTCTGCCCGACGATCGATACCGGGAGCGGCGACACACGCGCACTCCGCTCCGCTCAGACACCGTCGACCCGTCACACAGGCACGCGAGTAGTCGTCGACTGGCCGGAAAGAGTTCGCCGCGGCCCGATCGATGCGATCGCACGTGCTACGGAAAGAGATGAACGCATATTGCGCATGTAGGTCCGCGTAACCTTGCGGAGGAAAATTTCACAGCTGATAGCGCAGCGATGGACGGGCGCGCCCGCCAGGTGGCGTGCGCTGCGCAATCATATGTGTTATGTGCTCTTTGTCAAAGCATCAGCTGTCATTCTGTCAACTGTTATCAGTTTGACAGTTGCCTGATTGTCAATTGTCAAGCAAATGTCATCGTGAACCGGCAGCGAGCAGTCGCGTTGCAGTTCTATAAAATAAAAAGTTAACTTTAACCACGCGATTGTTGTGTTAAAATCGGCAAAATGTCGTACAAAACAGTGGTGAGAAGTTTCAAGACGTTGACCTACGTGGGGAGTTACAAAAAAATCCGAAACCGGCCACTGAGGTGGGTCATATTTCATTGTTATTGTTATGCACTTGTTCTTTGTTTATGAAGACGGAGACAAGGAAAAATAATAAAGTAAAATGTGAAGGAGTTTACGTACCATTAAAGACTACGTACCATTGGTCACGTATTCAAAGGTAATGCGTTAGAATTTATAAAATATTTACACAGTTGAACCAGAACCATCAATAACAGATACTTGTGTGGTTTATCAATTATCAGATACCGATAAACCGTTAGACGTTGAACATTCATGGTGATTTAAAGTAGATTGTAGAAATAAGGAGTTTTGTAATATGTGATGTCAAGCGGTCAGTGTGCTAACTCCGTGTGTAGATAAAAAACATATTATCATGATAAGAAAACAATAATAATGATGCATAATAATTAATATCCTTTTTTTGTAGTTAATTATCACAAAGTTAAGGTTTATAAGTATTCATTGAAAATAACACAGAAGGCCAATTAAATTAACAAAGTTTGAAAATTTTAAGTTAAGAATCAATTGATAATTAAATTCCTCTGTTATTTTATCAAAATTGATATCACATAATAGTTTGACTTCCCAACTTTACTTTGAGTCATCACTCCAAGTTCCTCTCACAAAGATTTCCATTTATGGCCTAGCTAGAAAGATTTCCATTTATGGGCTAGCCTATAAATATCTACATAATAACTGGAATTGTGGTTGTCTCCGAAGGCCCTTCATGACCATTCAACTAATACTAGGTAACGCTGAACTTTACCATTTGCTTTCAAACAGGCCTACTGTTTAATCTATAGCTTATTGACATCTACGTACCTAATATCTAGAGATTTAAAGTCCTGAGGGCTAAACTGTTGTCCCTCTATACCATATATTATGTTGCTGTACATTACCATGTGCAGGAACATGGTAGATATTCTGCCTTTTCCCTTTAGCTACATCACCTGGTCTACCGCCAATTATCAATTAGTATTTCTCAAAGGATACTTAATACATTAAGATGAAAACAATAAAAACCTTTGTAACTGTTGTCTTCTTCCTACTTGTATACTGATCATTATGTTTATATAAAAAAGTTAATTTTAATCTTTGAATGACAGACCTTTCAAGGTAAGTGCCTAACAGTACACCACATTACAGGTCTTTTGCGAAGATTTTTGTCCAGCTGTGTCGTTTGACTGTAATGGTCATCATGACTCATATAATTTTTATATTTATTAAAACCAATTCTTTCAAGATAACTGTAATATACCTACGCATCTTTATGATAAGCACTTTTAAAAATAATCTCATCAATGGATTGGAAAATAAGGTTAATGGCAGAAATGTGTGTTAATCTTAATAAAGAACACAAACTGCAAAATAGGCACAATGCCATTAGGAAGTTATATAAATATAACAATATGCTAACAGATTTTATTGTGCTGCGATCATTGGTGCTGGATACATGGCGTACCAACATAACAAAAAAGCGGAGATGAAGGAGATCATCCAGCTCAAGAATTACATGGCGGAGCCCATCACTCCGGTCGCCCAGCTGGAGAAATCTCCGGATGACATGAAGACACAAATGGAACTGCTCATCATGAGGATACAAGCCGAGTTCTGCAAAGCTCTGCAAAGGGAGGAGGATCGGGTAAATATTGACAACTTCATACATTTTGAATGAGATTCTTTATTTCTTATAGGTATTATATGTAAAATATTATTATGTATGTACTTGTATTTATTTTTATTAAAAAGAACATTCTGTATGTTTTTTTTATTATATTCTATATTTCTGCTACGGCTACGTGAATCAATCATTTTTATTTTGGATAAGTTTAAACTTAGGTTAATAATAAACTTATGCGTATTTTACTTTTTCTTTTATCTCTCTTTATTTACTTACTATGACTTAACTGCCTAAATCTGAAACATTATCTGGTTCGAAGATAGTAGATAATATTATAATAGTTTGTTAATTAATTAATCGCCCTGTCGCCTGTCGCCCTTAATGTCGCACTAAATTATAAAATCCATAGAAGCTAAGCTAAGTCCATATCACCAATTCACAGGTGTTTGAATCTCCTTTATTCTTATCTGTTAGTGTACAGTTTTGTTTTTTATTTTACATCATCAATTCTATTCACAATTCATAATCGTTTCGCGTGACTGGTATTATGTCAGCGACATTGTCTTACAAGTTGTGAACACTTTAATAATGATAATTAATTAATGACAAATTTAATAACGTGTTTCACGATTTACTACTTACATTTATTTTGGAATGAGTCATCTTCTGGGTGTTCTCCACGGTTGTTTTATAAATTCGCATTTATTATTTAATTTGCTTTCGAAATGTTTGTCTGTCGTTGCCTATTTAACTTTCTTAGTATTGGAAATTTACGAGATTCTTGCGTGATATCACGTTTGTATCATCATTCGAACCCGTGGAAGTAGCTACAGAAGAGGAAGCAGAAAAGAACACAAATTTATGCCCATTAAGTCGCTAAACTTACTGAAGTTATATTTTTTAATAAATGCTTTTTAGATTCCATAATAAAAGAGAGAGAGATAACTAATTTATTATCTATTTAAAAGCGTTAATTCGATACGGAAAGCGTCTTGTTCAATACAAAAGAGTTTCTGCTAATCTGTACAGTAGCAGTTCTTTAGGTATTGTTTATTTTGTAGGAATGGGAAGATGACAAAACAGAGGAAGACCTCGATTTTGATGAAGATATGTTTGTAGCAACACCGGTATGGATTGTTGAATTTTAGTTGATACTTCTCAATTTTTTTCATTAGCTATCTAGTTTACTCATTTTGCATGTATTTCTACATTGTTTTTGTGTATTCTGCTTTTTATGTGCTTTATCCTACTTGTATCAGAATTCTACAGTATCTGAAACAAATAAAACTAACGAGCCGCTAAAATAACATTACGCCTGTACTCTTCGATATTCTACAGCATACACTTAACCTATTACCTAGAAAAAAATCTATCATACATATTCAAAAATTTATTCAATTCGTGAGCAATAGACACGTGATTAACTTGGCCTTCTCTCCCCTTTAAACCTGCCAATTCGCGGGTTTTTTGTATATCAATGCATGCCAATCAGCGATTATAGTGCAAACCTCTCTGAAAAGCGTTGAACCGTTGAATATTTTATCTACACGTCAAATGCTTTAGTTTTAATTTACTGTCCCATAGAATGGGTAGGTGCACTTTTCGTACAAATGCCCAGTTAATTATCAGAGTTATTTTCATTTTTTTATCGCTTCTCTCTTCGGAAGTTCCTATACCGTAAATTACCACCTTACTCACCGGACCAAGATTACGCTGGATACTACCATTTAGCGGCATGTAGATAAGTAATGCGGACCACCCTCAAGCTATGTCACTGGAGCTCTACCGCCAGTAAAACCTAGGTATATCTTTTTTATCGCTTGCTACGGAAACGATTTACCTTTTTACACCAAAGGATTGCCACTGTCTTAAAAACAGAAATGGTTTCAAAATTGAGAACCACCCATACAATCACGAGCAAATCTAGTATTATATTTTCGTAAATACCTGGCGCTGCCAAGGTCATATTTTACATATGAATGGATTGGAGCTCCCATCGCGTGTAATAAAACCCTCGTTCCGATTCTACATTGTAATTCAAATTAAGATGGTACGTCTGAACTCCCACAGAAAGGTTATATTTTAAATATTAGAAAAGGTTTTCTATTATTAATCCTGTATGAAATGTCCTTGTAGTAGATTCTATTGTGCTTATGAAATTCTTGAAATTATTATTTTAATATACTAAGTAGTGTTCCGTTGATGTTTTTAGTACAGTAATACTAGAGAATATGTAATAATAATACCATGTATAGAATGGACACTTCGACGACCCGCCTGATTTCCTCTCTTGCATCCCGCACCTCCCCTTGAGTACCATGCCGGCAGCCTCGTGCACTGAGGTTGCGAGCGAGCAACCGTGTGTGTGCGTGTAAAAACACGTCCTGATTGATATCTGTGTAGTAGGTAACCAGAATAAGCGTTTGTATGGAATTTTAGCCGAGTGTCCGCGGACCCCGGACTTACGCTATAGGGACCAAGCGATGGCAGTGTAAGTCGAATTCGCGTAACTCGAGATTCACACACAAATAAATTCAATTTGTGTTTTGATATTATTATTCGCAATAACACTTGCTAGTGAAATACATTTTTAAAAAATAATTCAAAGAAAATTTTGACTTCAAGCGAGACTCGAACTCGCGGCCAATGGGAATCTAGTGCAGCCGCTATTCAACTGAGCTACCGAAGTCCAAACCCGATTTTACAAATCTTTCCTTTACATTTATTGCATTGCCTTATCCATTGGTGGCAGTAGCGACATCTATTGCCAACAATGCTAGTTTGCTAGTTCGAGTCTCGCCTGAAGTATTTTTTTTCAAATTTCAGTCAAAGGAGATGTTGCAAAAATGTATGGACCTCCGGCCATGTATTGTACACGATATCATTAACAGGCAAAATCAATATAAAAACGTTTTTTTACTGCATATGTTCACTTATTTAGCTTTGTTTGCAGTTACAAAACATTATTTGCAGTTAGAATTGCAACTCAAAACCAACATGGCGAACGTGGCGGGCGATGCCATTTTGACATTTTCATTTTTATTGTTTTTTTGATGATATAGGACTTGGATAAAAAAGTAATATTTTCCAAATAGTATCGAAATCGATTTTATGTGTTAATACTATTCGATTTCCAATTTAAAAAGAATCTTCGGAACTCCTTTAAATTGATCGATTCGATACATCGTTTTTTTTATAATATGTGATGCACTAGTAAGATACTGATAGCGTTAGTTTTGTTTTATCTACATAGGTACTGTTAATCCCAAGCGTCGGCTTTATCGCCGCCGTGTTGAACATGGTTGAAAATTATAAAATCGTTTGAATTAAATGTGGTGGTAACTCTAAAATATATTCTTGATTAAATTAATTGTATTTTTTTCGGATTCTTCTATAATTTACCAATTTTTTGAGGACATGTACGAACCAGGGCCGAGCTCGCAACATCTCCTTTAGCAGTGAATGAATTTGAATTTACTCACAACCCCGCGGTGTTCCGACTCGACAAACTTTTACTTCTCGTAAACCATGATTTTTTTTACATGAAGGCATACATTTTCCTCGGCCTACTTCGCAGGGAAACACAGACGTGAAGATATGGTCTATTTATTTCAGCGTTCAAGATTCAAAGTGGACAGATGGATGCGCAAGGAGGGGGGCGGGGGGATCTCGTGCGTGCTGCAAGACGGCAGAGTGTTCGAGAAGGCCGGCGTCAACATATCCGTGGTGTCGGGCGTCTTGCCGCCCGCCGCTGTCGAACAGATGAGGAGCAGGTACGAGACCTTCCCTAGGTTACCCAATTTTACTGGAATTTTATCCTTACCGCTTATGGAAGCTATAGGGATAAAGCGACAAATGCTTATTCTCATATCATAAATTCGTCCTTAGCGCCTGTAGAAAAATAGCAATAACGCTTCAATGTATCAAGCCGTCCGGACTGCAGATCAGGTTAAAAGTAGATACAATTCCCCACTCTATCAATTTGAAAGTATTGAATGCTACCTTTGTCCGCATTCAAGTTTTAAAGTAGATATGCGCAATGAAGGCAGCGGGGGATCACCTGCGTTCGAGAAGGCCGGTGTCAACCTATGCGTGGTGTCGGGCGTCTTGTCGCCCGCCGCTGTCGAACAGATGAGGAGCAGGTACGATACCTATGCTTATTAATCTGTCTGGAAATTGGTCGTTATTGGCTATGGAAGCAATAGCAATAAGGTGTCGAATGTGTAGTATCTGAAATCCTACTACCGGTGTGATAAGATTGACTGTGGAGCAGATAAGAGAAAACAGGTAAGTGACCACTTACGCTAGCTACCCAATCTATCTGGTAGTATTCAACGCTTACATTTGTCACATACCAAAAATTGGTCCCTAGGTCTCAAAGACTGAGAACTGTCTTTAATATTGATATTGGACAACGTCCCTGATCGCATATGTCCTGTACTAGCTTGCCGATCAACACCTTAAGCCGAATTTCGGACCCACAGAAGTTTAACTTAGGCCCGTATAATATGGGCCGAATTGAGACTTCTGTAAGTCTCCACCGCAGCTTAGGCGATACTGGACAGGCTAAAATATATGCGATTAATAATAATCATAATCATAATCAGGGGGCAGAGCAGCTTGTAGCGAGCTGTTGGTGAGTAGCGACACCACCCCCTACCATCATCTCGAGTTCCTCCGAGAGAACTGGGCTCCGCCTCGTCCGCCACACAGAGATACGGCCGGACAGAGCATCAGGTCTCTCACCTCTGGCTTGCCTTCTTTTTGGCCGGTCAGAGTAAGGCGCTAGAGGTATGGTTTTTGCAGAAATTTAGATAATAGGCTGTTGTCTAAATTTCTGGAAGACCCATACACTCGGGGGTGGAAGTGTCTAAAGGCATAATAACGGGGAAGCCCGCTCCGAGCTCGAGATTACTCGCTCGTGATGGTGAAACCGGGGCCACACCTCTCGACACCCCCAGCCTCTCTCAACAGTGTTACCCCCCGTCGACCATCGGGTTGGCTGTTTCGGGGCCCACCAAGGAGAGGCGAGTCACCACCTGCCTAAAGTAGGATTCGATAATGTGAGATGTTGAATATAGGCAGGTGCCGGATCTCACTTCATAGGCCCAGCCAGCTAGTCCCCGCAGTTCACCCACATAGCCCAAAGTTTGGCGAATCACTTATTATTACAATAGTCCCATTATATTCTGCGGGGTCTGTCTGTGCCTGTATTAACTATTGATGCAGTCAGAGAGAGGTCCCGTCGAATATAACCCATTACAAAGTAGATCAAAATTCTCGAAAGGGCGTCTCGTGTTGGACCCCCTATGTCCCCGCGCAAGCCTGACAAAGGTCCGGGGTTCAAATTGGACCCCGTGCTGACGAGAATCATAATCATAATAATCATTTATTCACAAGAACATATTACATGCTTTGGTCTTAAATATTTGATTGTATCATATGTTCTGCCGCTCACGGCATGCGAATTTTTCAGTAAATAACATACTTACATGCAGTAAATAATAAGGAAATTGTACATAGCATTACATTTAGGTATCATTCACTTTAAAAAAATATTATAATTTAACTTAATTTGTAATAATTAAATGTCAGAAATATCTACCAAGCATTGAAAACTCAAAATGTCAATTGCATACTTAGGGTGGTGCAACTGTCGCTCTACTCACCAGTTACGTCAGTTAGTGATATCCCGAATTACTACTCACAGATCAGCTTGTTTGTCCCTTTTTGTACTGCTTTATGCTCTATTCAGACCTGCGCGTTATTCACTACCGCCTACGGTAGCGAATAACGCGCAGTTTATTGTTATTCTACTACGGTTTAGCGGAACTTGTTTCGCCAAATAGGCGAAACAATACCGCTTTCCGATACAATATCGCTGTAGATACTGACTATGTTCCGCTCCACCCGTCGGTAGCGAATAACGCGCAGGTCTGAACAGAGCTTTATCTTTCATATTTTTTCCACTTTAGATTACCTTTTTCCTTTTGTCAGAGGCAAAAAACTAGAAAGCACAGAGCTGCCGTTCTTCGCGGCGGGCGTGAGCGCCGTCATACACCCGCGCAACCCTATGGTGCCCACCATTCATTTCAACTATCGATACTTCGAGGTGCAGGACAAAAGTGGTGAGTGATATTTGCTGATGGTAGAGCTCCAGTGACGGAGCTCGGGGGTGTAGTCACCACATTACCTAATCTGCTTACCGCTAAATAGTTCAGTGCCATCGTGTTCCAATCTTCAAGTGGAAGTACTTGACCGTGTATAATGTTTGAAGGTGTACAATGGTGGTTTGGGGGTGGCACGGACCTGACGCCGTACTACCTGAACGAGGAAGACGCCGTCCACTTCCACCTCACGCTCAAGCACGCCTGCGACGCCCACGACCCCTCTTATTACGCCAGGTTAGTTATAATATATATTCTATGCTTTTTTTTTATGTCATAAAGTGGTAAACAAGCGTACAGTTATATAAAACGTAACTTCACGCGGGTAATCCCCGAAAGTGTAGGCAGAGGCAGACCCATGATTCGCCGGTTACGTTTTGGCCCATGCAACAGGTGGCGAGCCTGTTGACATCTCCGGGCACATCACCATACTTCGAGGTAGTAAGAAATTTCCAGAAAATGGAAAAATTGCAATACAACCAGAGATAAAGGACTTTACACCATTATCTCTGATAGCCCCCTACTCGGGAATCGAACCCAGGACCCCAGCGTAGTAGTAGTAGTGGCCTGCTACCACGAGGCTACTGAGGCAGCTACAGTTATATACTGTAGATATTATGTAATACTGTAGATGTCTAAGGCTACCAATAAACGTGATTTAATTTTGTGACCAAGATTCTTTTACACTCCAAACACAATCAGAGGGAGTGAGTGACTCTAACAAAAATTTGCACTAAAAAGCTAAATATTTCGCAAACAAATTGTTTAATCAAAAAATGCGTTCAATGGGATTTGCGAGAAAAAAAAATGCAATTAAAGTGTACGAAGATACGCAAATTTTTTTTGTCAAGATTTTGTCGCACGACTTTATCCACATAGATATAATTCATGCCAAATTACAGCTAGTAGGTACTAAGAGTTTTCAGCATAGTTGCGGAGACTCTTAGTACCATCTATTTTATTGTAACTGTATACCTTGGTTACGGAACTCTAAAAATGAACTGACTCCGAGTCAATTTTGAAGAAAACAGTTGACTTCTTTTTGCGATGCTGCATTGTATAATTTTCTATACTTACTATATTCTAAAACAAAGTGTAAACAACACAAAAGGCATTGTCTACGTCCTTGGATCACTCGCCGCCGCGTTATCAGCGCTGATGCAATCGATCACGATTGCTCATTTCTATTTACCGACGGACACTAAGGTGATATTTTGCTTTATTTAAAAAAATGGTTTATTTATAAACAAATCAAATTATTTAAAAGTCCTGTTACTGGCTGAAGCGCGCATGGCCCCGCGGCTGGTGTAGATCGTAAGCGATCTCGGTTAAGCACTACGGGCGCGGTCGGGTAGTGTGATGGGTGACCGCTAGTGGAAAATTAAAATGCGCATTTCCGTGCTTCGGAGGGCACATTAAGCCGTCGGTCCCGGTTGCTATCGATGGATAGTAGTCGTTAAACCTTGTCGGGGGCCTTATGAGCGGTTTGAAAACATCCTACAGCGGGTTGGCCACTAGCCCAACCTCCACCAATCGGCATTGGAGCAGCGTGGTGGAGTAAGCTCCAGGCCTCCCCCAAAAAAGGGAAGAGACTCGTGCCCAGCAGTGGGACGTATAATGGGTTGCCATTATTATACTGTTACTGGTGGTAGAGCATCAGTGACAGACCTCGCGGGCGTAGCCACCACCGCATTACCTAATATACTTGCCACTAAATGATAGTGTTCAGCACTATCGTGTTCCGGTCAGGTGGCAATGTACGGCCCTGTAATTTCCGACACAGAGGCATTAAACCTTAGGCCTCAGGAATGGTAACGCATCTTTGCTCTTGGTCTTTGTGTGGGTGTCTATAGGCTGCAGTCATCACTTAACATCGATGTGAACTGCATGCTTGTTTGCCACTTCCATTACATAACAAAATGCGGTACGAAACTGACAAGACGACGTCGTAATCGAAAGCATCACCCCAGGTGGTTGACCCCCAGGTACCTCAGCTTAAGGTATAGTTAACATTTTATTGAAAACCCCAGCAGTGCTCGTATGAAGCTGGTGTTGCGTTTAGCCTCTCTTCCACCAGCAAGATAGTGTGTAACTTGTGTATGCGAGCAACACACTTATGCTTGTTGAATATGATTCCAAAGCGGTATTTTCTATGTACACGTGTGTGCAAGTCCGCTGCTTGCATGTTTGCACACACGAAGGTGGACAGCTGTGCGACACAAATGTTTATTCTTATCGACTCACTTCAGCAAACAGTAACAGATTGTGCGTGAACCATATAATAAATGTTCTGGCGTTGTTGAAGTGAAAACTAGAAATTATGTTTGCGGATTTTCTCGCGTATACAACACTGGGAGTGTTTCACATCTTTTTATACGTGAAAAGCAACCGACACGTGGGGTGTAAGAAGTTGGGAGTGTTGTATACGCGGGAAAATCCACAACTATAATTAATTTCTACAATGTATGTGTTTTTTTTTTCTGTAATAAAAGTGGCCGACAAGCATGCAGTTCACATTGATGATAAGTGATGACTGCAGCCATAGACACCCACACAATGACCAGAGGTCAAAATGCAGATGCGTTGCCACTCCAGAGGTCTAAGGTGTTATGTCTCTGTGCCGGAAAATACAGCGTAGCACGAAGCTTGAGAAAAGCCATCACACCAACCGCGGTGTTTTATATACGTGTACGTATTGTAGAGTTTTTTCATAACTGCCTCAGTAGACTAGTGGTAGCAGGCCACTACTTTTACGCTGAGGTAATGGGTTCGATTCCCGGGTCCTGGGTTATCAGAAATAATGGTGTAAAGTCCTTTATCTTAATTTTATTGGGATTTTTCTATTTTCTGGAAATTTTCCAGTACCTCGAAGTTTGGTAATGTGCCCGGAGATGTCAACAGGCTCGCCATTTGTTACATGGGCCAAAACGTAACCGGCGAATCGTGGGTATTTTCATGTATGCTTGAATGCATGCATTTACCTCTGCCTACCCCTTCCGGGATTACAGGCGTGAAGTTACGTTTAGAGTTTTTTCGTTGGTTATTTTTTTTTACATTCGTCTCATTATCCTGATGCCAAAATATTTGAACGTTTCACTTCTACCACATGTGAATTACACTCATATTTTTTTAATATTCTATACCTGCGATAACTAATATTCTATGGTATGGTGGTATGGTATTTTGTTTTGTTTTGGCAGGTTTTTTCTCAGTAATGTGGGTTTTGGAACTCTGCCAGTGAATGATATATTTTTGTTTAGTCTTGTCTTGCTGTTTGTAAAAGAGAGTATGGAACATTCTGTTGATACCTATTTTTATTAATAAGTATTTTTGGACCATTATTTATTTTATTTTGTTTACTTTGACATATTTTTTTATGTAATGAAAGTGGCAAACAAGCTTGCAGTTCACATTGATGTTAAGTGATGACTGCAGCCTATAGACACTTACACAAAAACCAAGATCAAAGTGTAGATGCGTCACCACTCCTGAGGCCTAAGGTGTTACGCCTCTGTGCCGGAAATTACAGGGCCGTACATTTATCGACGTATCGGTAGTTATTCGCTTCAATTTTTAATTTTGTAATTTGACCCGTCACAAGCAAATTGTATTATTTCCAAGTGATTAAATAAACGTTTGACTAAAACCTATTCTAGCTATTTCGCTCGGAAACCGTAACTCGCGTATTCAACAGATTCAAGAAATGGTGCGACGACTACTTCAATATCAGCCACCGCGGCGAGCGGCGCGGCCTCGGCGGGATCTTCTTCGACGACGTGGACTACCCCGACCAGCAGCGCGCCTTCCGCTTCGTTACATCTTGCGCAGAGGCCGTTATACCTAGCTATCTGCCACTCGGTAAGTTGCTCGGCTGTCCAAGGGAGGATTGCAGTGATCACTCCCCACCCCCATCTAAAACCGCGCCCTATTGTTCTAACACATATCGTGGTATAAATATCCTTCTCTGCTAACTCCGATTTACGCTACCGGTCCCGTTCGACCTCTCGTTCCCGATTGAATTATGAATCCCCCGATCTTAGTGGCACCTAACTTTTATTAAAAGATAAATCCAAACCATCTCCGAACTCACTCAAACGCACTGATCGAAATAAGTCTTGCCTAGACTTTTCGAGTTTTTGCGAGATTAATGCACGTCTATTGAAGATACTATGCATGAAGTAAGCAGGTATAATTGTTTAGCTGAGACAGCTGTAAAATCTTCCAAGCTTATGTAATTGGACACCTAGCTTTACAAGTCTTAGTTGACGGGCACCACCTAGATAGATTTCCTATTAACGCTGGTATACCGCAAGGCTCTGTGCTATCGCCCACGATCTTTCTTGCGTATATCAATGAAATTTTGGTACGAAATCCTGATCTTATAATTGATAAATAAATAAATAAATAAATTGTTTATTTCAAAAACTAAGTTCACAAAATTAATACAATAATATCTTAATATTTAAAATAGTACAAAACATATGTATGCCCGAACTAGGTAAAACCTGTGTTTCGGGCTGGAAGAGATCTACAGCTATTTGAAGTTATTTTAATTAACAATTAAATATACGTTCTTAATTATTCTTACTACTAGGATACTATTACTTCTAACTTTAATAATAATAAAATTTAGACAGTTTTCAAAAACATGGCAAATGCACATTACATACCCAATTTGGGACACACCAGACCTTAAAAATCCGTTATAGTTTATTTATTTTGTTAATTTTCGTCAGGAGAGATATGACTTTGTCGAAGTTCAGTGCGGTTGAATTTGTCTGTCATTTCAGTCATTTCAAATTAGGGTGAAGATAGTCATGAATGTAGAAGAAGGACAAACCTCCCCTCACCTGTCCCCTGCCTTTTCTATCCTTTATAGGCATTCAAAGAAAGTTGCTATCCGATGTGGAGGGTCGACAATTCATGCCCTCCATATCCAATGCCACTTACCTATTTAGGCATTTCGCAAACTTTTTAGAGATATTTTACGGCAATTAAAATATTTTAGCCTATAATTTAAGCGTTAATAACACAAAAGTACGAACCGTGATGTTCATTTTTATTACATTGCAAAATCTGTTACAATCGGTGATAATGTAAACTTAGGTCGGACAGTAAACAAAGATTATGTGGAAGATATGTAAATTTTATTACACGAAGCCTGAATGTACATTGCAGTTCACATTATCATACGCTACAGTTGCTGTAGCAGTTTGAATAATGTAAATGTTCCGCTCTGAATTTAGCTATCGACGATTTAGTGACAATTGAGCGTCCATAAATCATTACGCATTTATCTCTCTGATTTCGCAAGCAAAGGTGTATATTATTCTTAGATTTTCGCTAGCTACACTCATTATGCTATTGCCAATTTGACGGCCATTTTGATCAAGTTTTGACCAATACCGGACTATCAGTGCTTTCGTAGGCAGTGTGCAGCAGAGATAACGCTCTACGAAGTCGAAATTAGCCGACGGTTTCTTTCGTAAGCTCGATGTGCAATATTTCTCGCTAGGTACTGTACTATATAATCTAAATCTTTCAATCTTCGCTATGTATGTATATTATCAGCGAATCACGAAATAAGTTTTTTTGGCCTAGCCTTATTAGAGCTTAATCAATAAGGCAGAGGTCAAGTAAGCAATAAGTAGAGATCAATAAGGCACAAATTTAAACTTAAAATTTAACTTAACGCCTGTAATCCCCGAAGGGGTAGGTAGAGGTAAATGCATGCATTCAAGCAAACATGCTAACACCCACGACTCGCCGGTTACGTTTTGGCCCATGTAACAGGTGGCGAACCTGTTGCCATCTCCGGGTACATTACCAAACTCCGAGGTACTGGGAAACTTCCAGAAAATGGAAAAATCCCAATAGAACCAGACATAGAGGAAACCGTTATCTCTGAGAGTCCCCGACCCGGGAACCCAGGGCCCCCAGCGTAGTAGTAGTGGCCTGCTACCACTACACTACTGAGGCAAATTTAAACTCGAAATATAAACTAGCGAATCATAGGCATCGACGTTCATATAAGCGCTTTTGTCTACCCAATCAGCGGGGAAGTAACGTTTCGTTTTTGTTTGATTCCAGTAAAGAAACACAAGGATGACGCGTACGGATACCACGAGCGACAGTGGCAGCTGCTGCGACGAGGGCGCTACGTGGAATTCAACCTGATTTACGACCGCGGCACGAAATTTGGTCTGAACACGCCCGGCGCGCGGTTTGAGTCCATCCTCATGTCGCTGCCTCTCACCGCTGTAAGTTTCTTGTTCAGGGGCTTTGTAGTTGTAACAGTAGGTGTAGAGGAGCCCAAGGAGATTTTTGTAGTTACTCTAGCTAGCGCATCAGTTTAATATATGGTGGATAGCTTGCACCCTGTTGAGTATTTCTACCTAATATGAACTATTTTTTATGGCATCGCTTGTTATGCATATTGCCCGTGTCGAGTAAAACGATAATTCGTATTGAGCAACGTAAAAGTCAGAGTCAGTCAGTCAATTTATCAGTCCGTCAGTCACAGTAATTCGAGTAAAGCGATGGCTACTTTACTAGAACATTTACAACGAAGTTTTGGAGGCTACCCGAAAAAACGTGTTTTCGCACTGTTATTCTATTCCACTTGAAGTAACTTTGTTTATTTGTTTGTAGAGACAAATATAAGAAACTACTGGCCCAATATAAAAATTTCTTGCACTGTTAGATAGGCCATTTATTCAGAAATGCTGTAGACTGCTCACTAAAACTTTTTTTATGCTTACCAATTTTTTTCTAAAACAATGCATTATTTATGAGGGTGTACAATGTGTACATAAACATAATATTAGCACAGTCTAAAGAAAACGAACGTTAGATCTTATCCAAATAAATACGTTATTCATCACAAGTATTAAATTTTAAACAAAATTGACCCCTTTATCATTCTATTTTAATTAATATATTTTTTTATGTAATAAAAATGGCAAACAAGCATGCAGTTCACATTGATGTTAATTGATGACTGCAGCCTATAGACACCCACACAATGACCAGAAGTCGAAATGCAGATGCGTTGCCACTCCTGGGGCCTAAGGTGTTATGCCTCTGTGCCTGAAATCACATGGCCGTACATTACATTATCTTGGGAGATATCGCAGTTTTAAAATAACGTCGATGAGCAAAGCCAGCGGGCAGTCATTAGTCATGAGGGGCAAGGGTAGTAGTTAATTTCTTTTAATCTAAGATAGTCCATTGATCGAGGAAGGCTATAGGCATGCGCTAAGACATAGAGCAACACGGGCCACCGGTGGCGGACCGGAGGTACGTATTATTATTACATATTCTCTGCCGGAGGAGAGTAGCAATGTACATGCTTTCCCCTCTGTCAAAGCACAAGCCAAGTGGGCTTAGATGTTTAAATTTGTGCGTGAAATTGTTTTGCTCTATGCGCTAAGATGAATAGGAGAGGAGCAGCAATAAAACATTTTGCGAAAACGGCAAAAATCTGTAATATAGATAGCCTTGCGGCTAATGTTAATTGTACCCGTGTGAAGCCGGGGCGGGCCGCTAGTTTATTTATTAAATGCTAGTACGGTGTGAATTCATTAATCACTGATTCCATTGGGATTATTTCCATATCCTGGAAGTCGCCAAGTACCTCTGAGTTTGGCAATGTACTCGGAGATGTCAACAGGATCGCCACCACTTACGTAACTGGCTGAGTGTATTTGAATGTGTCCTTGAATGTATATATTTACCTCTGCCTATCCCCTCGGGAATTACAGGAGTGAAGTTACGTTATATTATTTATTTACCCGTACCCTTGCACTATACGAAGAAATAATTGTAATAATATATTTTTCTAGCGCCACGTTTTAAGCAATAGAAGGTTTTTTATCTAACATCTCCGTTACCACACTTAGCACGTGACAAAATGTATAGAGGGGCTGATTTTTATTCGTAAAATCCTGTGATTGTCATGCTGTGAATGACCGTGATGTGCCAAAAGATCTTTAACTGAATTTATTACACGACGAACAAAAACTCTTGTGTTTCTTTTTCATGATTTTTGTTGGAAAATATATGACTAGGTACGCCGATAGCTAAAATTCTTTATCTCTTCGGTAAAAGATTCGATTCTATTGTTATATTTCAATTTTCTGGAAGTTCCACGTCAAACGCCGCTTCCTCTCTGGCTTTCTATTGGCTTAGCCGGTGTGGGAACAACCACCGGGTACTGAACCCTCTGCCAGAACAATAGCCTAAAGAGCCTAGCCTAACCTGGGGAGTAGTCTAAAAGGCGACCAGTCGCCTTTCGTATTTTTTTGTCGCCGATTTATGTTTCGAGTAGCCTAAATGGCGATAAATTGCCGATGTTGGCCACACTGACTCTAATATGAACTATCTATATAGGGGCATGTCCGTAGGGAAGCTATTAAAATTTTTAAAAAAACTACCATGAGCTTAACATACTTCGAAATCATCAGAATTATTAAAAATCGCCAAGCGCCCGCTATTTTTATAACGGCATGCGTGCGAGTTTATGACGCGAACTCGCAGCTAGATCCGCTCCCGGTGAAATCACCCAAAAATATCGCTAGTGTGAATAGGCTGTAATAATCCAATGTACTATCAGGGAAAAAGTCCACCAAGTATGTAGTAAGAGCTATATTTGATATTTTATGCAGTTGTAGTAAGGGATATATTTAACCATTTTTGTATAAGTGTAGTTTGGTGAGATTTGGGCGATAAACGTCAAAAACCCAAAATTACAGATTCGCGATTCGTCACGTGTTAGAGCTACTAAAACAATCTGAGCTGACTTTGTCATTCACAGAAATGGGAGTACATGCACGAAATTAAACCAAATTCGCCCGAAGAAAAGCTCATGAAGGTGCTAAAGGAGCCCCGCGACTGGCTGAACATAGGACAGCAAGCGCAGCGGTCTACAGCCTAACCTCTCTAACTTCCCTCTACTACTCTAACAATACTCACTTGGCTCTGCTAGAAACATTTGGATGAAATGTTAAATCGGTTTATTGGTATATTATAGATATATTTTTTAAAAAGAAAATAAAATATTTATTAGTTTTCGTGTCTCTTTTATTTTTATTCATATTCGCACGAATAAGCTTTTCTTCGTCAAAGTATAGCTCATAAGGGTGCCAGGGATCCAAATCCAAGTTCCTGTGGCACCCAATGCCAGGTAATATAGAGTAAATCAAACAATTGATTGCGTCACGTCTGAAGAGTACCAGAAACAGCACGTGTGGTCATTTTTGTTGACAGGCAGCGCTCAGACACTACCTTTTAAGCAACGCAAGGCTCTGTGCTGTCTCCTACGCTCTTTCTTGAACTTAACAACCCCAAATGTTCATTGCTACGCGAAAAGCAGAACAGGAGATACCATAGATTTATTATCTACTTCGTTAGATACACATTATAATAAAAATATATAAAATATAGATATATATAAAAATAAGAGAGTGAGATTCACAAAGCGCACGATGACTTTACTCAGCAAAGTATGCTTAGAACTGTCAGTAAAGTATGAGCTTTGACAGTTCTAAGCGTACTTTGCTGAAGTCTGTGAATCTCATACTCGGACTCTTATCACTAAAATTAAGACTAGACTTGTGTCCAAAGTCGAGCAGCTTATCCTCTCGAATATACGAGTCTACTACGCTTTCGCCGCTAAAACAATACGGGGAAGGGGCAATATGTGCGTGGCGAGCAACAAATAACATAAAATTAGGGGCCTCCAAATGCCACTGGTCTGTACGTTTGATACTAATACTACCTATGCTGAACTATTTTATTTTTATACTCAATGCCATCTTTTCTTACATCACATAACTCGCCGGAGGGGGAAATTCCACCCACAATGACGGGCAGTGCTCAACGGTGTTTTTTTCGCTTATTTCTGGGCTGACTCCTATGTTTATAAAGAAGTACAAGATTTTTTAAAGAATTAATATGCTTAGCGTAAACGCTCCTTAAATAGTTCTACCATAAAATGCCATAAATGGTAACTGTGGTAACACAGAAACTGTCACTACCTGTCTTGTTTGACAGTATGTCATGTCACTTTTATTTTGCGATGGCCGCACTATTGTGAATTTTTTGATTTGTGATGTGTTTACTTGGCATTTTTTATTGCTTTCCACTGAATTTACTGCGTCCACGTATGAGTAGTGTATTTTTAGTCAACATTTCAGTTTAGAGATCACGACGCCCCATTGAAACGGCATAAATATGTGGCGCGCATAACGGATGCTTCGTTACCTACATTCTTATGCCATAAACGTATCGTACGTTTCGTGATGTTGTTGCGAATCGGGCCGGGTGAGGTAGCTTAGGAAGATGCCTTTTAAGTTGAAGTTGAAGAAGACGCGTCAGTACAATGTAGCGTCAAAAAGTCTCTTTGTGATAAGCGTGGAACTGTTGGATGGCGGGGTGGCGGACTGCACGCTGTCGGTAGACAGTACAGGCCAAGAGTGCCTGGACAACGTGTGCCAAAGGCAGGCCATAAATCAGCCGGAGTTTTTCGGGCTCCGGTACCTGAATAGAAGCCAGCAGCCGCGATGGGTGCAGCTAGAAAGGCCGTTGAAGCGACAGCTAGACAAGTATGCCTCATCCCACCAGCTGTACCTTCGTGTGATGTACTACGTGATATCTGGAACGAGTTTGATAACAGACGAGGTCACCCGTTACCATTATTTCCTGCAATTGAAGCATGATCTTATCGAGGGTCGTATTATATGTGACTGCCAGCAGGCGGTGGTGTTGGCGTCGTACAGCAGACAGGCGGAGTATGGTAACCATGACCGGGAGCGGCATACTGTTGAGTACCTGAAGAATCTGCTGACGTTTCCCAAACAAATGTTAGATGGAGGGCAGATCATTGATGGCTCCACCCTAGCTGAGAGTGGGCGGCTGGAGTGGCTGACTGCTGCTGTGATACAACATCATATGTCTTTACATAATATGTCACAGGTAATTATATCTACATATTCTTGCACTCTTTATGTAGGAACAATATTTATAATTTACTAGCTGACCTGGCAAACTTCATATTGCCTCAGAATGAAATAATGTGTCAAAGGGAATTCCAAAAATCATTTAAAACCAAAATTAGCCAAATTGGTCCAGCCGTTCTCGTGTTTTAGTCAGACTAACGAACAGCAATTGATTTTTATATATATATATTACTATATTTTGTGTAAGACATTCATATTATTGGACTCTATTTTGAGACCAAAAGCCTGCCTTGACTCAGGTTCCTCGCTATTTTCCTGGAGTTGTATGTGCACAGGGGTCTCCTTTCTATCCTAAATCTTGGGCACATCACTAGTAAATATAGTTGTTGTTTTGTAACTAGTTTAAATCTTGCAAGTGTATTAATAAAAATTCAATACAATCAAAAAATCTTCTCTCATTTTTATTCAAATACTTTCACAAACAAATGCACTAGCAATATTTTTTTTAAAAAACCAACCAGATTCTTAGCTAATTAGATCTGTCCACAGCCAGATTATTATCAAAAAATCTATCTTTTTTCCACAAACCATGTAACACACAGTTAACATGCAACAATAATTATCTAAGGCAAATATTGGAAAACTAGTCATTATCTGTGTGATAAAAACTCATTAGCTATGAGTCAGGTAAAAATATTACATTATGAAAACATTGCGTAAGTGAATAGTTAGATGTTATTCACTTTTTGATATCCCTACTTCCCTACTATCTCTGTTTGTCTGTCTGTCTGTCTGTCTGTCTGTCTGTCTGTTACCTTTTAACATCCAAACAACTGAACTGATTTTAATGAAATTTGGTACAGAGATAGAGCTGACTTTGAGAAAGAACATAGGCTACTTAGTTATTTATAAAACAACATCCACATGGGCGAAGCCGTGGGCAACAACTAGCAATTTATAACAATTTAGTTTGTTAAACCGTTAAGACACGAGAGACCGCGGGCTGTGAATGAACAATTGAATTCAATTGTGATATTTTTCTTGCAAGCTGATGGGTTAAAAGTTTATTGATTCAAGATGTACTACAGTATACAGAAAAAGCTTTAGAAATCTATTCATAGCAATGAAAAAGAACAAGTTAATTTTGTGTGTCCACTATCTAATGGTAATTAGTTTTAAAAACCTATAAAAATGGTAAATGTGGGAGGGTTTTACATAACATGAATTCATAGGGCAAGTTGTCCTATAAAATATGATTCTTAATTGACACACAGTCACATGAGTTTTATTATCACTTCCTAGTTCAACAAGTACTAAATGCTAGATCATAGCATTAAGTTGCAAATGGTTGCAAATTAATGTTGTCTTCATGCAAATTGTATATTGTGTCGCTGCTTGTGTTTCTCACTTCAATAATCTTGGTTATGTGTTTTTAAAATGTGTAAAAAAATTTATAATATTGTCTTTTGATGTTGAACTAGAACTTGAAATGCACTATTTTTTTTGTGTCATGGAAATGGCAAACAGGCATGCAGTTCACATTGATGTTAAGTGATGACTGCAGCCTATAGACATTCACACTAAGACCAAAGTCAAAATGCAGTTGTGTTACTCCTGAGGCCTATGCCTCTGTGCCATGTGTACATTACCACCTGACCGAAGCACGATAGTGCTGAACATGACCATTTAGTGGCAAGTATATTAGGTAATCCGGTGGTGCCTACTCAAACTCAAAAACTCAAATTTGTGTATTATATTTTCTACATTAAATGATAACTAAGTATATAATTCATCAATGGATGTCATTTACGGGTCCCTGGGAAGAACTTCGGACTTTTTATCGAGAGGTCGATGTTTCGATACCCGCCCAGTGTCAATATTTTCTATGCATTTTTCTTTAAATACACTCGCATTTATTGCAAAAAATAAATTATAGTTTCATTTCCATCATCAAAATAAACTACTTGTATAATTCTTCAAATTAGCACTGTCATCTAAATATTCTGAACCTTCAAAAGAAACAATCTCTCAACAAATCAGGGTTAGATCCAGGGGCGGCTCTAGCTCGTGTAGCGCCCGTGTGCAATGAAACCCTAGCGCCCCCTAGACCTAACCTCCCCTCTCTCCCCTCGCGGTTATAAACTTTGCCGTCGTTTGACACCGCCGCACTACCGGCGCCGCGCTATCTGGCCGCTTCTGTCATATCATTGTTGTACCATGATGGTTCAAGACGATGCTCTTAGCTGTCTCAGGGGGCGGCGCCCGTCTGCATTGCGCACCCTGCACTATAGGTTAAACCGCCCCTGGTTAGATCACTTATATTTTTTGTTTCACAGGCCCAAGCGGAAGAGGGTTTCATAACGACATGCCAGCAGCTGCGCGGCTACGGGCAGGAGATGTTCACGGCGCGAGACCAGCGCGACCAGAGCGAGGTTACCATCGCCATATCGCTCACCGGCATACGCGTGCTAACCGACACCAGCGATACGCCGCATATATACAGGTTACTGCTTTTGATGACTTATGTTTTTAGTCTAGATAACCGCGAGGAACAAAGGATACCCACCGAGATAGGCTTTGATAAAAAAGGACAGGTATACAATGGCGAGAAGTTGAGGGCATCGGGACGTGACAACTAAACACTATTACACTGAACACTATCATTTAGCGGCAATTATATTAAGTAATGCGTTGTTGCCTACGCCCGCGAACTCCGTCACTGGAGCTCTACCACCAGTAGACTGCGAATGGAGATGGCCCGGAAGAGACTAAACTGATATATTTTTACCACATAAGAATCATCATCATAATTTCAGCCGAAATGTGTCCAAAGCTGGGAAAGAAAAAAGGGGAGGATCACAGTGGCGGTAGTTTTATCGCAGGACGCCGCTGCCCATCTTACGTTATTGCACTTACTACCTCCCCATTGTAATGGTTCGACCGTCATTATTCGATTGACTCACTGCACTACTCCAGAGGAGAATTCTCACGCCGGTGGGCGGTGGGATCTCCAGGTCCCGACGACTACAAATTAGTAGTAATAATAATAATAATAATAATACATAACGATCGGGCAGGATACCGATTGAAATATAACAATACTGAATCAACAATCTCCCACCTTATCTATATGGATGATATTAAATTATATGCGAGAAATGAGAAAGAAATGAAAAAACTTATAGATACAACTGCAAAATTTAGTAAAGATATAAAGATGCAATTTGGACTAGATAAATGTAAGACTGTTCACATCATAAAAGGCAAAATTCAACCCGGTGATTATGAAGTCAATGATACAGATAAAATAACAGCCATGGAACCGATTGACCTCTATAAGTACCTAGGATTTCAACAACTCAAAGGTTTAGATCACACTACAATAAAACAAACACTTACAAAAGAATACAAGAAGAGAACTAACGCAATCTGCAAAACACAGTTGTCAGGCAAACATCTAATAAAAGCACTAAACACCTATGCAATCCCAGTCCTAACCTACTCATTTGGAATCATAAAATGGAGCAAAACCGACATAGAACAAATAGAACGAATGACACGCACCACACTAACAAAGCACAACAATTTGCACCCTAAATCAGCTATAGAAAGACTTACCATCAAAAGGCAAAATGGAGGTAGAGGCCTGATAGACATCCTACACTTATGGCAAAAGCAAATAAATAAACTTAAAGTATTCTTCATTGCAAAATCTCAAACAAGTGAAATACACAAAGCAATAGCCTTAAACGACAAAAATTATACTCCACTTAATCTCGACGAACAGATAGACTTTGACAATCCGAATAATAGAGACCCCCAAAAGAAGAAGGAAGAAGATTGGAAGAAAAAAGTATTACACGGACGACACCCACACGACTTAAGCCAATCCCATATAGACACAAAAGCCTCAAATATGTGGCTCAAAATTGGCAGCCTTTTCCCTGAAACGGAAGGATTTTTGATAGCAATCCAAGACCAAGTTATAAACACGAAAAATTATAGGAAACATATAATCAAGGACCCCACAATGACAGACGACAGGTGCCGAAAATGCAACACTCAATCAGAAACTATACAACATATAACCGGCGCATGCTCAAACCTCACACAAACGGACTACACGCATAGACATAACCAACTAGCTAATATTATACACCAAAACCTAGCACTCAAATATAAACTCATAGAAGACACAAACACGCCATATTATAAATATATACCACAAACCATATTGGAAAATGCCTCCTACAAACTTTACTACGACCGTGCTATACTCACTGATAGAACCATCCACTACAACAGACCGGACATCACCTTACAAGACAAAAACAATAAAACCACATACTTAATAGATGTTGCTGTCCCCAATACCCATAATATCCAAAAGACAATAACAGAAAAAATAAGCAAGTATTCAGAATTAAAAGAAGAAATCATTCGAATTTGGAAGCAAGATAAAGTTTACATTGTTCCCATAGTCATCTCAACCACCGGCGTAATTCCCAACAACATCCACAACAGCTTAAAACTACTAGACCTGAAAGATAATTTATATATTATCCTGCAAAAAGCTGCTATCCTGAATACCTGTAGAATAGTGAGAAAGTTCCTGCAGCTTGAAGAAAACCAGATTATCTAAACTCATGTTCCCCATCTGTAATCTACTTGGCTGATAGCCCGTAGTTGCAGTAATACCAGCTCCCGAGCTGAGAAAAAATAAACGTTACCCGAATAATAATAATAAATACTCTTTATTGTACACATAAGAACAAAAATTTGCAAAAACAATTTTATATATATGCACAATAGGCGGCCTTATTGCTTAAAGCAATCTCTTCCAGGCGACCTAAATAGAAAAAGAGACATCAATCAATTAAAAGAACAAGGGGTGTACAGACTTAAGAAATAAAAACTATTACAATTCAATATATTTCTTAAAATAGCACAAACATATACGTAGTTAGTATACCGAAATAAAATATGTAAGTTTCAAACTAAATTACATAAAAATAGCGCATCGTCGATATCTCTAGCTGCTTAATCTTTCAAGACGTGAAATGTTCAACAGATGGACGGACATAACGAACGTGATCAACCACAAGCGCACGTTCAGCATCGAATGCCAGCGGCCGGCGGAGTGCGCGTCGTTCGCGCTGGCCAGCCCCGAGGACGGCAAGTACGTGTGGCGCATGTGCGTGCACCAGCACACCTTCTACATGCGCCACCAGCCCGCCCTGCACGCCTCCGACCATCGACCCAAATTCCAGGTCAGTGAGACCATTCCTGTGAAGTACGTTGCTCTGTTACGTCCTCGGAAGACTTAAGGATAATTGCCAGAACGAGAGCAGTACGTTTTTCCTATTTATTTGTAGCATGCTTGCAGAGATGTTTCATGATCGAATCACGTAAAACGCTTAGGGCGGATTTCACCCTTTGCACTGAGAACTGAGTTTAATAAAACGCGGGTTAGCTTAAAATTTGCATACAATTTCAACCTTTTTACGAACACTTTGCGTCGGTAACGTTCAAATAGTGTTATTGAACTTGTTTAAGAACGTAAAACGCATTTTATTACGACGGTGAAATCGGCCCTTAAAATACATACAAAATCCTCAGAAATCTGGTCTTTGTGTGAGTGTCTATAGGCTGTAGTCATCACTTAACATCAATGTGAACTGTATGCTTGTTTACCCTACCTTCGTTCCATAAAAAAAAATATATGTCAAATTCTGTTTAAAAATAATAAAACCCCGCTGCTAAAAATAAATGAATAAATGACATTATCTTGTATAGATAATATGAAAACACAATTCCCAGTACGTAACTAGTGGGAATAGTGAAAATGAAACGGTTTAATGGTTCGATACGTCGTCGACACGCTCGTATGGCGGCGGAACTGTTTTAATTATACAGAGATCTCTCATTTCGATATTAATTGATTATGAAAAATGTCAAATAGTCAGTAGCCTAGTGGTAGCAGGCCACTACTACTACGCTGGGAGTCCTGGGTTCGATTCCGTGATGTAATATACTTTAACTGTGTTTCTATTGCGGTTTTCTATTTTCTGGATGTTTCCCAGTACCTCGGAGTTTGGTATTGTGCCCTGTGATGTCAACAGGCTCGCCATCTGTTACATGGGCCAAAACGTTACCGGCGAATCGAGGGTGTTTAAATGTATGCATTTACTCTCTACCTACCCCTTTCCCCGACGCAGAAATCGAACCCAGGACCCTAGCCAGTGAGCCAGTTCATGTGTAAAGAATAAAAAAAAAACATTAAAATCAGTTCACCCAATCGAAAGTTCTCGGGTAACAAACATAAAAAAATACAGTCTGATCGAGAATCTCCGGATGGCTGTATTGATGGGTGTAAAACGCTGTAACTGGCGTGTATTCCTTACGCATTAAATAAAGATGTTTTTAAAAAATAAAGTCTGTATAAATTCAGTTAGTTTGAAGGAGCCCTAAATATACGCTCGTGATTATACAACACTTGGAAATAGCCCCGCATATATTATCGTTACCGAACCACACCGCCGCGCATCGCACTACGTTATCGCGCATCGGATCTACAAACCCGTTATGGCTGTGATTTACTGGGTGCTTCAGTGATTATTGGTGATCTGGTGTTTTTCATTGTGGTCAATTATAAATATGTGACGGGTTGATTTTCTACTTTTTTGTTTGCTAACTTTCTCGGTGTACATTATTTTTTGTAGAATTTATTTTACGAACGGTTATTTTTATAATTGTGCTTGTTAGGTTTTATACACTGATCGTACCGATACAATAGGGTATTTGATAAGGTATACAATCTGTTTTAATGGCATTGTCGAAAAGTATACATAGGTATATTATGGGCAATGAAATGTATGGATATACATTTTATGCAAATTGTTGTCATATTGCATGAGACAGAAGAGTTTCAAAAGATAGTGAAAAAATAATAAGCTTTGAAAAAAAAATACTTTTATATTCCTTGTACAAATCTCACTATTTTTTAGTAAGCAGACTATTTACAAAACAACCGGTCAAGTGCGTATCGAGCCACGCGCAGTGTATGGATCCGTAGTTTTTAGGTTTGATTATAATATTGTAATAAAAAAATAAAAATATATTTTCTATGGAGTTGTTCAGTTTCGAGTATTACATTTGGTCGACTATTACTCGCAAACTTGTAAAGCCAACTGAGATGTGATAGTTTTCCTTTTAATTTCGTTATATCTAGCTACTATTGCCGTAACGTTTAAATCTCTAACAACAACCGTTTAGTTGGTAGAGGGGGGGGACTTGACTCTATTGGCACTTTAAAGCTTAATAAGTCGCGAACAGTTAACTAAATCCAAAAATGATGTCAGCACACCCCTAACATTTTTGAAAGACCTATCCAACGATATCCCAGACTATATAGAAAACGTAAAATAAAAAAAATATCCGTCTGTTACGTGTAGGGGAGTTACCCTAAATAATTATATTTTTCATTTCATGTTTTTATTCTACCACTGTCGGCGTGATCAACTTGTGCCAAATTTCAAGTCATTCAAGTCGCAAAAACTATTGGTACTAGAACCAATAGTTTTTGCGCTAAATCGCGGACGGACAGACAGAAACAGACGGACATGGCGAAACTATAAGGGTTCCTACTTTACTACGGAACCCTAAAAACGCAAAATTTCTTAAATTCGTCATTTTTTTCGAAGGTATATACTTGGTTGTGATGTTCCAAGCAAGTACGATTGTTTAAGAGCTGTTTTTAGTAATTTCATAACTTGCAAATTTTTTAAAGGTGATATCACAAAATCTAATTTTGCGAATGGATTTACGTTTTGGGCGTTTTGGGCGACATACTGATGTCCAATTAAAAAATCATCCGACACATTAAAAAAAATCTTCTACAGGAGCACGGGTTATCGGAAAGTCGCGAGGAGCTTGATCGCGAATGTAGTGAGGCGCGGGGGGGCTGCGTCAGCGGGACTGTGGGGGGTGCGGCCTCGGTAGAGGGGGGAGAACCTCTGTCTGCTGCGCATCGAGCGCATTCCACCTCCTGCCTTGAACTGGCTGAACATCGCCCACAGCCTAGGAACAGGTAAGCAAGTTCCAAGAGAATGGTTTGACCCGCCATCCCCTATGCTTCTCTACCTTTCGGTACGGTAGTAATATATTATCTGTATTTTTTCAGAGCACTCCTACCATCGTACCGGCCGGCGCCGGACTACGAGACCGCCATCCAACAGAAGTATCAACAGCAACGCGCCGAAGCCCAACTTCGCTACCAGAACCACCACGCCCACTCCCAACTGCTCAGCACCAGCAAACCTCTAGTCTACGGCTCCCACCCCGACATCCACAGAATACACTACCCCGACGTCACGCGTCACACGGTCTCCGTCAACCAGGGAGTCACCACCGACGATTACTACGGCGTCAAACTCATGGGCAACTACCCCTTCGCCGTCAACCCCAACGTCCAAACCGACCATGCACTACACTACATCAACGTATACAAACCCCCACCCCCTTACCCGTCCAATGGGCTAGCTTCAAACTCCACCCCCGACCTAGCCGTCGCCAGCCAAGCTCTAAATTACCACCGAGGCTACATAAATTCCCACGTTTCAGGATCTAGTCCAGACTTAGTGTCGACGCGAACGGCCTTAAACAGGCAATATTTAGGCTACATCAACCCCAATCACGGTGTAGTGAACTACGGCAGACCGAACATATTACCAGCCACTCACGGCACTTACAACAACTTAAACTCGGTATTGGACCCGAACCCGCACATAATCATCGACCCTCACCACATATCCGACAACATCCAAAAGGTATACGACGAACGAGGGAACATAATGTACTCGATGCCTATGCGTCGGATATCGTATCAGAGGCACATCGTTATGCCTCAGATTAAGCACAACGAGCAAGAACCTATATATGAAAACGTGCCTCTACCGTGGCAAAACGAGAAGCTAACCATGAGGGATCGCGCGCAAAGTCTAACAACCACCGATGAAATAGCGAGACTGAACGAACGGAACAGCAGTCATCCGGTTATAAGCAGCTACGGGAATATCCAGAATGCGCCGAACTACGTCCCAATCGACTCAGACAGCCACTACGTGAACGCGCAGATCATTAAAGGGGTTCGGGAATCTAGTCTGCCCAAAGAACTTAACTCGTCGAACCGATCTATACACGAGGAGTTAGACAATGTAGCGCTTTCGATAGACAGATTATCTATGAGGACGGATGACAAAGACTACGATGAAACCCCATACCAGAGTCTGTCTACGCACAAAGTGAATACAATCAGCAAGTCTGTAGACAATGTTACTTCGATCAGTGTGCCAGACATTAGGGAAACATCTCATAGTAGTGCTACGGACAGTGCGTTGTCTAGTTCAATAGTGAATTCAACTTTCAGTACTAGTATAGAGTTGGAGGGAAAGAATAGCAGTGTGAGCAGTAAAGAGAAGAAGCGACGGCGGTGGGGGGTGTTTATGGGCCGTAAGGGGGGCGAGGTGAAGAGTGCGACCCTGGGCAGGGATAGGAAACCGGCGCAAGCTAACAAGCACCGCTGGTCTACGGGCCTGCCCAAGTTCCAACCGCTGCCGCCTAGTATCACCAAAGAGACCTTGGTAAGTTTTTTTAAAAAGAAAATTTAACCTTTCGTCTTATTATTACGATAACGTAACTCCACGCCTGTAATCCCCGAAGGGGTAGGCAGAGGTAAATACATGCATTCAAGCATACATGCAAACACCCACGATTCGCCGGTTACGTTTTTGGCCCATTTAGCAGGTGGCGAGCCTGTTGACATCTCCGGGCACATTACCAAACTTCGAGGTACTGGGAAATTTCCAGAAAATGGTAAAATCCCAATAGAACCAGAGATAAAGGACTTTATACCATTATCTCTGATAACCCCTTACCCGGGAATCGAACCCAGGACGTCAGCGTAGTAGTAGTGGCCACTAGGCTACCGAGGCAGTTAAAGTTACACGTACAGTTATTACAATAAATGATGTTTTTTTATTGTTCAGTCCCGACTCAACAATATATTTTCATTTGATAGTTAAATCCATACTGTAGCAATCCCATTTAACAAATATAACAATCATATTTACTTGGACTGCCATGTTCGTTGTCTTACGGGTAATATTTGTTCTCGTTTTGCATTATTTGTTCTATGTTTATATACATGAATGTACTAAACTGCATTATCGGAATAGATGTTAGAACAAATATTATTCGTTCGCAATTTGTTTAAAGCTGTAACTCCATATTAGCTATAATTAATTTACTGCACTTTTAGTAATACAATTTTGCAGATGGCAGATTGATGGAAACTCAATATAGGCAAAATAGTCTATTTCAATACTGATGACTGCTTTTTAGGGTTCCGAACCCAAAGGGTAAAACTGGGATTCTATTAACGTTTTCGCAGGTTTTCGCGAGCTTCATACATTGTAGAAATTAAATTTGCTGATTTTCTCGCGTATACAACACTCCCAAACTTCTTATACCCCACGTTTCGGTCGCTTTCCAGCTACCTTGGTCACGGGCCACGTGAAATTTAATTTCTACAATGGGATTCTATTATTAAGACTGCTGTCCATCTGTAGCAGGTTACTACTACTACGCTGATATCCTGGGTTCGATTCCAGGGTTGGGGTTATCAGAAATAACTTGAAATCCTGGGGTGGTAAATTAGATTTTGTTCTTTTTAACTTGTCCACAGTGCCAACTTCTGGAACGCAAGATGTCGGACTCCCAGCTGTCGTTCGCGTTCGAGCAGATAGCCAAGGGGCGCGAGGGGAGGGACGCGGCCCGCGCGCGCCCGCCCCCCCCGCCGCCCCCCCACTCGCACGACAACCTGCCCTACGAGGACAACAGGGTCAAGTTGCACCCCACCCCCGCCAACCCGCTGGGGTATATTAATGCCTCACATGTTACTGTGAGTATGTGCTGTTGTCCCCATTTAATCGTTTTATCCCAATTTAATAGAAGACGTGTATAAGATTTATTTATTTATTATAGCCTTTATATTCTGAATTGTTTGTTGTAGGTTTCTAAGTTTAAGTATTATGTCTCTTAATTCAGTATGCCTCCTGGCAAAGGCCTCCTCTAGCGTTTTCAATTGGGCTCTATCACGAGCCACTCGTCTCCAGTTCGGACCCGCGTGACTCTATCACGAGCCACTCATCTTCAATTCGGACCCGCTGTGAGCTTTAATTCGTCCTCCCATCATCTTAATTGTTTACTTCTGGTTCTTTTGGTATTTCTGGGGTACCGGTCTGTGATGGTTTTACTCCATTTTTCTTGTTTCTCCCTCATATGTGTTTGTGTATAATATACAGTATTTTAAAAATTAACCCAAAGGTATTGGATATATTTTATGAACTCATGTATATTATATCCATGTTAATTTTGCCTATTTAATTGTAAAGATTTTTATATTTACTTTCCCACGATCCACTGTCTTTGGATCGTGGGAATTCATAGAAATAAAAATATTTTGTTCAAATACATATAAATCATATTTGTGTTACTCTTTATAAATACCGGGCTGTGAGTGTTTCGTGCGGCAGATGCTCTATGAAGTTGAAACTAGCCTTTTGCCTCTTTTCGAAGCTCGCTGTTATTATAGTGTTGTATGTGATCATTCATCGCAGCGATGGCCAACGTGGTCTCGACGTCGGGATCATCTAGCACGAGCCTCGGTCGTCATCTTTTGGCACGATCAAAAGGAGCGTAGATCGCGGCCGGTCTGACGAGCGAGACGGCCATCGTTCGGTTGACTCATATAAGATGGTATATTTGGCAGATGACAGTGGGCAGCACGCAGCAGTTCTATGTGGTGGCTCAGTGCGGCGGCGGGGAGCACGCCGAGCTGCTGTGGGAGTGCGTGTGGCAGCTGGGCGCGCGCCTCGTGGCCTGCCTCGCGCACCCGCCGCACCCGCCCGCCGCCCCGCACCCACCGCACCCGCCGCACCCGCCGCACCCGCCGCCACACCTGCTGGCCGCCAGCCACGGGCAGGTATGTGTGCGTGTGTAGGGAGACCGGCGCGCCGCTGCGTGAGAGATACGTTTTAGCTATAGAATGCTTTGTCTTCATCAGTTGCATTGTCAAACGTGCAGGATAGAAAGAGACAAACGAGACACTAGCAACACTTTAGCTAAAATACGTTTATTAATAAGGGGGTATATGTATAGTTTTTAAAATGCTATTTTTGACATAGCTACTTATCCCTGCTCGTTACAAAATTTGCACGTCGTTTTTTCGACAAAACATATAAGGGCACAAATGATCTCCTCCAACTTCCGTAACTTACCTATATTTTATGCAAATAAATACACGATTATGATCATCTACCACCGGGAACGAGCACCCGAACCGCAAGCTCGTTTGTCGTCTTCGTTCGATTAAAGATGTGCGGCGTGTGCAGTTCCAGGTGTCGACGGGCGCGTGGTCGCGCGCGGCCTGGGGCGGCTCGGCGCGCGTGCGGCTGCGACGCGGCGCGCGCGGCGGGCGCGGCGAGCGCGGCGAGCGCGGCGGCCGCGCGCGGCACGTGTGGCACGTGCACTACGCGCACTGGCCGCACGCGCAACCCGCGCCCACTGACCCCGACACCTTTCTAGGTCAGCTTTTTTTATTTAAAACTAGCTGTGCTCGCGACTTCGCCCGCGTGAGAATTTATAATTGTTCAGTATTTATCCGGAAAGAGTCGCGGGCGCAGCTAGTATAAAAGTACTTTAATTTACTCCTTATTACATAAGCTATCTGCCAGTGAAAGTCACGTCAAAATCGGTCCAGGCGTTCCCGAGATTAGCCCCGCCCGACAGACAGACAGATTCGTTGTTTTGATATATGTACCGTGTATACACATATGCATTTAGTAAAAAGCGGTTATTTTTATATTACAAACAGACATTCCAATTTGACTTCAGGCGAGGCTCGAACTCGCGACCTACTGGGAATCTAGTCCAGCCGCTCTTCCAATTGAGCTACTGAAGCCCTGCCCGATTTGTCAAATCTTTCCTTCACATCTATTGCATTGCTTTATGGTAGCAGTAGCGCCATCTATTACCAACTATGCTAGTTAGGCAACCGATATAATAGACTTTTCTGTTTATTGAATATCGTAAATAAGTCGCTTTTACCCTTAATAATTGTTTTTTTTATATTATTTCGCATTAACACATGCTTGTGAAATATATTTTATTTTTAAAGAAATTTTTCTTTCCATTTTTCTTTAAAAATAAAATATATTTCACAAGCATGTGTTAATGCGAAATAATATAAAAAAAAAACAAAGACATTCCAATTTTATTTATTTGTATAGATGACATCGCTATTAGTAATTACGCATGTTGCCAGTGTCGAGTGAAACGATATTTCATATTAATTCGTATTCGTAATAAGTAGCGCAAAATTATAAATAAGAGTCGGTCGGTTAATTATCAGTCAAAGTCAGTCAGGGTCAGTAATTCGAGTGCAGCGATGGCTACTTTACCAAAACATTTACAGTGAAGTTTTGGAGGCAACCTGAAAGGCCGTGTTTTTGCACTGTTATTCTATTTTACTGTATACGAGCACTGTAATAAATCTATCGAACAGAATGCCACCATTTTTATTTAATACTAACTGACCCAGCAAACTTCGTATTGCCTCACCGTAAAATAATGTATCAAAGGTTTGATAGATACGGACTATTTGTATGGGAAAATGAAGTTGTGGTTCTTACAATTTCTTCATATTTTCTTACCTTTTACACCTTCCCTGGACTTTCAAAAATCATTCAAAACCAAAATTAGCCACATCGGTCCAGCCGTTCTCGAGTTTTAGCGAGACTAACGAACAGCAATAGATTTATATATATATATATATATATATATAGATAACTCAAAAATACACCAAAAATTTGGATGATCGTGTCGTGCGTGTACAGGTTCTCTTATTTAGGGCGAAGCCGTAAGCATCAGCGTATTTAATTTTCAACTACCTGTCCGCAGAGTTCCTATCGGAGGTGAACAGCCTGCGGGCGGCGAGCGAGGCCGAGGTGGAGGCGGGCGAGTCCCCCGGCCTGGGGGCCCGCCACGCCCCCCTGGCCTTCTGCGCCCCCAACCCATCCCGCGCCGGACCCGCCCTCGCCGCGCACCTGTTGCTGCACCTACTGGACACCAACCAGGTAACCAGAGTTCAATTTCCAAGTGATTAAATGAGTTCGCTCCTTTCAGTTAGGGTTGCCAGGCGTCCGCATAAAGCCGGACATAGTTAGGCCTTTCGATTGCGTGTCCGGTCGAAATATACGATGTCCGACTTTTGTTAGGTTTCTTACGTTTCTTAAACGAACGAGCGCCGAGCGTAGCGAACGCTTCTATCGCGGGTGTCCGGCCGTCCGGAGGCGAGCAGCCGCCGGCGGCTCGCGGGTGTGTGCGGTGGCGTGCCCAGGACCCGCCCCTGGTGGCGGACGAGTCGAACAGGGGTTTTAGTAAGTACACTACTTCCCAATGTGTTCATTCTTCTTCCCAATGTCTTCATTGTAACAAAACTAACGATAGCATTATATGAGTTTACGCTAAAACTGTGGCCACACACGTTACGCTTAAATAAGCGAGTTATAAACATTTTGAAGTCTCATCTGGTCAGCTCAGAGAAAACTCCTAAAAATATAATATAGAGAGCATAGATGCAAATAAACTGCTATCTACTAAATGTGATGTAGCTCCTGCAAACCAGAACAGACCAGTCCCCACCGACAGCACCCGTTCACGAGTATGACGCATGCGGCAACCGTTGCTCTCCTCGACCATTTTAGAGGAAAATGAGCAAATCAAATGGTTTATTGCATGTCATAACTTACATGATGTTTATACCACAGTTGCAAGTATACCAAAATCTAAATACAAAATAGTACATAGAAACAAACGTTCCAGGAACTGGACATCCCCCGCACCATCAGCATGCTGCACCAGCAGCGAGCCAACCTCATCGAAAACGTGCACCAGTACAAGTTCCTCCACCAGGTCCTCCTCCAGTACTTGAAGCAATCTAGACTTATATAGGGACCCAACTCACTCACCTGATGGAAAAAAGGGTGACGATTAAATGACGCTTAAGGATTGTAAGTGGAAGTTGAACTGCGATTTGTTAAACAATGTTTCGGTCTTCTGTTTTCGTCCCCTAATCGGTGTTCGACAGAAGATGTGGTATATCTGACCTGTCATATGGTCTTTTTATTTGACTTTTATGGCAAGTAGATCTAGATAACGTATGTTGTCTATGTGAGGCATAGACAATATTCATTACGTTGCATAATCAGCGAAAATTATATTTTTTAATTGAATAATCTAATATATTTCGTCTGTATACAAAACAGTTCTGCAATATATAAGATATATAAAAATATTTCTTTACTTTTGTTAAAAAAAATTGGTTGTCTTTTAGTTTACGGGCGATGATAACGTCGATTTTACGTGATAACGTCTTTTTTTATGTTATGGCATCGCTATTAATGAATGAAAAACTATAAGAGAATGAATACCCGCATGCAAAAATCTATATTATGATAAACAGAAAAAAGATTCTATACTGTCAAAAAAAAACTGAATCATGTGCAGTAAATTTTTGAGCGCTTGGCATTTTTAATGGTATATATTTTTAACAAAAGCAGGGTCATGCAAGCTTCCTTTCCGTCGGTAGTCGGGTAAGTAATCTATCTTTTATAGTCTTTCAGTGACATACTGAAACGTGACTTAAAACTTAGTGGGTCTTATAAGTCTTTTGTCTCTTTAAAAACACGTGCAAACGACAGAGATGGCTTATATTTGAAGGTTAAATTTAAGTGACGTTTATGTATTCGACAAACTATTGAGATTTTTACCAACGACTGATGCTACCTTCCACCTTCACCTAGTGATTTTTGTATATTATGTATTTATTATTCGAAAAAAACGAATGAAATTGTATTATAAATAAATATACGAATGAAATGTTTGAATATTTGTTATTGTATTACGTACGCCTTATTGTTAAATATATGGTTTTTGTAACAAAAAGTATTATAGCGGTTAAGTCATATTTGTTTCTGTGCACTCACGTATAATAAAGTATGTTCTTAAGTTTTAGCGAGCTACACTCATTGGAAAACAACTATATTGTGGATTTATTACGCATGTATTGAAACAAAAAATATTTTTAAAAGCAACTCTACATTTAGGTCACATTTCAGCTTCCGTGGTCTTGGACAAACAGCTGAAATATTGTCTCAGAGCAGTATAAAAATTATTTCGTATTCAAGATTCGATCTCCATAAATCAGATGACATTGAAATCTCTGCTTTTTATGTAGATATCTATAGAGTTCAATAAAGGCTTACCACCATAATGACCTGGGCCCGTACCGTGACGTCTTATTGCGATTCAATTAAGGCGCTGCCAAAATTTTTTTTCATTGGTCTTATGAGACAGCGCGCATGAAGAAATGCGACAAAGCTAAAAACGATTCAGTGTAGGTTGACAATAATAGTCGTAACACACGTCCGAATTTGGTACGAAGCGGACAGCGGATTCGGTTCGCTCCGAACCAAATCTGGCGATGTGTAGCGACAGCAGATTTGGTTCGATGCGGTCCGCTCGCACGGGTTTGCGGAGTCGGCGTTTGTCGGCGGAGTCGGTCCGCCGGACCGAACCCGGTCGTGTGTTACCACTTTAAAAAAGGTACGACTGCTGTATTTTTGAATCGATGAGTGCACTGCAATGAATATAATAGAGACAGGGATCGCCTTGTGCCTAACCTAGAACATAGTTTATACGAACTACTCATTGAGTCGAAAACTAGTGAGCTTCTTAGTTTTAAGTATGTAAGATTATGTGCCTTAAAATGGGAGATTATTTCGATCTGATCATATCACTATTCGTGTGCCTTAGATTTTTTGATTATTTTTCGTATAGTCAATGTATATTATAGATGGTGTTGTTTGTTGATAGGCGTGTGAACCCAATTTAACAGTTTTATATGAAAAATATAACTTTTATTGAATAATATGTTTATTAGGTTGGAATGTTTCATTACTTCATCTAAACACACATTTTTCTAACAAAAGCACAGATTTTTCAATGTAACTATACATCCAATGTGGTTATACAGGGTTATTTGTAACCAGCGCATAATTCTTAAAGGGAGGCTTTGGCTCATCAAGACTTAACACTTTTGTTATAAAACATTTTCTAATTCAATATTTTTTTTTTTCCATACAAAAAATAAAAAATAGAATTTGCAGTTCTAATACTTCTTAACTTTATGTTACGTAAACAGCTGACGTCTGTACCTAATAGTGCCTATGTAAAAATATACCTATGAAACTTAGTGCTAACAATTGATAGAAGTCCCATTTGAAACGATTTTATTTCTTATCATGTGATGTACTGAGTTTTGGCAAAAGTCATAGAACAAAAGTTGTTAGTCGTAACGTACCTAACTCACCTTTGACGATTTATGCGTTAGATATATTTAACCTATATGAGAGTTTAGTACATAGAAGTACATATACATATATATTAGCAGAAAAGATAATTACAGTAACTAGGAAGAAATATTGCAAATCGAGCCTGCGAAACAGGCAATCTTTTTTTTTATGTTATGGAAGTGGCACACAAGCATGCAGTTCACATTGATGTTAAGTGATGACTGCCTATAGACACGCACACAAAGACCGATGCAGATGCAGATGCGTTACCACTCCTGAGGCCTAAGGTGTTATGCCTCTGTGCCGGAAATTACAGGGCCGTACCACCTGACCGGAACACGATAGTGCTGAACACTACCATTTAGCGGCAAGTATATTAGGTAATGCGGTGGTGCCTACGCCCGCGAGCACCGTCACTGGGGCTCTACCACCAGTATATTCAATCTGCTAGTTGCAACTTACCCGTAAATATTCCAACCCGTGTGAAAATTGCTTTATTTTCAAAACTTGTTCTGTCAACTACTTCAAAATACTTAATAATCGAGTAACATAATATATTGTATATTTTTATTTTTAAAGAAAAATGGAAAGAAAACTTTGACTTCAGGCGAGACTCGAACTCGCGACCTACTGGGAATTTAGTCCAGCCGCTACTGAAGTCCTGCCCGATTTGTCAAATTTTTCCTTCACATCTATTGCATTGCTTTATGGTAGCAGCAGCGCCATCTATTACCTACTATGCTAGTTAGGTTGCCTAACTAGCGCCATCTATTACCAACTATGCTAGTTAGGCAACCGATATAATAGACTTTTCAGTTTATTGATTATTGTTATATTGTTTATTGCCTAACTAGCATAGTTGGTAATAGATGGCGCTGCTGCTACCATAAAGCAATGCAACAGATGTGAAGGAAAGATTTGACAAATCGGGCAGGGCTTCAGTAGCTCAATTGGAAGAGCGGCTGGACTAGATTCCCAGTAGGTCGCGAGTTCGAGTCTCGCCTGAAGTCAAATTTTTCTTTCCATTTTTCTTTAAAAATAAAAATATATTTCACAAGCATGCGAAATAATATAAAAACAAATAATATATTGTAAATAGTCACCTGTACTCACAATAATCTTACTTGAACATTTCATTGTACATTCATTGTTATAATTAGTGCAATAAGACATACATTTGCATGCACGTCAGTATTTGTTTGATTCATAATGGATTAATATCACTTTGTTAGAAATGTTATTTTAAATAGCATACGTATGCAAATCAATCAATACCTGAAATTTTAATGTTTGCTCTATACGAGGTTCTTATAAGTATTTTGTAAAATATTGTTTTATATGTATTTTTTTAGCTATATGTGGTGAAAACTATGTGTTCAGGCCATTTAATTGTCGTATTTTATTTTCTAGTCGAATGGCAGCTCCGTATTATTACTAACTTACTGTTAAGTTGTACTTGTGTTGCGCAGATATAATATGTTGTTTGTACACGGTTTTAAAATGCGTTCGATTTATGCTTAAAAGTCGACCATAATCATTTTAGCATTTGGGCAATTGTTAAAAATGTTTTCCTTCTACTCTTGTTCCCATATCTCAATCCTTGGCACTATAGCTACTCTTTTTTTCGAAGTCGGTTAAAAAGTTGACATGAATCCATATGCATCCATATGGTTGAAAACTAGGCGGTGTTCAGTTACACCGCGGACACTCCGCCAAAATTCCATACAAACGCTTAATTTGGTTTCTATTACACAGACAGTCGCCCATAAGAGGGGAAGGGGTTGAGTGATGCGAGCAAATCGGGCGGGACGTCGAAGTGTCCATTCTATACGTAGTATTATTACATATTCTCTGGTTCAGTTCAATGTTTAGCTATGTCATATAATTATCATCACTGGATACGTGGATGTGTATTTGTCATTATATTCAAAATTAGTTCATGAATGAATGAATGAAAGTCAAAATCGCTTGAATTGTCATTCATATATTCTAAAAACTCACGAATCTTTGCTCTTTTCGCCATATTTTACAGTATTATGTTATTTAAAATTTATTAAATGTTTTAATTTTAAAGGGTTTATTAGAATTGTACTACATAGATATATATTTCAATGATGCCCCACGACATTGATTAGATAATCCATACCATTATGTCAGTCTTTTTCGCTTTCACGACCAAACTGCTGTGCCGATTGTTATGAAATTTAGCGTGGATGTAATTTGAATTCTTACACTGGAGCTACTTTTCGTGCAAAACTCAAATAGCACGCGGACCAAGTCGCAGGAAACAGACACTCTTAAATAGTCGCATGCGATACTACGCGGATTTTCTAGTACCTGTTATTATATCTGCTCAAAATTGTTGAAATGTGTGTAAAATACACCGTAATATGTTTGTGCACACGTGAATTACATATTTATAATGCACAAAAATAACTGCATGATTGTTTTTACTATGTTTTACTATTGAAACGTAACCTTTTTGTATTCCACATCCTCACAAATTATATTTAAATCAAATCAAACAAATCAAATAAATCCATATTGCCTTGATCACTTTTTAATTCTTATTTCTTACTTATACGAGTAAAGAAATCGCTAAAGTGTGCGATAGTTATGCTGTTTGTTAATATAATTTAAAGGAAAATTTATTGAAAGAAAAATTCGGTATCGCTCTGAGAACTTTTAAGCAATACCTAGTTAGCTAGTATCATATTATCGTAGGATATTTTACTACTACGCAAGGGGCTCTGAAATCATAAAGTTATAATTACAGATATGTAACCTTAGAAATAATACAAATGATTGGAGTCAAAACTACGAACTTCAGAGGAAGCTCAAACTTCCAGTCGTACCAATCGCGGGTGTGCTAAATCGATAAATAATCAAGTGTCAGTAGTAGGTATAATGTATAATTTATTGTAAACATGTGGTTTTATAAAGATTGTACATATATTGTAGTATGTATACGTTCAACACAAATTACAATAGTTGAATTCTTTATTTGCCATTTAACCTAACAACGCTGACACCTATCACCCAGTTATTTGATAATTTCGATACCGATTTTTCTTCCAATGTTGACTTCACTATTCAAATCGTCTAATGGCGAAGATTATCTGGAATTATTTTCGTTTTCACTGTTATTCATCAATACGTAACTTAATTGCAAAAAATATGTATATATTTTGAGTGTCACAGTCTAAAAATATTTATTGTACACCAAAATGATGTCCTATATAACATTTTTTTATTGTATTCATTTCTCATTTTATCAAATTAATATATTATTCATTTTCTAACTGTATTGAGATAATTATGTATGAAATGTGTTTTATACGTTTTAGTGAATGAATTAATTAATAAAAACACTTACTTAATGATTTACATGTTGTATTATTGACCTATTTATTTATTTACTCGGATTACTTCCTCGGCATTGTAGTGATGGCAGATAGCTAGAGATATGAAAATCCATCACGGATTGTAGACATTCCCATGACGACCCAGTTGGTAGTAGTTCAGATTAGTTCAGAATGGCCACTTGATGAGACTGGTGTCGAGTACGACCCACAGTGACAGTATCTCTGTATGGGCTAAAGATCTGTAAACACAATCATCACACCAGGTAATCCGTTTTTTTTGAAATGGAAGTGGCAAACAATCATGCAGTTCACATTGATGTTAAGTGAAGACTGCAGCCTATAGACACACAAAGACCAAGGTCAAAATGCAGATGCGTTATCACTCCTGAGGCCTAAGGTGTTGTCTCTGTGCCGGAAATTACAGGTACATTACCACCTAACCGGAACACTACCATTTAGCGGCAAGTATATTATAGGTAATGCTAGACACCACCTACCTACATATATAAGTTACTCTATGCCACCTACGCCTGCAAGCTCCGTCACTGGAGCTCTACCTCTCTGTATGCTTGTCGACACCGATACGGGATAACCTGCTATTGTCCAGATTTGAGTGTAAAACATTATTTGAGCAAATCTAAACGAGCATTCAATATTGTTACTTTGAGTCCTGTATATTATCCTCGATTAACATGGTTTATGGACTTAAAGCCCCAAAACAGCTACACATAAAATCTGATAAGAATTTGTACTGAACAAATAAAACAAAAAAATGCAGTCTATCAATTTATATTTCTGTAAAAAAATTATATTATAACCTAACTTATAATTACGCTCTCCGTTACGGTGGCGGATAGTACGGTCTGGGGGGTGGACCGGGAGGTATAGGTCCTCGTGGGGGTAGGCCGCGGGGTATGGGATAGTAATTTGGTGGGGGTACATTGACTGGTGGAAAACGGGTAGGAGGGGCGGGTAGAGGTTCGGAATACCTGAGAGGGGGTGGAGGAACATTGGGTATGGGGAGTCGATTGGGGGGCGGAATGCTCGGGGGTGGCGCGGAATACACTGGGTACGTAGGCGGCATCGTGGGGTAGGCAGGAGGGTAGCTAAATCTCATGTCGATCTTGGGCGGTTCCAATTTCATGTCTGCACCGTTCTTGACTGGTGTGATGATGGGTTTAGCGACCGCGGCGACAGGTGATACGGAAGCGGGCGGTGTAACGGAGGGCTTCTTCTCGTTTTTTGGCGGCTTGACTGGCGTTTGTGGCGGCGGGGGAGAGTCCCCGCCCGACTGTTGCGTCTGCGGTGAGTAAAGGTCCAACACCTGAAATTATACGTGATTTTATGAAGTTATTTATTTACAACCGTTTTATATTATTTCGCATTAACACATGCTTGTGAAATATATTTTATTTTTAAAGAAAAATGGAAAGAAAAATTTGACTTCAGGGGAGGCTCGAACTCGCGACCTACTGGGAATCTAGTCCAGCCGCTCTTCCGATTGAGCTACTGAAGCCCTGCCCGATTTGTCAAATCTTTCCTTCACATCTATTGCATTGCTTTATGGTAGCAGCAGCGCCATCTATTACCAGCTATGCTAGTTAGGCAACCGATATAATAGACTTTTCAGTTTATTGAATATCGTAAAGAAGTCGCCTTTACCCTTAACAACCGTTTTATATTATTTCGCATTAACACATGCTTGTGAAATATATTTTATTTTTAAAGAAAAATGGAAAGAAAAATTTGACTTCAGGCGAGGCTCGAACTCCTTTACGATATTCAATAAACTGAAAAGTCTATTATATCGGTTGCCTAACTAGCATAGTTGGTAATAGATGGCGCTGCTGCTACCATAAAGCAATGCAATAGACTTGTGTCTTTGAGGGGTTAAACTGTACTAAATTAAGTCGACCCCAATCCGAGACCCGCTCCAGAGAGTGCTCGATTTCAGACACAAGTCTAGTCCTGCTTTCCTCGATAAGTGTCCGAGAGACATTTGCACGGCTAGTGTAGTGTGCATCTCCCGTACTATCATCAGCAGAGCAATGAAAATTGGAGTTTTGCTCCAATATTTCATTGATATGCAGAAGAAAAAACGTGGGAGATAGCACAGAGCCTTGCGGCACACCAGCGTTGATAGGAAGTCTGTCTGAGCGCTGACCGTCAACTAAGACTTGTATATAACGCTCAGACAGAAAGAAATGAAAAGAATTGAAAAGAATTTATTTGCACAGACTGAAGACACAGTTCATACAGACAGACATTAATTAAATAAGGGTTAAAGACACTAAATTAAAACATAGAAAGGAAAACAAAAAAAAAAAAAAAAAACTGGACATACCAGAGATGCATGAGACTTAAAACTACCCGTAACACACCCTAATAAACTGTGTCTCTCGTCTGTACCAAAAAGGTTCGAATTCAGCTTCGTGTCAGGCCGGAGCCTGACGCTGGTTTTCTGACGAAAGCTGGCTGTCCAGTTGCATAGTCTCTCGGGAAGACCGTAGGAAGGAAGTTTTGCGAGGAGTGCCCTGTGCCAGACCCGGTCAAAGGCCTTAGCAATGTCCAGGCTTACAGTCAATGCCTCCCCACTCTTGTCCAAGGCGTGGGACCAATGGTGCGTGAGATATACTAGAAGATCACCAGCAGATCTGCCATGACGAAATCCATATTGGCGGTCACTGATCAGCTGATGATCCTCTAGATACTGCAGCAGTTGAGTATTGATCACACGCTCCATGACTTTGCAGAGTAGGGAGGTTATTGCTATGGGCCTATAATTTGCCGGGTCACTTCGATCCCCTTTTTTGGGTATCGGGCGGTCTTCCACGCAGACGGTACGGTTCTTTGATCGTAGGAAAGCGAGAACAGGCGCGTCAGAACGGGGGTCAGCTCGGGAGCGCACATCTTCAACACCACCGCAGGGACGGAGTCCGGCCCACTCGACTTCTTGACGTCAAGAGATAAAAGAGATCGTCAATTTTACGCAGTGGTGGGAAAGATGACCGACAAAAATTCCCTTCGATAGTTTTGGCAAGAGACCAATAGGCACGGCTCCCGGGAGGGTGCCTCATTCGTTTCTTGCCAACTCTACCGATGTGCTTGGACTTCGCTTTGGCCAAGCGCCGCTTTGTGGACCTGGATGCAGCGTTGAGTGCTCTCTTAAGGTCGGAGGCATTAGGATCCTTACAAGCGTGAGCCGCAGTCCAGGTTCTGTAAGCCTCCTGCTTGTGACTAGACGCCACAGCACAGGACTTATCGAACCAGGGCTGGTACTGTCCGCCAATGGATACCACAGAGTACGGAATGTAACATTCCATTCCCTGGTGTATCACATCGGTTACAGCATCGGCACACGTGCTCGGACCTTCCGACGAGAAACAAAGCTGCCTCTATGGGTAGGACGTCAGGAACTCCCTCAGTCCATCCCAGTCTGCCGACCTGTAATGTCACACTTGTCGAGTTGCCGAGGGCCGCAGCGGCGCCCGAACCGACAATGAGGTTTTTGAGCGTACCAGACAGTGGTCCGAGGATCCCAAGGGAGCCTCGACCACCACCTGATAGTTGGCAGGATGTGCGGTCAGCAGAAGATCCAACAAAGAGGCAGTGTGACCCTCAACATCTGGTATCCGGGTAAACCCGGTTACAACTTGTGAGAGTCCATTAGCCAACGCGAAATCGTGTGCAGATCTTCCAGCGAAGTCCGTGATCCGGGAACTCAACCACTCCGTATGGTGTGCGTTAAAATCACCAAGAATCACCAACTCCGCAGAAGGATACTGCACAAGCACTGTGTCGACCAACTGTTGGATGTGCTCGAACAAGCGAGCTGTCTCCCCGTCTCCGCTATAGGACCTGTACACGCACGCGTATATTCGGGTAGATCCACCGTAATCCACGCGCGCCCACAATAGTGACAGGTCCTTGTCTTCAAAATGGTCAAGACGGCGACAACAGACATCTCGGACATACAGACATACCCCGGCGCGGCGAACGAAAGTGTTCTCCAGAGTATAGCCGGGTTAAGTAAGGTACGCTCTGTCAAGTGGAGAGGATATTTGTGTCTCCGTCAGAAAGAGTAGGGCCGGCTTAGCCGTTTCAAGGTGGAGGTGAACGGCGTTAAGGTTGGTGTGTAAGCCCCTGATGTTGCACATATCCACAGTAAATGTGGGAGGGGCGTCCGCTGCGTTACTACTCTTTTCTTTTTTTTGACCATTTTTTATTTTAAAAACTTCCTAACAGCGTCGGAAGGGAAAGAATGATATGCACCGTATCGACCGCCCGAAGGGCAAAGTTGCAGGTGCATCAGACCATCTGCACACAGAGGTGGTGCAATTTGCTGGTCCGGGGGACGGAAGGACCCCCGATCCCCCCCCGTGCACAGGCGCCGGGCCCACTCCGGTCTCTTACTCCGGCACGACGACTGCACACGGGACTTAACACCGGTTGGCGGGACAGCCTCCCAGGCCAGAGTTTAAAAGAGAGGCCTGGGTTCGGGTCCCCTACTGACCGGCGGGCGGCAGAGGACAGTTACCGTTTCATCGGCTCTCCCTGGCCCCCGGGCCAACATGTTGCGCCCCTGAGCGCAAGATGTCTTTACACATACCGATCCCGGGGGCGGACAATACGGTGAACTTCAAGGATAGGAACGAGGGAGAGGATAAGGGGTGGGGAGGGGGACTGGCTCTCAGGCTCGGAAGCCGGAACACGCCCGAAGACGTTTGGCGGCAGATTACGACCTGAGGGTGGTAGCTAGCCAGGCAGGATCCAAGGGACCTTACCACCAATCAGGACACTAGGAGGGATTACGCTGGTAGTGCCAACCCAGCAACCATGAGAAACCAGTCGCGAGAGCCTTGTTTGCTGGTCGGCAGGTGCACCACGTGCAGGTAAGGTTGGCTGCGGCACCATGATGGTAAGGCGCCACTTACACCCCAAAACTTAATGCAACCAGGGCATTATCAACCAGTCAACCTTCGGGTTGTGTTGAAAAAGGATGAATAGGTGCTGAGAGGTTACAAAATATCCATATTAAGTATTTAGAGAATAAATACATGATGTATGTAATAAAATAAATGAGTAGAAAAATAAACTGAATTCATAAGTATGTAATATATGTTGTGACGAATTCACAATATCGTGTACTGTATAAAATTAGCCTGCTGTTTTTCTATAAGTCAGTCGCTCATTAAAATTGAAACAAACAAGTCGTGGTTTTCTTTAAAATCTGAACACAGTGAAAATTGAACCTTAACACCGCAACATATGGTCGAAATCGAGCCGGATTTACAAACTAAGAAGCAGACGGCCGGCCGACCCGTTAGAACAATAGAACCGCATTCCAAAGGCGATAAGGAGTGATCGCGAGCACATCATTTATGCAAATTCATTTTTATTGAAATATATCATAACTAAAACAGTGATTTACGCAAAATTTGTTCATAATCTTTACGCATCATTTAAATTTCACTGACTTGCTTGAATATTTAATACTTTCGAACACGATATAAACTATGGCTGCCACAAAGGAACAACAACAACTCATGTCAGTATTGGAAGATGGTGCAAACTTATTACAAAAAACGCAAAGTAATTTAAAGAAATGTCCGAAGGCGAGATTAACAAAGGGATACATTGAGGCGCGCTTAAAAATTATAGATGAATATTGGAAATCATTCAAGAATGCACATGATGGTTTAGTTAAAATTACACCAAAGGAACAAAAGGGAGTCCTGCCATACTTTTTAAACGAAGAATTTTTTGTTTATGAAGACTTATACAATATACTACAAGGGGACTTGAAGGACATGTTAAATTCTCTTTCGGAACAATCGACATCGGATCCACGATCTTCAAATTCCAGTACGAATAATATATCGTTCGCGCCGAGCAATAATGTACATTTACCGAAAATTCAAATACCTAAGTTCGGCGGCAATTATGAAGGATGGCCCTCTTTCAATGACATGTTTACGTCTTTAGTGCATGAGAATAATAACCTCAGTGATGTACAGAAACTGCATTACTTAAAAACAAGTGTCACTGGTGAAGCTGAGTTGTTGTTGAAGCATGTGCAAGTTACATCAAATAATTATATGAGTGCATGGAACATTTTGACTACGAGGTATGGCAATAAACGTATAATCATTAATTGTATAATGAAAAGATTATTCAACCAGAGAAAAATGACTTCCCAATCAGCTTCGCATTTAAAAATGTTACTAGATACGACCACAGAATGTTTGAATAATCTACAAAACCTAAGTATTAACACAGGCTCTTGGGATCTAATAATAATATACCTTCTGATTCAGAAGTTTGACCCAGAGACGCATAAATGTTGGGAAGAACATGCGTATCGTGAGGACGTCGAAGCTTTACCTACGTGGACTGACTTGAAGAAATTTATGGAGTCCAAGTTTCGCACTCTGGAATTAATTACAACAAACACAAATATAACGAAAGAATCAAGGCAAGTCAAGGAGCGCTTATATCATGTTACAACAACAACGAGAGAAAAAACATGTTTCATGTGTAAAGAAAATCACACATTAAGTCACTGCAAATCATTTACACGGCTGGAACCTAAACAGAGGAGCGAGTATGTCAAAAACAATAATCTGTGCTTCAACTGTCTAGTATCAGGGCATTCGGTATCAAGATGCAAACTACCAGTGTCCTGTCAAATATGTCATAGGCGCCATCATTCTCTGCTACATGAAATGAAGGACACAGAGCCAGCGGCAATACCGAGTACCTCAACACAACCGTCGGCATCACAGCATGTAGTAGAAGAGGAATCACCTATTCAAGTGAAAACCATGATCACGTCTCATTACAATACTAGACAAGGAGTAGCTCTATTAGCAACTGCCATTGTAGAGGTTACAAACGATTACGGCCAAGTCATTAAATTGCGCGCATTGGTAGACCAAGGTTCCCAAGCTACATTTATAAGCGAGAAGGCGACTCAATTGTTAAAATTAAAGCGGCAACCAATAAAAGGTACCGTAGTAGGAGTGGGTACAACGAAGACACAAATCAAGCACGTGGTTCAGCTCACTATAAGATCACGAGACCAAACATATAGTTTACCTACGCAGGCCTACGTGATGTCAAAACCACTGACCACAAAATTGCCCACTAAAACAATAAACATTATACAACCATGGCTTCACATAGAAGGGCTCGACTTGGCAGATCCTAGTTATCTAACACCAGGACCAATAGATCTTCTACTGGGTGTTAAAGAATACGCACTTATTATCCAACCAAAGATAATAAGGGGTCCGCCAGGCACTCCAACTGCACAACAAACAACGCTTGGTTGGTTGATTTTCGGAGACATCTGTAATAATCAACAGGATAACACACATCTTGTAATGCACCACCAGGTGGATGTAGATGAAATGTTGAAGTCTTTATGGGAAATAGAAACTGATAGTAAAAGATACTTAACAAAAGAAGAAAAACTCTGTGAAGATATTTACAAGCAAACAACAAAGAGAAATCAGGAAGGAAGATACATAGTTAAATTACCTTTTAAACCAAACAGTCCACCAACAACCGAAGGAAACTCTAAAGAAATAGCGATTCAAAGATTTTTGCAACTTGAACGGAAATTTAATAAATCACCAAATCTGAAATCAGAGTACACAAAGGTCATTAATGATTACATCGAGCAAAATCACATGGAAAAAATACCTGAAAATGAAAAGAAAAAACAATCAGTATACTTACCTCACCACGCTGTTGTTCGCGATGATAAGGAGACATCTGGAACACGCGTAGTCTTCGATGCTTCGTGTAAGAGTACAAACAACATCTCACTAAATGATCACCTTCTGGTAGGACCACAGCTTCAAGAAGATCTGAGAAATCTTCTAATGAGATGGCGTATGAAACGAGTATGCTTCATGGCCGATATCAAACAGATGTACAGACAGATACTTGTAACTAAGCATGACGCAGATTTCCAACGCATCATTTGGAGACCTAACTCAGAATTAGAAGAATATCGTATTCTCCGCGTTACTTTTGGTACAGCATCTGCGCCATATTTGGCAGTCAAGACACTACATCAAGTAGCTAAAGATGAAGGGCATGGTAACGAAGCAGCTGTCCAATCTATAACAACCAATTTCTATATTGACGATTGGCTTGATGGCGCAGATGATGTAAGATCAGCTGTAACCCTAGCCAAAGATGTTACAAGAATCCTGCAAAGTGGTGGTTTTCAGCTAGCTAAATGGTCTTCTAATAATACTGAATTTATGAAATCCATAGAGGAGGATAAAAGATCAAAGGCTGCAGACATTAACTTAAATCTTGAAGGCACGGTCAAAGCATTGGGTATTGTATGGAATCTAAGCGTAAATGCATTCCGATATAACGTCATTCTGCCACCGTCTAATGAAAAATGTATAACTAAACGCAAAATATTATCCGACATTCAAAGGTTGTTCGATCCACTGGGTTGGATTGCTCCAAGCACCGTGATGACTAAAATTTTCGTACAAAAACTTTGGTTAGAAAAGATAACATGGGACCAGAGCATAAATGAAAATTTAAGTGAAGAATGGAGACAGATAAGAAAAGATATCATTAATGTTGGGGATATTTTAATAGACAGATGGATTGGTACAAAGAAAAATACAAATATACAAATTCATGGATTCAGTGACGCTTCTATGCGCGCATATGCCGCAGCCGTTTACATTAGAACTGAAACAAATGATGGAGTGAATACTAAACTTATTGCTGCTAAAACGAGAGTAGCTCCTCTCAAAACAGTTTCTTTGCCAAGATTAGAGTTGTGTGGGGCGTTGATTCTCTCGAGGCTTATGAAACAAGTTGGGACAGCGATGAATATTCCAAGCCATGAAATGTATGCTTGGACAGATTCTTCAATAGTAATATCATGGCTATGGGGCGATCCCAATAGATGGAAATCTTTCGTTGCCAATCGCGTCGTTGAAATCATAGAGAACATAGGCAGTAATCGCTGGTATCATGTTCAGTCCGATGATAATCCAGCTGATATAGCATCTCGAGGAATGTCACTATCCGAATTGAAGACGTGTGACTTGTGGTGGAGAGGTCCGAGCTGGTTATCTGAAAAAGACAAAAATATTAGTAAATCAACAATTAAAAATACAGATTTAGAAATGAAAACAACAAAAATAAATACTTACCATATTACTGAAAATCAAGAAAAGGGTTTTACAAAACGTTTTTATATTTTTAATAATTTAAATGAACTACTGAAAGCTATTGTTTGTTGCAAGCGATTTTTAAACTACAAGAAAACATGCACAAATGAGAAAATAACTACAAAGGAATTAGAAGAATCATTACAAATTTGTATAAAAAGAGTTCAAGAAGACGAATACAAAGTAGAAATAGAAAGATTAAACACAAATAAACAAGTAAACAGAAATAGTCCTTTGCGATCCCTCAACCCTTATCTTGATGAAAAAAAAATCCTCAGGGTGGGCGGTCGCCTCAGACACACAAACTTACCTTGCGACAGGAAAAATCCAATAATTCTGAATAGTAAAAACTCCTTGACGCCTCTGATCATTGCTGATGCACATAGCAAGACGCTTCATGGAGGTGTTCAGCTGATGTTATGTTATCTACGTTCTAAATATTGGATCTTAAGAGTAAAATCAATGGTTAAGAAACACATTCATAACTGTTTCGTTTGCGCTAAGCTTAATGCGTCAGCTAGAGCACAAATTATGGGAGACTTACCAGAAGTACGAGTGACACCATCACGACCATTTTTAAACACCGGAGTGGATTTCGCAGGCCCAATACAGATTTTGAGGTTCAAGGGTCGAGGAAGTAGAACTTGCAAGGCCTATATCTCAATATTTGTCTGCATGTCAACCAAGGCAATACATATTGAACTCGTGGGTGATCTCACTTCAGAAGCTTTCATTGGTGCTTTTAGACGCTTCGTTGCGAGAAGAGGTAAATGCAATCACCTATGGAGTGATCAAGGCCGAAACTTTGTAGGGGCCAACAAGGAACTACTAGAAGCCTGGAACGAAGTTAATTTACAATTTGATGGACAGATAGCAGAGACACTGGCTTCAGATGGCACTCAGTGGCATTTCATTCCAGCCTACAGCCCTACTTTTGGCGGGCTGTGGGAAGCTGGGGTGAAATCCATAAAATACCACCTCAGACGAATTTTGACTAATAATCTGACCTACGAAGAGATGTCGACAGTACTTTGCCAAATTGAATCCTGTCTAAATTCACGTCCTTTATGCCCTCTCGATGATACAAATTTGGATAATATGAATCCACTCACACCAGGTCACTTCTTGATTGGAGAAACTCCGATAGTTGTTCCATCTCCTAACTTAAAGGACGTTCAAATTTCTAGTTTGTCTCGCTGGCAACACACTCAAAAGATTGTTAATGACTTCTGGCAGCGATGGCAAGATGAATACTTATCTAGACTGCAACAGCGTCCGAAGTGGCACAAGAAAGAGCATGAGTTCACAGTCGGTGATATCGTATTGATTAAAACAGACAATTTGCCGCCCGGTAAATGGAGTTTGGGGCGAATCGTCGAGAAGCACCCTGGTGCCGATGGTCTTACGCGTGTGTATAGTGTGAAAAGTGGAAACTCAGTGACTAAAAGAACTGTTACAAAATTATGTGCTTTACCAATAGATTCAAGTGTTTAAAATTTTCACAATTTGTAAATTTAGTCTCTTGCCGTTGCTCTGAGTAACGTTAAATGGATAAATATATGCAATGTATCTTATGCTTTTAGAAGGAAAAGAGCTTAAAGCCCTTTTGGTGGGCGGTATGTTGTGACGAATTCACAATATCGTGTACTGTATAAAATTAGCCTGCTGTTTTTCTATAAGTCAGTCGCTCATTAAAATTGAAACAAACAAGTCGTGGTTTTCTTTAAAATCTGAACACAGTGAAAATTGAACCTTAACACCGCAACAATATATAAGTATGATTTTGATTAAAATTTAAAAATAGATTATGCCAGCATCTTATTCATATTTAATATTAATGTGTAAAAATAAAACTAATATCAACCAGGAAAAGCAAATGTAAGTAACAGAAAAAAGAAGATAGCTGGATCTATGATATATAATTCAGGATATTATGATGATGAGTCAACAGGAAAAGCAATAAAGTTAATTATCCTAAATTCCAGCTTGTTCCACCGTTTTTATCAATAACATTTCAGTGGCAAACTTTACAACACCAATGAATTAACCAATGAATTATTAAACCTTGGATCTGCTTTCCCAAGGGGTAGATATAAAAAATCACCAGTCACATTTTGTTTTAGTTCCATATAAATATGATGTTCTTTGAGCTTACATCAAACCGATGGTTCTACTAATGTAACTTTTCTGACATACATAACCTCTTACAAACACACAATTTGCTTACATAACCTATAAGAACCACATAAAATATTACCTGATGACATATATCTTCCAATAATTCCATAGTAATATCTTCAACAAACATATCCCACCACGCACTGTGTTTGGGCACTCGTCCATTCCAATCCGTCACCTCAAACTTGCTGAGTTTTCCAGCCAGGAACATGAGCGCCACTGCTATTACCTCTGGCTCCCATTGCAGGCATAGCGTTGTACATAAACTGATAAAAAAAATATGACAACATTTTAAGTAACATAAATATAGTCAAATAAACATAGAATCTGCATTGACAATAAAAATATGGGTTTATACACTATGATATGTGACTTTTTTTATGTAATGGTGGCAAACAAGCATGCAGTTCGCATTGATGTTAAGTGATGACTGCAGCCTATAGACACCCACACAAAGACCAGAGGCCAAAATGCATATGCATTGCCACCCCTTAGACCTTAGTTATAATGTCTCTGTGATAGTTATATATCACATACCTACATCTAACCAGAACACGATAGTGCTGAACACTTCCATTTAGTGGCAGATAGATTAGGTAATTAGGTGGTGCCTACGCCCACAAGCTCCAACACTAGAACTCTACCACCAGTAGAGATCATAGTGTTTGTAACTTCTCTAAAAAGGCTTGGACTAGGGATTGCAATCTGGAATATTTCAAATCTGAACACAACTGTACAATAATTATAGCGAGTACAATTATTGTAAATTGTACTCGCTATAATTTTTGAGTTTGAGTTTGATTATTGTTATTAATAGGAGCTACACGTGGACAATATCATCTACAAACAATGTGAAATCAATTATCATATTGTGCTGTAAATGCAGCTCAAAAGATTAACATAATTGCTGGATACATTAATCAATAATTACATTGGATCCTGCTACGAGGCTGTTAACGGCTGCATGAATAATAATAACTTAAAAATCTGAGTTTCACTTGCAGCAGCAAAAATTAATAATCAATAAAAAATATTTATGCACCAATGAAAATTTTACTCCATGTTATGAATAAAAGTGATAACAAGGAATAAATTAAAATTTATTTATTTATTTACCAAAACTACATCTATTTAAGAAAAAAGCAATAACTGATAACATACCTGTCATTTACAAAGGTCCAAGCCATCTGCACCATCTTCTGTAACTTTGCTTTCTCGCCCTTCAGGCATTTCGCGTATTTGAGCAGGTATCCATAGGGGTGCTCCACCTGTAGGTCGAACTTGATGGTCTGCAGCAAGATTCGCTCCAGCGTCATCACCTCTTCCTTCGGATCCTCGCCGAATGTCGCGAATTTCAGCTCAGTAAGCAAAGTTTTCGCCACTTTTATAATATCCTTACATTTCTTAGGCGTCTCCTCCACCTTGCCCGCCAGGAACAGGCAACAGCACGCCGTGATATACCTCGGGAATGTTCTAAACGAGTGGAACATGTAGAACCGATGAAAATAAACAACGCCAGTCGCCACAGTGTTATAACCTAAGTCCATTTTCGATCCAGTATCGATGATGAACCGCGCGCCCTCCTTCCGGTAGCGGTTCTCTGTGTCATTCGTGATCCCATCGCGGAAAGACGGCGTATTCTGCAAATCTTTTTTATCGTAATACCAATAGGGCATTTTTAAGTGCTAATTTCTATAGAAATAATAATCCGTCACTAACTATCACCGCCATTTATTCGATACTGACAGAAATAGTGATGACCGATGTCCATGTGTAAAAAAATGGGATGAAATAAACGATAAGTCCGATTAGAAAATATTTTCTTAGGAAACCGATTAGCAGGCATTCACAAAATGTCGTTATTATTTGCTTTTCTTTTATAACATATTACATTTTCGTATCACAATGTTTGTAACGAAAAGGCTTAACCGATTTTAATGATTTTTTTTTTTTATTAAAATAATTTAAAAGAATCTGAAAGATCAAAATCCACCACAAAACTGATAGAAAGGAATAACTGTAGGTCATTTTGCCTTTTGTAGTTTTCAGGGAAATTAGTAATACAAATAAGTATTTCTTTCCATGGGCATATGCTGTACTTGTTTAAAACCTCCTGAAGCAATCTACGCCTGTGCATAAGAAAAATAACTATGAGCTAAAACCAACCACACGTGCCAGGATAACCAGACGCAGCAGAATTAGATTTTGATTTTAGAACGTTTTACAGAATTTCTTGATGAGTAAAAAAAGGAAAGAATCCTCATTTTTAATACATTAAAAAAACGTGTTCTTACGTACGTACCATAAAAAACGTATCTTCACGCCTGTAATCTCTGAAGGGGTAGGCAGAGGGTAAATGCATGCATTCAAACATAGATGCAAACACCCACGACTTGCCGGTTACATTTTGGCCCATGTAACAGGTGGCGAACCTATTGCCATCTTTCGGTGATTTTTACCAAACTCCGAGGAACTGGAAAAATTCCAAAAAATTTAAATTCCGAATAAAAGCAGAGATAAAGGATTTTAATCTGTTGTCTCTGATAGCCCCCGACCCGCAAATCGAACCCAGGACCTCTAGCGCAGAATTAGTGGCCTGCTAGCACTACGGTATTGAGGCAGTTTTTGCTCATAGAATTATATTATAAACATAAATTAATTTTCATATAATACGGGACAGTTACACGACCTTAACTAACGATAAAAAATATCTTCACAGAATAGGTATGAGCACGTTTCTTAATATTTAATGTTTTTTTTTCGTTTTCATTCAATAACCCTATATATGTCAGAAAAAGTCTAGAAGAAAAGATTAAAGAGCATTAAGCAGTAAAACCGATAAAGCATGTGTTAATGCGAATTAATATTAAAAAAACCGATAAAATTAATAAGCAAATATTTGTCAAGTAAAACGATATTTCGAATTTATTTAAGCAGCGTAAAAGTTAGTATAATATCAAGTCAAGTATATTATGTAAGTATCAAGTATGATATGTCAGTCAAGTGAGTTACAATTTACAATCAAGTTATTCGAGTAAAGCGATGGCTACTTTACCAGAACATTTACAATGAAGTTTTGGAGGCAATCTGAAAGGTCGTGTTTTCGCACTGTTATTCTATTTCACTGTACACGGGCGCTGTAATAAACCTATAACTATATAATGTACTAAGAAAATGAAATAAAATAAGAGCACCATACGCCTCTTTCAAGGTTCCCGCCAAAACTCAAAAAGCAAATATTCACGTCTCTATTTTATACCTACATGTCAGCTGCTGCTGTAATGGATACAGATAAGATATTGATGTTTTGAGTTTTGACAGATGTTTATTTATAAAGCACAGAGTAAAAATATTGCGATACTCGATACTATTTATACCACTTTGTGCTTTGCATAGTAATAAAAGTTTAATAACGTAAAAGATACACAAAATAGTTCAAAATACAAGTGTCAATAATATTTTTAAAATAATATATTATTCAAAAAATATCTTGCTGTAACGCAAGATATTTTTTTTTTAGTGGTTGCATGAGTGCTGTAGCACTCGAAGCATAGATTCACCACTTATACATATAATATAAATAGTGTAGTAGGTAGGTAATAGTCTAAAGTAAAAATAAATATTATCATAAATATATACCAAGGTGGACTATGTTAGCCTATATTGTTTTGTTTGTCGTTCTGAAAATTTAAGGAAATTGTCGGGCAAACAACACCTGCTAGAAGCCTAGCGCACTATATTAAATACTCTAAATTAAACTTTAGGGAATCAATAAACTTTAATCGGGTTCGATCCCCGCACCGGGACAAATATTTGTATGGCCTACAGATATTTGTTTCGGGTCTGGGTGTTTGCGAATGCGTTATATGTGTACAACGGCACCCACGACACAGGTTTATACACCTACTGTGGGGCTTTGTGTGTAAGCGTATTTATTTATTTAATCCGGCACTGTCCAAAAGTGGGCTTAAGTTTAAAATAAGTAATATTCAACTCAGTCGGTCCAGTACTTTCGGTGAAAATTTGCTATGACAGATGGACAGACAGAAAGCACAAGTGATTTTATTAGGGTTTCGCTTTTTCCTTTTGAGGTATAGGTCCTAGATCACTCAGAACGCCAGAGATTGAAATGCCGATGCATTGCCACTGTCACTAAATTATTTTGTCACGGGGGTAGAAATTACCAGGTTGTAAATTACCTACTATCTAGCCAGAACACAATAGTGCTCAAATGTACTATTTGGCGTTGGCAGCATGTAATGCGCCATGCATTACATAATTCACCAAGCATACACGCTTGCGCTCCAAGACTGGATCTGTACCACCAGCAGAACTACAAAAGTACCAGTAAAAGCCCATCTTTCATGGATCAAGAGGCCCATATTGGCGGAGACCCATAGGAGGCCCGGAGGCCCATATTCTCGTTACTAGAAAAATGAGCGCGAGAAAAATTGCCGAGACCTTTACAAATTGTTATCTTATCAAGTTAATTATTATAGTGGACTGAGATTGTACGTAATTTTAAAGATAATGTCAGCTAGGGAGTGTATTATGTTTGTGATTGTGTTTCAGGCGTTTTGTTAACTAGCTTAGTTCTGGAAACATTAATTTTCCATTGGTGATAGGTACAAATCTAAAATTAGAACTTACGTTAGAAGAAACGAAACTCAGGAGTGGTAACGCATCTGCATTTTTTAGTTATCACTCAACATCAATGTGAACTGCATGATTGTTTGCCACTTTCATTACTTAGATAAAAAAAAACATATTTATACCGGGACAAGTGCTAGAGAGAGGCCTGTGTTAGTCCTCTATCCCGGAATATATAGGCATGGATTACCAGAGCTCCATTACTAGAGCTCTACCGCCAGTGAGTGGAATGATACATCGATATTCAACTTGAATGTCTCACGTCCTAACTTGGGTACTTAAAATCCGTGGCGAGCGCTTCCAGCGCTATTTACACATAAATATCGAATGAATTTCCATTTCTATACACTATGATACCACCCGTTCACACACACATACATACACCATTGAAACACGGTTCTTATCAAGCCGCTGATGTTTTGTAAGTAAATACATAAGCTAATTTGAATAACACTGCGTCAGTGGCAAAATGGCGATGAAATGTTGTGCTAGTTTTTTACGACTCAATAATTTGAGACAAGCAGTTCGAGTGAGTGAAATTTTTTATATTTATTTTCAAATATTTGTATAATATTTCGTTATCGGACAGTGTCTCCAAATACAATAGATAAGTCTAGTGTTAAATCATCATCGTGTTTTGTCCAGCAACGAGTGATAACGTTTTCTTTTATAAGATCAAGTTATGATAATAATGTTGAACCAGTAACTCACGAGTTTTAGATGAACAAAGATCTTTAGTTATCTACCTTTTTTTAAACACTTCAGGGGATGATTTTTTTGTAGTGAATTGAATTATTCATTTTGTAACTAAACGTTTATCAATTCATATAGGTCGGTATACGCATATCATGTGTCTGAATATACATATTTCCTATGTGGTGATTTAGTCTTAGATTAACTAAGTAGGACATTTTGTGTCCAATTTTGTCAAAATATTTATGACATTTATTAAAAAAAATAGAATTAAAATAAAATACATATATGTATGTACAACTGTTTATGTATTTTCGTGTTAAATCTGTTTTTGCTATTCGTGACGTTTACACAATTAAATTATTGTTTAAGACTGGTGGTAGAGCTCCAGTGACGGAGCTCACGGGCGTATACCCCCACCGCATTACCTAATATACTTGCCACTAAATGGTAGTGTTCAGCACTATCGTGTTCCAGTCAGGTGGTAATGTACGGCCCTGTAATTTCCCGCACAGAGGCATAACTCCTTAGGCCTCAGAAGTGGTAACGCATCTGAATTTTGAGACCTCGGTCTTTGTGTGGGTGTCTATAGGCTACAGTCATCACTTAACATCAATGTGAACTGCATGCTTGTTTGCCACTTCCATAACATAAAAAAATGTTAATTATTAGATATATGACCAATGATTTAATTAAATTTGATCTTTTCTACTTAATTTCTTTGGATACGCTCCGCAGATTGCAACACCTTGCTTTTATAGATTATTGTTTTATTAATGGTACAGCTGGTGGCCGGCCTTCACGCCACCAGCTGTACCACTAATACCAACTTACCAACTAATAAAACATTAATCAGGAACGAATAGTCAGGAAATACAATAGAAATAGGTAGGTACATTATATAGGTACACAATATTATAATTATTGTAACTCTCTTTGATTGCGTATAATGATTTAAAGTTACACGTATAAGAATACGTACTCTGTATCATTCCAGCTCTTGTCTACCAGACCGGAAGTCGCGCAAAATGGCGGCAAAACTGCAGAGTTTCCTGGCGCGAAAGCACCCTACGTGACAGATATGAAGTTTCTAAACGAAAATAGTTTCGATCCCATCCCGATCTATCGAGTGTTGGACAACAACGGACAAGTCATCGATAGTAAAGAAGAACCTAATATTGACAAGGAAACGTTGATCAATATGTATAAAACCATGATTCAGCTTAGTCAAATGGATAAAATTATGTATGAGTCTCAAAGGTGAGTAGTCCCGTAGGCTGTAGTAATACAGCCATAAGAGAAAAACTTACCTATATATATTTATTAAATACTTCACAACAACAGACGGATTATGTATGTAGGTCCAATTTCAAGAAAGAGGTCAGTCGCCGATTCTTCCTCGGTCGGGCAGCATTCTTGAAGCTACGATAAAAACAATATTAATTTACACCTCCTTGGCGACATAATAATATCACAGTATAAGTACATATAACACGTTCGTTTTATTTAGACTGTGATAATATGATCAAAAAATATTTTTAATATTTTTTTATTATCATAATAAAATATGTTTATATCCTGTATATTTAAAAATCTCTAGTGAAGTGAACTCCTACTTCCTACTAATATTATAAATGCGAAAATTTGTGAGTTTGGATGGATGGATGTTTGGTACTTTTTCACGAAAAGACTACTGGACGGATTTGGATAAAACTTTACAGTAATATAGGTTATACATTGGAATAACATATAGGATACAATTTGCAAAGATTTAAAGTACACGCCGACGAATTCGCGGGCAAAAAATCGTTTAAGAAGATAATACATATAATTAACGTGTATGTAATTAATAACACTAATATAATTAACATAACTTACATTTCAGACAAGGTAGAATATCGTTTTACATGACCAACTACGGTGAAGAAGGTATCCATGTTGGAAGTGCAGCGGCCCTTAGTCCACGTGATTTGATCTTTGCCCAATACCGTGAGGTCGGGGTCTTGCTATATCGGGGCACCACTGTGACGGAGTTGGTGAACCAGTGCTACGGCAATGATGAGGATCCCGGCAGAGGCCGACAGATGCCTGTACATTATGGCAGCAAACAGCACAATTTTGTTACCATTTCCAGTCCCCTTGGTAAGCATATATTAAATATTGGTTGAGGAAAAAGTTTCTTCGCATTTTTTAAAATAATTCAAAACATTTTTTAATATAGTTTATTTAAATTTAACTAAAGTATGTATGTACCATTTTGTTCGATAACCTTTTGCCATCTTGTAGGTAGGGACATGATCCCATTGCTATAAAAATTTTGGGACTTCTCATCAAAATACCGCGACAAGTGGATTTGGCAGTCCTCTCGTGATGTTAACCTAACATTGCATAAAGAATTCTGAAGAGACCGAAACAGGTGGAAATCTGAAGGTGCAAGGTCAGGACTATACGGCGGATGCATTAACACCTCCCAGCCAAACTCTCTTAATTTTTGCTGAGTGGCTATAGATGTGTGAGGTCTAGCGTTATCATGATGAAACACCACACCCCTTCTGTTGATCAATTCCGGCCGCTTTCTCTCAACTTCTTGCTTTAATCTCATCAATTGTTCGCAGTAGAGTTCAGAATCGATAGTCCTGCCTGGTGGTAATAGCTCATAATGAATAATGCCCTTCCAATCCCACCACACACACAACATCACCTTATTGCGAGTTAACCCGGGTTTCGCCACAGTCTGTGAAGCCTGACCGGCCTTTGACCACGACCTTTTTCGCACGTTCTTGTCGTACGTGATCCACTTTTCATCACCAGTTATCAGCTTCTTCAAAAATGATTCGGTTTCATTACGTCGTAATAAAGAATCACAAATGAGTACACGGTTCATTAGGTTTCTTTCAGTGAGCTCGTGAGGTACCCAAATATCGAGCTTGTTTTTGTACCCAGCTTTTTTCAAATGCGCCAAAACTGTTTTGTGGTCAATTCTTAGTTCTTCAGCTACGTCGTAACTACTGATACGTCGATCTTGCTCCACTTTTTCAAAAATGGCATCCATTTTATCCGTAATAGGGCGACCAGAGCGAGGTGCATCTTTGACATCAAAATTTCCGGATTGAAAACGCTTAAACCAAATTTGTGCTACTCTCACAGACACTGCACTAGGTCCATAAACATTGCAAATTTTTTTCGCGGCTTGCGTTGCATTTTTAGCTTTTTCGTAGTAAAATTTTAAAATGTATCGAATTTTTTCATTAGATTCACTCATCTTGACAGTACGAAAAACAAATGAAAATCCCACATTTGCCTAATTTGAATTTGGAATTATGTTCTTTAAAATTTTAACTTTCAATGATACCAAAACCAGCCAGATACAAATACTACAGCCAAAGAGATTTTATTACAAGTTCATACATACTATAATGCGAAAAGACTTTTTCCCCAACCTATTATTATGAGAATATTCTATACCAGTGATTCCCATATGATTCCAAGTGTCGGAAGACACTGCGAGGGACTGCATTGGTGAGGTAAAAATGGGGAAAAGGTGTTGGCTTTGCTTTATCCAACGATGTAGGCAGATTGATGTATACAAGATACAAGCAAAGATATCATTACAAAACTGGACAAATGCGAGTTCGACTCGCGTGGTGAGGGTTCCGTAATTTAAATAAATATTTTCGAAAATATTACAGATTTAAAATGCAGGGACATACCGGTTACGGTGGTACCGGCAGGAGGGGTTATATTATTAAGAATTTTCAATTTAATTTAAATACTCAAACTTCTTATAGGTTTTCCCGTAATCTATAGGCAAAGAACTATTTTCCACATTTTTTTCAAAATTTTAAGTTTAGTAGTTTCGGATATAGAGGGGGGATGGTCAATTTTCGTCGTTTTTGTTAAATAACTTCAAATTTGTTTATGCAAAAATATAAAAAAAATGTATCTGAGATGCTGACAACAACTTTCATTTGATATGTCACACGACACAGTTTACGAATTTTATTTTTTAAATTTTCTGATTTACCCCCCAAAAGTGGCCCCCCTGTTTAAAATTTATTATTTTACTTGACGTGTTCATCTTTGGGTCACCAATTTACATATATTCATCAAATTTCAACTGAATCGGTCGAGTAGTTTCGGAGCAAATTGGCTGTGACAGACGGACAGACAGACAGACAGACAGACGCACGCACGAGTGATCCTATAAGGGTTCCTTTTTTCCTTTTAAGGTACGGAACCCTAAAATCAATACAAAATTACAAAATATATATTATATTCTGTCTTCCTGTCAAGGAACGTAAGGCCACCGGCGCCCACGCACAATTGAATTTCAATTGTCATATTTTTCTGGTGTCTGGAGGGTTTACAATGTTAGTGGGTATTAAGAAATTAGAGGTAATGTACACAATTCATTATTAATCTTGAATAACTGAAACTTTAGGTATGATCAACGTGATATAACAGTGGTATTAATAATTATCTGAGCGATCGTTATAAATAACAATTTCCATGGAATAATACCAACCCCAGACTTATTATCATTATTTCAATTACAGCGACTCAGATGCCCCAAGCAGTAGGTGCATCGTATGCTTTCAAACGCATGCCCAACAACGACCGCATCGTGATCTGTTACTTTGGTGACGGAGCTGCTTCGGAAGGCGATGCGCATGCTGCTTTAAACTTCGCTGCTACCCTCGACTGTCCTGTTATCATGCTTTGGTAAGTCATCATCATCATATCAGCCGAAAGATGTCCACTGCTGGACCAATGCCTCCCCATAGGGGGGGATATGCCATAATCGCCACGCTTGGCATGCGGATTGGCGATCGCAGTGGCGGTAGTTTTGCGTAGGGTCTTGAGTTATTTCAAAGTAAGTAAGTGGTAAGTAAACATACCATTTGTATATCTGCACGTTTAGTCCCTCACGGAGTAGGCAGAGAGTGTAGAGAGCTAGATATTATAAGATCCTGGAATAGTATCATAGAAGAGAACTAACTTTTAGTACCGTAGAACTAACCTTAAGTCTCAATAATAGTAACGAATATATGGAACATATTTGTTTGAGGCCACTTGTTTTCCAACTTTGTTAAAAATTGGGCCATTTTAAATCTCTGACAATGCACGTGGGGCTCGCTCATTTTGTACATCCCTCACAGCAGAAACAATGGCTACGCGATATCGACGCCGACGCAGGAGCAGTACCGCGGGGACGGGGTCGCGGCGCGCGGGCCCGCGCTCGGCCTGCACACGCTGCGCGCCGACGGCACCGACCCCCTCGCCGTCTACAACGCCGTCGCCCGCGCCAGGGAACTCGCGCTGCAGAACAAACCTGTCCTTATTGAGGCTATGTCTTACAGGTAGCTATAGACACATTCGACGACAACGATTGGAAATCCAGTAACATTGCTATAAAACCGATATCCGGGTCAAGTCCGTCCCCAAGGTACTGTACGACTATCGCGGTCATTCTGATGTCTATGACGGAACTGACGACCTCGCACTCTAAAACGCTGTTGTCTGCGCTTTGAACTGGCACTACAGTTCAAACCTGTGCTCATTAAATATATAATTTACAGGTAAGGTTAGAAGCCATGGTTATCACCACGCCATGCCAAGTTACACCCATTTTTTCAATACCTTTTAATTTCAACTTCAGGTACAATGACTAGCTATATAACCGTATAGATTACAGCAATACTTTTGAGTAGATTTCTATGAACTGTTTTATTCAATTACTATCAATGTTAATCTTTAATAATAGCCCGCATATCTCGCGACAGTCTTATTATGGTCTACTTCACAAAGCAAGTGACGAGCGCAAATCGTTCTGTGTTTATATAGAAATAGAAAATATTTTTATTTCGAATAGATCTTTACAGATACTTTCAAAACGTCAATAAATCATAAACTACCTAGAGCGAATAACCATTACATATAGTAAAAGCAAAATCATAACTATTTGGTTAAAACATAATAATCATAAAATTTTTCAATTCCTTCAATGATAATAAATGAAGAAAAAGAAAAACTTATTCGTCAAGATCAATGTTATTCACTTAGCAGAGTTCCGAGTGCAGTCACTACTGAGAAGAACTCCGTTACCCAACAAACTCAGTAAGAGCTCTTTTAAATGAGAGCTTAAATCTAGTACAGATTATCGTGAAAAATCAAATAATGTCAACGTCCATAGCATAGATGCAAATAAACTGCTATCTACTAAATGTGATGTAGCCCCTGCAAACCAGAACAGATCAGTCCCCACCAACAGCACCCGTGCACGAGTATGACGCATGTGACAGCCATTGCCCTCCTCGACCATTTTAGAGGGAAGTGAGCAACCCGCCACACGACGCCGCCAAAGGCAAAGACTTTTAATAATTTAATATGTTTAGGCACCTGCCTTAGTGAGAGCCTTGTGGGCTCGAACGTCGGCTTAAGACTTGTTTGAGACATCTTCATTGGTGTAGCAATTTAAAATTTAGGTAATAAACTTCAGTGATGCTTTTACATAAAAGCTTGGTAAAATCTTTAAAATATACTGATTTGTCATTACAGAGTAGGTCATCACTCCACATCAGATGATAGTACCGCTTACAGACCCATAGAAGAAATTCAGAAATGGACTACTAATGAAAGCCCCATACAGAAGCTAAAATTCTATCTTGAAAGCAAAGGTAAAATGTTTTGTGTGTCGCTTAGTAATTAAAAAAGTGGAAAGAAACATTTAACTTGGGACTGGTAATTTGAAGCCGCGACCTCTGAATAATTAGTTTAGGGATTTAAAAAAGAAATATTCTTAGTCGTATCGAGTCTCGTGTAAGTAGGTATTTTACAAAAGATGAACGAGAAAAACTTGAAACACCTATTTAAGCAAATTGTGTTAAGTGTTCAACATGTTTTGTATGTACTAAACATAACGTTTTCGCTGCCGTAATATTCTCAAAAATAGATTACAAGACTGAATTAAATTGTTTAATTTTAATATAATTTTACAGGTTTTTGGGACGCGGAATCAGACAAGGCGTGGATTACAGAATGCAGAAACACAGTTGTGAGAACAATGCAGGATGCCGAGAAGAAAAAGAAGCCACACTGGAAGGAAATGCTAGAGGACGTTTATTATGACATGCCTACAAATATTCAGTGAGTATAATATTTTAACAGTTTAGGTGACACAAGAACAAATGATTCCAATCATAAACACTAATTTATGAACCAATGCGTGGGATATTAATATTTTTAAAAATATTATTGTAAGTAATAAAAGTTAGAAATCGATTGAGACCTTTTTATGTTATGATGGTGGCAAAAAAGCATGCATTTCAAATAGATGATAGGCGAGTACTATAGGCTATAGATATCGGCACAAAACCCGAGGGTCACACCCTAGGCACTCTGAAGGCCAAGTTGTTTTGCCTCTGTGTTAGTTATTACCGAGCCATAGGTAGATTAGGCTTAATAAGTAAAAAAACGTAACTTCAATACAACGTCAAACAAATGTTGACTGATATTGTATCTATTTCCAGGAAACAAATGCAACAAATGGAGCAACATTTAGAAAAGTATCAAGAACATTATCCAATGAATCAGTACCAAAGCGAATGAAACAACGTTTTTAAGTTTTTATCGAGAAAGTCTTGTTGAGTTGTGTTGATAAATCAAAATAAATTTATTATAATAGAATACTTATATAAAAAAGTTGTTTTATTTCATAGTACGTTCTCGGGTTTTCGCGAGCTACAGTCATTGAAATAGAACTAGTTTTCGGATTTATCTCCCTTAATTAAATTAAACTTAAAATATCGAAAAATGAAATGAACATATTGACACCACTATGACCAAATTCAATAAACTGAAAAGTCTATTATATCGGTTGCCTAACTAGCATAGTTGGTAATAGATGGCGCTGCTGCTACCATAAAGCAATGCAATAGATGTGAAGGAAAGATTTGACAAATCGGGCAGGGCTTCAATAGCTCAATTGGAGCGGCTGGACTAGATTCCCAGTAGGTCGCGAGTTCGAGTCTCGTCTGAAGTCAAATTTTTCTTTCCATTTTTCTTTAAAAATAAAATATGTTTCACAAGCATGTGTTAATGCGAAATAATATAAAAACAATTATTAAGGGTAAAAGCGACTTCTTTACGATATTCAATAAACTGAAAAGTCTATTATATCGGTTGCCTAACTAGCATAGTTGGTAATAGATGGCGCTGCTGCTACCATAAAGCAATGCAATAGATGTGAAGGAAAGATTTGACAAAACGGGCAGGGCTTCAGTAGCTCAATTGGAAGAGCGGCTGGACTAGATTCCCAGTAGGTCGCGAGTTCGAGTCTCGCCTGAAGTCAAATTTTTCTTTCCATTTTTATTTAAAAATAAAATAAGTAATTGACTGACTATATTATACTATCTTTTACGGTGCTTAAATAAATACGAAATATCGTTTTACTTGACACTGGCAATATGCGTAATAGCGATGCCATAACTTAAAAAAAAAAAAGTTTTACATTGACAGTCTTTGTTCAATCTTTGTTGATCTCTGTAGAAAAGTAAAAAACTTGATATTGTTGCAAGAAAACGTGGATTGTTGTTATAAAAATCTCCATTTGTTGTAAAAGTATTTTTTTCCTAAAATGTCTAAAATGACGCGCGTTGATGTGACTGCGGTGAAGTTGTACAAAAACTACGTTCTAGCCGGTACGTTTTGAGGTTAGAAAACTTGAACTGAGCAAAAAAAATTGTTGATTAAATCATTAATTAATGTTTTCAGGCATCGGCAGTTCATTACATGTGTTTGATAAAGATTCTGTTAAGTCAATTCAGAAGATACCGGTTCTTATTGGGCAGAAAATATATGGAATAGTAATATCTGATCATGACTGTAAATTGATGCTGTTTGGGGGAAAGCAATTTACAACACTAACTATATCAGAAGGACAAGGCGAGGTGTTTTCACGGTCTTCCGAGGTAGTGATCTGTGATGACTGGCTTCATTCAGGGATCTGGAAGGGGGCAGAAAGTGTATCACTTTTGACTGCTCATAATGTTGTTCAGGTAAAAGTATTTTGTTTTTTTTTTGTATATAATGAGAGTGACAAACAAAGTTAACATTCTTCATATCAGCCAAAAGATGTCCACTGGTGGACTAACGCCTCCCCAAAAGAGGGGATATGCCATAATCACCACTCTTGGCAAGTGGATTAGCAACTGCAGTGGTGGTAGTTTCAGCAGTGTTTGCAGAACACTGCTGCCCATCCTGTGTATTAACACAAGTAAATGCATTAGCACTCTCTCTTCCAGTAGAAGAAAATTCTCTTCAAACAACAGATGTTGGCAGAATAACCCAAAAGTTGGTTGTTGCCATTACTTCAAATAAAAGAAAAGAAGAAGAAAATTCTACCCCCAGTAGTATTAGGGTAGGGGTGCCACATCCCGACAACAGTATACATTGCAACCTATTATGTATAATCTACATAACAACTATACCTGTGCTAGACATTCCATACAATCATATTTTTGTTTACCTGTGTAACTGTTTCAATAGTCTTGTGATAGCAGGTCTGGGTGCAATCCCAGGGTTAGGGTCGGAGATATAAGTGTATGATATCTTTTATATCTCTGGTACTATTGAGATTGTTAATTTTCAGAAAGTTTTCCAGTGCTACCCTCAGAGTTTGATTATAAGCCTAAATATGCCAATGGGCTCACCACATGTTACATGGGCCAAAACCAATACAGGCCTGAAGTTATGTTCTTTTTTGTTTATTACAGCCACAATTTATAAATAGAACATGATGTAATAGCTAAGAGCAGAGAAGTGGCCGTGTATAAAATGAGTGGGTCTGTGCATGTGCTTGGACAATATGAGATGGCAACCTCTCTTATGGTATATTAATACTACAGCAGCTGTAGCAAATATCTAAGTAAAAACTTTATGGTCTCAATGTAGATAATTTGGGTCTGACCCTGTTAATATATTTGTTGCATCATATTATTTTTTGTTGCATTATTTTTAAAATTCTAGTGGAACTGCAGGTTCATTGGACAAATGGTATAACTATGACCAATAAAATGATTTTCTATTCACAGATATGGGAGACATCAAAACAAGAGTTGGAGTGTCAGTATGTGAACAAACATAATTCCATACTTTACAGTGGCTTGCTGCTCGCTCTAGAGGATGGGATACTTGTGGTCAGTGGCACTGTGTTCTCTGACATCCTCCTGCAGATATGTGGGGATGAAGAACCCATTCACTGGTTGAAAGGACATAAGGTAATTTTAGAACATTTATTCATTTATCATTGTATCCGGAGACTAGTATAATATTTCTTAGCTGGCCCAATATGGATTAGTGACGGAATATAATGGTCAAATGATTGCCAAGAACTGGTAGGAACCAGTTCCAGGTTGTTGACAGTCTTTATTGTCAATGGAGACAATCATTTGACAATAGTGATTGGTCCCTAAAAAAATCTCCTTTCCGAACTGGTTATCTGCAGAATTAGACATGTTATGTCGAAAATTTAATAAATAAAAGCAAATTTTTTCAGGGTGTCATCTTTTCAATATCATGTGATCCTCTAAAAAGAATCATAGTTACGACATCAGACGACAGATCCGTTCGAATATGGAGTATAAATACTCTAATGGTTGACGAAATTAACACAAAATATTCCTGGAGACATGCAACCATACATTGTGCACATGAATTGTATGGGCACTCAGCCCGAGTAATGCGAAGTTGTTTGAATGATCATATTATATCTGTGGGTGAAGATTCAGGAGTTTGTTTTTGGGACCATAATGGAAAATTAGTTAAAAAAATAGTTTCTCATCAAAATAGTTGCATCTGGTCTTTAGATGCCGATGACAAGCATTTAGTTACCGGGGGAGGTGACTGTGGTATAACTTTACATCCATTTACTTTAACATCAGATTGTAGAAACAGTGAAATTTTAGACATAAATATAGATGCACCAAAGAAAATAGCATTTACAGCTAGAAAAAACATAGTGATATTAAATGAAAATGATGAATTGATGTATTATGATGTTGATACTAAACATATTTACAAGCATAAATTGAATCATGAATCTACATATAAGTTATTGAGTATATCACCCTGTAAACAGATAGTTGCTGTAGCCGAAATGTGTGGACAATTGGATGTTTTTATAGAAAATTGTAAAGGTGCACCAAGTCTTCAGAATATAGTACATACAAAATTGAACAAAGGAAAAGTTTTGTCTATGCAATGGGCTAGTAGCAGACATTTAGTATTGTGTTCAGAAAATGGTATCATCAATGTGTTGGCTTCTAAAAGTAGTGAAATTGAAGTAGTATCAACATTCATACTTAAACATTGCAAAGAGAGATGGTTAACGTCAGCTGCAATAGACTCAAGTCATGCAGTGCTAGTCGTTGGAGATCGATGTGGCAATATTCATGTGTACACAAAGGACAAAATGGAACCGTTGAAGTCATTCAACCGAGTACATGGAAGATACGGCCCTACGTCGATCACGATTAAAAATAATGAAATAATTACTACAGGACGAGATGGATCTATTAAATATTTTTCTCTAGTCAATGACTGCGGTGTTGGGGTTCACTATCTTCGAAGTGTTGAAATAGAATTCCCGTGGGTAGAAAAATTCGTAGACAAAAACGAAAAATACATCTGTGGATTTCAAGAAAGAATTTTTGTAGTAAGAAATGCTAAAAATGTAATTCTAGAAGTTCCCTGTGGAGGAGGACATCGATCTTGGGACGTAGTATGCTATATTGATAATATTGACAGCAAATATGAAGAAATTATAAGACTTATGTACGTTAAAAATTCAAATATCCATGTAGATACATTCCAGTTAAGTAAAATGATTCCGAAAATTATTTTAAACGGTACCCATTCTAAAGAAATAAACTGTTTAAAAACATACTGTAATGTCTTAGATCCTACTAAGGTGTTTTATATAACTGGCGGTGAAGACACGTCTTTACGTATATCAAGTGTAATAGATGATTATAGATTTGAAGAAGAATTTGTATTCAAACATCTATCAAACATAAGAACTTTGAAGATATATCCTTTAGAAGACAACGATAATAATGTTCTTTTAATATCTGCTGGAGGAAGAGCACAAATTTCCATTAAATTGTTAAAATTCAGTAGAAACCATCATAAATTAAAGTTAACAATACAAGAACTTAAAGAACATCAAATAAAAGGAACTGATAAAGAAAGAAAAGGCAACCAGAATTGGAGGAATTGTTCAATAGATTTCGACCCCGAAACTAGAATAATGGATCTGGATGTAATGAAAAACGGCAATGATTATTTAATATTTACCGGTTGTTCAGACACTAGTATAAGAATATTTAGATTAAATATTTCCAATGAAGTTACATTTAATTTGATTCAAGATATAAAATTTCATAACACATGTATTTTGAAAGTGAACCTTCTACAATATCTCAATAAATCAATACTTGCTACTTGTACTACTAGAGGCGAAGTTGCTTTTTGGGATGTTACAAATAACGATGAAAAAGCAAAGGATGTAACCCCCTTTTTTGAAATAACGACTCACAAGTCGGGTATCAACAGTTTCGCATGGACGCAAATATCACACAAAACTTTATTAATTGCAACTGGGGGTGACGATAATGCTATAAATCTGAATCTACTTAAAGTACAGAATGATTTCACGTCTATGAAGTTGTTAGATCATTGGTCAGGTGATTTCCATTGTTCTCAAGTTAGTGGTCTTGTATTCATTGATGATCTACTAATATCCACGTCAATCGATCAAAGAGTGACACTGTTTCGGTGGAGAATTGAGGAAGATGGTATCAAATGTGAATTTGCGTCACAGACATTTAGTGATGTGGCTGATATTCAAGGAATGGATATGGTATCTGCTTCCAGGTGATTATTTTAGAATTTATTTATTTAGTTAAAATTTAATGTTTATTATGTCGAAACAAGAGCAACGTAGGGTTTCGATTTTCTAAAAGTATTTTTGTTAAGTGGACTACTAGTATAGTATATAGTATCAGTTGACGTATCGACAGACAAGCAGATGGGCTACCTAATGGAAAGTGGTCACCGTCGCTTATGAACATTTGCAACAACAGGGGAGTTGCCAATGCGATGCGAGCCCTGAAATAATATTTTTGAAGAACCTCATATTTATTATTAATACAGTCAAAGAACCTTGGGAGGTGCAAACTCTAGGTACTTATTGTTTAGTATCTCCCGATTCAATGTCTCTGCATGTCCTTTCCATATGACAGAGGCGTGAATCATTTGTATCATTTAATTGAAACTAAAGACCATTCTTTTTCATTTTCATACACGCACGTACACGCATTTACGTTTTAACCTATTTCAGTACTTCAATAACGGTGTGCGTGTTCGGGAAAGGTATCGAAGTGATAGAAGTTCCAAGACCTGACGTCAAGTAAACCATCCTTCTTGTCCCAGAGTCACGCGCGAAGAAGTTGTAAATCAAAAATAATGTAAGTTATTTTTTATATCTATAAATACATTTTCATGCTGTTCGTTTGAAAGAGGCATATTTTTTGAAAAGGTGATACATTTTTTTTTCAGTGTAGATAGATGCGTTGCCACTTGCCACTCCTGAAGCCTAACAGCATGCAATATTCTGTTGATAGCTACTTTAAAGTTTTGCTTTTTTTGGACGTTCATTTAGTTTATTCTTAAAGTTTAATTTGACATATCAATCAATGTATCAATTGTTTTTCCTTTATATTTTTTTTTATTATTTGACCTATTTCAAGATTTTTTTATTATTACCGAGTCATGTAATGCATTTTGAATCTTGAAACAATGTTGCATTACAATGGTTAAAGATTTATCTGGAATGTTTATACTGCAACCTCTTTAGATGCGACGTAATCTTTTTACAGGGCAATGCTGATTTATCCGATAATCTATCTCTATCCCCTTATCAATTCCATTGGTAGTTTATCTGAATTAAACGTGAGATGTTTGTTTGTGTCTTCTATATGTATATTATACTAGCGACACAACCAGGCTTCGCATGGATGATATTGTAATAGCAGCGGGTAAAATATGATCTTCAAATTTGCGCATTCCTTTGGTTCGTTTCGTTGAAACTGACCTGTTCGTTCGATGACTCTCATCTGTCTCTGAATGTCATCGCATGTCGCAGCAATCAGATTAAATGAAACGAACCCAGTGCGACCGCCGGTGACATTAAACAAATGAATAATCTATAGCGATCGACCTGGCTCGCTGATTCAAATGAAGCTATTACGAGGAATGGACTAGTCAATCAGTTAAACGGTTCGAACGAACCGGGTATTTATTGTCAATGGATCAGTATTGAAACGGTTGTTTGCAATCGAACGTACGACACATACTTACACCGGGTGCCACCTGGTTGACCGTGATACGTATGTTTGGAATAAACTGAAATCAGTTTAGGGGGTTGGGCGCGAAAGCGTATCGAATTCACATTCGCCTTTGTAATTTAGTTAGCATTAGTCACATCTTACTGCTTACGACCAGCTGGTCTAGTTCCAGCGTAGGCGCTTGAGGGCGTAGGCACCACCGCATTGCTTTAATTTATTTTGTTTGTTTTAGACGTTTCAATCAATCAATATGTTTATTGCAAATATGTAACTACTTATATTTAATTGGTCTTATACTAAAACAGGTAAATACAAGACAGGTAAGCCCTTTTCAAAAGATATCTTTTCATAAATCTTAAATGAATAAAAAGGTACATTTCTAATTCTGATTTTATCGCCAGTTTAATTAATCGTATGTTTTGTAATGAAAATGTGTTAAAAATAATTCATACATAAATCATATACTGCCTTAAATTGAATCAGTCAGTGTGCAAATACAGAATATCACAAGTATCACAGATGTAATCTGCTTGCAGCTATAAAACAAGATTAGATATTGTATTTATATAACTATACTACAGTAGACAACTGTACAGACAATAATCATAGCTAGCGAAGTCGGTGTGTTGTGCCAAAGATACAATGTGAGTGTTATAAAATAATACTTATTATAAATTATTGTTGTTATTCAGACGTTACGTTCTTATTTTATAATAATAAATAATAATGGCAACCTTTGATACATCCCACTGTTGGGCACGAGTCTTTCCCCTTCTTGGGAGGAGGTCTGGAGTTTACTGCACCACGCTGCTCTAATGCGGGTTGCTGAAGAGTGGTTATTATTTTATTATTTACGCCGATTCCTTAAATGGAGCGAATTGTTTATAGCAATCGTGCTTTTTATCTAATATTTACCTTATAATATTACTAGCGATTCGCCCCGGCTTCGCACGGGTACAATGCTAATAGGCATGTACGACCGGCCCCGCGGCCGGTGAATCCTCTTGAATCACTCTGTCTATTTAAAAACAGCTCGCATCAAAATCATTTGGGTAGTTTTAAAAAATTAAGCATAGGTACATTTTTTTTTTTTATGTATTAAAAGTGGCAAACAAGCATGCAGTTCACATTGATGTTAAGTGATGACTGTAGCCTATAGACACCCACACAATGACCAGAGGTCAAAATGCAGATGCGCTGCCACTCCTGAGGCATTAGGTGATATGCCTCTGTGCCTGAAATTACAGGGCCGTACATTACCACCTGACCGGAACACGATAGTGCTGAACACTACCATTTAGCGGCAAGTATATTAGGTAATGCGGTGGTGCCTACGCCCGCGAGCTCCGTCACTGGAACTCTACCACCAGTAAAAGACAGCGTAGGCACAGACAGCGAGAAGCGACTATGTAGTGATGTATATGTACCTATTTATTCCTTACTAGCGGCCCGCCCCGGCTTCGCGCGGTGCAATGTTGCCTACCCTCTCCTATTCGTCTTAGCGTGATGATTATACATAGATATAGCCTAAAGTCTTCCTCGATATCTTTTGAAGTTTAGGCAGCGTACGCAAAATAAGTAACATTTCTGGTTGATTTTTTACACCTTGTGTCTGAAAAACCCAAATATCTTACGGAACCCTATTTTTTCCATAATAAAATATAGCCTATGTTACCCGTGGATAATGTAGCTTTCGAATAGTGACGATTTCTTTTATAGTTTAGACAGCGTACGCAAAATAAGTAACTTTTCTGGTTTATTTTTTACACCTTGTGTCTGAGAAACCCAAATATCTTACGGAACCCTATTTTTCCAAAATAAAATATAGCCTATTTTTATTTATAGTAAAGAATTAATTAAAATAGGAAAAATAAAATTATTTTCAAAAATTTTTATGTTACCCGTGGATAATGTAGCTTTTGAATAGTGAAAGAATTTTTAAAATCGGTCCAGTAGTTATTGAGCCTATTCAAAAGTTTAGATTATCTTTTACTTAATTTTTTAGAAATTCTTATTTGCTAGAATGTGCATTTATTACTGTAGATTGTACATATCTGCACATAAATTTTATTTTTGTAAATATTTATATGCCATTTGAAATTAAACTATTTTTATGGATTTATCTCGCGAATATTAAATATACTAAAATTATTATTAAAATCAACCCGACGTATCGGTCCGTTCGTTAGATGTTTATATAGGCTATAGTATTATTTATTTATTTACACTTTTATGCATATTGTACATACCGCGGACTTAATTCCGTATTACTGGTGGTAGAGCTCCAGTGACGGAGCTCGCGGGCGTAGGCACCACCGCATTACCTAATATACTTGCCGCTAAATGGTAGTGTTCAGCACTATCGTGTTCCGGTCAGGTGGTAATGTACGGAGCTGTAATTTCCGGCACAGAGGCATAACACTGTAAGGCCTCAGGAGTGGTAACGCATCTGCATTTTGACCTCGGTCTTTATGTGGGTGTCTATAGGCTGCAGTCATCACTTAACATCAATGTGAACTGCATGCGTGTTTGCCACTTCCATAACATAAAAAAAAAACTTACTATCAATGTAAACTCTATGCTTGTTTGCCACTTTACGACATAAAACAATCTAGGACGTAGTAATATTTTCGGAGTAAAGTGGCTGTGACATAGGGACGGACGGGCAGACAGACGAATTTATGGGGGTTTAATTTTTTGCTATTTGACTATTTAAGGATCCCTAAAAACTACTATTTGACGGCGCGAGCGTTTGAAAATTGTTTTTCTGTTATTTTTGTTTGTTTAAAAGTATAAATTTACCCACATTTATCCAATCATCGATAGCTCGATAAAATCGAAGTGGGTTGAGATATGGAGATCGGTTACGTTGATGTCATAATATATGATAGACAACGTATGATATGATGTATGTCATTGTGTGACTTGCACATTCTCGAAAAAACCCAAACAGACATATTGGGGCACGGCAGTGACCCCCCCCAAGACGAGCAGAAAAGCGGCAAAGCCGTATCATCCGCTATAGAAGTAGTTTGAACCAGTAGTTTAAGAATTCCGGACTTGTAATTTCCGGTACAGAGGCATAACCTTTTACCTTACCTTTAAGCTATCTTAGGCCTCAAAGTGGTAACGCATCTGCATTTCGGCCTCTGGTCTTTGTGTAAGGGTCTATAGGCTGCAGTCATCACCTAACATCATTGTGAACTGCATACTTGTTAGCCACAATCATTACATAAAAAAAAACTAACTAGCGGCCCACCCCGACTTCGCACGGGCGCAATGTTACCTACATTACTACTGTCATAATAAAATATAGCCTACTAGCTGTTGCCCGCGGCTTTGCCCGCATGGGTGTCGAAAAGTCTATATTATTTCACAAAGTCAGCTCTATCTCTGTACCAAATTTCATCAAAATCGGTACAGTCGTTTGGACTTGTAAAGGTAACAGACAGACAGACAGAGTTACTTTCGCATGTATAATATTAGTACGGATAGCACTCCTGAATAGTGTTGCTTTTTGATTGTGAAAGAAATTTCGTGGTCGGTTCAGTATTGCCGAAGATTAGCCCCTACAAATAAACATACAATCAAAGTTACAAATCTTACCTCTTTATAATATTAAGTATGTGTAGAACAAATGTTGTGGAGATTAATCTAGAGAGGCTGCCTGCACTCTTGCAGTGATGCGCTAATTTAAATGTAAACTATATTATTAAAACGAGTTTCGTTTTTGGAAAGTTGAAAATCGAGATTTTTGTTAACGGTATCTAGGGAATAACAGAATAGAATAGAATAGAAAATATTTTTATTTCGAATAGATCTTTACAGATACTTTCAAAACGTCAATAAATCATAAACTACCTAGAGCGAATAACCATTACATATAGTAAAAGCAAAATCATATATTAATAGTAAATTAAAAATTAAAATGTAAACTATTTGGTTAAAATATAATAATCATAAAATTTTTCAATTCCTTCAATGATAATAAATGAAGAAAAAGAAAAACTTATTCGTCAAGATCAATGTTATTCACTTAGCAGAGTTCCAAGTGCAGTCACTACTGAGAAGAACTCCGCTACCCAACAAACTCAGTAAGAGCTCTTTTAAATGAGATCTTAAATCTAGTACAGATAGATTATCGTGAAAAATCAAATAATGTCAACGTCCATAGCATAGATGCAAATAAACTGCTATCTACTAAATGTGATGTAGCCCCTGCAAACCAGAACGGACCAGTCCCCACCAACAGCACCCGTTCACGAGTATGACGCATGTGACAGCCATTGCCCTCCTCGACCATTTTAGAGGGAAGTGAGCAACCCGCCACACGACGCCGCCAAAGACGTTTTTATTTAAAACAACATACGTAAACAACATTTTACTGGTGGTAGAGCTCCAGTGACGGAGTTCGCGGGTGTAGACACCACCGTATTACCTCTATTTGCCACTAAATGATAGATACCTAGTACTCGTATTCAGTGCTATTGTGGACCTTATTTTTCTTTATTTAAAACGAGGTGTTCACTGTTATGTCATTATGCCATTCTTTATCGTAATAGGGATTTTCCTCAAATGAATGCTATTAATTACTAATCAACATTTCTCGGAATCGCTCCGGTAATATCTATGCTGGGGAATCTCCATGATATAATTTGTCCCCTGGAGAAGGTGGGCAGCGGTATATGCAACCATTCGTTTATGCAATATTATGCATGTACAATCAGGGCACTCTCTTTTTACCGGTGGTAACTCTACCACCTAAAAAGTGAGCACAACACCTAGAGTGTGCAACAAGTAAAAATAGAGTTCCAAAGTAGGGACTCAAGGCTCTAATGTAGGCTCCACTGCATTACCTAACCGCTACCTACCGCTTATGTATGTTGCTATTCCGAATATTCGAATTTTTTTAACATAGTATCTAGTACTATGTTCAAAAAATTCGACTTCCAAAAACGAAACTTTTATTGGTAGTAGAGTAGATTTTAATAAACAAATTGAAATAGAAATTCAAAATGTTTATTTTAACAAATTATAATTATGAAATATAGAAAAAATATATCATTTTTAAATATAATGCTATCCGTCAATATCTCTATACATTTGATACATTTAATGTTGTATATGATATTTTGATAAGATTCAAAATTTCCAGTTTCAAATACTTAGGGGGGAGGGATGCTTACTTTTAATCTTACGTCATAAATTACGCGAGATTTTTAAGGGGGGGGAGGGGGTCGATACAAATCTCATCTAATCTTACGTTGGGGAGAAAGGGGGTGTCGGCAAATATCACGCAATTTTTTTCTGATTGAAACAAAAAAATATACTTAGGTAAGTATTTTCGCGCGCGCTGAATTGGAGTAGATATTATTTTTTTAATCGCAATAGTTACCATTTAGTACTCTATTGTTTAATCTTTATTACACTTATAGCTATCAGCAATATTAATTACTAGTCTTAACTAGTTGTAAATAAAAGTACGAAGCATATTCATTTTTCTTTTTCAAGAAAAATCCAACGCGTTTACATACCCACATTTTGAAAAATCTCACGTGAGATTGGGGTCGGGGGAGGGGCTTGAATTTTATGTTTATTTTCATTTTTATAATTTATATATATATATTTTTTTTAATTCCTAAAATCCACAGATCTTAAAGGTACTTACATTTAACTTATATATATATCTTAAATCTAATTACGGATTTACTTTATATATGTAAAAATAATAAAATAACAGTCATTAAAGAGCAGCACGATGTTGATTGTATACATTACTATAGGTAGGGTACATTAAATTGTGAAAAGATAGTGGCAGTTCAACTTGAATGGGAATAAAATGTTCATGGGCTATAAGAGTTTTCAAAATTTCAAATCCGAAATACATCTTTAGATTTTTATTTACATACCTACTACGTAACTTCTTATTATAGTGCCTACTCCAAGTTTGTTTCCAAGTGCTCTAGTTTCGCCCGTGGTACAATATTGGTTAATAAATCATTTAGTTTATAACTTTATTCTCAATGCACCAACATATTTTTTTCTCAACACAACCCCAAGGTTGACTGGTCGAGAATGTTTCATAGCATTAAGTCCGCCTCGTGTACTTGTAAGTGCAAGAAAGTTTAAATATATAAATAAATATTATTCAGACAGAGAAAACAATATAATTTTTTTAATTTTTTTTTATTTTTTATTTTGTAATAAAAACAAGTGTTCATATAATTGGGTGTGGGAACTCTTCTTTTAAGTTGTAGTAACTTGTGTTAGAAGAATCCCCTCTCAGCTGCATTTATTTATAATCGTTAAATTATAGGTTATAAAATACGAAGGAAATAAGCCTGCCTTCTTTGACAAATCTTATCAAAAAACAGTTCAAGTATAAATAAACACCAGTAGACGAATTTTTGATAACTACGGATAACTGAACGAAATGAACGATTATTTCTAAAAATGTGTCATACATATACATACTCGTAGTATGCGCTTAACTGGTTATATAACTCGTGCCTAACGCAATTAGCTTAGAGTTGGTTGTATCCTCACCAGGCTGGCACTGTTACGTATCACACGTACGTATATATTATATTTTTTACTCATACAGCATGTTTGTTTTATTGTTTTTAATCGACTTTAATAGGTTAGGTTTCGGTGGCGCCCTTTTTTGTTTATCCTAAATACTTTGAGACGTCTTTACTGATTGACATGGTTGTTTGTCGATAATATTTTAATAATATTTCTAAGGGAAAATATTCTCTTGATGAGAATATTTTCGAGGTGTTTTTTTATGTCATGGAGATGGCAAACAAGCATGCAGTTCACATTGATGTTAAGTGATGACTGCAGCCTATAGACACTTACATAACGAGTAGAAGTCAAAATGCAGATTTTATTGTTATGTCTCTGTGATGGTTATTATGGGGAGACACAAATTTCGAGATGGTCCCTTAGAAATATTATTAAAATATTAAAATACATTTGCGATCTTAGAAGTTTGAGACCAAAACTCAATATTGAAGTGGCTCTTTTTTAATTAAAAATAGGTTCAGCTTTACTTGGTGGCAAACATGCATGCAGTTCACATTGATGTTAAGTGATGACTGCAGGCTATAGACACCCACACAAATACCAGAAGTCAAAATGCAGATGCGTCGCCTCCCCTGAGACCTTAGTTGTTATGTCTCTTTGATAGCTATTATAGAGCCATACAATCATTTAAATTCTGTAGTCTCCTTAATAACAGGAAATAAAACTACATATATACTACCACAGTCCTATCATGTTGCAGTCATGTTGTCAGTCAGTCATTTTCAAGTACAGTTAATTCAAATGGAATTAATTTAGCTGTAGGTATTTTAATAAACTACCCGAGTTATAACAACAAGTTATGAAAAATTGTGAATGGGTATTCACAAACCAGAATTGTATGCGACTCCGATTCGCACTTGACCGGTTTTCAAACGTATTATCGTAACTTCACGCCTGTAATCCCCGAAGGGGTAGGCAGAGGTAAATGGATGCATTCAAGCACACATGCAAACACCCACTACTCGCCGGTTACGCTTTTGGCCCATGTCACATATGGGCAGGCAACAGGTGGCGAACCTGTTGCCATCTCCGGGCACATTACCAAACTCCGAGGTACTGGGAAGCTTCCAGAAAATGGAAAAATCCCAATAGAACCAGAGATAAAGGATTTTACACCGTTATCTCTGATAGCCCCCGAGCCGGGAATCGAACCCAGGACCTCCAGCGTAATAGTAGTGGCCTGCTACCACTACGCCACTGAGGCAGTTACGTATTATCCTTGAAGTATAAATTGTAGAAGCTAGAAGTGCTATAGCTAAAGCCTACACGGAAATACCTACGTTGTTCTAGATTTAACCGTAGCGTAGCTAAAAGCGTACAAATATGTTTGTATACGTGCTTTTTTGAAAATAAAGCTACTAGGTAAATAGAAAAACGTACCTACTTATTGCAGATTTTAAATTGCGAAGTACATTTTATTCTTTTCAGAGGGTATTTTCCAAACATTTGTTTACGCCTAAACACTACCAATAAAAATAGTAGATAGGTATGGCAATGATTATTCTGACAATTCAAAAAAAACGAACAATATTTTTCCTGTATGTTGGTGTCTACTGACTAGTATATCATAAGGCTTACCTCACACCAGGTCAGGTCACGCCTTTACAAATTATATTATTGGTCTTCTGACAAACAATTCTCTATAAGACATTGGATTTGGCTTAACGTTTTAACCAAAACTTGGACCCATAAAAATATCGCTGCATAGTCATCCATCCACAACAATTTTAAATAAATGAATATATGCCATAGACGTTCACCTATTATCTATACCTTTTCTATTCTTATTCTCGTCTGTGTTAGATATAAGGTTTTGGACAAAAAGAGCAACACACTGAGTTTGTTCGGTTGCAGAGTTTTACTCAGTTGTTGTATGTGCAGGCAGCACTTGAAACTCTTTATAAGCATAGTCATTCACATAGTCGAACAGATTTTATTTTCTCTTTCTTCTATGAAGGAAAAATTTGATGATTTATCGGTTAAATTATTTGTTCGTTGGTTAAAATAAAATAAATTATTATTAAAACCTATTAAATTATTGTTCTTAGTCATGCGTTACAGGAAGCGTACTTGACAATACAAAAGTGCTTTTGTAGACCGAAATAAAATATTTGATTCTTATACAAATCAATGCCCAGTAGCCGACTTCAACTATACCACTTGCTATCCCACTCACTCTCGTGCTTAAGTTTTAGTGAATGATGAATAACGCTTCAACTTTTCTATAAGCGAAATATGAATATAACTATCTGCTCTTAAAATATTTTTACTGTGATAGAGCTCCAGTGACGGACATTGCGGGCGTAGGCACCACCACATTACCTTATTTACTTTCCGCTAAATGATAGTGTTCAGCGCTATCATCTGTAGGTCAGGTCCTCTATGGCAGAAATTACAGGCCCGTACGCTCTGTAATTTCTGGCAGGGCCTGTAATTTCTGGCAGAGGTATAATAATAAACTTAACCCTCAAGATAGGCAATGCATCTACATAGCAATCTCTGGTTTTGTATGTAGATGTCTATAGGCACATATGTCTATAAGTACATTATTCACTTACCACCAATGTGAACTATATGCTCGTTTGCCATGATATAAAATAAATATTTTTTCGAGTAAAATTAAAAAAATATATATCATAACACTGTTTTTGAAGTCTAGATCAAGTCTTTAAGAAACGCTTTTTAATAAATACCAAGGTAACTGAAATGAGTGCCAATATATACGAATTGTGAATAATTTTTGGATCTAATTTCAAAGAAAGCTCTGTTTGACTCGCTTATTTCTATAATAGGCATAGTTGCAGGTAACAGTTGTTTATTGACAACTGCCTAATAATCATTGAGGTAATTAATTATGTAAATCCTATAGAAGCTATACCATAAAAAATGTGTTCTATTTTGGCGCTTTGTTCAATAAACTGAATATTGCGAGCAGCATGTGACAATGAGATATATTGCACACAGACTCGTTACTTTTAGTGCACAAGCATAGAGCAACTCGGCCTACTGGTCGCGGCGGACCGGAGGGGCCATAGCGTTTATTACCGGTGCAAAAAAGTCTGTCATTTTTCGTGAGGGAGAAATACGTGTGACACACACTCATACTACAAAAGTCGTCTATTACTACGAAGCTCACACCTTGACTTTAACAAAATACAAAACCCACATTACTGAGAAAAACCTGCCAAAACAAAACTCAGTGAAGTCTTTTCAAAATAATAATATGTTCACTTACAACTATTTTCACAATATGATACTTATAACTATATTTTACTATATCTAGTACAATGCACATTCATTTCACCAAATTGTTGTTGAAAGTCTTGTGGAGCTAGACCAGCATTTGTCTCTATCCTTTAGAACTTTAGATAGTCATCGAGTCTATAGTACGCATTTTAACATAGTGTGCGTTTAATACATGACTTGAATTTATTATCATTTTGTTATATTTATTTGTCATTTTGTTTGCAGATGTCGGTGCAAGTGAAGCCGGTGACGGACGAGGTGTGGCTAGGCGAGGGCCCGCACTACTCCGCCGCGCACCGCGCACTTTTCTTCGTTAGCATATTTGACCGCACCATACACAAGTATGACCCCGACACCGGCCTGCACACCAGAGCTAAAATGGGTCAGTATAGATTACTAAATAAAATAAATTATAGATAGCGCCACCTAGTGGAACTCCGGGAAAACCCAATTATATGTCTAGTACGATAGATGGCGTATGACCACGCTGAAACACACATACGAAGTTTTCATATGAATTGCCCTATACAGAACGCACGATACTTAAAACGGAGGTAAATTGTCTGCGTAAACTTTGCGCCAGCCTCTTAGCTCGCGACCACTACACAGACCAATAAGAAAGCGAGTTTCAATGTTGGCCTTATGAAAGCAAACTATTATCACATTTTGTTCTTCGCATATCCCTTCTACACCATAAAATCGCCTTCTAAGCAGCGGCTTGTACCTAACTTCACAACATTTAATTTCGCGCGACCTGTATTGTCCAGAAAATTATAATATATATAACTAGCGGATCGCTCCGGCTTCGGACGGGTGCAATGAATGTAATATAGACTATGTCACTCGGGAAAGATGCTGCTATCTAATGGTGACAGAATTTTTGAAATCGGTCCAGTAGTTTTTGTCTTAAAACGTTACAAACATATATACAAAAACACAAACGTTCCCTCTTTAAAATATTAGTATTGACATATTACATTTCCCCTGGGTCTAAATAACCCGAAAGTAACTCCAGTCTTATGCATATAAACATAACAGCTAAACCTGTATCATAACGGTACTTAATCTTATGTAAACACTAAACTTTCTACATTTTATTTCTACATCGTTGATTTGGTACGATAATATTTTGTTACCGCTACTTGTCTAGGTCTTGAATTCGGACTTCTTTTGGTTATTTATGAACGTCTCCAGATACGTCTCTTAGCTATTATTTACGCTTTAGATTTTAGAACACAATCATGTCACGATGGGAATCCCTGTTTCAATTTATCAATTGAAGCAATTATTCCTAGTTTTATAGAATTAATCATCGGTATCAGGATTTCTAATGATATACTGGGTGACTTTTTTTACCGTCTTGAAAAAAATAGGGCGTGATAAGCAAATGAAATAAAAGCCTATGGCATAGTTATTTATATTATTTTTTTATATTTTCTAACTTCATCTGAAATTAAAATTTCATGAAACATTTCTATTCATTTGGACGTCGTCTATAATTTGGATGTTTAATGAAATTTTAATTTCAGATGAAGTTAGAAAATATAAAAAAATAATATAAATAACTATGCCCTAGGCTTTTATTTCATTTGCTTATCACGCCCTATTTTTTTCAAGACGGTAAAAAAAGTCACCCAGTATATTCGACAAGTTACTAGCACGCTATTTAGGTATCGGTTGTGACGACCCAATTGCTTACTAGTAGGGGAGAATTCGGCCACTAGTGTGGTCAGTCAACCGAACAATGGGGGTTGAACCATTCGAATAAGGTGGGATATGGGCTTCAGCGTCCCGCGAAACTACTGCTACTGCGATCACAAATCCATATGCCAACTATGCTAAGCAACGGTCAACCCAGTGACGCATAACCCTGTCGTGAGCATCTCAGTGAAGACTTTTGTCCAGCCGTGGACATAATATTATCGTTATCGTTATTATAATTTGGACGTCCTCGAGCTTTGTCTTCAGTAAAATTTGAACTTAATCGTGTAATAGTCTTCTTTTGCGTTCCAGACGATATGCCCGGCTTTATAATCCCAGTGGCGGGCAAGCTGGACCGGTTCGTGGTGGGGCTGAAGCGGCGCGTGGTGGAGGTGCGGTGGGGGGGCGGGGAGGGGGGCGCGCAGGTCACGCGGACCCTGGCGGAGCTCGACCAGCACTCGCCCGACAACAGGATCAACGACGCCAAGGCCGACCCGCGCGGGAGACTGTTTGTTGGTGAGTCCGCGTGTGATTGGACGAAAATGAAAAAAGACATGCTCCGATGGTGGTGATTCGGGGATATAGAAAGAATGTCGAATGTGCGAATGACTAAACATATAGAAAATGCGAATGTGGATGGCTGCAGAGGCTCAGGAAGACCGAGACTGACCTATCATGACCGAACAGGTCGAGTACTGTCTGAAGGTGGGGGCAAGACTGTTAGGAATCGGCGTGCATGTATGAAAAGAATGATGAATATAAAAGAAGCACGGGAGGTGTGTCAGGACCGGGATATCTGGCGCTTCATACCCTCTGCTTACCCCGTGAGGAACTTGGCGTGAAGATAAATATATACCTACATACATTTTAAATACCACCGTATAGCTGGCAGAGGAGGAGAACACTTGTTTCTCTCAAAAATTGGCATTGAAAACTTAGCCTGGCACTACACACTTTCACCTACTTCTCTAACATAGTATGTTCTTAGATTTTCGCAAGCTACACTCATTGAAACAAAACTATTTTTCGGATTTATCTGGCGTATATTAAACTTCTTTACTTCTCTAACTTACAGAAATCTGTTAAAGTTGTAGAAGGATGTGAAATGTTACAATAACTTTAACTGAATCAAATATCGTAGGGGTCGTCCATTAATCACGTGAGGCTCGAAAGGGGTTTAGGGAAAAATCACGAAACATCACCAGGTACCTACCTATTTTATTTAAAAAATACACGTGATTTTAGGTGGGGGTGGGGGGTTAATCTAAAATCTCACCACGTATCACCAAGAGGGTTGAGGGGGGTCAAAGTGACGCTAAAAAACATCACGTGATTAATGGACGACCCCGTAGTGCAACGGGTGGAACCCAAGCACAGTATATCGCGAACGGAGTTTTCTGAAACAAAATAGCGTAGTTGTAATGATCCATCCATTACTACTACGCTAACGCTTAAAAAGTATTTTGAAAATGTCCCGTTTTGAGTGACAATAAAAATGGTCACAATACCCCATTAAATTTCAGGTACAATGGGACACGAGTACGAGCCGGGCAAGTTCCGCCTGAAGAAAGGCTCCCTGTACCGCCTGCAGGCGGACGGGGGTGCCACCCGCGTGGCGCAGGACGTCGACATCTCCAACGGCCTGTGTTGGGACGTCGCCGCCAACGCCTTCTACTACGCTGACTCCTTTGAATACGCTATTCGAAGATACGACTATGATATTGATACTGGGAATATCTGTAAGTGTGCTTATAATTTGAGATTTTCAATGTTTTCCCCAATCACTGAAACACTGGTAGTTTGGAATACTTTTAGTGTTTTAGTTTTGTTTAATTTTAATGTAATTGAAGTGGCAAACAAGCGTGCCGTTCAAATTGATGTTAAATGATGACTGCAGCCTATAGACACTCGCACAAAGATCAAGATCAAAACGCAGATGCGTTACCACTCCTGAGGCCTCAGGTATTATTATGCCTCTGTGCCGGAAATTACAGGGCCTGCTTTTGTTCAATTTTATTATAATGTTACAGCGAACCCCAAGCTGGTATTCAAATACAAGGACCACGGTCTCGACGGCATCGTGGACGGCATGACCATCGACACCGACGGCAACCTCTGGGTCGCCAACTTCGACGGATTCCAGGTATCACTTATTTTTGACTTTATAGTGTAGGTGCAGGCACGCGGGATGGGCAGCAGCGTCCCGCGGTAGAACTACCGCTACAGCGATCGCCAGTTCGCATACCAGGGAAATTATGGCATATATACCCCTAATGACGCACAACACTGTTGTAGGTGTCTTTGAGGAAGGCTTTGTCCACAGCATTCCAGTTTCCCCTGCCTGTCGATAGATAGCTGAACGCGCGATTTTTTTTTTCTGTACCTTTATGAACTGCCATTGTGCCGAGTATAGGTCGCGCCACGTAAAAAGAACGCTGGCGGTCAAGCTGCGCGTCATGTGTTTTTGTTTCATTTTATGTTATTCTATGTAATATAGTTTTCAATCTGCCTACCAATACACGAAACCGCAAGCGAAAGCTAGATCAAAAATAAACCAATAGGACTAGAACTTTCGTGCGCGAGTGTACCGATGCGCGAACACATCCCTTCTACTTTCTTCCAGCGTTCTTTTTACGTGGCGCGACCTATATGGTGTTTTGTAAATCAGCATTCGGGTAAAATTTAAGTACATATAAGTCGTTTGTTCGATTTGGGTCATTATCATCATTTCAGACGAGAGACGTCCACTGCTGGATAACTGGATATAAGCCTCCCCTAAAGATTGCCATAAAAGACGGTCCTGGGCCGCCCTCATCCAGCGATTGCACGCGATCTGCACCAGGTCTTCCAGAACTCTTCTGCCTCTACGGCCTTGTTATGAAGCTTATAGCAGAGAAAATGTTATAATAATACTACGTATAGAATGGACACTTCGACGTCCCGCCCCATTTCCCCGCCTCACCCATCGTGTACTGATTGATGTCTGTGTAATAGGTAACCAGAATAAGCGTTTGTATGGCATTTTAGCCGAGTGTTCGGGGTGTGTCTATAGTGAGCGTAATTTGAGTATATAATAATGGTGACTCTTGATACGTCCCACTGCTGGATACGAACGAGTCTCTCCCCTTCTTAGCAGGAGGCCTGGAGCTTACTCCACCACGCTGCTCCAGTACGGGTTGGTGGAGATAAGGGTTTGTGGCCAACCCGCTGTCGGATGTTTTCAAATAAGACCTACGACAAGGTTTAACGACTACTACCTATCGATAGCAACCGGGACCGACGGCTTAACGTGCCCTCCGAAGCACGAAAACGCGCATTTTAATTTGCCACTAGCGGTCACCCATCACACAATCGACCGCGCCCAGGTCGCTTAACCGAGTAGATCGCTTCCGATCTACACCAGCCGCGAGGCCATGCGCGCTTCGTAATTTGGGTACTAAAATGTAAAAAAGAAACCACGTAAAAATCCCTCAGACTGTTGGCATATGGTTTGACACAGGGCACGAACTTATACCAAATCTCCCTTCACTCCGGATCAAAATACCGCTATTCAACCCAATGTTTTATTTCAGGTAATAAAAATAGACCCGCGCAAAGGCAAGCTTCTGCAAAAGATACCGATGCCGTGTCGCCAGGTGACGTCGGCGACCTTCGGTGGTCCCCAACACGACGTGCTGTACGTCACCACCGCCAGCATGAACCGCGGGGAGGAACAGAAGCCCCCCGCCGGGGCCACCTTCCAGATCACAGGCCTCGGGGTGAAGGGCCACCCCAATGTTGATGTTAAATTAGATTAGAATAAAACTGTTGTTTATTTGTTATAGTGCTGTTTTATTTGTTCAGGGGCGACTTAACCTACTACTGGTGGTAGAGCTCCAGTGACGGAGCTCGCGGGCGTAGGCACCACCGCATTACCTAATATACTTGCCGCTAAATGGTAGTGTTCAGCACTATCGTGTTCCGGTCAGGTGGTAATGTACGGCCCTGTAATTTCCGGCACAGAGGCATAACACCTTAGGCCTCAGGAGTGGTAACGCATCTGCATTTTGATCGTGGTCTTTGTGTGGGTGTCTATAGGCTGCAGTCATCACTTAACATCAATGTGAACTGCATGCTTGTTTGCCACTTCGATAACATAAAAAAAAAGCACACCGCGGACACTCCGCCAAAATTCCATACAAACGCTTGATTTGGTCTCTATTACTCAGACATCAATCATTGACGTGTATTTATTTACACGTGCACGTGCAGAAAATACCAACCGTCGCCCATAAGAGGGGAGGAGGTTGGGTGAGGCGGGGAAATCTGGCGGGACGTCGAAATGTCCATTCTATACGTAGTATTATTACATATTCTCTGCCTACAGTTCAGGGTGTGCGATGCACACGGGCAGAGCCGTCTCGGGCATTTCGTCTTGTGTTTTAAGTTCTATGGGTAGCGAAACAAATTCGATACATTTCGCTTCTATTTCGCTGTCCATAAAACATAAAACACCAAGACGAAACGAACTATCGCGGTTCGCCGCTTAGTTTCGCAACATAGATGTGCTACAGGCATAAAAACAATGAGTGTTATTCTGTCCGTCATAAGAACAAAGGCCTTAACTGTTACCATACTGTCAGCTATACCTACTTATAAAATAGCTTGTTGGAATATGAATAAAAAGGAGACGTTTCAAAATGTATGGAGCTTGGGCCCGCACCTTGTACACAATATTGAGAGAAGAAGCATAAAATACTAAATCATTTTCAGCTATTCAAACCGTTTATTAAACCTTCAATTAATTGTCGTTAAAGCTCATTGTCGTAAGTCCTATATTTCAAACACAAGAATATCATAACAGCAATATGGTGACATATTGTTGTCATACAAAAATTAGGTTGGGGAAAAAGTTTCTTCGCATTTTTTGAGATAATTCAAAACATTTTTTAATATAGTTTATTTAAATTTAACTAAAGTATGTATGTACCATTTTGTTCGATAACCTTTTGCCATCTTGTAGGTAGGGACATGATCCCATTGCTATAAAAATTTTGGGACTTCTCATCAAAATACCGCGACAAGTGGATTTGGCAGTCCACTCGTGATGTTAACCTAACATTGCATAAAGAATTCTGAAGAGACCGAAACAGGTGGAAATCTGAAGGTGCAAGGTCAGGACTATACGGCGGATGCATTAACACCTCCCAGCCAAACTCTCTTAATTTTTGCTGAGTGGCTATAGATGTGTGAGGTCTAGCGTTATCATGATGAAACACCACACCCCTTCTGTTGATCAATTCCGGCCGCTTTCTCTCAACTTCTTGCTTTAATCTCATCAGTTGTTCGCAGTAGAGTTCAGAATCGATAGTCCTGCCTGGTGGTAATAGCTCATAATGAATAATGCCCTTCCAATCCCACCACACACACAACATCACCTTATTGCGAGTTAACCCGGGTTTCGCCACAGTCTGTGAAGCCAGACCGGCCTTTGACCACGACCTTTTTCGCACGTTCTTGTCGTACGTGATCCACTGTTCATCACCAGTTATCAGCTTCTTCAAAAATGATTCGGTTTCGTTACGTCGTAATAAAGAATCACAAATGAGTACATGGTTCATTAGGTTTCTTTCAGTGAGCTCGTGAGGTATCCAAATATCGAGCTTTTTTTTGTACCCAGCTTTTTTCAAATGCGCCAAAACTGTTTTGTGATCAATTCTCAGTTCTTCAGCTACGTCGTAACTACTGATATGTCGATCTTGCTCCACTTTTTCAAAAATGGCATCCATTTTATCCGTAATAGGGCGACCAGAGCGAGGTGCATCTTTGACATCAAAATTTCCGGATTGAAAACGCTTAAACCAAATTTGTGCTACTCTCACAGACACTGCACTAGGTCCATAAACATAGCAATTTTTTTCGCGGCTTGGGTTGCATTTTTACCTTTTTGTAGTAAAATTTTAAAATGTATCGAATTTCATCATTAGATTCATTCATCTTGACAGTACGAAAAACAAATGAAAATCACACATTTGCCTAATTTGAATTTGGAATTATGTTCTTTAAAATTTTAACTTTCAATGATACCAAAACCAGCCAGATACAAATACTACAGCCAAAGAGATTTTATTATAAGTTCATACATACTATAATGCGAAAAGACTTTTTCCCCAACCTATTAAAATAAATATTTTCGACAAAAAAACAACGATTCAAATAATTTTTGGAGTATTTTTCTCAATCTTTTGATATAGTGTACAAGGTACGCCCAATGTGGAACTTGTCCTTTCTTGTTCCGACGGAAAAGTTAATAGTTATAGCCGCGCGCGGAGGGGGGGGGGGGGGGCTAGGGGGCGCCAGGGTTTCATTGCACACGGGCAGCCCCGGATCTAGGGCAAGCCAGGGCTTATGCCCCAGGCGGCAAGTTCAGAGGGCGAATAATTTTTTTATAAACGAATAGTCAACTCATAATTTACAACACTTTGACCACAGAATAAATAACAGCAATTGATGCATTATTTTCGGAAGGCCTATGTCGTCGTGGACATATGATAGCTGACATTATAATGATGTTAAAGGAAAAATAAATAGAAGTGGGCAGGGGCGGCATATTTCAGTTTCTGCCCCATCCAAAAAAAAATTGAAGATCCGGGGCTGCACACGGGCCAGAGCCGCCTCTGTATTTGTTCATGACCCTTGAAAGAAGGCATCAAAGGGTGACGATCCCATCGCCCTCTAGTGGAGTATTCTTCCGCTAGTGCACTTGTGAGTGCAGTCAGTCAACCGAACAAGACGGTCAAACCGTTCCAATGGGGCAGTTGTAAATATAACAATGCGGGAGGGCAGTAGCGTCTCGCGATAAACTACCGCCATTGCGCTTGCCAATCCGCTGCCAAGCGTGGCGATTATGGCACATTCTCCCCTAATGACGCATCAACTGTTGTGGGCTTTAGGGAAGACTTTGTCCAGCTGTGGACGTCTTTCAGCTCGAGTGATGACAATGATAATGATTATTATGGTGATCCATGAGAGTGATATTGACTATATTCCGATAAACAATAATTGCACAGTTAGACCTAACTCCAAGTTTAGATAGGTATCTATAAGCTTACTAACTGCGGGTTCCATCGGCCTCAATCGTTTTTGAAACTTGTTTGTAAAAAAGGCGTCCTAATAACAAGTGAATTTGTCACCTTCATTGACAAACTGATTGGTCGTCAAAAATGGGTCGACGTACGTATATCAAATGGACTGACTCATGCCCCTTTGCAATATTAACAACAATTTATTAACCCCTTTGCAAACAGACGGCCCTGTAATTTCCGGCACAGAGGCATAACACCTTAGGCCTCAGGAGTGGTAACGCATCTGCATTTTGTTGGTCTTTGTGTGGGTGTCTATAGGCTGCAGTCATCACTTAACATCAATGTGATCTGCATGCTTGTTTGCCACTTCCATTACATGAAAAAAAAATTAACAAACCATTTAATTTTCTGCTAAACTGGAAATCCTGCTTTTAATCTCCGTCAGCGACGTACGGTGTGCGTCTCCTAAGCCGGTCCAATCCATGATCAAGTCTATAAGCGGAAAAATAGCCTAATAAATTCCCTAAGGAACCTCTAAATTGGATAATAAGTATTCTATGTGTTACAGCTATATAAAATCTACCTTTGTACAAAATTTCATCGAAATCCGTAAAGCCGCTTAATTGCGTCATTGAGCAACAAACAAACATGGAATCCACAAACAAACATGGAATCCATGCTTTTACATTTATATAATGTATAAAAGTATAAAAGAAATGTGTAACTAAATGAAACATTAAATTGTAACTATTAGGTACTTTATTTTTTTTAAACAATTAACCCATATTTTAACACTTGTCTAATTATCACTTACATATTCACTCACTTATAATCTACAAGTAGGTAAATTAGTAATGTATCTTATTAAGTATGTTAATGCGCGACTCGAAACTGAAGTAGGAACAGGTAGGTACTTTAATAAATGCGTTGATTGCCAAGTGGTAATAGGCCACTACTGATAAATCGAGTTCGAGAAAGTGTATACTATACTTATAAATAATTATAAACGGGAGACATTCGTGTTGTTGTATGTATGTTTGTAACGTTTTCATACTAAAGCTGGGTCTTCACTGAGTGACACAGGTCACTCATTCATTGCACCCGTGCGAAGCCAGGACAAGCCTCTAGTATGTAATAAAATCCTTTGATGGCCTTGGGTTCGCGTACCTATTGTATAATAATAAACTTTTTAACTAGATTATGTAATTGTATTTACTCATCGACGTTCATTGATAAATGTCTACATTTAATACTACCTTAATATTGTCTTATCTTTGCATAATGTTTAGGTATTTCATACCCAGTTACCTAAAGATTAGATAATTATACATTATTTACAATAATTTGCAATCATTCAAAATATGGTACATAATATAACTGATATAAATTTAATAACGATGGTTATAAAATGTAGGCAGATACGAACGCCGCGGGCTCGCGCATTTTGTGCAAAAAATAAGTGAACAGCATGTGTGTCACTTTCATAAGATAAAAAAAACTTTCGGAGAAAATCGGCTGATATTTGAACAAACAGACAGACACACAAATGATCTTATAAGGGTTTCTAAGTATTTCAATTTTTGAGGTACGGAACCCCAACAACAAACGGAACGTAGGATGAAATACACTATTACGTAGACCTTTATTTACTCACATATCATAGGTATTATCATTTCAACTCATAGTTTGAAATTAACATTAGGATATCCCTTCACCCCTAATCCTGTAACCATAAATGTACAACCACAGGGTGGTTTCTGTTCTTCCCCAGCGATCGTCATACTGGCCGTCGTCACAAACAACACATCTAAATTGGGACCTCCGAAAGTTGCAGAGGTGACCTGTTTAGCCGGAATCGGGACCTCCGTCAACACTTTCCCAGTTCTGGGGTCCACTTTGATGACCCGCGAGCCGTTGAACACGGCGACCCAGAGGTTACCGTCGGTGTCGATAGTCATGCCGTCGGGTAAACCCGGCACATCATTTGCTCGCAGGTCGAATATATACTTCATGTTTGCTGCAACAAAGAACAAGACAAATCGAAATAACCAGCCAAGTGCGGTCGGGCTCGCGCGGTAACTGTTCCGCACTGTTATGAAATTTCCAATGCTACTTAAAACACCAGAGATATGATTATTTTAGGGTCTTTTTTTCAAAATTTTAGGTTCAGTGGCTTTGAAAATAAAGGACTGCAAATACCTACAGTAACTTAGATTGCGTCAGTGCGATCATCATACATTAGCTAAGTATTTAATTATGTTTTGAAACTTTGTTGCATTAGAACAAAAACGGCACAACTTGACTTCGGCCAAGAATTGAACCTGCGACCTTTAGGTTCGTTTTTAGAGTTCCGTAGTAAACAAGGAACCCTTATAGTTTCGCCATGTCCGTCTGTCTGTCTGTCTGTCTGTCCGTCCGCGGTTTAGCGCAAAAACTATTAGTACTAGAGACTTGAAATTTGGCATAAGTATACACCTTAATTTCGCCGACAAAGTGGTAGAATAAAAATATTTTAAAAAAATATTTACGGTAACGTCCCCCCCCCATACTTGTAACGCGCAAATATTTTTTTTTAATTTTCCATTTCCATATTGTGAGGGGTATCGTTGAATAGGTCTTTAAAACATATTATGGGTGTCCGAACATCATTTTTCGATTTAGTTAACTGTTCGTGACTTATTAAACTTTAATGTGCAAATTTTCGTTAGACTCAAGTGTCCCCCCCCCTACAGACTAAACAGTTGTTGTTAGAAATTCAAACGTTACGGCAATAGTAGCTACATATAACGAAATTAAAAGGAAAACTATCACACTTAAGTTTGCGAGTAATAGTCGATCAAATGTATTTTACTCGAAAATTTCGAACAAGTCCATACATAATATATATTTTTTTCATTACATCTCTTACTCTGTAACTACGGAACCCTACAGTGCGCATGGCCCGACATGCACTTGACCGGTTCTTTTTCTAAAGTTCACTCGCATGTGTTATTGCGAAAATAAATAGTAGGTACGATTATATGTGTTCATACGTGTTGTCGCTGGTTCATACCTACTGTACATAGAGTAGGCCCAGGCTCCACATATTTGAAACATCTCCTATTAGCAGAGAACATGTAATAATACTACGTCTATTAGTACATCACGATACGTGTGACCTAAGTAGGTACTTACCTACCTAACCTACCCTATTATAAAATAATAATTTGGAACCCCTACTATGCAGTAGGGGTTCCAAATTATTATTTTAAAAGTCTCATTCAAAGTGTTGTAATCTGACGAAAATTATGACCTAACCTAACCTACTGTCTTCAAGTATTTGTATACTCTTTGACTGTCTTGTCTGGTCAATTGTTCGCTGTATATATTTCCAAGCTTCGAGTGACATTTCTTTTATTATTTATGAATGAAAAAAGTTAGTCGAATACTTTACTCACCGTCATTGATATACAAAAAACCCAAAAATACGCAACTAAAGTCACGGAAATGCGTGCGTGAAGTGCGGGTAATACTTACAGATATCTCCAGTTTCAACATCATAGTCGTATCTTCTGATCTTGACCTCGAGCGAGTCAATGTAGTAGAGGGCCTTCTCCTTCAGGTCCCAAGCGAGGCCGTTCGAGATGCCAATCTTGTCGCACATCTTCTTGATACCAGAGCCATCGATGCGGTATAGGGCGCCTTTCTCCTGTTGGAAGTTGCCGAGGGGCTGCTCGTAGCCCATTGTACCTAAGACGTGAACAGTTATTAATATGATGGACATACTAATATTATAAATGCGAAAGTTTGTATGTTTGTTTGTTTCTTACTGCTTAACGCAAAAACTGCTGAATCGATTTTCATGAAATTTGACACATACATAAAGGGTAACTTGGTTAACACATATGATAGTTTTTATCCTGAAAAAATGTTCCTGTGGGATGCGTTTCCACAGGTTACGCGAAAAGTGAGCTACATGAGGGCGGAGCCGAGGGCAACAGCTAGTAATGGAATAAAAAATATGGAATGCGGGAGAATAACGCGGGATAAGCTAAGAAAAAGCTTCCTACGATTAAAGATACCGTCCGCCTGCATAGCGTGATGATTATGGCATATTCTCCCCCAATGACGCACAACACTGCGTTTTGTGATATCACATAGGTACCCACGAAACATAATAATGTGTAAGACACAAATAAATCATTCCAATTATTTTTAAACAGCAAGCCGCCATTTGTTTTCATTTTTTTAAGAAAGTCTTGTTGTGTTTGTGTACGTTCCTACAGTGTTTAAATGCATAGGTACAATTTATTGTCTGATAAACAGCCTGGCTAAGTGATCTTCATACAAAGAGCAGATAAGAGTGGCGAATATGTATTAATATTTCAACTGTCATGTTACTACATGAAAGGGTGGTAAATTGACTTCTGGAAACTGGAACCGTGCTCGTGCTGCCATGAAGAGCGTCCCGTCTAGTACTTTAGTACATCAGTAGCTCCATAGTATACCTACATCACGATCATCGGCTTAACTAGGAAATACGACGAGGTACATTTATTTGAAATTCTCATACTGATAAGATAGGTTATTCCAATTACCAAATATAATATAAGTATTATCAATCGGTTCATATCTTAATCACACAACGTCTAAACAACTCCGTGTTCAGTCTTATTTTGTTTATTGTAGATTGGGTTAGAACACCGGTGATCTATGAGTTTTTTTATGAAATGAAGGTGGCAAACAAGCATGGAGTTCACATTAATGTTGTTCTTTTCTTCTGCATATCAATGAAATATTGGAGCAAAACTCCAATTTTCATTGCTATGCTGATGATAGTACGGGAGATGCACACTACACTAGCCGTGCAAATGCCTCTCGGACACTTATCGAGGAAAGCAGGACTAGACTTGTGTCTGAAATCGAGCACTCTCTGGAGCGGGTCTCGGATTAGGGTCGACTTAATTTAGTACAGTTTAACCCCTCAAAGACACAAGTCTGCGCGTTCACCGCTAAAAAAACCCCATTCATTGTAGCACCACAGTTCCAGGGCATTCCGCTCGCCGTTGATAAGAGTATCGGTATCCTGGGCGTTGACATATCGAACGAAGTGCAATTCGGGAGTCACATTGAGTGTAAGACCAAGTTGGCATCCAAAAAGTTGGGGGTGCTTAACAAAGCGAGGCAGTATTTCTCATCGGGGCAGCTATTACAGCTTTATAAGGCTCAAGTGCGGCCCCATCTGGAATACTGTTCTCATTTGTGCCCCCAAATACCAGCTTGGTCCACTTGACTTCCTCCAAAAACGCGCCGTTCGTATTGTTAACGATCCAGGACTTAACGACAGGCTCGAACATCTGAGCCTGCGCAGAGACATTGGGAGTTTGTGCGTGTTGTACCGTCTCTACAATGGTGAGTGCTCTGCTGAACTGTTTGACATGGTGCCACCGTCTCTTTTTCTATAGCGTACTACCCCCCGAAGAGAGAAGTTCCACCCACACCGACTGGACACTTGGCAGTGCTCAACGGCGCGGTTTTCACGTTCGTTCCTGCCCAGAACGTGTAAATTGTGGAACGAACTTCCCTCTGAGGTGTTCCCTAGGTGCTACAATATGGGGTTCTTCAAAAATGGCGTCAAAAGAGTCCTTCAGGGCTGGCAGCGCGTTGGCAACTGCCCTGGTGTTGCAAATGTTCATAGGCGACGGTGACCACTTTCCATCAGGTGGCCCGTTTGCTTGTCTGTCATCCTACAGACATAAAAAAAAAAAAACGATGACTGCAGCCTATAGACACCCACACAAAGACCAAAGGCCAAAATGCAGATGCGTTGCCACCCCTGAGACCTTAGTTGTTATGTCTGTGTGATATTTATTACTACGGGTCCAAACATTAGGTACCATTTAACCGGAACACGATCAGAGAATATGTAATAATACGACGTATAGAATGGACACTTCGACGTCCCGCTCTATTTGCTCGCATCACTCAACCCCTTCCCCTCTTATGGGTGACGGTTGGTATTTTGTACGTGCTACACACAGGTGCGCGTGTAAATACACGTCACTGATTGATGTCTGTGTAATAGAAACCAAATTAAGCGGATTGTATGGAATTTTGGCGCAGTGTCCGCGGTGTGACACGATACTGCTGAACACTACTATTTGGCGGCAAATAGAAAAGTACCAATAAAGCATCACAATATTTTATTCCTCGTTTTCGCACACATGTCACTCGTTGCTATCGATAACCCCTGGGGGTTATCTGTGCTCGTTGCCAATAAAAACATAAAAAGTAATCCCATCCAGTAACAGGTTGGAACACTTTTAGGGTTTGTCCCAACGAGTACCACTATAACACGTCTTAAAACGATGTCTTTGTTGTCAGGGAACACCATAAAGATTTAAAATACCAGGAAATGTTTTTTAGATTCCCTAGATAACATACGTATTTCTAGGCTTACCTAGATAATAGGTATATTTCTAGCTTAGCTTTTACCTTGTACCTTAATTGCATTTTTTTTCTGTACAAATCAATTTACGTATTTTAATGACATTTACAGAAAATGTGTTCCTACCAAGTTTCAACTATGTTAACAAACTGTAAAAATTGATAATGAAGAATATCACTGAGAATAAATAGTCTTATTAGTTTCGGAATAAAGTAGCTGATACGGACGGATAAACAGACAGCCATGACTCTGAAATGTGGAACCCTAATAAGGATTGCAAACAGTAAAAAATCTTACCAGCAAACAATCTCCCTCTAGGATCTGCCTTGGCATCATTGAATCTGTTCCGAGGTTCATCCGCATCAATTTCCCCCAGCTCGCGGACCACCGGGGCGGAGCTTCCGTCCGCTCCGTCCCACCGCACCACAATTATCTTCCTCTCGATCCCCACCACGAACTGGTCGCTAGTGCCCTCCACTGGCACTATGAAACCAGGGCGGCCATCTGATGAGACAATTTTATTAGTACAACTAATAGCTGTGCCCCGCAGTGCCCCGTAGTTTTGAAGTCAATTATAAAGCTATGGTAGCTTTTTCTATATACATATATATATATTTTTAATTTTATTGAAGTGGCAAACAAGCATACAGTTCACATTGGTGTTAAGTGATGACTGCAGCCTATAGACAGCCACACAAAGACCAAACTCAAAATGCAGATACGTTACCACTCCTGAGGCCTAAGGTGTTATGCCTTGGCTCGCGGGCGTAGGCACCAGGCAGGCTAAATGGTAGTGTTCAGCATTATCGTGTTCCGGTCAGGTGGGAATGTACGGCCCTGTCATTTCCGGCACAGAGGTATTTTTTAGTATTTTTTCCGGCACACAGAATAGAAAAAACAAGTTCTGTGTGTGATCAAAATCAAAGTAAAAACACTAAGGAAAACTATTGCAGTTGGACTGGATGATTCCTTCTATAGGCCGCAGTACCTATCTCTTTACTTCAATACTAACCATGCAGCAATGTAGGTAAGCTGCAAGCAAGTGGTAAACAACTTATCAGAAAATGGCGGCTCACCCAGCTTTGTCTTAGTCTGTTCGCCGGTGGCAGGCACGTACTTATGGATGGTGCACTCATGGATGCTGACGAAGTAGAGCGCCTGCTGCCGCTCGTCCCAGTGCGGGCCCTCGCCCAGCACATAGGGCTCCGATATCTTCTGCACTGACACCGACATCTGGTATAAAGAGTATAGGCTTTAAAAGTTATCATTTTAACTTGTGGCGGAATTATAGGAATATTTATCAGTATAAATATTCCTATAATTCCGCCACAAGTTAAAATGATGCCAAATTAACTTATCTGTCAACCTTTAGACATAAAAAAAAATAGTAGGTAGGTACGAGTACCTAACTGCAATCACACCACTGAGCCAATGTCGACAGTTGTTCATGAAGGTGCGGTGACCAGAGTCCTTGTGGCTAAGGCCGTCCTGACTCAGGAGTAGGTATATACCTACATAACTGCACGCACAACTAAGCCAATGCATTTAGTCAGTTAATCATTACGTATATAATATGACGAAACCATTTGCTCAATTTACAAAACAATTTGTAAAACCTACGAGTATTTTATAATATATCTTTATTTCAAATCAAAAGTAGCTTTACATTTAATTGACATTGGAACCTCCATTTAAGCATATGGATGCATGTGTTTGGAGACTGCGCTCTTCCCTTTCTGAAGTTGCACAAAAGCACTATGATCATTTACAGACTAAATATAACTTATTAAATTTTGTTTAATACGTACTTGACGATAAAACTAATATAAAAAAGAACATAATGAAAACTAAAGTGTATTCGTGTATGTGTGTATGTGTAGGTGCGTGCGTGCGTGTGTATGTGTGTGTGCGTGCGTGCGTGCGTGCGTGCGTGCGTGCGTGCGTGCGTGCTAGCTATATTAAACCCCTATGTTTCCTCATAGTTTAATGTTTGTAACCAATTTATGATTTTTTTTTACATTCATGTTATTGTTTGCCATATATAGATATTTGTTTGTTGAGTCTGTTGTATAAATATCCCGACATAATGTTATACTGGTTTCTCGCAAATGTAGTTTTTGTTTTGGGGATCCCTACAGTAGTATTTTTTCTTCTTTTCGTTAGTATCTTTGAGTCATACGGAACTTCTTTATGTTTTCTTAAAACAATGTGTTGTATATATAGTTGCCTTACTGAAAGTAAATTACTTATTTTATATAGTGTTTCTGTTGAAAATGATCTTTTTTTAAAGTACATAATTTTTATTATTGTGGCAATTGTTCAAATAGCAGCTGCATACATTGTCCGTAATTTGTGGCTCATTCATATAATACTCCACGTGAAATTGATAATTGTTTACCATATTGTATTAATCTCGTTATTACCTACTTAGGAAGCAACTCGAAGCAAGAATCCGCTGTCAGGTAGGTACCTAGTAAAAGTTGTCCATTACCAGTCAAAAAAATACTAGAGAACTCTTTATAACTGAAAATTAAGATCTAAAATATTTTCCTCTTCCTAATTCTCGAGTTATTGCATAAACAAATCTACCTACTTACCATATATGTGCTTTCTGAAGAACAGTGGCGTACCCAAGTGAGGGGGCGGCCCGCATCAGGTGCCACCCGTTTGGGGGTGACACCTCGACAGTGAATTGTAATAAGGTATGCAAGTATGGAATGAAAAGTAGGTACAAATCATATAAACGTCTGCAGAGGCCTTATCTCTAACCATAAAATATCATAGTCGGTTTAGCCACAGTAAACAGATTGTAAACAGTAAAGTAACTACATACATAGCGTTCAAAACGGCACACTCACACAAACATGCGCATCTACGAGGCCTCTAAGCGGTTCGCGCAGTGCTACAGTAGCGAGTGTCGCGTCGAGACGAGCGGTCACGTTGCGATTTGTTTTTATTTCCAAGAGTGTTTTAAAGATGCCACGAGCGTGTTGCGTGGTATACGACTGTTTGAACTCTGCATCATCAAAACCGGCTATCGTTTTTTAAACTTCCTGGTGATTTTGAAAGGCAAGAATGATGTATTGTTATAATATCTAACATATTTTAAAAAATCGCGTGTGACAGTGTTTGTAATAATACTCCTCCGCAGCGGCTAGACCGATCATTATGAAATTTCGTGTGTATGAGAATCGGTTGTAGTCTTTTTTATATCCCTAAATGGTAAGGGTGATTCTCACCTATTTTTTTTTTCGATTTTTTGGACAGTTAATTTGTTTATACCTCTAAGGCGATACGAAGTTTGTCGGGGTAGCTATTTATTATCCTGCCTACCCGAGTGGGTGAGGGGAAGAGAAACTCGCCCGGTCTTGACAACTCGTTGCATATTCCACAGATTGTACTGTCGTCAGAACTATAAAAAACACCAAGTAATTAGCACTCAGTTTTGTTATTTTTAAGACAAAACAAAAAAACAAAGATCTACAAGTTATATCAAAATTAAACTGTCTGCCGTACTTAAAACTATAATGATAATAAGATCAAGGTTGGATCATGGGTCAAATACAGAAGGCGGTACTCGTCGGCGTATAGTGAGGAGGTTCCTGTCTCCGTGACCCTAACCACCGATAGCTTGGACCCTGTTCCCGCTGCCGGCGGCGCACTATTTTTTAATTTCTTATAGTATATGTTTGTTTTTTTTATAACTACTTATGTATGTAAAAAATATTAAATCTGTGTCGTGGGTGCCGTTGTACACATACAACACATACACAAACACCCAGACCCGAAACAAATATCTGTAGGCCATACAAATATTTGTTCCGGTGCGGGGATCGAACCCGCGACCCTTCGAATCAAACGGTGGTTTCGCACCGCTGGACTAACCGGGTCGTTTAGGCCGTTTTGAGTCATTTCAAAATTCGCAACATTTTGAATCGTTATATCTTAACAACTTTTAAGTACTTATCGACTATATGTTTCACAGACAAATAGTATTTATTTATCCAATACTATTACAGGGTATCCAATAAAAAAATAGTTAACATCCCAATACGATTGAGTAAACGTCAGTAAATGCAAAAATAATAACACCATTATTTAAAAAAGTTAGTGACACCCCTGTTGCTTCAATGGAGTGTAAAATATTTTATAAAATGGGCTTAGTTTCCATACTGTTTGTATCTATTTACTGTGGTTTAGCGGCGTGGAAGCATAACAGACAGGGTGACAGACTTTCCGAATATTTATAATGTTAGATGTTAGTTGGTATTACGAATTTTATTTAAGCCTGGGTTGTACCACGATATTTATTAAAGTTATTCTAACATTTCACATCTTGTGAACTTAGAAATCTGTTAAAGTTAGAGAGGGATGTGAAATGTTACATTAACTCAACAAATCTCGGGTGCCAACCCAGTCTAAGTGTTAATTTTTGAGGTGACACTACAATATCCGCACCAGGTGCCACCCATGCTAGCTACCCCACTGGGGAAGAACTATAAATACTTAGTAATTGAGTAGATATTCTCATCGGTCAATCAACCGTGACCGTGATCGTAAGAATTCCACACTAGATCAGTATAGATCTGCAAACTTCGATATCAATGGTACCTACAATGTAACTCTGAGATAATTATCTGTCCATATAATAAAATAAGTACAAGTAACTCGTGACTTGACGGGTTAAATACTGTTTGAAAACTAAATTAATATACATATATTAAAATGTATTATTGCAATGATTATAAAGTAAGCTCATTGTATTATTGCTTAAATTTATGAAATTATCTAGGTAAGTCTATAAATTTGCTTCAGTTTATTCCGGTTACATATTTATTAAAAACTAGCTTATTAAAACACTTACCTCAACTCAAACCGGCTCTTGCGCACGTACGTGTTATTATGTGCACAAACAATAAATGAGTTAATAATTTAGATAACAGCACCACACCAATTGTACCGCGTTATTGTTATCGTTACAATAAACGATGTAGCCTCCAAATAATATCACTGAACATCTGCTAACAATATTAACAACCACATTGAATCACGTCGCGTGTCTTACAAACGATATAGTAGGTACAACTAGGTATTGTAAGTAGGTATAATGTCACTGAATGATATTTGCCTACAGACAGCAGCACAGCAGCATCGCTTTCAATTTATGTGTGCGTGAAAAGGACACAGAAAACTGTGCCACAGTTTATAGATTATGTGCGGAGTTTTGGCGGGAACCTTGAAAGAGGCGTATGGTGCTTTTATTTTATTTCACTTTCTTGGTGTATTTTTAAGTTATATTGAATAAAATTGGTGGCATTTTGTTTGATATAGGTTTATTACAGTGCCCGTGTATAGTGAAATAGAATAACAGTGCGAAAATACGACCTTTCAGGTTGTCTCCAAAACTACATTGTAAATGTTCTGGTAAAGTAGCCATCGCTTTACTCGAATAACTTGATTGTAACTCACTTGACTGACATATTATACTGGATAACTTATATACTTGATACTTACATATTATACTTGATGACTATATTATACTAACTTTTACGCTGCTTATATAAATATGAAATATCGTTTTACTTGACACTGGCAATATGCGTAATAGCGATGCCATAACCGGCAGCGCCTGCGCAGATAGTGATCATCGGGCGTAAATAAATATATTTTTAAATCGCAGGAACATAGAGCAATGTATCCAGTGTTGCTCCGTGCGTAAAAAGGCTTAAAATGAAATTACTTCAGTCAAATGTGTTAAAAGAAGTTAATTAAGTATTAATTATATCTTTGTAAGTACCTATAGATACCCCTTCGGAAACACAGGCAAAATTACGTTTTTAATCTGGATTGTTGAAATTGAATTTGAAAATATTATCATCTCAGGCGCTACCGGCGCTACAGACCAGGGGTTAACCTGGGCCTGAACCTTAATCCTTCCAGTCTGGTCTATTTTTGACTTTTTCTCTACAATTTCTTATCCAGAGTTTTCCAAGGTTTTGTGTTGTTCTAAACTCAGAAGGCTAGATGGAGTCCACTCTATCTACCTCGCCTCGGTTTCTTCGCCACTTACCTGACATGAAAAAAATGTCAACTATATACTTAAAAGACCATTGAATACAATTGTCGAGAACTTACATCCACGAGGACAGTTCTTTGATGACGCGCATCCACTTATTCCAATCACCGAATCCGGTTCAACTGGAACGAGACACGCGATATTGTTTTTTTTCCATCACTTGTTGCTTCTGGAGTGCAGGCAAACAACAGGACTCATCTTGAAAATGAAACTCGAAAGTAGTAGAGTATGTAAACTGTCTCAGTGTAGTGTAATGGTAGCAAGCTAAACTACTAGGTACTACTCGGGAATCCTGGGTTCGATGTCTGGATCCGGGGCTATAAATACGCTTACACTCATAGCCCCATACTAGGTATAAACCTGTGTCGTGGGTGCCATTGTACACACACAACACAAACACCCAGACTCGATACAAATATCTGTAGGCCATACAATGTATGTCAAATACTGTGCAGGGTGATCGAACCCGCGACCCTTGAATCAAACGGTCGTCTCACACCGCTGGACTAACCGGATCGTCAGCTATAAGAGCGATAACAGTGTAAAATCTTTTATCTCTGGTTCTATTGGGATATTTCCATTTTCTGAAAGTTTCCCAATAGCTCGGGCTTCGTAATGTGCCCGAAGACGTCAACAGACTCGCCACCTGTTACATGGGTGTTTGCTTGTACCTACGTATGCTTCAATCATAGAGGAACACGGGCCACCGGCCCCTGCGGCGGACCGGAGGGGAGAAGCCTTATGCAGGCTTTCCCCTCTGTCAAAGTACAACCCCAATTGGTCTCAAAACGCCTGTCGCCCAGATGTTTAAATGTGTGCGTGAAATTGTTTGTTTATTTTTATTGATTGTTTGTTAAAGTCAAGGTGGGAGTTTCGTAGTAATAGACGATTTTTATAGTGTGTGTGTGTATCACACGTAGTTCCATCGGTAATAAACGCTATGGCTACTCCCCTCCGGTCCACCGCGGTGGCCGGTGGCTCGTGTTGCTCTATGGCTTCAATGCATGCATTTATCTCCGCATGCTCCTTCGGGGATTACAGGCGTGAAGTTACTTTTGAAAGTTTCCCAGTGCTGTCTTCGGAGATGTGTAATGTGCCCGGAGACGTCAATGGCCACCTATATTACATTTGGGACAAAACGTCTGTCGAAACGTCGCTGTTTGTGTACTTGAATGCATGCATTTACCTGTGCCTACCTCTTCGGCGATTACAGGCATGAAGTAACGTTATTGAATTAGTTTTTCTACGGCTGCTAAATCGCCAGTTGACGGCCGTGCATCACCGAATCTGCCTGCCGCTAAATAGTGTCCAGCGTCCAGTAGGTTGGTACCTACTAGTTAAAATTACTCTACTTAACTTTCAAACTTTTTATTTTATCTGATGTCGCATTATGTAACTACCATTCCTTGCCTATAAAGTAAAATAATAAAAATACGTCAATAAAGCCTTTATATCACATAATATATCAATTAGCAGATAATCAGCCATATCATGAATCACAAATTTAATTGTCCGAGGGTGGGGTCGTCTTAAGAATTGGCATGCATGTATGAAGAGAATGATGAAGGTAGGAGCACGAGAGGTACGTCAGGACCGGGATATCTGGCGCTCCACACTCTCTGCCTACTCCGTAAGGGACCTGGCGTGAATATACATACATACTCATACAAATTCATCAAGAATTCGTTTCGATTTTAAAGGAGATGGTTCAAAGTTCTATGGGACCTGGGCCACTACTTGTGCATATAAGGGTAACAGGGAAATGAACCCATTAAACTAATACGAACATTCTTTTTTGAAAATTATTTGTATATTTTTTGCACAAGATTTATTTAAAAAATGCTTGACGTTTCTAAAACACTGAATTGTCAATGTCAGGTGACATGACAATTAGGGATATCAATCTGAGGTTTATTAATCGGAATATCGATTTTTCGCGGCAAGAATCGATTATTTTAATCGATCCGTAGTACAAGATCACGTCAGTAAATCGATAATTCACCCTAGAGAATCGAGGTTTGATCTTTTTGTTTCAATAACAACCATACGAACCATAGACCAACACGGGCCACCGGCCGCGGCGTACTGGAGGGGAGTAGCCATAGCGTTTATTACCGATGCAAAACAGTCTGTCATTTTTTGCGGGGAGAAATGCTTGCGACACACACGCACACTACAAAAATCGTCTATTACTACGAAACTCACACCTTGACTTTAACAATATACAGAAACAATTTCACGCAAACATTTAAACATATAGGCGAAAGGTATAGGCCCATTTGGCTTGTACTTTGACAGATGGGAAAGCCTGCATATGCCTACTCCCCTCTGGTGTTGCTCTATGATACAAACAGTACAATGTAGACATAAATTAACACAAATACAGTGAAAAATTACATACCTACTACAACTTCGTGTTACACAATACATATAGATATTATGATATATTATATGCAACGAAGGTGAAAGACCAGCATGCAGTTCACATGGATGTAAGTGATGAATGCAGCCTACACCCATCTACAAAAATACCAAGAGGTCAAAATATAAAGATTAATCGATTAATCGGACATCGATTTTTCCCTCGCTGATCTGACCATGGATCGATTTATGACACTTCGATTCGTATCGATTCAAAAATTGATCAGAAAGCATCGCGACATCTCTAATGACAAGATCGATGCCGTTTTTCGTTCTGAAATAATCGCATTTTACAGTATTTTTGTTTTTGTTGAGCATTTAGCTCAGTTTAAATATTTTTTACTTAAAAGCTGTAGGTACATTTACTGTAGTACTCTGCTCTGTAAACGTCAACGTATCCCTTTATTATTTAACCATTTATATGTTCATGAGTACCGTCCCGTTTGATTCGATTTTTGAACGAACGTATACATTGTCATTCAAGACGCCGCCATGCCCGCCATGTCGTTGTAGTATATCAATTTTATGGCAATATTTCAAAACTATTTTATTTTCGTACAAAGCGATCTAGACAAAAAATTACAAATTATTATTTTTCCTGAAATCAAGATATTTTTCTCCTTTTTTTGGTACATGCACAAGCTATATCCCAAATTGAAACATCTCCTTTATTGTTTTAATTGGAAGGATATGTCTGTGAATCTTACCCTCAAGAGTTATCTATACAGATATTTTTCCAATGGGGAGTTGTGTTATTTACGTGACAGAAATAGCCAGGTAACTAATACAACTTACAATTTTTTTACGGCTATGTAAAAAGAGGCATAACACCTTAGGCCTCAGGAGTGGTAACGCATCTGCATTTTGACTTTGGTCTTTGTGTGGGTGTCTATAGGCTGCAGTCATCACTTAACATCAATGTGAACTGCATGCTTGTTCGCCACTTCAATTACATTAAAAAAGTGACCTATGATAGCTGGTCGTTGCATTACAGATTTTTTGCTTATAATCTAAACTTCTAAAGCATACGGAATAAAGACTGATATAAATAAATAAACATTTCAAAAATCAGTTTACTTTTATTTGATGGAATTTGGAAAAAAAAATACAAATAACATCCCAAAGGCGGCAAAGTTTACTACTAGCTTTGAGCTCTGTACAACCATATTAGTTAAAGACGAACATACACAATGTATATTCACAACACAATGACCACAAGAATTTTGTTCTTTGGCAGATTTTTAGAGTATTTTAAATATACCGCTGCCAATTAACAATTTACCTTTACAATAAAATACATATACTTGGCACAAAACACTTGGACTATGTACTTGTTTTAGGAAAAAAAATCACCTCCAACGCGGGAGGCTGTGACAAGAATTAAAAGTAACTGCTGATATTCTTAAAAAAAATTAACACTAATCTATTTTACGTAAATATTAATTAACGACTAACATAAAATCTAACTCCTAGTGATTTTAAAACTAATACTGAAACATCAAGATGATTTTACACTTTAAACATCACACACATTCATATAGAGTAGAACCTACACTTATTTTTTTTTGTCTTTTTTATTATTTTTTTTAACAACGTCTGTACAAACAATGAAGACTTCGTTAGATAGTAATTACGTAAAATATATACTTAAATATAGGTAATATGTATGCAGGAATATTTATAGTAAAGTGTGGATCAAAATCGTGGGCGGATTGTAAGTTCAGAACGAGTTGGTACAACCTATACGACAATAACCTAAATTCTGACAGACACCCACTAGATTGTGTCGGCTTCACTATGAATACTGCCGCGACCACACCAGAACGACATTAGCGGATTATTTATTCTTTGAAATTGAAGACTTCTACAGTACGCGCCAAACTTAAATGCGTCTTTGGGGCCATTTATAAAATACGTTCACATACAAAGGGGGAGAGGCCTACCCCCCAAAATGGCAACGGTCCACGGCAACGGGACGTTCGCAGTTCGTTAAAAAAGAAATATATCGTCAGATTATTATTATTACGTAATATTTTGAGGTGGGGGGTGGGGGTGGGGGTACACAGGTAGTATGACACAACGTACCAAAAGGGGGAAGGAGCTTATTTTAGCGTGACGTATTTTATGGATGATGATGAATCATCATGTAATATAAATACTGTTTGTAAAGACTCTTTTAAGCGAATTTGAAACTTTAATTTAATAAGATACTAAAACATGCATCTGCCGAAACTGCTGAATGGTTATGAGAGGAAGCAGTATATGGTTATGAAAGTCGACATTACCAGTGCGGTCGCAGCAAAAGCGGTAAATAGATCGCCTATTGTAATTTCGAAATCTAAATATAATCTATTCTCCTTTACAAAACTAGGGGCCGGGAACGCGCGCCGTTACTACCAAAACTTTTCTTCTACTTTATTCAAGATAACCGTGGTCAAATATTGGAGCTTATGTAGTGAGCATCAGGCCAAGTGATAAAGGCTTTAGTGTCTACGAAATTAAATGGAAATACTGTTCACAAGGGTGAACAGAAATGTCATGAATTTGTTAAAATAGTTTATAGTTTAACAACATATTTGAAAGAAATGGACTTTATCAGACACCTCATGGCTTAGCCACAGATTGCTTTATTAAACAACAATAATTTGTGCTATTCAAATAAAATAGCTTCATAAGAAACTTGTGTTTCTATGAATTTATTATTCAAAAATGTTTTCTGACTAAAGTATTATTCAATTTTTATTTTGCACGCACTTGAAATGCTAATGCAGGGTATGTCGTGCGGCTTAGTCCATCACGTATATACATACATCGGCTCTCAATTACACTTGAAATAACAGGGTATTAATTGCTTTCGCGAAAATTAGCCAAGTTAGTTGCTAGTTATCCTGAATAAAGTACAGACGTCCCACTGTTTATAACAGTGCGAAGGGTCGCACGTCCCGACCCTCAGTACCCTACGCGAGTGGCGCCAGCGCGTCCAAGCTTTTCCAAGATTACGTCCGAATCACAGCCAAAACGTTTATAAACATTCCAAAAATATCAAGAATTTTGCGGTCCGCAACGAGATACCTAGGAGCGTGGGCAAACCGGTGGAAATATTCAAATCATACGAGAAATCGGGCGACAGACGCAGTGGGACCTAAGCTTAATTTAAAAAACCACATCAATGTCTTTATATTATACTCGTATACATCTAAAATGTATAGCACAACATCGATAAGAGAAAACTACTTATACATTGTATAGTTCCAATATTTGGCACTTCTCCGTCGCGTAGATGGTTCATGAGATTGTGACTCCAGAGCATTAGGGATCGGTCCGGGCAAGGACGATGTCGGGGGAGCGTTCGGAATAAAACAAGCCGTCCATATGTCCATTTCTTGCGCAATCCATCCTTTCGATATGCGGTAAATGCAACGTTACCGTAAATGCTGCGTGTTACACGCTTATTAGGTTCGCGAAATTGAAGCCATAGGTCATTGGAGCCACCGGCACCCGACTCGCACCGCCTTAATTCATGCGTTGTTTTCTACGGGTTGTTCCCTACATCAATTCTGTGCGTCCGGTTGTGAACAGCAAGTCGACAAATCGGCGACTACCCGCCTGTTGTAAACTTACAGTGGGTTTGCCGGTGGTTATGAATGCGCCGTTTCCGAGTGGACCGCACTCTGAATGCGAATTGACAATGCGCCAGCGTCACATCGTTCTCCACCACTATCGACGTTTTCGTAGACCATCTGACGTCCACTGGTCGACAACCAGGCGTCCGCTCGTGGTCCACCTGAAGTGAGTTATTTGACAACGCGGCGTCCCTCTGAGTTTGCTAATTGACGAGGAGGTGGTGCCGGTCGAGTGCCGGGTGGCTGTCATGAACTATGACCTTTATCGGGGATCGATTCGTAAATACCAAACACGACGCTGCCCATCTCTTTTAGCCATCGAACGAAACGCGTGAGGCCAAATCGTTCGTGCCGTGACACATCGTCGTCAAATTGTTACACTACGAAAAAAATATATAATATAAATGACTACCCAAGCACCAAAGTTTATTCAACAAAAACTGTCAGTTGTATAAGATGAGATCATAGTAGGACATTGGAGACTAAGTTTCGTTAATACTTATTACAATGGGAGAGATTCAATATGATCGTGGTGGTCGAGCTTGAGATCTGTGAACCCTACCGGCGGCTCGCGGCCACCTTTATGTTAAAACTAAACTAAGATAACTGGCGTCTTCGTTTACTACACTGCTATATTTATGTGCTTTTAACGTCTTAGATATATGTCGAAAATTTTAAAGAATATTACGTTCGCTAGCTCTTTTATAAACAGGATAAGAACCAATGCAAACATAATATTCAATTACAGGTTAATTAAAAATTGTTATCAGTCTGTATGTTATTAATTTTTTTACACAAATAAAGTAGTGTTGTAGCAAAGACGTATAAAATGATGTACTTAAATTTGCGACGTACAATCTAAGTAATTTACAGTTTTTTTTTCGCCTTACATAAGGAATGATATACAGCGCCTACCACTACGGTGTCTTGTATAATACCGAACCCTACAAAAATATCTCGAGAACCCTGTCAACCTCGTCAATTTTGCAGCACCAATGAACACTTAGGGATTACGTTACCGAAAATTAATTTTGGCCGTCCGACCGGACACTAACGCGCCGCGGTCGAAATTACAAGTCACAAAGTGACCAACGAAAAATTACTTCTAAAATATGAACATTATCGTGACGAGAGAAAAATCTAACCTATTATCAATCAATGTAAATTCATTTGGTTCAAAATGCTAGTTGACCCGTTTATCTCTCATCGTCGGCTCGCAAATAAGTGCTAAATGAACGCAATGGGCGAATTGGAAGTCAGTCTCACTTACATTCAGCATCGTCAAATCTCTCGCTCTTATACTACGTGTTAAGTACAAAGTTACAACACAGATTTTACAACAGTCAATATCTATTGTCCACATATAAGTTACCGAAGTCGCTGTAAAGCAGACGCCACACTCGCTTTAACAGAGCCAACATTGTTGGAATTTATAGGGATTTATGGAGCGAGTGTGGCGTCAGCTTAAGTCGCGCGCGGTGTGTTATTTGCAACCGTCTTTCTTCGAGACCACGTCTCTTAGATACAGTAACTAAAAAGGAAATATTACACAGCGACCTTAGAAGGAGACTTCGGCTTATTTCGGCTCTGTAGAGCGTTATCTCATTCGCACACCTATGTAACGTTTGTCGACCATTTTGATCAAATTTTGACCAAGACCACACTACTTACGTAGGCAGTGTACAACAGAGATAACGCTCTACGAAGTCGAAACTAGCCAACTGTCTCTGTCTTAAAATCGATATGCAATATTTGTAGATGGGTACTGTAACGTATTAAACCTAAAGTTAGGTGGGGCCGTAACATTTTCGAACTAAAATAATTCGTATCTAAATGTTAGTATATTGGATATGTATAAAATTGAAATTTCTTATTGTTCGTATAATTGACAGTTTCAATTGGGGATGTTCATTTCTTATGTTCTAAAATTCAAGAAAACATAACTGAAATTGTAATTATCTTATCCTTGAATTCTATGGCAGATTAAATAGATTAATTGCAACTATATTGTTTCATAAGTTGATAATTTCAGTGTTGATCAAATATAAAACATAAAAGACAAACATCTTCTCGCTACACACAACACAACGCGGCGTATCGTATACCGTATTTCGATGCTAAGTCGTTGTTTTATATCACGGCACAACCACCACCACCTGACCAGAGGCTCTTTACAAGTTGCTGACTGTTGGATATTCTAGTTGCTTTCTGGTCAGAATTATGACTAAGTGTGGACTGCTCGAATTCCTTCAATATGTCATATTCTCGGTTTATTCAGTCGTAGTAGACATTTCGTTTATCGTCGATCGTCGTCAGTATTATGTATTTCTTTATTTCACTTTAAAAGTTGTTAATGCTGAAGTATTAATTATTATTAAACTTTCGAGCAATCCAAATGGTTGTGCCATGTTAAATCTATATTCAAACGGCTGACGATATAATGATATGTTCCACATAATAATGTTTTATCGCTTGCATTACAGCCAACATAAGTTACCTATATTTTGTTCAAAAATAAAAATATAATATTTTGGATACAAAATAATACAGCTAGCTTTGTTAATCAAGCAAGTTCAGATGTGTGAATGCACGTTATAAGTTGTTTTTGTCAAAATCAAACAGTTGATGAGTTTTTCAAGCAATTTCAGTTTGTTTACGTACTGAATAATTTATTTTTTACCATGAGCCAGGCTTAAGCTCGAATTATGAAAAATAATACGGAGTCTTTCTGAAAGCATATAAATATGGTGTAGGACTACGAATAAGTAATTGAGAAGAAGTAAGTATATTACGTGGTCAAAAGTGCTAAAAACTTGTCTAAAATAGCTCAGTGCACTGTATGTCAATGTCAACATCAATTGACCGCTTCGATCTGTGGTACCACTTTTAAAACTGTGCTTTGTAAGAGAATTAATTCTCCCAATTAAATAATCGTAGCTGTAGGTCGACTTATAATTAAATGGGGAACAGGGATAATTAAAAATATTAATACTTTGTCAATGTCCCGGGTACATATTTGCAATATGTTTCTTAAACACGTCTGATTTCCCTGTTAAAATCGTATCCAAGTATGTTATTTATATGATCCTGGAATATTGTAATTTTTTTTGCATTCTTTGCCTAGTATGGCCAATCTTTTAAGTATTTGACTCTATTTTAACAACCTCATTCTAAATATATCGTGCCTGAGAACTTATAGTAAAAAGAACGACTTATTTTCGTTAGAGATAGTTAAGACAATCATATTATTTTGGCTCTGGCTATTTTAGTGCAACATATCCTAAACAATCGTCAGCCGCGAATAATTTAAAGAATTTACTTATGCTCCAGATGATGCGGGGGCGGGGCGTGCGTAGTGTGCGGCGTGTGGGGGGCGTGCGGGGTGTGGGCGGCGTGTGTGGTGTGGGGGGGGTGCGGGGCGTGGGGGGCGTGGGGGGTGTGGGGCGCGTGGGCGGCGTGGGGCGGCTGGGGAGGGTGGGCGAAGGGCGCGGGGGGGTAGAAGTGCTGCACGCCGCTGTACTCCACGCCCTCGTCGTAGCCCACGTAGCCCATGCCGCCCATCATGCCCATCATCGCTGCAACAGATCAATAACAAGTATAGGTATCAGGGGATCTCAAGTGCTTTTAATAGAAAATACAATTTTTTGTTGGGGAACATTATACAAAAAAGGTGTCAAGTAATAAGAATCGGAAAATTTTGTGACGTATTTAACATAAGCAGATAAAGTGGAATTCGTTGTCTCGAGACGACGGTTTTACACCAGTTTTTGTTGCCAGTCGATCTGAAACATGGTCGTCCGCTATGGGCCTCATAGGAAAGTTCAGGGGCACGCAACGGTTAATGGAAAGAGCTGGAGCTATAATAGCGGTCACCCCTAAATGATTTTTTTATTATATTCGGCATTTCTTCGCGAGATCGAATTTTCGAGTGGGGATCGCGTACCGGAATACAAAGCACGGTGCCACATATACTAACGTTTATTTCAGTAACCTATTACACAGTTATCAATCAGTGACGTGTTTTACACGCGTGCACAGAAATGTAGCACGTAGGTTGTTGATGATCTAAAACAATTGTGAAATAAGTCGCCGCACCGACTACGTGTCCAAATTAACTTACAACGTGAAGGCCTACGCCTCGCCGAGATGAGGAGGTCCGCTGCCGTTCGTCGGAGCAATATTTGAGAGAAGCTTTCATCCGGCGGTGGACGGATTTCAGCCGAAACGATGATAAAGAGAAAGAAACAGTACTAACCGGGATCGGAGTCGACAGGGTAGTAGGGTATGGGGTAGAGCGGCGGCGGGTAGGTGATGTAGGGGAAGGTGATGAGCGGCTGCTCCAGCAGGCACTCGCCCTCGTAGCCCGCGGGGGGGCCGCCGCCCCCTCCGCCCCCCACACCGCCACCCCCGCCGCCCCGCCCGTCCCCGCGGTTGTCTTGCGAGTTGCGCCTGGAACGGTATCATATTATGAAATGATGCTACTCATGGTACAGTCCTCACCAAGTAATAATGCACATCGACTTCAGTAAAGAACATTTTTGCTTAAGAATGAAAAAAATTATGCAATTGACCAATATCTGTAGTAAAAACACGTCAACAAAGTCTTACAGAAAGCTGTCTAAATAATAATGTTATTCCCATAATATTATTAAATTAATACATCCATAACGCTAACACTAAGACCGCACCTTTTGTAGGTTGCGATAAACTAGGGCCAAATATATTACGTGTTTTTGTGACATCGCTTACTTACCTCGGTAGGATATTTAAGAATAAATATCCTACCGAGGTAAGTAAGCGATGGATACGGTAATTATGTCAGTTCTTGTCACTTCCTAGCGTGGGTATACTATACTGCGTGATCTATTTGTGGAAATCTATCCATCTATCTGGAAAACTTGTATGTGTGTGTTCAAAAATAAATTCTCACGCTCGCAGACTGCCCTCTTAACAAATGAGGCAGTACATCAGACAGCTGCTACAGCATTATATAATGCGGCCCCATTCGGAATACTGCTCTCATTCGTGGGCGGGAGCAACCAAATACCAACTTGCTCCACTTGACTCATAACTGAGAAATACATAGAGTAACACAGGCCACCGGCCGACCGGAGTAGAGTAACCGGAGCGTTTTATCACCGATGCAAAACAGTCTTTCTTTTTTGCGGGGGGGAATTAGTATGGCACACACACACAATCACAATAAAAATCGTCTATTACTACGAAACTCACTTTCACTTTAATAAAATACATAAACAATTTCACGCACACATTTAAACATCTCGGCCCACTTGTGCTTGTACTTTGACAGAGGGGAAAGCCTGCATATGGCTACTCCCCTTCGGTCCGCCGCGGCCGGTGGTCCGTGTTGCTCTATGGAGAAATAAGAGTGAGTATCACGTACATTGGTAAATGCACTGACCTATTATTCATCCCTTTGTTGGGCAGGTTGTTGTGGTTCTTGTTGACGTGATTGTTGTTCTGGTTGCCCTCCTGGTTATTACCACGTTTAAATCTGTGAACAATAGTATTTATTAACAAATAATGTATTATCGATGCAAAACAGTCTGTTAATTTTTGCGCAGGGAAATGAGTGCGACACATAAATTACAAAATTTGTCTTTTACTACGAAACTCACACCTTGACTTTGACAAAATACACATACAATTTCAAGCACACATTTAAACATCTAGGCGACAGGCATAGGCCCACTCGGGCTTGTACTTTGACACAGGGGAAAGTCTGCATACGGCTACTCCGCGCCGATCCCACCGCGGCCGGTGGCCCGCGTTGCTCTACGCTTTAAAAACTAATATTACGTTAATGTCTTTGTCAAATTCTATGACATTTTATACGGGATCACGTTTAATCTCCAAACTTTTCACAAATGCATTTTATTCTTTTTTTTTTTATGGAAGTGGCAAACAAGCATGCAGTTCACATTGATGTTAAGTGATGACTGCAGCCTATGGACGTTTACACGAAGACCAAGGTCAAAATGTAGATGTGTTACCACTCCCGAGGCCTAAGGTGTTATGCCTCTGTGCATGAAATTACAGAGCCGTACATTACCACCCGACCGGAACGCGATAGTGCTGAACGCTAACATTTAGCGGCAAGTAAATTAGGTAATGCGGTGGGGCCTACGCCCGCGCCGCCGGTGAATCATCCGATGCGGTCACCTGGGCCCGAGCAGAGGTCGCTGGCCGTTGCCCTTCCCGGGCGCGCTGAGCGGCGGCTTGTCCTGCGCGCGCTTGTGGCCCGGGAGGCCCGGGTGGCCCGGGGGGGCCGCCTCCCCCGCGCCGCCCCCGCCGCCCCCACCGCTGCGGTCCTGCATCGACATCTGTTGCATGTCCTGCGAATTAAATCGATGAAAAATGAGTCTAAGGCTGGATGGAATGTAAAATCTTACTTTCACTATGTTTCGATTTGGCCTACAACTCGTACATTTACCAGAAAAACGAAAAGAAAATCTTGATATCAGGACCAATTATAATTTGCTATTTTCTGTCTAGATCGCTGTCTTTTGAAATACTGCTCATAGACAGGTTAAAAATAGGCTCCCCGTACGTTTGCATATTCATGAGTGTGGGTGAGTTTTCATTTTTTTTTATTAAAACTCAATAGTAGAATCAATTAAAAAATATATTTTTTAATTACTTATTAATGAATTTAAAAAAAAATCTAACATAATTAATTATCTATAAAATATTTTTTATCCATCAAACAGATGGGTGAAGGTCACTCTTATATCGGATCCTCTACTAATAGAACTTTGAAACATCTCCTACTTTACTTTACTTTACTGGTACTTTAATAAAGTACCAGTAAAGTAAAGTAAAAATAGGGGGAACCTTAAAAGAGACGTATGGTGCTCTAATAAAATTTTATTTTCTTGGTGTATTATTGAGTTATATTAAAAAAAGTTGGTGGCATTTTGTTTGACATAGGATTAATACAGTGCACACGGGGGTGTGCAATGAAATAGAATGACAGTGCGAAAACACGAGCTTTCGGGTTGCCGCTGAAACTTCATTGTAAATGTTCTGGTAAAGTAGCCATTGCTTTACTCGAATTTCTGACTGTAACTCACTTAACTGACATAATAAATAATTGACTGATTGACTAATACTAACTTTTATTTACACTTCTTAAATAATTTTGATATTAATTATTTTTAAAACTTTAATAATACGAATACGAAATATCGTTTTTCTTGACACTGGAAATATGAGTAAACGCGATGCCAAAACTAAAAAAAAAAGTAAAAATATTTCAAATATTAATGTTGAATTTACCTGCGCAAGGTCCCGAGGCGTATAGTGTCGAGGCGGCGGGGCGAGCGGGGCCAAGGGGGCCAGGGGGGCGAGGGGGGCGTGCGGGGCGGCGGCGGGGGGCGCGCCGGCGTGCGGCCCGCCGCCGTACGCCGCCCACATGCAGTCCACGCCCAGGTTGAAGTAGAACCGCAGCGTCGCTATGTCTGTAAATCAGGATCGTGTATTACCAATAGAACGAATTTTTATATTTTAAACAGTTACACACGACCACAGTTTACAATATAAAAATATGAATACAAATCGTGAAAGTTTAAAACAATCAATAAAACGAAGTTTAAACTCGACTCGTACAGAAAAACCGACTTGACGTAACATAAACCCCACTCCAACGAATTATTCATACAAGTTTTCTCAATACATAGTCGCTTTTCGGTCAACGGGCTTGGAGACACTTACCATTCATGGGCAGATCAGATCCGTTGGCTTGCACGCTCTTATAAACGTGCGGATTGACGTGCGGCGGCGGCGCCAGGGCGTGCGCGTGGGCGTAGGGGTGCGGGTGCGGGTGCGGGTGTGGGTGCGGGTGCGGGTGCGGGTGCGGCGGCGGGGACTGCGCGCCGCACCACACCACGGACTTGACGCCGCACACGTACGGCGCGCAGCTGTACATGTTCACGCCGGACGGGTTCATGCCACCTGGAAATAGTGCCTGGCTTAGATCGAAGAACTCCCCTTTTAAGAGTTCTGTAGACTATAACGAACCCTTAGTTTCAAAGAAAAAGAAGAAAAATATTTATTTTCATGGCACACACACAACAACCAATAATAATAAAGTTAAAAACAAGTAAAACAATGGTTACATATTTGGTTGTGGGAAGCCAAGAAAAACGGCACCCACCTCAGCTGATTGCTGCAGAGTGACTGCAGCGCTGATATTCTGGTGGGTCCTAGTGGCATCACGAACTTAAAGCTGTCAGACAATGCCTGAACCTCATAAAAAAAATAGCCAGAAAAAAATATACTTCATATTTATTATTCATATTTAAGTAAACTACCATCAATACATATATTATATATTGCTTGTGAAATATATACTGGGTGATTTTTTTTACTGTTTTGAAAAAAATAGGGCGTGATAAGCAAATGAAATAAAAGCCTATGGCATAGTTATTTATATTATTTTTTTATATTTTCTAACTTCATCTAAAATTAAAATTTCATTAAACATTTCTATTCATTATTCTATTACCTACAAAACTTGCAAAAACAGGATCGTGTCAAGTTGCCGGCGTTTGTTTGTTTGTTGAAATTCAGTGTTCTAAAATTAAAAATAGAATAATGAATAGAAATGTTTAATGAAATTTTAATTTCAGATGAAGTTAGAAAATATAAAAAAATAATATAAATAACTATGCCATAGGCTTTTATTTCATTTGCTTATCACGCCCTATTTTTTTCAAGACGGTAAAAAAAGTCACCCAGTATATACAACGTGTTAGGTATGCACCCTATCCTACCGCCGGCTACCTATGTAATTTTGGTTATATAAACATATTGGTGTACATGAAATGAAGAGATTCGATTATAAAAACTTCCATACAAAACTTAAATACTATTAATTTAAATTTTAAAAATTACAACCCCTTAGTTAGTGAATGGAACAATGCGCAATGTACGTGGCGCGCGAATAGCACCAAGCCGTAGCGAGTAGGTACCTACTGTACTAGCGAGTCTGATGACGTGTGTGCGAAGGGAGGAAGGGGCACGCGCGGGCTCTACCCATCTCCCACCCGTTCTAACCGTAGTACAAAACTGTTTGTTTAAAACTTACCAGTAGAAAAAAAGAAGGATGAAACATGTGATCCTCGTACACGTATGTGTACGAGGATCACATGTTTACGTACCGATGCCATTTTCGTAATCAGCACCCCCAGAAACCTCGAAAATGATACCCATATCACATTTTGAAGAAAAAATATGCCCGCCATTTTTGATCTAATAACGGATGCCATGTTCGCTATCAGCACCCCGAAAAACCTCGAAAATGATACTGATATCACATTTTGAAGAAAAAATATGTCCGCCATCTTGGATCTGAAAACGGATGGCATTTTCGTAATCAGCACCCCAAGAAACCTCGAAAATGATACCCATATCACATATTGAAAAAAAAAAGTCTTTCTGCCATCTTGGATCTGAAAACGGATGCCATTTTCGCTATCAGCACCCCGAAAAACCTCGAAAATAATACTCATATCACATTTTGAAGAAAAAGTCTGTCAGCCATCTTGGATCTGAAAACGGATGCCATTTTCGTAATCAGCACCTCGAAAAACCTCGAAATTGATACCTATATCATATTTTGTAGACCCCTTACAATTTTTTCTGGCTTCTGTGGACCCCCGTCCATGCTACATTTATATCACATTCCCATATTTGAATTTTTATTCACGCCTACGTAGACCCCCATCGAGTCTCCCATGGACCACTTTGGGAATCACTGGTATGATATATGACGTACCCCCATTTTCATTTCATGGACCCCCAAATTTTTTTTTGCGCTGACGCAGACCCCTTTTACTTTGTCATAGATCCCCAGGGGTCGATATAGACCACTTTGGGAATCACTGTTTTAAAGTATTATTAAAAATATCGATACCGACTAACGTATATGCGGTACAACACTATCGATCGACTTTCTTATCTTAGAAAGGGACAAATAACGTAAATAACGTAATGAGTGAGCAGGACTTTGCGAAAATATACTTCTGCATAATTCAGTTTAGTTGATCTCTGATAATACGTGTTTTATATGAATTATTTACTTACCGGTGAACTATCATACAATCTTTTTTAATATTTGATATTCTAAACGTATTTAGATATGATTTTAGTGCTCAGGAAGCCATTTCCTACATATTTTCGGTAGAAAATGAATTGTACGGGTCGGAGGCTTGGTCGGTAATGGCGTCATTGGCGTCGCGATTTCGAGCATTGTAAATAAGCTAGCAACGTGTTGTGCGCGTCGGTTGCCCTGTATGCGGTATCTATTGGGGGTGATCTGTGCTTTCCATACATTAAAAACAATTATTCATTTTCATAACAATTTCAGCGCAAGTGGTTAATTAATTGCATTGCATTGTGGCAGTAGCGCCAACTATTGAAAAAAATATATATATTTCACAAGCATGTGTTAATGCGAAATAATATAAAACAACTATTAAGGGTAAAAGCGACTTCTTAACGATATTTAATAAACTGCAAAGTTTATTATATATATCGATTGCCTAACTAGCATAGTGTGGCAATAGATGGCGCTACTGCCACCATAAGGCAATGCAATAAATGTGAAGGAAAGATTTGACAAATCGGGCAGGACTTCGGTAGCTCAGTTGGAAGAGCGGCTGGACTAGATTCCCAGTAACCGCGAGTTCGAGTCTCATCTGAAGTTTTTCTTTCCATTTTTCTTGAATATATTTATACTTCAAGCCCTGTTTCAAAACTTCTAAACAGAGTTTGAATGCGGTTTACATAAACGTATTTAATTAAGATAATGCTAGAATTTCATCTTTGTTTTTCGATATCAATAAAGACAAAAACACACTGCAGTCTCTAATGAATTTTGTTAAAAAATATCACATTGAATGTAAGCAAGCGCCATATTGAGATTTCATGTAACTAAATTGTATAATTTAGTATCATATAATCTCAATAGATGGCGCTGACTTACTATAATTGTAGTTTCCACAGGTCACGCGAAAAGCGACCTACAAGCGGGCGGAGCCGCAGGCAACAGCTAGTTGGACAAAATATTACCGGTGTAAGTAGTGAGCGTGTTGGTGGCGGCGGGCGTGGAGGCGCGCGCGGCGGGGGGCGCCGCGGGGCCCGCCGGGGGGCCCAGCTCCCCCGACCCGGCCCCGCCCTGCAAACCAAACATACATACTTACATACTAACATTATAAATACGAGAGTCTTGACTGTCTGTAATGCCTTCATGGTTAAGCCTCAGCATCGATTTGGGTGAAAGGACAAGGTCCACGTTGGGCCTGCACCTTGTACACTATTTCAAAAGATAGAGAAAAATAGGTAGAATCATGGAAAAATACTCAAAAAGAAAATAAAATAAATTAAAATGAATTGTTGTTTTTTGTCGAAAATATTTATTTTATGTAATTTTTGTATGACAACAATATGTCACCACATTGCTACTATGACATTATTGTTTTTGAAATATACTTACGACAAATAATTGAAGGTATAATAAACTATTTGAACAGCTGAAAATGATTTAGTATTTTATGCTTCTTCTCTCAATATAGTGAACAAGGTGCGGGCCCAAGCTCCATACATTTTGGAACGTCTCCTTAGCAATTAAAATAATTGATAACCGAAGGGTAAACGAGAAGTAAAGCTTTTTTTAAAATATCAACCCCTAAAGGTCAAATAGGGCATGTAAGTTTAGAGATGGTATTGTGAAAGAAAGGCCTGGCCCGAACATTACAACTTTTCTATTTTGACGTGATGATGAACGTCTGATAAATCGATGACTGCACGCATGAGAAAGTGTCACGTTCCGCCCGAGTCGAGCGTGCAAGCGGGAGCGCGAAATAAGCGATAGAGAGGCACGTTCAGCTTGTGACACATGTTTTCTTATGACGTTATCACGTACTATTACGTGATAATTTTAAGATTTATCTTCCGTAAACCGACTTTACACAAAATATTTTTTTTATAAATTATATTAATATCCTAATGATAAACTTCATACCTGGTTATGGTGGTTGTCGGGTGTGGCGCCGCCGTTGGGCGCGTGTATGTCGTGGGGCGGAGCCCCCGCCGGCCGGCAGTCCACCATCAGGGGAAGTGCTTCAACTTCAACCTGCAAACAAATCCCCAACACTTACAATCACAGTATATACACAAAAACGTAACCGGCGAGTCGTGGGTGTTTGCATGTATGATTGAATGCATGCTTTTACCTCTGCCTACCCCTTCGGGGATTACAAGGCGTGAAGTTACGTTTACGTTTACAGTATTATTCGTTAAGCCGAAAGCCCACCCATGACTCGACCGCATAAATAGTTCGATTTGATCAGCGAATAGACCGTCTAACTTTTATAATCGTTAAGGTATTTGGTTCTTCTTGTCCTTTCGTGGCGCCTATGATAGTAATTGCTATGTAATCGCAATATATCCGATTATCGCTATTGCTTTCATATCGCCGACTAAAGTAATAATCATAAACGTAGGTAAAAATAGATTCAGTTCCATTTCATTTCTAATTTCCCAATATTATTGAAAGATTATCATGAATAAATCGTTTTATACACTACGCGCCAAAGAATCATGGCCAGTTCCTTAATTACATTGATTTGCACAGAAAAAAAGAAATAAAAAGGTTAAAATTGAAGGGACTTTGCGTGAAGATACATACATACAAATTAAAATGTTACAATCTGTGTTATCTTTTTAATTTTCAGTTTCCTTTATATCAGGTTATAGTGCAGTCTTATAACAAAGCTACAGCTATTCCCGCGGTATCTCCATAAGTAATATCAATATAATAATGAAGATTATAAGGGGCATTATAAGGCATTGAATAAAGTTTATAAGGGGTCAGAAAGCATTCTTACAAAAACGAATGAATAGTTTGAATACCGCATTGCGTGCGTTAGTTAACAATAAAAGAGATCACCCTCCTTTCGGGATCCGTAGTCAATATTTAGTATTTTTAAAGGAAAATGGAAACAAAAATTTGACTTCAGGCGAGGCTCGAACTCGCGACCTACTGGGAATCTAGTCCAGCCGCTCTTCCAATTGAGCTACTGAAGCCCTGCCCGATATGTCAAATCTTTCCTTCACATCTATTGCATTGCTTTATGGTAGCAGTAGCGCCTTCTATTACCAACTATGCTAGTTAGGCAACCGATATAATAGACTTTTCAGTTTATTGAATATCGTAAAGAAGTCGCTTTTACCCTTAATAATTGTTTGATATTATTTCGCATTAACACATGCTTGTGAAATATATTTTATTTTTAAAGAAAAATGGAAAGGGCTTCAGTAGCTCAATTGGAAGAGCGGCTGGACTAGATTCCCAGTAGGTCGCGAGTTCGAGCCTCGCCTGAAGTCAAATTTTTCTTTCCATTTTTCTTTAAAAATAAAATATATTTCACAAGCATGTGTTAATGCGAAATAATATCAAACAATATTTAGTAGTTATCCACTTTGTCCACTCCAAACCCCTACACAAATTACGATAACAACTTACAATCTCCACAACAAATACGATCATATCTCACTAAGCTACTCCAAAATTAATTTGTAACTAATTATACAATATCTATGTTACATTACATAATATTAACCTTTCACCGTCTACAAGTTACTACATTTTTTATTAAAACAATTGATTTAAGATTCTCAACAAACTTATAAAAAAACCGTGTATACTCACCCTAATCATCGTTTACTTTAAAAACTGTCAGTGTTGTTATGGACTTGAGTTTAATTTGTTGTAAATTGCATAGGGAGAAATCGTTGATACTTAGGGTAACCCATACTATACTCTAAGCATACTTTGCTCAAAGTAAAGTCGTAATGTGGTCTGTGAATTTCAGGGTTAGTGTCACAGACCGCACTACGACTTTAGTTTCAGCAAAGTATGCTTAGAACTGTCAGTAAAGTATGAGTTTTGTCAGTAAAGGATGAGTTTTGTCAGTTAAGGATGAGTTTTATCAGTAAAGTACGAGTTTTGTCAGTAAATTATGAGTTTTGTCAGTAAAGGATGAGTTTTGTCAGTTAAGGATGAGTTTTATCAGTAAAGGATGAGTTTAGTCAGTAAAGTACGAGTTTTGTCAGTAAATTATGAGTTTTGTCAGTAAAGTATGAGTTTTGTCAGTAAAGGATGAGTTTTGACAGTAAAGGATGAGTTTTGACAGTTCTAAGCGTACTTTGCTGAAAGTCAAGTCGTAGTGCAGTCTGTGCATATCACCATAAGGATGACATTCACAGACCGCAATCAGAACGCGCTACGACTTCTTTGACTTTGGAGTTGAGGTTTCAACGTACATTTTGTTAAACTCTTATTTTACTTATACTTTACTTAGTAAAGATGTATTTTGCAAAGTAAGAGTTTTGACACGCCTGTGAAACAAAATAAGCATTGTCATTTCAAAGTCAAAGTTAAGTCGTAGTGTGGTCTTTGAATCTCACCCTTAGAGCTTGTGAGCTCCAAATGGAATGAGGAACAATAAACCTCATTACATCTGATATAAGCTGAGAGGAGAATAATAGAAGCGGAAAGAAGGAAATCTGACCACATCCTCTAAACGTTAGGGGACACCTTAAGAAAATTTGGTAGTCATCCTCATTAATTTAAGAATAGCTCACGTATAATGGATCGCGTATGCTTGCGAGTACGTCCGGGTCACTCAGAGTATTGCCACAAAAAATAACCTATGTCCGAAGGGACATGCTATTTTTTATGGAACCCTGAGATATTAGGGTTTAATTTATCTCTACGAACAATTTCATCACAATCAGCTGAGCTATTTGATTATGAATGAAAGTATAACAGACAGAGAGAATTACTTTCACATTTATTTATTTATTTAACTTCTATGCACTCAAATAAAAGGTAAACATACCTAAGGCGGAATTAATGCAACTACAGGGTATCAACCAGTTAACCTTTGGGTTTATCATATAAGTATGGTTTATCCATAAAAAACACTGACTTCTGGACCAAAAAAAAACAATAAAACGACAACCAACTAAACTACATCAACTAAGAATAGCTACGATATGGAATTTCCCAATACGTAAGCATTTCACTTGATTGATACAGAAATTAGGCGACTTTTCCCATCCCCCTTTTTGTTTGCGCTCTAACATATTAGCATTTGGCGAGTGATCAGAGAAAATTACGTTTCGAATTGGTTGGTTTGTGGCATGGCAACTTTATTCTTGTTTGTATCTCCTTTCAAACTTGAAACTTAATGGAAGAGGTAATCTAATTACGAAAACCAAAAAAAAGTGCTAATATTTTTTTTTAATCATTGTAGTCCCGACGTATGTAGGTAATTGTCCCTAAATGAAAACAAAAATTCTTTGGAAAATCTTTTTTGTCAGTTTTATTAATTACTTTGAGCAGAACATTGGGGTCACCAAATTTTCCTAACTTGGTGACCCCAATGTAAATTTACAGGTATTTTTTTCAGCACCAAATAACACCATTAAATTCTGATTTGCTTTATTGCATCTATAGAAAACGAGACTTATATAAACACGAAATCAATTAGACGTAACATAGATTATCGAAGGCTATGAAGTAAAACGTTGGAAAACTTTTAAGACCATGAAATTTGAATGGGATGACTCAGGGATGACTGGACCAAGTGATATGCTTACGTCTACCTAAATGCATCTACGGTAACTAACGGGCATTGGTTCGTAATGAAAGTAGTCCACATGTTGGCAGTAGCTATGTAAGTAATCTTCAGAATCTGTCTCTTTCCAATCCAATTTGCTTGTCTCCTGAATTTTCTCTTTTTCTTCCTTCTTGCGTTTGCCCAAACTTTGCTTTCGACTGATGTTGCCTTTTAAATTAAATTAACTATTATGGAATGATGAAGAAAGAAATACCTAGATCAATACTTCATTTAATTAATTTATGTTTATGAAATATTCATTTGAAGAACTAAATGGAGTAAAACGTAACAAAAGTTAATTTGAATAGAAAATTGGGGAGTATTAAAAAAAAACAAAATGTTTGCTCCAGATTATGTGAAAATGAAGTGAAAATGTAGGTATGTTATTTTAGCATCATGTGTAGGCAAAATTGATAAATTGAAAGTGAAATATAGGATAAATCAATGTCAGCAAAAACAATAGTGCTTTGTGACTGAATTTCAAAATGAATCATCATGGAGTTTATTTGGCAAAATAAATGAATGATCGCACCTATTTGCTGCAACATTTGACTTAGATTCAAGAGCTGGGAGTTCGCTCGCGAATATCTGTATGGGGGCGCCCAAGGTTTGACATCCTCAATCGCGAGAGGTTCTAGCTGGTCATAGCTCACCATCCGTTTCTCGCCCAACTCCTCGATAAAGACCAGACATGGCCCACCGTCTGGTCTCATCTCCTGAATATGGCAGTGGTACGGTACAGCTTGATCTGGCACCAACTTGCAATAACACTTAACACCGACTTGCAAAGTCGTACCATCCGAATACCGAGCTCCGTAACGCATCTCTGCAAATTCACACAACTTACAAAACTCTGGCTCAAAAAACGAGAAGCAAACAAAGTTAATCTGGGTAGTACCTCGTCGCAGTTCACTCCACACATCGAATTCTATGTTTCTGTATATATCTGGGTCCAGGGCCTTTGCTACTTTATAAGGAAATGGAGTTATACCGTTGTCCAGCAAATCTTTAGCACTATTCACATTCAGACAGTTCATACACACATTCTCCAGCTGAATAAGGCTTCGATTGAAGACAAATATGCTAAGGGACTCTTTCAGAAGACTCGCCCTCTCCAGATCCTTGGTGTGGTGCTTGCATTTCAAAGACAGAGCATTGTTGTTTTTATCCCGGTCATTTTCATTGGGCGCTTCTATGAAAATTTTGGCCCTTTCTTTTTGCTTCTTTCGTCGTTCTACATTCTCAGACATGAAGTACTCTATGTGATTTGAGGGCACTTTATCGTGAAGCATTTTGTCTACAGCATACGGCAGATCTTTGAGTTGATACACACCATCGTAAAGAATCTCATAAGCTAAGGCTATAAATATGAATTTGCATGAGAAAAAATATGTGTAACAGAACTAAAATTTTTAAAGTACTTACCAGAGGTTTAGTAATTAAAATTATATAAGGTTGGGGAAAATGTTTCTTCGCATTTTTTAAGATAATTCAAAACATTTTTTAATATAATTTATTTAAATTTAACTAAAGTATGTATGTACCATTTTGTTCGATAACCTTTTGCCATCTTGTAGGTAGGGACATGATCCCATTGCTATAAAAATTTTTGGACTTCTCATCAAAATACCGCGACAAGTGGATTTGGCAGTCCTCTCGTGATGTTAACCTTATTGCATAAAGAATTCTGAAGAGACCGAAACAGGTGGAAATCTGAAGGTGCAAGGTCAGGACTATACGGCGGATGCATTAACACCTCCCAGCCAAACTCTCTTAATTTTTGCTGAGTGGCTATAGATGTGTGAGGTCTAGCGTTATCATGATGAAACACCACACCCCTTCTGTTGATCAATTCCGGCCGCTTTCTCTCAACTTCTTGCTCTTGCTTTAATCTCATCAGTTCTTCGCAGTAGAGTTCAGAATCGATAGTCCTGCCTGGTGGTAATAGCTCATAATGAATAATGCCCTTCCAATCCCACCACACACACAACATCACCTTATTACGAGTTAACCCGGGTTTCGCCACAGTCTGTGAAGCCTGACCGGCCTTTGACCACGACCTTTTTCGCACGTTCTTGTCGTACGTGATCCACTTTTCATCACCAGTTATCAGCTTCTTCAAAAATGATTCGATTTCATTACGTCGTAATAAAGAATCACAAATGTTTACACGGTTCATTAGGTTTCTTTCAGTGAGCTCGTGAGGTAAATATCGAGCTTTTTTTTGTACCCAGCTTTTTTCAAATGCGCCAAAACTGTTTTGTGATCAATTCTCAGTTCTTCAGCTACGTCGTAACTACTGATATGTCGATCTTGCTCCACTTTTTCAAAAATGGCATCCATTTTATCCGTAATAGGGCGACCAGAGCGAGGTGCATCTTTGACATCAAAATTTCCGGATTGAAAATGCTTAAGCCAAATTTGTGCTACTCTCACAGACACTGCACTAGGTCCATAAACATCGCAATTTTTTTTCGCGGCTTGCGTTGCATTTTTACCTTTTTTGTAGTAAAATTTTAAAATGTATCGAATTTCTTCATTAGATTCACTCATCTTGACAGTACGAAAAACAAATGAAAATCACACATTTGCCTAATTTGAATTTGGAATTATGTTCTTCAAAATTTTAACTTTCAATGATACCAAAACCAGCCAAATACAAATACTACAGCCAAAGAGATTTTATTGCATACATACTATAATGCGAAAAGACTTTTTCCCCAACCTATTAAATTATTTTTACCTAGGTCATTTATGCAATTATGGTTTAATAAAGAAAATGTGACTTACACTGGCAAAATGAGGACACATTAATAAATTCTTTAGTGTACACTGCATCAAAGTGCTTTGTTTCAGGTGAGTAAAATAAGTAAATTGTGTCTCCGTAGCCATTGCATATTTTTGTCTGAGGGCCCTTGTTAGCTTCAAAAATGACAAAGTCACGCCTGTAATGTCGTATTTTATAGTATGGTGATTAAAAACAATTCAATTTTAAAAGAATAATCCAGATTGTGAAACCAAACACCAATATATGAATAGAAAATTAACAAACAAAAGACCCTAAACCAAATAAGATAAACAGAAATGATTTAGATCAGTCCGAGTCATCAAGAGTGAATTGATTGGGATTTTTTTTATATATAAAAATATTGAATATAAAAGTCATGTTAAAATAAAAATATATTACAAATTATGAGAGGGACTGCCCAAACCAAGTGTGGAATATAAAATGGGACACTGATGGTAATTTATGTGTTTTATTTTATTAAAATACATTATTCAATGATCTCTTTGGTCAGTTAATTTTCTACAGAAATATTATTTGTAGTTTTTTGTTTTATTTTAATTTATATGTTTGAAAAAACCTTACCTATACATATGACTCATGGCTGATATTTCTACGAGCCCACCCCATTCAGATGGATTAGACATTTCTTTTAGATAATTTTCGAATGGGCAATTCATTGACTACAATATAAAAGATTAATTGTTAGTATGATTTCAATGCAATCCAATTTATAGCAGAATCATTGAAAAATTACAAAAATACATCCTACCCCTTCAATGAGATGTCGATTGGATCCCATAAATTGTACACACTCTAGGCGAACTTTATGGAAATATCTTTGGGTGTTATACACGTTCTCGGATACGGCCCTGAAGAGACAGCTGGAGTCTCTAGCCGTGTGTTTACGAAAGAAACCCATCTCGTCCAGCCATCGATCCGGTTCGGACGAACGTTTGTGCACTTTCCAAGGGCCGCGGCACCGTATAGGCGAAGGCGACATTGCAAAACACGACTAACAATCTGCAGGTAAACAAAAACAAATGATGGACGACCCTAACGCAAAAAAATACGCACTGAAATTCATACGAACGTGATTATCCTAGGACACGGGGGATGTTTTGGTCACATTTAACACAGTATCGCCACAAAAACCATATCGTAGCTACTACATCGATAGACGAATGCCTGAAATGGTTGTTTTGCTGTCTACGATAAATACAACACGTGCAAATGCAATAAGAAATATAGACCGCTCACTATTACGATTATAATACTCACCGGAATGATAACGTCCAACAGTCAGCATCAGTATTGAACTGTTTATTGAAATTCAATAAATTTCGGAGATATTGAGGATAGATTGCACGTGCCAAAAGCAACAAGCAACCGTCAAGAAGAGCCGGCGGGAAGGCAAATCAAAATTTACATCAAAATAGCATTTTCGCAAAAAATGTTACCACCATGACAGTCACAGATTAAAAAATACATTTTTGAAATAAAAATATCACCTTTGGCTGTACCGGGCTGCACCGACTACATACTAGACAAAGACAAAATTACGCTGAAGTATTCTCTTTTGAGACCGATTTTTCGGAACAAGTCAGTGTTCTATCGAACTACGTAATACCTTTTTTGTTCTGAATACATTTTGTTCGAGCAGCTAATCTTGGACCAATTAAGTTTTAAACATAGGTAATAGACTTAAGAAAGAAAGGAAAATAGTACGAGAAAAAAGATAGGTACTCTATGACCTACAAAACCCTGTGTCACAATGTAAATATAGAACAGTGAGGAAACTACGTACAAAGCGTTCAAAACGGCACATGCACACAAACATCCCCCAGGGATCGGTATTGGGACCTTTGCTTTTTTTAATTGGTGTGAATAATGTGAGTAGAGTAGGACTAACGGGACATCTAACGCTATACTATATGCAGACGACACTTGTCTCTTTTATTTTGGACGTAATTTTGCGGATCTAATAAAGGAGGCACAGTCCGACTTGCACAAATTTAGTATTTGGTGCCAAAGTAACATACTAACAATAAACACTAAAAAAACCTCAAATATGATTTTCCATGCCAAACATAAAAAAAATCCCCAATACACACCTTTAACAATAAATGGCACTATAATACAACTCTCACATCACGAAAAATATTTAAGACTAAATTTGGACGATAAACTCGATTGGCGAGCACATATTAAACACATAAGATCAAAATTAATATCAATAACAGGTGCTCTGCGTAACACTTTGAGTTGCATTCCTCGCAAAATTCGTATGACCATCTACAATACGCTGGTGAAACCGCACTTGGAATATCTTATAGAGATATGGGGGTGTGCCACCTTTACAAATCTCAAACCCCTCCAAGTCTCTCAAAATAAATTGATAAAAGCACTTTTTAACTACGATCGTTTGACGGATACACGTACACTTTACCAGGAAACAGAAATTTTAAATTTAAAACAATTATATACTTTTAAAACATGTATTTTAGTGAACAAAATATTAGCTGGCGAGTTACATACAAAAATAACATTTACAAAAAGACATAATACATATAGGTTGAGAAAAAGAAATAAAATACAAGTTAAAGCTCCTAGAACTAATTATGGCAAAAGATGTATTACTTTTGAGGGTGCACAGTTATACAATAATTTACCAGGCTCAATAAAAGCCTGTAAAAAGTTATCATTGTATAAAAAAAAATTAAAAAACATGTCTCTAATAGTATATTTTAAGACAGTCCGCCGATTACTGAAATATAAATATTATATAATAATTATGTAATGTTACTAAGCTCAATGTAAGTGTACGATGTTCTTTTTGAGTAAATAAATGTCTTTAAACCTAACATCCGCATCTACGAGGCCTTGTGTTCTCGCGGTGCTACAGTAGCGACGCGTCGAGACGAGCGGTTACGTTGTGATTTGTTTTTGTTTCCACGTATACGAGCGTATTGCGTGGTATACGACTGTTTGAACTCTGCATTATCAAAACCGGAGCTATCGTTTTTTAAACTTCCTGGTGATTTTGAAAGGCAAGAATGATGTATTGTTATAATATCTAACATATTTTAAAAAAATCTCGTGTGACAGTGTTTGTAACAATGCTCTTCCGCAGCGGCTAGACCGATCATTATGAAATTTTGTGTGTATGAGAATCGGTTGTAGTCTTTTTTATATCCCTAAATGGTAAGGATGATTCTCACCATTTATTTTTTCGATTTTTTGAATCGTTAATTTGTTTATTTATACCTCTAAGGCGATACGAAGTTCGTCGAGGCAGCTATTTATTATCCTGCTTACCCGAGTGGGTGAGGGGAAGAGAAACTCGCCCGGTCTCGACAACTCGTTGCAGTATTAACATCTACATAGACTACATATTATAATTTGTAAACTGTTTTACCGCGGTGTGACGTCATAACGTGCTGCAATTTTATATAAAAATAAAAAAATAAAATACGCTTACACTCACAGTCGCACAGTAGGTAGGTATAATATAAACCTGTGTCGTGAGTGCCGTTGTACACATACAGCACATACACAAACACACAGACCCGAAACAAATATCTGTAGGCCATACAAATATTTGTTCCGGTGCGGGGATCGAACCCGCGACTCTTCGAATCAAACGGTGGTTTCGCACCGCTGGACTAACCAGGTCGTTTAGGCCGTTTTGAGTCATTTCACTATTCGCAACATTTTGAATCGTTATATCTTAACAACTTTTAAGTACTTATTGACTATATGTTTCAAAGACAAATAGTATTTATTTATCCAATACTATTACAGGGTAACCAATAAAAAAAATAGTCAACATCCCAATACGATTGACTAAACGTCAGTAAATGCTAAAATATTAACGCCAATAATTAAAAAAAAATGTGACATCCTCCCTGTTGCTTCAATGGAGTGTAGGTAAATATTTTATAAAATGGGCTTAGTTTCCATACTGTTTGTATCTATCTATACCGTGCCTGTGTCTTCAAATCAATTGTCAGTGCTGCCAATATGTAGACAATTGCCGAATTGCGGGCAATTTTCCATCAGGGAGTAACGTGGAGTTTGGTTTTATGTTAGAAATATTTTTATTCTATTTTTTTTTTCAAAAATATCAAATTATTATGAGAATTTCATTACATTGAAGTCAAACATTGGATACATTGAAAAACTATTTACAATCATACTTAAAATGGACCTAGAAAAAACTCAGTTAAAACTTTTGGAGCCCGTAGGCGGCTGTAGGTACGAAATCACACTACGATTTTCGCTATGCATGAACTTGATATTAATTGTGAAGTTGGAATGTGTGATGATAATACACTACAGTGAAAAAGTGTTCACTTCATTTTGCCACTCCAAAGTATCACTGGAGTGAAAATAACATTACTGGTGGTAGAGTATAAGTGTATGAGCTCAAAGGTGTAGGTACCACCGATTTATCAGCCGCCAAATGGTAGTGTTCAGCACTATTGTGTTCCGGTTACACGGTAATGTATGACCTGTCAGGGGTGGCAACGCATTAGTTCGTTTATTAGTTCGTTCAGTATTAGTCTTTTTTAAAACAAAAACAATACATCGCACTTGACCAGCCCGACATGGTTGAATTAGGTAGAAAGTCAACCCCCCCCCACACACACACACCGGAGCAGCCAAGAGAAACCAAAAGAGGGAGCGGCGTTTGGCGTGGCTCAGCCCACCACTAGCTGCTGTAGTAGGGAGGCGGCTGGGGAAGAGGTGTATGCGTATGTCGTTGGCCCTGCATCCTATCCCCAGCCACCTAGCGGTGGTCCCGCCGTCGGATAGGGACGTAGTGGGGAGACGGCTGGGGCGGAGGTCTATGAGTATGTCGTTGGCCCTGCACCCTATCCCCAGCCGCCTAGCGGTGGTCCCACCGTTAGATAGGGACGTGTGGGGCCGCAGAGGGGGCGGTTGAGAGTCAGTTCTACCCTGACACTCCCGCTCCCCCGGGGCTGAACTGTGCTGTGCTACGATTCGGCGGTTACGTTTTGGCCAACGTAACAGACAGCAAGCCTATTGACATGTCCGGGCACATTTCTAAACTTCAAGGTGCTGGGAAACTTCCAGAAAATGGAAAAACCTCAATAGAATAAGAGATAAGGGATTTTACACCGTTATCTCTAATATCCCCTGACCCGAGAATCGAACCCAGGACCCCAGCGTAGTGGTAGTGGCCTGCTACCACTAGGCTATTGAGTATTAATAAGAAAACTGAATTAATTAATTCTATTGAAGGAGCTAGAAATATCTTAATCGTGTAGGAACTCACTTCATCATATTGAGAATGTTGCATTCAATTAGCAAATACCGCGTTGCATTTAGTAGGCTTCACTCTCTCAGGTGAAGAGTTTTGTGTTCCAGATTATAAGACCCAGATAAACGGTCAACTCTAATAACAACTATTATTAGTTGATGATGTTCGGTAAAGAGATAATTTGTAAAATTGTCCCGCAAAACGTTAAATGCATACCGCATTCCCTTCATTTTTAAGGCACAGGGACAGTTGAATCTGTTGATAGAGGGAAAACTTATAAGAGGTTTCCATTATCTTCTTTATATGAAATCATTAGATTGCTTTATCATGAAGCTTAGTGTCAGTTGCGATTCTAAGAGTGAATTGAGCAAAGTATAATTTGTCATCAAAACCAGCAACAAGCAGCAACTATTGGAGATTTCTGGAGTGATCCACTTTGAATTTGCCTATTTTTAAGATTGTATAAGTCTGTTTAGCTTTAATCGCTTTATTTAATTTATTTTGATTGTTTTAGACAGGATGTACGAGAGCTGTTAATATTTTTTGCAGGGGATATACTAAATGAATAAAAATAATAGGTAGAATATATTATTTCAATCTATATTTATAAAAGCACCGTCTGTAAAACATACAAAATTTTGATAAAAAATGATTTTATTGGCATCGTTAGCATATTACAAAATTGAAAAATGAAGTATTGTTATACACGTGTAATACGACAGTATAAAAAATTATTGCATATATGACTTAAAACATTCTGTTTTGTAAAATTTGAATACACCTTATGATACTGGTTGAGCATTTACGTAAACTTAGTACATATAATGTACATATTTTACTTAATTGAGTTATGTTTAACATACGTCTTTAATTAAAACATGGAATTTGTTAAGAAAATGACCGAAAACAACTTTTGGTAACCACACTCCTAATTTACTGACCAGAGGCATCACTCATATTCGATGCATGAATCTCATGAGTCGATACTTATCTCAGCTAAAGAGAACACAAGCACAAACAAAGCAACTATACGGAATTTGTTAAATATTTAAAATAAAATTAAATAGGTACTGGAGTGCAGTGTGTTCCCAACTTAAATAAAATCAGTACAGAATCTTAATAGTTAATTATTAATTTCAATATAAATTAAATAAAATGCTCATAAAATACACTTATCGTTTATACCATTAAAAGTGACATAGAAAATTTGGTTCCTATCTTCTAATGATAAAGGCCAGATTACGGCCCGTGGCCCGTTCCATCCATCGGTTACACTGGATAATAAAAGACAGTGCAAAACATGTTTTGGAGCGGGCAACGTACACAGGCCTGTTACTTACAAAACTTAAATTAAATCTATACGGCGATACTAGCGAGATATAGTTGCGGTAAGATAGGGGATGGAGCAGTTCAGGCTGTCTTCTCCTGCTCGATGATGTCCTTGGTGGGCAGAGGGTTCTTCTCGCAAGTCTCTGTGTGCTTCAACTTGGTGGGGTCGAAGTTCTCGATGCCGTTCAGGAACTTGTTCTTTTCCTTCTCGGCTTCGATAGCTGTAGGATAAAAAAAATAGTTAAAATATTTAAATGCATGTGCAAGGCATGTGGATGAGGCAGATGACAAACAGTACTCCTTGCCACCCATATTCCCCTCCCATCTGACGACGCCTATGTACATGAGAAATTTTTGCCGGGGTAGAGAAATTTTGCATTCCAAAATATTTACTTTTGCTTGAGATAAATTGGGGTGAAAAGTTATAAATAAATAAATCTTTGCATATCCTTTGGGATATCACTCAAATCTACATGGTAATTAAAAAATCTTAACTTTGTATCGTTTAATGTTTGCAAATACGCGTGGATGCAGATCTTTAGTCTAGTTACTGGGAATACTGGCATTAAGTTACGACAAATATATCGTTATCGTTATGAGTTACTTATTACGTAAAATTACACATAATTTCAAACATATTTAAAGGGTGGGGTCAAAAGTCTTAGAAACCGGCGTGCATGTATGAAGAGAATGATGAATGTAGATGAGGCACGGGAAGTGTGTCAGGACCGGAATATCTGGTGCCCCAAACTCTCTGCCTACCCTGTTATGGGCCTGGCCAGAGGATACATACATACATATTTAAAATTTCCTGTTTTCGTGTGGGATAAGTTATTTTGAGAATTAATTTCTGCATAATTTGCGTCAGGCCACGTAACAGGAAAACTTTTTATTTAATTTATCCAGTTAGTCATAATAATTTAAGAGATCTCGCACTATATAGGTAGGTGCACAAATAACACCAATAACATTTTTGGTAGAGCTCCAGTGACGGAGCTCGCGGGCGTAGGCACCACCGCATTACCTATTTTACTTGCCGCTAAATGATAGTGTTCAGCACTATCGTGTTCCGGTCAGGTGGTAATGTACGGCCCTGTAATTTCCGGCATAGAGGCATAACACCTAATGCCTCAGGAGTGGCAGCGCATCTGCATTTTGACCTCTGGTCATTGGGTGTCTATAGGCTGCAGTCATCACTTAACATCAATGTGAACTGCATGCTTGTTTGCCGCATTTATTACAAAAAAAAAACACAAATGATGCCCGATCAAAATAGTGAAACTCTACACCACCCACCAAATATGGATGATGAATGAGTGATGTGTTAATATTTGTGGAGTCGTACAAAAGAGTCTTTGTTTGAATTAATGTAACTATTAAAAGACAGACATAAAACATGATACTCCTTTGCGTTTATAATTCTGAGACTTAATATGTTACTCTTAAGCCTATGCGTGTTATGATATATGTAATTGGTAGAGTAATATACATATGGTTAGATTATTTAACTGGCTCAGTAACCTAGTGGTAGCAGGACACTACTTCTACGCTCGGGTCTTGGGTTCCCGGGTCGGGAGCTCTCAGAGAACGTTTTGAAATCATTTATCTCTGGTTCTTTTAGGAGTTTTAAAATTTCTAGAAGTTTCTGAGCACCTCATAGTTTAATAAGGTGTCCGGAAACGTCGACGTTCTGTTACACGGGCCAAAACGTAACCGGCAAATCGTGGGTGTTTGCATGTATGCTTGAATGCATGCATTTACCTCAGCCTACCCCTTCTGGGTAACAGGCACAAAGTTACGTAGTTAGATTCTAATGTACGATACTGTAATTACAGGGTCATACATTATTATTAACTAAAATAACAAAGCAGATATAAAGATTTTAAACCAGTGCAATAAACAACGGTGTATCGCAAATCTGTAATGGAGCGGCATAATAGTGTCCGCATAAATGATGTGAGGTTGTAAATTTAGAGTGCATTGTGTGAGATTTGATAATATCAGTATGTAGTTCATAAAGCATAATAATATGCATGCTTTATGACAAGAAAGTAAAATGGCGCAAGTAAGCAGAAAACAAAGCATAAACGTAAACCTTCAATAGGTGGCAATGGATTCTTTTCTTCAGTCGTCGTGTGCTTCATCTGAGTCTTGTCGAAGTGTTCCACTCCGTCCAATAGATTCTGGTGTGCTTTCTCCGCGGCGACAACTGGCATCAAGCGAATCGTGCATGGCAACACATTGTAAGTAAATAAATAAGCTCGTTTATAAAGATTTTCGCATAATAACATAATGTTTATAAATAAGCATAATCATCAGTCAAACTATTAGTATCATGCCTAAAGGAGGTACTTCAAAAGACATAGCCAAAGTCAACTATAACTGTCTATAACTCTGTTCGTGTTCAGTATAAAAAATATTTAAAAATAATTAATTAAATGTAGATGAATATTTTTTATATTTCTAAGTTACAATGTTACTCCAGGAACTGCGTTACAACACGGTAATTTCTGCACAAAAAATCGTTTCAAATATCTATGTAGTAATACCAGGCGCATTAGATTGACTTTTCTACGCATTTTTCTCATTGATATACAGGGGTTTTTTGTATATCAATGATTTTTCTGCATTTTCTTAATTTCAACAAGTAAGTACCTACTGATGATGAAAATGAAATATCTCCTTTATGAAATTATATATAAGCGTGCTAAGCCCGCAATAATGTGGACAGGTGTAGTAAAAAAAATTAAATAGTGCAAGAGTAAATTATAACAATGATTTAATTGAATTTATGGAAATTGAAAATAAATAACTCAAATTAGTCATCTCCATGCGCTATGAAACTCATTACTGAGAAAAGAATGAATAAAAATATACCATCTTTGTCAGGGAGCGGATTCTTCTCTTGTGTTTCTGTGTGCTTCAGCCTGCTCGCATCGAATTTCTCGATACCGTCAAATAGGGCATTTTGGGTTTTTTCAGTGGCAACATCTGAAATACATAAATATGTCATGATGTGTTTCCGGTATCCATAATTCAAAATTCAAATTTGAAATCCGGTTACACCGAGTTCTGAAACTTCCATTTAGTTGCTACACAATGCTACTACATCTATAAAAAGTTCTGAAAACTTAGATCATATCAAATATTGAGGAAGCTACTTTGAATAATCAGAAGCCGGTGTGACTGATTTTAAAATAATAACACATTCATGCTCGTTATATTTTAGTATGAAAATCAAAACTTGTTAATGTCTACCGTTTATCGTAGAAAATCACATGTTATGAATTGATTCTTCAATTAAGTGAACTTCCGGCGTTGTTATTGTCGATATTGTTGACAATCATTGTGATCAATTTCAAGAAACGATTTTCAAATAAGAATAAGTACCTTTTTAAAAAAAATTGACTACCCATATTTTTTGAGTATCTTCTTAATTTTATCTTAGAATGGACGTTGGGTCTAAGGGAGCGTTTAAGTATTGCGTAACGCAATTTGTAAAGGGTTACGATGTGTTACACGGAGGTCCGAACAACGTGTTACGTGTGTAACACTGATTTTTTTAATTTAAATTAAAAATATAGGGAATTAAAATCTCCTAAGTTGGCAACTCTTTTCGCTAATGTTCGGGGAATCCCTCGAAGAATACTTAACGTATTCGAGGTTATTGAGGTTACTTTTATAGGCAAAAATGTTCATTTGTTTGGGTGTTACACGTAACGTTATGTTACATGGGGATCAGGGAGGGCCAAAAATCTTCAAGAATTGCATTACTTAATACTTGAACGCTCATAATACGTCGAATCGGATGTTCACAATTTGAAAAATCACAAAAGGTCGAATGCGACCAGCAAAAGCATCTCATGAGTGTTCTGCAACGCATTAATATCACGTAACGACACTAAAATTAGTTTCGCATTTATTTCCACCCATATTTGATACCTATAGCGTTGGGTAGTATATTTTTTTCGACGGTCTCTGTCTTCCTTAGAGAGGACGTTTGGAATTGTTCTACGCCGTGAAGGAGCGCTGTGTGCTGTTTTTCTTGTGCTACGTCTGTCGTAAAAATTGTTTCCATTCATTTTCTACGTAAAAAGTGATTTGATGACCTTGATGGTGAAGATGAATGATATCGAAAATGGTGGGTAACAGTCGGTATACTCGTACAGTTGCTCTTGCTATGGTATGAAACCTTAAAATCGCATGATTCGTAAGTAGTGCGTAGCCACGAAGATCCCATAACTACAAGACCTTTCATATTTGTAAAATTACAAAAAAAAGCGAAACTTTTACATACTAATGTAATATTTTTAATTTTCTCGCAATGACACTTGCGAATTATTATAGAATTTTTGAGGAAAGAATCAATCATTTCGGGAAGGGCCCGACGCCGCACTTGTGAGTAAATACCATAAAGCGGGACGGGCAAAAGCGTCTCGCGATAAAACTATCGCCACCTCGCATGCCAAGCGTGGCGATAGGATAACCCCCATGATGGGGAAGCTTTTGACCAGCAGTGGACGTCTTTCGGGTGAAATGGTAATGATGATGACATAAATAGATTAATTTCAATATACCTTCAGCAGAGGGCAGCACAATTTTCTCGTTGGTGTCGACATCGCGCAGGCAGCTGGTGTTGAAGCCTTCGAGCTGGCTCTTGAGGTCGTTGGCGACCTTCGGGAGGTCCTTCAGGGAAGGGGTATCGCTGACTGAGCAGGCCATTTCTTATAAGTTCTGGAAAGAGGATAAAATTCATGTTACATAAAATTGGTAACTTGCGAAAGGCAGGTTAGTTTTTATGGTTCCATGGTCTAATGGAACCACAGATAACCCCCAATCTGTGATCTGGGGGTGATCTGTGAATGGTAGGTCCATCCGTCATTCTGTCAGTCCGTCCGTCCGTCCAGAATCAGACTGGGCCTGTAGGGCTCGGATGGTTCGGCTTTACCGGTAATTTTATCTGAAATTTTAAGCTTTACAGTGCAATTTTTCTGTATTCTGTTAGGTTTTTTTTTCTGCCAGTACAATAAGATTATAATGCGTTATTCTATTTCTAAGTAAGATAGTACCTAATGAATTGCTGGTTTTTCCTAGGGATATTACTATATTACGGCTTTAACTATCATACTGCGACACATACGCTTAATTGAAACGAAACTTGTGAAATAAATGTAAATTACATTACGACGACCGGTAGATATTATCTGCCGAGGCCGAGAGAGGTGCTACCACAGAAAAATAGCGTAGGATTCAATATTCATGTAATGTTTACTTTCCAATAATATAAAACCAATAATGATTGATTTTATAATATTGGAATTAATGAGATAGAATTGAGTTTACGAACGTTTAACGACCACTTTATTCTGAAAACCACTGCCAGAGTTCGCGTTGAATGTCCTAAGAACAAGATAAAATAAAAACAATATTACGGAAACACAGCTTAAGATAAGATCAAGGGAGTTACGGTAATTGCCTCGGCCCTCAGCCATTTACAACGTAATCAGTTCTTTCTTTGTTTGACTTTCGAACAAAAATGGCTGACTCATTAAAGTTACTGATTTCCCAATGAGACATCGAACAAGTAGTTAGCTAAAACTTGCGATATATCAACTTGTTTACGCCTACACGTTTTTTTTTTGTTCATTTTGTGTGAAAAAAACGATCTACAGTAAACTACAGTTTTTTTCTAACCAAATCTAATTTAAAAAGTAATTTGTATTGTCGTTGTAAATGTTTTTTACTTTTCTGGCACGTTAAGGCTTCGACCCTCACTTTGAATATGCGGAACATTTCCAGATGTACTAACTAGATCTAACTGGAATTGCATGCCAATTTATTTTGGATTTCGACCAAAATTTATGGCACTAAAATAGGAAAACAGCCGAGTAGGTGTAGTAAGTGGACGTTCGTAAACAAATTAATTTAATCTTGTAATTTACTGCACGTAGGTTAATAATGAATTGTGAAGGGCTGGATGAACCTGAAGAAAATGAAGAGGAAAAAACCAACTTGGACTCTAATCTTATTTGCGGAATCTATTTTCTCTGCAGTGTGATTCAGAGGCCGAGATTCGCGGGCAGCTGGTACTCAAATTTTTGACAGGAAGATAAACTAGATACTTGGTTAAAAAAAACGTTTCAAGTAAAACATCGCTATTCTCAGCCTGAAAATTAAAGAATGCGAGCATTATGGATCTTAACTAAAAAAACAACGCTTATTAATGAATTCTTTAACGGGCAGACGGAACAACACGTATCGACGCGTTCAAAAGTAACTGTAATGATATGCCATAGAGACCAGCGCTTGACTCATCAACAAACTTCCTTGCCTATGCTGCCATTAGGTACCGTACAGATACGTGACTTGAAAAACATAATAATATTCAAACTAATAACCGGTTTAAGCTGTACAGAAGGAATAAAACAAGTCATTTAAGCTGAGTTTGCATTATCTTACTTTAACAAATTTGTTAAAGTACCGGTTAAGAAAAAAATAAATAGTTACACTACTTGTAAAGTGTTAAATGACATCACAACCATCTTAAACTGCTAACCGTAACTGGCCGAGATGTGCTGGTTAATGTTAAAGTAAGCCTCAATTATCTGTCAGATGGTGAGGGAATCTGGAAAACCCTGATAACATTAATTATGACAAAAAATACGTTGGTGCAACGCATTTCGGTGGGCCGATGATATAACCAAAATTTCTGGGAGATATTGGATAGAAAAGGGAATGGACAGAGAAAAGTGGAAAAAGGAGGAAGAGGCTTTTACCCAATATGGGATCCATATCCAATATGAAGAATTATAAATACATATTTTTTTATATTGTTCATTTACTTACATTATTAACTCTAGCTATAAGTTACACTAACATTAAAATTGTCACGAAAATTGTAGTAAGGAAATGAAGTGAAAAATAAAAAAATGCTTATTATAGCGCATTTCGCAGTAACTGCCAGAGTACCGTAATGTTATTGTTAAAGACGAAACCAATGGTTTAATAAATATTTTGATGCAACCGAACCTAAATATTTTAGGAGTGCGACCGTTTATCGAAATTATTGTCGATATTTCTACCAATTTTTCATGACAATTTCTATTATGTCTGTAGGTTGAGAAGATTCATGCCACAAGAGTCCGAATTAGCGAACAAGCTTCTCGAAGATTTGAGACAAAATCCTTCAAGATTTGAAGCTCAAGCGCTACATTTTATAGCCCTATTTTTATTTTATATTATGAAGTTGCATACAAGCGTATTTATAGTTTACATTGATGGTAACTAATACTGTAGCCTATAAACATCTACATGAAACTAGAGATATCAATGTACTTATATGCGTTACTCCTGAGGCCTAAGGTATTACCTTGGAAGGCCTGGAAGAAATTACGTCTGAGCAATAAGGCCGCCTGCTGTGCCTGCATTGTTATTTTTATTTTCTTTATGTTCAATGTTTTATCTTTCATGTGGTGTACAATAAGGAAAGAATATAATATTACCTATGCCTCTGTGCCGGAAATTATAGTATATATAGGTGGTAGGGTCGTACATTACCACCTGACCGACACACGATAAAAGTAAAAAAGTCAAATCATTTATTTCACATTGGTCTACAAGGAAACTTTTGCATTGTCGGGTTATAAGCTACCTAGAGAGAATGACTTATAATAATAATTCAATAGGTATTAATAAATACCAATTTAATAATAATATTTAACCGATACGTGAATCATCAAATTTTTCAATTCCTTCATAGAAGAAAATGAAAATACTGTTCGTCAGTAGTGCTGAACACTACCACTTAGCGGCAAGAAGAATAAGTAATGCGGTGGTATCTTCGCCCGCGATCTCCGTCACTGGAACCCTATCACCAATGAAAACCCTGGTGTCATATTCTTCATAGATTGGCTCTCTGTCAAGGCGATTGCATAAAGAATATTTTTGCGCCTGACTTCCAAAGTATATTTGCGATATTTTCTGAGTTTACCAAAGAATTTTTAAATGTCTTGAATGGCTCCTTTGAGCAAACAGTAGACACGGCGCGTCTAGCATACAAAATTCGTCGGTCATTGTTGTCGGCACCTCGCTGTATATAAATCAGAATAGTATATCCTGTTGGGAGCATCTTTTTGTTCACTCAGGATATAAGTCGCCGGGGACGGATTTTTTTTATTTGAAAGAAGTAGCAGAGACTTGAGACTCACATGAAGTTAACAGTAGGTATCTGAGATAATTCAATGCGTTAATTCTCTTACATCACAAAAAGTTTGCCTATACTGGATACAAAACTTACTGATTTTATCAAAATCTTGCCTTTTAGATGGTCAAAGATCAAATAGATTGGCAGTTCATTATTGGTGTACCGCAAGGCTCTATGCAATCTCTCATGCTCTTCATATTATACAATAACAACCCATCAATAATAGGAAGTTATGTGAACTGTAAGAGACTTCATGTTATGTTCTATTTCATTGTACCTAAAGGGATTATCCCCAAGAGAAATTCACTGAAATCTATGCAATGGTGGAGATTTTGGAGAGATAACAATTTAGGATTAGGAACCGACTGGACAGTTCCTGTATTTTGTGAAATAAATACTCAATAATTGAATAACGACCTACTAAGTACCTATAAAAACAAAAAGAAAATTAAGTAAGTAAAAAACTTAATATTTTCATTGTTGAGCTTAGCTAGGATTTTTTCCAAAAATGAAAAATGAACGCCAAAGCGCTATTGGATCACGAAACATGGTCTAATTTCTCGTAAATTAGGTATCTTCTTCGTTAAGAATGTTTTGAAGTGCGCTTAATAATAACCATTGGCTAAATTGGCTTTAAGGTATCTACCGTCTCATTGTCAAGAACATAATCATCTAAATGTCAAACAAACGTAATTAATGACGGGGTGTATCGACTTTCGACTCCTGTCGATATCGATGATTGACAGAAGCACGACCTAAGCTATCGCGAGAATTGATTACAACTGTCGCTTGTTCTGAAGATCGTCTTCATATTCATTTATACAATTTCATATTATATTTATTTTTAACATGTAGGTACCTACACAGATATGAGAAAATAAAGCATCTAATAGATACATCCTATGGATTTTTTAGGGCTTGAGGGTATCTAAGTAAATGGTTGAATAATTAAGCACATAGAAATCTGGATGTATTATTTATATTTCTGAGACTTGGCATCTTCTTGGCGTCATAAATACCGCAACTATACACTTATGTATAAAAAACCGGTCAAGTGCATGTCGGGCCACGCGCAGTGTAGGGTTCCGTAGTTACAGAGTAAGAGATGTAATGAAAAAAATAAATAAATATTTTGTATGAACTTGTTCGAAATTTTCGAGTAAAATACATTTGATCGACTATTACTCGCAAACTTGTAAGGCCAACTTAAGTGTGATAGGTTTTCCTTTTAATTTCGTTATATGTAGCTACTATTGCCGTAACGTTTGAATTTCTTACAGTAACCGTTTAGTCTGTAGGGGGGGGGGGGGCACTTGAGTCTAACGAAAATTTGCACTTTAAACTTAATAAGTCACAAACAGTTACCTAAATCGAAAAATGATGTTTGGCCACCCATAATATTTTTTAAAGACCTATCCAACGATACCCCACCACTTTGTCAGCGTGATTAAGGTGTATACCTATGCCAAATTTCAAGTCTCTAGTACTTATAGTTTTTGCGCTAAACTGCGGACGGACAGACAGACAGACAGACAGACGGACATGGCGAAACTATAAGGGTTCCTTGTTTACTACGGAACCCTAAAAATATTCACATAAAACGATTTTAAAATAAAGAAAACAGTTATAATAGTTGTACTATAATGTATAAATTATAATATCAAGAATAGCTAATTTGTAAGTACAATCTTGTTTATGATGTTTCGACTATATATCAGTTGGATATAAAAGGTACCTACAGGTCATTAACCTAGTTTGTTTATCACTTGCATACTATTATACTAATCACTCCATAGGCAGAGTGATTCATAACTGTACGCGTTATGAATAAATAATGAAAAATAAGGCTTTTTGTAATTTTTAACAAGCGATGATACGACGTAGCTCGCTTAACGAGTTTTGAGGCTGTTGACTACGCTGCGACAATGGTCCAACCAGTTTGCAGATACACCAACTGTTGTGTAATTTCCATTTTCCAATCAAGTTTTAAATAATTAAAATACAAAATGTCGTCGTTACTGTCCTTAAAAAAATCGATCAAAATTGTAAGTACCTATTAAATGGTAAAAATTAAAAACTTTAAGTCATCAGGTTTCTATTTCTAAAAAGTGGGACTAAAATATAATATTTATTTCGCGGTTGTTGCGCCGTGGCCGAGTAAACAGGTGTCGAATTACCGCACACTGGTCGTGCTCTGGTAGATACAATATTCTTAATTAAATCTTTGCAGAATTATAAAACCGAGCCGCAGTGATATGGATAGATATTTCAGCCATTACTGCCATTAGGTACGTACTTACATTACATTCTATATTCATTATCTGTCGAGAAGTGCATTCAATTCTGAGTTATATCTCACTTTACGTACATACACAAGAGTGGCATTTTTACTTCTTTATAATTAACTTAAATTAACTTTATTTTTTAAATAAAAGTTACACGGACAGTATAAAGTAAAGTATAAAAGTCTTTAATTAGGTAGGTATTTACTTTTATTGTCGAATTTAATAGCCTTAATCGTGAATCATTCGACGGTTGTACTCAGGTTTTCTCACATAATACTTAGTAAGAAGAGAAAAATACAGAATAATAAAATTAGGCAATACAAGCACACAATTCACACTTTCTGATTTTCCTAAACGAACCTCACGCTATATCGATTATCGGTTTTTTCTCGAATTCTACAAGCATTGTTTTTGCCAAAGAACTATTTACGAAACAAGATTTCACTGCAGCAGTGAGTGCACGGAAACATTTACTTATTAGGTAATGTAAATAAAATTGTAAGCATGACTTAGTGCTGCATCGAAAGTTATCGATAAGATCAAAACGATTACGTACCTTACTAATTGATGAGTGAATGGGTAGAACGTACTTCACGAGTTTACATTACATTAACAAAATATATCGCCTTAATGTATTTTTAGGAATAAAACAAGAGAGTGAATTTAAATGTTATTATATGAAAAAAATGATTTCGGGGGTCTTGTCTATAGCTGTATTAGTTATCTGTATTGGTTATCTGTGGTATCAAAATAAGTTAACACACCAGAGCCACCTTTGTAATAATGTGAACTTGTGAAATATAATAAATCGTTCAGTTCGTTGCCAACTACCTCGTGTTTTATTAATTAGCCCCAGAGACGGTTGTGATCAAAAGATAAAAAAATCTCTTATTATGTACGCTCTTAGCGGCTGGGTTAGATTCAGAGATCGCAGGTTCGAATCTTCGAATTCCTTCTGAACTATTATTCATTACATTTTTTCTTTAAACATCTTAAAATAGATTTACCGTTAATGCCTAATACCTAAACCAACAACCCTAATTTTATAATTATTCACACAAGGTAGCTAAACTGAAGATAAGTCGGTAGCTACAATAGATGTCTAACTAGATGTCTTTAAACTACGGCTTCTATCAATATGGTGCACTGTCGCTTGTTCGCTTAATAAGGAAACTTGTTGGATTGGAGAATATTTTTATCGACGAAATGACTCAATGCTTAGTCACAGTACTCACAGAACAAATACGTACGCGAAGAGCATTTGAATGACATTTTTATTGATAAGTAAGTAGGTGGGCCTAATCCGATAGCTCCGAGCCTTATAGCTGCGACGATAAAGACTTAACAAAACAATGGATAAACATTTATTTACTAGAGAAACATAATGCAAGAGTATTTCAATTTTCAAAGCCGGTACGGTACATCTTTCAGTTCATACTGTAATACATGATTTTTGTGAAACTTTTACCATTTACGCAGCGCACGCAGTGGAAGCTCTCAATTGGAAAAAAAATCCCCCGATTTTGAAACATTCTTATTTGGTGCTTCGCTCCTATTGATCTTAGCGTGATGTTATATAGCCTAAAGCCTTCCTCAATAAATGGACTGTCTAACACTGAAATAATTTTTCAAATCGGACCAGTAGTTTCTGAGATTAGCGCGTTCAAACAAACAAACTCTTCAGCTTTATAATATAAGTTTAGATGTGAAGTGCTGTCTATTGACTCAATCGCAACCACTGGGAATTGTATGCATGTTTTCTATTTTCAAGGCATTAAACAACATACATTAAACTGCCTCAGTAGCCTAGTGGTAGCAGGTCACTCCTACTACGCTGGGATCCTGTGTTCGATTGCCAGGTCGGTGTCTATTAGAGATAACGATGTGAAATCCTTTATCTCTGGTTCTGTTAGGATTTTTCAATTTTCTGGAAGTTTCCCAGTACCTCGGAGTTTGGCAATGTGCCCAGAGATTGCAATAAGCTCTCCACCTGTTACATGGGCCAATACGTAACCGGCAAATCATGGGTGTTTGCACGTATGCTTAAATGCATGCATTTTACCTTTTATCCTTTCGGAGATTACAGGCATGAAGTTACGTTACGAAGACATTAAAAAAGAAACAGGGAAGTGCCATTCACAGATTTAACAAGGTGTCCGCGGCAAAATTAAAACCCTAAAAAAAACGTCTAATACCTACATGGTTGCTTTACCTCGCGGGAGAGGTTTTTTTAAGGTTCTGTGGTAAAATAATGAAGATCCGTGCCTTCCCTGCAGGAGATAAATTAGATAAGTCCTACTTAAATGTAGGTAATGTTAACGAGTTCTTTATTATTTTGTCACGTTAAGTACTAGAGACGGATAACGGAGGACTGTCCTAGCAGAATAGCAAATCCTCCATGCTTCAATGCCTATCCATCACTGTCTTCGAACTGTTTCGAGTTGAGTCCACCTTCAGATATTATCTGACCTATTTGGTCAAGGTAAGTTAGTCTTGAGGCCTTACTCACGTAGCATTGCATTTCACAATAACTGAATCAATTTGCTTATCCGCACTGACATAGGGTGCGCGTTTTAGTTGAAGCAAGAAGGCGTATCGATTCTTAGAAGGCCCTTGGTTTTTTGTGGCGTATGCAACTGTCTTTTTTTGTAATTGACTCATGTAGGCGGCACGTCTTTAAACGGCACTAGTCTATTTCACCAGACAATCAGCGAGCGTAGAGGGCGCTCTCAGCCTTAATAAAAGTTAACGCAACTGCCTATCGCCTGTGGGTCCGAACCTCGGCTTAGGGAGTTGCGGAGGAACACATAAAACATATGCAATTAGGGGCGGTAATGCATCTGATTCGTTATTCTTCCTTCTTCTCCAAGAATCTTATCTAACAGCTGTTCCCATCAACGTAAATCCTATTTTGTAGGAGTTATTTTGGCTTTTGACTCCCTGCATTTTAAGCGTTAGATTGAAATCTACACAGATGTCTAAACAGCTTAATGACCATCAAACAATGGCCGGATCAAAGACGCAATCATAACGAACATGTGTTTGTATTTAAAATCAGCTTCCATTGTGAGATATTAATCCACCGTTAACAGCCCGTGTCATGGCTCCTTTCCACGTCCATATACGGTAAAGAGACTTACAAGATAAACTGGTCGAAAAATGTGTGTTGCTATATAAAAAATATCACAATACCACGCCATATGGTACAGTACGTACTCGGGCGCGGTCAACATGTGGTTTGTGTGGTAACGGCAACTATTTGACTCATGCGCAGAGACAGAGAACAATACTCTGTTCTACTTGGAAACTATGGCAATGTTTATCAACTTTCTGAGTAAAGCAAATTCTATAATGCACCGTTGACATGATGGTTTAAATACATACCTTATGAGTAGTTTAAAACTTATTATGCCTAGAATTAAATTGCATTAGAAGTATCGAATGAGTTGCCAGTTGGACTTCTAATTGGAAAACTGAGGATAGCACACAAACATGACTAATCTTTTGCCACTAACTAGGTGTTAGCATAGCGGCAGCCGGCAGGTACCTCAGTTGATTAGGTAGGTAAAGATTTGTTGGTTATGTTATATCCTCGAAATGTATTCTGTAAAGGTAAATAAAATAAGAGCACCACACGTCTCTTTCAAGGTTCCCGCCAAAACTCCAAGAATGCCATAGTAATTACATCACAAATAAGTTTTTTTTTTATTGTATCAATGGGCAAAAAGTATGTGGATCAATAAGGCTAGCGTCGTGTCGCCAATGGCAAAGGCCGACCCCTCATACAGCCAGACGTACAGTGAACCGAGTGAATCACTCGCTACTGTAGAAAGTTTTGAAGTTATTAAAATTTCACCGTAAGCAGATCACCGGCACGTACCGTTTCTGCTGATTTACAACTAATCACCATAGTCGTAGTTATGGTACTTAGAGTTGTGTTTTCCTGACCGCAACAGGAAATATTTAAACGTATATTATCCATGAATCCTACAATGTAGAAGTAATATTGTTTCATTACAAATATTTCCATTTCAAATATTTACGATAAATTGAATAATAAATAAAAGATTATAATATTTGATAGTTGGGTTGCACCACATTTGTTAAACTATAGTTATTGTAACATTTCGCACCCTTCCCTAACTTTAACAGATTTCTTTAAGTTGAAGAAGGATATGAAATGTTACAATAACTTTAACAGATATCGTGATGCAACCCAGGCAGATTAGATATTATAGAATGGATAGGCTATGACAATATGAGACAATCCCTAAGTACCGGCTGTCCATTATGTAAATATAATTAGCAGACATTTTTTCCCGCTAATCATACGTTTAATGTAGATAGGAAAAATTTATATCCAAAATAACTGCAACTGCGTGTCAAGAACACATGGTAACTCGTTCCAAAATAGCTCAGTATGAAATTTTGCTCGATTTCCAGTCGCAGTCATCAAAACATGCGCCGGCGCATAACAACCGTGAAAAATGTTTCATCGACATTCAAATCGGGAGCATTCATGTACGTGACTCCATTTTGAATATGCTACAGAATAAGTATTTTAATTTTATTTTCTTAAAGGCTATAATAATGTAATAACTTATACTTTTTTGTGCCAAATGTCTTCTTTTGAATACCTACATATCCAAACTTTGATTTTATTAAATGACCTATAAAGTTTTAGTCAGTACAGAACATAAGCTTTTTGACGAACTGAAATTATGCCCAATCTATGTCGATTTAACGTGTTTCATAGGTACATCGACGGAAAATCTATAAGCGCAACCGATAAACCGAGTAACATTTTACAGTATTCATCCGATAAAAGACCAATAAAATTCTAAAGATAAAACACGATTCCAAATCAGAAACACTAAGGTAATCACAGGATAAACACAGTCCAGCGAAGCTAACCGGGGTGACCTTGCGTCTATTAATACATAACATTCCTGCCTAGGTAGGATCGTGACATCTGTAGCTGGTCCATAATAGATTAACCTTGGTGAGGACGTACAAGGTGATAAAGTCGTGAGCCTGGACCGTGTAAGGTTAGACTCCATGTAGAGCAGGTCGGTGTCAACTCGCTGTGACTGATACCATTGACTCACCTTCGCGGATGCCGTGAGAAATGATCCATTTTCCATGGATTGAAGTGAGCATTGTTTGTGAAAGGTTCGACGAACACGAAGTTTATTTAAGTTTTGATGAAACTTTATAGTGGTTCACACAATTAAGTATTTACTGAAAGTTACTGTAAATAATTTTGCTCTTTACCTTTTATCGATGTTTTTTTATCTTTTCATCCCAAAAAGAGTAAAAAGAAAAGAGACGGTTTAAGACGACACAGAATTTCATCGAATTAAGTATTTCAAAACTAAAGCTAGCTTTAAAAATTACTATCTAAATTTTACATCACATCCATATAAATATTAATACAAATATGCATTTTTCTTTAATTAGACTTAACCTAAACTAAGCTAGGGATAGAGTTGGCCAATGGCAGGATAGCAAATAACAGACTTAAAATAGATTAACAGCTGGAGATATTCTAAGGATTGATGAGCTGATGGTCTTAAATATAGATCTATCCAATAGGGCCAATCGGAATGAAAATAAGAAATAAGCGTTTAAAGTGGCAGGTTATTCTGTTATCTAGTTTTTTTTTATTTTTTTTTTTATGTTATAAAAGTGACAAACAAGCGTGCAGTTCACATTGATGCTAAGTGATGACTGCAGCCTATAGACACCCACACAATGACCAGAGGTCAAAATGTAAATGCGCTGCCACTCCTGAGGCATTAGGTGTTATGCCTCTGTGCCGGAAACTACAGAGCCGCACATTACCACCTGACCGGAACACGATAGTGCTGAACACTACCATTTAACGGCAAGTATATTAGGTAATGCGGTGGTGCCTACGCCCGCGAGCTCCGTCACTGGAGCTCTACCACCAGTCAAGATAGCCAAGATACCAGTCAGAGTAGATACTCATACTATTGTATAAATAAAAATATTGATTCACACGAAGTACATATACAAATAAATTAAAAATGATGTTAAAACTTAGACACACTTAAAGTTAACCATTTAAATAAAATATATAATATGCCTTATCGACTTCATTCCATTTGAATGAAAAGCGAGACTAACGATAGGTAAAGAACAGATGTAACAGTAGGTTAATGTCTTAAAAAGACATGTCTGTCTATATCTCAAACCATCGTAAGGGGTTCACCACAAGGTTGTTGGGGGATTTGTGACAAATTTTACCCTACGGCGACTAAATGGCTCGCGTGTACTTCAATGAATGGGGCTTTAAAACGTGATCCAATGCTTAGAATTGTCCCTATTGTTGAGTTACATTTCGTCAATTTTAGATCTTCTGAAAAAGGCCAACTTCAGACACCTTAAAGCACATTTTTTTTTTAAATAATAATTAAGTAGATTTTGAGGTATTGAATAGAGCACACCTCCAATGCTTTGGAGATAAGACATTTTCATAGTATCTTGCATAGTTTGCCTTTAGTAAATTAACTTTAGTATCGGAGATAGTAAATACTTAGCTGTGTCGTAAAGTCTTTGACTTGACCAACTAACTTGATAAAAATGTCTACAGATAAACTTTCTAGTGTTTAGACTCACTGAAAGCTTGTTGAACTATACTAAGTGCATCATTAAAAGGAAATAACGTCGTATAAGTGAATTGCCAATGAATGTTCATGACCAGAGCTACAGGTGAATAACAAAGGGGTAGTGGAAGTCGGCCTTAATCAAGTCTAAATTCATGTCTACAGTTACATACTTATAAAGAATTAGATAAAAAAACGATGTGCAATTCACAAGTGGAACAAATGAAACCTTCAAAAATGATAAGAGACACCGTATAATGCTTCCTATATCATTTTCTCCCACGTCAAATCTTATGAATATATGTATCTGTCTTTTTACTGTCGCATATTTGTTTCATCGACTTTCAAATCACAACAATGCTAAATTAGTTTTCACTTCAAAAACGTATTTTAACATTATCTATCTTGCGTTAATTCAAAACAATGATGTGGAGTGTGGATGACTTATTAGTAAGATTAATATTTGAACACCAAAAACCGACAGACGCAATTGATAAACAGAATATTGGCACTTCAATATCAACTGCTGTGTAAATGTTATTGTCGAATTATCTAGAATAGCAGAAATTTGTCAACGCAATTGTAAGAATTGCTTATCGATAGTATCAAACGTAGACCGGGGATAGGTGTGGATTGATAAGGAGCTTATCGTTCACATTATGAGAAAGTATTCGGTGTAAAATATTAGTAATCTTTCAAGTAAATTTCGATCTGATCGATTCGTCACTACAGATTTGAACTGTTTATGTCATCATAAGCTTATAGGTATCTTCGAGACTTCGGATAAATTCGGGTCTGTAAAGCGTTCTCCCGTTGGCACCTTACCCATTAGGCGTTTGTCGACCACTTTGGTCAAGTCTAGTTTGAATTGGACCAATACGAAACTAGCCGATTGTCTTTTCGTAGGCTCGATTGCACCATGGAGCCTACGAAAAGACAATCGGCTAGTTTCTTGCTTGATACTTACAGCTTGAATTCAGTTAGCTAGTAGGTAAGTTGGTAGGGTTGGTACCTTCTTCTGAGTGTTTCGAAAAATGTACTGCGGTCATTAGAGGTATCTTTACGTCAGATTTTAACTCCTCTTGACAGGAATACTATCTACAATTTTCCAAAGTGAGTGCCTACTTATGGCAATAAAAAATACACGATACAAAATACAAATAAAAACATTTCAAATGGACACAAAGTCGTAAAGAAGCGAGCCGTGAACCTCACAATATTATACGGTTTCCTGCATAAATAAATGGAAAGCTTAGGACTTGTAGGAAGGGGGAGCTCCGCCCCATCCCTTTAGCGCGATGCGGTAAAATCGACTAGGGCCGATGTCCTATCATAATTATTGCGGACTTCCGAAAAAATCGTGTTAGCATTCATGTTTTATTCAGAGGCTTTTTGAAGATGGGGAGAAATCATTATTTTAAAACCGAATTGAAACTTTTGGAGAATTTATTTATGTTGTCAAAATGATAATTTAGATCAGCTATACTCTAAGTGTGTTCCGCGGAACCCTAGGGTTCCGTGATACCTCTGTCGGGGTTCCGCAACAAACTCCATTTTTTTCTCTCCATATTTAATTTAATTTAATTTATAATGTGTTTTTGATTATTATTAGTAATTATTCACTCTAGGTTAGTTTAAAAAAAAATGACGATGTAAAAGTGCTCTCCAGGAGCCTAATTATATGAAATAAATGAATAAACTGAATAAACAACTTTCTTCCACCAAACTTGATATCAACCAATTGATGAAAAATAAAAAACAGTTTCATACCTCCCACTAGTTAGATTTTTTTCTTTTTTAATATTTTCCATTATTGTCCTTGCCAAGTGGTGAAGTAAATAATAATTAGTAACTGTTACATTGTACTTTTATTATGCTGCTTAATAAAAAATACACTTATAAAAACAATTAATTTATTGTAGGGTTCCATCAAGTATTTTGATTCCCAAAAGGGTTCCGTCATTTAAAAAGTTTGAGAACCACTGATTTAGATCATAAAATTGTCGAAGGTAAATCAAATCATCGGGATAACTCATGATGGGGTAACTCATTACTTAATACTTCAATGGGCTAACTAAAAGTTAATTTAATTTCGGCTTCCTATTTCTATAGCATATATTTCTGGAGTTTCCAGTATAAAAACGATATACTCGTTTGTATGCACATAATTAACGCTTAATTATTTTTTTCACTAGGGGCTCGATGGCGCAGGGGATTGCTTTATCTTTTGGCATATGGTTTCAAGCAGGCAGTACTTTCATAGCGTCTAAGAAGTCATTGGAATTTTGGTATCTGTCTTTAAACAATCATCAAAAACTCCTCAGGGATTTACGCGAAGATAAATATCCTAAAAAGAAGTTTTGAGGAGAATCGTAAGGAGATTAACTAACTTAATTTTAATAGGTTCACTATCCGAAAATTAAACAGTATCGTTATACCTGCTGTGATATTATTATGTCGCCTGTGAAACGCGGTGGTGCCTACGCCCGCGAGCTCCGTCACTGGAGCTCTACCACCAGAAGAATTAATTACTTACAACCACATTTAGTTATTTTCCATCTCATCCAGTGTAAGTGCATCCTAAACACGTAAACGACTACATTAGAACATTCCTAATGAACACATTCAACACATAAATTATTCGAGTCACAATCTTTGAGTTGCGATTGAAAAACAAAACGCATTGCGCCTGCGCGGGCGCACTCCGTTAGTCACCCCACGACAATCTGCGTCGCGGGAAAAAATAAACAGTGAACTCAAATATGGCGGCAAGAATTTTATGGCTTCTTTGACCCTATTACCACTTTGTCATTGATTTAGACTTGTCAATGTAAATATAATATGTATATCTCAAATTAAAAAAAAATTCTTTGAGTTTAATGACCTTAGAGTTGACAAAGGTAACTCAACTCAGAGAAGGGAAAGAACCGAGGAAAGAACCAAGAAAAAATAATTAATAGGTAGAGGTATTTGTTGGATTTTGTTGTATTTCTATTTGTTTCGTGGGTAATCACATCATAATCATTTTTTCCATACTTTTTTAATTTATGATTACTATCCCTATGGTTCGAGCCATGGCAAATGTCCGGTAGATCATGTGGGTCCCTACGGTTCTTCGATGTACGTAGCTCTTTAATTACCTTAAAATGTTTTACTGTAAGTAAAATATACTTACATTTTTTTTACGACGTCACGACGTTAGGTACCGTAAAACGGGGTTAATAGAAATCGCGGGGGCAATAGGAAAAACAACTTGGAAAAAGTTCAATGACTGTATATGGCAAACTCGGTGATCCCTGCAAAAAAACCAGTATTATATCAATTTGGTAGAATTATGTTTCTTAGTCTGGCAACGTTTAAAGTGTGGCAACATTGCAAAATCTCTCAAAACTCAACGTCAAAGTGTTTAGTAAAACAGTGACTGAAGTCAGCGTGATTTGGTTCCTCTATTATTTATTTACAATTTAGTGTGTGTGGTTTAAATGTCGTTTGAATGTACTGGAGTGTTATTGACAATCTATTTTGCTGCATATATTGAGGTAAGAACATGCATTAATACTTTAAAATGTGATTTTTTCGTGAGCCTTATTTTTTGTAATTTTTCGAGGTGATTAGACACACGAAAGGGGTGAATAGACACGCCTGAACGGTCAATAGACACGAGAATATGGTCAATAGAAACGGCAAAGGGGTTATTAGTTACGAAAGAGGGGTGATTAGTTGTAACTGGGACAGGGTTGTCACAAGATTTAAAATTTCAGAATTAGTACTACCTATATACCTACCTACTAGTTATTGTTCTATATTAAGCTATTGCATAGATTTTATCGCGGGTTTGAGCGCGGCAACCGAATCAAGAAATTCCGTAACGAAAAAAACCTAACACCCCCCACTCCGCCGTAGGGCGTAGCTCGGCCGAGCGTTCGCTTAACGTGTATGTATAAAGTACGATTGTACGAAGCTCGCACGGATCGAGACGAGCTGCTCCGAAATAATAAAAATATTATCGATATTATCTTTAATTTACTTAATAAAAGAAAAAAAAAATCTTATCGGTCACCACGCTTAAAAAGTCAAACTTGAATTAATATCAAAGAAAAATCATCTGTATAAATAAATAAATAGTTATAATTCTATAAGTTAATAAAAAATGCTATGCAATAGCTTTACCGCGGCAGTCCCTGAGTGCCGCAAGTTTTTTTTTTTTTTGGAATCATGTCGTTCTAAATATTATTATATCTGTAATGATTTATGTTTTATTTCTTGTGAATCTTTCATATAGGTTTTTAGTTCATATGCTAAGGATTTTAGTATATTCTTTTTATTCATGGCGTAGATTATTATTGCCTAGATTTATTATTTATATTCTTGTGAGGTGAACTTTGTTTAATTATTTATATAATTTTACATTTTCAAGTGTCTTTTGGGGCCTATTTGAATAACCGAATTTGAATATGAGTAAGTTTATAAATTCAAATGCTGTTGTTAATTATATGACTGTTTTATTTCTCAGGTACAAAAATGCCTCGAAACTATAAACCAGACCCACGGGGTAACCAATATAGAAAATATGACGATGACACCATCAAGCAAGCTTTGGAAGAGTTCAAAATAACTCCAAATTGTTCACTTGCTTCTATTGCAAAAAAATATAACATCAATAAATCTGTGCTATACCGACACAGCAGGAAAAATATGAAAAGACAAGGTGGACAGAATGCATTGGATGAAGACACAGAACACCATATTGTTAAATATTTAAACACATGCAGTGAGTGGGGCTATCCTTTAGACACATATGATTTAAGAATTATGATTAAATCATATTTGGACACTCTAGGTGTCACACACAAACGTTTCAAAAACAATATGCCAGGCCCAGATTTTGCAACAAGATTCTTAAAAAGATATAAGGAATCTATATCTTTAAGAATCTGCCAAAATATAAAACGGTCGAGGGCACAAGTCTCACCAGATTCTATTAAAGAATACTTTGAAGAGATAGAGCAGACTCTTAAAGATATAGACCCAAATAATATAGTAAACTATGATGAGACTAATCTAAGTGATGACCCAGGACGCAAGAAGGTTATAGTTAAAAGGGGAACCAAGTACCCTGAAAGAGTCCTTAATCAATCAAAAGCGTCAATCTCTATAATGATAGCTGGCACAGCTGCAGGAGAACTTTTGCCTCCATATGTTATTTATAAAGCCAATAATATATATGACACATGGAGTACAGGTGGACCTAAAGGTACAAGATATAATAGAACGCAATCTGGGTGGATAGATAGTAATACTTTTGAAGATTACATAAAGTCTGTGGTGATTCCATTCTTTAAAGATAAACCTGGAAGAAAAATACTGATTGGTGATAATTTGTCATCCCATTTATCAATTGATGTCATAAAAATGTGTGAGGAGCAAAATATCTCATTTGTGTTCCTACCTGCAAATTCTACCCACCTAACTCAGCCTCTAGATATCGCTTTCTTTAGACCAATGAAAATTGCATGGAGGAACATTTTATTAAAATGGAAAAAAACAGATGGTAGAACTCAAGCATCAGTACCTAAAGGGTGTTTCCCAAGATTGTTAAAACAACTCATAAATGACTTATCAGAAAATGCTGAGTCAAATATTAAAGCTGGCTTTCGAAAAGCAGGGATCATTCCTATTGACCGTGATCAAGTTCTATCAAAGCTACCCAATAACGATATTGTAGACCCTGATAAGTCAAGATACGCCGTTGATAAATCGGTCTTAGACATATTAAAAGAGATGAGGTACGGCACAATGCATATTACCGAACCAAAGCGTAAACGAAAATTAGATGCAGAGCCTGGAAAAAGTTTAGGAAACATAGATGATGATAATTTAGAAAGTGAATCTGAACGAGAAATTAATAATAAGATTTTAAAAACTTGTAGAAAAGACAGCAAGAAAAAGAGGATGAAGGTAATTCCTGGAAAAGCAGTATGTTTCGGTGAGAATCAAACAAATATTGAAGCTGAAAATTTAAACATTTGTGAACCTATTAATAAAAAAACAGACCAAGTAACTTCTCGTAAATTGACGAAAAACCAGAACCAGAAAAAGGAAGAAGTAAAACTACTTATAGGAAAACTGAACGAGGATTTAATAAAAAAAGATATTAATAAAGGAGTGTTGAAATCAGGTGAAAAAAATAAAGAACTAGATATTAATCTACTACCTGTTGTATGCGTGGATCAATATGCTATTGTCAATGATTCTCAGCAGGCAGAAGAAGAACTGCTCATTAATAACTACATTGACCAATGTGCATCCAGCGTAGATTACTTACCTGATATAGAATCGGATACTTTATTTAGCGAATTCATGGATCCGTCAAAGGAAAATAAAAAACAGGAAAAGGAAGAGGAAAAAAAGAAAAAAATTGAAATTATTTCTATAGAAAAAATCGAATGTAAGGTGAATCTAGGTGAATACAAAAAAATACCTATAAATACTCTAATTACTAAACGAGACAAAAATAAAAACGTGAAACAAGTAACTTCACGCAGAGGAAGCTATTACAGAAGTGATGCTGAAATTTTAAGAGATTTGACTGATGATAATATTGAATAAAAAAAATAGTATAGGTACAGCTGATTTTGTTATGCAGGATGGTTTGCTAACTGAGCGAATATTTATGGTGTGTGTATAATACTATCCTCATAACCAAACTTATGTTTAATGACTTTCCATTACCCGTCCGTAATTTTTTCGTATAATAGATTTTTATTATTAATTTTAAAAAATATTATTAAAAATAAAACCTGTTTTAAAGTTTATGATTCTGTATGATGTTGACTATAAACACTTTTTTCATAATAATATGAAAATGGCATTTAGAAGCTAAAGTTTATTTTGATAAGTGAGATTTGTTGTTCCAGTTTGAAGCTTTAGTTTGTGTAGAACTAAAGATTATGTTTAAAATGTTGATTTTTGATTATTACTACTATTGTGTGATGTTGATTATAACTTTAATATTTTGTATTATAATATGAAAATGTTAGAAGCCAAAGTCTATTTTAGAGTTTGAAGTGTAGAACTGATTATGTTTAAAATGTTGATTTTTTATTATTATTACTATTGTGTGATGTTGATTATATCTTTCATATTTTGTATTATAATAATATGGAAATGTCATTTATCAGCCAACGTTTATTTTAGAGTTTGAAGTTTAGCTTTATAACATTATGTGAATTGTTTAATAATACGATGGACGATAATGCTTGTGAATATAAAAATATAATATATCTTTATAACAAGATTTTTTATTTGTACCTACTGGTACTGCTTTGATCTAAATACCGTCAAATAATAATTATTTTTACGCGGGTAGGCTTCCAATGCAGATCAACTAGGTAGATGAAAATAAAAAAACCGGCGAAAGTAAAATGAGGCAGCCCTACGAGTTTTTTCCAATCACCCCTCGCGCGTGTTTTTTGTCCCCTGATGGTAGGTAAATAGAAATCACGTACATTTTGCGGGTTTTTTCATAAATTATAAAAATAACAGAGTAGAAACGCATATATTTTAGTACTTTAACCTACGACTCAATAAATACAAGCTTACAAAGTCAAGTATAAGTTTTGGAACACTACGAAAATCGTTACAGAAGTTCGAAAACCTATCTATTCACCCCGTTTTACGGTACTTAAATTTTTTTTACGACGTCTCGGCCAATCACCTCTTATTTGGAATTTAGATAATTAATCAAATTATCAATAACATAGCCATATCGCAATCGCCAGACGTATTGTTTCTTTATTAGAAATTAATCATGTTTATTAATAAACAAAAGATATTTTAATATCATTAGTAGATAAGCTTGTGAATCACGCCAATAAAACACATGATATGTTTAGAAAGTTTTTTTTTTTGGTTTGTTGTATTTTCATAAAAAGGTTCTTTATAAAAGCGTAAGTAAGAGTAAACTGGCAGAAAAATAAAAATATAAAATTGTAATGAAAAGCGTACATAACACAACGTTCAGTATTAATTAATAGGCCAAATATCACAGAATTCACAGACACCGACAGATGAATCAAATAAAAAGCTGTATTGACGAGTCTCCAGCAACCAATCCCTTCTTACCTTTAGAAGTAATAGGTTAGGGAAAAAGTCTTTTCGCATTATAGTATGTATGAACTTGTAATAAAATCTCTTTGGCTGTAGTATTTGTATCTGCCTGGTTTTGGTATCATTGAAAGTTTAAATTTTAAAGAACATAATTCCAAATTCAGATTAGGCAAATGTGTGATTTTCATTTGTTTTTCGTACTGTCAAGATGAGTGAATCTAATGAAGAAATTCGATTCATTTTAAAATTTTACTACTAGGTAAAAATGCAACGCAAGCCGCGAAAAATATTTGCGATGTTTATGGACCTAGTGCAGTGTCTGTGAGAGTAGCACAAATTTGGTTTAAGGGTTTTCAGTCCGGAAATTTTGATGTCAAAGATGCACCTGTCGCTCTGGTCGCCCTATTACGGATAAAATGGATGCCATTTTTGAAATATTGGAGCAAGATCGACATATCAGTAGTTACGACGTAGCTGAAGAACTGAGAATAAATCACAAAACAGTTTTGGCGCATTTGAAAAATGCTGGGTACAAAAAAAAACTCGATATTTGGGTACCTCACGAGCTCACTGAAAGAAACCTAATGAACCGTGTACTCATTTGTGATTCTTTATTACGACGTAATGAAACCGAATCATTTTTGAAGAAGCTGATAACTGGTGATGAAAAGTGGATCACGTACGACTTCTTGTCGTACGTGCGAAAAAGGTCGTGGTCAAAGGCCGGTCAGGCTTCACAGACTGTGGCGAAACCCGGGTTAACTCGCAATAAGGTGATGTTGTGTGTGTGGTGGGATTGGAAGGGCATTATTCATTATGAGCTATTACCACCAGGCAGGACTATCGATTCTGAACTCTACTGCGAACAGCTGATGAGATTAAAGCAAGAAGTTGAGAGAAAGCGGCCGGAATTGATCAACAGAAGGGGTGTAGTGTTTCATCATGATAACTCTAGACCTGACACATCTCAGCCATCACTCATCCAGCCACTCAGCAAAAATTAAGAGAGTTTGGCTGGGAGGTGTTAATGCATCCGCCGTATAGTCCTGACCTTGCACCTTCAGATTTCCACCTGTTTCGGTCTCTTCAGAATTCTTTATGCAATGTTAGGTTAACATCACGAGACGAGAGGACTGCCAAATCCACTTGTCGCGGTATTTTGATGAGAAGTCCCAAATTTTTTATAGCAATGGGATCATGTCCCTACCTACAAGATGGCAAAAGGTTATCGAACAAAATGGTACATACATACTTTAATTAAATTTAAATAAACTATATTAAAAAATGTTTTGAATCATCTTAAAAAATGCGAAGAAACTTTTTCCCCAACCTAATATAAGTATGTATGGTAACACAAAAATCAATAACGAAAAATTTGATATTTCCGGAAGTCCCTAACCGAAATGTCACAACTCAGGTTTTGAATAGAAGTAGTCTCAAAGCAAATTATTACAGAATCAGATATATTCTTAGGCCATGACGACATGTGTCATCTATCTTCACATTCCAGACTAAGGTCGAGTCTTTATGCCCAAAGAATTAAGAGAAGACACCATTGTCTGACCTGCACAAGGAGTCAAGGACTCTTATTCGATTGGAAAGATAACACCGCAACATGGCGGGCTCTGTTGATAAAATAGGGGACATCTAATGAAATGCATCTAATATTTCATAGTCAGTATTTGAAACATGTTATGTACACTAAATTATGATGATGTGTACTGGAGACATTTTATTTGAATAGGATTGTATGAATGTTTGAATTTTAAAATGATTTGCATTTCACATTTTCAGTGCTTACCCCATCTAAAAACCATTTATATTTAAGTGGAGCATTAAAATAAGAAAAATTAATGTAATAACATGGTTTTTAGAAAAAAGATCCTAAGCATCTATAGTACAGAAAGTTGTTGACAGACAGAAAGCAACTTATAATAATTATTATAAAATAAGGCTAGGTACATACTTCTTTGATGTGTTGGATTGGATATTCCATAAAAATAAAGGCATTTAGATTCCAAATGTTAGCACAGGGATAGGCGAAGATTATGATAGGTAAACCAGGTAGATACATTTGTTACTCACCGCCTTTCCTACGACTACTCATAATTTTTTTATTTATTGAATTGCCTCCAAACTCTTCCTTGCAACCTTCTAAAGGTTGAGAGATATCCATTAATTATTCTAAAGAAGTCAAGCAGTATAAAATAGAGTTGCCAAACGTGAAATCAGCGAAATCAAATCACGAACTAGCTGTATAACTTTTCACTAAAGTCATAATAATCCAAATATAGTAAAACACCAACGGTGTCATCGAACTCTAGTAACTTTAGAATGTAACTTCGAAAATTTACGTCTAAATTTTATGGAGCGTCAAGCCGAGCATTGGCAATTAAGAGATTTCAGTAAGCACCACGGATGGCTGATAGCGAGTATGTGCGCCAGATTTTTTGTCAGCACCAACTTATACGGTCTAATTAAATATTTTATTTCAGTCTATAAAACTGTCCGTATTTGAGATATCATTTTTAGTAATTGTAATGTACCGTTTTGTTATTTGCATAGAGATGTAATGTTATTTGATGTTCGCTCCAATGTCTGAATTGCGTCGCAAACCTTATGATTCGACTCCCTAAACTCGTCGGCCCCTCGTGGTTTATTGATCTACAGAGCTCCGCAATACCTAGGACTGCCGGATTCCCGTCACGTGGCCTGTATTTTATCATAAGTATACGCACTTGTGCCTGCGTGGGCTAGGAAACTGTTGTTTGTACCTATATTTAAACTCCAGGACGTCATCCGTGCAGATCTATGCCAATTCTATTCATCATCCGTTGAATTCGATTTGAAATGTTTAAATCATAGCTAAAAACTCTAATGTATATCTACTTTTAGCCTTTTAGCACCTTACAATAACATCCGTCGTTCGTACTATGATGGTGGAGAACAGGCATGCAGTTCACATTGATGTTTAGTGATGACTGCAGGCTAAAGACACCCACACAAAGACCAGAGGTCAAAATGCAGATGCGTTGCCACCCCTGAGACGTTATGTCTCTGTGATAAGTTATTATTACGGGGCCATACATTACCACCTAACCGCAACACGATAGTGCTGAACACTACCATTTGGCGGCAGATAGATCAGGAAATGCGGTGTTGCCTATGCCCTCAAGCTCTTACACTGGAACTCTACCACCAGTTAAAAGATATACATTTATAATAAAAACAGGTGTTTGGTCGTTGCAATCGTTAATGAATATACCTATTATGTAGGTATAGACACATTTTACCTGTCTTTACTACGTGGGTATTTCACGAGTGTTAATTATATAATACACAAAGCAAATAATTTAATTGTAAATTAGTTATTAGTAATTTGTTTACCTACATTGTCGAAAGCAGGATATTTGTTGCCTGGACTTAAATAACCCTAATAAGTCCATTCATAAATACATAATTAGCTTAAACCTAGCTTCACAGAACCATCTGATAATGAAAATAATTCCCCGTTTGGTAACCCTAACTTTAGTGACGCAGGGGTGGTTCGGGCTTCGGGCAATCGATTCGCTTATTCGGGAAGTTCTTGCTACTCTTTTCTTCCTATACGCTAGCTGTATTCCATCTCGCTCTAACACTGCGACTGTCCCGTCTGAGCAGATTTCATTACCAACGTTGTATTGGAGTTATATACCCACATATGTACAAACAAGGGAAGTTTAGTCCGTCGTTATGTAAGTAGCTGGGTATATAGCTATCAGACACAAGTAGACCGACAAATAAAAAAATCATAACTCTTGAAAATTACACTATTGAATATTATTACCAGGTATTATGACTAATGAGTGCTACGAAGTTGTCAAATCTACTCATGAATAAGGAAAATGTCAATACATAAAGTACCTATTTATTTACATGTAGGTAGGTACCGATTTGATTACAACAATACCATTATTTAAATATTTAAAACGCTAATATTTAAATTTTTCATCAACGAATTTGTGACGTTTTCTTTTGTTTTATTATAGCGGTTATTTTGTTCAAAATTAAACTTACAAAGGGTTAGTTAAGATACCACCACTGTGAACTTTATTTTGTTAACTTTTTAAGTAATGCAGATACGTATTCCATCTTACAGTACAGTGATTTTAAATTTGAACATTTATGATATAAATTTATTAATAAACTAGCTGTGCCCACTTCGTACGCGTTGAATTTAATTCCTTAATAAAATAATTGTAAATTGTTCCTTATTACATCATCTATCTGTCAGTGAAAGTCCAGTCTAAATCGGTCCAGCCGGTCCGGAGATTAGCCGGAACAAAAAGACAGTTAGACAAAAATTATTTTGATTACACCTACCGTGTATACAAACATTAGAAAACAGACACTCCAATTTTATTTATTTGTATAAATGTATAGTAAGTATATAGAAAATAACTTCGTAAAACCATCAAAACGATGATCAATTTTAATTGAGGCAATTCTATATCTATCTATAGATTTCGTGAACGATTGCAGTTTTAAGTCACTATGATACGAGAAAGCGGCGAAAGTCGACATGACATGACATCGAACCGGTTTTAGTAACTCTTTTGTAATTTGTTCATCGTAGTGTACGCGTAGGTTACTGTGTTCCGAATGTTCCGATTTTACACCCTTCTTCACCTCACACGTGCGATTACACATAAACAATGCCTACTCTTTTACCATCGTCAGTTGTCAAATTCATTGAAAGTTTACATTGTTTTTTAAAAAATAGAATATACGCGGTTTTGTCTCTAGAGTCGATTCTAATTACCAAACTTATTAGAAGGTGAAATCTCTCAGATCTTTGAGGGGATGCAGTATCTAATAAAATAATAGGTATATTATAAATGCGAAAATGTGCATGTTTGTCTGTCTGTATTACGCTTTCACGTCAAAACCACTGAACTGATTCAGATTATGTTTGAGACTGGACCTAGGCTAGGTACCTAATTGCTGCTACAAAATAATAACACACAAGAATACTTCCTTTTTGCTGTCGTCGGTAAATAAAAGTGTGAACCCTAGGGCAGTTGGATTTCATTTGGTCACTCTTCGAGAAAAAGGCCTCATTAATATGACAAGAGACAATAACGTTTAAAAACACGTTAATCAATTGGGTACGGTCGAATATCGACTAGAACTGAATGATCACTAATTGGTCTGTAAACAGTTCTATTATTGTTAATTCAACGAATTATTAAATCAAAATCAAGCAAACGGTTATGGATGTGTCAAGCATGTGGTGCGTGTTAGTCACATATCTATTTATAGTGGTGGCATTACAGTGATACAAAACTTTGGGTTCGTTAAACCACGTCCTTTCCAAGGACTATGTTTAGTTTTTAAATGTTTTTTTTTGGTTATGGTAAGGTCCAATGAACATTCTGCCTAAGCCTTAAAATAGTACCAGGAAGTTATTAGTTGCACAGACTAATCACAGATTTTCGGAATGTTTGCGTGGAGCTGTTTCAAAGTTGAACGACACGAGATTGTCGGCGCATCCAAGTAATTGTATTTATTAACATAATGTATCGCATGCTAAACGAACCGTGTCAGCACGGTTAATTTAGAGCTTTTTTTCGTACAATTTCCAGGCTACACCGAAATGCGGTTTACAACTACAGTTAACGTCGTATTAATTAATTAAAATATGTCTGTCCCGAAATTTAATTACATTACATGCCAACACAACACTTATTTTTAACCGGATACACAAAACAACTGTTTAAATTGAATACGTACGTATAGGTATATCGATCACATTAGACATTAAAAATGCACACTAAACTTATGTAAATCTAAATTTGTGAAAAAATTAGGTAAATATTAATATGATATTTTAAAATTAAAAATCATACGAACAGAATCACACAGACGTGATCAGCATTCTTGAAAAATGTAGGTAGAGAAAACGGCTACATCATTATCGGCACGTTCACCTTCATTCCATGTAGCCACGTAAAGTTTCCATACACGAATGCAATATCGATACAATATCGACACGTAAGACAGACGATGCAATGAACCGTCCAGTAAAAAGAAATGCATTACACGGACAGATGTTAAAAAAAAAAACTTAGTGGCCAATGAAGTCATGTCGCTCCCACCCGGTGATTCAACGCCATAGTTCCGTTAATTCGCAAAATTATAATCTCCAGCGAAAATTTTCGCATTCCCATCAATTCGCGTTGGAGAAACACAATGGCATTCTTGGTAAATGAGCACGAATGGTTTTATAAATATTATTTACGTGTACATACACCGGTCCATTACACGTATCACTGTGCTTCGAAATTCGAATTAGCTCCAGAAACAACACAATATTTTTTTTATGAAAAAGTCCATAATTTAATAACCGTACAGCCAATAGATATTACACAAAAATTATGACTTACCTAGTTATGCGTAATGGCGTGCACTGTGTACGACCGGCAAAATGCGACTGGATGATGTGTCTGTGAACTCGAAAGGCTGAACACTCTGAACAGACAGTTGTATGCGGGCGTCCGATAAATTGGGGGTGGCGAACGCGAGACACCTATCTATACGTATACGTCGACGATGATTCATTCATAATCCACACGGATTGTATTGAAAACAAATTCGAAGGAAACCAACGCCACATGAGTCAATTTTTAAAACAGCCGTGTTATAGATTCAAGTTGTTTTCATTGTTAAATGATAACTTCGTCAAGCTTTGTTGACAGTATTTGTCTTAGTTCATTGTTTCCATTGTTACGTACATGTAGACATACCTAATGAAGTTATTGAGAATAGAGTAAATTTGGTCTCATCTTAGTACTTTGTTTTAGACCTCGACAGTAGAAAACTCTTGGGGTTTTACAGTAGAAAACCCCAAGAGTTTTCTACTGTAACGGTCAATGCGTCAGCCTTGGGAGTTTCAAGAGAGGGACAGGACTCACAGAAAAATAAAAAAAACTCACGCAACTGAAAATGATTAGTTCATAAGTTACCTACGTTTTGCGTTATGAGTTAAGTATTTACTTTTATTAAATGTTACGAAAGTGGCAAACGAGCATGCAGCTCATGCTCTCAGCTCTCAGCTCAGATGTTAAGTGATGACTGCAGCCTATAGACACCCACAGAAAAACCAGAGGTCAAAATGCAGATGCGTTACCACTCCTGAGGCCTGAGGTGTTATGCCTCTGTACCGGGAATTACAGGGCCGTACATTACCATGACCAGAACACGATAGTGCTGAACACTACCATTTAGCGGAGAGAGAGAATGAGACGACCCGGTTAGTCCAGCGGTGAGAGAAGACCGTTTGATTCGAAGGGTCGCGGGTTCGAGATCCCCGCGTCGGGACAAATATTTGTATGGCCTACAGATATTTGTCTCGGGTCTGGGTGTTTGTGTATGTGTCGTATGTGTACAACGGCACCCACGACACAGGTTTATACCTACTGTGGGGCTGTGAATGTAAGGGTATATAATAAAAAAAAATGATGGTGCCTACGCCCACGAGCTCCGTCACTGGAGCTCTACCACTAGTAAAAAACTTAAGACGATTCTTAAAGTGTAGGCATCGCCGCATACTATCGCTGCGCTGATTAGATTTGTTGTCTTTGAACTAATTAGAGTTCCAAAACTTTCGGAAAGACGTCTAACATCGGGCAACCATTTGAAGAGGACACTTTCACTCAAAACAACATTATTGCGATTAATTTCCAACATATTAATATCAATGGCAAGCCTTGACGTGCCACAGCTGGGCACGAGTCTCTCCCCTTTTATTTGGGGCGAGGCCTGGCGCTTACCACCACGCTGCTCCAATGCGGGTTGGTGGAGAATTTCCAACAAGTCATTCAAGGAACAGGGGGGATACATCGGTATACAAATTAACTAACAAAGAATCGATACGTGCAGAATTTTTGAGGAATCACTTTAATTAAAGATTTCCTTTGCCACGGGCAGTGCTGGATTGGCCTATAAGCAAATTAAGGAATTACTTCGGGCACCTTACTTAGTTTTGGACACCGAGTACGGTCGTATACCTACACGTGTCAGGATTCCCGATTTTAAAAACATTATTTTTCACTTTTTTTTTTCTTTGCTTCTGGTAAAGGGTCGGGTGTAGACCATAATGCCATTGGTCGAGTATTTATCACTTTTCTCCTTGATGAGCAAAAACGTAGGGTTTTTTTTTTGCTCAATATTTGCGTATATTGCTTAGGCCATCAAGAAGTCTTAATCCAGCACCTGTCACGGGACTCACGGGCCCATAATTAGGTATTGAGATTCTTAGAGTACCTATGTATTCCAGTTGAAATATATAGTCAAAGGTGGGATTCAGTCCCAATTCCAGTACGAAGATACTTACTATTTTCTGTTTCAAATTCAAAGAGTCCAAGGATCTTAATATCAATGGAATTTAGCTATCCATAAGAAATGGACCTACTTACACGAATATTAGTTTTTATATAAAAATACAACACCTATATGTTTTTAAGGTGCACCTTCTGATACTCCAAGCATCTGCATTTTGACTTGACCTCGTGGTTTTTGTGTAGGCTACAGTCATCACTTAACATCCATGTGAACTGCATGCTTGTTTGCCACCTCCTTCACATAAAAGGTACTTTTTACCTCAGTGGTGCTGAACACCACTAGGTAACCACCGGGAGCTCGACGAGATACCTACCCACCATTTTCTCAAAACAATTTAGGTATTTCGAAATTTAGTTTAAGAATCTGTACCAGTTTATTTATATTATAATGGGCCAGCCCATTAATTTATGTAATAAACTATTATTAATTGAAAATAATTGTAATGAGGTACTATGTATCAATAACAGAAGCTGGCCATAAAAATAAATGACGCAATGTAACGATTTGTACGAACGATTGATGTGATGAGTCAGCTCCACACAATGAGAGCAGTCATCGTTCAAACATACGTGTGTTCGGCGCTTAACTCGAACTTTTTATTACGTTTTTCAAGTGGCTCTGAAACAAGTAACAGCACCTAATTAACGGCGCATGCAATTAAATCAAAAGTTCACAAAAATGATAATAAATCAGTTCACTTGTCTCTTAAGCATGGAATTTAAATTGATTATAAGAAATCGTTGCAGATACACTTGGCTGTTATTTTTAACATGTTATATGACTTGAAATATTCAAGAATTCACGAATGTTTCATGAATATTTGATGGCCGAGACGAACGTAGACCCAAGGGTTCAGTCCTCGCCCCATAAGAAACACATTTTGTATGGTCTAAGTTAGTATAGATATTTGTGTGTACAACTGCACCCATAACCCAGGGTTAAAGTAACTTACTGTGCTGGGCTGCAAGCTGTGGCTGCAAGTGTGTATTTTATTTTTTTAAATTCTGACTTTTGCATGCAGATTTTTTTTTATTGTTATGGCACCGCTATTACACATATTGCCAGTATCAAGTAAAACGATATTTCGTATTCGTATTAAGCAATGTATAAGTCAGAGTCAGTCAGTCAATTTATCAGTCAATCAGTCAGAGTCACAGTCGGTAATTCGCTACTTTATGCTACTTTACCAGAACATTTACAATGAAGTTTTGGAGGCAACCTGATAGTCCCTGTTTTCGCACTGTTATTCTATTTCAATTTACACGGGCACTGTAATAAACCTATATCAAACAAAATGACACCAACTTTATTTAATATAACTCATAAATACACCAAGAAAACGAAATAAAATAAGAGCACCACGCCTCTTTCCAAGTTCCCGCCAAAACTCATGTCAGATTTTGTAATCGAGAGTAGTTTTAAGTTGGAACAGATTGCGGTAATATTTCTTGCAGGCGTGATTAGCTGTCGATGATCGCGAGAACTGCCGTGCCCGCCCCAGATCTTTTACGAACAATAAATAAATAAGGCTGAATTTCGTAACCATTATGTACTTCAGATATTTTATAATGTGGCGGCCTCCCTGGAAATCATCTCTGGATACGACCATGCTCATTAGATTGCCTGTCTCAAGTGTGATAGCAGGTAACACAGGATTAATTACTAAGTGGTGCTATTGGGATTTTTCAATTTTCTGGAAGCTTCCCAGTGCCATCAGCGGCATTTTGGTAATGTGTCCGGAGATATCCACATGGGGCGAAAACGTAACCGACGAATCGTGGGTGGTCGCATGTATGCTCGAATACCTTTTCCTTTAGGGTCATTCGTTATAGACTAAACGTAGTTTAATTTAAGTAGGTAGTTAGGGAACTTTAGATAATCTCCGTTTATCTAAAATCCCGCTAATCAAATATAACGTTTATTACAACCTCATAAGGGTGTTCGCGAGGTCAATCTGCGTTCCTTGATAGTAAATTATTGACCAACAGCAGTAGACATGTAATAATACTATATACAAAATGTACATCTCGACGTCTCGCCCGGATTTCCCTGCATCAACGTGCGAGACGTGGTTCGAAAATTAAGTCCGGTGTAAAATACTTAGCTGTTGTTGTCGTCAGGTAGTGACTGCGCTTCTCCCCGCTCCCCAGAGCAGACCCCCCCCAAGAGTTCAAAATATACCAATATACTTACAGAACTAACATTTTGAAGACTGATCTGTCATACCAATGAGCTTTGTGTCATACACACCAAGAAGAGTGTATCTGACCTCCTGACTGGTAGCCATATTGACAGTTTTTTAGAACATTTATTCAATTAATTTATGAAAACTTAAAAATAATTTCTGAGACAGGAAAAATAAAATACAGTTGTCCTGAAAAGAAAAGTTTATTATTATCTTTATATATTCTTTTTAGTTCCTGTTCTTTTGTTTTTTTTTTTCATTCTTCATTTCTCTTTTTTTTTCAAATGGCTATATTACACATTTATATTAAACATTAAAAAATAACGCTATTTCTTTATACAAATCCTTACAACATTTTTTTCGTACATTAGTATTGAAAAGTCTACCTCCCCTAATAATCCTAATATACGTTTTATATAATTATTTTCGAAAATATAAATCTCATTTATCAAGAAAAACAAATCGATAGATCCTCTATGCGGTAGGAAAGATGGTGGGTTTGATTATTTAGTAGAAAATTGTGAGCGAATAACTTAACCTCTAAATGAAGAGCAATTTAATAAATAATCGACCAGGAATATTTTGTTTTGCATACGTATATTATTCATTATTAAACACTAGCTGGTGCCCCCAACTTAGTCTGCGCAGGATTAGTATTACAAACAATATTTTTATAAATTGTAGCTTGTGTTCATTTAAATTCATTCTATAGTTTTTACATAAAAGGGCAACAAACATCCATCCATACATACAAACTTACGCATTTATAATATTACGGCGATTTCCATACTAGCAACAAGTGTAACGGGAACATTTATTTAATTTACTGACGGGAACACACGTTAAAAGTACTGTGCGGTGTCAGGACTCGTATATCTGGCGCACCACACTCTTTGTCTACCTCATTAAGAGACCTGGCGTGAATATAGATACATGATATTCTTCTATTTTTTTTTTGCTAATATTTTTTGATATTGCATACTGTACCTAAATTCATCGTTACAAGATTACACTAATGTCGTGTATTGCTTATTTTGTAACCTTGATGAATAAACTTAATACCTAAATAATTAATGAAATCCAAGAAAATTAAAGTTGCAATCAATCAATAAGATACATTTATTTTTTTGTTATAATAAAACAAATAATAGAAAAATATTCCTGGTCGAATAACTCGATATGCCGTTACACTAACCCTATAGGCGCTGTGGTTGTGATAGGCCCGATTCACATAACGACAACCGCCACACTGGGCCACAGCCCATGCCCAAAGTAGGCATCAAAGATAATCGAATCTTTTAAAAACAATAACGTAATTCCTTTCTCTAAAAATTATGAACTTGCACACACTATATTTACAACAAACTACTACTGGAGATTTCATTATAATTTAGCTAAAATAATGATAATTTTGACTCTTAGGCATTGACTCCATATCTTATAATCAGAAAAATAAAATTGTCGTTACATGAATGAATGCCGAACCTATCACCAAATTATAATGAAATTGGTATTTGAAACAAAAAAAAAACAGCCGTTCAATACCTAATTTAGTGATTTAAGCGATTACCTATACAACGAAACTATACTGCTAGTGTATATTTAAGAAAATATATTATTTCTCTTTTTTCGGTGGAAACTCCGTATTTACATATTAACACAATTAAAACCTATGCCGTGATCTGCCGCTAGTGTGCAATTAATTTTAACAACAAAATGCTTGATGATTATGTTTTAATTAATAAATACATCTTAGTAACAAATACCTATCTAATTATTGATCGGACATGAACGAGATCGTATTACTTCTTTATTTCGCAATGCACATTTTAGAAATATGAGACAAATACGCTTAAGTTTTAAAAGGATCATAGCAAGATTTTTACAAAAAAAAATGTATGTGTAAAGCTTTTAAATATTTTTTTGAAAATCTGAAGAACATTTTCCGATGTTTGAAACATTTTTACCTCTAAGAATGTTAAAAATAAAGTCTACTGTTAGTAGTAAATATTGTTTTTATTAGGGCGATATATTTTAAACACCAAGAAATATTCTTTAGTTTCTAAGATAATATTTCAAAGCTGTTTCACCACATAACTTTTTTTTGTTCAAATTGGAATTTGCCATGATTCTTTATTACGGAAAATCAACTGAATGCATAATTGTCACGTTCGTTTACTACAATTTGTTAAAACGCGCGGTAAAAGAATCCAAAATCAATTTAAATCAGTTACACTCCTAATCTCACATACGTAACGTGATAAAACTACATAACAACCGCCCGCAAAACATTACTCACTTTGCAATTGCACACGGGACAACGCTTAGCTTTCGCCCAAACTTTGACAGCGCATTTATAACAACAACATATGTGCGCTATCCGACCGTGCACGAACACGCCCGACTTGGGTTCGGCGAGACAAACTATACACATATCGTCCTTCGCATCCAATTTTTCTTTCAACGAATTCACTATAGCTTTTTTCGTCAATTTGATTGGATCTATACTATTGTCTACCGTCAGCGCCGGATCGCTGACCATTTTGACCAACGGCTTTATTTCTTTGTCCGATTCGGTTTCGGAGTCGGTATCGACTTTCGTGCGCTTACTGGCCCGGTCGGCGGACTCTGCGCGTCGCTTTAGGTTAGGCCTAGGCAATATGACATTATCGGTAAGGGCGTTCGCACACTGGGTGCGCTCGCGCGAATCGTTTTGTGCGGATGTACCCTCGCCAGTGTCGATCTGACTTAACTCCTGGCTGTTAGTCGACTCTACGCCCGAGTCCTGAGATAGAGTACGCGTCATTTCAGGTTCGATTTTCATTTTAAGCTTGTGTTTTCGCTTGGGCCTCGGCGGGAAGAAGCTTTTACGTACCTAGAATGCAGTATTCAGTTTAGATATACAATATACATTTTTTTTTTGATCGACGAACATATTATTGTCTAGAATTATAGTACATGGTGCAATTTTAGTGGTGGTTTTCCAGCAGCAAATTGATTTTGTTTTGGTATTAAGATCTTTCACAAAGCAATCGAGCTTTTATAAACATTCATCAGTTTCGTTTTTCATTTTTTTTTTTTCATTTTTTCGGCAGCGCAAGGTGATTTGCGTGCACTAGTTCAAGTAGTACATGTTACGTTTAGAGAATTACTATCACGTCTCACGTTTTCGAAATGATGGTCATTTTAAGTTTATTCAAAAAGCATTTTTCTTTTTAAATTGTAACTCTTTATGTTTCGATAAATACTATTGAAGGCACAAGTCGTTCTGCCGCGGAAAAACTACCACTAAAATGTCACCTTGTATAATTCTTCAGATTTTACACATTTTTTATAATCTTTATTTCAGAACACATACATATATTATAAGCGATAATACCTCGATTAAGGCCAAGCGCGGTTTGGATATGAGTAAGACGTACGAATGGTACCTACTAAAACAAAACCACAATAGATACAATATTTTAAGACTATAATAAAACGTGTTGTTGTATGTACGTACGATACACATTCGTTAGCCAAAGTACACTCAGCCTAGGTGAGGATAGAATAATTTTAACCCATTCAATGCCTCTTTCAAATGTAACATTACTGCCGTGCCGTCACACATTGATAAGCAGCCCGCCATGGAAGGGCTCGGCATGTCGATGAAGTGCCGAGCGCCATTTGCAGCATGCAAATGGCGCTCGGCGTGAGGCCCTGGATTCAAAAATGAGCTGTTTTAAGGAACACTTAAGCTTAAAAGTTCGTGAAAATCCGTCATCGGGTTCAGCATTTGTAATTAGAACTCGCTTTTCTCGAAACCTTAACATATCTGCAGGCCGTTTGTGGTATGAATCAATTCTAATATAAGGCTAACTGCTACAAAAAAGTATTTCATTTAATTATTATGATATTTGAACAGCATATATTTTAAAGGATCATGGCAAGATTTGTACAGACAAAAAATAAAAAAAGGAACACGGTAAAACAGCATGGAAATATTATCACCTAAACAACATTTCCTGATACTTAAACTGTATTAACTTACCTGATTTAAAAATAATATTCATACCAGAAAATGATCTTAAGGTTCCCTAGATAATATTTCTGATCCGTTTTACCTCGTACCTTTTTCTAACTTTTTTGTACAAATCAATGTATGAAACTTGTCATGATTCTTTGAAATTCAACCGCCAATCGGCGGGCTCAGCGTGTGAATCAAAAATTTTCGCGTGTCCATCGGCGGGCAAGGCACTGAATGGGTTAAATTATGACATTCTGCAGTTCTATAAAGGTCTTAAGCATAGATAATAATAAAAAATGAAAAAAAAAATGATAAAACTTCCATGTAATATTTGGATAGGCTTAGATATAACACATGGGTAAAGGTTGAAGATTCATCATTTTTTTTTCATTCGATTATACTTACCGTGAATTTGATTCAATTCAGTTATCACGCATATATTCAATTTGGTTTCGTCATCTATTATATATTAACATATTACGAAAAGATAATATTTTTCACAAACGAACGATCCTTGCATTCGTGAATAAGTGTTATACAAAACAAGATTTTTTGTGTTAAGTATCATGTCAGACAACATATTCATAATCTCCTTTCAAATTCCTCTACAATATTCAATTGATCCTTCCCCCTATTACCATATTTTTCATGTTTTATAAATCATACTCAGAACCTGACAATCACATTTCTCTCTTTTTCAATCTTTCGTCAACTTTTAATGTGCTTTTATTATCAATTAAAACACTTCAAGTGAAGACTTTCAAATATATTCTTTGCAAACATTCTGGATCTTTCAAAATAAAAAAAAATCACGTTATTTCAACTAAATTAATAATTTTTGGTCCTGTGCTTGGTACTGTTGGATAAGAAAAAGCAAAATAAAATGTTGTATAATTGTTTAGGTAGTTAAAAATAATTTTAAAAAATCATAAAAAAAAAATATTATTGAAAGTGAAAAGAATAAAATATGGCAAGGCCCTACTTATAAGCCGGTCTAGATTTCGTATGGTAGATTTTTTAAATTATTCTCACTTTTAGGCAGTATACAACTAGCAGGTAGAAATTTCTGATATTTGTGGTTATCAAAATAATATTGTAGATACAACCTAACATTAAGGGTGCGGTGGGTGTTGTTCCTAACCTAGCCCGGCCGTTTCGGGGTGCTCTAAGTTAATCCGGCCGTTTTGGGGTGTTCATAGTTTTAGTCCACTTATGCCTCTGCATTCAATTGATGTCATATACCTCTGTATATAAATTCGGTGTTTCGATGGCTTGGTGGTAACGACTACTGGTTTGTTGTGTATGTGTGTCAATCATGATTAGCTATAAATCGATATACACCTCAGAAATATTATTAGAATTGAAAAATGGTATGAGAAAGCTAATAATGATCTTAAAATACCTATTCAATCAATAAGTCGACCACCTTAGTCGAATGGGGTTTCCATTTGACTAAGGTGGTAGACTTATTTTTTTCCTTCACCACGTGGCACCTGGTGGTCAACATCGTACCTACATTTTGATCACTGTTTTATCATTGTTGACACTCGCGAGCTCAAGGCCCATCGATTGACATAAGAATCATGAAAGCCGATTTCCATGATTCGAGTTCTAGAACGCCTTTGTGGCGAACGACGAACAAACATACACATTATTACATATATTGACTGATGAACGCATTACCCTCCTCTGCGTTCCGCAGTCGGGTAAAAAGCGTATGTATATTTCGGTTCATATAAGCGGCTATCAAGGCCTAGTCTTTAGAAGCGCTTATATTGTCATTTCTTGATTTATGTTATATTTTTTCTATTTTATAATTTAGTTTTAGTCGTGAGATTTCGGTTTAGTTTCACTCTTTTTCGCCATTGTATTATATTATCCTCCGTCACACTATACGCTTAAAAAGCTTCACTTAGTTTACTATGCGATTCTGGAAATTAAAGAAAAAAAAAATCGAAAAGAAAAAATTGACTTTGGGCAGGAATCGAACCTGCGACCACCAGTCCAGCCGCTTTACCACTAAGCTACCGAAGTCCCAAAGTTTTTTTTGTTCTATAATTTCTAAAGTTTACTCGAATGTGTTATTGCGAAAAATAAATATTACAATTATGCAATTCTGCTTACTCTACTTGCTTCTTGTTGTATCTGACGCAGTCTATTACGATGTTCATGGCTAAGAAATCAAGTGTTTAAAATTGTGTTTAGTACCTTAAAACACTTCTCGCAGTATCGGTATAGTGGGTTGTTGTTCTCGGCGCGGCACTGGGCGCAGTGCCAGTAGTCGTACAGGTCCATCTCGCTGTCGCTGCCCTCCGACTCCGTCTGCTCCGAGTCCGCGAACTCCAGGTCGCCGTCGTCTCTCACGGACACCGCGATCACTTTCGTTGATATTATTTCGTTCTGGAATTATATTTATAGACTAATTAATAAAATGCATTTGAGATTTTTTTAATGTATTACGTGTACTTAGCATGATATAACTATGTACTTTAGACGGAATATCAAAATAAAACCCGAGCGATGCTCGCGTCCATTGTCGTGGTACAGTCGAGGTGGAGTCCCGAATCTGCTGGCATTTTTTCGTTTTATTTCGTAAGTAGCTGGCGCTTCGACTCTAAGCCAGGGTTGCACCACTTAAAGAAATCTGTTAAAGTTAGAGAAGGATGTGAAATGTTCCAATAACTTAAACATCAACAAATATCTTGTTGCAACCCAGGCTAATGTTTGGTTGCACCAAAATATTTGTTAACTTTAATTTTTTGTAAAATTTTACACAACGAATTTCTCAAAATGAAGATTAAGAGAGAACCAACAGTAGTAGTAGTTCAAATTTCAACCATTCCAAATTCCAACCAGGCGATGCCGCCTAGACTTATCAATGAACATAGAGCAACACGGGCCACCGGCCGCGGCGGACCGGAGGAGAGTAGCCATATGCAGGCTTGCCCCTCTGTCAAAGTACAAGACCAAATGGTCCTATGTCTGTCGCCCAGATATTTAAATATATGCGTGAAATCGTTTATGTATTTTGTTAAAGTCAAGGTGTGAGTTTCGTAGTAATATACGATTTTTGTAGCGTGAGTGTGTGTAAACGCTATGGTTACTTACCCCCCTCCGGTCCGCCGCTACCGGTGGGCCGAGTTGCTCTATGCCAATGAACGACACGCCCAGTGTTGCTACAAGTGTAACCTAAATGTCAGAAACTCACATCACTCTGTCCGGAGGTGTCCGCGGCGCTGACGGGCCCCTCTCCCTCGTCCTCGGGCTCAGTGACCGGCTCGTACTCCACGGGGCCATCGTCGCTGCACCACTCTGTGTCGCTCGTGTCGCGGACAAAATCTACAAACACCACAACCTTAGCATATTGTCTATGGGCCACAGGGTTGTCACCTCGTCGCCATACGTTGACAGGTCCTCATTGATGAGATGTTGGATTCTATTTTTTTTTATTTATGTAAAGGCTTCTTTTCTTTTGTATTTTTTTTTTAATTTAAATAACTTCTTTTCGTTGACATTTGTTATATTTTTTCGCACATTTTTTTTTAATTTTGTTTTTTTATTCATCACTTTGTTTTTTTTTTATTCTACGTCATCTTTTTTTTTCAATGTGATATTTTTTTCTTTTCCCAAATACGGTTTTTTAAAGCCAATATTTTTTCAAATGTTTCTTAAAACGATTCAACAATAATCAATTCATGCGCACACACAAACAAACAAACAACACATTTTGTTTAAATTAATTGTTCTACAAAACTTACCACAAAACAGAAATCTACAACAAAACAAATGGCAAACACAAACAAAATCACAATTTTTCATTTTGTAAGAAATAGACTGTTATGATAAAACAATGGATGCAATGATGACTTCGCTTTAGGTATGTGGAAACAAAGACTACAGATGACGTGTTCATAGCTTTGGCAAAATTTAACTGTCACCTTATGGGTACCATCTTTTATGAAATTATGCAATGATGCGTTATATTAATTTGCAAAATATTTACAATTAGTATCCGTAGGCTTTGCAAGCACTATATACCTATAATCTGTTTACCTAGTAAATGTTTTTCAAACATAACTCAACTACCTTATACATGTCATAAAATAACTTATAAAATTTCAATAGATTAGTACTAAATTATTTTTCATACACCCTAATTGTATTGTTGGTCCATTAGGGTTGTAATACGTGATGAAAAGTTGAGTTGGGTTGAAAAACCTAGACCAGATCAAGCCGATATTATGGTAAGTGATTGTGCTAAGTTCTTATTAGTATTTTTGAAATTCAATTTGTGATAATGATCTATATTATTTTACAAATAAAAAACGCCAGTATTTGCAAATAAACTCAGCATAATCACAAGCAAAATGCACTGTCATAGGAACTAGCAGACAAAGTATCTCTGATGCAAAAACTTCTTCTTTTTATAAAATTTAACATCCCAAAACGAAACACTTCCCCGTTTTAATGGTTTTCATTACTTACAAAAATGATACAAATATTTTTTTTATCTTCAACGCAACAATGTTCCTACACAATTAGTTTAATCACACTGAGTCAATTACAGCTTCCAGCGACCACAATAAATAACTATTGTTTTCCGTGTATTGTAACATTGACTTTGTCTATTAGTTCCATATTTTAAGGTATAATGGGTGTAAGCAGAGTCCAGTTGACAATCTGGTTTGGATCTTCTGTTCTGCAAGCCCAGAGCCTGGCCGCCGCGGGACCAGGCGAAGCACACATCTGACAATCACCATCATCACATGTTAATTATTTATGCTGTAAGATTTTCTGGTTCAATCAATACTTATCTGCCTCTCCTCACTCCATTTTAATGTATAAAAAAGTTATAGGTAGAGTTTATTTCTCATGATTTACATGATAACATGTTGCAAAAAATTATAATTTATAAATAAAATATCGAAATGTAACCTGTTCAAATAAATAAATTATGTTTAACGTAGCAACTAAATAGTTTTAATTAATATTTATTTTAAAACATTATGAGAAATTAACTCTTTAACATTAAATCAAAACATAATCTAGTCTCAGAATTATATGGTGATATTATTAATTTCAAAATGGATTTTCTCAAAAATTTTCAAGTTAACATGCACATAAAAATATAAAGCCAATCTATATTCATGTCATGCAACTATTTTTAATATTATTGAAACATGTAAAACTGTTAAAACAAAAATCGATTTTTTTTAAATTTTGTTTCAGTTCAATTTTCAGTTATTGATGTAGGAATATTTCAAACACATATGTTCTCTTCATCTTTAATGTCAGGCGCACAACATATATTAGACGTAATGACATAGTTATATAATATATGAACATAAAATAAAGGCCCTTCACTAGATCGCTGAGTTATTTTATCAGAATTTTAGATAAATCATACATAGCACCACTGCAAAGAGCATTTTTCATAGCACAATCTTTATGGACGCTCATTGATATCATCAGCTCATAAATTGTGATAGATAAAGAACACTAATTTCTTGACAAGAGAATCTACCAACCACAGAGCGACAGCTGTGTTACAGTAAATAGATGTACATACAAAATATAAATACAGAGAAAAGCGACAGAAATATATTGTGACATACAGTGCACAAGAGACAATTCAGACCAATGCGATACTAATAAAATGAATTATTATGCCTGCATCTTGAATATCACATTGTTGGCTTATCAAGCGCAGTCCACCCAGCTCGGGAATGTCATTTGTATCAAACGAATATCATTGCCGAGGTAGGTCCACAACATATTATTATATATTTAATTTTACGAATACATACATAAATAAATCTACGCTTTGAAGTTTTTCACCAACTGGTCATAAGGAGCTGTATATTGTATATAAAAGTGTCCAGTTGGAGAAAACTAGCAATAAATATCATTTTGTTTTTCTTTACTGGACCGAATTAAATTTGCTTTACGAAAAAATAGTCTAGGGTTGAAAAAATATTATTTCAAATTAATAGTTGACGAATCTAAAATAAATTGTACCTACTAGATAGATTACCCCGTGACCCAGACTGAAAATTCAAAACTTTTTCTATTAAACCTCTGAACCGATTTAATTCGAAGATAATTTCAACCCTGAGCAACCACATAAGTGTGAAGTATCGTACCTATTTCAGAAAACAAGCGCAGAGCGCAGTTTCTTTTTATTTATCGAGTTACAAAACAAAAGTGCGGACTTGGTATGTACGCCCGCGAGCTCCATCACTGGAGCTCTACCACCAGTAAAAAAATACGACGAATTCATCACAAAACGTTGTAAGTTACTTTTTATAAGTCCTTCTTAAGTTGATTACAACGATAAGCACAAACATACAAACGATAAACATCTCGTTTCTGGTAAAGAAATAAAATTATAAGCATGGCATGGTACAAATATTGCATTATAAAAATCTCCGAAAAGATGAGCTTAAAAAAAACTATCGTGTTATTAAATGAAAGATAAACGAACCATAAAAAATAATGTTCCTAGCCATAAAAGCTAGACTAGATCGAATCTAATTTGATCCAATACCTAAACAGTCATAGTAGTTTCTATAGAATTTCCTTTCATAGTCCCAAGTGTGCGCAGGCGCAAGCCGGCACGTCGGGACATGTTGCTTGAGTCATTGCAGTGAATGACACGCTCAACAAATGCGCCTAAAAAACTCAAGTGCCAAACAGACTTTTTGTCCTCATCTCATGTTAGGGTTGTCTACTACATCTGAATATAATCATAAATAGGGTGCCTAAAATGAATGTGCCTATAATTTCAGCAATCCCTTTTAAAATTTAATCATGTAATATTCGTATTGAAACTTAAGTAAAAATTTGGACTAGTGGACGAAAAAAATATCATACAGGACATAGGTACCTAATTTAGATATGTAAGTATTTTGTTAGTACATATTGTAGATAATGAATGGCCAGCCAAAGTAGCTCAGTCGTCTGTGAGCTTTGTTTCAAAAAGACACATTGGGTGTTCATGGCATTAGCTATGACATTTTAGTAAGTATACCAGCTTCTTAGATTTTATTATAAAGTTTCTTAAAGGTCAACCGAATAAAAGCGTGATTTCTATCTAGGCCCGGCAGAGTGCAATATAATATAAGCATTATAATAACATATGTTTCGATAGTTACAAAAAATTATACTGGATAATAATGGGTGACAATTGACAACCCTTGAGTCATATTTACACAACAAATTTAGAGAATATTGAGAGATCCGCATTTGTGTTTACCCAAGAAGTCATTGTTCACTGTTTAGTTCAGCAACTAGTTTACTAGAAATATGTATTTTTTGTGTGGGAATTGATGGCGAAATAATAATGGGAACTGAAATTGATTCGTGTCATGGTTAGATTACTTTTAGTTGACTAGATATGAACAATCTCAATTGTTATTACTATTTTAAAGTATGTTTGGAACTATACTTGGGCCGTAATTCACAAACCACTACAATTTTACTTTGACTTAAAGAGATATTAACAATGTTCTTTCTAAGTAATAAGAATGTTTAAACTGTTACCAATAATATTGTTCTAACAGAGCTGTTACATGATGTAGTAGCATGTTATAACATGTTTTGTTAACAGAATTGTATTGGGACTTTCCCTTTTTAAACAATTGACATTACTGTTGTTTATAGCTTAAGTTCTTAGAATTCTTACTTAGGGTAATATGTAATGTATAGTAGTAGTAACAAAGTGTAATATATTAGCTACATATATGTACAAAATTCTTAAGTATATAAACATGACTATATTTATAAAAGAAATTAGGATTATCATAGAACAGATAAAATGTATTTAGAGATTTTTAAAAGTTTGACAGCCCTACATTTCATAGAAAGAGTCACAAGCAACTTAAAATTCTACCATTTATTAATTCTTATTTTGATATCTCTAAATTTATTTTATCCTTTTGTGATAAATAATACAGAAAATGGAAAAAAAACATAATGAGGAAGAATAATTGAACAATCTTGAATACTTAATAGGTAAATAGTTTCCAATTAAGTGAATACTTATATTTTCAGCTTCATTTTATCTATACTTATATTATAAAGAGGAAAAAAATTGACTTTTTGTATGTATGTCTGTAACGTTTTACTCCAAAAATACTGCAATAATTCTTTCAGCATTAGAAAGCTGCATCTTCACTTAGGGACTATATTACCTTAATTACACCCGTGTGAAGCCGGGGTGAGCCACTAGTTATTTATATGCTTAACATTGACAGTAAATCCAATATTGTTCAATATTATGTATTATCACTTAAATAATAAATTCAATTATTAAAAAAGAAATACATATTTGCAAAAAAATTGTTAACATTGATAATAACTTAAATCATGCAACATCATGCACCAATTGCTTTTTTTATAAATAGCGTGCTTAGATAACATGCGTATGATAATTAAACATAAAAATAGTGATAAATGCAAATACATACCGGTTTCCTTTCCTTGAATACTGAAGATTGTTTCTGTTGAACAACGTCTGCTCCATGAAGGTTCTGTAATTTATGTGCCATTATGACTGATGAATAGAACTGACGGACAGACAAGAAACTGCTAGTTTTACTGTGTATTTCACTGTTATCTGTGACTTTGTTGGCATGGATTTTTTATTTTGCCAGAATGGTCATTCTTTTACTAAAATTAAAGTAGCCTGAACTATTGCTTATTTACAATACAATAATAATAATGGCAACCCATTATACGTCTCACTGCTGGGCACGAGTCTCTCCCCTTTTTTTTGGGGGGAGGCCTGGAGCTTACTCCTCCACCCTGCTCTAATGCAGATTGGTGGAGTTATTTTTTATTTATAATGTCAGTTCAAAATAAGGAAATCCGTCAAAATCTATGCAATATAAAAAACATTGTATTTGAATCGTCTTCTCAATAGATAATAATTTTCAAGATTCAAAATGGCTCATACCTATAAAATGACTGGAACTTATGATGTGGTTAGTCAGAACAAATCGACAAACCAGAAATTTTGAGAAAATGCTGTTGGTACGACTTAATGATATAGTATAGATAGATATGGCCATAGTAATATTATTTGTAAATAAAGTAGAAATTCTACTTGTAAGGAATAAAATGATATTTTTTCAAAAATTTCTAAGCTCTGGACTGCTACTGGAGTATGGTCATACATGAAATACTGTTAGACCTCCTACATGAATCTCTAGCACCTAAAAATTGTGATCTGTAAAATTATTTAAAATATCATAAGCAAATATTAAGAAATATCATTAGAATGCAAGTCAGTAATTCTCATAATTTTTAGGACATTATTTCATAATGTGAAACGTGTTACTAGATTGTTAGACGATAAATGAAAATTGATATCTATATAGAATCATGTTAACCTAATCTAAATGATTTTTATAGGTTTTATCATTCATTATTTATACACTAGATCAGCAATTGCACATTATATCTACTTAGTCTAATACACTGTGTTGAAGATGATAATCATATAAAAGCTCCACTTTTACATGATTATTATCTACACATTTCATTAAAATGAATGTTTACATATAATGTAAACATTTCATGGGCATAAAAATGGTCAACAATTAGGGGATATTTAGGTACCAATATAAGGATTATTGGATTTAAAAGATGTTTTACAATTTACTAAATGTTATATGGGTCTCTCGTATATTAAATGATCATATCAGTACGTACCTCGGAATGCTGTCAGTGCCATAACCTTATCTTATTACAATCAACCGCAACTTAAACAGGAGATAGCTGGTGTCACTATGTACTACAAACTGAATGTTGATTCTATAGGTCTTTACTACACAATCGACTTAATTGAAATAGCTGCTTTTAGACACAACCAGACCTTTGGCCTTCAAGGAACTAGTTAGCGACTGATGCTACTTGTTATGGAAAAAAATCACAAGTCTACAAAACTCACAAAACACTGTACGAACCTGAGGAGTAGGAAGCTGTTGTATTCATAATATGTTTAATCTGAATAAGTTAATTTTGATTGTTGTACACAACCACACAGTTTTAACTCCTGTCGAAACTTTTCGACTCGTTGCGACTCGCTCGTTTCGTTTGCGTTTGAGGAAAATTTCAAGATGGTAAAAGTTATAAAAAGTACACACGTTTGTAATTGGTCAATATTCAATACAATCTTAAATATTACCAATCATGTGACAATATGTTATTGATTTTAAACCAATAGCAAAGCAGTACAGAGTAATTGGCCAATCATAACGTAATTACATCAAGCCGCCATGACAGAGTGGAACGAAAAAAAAAAAATACAGATAAAATATAATTAGTCTATGGCGTTTAATAAAATCATTTTCAGAGTTTTCTCTGTTTTTACCATCAAATGGATTGTAAATAGACTGATGGAGTGAATCCTGGTGTACTCTGAACTAATATAATTAATGGGTGAACCCTCGTCAAAATAAAATTATTAGGTACAGAAGGTAATCAGTTTTTTAACCATAGACTTATAGACCATCTATCATAGTTTTTAGGTTATCTGTCAAATTGACAAACTTCCTTTTCCTTGTGGCATGGTGTCGGCGTAAGGTGAGTCAAACAATTTTGCGTAATAATTTCTATTTTTCTGCAAAATACTTCCATAATTCGATTCATTAACAATAATAATACGTTAGAGCCGTTTCCTTATAATCAAACATTTAAATTTTACACGGGACTGCACTGTTTTCCTTCCAAACAAATCTCGCACGTGGAATTTTTGTGACTAGACGTTTTATCGTGTTTTTGAAGATATCAGCATAAAAAAATCATCGAGAATCATAGAATACAAACAGCAACAGCCAGCGTAACAATCTTAAACCCCTAAATAAACACTTGATAACGAGGTTATTTACATACGTCGCACGCACAGAGGCATTTGATAAGTGACAATTTTGTTGTAGTTGCCGTAAAGCAACCAACATGCCGCAGAACGAATACATTGAGCGCCACCAAAAGCTTTACGGCAGGAGGCTCGACTATGAGGAACGTAAAAGGAAACTCGAGGCGCGCGAACCGCATAAGAGAGCTGAGAAGGCGCGCAAACTGCGAGGGATCAAGGCCAAGATCTTCAACAAAGAGCGCCGCAATGAAAAGATACAGATGAAGAAGAAAATCAAGGCGCACGAGGAGAAGAATGTGAAACAAAACACAGAGAAGGTTGCAGAGGGTGCAGTGCCAGTGTACCTGCTCGACAGAGATGTGCAGTCCCGCGCCAAAGTACTCTCGAACATGATCAAGCAGAAACGGAAAGAGAAATCTGGTAAATGGGATGTACCCATACCCAAAGTACGAGCACAAGCCGACGCTGAGGTGTTCAAAGTGCTGAAGACTGGTAAATCAAAGAGGAAAGCCTGGAAACGCATGGTTACCAAAGTCACATTTGTTGGTGAGAACTTCACAAGGAAACCTCCAAAGTTTGAAAGGTTTATTCGGCCGATGGCATTGAGGTTCAAGAAAGCGCATGTAACTCATCCGGAATTAAAAGCTACGTTCTGTCTACCTATTATTGGAGTCAAGAAGAACCCCAGTTCACAGATGTACACAAGCCTGGGAGTGATCACTAAGGGTACTGTTATTGAAGTTAACATTTCGGAGCTGGGTTTGGTGACACAGGCTGGTAAAGTTGTTTGGGGGAAATATGCACAGGTTACAAACAATCCAGAGAATGATGGTGTCATCAATGCTATATTATTGGTCTAAATTATTGTTATATCTTCACAATAAACCTACTGTAAAGCATATTTTGTTTGATTTCTTACCCATAAGTTAGTCCTTGATTCTTATTATGATTGAATATGCAATCCACTGCTTGAATATGCTCTCTATCGCAATGAATATTACTTGTGTATTACACAAATAAGTAATATTTGATCACAATGAGTAATTTCATTATGAAACAAAGTTAGGACTGATGCATTATTGTCATACAAGCGCTTATAAAGATTGTTACTAATTTAACCTACCATGTTGCAATTGTCAAGTAAGCCATAATTTGTAATTGATTGACTTTTTTATGAATGAAGTTAAGTATATTTTAGTAGGTATGTATTGAAAAATCAGTTCTATTTTTATTTTGGGTTCTATTAGACTGGTAAATCCATCTTACCAGCAATTTATTGAATGCACAAGACAACACAAAATTGCAATAATAAAAATATTTTGAATCCGGATTGTAATTCAGGATTATGTACGTATCCATAGTAAATGTTTTATTTTTTTTAGTTATGCAAAATCTGTGAAATATGTAGGAGCTGTAAATGAAACTTGTATTTATGAGGATACTAGCGGTTGCCCGCGGCTGCGCCCGCGTCGAAATTTTTCCTGAATTTTCTTTGCAATAAACCTCAAGGAGCCCGAGACCTTTCCAACGAATGTAAAACCGTGAAAATCGGTTCGTGCGTTCTGGAGTTATAGCGTCAGGAAGGAAAACCCGACTTATTTTTATATCATAGATTACACAATCGTTAAGTTCTTGAACCTCTCCCCAAGATCAGGACACGCAAAGTTAAAATTCACGCAAAAAAATTGCATTCCCATTCCCATAGCATTATTTAAAATGATAAGTACTCCTCTTTTTAATATCACGATAGTCTTGATAGTTGTAGCACCATCACCATGTTGCGCAATATCAGCCAATGTAGCAAGCAGTCTTAATGATTTCTGAATATCGTTAATATCTTTAGGATGATTTTGCTAATTTGGTCCCTTGAACCAGGTAGATATCTAAACTCGTGCAATTGTAAAGATTAAAATTCAGGCAGAATGGAACCTGCATTCTCTGATAGAATATTGTCATCGTTATATATCTTTTGATAGAAAAAACGTGCAGTCTGTTTTGACGGTCTAGGTTACTACGTCTTAGGCTACCAGTAGCTGGTAAACGCGGCTGGAGTATTCGTTTATTCATCATTTTGTCATAGGCCAATCTGCTTGAAGTAGGCCAATATTTAACCAACTGCCTGGCCAGTCAAACACCTGGGAAGGAGTCGTGTGACTGGAGAGTTATGCTTCAATGATATCAGTCAAATTTACTGTAAATTTGGTTATTTATTTTATTTTTAGTGAAGGGGGCAGGGGGTCCGCTTGCTCCTTCATCTTCCATGCTTATAACTCAAGAGTGGTGAATAACTTAATGTCATTCTTCTTTACCAGGAGCCAAGATGCAGATTTTCGTCAAGACCCTCACGGGGAAGACTATCACCCTTGAGGTGGAGCCTTCAGACACTATCGAGAATGTCAAGGCCAAGATCCAAGACAAAGAGGGGATCCCCCCAGATCAGCAGAGGTAAGATATTATTGGACGAGAATTATTTCTCAAACATTTCCAAAATTAAATAATTAAATATCCTGACTTTACCTGCCAACTTCTATGAGTGTGTACAAAAATCTTAGTGGATGTATATACGAGTATAAATAAGCCAAAAAACCTGAAAAATCTTTCAATCCTCACTTCATCTTTCCCCCTTACTTTGTGGATGGAATTACAAATACCTACATGTAATAGGGTCTTATCGTATGCCTAAGCCTAAATCTAAGTATTTGGAATACCATCCCCAAAATCTTACTTGCCATTCATTGTAAACAGTTACCCCTTCTTACTCCCTTTCCCTTCCAAATCTTTTGGTTAATTTTTCTTCTGAATTATATGACCGTTCTTAGCTTTTTATTATTTCTATTCTATCCTCTATTCAATCGAATTGTCATTCTATCAACCCAGGTTAATCTTCGCCGGCAAGCAGCTGGAAGATGGTCGCACACTGTCAGATTACAACATCCAGAAGGAGTCTACCCTCCACCTAGTGTTGCGCCTGCGCGGTGGCGCCAAGAAACGCAAGAAGAAGAATTACTCCACACCCAAGAAGATCAAGCACAAGAAGAAGAAGGTCAAACTAGCCGTGCTCAGGTTCTACAAGGTCAGCTGATTATTTTTTTGTTTACTGGCAAAAGCATAAAAATACACACTCACAGCTCCACACTATGTTAAAACCTGTATCGTGGGTGCCATGGTACACAACACATCCACAAACACCCAGAACCGAAAGAAATACAAATTTAATTGTCCTGGTGCGGAGATTGAACCCGCGACCACCCGAATCAAACAGACGTCACATAGTTGTGGAGTCCGTTGTAACAGGTAAGAAATAAAACTCCAGAAAAATGCTTACTCTGTAAGTGATAATTTTATGAGGTAAGTGTTCTTAATTATGGTGGGAAAACAATTCTAATTAAATGAGTTTGTCTCGCACTTCCTCCGATCCGATCTATCTTTTGGAATATTGGAACCCTAAAAACGATCCCCAAAGTCTGGTTTAAGTGGCGATTATCATAATCAACACTCCAAAATTATTGCTTTGAATAAAAACATGTTTTTGTGATAGTATAATGTTATTCAAATTAGCATATTTCCTTCTAAGTAATTTGAACCATCTGCGTCGTTAGGCGTCCATTAAACGACAGATTTTGCTGTCAGCTTTCCCCTTTTATATTAACCACAATTACGACTGTGATTGATGGTTGCATGAAGTATTCTAATATGTAAAATGATTCTATTAATTAATGAATGGAATTTCTTTTACGTTTTTCTTTTACGCTTACACTCACAGTAAGTATAAACCTTGGGGGCGATGTTAAAATAGTATTAGAACACTTTTCAATTATTTTTTAATTTTTTGTCTGTCTCTTTGTCCCTTTGTCCAGGCTAATCTCCGAAGATACTGGACGGATTCGAATGAAACTGTTTATGGTGTATAGATACTAAGCCTGGCCAACATTAAGGCTTCTTTTTACTGCGGGAAAATGACTCATTTCCACGGGAATCCCTACATTTAATTTCATTTTCCTATACAAATAGTCCGTAGATATCTATCAAACCTTTGACACATTATTTCATTGTGAGGCAATACGAAGTTTGCCGGATCAGCTAGTTGTTAATAATATTCTAACAAAATGTGGACCTACTTTTGACATATCGTTGACATATCGTCATCAGACCAATAAATAGATGTGGAAATGATCAATGGTTCATTCCATAGGACGCCGCGCCGTCCCTTTGTAAGTCTTTCATTATACTTTTAATATCTAATACTCGATTTTTATTCTGATGTAAAAAATAACCGTACAGCTAACTAACTAACTCGTAGGTGCAGTGCTACAATTAACTGCTTAATTATTTCGTCAAGGAACGTAAAGTCGGCGGCGGCTAGACGCGATTGAAAATCAATTGTCATATTTGGAATCACAACAATTATATGTCGGCGAAGGCGACAATTTTGTGTTTATTTCAGTTTTAAATCTTATACCAAACTTGTATCGCAATACTGGATTTTGGGTGAATTGTACGTTCGAAACAACACTCGATCGTTCCCATACATCCAATATACCACCTCATTAATGTTAACATTGCAAGCCCAGTGCACGGAGCGCGTACCGACTTGTCTCTACAAGAACCAGTTGAATCACCGCGCATCGCACATCGCACATGTCAAACGTTTATTTGTAGTCGCCCCCAGCCCCCATTGATGCACCGCGACACGATACGACTTGAGTCTAACAGGCTAAATATGCTTCAAGCATTGCGTAGTAGTCATCGAAGAAGATTCCGGTGATCCAAAACTATTGCAAATTAGACTTTTTTCGCCACACAATTAAGGCACCGATTTGGTCTACTGGTCATTAATTTAACGTTGTTTTTGTTTTGTAGTTTAATTGATTACTTGTTTGTCTTTTTTATGAAACCAAGGAGGCAAACATGCATGCAGTTCACATAGATGTTAAGTGATGACTGCAGTCCATCGACTACACAGCTTTCTTCTTTCATCGTCGATGAAAGAACCTACCAACGTTTCAAATCTCTTAATTACAAAGCCAACGTTTCACAACAATTTCGTTTCACATCTCAACTTTCCACAACTACATCACTACATAAATAATTCACTTGGTTAACAGATTATTACAAAACTGTTCATTTCATAACTGATCAACTCATAAATAATTTAGTCAAATAAAATATTATCAATTTTTTTTTGTCGACAGTATTAATTATTATTTTATACATTTACGTAATCAAATGTTTGCGAAATAATTAGTATTATATATTGTGGGCGATGCGGTCGCGGACAGTGACGTCATCTGTGACGCCGAACAATCGCTCCCGAGACCCACGAGCCTCAGGTGGAACGATACAGCGGGCGTTGCAATCGTTGCCGTTTAGTGGAACGCGGCTAATGTCTTAAGCCAGTATGCTGGTGGTAGAGCTCTAGTGACATAGCTCGCGGGCGTAGGCAACACCGCATTACCTGATATAGTTGCCGCTAAATGATAGTGTTCAGCACTATCACTCTAGGTATTTTCTGATTTCTTGATGTTATGAAAGTATCTGTAAAGATCTATTCAAAAATATTTTCTATTCTATCGTGTTCCGGTCAGGTGGTAATGTACGGGCCTGTAATTCGTGGCACAGAGGCATAACACCTTAGGCCTCAGGAGTGGTAACGCATCTGCATTTTGACCTCTGATCCTTGTGTGGGTGTCTATAGGCTGCAGTCATCACTTAACATCAATGTGAACTGCATGCTTGTTTGCCACTTTCATTACATTAAAAAAGTATACACTTACAATGTTACCCTTTTCCTAAGAAAATATAGCAAGTGACGTTCTTTATAGGTGGACGAGAACGGTAAGATCCACCGGCTGCGTCGCGAGTGCACGGGCGAGCAGTGCGGCGCGGGCGTGTTCATGGCCGTCATGGAGGACCGACACTACTGCGGCAAGTGCCACAGCACCATGGTCCTCAAGGACGACGACAAATAGACTAACCACTAACACTTAAGGTCGCTCAGACTGCTGTGTATGATGGATTTGCAATAAATCTTGACACAGTGTCAGAGTTTTTTGTTGTTTTTTTTTTCTTATTTATTTTTCATACCTGGTTTTGACTGATGGTAGAGTTTCAGTGACGGAGATCGCGGGTGTAGGCCACCGCATTACATATTCAACTTGGCGCTAAATGGTAGCATTCAGCGCTATCGTGTTCCGGTTAGGTCTGGTAATATACGACCCTGTCATTTCCGGCACAAAGGCTTTATCATAGACCCCAGGAGTGACAACGACACAACAAATGTGCTGCATGAACCAAATTGACAGTCTGATGAGCTCATTAATATATACTTACCTCAGCTTATTATTAAGGATGGACTCCAAACAAACTGTATGCAAACACCATATAGTCTGTTTGGTGGTAAAGTGACTTGTTATTCATGGACACTTGCCAAACGCCAGTGCTTGTGCTCATTGTGACAAGCCTCTTAACGGCGAATTCGCTACTATGTAGTTAAAATAAGAGTAATTTAAACGTAACTTCACGCCTGTAATCCCCGAAGGGGTAGGCAGAGGTAAATGCATGCATTCAAGCATACATGCAAACACCCACGATTCGCCGGTTACGTTTTGGCCCATGTAACAGGTGGCGAGCCTGTTGACATCTCCGGGCACATTACCAAACTTTGAGGTACTGGGAAATTTCCAGAAAATGGAAAAATCACAATAAAACCAGAGATAAAGGCTTTTTCACCATTATCTCTGATAACCCTCTACCCGGGAATCGAACCCAGGACCTCAGCGTAGTAGTAGTGGCCTGCTACCGAGGCTACTAGGCTACTAGGCTACCGAGGCAGTTAAGAGTAATTTAATTGACACTGATGATCAGAAAGTTACTCCAGCTCACACTACATTTGGACTAGAACCATATTTTGTTTGTATATAAAGAGCAAGTAGGTAGAAGTAGTAATTTAAGAATGATATAAGAGAATAATTCCAAAGAAAGCTCAAACTACACTGCTGGACAGAAACTTCGATCTAGGTAAGTAGATTCGGATTTTATAACTGGATATGTATGACCAGTACATGTGAGGTAAGTACATAATGATTGTATTGTTCAATGTTCAGCTCTTCAAAAAGTGAAATAAATATTCATTGAACACAGTGATCGTTTTATTTATATTTTTATTATATTAAATGATAGACACAAGTTCGATAAAATATTTATTCAATACTGGGAATAAAAAGGTCTAGCTTACGTACACCGGTCCAACATATTTTGTGCTCACTCGCACCACACTAGTACATTTGGCAAGACCCAAGTAGGAGCTCTACCGGCAAATATACTAAAATCTTTCCCGATACATACATTCGTATAAGTCCACTACAGTGCCTATCAAGAAGTATCGCACACTGAGATTAGTTTCAATTACGTATAAATAAAATAACACTCGAACAGCTCCTTAAAAACACCGTTCTGTGTATAATAATAAATAACAATGGCAACCCTTGACACGTCCCACTGCTGGCCACGTGTCTCTCCCCTTTTTGGGGGAAGGCCTGGAGCTTACTATACCACGCTGCTCCAATGAGGGTTGGTGGAGATACGGGCTAGTGGCCAACCCGCTATCGGATGTTTTCAAACCGCCCATAAGGCCTCCGACAAGGTTAAACGACTGCTATTTCTCGATAGCAACCGGGACCGACGGCTTATCGTGCCCTCCGAAGCACGGAAACGCGCATATTAATTTGCCCCTAGCGGTCACCTATCGAACACCCGACCGCGCCCGTATCGCTTAACCAAGTAGAGGGGCCATGCGCGCTTCTCCGTCCGTTCTGTGTGTTAAATGATAATGCTCTACGAAGCCGAAACTGTCTCTTCTAACATCGGCGTGCAATAATTTTTTGAGCGCTGAAAGATCCCGCGCGCGTTCTTGACAATGCCCAATGGCGGAAATTCTCAGATTTGCGGGAAATGGGGAGGTCGGCGTCAGGAGCACGCAGGAATAGGATAAAATCGGGGAATTCCAGGGAGTTTACAATTTAACATGCTTAGGCGGAATTTCGGAACAGAAGGAATTTATGAAATTTGGCCTAATACAAGAAACTGACGAATGACAGTATGACATGAACATAACTAAAATAAATTTGATTTCAGATTATTTACCATTTGGGATTAACGGCCAAATACTCAAACGTAACTTAAATCTAAGTGGGACTTAAACGACTTCTGTCTTTATAAAACACGTTCAAACGATAGAGATAGCGCACATTTGAGGGTTGCTCAAAATTGAGTGACGTTTGAATTCGGCCATAAGATACTCAGTAATATGAAAGTCTGTAAACCGCATTTGGAATGTATATCCATACCCAAAGATTTCACCGTGGCACGTAGAGCTCCTTGTGCCGGATACTTTAACTTAATTGAAATGCACTCTTCTATAACCTAATAGGAATCTATACAATGATTTGTCCACTTCGCTCTTAAATAATTATGAAAATTTTACATTCAGATCATTTAAACTCTTGGAATGAAATTTAATACAAAATTTACTTAGATTTATTACATATTAAAATAAGGATTTTTGTACAAAGAAATAACAAAACAAATAAATAATGAATAGTATAAGGGATTTGGAACCAAAATTTTAGATAACAGCACCAAACTATCTTTCTCATAAGAGATCGAATTACAAATTAATTTCATAATGATAATTCTAATAATTTATTAACATTTAATACTATATTCCGCAACTTTAAATATATATATATATATAGGTATTTGATAAGTAGGTACACAAGTTTATTGTTATCTAGGAAAACAATGTGAGGGTTTATCTATCAACTACTTGCAAAAACTACTCGATCCCCTTAAAAGCTAACGTAAAACTAACCACACACTATATAAGCAACTCAAAATCATCAGCAAACCTTCAGAATAAGAGGCGGTACCTTTCATACTGCACCCAAGCTATGTGTAGGACAAACTTCTCTAAGAATGCTGATACTAATAGCACAGCTTTATCATTGTAGCAGAATTATGAATAAGGCCAAGTATCCATTTCGTAACATTTGACGCGCGACATGTTTCTCGTCGTGTTGGAAAGAAACTTGGAACTTTAGTTTTGCGATGTTGCGTGTTACTTCACCACTTGTCAACAATGGATGCTCAACAAAAGACGACAACAAGCCGCGCGTCATGTTGCGCGCCCGTTGTCAACGTGCCGAGTTGTTGTGCAACATTGCCGAACTTGTTAAGCATCTGTATTCCGCGTCAATTGTTGCCTAGTGGATACTTAGCTTTAGTCAATGTTGAGCAATATCTTTCACAAGATATATCTTATGGCTGGACTTATACTGGCGTAGAGTGAAAGCGTCATGTATTTCAGATCTTTGCCAGTGTGAGTTGAGCCTCCTGAGAGTAGATATTTGTATGAGAATTGTCTAAAATTCTTATGTCCAAAAGATGTTGGTATACTTATGCATCTCAGACAGGCAGACACTAATGACAATTTTATATTTCGACGTCCTTAAAAACGATACATTTCAGAACGTCGAAATAATCCATCGTGCTCAAAGCTACGTGATTGCATATGCTAAACTAAAAACTAACATCCACCAGAAATGCATCTTATTACGTAGTGTTTTTGGTATTCTAGTACTGGTTTCGGTGAAAAATAACAAGAAAGAGTGATCAGTTAAAAAATAGGTACAATAGTATCATAATACTGCTTATTGAATAACTTTGATTTTGACGTATACATTTTTCTTTTCTAATCTAGTTTGTGAAAGAACGGAATTGGGCAATTTTAAAGTTTTTTATTCTTATTTTAATTAATGTAATAATTATTCACTCAAGGTTTTATTCAATTTCATTTTTTTTTCTAATTACTTTTTTAGAGTGATTGCAAAATCTTATTCCAAATTTAAAAAAATCTTTCTTTTTTTCTTTAAGTTCTTATGTTCTCCATTTATACAAATAGCTTGTTAAACGAATTAACATAACTTCTTAAATGCAGACCAATTGCAGACTTCTTCAGTTGTTTTGTTTTGACTAGGTCAATCTTTTCACTGCTATTGTACCAAAAGGGAAAGAAAAAAAAAACACCTAAAAGAAAAGTATGAACATTAAAGTAACCGATTTAGAAATAGGTATACAGAAACCAGTACTAGTTCCTGTGTGTGAACAGAAATATATATAATAAATAATGTAAACTATCACAGCAAATATCTGTGAGGTTTTCAAAATGAATCATACGAACATTTTTCATACAAAGTGAAATATAAAGTCATCCATAAAAGCTTGTATTTGATATGAAGTAATAAAATGTCGGTAAAATGTCTTAGAAAACCATCATCAGACGTTCCGATACATATTTATTGATTGTTAATTGTTTTTTTTATAAGCTAAACTTATCTTCCGTTACCCTTCTTTTTAAGTACAAACTAAAGTTATCTATATGCTATTTGAACGTATTTCAAATCTTAATGTATCGCCAACAAAAAATACAAAATTGCTAATATATAAACTATTAGAGGGCTAAAAAGCTGTATTTTTCTCCTATGAGAATAAAGAAAAGATTGCAAAATATCAAAAATCTAATAATTTTACAGCTATTTTGGCAGCGTTTAGTTCTGTGCATATTTTTTTGTTATTTTTATTTTCATTCAACGTTTTAATAAATACTTTAGTACTATAAATATTTTTATTGTTTATACATAATAAATAATATTTTATAAACATTATGTATAATTGAAATTTTATTTACGCGTTAAGAGGACGCTGTTTAATTTTAATATTTTGAATAGCAACTGGGTTGCATAGACACATCATTATTATTATACTATTTTTATGTACATATTTAAATATTGTCTGCGCCGCGCCGACACAATCATTATATTAATATTATTTTTTGATTTCGGGAGCTTATTATTTTAGATGATGTCAATAATGATAATAATATAATGTAGAATATACGCAAAATGAGGCATTATTTATCTAGAGTACAGTAATAAAATAGGGATGGGAGAAATGATCATCAATCAAATTCTTCCCAAGACAGTTTACGTAAGACAAAAATCAACCTGCATTCGTTGACATTTTGAAGAGTTATTACTATTTCAAAGCGTATTTACTAGTTTATCAATGTACGAATTAGACTATTGGTTTAGAGATCATATTCCACACGTCACGAAGCTCACGGAGGCCTATAATACCTATTAGAAAACTGCCTATTATATTCGTTTTAAAACAACTATTTTACTTATTCTATTTTTCAAACGAATGCTAGAACTAAAAGGCGTTAGAATTCAATTGAGAATATACTTTACTTCTTGATTTTATTTTCTATCGAAGGTATAATAAGATTTTTAACTGACGTTTTCGTCAACATTAAAATCTACACGCAACTCCCAATAAATGTGCCTGAATGTTAAATATCCCTTATTAAGTCTCTTCGGCTTGCGTTTTTACATCTGTTCTAATATCTGTAAAGGTCTAGATCAGAGGTTCCCAAACAATTTTTTCTTGTAGACTCTACAATTTTTTCTGGTTTCTGTAGACCCCCGTCCTTGCTACATTTATATCACATTCCCATATTTCCAACTTTTATTCACGCCTACGTAGACCCCCATCGAGTCTCCCATGGTCCACTTTGGGAATCACTGGTATGATGTAAGTAAATTGGTACTATCAGTGTATGTGTTGAGATCCATTATCGTGGACCCCCATTTTCAATTCATGGACCCCCATTTTTTTTTCGCTGACGCAACCCCTTTCTGGTTGTCATAGACCCCCAGGGGTCGATATAGACCACTTTGGAATTCTTCTTTTTCTGGTCTAGATTAACTCTTAATATTTGTGATTGATAGAATTTTTAACCAAAATCCTACATTTCTGTTTTTTGGAACTAAGGAAAGTGTGAGAAATACTTCTTGACATCTTGGAACTACTTAAGTCTATTGGGCCAACATTAATTCCTATCTAACACATAGATTCAACAAGTCTAAGAATGGATCTATGAAATGGAATAACTAACCTTTGAGGTCCATTCGATTATCCCCTACAAACCGCGAAATTGTTAATGAATTGATTCTATCGCCTTATTAAAGGTTTTAGATGACCATAAATAATATTACGTTACTAAGTGCTTTTAGGATTTAGAGCAACTTTAAAACGCGACTTTAGTCGCATTTTATAGGCTACTAAAATACTTGTCATAATGCAAAATAAGTCCGCTGTCTGCCCGCAGATCGCGTGTACTATAAATTGTAACTCATTGTCTAAGTTCGCCGCGCTCATAGATCGTCGCGCGGCTCTGGATCTCGTTGTGATTTTTCTAGCGCAGGCTTTATAGTCTCCAGTAATTTGGTTAGCGCTTGTTCTGTCTGTAAGCAAAAAAGTTAGTCAGGCATTAGTTAAGACTGTTTTCGAGTACCTAAATATAATCAGTTGCACATACGGTCGTTTACATATATTTTTAGAGCTAAGGGAACGTCCATAAAGAGCCATTTAGATGGAGAGAGTTTCTCGTACGTTTTGGTCGAGAAAATCGTACGCTACTATCACGAGCAATAATCGCCATAACATAATCGTGTCAAAATGTTTACACACAGGCAAGAACTAAAATCTCGCGTACGATTATGTCTTACGATAATCGCTAGGACATATCGCCAGGCGATAATTGCCTATGTTTGTTACCACGACGAAATTATCGTAAGCAGATTCTTGCTTGACAGAATCTCGACTTATCTAAACGCAATCTCGTATGACATATTTTCAAGTTCATATGAGTATCGTACAAATCAGTTTGAACCGATTTCAGTGCGAGATATGTCATCTTTGAAAATCTGTTTACACGGACACAATAATATTCCGTTGCGAGGCGATTATCGCCCATGGCAACGAGCGAGAAGAGCGAGTGTTTAGACGGAAAAGCATGTTTATATTCCTTCGATAATCGTATCTTCGAGACGAGAAACTATCTCCGTCTAAATGGCTCTTGAATCACGTGAGGCTCGAAAGGGGGAGGGGGAGTTCAGGAAAAATCACGAAACATCACAAGGGGGAGGGGCGAGTATATGGAGATATCACGTGTATTTAAATAGTATTTATTTCTTCTTTGAGTGCCCAATTTCTACCGGAAATTGGTGTGTGATACTTGAAAAACTTTCGTCTCAACAATCATAATTTTCACGCCAAATACATGCTGAGTATATTACATTTGTGCGATTTTTATTCCCCATGCTTTGTTTTCTGCCAAATTTAATAAACGTTATCTATTTTATTCCAAAAAGTACACGTGATCTTAGGTTGGTGTGGGGGGTTAATCTAAAACCTTTCCACGTATCACCAAAGGGGAGGAGAGGGTCAAAACGACGCTAAAAATATCACGTGATTAATGGACGACCCCTAATGAGATGTTTATCTCAAACAATCACGAAGAGGTACTCGTTTTTTAACCGAGTTCATATAAATATACATTCAACGATTTTGGTCACACGTATAGCTTGATTTCATCCGTTACCAGTCTTCCAGTGATGAACCTACCAGTATTTGCAGAAGGAGGATCAATATAAACCGAGAGAAATCAGTTATCGAAATAAGTTTAATTATTTTCGATACCTTAAGTTATCTCTGCTGCTCGCTGCCTATGTAATAGTCCGGTATAGGGTCAAAACTTGGTGGTTAACCACCAAGGTGGTTATGGTTCCATGCAAACATGGTTCAGTTTTTATCTTGATATGGACCGCGAAAGACGTAGTATTTGCTCCTGTAACTAAGACTACGAATGAAGGAAAACAGAATCGCGGTCCATACCAAGATAACTGAATCATGGTTGCAACAACTAACGAGGTGCGGTGCGTCTCTTCCACCAAACACGGCGGATGACCCGGCACCGTAGACATGGGTCCACACCGTAAGATAACCGTGGAGCGGATGTTACCTGCGCGAGGTGTGCCGCTGCCGCACCGAGTGCCGCTCCGCCAGCCGCGACCACTGTGCCGCGCCCCCCGCGCCCCCTGCGCCCCCCACGTTACCTGCGCGAGGTGTGCCACGGTGCGCGCCAGGGCGTCGCGCCACGCCAGCAGCTCGTGCCGCTGCCGCACCGAGTGCCGCTCCGCCAGCCGCGACCACTGTGCCGCGCCCCCCGCGCCCCCTGCGCCCCCCACGTTACCTGCGCGAGGTGTGCCACGGTGCGCGCCAGGGCGTCGCGCCACGCCAGCAGCTCGTGCCGCTGCCGCACCGAGTGCCGCTCCGCCAGCCGCGACCACTGTGCCGCGCCCCCCGCGCCCCCTGCGCCCCCCACGTTACCTGCGCGAGGTGTGCCACGGTGCGCGCCAGGGCGTCGCGCCACGCCAGCAGCTCGTGCCGCTGCCGCACCGAGTGCCGCTCCGCCAGCCGCGACCACTGTGCCGCGCCCCCCGCGCCCCCTGCGCCCCCCACGTTACCTGCGCGAGGTGTGCCACGGTGCGCGCCAGGGCGTCGCGCCACGCCAGCAGCTCGTGCCGCTGCCGCACCGAGTGCCGCTCCGCCAGCCGCGACCACTGTGCCGCGCCCCCCGCGCCCCCTGCGCCCCCCACGTTACCTGCGCGAGGTGTGCCACGGTGCGCGCCAGGGCGTCGCGCCACGCCAGCAGCTCGTGCCGCTGCCGCACCGAGTGCCGCTCCGCCAGCCGCGACCACTGTGCCGCGCCCCCCGCGCCCCCTGCGCCCCCCACGTTACCTGCGCGAGGTGTGCCACGGTGCGCGCCAGGGCGTCGCGCCACGCCAGCAGCTCGTGCCGCTGCCGCACCGAGTGCCGCTCCGCCAGCCGCGACCACTGTGCCGCGCCCCCCGCGCCCCCTGCGCCCCCCACGTTACCTGCGCGAGGTGTGCCACGGTGCGCGCCAGGGCGTCGCGCCACGCCAGCAGCTCGTGCCGCTGCCGCACCGAGTGCCGCTCCGCCAGCCGCGACCACTGTGCCGCGCCCCCCGCGCCTCCCTCCGCCCGCATACCCTCCAACCTGACAACGTGCACATCGAATGTTATAGCCAGACTATTGAAAGTCACTTATTTATAATCAACATTACATTTTTTTATTAATTTTAACCAATCCACGCGGTCTATGTTGGAGCAACGGATGATTAAATTGTAATTCGACAGCAATTACGATAGCAGAGTAATGTTTTCAATAATCCCTAATCACATGTCTTTACATTACATCTCTTCTTGAAATAAGTAAACTTTAACAAACACATCATTAAATACTACATAGCATTATCTACCAGACATACTTTGTGTTGTGTTGAAAACTTAATAGATACTTTAAATAAAACCAAAGCTTTTAATTTTAATGAACGTACTGACTGCCACTGCACTGATATACGTCACTGTACAATCAGCGAGCGCAAAGGGCTCCGAGCCTAAATAAATACATTCACACAACCATCTAAGGGAGACCTCGTGGGTCCTATACCGATCCTAGGCGTCGGCGGTGCTAAGAGACATATGAAACATGTAGAACTTTCGTACTAATCGTCTGTTGGTTAGACCCAAAGCATACGTTACCGCGAGTGTATACTCTGCGGCGCCCGATACAGCTTCCAGTAGAGCGCGGCGTTGAGCAGCAGCAGCAGCAGCAGCGCTGCCAGCAGCGCGGGGGAGGCGGGGGAGCGCGCCCCCCGGGCCCCCCACGCCGCCCGCGCCAGCGGCGCCCGCGGGGCCGACGCCGCCGTCGGTAGCGCTGACACGGCCGCCCCGCACGATTGCACCGCTGCAAGCGAAACCTTCCCTTCGAATACGTGTCGAGTTTAATCACATTACCCGGCAAAAGTTTGCAAGTCCGCCTTATGTGCCATTTAAATAAATGTTGCTTCACTCAAATGTGTGTATAGTAGCTACATAAAAGGTTCCCAATTGGACAGAAGCCTTCCCGGAAGGAGAGTAAAATCTCCATTTTACTTTTTATATAACTGCTTAACATTTATTTGAATGCAAAGCAGCTTTTATTCTGGCTTGACGTCTGGACAAAGTGATGGCACTTTGGAGGATCACCGGATCCATTACCCACTTGAACCGTCTCATTATCTCGATCTTTAATATGGATTCTCATTTAAAGTTATAAGAATTTAAATTTGAAAATGAAAAGAAAGGCTTGAAAAATTAATTTCTTCTAGGTACTTTTTCATCGGCATGAAGTACAAAAATACACTGCTTTTCAAGTTTCAACTCTTACTTCTTATAACTTAACACGTATAAGACAAAGAAAAGAGTTTTGGCGGGAACCTTGAAAGAGGCGTGTGGTGCTCTTATTTTATTTCATTTTCTTGGTGTATTTTTGTTTAAAGTTGGTGGCATTTTGTTTGAAGGCTTATTACAGTGCCCGTGTATAGTGAAATGGAATAATAGTGCGAAAACACGTTCTTTCGGGATGCCTCCAAAACTTCATTGTAAATGTTCTGATAAAGTAGCCATCGTTTTACTCGATTTACTGACCGTGTCTGACTGACGGACTGATTAATTGATTGACTGACTCTGACTTTTACGCTGCTAATTACGAATACGAAATATCGTTTTACTTGACATTGGCAATATGCGCAATAGAGATGCCAATATAATAAAAAAAAGACAAAGAAAAAACAAAATGAGTGCAATTCACAAGTGGTAGAAGTGAAACTTACAAAAATCGTAATAGACATTAATGCTTCCTGTCTCATTTTTCCACATTGAATCTATGAATTTACGTGTCGGTTTCTTTTTACTGTATGCTAATCTCATATTCGCCCACGTTAAATCTTATAAAGATGTTGCATTAATGTATGGACCTCCGGCTATGTATGGTACACAATATCATTAACAGGCAAAATCAATATAAAAATTTTTTTTTCTGCAAATTTTCACTTATTGAGCTTTGTTTGCTGTTACAAAACATTATTACAGTTAGAATTGTAACTCAAAACCAACATGGCGAATATTGCGGGCGATGTCATTTTGACATTTTCATTTTTTTATTATTGTGTTTTGAGTATAAAGTACTTGGAGAAAAAAGTCATATTTTATAAATACTATCGAAATCGATTTCACGTGTTGATACTAATCGATTTCCAATTTAAAGAAATTCATCGGAACTTGTTTAATTTGATCGATTCGATACATCGTTTTTTTGATAATACGTGATGCACTAGTAAAATACAGATAGCATTAGTTTTGTTTTATACAGGGTGTCCCAGAATGCGACGTCAAGTCGGTACTGGGTGATAGGTCAGGTTATAACAGTTATCAGAAAAATACAAAAAAAAAATCTATGTCATGTATTTTAAAAATTATTACCATTTGGAAAAGAATACAGAAAATGTACACCTTGTAATGCATTTTTACTTCCCGTTTTTACAAATTTCCACTTTTTAATATTTTTTTTATTGTTTTGTAACCCTGACTAATGCTTCTGTACCTTGTAGTCTAATATTTTAACCCAACTGCTCTAATTTTAAAATAAAATGACACATTATTCCCATATCAAAAGTGAAATTGAATTTTTTGATCAATTTCATCTGAGTCTACTGGAAAAAAATTGTACTACACTGGTTGGGCAAGTAGCTTTAAAAGTTGGCGCATTTAATGAGAATTCCAAAATGGTTTAACACTTGCTACATTATTTCTTAGATTATTGTCAATTATTTTTTTTGTGAACGGAACCGGTTTTCAGCCATTTTTTATAACTTACTTTAAAATTATATAATGTACCCAAGCTTTCCCTCGATACGGTAACTTTACATTTCTAGTATGAAAGAGACGGAGAGAGTAATTTTGGAAGTGTGAACGAGACAGAGTAACGGAACTGGTTTTGCTCAAAACAAAAAACAAAGCTTAGGATAGTTCAATGAAATAAAAAACTTTTAAGTAAAATAATTAGATTTTATTTAAATTACAGCAAATGTTCAAAATGCCTTCCTTCAGCAGCAATACACGCCCGACATCTTTTTAGAAAAGATCGGGTTATCAGACGGGCGAATCTTCCATTATTCACGTATTCTACTGCTTCTGCTATCCTTGCTCGTAGCTCCGCCAAGTCTTCTATTGGTTTTTGATATACTTTTTCTTTGACTGCTCCCCAGTAAAAGAAATCGAGTGGATTTAAATCAGGGAACGGGCTGGCCACGAGATTGTACCGGACCGCCCTATCCACCTGCCCGGGTATTCCTCATCGAGGTACGCACTAACTGAGCGGGGATAATGCGCCGGGCAGCCATCTTGTTGGTACCACATATCGCGGTAAATGTTTAGTGGAACGTCTTCCAGTTAATTTGGCAATTGATTTTGTAGAAAATCCAAATAAATTTCACTATTCAAATTCTCTGGCACACACTTCACACACACACTTCCTAAAATTACTCTCTCCGTCTCTTTCATACTAGAAATGTAAAGTTACCGTATCGAGGGAAAGCTTGGGTACATTAAATAATTTTAAAGTAAGTTATAAAAAATGGCTGAAAACCGGTTCCGTTCACAAAAAAAATAATTGACAATAATCTAAGAAATAATGTAGCAAGTGTTAAACCATTTTGGAATTCTCATTAAATGCGCCAACTTTTAAAGCTACTTGCCCAACCAGTGTAGTACAATTTTTTTCCAGTAGACTCAGATGAAATTGATCAAAAAATTCAATTTCACTTTTGATATGGGAATAATGTGTCATTTTCTTTTAAAATTAGAGCAGTTGGGTTAAAATATTAGACTACAAGGTACAGAAGCATTAGTCAGGGTTACAAAACAATAAAAAAAATATTAAAAAGTGGAAATTTGTAAAAACGGGAAGTAAAAATGCATTACAAGGTGTACATTTTCTGTATTTTTTTCCAAATGGTAATAATTTTTAAAATACATGACTATATAGATTTTTTTTGTATTTTTCTGATAACTGTTATAACCTGACCTATCACCCAGTACCGGCTTGACGTCGCATTCTGGGACACCCTGTATACATTTAGATACATACTATCCCAAGCATCGGCTGTATCGCCGCCATCTTGAACATGGTTAAAAATAATAAAATCGCCTGAATTAAATGTGGTCGTAACTCTAAAATTCTTCTTTAATTTACCCATCTTTTGAGGACGTGGACGAACCGGAGCCGAGCTCGCAACGTCTCCTTTATGTAGTCGTCTCTTTCTACTGTCGTTATTTCGTTTCATCAACTTTCAAATCGCAACCGTGCTAAAGAAGTTTGACTTCATGAATTTCTTCTGGTTCACTCGTAATCGGCGTGAAGTACAAAAACACATTGCCATACAAAGAAAAGAAAAGAAGGTGTATACTGACGGTCGTGCCGGCGGCGGCGGCGCGCGCGCGCGGCGGCGTGCGGCGGCGCGCGCGCCTCGCCCGCCAGCCGCGCCTCCAGCAGGCGGCTGAACTCCTCCATGCCCGACATCGTGTTCTTCTCCAGGAACGCTGCCGAATTACATCTCCGTCGTAAAAAAACAACGAGAACGAACAGAGCGACCCGGGACACCGGCGGCGGCGGCGGACCGGAGGGGAGTAGCCGTAGCGTTCGTTACTGATGCGAAACGGTCTGTCATTTTTGAACGAAAATGAAATGAAATGCGTGTGACACACCTCAAAATACCTGAAGATGTTCGAAGTCTTTCGATTAATAAATTTAAGAAAGTTATCAAAAAACGCTTATACACGTGCGACTATTATAAAACGTGTGATTATCTTTATGACACCACACCGTGGGATCGAAGCGATCGCTCCCAGGCTATTTCGAAAACCTGTACTTTGGATTTACAGACTGTATTAGGTTTAAGTTTTAATTCAAAAGAGCTGTACTGAGTTTCTTCAGTGGCGGAGCGTTCAGTGTTCTTTTCAGTATTGACTGGCCTTGGAATTCTGCCAAGTGAATAACCTTTATTATGACGACCAAATTAATTCTTTCTCAGTTTCTTTCGAAATGGGGAAATAGAGGAATTTGTAAATAATTGATGCTTTCCATATTATACAAAATTGTTTAGTTTCTATTTAATTTATTGTGTTTTTGATTATTATTAGTGGCTATTCATTCAGTCTAGGTTAGTTTAAAAATGACGATGTAAAAGTACTCTCCAGGAGCCTAATTATATGAAATAAATTAATAAACACACTACAAAAATCGTCTATTCTCACACCTTGACTTTAACAAAATACACAAACAATTTCACACACTCATTAACACATCTAGAAGACAGACGTTTAAACCTTTGGCCCATTTGGGCTTGTACTTTGACAGAAGAGAAATTCTGCATATGGCTCCTCCCCTCCGGAGTTGTGCTCTAGAATGAACAACCGGTTCCGTTTTACAGCACTCGATGATGAATATTGCACATCGAGCATAGGAAAGAGACAATCGACTAGTTGCGACTTTGTAGAGCGTTATCTCCGTTGCGCACTGCATACGTGCGCACCGATAGTACGGTATAGTCGGCGAATCAGGTTACCTGAAGAGTTAATACTTGTTCAAAACGGTCGAAAAATGTCAAATAGGTAAGGTGCGAGAGAGATAACGCTCTACAAATCCGAAATAAACCGAAGCCTCCTTCCTGAGGCCGATGTGCAATATTTCTTGTTGAATCCTGTAAAGGAGAATGACCAATTTTGTATGGGAGTTCGCCCTTCTTGCGTCTTGACGGGATTACTCGCAAAATATAGGCAATATCTTAAGAAATGCGTGCGCAAAAAAGAAAAAAGGTATCAATAGGAGTTTTAAACAAACTGCATTACGAACTTTTGGTTATTTTGAGGTGAAGTTTTGTGTGCTGTACCTGCCAGCGGTTACTAAAATAAGCGAAGACTATTTTAAAGTATTGTGTAGCATCTTAGCTGTTTTACTTACATTAAGTAGGTATTATAGTTACAATCAGGACTACGCCATGCGGTTATGGCGTAGTCATGATTCTTCTCCAGGTAGTAATACCAGACAAATATTAAATACTTTACAATTAATAAATTAATATCTGGTTTTCATGTGGGTGTTTTTATGCTATATATTCACTTACCATCAATGTAAACTGTTTTTCTATTTGCCGCTTCATGATAATAAAAAGTGAGACATTTATATGATGAATTTGAGCTAAGTCAAAACTAAGGTACTGTAGAAATTATATCCACTCGATACCTAGTGATTATACAAGACAAATAGTAGACATTAATAATCTATTCCGTTGAATATCGTTAATAAAGCAATCGATCGTTGAAATCGATTTTATTTCGACAAAATTAAAAGGTCCTAAAATTACCAGTGTCCAACGCAAAAAAGTAAATAATGCAATGGTGTTGACATTGGCAGCTTGGTTATTGGTCTGTGATTGGCAGTTCACTACAAAATAATTTATTAACTTTTGAAAAATATCTTGTAAATCCCCATTCGTTTAAACGGGAAAAAATGTGAGTGAAATCTAAATTCAAAAACAATTTTCTACATACAAGTTGTTAAGACACCAATCAGGGCGACTTTGGTCATTCTCCTTAATTCGACAGATTTTTACGTAAACTGCTCCGCGTCGTCTGTTACTATGGGTGCGTTCCACTAAACGGCCGCAACGATTGTGAGGCCCGCTTTATCGTTCCACCTGAGGCCCGTAGTAGTCGTGACCGCATCGGATCAGAGCGGGCTTTCACCAAAACTTAGAGGAAATTCGAAAAAGAACGATTTCACCATGCCGCCGTATTGTGAGCACACAACGCTCAAGATGTGGATTCCACTTATAAGATTCGCCGACAACACCCGCGGCTTTTTACGTTAGTGGAACGGCAATTTCCACGGTCGATGGCATCGCTCTCGTTTAGTGGAACGTTATTACCACCTGTCTTGAAATCTCTTCTCACCTTTGATCATAGGCCACATGGTCTTCTTGTACCGCACGTGTCCGTAGAGCGCGAGGCGCGTGGTGGTGTCGTGTACGCGCTGCAGGCAGTAGTGCACCTCGACGCTGAAGTAGTCGGCGTAGGGGATGCCGGCGTTCTCGCAGCGCGCGTCTATTGAGTACAACGCGCCCGGTTTTGAACATTTGTTCATTACCTGCGAGGAACGTTTCCTTTAGTTTTTTAACAGACTTTAAAATGAGAGGTTGTATGTGAAAGAAAGAAAATCACTACATAAAATGGATGGTTGCGGAGACCCAGGAAGACCGAGACGGACCTACCATGACCAAAAAGGTCGAGTACTGTCTGAGGGTGGGGTCAAGAATCTTAGGAATCGGTGTGCATGTATGAATCGAATGATGAATGTAGAAGAAGCACGGGAGGTATATCATGACCTGGATAACTGGGGTTCCACACTCTGCTTACCCCGCAAGGGACTTGGCGTGTAGGTGCATACATACATAAAAAAATAATAGACTATACAAAAAAAGGGAAAGAAAAAATACGTAAGAAAAGAAATAAAAATATAAAACGTTAATAATACATAAAAAAACTAACATTAAAAAGTCTTATATCTGGCTGGATATATAATTTTCTTAAATTTATTTTTATGTATGTTTAGCGAAATGTCCGTTAATTGTTAGATTCTTATTATGTTTGAAAAAATATACTTCCGAAGTGGTCCCATTGTCAAGGAGTTGGAATCTGTCTATGACATTCTCAGGAATTTGAATGAACCCCTCAAAACATAGCAGGCTAAACACGGTTTTTTGAAGTACGAAAGAGTCACGTTCCGCTTAAGCAAAGCGTGGAAGCGAAAGCGTGGAACAAGCGATAGAGAGACACGATCGACCCAAGTGTTCGGTTTTCAACCAATTTTTTTCCCCATCACAAAAAATGCCCCAAAAAGTTTTCGTTTTAAAAACAAAAAACAGACTTACGTGCGTCTCTGTGACGTGGACCTCCTTGGGCCCGATGGGTCCGGACGTGAGGCCCAGCGTGTAGCTCACCTGCCGGCACTTCACGCCGCCCGCCGCCGGCTGCCACGGAGCCTTAACAACACAACACGTCATGTTTACACACTTCAACATTGGCTATTCGAATTCAACATTAATTTCACCGCTGGCAGAATTCTTCCACTAGTGTAGCGAAATGTGCCGCAGCGTCCTGCGATGAAACTACCGCTACTATCGCCGCCATCACGCGTTATTGAGTTTACTGCCGTTTACTGTAATAGTTTGACCGCCATTTTCCGGTTGACTGACTGCGCTAGCGGCGGTGTTCCGGTCAAGGTAAGGTAAGGCCCTGTGATTTCCGGCATCGAGGCATAACACCTTAGGCCTCAGAAGTGGTAACGCATCTGCATTTTGACCTCTGGTCTTAGTGTGCTTCAGTTATCACTTAACATCAATGTGAACTGCATGCTTGTTTGCCATTTTCATTACATAAAAAAGGTAACTAGAATAAGCGTTTGTATGGAATTATAGCCGAGTGTACGGGGAGTGGTTAAAGTGAAAGTTAAATGATATCAACCTGCACATAATCTGTGGCGCCCCGCGCCGCTAGCAGCTCGAGGTTGAACCTGGAGTTGGTGAAGATCATGGTGAACATCTGGTCGATGTTGAAGGGGAACTCCTGACGGACCAGCACCCGGCCCTCATGCGACGCCGTACACTTCTCCGCCTCCCCGTTTCTGGATATTTGCAGAATGATAACATTTTAATACCATTAATGTTTAAAGATAAAGTAGTATCAGGGACACCTTTAACTGAGTGACATCCGTGGAGCACAGGGTCCTAGATGAAAACCAGCGTAAAGTATAAGGTTGGGGAAAAAGTTTCTTCGCATTTTTTAAGATAATTCAAAACATTTTTTAATATAGTTTATTTAAATTTAACTAAAGTATGTATGTACCATTTTGTTCGATGACCTTTAGCCATCTTGTAGGTAGGGACATTATCCCATTGCTATAAACATTTTGGGACTTCTCATCAAAATACCGCGACAAGTAGATTTGGCAGTCCCTTGTGATGTTAACCTAACATTGCATAAAGAATTCTGAAGAGACCGAAACAGGTGGAAATCTGAAGGTGCAAGGTCAGGACTATACGGCGGATGCATTAACACCTCCCAGCCAAACTCTCTTAATTTTTGCTGAGTGGCTATAGATGTGTGAGGTCTAGCGTTATCATGATGAAACACCACACCCCTTCTGTTGATCAATTCCGGCCGCTTTCTCTCAACTTCTTGCTTTAATCTCATCAGTTGTTCGCAGTAGAGTTCAGAATCGATAGTCCTGCCTGGTGGTAATAGCTCATAATGAATAATGCCCTTCCAATCCCACCACACACACAACATCACCTTATTGCGAGTTAACCCGGGTTTCGCCACAGTCTGTGAAGCCTGACCGGTCTTTGACCACGACCTTTTTCGCTCGTTCTTGTCGTACGTGATCTACTTTTCATCACCAGTTATCAGCTTCTTCAAAAATGATTCGGTTTCATTACGTCGTAATAAAGAATCACAAATGAGTACACGGTTCATTAGGTTTCTTTCAGTGAGCTCGTGAGGTACCCAAATATCGAGTTTTTTTTGTACCCAGCTTTTTTCAAATGCGTCAAAACTGTTTTGTGATCAATTCTCAGTTCTTCAGCTACGTCGTAACTACTGATATGTCGATCTTGCTCCACTTTTTCAATAATGGCATCCATTTTATCCGTAATAGGGCGACCAGAGCGAGGTGCATCTTTGACATCAAAATTTCCGGATTGAAAACGCTTAAACCAAATTTGTGCTACTCTCACAGACACTGCACTAGGTCCTTAAACATCGCAATTTTTTTCGCGGCTTGCGTTGCATTTTTAACTTTTTTTTAGTAAAATTTTAAAATGTATCGAATTTCTTCATTAGATTCACTTATCTTGACAGTACGAAATAGTCCGGTCAAATTAGACATTCGGTGCTACATAAATTCGCAACAAGCTGAATTTCGGTACAATTGTTCAAAACACGATTATAAACAATAGCTGAAAGTTCCCCATCATTCCCGTGTGTGGAAAAATTTTTATTCAAGGTCAAATGTCAAAAAAATGAGTTTCGCGATTTTCAGCAAAACGGTAAGTTTTGTCAGAAAAATACGTCAGACTAAAATTGTAGATCATTAAATTCTCTATAAAAAATATATCAATACTTTTTTTCTCACGAGACACCGTTTTTTTTAACGTGGTTTCCCCAGTAGACCTACTCCACAAGTCAGTAATTATCCAGTTTAATTGAAACTATCGTAAATAATTGATATTAGCCAGAAAAAAAGCGATGTTGATAAAAAAAAAGTACAGACATTTATTAGTCGGAGTCGTAATTTTCGAATTCTTCTCGATTTTCTCCTTGTTCTTCTTCTTCTAGATTTTCTCCTTTTTCATTTTCTTCTGGTTCATCCTCGTCTTGGGTGCAAGTAAATTCAGCCAATAACGCAAGTCGGCTCGTTGACGTCGAATGTATCATCAATTGTTGGTGATTCAACATTAGAGCACGACTTGCCTTGGCAACTTGTACACGCCATAGAACAGAATAGACCCACTTTTTTACAACCACATTTAGCGCTGCATCCCTTTTTGCAGTTGTAAAAAATTGCGTTTAGCAATTTTTCCGGCGCAGGTGGAAGCAAAGTTGGAACTGGTTCCAATTCATTATTTACAAACTTCCAACCCCAGTCTGTTGAGTCTTTCTGACAACCAAGCCACACTTGAACTTGGTAATATACCCGAAGAAGATGTTGATGAGCAGCAGCCGACGTTGGAGGAAGACAAGCTAACTGTACCTGTTTTTTGCTTTTGGTGTTTTTGACGAAACATGTATACCGATGTTTATCTAAGCACGTAGTTTTTTTAGGAGCCCCGTACGTCGAAAGAAGACAGCGAATGCCACTTGTGATGATCTCATGTTGAGTTGAATTACAGTTTTGAAAAACTTCAGCACATTCAACTAAATTTTGTTTTTCAAACATTTTGAAAACTGTCGTTTTACCCCTCCTATAAAATGCAGATGTCGTATCACAGCCAGTTATTGCATGCAGAAATAGTATGTGATTTTGACTCTATGCAAAAGAAGATAATAAGCTTTTAGAAGTATATATTTCCGATTGATGTTGAGCTTTTCCTGGTTTTAAAAAGAAAATAGTTTTTTCAGTTGGAGTTCGAGCAACGAGCAATACGAGCAAATCTACATCTTCACCAACAACAATAATTGTATTACAACTTTTTACACTGCGATATCTCCGAAACGGTGTCTCGTGAGAAAAAAAGTATTGATATATTTTTTATAGATAATTTAATGATCTACAATTTTAGTCTGAGGTATTTTTCTGATAAAACTTACCGTTTTGCTGAAAATCGCGAAAAACTCATTTTTTTGACATTTGACCTTGAATAAAATTTTTTCCACACACGGGAATGATGGGGAACTTTCAGCTATTGTTTATAATCGTGTTTTGAACAATTGTACCAAAATTCAGCTTGTTGCGAATTTATGTAATTTCACCCTAATTTTTTGGTCTAATTTGACCGGACTAAAAAACAAATGAAAATCACACTTTTGCCTAATTTGAATTTGGAATTATGTTCTTTAAAATTTTAACTTTCAATGATACCAAAACCAGCCAGATACAAATACTACAGCCAAAGAGATTTTATTACAAGTTCATACATACTATAATGCGAAAAGACTTTTTCCCCAACCTATTAGATCGTATCTGCTTGACATGAAGCTGATCTGGGAACTCATTCAGACCAGCCGTGAGACATACTGCCTACCACCGGTGTTAATTGTGACTGTTGTTTATTTTCATTGTTTTTTGTCTTGTGTATAATGTTCTTATATATATATATATATATATATATATATATGTCGGAGCAAGAAGTTTATTGTTGGTTCTGTAAAGTACTAGGCTATAGAAATACCTTGCTAAAAATATTATTTTAAGTTTATTTGATTTGTTAGATTTTGTTATCGTTTAAAATCATTATTTCATTTAAAGAGTAATTGTATGATAAAATTACATTACCGAGTTGAGGCGCCTCGAGCGGGGTCGAGGCGCCATCTGACAGATCGCCGTTAACGGAGGTTATAAAATGTGTCGTTGTTGATCGAGGTGGATCATTCTTTGGTTGGACAGTGGAGTACTATTTGATTGGCGAAGTAAGATCGGTGTCGCGAACCCGCTGCTCGTTGTACTTCAAAGTTTAAAAGTGTAATTATATCAAAGAGTTTTGAGTGTAAAATTAAGCAGTGATATTCTGTTAAAGTGATTAAATCTGACCGATAATAGTGACTTATTGTTTTGTGCTAGCATTTAACCCTCAAGACGCCCACTAAACACATGACCACGAATGATGATGTCGAGATTAACGTTCTTTCTCCGACATATATATATATATTTGTTTATGTCTCAATGTGCTGTTTCTGAATAAACGTTTCTTTCTTTCTTTTCTTTTCTTTCATTTTATTTTACAAATAACAACGCGGGTTGGGCAGCAGCATCCCGCGATAAAACTACCGCCATTGCGATCGCCAATCCGTCTGCCAAGCGTGGCGATTATGGCATATTCTCCCCTAATGACGCACAACGCGGTTATAGGACATCTTTGGAGAATGCTTGGTCCAGCAGTGGACGTCTTACGGCTGGAGCGATGATGATGATGATGATGACCATTTAACACCATCAATGTGTAAAACATACCCATCCCGAATTATTGGGCATTGATTCATCATCGTCTAGTTTAAATCGCTTAAACCCTCGTTCAACATAACGGCGAACCGAAATAGAATGTGACACGAAGCAGAGACGACAACCAAGTTTAAGGCTGAGATACAAAACTGTAATTATGAGTAGGTGCCAGCCGATGATCTAGGAGAGGGATGGAGCCACAATTTGGATCCAGAGAAGAGCAGATTCGTGTATGTATGGAGGAAGTCAGTGAAATTAGATTTTCACATTTCTTCCTAGAGCCGTGCAAACTGTGGAACGATGATGTGATTCTGTGTCTTTCTATGTCTTCCCTACAATATGGGGACTGCAAAACTGATTTCAAAGGAGTCCTTCAGGCCCTACCCCTGGAGTTGCATGTGGGCAACGATAGCCACTTTCCATCCGGTGGCCAGTTGAGTTATTTTTAATATCTTGGGGTCAGCAGATACCCTTCGGCACGGTAGGGAAGACTCACGCGTGATGTTTCTCCGGCTCGCTGTCGCTGGTGTCGGACATGTCGGTGGGCAGCGTGTCGGCCGCCTCCTCCTCGCGCTCCCGGTACTCCGCATCGCCGTTAGTCACTGCAACAACGTATCTCATTATTAAGGGGTTCACTGACCGAAAACCAGACTGTTATAACTTTTTGTAATTGTTTTCAGGCGGCAGAACGATGATGATGAAGGTAGACGAGGCACGAGAGGTATGTCAGGACCGGGATATCTGGCGCTCTACACTCTCTGCATACCCCGTTAGGGACCTGGCATGAAGATACATACATACAGAACGATTTGAACGTATTATCAAAACAAAGTTTGAATTAAAAATAGGTAAAAGTTAAAAAAAAATAAACACGTCGAAAGCGTGAGAAATTATAGTAATTACTTGGACTGGTTCTCGGCCCCGGGAGTTTCAGCCTTGTCGTGGCGGGGTGGTTTATAACCGGTGGTCCTTTCACACCGGTCAAGCCAAGAGGAACTCAGAGAGAGAACGACGTTTGGCATGGCTCTGCCCGCCACTCCTTGCTGTGGTGAGGAGACGGCCGGGGAAGAGGTGTACGGGCATGTCGTTGGCCCTGCACCCCGTCCCCAGCCGTCTAACGTTGGTCCCGCCGTCTAGGGACGTGGTCGACCTCCCGTGCTCACGTGCTTTACGGCATAACTAATATTAAAATGAATATTTAAGAAACCAAATCGTTTTGCTGCGAGAAAACAACCACAAATTTATCGTGTATATTAGATTACCAATATCTAGAGCTGGCGTCGCTATCTCACAGCCTTCTTCGACGTCGAACGGATCGTTAGGTTCGAACTCCACAACTAAGAAACCTCCCTCCATCCTCTCAGTGAAACTCATGCCGCGAGACAGGTACAGGTAAGACACGGCACGATTTATCAGTGTCACTATGTATGTGTCCCACATTCCAAAAACGTATAAACGAGTCGATTTACGCACTAGATGTGACTCAAATCACCCTTATGATACTGTATAAGTGTAGGGACTGCTTGTCCTTACGGTATATCTTGCTGTCGGCAATGCTAGGAACTGTGGTTCACTGGCTCACTACTACACACAATACGAGCGCAGGCGTGTCCAACCCGTGTTAAGTCCTTTCACCGACTGACTCTGTCAGTTGACTGTTGACCGCAGCCTTCTCTATTGGTGTACGTGAGACAGTGTAAATATCTACTAAATAGATACAAACACTACAATTAGGGCCGGCAAAACATTTAGCCCGGGTGGGGAGTACAACATGTGGAGCGCGAGGGGGTAGGGTTATTATTATTACGAGTACTTTAAACTAGTAATTTCCATTTATTTGCGCGACAGGAATCATAGCTAGGTGCGAGCATGAGGCCCCGATCCACAAATGGTTTGGGTTATGGCTCATTGCTGTGAATAGAAAATGAATCATATATTTTATTTTTAAAGAAAAATGGAAAGAAAAATTTGACTTCAGGCGAGACTCGAACTCGCGACCTATTGGGACTAGATTCCCAGTAGGTCGCGAGTTCGAGTCTCGCCTGAAGTCAAATTTTTATTTCCATTTTTCTTTAAAAATAAAATATATTTCACAAGCATGTGTTAATGCGAAATAATATAAAACAAATTAATCATATAAATTACTAGCGGCCCGCTCCGGCTTCGTCCGCGCTGCTCCGTTCCTATTAGTCATAGCGTGATGATATATAGCCTATAGCCTTCGATAAATGGGAATAACACTGAAAAAACTTTTCAAATCGGACCAGTACTTCCTGAGATTAGCACGTTCACGCAAGCAAACAAACTCGTAAACTTAAACAATAATATAAGTATAGATTTAAGTAATCTACACATTGCAAAACGATTTTTTTCACATTGAAAAACTATTTTTTAATTTCAAATAATCTTGATTATAGCAGCTTTTCCCTAATTTCAAGTGGGGAATTTCCACACCTATCACACGTCTTCCGATGAACTTATACTTAAAAAGCACTTGGAAAAGCGGAACCCTACATTCCGCGTGTAAAGATACGCATTTGGCCAGTTTTTATAGAATAAGTAACGTGATGGTGCGTCCCTCCACCTTCAACTCTGTCACCAGTAAACTTTTAAGATAATAAAGTTTATTAACGATACACATTTTTTATGCGATAACGATGCAATATATAAACACAAATTAAATATTTATTATAAAGTAACTACAAATTTAAATTTTAGTGTGTCACACGGTTACCCAACTAAAAAATATACTCAGACTGACTCGTTTCATCCGCAGCTTACAATATTATTATGTTGTCTTAGATACAAGGTGTTTGCAAATTTCTCGAATGAAATAATTTTTTTTTTTATGTAAGGAAGGTGGAAACAAGCATGCAGCTTACATTGATATTAAGATGACTGCAGCCTATGGACATCTACACAAAAACCAGAGGTCAAAAATTCAAAATAAAGATGCGTTGCCACCCCTAAGACCTAGGTTGTTGTCTCTATGATAGTTATTACTGGGCCATACATACATTACCATTTAATCGGAGCACGATAGTGCTGAACACTACCATTTGGCGGCAGATAGATTAGGTAGTGCGGTATTGCCTACGCCAGCGAGCTCCGACACTAGAGCTCTACCAGCAGTAAAAAAGCATCTATAAATCTATACAAATAAATAAATTGGAGTGTCTGTTTGTAATATAAAAATAACCGCTTTTTAGTAAATGTATATGAATGTACACACGGTACATATGCCAAAACAACATTTTTTTTTTATTTTGACACTCCAATTTTATTTATTTGTATAGATTAAGTAAATTAAGTAATTATATGAAGTAAAGATGTATTAGTAAGCATCCTGTATAATCGTTTTTAATTAACAAAAGAGAATTGTTCTTACTATGTAGAGCTCTTGTATCAAGAAATTCGCACTACTCGTACAGGCATTAATTGATTTAGAGGTGTATTCATATCATACAGACATTGAGCGTTCCAGAAGTTATTTACAGATGACGTGTTTATTCAGTTTTTTCATTTATTTCATACTAGCTGTGCCCGCAACTTTGTTTGCTTGGAATAGTGGCTTTGGGGCTTTGGGCAGCGCTTTAGGATATACATTTTGGGTTAATTTTGGATCATAAACACTTTTGGGTAGCTTAAAAAATCAACTTTGCAGTAATGCTTCTCTGTACACGATATTAGACGTATGACCATCGGGGATAAAAGCACACAGGCTGCTAGGATTGCGAAAAATTGCTAATTATGTGTTTAAACGCGCATCCATCCTATGCTGAACCGTATTTTCGAAAGGGTCATTTTAAACTTCTATGCATAGGTACCGTATATTTTTTTATAGAAAATTATTAAAAAGTTTTCTAAAGTTTCGGTCAACTAGTGCTTCTAATAAAGAATGAAAGATAAAAGATAGATCTATGCATAATATAGGCACTCCGTAAGAGCCGGCAGAAGAGAAAAATTGAATGTTAACGTTGTGCATTTTTACCCACTAATGCCACCAACACCACCACCACCACAACCAATGCCACCAACGCCTCCAAAACTACCAACAACACCACCAACGTCACCAACGCCACCAATGCTTCCATCGCCTCTATCCGTTTTTAGAGGCATAATTCGACAATCAGGTGTAGACTTCAGTAGCTCAGTTGGGAGAGCGGCTGGACAAGAGAGCCCAGTAGCCGCGGGTTCAAGCTCCGTCTGAATGCAAATTATTCTTGCCATTTTCTTTAAATATATTTTTTAAACTAGCTGTGCCCGCTACTTCAGCCGCGTGAGAATTTATGATTGTTCAGTATCTACCCGGACGAAGTCGTGAGCGCAGCTAGTATAAAAGTAGCCTAAGTTACTCCTTATTACATCAGCTATCTGCCAGTGAAAGTCCCGTCAAAATCAGTAAAGCCGTTCCCAAGATTAGCCCCGCCAAACAGACAGACAGACAGACAAAAATTGAAAAAAATGTTGTTTTGGTATATATCATATGCATTTAGTAAAAAGCGGTTATTTTTATATTACAAACAGACACGCCAATTTTATTTATTTGTATGTATAGATTAGTGGTAGAGCTCCGTATTACCTAATCTATTTTTGTTCAACAATATCGTGTTCCGATTAGATGGTAATAAATGGATAAAACTAAAACTACCGTCACTGCGGTCGCCAATCTGACTGCCAAAAGCGTAGTGATCATGGCATAATTCTCCGGTCTTCTAAACTCGTGGTAGAGCTCCAGTGACAGAGCTCACGGGTGTAGGCACCACCGCATTACCTAATATACTTGCCGCTGAATGGTAGTGTTCAGCACTATCGTGTTCCGGTCACGTGGTAATGTACGGCCCTGTAATTTCCGGCACAGAGGCAAAACACTTTAGGCCTCAGGAGTGGTAACGCATCTGCATTTTGACCTTGGTCTTTGTGTGGGTGTCTTTAGGCTGCAGTCATCACTGAACATCAATATGAACTGCATGCTTGTTTGCTTCTTCTATTGCACTTAAAAAAAAATCTCCTCTAATGTAGTGGGCGTCTTTGGGGAAGGCTTTGTCCAGTAGTGGGCGTCTTTGGGAAAGGCTTTGTCCGTGGACGTCTTTCGGCTGAAGTCATGATCTTAATAATGACATACCCCGAATCACGGTTTATGCCCGAGATGCTCAATGTTCGTATAATATGAATGTACCTTAACATGTAACAAGAACGACTGATAAGCTGTAGGCCCACTGTGTAACAGTGCGTTATTTGTGTACATATTATGGCGCAGCGATAACATTTCGCATGTTGTTTTAACAAACACATATGACATTGAACCACTTCATTATTTTGTAAGCCAATTCGCTAGGGGTCGTTCATAAATTATGTAAGGCGTTTAGGGGAGGGGGGGTGTTGACTGAATATTATAACTTCTTACTATAGGTAAGAGGGGCAGAGAATCTAAAATTACGTAAGATTTGAAATTGAAAATTCTACCACTTTCGCGCTAAAAATTGGCATTATTGAATAGCGCCATCTTTACTTTATCTCTTTAACTTGATATTGAATCTTACAAAAATCTTTTCTTATGAAAATTTCTTATTAAGGGGCAGGGGGGACTAGTCGTAATCTTATAATGTCTTACAGTAGGGGGAGAGGGGGTCAAATTAGCCCTCAAAACCTCTTACGTAATTTATGAACGACCCCCTATCAAGTATCAACCTCATAAAATATTAACTTTACGTTGGCACTTCCCGATGTATATTTTTTTTATGTAATGGATTTGGCAAACCAGCATGCAGTTCACATTGATGTTAGTGATGACTGCAGCCTAATAGACACCCACACGAAGACCAAGGTCAAGATGCCGATGCGTTACCACTCCTAAGGCCTAAGGTGTTATGCCTCTGTGCCGGAAAATACAGGACCGTACATTACCACCTGACCGGAACACGATAGTGCTGAACACTACCATTTAGCGGCAAGTATATTAGGTAATGCGGTGGTGCCTACGCCCGCGAGCTCCTTCACTGGAGCTCCACCACCAGTTAAAACATTCATCAATTTTAAATTGAATTTTCTTAAGCAACGTTTGATTGAATCTTTCGTTAAATCCGTTTGTAAATGGTGCAATAACAGCAGTGAAAACAATGTTGTTATGTACTTATTCTAAATAGAAATTGAAATCTTTTGAATTATGCCTGGATATTGGTCTGATAAAATCAAGTCCTTTTCACAATTTTGTGTTACTTTTTGAACAAGTTTTAGAAAATCATTCGCACTCTTGAGTTTTGAATATCGATATACATAGGCGTATAACAGGTATAGCGGGTGAAGTGATCCACTAAAATGTGTAGATAATAAATGCTTTTGTTGAACGACTACCCCCAAATCCTCCTACGGTGTCCATAGACACATTTTCGAACGGGCAGGTGGTGGGCTCGCTTGTTATGCATATTGCCAGTGTCAAGTAAAACGATATTTCGTATTCGTATTAAGCAACGTAAAAGTCAGAGTCAGTCAGTCAATTTATCAGTCCGTCAGTCAGAGTCACAGTCATTCGAGTAAAGCGATGGCTACTTTACCAGAACATTTACAATGAAGTTTTGGAGGCAACCCGAAAGAACGTGTTTTCGCACTGTTATTCTATTTCACTATACACGAGCGATACGATACGATAATCCTATATGAAACAAAATGCCACCAACTTTATTTAATATAACTCAAAAATACACCAAGAAAATGAAATAAAATAAGAGCATTACCTAATTTACTTGCCGCTAAATGGTAGTGTTCAGCACTATCGTGTTCCGGTCAGGTGGTAATGTACGGCCCTGTAACTTCCGGCATAGAGGCATAACATCTTCAGCCTCAGGAGTGGTAACGCATCTGCATTTTGACCTTGGTCTTTGTGTGGGTGTCCATAGGCTGCAGTCATCACTTAACATCAAATGCATGCCTGTTTGCCACTTCCATTACATAAAAAAAACATTTTGTAATAGGATCTCTCTTTCCAGAGTAACTCAATTTTGGTTAAAGTTTTACTGTTCACCATATCCATGGATAATAATTATAAAGCACATTATATATTAGGTTGGGGAAAAAGTTTCTTCGCATTTTTTAAGATAATTCAAAACATTTTTTAATATAGTTTATTTAAATTTAACTAAAGTATGTATGTACCATTTTGTTCGATAACCTTTTGCCATTTTGTAGGTAGGGACATGATCCCATTGCTATAAAAAATTTGGGACTTCTCATCAAACTACCGCGACAAGTGGATTTGGCAGTCCTCTCGTGATGTTAACCTAACATTGCATAAAGAATTCTGAAGAGACCGAAACAGGTGGAAATCTGAAGGTGCAAGGTCAGGACTATACGGCGGATGCATTAACACCTCCCAGCCAAACTCTCTTAATTTTTGCTGAGTGGCTATAGATGTGTGAGGTCTAGCGTTATCATGATGAAACACCACACCCCTTCTGTTGATCAATTCCGGCCGCTTTCTCTCAACTTCTTGCTTTAATCTCATCAGTTGTTCGCAGTAGAGTTCAGAATCGATAGTCCTGCCTGGTGGTAATAGCTCATAATGAATAATGCCCTTCCAATCCCACCACACACACAACATCACCTTATTGCGAGTTAACCCGGGTTTCGCCACAGTCTGTGAAGCCTGACCGGTCTTTGACCACGACCTTTTTCGCTCGTTCTTGTCGTACGTGATCTACTTTTCATCACCAGTTATCAGCTTCTTCAAAAATGATTCGGTTTCATTACGTCGTAATAAAGAATCACAAATGAGTACACGGTTCATTAGGTTTCTTTCAGTGAGCTCGTGAGGTACCCAAATATCGAGTTTTTTTTGTACCCAGCTTTTTTCAAATGCGTCAAAACTGTTTTGTGATCAATTCTCAGTTCTTCAGCTACGTCGTAACTACTGATATGTCGATCTTGCTCCACTTTTTCAATAATGGCATCCATTTTATCCGTAATAGGGCGACCAGAGCGAGGTGCATCTTTGACATCAAAATTTCCGGATTGAAAACGCTTAAACCAAATTTGTGCTACTCTCACAGACACTGCACTAGGTCCATAAACATGGCAATTTTTTTTCGCGGCTTGCGTTGTATTTTTACCTTTTCTGTAGTAACATTTTAAAATGTATCGAATTTCGTCATTAGATTTACTCATCTTGACAGTACGAAAAACAAATGAAAATCACACATTTGCCTAATTTGAATTTGGAATTATGTTCTCTAAAATTTTAACTTTCAATGATACCAAAACCAGCCAGATACAAATACTACAGCCAAAGAGATTTTATTACAAGTTCATACATACTATAATGCGAAAAGACTTTTTCCCCAACCTATTATATTATGAAGGAGAAGATATATGTAGGGTTGCCGACATACCGAGTGGCGGGGTGAGGTCGCGCGGGTGCGAGTGGCGCTCGTCGCCCGCGCCGCCGCTCGCCTCCATCGACGACGAGTCCACCGCCTCCTGCAATTACCGCAAAAAAAAATCTACTTAATAAAAAAAACCCGTCAAATGCGTATCGAGCCACGCTCAGTGTAGAGTCACGTAGTTTTTAGGTTTGAATAATGTAATGAAAAGAAAAAATATTATCTATGGAGTTGTTCAAAATTTTCGAGTATAAATACATTTGGTCGACTATTATTCGCAAACTTGTAAAGCCAACTTTTTTTATTTTTTTTATGTCATTAAGTTGACAGACAAGCAGACGGGCCACCTGATGGTAAGTGGTCACCTTCGCCTATGAACATTTGCAACACCAGGGGAGTTGCCAACGCGCTGCCAGCCCTGGAGGACTCTTTTGACGCCACTTTTGAAGAACCTCATATTTGTAGCACCGAGGGAACACCTGCGAGGGAAGTTCGTTCCACAATTTACAAGTATGTAGCTACTGTTGCCGTAACGTTAGAATTTCTTACACAAACGTTTAATTGATAGAGAGGAGGGCGACACTTGACTCTTTAAAGCTTAATAAGTCACGAACAGTTAACTAAATAGAAAAATACCAAAAGCATTTCACATTTAAACGTAACATCATTCAAATTTAAATAATAAAATATATATGTAATATTATACATTGAAATACAGGTCATAACTTAAAATCTTTGAAAATAGAAAAAAGAAAGCAAAAAGGTTAAATTTGGCACATAGCCGAAAAAAAAAATGATGGAGTTACATACAGATTATATTTAAATCTAGGTATTTTCACGGCAAACGTATGTTGATCTCCGACTTCTCCGATAGCACACTGCTGAGATTGTTGCATCTATTAATTGCTTAGTCAAGTAAAAAACCATAAACAATTTCACAAATTGTTTATGGTTATTTGCGTTTATTTAAAACAAACCTTTATCTATTCAATATTTAATACATTGCCATTCAAATGGATATTTCAATTAAATAAAATGAAAATCACTAAAACCATCACAGTTAGATACTCGTAAAAATAAAATTCAATGGTTCAATCACAAGAAAATTTAAGAATTAAAACGATATACGAGTTACCTTCGTCGGTAAGGGCGGATAAGTGCAAAATAAACAATGTTGGTTGGATAGACTAAAAATAATTAGTGGCTGCACGCCAATTATAGAGTAATTAACACGATTATGTTAACGCTCGCACGCATCACGTATTTGCAATGTTCAGTTGATTTTATGATCGGTTGAGACTAGACTGATCGTCGAAATGAAGGTGAAAAATGGATGAATTCAGTTTGTTTAATTTTATTTGTTTTCAATCCATTCAAATAAGTTACACTTACCAAAATTATCAGTATCTTGTTGACTAATATATAATAAGGGTATATTTTACTAATGGCTCACCCCGGCTTCCCTCGGGTGCAAATAAAGAAATGTTCAGCCTATGTCACTCAGTGAAGATGCAGTTTTCTAATGGTGTACACACACAAACTATAACAACAAAACACTTAAACAGGGTGACGCCCTATCACCTTTACTATTTAATGTTATTGGAGTATGTCCTTCAAAAAGTACTTGCGCTAAGAGGAGCAGTGCGACTCGGAGACGAGAAGATGATAGGGTACGTACCTACTAGGTGAGATTTGTGAAGAAGTTCAAGAGGCCGCCAGCGCTCTGTAGGAAGAAGCCGAAAAAGTAGCTCTAAGAATGAGTCACGAAAATACTCAGTATCTCCACATGAAGCGATACAGAAATTTGCGCATTAAGGGAGAAAATCTTCACGGGTGAGATACTACGTACAACGGAGAGGCTGAACCAGATACTTGTGGTGCACCATAACAGATACTATAGAGAGAAACAGAGTGGAGGTTGATCTGTGGGACATGGCATGACTACTGGTGAGAAATCGCGCAAGACAGGGAGCGATGAAAGACTCATACCCGAGACCAAGATCCACTTCGGGTCACTAAGTTAGCGGGTAACTTACGCGGTAAAAAAGAAATAAACATGTACAGTTGGTTTAGTTTGTTGTTGTTACTAACTTAACGTAACCTTATCATTGTACACATTTATTACGGCTTACCTTTCACTGCCATTCGCCAATTCACAAATTTCCATCATAGTCTCACCGAAATATAATATTTTTAATAAATCAAAATATATTTTTTGTCATGTCCACTTTCGACTATAGTCAGTACATTTTAATAAGCATCTTTGTAAAAATATGCAGAAACTCACAATTTCATCATTTCACACACATAATTTTATATTCTATGGGTTCTTATAAAACATAGGTTAAAATAAACACGGTCAAAGATCAGAACGACTATAAATTTTGGTATCGTAATCGAACCAGCAAATAGCCAAATCACAAATCGATCGTATCGTTTGATACTTAAAGCCCGCTCTACTCCACTGTGATATTTTATCTAAAGTATTAGTGAGAAAATTGGATAAAAAATGTTGGTCTTATCTTTAAAATAATATGAAGTACACTTTCGCAAACATTATCTGTTGAAATGTTATTAATTTTAATGCAAATTTATCAAAAAAATAGTATGGATAAGGGCTCGATGCGTACAAAACTTAGTTGCATAATATTTTTTTGCAAACAATATCCAATTCGAGCGAAAAACAAGAGGATTTCATTGTCAAGTCAAATATTTACATAAAAACGCGATGACAAGTGAATATCTTACTTTTTTCTTGCGCACGAGTCTGACCATGTCAGTGTTGAATGGCAACTGGCTGCTGCTATCGGCCTTATCGCTGATATCGCCGTGATATGATACCGCACACTTGTAGACTCATCATTATTTGCTTTACACCCCGCGATTATGCGATTGGTGAAAAAATTCAAAATAACAAATTACAACTCGCGGCCATTGTTTTATGACTCGGTGATTAATTTAAATTAGTACCTAATCAAATCCTAATTTAGATTTGGATCACGCTCCGTGCTAAACTTATACAATAAATCTACATTGTATATTCCCTTGAGATAACAGCCATGTTTTAATAATAATAATTATTATTACAAATCATTTACATCAAATATTATTATTTTCAGAAGATGATAATTAAATTAAAAAATCTGAAAATGTTACTTATTTGAATTAGAAACATTATACATATAAATGCCTCGGTAGTCTAGTGGTAGCAGGCCACTACTACTACGCTGAGGTCCTGGGTTCGATTCCCGGGTAGAGGGTTATCAGAGATAATGTTGTAAAGTCCTTTATCTCTGGTTCTATTGGGATTTTTCCATTTTCTGGTAATTTCCCAGTACCTCGAAGTTTGGTATGTGCCCGGAGATGTCAACAGGCTCGCCACCTGTTATATGGGTCAAAACGTAACCGGCGAATCGTGGGTGTTTGCATGTATGCTTGAATACATGCATTTAGCTCTGCCTACCCCTTCGGGGATTTCAGGCGTTTTTTTTTTCGTTACGTTTTATACATATAAACAATAACAATATACAATTAAAAAAAACAGCAATGTTTCTTCATTGACATGGACGTCAACCACCTGTTCCAAAACCTTCCTAACTAGTACACAAGTGGGCAAAATTGTTGACTGACCTCACACGTGTCCGGCAGCGCGGGAGTGTCGTCAGGCGCGTCTCGCGTGTAGCCCTCGTCGTCCGAGTTGAAGCCCAGCTCCTCGCCGTAGCACGTATGTACCTGGGAAAGCCACACAGCCATTATTTTGACGACCCGGTTAGTCCAGCGGTGTGAGATGACCGTTTGATTCGAATAGTCGCGGGTTCGATTCCCGCACCGGGACAAATATTTGTATGGCCTACAGATATTTGTTTCAAGTCTGGGTGTATGTGTGTACAACGGCACCCACAACACAGATTTGTACCTTCTGTGGGGCTGTGAGTGTAAGCGTATTGTATTGTACTACAAATTGGCAAAAAAGCGTAGTTTACATTGATTTTAAGTAACACTGTAGCTTATTAACAGCTTGTTGCACTGGTTAAAGTTACTGTTACTTCAATTTTTATTCATGTATGTATATGTATCTTCACGCCAGGTCCCTAACGGGGTAGGCAGAGAGTGTAGAGCGCCAGACATCCCGGTTCTGACAAACCTCTGGTGCCTCGTCTACCTTCATCATTATCTTCATACATGCACGCCGATTCCTAAGACTTTTGACCCCACCATCAGACAGAACTCGACCTATTTGGTCATGGTAGGTCAGCCTTGGTCTTCCTGGGCCTCTGCAACCATCCACATTCGCATTGTATATCTGTTTAGTCATTCGCTCATTCGACATTCTTTCTATATGCCCGAACCATCGGAGCATGCCTTTTTTCATTTTTACACCGATACTATCATTCACACAAAGTCTCTTTCTTACATCTTCATTACGAACGCGATCGGTGAGTGATACACCGCAGATCTTGCGCAAAGATCTCATCTCGACCGCGTTCAACTTACTTTCATGCTCTTTCCTGCATACCCAGCTCTCGCTTCCATATAAAAGCGTTGGAGTAAGTACAGCATTATGTACGGCTAGTCGAGCCCGCTGGCTGAGATGTTTAGATTCTAGTAGCTTACCCAACGCTCCATTCACGCAATTCCCAGCAAGCACTCTTCTTTCTATGTCAGTGGTGTACCTACCATCCTTGCTAAAAGCACATCCAAGATATACAATTTCATCCACCTGTTCTAACACTGCATCATCTACTACTACCCTTGCATTTGTTCTCTGTTCATCTCTTTCAAATACTAATACTTTAGTTTTATCCACATTCAATTGTAAGCCTTTCTCCATACAATCCTCTTTCATGACTGTGACTAGTGCTTGTAGCCCAGATGGTGTAGAGCTAACAATTACCGCATCATCTGCGTAAAGCAGACAGTTCACCATTAAGTCACCCATACGCACTCCCACATCCATCAACTTCACCCTCTGGAGGCATTTGTCCAGATATATAATAAACAGCCTAGACGAAAGCACGCAACCCTGTTTGACACCGATGTTAACATCAAACCAGGGTGACATGTTACCATCTACCCGCACACATGCTTGACAGCCCACATACGTGGACTGTATTGCACGGAGCAGACTGCCATCAATACCATACTCTGGCAAAATGTCCCACAGCTCCTTTCGTAATACCCTATCAAACGCCTTCTCCAAATCCACAAAACCGCAGAAAACCTTCTGGCTCACAGCCAGATGCTTCTCTACTATGTTGCGGAGGGAGAAAACTTGATCCATACATCTTCTTCCAGTTCTGAAACCACCCTGTGCATCCCACAACAACCCGTCGGACTTCTCTTTCATTCTTCTTTCTAAGACTTTCCCATACACTTTAGCTGCCAAACTGATGAATTTTTATTCATCCCAATTCAAATCTAATTTCATACTCCATTTGTGAATTTCAGTGTTGATATCGCGTGTTATCGGGCTTCATCATAATATATTATGTGGGCCGAAGTTAAAATTATATTGATATTAAACTAAATGATGACAAACAAGCATTCACAGTTCACATTGATTGTGAGCTATAAATATCAACACAAACTCTTGAGGCCTAATCTGTTATGCCTCTATGCCGGATATTACGGAGCCGTACATTACCACTTGACCGGAACACGATAGCATTGAATACTACTATTTGGCGGTGATAGAGCACTGGTGGTAGAGCTCCAGTGACGGAGCTCGCGGGCGTAGGCACCACCGCATTACCTAATATACTTGCCGCTAAATGGTAGTGTCCAGCACTATCGTGTTCCGGTCAGGTGGTAATGTACGGCCCTGTAATTTCTGGCATACAGGCGTAACACCTTAGGCCTCAGGAGTGGTAACGTATCTGCACTTTGACCTTGGTCTTTGTGTGGGTGTCTATAGGCTGCAGTCATCACTTTACATCAATGTGAGCTGCATGCTTATTTGGAAAAAAAACCGACCATTGCGAGTCTGATTCGCGCACCGAAGGTTCCGTACAAACCTGTAGGTATGTAATAATTTTTTTATCGTATGATGTAACGAAAAAGTTAACGATTAACGATTTACGGGAAGTACCCTGTAGGTTTTGATTCCCTTGCGAGTTTCAATAATTTGCGGAATTTTGAGGCGTAAACTATACGGTATATAACAAAGCGGTCCTATATGGGTTCCTTTTTTTCTTTCGAAGTACGGAACCCTAAAACAAGTAAGTATACGTTTAATACGTATGTAGATCGTTTCTTTTGCCTTAACCATAGGGACTAGCTATTTGTATATCCTAGAACTTTGACCTTGAGGTTATTCTAAATCATCTACATAAAAATCAGAGGTCAAAACGGAGATGCGTTGCCACCCCTGAGACCTTAGTTATTATGTCTCTGTGATAGTTATTACGGGGTCATACATTACCATCTAACCGGAACACGATAGTCCCGAATACTACCATTTAGCGGCAGATAAGTTAGGTAATGCGGTGGTGCCCACGCTCTCGAGCTCGTACACTTGGAACTCTACCAGTAAAAGTAAATTAGGTTGTCTTATGTCCGCGAGCTCAGTCACTGAAGCTGTAGCACCAGTAATCTATAAATATATAAAAATCAATTGCTGTTCGTTAGTCTCGCTAAAACTCGAGAACGGCTGGACCAATTTGGCTAATTTTGGTTTGGAATGATTTTTGAAAGTCCAGGGAAGGTTTAAAAGGTAAGAAAATATGAAGAAATTCAAGGGAAATACTCGTAGTAAAAACCACAATTTCATTTTCCCATACAAATATTCCGTATCTATCAAACCTTTGACACATTATTACATTCTGAGGCAATACGAAGTTTGACGGGTCAGCTAGTTCTTAATATAACTATATTGTGTATGCGTACCTCGCGTAGTGGGTCGGGAGGACGGGTTCGCGTGGCGGCGGCGAGCGACTGCGGCCGTCGCGTGACCGTCCTTGATTCCTCAAATACGATATCCTCACAACCGCTGAATTACTAATATCGTGGATTTTTTCACCTTCTATGGAGGCGCCAACTCGTTACGTGAAATTATACGACCGCTATCTTGATGCGAAACGACGGTGTTGGCTAAAACTATTGTTTTTGCTACGACGAAACAATACGACATACGAGGTTACAATATAAATAAATAATGTGATAATGTTAACACGGTTAATCATTTTACATTGTGGTTAGATGTTTTTAGTTTAGTGTTTTATAAATAAGGATGTTTCAGATTACCGGAATATGCTGTCATAGAATATGTAATAATACTTCGTATAGAATGGACACTTCGACGTCCCGCCCGATTTTCCCGCCTCACCCATCCTCCACCCCTCTTATGGGCGACGATTGGGATTCTACAGCAAGGTTGCGAGCGGCCAAGTTTTGATATATTTTAAATTCAATTTATTATTTATTTACTTAAAAATGGTGGTTGTAACGCTATTGTGTTTGATGGTAATATACGGTGATAGAGTTCCAATGAACGAGCTCGAAAGCGTGAACACCTACATGTTACCTATTTGACCTGCCAGAAAGTGGTTTATCGGTTTTACCCAATGTAAACCGTTATCATGTTCTGGGTAGGTTATATACCACTATCACTTAGCAGCAGGTAAATTATATACATGTTATAATACGGTGGTGCTTCAGCGAGCTCTACCACGAATTTCCTAGTAAAGTTATCGTTTTTTTTTTTGTGGAAAAAAAAAATCAATATTGAAATGTTCTTCTCGTCGTGGCCCGAAGTCATAACCCTACGTGCTACGCACACAGGTGCACGTGTTAATACACGTCACTGATTGACGTCTGTGTAATAGGTAAACCAAATTAAGCGTTTGCATGGAATTTTGGCAAAGTGTTCGCGGTGTGATGCTGTGCAAATATATTATCAGTGTATCTTACTGTATACTGGTTTTGGCTTTTTTTTTAAGGGCGGAGTTAGGTAGGCGGCACGTCTCGAGACGGAACCAGTCTACTGTAACGGGTTATTTAAAAAAATCAATCGTTTTATTTTAACAGGACTACAAGGACACTTTTGCATAATCGGGTTACAAGCTACCTAGAGTGAATGACTCATAATATTAAACCAATTGGTATTAATGATTACCAATTCATAAATAAAATGTAAACGATAAATCATCAAATTTTTCAATTGCTTCATTCTAGAAATAAAAATAATAATAAAAAAAAAAGGAGTGGCAACGCATCTACATCAAAATCTCTAGTTTCACGTAGATTTTTTTTAATGTTATGAAGGTGGCAAACAAGCACATGAGCTGTTCACATTGATGTTAAGTGATGACTGTAGCCAAAAACACTCACACAAAGATCAGAGGTCAAAATGCAGATGCGTTGCCATCCCTGAGACCTTAGTTATTATGTCTCTGTGATAAGTTATTACGGGACCATACATTACCATCTAACCGGAACACGATAGTGCTGAACACTACCAATTTAGCGGCAGATAAATTAGGTAATGCGATGGTGCCAACGCCCTCGAGCTTCTACACGGGAACTCTACCATTATCAAAGATGTTTATAAAAGCTTACTACTTTTTTACTGGTGGTAGAGCTCCATTGACGGAGCTCGCAGGCGTTGGCACCACCGCATAACCTTACATACTTGCCGTTAAATGCTAGTGTTCAGCACTATCGTGTTCCGGTTAGGTGGTAATGTACGGCCATGTAATTTTCGGCACAGAGGCATAACACCTTAGGCCTCAGGAGTGGTAACGCATCTGCATTTTGACCTCAGTCTTTGTGTGGGTGTCTATAGGCTGCAGTAATCACTTAACATCAATGTGAACTACATGCTTGTTTGCCACTTTAATCACATAAAAAAAATATACGTTTCACTGTTCAAACTTCATAAAAACTGTCTTAGAATAGATATTGTTCTTCAGAAAAATAAATCCTTTATCACCTCCAATAAACAAAGTCCTACCAAGAAGCGTAGCTCCTTGCTATCGTGAAAATTGAATTTCTAATTGGCGCGTTTAAAAAACAACTACAGCTTCTAAGCAGCGGGCGACACACGGCTCCGCGTCTCGCCGGGAATTTCCCCAATATATCGGGGACAACTGAATAACAAATGCGTATTGTACTTGTTTTTATATTATTTCGCATTAACACGTGCTTGTGAAATATATTTTATTTTAAAGAAAAATGGAAAGAAAAATTTGACTTCAGGCGAGACTCGAACTCGCGGCCTACTGGGAATCTAGTCCAGCCGCTCTTCCGATTGAGCTACTGAAGTCCTGCCCGATTCGTCAAATCTTTTCTTCACATTTATTGCATTGCTTTATGGTAGCAGCAGCGCCATCTATTACCAACCTTGCTAGTTAGGCAACCGAAATAATAGACTTTTCAGTTTATTGAATATCGTAAAGAAGTCGCTTTTACCCTTAATAATTGTTTTTATATAAAAACAACTATTGAAGTCAAATTTTTCTTTCCATTTTTCTTTAAAATAAAAGTGTATTGTACTATTTATTTTTCGCAATAATACATGCGAGTGAACTTAAGAAATTTGACGACCCGGTTAGTCCAGCGGTGTGAGATGACCGTTTGATTCGAAGGGTCGCGGGTTCGATCCCCGCACCGGGACAAATGTTTGTATGGCCTACAGATATTTGTTTCGGGTCTGGGTGTTTGTGTATGTGGTGTATGTGTACAACGGCACCCACGACACAGGTTTATACCTACTGTGGGGCTGTGAGTGTAAGCGTATTTTATTATTTATTTTTATTAAAGAAAAAACGGACAGATTTTTTTCTTTAATTTCTTATTTGCATGTAATAGTACAATTGTTTTATATTATTTCGCATTAACACATGCTTGTGAAATATATTTTATTTTTAAAGAAAAATGGAAAGAAAAAATTGACTTCAGACGAGACTCGAACTCGCGACCTACTGGGAATCTAGTCCAGCCGCTCTTCCAATTGAGCTACTGAAGCCCTGCCCGATTTGTCAAATCTTTCCTTCACATCTATTGCATTGCTTTATGGTAGCAGCAGCGCCATCTATTACCAACTATCATCAGTAGCTCAATTGGAAGAGCGGCTGGACTAGATTCCCAGTAGGTCGCGAGTTCGAATCTCGCCTGAAGTTAAATTTTTCTTTCCATTTTTCTTTAAAAATAAAATAGTACAATTATTAAGGGAACAGCGACATCTTAACGATACTGTATAAACTGCAAAGTCTATCATATCGGTTGTATAGTTATTCATTAGTTATCAATGGATGTCATTCACCGACCCTAAATCGGTTAAAAATCAAAATTTGACGCTTCGGTGTGGGACTTCGGTAGCTTAGTGGTAAAGCAGCTGGACTGGTTATCCTGAGGTCGCAGGTTCGATTCCTGCCCGAAGTTAAATTTTTCTTTCCGTTTTTTCTTTAATTTCTAACAAAATGTGTATATTTGTGACGTTCTACATAAAACCGGCCAAGCGTGAGTTGGACTTGCGTTCTCTATGTTCCGTTCAATTAATGAATTTCCCATGTGATCATTAATAGGCGTATTATATACGTTTTCAAGAAAGAAAGAAAGAAAAAAGATATGACTTTATTGGAGCAGCCCTGAGGCATGCTCCCAAAAAATTTAAACATAAAGCAGATAAAAATAGGTCGATACCCCCAAAAAAATTACATTGTACCCCAAAAAAATAGATAGCAAGACATAAATACATATTATGTTTATGTGCTGCGTTGGAATTTCGACCACTAGGCAATCACTAGTAGAACAATTTAAAAAAAAGATCATGACGAATTGAGAACCTCCTCCTTTTTTCGAAGTCGGTTAACAACAAATACAACTGTATGTTTCCAATCAACTTGCTCCATCTTTTTAAAATTCAATGGCCTGGCGGCTATGAACGTATGCGCATACATCCCGCGATATGCGTAGTAAGATTTCTCTAGCGCTCAATATTTCATACATACCAAACGATACAATTTTTATTTTAAACTAGCTGTGCTCGCGACTTCGTCCGCGTGAGAATTTATGATTGTTCAGCATCTACCCGGTTGAAGCCGTAAGCGCACCTAGTATAAAAGTAGCCTTAGTTACCTTATTACATAAGCTATCTGCCAGTGAAAGTCCCGTCGAAATCGGTAAAACCGTTCCCGAGATTAGCCCCAACAAACAGACAGACAGACAAAAAACGTAAAAAATGTTGTTCTGGTATATTATGTATCGTGTATACATACGTATGCATTTGGAAAAAGCGGTTATTTTTATATAACAAACAGACACTCCAATTTTATTTATTTAATAATATAATAATAATAACTTTCTGTACTGTCGAAAATGGTACCTTCGACTTAACTACCTAACTTGCCACGTTTAAATGATCGCGCTTTAGTTGTGGTTGTTTGGCTCTAGGGGAAGGGGCAGCTTGATTCCAGAGGGCGTATTACGTAACTCGGTTAACATCATTTCGAGAGGCACTTTGCTGTACATAGCTGTTTTAACGTAACGCGACAATTAACATTACTTCTCGAACACAGAAATGTACAATAATAATAAATAATAATGGCAACCCTTGATACGTCCCACTGCTAGGCATGAGGATCTTCCCTTTTTAAAGGGGGAGGCCTGGAGCTTAACTCCACCATGCTGCTTCAATGCGGATTGGAGGAGATACGGGTTAGTCCAACCCGCTGTCGGATGTTTTCTAACCGCCCATAAGACATCCGACAAGGTTTAACAACTGCTATCTATCGATAGCTACCGGGACCGGCGGCTCTCAACGTGCCCTCCGAAGCACGGAAACGCGCATTTTAATTTTTGCCACGAGCGGTCACCCATTACATACCCCACCGCGCCCCTATTGTACAACCGAGTAGATCGCTTGCGATCTACACCAGCCGCATGCGCGCTTCAATGTTCCGAGATATACAATTCTCTATCGAATTAATGACCGAGATAAATAACACGCAGGTCTTATGTAATTTTATCATGAGAACTCACCCACTGCCATATCTCCGGGCTACCGATGGGCTGGTCCATGAGGGCGTTCTGCCAGATACGGAACAGCATGAGGTAGGCCTTCTCTCGGCCCGTGAACGATGCCAGGAAGTGTTTCTCGCTCTCCGTACACACCAGGATCGCATTCGGAATCACCTGGCCAACACGACGATATCAATTAATCAATCAGCAGTAATTTATCTTGATTTGCAAAATTAGTGTAGGTACATACATTTCTCTGACTTCCCCGTTAGGGACCTGGCGTGAAGATACATACATACATACAAATTTTCAAAATTACATTGTAACAGTTGAATTATTAAATGAGCTATTTATTATATTGTAAACCAAAGATGACTCTAGTATTAGATATAACGTTGTGAACATATTCTCTTCTTGTCTTTTCTTTAGCCTACGATAAACCTGTGTGCCATAAATATGACATCAATTCTTCGACGACAATTTTACCAGATACTGGTAAAACGGTCTTTTAAATAGATGTTTATAGATATACAGTATTAATTTACCATCAACGTGAACTTTACGCTCGTTTGCCACTTCATAACATAAAAAAGAAATCAACGTGGGCAACTTTAACTCGGTGGCATTAGTCTCGGGCGTACCGCGAGTACATATAAAGGGGCGTTGAGGCGTTACCCGGGCAGTTTTCTCCTTGGTGATGGCGGTGACCTCCTTCCACCGCAGCGTGAGGCAGGTCTCCCAGCCGAAGATGCTGGCGTAGAAGCACAGGTAGTTCTGCGACGCGTACAGCCGGCCCTGCGCCAGGATGTCCTTGTGCAGCGCGCACGCGTAGTCTGCGCAACACGACACTCGCTCGTTACTGCCGGCAGAGCCCCGGGGGCGGAGTCGCGGGCGTGGGCACCGCCGCGGTACCTAATATACTTGCCGCTAATAATGGTGGTGTTCAGCACTGTCGTGTTCCGGTCAGGTGGTAATGTACGGCCCTGTAATTTCCGGCACAGAGGCATAACACCTAATGCCTCAGGAGTGGCAGCGCATCTGCATTTTGACCTCTGGTCATTGTGTGGGTGTCTATAGGCTGCAGTCTTCACTTAACATGAATGTGAACTGCACGCTTGTTTGCCACTTTTATTACATTAAAAAAAAAGGTGGTAATGTACGGCTTTGTAATTTCCGACACGGGCACGACGCCTCAGGCCTCAGGAGTGGTATCGCATTTTCATTTTGGCCTTGGTCTTTGTGTGGGTGTCTATAGGCTGCAGTCATCACTCAACGACGATGTGAATTGCTTGCTCGTTTACTATTTCCATTACATAAAAAAACACATATCTGTTTACTAGTTAAATTACCCGCACCTTCACCCGCGTAAGCTTTAGCCACACCCCGGACGTTCGGCTAAAATCCTATATAAACGCTTATTCTGTTTACATATTACAGACATCAATCAGTACACGCGCACACAGAAATGAAGCACGTAGGGTTATGACATAAAACAATCGTGCAATAAGTCGTCGGACTGACGACGTGACCGAATTAACTAAAAATAGAGCTCGCAACCTCACTGTAAGAGTTTATCGAACTGCCTCTCTAGAGGGGGAGGGAGGAGGGGGATGGGGCGGGACGTCGATTGTCCATTCTTTATGTACTATTTCCCTTGTTCTCGCAACATAGTCGCTATTGGTTCGCTGTCTCGTTCTAACACAGGCCACGCGTATTGATTAAAGCAAAACAGCGAATCGATTCACTTGCGATTCAACGACTTTACACAATAACAAAACGATTAAAAAAAAATTGTGTAACTCACAAGAACTATGTGTAACATAGGCAATATATACTACATTCATTGCACGCGAGCGTAGCCGGGGCGAGGCGCTAGTAAGTTATATCTTTCAAGTCAAAAAACGACCAAATGCGAGCGATACCGCGGGAATCATTTATTTTTAAAAGGTAAAAAGTATACACACCTACAATAAGCCGTTCATCGTCAGGGAGATCCTTGAAGAGTCGTTTGAAATCTTCACTCTTACTCTTGTAGGTGGGGTACAGGGAGTTGTACCAGCTCTTCTTTTTGGTGCGCGGGGGGATGTCGCCCGCTCGAGCCGCGTTTGGAGACTGCCAACAAAAGTTATCAAGTTACTACTCAGTTGTAGAAAGAAAGATTTATTGGGGAAGTCCTGAGGCATGTCCCCCCCCAAATACAAACAAAACAAAAAAAATACAAAAATAGATCGATACCAAAGAAAAAAAATTACTAAAACTTACGATTAATATAATTACATTAGAAGTGATTATTAAGTGAAACTGCCTCAGTAGCGTAGTGCTAGCAGGCCACTACTACTACGCTGGGGGTCCTGGGTTCGATTCCTGGGTCGGGGACTATCGGTGATAATGGTTTAACATCCTTTATCTCTGGTTCTATTGGGATTTTTCCATTTTCTGGCAGTTTCCCAGTACCTCGGAGTTTGGTAATGTGCCCGGAGACGGCAACAGGTTCGCCACCTGTTTCATGAGCCAAAAACGTAACCGGCGAGTCGTGGGTGTTTGCATGTATGCTTGAATGCATGCATTTACCTCTGCCTACCCCTTCGGGGATTACAGGCGTGAAGTCACAAAGTTACATTAGAAGTACATACAGAACATAAATACAGTCATCACAAAAAAAATGCAATGTGTACCAAGGTATCAACCTTTTTATATACCTATATACATTTTGCAAATGTTTGGCCATGTCTCATGGCTGCACCAAATGGATTCCAGTTCAGCATTGTGCCAAGCCGAAGCACGACGCTGGTTTTCAACTGGAAGCCATTCGGTGACGTACGGTTATATGACAATCGAGGGCAATACCATCATCTCTTATGACACTTATTTCAACCCTACTTTGTTATGACGTATTGATATACAGTGTGTAACAGAATAAACGCACACTCTGTCAACCCTGGTTGTTGTTGTTGTTGTTGTATCTTCACGCCAGGTCCCTAACGGGGTAGGCAGAGAGTGTAGAGCGCCAGATATCCCGGTTCTGACAAACCTCTCGTGCCCCGTCTACCTTCATCATTCTCTTCATACATGCACGCCGATTCCTAAGACTTTTGACCCCACCATCAGACAGAACTCGACCTATTTGGTCATGGTAGGTCAGCCTTGGTCTTCCTGGGCCTCTGCAACCATCCACATTCGCATTGTATATCTGTTTAGTCATTCGCTCATTCGACATTCTTTCTATATGCCCGAACCATCGGAGCATGCCTTTTTTCATTTTTACACCGATACTATCATTCACACAAAGTCTCTTTCTTACATCTTCATGTAAGAAAGAGACCAGACCTCTGTCAACCCTGGTAACTTTAATAATGTTAAAAACACGCTGTACTTGCACAAGTTGTGCGAACTGTTAAAGTCGATATAACTGTAATTGTTACTTTTGACAATAACCGCAACTTTAACAGATATTTTGGTGTAATCAAACCTAAGTTTTGTATATATTTTTTTTTAATAAGCCTACACTCACAGCCCCACACTAGGTATACACCTATGTCGTGGGTGCTGCTGTACAAATACACCACATACACAAACACCCAGACCCGAAACAAATATCTGTAGGCCATACAAATATTTGTTTTTTTTTCCTGTACGCGGATCGAATCCGCGTCCCTTCAAATCAAACGGTCGTCTCACACCGCTGGACTAACCGGTCGTCAAATTATTTAAAGTTATTGTAACAGTGCCGTAACACTAACGATGCCATAACACTAAAAAAAAATGTTGGTGCAAGCCAGCCTTAGTGTTGTATATCTAGTTACCTTAGCGTCGGTCTTGGAGAACGAGGCTAGGCCATCGTCAAGGGACGGCGCGTCGCCCGCCGCATGGGACGGCACCACTAGCGACGTGTCGCTTAGCTGGAACAACGTACTTCATTTTCATTTTATTTTTAAAGAAAAATGGAAATGGAAAGAAAAATTTGACTTCAGGCGAGGCTCGAACTCGCGACCTACTGGGAATCTAGTCCAGCCAGTTATTAAGGGTAAAAGCGACTTCTTTACGATATTCAATAAACTGAAAAGTCTATTATATCGGTTTCCTAACTAGCATAGTTGGTGATAGATGGCGCTGCTGCTACCATAAAGCAATGCAATAGATGTGAAGGAAAGATTTGACAAATCGGGCAGGGCTTCAGTAGCTCAATTGGAAGAGCGGCTGGACTAGATTCCCAGTAGGTCGCGAGTTCGAGCCTCGCCTGAAGTCAAATTTTTCTTTCCATTTTTCTTCTTTAAAAATAAAATATATTTCACAAGCATGTGTTAATGCGAAATAATATAAAACAATTCATTTTCATTTAACTTTTTAGAGGAGTATACAGAAAGAAAGCTAGCAGCCGGCGCCGGTCTACCAGCGCGGACGTGTCCGACAGGCTCTGACGAGCTTCGAAACGCGCTGGTTTTTTGCGTTGTATAGAAACTCGGCGCCTACTACCTACCAGCGCAGATTACTCGCGCTGGCTGATTCCGATAAGCGCTGGCAGATCGGCGCTGGCTGCCAGATTTCTTTCTGTATACGGCTTTGCTGTAACACGGTGTTTTTTTTTAGTGTCAATATACAAAATGTCAACAAATGGACACTTTTTAAATTATATGAGAAAAGAAAAATAAACGAAATAATTAAAAATGCCCTAAAATTAAGAAAAAAAATACGATAGCATAATTCATCTCGATTGCGGACGTATGCTGGAAGCATGGTTTGATTGCTCCTTAATATATGATCTACACGCCATATGCCTTACAGAGTAGGCAGAGAGCGTGAAGCGCCATACATAACTATCGTGCCTCTCATTTATCATCACTTTCTTGAGCATGTATCTTTCATTAATCCAGGATTTTCCATTATTTCTATTGTTTCCGGAACATAAAAAACGTAAATTTTAGGGAATAAAGGCTTATTTATTATTATTTTTATAGTTTACCCGTCCCGTCACGCCACGCCACGCTGGCAGTCTAGCCAAACCTTTACCCCCTTATTCATAAATGTACATTAGATACGTTTTAGCTATAGAATGCTTTGTCTTTTTCAGTTGCATTATCAAATGTGCAGGATAGAAAAAGACAAAGGTGAGATTTAGCAACACTTTAGCTAAAATACGTTTATGAATAAGGTAGGGTTGTTGAGGATTCCTCTTCTCCTTCCTCATAATGAGGAAGTTCCGCATTATTTTGGGTTCCTCATCCGTTACCGCATCCTCTTCCTCATAAAATATCCTCTTCCTCATCCGCATCCTCTAAATTTGCGCGTCATAATTCCTCTTCCTCCTCCTCTTCCTCATAATCACTTCCTCAACAACCCTAGAATAAGGGGGTGAGTCTTTGCTTAGAGAAGCGTTACATTACCTTGTCACTATCTATGACATCCTGTGTGCTGTCGGTGCGCCGGAGCAGCGGTGACGGCGAACGGGATACGTTCCTGGAACACCGTCATGTTATGTTACAAGATTTTATATTACGTTATGGAAGTGGTAAACAAGTATATTGGTCACATTATATGTTAGACTTCAAACTGGATGTGCCGGGCCAAACATCACCATCTGACCGGAACACGGTAGCGCTGAACACTACCATTTAGCGGCAAATAGTTTAGGTAACGTGCGGCGGTGCCTAAGCCCACGAGCAGAGAATATGTAATAATACTACGTATAGAATGGACACTTCGACGTCCCGCCCGATTCCCCGCATCATCCAACCTCCTCCCCTCTTATGGGCGATGGTTGGTATTTTCTACTACGCACACAGGTGCACGTGTAAATACACGCCACTGATTGATGTCTGTGTAATAGAGACCAAAGTAAGCATTTGTATGGAATTTTGACGGAGTGTCCGCGGTGTGCCGCGAGCTCCGTCACTGGAACTCTACCACCAGCATATAGTGTAAGTAAGTATGCCTCTTATACATTTTGTTTTAGTATCACATATGCATACACCTTTGTCAGTAAAGTTGTGTTTATAATTTCATTACGTTAGGTGCGGCGATAACAAATTATCTATTGTGCACTCGATAATTTAATAATAATTATTCTTTGTCTGTACTCCTTTGTTCCTTATATACGTACCTCGCTTGTTCACACCTTGTGCCATTGACCATTTCCATGCGGCAGATAATAAATGTTATACACATAGAGCAACACGGGCCACCGGCCGCGGCGGACTGGAGGGGAGTAGCTATAGCGTTTATTACCGATGCAAAACAGTCTGTAATTTATTGCGGGGGGAAATGCGTGCGACGCACACTACAAAAATCGTCTATTACTTACTACGAAACTCACACCTTGACTTTAACAAAATACAGAAATAATTTCACACATTTAAACATCTAGGCGACAGGTATAGGCCCATTTGGGCTTGTACTTTGACAGAGGGGAAAGCCTGCATATGGCTACTCCACTCCGGTGTTGCTCTATGGTTATACACTAAGGCTGGGTTGCATCATCTTAATTAAATTTTTTCGTATCATTTCTAATAGGAATTATGCGAAAAAAAATATTTTATATAGAATTTATACACAATAGCAGATTTGTGTACATTTTTTCATAAAAGTCTTATTTTTATTTATTTACCTACTTTTTTTATTTATTTATACGCTTACGCTCACACCCCCACTGTAGGTATAAACCTGTATCGTGAGTGCCGTTGTACACATGCAACACAAACACCCAGACCCGAAACAAATATCTTTCTGTAGGCCATACAAAAATTTGGATCGAACCCGCGACCCTTCGAATGAAACGGTCACACCCTTGTCCTACAATCAAATTTGGCAAAACGCAAACTCTTACAGTAAATGTAAAGGACAAAACCCGAAAAAAGTATTGAAGCTCTATCACAAATACAAAGAATTTAAATACAGAGACCACAAGATACTAATAGAACAAATGATCATGCTCTACTAGCCAACCAAACGTATAAAATCAGTACAAAATCTACCTACATACTCCAAATTAAATCTCCACGCAACACCATAAATGGAATGGTGATAAATGGAAGCGAACGCGGCAAGATGCAATTTTGCAAGCGCGGCATTCGCCACGCTCCGCCGCGCCGCAAAAAACGTCGGCTACAAACTTACAACACTTTGGCAGTGGCATTCATCGTGACTATGTGACTCACGGACGTGTGGCCTAAAGTTTTGAAGATCTACTTTTTTCAGTCATATGAGTGGTCGCTGAACTAATGGAGACATTTGCCTACTAGGGTTTTACTGCGCGGTCGAGTCAGAAATGAGCAGATCCGCATGAGAACCAAAGCAGCCGATATAGCCCAAGAATATGTATCTTCACGCCAGGTCCCTAACGGGGTAGGCAGAGAGTGTAGAGCGCCAGACATCCCGGTTCTGACAGACCTCTCGTGCCTCGTCTACCTTCATCATTCTCTTCATACATGCACGCCGATTCCTAAGACTTTTGACCCCACCATCAGACAGAACTCGACCTATTTGGTCATGGTAGGTCAGCCTTGGTCTTCCTGGGCCTCTGCAACCATCCACATTCGCATTGTATATCTGTTTAGTCATTCGCTCATTCGACATTCTTTCTATATGCCCGAACCATCGGAGCATGCCTTTTTTCATTTTTACACCGATACTATCATTCACACAAAGTCTCTTTCTTACATCTTCATTACGAACGCGATCGGTGAGTGATACACCGCAGATCTTGCGCAAAGATCTCATCTCGACCGCGTTCAACTTACTTTCATGCTCTTTCCTGCATACCCAGCTCTCGCTTCCATATAAAAGCGTTGGAGTAAGTACAGCATTATGTACGGCTAGTCGAGCCCGCTGGCTGAGATGTTTCGATTCTAGCAGCTTACCCAACGCTCCATTCACGCAATTCCCAGCAAGCACTCTTCTTTCTATGTCAGTGGTGTACCTACCATCCTTGCTAAAAGCACATCCAAGATATACAATTTCATCAACCTGTTCTAACACTGCATCATCTACTACTACCCTTGCATTTATTCTCTGTTCATCTCTTTCAAATACTAATACTTTAGTTTTATCCACATTCAATTGTAAGCCTTTCTCCATACAATCCTCTTTCATGACTGTGACTAGTGCTTGTAGCCCAGATGGTGTAGAGCTAACAATTACCGCATCATCTGCAATTAGCCCAAGAAAATTTGCGAAATAGCGATAGAATCAGAATCAGAAAGTCATTTATTCATATAAGGTGAATGGCACCTCTTATGACACGTCAAAAACAAACAAAATAAATTAAAGTGAATAACAATTGATATATACATGTCAAACAAGACAAAAAATATATGTATAGTCAAGAATATAACTAAGTTAAAACTAAATAATATAAAAAGTAAATACATACTAATGTAAAAAGTATATCAGTAGAATGTCTCATTTCCCCTTTAGAAACTACTTAAGAGGATACCTGCTCAAGTAGCAGTGGGCAGGGTAAGTGCTCGAAAAACCGATGCGACGGGCCGTTGGGGCAAAACACCAAGTGATAAATGGAAGACAACGAGGTAAAATTATTTATTTTAACGGAGAAGTAATACCAAAAAATGTACAGAGACAGGGTACAATCGGAGAACTGGCCTCTGTACCACATAGGCACCTTATGCCGTGGCAATAAAAGCGATAAGCAGAAAATTGACTGTACTACATTCATACATCAATTCAATAATCATCATCATGTGAGCTCTGTGAGAGTGAGAAAAATGTCCAGAGCTAAACAAAAATTGAAAAATTTTTCCCCTATAGAAAGGGCTGTGGGGTCGTCACGTCACTCAATGGACAATTTCAATAAATGTACTAAATATTTTTCGCAATAACGCATGCAAATTAACTTTAACTTTTGTTGAAATATGTGTATCTAAATTGCCGCTTTCTTACATAATCTGTATCATCAATTTTTTACTCTGTATTGAATGTTGTCTATTGTCCGTAGACTAGTTACGTCTACTGTCTATGCTCTCTCTCTCTCTCTTTGCCATATTCTCATGTAAGTCACACGTGTTCTGCGCATTATATTATTTCAATAGTCAGTTTAATTTATCAGCTTTCCCACTAAGCGACTCACTGTGGGACTTAGCTTAGTGGTAAAGCTGCTGGGCTGGTTATCCTGAGGTCGCAGGTTCGGTTCCTGCCCGAAGTCAAACTTTTCTTTCCGTTTTTTCTTTTATTTCGTATTATATTTTAATGTCCGCTAAACGCTCCGCTTGAATTACTTGAACCAAAACCTACCGCAAAAACCTAATGACGCTTGTTGGCAAAATAAACCCAATTCCGTGCACTTGTTTAGTTACATTACATTCATGAATCATACGTATTGTTGTGTTGATTATGATATGAGGCTGACATTGAATTGCTTTCGTAACTAGCATGCTTTGTTTAAGGAATTTGAAATCGGATCGGACTACTTTGACCGACGAATCTATTGTTCGATTGGTCGGCACAAAAACATCGACTGGCCGGTCAAGCTAATCATTGCTATCGATGAAATTCAGATCTCATTGGGAACGTCCGGCGAGTCAGTAACGCTTTATTTAATTACTAGTGGCTCACCCCGGCTTTGGGTGCAATGAATGTAATACAGCCAGTGTCGGATTAGCCTTAAAGCAGGAGGCAGCAAATGCTACGGGCCCCGCGAATTGGGTGGCCCCGCGCCTGTGCCCAAAAAAACCACAAATATGTAAAATATGTAATACACCTTAACTATTCTCAAAGTGAGCGTTGGCCACACTGTAATGATATAGGTATATTATTATGTTCCAAGTTGGCAATACCACAATACTTACAGGGGGAATCCCTTAATATTGTTTTCGATTCAGATTCGTAAATGTTCTGTTTTATTTACATCCTAAATTTCAGTAGGAAATGTAACTTTTGCTACGGGCCCCGCGCCAGCTTTATCCGGCACTGAATAGCCTATATGAATCAGTGAAGATGCAGCTTTATAATGGTGAAAGAAATTCAAATCAGTCCATTAGTTTTTGTGTGAAAACGTTACAAATATACATACAAAAACAAATGTTTCCTCTTTATATAAGTATAGATTATCTAGAAAGAAAGAGTTCCTATTTATGAAGTGTATGGGTCACAGTATGCGCTAACCATAAATGTTTTTTTTTTTAATGTAAGGTGGTAAACAAGCGTGCAGTTCACATGGATGTTAAGTGATGACTGCAGCCAGTACACATCTACCAAAAACCAGAGGGCATAATAAAGATGTGTTGCCGCCATCATAATTTAAAAAAATATATAGAAAACAGAAACGTTTTGTTTGTAATTTCGCGATGTTTCTATCAAGTCTGTTCCATTATTTTATAGAAAACTGTTTTTTTTATGTAATGAAAGTGGCAAACAATGCTTGCAGTTCACATTGATGTTAAGTGATTACTGCAGCCTATAGACACTTACACAAAGATCAGAGGTCAGAATGCAGATGCGTTGCCACTCCTGAGGCCTAAGGTGTTATGCTTCTGTGCCGGAAATTACAAGGCCCTACATAACCACCTGACCGGAACACGATAGTGCTGAACACTACCATTTAGCGGCATATTATGTAGCGGTATATTAGGTAATGCGGTGGTGCCTACGCCCGCGAGCTCCGCCACTGGTTAGTCTAGCGGTGTGAGATGACCGTTTGATTCGAAGGGTCGCGGGTTCGATCCCCGCACCGGGACAAATATTTGTATGGCCTACAGATATTTGTTTCGGGTCTGGGTGATTGTGTATGTGTTGTATGTGTACAACGGCACCCACGACACAGGTTTATACCTACTGTGGGGCTGTGAGTGTAAGCGTATTTTATTTATTTTATTTTTATTTATTTACTGGAGCCCTACCACCAATGAGTTGTTTGTTTTAGTTTTAATCGTTTATCGACACCGCTGCTTCGTGCCAGTCCAGACTGATATATAGCTATCGGACGTTGAATCATGCACGGTAATTACTAATATTTATGTGATTATTAATGTCTGTCCCACATTTTCTGTTGTAACTATTGATTGCTATTAAAGAAAATGTCTCAGTAGCCTAGTGTTAGCAAGCCACTACTCGGACTGGAGGTAATACGTTATGTAAAGGGGAAATGAGACATTCTACTGATATACTTTTTACATTAGTTTAGTTTTATCTTGTTTGACATGTATATCAATTGTTGTTCAAATAAATTTATTTTGTTCGTTTTTGACGTGTCTTATGAGGTGCCTGTCACCCTAAATGAACAAATGAGTTTCTGATTCTGATTCTGTTATACGGATATGTCAACGCCCAGGACACCGATACTCTCTTTTTACTGGTGGTAGAGCACCAGTGACGGAGCTCGCGGGCGTAGGCACCACCGCATTACCTAATATACTTGCCGCTAAATGGTAGTGTTCAGCACTATCGTGTTCCGGTCAGGTGGTAATGTACGGCCCTGTAATTTCCGGCACAGAGGCATAACACCTTAGGCCTCAGGAGTGGTAACGCATCTGCATTTTGACCTTGGTCTTTGTGTGGGTGTCTATAGGCTGCAGTCATCACTTAACATCAATGTGAACTGCATGCTTGTTTGCCACTCCCATAACATTAAAAAAAAAAAAAACTCTACCCACAACGAGCGGAGTACCCTGTAACTGTGGTGCTACAATGATTGGATTTTTTTTTCAATCATCAGAGATATCGGTGTAAAATCCTTCATCTCTGGTTCTATTGGGATTTCTTCATTTTCTGTAAGTAACTAAGTACCTCGGAGTTTGGTAATGTGCCCGGAGATGTCAACAGGCGCGCTACCTGTTACATGAGTCAAAACGTAACCGGCGAATCGTGGGTGTTTGCATGTATGCTTTAATGCATACGTTTACCTATCTCTGCCTACCTCTTCGGAGATTACAGGCGTGAAGTTACGTTACGTTACATTTGTCTGATTCCCTAGTATGTGCTCGAGTGCAGAAAATACAATATAGGTACTAAAATTACAATTTTCTTTACTGGTGGTAGAATTCCAGTTAAGAGCTCGAGGGCGTATGCACCACCGCATTACCTACCTAAGCTATCTGCCGTCAAATGATAGTGTTCTGGTTGATGGTAATGTATGGCCCCGTAATCTACTATCTAAAAAACTAATCTATCAAAAAACTAAAAAAAAACTATCACAGAGACAAAACAACTAAGGTCTCAGGGGTGGCAACGCATCTGCATTTTGACCTTTGTGTAAGTGTCTATAGGCTGTAGTCATCACTTAACATTAATGTGAACTGCTTGTTTGCCACCTTCCTTGCATTAAAAAAAACGTATTATTTTTTATTGTGTCGGTCAGAACGGAAGCTGTATCAGCTCGCACGCTCGGCCTTGGTTACGATTAATTTCAAGAGCCAAACTAGTTTTTTTAATTATTACTCGAGCATACGTAATTTAATACAATTCAACATGTTTCAACGGAACCGGTTATGTGTTGAGGATTAATTACTATTTTAGTTCTTGGACATCAACAAAGAGATGTCATAAGACAGCAAAAACACCTGTTTTGAGAAAAAAAATAGTTCTTTCGGAATATGTTATTTGTTTTTTAATCCTTATACAGTCTACAGCAGCAGACTTGTGGTCAGGAGTTTGGTAATATGCCCGGACATGTCAATAGGTACCTAGGCTCGCCATCGGTGACAGGTGGGTCAAAATGTAACCGGCTACTCGTGGCCGTGTTTTTATATGTATGCTTGAATGCACGCATTTAATTACCTCTGCCTACCTCTTCGGAGACTACAGGCGTGAAGATACGTTTTTCGCTTATACAGTCGACTTCAATTCTTCGGAGCAATGAGAAAAATAACCATAATACAGTCAGCCCCATCAACTCGCGAGAATAATATGACAATTGATTTAAATTGTTCACACGCCGCCGGCGGTCTCTCATGTCTTGACGGTTTATAATAAAATAAAGAATCGTCAAAAAATACTAAATAATGAAAATAGGTACCAACATAATCTCTTTTACAAACGTACAAGATAAGTCAAACGAAAAGAATAATGAGACATTCTTAATTCACTCAGCTGAAATCAATCATTAGATTCACACAAAACATAGTAATTACCCCAAAATGTACACTTTCCACATAGATCCGAGTTGCGTGAAATGCACTTGGTACTTATCCGAGTGACTCGTCACTTTACTCACTTTGGTCATTGTCACTTCACTAGATAACTCGACACAAGTCTATTGTCGCTGGGACGCGCGCCCACTCACTGCACTCTCGCTGATAACCGATAATTATTTTATATTTAGATAAAAAATATTGCGAGCAAAGTCGATCGATATAGCACCGTCGCGGCAAAGGATTAAAAAAATAATGCCAAAGCAAAAAAAAAATCACTTAACGAAAAAAACTTATAACATTACTTAACTTACTGTCATAAAGTTAAATAATGAGCTAAACAAAGTTATGCATCAGAACGAAATACCTTGTAGATTTATGATTAACGTAATAAGTACTAAAAACGAAACGCATTGTCTACACACGGATACAAAAGAAATGCTTAAAATTGACATCAAACATACAATAGTCGATAAATCGTTTTAAAAAACACATTCGCAACCAAAGAAAAAGAAAGACGAACTAGCAAATTAAAAATTCAATGATATACTATTTATTCAACGGTCGCGAGTTACAGAAAAACTAGTTAGGTAAGTTTTTGTGTACGTTTTTATTCTAAATGTAGTTTACATTTTAAAAATTAAAGTGTATTGCGGTATGTATGAAAAAAAAATTCAAGTCATGTTCAAGTGTATGTACAATAGCAAATTATAGAGCTGTACAAAATGATAATGAATGATCCTCTAGCTCAGAGGTTCCCAAACTATTTTTCTTGTAGACCCTAGACTTGTAGAAAAGACCTAAACTCGCGACCATTGGGATCTCTAGTCTAGCTGTTCTCCCAACTGAGCTTTCTTTACCAAATTTGATGGAACTGTCAAACTTGCCTCTGTTAACATTGACTCCGTATTTAAACAATTTAAAAAATAAAATATTCTAGATTTCTAAAGTGGAAAAGTGTAAAGTGCCATAAGGCTGTGTGATTAACATCTTAAATTGCAGACAAAAGCGCAAAAAACTGTATACTTTGTCACCGTTAGTGTTTGTTTTCGTGTTTTCAATCGAAACTGTAATCGACCCAATTACACATCTTAAAAAGAGCACATACCTATAGTCCGCCATCAAGACTCATTGAACAAAGTGTACAAGTGCAAATAAAGAATAAAAATGCAAGTTAATTAAATGAAGTAAACGGACATTATAATAAAAGTGACAATAAAGCAGCAAAAAACTGGTTGCCTGTAAAGTCGGTTTTACGGGCGAAGATTTTACGTGACAACGTCTTTTTCTCGGTAGAAAGGCATTCGCCGGTCCGGCAGGCCTCTCTCTCGTTCGGTGACTCATCGTTACGTTACCGGGCGTTACACTTTTTCATGAGTGACTCCGAGCCGCAACCTAATTTAAGACGTTGTCACGTCAAAAAAATATAAAAACTATACCCACATTTACCCAAACTTTCTGAAAAAGTAATATTATGCAACACTTGATATATTTCATCGGTTTAGTAACATGACGAATGGTGTAGTTGGTTGCGGCATGGTTTATATCATATTATCGCAGCGCACCGGGGATCGAGACCTAGAACTGTACATAACATCCGACTGCTGCTTTTTGTGACAGACGCCTTTTTTTGTTGTTTGTTTTTTATTTTTTTGACTAAACATGGATTCAGCAACAAAGAACATCACTTTAAGGAATAAACCCAAAATTCAAGTTGATATAAGTTCTGACTCATGTGACTATAATAGTCTTGAATCGTCACCAAATGCCAGTATTTCAAGCTTGCCGGACTTGTCAAAAGTAATCTTACACACTGAAGTTAATGAAATAGGACTCGAAATCGAGAGATTAAGGAATGAACTACAGATAGCGACATCGGAAATTGATAATTTGAATCAACAAAACAACGAGCTTAAAAGAACAAAGTAATAAGACAAAAATCAAAAATTGAGCAGCTTACCTTGATATGCAATACTACTGCTTCACCCCTCGTATCTAAGAGTACAATAAAGAAATCAAATCGAATGATAAAAAAAGGAGATTATATTCTATTGACAACGGTGAAACTTTTGAAACAATGCAAGATAGTTTCAGCGAATTAAATACAAATGTTGATAAACAGGTTCATCAAGAATGTGTTGATACTGATGTAAACATGACTCGTCTGGTAATAAACGACAATACCCTACGGTCTCCGGGTACTCACGTAACTATGAGCGAAAACAGCATTACTGCTAGTCAAAGAGATGAAATGTCGACTCCAAAAGAAATCAAGAATCGTGTCCTAATATTGGCGGATGAAAATTACGTTAATGTTAGGCAGCAACTACAACACTTCCTCGGATCTTCATATTTTGTGTCCTCTGTGGTGAAAATGGGGGCTTCTACTGATAAGTTATTAGAGTTTATTGCGGAGCTATCAAAAGATTTTACCAAATCAGATAACATCGTAATAGCTACCGGTAACAACGACAAAAATCCCTTGAAATTGCAATCTTTTTTATATACGTTCCTAGCTAAACTTTCTAATACCAATATTGTAATTTCAGACATAATTCGTAGTAGATATTTAGCACTTTTTAAATTGCGTGAAACTTTTAGCTTTATAAGCAATCAATTTGACCATGTATCATTTGTAAATCTTTCCCAACCATGCTCTAGATTACAGTACAAACAAATAATAAGCCGATTCGTATTGAGAGAGATTCTTCGATGTAGTTACCGCATTAATTATGCAATGTATGCCTCAAATGAGCCACTGCTCTACTCTGTATCTAAGTCGACGCAAACGGATGACAACACTTTCATTCGAATTATTAACTTCGACAAGAATTAATATGTTTCAAAAGCAATACAAACACAAAATGATATTAGTATAACTAAAATGTGCTCCGCGGAAACTCAGACTGATGATGTGATGAATAACAATTTTTTCGTGAATAAAAATAATTTTAGAATATTTCATCAAAATGTGCAGGGTCTGAAATCAAAAATATACGAAATAGAAATATTAATTGAATCAATGAATTTCAATATACTTTGCTTTACAGAGACTTTCATTAAATCAGAACGAGCTGGATTCATAAAATTTCAAAATTATCAGCTAGCATCACATTTTTCAAGAAAAGAGATTTCTAGAGGTGGGGTTAATATTTATATAGGTAATTAAATAAAATATAATAATCTTGAATGGATATCAAAATTGAGTATTGAGGTGCATTTTGAAAGTTGTGGAATCTATTTGCCTGATTTAAATGTTATTGTGATAGGTATACACAGATTAACGAAAGGTGACTTACAAACTTTCATATCAATGCTGGACATCATGTTGAAAAAAATATTTATTAAATCTAGTATTATTAATGCTAAGAAACGGTTAATTATAGCAGGTGATTTTAATATTAATATTCTTGTTTCTAAAAAGTGGACGAAAACTTTCAGATCTTTATTGAGTAAATATAATCTGCAATTTTCAATAAATGAACCCACGAGAATTAATGAGTCATCTGCCACTTGTCTAGATAATATAATAACTAACTATAAAAATTATGAAGCTAAAGTACTAAACTTAGGCATTTCAGACCATACTGGACAATGTTTGGCTATTTCTTCTACTTTGGGTTTCAAAGAGAGATATTGGTTCGTGGCAAAAAGACATATTGATAAATACATGGATGTGTTTTTAAAATATTTATCACAAGTACCCTTTTCAGAGGTTTATAAAAAGACAGAAGTTAATCTTGCTTATGGGGCTTTTATTCGTTTATTTTTATTAATTTTTGACTTGTGTATTCCTACAGAAATGATTAAGTTAACTTACAAAAAACAACTTATGTGGAAAACTAAGGGATTGCATAGATCCTGCAAGACTAAAAGACATTTATATATGAAAACCTATAAACTACCGAATAAAAAAGAAAATACTGAGTACAAACTCTATACCCATTATAGTAAACTCCTAAAAAAGTTATTAGAAAAACTATCAAAATTTACAATAGTAAACTCATTGATCAAAGTACTAACAAAACTAAAGCTACATGGGGAGTTATAAAACAGCAATCGACTTCTACAAACAATATCAAACCCACTATTGAATTAATTGAAGTAGATAGTGAAGTCATTACCAAGCCCATTGATATATCTCAAGCTTTTAATAACTATTTTACTAACCAAAATACCAGTATCATTTCTTCAGACCAGATTAATCCATGTTTCTTGCAAAGAAATAATAAAAGTATTTTCTTAGACCCTGTCGACAAGTTTGAAATCATTAAAATTGTTAAGCATTTGAGAAATACAAAAAGTTCAGGCAATGATAAAATTTCCATCCAATAGATCAAAGCTTGTATAGAGATTATAGCTGAACCGCTTGTTTATATAATAAATTTAATGATTGAGAGTGCAATATTCCCAGATGACTTAAAGATAGCTCATGTTAAACCAATTTACAAGAAAGGATTAAAAAAGGATATATGTAATTATAGGCCTATTGCTTTACTGCCAGCTTTCTCTAAAATCTTTGAAATGGTAATGTATAATAGACTACTAAAATTTCTAATTAAATGTAGCATTTTGCATAAGAATCAATTTGGTTTTCAAAAAGGGAAATCGACGACAACGGCAATTTTTCGAATTCTTAAAGATATTTGGGATAACATTAACAACAAAGTACCTACTGTTGCTTTATTTCTAGATATGTCACGTGCTTTTGACTGTGTGATTCATAAAACTCTGCTTAACCAACTGGAATACTTAGGTGTCAGAGGTGTTGCTTTAGAATTATTTGAAAGTTATTTGTCTAATAGAAAACAAGCAGTTGTTATTGAATATTATAATAGTAAAGAAAAAACATTGAAAGAAGTAGTATCCGATTATGAACTGGTAAAGCTAGGTGTGCCCCAAGGAAGCATACTTGGACCCCTGCTGTTCTTTGTTTATATTAATGAACTTCCGAATGTTACTGACCATTTATGTGTGATGTTTGCTGATGATGCCACGATATTCTTTTCAGGAGAAAATCATTGTCTTCATGAATTTGAAAATGAGATCAATCAGACCTTGTATAGTTTGGTAGAATGGTTAAAAAGATTAAATTTGAGTGTAAATGCTTCTAAAACCAAAATAATGCATCTAAGAAATTACAGAACGCAAAGATTTCATCTTAATATTTCAGAATCAAATACGCAAATAGACATTGTGAATGACTCAAATTTTCTTGGTGTAACACTTGACGAACACTTAAATTGGAAAAGTCACATCGACAAAATTAATAACAAACTGTCTCGTTGCTGTTATATGTTGTCGGTCCTTACAGGGGTCACATCGGAAGGAGTTACGCGCAGTGGTCATGTGTATCCTCTACTAACTTATGGAATAATTTATTGGGGCAATTCAGTAAATGTTAACTCTGTTTTTATTATGCAGAAGAATTGTCTTCGTACAATCTAAAGAATGCACAGTACTGAATCTTTACGTTAAATTTTTAAGGATAAATGTGGGAATTGTCGGATGCAAGGGACGGAACGTAAGGATGAGCGAGCGAGAGATGAGATGAGTGAATGAAAGAGGGAGAGATAATAGGAAGATGGCGGAAAGTGAAGGATGTGTTACGTGGAGCTAAAAATAAATAAGTGTTTCAAGAGTTTTCTGGCTTTTACTTCCAACACACACCACCCCACAACTTTGGGGGCTCGTCCGGGATGGTGTTTGCGAAGTAAAAAGTGTGGCGAAATATTACTACGACGAGACGTGTGCGCCGATGGCGGCATGTTGTGAAGATAGGACGACGATAAGACGAAAATAAGACGAAAATCAAGGTGAAAAGGGATTATAAGACGACCATAAGACGATTACTAAACGACGGAATCAAGGATGGCTTTAGAAAAAGACGATAGAAGTGGAAGTGGCAGCATGCTTCATGGTATGGATGGCATGGCGGCCAAGTTTTGTTTGGATGGGGTCATAGCGAAGTTCAGCGGGGATGATAAAACATATTCCTCGGTGAAGTGGGCGCAGGACATCGACGACAACGCCGATATTTTCCAGTGGAGTACCACACAAAAATTAATAGTGGCACGTAGATCCCTCACCGGGACTGCAGAACTATGGCTCAGGTCTGAAAAAACATTTAAGACATACGAAGATTTGAAAGCCGCCCTTCTTAGAGAATTCCCTGACATAATTAACGCAAAAGAAATGCATGAGATTATGTCGACACGGCGAAAACGCAAAGACGAAACATATACCCAATATATGCTCATCATGAAGGAATTGGGCAAGCGCGCCAAGTTTCCCGATTATGTAGCAATACAATACATCATCGATGGGATCGACAAAGACGACGACCCATATAAAATCATGTTGTATGGTGTTACGACGTACGCGGCCTTGAAAGACAAGATACTGATTTACGAAAAAGTTAAGAATGATAAGACGAAGCAACATTCTAAACCAAAACAAGCACAGAATGCTACATATCAAAGTGGCGGTTCCAGGCGGAGTACGGGTCAAGGACGGTGCTATAATTGTGGAGAAGGGAGTCATGTGGCATCAGCGTGTCCAAATGGTGTAAAATGCTTCAAGTGTAATTCCTACGGGCATATAAGTCGCCATTGTACTCAGAAACAAGTTGTTGTGAATACGAGCGGATCCGGCGGTGATAAGAGTTCGGGTGCGGTTCGGCCCCGGTCGGCAATGTTCGGGTCACGTGGTAAAGACGAGGCAACCGTGACGCCGTCTCAAGATTATTCGACGAACGAAACGCGGTGTGAAAATAATAAAATGTTGGTGTCATCAGAGACTTTGTGCGTGACAACGTTGGAGCAGGAACGAAACGCGGATTTGACAGGTGACAGTAATGTGTCAAGTGTACAAAGTGAGGTTATATGTCAAGATAGTTGTGAGAATAATTTAATATCAATTAAGATTTGTGATAAGTCGATTAAGGCTTTAGTTGACACTGGATCAGAGGTAAATTTACTTTCAATGATAGCTTTTCAAAGTAGTTTCCGAAATAAAAATGTTTTGTGTAATGATCCGATTGTTTTGACCGGTCTCGGACAAACTAAAGTCTTTTCACTTGGCAAAGTACATTTAAATATCGAAATTAACTGCAAGTTGTATGAAAATGTTGTTTTTCACTTAGTACCTGTTGAAGCAATGCCGTATGAGGCAATTTTGGGTAGCAATTTCCTTAAATTATGCACTGTTTTATTTAGGGATGGATCTATAAGGTTTTTACCTGACAACTGTGACTGGTTAGGTAGGGTTGATTGTTTTACGGGGTGTGTAAATGTTTTTTAGATCATGTTCGCAACCAGGATGTTAAAGAAGAGGTGATAAGACGTATAGAAGGTTACCAGCCGATGATGACTCATGAGGTGCCAATGGAGCTTAAGATTGTACTGAAAGATGATGTACCTGTGGCGCAGCGACCTCGACGGCTGGCACTGGCAGAACAACAGCTGGTAGAGAATCAGGTTGAAGAGTGGTTACGAGACGGAATTATACGGGTAAGCTATTCTGATTATTCAAGCCCAGTAGTGTTGGTTCGTAAAAAGGATGGGTCAGTTAGAGTGTGTGTAGATTACAGGCGACTGAATGCAAAGATAGTGAAGGACGAATTCCCACTGCCAATTATAGATGACTTGATAGATAAATTGCTGGGAGCGAAGGTATTTAGCGTTCTTGATTTGAAGAATGGGTTTTTCCATTTAAGCATTAGTGAAGATTCTATACGGTACACATCGTTTGTGACACATCATGGGCAATTCGAGTTTTTACGTGCACCTTTTGGTTTATCAATTTGTCCGAAGGCTTTTATGCGTTATGTCAGCATTGTTTTCAGGGATTTGATTTCTAAAGGAAGTATGATGATTTTTATTGATGATATTGTAATTCCAGCTCAAACTGAGGAACAAGGACTAGAAAGACTTCAGCAAGTATTAGAAGTAGCATCAAAATTTGGATTGTCAATCAATTGGAAGAAAGCAAACATACTTCATAAAAAGATAGAATATTTAGGTCACATCATAGAAAATGGAGAAATTAGACCGAGTACAGATAAGATAAAAGTAGTGGCTGATTATCCTCAACCAAGAACTTTAAAAGAATTGCACAGTTTCGTTGGATTAACAGGGTACTTTAGAAAGTATATAGAAAATTATGCATTGATAGCTAAGCCCTTGACGGATTTATTAAAGAAGAATAAGGAGTTTATATTTGAAAAAGAAGAGAGAAGTGCATTTTTGAATCTGAAGTCTAGATTAATGAGCGAACCAGTGTTGAAGATATTTAATCCTCAACTACGAACAGAATTGCATACAGACGCATCCAGTTTAGCATTTGCAGCCATTTTAATGCAGTATCATCCTGACTCAGGCCTGCATCCAGTGCATTACATGAGCAGGAGAACGAACGATGCTCAAAGCCGGTATTGTAGTTATGAACTGGAGGCTCTAGCTATAGTTGAAGGCGTAAAGAAATACAGGCACTATCTCTACGGCATTCATTTTAAGATTGTTACGGACTGCAAAGCTTTTGAGTTGACTCTAAAGAAGAAGGACTTAACTACAAAAGTAGCACGATGGGTGTTGATGTTGAACGAATATGATTTTGAAATAGAGCACAGAGCTGGCATTAAGATGAGGCATACAGACGCACTGAGCAGAATTCCTTATGTCGCAGTTACTACAACACTGAAAAATAATTTTAAAAAGGCACAAGATGATGATGACGCTTTGAGAGCCATTAAAGAAATTTTAAAGAGGAGCTCTTATGAAGATTTTTGGTTAGAAGATGATGTGTTGTATAAAGGTGTCCAGAAGCAGCTAGTAGTTCCCAAAACACTAGAGAGAGAGACGATTAAGAGAGTACATAGTAATGGCCACTTCGGCGAAGTCAAAATGAAAGATTTACTCTCAACGGACTACTATATCAAAGATGTTGATAAGAAATTGGATGATTTCTTAAGAAGCTGTATTCCATGCCTGTTAGCAGCCAGAAAGGAGGGAAAACAAGAAGGGTTTCTAAAACCGATTAATAAAGAGAGCTTACCTTTTGACACTTTACATCTAGATCATTTGGGGCCACTGACAGAAACAAAGAAACAGTATAATCATATACTTACAATTATAGATTCCTTCACAAAATTTGTGTGGTTGTTCCCTACGAAGACGACTTCGAGTTCAGAAACACTTAATAAATTGCGAATACATCAACAGACCTTTGGTAATCCAAGGAGAATAATTTCAGACAGAGGTACTGCGTTTACCAGCCGGGAGTTTCAGGAATATTGTGAAGAAGAGAATATTCAACACATTAAGATAACTACTGGAGTTCCTCGTGGCAACGGCCAAGTAGAAAGAGTCCATAGAATCATTATACCCGCTTTGACTAAGCTGTGTATAGAGAACAATGGGATATGGTACCGTTACGTAAGCAAGGTTCAGAGAGCTTTGAACAGTACATTCCAGCGTAGTATAAATACTACACCCTTCGAGTTACTCATGGGTACCAAAATGAGATGTCCAGAAGACTTAAGAATTATTGAAGTATTACAAGAAGAAGATGCCAAACAGTACTCAGAAGACAGAGAGGAAAGTAGACTTAAGGCTAGGCAGCAGATTATGAAAATACAAGAGGAGAATATGAGGACCTACAACAAAAAGAGAAAAGAGAGTTTACAATATAATTTAGGAGACCATGTTGCTATAAAAAGGACACAATATGGCCCTGGTTTAAAGTTGCGTCCCAAATACTTAGGCCCTTATGAAGTAACACAGTGCAAGGGGAAGGATAGGTATGAAGTTGAGAAAGTTGATCATTCTACTGAAGGCCCAAATAAAACAACCACGTCTGCTGATTATATGAAGAGGTGGCCTATGCACAGTGACCGCTATGATGATTAACATATTTATTTGTTTAATACCTATTTCTTTTTTTTTCAGGCAAGCAGTTGTCAAAGCAATTTTTAACTTATTCTTTGTTGTAACAGTTATGCATATGAAGGGAATTGTAACCTAAAGTTGTAACAAACAAAATTGTTAATTTGTATTTCAAAGGTTTTGTTTCTGTTGTGTTTGTTTTTTTTAAAGAAAGATGCTATTTAAGCTCAGTAGGCATTCCTAAAGTTGTATACTTACCTAAAAGTAGTTGCACTCTATTTTCATTATTTTAGTTTCTGGTCTATGAGTTGTTTTAAGATAAGATTAATTAAGTTTAGTGGGTATATTGTAAGTTGTTGTGTACTTAATTTAAATATTTACACTTTACTTTAAATATTTTGGTTTGTGTTCGAGTTTGTTTTCTAGCTAGATTTGTTAGATGTTATTTGAAATGTAAAATTTCACTTGAGAGGTTCAAGATGTTCGATGTTAATGTTATGTTGGTCTTATTAGCATGTAATTGAAATTTTCCTAAGGAGTTTTAATTCTAAAGTTGTAAGTTACTAAAAGCTTATAGTTGGATTTGTAGGGTGTATAGCCTAAGACTAGTTTGATAGGTAAACGTGTAAAATGTATTAACTTAAGATGTCATGTGTTTATTAAAGTAAGCTGAAGCTGTATATTGAAGGTGTGAATGTGTGATGTTGTTTTATATAGTTTTGTTATTAATTAGAGTCAGAGTGAAAGTTGTCTGGGGACAGACAAGGAGCAGGAAGGCCGAATTGTGGGAATTGTCGGATGCAAGGGACGGAACGTAAGGATGAGCGAGCGAGAGATGAGATGAGTGAATGAAAGAGGGAGAGATAATAGGAAGATGGCGGAAAGTGAAGGATGTGTTACGTGGAGCTAAAAATAAATAAGTGTTTCAAGAGTTTTCTGGCTTTTACTTCCAACACACACCACCCCACATAAATATTATATTAGAAATCTGTGTTTTTGTGAAATATAATATGCAATATTTTACTTCAAGGAATAGTCGAAGAGAAAACTTACGTAGTGTTTATCAGTACGATCTTTGTCATACGAGGTGCAAGAATAGCATTTTCTACAAAAGTACGTTCAACACAGCAATAAAAATTTTCAACCATTTACCAGTTGATATTAAGATGTTAAATGGATTGAAATTAAAAAAAAACTTTAAAAAAATGGTTAATCAATGAGGCATTTTATAATCTCAACGAATTCTTCATTGTTTGTTATTAATTTAACTAACATTTATTCTGCTCTTATTTTATTATAATTGACATTTAAATTGAAAAATATCTGACATTTATGTAAAAATATCGTAATTAATTTAAGTACATTATGCTCTAACTTTAAATCTTAAAACATATTGTATGCCCAGTGTGGTAAATTGTACTTATTTTAAGCAATACTATCTGCTAAATGTACACAATTTTTGACAATAAACAAATATTCTATTCTATTCTAGAACGATCTTCGCCTGACTGTCAAATATTCCTTCAAACTTTTTGTTACCTTCATTTTTTTTAGAACAAAACCAATAAAACGTAATATTACTTCGGCTGCTGACTGACAAATTATCATCCCTCCCTCAGCACGTGAAGCGTAACAGAGGGGGGATGGTTCGGGGGTCGAGGATTTCCTCATTCCCCGGGCCTATCTGCCCCCGAAGCATCGGGGGCGTGGTCGTTAACGGGATGCTGGCATGCAGGAAAAACTAGTTGAGGGATATATACACCTTTTTTTTTTCTTTTTTTATGAGATTTTTAACCCTTTTTCTTTGTTTTTATTTTCAATTTTTTTGTTGGGCATATACTTTTCTCTCCCTCAGCTATACCCCTGCTTTCTTCGGCTGCGAAAAACATTGTACAGTCCTCAGCAAGAAATATTGCTCATCGACCTTAGGAAAAAGTTTTCGGCTATTTTCGGCACTGCAGAGCGTTATTTCTTTCTCACACTACCTATGTGACGTTTATCAACGATTTTGATTAAATTTTGACCAATGCGGCACTATCAGTGCTCACGTATTCAGTGTGCAACAGAGATAACGCTCTACGAAGTCGAAATTAGCCGACTGTCTCTTTCCGTTGATGTGCAATATCTTGATCTGTAACTCCACGTTGTCCGCTGATAATGTTAGGTGAAGATGTTTTTCAATTATTTAGTTAGCGTCAATTCACGATAGTAGTGTAAGAATTTAAAAAGAAAGCAATCGCAGCCAATGCTTTACAATTTTGAATAGTTGATTAACTTATAAAATGGGCTTGGCGAAACGGAAGTCTTCAATGCGCGTGGCTCGACAGGTACTTGGCCGGTTTTCTCTTGTTATAAGGATTGTAAATATATTCTCATGGGAAAAGTCATTAGACAGACAACAAGAACTAGATATCTGTGTTAAACAAACAAACTGTTATGTTCAAGGTGATACAATAATAGATAAGAAAGTAATTAAATATGTACAAAGAATTGACGGTCGAGATCTAAATGGATCACTTCAAAGGCTTTTGTGTGACGTCAAAGTATACAATTAAATAGTTACATACAGATTTATATTCACATAATTTACACAAATACTCGTATTATAACATCAGTAACATAATAATATGATTGTTGTTACATTGTGGGATGCGTGTGTGTGTGTGTGTGTATCTTCACGCCAGGTCCCTAACGGGGTAGGCAGAGAGTGTGGAGGGGACATTGTGGGATGTGACATAAATGAAAAGCTAATCGACATCAAGGGCGCCGATTCGGTAGGCTGCTCCAGCACCCAGTCAAATAGTGGGTGCCGAGCACCCAGAGCAGCAGACACTCAAATTTATCAGAAAATTAAAACTTCAGACAGTGGCTGACCTTTAAAAAAGTACTCACTGGCTTCAGATTGAATATAAAGCGGTATTGGCCCAAGTCAATAATGTATTCAGAAGCGGCGGGATGAGGGGGTCGTGGCCCTAAACTATGCTCCCTTCCTTACCCAATAAACAAAATTCTGGCTATACCGATGGTCATGAGTACACCCGGGATCTGATCGACAATTGTTCCTACGTGAATGGAGTCAATGCAAGGCTATTTCAAGAGTTATCCTGGGTTCATAAAACTTGGAGGCTTTTCATTACACAACAAACAATTCGAGTTCTTATTTTATCGGTAATTTATCGACACCGACTTCAAAAAGCCATATATTATCTGTATATCCGGCTCGAAGGATCATTTTAAAACAAGACTACGATTTTTCATTTGGTCACTTGTTGTGTTAAATAAAAAATAACTAGCAATGCGAGCCGAACTCGCGCGCAGAGAGTTCTGTAGAATTGAGAGATTTTCTAATAACTTTAATTCACGCCTAGTCACCCTAAGGGGCATTGGCTGTCACAAATGGACAGACAGACACCCATGTAATGTTATAAAGGTTCTTCTTGTTCTTTTTATGGAACCCTTAAGAGAGTGTGCTACCTAAGTAAGCTTATTCTGTGACTGTGCGAATGTAAAACAGCGTATCAAAAAGCAATTGCGTAACGACTGCGGCAGGTCATCTGGTTAATTGTGTATTAGATATTCTAGTTTATCTTACTGACGATTTCCCTTTCCACATATAATAACTGTACTAATTACTAGTGGACCTAATGACATGCAGCTCTTTAATCTTTATGTAATAGAAACTCAGATATGGAGATCCTAGATATTATAGACAAGTAACTAGCAAATAACTCAAGACAAGCAGACGGGCCACTGACGCCTTTAAACATTTGCAGGAAAGTTGCCAAAGCACTGCCACTCCTAAAATTTCTTTTGACTTTAGTTTTGATGTATTTTTAATGGTACATCTTATCTTACTTACATGATTTATATTGTTTTGTTTTCTTGTTATTTGCATCGCATGCACAAAATTGATTGAAATTGATCCAGATGCAATTTTGAAAGATATTAAAAGAAGGGACATGCTCCACTAAACTGTTTTTTTTTATCGACGAAAAATACGGAGGAGATTCTCAAGTCGACGTATATATTATATATATTTTTTTATGTATGACCACTCATTACTTTTTGTCGCTCTCTGATTGCCATGTGGTTATATGCATAACTTTTTTCAGAGTTGTCTGATTTTGATAATTGTGTATTTTATTGAATAGAAGATTTATTGAAGAGAATGTGTCAATTTTTTGTTGTTTGTTGTTGTTTTATGGGCGCAGTGACCCAAAATGAGTCTTGGCCTCCGATACAAGAATGCGCCATTTTTGCCTGTTCTGCGCTGCCTCCCGCCAGTCTTCGACCTGAAGGTCACGGAGATCTTTCAGCGCCTCATCACTCCAGCGATACCTGGGCCGACCAACTGGACGTCGGCCACTAGGTCGCCCCAAGTAAGTAAGTAATTTTTTGAAAGTCACAAAAAATGTAAAATTAAAACTTTTTAACAGAAAATTAAACCACCAAAAATAAATGAAAATGAAAAACAAAAAGATATATTTTGAGTCAAGGCAGTTCAATTTTTTGTTATAAAGTTTTTAATCATTCTTTGAAACTTAGCTCAAACCGGAACTTCCATCCACTTACTTCAGTCTTCCAGATTTCACTCTCATTCGCAACGATCGCACGGGAAAAAGAGCCGGGGGAGTTGCAATTTATCTTCGTTGCAACATACCCCCACAAAATTTGGCATTCCAGTTAATATAAATAAATGTCAGGCAATAATTATTGGTAGCAATCATCATATAAAAAAATTGGATTTTAGTAATTTACCGCCAGTATTATTCGAAAATACAAACATTCCTTTTTCAAGTTGTGTCAAAAACAAGTTGTTGTGTGTTTTGTCAAGGTTTGTATGTGGATTCTTGTCTAAATTGGAATAAACAAGTAACATCAATTAGCCAAAAACAATCGCCTCGCTGCGCTCTCCCTACAGGCTGAAAGACTTTTTACCTTCCAGTACCAAAACCATTCTCGTGCAATCTCTTGTTGTCCCTATGATCGATTACGCAGATGTTTGTTGCTCAAACATGTCCCAACAACTTCTGAACAAACTGGATCGTTTGCTAAATAACTGTATCCGATTTATTTATGGCCTTCGTAAATTTGATCATATCACATCTCACCATTCCAAACTCAATTGGCTTCCCATCCATCAGAGAAGACATTTAAGGATTCTCTGTTTACTGTTCTCTATTATTAACGATCCTTGTTCTCCACATTATCTAAAAAGAAAGCTTAATTTTCTGGGCGATTCTCACGATTACACTCTTCGTTCATCAGCTAACCTGATCCTACAAACATGTTCTCACCGTACTGGTTTCATGTCCGAATCTTTCACTATTACAGGAATAAAACTCTCGTACAACCTACCCCTTGACATTCGGAAATCTACTAGCAAATTTATCTTCAAGCGAAGAACTAAAGATTATCTTTTTTTTCATACATTAATTTCGTCACAGCTCTATGTATTTATTATAAGTTATATGTATTATAAGTATTCATATTTACGTATTTATTATATATGATATATATTTATTTATTGTATAATAATATTTATTATTAATCTTATTCAAGTGTATTTATTTTTGTAGAGATATTACTTTATTTACGATTTGTATATTTATATAAATTAATATTGTTAGTTTCGTAATAACTATTATTGGTTATTTATCTTGCACCTCTACATTTTCTTTTCTCACAACCCTAAGCTTGACTGTTAGAGAATGCCTAGTGGCATTAAGTCCGCCATATGTATAAATTACATAGAAGTGTAAATAAATCAAGTTAATATTAATAAGTGATTTCTACTTACTTATTCTCCTGTGTGTTGGAGTTGTTGGTTTGTGCAATGACCCCTGAGAAGCTAAGTGCCTGGCTGATGCTCTGCCCGATCGCATCTTGGGATGATATTACTAGGTTCTCCACTGATTTTCTCCTAGAACCCAATACAATCAATGAGAATGTCGTAGGTGTACCATCAGTAGTATAGCTACTTGACCATGTGAGCACCTTATGCAGTAGTATTAAGCTATTTTCTATTGATTCTGGATAAGTGGAGATTTCCGCGACTGTACTGTATGTAAATTATGTAGTACAAAGAGCTGAAAACAGGCTGTGCATTAATATTTTTTTAATGTAAGTGCATTAAATAATGCTGAGAATGCATTCTAGTTTTTGCAGCTTGAATGTTCAATTCAAAATCTGTAGAAGCTTCTCAGCATTGATTACCAACATCATTAGCAAGATTTTTGCATTTGCAAATGTTTTGGTGCAGCCAGGGTTGCACCAAGATATTTGTCAAAGTCAAAGTTATTGTAACATTTCACATCCTTTTCTAACTTGAACAGATTTCTTTAAGTTAGAGGAGGATGTGAAATATAACCATAACTTTAACTTTAACAAATATCTTAGTGCAACCCAGCCTGTGTTTTCAAATTTAATAATGTTGACAAATAAGCATCAGTTCATTTTAAATGGTAAGAGAATAGAGAGAATGCTACAGCCTATCAACATCTACTCTAAATTGAAAATGCAAATGCATTGTCATCCTTGAGCCCTAAGTTGTTTTGCCTCTCTGATAGTTATTATGGGCCATACAAATACACCAAGTGTGGTTAAAATAGAAGAATACTGCAGCCTATAGACTCCGTGCTTCGGAGAGCATGTTAAGCTGTCGGTCCTGATTGCTATCAATAGATAACAGTTGTTAAACCTTGTCGGAAGCCTTAAAGCCGTTTCGTTCCAAACAAAGTAAACACGAGTTTGTATATTTAATGTGTTAGAAAAAAAAAATAGATTGATAATATGTGCTACAGGAGTTATTATTCACACCAAACTTAACAAATTTTTATTATAAAACAAAATTAATTTACGAAATTAAATTTTAAATAAATAAAAAACATCGTATGAAATAGAACTAAACGATGTTGACGAGAAATGAAACGTAAAATGTCAATGCTGCCATTAGACATGATATAATATCAAACTTCTATGGCGATCTAGTTTATTTAGTATGGAAATTAAAAAAAATATATTTCAAGAACTGTGCATTTGCGCGATTTGAAACTTCGCAAAACGCTTCCTATTTACGAGTGCTATCTACAAAAAAAAATGGACTTCCTAAACCTTGTACCATAGTGGAATTAACAGCCCTATTTTTAAGAGAAACGTAATAACAATAGCGACTGCATTCTTTATATGATACGCAAGGCCGTCGTAGTGTTTATACTACCCAGTTTAGAGTTCAGTATTATCCATTAAAAAAACAGCTCAACTTTTCTCTCGCATTTAACTATTCTGCCAGAGTTCGCGGTTCAATGGCCTAATAGTCTTGGAAACTGCGCGGGGACAGGTGATAAGAGACTGGTTCCCAATTTAACACAACACGTAACAATAATAAACTGGACAAACACTTACATGGAGATGGCAATGTTGCGACTATCGAATTCCGAAGTACTCATAGTAGAGGTCTTCTCAATTAACTTTAATGTCCGCTCCTCGCAATCTATCAATAACAGCTGTGTTTTTTGCTTTCATCATCCAAATAAAAGAGATTTTTTTCCATGAAAATGCAATCAGCAAACATCGATTCGCGGTGACCAACTGACAGATGTCAATTTGTCAATGATTTTTATTTTTGCCAACTTCAAGAAAATAATTACAAGTGCATTCATTGGGCCTGGTTAGCAGGCAGCAGTTAGTTTAATAATATTTATTAAATAACAGATTTAAATATCAAAAATTGTAGTCAAATCGGCGTTCTTCCTGAATTTGCAGCCGAAATATGGAAAATGTAAAAAAATTACAAAGGAGCACAGTCTTTGTATTGAAAAAGTTACTATAAACTTTTTGTTGTATGTCCGGTTGTGCGTTACATTTTTTATAATTATTGTAACAAAAATATTACATTTATTTCGTATTACTGACACATATTCTGACTTCATTAAAATATAGCACTTCACAATACTCCACATGTCCGAAAGTGGAGTCAAGAGTATTCGACAAGAGGAATCGAAGCGGGCGTACATGTATGAAAATAATGATGAATGTTGAAGAAGCACTGGGATCTCTGTGCCTATACCGTAAGGTATTTTGCGTGAAGATGCACTGCATACGTACTCCACACCTTTATAGCAACACGTGGCTACTCCCCTCCGATCGCTCCATAAACGTTACGCTAATAGCATAACACGTTCGTTTTCTTTAGACTGTGCTAATAGCGTTTTTTACCGATGCAAAACAGTCTGTAATTTTTTGCGGGGGGAAAGTGTGACTCACATACGTGACACATGCACAACAAAAATTATCTATCAATACGAAACTCACACCTTTACTTTAACAAAATACATAAACAATTTCACAAACATAAACATTAAGATGATTAAATATTATGATATTATTGTATTAATTTTGTGAACATACTTTTTGAAATAAACAATTTATTTATTATTTATTATTTAGGTGTATGGTGTGTGTGTGCAGGTCACCTACTTAGTCCAGGAATGCGATAATTAAAAGTCTGAGCTCTACACTGAAATTACTCCAATTTATTGCGAACACAAGTTACATGTTATGCGGACCGGACTGAACTGCCGGACCGCGATGGCGTGGTACACAAATTGCACACGTCGCGTCACGTCTTACAATTACTACGTATATGTTAACCCCTACAATATTCCCCCCTTTAAAAAAATTATACAATGCAAAAGAAAATATTTGAGAAGAAAAAAAATATATATATATGTTACGCACAAGTGTGAGCGCACCTTTATAATAAAATATTGCATTTAGCTGACACTGTAATGGCTCGACACAAACATGATACACGTTATGACAATAACAAAAATATCTTATTACACTGATTCACTAGTTATGCCACCTGCATAACTACACAATACTGAATTACATTGATTCTTTTTATGAAACAATAGAAGTAGGTTTAAATATTTTTACACTGGAAAAATTATGAACACTGAAACAAAAAAAAAGTTATGAAAGTACTGTTGTGTACAAACAACATATACATACACAAACACACAGAACAAATATCTGTAGGCTATGTAATTATTTGTTCCGGTGCGGGGATTGAACCCGCGATCCTTCGAACCAAACGGTCATCTTACATCGCTGGACCAACCGGGTCGTCCAATAGTCAAAGGTTACCATTTAAAAAATGAATAGAATACAATATACCTTATGGGTACTGGGCTACTGTTGGTTGTTGGCTGACTTTATCAGTCCGGCCTAACGAAACGGCAGATACCATTTCCTTCCGTGCCCATCTTTTGACTCTTCTGTTGCACTTAAACATGAAGGCGAGCAACATTATTACTAATAATATTGCTAGCAGGGTTGCAATCAATACACCATATGTTTCCATTTTCTCTTCTGAAGAGCTATTTTTAGCGTTATTCGCACCATTTTGGGCGATTACAATTCCTTCTTGCTTACTGTATGACTTTCCCATTATATAAAATTATGTAAAACAAACTTGTAAAATAAAAAAGGTATATTGTATATTAGAAATTTTGTAAAGAATAAAATTGATTTGTAAAAATACGAGTTTATATTGTAAAATTTTGCTTAAACGTAACCTACTTTGAATTAAACTTAAGGGTGAGCTAGTAGTGCTACGCGATACGATATAGCGCTATGCTAAGAATTAATTTAATAATTAATTGATTTGCAGAAAATGTTTTATCGTAGCGGTTCTCGATCGTATCGCTTAGCTTTAGCTCAGCTCATAGTGTACAAAATCTTATAGTAAAAATCGCACAGGCGTTTTTATTATGCGACCATAATGTGAAGTGCGTAAAATAGGTGCTTGCTTACGATTAGGTACGGGTTCGAATCCGACATGCTCTGGTTGTTTGATGATTTGCGGTTCTACTACCACCGAACTATCTGTACTGACCTGCTCCTTGCGATCACTTAACAAATAAGCAGGTTTTAGCCTATCAATAGATATATGAGCTATTCGACTGGGGAATTGAATTTTGTAGACCTTTGAACTCCTTTTTAAAACACGATAGGGACCATCGTAAGGAGGCTTCAAAGGCTTACGTACGGTGTCATCTCTGACAAAAACATACTCACTGTTATGAAGATCAGGGTGAATGAAACATGATCGTGTGCTGCTATGCGGTTGCGGTACCGGTGCCAAAGCCTTAATGCTTTTCTGAATCTGCTCTACTACGCTATGGGGGTCTGAAATACCTACCTGATTAGCGTTGAAGAAATCACCGGGGAGACGCAAAGTTCGACCAAAAGTTAACTCTGCTGCTGACACTCCACTGTCGCTGCGGCAAGCTGCTCGAAGACCTAAAAGTACAGTGGGTAGCTCATCAATCCATGAGTTACCATCTAAGCGCGCCATAAGGGCGGCTTTTAGCGTCCTGTGCCAGCGCTCCACAGCACCATTAGCCTGTGGATGATACGACGTAGTGCGTATCCTATTAATACCTAGCAACTTCATCAGCTGTTCGAAGAGTACACTCTCAAATTGACGTCCTTGATCGCTCGTTAGTCGAACGGGGCACCCGTATCGACAAATCCAGTTAGTATAAACTATCTTAGCAACTGTCTCAGCACATATGTCCTTAATTGGAAAGGCTTCAGGCCAGCGTGTACCACGATCAACAATGGTTAAGCAGTATCTATAACCTTCTTGTGAGATAGGCAGAGGGCCTATTATATCAACATGAATATGTTCGAAACGATCGGCGTTAGGAAATGTACTTAAATTAGAAATAGTGTGGCGATCGACTTTTGATTTTTGGCAGTTAATACATGACTTTGACCATTCATTTACGTTTCGATTCATATCCGGCCAAAAATACTTTTGCGATACCAATTTTCTTGTAGCACGTATACCAGGATGACTTAAGTTGTGTATACTTTCGAATGCTATACGTCTAAATTCCTGTGGTATATACGGTCTTGCTATTTTTGTAGATACATCACAAAAAATAGGTTTATTACATGTAGGCAAATACAATTGTTTTAAGATAATACAGTTGTTATTGGACAGTGTGTCTTCTACGAAAGGATCTGTCTGTTGCAATTCAGCGATTCTTTCGTAGTCAAGAACCGTGGGACAGTAAACTGTCTCTACGCGCGATAAACTATCTGCTACGATGTTGTTATGTCCACTGATGTGTTGTATATCTGTAGTGAATTCACTTATGTATAACAAATGCCTGATTCTACGTGGGGTTTCGTTAGATTCTTTACCCAATTTAGAGAATGCGTAAGTCAAAGGTTTGTGATCGGTGTACACGATGATCTGACGTCCTTCAAAAAGTTTACGGAAGTGTTTTATTGACATGTAAATAGCCAATAACTCACGATCGTAGGCTGAATATTTCTGTTGAGCGGTTGTTAGTTTTTTGGAGAAATAACCTAATGGTTCCCAAATGCCGTTTACTTTTTGCTGCAGTACTGCTCCTACACATACATTTGAAGCGTCAGTCATTAAGGCTAGAGGTGCGTCAGTGCACGGGTGAGATAGTGTAGCAGCCTGTTTAAGACTGGTTTTACACTGCTCAAAAGCTTCGGTTGCTTCTTCTGACCACTCAATTTTACTTTTATCCTTCTTCTTTGAGCTACCTAGGTATTTGTTAAATAAATGTTGATAAGATGCTGCATTAGGTAAATGAGATCTATAAAAATTAACCATACCTGTAAAACGTCGTAAGTCCTCGACTGTCACTGGCTTTGGGTAGTCGATGATGGCCTTGACCTTGTCCTCGGTTGGTCGAATCCCTTTGGATGAAACTTGAAAACCTAAAAACTCAAGAGACGATTGACCAAACACGCATTTAGATAAATTGATTGTTAAACCATACTTATCTAAACGCTGAAAAACTGTTTCTAAATGCTCAAGGTGTTGTGATTCACTCTCGCTTGCGATGAGTGCATCGTCGACATAGTTAAAAATAAAATCCAGACCTTGAAAAACAGTATCCATAAACCGTTGAAAGGTTTGAGCAGCATTACGTAAACCAAATGTCATGCGGGGGAACTCGTAAAGACCGAAAGGAGTTATGATCGCTGTCTTTTCAACATCACATGGTGCTGTTTCTATAAAATGGTAAGCTCTGTTGATGTCAATTTTAGTAAATATTTTTTTACCGGCTAAAATATAAGTAAAGTCTTGCAAACGCGGAATCGGGTATCTGTCGGGCTTAGTAATAGTATTGAGCCTGCGGTAGTCACCACACGGTCTAATATCTCCATTCTTTTTTTGAACTACGTGTAGGGGACTTGCCCAAGCGCTTTTCGAGGGTCGACATATCCCTAATTCCTGCATTTTTTGAAATTCAGCTTTAACAATTTTGTACCTTGCGGGAGGCAGAGGCCTCGCACGGGAAAATACTGGAGGTCCCGTGGTTTCTATAAAATGCTGTACCGAATTTGATTTGGTTCCAACGAATGACACAGGTTTAGTAATGTTTGGATAACGAGATAACAGACTATGGTAAGGATGTTCAATGCTAACAGACAGTACAGATGGTTCTTTTACCGCTACAATGGGAGCTATAACATTTAAATCAGTTACCTGATCAATGAGTTTTCGTGCACTGAGGTCAACCAGAAGATTATGATGGGTTAAAAAATCAGCACCAATTATTGGCTGTTTGACGTCAGCGACAACGAAATCCCATCGATAGGGCCTGCGTAACTTAAAATTCAAAACTAAAGACTTTACCCCATAGGTTTTGATTTCCGTTCCGTTAGCTGCGAATAATTTATAGTCACTACACTCACGTAATAACTGTTTTTTATTTACCGGCAAAACAGACACGTTGGCTCCAGTGTCCACTAAAAAGTTCAAGCCACTGTTCATGTCCATAATACGAAGGCGGTGACACGGTGTAATGGCACAGATTTCCGCCGATGTCTGCGCCTCAGTCAGTTTTCCTGGCGCGTTGTCCAAGCACATGGCTCTAAGCATTTTCTGGCTCTGTTGCGGAACCTGTAATGGTAGAAACAGAGCCAGTCGGGGCTGTCAGGTTTCTTACGCATCTCCGAAGTACCACGGCTGCGATTACGGGAAACTGAACGCGAACGACCGTTCCAGCGACGACGAAGCCTTGGTCTAGATCTCTCCAGCTCCTCAACCTTAAAACTGAGCTTGGCGATTTCGGCCATAATAATTGCGGTATCCTTCGATGTCGTGGGCTGCTGCTGTGACACTTCACTGATTACGTGTGCTGCTCGCGTAGTCTCCAGCACGTTATCGGCAATGGTCGCCAAATTATCCAAATCCTTTGTATCCGACACAGCTAGCACGGCTCTTACGGGGCTGGGCAGGTGTCCTTGCCACAAAATCCTGAGGGTCTCGTCTGGTATGTTATCCTTGGCTAGCTCTCTCATGCGCCGTAGTAGTTGTGACGGCTTCTGGTCCCCGAGGTCCATTTCTCCTATAAGTTTCTGGAGCTGTCTATTTTTCGACTCTTCGTAGATTGTTAAGAGTCGTGCCTTTAATGTGTCGAACTTCTTGACGTCTGGCGGCTTCAGGAGAATATCAGCTACTTGCGTGATGGCATCTTTGCTGAGCTTGGAAATGACGATGTCGTACCGTGCTTCGTCCGAAAGTTTCTGAGGTGCCAACATCGACTCGGTCCTGACGAACCACACCCTGGGCTGGTCCGTCCAAAAATCAGGAATCTTGGATGTTAACGATATTGCCGCTAACTCTGCAGTAGGGTTAGGAGGTGCCGCCGGCACGTGGTGCGACGCGGCGAGCGCGTGAGGCAGCGGTGACGGCGTGGCCATGTTGAGTTCAGTCCGGTGTGACTATCCAGATTATCCTTTGTTCGGTCGGGGTCACCAATTTAGGTGTATGGTGTGTGTGTGCAGGTCACCTACTTAGTCCAGGAATGCGATAATTAAAAGTCTGAGCTCTACACTGAAATTACTCCAATTTATTGCGAACACAAGTTACATGTTATGCGGACCGGACTGAACTGCCGGACCGCGATGGCGTGGTACACAAATTGCACACGTCGCGTCACGTCTTACAATTACTACGTATATGTTAACCCCTACAATTATTAAACATCTCGGGCGACCGTGGTTTTTCAGAAACAAACTGGGATCAGTCGCTCGACCGATCTGTACACCTAGCAATAAGCCCGACTGTGTTGTTGAGCCCGAAACAACACGAGCGATATTATCCCATTTTTAAGTTTTTAAGTATCAAATAATTTGGATAAAAATTACTTACCTAAGAAAGGTAACGCCATCTTTTTGTAAACTTGATGTATCCGATCTCTTTTTACAGCGAAAAAACAAAGCAATTCGGCATTTTTTAGGACGTCAGTTCAGTCGCATTATTAGATTTAGTCTGAGCTGTCCGGCTGCAACTAGTTTTTATTATATGCATAAGACCATTTGGGCTTGTACTTTGACAGAGGGAAAGCCTGCATATCATTGAGATTAACTCAATGCTGCATATGGCTACTACCCTCCGGTCACCGCGGCCGGTGGCTCGTATTGCTCTATTCTCCACGCTAGTACAAAAGAGGCTATTCTGGCCGAAATACTTAAATTATGGTATACGTAACTATTTTTGTAGAGTAGACTGATGAGACCACATGAGAGATGAGAGTTACGATACGACAGTTTACAATTTACAATAGTGATAGTGAATGCGTGTCATGCGTGTGCGTTTATATCATTGAGCTGATAATATCGATTCGACGTGCTACTTAGTATTCGCGAAAATCGTTTCAGCATCTGTGCCGATAACTGACAGCTGTCCGTCACATTTGACAGATATCAAGATCAAGAAGAGAAAACCATGGACTTATTATACCTAACAGGACTGAGCACTCGCATCAAAAATCCGAGCCGAGTGAGATAGACAGAACCGAGGCTGTTTGTCTCCTTTTATTAGGGTGTCATTATTTTTGATAGGCAAAATTTTTTTATTGTTATTTTATTAAATTTATTCTATATATATTATTTTATAGATTATTAAAGAGACTACAAATTGAAGTGTTTAACTGACGGTGATTATACTCGATTACGTAATCCAGATATGTCCTAAACTGAGCTGCATCAGAATTTTATCGCTATATTAGGCTGCGGCCTGGAATCTTGCAGGCAGCGGCGAGGTCCTATGCGCACATTTAAATGGACCTGTTCTGGAACACAGCGGCGCGCTCAAGTAAAATCTCGCCGCTCCCCGCAAGATTCCAGGCCGCAGCCTAAAGCGCGGAAGACGCGTTGCTTGCTCAGTCTCACTATTAAAGGCGGCGCGCTGGCATAGTCAGTGTGTACTGTGTCTACAGTTCTTGGAGAAAATTGATTATATCACAGAATAAAACGATGATTCTACCTACATAACATCACCTAAATAACTATCGAGCACCATTAAAAGAAGATTATATCAGAGACTTTTAAAACAAAAATACCATAAATTTCATAAAGTGAGGTCACTTTAGTCAGCAAAAATGTAAATAAACAATGATTGACTTATGTGAAATGAAATACCGCAACCACTGTACGATTCACTTGCACAAGTTTAAACACAACATTTCTTTACCCTTTTTGATATCAAACATGTATCAAACAGTTGAAAATTTGATGCTTCTTCGTTTCCACAATGCAACATAAGTTATGTTTGTTTAGGTTTATATGTCGGCCATTACGCTCTGGTAGTTCTTTTTTTTAATTGTTTTACGGCTACGGAAGCAAGTCCTTAACAGCCAATCTTCAGTAAATAGTTTTCTTCATTTCTTATGATAATGAATATCCGTGGAAGATGACGATGATTGGATGCTTCCATGTCGAATATGATGAGATGGCTCCAGTAAAGTGATGGGGACTTTACTAGGAGATTTGACGATGTTTTGGAGGCAACATGAAAAATCACTTTTCACTTCATAATATCATTCGATAACTAATTCGATAACGTTCACAGGTGTAAGAACCTGTGAACGTTATCGAATGATTCGAATGCTTTACGATAAAAATCCCACCATTTTTACACATACAAAACGCGATTATTCATAAATTTCGAAAATAATATCTCTTTTCATGAGACCCAGCTCTTTTCCGCGTTCCCGCCAAAACCCTGTGGTAGTTCTATGAATGTCCCTCATTCATAGAACTACCACAGGGTTTTACCAGAACAATAATGAGAAAAAATTCTAGACAATTTTACATTTCATCGCTTTACATTTGCTTAACCACAGTAAATGTAAAAAAAATGTATTAATTATTACTTTTTATTAACTTTCTTTAAAACATACGAAATTCGTTTTGTATTTAAATATTTCAGTCGCACTTTAATGAAACACACGACAAACGGCCTCTGTTCTAGCTATCTCTCTCGGCTCGTTTTGGCCCTCTTAGACCGTTTATTCAAAAGTTAACCTTATTTTAATTTTTAAGTTCATTTTTGTTAATACCTTTTTTGATAATGCTTAGTCCTGTTAAGTATAATAAGTCCATGGAGAAAACCCACAGACCATTAGCCAAAAGAAAACCTGTCAAAGTGTCAAAACATGTTTCACTGCATTTCACTGCACGTGAATGTATTTATGTGCTAAAAAATATTTTGTAATTAATGAAAAACACTTAAAAAATGGCAGATGAATCGATTTTCGACAAGAAGAAATCGCACCGAGCAAAGAATGCCGGGCGGAAAGCGGAGAAAAAGAAGAAGAAAAATCAAGTTGACCAATCTAACCTAAGCGCGCGGCAAAGAAATCCCAAAGCTTTTGCTATTCAGTCGGCCGTGCGGGCCGAAAGACAGTTCCGCCGTCGTGAAGACGTTATAGCCAAGAAACAGCACATTCCTCGAGTAGACAAGACTCCTCTTGAGCCTCCGCCGATCGTCGTGGCCGTCGTGGGCCCGCCGCGCGTTGGTAAAACTACACTCATCAACAATCTCATCAAAAGCTTCATAAAAACGAACGTGACCAGCACCAACGGCCCCATAACCCTCGTCACATCGAAGAAACGTCGGTTGACCTTAATAGAATGCAATAACGACATTAATTCAATGATAGATGTTGCGAAGTGTGCGGATCTAGTGTTGTTGTTATGTGACGCTAGTTTCGGCTTTGAAATGGAGATATTCGAGTTCCTAAATATTTGCCAAGTGCATGGAATGCCCAAAATCATGGGTGTGCTCACCCATCTGGACATGATAAAGAATGCTAAGACGTTGAAAACTACTAAGAAAACGTTGAAACACCGCTTCTGGACTGAGGTGTATCCTGGAGCTAAGTTATTCTATTTATCAGGCATAATTCATGGAGAATACTTGCGTAATGAAATAAAGAATCTGTCTCGATTCATATCTGTTATGAAGTTCCGTCCTCTGAGTTGGCGGATGACCCATGCCTATGTGCTCGCTGATCGGTTGGAGGACATCACCAGTCAAGAGAGCATTCGGAAAGATCCTAAAGTAAATAGAGATGTTGTACTTTATGGTTATGTGAGAGGTGTACCACTTATGAAGGAATCAATGGTGCATATTGCAGGTAAATGTGTTTACTATTCAGAATTAAATTAATAATTACATTAGATTCTAACGTACCACATATCTTTTTTTTATGTAAGTAAGGTGGCAAAGAAGCATGCAGCTCACATTGATGTTAAGTGATGACTGCAGCTTATAGAAGTTGTTATATCTCTGTGATAGTTATTACAGGGCCCATGCAGGAAAGAGCATGAAAGTAAGTTGAATGTGGTCGAGATGAGATCTTTGCGCGAGATCTGCAGTGTATCACTCACCGATCGCGTTCGTAATGAAGATGTAAGAAAGAGGCTTTGTGTGAATGATAGTATCGGTGTAAAAATGAAAAAAGGCATGCTCTGATGGTTTGGGCATATAGAAAGAATGTCGAATGAGCGAATGACTAAACAGATATACAATGTGAATGTGGATGGTTGCAGAGGCCCAGGAAGACCAAGACTGACCTACCATGACCAAATAGGCCGAGCTCTGTCTGATGGTGGGGTCAAAAGTCTTAGGAATCGGCGTGCATGTATGAAGAGAATGATGAAGGTAGACGAGGCACGAGAGGTTTGTCAGGATCGGGATATCTGGCGCTCTACACTCTCTGCCTACCCCGTTAGGGACCTGATGTGAAGATACATACATACATTACCATCTTACCGAAACACAGTTGTGCTGAACACTACCATTTCCCAGCAGATAGATTAGGTAATGCGGTGGCGCTTATGCCCGCCAGCTCCGTCACCAGAGCTTTACCACCAGTTAAATCTATTTTAAATGTAATCTGCAGACTGGTGCATTCTTTGCATAAAGAAAGCATAATTTGCGTAGCTAGTGCTCTGGGATCATTACCACAGGGGAAAAAGGGATGTCAATTTCTATAATGTATGTGGATTAATTAGGTTATAGGTATAAATTACTGTAAATGGATTCTTAACAGACAAGTAAATTAAATGTTGTATTTGAATCAGTTTTATGAGATGTAGTATTTACTTAGTTTATTTTTATGTGGTGGGAAATTGAAATCATAATATTTATTTATTGGTTAAAGAATCATGGCAAGTTTCATACATTGATTTGTACAAAGAAAGTTAGAAAAAGGTACAAGATAAAACGGATTAGAAATATTATCTAGGGAACCTAAAGAACATTTTCTGGTATTTAAAATATTTTTAAATCACCGGAATAAAAATCGTCTTTCCTAACAACAGTAGAAGCACTCCATACTAAAGTTCAATTTCAAACTTTTTATTCCAGAGAGTTAAAAATATTTTAAGTATCAGGAAATGTTTAGGTTCACTAAATAATATTTCCATGTTGTTTTATAGTGTAACTTTTTTAATTTTTTCTGTACAAATCTTGCCATGGCCTTTCTAATTTAACATCATTGCTCAATTTAAAATTATTTTGTTGGCTACCCTGTATCTTTTGTTAATATTTATAAGTTTTTCTGCTCATTTGGATTTAGAAGAGATAATCATCAGGCAGTATCTTGGATTTAGTGATTATCCAGTATCTATAGTATTCTATAGGCCTAAATGTATATAAAAGTAAATTAATTGTTTCTGAATTTATTAGGAAAGTATATTCTTCATGTTCATGGGTTCAGTAGCTACAGGAGATTACACATTACATATAAAGTTTTTTTTTGTATTTTGAGCTACCTACATTCAACATTTATGCTTTCGCTTTACTACAGTTTTTCTCCTATATTCCAGGTGTAGGAGATATGAAAATACATGAATTGTCTTACCTGCCAGATCCTTGTCCTCTACCCAGTAGTGAAAAGAAGAGACATCTGATGGAAAGAGAGAGACAAATCTATGCACCATTTTCAGGAGTTGGTGGTATAGTGTATGACAAAGACGCTGTCTACATCGAACTCAAAGGATCTCATTCTCACAAGCAGGAAGATGAGGAAACAAATGAAAAGAAAGCTTTACTTAAGAATGTTGTGGAAACCAAGGAAACTGTTGATGAGCAAATGCAGGAAACTGGCTTCAAATTATTCACTGGTGGAGCTGTCATCTACCCTGACATGTTGAAGGATGATGAATATTTACAACAAGGAAAAGATGGTAATACTTCAGAAAGTTCTGGACCTGAAGATGAAAGTGATTCGGAAAATGATAGTGGAATTGATCAAAGTGAAAAAGATACCACATCTAAAAATTCTAAAATGCCATGGGACAATAACTCAGGATCTGAAAGTGAACATGACGAAGATAATGAAAACGATAAAATGCCAGTTGTTGATGAAAATGATGATAATAACAGTTCCGATGGAAATTCGGAAAAAGAAGAGGATTTCAGTACAAAATGGAAAGATAAACTAGGTGAAAAAGCTACAATGGCGTATTACAATCGCCAGAAAACTTCGAAAAATATTATGAAATTAGTATATGGAGATTTTGAGATAGGAAATAAAACAAAAAACCAGAATGAAAAAGATTCTGATGATGAGAGTGAAGAGGAAGAGATTGGTGGACTTTTCAAGAAAGTGACTAACACACAAAAGAAAAAACAAAAGGAAAAAGAACAGTTAGATGTAGATGAATGCTCATTCTTCTATTCTTTAAATAAACCTAAAATAAGGGATTGGATAAGCGAAGAAAACAAACAATTTTTAATAAACAGTTTTGTCACTGGTAAAAGGTCAGCAGATGAAGATGCATCTGAACTTCTCAAATTAGATGATGCAAGTGATGGTGACGATGAACTGTATGGAGATTTTGAAGACTTGGAGACTGGCGAGAAACATGTTGGTGAAGAAAAGTCAATAGAACCTCAAGAAGATGCTGGTTCAAAAAGAAAAGCTGAGCCAACTAGAGCAGAAATAATGGATAAGAAATTGAAGCTGAAAGCTAAATTTGATGCAGAATATGATAATCCAGACGATCATAGAATCAAAGGGGATCATGCTTACTATGAAAGTTTGAAGGCAGAAGCTTTAAAACAGTCAGAACTCAATAAATCTGTCTTTGAAAATTTGGACAATGGTTTGAGAATAGAAGTGGAAGGTTTCAGGCCAGGGTTATATGTGAGAATGTTGTTCAAAAACATACCTGCAGAGTTTGTGACAAATTTCGACTCGAGCTATCCAATCCTTATTGGAGCATTGAATATGGCGGAACAAAATATAGGATTTGTGTCTTGTAAAATAAAAAAGCACAGGTGGTTTAAGAAAATTTTGAAAACCAATGATCCTCTAATAATTTCATTAGGGTGGCGTAGATTTCAAACATTGCCTATTTATTCTAAAATAGAAGATGACTTAAAATGTAGGTATCTTAAATATACGCCTGAACATGTTACTTGTAACATGCATTTTTATGGCCCGATTACACCACAAAACACAGGTTTTCTTGCTTTGCAATCAGTAAATAATAATGCCATTGATTTAAAGCAAGTGGGATTCCGAATAGCAGCTACAGGCAGTGTTAATGAAATTAATAAGTCTACACAAATAGTAAAGAAGCTAAAACTGGTAGGAACTCCTTTGAAAATTTATAAGAAAACAGCTTTCATCAAAGATATGTTTTCAAGCACGCTTGAAGTAGCGAAATTTGAAGGCGCTAGAGTGAAAACAGTGTCGGGAATTCGAGGTCAGATAAAAAAAGGCCTCAATAAACCCGAAGGTGCGTTCCGCGCGACATTCGAAGATAAAATTAAAATGAGCGATATAGTATTTTGTAGAACGTGGTTCAAAGTAGACGTAACAAAGTTTTACGCTCCTGTAGTTAATTTACTACTGCCTATTGGTAACAAAAATGCTTGGCAGGGAATGAAGACGAAAGGTCAATTGAAAAGAGAACGGAATATACAGAATGACGCGGAGAAGGATTCATTGTACACGGACATTAAGAGAGAACCGAAAGTATTTAAGCCTTTAGTCATACCAAAGGTATTGCAAAAAGGTCTACCATATCGCTTTAAACCTAAAGAGAAATCAACAAAATTGTCTGGAAATAATTCGAAAGACAGATTTGCAAACCGTGTAGCAGTAGTTAAGAGCCCATATGAACAGAAAGTGTCTAATGTAATGAAGATGATAAAGACTAACTTTGAAAAGAAGAAAGAAGTTCAGAAAAAGCAGACAAAGGAGAGAAGCAAAAAGTTTAGGAAAGAAAAAGAGGCAGAGGAGTGGAAACGACTAAAGAGGCAAAAAGAATTGAAAAAGAAAATTTGTAGACACCTAAGTAAGATAACAAGTAAGAAACAACCACAAATGTAAAATGTTGAATAAAATATCCGAAACATGTTTTAATTTGGTGTTTTTTTTTTGTAATTTGAAAGGCAGAGGTAAATGCATTCATGCAAATACCCACAATTAGCGGTGGCGAGCCCATTGACACAATAATATCTGGATACATTACCAAACTCCGAGATTGGTATACGGGGCGGAATCTGTGCTTTCTACGACCAGTAGTTTCGACCAGATAATAGATATACGAGATTAGAATGATAACGTGGGCATAGCAAGCGCGCCATGAGTGTGATTTGACGTCATAACGCGGCCGAATCATGCGCTCACTGCTTTGGAAGTCATCGCTTTGCAATGCAATATTGTGCGATAGTAACATATTAGCTATAAAGTAAAACAAGGAAGGTATACATTTTCATTTGTTACTTGAAAATAGCAGGTACATACAGTGCCAGATAGAGCCGGTGTGGGGCCCGTAGAAAATACGACGATGGGGCCCTAGAGTTACATTGCCTACTGAAATTTAGGATGTAAATAAAAGAGAACATTTACGAAAAGGAATCGAAAACAATATTAGGGGATTCCCACAGTAAGTTATGCGGTATTGCCAACTTGCTACATAATAATAGACCTATATAATTACAGTGTGGCCAACGCTCGCTTTGAGAATAGCTAAGGTGTATTACATATTTGTGTTTTTTTTTGGGCACAAGCGCGGGGCAACCAAATGCGCGAAGCCCGTAGCATTTGCTGCTTCCTACTATATGGCTAATTCGGCACTGGGTACATACATTATTGTAAAAAATAGGCATAGTAACGAACATATATTTTCAAACATTATTGGAACATTACTACAAACATATAAATTACTCAATATACACGCTAATCAACGCTATTACGACCTCCGTTTACAATGTACTGCATATAATGCAGTCTGCTACACTTCAGCCTCTATTTTATCAATCATTTCTAATTTTGACTAAACAGATATACAACGCGAATGTGGATGGTTGCAGAGGCCCAGGAAGACCAAGACTGACCTACCATGACCAAATAGGTCGAGTTCTGTCTGACGGTGGTGTCAAAAGTCTTAGGAATCGACGTGCATGTATATGAAGAGAATGATGAAGGTAGACGAGGCACGAGAGGTTTGTCAGGACCGGGATATCTGGCGCTCTACAATCTCTGCGTACCCCGTTAGGGACCTGGCGTGAAGATACATACATACATATTTCTAATTTTGGTTTTTCCAGCTGAAGCGTTTTAGCGTCTATGAGTGTCTATATTTTCTACGGCAGTGTAATCCTAGTGTGCATTTGTTTTAGAAATGAAAATTAAATGATGGCAGTCAAAAATTAAACTAAATCTACTCGGTTGTGTGACTAGCTAGTACCAAAATTAAAATGCATGATTCCGTGCTTCGGTGGGTACGTTAAGCCGTCGGCTCCGGTTGCTATCGATAGATAGCATCCTTCCAACTTGTCGGAAGTCTTATGGGCGGTTTGAAAACATCCGACAGTTGGTTGAAGACCAACCCGCACTGGAGCAGCGTGGTGGAGTAAGCTTCAGGCCTCCCCCCAAAAAGAGTTGAGACTCGTGCCCAGCAGTGGGACGTATCAAGGGATGCCATTATCACTGTCGAAGTGACACCAATTTGCGGCGAAAAGTTCACGCGATCATGGCACTTCTATTGTCTTCATAGTTTTAGTTTTTTGTGCTTAGAGTAGGTAGATATGCATTTTGGAATAGAAATTCTAGGTTTCCGTGGTTATGGTCCATGTGATAGGCGGCGAGCCTATTAAAAAATTGCCGGTCACTTAACCAAACTCCGAGGTAAGTATTGGGCCACTGTCGATAAATGCAAAAAATCTAATGGTACATAAGTGACCTATGTGACAGTAAAGGCTCACAGCGGACACTGCCAAAATTCCATACAAATGCTTAATTTGGCCTATATTTCACAGACATCATTCAGTGACGTGTATTTACACGTGCACCTGTGTGCGTAGCACGTAGATAATACCAACCGTCGATAAGAGGGGAGGATGTTTCTTTATACGTAGCATTATTACATTATCTCTGGTAAAGGTACGATCCCGAACTCGGCAGCACTACTGGTCTCCATATTATCTATGAGTTTAGAGTTTATTATATATGAGATTACATTTCAAGCTACACGACACTGTCGCGGCAACAATGCAATAGAAAATAAGAGAAATATGGTGCTGCGGCAACACTGCTGTGTGATGCCGAGTTCGGAATTGTACCTTAATCGTAACAGCACAAACAGCAAGTTGAATGTACACTAAAACAACGCTTTTATCAATGAAGAAAATCAACAAGGTGAAAAATAAAACAAAATTGTATGTCGTGTAAATTGTATTTACTTCATCATCATGCGACGTAAGTCATCGCACGTTTGATAAATGTTTTTACAAAGGTTACACAGTATTCAGATTACATTGGTCAAAATAATCACTGCCTAGATTAACAATGTCAACTTTCAGATACGCCCCTGCATATGCTCCCGCAACAACAGACGGGGAGGGGGGGGGGGGGAGGGTCAGAAGCCGCAACAGGAGCGTGGAATGTTGCCGACCGGCATACTTCCCTTCACTATACGAAGCTATGCAACACATATGCAAAATATATACATTCTAACGTCCTATTTTACAATAAACCTTAACGTGAAGGTAACTTTACTCTTTGGTAGCGCGAGCCACTGGGACTTCTGGGAAATATACGAATTTGTTCGACATAACGTGCGTGGAATGTAACTGGTATAGATAAAAAAAAGACAATTTCAACAATAGCCGCGTTGCTCCGCTTCGGTTTGTCAGAGACATTGGCACTTAGGAGGTGTGGAGGCTGAGATACTTGTTCGGGAAAAATAGGATGACACGGCGAATTTACTGCGACACAATGTCACATCTATAAAAAAAAGAACTTGGAAAAGAATCGATGTGTTCGAAAGGAGTCGTACGCTCAGCACTCACACTAAACCAGCAGGTTAAGAGACCATAGGACCGTGTATATACAAAACGGGCGATGCCCGACTTCATTCCATACAAAACTGTAGCTACATCGATAAGCTATACACTAACAAGTAACTGAATAACCATTTCGTTAACACATTATACTTTACTTCCATATAAAACTTTAGACACTATAATATATGTTATGATTACATGAAACAAATGATGTGTATTAAATGATATGAGACGTCGCGTTGACGGTCTCGTGCCTCCGCTCACGTTTCGGTTTTTTCATCATTCGCCGTAACCCTAATATAATTTTAATGTATAAACATGTGTAATTTAGCTACCGGTAAATTTTGCTGATGAAAGAACCGATTGCAGCCAATAAACACGCTTTGACTAGCCGGCGCTTAACCTACAGCTCTACACGTGTGACCACGTTCCATTCCTTACATACGTCCAGTACAAATTTAATTCTAAGTCTTTACAAAACGAGCGGCGCCATCGGCATGTTGACGTTTAATAACACTATCGGATGTAGTTTTAAAAATATTGTACTATAAGTAACATTAAAAAAAAAAGTTAAACGTCACAACACGCCAATGTCTCCAAGGAGTACATAAAGATTTTTATCATTCCAAGTTAAATTTTCTTAACTAATACACGCCTAGTATAACAATACGTGTGCGTACGCGGTTAATTTGTAAATAGAGTTAATGCGTAAAGAATTATTTAAACGTTAGATATAATCACAAAATGGAACCGGCGGTCACACGTTAACAGTCCTAAACATTATTAATACTGTTATTTCGTACATTATACATCCGTTTCAAATAAAATTCTATTCCGAATTACATTAGCGCTCGCACATTCACACCGCGAACTAAACGTAATATTTCATAAACATAAATTAAAATAATAAAAAAAATAAACAACAATATTGTGATATCTCTGGACAACCGTAGAATCAGACACGACAATGAGGTAATCAATCACCATTACCTAAACATAGCTTCGTAGTGTCCACTATAGATAGAAGCAATAACTTAATAAATAATAAACCCTAGTTAATAAATAGTTAAGCGTTAAAATAAACATCTAACCGTTTGAACACATCCTAGCTAAATATTGCTACATTTGTTAACTACGACGATATAAACGCTATATAGAAACCATATTTACAATATATTCGCTAACAATAGATTCCGTCAAATTAAAATAGGTTAGCTATACAATTATACACTTTATTTTCGTTAACTATTGAGCTTGAAGTCGCATGGTGTGGAGAGTTCGGTTGCTTTGGGTTTTGAAGAATACATTGTAACGGACAGACCGATGGAAGAAGACACTTAATATTTAATGAATATTTGCAAACAAATCCAAAATGGAGTGAGTCTCATTATAAATTATACATTCTAATGAGTAATATTGGAAAATATACACTAGAACCTCTTAGGAATTTCTAAAAAAATATATCTACATTCGTAAAAACTGACCTAAACTGCATTGCATTACCTTAACTGAATGAATCAAAATAAAATAATTAACAATTTTGGAAAAGTCTGAAAACAACAATGGCATAATTTCTTACAATGCAACTTAAAACGGTTGAACACACCTTCTTGCGTTCGCTCATACGACCGTATAACAAGAGACGCTCCAGATAAAAGTACAAGATGAAACATTCGTTTGAAAACCGTATCCCCCCACATCACACGCGCAAGCGACCGCCTAATCACACCCCATTACATTTTGTAAACGCCTAACAAAAATATACCCTAAATATACTTCGGTTGTGTCGCTATTACAAAATGTATTTAATAAAATAGAAGATTACAAAACAATGCGGTTAACACTGTACATAAGACTAGTACGTGTGTGCTCCCGTACGTCAAACGTTGCTGACAAAGCGAGAGAAAGCGTTAATGCAACCGTAACACCGTACTTCTTCACTCGACCGTCGCGTCGCTGCGGAATAGCGGACAGCTGCGGGAAGGTGAATACGGACAGACGATCCGAGAGGCACACATTTATCTACGTAAAGCTATATATACACCGACCTCAGCGAGGCACTTGGTAGACGTATTCCAACTAGCGACACCGTGCTTCTCGACTCGCAACTCGAGTCGACACAACACAACTTTTAAACCTAATTGCGAATGGGACCGTAATACATTCGAATTACACCATTGGTAAATAGATAACGGTTCACGATTCGCGAGCAACTCGAAAACAATTGCAATATGAAATTATCTAAAGAATTATTTTAATTGATCTATTTAAAATTAAGACTATATGATTGAGGAAGGCACAAGAAGAATGAATTTGATATTTATGATCAACAAGTAATTAGATATAGTCGCGCGAAGAGATTCCAATTCATATTATGCTACTTTTAGAAATAACGAAAATTAATAAATTGTTAAAAATTTATATAATGCTCAAGAACATACAACATTGTTCGTACCTTTTTTTTTAAATATCCTTTGACTCGATTCAATTCACACAACTAGGTCCAATTACAGTTGTTCAACGTATAATAATGCAATGAACGTTGCTCGGGAACCGCGAGTCGGCATACGTATATTAGTTAAACATTTAACTAATGTTTGGCATCAGAGTATGACAACGCTATGCGCTTGCGCACTGCGCGTATAATATTTATTGTTTTATCGTCTCAGCTACAGCAATTACATTTGATATTTATCTAAGATGGAATGATAGTAGATACAGAAACAGGAAATACGATAATATAATATATACAATACATAATTTAAAATATAGTAAAAAGAAAATGAAATTCTGTCAATAATACAGATTCGTTTTTTAACATACAGATTTTAATTTAATTGAATTTCATGATTGAAAAGTTAGTTTCTTTTCCGTCAAGGGTTATTACACGCACAGCGCGCAATACTAGATCTATTTATTCACTTCTTTATAATTATTACAATACACATCGGAATACAAGTATAGTGTTAAGTACATAAATCTACCGTATCAGAGCACTTCGTTATTTATATCATATCAAGCATTACTCTACGCTTTATTTCATTATGATATACACAGCTTATGAAAAAAATTATTGTTTGTATCAACAGTTAACTTTATTTAAGGTACGATGCGGTGACAATGTTCAGTGATATAAAAACAGTGTTTATATTAAGTTTATTTTAGCACAAAGCGTTTATTAGTAACCTTACAGTAATATAAGTTATATGTAATTGAATAAAATCACAACTATTATTATTATAGTCATAAAATTCGCGTATGGAACATGATATTATACATGGATGAAAAATTCAATACTGCCGGCGTTGTATGACTAAGTAATCCTGTTACATCATTGAAAATTCACCACATCGCATTTTACAGGATGATCTGACTATAGACAATATATCATAACTCGTTATACCGCAAAAGCCATGCCCATAAACAATACAAATTGTATGTACGAAGGTACATAACAGTTATTGATTTTTTAAATATTATTATTGAATTTGATGCCATATTATTTTATCTTGAAAATTGTTTTAGTGTAAAACATCTCGCCATATCCCGACAATGTGACATTAAACGCTATTTTACCGATTTTAAAATGTGATCAGTGTTTCTGCAACAAGTTTGTTAGGTTGGGATCACGTATATCATTAATGTTCTTTGTTACACCTTGTATAGTCACAATAAAATCACACTAAGACATTATACGCTCTTATAACGCAAATTCGGAATTCTAGTCCTATAAATATCGTTAGTCGATTCACTCAAATAAAGTTCATTTAAAAAACGTGTCACCAACACTCACCCCGTTTTGTAAGGTTAATATATAACTGAATAGGCACTTCGAACTATAGATTTCCCTTTGACAGTGCCGCGGATTTTTTAATCCTTTTTATTTTTTTATGCACATTCTTGAAGTAGAAAATTATATAAGCGCACTCTTTGAAAATATTCCAATTGATTTCTGGTGACTCGTTTATCACTGCTATATGCGTTTGTTTATAGTTATTTGGATTCTGTATAATGGATCTAATTTCTTTCCATACATGTGTGATCGAGTTTTTAAATCCTGTTTTTTGATGGAGTTGATGATAAAAAATAATATTTTCTGCTCAGCAGTACTAACGTGGACCTTTTAGTATTCTAAAGAATTTTCAATTTCACCGTTAACAAAGCTTGTAGATCTGTTATTTCGAAAGACTTCTGTTTACCGTGCATCGATTCTTTTAGTCTTCGCTCGATACTTCGAAGAGGTGGCATCGGTCGTTTTAGCCTTTCGCATCTTCTCCAGTGGAGGGAAACTTCCGTCATTTCGGGGAAAGTATCCCTACCCCTTTAGCGTAAACGGGGTTTCTCGGTTTCACGACTCGCATCGGCCGGAGGGTGATGGTGCGGTCGGGCTCCCGTTAGCGAGTGAGTTTGAGGTCGCATAGTTTTCCAGGAGGAATACCTCGGGCGCTAGACGGCATCGGTTTCAAGACGGCGAGTCAGCGTGGTCCGCTAGTCAGTCAGGGTGTGTGCGTGTGGGTGTAGTGGGGGGCGTGGGGGGGCTAGTTGATGGCGTGGTGGGGGGTGTGTGGGGGGTGTGGGGCGTGCGGGTGGTGGGGCGCGTGTCAGGAGGCGGCGTCGTGCAGCGCGGCGCGGCGCTCCGTGCCGCCGGCGATCAGGTTGCCGAACTCCACCTCCAGGACCTGGCGCGCCTGCAAACACAAATAAATTAAACATGTGTATAAATTGTATACTACCGATGGGTCACTTCACGAAACTTCGCGTTCACTATTTTTTTTTAATACATATGTTTTTAAATTTTGCACATCTATCTACATGTATCTTCTCAGGTTAAAATGAGTATGTAAACCATATGATACATTTGAATATAGGAGGTGGACTCTAGAAGGTACCTCCTAAATTTATTTTTACGACAAAAGTAGATGATATTATTGCTACTTGCTCGCTATTATTCGCTACTAATTTTTGTCCGCGACTTCGTCTGCGTTACTTTTAATCTCTACAAATTGTAGCCTATATGTTATTCCAACGTATAACCTATGTTACTGTAAAATTTCATTAAAATCCGTCCAGTAGTTTTTCCGTGAAAGAGTAACAACCATCCATCTATCCATTCTCACAAATTTTCGAATTCATAATATTAGTAGGATTACTTTTAAAAATTTCATGTTTTCTATTCTATCCTTATTAAACTTTCCCTGGACTTCGAATATTTGAGAACCAAAAGCCAGCTCAATCCAGCCTTTCTCGGGATTATCTAACAGCAGTGGGTGCGTTCACTATGCGGACGGTACCTGCGTGTTCTGCGTGGGTATCTGCAGCGCGAGCGCCATGCTGTTGGCGTCGAAGCTGTCGTCGAGCGCGATGAGCGCGCCGTGCACGCCGGACTCCGACAGGTTGTTCGCGTACTCCTGCAACATCACCCTCTTGCTAGCTTTACTAGCCCACTGCCAGTTGTGGATGCGTGCAGATCACAGTGAGATCCAATTTGAAATAAAAAAAATATATGTATGTGCAATTCACACTTGGTAGAAATGAAACATAAAGACATAAGAAGACAAAATCATGAAGACACTGTATAACGGTTTCGTATCTTATTTTCTTCTATGTTAAGTTTTATGAATTTATACGTCTATCTCTTTTTACTGTCGCTTTTTCGTTTCATCGACATTCAAATAGCATTGGAGCTAAACTTTTCACTTCAAAAATTGCAAACAAACTTGTTCGAGAAGACACTGATGACAATCCCCCTTCACCTTCAGGTTGATGGCGACGAGCCAGCGCTGCAGCCGCTCGTTGGTCCACACGAGCACGTCCCGGCAGCCGCCCCTGCCCCCCCTCACCTTCAGGTTGATGGCGACGAGCCAGCGCTGCAGCCGCTCGTTGGTCCACACGAGCACGTCCCGGCAGCCGCCCCTGCCCCCCCTCACCTTCAGGTTGATGGCGACGAGCCAGCGCTGCAGCCGCTCGTTGGTCCACACGAGCACGTCCCGGCAGCCGCCCCTGCCCCCCCTCACCTTCAGGTTGATGGCGACGAGCCAGCGCTGCAGCCGCTCGTTGGTCCACACGAGCACGTCCCGGCAGCCGCCCCTGCCCCCCTCACCTTCAGGTTGATGGCGACGAGCCAGCGCTGCAGCCGCTCGTTGGTCCACACGAGCACGTCCCGGCAGCCGCCCCTCCCCCCCTCACCTTCAGGTTGATGGCGACGAGCCAGCGCTGCAGCCGCTCGTTGGTCCACACGAACACGTCCCGGCAGCCGCCCCTCCCCCCCTCACCTTCAGGTTGATGGCGACGAGCCAGCGCTGCAGCCGCTCGTTGGTCCACACGAGCACGTCCCGGCAGCCGCCCCTCCCCCCCTCACCTTCAGGTTGATGGCGACGAGCCAGCGCTGCAGCCGCTCGTTGGTCCACACGAGCACGTCCCGGCAGCCGCCCCTCCCCCCCTCACCTTCAGGTTGATGGCGACGAGCCAGCGCTGCAGCCGCTCGTTGGTCCACACGAGCACGTCCCGGCAGCCGCCCCTCCCCCCCTCACCTTCAGGTTGATGGCGACGAGCCAGCGCTGCAGCCGCTCGTTGGTCCACACGAGCACGTCCCGGCAGCCGCCCCTCCCCCCCTCACCTTCAGGTTGATGGCGACGAGCCAGCGCTGCAGCCGCTCGTTGGTCCACACGAGCACGTCCCGGCAGCCGCCCCTCCCCCCCTCACCTTCAGGTTGATGGCGACGAGCCAGCGCTGCAGCCGCTCGTTGGTCCACACGAGCACGTCCCGGCAGCCGCCCCTCCCCCCCTCACCTTCAGGTTGATGGCGACGAGCCAGCGCTGCAGCCGCTCGTTGGTCCACACGAGCACGTCCCGGCAGCCGCCCCTCCCCCCCTCACCTTCAGGTTGATGGCGACGAGCCAGCGCTGCAGCCGCTCGTTGGTCCACACGAGCACGTCCCGGCAGCCGCCCCTCCCCCCCTCACCTTCAGGTTGATGGCGACGAGCCAGCGCTGCAGCCGCTCGTTGGTCCACACGAACACGTCCCGGCAGCCGCCCCTCCCCCCCTCACCTTCAGGTTGATGGCGACGAGCCAGCGCTGCAGCCGCTCGTTGGTCCACACGAGCACGTCCCGGCAGCCGCCCCTCCCCCCCTCACCTTCAGGTTGATGGCGACGAGCCAGCGCTGCAGCCGCTCGTTGGTCCACACGAGCACGTCCCGGCAGCCGCCCCTCCCCCCCTCACCTTCAGGTTGATGGCGACGAGCCAGCGCTGCAGCCGCTCGTTGGTCCACACGAGCACGTCCCGGCAGCCGCCCCTCCCCCCCTCACCTTCAGGTTGATGGCGACGAGCCAGCGCTGCAGCCGCTCGTTGGTCCACACGAGCACGTCCCGGCAGCCGCCCCTCCCCCCCTCACCTTCAGGTTGATGGCGACGAGCCAGCGCTGCAGCCGCTCGTTGGTCCACACGAGCACGTCCCGGCAGCCGCACTCCGCCGCCCGGCGCCGCTCCTCCAGCGCGCGCACCGAGTACCCCACCCGCTTCAGGCACGCCACGCCGAAGTGTAGCGATGTTCTGGAATACAATATGGCAAGCAAACTCAGATCGCTACCTTCCCTGCTGTCGCCACATCGCTAGACGAATATTCGGTATCGCATTATCACGCTTTAAAAAAAAAACATTGATTGTCCGTCCAAAAGGGAAACCGACGATAATTTTTCGTGATAGCATAAGAAAACATACGACGACGAGACGAACCGTTCACGTTTTCGGTTGTACCTTGTACGTTCGGCTCGGGCGGAACTAACTGCCTCGGTAGCCTAGTGGTAACAGGCTACTACTGCTACGCTGAGGTTCTGGTTTCGATTCCCGGGTATGATCAGAGATAATGGTGTAAAGTCCCTTATCTCTGGTTTTATTGGGATTTTACCATTTTCTGGCAATTTCCCAGTATCTCGAAGTTTGGGTAATGTGCCCGGCGATGTCAACAGGCTGCATGTATGCTTGAATGCATGCATTTATCTCTGCCTACTCCTTCGGAGATAGGAGGATAGAGGCGTGAAGTTACTTAAATTTCGTTTAGGACCCCCACCTAAGTATTCGGCCACATTGGTAAAAACCTCGCAATATCACGGCAATTCATAACTTCGCGATAACTCATTTGCACGGAAACATTAAAGAGGTTATCCAAAAAGGAGGAGAGACTCGTGCTCAGCAGTGGGACGTAAAAATGGTTGTTGCCAAGATTATCCAACCGTACGAATTTTGTCGCGATAAAAATTAATTTGATGTGGAGTAGTTTACAGACGGATATCGCGACAGGACAAAACTTGTCCAATATTAACGCGATTCACTATCGCGATAATTTTGGAGCGTGTGAAATAACAAATATGAGATACGCAAGCTCGCGAACGAAAGGCAAGCTCGATGTGTCTAAAAATGTGTATTTACTACAAATACAATATTCTAACTATTTCTGAACGCGTTAATTAAATAAACAGAGAGTCAGGTTGTGAGTATCTTGTAATAATACATATATTATGTATAATGTAGAAAGCTTACCTATGAAAACTGTCAACCATTTTGAGTTGCGTCCGTAAATCCCTCTTCGTGAGGTGTTCCAACATCCGCGCGTCCACCAGACACTCCATAAACGTCGTTCTGTATTGAGGTAATCCTGTAACATGGACGTAAGGTGATAACTCCAGAACAAGCTAAAATTCTTAAGCGGTAGAAATAATGAGCTTCAAGTACTGCGTTAACAATAACTGGCTTAATTTATCAATACTTTAATATTTTTATATCTAAATGATTACTGTCAAGACTTCTGGTTTATGCGTCGATGGACTTTTAATTTTTTTTAGTCTTTTTATGGTACATGTTTTTAGGCATTATTTATTTACTCTCGAGTTTTAATACTACGACTGCATTACTGGTTATATTCTGCCGGGCCGACGAGGACGTCAGCGACACCATCTCCTGGAGGGGGGGAGGTGCTCACCGAGCGAGGGTAACCAGACGTTGCCGATCCACTCGTGGTTCATGTCCCCGAAGGCGAGCGCGGCGCACGCGGTGCCGCGCGGGGCCGACGGGGACGTCAGCGACACCATCTCCTGGAGGGGGGGGAGGTGCTCACCGAGCGAGGGTAACCAGACGTTGCCGATCCACTCGTGGTTCATGTCCCCGAAGGCGAGCGCGGCGCACGCGGTGCCGCGCGGGGCCGACGGGGACGTCAGCGACACCATCTCCTGGAGGGGGGGGAGGTGCTCACCGAGCGAGGGTAACCAGACGTTGCCGATCCACTCGTGGTTCATGTCCCCGAAGGCGAGCGCGGCGCACGCGGTGCCGCGCGGGGCCGACGGGGACGTCAGCGACACCATCTCCTGGAGGGGGGGGAGGTGCTCACCGAGCGAGGGTAACCAGACGTTGCCGATCCACTCGTGGTTCATGTCCCCGAAGGCGAGCGCGGCGCACGCGGTGCCGCGCGGGGCCGACGGGGACGTCAGCGACACCATCTCCTGGATGGCCAGCCGCAGCTTCAGCCGGTGCAGCGGGTTGCTGATACCTGTATCATATACAGTTTCCCGTTGTGATTTTCAAAAAGAGAACAGGGGCACTCCAACAAGTGCGTCTCGAAAGAAATGGAAACGTTGAATGATATTAATTATACAGAGTTGTCAGTTGAAATCAACGTGAGTTTCCCGCCGCAAAAAATGATCACTCACCGATCTCGCGCTGGATCTCCTGGTCGGAGAGCGCCGACATGATGGCGCCGGACTTGACGTTGGCGCGGCAGGCGGCCACGTACCAGGCCGGCATGCCGACCCACAGCTCGAGCCAGGCCACCACGGTGGGCCCGTTCCACAGCGCGAACGGCGTGCCCGCGCGCATCGCCTCGCCCAGCAGCTCGTGCCGGTAGTCGCGGTCTCTGCCGATACACGGTCACACGTACACATACACATAAGTGGCATCTCTATCTTAGACAACGATAGAAACTATCATGATGAACATAGATCATAATCGTTCACTTTAACCGAAAAAAAATAAATACGCTTACACTCATTACTTTACACTAGGTAGGAATAAACTTGTGTTGTGGATGACGTTGTACACATACAACACATACACAAACACTCAGACCCGAACAAATATTTGTCCCGATGCGGGGATCGAATCCGCGACCCTTCGAATCAAACGGTCGTCTCACACCGTTGGAGTAACCGAATTGTAAAAAAAAGATATACACAAAAGTAAAGTAAGTCTCAATCCACGTCAACGACGGAAATTATCATGAATGATGGACAACGATAAAAATCAGTCACTTTAACGAAAAAAAAAAACGAATTTCACGAGACTGAAGCACGGCTATTTTACATAACCAGCATTAACCAACGAATTTTAACAAAAAATGAATAAGAATCGTAACAATTGACAACATTTCATATTTTTAACCTACATATTTTATTACATTATTCAAAAGTTAATCCAAAACTAGGGCACCCGTGTTTAACCATTTTTCGAAATTTTGTACTTTCATTCATAATTTCTACTTTGAAAGTTAGTGTATTCTAAAAAGACGCATGCGCCATATGACGTCACACATAGGGTGGAATGGCGATAGAACCATTGCCTAGTGCCATGACTCTAAAAAAAATTGTAGATGTCACTGTCTTGTCGTTGTCAGCTTGTCAAACTCGATGTAGGGCTGTTGATCTTGTAATTTTAAAAATATAGGTACCAGTGTTCGATACATCGAAAAAATTATCGATATATCAATATAATTTAAAAAAAAATCTTTGACCCTGCGTGTTCTTTTCTGTAATAGTGTGTACAGTGGACTGAGTTTTGACGCAAGGTTTGGAATAAACTGTTGGTAATAGTTTATTGGTCCTAAAAAGGTACGTAGCGATGAAACATCTGTTGGATGTGGTGTATTTTTGATGTCCCTTATTTTGTCTTGGGTTGGATGCAAACCATTTTCATTAATTGTATGCCCTAAGTATGTTACTGACTTCTGGAAAAATTGGCACTTTTTCCTATTCAGGTGCAATCCACATTTTTGTAATTTTTCAAAAACTATTTTAATCCTTTGTAGTAATTGGATGTAGGTGCTCCCCTGCAACGCTATGTCGTCAAAGAAACAGGCTGTACCCTCTAGTCCATGTAGTGTTTGATCCATATAACGTTGCCAAATATTTGGTGCCACCTTGACTCCAAACATTAGCCTTTTCATTTTATAGGTGCCTTTGCAAGTAGTGATTGTCTGCATCTCTGCTGTCTCATCATTAGTAGTCATATGTAAGTACGCTTGATTTATGTCTAACGTACAGAAGTACCTTCCTCCGCTTAATTTTGAAAAGATTTCTTCAATTCTAGGCATTGCGTAATTATCATTTTCTAAATGTTTATTTAAAGTCGCTCTGTAATCGGCGCATAAGCGAACCTTGCCATTTTGTTTCATAACTGGGACAACTGGTGTACCCCATTGTGAGTATGTAGACTTTTCCAAAATGCCCACTTTTTCTAGCCTGTCTATCTCCGCGTCTACTTGACTTCTCAAGGCAAATGGTACTGGACGTGGCTTCAAGAATGTAGGTATGGTCCCGTCCTTTAATTTAAAAGAAACTTTGTAATCATTAATTTTCCCAATTTCTACTGTAAATAATTCTTGGTATTCTTGTAATAAATTTTGTAATTTCAATTTAAATTCCCTTTCTGTAATATCCTTCGGTTCTTTACTAATGGCATTAACTTCAAATTGTAAATTTAGTTTCCGCAGCCATTCCCTTCCTACTACTGGGTCCACTTCTTTATTAATAACGAAGATTCTTCCCTGTATTTCTTTATCATTGTATTTAATTGAGATGTTACAAGTGCCTAGAGGTTTTATTATTTCTCCAGTATATGTTCGTAACTTTACTGAAGTGCTACTTAATTTCAATTTTGGAAAGTTCTTGTAGAAATCATTAGCGGAGCATGTGGTTACCGCTGCCCCAGTATCCAACTCTAGGTTAAGTGGTTTCTCGTTTAATTGTAATGTAATATAAAACTTGTCATTCTTATCATGATTTTGCTCTAAGGGTATTTTGTGAATTTAAAAAATGTCTTCCTCGCTTTCGTAAAAAGTTAGTCGGTGCTCTGTAGTTCTAGCTGTTTTTGTTCTTTAAAACAAACTGACTGTAAATGCCCTCGTATTTTATATTTCTTGCAAAACAATTTATTTCTCAATCTGCATTGGCTTGCTGTATGATTTGTTTTTCCACAACGGACACATTTCATCTCTCTTTCTGTACTGTCTGTATATGAGTTCTTTTTGTAAGAATTTTTCTTATATTTGTTCACTGATATTTTATTTATATTTGGTTGTATTTCATGACCCATTTCTCTACTTTCAAATTTAGATGTTTCAATGGCTAACGCTATTTTCATTATGTCATCAAATTTAGTATTTGGAGATTCCTGCAGTAACCGTTCTTTAATCTCCGAGTTTCTTAAGCCCCTTATAAATTGAACACGCAAATGGGTTTCAAAAGTGGTTTGCTTACAATTGTTGCAGATGAAATTACATTTTCCCCCTAATTCCTTCAGGCCGGCAATATAGTTGGCAATCGATTCATATTCATTTTGACCTCTTAAGCAGAATTTATGCTGTTGTGCTACTTCACTCGGTTCAGGTGCAATATGATTACCTAAAATCTGCACCAACTCATTGTAAGATTTCGATTCCGGTGTGCTGGGGGCAGTTATGTTCTTTAAAACTTGGTAGTATTTTGGACCAATGCAATTAAGGAATATTTGTAATTTTGTATCGTCGTTTTTAACGCCTTTTAATGTAATATAATTTTGTAATCGTTGCAGATAACTTGAAAAGGATTCATTAGCTTCATCGTAAGGTTGTAATGTAATACCACTCACGGCTTTCGTGCCTTGTTCCATAATAGTTTGTTGTAAGATAGCTTGCTGATTTTGCATCCCTCGCATCGTTTCCATCATCTGCATTAGCACTTGAGATAGTTGTGCTTCCATTTTAGTAGTTAACTTCAGACTTCGTTGTCACTGTTAGGTTAGGCACGTGATGATGCGCACTTTTTTTTTCCGTTGCAATTTCGCGCACATTTCTATATGTGATCACTTTACGGATCCCATCCTCGTCGCCAGTTGTTATGTATGTAATTGTGATAATACTCTGGTTGTTTATTTAATGGGGTTTATTAATACAGTAATCTTTAACCATTACAATAGAGTTAAATCAACGAGTACATTGTATATATGGAGTTAGTCATTCACATCGAGGGAGGAGTAGTGGCACAGATTATAAATTAGTCAGTCAAGTAAGTAATGTCTAACACCTATCAACGTAAAATGTACCGTCATTCCCACAACACTTACTTGCTCTTCGCCCTGGCGTAGTCCTGGTGCTGCATGGCGGGCAACCCGTGCGCGTCCCCCGCCCCGCCCGCGTCGTCCGCCAGAGACGACAGCCCTAAGGACGACGCCGACGACAGCGACCGGGGGCTCTGCCCTTGTTGTAGCTGGAAACAATTGGTATAGTCAGAATCAGCGATAGAACGTAAAAATCGAGGTCAAAAATTAAAGTATCAGTAATTAAGATATCACATAGGCACTGTTACACACAGTGCATTTGTATGTGAGTTATATTTTTTATTTTGATTTAATAAAGTACTAGCTATTGCGTAAAGTACAGCTTCGTACGCGAATATTTCCAATTCCCTAAGTGCAAAGAATACTGGTCAAATTTCTATGAAATATCTACAATGTACAGAATTAACTTTAACTAAAACCACCATACCAATCATTAGAAAACTAACAAAAATTAACATACGTTACTATCTCAGGACGAAATAAATATCAAACTCACCGGCATACCCGCCTTTTCCTTCTTACTGAAGAACCTCCCCAACGAACTCTTGATGCCCCTCTTCTTCTGCTGATGCATGGAAGCTATGGAGACGGCCGAAGACGCGGCGACCACGCCCCGCGGCAGCCCGGGCGAGGCGCCTCCGCCCCACGTGCTGCCTGACGTCATCCCGCCCAGGGATTCTTGACTTGAGCTGGGTGATCATGACAGTTCATATTAAAAAAAAGTGATGTATCGGCTTTCTATTAAGAGACACATCTACACATCACAAACTTTTTTTATGTTAAATGATTCAAGGACAAGCAGACTGGCGCGTCCTGAAGGACTCATTTGACGGTAGTTTTCAAACCCTATACTGCAGCGCCGATGAATGCCGGAGAGGAAAGGTCAATCCACAGTTTGCACAGTCTGCGCAAAAATGAACACTCGACTCTCTTTATTCGGCGAGTGGAGCGAAGTTGGAAAGGCGACGGTGGTGGTACCAAATCAAACAATTCACCAATTGCACAGACTGCCAATATCACTGGGAAGGCTTAGGTATTCTACTAGCCTGTCTAAATAACTTTCCAAAATTTTGAAATATTTTTTTAAGAAATAAATATAAATGACAATGCCAGATTGTGACCCAGCATTTACACGAAATGTAAATTAAAGAAAAACTGTGTTTTGAAAATAGAATTCTTAGTTAATTGATCTTTTTTCTGTATAACTTGAGGTTAATAATTACGATTAAAAAGACTTGGTTATGGTTGTTCCTAATTAGAAACGCAATCAATTGCGTTACTCTAAATAACAATACAATACTTTAAAACGTTCTAACTCAAGTTTTAACCACCCAAAGTTAGTTTTAATCCAAATATATTATATTCGTACATTTAATTAATATAAACATTATTTTAAAATTATTACAAACGCTGTTTTTACTATCGAAACGTTGACAATGAAGGTATCGGTCAACATAACTGTCACAGATTTTTGATCTACCCGAAAAACGATTGTACTTATATAATAGCAACAACAAACCTAGATACTTATGTCAAAGAACGGTTCTTTAAATATTAAATAATTTTATTTTTACATAGCATACAGGTTTGAAGAAATCAGAATTATTTAATACTTGACCAGGCTGTATGGACCATGTCCTTACTGTGTGTACTGTACCAAATGTATATTACTGCGGCCGTGCCACGCATGACATTTTTTAAGTTTACACATAAACTACAAGTTTAAAAGTCATTAAATGTGTGTGTATATAATCAGTTATAAAATCCCAGCAAAAAGAGGTATTCGCCATGCTGGTAAATAACTGTTTGCAGGTGGGTCAAAGTTCTATGTAATTTCTGGCATTGTCATTTGTAATAATAACTAACTTCATGAGAGATTAAGACTGGCTAAAATTTTGGACTACGAAAAAAAGTAAACAAAATTGTTTTTTTGGGTTCAGACTTCAAACCTAAGACAAAAAGTAAGATTTTGAGAAAATTACTATGTAGAAAGTAGTTTAGGATTTTCAAAATTAGCCCTTAAATAATAGCAGCATGATACTTTCAAATATCCAGAATATATGGGTAAGAAACATAAAAGCACTTTATGACAAAGGAGATGTTGCGAGCTCGGCTCTGGATCGTACACGTCCTCAAAAAATAGGTAAATTAAAGAAGAATCCGAAAAAAATACAATTAATTTATTCAAGAATATATTTTAGAGTTACAACCACATTTCATTCAAACGATTTTATCATTTTCAACTATGTTAAACATGGCAGCGATACAGCCGACACTTGAGATCAATCGATTTTGATAGTATTTAAAAAATGTTCCTTTTTTCTCCAAGTACTATATAATCAAAATACAATTTAAAAAATTAAAATGTCAAAATGACATCGCCCGCCATATTCGCCATGTTGGTTTTGAGTTGCAATTCTAACTGCAAATAATGTTTTGTAACTGCAAACAAAGCGAAATAAGTGAAAATATGCAGTAAAAAACATGTTTATGTTGATTTTGCCTGTTTAATGATATTGTGTACAATACATGGCCGGAGGTCCATACATTTTTGCAACATCTCCTTTTATTAACGTGTCTTGTAGTGGTAACACACGACCGGAACTCTCACTACACACGACCGGATGCGGTACGGCGGACCGAATCCGCCGACCAAACCGCACCCCATCGGACTTGAATAATAATAATTATGTCCGCTGGACTCCTCTACACACGACCAGTTTATGTTCGGAACGTACAGAATCCGCTGTCCGCTCCGTACCAAATCAGGACGTGTGTTACTATTAACGTAGCATATTTTATTGGCTACTTATGATATCACTGCACAGCGTGACGATTCAATGAAAATACTAGCGTAATTGTTTCGTGTATGTTTGTGAATGTTCCATAAATAATTTTAAAGTACTTAGCAAGAAATATTGCACATCAAGCCTACGAAAGAGACAATTGGCTAGTTTCGACTTGGTAGAGCGTTATCTCTGCTGCACACTGCCTATGCAATCATTGATAGTCCGGTATTGGTCAAAACTTGACCAAAATGGTCGACAAACATCACATAAAACGATCCAGGATTTACTGACAGGCTCGAACATCTGAACCTGCGCAGAGACATTGGGAGTCTGTGCGTGTTATGCCAGCTCTACAATAGTGAGTGTTCTGTCGAACTGTTCAACATGGTGCCAATATTTCTTTTCCTACACCGTACAACCCGCCGAAGAGAGAAGTTTCACCCTCACCGACTGGACACCTGGCAGTGCTCAACGGTGCGGTATTCTCGTTCGTTTCTACCCAGAACCTGTAAATTGTGGAACGAACTTCTCTCTGGGTTGTTCCCACGGTGTTACAACATGGAGTTCTTAAAAAATGGCGTCTAAAGGAGTCCTTCAGGGCTGGCAGCACGTTGGCTACTCCCCTGGTGTTGCAAACGTTCATAGGCGACGGTGATCACTTTCCATCAGGTGGGCCCGTCTGCTTGTCTGTCAACTTAATGACATAAAATAAACAAGATGCTGCGAAAGAGATATCGCTCTACATCAATCGTCAAATATGCCGAAGTCTCCTTCCTAAATTCGATATACAATATTTCTAGTCGGATACTGTACGTTTTTATATCAAGCGACAAAAAAATGACAGCTTGCTACCTTGCTAGCATTATGTCCAGAAATAATATAAGACAGTTAAATGGAATCACTAAGGATAAATAGCCAGGGGCTCTACTAGGGAAGGGACACACAACATAAAAAATATATTATTAACATACCCGCATTACTCCATATTTACAATACATTTGTTTGTTAGTTAGAATTAAAAAAAACATCCTTAGTAATTCCATTTATTTTAAATTTTAATTTGACTGACACTGATATATTGCTTAAAATAATAAAATATATTACATAAACAAAATGTTCACGATATTTTAAATAACGCATTCATAAGGAAAATAAAATATAATGTACTAAATATTTGCTTCTTTTAGTCATGAATAAATTCTTCTGCATTGGAAAGATTTAGAGATTATAGACAACGCTTAAAATATTATAGAAAATATATATTCCAGCTCCTTTGAAGTTTTCGTACAAAAATATAGGTACAGTTCTGATATTATGTCATGATAAATATTCGATACATGTACTATAAAAAATAAACTATACCAATTGTAAATCGAGTAAACTCTAGATCTTAGGCTTCATACTCATTATGCAGGTAGTCGAATGCGGCTAGTCGTACGGCTGACCGCAGGATGCGGTTGCAAAAGCGGGTAGCCGGATCTCGGACAGCCGCCTTCGCAACCGCAACGTGCGGTTGAGGAACCGCTGTGATTTGCAGTCATATCGATCCATTTCAAAGATGGAATATTCTATCAGAATACTCGGGTAATTTGGGTGTTGCAATTTGCTGGCCGACTCTGGATTTTTATTATATTATTTACTACTGTTATATTAGAATGGTTTGACCGCCATTGTTCGATTGATTGTCTGTACTAGCGGGAGAGTTCTCCTCCAATAGAGGACGATGGGGTCGTCACGTCCCAATGCCTTCCAAGCTTGCATAATAGCTTCAAGCTGTATAATTATATCATCCTTCAAATCGTTGACCATCGCTTCCATCATAATAGTCAGTGGCGGCTCTAGCTCGTGTAGCGCCCGTGTGCAATGAAACCCTGGCGCCCCCTAGGCCTGATCCCCCCCGCGCCTATAACAACTAATTTTGCCGTCGTTTGACACCGCCGCACAACCGGCGCCGCGCTGTCTGGCCGCTTCTAAACTTTAAATACGTAAAATAAGGTTTATTTCGAGTTGAAACAAAATGTCCGAAAAAGAAGCTGCCCATAGGGCGCTCACGTTTGATAGCTACCGCCACCGCGCTGCCTGGCCGGTTCTGATTGGTCCAAGACGATGCTCTTAGCTGTCTCAGGGAGCGCCGCGGCGCCCGTGTGCATTGGCCGCCCTGCACTATAGGATAAGCCGCCCCTGATAATAGTCACAATACCCTTCAGATATAACTAGCAGTGTCACTAGAAGATGGATGATACAGCAGATAGTTATCCAGCATCTTATACAAATTCGATTTGAGGCATACTCTGTGAGGGGCATAGTTGAGTTGAGTATCGGGGCAGTCGCACCAAACGTTGATGGCTGGTCGATTGGGGGGACGCCTAACGATCGGAATGGGGGGAGGTCCAACGATCGTAGTGGGAGGCCTGACGATTGCAATGGGTTTGAAGGTAGGTGTGAATCTAGGTCTAGGTAGACACCTGTGTATCGGGATCCGTGCGAGGCTCCCTGACATTATTGAGGTCCTGGCAGCGTGAAAGTAAATTTTATACGTTAGAAATATATACCATTCTTATTTTTAAACATGAACATTTATCAACATTTTTATTGTACAGTTACCAACGTCTTGGGTAGCGTTCAGGATTAATATTATTATAATTATTATTATTCAGTTTTACCAAGACCATAGAGGCTGAAAAGCAACCAAAACGTCAGGTCAATTCAAAGAGACAAAACCAAGTTTTTCTTAATCAGTTTTTTGTATTCAATTTAATTTTATGATCTAAAATGTAATCCCAAAAAGATGTTGCAATCAAAAACATTTTATTAAATAAATTGTGGACATAGCCAATTTGATTCAATATTTTTGACTTAGTAGTTCCATATAGCGCCGCACTGGGCGTTTTGAACGAACCTTCAAACGAGGAGAGGCGGCTGAAACAGAGGCGGTGTTGAGGCCTGTTTCAGCCGCCTCTTCTTGAGCCGATAACATAGTAAGACCTAGTAATCTTTGCATGCTCGAGGTCTGTGCCGACACGCGATCATGCAGACTAATTAATCCTGTAACTAATTCAAAGCATCGAGCCCTTATATTGGACGAGCCAGTTGGTCCAGCGGTGTGTGACGTTTGAACCGAGTCTCACGGGTTCGATCCCCGTACCGAGACAAATATTTTTATGGCCTACAGATATTTGTTTCGGGTCTTTGTTGTGTTGTGTGTGAATAACGGCACCCACGACACAGGTTTACATCTAGCGTTAGGTTGCGAGTGTAAGCTTGTTTATTATTTCTCCACGCCTACATTCAGGCAGAGAATATGTAATAATACTACGTATAGAATGGACACTTCGACGTCCCGCACGATTTCCCCGCATTACCCAACCTCCTCCCCTCTTATGGACGACGGTTGGTATTATGTACGTGCTACGCACACAGGTGCACGTGTAGATACACGTCACTGATTGATGTCTGTGTATTAGAGACCAAATTAAGCGTTTGTATGGAATTTTGGCGGAGAGTCCGCGGTGTGATTCAGGTTAGGGCACTGCGGCGAGTACAAGGGAGTATACTCACGAATCATAAGGCGCAGGGTAATGGGACCGCAGCCTGTCCCTCTCGGCGTGCAGCGCCCGCGCCGCGCGCTCCAGCCGCAGCGAGCGCGCCGTGAGCGGGGACTCCGCCCCCTCGCCCACCGCTCCCGCCACGCCACCCGCACCCTCCTCGCATAGCTGTAACTGTCATTCTTCGTTGAAGCGTACGAAGGACCATGGCGAGATTAGTCCAAAAAAAATTAAATATGATTAACGGGCAGAGAGCTCTTCTAGAGTTCAGTTCCCAAATTAAGTGTCCGTTGGCGTCAATACGTAATATATTGTAACAATAAAGAGTTAAATAAATCAATAAATAATTATTAAATGTGACACAGATTCGAATGATTATCTTGGGAACTCAAGATAATCATACATATTGCGATAAATAATATGACAAATCATATTATTTATCGCAATAATTTATGCGTTTCCCACGCATATTATGTCTCTGTTATAGTTATCACGAAGCCAAAAAAATATAATAAATAGCTTTAATGTTTTGGAGTTTACATTATTTTAACAATAATCTACAGAATACTAAATAATAATGTTACATAAATGCTACTTGTACATACATCTTTAATACACTATACTCACAAATAAAACTAAATATGTAAACTTAAAATTTACTACATTTCACGTAAGTGTGCGTGTAAAATATTATTTTACGACGAGTCAATTCGAGAGGGCTACTATATCAAAATACGTCTTTTATATAATTTTCACTACAAACTAGCCTATTAAATTTAAAGGTAAAAATACTCAACTATTAAATAATTTTATTTAATTACCTACTTACAATAAAATAGGCTCAATACAACTCAATTACTACTTATATGAAAATTAAAAATTGTACAATTTGAAATATGTTTATTATTATTATTATATGTTTAGATATATTTTTAAATTTAACAGGCGAAATGTAACAGTTAACATATTACGAGTGTTAAAAGCTTCGCCTAACTACATTGCAAGAAGCAGTGCAGGCTGTGCTTCAGTATCGGATTGCAAGACAGAACATCCTGTGTAGTATTTAGTTTTTCTCAATCCAATTGAGAATGGAGCAATGGAGCAATTTAGTCAGTTAGTTCAGAAAGCCAAAATGTGGCAATTAAATTACAATAACAATGAAACATGTACAATTAATTCGACGTATACTATCTGAGAGTATTATGTAAGAATTGAAGCAAAGAAGAATATAAGTTTTAGTTTCTCGTACCGCGAAATTTCAGCAGATGCTTTCTCCATTACTTAGCAATTTTTTCTTATGACGTGTAATGTACGGATGAATTAAAAACGTCTGTGATACATTTCTGATTATAGTGAAAATAGTAATTTATTAGATAAATAATAGGGATGTTTTTTTTTTTTCTTAATCTTCATTTAAAGAGCTTGGTCAAAGACCATGACGCTCTATACGTTCACATGAATTACATTCTTCATTAAAAAAAATAATTAAACAACATTAGCTCATTGACAATTGATATAGTTGCAACAGTATTCTGGCGTCATCCGTAGTAGGATCTGCCAGGACACTGTTGCAATGTCCTATTTCTAATGAAGCCCTGCGATGAGATGTTAATAACGCTTAATGAAAGCTCTGGCAATCTTTAGACATCAGACCTTTTAATAACATAAGTATTTCTAACTTGTAAATCTAAATCTATTTTACATAATAATATACAACGTGCAACAGGATTGAATGTACAACCCGAAACTAGTTTGTTCAGAATCGATAACCGAATCGATTTCAGACATTTTTGATATAGGTAATATTTTGTCCCAAAATTAGTTACAATTAAGGAAATTATGGTCACCCATTTGGCGAACAGTCAATACAACCGAAAATGAGACTAAGGACTATCCAAAATAAAATGCTAGTCTCAACAAGGTTATTGGAACTCGTTGAGACGTGCATTTTATTATAAATAATAATTTAGGGAATAAAATAGTGAAAACGAATCTTATTATTAGCGAGTGTTAAATAGGAGTACGCAGGTTACGCTACATCACATTGCGACAGTGTACGTGTGTGAGTTGTTTTGTGTATTAGGTGCGGTCGTAGGTAGAGGTAGGGTAAGTATGCGTAGGGGTGTGCATACTGTTGGTACAAAATGGAGACAAGTTGTTTCTTAAATAAAACATGTTAAATACCGAAACATGTAATTTCAGTTCATGTTTTATGATTATAACTCGATTTTCTAATCGAGGTGTTTAAGAGTGTCCATTATTCCCGTTACATGTTGTATAACAGATACTGATGATAGCTCTACTGAATATTAAATCAATTTAGGAAATACAGAATCAAATACGTACTCATACGAACTCAATCACGCTACTTAGAAACAGCGTATTGTAAGCTTATAATGTATATTACTCATAATATATTATATAGCATTAAGTTCTTGCATACAATCCACATACATAAATAATTTTATTTAGAATCAAAGCTGCTACTTTTACAGTGTCAGATGTAATCAAATATCGAGACCACTCTAATACGAGCCAACAATGCAAAATATTAGCAGTATTATACAGTAGTTATAATTTAATTGTGATTCACCATAAGCTAGAACAATATTAATAAAACGAGTCTCATTTTTTAAACTAACACTATTTATTTTGTGGCATCATTGTGTTCATTTTTGTACAGTCAGTACAGTTGAGTCTTGTTGAACAAATGTGTGACAACTAATTTCATACTTAATAAGTACATCTAAAGTAAGATTACTTTCTTGATTCTAGATTCTAGCTATTGGTAAAACAACTTTATTATGGAACAAGATAGTGTTGTCCACAAAATGCTATATTGCACTTCGTTCTCCTTTCGAAATTTCAACTAGATCGTTGAATTTGAGCACACATTTATCAGTTTTATTGCCAGGACGGAGGTGACTGATAAATGTTTATAACAAGTAACGAAAAATCCATACTGTGTGTATTAATTAAGCGCAACAATGATAACAAAGCTCAGCATAGAACGTTTCGTTTGTTAACACATCACATGGGAACAGAAGCAACTTAGCGAAGTGAAATGCAGCGCGGCGTAGCTTCATGTTGATTAGCCACTCTCAAACAAGGATTCGTCTTAGGATACTTAAATTAGAAGTAATGGGGAATATGCGTGTATTTTTAAAATATATTTTATTTTGTATAAAATAATAATATATATAAAATAACACCTACTATAAATGTCAAAAAAATCAACGCTTAAAACGTAATTTCAAGTGTTTGAATACAACAATTAATACTTGACAAAGGAGAGATTAGCAACACTTTAGCTAATATACGTTTATGAATAAGGGGGTTAGTCGAATTCTCTGCTCAATAACGTCGCTCATTAAAATTTATTTTCATTTAAAAAAACGCACATAAAAATACTGAATAACACATGAGGCATAATTGCAACTAATATTGAAATATGAACATAATTTAAATCACACACATATTCCCTACTACGCAAGAATGGGTATAGACAGGTGTGGGACTTTGGCAGTGGGCTGTGAGCCGGGTAGCGTGGAGTAGGCGGCAGGGCAGTAGGTAGCAGGTAGTGGACGGCAGGTAGTGGGCAATGGGACCGACCTGGCTGGCGGGCAGGCTCTCGGAGGCGGGCGCGCGGTAGTGCGAGTGCGCGGGAGACATCGACGCCGGCGCCTGGCCCACAACCACAACCCATACAATTCTTACATTTATACAGCATTTAGAGATAAGTATCGACACGGATTTTGAGCGCTGGACGAAAGTGTGGATCGCTTAACGCACACTTAAAGCAAAATAAAACGAATATCGACTTTAGATTATGATGCGTCGTTCGATGGGCCAATCAATGTATACAACGTGTAACAGGATTGAATGTACAACCCGAGTCTAATTTTTCAGAATCGATAACCGAATCGATTTTAGTCATATTTGATATAGGTAACATTTTGTCCCAAAATTAATTACAATTAAAGAAATTATGGTCACCCGTTTGGTGAACAGTCAATAAAAACGAAAATGAGACTAACGTCTATCCAAAATAAAATGCTAGTCTCAACAAGTTTATTAGAACTCGTCGAGACGTGCATTTTATTATTAATAATAATTTAAGAAATAAAATTGTGTGAAAATGAATCTTATTACTAGCGAGTGTTCAATAGGGGTACGCAGGTTACGCTACATCACATTGCGACAGTGTATGTATGTGAGTTGGTTTAGGTTTTATGTGCGTTCGTAATTCGAGATAGGGTATGTATGCATAGGGTGTGCATACTGTTCGTACAAACAGAGGACAACTTGTTTCTTAAATAAAAAATATTAAATACTTAAACATGTAATTTAAGCTCATGTATTATGTTTGTAACTCGATTTTCTAATCCAGGTGTAAAATAGTGTGCATCATTCCTGTTACATGTTGTATATATGATCTCCGCACGCTTAGGTTCATACCACCAAAGAGTCCCAATCGTTAACTTCTGCACACATGAAGGTAAACGCTCAAGCTCCGTGCCGATAATTGTACTCAGATACAGTTGGAGTCTTACGGGTTAATACTGAAACGTCACTCAATTCAAAAAAGGACTTCAGTCTTTTTTATCTCTATAAAATACGTAAAGAGATTTAAATGTAACTTTAAATAAGGATGTCGATCCTTACTGAAAAATATTGATTTTCGTGCAACCGAGCCGAAACGTCGGTATAGAGGTAAAAAAAGTATATATTTTTTATCGAAAATAGCGTAACGACCCGGTTTCAAATGTGTGTGATGAATGTGAAACACGAGTATTTTAAAAGTTATACCGAATCGAAGTGTCATAAATCGATCCACGATTAAATCAAGGTACTACAAATTCCATGAACAACGACGACGCGCAAAAAAAGAGGATTCTTATGTCAACGCCGTGTAATTTTTACTATCTATACATATAAAAATCAATTGCTGTTCGTTAGTTTCGCTAAAACTCGAGAACGGCTGGACCAATTTTTCTAATATTGGTTTTGAACGATTTTTGGAGGAACCAGGGAAGGTTTAAAAGGTTAGAAAAAGAAATGAAGAAATTGAAGGAAAACAGTAAAAACCACTATTTTATTTTCCCGTACAAATAGTTCGTATCTATCAAAGCTTTGACACATTATTTCATTCTGAGGCAATACGAAGTTTGCCGGGTCAGCTAGTATTTGATAATGTGTATGGGTGTTATAGAAATAAAAGATCGAACATCGATTCTCTAGGGTAGAGAGTATCGATTCAGTACTTGCGATTACGATTGATCGATTGATCGATTGTTTTTTAGTCCAAAAAAATCGATTTTCCCATTAATTAACCTAAGATCGACATCCCTAACTTAAATAAAATGACATTTCAGTATTTAGCCAGAAGGGGTTCGAGCTTTCTCACAAACAAATATTGTAGGTTAAGCTTCCATCAATAGCGACAGATCAAGGTATACATATTATAGATACTGAATCTAACGTTAATTATACTGACCAAAATTAATTTGAACACTTTTGTAATTTTCATTCAGCATAATAGTTAGAAAGTTCTCAAGCGCCACTTATTTCTAGCAAAGATTTCGATCACTTATTGATCGTCGATGTATTAGATACAAGAAGACAACACCATTTCTTTAAAAACATATTTTCTACGTATGATTGACAACGACAATACGGTTTTTCAATGAAGTTAGGTCAATGAAGATAGGTCTGTACAACAAAATAATTGTTAATTCAATTAGTTCAGTATATGTATCATAAGCGATTTTTGCAATACCAAATGGTAAATATTTTTTTTTGTTTTAAATAATGTACACTATTTTATTTTCAAAAAACCATGACAGTGGAAGAATTCCCTTCCAGAGGAGGAGAATTCTTCCGCTAGTGGGCGGTGGGGTCGTCACGTCCCGACGTCTTTTGAACATCATTCAAATGTAATTAGCTCAGGCGCACCTCAGGATTGATGAAGATGCAGTAGGTAAATTCCTATCAGAATACCAGCGTTGTAGTTCATGCTGCAGCATCCCGCTATGTATGTATATGATAGGAGCCATTTTTTTGGCTTTTTTACGTTTTATATGTTTGTAGTATGAAGCAGTTATTTTAAGTGTAAGCCAAAAAATAAATATATTTTTTTTCTCTCTTTTTTCTAAACAGTTAGTGGTACGTACGGTGTGGTACTTGTGGTGGGGGTTGATGTGTCCGTGGGGCAGGTGCGGGGCGTGCGGGGCGTGCGGCGGGCGCGACGGGGAGGCGGGGGGCGGGGACTCCGCGCGGCGGGACACCACGTTCATGTGCTCGTAGCTGCCCACCTGCCGGGAAACGAACAGTTCATTATAATAAACTCGCCGCTAGCCGCGGCTTCGCCCGCGTGGTGGCATAGTCTCTCCAAAATCGCATCGCAAATCACGCGCAATAACTTTGCTAAAGATCGTTACGTGACCGAATGCATAGTTTACGATTCTAGAAAGGACACACAGACAAACATAATTTTTCATACAGGGTGTCCTAGAATTCAACGTCAAGCCGAAACCGGATGATAGGATAGATAGATGGTAACTACTACTTCGGACGTAAAGTTCGTAGAGTAAAGTAAAAGAGGGAAAACGTGGCCACCAGAAAAATATGACGATTGATTTATTGTTCTTGGACCATATAGGGGATCCATCTGCTGCTTCGGGGACTATTGATTCAAAATTTGCTTGCAACTGGTGGTAGAGCTCCAGTGACGGGGCTCGCGGGCGTAGGCACCACCGCATTACCTAATATACTTGCCGCTAAATGGTAGTGTTCAACACTATCGTGTTCCGGTCAGGTGGTAATGTACGGCCCTGAAATTTCCGGCACAGAGGCATAAGACCTTAGGCCTCAGGAGTAGTAACGCATCTGCATTGTGACCTTGGTCTTTGTGTAAGTGTCTATAGACTGCAGTCATCACTTAACATCAATGTGAACTGCATGCTTGTTAACCACTTCCATTACATAAAAAAAAACCTCAGTTCTGGAATTTTGACAAAAAATTGAGACACGCTAAAGCGGCTTAACGGATTTCGATGGAATTTTGTACACGAGATCCCAGTGCTAGGCAGAAACACCGACCCTCGACTCGAGTTCCTCGGCGCGCGCCTCGGTGCTCTGCTTCTCCTCCTGGATGAGGCGGATCTCGGTGTTGATGGCGTCCAGCTGCTCCTGCAGCATGAGCGCCAGCGCCGCCGCGTCCGTGTGCCCGCCCTCGCCGCCGCCGTCCGACTCGTCGTTCTGACCAAAAAAAAGATTGTCTGTCAATTCGGTTGACGGATGATAATTTTACGTCACAAGTCGGCTTGTGACGTAAAATTCACTCATTCGCCCACACACTTCGGTCCATCGTGCCACTCGTTCACTTGCACCACGCTCTTGCTTGCACGTTGCACACGTTGCGATATGATTTCAATCGTTTAAGTTTAATATCATCATCATCATAATTTCAGCCAAAACACGTCCACTGCTGAACATAAACGGCCCGGTTAGTCCAGCGGTGTGAGATGACCGTTTGATTCGAAGGTTCGATCCCCGCACCGGGACAAATTTTTGTATAGCCTACAGATATTTGTTTCGGGTCTGGGTGTTTGTGTATGTGTTGTATGTGTACAACGGCACCCACGACACAGGTTTATACCTACTGTGGGACTGTGAGTGTAAGATAAAAAAAAAAGGCCTCCCCCAAAGAATGCCACAACGAATGGACCCGGGCCGCCCTCATTCAGCGATTGCCCGCGACCTTCACCAGGTCGTCGGTCCACCTCGCGGAGGGGCTGCCTACGGTTCGTTTTCCGGTACGCGGTCGCCACTCTAGAACTCCTCTGCCCCAACGGCCGTCAGTTCTGCGAGCTATGTGCCCTGCCCGCTGCCACTTCAGTTTCGCTATTCGGTGGGCTATGTCGGTTACTTTGGTTCTCATGCGGATTTCCTCATTTCTGATTCGATCTCGCAGAGAAACTCCGAGCATAGCAAGTTTAATATACACGAAATAGATTCGTAAAAATACTTTTATTTCAGTGGGCGTAGCTCGCGAAATCTAAGAACACATATCCAGTACCGATTCGACGTAGCTAGCAAGAGTACCAAAAAGCAAGAAAAAATATGATGCCCTTTCAGTAAAAATATTACACTTATGCTCATGCTTCAAATTTGCTTTGAAATTTTACTCTCCACGCGCTTTAATAAATCGGACAACAAGATTAATAAAAATTTTACCAGCTAGTATACAGTTGAGATTCAAATTTATAGGCATGATTTACTTCAGTACATAGTCGGTTGGCGACACTCTTGGTTATGTTTATAAGTATTTTTGTACCTGGGACAATACCATCATCTCTTGTGCCAGACTTATTTCAATGTTACCTTGTTTTGACCTATAACAAACGTGAGCTTACTTTTCGTTGACGTTCATCATACGTCAAAATAAAGTATGTATGTATGTATCTTCACGCCAGGTCCCTAACGGGGTAGGCAGAGAGTGTAGAGCGCCAGATATCCCGGTTCTGACAAACCTCTCGTGCCCCGTCTACTTTCATCATTCTCTTCATACATGCACGCCGATTCCTAAGACTTTTGATCCCAGCATCAGACAGAACTCGACCTATTTGGTCATGGAAGGTCAGTCTTGGTCTTCCTGGGCCTCTGCAACCATTCACATTCGCATTGTATCTGTTTAGTCATTCGCTCATTCGACATTCTTTCTATATGCCCGAACCATCGGAGCATGCCTTTTTTTCATTTTTACACCGATACTATCATTCACACAAAGCCTCTTTCTTACATCTTAATTACGAACGCGATCGGTGAGTGATACACCGCAGATCTTGCGCAATGATCTCATCTCGACCGCGTTCAACTTACTTTCCTGCTTGTGGAGGAACGGGTGGAAGTGTTCCTCCGGCGAGAAGGGAGGATCCTCCAACCAGGCGAGGTGGTAGCGCCTGGCGGGCCGCGGCCCAACGGTTGACGTTGGGAAGTTGTATATAAGCCAACTCTTGTGAAATCTTCGTATGTGCGATGTAATTTGACTGCACACCATCTATCGTACTAGACAAGTACTGTAAGGTTTCATTGTATTCCACTAGTTGGCACCTTAATGTAGTGGACGCTACATGCTCTTTCCTGCATACCCAGCTCTCGCTTCCATATAAAAGCGTTGGAGTAAGTACAGCATTATGTACGGCTAGTCGCGCCCGCTGGCTGAGATGTTTAGATTCTAGTAGCTTACCCAACGCTCCATTCACGCAATTCCCAGCAAGCACTCTTCTTTCTATGTCAGTGGTGTACCTACCATCCTTGCTAAAAGCACATCCAAGATATACAATTTCATCCACCTGTTCTAACACTGCATCATCTACTGCTACCCTTGCATTTGTTCTCTGCTCATCTCTTTCAAATACTAATACTTTAGTTTTATCCACATTCAATTGTAAGCCTTTCTCCATACAATCCTCTTTCATGACTGTGACTAGTGCTTGTAGCCCAGATGGTGTAGGGCTAACAATTACCGCATCATCTGCGTAAAGCAGACAGTTCACCACTAAGTCACCCATACGCTCTCCCACATCCATCAACTTCACCCTCTGGAGGCATTTGTCCAGATATATGATAAACAGCCTAGACGAAAGCACGCAACCCTGTCTGACACCGATGTTAACATCAAACCAGGGTGACATGTTACCATCTACCCGCACACATGCTTGACAGCCCACATACGTGGACTGTATTGCACGGAGCAGACTGCCATCAATACCATACTCTGGCAAAATGTCCCACAGCTCCTTTCGTAATACCCTATCAAAGGCTTTCTCCAAATCACAAAACCGCAGAAAACCTTCTGACTCACAGCCAGATGCTTCTCTACGATGTTGCGGAGGGAGAAAACTTGATCCATACATCCTCTTCCAGTTCTGAAACCACCCTGTGCATCCCACAACAGCCCGTCGGACTTCTCTTTCATTCTTCTTTCTAAGACTTTCCCATACACTTTAGCTGCCAAACTGATCAAACTGATCGCTCGATAACTGGTGCAAAATAAAGTTATCTATACAATATAAATAAAATTGAAGTATCTGTTTGTAATATAAAAATAACCGCTATTTACTACATGCATATGTATGGGTTGTTGTGGGATGCACAGGGTGGTTTCAGAACTGGAAGAGGATGTATGGATCAAGTTTTCTCCCTCCGCAACATCGTAGAGAAGCATCTTGCTGTGAGCCAGAAGGTTTTCTGCGGTTTTGTGGATTTGGAGAAGGCGTTTGATAGGGTATTACGAAAGGAGCTGTGGGACATTTTGCCAGAGTATGGTATTGATGGCAGTCTGCTCCGTGCAATACAGTCCACGTATGTGGGCTGTCAAGCATGTGTGCGGGTAGATGGTAACATGTCACCCTGGTTTGATGTTAACATCGGTGTCAAACAGGGTTGCGTGCTTTCGTCTAGGCTGTTTATTATATATCTGGACAAATGCCTCCAGAGGGTGAAGTTGATGGATGTGGGAGTGCGTATGGGTGACTTAGTGGTGAACTGTCTGCTTTACGCAGATGATGCGGTAATTGTTAGCTCTACACCATCTGGGCTACAAGCACTAGTCACAGTCATGAAAGAGGATTGTATGGAGAAAGGCTTACAATTGAATGTGGATAAAACTAAAGTATTAGTATTTGAAAGAGATGAACAGAGAACAAATGCAAGGGTAGTAGTAGATGATGCAGTGTTAGAACAGGTTGATGAAATTGTATATCTTGGATGTGCTTTTAGCAAGGATGGTAGGTACACCACTGACATAGAAAGAAGAGTGCTTGCTGGGAATTGCGTGAATGGAGCGTTGGGTAAGCTGCTAGAATCGAAACATCTCAGCCAGCGGGCTCGACTAGCCGTACATAATGCTGTACTTACTCCAACGCTTTTATATGGAAGCGAGAGCTGGGTATGCAGGAAAGAGCATGAAAGTAAGTTGAACGCGGTCGAGATGAGATCTTTGCGCAAGATCTGCGGTGTATCACTCACCGATCGCGTTCGTAATGAAGATGTAAGAAAGAGACTTTGTGTGAATGATAGTATCGGTGTAAAAATGAAAAAAGGCATGCTCCGATGGTTCGGGCATATAGAAAGAATGTCGAATGAGCGAATGACTAAACAGATATACAATGCGAATGTGGATGGTTGCAGAGGCCCAGGAAGACCAAGGCTGACCTACCATGACCAAATAGGTCGAGTTCTGTCTGATGGTGGGGTCAAAAGTCTTAGGAATCGGCGTGCATGTATGAAGAGAATGATGAAGGTAGACGAGGCACGAGAGGTTTGTCAGAACCGGGATGTCTGGCGCTCTACACTCTCTGCCTACCCCGTTAGGGACCTGGCGTGAAGATACATACATACATGCATATGTATGTATACATATGCGAAAACAACATTTTTTACAATTTTTGTATTGTATTGTATCTTCACGCCAGGTCCCTAACGGGGTAGGCAGAGAGTGTAGAGCGCCAGACATCCCGGTTCTGACAAACCTCTCGTGCCTCGTCTACCTTCATCATTCTCTTCATACATGCACGCCGATTCCTAAGACTTTTGACCCCACCATCAGACAGAACTCGACCTATTTGGTCATGGTAGGTCAGCCTTGGTCTTCCTGGGCCTCTGCAACCATCCACATTCGCATTGTATATCTGTTTAGTCATTCGCTCATTCGACATTCTTTCTATATGCCCGAACCATCGGAGCATGCCTTTTTTCATTTTTACACCGATACTATCATTCACACAAAGTCTCTTTCTTACATCTTCATTACGAACGCGATCGGTGAGTGATACACCGCAGATCTTGCGCAAAGATCTCATCTCGACCGCGTTCAACTTACTTTCATGCTCTTTCCTGCATACCCAGCTCTCGCTTCCATATAAAAGCGTTGGAGTAAGTACAGCATTATGTACGGCTAGTCGAGCCCGCTGGCTGAGATGTTTAGATTCTAGCAGCTTACCCAACGCTCCATTCACGCAATTCCCAGCAAGCACTCTTCTTTCTATGTCAGTGGTGTACCTACCATCCTTGCTAAAAGCACATCCAAGATATACAATTTCATCAACCTGTTCTAACACTACATCATCTACTACTACCCTTGCATTTGTTCTCTGTTCATCTCTTTCAAATACTAATACTTTAGTTTTATCCACATTCAATTGTAAGAAATTCTCCATACAATCCTCTTTCATGACTGTGACTAGTGCTTGTAGCCCAGATGGTGTAGAGCTAACAATTACCGCATCATCTGCGTAAAGCAGACAGTTCACCACTAAGTCACCCATACGCACTCCCACATCCATCAACTTCACCCTCTGGAGGCATTTGTCCAGATATATAATAAACAGCCTAGACGAAAGCACGCAACCCTGTTTGACACCGATGTTAACATCAAACCAGGGTGACATGTTACCATCTACCCGCACACATGCTTGACAGCCCACATACGTGGACTGTACAATTTTTGTCTGTCTGTCTATCTGTTTGTTGGGGCTAATAGCTTATGTAATAAGGAGTAACTTAGACTACTTTTATACTAGCTGCGCCCACGACTTTGTCCGCGTAGATATTAACAATCATAAATTCTCACGCGGACGATATCGCGGGCACAGCTAATATTACAATAAGACTGCTATATGAGATGGATGGAGAGGGTATGGCGGTTGGTAATAAGTGTGTTTATAATTACCTCCGCATCGCTGGAGACGTCGAAGGCTTGCTGCACGTTGGCCAACACGTGAGCCTGCTGTAACTTCTCCCACGATCCGTCCAACTGCAGATAAGGCAGACGATTAAACCGTGTTTTCTTATTTTAAGGATTTTTTAAATGTATCAATGTGATTTGGATGGGAACATAAGTCTATATTAGGTGCCTCTTAAAAGTTTTTTCAAACATGACAGTATAACATCTAAAGTTGCTAACAATTTATTTACATTACAGTAAGACCACATGATTTTATGGATTTAAATATTTTGTATACATGTCATATTGACTAAAATAATTGTGAAAGTACAATGGTTAAAGCAAATTATTGCCATACGTTTGGATAAAGCCATTAAATAAAAAAATAGGTTTATTCCTTATGGAATCGAGAAAATTAGAAGACCATGTTTTTCAGATTTTCAGAAGGAGCACATTGAGGGAATTTCAAATTATACCTACTTGATATTTTCTTTTTCGTGTACACGGTAGCTAGAAACCGACTACCAACTACTAGTGGTGTTATACACGTAGGTAAGTGAAATTTGCATATTAAATTTACACAAAGAACAAGTTTCAAGTTGGCCCCGCGTCTTGTACACTAACTTTATCAAAAGATGGAGAAAAATACGTATAATCATGGAAAAATACTCAAAAGATAATTTGAATCATTGTTTTTCTGTCGGAAATCTCAATATTATATTGGCTTTTGGAACTCTGCCGGTGAACGACAAAGAATGACTCTTTTTCTTTTCTTTCTACTCTTTGCTATCAGTTTGTACAGGGGAAGTGAGACATTCTACTGATACACTTTTTACATTAGCATATTATATTTAATTTTATCTTAGTGATATTCTTGACTTTACATATATTTTTTATCTTGTTTGACATGTATATCAATTGTCATTCACTTTAATTTATTTTTTTGTTTTTGACGTGTCATAAGAGGTGCCTGTCACCCTAAATGAATAAATGAGTTTCTGATTCTTATAGCGTAGAAGGTGCAGGCCCTAGCTCCATACATTTTAGAACGTCTCCTTTAAGGGCTTTTCTTCAGTATTTCTTCGGCTTAGTAGGGGATTATGAAGGATGAATTTTATTTTCTTTTTGTGTACCTTTGGCTGGAAGAGAGCGACGGGGGGCGGTTGTGGTGCGGCGGGGGACAGCGAGCGAGTGAGCGCGTCCGTCTGCTGGATGTTGAACGCTATTTCTTGTTGGAGCATCTGCCGCTTCAACTGGAACACGTTTTATATTTATTAAATGACTAATAACTAACAATAGCAATCATTTTTCAGGCATTTTCGAAACAAATTGCTGTATCTATCTATCTCCTCCATCGCTTCAGCCGAGAGACGTCCACAGCTGGACAAAGAATTTCCTCCAATGATTCCCACAACAGGCTAATATACCATAACTTCTCTTTAAACTCTAACCCCCTTATTCATAAACGTACATTAGATACGTTTTAGCTATAGAATGCTTTGTCTTTGTCAGTTGCATTGTGAAATGTGCAGGATAGAAAAAGACAAAGAAGAGATTAGCAACACTTTAGCTAAAATACGTTTATGAATAAGGGGGTATGTCCTTGAAGGTGCATATGCTTGTATGTTAGTGTATAATATTCACGGTAAAAATATGACACGCATTTAAACGCTTTTTTTTACATATTTTGAAGACTGTAACAACTTTTCATCATTAAGCCTCATACTATTAAATATGAGGCTTTTATGGAACGTTTTTATGGTAATTCTTTCTGATGACATATGAGATTATTTGATACCTGCTCGGTCTCCATCCGCCACTTGGCCAGCTCCTTGAGGATGTCCTGCTTCTCGTTGAGCAGGTCGTCTGCGTACTTGCGCGTCTTCTCCAGCTCCTGCGTCAGCGCGTTCTTCTCGTCCAGCGCGTGCATGCGCTCCTTTAGGTGCACTTGTAACCTGACCAGTACAAAATAAGCGGGTTAGTAAAAACAGAAATGCTATCGTAAAAGTTGCCGGTTATCCAAAAACATTGCAAATTAGACTTTACAATCATAGAAATAAGGCACCGACGCGACCGACCGGACATTTCTGCGCAGTATGTTTGAAACCGATGACAAAGATGTCTTTCGAAAGATAATGTGCGCCTGAATATTGCAAACAGAAATATCAAGATTTACTTTCAAATTATAATAACGTAACTTCACGTCTGTAATCCCCGAAGGGGTAGGCAGAGGTAAATGCATGCGTTAAAGCATACATGACAACCTTAGGTCTCAGAGATGGCAACGCATCTGCATTTTGCGCTCTGGTTTTTATGTAGATGTCTATAGGCGACAGTCATCCTTTAACATCAATGTGAGCTGCATGCTTGTTTGTCAACTTCCTTCCATAAAAAAAATAAATTAAATACAAATATAAGGGGGAGGGGGGCGGGGATCGAAAACACAGATATTTTGCGTGACGTAACTAATGGACGGCCCCCGAGAAGAGCAATAAACAGTTCGCCGACCTGTCGTTGGACTCGGACAGCAGCTTGTCGACGGTGGCGGAGAGGCGCGTGTTGTGCTCCTCGTTCATGCGCAGGCGCTGGTTGAGGCGCATGAGCTCGGCGTTCTTCTCCTCCACGCTGGCCTCCAGCCGCTGGATGCGGTCCTCCGCCGACCCGTGCCGCTCTTGCGCCTGCTCACAAACGCGCTGCATTTTGTCATTTGATTCTTTCTCTTTGAAGATTTTGAAGATAATACACCGAGTGTGAGTCGGCGTGGGGAGCATGAGGTACCGTACGATCTATAGAATTTGAACCGATCGGGACATTCTCAGATATATCAAACCATACTTGCATGACAAGGTTAAGTTCTTTACGCAAATTTGGTGTAGGTATGTTGTTTTCAAGGTCATCATTTAGTTTATTTGATTCCATTGTTATTAAGATTTCGCAAAGAAAATCGTGGTTTTTTTATAATGATTACGGTTTTTTCTAATACCCGACTGCTTGAGACGCATAAAATGTTCTTCTTTTAAATGAATATTGTATATATAGAGTTAAAATAGATTTTAAAATAGAGTTGGATATTTTTTACGTTAGATGTTACCACATCGTTTGAAGTGGAGTGCAAGATGGATTAATGTCATCTACTGAAGCACATGACATGACCAATGGCGATGAGTCTACAAGAAAAGCCTATCTATAAAAGGTTATCATTCAGCTGGCCATTCAAATCGTCTCGTAATTTTATATTGGTATTTAATTTCTAATATTTTGATGAATATTCCAACTATCACTGGTGGTAGAGCTCCAGTGACGGAGCTCGCGAGCGTAGGCACCACCGCATTACCTAATATACTTGCCGCTAAATGGTAGTGTTCAGCACTATCGTGTTTCGGTCAGGTGGTAATGTACGGCTCTGTAATTTCCGGCACAGAGGCATAACACCTAATAAATGCCTCAGGAGTGGCAGCGCATTTGCATTTTGACCTCTGGTCATTGTGTGGGTGTCTATAGGCTGCAGTCATCACTTAACATCAATGTGAACTGCACGCTTGTTTGCCTCTTTCATAACATAAAAAAAAAAGTTGTGGATAAGATAACATAATTTAATGAAATACATTTCAACAAACCATTACTTTAGATTTTTCTATAGTTTTTTATTTACATTGTACACAAACACAAAACCTAATTGCAGTGTATTAGATTTCATTTTTTAAAACAATAGGTTTTTCGTTAGATGAGCGATTATGACACCAGCCTTTGGCTTAAGAAAAAGATGTGGGTACAATATAGGGGACAAATCACCTACGAATATGTAACTGGGAAGAAGAGAAACTCTTATACATATGAAAAAGAAAGAAAAATGGCCAAGTGCGAGTCGAAATCGCGAACGAATGGTTCCGTACCTACCCATATCTACGAAATCGTTGTTGTATGGGAAATTGTCCTCCTTAAATATTTACTTTGTTCCGTTTTTAATTCAAGTATAACATAATCCATTAAAATTTCAATTCTCAATCCATTACAGTAGGTGAGATACAGCCTGGTAACAAACGGACGGACAAGTATGAGGAAGTACTGTAATTAAAAAAATATATTTTACCTCTGCCGGGGTGACTAAAATGTATATTCATGTCAGATTATAGCTTACACATCGTACATTTTTTAAAATTGTATAATTAAAGTGACATGTGTCTTATAATATTATTTTATTGAATAAATGAATGTTCAATAAGTACTTATATAATATTTTGAAATATCACATGGATTATAGCTTCCTTTTATGAACAACCATCGTGCTAAGCTGTGGACGGACGGACGGATGGACACAGCGAAATGCGGGAACAAAGCCGCGGCTGACGGCTAATATAAATCAAGCTAAAAGTATAAGGATTTTTGAAGGAAGAGTTCCGGCCGCAGGGAGTCGTGTTCCGCAAATTCCGGGGACAACTGCCCGCCGATAAGCCGCGCATCACGTCGCCGACAATACGCGATGAATAGTGTTAGGTTATAAGTTATATAATATATATGTTAGTCTTTAAGGTATATATTACAATAGGCCCATATGCCTATTGTTTATTTTAATATTTTAAGCATCGTTGCCGGAAGATAAATAAAAAAAAAAATCAAACTTCCTCCCAATGACATATCGGCAGTAAGAGCGGAACGAGAACGTGTCTCTCCCTACCTGGCTCAGCGCCTCCATCCGCGCCTTCAGCTGCTCCTCCATCTCGGGCAGCGACGACATCTGCGCCAGCTTCTGCGTCGACAGCTCCAGCTTCTCCTCGATGGCCGCGATCTTCTCCTCTTGCAGCTGTCGGTGGACGTTAGATGTGCTAATGGTTCGCGACCGACGAGCGTAGTGACGCATCGCATACGGCCCGCGGACCGAAGCTCGGCGCCGGTACGAGAATACCGGTCAATAGACATCAAACGGTTCGGTGATTTCGTGCAGTAGGAAAACCGTAACCGTTTCGTTCCTCTGATTGAAATAAACCGGTTTATATATACGCGGCTTAGATTGTTACTTCATGATCTGTGACAACGATCGATCGATACCGGTTAATCGATCCTAACATTATAACAGAGTTATCATCGGAACGAAACGATAAAAAAAACATACTCACGGCGAAACTAGTTCGAACATTTAACCGGTATCCGCACTTTGATATAGAGTTTTTCGTTTTTATTCAAAAAAACTATACAGACGGCAAAAGTTTTCGATGTGGATTGAAACATCAATAATATTTCTTAATTGCTTTGAACAATAGTAATCCTAATGTGATACTGTGTATTACCCAGATATAACTCGGCTCATTTACTATCGAAGATTGTATTAGGGGAATACTTCCATATTTAGGGCTCGACGATATCTACCCACCCCATAAAGAATTTGGCGTGACATAACCTACATAATATATCGAACGTAAAAATAAAAGATTACACATATGCGATGCGCCTCGTCGGGATAATTTGTTAAACATACTAGGGTGCAACGAGATTAACATAATATATGATTTTTACCAGGATATTTGACCAATTATATTCCTTATTATTTGTATTTGATATTTTAGGTGCATACATCGGGTACGCCCCATAGAGCAACATAGGCCACCGGTCGCGGCGAACCGGAGGGGAATAGCCTTAAGCAGGCTTTCCCCTCTGTCAAAGTACAAGCACAAGTGTTCCTATGCCTGTCGCCGAGATGCTCGATGCGTGCGTGAAATTATTAGTATTATGTTAAAATCGAGGTTCGAGTTTCGTAGTACTAGACGATCTTTATTGTGTGCGTGTCGCACAAGTTTCCCCCCGCAAAAAATGACAGACTGTTTTGCATCGGTAATAAACGCTACGGCTACTCCCCTGGGCCCGTGTCGCTCTACGGCTCGAAGTGAGAAAGCGGCGTCACCTTGAGCTGGGCCTGCTTGTGCTGCAGCTCCTGCTCCAGCTTTTCGTTGAGGTCGTGCAGCGACGTGGACTCGCGCTGCGCGTTCAGGTACCGCTTCTCCAGGGTCGCTATCCGCTCCTCCTGGGGGACACATCACGACGTTTAATAAACATCTCTTGTAGGGCGAGATCTCTCCTCTCATAGAGCTTAATTAAACGTAATACAACGGTAAAGTTTCGCTTTCTGATTGAAGTAAAACTATTTAAAGGGAAATGCCTCGGTAGCCTAGTGGTAGCAGGCCACTACTACTACGCTGAGGTCCTGGGTTCGATTCCCGGGTAGGGGGTTATCAGAGATACTAATGAAAAAGCCTTTATTTCTGGTTCTATTGGGATTTTTCCATTTTCTGGCAATTTCCCAATACCTCAAAGTTTGGTAATGTGCCCGAAGATGTCAACAGGGTCGCCACCTGTTACATGGGCCAAAACGTAACCGGCGAATCGTGGGTGTTTGCATGTATGCTTGAATGCATGCATTTACCTCTGCCTACCCCTTCGGGGATTACAGGCGTGAAGTTACGTTTTTTTTTTCTTCTGCTAGTGCTGTGGGATGTTACGATCTCCTGATGCCGGAGCGTTTCTTGTACCTAACTTTATTAAATTACTATACTTCCTTTGATAAGCTCCTTAATCCCCTGCGGCTCTTGCGAGAGGTGACGTCAGTACAGTGTACTGCGAAGTCGTTCCGTTTTATTTGACAGCACTGTTTAAAACGGTACGCTATCCAGTATAGTGGATGGATGCACGATTATACATTTCTTAAGTTACTTTGTTTTGATATAAAATATAGTTTCCACCATTCTCATTTTTTTTATATCGATGGCATCTTACAATGACAATAAATAAATAAAACAATAGTGACAGTTTGGTCACGTGATCAAACCACTGAGAGCACTGAACCTCGAAAGCTCCAGTGCTCACAGTATAGAAATGTCATACACTTTCACATGACACCTGAGGCAGTATACTGTCAGCTATATCGGAACAACATTTTCTACAGTACAGCACTGTCACAGTGGCCGCAGTGCATTTTGGAACACAGCCCTTATTTTTTTACCATTACCTGGTCCTCTTTCTGCGCAACGTTCTCGCGCAGATCCCGCTGCAATTTCGCGCACTCTTCTTGCTTCTTCACCAGTTCCTTCTCCCCCTTGGACAGGCGCTCTTCCAGCTCTGTCACCTTGTTGTTCAACTCCGCCACCCGCCGCTGCCACGAGCTCAGCTCTGCGGACTGGATATTGGATGGGTTACATTTAGATTGAGAGGGAATTAAAGGAGATGTTTGAGAGATGTATGGAGTCTGGTGGGCCCGCTATACGTATGTACAGTAGGTACGTTTTAGGGGTCCATCCAAAGGGTAACAACGTCTATTACTAAGTCTCCCCTGTCCGTCTCTCTGTCTGTCTGTCACCAGGGTTTATCTCATGAACCGTGATAGTTGGAGAGTTGAAATTATAACAAATATTATAAATAGAATAAATTAAATATTTAAGGGAGGCTTCCATACAACAAAATGGTAACAGGTAGACGTAGACGCCTAAAATATTTACAAAATATTAAGTTAAATAATAATAAGATTAATATAAATATTGAAATGGGGCTCCATACAAAAAATGTGACGCAACGTACTTAAAAGAATACTTGGTGATGAACATTGTAGTGTTAGTGAATGTTCGGCAAAGGTACTAATCGATATTGTTAGACACTGTCCAGTGAACGTAGGTAATGTTTACGATAATACATGTTTAGTATATGTATATGAAAGCTCTTAATGCTGTGCATGTGGTTTCTACTTTACAATTACCAAAAATGTATTCTTTGCGACTAAACCCATTTATCAAAAAAAAAAAATCACATGAGTATGTATTTATTTCATTTAGTTATACGCAATAAAAAAATGTATACGCCCCATGTGGACGTATGTTATAAATTATTTTAATTTAATGCATAAATAATGAGACAATTTTTAAGTGAAAGTACCTAAAAAATTGTCTTATGCTTGCCAATGTCTTTTCGATATTATATTTCACAGAATATTTGTAGAACAAATAAACAATACTGATTATTTACATTTTATGCAGTTTAATTGGTTATTGTAAGATAGTTGTTTGAAGTATCGAAGCGCTACGGAACTTTAATAAAATTATATGATATCATGCAGTACTACATCGCTTTACAAGCTCATTCATTATTTTAAAAAGCAATGAAACAAATAACTGTACGACACTACATTTGTGCTGAACTTCAATCTTTTGTACAATGGTCTGTAAACATGTTGCGTAGATCATATATATAGATATATACCAATCCTACGGCCTGCAACGATATTCTAAAAAAAAAAGAATTTTGAAAAATTGCTTTTGCAATTGTCTGACATTTCTTCCAGAATCGCGTTTGACATAATAATATAAAATGAATTTACGACGAAATTGTAATCGATCAATCATAAAATTTGAGACGAACAAACGTATATAAATCGTTAGAATGAAGACGTCATTATACAGTAAAGGGGAAATGAGACATTCTACTGATATACTTTTTACATTAGTTTATTACATTTAGTGATATTCTTGACTTTACATATATTTCTTATCTTGTTTGACATGTATTATATATCAATTGTTATTCACTTTAATTTATTTTGTTTGTTTTTGACGTGTCATAAGAGGTGCCTGTCACCCTAAATGAATAAATGAGTTTCTGATTCTGATTCAGAACAAATACTAAATATTGAAATTGTTTTTTTTTCTTTTCTTGGGTGAAGTAATCAAACAAAACAAAAACAACTGCTGATTTTAGTTGGCATATTTTTTTATATAAAAGTAAAGGTACTTTAGTCTACACAACTTTAGTAAAAAAACTAACGGATTTTACGATAATTGCGTATGTAAAAATGAATTGAAGGCCATATGACTACTATAATATATGCGAAATGCTTCTGATTGGATAGTCTGAGGCCGTACGGCCGCCTGACCTGTTTGGCGATTGTGTTTTGGAGTTCAGTGAATTTCTTGTCCGTCTCCGTATCGCCGTTACTACCCTGTTCCTGTGCCACCCACACAACAAAAAAAGAAAACATAAATTGAACGCCCTCTCGCACTACCGGTTAGCCGCATGCAGCTATTTTGGATTTTTTAACGCTTTCTAATCTATCTTCCATTGGATCACAAAAATTTGATAAGACTGGTGCATTTTATTCTCTATGAGCAGAATCTAGGATTTAAAGTAGTATTTTTGTGTCGTATAATATCTAATTCACAGTTGTAGCTTAATAATATAAGCATATTGCATACTAGGATTTTCATTGATAAGTTTATCTAAATTTTATAAGGAAAGAAATCACTGGCAAGATACAACTCGGCCAACCTTTAGTGCGAAAAGGCGATTAACGACCATGCCACACTATAAATAATCCATCAAATTGTTTAGCATTTAAATGTCACACCAGTTATCCAATTCACTTCACTTTTATCTTGCATTCATAAATGAGTTCTTACAAATTACTTATGCTTATTGAAATGAAAAAATACATTATTTAAATTAATTAAAATATTTTTTTAATTCTATGACAAAATAAATATCCTAGAGTTGAAAGCTAGGAAAATGCTAAAAATAGGTACATCCAACAAGAAATACTGCACATCGGCCGTAGGAAGGAGACTTCGGCTTATTTCCGTCTGTAGAGCGTTACCTCTTTCGCACATAGGGTAACACAAAGGTAGCCTATGTGATATTTGTCGAGCATTTTGATCGTTTTGACCAATAACGGACTATCAGTGCTTACGTAGGCAGCGTGCAGCAGAGATAACGCTCTACGATGTCGAAACAAGGCGATTGTCTCTTTCGTAGGCTCAATGTGCAATAATTAATTATTATGTTGCTTGGTACTGTACATATTATTATAATAAATTGAGCAACTGTTCTGGCATCATTATAATTATAGTGTTGTTTGAAATTAAGCTCTTCTCAACATGAGGTATCAACCCTCCCCATGAGCTATACAAAAAATAGCGGAAAAATTGGCATTTATTAAAATACAGATAAAAATATACTCATGAGTCTATTAGTCAAAGTTTTGCATAATCTTTTATATCTTTATTCTTTTTACAAATGAGAAGACCTTGTTTTCATTGAAATGAGTAGAAAACACCTTCACAACCACCGTTACAAAGCAGTTTATAGAGCTAGAGCGCACAATGGCACGGTGCCTATTTAGCATACGGATAATTAATAAAATTAAAACTAAAAAATAACACCTCAACGTAGTGCGCGCAGGCCCTAACAAAAAAAAAATTGTATAGGAGTTAGTACACCGACGCGTTCGCATACGGCATACAAAGGGCCTCTCGTTGTTTCGTACACAATTTTCATCCGTACTACGTACGAATTATCGTACGAATAACGCATGCGAAAGCGTGCGACAACTCTAAGGCAGAACATTGACTTCTAGAGTAGTAAATTGATAGTTATTGTGTAAGTACCTAATTGTTTAGATTTCAGCTTGTAAAGTGGTACCTATAGAATTAGTGGTTTAAAATTGATATTTTGTTTAAAATTTGTAAATGTATAGCATACACAGCTAAAACAAGGTTTAATCTTGTGACGACATAATGTCTAGAAATGTTATATGAGCTGTCAGCTGTCATGAGAGTCATTTAACTCCCAAGTGAAAAAGTATTTAAATCTAAACTAACAGATATAGGCTGGATATGTCAAAGACAAGATTTAATTACTTTTTCTATTCTCTTAACTTATTTGTATGGCCTACAGATATTTGTTTCGGGTCTGGGTGTTTGTGTATGTGTTGTATGTGTACAACGGCACCCACGACACAGGTTTATACCTACTGTGGGGATGTGAGTGTAAGCGTATTTAAAAAAAAAAAAAAAAACCTGGGTTGCACCGCACCAATTGTTAAAGTTAAAGTAATTGTTACATTGCACATCCTTCTGTAACTTAAGGAATTCCTTAAATTAGAGCAAGATATTAAATGTTACAATTACTATAACTTTAACAAATATTGTGGTGCAACCCAGGCTTAGTAATAAAAAAAACATGTGTGCAATTCACACGCGGTAGAAAAGAAACCTTCAAAAATGCCCATAGGGAACACCGTATGATGTTTCCTATCTCATTTTCTTCCACGTTAAATCTTATGAATTTATGTGTCTGTCTCTTTTTCGTTTCGTCGAGTTCCAAATAACAACGATGCTAAAAAGTGTTCAATTAAAAAAAATATCTATACATTTAAATTGAAGAGAGATCGCAGCGAGTCCAATCCAATTAGCAGACTCAAGTAGTTTTCCACTTTACCCTAATGTCATCTCTTCTCCGTCAATAGGGTTATCGGTGGTAGTAGTAGTGGTAGTGGTAGTGGTGGTGGTGGTGGTGGTGGTGGTGGTGGTGGTGGTGGTGGTGGTGGTACCTTAGGCAGTTGCTGTTCGCCGTTCTGTTCGGGCGAGCCGGTGGGCACGGTGCCGTTCTCCTTGGGCTTGTCGCCGTCCTGCCCGCTGGACGCCTTGTACTGTTGTAACTGAAATTACATCAAATGTTCATTTAGACGGGGTGATTGCTTCAGGTTCCGTAGCCAAATGGCAAAAACTAAACTTTTACAGATTCGTCATGTCTGTCTGTCCGTATCACACTTTAAGTTAAGACTTACGATTTCATACAAAATAAAAAAAAAAGTAAAATATGAAAGATAAACACTTCCAAAGTGATCGAGGTGTCCCTTCCTCCTTTTACTTTTAAAATAAGAGGAGCAATGTTCAATATATATTATGTGCTTAAGACCAACAACATGTAATGAAAACTTTCAATGAAATTAAACTAAATTTCACTATGTACGAGATATTAATTTCTTAACGGTCGTCACACACCACTGTACCAACTGACTCGTCAAAAACCTGAGACCAACATCTCTGCGGTTTCTTGGGAAACAGCATGGTATCATTTGACGACCCGGTTAGTCCAGCGGTGTGAGATGACCGTTTGATTCGAAGGGTCGCGGGTTCGATCCCCGCACCGGGACAAATATTTATATTGCCTACAGATATTTGTTTCGGGTCTGGGTATTTGTGTATGTGTTGTATGTATACAACGGCACCCACGACACAGGTTTATACCTACTGTGGGGCTGTGCGTGTAGGCGTATTTTTTATCATATAACAATAGACCTCTCATAGAGTAAAACAATAAAAATAATAAACGAGATGTAAAGCTATTGGACATTAAAAATGTAAGCAAATAAAAATTGTAACATAATTAATAGTTCACTTACTTCTTCTTTGGTTAGAGCTAATTCTTCTTCTAAAGCCGTGTTTCGTTCTAACGCAACTCGTAATCTTTCTCGGACCTGTAACGAACAGTAAGATGATAAAAAAAAATGTTTTTATACATCATTGTATTTACTTGTAACGTTTATTACACTAAGTGATAAATGGCAATTGCAAATATTATTGCTTGCAATTTTTTTTCACTTTAACTTTTCGTGACTGTATCGTGGAATTGGTTGATATTAGAAACAATGACACTCTTCAGTTTCTGCATTATTTATCCGATAACCGATACGGTTCTTGTTGCAAAATAACAAAAAGAACCTATTTAACTACTCATCTAAAACGGTATAAAAAACGACTCTTGAACGCTTTGAGCACCTCCATCTCGGAGGAGACGCCCCATTGCGCGGCCATCTGAACCTTCACCGCAGTAACTCACAGCGACCGCCCGTGGTAGTACGTCGGACGTTTTAGTATCTTAAGTTAACTAAAGTTTTAGTATCTTAAGTAAACTATTTTCGTTGAGATAAGGTACACGATGTACCTTCCGAGATACCTCCATTCCATCAACCATCAGCTACCCATTCCTACTATTGTGGCGTTCGAACGTTTCAGCTTTTTGAGCATCTTGACTGCTTATGGCGAGCCATCAAACGTTCTAAATGCTCGTCATCAGTCGACTTGATCGGGTCATCGTCCAAACTTCAGTTGAGTTTAGAAAGACAGTGTTTCATCTCCAGTTTCTGCATCCATTATCAGTACACTGATGCGGTCTTTGGATGCAATATTACAAAAGGAACCTACCTTCTCGTCTAAAGCCTTGTGATGTTCGAATAGACTCTTGAGCGCTTTGAGCACCTCCACTTCTGAGGAAACGCCCGACTGCGCGGCCGCCTGCCGCTTCACCACCGTCATGCGCAGCGACCGCTCGTGGCGGGATACCAGACATTCTAGGTGCTCTAGTAGTAACTGAAACATACATTGTCACTGTTTAGATATATGTGAGCTTTTTGAAAAATAAAACAATCGTCACGGTTAACTATCTCGGTAGCCTAGTGGTAGCAGGCCGCTACTACTACGCTGAGGTCCTGGGTTCGATGCCCGGGTAGGGGGTTATCAGAGATAAAGGTGTAAAGTCCTTTACGATTTTTATTTTACTCGATTCAATAATTGTCTGAAGAATTTTTTTTGTGTGCATTAATACATGCGGACGAATTAAATTTTGAATTCAAGGAATAATAGAATTTGGAAGAACTTCAATCTGACTTGAGGTAGTTTAATCGGCTCAAGTTAATGTCGGATTCGGTTCACTACCCCTTGCAGCAGTCTTTCTATTTGTTTGCATTATGGAAGCCGCACTGTTTGTATTAAAAAAAATGATTAAGATTTTACGTGTGTGTATGGGAAAGATTTCTGAAGAAAACCTCACGGGGCTGAAGTAACAGATTGTAATGATTGTAATATTTACTGTCGCATACCGAAAGTCAAAAGGGCCATCAGGTACCTAATTGGTCAATCAATCAAGTTGAATGGCCACCGCTTTTGCCTTTAACACGACGACGTTATTTGACCTGAGAAGAAACATTGTAAGTGGAAAAACAGATATGAATAAAAGTTGGTCTTTTGATATCTCTCATTTATGTGGTAGAAACTCGTTTTATGTTCCCGCGCAAAGTTCATAATGTAGCAATTACTCGTACAAACGTTATTACTTTCTGTCCACCGTCGCGTCGGGATAGCATACGTCGTTATTGACGACAGCTTTTATTACACTTTTAAAGACAATACTTTGTTTGATTTACCCTGTACAAATAAGCAGAGGCATATATCTTTTTCGAAGGTTTCCATGAGCTTCATACATTGTAGATTTTTCTCATTTACATAGTATACTTGGAAACTAACTAGAAACTAACCACTAACTAGAAACGTCTGGTAAGAGGAGTGGGGACTTTAGATGGGGGGTTTAGATCGTTGTTTTGGTCTTGTTGGCAGACTGACGTATATACCTAACTGCATCAATCAATACACACAATACGTGTGACTGTAAATAATCAAACTATTAAAAAATATATATACAGTACGCAACAAGAACTATTGCACATAGAGCTTACGAAAGAGACAATCGGCTAGTTTCAACTTCGTATAGCGTTATATCTGCTGCACGCTGCCTACGTAAGCACTGATAGTGTGGTATTGGTATTGGTCAAAACTTGATCAAAATGGTCGACAAACGTCACATAGATAAGGTGCGAAAGAGATAACGCTCTACAGACCCGAAATAAGCCGAACTGTCCTTCCTAAGTCGATGTGCAATATCATTTGTAGGATACTGTTACCTTTTTTTTATGTAATAAAAGTGGAAATCAAGCATGCAGTTTACATTGATGTTAAGTGATGACTGCAGCCTATAGACACTAACACAAAGACCAAGCTCAAAATGCAGATGTGTTACCACTCCTGAGGCCTAAGGTGTAATGCCTCGGTGCCGGAAATTACAGAGCCATACATTACCACCTGACCGGAACACGATAGTGCTGAACACTACCATTTAGCGACAAGTATATTAGGTAATGCGGTGGTGCCTACACCCGCGAGCTCCGTTACTGGAGCCCTACCACCAGTGGAAATACCTAAATTATTTATGTAATAGGTTACCCTTAAGATGTTTATCGAGCAAATAAACAAACTCGGGACGTGCTGGGAACAATCTGTAATAGAATGATCTTTATATCATAGGGAACATCCATAAATTCCCACATTTATTGACTTTACGACTCCCTCTTTCCGCTACAGTTGGTAACATTTATGGTATAGCCTCATTCGTGTAGTGTCACATTAAAAAACAGCATGTTTAATGTTTGCTTATTTCGTGTTTTATTATTTTTAAAGGACTTTACTGCGTATGTTAGACTCACCCTGGTGTTGTTCCGTTCTGCCTTTAGCTCGGATATCTCCTCCTCTCGCTCTAGAAGCTGCTCCCGCGCCTGGTTCAGCTCCTTCGTGAGAGTCGCGAACTCCTGCAACAATGTGAACATGATTTTAATACATAGTATTTTCCATTTTAAGTTATTCACTTTAGGTAGGTAGGTAATTACAATTAAAAAAACCTAACTTCACGTCTGCAATCCCCGAAGGGGTAGGCATTGCATGCATTCACCCACGATTCGCCGGCTACGTTTTGGCCCAAATAAAAGGTGGCGAGCCTGTTGACATCTACGGGCACATTACCAAACTCCGAGGTACTGGGAATTTTGCAGAAAATGGATAAATTCTAATAGAATCAGAGATAAAGGACACACCATTATACACCATTATATCTGTTAGCCGGACCCGGGCATCTGATCTAGGATCCCAGCGTAATAGTAGTTGCCTGCTACCACTAGGCTACGGGGGTAATTTGTATACATCAGTTGTAGTTATAATACATTTGAAAATTCAAAACAATTTGATTGAAAAACCTATTCCACATATTCATTTTTCTTGTTATTATAAATGTTTATACGTTCTTGGTAGATAACATAAAATATGTAGATATCAAATTCATCATAGGTACACAACTAAGAAGAAACTTAGACATAATAAGAGAGCAATAAAAATTACGTCCAAGTGAGCAAGTTGGAGCCTTAATGGAGCACAAAGTTAGGTGTTACTTAGCAACGTGACCTCTTAAAAACGTGAATACGGCACAGTCGCATACAGGCGCTGCAGCCGCAGTCTCCCGCGGGACAGCTCGAAGTACGCCTTATACCGTGAAATCAAGGAACCATCTTGTATGTCACTTTGCCGCGTCTTGTGTTCTGGTCACTCATGTGTCGTTTATGGTGCGTTCCCCGTCGCTACACCGTTGGTTACGCTGGTGGAACCACGGGGAACATCATATTCCCCGTAGTAGAGATTGACTTAATTATCGATGAGAACAAAAATATGGCCTGACATGGAGCTGTCACTAAAGCTATAATATATACAGGCTTTATATAAATTAGCGCATCACCTCTTGCAGGCAGCCTCTCTAGATCAATCCGAACAATATTTGATCTACGACAATCAATGTCTTTTGACAAATCTTGATAAATAAGCATTGCCGCCGCTGCGTCACCCCGCGACCTAGTCCTCCGCTGCACGTGGCGATATTTTGCCTAGGCAAGGTGCGTATGCCATACCTACGCTCGCAATAAATTACAGTTCAGAGGTAAAAAAAATAATTTTGTACGGGAAATTTAAATTTTAAAAAGTCGTTGAACGATGGGATTGGTGTCGAGAGGACGGATGCATGAGGCGATGCGCTAATTTCTAATTAACCCTGTACCTGTATGTTTCCGATAAAAAGTATCGCTTAGGAATTGATTGGGTTTAATACAGAGGATCTTTGTCACTGATCACTTTACGCTGATGTGTGACAAATATAAGATAACTATTATTAGGACACCTACCTAATAATGCGGGATGGGCAGCAGCCTCTCGCGATAATACTACCGCCACTACGATCGCTGGTCCGCCTGTTAGGCGTTACGATTATGCCATATTGCATTATCGATATCGATGTTAAAATCTGATGTCTTTGCAGCACTATTTTGTTCACACACAAACACATCTTAAGCACACTGAGGTAATCTGAATTTGGTCTCGTACTAATTACTCAAATGCCAATATTTAGTATTATAAATCTATGGTTGTGGGTGTCTTTGGAGAAGGCTTTGTCCAGCAGTGGACGTCATTCGGCTGGAGTTTTGACGGTTATCTATACTTACATTATTTACCTTTTTTTATGTTATGGAAGTGGCAAACAAGCATGCAGTTCACATTGATGTTAAGTGATGACTGCAGCCTATAGACACCCACACAAAGACCAAGGTCAAAATGCAGATGCGTTGCCACTCCTGAGGCCTAAGGTGTTATGCCTCTGTGCCGGAAATTACAGGGAACAAATATATAAAAAATACAGTACTGTCTACGCCCTTGACCTCTACAATGAATTATTATTAACGATCTTTCAAAAGATTCAGAATCAAAAACGCATTTATCCATTTAGGGTGACAGGCACCTCTTATGACACGTCAAAAACAAACAAAATAAATTAAAGTGAATAACAATTGATATACATGTCAAACAAGCTAAAAAATATCTATATAGTCAAGAATATCACTAAGATAAAACTAAATATAATATACTAATATAAATAAGTATATCAGTAGAATGATGATTGTATATCATATAAATATTCTTTCTTCAAAACACAAAATGGATGCCGATTTTCATTCCACATCTTTAGAGTAAATAAGAAAGCTTTTTTCAGAAGGATTCGGTTAAGCCCTTAGCAAACAATCAACTTGTTGGAGCTTACAAAACACCGATGACAATAGAAAATACAGAATATCGTTTCGGGCACGTAATAAGTGTAATCCAGACTTGGCAGTTATCATAATCTCAATAATCCTCAATATTCTCACAATAATCATTATTACTGATGGTAGAGTTCCAGTGTTGGGACTCGAGGGCCTATGCCCTCTATTATCCTGGTGATAGGTACTATTATTCACGCATTACCTAATTTATCTGCCGCTGAATGGTAGTGTTCAGCACTATCGTGTTCCAATTAGATGGTTATGTATGGCCCCGTAATAACTATCACAGATACAAGAAACGAGAAAAACTGAGGTCTCTGGAGTGGCAACGCATCTACATTTGACCTCTGCCATCTTACTACGACTCCGTATTCAAAAGCCCTTAGTTTTTGATTATGAACGCGATGTATTTTTTAATTACGTTGAAATGTTTTATTCAGAACAGAACGGACTTGTCTCGTGTCCGCAAGATCTCCAACTTTGTGACATCTTACTGAGATTCCAAACTTCTATAATAATTTACAAAGAGTATTTTTACAAGGTCGTCGTGTAATCGATATACCTAAATAAAAGTGTATCACCAAAATGTTCGTAACTTCCAAACGAGTGCACTAAATTGAGAAAGAAAGAAAGAAATGATTTTATTGAAGCAGTCCTGAGACATCAAAAAACAAAACGAAAACGAAATCAGGTTAATACCCGAGAAAGAACAAAAAAAAGTTCATTTATTGAAAATAGAAGAAGACAATTAAATGGGTAGCACAAAAATAGAAATAAGTACCTATAATCATTACAAGCCGAACCTTTTTTTTTAATGTTATTTATTATTTATTTATCCATTTATTTCAGGCAATAAAATTGATTATAATTAAACAACAGGCCCATCTAAATATATAACTTATAAACTAACATACATATTAATATATATTATATTGTGTTAGTACATATAACTTATAGCTATATTAGTACACTTCACTTGCACTGTGTTATTGTGCGTTCGAGTGGCACTTGTCCCCGGAAGCGACGGAACACCACATCTTGCGGCCAAAAGCTTTCCTCCATGACGAGGTGCAGCAGGAATGTTGGCACACGCACCACGAACGACTTGAAGTTGACGTTGCAGCGCGACTCCAACAGCTGCACTCTCAGCGTGTATTTCAGCTTTCGACGTAAGAAATCCACGACATCTTCCGCCTCGGTCGTGTAGTGGAGGCGTGAGATGTACACCGGCGTGTTCGGTTCGCTGCGTGCAGACCTATATTGGGGTCTACCGGAGCCTTACCGCAGCTGTTCTTGTTAGTTCGCTGACGGCGCTTCCTCCCTTGTACCGTCACGAAACCATCGTTATCATCAGCCCGGTACGTGGCCTTTTCAGGCCTGGGCTTCGCAGGGATCGTCGCAGAAACATTGTCAGTGACCACTCGGACCGGTCGTGTTGGAGGTCGTGCAGCGCGGTGAGGGGCTGCGGGGACGGAGGCGGGGGTGCGGGGCGCGCGGGCAGCGCATACCGCAGGCACAGCACTCGGCGCCGGCGACAATACCGCTGACGCGAAACTTGCAGGCGATGCATCGAGGGGGCAAGCACCTCGAACGGTGTTGATGTTATTAGACACCGTCGGTGACCTCGTTACCGTCACAGTATTACGCAACTCATTTATTTGATTGCGCAAATCAGCAACGGTAACTTGGGAGGCGTCTAATTTATTTTGCACCTCTGCTAAGCTCGCCTTCAGAGAAACTATGTCTCTCAAGAGGCAAGTCACATCTACGTGGTCGAAAGTTACCGGAGGCAATTTATTCAGGTCCTTCGCCACAAATTTCGGAACTTCATCTGGATCCACCTCCTTCAGCAGGGTTATTATGTTCTGCAGACTCTTCTTTGTCCCGTCACGTCTACGGGACACCATCTGGTCGCTTCTGTTTAGCGACGTATACAGCAACACCTTGGCAGTTGCGATTTCTTGTTCGCTGAAATTTGATGAACAGATTTGGATGGCAGATATCTCGTCCATCACATCCAGCTTCTGCTGCAAGAACGCCAGCAGCTCGTTTGCCACCAGTGTCACTCATGGCAAAGTTTCGAGCGACGGCTAATGCCGCGCTAAACTGTAATAATTGAGTAGGTATAACACGTCCGATCCGGAACGCGGCACACGCACGACTCCAATAAAAATTGAAGTGGCAAACAAGCTTGCAGTTCACATTGATGTTAAGTGATGACTCCAGCCTATAGACACCCACACAAAGACCAAGGTCAAAATGCAGATGCGTTACCACTCCTGAGGCCCAAGATGTTATGCCTCTGTGCTAGTAATTACAGGGCCGTACATTACATTACGTGACCGGAACACGATAGTGATGAACAGTACCATTTAGCGGCAAGTATATTAGGTAATGCGGCGGCCTACCCCCGCGAGCTCGGCCACTGGAGCTCTACCACCAGTAAAAAGCTCGTCGCTGGTTTTCAACTGGAAGCCATTAGGTGACGTACAGAGAGTCCACTTGTTTCACACACAAATTTGATAAATCTTTCTTTTATGTGTTCGTTACTGTCAGAAGAAATAAAAAAAAATAGAACATAGCGGTACGAAGTTCGCCGGGTTATATACTCAACAGAGTGCAAGGTATCTCCCATATCTTAATCTAACGCGCTCGACTAACTGCAAAAGTCCCCTCTTGGTTTCCCCTACTATTGGAATTATTATAGATATCCTGTTTTCCCTTTTCAGCGAAAAGCAATGCACGGTTGAAATAAATGTATTGCTGATATGTTCTAGGTTTTTACTCTATTTTAAATTAACTCTATTTTTAGAAATTTATCTCGCGTATATTAAACTAAAATCATGATTAAAACCAACCCCGTTTCGGTTGCTTTTCAGCTTCCCTGGTCGCGGGCAGACTGAAGTGACATATGTCTAACAGCAGTTTGAGACTATTCTAGTTTCGGTCGCTTTTCAGCTTCCGTGGTCCCGGGCAGACTGAGGTGACATATGTCTAACAGCAGTTTGAGACTATTCTAGTTTCGGTCGCTTTTCAGCTTCCCTGGTCCCGGGCAGACTGAGGTGACATATGTCTAACAGCAGTTTGAGACTATTCTAGTTTCGGTCGCTTTTCAGCTTCCCTGGTCCCGGGCAGACTGAAGTGACATATGTCTAACAGCAGTTTGAGACTATTCTAGTTTCGGTCGCTTTTCAGCTTCCCTGGTCCCGGGCAGACTGAGGTGACATATGTCTAACAGCAGTTTGAGACTATTCTAGTTTCGGTCGCTTTTCAGCTTCCCTGGTCCCGGGCAGACTGAGGTGACATATGTCTAACAGCAGTTTGAGACTATTCTAGTTTCGGTCGCTTTTCAGCTTCCCTGGTCCCGGGCAGACTGAGGTGACATATGTCTAACAGCAGTTTGAGACTATTCTAGTTTCGGTCGCTTTTCAGCTTCCCTGGTCCCGGGCAGACTGAGGTGACACATGTTTAACAGCAGTTTGAGACTATTCTAGTTTCGGTCGCTTTTCAGCTTCCCTGGTCCCGGGCAGACTGAGGTGACATATGTCTAACAGCAGTTTGAGACTATTCTAGTTTCGGTCGCTTTTCAGCTTCCCTGGTCCCGGGCTGACTGAGGTGACATATGTCTAACAGCAGTTTGAAACAATTTTAGCATAATATAGGCGAGATAAATCCATAAAAATCGTTTAATTTCAATAAATATATCAAGCCAGCAAGGCTCGAGCGTTTTCGTACTGACATTTTTATGCGAAAAATAATTCCATTTAGTTTGAGATCCAGGTCAATCCTTGAATTGCAAAGCAATATACTAAGTTGCTGTGTGATGTTGCTATAAATAAAAGGTACAGGTACAGTAATAAACCTTCAAAAGCCAGCTAGAAGTATGAATATTGAGTAATTATTCATGAAACAATGTTCTTGGTACGACAAGCGCCGGTTTATTTGAGCGATGTCTCCGCCGCGTGGTGTGGGGCCCTGTGGGTTGTGGATTCGAAAAGACAACCCACACCTATGGATAATATGGCATGCAATCGAAAAGCTTTTATTACAATATAGACGACTTAACTAGACGACCCGATTAGTCCAGTGGTGTGAGACGACCGTTTGATTCGAAGAGTCGCGGGTTCGATCATAGTCCATACGATGGCCTACAGATATTTGTTTCGATCTGGGTGTTTGTGTACAATGGCACCCACAACACAGGTTTATACTTAGTGTGAGGCTGCGAGTGTAAGCGTATTTAAAAAATAAATATATGCAAGCTATCTAAGCAGCAATCGATGCATGATATAAAGTATAATTTAGTAAATAACAAAAAACTGTAAATATAAGATTTAATTCCCTTGTAATATATATCCCTGGAAAAAAAATAGCTCTACCACCAAATCAAAGTAATGAATCTTCTAGCCGATCTAGTTCAGATTCATTTCAGATTTTTTAAATATTTTTTTTTTATGTCTGAAGGATGACAGAAAAGCAAATAACCCGATGGAAAGTGGTCACCGTTGCCTATGAACATTTGCAACACCAGGGGAGTTGCCAACGCGCTGCCAGCCCTGAAGGACTTTTGACGCCATTTTTGAATAACTCCATATTGTAGCACCGAGGGAACACCTCAGAGGGAAGTTCGTTCCACAATTTACACGTTCTGGGCAGGAACGAACTTATATTAAGGCGTCTCAATTTATATGCGACTGCATCAATTAAGTATTGTTCTTTCTCACAAACAAATGCTTCCATGACATTTGCCCCACCCACACACATTACGAAGGCCACTTAATCTAACGATTAATGGAAATAAAAGCCACCCCCTGAGTTTCTCGTTAGGACGGCCATCTTCTCCATGACGACCATTCATTTTGTTTATCTCAACTTTATGAACACATACCTAATGCGACACGTTATGTTGACGGTAGATATTGTCTAGAAATAAGGTGATCGAGTCAGAACATAACGTTTTTTTAGGGTTCCGTAGTAAACAAGGAACCCTTATAGTTTCGCCATGTCCGTCTGTCTGTCTGTCTGTCCGTCTGCGGTTTAGCGTAAAACTTGAAATTTGGCACAAGTATACACCTTAATCACGCCGACAAAGTAGTATAATAAATACATGAAAAAAAAATATTTAGGGTACCTACCTCTATATGTAACGCGCAAATATTTTTTTTTAATTTTTAGTTTTCTATATAGTGTGGTATGGCTACTCACTCCCCTTCGGTCCGCCGCGACCGGTGGGCCGAGTTGCTCTATGGTATGGCCCAGTAATAACTTTTTAACCCGCATTTGCATGTTCATAAGCTGACGTTCGTTGTTGCTTCATTAGTTTAGATCAAACCAGGAATTTAATGAAAGGCAATGTTAATTAAATCAAGTGGTTTCGCGTCACAGGCTTAAATTAAATGTGATGTCAGAAGGACGCCGTACAATATGGTTGGGTCACCGGCGCCACTTCCAACGGCGTAATAGTTTCATTCATGAAAATTGCATTGCAACTAAATGTCACGGAAAAAAAAAACGGATTTATGTATCGGATAGGAGAAGGTAACTTCACGCCTGTAATCCCCGAAGGGGTAGGCAGAGGTAAATGGATGCATTCAAGCATACATGCAAACACCCACGATTCGCCGGTTACGTTTTGGCCCATGTAACAGGTGGCGAGCCTGTTGACATCCCCGGGCACATTGCCAAACTTCGAGGTACTGGAAAATTTCCAAAAAATCCCAATAGAACCAGAGATAAAGGACCTTACACTATTATCTCTGATATCCCTTTACCCGGGAATCGAACCCAGCACCCCAGCGTAGTAGTAGTGGCCTGCTACCACTAGGCTACTGAAGCAGTTAATCGATTATTGAAACTAGAATTACTTTTGAAAATCAATTCAATAGGTAATTAATTCCTCTTCATTTACTTTGACTTAATGTCCTAAGTCCCCTAGATGGGGCAAAGCGCGTCCACAGTGTGGGGGGTGGGTGGTTTGGGTAGTTCAATCTTTTTTTTTTAATATTATGGAAGTGGTACACAAGCATGCAGTTCACATTGATGTTAAGTGATGACTGCAGCCTATAGACACCCACACAAAGACCAAGGTCAAAATGCAGATGCGTTACCACTCCTGAGGCCTAAGGTGTTATGCCTCTGTGCCAGAAATTACAGGGCCTTACATTACCACCTGACCGGAACACGATAGTGCTGAACACTACCATTTAGCGGCAAGTCTATTAGGTAATGCGGTGGTGCCTACGCCCGCGAGCTCCGACACTGGAGCTCTACCACCAGTAAAAAGTCTTGGGCGTCGTGCTTTTTTTGGCTCCATGACTTTTCGCTTCCGCAATAATGAGAAAAGACGCTACGTTTGTTTTGGATGACCACGTCTTCGTTTTTTTCCACATAAGTAGCATAAATGGCATCACCCCGAGCGAGGAATATTCCCATTGGGCCTTCATCACATAAAAAATATGTTCATTACAAGGTCATTTAATTAATATTGTTAATATCAAAGTCAACAATTCAGATGTGTAAAACGTTTCTTGCGATATTTTCGGCCCCATCGAGCACAATACCACATAATCTTATTACAAACGAGATACAAGATGGCGGCCGATAATTCTAAATAGGCATTTATTTTAAGGACGACAGACGCTCGAGTCTTGTTGATTTATGTTTGGTTATTAACCTCAACAGGCCTGGGAATTACGGGAGAAGCCAGCAAGGCTCTGTATGACATTAATTAATTAATTTACTGATAGTAGAGTTCTCTTATAAGTTCTTAATTATTATAAATAACGCAATCGCGCGCGCGTTTCTTTACCGGAACAGTACCACAATCATAAATTATTGCTGAAATGCACGATTTGTGGAGACTCAAAGGGTAATCGACTGTCAAAGATTAGACACCAAAGGGACATAATGGAACTGACCTGCAGCAGCGTGGTGTGCACGCGGCATGCGCACACGGCGCCGTTCTTGCGCGTGCACGGCGCGCCGAGCAACGCGCACGCGCCCGCGCCACGTTGCATCGCGCCACATGCCTCGGTGCGGACGGGCCTCGCGCACAATCACATACACACTGACGTATTTATTGTACGTGTCACACTCCCAGTTTATAAGTCACACAGTGTTAGCTGTATCTACGTTGGTAAACACAATTTTAAGTAGCACTCTGGTTCTCATTATCGGTAAAGACCACATAGCTCAACTTGCACCATTCGTGAGAGTTCATTTGTTTTGGTAACCTAAATTTACACTACACCCTGGTTGAGCACCGATCGAGTAATTTGCGATCAATTATGTCTGTACTTTTAAAATTGAATGGAAGGATAAGCAACATAATATTAGATGTGTTATCTAAATTAACCGGATTATTGAAAGATGTCGAGTATTACCGAGTCAATTGATGAAACATTGAATAGTTCAACATTGCAAATTACAGGGTTTTTAGCAGAGTCGCTCTTACAAAAAAGGGAAAAGGGACTGAATTTTTCCAAAAAAAGGGACAAAAAGGGACCAAAATAGAGCCTAAAACAATCTGTTTTTAGGGTTCCGTAGTTAACAAGGAACCCCTATAGTTTCGCTATGTATCCCCCATGTATCCCCCAATATAAACAAAACTAAATTCATCCAATTTCAGACTCACAGGAAAAAAGAAATAAACTTTAATATAATCGCAAATAATGTAAAAATTGAGGAAGCCGACAATACAATGTTCCTAGGAATAAGACTTGATAAACACTGTAACTGGAAATCACTGTGGAGTATGTCTGTGACAAACTTGATAGATTCGTCTTTGCCATAAAAACACTGCGATTAACTGTATCCAGTGAAGCAGCTCTAAGTGCTTATCATGGCTATGTATCCTCAGTCCTTTCGTATGGCCTATTACTATGGGGAAACTCAGTAGATATTCATAGAGCATTTATTGTACTAAAAGAAATGTATAAGAGCTCCGGTGCTCATTTTATGGATAGCTGCAAACCTCTCTTCAAAAAATATAGAATCATGCCACTTGTTTGTATGTACATTAAAGAACTTTGTGTATTTGTTAAACAGGACCCAGAACATTTTAATAGCCACTCGCAAGAAGCAAACAGAACAACTGTCTCAGTAAGAAGTACTCGTAAATATAAAATATACCTTCCAATATGCCGTTTAGAGCTGTACAAGAGAAATGTATATATATGTACACGCTATAACAATATACAATAAATTACCTGACGCATTTAAAAGTTTGCCGTTAAATGTATTTAAAAGGAAGATTAAAAATTGGTTACTTGAACACTGTTTTTATGACATAAATGAATACAAAAATATGACATTTGACAAACTCATCTGACAAATTAATAATTTATAAATTGTAATTTAATTATTTAATTTAAATGGACTCTAACATTATATTTATATTTTTTTTTTTTATGTAATCGAATTGCTAAACAAGCATGCAGTTCACATTGATGTTAAGTGATGACTGCAGCCTATAGACACCCACACAAGACCAAGGTCAAAATGCAGATGCGTTACCACTCCTGAGGCCTAAGGTGTTATGCCTCTGTGCCGGAAATTACAGGGACTTACATTACCACTTGACCGGAACACAATAGTGCTGAACACTACCATTTAGCGGCAAGTATATTAGGTAATGCGGTGGTGCCTACGCCCGCGAGCTCTGTCACTAGAGCTCTACCACCAGTAAAAAATATACATACATATAATTATTGTTTTACCACTAATTCAATGATCTGTATTGTGATGACTGTTTTTAATATTGTAAAATATAATTTGCAGGCTAGGCAACTGACATTGTACACCTTGACGGTAGAATGTAATTGCACTGTACTTATGTCACCATGTTATCATTTCTGTACTACATTCATGCAATAAAGACATTTTATTTTATTTTTTATTATTATTTTATATGTCCGTCTGTCAGTCTGTCTGTCCGACCGTCCGTGATTTAGCGCATTAACTATTGGTACTAGAGAGTTAAAGTTTGACACAAGTATACATCACCTTAATTACGCCGACAAAGTGGTAGAATAGAAACTTGAAAAAAAAAAAGAATTTATGTGTAACGCGCGGAAAAACATTTTTTGTTTTCTATGTAGTATGGGATATAGTAAAAAAGTTCAAAAATTTTAGAGATGTGCAAATATCATTTTTCGATTTAGTTCACTGATTCACTGTTCGAGACTTAAGTGCCAATTTTCGTTAGAGTCAAGTGTCCCCGGCCTTTTTTTACCAACTAAACGGTTGTTGTTAGAAATAAAAATATTACGGCAATAGTAGCTACATATAACGAAATTAGTAAAAGGAAAACTATCACACTTAAATGGGCTGTATTTTACTTGAAAATTTTTATTTTTCATTACATTATTCAAACTTAAAAACTAGGGAACCCTACACTGTGCGGGGCCCGACACGCACTTGACCGGTTTTTTTTATTCAAAACAATCATTTCTTGATGGGCTAGAAGGGGAGTATTTCAACATGTATACACATTAAATTCACATATTGTCAACACAATTAAAACGATGTAAAATATGGCACAAAAGTATTATTAAGTATGCGATCTTTGATTTGCGTTGATCCCGAAAAATTGACGACGTATCAATAAGTTTCAACACTGTAGGAAAATAGATGGATATTGCAAGAAGTAAAAAGCACATTACCTACTCAGTTCTTTAACTTCCTTTCATAAAGAGAAAATTTCAAAGACCACTTTTAATATTTTGGCAGTTGACTTGAAGTTTAGTGGCAGAAAAAGGGACTTAGGGACCAATTTCTTAAAAAAGGGGGCTTTAAGGGACTTGCTGAAAAAAAAGGGACAAAAGGGATTAAGGGACTGCCACTAAAAGCCCTGAAATTATGACAACATTCCTATAAAATGAGGATTTATAAAAGGTTTTTAGTAAATTTATGCAGATTTCTTTAGGTCATTATTACAACATTCGTCGACTCAAGAGGAATTACAACATAATCTCACAATGTCCATGGTCCTCTATGTGTCATACCACTTTACCCACAAGTTTGGTCGGGTGAACTTAAAGGAACATTTCATGACAAAAAGACATCCTTTGAGTTGTATAAGAACGCTTGAAGCCGCAGGAATACTAAAAGGCTGGTTCTCAGCAACATACTGTAGGTATCGCTATTGGTGCCTGAGATTCCAAAAATTCAAGACACTTCACGCCTGTAATCCCCGAAGGGGTAGGTAGAGGTAAATGCATGCATTCAAGTAACCATGCAAACACCCACGATTCGCCGGTTACATTTTGGCCCATTTAACAGGCCTGTTGACATCTCCGGGCACATAACCAAACTTCGAGGTACTGGAAAATTTCCAGAAAATGGAAAAATCCCAATAGAATCGGAGATAAAGGACTTTACACCATTATCTCTGATAACGCCCCTACTCGGGAATCGAACCCAGGACCTCAGCGAAGTAGTAGTGGCCTGCTACCACTAGGCTACCGAGGCAGTCTAAGTAGCAAGGCCGAGCAGATTCCAGAAATTCCAGACAATATAGGGAAAACACCTTAACAGTTAATGGGGTAGAGCCGCATTAACTGTTTTGGTGGTTTTTCCTGGTGGTAGAGCTCCAGTGACGGAGCTCGCGGGCGTAGGCACCACCGCATTACCTAATATACTTGCCGCTAAATGGTAGTGTTCAGTACTATCGTGTTTCGGTCAGGTGGTAATGTACGGCTCTGTAATTTCCGGCACAGAGCTTAATACCTTAGGCCTCAGGAGCGGTAACGCATCTGCATTTTGACCTTGGTCTTTGTGTGGGTGTCTATAGGCTGCAGTCATCAATGTAAACTGCATGCTTGTTTGCCACTTCGATTAGATAAAAAAAAAATCTCTTGTTTCTTCATACGCACTGTCTTGTAAAAAAAGAGACAGAAGACTGTTTAATTTATTTAAATACGTTTTTTTTTCATAATTATGCCTAAGTCGTGTTTAATTATACATTCCATGATCAAACGAACTTATTATATGAGTTACTTATTCGAAGACAGAATAATAATATGTATTAACTAATTGAATAAAACCCCTTAACACCCATTCAAAGTTCACAACAACCCCGAAAGGTTTATACGATAACGTGTAACCCAAACATGGCCTAAAACAGTGGTAAGTCCAAAAGGTCGCAAATCCTATCCGGCACTAAATCAAAAGCTTACATTCTGCCAACCACACGATACTAACAAAGGCCTGATAAGACACACTGACGCGGCAGGTACGATAAGCACCCCTGGACTAGGGATGCAAAAAAAAGTATCGATATTGCGATGATTTTTAAAGAGTTCTATCGCAAAAGGTAAAAATGTTATCATATTGTATTTTATGTAGTAACACATGAGAGTGAATTTCCAAATTATTAATATTATTAATATAATTTATATATTTTATATATTTATATAATTTTTATATTGTAAACGGTAGTAGACTCTCGTGACCACGGCCGTCGCATTACGGCCGAAACGTCGAGTGTCGAGGTAAGTCCCGTTTACAATATAAAAATATGAATACAAATCGTGAAAGTTTAAAACTATTTATATAATAATAAATAAATTCTCTAATTATGTTTAAGCTGCTGGTAGAGATCGGTGATATACTGGAGAACTAAAGGTACCACCGCATTAGCTAATCGAGGTGGATTTGTTGATCCTAGCTTCCTGAGGTCTTTAGTTATGCCTCTGTGCTGGAAATTACAGGGCCATACCTACATTACCACCTGACCGAAGCACGACAGTGCTGAATACCATGATCACTTAGCGGCAAGAAGATTAGGAAATGCGGTGGTGCCTACATCCGCGTGCTCCGTCACTGGAGCTCTACCACCTGTAAATTTTTTAAACAAAAGTGTAAGTATTAGTTTATTGTCAAATTCTATTCTATTCTACGAGCCTTAGTGGAAACGTATGAAGCATATCGATATATTTCATCAACCCTACTCCGGTACAGTCCGACTACGGGCGCTTCGATGCAGCTTCGACGTATCGCGCTCATGTTGAACGGGCTTCGGACGTGTGATAAGAGCTTTTATTTTATACTCATCCTCGCCAATGCGATAATAAATCAAGAAAAGTACAATATTCGAACGGATTACTTTAATTTCTTTTATAAAAAAAAACTAATACTGTAAAATTGTTTGCGTGGAATTCGTAATACCTAAACTTTCGGCTTAGGTGACAATTCATCCGCAAATGTATCTTAACCGCGGATGAAATGTCACTCGCTACAAACAGTAGTGGTCGACTCATCCGAAGTTTTGTTGTTATTCGGAGGAGTCGCCACCTAGGTAAATTACTAGTGGTCCTTTCATCCAAAGTTGAGCAACACCTATATTATACCTATCCAAGATGGCGGCTGCATGAAGTTGTCAACTTTTTCATCATGGGTGTCGTTTTCATGGTTATTAAGGGTGTTGAATTCGATAGTGGTATCAAACTGTAAATCCAAGATGGCGGCTGCATGAAGTTGTCAACTTTTTCGTCATGGGTGTCGTTTTCATGGTTCTTGAGGCTGTTGAATTCGATAGTGGTGTCAAAATGTAAATCCAAGATGGCGGCTGCATGAAGTTGTCAACTTTTTCGTCATGGGTGTCGTTTTCATGGTTTTTGAGGGTGTTGAATTCGATAGTGGTGTCAAAATGTAAATCCAAGATGGCGGCTGCATGAAGTTGTCAACTTTTTCGTCATGGGTGTCGTTTTCATAGTTCTTGAGGGTGTTGAATTCGATAGTGGTGTCAAACTGTAAATCCAAGATGGCGGCGGCATGAAGTTGTCAACTTTTTCGTCATGGGTATCGTTTTCATGGTTCTTGAGGGTGTTGAATTCGATAGTGGTGTCAAAATGTAAATCCAAGATGGCGGCTGCATGAAGTTGTCAACTTTTTCGTCATGAGTGTCGATTTCATGGTTCATGAGGGTGTTGAATCCGATAGTGGTGTCAAAATGTAAATCCAAGATGGCGGCTGCATGAAGTTGACAACTTGAGTTGACCACTACTGTTTTTAACGAGTGACATTTCATCCGCGGATAAGTTACATTTGCGGATGAATTGTCACCTAAGTCAAACTTTCATCCCTCATATACCACATCCTATAGATTCAATTAAAAAAAAAGCTGAAATAAGTTTTAAGGTATCTGTGATTTTTTTCACGAGAATCCTATCGTTGGATAGTCCCTCCTACAACCATCGACGACACAACGCAGTTACGCCTACAAATGTTTGTATGTCCTGCAGATATTTTTTCGTGTATGTGTTGTGTGTATACGGCATCTACGACACAGGATATAATAATATGTAGGTAAATAGTGTGTATGTGAGTGCAAAAGACGTATACGACGAGAAATTCAGCATTAAAATTTGTAAGATTTATGTATGTCCGACACTGTTATCGGCTTTATTGGGCTTATTTGATTTACCTTATTTCTTTTTACCATTTAGTTCAAAGCTCTGCCTTTTCAAGGCTTTATGTGAATTTAAGACGTTCGATCGACCCTTAAACCCGATTATACAATACCGTCGATTGTTAGAGACGATTCAATAAATACGACGTTTTATAAAACACTAGCTTTCGCCCACGACTTCATCCGCGCAGTATTAATTCGGACTTCCATAGAAAATATCATAAGGGGTTCTTGAAAAAAGTATCCTTATTTTTACCCTGGGTCTTCAACTATTTTCATTCCAAATTTCATCCAAATTGGTGCTGTAATTTAGTCGTGCAAGCGTAACTGACAGACAGACTTTCGCATTTATAATATTAGTATGGTAGGACGTAGAAGCGACCTGCCCCGTTTTAGCAAGGGTGCCAAGGCGGTCAAGGTGTCAATGGATTGTAAATAGTTTGGTACTATTGGGCAACTTACCGATCACACGGGCACTTTATATTGTGGTAATAAAAGTTATATTTGATTGATTATAGACAAGTGGAAAGTTAATTGACTGCCCATTTTTTTCAACATTTTTCATTGATGCTCCGCTCCTATTGGTCGTGGCGTGATGTTATATAAAATACTCTTTTTACTGGTGGTAGAGCTCCAGTGACGGAGCTCGCGGGCGTAGGCACCACCGCATTACCTAATATACTTGCCGCTAAATGGTAGTGTTCAACACTATCGTGTTCCGGTCAGGTGGTAATGTACGGCCCTGTAATTTCCGGCACAGAGGCTTAAGACCTTAGGCCTCAGGAGTGGTAACGCATCTGCATTTTGACCTTGGTCTTTGTGTGGGTGTCTATAGGCTGCAGTCATCACTTAACATCAATGTGAACTGCATGCTTGTTTACCACTTCCATTACATAAAAAAAAAAAAACTTTATAGCCTTAGATAAATATCAAAAACTAAAAAAAAAATTATAACCATCGAATATTGGCTGGTCAAGTACCTAGGCTAGTCTGTCTCGTGAGCCGCGTACGTAAGCCCATTAAAAAAAAAGAATCAAAGAACCACCAGTTCCTGAGATTAGCGCTTTCAACCAAACAAACAAACTTTTGAGCTTTATAATATCAGGTGACATAAGTATAGGTACATAGTGGGAATGGTATTTTCTTAAATCTTTGATTAAATTAGTTATTTTTCGGTATAAGACACTTCAATGCTTCCATCATCCGAAATCATAGAGCAACACCGGAGGGGAGTAGCCATATGCAGGCTTTCCCCTCTGTCAAAGCACAAGCCCAAATGGGCCTATATCTGTCGCCTAACCTCCTTATTTATAAACATATTTTAGCTAAAGTGTTACTAATCTCTACTTTGTCCTTTTCTATCCTACATATTTGACAAAACAGCTGACAAAAACAAAGCATTCTATAGCTAAAACGTAGGTATCTAAAGTACGTTTATGAATAAGGGGGTAGATGTTTAAATGTGTGCGTGAAATTGTTTCTGTATTTTGTTAAAGTGAAGGCGTGAGTTTCGTAGTAATAGACGATTTTTGTAGTGTGCGTGTGTGTCGCACGCATTTCCACCCGCAAAAAATGACAGACTGTTTTGCATCGGTACGTTATGGCTACTCCCCTCCAGTCCACCGCGGCCGGTGGCCCGTGTTGCTCTATGTCCGAAATCCTTAATTTCCACGTTTTCCACAAATGTAGCAATTGTCAGTACAGAGAATTAAGCCCAATATGGGACAAGGTCGAGCAGCCGACGCGTGTGGGGGGATAAATTGCTCACATTACATCTAGCCCCCAAATGCGACGTGTCTCTCGGGCATTGACGACTTAGGAGTGGAAGCAACCATAAAATTGTCGCTACCCGGCTTCAAATAGCCGGTAAGTAAAGTAATATTTCGACTGCGAAATTTATATATAATACCTCTCTTTGTAGCGCCGTAATAACAACTTAGGTTTAAGGGGTGGCAACGCATCTGCATCTGGTTCTTGTGTAGATGTCTATTGCCATCGTTTCATACCCATTAGAATCAGAATCAGAAACTCATTTATTCGGATTAGAACTGCATGTTTGTTTGCCACTTTTGTAACATAAAATAAGTATCACAGGGACTTAACAAGAAATGTCTCAGGGATGGTCTTCTGCATTTTGACCTCTGGTCTTTGTATCACCCATTTAGGCTGCATGCTTATTCCTTCATAACATAAAAAAAGGATTCCTACAGAACAGCATTACCGTGCTCCGCCTCCACACAAACGAATATTACAGTCTACACTACATACATGTTTCTGTAATCCATCACTGATTTACCAACTTTCAACTGACTCACATCGACGGGAAGACGGACAGACTAACACCAGTAATCTTCGGGTATTATTTTCAGAACTAAATGCTTAGTAACTTGTCGGTACCATTTCTTACTACAACAACGAACTATTCATCAATCAAGCGTGGGACCAGCAGACAGGATCTCAGGAGGATTGCCACCGAATAGCATTGTCGTGTTCCGCCTCCAACAATGTGAAACTATTTCGTGAAAAAATGCGCGTTATAATACGCCACTCTCAATAAAAAACCGATTGAGTGCGTGTCGGACCACGCGCAGTGTAGGGTTCCGTAGTTACAGACTAAGAGATGTAATGAAAAAAAAAATCTATAGTTTTTTGAAATTTTCGAGTAAAATACATTCGGTCGACTATTACTGGCAAACTTGTAAAGGCAACTTAAGTGTGATAGTTTTCTTCATTTTTGGTTTTATGCTAGAAATTAATTAAAATTACAGGGAAAATAAAAATAAAATAAATACAATAATAAATAATAATAAAAAATAAAAATAATAAAAACCAAACATCCTATGCCCAAGGTAACGACATAAATACATTCAGTACATTATAGAAAATTTCAAATTAATGGAACTTTCTATACTAGTAATGGTTCAACTGGTAGAGAACGCTCTTAGCGTTAAGTTCGCCATTTGTAACAATATTGTATGTGTATTGTAACAATAAAGACTTAATAAATAAATAAACTAGTCGTTATGAATAAATGAGCTGCGTGATCGTATAAGGGTACCATTTTTCCTTTTGAGGTTGTCAAGGGACAACTTCTGCTGATATCCAAAGTGTACATGCTAAGTAAAATCAGCACATACCTTCCATTTCTTTCCACGATCTATTCATCAATCAAGCTTGGGACAAGCTGACAGGATCTCGCGGGGATTGCCACCAAATAGCATTGCCGTGTGCCGCCTCCAATCATTTGGCACAATTTTGCGAAAGATGTGCGTTATGCGACGCGCCACGCCACTCTCAATAAAAACTGAGGATATTGCGCTTAGATTCATATTAGTTCCACGTTATTTTTGTGTGTAAATGTATGGTAAGAAAATGCCGCTACAGACAAACATTACAATGTAGATGTATTGTCCTGAATCCTATATTTTGGTTTTGTACTAGACATTACAGAGGTAACCAAACATCTTATGATCAGCAAACCGATTTGGTAGAGTGCCTACTATCGCACTTATCATCTATCCCCCTTATTCATAAACGTACATTAGATACGTTTTAGCTATAGAATGCTTTGTCTTTGTCTTGCATTGTCAAATGTGCAGGATAGAAAAAGACACAGGAGAGATTAGTAACACTTTAGCTAAAATACGTTTATGAATAAGGGCGTTAATCTTTAATTATTAGTTGAAGTTCAAAAGTTAAAGCTTCAACGAAACCAGAAGTCAAAATGCAGATGCGTTCCCACCCTTGAACTTCAGTTGTTATGTCTCTGTAATAGTTGTTATCATATGTTGTTTTTTCACTGGTGGTAGAGCTCCAGTGACGGAGCTCGCGGAAGTAGGCACCACCGCATTACCTAATTTAATTGCCGCTAAATGGTAGTGTTCAGCACTATCGTGTTCCGGTCAGGTGGTAATGTAGGGCTCTGTAATTTTCGGCACAGAGGCATAACTCCATAGGCCTCAGGAGTGGTAACGCATCTGCATTTTGACCTTGGTCTTCGTGTGGGTGTCTACAGGCTGCAGTCATCACTTAACATTAATGTGAACTGCGTGCTTGTTTGCCACTTCTATTATATAAAAAAATAAATGCAATTTCACCTTCCGTTTTTAAAAATGTCTATAATATTATAATATTATTCGATAACCATCTATATAGACTGCATGGTTGTTTGTCGTCATAATAAAAAAGACACTCCATTAAAATCTGTTGTTAACTGTATACATTCATATTTTAGCTCATTATCCTCATTTGATTTTCCGTAGTCGGCTACGAAGGCTTCTGCCGCGGAAGCCAAAGCAAACTTCAAAACACTCTTGTCTCGGAAATTAATTTAAGCCATAATACTCGTATATGGCTTAAATTAATTACACACACTGCCTACCCCGTTAGGGACCTGGCGTGAAGATACATACATACATACATACTCGTATATTGAGCGCGTTCCACTAATAATAACTTGTGTAAAGTTAATAAGCTCCTTTGACGTGATAAATGAACAAGTTGCATTTTCGTGGAATTATACCTTATAGTTTGTTAACAGCATCGTAAGACCACGACGTAAGTGAAACTCTACGATTGGCAAGAATTAATTGAGTTGAGTTGAAGCGCGAGCCGTCGGTGCGGGTTGTTATCGACAGATAGCAGTCGCTAAACCTTTTCAGAGGCCTAATGGGCGGTTGAAGCGCGCATAGCCCGGCGGCTGATGTAGATCATAAGCGATATACTCGGTTAAGCACTACGGGCGCGGTCGGGTTGTGAGATGGGTGACCGCTAGTAGCAAATTAAAATGCGCGTTTCCGTGCTTCGGAGGGCACGTTAAGCCGTCGGTCCCGGTTGCCATCGACAGATAGCAGTCGTTAAACCTTGTCGGATGCCTTATGGGCGGTTTGAGAACATCCGACAGCGGGTTGGCCACTAACCCCAACACCTCCACCAATCCGCATTGGAGCAGCGTGGTGGAGTAAGCTCCAGGCTTCCCCCCTAAAAGAGGAGAGACTCGTGGCCAGCAGTGGGACGTATAATGGGTTGCCATTATTATTATTATATTATAATGGGCGGTTTGACAACGTTCAACAGCGGGTTGGCTATTATCCCGTATCTCCACCAACCAGTATTGGAGCAACGTGGTGGAGTAAGCTCCAGGCCTCCCCAAAAGCGGAGAGACTCGTGTCCTGAAGTCGGACGTAAAAAAGGTTGTTGCTATGCAATTGAGTTGAGTATTAATTTGTCTTTCCAATTCAATCCCACGAATTATATAGTGAAATCTGAAGAAAATGAATCGCGGGTGACGAGGAATCGCCTCAATCCCGGACTCAGTGATAGTCTGATTCCACTGGAGATTCCCAATTCCCAAGACTGTATAAAGTGGCGTACAAGACAGCGATTAAGAGCGGAACACTAATGCCAGAAAAATTGTCTATTAACTTATTTTTATGTCGTGATGAGGCAAACAAGCATACAGTTCACATCAATGGTAAGTAATACTTAAGCCTATAAACACCTACACAATAAACCACAGATTTCAATGCAAATGCGTGGCTATGCCTTTGTGCCGGAAATTACAAGGCCGTACCTTTATTCAGCGGCAAGTCGATAAGGTAAAGCGGTACAGCTACGACCGCGTTCTCCATCACTGTAGCTCTACCATTAGCAAAAGTTGCTGCTAGTGCTATTTCCCGATCTATCTCTCTTCGCTACACACTCTACAGCAGGTCTTAATTAATTAACCCCGTTATAAACATCGCTAACTTTAATTCTGATACATTAATTTTCTGCGTATTAAGCGCAGAAAAGTAATGTATCAGATTCTTAATGGGCACTCCTTTAGTTTGAGATTAACACATACGAACGAATCACAAACAGTAATATAGAAATCGACCACATCTACACAGCGGGCGGGACAGCAAGAGTCAAATGAACATAAGACCTTCAGGTAAATCCGAAAAGGACCGTGCGGTGACCGCATCAGGCAATGATTGGCGCGCTTTGATGCGGTCGCCTTTGTACGGACAGACACCAGGACGGGTTAATAACTTGCTCTGAAAGATCTATGGATAGAAAATAATTTGTTTTGATTTTTCTGCTATTACAAGTTCAGTTTGATTATTTCAATAGAATTTTAGAAGATATCGACATAACTAAGATCGTTGCACTGACTTTATTTCCATCAATGTTTTATGTTTTTTTCACAAAGGAAACAAACGTAATCGTAATTCTGAACTAAATCATCACGTGCGCCTGGAACCTTTGTTTTAGTATCGTCACACTTATGTCCCGTCCAGCCTGAAGTGTGGCTGAAGCATTAAGCAAAAGCATGCAAACATCGTGCGTACAATGACAATGACTGACTTCATAATTCAACGTCTGTTTGTCTGCCTAGCAACACGCTGGCTAATGATCAATTTATAAAGAACTTGTTACATTATTCACTTTTATGCTTTGGGTGAATACTCCTATACCTACAGCAATACATTATCAATACCAAGTATAAAATACAAACAGCCGACTAAAGCAATATTCTTGGGTAGTACAAAAACCGCTATCTGTGCTATCCCATTTTTAAGAAGAGGTTATCGATTTCGATCTATAATGCGGCGATACGCAAATGTAGGGACTGCTTGTCCTTACGGTATATCTTGCTGTCGGCAATGCTAGGAACTGTGGTTCACTGGCTCACTACTACACACAATACGAGCGGGGGCCAATCCATACCGACCGAATTAAGAACCTCCTCCTTTTTGAACTCGGTTAAAAACTAGCCGCCCCAACGAACTTCGTATCGCCTTAGTCGTATAAAAAAAAGTCCTAAAATAAAAAAAAAAACTCTTTCGTGAGAATCACCTACGATTATTTAGGGATATAAAAAATATATTACAACTGATTCCCATACCTACCAAACATTCATAACGAACACAAAATTTCACAACGATCGGTCCAGCCGTTTCGGAGAAGTATTGTTGAAGTATATAAACACTTTGACACGAGAATTTTGTATATTAGATTATTTTCGCATTGTCTTTCCTAACAGGCAGATATAGCAAAAGTATCACTTTTCGAATGCATAATGCCGTTTACCGTTAGACGTTAGACGTGAGGCAGTTCTGTTTGGTGTGCAGTTTGCTAGACAAGGCTTATCATTTGCAGCTCGCAGCGGAACTTCTGACGGTTAGAACCTAATACATTTCGTTGTTTAAATAATAATGAAGTTGGTAGTTGTGAAATTATTCCTTTGAAATGTCAGTTGTATGTAGCTTGAGGTTTTGTTATTTATCAAGCATACGTCTGAGCTTTGAAAATGTTGGAATTTGGGACTATTTGGCTATTTGAAAACATAAAAATCATATTAAATTCAGGCAAGCTACAATTTTTTTTTATTGTCATAAAGTGGCAAACAATCCTACAGTTCACATTGATGGTAAATGAATACAATAGCCTATAAACATCAACAAAACACCAAAGATTTCAAAGTTGATGCGTTCTCACTTTTGAGGACTACGCTGTTCAGTATCTGTGCCGAAAATTACGAAGGTCATTTCATTTACCACCGCCATTGTTCTGTTAACTAAAAGTCTATCTCGAGTAAAATAATTCACACAAACACAAATCAGCTTTTCACCACCCCACATTAAAATTTAACATTGAAAGTGTCTGCAAAGGCTTAATTGAAGTGTATATTCACAATAGTCATACAATTTTCAGCAAGCAAACTGGAAAAACTGCTTAGTCTGCAGTAAAACCTTTTTCTTGTACAATGTTCACGTGGTAATTTGTTCGCGTTCTGCTTTACCCCGCTTGCGTGTCAAACGAATGCACTGCAACGGGCTAACTAAAAAACTTTCGAATCAATGTAATACGATTGATATTAATTTATTTACTGCATGGAACTGAACGAAATATAAGCAGTGCTTTTGTTGTCTTGCAAACTACTGGTTTTAACGTAGTCGCACTAGGTTCGCTTGGAATTTGATATTTGTCTAAAAAAATATCCTTTCGTAGGGTTGAAACAATATTCAAGTTAAATTTTGGTCACAATTGGACTGAAGTGGCTACTGGCTACTGGTGGTAGCGTTCCCGTGTAGAGCTGGACTCGAGAGCGTAGCCACTCTAATATTTTTTCAATCTACCGCTAAATGGTAGAGTACGGAACTATCGCGTTCCGGATAGATGGTAATGTATGGAAATAATTATCACAGAGGTAAAACAACTTAGGCTTCATGGACGACGCACGTGCATTGTAATCGGGTTTAGCGTAGAAAAAATATATTAAACACAAGTAGAACGTCCTAGCTGTCACCACAAATATATTAAACACAGGTAGAACGTCCTAGCTGTCACCACAAATATATTAAACACAGGTAGAACGTCCTAGCTGTCACCACAAATATATTAAACACAGGTAGAACGTCCTAGCTGTCACCACAAATATATTAAACACAGGTAGAACGTCCTAGCTGTCACCACAAATATATTAAACACAGGTAGAACGTCCTAGCTGTCACCACAAATATATTAAACACAGGTAGAACGTCCTAGCTGTCATCACAAATATATTAAACACAGGTACAACGTCCTAGCTGTCACCACAAATATATTAAACACAGGTAGAACGTCCTAGCTGTCACCACAAATATATTAAACACAGGTAAAACGTCCTAGCTGTCACCACAAATATATTAAACACAGGTAGAACGTCCTAGCTGTCACCACAAATATATTAAACACAAGTAGAACGTCCTAGCTGTCACCACAAATATATTAAACACAGGTAGAACGTCCTAGCTGTCACCATAAATATATTAAACACAGGTAGAACGTCCTAGCTGTCACCACAAATATATTAAACACAGGTAGAACGTCCTAGCTGTCACCACAAATATATTAAACACAGGTAGAACGTCCTAGCTGTCACCACAAATATATAAAACACAGGTAGAACGTCCTAGCTGTCACCACAAATATATTAAACACAGGTAGAACGTCCTAGCTGTCACCACAAACAAAATATTTTTCGATAACTTTAATTTCGTAACAGTTACTTAATTCCGTTGTGAGTATGAAGATGTTAATTAATATTTGAATGCATTTTTAATAGACAATGCAAAGGTTCATCCTTATCAATTTAAGTTTCACTTGTAAAAAAGTAAAGCTATCTTTTTTATACCATTGTACAGAAACTTACAAGCTTAGCCGGCAAACACAAAACTTTCACTGGTGGTAGAGCTCCAGTGACGGAGCTCGCGGGCGTAGGCACCACCGCATTAACTAATATACTTGCCCGCTAAATGGTAGTGTTCAGCACTATCGTGTTCCGGTACAGAGGCATAACACCTTAGGCCTCAGGCGTGGTAACGCATCTGCATTTTGACCTTGGTCTTTGTGTAAGTGTCTATAGGCTGAAATCATCACTTAACATCAATGTGAACTCCATGCTTATTTGCTACTTCCATTACATACAAAAACGATGTGCAGCATATTATAAACATCTCCCTTCTACGAGAAAGCAGATTATTTAAAACACAAATGAAATGGGAATATGCTGCTTGCAGGTAGGAAGTCGTCAGTGTATAATTAACATAATTATCTGAGGCGCTAATAAAAGCTGGAAAGCCCAAATGTATTTAGCGACATTAATCGAAGGTAAGCACATATAGAGAGCGACGGGAAAACTGGTTAGGAATTAGGGTTGTCAACATTTCATCGACTGAATATTGCTTTATTTCGAATATGTACGTTCATCTATATATATAAAAATCAATTGCTGTTCGTCAGTCTCGCTAATATTCGAGAACGGCTGGACCGATTTGGCTAATTTTGGTTTTAAATGATTTTTGGAAGTCCAGGTAAGGTTTAAAAGATAAGAAAATATGAAATTGAAGAGGATTAGTAAAAAAGCAACAACGATAGAGGCAATCAGATTAGGTGGTGGTCAGGAACAGTGGTGCCTACGCCCGCGGGCACCGTCACTGGATCTCTGCCAACATCATTTTCAACTCTTATGTGTTAGAAAATAAAGAAAAATGGGAAAGAAAAATTTGACTTCGGGCAGGAATCGAAACTGCGACCTCAGGATGACCAGTCCAGCCGCTTTACCACGAAGCTATCGAAGTCCCACTCGCATGTGTTATTGCGAAAAATAAAATATTACAATTCTTATGCGTTGTAGATGTTTGTGACGCAATCAGTGCCTACGGCGTAGCACAGAGCTACGAAGTGTAGCTAGTTGTTCCACCTACGGTATGCAGATCTAATTAGTATTTAGAGCAAAATTACGATTACTCAAAAGATACTGAACAAAAATGTTAACTATTATGAAGTGAAAAGACCCTTTATATATTACTAGATTCATTTTCCTTTTTAAAAGACCCTTTATATGAGACTAGATTTGCGATAAGAGACTCCAGAAGTGTCTAAGGGTGAGATTCACAGACCGCACTACGACTTTACTTTGAACAAAGTATTCTTAGAACTGTCAGTTTAGTAGGGGTTTTGACAGTTCAAAGGCGTACTTTGCTCAAAGTAAAGTCGTAGTGCGGTCTGTGAATCTCACCATAAATGTCAAACCCAAGACAAAACCTCTGAGTTTTCTCTTGAGTCTTGGCGTTGGAGGCACTGCCAAATACAGTTTGTCGCCCTGAGCTGTTTCCACGCCTTATTAGTTTTGCCTCAGAGACAGAAACAACTTCATAAGTTTTTGAAGAAATTGACATGTTTATATTAAATTTATAATGTATCAATTGACAACCCTAATCGCAGAACCAATGGATAATCCGACACCTGCATGCGTTGCTCTTAAGGTGGCGTTTATGGAAACCCGAACGCTATTAACGTACCTTCTGACACTCGACGCGCTCCCATTTGAGGGTAGTTGGTAATTCGCAGAGCAGTTATCTCGAATAATTTGGACGATCTCTTTTCTTTATTCCACAGACTGAGTTAAACGTTTTTGGATACGTGAAAATCTCATAGGTTCACATCATATTTTTTATTTTTATACGCTTACACTCACAGCCCCACAGTAGGTATAAACCTGTGTCGTGGGTGCCGTTGTACACATAAAACACATACACAAACACCCAGACCCAAACAAATATCTGTAGGCCATACATATATTTGTCCCGGTGCGGGGATCGAACCCGCGACCCTTCGAATCAAACGGTCATCTCACACCGCTGGACTAACCGGGTCGTCTATATAAAAATATAATGTATAGTACACAGCAAGAAATATTGCACATCCAGCCTACGAAAGAGACAATCGGCTTGTTTCGGCTTCATAGAGCGTTATCTCTGATGCACACTGCCTACGTAAACACAGTTTTGGTCAAAACTTGATCAAAATGGTCGACAAACGTCATATAGGTAAGGTGCGAAAGAAATAACGCTCTACATAGCCGACATAAACCGAAGCCTCCTTCCTAAGGCCGATGTGCATTATTATATAAATACAAATCATTTTATTTAAATACAAACGGCTCATACGGAATAGGGACATAAATATCGTTTGCACAAAATCTAATCTCGCATCGGTAGGTTCTGGGTTTGATTCCTTAGACGGAGAGTAAGTGAATTTGGGTGTATTGTCAAACTAAGCGGCAGTGTGGAAATATGTTTTGCCATTGTTCTGTATCTTGGCAAACATGCATAGGTACAAATAGCATGGCTGATCATGCGATTAAATTTAATGTTATAACATTCAAACGGCTCTTGAGAATAGAGACATAAATATCGTAGGCACAAAATCCTACCTCGCTCGGTAATATAGACTCTAGCTCAGAAGGATTCCGTCGCATTCCGTCACTCCCGCGAGTTGCAGTTGAGTTGGGACATCGTAGACCAAAGCGTTATTCAAATTCGACAAGTCAATCTAATTCCCGGCGCTGACTCGCCAAACGCGATATTCAAATGGGAAAAATAAACAAGCGTTCGGTTAGTGCACTGAAAAAATACTCGATTCGAATATGGAACGGCTAACTGCGGACGGCGAAATATTGGAGAATTGAATAAATTGCCGTTCCATCTACATGCATCAATATTTTAGAGTTCTGTGTGTCGTATTTGAAAAATACTAAATTTTTTTTTGGAAGATTGTAAGAGAAACTAGTTTGTCTGTATATGGTGAGTAATTTACTACAGTTAAATAAACTCTGTTGCACTGTTTTACCTTTATTTGATGTAATAGTTATTCACTCTAGATAATTATTGATTTTTATTGATTCTGACTTTTCGAAAACGGTTCTAAACTCTTACTTGAAATATGTATATGATATATACAACGTGTAACAGGATTAAATGTACAACCCGAAACTATTTTGTTCAGAATCGATAACCGAATCGATTTTAGGCATTTTTAATGTAGATAATATTTTGTCCCAAAATTAATTACAAATAAGGAAATTATGGTCACCCATTTTGGTGATCAGTCAATACAAACGAAAATGAGAGTAACGTCTATCTAAAATAAAATGCTAGTCTTCTCAACAAGCATATAAGAACTAATTGAGACGTGCATTTTATTATTAATAATAATTTAAGAAATAAAATAGTCAAAATGAATCTTATTACTAGCGAGTGTTAAATAGGGGTACGCAGGTTACGCTATATCACATTGCGACAGTGTACGTGTGTGAGTTGGTTTGAGTTTGATGTGCGGTCGTAGGTGGAGGTAGGGTAAGTTTGCGTAGGGTGTGCATACTGTTCGTACAAATTGGGGACAACTTGTTTCTAAAATAAAATATATTAAATACAAAAACATGTAATTTCAGTTCGAGTATTATGATTATAATTCAATTTTCTTATCGAGGTGTTTAAGAGTGTGCATTATTCCTGTTACATGTTGTATAGATGTCGACGAAATGAACTGAAACTTAATAACATTTTAACGGCTCTAGGGACATAAGCATCGTTCGCACAAAAACCTACCTCGCCTCGGTAATACAGTCTCGAGCTAAGAAGGATTTCGTCACATTCCATCCCCTGGCGGCTGCAACTCCCCACGGACCAGAAAACTATCGATTTCGTATCGTGACACACTTGACACTCGGCTAAAATTCCATACAAACTCTTATTCTGGTTACTTATTACACAGACATCAATCAATGACGTGTTTTTACACGAGCACCCTGACGTGTAGGAATAATTTCAATCAGTTGAAATAAAGAAGATATTAAAGTAGCCTCGGTAATGAAATAAGCCGCAGGGATTAGCAGTGGTACAATCGGTAAGCCGCCGCTCATCCAATAGAGCAGTAAGCAGTTGGAAGCAATTGTCTGGAAACATTTGGAAACTGTTTTCATTGTAAAAATAAAAATATTAATGCAATAATTTTATAACAGCCTGTACCACTTTTTACTGGTGGTAGAGCTCCAGTGACGGAGCTCGCGGGCGTAGGCACCACCGCATTACCTAATATACTTGCCGCTAAATGGTAGTGTTCAGCACAATCGTGTTCCGGTCAGGTGGTAATGTACGGCCCTGTAATTTCCGGCACAGAGGCATAACACCTTAGGCCTCAGGAGTGGTAACGCATCTGCATTTTGATCTTGGTCTGTGTGGATGTCTACAGGCTGCAGTCATCACTTAACATCAATGTGAACTGCATGCTTGTTTGCCACTTCCATTACATAAAAAAAAAAAAAAACCAAAAAGCACCCGGAAGATATTTCGCAGACAACACTAACATATATACAACCATGAAAGTTAAATAAATCTGCAATTAAAGATAAAACAATGATCCATTTATAGAAGTGTATGCGCGTTATGCCGTGCGTTAAGTGCGAAACATTGGGAACATTTATTCAAATTATTTACACCAGCTGAAAATTCACTTCAGTGAGTAATTTGAATGTTATTTTGTTTGTTTTGACACTCGAATATAGAAAACTTTTTTAACGTTAGATACAGCGAAAACGGCGTAAAACTACGTAAAAATAGTATGTTTCAGATACTACCCCATTTCATAGGAGGCAAGCCTATGCATATAAATGTAGACGTCTCGATTCCTGCTCAGAATCATCTCTGTCAACTGAACAATCACATCTGTAAAAAATGGTAGAATCGCAAAACCACGAAGGTGGTTAAAAAAAGAAGTGTAGTCCCTATAGATGTGCATCCGCGCGTAAAGCCCCGCGCTCGCTGGCTCACTGGCCCGGTCACCCGGCTGAGCACTGGACAGTAGTTGGAAGCAACTGTGTGGAAATATTAGGTAACTGCTTCGTTCCCAAACTATTTTTTCTCGTAGATCCCTTTCAATTTTTTTCTGGTTTCCGTGGACCTCGTCCTTGCTACATTTATATCACATTCCCATATTTCCAAATTTTATTCACGCCTACGTAGACCCCCATCGAGTCAATATAGGACCACTTTGGGAATCACTGGTTTAGGGCACAATTAGGTACCTACAGTGGTGAACCTAAAAAAACCGAACCCTTAAAAGATCACTCGTGCGTCTGTCTGTCTGTCCGTCTGTCACAGCTTTGAAATTAGTGGGCCGATTGAGTTGAAATATGGTACCTATACATAATTTGACGACGTGGTTAGTCCAGTGGTGTATGATGACCGCTCGATTCGAAGGGTCGCGGGTTCGATCACCGCACCGGGGCAAATATTTGTATGGACTACAGATAATCGGTACGGGTTTGAGTGTTTGTGTATGTGTTGTGTGTGAACAACGGCACCCATGACACAGGTTTATATACCTAGCGTGGGGCTGTGAGTGCAAGCGTATTTATTTTATTATTTTTATTTTAAAAAAAGAGAAGCCGCTTTCATTTTATAAATTAAAAAATTGAAAAACCGTAAATCTGGTAAATAGAAAGTGAAAATATTTTTATAATAAAGTTAACTTTGAACTGCCTCGGTAGCCTAGTGGTAGCAGGCCACTACTACTACGCTGAGGTCCTGGGTTCGATTCCCGGGTAGGGGGTTATCAGAGATAATGGTGAAAAAGCCTTTATCTCTGGTTCTATTGGGATTTTTCCATTTTCTGGAAATTTCCCAGTACCTCAAAGTTTGGTAATGTGCCCGGAGATGTCAACAGGCTCGCCACCTGTTACATGGGCCAAAACGTAACCGGCGAATCGTGGGTGTTTGCATGTATGCTTGAATGCATGCATTTACCTCTGCCTACCCCTTCGGAGATTACAGGCGTGAAGTTACGTATAAAGTAAATTTTTCTATTTACAAATACGATTAAACTTTTGGAAGTTGGAACTAAACATTCCTATTACACGCGTGATGCAGTAAGCAGTAACGTTTACTGTTTTGAAAAATCATCTCTAATAATATTGATTGTGTTACAGAGGGACACACACTATATTTAATTACATTTACTTTTGCGTGACATGACCTGAAATAACCGCTTTTTTCTTCGTACATAACACAACTATCTTATTGTAATGTCTAGCTATACTATATTACTAAAATCAATCCAATCGAAGTACATTCATTTCGAATACACAAAAGGCTTCAGGACTTTACGTAGGCTTTACATTTAAAATAATTGTGTCGAATATAAAGTAGCAAAAGCTGAGCTCTGGGATTCATTTAAATAAGATGGAAATACTCGGGTTTTCTCTTTAAGGATACACGTGTTTCACATCTGGGATTCTTTTTACCACAATATCTACTTGTCGGGACATCGATGATTGATTCTCGAACCTTCTACGTTTGAAGATTATTTCCAAAGTAAATGATATCGAAGCAAGGACTGTTTGTTATGTACACTCCATTATTTCCTTGATAAAAAAACAAATTTCTGAAACTGTGTACATTATTATTGATTTTATTTAAGGTAATCTGGTAGCAGGTCACTACTGCTACGCTGGGATCCTGGGTTCGATTTCCGGGTTACGGCGGGGGGCTACTAGACATAAATGTGTACGTAACTTCACGCCTGTAATCCCCGAAGGGGTAGGCAGAGGTAAATGCATGCATTCAAGCATACATGCAAACACCCACGATTCGCCGGTTACGTTTTGGCCCATGTAACAAGTGGCGAGCCTGTTGACATCTCCGGGCACATTACCAAACTTCGAGGTACTGGGAAATTTCCAGAAAATGGAAAAATCCCAATAGAACCAGAGATAAAGGACTTTACCTATTAAAAAAAGTAAAAGCCTATAATCTCTGGTTCCTGGTGGATTTTTCCATTTTCTGAAAGCTCCCAGTACCTGGCTCATTAAACTCCGGGTAATATGCCCGGGGATGTCAACAGGCTCGCCACTTGTTACAGGGATCAAAAAGTAATCGGCGAATCGGTTTGCATGTATGCTTGAATCCATGCATTTTAACTCTGGCTACTCATTCGAGAATAACAAGCGTGAACTCAAATATATATTTTTAAAGAATTTGTGATCGATCAATCTCGTAGGAGGTTTCATCCATCTTGTAGGAGACCTCTCAACACTACGGACCTTATATTCAATATCATAATCTCGTAAGGTAAGTATTAAATAAAGTAATCTTATATCGATAGAGTCGCCGTATCGGCAACATATCACCGTAATGAACTATATTAAAAGCCCGCCGACAGTAAACTAATTGCGACTAGCTCCAACAAGTACGCTCTAACTTGCTCGAGGCTCGAGACTAGTTTGAGGCGAGATTGTGGATCTTTCATATTTTAATCCGGAGTTTATAACGTTCACAGAACTTGTCAATTTATTGATTGCATTCTTTGTATTCTTTGGTATGAAAAAAGGAACTGAGTTACATCGATTAACAAAAAAAAAAGAAGAAATAGGCATTTGTAAGTAATGGTGGTAGAATTCCAGTAAACTCTCGAAAACTCGAAAGCGTAGGCTGGTGGCAAAGAAGCATGCAGCTCAAATTTATATTAAGTGACGACTGCAGCCTATAGACACGCACACAAAGACCAAGGTCAAAATGCAGATGCGTTACCACTCCTGAGGCCTAAGGTGTTATGCATCTGTGCCGGGAACTACAGGGCCGTAAAAAAATAAGTCTAAATAAGATCGTATTACTTTAAATTAGTCTAGCCAATACACAACCCTCTGAACTAAAACACTGAAAACCCGTCATGAATCCCATTCATAATGAAACGTCTACTCTATTGACCCGAGATTAACGCTGTATTTCCCTTCAAACGGCGCCCTTAATCTAATATTTTTCTACCAAACAAAATGAGAGTTTTAATTAAAAACATAAACAAACCTGATGTACGCAGGGCTTATTTAATCACGAACCCAGATACCTTTTATACACAGGGCCGTTACGTAAGCTGAATGCTGGATTCGAAGTACAGTCATAGAGATGCAAACGAGACATTTGTATCTGAACTATCGATATTTAAATAGTTAGTAGAATAAAGGATATTATTACTTAATTTTAATATCACCTACCGCTGCCTGAAACTCAGCATTAATTCTTTCGTAAATTGTTTTGTATCTGTGATAGAAATTACATGATACTGTTCGGCACTATCGTGTTCCGGTGAGATGGCAATGTATGGCCCCGTAATTACTATCACAGAGACATGACACCTTGGGTCTCAGGGGTGGCAACGCATCTACATTTTGACCTCTGGTTCTTATGTAGATGTCTTTAAGCTGCAGACATCACTTTACGTTAATGTGAGCTGCATGCTTGTTTGCCACCGTGTTTATATAAAACAAAAATTGCACAAATATACAGCAAATAACAATTTTTGATAGGCAGTGACAGGTATTAAAAAAAAACATCTATGTTATTCGCTGTATGTTTACATCGCTATGCTATTTGTATAATATATCGATATATCGATGTTTTTCTTTTACATCCCTAATCCGAAGGGCGAGTGTCTTTGATACATTACAAGTATCGACGTCGCGATGGGTAAGAATATTTTTTACGCGTACATTTTACGCATATATAAATTATGCCGAGACGTGTTACTATTGCCATTGCCATTCTCCGTAATGGATATTTTATGACGATACATATTTCGCAGAAGTTATTAAAAAACGTATTGTTATATGTAAAAAGTACAATATGGTACGGAATATACTTATATGTAGAGAGAATGGCAGATGAAACATTTCGGTTACATTTTTTACGTCCCATTGCTGGACACGAGTCTCTCCCCCTTTTCGGGGAGGTCTGGCGCAGACTCCACCACGCTACTCCAATTCAGGTTGGTGGAGATCCGGGTTAGTGGCCAACCCACTGTTGGATGTTCTCAAACCGCCTATAAGGCCTCCGTCATGGTTTGACGACTGCTATCTGTCGATAGCAACCGGGACCGACGGCTTAGCGTGCCCTCCGAAGCACGGAAACGCGCATTTTAATTTGCCACAAGCGGTCACCCATTACACTCCCGACCGCGTTCGTTTCGCACAACCGAGTAGATCGCTTGCGATCTACACCAGCCGCGGGGCCATGCGCGCTTCGTTCAATGTACGGCCTCGTAATTAATGACTATCCTCCGACTCTGCGGTCGACCCACGGGGTAGTAGAGCGATTTTGTAAGTAGCAGTATTCACTTCCCATCAATACATAGAGCAACACGGGCCACCGGCCGCGGCGGACTGGAGTAGCCATAGCGTGTATTACCGATGCAAAACAGTCTGTCATTTTTGCGGGGGGGAAATGCGTGCGACACACACGCACACTACTATTACTAAAATCGTCTATTACTACGAAACTCACACCTTGACTTTAAAATACAGAAACAATTTCACGCAAACATTAAAACATCTAGGCGACAGGTATAGGCCCATTTGGGTTTGTACTTTGACAGAGGGGAAAGCCTGCATATGGCTACTCCCCTCCGGTGTTGCTCTATGCCATCAATATGACAAAAAAGTAGGTATTCGAAAAGTGCACTTTGCGAATGCTCATTTGTGATATTTAGTAACGCCAATGAGTCGCGTAATGACCGCGCCGCGCCGCTCGGAAACATTACACTTGAAAAATTCTGTCAGTCGGCACACGACGACTAAGCTCATTAAATATCATGAGCGTACTTTTAATGTGGACATCCACTGACCGGGAAAAAAGTTATCGTAACGTTTTTTAATTTTCATTAAAACTTATTTTTGAAAAACAAAAGGTAACACGACCAGTATGAAGTGTGTGTACAGGAAAAGACTTCATTTTATAAGTATACTAGCGATGCCCCAAATTCGCACGGGTAGCATTTATTATATTGTGGGGACGCGCCCGACTTCTTTGACAAAAAACGTGACATCTCGGTAAATATAAGTACGATATTGATAAATTATCATTTCCAACATTTCAAACAGGAACAAAATCCGTTTATAACTTTCCCCGATTAGCGCATACATACAGACAGATAAAATAGGGGGACTTTAAAATATGTAGTAAATAGTGATGAAGTGGTGATAGTGGTAGTGAAGAGATTTTATTAACGTCGCCATGAAAGAAAGATCGTTGGTAATTGAATACCGTTCATTGTTTTAAATTGGGACAGAAAGAAGGTAGAACAAATCAGTATCCAGGGTTGTAGATCGCGACAAACACAGCCAAGTATGAGTCGGATGCAATGCGGGTTCCGTACAAAATAATAGTACTGAAGATGTAACGAATAGATTTAATTCATATGTTTCTGTATAGGTAAGTTAATATTTAGGATTTTTTTAAGATGCATTAGTTTTTGGTGTAAATATTATATTGGGAAAAAGTTTCTTCACATTTTTAAAAAAAAAACAAAACATTTTTTAATATAGTTTATTTAAATTTAACTAAAGTATGTATGTACTATTTTGTTCGACAACCTTTTGCCATCTTGTAGGTAGGGACATGATCCCATTGCTATAAAAATTTTGGGACTTCTCATCAAAATACCGCGACAAGTGGATTTGGCAGTCCTCTCGTGATGTTAACCTAACATTGCATAAAGAATTCTGAAGAGACTGAAACAGGTGGAAATCTGAAGGTGCAAGGTCAGGACTATACGGCGGATGCATTAACACCTCCCAGCCAAACTCTTAATTTTTGCTGAGTGGCTATAGATGTGTGAGGTCTAGCGTTATCATGATGAAACACCACACCCCTTCTGTTGATCAATTCCGGCCGCTTTCTCTCAACTTCTTGCTTCGTCTGCTGCTGCTACCATAAAGCAATGCAATAGATGTGAAGGAAAGATTTGACAAATCGGGCAGGGCTTCAGTAGCTCAATTGGAAGAGCGGCTGGACTAGATTCCCAGTAGGTCGCGAGTTCGAGTCTCGCCTGAAGTCAAATTTTTCTTTCCATTTTTATTTAAAAATTGAACTAACAAAGCTAATTCAAACACCTAGTAAGTTGTAGTAACTAAATCACAACTCGGATTAAACCTCCATGAATCCAATACAAAATCGCACATTGTCTGATACACGTGAACGAAACCAACGAACACAGCGATCCCATTCCGATCACTAGTACAAAAAGGATTATAAAGAACGAACAATAGTTGCGAAGTAATCAGAAACAAACAGAACTGGTCGACGAAAAAGGAACTAGACCGCGGCCGCGACAGCGCAGACGCACGTGATTGAAAATTTGAATCGACGCCTCGCTTGTATCAATATTTATTAGGCCTGGGGCCATACCTTTATCTCGTAAAGCAGTTTTCACGTAATAGTAGAGGAGCCCAGGACGCTAGTTTTGTATTTACTCGAGCGCGTCAGATTAAGATATGGGAAATATCTTGCACCCTGTTGATTACCTCCACTTAATCTAAAGCTTGTACAAGAGGTGCGCTCGAAAGGTAGCCCTTAAAAAAGTTCAAAAGGTCACTACGATCTTACTCATCTTCCGAATCGTCTGAATTTTGGATAGGAGCATGTTTGGGCACATTTTACACCCTTCTCAGAATATCTGACACGTTCTTGACCCATGACGTTGATCCCGAGCACTTTTCAAAAACATTTGATTCTTTCAAAAATTAAGGTAATAAGTTACTTAAGAATGTCAGATACCTACTCAGAGAGGGTGTAGAGTGAACCCAATAAAAGCTCCCATGCAAAATTCTGACGATTTGGATGCGAGGCAAGCTCGTCGCCGAAGCCCTAAGGGTTCGGCCTTTATGGAAATCTTAGATTTGGTGGAGGTACTGAACGGGGTGCAGGGTATCCTCCTATACTTTAATCTGACGGGCTGGAGAAAATTCAAGACGAACGTCATAGAACGTCATGAGGACGTAGGCTCCACCACATTACCTACCTAATCTATCGTCCGCCGAATGGTAGGGTTCAGCATTATCGTGTTCCGGTTAGATGGTGATGGATTAGGAGTTATTACGGGGCCATGTTGTATGTCCAGAGACCTATCAACTAAGGTCACGGGTGGCAACGCATCTACATTTTTACCTTCGGTTTTTATGTAGATGTCTATAGACTGCAGTCATCACTTAACATACGTATGAACTGGAAGAGTGTTAGCCTGCTTCGTTACTTAAAAAAAACTTAACCGGGTCGTCAAAAATATAACTTCGAATATTGAATAATTCGTACCTGTTTCTTGCTACTAGATGTAGAGATAGTAAAAAGAAATTAGCTTCAAAACCAACTTCATATTCGATTGTTCACTATCTGCAGTTAACTATTGAAGGAAATTGTAGTAGTATTTACACACGTCCGGATTCGGTACGGCGGACCGAATCTGTCGACTAAACCCGCGCGAACGGAACGCATCGGACTTGATAAATAATAATTATGTCCGCCCGACTCCTCTACATACCTAAGGTTCGGAGCGTACCTAATCCGCTGTCCGCTCCGTACCAAATCCGGACGTGTGTTACTACAATAACAAACGTTGTTTTATTGTAATGATGAGCTTGTGGATAATGTAATCCACATCTTGTATGCGATTTTCGCTGATTACCAAAATGTTGGTCAAACGAAATGATTATACGTGAACAAGTTTTCAACCAGAACTAAGATTTTCGTTGGAGTTAAAACTTTTAAAATCAACCCAGTGTGAAGAAGACACACATAATCTAGATATGGAAAGTGATCCTTCACCTACATGCTCAGCAAAGCGTTAAACGTATGACCTTAGAAAAGCTGTCGTTTAAGGTTGCCCTTCCTGGTTGATGTTGAGAGGGTCTACTCATAGAAACGATATATAGCAACAATTGTCGGGTCGAATCATTTTTATTTTGTAATGAAGATGATAAACAATCATGCAGTTCACATTGATGTTAAGTGATGACTGCAGCCTCTAAACATCCACATAAAGACCAGAGGTCAAAATGCAGATGCGTTGCCACCCCTGAGATCTTGAAATTGAAAATTTGTTGGCGTATAACACCGTTAGTCAAACATTTCAGGAGAAGTAAGCTAGTAAAAAAGTGACTAAGTTAGGCAGTCGATCCGCAGGATATCTAGCTCTGTCTAGAGCTGAAGTCTAAGGAAGATAATTGTATTAATACACCAGGCGTGGTGAAAGTCGCAGGACATAACTTGTTAAATATTCCGCAACAAAATATGCCCGGGGATTCAGACACTATATTCGTCAATAGACGTGCATAGGCTGTTTCTTTTTTACTCTATTGAGTCATGTATGTTCGTAGTCTTTGCCCTACCTTACAGCATAGAAGCAGATCTTAATACCTGTAAAGAAAAAAAAACAAATTAATACAATACTAAAGATTCGACTTCATATAATACAATTTTATTTTATTAGGAATTATTTAAAAAATTGTAACACCAGAGTGGCTGAATTTACTGGCAACTTAATGATTAATATTATCTACTGACGGTAGAGCTCCAGTGACGGGGCTCGCGGGTTACCTAGATAGCTGCCATTTAGCGGTAAGTAGATTAGGTAATTATATGGTGCCTACGCTCCTAAGTTCCGTCACTGGAGCTCTACCATCAGTATAATTACTGCAAAGTAGATTATTACTATAGAATTGGACCAAATGATATGAAGTATAGCCAAGAACAGCGTGCGGTCGTAGTACATGATCTAGGCGAAGCGGCAGGCGATCTCGTAAATAATTGAACGCACCCATTAAATTACACTGCGTTGATGCTCCCACCAATTAAGATCCTGAGCTATCGGTGTAAATATGACAAGGTTCGAGCCTGCCAGATGTCGCTATTCTAGACTTTTTGGTCATGTTTTTGTGATATTTTATAACAGTAGGAGAGATACTGAACCCTTAATTTAAGGATTAATTTTAGGATTATTAGAGAATTAAGGGAATTATTTGTAGGGATGAATCATAACATGCTAACTACAAAACCCATCGCCTGGCAAGGGTCAACCCGTCACGTCATCTGGATTTCTGATGAGAAGAGTTACTTTCATGTTTTAGATCTAGCTCGATTGCGACCATTTATGTTGCGTCTTAAAGTTTTACAAGATTTGTTTACTGCAAATGAGCGACTCAATCGTATATCAATAGCAGGCTAATTAAAGTACAATTTACATTAAATGATACGCTCGATACATAATTTATTGAATTTTACAAGCATGTGTTAATGCGAAATAATATAAAAACAATTATTGAATTCGTCCTAACAATTTCATCGTCATGGAAACACACTTCCGTTGTCATGGCAACACCACTACAAATATAAATAAGATGCAACAAGGAGTTTTGGCGGGAACCTTGAAAGAGGCGTATGGTGCTCTTATTTTATAATAATAATAAAGTTGGTGGCATTTTGTTTGATATAGGTTTATTACAGTGCCCGTGTATAGTGAAATAGAATAACAGTGCGAAAACACGACTTTTCAGGTTGCCTCCAAAACTTCATTGTAAATGTTCTGGTAAAGTAGCCATCGCTTTACTCGAATAACTTGACTGTAACTCACTCACTTGACACATAACTTATTTATTTGATACTTACATATTATACTTGATGACTATAATATACTAACTTTTACACTGCTTAAATAAATACGAAATATCGTTTTACTTGACACTGGCAATATGCGTAATAGCGATGCCATAAAACCAAAAAAAAAAAAAAAAAGATGCAACAAATAACGTTGCAAAACATTGGCTGTCAGATAGAGTAGTGAAGTAACTTTTCTCATCAGATCTCCAGATGACGTGCCGGGCTGATTCTTGCCAGGCGATGGTTATCTTACTTAACATATTATGACTCATCACTACAAAAATTTCTAGGCTTAAGTACAGGCGTTCCGATACTCGAAGGGTTCACTCACTAGCTCTTGGACCATAACTAGCGACCCAGTCAACCCGATTTATTCGAAAAGTGCGCTTAGCTATCATATTCGTCTTAATATAAAAAAACAGTATTTGATTTCTGTAAATCTTAGTCGTACAGTGTTCCGGTTAAATGGTATTGTACGGCCCGTTATTTGGATTATAAAAGTAAAACAATTGAGATTTCAGAGTAAAAAACTACTCTGTTTTTGAGTTCATTTCAAAAGCCTGATTTACTTACCATCAATGTAAAACGCTTGTAATTTCTTCGATACGATCTGACGATATAAGCGCCTTCTATAAACTAGACACATGATAACGCCACCCACTTCCAGAATAACTCAACCGCGGTTAATGCGGCGACCAATTAACGCAGCCGTAACGTAGATAATAATTAAAAAACGCCACTTTTGGACTCTGTAACATAACCGTCTAGGCTTTTCAGAGATGGCTACCGCATAATTTATGCCCGGGGGATAAAATTATTCCGAGAGCCATCTAGGGATGGACCGTTGAAAGAAAAAGTAGATATTACGCATCGATATTTATAAATGTGTAGATAGATACCATCAAAACATAGAGCAACACGGGCCACCGGCTGCGGCGGACTAGAGTAGCCATAGCGTTTATTACCGATGCAAAACAGTCTGTCATTTTTTGCGGGGGGAAAATGCGTGCGACACACACGCACACTACAAAAATCGTCTATTACTACGAAACTCACACCTTGACTTTAACATCAGAAACAATTTCACGCACACATTAAAACATCTAGGCGACAGGTATAGGCCCATTTGGGCTTGTACTTTGACAGAGGGGAAAGCCTGCATATTTCTACTCCCCTCCGGTGTTGCTCTATGCATCAACACATTATTATGTATGGTTAAAATATTGATTTCTATGTTCAGGAGCATTATCAAAAATATTCAAAAGCAGTTGTGTCATTCTTGGCCCGCTCATTGCATACAATATGTTGAAACAAAGCTAGAAGCTTCAAGAGTTGAGACGAAAATTAAATTTGTTTGAGTATGTGTCACCAAAGATACATTTGTTTAGTGTTAAATAAAATAAATAATGGTCCAAAAATACTTAATAATAAAAATAGGTATCAACAAAATGTTCCATACCCTCTTTTACATCGATATACCTATTGCCCATGCCTAGCCATCCCGCAACGAGATCGCGGTGAAGTTTAAACTTTACATAGACCGATTCTGTATGATACGAATAGTGTTGTCTATGTATAGCCAGTGCATCGATGAATGCAGACTACGTTTGCGGTATTTCAGTCTATTGTTTGTAAAAGTAACACGTTCGCGGCATCAGTCGTTGACTTAATAAATAAAAAGTAGAAGTTATTTTTGTTGGAGAAATAAATTGATTTCGCTGCAGTTGTATCTTGAAACTATATTGCTCTTATAGATCATGATGTGTGAGGAAAGATACGAAACAAAACAATCATGAGTCTATTTGAGATTCTTTTTGATCATCAAAATACATGCTTATCCATACAAATAAATAAAATTGGAGTGTCTGTTTGTAATATAAAAATAAACGCTTTTTACTAAATGCATATGTATGTATGTATACACAACACACCACATATACCAAAACAACATTTTTTACGATTTTTGTCTATCTGTCCGTCTGTTTGTTCCCGCTAATCTCGGGAACGGCTAAACCGATTTTGACGGGACTTTCACTGGCATATAGCTTATGTAATAAGGAGTTACTTTTATACTAGCTGCGCCCACGACTTCGTCCGGGTAGATACTGAACAATCATAAATTCTCACGTGGGCGAAGTCGTGGGCACCGCTTGTAAAATATATGAATGAATCAAAACAATCATGAGTCTATTTGAGATTCTTTTTGATCATTAAAATACATACTTATTTTCTATAAAAACAACTAAACAGATATAAATAACAATCTAAACCAAGTTAATACATCAATTTGAACTTCATTATCATCATCATCATCACTCCAGCTGAAAGACGTCCACTGCTGGACAAAGCCTTCTTCAAAGACAGCAACAGGCGGACAGCAGTGTTGGTGAGTCATTAGGGGAGATTTTGAATTAAATTGATAAAAATTGAAGTGCTAACAGCGAAAGTCACTTTTTAACCGTTTTGAGCTATGAATGTCATTGGAGTGAGTGATTAATATAGTGGCGGTAGTGGTAGGGGTAGGTGTTACTGGTGGTAGAGCTCCAGCGACGGAGCTCGCGGTCTCAGGCACCTCCGTATTACTTTTTTTTTATGTTATGGAAGTGGCAAACAGGCCTGCAGTTCACATTGATGTAAAGTGACGACTGCAGCCTATAGACCCACCCACACAAAGACCAGAGGTCAAAATACAGATGCGTTACCACTCCTGAGGCCTAAGGTGTTATGCCTCTGTGCCGGAAATTACAGGGCTTTACATTACCACCTGACCGAAACACGATTTTTTTTTAATGGTTGGTGCCTACCCGCGAGCTCCGTCACTGGAGCTCTATCTACATTATCTACTTGTCGATACATCAGCTACTTTGGCAACTTTTTGTTTAGATGTCTATGCATATCTGTGCTAAGTATCCAATTGCCCTCAATATACACTGTAAATATTTTTTTTTGGCGCAACATTTACACCTACAGCAAAATAAAAACCTGCAATTTACGTAACTATTTCCGACATGTCTCACGTCGGATAAACAAAACACATTTCTACAGAAACCGACGAACAGCCATGTTACCTATAACATAACTCCAGAATTAACTAAGAATGCCAAGCAAAACCTCTGAGGTTCTCCGAAAATCCTGCCATTTTAGCATTTACATGCGACGAATTTAATAAAGCAAACTTGTTTTCGTGCAGTTTTTTCCCTTTGAAAGCGCGGACATGGAACCCGCTACCCCGACATACAGGTTCGTGCGCCTAATCACTCCGCTTGAACCACCCCTACCAGTTTCGGGAATCTCGCTTGCAAAAGCTGCTTGTTTTATTTTCGTTAATTAACTTACCATGTGGTACTAGATTTTTGCTAAGATTATACTAATGCTGCAATCAAATTTTAATAAGTTTTTATTACTTTATTTTTGTAACTGACGGTGTCAGATATGACATCCTTCAGACCTACAAAAATATGACAATAGATTTCTTATTGTCTTGGACCCTATAGGGTCCAGCTCAGGGTGCTGCTTCAAGGGTTAATATATTTTTGTGGTGTTATTGGTCGCAAACCATGCAGTTCACATGAATGGTGAGTGAATACTGCAGCTTATAGGCGTCTACATAAAACCTGAAGTATAAGTGCTGGTGCGTTATTTATTATACAACTTATACCACACTTGAGACATAAGTTGTTTTACCTCTGTCACTCATGAGACAATTACTCGAATTATCATCGAACAGGAACACGTTACTCCGGAACATTATCATTAAGCGATAGATTACGTAATGTCACCACATTGTGGCTAAACCATCCATTTTCGACACTCAAACTTTCACACTAAGTAAAAATATTTATTATAGGTAGGTATTAGTTGCTTTATTTGCTTATCACAAAATCGAAATATAATGGATTTCCGGATGAATTATTATTATATAACTTTTAAAACACTCGAGTTTAACACTCATTTTACTAATTTTACGAACCGGGTCGTGACGCGATAAAAATTGTCTCCGACCTGGACACCGGTCATAAACAATTTAGTATCGCGCGATGTAACATCGGACCTATCGTCGGATACAGTGAGCGTTGTGTGCCGGCCTCCACAATAATCACGCAACTTGTAGGTAGAAGAACATCAAGCCACCCGCAATTTGACATTTTGCTGTTACAACAGTCGGTCCGCGACCACGGCTTGTGCAACCGAGTCGAAACGTCGGAATAAAGGTAAAAAGGGTTTTACCCAATATCTATATCGCGTCACGACCCGGTTCGTAAAATTAGTAAGATGCATTATCATTATATTTGATTACACTTTACGTACGTTCCGATCATACCAGGCTCAGTGTAATTAGTTAATGCCCGTATCTGATTTCATATCAGGAAACGAATGCATATTGAATTACCACAGTAATGTGATATATTAATATGTTTGTCGATTATTTTGGGGAGATATGAATAATAAATAATAATAATGGCAACCCATTATACGTTCCACTGCTGGGCACGAGTCTCTCCCTTTTTTGGGGGGAGGCCTGGAGCTTACTCCACCACGCTGCTCCAATGCGGATTGGTGGAGGTGGGTGGGTTAGTGGCCAACCCACTGTCGGATGTTTTCAAACCGCCCATAAGGCCTCCGACAAGGTTTAACGACTGCTATCCATTGATAGCAACCGGGACCGACGGCTTAACGTGCCCTCCGAAGCACGGAAACGCGCATTTAATTTGCCACTAGCGGTCACCCATCACACAACCCGACCGCGCCCGTAGTGCTTAACCGAGCAGATCGCTTACGATCTACACCAGCCGCTGGGCCATGCGCGCTTCAGATATGAAAGATCGCTTGAGATATGAATGTATGATGCTAAATGTAACATATAATTATAAAGATATTAGGGTCGAAAACTGAGGCAATATAAATTTTGCTTTTAAGAAAACCCTACCTACGTTACCTTTTACAACATAATAAAAATATTTTAGAGACTTACAAACTTAAAACATGACTCTTCGGACATAACCATTTAGCGGTAGGAAGGTAGGCTAGAGATAGCGGTGATGCTACGGTCGGTATAGTAAAAAAAATATATAAAGAAAAACACTTCCCTCATATTCTAGTATTGTAGTTAAAAAAAAAACGTAACTTCACGCCTGTAAGTAGACGTAGTGCTTGCTTGCTTTGTAGTTATCTTAAGTTTAAACCAGTTGCATTATCCATCGGGGTTACAATTTATTCTGAACTGCAAATAAGGCCACAGTTATGTATAATCCGACATGCGATGATGACATTAAAGAAAACAGTTAAAAACTCCATTAAATATTTAATTACATAATCCATTCCAGTCATTAAACAATCAGGATGCTACACTCATTGTAGCCTTAGCAGTATACAAATTAACTGTAGCCTTAAGAGTTAACATAATTCAAAATCCTTGTATGTTTTATTCAAGTTTAAATCACTAACAGCTATTTTGTACTTCACGTAGCCCATAATACCGAACAACTGTCCCCAATAAAGGACCCATCCGGACCTAACCACGTAGAAATTCGCACTAAATCTCTCTTCTCTGGATTAGTGAAATCCAGTTGCAAATTATACACATGGCAATTAAGCAGAATCCTAGACTCGTCTATTCTAGGTCTAAACTGCCGCAAACCGAGTTTGTTAGGTAATCTAGTTGGCAAGTAGTATAATTAGAGTTTTCGTGTTTATGCAATAAATAAAGAATGATAGATGTTTATAGATTAAATGACGATTGCAGATAACGAATGTATAATAAAAACTAAGCTATTTTTTTAAAGTAAAATATGCAACAATTAAACGTGCTAACAAATACTTACGATTCTTAGTTAGGTGCGTTTTTCGCGTCCCATGTGCAACAATACTGTTAGTTTCAAGTTTTACTAGTGGTAGAGCTCCAGTGACGGAGCTCGCGGGCGTAGGCACCACCGCGTTACCAAATATACTTGCCGCTAAATGGTAGTGTTCAGCACTATCGTGTTCCGGTCAGGTAGTAATGTACGGCCCTGTAATTTCCGGCACGGAGGCGTAACACCTTAGGCCTCAGGAATGGTGCCGCATCTGCATTTTGACCTCTGGTCTTTGTGTGTGGGTCTATAGGCTGCTTATAGTTCGCTGACAGTTGTGTAGTCTATCAATTTAAATATTGAAACCCGATCTTAATGTTTTCATTGTTTTGTTTTATGTTGCCATGACGATTTGACTGTCAATGTAAGCCCATAGCTTAGGCAACACGGAGGGGAGTAGCCATATGCAGGCTTTCCCCTCTGTCAAAGTACAAAGGCAAGTGATACTATGCCTGTCGCCAAGATGTTTAAATGTGTGCGTGAAATTGTTTATGTATTTTGTTCAAGTCAAGGTGCGTTTCTACTTTGCAATCACAATATTTATATATTCTTTTTATGCACAGAGATGGCACATAAAGGAGGAATTTGTTTTTTTTCATTAATGCCTCTAGGCATTTTCTCCCGGGGAACCTTTGGGTTATGAAGAGAGCGACGATTTAGGTACAATATCACATACCATCTACAGCCTGACTCAGTTGTCGTAGCCTCACCTCAATCTCTCATCTCACCAAATCTCAAGTCTACCACTAGTGGTCCACAAACCCACTGGGGCAGTTGAATAAAAGATGAATTTTCCCTTTCCCGAAAAACTCCGGTAAAAGTTAAGCGTACCTTTAAAAGTACATAGGGGAGATCAAATTAGTCAAGCCGGGGATAAACCGGGACTTCCCCTCGTCTCTCGACTTGTCAGCGACTGGACCCAACTATTTACATATGAAAAGACGACGGATTGCCAACCCACAGCTAGGGATGTGAACGTCGCGAAAGTAAACTTCATGTATAGATAAATTTACTTTTAACAAGTTCTTATTAAATGTAATATTGTATGATATTTTATAAAAAATATAAATTGCGTTGTACCTAGATAAAGCTTGCTCAAGGATTTTTACTCTAGATTATCTTGACACTTTTAACATAGTACCTATCTGAAGAGGGGGAAACATAAGTCCAGCCGGGAATTGAGACTTTCCCTCGTCTCTCCACTTATTTACTGGACCCAATTACTTAAATATGAAAATGCGACGGATTGCTGAGCCACGTTCAGAGATGGAAACGTCGTAAAAATAAAAATAGGTGTATCGATACATCGTAATTACAGAAAAAGACTGCCGTGGTTTAATTGTCGTATTGAATGTTTGATCTATCAATAACTAAACAACACATATTTATTGTATAAAAAGATCGTAGTAGAAGATTGATTTGGCTTATGGCGTAGAGACGAGACGACCGTACCGCCCGCAACTCTTCCGCTAGTGCAGTCAGTCAATCGAACAATGGCAGTCAGACAATTCTAATACGCGGTAGTAAATATGCATGCATGGGATGAGCAGCAGTGTACCGCGATTAAAATGCCACTACTGCGATCGCCAATTCGCATGCCTTAATTAGGAAGGTACAAGAATAGCCTTTCAGTCGAAGAGGTGTGCTAGAATGTTTAGACATCAACGTCATCAATCAATCATGATGACATTGATGTCTAAACATTCTAGTATAGACTTCCACAGAGTGACATCCCTGGTCAGTCTTAAGATATCTGTTAAAATTATTTGTTACTAGCTACATTATGAAAATTATGTGTATAAAGTATATATTGTACGGTAAAATTATGTTCTAATAATAAACTAATTTAGCTTGCTTTTGAAAATATCAACTATAAAAAATATAGTTTAGAATAACAAACATAAACACGTCGACAAATCGCATGTTTTGTAAATTTATCGATAAATTGTTTCCATCCCTATCCACGGCGGTTTTAGGTTTCTAGTCACTTGCGGTTCGAATAGTGATTTACGTACAGGCCTATTGATGGGGTTATTGTTGAAATATTTGGGAGCATTCCGTTTTAGGGTACATTGCATCGACGAGGAATCTGGTCTTATATCTATCCCTACTCATATCAATCACATGCATTGGAATAAGAGGATTCAAAATATTTTACGTAAAACTTCACGATTGTATACCGTATTATATATTGTATATTGTATATCCTACCCCGAGTGAGCAGAGGTAAACGAATGCTTTCAAAAACACTTGCAAGCACCAATGATTCGTCAGTTAGATTTTGTCCCACGAGCAATGTATGTCCCTGATCGTCTGGTGAGGCAGCATCGGCGACGGTTGTTCGAACTGCCCCCGGCGCACACGCGGGCGGCCCGCTCTGCGTCGACATACCAAGCTCTGAGTCTGCTCAACGCTCTGGTTGCCCAGAATCCGGATATCGATTTGTTTAACATTAGTGTAAGGGATTTCTTGAGTAAATGTGTAATGTTTTTAATGTATTTGTAATTAGTGTATGTACGTCATGTTAACTTTAAATGTATGTACTGTAATTTATCTTGTGTGCGTTTTGGCTAAGCTGTAAGTACAAAAGAACCTGTTATAAATAAATAAATAAATAAAATAAATAAATAATATCTCAAGACACGTTACCAAATTTCGAGGTGGATAACATCCAAAACTAACAATAGGTACTTTTTAACCCATAATTTACAAGGCAGCTAAAGAGTACTTTATAGGTACTCTTTAGCTGCCTTGTAAATTAAGAGAGAGATTAAAACTCAATAGTTTTAATCTTTCTCTTGCTGAAAGCTGTTTGCGAATCAGTTACCGAGAAAAAATTGTACTGGTTACCAACTTTGAGCCGCGATAAAACTACCACCGCCAAAAATGCGACAAAACTGTTTTGTGATCAATTCTCAGTTCTTAAGCTACGTCGTAACTGATATGTCGATCTTGCTCCACTTTTTCAAAAATGGCATCCATTTTATCCATAATAGGGCGACCAGAGCGAGGTGCATCTTTGACATCAAAATTTCCGGATTGAAAACGCTTAAACCAAATTTGTGCTACTCTCACAGACACTGCACTAGGTCCATAAACATAGCAAATTTTTTTCGCGGCTTGCGTTGCATTTTTACCTTTTTTGTAGTAAAATTTTAAAATGTATCGAATTTCTTCATTAGATTCACTCATCTCGACAGTACGAAAAACAAATGAAAATCACACATTTGCCTAATATGAATTTGGAATTATGTTCTTTAAAATTTTAACTTTTTATCTATAATATTATATAATTATCTAGGTATGTATATAAAAATACAAAGTTGATACCGTGATACGCATTATTTAGTTTTTTATTTATTTATTTTTTTTGTACTTTACACGTCGTATTTCTTTTTCATGAATATGTACTTTTTGTTCGGTCTCGGGTACCAACCTTTTTCCGTTATGTTTTTTTTTCTTTCAACTTTTTTAAGGGCATGTTTCAGGACTGCTTCAAATTGGGTAATTTCTTTTTTACTTTCTTTCTTTCTATACCCTCCGCTTATGACGCACAACACTGCTGTGGGCGTCTTTGGGAAATCTTTGTTCTTTCGGCTGGAGTGATAAAATAAAATACGCTTACACTTACAGCCGCACATTATACACCTGTGTCGTAGGTGCCGTTGTACACACACAACACATACACAAACACCCAGACCCGAAACAAATATCTGTAGGCCATACAAATAATTGTCCCGGTGCGGGTATCGAAACCGCGACCCTTCGAATCAAACGGTCGTCTCACACCGCTGGACTAACTGGGTCGACGAGAACGTCCATGTTTTTGTGCTCTTCCGCCTATCAGAGGAATAACGATTAGGTATCATATCGCCTTCTCGAGTAATAACAACAGCCAGATTACCGCTACCGCTCTACAAGCGGTAGAAAAGGACAAAAAACCAAAGACGTGAAGCAGGACATAAACGATTAAGTAAGGCGGTCGAGTCGCTGGTTTATTTCCGTCCGTCTGTACGTTTGGAAAGTATTGGATCAATTTGCTTCAGTTGTTCTATTGAATTATAGATGGTGTACAAAAAGTCGTTTCCGTGTACATCTTGAGAAGCTCAGTGAAGATCAACGTGATCAATAATTCGGAAGGTATCTTAGTGTTCTCTGCGTATTTATGAAGACGCCTTCAACCTTCGTGATTTGGTCGATTTATATTATAAGATTTAAAAAAGAAAAATATTTTGGAACTATGAAATAACATTTCTGAAGAGAACACTAAGTTCTAACTAAAAATTTTTTCCCATGATTATCGCGAAGGAAATATGAACCAGAGACTAACATCTCTGGATGTATAAACTAGTGAAATGCTCCAGTAGACAAGACTAAGATGGGAAAACTATATTTGCCCATGCATTAATATATTTTTTTACGATCTTAAAAAATATTCTACAATTTTCATAAATTTTGTAGGTACCTTTATATTCTATTTGCATTTAACTTTCATATGAAATGAAAAAAGTAGTGTTTTTTTACTGAGTTAACATCTTTGTTATGCACATAGAAAGCCACAGGCAAAAGCTAGTGTTCAATAATATATACGACTCATCAAAGGAGTCGCGAGGAACATTACGAATGCCTCAACATAGGCCAACCGTGATCGGAATTAAATGCCGAGCTAATGGTTCGTTAATATTGATTGAGTTCGGCCCGTTCCGAGTTAAGTTCCGATCCTTAGCGTCGGGGTCCTTTAAAACTACTAAAGGATCGTTCTTCTTACTACGAGCGTTAACTTTCTTTAATAATTTGAAGCACTCACCCCGTAGGCCTCAGTGCCATACAAATCATAGGACAAAACGCACCTGTCGCTTGATAATGAACATAACTACTAAAGGATCGTTCTTCTTACTAGTTTTTTAATTTGACACACAGTTGACATTTATAGACTGTATAATTGTTAAATTTGACTTATACAGAGTTATCTAATCACTACTACGGTGCAACCGAACCTAAATCTGTCATATTCAAACCTACCTTTTTTATGTAACGAAAGTGGCAAACAAGCTTGCAGTTCACATTGATGTTAAGTGATGACTGCAGCCTATAGACCCACACACAAAGACCAGAGGTCAAAATGCAGATGCGGCAACATTTCTGAGGCCTAAGGTGTTATGCCTCAGTGCCGGAAAATTACAGGGCCGTACATTACTACTACGGTAGTGTTGAACACTACCATTTAACGGCAAGTATATTAGGTAATGCGGTGGTGCCTACGCCCGCGAGCTCCGTCACTGGAGCTCTTCCACCAGTGTAAAGAAATATCTTTCTTCAAATATGATGGCTACTAAACCAGGCAGTTTTTTGTTTAATTGGATGTTATGCATTAACACATACGAGTTAAATAGTTTAAAAGAAAAAAAAAAGAAAGAAAAAATTGATTTCAGACGGGATTTCAACCCACGACCACTGGGATCACTCCAGTTGCTCTTTCAACTGAGCTACTGAAGACCACTCCTACACTACGCTGCCATCGAATTTGTGTCGGTACACGTAAATACCGTTTCGGTTGATAAAGGATGAGGTTATTCAGTTAAAATCGCCTCAGGACCGGCAATGCATCTGCATTAAGATATTAACCCCCTTATTCATAAACATACATTAGATACGTTTTAGCTATAGAATGCTTTGTCTTTGACAGTTGCATTGTCAAATGTGCAGGATAGAAAGAGACAAAGGAGACACTAGCAACACTTCAGCTAAAAAACGTTTATGAATAAAGAGGATAGTCTTTTTTGTAGATGTCCATACACTGCAGAATTTACTTACCACGAAAGAGGAGATCACTACTTAAAAAAAAATTGAAAAGATAAATATTACATGAAGTTTTTTAGTGTAGTCGTTGAGACAACCCTATATAAATGTAGTTAGTAAGAACTAAAATAAAGCATTGCGGCACCATCCCTGCGCCAAATAAAAGTTCGCAGGAAGGCGGGAATTAGACTTAACCAGAGGCGATTTTCACGGGCCGATAGCGCGGAATAATTCTCCAGATCGGATTTACAACTTAATTAGCCTAGTAGCCTTGGTTTTAGAGGTCCGTTTATGAAATTACTAGCTTCATCCGCGTAGTGTGATGTAATATAGCCTTCCTCAATATATGGACCATCTTACACTATAATAATTTTCCAAATCGGTCCTCTAGTTTTTTTTTATGTAATAAAAATGGCAAACAAGCATGCAGTTCACATTGATGTTAAGTAATGCATGCAGTCCACATTGATGTTAAGTGATGACTGCAGCCTATAGACACTTACACAATGACCAGAGGCTAAAATGCAGATGCGCTGTCACTCCTGAGGCATTAGGTGTTATGCCTCTGTGCCGGAAATTACAGGGCCGGAAATTACATTACCACCTGACCGGAACACGATTGCGCTGAACACAACCATTTAGCGGCAGGTATATTAGGTAATGCGGTGGTGCAAAAGTTCCTAGATTAGAGCGTTCAAACAACTTTTTCAGTTTTATATTATTATTAAAGTATAGATTGTATTGAATGAATGTAGCATCATGTTTTTTACGTCATGTTAGCGGCAAACAAGTACAGAGCCCATACCACCATCTCTTATAACAGTCTTATTGCGAGTTTATTTTGTTTTCACGAATGAAGAACGTTAACAATTTCATAACTGAATTAATTTCATTAACTTTTAACTAAGTTACTATATTAAATAAATAAATAATAAATAAAATACGCTCTCACTCACAGCCATACAGTAGGTACCTATAAACCTGTGTCGTACAAATATTACAAATATTTGTCCCGGTGCGGAGGTCGAACCCGCGACCCTTCGAATCAAACGGTCATCTCACACACCGGGTCGTCACACTATATTCACTTGAAAAAACTAAAATAATAACACCTGAGAGCACTAGGTGACGCTCTAAAGTGTTAAGTCTGCTAAGTCGCGACCTACAAACCAGCTATGCGTAGACGTGTGTAGCGCGTATATCAACGTAGCACACGTAGCATCCATATGCTACGGTGATTGAAACCTACGGTGTTAAAAAAAATAACATCACCTACGTATTCGCCGAAGAGGTAGGTAGAGGCAAACATCCATGACTCGACAGTTACGTTTTTTTTATCATTTAATATGTGGTGATGCTAATGTGTAATGTAATTTAATTTATTTAGTCGTTATTTATTTTTTATTTAATTCGGATCATTTACAGTTTTATTTGTTAGTAAAACTCAGTTCGAGATAGTAATTACAGAAAATTATTCAAATTAAACAGATTTAAAATTATCCGGCATATTATCAAACTAAATGGGTGGTAATGTGAATTTTCCGATAAAATACACAATTTCAATTTATCTCCGAGCCGTGGTTGGACCTAGGAACCTCAGGGCAGCAGTACAACAGGTACCGCCCGTGTACGAAGTCGCTGGAAAAGCTAGTGTAAACATAGATACATTGAACATTTCTCCACCGGCTTCTCGTTCAAGTCAACACGCAAGAACCACTCAACCGATTACATGTTTTTATTTATAGTTCTGCTATCTAAAGTTAACGTCTTTACATAACTGTCTGTCTGTTGCCTTTTCACGTCCAAACGACTGAACCGATTTTAATGAAATTTGGTACAGAGATAGAGTTGACTTTGAGAAAGAACATAGGCTACTTAGTTATTTATAAAACGACATCCACGCGGGCGAAGCCGCGGGCAACAGCTATTGAATTACGAGTATAGTAACATTTGAGAAACCCGGGACTTACAGCGTCACAGTAAAGACCTCATACCGGAAAATTACTGTTTCAGGTCTTTACTGTTATGCTGTAAGTCCCGGGTTCGATCTCCGTGTCGGGGAGTTATTGCTATTGACATTTTGCGAAATATTTCCGTGGCTGACGACCTGGTTGGTCCAGCGGTGTGCGACGACCGCTTGATTTGAAGGGTTGCGGGTTGGATTCCCGGACCGAGACAAATATTAGTATGGCGTACAGATATTTGTTTCAGGTCCACGACAAAGGTTCATACCCAGGCTGTGAGTATAAGCGTATTTTATTAATTGCATTTTTACATGGGACTATGACCTGGCGAATTGGATGTTTGCAAAAATGTATTCAACCATTTCGGGGAATATAAGAGTGAAGTTGCGTGTACATGTACATGACTATAGATAAACAAACAGTAGATAAGCGAAAAAAAATTAATTAGGTATACAACGCCGAGGCCCGCTAGTTTCAAATATAATCGTAACTTCACGCCTGTAATCCCCAAAGGGGTATGTGTATCCCCATGCATTCAAGCATACATGCAAACACCCACGATTCGCCGGTTACGTTTTGGCCCATGTAACAGGTGGCGAACCTGTTGACATCTCCGGGCACATTACCAAACTTCGAGGTACTGGGAAATTTCCAGAAAATGGAAAAATCCTAATAGAACCAGAGATAAAGGTCTTTACACCATTATCTCTGATAATCCCTTACCCGGGAATCGAATCCAGGACCTCAGCGTAGTAGTAGTGGCCTGCTACCGCTAGGCCACCGAGGCAGTTAAAATTAATTCAAATATAAGTTAAGGTTAAAAAGCCACTACTGCTGGCCACTACTGCTACGCTGAGGTCCTGGGTTCGATTCCCGGGTAGGGGGTTATCAGAGATAATGGTGAAAAAGCCTTTATCTCTGGTTCTATTGGGATTTTTCCATTTTCTGGAAATTTCCCAGTACCTCAAAGTTTGGTAATGTGCCCGGAGATGTCAACAGGTTCGCCACCTGTTACATGTGCCAAAACGTAACCGGCGAATCGTGGGTGTTTGCATGTATGCTTGAATGCATGCATTTACCTCTGCCTACCCCTTCGGGAATTACAGGCGTGAAGTTACGTTTTACGTTTTTTACGTTAAAAAGCCACCAGCCCGTAGAAGAAACTAACGATAGTTAGCTAATGTATAGAATGACCGCTAAAATTAAGTTATGAGCTCTTACGTGTGAAAGGCCGAACCGCGCTTAAATGTTATTTATGATAATTCAAAAATAATGTTCCAATCGTGCATCAGAATGAAAAGAGGCTATTACGGCAGCTATTTGTTTGTACAATATATCAAAACGAATAAATCGTCAGCATTCGTATAGTTTACGACAAGTACATAGAAATGTCTTAGATATATTTTTATTTTTCGTAATAACATATGCGAGTAATTTAAAAAATAAAGAAATAGTGGAGAGAAATTTGATTTTGGGCTTTCAGATTCGAACCTGGGACCTCCGATAACTAGTCCAGACGATTTACCACTAAGCATGTGTTGGGAGCTTGCTTTGTGGAAAATCAGCTGGACTGGTCATCCTGAGGTCACAAGTACAATCCCTGCCCACAGTCAAACTTTTCTTTCCATTTTGCCTTAAATTTCTACATTCACTTTCTTCGAGGCGTGAAACTGGCAGACATTTGAGAAATCTCAGCAATAAATTCGTGTCCAAACAGCCAGACAGCCTACTAATCTCGTACACAGAAAAAAGGTAACGAAACTACATTAACCCCTAAAGCTTACGCAAATAAAGAATTTCAATTTAAAATCACAAAACACAATAGCGTTCACTTCAACACTTTCCCAATCAATCCTGTCATGCCACAACACTGGCCGCAATTAAAAAACATGAATGGAGAATATATTCCATTTTCAAATCTACATTTGCTGTTTGAAAAAGGTCCGATCGCATGTAACAGCGAGGCGCGCTGCGAGACGGGCAGCCTGCGGGAGCTACCCACGCATCTGACGCGCCCGCCGCGTCCTCACAAAAACACGACGTCGTAAAAAAACTATATCATGTTTTTTTTTATTTTGTTTGAAAAGTGACAAACAAGCATACAGTTCACATTGATGTTAAGTGATGACTGCAGCCTATAGACACCCACACAATGACCAGAGGTAAAAATGCAGATGCGTCACCACTCCTGAGGCCTAAGGTGTAATGCCTCTGTGCCGGAAATTACAGGGCCGTACATTACCACCTGACCGGAACACGACAGTGCTGAACACTACCATTTAGCGGCAAGTATATTAGGTAATGCGGTGGTGACTACGCCCGCGAGCTCCGTCACTGGAGCTCTACCACCAGTAAAAACCCGAAAATGTAATTATTTTCGATATAAGACATCGTCGGCTTAATAATCTAACCTGCTAACTGTAACTGGAATAAGAACAGTCAAAGATGAAATTAAATACTTCGCGACGTCGGACAGAGACCGAATTAGTTGCCACCCAAATAAACTAGCCGCACATTTAATGAATAATTCAATATTTAAACGACTGAAAAGAAAGTGCCCTCTAGATCTATTAAGAGGAACAAACAATAATGTATAATATACTTAATTAACAAATAAGGGCACACGTCGCTGGACTGATCGCCCTCCATGACAACTACTAATTCATAACCGTTTGCTGAATGTTCCATACAGAACAGATTGTAATAAAGATATAAGTAAATCTAAAAAAAAATAAACTAACACAAATTATCTTTTATTGACATGCTTAAATTTGAAAACAAGATTTCGACGTCATTTTAGGGTTCAGTACACCTCGAGAAGGGAAAACCGGTCAAGTGCGTGTCGGAACACGCGCATTGTAGGGTTCTGTTTTTTCAAGTAGATTATATAATTGAAATAAAACTATTTTTACGGATTTATCTCGCGTATATTAAACTAAAATGATTTTTAAAATCAACCCGACGTTTCGGTCGCTTTTCAGCTTCCGTGGTCCCGGGCAGACTGAGGTGACATTTGTCTGACAGAAGTTTGAAAAATTATATGTAGCTACCTCCATCGATTTCGTAAACGCCTTGCGTAGCGTTCAGGATTAACACAATAATTACTTATGGTATCTTGAGGTCTTGCAGACTGCTGCGGCTGGGATTTAATCTTGCTAAGTATGGGATCCCATGATGTTGATAATCGCCATCCATCTTCTCTATTGAAATTTGGGTGTTTTTTAATTTCAATAGCCTCGCGTACCATTCGTGGAATGGGTTTGTGTTCTCTAGCGAGTATTTGAATTTTATCAAACCGGATGTAATGGTTTGGCTTATCCGCTATGTGTTCACAGACTGCAGACCTCCCTGTTCTTCGGTTTTTGACATCAGCAATGTGCTCTTTAACGCGGGTGGATACAGCTCTCTTCGTTTGACCAATATATGAGAGTCCACAATCACAATCTAATTTATAAATGCCAGAATTTTGTAATGGAATATTACTTTTAATGGGTCTTAAATACTGATGAATCTTTTTATATGGTTTGAAAACTGTTTTAATGGAATTCTTTTTTAAAATGTTGCTGATTTTATCTGTGACACCCTTAACGTAAGGTAGTATGGCTGGTTGTCGTTCTACTGTAGGTGGTTTCACGCGGCCTCTGTGACGGACGGGTGGTACATGGAGCTTGTTGTTATGTAGCACCTGGCGTAGGTGCTTCAGCTCCCCCTGAAGATGGTGGTCGTCACAGATGCCTCGTGCTCTCTGAAATAGAGATGAGCCAACGGCAGATAAATGTGCCGGGTGATGGTGTGATTCACCATTAAGGTACCTATCAGTATGGGTAGACTTCCTAAACACAGTGTGACTGAGTGTGTTATTGGTTTTTCTAATTAATAAAGTATCTAAGAAGGCTAATTTATTGTCCTGTTCCAATTCCATAGTGAATTTGATTTTATGGTGTATGGAATTGAGATGTGAAAGAAAAACAGAAACATTATTGCTATCCAATATGGTGAATGTGTCATCTACATATCGTTTATAAATGCGAGGTGTTATGGTTGTAGTGCTCAGGGCTCTCTCCTCAAAGTCCTCCATGAATATATCGGCGACTATGGGAGAGACTGGGGAGCCCATGGCAACTCCGTCTATTTGTAGGTAGAATTCCCCATTCCACATTAGATAGCTATCTGGCTATCTAATGTGGAATGGGGAATTCTACCTACAAATAGACGGAGTTGCCATGGGCTCCCCAGTCTCTCCCATAGTCGCCGATATATTCATGGAGGACTTTGAGGAGAGAGCCCTGAGCACTACAACCATAACACCTCGCATTTATAAACGATATGTAGATGACACATTCACCATATTGGATAGCAATAATGTTTCTGTTTTTCTTTCACATCTCAATTCCATACACCATAAAATCAAATTCACTATGGAATTGGAACAGGACAATAAATTAGCCTTCTTAGATACTTTATTAATTAGAAAAACCAATAACACACTCAGTCACACTGTGTTTAGGAAGTCTACCCATACTGATAGGTACCTTAATGGTGAATCACACCATCACCCGGCACATTTATCTGCCGTTGGCTCATCTCTATTTCAGAGAGCACGAGGCATCTGTGACGACCACCATCTTCAGGGGGAGCTGAAGCACCTACGCCAGGTGCTACATAACAACAAGCTCCATGTACCACCCGTCCGTCACAGAGGCCGCGTGAAACCACCTACAGTAGAACGACAACCAGCCATACTACCTTACGTTAAGGGTGTCACAGATAAAATCAGCAACATTTTAAAAAAGAATTCCATTAAAACAGTTTTCAAACCATATAAAAAGATTCATCAGTATTTAAGACCCATTAAAAGTAATATTCCATTACAAAATTCTGGCATTTATAAATTAGATTGTGATTGTGGACTCTCATATATTGGTCAAACGAAGAGAGCTGTATCCACCCGCGTTAAAGAGCACATTGCTGATGTCAAAAACCGAAGAACAGGGAGGTCTGCAGTCTGTGAACACATAGCGGATAAGCCAAACCATTACATCCGGTTTGATAAAATTCAAATACTCGCTAGAGAACACAAACCCATTCCACGAATGGTACGCGAGGCTATTGAAATTAAAAAACACCCAAATTTCAATAGAGAAGATGGATGGCGATTATCAACATCATGGGATCCCATACTTAGCAAGATTAAATCCCAGCCGCAGCAGTCTGCAAGACCTCAAGATACCATAAGTAATTATTGTGTTAATCCTGAACGCTACGCAAGGCGTTTACGAAATCGATGGAGGTAGCTACATATAATTTTTCAAACTTCTGTCAGACAAATGTCACCTCAGTCTGCCCGGGACCACGGAAGCTGAAAAGCGACCGAAACGTCGGGTTGATTTTAAAAATCATTTTAGTTTAATATACGCGAGATAAATCCGTAAAAATAGTTTTATTTCAATGAGTGTAGCTCGCGAAAACCTAAGAACATATCATGTTAGAACGTACGGAACGTTAACTGCAAAATATATCCGGCGGTTGGAGAAACTGAAGAACAGGCGCTCACGGTTGTTGGCGGGCCTGACGTTTTTGAAGAGATGCAGAGACAACAACCTGATACCAGTATGTGTGCGCATTGCTCCAAAAAAAGACATCAAAAAGAGCAACATCATCCTCCGCCAAGCAAGTACTAAATTATTATGTCAGCTAATTCAACAAAACCGTTCGGAAATCGCACATACAGAACACGACATCAGTGAAGTCTCTAAAACCCTCGAAAATACATTAAAAATAGAAGATTGGCAAAATTGTAACGAACAAACCGACTTACGCGCAAAATTTACATTAAATAACTGCAAAATTAAACAAATAAGTAAATACGAAAAATTAGAAAAACAGTCGGTTACGGGTCAAAAACATTCAAATCTGAACACACCCATAGACAACGACAAGTCATCCGTCAATGTCAACGTCAAAGCAGTTGTCAATCTATCAAAACAAACTTTGGATGATTCGACTATTGGGGTGCTGGAAAAGGGTTTAAACTTTGCACCAGCTCCATCGAGGATACCGTACGAAGAGATTATCAGTTACGTCGAGGACTGCGTCATTAGGAATCAAGTTCCAAAGGAGACAGCCGAGGAAATCCGACAGGACGTATCGTCTACGTTACGACACTGCCGGCCACCAAAACCTAATCTGTCTCGTGAAGAACTCCGCTCACTGACGACGTTGAGACGATCAGAAGACATCATCGTCCTCCGTGCTGATAAAGGAAACGCTACGGTTGTGATGGACACGTCAGACTACAATGATAAAATCTTATCGCTGTTATCGGATGAAAGCACATATAAAAAGGTAAACAAAGACCCCACCTCTAGTATATTAAAAAAGACTACCGATTTACTGCATAAATATTCATATTCATTGGATCTTGACGTACCAAAACTTTTACCTGCTTGTCCAAAGCCACCCAAACTGTATGGGCTCCCTAAAATACATAAGACTGGCGCTCCCCTTCGTCCCATAGTTAGTCAAATTGACACTCCAACTTACAAATTGGCAAAACATGTGGCACAGATACTTTCACCACTGCGGGGACAAACTAGAGCGTATGTCAAAGACTCGTACAGTTTCATTGCTGAAGTCAAACATCTACAACTATCAGCAAATGAAACAATGGTCAGCTTCGATGTTGAATCCTTATTTACATGTTTACCGGTTAAGGATTGTGTCGAGATTGTTAAAAGAAAGCTAATTGCTCACAATATGCCCCGTCAATATGCAGAACTACTTGAATGGTGCCTGACATCTGGCTATCTAATGTGGAATGGGGAATTCTACCTACAAATAGACGGAGTTGCCATGGGCTCCCCAGTCTCTCCCATAGTCGCCGATATATTCATGGAGGACTTTGAGGAGAGAGCCCTGAGCACTACAACCATAACACCTCGCATTTATAAACGATATGTAGATGACACATTCACCATATTGGATAGCAATAATGTTTCTGTTTTTCTTTCACATCTCAATTCCATACACCATAAAATCAAATTCACTATGGAATTGGAACAGGACAATAAATTAGCCTTCTTAGATACTTTATTAATTAGAAAAACCAATAACACACTCAGTCACACTGTGTTTAGGAAGTCTACCCATACTGATAGGTACCTTAATGGTGAATCACACCATCACCCGGCACATTTATCTGCCGTTGGCTCATCTCTATTTCAGAGAGCACGAGGCATCTGTGACGACCACCATCTTCAGGGGGAGCTGAAGCACCTACGCCAGGTGCTACATAACAACAAGCTCCATGTACCACCCGTCCGTCACAGAGGCCGCGTGAAACCACCTACAGTAGAACGACAACCAGCCATACTACCTTACGTTAAGGGTGTCACAGATAAAATCAGCAACATTTTAAAAAAGAATTCCATTAAAACAGTTTTCAAACCATATAAAAAGATTCATCAGTATTTAAGACCCATTAAAAGTAATATTCCATTACAAAATTCTGGCATTTATAAATTAGATTGTGATTGTGGACTCTCATATATTGGTCAAACGAAGAGAGCTGTATCCACCCGCGTTAAAGAGCACATTGCTGATGTCAAAAACCGAAGAACAGGGAGGTCTGCAGTCTGTGAACACATAGCGGATAAGCCAAACCATTACATCCGGTTTGATAAAATTCAAATACTCGCTAGAGAACACAAACCCATTCCACGAATGGTACGCGAGGCTATTGAAATTAAAAAACACCCAAATTTCAATAGAGAAGATGGATGGCGATTATCAACATCATGGGATCCCATACTTAGCAAGATTAAATCCCAGCCGCAGCAGTCTGCAAGACCTCAAGATACCATAAGTAATTATTGTGTTAATCCTGAACGCTACGCAAGGCGTTTACGAAATCGATGGAGGTAGCTACATATAATTTTTCAAACTTCTGTCAGACAAATGTCACCTCAGTCTGCCCGGGACCACGGAAGCTGAAAAGCGACCGAAACGTCGGGTTGATTTTAAAAATCATTTTAGTTTAATATACGCGAGATAAATCCGTAAAAATAGTTTTATTTCAATGAGTGTAGCTCGCGAAAACCTAAGAACATATCATGTTAGATTATATAAGTTGATCGATTATTACTCGTCTAGTTCTTAAGTATATTAAGTGTACTTTGTGATAATATCACCATGATCTTACTTACTGGTGGTAGAGCTCCAGTGACGGAGCTCGCGGGCGTAGGCACCACCGCATTACCTAATATACTTGCCGCTAAATGGTAGTGTTCAGCACTATCGTGTTCCGGTCAGGTGGTATATGTACGGCCCTGTAATTGCCGGCACAGAGGCATAACACCTTAGGCCTCAGGAGTGGTAACGCATCTGCATTTTGACCTTGGTCTTTGTGTGGGTGTCTATAGGCTGCAGTCATCACTTAACATCAATGTGAACTGCATGCATGTTTACCACTTCCATTACATAAAAAAAGATTATTAAAAAAGAAAATGTAAAACAAGTGAACCACAGCGGTTTTTTAATGTTTCGGTGTTTTGAAGGATGCCGAAGGGGGGAGGTTGAAGTGGGTTCAAAAGAGGGATGAGAGTATATTGACAAAGATGTAATCTATAGCGGATGTGAACGGCAAAGTCGCGGACACGATCAAAGCGCCCGTAATTAGACCGGACGAAAACGAAATACTCAAAAAATCGGCCAAGTGCCAACGCGGGTAACACGCACAGTGAAGGTTTTCGTTGGTTTTAAGTGCCATACTCAACATTATTGAGATCCGTATTAATAGACGGGATAAGGTCATATCTGATTGGCTAAAGACAATTATTTAGCAATGATGAAACGTAATCAATTATCAAATATGAATGTGCACTCACAAAACACACAGATACACACACACCCACTTTTTCACTGGTGGTAGAGTTCCCGTTCCAGAGAGGGCGTAGACCAGTCCCGTTCATATAGTAATGTAATATTTATCACAGAGACATAGGTAAAAACTAAAGTCTCAGAGGTGGCAACGCATCAGCTATTTTGACCTCTGGTTTTTGTGTGGATGTCTATTGGCTGCAGTCAATACTTCACATCAATGTGAACTGCATACCTAGATGCCACCATCATTACATACAAAACGCAAACACACACATAAGAGTATCTTCTTTTTTCTTTTTATTTGATACTAGTGGCCCGCACCGGCTTCGCACGGGTGCTATTTAGGTACTTACATAATATTGCAACTATAAATTGAGATGTATAATACGCTATCCTATCTAGTAAGTTGGATCAAACTGCACACGGTGTGCAAGTTTGATTAAAATCGGTTGAGTAGTTTAGAAGTCCATCGCGGACAAACGACGACGATCCGGTTAGTCCAGCGGTGTGAGATGACCGTTTGATTCGAAGGGTCGCGGGTTCGATCCCCGCACCGGGACTAATTTTTGTATGGCCTACAGATATTTTTTTCGGGTCTGGGTGTTTGTGTTTGTGTTGTATGTGTACGGTCTCAGCACACGGCATAAAGATCCCAGAGCATGTCAAAAAAATGATCTTAAGACCGTCACAAGGACTGAAATCTGCGTATTAACACGGGTCTTAATTTAAATAATAGCAATATATAGTGCCCATCAAGAAAATTAAATACAGCACATCGCGTTTAGGAAAGGAACAATGGGCTAGTTTCGGCTTCGTACAGCATTATCTCTGCCGCACACTACCATTTTTATGTTATGGAAGTGACAAACAAGCATGCAGTTCATATTGATGTTAAGTGATGACTGCAGCCTATAGACAACCACAAAAAGACCAAGGTCGAAATGCAAGTGCGTTACCACTCGTGAGACCTAAGGTGTTATAGGTTATACCTCTGTGCCGGAAATTACAGGGCCGTACATTACCACCTGACCAGAAGACGATAGTGCTGAACACTACCATTTAGCGGCAAGTATATTAGGTAATGCGGTGGTGCCTACGCCCGCTCCGTCACTTGAGCTCTACCACCTGCGCTTGAATACTGTCTTCTAATCTGCTAACAACCACTGTCTGGATTTGCTTCAAACTTATAAACAGACCTTGACCTGTATAGGCATGCAGGACATGTGGAATGTCCTAATATCCTATATGCCTATTCACTCGCTTTATGCCAGACATGCGTATAATGTGAGATTCTGAATATTCCATCGAAATGGCGTCTACATTGTCTTGAGAGTACTTACCCTATCTCAATGGAGGTCACTTGCGGAGTTTTAGTTATGGTAGTTTCTTTTTACGGTGTATCACAACTACAGCTTTGGTGGAAAAACTTTAGAATAGAGATATCACCGTGAAAACGTAGTGGTCGGTTCTAAACTATTCAGACGAAATTAGAAAGTAAAGGTCGGTCGATATCTTTGCCCAATTTTTACTTTTAAATTATGAACGGACAAACTAGCATAAAAGTCAGTAGATATTGTATAAACATCTGCATAAAAACCAGAGATCTAAGTTAATACCTCTGTGCCAGAAATATCAGGAGCGCGTACATTACCACCTGACCGGAACACGAAACAACAACTTTACTGGTGGTAGAGCTCTGGTGACGGAGCTCGCGGGCGTAGGCACCACCGCATTACCTAATATACTTGCCGCTAAATGGCAGTGTTCAGCACTATCGTGTTCCGGTCAGGTGGTAATGTACGGCCCTGTAATTTCCGGCACAGAGGTATAACACCTTAGGCCTCACGAGTGGTAACGCTTCTTCATTTCGACCTTGGTCTTTTTGTGGGCGTCTATAGGCTGCAGTTATCACTTAACATCAATGTGAACTGCATGCTCGTTTGCCACTCCCATAAAAAAAAAAGAAAAAAAAAACGAATGAACATTATAAGGCTGAGTAAGTATTCATTTTTTTTTAAATATAATGAAGTTGGCAAACAAGCATGCAGTTAAGTGATGACTGCAGCCTATAGACACCCACACAAAGACCAGAAGTTTTGTGTGTGTATACATTCCTTTGCAGGGTGCCGGTATCTATAAATTGAATTGTGATTGTGGACTTTAACATAGTCGAATTAGTCTGCCACGGGACCTGGAAAGCGACCGCAACGTCGGCTATGTGAAGAAGTTGGGAGTAGTGGTATATCTACGCGAGAAAATCCGCAAATATGATTCCTACATTCCTACAAAATAAAATAAGACTGTCAAATATAAATACGTTGAGAATAAAACCGGACAAGTGCGAGTTCGACGTGCGTGGTGAGGGTTCCCTTCATACTTCTTATAGGTTTTCCAGTAATCTATAGGCAAAGAACTAATTTCCACATTTTTTTCAAAATTTTAAGTTCAGTAGTTTCGGAGATAGGGGGAGGAGGATGGTCAATTTTCGTCGTTTTTCTTAAATAACTTCAAATTTGTTTATGCAAAAATTAAAAAAATATATATCTGACATGCTGAGAACAAACTTTTTCATTTGAACACGACACAGTTTACGATTATTTTTTTTTAATTTTCTGATTTACCCCCCGAAAAATTAAAATTTATTATTTTACTTGACGTGTTCATCTTTGGTTCACCAATTTACATATATTCTTCAAATTTCAACTCAATCGGTTGAGTAGTTTCGGAGCAAATTGGCTGTGACAGACGGACAGACAGACAGACAGACAGACGCACGAGTGATCCTATAAGGGTTCCTTTTTTCATTTTAAGGTACGGAACCCTAAAAACAGCCACAAAATACAGTACACGTGAACGACACTTAAAATTAAACCGCGGTTTGGTTCGAAGCGTCTGAAATATAAATAGGTTTATACATTTAATAAGAGCACTTGCGAAAATTCAGCTTATTAAATGAAATTTCAGATCCGTTGGAATTGTGCTATTCGTCATCATTGCTGCTATAGCAGAAAGACGCCCACTGCTGGACAAAATCCTACCCAAAATTTGTTCACAACAGGGTTGTTGGTGGCCATAATCGGCAGGAGCATAACTGGCGATCGCAGTGGCGGTAGTTTTTTCGCAGGTTGCTGCTGCCCATTCTCACGCCAATCTCCTAACGGTATAGGCACATAAAATCAAATATCTAAATATCGATTCAAAAACTTATAAAACAAAATTTGATTTGAGATGTATCTCTAAATTCAGTCCGAACGGAATTACAGGGGCTTAAAGCTTATCTTATATATAAAAATCAATTGCTGTTCGTTAGTCTCGCTAAAACTCGAGAACGTCTGTGCCGATTTGGATAATTTTCGTTTTGAATGATTTTTGGAAGTCCAGGGAAGGTTTAAAAGGTAAGAAAATATGAAGAAATTGAAGGGGAATAGTAAAAACACAATTTCATTTTCCCATACAAATAGTCCATTTCATCCAACCTTTGACACATTATTGCATTCTGAGGCAATATGAAGTTTGCCGGGTCAGGTCTAGTCTAATATAAAATATGCTAAATATACCTTCACTCCATACGACACAATTATCATAAATTTAACAGGCCACTGACCTACCTTTGTTTTCCCAACAAATCAAGCGTTATTCCCAATTTCACATTCTGATTCAGGATCAATCTCAATAATCAAGACCATTAGCATAAACAATGCCGCATTGCGCGTGACACATTCTAAAACCGTCTTACTTGCTATACGCAAAGAGTTGAAATTTCGTGTGATGTTTCTATCCAAAATCGAATAATGCAGTGATACGGATCACGCGGGACGCTAATCGAAGCGGCGATAGACGGGTACATCAATTATTGTGGACGCGACCGCTAAATAACTCGCCCAAAGTTTGTACATTTTAAAAACTGGTAAAAATCTAAAACTGGTGTAGGTCATTGAATTATGAGTACCTACTAAAATACTAGACAGGACACTCGGTAGCACGGTTCCAGTTTCCAGAAGTCAATTTACCGCACCTTCACCACACCGCGGACACTCTGCCAAAGCTTGGTGGTTACATATTTGGTCTCTATTACACAGACATCAATCAGTGACGTGTATTTACACGTGCACCTGCGTGCGTAGCACGTACAAAATACCAACCGTAAGAGGGGAGGAGAACACGATAGTGCTGAACACTACCATTTACCGGCAAGTATATTAGATAATGCGGTGGTGCCTTTGCCCGCGAGCTCCGTCACTGGAGCTCTACCACCAGTAAAAGTAAAAAGTACTGGTCGTCTGCCACTGAAGATTTCCAAATCTCAACCATGTAAAACCCAGCAATGCGGAGAACGTGCGAAAGCCCAAGCAGAGTAATGAAATTGTGCGGAATGCCGGACACCGGGCGGCCGTTAGCTAGAAATTGCTCTCGCACTTTGCACGCACACGGCCGATTGTGTCATTAGACATTTTTTTAAAAGGTTTGATTGTTATCCGTAGTGGCATCTGTTTCAAACATACCTACTAAAATAAAACTGATCACGTATCTAAATGAATTGACCATTTCTGACATCTTTTGTTAGGGGCCGACTACAGCTCAAACAAAAGGGCTTTGTATATTTATTAGTGGTAGAGTTCCAAGCGTAGGACTCAAGGGTGTAAGCACCACCGCATTACCCAATCTATCTGCCGCCTAATGGTAGTGTTTAGCACTACCGTGTTCCGGTTAGGTGGTAATGTATGGCCCAGTAATCACTATCGCAGAGACATATCTTAGGTTTCTGGGGTGGCAACGCATTTGCATTTTGACTGCATCTGGTTTTTGTGTAGGCGTCTACAGGCATCACTTAACATCTATGTGAACTGCATAATTGTTTGTCAGATTAATTACATAAAAAAATATCACCATTACCGTCTAATTATTTATTTATTACTATTTAATCGAAAAATGGCATGGTTTTGTTATAGATGAGTAGAAAGAAAATTTGAGATGTCACAATCTCAATGTAATTGATCTACGTGCTTAGGATCGGATAGTGCGGTGTAATGAAATTATGCGAAATACCGCAATGTGCGGGTGCTTGTTCGGAATTACACTCACACTTTGTACGCAATTCTTGAGGCGATTCTATTGATTGGCGCTGTCGTGTTATCGAATGATATTCGATTTCTCGTCAATGTATTGTTACCTAGACTGGGTAATTAATTACAAATCCCAGCAGCTATAGATATAATAATTATCTCACTGTTATTTTCGAACTCAGCCACAAAATAAAGAATAGTATCTCCAGTCCTCAGATTAGATTCGTAAAGATTCATATGGTTTCCGAAGCACTACTACACTGATTACTCTTCTTTCAATCGCCACTAATTGATTTGGTATTGGAAATCATTGGTTTCTTATATACCCTTGATTAAGACTCGGGATGATTGGAAATAAAAATGAAGATAGATCGAGATGAATTGTTCTACCTATATTTTTACTAGTTTCTTTTTATGTAATGGAAGTGGCAAACAAGCATGCAGTTCACATTGATGTTAAGTGATGACTGCAGCCTATAGACACCCACACAAAGACCAAGGTCAAAATGGAGATGCGTTACCACTCCTGAGGCCTAAGGTGTTATGCCTCTGTGCCGGAAATTACAGGGCCGTACATTACCACCTGACCGGAACACTACCATTAGGCGGCAGATAGATTGGGTAATGCGGTGGTGCCTACGCCCGCAAGCTCCGTCACTGGAGCTCTACCACCAGTAAAAATGTAGTTAGTTACTTATACTTTGATAACACGTTTTTTTACGAAGTTCTATTTATCCACCACAATAATAATTGTCGATGTAGAGTTTATAGCTCACAAAATATAACTTCCCGCTTTCATTTCATCGTAGGGATAGTTAGGCGCATATATATTACTAGCGGTTGCCCGCGGCTCCACCCGCGTGTAGGTCGCTTTTCGCGTAACCTGTGGAAACTCATCAAATCATCCCATGGCATCCCACAGAAACATTTATCGGGATATCCAAGTTACCCTCTATGTGTACCAAATTTCATGAAAATCGGTTGAGCAGTTTTTGCGTGAAGGAGTAACAAACAAACATACAAACTTTTGCATTTATAATTTTGTATGAAAATATGAATAAGTATGATGTATCTCACTTAATCCAATACGAACATATTCACGATGATCTTAACATTTTTTAAAATTACGATTGTGGCAATCAACCTTGCAGCACAGTATAGATACAAACAGTATGGAAACTAAGCCCATTTTATAAAATATTTACCTACACTCCATTGAAGCAACAGGGATGTCACTAATTTTTTTAAATAATGATGTTATTATTTTAGCATTTACTGACGTTTACTCAATCGTATTGGAATGTTGACTATTTTTTTTATTGGTTACCCTGTAATAGTATTGGATAAATAAATACTATTTGTCTTTGAAACATATAGTCAATAAGTACTTAAAAGTTGTTAAGATATAACGATTCAAAATGTTGCGAATAGTGAAATGACTCATATCGGCCTAAACGACCCGGTTAGTCCAGCGGTGCGAAACCACCGTTTGATTCGAAGGGTCGCGGGTTCGATCCCCGCACCGGAACAAATATTTGTATGGCCTACAGATATTTGTTTCGGGTCTGGGTGTTTGTGTATGTGCTGTATGTGTACAACGGCACCCACGACACAGGTTTATATTATACCTAACTACTGTGGGACTGTGAGTGTAAGCGTATTTTATTTTTTTATTTTTATATAAAATTGCAGCACGTTATGACGTCACACCGCGGTAAAACAGTTTACAAATAATAATATGTAGTCTATGTAGATAATCTTATGGTGTTGATTAATACTGCAACGAGTTGTCCAGACCGGGCGAGTTTCTCTTCCCCTCACCCACTTGGGTAAGCAGGATAATAAATAGCTGCCTCGACGAACTTCGTGTCGCCTTAGAGGTATAAATAAACAAATTAACTGTCCAAAAATCGAAAAAAATAAATGGTGAGAATCATCCTTACCATTTAAGGATATCAAAAAAGACTACAACCGATTCTCATACACACAAAATTTCATAATGATCGGTCTAGCCGCTGCGGAGGAGTATTGTTACAAACACTGTCACACGAGATTTTTTTAAATATGTTAGATATTATAACAATACATTATTTTTGCCTTTCAAAATCATCAGGAAGTTTAAAAAACGAATAGCTCCGGTTTTGATGATGCAGAGTTCACAGTCGTATATCACGCAATACGCTCGTGGCATCTTTAAAACACTCGTGGAAACAAAAACAAATCACAACGTGACCGCTCGTCTCGACGCGACACTCGCTACAGTAGCACCGCGAGAACCGCTTAGAGGCCTCGTAGATGCGCATGTTTGTGTGCGTGTGCCGTTTCCAACGCTTTGTACGTAGTTTCCTCACTGTTCTATATTTACATTGTGCTTGCAGGATGGATGTTCAGTGATGAGTGCAGCCTATAGACAGCTACATAAAAACCAGAGGTGTAAATGCAGATGCGATGCCACCCTCAGACCTCAGGTGTAATGTCTCTGTGATATTTATAACGGGCCCATACGATCTTATTGCAGAATTTGTCTGTTATGTTATTGTTGAGTCTCATACGTCGGATTTTTACCATACGTGAAGATTTTTCATTTAATTTTAAAAGAAGATTTTATTTTTAAATTGGTATTCATTAATACCTATTGGAGTATTATTTTAAGTAATTCACTATAGGTAGCTTGAAACCCGACAGTGCAAAAGTGTCCTTGTAGACCAATTTGAAATAAATTATTTGAATTTTGAACTTTTCTTTTCTTCACCGATTACGGGGCCATTCATTACCCAATAACTAGAACACGAAAGTTGTTACTGTAAGTGTTACTGTAAGATGACCAGATTACCACCACTATCATTTGAAGGCTGATGCGTTGGTGCCTATGTCCTCAATCTCCGACATTGGAATTCTACCAGTTAAATAACATTTGACCTCAAAAACACTTTTTCTGGTTTTAGGCACCACCGCATTACCTAATATACTTGCCGCTAAATTGTAGTGTTCAGCACTATCGTGTTCCGGTCAGGTGGTAATGTACGTCCCTGTAATTTCCGCCACAGAGGCATAACACCATAGGCCTCACGAGTGGTAACGCATTTCCATTTTGACCTTGGTCTTTGTGTAATCTCATGCTTGTTTGCAACTTCCAATACATTCAAAAACATACCAAATTGTATAGATATACAATAAACACCTCTGCCTACAACTTAGCGAGAATACACGTGTGAGATTGTTTTTTTTTTTAACGACCAATATTTTTGAACGAATACCATGACACGGTCATATTGTGACGTCAATAATGAAATTGGGTACTTGGTGCGTTTGACGACGCGTTCCCACTCGCAATAAACGGAATAGAACGCTTCGTAGCGATCGATTCATGTAACAAAATGCTTGTCATCATAAACGGAAATCACTTTTTTAATGTAATGGAAGCTGGCAAGCAATCATGCAGTTTACATTGAGGTTAAGTGATGACTGTAGCCTATGAGACCCACACGAAGACCAAGGTCAAAATGCAGATGAGTTACCACTCCTGAGGCCAAAGGTGTTATGCCTCTGTGCCAGGAATTACAGGGCCATACATCACCACCTGACCGGAACACGATAGTGCTGAACACTACCATATAGCGGCAAGTAAATTAGGTAATTAAGTGGTGCCTACGCTCGCGAGCTCCGTCACTGGAGCTCTACCACCAGAATAAGATCGCGAAAGCGGTTATTGGCCCTTAAACCGACCCAGCTGTTTACTTTTCTGATTTGTTTTTCGGCACATCTTCGGCTCTTCAAAATGTATTTATAGCGATGTTTTATGTGCAGCTATGGTCTCATAATCACTCGGACAAAAATCGGCTAACCCTATTAACATACACACACCCACACAAACGCACACACACACAAATATATATTTTTTAATTTTGTCCACTTAGCTTTACCTAATCTTATTGTATTCTTTTATTACAAACTAGCTGTGCCCGCAACTTTGTTTGCGTGGAATAGTGGCTTTGGGACTATAGGCAGCGCTTTTGGATATACATTTTGGTTAATTTTGGATCATAAACACTATTGGGTAGCTAAAAAAATCTATTTGCAGTAATGCTTCTCTGTACACGATATATATCGTGACCGTGATCTAATAACTTTCGAAGCACACAGGCTGCTAGGATTGCGAAAAATTACTAATTGTGTTTAAACGCGCATCCATCCTACGCTAAGCCGTATTTTTTCGTTATTCGAAAAGGCCATTTTAAACTTCTATGCATAATATTATTTTATAGAAAATTATTATAAACTTTTATAAACTTTCAGTCAATTTTTAAAGATAAAAGTTAGATCTATGCATAATATAAGCACTCCGTAAGAGCCGGCAGAAGAGAAAAATTTAATATTAACGTTGTGCTTTTTTACCCACTAATGCCACCAACACTACCACCACCATCGTCACCACGACCACCACCACCAATGTCATCACTACCACCACCACCACCACCACCGCCACCACTACAATCGCCATCAACGCCATCACCATCACCTACACCAAACACCTACGGCACCAATACCACCACTGATACAAACGCCACCAAAACCACCACCACCACAACCAATGCCACCAACGCCTCCAAAACTACCAACAACACCACCAACATCACCAACGCCACCAATGCCTCCACCGCCAGCACCACTAACACCACTAACACCACCACCAGAGTCACCAACAACACCTATGCCAGCAACAACACCAACGCCACCACCACCACCACTACAAACACCACCAATACCACCAACACCACTAACGCCACCACCACCACCACCATCACCTTCATCATAATCACATCCGAAAGACGTCCATCCGTCTCCGCTGGACAAAGCCTTTCCCGAAGATGCTCCTAAAAATGTTGTGCGTCATAAGGAAAGAATACGCCATCATTGCCACGCTTGGCATGCTGAATGGAGATCATAGCGGAGATTGTTTTATCCCGGGACGCTGCTATGCGGTATGCTTAATGTTACTAACAGAGAAAAAACCGGCCAAGTGCGAGTCGAACTCGTGCACGAAGGGATCCATACAAAAAATGATATAAAAATTTTGTTTGTTGGAAGGTAATATACAACATAAGACTTAAAAATTCTGTGAAAATTTTAAGTGTCTACTTGCTACCGTTATTGATATCGAACAAAAAATATACGAAATAATACGTTTACTGTATGCTCCCTTGGACCCCTTAATATTTTCATTTTCTTATTTTTAGTATCCAATTTTGTCGTTATAGCGGTAACAGAAATTTATGTATTTCTTTATATTTTTGTGAAAATGTTAGCTTTCTAGCTATCACTGCTTATGAGATACAGGCTGGTGACAGACGGACAGACGGACGGACGGACGGACAGACAGACAGACAGCGGAGGATGAGTAATAGGGTCCGTTTTTACCTTTTAGATACGGAACTCTAAAAAATATAGATTCAGAATAGTTTAAAAATATTCGATATGATTCTTTAAATTGTCGTATCTTTTTTATTTCTGAACCGATTGACATGAAACAAACAGTAAATGTTAAGTGAAACTTAACACAATATATTAAACTGAAAATCGGATAAGCCATTTCTGAAATTAGCGTACACAAACACACAGACAAACATACATTTTTCCGGAATAAAAAGTAGTTGTGCGCCAAACATTAAAGTATAATCATACCAAGTTTCATTGTAATCGGACCGGTAGTTTTTCTGTGATGCTTGAACAAACAGACAGACAGACAGACAAAAAAGTTCTAATCTTATATTTTGGTTCGGTATCGATCTAGTAACATCCCCTGGTATTTATTTTTTCAATATTTTTAATGTACAGAATTTACACTTCTACAGTTTTATTATAAGTATAGATAACCTGCGTACTCATAAGATTACTGGCACCTGCCTGTGTCAGTTCGGAGGAGGGCGTTGATTCTCGTGACACAGTATATCTCCTACTTTTCGAGTGTCATCGTTTCCATTTTCTTTCTGTGGTTTTGTATTTATGTTCGATTTAATACTTTATTGCGATACTGTTTACCGGTATACTCGTGCACTGGTTAAAAGGAAATCAACGGCAGATACCTGAAACAAAGACAAAAGATATTAAGCCCCTTATTTTATTTTAAGCAATTCCTTAATTATTAACGTGACTTTTATTCTTTCGCGACATAAAAATGAACAACATTTCATTATCTATTCGTCGCATCATCTATAAAATTGATAGCGAAATTGTCTCACGTGACGCGCCTATAAACAAGATGGGACTCAATGGTGTATCAATTTATTTAAGAACTATATTACATATGGCGTATAATCATAAAATAGTAACGATGATCATGGGCGTAGGCATGAGTTGGAGCATAAAATATAAAATAAAAATAATTCTATAAATATAATTTCTCATGCTATACCTATGTTTCATACCCTATGCGACAAACTGGCCAGGGACCTATTGAAATCAGTTCTGTCTTTTACAAACATAGTTCTATAAGTTTTGTATATATTAACAAACTAGCTGACCCGGCCACGCGTTGCTGTGGCTAAAGTTTTTGTTTTATTACATTATAGTAAACAATCTAAGTGGAACAATAAGAGAACATCAGTCACGGAGTCCACTATGCTTTTTCACACAGATGTTATTTGTAAAAAAATATGTGCTAAATATTTTTTAATAGAGGTTAAATAAAAACAATAAAAAAAAATATTTGTACAACTATTGAAAAAGTGTAGGAAATTGTGTATCATTTTTGCATTGACATTTTAATTACATTTTATAATTATGTGATAATACTTACATACATATTAAATTCAAATTAAATTATAAAGTTTTGATCAATGAAGCACAAATAAGTAAAAAACAGGATTAATTTCACTGTATTATCTTCATTCATTATAATATGAATTCAATTTACACTTCAGTCTATGTAACACGTGGCCGGCTATGCTCACACCAAAAATTTAAAAAGTGGAAATTATTGAATTATACGTTATTTCGTTCACTAAAAAATAAATTTAATTAATTTTATAGCGTCGACAACACGTGGTATTTATGCTGTTAAAATGTAGCTTATATGACACGTTTGTAGATTTACCATAGCAGCGCCATCTATTGATTACTTACTCAACCCAGTCGAAAAGTATCGACATCTGTTAGAATCATTTGGAGTTAACAGATAATTGTGACTGTCAAATAATAACAGACAAATAATTAGCAATAAATTAAAATTGCGACTATAATTTGAGATTTAAACTATCCTATCTCTCAAGTTGGATCGAACTGCACATGGTGTGCGAATTTTATTATAATCGGTTAAGTGGTTTAGGAGTCCATTGAGGACAAACATTGTGACACGAGATTTATATATATTAAGATTATGGACCCTGTCTGAATTAAATATTTTTTTCTTTATAGTTCCTCATGGCGAGAAAATGGTATGTTTTTTTCCTACTTGGCAAGATTGCCAATACACTTTCAGAATTTGAAAATACCAATGAATATAAACAGACCTTATATACTTTAGTTAAGAGTATAAAAAATAAAGCGAACTCATTACAAATCTATATTTTGTAACACGGTCGTTCGTGTACAAAACGATTGAAAGAGATGATCTTTCAAACTACAATGTCTCCTGCAATAGCAGGACAATAATACAGTTCACTCCGGGCATCATTAACCAACGACTCCCCAACAATATTCATAATGCTGGAGTCCGCACAAGCGCCAGCGACTAAGCAATTAAGCCCGTTAAGGGACGAATTTTATGTCGACTAGAGCACCTAAGGGTGTATTATTATTTTACTGGTGGTGGACATCCAGTGTAGGGATTTGAGGTAATAGGCACCACCGCATTACTTAACATATCTGCCGCTGAATGGTAATGTTCAGCACTATCGTGTTCCGGTTAGATGATAATGTATGGCCCCGTAATAACTATCACAGAGATAACACCTTAGATCTCAGGGGTGGCAACGCATCTGCATCTTAATCTTTGGTTTTTGTCTAGGTGTCTATAGGTTGCAGTCATCACTTAACATCCATGTGAACTGCATACTTGTTTGCCACCTTTGTAACATAAAAAAATAATGTATCTCAATAATGTTTGGATGGACGTAGGCATATAGTTATCGACGTTTACACAAAAAAAACATTTTACAAAAAAATATTGACTATTTAAACAAAAAAAGGAAAAAATAACAGAATATAGATTTATTCTAACAGAGCAATACACTTTAGATCTAAAACTGGATCAGGATCAGGCGACTGGTGCGGGCGACTACGACCACAGACCAATAATCAAGACTACGACAACGTCGCCATGACGCTTCCATCCAGTTCACATTCCAGTTCGCCGTTCTCATCGCCGCTCGGCGATCGCTGACATCCAATTTCAGACCTAATAAGGTTAATTTATACTCGTAATTTAGAAGTTCAGGCATAGATCTTAAGTTTGCGTAATTCGTGACTCGACTTAGGTCATTAGTATGCAAAACTACTAAAAGGGAGAAATCTTTAAAACTACAATATCTCGTGCATTTGACAAGACAGTTGAAGAGTTCGCTCCAGCTGAGCGATATCATTAACAAACTCTTCTACAATATTCAGTATAGTGGAATCCTTGCAGCGACCGAGCAATTAAGCCTGCCAAAGGACAATTTCACCATTTCGGCCTTTGACGACGCAGCTGCATTAAAAATATTTGAGTAGAGCCAGATGAAATTAATGTGAGCACCATTTATAATAAACGTGGCGGCTAGTGGAGGATTCGTCGGGCTCTTCTGGATGTTTCAGATTTAATTAATTAGATGCATATCTACGCGTGGTTCAGACAGGCACAGGAATTAATATAGGTGCACTAGGTTTGGCCTGTGAGATCATGATGTAGTATTATAGATATAAACTGTCCCCAATATAAGAACTGAATATTAAAAAAGCTGAAATAGGAGTTTCGTTATTTATGATTTTGTATAATTATGCAAAGTCGGTGAAATTTCCACCTTCTATTTTACCATCTTAGGTAATTGTAGCCTAAAGACATCTAGACAATAACTATATATGCGCAACTCAGATGCGTTTCCACTTCTGAGGCCGAAGTTGTATTCCTGTTTTTTATGAATTCCAAGATTCGTTCTACAATTGTTTTACAATCTATACTTATAATAAATCTGTAGAAGTGTAAATTCTGTACATTAAATATATTGAAAAAATAAATACCAGGGGATGATATTAGATCGATACCGAACACAAATATGTGATTAGAAATTTTTCGTCTGTCTGTCTGTCTGTTTGTTCAAGCATCACATAAAAACTAAGGGTCCGATTACAATGAAACTTGGCATGATTATACTTTAACCTTTGGCGCACAACACTGGGTACTTTTTATCCCGGAAAAAAGTCTGTTTGTCTGTGTGTTTGTGCACGCTAATATCAGAAACGGCTTATTCGATTTGCGATTTTTTCACTAATATATTGTGGTAAGTTTCACTTAACATTTAGTGTTTGTTTCATGTGAATCGGTTCAGAAATAAAAAAGATATGTCAATTTAAAGAATCGTATCGAATATTTTTAAGCTATTCTGTACCTTAGTTCTATCTTTTAGGGGGTTTCGTACCTAAAAGGTAAAAACGGGTCCTACGGATTACTAATCCTCCGCTGTCTGTCTGTCTGTCTGTCTGTCTGTCCGTCTGTCTGTCACCAGGCTGTATCTCATAAATAGTGATAGTTAGAAAGCTAACATTTTCACAAATTATGTATTTCTCTTACCGCTATAATGTAGACGCTTAAAATTTTCACAGAATTTTTAGGTGTTATGTTGTATTGTAGCTTAATATAATAAATCTATATAGATACAAATAAATAAAATTGGAGTGTCTGTTTGTAATATTAAAATAACCGCTTTTTACTAAACGCATATGTATGTATACACGGTACATATACCAAAACAACTTTTTTTTTTCAATTTTTGTCTGTCTGTCTGTTAATCTTGGGAACGGCTTGACCGATTTTGACGGGACTTTCACTGGCAGATAGCTGATGTGATAAGGAGTAACTTAGACTACTTTTATCTCCATACAATCATACCCTATACATATATACATACCTACATACAAATAAACAGAATTTGAGTGTCTCCGATTTTGACGGGACTTTCACTGGCAGATAGCTGATGTGATAAGGAGTAACTTGGGCAACTTTTCTCTCCATACAACCATACATACATACATAACTACATACAAAGGTTTTGACGCAGAACGTCACTTTCGCAAAACGTCATCTCGAAAAAAATGGTCACTTTCGCAAAAGGTCATTTTCTCAGAAAGTCATTTTCGCAAAAAGTCACTTTCTCAGAATGTCATTCACAATTTCTTTTAATGTATTAATATCAGTAACCAAAACTTTATTATAAACGAAGTCGTAGAAGTTAGACGGGAACGGGTAGCCGCCGGATACCACCTGCCGCGGCTAACCACTAGTGCGTTAGGGCGCTTGGGCGATACGAAGGTTCGGGACAGCTAGTTTTATAAAAACTAGCGACCCCACCCCGGCTTCGTACAGGTAGCATTTATTATAGATATAAACCTTCCTAGGAAAACCCACTTTCCAACATTTTAAACAGGAACAAAATACGTTCACAACTTTCCGAGACTAGCACATACATACCGACAGAGAAAATAGGGGGACTTTATAATATGTAGTGATAGTGATAATGAAGTGAAGTGAACTATCACTATCTCTATCACTCGATAGAGATAGTGATTAAGCTGTAAGAAATATATCTGCCGTTCGAAAATGTGTACTTAAAATATAAATCGGTTCGCAAATTTTTATTAAAAATTGTTCATATTTTATTTTTTATTTTTTTGCACTTAGTAAACACCGCGTATATGCGTTTTCGCGCTTTTTCAGGTAGTAAAAACTGAATATCTCAGACCCTACTTAATAATACGCAAAAAAATGTTTTATGAATGACATTCTGCGAAAGTGACTTTTTGCGAAAATGACTTTCTGAGAAAATAACCTTTTGCGAAAATGAATTACTGCGAAAGTGACCATTTTTTTCGAGATGACGTTTTGCGAAAGTGACGTTCTGCGTCAAAACCCATACAACATACAAATACATAGAATTTGAGTGTCTCCGATTTTGACGGGAGTTTCACTGGCAGATAGCTGATGTAATAAGGAATAACTTACGTTACTTTTATACTAGCTGCGCCCACGACTTCGTCCGGGTAGATACTGAACAATTATATTTTTTCTCACGTAGACGAAGTCGCGGGCACAGCTAGTTTCTACTAAAATTAACACGTTTAATCCGTGAAATCACGAAGTGGTCTCTCGGTTCACATGCACATCATACGGATTAGCTGCCATCTCTCGATCTGGAGGCAGTACGATTACAACCATTCGGGCTTTTCCTTATCCAGTTATTGGCCTATACTCCGCTAGATAGCGCTGTGAGACACACGGCGCTCATTATCAAAAGAAATAACTATTCAAATATCTGGAATCTCCTTGCGTTTTATTGTAATATTTGGATTAATTCATCTTATCATTTGAATTTCATAAACGTTTTTGATCAAGTATGCGTTACGTATTTAATTTAATCAAGTAGTATTTAATTTTGTTGCCTGTGGCTTTATCCGAGTGGTAGGTACCTACTTGGTTGTGGAACAAAAAATAACTTTCGTCCTTTGTTAGGGTTTAAAGAAGCTTAAACGACCTTTATCTTAAATTTATATCTACCTACCGCCAAATATAAGCAATATAGTATATATTGATTTTTTGTAAATAGTTAAAAATTAAATATTATAAATATAACTACGTTAAGAAAAACCGACTTCAAAACTGAAAAGTAAAAAATAATAAAGATTTAATTGGAATTATATATACCTATTATTTATATGTGCTATTTACTAATAGGTTTGAAGTCGGTGCCAAGCCTTAAACAAATAATCATATTTTAATCACTTAAATATGAATAGGAGCAAATTAATACACTGAACAAAACGTAACCGGCGAATCGTGGGTGTTTGCATGTATGCTTGAATTCATGCATTTACCTCTGCCTACCCCTTCGGGGATTACAGGCGTGAAGTTTGGCACCGACTTCAAACCTATTAGTAAATAGCACATATAAATAATAGGTAGTATATAATTATAATTAAATCTTTATTATTTTTTACTTTTCAGTTTTGAAGTCGGTTTTTCTTAACGTAGTTATATTTATTTAATACTTTTTAGTTTATTGCTGCATTGCCAATTAGATTAATGTTCACATCTGTTAAATGTGTAAAATCTGAATCTTTTAGCTCCGTGACAATTTGATACCTAATTTAAATTGTTTAGGTGTGTCGATACAAAATTATTACACGACTATACGAAATCAATGAAAAAAATTTACCCACGAAGGAGTTAATATGCTGTGTTTTGTCGTCGATGAGTAAATATGTCACTGTCACTTGTTGTCATCTTGTTGTCATGCGCATTAGGACTATCTAGGACGTCAGTGAATTCAACGCACTGTATGACAACTCGCCGTCTATTCTTATTCCTTTAGTCTGAAGTGAAAGTAAGTAAAAAAATGCTCATAAAATAAAAACTAATGGGCCTATCTGAATCAAATTTTTATGGGACCAATTCGAAACTATTCCGCATCAAACAAAAGAAGAATTACGTAAATCGGTCTAGAAATCTCGGCGAAATTCACGTACATACATAAAAAAAATATATACCGGCTGAATTGAGAACCTTCTCGTTTTTTGAACTCGGTTAAAAAGTGGCTGAGATTTGTACAAAGAATCAAATAACTAGTGATTTATGTTTTTAATCAAAGCTTTTTTTTCTCAATTTTTATATATAATTATGTAGAATCTTCAGTCCTATAAAATAATGCACCTATTTTAATAAATTTTATACCCATACATTTCAATTCCATGTCACTTTCGAACTACTACCTACTAGGTATATCGAAACATGGATCATAATTTGAACGCTATATGTGAAGGTACTAACAACACAAAGGGCGACGGGCCATTTGGCTGAGGGTTGCCCTTGCAACCTTTTAGCCGCGAGTGGCACAAAGGTGCGAAGTGTGGGCTGGCGTGAGCGAATCGCGACTCTCGGTGGCTATCAATTTGAAAGCCACTATGCAGTGCATCGTTGTTTGCCTAAAATGATAGTAATTATCACATTGTTCAATCTGTTATTTTAAAAGTTAGTTAGTTTTAGAGGGAGAAGGACGTTTTACCACTTTGGAATTGTAAATTTTTCAAACGATTGACTTTGATAATAATGGTTTTTGAAACCCCAATCTAATTTTCAGAGATCTATAGACATATAGCACATAGAGGTGTGATGAAAAAAAAATAGTTCAGTTTTAACAGACCAATCAGCCTTCCTTGGTTCGATGAGTTTTAAGTATGGAGACGTATCACATTTTTCTATGTTTTTGTTTCGACTTCTTCTGTAAAATAATAATGAGGCATTTGCCGCGCGAGGCTGCTCGCTCTGTGTGGACGAGCCTATTGAAATATCTTCCTTCCCGTAAATAGACAAAATTTTTCCGAATCCCAGTTCACGTTTGGCACGATAGTCGATAAGTCAAGCGAACCCCCGAGGACTAAGAAAAATCTGATAGATAGCAAATGTAATCAGTAGAGCGAACAAGGTCTTTTTTATTACAAAGGAATCAAAGTGTTCCTTCAATAAAAACGTGGAAACGTGTGGGCGACGGAGTTTCTCGTTATCTCTGAAACAATCTTGTTTTAATTGACATTCAGAAAGTGTATCCTATCGTGCTATATGATGTTCGCCATAGCGTCAAAGTTATGAATTTCGCTGCACGAAACACGCACGTTTTAAAGCGATCGATGCGCTTACAACTTGATTAAAAGCGGCCAAGTGCGATTCGGACTTGCCCATGAAACGTTCCAGAGTAGCAAATTATATTTGATTGACCACTGTCTTTTACAACAACTTGTCTTTCATACAATACATATCCTAGTATTATTATAATATTAGAAATAATTACAATAATAATTGATAAGTAAAACATTATAATAATTACTTATATTAAATTGATTAAACTACAAAGCAATAATTGCACTCGCAGTTTTTGAAAGTATGTCATATCTCAAAAACTGTTAATAACAATATCTATCTCGTTCAAACCAAATTAAATTGCAAGTTTTCATTAAGAATTACACAATATTTTTTTTATTAGATTTCACACTCTTTTTTTTAAAACTATGTAATTTTCAGAGACCTATAGGTGGATATAGATTTCAAAAAAAGTTTCAGTTCGAAGTACAGAGTTGCCCCAAGATTTTCAATATTTTTAAAAATTTCCCAAGATAATTGAGAGTAAGTTCCATGACTTGGATTTAAGCATTTATGCAATAGTTTATATTCGAAACATCTTCATTTCTGTATTCCGAAACATCTTAGATACGATTTTTTAAAGTCTTGGAACAACATTTTCGAAATATGGTATTTAATAAACAGGGAACTAACCCACACTCCGAACAACTCAGAATCTGTGGTCACGAGAAATAACGTTTTAGACATAAGAATGTCATCCCAAGTTTCGTAAGGTTAATTTTCAAAATGTGATACCTATCACACTGACTTTTTAAACTGCTTTTTCATAGTTTTATACAGCTATTCGCATTTTCATTGCACCGTTCTAACCAAAGCATTGTTGGCGCAGTTTGAGACAAATTAAAAATGTTGTTAGTTTCGTTTTGTTCTAGTCCCGTGACACGATTTTAAAATATCATAAAAAAGTTCGGTTCACAATGAATTCGTTTTACGTTGTAAAAAAACTTCTGACAACTTTTTAATTGTATTCGTACCATCAGGGAACTGGTCGCTTGACCACATGGATAACTTATGCAGTGGTAATAAAATACATGTTTGATTTGATTTTATACATATGTATAAGCGGAGGGTTGGCGGCCTGTATCAAATATAATTACTGGTAAAATATGTTAGTACTTACTGAAAGATCTGAATGGCTAATTGATAGGTTACTAATAGCTATTAGACCTGAGGCTTCAGTTGGTTATGTACGAGTATGTATGTATCTTCACGCTAGGTCCCCAACGGTGTAGGCAGAATGTGGAGCGCCAGATATCCCGGTCCTAACAATCCTCCCGTGCCTCATCTACATCTAATAATTTAAAATGAATTTGTAAGAGGGATGAAAAAAAATGTAGTGTACATTTTTTTATTTCAGCTTTATTCTTAGAGAAATAAAATTGTTGATTATTTTTTTTTTGTTTTTTTAATTTAATTGTTTTTTTGTATGTCTGACGTTATTCGCCATAGTTTATGATATTTCTTTTGACCATTCAGTGATTTTTGTGGATCTACTTTGTTTATGATCTCCACGTAATATTTGGGTGAAATTGTAAGTCCAATGTAATAATATAAATAGGTATGTAGGTAAATATAATAACGTCTCGCTACAAATGCTTAGAAAGAACTTAGGTTACTTTTTCTGCCATAATAGCAAGCAGAGGAAAGCGCTGGATCAGCTAGTACCTACAGTATAATTTGATATTCTCATTTCTTACATTTCTTCATCTACCTACACACTCTACATTTTCATCGGCCCTAATTAAATAAACGTAATTCTTTCAAGTGGCGATTTCCCGGGAACATATTAAAACGGAGAGGTACGATTATTAGGGCGGCCCTCCACAAACCGCAACACCTATTAGACGGCCCTCTCGTGACAAGTGAGGATCCGGGATTAGGGGCTCGGAGTACCTCCTCCGAAATCTGTAGCAAAAAATTGAGAGCTCCCAAGGTTGACTCAGATTGGCTGCGTTCGATACGCGAGTAAAACTTAATAAAAGAAACAAGATATTTACCAAGAATAAAATAAATATAATTTAATATTTTAGCCTACTACAGCACATACTACAAAATTTTCGTCATCCGTTATTAATCTCTCACAACATTACTAAATCAATCAGGAGGCCAATATTGTCGGAGACACAATAATAATTGAAATCTTGAAATCAATTGTCATATTTTTCTTGTGGCCTGACAGATTAAACAAGTTTTTTTTTTCTTTTCAGATAGTTATTTCAATTGAGCTGTCACTTTTGAGGTCTCAGGTTAATAATAGGTTGGGGAAAAAGTCTTTTCGCATTATAGTATGTATGAACTTGTAATAAAATCTCTTTGGCTGTAGTATTTGTATCTGGCTGGTTTTGGTATCATTGAAAGTTAAAATTTTAAAGAACATAATTCCAAATTCAAATTAGGCAAATGTGTGATTTTCATTTGTTTTTCGTACTGTCAAGATGTCGTACTGAGAAGAGAGTTTGGCTGGGAGGTGTTAATGGATCCGCCGTATAGTCCTGACCTTGCACCTTCAGATTTCCACCTGCTTTGGTCTCTTCAGAATTCTTTATGCAATGTTAGGTTAACATCACGAGAGGACTGCCAAATCCACTTGTCGCGGTATTTTGATGAGAAGTCCCAAAATTTTTATAGCAATGGGATCATGTCCCTACCTACAAGATGGCAAAAGGTTTTCGAACAAAATGGTACATACATACTTTAGTTAAATTTAAATAAACTATATTAAAAAATGTTTTGAATTATCTTAAAAAATGCGAAGAAACTTTTTCCCCAACCTTATATTAAGCAGCCCGGATTTGAGGGAGTTACACGATAGAGTGGAATACTACCATTTAGCGGCAAGTAGATTAGATAATGCGGCGGTGTCTACATCGAGCACCATCTCTCTGAAAATAGTACCAGAGAGATGGTGCTCGATGTAGACACCACACTGGGACCCAGCGTAAAAGCTTATTTCACAGTGAAGTGAAAAATAAAGGCGTTCAACCGCAGCACGTGTGTAACCACCCGACAGTGATAATATAACGCCTCCGCGAACACAGCGCGATGAGTTTCAATCTGGCGAATTTTGTCTTTTCCTTGTTATTTCACATCTTCACATCTAGCGAATTTTCTGCCTAGTACACTTTGCTATATTCCTTCTAGTTCCACAAATATATCACGTAGAAGATTGCGTTTTTTTTTCGTTTATAAAGCCCCATGGCGATGTGGATTGTTTTTATGAATATTATAATATACACAGTGAAATGTAATATCCCGAATATGACTGCAAGATTTTTTGTATATTGTATAGATAGATAGACAGTAAATAAAATGAGTACCATGAAGTGTGATCATTTATTGAATCTAACAACTGCATTGTTACATGTTGATAATGCGTCGTATAAATGGAATATAACCGATAAATCATCAAATCTTTCAATTTATTCATAAAAGAAAAATGAAAATTTATTCGTCTTATACATACATAGTCATTAACTTGCAGCGTATCAAGTGCAGGCACTACTGAGAAGACCACTTTTCGCTTTTTTATCAAAATACTTAGATCTAATACAAATAGGAACTACAGTAGAACAGATAATATGAACAAAGATATAATACTACCTGTTTATCGTAGTGGTTCGTAGTTTTCTCGTGACTTCTCAAACAAGAACGTCAAGCCTTCATTCCTGCTTCAAGAAGGAAGCATAATTGTCTTTTCAAAGCCAGGTTGAGTCGTCAACCAAAGTTTATAATGAACTCGATGAATAAAATCCGCGTTTTCTACTATCCAAACATAAGTTAATCCAGAGAAACATGTTCATGTCCACGTTAACTTTTCATTCGAGAAAAATGGGTGTTACGACACTAATTCCACTTTGAGAGTAATTATATCATAATTACCGTAGCATATTATTATGGTAAACATGCAATTAGAGACATAATTGACATCTGATCGCGAGCCATCATCCCCTCCGATGGAGCAAATAAAACGATTTGGCGCCTCGCTCACGTCACGACGGATTCATGTGAAGTCTGTAAAAGCCAGCGTTACTGTTGGAGACTATGCCAACTCTTCAAAGAAAAAAAACAAACCTAAAATAAAATAAAAAAACTATCGGCCACTACCGGCACAATTATGAGGTCAATCCGTACGACAATTATGAGAGCGAACGATAATTTAGACCTCGGTACGATGTACGAATGTTTTATACCAGATATACCTATATTGATAAATCTTAGAAGAAAAGATGTCTATAGGTCATCACTTAACATCCATGTGATCTGCATGGTTGTATGCCACATTAATATATATCGGGAGCACCATCGGCGAGGCTTAACGATAGGATCCACACACATATAGAACTGGCATTAGCGAGTAACGGGACCGCGCCTCCGTCGCGATCAATCATCTCCTTATATAGAAATAATGTGTACCTACTTTTTTGCACGGATTCCTCCAATATTTTTTACTTGATATTTCTTATTTCGTACTTAAGTCGTTTATTTGATATCTTAACAGGTATATAAACGTCATACACACATCGTGCTCTGAAAATTGATGTATCTACTAAATGAGTTGTAGCTCGTGCAAACCAGAATGGACTACAACAGCTAAATGTGCAATATTACTTGCTGGGTGTACTGTACGAGATAAGTTTCTGCAAACATAGCGCGCAGGCGAAAGTACCAAACTGATTTACATACCTAATCTATTTTAATTTAATGTAAGTAACGCGAGAATTCCGCACGGATGTCAAGGACGCGCGTTCCATTTTTATTACAGGTTTCATTCGGGTTCCAATTGTATCCGAAACATTTTATGCGTAAGTATTTTTTTATATGTCATCAATTTGAGAATCGAGAAACCAAGTCACACTGTCTTAGATTGAATAATACGGTATAAAGACATTTATATAAGTACATGAAAACAAAAGGTAATGTAACTTTTCGCTTGTATTTTCCGATTTGACCCATGTAAATAGGTGGCGAACCTATTGGCATATTGACAGGACACATTGCCAAACTCTGACGGTGGCACTAGGACTCTTCCAGAAAAGGGAAAAATCGCAATCACACCAGATATAATACACCTAACGGCGCGGGTAACACCGAATGGAGTTGTATCTGGCTGGAATAATGGGTAAACCAAAGAGTACACTATTGATACTGAGCGAACGTCACTCACTTTTTGAAGAGCTGTCGTACATTATTGTCGTCCTGGCACTCAGTTATACATGGATTTCTAGTAGCCATTAAAGTTAAATTATTGTGTGTATCTTCACGCCAGGTTTCTAGCGGGGTAGGCAGAGTGTGGAGCGCCAGATGTCCCGGTCCTGACACACCTCTCGTGCCTAATTTATATGAATCATTCTCTTCATACATGCACGCCGATTCCTAAGACTTTTGACAGTGAAATGATTAGTTCCAATTACTTGAGTTTGTAGGAAAGGAGCCTACGAGATTATGGCATTTCCCCCAATGACGCATAACATGGTAGTGGATATCTTTGGGGAAGAATTTTGTCCAGCAGAGGACGTCATTCTGATGGTCCGCTAATGTATGTTATCTGTCTAATGAAATCTATCTCAAAAACGGCTGACCAGTAATATGGTCTCGTCTTGATAGCATATTCCAAGAAAATATATTTGGTGGGATTCATTATTCCGTCCTTCATCACATCCGAAAGATGTCCACAGCTGGACCTAAGCCTCCCTATAAGGGGATGCCACGGATTGGCGATCGCAGTGGCGGTAGTTTTATCGCGGTAGTTTTTTACGGAGCTCACAGGCGTAGGCACCACCGCATTACCTAATATTCTTGCCGCTAAATGGTAGTGATCAGCACCATCGTGTTCCGGTCAGGTGGTAATGTACGGCCTTGTAATTTCCGGCACAGAGACATAACGTCTTAGGCCTCAGAAGTGGTAATGCATCTGCATTTTGACCTTGGCCTCTGTAGGAGTGTCTATATCAATGTGAACTGCATGCTTGTTTGCCACTACCATAACATAAACAAAAAAAAAAGAACGCTGCTGCCCTTATCTTGTACTAGCTGTCCCGGCAAACTTCGTAATGCCTCAGAATGAAAATATGACATGTGTCAAAGGTTTGATAGATACGGACTATTTGTATGGGAAAATGTAATGGTGGTTTTTACTATTTCCCTTCAATTTCTTCATATTTTCTTACCTTTAAAACATTCCCTGGACTTCCAAAAATCATTCAAAATCAATATTTGCCAAATCGGTCCAGCCATTCACGCGTGTTGCCGTGACCAAGGAACACGGGTTGCATTTTTTTATATATAGATAGATTATTGCCCTTGCTACAGCACCATTAGAATGGTTTGACCGCCATTGTTCGGATGACTGACAGAAAATTCTTCCACTAGTAGCTGGCGGGGGCAGGCTTTTTTTTTACAATATAAGGTGCTAGTTTTGAACCTTATTAAAATTACAATGTAGCCTAAAAGACTAATAAGTAATTTTATGTTAACTTAAACTTCAAATAAAATTCGGGGTCGTCACATGCCGCCAGTTATTCCGTCCTTATTATGTTTATTTTGCTGTCGTATATTCTCCGATAATCTTTATAAGGCTGATTCAGCCTCCAGGTGTAATAAGAGCACTCTCAAGAACAAACTACATCGTCACAAGATCACCTGAATGGCACATTAGTGTAATTTGAGCGCGACACGCCGACACCCGCGCCACTCTCTATATAACAATGACGCTCCTTAGAACATATTGTCACATGTTTCAGTGCTGAGAGCAATCACTATGTGCTCGCTCTTTAATGTAAACAAGTTAAATAGGTGCCTTAGTTTAAAGTGGAAAGATGTAAAAGTGATTTTGATTACATATTTTTCAAATATTCACATTAGGATATTGTTTTTGTATTATACATAACCGTATCTTAATATTTATGTATATGTATGCGTGTGTATGTCACTGAAGTCCTCCTAAACGGCTGGACCGATTTGAATGTTTTTTTTTGTATGCGTTGGGGTGGTATACTGGATGGTTTAGATCAGTGATTCCCAAAGTGGTCCATATAGATCCCCTGGGGTCTATGGGAGACTCGATGGGGTCTACGTATATGCGTAAATAAAAATGGGATATATGGGAAAGTGATATAAATGTAAGCAAGGGGGTCCACCGAAACCAGAAAAAAATTGAAAGGGGTCTACAAGAAAAATAGTTTGGGAACCTCTGGTTTAGATTCACAAATCAGCTCGGCAGATAGCGGTGCAGTCGGTAAATGGGTAATTTAAGTATACTTATTCTGAGGCAATACGAACTTTCCCGGGAAGGAAGTTTTCAGCTTTTCAGCGGTGTGTGACGATTTTTTTAACCGAGGTTCACGGGTTTGATTCCCGTACCAGGAAAAATATTTGTATGGCCTCCAGATGTGTGTTACGTTATACACCTATAACAGCACTCACCGACACAGGTTTACTTCTAGTGTGGGGCTGTGAGTGTAAGCGTATAAAAAACAAAACCTTTAGGACCCTTGCACAAGTATTTCAAAGAAAAATGGAAAGAAAAATTTGACTTCAGGCGAGGCTCGAACTCGCGACCTACTGGGAATCTAGTCCAGCCGCTCTTCCAATTGAGCTACTGAAGCCCTGCCCGATTTGTCAAATCTTTCCTTCACATCTATTGCATTGCTTCATGGTAGCAGCAGCGCCATCTATTACCAACTATGCTAGTTAGGCAACCGATATAATAAACTTTTCAGTTTATTGAATATCGTAAAGAAGTCGCTTTTACCCTTAATAATTGTTTTATATTATTTCGCATTAACACATGCTTGTGAAATATATTTTTGTTTCGACAGGGCAGGGACAAATCGGGCAGGGCTTCATTAGCTCAATTGGAAGAGCGGCTGGACTAGATTCCCAGTAGGTCGCGAGTTCGAGCCTCGCCTGAAGTCAAATTTTTCTTTCCATTTTTCTTTAAAAACAAAAATATATTTCACAAGCATGTGTTAATGCGAAATAATATAAAACAAGTATTTCAAACTTTTTTTTACATTTTTTTTTTTTGATCTCCCAAAAGAAGTTCCTGTTTAAAACTTAGGTACTTAGCTTTGTTGCACGTTTCTGTTCCGTGTACGAATCAAATTTCAAATTAATTAGTTCTAGGAGAAAATCGGCTGTGAAATACAGACAAACCGACAGGCGTACGAGTGATCTTATAGGGGTTCCGATTTGCCTTTTGAGGTACAGAAAAGAAAAAAAGAAGCGTTAACATGCTCACCACATTCGGCTAACAGATATCTCAATGAGCTAACACAGGATTAACGTTATTTGTTGAGCAAACAAGCCGATAAATCTCGAACTACACTAACTGGTGTGGCTCGGGAATTCTAATACAATTTAATGTCTATAAGTTTTGGTGAGTTAACTAGATTTTGTTTTATATTATTTCGCATTAACACATGCTTGTGAAATATATTTTTTTTTAAAGAAAAATGGAAAGAAAAATTTTTACTTCACGCGAGACTCGAACTCGCGGAACTCGAACTTGCATTTTTCTTTAAAAAAAGTAAACTAGATTTGTTTAAATAATATACAATTTTCAGACAAAAGTGATTTTAGAAATTAATAAAAAAATGGAAAGTCATATTTGACTCGGGACAAGAATCGAACCTGCGAGGTTCGATTTCCTCAGGCTCAAGATATCACGTCTAGCCGCTTTACCACTAAGATACCTGAGACCATTTCCGAGCATTTTTCTTTCCCTTTTCGATTTAACAGATTCGGAATCGGTTAATATGAAGTTTTTTTTTGCTGCTTTAGTTTATTATTTTTATTTTATTTTTAAAGAAAAATGGAAAGAAAAATTTGACTTCAGGCGAGGCTCGAACTCGCGACCTACTGGGAATCTAGTCCAGCCGCTCTTCCAATTGAGCTACTGAAGCCCTGCCCGATTTGTCAAATCTTTCCTTCACATCTATTGCATTGCTTTATGGTAGCAGTAGCGCCATCTATTACCAACTATGCTAGTTAGGCAACCGATATAATAGACTTTTCAGTTTATTGAATATCGTGAAGAAGTCGCTTTTACCCTTAATAATTGTTTAATAATAATTTATTATTAATTTATTATTTTTACATCAATCCTAAAATACAAACGCATGGGTAAAATAGGGGGGTACAACGCATAGTCTCAGCATGGTTGGCCACGCTCTGTTATGATGACACTGAAAGAATTTTGGGAAGGTCATCATGATTGTATTGCATTGGTGGTAGTTATTCTAAATTAAAATATTACAACTTATGGATAATTTATCCAATTTATCTATGGCCATGGATAAATTGGAGAATTTGTGTTAATGTATTTTTGCTGTTAGCCTTAAGATCGTAGTTATTTATATTACGAAGAAAGGAGATGTTGCAAAAATGTATGGACCTCCGGCCATGTATTGTACACAATATCATTAAACAGGCAAAATCAATATAAAAACGTTTTTTACTGCATATTTTCACTTATTTAGCTTTGTTTGCAGTTACAAAACATTATTTGCAGTTAGAATTGCAACTCAAAACCGACATGGCGAATATGGCGGGCGATGTCATTTTGACATTTTCATTTTAAAATTGTATTTTGAATATAGTACTTGGAGAAAAAAGTAATATTTTCTAAATACTATCAAAATCGATTGATCCCAAGTGTCGGCTGCATCGCCGCCATGTTTTAACATAATTGAAAAGGATAAAATCGTTTCAATTAAATGTAATTGTAACTCTAATATATATTCTTGAATAAATTAATTGCATTTTTTTGGGATTCTTCTTTAATTTACCCATTTTTTGAGGACGTGTACGAACCAGAGCCGAGCTCGCAACATCTCCTTTGTATGCAACGTATATATAAATCATGACTTAAGCGTCGGAATATCATATTATGAATAATCGTAAATAGATCTTCACGATACAGGCTTGCCTAGAGTGAAGATCATTACATTACTATATTATGGCAAATATGCTTCCAGCGCTCGGCTCATATTGACATTACTTAAGTTTTATTTTAACTTAACTGTCATGTAACCTTACTTTATGTGTCACTTGCTGCAAATAAATGATTTTTTATTTTATTTTATTTTTTTTAAACACATTAAAAAAAATCTTAAGAGAGACGATTTATTCTCCTTTTCTAAAACTGTAGAAAGTATTATTAATGTTAAAATTGAATGTACGAGGGTGGATCCAAAAGTTCGTGGCCCAAACTACAAGGAGACATGACATCTTTTTAAATTTACCGTCATTTGTTAGTATGTCTTTTAATAATTTATTGTGCGCAGTTTCATTCCGATACTGCACAATATAAATTTTCTGTGATTATTTGTTTGAAGCATTCTGACGCGATTTTCAATAATGGAGAAAATTTAACATCGTGCAGTCATTAAGTACCTCAATAAAAAAGGCCTGTCACCAAAAGACATCCATCAAGATATGGTGGGCACTTTGGGGGAGTCTGCTCCATCGTATTCCAGTGTCAAGATGTGGGTAGCTGAGTTTAAGCGCGGTCGTGAGAGCATGTAAGATGATCCTAGGAGTGGACGGCCTACAACCTCTACCACGAAAGAAAACATCGATAAAATTTGTAATCTCGTACTGGGTGATCGACGTTTGACCATTGGTAAGATAGCTGAGACAACAGACATTAGTTATGGCCGGGTGCAACACATAATAACGAAAGAATTGGGATTCCATAAGGTTTCTGATCGCTGGGTCCCGAGGTTGCTTTCAGCTGAACAAAAACGAGTTCGATTCACAATTTCGATGAAAGTTGGGTTCACCACCATATTCCTGAATCAAAGCAACAATCCAAACAGTGGAAAAGATCTGACTCACCTACACCGAAAAAGGCTAAAGTCGTTTTGTCGACTAACAAAGTCATGGCTTCTGTTTTTTGGGATGCGAAGGGCATTATTTTTGTAGATTATTTACCGAAAGGTCAAACTATTAATTCTAGTTATTATTGTAACCTTCTACGAAGACTACGAGAAGAAATAAAAGAAAAAAGGCCGGGAATGTTGCGTAAGAAAGTTTTGTTCCATCAAGACAATGCACGTGTTCACACTTCGGTTGAAACAATGTCTGTAATCCATGATTGTGGCTACGAATTGCTGCCCCACCCACCTTATTCGCCGAATTTAGCCCCTTCAGTTTATCATTTATTAACAAATTTAAAAAAACATTTGGGTGGCTCGAAATTTTCGACCAAAGATAGGTGATAGTCGAGTAGAGTAAACGAGTATTTCGCCGACCTTCCGGAATCTTTTTTTTTTTCAAGTTGCAGTTCAGGTGGAAGAAGTGTGTTGAGCTAGATGGAGCCTATGTCGAAAAATAAAATTAGACCCACTTTTCTTTCATTTTCTTGGTCGGGCTTCGAACTTTTGGATCCACCTCGTAGCATTTTATCAGAAAAAAGGTACTCAGATAAAAACTCGAAAGGATATTTGAGATAGAAAATAAACGACGCGTGCACAAGTATTAAATCCTCAAAAATGTCCGCCCGTACATCTGACGGCACATTTCTTACCGGACATTAAAGGAGCGAATCCTTTTATTACTGAAGCATGTAGAAGTATTTAATTCGAGTCGGTGAGACGGCCCAAGATCAGTAGGAGGTCAGACCGACCTTTTAAGTTTCCCTACAAAATAAATGGAGCTAAAGGAACCAAAAATTACAGTACGTGCGTTTTTTGTTACAGATTTTATCTATTGAACGGTTATATTAACGGGTATAATAAATTATACCAGTGGTTAAATTTATTCAATTTCGCAATAACACATAATAATGGCAACCCATTATACGTCCCACTGCTGGGCACGAGTCTCTCCCCTTTTTTGGGGGAGGCCTGGAGCTTACTCCACCACGCTGCTCCAATGCGGGCTGGTGGAGATACAGGTTAGTGGCCAACCCGCTGGCGGATGTTTTCAAACCGCCCATAATGCCTCCGACAAGGTTCAACGACTCCTATCTATGGATAGCAACCGAGACCGGCTTAACGTGCCCTCCGAAGCACGGAAACGCGTAGTTTAATTTGCCACTAGCGGTCACCCCTCACACATCCGACCGCGCCCGTATCGCTTAACCGAGTAGATCGCCTCCGATCTGCACCAGCCGCAGGGCCATGCGCGCTTCTATAAAACATGCGAATGAAAAATATTTAAAAAAAAAATGAAAAGAAAAAATTGACTTCAGGCGGGACTTGAACCCGCGACCACTAGGATCTCTAATCCAGCCGCTGATGATTGAGGTTTGTTTCAGTACTCGACACTCACTATCTAACATCGGATATTGTGCTTAACTTACTTTGTAGGTAAGTTATAGGTACATTTAGATAAACTGCTCAGTTATTGAAATAAAACTAAAATGATTATCCTATTAATATAATTAATGCGAAAGTTTGTGAGTATGGATGGATGTTTGTTTGTTACTCTTTCACGAAAAAACGACTGGACGGATTTGGATGCAACTTTACAGTAACATAGTTTATATATTAGAATAACAAATAGGCTAAAATTTGATGGTTGAGGCAATGATTGAAAGTACACAGCGCTAGTGTTTTATTATTTCAATGAGTGTACTTCGCTAAAACCTAAGAACATACTATTACATAGTTAGTTATGTAATACGGAATCTTTCAGGAATCCAACTTACACGTACCCAGTTTTTCAAATCTACGCTGACCGGGAAATTTCGGAGACAAATTTCATAACTTTCAGCGTTATTTCCTTACGATTTTATGAATTGGGGCACCCAAGCGTTCATTTCTTTGGACCGGAAAACCTTAAAGCTGCGACGTGCGTAAATTATAATTCCGCGTCTAGATTACATTTGTATGGGGTTTTGTGATTTTAATTTATCAATGTAATTATGGTGGCAAAGCGTGCAGTTCACATTGATGGTATGTGAGTGCTACAGCCGAAAACATCTAAAAACCAGTGCTCATAATGTATATGCGTTGCCACCCCTGAGGCACACTGCGGACACTCGGCTAAATTTCCATACAAACGTTTATTCTGGTTACGCTCGGTCAGTGTTTGGTTTACGAGAAGTCCGAGTATACATTTTTGATTTACCTATAATTGTGTCATCCAATGGACCAAAAAATTAGTAATATGAAACGTATCCGAAGTTACCCGAAGGGGTAGGAGAGGTAAATGCATGCATTCAAGCATACATTCAAACACCCACGATTCGCCGGTTACGTTTTTGGCCCATGTAACAGGTGGCGAGCCTGTTGACATCTCCGGGCACATTACCAAACTTCGAGGTACTGGGAAATTTCCAGAAAATGGACAAAATTTCAAGAGAACCAGAGATAAAGGACTTTACACCATTATCTCTGATAACCCCCTACTCAGGCATCGAACCTAGGATCTCAGCGCAGTAGTAGTGGCCTGCTACCACTAGGCTACCGAGGCAGTTAATTTGAACCTAGTATTTATATGCAAAGGTGAATCCCTTTCGCGAACTCGACTTACACTGCTATCGTTTAGTCCAACCTATCGCCTAAGTTCGAGGTATTTACTGTATAATTTTAATTAATGAATCTTAAACAAGGTTTATGTTACAAATATATTAAATTATCTTAATTTTAAACGTTATAATAATATCATGATAAACAACGTCCATTTATGTTTCCCGTAAGCTGCCCGATGGAAATTAGGCCAACAGTAATTCATACTAAGGAAACAAACAAACTTTCCTGCTCTTCATATTTCATTATTTAACGAAAATAAAACTGAATTAATTCTGAATTTCGTGAGTATTTTGAAGTACGCTATAAATGACATTAAGGCTGGGTTGCATCATATTTCTTTAACTAAAGTACCGATTAAGTAAAAACATTTATTGGTGGTAGAGCTCCAGTGACGGAGCCCGCGGGCCTAGGCACCACCGCATTACCAAAAAATATTTACCGCTAAATGGTAGTGTTCAGGTGTTCCGGTCAGGTGGTTATGTACCGCCCTATACGACCTTAGGCCTCAGGAGTGACAACGCATCTGCATTGCAATCACTGGTTTCATGTAGATGTTTATGGGCTACACTATAACTTACCACCAATGTAAACAAGTATGCAGTTCACATTGACGGTAAGTGATGACTGCAGCCAATAGACAATTAGACACCCACAAAAAGACCAAGGTCGTAATGCAGATGCGTTACCACTGAGGACTGAGGTGTTATAACTCTGTGTCGGAATTTACAGGGCCGTACATTACCACCTGACCGGAACACGATAGTGCTGAACACTACCATTTAGCGGCAAGTATATTAGGTAATGCGGTGGTGCCTACGCCCGCGAGCTGCGTCACTGGAGCTCTACCACAAGTAGACTTGTTCATAGACAACTGTATTTAATTTGTTTTAGAACAGAAAGGCGTCCAAGCCCGAATTAAATACGTACGTCCCTCGCACCAAATGTGTCCACTTAAAAATTTTACCTGTAACAAAAAAAAATGGATAGTTAGAACATTGTCCGGTGTAGAGAGGTGCGCCAAGTTAAATACTTCGTTACAGCAGCGGCGAGAAACTTTTAAAAGGTCAATTCTGTCGCTTTCAAAACCTATTTCTCTTCATAATTGGGCGTCGAGATATAGAGTTATTTTGTAATATTATTACAGCAATAATTCTCACTATAGATCGTTAGGAAATAGAAATAGAAATAGTAATAGAAAATATTTTTATTTCGAATAGATCTTTACAGATACTCTCAAAACGTCAAGAAATATATAAAATACCTAGAGTGAATAACCATTACATAAAGTAAAAGCAAAATCATATATTAATAGTAAATTAAAAAATAGAATTTAAACTACTTAGTTAAAACATAATAATCACACAATTTTTAAATTCCTTCAATGATGATAAATGAAGAAAAAGAAAAACTTATTCGTCAAGATCAAAGTTATTCACTTAGCAGAGTTCCAAGTGCAGTCACTACTGAGAAGAACTCCGCTACCCAACAAACTCAGTAAGAGCTCTTTTAAATGAGAGCTTAAATCTAGTACAAATTATCGTGAAAAATCAAATAATTTGAACGTCCATAGCATAGATGCAAATAAACTGCTATCTACTAAATGTGATGTAGCTCCTGCAAACCAGAACAGACCAGTCCCCACCAACAGCACCCGTTCACGAGTATGACGCATGTGACAGCCATTGCCCTCCTCGACCATTTTAGAGGGAAGTGAACAACCCGCCACACGACGCCGCCAAAGGCAGGTGTTTACGAACTAGATTTTAACAATCTCTATGGCACACATACGTACATTGCTTCAAAGCAATGTACGTATGTGTGCCAATATAAAATACACACTAGGTATAAACCTGTATCGTGCGAGCCGTTATATACAAACAACACATACACAAACACCCAAACAAATATCTGTAGGCAATACAAATATTTGTCCCTTTGCGGGGATCCAACCCGCAACTCTTCGGATCAAACGGTCGTCTCACACCGCTGGACTAATCTGGTCACCCAATAAATAAAATATTAATATTTGCTTAACAATATAATGATAACGCTGCGGTGCGGTGCAAGAAAACGCACCCCAGCAGTTTGAACGAAGTGAAAATACCAAAGTTTTTTTTTATGTAATGAAAGTGGCAAACAAGCATAGAGTTCACATTGATGCTAAGTGATGACTGCAGCCTAAAGACACCCACACAAAGATCAGAGGTCAAAATGCAGATGCGTTATCACTCCTGAGGCCTAAGGTGTTATGCCTCTGTGCCGGAAATTACAGGGCCGTACATTACCACCTGACCGGAACACGATAGTGCTGAACACTACCATTTAGCGGCAAGTATATTAGGTAATGCGGTGGTGCTTTCGCCCGCGAGCTTCTTCACTGGAGCTCTACCACCAGTATTGAAAAAGATCAAACAATCCATGTGCAATGCGAACCCGGATAGCATGTGTTACTTCCATATCAGAGCCAGGTACTGTATTTGGCAGCGGCACAAATTGTAAATATTGCTAGAACCTCAGCTAACTGAATAGCCGCGTCTCATTAGCAATCCGAGCGCGTCGGGTAGTTCGCGGGATTCAAAGTAAGCCAAGTTTGGTACCCGCTCCAGATAATCAAAGAGATTTTAACGTAGTGACGTAATGACGCTATTCTGACGTGTAAGCCTTTAAAAATATAATTTTACAGGAAAGGTTGAATACTGAAATATCACTCAGTGAATTTAGAAATTAAAGAAAAAATGGAAAGACTAATTTGACTTCAGGCAAGAATCAGGATACAGGAACTTCAGGACAACCGGCAGGACTGGTTGTCCTGAGGTCGCAGGTTCGATTCCCCCCTGAAGTCATACCTCAGCCCTCCCCCATCCTCCAGAAGACCTAACTTAATATAATAAAAGTCGCACCCAAAGTGTTGTAATTTTTATTGAAATATTTTATCCTATCCTAACTTATTAAGTTTAGGAACCACCTTCGTCTGTTTGCTGTTTAAACTTGGCTTGACAAAGCTAGACAGTATTTCACGTCGGGTAATATTCTACAGCTTTATAAAGCTCAAGTCCCCATTTCGAATCTGATCTCTTGGTGATTGTCGATGGGTGAAGAAAATTATATGGACGTCCAATTGCGATGTCATTTATGTAGTGCTTTATGATATTCTAGCCGTGCCCGCGACTTCGTCCGCGTGAGAATTTATGATTGTTCAGTACCTACCCGGACGAAATCGTGGGTGCAGCTAGTATAAAAGTACCCAAAGTTACTCCTCATTACATAAGCTATTTGCCAGTAAAAGTCCCTTCCAAATCGGTCCAGCCGTTCCTAAGATTAACGGGTACAAACAAACAGACAGGCAGACTGGCAGACAAAAAATGTAAAATAAAAGACGTGTGGCACTCGGGGACTGCCGCGGTAAAGCTATTGCATTTACACAATTATCTAAAATTATGCAAAACAAAATAAAATGCAAATAAAAGAGAAAAAAAAAAATAGAAAAATGAAACAAAGAAGGTAAAACCAAGTTTGCACCGAAGAAGCACGGGGTTTCTTCGGTGCAAACATGGTTTTACCTTCTATGTGAGCCCGGTGTTCGAAACTCGAACACATAATTTAAAAGTCTGATGACAGATGTAAAAATGTAATGGTCTCCTATAGCAACCAATAACAACTATAGAACCGTGCCTATTGCTCGTGTTCATAATTAATTAATATAAGGTGTAAAAACCAATGTATGAAATAATGTAGGAAATACAGTTTTAATTATGTTTATGGAGTTTAAATTAATAGAACCAGAATAATACATAACACCCGGAATTGCACCTCTTTCGACATATCGACCCGCACGATATACACGTTCTCATTAATGGTAAATTTAGTATCCTGGAACTATATCGTCACAATGAACGGACTTTTTAGCAGTAAGATTTAGCATAAACTCTGATATGATACTCTATTATACATGCATAAATCCCATGATATTAATATTCCAAGTGTCCCCTTTTGGACTCATTCGCTGTAATAAAATTTGTTTCTAGTACCAAAGTTTAACACGAAATAATATATCTTTTCATCGTTTCGCCGCAACAGTATTTTGTGTTGTCATGACAACCTGATCTCTTGCAACACTAATCCAGCACTAGCAAGACAACTCAACTGCAGCGATGTAAGCAACTCATGTATCCCCCTGTACCGTTAAGGTCATAGCTCACTAGAGCCACCCGCACGACCGCCTCAAGCGGTTAGTATTCTTTATATGAAATTGTATGGCGCTACGCTCATTACATCAACTCCGTATCTACACCGGATCGCCTCGACCGAAAGCCGTCAACGCGAGGTGGCTCGTAACACGCGGACGGCGAGTGGACCACTTCACCTGTTCGTTCACCCGTGGACAACGGGTGGACACCGTTAAAGGAGGCGGTGCTGGTCGGGGCCCGGGTGGCTGCAATGAGTTATGACCTTCATGTTCCACTGACTTTGATTTATTGCCGCGTCTAGCTTTACCAGATCCAATTTCTAAGCACATAGCTGTCGGCTTCAACTCGCACTGAAAGGGTTATCGATCTTGTGTTTACAATAATTTGCTGTTTATGTTGGGATAAAATGTTACAAAGAAGGCGTAGCATTGGTAATGGTGAATAGATAGACGTTAAAACATATAGCGATGATTTTCACATTGACTTAACTAAGGTATATAACGCCTGTATCTGCTCAAATATATATACATAAGACGACTACTATTTAGTACTTACGTAAATGGAAATATCTCATCAACACTTGCCATCCCGAACCGGGGAGCGAATTCAGGACCCAGCCGAGGTAGTAGTGGCCTGCTACCATTAGACTACGGAAACAGTTAATTAATGTATGTATCTTCACACCAAGTCCCTTACGGGTAGACAGAGTGTATGGAGCGCTATATATCCCGATCCTGACACAAGTGTGGGGAGGTCTCTTGCTTCTTCTACATTCTTCACTTGGCGTGAAGACACACACATACTTACAGTTAATTAATACTAATATGTTTACAACTTTTACTTTTAAACTGCCTCGGTAGCCTAGTGGTACCAGGCCACTACTACTACGCTGAGGTCCTGGGTTCGATTCCCGAAGAAATCTAGACGCAATCAAATGTAATACTATAACTTGACTCAGTTTTAAGTAGCACTTAATGTAGCAGCTACAAAGTGCGATAACAGGCAGCTTCTGATTTATTTAAACCTTACTTAAAACTGAGTGATATTTCAGTACGCAACCTTTTTTGTTAAATTATTAACCGAATTATCTCTGCAAAATACGGTACGATTAAGGCATAAAGTCTTACATAATAGCGTTATAACGTCACAACGTTAAAATCTCATTGATTATCTGGAGCGGGTAGCAAACTTGAGTTACTTTGAATCCCGCGAACTACCCGACGCGCTCGGATTGCTAATGAGACGCGGCTATTCAGTTAGGTGGAGTTCTGGCAATATTCACAATTTGTGCCGCTGCCAAATACAGTACCTGGCTCTGATATGAAAAAAGGATTTGCTATCTGTGTGCTCGTTTGGACATAGATTGTTTTATCTTTGCAATCTTTATTTTTAAGCTAGAGCGTAGCATCGAAATGTTTTCATATCTCATCAGTGCTGTCGCTTACATGTGAAAGCAGACAGAGTTTCAAATTTTTTATTTATTTTCTATGGGTTTTATGGTATTACCAGTCTAAAGAAAACGAACGTGTTAATTACCTACAGTCATCCAACGAACGTGTAATGTCAGAGCAATCGTGGGGGCGCGCGACGCGAGGGACGGAGGGGGCGGTACCAAGTAGCCCAAACTGTCATCTACTTTGGACTTAGATAAAACTCTAAAAGAGTAAAAATTTTTTTAAGCTATTGCATAGCTTCTATCGAGGGCCTTGAGCGCGGAGACCGAAGCCAGAAATTCTGTAACGAAAAAACCTCACGCTCCCCACTGCGACGGGCACGGAGGTGTGGCTTGAAGGCCGTGCATTGTCTAACGTCGTTTCTTTTCGGCAGTCTTCGACACGGTGTTTGTGTGCGTGCAACTAGACGTATTGTACGACTATACGAAGCTCGCACGAATCGAGACGAGCTGCTCCGAAATCGGATGAATACATAAGCAGCTGTTTATATGTATTGTAAAATAATAAAAATATTTCAAACAATATTAACTTTTTTATTTAATAAAAGAAAAAAAAATGTTTTCTTATCGGTCACCACGCTCAAAAAGTGTAACTTGAATTAATATCAAAGCAAAAAGAAATACTGCATAAATAAAATAAATAAATAATTATAATTGCATAAGTTGATACAAAATGCTATGCAATAGCTTTACCGCGGCAGTCCGGCAGTCCCCGAGTGCCACACGTCGATTGTTTTTGTTTTTATGTATTTGATATTCGGATTATATTGGACGGAGTTAAAAAGGTATGGGTGAATATTAGGATCGGTACATTATAATTGTTAGAATTCTGGCGTACTGATATACCGCCCAACTGGAATACTGGTAGATTGATGATAGACTGGTAAATTGTTGATAGGTTGAGATATTTATAGATTGATAGTTTTTTCTATTTTCTGGAGGCTTTCCAGTACCTCAAAGTTTGGTAAAGTGCCCGGAGATGTCAACAGGCTCGCCGCGTGTAACATGGGCCAAAACGTGACCGGCGAATCGAGGATGTATGCATGAATCCGATTTACCTCTCCCTACCTCTAAGGAGATTACAGGCGTCATGTTTTTAGGATTTTTATCCTATATGTTCAACGTTAACTGACGTGTTACACACAACGTAAATAAAAAACAAAAAACGTGACAACCCTAATGAATTTGCGTTTTTATGAGTGAAGGCGGCATATTGCAAAACTTCAAAGGCGATAAACTACTGTATGTACTTATACTGTGGTATTACTTTCGACATGTTTTCCTTAAATATGCGTATAGTAACACACACACAGATTTGTTTGGAATCGAATCCAAAAATAAACGTGTTTATTCTCATTGGGAACTCATCAATATTTTGTAAACTACTTAATTTGATTGCTTGGCCGCTTTTGAGAATTGTCAACATACAATAAATATTTAGATTTGTCTTTGTAGTCTTTCGTCTGAGATAACAACAGATCAGTTCATCAATCTAGCTAGATGTGACCATTAAATCGATTCGTCACATAGAAAATCCGAACTGCTACGCGGTACATCACGAGCTGCTCCAATATTTCCAAACACCCGGTACCCGAGTTTCCTTTGTCAACCGACTGAAACTGGTGGTCTACCGCGCTCGCAGTCTAACAGTATTCGGGGAAACTAACAAGTGGCTGGCGCTCTCTAATATTACAGGCAATTATAACTTAAAGCTGTTATAGTTCAGTTATTACTTGCCTTTCCACTAAAATTGCTTTTGTCAACAGTTTTACAGAGATTTTATCTTATCTCCGAAAATTGGAAAATAGACGAGTGAACCCGACAGGTGTCGTCCTAATCGATCACAGCGCCATCTCAGGGTCCCATGTGAATCTTATTCGTGACGAAAGGAGTCGTTAGAAAATGTATGGATCTTGGGTCCGCACAGCATAAAATACTAAATCAATTTCATCTTTTCAAATCGTTTATTATACCTTCAATTTGTTGTTTTCAATATTATTCGAAAACAAGAATGTCATAGTAGCAATATGGTGACATTAAAAAACTTATAATAAATAATTGTTTTATATTATTTCGCACTAACACATGCTTGTGTAAATATATTTCACAAGCATGTGTTAATGCGAAATAATATAAAACAATTATTAAGGGTAAAAGCGACTTCTTTACGATATTCAATAAACTGAAAAGTCTATTATATCGGTTGCCTAACTAGCATAGTTGGTAATAGATGGCGCTGCTGCTACCATAAAGCAATGCAATAGATGTGAAGGAAAGATTTGACAAATCGGGCAGGGCTTCAGTAGCTCAATTGGAAGAGCGGCTGGACTAGATTCCCAGTAGGTCGCGAGTTCGAGCCTCGCCTGAAGTCAAATTTTTCTTTCCATTTTTCTTTAAAAATAAAATTATAATAAATATTTCCGACAAAAACAAACAAAACAAATTATTTTGAGTATTTTTACACGATTCTACATATTTTTCTCTATCTTTTGATACAGAGGACAAGGTGCGGGCCCAACGTGGAACTTGTCCTTTTCTCTAATACCCACAAAAAACTTCATCGAAATCAGTTGAGCCATAAGCAAATTTTGTACAAAATTAGCAGATTAGATATTATTATTTAGCCCACGAATAGCAGATAGTTATGGGAATGCTACAGCGCTTAAGCCGCTTAACCATTTGAGCTTTACCTAAATTTTATTTACAAAGTATTGGAATATAATAACACACTGTAGAATTCCGTTTGTATCGAAAAAATTCGACACGAACTCGATCAATACCACTTGAAATTCATCGGTACATTTCTATTCTAAGCAAAACTTTCCGTATACTTTTCATCCCGAAGTTTCAATGATAGCAGGAAACTTATCTAATTATCATTGATATCGAACAAAGCCACAGCGGTTGCAGATACATGAACTAGTGGATTCGTGTCGCTCATTAAATGAACGTCCTTTCATAATTCATATCATAATAATTTTTCCTCGCAGGTCTTTATTGTTTATACGTGGTTCGCTCACTTAGAACGTATTTTTATGACAATTTGGTGCTTGAAATAGGTTATATTATTAAATTTATACGTTTTGTTTCTTTGCTACAGTTCTGAGAGGTGAGTTTGTATTTCTACACCTATATCAGCATTATTTCAGCCGAAAGACGTGCATTGCTGGCCAAATATACAGTCTGCTTGTCGGTCTATCTTTTGACATAAAAAAAGTTAAAAAACATTGGCCGCGCAAAATATTTTAGGGATCGCAGCGCGTTGGCTACACCCCTGGCGTTGCAAATGTTCATAGGCGACGGTAACCACTTTCCATTAGGTGGCCGGTCTGCTTATCTGTTAATCGAATGGAAAAAAAAAAATTGGCCCATTCATCTCCAAGTTCAGTAGTGGAACACGGAACAAGCGGAGCACGTGTAGACCCCACCCAACAAATAATTTCGCAATAGCCAAAACCTGTAAAATTTAATTTAAAAAAGACCTAGATTTTTCTATCTGCCGCTAAATGGTGGTGTTCTTTCTATCTGCCGCCAGGGCTATCGTGTAATAACTATCACAGAGACAAAACAACTAAGGTCTCAGGTGTGGCAAAGGCAGGGTTGCATCATTTTGGCCTTTGGCCTTTGTGAGGGTGAGTGCAACTTATAGACAGGCGGCAGTCATCACTTAACACCAATGTGAACTGCATGCTTGTTTGCTACTTTATAATATAAAATATAAAACTTGGTACGTTAAAACCACAATACACGAGACTGTAACCAAGATTAAAGTTCAACGCATATTGACAGTTTGTAAATAGAACACAAACACAGACTAATGCTTCCACAGAAGCCGCTTTCAATTGTCTCCTCTGGTTTAGACGAATAGCAATAGGGTGAAAGCTATTTTGCTGAATTTGCGTTTGTTTATATATGAGACAGTATTTTGTTTCGATTGCTTTTGAACATTCTATTGTGATGAAACAAAAACAAAATATCTACTTTCAATAAATGGAATAGTAATTTACTGAGAGCGAAACATCTTAAGCGTAAAACATCAGTGAGTAAAATGCGCCCCTGTATTTATAGGCATAGTAATACTAATACACATAAATATTGAAATTGTGTACTTTTTACTCTCCAGGTGGTGATCGATAGAAGAATCTCGAGGGCGTTCTACGCCCTCGACCTTTGCATGTTTGTCGACCCGATTACCCCAGCGGTGTGTGGCAATTCTAGAAGTCGCGGGTCTGCTATCTAACAATTTTGTGATTATTGTAACCTGACGAGTATAACAAATAATATCTGATAGATTTATTAAATAGAATGTCGTGATATAACAGTGGATAGAAAATATCATGAATGCCTTGGAGAAAAGGATGCCCTATTTTAGCTCGACTTACCGAAGGCACTTTAGAAATTAAAGAAAAATTTGACTTCGGGCAGGAATCGAACCTGCGACCTCAGGATAACCAGTCCAGCCGCTTTACCACTAAGCTACCGAAGTCCCACACCGATGCGTCAAATTTTGCTTTCCCTTTTTGATTTTTAACCGATTTAGGGTCGGTGACCGACATCCATTGAAAACTAATTAATAGCTGTACCTACAACCGATATGATAGACTTTGCAAATTTTTCTTTCATTTCTAAAGTTCACTCACATGTGTTATTGCGAAAAATAATTATTACAAAAATTATCGAAGGCAATTCTGTGTCTTTAGATTTACCACTGTACCAGAGAATATGTAATAATACTACGTATAGAATGGACACTTCGACGTTCCGCCCTATTTGCCCGCATCACTCAACCCCTTCCCCTCTTATGGGCGACGGTTGGAATTTTGTACGTGCTACACACAGGTGCGCGTGTAAATACACGTCACTGATTGATGTCTGTGTAATAAAAACCAAATTAAGCGTTTGTATGGAATTTTGGCGGAGTGTCCGCGGTGTGACTGTACTCCTGCCCCAATAAAATAAAACGAATTAGTCTGTTATCATGATTTCAAACCCATCTTTTACATTACCCTTATAACAACTTTTACGTCATTACTCCTTTTGTTGGTTTCACCGCGAAGTCGTTCCGTTTTACGCGGGCGAGCCACAAAACGTCTGGAACGTTTACAGCTAGTGTCGCGGCTTTCACTTGCAAGGGGATAATTAATTTGAGCAGTAACCGGTTTATGTCCACTGCTGTAATTTTTACAGGTCTTTTATGTTCCCAAGTTTTTATAGACTTGAATTTAATATTATCTGCCGCGGAGGCTTAGGAATAATGGACCACGGTCACTGATATCGTCTCAACCTAGGTTGATATTCTGACAGCTGTGACACAGTTTATACTAGTACAGCTTTCAACGCAAACCTCTAAAAGTATAAGTTTGTTTTTATATGTATTGTTAAAAGTCTTGTATGAGGAATATTTTGTAAACTCGAATTGCTTAATAAATATATCTTTATTTTTATATTAATATTTTTAAGGTTGGATTTCATTTCAATTCAAAAGGAGATGTTGCGAGCTCGGCTCTGGTTCGTACACGTCCTCAAAAAATAGGTAAATTAAAGAAAAGTCCGAAAAAAATACAACTAATTTATTCAAGAATATATTTTAGAGTTACAACCACATTTAATTTCAAACGATTTTATCATTTTCAACTATGTTCAACATGGCGGCGATACAGCCGACGCTTGGGATCAATCGATTTCGATAGTATTTAGAAAATATTACTTTTTTCTCCAAATAGGCACAGTATAATCAAAAAACAATTTAAAAAATGAAAATGACATCGCCCGCCATATTCGCCATGTTGGTTTGTGTTGCTATTCTAACTGCAAATAATGTTTTGTAACTGCAAACAAAGCTAAATAAGTGAAAATATGCAGTAAAAAACGTTTTTATATTGATTTTGCCTGTTTAATGATATTGTGTACAATACATGGCCGGAGGTCCATACATTTGGACATCGCAACATCTCCTTTCAAAGTTAGTTTAAACTGACATTGTCAAATACATATGTCACTAGTGGTCCAGTGTGCGGACCTCGCGGGCGTACGGCCCTGTGATTCCGGCACAGAGGCATAACACTTTAGGCTTCAGGTATGGTAACGCATCTGCATTTTGACCTTGGCCTTTGTGTGGGTGTCTTATAGGCTGCAGTCATCACTTAACATCAATGTGAACTGCATGCAGGTTTGCACCTCCATAACGTTACAAAAAAATTAGACCTTGTTTAGTGAGTGATGAACAGGTAAAACGTTAATCGTTTTCAATCTAATTTAGAGTTCGAGCTCAAGTTCAGCTTCAAGCTTGATTAAAACGTTGGTGAAATCCAGCCTAAGGTCAGACATCATAAGTTCAAACTAGATACTAGAAAGATACTGCTTTTACAACTAGGAACTTAACTCGACTTTTGCAATAAATTGGTTTATGACGTTCGGAGACCTCCATTCTAAGTGTTATAGCAATCAGGCGCTAGACGCTAAAACGACAGCGCCCGACCATTCGTGCTGCCGGGCGGTGCGTGAAGACAGCCCAACTGCACTTTAATTACGGTTGACCTACCGTCTCAACGTTTCACGGAGAAATACATTTAAAATGTAACTACACGCCTGTAATCCTAAAGGGATAGGCAGATGTAAATGTTGGTGGGGACTGGTCTGTTCTGGTTTGCAGGGGCTACATCACATTTAGTAGATAGCAGTTTATTTGCATCTATGCTATGGACGTTGACATTATTTAATTTTTCACGATAATCTGTACTAGATTTAAGCTCTCATTTAAAAGAGCTCTTACTGAGTTTGTTGGGTAGCGGAGTTCTTCTCAGTAGTGACTGCACTTGGAACTCTGCTAAGTGAATAACATTGATCTTGACGAATAAGTTTTTCTTTTTCTTCATGTATTATCATTGAAGGAATTGAAAAAATTTATGATTATTATGTTTTAACCAAATAGTTTAAATTTTAATTTTTAATTTACTATTAATATATGATTTTGCTTTTACTATATGTAATGGTTATTCGCTCAAGGTAGTTTATGATTTATTGACGTTTTGAAAGTATCTGTAAAGATCTATTCGAAATAAAAATATTTTCTATTTCTATTAAATGCACATTCAAGCATACATGCAACACTCACGATTCGCCGATTTTAGGCCATGTAACAGATGGCGAACCTATTGACATCAGGGTACATTGCCAAACTCAGAGGGTGGCATTTGGGAAACTTCCTAAAAAATGTACTTATGAATATTTTTATTAAAAGTAGTCGAATAGCAATCAGACGCTAAACAATAGCAAGCGCCTTAACGCTAAACTCCTTAGCGCCCTAATGCACTAGCGGTTAGCCGCGGGAGCGGGAAGCCGCGCGGCTAGCCGCTTTTACAGATAATATGCAACCGCCTGTTATTGTACGCACTATACATAACAGGCGGTTGCATATTAAACAGTAACCGCGCGGCTACCCGCTCCCGCGGCTAACCGTTAGTGCGTTAGGGGGCTTATTGCCATCGTGTCAGTCGAAAGATATCCACTACCGGACCAAAGCCTCCCCAAAAGGGGGATATGCGAATTGGCGATCGCAGTGGCGGTAGTGTTATCGCAGGTCGCTGCTGCCCATTTTGCGTTATCGGACTTACTACCACCCCACTGGAACGATTTGACTGCAATTTCTCGGTTCACTGCCTGCACTAGCGGAAGAATTATTTCCACACTCTACCGCTAGTGTAAGGTCGTCGCGTCCCAACGCCGACGCAGATCTAAATCTATATATATATATATAAATCAATTGCTGTTCGTTAGTCTCGCTAAAACTCGAGAAAGGCTGGACCGTATTTGGCTAATTTTTGTATTGAATCACTTTTGGAAGTCCAGTTTAAAGGTAAGAAAATATGATGAAATTGAAGGTAAATAGTAAAAACCACAATTTTATTTTACCATACAAATAGTAATAAATAAACGTATATGTATATCAAACCTTTGACACATTATTTCATTCACGCAATACGAAGTTTGCCGGGTCAGCTAGTATAACATAAAAATAAAGCCCAATAGCAATCAAACGCCGAAAATAGCGCTGTATCGCAGGCCAGCACCCGCCAATTCGTGTCCCCGGGGTTCACCCGGGGACACGAATTGGCATTTCATCATATTTCATCATATTTTCTTACCTTTAAACTGGACTTCCAAAAGTGATTCAATACAAAAATTAGCCAAATACGGTCCAGCCTTTCTCGAGTTTTAGCGAGACTAACGAACAGCAATTGATTTATATATATATATATAGATTTAGATCTGCGTCGGCGTTGGGACGCGACGACCTTACACTAGCGGTAGAGTGTGGAAATAATTCTTCCGCTAGTGCAGGCAGTGAACCGAGAAATTGCAGTCAAATCGTTCCAGTGGGGTGGTAGTAAGTCCGATAACGCAAAATGGGCAGCAGCGACCTGCGATAACACTACCGCCACTGCGATCGCCAATTCGCATATCCCCCTTTTGGGGAGGCTTTGGTCCGGTAGTGGATATCTTTCGACTGACACGATGGCAATAAGCCCCCTAACGCACTAACGGTTAGCCGCGGGAGCGGGTAGCCGCGCGGTTACTGTTTAATATGCAACCGCCTGTTATGTATAGTGCGTACAATAACAGGCGGTTGCATATTATCTGTAAAAGCGGCTAGCCGCGCGGCTTCCCGCTCCCGCGGCTAACCGCTAGTGCATTAGGGCGCTAAGGAGTTTAGCGTTAAGGCGCTTGCTATTGTTTAGCGTCTGATTGCTATTCGACTACTTTTAATAAAAATATTCATAAGTACATTTTTTAGGAAGTTTCCCAAATGCCACCCTCTGAGTTTGGCAATGTACCCTGATGTCAATAGGTTCGCCATCTGTTACATGGCCTAAAATCGGCGAATCGTGAGTGTTGCATGTATGCTTGAATGTGCATTTAATAGAAATAGAAAATATTTTTATTTCGAATAGATCTTTACAGATACTTTCAAAACGTCAATAAATCATAAACTACCTTGAGCGAATAACCATTACATATAGTAAAAGCAAAATCATATATTAATAGTAAATTAAAAATTAAAATTTAAACTATTTGGTTAAAACATAATAATCATAAATTTTTTCAATTCCTTCAATGAAGACAGCCCAACTGAACTTCAATTACGGACTGACCTACGGCCGCGACATCTCAAAGAAATTAATTTGGATGGTCTAAAATTAATTCAAGCTTTGGAACATAACTTTTCAACCGTACATAAGTTGTTTTCAAGTTAAACATCCGATAAGAGCTTGTACAATTGAGTTTAATGAATCTCCAGAGTTTGGAAATGTGCCCGATAAGCGGGCGATAAGGGCTTCTAGAATTAATTAATTGCCGTGTTATGAACGAAAATCAATAGCCTGAGAATAAATAAAGGCACGTATAGGGACAGTTTGTCCGATTTACAAGAAGTATGTAGAAGATATTACGGAATAGGTACATATTTTCTCATATTATGCGATAAGAATTGAAGTAAACCAATGAATGGAATAGAATTTTGAGGTCAAAACGACGCCGCGGCACAGACCAGCGCCCACCCATTCGTGCTCCCGACAGGAAAGCGACTCCGGTGTGGAACACAATTACACTTTTATTTACAAACTGACCTACCATCGCCGTCTTTTTAGTGAACCATCACACCATACGCAGACTCAAAACTAAAGTGTAGGTAAAGGGACAGACCAAATAGCAAGACTGACAGAGGACCCTTGAATTAAAAGGAGACATTTATGGCAAGTTCCAATTGGGAAACACTACAGAAGGGATGGTACTACCAAAATATCTGATAACACAATAAAAATAACTACGTTAAGAAATCCGACTTCAAATCTAAAAAGTAAAAAATAATACAGCTATAATATTAATAATATACTACCTATTATTTATATGTGTTATTTACTAATAGGATTGAAGTCGCTGCCAAGCCTTAAACAAATAATTATATTTTAATCACTTAAATATGAATACAAGCAAATTAATACAATGAACAAAACGTAACCGTGGGTGTTTGCATGTATGCTAGAATGCATGCATTTACCTCTGCCTACCCCTTCGGGGATTACAGGCATGAAGTTATGTTTTAATACAATGAAATGCCTACTTTACTGATTTTGGCTTGGCACCGACTTCAATCCTATTAGTAAATAACACATATAAATAATAGGTAGTATATAATTAATATTCAATCTGTATTATTTTTTTCTTTTTAGATTTGAAGTCGGTTTTTCTTAACGTAGTTATTTTTATTTCATACTTTTTAGTTTATTGCTGCATTGTCAATAAGATAAATGTTCACATCTGTTAAATTTATAAAATCTGACTCTTTTAACTTCGTGACAATAAGATAGATACATAATTTAAACTGTTTACATGTGTCGATACAAAATTATTACACGACTATACGAAATCAATGAAAAAAAATATTGATTTTTGGGGAAAGTAATCATGGACTGTTAACTCTATGCATTTATCCACGAAGGAGTAAATAAGCTGTGTTGTGTCGTCGATGAGTAAATATTTCATTGTCACTTGTTCTTCTTCTTTATTTAAATTAATGGCTACTACCCAAGACTAAGGGTAATTCTGCCAGAATCCAGTAATTGGAGACGCACAGTTAAATACAAATAAAATAAATAAATAAAATTGATCGGTGAACTAGAAGACTGTCTGGTGATGAATAAAATTATATCCTCTGATGGTACCTACAACAAAAACAAAGACAATCACTATAGTTAGACGATAGTATAGACAAAGAACAGTGTTATAACTATAAAAAAAGGGGATTAAATTCTAATATTATTAGGTTGGGGAAAAAGTTTCTTCGCATTTTTTTAAGATAATTCAAAACATTTTTTAATATAGTTTATTTAAATTTAACTAAAGTATGTATGTACCATTTTGTTCGATAACCTTTTGCCATCTTGTAGGTAGGGACATGATCCCATTGCTATAAAAATTTTGGGACTTCTCATCAAAATACCGCGACAAGTGGATTTGGCAGTCCTCTCGTGATGTTAACCTAACATTGCATAAAGAATTCTGAAGAGACCGAAACTGGTGGAAATCTGAAGGTGCAAGGTTAGGACTATACGGCGGATGCATTAACACCTCCCAGCCAAACTCTCTTAATTTTTGCTGAGTGGCTATAGATGTGTGAGGTCTAGCGTTATCATGATGAAACACCACACCCCTTCTGTTCATCAATTCCGGCCGCTTTCTCTCAACTTCTTGCTTTAATCTCATCAGTTGTTCGCAGTAGAGTTCAGAATCGATAGTCCTGCCTGGTGGTAATAGCTCATAATGAATAATGCCCTTCCAATCCCACCATACACACAACATCACCTTATTGCGAGTTAACCCGGGTTTCGCCACAGTCTGTGAAGCCTGACCGGCCTTTGACCACGACCTTTTTCGCACATTCTTGTCGTACGTGATCCACTTTTCATCACCAGTTATCAGCTTCTTCAATAATGATTCGGTTTCATTACGTCGTAATAAAGAATCACAAATGCGTACACGGTTCATTAGGTTTCTTTCAGTGAGCTCATGAGGTACCCAAATATCGAGCTTTTTTTGTACCCAGCTTTTTTCAAATGCGCCAAAACTGTTTTGTGATCAATTCTCAGTTCTTCAGCTACATCGTAACTACTGATATGTCGATCTTGCTCCACTTTTTCAAAAATGGCATCCATTTTATCCGTAATAGGGCGACCAGAGCGAGGTGCATCTTTGACATCAAAATTGCCGGATTGAAAACGCTTAAACCAAATTTGAGCTACTCTCACAGACACTGCACTAGGTCCATAAACATCGCAAATTTTTTTCGCTGCTTACGTTGCATTTTTACCTTTTTTGTAGTAAAATTTTAAAATGTATCGAATTTCTTCATTAGAGACAGTACGAAAAACAAATGAAAATCATCATTTGCCTATTTTGAATTTGGAATTATGTTCTTCCAAATTTTAACTTTCAATGATACCAAAACCAGCCAGATACAAATACTACAGCCAAAGAGATTTTATTACAAGTTCATACATACTATAGTGCGAAAAGACTTTTTCCCCAACCTATTATTTACACGTATACATTTAGCTAATCTATATACAAAAGGTGAAGTTACTAAATTACACTTGTCACTTGTTGTCATGCGCATAAGGACTATCTAAGACGTCAGTGGATTCAACGCATTGTTATGACAACACGCTGTCTAATCTTATTCCTTTAGTTTGAGGTGAAAGTAAGTAAAAAATGCTCATAAAATAAAAACTAATGGGCCTACCTGAATAAATTTTTTATGGGACCAATTCGAAACTATTCCGCATCAAACACAACTAAGAATTACGTAAATCGGTCCAGAAATCTCGTGGAAATTGGCGTACATACATAAAAAAAAAATTCGGCCGAATTGAGAACCTTCTCGTTTTTTTTAACTCGGTTATAAAGCCCATGACATGACATGTGAACAAGGTATTTTATTATATCCTTCTACTTAGCGGGCAATAAATTCGGTAAATCAGTGAGGGCAACGTCCTCAAACTCAACCTGCTCGTATTATCAGAAAACAATCAAAGTTAAAAGACTGCCGGAATAGCAAGCAGACGCTCAAATGAACTATCCCGGGATATCCCGCCCATTCGTGCTCCCGGGATCGTGAAGACAGTTAAACTGCACTTTAATTACCAACTGGCCCACCATTACGCCGTCTCGAAGCTGTAGCTAAGAAAACAAGTTGTACAGTCTCCAATTAGTTCAAGTTTATGTCATGATTCCGTATCATACATAAGTTGATCAATAAGACAGTAAAAATCGAGTGTTTTCCACATTAAATATTTTTCTAAAAACTGATAGGGGGCGATTAAAAAAGAGTAAAGGAAACCTAAAAAATAATTTTTAGGTTTCCTTTTAAACTTTGCAGTACTTGAAGCCCAAGCTGTGTGTGTGAATTTTCTGCTCGGTATTACCATTATAAACCATTTAGCTGTTAATAAATTTCGGTAATTAGTCATTAGGTCTGACCCGCCAAAGCAAACAAGATTTTTTTTTAATGTTATAAAAGTGGCAAACAAGCGTGCAGTTCACATTGATGTTAAATGATGACTGCAGCCTATAGACACCCACACAATGACCAGAGGTCAAAATGCAGATGCGCTGCCACTCCTGAGGCATTAGGTGTTATGCCTCTGAGCAGAAAATTACAGAGCCGTACATTACCACCTGACCGGAACACGATAGTGCTGAACACTACCGTTTAGCGGCAAGTATATTAGGTAATACGGTGGTGCCTACGCCCGCGAGCTCCGTCACTGGAGCTCTCACCAGTAAAGAAAGAATGGCTCCGTAATAACTATGTATCACAGAAACATAACAACTAAGGTCCCAGGGGTGGCAACGCATCTGCATTATGACGCCTGGTTTTTGTGAAGATGTCAATAGCCTGTTATCATCCATTGCTGTTGAAACTGCACGCCTATTTGCCACCTTCTTTACAGAGAGCAGAAGATAAAAAGCAGACCGGAATAGCAAGTAGACGCTAACACAGTCGCGTTAGCGTCTCATCTCGGACCCATTCGTGCTCCCGAAGTCGTGAAGACAGTGAAACTGCACTTTAATTACCGACTGACCCGCCATTACGCCGTCTCAAAGCCGCAGCTGAGAAATTAAGTTGGATAATCTTAATTTAAGTCTGGCTTTGGGACGCGGCCTCGCACATACGACGTTTTTGAGCTGAGCGCGTTGCTAAGTGCTCGTGGCTTTGGGTTTAATCGATGATCGATACGGTTGTTGGATTAGAGCAATGTAAACAGATATTGGGATGAGTTGGACATTTTATTGACTATATCTTTAAAATATTTTTTTATGAATATTACAGGATGGAAATATAAATGAAGGGTTAATTTTCAGAAAAAACGATTATTCAATTCCTGTGTTTTACAAGATACATCGCTACTATTTCTCGTACACACGATGTTAGCCAATTGTAACCTTTAAGCTTGATTTCGAAAAACCTATTGAAGGCTCGATGCTTGGTTATGTGCCCGGACGATTCTCCGAGCACATAACCAAGCTTCGAAGGTAGCACTGGGAAACTTCCAGAACAGCACCAGTGATAAAGAATAATACAGCTGTCCCTGAAACAGCAGATGGGTGGGATGGATGGGATGGATGGGACCCTATAGGGTCCAAGAACAATAAGAAATCTGTTGTCATATTTTTATAGTTGCTTGAGGGGTTTTCTGATAGCACCCGACCCGGATATCGAACCCAGCGTAGCATTAGTGGTCTGCTCCAACTAGACTACCGAGGCAAAAAATATAAAATAGAAATAAGGGCTCAGTTTTTTCTTTTTGAAATACGGAATCCTAAAAAAAAACAACTTTTCGTATTTAAATGAAGTCTGAGCGTTGGTCTCTCTCAACTCACTTAAACAACCTTACGTCCCATGAGCCCCTAAACAGGCCAACTACGCTAAACTATAAAGTTAAATCGCTCCATCTTACTTTAAGGTTATGTTCACTTCGAAAAGGCAATAAAAAACCAATTTAGTTTGAGGAATCGTTTGAAACTTATTGTGTCATAGGAATGTATGGCCCCGTAATAACTAACACTTTATAACCGACTTCAAAAATAAAATTTCTCAATTTGGTTGGTTTTTTTTTAATATTGGACAGCGATTGTTGTAATCACACCGACATTTCTGATCTAATTAGTCGACTGATTTTTTGTATGATGCGAAATAGTTTCCATTTTGGTTCTATAAAAAATTTAATTAGTTTTGCCCAGTTGCATTTATTTTATGAGCATTTTTGCTAACATGGGCGAAGAAATTTTCACGTTTGCTTGGATAATTATATTTTTGTAAGTAACTAGCGGCCCGCGCGGGTGCAATTTAGGTATGTATGTATGCCAGGTCTCTAACGGGGTAGGCAGAGAGTGTAGAGCGCCAGATAGAAGTCCAGATGGTAGTCTCACACTACCCTCCGTCTGTCCACCTAGACGGTGGGTGCAAAATAATAAAAAAGGTAATACGATTTGCCGCGCTCTATAATACCGACACTGGAGCTCTACCACCAGTAGAATAGTAGAATTGAATACATGTTATTCCCTCTGCCTACCTCATCGGGGACTAAAGGTATGAAATTACGTGTCATAGGCGTATCGAGAACAATCGTTTGGAAATTTATTCACGAGTTCGAGCTCTTTATGGGACCGGGTCATATTTAATTCATTTTAATACCTCCACTGAATAGACGTCGCCTGACCTCAATTGTAAGAGTATTGGCAAGCGCCGTACCAATTATTTTAATATTGAACATGAATTGCATTTAATCATACTGAGCTGTTCAATTGCATTGATTTTTATTTATGGCGTATTGCTATAAGGCGGAATAGAATATCAGTTTGTCTGAACACGTTTATCTCTGCAGGTTTCAGTCATCGGCAGACGGTCACTGCTTCTAAAATTACGTGCGTACGCAGTCAGTGCCATGCTCACAAAGGTAGGTCTGCAACGTGTGCAGTACGCGTAAGTCAAAGGATCCTTAACCAAGTATCTCAAAAAAAAAAAACTTAATTTCAATAACTGTTTATTACGGATTACAATGTTTTATGGTTTGCGGCAAGAAACAGAATTTGGGTAGGGGGACTATCCTTTACTTGTGCCGACAGCCGATCATGGCTTGCCATTGCCACTACCTGGAAAGAACATACTCCCAATGCATACACTTAGCGCTATGGCGCTATCATCTAGTTGATCTACCTGAATTAACTGTCGTACACTACAGCCTGTGCCATACACCAGTATGGCAGTCTGTAACGTATACGCGCCGCGTGTCTGTCTAGCCACTACAGCGGGTACTACACAAGGCGCATACTGAGAGATAAATCTATGGTGTGAACTAATGCGCGCAGCCAGTGCAGAAAGGTCTACAGCATGTGCATGCTGCGCACCGGCTACCTCTAACCACCCACCAGCTACTGGCACTATACGGCAAGAAGACAAGCCAACACACTCCAATCCCATAAAAACTTACAGATGACTAGCGGCTCGCCCCGGCTTCGCACGGGTGCAATGAATGAAACATAGCCTAGGTTCATCAGGGATAATGTAGGACTCCAATGGTAAAAGATTCTTTAAAATCGGTCCAGTAGATTCGGAGCCGATTCAATTCAAACAAACAAAAAATGTAATCTTTCCTCTTTATATTATTAGTGTAGATGAAGTGTCTACCTGCATAAACTGACGTACGCAGTCAGTGCCATGCTCCCGCAGGAAGGTCTGGAGGGTGTGCACACCGCGCGCCGACAGCCGGTAGCCGCTCCCGTTGGGGCCGGACGCGAAGAAAACCCCCGGGGATGAACCCTCTCCCATTTCAACATCGCCACTGTACTCGTCACTGATCAACACGACCGCGGGACCAGGGCAGCGCAGGTTTGTCTTTAAAATTAATCTAGGCGAATTCGTATGTACCTGATTTATTTATTCATGATTTATTTATTCAATGTGACACAGCTATATTTTTTTGGTATTGTTTTTCATTTATCAGATATGTATGTAATAATAAAATTCATTAAACATATTTTACGACTGATTTAATCAGAGCTCTTCTTATATCCTATAACTGTAAATTTTCTTGAAACAGTGAAAGTGTAATATATAAGAAACCAAATAATTAAACTGTGTTAAACATGTCAAAAATGTAGTCTAATTTACCAACAACGCATAAGGACACTCCACTGTTATTCAAGCTAAACACACATTTAATGTGTCAAAATTAATTTCATTACAATTTATTTGAAGGTAGACGAGGCACGAGAGGTTTGTCAGAACCGGGATGTCTGGCGCTCTACACTCTCTGCCTACCCCGTTAGGGACCTGGCGTGAAGATACATACATACATACAATTTATTTGATACCACCGAATTATAAAAGCACTCAGCACTTAACGAAATAAATTTTGACAGGTTATAACGTTCACAACACACCTATACAAGGTTAAACTAAGGTTCAAAGTAACTCGGGCGATACTTAATGCACTTTCAGATAAATATAGCTGCAAAGTACGTAAAACTTTTGTATACTTGTACGCGAGTGGCATGTATCGTACAGTCGTAGCGGCGTAGCGTTCGACATGCGCGGCGCGTCCGTAGACACTACGCGCTACGAGACTCGTAGCGGGCGCGTAGCAATGCGACGTGAAAGCTCGGACATTACGTGACGTCACCGACGATCCAGTTTCCATTGTAAAAGGATCCAGGAACAATATTTGAACTAGTTCAATATGCAAACCTATTATATTATAGCGAGAGAATGTGGACATTATTCAAACAAGATGTAAGTCCTTGTCCGAGAAACCAAAGCCCATATAATTTTTTGCGTAGTTCAATTTTTTCAATAACATTAAAATATGTAGCCTCGTGCCGGTATTTTCAAAAGGGATAGACAAAGTAAATGAATGCACTTATGCAAACACTCATATAACTCGCTAGTAACTTATTTTCAAAGAGATTAGTAACCATCTTATTACCTATTTAGAGTGACTAGAAATATTTCCTAATGAAAAAATCAGCCAACTGCCAACAGCAAGTCGACCTCGCAAGTATATGGTATCGTACTACTGAGAAATTTCATATGGTACCGCAAATACCATAGACATCTTATAGGTTTTCCTGTAATCTAGTAAAAGAATCTTCAAAATAATATATAATATGTCACGCAAGTCACATCGTAAAACATTGCATTGCATTTTTTAAACCTTCTAAGTTTTATTGGCTGTGGCAGATACACACGAGTGATGTATATATGTGAGTGATGATAATGATAAGTTTATCGCCAAGTCCAGGCTCGGCAGATATCCCGATCATTAAATACCTCCCATGCTTAGCATACCTCTTCTGCATTCATTATTTTCTTTATACATGCACAGCACACCTTTTCCTAAGACTCGCGATCCCACTCTCAAAACTGGTGGTAGAGCTCCAGTGACGGAGCTCGCGGGCGTAGGCACCACCGCATTACCTAATATGCTTGCCGCTAAATGATAGTGTTCAGCACTATCGTGTTCCGGTCAGGTGGTAATGTACGGCCCTGTAATTTCCGGCACAGAGGCGTATCACCTTAAGCCTTAGGAGTGGTAACGCATCTGCATTTTGACCTTGGTCTTTGTGTGGGTGTCTATAGGCTGCAGTCATCACTAAACGTCAATGTGAACTGCGTGCTTGTTTGCCACTTCCATTACATAAAAAAAAAGACAGTACTCGACCTATTTGGTCAAGGTAGGTCAGTCGGGCCACTTTACACACCGGCTTCACTTTATGAACATGAATTCACATAATATCACCATACTTCTCAGTAACCGCCTCAGCACTACTGCAACGCTGGGGTGCCGGGTTCGATTCCAGGGTCTCGGGCTTCTAGAGATAGGGGTGTAAAATATTTTAGCTCTGGTGCCATTGGGATTCAACCATTTTCTGGAAGTTTCCCAGTACCTCGGAGTCTGGTAATGTGCCCGGAGATGTCAACAGGTTCGCCACCTGTTACATGGGTGAAAACGTAACATGCGAATCGTGGGTGTATGCATGTTTATGCATTACAATTTTCACTATAATATTGGGCAGATACAATATTTTCCCAGCTGAATGGGACCAGCTCACTGAAAGTTACTTTGCCGAATGCAACTGTTCCGTCGCACACTGCCGATTTGGACTCGGTCAAAACTAAGCTTCATTTCAGTACCTACTTCATTTATTATTAAAGAGAACGAAAACCGAAATAAGAAAAGTTTGTTTTTTAACAAAATGTTTTTCAAAGCGTAAAAACAAGACTTTTTTCATACATATTTATGTATTCTGGTCGCCCAATGGTCGAAATTTTGAATTTAATACTACCATTTAGCGGTGAAAAGTTAGGTAATGTGTTAATGCTTACGCTCCCGAGCTCGGACACTAGAGCTTTACCACAAATACTCATACTTTAGGATAGAACAAAATTAAATCTTATAAAAGGATCATAATCCAGCCGATATCAAATTGGATCAAATCAGGAAATACAAGTGTACCGGACAGATGGCGCCACTGGAGTACAGACAGCTCCGTCAAATCGAATTCCGATATTTACCGCGCCCTGGTACACTCCTATTTCCAAATGAGACGACTAAATTACGCAACATATTTATTTTATTTACATTACTATGCGGAGGACAGTATTTGCAAATTTTATTTTGGCTTTATTAAAACTTGCAATGGTTGTACAAGAGCCTGAGATGGGGATAGGGATATTTAAATTTAGGTTGTAGGTGGTTTAAGGTAATTGGCATAAGGATCCAAGTTCGACACCCGGGTCGTAGAATTATTAGTTAATTTGGAAAGGCTGAGTGGTACTCCCAACGTCTGACAATGTGTTGATTTCCTAGTCATTAAAGGAAACTTCCATATTTAATAAGTTTTGTTTTCTTTAAACATTTCTTTTTCTCCCAAATTAAATTTGTTTGATTTTTCAACCGCCAATATTAACGAAAAGAATTAAGTTTAATAAAATGTCGTAAAAGGATAATTTTAGTAATTGAAACCGACCTTGCATTACCAGGAAATACCTTACAAGGAATACCGGACAGATGACGCCACTGGAGCAGAGGCAGTTTCATCAAATGGAATCCCGATATTTACCGCGGACGCTTCTATTTCCAATTGAGAGGGATAAATTACGCAATACACTTATATTATTTTCCTTACTACGTTCGGGTTGTATTTACAGATTTTTTTTTAACTTTATTAAAACTTGTAATACTTGAACAAGAATACCATATAACTAGATAATTAATTTGTCTCTATAGTCTAGTGGTAGCGGGTGTCACTACTGCTACGCTGGACTTCTGGGTTCGATTCCCGGGTCAGAAGGTAAGTGCTATTGGGATTTTACATTTTTCAAAAGTTTCCCGATGCCACCCTCGGCCTGCCAGCCAGTATGTTAAAGTGACCGGAAGGCTAGTGAGACACAACGTAATCGGCAAATGGTGGGTGTTTACCTTTACTACCAAACCAGCTTATTAGTAATGGAAATGTTGAGTTAACTAGTCACAGGAGCAATACCGCCATCTCTAACAGCTGTTAGCTGTCTTATTTTATAGTTACTTCGATTCAGCGTATGACGGCAAGGCAAAAAGTAAAGTATACAGCAACCTTATTTTAATTTAAGTTTCCCGTTACTTCATATTATAATAAGACTGCAATAACAAAGGATGTATGGCCCCAAGTTTAAAGAAACAATTAAACAGATACACACATAAAACTTGAAATAAGCCAAGAGCGTATTTGCACACTAATTTAAAATAGATAAAGTTTCAATAGCTTTCCCGAACAATCCCTTAGTACGAGTAAGCATTTAAACTGCTAATTATCTCTAACAATAAATCCCCAAATACAAAAACTACTCAATAAGCCTGTACTATACGTCCTTTCGGCAAATTAATCTCAAATTTGAAGCCACTACTACCACACATACAAAGCGAGTCTGCCATTCGCTCCGGCCCCCTCAACTTTATGGCTTATCGGTAGTCAATAGCCATTCACACATAAAAAGGAAATTGTTTGTGAATTTGTTGAAGCCCTAACTTTTTCAAGGCAAAACCGTATGTGGGGTTTCACGTGGCATTATATTTGAATATAAACTAACTATATGCTGCAATTTTTCTCGTTGAATCTGTCTAAGCATTGCAAGCATCCGGCATATTTTAGTATCCGTATCTTCATTGCTAAAAGACCACTATGAAAGTAGTCAGAAGCTAGCAAGCACACTGTTCATGGTGACGGTAACTGATCAAACAGCTCTCAGAGATCTGCAGCTTTTTTTATGTAATGGAAGTGGCAAACAAGCACTCAGTTCGCATTGATGTTAAGTGAAGACTGCCGCCTATAGACACTTACAAAAATACCTAGGGCAAAATGCAGATGCGTTACCAGTCCTGAGGCCTAAGGTGTCATGCCTCTGTGCCGGAAATTACAGGGCCGTACTTGCCACCTGACCGGAACACCATAGTGCTCTATTTAACGGCAAGTATAAGTAATGCGGTGGTGCCTACGCCCGCGAACTGCGTCACTGGAGTTCTACCACCAGTCATTCATCGCTAAAAGACCACTATAAAAGTAGCAGCAAACAGACACACTGTTCCTGGTGAAGGTAACTGAATAATACAGCTCACAGATATCTACATCTACTAGATAAACCACCTCTGAGAGCAAGTAAGCAATTAAACTGCTAATTATCTCTAACAATAAATCCCACCAAACATAAAACTACTCAACAACAAGCCTGTACTATACGTCTTTTCGGCCAATTAATCTCAAGTTTGAAGCCACTACCACATACGAAGCGAGTCTGCCATTCCCTCCGACCCCTCAACTTTATGCCTTATCGGTAGCCATTCACACATAAAAAGGAAATTGTTTGTGATTTTGTCCCAGCCCTAACTTTAACACGGCGACACAATATGTAGGGTTTCAGGCGACAATATATTTTTCACCATATACTAACTGTATCCTTCGATTAGACCCGTGTTTAAACTGACTAAGTATTTACGTTGGCATAATTTGTGACATACCTATTGTAATAAAACGAGTGGCGAGTGAAATTATAGAATCATATGGAATATTTTAAAAAGATACGTATTGTGCCAACCCTTAAGATTTTCCCTCGAGATGGCTATAGATGTCATACTTTTACGGCTGCTACCTACATAACGCTGCCGTCAGGAATTTGGATTAGCTATGCTAATCTTTGCATGCAATTCAATATTTATAATGGCAAACCCATTATATGTCCCACTCCTGGGCACGAGTCTCTATGCAATACAATACATTTTTGAAATTGTTTGTAAATTTGTTCCAGCCCTAACTTTTACAAGGCGATAAAGTGTGTAGGGTTTCACACAACATTTTTGATTAGATATACAATATCTTTCGATTAGACCTGCGTTTATACTGTTATCATCTACAATTTTGCAAAGTCAGTATCTTCATTTTTATATAGGTAGGTACCTATGTCTGAGGCCTAAAGTGTTTTCAAATTACGGAGACGTTGGCCTAATTCGTGGCGTATTTTAAATCGATATTCAATGTGCCAACCCTACAGATTTTCCCTCGAGATGGCTATTGATGTCATTCTTTTACGGCTGCTACCTACATAACGCTGCCGCCAGGTATTTGGGTCAGCTTTGAAAATGCTTTGCATGCAATAAAATACATTTTAATAGAATTAACAATTCCTTATCACGCAAGCTTCATGTACAAAATTGCAGTTGATACGATTATCTATAAACATAGGGTTTGTATGGGGTGTATCGTCGATTAAAAGTAACTACGATTATTTCTAATAACAAAGTTTTTTTTTCAATTTTCTTAAGTTTTGCGGCCAAATTTTGACAGGCAACCTAGTGGATATATATTCTCTAGATTATAAATATACGTAAAAATTACGTTTGCAGCTTATCTGGATGAACGAAATGATTCTGCAGTGAGATCCTAACCTAAAAAGAATGCATGCGTACTGTCAGTCAATTGAGTTGGTTGATCAATTCGTGGTACCAGTTTAAAACTGTGCATTGTCCTTACATCACTTTCCAATAATTTATTCGTAGACACGGTCTAGCCATCAAATCTGGCCCCAATTTTCAGATGACGTCATTGGCAGTAATGGCAGGCGATAGTCAGGTCAATATTAATTGTTTCGTGGAGCCATTCATGCTACGATATCGTGTAGCGTTAATGCGATTATTAGATAAAATCCCAACTGACGTCACTAACAAAGTACTACAAAGTGCTTTATTATGTCATCGTGTATCTATATGACATTTAGTTATTTTCCATGTTTTTTTTTTATTTTTTTTATTGGCAATCGCCAGGAGGCATAACTGCCAGCATCACGTTTGAATGATTGGAAATATATGGTACATAAATCAATTAATTAAATCCGCGTAGACATCATTAAATCTGAAAACACATAATAGGTAAGGTTAGTAGATTATTAAACGATACACATTGTTAATTTTCCATGTTGAATGCAGTTGAAATGAAACATGTGTGAAAATATGACATCTGTCAAATCTCACAAAGTCACTAACGAATATATATTTTTTTAAATCTAAATTTATTTGGAGGCTTTTGTCCACTGGAAGAGCGGCTGGACTAGATTCCCAGTAGGCCGCGAGTTCGAGTCTCGCCTGAAGTCAAATTGTTCTTTCCATTTTTCTTTAAATCTTAATATATATAAATCTCGTGTCACAATGTTTGTCCTCAATGGACTCCTAAACCACTTAACCGATTATAATAAAATTCGCACACCATGTGCAGTTCGATCCAACTTGAGAGATAGGATAGCTTACATTACGCTATGACTAATAGGAGCAGAGCAGCGCGGGCGAAGCCGGGGCGGGCTGCTAGTGAAATATATTTCACAAACATGTGTTAATGCGAAATAATATAAAACAATTATTAAGGGTAAAAGCGACTTCTTTACGATATTCAATAAACTGCAAAGTCTATTATATCGGTTGCCTAACTAGCATAGTTCGGCAATAGATGGCGCTACTGCTACCATAAAGCAATGCAATAAATGTGAAGGAAAGATTTGACAAATCGGGTAGGACTTCAGTAGCTCAATTGGAAGAGTGGCTGGACTAGATTCCCAGTAAGCCGCGAGTTCGAGTCTCGCCTGAAGTCAAATTTTTCTTTCCATTTTTCTTTAAATAAAATATATTTCACAAGCATGTGTTAATGCGAAATAATATAAAACAATTACTTCCATTTCACCAATATGAGACACTACCATACAAAAAAATAACAGGCCCACAATTGGTCAACTCCTGCTACACTCACATAAATGCAACATTATTTTTGAGAGTTATATTTATATCCATTATTATTCGTAGCTTGAACTACATATGTAGTCTTTTATAGGATTTTAAGGCACTAACGGAAAGAAAAATATGACTTTAATTGATATTCGAACTTGCAACATCAAATAACTTGCCCATCCGCTTGATTGCTCAATAGGGGATCGGACAGCTACCGAAAAAAAATCAAACTATGATTAGAATGAATGTTTGTAAAATAATACGATGACTCATTGAATATTTCCATTTACAATTTAAACACATCCAGACCGAAACAAATATCTGTAGGCCATACAAACAATTGTCTTAATACGAGAATCTAACCCGTGAGCCTGAGTTAAAACGATCGTCACACACCGCTGGACCAACTGGCTCGTCAACTGTACCATGAATAACATATAAGTACATGTAGAAACCGCAAAAAAAAACTCAATCAAACGAATTCGCGGCATACGATGTAAGTAAGTGGAAAAGAGCGTCAAATTGTCAATTCATCTTCGTTATCATACACAGGCTGTCTGCTGTTTCGTCACATCCTCGTAAATCAGTGCTAAGGCTTTGAGGGGATGCCACCTCACACATTATGCGCATATATATTTTGAGGGTTCCATAGACAAGTGACAAAAAATAAAACTCTTATAGATTCGTCAGGGTTCGAAGTGATAAATATACCTAAATAATTATCTTGATTTGTTTTATGTCATTAAAGTGGCAAACAGGCATGCAGTTCACATTGATGTTAAGTGATGACTGCGGCTTGTAGACACCCACACAATGATCAGAGGTCAAAATGCAGATGCGTTGCCACTCCTGAGTCTTAAAGTGTTATGCCTCTGTGCCGGAAATTACAGGGTCTTACATTACCACCTGACCGGAACACGATAGTGCTGAACACTACCATTTAGCGGCAAGTATATTAGGTAATGCGGTGGTGCCTACGCCCGCGAGCTCCGTCACTGGAGTTCTGCCACCAGTAAAATAATAATAAAATGTCGTTTTACGGGTATCCGAACGCGATTTGCCGTTTCTGAAGCATTTATTTAAGGTCTTAAGGCCAATGTATCATACACACGCGCCCTTTATATTACCTTACTAACTGACCCGACAAACGGCGTTCTGGCAAATGGTGTTTCTCTGCGACGTCGAATCAGGAATAAGGAGATCCGCATGAGAACCAAAGTTACCGACATAGCCCATCGAATAGCGAAACTCAAGTGGTAGTGGGCAGGGCACATAGCTCGAAGAAACCACGGTCGTTGCGGCAGATATATTAGTGATTAGCTGACCCGGCAAACTTCGTACTGCCTCACAATGAAATAATGTACCAAAGGTTTGATAGATATGGACTATTTATATGGAAAAATTAAATAGTGGTTTTTGCTTTATCCCTTCAATTTCTTCATATTTTCTTGCCTTTTGAACTTTCCCTGGACTTCCAAAAATTATTCAAAACCAAAATTAGCTAAATTGGTCCAGTCGTTTTCGAGTTTTAGCGAGACTAACGAACAGCAATTGATTTTTATATATATATATATATAGATTATCGTCACAGAGGCAAAACAGTTTAGAACACAGGACTGGTAATGCATCTTCATCTAAAAGCTTCATTAAACATTAATGCGTGCCAGTTTCATACGGCAAAAGACTTACCCCCTTATTCATAAACGTATTTTAGCTAAAGTGTTGCTAATCTCTCCTTTGTCTTTTTCTATCCTGCACATTTGACAATGCAACTGACAAAGACAAAGCATTCTATAGCTAAAACGTATCTAATGTACGTTTATGGATAAGGGGGTAAGAATAGAGATACATTTTAAAGAAAGTAACCTAACAACAACGCTTACATAGAAAAGAAATACAGAGCATAAAAGTAAAATAATAATGAACACGAATTTCACAAGCATGTGTTAATGCGAAAGAATATAAAACAATTATTAAGGGTAAAAGCGAGTTCTTTACGATATTCAATAAACTGAAAAGTCTATTATATCGGTTGCCTAACTAGCATGGTTGGCAATAGATGGCGCTGCTGCTACCATAAAGCAATGCAATAGATGTGAAGGAAAGATTTGACAAATCGGGCAGGACTTCAGTAGCTCAATTGGAAGAGCGGCTGGACTAGATTCCCAGTAGGCCGCGAGTTCGAGTCTCGCCTGAAGTCAAATTCGTCTTTCCATTTTTCTTTAAAAAATAAAATGAACACGAACATTAACATTCCATGTAACGCACGTCTTCTCAATACAGATGTTGGTAATCAAGGGCCTTTGTGTTATTAGCGGTAGCGATAAACTGAGTAGGTATTACGGTACGATTCAGATGATAGGATTACAAGTGGTAGGAGATGATTACAAGTGGAATAGAGCAACACCGGAGGGGAGTAGCCATATACAGGCTTTCCCCTCTGTCAAAGTGCAAGCCCAAATGGGCCTATACCTGTCGCCTAGATGTTTGAATGTGTGCGTGAAATTGTTTCTGTATTTTGTCTAAGTCAAGGTGTGAGTTTCGTAGTAAAGGATTTTTTTTGTAGTGTGTGTGTATGCGCATTTCCCCCCGCAAAAAATGACAGACTGTTTTGCATCGGTAATACTCGCTATGGCTACTCCGCTCGGGTCCGCCGCGACCGGTGTTCCGTGTTGCTCTATGGAGATGAATAAGTGACTACGAATAATTTCTTCATACTAAAGAAACAAACGGATCAATTTACTTCTAATCTTATAACACACCAGGCAACAGCTTAAGTCTAATGCTTTCATTTAGCTTTCGATTATGACATCATCTTGTCAGTTTCGTACCGCCTAACTTTTTCCTGTAAGTGTTTTCAGGTATATACTTGAGAGAATTACTACGGAACCCTAAAAAGGCTTTAATAATAATAAATAATAATTGCAACCCATTACACGTCCCACTGCTGGGCACGAGCCTCTCTTTTTAGGGGGAGGTCTGGAGCTTACTCCGCCACGCTGCTCCAATGCGGATTGGTGGAGATACGGGTTAGTGGCCAACCCGCTGTCGGATGTTTTCAAACCGCCCATAAGGCTTCCGACAAGGTTTAACGACTGCTATCTATCGATAGCAACCGGGACCGACGGCTTAACGTGCCTTCCGAAGCACGGAAACGCGCATTTTAATTTGCCACTAGCGGTCACCCATCACACACCCGACCGCGCCCGTAATGCTTAACCGAGTAAATCGCTTACGATCTACGGGGCCATGCGCGCTTTAAAGTAAGTAAAATAATAATAAATCAAGTAAGTAAAAAGGCTTTAATAGGTGGTATAAAACTGACAAGATAACGTTCTAAACGAAAGCATTCGAGTTAGGCGGTCAGCCCCCTGGCATGTAATTGATGCGTTATAATTGTGATGGTTATGGTATATTTTCCTTTAATGGCGCACACACAACCCTGTTGTGAGCATCATTGAAGAGGGCTTTTGTCTAAGCAGTAGACGTCGATGATGATCTAGTGATGATGATGACTTAAGTGATGATTAAGTGTTAACTGTACTCTTGTTTGTTACCTTAAAGAAAATAAAATGATTCGAACCAAATGTTTTAGGGAAAAGACATCTTGTGATAAACTCTAACATTTGATAATTCTGTCAATACTGTGTGTACCCATCTTTTTCTACTTATTACTTACACTAAATTTTATATGAACTCACGAACATAACTCTCAGAGAGATATAAATTATTCTAAATTATAGGCCCGCCTGTCGGATAGCTGACCCCAGACAAATTATAAATGTGACGATAACTAACTTTATCTACTACCTTCTCCGACCGAAATCGTCCAACCGATTTAGATAAAATTTGGCAGCGAAATCTGGGGACAATTTTCCGAACCTAACAGAAATATAAAAGCGAGCTTCGAAAAAGACAAAGAAAATTTTTGAACAAGATATGTTTGGTGAAAATTAATAAAAAATCTATTTTTTATACGCTTAAACTTACAGCCCTACAGTAGCTATAAATCTGTGTTTTGTGTGCCATTGTACACACACAAACAGACACTCAGACCCGAGAAAATATCTGTAAGTTACTCGTATACAAAGATTTATCGCGCTACGGGCATCCAACTCTCGGCTAAAACGATCGTCACACACCGCTGGACCAACTGGCTCGTCATCATCATTTCTCAAACAATCAATTGTAGACCAAAACACCTTAATTCGAATGGTACACGTTTTTCTAAACGATAGGGCAGATCCATATGTCGGGCGCCTGAAGAAAAAATTACAAATGCGATTATAAAGAAATTCGTAGAGCAATAACCCACGACTTGGGTACATTTTTTGTGTCAAAAGAAATGTAAAATCTAGGATCGAATTAACCGTGCGAAATATCGGACGCCCCGCGCGTCGCTTACAGATCCACGCGATGAAGGCGGCTTTTGTAATTGAATAGCCGCCCCGAGGCAGTCGCTTTGATTGGCTGCGATTCACTTCCTCACTTGCACTTTGTTTAACCTTTACGAAATAACTTGCTATTTATTTATGACTTCCTTAATCTACGCTAATATTATAAACAGGAAAGATTTGATTTTTTGTTTGTTTGTATTGAATAGGCTTCGAAACTACTGGACGGATTTGAAAAATTATTTCAGTGTTAGACAGCCCATTTATCGAGGAAGGCATAGGTTATACTGGAGGGAAGGGCGGTGGTCCAATTCTTATAATGTTAGATATGTACTCCATTTATCGAGGAAGGCTGTAGGTTATATACGAGCAACAACACGCTAAGATAAATAGGAGAGGAGCAGCAATCAAAAAACCATGATATAATTGACTTATGTCCTGATTCTATTCATTAGACCGCGTATTTTATTACAGGAAGAACATTGTAATTGTTTTGTATGAGATTTTTGTGAGAACCTAAAATTAAAAACTCACGATTAGATTGGCACGGAAATCCCAACTAAATGGGGCAGACTGGTGGTTGACCCGATTAACACTATGAATGAATATATTTAGTTGTAAAAGAAACTCAAATGAAACATGCGAAATATCGAACACCCGCGCGTCGCTTACAGGAAGATTTTGGAGGGCGGCATTTCTAATTGAATAGCCGCCCAGAGGCAGTTGCTTTGATTGGCTGTGGCCCTCGACCCTCGCTTCTCAGCCTCACTTGCACTTTGTTAAAGCTTGACGAAATAACTCATTTCTTCATTCTATTCATGGCTTCTTTAATCTCGTTGAACGGAAGTGTGCTTCGTTTGTTTGTGATTAAATACATACATCCGTTTAGATTTTCTTGGAAACGTCGTATTTTAATTAAAGATTTTATTTGCGTTGAAAATAAGGAAATTAACTCAACGTGATCAAATGATAGAAATAAATTAATATAGAACCACTGTTTCGGAACCTACTTCCTTATCACATTGGGGTTTAGTTGGGATGTTTTAATTAAAACGAAATTACGTTCTTATTCAATTATATGTTTCTTATTCGTCAACCACAACATAAAGTTCTTTTTAATGCACATAAATACAAATAGGTTCGACATAATATAAAGTTGGCAAAACAATTAGGAGATACATATTGAGATTACTTATACCGGCCTTTTTTCTTTTTCTTGAAAATAAATATTGGTTGGTAGGAGAAGAACAATTTTCATTTTAAGCAGTTGTACAATACCTACTAGACTGGCTGTGAATTAATGACGTAACTCATGTTTATATTTTAAACTGTTTCTCATCTTTTGTATCTATGATCTCTGGTTCACTTATTTTAGATCTTGACAACAGCACTTTTCAGGGTCCAAATTATATCCATCCAAGTGCCTTCAAGTCGTTAATGAGGAAATTCGGAAAATAATTATGAACACACCCTGGCATTTTACAATCTATGTGACAATCAATGAGGAAAATCCTTGTATACATCAAATATCGGCGATAAAGAGAGATCGGATGAGAAAAAATGTATTCCCGAAAAGACACAATGGCTAACAAAGGTAATAAATTAGATTAAGTGCTCGATTCGGCGTATGGATATAAATGTCCAGTAAATTAAAGTGACCGTTACCTGGCCGGGCTGGACACTTCGCCACTTGTCAGTGAGTTTTTATTCGCACATTACAATGGCCGGTTTATTGCAGGAGTGCCTCGGGGGTGTCTGAGGATAAGGTACCTTACTTCACAGCTGTGTCGTCGATGCCTTACTAGCATCGAAATCTTATTCAGTGGCAAAGCAGAGTGAACAAAGTGCGAGGTATGTTAAAAGGACGAGTACGTCCCTGTAATTTCCGGCACAGAGGCATAACACCTTAGGCCTTAGGAGTGGTAACGCATCTGCATTTTGACCTTGGTCTTTGTGTGGGTGTCTATAGGCTGCAGTCATCATTTAACACCAATGTGAACTGAATGCTTGTTTGCCACTTCCATTACATAAAAAAAAAAATCAACCTTGATGTCAATCCTCTGACCGTAAATATAGCTCTTATCCCATTCAATGCCGCGGATAAACTACCGCTGTCTAGTAACCATCAGACCTTTACCGTTACAACAGTTTAATTATTCAGCCCAATGGGGCAAAAGTAATAATCATTTCCTATATTTGACATACAATTGTCCGGTTCACCACACACACATCCGCACGCGCCCACAGCGAGCATTCAACTGATAATAAAATTCTAAATTTGGAGCGAAACAAAAATGAATGGATCCGAGACGCGTGTGCGCGTAAAAATAGAGGCGTGACCCCCAGGCGTGCTGCCAGCACAATAAACCATCTTTATGTACTCTATTTTGATATTGAATTCATTTAAACCAACTTTGGACCGAATATTGGATCAAATTATAGTGAAATATGAAAGCTGTATGTCACTCATCTAGACAAGTAGAAGAATATATAAATCTCGGATGCAAACACTGACATACCTATAGGTTTTTTGACTTTGATATTTTATGCCGCACCACATGCCTGCAATACAACTACTCATTAGTAGTTCTGTACTTCGACATTCCACTTGCGCGCAAAAAAAAAAAATCAAGCGCTGATCGCGCATCTTGCGCAAGAATTACGCTCGGAATCCATATAATTTTAAATGTATTTTATTTGTATTTACTTCGCAGCACCAAAAGTGTTCTCGCTGGCGTTCCCTGTGATCAAGAAGTACATGCACAAGTACTTTTTCTTCTTTCTTTCTTCATCCGGCCATGACCCTTTTAGATATTCTTCTCTAGATGTCCAACGATGTCAAATTCATAAACAGGCAATTAAATGGTACTTTCTAACAAAAATTGGCTCTTAAATCCAAAACAAGCTATTCGCAAGAGAGGAACACCGTCGCGCTTAATTAAAGGCTCGCTCAAAGAAGCCTTCGCCAAAGCTTTCTTTTTGAGTAGAACACTGAAACTATAGCGCGCAGGTAGCACTGATGTTGCACTTTATTCTGCGTTCATCGCTGATTAAATGAAATTGGCGAAGTACTTGTCCAAACTTCCATATTAAAGCAAAGCCTTTATACGAGATTCGTCATATCGATATTATTATTTCAGAAATAAAAAATCAATCCTCGCTGAATTTTTCTTGTAGGTTTGGGATTTAACTATTGCCCGGAGATGTCAACAGGCTCGCCACCTGTTACACGGGCCAAAACGTACTAGCGAATCGTGGGTGTCTGCATGTCATGTATGATTGAATGCATGCATTTACCTCTGCCTACTCCTTCGGGGATGACAATCGTGAAGTTACGTTTACGTTTAATCTAAAATGTTTTTTGAGTTTATTTCGCCATTTTGGAAGTGGATAATTTTTCCCCTTACGGCCATGTGACGGTAGTAAATGAATGGCTAAGCCACGCCTTTGATTAAGCTGTAGAGTTTATGAAGTTAGGGCTTGTATAGTTTTATTGTTAGAAAGTGAGATCTGAAACTTTGTGATAATAGTTTGTGAGAGCCATATGGTCTAGTCTTGGCAACATTTTGCAATTTTACATGATAATGTTTTGGTGGGATAATCCAAATTTCAACAATATAATTGTGCGTATATTCCCGCAAGAGTCGGTGCGTCAGAAACATTACGTCTAATTGGATCAATGCGGGAAAACAAACTTCGGACATTATAAATGCTAATTAGGGTGCAGGGGAGAGTGAGGCACAATGAACCACTTTTTGTTTAGTAATCTCTACAGCCTATATTATTATACCTTTATCTTGATTATTAAACCTAGCTCTTCCTTTTCAGATATACCTATAGCGTGGCCGGGATTAAGAGCCATTAAAATGACATCCAAATTAAACAAAAATACTAGTTTCTAGTATTATTAAAAAACTGAAAACGATACCCTCGACGTATTTCAATTTGCCATACTTGAGAAAGAAAAAATACTGAGTTACGTTTAGCGAAGTGACTGGCGGAAGGGCAGGGTTTTGGATAGTTCGCTCGGTTGTTTGGTGAGCGTATGAGTTTAACCAAAAGGTCGTGAAAAATTAATGATATTAACCACTGTACCCCCTGATTCACAGAGCTCAGCTCCCATACGGGTAATTAGAAAATTATCAGTATACTTAAAAATTAGAAATTATTAAGTATACTGATATTACGTGCTTATTTCTTAGTACTTTTCATACGTTGCACATCTTTTTGGTGACATTATTTGCATCAAAATTGTAGATTCAGCTATAGTATTTTGGTAAGAAAAAAGATGGTAATATATCTAGCTTTTGCCCCGCGACTTTGTACTCGCATAATTCGTGTTACCAAGGGAATCAAATCATCTTTCCCGGCTCAATCGTGCTCTCCTACAACTCTGAAGGACCTATGAGCAAAATTCCAGGTGTTTGCGAGCATCAGTACTTTCGACTGTTTACTACCTTCGAACCTTTTAATTGCCTACTAAACGCGGATGTTATACTACGGAATTCTCAAACTCAAACTCAAAAAAATATCACTTGGAAATAATAAAATTTGCTTGTGATAGGTCAATTTACAAATATAAAATTAAAGCTTATAACAACTAATACATTGATTAATATGTCAAAGTAAACAAAAATAAAATATGTAAATAATAGTCCAAAACTACTTAATAATTAAAATAGGTATCATAACAACAGAACGTTCCATACTCTCTTTTATAAATTGTAGATGTCCAAATAACTCAATGTCCGTCTCAATAAATTATCTCGAATAACGTAAAGAGGGTTGTTCGGAGCGTTGTTTACGTTATTATTAACGTCAAATATGAAACGAGCGATGACGTGACCTGCGTTAAACTGTCGGCGTGTTATACCGTTCAACTATTCTCGAAGTATGATGTTATGATTTAACCGAGGTGATGTATTTGTTAACACATTAACCGAGTTTGTTGTTTGAAATGCTTCATTATGATTTATTGAGAGCATAAAAAGTTATAAATAAAAATATACTAGCTTTCCGACCGGGGATATACTCGCCTATTTTACACGATTTTGGCTGTTTAATTTTTACCCGTCCTCATTTTGTTTTGCAAACTATTGAACAATTGGTAATAAGTACACAAAATTTTCCTAGCAGAAAGAACGAAATCAATTTTCACGCATCACTTGTGAAAGGCAAAAGACAGTAACATATATCTAAAAATAAAATCGCACCATCTAGCGGAGGGTACACGAACTATTTGAATGTCAAGCTCCAAGTCACAACACTCCAGTTGTGCACGTAGACTGCTCAATTGAAAAATTAGTAGCTCTGTAGATGGCAGCACAGGAGCTAAACGAAAGCGACATCTATCAGGTGGAGGACGAATTACTTGGATCTCGTACAAACCAGCCGCTTAGCAACCTGCAAGGTTGTATAAAATTAGCTGGATAAACATACCTGCATGCGTTTTATTGTAAGTCGAACAAACTGCAGCATAGTGGCCAATCGACCGTGAAATCCACTTGCAGTAATGCGTGTTGATGCAGCTACGATATGCGTTTTCTTGCTTCAGTTGATAAAAATGATTGTCCGTAGCGGAGTTTTTCGGACACAATTATTTAACTATCATTGAATGGTACGAAAGTGGCAAAGAAGTTCTCATTTATGGCAAGATAACACAGATTTAGTATCAGTGCGGTAGCGTTTGTAACGTATAGACTAAAAAACTAGGTATCGACAATTTTTTCAAAATTCATTAAACGTAACCTATATCTATAGTCCCGGAAGGGGTGAGGTAAATGCATGCAAATATTTGCGGGCCTGCTTGAATGCATGCCTTTAACTCTAAGTAACTATCTTATTCGGAGATTACAAACGTAAATATACGAGTTTATATTCTTAAAGGCAAAAACAGTCACCCCTACGTCATCAGAAAGATACCTTTTGCATGTGCCCACGGCCCACACTTTGTACATAATCTATTAAGCTATGTACAAACATTAAGCAACCTGGACCTACACAAATACCACCGTACCGCACCACCGTACCGCTAAACAATGCCTTCTCTATTCAAACTTAACAGGCTAGTCAGCATATTTCCGTTTGAAATGTTGGATATATAAACGTCTATTGGTCAGTATGTGCTGCTGCAGTATTCATTCTAAATCAACATTACCCTGAGCTTCTTTGCTACTTTTGGGGTCATAAAAACAAGGGATGGCACTCCGGGAGTGTCGGCAGAAGTAAAACCTTGAATATTATTAACGTAGTGCATGTTTTGTTTTGTTGCACCACAACCAACGCCACCGACGCCATTAACGCCACCAACGCTTTAAACGGCACCAACGCTACCAACGCCACCAACACCATCAACACCACCACCACCAACACCATGACAGCTGTCATTGGGTCCCCAAAAAGTAGGCGGATGCAAGTCTGGCGGTGCAAGTCCGTCTTACGCATTTTCGATCAGGGTCAAGTGTCCTGACGCAAGTTTAACATTTTTTACCCATCCCAAAAAGTGCAAGGCGCCGCTTAAAAAGTTTACACTTTTAAAATCACAAATAATTGTTCAAATTGACTATTGACTCGTAATGAATGGCATTTGATCGAAAAGTTCGTCTTTGCTGGTGGCAGAGCTCCAGTGCAGGAGCTCAAGGGCATAGGCACCACCGCATTACCTCATCTATCTGCCGCCAAATGGTAGTGTTCAGCACTATCGTGTTCCGGTTAGATGGTAATGTATGGCCCCGTAATAACTATCACAGAGACGTAACAACTTAGCTCTCAGGGGTGGCAACGCATCTGCACTTTGACCTCTGGTTATTGTGTAGATATGTTGTTCTTAGGTTTTCGCGAGCTACACTCATTGAAATAAAACTATTTTTACGGATTTATCTCGAGTCTATTAAACTAAAATGACTTTTAAAATCAACCCGACGTATCGGTCGCTTTTCAGCTTCCGTGGTCCCGGGCAGACCGCTCACCGGGAAAAGCGACCGGATTTTAGTTTAATATACGCGAAATAAAAAAAATGTTCAGATTGACTCATAATCAATGGCATTTGATCGTAAAGTTTTGAAGGATATGGAAGGAAAAACCCGTCTTCAGTTCAGGATTAAAACATCTCGGTTTTAATCATGCACGGTGCGGTGCACAAATCGCTTCACCAAGCGGGCTAGATCGATTCTCGCGACATAGAAGTTCTCTTCCGTTTTTGAAAGCGTCCTTGGAAGTGGGTGACGGCTTTGACATCTCATTATATTTCTGGCGTGTCGTGTTTAATCTGCGACGTCAATAAAATTGTTTACTCCCATTTTTTTTTTATGTAATGGAAGTGGCAAACAAGCATGCAGTTCACATTGATGTTAAGTGCTGACTGCAGCCTATAGACACCCACACGAAGACCAGGGTCAAGATGCAGATGCGTTACCACTCCTGAGGCCTAAGCTGTTATGCCTCGGTGCCGGAAATTACAGGGCCGTACATGTGGTACCTGACCGGAACACGATAGCGCTGAACACTACCATTTAGCGGCAAGTATATTAGGTAATGCGGTGGTGCCTAAGCCCGTGAGCTCCGTCACTGGAGCTCTACAACCAGTAAAATTCCATGCCGTAATCGCCACGCTTGGCAATTGTCAATCGCAGGGGCGGTTGTTTTAATGGCGGAACGCTGATGCCAATCCCGCGTTATTGCATTTCATTGTCACTTCAGCCGAAAAACGTCCACAGCTGGACAAGGCCTTCCCGAGACGCTTACAATAGCGTTGTGCGTTATTAAGGGAAAATATGCCATAATCGCCACGCTTGGCGATCATAGTGGCGTAGTTTTAAAGCGATAAAACATCCCGGGTTGTTGTATTAACTTTACCCAATAGGATTGGTTTGGCCATCAGAGTTTTTCCACAAAGCAAATTGCTATATTTACAGGGTTAATAAATAACTAAGTATAGAATTCAATACAAAACTACTTGAAAACATTATAAAAGAAAGATTTACAAACAAAACACAAAATTTTAAATGGCTGTAATTCATGTCCATTTTCAACTTGTCAACTTATTCTCGCCTGGTACTAGGTTAGGATCCCGCTGCAGAATCATTTCGTTAATCCAGATATGCTGCAAACCTTTTTTTTACGTATATTTATAATCTAGAGAATATATATCCACTAGGTTGTATTTCAAAAAAAAGGCCGCAAGTATTTTTTTTATTTTTTATTGGGAAGGATTTTTAAATTTCCATTTTCAATAAAATATCGTCTACGCACGGAAATATGTATAAAGGCTTTGAAAAATCACGTCTGCCGTTTCGCACTTGGCCGCCCTTACATATTTTACCGCCCCAATAACTTTTTACGTCCATGACGTACTGTATTTTTTATATATCAAATAAAAGCTTTTTTCTCGTTATTATGGTATACGGCAGCCAAATTAAATCGGCCGCAAATAAGAGTTGCTGCAGCCTAATTTTGATAGGCAACCTACTGGATATATATTCACTAGATTATAAAGTTGCGTAAAAATTAGGTTAGCAGTATATCTGGATGAACGAAATGATTGTGCAGTGGGCTCTCAACCTATACGGAATAGGTCGTTCGTTAATATTTATTTATTAAATAATTATGAGATCAAGATAAAATGAAAATCTTGTCTTAAGATTATTCGTTTGTAACCATGTCCGTGACACAATTTTTCTTCCGGTTTCGAAAGCGTCTTTGGAAGTGGGTGACGCTTTTGACATCTCATTATATTTATGGCGTTTCTCCACAAATCCGCAAGGATATTGAAATGTATTTTTAAAGAAAAATGGAAAGAAAAATTTGACGTCAGACGAGACTTGAACTCGCGGCCACTGGGAATCTAGTCCAGCCGCTCTTCCAACTGAGCTACCGAAGTCCTGCCCGATTTGTCAAATCTTTCCTTCACATTTATTGCATTGCTTCATGGTGGTAGTAGCGCCATCTATTGCCACACAATGCTAGTTAGGCAATCGATATCATAAACTTTGCAGTTTATTTAATATCGTAAAGAAGTCGCTTTTACCCTTAAAATTGTTTTATATGCGAGTTCGAGTCTCGCCTGAAGTCAAATTTTTCTTCCCATTTTTCTTTACAAATATATTTCACAAGCATGTGTTAATGCGAAATAATAAAACGATAATGAAATGGTTTAAGAATTTTAGCTTTCCATATGTACCTTTAAAGGAAATATAGGCTCCCTTGTGCGTTGTCTTTTTTGTCAATTCATTGTTTGTCTGTTCGTCTGTCACAACCAATGTGCTATAAACCTACAGGCCGGTTGAGTCACAAACTACAAGTGGACCCATTGCCCATACATTATTAAAACACAAATTTAAAAACTACACGTTTACCTTCGCATAAGCGTTTCTATATAAAAAAAACCACGTAAAAAGACACACCTTGGGGGGGGGAGCGGTAAAAAGGACACACCGCAGCGCGTCAGGCTATTGCACATTTCCTTGCCGCGCGGCGAAATGATCTTGTCGACCACTCGAATGCAAGCATTGGCTATGTTGAAAATGTGAGTGTTCATTATATTGCACATCGAGTTTACCAACAATCGGCTAGTTTCGAATTCGTAAAGAGTTTTCTCTGCTGCACCTGTCTACGTAAGCACTGATAGTCCGGTCAAAACTTGGATCAAAATGGTCGACAAACGTCAAATAAGTAAGGTGCGAAAGAGATAACGCTCTACAGATCCGAAATTAGCGGAAATGTGTCCTTCCATAGGTCGGTGTGCAATATTTCGGTGTGTGTTATGTGCAAATAATTCGGCCCTGTAATTTCCGGCACAGAGACATAACACCTTAGGCCTCAGGAGTGGTAACGCATCTGCATTTTGACCTTGTGTCTTTGTTTGTGCCTATAGGCTGCAATCATCACTTAACATCAATGTTAACTACACGCTTGTTTGCCACTTCCATTACATAAAAAATAGTCATTTATTGGATACTTTGTTTGCGTAAAATGATCCAAAATCGAAGCGATCATTGTATGAGAATGACATTTCTAGACATTATTATTCGAAGTCGTTTTCCAATAATATAATACAGAAGGATATTATATGTCATAAGGAATTATTGAATAAACAGTTCCCGGATGCACTGCCAATTAATGGCAACTGCATAGAGGAAATTAAAACCTACATTCGAGTTGAATCAACTCATTGCACTATTATTGCACTGTTTTTAGATAAATATACGCATGTGTATGTATTACATGAGACCTTTAAATTGGTGAGGGGGTTTTGGCGGGAACCTTGAAAGAGGCGTGTGGTGCTCTTATTTTATTTCATTTTCTTGGTGTATTTTTGAGTTATATTAAATAAAGTTGGTGGCGTTTTGTTTGATATAGGCTTATTACAGTGCCCGTGTATAGTGAAATAGAATATTAGTGCGAAAACACGTTTTTTCGGGTTGCCTCCAAAATTTCATTGTAAATGTTCTGGTAAAGTAGCCATCGCTTTACTCGAATTACTGACTGTAGTGACTGTGACTGACTGACGGACTGATAAATTGACTGACTGACTCTCACTTTTACGCTGCTTATTAAGAATACGAAATATCTATAATATAATATTTTACTTGACACTGGCAATATGCGTAATAGCGATACAATAATAAAAAAAAAATTGGGGAGGACTGGTGTTTGAAAAAAGTGAGACCAAATCTCACTTGAGATACAGGTCACCAGCTTCTCACCGCGCTGTATGTTTTATTTTACATTTTTAATCTAAGAGTTATGTGGTAAACAGTTTACATGAACAATATGGTAACATTAGGTTAATTTGAAAAATAGCAAGGCTTATAAACTATAGAAAAAGACAAACAAAATTAAAATTAATATTAGACGTAGATATTATAGCAGGCAGGTTCTCAATAAAAGGATACCGCTATTGTTTTTGCTACAAGGCAAATGTGCCAGATCACTTTTGAAAAGTTCATATAATGATCTGCATAAGGTCAAAATGCAGATGCGTTGCCACCCCTGAGACCTAAGTTTTTGTCTCTGTGATAGTTATAACGGGATCTTACCGGAACACGATAGTGCTGAACGCTACCGTTTGGCGGCAGATAGATTAGGTAATACGGTGGTCCCTACGTCCACCCTGGAACTCTATCACCAGTAGACATTAAATTTACTTTGCCGTACTTCTTACATTTCAGTGTCATTATTTTATAAAATGCAAAAAATTGACATCCTTTCTCATCATAATTTTATGCTTTATCTATGACATTAGAAAAAAAAAAATAGAAAAATCTCGCAAGTTTGACACCAAAATGAAAATAACATACTTAATAATGTAAACTGACCACAACCACAACACCCTATTCTGTATCGTGTGTCCGCTACAGAGAAATGACAAAGGCAAGCGTCCACAAACGGCGGTAACAAAATAAGAAACTTTTTACACAGATTAAGCGTAAAACTTGGCGTCCAGGGAGCAAGACTCTGCTTGCGGGTCGCGTATTAAATATTAAAGGAAACTTATTGTTGTTAACTTATATGCCGTGCTTATTATACGCGTTTACTTTTCATGAATATTCTGCGAAATATCTAAATTATGCTGTAGGTGAGTACACCAAGTAAAGTATTTTTATATCTTCACCCTTTATTAGGTAAATACCATTCACTTCGATCGCTCACACTATACCTATTTTTTAATCCTAGGGACTTAGCTACTGAAACTACTATGCCTCAGATATAAATCGAACCGAAAATTACATATAAATAACAGAATATCACTCACTTATATGTAATTTTCGTATGGAATTGGAACCATACAATAAATAGTTATCCAAGGCCTCTAAAATCGATCGAGCCATTTCAAAATAATCAGTGTGTAATACACGTGCAAGAACTCCCATGAATAGCCATTTTTTTCTATATTAGAAATAGTTAAAAATAAAACAACTAAGGTTCATTACAAATCAAATATCCGCTATCTCATCAAATAGAACAAAAGAAAATAAATGTTAATTGACCGCATCACTTTGGATCATTTGTCTGCAACAGGGTAATGACGAAGGCAAGCGTCCACAACAGCGGTGACAAACAAACAAGTAACGTTTTCCACAAATTAAGCGTAAAACTTGGCGTCCAGAGAGAGGGACTCCGCTAATATTATAGTCACGACTGTATATACTTATAAACTTATTTGGCGTCCAAATTATCCGCATTGGCTTTGGGTGAAAATTCTGTGGAACGTAAATAAGGTGCATCTAAGGACAAGTAATTATATACATACACAAATGCAGGCTATCGACATCAGATCAAACTAATTTTGGTATCTCCACTTTCAGAAGAGGATCTTTCTTTTTCATTACATTCAATAAAATAATAATCAGTTAACTCTGCAGTAATTATATGAAATGCTAACTGGCCTTGAGTTTTACTTAGCAAGTTCCTTATTTTTCTACCCGCGAACAATGGGCATAAGGTCGAGGAAGAAGGGTCGTTTAATTACGCTTGTGTTGTCGTTTTTTTTTACTGGTGGTAAAGCTCGGGTGGCGGAGCTCACGAGCATAGACATCATCAAATTACCGCTTAAAAACTCATTTACTGAAGAGCCACAGTTCCAGAGCACTCAGAGACCAGACCACCAACACCAGAGTAGTGTTCAGCGCCATCGTGTTCTGGTCAGATGACTAGGAAATCAGACTACGCGCAGTCTATTCCCCTAGGCCGCAGGTGCACATGATGGTTTCTCCGCAAAAAAAAAGGTAATTATATCATCGCCTAGCTCTTGTTTGTAATTTTAAGAAATCCTTTCTACTCTACACTCGCTAAGGAATATCAGAATGTTAAGTTTCAGATTTCTACAACCAGCAGTTTCGGCTATGCGGTTAGGTATTAGTTAGTCACTCATTCACTCACTTCTTTACTGAATCACCATGTCAAATAGTTGTTCTGAAACGATTTTCATTTAAGAAACAATTAGAACGCTGTTTCCGTGATGATTGGTGGAAAACAGATACGTGCAAAGGCACGATAAACAAAAGACAAGAATAATCTAACGTTTTAATTAATAAATAATAGAGCAAGTTCAAACTACAACAGACGTTTGCAAACCTTAAAGATCATGGCACACTGTACCGGTATGCCACAACAGCACGGCTGCGGTCTCGAATTTTGGCTTCGGCTGTCCCATTTCAAAAACCTAGTTGATAAGAATCTTTACAGCGGATCTAATCCCTATCCCTACTAATATTATAAATGCGAAAGTCTGTCTCTCTGTTACCTTTTCAAGTCCAAACGACTGAACCGACTTTAATTAAATTTGGTACAGAGATAGAGTTGACTTTGAGAAAGAACATAGGCTATTTTTAAACGAAATCCACGCGAGCGAATCCGCGAGAAACAGCTGGTTGTTTTATACAGGAAACCGCAAAAACGTAAATTAGATTAGCCTTTGAAAAGTATTTTATATACAAGCCAAAATCCAACAAGAAAACCGTAAAGCAAGTCTCCAAGACCTACTAGGTTTTAAAAAGATTACGAGGCAGTGAATGGCGCACTTTCTACGTATGACACTTAAATACATCTGATTATAAGAGTTTTCTACGCTTGTGTATGCGGTATTTGAAGGACTTAAGAAAAGCAAGATTTTGTATATGTATGTATCTTCACGCCAGGTCCCTAACGGGGTAGGCAGAGAGTGTAGAGCGCCAGACATCCCGGTTCTGACAAACCTCTCGTGCCTCGTCTACCTTCATCATTCTCTTCATACATGCACGCCGATTCCTAAGACTTTTGACCCCACCATCAGACAGAACTCGACCTATTTGGTCATGGTAGGTCAGCCTTGGTCTTCCTGGGCCTCTGCAACCATCCACATTCGCATTGTATATCTGTTTAGTCATTCGCTCTTTCGACATTCTTTCTATATGCCCGAACCATCGGAGCATGCCTTTTTTCATTTTTACACCGATACTATCATTTTGTATTTGAAAAAAAATATAAAAAAATATACTTATAGTAAAAATAATCCCTTGGCTGTGTTACGTTTATTAAAATGACTATTAATAAAACAACCAATATTAGTTAGGTACTACAGTTTTAATAATTTATAAAATATCTTCCTATATACTATGACTCTAATTATCCTATAATCTAATCTCCCTAACTACAATTAAACTATTTAGGTAGGTACTACCCGGTAACTAAACTAATTTAAAATTAAAACCTAATCTTAATTTTTAATGAGTATGAGAAATTAAGTTAGAATAGGGCGTGGATCGACTATCGTTTGTTTGCACTGATAGGAACAAATACAGCAACACTATCCTGCACTAGAAGCCGGTGACGGTGCTCCCGGTGCCGCTCTGTAGACCGTTGCGCGACGCGGGGAAGAATCTGACGTCACGCGAACAGGACAGGACAGCATCAACCCAGGTCGTTTTAGACCCAGAATAAAAACCCTGGAAATTCCCAAGGGTGGAAAATAAGAGCACGCTCAAATGGTATCACGTGTCCCCTATACGACCTTGATGGTTGATGAGATGATTAAACACCAAAGCAGCCAGATGATAGTTTGCTATATGTATAGCCATTAGTAATCAATGATGTGGTCGTAGTGATACAAATAGGAGGCAATGATAATATGAGCACTTAGTACCTACAGTGAGAATAAGTTATAAATAAATGCACAACTTACCCGAGATCGGGGTTATATTCCGCAAGTATATAGATATAGCACAAGTAGGTACAGGCAAAAATAGTATAAGCACTAACGGCACAATAACTATTTGGCAGTAGATATAGGTATGGTGTAAAGAATTAGAAGTAAGTATTATTCATGTCCGATGTTCCAGCACGAATGTCATACCGCTGCCCTCCGCTCCGGCGAACGGTGGCCCGTTCACCAGAACCGGTTCTGTCTACGCGCCGCTCATTTCATATCGCACGGCGTACGACACAGCCTAGGTTAATATTTTAATTACGTACCTTCACGCTTACTCGCGCATCCGGTAGGCAGAGCGCGTGAGGTACTAAATCGAGCGACCAAATCTTTCAATTACAAATACATTGTAACAGTATTCCCCCCCGTAGATAAGGATTTTACCATAGAAAAATCCGCTTGAAATAAGTACAGCTAAACTGATATTACAAATGTAGCAATGTAAAGATTCGTTACTCTATTATTGATTGTTCAATTTTAATTTAATATCTTTTATATGCCACGCGCCGAGATCTCGACCAGACATATCTTGCAATATATAGACCAGAGGTGATCTCTTTTCTTTTACTTTGCACTTTTCAAATTTGGGTGCCAATTTTTTGCTAAAATGAGCACCCTTATCACTTTGAAGGAAGCAACGTTTCCAAACAGTGTCTCCAACGCTAAATTCTACATGTTTACGTCTTAAATTGTAACGCTGAGAGACCTTCTGATGACTATGCCAAAGGGCAGCTTGTACATTATTAAAAATTTCAGCCAGATGACCCAAATTCTCACCATATACATCACGAGGTAGAAATAAAATTTCATCAACATTATCATTTTCAATATAATGAGATCCGCATGTTACCAATTCTCTACCGTAAACCAAAAAGGCAGGTGTAAATCCAGTAACTTCATTTACAGAATTGTTGATTGCGAATTGGATCTTATGTAGGTTAAGATCCCAAGTCCTGTGATCATCGTTTACAAATGTTGAAATTGCTGTAACAATCGTTCTATTGTATCTTTCCACGTTATTAATTTGGGGAGTATATTTAGGAGTAAAGTGTACATTCGGTACTTTATATTTTTGTAGAAACGCATCCATTTCACGCCCTGCGAACTGTGTACCGTTGTCCATAATTATAGTCTGAGGAATGCCATGTACTAGAAACACATGATTCTCTAACAACTTACACACGGTTGGAGCTGTTGCATTTCGCATTGGAAACACTAGGGTGTATTTAGAGAAGCAACAGTTGATAACAAGAATGTAATTGTGTCGTTGTCTACTTGTAGGCAATGGACCTACAATGTCAATAGAGAGAGTCTGGAAAGGACGGGAGCAGACTTTAGGTCTACCCATCTTTCCTAAGACAGTGTGAGCAGGATGCTTGTAAGCTAGACATGTCTTGCAATCACCTACAAACTTAACAACATCACTGTACATACCAGGCCAATAATAGGACAAAGCGAGTCGTTTATACGTTTTAAAAGTTCCTAAATGCGCAGCAGTTGGATCAGAATGATTTTTATCTATAATATCGTTTCGGGATTCCTGAGGCACTACTACTTTCCAACAGAATTCCGATGTTAATGGATTTTTGGCTTTCATGAAACGATAAAGAACGTTTGCCTCAACTCTGTAATTAGGGAAACTTGTTTGAGAGTTTAAGCAACCGTTGAAGATATTTAGGTACCAAGCATCAGAAGTAATAGGTGGTGAGTCCGGAAGTGTATTAATAGGAGCAACTGAAACACACCTAGATAAGGCGTCTGGAATAACATGATCCTTACCTCGCCGGTGTTTTATTTCAAAATTAAATGAGGATAATCTTACTCCCCAACGAGCAAGGCGACCAGTAGGGTTAGACAGTGACATGAACCACTTAAGCGCTGCGTGATCAGTAAAGACCGTAAATGTTTTGCCATTTTCCAGGTAGCAACGCCAGTATTCTAGTGAAACGAGCACCGCTAGAGCTTCTCTTTCTGTAACGCTGTAGTTACGCTCAGCGCCCGTGAGTGATCGACTCATATATGCAACGGGGTGTTCTTCCCCGTTGATGGTTTGTGAAAGCATAGCACCCACACCAAAATTGCTAGCATCAGTATGCACGTCGAAAGAAAAATCAAAGTTAGGACAAGCTAGTAAGGGAGTGTTAACTAATAATGACTTGAGGGTCTCAAAAGCTGAATTAGCTTCCGAGCTCCAATTAAAAGGTGGAGACTTCTTTCCTGTAGAGGTCAATCTGTTTAAAGGACCAGCAATAGAACTAAAATTAGGAACAAAACGTCTATACCATGATGCGGTACCCAAAAATCTCTTAACTTCTTTTTTATTCGTAGGAGTAGGGTATTTTAAAATAGCTTCAGTCTTAGCAGGATCAGTCCGTAGACCGTGTTCATTAACTACATAACCCAAGTAACGTAATTCTCTTCTGAAAAACTGACATTTAGCTAGGTTAACAGTGAGATTTGCAATTTTAATTTTCGCTAGGACCCGTTTTAGCAAACTAACGTGTTCTTCAAAAGTTCTACTTACAAGTACTATATCGTCAAGATAACAGAAAACTTGTAACTCGAATTCTGGGCCAAATAGTGTATCAACTAACCGCTGTTGAGTCGCGGGAGCATTAGAGAGGCCAAAAGCAGTAACGTTGAACATGAAGGTGCCTTTACCGGGTACATAAAATGCAGTTTTTTCGCGATCAGGGTCAAAAATTGGAATTTGCCAAAAAGATTTCGATAAATCAATACTAGATAGGTACTTAGCATCTCTGAGATTGTCAAGTATTTCCGATATGTACGGTAAATTGTAGGCATCTTTTTTAGTAACTGAATTAAGCCTTCTGCTATCCAAACAAAAACGTGGATTGCCGTCTTTTTTATCTACCACCAATACAGGCGACGACCACGGACTTTCGCATGGTTGTATTACCTTAAGGTCTAACATCTCATCGACCTGTTCGGATATTATTCGTTTCTTTTCAGGCGACAAACGGTAATATCTTTGTTTTATAGGAGGAGCGTCACCTGTATCAATGCGGTGGTATATTAAATTAGTCCTACCAAGGCCTTTACTTTCGAAGGCAATTTGCTTAAATTGTTCGACAATGTCATCTGCTTCGAGTTTTTGGAAGTCCTCTAAGATCTCGTACGGCTGTATAATAGGATTTGAAGATATTTCAGAGACGTTGTTTAAAGACTGATCATGTTGGGACAACATTCTTATATTCTGTATATGTTTAGGAAATATTTCAAATTTTGTCCAAAAGTCAATGCCTAAAATTAAAGCAGTTTTAATTTCTGGAACTACATGGGTTTTAATAACAATACATTTATCATTGAAACACACAGGCAATAGAAAAAATCCTAAAGACTTCATTATTTGGCCTCCAGCTGCAGATATAGATATGATTTCATTACTAAAAATTTCAAATCCATGTTTTTGTAAATAACAATGAAAATTATTTCCAACAATAGTAACAACAGAACCAGAATCTAACAGACCATGTACAGATAAAGATTCTAAATTATTTATTTTAACTTTTACGTAAGGACGTGGATCATTATTTAGTGAATAATTTCTAACCGTAGCAACAGTGCTGTATGTACCAAAAAAAATTTTGATATAGTTTAGCCAATCACTCCAATCCTTACTGTCAAAGTGATTGCTGCTACGTTGTATAATTAGTTTTTTTGGTTGAATTTTACACTTTTATTGACAAGTTTATTCTGACAAACAGGGCAATCCGGGTAGCGGACGTCCTTCTTCCCACATTTAAAACAGATGATATAGCGTGGTTTATGGCAATTCTTTAAAGAGTGATCAGTAGATCGACATCTAGGACAGAACACTTGATTAAAAATTTTTGTATCTTCTTTGTATACAGCACTACTTGGATTTGATTCTACAGCACTTATGTTCATATTTCTAAATTGTTTATGTGTAGGATTCGAGGTATTGTAACTTGTAGAAGACCTTGTATACGCAAATTCAGGTGCTAAGGTATCAGTAGTTACTTTAGGGGGTTCTTTAAACTGGGAAATGCGCGTTTGTAAGTTCTCATAGTTGCGGCATTTAGTTAGCAGTTCGGATATTGATGTAATATCTGGACAACAAGACAAGGATTGAGAATAAAAGGGTCTGATATTGTGTAAAAGTATTTCTAATTTTTCCTCTTCGCTCATTATTTTCGACAATCTACAAAACATTCCCTCCATAATAGCAATATAGATGACAATGGACTCTGATTCACCCTGTGTTCGAGCGCGTATCTCGTTCATTAGTCTATAATCATAGTCAAATTGATCAAAGTCCTGTCTTAGTAATATAACTAATTGTTCCCAAGTTTCAACGGAACCACTTTTACTACGATACCAATGTAAAGCATCTCCTGTGAAAATCTCGGTAGCAAAAGCTAAAACTCGGTTTGACTTAATATCCCTTGCTTTTATGAACTCATTCACCTTTTGAAGGAAAGCTCTGACGCATGACTTTCCGTCAAATTTTAATTTGCCTAAGTCTGTGCCTATACCGCGATCACATGTAACCGAGATATTAGTGGTCGGTACATCCATGTCGCAGTTATCTGTTTTTGATGTGGTAGGTGTAGCGTATTTAGCAAGTTCTATATAAGCAGCTTGAAGTTTTTGGTTGCAATCCTTAAACTGGCTAGAAGTTTCTACGGTGTCGGGTTGTATCCTTGAGAGACGATGATGTATATGGAGAGCAAGATTATCTGACCTTATAAATAAGTTTTTATCAGATTTTAACTTTAAATTCTGTACGTTACTCTTTAATTTCGATAAACTCTCCCTTACACCAGCAATGTCATCAGCAGGTTCTAGATGCGATTCCAGAATGTCCTCGGAAGGTAAACACCTGGCCTGCTTGATAATTTGTTTCCGCAAGCCTTGGACATTGTCCGCAGGTGATTCTCCCCGTACCTCTACCTCATACTCTAATTCAGCCTTTTGCAAAGATAAAAATTTAATTTCTCTAGACATTGTAAGTTTTTTTTTTTTATATTGCTATTATTAAACTGTAAATATCATTAGAATGTAAGTATTTAAATATTAAAAATGGAATGTGCTTATGTGTGTGATAAATTATTTTGTATACCTACTGTTCTTTGATTTTTATAATAAACATTAATTATGCATATAAGTATATCACTCTATCCATCTCCTTGGAAAACACAAGCGTGAAGTTATATAGGTACGGCAGTTATTATTTGACTATGTTAAACCAGTAGTCGGATATGTTGTGCAAATATTAACGATAAGAGAATGAAAGAAGCAACAATGCATGAGAACAATAAAAAAAAATACAGAAAAATGAAGTAAGTAGCATAAAGGTAAACACAATCACAATCAATATACCTACTTTTAAAATTTAATTAAAAAAAAACATGCTATGTCAACGAAATAGGTATAATAATAACGTCTAAAAACTATTAGGTACTACTCTTAATTAGTTTCAAGAATAATTTGTATTTTAAATAATATTAATTAAGTTACTACCTTAATCAAAATAACAATTGAGATTAGCATGTTTTTATTTTGTTACGTACTGAGTTGTTATAAATCTAATAGGTACTTATTATTAACAATTAACAAACTACTTAATTAATAATAAACTAACTTAATTTAAAAGTAAGTAGGTAAGTATCGAACAATAACCATCACCAAAGATAACCAATAACTACGGTAAACCAGTGCAAACAAAGGAAATCTTAAAACACGTTATGGCGCCACTGTTACGTTTATTAAAATGACTATTAATAAAACAACCAATATTAGTTAGGTACTACAGTTTTAATAATTTATAAAATATCTTCCTATATACTATGACTCTAATTATCCTATAATCTAATCTCCCTAACTACAATTAAACTATTTAGGTAGGTACTACCCGGTAACTAAACTAATTTAAAATTAAAACCTAATCTTAATTTTTAATGAGTATGAGAAATTAAGTTAGAATAGGGCGTGGATCGACTATCGTTTGTTTGCACTGATAGGAACAAATACAGCAACACTATCCTGCACTAGAAGCCGGTGACGGTGCTCCCGGTGCCGCTCTGTAGACCGTTGCGCGACGCGGGGAAGAATCTGACGTCACGCGAACAGGACAGGACAGCATCAACCCAGGTCGTTTTAGACCCAGAATAAAAACCCTGGAAATTCCCAAGGGTGGAAAATAAGAGCACGCTCAAATGGTATCACGTGTCCCCTATACGACCTTGATGGTTGATGAGATGATTAAACACCAAAGCAGCCAGATGATAGTTTGCTATATGTATAGCCATTAGTAATCAATGATGTGGTCGTAGTGATACAAATAGGAGGCAATGATAATATGAGCACTTAGTACCTACAGTGAGAATAAGTTATAAATAAATGCACAACTTACCCGAGATCGGGGTTATATTCCGCAAGTATATAGATATAGCACAAGTAGGTACAGGCAAAAATAGTATAAGCACTAACGGCACAATAACTATTTGGCAGTAGATATAGGTATGGTGTAAAGAATTAGAAGTAAGTATTATTCATGTCCGATGTTCCAGCACGAATGTCATACCGCTGCCCTCCGCTCCGGCGAACGGTGGCCCGTTCACCAGAACCGGTTCTGTCTACGCGCCGCTCATTTCATATCGCACGGCGTACGACACAGCCTAGGTTAATATTTTAATTACGTACCTTCACGCTTACTCGCGCATCCGGTAGGCAGAGCGCGTGAGGTACTAAATCGAGCGACCAAATCTTTCAATTACAAATACATTGTAACAGCTGTCCCATTTCAAAAACGCGGATTTAACACTAACCATTTTAAGGCATTTGATAAAGATAAAGATAAAAGATATAAAGTACGCTTAGGACTTGTAGAGGTACCTACATATTTCACGCGGCGATGTTTCGCTCGCTGGCTCGGCGCGCTGAGCTGTCCTGTGTAAGCATATAGTCCGCACGCTTAAAGCGCGCGGATCGCAACAAAAAAGAATAGGTATCATCAATCGCACAGAAAACTCGCCGTCACCGTTTTTAGGGTTCCGTAGTTAACAAGGAACCCTTATAGTTTCGCCATGTCCGTCTGTCTGTCTGTCTGTCCGCGGTTTAGCGCAAAAACTATTAGTACTAGAGACTTGAAATTTGGCACAAGTATACACCTTAATTACGCCGACAAAGTGGTAGAATAAAAACGTGAAATAAATTTTTTTTAGGGTAACCTCCCTTACTAGTAACACGCGGATATTTTTTTTTATTTTCGATTTCCATATAGTGTGGGGTATCGTTGGATAGGTCTTTTAAAAATATTATAGGTGTGCGAACATTACTTTTCGATTTAGTTAACTGTTCGTGACTTATTAAGCTATAAAGTGCATATTTTCGTTAGACTCAGGTGTCCCCCCCTACAGACTAAACGGTTGTTTTTAGAAATTCAAACGTTACGGCGATAGTAGCTACATAAAACGAAATTAAAAGGAAAACTATCACACTTAAGTTGGCCCTGCAAGTTTGCGAGTAATAGTCGACCAAATGTATTTTACTAGAAAATTTCGAACAACTCCATATAGAAAATATTTATTTATTTTTTTTCATAATATTTCTTACTCTGTAACTACGGAACCCTACACTGCGCGTGGCCCGACACGCACTTGACCGGTTTTTTAAAGACATTGAGAAATACATAAGACCACAATGGATTTAATCGTCAAATTTAAATGACAAGTTACTTATTCGCCAGGTTACGAATTCTGCAAAATGTGCCATGACCTTAAGTGTGCCGCCATTGTGGAGTCTCCCGGGGAAAGCCGGCGATGCTATCTCAAATTAATTTATAGGAACTCGATAATACTGGTTTGTTTATACTTTATTATAGAGTATACTAACTTTACGTTGGGGTTTTCCGTTATTTAATTGATTTATTTCAGGATTACTGAAAATTTTATTTAATATGTCTGAAATCATCATTGCTTTAATTGACCAGCTCAGGTTAAGGCGCCATGTTGTGAATATGTTTTATTTATGTAATAAAGGTGAAGCGCGCATAGCCCCGCGGCTGGTGTTTGCGATCTACTCGGTTGTGCGATACGGGTGCGGTCGGTTGTGTGATGGGTGACCGCTAGTGACAAATTAAAATGCGCGTTTGCGTGCTTCGTAGGGCACGTTAAGCTATTGGTCCCGGTTGCAATCAATAAATAGCAGTCGTTAAACCTTGTCGGAGGCCTTATGGGAAGTTTGAAAACATCCGACAGCGGATTGGCCAGTAGGTAACCCGTATCTCCACCAACCCGCATTGGAGCAGCGTCCAGCAAGCTCCAGGCCTCCCTCCAAAAAGGGGAGAGACTCCGTGCCCAGCAGTGGGACATATATAGGGCTGCCATTATTTTTAGGTCACATAGATGTTGGACGACTGCAATAAATAGACAGACATCTACATCAAACCAAAGGTACCGAGTAGATCGGACCATTATAAGATGATTAAAATTAAAATATAGATGCGTTGCCAACTTTGAGACCTACTCGTAAGTTGTTTTGCCTCTGTGAGAGTTATTGTAGTTTCATTTCTTTTTTCATTTGTTGAACTTTACACCGAACAGTTTTCTCATAAAAACACAAGAAATAGATTTTAAAGAAGCCCACAGATGGATCTAATTCTAGGAGCCCGATCGATATCGTAACGGAGTCTAGCAACCTTGGCATTCAGCGGCAAGATTTGACCTCAAACTGTTACGTTTTATGCTGTTGTTCTTAAATATTAATCGTTTTTATATTAATATTTATTAAGTCTTCGTTGTTAGAGTAGTGGTGGGCGGTGCCTTCTGATAATTGGAATAAGGTGCAAATATCAAAGAAAAGTTAAAGTTCAGGATTAAAAGATGTTAGAAACAAGTACAGCAAGTCAGCAGTCAAGTTCATATTCAAAGGAGTTGTTTTAAGCTTTATTCAGACCTGAACAGATACCGCGTGGTGATGCGATATACCGCTGTACCGACTATGTTTCGCTCTAGTCGCGGAATTTCATACAAAACACCCGAGTGAAACTAGCTCAGTAATTCTGGCCGTACTAAATTGTAGGTATAGTAGATATGTCAAAAACATTTATTTTATTTTATTTCAGATTCAATTACGATAATGTTACGAATAAGGTCTCAGTTCACGGCAACCGCAGGTCCTCAACTAGTACTAGAGTAGCGAGTGAAGGAATCCAGCAAGCCAACTGGCATGTCAAGGTTGTCGCACATATTTGTCGCACCTGCTACTAGCTTGCCGACGCTAGGTAGAATATATTCACGCAATATACATTGTTTTATATTAGATAGCTTCAAGCCTATGTTCCCCCAAAGACGCATGCATTGAAGCATACATGCAAACACCCACGATTCGCCGGTTATCTTTTGTCCAATGTAATAGATGGCAACTTATTGACATTTTCGGGCACGTTACCAATTTTAAGTAGTGCCGGGATCGAAGCCAGAATTTGAGCCAAGCACTAGTGGCCTGCTATCTGTATGAAGAATACCAGATATTTAACTACAGATTAAATGGACAATTTGTGAAGACTGAGATGAAGCTGTTACGTCTTTGTGATAGTTATTACGGGCCACTCACTACCATCAACCGGAACACGACAGTGCTGCACACTTATTAACATTTGTCGGCAGATAGATTAGGTAATACGGTGGTACCTAAGCCCTCGAGCTACTTCACTGGAGTTCTGCAACCAGTAAAATTTTAGTTAAAGACATTCCAGGATTCGCCGACCTATGTCATCATCACTTTAGCCGAATGAAGTCCACTGCTGAACAAAGCCTTCCCCAAAGACGCACAACAATGTCATCATCACTGGTCTTCGCGCGCACTATTCGCGCGACGCGGATGCTGCACCGGAGCATCCTCCTGTGGTGGAGGAGGTTGGCACCATGGACTCATGCCACCATGGTATTGGCATCCAGGTCCTGCTGCCCTCTCATCCTCTTCTCTTTTCTCGATGTTTGTGGCGGGCTTCTTCGGCACTCGGCTGCAACAACAAAGGGTGGCGGGCGTCCCCGCCAAGATGACGACGCCCACAGTTATACGGCGCAACTATTGCCCTGGCGACAATAGTGTCGTGAGTCATTAGGGGAGAATATGCCATAACGCCACGCTTGGTTGGCGGATCAGCGCAGCAGAAAAGCGATCGCAATGCGGTAGTGTTATCGCGGGACGACCTACCTTTGTCCTTACGTACCAAATCAGATCTATAATTAAAAAAAATACGCTTACACTCACAGCCCCACAGTAGGTAGAAACCCATGTCGTGGGTGCCGTTGTACACACACAACACATGCACAAACACCCAGACCCGAAACAAATATCTGTAGGCCATACAAATATTAGTCCCGATGCGGGGATCAAACCCGCGACCCTTCGACTCAAACGGTCATCTCACACCGCTGGACTAACCGTCGTCAAATCTAATTCATAGGTACCTATATCTTATTCGCGCCTAGTAAATTAACGTGCAAAATTCTACAGATTCAGTGGGATATTGGTCGATTAATGATCAGTATCAAATCGATCACATCCTATCATTTAGTTCACGGCCAACAATACTATACGAGTGAAAAAATCCCGCAACCAACTGGCATGCATTGGCTGTCGTAGGTTTTTGCGACACCTCTAACAAACTTGCCGTATGTCTAGGGCTGCAACACAGTCTGTTCAACTATTTGTAATCAACTGCGTTCAGTTTATTTGTAGTGGAAAACTAATATCAAAAATAATAAGTATGTATACTTAAACATTTCGAAACGTTAACATTTTACTAAACATCTACACAAATAAATAATTGGGAACAGCTGGACAGATTTTGACGGGACTTTAACAGGCAGATAGCTGCTGTAATAAGGATAAAACTTTGACTACTTTTATACTAGCTGCGCCCACGACTTCGTCCGGGTAGATACTGAACTATCATAAATTCTCACGCGGGCGTAGTTGCGGGCACAGCTAGTATTTAATAAATTAAAATAAAACTATTTTACGGATTTATCTCGCGTTATCTAGCCGAGATAAATTAAACAAAACTGAATTTTAAAATCAATCCGACGTTTCGGTCGCTTTTCAGTTTTCGTGGCACCATCAGCAATCATTTTAGATTTGAATAGAAGAAATAAATTTATTTCAATGAGGGTAGGTCAGTGAAATGAATTTATTTATCGCCACGCTTGGCAGGCGGATTAGCGATCGCAGTGGCGGTAGTTTTATCACACTGGCGCCCAACTCGCCTATTGTAAATATTTACTACCGCCCTATTGGAATGGTTTGAAAGTCATTATTCGGTTGTCTGACTGCACCAATGGAAGAATTCTCCTCCACTAGAGGGCGATAGGGTCGTCACGGGCACATCCCGACGCCTTCTAATCAGAAATGCCATTTTTTAACCAAACAGCGTTTGCCAGCCCTAGCTCGAAGCGGTTCGCCTTGACAAGGTCGGCGCGCGCGCAACCGGTTTCCCACGTACCACCGCGGCCGCGGCGTGTTCAGATTTCATTCAAGCATTCCTTTTGTCGCGGTCTAAAGAATAGACACATAAAAATACATACGGTATCTAAAGAGTGAGCCGATTTGTTAAATGACTTGCATGTTTGGAATATACGTACGTCGCCACTCTTGACGGCTAGGTTGTTACATTATCCAACAATAATCTGTAGAGCGTTGTCTCTTTCGTGACGTGTGATGTTTGTCGACCATTTTGATAAAGCTTTGACCAATACCGGACTATCAGTGCATACGTAGCCCGTGTGCAGCAAAGACAACTCTCAATGAAGTCGAAACTAGCCGATTGTCTCTTTCATGGGCTCGATGGTGCAATATTTGTTGCTGGGTACTGTACGCCTCTGTGACGAAACAAAAATTCTTCTGCCCCAGCCAGGCTGTCAGTATTTCTAGCTGTGCCATTTGTGACATGAGAATCGCTAGACGCTGGGCTATGCCGGTACTTTGGTTCTTATGCGGATCTTCTCATTTCTAATTCGATATCGCAGGTTAAGTCCAAGCATAGGGCTCTCCATTGCTCTCTGCGAAACCTTGAGCCTTCTTATGAGGACCATTGTGAGCAACCACGTTTCAGTTCCGTATGTCATCACTGGCAACACGTACAGGTCAAAGACGTTCTTGGGACACTGCGGTAATTGGACGAGAAGATGTATCGCAGCTCCCCGAACGCTGTCCAACCGTGGATCGGTTCAACTGATTCGGCGATTGACCTCTTTTTCGAAGTTGGACCGACGCAACTAATCTGAATTGTAGCAAAATTTTACTACCTCCTGGTAGTAAAATTTTGTCCAACCTGGTTAGTAAGTGGTAGGAAGACGTAACGAACCGGGAGTGCCTAAGCCCTTGAGCTTTATCACAGACAAAAGAACCAAATAGGTCCAGTATTGTCTGAGGGTGGAGTAGGAATCGGCGTGCATGTATAAAGAGAAAGATGAATGTAGAAGTACGGGAGGTATCTCAGGACCGGGATATCTGGCGCCCAACACTCTCTGCCTACCCCGTAAGGGACCTAACGTGATAAAATTTTAGACATTACCAGTCATCACTGAGAATTTGAATAAGTCAAACACCTGTCATTATATTCCTATGCATACTATGAATCATTGCATGTATGACGCATAATGTCAACCGATGACCGAAACGGACGGTTTTTTTTTTAAGTAGAAATCATCATACCTAGTTTAATAGAGCACGTACACCTACAGATACTAAAAAAAGACCTGACTCACTGAGAGGCATGTAATATGTGACCTGGGACCAAAAAGCCTGATATTTACTGGACTTCGCACGATCTAGACATGTATAAACGCTCTGTCATCACGAAATCTCAGGAAATACAAGTCTCAAATATTGCACAGAGATTCTTAAAGGTGTACTTCCAAACTCCGCTGCATGCAGCATTGCTGCCGCAGCACTACTGGTCTCCATAAAATATATTCTCTATAAGTTTATTTATATGAGATTACATACCGAGCTACGCGACAAAGTCGCGACAGGAATGCAGTGGTAGCCCGGAATATCCAAGGCATACAGGATTCTTCTTGAAATTCATGAAATAGGGAATTAAATTTTCTACGAAAAACAACATCGATCACTTTGGTTGAAACTGTAAGCGCAGTTGAACATGCAAGTCTTAAGAGATGAAAGTATTGGACGAATAAATTACAAATTCCATGAGAGCAAAGTCGTTAAAGCTAGTTCTGAATATTTCTAACGACACACAGGTTTGATTCTTGTATCATATCATCCGAAAGACATATAAATGAGATACATATAACTAATTAAAAAAAAGGCTGCGCATAAATTATATGGGATGTCCAATTCAGTAAATGTCAGCAATAAAAAAAATGATATTAAACATGAAACCAAAAATAAATCCCTACTATGTTTAGGCACTCTTTGTATGAATAGTTTTTTGGTAAAAATATAAATTATTTTTTTTAAGAAAAAAAATAATAATCTACATACATCTACCGCTGCTACGATCGCCAGCTTGTGCCAAACGTGGCAATTATGGCATATCGCCCTTATGGGGGGGTTGTTGTCACCAGTCATTCTGATGATATAGGTTTTATGACTGTTACTGTTTACTGGTGGTAGGACTCTAGTGACGGAGCTCGCGGGCGTAGGCACAACCTCATTGCCTAATATATTTGCCTCTATATGGTAGTGTTCAGCACTATCGTGTTCCAGTCACGTGGTAATGTACGGCCCTGTTATTTCCGTCACAGAGGCAAAATCAATGTAAACTATCACTTCCATCACATAAAAAATGACATTACCGTAAAAAAAAACCAAACATCTTCGACTTGAACAGGCAATCGGACAGCTATCGAAAATAAATGTAAACTATGATTAGAATGAATGTTTGTGAAATAATACGATGACTCATTAAATATTTTCGTGAAATATTAATGATTTATAATTTTAAATTACAAAATAAAATGTAATAATTTTAATATTTTTTATCTGTGCTCCATGTTGAACGAAACATCAATCACAGGACGTGACGTCATTTGTTTGTACAACAAATATTTAACACAAGTGATACTTTGATCGATTGGCTCTTTTTTTGGATATTTTTTACGTTATTTACACGAAAAATAAGTTATACGAAATTCAACAAAATTAATTTGCACTTGGTTAGTCGTATGGAATTTAAAGATTCACTTTGATTGCAAACAGTTGACGTCTCATTGTTCAGAGTCATTCGGCACCGTTTACGCGGCATTTTTGAAATTATAAAATGTATGTGTAGTTTCTGATACTTTAATATGTTTAAATAATAAAATTAATATTTTTTATGGTTACATAAACGTATAAAGAATAATTTTAGACACTTCCACAGAAGTTGTCAGATTCCCTACTGTATTTAATTTCTGGGCAACACAGTAACCTCATCGATCTTGGAACAATGCTCATTCAATTTGCTTGTAAACTGAGCCAGTGACAAACGTTCACACGGTGATTAATAGCGGTAATTACGTGCACGGTAAACAAGCTACGGTCCGGTTAATTGTTACGCCTAATTGCCGGTTTGACGAACTGTCTTGTTCGATAAGTGTTGTTTTAGTGGAATTGGATCAAGATTGTAGAACGATTGTACTCCGCATTTTAGGTTTACTGATGGTAGAGTTCCAATGTAGTGGCTCGAGGGCGTAGACACCACCTCATTACCTAATATATCTGCCGCCAAATTTTAGTGTTCAGCTCGTTCAGTTCCGGTTAGATGGTAAAGGATGGCCCGGTTATAACTGTCACAGATATATAACACCTCAGGCCTTAGAAGTGGTAACGCATCTGCATTTTGACCTCTGGTCTTTGTGTGGGTGTCTATAGGCTGCAGTCATCACTTAACATCAATGTTAACTGCACGTTTGTTTGCCACTATCAACACATTAAAAAAATCCCTGGTCGCATTCATGTTTTTCCATTTTCTAAAAAATTGCCAGTTCCACTCACGGAGTTTGGTAATGTCCTCGAAGATGTCAATACCGTAAAATCCGTTCTTTATATAGCAAATTGTGGGTGTTTACATGTATGCTTGAATCAATGCATTTACCTCCTACCTCTCTCATCGGGGTAATACATCCGAAGTTACGTCACAAATAAAGTCCACGCGTATTTTGTCGTGGGCAGTCTCGCTTCGCACATGTATTCAAAAATAAAATCTGATATGACCAATGTTGACCCGCTCAAGGGCATCAATAGATGGCAATACAATTTACAATGTATCAAGTAATATTGCACATCGAGCCAATGAAAGTGGAAATCGGCTAATTTTGTAGAGCGTTATCCCTGCTGCACACTACCTATATAATCCTATCATAGGGACTTGCAGTTTACGATCTAAAAAAGGATGTTAATCTTGTCCACAGAAGAAAATCCACGCGGAAAATATCGTGGATAAAAGTACACAAGTATCCAAAGATCCGACGAAACAATATCGACAGCGAATGAAAGAATTGAGCGCAAACATCTTCAGGACCATGACCTAAAGCGCATCAACAGATGGCGATACCAATTGGGATCCTGTCGGGGTGGTGGCGAGGAGGTGAGGGGGGACATAGGAGGATATCGACCTGTCTATTTATATCCGGCGCCGGCGACCCTGCATCTCCCCTTTGCTGAGTGTAGTTTTGTTTGGAACGTGTCTCGATATGGAATTAAGGAACATTGATAAATACGCGGCTGAAATCGCGGAAAAGAGCTGTTTTCTAAAAACTAGCTGTTTTCAGCATTCAAGACTTGGAGCCCGCGTATTGTGATTGAAAAATTAGACTATATTCTTTCTCAAGATTCAAATCGTTGTAGTTCGCCCTTCGAGAATAAAGATGAAGGAGCACGGTCTCTGTATTGTTAGTGTCCACCAAAACATGGCGGATAGGGGAGGCGCTGCAATAACGTATGATAAATTTTAATAATACTCGTATTAAATTTTATTCAGAATTCTCACTCTACACTTTATTTCACTGTAGTTTTTTAAAGATTCATTAAAATATTCTTATATTGTCAGTTGGCGTACGCGGCTATTGTCGTTTTAAACAGTATTGGTCCCCATATTGCCAAATTAGCTAGTAGACTTAGCTCGGCAGCATTTGCTGTGAAAAAGATTAGACTATTAACAGACGTCGAGACGGCTCGCCTTGTTTATTTTAGTTATTTTCACAGTATAATGTCCTATGGCATTTTGCTATGGGGAAATTCCGCCGACGTCAACACTATTTTTGTACTGCAAAAGAGAGCTGTCCGGGCTATCTACGGGTTGAGTCCGAGGGTATCTCTTAGAGATAAATTTAAAGAAATAAATATTCTGACTGTAGCTTCGCAATACATTTATGAAAATGTATTATATGTCCGTAAAAACATTAATGAGTTTCCTACAATAGGTAACAACCACAGTATAAATACTAGGAACAAATACAAGTTGTCCATGCATGCAACGCGGCTGAATAGGGTCAGTAATTCTTTTAGAGGTCAATGTATACGGTTCTTTAATCAAATCCCCAAAAACGTTCAAAGTCTATCGATCAATAAATTTAAGAAAGTAATGAAAGAACGTTTATATAAATGTAATTACTATAAGACCAGTGATTATCTTAATGATAATACGTCTTGGGATTATAGCGATCGCTGCCAGGCTATTTCATGATCCTGTGATTTCGTGTATTCTGTAATTAGTATCTACTATTGTTAAGGGTTGAATAATGTGAATACCCTGGCTGAAAATGAATTCCATCTTTTATTTTGCCGTATGCATATCCGGAACAGTCATGCACGCTTAAATGTCTTTGCCTTTGGCGGCGTCGTGTGGCGGGTTGCTCACTTCCCTCTAAAATGGTTGAGGAGGGCAATGGCTGTCACATGCGTCATACTCGTGAACGGGTGCTGTTGGTGGGGACTGGTCTGTTCTGGTTTGCAGGGGCTACATCACATTTAGTAGATAGCAGTGTATTTGCATCTATGCTATGGACGTTGACATTATTTGATTTTTCACGATAATCTGTACTAGATTTAAGCTCTCATTTAAAAGAGCTCTTACTGAGTTTGTTGGGTAGCGGAGTTCTTCTCAGTAGTGACTGCACTTGGAACTCTGCTAAGTGAATAACATTGATCTTGACGAATAAGTTTTTCTTTTTCTTCATTTATTATCATTGAAGGAATTGAAAAATTTTATGATTATTATGTTTTAACCAAATAGTTTAAATTTTAATTTTTAATTTACTATTAATATATGATTTTGCTTTTACTATATGTAATGGTTATTCGCTCTAGGTAGTTTATGATTTATTGACGTTTTGAAAGTATCTGTAAAGATCTATTCGAAATAAAAATATTTTCTATTTCTATTTCTATTTCTATTTCTATTGGTAAACTGGAAAAGATAACAAATTACTGCCTCAGTAGCGTAGTGGTAGCAGGCCACTACTATTACGCTGGAGGTCCTGGGTTCGATTCCCGGGTCGGGGACTTTCAGAGATAATTTAAAATCCTTTATCTCTGCTTCTATTGGGATTTTTCCATTTTCTGGAAGTTTCCCAGTACCCCGGAGTTTGGTAATGTGCCCGGAGATGGCAACAGGTTCGCCACCTGTTACATGGGCCAAAACGTAACCGGCGAGTCGTGGGTGTTTGCATGTATGATTGAATGCATGCATTTACCTCTGCCTACCCCTTCGGGGATTACAGGCGTGAAGTTACGTATAACAAATTACCACTTACAACTTACACAGTACCCAAGTAAAGCCGTGGCGAGTCACATTGTACATTTGTATCTACCTATTTATTTTCAAATTAAAAAAGACAGAACAACATAACCCATTAAAAAATCGGTTAAATCTATACCAATATTATTAAGCTGAAGAGTTTGTTTGCTTGCTTGAGCGGGCTAATCTCAGGAACTACTGGCCCGATTAGAAAAATTCTTGAAGTGTTAGATAGCCCATTTACCGAGGAAGGCTTTATAACAATCACGCTAACGTGAATAGGAGAGGATAGGTAACATTGCAACCGAGTGAAACCGGGGCGGGCCGCTAGTGTTTTATAAGACCCATTACGCTGTTTTGGGTGGCTAGCCTAACGACATTCATGTAAAACATTACAAACGAAATGATCACTGTCAAGATAAATAATGTGATAATAATGGACATATTGATTACGATATAGATATACAAACAATCAGAGGTCGGCTGTAGTACGCATGGAATGCTAATATATGTTTATCGCAACCCGTACTTAGGACATGTTTGACATGCCGAGATCCTTAGGTCACTGGATGTAATTAATAAACAATAATTAATAACAAGTGTTTATTCACGTTATTCGGATTATTTCCGTGCTTCGGAGGGCACGTTAAGCCGTCGGTCCCGGTTGCTATCGATGGATAGCAGTCGTTAAACCTTGTCGGAGGCCTTATGGGCGGTTTGAAAACATCCGACAGTGGGTTGGCCACTAACCCACCCACCTCCACCAATCTGCATTGGAGCAGCGTGGTGGAGTAAGCTCCAGGCCTCCCCCCAAAAAAGGGGAGAGACTCGTGCCCAGCAGTGGGACGTATAATGGGTTGCCATTATTATTATATTCACGTTATCACCAATATAAATGGCATAGTTTATAATGAAATGCTCTCACTTTCGTTTTATACCAACTAACCTTTGCCCCCGACTTTCTACGCGCAAAATTTGCATTCCTACGGAATATTCGGGTAACCCTCGCTGAAGTAACTACATTCACCCAAATAATTACATGCCAAATTTTATATATTTCAACGACCAGTAGGTACTTTCGGATGTGTTGCCTTGTCTGACAGTTAATCAAGCACTCAATCAGTCGTGAGTTCAGTAGAAATACATCTACTGTTGTACAAAAGCCTCACAAAATATGCATAACCTTGGGGCATTGCATGGGGGCAATATTATACAAAAATATAATATGCCAAAATCATTGCAATGGTTAAAGGTGAGATTACATTCAGAGCTACGCGACAAAGTCGCGGCAGCAATGCAGTTACAGCTGTGAAAGTTTCTTCGTTTGGATGTTTGTCCGTCAATCACGCCGAAACTACTGAACGGCATTTGATGAAAGTTATACAGATAGGGCATTAGCTGACTTAGATTATAGGATACTTTTAACCCGAAGAATGTTCCTGTGGGATGCCATGGGAGATTTGACGAGTTTCCAAGGTTACGCGAAAAGCGAATTACACGCGGGCGGAGCCGCCGGAAACAGCTAGTCTCATATAAACTTGTAGAGGATATATGGAGACCAGTAGTGCTGTGGCAGCACTGCGGCGGCAGCAATGCTACGTGTAGCGCAGTTCGGACCACTACCTACCACTAGGCTACCGAGGCAGTATCACACCTTTAACCGGTAAACTAACTGCACTATGGGTACAATTCTCCTCCACGAGGGGCGAAGTCGTCACATCCCAACGCCATAGGTTCATAAAGCAACGAGAGTGACCTCACAAAACACACCACACACCGCCGTTTCGATGCACAACATTTTTAGCTATAAATCCAGCAGTTAGGGGAATGTTTGCTCATAAATTAAGTGAATGAAAAACTCATACAAAACAGCGCTATTGGCGCTGAGCGGCGCTTTAAATATTACAGCGGCAGGTCTGAACTGGCTAAACTGGCCGGTGCTGAAGCCGTTGGGATACGGCTTGGCGCAAGTCACTGGCGGTGGCGTTTACATTTCGAAAGAAAATAAACATAATGCGTCCGTGAAGTTAGTTATTAAGTCTTTTTATGTCATGAAGTAGCAAACAAGCATACATCCTATACATACAGGGTGTCCCAGAACTCAACGTCCAGCCGAAACGGGGTGACAGGATTGATTGTAAACATCATGAGAAAAATCAGAAAAAAAATCTATCCCATGAAGTTTGAAAATTATGGGCATTTAAGGAAAACCTAGAAATTTGGTCAAAATGTAACCATTTTCCGGTTATTGTGGTTAATTTTTATTATTTTTGTTCATTTAAACTTTGGAACCGTAACCTAAAACAACATCTTGAGAATCACAGTCTAAAATAATGACACAATTACCCCAAGTTTCCTAGAATTTAGACAATTTGTTAAACTATGAATTTAAAATTTTCAAACTTTGTCGACTTTGAAACACCCTCCTTTAAAAAAAATGTACTAGAGTGCCTTGGCAAGTGCAATTGAAAGTTGGCGCGTTTAATCAGGATTGTAAAATGGTACATGATTGTTAGTTTCATACTAAAAAAAACGAGTAAAAAAATGAAAAACCTCAAGTAACCCGATTTTTGCTAACCCATTTTACTCAGTTAAAATGTTTTTTATTCGCACAAGCCCTTGGTAGGTTCATCAGTTGGACGTCGCGCGCGCGATTGCCCAGTGAACTAGACTAGTGCCGCCTCGTAACGAGCCGCCTATGTAACGCACCTACGTCCAACAAAAAAAAAGCACTTACTTAATAACTGCCATTTTCACTTAATTTACTATATTGACCTAATATTTAATTCGAATCCATCAAACGTTTAATTAATAATTCAACGTTCCAATGCCGCTTAAGTTCATTAAATTGACCACGACCCCTCCAAATTTTATTGGCTTATAAGCTGCGAGCACCTTTAAACAAAATTGACGCTGTTTCGTAAGCGCTGGTGTTTATTAGTTTTAACAAGGTCTACAATATGTTTATGCCCGGGATATTAATTTTTATTATTTATTTCGCCAACCTGTTACACATTAGCTTTTCAAGGGAGTATAAAGTACCCGAAACTGTTTTTGGTGCACTTTATAATTAACTCAGGTGGGAACATAGAGCAACACGGGCCACCGGTCGTGGCAGTCCGGAGGGGAGTAGCCATAATAGTATGCATGCTTTCCCCTCTGTCAAAGTACAAGACCAAATGGTCCTATGCCTGTCGCCCAAATATTTAAATGTGTGCGTGAAATTGTTTATATATTCCCCCCCACAAAAAATGACAGACTGTTTTGCGTCGGTAATAAACGCCATGGCTACTCCCCTCCGGTCCGCCGCGACCGGTGAGCCAAGTTGCTCTATGGGTGGCAAACAAGCAAGCAGCTCACATAGATGTCAACTGATGACTGCAGTATAGACATCTACACAAAAAGCAGAGGTCAAAATGCATATGTGTTGCTTACTCCGAGCCCTAAGTTGTTTAGTCCCTGTGATAGTCATTACGAGGTCCATACATTACCACCTAACCGGAAATCGATAGTGATAGACAGTACCATTTGGCGACAGATACATTAGGTAATGCGGTGGTGCCTACGCCCTCCAGCTCCTGCTTTGCGAGTTACAGAGCTTGCTTGTCGCTTGAGCTCGATGGCCTGGCGTACCACTAGTGCACGTTTTTGTCCAGTCAAACATGGTAATTAATAACTCCAATGGACTGCTATCTTAAGGTCTCGGATTCAATCACAGAGCCGAGGATTAAATGCTTTTTCGAGTTTCCCAATGACACCTTTGGCGATTGGTATTGTCAAAAGGCTCACTACTAGTTGCGATACATATAACATGGGGCAAAACTTTTTTTTTTTTAATTTAAAGAAGGTAGCAAACAGGCATGATTGTTGACTGTAGCCTATAGACATATACACAAAAACCAGAGGTCAAAATGCAGATGCGTCACCCTTGAGATCTAATCTGTGATAGTTATAACAAAAAGATTTCTTTTAGATCCTTACAATAAGGCCTATCACACAATAGGTACTTCATTTGATTTCTTTTTAATTTGTCAATTTAACTTAAGAAAGCAGGCCATATTTAATGTTTGAAATTGACAATTGACCTTTTTTGTTACGTTCTTATTTGGGTTACTGATTTACATACTTACTTTCGGTGAAAATAGGCTATGACAGCCGGACAGACAAATAGAGTGACGACACGAGTGATCTTATAAGGGATCCGTTTTTTCATTTTGAGTTACGGAACCCTAAAAAGATATAATATATAAACCAAGATACACTCACGTACGACAGTAGGTAACACAACGGACGATCTCATACACGCACGATAAAACGTTCCTGGCACAGTTACTAGTATCAACGACTTCCTTCCAATAGTCGGTGTAATCATAGACCGGGCGGAAGGTATGGTGGAGGAAGCTAGACGATTTTAGATCCTGGCATGCAATGGAGTAACAAACGAGAATTCAGTACAATCCATGATGGGTTGTAAGTTGAAACAAGCACGCCCTTTTTAAGGAACGAAGGTTGCAATCAAGTATACAGCTCAAATGGTTTCCTGTCCCATGAATGAGCTTGAGCGTGAGCTTTTGAATTGTTTAAACTATTATATTGTGAAATATATTTTATCTATAGAGAAATGGAAAGAAAAATTTGACTTCGGGCGAGACTCGAACTCGCGGCCTCGCCTCAAATTGTCTCTTTTTCTATAGATAAAATATATTTCACAAGCATGTGTTAATGCGAAATAATATTAAAACTATTATATTGTGTTTGGAACAGGGGAAATGGGACAGGGAATGGATTAAGATATCTGCAGCCTATAAGCATCTACACAAAAACCAGAGGTCATAATGTCCAGACTCCTGAGACCTAAGTTGTTATATCCCTGTAATATATATTACGGGCCATACATTACCATCTAACCGGAACACGTTAGTGCTGAACACTACCATTTGGCGACAGATAGATTAGGTAATGCGGTGGTGCCTACGCCCTCGAGCTTCTTCACTTGAATTCTACCACCAGTCCTTCATATAGTCAGACAAAGTAGCAATCAGTATACTAATATACTACGTAGCATTGAGTAAATCAAACGAGATGAAGCGATGCTTATCTATAATGATCTATTACATAGTAAAAAATATAACACTAAAATTTTTCAACAAGAAATGATCACATAGTTAAAATTCCAAGAATAACTAACAATTTTCTGTGAAAAAACTAATCCACTTATTCATAAACTTATATTAGATACGTTTTAGCTATAATATGCTTTGTCTTTGTCAGTTGCATTGTCAAATGTGCAGGATAGATAAAGACAAACGAGTATGTTTATGAATAAGGAGGTAAGCCTATATCTAAATTGATTAATTGAACAGTGAATTATCTAACATCGATACGCAGTACTATAACATCAGCTCTCGGTCCACAATCGCGTCTAATGGAAAGCCGTGGAGCGGCGGCAATAATAGTCTTTGTGCGGCTGATTGATGACGGGCCGCGACCTACCAATTAATTACAATCAGCGCTCAGCTGACGGCAATCCTTCCCGCATTGTCCCGACGCCCGCGGTTGCACCGAAACGAAAGGGGAACGGCTGATTGGTTGTATGATGGACACCAATTACGATTAACGAAGGGATGTTTTTACTGAGAGCACGTTTTTTGGATGTGGTAGAAAAATCTTTCAGCAGATTACAAAGAAAATTGAAAATAGGTTTATTTTGATAAAACATGATCCTTAAAAATTGAGGAATACGAAGATTTTATAATAACAAAATAATGCAAATGAGAAAAGTTAATCACGTATGTATAGATAGTCGAGAAAACTGTCAATGATAACCAAAAAGGGATTGTGTATGGTTTCCTTAGAGTGAAGCAAGCTACCAAAATTGGAAGAATACAAAGACCTCAAAAAAAAAAAAGAAACTATGAGGACAAATAAATACCAGTAAATATGGTCAAAGACCAGCGACTGTCAATAGTCACTAATCAGATAGTCAATGCATTGCAAAAATCTGGCGTTACTATTCATGAAGAGCCAAGACCTAAACGTAAATAGTCTTTGTGCGGCTGATTGATGACGGGCAGCGACCTCCCAATTAATTACAATCAGCGCTCAGCTGACGGCAATCCTGCCCGCATTGTCCCGGCGCCGCGGTTGCGCCGGTTCGAAAGAGGAACGGCTGATTGGCTATATGATAGACACGAATTAACATTAACGAAAGAATTTTACTGAGAGCACATGTTTTGGATGAGGTAAAAATATCTTTCAGCAGGTCAAAAAGGAAAGAAAAAAACATTATTGGACTAATAAATTATTCATAAAGCATGATTCCTAAAAACAAGGGAAACGACAAAAATAACTCAAGTGAGTAGGGATGGTCGAAGAACAGCTACTATCAATAGTCACTACATAGGAAACCATTCACAATGCAGTGAAGCTTGATACCAAAATTAGAAGAATACAAAGGCCTGAACAACAAAAAAAACTTGAGGAGAAAAAAAGTAAAATTGGTCGAAGATCAGCCATAGGCCAGCCACTAATGAGAGTCCCGTCAATAATTCACTTGGAGCCAAGAACAATACTGGAACAGAATTTGTGCGGCTGATTGATGACAGGCCGCGATCTCCCAATTAATTACAATCACCGTTTAGCTGACGGCAATCTTTCCCGCATTGTCTTGACGCAGCGGTTGCGCCGCAACGAAAATGGAATGGCTGATTGGTTGCATGATGGACACCAATTAAGGGGATGTTTTAGCTGAGAGCAGTTTTTTCGGACGTAAAGTAACTTCACCCCTGTAATCCCCGAAGGGGTAGGCAGAGGTAAATGCATGCATTCAATCATACATGCAAAACCCCACGATTCGCCGGTTACGTTTTGGCCCATGTAACAGGGGGCGAGCCTATTGACATCTCCGGGTACATTACCAAACTTCGGGGTACCTACTGGGTAACTTCCAGAAAATGGAAAAATCCCAATATTTAGAACTAGCAATAAATAATTTTACACCGTTATCTCTAATATCTCCCGACCCGGGAATCGAACCCATGACCCCAGATAGACATCTACTCAAAACCAGAGGTCAAAATGCAGATGTGGTGCCACGCGGGAGACATATGTTATTTTATTTTTGTTGCAACTCAGCCATAGCAAAGTTTGTTAAAAATAATACATTCTGAAATCTTTACTCTCTTATATGTCGTAATGGTGTATGAATACAGAATACAAATAAGCAACTGAATTATTTTTTATGTAACAACTGGACGAAAAATATGAAAATTATTCAGTTATTTCAGATGTCGAGTAATCAGCTTACCTTCCGCTCATGGAATAATTTATGCGGGTCTCCAACTTTTCATATCCAAATAATCATACCTGAAACAAGAGTTACCATATTAGGATCTCGTTTTGAAGAACACAAGAATTCATAATACAGGTTTTAAGGCGGGAGTAAAAAAATAAAAACCGGTCAAGTGCTAGTCGGACTCGCGCTCCGATGGTTCCGTATAAATAAAAAAAAATAAACCAGGTATATGTATAAATAAAAAAAATAATCAGTTTCCGCAATTTTCCCTTTGTCTGTGCTATGAGACGTTGCTTCATACCAAATTTCAAGATTTTGAGTTCACGGGAGGTACCCTGTAGGTTTTGATTCCCTTGCGAGTTTCGAAAATTTGCGGCATAAACGGCTGTTTCTTTTGATTGCGTTGGCTTAAGAGTCTTGACAGACAAACAGACGCGCGGACGGACTTGTCAAAGTAATACTATAAGGGTTCCGGTTTTTTCCTTTCGAGCTGATTTAAGGTGTGATTCCGAACTCCACTGCACGAAGCAGTGCTGCTGCAGCAGAGCTTCGTGCAGCGGCGTTCAGAATCAAATCTTTACTTGTCGGTTAATGCAGTATTGTGGTCAGACTAAAATTCTTTTTCAAATATAAACATATTAGCAGGATCATCCCACCTGTGCAAATCGAGGTTGCCTCTTCCGTATCCGGTTTTCCGTAATTATTTTTTCCATGTGAACCGGTATTCCTCTGAGGCAATTATGTAAAACGAGTTATCAGAAAAAAACCGCCCACGTGCGAATCTGACTCGCGCACGAAGAGGTCCGTCCCATTGTCTACAAAAAAGACGGCAAAAAATCACCTTTGTATGAGAGCCCCCTGAATAAATAGAATATAGACTAGCTGACCCGGCAAACTTCGTATTGCCTATATATTGATATAACTAAGTATTCTGTGAATATTTGAAGCGTCTACCAGTGGCAGATATGGTGCTAGCGCAACAATGCTGCGGCAGCACCATATTTCTCAATTTTCTACTGCGATGCTGCCGCGACATTGTCTCGTAGCTCGGAATGTATATATATAAACTTATAGGATAATATAATATGACTGACTGATTGTGGGGACTGGTTTGTTATGATTTGCGGGTGTTATTTTCTATCACGTTATTAAGATGTTGATGGATATTTGCGTATGTGTTTATATGCAAATATTTATATGCCATGGACGTTCACATTATGTTTATTCTATTTTAATTTGATTTCTATTTATATTTAAATTAAATCTAAGGTTTTGACAAAAGAGTTAGAAAACACGCTGAGTTTGTTGAGTAGCGGAGTTCTGCTCAGTAGTGCCTGCACTTGGAGCTCTACTAAGACTATGATTATGACGAACACTTTTTTTTTCTATGAAGGAATTGAAAAATTTGATGTTATATTAAATTATAATATAATATTATTATTAAATTGGTATTTATGAATACCTTTTGGATTATTATTTATTAGATTCAGATTCTTATAAGTCATTCTCTATAGATAGCTTATAACCCGACAATGCAAAAGTGTCCTTGTGGACCAATTTGAAATAAATGATTTGAAATTTTATGGAGATAAGTAGTGCAGCACACACGTCCAAATTTGTTGCGGAGCGGACAGCGGATTCGGTACGCTCCGAACCAAATCTGGCCGTGAGTAGCGGCTTTGGTCCGATGCGGTCCGCTCGCGCGAGTTCTGTCGGCGGAGTCGGTCCGCCGGACTGAATCCGGTCGACTGTTACTTCTATGCGAGCCCCTAAAATATTTTGTTCTGTTTTTTTTTTTTTTTTTTTTTTTAATTAATCGCAGTCGCAAACAAGCATGCAGTTCACATTGATGTTAAGTGATGACTGCAGCCTATAGACATCCACACAAAGACCACGATCAAAATGCAGATGCGTTACCACTCCTGAGGCCTAAGGTGTTATGCCTCTGTGCCGGAAATTACAGGGCCATACATTACCACCTGACCGGAACACGATAGTGCTGAACACTACCATTTAGCGGCAAGTATATTAGGTAATGCGGTGGTGCCTACGCCCGCGAGCTCCGTCACTGGAGCTCTACCACCAGTGAATTTTTAGTATTTAGTATTTGTAGTTATAGCGGCAAAACATCTGCGAAAATTTCAACTCTCTAGCAACAACGATTTATGATATACACCTGGTGAAGGACAGAATCACAGACGGACGGACAGCGGAGTCTTCGGAGACCCGTTTTTACCCAATAGCTACGGAACTCTAAAAAATTAAAATCGCCCGTTTCAATATAATGAAAACTCATTTATTGCGTTGGCGGTTGAAAAATGTTACACTACCAGTGGGCGTCACTCATAATGAAATCCTGCGGGAGCTAGAATTTGCGAGGGTAGTTATTTTACTTGGAATTAATATTTGACTGGGGTCACAGCACTAGATAAACATTTAGAAATCTTGCCACGACTAAACTAAAATTTTCAGGTGACGTATTTATAAATAAATTCAAGACAAAGTTTCATGAGATATAACACCCAAAACTGAAAAGTAGAAGAACGCCTTTTGCTTTTATAAGCGACTTTTTGTACGGAATTTTTAAAATAATTTGTTTTTTCTTTTTAACGTCATGAAGTGGCAAATTAGCATACAGAATACATATTTTTTTGTTATAAAATTGGCAAATAATCATGCAGTTCACATTGATGTTAAGTGATGACTGCAGCCTATAGACACCCACACAATGACCAGCGGTAAAAATGCAGATGTGTAGCCACTCCTAAGGCCTAAGGTGTTCTGCCTCTGTGCCGGAAATTACAGGGCCTTACATTACCACCTGACCGGAACACGATAGTGCTGAACACTACCATTTAGCGGCAAGAATATTAGGTAATGCGGTGAACTCCCGTCACTGCAGCTCTATACAATTTGTATTAAGGGAGCGCTAGATACTACAATTGAACTATAGGTTTTATAAGGTAACTAGCTGATTCGGCAAACTCCGTATTGCCTCACAATGAAATAATGTGTCAAAGGTTTGAAAGATACGGACTATTTCTATGGGAAAATGAAAATGTGGTTTATACTATTTCCCTTCGATTTCTTCATATTTTCTTACCTTTTAAACCTTCCCTGGACTTCCAAAAATCATTCAAAACCAAAATTAGCCAAATCGGTCCAGCCGTTCTCGAGTTTTAGCGAGACTAACGAACAGCAATTGATTTTTATATATACCTATAGATGCGGTGGTAAGTACACTAAGTTTTACTAGTGGTACAGCTATAGTGACGGAGCTCGCGGGCATAGGCACCACCGCATTACCTCTATCTGCCGCCAAATGGTAGTGTTCACAGAGACAACCACTCTGGTCTCAGGTGTGGCAACGCATCTGCATTTTGACCCCTGGGTTTTGTGTGTTCTATAGGCTGCAGTCATCGCTTAACATCATTTTTTTTTTTGTAATGGAAGTGGCAAACAAGCACGCAGTTCACATTGATGTTAAGTAATGACTGCAGCCTATAGACCCCCAGACGAAGACCAAGGTCAAAATGCAGATGAGTTACCACTCCTGAGGCCTAACGTTATGCCTCTGTGCCGGAAATTACAGGGCCGTACATTACCACCTGATCGGAACACGATAGTGCTAAACACTACCATTTAGCGGCAAGTAAATTAGGTAATGCGGTGGTGCCTACGCCCGCGAGCTTCGTCACTGGAACCTTACCACCAGTAAAAGCAAGTATCAATGTGAGCGGCATGCTCGTTTGCCACCTTCCTCACATAAAAAAGTACATTAAGTACTTCTCTTGCCCACTATCTTCATCCCTGGACTAGCCTCAGGTGAATTAAGATTTAATTTACTTCGACGTTAATACAAATATCACACTACACTTCCACTATATCCAGCGGTAATTCGGTCACAACCTTGGCGGCCCTACATCGGGCCTTCATCGGTCGTCAGTGACCGCATTCAATGCCACACGCGCTGTAATTTACTAACGCTCTGAAACCACAATAGGGCCCACCCCTCTTGTGGTTTCCGAGACAAATTCCAAAATGAAATCCTACGGGAAAACATCTGCGAAAATTTCAACCCTTGGCTTGGCCAATTCACTGATTAAAAATCTAAGTTTCAAGTTCAAAGTCAAATCATACAGTCAGTCTGTAAATCTGTTTTTCTTGTCAAATAATTTCTGAATATTAAATCTGAATAAATTAAAAAAAAAAACCGCTATACCTATTGGTAAATTAAAAATTAAAGAAAACAAAATTGTACTTAGTGCCTACGGCCTCCGTCACTGGAGCTCTACAAATCGCTTAGTTCAGACGCAGATGCACATTGTAATATTTGTGATCTTTTTGTAGCAAATATATAAATTGCATTGAGGGAGCGCTAGACGCTACAATTTAACTGTAGGTTTGATGCGGTGGCAGATATGGTGCTAGCGCTAGTACACCAAGTACTCTTTCCCACTATCATCATCCCTGGACTAACCCCAGATGAATTATGATTTAATACACTTCGACGTTTAAATAAATATATCACACTACACTTCCACTATATCCAGCGGTAATTCGGTCACAAGCTTGGCAGCCCTACATCGGTCGTCAGTGACCGCATTCAATGCCAGCCGCGCTGTAATTTACTAACGCTCTGAAACCACAATAGGGGTGGGACTGGACAATTTACTGATTGAAGTCTAAGTTTCAAGTTCAAAGGCAAATATTTTTTTTTTAATAGATAATCTATTCTATGATATTAAATCTATTCTATTATATGATATTTCTTTCTTTCATTCAAATATGTAAATTTCAGCGAAAACGAGCCCTAGTCGGACGATCCACCCGTATACTTTGTAAAGCAAGCATATAATAATATTATAATGAATGGCTCCGTAATACCCAAATATCAGAGACAGAGCCTTTGTAGCTCCAAAGTTCTCAGGGATGGCAACGCATTTTGACCTCTGGTTTTAGTCTGGGTGTCTATGGGCTGCAGTCATCACTTAACATCCATGTGAGCTGCATATTGTTTGCCACATTCGTTACATTAAAAAAAAAGAATTACCTGTGTAAATATGTTATCGGTGCCAAGCCTTAAACAAATAATTTTATTTTAATCACTTAAATATGAATGAATACGAGCAAATTAATACACTGAACACAACGTAACCGGCGAATCGTGGGTGTTTGCATGTATGCTTGAATTTATGCATTTACCTCTGCCTTTCGGGGATTACAGGCGTGAAGTTACGTTTTAATACAATGAAATGCCTACTTTAGTGATTTTGGCTTGGCACCGACTTCAAACCTATTAGTAAGTAGCACATATAAATAATAGGTAGTATATAATTCCAATTAAATCTTTATTATTTTTTACTTTTCAGTTTTGAAGTCGGTTTTTCATAACGTAGTTATATTTATTTAATACTTTTTAGTTTATTGCTGCATTGCCAATTAGATTAATGTTCACATCTGTTAAATTTGTAGTGGTAAAATCTGACTCTTTTAGCTTTGTGACAATTAGATACGTAATTTAAATTGTTTAGGTGTGTCGATACAAAATTATTACACGACTATACCAAATCAATGAAAAAATTTAATCCAAGAAGGAGTAAGTAAGCTGTGTTGTGTCGTCGATGAGTAAATGTGTCATTGTCACTTGTTGTCATGCGCATTAGGACTATATAGGACGTCAGTGGATTCAACGCACTGTATGACAACTCGCCGTCTATTCTTATTCCTTTAGTCTGAGGTGAAAGTAAAAAAATACTCATAAAATAAAAACTGATGGGCCTATCTGAATCAATTTTTTTTGGGACCAATTCGAAACTATTCCGCATCAAACAAAAAAAGAATTACGTAAATCGGTCCAGAAATCTCGGCGAAATTCGCATTCATACATAAAAAAATATATATTATATATACCGACCGAATTGAGAACCGAATCGTTTTTTGAACTCGGTTAAAAATCACTTCACAGACTTCACAAAAACATATTCAACCACCCGAATCTCAATGTAAAATTGAAACAGCAGTAATTAATTAGCGAAACGCGTGCGGTAAGCCGCGTGTAAACAAATTATGTATCAGCGAGCGTGGCTATTGTTGACCGTTGTAAAATATTCGCAGCTAAAACACTGATAATGACAAATTACATGTCAATGGGGTATCTTTTTAAACTTATGGTCTAAGATGGCCGAACCCAGATCGACCTTTAAACATCTGTTTACCGAATTAAACATTTTTTATCAAAGCTAAAATAAAAATTTACATTAACATAAACAAACATTAAACACGTCTTGGTTTTAAGCATTTTTCTTTAATTTGTTAACCAACCAAATGTGTTTGAAACTAAAACTTTTAAAAAGGTCTATGATGTAGGTAAATATGAAACTGTGTAATAATACGGATTGTTGACTTTATAGAATATTTTATATGTAAGTTTCATATAAATTCATGACAATAAAACGATTTCTCGGAGGTTTTCAGGAAATCTATGGTTCAACAATGTTAGAAAAAACCATAGAAATATGAATGCCATGACATAACGATCTCGTTTAACTTGATTTTGAATGAAACTCGATGTAAAATTGAATTAACAGTAGTAATTAACGAATCGCGTGTGGTAAGCGGTGTGTAAACAATTTGTAAAACATGCGCAGCTTAAACACTGATAATTACATGTCAATCGTGTTTTACATTTAAAATCTAATGCAAAAATTAATGTTTACTAGCTACGAATAAAATATAGTAGGCTTGTTTACCCGTGTCAATAGGGCATATGCATAAAATTTAAAATTGTCTCAAATATTTTATTCTCGAATACTTACCAACGTTATATTATAATTACAAAGTTTTCTTTTACGTAACTTCACGCCTGCAATCCCCGAAGGGGTAGGCAGAGGTAAATGCATGCATTCAAGCATACATGCAAACACCCTCGATTCGCCGGTTACGTTTTTGGCCCATGTAACAGGTGGCGAGCCTGTAGACATCTCCGGGCACATTACCAAACTTCGAGGTACTGGGAAATTTCCAGAAATGGAAAAATCCCAATAGAACCAGATGTAACGGTGTTAAGACCTTCATCTCTGGTTCTATTGGGATTTTTCCATTTTCTGGAAATTTCCCAGATAACCTCCTACCCGGGAATCGAACCCAGGACCTCAGCGAAGTAGTAGTGGCCTGCTACCACTAGGCTACCGAGGCAGTTAAAGTTTTTTTTATTTACTAATTATTTAATGCCATTAAGGTAAAGTCACCAATGCTCGACACTCTAAGGAAAACACTTTGTTTATATGGAAATAATTATATATTTATCAAACAAAACAATCACAGCTTTTTTATACGAATGCAGTGTATCTTAGAAAATTATGTTAAGTAATAAAATTTGCAATAATCAACATACTTTTAATTACTATTAATTTTTTTTTAATGTTGCCTTAAGTACTAATAGTTAACATCACAAAAAAAGAAAATCACCATAAGTAGACGGTCAAATGCACTAATAGTTGACATCATATTTAATTAATCCAGTTGGAGATTTAAGACATCAGTGCTTGATATACTTAATTAACTTAGGTAATAATTACTTATCCATCAACCTCTAAGGCACTATCAAATTTGTACTTAATTCTATCACCAGTTATAATCATATTTGGTACATCAAGGACTTTAATTATTTGAGATTCAATTATAGCACTGATATCCCTATCATTTTCTTTGAATACTGTTTTAGATTCATCACATGCTATCATTGCCATAACTTCAATTTCTATTTTAGTTACTTTTTGGACAATCCAAGCATATTTGTAATATCTCTTTTTGTCAGGAAACTTAACAATAACATAGTCACCTTGCTTAATTCTACTCTGTTCCTCCTTTCTTTCTTCTTCATTTTTCTCATCAGTGACTTCATCAGAAATATCATTCGTGCTGTCTCCAGATTCTACCCATTGTTCTTCGGTAGTTGAGCTATAATAGTCAGTCTTTTTAAGTTTGTTTTCTAAACTATTTTTATTTTACTTTAGTAATTTCTTATCAGTCTTAAGTTTTCGTGCTTTTTCATTCTCTTCTTTCTTTATTTTTCTTTCCTCAGCTCTTCTTTTTTTTTCATCCTCTATTTCAGTCTTTTTCTTTTCTTTGTTTTCATGGTATCTTTGCCATTCCAAAGATGATACAACAGATGGCACTTTTTCTTTCCTTCTTCCTTTTGAGTTTTGTTTAGGAGTTGGCCAAAACAATGCTCTTTTAAATGGACTAGGTATTACCATATTATCTGAAATCTTTGAACAGCTTCCTTGTGGCCTATAATGACTTGATATAGGTGGTTCAAACGCTCCTGTGTTTACTGAGCATTCAACATTTTGAGTAGTTTTTTCTTCGACTTCTTTGCAGGGAGTTTTAGGGTCTCCATTTAAGGATAAATTTTTTTTTTCATTGGTGTCTTGCCCTTTACTTTATTCAGTTAAGTTACCCTAGGTACCCCAATTTTTTTTGCCGCAGTTGACGTCGGAACTCCTCGTTTGCATTCTTGAATTGTGGCGTCCATATCAGCTTCAGAATAACGAAACATCTGTCCTTTGATTGGCGGCATAATTATCAGTCTGGAACAATAGAACCAATAATTGACATCATGTATACCCCAATAGTAGACACCATGTCTACCTTTAGTAAAAGTTATCCAAAGTTGTTGATATCTCTACAGTAATCTTTTCATTGGGAATAGAGTTCAACATCGTGCCAAACCAAACTTATGAGTTTAATATCTCGAAACACCAATGGTTGACACACCTGTCATCTATTAGATATTAATTATTTTTGGAACTAATAGTAGACATATCATACATTGCAATAATTTGACAAAAAATAATACCAAACACACGTTTATCATTATCCCAACTTATCAATAATACGTTATCAAATGAGTAAAAAGTATTTTTTAAATAAATATTAATTCAAAACTCACCTTCAAATTTCGGCTTCCTTAACCAAAAACATAAGAAATCGCGGAACGCGTGCTCACTCCGTTACTTATTTGACAACAACTGATGACATTTTGAAATTTCTTTTTCGAAACTGTTGGGAGTTTTTGAGAACAATTCATAGATGGTGCTAGGTATCCCATTATATTGTAATATGAGTAATTCTAATAAAATTGTTTTTAATACAAGAACATTTCTTCGTAGGTGTCATCCTTTAGGTCACTGTCTGGCATTGGTGACTTTACCTTAAATATTATGTAAATAGTGCAAAACAACGGAAAGAAATTCAAACTTCCAAAACGCGCCGCCATTGGTCGAGACGAAATAACACTTTGTCTGGTGTTTTCTAATACTATTTTTGCACTTAGGTACTATACAATACTTGTAAGATGGCTTTTTGGTTCTTCCATGATTTGCAGAGCAATTAAAATTGAACATACGTATGAAGTAACACAAAAGTTTAGAGTAAAAAACACTCGACGTGTGTTGTGACGTCACAACACACGTCGTCAAAATGACGGCGTTTGAAGAGCTCAAATTTACTCAAAGTTTTACACCCATATTCTAAGTCGTTACCTCGACCTTAACTCAACCTTACTCAAGAGAATTGGTATTCTTAGTTGTAACTAATAACGTGAACTCGACATTCTCCTCCGTTTGAGGTAAGAAAGCAACTGTCAAACTACAAGGTACCTCACGACCTACCTTGAAGTTTCGAGGATTATTTACATTTCACAGTTTTTCGTGTCGAAACTGTCTGGAAATATAATTAAATACCAATTTTTTATATATAAATAGATTCTCAAGACTTTCTGAATTATCTTTATGTTAATCCGTACACATGAGTTACTGTCAAAATACAACCAAGAATATGGATTTCGAGGCGTCCTCATAAAGTGTCCTCAGCTGAGTGTGAGTCAAGGAATGTTTCGAGTAACGTCTTAGAATATGGGTGTTAAATTTCGCTTTGAAAAATAAGTAATATTTTCAGACCTATTTATAATTTTTCTACGATATATATAAGTAAATAATTAGCTTAAGACGAAAAAAAAAACTGGTTGCCTGTAAAGTCGGTTTTACGGGCGAAGATTTTACGTGACAACGTCTTTTTCTCGGTAGAAAGGCATTCGCCGGTCCGGCAGGCCTCTCTCTCGTTCGGTGACTCATCGTTACGTTACCGGGCGTTACACTTTTTCATGAGTGACTCCGAGCCGCAACCTAATTTAAGACGTTGTCACGTCAAAAAAATATTTCATGAATATTCCCTATTATAATAATGGACAACGTTACCTGATGTAAGAATTCAGGATATATCGCGTTTTATTCATATAAATCATGGATCATTGTAGTAAACAATTTCAGCTTCCTAAAACGCTTTACGCCATGTTATGAGATATGATGTCATACTGGTTGTAAACAAACCAATGTCAACGCGTCATCAACATGTCACGATGGTAATTTTAGGTTTTGTTTACTATACTAATGACGTCATACGACAAGAATCACCACCGTTTTCGTCCGTTCGTGTAAAGTAGATGTGATGAAATGTAAGTTTTATTGGTTTTATGCATAGAGCAACACCGGAGGGGAGTAGCCGTATGCAGGCTTTCCCCTCTGTCAAAGTACAAGCCCAAATGGGCCTATACCTGTCGCCTAGATGTTTAAATGTGTGCATGAAATTGTTTGTGTATTTTGTTAAAGTCAAGGTGTGAGTTTCGTAGTAAAAGACGATTTTTGTAGTGTGCATGTGTGTCGCACCCATTTCCGCCCGCAAAAATTGACAGACTGTTTTGCCTCGGTAATAAACGCTATGGCTACTCTCCTCCAGTCCGCCGCGGTCGGTGGCCTGTGTAGCTCTTTGGTTTTATGCGCCAAAAAATAGGTTTTAGATATATTTTTACGGCTTACTACAGCTACATTCAACGACTTGAGGCTTGTTTAAAAAGTGTCAAGTGGCTTATTCTGTTATATTTTCGCCAGACTGGCCACTACTTCTTTAAAAGGCTATTACACGACACGGTATTCAGGGTCCGGCAGAAAGGGTGGGCGTGGCTTCGCGCCGGGTTGGCGCTTATTACACTATCCGGTCGACAGCGCCCTAACTCAGTCTCAGTACAAATTCACGGGCCGCTGCAGTCACCCTAATTAGGGCCCTTACTCCCTAAATGTTATTACACTACCCTTGCTATCGTTCCATGAATACCGTGCCGTGTTATAAGTCCTTTACTGGGGAAGGAGAAATCGAATTAAAAACACGTGTAAGAAGAACAAAGTTGCCACGATCGAAGTAGCCACGTGCAACTCTTTTGAAGTTGCAACATTTGTAAGGCATCCAAGTTTGCTTCAAGGGAGAATAAATTATCAACAGGTGACCTTTAACGTGATACCAGCCGAAATGTATAGTACAAGATACGACATTAAAAATATCCAGGGTGGATCTAAGGCAACGTTCAAAATAAAAATTTTGATTCTTTATATTAAGAACTGTCAGACGTACGTAGACATAGAGCAACACGGGCCACAGCGTTAATTACCGATGCAAAACAGTCTGTCATTTAATGCGGGGGGAAATGTGTATGACATGACACACACCCAGAACAGACTCAACAAAAATCGTTTATTACTACGAAACTTACGCCTTGACTTTAACAAAAAAACATCAACAATTTGACACACACATTTCCACATCTCGGCGACAGGCGTAGGACCACTTGCGCCTGTACAGGCCTGGAAAGCCTGTATATGACTACTCCCCTCCGGTCCGGCCGGTGGTCCGTGTTGTTCTATGTACGTAGATTTTACGTTTCTTAGGCTCCTCATCACTTTGGAGTTTTTAATACTTTAGATATCCATCTTTGGGTTAAACTTTTTAATATCTGCCCTTACATGTTATTTGGCATAGATCAATCCCAAATAGGGTGGGTGCCTAGATTATATCACAATATAAGATGATATCTCAATATCATCTAGATTTACTGGTGGTAGAGCTCCAGTGACGGAGCTCGCGGGCGTAGGCACCACCGCATTACCTAATATACTTGCCGCTAAATGGTAGTGTTCAGCACTATCGTGTTCCGGTCAGGTGGTAATGTACGGCACTGTAATTTCCGGCACAGAGGCATAACACCTTAGGCCTCAGGAGTGGTAACGCATCTGCATTTTGATCTTGGTCTCTGTGTGGATGTCTATAGGCTGCAGTCATCACTTAACATCAATGTGAACTGCATGCTTGTTTGCCACTTCCATTACATAAAAAACCAAACTAGATTTAAATTGGAAATCTAGGCAACAATGGATGTGACCCACTTTTCAAGAGACAACTTACTTAATATCTTTACACTTCTTTAAGGTGACAAGTAAGCATGCAGTTCATATGGATATTAAGTGATGATGGATGCAGGCTATAGACTTCGTCATCTATACAATACCAGAGGTCAAAATACAGATGTGTTGCCACCCTTGAGACCTTAGTTGTTATGTCTCTGTGATAATTATTACGGGGCCATACATTCGATCTAACCGGACCACGACAGTGCTGAACCATTTGGCGACAGACAGATTAGTTATGCGGTGGCAGCCTATAAGACACTCACACAAAGACCAGAGGTAATGCGGTGGTGTTTACGTCCTCGAGTTCCTATACTGGATCTCTACCACCAGTAAAAGCATAGATAGGTTATCTTTATCATCATAAAAAAACAGATGAGGGTACATATATATTTCAGACGCATCTTAGACTATTAACTGTAGGCGGGAAGTAAACACGTGACCTTTTAGCCGGCGCTGAAATAATACTTTCAGAAACCTTTGTGAAAATCTCGCGTTCGCCCACAACGAATGCTCGCGGCGCCTGCGTGGTTAGATTTAAATTATTTGTGGGTTTAGTCTAAAAAAGCAGGCCAAGTGCGAGTCGGACTATTGTGCACAGGATTTCGAGATTTATTGAATTAAATCTATAGGTATGTAAAAGAAAATTTACCGTATTTTATTCAAAATGATAGGTCCAATAGTTGCCAACAAGTTGTGGGGGACACCTCGGTTTGCACCGAGAATGACAACAACTCTGCGCGACTTTGATATGGACTGTATATTTCTTCTTCTGCAATAGTTCCTTACTCTTACTATTGTAAATTAACACTACACTTATACTGTCTAAGCTACTTCAACCAGCGTTTCTGGCTGACTACACTATAACTTTTTCACTTGGCAAGTAAGAAAGTAGTGAATTTTAGTCTTTTTTCTTTAAAACTATGAAAATAACGATTGAAATCCTTACCACAAGACATTTATTTTGACATGTCAAGTAATGTAAGAAATATAGAGAAAGAAAAAAAATAATGTGATGAATGAAAATGCAGACGCGTTGCCACCCCTGAGACCTAATTTGTTATGTCTCTATGATAATTATTACGGTGCCATACATTACCATCTAACCGGAACGCGATAGTGCTGAACACTACAATTTGGCGACAGATAGATTATGTAATGCGGTTGTGCCTACACCCTCGAGCTTCTGCGCTAAAACTGTACGACCAGTGAAGTTTTATTGTTTCTAACGGGTATAATTATTTGCAAAATGTTTCTAGGTTTTCGCAAGCTACACTTACTAAAATAAATGACTATGACTTCACCGAAGGTCTAAGACAGGCATAGCTTTAATACTAGCAACAAAACAAATTGGTTCTCCCAAGTTTTCGACTAAAGAAAACTAATAGGTCACCCCTACTAAGATATTGCGTAGAATTCTACGATAAGATACCAGGCCACATTGTTCAACTTACCAAGAGTTAGTTCAAAACATAATATGTTTAGAACGAACTATGTGTTTAATATATTATATTAAACGCGCACTATGCAAAAAGACCCTCTTAACTTGATGACTATCTCAATCAAGGATACATAAGCAAATACTAGTTTAATTTCTTTAACACACATAAGTATATTGAGAAATGTATAATTGTGAAATTAGTGGATATTTCGCTCAACCAGAGTTATTTGATGGGTTTCTCCCACACCACAGCAATATCAAAAACAAGACAATATAAATACGAGTAGCATGTTGCTAAAAATGATCGGAAAGCATCGAATAATAATGTAAAATCTAATAGAAATGAAACTTACATACAATCCTCGCTTCGAATTTGGTTAGACTCTTAGCCTGGGTTGCACCACGACATTTGTTGAGGTTCTCTAATTTAAAGAAATCTGTTAAAGTTAGAGAAGGAAGTAAAATATTAGAATAACTTTAACAAATATCGTGGACGTGGTGCAACCCAGGCTTAGGATAAGATTCACAGACCGCACTACGACTCTACTTTCAAGCGTTCTAACGTAGTTCTAACGTACTTTACGTTAGAACTGCCAAAACCCATACTGCACTGACAGTTCTAATGGGGCTGACATATCCTCCAGTGGACAAAAGCCTCCAAATAAATTTAGATAACAAAAATACTTAGCCCGAAGTAAAGTCGTAGTGCTGTCTGTGAATTTATCCCTTAGGCCTTAGACTTACGCAAACAAACTAATTTCAATCATAACAAACACTCACACTTGCAAAATAGATAATGATTGGATTCGATTGGTCATGACAAAATCATTTCGCCGACCGGCAAGGAAACGTGCGGTGTCCATTTTAATCCCTCTCGCCGGTGTGTCTATTTACGTAGATCCATTTTTAATTAGCCACACTTTACATTATTATTCGTAGTAAGTACGTATCTATACCATTTATGTTTTTTTTTTCGGCAAAATTAAATTTTATTTATTATTGATTCAGTACATTTCAAAATACACTTTTATACAATAAGTACCGCACCACGAAAACCTCACAGGGTTTATCTGGGCGCCGGTGAGTCGCTAATTTTAGGCTTAGTGTAGTACCTTTTTAATTTATTACAGAAAAATTTATGGTTTGTACTATACATAATTTGCAAATCTACAGGAAGTTTATTTAAATAATGAGATATTAGATAACTTATCACTCTAGTCCCATAGAGGTTGTTGCTTTTTGGCAGAATATACTTGTTTCGATTTATGAGTGTTCTCATGTATACAGGTCTTATATTTTCCACGAGAGAATCTAAGTTATTGTTTTCAGACAAAATTAAGTATTCAATTTTTTTATACACACACATAATATTACAATATTCGAACAACTTTCTTGCGTCATTTTTAGTTTTATTTAGTATATGTTTAGGCGTTATAGTTTGTAATATTCTTAATTGCAATTTGTATATGGATTCAATATAAGATGTGTATGTTCTGCCATAGCTACTTAATCCGTAACTTATAACCGAATCTGCCAAGGCCATATAAATGAGTCTTAATATATTGAAAGGCAATTTATGTTTCAATACATAAAGTTTACTTAGAACCGATCTTAGTTTATTACATACATGATCTTTATGCGGGCCCCAGCAGAGCCTGTTATCAATCACTAGACCTACATATTTATGTCTATCAACTATTTCTAAAGACGAACAATTACATACATTATTTAATGAGTGAGAGTGTAGGCAAGCGTGTACATGGGACTTAATGGAAGGTGAAATATTTGTATGGTTGTGTGACGAATGAATGTGTACTATTTTGGTTTTTTGTGAGTTAATGACAAGTCCGTGATCATGCGCCCATTTGCACAGGTTGTTAAAGTTTGTTTGTAGTAAATTTTGGGCCTCATAAATATTTTTATTAGCCACCAGGAGGCATGTATCATCCGCGAATTGGTAAACGGATCCCTTACTAAAAATATTGCTCATGTCGTTTACGTACAGAAGATATTCGGTCGGACCTAATATAGAACCTTGTGCCGTGCCTTTAGTGGTCAAGATCTTTGAACTAAACTTGTCTTTGATTTTAACAGTCGTATATCTATTACTGTGGTAACTCATTAACAATTTTAAAAGAGGGCCTTGCACTCCGTTTTGTTTTAGCTTATCATATAGTAGGTCATATCTTAGCATATCAAAAGCTTTACTAAAATCAATAAATAACGCTAATACATGCATTTTTTTATCTAGACATTTATTAACTTCATCAGAAAATTTACTTAGTAGTTGGGTGGTGCTTTTATGTTTCTGAAAACCATATTGATTTTTACTGATAATACTGTTTGATTGAAGATAATTATTTAGTTGGTCACCTATAAATCTTTCAATTATTTTATCTAATGCCGATAGAATTGTAATCGGTCGATAGTTATTATATACATCATATTTGCCTTTTTTATGTATGGGCCTAATTATTCCTATTTTAAGAAGATCTGGATAAATTGATGTTTTGAAACATTGATTTATTAGATGTGTTATTACTGGGACCAACTGGGTAGAATTTTTTATAATATCCTTTGTTCTAATGTCATCATAGCCTGGACTTTTTTTTTCATTTAGATTTTTAATTATAGATTCCCCAGTATTGCCGTATTATTTAGGACATTTATTCATCAATAGAACTTTTTACTTTTAAAACTTTAGTTTAACGAAAACCTTTTCGGAAATCACCTACAATTATTCGGGAATTCACAGTAACGTATACACCAATTAGTTAAGTTTGTAACTTAACGCGAACCCAAGAAGGTATTGCCCTAAAGCGATCCAACACCGGACCTCCCTAATTACACTAATTGATTAGCAACCGATTGCATTACTCGACAACAATCAGTTACTGTTTTTTTTTTTTTTTTTTTATGTTATTGAAGTGGCAAACAAGCATACAGTTCACATTGATGTTAAGTGATGACTGCAGCCTATAGACACCCACACAAAGACCAAGGTCAAAATGCAAATGCGTTACCACTCCTGAGGCCTAAGGTGTTATGCCTCTGTGCCGGAAATTACAGGGCCGTACATTACCACCTGACCGGAACACGATAGTGCTGAACACTACCATTTAGCGGCAAGTAAATCAGGTAATGCGGTGGTGCCTACGCCCGCGAGCTCCGTCACTGGAGCTCTACCACCAGTAGCGGCAAGTAAATCAGGTAATGCGGTGGTGCCTACGCCCGCGAGCTCCGTCACTGGAGCTCTACCACCAGTAACGTTACCACGGACGGAAGAAGCGATTGTCAATAGTGTCAGTTTCACACGCAGGGATTCAAGTAGGGTTGGGCAGATCCAGGCTGATCATTTTCTGGACATTTGTGGAACCAATTACTGGACACGGGACAACACGCAATATTCCGGAACAGTTGACAATTCAATGTTCGATTTGTATGTTTGTATGTATCTTCGCCAGGTCCCTAAAGGGGTAGGCAGTGTGTGGAGCCCCAGATATCCCGGTCATGACACACCTCACATGCCACATCTACCTTCATCATTCTTTTCATACATGAACGCCGATTCCTAAGACTTTTGACCCCACCATCAGACAGCACTGGACCTATTTGGTCATGGTAGGTCAGTCTTGGTGTTCCTGGGCCTCTGCAACTGCATTGTAGTATATCTGTTTAGTCAATCGCTTATTCGACATTCTTTCTTTATATGCCTGAACCATCGGAGCATGCCTTTTTTTCATTTTTACACCGATACTATTATTCACACATTATGTTTACGATTTCTAAGTCGATCAAAATTGATAATTTGAATTAATTTTAATTCTTTTGAGACATTTTCCAATAAAATCATCACATTTATCGCATTTATCAAGAAAAAAAATGTAATTACCTAAGTTATATGAAAAAAAAATGGATTTTTTGAGATTCGGAACCCCAAAAATTAAAATGTACACGAAATGAGGCAGTTAGTCAATAATATCCATTATAACTTATCATGTCTGTATTAGTAACCGATCGCAATAGCAATTAATTATCAACATTATCGAACGATGTCAGGTTCACACGTGCCGAGAACATTGCTATTGTTGGTCTAGACCTAACACTATCTAGATAAACTATTTCTAGGTCATTGTGGGATTCGATTACGCTATGTAACGTAATTGTAACTTTTAATCTTTTGTTTGTAAATAGTATGTAAGTGATTGCTTGCAATCAATATACCGTCTTTAAAACATGACTCTCGCCTAGGGATGCCCAATCTGCGCCATAACGCTCATAAATGCCCGATAAATTACCCTTAGACCCCTGAGACCATGAGAGATTATATCTGTGATAGTAATTACGAAGCCATACATTACCATCTAACCGGAACACCATAGTGCTGAACACTACCTACCATTTAGCGGCAGATAAATTAGGTAATGCGGTGGTGCTTTCACACTCGAACTCCTAAATTAGGACTCAACCAACTGTAAAAAAAAATACTGGTGGCATATGGTATTATAGCTTTTATTTCCGCCTTGTATTCGGACATTTATCGTAAAAAAAAAATACCCAAAATGCCGGCAATTTGCCTCAATATCGTGCCCGGTATAAAAACGTTGTCCATCTCTACTCGCGCCCTAGTTTCGTAAGGAATTTTCTAAGAAAGCCGTAGGTATCGAATACAATCGGAACATTGATTTATCGAAGGGCCGAAACTAATCCATATTTGATGATCCCAGTCGGCACATTAACCCATATTTCGGCACGTCAAATATTCATATTTACGCATACGTAATTGCCGCTGCGCACCGAACATATTCGACCCCGTAATGGTTACGACGTTTTGACGGTTGTCGTGTCGAAATTACCGTCATAGATTATGCAACTCGTAGAGAGCTGTCTTCGTTGATCCAGAAACAATGTGCAAAAGTAGATGTTTTAATGTTATGATGGTGGAAAACAAGCATGCAGTTCTATAGACTAGAGGTCAATATGCAGTTGCCGCCACTAAGGCCTAATATATTTTAGGGGCCGGAGCATAAATCGACTCCCTGCCCCTTCGTCTCGCCTTTTCCCGCTTTTTCCTATCTTCTTAACATGTACAGCTACACCTTCCCCCCTGATTGCAAACTTATTTTATGAACGATCCCCTTACCTTACCTCTGTAAAATATATTTCAAAGAGTATTTTTATAAAAATACTTATGTATGTATTAGGCAGAGAGTGTAGAGCGCCAGCTATCCCGTGCCTCATCTACATTCATGCTTCTCTTAATATTATGCACACCGATTCCTAAGACTTTTCACTCCACCATCAGACAGAACTCGACCTATTTGGTCATGGTACCTAGGTCAGTCTTGGTCTTCCTGGGCCTCTGCAACCATCCACATTAGCATTGTATTACGAGTATATCTGTTTAGTCATTCGCTCATTCGACATTCTTTCTATATGCCCGAACCATCGGAGCATGCCTTTTTTCATTTTTACACCGACACCATTCACACAAAGCCTCTTTCCTTCATCTTCATTACGAACGCGATCGGTGAGCGATACACCGCAGATCTTGCGCAAAGATCTCATATCGACCGCGTTTTATTTACTTTCATGCTCTTTCCTGCATACCTATAATAAATACATACTTGTTTTTGAAAACGTGCACTAATGAGAAAAGACGTCCCCTACTCTCTGTACCAACTAGCGTTACGTAGTATCTATAGTACGTATCTAACTATACGCTTGTATATCCCGTCAAACTCTTTAAAGGCATAAAAATAATCAAAACCCAATTTGTAGCTGACGAGAAATGAAACAAACATTCAATTCAATCAGCTACGACCACTCCAATTTATTATTATTGTGTTTACTGGGTCGTCACCTGTTTACAACTAGAATAACTACGTGACAATGTAATAAAAACATCCACAAGTGGGCGTGGTTTAATTTGATTTCACAGAATAACAAAGTAGTCTATTGGTAGCAGGCCACTGCACTGATTTCCCCTCTTGCAGTTCGCACCTCCCCTTGATTACCTTGCCGGCAGCTTCGTGCACTGAGTTTGCGAGCGGGCAACTGTGTGTGTGCGTGTAAAAACACGTGCCGTTTGTATGGAATTTAAGCCGAGTGTGTGCGCGGTGTCTCCCTGCGTGAGTTATCAACGGGACAGTGCGTAACAGCCATTGGGATTTTTCCATTTTACGGTAGATACCGGGTGTCACCCTCCGAGGTTGATTACTCGTAAAGTGAACATACATCCTGTTTTGAACTGGACAGTTGTGCACCTTGTCCTGGTTTCCCCGAAGAAACAAGTCAAGTAAAAAAGGTAAAAATCGAACCTGCGACCTCAGGATAACCAGTCCAGCCGCTGTACCACTAAGCTACCGAAGTCCGAAATCAAAAAGAAAAAGCAAAATTTGACGCATCGGTGTGGGACTTCGGTAGCTTAGTGGTAAAGCGACTGGACTGGTTATCCTGAGGTCGCAGGTTCGATTCCTGGCCGAAGTCAAATTTTTCTTGCCGTTTTTTCTTTAATTACTACTCTTCACTCACTCACTCTTCGTTCACTCGCATGTGTTATTGCGAAAAATAAATATTACGAGGTAAAAATCACCAAAAGTCTATCTTATAGTTTATACAAATGATAAGAGACGAACAGTAAAACCACATCGAACGATGGGATCGCCACATTGCTCAAAGGGATTTCCCTTGATTCTCGTTCCACAATCATGGGGACGAACATAGAAAGAACCCTTTAACCCCTTATATAGATGGCCGTCAGGCCATCTCCACCCGGTAAAGCTCTTTTTCAAAACTATCGTAACATTATACAATATAGTATGTTCTTAGGATTTCGCGACCTACACTCATTGAAATAAAACCAGTTTTCGGATTTATCTCGCGTATATTAAACTAAAATGATTACCTATTTAAAATCGAATCCGACGTTTCGGTCTAGTCGTGTGACTAGTCCGCGACTAGATTTCGCACGAGAAAAGCACAGATCATCAACAAATTTCATGACTTGAAAACTCAAATTGAAGTGAATGCGAAGAATAATCAAGACTAAGTATAATTACAAAATATTACACGATGCCGTCGTAAAGTATATAATTAGCAACAGACGGTGCTAATTATAACACTGGAGATGACGTTTTTGTACGGGAAGGGATCACAATATTAATAGAATAATGGCTGCTTTGGTACAAGCTAATGTTATTTAGTAACCGCTCGAAGTAGAATTTCAATGGTGGTAGAGCTCCAGCGCCGGAGCTCCCGGGCGTAGGCACCGCATTACCTCATATACTTGGCGCTAAATGGTAGTGTTCAGCACTATCGTGTTCCGGTCAGTTGGTAATGGACGGCACAGAGGGAAAACAACTTAGGCCTCATGAGTGGTACCACATCTGCAATCTGACCTTGGTCTTTGTGTGGTTGTCTATAGGCTGCAGTCATCACTTAACAACAATGTGAACTGCATGCTTGTTTGCCACTTCCATTACATAAAAAGAATGCAAAGGTATATTGATAGATACATCTATCTATATATACATTTGCATTAATTTATGCTGATAGTCACAACGACAAAGCTATTTTAATATGGTTTTTATGCTTTTCTTGAACCTTTCCGAATAACGGAATATTTTACTATTACCGCGGTTAGCTCACAATAACTGTAATAATAATATGCCATTAGGTATGTCATAAAAAACAACGTATATGCGCATTAACGCAACAGTGCTTATGTAGCAGAAGAAATAGTATCCGAGTGAAGGTCTGTAAGCCGTCGTGCACTAATAATCTAAAGCATGTTAGGTTCAGTTACCGAGATAGCTGCGTTACAAGATGTTTTTGACCGCAAGATTGCGATAGTCCGAATAAATGGGAGCTAACAATATGCACGTTTTGTCAGGTATCCAACGAGGTATAACAATAATAGGGTGTTAATAAAAATACTTAGAAAAAACTAAGTTGCGTGCCCTCAGGTAGCATTTCTAACGCTCTCGCCAATTGTCCATTTGGACTTTTTATTAAAAACAATTAAATTTAAATATCTCGAAATCGGTTAGATTTGGGATAGGGTGTTTCATAGACAAATCAGTCAGAAACAATGTAAACTACACGCCCTTAACGGGAATAGGTCGACTTAACCTGTAACCCTGTAGATTTGAATGTGGAAATAGCAGCGTTTTAAGGTGCGATTCCATTGCGATATATTTAACGTCACACATAAGGCCGCGCACTTAAGGCATTATTTTTCAAAAAGCTGTCACGAGCTCATCACACTTTCAAATGGTCTGGATAGTTTAAAGCAGAGGTTCCCAAACTATTTTTCTTGTTACCCCTTTAAATTTTTTTCTGGTTTCGGTGGACCCCCTTGCTAACATTTATATCACTTTCCCATATATCCCATTTTTATTTACGCATATACGTAGACCCCATCGAGTCTCCCACAGACCCCAGGGGGTCTATATGGACCACTTTGGGAATCACTGGTTGAAAGTAATAATCGTCATATAGTCCGTGGATGTCAAATAGACCCAAAAGTAGCTCCCATCCCATCCAAATTTGACGATTTATCCAAGGTATTGCCCATTCTTTAATCTGACGCGTTCGAATACCAACATGCAAAAATACACTCTAGGGCTTCTCTACTAAGATTTCTATGCATACTTACCTACATATCAATAAAATACCTCTCTCTAGCTAGCCTTTCAGTGAAAAATAATCGATATTAATTTCAAAGTTAATTAGAGATGCAGCAGTACGACCAAGACCAAGTTCAGAACCCTTGCTCCACCACGACCATATGCTTCAACTTGCGATTAATTAATTTGGTGGTCGCGGGCACAACTCTCCAGTCATTCAAGTCTTCTCGCGTGCTGTACCGACCTACGTTCGTATACTATTAATATTAACTAACATGTGCCAACAGTCAAACATTTGTAAATGTATATCAATGAATTTAAAAGGATTCGATACTAGAAAGGATCTATTAAGTCAAGGATCTGAGGCAAACAAGGGTCTCTCTTGGACAGTTCCTGATTATTTAGGTTGAGAGCTATTTCTGCTCGCCCCTTGACTGGTGAAGTAGGCGACAACATTGTCAATGTAAGCCATATAAATAAAATAATAAATAATGGCAACCCTTGATACGTTCTACTGCTGGGCACGAGTCTCTCTCCTTTTTGGGGGGAGGCCTGGAGCTTACTCCACTACGGATTGGTGGAGATACGGGTTAGTGGCCAACCCGCTTTCGGATGTTTTCAAACCCCCCTTAAGGCCGCCAACAGAGTTAAACGATTGTTATCTATCGATAGCAACCGGGACCGACGGCTTAACGTACCCTCCGAAGCACAGAAACTCGCATTTTAATTTGCCTCTAGCGGTTAACCATCACATACCCGACCGCGTCCGTGTCGCTTAACCGAGTAGATCGCTTGCGATCTACACCAGCCGCGGGGCCATGCGCGCTTCACGGCCCCGCTCATGTAAGCCATATTAGTAGTGTATTAGTCTACAAATAGCACAAGCTTTAACAATTGGAAGTCAAAGTACTGATTAATTTAGTGGTCAGAGGCGCGGCTCCAATCATGCGTGTCTTCTCACGAGTTGTATGTGGGACACAAGCACAAACACGTTACCTAACGTTTGCCAATTGAGCAACTCTCTTCAAATGAATGGGACAAACATTTGTAAGAAAGAACTGTATGAATGAATCCGTTTGTTTACAATGTTAAAAATGCGTGGCTGTTAAAACATTTCTTTCAGAGTAGGTACTATTAGTATAATGCTGTTCACTAATTGTTACTGGTAGCCAAAAGGTAGTGTTCAGCATTGTGTTCCGGTTAGATGGTTATGCATGGCCCCGTAATAACTATCACGGTGTCATAACAACTAAGGAGTGAGGCTTGGCAATACATGTGCGTTTTGACCTCTTGGCTTTGTGCATGTGTCTATAGGCTGCAGTTACCACTTAACATCAATGTGAACTGCACGCTTGTTTGCCACCTTCATAACATATAAACACCTATTCCAGATCTAGAGATTGAGCCGGGGACCTCAGGCTTCAGCAGCAGCAGCGCGATTACGACCACGGGACCATTGAGGCAGTCCCTTGAGCTAGTTACATAAGCACCAGCCCGCAGCAGTAAACTCTCCGCAGTACCACTTCACACATAATAACACGGATTGGCACGTAGCCAATAGAAATATTTGATTCACTGCTGTCAAGAATGTTTGAGAGATGTAAACGTTGTAAAGATTGTAAGAAAAGCCTGTTCTTTTCAAAAATACGATGTAGAATTATGTCAAGGGCATTTGCTCCTCTTCCATTCTGTTAAAACAAATTTGATTTACTATCCAGTGAATGGTTACCTATGTAGGGCGCTGTAGCTACTGTGTTCGAATATTTATTTATTTATAGTTAACTAGAACGGACAACAAGTCCAATTACACTAACTAACTCGGATACATGTCATATCAAAGCAAAAAAAAATACACAAAATTAAATTAAAAACATAAGATTTAGTAATGTTCAGAGGATTTCACTGAACTGCAAACACACACTCACAACAGCCTTCCATCCATCCACAAACAAGTCGAAGTCGGGAAAGGCCTCCAAAACCTTTAACCTTTATATGTATATTATTAATAATTGAATTGAGTAAATAAAAAAATGTACGCGCAAACTTTAATTATTTTTACAAGTTGCCCGTAAATTAAGTTACAAGTTGGTCGACGAAGGCGATTTTAAGGCATAGAAGAAATCTGAGCTGTCTTAAAGGGCGCGCCCTTGTTACAACAACTATTCACAATTTTCAAAAAGCCGTCACGAGATTACCTTTCTTCCAAATCGTCTGAATTTTTGATGGGATCTCCTTTTAGGTATATACTAAATATTAAACATCCTCTCAGAACATCTGACGCGTCTTTGGCTCGTGACATGGACGCCATGACCTTGTCAAAAGAGTCAAAAATGGAGGTGGAAAAGCACTCAAGCATGTGAGATACTCAAAGGAACTGTTAAATGAACGCGATCTTCCTGCTTCAAAGCAAAGCTTCCATCCAAAATCCTGATGATGTGGTCCTCGAAATGTACCGAATTGTTAACATTGTAACTTTTATTGGCTAATTAATTATACCTTTCCTACCATAAGCATTAGACTTAGGTACATAAGCTGTAAGTTTCCTTAAACAAATAAGCCACATTAAGATAACTATCAATAATCGCCGATGTTAAAACTGAAAATTAAAACTAAATTACGGTCTGCGGCTACAACGAATCGATGTATAAATAATAAACGCGTTCGATCCTAACATCAAACGAATTAAGGTCTTCGCACATTACACCGACACAACGCCAATCCAATACCCTTCCAACGAGTCGTCGACTAATTTAGAAATAACAAACAAAACAATCCACGCATCGGTCAAAAGTGGGCAACTTGGCGTCAATGAGTAGGCAGTGGGTCTTCAACAATTGGGAAGCGCGTTGTAAACTAGCTCAACTGCAACCAGATATCTGTCAGTCGTCACGTCTTTATTTCATCTTGTTTAGCAACGAGTTGGCAATGCTAAGCCCACTAGCCGTAAGCACATTTTCGACTCGTGGCCAATTCATCGACAACGAGGGTCAAACGGGTCGGTGACAATTAAAAAGTGAACAACGCGTGGACCACGCGTCGTATACGCAACGCCAATCCAAAACCCTGCCAGCTAGAACTATCGATTCGGTATCAACGAGTCGTCAACTAAGCGATCAACGAATCGGTTACCAGTGGACAACTTGGCGTCAATGAGTGGGCAGTGCGTCGTGAACGAGTGGGAAGCGCGTCAGCTAGCTCAAACTCAACCTGATCTATCAGTCGTTCCTCGAATTTAATCTTGCTTGGCAACGTTTCGCCCGCTAGCCGTAAGCACATTGTCGATTTGTGCCCAATTTGTCGACACCGAAGGGCAAACGTATCAGTGATAGTCAATAGGTGAACAACGCGTGGACCATGCGTCGTATACCTTTAACTTACAAGTTGACAAATTCACTCTTATGCAACATAACACAAAGCTTACATTTCAATGCCATATTGTAAGTTGAGTTGGAGTTGAGTCGGTGTAATGTGCGAAGACCTTTATATGTTTAAACAGCTCCCGTGTCTAAATTTAGGCCGCTAAAGGTACAAAGAATCGCGGCTCATTTGGTACAGAAATACATAGGGATTACTCGGCCCAACGTTTTAATTTTGTTTGATGAATAAACACACATCTCTACTTGTATTGAGGTAATTCCAACATCTGGCACAGTAGACAGATTATTTATACATGCCAATACAACAATGTTTGTCATTGAGATAAATTTGCGAATGAAACCAATACAAATGGTATGGTTCAAGAGGTCCATTTGAAAAATATTGACCTTTATAGTTCCAATTTTTGGTAGACTCAAGAGTTCTCTGTCAGTTAAACAGTGGTATTCGGACGTATGGAATAATTCACGCCTGTAATCCCTGAAGGGGTAGGCAGAGGTAAATGCATGCATTCAAGCATACATGCAAACACCCACGATTCGCCGGTTACGTAGGTACTTGGCCCATGTAACGGGTGACGAGCCTGTTAGCATCTCCGGGCACATTACCAAACTTCGAGGTACTGGGAAATTTCCAGAACATTGAAAAATCCCAAGAGAACCAGAGATAAAGGACTTTACATCATTATCTCTGATAACCCCCTACCCGGGATTCGAACCCAGGACCTCAGCGTAGTAGTAGTGGCCTGCTACCACTAGGCAACCGAGGCAGTTAATAATTATAGGTTTATAACAAAGTCAAAACGAAAACTATCTTAGCTAAATAGGCTTTATATCACCGCAGTCTGCCTAAGACCACGGAAGCTGAAGAGCGACCGGAACGTCGGATTGATTTTAAATAATCATTTTACTTGAATAGACGCGAGATGAATTCGTAATGTAGTTTTATTTCAATAAGTGTTTAAATCTAACATTATGAATAACAAAACACATAGGTACTTAATTTAAAAGAACGTTAAAGAATTGTTTCGCTGTGAAAATGTCAATAGTAATTTGTTCAGAGGGCTTCCAATAATCAAAAAGGTGTTTCAATCGATCAATAGCCATTATATACATTAGCTTCATAATAAATTATTATCTAAAGCATTATTCAGATTATCGAAGCGCACGTTATCTTTAATGCATTATGAAGTAAAAATGACTTATCACCATTAACAAGTCCTGTAAATCCTACTATCTTTGCATCCACTGAAGGCGGGGGTTTTTCATAAAATCACCTCAGGTTTGGATTAGATTGACCTGACCATGACACATCAGGGACCCAAATAAACAATATGTTAACAGCCAGCAACTCTTATTTGCGGCCAATTTAATTTGGCTCCCGTATACCCTAATAATAAAAAAAATGCTATAATTTGATATATAAATAATACATGTACGTGATGGAGGTAAAAAAATATCGGAGCGATATTTTATTGAAAAAAAAAAAAAAAAAAATACTTTCCCGAAAAAAAAACATAAAAAATATTTGCGGCCATTTTTTGATACGCAACCTAGTGGATATATATTCTTTAGATTATAAATATGCGTAATAAATAGGATTGAAGCATATCTGGATAAACGAAATGATTCTGTAGTGGCATCCTAACGTATTAGGCGATCTCGCCGAGGCGCACGGTTTCTCTAAAGTCGTGTAGAATTAAATGTCTTTTTAACAAGAACGTACACAGGCACTGTTTAGTGAGCATCGTTCTTGATATGCAACACAATATAATTTGCAGAACCTTTTCTTTTTTTTCTAATTTATCCCCTAAAAGTTGCCTCAATTTTGAAATGCACTTATTTACATTACGCGTCCATGTTTGATGTCGCTGATTTACATATAAATGTGTACCGAATTTCAACTCAATCTGTCCAGTACTTTTGGAGTAAATTGGGCGCCCGCCGCAGCGGCCCGCCCCGGCTTCGCGCGGTTGCAATGTAACCTACCCTCTCCTATTCATCTTAGCGTGATGTTATGTAGCCTAAAGCTTTCCTCGATAAATAGGCTATATAGCATTGAAAGAATTTTTCAAATCGGACCAGTAGTTCCTGAGATTAACGCGTTCAAGCAAACAAACAAACAAACTCTTCAGCTTTATAATATTAGTATAGATTCCGTTTTCTTTTTTTGAGTTACGGAACCCTAAAAAGAGGCCTAACTTAACGACATTAAATTAATAAACAAAAACTTGCATGACAAATGAACCGCAACAAAAAGTCAAGCACAATGTTGTGGTGGGATGTCAACTTTAATACTTACCAAGTCCCGATGGCTTCAAAGCTTTTACGCAAAGTTTGTCGGTTACGCGACCTCGCCGAGGCGCGCGTTTCTCTAATGTCGTGTACAATTAAATGCCTATTTATTTAACATGTGTATAGGCAATAGAGCAACACGGGCCACCGGCCGCGCCGGACCGGAGGGGAGTAGCCATATGCTGGCTTTCCCCTCTGTCAAAGTACAAGCCCAATTGGGCCTATACCTGTCGCATAGATGTTTAAATGTGTGCGTGAAATTGTTTATGTATTTTGTTAAAGACAAGCTGTGAGTTTCACACGCATTTCCCCCCGCAAAAAACTAAAGACAGACTGTTTTGCTATGGCTACTCCTCTCCGGTCCGCCGCGGCGGCCGGTGGCCCGTGTTGCTCTATGGTATAGGCTTTCTTGGCGATAGAGCTCCAGTGACGGAGCTCATGGACGTAGGCACCACAGTATTACCTAATCTACTTGCCGCTAAATGGCATTGTTCAGCGCTATTGTGTTCCGGTCAGGTGGTAATATACACCGCGATAATTTCGGGCACAGGGGTATCGCAAATAGACCTCAGATGTGGCAGCACATCTGTAATTTGACCTCTGATTTTGTGTGGATGCAGTCGTCACTTAACATCCAAACAAGCATGGAGTTCAGCATGCTTGCTTGCCACCACCATTATACGAAAAAATTCGCACTAAAAGATCTTGGTGCGCCCGTTGGGATTATATTTCTAATCAACTAATGATAAAGTATTAATTAGAACAGACATGTAGAATCATTTGGTTTTTCTCCAATGGAAGCTATAAATTTCCTTTGCACAAAGCTGAAAGTTCACCTAAAAAAAAAACAACTACCTATCTACTAATCGCCTCAATAGTATGAGTAGCTGTTAAAATGGTTTGACCGATAAAGAAAGTAACTCATAAACTAAGTAGGTACAATCGGCTAGTTTCGACTTCATAGAGCGTTCTCAGCTGCACACTGCCTATGTTAGTATTAATCGTCTGGCATTGGTAAAAATTTGATCAAAATGGTCGACAAACGACACATAGGTAAGGTGCGTAAAAGATAACGCTCTACAGAACAGTGCCGGATTAGCCATATAGCAGAAGGCAGCAAATACGAGGGTGGATCCAAAAGTTCGAAGCCCGACCAAGAAAATGAAAGAAAAGTGGGTCTAAATTGATTTTTATATTTCGACATAGTCTCCATCTAGCTCAACACACTTCTTCCACCTGAACTGCAACTTGTTTATCCATTCAAAAAAAAGATTCCGGAAGGTCGGCGAAATACTCGTTTACTGCGACTATCACCTCATCTTTGGTCGAAAATTTCGAGCCACCCAAATGTTTCTTGAAATTTGGAAATAAATGATAATCTGAGGGGGCTAAATCCGGCGAATAAGGTGGGTGGGGCAGCAATTCGTAGCCAAAATCATGGATTACAGACATTGTTTCAACCGAAGTGTGAACACGTGCATTGTCTTGATGGAACAAAACTTTCTTACGCAACATTCCTGGCTTCTTTTCTTTTATTTTTTCTCGGAGTCTTCGTAAAATGTTACAATAATAACTAGAATTAATAGTTTGACCTTTCGGTAAATAATCTACAAAAATAATGCCCTTCGCATCCCAAAAAACAGAAGCCATGACTTTGTTAGTCGACAAAACGACTTTAGCCTTTTTCGATGTAGGTGAGTCAGATCTTTTCCACTGTTTGGATTGTTGCTTTGATTCAGGAATATGGTGGTGAACCCAGCTTTCATCTATGGTAACAAATCTAGACGAAAAGTCCTCGGGATCAGTCTCAAAAAGTTCCAAACAGTCTAGCGAAATTGTGAATCGAACTCGTTTTTGTTCAGCTGAAAGCAACCTCTGGACAGAGCGAGCAGAAACCTTATGGAATCCCAATTCTTTCGTTATTATGTGTTGCACCCGGCCATACTAACAAATGACGATAAATTAAAAAAGATGTCATATCTCCTTGTAGTTTGGGCCACGAACTTTTGGATCCACCTCGTACTACGGGCCCCGCGCTTTTGGGGGCCCCGCGCCTGTGCCCAAAAAAAACCACAAATATATAAAATACCTATGTAATAGGTATACCTTAGCTATTCTCAAAGTGAGCGTTGGTTACACTGTAATTATATACATATATTATTATGTTGCAAGTTGGCAATACCACAACACTTACAGGGGGAATCCCCTAATATTGTTTTCGATTACTTTTCGTAAATGTTCTGTTTTATTTACATCCTAAATTTTAGTAGGCAACGTAACTCTAGGGCCCGATAGTCACATTTGCTACGGGCCCCGCATCGACTTGATCCGGCACTGCTACAGAGCCGAAATAAGCCGAATCGCCTTCCTAAGGTCGATGAGCAATATTTCTTGTTGAGTAATTGCCAAAAATCCAATTGCGAAAATCATTAAATGTATGCACGTGTCATGGAACGCGTTGCTTACAACTGTGAAATAGAAAAAATTCTGCTGACATATGTCTGGCAATGTAGAGGTGATTCATCTTGTCAGACAAATAATAATATAATGTGTCCGCTAGACACGCTAGTTTATTTAAACACGATAATTGTGCACTAAAATAAAATCAATTACAGTTAGTTAACTCAAACAATTGTGAGATATTGTCAATTGTCTGAGTTTATTGAATTATATTGTGATGTCAAATCGGCGCACTTGACATCAATAATAATATTACTACTTAATATATATTTCTATATAAAAGCAAAAGCGGAGTTTCCCTGCGAGATCCAATCAGAAATAAGGAGATCCGCATGAGAACTGAAGTAAGTAAAGTAACCGACATACCTACCTACCTTGTTCACTGAACAGCGACACACGAGTGATGGGTAAGGTACCAAGAACCGACCGACCGTTGGGGCAGAACAACTCTCGAATGGCGCGTATCGGAAGACGATGCGTAGGCCCTCTAGATGTGAAGGAGCAATCGCGGATGAGGGCGGCCAAGGACCTTTCGTTGTGACAATCTTGGGGGGGGGAGTTATTTCCCATGTATGTGAGTAGATACATAATAAACATCTGCCCATCTGCAGATCAGATATTTTAGTTTTATTTTATGAAACAGATTTTTTAAAACCATTTGATGTTAAAAGAGTGCTGATATCTTTATATTTGTATGTATCTTGACGCCAGGTCCCTAACGGGATAGGCAGAGAGTGTAGAGCGCGATATCCCGGTCCTGACATAGCTCTCGTGCCTCATCCAGCTTCATCATTCTCTTCATACATGCACGCCGATTCCTAAGAGTTTTGACCGCACCATTAGACAGAACTAGACCTATTTGGTCTTGGTAGGTCAGCCTTGGTCTTCCTGGGCCTCTGTAACCATCCACATTTGCATTGTATATCTGTTTAGTCATTCGCTCATTATTTAGTTCATTTCTTTAGTTAAAAAGCTGATATCTTTAGTTAAAAAAAACTCCATTTTGTTAGTGCAACCTTCACAATCCAGACTAATTTCTTGGCCAGAAAGATCGTTACTAGATAGATTACGGAATTGGTTCCACTGGATGCACATTTAGTTGCCGCCTTGACCCTATTGTTGCTGCTTATCATTATTTCTTAATAGATTGAATTAATTACCAATTCATAATTATGTTCAAATAAAATTGGTAAGATACCTATTTAATACAAATTAAATAATTAACTTCCAACAAGATAGTTTAAATTTAAGATGACGACTTGGTTAGTCCAGCGGTGTGAGATGACCGCGAATATATGGCCTACAGATATTTGTTGTGGGTCTGGGTGTCTGTGTATGTGTTGTATGTGTACAACAGCACCCACAACCCAGGTTCATACATACTGTAGGGTTGTGAGTGTAAGCATATTTATTTATTATTATTTATGAAGTAGGTATAAAGGGTAGAAAGGACACAGAACATGTATAATAAAATGTAAAATTCCTGTAGCACAGTTAAAAAATAATAAAGTTATGTTAACTGATAATCATTTTTTTAAGAATTGTGACGGTCACATATTGAATGGCAATTGTCTCCTCCTGTTCCTGCCTATCAAAGGGGTCCAATTCAATTGGAGAATGCACAAATCCAGAACACCCAAACATTTACTGACTGGTAAACCAGGTGGGCGAAGAAACCAAGGCAGACCTAAACTCAGATGGCTAGACGGAATAGAGCAGGACCTGAGAACGCTGGACGTAAGGAATTGGAGAGAGAGCCAAGAATAGATTGGACTGGAAGGATATTATTAACCAGGCCAAGACCCTCCCTGGTCTGTAGCGTCTTAGATCATCATCATCAATTGTTTCAAGTAAACTCGAAAACTACATGTTATGGCAATAGACAATAACTTTAAATAAAGTGTTTTTATTCAAACTCCTCACATACGGCTGGATCAATTTTTATGTTATGCAAGAACTGGTATGCTTTGTACAAATATTTAGTACACTTTTAGTGAGAATTATTTAGCAAAAAATATAATTTTCATCCTAATAGACTCTTTGCCAGGACGCACAACATTTTAGAGGAAAGATTTAAAAATCTAAGAATTCCATGTACGTATATTTCTTTAGTATGTTAGTAAAATTATATATAATGCACACAACCGGTATCCATACACATTATCTTTAGAATACAAGTACTGGAAAAGTGTTTCCGAAAATATCTTTCAAACCACACTCGACATACGCGTAGTGACATTCAAAAATGATCACACTGTAATCAGTAAATTTGCATTGATAGTGTTATCTAACATGGCAAAACGCCTACACCGTGTTCGAAGTTAAAGGTGACTTCATACAAGCTAGCGACAGCCGATACGAGCTTCGAAATACGTACACGAAGTAATTATATTGTCGTGCAGACGGCGGCACTGACCTGAGGCAAGTTGGCGGCGATCTGGCGATGCAGCGAGTCCCGCTCCTTCTCCACCTCCTTCAGCCGCAGCTCCGAGTCATTGAGGCGCTCCTGCGTCTCCCGCAAGCTCTCCACCAACTTATCACGCTCGTCCAACATCGACACCATGAGCTGTTCAAAATTCGCATCCTCGCCAGAGAACTGCGAACTCCGCTGGCTTATACTGTCTTCTGATATCGTGGGCATCACGTCGCACATCATATTCCACATTTTAATTTAACATCAAACCAGAATACTTATCGTACACGACACACCGAATAACACAATTTCGATCACCGTTTTACATATGTTTCCGAACAAACGTTACCTAAATCTAGCGCACTGGACGCGAGGGCGTTGTTTCACATAGTCAAAATATCGGTACGGGACCTCAGTCAGGATTTCACGAGACATTATAGTTCGATATTTGGAAAGACACACCTACAACTTTTAATTCTACGATTCCATACTATCACGGCTCAAGCGGCATGTCTGCCATCTTGGTTTGGAACGTCAGTCATACCATAGACTAGAAATTGGGAGGTTAGTTGCACAGATATTGAAACAGATTACTACGTCTGTGATTATTACCAAAATTCTTGGGTCCCTCCCAAACAATTTTAAGAGATATTTTACCAAATTTACCAGTATGAAATAATATGTAGCCTCAGAATTATGACTTACTTAGAACAAGTTTTCGGCTCGTGGACATAATTTTTTTTTTTTTAAGTTAGCTTTCCATAGACTATGGAGCAGAGTTGATTGAACTCTTGTCTTGGAAACCGTTCAGAACATCAATTTCAGCGTTGTATTTAGAAAAAATATGCGTTTAAAATAAATATTTCCTCATATTATTAATACATATGTAAATAATATTATATTTTGTATTTTACTTTATTATATTTACGTATATAAATTTTATCAAATTTCCTTCTTTTTTGAAGTTATTTTATTGAATAGCTGTGAAAAACATTTATGAATTCTGAATTTCTGTAAAATGTCAACGATTGATATTAAATGTCAAAAATGTCATCATAACATTTTAAGTTATTTTGAGTTTTTTTTTTTTTTTTTTTTTTTTTTTTTTTTTTTTTTCACCGGACTTTGGCAGAATTACCCTTAAAAGTTGGTAGTTGCCATTAATGAAAAGAAAGAAAGAAGAAAGAGTTTTTTTCGTGCACCTATATTAAAATATTTCTATGCACCACATAAAAGTTTGAATTTATTTGAATTGTACGTGTACGGCAAACTCAAAATCATTTTTTTGTTTAAGTTTATCATCAATATGTAAAGCAGTATTTTATACTATTTCCTTGTGTTGTGAAATAAACTGAATGCGGGCCCTTGTGCGACGTCTCTCATCATTCGCTTTGGGCAAAGTCATTAAATGCCGAAGAAAAAGGGCAAAAAAAAAACAAATAACTCTGGTAAATTCCTTCTTCGGACTTCTTCCCTACTAATATCATAAATGCGAAACTAACTCTGTCTGTCTGTCTGTCTGTTACCTCTTCACGTCCAAACGACTGAACCGATTTTAATGAAATTTGATACAGAGATAGAGCTGACTTTGAGAAAGAACATCCACGCGGGCAAAGCGGCGGGCAACAGTTTTTTTTTTGTTGAAAATGAAAACTGTACCACAATTTCTGCATACATACCTAGCAACAGTTAATATTTTTTTAAACCGTATAAGAATAACAATAAGAAGACCTATCAAAATTGCTCATAATTAAATTGCTAAGCAACTTGCTCAAAACTTATAAGATTTATTTAAAAACCACATTTCATATTATTATCTATAACATTCCAGATTTCACTATAAATGATAGTGCAAATGCACCTAACCCTGTGACCAGAGTAAAAAAGGGTACAGTAAAGGAGGCTGTTCCAGAATTATCCTGGGACCAAGTAGATGATGATGACAATGACGAAATTATCGAAGAAATCAGTGATGATGGCACCAAAAACTTTGTTTACAGGAAGAAGAGAACTCATTCCAAATCAGGACAAGACAACATAGATGATCGACCTGGTACAGTTTATCCAGAAATAGTCTGGTATCATATATCATGGTATATAAAACCAGAAGATGTAGGCAGTTTTGCGGGGATCAATAAAGCTACGTATTGCATAACAAAATGTGAGTCATTCTGGAGACGATTGTACCAAAAGTATTGCGCAAAGAATCCTAAATTGCCAGAAAGGTTGCGTGTTGAAAATAATGACAAAGCTTACGGTTTAAGACAACGTGTTATTCGGGCTTTGTTCCATACACATGATGTGTTTGTGAAGAAGGTTATGGAGGAAGCCTTGCATGATCACAGGCCGCATCACTTGGTAAAGAGGCGGTGCGTCAATGTATGGTATTGCAAGGGCTCATCGCATTGGTCTGTGTTCTTTAAATTTAAAAAGTTGAATCTATTACAGAAAATTCAAACAGATGTTGATTTTCTAGAAGAGTTGGGAAGGATTGATGCCAACCCAGAAGAGGACTGTCAAGTGTTACAGGTTTGAAATATTTTTTTTATATTACCAATATATCTCTGATGGCCTAAAACACATGAATGAACAATAAAATATTAAGTTATTTATATAAAAAAAAATTAAATAAGTTAGGGATGGTGATCCTTTCTTATAAAAATTACATAAGAGAGAAAAATTACATAAGAAATGAAAAATCAATTTATATTTGACTTGTACGGATTTATGCTATGAATTCATACATGGAAATCAAAGTAGTGCAAAAATAAATTAAAAAGACCACCATTTTAGGGGTCAATCACGTGAAGCTTGAAAGGGGGAGGGGGAAATCGTACTTACACACAAGTTATAGCTACTTCTTTAGCGTAATAATCCAACATACCTACCAGAAATAAAATTGGTGGTAGAGCTCCAGTGACGGAGCTCGGGGGCGTAGGCACCACCGCATTACCTAATATACTTGCCGCTAAATGGTAGTGTTCAGCACTATCGGGTTCTGGTCAGGTGGTAATGTACGGCCCTGTAATTTCCAGCACGGAGGCATAACACCTTAGGCCTCAGGAGTGGTAACGCATCTGCATTTTGACGTTGGTCTTAGTATGTGTGTCTATAGGCTGCAACCATCACTTAACATCAATGGAAACTGCATGCTTGTTTGCCACTTCCATTACATAAAAAAGGACCACCATTTTAAGAGTCAATCACGTAAGGCTTGAAAGGGAGAGGGGGACTCGTACTTACACACGTAAATAGTTATACCTACTTCTTTGTAACAATCCAATATAGGCACCAGAAATAAAACGACGACAACAAAAATTAACTTCATACTCTTGCTTTTATTTGTCTAGCAACTAACTTCAGGCTGTCGAATAAATCTGTCGGTATGCGCGCGTAAAAAAATTCATACATAATTTTTCGCCCCAAAAGAAGTAGGTATAACTTCAAAAAAAGGCCTCATATATTATTGGGGTTAATCTATAACCTCAATACAATCTTACTCCTTTTATCGCTTTATAATAATTTCAGGTAACATGTCAAGATTTCCACGACGTGCCGCCGCTAATGGGTATGACTTTATCGTCTGTGAGCGTGTGTCTCTCGCACGGGTTCCGGTACCATCGTCTGCACCTCGGATTCAACACCGGCCACTACAACGTGTCGCGTGACGTTCTGCCGGAATGCTCGGTGGTTTTAGACCCCGTTGTCAGCATATTCGTCTTCAATTGGTGGCATCCGAAATACCCACATTTCGACAACAGATTGCCGACAAACGTGAGAGACGACGAATCGTTGCCCGTCCTAAAAAAGGATTTCTTTACGTCGTGAAAAATATTTGTTAATTGGGAAACGTTTGTGATAAATATACATATTGTTTGTAATATATTGTTGTAATGTATAAGTGTTTTATTTTTTATCACAAGAGATTATGAACTAATTACCTACTATCACAAAGGCAAAACGTTTATCAGCTATTCTTCTCCCGCAAGTAAATCGTGTCTGAGCATACAGAAGACCAAAAACGACCAAGTGTCGAACTCTCATGAAGGATTCCGTAGTAACAAGCCGCGAGACGGATTAAGGTCATCAGAGACCCGGAGCGGCATTTGGAAGCCCCTAGGTCCCTCTCCAGTGTCGACGTTACAACCATGGGCGTAGCCACGGTGGGGCTTGCCCCACCCTTGCTCTAATCTGCAAGGTACCTTATCAAACCTAAAAACCTAATGATCTATGTACTAACTACAATACTTAATATTCGTAAGAAAGTTCACACTTTACAGTCGTCCGTCGAATTATACACACAGGGTGCTATGGGGTGAGGGTGTAACCTTTTTGTATGAAAATATTAACTGGGCTAAGACCGCGGGTATAGTTTGCTAGTTACATATTATTTTAGACTGCTACCCTACCCTGAGCCTATGGCTAGCTACGCCCATGGTTAAAACCCTTGACACCCCGGACAAGAATCTTATGGCGCCCTGTTTCTAAGAATTCGCTTGCTGGTGAAAAAAGACTTCCCTCCGTGGGCTCTAAGGGCGAGATTCACATGCCGCACTATTTTACTTTCAGCAAAGTCCGCTTAGAACTGACAGAACTCATACTTTACTGATAGTTCTAAGCATACTTTGCTCAAAGTAAACTCGTATTGCGGACTAGTGGACGGTGTGGTGGCACCCCCTTTCTGTCTGTCTTTCCTCCTTTTAATTAACCGTCATTCATACAATTGATATAATATAAATGGGAGACTCCTATATTTTATTTTTGTACAAAAATCATATACTTAGCGGTTTACAGAATTCATCTGCACCTACCGAATTTCAAGTAATAGGTTGGGGAAAAAGTCTTAACGCATTATAGTATGTATGAACTTGTAATAAAATCTCTTTGGCTGTAGTTTTTGTATCTGGCTGGTTTTGGTATCATTGAAAGTTAAAATTTTAAAGAACATCATTCCAAATTCAAATTAGGCAAATGTGTGATTTTCATTTGTTTTTCGTACTGTCAAGATGAGTGAATCTAATGAAGAAATTCGATACATTTTAAAATTTTACTACAAAAAAGGTAAAAATGCAACGCAAGCCGCGAAAAAATTTGCGATGTTTATGGACCTAGTGCAGTGTCTGTGAGAGTAGCACAAATTTGGTTTAAGCGTTTTCAATCCGGAAATTTTGATGTCAAAGATGCACCTCGCTCTGGTCGCCCTATTACGGATAAAATGGATGCCATTTTTGAAAAAGTGGAGCAAGATCGACATATCAGTAGTTACGACGTAGCTGAAGAACTGAAAACAGTTTTGGCGCATTTGAAAAAAACTGGGTACAAAAAAAAAAGCTCGATATTTGGGTACCTCACGAGCTCACTGAAAGAAACCTAATGAACCGTGTACTCATTTGTGATTCTTTATTACGACGTAATGAAACCGAATCATTTTTGAAGAAGCTGATAACTGTTGATGAAAAGTGGATCACGTACGACAAGAACGTGCGAAAAAGGTCGTGGTCAAAGGCCGGTCAGGCTTCACAGACTGTGGCGAAACCCGGGTTAACTCGCAATAAGGTAATGTTGTGTGTGTGGTGGGATTGGAAGGGCATTATTCATTATGAGCTATTACCACCAGGCAGGACTATCGATTCTGAACTCTACTGCGAACAACTGATGAGATTAAAGCAAGAAGTTGAGAGAAAGCGGCCGGAATTGATCAACAGAAGGGGTGTGGTGTTTCATCATGATAACGCTAGACCTCACACATCTATAGCCACTCAGCAAAAATTAAGAGAGTTTGGCTGGGAGGTGTTAATGCATCCGCCGTATAGTCCTGACCTTGCACCTTCAGATTTCCACCTGTTTCGTTCTCTTCAGAATTTTTTATGCAATGTTAGGTTAACATCACGAGAGGACTACTAAATCCACTTGTCGCGGTATTTTGATGAGAAGTCCCAAAATTTTTATAGCAATGGGATCATGTCCCTACCTACAAGATGGCAAAAGGTTATCGAACAAAATGGTACATACATACTTTAGTTAAATTTAAATAAACTATATTAAAAAATGTTTTGAATTATCTTAAAAAATGCGAAGAAACTTTTTCCCCAACTATTTCGTCCTAATAGTTTCGGAGTAAAGTGGATTCTTGGCGTCGGGATGTGACGACCCCATCGCCCGCTAGCAAAAGAATTCTCTTCTACTGGGAGGGAATTCTTCCTCTAGTGCAGTCAGTCAACCGAACAATGGCGGTCAAACCATGGCGGTAGGAGTATCCGGGATGGGCAGCAGCGTCCCGTGATAAAATTGCCGCCACTGCAATCGCCAACCCGCATGCCAAGCGTGGCGATTATGGCAAATCACCCCAAATGCTTCACAACAAAACACAACGGCCCCTAGTCCATGGTAGCTCCGCTATTCCTGACCATGGTGGTACCGGTCATGGTAACGGCGGGGCAGGGGGTGCTAAGAATCACCGGGAGATGCCAGGGTACCACACCCGACGACAACTGGCCCTGGCAACATACAACGTACGGACGCTGCGGACTGACGAAAAAGTCATGGAACTGGAGGAAGAATTGAGCGGGTTACGATGGCACATTATAGGGTTATCGGAAGTCCGAAGACAGGGGGAGGACTCGATAACCCTCAAATCTGGTAACCTGCTCTATTTCCGGGAGGGCGAACAACTGTCCCAGGGTGGTGTCGGATTCATCGTCCACAAGTCCCTCGTGAAGAACCTTGTCAAGATCGAGAGTGTGTCGTCGAGAGTGGCGTACCTTATACTCAGAATTACCAAACGGTATTCGCTGAAGGTCATACAGGTCTACGCCCCGACCTCTGCACACTCCGATGATGAGGTAGAAACTATGTATGAGGACATTTTCAAAGCCATACATAGTTCTAAGACCCACTTCAACGTTGTCATGGGGGATTTCAACGCGAAATTGGGCGTTCGAGGTGATCATGAGCTGAAAGTGGGACGATTTGGATATGGGCGACGAAACACCAGGGGCCAGACTCTGGCTGACTTCATGGAGAAAGAGAGCCTCTTCATGATGAACACTTTCTTCAAGAAGCGGGAGTGCCGGAAGTGGACCTGGATCAGTCCTGATGGTGCGACTAAAAATGAGATAGACTTCATTATGTCCACGAGGCGGCATATATTCAGTGATGTCTCTGTGATCAATTCGGTAAAAACCGGGAGTGATCACCGATTGGTAAGAGGCACACTGAATATAAAGGTCAAGATCGAAAGATCATCCCGACTAATGAAGTCTACGCTCTGCCCAGCACCTGCCCAAATCCAAAACCCCGAGAGCTTTCAACTCGAGCTACAAAATCGCTTTGAATGCCTGAGTGAGTGCGTAGATGTGGACGATTACAATGACAGGTTCATGGAAACTGTCCGCACGGCGGGGTCTAAGTTTTTCAAGACCCGCCCCACGAATAAAACCAAAAAGATCTCCAGCCCAACTCTCAAGCTCATGGAAGAGAGGCGCGGTATGGTTCTGAAGACCTCTGAAGATGCTTAGTGTACAGGCGGCTCAACAGACAGATCTCCAAGTCATTGACTCGCGACTTTCGGCACTTTAATACTGATAGTATTAAAGCAGCCATAGAGCGGCACATGGGCTCTAAAGTGTTCGCCAAAGATATGTCCTTAGGGCAAAGCCGTCTCACTAAGCTAAAGACAGAGGACAACAGAATCGTATCGTCGAAATCTGAGCTTGCAGAAGAGATCGAACGGTTTTACGGACAGTTATACACGACAGTGCGACCATTTGTTAACAGTCTGGCGGCAGATCCTAGAGCCGGACTGACCCGACACTACACCGAAGATCCCGGACGTCAGTCTAGACGAGATTAGTACGGCTCTCAAACAGCTCAAAAACAACAGGGCGCCGGGTGATGACGGAATCACTGCTGAACTCCTGAAAGCGGGCGGAAGGCCAGTATTAAAAGCTCTTCAGTTGATGTTTAATTCCGTCATATCCGAGGGCAAAACGCCACAGGCGTGGCACAGAAGTGTGGTGGTACTGTTCTTCAAAAAAGGTGACAATACCCTTCTTAAGAACTATAGGCCCATTGCACTTCTAAGTTACGTCTATAAGCTGTTTTCGAGAGTGATTACGAACCGTCTATCTCGCAGACTCGACGACTTCCAGCCTCCCGAACAAGCCGGGTTCCGTAAAGGTTTTAGTACCATAGACCACATACACGCTCTGCGGCAGGTTATTCAGAAGACAGAAGAGTATAACCAGCCCCTATGTCTAGCGTTTGTGGACTATGAGAAAGAAAGCCTTCGATTCGGTCGAGATTTGGGCTGTGCTACAGTCACTCCAGAGGTGCCAAGTCGACTACCGATACATCGAGGTGCTAAGGAGCTTGTACGAAAACGCCACCATGTCGGTTCACCTTCAGGACCAGAGCTCGAAACCTATCCAACTGCAGCGAGGTGTGAGACAGGGAGATGTCATATCTCCGAAACTGTTCACCGCTGCATTGGAAGATGTCTTCAAGCTTCTGGGCTGGAACGGACTCGGCATCAACATTCACGGCGAGTACATACATCTCCCACCTCCGATTTGCGGATGATATCGTAGTCATGGCTGAGACCCTGGAAGACCTTGGCACAATGCTCAATGGCCTCAGTAGGGCCTCCCAACGAGTGAGCCTTAAAATGAACATGGACAAGACGAAGATCATGTCGAATGTCCTCGTTACGCCCACTCCTGTTTATTTTTTTTTTTTTATTATGGCATCACTATTACGCATATTGCCAGTGTCAAGTAAAACGATATTTCGTATTTATTTAAGCAGCGTCAAAGTTAGTATAATATCAAGTATCATAGGTAAGTATCAAGTATATAAGTTATCAAGTATAATATGTCAGTCAAGTGAGTTACACAGTCAAGTTATTCGAGTAAAGCGATGGCTACTTTACCAGAACATTTACAATGAAGTTTTGGAGGCAACCTGAAAGGTCGTGTTTTCGCACTGTTATTCTATTTCACTATACACGGGCACTGTAATAAACCTATATCAAACAAAATGCCACCAACTTTATTCAATATAACTTAAAAATACACCAAGAAAATGAAATAAAATAAGAGCACCATACGCCTCTTTCAAGGTTCCCGCCAAAATTCCCCCCACTCCTGTTATGGTCGAGGGTACTACACTCGAAGTTGTTGACGATTATGTATACCTGGGACAAACGGTCCAGTTAGGTAGGTCCAACTTCGAGAAAGAGGTCAATCGCCGAATCCAAATAGGATGGGCAGCGTTCGGGAAGCTGCGTTATATCTTCTCGTCTAATTTACCGCAGTGTCTGAAGAAGGTCTTTGACCAATGTGTGTTGCCAGTGATGACATACGGAACTGAAATGTTACTACAATCTCAATGAATTTTATAATGATAAACATCTTTGACATTTTTAATTAATTTGAATATTTACCTATTACAATTATTATTTATGTTGCAACTATAATAATTAATAATAAAATAATTCATAATAATTAAATGAAAATATCTATTAAAACTAAAGCCTTATTGTGTTCATTATAATGAACACAATACATCTCATGATTTATGCAATAAATGAATTGAAATTGAAATTCCTTTTTCGATTACCTAAAACGAACTATCAATTCACTTGCACGAGAGTGGTTTGATAAATTACAAAAGCATCGTAGCTAAACGCGTGAAAAACTCATCAGTGCCTGATTTACTACGCGCTTTATGAATTTTCGATATCCTCCGTTTACAACTCAAAAACAGAGATCAGACATATCGATTATTCACATTTTTTTTGCTTTTTATAATTCTTACTTAAATAGAAACTTTTTGAAGGCTCACAATTAATCCTACTAAAAATACCTACATTGATTACAATACTTTTTTGCAACTTAACTTAAAACTTTCAAATCTTCTTTCTACCTGAAAATGGTATCTATTAATAACAAATTGGTAAAATATTTAGCTAGCACGTCGCTCACTATGGGCCTCATAAGAAGGCTCAAGGTCACTCAGAGAGCAATGGAGAGGGCTATGCTCGGAGTTTCTCTGCGAGATCGAATCAGAAACGAGGAGATCCGCATGAGAACGAAAGTAACCGACATAGCCCACCGAATAGCGAAACTCAAGTGGCAGTGGGCAGGGCACATAGCTCGCAGAACTGACGGCCGTTGGGGCAGAAGAGTTCTGGAGTGGCGACCGCGTACAGACAGACAGATATGACTAATCCTATAAGAGTCCGAGTCATTCGGCGGAATACGGAACCCTAAAAAAAGATTCCGACGAATTGATAACGTCCTCCTTTTTTCGAAGTCGGTTAAAAATCGTCAACAACAATAGGTACGAGTTGCCTTTGCACATACTGACCTCATAATCAGAGCCTATTTACAAGATAATTGGCTCATTGGTCCGAGGTGACCTTTAGAGCATATCGCGGGACCTCTTGCTAAGTTGCTAATGAAACAGATTTTATTTAGTTGTTCACAGGAATTGGACGAGTTGAGTTGTGATAATGTGGTCGGCGGTTATACTGGCATTGTGTGTTACGGTGAGTACCTACCTACCTACGTTGGTGTATTTAAAATACTCAATTCAATTCATTTACTTGCGAGAATGGGTACAATTTTTATGAAGATCTTACAAAATAAATATTAGGTACTCAGCACAATAACTGGTACGTATTGGTCCGTTCAGACGTAGTACCCCACTATTTACCATACATTAGAAAGAGAAATTGAGGGATAATGATAGTTTTACCTCGCTTCAAATAGGTATTTGGACTATTCGGGGTGTTATCTGATGTCTCCATCTTTATCTATAGCATTAAGTAACAGTCTAGGCCTTTTAGTCACATAACCAATTGGCAGTGAAGTGTCTATATTTACCTATGAATTACATAATTTCCTTTAAAAATCTTATTTCAGGTGTGTGTTGCTGACATTCCAGTGACTCCACCAATACGCTGTGGAGAAATACCAAGTGGGGTATGTTCAACTTTAAAAATTCAGTTTCAGTTATCGGAAATCTCTACAGTGTAACGCGTACCTGCTACTGCAGTCAAACATTTTACACTAACTAACAAGAAATATGGCATATCGACCTTGGGAAGGAGACTTCGGCTTCTTTTGGGTCTGTAGAGCGTTATCTCTTTGGCACCTTACCTATGTGCGTTTGTCGACCATTTTGATCAAGTTTTGACCAATACCGGGATGCCACATCAGTGCTTATGTAGGCAGTGTGGAACAGAGACAACGCTCTACGTCAGTCAGAACTAGCCGATAGTCACTATTATAGACTCGATGTGCAATATTTCTTGATGAGCACTGTAGAAGAGAAAGAGACTTCAAAAAATGCTCAAACATTCTTATGTATTACATACATACATAGACATTAAGCTCAAAGATTCCGTTACATACATACATACATAGATATTTTAAAAGCCAAGCTTATAAAAGTGTCTTAAAGATACAAAATTCTATGTTCGGTTGTCGGGACGTGACCACTCCATTGGCCTCTTGTGGGGGGGAATTCTTCCACTAGTGCAGTCTCTCAGTCAATGGCGATCAAATCATTTCACTAAATACAATAATGGGATTGATGGATGGGATGGGTTGCGGAATGGGCACCAGTGTCCTGCGATAAAGCTACCACCACTGCGACCACCACTGCGACACCAATGCGCCAGCCAAACGTGGCGATTAAAGCATATTCTCCTCTTAAGACGCACAAAAACTGTTGTAAGCATGTTTGGGATGGCTTTGTCCAGCTCTGTCTGGACGTCTTTCGGTTGGAGTGATAATGATAAAAGAAAAAAAAATCGCAGAGAATATGCTTTCCTGCGTTGTTTGAGACACAAATCTAACAAGTGACCTTTTATTTTACAGATTTATTCTTGCATCGGGAACCCTAAAGTGATCAAACCTGAAACATCTGCTAAGTGTGACAAATCAGTTACAAAGGTATCTAAATATCTTTATGTTCATTATGATATGTTTTGGCGTAAAAAGTAGCCTATTTTTTAAGGATACAATCTACCTCTATGACTTCCATGTCATAATTATTTCATTTTTATATAAATTTTCTCGGCATCCATGATGATGCACAAATACAAGTGCTCAGGCACCTGTTTTTTTTACACACTGTATATATGATTCCAGTGCGACAAAATCACATGCACATTCAGAAAATCTGGCTTCCTGACTGACGGGAAGGTAGACAAGCAGAAGGTGATTGCCCACTTCGACCAGTACGCGAAGGAGAACCCAGAATGGGTGTTAGCTGTACAGCATGCAAAAGCCAATTGTTTGACCACAGACATAGCTCCACAAGGCGTGTTCACTGATTGTCCAGCCTACGATATCACTATGTGCACTATGTCAAGCTTCATTAAGGTATGTTCATCAATCATAGTACAATGAATTAGCCATTTGTATAGGGGATTGACTGGGACTTGAGAAACAACAGAGAGCAACGGTATAATAGGGATGTTAACTAAGTTTTCTTAAACGTAATTTCAATAACTATAGTGGAAAAATAGATAAGTCTTGTCTTTGAAACATCTACTTAATAGCTGATAGTTTTTAAGAATAATGATTCAATTTGTGAAACGACTCAAAACGGCTATGTAACATGACTGGACATTACGTCGTTACGCGTAGTAAAACACTGTAAATTGTGTGGTGAAATCAAAACACATTAACAAACGTGACGATTATAGCATGTAGCGTCCACTACATTAAGGCGCCAACTAGTGGAATACAATGAAACCTTACAGTACTTGTCTAGTACGATAGATGGCGTGCAGTCAAATTACATCGCACATACGAAGATTTCTCAAGAGTTGGCATATATACAACTTCCCAACGTCAACCGTTGGGCCGCGGCCCACCAGGCGCTACCACCTCGCCTGGTTGGAGGATCCTCCCTTTTCGCCGGAGGAACACCCGTTCTTCCACAAGCATATTCTCCTCTTATGACGCACAAAGCCGTTGTAAGCATTTGGGATGGCTTTGTCCAGCAGTCTTTCGGCTGGAGTGATGATGACAGAAAAAATGTAAAATTCGCTTCTTTGTTAATACAACGTTTTTTAACAATCATTGCATATAATACGTTGTTGCAAATCGTCTAAAGTAGGTATCTAAAATGTTTTTTTTTTAATTGGTGGTGAATAAACGGCCAAGCCACGCATTTTGACTAAGGTGAAGAATTTGTAAAAGTAGACCGTGTAAAGCAAGAAACTTGGTTCTACAAAAAGATCTGAAAACTTTTTGACAGTGCGAGCGACATGGTCTCGTCTTAGCAAAATTTTAAATCAAAATGTTTTGGTGAGATTATAATTTTAAGGAATAACTAATCAACGATTATTCAAGATCAGAAATATTCGAAAATATTGTCGAATATCTTAATAAAGGTATATAAATATATATATCTTAATAAGGTAATTTGTATATAAACTCAACGCACATGGCGTTGAGTTTATATACAAATTACCTCTGTTACTTTACGTTACGATAAACAAAACTCCCTATTTTTTTAACAGTATAATATAGCTGATATGAAAATAGGGACCTCATTATTTTGACGTTTCATATTTATTTATGAGTTTAATAGATTCTGATTGTTCATCCCTTGGTTTATTCAAATTAAGTTGATGGCTCCCCCTAACGAATCGGAGCGACAGCGGGTAGGTATTGTACAAGATATTTTTTGCACTCTTCGAGCTTTCTTTTTCTCCAAAACAATAAACGAATTCAGTTTAGACCGACTCCGAGTTTCTCTGGGAGATCGAATCACACTAGGTGTGTCACTTGAGTTTCGCTATTCGGTGGGTTCGGTTCGCTATTGGCAGGGCACATAGGTAGAAGAACTGACGGTCGTTGGGGCAGAAGAGTTCTTGAATGGAGATTGCATACCGGAAGACGAAGTGTAGGGGCAGGTGGTCCGACGGCCTGGTGAAGGTTAGGGGGAATCGCTGGATGAGGGCGGCCCAGGACAGTTTCTTGTGGCAATCTTAGGGGGAGGCCTTTGTCCAGTATTGAACGTCTTTTGGCTGAATGTATTTATAAGTTTGAACAGAATTGGTTAATACAAAACACACATGAAACATCGAGTCTACGAAAGAGACAATCGGCTAGTTTCGACATCGTAGAGCGTTATCTCTGCTGCACTGTATATGTAAAGTACTAATAGTCCGGTATTGGTCAAAACATGATCAAAATGGTCAACAAACGTCACATAGGTGTGAGAGAGATAACGCTCTACAGACCCGAAATAAGCCGAAGTCTTCTTCCTAAGATCGATGTGCAATATTTTTTGTTACTGTATATTGTATTATTTTTATTCTGTTCCATTTTATTTTCAGAACGCACAACCATCACAATGGTCCACAGCGCCGAGTTGCCAATATTCTCGCCAGTTCGCAGAGTCGTGTCCCGTGTGTCCCTCAGACTGCTTTGCTCCTCTAGTGCCCGTCGGATCCTGCAATGCTTGTATATCCCTTCCTCGCTCTCCTTAACACTGTTTGAATCGTGAACTATTGTAAATTGTTAGTTTGGCGGTTATTTTTCATTGTTTATTTGTATCAGTTGAAGTGTTATAATTAAAAATATCTTATTTAAAAGTGTATATTAAACCTACTTTGTTTATCTGTTTAACCACATTAAGATTTTTCATTTTTCAACACTTATCTTTGCGTATGGTTCCTGCAAAAGGATTGCCTCAGTAGTCTAGAGGGAGCAGACCCAAGACCCCAGCGAAGCTTTCCCTTTTTGATTACGTGATCAAGGGGATTATTTTTTTAAAGTCATGAAGTGGCTAACAAGCTTACAGCTTTCACTGATTTTATAAAAACACTGTTTTACCTTTATTCCGACGTTTCGACACGGTTGCACGAGCCGTGGTAAAATAAGTGAAAAGTGTTAAACGCCAGTGTTTTAAAAGTTACATATACATGAAACCAGAGATTTCAATGCAGATATACGTTGCCACTCCTGCGGCCTAACGCGTTATGGTGGAAATTACAGGTCCGTACAGAACCACCTGACCGTAACACGATAGCGTTGAACACTAGTTATCATTTAGCGGCAAGTAGATTTGGTGACGAAGGAGGAGACGGACGGAACCAATCAAATACTGCAGTTTATTTGGTTGTGTTTATGAATCCATAAAACCCATACTAAAGAAAAAATCCCTCCTAAGCTAAAGCGCAGTATATTCTGATGAAACTGCAATTTAATTGGGAGCTTGACTAAAAAAATATTTATTCAAGGTTTGTAATAAAAACAGTTCGTATGAAGCTATAATATACTGCAATTTAGTTTGTATACTATTGAAAAGTACTGGCAGAAGCTACTTTCTGAAGTGCAAAATACTGTAGTTTAGTTGGGAAATACTCAATATGTGTGTGTTTTACTGCAAGTTAGTTGGGAATCTTTCATCATTGAATCTGCGAACACTGTTAGTACACGTCTACATAAGTAACTGTGCCAGAAATTGCGTGTGCCTTATCTTGATAGTGTAGAAATCTGGCATTTTAGATTTACAGGTAGGTAGTTCCACCAGCAATCGCAAACAACTATATGCTCTACATCTCTACCATCAATCAATAAATTTTCATGACAATTGTATACCTTAGCAAAGTAAGTAAAGGGTAAATTAAATATTTTCCGATGACATCACAAACCCGTCGGCCGCACGGTATCGAGCGAGGGTGATATCCCACGGTATTTCCGTAGCCATTAAACCTGCCTCCAACCACAGCGCATGCGCGGAGTTCAGCCATGCGCGCCCTGTGACATCTGTCAAAAACACTCAGTTCTCTACCACCATCCCAGCTCCCTTTGACGTCATCGAAACAGTTGGCTATATAATCATTCCGTGTGGAAAAAAACATGTAATTTTCAGGTAATTATCCATTTAAATATTTTCGCTTAAATTTTTACGCTTCACATTATTTGGTTGAATTACGAAATTGTATCGTAAAAGCCATAATTTGGAATTAACGCAAAAAATAATTAGTAAAATATTTTAAAATTTAAATTTGGAATATCTTTTAAAAATAAAAATAGGTGATAATGGCTCACATTGTTATGCAGCCCAGTAAATGTTTTGATGAGTCATATTTTATTCCTAGTTCTATTTTTAGCTCGTGTTTAGTGATAGAAACATCAATTATTTAATATTGCGCTTGCCTCGTGACCTTTAATCTTAATCGAGTGATGTCTATCTTTTAATTGCCACGTCTCGAGCAATTTGTCTCGGGATAATTGAAATTAACATTTTTTATGAACACACCCGAATGCGTATGCGTATAAGAATAGTCTTGTGGCTAACTTGTGATATTAGTTATGTATTTTTCGTCTTATTTATTTCTTATACCTAGTACATAACAGTATTAAAATATTATGTTAAAATTATAATTATTGTACCCTTATTTGCATGGTTACTTTTAAATATCTGTGTAAAGTATAACTAGGTATCTATTTACCTACTAAGGGATGGTTTAGAAAAAAAACGCAAATATCTTCTAACTATAGTTTTAAGTGTACCTACTTGTGTATTCATAGGCAGGTATCGGATGAGCTGGCGCCGGGACGTAACGAAAGAGATCTACTGCTGGGCCAAAGCCTTCCCGTAAAAGAGATATGCCACGCTTGGCATGCGGATTGGCGTTCGCAGTGGCGGTAGTTTTATCGCAGGACACTTCTTTTTTATTTTTTTCTTTCAATAAGGGTCATAGCTCACTACAGCCACCCGGCACCCGACTAGCACCGCCTCGTTTTAAGGTGTCCACCTGTTGTCGACGGGTGGTCCACGGGTGAACGACGCGACGTTTCTTGTGAACCATTCACGGACCGCGCGCGGTCCACTTGGGAATAGTGAGTTGGCAATGCAAAGTCAACGCAAGACAAGCTAGTGGTCACCGAGTGATCAACTACCGTCCGCGCGTGGACCGCGCGCCGCCGGCGCGTTTACAGCTGCGGTCGAGGCGATACGAAGCGAGTTGATTTAATGAGCGCAGACCGCTCGAGGCGGTCGGGCGCTGATCGGGAACGCGTGTCGCCAATTGTACCATATAGCCAACCTTTTATTTTTGGAAAGCAAACAGAGAAAACACAACAGCATTATATATTAGTATCCAACAACAAATATTCCACATCGACGATTGATCATTTTACTGATGGTAGAGCTCCAGTGACGGAGCTCGCGGGCGTATGCACCACCGCATTACCTAATATACTTGCCCCTAAATGGTAGTGTTCAGCACTATTGTGTTCCGGTTAGTAATTTCCGGCACAGAGGCATAACACCTTAGGCCTCAGGAGTGGTAACGCATCTGAATTTTGACCTTGGCCTTTGTGTGGGTGTCTTTAGGCTGCAGTCATCACTTAACATCAATGTGAACTCCATGCTTGTTTGCCACTTCCATTACTACATAAAATAAACGACCTTAGGAAGAAGACTTCGACTTATTTCGGGCCTGTAGAGCGTTATTTCTTTCACGCCTTACCTATGTGACGTTTTGATTAAGTATTGACCAATAGCGGGTTTTTACTGGTGGTAGAGTTCCAGTGTAGGAGCTCGAGGGCGTAGGTACTACTGCATTACCTAATTTATCTGCCGCTATAGTGTTCAGCATCATCGTGTTCCGGTTGGATGGCAACTGTAACTAAAATGAGACACAACATCTAAGGTCTGAGGGGTAGCAACGCATCTGCATTTTGACCTCTCATTCTGTGGTTACCTATAGGCTGCAGTCATCGCTTAACATCAATATGAACTGCATGCTTGTTTGCCACCTCCATTACATTAAACAAATAGTGGACTACCAGTGATTACGTAGGCAGTGTGCAGTGTGTCAGAGATAAGTCTACAAAGTTGAAACTAGCCTATCGTCTTTTTCGTAGGCTCGATGTGCAATATTAATTGATAGATAAACTACACACCACATGTCTACTTATGTCGTAAACGTAACAACGATAAGGCTTTCCAATCCTATGGTTGCATTTTACGAAAATTAAGACGAATAGATATTAACTGAACGTGAATGGATAAAGGTTTCTTTAACGATTTTTCTAATTGGTGAATGAAACCTAATCAAACCCGTAACCCACCGTAGCTTTTGTATTTGTTTTAATACATAAACTTCAAAATATTTAGTATAGGTCGCGCCACGTAAAAAGAACGCTGGAAGAAAGTAGAAGGGATGTGTTCGCGCATCGGTACACTCGCGCACGAAAGTACTAGCCCTATTGGTTTATTTTTGATCTAGCTTTCGCTTGCGGTTTCGTGTATTGGTAGGCAGATTGAAAACTATATTACATAGAATAACATAAAATGAAATAAAAACACATGACGCGCAGCTTGACCGCCAGCGTTCTTTTTACCTGGCGCGACCTATACGAAAAGTGATAAACATAATTTAGTTTACTACGTACACTTAAATATGTACGAATGTGTGTGTATATGTAAATTCCTACTATATAATATTATAAATGCGAAAGTAACTCTGTCTGTCTGTCTGTTACCTTTTTTTAACGTCCAAATGACTGAACCGATTTTAATGAAATTTGGTACAGAGATAGAGTTGACTCTGAGAAAGAACATAGGCTACTTTTTAAACGACATCCACGCGGGCGAAGCCGCGGGCAACAGCTAGTCATAAATATTTAAAAATCAGTATAACCCTATTTCACGACGGTATTTCGGAAAGGATAGGTAAATATATGCATTATTTCGTTACGTATCGTTACAATTGGTGAGTCTATTACCATTCATTAGGGTAATTACCAAAACTCCGACGATGCCTCTAAAAAACTTCCTCTAATGGAAAAAATATAAATACTTCCTAGCGTAGCGAGGACCTGCTACGTTACACAAAAACTACACAACGCCCAGTGTCACAGTGTAGCGTAGCAGCCTGCTACCCTACACAGCGACACTACACCCGTGATGTCAACGACAGCAGTGATTTTGACAGACCACTTTCCATTGCTTTTGTCGTAAAATGATGGTAATTATCACGTGCTGTTCAAACAGTAATGTACACCAAAATGGCTATCGAAATTATGTCAACCGAAATACATGATATGCCTTTTGCTACGCTACGCTAGAGTTTCACAGCGACAATACACCCGGGATGTTAGCGTAGCAGCAGTGGTCTACTACGCCACAACAGAGCTACACAGCCACATTACATCCGGGGTGTCAGTGTAGCAGCAGTGACCTGCTACGCTTCATCAGAGCTACACAGCCACACTACACCCGGGGTGTCAGCGTAGCAGCAGTGACCTGCTACACCAGAGCTACACAGCCACACTACACCCGGGGTGTCAGCGTAGCAGTAGTGATCTGCTTCGCTTCATTAGAGTTACACAGCCACACTACACCCGGGGTGTCAGCGTAGCAGCAGTGACCTGCTACGCTACAGTGACATTTCATCCGCGTATAAGATTCATTTGCGGATGAATTGTCACCTAAGTCCACCAGAGCTACACAGCGACAATACACCCTGGATGATAGCGTAGCAGCAGTGGCCTACTACGCCACACCAAAGTTACACAGCCATACTACACCCAGGATCTTGACGTAGCACCTGTAGCCTGCTACGCTACACCACACTACAGGGCAGTTGAATCTCATGATTTTAGGGAAGTCGTAGTGGCTTACTAAAACACAGCTACACTGTACTACATCTTTTTTAAAGTTTCAACAGTTATAACTCTGTGGTGGTGTAAGTACATTTTATAAGTTTGTATGTTGAAATAACTTTTCCGCCTCTGACGTAGGTTTTCGTTATTACAATCGTGCAGTTCTTATCGACAGTGATAAATGATAACTGATAATATTTTAATACATAAGGTTAAGTCGATTAGAGGATGGTTGCCGCACGTGTACGTTTGTAAACATTCACCAAATAAAATCCTTTTTTTATGTAATGCAAGTGGCAAACAAGCATGCAGTTCACATTGATGTAAAGTGATGACTGCAGCCTATAGGCACCCACACAAAGACCAAGGTCAAATTTTGTAAATGGGTCTTTTTGTGTAAATGTCTATAGGCTGCAGTCATCGACTGGCTGCAGTAATCACTTATTTTTATGTAATTTGTTCTTATTTTATTTTTTAATTTTCGGAGAAGCTCTTGTGTGTCCTTTCTGAGGGCAAGATTTACAGATCGCTCTACGACTTTACTTTGACTTGGGTCGTATTTTCAACGTTTATTTTATTTCATAGACCCGTTTAACTCGTATTTTACTTTACTTTTTTTATTTTTTACTCAGTAAGGATGTCCTTCTTAGAGTGTTTTGTCTGTTAAACAGAATAAGCTTTGCAACTTCTCCAAGTCGAAGTAAAATCGAAAAAGGTACAAGGTAAAACGTATTAGAAATATTATCTAGGGAACCTAAAGAACATTTTCTGGTACGTAAATTATTTTTAAATCACCGGAATAAAAATCGTCTTTCCTAACAACAGTAGAAGCACTCCATACTTAAGTTCCATTTCAAACTTTTTATTCCGGAGAGTTAAAAATATTTTAAGTATCAGGAAATGTTGGTTAGGTTCACTGGATAATATTTCCATGCTGTTTTACCGTGTACCTTTTTAAATTTTTTTCTGTACAAATCTTGCCATGATCCTTTCAACTTAATCAACGCAGTATTTTGAAGAATATTGGTTTTTACTGACAGACAGACAACAAACACCGAACACCCTACAAAAGGTTCCTTCGTGACCCTAAAAACCAACTCGTGCCGGTTTTTTCTTAGATATTCTCTATTTGTTATGCACAGACGTATCAAGACATTCCAATCTCTATAAAATGTATGCTAAGTATCCAGAACACAGGGCTCGGCTGAAAAACAGTAATCAATACTAAGGTACAGAATTCCGACACGAATCGCAGGTCGGCCCACCTTTTTTATTAACCAATAAACAACATAATACCCAGTTCTAAACAAGCGTTCGTTTTCAAATAGGTTTTTACATGTTTAAGGGGCGATATATTTACTAACTAGCTTTTGCCAGAGAATTAAAACGTTTGTGCTTTTTCTTTTAGACACGTATATTCAGGGAACTCGCAGCTAATCCAAAATCAATCAAATAAAGCTCTTATTATCACGGCTTTTATTATAGGGCCCATATGGACAAGCGGACAGTTCCTTGATAGTTCTTAAATATACTTAATGTGTTCACATGAATAGTAAGGGACTTTATAGAGGCATCTACACCAAAAACATAGGTCCAAAACTATAATGTGAGAAAATATATTTAAACAACTGTTCGAAAAAGATTCCCAGTGTCGATCCTTGTTGCGAAGAGTTAGGGTAAAATTCACAGACCACACACATCACTGCACAACGGTAGAGGAACCAGTGTGGACTGTATCCATAGGTCACTGGTTCATATCCGGCTCGAAGGACCAATGTACAAACCGACAGACAGACGGTTGATAACCACGGCAGTACTGTGAGAGGGATTAATAATAATATAACTCGTCACAGCACATAAAAAGTTTTTTATTCAATGTTTAGTTGAGAAATATACAAGATTGCCACAAATTCTCAATTCCAACTACCTTATAATACCGTTTACAATGATTAAGGGGGTTAGTATACATACAGTTTAAATTGATATAATCAATGTATCAATTGTTATTTCCGCTTTAATTTATTTTATGTAATTTGGCCTATCACAAGAAAATTACACCCAGGAACTTGGACACAAGACACCGGCACGATGTTCGAGGGCGCAGTCGCCGGCATCCTGAACCGCCTGCTGGGGAAATACGTACAGGACCTGGACACGGAGAACCTGAACGTCGGCATCTTCTCCGGTAATGTCAACCTGCAGGACCTCAAGCTAAAACCAGAAGCTTTGGTGAGTGGCGTTCCTAAATGAACAATCATTGTCCCTGGTCCACACGGTAGCGACTTCAATCGATGCCGACTCGCGAAAGACATCAACTGCTGGACAAAGCCTGCCCCAAAGATGCCCACAACAGTTGTGCGTCATTTAGGGAGAATGTTTTTTTTTATGTTACAAAGGTGGCAAAGTGGTTAAGTGATAACTGTAGCTTATAGACACCCACAGAAAGACCAGAGGTAAAAAAGCAGATGCGTTGCCACCTCTGAGACCTTAGATGTTGTGTCTCCTTGATAGTTATTACGAGGCCATACATTACCATTTAACCGGACCACGATAGTGCTGAACACTATCATTTAGCGGCAGATAAAATAGGTAATGCGGTGGTGCCTACGTCCTCCAGCTCCTACACTGGAACTCTACCGCCAGTAAAAAAAATATGCCTTAATCGCCACGCTTGGCAGACGGTTTTATCGCAGTACGCTTCTGTCTATCCCGCGTTGTTATTTTTAGTACCGACCTATTGGAATGGTTTGACCACCATTTTTTGGTTGACTGACTGCTCTAGTAAAAGAATTCTTTTCCAGTAGAATTTAAAAGATTCTTCCGCTAGTGGGCGGTGGGGTCGTCACATCCCGACGCTAGAACTATAATGCTTAAACGCTGTAGAAAACAAAGTAAATGTATGGGTCATAATTAACAAGAAATTCCACTAACTTGCTTTGTTTTCTCTAGTGTTCATCAAAATAGAGTTATTTAATGTCCTAAAGTAATTCCATAAAAACGATATGTTACGTTCCGCAGTACGAACTTGATCTACCGATCGACGTGAAAATCGGGACAATTGGGCGCATCAATCTCCAGATACCATGGGCTGGTATTTATACGCAGCCAGTGGTCGTCCACATCGAGGACGTGCTAGTCCTCGTAGGCCCAGCGATATCCAATAGTTACTTTGACCCTGAGAGGGAGAAGAGACTAACAAGGGCTGCAAAACGGAAGATACTCCAAGATCTGGAAGCTGAGAGTGAAATCTTGAAGGGGCCGCAAAATTTCTTTGAGAATCTATTCACGGCTATAGTGAACAACCTTCAGATTTATGTAAGGAATGTTCACGTGAGGTATGAGGACTCTATCAGCTCGAAGGATGGACCGTTAGCGTGCGGGTTGTGTTTGCAGAGTTTGTCCATTGAGACTACTAACAGGTGAGTCAGATTTTAATCGACTAAATCATTTTTTGGATTTTGTACCCTACAAGAATCCCTTACAGTTTCGCCATATCCGCAGATCTATGCTCAGAGACTCTTATGGCTGAATACTTAAGCGACTCAAAATTTTAAGCAACCCTCAATTAATATAAGCTATCTTTGTTGTTTGATGTTTTATAGAGACAGAAGACTTTTAGATCCCACTTAGATTTAAGTTACGTTTGAGTAATTGCCCCAATGTTCTAGAAAACAGTAGTTTAGTAAATAAACGTAGTTAACTATGCGAAAAAAATTGTTTAATATGTTTTTTTTATATTATCTTATGTTACTTCCCCTATGTATAAAGTAGGGATGTTATGTTTTTGGCGCGCAACCCATAGTGTGAGATATCGTTGTAGGTCTTTATATTGTGAGTTTGTAAATAACACCTTTCGATAAAAGGATCAATTTGTTTGAGCCTTTGTTTTGATATTGCATTTCTGTTTTGAAATAATGTGATAATTAACATCGTTTTAGTAAAACAGCAATGTATTGCAAAATGACTTGAATTAATTTGCCGCTGAAATACCCAATAAGCCCTTTGATTACCCTTCTCACCAGTAAATGGAAGGCTTCAGTGACGCCAGTGAACGCATCAACGGTGTACCAGATGATGCGCATCGAGTCCCTCTCCCTGTACTGGAACCCCAACGCCACAGCCCTGGATGACACGGAGACGGCTCACATCACACCGATGCAGTATTACAATTGGAAACATTACATGCTGACTGGACTGGATAAGTTCTCTATGCATCACGAGGACTTTGAGTTCTGTGAGTGTTTGGATGTTCAATTCTAACAGATTCTTAACACTTATGTGCAGACTAGGGAACATTGGCATAGGACTACGAAAACTAGAAAATCGGGTTGATTTTTGAAATAATTTTACCTATGATATAGTCACAAAGCCTTTTACTGAAAAGGCCTGCCAAACTCCGAAATAAATTTCCTTTTTCGGCCTTTGATTAATATTTTTTGCCTTATCTAGAAGGATCTACATAACTTTTTAATCATAACATCAAACGTCTAATTTAAGTTAAATAAACTGTTTCGTATTAGCCAGACTCACTTATGTCTGATTTTTTGAAAAACATATAAAAAATGTGTTATGTATTAAAAACCACAAGAAAACACTGAAGGGGCTGAAGGCGCTAGTTCGCCCGCTGAATCCAAGGCAGAAGGTTTGAAATCATATCGAAGATTTTCATTAGATGTAAAAAACATCAATTATCCCTACTCCCTACTAATATTATAAATGCGAAAGTAACTCTGTCTGTCTGTTTGTCTGTTACCTTTTCACGTCCAAACGACTGAACCGATTTCAATGAAATTTGGTAGAGCTGACTTTGAGAAAGAACATAGGCTACTTAGTTATTTATAGAACGACATCCACGCGGGCGGAGCCGCGGGAAACAGCTAGTTTGAAATAAAACGTCTGACTAATCAAACCCTGATTTCATGAATGTACCTTGTTTGTTAGGCGCGTTCATGACAAACGTTCTTCATTCCTTTTAGTATTGAGACCGGTGACGTGCAAAGTGAAGGTGCTGATCAATCGTTCTGGAGAAGCCAGGGTACCTCGACTGCTGCTAGACGCTGTGATCCAGGACAGCGCGCTGCAGCTGTCTCGACGACAGTACCTCTCCATTGACAACTTGCTGACGTCCTTCCAGCGGATTACTCTTAACAGGTTAGAACAACTTAAAGGATATAGAACTTTAGAATAATACTTTAGTTAATGAAACTCACTCAGCCACGTGATATGCAAGGTGAAATACATTTTTTAATGTCATGAAGTGGGAAACAAACATACAGTTTACATTGATGGTAAGTAATACTGTGGCCTATAAACATCTACATGAAACCAGATATCTCAATATACATGCATTGCCACTCCAAAGAAAAAGAAGAAAGGTATAAGATGTTATGCCTCTGTGCCGGAAATAACACGGCCGTACCACCGTTACCACTTGACCGGAAGACGATAGGAGTCGACGCTACCATTTATCGGCAAGTAGAGCTCCGTCACTGGATAACTACCAACAGTGAAATCCGGTTTTGTTTCGCACCTGCAAATTGTAGACTGAGTGTCCCTTCGCAGTGTTTTCTCGGATCAACAGTACCTATGAAGTTCTTTGAAATTGGTGTAAGAAGACCTTCAGTCCTAGCAGCCTGCTTGTAACTGTACATTCTACCAGGTGGCTCATTCATAAGTTTGTCTATCAACTTTTTTGACAACCCAGTTGGTGCAGTGGCGTGTCATGACCTGCTACTCCTGCTAGCAACTAATGATTCTCGGATCAAACGAGGATCGTAAGTTGCTACCATGTAATTCATTAATCAGTTGGTCTATTAACCTTTTTGACAACCTTACCGCTGCATTACCCAGCGGTAATGCAGCGGTAAGTAATGACCGCTTGATCCGAGGGTCGCGGGTTCAGATCCTCGCACCGGGACAAATATTTGAATGCCCTACAGATATTTGTTTCGGCTCTAGATGTTTGCGTATGAGCTTAGTGTGTACAACGGAACCGCACTCACAACACACACCTAGTGTGAGGCTGTGAGTATAAGCGTATGTTCCTGAGTTCTTAAAGTATGAACCTTTCAGAAAATACCGCCACCTCCATCCGGGTGTGCCCTTATCTAAAGACATGAAGAAATGGTGGCGGTACGCCTACAACGTGGTCGTGGAACAACGTGTCAGGCCGTACACGTGGGCAGCCATCAGGAAACACCGAGAAAACTACGACGCTTACAAACAGACGTACAAAAGTACACTTCGCAGTCCAAATGATACGGAGCTGAAGTTGGATCTGCAGAAGTGCGAAGACAATCTGCCGATTATATCTGTTGTGATCGCGAGGGAACAGGCCAAGTTTGAGGTGAGTTTGTATATTGGTGGTAACTTTGTGAGAGACCAAAGGAAAATAATATATGTAATGATGGTAACAAATAATCATTGTTGATGCTGTTCCTGTGGATCTACTCAATAAACGGATGACAGTAGCAAATGCGTTGCCACTTTGCCACTCATGCGGACCATACATTCAAAATGTAGATTAATTTGTGAATTGGGTGTTTAATAATACTCATTTTTAGAGCGGTCCATAATGTTTGTCATTGAAAGTAAATTGAAAATACACTTAGGACCTTTTAATTAAGAGACCTAAACAAAAATCAAATTGCTTGGAGTGAATCGGTTAAATATGTTTTACAAATAAGAATTATTAAATAACATAAAATTACTTTTCCAAAACTTATTTACAGCTCCTAGCCCAAGAGCCAGAGCGTATAGAACTTGTAGAAACAGAATTTGACTGGTGGAAGCCTACTAGCTCCGACACCGAAAGTGACTCTGAGGGTGAGATGAAAGGCAGAGTGGAGTTGTGCGTGAAGACCGAAAGGAGTAAGAGTTTGTGGAGTCATCTCTCTAGCCCTGAGAAGAAGAGAGTCTGTGAACTAATTGGATACGTCGAGGGTGCGCCTCGTCAGGATAAATCTAAGCAGTATATTGGTGAGTTTAATTTTACATAACTAGCTATCAAAACTGTACTTTACCAAAGGAATCATCACGATAAATGAATACATTTATCGTGATGATTTACTTTTTAGACCGATCCGGACCGAGATGTATGCAATTTTTTTTAAATGACTTATGTAGTCGGCTCGTTACGAGAAAGGGGTCTCAAAAAAGGGGGGGGAAAACAGAATTGTCTGCGGGTCCGATCCTCAGCTTAGGGCGTTGTTGGGGAGTTAAGACATATGCGATTAGGACTTTTGCTCTAGATATTGATTGGTAGCATAGAGCAACGCCGGAGGGGAGGAGCCATAGCGTATATTAGCGATGCAAAACAGTCATTTTTTGCGGGGGGAAATGCGTGAGCACACACGCACACTACAAAAATCGTCTATTACTTACAAAACTCACACCTTGACTTTAACAAAATACAGAAACAATTTCACACACACAATTAATCATATAGGCGACAGGTATAGGCCCATTTGGGCTTGTACTTTGACAGAGGGGAAAGCCTGCATATAGCTACTCCCCTCCGGTGTTGCTCTACGGTTGGTAGTAACCGAATAACAATCACGCGGGTCGTGCTAGAGTCTCCTTAAATGAAATTAAATGGTCCTTTCGAATGAATAATATGGATACTTGAGCCTTCATAAATTTAATTTTCTAATATTGCTGTTTTTAGAACACAAGCTGAACTTGACTCTGGCGAACTGTTCCTTGACGCTCATGAACAGAAACAAGGAAGTGCTGGTGGTGACTCTCTCTCAACTGCTCGCGTCCTTGGAGACCAGACCCTCGGCCAAGGCTTACAAGGTAATGTGTGAAAATGTGCGGACATTTATACAATTTGAACACCAGATGTGTTTCCACTTTTTATTATGCTTCCAATCTTCTTGAGCTGTCAAAGTCAAAAATGATACTAAAACACATCGTTTATCTTAGCCCTAAACATCCATAAGCCATGTCACCTACGAAATGTTATCTTTAAACTTAAGGATTAAAAATAGAAATGTTTTGTCTTAATTGATACTTAGTCATGGTTTTTTTCATCGGCAGGTTTTTTTATGCAATGGAAGTGGCAAACAAGCATGCAGTTCACATTTATGTTAGTGATGCCTGCAGCCTATAGACACCCACACTAAGACTAAGGTCGAAATGCAGATTGCGTTACCACTCCTGGGGCCTAAGGTGTTATGTCCCTGTGCCGGAAATTACAGGGCCGTACATTACCACCTGACCGGAACACGGTAGTGCTGAACACTACCATTTAGCTGCAGATATATTAGGTAATGCGGTGGTACCTACACCCTCGAGCTCCGTCACTGGAGCTCTACCACCAGTAGAAGTATAAGGTACCATGCTCATTTGCTCGATAATACCTTGTTTTACTTTTCTATCTGCAGGTGTCATGCCGAGCGGAATGTATAGTGATTGAAGGTTTGTCGTCGGATGGAGAACTGGTCCCGATGGTGACGGTGGAGCGAGGGACGGCCATCACTGCCACCAACCTCTTGGCCATTGACATTGAGAAGAATCCCGCCAACAGCGAGGCTGATTACGGCATCTGCTGCTTGATGGAGCCACTTGAGATGCTTTATGTCGAGGTTTGTGATATTTCTTTTTGTCGTGGCATAGTCTTTTAGTGTTGTTTGTGTTAGTACAAGAAATGCGCTTGAAAATTACATAATAATATTTACAAAGGTTTTAATAAAAAAAAATGGTTATTTAGGTACCATTATCATCACTGCTTAAAGACATCCATTGCTGGACCCTGGCATCCCCCGGTGATTCTAAGCATTCCCAGCCCCGTTACCTTGACCGGTACCGATACCACATTCGTGATGCAGGTCTCGGGCACTGCGTAGAGCTACTCCTTCTCCCACAGGAGACGTGAGGTCCTCGTGTATGGAAGCCACGAAGATCGTGAAATTAATTTCGTCCTTTTCTTTTCCCCTTTTGTACTCTACTCCTTTTCAAGACTAAGAAGCAACTAAATTAAATACTCTTTATGTACATTGTTTTGTCTGTTGAAATAGCAACTACTCCAGGGTTAATTTACGTCGATAAAAGAGGGTTAAGAGGGTTCATGTTCAGCACATCTAATTTATATATATATATATGTATATATATATACATATTTTATGGCTTCAGCAGTTCCTTACTCAATGACAAACCATCAATGTGAACTGTGAATGTGTTAAAACCACCTACATCAATAATTTCAGGGAATGACTACCGAGCTTCCTTTTAAATGCAAATTTAAAGGGAGTTTTACGAATGTGTAGGGGCATCATGTTCCAGAGTTTAATTGCAGATATTACAAAAGAATTCGACATGAAACCGAGCGGGGTGAAGGAATTTCAAGGGACATATTTTCCGTAGAACGGAGAGAAAAATTATGAGAGGCGCCCATCCGCAAGGATCTTCTCTGATAGATAGGGAGCCATTTGAGCTTAAAACGGTAGAGATGTGGTCAAATTTATTAGTTACCTTCAACACGATTTGTCCACAGCACGCGTTCACGGAAGTGATAAACTTCTTCCAAACGCGCTCGATGTCCAGCGAGCAGCTGGGCACGGAGCTGCGCGCGGCGGGCGCGGGCGCGGGGGGCGCGGTGCGCGCCGCGCTCGCGCTGGCCGCCGCGCGCCGCAAGGTGTTCCACGTCAACGTGGACCTCCGCGCGCCCTGTGTCGTGCTGCCTGAATATGGATGCGTTCACAAGTGAGCTCATCTTTATTATTAATAATGGCGACCCATTATACGTCCCACCGCCGGGCACGAGTCTCTCCCCTTTTTTTTTCTTTAGGCCTGGAGCATACTTCACCACGCTGCTCCAATGCGGATTGGTGGAGGCGGATGGGTTAGTGGCCCACCCGCTGTCGGATGTTTTCAAACCACCCCATTAGGCCTCCGACAAGGTTTAACGACTGCTATCTATCGATAGCAACCGGGACCGACGGCTTAACGTGCCCTCCGAAGCACGGAAACGCGCATTTTAATTTGCCACTAGCGATCACCCATCACACTACCCGGCCGCCGGGCCATGCGCGATCCTTATTAATACGAAGTTAAGGTAAACGCCAAGGTAGGCTTAGGGAAAGCCATTTATAATTCCTACTGTGGACTGGATCATAAAAAATATGCAATAACTGGACTTCGACTATGTAATGATACACCCTCTTCTATTACCTTGAATAGAAGATTGAACTATACTGAGACTGATAGAAAAAGATGATTATGATGTTCTAAGACCACTGTAAGTATGTCGTGAATAGTCGTGATCCATCCATACACTTAGTTTTTCACTATTCAATGCTAAGTTATTAACAGCAAACCATTAATGTATTTCTCCTAAAACCTTATTTACAATATCATAATTTGAGGCCCGCATATTAACTTTAAAAACAATTGAAATATCGTCCGCGAACAAAACTGTTTTGGGATGCACTGTTAGGCATCAAGTGAAGGAAATCATTTATGTAAACTAGAAACAGAAATGGGCCTAATATCAATCCTTGGGGGACACCCATTTCTACCTTTGAACCTTGAGATTTTATCCCATTTCCCGACACTTCAGGGAAGCTCTCGCTGACGCAGGAAGTACCTCATGTATGTTGCGAATGACAAAACATAGAGCGACCTGAAGCCTTATATTGTAACATAAAACTCAGTTCTGGAATACTGACTTTTGACACGTTTGCAGTATTTACTTACCCACCATCAATGAAAGCAATGTGCTTGTTCGCCACTTTCATAATATAACAATCGGTGCAGGATCGGTCGCGTGATGGTGATCGACGTGAGCCGCATCCTGATCAAGTCGGACCTGCAGCCCGCCAACCTTGCACTGGAGGACGCCACCTGCATGGAGCTAGAAGAACGACTGTATGACCGACTGCACGCTGAGTGCTCTTGGCAGGTCGGTGTTCATTGCTTAAATGGATAATATGGAAAAACTTTTACTGGTGGTAGAGCTCCAGTGATGGAGCTTGCGGGCGTAGGTACCACCGCGTTACCTAATATACTTGCCGCTAAATGGTAGTGTTCATCACTATCGTGTTCCGGTTAGGTGGTAATGTACGGCCCTGTAATTTCCGCACAGAGGCAGAACACCTTAGGCCTCAGGAGTGGTAACGCATCTGCATTTTGACCTTGGTCTTTGTGTGGGTGTCTATAGGCTGCAGTCATCACTTAACATCAATGTGAACTGCATGCTTGTTTGACACATTCATTACATAAAAAAAAACTATAATGTATGGCTCTCAGCAACGCATCTGTATTGTGACCTTCGATTTTTACTTAGGTGTCTATGTTCACTCACCTTCCATGTGAATGGCATTCAGGTTTGCCTCAGTCGAAGCATAATAAATATGACGAACGGTACGACTCATATCATCGTATGAACAAAGTTGATATAGCTAGAAATGTCGAGGGAGTTCATCTGGGTGCTCCAAGCCAAGCCAGCGATAACTATTTAATTGGATAAATATATCATGAAAGTGTTCGAGCGACGCGACCGCGTGGCGCGAGTTATCAACAACATGAAAAGCGCAATTTTTGTCTACACATTATTTACCTTTGCCCTATTAGACTCAAAGTGTTTAATAAGCAGCTATTGTTCCAAGAATGTTCTAAAAGCTCCGTGCCCATTTTATTTTCTGAAAGTCAAAAGTGTTTTCGTTTGCAGGTGCTATTCAGCGAATGGAACGAGCCATGGCGAGAGTGTCGTAAGCTTGGCGATTCAGAACTACACCTGGTACCACGCATCAAGGCGCAGATGGTCTTCTCCAGTAGCATTAAAAAAGATTATAAACTGTTGCCGAGGTAGGGGAACTGGTACTAGACGTAAGATATTATAAGGAAGAAGATCATGAAGTCATGGTTTGGTACTTTAAGTTGCAAAAAAGGTCAGATGAGAGAATAATAAATTCTATATTGCTATGAAAATGATGAAATGAATAAAAATTACGTCGGTTTAAGGGTTCAGAAGAATATAGATGAAGTCAGTGCGATTGCCTTATACATATATTTGGCACTTCTTACCTTTGCCTATCTCATGGCTGCTCACAAGTGGCGCTAAATAAGACGCGTTACGACTTCTAAATCCTATACTGTTTTGTCATCAAACCGAAATATGGTAGAGTTGAATATAGCTATTTATTGGAAGACGATTTAGGTACCTAATATATTTCTCTAAAATTCCGTTAGCATCTTTCATATTGTTGATGTCTGTGTATAGAGTTGGGAGTAAGAATAAATTGTTCATGTGCTCTACATTTATTGCCTTGTTCCAGATACAAACTGAACATATCGCTATCAAGCCTCAAGCTCAACCTCTCAGAACGCATCATCAGCCAACTTCTCGACTTCATCGATAATCTCCCGATTCCCACACCCAATACGGTTCCAGTATCATTCATGGACTCGGGAGACTACGCCGAAGACCTGGAAGACCCGGAATTGATGGAGACATTTGATTTGGACCGAGTGAACGCTGACCCTGGGTACTCGGAGCTGGTGAAGTTGAGACAGAAGATCGTTGCGGCTTACTTGAGCAGGAACATGTAAGCCAATGCTATTGCATTTTACAAGTTCAAATAACAAAATAATAATAAGAATAACGCAAGAAAATTTAATTTAAGTACACCGTTCCGTTTCCGTCACCATCAAATAAAATACTTTTTTATTATACTTACGTGAATACTTAATACTTACTTTAAATGGTTTAGAAATAGTTTATTTAGTATTGAAGATGTAATCGATTCAGCCTTCTCGCATGAAAATTAATGGGCACTCAATCGGTTCAAACAGTTTCGAGTACATTTTTAGCCTGGGTTGCACCAAGATATTTGTGAAAGTTATTGTAACATTTCACGTCCTTATTTAAGTTATAGAAAACTGTTAAAATTAGAGAAGGATGTGAAATGTTACAATAACTTTAACAAATATGATGGTGCAACCCAGACTTAGATTAGTAGAAGATTTTATTGACATAAAAGCAAATAACTAAAAGGCAAATAAAAAAAAATAGGGACTAAAAATGGATTGTTATGTCATATGAGGCTGGTTTTAGTCTTACGCCGACGGCACGCGCACCGTCAGCGCTCATAGCTCAGCGCATAGTTTGTCAGCGCTGAAGCTTAACGTGGCTCGTTTTAGTTTCGTACTGACCGCCTTACTGTATCCACTTCGCGAGTCGCCATGACTGTACGCGCTGACGACGTGCGCTCCGCTCGACACTAGAACGCTCATTGAAAGCAGAGGCGCTCGTGCGACCGTCAGCGCCGACAACTACGCGGGGCCGACGCGCGACGCGTGTGGCCGCGTAGCTATCAGCGCTGACCACCGTGCGCGCTGATAGCTACGCGTCATTCGAAAACGCTTCTTCAAGGTGCGATATCTCGGCCATCAGCGCTGACGGTGCGCGTGGCGTCGGCGTAAGACTAAAACCAGCCTAAAACCAGCCTGACTGTATGTTAGAAGTAGACATCCATTACAGGGCTGCAGAAACCAAAATAGACGGCGCTGGTGTAACATCACCTGCCCAAGAGTCTCTCCCACCAGCTGATCTCAGCGACGAAGAAGTGGAGGAGTACGCGCGCTCAGTGGACTTGCCCGGGTTCGACGACAACGTCTCACCCAGCAATACTATTGGCACACTGTTGAGGTTTATTATTGGTAAGATGTTTTTATATTATGAAGGTGGCAAACAATTATACAGTCTAAGTTGTTTACCTTATAATTATATAAATTAATTTCATTAGAGCAAGGTCTCATCGATAAAAATGAACTTAAGCTCATTTGATCATAAGAATACTTGAGTATTTTGAATAGGTTTTTCGACAAAAAACTGACGCGGGTTTTACCATAGTGATTTAATAGTAGTCCTTTAGACGTGTACCACGTTTAAATTTTATTGGTCCTTCGAGTACGCCTGTTGTTGCGATTTTCCTCACATATCTTTAAATCTTCATGTCACATCTATTTAACAGGTTTGTATGTATCTTCACGCCAGGTCCCTAACGGGGTAGGCAGAGAGTGTAGAGCGCCAGATATCCCGGTTCAGACAAACCTCTCGTGCCTCGTCTACCTTCATCATTCTCTTCATACATGCACGCCGATTCCTAAGACTTTTGACCCCACCATCAGACAGAACTCGACCTATTTGGTCATGGTAGGTCAGCCTTGGTCTTCCTGGGCCTCTGCAACCATCCACATTCGCATTGTATATCTGTTTAGTCATTCGCTCATTCGACATTCTTTCTATATGCCCGAACCATCGGAGCATGCCTTTTTTCATAACAGGTTTGTGAAATTGTTAAATATACAGTCCAGACATAGACTAAGGTCAATGTCCTTAATAATTTACTGTTCTCCATATCCAGGTGAAATAGTGATCAACCTGCACAGTTCAAGCGAGCCGATAGACAGGCCGTACATAATGCTGAGCGTCAGTAAAGTGTGTCTGGACGTGGCTCTGATGGAGTACGGGCCCGCCGTGCAGTTGGCCGTGGGGCAAGCCCTATTGACGGACAAACTGCATCACAGCAGCACCGGGCAGTATCTGGAGCTAGTCACTAGCTCTGGTGAGCTGTTGAACTTGCTGTATAGGAAGGTTAGTGATTTTATAAAGTTTCTATCACAATATCTCTTATTAATTTAATTACTGTACATATTTAACCTGTACACCCCTACCGTCTTAACCATATCAAAAGTCTCCTTCCACCTACAGGTAGTCTGGAAGAGATCGCTTTCAGCGATAAGACCGCCTGGTTGTATTGCCTATTTGCTATGCATCAACTTTTATTTTTGTAAGAATTATTGGTGTACAATAAAGAATATTCTATTCTATTATATTCTAATATCTCTACCTACCCCTTCAGGGATTACAGGCGTGAAGTTACGTTACAATACATCTGACTTGAATTAAACAATTATCGATATTTGACGGCCCCGAAAGTCATTTAAAGAAGCCATTCTAGTGATAATATTGAATATTCTAAAAAAAATATTATATTATATTATAAAATTATATTTCGACCAGGGTTGCCACTCGGCGTCTGACGTTAATTATTACGAGTCCCTTTTAACGACAAGCAGTATAATGAATGTAATTAATCTAGGAACCTGAGCATATACAGGGTGTCAAGGGAACGCTTCCGAAAAAAATAAGTTAATAACTCATCATTCTGGATACCGCCGACCCCTCACACGTCTAGCTATATGTACACTGGACAATGCTCGTTCAAAAAAATGCTTCTCTTTGAAATCATGAGATAAACGCAAATGATTATCACTATCGGTTTATATTTCGGTGTCATAACACCCATGTTTCATCTTCGGAAGCGGTATTCCTACACTCTGAATATAGATTATATCGTCATTGTGTGATAGGTACGCGCGGACTGCCCGGAGTTCAGGTCGCACTTCCACAGCGTGGAGCAAGCGTTGGTGGCCGACGCCGGTCACGTCACCGTGTTGCTACATGCTGCAGCAGTACGAAATATCGTCAAGTACCTGCAACACATATTGGATAAGTGAGCACTTACTAACATATCATAGTTCTAGTTCAAATCCTTTCCCTTAACATGTCGCTTTATTGTTTTCTCTTTCTTTTTTTTATGTAATGGAAGTGGCAAACAAGCATGCAGTTCACATCGATATTAAGTGATGACTGCAGCCTATAGACACCCACACAAAGACCAAGGTCAAAATGCAGACGCTTCACCACTCCTGAGGCCTAAGGTGTTAGGCGATTTCCATTTTCGAACACGACAGTGCTGAACATTACCATTTAGCGGCAAGTAAAGTTCTCTTATCCCGATGATTTAACATCATCATCACTCCAGACGAAAAACGCGTACTGCTGGACAAAGCCTTCCCAAAGATCAATAACAGTGTTGAGCATCATTATGCTAGCTAGAGCATGCCATAGTCCCACTTGGCAGATGTATTGGCGATTGTAGTGGCAGTAGTTTTCACGGAGCGCTGCTGACCATCGCGCGCTATTATTTAACTATTGGAATAGTTTGACCGCTGTTGTTCTGACTGACTTCTGTTTGACTGACTGCACTGGAAGAAGGATTCTCCTCCATTAGAGAGCGATGGGGTAGTCACGCCCTGCATGCAATTACGTCATGTATATTTATATTACCTACGTCTTGTTCTCTTATTCAATGTACCGTTAATTGTTTTATATAATTTCGCATTAACACATGCTTGTGAAATATATTTTATTTTTAAAGAAAATGGAAAGAAAAAATTGACTTCAGGCGAGACTCGAACTCGCGACCTACTGGGAATCTAGTCCAGCCGCTCTTCCAATTGAGCTACTGAAGCCCTGCCCGATTTGACAAATCTTTCCTTCACATCTATTGCATTGCTTTATGGTAGCAGCAGCGCCATCTATTAACTATGCTAGTTAGGCAACCGATATAATAGACTTTTCAGTTTATTGAATATCGTAAAGAAGTCGCTTTTACCCTTAATAATTGTTTTATATAATTTCGCATTAACACATGCTTGTGAAATATATTTTATTTTTAAAGAAAATGGAAAGAAAAAATTGGCTTCAGGCGAGACTCGAACTCGCCTACTGGGAATCTAGTCTAGTCTAGCTGGACTAGATTCCCAGTAGGTCGCGATTTTTTCTTTCCATTTTCTTTAAAAATACAATGTACCGTTGTATCTTGTAATGCTACGAACCCTCTGCTATTCATCTTAGCGTGATATAAAACCTTCCTCGATAAATAGGGCTATCTAACACTGAGAGAATTTTTCAAATCAGACCAGTTGTTCCTGATATTAGCGCGTTCAAGCAAAGAAACAAATAACTCTTTAGTTTCATAATACGAGTATTAGTATAGATTCTCGAAGAAATAGGTTACGTAACAGTTTACTCCAATCACAGGATAGAGGCCCGTCACGCGATCAACTTGTGGAGTGTGGTGCCGCAGACGCGGGCGCTGTGGGAGTACCTCATGAGGCCCGACGCCGACCCGCCCGTGCCGCCTGGCGCCACCAAGTTCAGTTATTCCCTTAGGTAATCATTGATCACATTGTCCTTCATGTTCTTTGTGAAACTTCATTGATTTTAAAAAAAAATATTTCAATAGATTCCCAGATAAGCAGACGGGCCAACTGATGGAAAGTGGTTACTGTCGTCGGCGTTGCCTATGAACCTTTGCAACACCACCGAAGTAGTCAATGCTCAGTCAGCCATGAAGGACTCTTCTAACGCCAGTTTTGAATAATCCCATATTCTAGAGCCATCTCTGTCGAGATAAACAAGAACGAATACAAGAACGAGGCAACTATCCCAGAGTCACCTTCGTTCTAAAATTTGCACATACTGGGCAAGAATTAATGGTTGAATCGGACTGTCGAGTACTTCCACATTTACAATCACAAAACGCACATACATATATACGAAGTTTTCACATGAGTAGCTCGAATCAAAACCTAATGCTACGGAGCTGTCTTGGAGCTTGTGGATACTTATTAATAGTTGCCAAGGGCTTAAACGTAGCATTACCAGACTTAATCGCTGGGCCGCGACCCACCAGGCGCTACCACATTGCCCCTGTTCGGAGTATCCTTTTCTTCAGAGGAATATTTCCCCTTCTTTCAGAAGTAAATGGATTTTGAGAACTCTTGTATTATGTTGACAGAGCGAGCACGGTATGCGTGCGTGTATGTGCGTGCGAGCCGGGGGCAGGCGCGGACGGGGAGGCCGGGGGGGACGGGGGAGCCGGTGGGGACGGGGGGGACGGGGGGGTGGGTTGTGGGGGCGGCGCGCTGGAAGCCCGGCTGGCGGCTTTGGACTGTGATTGCGTGTTCCGTGCGAACGACAGGCTGATATTCAAACTGTACCTCGGTTCGCTGCAGTTGGACCACCTCGCTGAGACTACTTTGTATCCTAAGGTAATGCTACTTTGTTATGTTGACCTTCGATAGATCAGTTGGTAGAGCGACAGGATTAATGGTTGCGGGTTCCAGTCTCGTCTGGCGGTTTTTTTACTTAAACTTTTCTTTCGCTTTTCCTAAAAAAAAAAAACTGGTTGCCTGTAAAGTCGGTTTAACGGGCGAAGATTTTACGTGACAACGTCTTTTTCTCGGTAGAAAGGCATTCGCCGGTCCGGCAGGCCTCTCTCTCGTTCGGTGACTCATCGTTACGTTACCGGGCGTTACACTTTTTCATGCGTGACTCCGAGCCGCAACCTAATTTAAGACGTTGTCACGTAAAAACCTTATATTTTATATACCTTTTTACGGGTATTAGACTTCCTGTGTAGGAGGTCGAAGGCGTAGGTACCACCGCATTTGCCGCCAAATAGATTAGGTGTAGTAGTGTTCAACACTATCGTGTTCTGGTAAGATGGCAATGTATCGCCCCGTGATATCTATGGTAGCGAGCCTATTGGCTCCGGACTCATTGCGAAACATTAGGCAATGTTTACAAAATGGAAAAATCCTGGACACTTTTATTTGTGATACCTGGAGATAGAACCCAAGACTCCAGCGTAGTAGTAGTGGCCTGTTACCACTAGACTACTGAAAACTCAGAAGTCTTCCCAAAATCCTTTAAGAAAATTGCCGTATTCTGCCGTACAGGTGATATGGCCTGAAGAAGACAAAGTGCTAGAGATAAAATACGTGCGTGCTGCGAGTGGGGCCATTGGGGCAGTAGGGGCCAGGGCCACCGGGGCCCGGAGAAAGGCGGATGGCGAACTCCGTGTGTATGTGGGCCGTCTTCACGTCGTGTTGCTGTGCTCACTTCTGCATCATTTGCAGGTAAAGATTACTTTATTATATTACACTAACCTTTTTATGAATCACTCTATGATGAAAATAGAAGAAACACGGGAGTTATGTTAGGACCGGGATATCTGGCGCTCCACCCCGTGAGGGACCTAGCGTGAAGATACATATTTCACTTTATCGATGAAAACCACATACACTACACAAAGTGGAGTAGTCTTCAAGTTTATCGCGAACAGACAGATAGACTTGGCCTTTTTTTATAATAATACTAGCGGCCCGCACCGGCTTCGCACGAGTAGGTTCTTACATAATATTCCAACTATACATTAAGATGATCCTATCTGGTAAGTTGGATCAATCTGCACACGATGTGCAAGTTTGATTAATACCGGTTAAGTAGTTTAGGAGTCCATCGCTGACAATTTGTGATACTTAATTTATATATATATCAAGAAGAAAGATATTTATGTAGATAGATGACTAGATGTATAGATGCTAGGTACTCGTTGTTAGTATATATATTACAGGCTTAAACTCATATCGAGTTTATCAATTCTTTGTGTAAAGTTGTGTATTATATGTGTATTATACCCTATTACTAGTTTGCTATGTTTGGTTGTAGCAAGTCGTAGAGCGCACGATGGGCGCCGCGTGTGGGGCCACGGGGGGCGCGGTGGGGGGCGCGGTGGGGGGCGCGGCGGGGGGCGCGGTGGCGGCGGCCCGCTCACACGCGCTGGCGGCACGCAGCGCGCCCGCCACGCTCACGCTCGCCATCGAGGTATCGTCTCTGTATATTTGAACATACGAAAATACTCAATTGGCTTCTTGAAAGTTTTATGAAATATGTTTCAAAACGTTTGAAATCAAAATCAATGTTCTGTTATAATTATGAAAACTGAAAAACGGAAACGAAATAATTACCTAAGCATTGTTAAAATCGTAAAGATCCAAATAATGTTGATTTCCAGATCCACGCTCCGGTCCTACTTATGCCCCAAAAAGCATCTTCGCCCAACCTCCTCGTGCTCAACATGGGTGAGAGAGGAACTGATTCGCCTACTACTACTATAGAAATTATGCTGCACATTTTCGACGTCCTAAAAACGTGTACAATATCAAACAAACCTTCATCAACATCATTTCGGCCGAAAGACGTCCACTGCCGAACAAAAGCCTCCCCCAAAGATTGCCACAACCGACTGTCCTGGACCACTCTCATCCAGCGACTGCCCGCAACCCTCACCAAGTCGTCAGACCACTTCATTACCACTTACCACATCCGATACGCGGTCGCCACTCGAAAACTGTTTTATCCCAACGGCCCGAACTAGAAACAAAACACAAGCTTGAAGATACTTAAAGATACCATTTTTTATGTCATTGATGGTAAGTCATAGTGTAAGCTGTAAACATCTATAGGGAAACGTTGTCACTCCTGAAGCCCAAGCTATTATACCTCTTTACCGAAAATAACAGGTCCGTAGTAGTCCGTACCACCTAACTGCAAGACAATAGTGCTAAACACTACCTTATAGCGGCAAGTAGATTAGGGTAATACGGTAGTACCTAAGCCCTCGAGCTCCATTACAAAGAGCTATACCACATTTTTTAAATGTCATTAGTTTGACAGACAAGCACACGGACCACCTGATGGAATGTAGTCACCGTTTCCTATGCACATTTGCAACACCAGGGGAGTTGTCAACGCGCTGCCAGACCTGAAGGACCCTTTTGACGCCATATTTGAAGAACCCCATTTTGTATATGATTTAAGACTTTAAAAACAAAGTTCCTCTCCAGGCAATCTGCAAATAGAGAACTTCTTCAAGCAAGTGAACACGAGTCTGGAAGCCAACAGCCCTATCAACAGCCCCATTATTGACAACATCCTCATCAAGCTAGATAGCATCACACTATCCCGGGCTGTAATGACTTTGGCTGGCACTTTGGAAGTTCAGGTTTGTTCATTATTCTGTTTTCTCCAGTTGAATAGGTGCTTGGAAGTTAGTAGGACTATGAAAACCCTTCGTAATCCACACCTCCTCATAGCTACCGTAATGGTTATAAAAGAAAATACTAAATCCCGCTTACGACCTGCACCCAGTCTAGGGATGCTAAAAGACGTCCACTGTTTGACAAAAGCCTCCCCCATCACCCAAAGATTGCCACAACGAACGGTCCTGGGCCGCCCTCATCCAGCGATTGTCCGCAACCTTCACCAGGTCGCTTCGTCTTCCAGTACTTCGAGATCTGCTGTGAACCAACTATTCTCACATACTGTATCAAAGTGTTATTCCTTCGGGATTATTCCAACAAAAACACTAAGGTGAAGTTATTTTCTAGGAGCCAATCTTAGAACCAATGTCGATCCGTTGCGACGTGAAACGAGCAGTGGGATACACAGTGTGTGCGAGTGCGGTGCGAGACTTGCTGCTATGCGAGGCTGACGTAGTGATGGACACGGTGGTGGTGAATGTGGGACAGAAGGACCTCGCCACTGTGGTCGCTGTGTGGACTGATAACCTCAGCGAAGGACATTATATTGGTGAGATACTAAATATTGATCATCATCATCTCTCCAGCCGAAATACCTCCACTGCTGGACAAAGCCTTCTCCAAAGACGCCCACAACAGTGACGCGCGTCATTAGGGGAATACTCTATAATCACCACGCTTGGCAGGCGGATTAGTGATCGCAGTAGCGGTAGTTTTATCACGGGATGCTGCGTTATTATATTTACTACCGCTCTATTGGAATGGTTTTACCGCCATTGTTCAGTTGACTGACTGCACTAGTGGCAGAATTCTCCACGAGAGGGCAATGGAGTCGTCACTTCCCGACATCTTCTGTAAACTGATCATATTATCTCCAAGTTGGAGCGTTAATGCTATTGGAAGTTTGCCATTTTGTGGAGATTCCCAAGTGTTTCCCTCGGAGTTAGGTAATGTACCCGGTTCGTTTCAAAACATTTTTTAATATAGTTTATTTAAATTTAACTAAAGTATGTATGTACCATTTTGTTCGATAACCTTTTGCCATCTTGTAGGTAGGGACATGATCCCATTGCTATAAAAATTTTGGGACTTCTCATCAAAATACCGCGACAAGTGGATTTGGCAGTCCTCTCGTGATGTTAACCTAACATTGCATAAAGAATTCTGAAGAGACCGAAACAGGTGGAAATCTGAAGGTGCAAGGTCAGGACTATACGGCGGATGCATTAACACCTCCCAGCCAAACTCTCTTAATTTTTGCTGAGTGGCTATAGATGTGTGAGGTCTAGCGTTATCATGACGAAACACCACACCCCTTCTGTTGATCAATTCCGGCCGCTTTCTCTCAACTTCTTGCTTTAATCTCATCAGTTGTTTGCAGTAGAGTTCAGAATCGATAGTCCTGCCTGGTGGTAATAGCTCATAATGAATAATGCCCTTCCAATCCCACCACACACAAAACATCACCTTATTGCGAGTTAACCCGGGTTTCGCCATAGTCTGTGAAGCCTGACCGGCCTTTGACCACGACCTTTTTCGCACGTTCTTGTCATACGTGATCCACTTTTCATCACCAGTTATCAGCTTCTTCAAAAATGATTCGGTTTCATTACGTCGTAATAAAGAATCACAAATGAGTACACGGTTCATTAGGTTTCTTTCAGTGAGCTCGTGAGGTACCCAAATATCGAGCTTTTTTTTGTACCCAGCTTTTTTCAAATGCGCCAAAACTGTTTTGTGATCAATTCTCAGTTCTTCAGCTACGTCGTAACTACTGATATGTCGATCTTGCTCCACTTTTTCAAAAATGGCATCCATTTTATCCGTAATAGGGCGACCAGAGCGAGGTGCATCTTTGACATCAAAATTTCCGGATTGAAAACGCTTAAACCAAATTCGTGCTACTCTCACAGACACTGCACTAGGTCCATAAACATCGCAATTTTTTTTGCGGCTTGCGTTGCATTTTTACCTTTTTTGTAGTAAAATTTTAAAATGTATCGGATTTCTTCATTAGATTCACTCATCTTGACAGTACGAAAAACCAAATGAAAATCACACATTTGCCTAATTTGAATTTGGAATTGTGTTCTTTAAAATTTTAACTTTCAATGATACCAAAACCAGCCAGATACAAATACTACAGCCAAACAGATTTTATTACAAGTTCATACATACTATAATGCGAAAAGACTTTTTCCTCAACCTATTATAATTATAATCTGATAGTCTCGATTTGAATGCCAGTGCGCATAATGGAAATAAGGGTGTGGCCACTAAATCTCCGAATACACCTATGGTGACTGGTGGTCCTGGTGGCCAAAAGATTACTGAAACCCGTAAACAGAAAGAAAATGAAAATAAAGATTGGACTCTAGTGAAGAATAAAAACGAAAAACGATTATCTAAAGAGGTCAAAAAAGGTCAAAGTATAGTTGTGAGCGCAATTAAAGCAACCGAGCGTAAAAAGCACCTTCATGTTTGGCGTTTGCATCCTGATACTACCTCTGAAGTTTTAACGGACTATGTTAAGAAAGTGTGTCAAACAGAGATCATAACCGTTGAGAAAATCACACACAAAACGCAACGGGACTATGCCTCATTTCGTATAAGAGTACCTGAAAGTATGTATGATACACTTTGTCAGCCAGAAGTGTGGCCAGTAAATACAGAATTTACGGAGTGGATTTGGTTTCGAAAATCAGCGACTAGATCCAATAAACTCGAAGAAACCAAGTAAAACAATCCATTTGTTCTACCAAAACGTTCGAGGGTTAAGAACTAAGTTAGATGAGTTCAAAACGAGTATTCTGTCGATAGACGCTGACTTATTTGCAGTGACAGAGACGGGTTGTTATGAGGCCATACACGACGCAGAAATTATTCCAAGTGGATATCAAATAGTTCGATGTGATCGAAGCGACGGTCGCAAACACGGTGGCGCGCTTTTAGTGGCCACACATCGCGTCGAACTGCGAATTATACAGATACCCCACGATGTTGATATAGACTCGCGATGTTTTGAACTTATCACGGCGAGTGTGCATAATAGTGCCGATTCTAAACTTTTATTTGTATGTTGTGTAATCTATATACCGCCAGGCAGTAGTGAAAATGAGTACATGGTTCTTTTTGGAATAATAGAAAAAATATGTTGTAAATATCGGCAATTAATAGTAATAGGCGATTTTAACTTACATTCCTGTTCAATTAATGTTGTTAACTATTTTGAATACCTAATGTCTTTTTGTGAATTCACACAGAGTAATGAGGTACAAAATTGTTCGGGCCGTCAATTAGATCTAGTGCTAACTGTGGGTTTAAGAGGGCAGGTACGAGTACTGCCGGCGGACGAGGTTTTAGTATTAGTTGACCCTTACCATCCGCCGCTACGCGTGTGCATCCCGATTAGTGCATCACAGCTGTCTTCACGGCTACCGCATAACAACAGTGATGATAAACATAGTGATACCTACGGTAATCAACTAAAGTGGAATTTTCGTAAAGCTAACTTTTCGTTGTTGTATTCGTTGTTTATTACGGCTGATTGGAGTGCGGTGTATGACTCTCAGGACCCAGAGGTATGTTTGCAATACTTTTATGAAATTATTTATAGTATTTTAGATCAGTGTGTTCCTCGGAAAAAAAGCAGTAATACAATTTTCAAATACCCCGAATGGTATACGTCGGATATTATTAATAATATTAAAGTAAAGGCAACACTTCACAAGCAATATAAGAAATCGAAATCTCAGTGTGATTATAATGCTTTTTCGTTGTATAGGGCAAATATAAAATTAGCCATAACGCAGGCATACGAACTACATCGCGACCGATTGCAGGTGCAATTCAAAGAGGACCCAAAATCATTTTGGCTACATATTAATAATAGCAAACGTTCAATAAATAAGCAAAAAATTATTAAAAATGGTGTGATATTATCCGACATAGAAAGTGCTAATGAATTTGCTGAATATTTTAAATCTGTATATAGTACACGGCAGGCGGAGCTGGATGTACAGGCCGCGGCCGCGGCGGGCGGCTCGAGTAGTCAGCGTGTGCATGTATCGCATTTAACATTAAGCGAAGTACAACGTGCACTGGCGAAACTGAAACCGAAACGTTCTGCTGGTCCGGACGGTATTCCGGCCTTTTTATTTAAAGACTGTAATAGGTTACTGGCTGCACCGCTACTACATATATTTAACATCTGTCTCCAAGAGGCCTATTTTCCCAGCTACTGGAAGGTCACTAGAGTAATACCAGTGCCAAAGGGTAAAGCCGGTTCTGACGTAAGCGGTTATAGACCAGTAGCGGTGTTGTCAACTCCAGCAAAAGTGTTTGAGTCCTCCATCCACAAGTGCATATACGAACAAATACAAAGTTATCTTGTAGATCAACAACATGGTTTTCGGCCATCTAAGAGCACCGCATCTAATTTACTTAGTTTCATTACCTATGTTGTCCCAAAATTGGATTCAGGCACGCAGGTTGATGCGATATATTTTGATTTTAAAAAAGCTTTTGACTCAGTAAACAACGACGTCTTACTCTTGAAGTTATCTCGCATGGGTTTCACTCCACACTTGCTTCAATTCTTCGCAAGTTATATGGAAGACCGACAGCAATTTGTGGAGTATGCGGGATGCGAATCCCAACTTTATTTTACTAGATCTGGCGTGAGTCAAGGCTCCAATCTTGGTCCTCTTGAATTTATAATAATGGTCAATGACCTACCAGAGGTAATAAATCATGCATCTTGCCTTCTTTTTGCAGACGACCTTAAATTAATATATGAGGTAAAGGATAGGAATGACTGTGAGCTTCTTCAGAGTGACATTGATAGCGTTGTTGAGTGGAGTCGAGCAAACTACTTGTGTTTTAATGAGTCGAAGTGCTCAATGATGACGTATTCCCGGTCGCTAACACCTATAAAATTTGAGTATAAGATGGATGCTGTGCCACTTAAACGTATCTCCAAAGTGCGAGACCTGGGAGTCATCATGACGGACCAGTTGGTATTTCGCGAACATGTAATTGATGTTTGTAAAAAAGCGTACAGAAATCTGGGTTTTGTACTGAGGCAAGTGCATACTTTCACAAACATAAACGCAGTGAAGGCATTATACGATACCCTGGTTAGGAGTCATCTCGAGTTTAATGCAGTCGTCTGGGCTCCTCATGAAGCTAAATATACCGCTATGATAGAGCGCATACAAAATAAATTCACGCGTTATTTGTACTTAAAGCTATACGGTGTACATCCCTTTTATCCTCTAATGTATCCTACCTTATTTGTGCTAGGTATGGTTGGCTATAACCAAGTAGAGGTGAGACAGAAGTTTGCTCTGGCTCTAATATTTTTTAAAGTTATAAGAGGTAAGGTGACCGATGCAAATATTCTTTCAATAATGAATCTAGCCGTACCTGATAATTATGCCTCCCGTCGGCGGCGGCCGAAGTTGTTTATGATACCGCGCGGCCGTACCAGTATAGTGAATAAGGCTCCCCTCACGCGAACCTTATCAATCCTCAATGATGTTGCCGAGTTGACGGACTTGTTCTCATGTTCTTTGTGTGAATTCACAAGGGTGACACATTATGTCATTTGCTATGGTGCCACATCGAAATGACTTAATATTACATAATTATTATCTTTATTAATTTTAATGAATGTCTATGTTTAAATCTATTTTTGTATCCCTAATTCAATCAAATTTTTAATTTAATATTTTATAAATTTGTAATTTTGTATTTTGCACATTATCGCATTGGGTGCTCCTGTAATGATAATGGTGTTTTTTGATAAATAAATAAATAAATAAATAAATAAATTTCCAGGTAGTATAGTCCCCAGCTCACCAGTCGAGGTGGCTCCTTCTGAGGCCACCGTCAAAAAACTACAAGCTTTCTTCGCGCAAGGAGAACCTGTCCGAAAGGAAACTGTTTTGAGGTTAGAGAATTACAGTACAGTATCGAACAAGAAAAATTGCACATCGACCTTAAGGAGACTTCGGCTTATTTCGGATCTGTAGAGCGTTATCTCTTTCGAACGTTACCTATATGACGTTTGTCGAAATCTGTTCCTGGATTATCAACGGTTTCATTTATATCTTCTGAGCATGCCCAAGTTGGCCATTTTGATCAAGTTTTAACCAATACTGGGCTTACGTAGGCAGTATGCAGCATAGATAACGTTCTACGGAACTAGCCGATTGTCTCTTTCGAAGGATCGATGTGCAATATATCTGGCTGGGTAGTACATGAGTGAATTTCAACAACTACGATTTTTTGCCTAATTTTGGTGGAAATTTTTGTTTTTGAATTAAGCAATAATCCTTATTATTTATTTTCAAGAAATACCTCTTGAGTTATAAAAAATGTAAGAGAAATCTATTTAATACTAAAAACTTCTAATATATTGTCAACACCGGAATAAGTAAGACACCAAAATTGATACCTGACTCCAAAGTTAGTAAATATGGCAACAAAATTGTTTTAGTGCAACGTAGTTTTAATTAATCAATAAATCCTCGTAATTTTAGTGAATTAACATTTTATTATAATGTTTAAAAAAAACCTTTTTTTTTTCATTTTTCCTCCTTTTTGCAACCTTTATGCTCTCAAAGTACTCCGCGTGTGTTAACTTCGACGTTTTCCTAGCATTCAGAAATATTAATAATTTTGGTGTAGCAAAACAACTTTTGTCATACGTAATACACCACCAAAGTCACCAAAATTGGACCACCAAAATTAGACTCTTGTATAAAATATTTATTTAAAAAAATATCATTAAACATACAATAATTATTATATATTTGTGTCATTTTGAAATTATACCACACCTTTATATTATAAATATGTATTACAACACATACTCTTAAAAGGAACGATTTAGAACATCACACCAATATTGCACTTTTTTTGTCCGATTACTTTGAAAAGACTTACTTTCGTTTTTGACGGGAAATAACAACAGGATAGCACGAAACTGTCATTGCTCCCCGTGAGCGTCTCACTAAACGAAGAGAATGGTGGAAATGTTATCCTTAAGGATGTATTGTGTACGAGCTCATTAATGATTTTATTATTCCCACCAAAATTTTTGATTTTGATCAAGAAACATAAGTCTTTTTTCCTAAAAAAATAAACCGTATTACATATATGTAGTTTAAGATATGATTTTCAGCGACGCCGTCTAAAATGTATACTTGAGAAATTCACCCACATTGTTGTGAAGTTCTGTGTTTCTTGTTTCTTTTATCAGCTCTCTTAGCCAAGTTGAATAACTTTAATATCGCTATAGAAACGTTACTTCACGTCTGTAATTCCCGAAGGAGTAAGCAGAGGTAAATGCATGCATTCAAGCAAATACGCGCGTTTCTCCGGTTTGGGTGACTTAGTGGTGAACTGTCTGCTTTACGCAGATGATGCGGTAATTGTTAGCTCTACACCATCTGGGCTACAAGCACTAGTCACAGTCATGAAAGAGGATTGTATGGAGAAAGGCTTACAATTGAATGTGAACAAAACTAAAGTATTAGTATTTGAAAGAGATGAACAGAGAACAAATGCAAGGGTAGTGGTAGATGATGCAGTGTTAGAACAGGTGGATGAAATTGTATATCTTGGATGTGCTTTTAGCAAGGATGGTAGGTACACCACTGACAAAGAAAGAAGAGTGCTTGCAGGGAATTGCGTGAATGGAGCGTTGGGTAAGCTGCTAGAATCGAAACATCTCAGCCAGCGGGCTCAACTAGCCGTACATAATGCTATACTTACTCCAACGCTTTTATATGGAAACGAGAGCTGGGTATGCAGGAAAGAGCATGAAAGTAAGTTGAACGCGGTCGAGATGAGATCTTTGCGCAAGATCTGCGGTGTATCACTCACCGATCGCGTTCGTAACGAAGATGTAAGAAAGAGGCTTTGTGTGAATGATAATAACCGTATAAAAATGAAAAAAGGCATGCTCCAATGGTTCGGGCATATAGAAATAATGTCGAATGAGTGAATGAGCGAATGACTAAACAGATATACAATGCGAATGTGGATGGTTGCAGAGGCCCAGGAAGACCAAGACTGACCTACCATGACCAAATAGGTCAAGTTCTGTCTGATGGTGGGGTCAAAAGTCTTAGGAATCGGCGTGCATGTATGAAGAGAATGATGAAGGTAGACGAGGCACGAGAGGTATGTCAGGACCGGGATATCTGGTGCTCTACACTCTCTGCCTACCCCGTTAGGGACCTGATAGAGCTCCGTTGACGTTGTAGGCACCACCCCATTACCTAATATACTTGCCGGTAAATGGTAGTGTTCAGCACTTTCGTGTTCCGGTCAGGTGGTAATGTACGGCCCTGTAATTCCCGGCACAGAGGCATAAAACCTTAGGCCTCAGGAGTGGTAACGCATCTGCATTTTAACCTCAGGTCTTTGTGTAGGTGTCTATAGGCTGCAGTCATCACTTAGCATCAATGTAAACTGCATGCTTGTTTGCCACTTCCATTACATATAACAAAATTATAAAGACATTTGCTATTGTCTGTTTCATCTTCATCGTAACAAAAGCAGCACTAGGAGTTCGTAATGCTACGAATTCTTTATTTACGGCCCTATCAGAATACCAGCGCTACAGCATCTTGCTGAGACAAGTGCCATTTTTTTGACTCACACTCTCATTACTTTGTTTTTTATAATAATTTTTATAAGTGTATCCGCTTCCTAAGTGTAAGCCATAGAATAACCCCCTTATTCATAAACGTATTTTAGCTAAAGTGTTGCTAATCTCTGCTTTGTCTTTTTATATCCTGCACATTTCACAATGCAACTGACAAAGACAAAGCATTCTATAGATAAAACGTATCTAATGTACGTTTATAAATAAGGGGGTAAATCTTTTTCTTTCTTTCTCTAACCACATAATACTAAGTATAAAAAATCAAACTTCAACAGGTTCACATTAGAAGGTATAGAACTGAAGTTATTCTCGGACATGGACGAAGTCCTGAGCTCTCCCGTGCGTGACCTGAACCACGGTCTGGCGAAGCTGACGGCGGGAGAAGCCACTTTCCTCCTGGACTACTACTCCGACAGCAGTGCTGAAGTCCGAGCCAGTCTGCAGAGTCTGCTGATAGAGGATATACGACCTGATCCTACTGTTGTCATTAGAAGGTAAACTACGAAAATAAATTACGCTTACACTCACAGCCCCACGTTAGATATAAACCTGTGTCGTGGTCGAATGACATCCCATATACGATTACAGTGTCATTTTTTGTTTTTCTCTTTTCATGTCTTCAAGCTTGTCTTCAAGAATGACTATGTAATCTCTATCTTTTTTGTTTTGTAACTCTAGTTTTTCAATTCTTTTCTTAAACTGTTCATTCTGGGCAGCCAAGAAAGATATACTAGTCTCAATATTTTCGTTGATTTTCTTCAAATCATTGAGGACAGGGTTAATTTTTTTGATTTCATTTGCCTGTGTTTGGAGCATATTTTGAAGCATATTTTTCATTTCTTCCTTAAATACATCCAATCTATCCATATCTAAATCTTCTCTGCTTCTTTTATTTCGCAAAGCCACATAGTTGGGGGTGTCGTATAATTCACACTGTCGCCCAAAGCACTTAGGTTAATGTCTGATTGTGATTTTTCCATTAAGTTATCATTATTTGAAATAGCAATATTTGCATTAGAACTAGATCTATTAAGTTTTATTATAATTTTAAACTCGTAGCGAAGTATGATAGAACAACACTCGTACCAATAAAGAGCTCTGTTTTACAACTGCGTAGCTTCTGCGTAGTACATACGCTGGATCGCCAGTGTAGCAGGTCACTCGTAGCCGTAATGACGTAGGATGTTGTACGTAGCGTAGATGTAATTTCGTCACTGACGCACGCTTCAATGTGGCTCAGTGGTTTGCGGTGGCGCTCAACTTACGTGCACTCCACGATCGAATCCCAGCAGCAGAATCCCCAAAACTGTCACTTTAAAAATTATTTTGTATTTAAATTTTAATATTTAATTTAAATTGATCGCAAAACTCAGAGCACGTCTACGCTAGGCAGCGGTCCGGGGGGAAGAGGATAGTAGAAGGATAGTAGGAAGAGGATAGTTCACTATATCTAAAAATTATAACTTACGATGCGGTGATTGGAATACTATTTACATCAATGCAGTACTAAGGATTTAGGACAATACGACGTCATCATCGAAATCATCACGAAAGCGTTAGGTGAGCGGCCCCTTGGTTTCGACCGCCTAACTCTTCAGGAATTCCGCAATACACTTCCAGGAAAAAGTCCCTCCTTAGTCAGTGACTCACATCTCTCTGCATTATAAGGTAACGAGTCGACCAACTGACCAGCCTCCTACAGATGTTGAGTCAGCCTAGTCTGAACTTCGCTTCATCTCGTATTTTACAAAAAAAAAAGATTCCGACAAAATGATAACCTCCTCCTTTTTCCAAGTCGGTTAAAAATCGATTTGATCGAAAGCATCATAGTAAGGTGGTCCGCTCTTAAGTCTCTTTAATACATTTAGTACTTCGCGTCGCAGGATCTTCCAGTCGCAGGGCGGCGAGTGGAGCGCCCGCGGGCCTCAGGGCATCTCGGTGGTGCGGCCGCCCCTGCTCGACGCCAGCCTGCGGCGCTCCGCCGGCGCCGCCACCGCCGACCTGCGCCTCGACCGCACGCGCCTCAACCTCGCGCTGCCCTTCCTACTGCAGCTCGCCAGGACCTTGCTCATGGCCATGCCGGGTCAGTGTCCAGTGTATAGGTGCACTCGCTATTGTACATTGTACAGGTGGGCTCGTCCTACTGTCCACACTGGAGATACACCTGCCGGTATTGCCACCGTCGACCTACGCCTCGACCGCACGCGCCTCAACCTCGCGCTGCCCTTCCTACTGCAGCTCGCCAGGACCTTGCTCATGGCCATGCCGGGTCAGTGTCCAGTGTATAGGTGCACTCGCTATTGTACATTGTACAGGTGGGCTCGTCCTACTGTCCACACTGGAGATACACCTGCCGGTATTGCCACCGTCGACCTGCGCCTCGACCGCACGCGCCTCAACCTCGCGCTGCCCTTCCTACTGCAGCTCGCCAGGACCTTGCTCATGGCCATGCCGGGTCAGTGTCCAGTGTATAGGTGCACTCGCTATTGTACATTGTACAGGTGGGCTCGTCCTACTGTCCACACTGGAGATACACCTGCCGGTATTGCCACCGTCGACCTGCGCCTCGACCGCACGCGCCTCAATCTCGCGCTGCCCTTCCTACTGCAGCTCGCCAGGACCTTGCTCATGGCCATGCCGGGTCAGTGTCCAGTGTATAGGTGCACTCGCTATTGTACATTGTACAGGTGGGCTCGTCCTACTGTCTACACTGGAGACACACCTGCCGGTATTGCCACTGCAACGTATGTCTCGACCTTGTGGCGCCCTTAGGGGTGCTCGTGACCATACCTTCTAAATGTTTATTTACGGACTGATATGCTTGACTTTAAAAAAAAGCAAATATTCACATAATGACAATTTGTTCACATATTTACCAATTTCCTAAGTCCATGTAACCAATAAACGATACATTATGATATGTGGCACGTAATAAAACGTCTCGTTTAAGAGAAGTGACCTTTTTGGTACTTTCATAGTATAAAACAAAACAATATCAAAACTTATACGTACCTATATTATTTGAGTTGTATGTGCACAGGCGAGAAGACCTTAGAGGGTGGCGTGGTGAACCATGGTTACGTGGGCGAATCCGGGGGGCGAAGCTCCCGGGCTCGCCCCGCCTCCTGCAGCGACTCCAGCGGGTATTACTCTGCTGGTGAGTTACTATTTGTCAAATGTATCCAACTATTACTGGTACAGCCCCGTGTTGGAATTCAAAAGTTTTGCCGCATTATCTAGTCTGCGCCTATTGTTCAGCACTGTCCTAGTTTAGTTAGATTTCTAGATTTTTTAGTTAGGTGGTGACGTATAGCAATTATTGACACAAAGCATAGGCAAACCAGTTTAGGTACCTTCTGTCTATGTAGGCTTGTATTGAAGAAGTGCAAAATACCAACTATCCTAAACGACCCGTATCGTGTCATCATGGTTCTTTTTATTAGTGGCATCTAGGCAGGTAAAGACATAACAACTTATGTCTCAGGGGTGGCAACGCATCTGCATTTTGACCTCTGGTTTTTTGTCTGTCATCACTTAACATCAATGTGAGCTGCATGTTTACTTGCCGCCTTCTTCACATAAAAAATGAATAAATAATTAATTGCAATTGTAAAGGTGTTACATACCTCGTATAGGTCTATTTGATGACCAATATTTGGTTTTGCAATTTTGTAAGATGCTGCACGTGTTCAGCCTAACTTTGCCTCAGACTGGGAAGTATTAACATACGTTTCCATCTGTTACCACAAGGCATCTTACGAAAGTAGCAGCAAATAACTGCGGTGATTGGTTTCTACCACATATTTCGCAACTATCTCATATTAGATATTCTTACCCTATTTGCAGCAACATCAGTAACGGAAGAAATGCCGAGTCTGTCCATATCGATCCAGTGCCGTCAGCCCGAGGTGATGTTCTTCACGGACCTCACCAAGACCGAGGGTCACGCACTTCTGCTCCGGACCGAGCTGCTTATCGATTACTCCTCACATTCCCACACCGAGAGCCTGGTCATATCGCTCGCTGGGTTACAGATCATGTCCAAATTACAGTCCAAGTTGAAGAATTTACCGCCGCAATTGGTTCTGAAGCCGTGTGACGTGGAGTTCTCCAAGAGCTTCAAGAGCATGGAGGAGGGAGTGCGAGTACAGTTGTCGGTGTCCGATATAGATGTGCATATTGCTGCTACTACTGTTCATACTATTATGGGTGAGTTGGTAGTCAAACTGCTTTTTTAGCTTAGCTTTCTTTTGAGTTGTCCATTGTCTGTGTTTTTCGCTGACAAAAAAAAAATTAGTTCACCTACAAATGCTCGCTACGTTTGGCAATTTTTTCGCGGGACTGCTGCAGCCCATCCCGCGATTCTGCTCCATCTGCTAGTCGTGCGAAAATGAAATTTGACATATGAATGTTTTAGGCCTTGAGGGGAGCAGTACGAAAAGATTTCTGCAAGTAAATATGACGTCGACGAAATTTCCATAGGAAAGGAAATTATATGCGGCCAACGTCACAGGCAAAAGCTAGTAAAAGTACCTTTATAAACAAAAAATAAATTGAATAATATAAAATGTTAGGGAGATGTTTTCCATTGACTTGTTTACGAAGCTATCAACATAAAATATTCATATCATCATAATCACTGCCTTGTACTCGTTTCAGATATAATGGAGGAAATAACAACTGAACTAACAATACCCGACGACAAAGAGCCATTCAATTTCGCGACGTACAACCCGAAGTTGGAGAAAGACGAAGATCTGTGGTCGCCCAAGAAGATATCCCCATACATGTTAACCCACTATGAGGATGCCTACATGCAGCCGAAGTATCCCGGAGTCAGACCTGCGGAGACATTCGTGGTGAAGGTGCCGAGGGTGCGGCTCATGTTTGAGATCGAGTTGGAAGTTAGGGTGCCTTTGTTGGTTGTTAAGGTGAGTCGTCATGATCATCTTCATTATTATCAACATAATTTCAGCCGAGATGTCTGCTGCTTGTCGGCGTCGGGATGTGATGACCCCCACCGCCCACTAACGGAAGAGTTCTCTTCTAGTGGAAGAGAATTCATCCGCTAGTGCAGCCAGTCAACCGAACAATGGCGGTCAAACCATTCCAATTGCGGCGGTTGTAAATGCGAAAACGCAAGATGGGCGATAAAACTACCGCCACTGCGATCGCCAATCCGCATGCCAAGCGTGGCGATTACGGCATATCCCCGGCTTTTGTCCAACCGTGGACGTGTTTTGGCTGAGATGACGATCTGCTACTGGACAAAAGCTAAAGATGTTCAACGATTGGCCCTGCACTGTTTTCAACCTCATCGGAGGATCACTTTCCACGCGGCCGTCGCTCCAGAACCTGTATGTCTCAATTGTCACTATTCGGTAAGCTATTACGGCAACTGATTTTTAAATTTCCGACTCCATTTCGCACTACTTTCTTTCATTGCTCTCGGCGTGGTGTTGAGCTGAGCCTGTTTATGATGAGTATGATGACCATAAATAATATGTTAGATTACTGGAACATCCCCAACATTGGTAGTGACCAGCACACTCACTACCACTTCGTCGTGCTATTTGTTTACGTGGGCTGTTACAATCTTTTCTGTTAACAAAACGATCATTGTAAATGGCATGATTTTACAAATAACATTTACAGATGCAAGGAGAGATGACTCTCCAGAACTGGTCTCGGCAGCTGCAGGGAAGTGGCTGGATGAGCCTCGTGGCGTCCGCCTACAACGACCACCTGGACGCCTGGGAGCCCCTCATCGAACCCATCGTGGAAGACAACAAGCAACGCCCTTGGGAGATCACAGCCACTATATGTCAGGTTGTGAGATTTCATTGAAAAACTATCATAACATTTTATTTAAAATGAATCTTAAAATTAATAATCCACAAGATATCTTTTTATGTAACCAGGGTGGCAAACAAGCATGCAGTTCACATTGATGTTAAATGATGACTGCAGCCTATAGACACTTACACAAAGACCAAGGTCAAAATGCAGATGCGTTACCTCTTCTGAGGCCTAAGGTGTTATGCCTCTGTGCCGGAATTACAGGGCCATACATTACCACCTGACCGGAACACGATAGTGCTGAACACTACCATTTAGCGGCAAGTAGTTAGTTAGGTAATGCGGTGGTGCCCACGCCCGCGAGCTCCGTCACTGGAGCTCTACCACCACTGAAAAAATTGATGTTAAGTGATGACTGCTGCCTATAGACTACACAAAAACCAGAGGTCAAAATGCAGATCTGTTGCCACCCTTGAGACCTCAGTTGTTGTCTAAGTGATAGTCATTACGGGTACCATACATCACCATCTAACCGGAACACCATAGCGTTAAACACTACCGGGTACGTAGATAAATAAGGTAATGCGGTGGTGCCTCGCCCTCCTACACTCACACTCTACTACCAATAGAACAACTTCTTACGCAGTTTACTTATAAATTATACTAACTAATAAACATTTTAGGATAAATCATACCCGATGTCAGCGCGTCTGGAAACGAATCCGCAACCCGACGCAGTAGCGGAGAACGTGCCAGTCGCACAACGTACGAAGAAACCCAAAAAGCGTCCCGGCTTCGAATCCGAGACGTCGGCAGACGAGGCCGACACTGACAACGAGATGACGTTCATCAGGAACCCGAACGGGAAGGACAATAAGAGTTACAATGTGGACTTCAATACGGCGAGCATGTCGTTTCTGAGTGCTTTGGACTTGGATGAATCGGATTCCGAGAATGAGCAATGTGAAGATAAACTGTCGAACGCACTGGGGCATTTGTTTACTGAGTGAGTAATTGTTTATCAATAGAAATCTTTAAGATGGTGTAGAAGTAAAGAGCAGAGTTCGGTAAGGACAAACATATTTATTTAATTTTTGAACTGTTGGAACTTTGGGAGAGATAGTGTTGATGCATTATTGTCAATCAACTGCCTCAGTAGCTTTTTTATGTCAAAGGATTGACAGACAAGCAGACGGGCCACCTGATGGAAAGGTTACCGTCGCCTATGAATATTTGCAACACCAGGGGAGTTGCCAACGCGCTGTCAGCCCTGAAAAACTCTTTTGACGTCAGTTTTGGAGAACTCCATAGTAATTACTAGCGTAGTCGTAGCAGGTCACTATTACTACCCTGGGGTCCTGGGGTCGATTCCCGGGTCGGGGATATCTGAGATGACAATGTAAAATCCTTTATCTCTGGTTCTATTGTGGTTTTTAATTTTCTGGAAGTTTCATAGTACCTCGGAGTTTGGTAATGTACCCGGTGATGACAACAGCCATCTGTTTCTTGAGCCAAAACGTAACCGGCCAATCGTGGTCGTTTGTATGTATGCTTGAATGCATGCATTTACTTACCTCAGAAAAAGCATGAAATCTACATGTTCTATACACTCTTCCGTCATTCAATCCTCAGTGAGTCGAGTGCAGATGAACTGAGCGACGAGGAAGACTCGTCAGCGCCGGAGCAGAGTGAGGTGGAAGTGGAGATCGAGGGCAGCGAACGAGAGGAGAAGCACGCGGCGTACGATGGAGACGATAGGAGAGACGAACACAAGACTGTCACTTTGCAGGTCAGTGTGTTGCGTTGCAAATATCTCGATGTGTGGGTTATAGTAATGAGGTGTGTTACGTGAGCGACGAATACGACGACGACGACACGACGCGACACGACACGACACGACACGATGCTACACGCGACAATTATCCGTGTAGTGTCGTCATAACTACTCGAATCATGGAGAAAAAAAGAAGATCGCAAGCAGGGCCGTTGAGTTGTTCATATTCGTCTTGTTGGCAGCGTCGCGTCGCGTCGTATTCGTCGTGTAAGCAGGACACTGTGCAAAAGATATCGCGCGATAGTAGGAGGCGAGCGAAACGGGGATACGTGCCGGAGACATGACATGTGTACTATTTATTTGATTTTAATCCTATTTTTAAATATCAGTAACATAAGCCAATAAATTTTAGGAGCCAGAACACGAAGACAGCGTGGATTCCTGTCCCGAAGAGAACAAACTGTGCACCTACATATCGCTCGAAGCGCGTTCTCCACTGAACGCCACCATAGCCCCCGGCGGCGCCCGAGCGCTGCGTACGCTGGGCGCGGCATTGGCCGACCGCAACGCCGTCGTCACCGCCATCGTCACCGCCAACAATGGCTTGCAGCTTGTTAACGATATTGGTGAGTTGTGTCTAATAATATAATAATTGCTTGCTACAAAGCTTGAAGCGCTTTGCACTTTATTCGCCGTACTTCGTATTAGTTCTCGGAAAAGCCGATCCGTGAGAGTGTGAAGCGCCAGATATCCCGGTCCTGACATACCTCCCGTGCTTCTTCTACATTCATCATTCTCTTCATACATGCACGCCGATTCGTAATACTTTTGACCTCCACCCTCAGACAGTACTCGACCTGTTTGGTCATGGTAGGTCAGTCTTGGTCTTCCTGAGCCTCTGTAACCATCCTGCATTTATACGGAGAACATTCGCTCACTGTCAGCGCTAACTTACGGGTTGTACGGGATGTATCTACTTGTGGTTTGAAGCGCTTTCGTCACTAATCGTCTTATTAGCTTTGGGAACAGCTGCCAGTGCTGAGCGCGCCGTTGGCCAACCGCAACCCTGTCGTTACCCCGAAAAATGCACTGCAACTTGTAAATGCTATTGATGAGTGTTCCTGAGGAACAGCCCAAGACCTAGCCTATTTGTAACTTAAAAATGGTTTCTTCACTGAATGTCGTATTTATTCCGATAAAAGCTGGAGCACTGTGAGCTTAGGCTGACCGAAGCGATGTAGTAACCGCAAACAATTTCCTGCATCTTGGTAAGATATTAGTAATTTGTACCTCCTTGTAACCTACATCATTTTCATCATAGAACGTCATATCAGCTGCAGGAAGCTTAATCGATTGCAACGATGTCGTTACATTAGTCTTCGTAGAGATCTGCTACCATCAACCTATCCCTCCCACTCCCCCTTTATACCCACACCGCTTCACTCTAGATCGTCGGATGGCGAGACACTTAACCTATTTGTAGGACGACACCGCTCGCCATTCGCTGTCGTTTTGTTTTCAGCTTTAAGCAATTATTTTTCCTGAACTGAATGACTATTATACTTATGCGTGTGTTGTGTGACAGGGCCAGGGTCAACGGTGTGGCTGCGTACCCGAGCTCAGACGGACCTGGCGGGGCACGCCGGGGTGCTCGCCGTCGCTGACTACGACAACGACACTTCTCGTCCTAGTACGCCCGGTACGTCCTATGAATGCCAGATCATCACATATTTTTTAAATACAACTAAAAATGATTGCAATCCTATTAAGCATAAATTCGCGATGGGATAACCATTTGTAGAAAATATAGGAGCAGAACGCCGGCTAAATGGAAACTTTTCTTAACGGATGTTCCTACGTGACATTCAAGCGTGTGTGTGAAGACCTTAGATACGGCCCTGTAATTTCCGGCACAGAGGCATAACACCTAAGGCCTCAGGAGCGGTAACGCATCTGCATTTTGATCGTGGTATTTGTGTGGGTGTCTATAGGCTGCAGTCATCACTTAACATCAATGTGAACTGCATGCTTGCTTGCCACTTCGTTAACATAAAAAAAAAAAACAAAAAAAATACCAGATAGAATACGGACCACAGTTAGGCGTTTCACACACGGGACCGCGCGCCGCGAAGTAGGCGGTGAAGCGGATTTCGTGTCGCTTGACCTCTCTATTAAATACGTTGATACCATTCACACTACACCGCCCGACCGCGCACTAGTCTACTCACCTCCACCGCAATCCGCGGTGGCGAGCGGTCCCGTTTGTAAATCGCCTTAGAAATCTGAATAATTATTCACATTCTGATCATCTGATAGAGCTCCAATGACGGACCTCGAGGAGTTGAGGGCGTATGTGCCATCTAATCTCATCATAGCTTCAGCTGAAAGACGGCCGCTGTTGGACAAAAGCGTTCCCTAATGATGCTCAAATCAGTGTCGAAGATGACATGCTTCCTGTGGTAGTCTCCAAGAACGAAAAACTGAGTTGTGGTCTGTTTAGACACTACAATTTATACACGGTGTATTGCATACAATGCGAAACTTGTAGAGACAGGCTTCATCACAGGAGGATTCGTCAGATCCCAGTTTACATCGTAGATTTTCAAAAGTGATTCTCAAATGTTCCATACATTTCAAAAATAGAATTCAGTTAAACAGTCCGTTCAAATATTGAATACAGGTTGCGATACATCCGGAGCTGATCTTTTGGACGAAGTGGAAGAAGAGAAGAAGCAGGAGATGACCGACGTCAGTGATGAATGGGATTGGTAAGAAAATAGACACACCCTTCAATTATGTATTTTAACTAGAGACATCTACTGATTTTGGGTTTCATCCCTAAGTCGGAAAGATAGTGCATAAGTGCATAGAATCGCCACTACACATGTATATTTGAAATTTAAGTGCATAGAATCGCCACTACACATGTATATTTGAAATTTAAGTGCATAGAATCGCCACTACACATGTATATTTGAAATTTCTTAAAGCAAGGGAAAATTATATCAATTCAAATATGTATTTTTACGCCAAGTCACTGACGGGGTAGGTAGTGAGTGTGGAGCACCAGATATCCCGGTTCTGGCACACCTCCCGTGTTCCTTCTACATTCATCATTCTCTTCAGACATGCACGCCGATTCCTAAGACTTTTGACCCCACCCTCAGACAGTACACGACCTATTTGGTCACGGTAGGTCACTCTTGGTCTTCCTGCTCCAATAAAATCAAAATGTTTTTATTCTGATACACGCGAGATAAATGCATTAAAATCATTTGATTTCACATCATTGATGTCTGGATTTTATAGATTGCTATAGTCAGTCACCATCCGAAAAAATATGTCTGTCACAGTTTCGAGGGTGGTTTTGGGGGCGAGGCGGAGGCCGGGGCTGAAGGGGAGCTGTCCCCGGGCTCCGGCGCCGCCTCCCTCGCGGCGCTGCAGCGGCGCCTCACCGACCACACGCTCGCCATACGCCTACACGACATGGAACAGCTCACCGTAAATACCTTACGTAGCCTGGGTTGCACCAATATATTGGTTAAATATCATTTTTGACCCACGTCGTGACCACGGTAGCTGGCAAGCGACCAAAACGTCTGGTATGAGAAGAAGTTTGGGAGTGTTGTACCTATACGCGAGAAAATCCGCAAATTTAATTTCTACAATGTGTGAAGCTCGCGAAAACCTGTAAAAAAGTTAAGGTTAAAGTTATTGTAACATTTCACATCCTTCTCTAACTTAAAGAAATCTGTTAAAGTGAGAGAAGGATGTTATAATAATTTTAACTTTAACAAATATCTTGGTGCAACCCAGGCTTAATCATGAATACAATCCACACACCGTCTCCTGACAAGGAGAATTGTTTTTTTCTGACAAATGTAACATTTGTCGTTATATTCCAATCAATTTACAAGGAAGTGAAACCTTCAAAAATATTCACAAGAAACACTTTATTGTCTACCTATCTCATTTTCTCCCACGTTGAATCTTACGAATTTATGTCTCTCTCTCTTTTTACTGTCGGTTTCTCGTTTTGTCGACTTTCAAATCACAACGATTCTGAAGAAATTCAGAATCGTAGTAGTTGTCTTCGGCCACACATAAAACACGAACCGAAAAAAAGTCATGTAGCGTAACTTGCGTACCTACCCTTATTTAACACTCGCTAGTAATAAGATTAATTTTTATTTTCCACTATTTTATTTTTTAATTATTATTTATAATAAAAACCACGTCTCAACGAGTTCTAATAAACTTGTTGAGACTAGAAATTTATTTTAGTTAGACGTTAGTCTCATTTTTGTTTGTATTGACTGTTCACCAAATGGGTGACCATAATTTTTCTTAAATTTTAATAAACTGTGGGACAAAATATTATCTATATCTAAAATGTCTGAAATCGATTCGGTTATCGATTCTGAACTAACTAGTTTCGGGTTGTACATTCAATCCTGTTACACGTTGTAGATAGATGATCTGGTGCCCGCAGGTCCCGTGCCCGGCGCGCACGGTGTGCAAGCTGCACGCGCTGCGGGCGGGTCGGGCGGGTCGGGCGGGTCGGGCGGGCCGCGACGGCGCGCGCTACTACGTCGCCGTCGACAGAACCGCGCACTACCACACCAAGAGGATCGTCGTGCGCTCGCCTCTGCAGGTTGGTGGCCTGGAACCCGGTGAAAATAATTTAAAGTGAAACATTCTACTGGTGGTAGAGCTCCAGTGACGGAACTCGCGGGCGTAGGCACCACCGCATTACCTAATATACTTGCCGCTAAATGGTAGTGTTCAGCACTATCGTGTTCCGGTCAGCTGGTAATGTACGGCCCTGTAATTTCCGGCACAGAGGCATAACACCCTTAGGCCTCAGGAGTGGTAACGCATCTGCATTTTGACCTTGGTCTTTGTGTGGGTGTCTATAGGCTGCAGTCATCACTTAACATCAATGTGAACTGCATGCTTGTTTGCCACTTCCATTACATTAAAAAAAAAAAAAAATCAAAAATGTGCATAAGAAACACTGCGTGATTCCTTTATACGATTCTCCACGTTAAATCGTATGAATTTATGTGTCTGTCTCTTTTTACTGTCGTTTTTTCGTTTCATCGACTTTCAAATCACAACGATGTCACAAAATTCCATACAAACGCTTATTTTGGTTACCTATTACCTACACAGACATCAATCAGTGACATGTGCACCTGTGTGCGTAGCACGTAGGGTTAAGAGGTTAAAACTTTAGGCCTCGGACCGACATTAAAGAAATAAAATAATACTATTTACCTACTTACATACATTACAGATATTTCTATCTATTCTTTGACATATGACAATTGATTTCTAATTTTATTGTTCTTGGCCGATATCGACCAACTGCGGCTCAACAGAAAGGCAAATTTCTACTTACCAGCTTCACCCAGTTTACCGGTGCATTTTAAAAACATAAAAACACAAACATTACTTCAACAAATAGCACACGTATTGGAAAATAACACTCACTACCTACTCATTACGTCGACAAGTCACTTCAATTCAATATACTGAAACACTTTTATTACTAATGCAATGCAATCACATTCATCATCACAAGATGGCATACGAAAGAGCGAGACAGTTGCGGAACAATTTAATTGAATTAATAAGATATTTACTTAAATATTAAAATATCTTTCATTAATAAAACAAATAATGAATTGTGGAATTTTGTGATAGTCCCATACTTATTTAAATTAATTAAATTCTAGGTGCACTGACTAAATAGAAAAAGTACCTAAAGTTTTTTAATTGTGAACATAATTTTTTTTCCTTCGGGAAACTGAATTTTTTTCTTCTTTCTTAATAATTGTTTTATATTATTTCGCATTAACACATGCTTGTGAAATAAATTTTTTTTTAAAGAAAAATGCAAAGAAAAATTTGACTTCAGGCGAGACTCGAACTCACGGCCACTGGGAATCCAGTCCAGCCGCTCTTCCAACTGAGCTACCGAAGTCCTGCCCGATTTGTCAAATCTTTCCTTCACATTTATTGCATTGCCTTATGGTGGCAATTATTCTTTCTTCTTCTCCTTTTTTGTCACGACTTGCTGACATACAGCCATACACTGCACAATAAAGCACCATCTTAATGTTAATTGTTAAAATAATTAAATGACGTGCTTTACAGATGATTTACTTTTATTTAAAACACTTACAACACATCTTATCGTATCGCCATATTGAACAAAGAGAACGAACCACAGACCAGCGAAACGGAAAAGGAAAACAGTGAGCAAGTGCACAGAAGTGCATTCTGTGCACTTGCTCACTGTTTTCCTAACACGGTGTTACCAATATAAATGTACAATTATCAACATTAATGAATAAAATATTCGATTACAAATTAATCAAAACTAGGCCGTTCGCAACCTCGCTGTAGAGCACCAACGGTCGCCCATAAGAGGGGAAGAGATGACTTAGGTGACAATTCATCCGCATGGGTGAAGCGGCAAAAATGGGCGGGACGTCGAAGTGTCCATTCTATACGTAGTATTATTACATATTCTCTGACGATGCTATAAAAGTTTTCGCTTCAATAAAAAAAATCGTAGGTCGTGTTGCACGCCGGACGCAGTATGTCAGGAAAGTCTTTGAAGGACATAAAGAGTCCTTATCAACACGTATATGTCAACACTTCCCTTCCTCAACCCGACTGTACCGGGACGCGCTACTACATCGCCGTCGACAGGACTACAACACTAAGAAGATCTTCGTGCGCTCGCCCCTGCAGATCAGTAACCTGAAAGCCTGTGAAGGGTATAAAAATAAGAACTCTTTGGTCGCGTTGCACACCGGACGCCCTTTACATGGACGATTAGTATCTTAGAAGCCCCCGGTCGCTGCTACACGTGCTGCAGATCACTACCAGGATATTTTTTAAAGGAGTTTTTAAAGGAAGGGATTTCTTTTACAAACGGGCGTGTTGTAAACTCCTAATTTGTAAACGTCTTATATTACCAACAGATACGCAACGAGACGTCCTACGCCCTGGAGCTGCTGTACCGTCAGTCGGAGCTGCAGGCGGCCGGCGTGGAGGGCGAGTGGGGGGGCGCCGTCCGCAACCCCTTCTGTGGACTCCTGAGGCTCGCCGTGCTGCCCCCCCACGACACATACAACGTGCCCCTCTACGTAGCCTACCATTGTCGCCTGTATCTACTGCCTACTAACCTTGAGTGAGTCTGTTCTCTAAGCAAAGATATTATGTGAGTACTTTCTTGCCATTTGCAAAACTTAAAAATACTGCGGCTGATCGTGTTGCTCGCTCTCCCGCGACACTGAACATTGTGCCCACGTCGCCTTCTCTGAGTCTGCATGCAGTATTACGTAATGTCTCTGAAGTATTTCGTCTAAATGGCTGTTACTCATAACACTTACAACGTACGATTCCTATATATCACCTCAGGAGTTACCAGGCGAGCTCGCAGGGTATTTGGTGGATGGACCTGGCGAACGAGCTGGGCAGTCCTCAAGACTTGATGTGTCCAGCCAAGGACGACGATGACAGTGTCTTCGCCATGAGGATCGTGGGCGAGGAAGGTATTACTTTCGATTATGATGATAATTATGTTTCTGTTTCAACAGGACGTTCTCATCAAAAAACTGGTTGCCTGTAAAGTCGGTTTTACGGGCGAAGATTTTATGTGACAACGTCTTTTTCTCGGTAGAAAGGCATTCGCCGGTCCGGCAGGCCTCTCTCTCGTTCGGTGACTCATCGTTACGTTACCGGGCGTTACACTTTTTCATGAGTGACTCCGAGCCGCAACCTAATTTAAGACGTTTTCACGTCAAAAATGACATCAATTTTTTTTGAGTTTTATTGGACTGATTAAAAAATCCATAAGAATTTTTCGAGGGAAGACTGTCTAATCTTGATCAATAAAACCACTCCTATAGGAAAGCACTCGTGGTAGAGTTCCAGTATAAGGGCTCGAGGACGTAGGCATTACAACATTACCTAACCTGATACCAAATAGTAGTGTTGCAATGTATAGTCCCGTAACAACTGTCACAGAGACATAACAACTAAGGTATCAGGGGTGGTAACGCATCTGCATTTTGACCTCTGGTGTTTGTGTGGGTGTCTATAGGCTGCACCTCACTTAACATCAATGTGAACTGCTTGCTGCCAGCCTTCATTACCTAAAAAAGGAGTTTTTAAGGCGACCTCGGGAATTCAGTACAATCTAAAGCATGATGATCCAAAGACTCTTCCTTTTATTTGATAATATTCTTTAAGTAGTAAGTAGCTTTACTTCTCTCATCTCTTTTCCTACACCGTACTACCCGCCGAAGAGAGAAGTTCCACCCACACCGACTGGACACCTGGGAGTGCTCAACGGTGCGGTTTTCACGTTCGTTCCTGCCCAGAACGTGTAAATTGTGGAACGAACTTCCCTCTGAGGTGTTCCCTAGGTGCTACAATATGGGGTTCTTCAAAAATGGCGTCAAAAGAGTCCTTCAGGGCTGGCAACGCGTTGGCAACTCCCCTGGTGTTGCAAATGTTCATAGGCGACGGTGACCACTTTCCATCAGGTGGCCCGTTTGCTTGTCTGTCACCCTTCAGACATAAAAAAAAAAAAAAAAAGTAAAATAAATTATATTTTTCTTATTCCCAGGATGCCGCACCACAAAAGTGTCTCGTTCCATCCCCAACCTACTCATCCGCGTCCTTCCTCCACTGGGCGTCCACAACCGCCTCGCACAAGCTTTACAACTATCCTGGACCCTGCAAGTGCCTCAAGGGCCGCTAGTGACCCAAGTGCCGGAAGCAACACAAGTGTCGCCTTTGACCCAAGTGAGACTGGAGGCAGGGGAGCGGGCCCACTTGTACACGTTGAAGCCGGGTCAGTCGTACAGGGTGACGGTGGATATGCACTATTTGGGGGTGCCGTGGACTGGACAGTTCACTTTGTCGCCTGGTAAGTGGATAAAGTGAAGTAAGTGAATAAGATTTCTAATAGCTATGAAGATTTTAAAATTGTACTTAATATTTTATTTTTCGCAATGACGATTCGACTTGCGAACGAACTTTAGAAATTAAAAAAAAAATGGAAAGAAAACATTTGTTCGATTCCTGCCCGAAGTCAATTTTTTTTTCAACGTTTTGAAATATTTTTATTTTGTGAATTAAAATTGTAAAACTCTTTGGTAAGGATGAAGATCCATAAAATTTAAAAAAAAACTACAAGCTACATTCTTTTTCAAAAGGTCGGCTGTCGCAAAACAAAGGTTAAATTTAGATGATTGAAGATTGAGGGGAGGGCTACCTACTATCTATAATATAAAAATAAGTCGGGTTTTCCTTCCTGACGTTATAACTCCAGAACGCAGGAACCGATTTCCAAGGTTTTGCATTCGTTGGAAAGGTCTTGGGCTCCGTGAGGTTTATAGCAAAGAAAAAAGAAAATTCAGGAAAAAATAGTTATAAAACGACATCCACGCGGGCGAATCCGCGGGCAACAGCTAGTACTATATAATAATAATGGCAATAATATAATAATTATACGTCCCACTGCTGGACATGAGTCTCTCCCCTTTTTGGGGGAAGGCCTGGAGCTTACTCTACCACGCTACTTCAATGCGGATTGGTGAAGGTGGGTGGGTTAGTGACCAACCCGCTGTCGGATGTTTTTCAAACAGCCCATAAGGCCTCCGACAAGGTTTAACGACTGCTATCTATCGATAGCAACCGAGACCGACGGCTTAATGTGCCCTCCGAAGCACGGAAACGCACATTTAATTTGCCACTTGCGGTCACCCATCACACTACCCGACCGCGCCCGTAGTGCTTAACCGAGTAGATCGCTTACGATCTACACTAGCCGCTGGGCCATGCGCGCTTCTCATACTATATAATACATTCTTGCAAATAAATATTTGTTTTATCTAAAGAACCTAAGACTCTCTAGGACCGCCACTGTTAGGATGTTTGTTTTAATTGTGCTAAAAACAGTTTGGTGATCTCATTACCTAAGTATCAATGTTGTACGGGGTCTCTCGCACTATATTTGTCTGCTTGATATGATGAAATATTAAAGTCCGGCACTAGGGAAAATATAAACACTTTATTTCTAATTTGCTTAAGAATAAATGATAACGCGACGCGCTTGATGAAAGTCAGTCCACAATACACGCGCGAACGGTGTATTGTGAACTGACTTGATAAAAGTGCATAATGGGGTAAAATTGATGACTCTGCTACACTCATATTATTATGTACGATGCTCGTACAAATATAGTGATATCTAAATTAAAATATGACCAATATTGTATCCCAGATATGACAGAGAAGACGATCAGCATGAGCACGGAGCTGGAAGGCGAGAGTGAGAGGGAGAGGGAGTGCGGCAAACGGATCGGCGTACGAGCGCGTCTGACGCGCGGCTCACACGCTCGACTGTTGTTGTACGCACCTTACTGGCTCATCAACAAGACCGGCCTGCCATTGCAGATCAAGGTAAGACTTTAATCTCTCAAAGACGAGTTCTATCAAAACTAAGGTTCGATTGTACCAAAATATTTGTTAAAGTTACGGTTATAGTGAAATGTAAGAAACAGTTACATTGACTTTAACCGTTACTGCAGAATACGTTGCATCAGTGTATTTTTGACATTTTTTTTTTTTTTTTTTTTTTATTGGCAACCGCCAGGAGGCATAACTGCCAGCATCACGTTTGAATGATTGGAAATATATGGTACATAAATCAATTAATTAAATCCGCGTAGACATCATTAAATCTGAAAACACATAATAGGTAAGGTTAGTAGATTATTAAACGATACACATTGTTAGAAACACTCAAAGCGTTGTATGGACATTTTTGACATTGCTAAAAATTACCAGGGTTGACAGATTCCCTTACCATATGACAGATAATTTTGAGGTTATCTTTAATATTAACCAGCGCAGCTCACCCAGTAACGGTTAAATGATAGTTAACCGGAAGGTACTTTAACAAAGTTAAAGTACGGAGTGAACGAAAGCGGATGAACTGGCTTATATGCACCTAATTGGCTCATCAACCAAACTGCCATTGCAGACCAAGACAAGACTTCTGTCTTTCAAACACCAGTTTCTAACGATAGATGATCTGAAAAATGTCGAATGAACACGCCCTGAAAGACGACGGATAGACCTAGCTCGTTTAACGCGTGGCTCTTTCGTTTTGTTATTGTAGGGAAACAACATCAAGCTAAGCTACAATATGGGGTTCTTCAAAAATGGCGTCAAAAGAGTCCTTCAGGGCTGGCAGCGCGTTGGCAACTCCCCTGGTGTTGCAAATGTTCATAGGCGACGGTGACCACTTTCCATCAGGTGGCCCGTTTGCTTGTCTGTCAATCTTCAGACATAAAAAAAAAAAAAAAAAAAAAGATTAAATTGTTAGTTTCTACAGAAACAGAGATGTTAGAGAAGACGATCAATATGCGAAAGGAAAGATGCACTGCTGGAAACAGATCGGGGTGCAATTGCATTTAACGTGCGTCGCCCGCTCTCATCTGTTAGGTACCCTTTGTAGGTATGCGTTCGAATGATTTACAGTTGAAATTTAAAAAATGATTGAAGAAGCTATATACTTAGTTAAGATCGAGTAGAGATTGTAGTGTGTGTATTAACAAAGTATCTTAAAACGCTGACTTTAAATATGATTTGTATCGCACTCCGGACACTGCTAAAATTCCATACAAACGCTTATTCTGGTGTTTTACCCAGAAATGTAGCACGCAGGGTTATGTCCTAAAACAATCGTGAAATAAAATAAGTCTTCGCACTGACTACGTGACCATATTACCTAACTAAAAATAGGGCGTGATGGGTGAGGAGGGGAAATCCGGCGGGACGTCGATGTGTCTTTTCTATACGTTGTATTATTACATATTATGTGACTCTACCGCCATGTATAAGTGTTCCGATGATAACAGGGCCACCGCGAAGCCTGCGTGGAAGTGTGCGAGGAGCCCCTCGTGTGGGGCGCCGGGCGCCGCGGGGGCGCGGGCGAGGGCGGCGGCGGCAGCAGGGTGCGGGTGCGCGCGCACGGCTCCAGCTGGTCGCGCGCCGTAGGCCTCCGCCCCGCGGCGCCCGGCCTGCTCGTCTGTACACACCCTGAGCGGCGACTTAACTATAGGATGCTGTTGGATGTAAGTATTACTTTCTAACGATTACTCACTGAGCACATAACATAAGCGTTTTTGTAACAGGGATCTTGAATTGTTTTTATTCCAGCCGCTCTTCCAATTGAACTACTGAAGTCCTCAGTAGCTCAATTGGAGAGTAGTAGGACTTCAGTAGCTCAATTGGAAGAGCGGCTGGACTAGATTCCCAGTAGGCCGCGAGTTCGAGTCTCGCCTGAAGTCAAATTTTTCTTTCCATTTTTCTTTAAAAATTAAATATATTTCACAAGCATGTGTTAATGCGAAATAATATAAAACAATTGTTTTTATTGTATTTAAACGTTTAGGAAATATAAATATTGTTTGAAATATCTATTTAAGTTTTAAAAGAAGACGATTCAAAATGTTGGTAGTTGTAAAACTACTCAAAACGGCTCATGTACTGACTGACTGAAGATTATGATGTCACGCGTGGTAAAAACACGATAAAGACAAGCAAATCTATTGAATTAATTTTTTATTTTGCGTCCCTTTAAAATAACCGCGTATTTATCCGATATAAAGTTAGTCTTAAACCATCATCACATTTCAGGTAAAAAATGTCCACTGCTGGATAAAAGCCTCTCCCAAAGATTGCCACAACGAATGATCTTAGGCCGTCCACATCCTCAACCATCATTATATTAAAAACTAGCTGTTGTCCGCGGCACCCGCGTGGGTGTCGTATTATAAATAACTAAGTAGCCTATGTTCTTTCACAAAATCAGCTCTATCTCTGTACCAAATTTCGTTAAAATTGGTTCAGTTGTTTGGACGTGAAAAAGTAACAGACAGACAGACAGACAGAGTTACTTTCGCATTTATAATATTAAAGTAGAGATTATGAGATACCTCTTCTACCTACCCTGCTCTATTAGAATGAATTCCTATTTTAAAAGAGGTATGCTACGAGAATACACTTTTCAGTGATATTTATGGCCCCGTAATGACTATTACAGAGACATAACAACTAAGGTCTCAGGGATGGCAACGCATTTGCATTATGACCTCTGGTGTTTGTGTAGATGTGCATACGTTGCCAAATCACCCTCTAAGCGTAATTAACTATGATCACTTGCTATCAACAGGTGACGCTATCAGAACTGTGTCCCCAACTGACAAAGATCGTGACGATCCTGCCATACTTCCTGGTGTACAACGACACGAAGCGCCACCTTCGCTTCATGGAGGAGAACGAAGCCGCCGACCTGTGGATAGACCTGGCTCCCCAGCAGTGCACGCCCTTCTGGCCTCAGACCGACTCCATGTCCATGCACTGCAAGTATAGGGACTCGACGCTCGTGTCCCAACACTTCCCCATTGCGATGAACCATTTCACTGTGCTCAGGATGGATAAGGGGGTATGTGATTTTGTATAATATATGTATAAATGGGTTTTTTGTATATCAATGGTATAAATTTAAAAAATGTTCAACTTGACAGATTTAACTGGTTTTTATTGTGTTTGTAATTATCATCCAATATTAATAATTGCCATGGATAGAGTGGACTGAGGTTAACTTGCACTCCACTCCTGCCTCATTTAGCTGATAATCAAGTTTAGGGTTAAACCGTTTTGAATGTCGGTGCACTACAATCCTTTTGATCGCGCCAAGGAGACGTTCAAGGCACGTCCCAAAAAAACCCGGACGATGAGACTATGTCGGCCATCGCCGAAATGAATACCTGCACACTTATAACACTCCACAAACATCCGACAAACATCATTTCCGGTCATCACCAACCGATGACTAGAGCGAAAGTTGCACCGCCCCTAATCGCAAGTGGCTTATGTGTCCCTCCGCAACGCCCTAAGCCGAGGTTCGGATCCACAGGGGTCTCCCTTAAGCAGTTGTGCTAACCTTATTTAGGTTGAGAGCGCCGTCTGCTCTAGCCGATTGCCCGGTGAAGTAGACCAGTGCGTGTAGCGTCGACAACATTAAGGCGCCAACTGGTGGAATACAATGAAACACAGTACTTGTCCAGTATGGTAGATGGCGTGTCAATCGAATTACATCGCACATACGAAGATTTCTCGAGAGCTGGCTGAAAATTGTCAGTGCACTCTGCCCTATACATTAACGTCAAATGACGTTTGCCTAAAAAACAGAAAGCAAACCAGTCTTGATTCATTTTAATTAAGTACCTTTGTGTATTTAATTTCAACAGGAAAGCGCAACGCTTTCCTGTTGAAATTAAATATGTTGTCTATAACAGATGCAGGAGCAGGAACAAATGGGAACAGTTTCAATTTATATCTTCTTTAATACATCTTACTGCTTCTTGGGCAATCATTCTAAATCTTATATGTACAAAATTACACTAATCTTACAAAAAGTACGGAAAATTATTTAAAAAAAAATGAAAGACGCACAGACCTAACCAAACCACAATTCTTTATTTGATTAAACCTATTACAATCACGTATTATTAATGATTTACAACTTATAACACTTTTAGCAATTAATTCCGCTATGAGCTAATCATACCTAATACCTAATCTGATCAATAAATAACTACGACTACACTATAATAGACACGTCTAAACCGTCCAACGAACGACAACCAAATGAGCCCGCTTCGTCGGACGACGCCATATTTATTGCATTCCGCTCGGTCCTGGTTGAGTAGAGGGGTGATCTTGTAAGACGGCCGTTCCTGACACGAGTTCGTCCTCGAACGTCTCACACTCTCCGTCCTGTCCGTCTCGTTCATCCTGATAATCGTCTTGCACGCTCTCTGTAATACACATAAGACACATTGAGTTACACCGATGCATAAGGTACATCAATATGATGTAAAGACCGTTTTTTTTTTTTTTTATATAAGAAATATCATCGCTGCCAGCGCAAGCGTGCACTCAAGCGTCCTTAGGCAATGATTAGAAAATATCAACATAATGGGATTAATTGTTGAATGTCCAAAGGAATGAAATTGTTATTAAAATGCAATACGATTGATAAGATTCCGGACTCTCATCACTCGGATCACATTAAGAGATGAGTACAAAAAAAAAATGTATAACACTGCAGTGAGTCTTGATCCATTTTTTTTTTTTTTATTGTGCTAGTTTACTAATGTACCGCGCTACTTACAAGCGTCGTAGATTAGTAAAATAAATTGTTAAAACAGAGGCCGTATTTGCATGTTTTATAGTTTGCGAAAGTACAACACTGTGAAGCGAGTAGTTTCGTATGGTAGGCATGTTAACAGCAGAGGCCGTATTGGCTTGCTACATAGTTTGCGAAAGTACCACGCTGAGAAGCGAGTAGTTTCGTATGGTAGGCTACTACTACCATGACGGTGTATACTAACCGCCCTCAAAGAAAGCTGAACATGTGTCCGGAGTCCACTCGCCGCGCCACCGAACCATGTGTTCAGAGGCGGCTTGTGTCTTCTTGCCATAGGAACCCGCTAGCAACTCTAGCTCGTAACGGTGATGTGGCAGCACACGTAACACCTTGTACGGGCCACGCATACCGGAGTCCAGCTTGCCAGTACTTTGAGAAGTCTTGATCACGAAGACCAGGTCACCCACAGCAAAGTTTCGTGGGGGCTGCCTATTCTTGTTCACATAATCATCCTGACTCCGCTGATTGGCGCCGAGTAATTCGGACGCCCGCTGCCTATCGAGGGTGAGCTGTGCTTCTCGATTGGACGGTTGAGAGGCATCCAGTGCTACGTCCCGTATGAGAGACCTGACAACAGGAGTGGCGGCGTCCACGCCGATAAGTAACTGCAACGGCGAAGTCTTCGTGGTAGTTTGTCTGGTGATGTTAAGAGTAAGTTGAACCTTCCACAGCATATTGGACCATTCTGTACCCTTGGTCGCAACCTCGACGCGTAGCATGTTCAAGACAGTGCGACAGTATCTTTCTACTTGTCCGTTTTCGCGGTGCATGCCAGGCGTGACATAGTGTATAGTGGGACCTAACTCTCTTATAAAGTTTTGAAAGGCTGAGCTTTCAAACATTCTGCCACGATCGCAGACAATAGAGGTTGGGCTACCAAATAAAGATATGGCGTTAGAGAAAACCCTTTTAACTTCATCACTATCTTGTCGGTAAATCGGATATAATAAACAAAACTTAGAGAAAGCATCAATTATAATTAAAACATATTTGTAACCATTTGATTCTGTTAAGGGCCCCAAAACGTCTGTATGTAATACAGAGAAAGGTATATCAGGTTTAGTCCAGGACTCAATGGGGAGTAAAGGCGTCCTGGGTACTTTCTTATGAGCTAAACATACAAGACAATGTGTTATGTACTTTTTAACAAATCCACGTAAATTAGGGAACCAAAAATGTCGTAATATAAGGTCTGTCGTTCGATCAGTGCCAATGTGATAGTGTTCGTCATGAAAAATCCTTAGCAAACTAAGTCTATGACCTTTTGGTATAAAACATAACAAACGTGGCTCTTGACCAACTGGCGTATACTTATAAAATAATAGATCACTCTTAATTACATACCTTGTGGGATCTAGTTGCCCATCTCTCAATTTAGCAATCAATTCATGTGTTTCCACATCAGCTGTCTGAGCGATTTTCGCCCAGTTGTTTACATTGCGAATGTGAGATACCCCCACTGCTACAGGGGGATGTCGGCTCAAGAAGTCTGCGTGTTGCATCAAACAGCCTTTCCTGTATTCTAGAGAGAATCTAAAATCTTGTAGATATACCCACCAGCGCGCAACCCTTGGTAATAAATCTTTCTTCCGCTCGGTTAATTTTAAAGAGTTGCAGTCCGTCACTATTTTAAAGTCTATACCTATCAAATAATGACGGAAGTGCTGAAGGGCTCGTACGATAGCCAGAGTTTCAAGCTCATAACTATGATAACGGGGTTCGGCGCCTTGGGTAGATCTACTAAAATAGGCAACCACTCTCTTTCTCTTACCGACATGCTCCTGCAGCAGTATTGCTCCCAATCCTATGGCACTGGCATCCGTGTGGAGCTCCGTGGGTAACGTTGGGTCGAAAATCGCTAAAACAGGCTCATTAGTTAAACAGTTAATAATATAATCGCGAGCTGTATCCTGATCGGTCCCCCACGAGAAAGGCTCGCCTTTTCTCAATAACTTGGCTACAGGAGCTGTCTTTATAGAAAACGATGCAATATAACGACGAAAATAGCTCGCAAGGCCTAGAAATTGGCGAACCTGTCTCGCGTTGGTTGGTCTCGGTGACCGGACTAGAGCCTCAATTTTACTAGGGCTTGGTCTAACCTCACCTTGTCGAATTAACCGGCCCAAATATTCAACTTCTGTGTCCAAGAAAGTACACTTTTTAAGATTAACAGAAAACCCAGCGTTTTTGAGTATAATTAAAACTTCGCGCAAATATTTTAAGCCCTCATCTATCGTATTTGATAAAATTAACACATCATCGATATATGTAAGTACCCTCCCCGAATCTATCAGAGGCTTAAGCGTCTTAGTTATAATCCTTTGATAGACTATCGGAGCATTGGCCAAACCGTAGGGCATCTTTAAGAACTCGAAATGACCCTCCGGCGTGACGAACGCGGTTTTACTGATGGAATCGTCGTCTGTTCTTAATGGCACTTGCAGAAAACCAGTTGCCATGTCAAGACTGACAAAGTACTTAAAGTTACCGAGCTTGTCAATATGGTCATCGATGAGAGGCAAGGGAAACTTTTCTTTAACCGTAATAGCGTTGAGCGCGCGGTAATCAACGCACATCCTGTCACTCCCGTCCTTTTTCTTTACCAGTATGACAGGACTAGCGTATGCAGAATGTGACTCGCGAATTATGCCCTTGCTGAGCAAATCATTGACAATATGACGTACTCTGGATTTCTCATCCACCGACAACTTATACGGGCGATGACTTATCGGCATAGAAGAAGTTAATTTAATTTCCATACACCCCGTATTAACCGTGGATGTCGCAGTACCCGTGATAAATAGGTCAGAAAACTCGTGAATAAGGTTCTCGAGGCGTTTTCTATCATCACCAATCAAAGGGGATCTAATATTCTCACATTCGACTGATTTTACGTGACACACTGATAAGGGACTATAAGATCTAGTTAGTAGTTGTTCACCGTCAATTCGAGTATATTTTAACCCCTTTCGATTAAGTACATCGGTACCGATTAAAATGGATGCATTAACACACTCAGGATGAACAACGTACAGATCAACTTCAAGCTTTAATTCCGGAAATTCAACAATAACCGTCACATATGATGTAGACTCTATGTCCTGACTTCCTATACCGCGCAGCAAACGATGAGTGGGTACTCTGTTACAATTAAAATATTTAACAATCGATTGAGATATAAGAGAAATTTCTGACCCGCTATCTATCAAGACGTCAACATTTATACCTTGAACTACAGCTGAAATTAAGTTGTCTGGTTTGAGACTGGATCTTTGCAAAAATTTACCTCACTAATGTTATTATTCGATTCCGTAGCAAGCGAACGCTTCTTTGAAAAACACGCGTCGACTAAATGACCGTTTCGCCGACAAAAGGTACAAAATATTGTAGATCGTCTATCGGTAGAAGCCGAAGGATTCGGTTTTGGTTTCTCAGATACACGTGTAGGATCGGATGCTATTTTAACCTTCTTGGGGCACTGCCACTTCTTATGGCCCTTTAGCCCACAAATAAGACACTTAATGTTATTACTACCCTCATTCGTACTATTAAAACGCTTTTGCGATAAAGAGTGACTAACCTGTCGTACAGAACCATTAAAATTACGCGACTCAACTTTAGGTTTAACATACGCAGTTAGAAACTCGACTAAATTGTTACATGTCAGTTTAGCATTAATTGCCGCTGCCTTAACCTGTGGATCCACAATACCACGCACTACAATGGATGTCCTTAACTCGTCCGACAGGCCTTTAACAATATTGAGGCGTAAAAGCGACTTACGGGCATATTCGGCATACGTTGAAAACCTATTAGAGTTAGTACACATTACTTCGAAAAGAATGGAAGCCGTATCTATATAACGAGGACATAACGACTTGAATTCAACCTTAAAGTTACTCCACGTTCTATCCTCGGTAACCCAATCATTTAGCCACGACCGTGCCTCGCCACGTAAACAACTACCTACACGACCTAAACATTCGCGGTCACTCCAATTATTTAGACTACGAGCGCGGTCAACTTCACTACACCAATTATCAAAATCGTGAATGTTTGGATCGAACGGTGAAACATAAAAGCTATGTGTGTTTACGCGTAACAACTCAGATAATGCCCCAGAGATTTCAATCGGTACGTTTTGCTTTTCACCCGCACTATACGAAACGCTATGAGACGTGTTGCCTGTCTCCTTAACAGCCTCCGAGCCCTGTTCGTTACTGGTAACAGACGCGGGGACCGCCAAGGACGACAACGGCGGCCGCAATGGTTGGTCGATTATTGGACGGTTCGAACTAACACTACACGATGGTTCAGACGAAGGTTGTATTCGTCCTTCAATTGCATTTAATCGTGTGAGTATTTTACTTAATGCGTTATGTTCACGAGACCGCTCATAATTTTGACGGGATACGTGTCTATGTCTAGAACTTTCACTATAATGATCAGGATATCTAGAACGCTCTCGACACCTGCGCGTTATTGGTGGAGTATTACGACCACTAGAAACACTACGCCTATCGCGAGATCTAGATCTAGACCTAGTTCGATCCCTAGCGTATTCACGCTCCTTAACCATTCGGGACGAACGATGAGACATTTTACTAACTGTCACTTTTACACAATGTGGGTAGAACTTTTACAAATCTTAAACAAAAATTATAAAACACGAAACTATGTCGGATGAAACCAGCGGTAGGATCACGTATTATTGTGATCCCACTTCTGATCTTACAAAAAGTACGGAAAATTATTTAAAAAAAAATGAAAGACGCACAGACCTAACCAAACCACAATTCTTTATTTGATTAAACCTATTACAATCACGTATTATTAATGATTTAGAACTTATAACACTTTTAGCAATTAATTCCGCTATGAGCTAATCATACCTAATACCTAATCTGATCAATAAATAACTACGACTACACTATAATAGACACGTCTAAACCGTCCAACGAACGACAACCAAATGAGCCCGCTTCGTCGGACGACGCCATATTTATTGCATTCCGCTCGGTCCTGGTTGAGTAGAGGGGTGATCTTGTAAGACTAATTTAATAAATAACTTTAAATAACAATTATTACTAGTATGGGCCGTATTTCGGCTTTGGTCGTATTGGTCTTTCTAATGATAGGCTTCCATCGTTGTGTAAGGTGTAGGCTGTTCCCTTAGACTTGTGGGTCCATATCTTGATGGCTTTAAGGTGCGCATCGCTCTGGTCTCTGGCTGCGGAGACTGGAGGTGCGGGCTCGAGTGGCGGTGCCTGGTTATTTGAAGATGGCGGTGATTGGTTATTTGAAAATGGTGGTGCTTGGTATACTCCGTATGGGGATGTTACCTGTAAACAATAATTTTGTTTAACTTTGGAATCGGAATATTGATACAAATAAAGGAATTCATGTCTAACTCGCCTTTGCCTTTTAAGTCGATAAAGAAGATTTAAATATCTACTAAGTAGTAGAATAAAGGATGAAATAAGAATAAGTAGAATAAAATATCTACTAAGTAGTAAAAAAAATGTGCAATGTATAGAGATATCTCGTCAAAGATGCCGCGTTAAAAACACACAACAAATACAATTTTGACAGTTGAACATGTAAAATGATGATAATCGTTGGATTATCATCATTTTACATGTTTTTTTACTACTTAGTAGATATCTTATTCTACTTATTCTTATTTCATTCCTTTATCCTAGCGCAGCGCAAGGTTTAGTTTTTCTATAACGCGCCCGCGTTATGTGTGAAAACATTGAAAGGTGCGGCTCGCGCGAGGAATACGATAAGCGCCCGCACCCGCTTTCTGGGTGAATTGAGTTTATACCTTAATATTTCATAAAACAACATGATCTTGCGACGTAACATTTTTAATAGACTTTCCCTACGACACCTTTCAATAAATCACATAATTAAAAAAGTAAATCTTAAAGGTTTGGAAGACGATAGATTCACGAAATTTGTCATCAACTTATAAGAAATGAATATAAAATTTGAAAAGCACTTGGTATCTCTAATTTACATAATTATTTTCTTAATTTTCATCATCTATTGTATATATACATACCATAAACATACCAAACTTGAAATAAAAACATACTTACGGTATAATGTGGCACTTTATACGAGTCAACTGTATCCAATTTAGAGTTATAGTTCATTAACGGTAAATCCCCAAAGTTTTCTAATTTGTACTGCTCCGTTTTGATGACGGTTGGCACATTATTAGTGAAAGATACCTCAAAATCTTCGTTGTCTCTTAAATTCAGAGGCTTAGGCAACTGTTCTTCAGCCATCATTTTACTGTCTGTGTATATATGAATATTGTCAGTTTGTTGATCATTTGCCATAACGTTAACATGATTATTATCTTTATTGCTAACGGTTATGACCGAAAACTGTTGCGTTTGCATAGATTCTTCTGTATCTAGTGGTATATTCGAATATATTTTATGATCAGCATCTTGCAAGTCTTTTTCAAAACCTCTCGGTGCCTTGTAATCGGAATAATTTGGAAATGGACCTCTATAGTCAACATTAAACGGTTTTGAATCTACGTTTGTACTGATATACGGTTCTTTTACTGAGTAACTTTTATCGCTTTCGATCTCATTCGGATCTTTATAAACAATTCTCTCTTTATCGAGGTTTGGTTTGTAGTCGTAAGTCGTTTTATCATAAGGTGCTTCTTTAACGTATTTTTCGGAATTTCTTTCGAATTCGTAATTATGAGTATCGAAGGGTTCCTTATATTTTTCACTGTACTTGTCTCTTTCTGCAAATTCAACAATCTTATCCAAATCCTGTTTGGACAGATACTTTATGATATTGCTTATGTCATCGTCTCCCAAACCTTCGTTATTAGGCCGCTTACTAACCTTATACGTTCTCAGATTCGGTGCGTAATGAGATTCATCTTCATCCGTCATGAAGGGTGGAGGCGTGTACGAGAAGGCGCCTCGAATGGGGTAGCTTATCGGTGGTCGTCTATAAAACCTCTGCGGAGGGCTCGAGTAGAACTTTGCTCGTTTGATTCTGGTATAACGATCACTTTTTGTCTCTATAACACATAGAACAATCAATCCGAACACTAGCTTCATTGTGTCGTGCGGTAAAGATGACTGAAAACTGACAGAGAAATTTTGGGTTAAACCTTATAAGTGCGGATAGGAAAGTGGTGTGAATTAAATTAACGCCTGTAACGCGACCGGACGTGCATGGTGACTGATGTAATGACAATGCTATAGTCACATTGAACACATGACGAGCTAAAAATCGTATTTAATAGAAATTAAAGAATGCGTAGTAAAATATACTTAAGTATATGAAGAAAAAATTGTTTTATCTGATACGTTTACTTTTTTTTTCCACGTTCCATAGGTATGAGCAAAATTGTATTCTAAGGACTTATTCCGTTTCAAATAAATGAGGAACTTACATAGGGTGATGTATTAAAATAAGTCAAAAAATCAAATCGTTTTAATTGTAATCGATAAAATTTTTAAAACAATAAATAACCCGCTGTTTTATTTCAATTTAATTCAGAAGCAAAGTTATTTCGAGCGGTGAAGGTGCAACAAAACATGCATGTTACATAATATTTAGATAAGGGACACGTAACATAGGGCCTCACAGACGATTACCAAGCAAAGTGTGTATGTAGCTTATTGTATTGTGTAATAACACTTTGACTAGTAACACAATCGTAGGTATAATTTATTTAAATAACAGACATACTTAATTATTATAATACGCTACCATGATTATGATAAATGTGATATTAAAATATTCATGAGGAAATGTTAGCTATGACATATGAATTATAAAACATTAAATTTATTTTTATCGTAGTCTATCCAGATGAAAGATTATTTATAAACTTTTTACTACATTTCTACATAAACCACTCCCAATGAAGTTACTAAGACTTACCCGCGTGTATGCATGCAATGCATGTTACATGTTATGATGAACGATGACAGACAATTCACTTGATATTTTAAGTCCCATAGGGGGCTAAATCAGCTAATCTATTCCCAAAATCCTCGGAGTTCAATTGAGCCCAAAATGTCGTGCTACAAAATTTACTTTTTATCCTGTGTCGATTCTTCATCCACAACGCGCGTTGGATTGATAATTTTCTATTTTATATTAACACTCACTTCATCGAAGAGGAAATAGAAGAATACTTTAAAATGGTGCTGTGCATTTATTAAACTAGACTCGCCGAATCACTTCATATGTGGAACATTCTCAACTTTGATTATCTTCTCCAAATCGCCTCGCTGCGTCAAGAACTCGCTTACAAATCTCTCAAAATAACAGTTTCCACTTACTTTTCGGATTCTTAATCAAATCTCACACCTAATTACAAATTAAGTGTCCCGGTGTTCAGTTCAGGTACATCATTAGCGATCATAAATGCCCAAGAAACTAAGATCTTGAGAACTAAGATATTTTACTTTTTCACTACAATTAGATTCTGTTTCCAACAAGTTAACTCGCATAATCGTTGGTCCCCATAGAGCAACACGGGTCACCGGCCGCGGCGGACCGGAGGGGAGTAGCAATACGCAGGCTTTTTCCTCTGTCAAAGTACAACACTGAATGGTCCTATGCCTGTCGCCCAGATATTTAAATGTGTGCGTGAAATTGTTAATGTATTTTGTTAAAGTCAAGGCGTGAGTTTCGTAGCAATAGACGATTTTTGTAGTGTGAGTGTGTGTCACACGTATTTCCCCCCGCAAAATGACAGACTGATTTGCATCGGTAATAAACGCTATGGCTACTTCCCTACGGTCCGCCACGACCGGTGGGCCGAGTTGCTCTATGTTGGTCCCCATAAAACCAAAATCTATATTCCTGGTCTTTCTTTTTCCACAGTCGGCAATCTGCGTGGACGTGACAGGTGGCACGGATCGACCGTTCATCATCACGTTCAAGCAATACTCGAGCGGCGACGCCCCCATCCGCGTTGACAACTTATGTGACGATCTCTTCTTGAAACTACATCAAGTGAGTCTTGGGAAACTACACGGAAGCTCCTTGCAGCTAGATAAAGATTTATAGAGCCATTAACTGCCTCGGTAGCCTAGTGGCAGCTGGCCACTACTACTACGCTGAGGTCCTGGGTTCGATGTCCGGGTCGGGGGTTATCAGAGATAATGGTGTAAAGGTCTTTATCTCTGGTTCTATTGGGATTTTTCCATTTTCTGGAAATTTCCCAGTACCTCGGAGCACATTACCAGAGGAATGTGCCCGGCGATGTCAACAGGCTTGCCACTAAGCTTGTATTTTTGTTGTATCGAATTTTACTTGTTCTACAGGAGATTACTAATAAACTTTGTTTAGGCGGAATCCGGCCAAGTGGCTCTACTGAGCCCTTACCAGTCAATGCTGTACACTTGGGACGATCCCGCCAAAGAGAGGAAACTCATGTGGAACATTTACAACAACAAAGGCAAAGGATTCGTTGCGGATTTCTCGCAAGATGGGTAAATATTTACTTAGACATAACATACACCTTAATACATGACACGGACTTATGCATTATTCAAATATCTACTTATGCCTCCGAAAAAATATAATTATACTGAAACTCATCATTCATCCAGAATCATCCAAATCCAGGTCATTTTCCATATTAGCGTTCTTCGCCTTATCACCGTCCTAGTTTTAAACGGATTATAATTATGAATGTGAATTGCAAGTTTGCTTGGCACTTTCAAGACAAAATTAAATAAAGTTCTGATAAGTATTTCTACATACTTTAAAATCTAGTCATCTTTTAAATATTTACTACTGATCCATAATCATTATTATAATCCGAAATATTTCAAATTTTGCAGTTTTGGCGAGGAAAAAGTATGTTTCCACTCGGTCAAGCACTCAACACTAGTAGCAACGAGTAGCGTCACATCGAAACTGTCGTCAACTCTCAAAAGACTCACCCCCAAGTCCCCTGAACCCTGCTCCTCCAGCAGCGACGACTCCGACAGCACAGACCTGGCAGAGACCTACAAACCCAAGAAGATGCGGAAGGACAAAGTCATCGTCTACTGGATCTCCTACATGGAAGGCTACCAACGAGTATTCGCTCTGGCACAAGATGAAAAAATCGCTGCCCAATACCGATCAAGGATCAACTCGGAACGAAGCAATTATGAAATTTACATGTCTTTGGCAAGCGTGAGCTTATCCGTTTGCATTCAAACGAATAGTTGCGTCAAAGAACTGGCGTACATCAGCGCAACCGACTCGATACCGCGGTGGGAAGTAAACGTGCGCAACAAATGGAAACAACTCGCTCCGGACCTAACCGCCTGGATAGAGGACAAGTATCAGACTGAACAAAAGAAGTGCCAATTGAAGGAATACGTACATATTGATTTGGAGAAGATGCAGATGACCAAGCCGTTTTTCTCTGTCCTCCGACGGTCGTACAACCCTGGGGTTTGGATGCAGCTGCGGAAATCAGATTCGAATACTTACTATCACGTCAGAGTGCATAGATTGCAAGTAGATAATCAACTGCACGAAGCTGTGTTCCCTACTGTATTGTACCCGGCGCCTTTGCCGACGCATTTACGCTCCAAAGATACAAAACCGTGCATTGAAATTGTTTTGCTGAAACAACACCGGCCTTCGGTGAACCAAGACGTGTATAAATACTTGAAGATCCTCATCCAAGAGTACACCGTGAACTTGGATCGAGGATTCGTAAACTATGTTTTCGATATATTGAACCACTGGAAAGTAGAAGAGAAGCCAGCTGTAAGATTGAGAGCTGATTTAGCACTTGTCCATATGCCCTTACCCTTGATTGCAATGAAGAGTCAGACTAGCGCACAAAGGAATGTAGTTTTAGAATTCGTTCATCTATCGCCTATCAAACTAATACTAAGTCTGTCGTCACGAGGGTATACGGGAGAGGACACTGGGAGCCCAAGCAGAGCGAGGTTTGGTAACCAGAAGGAGAATCGACTTAAACTCTTCAACAGTGACCTGTTGGAGTACTTGTTCAATTCCTGGGGCTCGTCTCTGTGTGATATGAAGGATGTTGTTATAAGGCAAGTTCAAACATGTTTAATAATTTGCTCATTCTTATTAATATGAACTTTTTGAAAAATAAATACGTAAGTGGGTACACGTGATGGTAGTTCACTGGTGGTAGAGCTCTAGTGACGGAGCTCGCAGGCGTAGGCACCACCGCATTACCTAATATACTTACCGCTAAATGGGAATGTTCAGCACTATCGTGTTCTGGTCAGGTGGTAATGTACGGCTCTGTAATCTCCGGCAAAGAGGCATAACACCTTAGGCCTCAGAAGTGGTAGCGTATCTGCATTATGACCTCTGATCTTTGTGCGGCTGTCTATAGGCTGCAGTCATCACTTAACATCCATGTGAACTGCATGCTGGTTTGCCACTTTTATGACATAAAAAAAAAAACTGGTTTTTCTGGTTCCGAAAATTTTAAATTGAAGTACATTTGTACTCATAGACCATTAGGTATAAACATGGTCATGTTTGAATCCCTGCGCAAAGTATTTTTTTTTATCCATTTTCTCTATATCATTACGAAAGCACTATATTACTACTGCCACTTACTAACACTTTAAGCCAATATGAAAATAATTAAAATTTCCAACAAAATATCTCTTTTTAGGATGGCATACTTCGAGCTACGTAACGCCCCATCAACGATGAAATGTCTGGTAGAGCGCGCCGCCAGCCACTACCGGCTGCAGCTCGTCCAGCAGTTCTACGTCCTGGTACTGGGCCTGAACATCCTCGGCAACCCCTACAGCTACATCGGTGACTTATCCCGGGGACTAAAGCAGTTTTATGAACCGTATTTGGTGAGTTGACTGAATTATATTTGCACGTAACTAGGGGGCGTCCGCATTGCGTGACGCATTTTTAGTAATTTTCCTAACCTCCTTCCCCTCCGAAGAGATGTTGTGAGATTTGGCTACACCCTGTTACACCCGTCAGTATCGCTTGTTCTTCGTACATAACCGAGTTTTTTTTAATGGACTCATGTAGGCGGCTCCTCGCGAGACGGCACTAGTCTACTATTACCGAGTAAATGGCGAACTGAGGTGACGCTCTCAGCCTAAACAAATTTAGCGCAAACTCCTAAGGGATCCGAACCTCGGCTTACAGACGTTGCGGAAGGATACATAAGACATATGCGATTAGGGGCGGTGCAACTTTCGCTCTAGTCATCGGTTGGTGATAACGGAAAACGAGCACACGAGTTGTACTGGGGTCGGGATTTCCGCCTTGTCGTAGCGGGGAGGCTTAGTACTTTAGTAGTCGGTGGATTGAGCCACACCGGCGAAGCTAAGAGGAGCCCAGCGAGGGAGCGGCGTTTGGCGTGGCTCTGCCCGCCACTCGCTGCTGTGGTGAGGAGACAACTGGGGAAGAGGTGTGTGGGTATGTCGTTGGCCCTGCACGCTATCCCCAGCCGCCTAGCGGTGGTCCCGCCGTCAGATAGGGACATGGTAGGGCCGCAGGGCGGGGCGGTTGAGGGTCAGTTCATCCCTGTCACTCCCGCTCCCCCGGGGCCGGATTGTATGCCCCTGGACTCCTACTAGAGCCTACTGCGCCTGCGATTTTATAAGTGCACAAGAAAAGTATGCGCAAGCACAGGTACACTCTCTTGTCTTTGCATATACCTACTGTGTTTGCAATGATCTATCTCGAGGGCAGGGTATCGCGTGTTCCCGACGCACGTGTGCGCCGGCGCAGACGTGCGCGTGCGTGTGTGCGTGTGTGTGCGGGGAGGAGCCCGCGTACGAGGAGGGCCCATCTCCTGCGCCTCGCACAAAACGGATAGGTAAGTACCATCCTATTGTCTTAGGCCCGTGTAATATACCTAATAGACAGATCGCAGTGTTTGAGATGATCATAAGATTACGTTTTTTCGTACCAAAACGGGATATTGGCGTGTTCTGAAGCAGAACGCGTGTTAAGCATTATCAATCTTCCATTGACAAAAACAGATAACCCGTTATTTTTTGGAAATTGCCATATGGGAGGTGGCGAATCAATATGGTCTGACGTCTGAGTCCAGTGTTGATCATCTTATGATGCAGGTGAAGAGGTAATCATTGAAGAGATGCCAGAGGCTGTTCTAGAGGCGAACAGAAGTAACCCCGCCAGCGTAGCGCTCGCCGTCACGGGGCTTATCGCACGCCCAACGTTCGGTGAGTGATCTTTTGAATACTTTGGTCATATCTCTTAGCATATCTCTTTTGACAATTCTAGTCGTGTGTTTAGTGGGAGTGTCTGAATGTTGGGTGCAGATTTAGGGGATTGTCTGTTTAAATTTTTGGTGTAGATATTCAAAGAATTCTTATTTCTATCGTTATTTATATCCCCCTCGAAACAAGGATTTTGATTGATCTTTTCTTGGGAATAATGGAAGGAAGGATTTATGGGGCACATTAGATATTTCCTTTTAACAGAAATTTCAGATAGTAGGTATATTTTTTGTGTATGTACAGTCATTTTGTGTATGGCCCCGTAATTTCCAGCACAGAAGCATAACGGTTATAGCAATGCAAGCTTACCTACTTTACTCTAACATAATAATGTGGTAAAATGGAAAAAAATACAAGTATAATTTAATTTTGTCGTTTACATAACAGAACATCTGCTTGTTATCTGCTTTTATACGACCATTATGTCTTTATTTTAAGCATTTCGGCCAGAACAAACTTACTAGTCACGTCACTACTGTCACCGGACATGCATGCTTAAATAGTTTATTTTATGTCTTACTTACTTACTCAGTTACCTACTTTAAAAGCATGTTTTGTTTTGCATATTTTACAAGACACTCTAAGAATACACACTTCATAAAAATTTATCTCACGGTACAATAGTAGCATCTTATGCCATATATCACGCGAACAACAGTCAAACCATTCCAATAGAGCGGTCTAAATTAGCGATTTAGCTCTCGAGTCATTTTTCTTATCGACATCTTTGGGATCGTCGTCCAACGTCTCCAGCAATTGTCTTTCTTCCAGTACCCATCTCACTCTATATTTCCAATTGTTAAAATTTTCCGCCGTCAATTGCGGCAAAACATTGACTGGGCCCATAACCTTTTAAATAATAAACGAATTAAGCTGCAACTATTTAATCTTGTTACACCATATTCCCTTTTTAAATAATCCGTTCTCAATACGCAGTCGCTGACAAAACAATAATAAAGTATAGACTTAGAAAAAACTATTATCATAGTACCAAAAAGTATGTATATCAAAAATATTCTAACAGTTAACATAACAACGCAGCATGGGCAGCAGCGTCCCACGATAAAACTACACCGCCGCTGCGATCGCCAATCCGTCTGCCAAGCGTGGCGATTATGGCATAATGAATAATAATGGCAACCTGTGCGGTCACTGCAAGTTGTGACTTCGCACTTGTTATAAATGTGTCAGTATGACAGATTATGTCAAATGCAATAAAACGAGTCCGATCGTTGCAAATGTTGTATTCGAACTGTCTCTTATTCCTAATACAATGTCACTTAATGCTAAGTTTGCAAAAATGTGCGAGTGGTAGCTCGTACACAACCCATTATACATTCCACTGCTGGGCACGAGTCTCTCCCCTTTTTGGGGGGAGGCCTGGAGCTTACTCCAGCACGCTGCTCCAATGCGGATTGGTGGAGGTGGGTGGGTTAGTGGCCAATCCGCTGTCGGATGTTTACAAACCGCCTATAAGGCCTCCGACAAGGTTTAACGACTGCTATCTGTCGATAGCAACCGAGACTGACGGCTTAACGTGCCCTCCGATGCACGGAAAATTCTCCCCTAACGACGCACAACACTGTTGTGGACGTCTTTGGGATAGGCTTTGTCCAAAAGTGGAGTTTTTTAGCTGGAGTGATGATGACATTTTTCTAAAACTGTAGGTACCTACTCATTTTCACTGTGTTTAAATAATTGTACATTACAAATTCATAACAAACTTAATACATTTTCTGGGTGAACTTAGAAAGCGGAAGTTACATTTTGAAAACAAGTTCTAATAAGCATTGTAAATATTGCAAACGTCTAGTTACTTAGTACTTACCTTTATTACCATCGATCAAAAAGATTGCATATTTGTGAAAATTTAAACTCTCTTGCTATCACGGTTCGTTAGATAATTAATCAAAGCGTGAGAATACAAACTTGTAGGTAACAGACGGACACACAGACAGATGTTCGGATGTACAAAAGCGTCTTTGTAATAAGCAGAGAATAGGTATGTAATAAAATGGTAGTAATAGGGTCCCGTTTTTACCCTTTGGATACGGAACCCTACAAATACGTTAAGTTCATAATATTATTTTCAATTTTGTTGTTAGTAACTGTCGTAGTTAAGAATTGTTCCTGTTGTATATTGTTTTTCTTTCCTTCATCAATCGTGTGGACGCATGCGTGAGCGTAGAAGAAGATTTCTCTGTTGTGAGGCGTAAGTACTGTAGTTTTTATACTCTGCATGGCATGTTTTACTTATGCTCACGTTGTACCTACATAGGTACTTTATTTATGTGTAGGGTACCTAAATGTACAGTATACAACAAGAAACATTGCCTTACCTTAAGAAGGAGACTTCGGGTCTGTAGAGCGTTGTCTCTTTCCCACCTTACCTATGTGACGTTTGTTGACCATTTTGATCAAGTTTTGACCAATACCGGACTATCGGTGCTTACGTACGCAGTGTGCAGCAGAGATAACGCTCTACGAAGTCGAAACTAGCCGATTGTCTCTTTCGTAGGCTCGATGTGCAATATTACTTGCTGGGTACTGCACAGTGCCTATGCACGTTCGTTTGGATGCCATTTGTACTTTGATTCATAAAAGAAAAAAGTATGTTCAAGAATCGAGAGATGACGATACATTAAGTTTCTATGAGCTTGAATATCACTTTATTGGACCGAAATGTTTTAGTGCTTTCAAAAACCGATGCGCATGTACTATCGAACATTTTTCCGGTCATCCAAAAACATTGCAAATTAGACTTTATATCCTCAAAAATAAGGTAACGACATAAGGACAAGACTGACAGAATATTTTTTATGGTATGATGGTGGTGACTATGATTATATTCACTATGGTCAAGAAAGAAACATAGCAGATTTGTTAAGGGAGAGATGTTTCGCGCCTTTATACTACCTCTATCCTAATAGGTACCTACCAAACTACCAACCTTGAATGACACTTGAAATAAAGTTATTAACATGACTTCTAGGGTCCAAGACATAAGGCACCACCTAGTGTAGCACTGAGTAAACACAATTACTATTCTAGTCCGGAAGATGGCGTATGATTGCGTTGAATCGCGCTGACTAACTTTCCGCATGAGTTGCCCCATATATGCAACTTCCAAACGTTAATCTTAGGCCGTGGCCCACCAGGTGCTGCCTGGTCGGTGGATTTTTCTTTTTCGTCGAAGGAATATTTCCACGCATTTCTCTATATGTTATTCGATTACATCTTCTGTGAAGGAAGACGATATCGCCTCGACCGCATCGTTTCGCGGGAAGGACTCCTACGCTTACCGACAAATCAGACAGTGAATGTTGCGAAACGAATATTATATTACCTATTTTGTCACAGTGCAGTATAATGTCTCTCAAAGCTGTGGCTTTCGAAATTTAGTGATACCGTAACAAGGTCGTGTGACAGACGTGTGTCGCTCGGCGGCGCGCGCGGCGGCCAGCCGGCGGCTGCGCGCGGACGGCGCGGAGGCGGCGCTGCGGGCCTGCGTGCTGCGCGCCGGCGGCACGCTGCCGGCCCGCGCCCGCCTGCCGCGACACTGTCCCCGGACACAGGTGCCCTTACATACTATACTTAAACATTGCTTTAGAACAAGCTCTTTGAAAGAAAAGTGGCCTGATGTAGGTGCCAGGTACAGTGTCGTCGAGCATCGTCATCTAAATGTTACCGTCATCTAAATGTTACAGAGTGAAGTTCGCTCCGTAAACTAAGCGACAGTTTCTTAGCTCGCGATGGTCTGAAAATGTTCTCTTCGCGGCTGTTAAAGACGTGTTTCTAATGCTTGAGTTTCCACTTGACTGTCATTTTTCAACTTCTTGTGATCTTTTAACCTCATTTACCAACAGGGTAGGTCATATAGCTCAAATTACCGAAGGACGCTGAGGCGAAAGGGCTCTTGTGATGTGGACCGACGATCTGGTGAAGTTCGCGAGGCGTCGTTGGATGTGGGTGGCCCGAGACCGCTCATCGTTCGTCTTAAAGCATACGTAGCAGCTATACCGCCCATGCCTTATGTGTCCCTTCGAACCAACAGGGGTCTCCCCTGTAAGCCCGAACCTCGGCTCGGCAGTTGCGATAGCTTTATTTAGGCTGAGAGCGTCCTCTGTGCTCGCTAGACTAGTGCAGTCTGGAAACGTGCCACCTACATGTACTTAAAAAAGCAGTTCTACTTGGATGGTGATCTGACGTTCGTATACCTGACAGGGTATGCGAGCATACAGCGCGATAGAGGCCCGCGGGGCGGCCTTACTGGCGCAGGTGGCGCGCGGCCACTACGCCGACACGGACGAGTATGTCGCCCACGCACATCTCTCAGCAACTTCCCTCGCTACGCTTCTTATTTCTACGATGTGAGTACCTTTAGTGTTAGTTCAACGTTTTCAATGCAAGAGAAATTACTTGATGATTGAGATTTGATTTTCAAAGATCAACTGTAGAAATAGTCACCCTACGGTCACTAACGGGATTTTTAGTCCAGCACTAATTAAGCACTCAACTAGTGAGGTATCTACCTATTTGTGAATAATTCTCTGAGCGCGCGATGGGCCGCCAATCCACCTGCCAAGCGTGGCGTTTATGGCACATTCTCCCTTACGCACAACACTGTTACAACACCTTTGGAGAAGGCTTTGTCCAGCAGTGGACGTCTGAATCTAACACATTAACACGAAGGCAAAAATGTCTACTTCCAATTTTACAGTTAGATAATATGCATGACTGGGTGGTTAATGTGGTTATGTAAATTTGATGTGGTTTGTACCAGGCACATATTCCTGGTTCGCGCCGGCGGGGGTGGGGGTGGGGGCGGGGGTGGGGGCGGGTGGCGCGTGGAGTGGGCGGTGCGTCTGCACGACCTCATCGGACCACCACTCGCACAAGATAATACGCTTCTACTTAATATTAAACAGGTAAGATTTCATGGAAAATGGGGGAAAAAAAGATATGAAAAAGAGATATTTGACTTGGAGGATTACATCCCACGATGACTGGATCAATTTTCCAAGCTTTAACCGCAATTTATTCTTTACTAGCTGTTCTCTGCGGCTCCGCCCGCGTGTAGGTCGCTTTTCGCGTCACCTATGGAAACCCATCAAATCATCCCATGGCATCCCACAAGAACATTTTTTCGGGATAAAAAGACCTATAATCTAAGTCAGCTAATACCCTATCTGTATAACAAACTTCATCAAAATCCGTTCAGTAGTTTCGGCGTGATTGACAGACATACATCCAAACAAAGAAACTTTCACATAATTTATAATATTAAGTGTGATTGTGTTAACATAGCTAACATGTTACAATGTTATGTTCATGTTTACAACTGTGACTTCGGTAACTAACTTTCTACATCTAATGCTGAGGAGGAATTGTTATTGGTCCAGATTATGTTTTCAAAGAATGATATCTAGTGTTTGCGATCCACGTGTCGCAAAAATCACTTATCATATACTGCAAAAGCTGATTCACCCACAGCAGTCATCTAAACTCCACCATAATTCCAGGATGAACACATTAACTACTTCTCGACGGACGAGAAAGTGATCGAAGTGCCAGAGCCCGAAGTGCTGCTGTGGCTACGCACCAAGATAGAGTACGCTTTACTTCACGCGCTGGAAGACCAGAGGTGCGCTGATCAGTAGACCGGAGCAAGACTAGGAGGAGATAGGGAAATTTTAGACAGTAAATAAAATAAACCCACGACCTTCCGATTGTCTGCAATTGTGTTCTCAAGTTTTCCCAAGTGACTCTCTTGGAATGAAACATTTTTTTTGTATCTTCACGCCAGGTCCCTAACGGGGTAGGCAGAGAGTGTAGAGCGCCAGATATCCCGGTTCTGACAAACCTCTCGTGCCTCGTCTACCTTCATCATTCTCTGGAATTAAACATTTTTCACGAATTTATCTCCAGTAAATTAATGACTGATCGCAATATCGTACCTTCTATTGGATAAACGCACCAATTTGGATAGCAAACGATCTATCGATCGAGTATCAGCGTAACAATAACAACGATCAAGAAATGAAGATCGCAAGTTGGTTAGCAACACGTCATGTTAACGAACTTATTTTTGTGAGATCGAAGTTTCGATCGAACCTGAAATATAGATTGAGATCGATTATTAAAATCCATTCAATTGATACGTCTCATTGAATTATATATAATTATTAATTTAAAACAATTGAATTTCATACATATGAAATAGATGTTATTATTAATGTAGTCTTTATATATATTTTTTTAAGTTATGTAAGTGGCAAAAAAGCATGCAGTTCACATTGATGTTAAGTGATGACTGCAGCCTATAGACACCCACACAAAGACCGAGGTCAAAATGCAGATGCGTTACCACTCCTGAGGCCTAAAGTGTTTTTCCTCTGTGCCGGAAATTACAGGGCCGTACATTATCACCTGACCGGAACACGATAGTGCTGATCACTACCATTTAGCGGCAAGTATATTAGGTGATGCGGTGGTGCCTACGCCCGCGAGCTCCGTCACTGGAGCTCTACCACCAGTATTTTTTTTATATTTAAAGTTATCACTTTAAATATATAAAAAATCTTTATATATTTAAAGTGAGATATGTAATTACATACGTACGGATTATATGGAAATCTTTTCTAAGATAACTAGATAAGAGTTGAATAACCTTCACCCTTCCACCGTGGATCTTCTATCCTTGAAAGAACTGCGTCGTAGGCATGGTGGTTCGGTAGCTCTTCACATGCCTGGGCCCTCAACTGGATAGTGGGCCCGGGGCCTAAGACTGGGTGCCGGTACCTAAAACAGATGCTTGCGGCAAGCCCGCAAACTAGATCTATGGGGGCCTCAGTAGGCTGGGGCCCGGTAAACGCCACCTCTAATATGGCTAGGTCGCTGGTCGTGGGTAAGTATATTAATTATTAATTATATTAAAAATATTGAGTTTCGAGTGTCTGTCACGTCTGTATCACGATACTCGCCGAAGTTCATTTCTTGGAAATGCCAATTTTTATACTTTTTTATTTTGCTAAAATATGACGACGTATGGATGTAATATACTTCCGTAAATATACACATAGATACATAATATATGTATGTTCAAGTTTGTATACCTATTTAAAACAAAATTCTATAATATGTATTTTTTTCTTCTACTTAATATTTGTACTTAAAAAAAAGGAGAGACATTGCATACCTACTTGTTTTTTTTAATCATATTTATTTTTAATAAAATTTTTAAATTAGCAAATATCTACATGTTTTAGATTACAAGTTATGCAAATTACTTATTGAATTATTTAATACAATTTAAAAATAAGTTAGTAAGAGTTTTCTCAATAGTACCGATACCTAATTTTTGAATCAGCAAAATATTAGATAGTTTTGAAAAAGGTGGCGGAGAAAAACTACAAAGTTCTCCTTAAGTACCTACTTTATTGTTTTTTCTTCATAATAATATTGTGTTTTAATACGATGAATACACACATAAGTATTTGTACGATTGGTATATGTATATGTACCTATCGTCCAAACCAGATCAAGCTGTAGGTAGTACCTTTCACCGCTGAGCAATAAGTCAATCCCCGAAATTATTATCAATCTTATTTAAATCTACGAAATTAAGTACCCACCTACTTATAAATCTTATAATAATATACCCAACGGGTTACGGAGAAAATCAAATGTAAAAATATGAAATATCAGTATTAGCAAATAGTCGGAATACGGCACAATTGAAGAATTATGTAATTATTAATACTGTTTGTATGTTATATCGATGATCTCTATAAATAATTAGTTTTAAGCTTTAAGTCATACGTATAAAATGTATTTCGCGTCGGTGTTAGTATGCCAACAATAATCATAGTATTGCCTAACTAGCATGGTTGGCAATAGATGGCGCTGCTGCTACCATAAAGTAAGGCAATAAATGTGAAGGAAAGATTTGACAAATCGGGCAGGACTTCAGTAGCTCAATTGGAAGAGCGGCTGGACTAGATTCCCAGTAGGCCCCGAGTTCGAGTCTCTCGAGTGAAGTCAAATTTTTCTTTCCATTTTTCTTTAAAATAAATAATAATCATAGTACACCAGGAGTTCATGGCAAATTTTTCTATCGAAGAAAATCGTGGTTTACTAGAACACTTGTCTCATGCAGGTAAATAGAATATATGTACTTACTTTATATATTAGTTAAGTGATAGTTAAACAAATGGATCAGCTGGACTTAAGTGCAAAAAGTTGTTACTGGTCGCCTATACGCCTTCAGGGCGAGATAATCAGACCGCACTACAGGTACCCAGCAAGAAATATGCCACGATTTTAGGAAAGAGACAATCGGCTAGTTTCGACTTCGTAGAGCGTTTATCTTTGTTGCACACTGCCATTGTCATTTTTTAAGAACCTTCTACTGTAATTTTGAAGAGACACCCTTTGAGGCAGGCTCATTGTATATTTTAAATGGTAGTAGAAATCAATTTTTAACATAAAATATGTACTAACATTAATTAATGTGAAAGAAAAAGCGTGGTACGAATATAAAGATCTCTATAAAAACAAAAAGGTATCCTATCCCAATCTTGTTCTTGGTTTTTCATAGTGGGCAATGTGAAACGACTATCTACACTTAGTAATAAAATATATAGAACGCCATGAACTCTTGTGGTAATATTTTTGTACCTACTTAATGTGATATTTTTATGTTCTGTTGCTTCTTAGTTTAGCCTAATACCTATACCTATTTTAGTTTGATATACCGGGTCAACCGCATAACTTCATCGCTTTTTTCCTGGATTAAATTTATCGTTTCATTTCGCAGCGTAATAAAAGCATAAACCTATCTAATAAGCAACCCGGAGCCTAATTATGCTAACGAATAAGTCATAATTATCTTTGGATCGTGATATTCGTGATTGAATCGCTCTGCTGCCTTGCCTCAACCAATGCGCTTAGTCTATGTAGCAAGTTAGCGGAGCGATTCATTGTACTTAATTACGTTTCCAGAATTAGGCCCCTGAATGTCGTTCTTTCAAATACGGTAAGAAAAAAAAGAAGTAAAAAAATTATGAAATCATAAACCTTATCCAGAACCAAAGCCGTTGGTTGGCGAATGGAAGAATAATTTCCAATGTAATGAATTATTGCATTATTGTCTTAAAAATTACATGTTTAACTTAATTGTTCTAGAATGTGTATTGATCTGTCTAGTCATTATTTAAGTGTTGTTTTAGGATCCGTTGCATTCGTAGCTTCGTAGATTTAGTATCTGTAAGAATCTTTAGTTGCGTTGTATCTATGATGGTTTAATTATTGAATTTCATACTTAACTACTACTTAACGGTACTTAACTGTCATTTTATGTATCTACAACTCATAGGTATGTCAGGGAACTCTCTGCTTATCTAAGATCAATCAAACATAACTTTTATTGCCATCACATAGGATGTGTCAACAGGCCCATATGGTCAACCGGCTAGTCCCCTGACAGTACGTGACCTCCGGCGATACGAGCAAATAGAGAAGGATATTTAATATCCTGACAAATTTTCATATTCTGTGTAAGACTATGTATAATAATTTAAAGAATGTAGCGAACCAAAAAACTGGTTCCACGTAATGTGGTGGACCATGGGCGGGGCTAAAATATGGGCGGCGAGTCAGGCTATTGGACGTTTCGTAGCCGCTCGGCGAAAAGATCTTGTCGCGACCATCGAATGCCACCATTGCTTATGTTGTAAGTGTGAGCAGTGCCGGATTAGCCAAATAGCAGGAGTAGCAAATGCTACGGGCCCCGTGCCAGTGCCCACAAAAAAACACAAATATGTAAAAAAAAACATAAATACACCTTAGTTATTCTCAAAGGGAGCGTTGACCACTAATTATATAGGTACCTATATTATTATGTTGCAAGTTGGCAATACCACAATACTTACAGGGGGAATCCTCTAAATTTGTTTTCGATTCCTTTTCGTAAATGTTGTTTTATTTACATCCTAAATTTCAGTAGGCAATGTAACTCTAGGGCCCCATGGTCACATTTGCTACGGGCCCCGCACCGGCTTTATCCGGCACTGAGTGTGAGTGTTTGATATGATTACAGTTAGTTTGTTTGTGTAACTGGAACCAAAATTGAAGCGATGATTGTATAAGCCTGGGTTGCGCCACAACATTTGTTAAAGTTTTTAACATTTCACATCCTTCTCTAACTTAAGGAATTAAGTTAGAGAAGGATGTGCAATGTGACAATTACTTTAACTTTAACAAATGATGTGGTGCAACGCAGGCTTAGATTTGCATTTCTAAACATTATTATTCGTACATGTGTAGATCGCAATGATGTGCCGTTCCCTGGAACGTTTCCCAAGTGGGAATATAGGGGAAGATTATTTATAAAGATTATAAAATGCTTCGTACAATATTTTACACTTGCCACCTCAGATTTAAACAAAATGTTTGATATCAGTTGGTACTATGTCACATTTTGTTATATGGCGTGCAAATTTAAATAATGAAGGAAGCAACAATCTTTATAAACATTTGATGACATGGTTAGTCCAGCGGTGTGAGATGACCGTTTGATTCGAAGGGTAGCGGGTTCGATTCCCGCACCGGGACAAATATTTCTATGGTCTACAGATATTTGTTTCGGGTCTGGGTGTTTGTGTGTGTGTTGTATGTGTACAACGGCACCCACGACACAGGTTTATACCTACTGTGACTGTAATATAAAAAAAACAATGTTCCCTTATGTTCCCACCTGGGGAACGCTTCCGGGAACGGCACATCACATAGGTCAAAATTCACAGGCCACACTACAAATATGCTTGTCACGATTTTGATATGGCCCCATAATTGTTTATGTGTAAAATATAATAGAAGTTAAAACTCACTTCATATAATAATTTGATCAAAATCGAGCCAACTTCAGAACATTCAAATATAGCTTGAGTGACATGGCTTTAACATTTATATTTTGCTATGAGCATTTGTAAAGCACATTTTAAAGTAATGTTTACATCGAATGATAACGATGACTATGATATATTATTATGTTTTTTAAAAGATGCTATTAAAACTATGTATTTCAGAATAAATTGTTTTATTTCATCTTGCTTAAAAATTAAATTTCAAATAACATAAATATTTGCTTCAACACATGCATTTCCTGTAGTCTATTTATTAGTTAAATAAGGCTCACAGTATATTTTATAAGCGTCGGGAAGTAACGACCCTATCACCCTCTGGTGGAGGTGAATTCTACCGCTAGGGCAGTCGGCCAACAATGCCGCCATTGTTCAAAACAAACTATTCCAGAATCAGGCTGGTGGTAGAGATCCAGTGACGGAGCTCAAGGGTTTAGGTACCACCGCATTACCTAATATATTTGCAGCTAAATGGTAGTGTTCAGCACTACCGTGTTCCGGTCAGGTGGTAATGTACGGCCCTGTAATTTCCGGCACAGAGGCATAACACCTTAGGCCTCAGGAGTGGTAACGCATCTGTATTTTGACCTTGGTCTTTGTGTCTATAGGCTGCAGTCATCACTTAACATCAATGTGAACTGCATGCTTGTTTGCCACTTTCATTGCATACAAAAAAAGAATCAGAATCAGAAATTCATTTATTAATTTAGGGTGACAGGCACCTCTTATGACACGTCAAAAACAAACAAAATAAATTAAAGTGAATAACAATTGATATACATGTCAAACAAGATAAAAAAAACTGGTTGCCTGTAAGGCGGTTTTACGGGCGAAGATTTTACGTGACAACGTCTTTTTCTCGGTAGAAAGGCATTCGCCGGTCCCGCAGGCCTCTCTCTCGTTCGGTGACTCATCGTTACGTTACCGGGCGTTACACTTTTTCATGAGTGACTCCGAGCCGCAAACTAATTTAAGACGTTGTCACGTCAAAAAATTATATATACTAGCTGACCCGGCCACGCGTTGCTGTGGCTAAAGTTTTTGTTATATTACATTATAGTAAACAATCTAAGAGGAACAATAAGAGAACATCAGTCACGGAGTCCACTATGCTTTTTCACACAGATGGTATTTGTAAAAAAAATTGGTGATCTCCATTTGACTTTCTACTACTATAACCCTTTAGTACAATGAAATTATTTACGAACAAAGACGAAAATGTTGATGTCGGTATACAAATTCACTGGATTGAGATTTGAAGGGGAAGTACGTTGAACACAATTAATTAAAATGACACTTGATATTAAGCAGAAATCAATAGGTACAAAATAAAAATTTATAGCGTCAACAACACGTGGTAAATAAGCTGTTTAAATGTAGCTTAAATGACATGTTTGTAGATTTACCATAGCAGCGCCATCTATTGATTACTTACTCAACCCAGTCGAAAGGTATCGACATCTGTTAGAATCATTTGGAGTTAACAGATAATTGTGACTGTCAAATAATAACAGACAAATAATTAGCAATAAATTAAAATTGCAACTATAATTTGAGATTTAAACTATCCTATCTCTCAAGTTGGATCGAACTGCACATGGTGTGCGAATTTTATTATAATCGGTTAAGTGGTTTAGGAGTCCATTGAGGACAAACATTGTGACACGAGATTTATATATATTAAGATATCGTCATTAATCGTCAAGAACATCACTAAAATAAAACTAAACGTAATATACTAATGTAAATAAGTATTTCAGTAGAATGTCTCATTTCCCCTTTTACAAACAGATAACAAACAGTAAAAAGAAAAGAAAAAGAGTCATTCTTTGTCATTCACCGGCACGCAACAGCACCCCGCGATAAAACTGCCGCTACTGTGCTGTGATCGGCATTCCACTTGCCGAGCGTGGCGGTTATGGCAATTTCTCCCAAAATGACGCACAAAACTGTTGACTTGAGGAAGAAGGCATTGTCCATCAGTGGGCGTCTTTCGGCTGGAGTGATGATGATGAATATTTTAGTAATAATATTATTGCGGGCGATTTTAGTTTTTTTTTTTTTTTATGTAATGTAAGTGGCAAACAAGCATGCAGTTCACATTGATGTTAAGTGATGACTGCAGCCTATAGACACCCACATGAAGACCGAGGCCAAAATGCAGATGCGTTACCACTCCTGAGGCCTAAGGTGTTATGCCTCTGTGCCGCAAATTACAGGGCCGTACATTACCACCTGACCGGAACACGATACTGCTGAACACTACCATTTAGCGGCAAGTAAATTAGGTAATGCGGTGGTGCCTACGCCCGCGAGCTACGTCACTGGAGCTCTACCACCAGTATATATAGTCATAAGTTTTATATTAACCCCCTTATTCATAAACGTATTTTAGCTAAAGTGTTGCTAATCTTACCTTTGTCTTTTTCTATCCCGCACATTTGACAATGCAACCGACAAAGACAAAGCATTCTATAGCTAAAACGTATCTAATATACGTTTATGAGTAAGGGGGTTACAATATAAATAAATAAATATAATTATACACACTTATGTTCACTTGATGGAGTTAATTGACGACCATTTTGATCAAGTTTTGACCAATACCGGACTACGGAAGCTTACGTAGGCAGTGTGCAGCAGAGATAACGCTCTATGAAGCCGAAACTAGCGGATTGTCACTTTCATAGGCTCGATGCGCATAATTTCTTGATGAGAATATTTTGAAGTACATACACTATAACTTTTAAACATACATACACTAATTGTATATCTTTGTACTATACCATTCATATATCATTCAGAACTCTCTCCACTAGAACTATAATCCCCAACCAACGATATACCTTTACTCTCAATTGTGACATTATTTGTAGTATTATTACATATTTTTATTTTATTACTTCCTTCTGCAACTGTATCTATTTCAGGACTAACTACAGTTTCACTTCTACTATTTGTATCTTGGTTTTGATTATCATTCTTGCTTCTTTTAACAGTTATACCCAAAGCATTCCTAGTCAAATGTGAACTTTTGCTCAAAGATTCCTCCTTTTTAAGCCCCCCAAAACTGGTCAAGAGTCCACAGGAACTGGTTAAAGCAGGACTGTTTAGGATTTTAGATCTGGTCGCATTTTGTTTCTCTTCTATAGACTTTGATGGCCGTAATGCTAGTAAAGATGCCATGTTTCTGTCGTCTTCCGTTTCTGGCAGGAGGCTTATGTCAAGGGAAGACTTTGCTAAGAGTAAACCGTCATTCACTGCAGACTCTTCAAGTTCCTTTCGTCTTTTCTGAAAATGAAAAAAAAACTATTTATTATACAATATTGACAATTTGAATTGTGTGTGTTAATTTGGGGATAATATTTTACATATTTTAATCTTTTACTGGTGGTAGAGCTCCAGTGACGGAGCTCGCGGGCGTAGGCACCACCGCATTACCTAATATACTTGCCGCTAAATGGTAGTGTTCAACACTATCGTGTTCCGGTCAGGTGGTAATGTACGGCCCTGTAATTTCCGGCACAGAGGCATAAGACCTTAGGCCTCAGAAGTGGTAACGCATCTGCATTTTGACCTTGGTCTTTGTGTAGGTGTCTATAGGCTGCAGTCATCACTTAACATCAATGTGAACTGCATGCTTGTTTACCACTTCCATTACATAAAAAGAAAAAAAAAAAAAATATTTATTTTAATTATTCAAATGTGAATCATACCATATATATATAGAGGTATGGAGGATGAAGGCTAACCAAACCAAGTCCACACAAGTCACATTTGCACTCAGAAAAGGAGTCTGTCCTCCACTAATACTTAATGGGGAGAACATTCCTCGTGCCGATTCTGCCAAATATCTTGGAATACATCTCGATAGAAGACTGACCTGGCGGACACATATCTGGAGTAAACGTAAACAACTAAACTCAACTCTTAGAAGTATATACTGGCTGGTTGGAAACAAATCACAGTTGTCAAACGAAACCAAAATGGTAGTCTATAAAGCCATACGGTATAGAACTTTACTGGTGGTAGAGCTTCAGTGACGGTGACGGAGCGTAGGCACCACCGCATTACCTAATATACTTGCCGCTAAATGGTAGTGTTCAGCACTATCGTGTTCCGGTCAGGTGGTAATGTACGGCCCTGTAATTTCCGGCACAGAGGCATAACACCTTGGGCCTCAGGAGTGGTAACGCATCTGCATTTTGACCTTGGTCTTCATGTGGGTGTCTATAGGCTGCAGTCATCACTTAACATCAATGTGAACTGCATGCTTGTTTGCCACGCCCATTACATAAAAAAAAAAAAAAAAAAAAAAACTGTGGGGAACTGCAAGTAATAGCAACATTGAGATCCTGGAAAGGTTTCAGACCAAAGCTATGAGATCGCTGTTTGGCATTCCAAAATGTATAAGTACTAAGTATATCTTGCATGACCTTGGGTTGGCAACAGTGAAACAGGAGATTAACCTGCGAAGTCACAAATACCAGAGGAAGCTGGCTTCACATGCGAACGCTCTAGCAGCCCAGTTAGCAGGATCGGGAAGTAGACAATACACAAGACTGAGGAGGAACAGTGTCCCAACCTTACAGTACGGATTCCTAACAAAATAATGAGAAGAGGTCAATGGACTCTCAATCTCAGGTCATACCGCAAATCCAGACGAGTGTCGGTCAAGATAACAAAAAGCTAAATGTTCCAAAACAGATTGCTGAGCTTAGCAGGATATAGAGAAAAAAAAAAATTAATTATTCAATTATATGTGAATCATACCAACCCTGAAATTTCTCCGCAAAGCACAATTGGCATCATAGTCATCTTTCCATACACTCTCATTCCTTCCAACCAGTCTTCCTAGTCTTGGTTTGTCCTGCTTACTAGCATCCTCATCACCGGTCTTGTGTTCAAGTTTGAACATAGCATCATCAAAAAGACGCTTTTGTGTTTCTTTAGTTTCAGGAACAATTTGGCCATTTTCTGTTGGGTCCCATCTGTTCTCTTGTCTTCTTGCTCCAGATACTATCACATAGTCTAGGTTCTGAAATGTAATGAAAATATTGAAATAGAAAATTGAAGTATGTAAATAAAGAAAAGAACTCTACTTTACCGGGTTGCGACCCGGCATATGTGAAATGCTGTTTTATATCATTCAAGCCATAAGGATGTTGTTTGTTGAGGCAATTAACAAAACCCCCCTAATAGGCTCAAGCCTGCAATATTAATAATGAAAGAAGCTAATCACGAGAGGTATGTTAGGACCAGGATATCTGGCGCTCTGCACTCTCTGCCTACCCCGTTAGGGACCTGGCGTGAAGATACATACATAAAGAACCAAATAAAATAACCATATATGCATACCTACATTATTGTGAGTGAACTGAAACTATCCTGCAGTCCATGGACATTTGCAAAAAAAAACTAAAAATCTCAATGCATATGAAGCCTTTAGCAAAATATTTTTTGCTGATTCTCTGATACATAGAGATTTATACATTAATATCTTTCATTAATGTATAAATGTGTATGAACGTGATGTTAAGAAGAACATATTAGATCTGGATTCGGACGCTGTTGGATGTGATTGCATTAGTCATAAGATTATCCTTCCTCTCCTTGACTTCCTATGTCCTATCATAACCTCCATTATGAACCTTTCCATATCCTCTTGCTCTTTTCCTAATGCATGGAAAGATGCATATATAATTCCATTGCCTAAAAAATCCAATCCTATATCTTGTTCTGACTATCGCTCTATCTCCATTCTTCCATTATTATCGAAAGTCCTAGAACGCCTTATCCACTCTCAGCTAAGTATCTATCTTGCTTATCATGCTATACTTAATCCTCTCCAATCAGGTTTCCGTCCGGGTCATAGTACGACTACTGCACTGATCAAGATCACGGATGACATAAGGCTTGCTATGGATAACAAGCAGCTTACAGTTTTAACTTTATTAGATTTTAGCAATGCCTTTAATACGGTGGATTTAGATATTCTACTTGCTACTCTACGTTCTCTTAACATATCTCCGAGTGCAATTGACTGGTTTCATAGTTACTTGCGTGGGCGTCGGCAACGTATACAGGCTGGGGATAGGTTCTCAACTTGGTGTACAACTGTTGCCGGAGTCCCGCAAGGTGGCGTGTTGTCTCCTCTTCTCTTTGCCATCTTCATTAATTTAATTACTCATTGTATATCTTCTCTCTACCACTTGTATGCAGATGATCTACAAATATATTCTCATACATCACTGGAAGATCTTCTAAGTGCACTTAATGCCTTGAATGATAATCTTTCTTCTATTTTGCGATGGAGTAAATTTTATAGGCTTGAAGTCAATCCCATTAAAACTCAACTTATAATTATTGGAAGTTCAAGGTCATTGTCTAAAGTGAACTGGGACACTTCCTAATGTTAAATTTGACAGCCATATTATCCCTTTCAGTAACACTGTTAAAAACTTGGGTATCATTTTAGATAGTCGTTTATCTTGGGTGGCACAAATTAATAATTTGAGTAAAAAGTTATTTGCAGCTGTACATTCCATAAGAAGGTTGTGTAATTTCTTACCTATGTCCACTAAAATTACGCTGGTACATTCCCTATTGTTTCCTATATTTGACTATGCCAACACCTGTTACCTTGATCTAACTAAGGAGCAACTCAATAAATTGGAGCGTCTTCAGAATTTATGTATTAGGTTTGTATTTGGCTTGCGTAAGTACGACCACGTTTCAGAATTTCGTAAACAGCTTCAATGGCTCCCAATCGCTCTTCGCCGGAATGCTCATGTGCTATCTCTTCTGTTCAATATACTTTTTAATCCACAAACTCCAACATATTTAAAAGATCGCTTTCATTTTCTTCATCTTTCCAATTCGCTTACTTTGCGCTCTTCATTCAATTTCAAGCTAAAATATCCTTCCCATTCTACTAACTTTTAAAATAAGTCATTCACTGCCGAAGCAGTTCATTTGTGGAATGCACTCCCACCATCCATAAGGAGTGCTCAAACATTGGTGTCGTTTAAGTCTAAAGTCAGACAATACTATCTGTCTCTTTAACTCCTTCTTTGCTGCCTTGTTCTCGGCTCTCTCTTTGAAAACTGTTATTTATTTTTTATGTTTGTATGTTTGTTTTATCCTTGCTCTATTATCAAGTCACTTACTGTTTAATTATAATAAGATACTTTTAATTTATCACTATGTTGTACACCCCTACTACTTCCTGAATTGGTTTCTTTACATGTAAGGTTGCCTGGAAGAAATCGCTGTTAGCGATAAGGCCGCCTGTTGGTACTTTATGTCCTAATTGTTTTTTCTGTATTGTTTCCTATTGTGTGCAATAAAGAGTATCATTATTATTATTATGACACTCATTTATTATAATTCACGTTTTATTTTTTTTTACATATACATTAAAAAAATGAAAACAAAACATATATTTTAAAAAATATAAAAAGGTTGTCACCGGTAGCGGGAGCAGGGTCCAAGCTGTTGGTGGTTAGGGGCTCAGGGGCTTATTATTATTATTATTAAATCTATCTGTATCAGAGAATTATCCTTCATAAATAAAATCCCTTTCCCGGACAGTATACAAGACACAATAAAAGTTTTATTGTCACAATGTCTGTAGATGTTTACTGTCCGTGAAAGTGTTAACTTATAACTAGAATATGGCAGAGCTGAACATAACTATATATCGGAAGATAGATAAGGTACTGTCGGGAACCAACACTCTCTGCCACCAGAAAAATAAAAAAATAACATCTTATGATACTATACTACAGAATACAATGTTCTCAATTATCAAACGAATCTTCATCATCCCTCCCTCAGCGCGGGAAGCGCAACAGAGGGGGGGGATGGTTCGGGGATTGAGGGGAATCCTCGTACCCCGGGCCTATCTGCCCTCGAAGCGTCGGGGGCGTGGTCCTAAATGGGGGATTGTGGCACGCGGGGAAACTCACTGAGAGAGGCCATATAAATCTCAATTATCTCATACACATTAACAATTTAAAAAACAAATAATACTCACAGCTGGATCAGTTTTGATTTCAAAGTGATTATCACAAAGGTGGCATTTCATTCGAAACTGATAAACAGGTGTGGTGTAATACATGCCTATCTTCGTCTTCTCAGCATTATATCGCACACCCATGCCTATGTGGTTCTTGCATCCGTCGCACCAGATGTTGTAGGGCATCTCGAACCTGATTATTAAGATGCCCAAGTGCAGCTTCCTGGCTCTCTCGCGTAGAGCATGGGTCCCGAGAAATTTGTTCAACCCCCCGACCTTAGGGTCATAGTCGGGAGGGTAGTACAGGTTTTGGCCCTTCCGTTCACCCATTTTGCTTGTTTATTCCTGCAAAACAATTACTTAAAGGTTCATTTCGTAGTTGTAGAACTATAACATAATAGGTAAACAACACTGGGGGTTTTATTCATAGAAATTGTGTTAACGTACGTATGCTAATAGTAAAAGCTAATTTTGAAATTATATCCCAAGAGTTTTACAGTAATTACAGCTAAGTACGAATAGAAAATTTTTGAAAGAAAATAAAATTCTGCAGTTTAGCAATTTGCAAAACATTCTTTGACACTGACATTTATGTGACATTTCCGTTTTTTTGTTGGTTTGACATTGACATTTTGTCAGTGTTACAAGACAGTAAATGGGCCTGGTTAGAACTCAGCCAATTTTCTTTCTTTCATAAGCCGGGACCGTACACATATTTGTTTAATTAACGGGATTATATTCGGGATCTGTAAACGACTTCCATTGAAAATAAATGAATTAGGTAACACTTAGTATGCTTGTATCGTCGGTAAGAAACGCGAGTTGGACTTTCAAGAAGCGCCGCACGTTTTACAATCGTAGTCGAGGATTGAAGCTACCTATTGTAGCTTCCTAATTATATATAGGCGACCCATATCTAAAGATCAGAAGGTCCATAGTCTACTGTGTGCCGGCCTACTTACACTGACTGCCGGATGGCACTGGCTGTTACGCTATTCGCAACAAGTCTACAGCTTGTAGTTGGGTGATCGTTGTTTGGATCGAATTAGATCTTTCCTGAATCTGGCGGTCATGGCAGCAGGTTTATTGGGTTTACGTAGGCACTACGTCTAGAGACGGCATTAGGCACCACTTCACCGGGAAATTGATTAGGGCAGATGACTCTCAGTCTGAGAGCAGGTGCAATGATACCGTGATGCCAAACAGAGATTGATTTTAGGGGACTTTACATAGTAGGTTATTTACCACTACAATTTTCAAATATTTCTTTACGTCTTTACGTGCAATGTAGGGGTTTGTTTCTCCAAGTATATTTTTACTGGTGGTATAATAATAGTAACGAAGTCAAAGGAACAGGTCAGGAGGAATCATCTTGTTACCAGACAATGCTTTATCCATTTGCCGCTAAAGAGTTCAACCCTATCGTGTTCTAGTCAGGTGGTACTCGCTTACAAAATATTATAGACATTTATAAATACCGATTATTTTTAATATCGATATTTCTCAGTTCTTTAATATATCGTTGCATTCTTAGCCACATCCCAAAATTGTTCCTAATCTTGATGAAATTATACAAATTGGATTGTGCAGTAAGTGAGCGATATTTAGAAAGAGTATGCCTAAAGCTTTTTCGTAAATAAAACTGCGTAAAAATTAAGTAATGTTATAAATACCGTGAACGCACCGATAACACACAACAAATGGCTGAATTGGCTGGCAACAAAGACAGCTGTTTGACAGCTTTGATTATTTTCGAAAGAAAAATCTCCTCTCTCCTTTATCAAAGAAATAGCTTTTTCTAGATTCAAGATAAAATACTCGATCCAATTCGCGCTCAGCTCTCAGGCTTTAAATCACGTTTGTATACAAATCATATTGTGATGCGTGTTGAAATGTGTTCTACTATTATTAGCTCCTGCAACAGTTAGTGATGGTACTGGTCTGATTGTAATGATTGATCAGACTTATTGAGAGGACAGTCAGCAGCGATGGGGCGGCGGGAGCCTGCTTGGACGCGGGGCACGGTGGGCCTGACGGCTGCCCGGGAGAGGGGTGACGTCGATAGGAAATTTCAGAATAGACTAACGGTCACACGCAGCCTGATAGACAGACTTGGTCTAGAAAAGGAGCTCCACGGGCATATGGGATGCGTGAACTGCCTGGAATGGAACCATGATGGATCGTAAGTGATGCTTTTGCTCTTTCAAGAGATAAATTTGATCATGGTAGTGCCTAGTCGTAATGATTTTTGTTTATTTTAGTGTCCTGGCGTCAGCATCTGATGATCTGCACGTGATCCTGTGGGATCCCTACAGATATCGGCAGCTTAATAATATTTCTACCGGGCACACTGGGAATATATTCTCTGTGAAGGTTAGTTTGACCTCTGTAGTTGTTTATGTTATTAATTATTTATGTACATGAGTGATACTTGTCTGCTTGGTTTATTTTCTGTTTTGATTACTATAAAATTATTGTAATATATAAAACATGCATGGAACAAACACTTGTTATAGATCACAGATTATAGAACAAGAATCAAACACTTATTATAGATAAAATATTTTATTTATCAAAAGTCAATACTTAGAAAATTGCTAGTGAAAAGGTGGAGTTTCAATATGGAATTAAAGGAAGTCCTCATACCTCACAGGAACATTGATCACCTAATCTGGCTATTGTATGTATGTACGCTCACACCAAGCCCCTTACCGGGTAGGCAGAGTCTGGCAGAGAGAGTGGATTGCCAGATATCCCTGTCCTGACACACCTCCTATTCATTTTCTACATTTTTCATCATGCATGCCGATTCTTTCTGACTATTGTCAAATGGTGATAAGTATATTTTACCATTTAGATGGTGATGTCATATTAATTTCTGGCATAGAGTGAAAGACCTGAAACTTAGTTGATATTCCTGATTGGTCTGCATCTTCATTTTGACTTGTAGTTTCTTAGTGACCTCGGGGTTGGAAAATTAAAAGTATGTTACTGAAAAGTAATGTTACTCATGAATTCTACTATTTAACTATTTTATATTTAAATAGATCTTAGAATTACTAGATAGTTATCAGTGTATGGCAGTCTCACAATGTCTACTGCATGACCCAGGGCTCTAGGCATCTGCAAGAACTAACCTGCTTATTTAAAAAATGATTGCTATGATAGCTGCTATTCATTTCAAAAACTGCTTAATTTGCAGAAAATTTGCAATGCATTATTTATTATTAAAACAAAACTTAACAGCAGAATAATAAAGTGATGTTATGCCGAGTTGTTTTTGTTTATGCAGAGTAACTATGATTTTGCTATTATGCTGCATTATTATTTTTATATACCTATCAAGAATGACAAATAAATATTTGCCCATAAAATTAGGTATATTGTACTTCTTTTATGTTACGAAAATGGCAACTAAGCATGGATGTTAAGTGATGACTGCAGTCTATAGACATCTACACAAAACCAGAGGTCAGTTTCAGTTTAGTTTCAGGTCAAAATGCAAATGCAATGTCCTTGAGAGCTTAGCTGTATGCCTGTGTGATTAATTACGGCCCATATATGACCATCTAACCAGAACACAATAGTGCTGAACACTGCCATTTGGCAGCAGATAGATTAGGTACTAAGGTGCTTCTGGAGTCCCTGCACAGAGTTCCAGTGTAGGGACTCCAGAAGCACCTTAGTACCTAATCTATCTGCTGCCAAATGGCAGTGTTCCCGCTGGCACACTGCAGACACTCGGCTCAAATTCTATACAAACAGTTATTCTGTTTACCTACTACACAGACATCAATCAGGACGTGTTTTTACACGCACACATACAGTTGCCCGCTCGCGACCTCAGTATACGAGGCTTTCGGCGTGGGTCTAAAGGGGAGGTGCAGGCTGTCAGAAGGGAAATCAGGCAGGACCTCGAAGTGTCCATTCTATACATAGTATTATTACATATTATACTCTGGTCTAGATGAAGTATTTCAAAACATTAACACCCTTATTCATAAACATACATTAGATACGTTTAGCTATAGAATGCTTTGTCTTTGTCAGTTGCATTGTCAAATGTGCAGGACAAAGGAGAGATTAGCAACACTTTAGTTAAAATACGTTTATAAATAAGGGGGTATGATTATATACACATTTGGTGCCTAAATCACTTAAAATGTAACAATGGTAGTAAAGTTGAATCAAGAACCAGCCATTTGAATATTTACATACGTAATTGTGTCAATAGTTTCATGATTTCACTGAAATTTAAATTCGACCATGTTTAGTTTTAAAATAAACTGGTATTTGCTGTTCTTCTAGTATAACTATGTCGAATGAGCGAATGACTAAACAGATATACAATGCGAATGTGGATGGTTGCAGAGGCCCAGGAAGACCAAGGCTGACCTACCATGACCAAATAGGTCGAATTCTGTCTGATGGTGGGGTCAAAAGTCTTAGGAATCGGCGTGCATGTATGAAGAGAATGATGAAGGTAGATGAGGCACGAGAGGTTTGTCTGAACCGGGATGTCTGGCGCTCTACACTCTCTGCCTACCCCGTTAGGGACCTGGCGTGAAGATACATACATACATACTATTTTGATAAGATTAATTATTATTGAAACAAAGTAGGTATATAAATAGATAACACATTTATATTACACAGCCAGAATACTATTATAGATCTGTATGATTTATGATTGGTAATTTCTGTAATTATAAAAATTTTACTTGATGCAAGCTTAGTATTTCAAAAGGGTATGTGGAGATAATAGATCTCTACATTCATGCGTAATTGTATAGCTTTAGTATACATGCTTCAGCTACAGGCACAATGTCATCGTCCCAGCATATGTGTGGTTTTCCTCTCTTACGATTTCCGAGCAGTCCCAACCATGAGGTCACTTTTTTTAATTTAGTAGTAGATGTTTTAATTGTAGTGCATTTCATTTGCATACTTATTGAAATTATAGAATGTATTTTAATTTATGTTATTGGCAACTTTCTACAAACTACATTAATTATTAAATGATGACAAATGAAATTTATTTACTTAGATGGTTTTAAAATTATTATAATATGTGAAATGTCAAATATATATAAATAGGACGAATTATTAATCTACATAAGGTATATTTAATTGTTAGTTAAATAAATTTGAATGTTATATAATAATAATAATTAAATATTAGAATAACAATTTGCAGCACCTGGAAAAGGTAACTAAGTACTGTAAAAATATTATTTAAGATCTTTGTATAAACTTAGTTGGCAAATAAAGAATTGAATTGAATTGAATACATAAGGCTGATAAGTGTGTAATTTGGAAGAATGTTGTCAACGATGACTCAACAGATATATGAGTTATCTATGTAACTTCCATCAATTTATGTTTAACATTCGTTTTAATAATATATCGGATCTATTTACTAATACCTATCTAATATATTATAATGTAATGATGAGTCATGATACGATCATAATAATTAAGATAAGTAAATAAAATAGGAATGTGGCGAGGTCACACATAATATACAAAAACTTGTGCTTTCCACATAATTATTACGAAGTGGATATTATTGCTACCCTCTTTCTTGTGTTTTCATTGTTTGTTCTAACAGATGTGAGGAAGTTTAAGGAAATCACAGAAGAAATGAAGAAAATAAAACAGTATTTGAACCTGTGACCTCTGGATAACTAGCCTAGCCGCTTTATTACACTACACATTGTGGGGCTTTAGTAGCTTATTGGCAGTGGAAAAGTAGCTTTCAGTGCCTGACATGTTAATGCCTGATATTTTTAGCGCATAAAACATAACCAGCATAAGAGGTGCAAGGTCATAACAAACAATTTATATTATAAACCTATACTTATCTCTATTTTCTCAGGAGGAAAACACGCGTCAATACAACCGTTACGACCCATTTTTGCTTATTCTATCACAAGATTAAACTTGAGCCTATTGAATATATATTGTACGAGTTGTCCCCGCGACTTCGTCCGCGTAAGAATTTATGATTGTTCTGTATCTACCCGGACGAAGTCGTGGGCGAAGCTAGTATAAAAGTAGCCTAAGTTACTCCTTATTACATCAGCTATCTGGCAGTAAAAGCCCCGTCAAAATCGGTCCAGCCGTTTCCAAGATTAGCCCCGCCAAACAGACAGACAGACAGACAGATAGATAGACAAAAATTATAAAAAAAATAGTTTTGGTATATGTATCGTGTATACATACGCATATGCATTTAGTAAAAAGCGGTTATTTTAATATTACAAACAGACACTCCAATTTTATTTATTTGTTTAGATATGAGGCCCTTTCTAACAACCTCCGCCTTTTCTAGCACCCCCCGCCTTTTCTAGCACAGGGTCAATAAATAGCTTGATCCTCATGAGCTCCGACTTACTCGTATCTTTCATCACAGGGTCAAAGTATCTTGAGTCTCGTGAGTGGTCACGCAACTGAGTTGAAACTTCTATTTGTCGATATGCAATATTGGTCTGCAAGCTTGTCGGGCACTCTTTCTCTCTTTCAATTAATATCATGCTTTAGCTGTGCCTTATATTTGTTGCAGTTCCTAACAAAAGATACGTTAGTAACGTGCGCAGCGGACGGGTCGGTGCGCGGGCGGTCGATCGAGAGCGGCGCCAGCGTGCACGAGTGCTCTTGCCACTGCGCGCGAGTCAAGCGGCTCGCCGTCGCACCAGACAACCATAACTTGCTGTGGTCTGCCGGCGAGGATGGACTTGTGCTGTGAGTATGAGTTTCACCCTGGGTTGCACCACGACTTTTGTTAAAGTTAAAGTTATTCTAACAACAACATCCTTTTCTAAATTAAAGAAATCTGTTAAAGTTAGAGCAGGGTGTGAAATGGAATTGGCAAACAAGCATGCAGTTCACATTGATGTTAAGTGATGACTGCAGCCTATAGACGCACAAAGACCAAGGTAAAAATGCAGATGCGTTGCCACTCCTGAGGCCTAAGGTGTTATGCCACTGTGCCGGAAATTACAGGGCCGTACATTACCACCTGACCGGAACACGATAGTGCTGAACACTACCATTTAGCGGCAAGTATATTATGTAATGCGGTGGTGCCTACGCCTATGTTACAAGAACTTTAACTTTTACAAAAGTCGTGTTGCAACCCAGGCTTAGAATGAGATTTAGAGATATATACGTACGAATTTACTTTCAGCAAAGTATGCTAAGGAGTGTTAGTAAAGTGTGAGTTTTGGCAGTTCTAAGCGTACTTTGATCAAATTAACGTCGTAGTGGGGTCTGCGAATCTCACCCTTAAAATCACCCGGCCTTTCGGTAGCAAGCAGTCTAAAATTTGTCTGACAGAAGATGAAAATTATTATGTGGAGCCGGACGCAGTTTGCAATCAAGATTAAATAAGGGGAAATCATTGGTTTCGTCACAGGGATTTTGGGAGGTCATGACTTGCATAAGTGTGATTTCGATTTTTCACGAGTTTTTCTGTCAATATTGTCTGATTTTTGGCGTTCCATACCTACTCTCTACCTACCCCGTGAGGGACTTGGCGTGAAGATGCGTAAATACGAGTATATACTTATTGTCTGATTTTGGGGAGGGAGGATCATGACCCCTATGATCTCTCGTCTATGATCCGTCCATTATTGACATCACATCTCCGGGCATATTAACAAAAAATAATCCGTACCTCTTACCGCCGGAGCCGAGAATCGACTCAAAAACCCAGTGTAGCAGCCTGTTAGCGCTTGATTAGCACTGAAGATTTTTCTTCTCCATCTTTTCAGCCAGCACGACCTGCGTATCCAGCACCGTTGCAACGCGGACGCGTACAACGTGCTCATCAACCTTCTCAACCACCTGGGGCGGTACGCGGAGGCCAAATGTCTCGCTGTCAACCCGCGCCGCCCTTACCAGCTTGCTGTTGGTGCGAATGACTTTTACGTGCGCCTGTACGATACGCGCATGATCAAACTGTCGCAGCTACAGGTGAGGCTCTTTGTGTGTTTCGGGGAAGTGTAGAGGAATACTTGGCGTCGGTAAACGCTTTTGCGTACTAGCGGAAGATTCTTCCGCTCGTGTTATCAGTCAACCGAAGAATGGCGGTCAAACTTTCCAATAGGGCGATAGTGAATAACGCAGGACGGGCAGCGTGCTACCATAAAACTACCGCCTGTGCGATCGATATTCCTCATACCATGTGTGGCGATTATGGCATATCTACCCAGATGTTGCAAAACTGTAGGAGACACAGCATCTTTGGTCCCCCAAAGATGCTGTTTCTGGTTGTCTGTCTGTCTGTCTGATGCTGGTTTTTGTCCTGCAGTGGACGTCTTCTGTCGTTGTCAATCGACTGAAATGATAACGATCGAGGTATTAGGTCGACAAATGTGTCCGAACAACTAAATTTTCGTTGAATATTTCAGTGAAATAGTACTTTATACATATGCGGGGCGGGAGTAAGTCCAGTTAAGGGTGTTGACGGGATGCTGGTGGACCATGTCTTCATCGCGAGCTTAGAGACTGCCGCAGACAGCCTACTTCACTCAGTGGCGTATACGTTTAACGCATGTCGTACGTATTCAAACCCAGTTTGTTTTGCAGGTAACATCAGTGACGTCGCGCATGTTGTGGGAGCGGCAGAACATGCGGTGCTCGCGGGCCGGCGTCGGCGACCCCGACAACAACATACCGCGCGAGGCGGTCCAGTACTTTGCCCCGGGTGAGTACACCTTCACCTACCTCTTCGCCTAATACAAACATGAACAATTAGAAAGCATCCTACAAAAAGATAGTACAAGAAACACATTCAATCAGTTCACTAAACACATTGTCAACACCTTAAAGCAGCTCAACAATACATGAGATATCATCACATAATAACTAAACTCAAAATACATATCTAACCCACTCTATACACACCTTTCATCTTGATACTGACTTAAGTCGCCCGTAAACCGTAGCGAGGACTTCTGTCAAGTCATCCACAACATTACTTACTCCTCTTGTTTAATTATACAAAGGAGAGAAAGAAAAAAAAAATACAAACATGAAATACATGAAATACTTGTATGGAAGTTACTTTGTTTGGCGCTCCAATTTCATTTGACAGTTAACACGCTGAACAAAGAACAAGGGTTGGGCCCGCACCTTGTACACTATATCAAAAGATAGAGATAAATACGTAGAATCATGGAAAAATACTGAAAAAACAATTTGAATCATTGGTTTTTTTGTCCGGAATATTTATTTTATGTAATATTTGTGTAATAAATAATAATAATAATAAATACGCTTACACTCACAGCCCCACACTAGGTATAAACCTGTATCGTGGGTGCCGTTATAAACACACAACACATACACAAACACCCAGACCCGAAACAAATATCTGTAGATCATACAAATATTTGTCCCGGTGCGGGGATTGAACCCGCGACCCTTCGAATCAAACGGTGGTTTCGCACCGCTGGACTAACCGGGTCGTCAAGTCGTATGACAACAATATGTCATTATATTGCTACTATGACATTCTTGTTCTTGAAATATACTTGCGACAGTTAATTGAAGGTATAAAAGACGAATTGAATAGCTGAAAATGATTTAGTATTTTATGCTTCCTTTCTCAATCCTTGTATCCTATATACAAGGTGCAGGCCCAAGATCCGTACATTTTGGAACATATCCTTTAGTAAACAATGCATTTTTATTTTCCAGGCCATCTATCAATGGAGCCGAATGATTACACGTTTCCCAAGAAAGCGACGACGTACGTGGCTTTCAGTCATGACGGCAACGAGCTGCTAGTCAACTTAGGCTCGGAGCAGGTAAACATTGTTTGATAAATGTGGTTAGATATTTACAGTGCTCATCAAGAAATAATGCACATCGAGCCTATGAAAGTGACAATCGCCTAGTTTCGCCTTTATAGAGCGTTATATCTACTATACACTGCCTACGTAAGCATCCGTATTCTGGTATTGATCCAAATTTGATCAAAATGGTCGACAAACGTCAAATAGGTAAGGTGCGAAAGAGATAACGCTCTACAGATCCGAAATAAGCCGACGTCTCTTCCTTAGGTCGATGTGCATTATTTTTTGTTGGATTCTTACTTAGGTAAAAAATATGTGTGCGAGGTAGAAGTGAAACCTTCAAAATGTTCACCAGAGACACTGTATAATGCTTCCTATCTTATTTTCTCCATCGTTAAATCTTATAAATTTATGTGTCTGTCTCTTTTTACTGTCGCAAAACACAACGACAATAAAAAGATTTCACTTAAAAAAAAAAAGATTTTTTTTTTGGAATGTTTGTGTAACATTTGCCACCGTCGGTTCCCAGGTGTACCTGTTCGACATAAACACGCCGCGGCGGCCGGTGCTGGTGGAGAGCTTCATCATCGAACACAACCACGGCCACGGCGCCCGCGAGCGCAAGGAGCGCCCCCCCGGGCCCCTCGCGCGCGGGCCCGAGCCCCCCGGGACCCCCGCGCGGGGGCCCGAGCCCGCCGCCAGCCCCCCCGACGGGCTGCCCGACGCGCCCCTGCACCACATGCCGGAGAGGTTGCGCCTGTTGAAGGATATGGTGAATATACGATGTAGGAGTAGAAAGTCCCAGTGGACGGATTAAGGTCATCAGAAGCCCGGGTCGGCATTAGGAGGCGCCTAGGACCCCGTATTATGGGGCTGTTAAAAATACGCTTCCACTCACAGCTCCACATTAGGTATTATAGTAGTAGATGTCGTTGTACACATACAAACAACACATACACATTCATACTGGTGGTAGAGCTCCAGTGGCGGAGATCGCGGGCGTAGGCACCACCGCATTACCCAATATACTTGCCGCTAAATGGTAGTGTTCAGCACAATCGTGATTCGGTCGGGTGGTAATGTACGGCCCTGTAATTTCCGGCATAGAGGCATAACAGCTAAGGCCTCAGGAGTGGTGACGCATCTGCATTTTGACCTTGGTCTTTATGTGGGTGTCTATAGGCTGCAGTCATCACTTAACATCAATGTGAACATGCTTGTTTGCCACTTTCATTACATATAAAAATAAAATACCCAGACCCGAAACAAATATCTGTAGGCCATACAAATATTGGTTTCGGTGCGGGGATCAAACCCGCAACCCTTCGAATCAAACGGTGGTCTAAATGGGTCGTCAAATTAGTGTAATTTGACGACCCATTGTGTATAATGTGTTTTCTTTAAAATAAAATATAGTGTAAGCGGCTTATTATATTAGGGGCTGTAAGTGTAAGCGTATTTTATTATTTATTTTTATAACTTGCAGGCAAACGAACTGTTGGGTAAGGAAGACTACGGAGGCGCGGTAGAGATCTACAACCAAGCCATATCCCTGTTCCCCGACTGTGCTCTTCTATACTCGAGTAGAGCTGCTGCTCTCATGCGACGCTCCTGGTATGTGTTTTTGTTTATACAAGTGAACTTCGGTAGTATTCTAGAAACGAAATAGTAGGGAGTCGAATTCAGGTCGACCATCACCTATCTGTTTACCGAATTAAACATTGTTTTTATTAAATTTCATATATAAACAAACGCGTCTTGTATTGCCTATCAAAATATGTTCATAGCTAAGATTAATTACATAAAGGAAAAAAAATCTTGAATCTAGAAAAAGCTTTTTCTTTGCTAATGGAGAGAGGAGAATTTTCTTTCGAAAATAATCAAAGCTGTCGAACAGCTGTCTTTGTTGCCAGCCAATTCAGCCATTTGTTTTGTGTTATCAGTGCATTTTTTTTTAACCAATCGAATGTGTTTGAAACTAAAAATTTTAACACATGAAATAGGTCTATGATGGTAGTTACGTTCATGGCTACCTGGCAAGGCGGTGTAAACAGTAAAGTAAATATAGGTGACTGCACCGATCTGTTCACCATTTCTCTTCCAGTGGAAGAAAATTCCTCCGCTAGTGGATGGTGGGGTTGACACGTCCAGACGCCATGGTTTTTTTTTAATGTTATAAAAGTCGTAAACAAGCATGCATTTCACATTGATGTTAAGTGATGACTGCAGCCTATAGACACCCGCACAATGACCAGAGTCAAAATGCTGGTGCGTGCTCCTGATGCCTAAGGTGTTATGCCTCTGTGCCGGAAATTACACGGCCGTACATTACCACCTGACCGGAACACGATAGTGCTGAACACTACCATTTTACACTACCTAATCAATCTGCCGCTAAATTGTAGTGTTCAGCACTTTTGTGTGCCGGTCAGATCGGTTAGATGTTAATGTACGGCCCCGTAATAACTTATCATTATCAACTAAGGTCTCAGGGGTGGCAACGAATCTGTATTTTGAACTCTGGTACTAGTGTAAGTGTCTATAGGCTGCAGGTGATGCGGAGGTGCCTACGCCCGCGAGCTCCGTCACTGGAGCTCTACCACCAGTGAAAATTTCCTGTACGATAAATTTTAATGCGACAAAATAAACCGTCCAGGTCAGGAGACACGTACGCGGCGGTTCGCGACTGCTACACGGCCATCAAGCTGGAGCCGACGCACGTCAAGTCCCACTTCCGGCTCGCCAAGGGCCTCATGGACCTCAAACGGGCGCGCGAAGCCCACGAGTGCCTGCTCTACTTCAAGGACAAGTTCCCCAAGTACGCCACCAGCCACGCCGTGTTCCTGTTGCAGAAGGACATCAATGTGGCCCTGGAGGTTAGGGAGCCGCAGCCGGATGAAGGTTGGTCCTTTAGCATCGTGATTTGAAAGTCGGTGAAACGAAAAAGCGACAGTAAAAAGAGACATGCATAAATTCGTATGATTTCACGTGGGAGAAAAAGAGATAGAAAGCATTATACATGTCTTTTTTAAGGTTTCACTTCTAATACGTGTGAATTTCTCTTATGTTTTTTTTATGTAATGTTTGTTTATCTGTAATAATGTATTATTTTCTTTGAAATTACATATTGGACTTAAAATTGTATTTAAAAAATTACAGAAAAAGCTATGTGAAGTCTGTGGTATTATTTTAAAATATAGGTAAATAATGAATTGTATTTCACTCTGTGAACGTCGACTTGCACAAAGTTTGGTAATGTACCCTGGGGTGTCAAAGTTCGTCTGTCTATCCGTCCGTGGTTTAGTGCAAAAACTATTGGTACTACAGACTTGAAATTTGGATAAAGGTCTATAACCTTTATCACGCCGATAAAGTGGTAGAATTAAAACATGAAAAAAAATATTATTAGGGAACCTTCCCTACATGTAACGCGCGTATTATTTTTCGTTTTCTATGTAGTGTGGGATATCGTTGGATAGGTCTTTCTTTAAAAATGTTAGGGGTGTACTAATCAATTTATTTATTATTTTAATTATTATAGTACATTTTGTTTTTAGCATTAGACAGAAAGAAAACCCAGTAGCAGGTATTTCAAAACTTTTTGTCTATGATATGACAGCAAAATTGTCATTGCGTTTAATCTGACTTTATTAAAAATACCGTGTTGTGTCTCGTGCGTGCGTGATAAACGTATTCTTTTTAATTTGTTGTCATTATAATATCGCATTCCGTTCGTTTTGTTTTCTTGACCACTACTTCTTTAGGTCTTAATAATACTACGTATAACTAACGGAAAATCGGGACGTCCCGCCCGATTTCCCCGCATCAACCGACCTCCTCCCCTCTTATGGGCGACAGTTGGTATTTTCTACGTGCTGCGCATACAGGTGCACGTGTAAATACACGTCACTGATTGATGTCTGTTTAATAGAGACCAAATTGAGCGTTTGTATGGAATTTTGGCGGAGTGTCCAGGGTCCGGGACCGGTTTTGATTTTGTGCTATCGTGTCGTGTCGTGCAGTGAGCGACGAGGAGGGCGGCGGCGGGGGCGGCGCGGGCGGCGGGGGCGGCGGCTCGTCGCTGGAGCGGGCGCTGCGGGGCGCGGCGGGGGACTACTCGCGCCGCCTGCTGGGCCACTGCAACACCACCACCGACATCAAGGAGGCCAACTTCCTGGGGCCCGACGCGCAGTTCGTCGCCGCCGGGTGAGCACCGCGCCCTATACCGTTGTGATGATGAGCCTTTCGATTCGAACGTTACGTCAGAATCAGAAACTCATTTATTCGTTTAGGGCATAGAGCAACACCGGAGGGGTAGCCCTGTGCGGGCCTTCCCCTCTGTCAAAGTACGAGCCCGAATGACCCTATACCTGTCGCCTAAATGTCTAAATGTGTGCGTGAAATTGTTTCTGTATTTTGTTATAGTCGAGGTGTGAGTTTCGTAGTAATAGACGATTTTTGTGGTGTGCTTGTGTGTCGCATGCATTTCCCCCCGCAAAAAATTATAGACTGTTTTGCATCGGTAATACACGCTATGGCTACTCCCCTCCAGTCCGCGGCCGGTGACCCGTTTTGCTCTATGATTTAGGGTCACAGGTACCTCTTATGACACGTCAATAACAAACAAAATAAATTAAAACGAATAACAATTGATATACATGTCAAACAAGCTAAAACATATGTATATTATTATAGTCAAAAATATCACTAAGATAAAACTAAATATAATAATGGCCACCCATTATACGTCTTACTACTAAGCACGAGTCTCTCCCCTTGTTGAGGGGAGGCCTGGAGCTCACTCCACCACACTGCTCCGATGCGGGTCGGTGGAGATACGGGTTAGTGGCCGACCCGAGGCCTCCGACGAGGTTTAACGACTGCTATCTATCGATAGCGACCGAGACCGACGGCTCGATGTCCCTCCGAAGCACGGAAACGCGCATTTTAATTTGCCCCTAGCGGTCACCCATCACACACCCGACCGCGCCCGTATCGCTTAACTGAGTAGATCGCTTCCGATCTACACCAGCCGCGGGGCCATGCGCTCTTCATTCGGACAATACTTGTACAATTTAGTTCCTGATCCTACTGCGCTGTTGAAAAGCAAGAAATAAAGATTTAATAATTTTTTAGTCATATAAAACAAAAAAGGGTAACCGTTTATTTTACCGACAAACGTTTCAAAACTCTTCATTAAAAAACCTACGTTTCGCAACGATTTCGTTTCACTTCTCAACTTTCCACAACTACATCACTACATAAATAATTCACTTGGCAAACAGATTATTACAAAACTATTCATCACTTCATAAATAAATAATTTAGTTGAAAAAAATATTCTCAAATTTTACGACATTGGTTACCGCGCGCTCGCCGCACCGTTCGGTGTTGTGTTTTTTTATTTGCTGACGGTGGTTTTCATTATTATTTCATACATTTACGTAATCAAATGTTTGCGAAATAATTAGTATACGAAGTAATGAGTTGCGAAATGATACATTTGTGGAATTATTACAAAACGTTAGTTTTGAAATGAAGATTTGCGTAACGTTTGTCGGTGAAACATTAGATAACCCGAGAGAGGAAAAATTAAAACTTAAATGTATATTAAACAGCGACAACAGAACCACTAGACACCTTATGTCATCGTTTCTACTAAGAAACATTTCAGTCAAAGTGATGAGGTATGAAGGGCCGGACAGCGGCAAAAGAGAGCGTCGTGATTGGTCGATTCAAGGTTGCGACAGGTCATAAATTATAACTAGTGATGGGAAAGTTTTTGTTTTGATTGCAAGAGGAGTAAGTTTTAATTTTATCATGGTCATTTCAATTTCAACTCGTTTCATATACATACTTATAAAGTTTAGTTAAGAAAATGTAAAACAATAATTTTACATATTTTAATATAAATGCATGTCAAAATATATACACAAAATAATTTTTGCTTTTGTATATTTCTTTATGCTATTTTTTGTTCAATGCATTAATAAAGACTTTATTATCATTATATGTAATAATAATCAATGATAGAGCTCGAAGGCACGCAAATATTACGTGAGTAATATGGGTAGGTATGTAAGATAACCTCTAATGATGGGTGTCAATTTTGTGGTTTCTTATCGTGATGTTAACGAAACATCTTTTTCTACAAGACAATTTTTTCTTTCAAATTATTCCTTTTTGGGGGTGCTGATTACGAATACGTTTTTTTATTAAATATGACATGTTCGAAGGCGTGGACGTGGAACTTTTGGAATTGGACACCCATATCATATTCTACTAACTTATTTAACTTACTATATTCACAAAATTATAGTATTTAGCTCTAACGTGTTCCGGTTAGATTGTTAGATGGTAATGTATGGCCCAGTAATAACTGTCACAGAGGCAGATTTTCAGATTTTTTTAGGACTCGGGAGTGGCAAAGCATCTGCACTTTGACCTCTGGTTTTCGTGAACATGTGAACTTCAAGTTTGTTTACAAATTTCGTTACAAAAAAAAAAAAAAAGTGTACGAAAGAAAATCAAGCTATATTCAGTTGCATTAATTGTCATCATTCATCAGTTAATTGAGGTGTCACATCACTATACTGATACGTACCAAAATGAACGAAAAGAATAGTAATATTTATTTGAATTAAAAGAAAGGGATGCACTGTAAGAAGACGTCAACGGGTGCTGTTTTTGACCTGTGTAAGTTGAACTCCGAATTAATTATATTTTTGAAAATTATTATCGTGTAAACAGCATTGCTGTGAAGAGTGTTGTCGTCTTTTTGAAATTAGATGTTTAGCTACATTTGCCACACCATCTTATTGAACAAGATGTCATTTTGCTTCACTTTCTTATTTTCTTACGAAATTATTTCGCGCTCGTAAAACGACGTACACAGGTCACATACGTGGTCGGTACTGAAGTCGAGCTCGCGCGCGGTTTCTTTTATCATTACTGAATTACCTATGTCACCCTATGTGTTGTCCGAAAGCGTTCGCCTGCGATGCGGTATCTATTAGGTTGAGATATCGATGATATTATAGAATGGATCCAACCATCTTAGCTAATTGCTAATTGCCTGATGGTTTTAGTAACGTACTGTAGCGTCTAGTCCAGCCGCTCTTCCAATTGAGCTACTGAAGCCCTGCCCGATTTGTCAAATCTTTCCTTCACATCTATTGCATTGCTTTATGGTAGCAGCAGCGCCATCTATTACCAACTATGCTAGTTAGGCAACCGATATAATAGACTTTTCAGTTTATTGAATATCGTAAAGAAGTCGCTTTTACCCTTAATAATTGTTTTATATTATTTCGCATTAACACATGCTTGTGAAATATATTTTATTTTTAAAGAAAAATGGAAAGAAAAATTTGACTTCAGGCGAGACTCGAACTCGCGACCTACTGGGAATCTAGTCCAGCCGCTCTTCCAATTGAGCTACTGAAGCCCTGCCCGATTTGTCAAATCTTTCCTTCACATCTATTGCATTGCTTTATGGCAGCAGCGCCATCTATTACCAACTATGCTAGTTAGGCAACCGATATAATAGACTTTTCAGTTATAGTTCGAGTCTCGCCTGAAGTCAAATTTTTCTTTCCATTTTTCTTTAAAAATAAAATATATTTCACAAGCATGTGTTAATGCGAAATAATATAAAACAAGTACTGTAGCGTGTTTTAACTAGGAATAAGAGTTAATTTGTAAGATCTCAACATACCAAAACCAATTTCCGTAACAACTGAGAGCATCACAACTATAAACGTATTCACCGTCGCGACGCATAGAGCAACACGGGCCACCGGCCGCGGTGGACTGGAGGGGAGTAGCCATAGCATTTATTACCGTGGCAAAACAGTCTGTCAATTTTTTTCTGGTTTTCTATGCGTGCGACACACACGCACACTACAAAAATCCTCTATTACTATGAAACTCACACCTTGGCTTTAACAAAATACAGAAATAATTTCACGCACACATTTAAACATCTAGGCGACAGGTATATGTCCATTTGGGCTTGTAATTTGACAGAGGGGTAAAGCCTGCATAAGGCTACTACCCTCCGGTGTTGCTCTATGTCGCGACGAGACTCCTACGGGTCAAACGGTATCGACCACAAAACGGAAAGAGCATCATATTAGCTTTCCCAACACCTCAATACTTTCATAGCATAGAAAAACATATCTAACAAGTTATGTTCTGGCTAATAAACTAATTATAATTTTTATATTGTAAACGGGACTTAATCGCGTACTATTTTAATCGAAGTATTTACCTCGACACTCGACGTTTCGGCCGTAATGCGACGGCCGTGGTCACGAGTAGACTGTCTACTCGAGACCACGGCCGATTAAAATAGTACTTCGATTAAAATAGTACGCGATTAAGTCCCGTTTACAATAATATGAATACAAATCGTGAAAGTTTAAAACAATTAATTATAATTATTAAACAAACAGAATCAGATTAAATATTAATATTATAAAGAAACAATGGATGAAATAATATGATGCGCTGTAGACTTCCCGGCATCTGTCGATGTCAGCGGTAATGGAGGTTCTGCCTTCGTAACTCAAGACCGATACCTTTAACATACCCAGATCAGATGACGGCTGCCTGTTCATATGGGAACGTGAGTCCAGTAACATAGTGCGGTGTCTGCGGGGAGACGACTCCATCGTGAACTGCGTGCAGCTCCATCCCACTTCCTTCCTGCTGGCTACCTCCGGGATCGAATCTGTCGTGCGCCTGTGGAGCCCTAGGCCTGAGGTATAAAATAAATAAATACCCTTACACACAGCCCCACACTAACCCCCTTTTACATAAACGGATTTTAGCTAAAGTGTTGCTAATCTGTCCTTTGTCTTTTTCTATCCTGCACATTTGACAATGCAACTGACAAAGACAAAGCATTCTATAGCTAAAACGTACCTAATGTACGTTTATGAATAAGAGGGTAAGTATAAACATGTATCGTGGGTGCCGTTGTTCACACACAACACATACACAGAATCAGAATCAGACATTTATTTATTTACTAATGGTGACAAGCACCACTTATGAAACGTCTCAAACAAACAGAACAAATAAAAGCAAACAACAAACTATTGATATACTCAATACTCAATATTTATTGCTTTCATTTGTTACAGTAGGTAATTACAATAATTATAATGGTGGTATATTACATTTTTGGTCACAAATGAACCCTATTTGGGTATTGCAATCCATTTAATGCAGTGAGAGCAAACTGATTCATTTTTAAGCATTTATCTTAATATATATAAATCTCGTGTCACAATGTTTGTCCTCAATGGACTCCCAAACCACTTAACCGATTATAATAAAATTCGCACACCATGTGCAGTTCGATCCAACTTGAGAGATAGGATAGCTTACATTACGCTATGACTAATAGGAGCAGAGCAGCGCGGGCGAAGCCGGGGCGGGCCGCTAGTATATTTATATTTTTAGCCAGTCATCAGTGTTTTCAAAATATTCTGATTGTTTGTAGAAACATTTTTTGAGGAGATACTCTTTTAATATTTTAATAAAATTTGGGCTACATATACATGTACATACACAAGATTATCACTAAGATATAACTAAATATAATTTACTAATGTAGGTAAGTATATCAGTTGACAGTCACAAACCCAGACCCGAGACAAATATCTGCAGGGCGTACAAATATATTTCCCGGTATGGGGATGGAACCTTTGGCTGGAATTTTCGGCTGGCAACACTGCTCGATCTAACAGCTGTTCTTGACTGTCCCGTATATAAAATTAAATTTTAATAGTATTTATTTGATACAATTCACAATTAAATGTATTGTATAACTTGTAATTCACTGAATTTATATAGTGTGTAAGTGTTTATGTAACAACTGTGTACCAAGTTGAAGATTTGTGAAAGACAATACCGGCGTCTGACATAACCTAACGTATGTAGAATTTGAATTACTAACTCACAAATAAGGTGTAAATCATTGTTATCTCCTTTGTTGAACCTTGTACAGAGTATTTAAGTACTCATATAAATAAATATTGATTTTAATGCTTGCGTACCAATTATTGCATTATTGGTTAAGAAGTGAAGAGATTATTATTTCCTCTATCTCACTTCAAAACTGTCCAACAACCTCTTGTCATATTTATCCTACTGTAATAATTAATTTTATATTACATTAAAATGATGACTCGCAAGGCTTTATCTCGTCAAGAGGAGTCCAGACTTCAAATGACTTTGAGTGAATTAAAGAAAGTAATGAGTGAACGTTTATATAAATGTAATTACTATAAGACCTGTGATTATCTTAATGATAGTACATCTTGGGTTTTTAGCGATCGCTGCCAGGCTATTTTATGATACTGTTATTTCGTGTATTCTGTAATTAGTATTTTTAAGGGTTGAATAATGTGAATACCTTGGCTGTAAATTAATTCCATCTTTTATTTTGCCGTATGCATATCCGGAGCAGTCATGCACGCTTAAATGTCTTTGCCTTTGGCGGCGTCGTGTGGCGGGTTGCTCACTTCCCTCTAAAATGGTCGAGGAGGGCAATGGCTGTCACATGCGTCATACTCGTGAACGGGTACTGTTGGTGGGGACTGGTCTGTTCTGGTTTGCAGGAGCTACATCACATTTAGTAGATAGCAGTTTATTTGTATCTATGCTATGGACGTTCACATTATTTGATTTTTCACGATAATTTGTACTTGATTTAAGCTCTCATTTAAAAGAGCTCTTACTGAGTTCTTCTCAGTAGTGACTGCACTTGGAACTCTGCTAAGTGAATAACTTTGATCTTGACGAATAAGTTTTTCTTTTTCTTCATTTATCATCATTGAAGGAATTGAAAAATTTTGTGATTTTTATGTTTTAACTAAGTAGTTTAAATTCTAATTTTTAATTTACTATTAATATATGATTTTGCTTTACTTTATGTAATGGTTATTCACTCTAGGTATTTTATATTTCTTGACGTTTTGAAAGTATCTGTAAAGATCTATTCGAAATAAAAATAATTTCTATTTCTATTTGCTTGCCTCGCTTCAAACGGTTGTCACACACGTTGGATGAACTGGCTCGTCAAAATATCTAGAGTAACCATTTAATGCACTTGACCTATCCATTGAGATGCCTCATTCTTCTATTTTTCAAGATTTATAGTCAGCGTAAAATATTTGAGCATGTTACAGAATGGTAATTCTCTTTATGCTGGGCTCTAGGTGTTTGTAAGTGGTGAGTGCTCTTAGTAAGGTGAAGGTCGCGGGCAATCGCTGGATGAGGGCGGCCCAGGACCGTTCGTTGTGGCATTCTTTGGGGGAGGCTTTTGTTCAGCAGTGGACGTCTTTTGGCTGAAATGATGATGATGAGTGATGAGTGCTCTTAGAAGTGTGATATGGTGCCATCATCTTCTTTTTTTATCTCCTCCCACGTTGGAAATTTCGTTTATACACTGGGTACGTTGATTCGTCAATGGTGTTGTTTGTGTACTTATTTGTTCCTAAAACTTTTCTTCTCGAGTGGTATATGCATTTTGTGTAAAATCACCGTCTGGTTTTTTAAGGGTTGGCCTTTAGCTCGCTCTGGGATGGAGTTGAGTAACATTAACTCTGTCGCTATCTCTGCTTCGATGAAAAAACTACCGTTGTGGGCTTTTCCAAAATTTTTAATAATCAATATTTTAGTGATCGTAGTTGGATCTAAAGAGCAAAACATAATAATATTATCCAAGTGTGATGAAGACCATAGTGTGCACACTATAAGACGGAAGTCGCGAACGTGTCTCGTACATCCGTCGACGTCCGGGATTAATCTAGTTCTGCGGATGTTTTACGATTGCACACTTGTCGGTCGCATGCTTCAGTCGCGGCCGGTGGACGCGTCCGATAACACGTTTTGGCTTTGGGGCCGTTCAAGTATTACGTGAGCACTATGGGGGAGCGGGGGGGTCTTTGCTCTGCTTATTTTGGATGACATGGGGGGTAGGGGAGTCTAGATGATGATTACGTCATCGGTAGTTATTTACTTTTTTACACAAATGGCAACCCTCACATTGTCTTTGTTTGAAAACGAAACGCTTTTTCGGGGATTCCCGCAAATAATGCATACGAATTATAACATTATAATTATAATATTTAAAAAAACAATACACTAATTGAAAAATGTTTACGTAAGCATGGGGGGAGGGGGTAAGAGCTTTGCTTACTTTTGCTGACAGGGGGGATGGGGGGGTAAAGAATTGTAATAAATCTGCTTACGTAATACTTGAACGGCCCCTTTAACACTACAAGTTCGATCGTTTATTTGTGGCCCAGGGCGGGGTGGAGGAGCGCGTGGTGCGCGAGCTGGGCGCGGCGGCGGCCGGCAACCAGCAGCGCATGCGGAGCGACCCCTTCGAGGCCATGCTCCTCAACATCAGCTTCGCCGGCGGGCCCGACCGCGACCTGCACTCGCCCGCCTGCCGCGCCACGTGAGTCGCTCGCCACACGCCACACGCCACACGCCACACTCCACACGCCACACTCCACACGCCACACGCCACACGCCACACGCCACACGCCACACGCCACACGTCACACTCCACACGCCACACGCTCCTCAACATCAGCTTCGCCGGCGGGCCCGACCGCGACCTTCACTCGCCCGCCTGCCGCGCCACGTGAGTCGCTCGCCACACGCCACACGCCACACTCCACACGCCACACGCCACACGCCACACGCTCCTCAACATCAGCTTCGCCGGCGGGCCCGACCGCGACCTGCACTCGCCCGCCTGCCGCGCCACGTGAGTCGCTCGCCACACGCCACACTCCACACGCCACGCCACACGCCACACGCCACACGCCACACGCCACACTCCACACGCCACACGCCACACTCCACACGCTCCTCAACATCAGCTTCGACGGCGGGCCCGACCGCGACCTTCACTCGCCCGCCTGCCGCGCCACGTGAGTCGCTCGCCACACGCCACACGCCACACGCCACACGCCACACGCCACACGCCACACTCCACACGCCACACGCCACACGCCACACTCCACACGCTCCTCAACATCAGCTTCGCCGGCGGGCCCGACCGCGACCTTCACTCGCCCGCCTGCCGCGCCACGTGAGTCGCTCGCCACACGCCACACGCCACACGCCACACGCCACACGCCACACGGCACACGCCACACTCCACACGCTCCTCAACATCAGCTTCGCCGGCGGGCCCGACCGCGACCTTCACTCGCCCGCCTGCCGCGCCACGTGAGTCGCTCGCCACACGCCACACGCCACACGCCACACGCCACACTCCACACGCCACACTCCACACGCCACACGCCACACGCTCCTCAACATCAGCTTCGCCGGCGGGCCCGACCGCGACCTTCACTCGCCCGCCTGCCGCGCCACGTGAGTCGCTCGCCACACGCCACACGCCACACGCCACACGCCACACGCCACACGCCACACTCCACATGCCACACGCCACACGCCACACTCCACACGCCACACTCCACACGCCACACGCCACACTCCACACGCCAACAGTGTTGTGCGTCATTAGAAGAAAATATGCCGCAATCGCCACGTTTGACAGCCCGGTTGGCGATCGCGGTGTTGTCATAATTATCTAGTAAATGGCGAGCCTATTGATATTGCTAGGAATTTCCAAATTCCAAAGGTTGGCCCTGACAATCTGCCGAAATGTGCCTAATACAACACTTGCCCCCTAATCCAGTAATGGTGCTACTACAAGACAGCCAACTACCGTCAGTTCTGACAGTTATAAGTTCCAAATAGGGTTGTCAGGCGTCCGGATAAAGGCGGACATAGTTAGGCCTTTTCATTGACCTGGCAACCCTGGTTTCAAAAAATGTTTACTTATTAGAATTTATGTTAAAAATAACTTTATTTTTTTACTTTTCAGGTAAAACGTCCGAAAGGTGGCTTGGTTCATAGGCGATCGAATGATATCCTATCATCACAGTCATTTTGTAAATACAAATAATTATTATACTATATACTATATCCATTTAACATCATTATTTCTATTTCCAATGATACTCCCAATAGGGCCATATAGCACACTCAATATTATTGTTTACGTCAGCTGCAACAATATTATTATCATAAGTTGTGATGTCTTTTTTTATTAATGGCATCGCTATTGCGCATAATGCCAGTGTCAAGTAAAGCGATATTTCGTATTCATAATAAGCAGCAAAGTCAGAGTCAGTCAGTCAGAGTCGCTGTCAGTAACTCAATTAAAGCGATGGCTACTTTACCAATTTTACAATGAAGTTTTGCAACCTGAAAGGCCGTGTTTTCGCACTGTTATTCTGTTTCGCTATACACGGGCATTGTAATAAACCTATATCAAACAAAACGCCACCAACTTTATTTAATATAACTCAAAAATACACCAAGAAAATGAAATAAAATAAGAACACGCCTCCATCAAGGTTCCCAGCCAACTTTAAGTTGTGATGTTATTGAAGTGGTAAGCAAATTTCCAATTCACATCGTTGAATTTGTAGTGAGCTTAGTTAAAGAATATAGATCTGACATCCGCCGTCACCCGTATATGACAGAAATAGTGCATTTAATTTTGTGATTTTATCGTTATTTCAAGTATTTTGTATCAACATTTTCTTTCTTTGTTTAAAACTGAAATAAAGGACTGCGAGAGGTTGTATTTTAGTTCACTGCAGCTTTTACGACCAATAGCACAACACTACCAGAGAATATGTAATAATACTACGTATAGAATGGACACTTCGACGTCCCGCCTGATTTCCCCTCTTGCAGCCCGCACCTCCCCTTGGGTGCCGGCAGCCTCATGCACTGAGGTTGCGAGCGGGCAACTGTGTGTGTGCGCGTGTAAAAACACGTCCTGATTGATGTCTGTGTAGTAGGTAACCAGAATAAGCGTTTCTATGAAATTTAAGCCGAGTGTCCACGGTGTTACTATACCAACATTACCAACGATACGAAGTTTGTGGCTAACAACCAGACACAACAAATGTACAGTATCCAACAAGAAAAAATGCACATCGACCTCAGAGACTTCGGCTTAATTCGGGTCCGCAGAGCGTTGTCTTTTTCGCACCTTACCAATATGACGTTTGTCCACCATTTTGATCAAGTTTTGACTAATACCGGACTATCAATGCTCACGCAGGCAGTGTGCAGCAGAGATAACGCTCTACGAAGTCGAAACTAGCCGATTGTCACATTCAAAGGCTCAATGTGCAATATTTCTTGATGATCACTGTAACTTGGGTTTATGCTGGGTATTGAGTGTGCTGTGATGACCCTTAAATCTCCTCCACACTATTTCCTTTTCAAACGTTATTATCTGCTCCATAGAGACATGGAAAATACACTATTCAGTATATTAAAGTGAAAAGAGGTGAAACTAGACAGAAATCTAACGATAACAACAAAAAGAACTGTCTGAGGTGTCACATGCGGGACAGCCGATTGGAACGGAGTTCCTCAACTTCTAATTAATCACTTTCACAATCGATTGTTTATTTTTTAAAATATAAAAAATAACAAATACTACATACACACGAACACGACAAAACAATGTACGCATACACAGCAGACGCGCGCGACGCGTGGCTTGTCACTGTCGAGACAGAGAGAGAGAACACGAATAAGTCGAATCCTATACTCGGCCTGCCCCCTCTCCGAGCGCTACGCACTATAGCAAAAGTGTCGTGAGGATTTTTCGTGACGCTCGCCTAGCCCCCTAAAATTTAGAAAAATATGTGTAGTATGATTACGGACTATAATTTTACGCGATAACATAAGAAAATGCGTCACAAGCCAAACGCTAAGGCAGTTCGTGCCTCTCTGTCGTTTGATCCGCGCGCTCGCTTGCATAGTGTGTAGCCAGCGCTCATCGATTTATAAGACATAATCACGTCAAAAATTACACTCTTTAATGAGTGCAGCTATTGTGTGAAAGTTTGGCTGGATGTGTACTCAATCACGATCAAACCGTAAAGTGGTTTTAAATGATTAAATAATAGGTTGGGGAAAAAGTCTTTTCGCATTATAGTATGTATGAACTTGTAATAAAATCTCTTTGGCTGTAGTATTTGTATCTGGCTGGTTTTGGTATCATTGAAAGTTAAAATTTTAAAGAACATAATTCCAAATTCAAATTAGGCAAATGTGTGATTTTCATTTGTTTTTCTTACTGTCAAGATGAGTGAATCTAATGAAGAAATTCGATACATTTTAAAATTTTACTACAAAAAAGGGAAAAGAGCAAGCCGCGAAAAAAATTTGCGATGTTTATGGACCTAGTGCAGTGTCTGTGAGAGTAGCACAAATTTGGTTTAAGCGTTTTCAATCCGGAAATTTTAATGTCAAAGATGCACCTCGCTCTGGTCGCCCTATTACGGATAAAATGGATGCCATTTTTGAAAAAGTGGAGCAAGATCGATATATCCGTAGTTACGACATAGCTGAAGAACTGAGAATTGATCACAAAACAGTTTTGGCGCATTTGAAAAAAGCTGGGTACAAAAAAAAGCTCGATATTTGGGTACCTCACGAGCTCACTGAAAGAAACTTAATGAACCGTGTACTCATTTGTGATTCTTTATTACGACGTAATGAAACCGAATCATTTTTGAAGAAGCTGATAACTGGTGATGAAAAGTGGATCACGTATGACAAGAACGTGCGTAAACTCAGCTCAAATTAAGAGAGTTTGGCTGGGAGGTGTTAATGCATCCGCCGTGTAGCCCTGACCTTGCACCTTCAGATTTCCACCTGTTTCGGTCTCTTCAGAATTCTTTATGCAATGCAAGTGGATTTGGCAGTCCTCTCTTGATGTTAACCTATAACATCAAGAGAGGACTGCCAAATCCACTTGTCGCGGTATTTTGATGAGAAGTCCCAAAATTTTTATAGCAATGGGATCATGTCCCTACCTACAAGATGGCAAAAGGTTATCGAACAAAATGGTTCATACATACTTTAGTTAAATTTAAATAAACTATATTAAAAATGTTTTGAATTATCTTAAAAAATGCGAAGAAACTTTTTCCCTAACCTTATAAATAAAACCCTACTTAACATAGGTGATAGATATTTTTCTCCTTTTTCACCCCTTTACGCGGGGAAACCGTCATGGTCACACGCCGTTTAGGGAAAAAAACGCCGGGTGGTGTGAGACTGGTACTCATTAAAACCACGCGGTGTTCCGACTTGTCCCCCTTCAGTGGCAGGGTAACGGGAACGCTTACTCACACATTCGCGATCCCGCCAGCGGTTGCTCGTCACCGAGTCCTCCATAGGTTGAGCTCTTTGGCTCCAACCAACACTAGTGGCGTGCCGAACACGTGAACACCACCCAGCTTGGGACCTTTCTTCATTCGGGCGACGGACACTCCTTTTTTACCCAATGGCAACCGGTGTTCCCCATTATAGATTTTGATCACCATTTTATCTTTGTTGACACTGGCGAGGTCAAGACCAACGATTGACATAAGAATGAAATCGTTCTTGTTCGGGATCTAGAGCGTCACAAATGAACAAACATACATATATGAATGTATATGTATGTTTGTTCATAACATGCATATGAACATTACCCCCACTATCCTCGGCGTTCTGCATTTCATTCGGGCATAATTTTAAATGATTATTTTTAATTTTATATAATTTTAAAATTTTGTTCTTTTCGATAGGTCTCGGTCTAGATTCACCTTCTCTCGGGAAAGCACCTTATCTCGCGTCACACTGTATACCATTAATGGTGTAGGGACTGAATATTAAAATATTGTTTCAATACTACAGTACCTAACTACTACAGTAAGAAATATCATCATCGACCTTAGGACTTCTGCTTATTTCGGGTATGCAGAGCGTTATCTCTTTCGCACCTTACGTGACGTTTGTCGACCATTTTGATCAATTTTTGACCAATACCGGACTCATGTAGGCAGTGTGCAGCAGAGATAACGCTCTACGAAGATGAAACTAGCCGATTGTCTCTTTCGTAAGCTCGATGTGCAATATATCTTGCTGAGTACCGTAATTCCCCCTCTAATAGAGTACTGGCTGCTACGCTAATTTGTTATTTTTGTATTCTGTTAATTCTGTGATTTTTGCGCCGTGTCACTTCGAAAGGTGGCGGGTAAAATTGTAAATAAGAACATTTTCATACTAAGACTCCAAATATAGGGTAGTATATCAGTGAGAGAGGGTTAGTAGAGGTAAGTAAGGGTGGATGGCCAAAAAAAAAATTAAACGTATTTAAAAACACATTTTTTATTCATGGTTGGGATTTGTTAAACAAACAAAACACAAACGGACAAACATAGAAAATTGAAATTAATGGTGAAAAAGTGAAAACTGAGGCATATTGACATCTACTTAAGGCTTATATAGTCTTTATTTAGTAACTGGCCGCTGGACCACATTATGTGGTGGTAATACATATTTATTTTATTGATTTTGTATACCATACCAGTAAGGGCCGTACATAGAATACGTTCGCATACAAGGGGGGGAGGGGTATCGCTGAGCGTGACAAAATGTGACAGGAAGGACGGGGTTCCACGGCAACGTGACGTTCGCAGCCAATTAAAATATTTTATTTCGTTTAATTACTAAATAAAACGTTAATCACGCCTGTAATCCCTGAAGGGGTAGGCAGACGTAAATGCATGCATTCATGCGTGAGGACCTTTTTTTAGGGTTACATATTTTTAATTTTTACTTTGTTCGATGGGAATAAATTCAATAAATTGTTGATTGAACCTGGCCAGGTGGAATAGTGAAGTTTCTAAATCCATGGAGCAGATTTCAAATGAATTAAGACAGCTGCTGATCATAGAGCAACTCGGCCCACTGGTCGCGGCTAGGGTTTTCTACCCGGGAATTTGACCTTTTTTGTACTCGGGTATTTTTTACTGCCAGACCCGGGTACTCGGGCTCCCACTTTGGTTCGGGAATACATCAAAATCCTCGGCAAATTACAAAATTACAAAGTAAGGTCTAAAAAATAATACTTATTAGCAAATGTGACACACAATAAAAATAAATCTAAAGGCGTAGAGTTTTTTAGAAAAATCCAGTAACTATGAGGTTAGATTTGGTTACGTATTACGTTCTTGTTTACGTCGCTGTGTTTTGTTTTTGTTTCGTTGGAGTTTGATTAGAAAGTTTTATTATCATAGGTATTGAAATACGCTAATTTCTTTTTTTTTATGTCTGAAGGTCGACAGACAAGCAAACGGGCCACCTGATGGAAATTGGTCACCGTCGCCCATGAACATTTGCAACACCAGGGGAGTTGCCAACGCGTAGCCAGCCCTGAAGGACTCTTTTGACGCCATTTTTGAAAAACCTTATGTTGTAGCAACTAGGGAACACCTCGGAGGGAAGTTCGTTCCACAATTTACACGTTCTGGGCAGGAACGAACGTGAAAACCGCACCGTTGAGCACTGCCAGGTGTCTAGTCGGTGTGGGTGGAACTTCTCTCTTCTGCGGGTAGTACGGTGTAGGAAAAGAGACGGTGGCACCATGTCAAACAGTTCAGCAGAGCACTCACCATTGTAGAGAGGGTACAACACGCACAGACTCCCAATGTCTCTGCGCAGGCTCAGATGTTCGAGCCTGTCAGTAAGTCCTGGATCGTTAACAATACGAACGGCGCGTTTTTGTAGGGAGTCAAGTGGACCAAGCTGGTATTTGGGGGCTCCCGCCCACAAATGAGAGCAGTATTCCAGATGGGGCGGCACTTGGGCCTTATAAAGCTGTAGCAGCTGCCCCGATGTGAAATACTGCCTCGCTTTGTTAAGCACCCCCAACTTTTTGGATGCCAACTTGGTCTTACACTCAATGTGACTCCCGAATTGCACTGCGTTCGATATGTCAACGCCCAGGATACCGATACTCTTACCAACGGCGAGCGGAATGCCCTGGAACTGTGGTGCTACAATTAATATTTTTTTGCGGTGAACGCGCAGACTTGTGTCTTTGAAGGGTTAAACTGTACTAAATTAAGTCGACCCCAATCCGAGACCCGCTCCAGAGAGTGCTCGATTTCAGACACAAGTCTAGTCCACGGCATTTGCACGGCTAGTGTAGTGTGCATCTCCCGTACTATCATCGGCATAGCAATGAAAATTGGAGTTTTGCTCCAATATTTCATTAATATGCAGAAGAAAAAGCGTGGGAGATAGCACAGAGCCTTGCGGCACACCAGCGTCGATAGGTAGAATGTCTGAGCGCTGACAGTCAACTAAGACTTGTATATAAGGCTCAGACAGAAAGCTGGCTGTCCAGTTCCATAGCCTCTCGAGAAGACCGTAGGATGGAAGTTTCGCGAGGAGTGCCCTGTGCCAGACCCGGTCAAAGGCCTTAGCAATGTCCAGGCTTACAGCCAATGCCTCCCACTCTTTTCCGAGGCGTGGGATCAATGGTGCGTTAGATATACTAGAAGATCACCAGCAGATCTGCCATGACGAAATCCATATTGGCGGTCACTGATCAGCTGATGATTCTCTAGATACTCTATTATTTTCATAGAAGTGTACAAAATGTGGGTTGTTATTGTTGACAATTTTAATATTGTTCAGTGAACGCTTAGTAATTGAATTAAATGTTATTAAAACAAAACGAAAGAAAAAAATGAATCTAGTTGACTTATAAAATTTTACTAAACGATGGTTTACTTTTCGTTGGCAAAATGGATAGATCTGTGTCTGGAGTGTGGAAATATATTAAAAAAACACAGAATAAGGAATCAGTACAGTGTGCAATATACCCAAAATATTATCTCTTATATATGTTCTTCAACAAACGTTTCATTAAAACATTTAGATAAAGTACCTACATAAAACAAAGATGGAAAAAACAGAACTTTACGTCCGAAAAAGAAGTGCCATTGACATCGTTTTCTCAACCTGAATCAGAACAAAGTTTAAGCCTAGTTCCAAAAAGACCACGGATATTTTTTTTCTACTTTCTACTAAAATTTCCGAATTTGTTGCACGCTTGGTTGCACAAGACGGTATTTCCACTCGAACTGTTTAACTGTGTGATTATATATATAAATATGTATATATATTACATAATTATAAGAAAATTGTATCTTTTTCTGTATTAATTGTAAATACCCGGGTAACCGGGTATATCCGGGTATATGCAAAAATAATACCCGATACCCGGGTATTAAAAAATCGGGTATGCGAAAACCCTAGTCGCGGCGGACCGGAGGGGAGTTGCCATGTCGTTTATTACCGATCATAGAGTAACGCGGCCCACAGGTCGCGGCGGACCGAACGGGAGTAGCCATAGCGTGTATTACCGATGCAAAACAGTCTGTCATTTTTTGTGGGGGGAAATGCGTGCGACACACACGCACACTACAAAAATCGTCTATTACTACGAATCTCACACCTTGACTTTAACAAAATACAGAAACAATTTCACGCACATATTTAAACATCTAGGCGACAGGTATAGGCCCATTTGGGCTTGTGATTTGACAGAGGGGAAAGCCTGCATATGGCTACTCCTCTCCGGTGTTGCTCTATGTTACCGATGCAAAACAGTCTGTCAATTTTTTGCGGGGGGGAAATATGTGTGACACACACACTACAAAACTCGTCTATTACTACGAAACTCACACCTTGACTTTAATAAAATACATAAACAATTTCACGCATACATTTAAATATGTGGGCGACAGGCATAGGACCATTTGGTCTTATACTATGACAGAGGGGAAAGCCTGCATATGGGTACTCCCCTCCGGTCCGCCACGGCCGGTGGCCCGTGTTGCTCTATGCTGCTGATCTACTCCCAAGTACGTTCCTTTATGCAATGGTGCCAAGTTTTTTTTTAATGGTGATAATTTTTATTGATAATAAAATAATTATATGACAATTGAGACTTGTAATTATATTTCAAAGCAATTACGATACTGTTTAATGCAATGAGAACTGTATTCGACACTTTCTTTATGAAATCAAAACAGGATATATTATCATTATTTCATAATTTCTTAATTTTTTTCACACGAAAAGATGTATAGCCGATTTTAAAGTTAAGTTTAGTAATAGGTATATTTAAAATAACTATTAAAGTTTTGAAAAAATATTGTCTTTATTTTATGCCCGGTCAATCCGTCAGAATCAAGATGCAAGCCGGATATCCGAACTTGAACATAAAAAATATTTTTTTATTAAAATTAGCTGTCCCGGCAAACTTCGTATTGCCTCACAATGAAATAATGTGTCAAAGGAGGTTTGATATATACGGACTATTTGTATGGGAAAATGGTGGTTTATACTATTTACCTTCAATTTCTTCATATTTTCTTACCTTTTAAACCTTCCCTGGACTTCCAAATATAATATCATTTAAAGCCAAAATTAGCCAAATCGGTCCAGCCGTTCTCGAGTTTTAGCGAGATTAACGAACAGCAATTGATTTTTATATATTTAGATGTTTGGTGTGACTAACGTTTGCTCTTTAGTTTTTACTGGTCCCAGAGTTCCAAGTGTAAGAGCTCAAGGGGCGTAGACACCACCTCATTCCCTAATCTATCTGCCGCCAAATGGTAGTTAGTGGTGAGCACTATCGTGTTCCTGTTAGACGGTAATGTATGGCCCCGTTATAACTCACAGATACATAACAACTCTCTCTCTCATTTTGATCTCTGGTTCTTGTGTAGATGTCTATAGGCTTCCATCATCACTTACCATCAATGTGAGCTGCATGCTTGTTTGCCACCTTCCTTACATTAAAAGAAAATAGTAAAATAGAGTATACATAATATATTTAAAATAAAAAAACATAAAACCATGTTTTCACTGCTGAAAAATAGTTTCACAATCATAAATATTGAAAAAAAAATCGCTTACACTGACAGTCCCACACTAGGTATAAACCTGTGTCGTGGGCAGTGCCGGATTAGCCATATAGCAGGAGTAGCAAATGCTACGGGCCCCGCGCCATTGGGGGCCCCATGCCTGTGCCCAAAAAAAACACAAATATGTAATACACCTTAGCTATTCTCAAAGGGAGCGTTGACCACTAATTATATAGGTACCTATATTATTATGTTGCAAGTTGGCAATACCACAATACTTACAGGGGGAATCCCCTAAATTTGTTTTCGATTCCTTTTCGTAAATGTTGTTTTATTTACATCCTAAATTTCAGTAGGCAATGTAACTCTAGGGCCCCATGGTCACATTTGCTACGGGCCCCGCACCGGCTTTATCCGGCACTGGTCGTGGGTGCCGTTGTATACACAATTATCTGTAGGCCATACAAATATTTGTACCGGTGCGTGATTGGACCCGCGACCCTTGTAATCAAACGGTTGTCTCACACCGCTGGACTAACCGGGTCGTTATTTTAAGTTCAAAGTTTTTTGCAAGTTTGAATATCGTGTATTGCGATTTGTACAAAAAAAAGTACACGGCCTAATAATAAAAAAATAAAACTGCAAAGTTTATTCTGTCGGTTGCCAACAGTGCTAGTAGCATTATTGGCAATAGATGTCGCTACTGCCGCCGTAAGGCAATGCAATAAAAATGTGAAGGAAGAATTTGAGAAATCAGGCATGGACTTCGGTAGCTCAGTTGGAAGAGCGGCTGGACTGGATGCCCAGTGGTGGCGAGACTCGAACTCGCGAAGTCAAATTTTTCTTTCCATTTTTCTATAAAAAATATATGAAACCTTTATAGACATTTGACAACCTTTAAAATATATAGATTTGACTTTAACATTGTCTATCAGTTTAGTGAAAAATATTATTCGAATTGCTATAACGTATAATAAAACTAGAAATAATTATTTATTTCGTTCAATTTAAAAATTGATTATGTTTGTAAAGAAAGCATGGACATTTAATTGTTGATTCTCTTTTCTTTTTAGGTTAGTAAGTTATTTCATGCGGTTGATATTTTGTATATAAAAAACTATGTAATTTTATTTAAATTAATAAATCTCTTTTCTTTTTAGACGAATCACATTGTTGTTTTATGCTTTAAGAAAGATCACTAATATTATATATATATTTCACTAGCATGTGTTATTGCGAAAAATAGTATTAAAAATACTAAAGAATATGTCCTGGTACGTATTTAAAATATTTTTAAACTGCCTCGGTAGCCTAGTGGTAGCAGGCCACTACTACTACGCTGAGGTCCTGGGTTCGATTCCCGGATAGGGGACTACAGAGATAATGGTGTTAAGACCTTTATCACTGGTTCCATTGGGCTTTTTCCATTTTCTGGAAATTTCCCAGTACCTCGAAGTTTGGTAATGTGCCCGTAGATGTCAACAGGCTCGCCACCTGTTACATGGGCCAAAAACGTAACCGGCGAATCGTGGGTGTTTGCATGTATGCTTGAATGCATGCATTAACCTCTGCCTACCACTTCGGGGATTACAGGCGTGAAGTTACGTTGTCTTTAATTTCACTATAGTTAAAAGTTTAAAATTGAAGTTTCGTATAGAGTGCCTTCGTATATATTTTTTTAAATCTTTTCATTTTGTTGATTGACGATGGAACTTATTTTTACAAGAAGTTTGAGAAAAAAGTGAAACTAATTTATTTGATTTTAATGTCAATACGAATGATTTAATTTTTTTTATTATTAAAATTTTATAAATTATTTGCAATTTTTTAAAATTTGATTATAGTTATGTTATGTATATATGCAAGCAAGAAATAAAATGCTTTTTTATTTTTTAAATATATTTTTATATGGAGTGCCTCACGACCTCAAGTGTTGTTAGGAAATACCATTTTTATTATTCCATTAATTTAAAAATATCTTAAATCCCAGCTAAAAATCCAAGGGTCCTGTGGTTTCGTAGCTAAAAATGGCTACGTTATTTGAGAATACATAGGAAAATAAGAAAACGTACTAAAATGGACCGTTTGCAAATTAAGATGTCTACTTACACAAGAAATAGATATCGAGGCAGTTATTCCCTAAGATATAGTCCTATATAGTCCCTAAGATTTGACGTAACTACGTACAATTGAATATTATTTAACACAAATCTAAAATTATCGATTCAATATGTCTCGGCCATGTACTCAAACGTCAACAACAAAACGTCACATAAATCTGAGTGGGACTTAAAAGTTTTCTGTCTTTATAAAACACGTTCAAACGATAGAGATAGCGCGCATTTGAGGATAAGAATATGAAATATGAATTGTATATACATAAAATAGAAATATCTAATATTTCAGCTTAAGCCAAGAGCGTCGCTTAGGAGGGAGGGAAAATGGAGATAGCTGTCCTTAGATGTCTATCGAAATAACTGCCATTGCATAGCATAACTTAACTGAAACAATAATTCGTACGTTCATTACTTAGGTGGGTTTAACTTCTTGCCCTCAGATGATCGTTGGCGACGCTTTTGGCTAAAGCAGTGTAAAGAATATGCCTAAGGATTGTATCACGTAGAATCTCGCATCAAGGAGCAGGAACTCTGCCCCCGTTGGCAAACTGGCACGCCAACGGTGGTGGAGTTACCAGGCCCAGATACGTCCGACGACTCTCATTTTTTCATATCTGTTGGTTCTTCTCAAGCTCTTGATATCTCTTGTCATTTCTCAATTTTCTCAATATCTCTATCATGTTTATTCCCATATCTCTTGTTTTTCCTTGTCTCTTGATATTTCTTGATTCTTCTTAGATCTCTTGTTACCTCTTGATAAAATATCTCTTGCTTCTGCTACCCCCTTTTTCCTTTTGCCGAATATGCCTATTTTTCTTGTTTCGCAGTTTTTCTTCAAAGCTTCTAAGCTCACGGTCAGCACTTTCAACTGTTGAGAACGAGGATTCTCGATGTTTGTTCTTGTGATCTGTTCTCATCGAATGTTTTCGAATCCCACTCGACTCCATCGACAGCACCTGAAATGTATTTTTTTAATTAATTCAAACATCACAACATCTCGCCAGGGTGAGGTTAGGAGTAGAAATTCGCTAAAAACGCCTCACGTTATTAACGGACGCTCCCTAAGTAACAAGTGTATAGTATATCGTTGGCAGTCACAATAAGTTTGGGTTGCACCACGATATTTGTTAAAGTTGCTGTAACATTTCACATCCTTCTCTAACCTTAACAGATTTAAATAAAAAATAAAATAAAATACGAGAAAATGTTACAAAAACTTTAACTTTAAAAAATATCGTGGTGCAACCCAGGCTTAGTGTTGATGATATTGCAGGCTAATAGACACCTTTTTTTGAATCCAAAGGATACAGGTGCGTGTTTACTTTCTAATCGTGAATCCTGAGTTCATTTATGTAAAAGGCATACATTTGCCTCTAGCGCGCAACCGTTTCGGGGAAACAGGCGTGGAGTTACGTTTAGAAGATTTAGGTCGGTTGTATTTTTTTTTCTTTTTTATCTAATGAAGGTGGCAAAGCAAAAAGTATGCAGTTCACATTGATTTTAAGTGATGACTGACTACATCTTATAGACATCTTCACCGAAACGAGATGTCATATTGTTAGTTTTAAGGTATATATTTGTATGGGCCTTTTGTTTTATTTTTAGTGTTCAATTGTTGCCTGAAATATATAAATAAATAAAAAAAATATTGCAGATGTGCTGCTACCCCTTAGACCTTTGCTGTTATTTTTTTATGTATAGAAGGTGGCAAACAAGCATGGAAGTATAAGTGATGACTGCAGCCTATAGACGTCTACACAAAAACCAAAGGTCAAAATGCAGATGCCTTGCCACCCTCGAGATCTAAGCTGTTATGTTTCTGTGATAGTTATTACGGGGCCATACATTACCATCTAACCGGAACACGATAGTGCTGAACACTACCATTTGGCAGCAGACATACATTTTAACTCCACCACCAGTAATTAGAGGATTTTTTAGAAATTTCGTCTTCTAATTGTGATAGGTAGGTAAATTTTAATGTTTTTCGACCACAGGCATTCTGCTCTATTCAATTAAGGCAATGGAAATGTATGTATGTATGTATCTTCACGCCAGGTCCCTAACGGGGTAGGCAGAGAGTGTAGAGCGCCAGATATCCCGGTCCTGACAAACCTCTCGTGCCTCGTCTACCTTCATCTTTCTCTTCATACATGCACGCCGATTCCTAAGACTTTTGATGGAAATGTAAATGTATAAATGTTATGATTAAGACACCATGGAATTTTTGCTTTGAATAAAGATAACATATATATATTTTTTTATGTAATGGAAGTGGCATACAAGCATGCAGTTCACATTGATGTTAAGTGATGACTGCAGCCTTACTTACTTACACAAAGACCAAGATCAAAATGCAGATGCTAGGAGATGCAACATGATGAGGCCTAAGGTGTTATGCCTCTGTGCCGGAAATTACAGGGCCGTACATTACCACCACCACCACACTACCACCTGACCGGAACACGGTAGTGCTGAACACTATCTTTTAGCGCCAAGTATATTAGGTGGTGCCTACGTCCGCGAGCTCAGTCACTGGACCTCTACCACCAGTATAAATAATAAAGATAACAAAGCAATTAGGTATTTATTTTACTATCTTGACCAATTTGTGCTACTGTGATGATTATTATTAAGATATCACATCATCATTTAACTGGAAATCGTCATAGGTTATTATCATTACAAACAATAAATTTATTCTTTTAATTATACTTTTAAAATAAATTAGAATTTTATTGCATTCAGATGCATTTAATTTTAAAATGTTCGTTCACAGTATTTGGCATTTTAATCAAAAGATCTTTAAATTGAAATTAATTTTAATATTATAAGCAATTTCAAAGATTATTTAGTTAACTTAATTAAAGACATTCAAATAGAGTTAAAAATACTTTTAATCTACCGTCATCTAAAATAGAGATAACATCGGTTTCTTATTAGAAATGAGAAAAAGTTATAAGTGATTGTAAAACAGTTCTATGTCCAAACTTACCAAGTTCAGGACAAAAGCTCTCTACAATGCACTAACACTAAACACTTGCAACATCACACACGCCCGGATGCGACTTTATCACTAACGATAACTAAACCCCTATTTCGAAAGCCATCCAACCGACACGGACAATTTTGCACTATTTGATTTTCACTTAAAATTCGAAACACAACACTGGACAAGCTCTTTGTGCCTTCATGCCTCTCGCTCCCTCCCATTCCACCCTATGAAACCAACCGCGGGAATGTCGGCTGTGTTGAATCGAAAAAGGAACTAAAAAGCTGCGCAGGAGCGCCGCCATCTTGGAACGAGACCGTTTCAATTTGAATTGCCACCGAATGTTCTAAGTTTTAGGGTGCACTTTTGATTGTTGCTGTGTTGCGTTTACGCCTGCTTTTTGGTGTCTACTCGAGTTTTCAAGTTCATTTCTGCTAATTTAATGCGAAGGCGCCTCTTCAATTAGGGTAGTGCTTTGTGTAATTATTGAAAAAGCATATGGGCTTAGTTTTTTTTATTGTTCGACTCCGTTTAGTAGGCTTGCGCGCTGGATAAAGAGGACTTGTAGTGTTGGAGTGTTCAGCACAAGCACTACTTCAGATGGTTATCGAAAACAGTTTGATTTCGAATATTTATTTGCAAAATCTTAATGTCTCTCGTTTTATAAAACTACATATTCCCAATAGTTCTAGTCGATTCGTGATTTATTAGTTACCTATCGATTTCACGAAATATTACATATCCCGTACTTAACGGTTCCTGAAAATGAGCCACTTGAATGTAATCAATTGATTGTTAGACTAGAGTCCACCCTAGAGTTGACCATATTGTCTTTTGTCATTTAAGAGGACTTTCTGTGTCAACTCCTGGTTTTAGGAAAACTGATCTTCATCGAACTTATACGGGCAATGGGCTACGGTTGACCGTCCGAAAACTTCAAATGGTCTGAATTTAGGTATTTTTAACCTACTTTCCACATATTTGCCTAATTAACTAATCGTCATGAGTAGTCAATAAGCATGTTCAATGCTACTGTGTCCCGGTAAAGTGGTAATCTACGATTCCCTACTTTCTTCAGCAGCAAAAGAGCTTAATCAACACTAACGGCAATAAATTTTATCTACCATGTTTTATGTTTGTATGGCCAGAGATATAAAAACTGCGCATCTGCATTTTGACCTTTGGTTTTTTGTGTAAGTGTTTATAGGGTGCAGTCATCACTAACATCAATGTGAACTGCAGGCTTGTTTGCGACCTTCATTACAAAAAAATGTAATGGCTTGTTTTTCTATCTAAATCTGTCTATAAGCTGCAATCACTTGCCGTCAACAACAAGGAAAAAATCTTGTATGTAATAAAATTCATGTACCTACTTAAAACTACTTGCTACTACTACTACATACTTAAAATATTGTACCTTTTGAAATTAAAAGAATTATCGAAAAAGAAAGCCAACAAATCAAACTGAAACAAAAAGCCTCGACCTCGAGAAAAGAATCGACGTATGGAGCCAAGATAATATAAAGCTGACGTCGTAAAATTCAGTTCTCATAGTGAATCATCAGAATGAACAGCGTGGGTGCGCCTACGCACTCAATGGTTCTTGTTACGACCACCAAAGTATGGGCTATGATCGGGTTATCATTTTATTGAATAACTTCATGCCTGTGTGGAATGCAGGAGCAGGTAGAGGTAGACATGCATGAAACCACGACTGCAGTTCCAGTAGGTGGGTACTGTGGCGATCTTATTGACATTCAGAATCAGAATCAGAAACTCATTTATTCATTTAGGGTGACAGGCACCTCTTATGACACGTCAAATTGACATGAGGCTGTTATTAAGGTCCCGCGTTGTCCAAAAGCCGAGGATGGTACTGGAAATCTCATGGACCTACTACCGAACGCTACCACCAGCAAAAGACTGATTTAAGTTAATTGAGTCTTCCGACTACAGATCAGCTTAATCGAAAAATAGTGTAAAACTCACAATACTTTTAAAGGTACAACACCGACAACCCTTATTATGGTAAGGGTACGTGTAAAAAAACGTCCCACTTCATGTATTGGGGAGATACCCTAAAACCTATTAATGCCAAAGCTTCTAAAAGTATCTGAGGTAAGCTGCAGACAGGGTTTTTGACGAGTGTTCAAAAACGACACATCATGACAATGTGTGTTTAATTCCGTAGACACTTGGAATATGTCGCTCAAATTTGCAGCTATAAACACATTATCGCCATCGTCGGGACTATATTTGAGATCATGACGCGGAATGCATATTTACTTTTCGCGCCTTTTACTGGTGGTAGAGCTCTGGTGACAGAGCTCGAGGGCGTAGTCACCACCGCATTACCTCTATCTGCCGCCAAATGGTAGTGTTCAGCACTATCGTGTTCCGGTTAGATGGTAATGTATGACCCAGTAATAGCTATCACAGATATATAACAACTTAGGTCTCAGAGGTCGCAACGCATTTTGACTTCTGGTTTTGATGTAGATGTCCATAGGCTGCAGTCATCACTTAACATCAATGTGAGCTGCAGGCTCGTTTGCCACCTTCCTAACATAAAAAATATATACATAATATATGGAACAGGATCAACCCGCATTGGAACAGCGTGGTGGAGTAAGCTCCAGGCCTCCCCCCAAAAAGGAAGAAACTCGTGCCCAGCAGTGGGACGTATGATGGGTTGCGATTATTATTATTCTTATTATACCTACATTTATATGATACCAAATTGCGAAAAACGAACGGATAATGGGAGGGGAGCACGTGCCGCGATTCATACGTGCCTACAATGGCTTCAATACAACAGGAAGTGGTCGGGATGGCGATGAGTGCATATCTCTATGGTTGGGTATCGGGAATTATTATAAAAGCTTTGGTTACGTAATTTTTATGTGCGTAATCTTTATTTTGAACCGACTTTACTGGTGGTAGATCCTGTAGAGCTAGAGCGTAAATTTTAGCTTTTTTTAATGTAATGGATGTGGCAAACAAGCATGCAGTTCACATTGATGTTAACTGATGACTGCAGCCTATAGACACCCACACAAAGACCAAGGTCAAAATGCAGATGCGTTACCACTCTTGAGGCCTAAGGTGTTATACCTCTGTGCCGGAAATTACAGGGCCGTAAACCATTTACTAATAGTTGAATGTTATTTTTATTGTGATAGTTATTACGGGGACATGAATTAGTATCTAACCGGAACACGATAGTGCTGAACACTACCATTTGGCGGCAGATAGATTAGGTAATGCGGCGGTGCCTACGCCCTCGAGCTCCTACACTGGAACTCTACAACCAGTATTATTAATCTCATTCTATTCTATTACCTATTAACATCTACATACTTGTGTTGTATTTCACGTGCGTCTATAGAACTAGGTACTAGATTTTTTTCGAAATTTAATACAAATTTTTACTACAAATTTTTTTACTGGTGGTAGAGCTCCAGTGACGGAGCTCGCGGGCGTAGGCACCACCGCATTATCTAATAAACTTGCCGCTAAATGGTAGTGTTCAGCACTATCGTGTTCCGGTCAGGTGGTAATGTATGGCCTTGTAATTTCCGGCACAGAGGCATAACACCTTAGGCCTCAGGAGTGGCAGTCAGCTGCAGTCATCACTTAACATCAATGTGAACTGCATGATTGTTTACCACTTTCCCAAAAAAAATACACCACCAGCAGTTAGGGGGCATAAGCACCACTGGATTAGGTACCTAATCTTTTTGCTGCCAAATGGTTAGTGTTCAGCAATATCGTGTTCTGGTTAGATGATAATATGTCCCCGTAATAACTACCTCAGAGACAACAACAAGGCCTCACGGGTGGCAACGCATTGCATTTTGACCTTTGGTTTTTGTTTAGTTATCTATAGGCTGCAGTCATCACTTAACATCCATGTGAATTGCATACGTGTTTGCTACCATAGTGTTACTCCCCTAAAATATTACGTCACAAAAATTAAGCCCCCCCTGAATATGTAATTTTTTTTTAAATCGGCAATAGTGTAACGAAATTCTGAACTGCATGCTTGTTTGCCATCTTCATCACATTAAAAAAAAGCTTGTTTGCCACTTCATGACATAAAGAAATTCTATCTAAGTTACATTTAAGGTAAGGCAATTGAAACGTTTTCAAAATGCCTAATGCCTCGTCGATATGAGGTTTCTAGGCCTATACTGCTTGCTCAATGATTAATCCGGTCCTGTATTTAAGTATCAGCTGACGAACAACCATGGTGGTGTGTTCGTCGTTATCTTACTTTTACATTTGGGGCTTGTTATCTTCGTTATCTACATAAATCAAACCTGGGACAGGTCAGGGGAGCGCATCGGCGTGGAAAGTGGATCGAGAGAGGATTTTAATAATCTATCATTTTAACGAAACTTCATTCGTTAAACGTTGTTTGTCTAGTTATTATTTATTTAACTGGTGTAGAGCTCGAGGGCGTAGGCACCACCGCATTACCTAAACTATCTGCCGCTAAATGGTAGTGTTCAGCACTATCGTGTTCCGGTTAGATGGTGATGTATGGCCCCGTAATAAATATCACACTCCTGAGAAACTAAGATCTTTTGATGCCTCAAGGATGCATTGCATTTTGACCTCTGATTATTGTGTAGATGTCTATAAGCTGAAGTCGTCACTTAACATCCATGTGAATTGCATACGTGTTTGCTACCATAGTGTGACTCCCCTAAAATATTACGTCACAAAAATTAAGCCCCCCCTAAAAAAATTGACATATGTAAATTTTTTTTTAAATCGGCAATAGTGTAACGAAATTCTAATTTAAAATATTTTAATGAACTACGAAAATGAACTGGCCTCCCCCTAAAAAGGGGAGAGACTCGTGCTAAGCAGTGGGTCGTGTCAAGGGGATATATTCCCAGATACCCTCGCGGCGATTGCCACCGGAATTGTCAATGGAGGGTTGTTATTTTTAATGAACTGCGAACGTCACGTTCCCGTAGATCCTCCGTCACCCCTGTCACATTTTGTCACGCTCAGCGACACTCTCCCCCCCCATGTATGCGAACGTATTTTATGGTGGTGAGTGATCACTGTTGCATATCACAGTTATTGAGATACCCGTCTAGTAATATTGCACATCAAGCTTATAAAAGAGACAATCGGCTAGTTTAGTGTTTGTAGAGCGTTATCTCTGCTGCACACTGTCTACGTAAGCACTCATTCTTTTTGTGTGGAAGGTGGCAAACAAGTATGCAACTCACATTGATATTAATTGATGACTGCAGCCTATATACACAAAAACCAGAGGTTAAAACGCAGATGCGTTGCCACCCCTGAGACTTAAGTTGTTATGTCTCTGTGATAGTTATTACAAGGCCGTACACGCAACTTCACGCCTGAAATTGGTAGGCAGTGGTAAATGCATGCACTCAAGCATACATGCAAACCCACGACTCGCCGGTTACGTTTTGGCCCATGTAACTGGTGGCGAACCTGTTGCCATCTCCGGGCACATTACCAAACGCCGAGGTACTGGGAAACTTCCAGAAAATGGAAAAATCCCAATAGAACCAGAGCAAAAGGATTTTAAACCGTTATCTCTGAAAGTCCCCGACCGGGAATCGAACCCAGGACCCCCAGCGTAGTAGTAGTGGCCTGCTATCACTACGCTACTGAGGCAGTTAATAAATATGCAAACATTTCCTGTAACAGTCGGACGACCTCAAAAGAAAGTAGGGAAGGTCATTTCACTTCAGCATTTATTACTGCTGGCGATGACACACAATAAAAAAGTAACTTGTCCGTGGCCTTGACAGGAGTCAACGATCGGAAACCCTCGCATCCGTCGCTGCAGCATATCTGTCTCGTTCGCGCTTGAGGAGAAAGTGGTGCCTCTCTCTCGCACGCCCACCGCTCGGGCTGATCGGCCAATGGGACGGCAGCGCGGGCGCAGCGGCGCGAGTCGCTCGCTCGCCTGCAACGCAGGGTTGCCATCGTTTTTCTAAAGCTCCCACAGCTTTTGTACTTTTTTTCAATTCGAATTATTTAATTGAGCGGCGATGTTAATTCGCGTTAATGACGTCTGTGCTATTTCAACATTAATATTCACCTATACACTCGGTGACGCAATACCAGCCCAACAACCGAGGCGTGTATTGAATACATAATGGTTTATTTTAAAACTGCACTCGGAACATAATCTCATTCTTATTCCTCTCTCGCTTCGTCCTTTTGTTTTTCCATCTATTTTTTAACTCTCCCGATGTCTTTGTATAGACTATTTGCTTTTTGACAAGTGCAGAGGAATTCTTTGGGACAAATATTGTTGGTATGCTTTTAGTTTTTGTCGGCACTGTGTTCGGTAAAAGTTGTCTTGTTATTGGAATTCGTCGGCTACCCGTTTTGGGTTGGGAGCTTGGGAGCATGGCAGTTGGGGCAAGGGTAACGAAAGTCATCGTGATATGGCTGGTGATCGTTTTCAATCAATGCGCTCTTTCCGGTGTCTTGTTTTACTAGTTACCATGGATGTGATTTGAATTCTTCTTTGAATTAATATTCTATTTGGATGATATGCTTATATTAGTTTAGTTTTGGTGATTAATTTGAGTAAAATAAGCGTCAATAAACCAGCGTTAGTCTTCGGCCTGATTTATGCTGAACTGAACTGGAATCTATATAAGTTAGCCATGAGACATTGACTAGGTAGATAGATATTCTTTATTATAAGTAGGTACACTAAGGATTAAAGAGAGATAAGAAACACTGAATTTGTAAATGGCGGCCTTATTCCAGTGCTAAAAGTTGTTTTTTTTCTTTCAGATAACCTAATTAATGTAGGTACCTACGACGGATATTTTTTGTGTCATGAAGTGGCAAACAAACATAAAGTGGCCTATAAACATCTACATGAAATCAGAAATTTCAATGTAGATGCGTTGACACGGCCTGAGGTGATAGGTACCCCTTTTTGCCGGAAATTACAGAGCCGTACACCTGACCGGAACACAATAGTGCTGAACACTTAAATTTATCGGTAAGTAGATTAGTCACTGGAGCTCTGCCATCAGTTATATGTTACAATTGAAACAGTACGCCGTACTAAATAAAACAGAAGATATCTACCTTATTATATTTATTCTAACTTATCACATACATAGCGAACATTTACAATTACAAAACAACGTAGGTAAATCAAAAAGTAAGGGTGAAAAAAGAGAAAACAAATTTTCAGGCAGTAAGATTCCTTCTCTTTTGTACCTATATCCCCGTAATACCTATCACAGAATCAAAATAGCTTACACCTTAGGGGCTGCAAGGTGTCTACATTTTGAACTTTGGTTTTGGTGTAGACGTCTATAGGCTGCAGTATTTATTTACAATCCATGTGAACTTCAGGCTTGGTCTTCACTTTCGTATTACAATAAAAACATGGGACTACTTAGCAGCCAAACGGCTTATTTAATTTTACCAGTAGGTGGGTATATTAAATGACCCATTAAAATCAACATAAATAAACATTGCACGTATGTTACTTTCTTGCGTTCATTTTAATTAAAAAAAAGAGGGTGCATTCAATTAAGTGCAATATATTTTCATTAATTTAAACAGACTGTTGGGAAGCAACTTATCTAAGCGGAATAATCTACGAGGTGAAATTAAAAAATAGGATATGTTAAATCATTTGGCAAAGAGAGACTTGTTAAACCAAGTCTCTCTTTCATTAGAAATCAAACCATTTTAACGGATTTATGAGAGTGTCGGTTGATTTAAAAAATGTTTTTTTATAATCAACCCGACGTTTCGGTCGCTTTTCAGCTTCCGTAGTCCCGGGCAGACTGTCTATACCTACGCGTGAAAAATCCGTAAAAATAGTTTCATTTCAAACTAGCTGTGCCCGCGACTTCGTCCGCGTGAGAATTTAAGACGAAGTCGTGGGCGTAGCTAGTATAAGAGTGGCCTAAGTTACTTCTTTTTACATAAGCTATCTGCCAGTGAAAGTTCCTTCAAAATCACTAAAACTGTTCCCGAGATTAACCGGAACAAAACGACAGAAAAATTGTAAAAAATTTTTTTGGTGTATGTAGGTACCGTGTATTACCTACCTACCTACATATTAGTAAAAAGCGGTTATTTTTATATTACAAACAGACACTCCAATTTTATTTATTTGTGTGTATGTATAGATGAGTAGGTATAGCTCGCGAAAACATATCATGATAGAACGTCTCTCTTTGTTCAAATTATTACCAGTGACTGGCTGGTACTAAGCGTGACGTAAGGCCTTAACCGTTCATAATTTCAGCCGAAAAACAAATCCCTCCCCCAAAGATTGCCACAACGAACGGTCCTGGGCCGCCCTCATCCGGTGATTGCCCGCAACCTTCACCAGGTTGTCGGAGTCACCTCGTGGGGGGGGTGTCTGCCTACACTTCGTCTTTCAGTACGCGGTCGCCATTCGCGAACTCCTTTTTTAACGCTAAAGAGAACTTTTTTTTTAACACTAGGCCTATACCTATTTGAAGTTTCACTCGAACGGGAGTTAAAGTATAAAAAACACTATCATGATGACGATTTATCATCATCTGAGTCGCCAGTGTCGTCACTTTCATCAGTGCCCGCACTTATTTAAACGAGTATGAATATTATGAATGCGCTAAAATTTCTTAACAAGGTCGCAGCTGATTACCGTTATTTCCGCTAGGGGCGCTGTATGATTTAAATATTTTCCTTATATTCATACAATTATTTGACGCAATGGTTAGTGACTATCGAGAAAATCAACTCGAATGAGTATACATTCTATGGCCGCCTATGCCTTATTAATGAGTGTAAATGACGCGTTCATGTTATGTATAGTGCATCGACTTATCCGCTAGAGGCGCTGCACTACTTTTCATAGTAAACGATTTGTCAACCAGAGATTATTCGTTTATCTCCGATTTATCGTAGTTACTAGTAAATATTTCATTAAGTGTGTTATGGTACGATGCAGAAGATGACCTGCATGTTTGTTTATCATATAGGTATTAAAATAGATTAAAAAAAAAAGAAAATAAAATACTTAAATTAATATAGGTACCTATGCTTGTCTCTAAATCTAATTAAATCGCACTGTTTGCGATAAGACTAGACTATCTTTGGAACTTTCTTTCTTTTCATGTTTGTATAATTTTTGTTGTTTTCTGGTGTAGGCACAATAAATAAAACATTATTAATGTTATATATTTAGGTCTAATTCTCCTAATCATTTTATTTCATTGGTTTTTTCGTAATAACACATGCGAGGGAAATGTTAATGCAAAAATGGAAAGAAAAAATTGTCAACCGGGGTTTCTTTAGCTCAGCAAGAGCGACTTGACTAGTGATCCCAGTAGTCATGGCGTCTTCTTCTTCAGACTTCGCGGGGACTATTTCCATTTTTTGAAGTTACACTTGTTTTGGCGTGATTGAAAAAAAAGTAAGAGTGAATTTTTACGATGCGCGCACACCGACAGATAAAAGCGACAGTCTGAAGTTAGTTGGCGTTGGCGAAGAAGTAGTTGAAGGTGTTTTGGCGTTTTGTTTTATGTCTAGTACCTATATTAGATTGTTACGCTAAAGAAGTAGGTATCTTATGTGCGTACATATAGGTACTGTCTGTTTTTTTTTCATTCAAATATTCTACTCTTGTATAAACGTTGCTTTCTAGTCGCTGTGATATCAAGAAGTTAATTTAATTTTGCATCTTGGGGAAGTATATGCCACTTTTTCTGCCAAATCTACAGCGCCGCTGATAAAACCGCGTGCAAAACCTAGCGATAAGACTATATACGAGCAAACAGTAACGGCTTATCAATTACAATCTTATCAGAATCAGCACAGTAGCATGACACTTCCGTGATACATATTACCATAGAGCGAAGATCCCACTATTGTGTGTTATTTCCCACCCGGAACGGCATGACAAGTATTTTTTTTTTTTTTAGTTATTATGGCATCCCTATTACGCATATTGCCAGTGTCAAGTTAAACGATATTTCGTATTTATTTAAGCAGCGTCAAAGTTAGTATAATATCAAGTATAATATGTAAGTATCAAGTATATAAGTTATCAAGTATAATATGTCAGTCAAGTGAGTTACAGTCAAGTTAAGTCGAGTAAAGCGATGGCTACTTTACCAGAACATTTACAATGAAGTTTTGGAGGCAACCTGAAAGGTCGTGTTTTCGCACTGTTATTCTATTTCACTATACACGGGCACTGTAATAAACCTATATCAAACAAAATGCCACCAACTTTATTCAATATAACTTAAAAATACACCAAGAAAATGAAATAAAATAAGAGCACCATACGCCTCTTTCAAGGTTCCCGCCAAAACCATGCCAAGTATTATGCCAAGTTAATTTCAATGCGTAAGTTTTTTTTTTTATATAATTTGTCATGACCATAGATACAGTCTTTCAGTCGTATACATATTGAATTTCACATTTCTTTAAATTAATGAATATCCATATGGAAGATGACGATGATTAAATGCTTCCATGAGGAATATGATGAGATGATGGGATGGCTCCAGTAAAGCGATGGGGACTTTACTAGGAGTATTTACGAAGTTTTGGAGGCAATACGAAAAATCACTTTTCACTTAATAATATCACTTTCATACACTCGTGAACATTATCGAATGCTTTATGATAAAAATCCCACCATTTTTACACATAAACACGCCACTATACACAAATTTCGAAAATAATATCACGCAGCGACAGCTCTTTTCCGCGTTCCCGCCAAAACTCTCAATGTGTAAGTACGAGTGAAGTGTTGCCAGGGTGATGTTAGCATTTGTTAGGGCTTTGTCTGTTGTTTGATAACTGGGTAATGATCGGGCTGTGTGGATTTCCTGTCTGACTTTTGTTGGCTTTTGTAGGATACACTTTTCAAATGTTTATACCCATTTTCAATTATAAGATAGGTAAGTCTATTATGTTCTACTAACCTACATTTATTTTAATGTTATGAAAGTGGCAAACAAGCATGCAGTTCACATTCATGTTAAGTGAAGACTGCAGCCTATAGACACCCACACAATGACCAGAGGTCAAAATGCAGATGCGCTGCCACTCCTGAGGCATTAGGTGTTATGCCTCTGTGCCGGAAATTACAGGGCCGTACATTACCACCTGACCGGAACACGATAGTGCTGAACACTACCATTTAGCGGCAAAGTATTATGCCAAGTTAATTTCAATGTGTAAGTACGAGTGAAGTGTTGCCAGGGTGATGTTAGCATTTGTTAGGGCTTTGTCTGTTGTTTGATTACTGGGTAATGATCGGGCTGTGTGGATTTCATGTTTGACTTTTGTTGGCTTTTGTAGGATACACTTTTCAAATGTTTTATAACCATTTTCAATTATAAGATAGGTAAGTCTATTATGTTCTACTAACCTACATTTTTTTTAATGTTATGAAAGTGGTAAGCAAGCTTGCAGTTCACATTGATGTTAAGTGATGACTGCAGCCTATAGACACCCATACAAAGACCAGAGGTCAAAATGCAGATGCGTTACCACTTCGGAGGCCTAAGGTACTGTGCCTCTGTTCCGGAAATTACAGAGCCGTACATTACCACCTGACCGGAACATGATAGTGCTGAACACTACCATTTAGCGGCAAGTATATTAGGTAATGCGGTGGTGCCTACGCCCGCGAGCTCCGTTACTGGAGCTCTACCACCAGTAAATACTTCTGATATAATGCTTTTTCATACATTAACATTGTATAGGTAGGTGGTAGGTAATATGCATATTATGCATTCATGACACAAAAATCAAACGTAGTCTATTTTAGTAGACATAACATACATTGTATGTTTAGCTTATCAAAATAAAACGTTTGCGTAATGTAGGAGTAAGTACCTTTAAAATAATGATCATCAGGAATGTTAAAAATGAATCAATAGGTTTTATTTCATTTCTAGACGTGTAGCCGTTCAAAAATTACTATTCAAGTATAAGTACACTTGGTAGCTTAGTGGTAAAGCGGCTGGACTGGTTATCCTGAGGTCACAGGTTCGATTCCTGCCCGAAGTCAAATTTTTCTCTATATTTGCTACCTATTTTTTATGAAAGACTAGCTGTACACTGCGCGCGTCAAATTTTTCTCTATATTTGCTACCTACGCCACCAACTAAAAAAATACAGTGGCGCCATCTGTCGAATTTGCCAACTCAGAAACCTTCGTGGGCTCATGCACAACATCTTTGCTAAAGATCATCAGTCATGATCAAATGCGTAGGTAGTTTACGATTCTATAAAGGACATACAGACAAACATTCATTTCTATGTATAAAGATGTAGGTAAGTAGTCTCTACTAATCTATAAATAGGTAGGTAGTTTTGTAATGTAAAAACATATTCGCTATTTGTATTAAATTTGTAATAACCTACCAGAGATTTGTGACTATTAAAAAAAAAGTGAAAATATATTTCGTTAGAAAAATATAATAAAACATGTAATTAATTTCATAAAAAATAATAAACAAAACATTTACGACGAAAAAAGAATCATTAAAAAGATCTAGCAGAGCGTGGTTTCGATCCACGGACCTCTGGGTTATGGGCCCAGCACGCTTCCACTGCGCCACTCTGCTCTATGTATCACTGAGCGAAATTATAGATAACCTTTCTGACGCAACGCTTGTTCATAAAGCTGCGCTTACATTTTTTTTTAATGTTTAAAACGATTATTGGAAATATGGTCTAAGAATCCTAAATGTCATTTTCAGTTCAGTAGTCATTTTGAAGTTTAAGTTAGATGAAAAAAAAAATAGTTTAAGTTTTATCTAAGTATGGACACCTCCATATTTTTTATTTTTGTATTGAAATCATAATGCGGTTCACAGAATACACCGAGTTTCAAGTGTATATTTAGTCCTAATAGCTTCGGGGTAAAATTGTTACATACGCACGAACAGACAGACGTGCGTATGTAACAATTTTATTTTACGGCATTGTAATTTTTTTGTACCTATAGATTTGTGATTTGAAATAAATAAATAATTATATTATTTATTTGGGCGCATGGCCCAGCGGCTGGGAAGCGCGCATGGCCCAGCGGCTGGTGTAGATCGTAAGCGATCTGCTCGGTTAAGCACTACGGGCGCGGTCGGGTAGTGTGATGGGTGACCGCAAGTGGCAAATTAAATGCGCGTTTCCGTGCTTCGGAGGGCACGTTAAGCCGTCGGTCCCGGTTGCTATCGATGGATAGCAGTCGTTAAACCTTGTCGGAGGCCTTATGGGCGGTTTGAAAACACCCGACAGTGGGTTGGCCACTAACCCACCCACCTCCACCAATCCGCATTGGAGCAGCGTGGTGGAGTAAGCTCCAGGCCTCCCCCCAAAATAGGGAGAGACTCGTGCCCAGCAGTGGGACGTATAATGGGTTGCCATTATTATATTATTTATTTTAATTAATTATTATATTACTTATAAGGTTACAGTTTTTTGCACTTTGGCCTTACGGGACCCTAAAAAACTGCATTCCACATTTTTATTTTCCACAAGCGGCCATCAGACCGTCACGGTGCAAGGGTTCCGATTGAAAGGGAACGCGCACTCGATCCCGGCTCCACCAATTAGCACCACAGTGTTATATTTCTGTCAGGTGCAATTTGGTTGATTTATAAAGAAAGGATGTGGGTAAGACAGTTGTTTTACGTAATTATTTAAAGTTTTGAGAGTTTTTATTAAGTAATTAGAATAGAAATAGAATAGAAAATATTTTTATTTCGAATAGATCTTTACAGATACTTTCAAAACGTCAAGAAATATAAAATACCTAGAGTGAATAACCATTACATAAAGTAAAGCAAAATCATATATTAATAGTAAATTAAAAATTAGAATTTAAACTACTTAGTAAAACTTTTATTTTTAAAGAAAAATGGAAAGAAAAATTTGACTTCAGGCGAGACTCGAACTCGCGACCTACTGGGAATCTAGTCCAGCAGCTCTTCCATTTGAGCTACTGAAGTCCTGCCCGATTTGTCAAATCTTTCCTTCACATCTATTGCATTGCTTTATGGTAGCAGCAGCGCCATCTATTACCAACTATGCTAGTTAGGTTGCCTAACTAGCGCCATCTATTACCAACTATGCTAGTTAGGTTGCAGGTTGCAATAGACTTAAAGGCATGTATAACATCCGCAGTATTAACTAACTTAAAATTAAATGTAGTTCTACTTTGATGTACATTTTTTTTCAATAATGATTCGGCGACGGTAGGCGATGAAATGAGGTCTCCAGTTAAAGAAACTGGAATATTAGCAAAGAATGTTTCAAATGCTAAAGCAACTTCTTCGTCAGTAGTAACATGTTTATTGTCAATTATTAATTTAAAATCAGAGTTGCGTTCAGCTTGTTTCCCAGTTTCACTATTTAATTACATTCCAAGTCGCTTTAATTTTGTTATTTGAATTTTTAATTTTATTTTTAATGTGAAGTGCCTTGGCTGCTAAACACACTTTCTTCAATATTTTCGAATATAATTTAACATGATTTTTAAACGAATTTGTGTGATTATATGACTTTTCTCCGTACAGGTCATATAATCTCTGTCTACTCTTATGTATTCCAACCGTCGCCCATTCATTGAACGACTTATGACTTCTTACATTTATTTTATTTATTTATTTATTGTCTTGTTGGTAAAAACTAAATTATATTCTTCTTAAATTGTGGCAAAAAAGTTATTGTATAATATGTTAGGATCGTTATGGTATTGCATGTTTGCAAGTTTTGGGACAATATTTTCTCTGAATTTCTTAATTCGCTTCGCATTGATAGGAACAAATACAATTGCTCGTTTATTTTTATCATTATGTAATTGACCACAGAAGGAAACTAACTGACCACAATGGTCGCAGCTTAATTCAGTCAAAATATTTTTATGTGTAGGTTCAAAATCGATAAAAATATTGTCTATGCATGTCGCTGAGTTCTGTGTTCTGTCTCTCTATATATAGGTTTATAGAGAGATATTAACTACACGTAAAAAAAACAACCAAATTGGTCTAGCCTTTCTCAAGTTGATTTAGTCTCGCTAAAACTCGAATTGATTTAAACATTTAATCAATTGCTGTTCGTTAGTCTCGCTAAAACTCGAGAAAGGAAGGACCGATTTGGCTAATTTTGGTTTTGAATGATTTTTGGAAGTCCAGGGAAGGTTTAGAAAATAAGAAATTGAAGGGAAATAGTAAAAACCACAATTTTATTTTCCTATACAAATAGTCCGTATCTATCAAACCTTTGACACATTATTTCATTCTGAGGCAATACGAAGTTTGCCGGGTCAGCTAGTCAGATATAAATTAATTGTAAGCAACGGTACAGACATGAAATAGTAGGTATAGGATCCAATTTATTTCTGGTCGGTTTATTTTATGTTACGTAGGTGGCAAACAAGTAATTCACATGGATGTTAAGTAATGACTGCAGTTTAAAGACATCTACAGATTACACATAGATCAAAATGCATATGCGTTGTCACTGTTGAGACCTTCGGTATTATGTATCTGTGATAATTATTACGGGGTTATACATTACCATCTAAACGTAACACGATAGTGCTGAACACTACGATATGGCAGATCGATCAGCTCCGACACTGGAACTCTATCACAGCAATTTCAAAATATATTTTAAAAATACAGCAATAAATAAGTTCAGCAATGAAATATTTAAAGAGTTGTGAAGAGTTAACATCCTCGCCAGTAACATTTTCCTTTCTATTTCCTTAAAATATTGTCAGTAATGGTTTAAGTTAGCGTTGGGTACGATGGGATTGACATGTCGTGGGACAAAACCTTTAAAAAATAGAATTAAAAAAATATATATGAAAAGAGAACCAGAAATATGGCAAGTTGAATAAAGGGAGATACCCGAGAGAAACGCACACAATCCACACCAACACATTAAATATAAATTACTATCCTAGCCTTTAAAATTAAAAATAGAACGTCCATTTTTAAATATATGTTATATAAATTTACTCCGTTAAGTTATGCTAATGAATTACGGCTAGAATGAATTAATGATAGACATTGAATTAATTAAAAAATTGCAGCTAATTAATCGGCTATCAATTAACTCGTTCAACAGCGGTGAATGTAAAGTTTTTGCAGTTAGTATCAAACAGAAAGTTCCTTGGATATAATATTTATTTCTATCCATGGCTATTAATATGACGATTATAACAAAATTTACAAAACTCCGTATTTGTACTTTTTTTTATAATGTTTGTAGTTTGTATACTATGTAGGTACCTGACAAATGCTGAACTGGTTACCTTTTGGTGCGGCCGTGTGACACATAGTATTACTAAACTTAGTTTTTTTTTTTGCATTTGTATTCTACTTTTTATTTATCTTAGAAATATTATATGTCTTTTTTTAATTTTGTGTGTTTGCTTTCTTTTAATTTCTTAAAAACATAGTTAATTTTTGTGTCGTGGGTTCTGCGCTAAATAAAAGTTTTTCTTTCTTTATTTTAACAATACTATTATTTATTTTATATTGAGGTCAAATTTCCTTTTATGTTTTTCACAGTAGTGTCACACTCTTGCTTTCTTAATGATAGTATCTTCTTTCAACTTAACTGACTCTTTAGTTAGTAAAATTGTGCTTCCTAAAGTAAAGCAAGACTCAGGGTGATGGTGAGATTCACAGACCGCACTACGACTTTACTTTCAAGCAAAGTACGCTTCAAACTGTCAAATTCCTTACTGTACTGACAGTTCTAAGCACACTTTACTTTCAGCAAAGTATAGAACTGTCATTAAAGTATCAGTTTTACCAGTTCTACTTACTTACACTTACACTTTGCAGCAAAGTACGCTTACTTTGCTGCAAAGTAAAGTCGCAGTGCGGTCTTTGAATTTCGCTCTTAATAAAATTGTGCTTTCAAAGTAATTTTCACATGCCTGACACAGAATTAGTACTAAAATATGGACTACTCAAAGATGCTGAGTGTACTTAGTTTATGAATTTTGCTTCAAGAAATAGCAACTTTCTTAGACATACACGTCCAGTATCAAAGAGGTTGATTTATTTAACCCTTACCGTAACCGTTGTCTCCTATTGGACCAGTTTTTATTATTTTTTATGCTCTCCTCATGCTTATTTCTGGTCAATCTATTTATAGTTTGATAAAAAATACTAGACGTTGAATATTTATACGGTCCCTTAGCAGCACGGTACAATGCGATGCTTCTTTTTTTTTCATGCTATATCATTTGTGCTGTGGTCGTTATAAAACTATTTATACGGATGGTCTAGGATAAATAGCTCGTGTTAGTCGAGTAATGTGTTTTCTTTATGTTTTATTGATTACCATAATATGTTTTGCTCTGTAAGTAACAAGTTTCCTACTGGTAGAAGAGTTATAATATCGTAGGTTGAGAGCGTAGGCCTCTGCATTACCTGGTCTATCTGCCGCTAAATAGTAGTTAGTGGGTAATCAGCACTATCGTGTTCGGGTTTGATGGTAATGTATGGCCCCGGAATAATTATCACAGAGACACAACACCTAAGGTGTCAGGGGTGCCAACGCATCTGCATTTTGACCTCTGATTTTTGTGTAAATATCTACGTAAGGTAATGCGATGGTGCCTACGCCCTCGAATTCCAATACTAGAGATCTACCACCATAAAGTTACGTCATTTAGCCTATATTCGACCACACAGATGCTCGAGTCTCACCAAAAGAAAGAACAATAAACAAAGATGGTTCAAAATTTAACGAGCACGTGGCGGATGCACGTGTATCGTGTTAACTTGTCAGTCACTTCCGCGAGATCTCAGTAACTAAGCTAAAATGCCTCAGTCTAGTGGTGGAAGGTGGCTGCTACGCTGGGTTCGATTCTCGGGTCGGGGCTTAAACAAATAAAGTTGTAAAATCCTTTAGCTCTGGTTCTTTTTTATGTGATGGTGGTGGCAAACAAGCATGCAGTTCATATGGATGTTAAGTGACGACTGCAGCCTATAGACATCTACACAATTATCAGAGTGCAGATCAAAGTGGCACTTTGATCTGCACTCCGAGGACTAATGGTGAGATTCACAGACCGCACCACGACTTTACTTTGAGCAAAGTATGCTTATATATATATATATATATATATATATATATACCTATATCGAAGCGTACTTTGCTCAAAGTAAAGTCGTAGTGTGGTCTGTGAATCTCACCATAAGATCTTTTGCCTCTGTGACAGTTATTACGGGACCATACCTCATAAATCCTTTATTTCTGGTTCTATTGGGTTAAGTATTTACATTTTCTGGGAGTTTCCCAGCATCTCGAAGTTTAGTATTGTACCTGGAGATGTTAACAGGCTTGCAACCTGTTACATGGGGCAAAACGTAACCGGAGAATCGTGGATGTTTGCATGTATGCTTGAGTATGTGTGGAAGGGAGGTAAATACCCCTCTATTTTACTTCCCCTCTACTTCTAACTTCAACAACCATCACTCCAACAGTCATCTAGGCTGTATAATGACAGATTGTGGATTAAATGGTCCACCTTTAGCCGTCGCTAAACATACATAATATTAACTAAAGTTTAAAAGTTGTCAAGATATTCAGGAGAAGGCCTTTCTTTATAAAATATATCGAAGTCAAAACAGCAACCGTAATTATAATAAAGGCATAAACAAATGCATCAAAAACACAATGCAGGGTGGGCGACTGGGCGTACGTTGTGGTTACTCGTATGTCTCGTATGGGGTGGACCTTGGCACTGAAATGTCAAACCGGCCAGTCGACCGCTAGGGATGTGCGGGCTATCGATAACTTTTTTTTTTTTGTGTCCCTAATTTCTAGAAATGTATTTCTTCTAGTCTTTTTTCTTTCAATCACATGCTGTTAGTTTGTTTATTGTTCTGCTAAAATCTTTAATTTTCGTAGTTGTCAAACACAATCAAGGCGCTTGTACGCTCGGCTCTTGTGTAAATTTTACGTGTGTGCAGCCGGCGCGGCATTCATCGATTTATAAGACGTTGTTTTTATGGCCTCGTAATAACTAACTCAGAGACATAACATCTCAGGGCAACCCAACAGCATTTCAACCTCTGGTTTTGGTGTAGATGTCTCTATAGACATCTACACAAAAACCAGAGGTTAAAATGCTAAGTTATGTGATGCTATGTTAAGTGATGATTGCAACTTATGTTGCAGTCATCACTTAACATATATGTGAACTTAATACTAGTTTGACTTCGGAACATAAAAAAATGACACTTTCATTTGAACAAGTGAAAGTGTTAAATGTCGATAATATCGATATCACACAACAGCTGATCCGTCACGGGTCTAATGTGAAAAAAACCTGTCGGGCTACGGTGACCATTCTCAGGTAGGACCCTAAATAACGACCCCAAACACATGGTCGAGCTTCGGGGTTGTTTTACGGCCTTCTGGTGGTAATTATGTAAAAGGTGAACAATTAATTTGACGCAGGCACGAGGCCTGTGTTGATGATTTTTTTTTCTGCCCCATTTATCGATTTTTTGGGTTCAGAGGTCGAAGAATAGAATTAACAGTTATTTAACGAGTTTTAGGTGTAGAAAATTATTTATCGGTTAATTGTAGATATAAAGTAAAAAAGTATTATCTGTATTTATATTTTCCAGGGGTGCGTGTTTCTGTGTTTTGCTTCATTATAGGTACCTATTAGCGAGCCTTAGCAGCATTAAATAAGACTTATTTAGGTACTTTGAGTCTTTTAATTTGAATAAAACCCGACACGATACCTCAGGACTTTTAGTCATGTCAGGTCTAACTTCGACTGAGCCATCTTCGTATCTAATTTTAACGAAAAGTCAGATGTACTTAATTCATAAAATTCCTTAAATTGTTAAATGTTCCTAATACGATTCTTACTCTAAAAATATTCCTATAACAATGATTGTTAATCTCACTCACCATAAAAATAGCGCTAATCATCGATGTGTAATATAATAATCGATAAATAAAAACGGAAAATACCGGAAAATATCACAATGTAATGCCTATTCTAATGAAAATGATGAATGAGCGTTAGTCATCACTAGACACTCACTACTCGCGTACGTCGGGCTAGCTCGGCTACGTTCGAGTGTTCTCGGCGACTCGTAGGTACACTGACCTAGGACCTAGGTTAACGTGAATGTACTATGCAACGTTCATTTACCTAGATGCATTTCCATGGGAATTTCAACGCGATGCTATATTTCGATAACTCACGCCAATTTTGAAATGTAGTTTAAACAGAAATAGGTAGGTAGATACCTAACGTAAAATTAGTTGGCTTAGGTTCAATTTTATTTTTTACTGGTAGTAGAGCTCCAGTGACGGAGCTCGCGGGTGGAGGCACCACCGCATTACCTAATATACTTGCCGCTAAATGGTAGTGTTCAGCACTATCGTGTTCTGGTTAGGTGGTAATGTACGGCCCTGTAATTTCCGGCACAGAGGCGTAACATCTTAGGCCTCAGGAGTGGTAACGCATCTGCATTTTGCATTTTTCGCTAGTTTAACATATAAATTCATACTGATGCTGTTAAAAACACGAATTATATGGATATCCATACTGAATTAGTATGATGAATATTGCTGGTTTTGCTTTTACACGAGTATGTCTCGCATATCCATCTGCTTTTTATTTAAATTAATTTACTAAGGTGTATAAAGAGTATCATATATTATATTCAACGTAACTTCACGTCTGTAATCCCCGAAGGGGTAAGCAGAGGTAATGCATGCATTCAAGCATACATGCAGACACCCACGATTCGCTGGTTACGTTTTGACCCATGTAACAGGTGGCGAGCCTGTTGATATCTCCGGGCACATAACCAAACTTCGAGGTACTGGGAAATTTCCAGAAAATGGAAAAATATTAATAGAACCAGAGATAAAGGGCCTTACACCAGTATCTCTGATAACCTTCTACCCGGGAATCGAACCCAGGACCTCAGCGTAGTAGTAGTGGACTGCTACCACTAGGCTACCGAGGCAGTTAAATATATTATATTTACTACTAGCTGTTGCCCGCGGCTCCGGCTACGTCGCTATTCGCGTAACCTGTGGAAACTCATCAAATCATCCCATGGCATCCCACAGGAACATTTATTCGGGATAAAAATTAACCTATGTGTTAATCCAACTTACCCTCTATGTGTGTGCCAGATTTCATGAAAATAGGTTAAGCAGTTTTTGCGTGAGGAAGTAACAAACAAACAAACATAAAAAGCTTTCGCATTTATAATATTAGTAGGATTATAATAATATAATGTAGATATAGCTTTTTAAATTAACAGGTTTTGTAGTAGCAACAATTAATGAGCATACATTATAATTATTTTATTAGCTTTTCGAGCTACACTAATTAAGATAAGACTTACGGATTATGCTACGAAACGACGGGTTGATTTTAAAAATCATTTTAGTTTATTATCCCTACGAGACATAAATAAGTAAAAATAGGTAATATTTCAATTAAGGTTTATTGAAATTTACAATTTTAATCTGGACTCTATCTTTAAAACTACTATGAAAGACTTCAACTGTCGATTCACTGACCATTTATGCTGGTGGTAGAGCAGCGAAGCTCGTGAGCGTTGTTGAACTTGCCGCTAAATGGTAGTGTTCGGCATTTTTCCGACCAGGTGGTAATGTACGGTCCTGTCATAACCGGCACAGAGGCATAAGAGATTATACCTCAGAAGCAGGCAACTCATATACATTGAAAACTCTTACCCCCTTATTCATAAACGAATTTTACCTAAAGTGTTGCTAATCTCTCCTTTGCCTTTTTCTATCCTGCACATTTGACAATGCAACTGACAAAGACAAAGCATTTTATAGCTAAAACGTATCTAATGTACGCATAAAGGGTTTAGTTTTTATGACGACTAACTTATAAATGTGAATTGCATGCTCGTGTTTTCAGGTTTTCACAGTAAAAAAAACGCAATAATATTCACAGAGACATAACAACTTAGGTCTCAGGGGTGACAACGCATCTGTATTTTGACCTCTGGTTTTCGTGTACATGTCTATAGACTGCTGCTTATTGGCTACCTTCCTTGCATAAAAAAAAAACGTGGTAATACAGTCGATAGGAGTTTTGGCGGGAACCTTGAAAGAGGCGTGTGGTGCTCTTATTTTATTTCATTTTCTTAGTGTATTTCTGAGTTATATTAAATAAAGTTGGTGGTATTTTGTTTGATATAGGCTTATTACAGTGCCCGTGTATAGTGAATTAAAATAACAGTGCGAAATTACTGACTGTGACTCTGACTGACTGACTTGTAATTGACCGACTGACACTTACTTTTACGCTGCTTGCGAATACGAAATATCATTTTACTTGACACTGGCAATATGCGTAATAGCGATGCCAATATATTTAAAAAAAAAAAAATACGGTCGATAAATGTCGATAAGCTCACCCCTATTTCCTATAAAGAATTACATGAACCGTAGCATGTGGGTCGTGGGGTCTGGCTTGTCTCTCTATGGAGAAACACAGTTGTACAGTTTTGTTAGCTTGTTGTTACCGTGAGTTTGCATTGATGAAACATTCACATAAAAACATGTTAAAATGATAGGTTTGACGGCAGTGCGAACGCTAGCACATAACAAGACATTCATCGCAATACATACTTTATGCGACGAGTTGCGAAACATAATCATGTTTAATGTTTTTAGTGCAAACTAGGGGTTAGTTTAAATCGGTTGTTGATAAATAATCTAATACTTCAACAAATTCAAATCATTTATTTTAAATTGGTCTACAAGGACACTTTTGCATTGTCGTGTTATAAGCTACCTAGAGTGAATGACCTATAATAATAATCCAATAGGTATTAATAAATACCAATTTAATAATAATATTTAACTGATACGTGAATCATCAAATTTTTCAATTCCTTCATAGAAGAAAAAGAAAAATCTGTTCGTCATAATCATAGTCATTCACTAAGCAGAGTTCCAAGTGCAGGCACTACTGAGAAGAACTCCGCTACCCAACAAACTCAGCGTGTTGCTCTTTTGTCAAAACCTTAGATTTAATACAAATATTATTACATAGAATAAAGATAATGTGAACGTCCATGGCATATAAATATTTGCCTATAAATACATACGCAAATACCTATCAACAGCTTAATATCGTGATAGAATATAACACCCGCAAATCACAACTAATACTACGAAACTATCTCAGTAGTCTAGTGATAGTTGTCACTGTTGCTACGCTGGAGTCTTGGGTTCGATTTCCCGGGTCGGGGGGCAAGTTTGATTGGATTTTTTCCATCTTTCGGACGATTCCTAGTGCCACTCTCTCGCCCAGACCCAAGCATCACTCGCGTGATTGTTATTTCGGTTACCACCAATTGAAGTCTGGAGCGTAAGTTGCGTCGCCCCTAGTCGCATATGTCTTATGTGTTCCCCCACGCTCTAAGCCGAGGATCGGACCCGCTGAAATTACGCAACTACCTAAGGGAGACCTTAGGTGGTTGCGTAAGTCCAGGGAGATCTTAGGTAGTTGCGTAAATTTATTTAGGCTGACAGCGTGCGCACTCCTATTTCTCGGCGAAGTAGACTAGTGTCGTCATGTCGTCTCGGGATGAGTCCTACGCCAGTCCAGAATAAATGCGACTTTCGATGGTAATGTGCCCGCAGATGTCAATCGGGCTATCTATCTACGTGGACAAAATGCATGCATGCTATACGCATGCGTTTACCTCTGCCTACCACTTTTTGGATTACAGGCGTGATGTTACGTATTTAAGGATACGAATATAAAAACAAAAATTGCGCTTAATGATGCGGTCCACACCTACGTACCACGAAAGGACTTTTTTAAGGGGAAAGCCACCCCATAAGGAAGATATGCCATAATCACCACGCTTGGCATGAGGCTTGGCATTTGCAGAGGCGGTAGTTTTATTGCAGGACGCTGCTGCTTATATTGCGTTATTGCACTTACTACCGCCACATTGGATAAGTCCTAGATTTAGTTAGTAGTGAGTCAAGACTGCACTAGTGGAAGAATTTCCTTCCAGTAGAGTAAAGGCGGTGGGATCGTCCTGTCCGACCGCCAGTGCTATGCCTAGACGTACCTAGGTAATTAATTTTATATTAAAAGGATATTGTTAACTACTCTCCCACGAGGACGAAGGAGACAGATTTTTTTTAAACGTAACTTCACGTCTATATTCCCCGAAGGGGTAGGCAGAGTTAAATGCTTGCATTCAAGCATACATGCAAACACCCACGATTCGCCGGTTGCATGTGGCGAGTCTGTTGTCATCTCCGAGCACATAACCAAACTTCGAGGTACTGGGAGATTTCCAGAAAATGTTAAAATCCCAGTAGAACCAGAGATAAAGGACTTTACACCATTATCTCTGATAACCCCTACCCGGGAATCGAACCCAGGACCTCAGCGTAGTAGTAGTGGCCTGCTACCACTAGGCTACCGAGGCAGTTATTTTTTTTTAATTTCAAACAATTCTATCTTTTTTATAAGTACCCAAAATAATGTATTAACCGTGCTATAACCCCTAACTTCCTTCATAAATAAGTTTCAGGCGGCCCATAAATTGTACACTATGTGGTATAGGTTAGAATTCCTAGCCGATAAACAAGAATGGCGTGAAAGTGCGGCCATGACCGAGAGTAATGACCTGTGGTGTGCGCCGGCGCATCTATGTTGGCCTAGGTTAGTTTGGTGACGTGGAACCGCTCTAACATTAGAACGCAGGGCTGCCAGTGCTAAAATAACTGAGGTTTTTATTACTTTTTTAAATATAGGTATGCTGCCTGTACGTTAGTAGTGTTTTATTTTTTTTAATAATTCGGACAGTCTTAGACAATTGAGTTTTTTTACACATTTTTGGAAAAAGCTGCCGGTGAATAAAATACATTTTATAAATTTTGCGATTTTGTTACGAACGTGCATTTTTTAATAAAAAGGCTGTTTTTGCTTAAAAAAACAGAGTTTTTCTTTAATAAAATGTACAGTAGTGTAGTTAGAATACAGTTATAGTAAAAATATAGTTAAATGTGATCGTTTGATGATAATCTCTGTTTGAACAGAAAATGCTTGTTAGACTTTTTGATTCTAATGCGTTTGGCAACGTAACAGAAAATAATTTGAATATTATTATTTTGTTCAAAAGTTTTCACAGTTAAACTTTTATAATAGCATGGAGAAGAGGAATTTAGACAATGAGTTGTAATAAGATTAGGATAAGAATTATATATATAATGTTTTATACCCAAATGCTCACAAATTACTAACAAAAAATTGTTACTCCATACAAAACTAAAAATATTATGAATAAAAACTATTTTCTTAATACAAGACTTAAAACCCTTTTTCATATAATAATGAACTTATGTAATTTTTAATCAATTCATATCAGTGTAAATAAGAAAATCTTTTTTATAATGTTCAGAATAAAAAAATGTAATTCCTTTTTCCTATCGAACCCATAATTGGCAACCCTAGAAATTAAGAAAATTCAATTATAGAACTTACAGATTTCCGGATCAGCCGCGATGACGTCACACGTGCACCGCCAAAAAGTCCACTGGATTAGTTGAATCGAATTTCGAATAAGAAAATAAGGCGCGGACTGAGGAGGTTTTATGGGGTATGGGTTATGGGGTGTGGACGCGGCGTGCGGGACGAGCTCTCGGGCTCCACTGCGCATGCGCATGGCCGTCGCCAGAGAAATTACGTCAGCAGGCCGCCGCGCGCGCACCCCTTTCTTTTTTTCTGTAATTAATTTCTTGCAAGATTTTGGCGGAGTATTTTTTTTTGCTGCGTGTTTTAGGTTATGAATGTTGGGTAACCCAGTGTCTGTTATTAATTAAAAAAAAGGATATTTTGAAATTCGGTCCTGTTCCCACGTGTACGTATTACGCACGATTACACCTGTAGTTTTTCATTTTTAAATGTAGCTTTAAATTTAAATACGAAAGGAGCCCACTAAGAATCTTCTAAGAGCAAAAATTCTAATACATTTTTCATATTTCAAAATGGACGCCGCCTTTCCCGCCAGCAGACGATCCCGGTTACCTGCGCCTGCGCTCACGCAAACATGCGTACGCACCCACACAGGCGCGATGCGGGAGACGTGACGCAGACACGCTCCTAATGCTGCTGCGGGTTGAGAGAAGAATGTTGTGCAGGTGTTTTTAAATCAGAAACTTTTATATTAGTGAGAGTGACCTAGCGATAGGATATAAAATAACTTTAATATAATATAATTGAATAAGGAGGTTAGTTTCTATATCTTGAAAGTTGTTCAAAAGCAAGAACATCATAAAAGTACTGTTTTTTCACTTTGTTATTATAGGTATAACCCATGATTTAAATGTGATCTCACGCGAGTTAGGGAAGACTACTTAAACGCTAGTTACAATACCGGATAATGGCATTAAGGTAAATAAATGCTTATTCTTTCTTTCTATCCACGTCGGTCGATAATTATGTACCTATCTTGACACTTAAATTTTATCGAATTAGCGATATATTTTACCGCTCCTGTAAGTAAGTAGGTAGTAATAGGATTTTTAAAAAGGTCAAATTTTCACGTACAACCTTATCCCTGTATCCTGCGAACTAAGAAAGTATAAATAAAACATAACTAACGCTCACATAGCCGAGTTAGGGACGTTGCCCGACGCCGCTGTATGTGTGCACGCCTTTATTATGTCCGATCACGTAACGCGCGCTATGTGTGAGTGACTAAGTACACACGCACACATGTATGTTGACCTTAGTCAGACTGTAGAGTGATATTTTCGAAAATGTCTTTTAGCAACGGGTTTTCATAGAAATTCTACTGACAGAGCTACAGAGAAGACTTGATGACGTAAGTGTTATCTATCACCTGTAGAGGCTGCTGAATCTGTTTTAACCCATTCCCTTGTAAATACAATAGCTTAAACAATGCAAATGCTCACATTTGATTCATGAGACTGGGAATCTGTTAATTTAGGTTCCTGTAAATATTGGTCACTAAGCTGAACATCTTTCACCTCATCAGCAGCAATATACCATCGAAGTAGTTTCTGGTGATCCAAAAACCATTAAAAGAGACCCTGTGGGTCCGAACCTCGGCTTAGGGCATTACGGAGGGACACATAAGACATATGCTATTAGGGACTTACTGAGAGGCTCGAACATCTGAGCCTGCGCAGAGACATTGGGAGTCTTTGCGTGATTGTACTGTCTCTACAATGGTGAGTGCTCTGCTGAACTGTTTGACATGGTGCTACCGTCTCTTTTTCTACACCGTACTACCCGTCAAAGAGAGAAGTTCCACCCTCACCGACTGGACACCTGGAAATTACTCAACGGTACGGTTTTCCCGTTCGTTCCTGACCAGAACGTGTTAATTGTGGAATGAACTTCCCACTGGGGTGTTCCCTAGGTGCTACATATGGGGTTCTTCAAAAAAATGGCTTCAAAAGAGTTCTTCAGGGCTGGCAGTGCGTTGGCAACTCCCCTGGTGTTGCAAATGTTTATAGGCGACGTTGACCACTTTCTATTAGGTGGCCCGTTTGCTTGTCTGTCAACCTTTAGACTTAAAACAAGATGCGGTGCTACTTCCACTCTAGTCATCGGTTGGTGATAACCGGTAACGACCACGGGATCGTGCTAGGGTCGGGGCTGGGGGCGGGCAGAACCCGACGTGAGCATTTCCGCAATGGCTAACGTGGTCTCATCGTCCGGGTCTTTTAGGACGTGTCTTGGACGTCTCCTTTTGGTGCGATCAAAAGGAGTGTAGATCGCGGGATTAAAGCTAGTGACTTTTTTCTTCCGTCCTGGAAAAAATCGCCAAATGATTCGGAATTTCATTTCAATTAAACTCTTCTGGTAAGGGGCTGTTAGAGTGAACCCCCATTAATGTTGTAGCATGGAACTCCCAATGCACATTGGCTTATCGATAATCTCACAAATTGAAAAGAAAAGAAAATTCTTCCATCAGTAGGCGGTGGCGTCTCTAAGGGTGAGATTCACAGACTGCACTACGACTTTATTTTGCGCAAAGTACGCTTAGAACTGTCAAAACTCATCAAAAGTAAAGTCGTAGTGCGGTCTGTGAATCTCACTTAAAGTTATTGTAACATTTCACATCCTTCTCCAACTTAAAGAAAGAGAGTTGTTAAAGTTAAGAGAGGGATGTGAAATGTTACAATAACTTTATCAAATACATTATCTTGGTGCAACCCAGGCTAAGTCTCGTCGACAGCGGAATTATGCCTTGTTAACTTTGTTAACATAAATAAACAGTTCTGATGAGGTCTTTAGCAAAGTTTTAAAGAATAACGTGAGAGAAAAAAATATCTTAAGTAAAATCGGCTTCTAAACAGGACCTGTGATGGAATAAATAGAGGCGCATTACTAGTCTTTTTATTACTACGCACAGACGTCATGTTTAACGTCGAATTGTCCTAAAGTCGAGGTTTTTCCAGCATTATAAATCTTTGCAGTTCTCGTGTAACGCGTAAATCATATAAAAAATCATTAAAGTTCACGTCGGTGTGACAGTCAGCTCCAGCGTCCCAGTGTGCGTCCGTGGACCAAGTTCACGGGCGAGTCTCGACACTGTTTTATGTAAATGGCGCTGTAATTACGTGAGACAGTGCGCTGAAATAAAACTGCGGTGAGCGTGTTTCGGCCTAACAGTGTTTATGGGCAGCGCAACCACGGAAGCTGGACTCTTGCTATAAACGCCGCTGAATGAATCCAACGCTGGACTCTTGCTTTAAAGGTTGCATTACGCTTGACAGCAAGAAATTAATGAGGTTACTTAACTACCTAGAAAAACAAAAATGCTGGAGGAAATGTTCTTCTCCGTTCCATTGGAGGGTTTTTGGGGCGCTGTGGCAGTGCGACTTTAATTGGACTTGTAATTGCATAAAACTAAGGAAAGTCCTAATCGGAGCTATTTTAAAAAAATATATATTTAACTTATTCTTTTTTGAAATGGCCATGTTGGTACTTACGTGAGCCAGTGCGCTGAAATAGAAGTGCTGTGAGCATGTTCAGACCTAATAGTGTTTATGGGCAGCGCGACCACGGAATTTCTTGCTATAAATGCCACTGAATCAATAAAACGCTGGTCACTGGTAGTAGAGATCCAGTGCAGGAGCTCGAGGGTGTAGGCACCACCGCGTTATCTAATCTATCTGCCGCCAAATGGCAGTGTTCAGCACTATCGTGTTCCGGTTAGATGGTAATGTATGAGCCCGTAATAACTCACAGAGACATAAGTGGCAACGCATCTGCATTTTGACCTTTGGTTTTTTGTAAATGTCTGTAGGCTGCAGTCATCACTTAACATACATGTGAACTGCATGCTTGTTTGCCACCTTGGTAACATAAAAAAAAACTTGCTATACTAGGAACGCTGCATAAGACGCTGGACAGCAATAAATCTATAAGGTATCTGACAAGAAGAATAAAATACTGGAGACAATAATAGTTCTTCTTTCAGTTTCTAAATGAACCTATGCCGGATGCCACACATCTTACGTTTTAATGGGGCAAATTCTGGCTTGCACAAGCTATCAATGACTATGTGTCGTTTTTTATTTACCTACGAGCTGTACCCTGCGCGCGTTGCTACGCTAACTAAGAAATGTCAGTGGCGCCATCTGTCGAATTTGCCAACGCAGAAAGCTTCGTGGGCTCATGCACAACAAATATGCTAAAGATTATTACATGATCAAAAACGTAGTTTACGATTCTGTAAAGAACATACAGACAAACATTCATACCAACTATACCTACTAATATTATAAATGCGAAAGTAACTCTGTCTGTCTGTCTGTTACCTTTTCACGTCCAAACGACTGAACCGATTTTAATGAAATATGGTACAGAGATAGAGCTGACTTTGAGAAAGAACATATGCTACTTAGTTATCTATAAAACGACATCCACGCGGGCGAAGCCGCGGGCAACAGCTAGTTTTTATATAAGTAGGTATAAAGATTTTACCCTTATACCTATGTAGAAACAAATACCTTTATAGCTGTGTCAGGTCATCTACAGACAAACGGACGTTTGTATAATAATGGCAACCCTTGATACTTCCCACTGCTGGGCACGAGTCTCTCCCCTTTTTGGGGGGAGGCCTGGAGCTTACTGCACCACGCTGCTTCAATGTGGGTTGGTAGAGATACGGCTACGCCCTATTCGAATGGTTTAACTCCCATTGTTTGTTTGACTGCACTACCAGAAGAATCCTTCGCCACTAAAGGGCGATTGGGTCGTCACGTCCCGACCTTCAGCTTATAATTGACGTTACTTGACGCCTGTAATCCGTGAAGGGGTAGGCAGAGGTAAATACATGCATTCAAGCATACATGCAAACACCCACGATTCGCCGGTTACGTTTTGCCCCATTTAACAGGTGGCGAGCCTGTTGACATCTCTGGGCACATTACTAAACTTCGGGTACTGGAAAATTTCCAGCAAAATGGATAAAATCCAATAGAACCAGAGATAAAGGACTTTACACCATTATCTCTGATAGCCCCCTACCCGGGAATCGAACCTAGGACCTCAGCGTAGTAGTAGTGGCCTGCTACCACTAGGCTACTGAGACAATTATAACTTATAATTGGATTCAATAAATTACATATTTTCCCTGCGAATTGTAGGTAGGCCATACGGCATTAACTAAATAAAAATCCGTATTCAACAAGGTTTGTGCTTACAATACAACCCTAAAAATAAAAATGGCCGCTACGTAAAAATATAAATTTATGTTTAAAACCTGACTTTTGAACTGCTCCCAATGTGTTCTTTGTTTACGGACCGTATATTGCGGGGTTAAGGCTAACATTTAATCGAAACCGAATGGATTGCGTGCAGCGTATCAGAAAGGACGAGTGGCGATAGCTCACACGTAGGGTTGTCAACACTGGTTTATATTTTGAGGTTTTTTTTAAAATGTTAACTTGTTTAGCGGCGCCTTGCACTTTTGTGATGGGAAAAAAAAATAAACTCGCGTCAGGACACGTGACCTTTATCGAAAATGCATAAGACAAACACGTGACCAAGATTGCGTCCGCCTACTTTTTGGACGGACTCAATGATAGCTGTCATGGTGGTGTGGGTGGTGATGGTCACAATTTTTTTCATGCAATGTCATTTTCACCTATTTTTTTCATGAAACGAAAGAAGCTAACTAGCTTGCATTATCGTATAACGGTAAACAAGGGCATTGCCTAGTCTGTCTACCGCCAAATTAACAGACATTCGAGGTAGACAATTACGTAATGCGAAGGTCTTTCAGTCCGCTGGATCATTAACACTTAAAAAAAATGTAATAAATGAAAGAAAGAAAAAACATTTATTTGGTGCTTAGCCGAGAAAAAAATAATCAAAACTAATATGCCTTAATTAATGTTCTTTTCAGTCGCTTCCATAAGCCATCCCCTTCCCCAGATCTCTAATCTCCACTAACCTATCAATTTGAAAGACTAGAATCCCGGTGATTCAGATTTGCGGAACTGATCAAAATTCACACGGGAACTGGTAAAAACAGGATTTTAATGTTTATTGCAGAAAAAAGAGACTTTTTTAAAGTAATGAAGGTGACAAACGAGTATTTTGTTCACATTGCTGTTAAGTGATGACTGCAGACTAAAGAGAGAGGAACACGATTGTGCTGAACACTACCATTTAGCGGCAGATAAATTAGATAATGCGGTGGTGCCTACGCCCTCAAGAACCTACATTGGAACTCTACCACCAGTAAAACGAACGAATTCCGAAATTTTCAAAGAAACCTAGGTAAGTACCTACCATTAGTTTCGATGAAGGCGTTAAGATACAATCAAAACCTATTTGGATTCTTGAATTGATGTCTCTGATGCCCTAGATAAAAGTCGAGAGAAAAAGTAGTAATTTTTGCTAACTACATAGTACTTTTACTACATAGTATTTTTTATTAATTAAATGTTACAATTGTTTTTATATTATTTCGCATTAACACATGCTTGTGAATCGGTTGCCTAACTAGCATGGTTGGTAATAGATGGCGCTACTTCTACCATAAAGCAAGGAAATAAATGTGAAGGAAAGATTTGACAAATCGGGCAGGACTTCAGTAGCTCAATTGGAAGAGCGGCTGGACTAGATTCCCAGTAGGCCGCGAGTTCTAGTCTCGCCTGAAGTCAAATTTTTCTTTCCATTTTTCTTTAAAATAAAATATAAATGTTACAAATCACTTTGACAACCCTAGCCGAGTAGCGATGTCAAACTTCCAATCAAGCAACACAGATGGCAATTAAATCCGGTTCCTTTACCGTTTGATAAGACACTCATTTGACTAACTCGGACTTATTTTTCAATCGGCCGGCCTTATTGCCAGGTGCCTTAAAAGGATAAGACCTTAGGGCACCTGTGCCGAGTTTATTGGGTTGTAGACGTCTGTAGATATCTAATTGTCAATACAATTCACCATTTTATTACGCGGGTCTTCAGGGTATTTGTAGCGGACTATGGAAGGGCAGACAGTTTTATTGTTTTTTTTTATGTTATGGAAATGGCAAACAAGCTTACAGTTCACATTGATGTTAAGTGATGACTGCAGCCTATAGACATCCACATAAAGACCAAGGTTAAAATGCAGATGCATAACCACTCCTGAGGCCTAACGTGTTATGCCTCTGTGCCGGAAATTACAGGGCCGTACATTACTACCTGAGGAACACGATTGTTTGAAAATTGAAATTTGTGACGTAAGATACACAATGCGAGCCAAGTCGCGGTTAAAAGGTAGTATTAGGTTGGGGAAAAAGTTTCTTCGCATTTTTTAAGATAATTCAAAACATTTTTTAATATAAACTATATTAACGATATAAATACGATTTAAATTTAACTAAAGTATGTATGTACCATTTTGTTCGATAACCTTTTGCCATCTTGTAGGTAGGGACATGATCCCATTGCTATAAAAATTTTGGGACTTCTCATCAAAATACCGCGACAAGTGGATTTGGCAGTCCTCTCGTGATGTTAACCTAACATTGCATAAAGAATTCTGAAGAGACCGAAACAGGTGGAAATCTGAAGGTGCAAGGTCAGGACTATGACGGCGGATGCATTAACACCTCCCAGCCAAACTCTCTTAATTTTTTCTGAGTGGCTATAGATGTGTGAGGTCTAGCGTTATCATGATGAAACACCACACCCCTTCTGTTGATCAATTCCGGCCGCTTTCTCTCAACTTCTTGCTTTAATCTCATCAGTTGTTCTTAGTAGAGTTCAGAATCGATAGTCCTGCATGGTGGTAATAGCTCATAATGAATAATGCCCTTCCAATCCCACCACATACACAACATCACCTTATTGCGAGTTAATCCGGGTTTCGCCACAGTCTGTGAAGCCTGACCGGCCTTTGACCACGACCTTTTTCGCACGTTCTTGTCGTACGTGATCCACTTTTCATCACCAGTTATCAGCTTCTTCAAAAATGATTCGGTTTCATTACGTAATAAAGAATCACAAATGAGTACACGGTTCATTAGGTTTCTTTCAGTGAGTTCGTGAGGTACCCAAATATGGAGCTTTTTTTTGTACCCAGCTTTTTTCAAATGCGCCAAAACTGTTTTGTGATCAATTCTCAGTTCTTCAGCTACGTCGTAACTACTGATATGTCACTTTTTCAAAAATGGCATCCATTTTATCTGTAATAGGGCGACTAGAGCGAGGTGCATCTTTGCCATCAAAATTTCCGGATTGAAAACGCTTAAACCAAATTTGTGCTACTCTCACATACACTGCACTAGGTCCATAAACATCGCAAATTTTTTTCGCGGCTTGCGTTGCATTTTTACCTTTTTTGTAGTAAAATTTTAAAATGTTTCGAATTTATTCATTAGATTCACTCATCTTGACAGTACGAAAAACAAATGAAAATCACACATTTGCCTAATTTGAATTTGGAATTATGTTCTTTAAAATTTTAACTTTCAATGATACCAAAACCAGACAGATACAAATACTACAGCCAAAGAGATTTTATTACAAGTTCATACAAACTATAATGCGAAAAGACTTTTTCCCCAACCTATTATTTAATCATCATTTTCTGTTTCTAACCAACTAAGGTCATGTACCTACATGTTGTTTAACATAGCATTAAAACGATTAACATAAAACAATTTGTTAGATGATGTGTTTTGGAATTCCTTATAAAGCATTATGAAGATATCCCTAAGGATATTTTCTCACGCGGCAGGATAATTAGCAGCGCAATCTGAACAGGGACTGCAAAAACATAGGTAATTATAACTTCTAATAAGACAGGACTGGTAGTGTTGCGTGCAATCATTAATAGAATCCACCAACTCAATGAAAATCCGTAAAACATTTTCACCTTTACGTCAAATTCAAAATTTAATCTTATTATCTTTAATCTATCTTCCATCTATTTAAACAAAAATCAATTGATGTTCGTTAGTCTCGCTACGGCTGGACCGATTTGGCTAATTTTGGTTTTGAATGATTTTTCGAAGTCCAGGGAAGATTTAAAAGGTAAGAAAATATGAAGAAATTGAAGGAAAAAAACACATTTTTTTTCCCATACAAACAGTCCATATATATCAAACCTTTGACACATTATTTCATTGTGAGGCAATGCGAAGTTTGCCGGGACAGCTTGTATCTAATAAAATTTAAGTATAAAATAAAGGCGAAAATTCATATCTAATTCATAAGTGAATCTGAACAACACGAGTAATTATGATTAATCAATAATTCGACGATATTGAATCATCATACTTGAATCATTCATACTTTTATGTAACGAATGTGGCAAACAATCCTGCAGCTCAAATGTTAAGTGATGACTGCAGCCTACACACAAACACCAGACGACAAAATGCATCTGGATTTTCAAAATGTCTCTGTGATAGTTATTACGGGGCCATACATTACCATTACCATCTGACTGGAGCACGATAGCGCTGATCTGTGGCTGAAAACTGCCATTCGGCGGCAGTTAGATTAAGTAATGTGGTGGTGCCTGCTTACTCCTTCGAGTCCCTAAACTAGTACTCTACCACCAATAGTTGTTGTAACAAACACTTTGTTGTTTAAAATACGTTTTTTTTTTTTTTTTTTTTTTTATGTAATGGAAGTGGCAAACAAGCATGCAGTTCACATTGATGTTAAGTGATGACTGCAGCCTATAGACATCCACATAGAGACCAAGATCAAAATGCAGATGCGTTACCACTCCTGAGGCCTGAGGTGTTATGCCTCTGTGCCGGAAATTACAGGGCCGTACATTACCACCTGACCGGAACACGATAGTGCTGAACACTACCATTTAGCGGCAAGTATATTAGGTAATGCGGTGGTGCCTACGCCCGCGAGCTCCGTCACTGGAGCTCTACCACCAGTAAACGTACCTAATTGTTTGTGTATCCCGCCAGAAATTAAGGGAAATCTGTCAAGTTGGCAACTCTAAGGACTGGTTATAAAGGCGGTTTACAGCACCTGATGATAGAGGGGTTGTACACTAGTGGGTAATTGAAAACACAGAGTTGTGTGGGCACAGTTTAATGTATGGTTTTGTAATTTCTGGGATAGAAATGAAACGTCTTAGGTCTCGCTGGGCACAGGAGTGTATTTAAAGATAATTTATAGCTTTAATTTTTAAAATACTTAAACAGGTAACTTTAGCAATGCGCACATTTTGATATTCTGTTGACGTAAGTAAAAGTTATTAGGAAATACAACATTTTAGATGAACAAATTTTTTTAAAAATCGCGTGACGCTGCTGCCCATCCGTTACGTTTGTCCCGATGTAACAAGTCGCGAGCCTATTGACATCTCCAGGCCCATAGAAACGTACATTGTATGTACTGGAACCTTATTTTTTCCTATTCGAATAAGTTCTAATAAGACAGGACTGGTTTGAACGTTATCCCTCTATAGTAGGTACCTTAGATGATAGAGGTGTTTTACATTAGTGGATGGGAATTCAAGACTAGTCTAAGATAAAAGTCCTCTCTTGCTTTCGAGATGATCGTTATTTTTAAATTATTTAACAGGAATCCTCCCTAGGAGAGAAGTGTACTATTATTAAGTACTCTAGGTTTATTCTTAGGTCATTTTGTTTATTAAACTTTTAATTTCAAAACTGAATAAAGTTTAAGTAGGTAGCTGTTTATAAAAAAAATGCTGTCACATAATTTAAAAATTACCATCATTTCGAAAGCAAGAGAAATGATATGTAGTAATGAACATAACGTTCGTCCAACGATTTTAGGCTGCAGTAATACCTACTAGAAGCGCGTATGGCCCCGCGGCTGGTGTAGATCGTAAGCGATCTACTCGGTTAAGCATTACGGGCGCGGTCGGGTGTGTGATGGGTGACCGCTAGTGGCAAATTAAAATTACCGTGCTTCGGAGGGCACGTTAAGCCGTGGATCCCGGTTGATATCGATAGCAGTTGTTAAACCTTGTCGGAGGCCTTATGGGCGGTTTGAAAACATCCAACATCGGGTTGGCCACTAACTCACCTCCACCAATCCGCATTGGAGCAGCGTGGTGGAGTGAGCTCCAGGCCTCCTCCTAAAAAGGGGAGAGACTCGTGCCCAGCAGTGGGACGTATAATGGGCTGCCATTATAATACTACGTACCTACTAAATAAACTTGTACATGCACACCACCGTGCGCTGGCGATAAACTGAAAAACAGTAAATATTCATAGAGATAAAAAGTATCGTGGTTGTAACAAACGAAGACGATGAAATTACATTCAGTAGTTTAATTTTTAGCACACCCTAAAGTGGTAGAGTTTCAGCGGAGTTTCGGAGTTTCGGAGCTTAAGGGCGTAGGCACAGTAGATAGTTTACAATCTATTTACCGTGGCGTAGGCACCACTGCATTAACTTATCTATTCTTATCTACCAACATACAACTTGGGGAGGAATGGTAGCTCATTTGCATTTTGACCTCCAGTGTGTCTGTAGATGATTATAGACAGTATTCACTTACCATCAATGTGAACTGTATGCTTGTTTCCCAACATCAGCGTTAAATAAAACAGGTTAATTTTATATCATTTGTCCACTGATACCTTCCCAGACCAGTCAATCAACAGTAGTCATAGATCAAGTGTATATTCCACTCAACGCACCACCTGTGCAGATACCGTCAGTATTATACCCATTAATAAGGCAGCTACATTATTAATAATGCATACATCCCATCCTCTAACGACCGCTCTGCGGGTAGCGGTGGAAAAACGAGTCGTTCTATATACGTCTAGTGTTCAGGTCTGGTCTGAACAAATTAGGATATAGTTTTAAATCTCGGGAAGTAAGGAATTCATTAGCAAGGTTGTGGTCTGGTTGACTCCTAATTTGGATTACTGGGTTTGTTTTCGATAGCAAAAATAATAGACCTCTCTATAGGACTTATTACACGGCACGGTATTCAGGGTGCGGCAGAAAGGGTGGGCGTGGCCTCGCGCCCTGTTGCCGCTTATTACACTATACAGTCGACAGGGCCCTAACTCAGTCACAGTACAAATATGAACAGTATGGAAACTACTTACAAAACGTTGAAACGGCGGCGCGATCACACAAACATGAGCATTAACGAGGCCCCTAAGCGGTTCTCGCGGTGCTGCAGCTCCGAGTCACTCGCTACTCGAGCGTCGATGCGCATGTTTGTGTGAGTGTGCCGTTTTGAACGTTTTGTACGTAGTTTCCATGCTGTTCATATTTGTACTGTGTATAGTTAGGGCGTTAGGCTGACCGGGCTGCTCCGTTCGCCCTAATTAGGGCTCTTACTCCCTAAATGTTATTACACTACCCTGACCCTTGCTATCGTACCCTGAATACCATGCTGTGTAATAAAGTTCTTATGTATTTTTTGATATCATTTTACACCAATCATCTATTTCTTTTAGAGTCGATGAAATGTGGTCTTTTTCTATTTCATAACCTTTACTGCCTAAAGGAATGGTGTTACCGAATAGTTGCCTTTCGTGCATATCCAGAGAGTTTGATGTAAGCACTGCAATTCCTTTCTTGATATTCGATTTGCAGTTGGCCGTAAGCGATGAGGTATAGTAGGTAGGCGTTTTATTTGAGTGCATGTCATTCGTTTAGGGTTCCGTAGGAAATAGTCTCACGACAGCCAAAAGATGTTCCATAAATAAATAGAGTCTATTGTAAAAAATAAACAATTGGGAAAGTATTGGATAAGGAATACCAATAAGACAAATAAACGAGGAACGCAGTGGCTTTTTATTTCCTTTCATAATTATCACACCAAATAATCAGTAGCTGGATCGAGTATCTAAATTTAAGTTGATTTACCTACCTACTTAGTAGTTAGTTAGTAGTTTAAAATTTCTAAAGATACCTATTATAAATTTCTAAATAGTTGTAAAAGTAGAAGCGCGCTGGCTCCGCGGCTGGTGTTGATCATAAGCGATCTACTCGGTTAAGCGGTACGAGTGCGGTCGGGTGTGTGATGGGTGACCGCTAGTGGAAAATTAAAAAATTGTGCGTTTCCGTGCTTTGGAGGGCACGTTAAGCCGTTAGTCCCGGCTACTATCGATAGATAGCAGTCGTCAAACCTTGTCGGAGGCCTTATGGATGGTTTGAAAACATCCGACAGCGGGTTGGACACTAACCCGTATCTCCACCAACCCACATTGGAGCAGCGTGGTGGAGTAAGCTCCAGACCTCCCCTCAAAAAGGGGAAAGACACGTGCTCAGCAGTGGGACTTTTCAAGGGTTGCCATTATTATTTATTATAAAATATTGTGTGAGTACAGAAGTTTCTCTGGGCATAACTTCAACTTGAGTAGTGTCACAACTTGTGCTCTAGTAGAATCAACTCCACAGTCAAGTAATTTGGAATCTTTGAGAGAGCAGAAGAGTATATCAATAACAGACAGTCCGATATTGATCTAATCTTACCATGGTATGCAGGTTGATATTTCGAGTAAATCCCCTGTACGAATTCTGCTATCGGTGTTTATATGGGCCTTTATTTAATTACCATAGGCTCAGCAACAGGAATTGACCTTCTCAATTTAATACATATGTACCTAAAGAAGTACTCCACAACATAGGGGGAAGGGATAAAAGTAAAGATCATTCTTGGACAGATTAAACTTATTTACCAAGAAGTCAGATTGGTACATCATTTGGCCCCGTCGACAGTGTGATCCTTGCAAATGCTTGTACGGAGAAATAAAAATAATTGCAATAGGTATATACGGAACCTTAGTTTAGAAGCGTGTTTGTAATATTTAATCGAATAAAATGATAGCGAGTACAAAACGGAGCTAAAGCGAGCGGAGGCCGATGGCTCTAAGCGACACCACGATAATCCACTATGTTGCGCTGCGATGTGACTGATTGTTAAACCACGGCTTCGTTAACCAACTGATTAGCTCCTTTATAATATTAAAAAGAAAAACACACAAGTTATGTTCACAATACACATTAGTAATACGACACTACAAATATGTTTAGTAGCCCTAACTTATGTATGACCACGTAATAACTTTCACAAAGACATAACAACTAAGGTTTCAAGGGTGGCAATTTTCTGTTCTGTGGTGGAAACGCATCTGCATTTTGACCTCCGGTTTTTGTGTAGATGTATATAGGCTGCAGTCATCACTTAACTGTGTATGTGTATTATGTGTGTCTATATATTACCATATATCATCGATTACCATACCATTTAGTGTCAGGTAGATGAGGTAATGCGGTGGTGCCTGCGCACTCGAGACCCTGCACTGCGCACTGGAACCCTACCCTACCCTACCGTTAGAAGTTAATATTATGTCAAAAAATCTAATTGTATCAATTTACGTGCAGTGTAGTAGGGGAGTAAGGGGAGATCGGAATACTAGCTTCACCGGCCCTATTGTCAACCCCACCTGCACGCGCCGGATGGCGGCGGCGACCAACTGGTTGCCGTGGTGCTCCCTGCTAGAAAACCAACGGGGCACTGGCGACCGAGAAATGGCGGTATAACCATACATACACACCCGTCGGGACAACCTGTTCGGAAGAGGCGTCAGAGGCCTTGGGGACTAAGTACCCCCTAAAAATTCTGGTGCAGAAGGCAACGGGAAACCACTGCACTAACCTCCCACGAGAGTCATGAAGAGGTCACATAAAAGTAAATGTATGCCTAGAGATCCGAGTAGCGACCGGCGCCCTGTGTTGTCCGGGAATCAGGGTGTGAAATTGGTTACCGGCCATGAGGCAGCAGGCGACCAGGCGCCCCATGGAAACAATGCTTCTGGAAGAACAAAACTGAAATTTCGCAATGACATCCGCGTCGGGACATGGAATGTAAGAGGTCTCACTGACGAAGGAAAGCTCCATGTACTAGACCACGAACTAAAACGATGCAACAGTGTTATTACGGGACTAAGTGAGACGCATTGGAAAGAGAGTGGTCATAGAATCCTTGAGAATCACACCATCTTTTTCTCAGGAAACAATACATCTAGCTTCTCCGGAGTAGCTATAGCAATACCCTCACTGTGGATTGGGTCTGTTTTGGGCTATAACCCTGTAAACGAAAGGATCATTGCAATGAAACTCAGTGCTTCACCATGTGATCTAAATATCATCCAGGTGTATGCTCCGACGAGTGCCGCAAGCGAAGAAAAAATTGAAGATTTCTATAACCAGCTTGAGGCTTGTGTCAAGAACATCCCTAAAAGAGAGATCTTAATGATTATCGGTGACTTTAACGCGAAGATAGGAACTACCACTCTGGATGTGGGCTTGCGGAACATCGTAGGTCATTACGGTCTTGGTTGTAGAAACGCAAGAGGAGAACGCCTTGTTCAGTTTGCAGCCGATAATAACTTTACTGTAATGAATACAGTTTTCAAGCACCATCCCAGAAGACTATATACCTGGACCTCTCCAAATGGAGAACACCGTAATCAGATTGACTACATATTGATAAGAACAAGATGGAGGAGCTCGATTACAAATGCACATACGTTACCGGGAGCCGATGTCATGTCTGACCATCAGTTACTAGTATGTAATATGAGGATCAGACTACGCAGACCTATTGTCAGGAAAAACAATAAGCGCATCGAAGTTATTGATAAGGTTTCTTTTGTTGAGTCACTTCGGGAAAAAGAACAATTCTGGCATGAAAACTGTAGCGAAGACTGGAACATCGACCACCTCTGGAAATCCACGGTGCAACTTATAAAAGACACAGTGTCCGAATCACAGCCCAACATAACATCTAAGAAGAGGCAGCACTGGATGTCGGCTCGTACCTGGGCCTTGGTCGAGAAACGGAGAGACCTTAAAGTAAATGGTGCCAACATACAACAACTCAACGCCATGAGATCTGTCATACAAACCGCTTGCCGCGAAGACCGTAACGCGGCGCTGCATTCGATGTGCGAAGAGTTAGAGCGTCATTCTGAAAAGTCTGAAACGAAAGACTTACATATGAAAATCAGACTTCTGACTCGTCAGTTCAAACCGAAGTCTTGGGCCATTGAAAATGCGACAGGAGACAAAGTTACAGAAATAAGGGAGATTGTTAACACCTGGAAAACCTACTGCAAGTCTCTATTCGGTGATTCAATCGGTGACACTGTAATAACTGACGAAACAGCCTCAGAGCAAGAACCAATTCCACTGAGAGACGAAGTTCAAGCAGCGATCAAACACCTTAAACGAAACAAGGCTGTAGGTTTTGATGAGATCCCTATTGAGACAATAGCAGCCATGGGAGATATTGGAGTAGATATGCTACACACTCTCTGTTGTCGAATATGGATGACTGGGACTTGGCCGAGTGATTGGTCACTTTCTATATTCATACCATTACATAAAAAGGGGTCAACAAAGAAATGCGCCAACTATAGACTGATTGCTCTCATATCTCACGCCAGCAAAATCATGCTACATATTATCAACTCGAGACTTCAATCATACTTATCTCGAGAAATCGCTCCCGAGCAAGCTGGCTTTGTAAAAGGTCGGGGTACAAGAGAACAGCTTCTTATAATACGACAAATAACGGAAAAGGCTAGAGAGTTTAACATACCCCTCTTCATATGCTTCGTGGACTTTAAAAAAGCGTTCGATACCGTCATTTGGCGTAAGCTATGGTTGGTTTTGATAAAAATGGGAGTACCACAACACCTTGTGCATCTTATGAGGCGTCTGTACGAGGATGGCTCTGCTGCTGTTCGAGTTGACGGTGTGGATTCGGGTCGATTTAGGACACAAGCTGGTGTCAGGCAGGGTTGTATACTATCTCCTTTACTGTTTAATATCTACACAGAGTACATAATGCGGATAATCCTCGAAGATTGGGACAAAGGAATATCCATAGGAGGCCGGAAGATCTCAAATCTGAGATACGCAGATGACACCACTCTCCTAGCGTCAACAAGAGAGGAAATCGAAACGCTTCTTCAACGCCTGCAGACCACAGCTTTAGATTTTGGACTGGCAATCAACCACGATAAGACCAAAATGATGATTGTGGATCGTGCCGATAATAACCAACCGGAAGTCCAAAGTATAGCGGGATGTGAAGTTGTCAAGAGCTTCACATATTTGGGTTCTACTATCACCAACTCTGGAGGTTGCGAGGATGAGATTCGTAGACGTTGCGCCGTGACAAGATCCTCAGTGGAAAAACTCACAAAGATTTGGAAAGACCGCAGAATAACAAAAAACACAAAGGTTCGGTTAATGCGATGCTTGGTCTTTCCGATCTTTCTCTATGGAGCTGAGACGTGGACGCTGAGGATACAGGATCGTCGCAAAATTGACGCACTGGAAATGTAGTGCTGGAGACGCCTGCTCAAAATCCCGTGGACCGCACACCGTACCAATGTCTCTATTTTAAATGAGCTGAAGATCAAGCAAAGATTATCGTCGATTGTGCAGATACGAATCATAAAGTTTTTCGGACACATCACCCGTAACGAGGATTCCATGGAACGACTGGTAGTGCAAGGGAAAGTTGAGGGCAAACGATCTCGTGGACGCTCACCGACTAGATGGACAGACCTCATAAAATCTGTGACGCACTCCAGCATCAATGACTGCTCTCACTCTGCCAGACATCGAGCTACATGGCGACGCATCGCGATCACGACGGAGAAAGATAAAGTGACCGATACATCTGCCAAGAGTGCACGACTAAGAAGAAGAAGACGTGCAGTGTACAGGCGCCAGACGTGCGCCGTGATACATTTTTAGGTACCTTGGTAGCTAACATAAATAATTAGTTATCAAAAGCAAACAGAGAAGATATCTAAATACGGTTCCAAGAGGAATTGGACCACTTAAAAATAAAAATCAATAAAAAAGTATAGGATTATTATTTCTTTAATTTCTAAAGTATGGGATGTAACGACAAAAATAGATGGATATAAAAAAAATGAATTTGCATCAACTGAACTGCTAACATTGTTGTATGTGCCGTAGAAATCGTCGATTGTTTTTGCGATATCGACAGAAGGAATTAAATTCTTATGATTCTGACTATTTATTCTACTTATTGTTTATTTACTATTCGAAATGGAACAAGAATATGAAAACAGAAGCAATAACCCAAAAACGTGTTCTAACAAACCTACAGAAAACAAAATAATGAAGTTTAAATAAAATTAATTAATAATGTTTGGTCCTTCGTTTCTTATTCTGAACATGGCCAAAGATAAAGATATTTTGTCATGCTTGTTGCCAATTTATTTAATTTTTTAACCTTAAATAATCTTGTAGTCACGACTAAGTACCATATCTAAATTGTGATATTATTCCCCTCGAGCTATCTATTAAGCCTTATACGCCAGAAAGCCCTATCCCAACAAAGCTTTATCGCTTCTTCACACCATACAAAAAAAATGGCACACATTGACAGCTGTTTAATCATTTTCGACTTGTTTCTAAAAGCCGTATTAACCGTAAACGTATTTAAATAACTAGAATATAATTTATTCCGTAATCCACAGCTTATTAAACTAAACACTGACTTGGAGTCTAATAATAAAATATACCGCGAAAAAAATGTAAAAAAAGATGGCGTCGTCAACGATGCGTCGAATGCGCGGGAACGCGAGCTATCGGCTGCGTTCAATAAATTGACATGATCCATATAAGGAGCGTTCGTTCGTCGTGTATGGCGAGCGTTAGATGCAGTGTAAATTGGGAGTGAGCGCAGATAAAAAAGGTTTGAAACTTCTTTTGAATGCCAATTGAAACGTAGAACGTGCAGGAGTTGTTGTATTTATGTGTCTATTCAACACGGCAGGTAATGTTATTTTTGTAAAAGCATTCGATTAATGGGTGTTAAACACCCATGAGGTATTTTCTGTTATGAGTGTGTTAAATAAGATTAGTAATATAATAGATACCATTTAACCGAAACAGAAGCGCGCATGGCCCCGCTGCTGGTGTAGATCGTAAGCGATCTACTCGGTTAAGCACTACGGGCGCGGTCGGGTAGTGTGATGGGTGACCGCTAGTGGCAAATTAAATGCGCGTTTCCGTGCTTCGGAGGGCGCGTTAAGCCGTCGGTCCCGGTTGCTATCGATAGATAGCAGTTGTTAAACCTTGTCGGAGGCCTTATGGGCGGTTTGAAAACATCCAACAGCGGGTTGGCCACTAACTCACCTCCACCAATCCGCATTGGAGCAGCGTGGTGGAGTGAGCTCCAGGCCTCCCCCCAAAACAGGGGAGAAACTCGTGCCCAGCAGTGGGACGTATAATGGGTTGCCATTATTATTATATTATAATGACAAATGCCAATTAACTGCCAATTTTTGCCAATAGTCCTTGATGTTTGTTTTTGAAAGTCTATTAGGTACTAGTCTTTTTATGTTATCGTGGTATAATCATCAAACAAGCAACCATTCACATAGATGGTAAGTGGTGACTACCGCCTATCTATACACATTTACACAATAACCGAAGGTCAATAGCTATTTTTTTTTATGTTATGGAATTGGCAAACAAGCATGCATTTCACATTGATGTTAAGTGATGACTGCAGCCTAAAGACACACATAAAGACCGAGGTCAAAATGCAGGTGCGTTACCAATCCTGAGGCCTAAGATGTAAGGCCTCTGTGCCGGAAATTACAGGGCCGTACATTACCACCTGACCGGAACACGATAGTGCTGAACACTACCATTTAGCGGCAAGTATATTAGGTATGCGGTGGTGCCTACGCCCGCGAGCTCCGTCACTGGAGCTCTACCACCAGTAAAAAGCTATGAAGATGCCTTGTCAAAATTTCAGCCACGAATCCTAATTTCTTTTACCTCTGTGATAGTTATAACGGAGCCATACATTACCTTCTAACGGGAACACGAAAGTGCTGAAAACTACCATATGGCGGCAGATACGTACGTAAAGCGTAAACGTAACTTCACGCCTGTAATTCCCGAAGGGGTAGGCAGAGGTAAATTCATGCATTCAAGCATACATGCAAACACCCATGATTCGCCGGTTACGTTTTTGGCCCATGTAACAGGTGGCGAGCCTGTTGACATCTCCGGGTACATTACCAAACTTCGAAATACTGGGAAATTTCCAGAAAATGGAAAAAACCCGATAGAATCGAACCCAGGACCTCAGCGTAGTAGTAGTGGCTTGTTACCACTAGGCTACCGAGGCAGTTACATTTAATAATAATACAGTGGTGCCTACACCCTCGAGCTCCGACACTGTACCAACTTTATTTACCACGAGTAAAACTTCACTAGTCACTCTGTTTATTGGTATTCTTAAGATATACCAAATGTATACAGAATTTGTGGGGAATGGTAAGAAAAAAATGGATAATCATCGAGTTGACATCGTGCCTTGAAAGGAAAAATGTCAACCAGAACTTAAATTGACCAGATTCTTTGTCTAATTAAAATTGTTGCAGTTTCAAATTGTTTTGGCTACTTAATTCGTTTTTCGTCTGTTCGTTACTGTTTCTTTAATAAAACATTTATTTTTAGGAATCTGCAAAATCAAATTTAATATCGTCATCAAATTTGATTACATACAGTAAGTTCTTTATGTATTCTTATTTTAGAGTTAACTTTATTTTTCACTAGTTGTTGCTCGTGGCTTCACCCGCGTGAATGTAGTTTTATAAATAACTAAGTAGCATATGTTCTTTTTTAAAGTCAGCTCTATCTCTGTACCAAATTTAATTAAAATCGGTTCAGTCGTTTGGACGTGAAAAGGTAACAGACAGACAGAGTTACTTTCGAATTTTTAATATTAAGTAGGGATATTTTCGTCTTTTTTTTTAAGATTTTCTATCGTACGATTCAACTCTAACTTTCATTATTTTTGTATCTTTACATATTCCATTTGTAAGTCGCTTTTATATGAAATGATAAAAGTAGTGACTTCATACCTATTTAACATCCCCATTACGACGTTAATTGTTTTCACCAATTATATCAAATATTGGTGAATTATAATTACCACGTTACTGTCTTCGTAGGTCTTCTTATAAGAAGATTTCATGTACATGAAAATTAGATACCTTGGCTTACTACACAGGTATTACTGCAACCGATTTGAGAAAACATGTTCGAGTTGGAACTTTTCGAAAACAAAAGAGAAACCAATAGTCATTATTTCAAGATTCATGTTAAATCACAATAAAAATTCAACGCATATAGCACAGGGAATATTAAAAGTCATTCTAACAATCCATTTAGGTAGCTCTAATGTTCCCGAAGGCAGGGTTCGCATGGAATGTCGCCCCAGTCTGCAAGGCTTTTTGCCTATACCACCGCTATTGACCAGTCCACTTCTTAAACCTGAAATGTGTTATTAACCATAGCATCTCAAGCTAATTTAGTCCCTATTTTAAGTGACGTTTCGCCGCTTTTTGGTTAATGTAGGTTACAGTTACGTGTCATAGCTTTGTGAGGAGTGTCTTCAGTACATTGATGACGCTGGATTTTCTTGCGTTAGTGACACTCGTCAGGTCGGTTGCTGGGGACTGTGATTGTTAAGTTGCAATTCTGATTTATTCGTGAAGTTTTCATTCTTGTATTAAATACAAAAATAATTTAAAAAATTGTTAGTAAGTACACATATGTATGTAGGTAGGTACTATTGTGGAAAAATTCAAATAAATAAGAATTTATGTCTTCAGAAAAGTTTTCAATATGGATTCACTGGAGCTCTACCACTAGTAAATGCGTCTACAGAGCACCAGCATTCCCGCAACGCAAAGTAGCCAGCATCCCTCAGGCTACTTTGCGTTGTTTTGCTGAATGTCGCATGTCCCGTCCGCGGGATTTTCAGGGTGTCTTGAGGCCGTACTTACCTTCTGTGCTCTCGGTGTTTATGATTGCAAGTAAAGTTCATCCATTTTGTTCCATTTTTGGGGCGACTTGCGCCTCCCACGCCTCCCTCACCGCTCCTTGCTCCGGGGTTAATACGAACTCTATTGTTATAGCAGAGTTCTTGTTACTTCGATACAAAGTTTAAAGTGTTTAAAACATTTACAACCATTTGAGATATTTAGGTACGTTGGTTTTAAATGAAGAACTCATTTCTTATATAACAAATTAATTCGCTTAATCCCTAACGGGGTATGTAGAGAGCGCGGTTTTATGTTTTTTTTTGCAATGGAAGTGGTAAGCTAGCATGCAGTTCACATTGATGTTAAGTGATGACTGCAGCCTATAGACACCCACACAAAGACCAAGGTCAAAATGCAGATGCGTTAACACTCCTGAGGCCTTAGGTGTTATGCCTCTGTGCCGGAAATTACAGGGCCGTTGATTACCACCTGACCGGAACACGATAGTGCTGAACACTACCGGCGGCAAGTAAATTTGGTAATGCGGTGGTGCCTACGCCCGCGAGCTCCGTCACTGGAGCTCTACCACTCCGAAAACCTCTTTTTAATGAATAGGCAGCTCGTCTTAAGACGGCACTGGTCTACTTCACCGGGCAATCGGCGAGCGCATAGGGCTCTCAGCCTCAGATAATTATGTTAATTATACACTGAAGACTTCCTACCTGCAAGCAGCATATTCCCATTTCATTTGTGTTTTAAATAATCTGCTTTCTCGTAGAAGGGAGATGTTTATAATATGCTGCACACCGTTTTTGTATGTAATGGAAGTAGCAAATAAGCATGCAGTTCACATTGATGTTAAGTGATGATTTCAGCCTATAGACACTTACACAAAGACCAAGGTCAAAATGCAGATGCGTTACCACGCCTGAGGCCTAAGGTGTTATGCCTCTGTACCGGAATACGATATTGCTGAACACTACCATTTAGCGGCAAGTACCTATATAAGGTAATGCGGTGGTGCCTACGCCCGCGAGCTCCTACACTGCAGCTCTACCACTAGTAGATACGGGGCCATACATAATCACACTTATCATCATTTCATTTTTTATCTGTACGTATCGTCTTACATTCAGTAAGTACCCTGGATGTATGACTGCTTTAGTCAGTAAGTCCCAGAATAACATAGATACACAGTTTCGATTGATTAGCCTAAATATTTGCTGGGTGGCGCGCTGGGTTAAGGATGGCGATCTGAGATCAATTAATTGGGAAATCGATTACTTTGGTACGGATCGATTATTTTAATCCATCCTTAGAACTGGATCAATCAGTGAACCGATTCTCTACCCTAGAACATCGAGGTTCTATTTTGTTTGATTCCATAATTCCAACCATATGAGTGGTTAATGTGAAAGAAATAACACAGTGTTCACACAAAAACAGGTTTTTTTGGTCCTCTTTGTTGTGTATGATTGAATTCTTTTTTTTTTATGTTATAAAAGTGGCAAACAATCGTGCAGTTCACATTGATGTTAAGTGATGACTGCAGCCTATAGACACCCATACAATGACCAGAGGTCAAAATGCAAATGCGCTGCCACTCCTGAGGCATTAGGTGTTATGCCTCTGTGCAGGAAATTACAGAGCCGTACATTACCACCTGACCGGAACACGATAGTGCTGCACACTACCATTTAACGGCAAGTATATTAGGTAATGCGGTGGTGCCTACGCCCGCGAGCTCCGTCACTGGAGAGCTCCAGTAAATTTGTAGTATAGATTCATACAATAGAATCGATATCGAAAATAGGTAGATTAATCGAGAATGTCTGTATGGCCCCTGACTATGACAGAGATATAACAACTTACCCCCTTATTTACTGGTGGTAGAGCTTCAGTGACGGAGCTCCACCGGGCGTAGGCACCACCACATAACCTAGTTGCCGCTAAATGGTAGTGTTCAGCACTATCGTGTTCCGGTCAGGTGGTAATGTACGGCCCTGTAATTTCCGGCACAACACCTTCAGCCTCAGGAGTGGTAACGCATCTGCATTTTGACCTTAGTCTTTGTGTGGGTGTCTATAGGCTGCAGTCATCACTTAACATCGATGTGAACTGCATGCTTGTTTGCCAATTCCATTACATAAAAAAAACGTATTTTAGCTGAAGTGTCGCAAATTTTTCTATCCTGCACATTTAACAATGCAACTGACAAAGACAAAGCATTCTATAGCTAAATCGTATCTAATGTACGTTTATGAATAAGGGGGTAAGGTCTTAGGGGTGGTAACACATCTGCATTTTTTGTTTAGGTGTCTATAGGGTTCAATCATCACTTAACATCCATGTGAAGTGCATGATTGTTTGCCACTTTCGTTACACATAAATTCAGATTTCGATTTTTTTGAGGATCAATTCGAATCAATTAAATATTCGATCTTTTTGGGAAGAATCGCCATCCTTACGCTGGGTATAGGTCCAATAAGGGTACATGTGTACAGACAGGTTTGCGTGTCCTTGGGGAGAAATGGCCGGTGCGGCGAAAGTATTTGGCATGCTCAATCATATTGTGTTCATTTTTAACCGAGTTCATACTGTAGAAAAGTTATTCTATAGAAATATAATAGTACCTACCCCATAAACAAACATATTATACCTATATTAGTTTGTGAAAGATAAAAATGAGAACATTCATTGCTACCACCACAGTCTAAAGAAAACGAACAAGTTATATGTACTTATACTGTGCTACCACTAACTGCCTCGGTAGCCTAGTGGTAGCACGCCACCACGCCACTACTACTACGCTGAGATCCTGGGTTCGATTCCCGGGTAGGGTGTTATCAGAGATAATGGTCTAAAGTCCCTTATCTCTGGTTCTATTGGAATTTTTCCATTTTCTGGAAATTTCCCAGTACCTCGAAGTTTGGTTATGTGCCCGGAGATGTCAACAGGCTCGCCACCTGTTACATGGGCCAAAAACCGTAACCGGCGAATCGTGGGTGTTTGCATGTATGCTTGAATGCATGCATTTACCTCTGCCTACCCCTTCGGGGATTACAGGCGTGAAGTTACGTTTTTACCACTAAGGTAATCCTCGTATTCCGTCACTAACTCTTCAATGATGGTCTACTACCACTAAGTGTTTACCTCTTATTTTCTATTTGTAAATAGAATCCTACCATCATAATTACCCATCAGAATACCTATGTACCGACAAACACAGTCTACCATTATCATCATTAATGATCTCTGGAAAAAATGTAACATGCAAATATATCTCTTTACAGAAATACCAACCCATACTAGTAACACCATAAACGCTCCTTGGTTAGTCAAGAAAAAAACGCATTTGCATGTTTACTGCATCTAAATACGGTAAAAGTATGTTTTAGTTAGAACTAATGGGGTGAAGATAAATTTAAATTTCAACAGAACATTGCAGATTCTGCAATGATTTTGTTTAATCTGTGACAGAAATTAAAGACTGTGTCCCGAAAAACTCTGCGGTCACAGATATGACGTCAGTTTAGTGTACTGCGAAGATAAACTAAGGCTTGAAAGTTGGAAGTCCACAGTTCAATTCGTCTACGAAATTTTACCAGTTCTTTTATTGTAAATTCAATCAAATTGCGTCAATTCTGTCGTGGTATAAAAAAAATAAATTCTACCATCAGGATGATTTTTGATTTACGAACGCGCTTCTTTACCACACTGCACGGTCGATTTATCACCGAAAGCAGGCCGCCTAAGCCTGTCCCGCACGAGACAATTAATTTTGATTTAAAAAATCGGGACGTCCCGCCAATATCGGGATGTAATAAATAAATAAATAAAATACGCTTACACTCACAGCTCAATAAAATACGCTTACACTTACACTCACAACTGGCAACGCTGGTGTTGATGGTCAATTCACTAGTCTAACGGCCAAATACTCAAACGTCACTCAAATCTAAGTGGGACTTAAAAGTCTTCTGTCTTTATAAAACACGTTCAAACGATAGAGATAGCGCACTTTTGAGGGTTGCTTAAAATTGAGTGACGTTTGAGTATTTGGCCATAAGGGTAGCTGACCACCACTATTAGTTCCATTCACAGGTTTTGCTATTGATATTATTTAAATTTTCGGAAATTTTCCAGTGCAACCTTTGGATTGTGGTGATGTCAATAGGCTGAGACAAACCTTTACTGCCGAATCGAACGTGTTTCGGCAAAAGTAGATATAAATTACGTTGATTTCCTTCGTGGCTGTAGTATACTAGGGCCATGATATTATTTTCTGAGACACTAGGAATTTTCGGCGTAAATCCGCTTCAGGCTAAAAAGATATTTTAGAGAAACTGCTGGCGAACTGGTGGTAGAGTTCCGGTGTCGTAGTTCGAGGACATAATCTGCATTACGTGCATTGTAGTGTTCCAGTTTGGTTTTAAGGTTTTATGAACCCGTAATTAAAACAAGTTATATAAGAAGGGTTAGGTAAGGTTAAGGTCTCACGGGGAGCAACGCATTTGCACTTTGAAATCTGGATTTCGGGTAGATGTCTATAGGCTGCAGTCATCACTTAACATTAATGTGTGAGCTGCATGCTTGTGTGCCACCATCGTTTCATAAAAAATAGGGATGGAAGCTTCATTTCTGGCAATCAAAGAGTCATGAGTCATGACATCGCATGCGAATTTTCATTTTTGTTTTTTGGGTCTAGTTTTATGCATGCCTCCTTGTTTGCAAGCATAAAATGGAGTATTCTAGATGCGACTAACAATCGTCGATAGTCGCACTGTCTGTTCTTTCTACTTGATACACATAACGAACGAAAATTTGATCAAGATCACGACGATTTCACGTAAGATTATTCCTCTCATGAAACACGTTATCATGCCACATCACAAACCTGCACCCACTTTTTACGAACGCTAGTTCGTTGAAATCAAATAATTCCATTGCAAACTTTTCAATGCACTTATTCTAAGTTTTTCTCGAGTTCGCTCGTCGATCGGCCGCAGCGAAACACGCCGATTAGGAACCGGTTCGCGGGCATACGAGCGGTGCATTGCACTCTACGCCTTCTAAGCACACCGCGTTCCCGACTTCATCCCATACAAACCACCCTTGCAAACGTAACTTAGACGCTTGCGTTACAATACCCACTAGAAAATTACGCTCAAAACATTAAGTTAACGTAACGCGATAGAATGAGGTTTGCGCGTGTTGTTCTCTATGAGTAACCTGGGTGGTTTTGTCAAGTTGAGTTAGAGTATACGCGGTTAACGATAAAATAAGTGCGATTCATTGACATCGGTCATGCGGCTCAGATATGCTGCTTAGACTGGATTAGGTAAGGCTAGGTCCGCGCCTGTTTTATGATACGCGACGGGGACGTTATTTTATAAAATTCTAACACGTTTTAGTTTTATTTATCGGTTGTTTCCGTTTTGCTATCACGAATTGCGTATGATAGCGGGTTTATTTTCTTTGTGCTCTTAAAAGTCGTAAATACTGAAGATGGTTTCAGTAGCTGTTATTTTTTTGTTAATACAGCAGTCGGAGCACAACTTTAATTTAAATACAAAGCTTAATAAATAAAGAAGACCTCTTACAAGCTTAGAGATACATCGATGGTCTTATCCAGGATATTTACCTAGTAAAGTAAATACTGTTATAAAAAAAAAAAATAAATAAAAATATTTATTCAGTAACAAAGGTATAAAATTACAGTAATCAGTGGTCGGAGCTACCTTTTAAGCAACAAGTTTGCTTGTGTCTTCCATAACAAGTTTTAAAGAAACCTATTTATTTACTTATGTGTACACCAAATGTATAAAATATAAATTTAATGTGTAAAACAAATTATATGTTAGTAAATGAAAAGAGTCAAAAAAAAGAAAAAATAACAAAAATAACGCTAGGAGAGGTATAGTAGTAGTTGCAGTTGTGTGTGTGTGTGTGTGTGTGTGTGTGTGTGTGTGTGTGTGTGTGTGTGTGTGTGTCTATGAGTGATTTACTAAACATTTAAGTTGATTATATGTCAATGGTAACAACCATTCAATTACTTTTTTTTTACATTTGTAGTTCGTAAGATGATAAAAGTTTTGCTCCTTATTAATTTTATTGTACAAGTAAATGGATTGAAAAGTAAACTGCCTCTCAGCAAATTTTGACTTTATTTGAGGTAGTGCTATTACATTACACTTTCGTCTTTTATTATTAATTTTGTCTTTATCAAATACGAGAGTCTTGTGTTTTTTTAGGGCTATTTGTAGTACATACAACTTTCTTACAGATAGGATGCTGTATGTTTCATATAAACTATGAGTAGCGAATCTGTATGGTTTGAAAAACATTACCTTTAGTAATAGTCTTTGAGCCCTCTCAATATCTAAAAATCTTGTTTTTGTAGCAGCACCCCAAATCGAAATGCCGTAGCTGATAACTGATTGAGCTATGTTATACACTGCCGCTGTACACACAAGACATACACAAACACCCAGACTGTACCCACCCATACGCCAGTTGTATAATTATAGTTGACGACCCGGTTAGTCCAGCGGTGCGAAACCACCGTTTGATTCAAAGGGTCGCGGGTTCGATCCCCGCACCGGAACAAATATTAGTATGGCCTACAGATATTTGTTTCGGGTCTGGGTGTTTGTGTATGTCTTGTGTGTACAGCGGCACCCACGACACAAGTTTATACCTACTGTGGGGCTGTGAGTATAAGCGTATTTTATTTTATTTATTTATTTTTTATATACTGATGGTAAGGTTCCAGTAGGTACCTATATTGAGTCCGAGGGCACCGAATTACCTAAGCTATCTGCCGCCAAATAGTGTTAGGCCCTGTGTTTCGTTTAGATCAGAGGTTCCCAAACTATTTTTTCTTGTAGACCCCTCTCAATTTTTTTCTGGTTTCGGTGGACCCCCTTGCTAACATTTATATCACTTTCCCATACATCCCATTTTTATTTACGCATATACGTAGACCCCATTGAGTATTTTCTATGACCCAGACCCCATAGACCCCATATGGACCACTTTGGGAACCACTGGTTTAGATGGTAATGTACGGCCCCGTAATAACTATAACAGAGACAAAACAAGTTAGGCCGACTCACATTTGGAGATCTGTGGTTTCACGGGTGGCATTTTGATCTCTATTCTTTGTGTAAGTAGTCTATAGGCTGCAGAATCACTTTAAGACTGGGTTGCATCAAGATATTTGTGAAACTTAAAGTTATTGTAACATTTCACATCCTTCTCTAACTTAAAGAAATCTGTTAATGTTAGAGAAGGATGTGAAAGGATGTGAAACGTTGCAACAAGATATTTGTCAAAGTTAAAGTTCTTGTAACACTAGCTGTTGCCCGCGGCTTCGCCCGCGGATGTCGTTTAAAAAGTAGTGTATGTTCTTTCTAAAAGTCAACTCTAACTAGCATAGTTGGCAATAGATGGCGCTGCTGCTACCATAAAGCAATGCAATAAATGTGAAGGAAAGATTTGACAAATCGGGCAGGACTTCAGTAGCTCAATTGGAAGAGCGGCTGGACTAGATTCCCAGTAGGTCGCGAGTTCGAGCCTCGCCTGAAGTCAAATTTTTCTTTCCATTTTTCTTTAAGAATAAAATAGGACTTCAGTAGCTCAATTGGAAGAGCGGCTGGACTAGATTCCCAGTAGGCCGCGAGTTCGAGTCTCGCCTGAAGTCAAATTTTTCTTTCCATTTTTCTTTAAAATAAAATATATTTCACAAGCATGTGTTAATGCGAAATAATAAAAAAAAACAATTATTAAGGGTAAAAGCGACTTCTTTACAATATTCAATAAACTGCAAAGTCTATTATATCGGTTGCCTAACTAGCATAGTTGGCAATAGATGGCGCTGCTGCTACCATAAAGCAATGCAATAAATGTGAAGGAAAGATTTGACAAATCGGGCAGGACTTCTGTAGCTCAATTGGAAGAGCGGCTGGACTAGATTCCCAGTAGGCCGCGAGTTCGAGTCTCGCCTGAAGTCAAATTTTTCTTTCCATTTTTCTTTAAAATAAAATATATTTCACAAGCATGTGTTAATGCGAAATAATAAAAAAAAAACAATTATTAAGGGTAAAAGCGACTTCTTTACAATATTCAATAAACTACAAAGTCTATTATATCGGTTGCCTAACTAGCATAGTTGGCAATAGATGGCGCTGCTGCTACCATAAAGCAATGCAATAAATGTGAAGGAAAGATTTGACAAATCGGGCAGGACTTCAGTAGCTCAATTGGAAGAGCGGCTGGACTAGATTCCCAGTAGGCCGCGAGTTCGAGTCTCGCCTGTAGTCAAATTTTTCTTTCCATTTTTCTTTAAAATAAAATATATTTCACAAGCATGTGTTAATGCGAAATAATAAAAAAAAACAATTATTAAGGGTAAAAGCGACTTCTTTACAATATTCAATAAACTGCAAAGTCTATTATATCGGTTGCCTAACTAGCATAGTTGGCAATAGATGGCGCTGCTGCTACCATAAAGCAATGCAATAAATGTGAAGGAAAGATTTGACAAATCGGGCAGGACTTCTGTAGCTCAATTGGAAGAGCGGCTGGACTAGATTCCCAGTAGGCCGCGAGTTCGAGTCTCGCCTGAAGCCAAATTTTTCTTTCCATTTTTTTTTTAATAAAATATATTTCACAAGCATGTGTTCATGCGAAATAATATAAAAAAACAATTATTAAAGAAATCTGTGAAAAAAAGAGAAGGATGTGAAATTTAACAATAACTTTAACTTTAACAAATATCTTGGTGAAACCCAGGCTAGGTGCCAAGCGACAGGAGCCTGCCGGGAATGTAAATTGCATTTTTTTATGTAGGTAAGTAACGTCTGAAGTCTCAGTTGTGTGCCAGAAATTACAGGGCCATAACCTGAACCGAACACGACAGCGATATATAGAATAGAATAGAATAGAATCATTTATTGCAGGCAACTAGGGCCCTTAACATACTATATTAACATATTAATATTATACATTATAAATAAATCTTAAACACTAACACCAAATCACTGGTTTATTTCTGAGGCGTACGTCTTACCTCCCAAAATTTTTACACTACGCCTTCGGGCCAGAAGTCAGGACTGATAAATATCTGCAGATGTTTGGCAGGTACACGTAGCTTAAAAGATTTGAATCCCTTGCGTCGGCTTGACTTCAAGGCTTCAATCTCTCCTTGTATTTGTCCCTCAGTTTGTCTGATGATCTGACATCTGATGATCTTCTCCGTCATGTATGATTGAACGTCGCTGATGGTAGTTTTTTCGTTCAGACAAGAAAGATACACAAAAGCGTAGGTTTCGGCAGCCTTCAGCTGTGATGCTGGCGATCCGGTACCTTTCAGATATATACTATACTAGCGGCCCGCCCCGGCTTCGCCCGCGCTGCTCTGCTCCTATTAGTCATAGCGTAATGTAAGCTATCCTATCTTTCAAGTTGGATCGAACTGCACATGGTGTGCGAATTTTATTATAATCGGTTAAGTGGTTTAGGAGTCCATTGAGGACAAACATTGTGACACGAGATTTATATATATTAAGAAGATGAGATACATACTCATTTTGCGAGAGCCGTTGAGAAATAAGTAGATATTATAAACCTATATCACAATAATGCCAAATTTTTACTCTCTGTCTGGTTTAAATGTGGGTGTAAATAGACCAGTCAGCCATTTCTGCCTTTCTAAGGATTTCCAGAAACAGTATTAAATAGCTTGGAATCCGCAACAAAGGTTATCCAGGGTCACAAAAGGTCGCCAAAGGTCAGTTTCAGTTAGAGCGATTGCTGCTGACATTTCACAACTCTAATGAACTAATTGATACGCCATGCGTTGACCTTTGTAGTTCGAGAACACGTTAGTTCAAAGATTAAGTAAGTACAGTAAGTACTCAACAATTAATATTGCACATCGAGCCTGCGAAAGAGACGATCCGCTCGTTTCGACTTCATAGAGCATTATCTCTGCTGCAAACTGCTTACGTAAGCACTGACAGTCCGGTATTGGTCAAAACTTGATCAAAATGGTCGACAAACGTCAAATAAGTACGGTGCGAAAGAGATAACGCTCTACAGACCCGAAATAAGCCGAAGTCTCCTTCCTAGGCTCGATGTGCAATATTTATTGTAGAGCACTGTACCTAGTTTAAAGTTAATTCCAATTTTTATTTTCGCCCTTTTTTAATTGATTATTTTTATTATAATACCTAATAGTTGTCCTATGTCCTTGTCCGGCTCCACTTGCGTGTTGGTCGGTTTTTCGCGTAACTTGTGCAAACTCATCAAATCATGGAAGGCTTTATGCATTTCAGCTGAAATGCATATAGCCTTCGGAAAATAAGGCAGCTATTTTATGTATGTACCTATTTTGTAATCATGAATAGCTAGTTCTTCTTATCACATTACCTGAGTCCGATACAGTACATAAGCAAAAAAAATATGTAATGAATTTTTTTCAACAATTTAGTCAATCTGTGCCGTCTTGATTAATAATAAATTTGAAAGTAACTTCTCGCCTGTAATCTCCGAAAGGGGTTCGCCGGTTACCTACGTTTTGGCCCATGTAACAGGTGGCGAGCCTATTGACATCTCCGGGCACATTACCAATTTCCGAGGTACTGGGAAACTTTTAGAAAATGGAAAAATCCCAATAGAACCAATAATCCAAAAATCTCAAAATTAATAGACCTCGACCTGGGAATCGAACCCGGTACCCCAGCGTAGTAATAGTGGCCTGCTACTACTAGGCTAGTGAGGCAGTTAATAATAAATTTCAATTTACAACAATCAATTAAAAACATCATGGGGCAGAAAATCTGCGGTATAACTCAAAAGTCGCATCTATCGAAGCCTTAATCTATGTCGCTCAATGTCTGTTAAAAGGGTGAATGCAATAAGAACAGACACGTAACCCACTGATCGAAGCAACAATATAAAACGCGACATAGATTACGTCCGTTGTAATTGTAGCGAGTGATGAATGGCATTTTAATTATCATTAACCGTAAAATAAACACCGATACCTGTAAACGCTTTTATTGACATTAACTACAACTTTTTTTTGTGTAAGGGAGGTGGCAAACAAGCAGCTCACATTTTTTTTTATTTCTGTAGGTTGACAGACAAGCAAACGGGCCACCTGATGGCAAGTGGTAACCGTCGCCTATGAACATTTACAACACCAGGGGAGTTGCCAACGCGCTGCCAGCCCTGAAGGACTCTTTTGATGCCATTTTTGAAGAACCCCTTAATGTAGCACCTAGGGAACACCTCAGAGGGAAGTTCGTTCCACAATTAACACGTTCTGGGCAGGAACGAACGTGAAAACCCCGTTGAGCACTGCCAGGTGTCCAGTCGGTGAGGGTAGAACTTCTCACATCGGCGGGTAGTACGGTGTAGGAAAAGAGACGGTGGCACCATGTCAAACAGTTCAGCAGAGCACTCACCATTGTAGAGACGGTACAACACGCACAGACTCCCAATGTCTCTGCGCAGGATCAGATGTTCGAGCCTGTCACATTGGTGTTAAGCGATGGCTGCAGCCTGTAGACACACCGCGGACACTCCGCCAAAATTCCATACAAACGCATAAAATGGTTTCCATTACACAGACATCAATCAGTGACGTGAATTGTGTACATAGAACGTAGAGAATACCAAACGTCTCCCATAAGAGGGGAGGAGGTTGGTTGAGGCGGGGAAATCGGGCGGGACGTCGAAGTATCCATTCTATACCTACATTTTCTCTGCTATAGACACGACATCTAGAGGTCAAAATGCAGATGCGTTGCAACCCCTGAAACTTGTGTTGATATGCTTCTGTGATAGTTATTAAGGGGCCGTAGCTTTACATTAATAACTGTAATTCAAGAGTGTAGTTGCATTGTATGGGGTTATGAAAAGCAAAATATCTGGTGCTGGAGTTCCAGCGCATGAGCTCGAATGCGTAGGCACCACTGCATTATCTAATATACTTGCCGCTAAATGGTAGTATTCAGCACTTTAAGGTGTTCCGGTCAGGAGGTAATGTACGGCCCTCTAATTTCCAGCACAGAGGCATAACACCTTTACCAACACATAGCACAACAGCCTCAGGAGTGGTAACGTATTTGCATTTTGACTTTGGTCTTTGTGTGGGTGTCTATAGGCTGCAGTCATCACTTAACATTAATGTGAACTGCATGCTTGTTTGCCACTACCACGATGTGAATTAGAACATTTTTACTTTAGTTTTAACTAAAACATATATGTACTTAGGGCTTAGAGTACACTTTATCCAATTAATGCTTAGAGGTACCTAGGTACATAAATTCCGACGAGATGCGTCGTCGGGTCGATGCGACCAAGTCTAGAAAAAAACAAGTTCAGTAAACCTTAGATCAAACCTTATTTGTAAACATTGGTATCATGGGTGAACCATGTTTTCCAGTTCTAGATATGCTATAGTACAAAAATGTCAATTTTTTTCTGAATTTGAATAGTTTATTCTCATTAAATTATGATCTCTAAAAGCACCTATGTACGCAGTCCCATAATGCATAACTATATGAATAACGTATAGGTTCATAGGTACAAATATTCATTAAATCATTATTGGCACTGGTCTAATTATCACGATCATTATGAAACGCGTCTTATCTATACCGATATTATAAAGCTGAATAGTAAGTTTGTTTGTTTGCTTGAACGCGCTAATCTCAGGAACTCGGGAACTACCGATTTGAAAAAATAGTGTTAGATAGCCCATTTATCGAGGAAGGCTTTAGGCTATATAACATCACGCTAAGACGAATAGGAGAGGGTAGGTAACGTTGCACCCGCGCGAAGCCGGGGCGGGCCGCTATTAAAGATATGGGGGATAGCTTGCACTCTGATGAGTAAAAATTGTGAATTCTACAGCCTATAGATATACCCATACACAAATGCCGGTATTAAAATGCGAATGCGTTGCCATCCCTCAGGCCTAAGTTGTTTTGTCTTATTGATTAGCATAGATTTCGTTTTATACATGACACTTATGGACACTTACAATACCTACTACATCTATATTTTTTACGGGGTAGGCAAAGAGTGTGGATTGCCCGATATCTCGGTCCTGACACACCTCGTGTGCTTTTTCTCCCGTCTATCTTCAATGATAATTCGCTCAGACAGTAGGTACTCGACCTATTTGGTCAAGCTAGGTCGGTCTTGGTCTTTCTGGGCCTCTGCAATCATCAACATTCGCATTGTAGGTATATCTGTTTAATCATTCGCTCATTTGACATTCTTTCTACATGCCTGAACCATGGGAGCATAAAAAAACCTTTCTTTATGTCATAAATGCAATAATCTGTGGAACGGTCGCTTGCACTGGAACACATTGTTTAAGGATGCACTATTTCTGAGCATCGTTGTTTTGAAGCCCATATCGTAACTAGTTAGCTGGGATCCCAGTCGTAGCTTTTTATATTTTTATTTATATCTATCATTAGAAATAAAATGCCATGTGTGTCTCGCTCGATCGCGGGTAGGATTCCGTGAGATGAAATAGGATTATTTACTTGCGATCGGATGTTAAGGGAGTTTTAATCATATATATATATTTTTTATATTATTTCGCATTAACACATGCTTGTGAAATATATTTATTTTTTTAAAGAAAAATGGAAAGAAAAATTTGACTTCAGGCGAGACTCGAACTCGCGACCTACTGGGAATCTAGTCCAGCCGCTCTTCCAATTGAGCTACTGAAGCCCTGCCCGATTTGTCAAATCTTTCCTTCACATCTATTGCATTGCTTTATGGTAGCAGCAGCGCCATCTATTACCAACTATGCTAGTTAGGCAACCGATATAATAGACTTTTCAGTTTATTGAATATCGTAAAGAAGTCGCTTTTACTCTTAATAATTGTTCTTATATTATAGGACTAGATTCCCAGTAGGTCGCGAGTTCGAGTCTCGCCTGAAGTCAAATTTTTCTTTCCATTTTTCTTTAAAAATAAAACATATAAATTTTGATGCATAGTACAAAAATTAAGCTGTAATAAAACCTTACAAATTCCTACCATTTTTTGGAATGTAGGTGGTAAAAAGCATGCAGTTTACATGGATGTTAAGTCCAGTGATCCAGTGATCCAGTGGTCCAAGATCCAGTGCCGGATAAAGCCGGTGTGGGGCCCGTAGCAAATGTGACCATGGGGCCCTAGAGTTACATTGCTTACTGAAATTTAGGATGTAAATAAAACAGAACATTTACGAAAAGGAATCGAAAACGGACTCCTGTAAATATTGTGGTATTGCCAACTTGCAACATAATAATATACCTATATAATTACAGTGTGGCCAACGCTCACTTTGAGAATAGCTAAGGTTTATTTTACATACCTATTTGTGTTTTTTTAGGGCACAGGCGCGGGGCCCTGGGGACAGGGGAGAACGTGCCATAATCGCCACGCTTGGCTGGTAGATTGGCGATCGCAGTGGCGGTAGTTTTATCGCGAGACGTTGCTGCCCGTCCCGCGTTGATTTCGTCTTTTATTTCACTATTATTTTTTGTGTAGGCTAAAATGCATCATTACGGAACCCCACCCTTATCTATCAGTTGGAATGGTCAGCGGTCGTCGTCCATTTTTCTATTTGCAAGCAAACCGGTTGTAACAGATCGTGTGAAAATCATACGACTGCACGGCGCAGTGACAAACTCCAGCTATTGTAATAATCTATACTACTTAATATAAATCTGTAGAAGTGTAAATTCTGTACATTAAAAATATTGAAAAAATAAATACCAGGGGATGTTATTAGATCGATACCGAACACAAATATGTGATTTGATTTTTTTTTGTCTATCTGTTTGTCTGTCTGTCTGTCTGTCTGTTTGTTCAAGCATCACATAAAAACTACAGCTCCGATTGAAACTTGGTATAATTATACTTTAACCTTTGGCGCACAACACTGGGTACTTTTTATCCCGGAAAATGTCTGTTTGTCTGTGTGTTTGTGCACGCTAATATCAGAAACGGCTTATTCGATTTGCGGTTTTCACTAATATATTGTAGCAAGTTTCACTTAACATTAAGCGTTTGTTTCCTGTAAATCGGTTCAGAAATAAAAAAGTTATGTCAATTTAAATAATCGTATCGAATATTTTTAAGCTATTCAGTATCTTAGTTCTATCTTTTAGGGAGTTTAGTACCTAATAGGTGAAAACGGACCCTACGGATAACTAATCCTCCGCTGTCTATCTGTCTGTCCGTCCGTCCGTCTGTCTGTCACCAGGCTGTATCTCATAAATAGTGATAGCTAGAAAGCTAACATTTTCACAAATTGTGTATTTCTGTTACCGCTACTCGTATAATGTAGACGCTTAAAATTTTCTCAGAATTTTTAGGTCTTATGTTGTATTGTGGCTTCCATAATAAATCTATATACATACATACATACAAATGAATGAAATTGGAGTGTTGTTTGTAATATTAAAATAATCGCTTTTTACTAAACGCATAAGTATGTATACACGGTACATATACCAATACAACATTTTTTACAAGTTTTGTCTGTCTGTCTGTCTGTCTGTTTGGCGGGGCTAATCGGAACTGCTTGACCGATTTTGACGGGACTTTCACTGGCAGATAGCTGATGTGATAAGGAGTAACTTAGGCTACTTTTGTCTCCATACATCCATACATACATACTACATACAAATAAGAAGAATTGGAGTGTCTTCGACTTTGACGGGACTTTCACTGGCAGATAGCTGATGTGATAAGGAGTAACTTAGGCTACTTTTATCTCCATACAACCATACATACATACCTACATACAAATAAGTAGAATTGGAGTGTATCCGACTTTGACGGGACTTCCATCGGTAGGTAGCTGATGTAACAAGGAGTAACTTAGGCTACTTTTATCTCCATACATCCATACATACATACATACATACATACATACCTACATACAAATAAGAAGAATTGGAGTGTCTTCGACTTTGACGGGACTTTCACTGGCAGATAGCTGATGTGATAAGGAGTAACTTAGGCTACTTTTATCTCCATACAACCATACATACATACCTACATACAAATAAATAGAATTTGAGTGTCTCCGATTTTGACGGGACTTTCACTGGCAGATAGCTGATGCAATAAGGAGTAACTTAGGCTACTTTTATACTAGCTGCGCCCACGACTTCGTCCGGGAAGATACTGAATAATTATACTTTTTCTCACGTAGACGAAGTCGCTTGCACAGCTAGTATATAATATACGCTTACACTCACAGCCCTACAGTAGGTATAAACCTGTGTCGTGGGTGCCGTTGTACACATACAACACATACACAAACACCCAGACCCGAAACAAATATCTGTAGACCATACAAATAATTGTCCCGGTGCGGGGATCGAACCCGCTACCCTTCGAATCAAACTACAAACAAATTGTATTAGTGTTGTGGTAGGTACGCGAGCTTTTATTGAAGTATCGCTGATTAGGTAGGTATTAAATATAATTTTATTGAGGCCTCTATACTGTAATTGTCTGCTTTTATTTTATGTAATGAATGTGGCAAACAAGCATACTGCACATATCTATACAAATAAATAAAATTGGAGTGTCTGTTTGTAATATAAAAGTAACCGCTTTTTACTAAATGCATATGTATGTATACACGGTACATATGCCAAAACAAAGTTGTAACAATTATTGTCTGTCTGTCTGTCTGTTTGTTCCGGCTAATCTCGGGAAAGGCTGAACCGATTTTGACGGGACTTTCACTGGCAGATAGCTTAAGTTATAAGGAGTAACTTTGAGTCTACTTTTATACTAGCTGCGACCACGACTTTATCAGGGTAGATACTGAACAATCATAATTCTCACGCGGACAAAGTCGCGGGCACATCTAGTTGATAATACCTAATATGTTAAGTGATGACTGCAGACATCTACACAATAAAAAAAAATAAAAAAAAATGTTTTCTTTAACAATGCATGCTCCGATGGTTCGGGCATATAGAAAGAATGTCGAATGAGCGAATGACTAAACAGATATACAATGCGAATGTGGATGGTTGCAGAGGCCCAGGAAGACCAAGGCTGACCTACCATGACCAAATAGGTCGAGTTCTGTCTGATGGTGGGGTCAAAAGTCTTAGGAATCGGCGTGCATGTATGAAGAGAATGATGAAGGTAGACGAGGCACGAGAGGTTTGTCAGAACCGGGATGTCTGGCGCTCTACACTCTCTGCCTACCCCGTTAGGGACCTGGCGTGAAGATACATACATACATACATTCTTTAACAAAAAATCATAGGTTGTACATTGTGGTGGGGGTCACCTTTTAAGTAAGTAATATACTTGTGATAGGCAGCTCCGCTCTTCCTTAACATAATGATAACTTCTATGATTACATTAACACAGTTATAAAACATAATTTCAAAAGTAAATACCTACACGTAAAGTTATTATAGTTACAAAATAGTGAACAAATTAAATATTATACTATTACATTTGAAGCAGATATAGGGCGTGCATGTGTATGTGTGTGTGTGTGTGTGTGTACGTGTGCGTGTATGTGTGTGTAAGTGTGTGTATGTGTGTGTTCGTGTGTGTTGTGATTAATACTTGTGTTGTAATAACAGCTCAGTTTCAGTATAATTAAGGATAAGCATCAGTATAATTAAGTATCAGTGTAATTAAGGATTTTGCTTCGAAATGAGTTTTAGGATAAATATTTATTTCTTTGTTTATAGTATTGTACAAATGTGCTGATAAATTAGTGTATTGCTTACTTGTATAGGCAGTTCTACACCTATTTACTGTTGCTACTGTTGTTTTTCTTCTCCTGTTTAGCTTCTGTGGGTCATAACCTAATGATCTGTGAAGTTTTAGAACTGTTGAAACAATAAATAGTTTACGCACAGACAAGACATTGCTAATTCTGTATAGACTCTCTGTTGAAAATTTGTAAGGTTTCCTGTATATAATCTTTAATAATGACCTTTGTGCCCTTTCTAATTCCAGGAATTTAACTTTTGTTGTTCCTCCCCATACTGGAATACAATAAGTCATAAGAGATTGTGCCAAAGATATGTAGATTTTATTTAATAAAGTTTTACTATCGACATGTCTTAAGGTTTTGAACATCCACATCAGCTTCCTAACTCTATTTATAATAAGTTCAAGGTGGGGATGCCATGATAGCCGCTGGTCAATAATAACACCTAGATATTTCGTGCTTGTTACTCTTTCAATTATTTCACAATTGCAATTTGAGAGTGAGGGATTTGGACAAGTATGTATCTTGATATCAATATTCGGCTGAGTACTCGTGTAATTTGCAAAACATATAAAATTTGTTTTTTTTTTGTATTCAAGGTCAGAAGATGTGTATTCAGCCATTTAGCAATAATGCTTAAACCTAATTCAGTAGCCTGACGAACTTCATGCCAGGTTTTTCCAGTAAAAACTACAGCAGTATCATCCGCATAGGTAAATATACTTCCCTTCTCCAATTTCATATTGCATAAACTGTTGATATAGATGTTAAAAGCGTCGGTCACACAAAAACCAAAGATCAAGATGCACCCCTGAGACCTACTCGCAAGTTGATATGTCTCTGTGATAGTTCTTACGGTACACACAGCAGATCATAAATGCCTACCACTACCTGTGGTGTACCATTCTATGAAGATTTTCAGTTGTACTCTTGAAATTTGGATAGCTATGAATAAGCACGTCTCCTGTGTCACATCACGGACACTTCGCCAAAATTACATAAAAACGCTTATCCCTCAGGCCACCAGAAAAATATGACAATTGATATCTTACTGTTCTCGGTCCCGATCGGGACCTTTGCTGCTTCAGGGATTAAATTTGTTCTCTATTACACAGCATCAATCAGTGACGTGTATTTACACGTGCACCTGTGTGAGTAGCACGTAGAGAATACCAAACGTCTCCTATAAGAGGGAACGAGGTTGGATGAGGCGGGAAAATTAGGCGGGACGTCGAAGTGTCCATTCTATACGTAGTATTATTACATATTCTCTGCTTGTGTTTTAGAAATTTCAAGCGCCTGCGCAAAACTTATAGCAACGCTTAGGTGTGACTGAGTACCATTCCTTTTAATGCAATCACTGCTAGGTTGACTAAAATTTCAGTCGAATTAGGTGGTACCAAGTGCGGCAAGCCAACGGCTTCTTCATCACCGCTCTAGCATTTGTAGCTGTTATTTATATTAAATAGGTAAACTAAGTACGAGATTCATAGACCACACTACGACATTACTTTGACTTAGAGCCCAACTTTTATTACTTATTTTGTTTCACAGACGTGTAATAACTCTTATTTTATTCTATCTAATATTTAAGGAATCAGTAATAAAGTAAAATAGAAACCTGATGCGTCTGTGAAATAAAAACAGCATTATAAGTTAAAGAAAAGTCATAGTCCGTTCTATGAATCTCGCCCTGGCGAATCGAGGCGGGTCGAGTAGAGTCACATTTATATAATGTAGCGAGTATCTCGAATCGATGCGCCGCAACTCGTTGACAATGTAATTACAGTTTCATTGTAATGGGGCTGGTCAGAAAAACTGAGATCTTGAAAAAAATCTGCCCGAACATGGCCGTGTAGCGTCCACTACATTAAGGCGCCAACTAGTGGAACACATATGAAAACCTCACAGTACTTGTCTAGTACGGTAGATGGCGTGCATTCGAATTACATCGCACATGCGAAGATGTCTCAAGAGTTGGCATATATACAACTTCCCAACGTCAATCGTTGGGCCGCGGCCCGCCAGGCGCTATCACCTCGCCTGGTCGGAGGATCCTCCCTTTTCGTCGGAGGAACACTTCCACCCGTTCCTCCACAGTGGTGACCCCCGACGTGATTGGAAGCAACCTTCTCACCAGCCACTCTCTGCAGCACCTTCGACGACGTCATCGCTCACATCACCAGCTCCTAATCGAGCGGTAACCAAGTCACGCCAGCCAGCACCCTCGGCTTCATCAGGGATACTCCACACGCCTGCAGCGACCGCGCATGCCTGGACTACCCTGCAGCCACATCAGCGTCAGCACACTGCGCCGTCCCGCAGTAGCTACTACGCAGCGACTACCTCGATTCAAAGGGGACTTTCGCATCACCGCAGCAGCGACTACCTCGACTCACTGAGGACCTTCGCAGCCGAGTCACTGGGACTTGCGGCATGGGATTATGGCATTGGCACATCGACAGCTGCCTCGATACATATCAACCTCCAGTCTTGGAGGGGAGTGATGTAGCGTCCACTACATTAAGGCGCCAACTAGTGGAACACATATGAAAACCTCACAGTACTTGTCTAGTACGGTAGATGGCGTGCATTCGAATTACATCGCACATGCGAAGATGTCTCAAGAGTTGGCATATATACAACTTCCCAACATCAATCGTTGGGCCGCGGCCCGCCAGGCGCTACCACCTCGCCTGGTCGGAGGATCCTCCCTTTTCGTCGGAGGAACACTTCCACCCGTTCCTCCACAGCCGAAACACAAATGCACTTCATTTGTTCATTAATGAGTAAGGAGAGAAAGAAACCCTTTTGTCCAACTTCTTTTCTTTTTATATGGTAATTACCAACTAATTCTGCCTGGGGAGTTGATAAATTAATAAATGCAAATATTTACCTGAATGCCAGATACAAGTATTTTACTATGGCAGATGATCATCAAATCAGGCCGATTTTGGCCAGAACAGACAAGTAAGTCTGAGTGCCTAGTGCGAGATTCCCGATCGCGATTTTCGATCGCGATCGCGATCGCGTAAGAGTAAACGCTAATTTGTATGGAATTGAAGGAGCGTCATCTAGCGGTGAATCGATGAAGCTCCTTCAATTCCATACAAATCTGCGTTTACTTATACGCGATCGAATTCGCGTAAGAGTAAATAAAATATCGCACTAGGCACTCTGTTCTGGCCGAAATGCTTAAATTATGACATTGAGTCGTTTCCTTATTTGTGCTGACAAGATCTCAAGCTAGTAAAAAGTTTATCTGAACACACCCAATGAGAATCGACTCCCGAAAACTAGTGGACGCTGACCTGAGTTCTATTAGATTTAAATTAAAAGAAAACAATTGGATTCGAATCGTTTATTTCATCAAATGCATTGCATTATGATTATTTTTGAACAATAAATAAATTGGTGTGATACAACGTTACCTTGTATAATAACGATTTAACTATTTAGTTAATTCTTTTATACATATCATATATGACATGCTACATACGTATACACTCGTGTACTTACCAAATAAGATATTATACCTACACAAAAATATACAGCAATATTAAAATTGTGATGTTTTTTTTTGCAAAACAGTAATTATTAAATTATTATTAATTCTGAAGGCAATTATATTTTGTCATCTTTAAAAAAATACGTACTAAACTTGTAGTTTGTACATAATTATTAGATATATGATACTCAGTAACATACTACATTGTAAAATAGAGATGTGATATGCTTCGAATTATAAAATAAATTAATTGAACGAAAATATATATTTTATATTTACCTAAAAATAAAATACGTCCGAGTGTATACGCATCTAACAACTAATAAATGTTATAGAAGTAAACTCATTTACTCAACAATTACACAATAAATGTGGTTACTCCTCTTATTTCATTAATTCAGAATAATTCTATACGTTTAGAAGTATTAAGCTAAAGAAGGAATGAACGAGGCATCGAGTTAAATTAAAAAACGAAAAATAAAATCGGGTCTTTGGCTAATGTACTGGTAATAGCGTGAAGAGAATTGTACTTAACAGGTGACAGAAAAATAATACTATTTCTAACAAGTTAGCTGCACTGTATTTTGTAAATAAGTATTGTTACCGGGCCGATTCTGCCCGGTACTTAAGCTTGTAAAACCTTTTGAAATAAGCCAGATATAAAACAGATAAGCGTACCAGGTTTTAAATACCTGGTATCGCAGAGGTGTATAAATTTTTTGGCTATACATTATTGCGTCGCGAATTAACCTATTGATTAACATTTTGTTAAAAAATTCAAATCACTGGTGCATGCAAAAAGTTCATGTCCCACTACTGTCGAGTTACAATTCAATTTAAAATTTTTAAATGTTTATTGATATGCAGTTTCTCTTTCACAAAATCCGTTAATAATTTTTTTTATTCCATAATTAAGACATCGTCAAGAGTGGGACAACATTATTGACTTCACAAAGAAGTCACAAAGCGGGATATGTCAACCGATCACAATACAAAAAACGTACACAATTTATAATTTCTCAAAATAGCACCAATATTCAAATATTAGCACATAGAGTGTACAAAAAACGAGCTGGCAACATTCAATTCAAACAAATTCAACTAGCAACACCAAACGTTTACGTCAGCAACCAAATGTCATAGTACGCTAAATAGAAAAGTATGCAAAATGCAAACATTACTTTACATTGTATTGAAACGGTATTAGACATTGGTTAGTAGACATAGAGATATGATTAATTAAGATTACATTGAACATTTGCACCCTATATTCGATCACACATTCCTAAAACATTATAAAATATACAATAGTTTCATGTAAATAGATATGTAACTGTATAAGTAAAATTAATTATTCACTATGGTAACACTTTAACTACGGAATCATAGATAGAGAAAATGTCAAGAAAGTTGAAGACTACGCAGGAAGTTCTCCTAGAAAGCTTTATTTCCAATCCAGGAAACCTCATATTTTCAATTCGAATAACGTACAGAGTAAACAAAATTAACAACCGATAACACATGTTAAAATTTACAAAACTACAACTAAAGATTCAACACAAGGGTTGCCAACTACAACAATTATATTACCTAAATTTATTTGGTCTCATTTTAGTAACGGTTATTTCAACAGAAACAAATCAGAATCATTATTTTACACTAAACACCGGTAATACGAGTATAAATATGTCGGTTGGGTTAAATATTTTATTCTATTTATAAATGAGCTGTATATGCTTATAATCTGCGTCGTTTATGGAGAGAACACCCTGAGGCTTCTGAGTAGAGTTGCCAATACGTTCGCAAGGCATTCTGCTCGGAGTGCGAGTTGGCCTTCGAGTGTCGAATTGGTGTCTTGTCCTTGTCCTTGAGAAGTTTTGGTGTTATTCTCGTGAATTATTTGCGCCATTTCAGCACCGGCGAGTTCTTTAAATGCTGCTGTGACGTCGTGAACGCGGAGGACTAGGTTTCTCGTCTGGAGTGGGGCTGACGTGTGTCTGCCGAGAGCCTGCACAAAGAAATTGAAAGATTACTTACGGAAACATCAAGTTTTCATTTTATTCTTTACAATTTTATTCACGGACGAACTAGGATTCTGTATTTTTCCACCCACGATGAAGACAACGAGCATCAACCATCGTCAATTAGGTATCTGTTGAAACTCTTAATTTAGAAGGTGCCATTGACAACCTTTACAGTCAGATAAAACCCGATATTCTTAGGCCCCAGGCTCGATAGTGAGTCTTGGGCCTCGGGCATATGAGAAGCCACCGAGCCACCCAGGCCGACCCTGAAGAAATGCCCCAATTGATAGTGTCAAGGTCCCAATTGGTCTGTCGATGACAATAGGAAAAACTGTGTTTATTTTGACAGGTACATAAAGTATTTCCAAATTTAAATTCTAAGGCGCTTACCTGTGCAAGGTCAGCCAGTCTTCGTAACGGCGCTAAACAATCAGCCAGCGCGGTGGGCGCGGCAGGTGCTTTAGCAGCACCCAGAGCACCCACTAGCGCCCGCGATGCACCCACCAGTGATACCGCACATGACGTTAATTCACTGCGTGCGCGCTAAAGGATAATAAAATAAAGGTTATAATTTATGGTCAGTGAAAGAAGAAGAAAATTTTAGTGACTCTTTTGTAGTTAGCTCTATTAGCTGAATTACCTAATATACTTGCCGCTAAATGGTAGTGTTCAGCACTATCGTGTTCCAGTCAGGTGGTAACAGAGGCATAACAACTTAGGCCTCAGGAGTGGTAACGCATCTGCATTTTGACCTTGGTCTTTGTGTGGGTGTCTATAGGTTGTAGTCATCACTAAACATCAATATGAACTGCATGCTTCTTTAGCACTTCCATTACATAAAAAAAATCATAGGTACCTGAAATTTAACTTCATCGATATCTTCTCCACCACCATGCGCGTGCTGGTGTGAACATTTCTGCGCGACCTGATGTAGCCTCTGTAACAAGCCGTCCACGGCAACTTCGGTCTTACACAGTAGGTTCTCTATCGACACATGCCCATTATTCCCTGCTGAGAATTCTGGGAACTTCACCGTAGGCGGTGATGGTGGTGTAGGAATATCATCCACCACATCTTCTTTAAACCGCACATGGTTCTGCACTTTTGGAGTTGGACTGGCACTATTACGCCTAAAAGACTTCCTCTCCGATAAAGGTGGGCTAAAAACTTTCTGGTCACAAGGTGCACCATTCAGAAGGTCTGGCCGATTGCTAAACCGACGATTCATTTGTGGCGAACATAAAGATAGAGCCGTCGACATGTCCTTGTTCTTCAAAATGGTATTCTTTGTCTCGGAATTTGATCGGACATGTCGGTTTTGTAGCGTCAATGAACTATAGTTCTGTGATGATCGCAACGGAGGTTCGTCATCAGTTAGTCTACTCTCGTTCTCTAAATTTCTATATGTATTGAGGTTGCGTTGAAAGTGTGGGGAGCCGATGCTAGCCAGACGCTGCTCGTTGTTTCGTATCGGAGACTGCTTTTGTGCATTTTTAATTCGTAAAACTTCAATACTCGGGACAGGTGGAAGTGGAGGTTTTTTTGGTGGTAACAGAAGCGGTGGAGGAGGTGATAGTACTCTATTCTCAATTCGCGGAGGCAACTTTGGAGGATTCTGCTCATTAATATCACAAACGACTTTGTAATTTAACTTCCTATTATTTAGTGTACTGAAATGATTATTTGGTATTTCGACAGCTGTTAATTCATTGTTCAAACAGGTGAAAGAATTTGATCTGGGTCTCGGTGCGGGAGTAGGAGGCTTTTTTGGGGGTCTTTCAGGAGGTATACTCTCGCCGTTTTTTCTTCTAGGAGGCGGTCGGATTTCACAAACGTCGGGCATGGAATCTGAGTTTTCTAATTGTCCCTCAACTTTTTCTGTTTCATCATTACTATCATCACTCTTATTTTTATCTTTGCTGCAACACGAAAACATACCTTTCCTTTCAACAGTCGGGTATTCTATCACATGCGTGTTGCCATTCGACTGTTTTTCCCCTGTAATACTTTTTCTTTTGCCTTTAGGAGAATCAGATTTCACTGGATTTTGTTGTTTATTTCTATCTTTTAATAACAAACTATTTCTAGCATCACTAAGAGTTTTAGCTGTAAACATATTTCTGATTTCACTAACACTAAGCGTTCCTCGCACGACATCACCATTGGTTGTTGTTTCATTTAAGTTTTTTGCTTCTAATATTTGTGCTTGATTCACATAGCTGACTTGATCCCTATCTAAAGTCGATGAATTGGATCCTGGCGGAGGTGGAATAATGTAGGACATTATCTCTTCTGGCGTCAGTTCAATGGCTGGTGTTATTTTTACTGTAGGAGGCTGAATAGTAACGTTTGCGATAAATTCTTCCAAATCATTGCTTTTGGGATTACTTTCTTGTTCGGTATCATTATCATCAGCAAATGACGGTGGTACGATGGGTAATATTTGAGGCACGTGTGTCACACCATCTAGTTCATCAGGTGTTTGTGGAGGAGGTATTAAAGTTAAATCTATAAGCTCGGCGTCATTGTCAATACTTTCTTCACTATAGAAAGGAAATTCTGCGGCATCTTCTCTGCTGCTCTTTTCTCTTAATTGCTTTAAATATTCTTTCAAGTTTGGTTCTTTATCGGGTGGTGGATCTGGACTATGTAGGCCAAAACTAGTTCTGACTGCTTTGTTTGAAGGTTTATTCTGATGTTTGCGTACAGGGCTGTTAGTTGGGGTATATAGAGAATCATTGTCACTTTCAGAATGACACACATCGTTGTTGAGTGCCATTAAAGCGTCAGTGAGTCCACAGTTATTCAATATGGCACTTAAACCCTGAGACTGTCGTCTCGTTAAGTCACCAGTATATTGTTTTTCTGTTTCAGCTGCACTTAAACCACTTAATCCTTGATTTATAGTTTCAGTTAACAACAAAAGAGAATCACTATGCTTAAGTATACCAGGAGCGTCATCAGTTGCCGACATTCTACTATTATTCGATTCCGTATCACTCTCTAAGTGATCAACACAAGTCTCTTTACCAACAAATTCATCTCTTAAAATACCATTATACCCATTTTCATTATAAACATCACTATTTTCAGTCAAATACTGTTCGGAGTTTTCTACTAGCTTCTGCATCTCAGCCACTCTCCTTAAAACCTCTTCGTTCTTAGCTTCAACTAATTTGGGGTTATTTGTTGCGTTTTCCAAGAGTTCCATAGAGAGAACGCTTTGGAGATCAAAGCCCATGCCATCGTCTAAATAACAAGCATCATTTGGATCGAATAACCTAAAGTCTTCAGTTCGCTTGCACTTTTCGAAGTAAATGTCGTGGCCTAGAAGACCTGGCATCGTCTCATAACCCATTAAAGGACTGGAGTTATTGCTTTGATTCCTATTATTAATACTGGTGTTCATGTTTGTATCGAGGCTGGACTTAGATTGATCCGGCGTGCAATGATATGGCGGTGGCATCGTAAAGATAGCGAAGTGTTTTTTAGATAACATCAGAGGATCGTCGTAGTGCAAGTAGCTCCATTTCGCTGGCACAACATTATGCTGTGATAGATAAGGGGGTGCTGAAACGAAAGAACATTTCAATAGGGATGTTCTAGATGTACTAACTTCAACATTGTTATTTTTACTTCGTTCATTTGTTACTTTTACTTCTTAAACAGGTATAATTTATTTTGATTAAAACACATGTTCTTTTTCTTTTACTTCAAAAAATTATAGTTTTCTCACCAATATCCTCTGTGATCGGTTCCCTTTCGAGTTCCACATTCAATTCTTGACCAGTCGCAAGCCTATAGTATCTGAAAATAAATTGAAATTGTTTTAGTTTGATTAAAAAGGTTGGATATGGTTGACTAACACACTGCTTATTTTTGTTATTAACCTTCTAGTCTTTCATCCGAAATAAAGATTTTGAAATTACAGGCTTGTTTTTGGGTAGCGTAGATAATCAGGTAAATGTCGCATCCTCGCTTTTAGGGTAAACACGACATCTATACATATAGACAAATAAATAAAATTGGAGTGTCTGTTTGTAATATAAAAATAACCGCTTTTTACTAAATGCATATGTATGCACACGGTACCTATACCGAAACAATTTTTTTTTTTCAATTTTTGTGTCTGTCTGTCTGTTTGTTCCGGCTAATCTCGGGAGCGGCTAGACCGATTTTGACGGGACTTTCACTGGCAGATAGCTTATGTAATAAGGAGTAACTTAGGCTACTTTTATACTAGCTGCGCCCACGACTTCATCCGGGTATATACTGAACAATCATACAATCTCACGAGGACGAAGTCGCGGACACAGCTAGTATTTAATAAATAATTACTTACTCCAGAATAACGAACTGAGTACTCTAACAGACGTTGATCTCTAGATGTAGAGCTTTGTTCTATCAAAATTATGAATAGGTACAAGTAGAATATCGTCGCATTAGTCTGCATATCACGGCAGCTAAAAGTGACCCAAATAACCGATAAGCGACGAAGTGTTTGGTTAGATAGAAAAGGTCATAAATGTATGTAAATGTAGTCCTGTAATATCTGAAACGTCCGACAGTGTCACCCTTTAATTTTTTTCGAGGAGCATCTCGGTAGCATGTTGTTCGGCCAAAAGCAGCGTTGAAGGATTTGGGTAGAGGGAGAGTCGAGGGGTCAAGCACTATAGGTTGATGCAATATAAATTAAATAAGATTTCCGTGTGTTTCGGAAAATAAATCTTTCTTTATTTCAATAAAGTCGCGTTTGTCCATGAGTGACAATACCCAGTTACTTTGAAAGAATTAAGAAGAGTCAAGGGTACACGTGTAAAGCGCGCGAAAACCTACGTAAACGTTGACGCAATAGAATTTAAACTCACCCAGCAATAACGAGGGGCATCTCGGCAGCGTCCCGCTCGTCCATGAGCAGCGCCAGCACGCGGTCGCGCTGCAGGAACACGGCGACGTCGGCGCTGCCCGAACACTCACGCTTCACCCTGATGCCTTCCACCTCTTCCAGAGAGGCTATCGATTGGGGCTGTAAAGAATTTTCGATTTTGCTCGTCGGAGTCACCAATTTCACCATTCTATTTGTTGCCAATATTGAAGGTCTCCGTGTTTAGATAGTAGAAGATGTAAATGAAAAGTCCACGTTGGTGAGCACCATACTCGTATATTCCCGAGTTATTTTAGTTACATCATCACTCCAGCCGAAAGACGTCCACCGCTGGACAAATCCTTCTCCAACGATGCTTACAACAGTGTTGTGCGTCATTAGGGGAGCATATGCCATTATCGCCACGCTTGGCGATTGGCGGATTGGCGATAGCGCGGGACGCTGCTGCTCATCCCTTTAGTTACATTGTAGCGCTTAATTTAGGAGGGTTGAGGTGCGAATGCGCGGTATTAAGGTGATGGGACAACCGACGAGCAAACGCTAAGTTTGCGCCGTCAGCATTGCTATAGTATGCATAATAGGTGTTGCAAATGTTCATAGGCGACGGTGACCACTTTCCATCAGGTGGCATCCGTTTGCTTGTCTGTCAACATTCAGACATTAAAAAAAAAAAAAACTTCGGAGTTTTGTGCCCGGTGATGTCAACAGGCTCGCCACCTGTTACATGGCCCAAAAACGTAACCGGCAAATCGAGGGTGTTTGGACGTATGCTCGCATGCAACTCACCACAGAACTGGTCCTGCCGACGATCTGGCTGAGGCCGAAGCGCGGCGACACGAGCAGCACGCGCTCGGGCCGGCTGCTGCTGAAGCACTTCGCGCCGTAGCTCGGCAGCCCGCCCACTATGTCCAGGTAGTGCAGCTTGGCCTGTGGACATTGAAGCCGTTTCCATTCCAATTGGGTTGGGTGCCCTGAACACCGATGGTATTTTAGGGGTAAATACATCGATTTGTGTAAATTTTATTTACTTTCTTCTCAAAGTCTACTATAGTTGTGAATCCGAAATACCGAATTGATGAAGGTAACAATATTTAAAAAAGCATATTTTGGCAGAGCTATTAGAGAGCTTATCCAAAAATATTTCAAAATATAATAGATGAGCTCTATAATAATTATCATTTTCTACAAATATTTGGAAATACTATTTTTCCATGTTACGATAACATGATAATTATGTTCTCAAAATTGCCCATTTAATCACAAAGTGATGCACGAAAATACCGAAAAAATCGGGACTGAGTTTTTAATCCCCGGTTCTTTTTTCAGTTAAAAGTACTGGGAATTCCGGGATTTCCCGGTACTATATCTTATTGACGATCGCAGTGGCGGCATTGTTGTCGCTAGTCGTTGCCCATCCTTCGTTATTACATTAACTACCGCCCTACATTGGAATGGTTTGACGTATATGAAGACTCTCCTTCACCAGTAGGGGGTCGTCACGTCCCGACGCCTAAATGTTCAGAATATTAGCTTATATCTATCCATAAAATACCTGTAACTGCGTGAGTTGTCGCTGACTGCCAGTCATTTGCGCGTTCAGTTTAAGGAAGTGCGCAAGCAGCCGCCGCAGCTCCTTTCTCTTCATGCTCTCCAACAACCCGATCGGCACAAACCTCTCCAAACCGAATTCACGTCTGAAAATGTTTAGTACACTGTTATAATAAAAAATGGCGTTGCATATCTCTAACTCATCTTTTGAGGAATACCTTACGTGTCTGCAGCCATTCCATTTCAATCAAGAAATTTTTTTCAGGTCTTGGTATATCTACGATTTTCTATTACGCTATACGTTAGCTCAGCTCTTCGAGCTGAGCTATTAAAATGGAGTTATCTAAAGGAAATCATTTATTTATTTCGACGAATCTATGTGTTTATGGTGGTTGAAATTTTTCTTGCTCTCTTGATAGCAGAAAGTTTCTATCAAAAATATTAAGTCAAAGAAAATACCATATGAAAGTCTACGAATAAAGAGGTAGTCGAGTGCCGACAGATCCGTTTTAGTATCTAGCGCCTTTCCCGATAGGCATTCACACGGTACGGTACTGGCAACGCATCGGACACACTGAGAAACTTGGGCAATCAGCAAAAATCCCAATGTCCGGTCCATACTTTCCGGTTCGGGGATCGAACCTACGACTCAGGTCTGCAGGCCTATGTGGTCTTTCAACCTACAAATCATCACCAAGTCAAATAATCACCGAGGCAGTTAATAAGATCAACTTTAACTCACTCAACAACTTTAACAGTCAGCTTCGCCGGCGACATGTTATTCGCCAAAGCATGCTGGTGGATATGCAGCGCGGCCAGCCGTAGCGCCACATCGGGTTGCAGTTCCGGCGAGAACCTTTCTTGTGCGACGTCGTTGCAGCATTGCATGTAGAGGTAGTCCAGCGCTGCTAAGTCCTTTTGCGCTAGTTCGGCTGCTGAGGTAGGCATGAAGACAATGCGGTAGAGACAACGCATCTTGTGGGAGCCGGGTCGAGCAGCGATCTGAAATTTAAATGTTTACTTATTACGTTAAGAATACCAGAAAGGAAAGTAGAAAGGATTAAGTCTGGGTTAACTACACAGTTTCTAATGGGGCAATAGCCCGGAAGAGTAGAATAAGTACATGTATGTATCTTCACGCCAGGTCCTTAACGGGGTAGGCAGAGAGTGTAGAGCCAGATATCTCGGTGCTGACATACCTCTCGTGCGTCATTTACCTTCATAAGAACATGCACTTGTTAAATGTGAACCTACCGTACAATTTTAAGTTTAATTGAAAGAGTCTCGTGGAATAGAATGTAAGTTTATCAACATTTATTGGGCATATTTTCCAATTTTAAAATTATCGTAGTTGTCATGCTTGAAAGATTTGGGTGAGTGGCCTAGCACTCTGGGCAAAAAAAAAACAACTCATCCTAGCTAATAAGTCTTTACGATTAGAGTGAGCATATACTTCCACAAGGTCTTTGTCGAGGAACACTGATTGGGAGATCCACAAACCCGCACCATGACTTTATTTTGAGCAAAGTATTGTTAGAAATGTCAGTACAGGGATCAGGGTTTTGAAAGTTCTAAGCATACTTTGATCAAAGTAAAGTCGTAGTGCGGTCTGTGAATCTCACCCTGAGGATAGCGCGTTCGTCTGATCTTTGTCTTTTGGCTAATGTTGTTGGTAGAGACGTCGTTACACAGATTGTCTTTAAGACTGGTTACCACATCAGCTACTGTAGTCGTATCGTACTTTATAGACTTGATCTGAGCTTTCTTGAGGATGTTATTAAATATAATTAGATAGATATCATCGTGATTGCTGGCATCGGGACGTGACGACCACACCGCCCACTAGCGTAGAAATTTTGTTCTACTGAAAGAGAATTCTTCCGTTAGTCCAGTCAGTCAACCGAACAATGGCGGTCAAACCATTACAATAGGACAGTAAATATAATAACGCGGGATGAGTAGTAGCGTCACGCGATAAAACTACCGTCACTTGGATCGCCAATCGTGAAAAAAATGTTAAGCGTGGCGATTATGGCATATTCTCCCCATATGACGCACAACACAGTTGTGGTCGTCCTTGGGGAAGGCTTTGTCCAGCAGTAGACTTCATTCAGCTAAAGTGATGATCATCGTGATAAGAAACTACAACTTACCCTTGCCAACGACTCTTGGGATCAAGTTGCGTGATTTTGCAAGACTTAGTCCGACCTTTTTTGAGGAATACTGAGGATATTGGCTAATACTGGTAAGGACGTCGCAAATAGAAATCATCAAGTAAAGAAACTACAACTCACCCTAGCCAACGACTCCTTAGGATCGAGCAATGTTAGCTTATTTCTTCTTAAACTCTTCACGTGCTCTACAACCAGACTGAAGTGGTCTTCGGCGGTAATACACAACTTGTCTTTAAGGCTGGTCACCACATCGGCGACTGTCGTTGTGGTGTCGTACTTGAAAGACTTGGTCTGACCGTTCTCCAGGAATACTTTGAGAACATTCGCCATTGGTGGGAGACAGAGGTCGCCGAGTGAGAATGCAGAAGGCTGGAATAGAAAATAATGTTGATTATCATAACGATAATTATGTTTTTGTTCATATAGCTTTAGGTGTGCAAGATTAATTTGCTCTCTACGCACTCTCTTTAAAGCTGTTTAAAAATAAATAAAATATCATTAAGGTTACACTCACAACCTCACACAAGGTGTAAACCTGTGTCGGGGGTGGCGTTGTACACTCACAACAAATACACAAACATCCAAACCGGAAAAAAAATGTAGGCAGTGTTGACCGCCGCGCTGGTATCCCTGACCTTGCCGGTTGGCAGACCGTTACCCGCTCTGTGCACGCCCTGACTGCTAATATCATATGTTCACGACAGTATGAATGCTGCGCATTTGAGTACTAGAGGAATGTCTGCCTCGTTGGTCTAGAGTCGCAAACCCGATGCAAAGCCAAAGCTTTTGGATTCGCTCCCCTGGAAAAGTATCCTTGAGTTTTTCTTGGGAGGAAACCTAGTAGTAGCTGTCGGTCTTGCGCCTGATCTCTGGTTATGCTGGATTGCCACCCACTGGGCTATGAGAGTGATGGAAAAAGGAGTGCACCTGTGCTGCCGCATGCATTTGTGCACTATAATATCTTCTGCACTGTTGGTAAGTCACCGTTGATATTGGCTGCTCTGGCTGAAATTCGGCCAAGGTGAAATAACAGTGCAATCATTTGTTCCCTTCAAAGCGCCCAAAATACAGTCTCCGCCTAGTTTGGGGTTCAATGGCAAATCCAAACCAATCACTTTACGGCACCTTGTTTTAAGTCTGTTATAGGTAAAAGAAAAATATATTATATGATTGTAATGAATGATTGATTGATACTTACAGGATACATAGGCGCACCATTCAGCTGCACAGAGTCAGCGAACCTGACCCTCGGAGGTCTCGCTCTGAGCCTGGCGCGTTTTGCCGCCGACAACAGCGCTGACCGCCGCGCCGGGTTCCCGGTCCTTGCCGGCTGGCAGACCCTGAGCGTCACCCGCTCCGTGCAGGCTCTGACTGCTGATATCACATGCTCCCGGGCCGCTAGGCTGACGTCCTCGCCGTTGACGCAAAGGATCTGGTCCCCTGGTTCCAACTGGAAAGGGAAACACGACAGATCATTAATTTTACTGGGGTAGAGTTCCAATGACAGAGCTCGCGGGCGTAGGCACTACCGCTTTACCTAATCGACTTGCCCCTAAATGGTAGTGTTTAGCACTATCGTGTTCCAGTCAGGTGGTTATGTACGGCCCAGTAATTTCCGGCACACAGGCATACCACCATAGGTCTCAGGAGTAGTAACGCATCTGCATTTTGACCTTGGTCTATATGTGGGTGTCTATTGGCTGCAGTCATCACTTAACATCAATGTGAACTGAACTTGTTTACTACTTCCATTACATAAAAAAAACTTACAGCCATTTAAACAGTTCACATTTTTTTTGGTAAGTAAATGGTGTGGACACGCCGCTTTTCAACGCGGCCGCTCTAGAGCAGTCGGTGGAAAAGCGGTCGACTGCTACATGCGGTCCGTCTATGGCCAGTCTTATCTCTCTTCGACATCGGCTTCGTACCATCAACCACTATCAACTTAATTGTTTTTATATTATTTCGCATTAACACATGCTTGTGAAATATATTTTATTTTTAAAGAAAAATGGAAAGAAAAATTTGACTTCAGGCGAGACTCGAACTCGCGGCCTACTGGGAATCTAGTCCAGCCGCTCTTCCAATTGAGCTACTGAAGTCCTGCCCGATTTGTCAAATCTTTCCTTCACATTTATTGTATTGCTTTATGGTAGCAGCAGCGCCATCTATTGCCAACTATGCTAGTTAGGCAACCGATATAATAAACTTTTCAGTTTATTGAATATCGTAAAGAAGTCGCTTTTACCCTTAATAATTGTTTTTATATTATTTCGCATTAACACATGCTTGTGAAATATATTTTATTTTTAAAGAAAAATGGAAAGAAAAATTTGACTTCAGGCGAGGCTCGAACTCGCGACCTACTGGGAATCTAGTCCAGCCGCTCTTCCAATTGAGCTACTGAAGCCCTGCCCGATTGGTCAAATCTTTCCTTCACATCTATTGCATTGCTTTATGGTAGCAGTAGCGCCATCTATTACCAACTATGCTAGTTAGGCAACCGATATAATAGACTTTTCAGTTTATTGAATATCGTAAAGAAGTCGCTTTTACCCTTAATAATTGTTTTTTTTTTATATTATTTCGCATTAACACATGCTTGTGAAATATATTTTATTTTAAAGAAACATGGAAAGAAAAATTTGACTTCAGGCGAGGCTCGAACTCGCGACCTACTGGGAATCTAGTCCAGCCGCTCTTCCAATTGAGCTACTGAAGCCCTGCCCGATTGGTCAAATCTTTCCTTCACATCTATTGCATTGCTTTATGGTAGCAGTAGCGCCATCTATTACCAACTATGCTAGTTAGGCAACCGATATAATAGACTTTTCAGTTTATTGAATATCGTAAAGAAGTCGCTTTTACCCTTAATAATTGTTTTTATATTATTTCGCATTAACACATGCTTGTGAAATATCTATCTACTATCAGCACTATCTACTTACTGGAACACAGTTCTGCTGAACATTTTAGGCAAGGATCTTTATTGTCATGCTCACCTTGCCGACACTTGGCGAGTTGTCAGTAACAAACCGCACTAGCACAGGTCTTTCCGAGCCGGCCACGAACCCAAAACCAAGCTCCGGGTCTCGCTCCAGGACAACATCACGTGGCGCTGGTGGTGACTCACAGGAACAGCCTTCTGGTGCCACATATGTCGTCGTCTTGTTGATGTGGCTGGAATGAGAAAAATACAAGGTCAAGGTACCAATAACAACAACATTTAATTTGGTAAAACAATCCAACACAGTCCTGGTAGGGCGGATAACTTATAAAGCGTTATCAAAGATTGCACGCAGTTCACAAACAAAGCTCTAACTTGAAATAGGAGATATATAAAGAGCAATTGGAATATCGCTGTCACGGAAACGCGTTATTACGACTAAAATTTCATGAAAATATTCAATATCTCTGAAGATATGAGGATGTGATGCGAGCGTGCAAAAGGGTAGGTACAAGCAGGTACAAAAAGTGTTGTCAGTAGAGAAATTTTTGAAAACCACTCCACTGTTTACCAACATCCGTGCAACGCTGAAGGCTCGGGGTTATACTACATTTGTAAAAAATCAAAGAAATCGCTTAGAATTAAGGCGATCATAAAGTTTCTACTGAAACTTAATAGTAAATTTTGTTTGATGCTCGAATCGTTTTTGTAAGCCAATTGGACGGACGGACGGACACACAGCCAGACAGACATGGCCAATCTATTAGGGTTTGGTTTTTTGTCATTTAACCAAGAAAAATCTCAGAGTTTAATTAGGGTGACATATAGTGGGCTGGAAGGTGCTCCTTGTTGGCGTGCGGAGTTATATTCCGAAACTCAAGATTTAAGGCGGCAGATATATATGGTCTAACAGGAAAGAAACATAATAACTTACTTGATGTAATATGGCTTGTCCCTACTATCCAACGCCTGCTCCCAGCCGTACGGCAAGTCCTCCTCATCCTGGCTGCTGCTGCTGATGCTGCCGTCGCGTACCGGCCAACTCTCCGCCGGCGGCAACCAGCTCGCTGTTCTCGTGATGTGACTGGAACAGAATGTCGAAGTACTCGTAAGTACGGTATATGCGTGGTGATAGTGAGAGGTGGAACTGAGAAAGATCAAGGTCAAAAGAAGGATACGAAGTAATTTTCGAATTTATGCCTTTGGAGCTCTGTTAGTGAATGACAAAGAATGTTTTTAGTATCGTTATATAATGGCAACCCATTATACGTCCCACTGCTGGGCACGAGTCTCTCCCCTTTTTGGGGGGGAGGCCTGGAGCTTACTCCACCACGCTGCTCCAATGCGGATTGGTGGAGGTGGGTGGGTTAGTGGCCAACCCGCTGTCGGATGTTTTCAAACCGCCCATAAGGCCTCCGACAAAGTTTAACGACTGCTATCTATCGATAGCAAACGGGACCGACGCCGACACGTCAGGTTGGTTGGTTCGGTCCGAATCCAGTCGTGTGTAGCGAGAGCGGATTTGGTCGTGTGTCACTACTATAAGAGTTCATTGAATTAATAAATACATTTCAGATTCTTATTCTGATACAAAAAGCTTGCGATCTTGCCTCTGACAGGAAAATAATAAATATGTTTGACCGTATTTTAATATTATTTTTAATATTTAGCCGTAACACGATGTATCTGTACGTAACCATGTCTCGTAGCAGCAAATAGATTAGTTATTAAGGTATAGTACCCTCGAGCTACGCTGGAAGTATCACAAGCAATATTGAGTTAGAAGCGCCATTTTAGTAATGTTTCTTAATGATCGTACCGAACGAGAAGTTTTGCTCTTACTCATATACATTGTGATCTGCAGATTTTTTGGACGATAAGCGGCTCATTGGAGGAAAATGAACGGTAGGGATTACTACTGCGCCCATTAATCTGCCGATATTCGCTTCCTTACGGTTGTAAGGGAGCGAATATTGGCATAGGCGGTAGCCTTTTCACCTCCGGTGTGCCTTTTGTACAAGATTATTGCCAACCAGAATATACCATCGTGTCAAAATGTCAAAGAAAGCGTTTTAATGTTTACTATGTTGATATATTTATGTAGATATATAAACTTTTCATAGTGACCTTAAAATGAATCTATCTTCAAAACATGTGAACGAAAGGCTTTAAATAATCAAACCTATGCTCATTTTATGGGTGCCAAACTTTCATTCACAATTACGATTTTTGCTAAAGATTACCCTAATTGGAACCTGGAGTGAAGATACATGATCTTCACGCCAGGTCCTTAACGATATCCCGGTCTTGACACACCTCCCGTGCCTCATCTACATTCATGCTTCTCTTCATATTCTGCACGCCGATTCCTAAGACTTTTGACCCACAATCAGACAGAACTGGATCTATTTGGTCATGGTACCTAGGTCAGTCTTGGTCTTCCTTTTTTCTTCCATCTTCGATCGCGGTCGGTGAGCGATACATCGGCTAACACCGCAGATCTTGCGCAAAGATCTCATCTCGACCGCGTTTAATTTACCTACTTTCATGCTCTTTTTTGCATTGATACCTACTTCTGGTGTGGTTATTATTTGTAAATGTATGCTTGTATTAGAATCATTGGTATCTTTAAAACTTTAAAGGTACTGAATAATATCTCAGAAAATTGAAACTCACGTAATATTTACGTTATAAGAAAAGACTCCAAACCAACTGGACTAATGAGAACTACTCATACATTTTCCACGTTATGAAGTGGCAAACAAGCGTACAGTTCACATTGATGGTAAGTAAGACTGTAGCCTATATATACGTCTACATGAAACCAGAGATTACATGCGTTACCACTCCAGTAAAAACACAATTTAAAATAATTACAACAATAACAGGCGTGAAGTTACGTACAACAATAAAAACTCATTTTAAGAGCACACTTAGCAAAATGAGAACTTAAAGAAATTGTCGTCATATCTTGCTCTCCCGAGAATTATAATTCAGGAGCAGACAATGTCTGGAAAGCTCTATTATTACTAAATGACATTATCTTTCACAGGACACTTCTAATAATAACTTCTAATAGTTTAATATTCAATTGCTGCATGGCTTGGGAAATTAGTTTTGTTTATTAATTTTGTTTATTATAGGAAGATTAATTTTGAATCTACGTACGTAGAATATTTCTAGGAAGATTAAAAATTAATCTTGCTACTGTTTGATTTTTTAACGATGTAACAAAACACATTGACGCAATGTACTCGTAGATGAAAGGCCAAAGTTGTACAGACGCATTACATAATGACGTTCTAATAAAAGATTATAAATATGTATACGAAACAATAAGAGATTAAAAAAAAAATCTCTTATTATATAATAAGAGATTTTTTATTAAGAGAGATTTCTATTTTTATTTTATTAAAGCTGACGCATTAAAGGTGCAGAAACGGCTTGTATTGTTAATAAAGAGAATGATGCAAATAGAAGAAACAAGAATCATGAAATAAAAATAAATTCCAAAAATAAAGTTTCCTAGTGCTGCACGATGTAGTACTTATAAGAAAACTTTTTCCTTTTTTCAAATCAGTGAAATAAATAAATCTTTCAAACGTTTGCAAATAAAACACAACTAAGTTTGAAAAAATACGAACAAGAACGGATTTCAATAAATCCAACAATTAAAATTGTTGAAGCTACCAAATTCTAAACATCAAGTGGATATTCTTGTAAGCTATAAAATGAATAGCTCTAAACAGCTAAAAGTACACTTCGACAGTTGTTACAAAGTTCCAAGAACTCCGGTCGAGATCCGTCCGAGATTCGCTCCCGGGATGACATTAAAAGTAAGCTAGTTGAGGATTTATTCAGACTTCGAATTAACAGAGACCAAGTTTCTTAACAAAGTCTATAGAATACATTTGTCGAAGTTGAATCCAATTGGTAATGTTATCTGTAACTACGCCCGATTTGTTTTCTTAAAAACAAATGTCGCTCACCTGTGGCTTTAGTAAAATGAAAAGAGGATTTATGTGAGTTACAGCATCGGTATAAAAAAAATAAAATCTTTGCTGCATGTACTGTACCAATGAGTTGGATATATTGAATGCATATAGTCGAAGATCGTTGAACAAAGGAGACTAAGGTGACGAAAAACCTGACAAACATAAACTTATTTTTTTAAGAAAGAGCAGTCAATAGTGTTTAAAATCGATTGATATCTATGAAGAGAGAAATGAACACAGGATTATAAAGATTTGCCAAGACGTTTGGCGCTTCACACTCGCTGCCTACATTTTAACAAACAAACATTAAGATTTAAATAATCCATACAAGCGTTGTTGCGTTCCTGTTCCTCAAATTCATCAAGTTGCTATTAATGTAAATTAAATATAATAAAAATAAAAATAATAAAAAAAACTCCGGTCGAGATCCGCCCCGGGGTGACATTAAAAGTAAGCTAGTTGAGGATTTATTCAGACTTCGAATTAACAGGACAAGTTTCTTTACAAATTCTTGAAGTAGAATAGATTTGTCGAAGTTGAATCCAATTGGTAATGTTATTTATGATTACGGCCGAGTTGTTTTCCCTACTTCTTTTATGGAAGCACTATTTACCTATATTATTGAATACTTTTGCGTTCCATTTAAACCGCATAAATATTTTAAGAAATATTTCTGTGATTAACAATAAAAGTCGTGCTTTAACTAATAAATAATAATGGATTCATATTTTTTTTAAAAGACAAATATTTTCTGCAATTTTGTATTTTATAGAAATATAAATAGAAGGTTTTTAAAAGGTAAAAAGCGTTGTGTGCATGGATTGGAAAAGCATTAGTTCTGCCAGCGATCAAGCTAAAGTTACAGCTCTATGCGTAATACAGATTTAGGAAGGCTGTTTGGAATGAGATTAAAAAATAAAAAAGTATACAGACATTTTGTACATAAAATAGAATATCTAATGCGGGGATAACAAAACGGAATAACAAACAAATAACAAATATGCGGAAGACAAGACTTGTCTACATTCGCCAAATCTGGGTGTGTAGTACCTAATATAGTTGAAAAGCATAAATACATAAAGAAGGTTCGGTGAAGAACGTTTGAAATCGGCAGGTCTTCGTAAACAGAAGATATGACCGGTACAAGAAACACGTCTGGTCTTCAATGACTACTGAGATATATGACACTCCACATTCTCTGCTTGACACATGACCTAAAGATACAAAGTCAACATTTATTTTAATTTTGAGGAAAATAAGTAAACCTGCAACATTCCCAAAATTCTAAAATTCTAAAATTCCAAAATTCCCAAAATTCTACCGCCATAAACACAATATTGATTCAACAATTCCCAAATGAATAAAAAAAACATTACACGCTACCTCAATTCCCAGACACGTGAATTCCACAGAAGCACACAGCAAACATGTTAACAGTTTTCCCTCTCGATTCCCAGCGGCAAGGAATAATGTACGAGTAAGATTACCCGCGAAATAACAACCGCAGGTAAGGGAATCTCGCCTCCATTGATGCTACATCATTTACACTCAATGAAGCGATCTCGGGGTGACCATTCTTTACAGATGAGATTTGGTCATGCTGTATTGATTTCTATTACTTTTTATCTATAAATGAAGGAGTTTTTTTAGAAAAGAGTACTTAGTATTGTGTCGTCACTTGTTTTATTCGTATTATATTCAAATGATTAGCAATATTGTATTTTTTATGTAAGGAAGGTGGCAAACAAGCATGCAGCTCACATTGATGTTAAGTGATGACTGCAGCCTATAGACATATACACAAAATCAGAGGTCAAAATGCAGATGCGTTGCCACCCCTGAGACCTAAGTTGTTATGTCTCTGTGATAGTTATAACGGAGCCATATATCACCATCTGATCGGAACACGATAGAGTTGAACACTACCATTTGGTGGCAGATTAGGTAATGCGGTGGTGACTTCTCCCTCAAGCTTCTGCACCGGAACTCTACCACCAGTTGTTATATTACAATGAGACATTCCTTGACTTGTTGCCGAATGTTGTACATTATATATATAATATTATATATATATATATATATATATATATATATATTATATTATATTATTGATTTGTATATTTTTAAGGAATGTGAATTAAGGCTAGGAACAGAGTGGCAACCACGAGATGGAAAAAAGAGAAGAGGCAGACAAATCAAAAGATGGACAGATGATATAAAGAAAATCGGAGGAACAATTTGGTCAAGAAAAACGAAAGATAGAAATGAATGGAAAGAGTTGGAAGAGGCCTATATGTCAGGACATGCTGACCACTAAATCTGGTAATCCGATGTGAAAAAAAAAAAGTTAACTTTATACAATTGTAATTAATTTAGTATCAGCAATAAAGGCTTAATAATAATAATAATTAGGTAATGATGAAATAGATGATACTATGCAAATGTAGATGTAGTTAATACTGTTGTAATATTAGTAAATATTAATAATCTTATGTAAGCTATTTTGATACTCATAGCGCCATCTATTATTTTATAGACGCAAACTTATTATATATTATCTATGCTAGATAAAGTTCAACCATTAACTTTTTTCTTGTGCTTGTCTACTACTTACTCGTGCAATATGTCATAAAATATAACACACAGTTTTTCTCCAGCAATTTATGTTCTTTTTATTTCAACATGGTAGCAGAGCGTGGTTTTACATAAACTAATATATTCCAATTGTTTGTCCGATATTGTACTCATAATAATCGTTCTTGCCTTTAAATCCTTCTTTTTCCATTCCGCCTCAACATTTTCATTTTTACTCGGCGCTGGCATCATGGCGGTGGCCGGCTCGTGGCATTCTTTGTACTCTAGTAGGGTGAGCAATCTCAATTTCCAGCTCGAATAGTTGGCTCCATCAAAAATAGGCAACATGATGTCCTCAATTCTTGCCTGCGTGGTCATTTTGATGATAATTACGTTTGATTTTACTGAATTATTAGAATCTTTCTCAATTTTGCATAGACACGTTGGTAGCAGAGCGTGGTTAGTCAGTTTTCATAGTAATGTCCGTAGTTTTTTTTTTGAAATCAGTCAATCAGTCAGTACAAAAGTAAAATCAGTGAAATATCAAGAAAGTGAAAATGCGAGTGAGGTTATACCGCGTGTCTATGCAAAATTGAGAAAGATTCTAATAATTCAGTAAAATCAAACGTAATTATCATCAAAATGACCACGCAGGCAAGAATTGAGGACATCATGTTGCCTATTTTTGATGGAGCCAACTATTCGAGCTGGAAATTGAGATTGCTCACCCTACTAGAGTACAAAGAATGCCACGAGCCGGCCACCGCCATGATGCCAGCGCCGAGTAAAAATGAAAATGTTGAGGCGGAATGGAAAAAGAAGGATTTAAAGGCAAGAACGATTATTATGAGTACAATATCGGACAAACAATTGGAATATATTAGTTTATGTAAAACCGCATTTGAAATGTTGAACAAATTTGACAAGATGTACCTAACTCAGTCTACAGCCATGCAAATAATATGCAGAGGAAAAATTGAAGAGATAAAAATGAATAATTATAGTACAGTAGAAGACTTCTTTGTTGATTTTGAGAAAACAATAAATGATTTCAAAGTGGCTGGAGGAAAGATAGATGAATCCGAGAAGTTGAGATATTTACTTAGAGCCCTGCCACCGAGCTATAGTTATATTGGAGATTTTCTTGATGTTATTCCAGAAGAACAACGAACCGTTGATTATGTACAGTCAAAAATAAAAGAGAAAAATATGACTTCTTCAGAACCAAATCAGAAAAACAATGTCAGTACATTTGTAACTAAAACAAATGCCCAATGCTTTGTATGTGGGAAGCTGGGCCATATGAAGAACGACTGCTGGTATGCGCAGAGAAATAACCAAGGACTAAACAGCTACCGAGGCCAGCGAGGACAGAGAGGACACCGTGGCCAACGAGTTTTTAACCGAGGTGGACTCTATAGAGGTCGCAGCAGAGGTAGAGGCCAAAGTTCTTCCAGAGGTGAGTCATCCAATCATTTCTCATCTGAGTCCTGGACATTACAAGTATGCAGTTCAGAAATAAATAATTTAACCAGGTTTGTGAAAAGGGAAGAATATGATAATAATTGTGAAATAAATTGGCTTTTAGACAGTGGTTGTACGGATCACATAGTCAATAATGAAAGTTATTTTTGTAATTACATTGATTTGAAAAACCCAGTGGATGTAAAACTTCCAGATGGCAAAACATTACAAGCGACAAAAGTGGGTACAGTAAAAGTTTATTTTCAAAATTATTATAATAAAAAATACATTGATTTAAAAAATGTATACTTTGTGGAAGGTATCAAACAAAACTTGCTTAGTTTTTCCAAAATAACTAAGAGTTGCACTATTATTGCCAAAAATGAAAATGCAAAAATATATAATCAATATAGAGAGTTAATAGTTATTGCTGATAAAATAAACAATTTGTATTGTATAAAAAGTTATGTATCCAAAGGTTATAAAAATGATATGTATGTAAGTTCAATTCAATTGACTCATAAAGAGAAGTGGCATAGGGCACTTGGCCATGTGAACTTTCAATATTTAAATAAATTAATTAGTGATAAATTAGTGGATGGTTTGCCAGACAAAATTGAAAACACTGAAATGAAATGTTCAAATTGTATTCAAAGTAAAATGTGTAATGTACCTTTTCAAAATAATAGAAGAAAGACTACCGAGATTTTGGAATTGATTCATACTGATTTAAACGGGCCGCATAACACAACTGGTTATAGCGGGGAGAAATATTTTCTGACTTTTATTGATGATTACAGTAAATGTACTAGAATATTTTGTATTAAAAATAAGTCTGAAACGGCTAGTTGCTTTATAGAATTTGTAAACTTAGTAGAAAATAAATTCAATAAGAAGGTTAAGAAATTACAGTGTGATAACGGTAAGGAATACTTAAATAAGGATATTTATGATTTTATTAGACAAAAGGGTATAGAGTTGTTACCTTGTCCACCCTATGTTCATGAACTAAATGGCGTAGCAGAAAGATACAATAGATCCGCTATGGACATAGGTAGGTGTTTAATGAGAGAAGCTAAAATTCATAGAAAATATTGGCCAGAGGTTATAAAAACAGCAGCTTATTTAAAGAATAGAACCATTGCAAATACTGTTGAAAATAAAACTCCATTTGAGATATTTTTTGGAATTAAACCTAATGTAGAGCATTTAAAAATATATGGGAGTAGAGTCTTTGTCAGAGTTCCTGAGGTTTTGAGAAAAAGTAAATGGGATGATAAAGCCCAACTAGGAGTTCTTGTGGGTTATAATGAAAATGGTTATAGAGTTCTATTGAAAAACAGAATAATTAACGCTAGACATGTGAAAGTAGTAGAAGATAACATTCAATTAATTTGCTTAGAAAAACTAGATGATCAAAGTTCAACCATTAACTTTTTTCTTGTGCTTGTCTACTACTTACTCGTGCAATATGTCATAAAATATAACACACAGTTTTTCTCCAGCAATTTATGTTCTTTTTATTTCAACAAATACGATGGTGCTTGCATTTTCGGCTCCATCAACAGAACTTGGTCTACCATAAGCCAGCCAACCGTTCTATGGGACCAGCAAGGATTTCTAGGTACTGTCCCACATTTAAAAATATCTCACAATGTCAGAAACATTAATCTCGCATTCCTATGTCAGACAAAAACGCGACTGGACCTGTTAATTTCCAGCAAGCCAGGAGATTTTCATGACCTTATCAGACAGACGACAGCACCTCACCCTCTTTCACAAAATATCCTGTCCATGGCCCCCTACCATGTTCACCGATATTAAATAATTTTTCAAAGTTATCCGTTATGATATTAGTTTTTTTTACCATATCTCTAAACGGAATACTCGTGCGAAGCCGCGAATAACAGCTAGTAAATAATATGATCTACGATTCGCCAACCCTGCTACCTTCCAAACGACCGCCATATTTTTTCAGCGTGAACATAAGCGCTGAATGCTTATCTGCACCGGTAAATGTATTCATAACATTTTGTTTTCGAGCCGCCATTATTCCATTTCTGTTTTTTGTACGACTTATTGTAAATATTTACCGAATATTTTATGAGCTTTGATTAAAAATTTTCCTTCTCGTTCAATGTAATCCTTATATGCTACGGCACATTATCGCGATAACACGAAGATTCGTGCTGTCGCGATAAGTCTAGCCATTCGATACTTTCTATTGAGAATCTTTTCGCGACTAGTGTGATTTTTAAATAGGACATCTATTATATATTATCAGTTACGATATTTCTTCTAATTAGCTCAGTAGACTAGTGGTAGCAGGCCACTACTACTACGCTGGGTTTGAATCCCGTGTCGGGGACTACAGTTGCGTGAAGTTCCTTTTTTATTTTTTTCTATCACGAAAGTAGAGACTGAAGACACTTACATAAAAATAGATTTCTGAATACAAAAAGGCCTAATAGCATAGACCATTGAAGACTCAGGAATCGCAACAGGGAACGGCGTAGTCGTTATGAATGTTTATAAAGCATTTATAAATTAATATCTAACTCGGTATTCTAACCTTTTAATTAAGTAAGTATGTCTGTGGCTCGGAAGGGTAGACGAGTAGCCGCATTACCTAATCCATACATTAATCTGTCCTCAATGACAATGTTCAGCGCCACCGTATTTCGCTCAAATAGTTATGTGCGGTTTGGCAAATTACAATTTAAATCAATGTAAGCTATAGGTACGTATTCACTAACAACTTCTACTATACATATTATAAAACGAAGTCCCCCACCGCGTCTGTCTCTCTGCGCTTATTGGAAAGCTATTTAAACCAATACAGTACTATTCCTTATCAAATAAAATTACTTGAGGTACCTGAAGCTGAGCATCTCGTGCACGTCAATATATTGTTACAATATAAGTTTTTTTGGAACGAATTTCTTAATAGCGCGGTACGTTGGCTAAGAGGTCCAGGCGAGCGTCACGAAAAATCCGCACGACACTTTTGCTATAGTGCGTAGCACTCGGAGCACGGGCAGGCCGAGTATACGATTCGAGTTATTCGTTCTCTCTCTCTCTCTCTCTCTCCTCTCTCTCTCTCTCTCTCTCTCTCTCGACAGTGACAAGCTAGGCGACGCGCGCGTCTTCTGTGTATGCGTACATTGTTTTGTTGTGTTCGTGTGTATGTAGTTTTAGTTATTTTTTTTATTCTTAAGAATAAACAATCCATTCCATTTATTTTTAATGATTAGAGGAACTTCGTTTCAATCGGGTGACCCACATGTGACACCACAGACAGTTTGTTTTTAAGTTTTTTGGCATCCCTGTTACGCATATTGCCAGTGTTAAGTAAAACGATATTTCGTATTCGTACCTGTATGAAAATTTGGAACTTTATACTAAAAGATGAAATATACTGCAAAAAAATTAAAATAAGAAACAAAATCGTGATATCAGAAGAATTAAGCAAAACTGTGATAAAAAATGTACACATTACTTACTGCCATCTGAGAACGACGCAAATGATAAATAAATTAACTCCATTCTTTCCAACGAAGAATATCATAGCAAAAATAAAACAGATTTGCGAAGAATGTGAAACATTAAACCAGTAAAATAAAAATAAAACCAGTATCCCAGTATAAACTTGAAAGAATTTAAGGAATTTCTGAAAGATAACAATATAAAAATAGTTTTTACTGCTGTGGATACTCTTTCTTCAAATGGTCTCAATGAAAGACTAAACCAAACTCTGGTTAATAAGATAAGATGCAAAATGAATGAAAGAGATAGTAAAATTGCATGGACAACTATTGCACAGAGATGTGTTGACAAATATAATGAGACGGAATATACCGTTACTAAATTTGCACCAAAATTCTTGTTGAAAGGAGAAAATGTAAATATTCTACCACCAGAATTAAAAACAGAATGTTCAAATTAAAGTTTAAGAAGAGATAGAAAATTAGCGTATGAAAATACAATTAAAGCTCATGATTATAATAAAAAAAGATATGACATGCCAAGGAAATAATATGATTTTAAAAAGGGTGATTGGAGTTTATGTGGAGAATGGAAATTGTCTGAATAGAAGCATGAAAACTTGTACTTTCCTCTAGATTTATTTTTTATGCAGAACTCACAGTTTTCATAAACTTTAAAATTAATGAACGATAATAATATAATGTGGATTATAATTATTATTCTTGGATATGGTGAACAGTATATTAATAATATTATAACCAGAGTTGCTCTGAAAACATCACGTACCTACCTAGATAAAAAAACAAGCTGCTAAAAGTAAATGAATTTAAAACTGCAGAAAGGCTTGAAGTGTCTCCCCTACAAATCGCGCGAGCAATGCAATAAAGGTGGCAATTTGAGTGTCCCCCGGAAAATGTTCCCATAATCTCTTGACGGCCTCTCAGGGCAGGTAACTTAAGTGGTTAGTGTTATACAAGGTCCAATGTTTGGCCAAACGTTGGCTTAAATAAAGCAAATATTGTTTTTTTACATTATTTCGCATTAACACATGCTTGTGAAAATACATTTTATTTTTAAAGAAAAATGGAAAGAAAAATTTGACTTCAGGCGAGGCTCGAACTCGCGACCTGGGAATCTAGTCCAGCCGCTCTTCCAATTGAGCTACTGAAGCCCTGCCCGATTTGTCAAATCTTTCCTTCACATCTATTGCAATATAAAAAAAACAATTATTAAGGGTAAAAGCGACTTTTTTACGATATTCAATAAACTGAAAAGTCCATTATATCGGTTGCCTAACTAGCATAGTTGGTAATAGATGGCGCTGCTGCTACCATAAAGCAATGCAATAGATGTGAAGGAAAGATTTGACAAATCGGGCAGGGCTTCAGTAGCTCAATTGGAAGAGCGGCTGGACTAGATTCCCAGTAGGTCGCGAGCTCGAGCCTCGCCTGAAGTCAAATTTTTCTTTCCATTTTTCTTTAAAAATAAAATAAAGCAAATATACCTAACTACTAGGTATGCTTTGATGGCAGTGATTTTTAGTTACAGCATTAGGTACATACTAGGAATATTTATTGCAGTTAACTTTGGCAAAGATCGAATACAATGTTAAGAAACAAGGTTTTTTTTTACTAAAAATTAATTAGAAACTGTAAAAAGTATTTTAAAAAGGGTCAACTATGTCAAGCCAGTAATGCAATAAAAGCAATTTGAGCGTCCGGGGAGATGTTCCCATAATCTTTTGATGTGCTCCCAGGGCAGGAAGCTTGAGTGGTTAGAGTTATACAAGGTCCAACGTTTGCACAAACTCTGACTCAAATAAAACCAGTGTAGTTTGATGGTTGTGAAAATATTTTTTTTTACAGTATCTATTGTTATAGGTTGCCTACTTTACACTCTTAATATAATTATTTGCATTATTTAATACAATTACAATATTACTGTGTTTTTACATGTGTATCTTCACACCAGGTCCTTAACGGGATAGGCAGATTTTTTTAAAATTTGTACTGTTGAATATCGAATTAATAATGGCCACACAGGCGAACTCACAGTTACATAGTGTAGATGCCCTACTAATACCTGAAATGCGAAAGTTTGTGAGTATGGATGGATATATGGATGTTACTCTTTCACGAAAAGACTACTGGACGGATTTCAATGAAACTTCACATTACAGTAATAGGTATAGGTTCTACTTTGAAATAACTTAAAGACTACAATTTGTAATGATTAAAAGCAATGAGGACGAAGTCGCAGGCAAAATCTAGTATTATAATATTGTACAAGGTCAACCTTTTTCGAAGGCCATTCTCACTAGCTGGCTATTCTCGCCGACTTTTTAAAGGAAACGCTCGAGTTATCTCGAGCAACAATGAGTCGTACAGTTTTATTATACGCGCAAATGAGCTATACCATTCGGAAAAGTGGTTTTCAAGGACCGTTATGATAAGATTGTTTAGGTGTGAACCTTTTTCCAAAAAACCCACCGATTTCTTATTTTTTTTTAGAATTGGTTTTTTATCTAAGAGTTAGTTTTATGAGAAGAATCCATGTAATAGGAACCTACTGGATATTCATGGACCACATTACCTAAGTTAAATTTGGAATTTCAATAAAAAAATCCGACTTACTACATGACTACATGGTCCTACTGACCAACAGGTCAGTTTCAAAAATTATATTTTTAAAGAAGCTTCTTCGATTCCATCGACAGTCAAATGTCGCCAAACCACGGAAGCTGAAAAGCTATAGATTTTAAAAATCATTTTAGTTTAATAAACGCGAGATAAATCCGTAGAAATAGTTTTATTTCAAGAAATAGTAAAATACTGCTTTATTTATTTAAAGATTATTTAAGGTTTTTTTAAATAATAATTGTAATGAATTGTATTAAATTACCATTAAATGAAACATATTTTTGTAAAATAATTCGTTGAGAGTTAATTGCAGCATTGGTGTGGTGTGGGCCGCATTGGACAGATGGCGCGACCGCAGACATTCGGCTGTAGCGGCTGTCCCTTTAATTATTTTGCCGTGTACCCTACTTTGGTGTTGTTTTGTAACGCTGCGATTTCCAACTGGGTTTAATCGGTGTAATGTAGATAGATCGTGACAGTTGAAACGTTTGTAAAACCTTTATAGTTAGGTATCACTATTTCGTAAATCACTATGATGTTAGTTATAAATATAACATAATTATATACATGATTTCACACAAGGAGTACGCGCTGTTTAGCATTTATACCTGACCTGATAACGAAATTGCAAAAGTGAGACTGATTATCTTCTCACTTACAAAAAAACTTACAACTACTTTCTCCGAGATACTTAGCCTAGTCCTAGTAATTTAGAGCTCCCAGACATTATAATTCAGTCCACTTTTTCAATAAATTATTTGAATTACGGTATTCCGTAAAATGTTCGTAATAAGGAGCAAATTAAATAGTAATACAGTTGAGAGTTAAATGCAGCATTGGTGTGTTGTGGGCCGCATTGGATAGATGGCGCGGCCGCAGACATTGGGCTGTTGCGGTTGTCCCTTTAATTATTTTGCCGTGTACCCTACTTTGGTGTTGTTTTGTTACGCTGCGATTTTCAACTGGATTTAACCGGTGTAATGTGGATTGAACGTGACAGTTGAACTATTATTTCGTAACTATTAAGTATGATTATACATTTAAGAAAACATAACTTCATAACATAATAACATCGCCTGTAGGATTTTTTGAAAGGGTAAGGTAAGGTATGCTAACAAGATGGATTCAAGGATAAATGCAAACATACAAGATTCACCAGTTACATTTTGTTCCATGTAATATTTATTTAAAAATATAGGAAAAAATCAATAGACTGGGCCCAAACTCTATATACTTTTCATGACAACGTAATTTTTTTTTCAGTTAAAATATACTCTTGACGGGTTTTCAGTTTTCACTGCAATATTTTTTTAAGGGATGAAGGTGGCAAACAAGCGTGCAAATCACATTGATGTTAAGTGATAACTGCAGCTTATAGACACCCACACATAGAGGTCAAAATGCACATGCGTTGCACCCCTAAGGCCCTAGCTGTTTTGTCTCTGTGATAGTGATTATGAGACCACACATCACCATTTAACTGGAATACGATAGTGCACTGAACACTACCATTTGGTGTCAGATAGATTAAGTAATGCGATGGTTCATACTCTGGTAATCTTTCATAGGCCTAGAGCAGCCAACGTATCAAATCCGGCTTTAAAAGAATTGAAAACAAATAATCAGTTACATTTATCTTAATCGCATAAATGTCTATTCAAATCACAATAAAATACATGAAAAAAATACAATAAAAATAATTAAAAATTTAAATTAGGCGGTATACTCTCTCCTTGACTCTTCTCGTTATTCATCAATCATGTCACACTCAACCTCAGATGCTCTTACCATTTGTACGCTTCTGCCAATATTACTGATCTCGATCAAGCTATTTTAAAACTGAATAATGATTTAGAGTCTGTTTATTCATGGTCTGTCAAGTTTGGTATTCCTATCAACCCTAATAAATGTCAAGCCATTATAGTAGGTAGTAAATATAATATTACTAAGATTAATCTCAATACTTTGTCACCTTTAATTTTAAATAATGTTAATATTACATATTCAGAGTCTGTTAAGGATCTTGGGTTATATATAGATAATGACTGGAGTTGGAATACGCATATTTCTAATATCTGCAGGAATTCCTATGCCTCGTTGCGATCTCTTTATAGATTTAAACATTTCTTGCCTCCGCGTACGAAATCTCTCTTAGTCCAGTCACTCATTTTCCCAATTCTTGATTATGCAGATGTTTGTAGCACTGACTTAACCCAAGTCCAGCTCAATAAATTGGATCGTGTCCTTAATAATTGTATCAGATTCATATTTGGTCTACGTAAGTATGACCACATTTCTAATTTCCGTTGCAAGCTTAATTGGCTTCCTATGGCACAGAAGATCCTCACGGATCCTCTGTCAACTCTTTTCAGTACTTTTTGATCCTAGTTCTACCCATTACCTCAAGCAGAAATTTAAATTCCTAGGTGATTCTCATAATCTTAATCTTCGCTCTTCAGATAGTTTAACTCTCAGTATGACTTCTCACCGTTCAGGTTTCATGTCTAAATCATGCTCCTTCACTGTCACTGCAATAAAACTCTGGAATATGCTACCCACTTCCTGCAGGAAAGCTCCGAGTAAGGCTGCGTTCGAGTCTAGAGTTCGTAGGTTCTTCCTCAAATCATCGTCGGACTCTACCAACCCTTCAATTCCACCTTAATCATCATCATTTTCATCATCCTCTTCATCATAAATATACTTTTAATCTTATCATTGAGTAGCTATTTGTATTTTTGTTTATCTAAATAATAATAATTAATACATATGTATGCTTGTATGTATATATATATATATGTGTGTGTGTATGTATTCATATATATAATTTGTATTTATGTGTGTATAATCATTTATACTTTATTTATAATTATGTATCCATTTATATTTTTCTATTAGTAGTTTATATTCCATTTATAATTTTTCTATTAGTTTTTATATCTAACTTTCAGTTTTTCTTCTGCATCTTTTTGATAACTCTCTTAACTACCCTATGGTTGACTGGGAGAGAATGCCATACATATGTTCCATGTGCATTAAAGATTAAATAAATAAATAAATAAAAAAATCTGATACTGACATAAATGCGAAATCGCATAGCGTCGAACACAGTATAAGTTTAGTAATCCAATATGGAATGGACCCTCCCAATAAGTGGATCGCAATCGTTCCAGAACGTTCCGCAGCCCCGTGTTATTGGGCTGCCTATTGACGTACTATTAGGCCTTATTGAATTGGATGCGAAGCTCTTTCCAATGTGAACATTTAGCGAATAGATATTTTATTAAATTAGGAAACTACTTTTTGTAACTCTCTCTGTATGTGACTGGTGGTAGAGCTCCAGTGACGGAGCTCGCGGGCGTAGGCACCACCGCATTACCTTATATACTTGCCGCTAAATGGTAGTGTTCAGCACTATCGTGTTCCTGTAATGTAAGGCCCTGTTATTTCCGGCACAGAGACATAACACCTTAGGCCTCAGGAGTGGTAACGCATCTGCATTTTGACCTTGGTCTTTGTGTTAGTGTCTTTAGGCTGTAGTCATCACTTAACATCAATGTGAACTGCATGCTTGTTTGCCACTACCATTACATAAAAAAAATAAAAAAAATGTAGTTTGGAGTAGCTATTTTTACTAAATACTAAATATTGGCAAACAAGCTTGTATTTCATGGTGGTCATTGGTGTTAAGAGAATACTGCAGCACGTAGACATCTACACAACGGCAAATGTACGGTAATGTACGTAAATGTAAATGTAAATGTAATGTACGGCCCTGTAATTTCAGGCACAGAGGCCATAACACCTTAGGCCTCAGGAGTGACAGCGCATCTGCATTTTGACCTCTGGTCATTGTGTGGGTGTCTATAGGCTGCAGTCATCACTTAACATCAATGTGAACTGCAAGCTTGTTTGCCACTTTTATTAAATAAAAAATAAAAAAAAATAATAATAACAATAATTCAGCGCTGATGTGTTGCCACATCTGACACCTATAAGATGATTTAGAAATTAGGGGGAGATACGATAGTTCTACTAGGTACTATAATATTTAGAGGCTCTAGCTAACTGCAGCTTTACTGCCAGTAAAATAATGGTTTCTCCTGTTATCTAAAAAATATTTAGTTCACACAAAGCAGTGAACTTTAAAGTTCTACTCAACCCACGTATATTACATTAGTGCTAGTGAATGTCTCGCTAAAATCCAAGGCGGGTTAAATGGGGCGTACGAACCGGATAACCCGGTCAAACTTTACACGTCTGTCTTCACAATACCTACAGTACACACCGCACTTATATGATAGATAATGTGGCAACTCCTACACGAGTTTATCTAGGTAAATGTACAGGGTCTTTAGTAATGTACCTATCATCGTCGTCTTAAGAAGAAACTCTACTCTCGGAGATATTATATATATCTATACAAATACAAGCTGTCCCAAACTTCGAATCGCTCTAGAAAAAAAAAATTGAAAAAATGTTATGAAAAACAGATGTTGGCCGATTATCATAGATACCGGATAAGCACAAAAAATTTCATCAAAATCGGTCAAGCCGTTTCGGAGGAGTATGGCAACAAAAACTGTGACACGAGAATTTTATAGGGGAGAGTCGGATATATTGTACCAGTTTTCAGTTTTTGCAAAATATGTTTTTTTGATATTAATTTAAATAAGTCATTTATCTTGATTCACATAGTTTAGAATCTCATTTAACATGTACCGCAACGTCAATACCATACTCTTATCGGATTTCACACAATATGCGTTTTCCTGACGGCTTTCCTTCGGTACAATTTACCCAACTAGTCGGATTAATCGTACCACATGTTAGGTAAATTGTACCACTAAGACTAAGATTAAGAGACTTATTAACATGATAAAAAATTAAAATAAAGAGTTTTAATAAGCAGACAAAATAAATTGATTCTATTTTAATTATCAATGAAAAAATCTTACAATTTTTTTTAATTTCTTCTATATTAACTGTCATAATGTGACAAAAGAACAAATGTATCATAGACTAAAAAAATAAACATTTATCAAACTTAAATATATTATTCTACATCAATTAAATAATATATGAAAATAGAATAAATCATTTTAACTTTAGAATATTATTTCCGTTAGTAAACAATTATTTATTTATCTACTTATGTACTGAGTGTACTTGATGTACTCTTTATTTTCTTTTACCATATTATAATAGTATAAAGAATTTCGTAAATATCTTGACTCAATGTTCAGGTTCCGTGAACTCATTTACAACAACGAACGCACTTTATCTTGTCAATATTTGACCCTCAACTTATTTCGCATTCTGGCATGACTTTAAATTGTTGGTTTTGAAAGCGAATTAGTTTCAGATATCTGGTTCTAGCTCATCTCCTTATTTTCCAGAGCCAACAATACCTTTCCAAAACCTCCTTCTTCCGTTTATATATTATGTGATGACTATTTATGGTGAATAATGACCATAAATAGTCATCATTTATCTAATAAAATATAAAATAATACCTAAATATAGCAACAAGTTGGGTAAATTGTACCAGTACAAATAAAACAACTGTTGGTGGTTCAATTTACCAAACTAAGAGATTTCAAAAATAAATATTTGTCACAAAATAACCGTGGAACATAATACGTTAGCAACTCTATGGTTGAAGCGGTGATTATTTATGTAATCAATGAAAAATATAACAAAATTGTAACTTACATTTTCACTGAGTAATCTCCTTAGCTACACACGTCAAAATTTGTATGAAGGACTTTCACAACACATTTTTTTCTCTAAAAACTAATGTTCTTGCCGGAGACCGTTACAAAAAGACATGTAGTTGAGAGCGCTGACAGCGCTCAGTTTCGTGTTATTAGAAAAGAAAATAAGTTACAGTAAGTGTAAAATTTTGAGGTGGATTTATCAGGCAGTACAATATACCAGACTCTCCCCTATATACAAATACAAATTAGAAATAAAATTGGAGTGTCTGTTTGTAGTATTAAAATAACAGCTTTTTCGTTTGCTTTTTTGTTCAGTATGTACCCGGACGCGGCCACAGCTAGTATAATATAAAACTCTTATATACATAACACTACTTGCATACTCGTTAAGAAAATACTAACAAATAAAATCCATACAGAAATTAAATATACTAAACGAACTTTTTCGCATAATCTAAGAAACACAAACAAAATTAAATCGAAAATTCTTAATAATATAACCCCCCCTGCCGGTACCACCGTAACCGCTATGTCCCTGCATTTTAAATCTGTAATATTTTCGAAAATATTTATTTAAATTACGGAACCCTCACCACGCGAGTCGAACTCGCACTTGTCCGGTTTTTTTAATTATTAGACCGTTATTTAACGTAATTATTTTAGTAACTAAGGTACTCATTTGCAAGTGGACTGTATTGTCTTTTTATGAGTATTAATAAATAAATCTTTAAACCCATATTCTTTTTTGTTTTCAGTATTAAACACGCATCCCATATTTCACAGCACATCGTCCAGATAAGCCTCACCTCACTTGTTCTGTCGCAGTTTTTGCATCTTCTGTAGAAGTTAGGATCCTACTGCAGAATCATTTCGTTCATCCAGACATGCTGCAAACCTAATTTTTACGCATATTTTTTTTTTTTGTTTTTTTTTTATGTAATAAAAGTGGCAAATAAGCGTGCAGTTCACATTGATGTTAAGTGATGACTGCAGCCTATAGACGCCCACACAATGACCAGAGGTCAAAATGCAAATGCGCTGCCACTCCTGAGGCATTAGGTGTTATGCCTCTGTGCCGGAAATTACAGAGCCGTACATTACCACCTGACCGAAACACGATAGTGCTGAACACTACCATTTAACGGCAAGTATATTAGGTAATGCGGTGGTGCCTACGCCCGCGAGCTCCGTCACTGGAGCTCTACCACCAGTAAAAATATGTATATTTATAATCTATATATAATATATATATTTATCCACTAGGTTGCCTATCAAAAAATGGCCGCAAGTATTTTTTTTTTTTGTGTAAGAGTGAAAAATATTTTTGTAAATTGAAAATTAATCTCGTTTTTGTATTAATCTAACCCGAACATTATAATGTACTTTGTGTACGTGTTACCTATACTAAAATCAATTAATCTGAGAAATAATTAATCAACGTAACTTCCACTAATTCACATCCAGCATAATCCAGTACCTTAATTAAATTGATACATTACGTTATTCGCAAGTATCACAGCCCTTATTTTAATCAGACAAATGTTTACGCCCGTCTCAGTCATCATCATGGAGGTTGTTATTTTTATTTGTCAGAAGCAGAGGGGTGCAGTGTTAAGAATTTTTGAAATTTAATCATATTAATAGTTTTTAGGGAAATTTAATTTTAAAGTAAACATTTTTCAATATTTTAGCTTAAGTGCTCACATTTTCACATATGGACTGGACTATATGTAAGAGAGCTGTTGCCCGCGGCTTCGCCCGCGTGGATGTCATTTTATAAATAAATAAGTAGCCTTTATTCTTTCTCAAGCTCAGCTCTATCTTAAAATCGGTTCAGTCGTTTGGATGTGAAAAGGGAACAGACAGACAGACAGACAGAGTTACTTTCGCATTTATAACATTAGTAAGGAAGTAAGGATTATTAAAAGTAATAAATGCAATCTTTTAGGCTACAAAAATATCTGTATTAAATATGTAATTGCTATAATAATGTAAAAAAATCATAATATCACCGGTCGCAATCAGAGCAACAATTTATTAAAATTAAAAAAAATAATAACAATTTAAAATCGATTTTTTAGGTACTAGTAAATGTAAAAAGCCAAGGAAACAAAATCCCTATTTAAAAATATCTCTTCTAAATTAAAAATATAAAAAAAAAAATATTGCAAAGGAAATATATTCGGCGAGGAAAACTTGGAAAGAATTAGACGAAGTCCGAAGGTCCGTTCAGATGGACGCACGGAAGAACGTGAACATCCGGGCGGGTGGATAAATGCGGATGTCCGTACAGAACCAACGGGTGGACAAACAGATTTATAAGCGAATGGGTTTTTCTTGACTGTTCCGTACTTTAAAGGCATATAGTTTTATAATGTATTTATGGTATAAACACTATAAACTAACAGGGACTTTTAATTATATATGTACATGTAGTTCAGTAGTCTACTGTAAGTAGTACTGTACTGTACTGTAAGCGTAAGGTTGCCGTCGGGACGTGATGACCCCACCGTTCAATAGTGGAGGTGAATTCCTCCGTCAGTCCAGTTAGTCAACCGAACAATGGTGGTCAAACTATTCCAATAAGCGGCAGTAAATACAAAACAAGGATTGGGTAATATCCCCAGATAAAATTGCCGCCACTGTGATCAATAATCCACATGCGAAAAGTGACACATTTTCCACAAAATCTTCAACACGGTTGAAGGGCCATGACTTTTGTTCTACGGAATAGATAAATAAAGATGGAATGGTTATGTGGGCGTGACAAGCTCACCACAACACAACTATGTATGAACAAACACAGTCCGGCCGAACCATTCGTTCGCCGCTCGTACGTAGTGTCGGTGTCGTGTAGACTGCTTCCAACGCATCTCTTGGTAAAATACCGTGTAGTGCCAATTTTAACATGTAATATGAAATGACAGACCTCAAGTATAAACCGAGGAGGTATATCTTTCCATCTGTAAGTCACAAATAACATTTATTGTTATACTATTTGTAAAAAACCTAAAAATATCCAAAATAATATAAATATTCGAACTTAAACTGCATTATTTAAACGTTACTACTAGCGAATACATTGCTCGTTAAGCACTCGCTCAATTAACGCTATTACTGTCTCCGCTTGCAATGTACAGCATGTAATGCATCCGCTACACTTCGACACACCGCGGACACTCCGTCAAAATTCCCTACAAACTCTCTATTACACAGACATCAATCAGTGACGTGTATTTACACGTGCACCTGTGTGCGTAGCACGTAGAAAATACCAACCGTAGCCCATAAGAGGGGAGGAGGTTGGGTGATGTGGGGAAATGGGGCGGGACGTCGAAGTGTCCATTCTATACGTAGTATTACTGCCTACAAACTGGTGGAAACTGCCCAAAAAAATCAAAAATCCCTAAACAGTTACCTACATTCAACTTGATCTGATCCAGGAATTGAACCCAGGACCCCAGCGTAGTAAAAGTGGCCTCCTACCAATGTCTATTGGTAGAAGGTAGGCCACTATTGCTACGTGCAGCTGAGGCTGCGGCTGTTTTATACAGCAGGAAATATTGACCAATCACTTTTAAGTGTTGTTGTTATTTGGTTTTGAAATCGGCTTATTTAAAAAAAATGGCCTCTGCGCTTAACTCAACGATCATATTTTACATGAGCATCCCACCAAACAAGCTTCATATTTTTGTGCAAACACTCCCCAAATTACATTTCGAGGGTATTCGCGGATTTATTCACGTTTCGATGCGTTTTCGGCTTCCGGCGCCGGTAAACCGCAGCGGTCCGCTGACCGTAAATAGTTTTCAGAACGAAAATTATATTTGCAGACCTTTTTCTGTAACGCGATTAACTTGGTAGGATTCCATGCATCCGGTGGAAAGACTCTTCAAGTCACGTACGTTGAAATATTGTTGAAAATCACAATATTTATTTTGGAAACCCTGGACAGATAAAGGTTTCTTTTGAAGCTTGACTAGCGAAGCGTGAAACTTTAGGTACATCTTTATGTTTTAAATGAAAAAAGGCATGCTCCGATGGTTCGGGCATATAGAAAGAATCGAAGATATCGAATGAGCGAATGACTAAACAGATATACAATGCGAATGTGGATGGTTGCAGAAGCCCAGGAAGACCAAGACTGACCTACCATGACCAAATAGGCCGAGTTCTGTCTGATGGTGGGGTCAAAAGTCTTAGGAATCGGCGTGCATGTATGAAGAGAATGATGAAGGTAGACGAGGCACGAGAGGTATGAAGATACATACATACATACATACATCATGTTTTATGTAGTGACGATAGCAAATAAGCATACAATCCAAATGGATAGTACCTAGGTACAGTAATACCCCGGACTTAAATGATAGGTGGGACCAAGCGATGGGAGTGTAAGTCAAATTCGCGCAAGTCAGGGTTCACCTTTGCATTTTTTTTTTTTTTTAATACGCTTACACTCACAGCCCCACAGTAGGTATAAACCTGTGTCGTGGGTGCCGTTGTACACATACAACACATACACAAACACCCAAACCCGAAACAAATATCTGTAGGCTATACAAATATTTCGGGACAAATATTTGTATAGCCTACAGATATTTGTTTCGGGTTTGGGTGTTTGTGTATGTGTTGTATGTGTACAACGGCACCCACGGGGATGGGGTGCGGGGATCGAACCCGCGACCCTTCGAATCAAACGGTCATCTCACACCGCTGGACTAACCGGGTCGTCAAATATATGTGTGTAAATACTAGGTGCATATAAATACTAGGTTCAAATTATGAATTTGTTGGTCTTTTGGATGATATAAGGTAATGTCTGCCTCGTCGGTGGTGCCTACGCCCGCGAGCTCCGTCACTGGAGCTCTACCACCAGTAATAATAGTTATTAATAAACAGGAAAATACAGATCTGTATTTCAATTCGCTAGTCACAATTTGTGTAACGGTATCATACCCATATGACGACCCGGTTAGTCCAGCGGTGTGAGACGACCGTTTGATTCGAAGGCTCTCGAATTCGATCCCCGCACCGGGACACATATTTGTATGGCCTACAGATATTCTTTTCGGGTCTGGGTGTTTGTGTATGTGTTGTGTGTGCACAACGGCACCCACGACACAGGTTTATACCTAGTGTGGGGCTGTGAGTGTAAGCGTAAAAAAACGACAGATATAAGTTTTTTTTTTTTTTTTTATGTAATTGAAGTGGCAAACAAGCATGCAGTTCACACTGATGTTAAGTGATGACTGCAGCCTATAGACACCCACACAAAGACCAAGGTCAAAATGCAAATGCGTTACCACTCCTGAGGCCTAAGGTGTTATGCCTCTGTGTCGGAAATTACAGGGCCGTACATTACCACCTGACCGGAACACGATAGTGCTGAACACTACCATTTAGCGGCAAGTAAATCAGGTAATGCGGTGGTGCCTACGCCCGCGAGCTCCGTCACTGGAGCTCTACCACCAGTAAAATTAATAAGTAACTACTGATATTTAATTTATAGGTAATTACTGATATAAGTAGTTACAACACAAATAATCTACCCCCCAACCAAACGTAATCCAAATTGATACGGATGTGCGCAGAATTGGTTACAGATAGAAATGAAACCGCGATGGATTGACGTGACGTGTAATGAAATTAGGGTTGCCATATTCCGGTTACAAACAGTTAAATAATATACGCCATACGGTATTGGAGGGTGTCGGGACGCTACGACCCAATCACCCACTAGTGGAGGAGAATTCTTCTGCTAGTGTAGTCAGTCAACCGAACAATGGTGGTCAAACTAGATATTCTAATAGAGAGGTAGTAATAATAATAAAGTAATAATGGCAACCCTTTATACGTCCCACTGCTGGGCACGAGTCTCTCCCTTTTTTGGGGGGAGACCTGGAGCTTACTCCACCACGCTGCTCCAATCCGGGTTGGTGGAGAAACGGGTTAGTGGCCAACCCGCTGTCGGATGTTTTCTAACCGCCCATAAGGCTTCCGACAAGGTTTAATGACTGCTATCTATCGATAGTAACCGGGACCGAGAGCTTAACGTGCTCTACGAAGCACGGAAACGCGCATTTTAATTTGCCACTAGCGGTCACCCATTACACACCCGACCGCGCGCGTTTCGCACAACCGAGTAGATCGCTTGCGATCTACACCAGTCGCGCAGCCATGCGCGCTTCAGCGGTAGTAAATATAGGTAATAACGTGAAATAGGTAGCAGCATCCCGTGATAAAACTATCGTCACTGCGATCGCCAATTTGTCTTCCAAGCGTGGCGATCTCTTCCAGCAGGAGAAAATCCTTCTGCTAGTGGGCGGTGGGGTCGTCACGGCCCCACCCCCGTCTTATTACCCTATATCCTTCCTCGATAAATGGAATATCTTACATTACAATATTTTTTCAAATCGGTCCAGTAGTTCCTGAGATTAGCGCATTCAAACAAACATCAATCAAATTCTTCAGCTTTATATTATAATATAAAACAATATAGTAGGTGACAGCCCTAAATGAAATATAACACAATTATTTGCTCATCCCCTGCGCCAAATGCATGAATGTCCGATGATATAGCATTTATTGATTACTAGCTTCCGATTCTGTTTTCGTTCACGTAGTTCTTTATGGACATGAAAGTATTGTACTTATTATAATAATAATCAGTTATTTATTGAAAATGTAGGTTACAATGATGGTGGACCTTATAGGTATGTGGAGGAACAGGTGGAAGTGTTCTTCCGGCGAAAAAGGGATCCTCCGACCAGGCGAGGTGATAGTGCCTGGCGGGCCGCGGCCCAACGATTGACGTTGGGAAGTTGTATATATGCCTACTCTTGAGAAATCTTCGCATGTGCGATGTAATTCGAATCCACGCCATCTACCGTACTAGACAAGTACTGTGAGGTTTCATTGTATTCCACTAGTTGGCGCCTTAATGTAGTGGACGCTACAGGTACATTTCGTCGAAAAACGACGTGCAAATTTACAAAAATATTATCTAACACATTTTTGATGATACATTTTATTATTTCATAACAATAGCCGAGCCCCAGCCTGCTCGACTTTCTAGTAGTATTTGTCCTAGTTTGTTCGTACCTCTCTATCGCTTGTTCTGCACTATACGCTCGCCTCACGTGGAACGTGACACTTTTTAGTGCGTGTAGCCGGTTATCGATTTACATATAGGTACACCGGCCAACGGCCCCGGCGGACCGGAGGGGAGTAGCCATAGCGTTTATTACCGATGCAGATATACACATTTAACCATCTGGGCGACAGGCAGAACACTTGTGCTTGTACTTTGACAGAGGAGGTCAGGGAAAGCCTGTATATGGCTACTCCCCTCCGGTCCGCCGCGGCCCGATGGCCCCAGTTGCTCTTAACTTTTTTCATTTTTTTATTTTATGGAAGTGGCAGACAAGCATGCAGTTCACATTGATGTTAAGTGATGACTGCAGCCTATAAACACCCACACAAAGACCGAGATCAAAATGCAGATGCGTTACCATTCCTGAGGCCTAAGTTGTTATGCCTCTGTGCCGGAAATTACAGGACCGTACATTACCACCTGACCGGAACACGATAATGCTGAACACTACCATTTAGCGGCAAGTATATTAGATATTAGGTAATACGGTGGTGCCTACGCCCGCGAGCTACGTCACTGGAGCTCTACCACCAGTAAAAAGATTTCTATCTCGATTTATAAGACGTCAACAGGACAGAGTACTGTCCTGTATTCCATAAGCAAATCTCTTCTGTTCCTGTTAACGTTTGGATGGAAACTGTCGAAATGTTTTTAAAATCGCTTCGATGCTGTCAGTCCAATATTTGGATGCAACGATGTGTCCACACTACGTTGGACATCGAAAACCCATTAGTGATCGACAAATATACAAAGTGTCATGATTTAATATCTGACGCCATTCATTTAACTGTGTGTTTATATAGGTCATTGGTATAATTATAGAACTATGAGTGCAAGCTTTTGAGAGAATGATAAAAAAGCTCCGAGAAAATGAATTACTTTGCAGATTTTACTGGTCGCACACCGCGGATTGGGCGCACACATTGGGCTAAGATTCCATACAAGCGCTTATTCTGGACATTACACAGACATCAATCAGGACGTGTTATTACACGCACATGCACAGTTGCCCGCTCGCAATCTCAGTGCATCAGGCTGCCGGCATGGTACTCAAGGGGAGGTGCTGGCTGCAAGAGGGGAAATCAGGCGGATATACGGAGGTTACTGTGACGGAGCTCGCGGGCGTAGGCACCAACGTATTACCTAAGCCACTAAATGGTAGTTTTCAGCACTATCGTGTTCATGTTAAGTGGTAATGTACGGCTCCGGCACATAGGCATAACACATTAGGCTATGTCAGAAGTATAAAAACACACATTGAAGAATCAAAGATACAATTTTGTCGCGGCAATATTTTCACGGAGTAATAATATAGCAATAGAATGAGGGTATCGCAATAAAGAGGTATAAAATCGCATTCGTTTTCAAGGATGAGGTATTTACGACATGGGACGTCGTAGAACATTGGGGAATGCTCTCATATCTAACTGGATGATTTACTGCTTCTTCTTTCACCAAGTTTCTATTGGTATTCCCGTAATTTTCAGTTATTACGTTGTTTTACAAAAAGCTTCTTTCAGTATTGAATGCTTTTCGAATTGGGTTCTTTTAACACTTCTACGAGTGTATGCAGGTGATCATATTTGATTCCATGTTTCAGTGTTGTAGCATGAGACCGTAGACATCGCCTATACTGAATTCATCTGCCGCCAAATGGTAATATTCAGCGCTATCGTGTTAGATGATAATTAAGTGTCCTGTGACGACTGTACCAGAGAGGCTAAAGCCTATGAGCTAAAGCCTAAAGGCTTCAGAGATAGTAGCTACCAGTAGCATTTGCATTTGACGTCTGGTGTTCCGGTAGATATTTATTGTTCATAGGCTAAAGTAGTCTTCTACAATCCATATGCGAACAACATGCTTTTAAAAAAATGGATATAACTGGCATATTGTAGGATGAGTTTGTGTAAACACGTCTGCTTCCTCCCGTTAGAAAGTCTAGCTAAAACTGAAATTATTATATATATTTTTTTATAATAATGTGGCAAACTAGCATATTTACAGTTAACGTATGGTGAATGAACAATGTAGCCTGTTTACATTAACATTAAAAGCAGAGATTTCGATGCCCACTGCATTGCCATTCCTGTGGCCCAAGCTGGTATGTCTCTGTGGCAAAAATTGAGAAAATCACATTTTTTTTTTGGATTCACCCATTTTGTTTATGATGGACACGAAAACGGAATAAGATTAATAGTTTCTCTTCAACAGCCAGAACAAAATTCAAATAAACTTTTACACAAAAACATAAACCGATACCCAATTGAAATCATAATTGAAAACTAACCCTGTAATTTAAGAAAAGAACTGAAACGAATAAGTGGTTCCGTAAACTTAGTCCATAACAATACGTATTTTATAAATGCATTTCCTCTCCAACTCTAGCAGTTAACGAGGTCGGGCATTAGTTCTCCGTATTTTTATTTCATATGCCGTTTTTCCGCCAACCTGCACCGTGCCTCGGATGTTTGAGCGTTAAAACGCGCACTATATTCATTAGGTGAACATGTATGGCGTATTGGAATGAATTGAGAAATAGGACGAATGAAATCAATAAAATTTTAATTTATGCAGGTATTTGTATACCCACCATCTACAATTTAAAAGAAACTTTAATCATAAAAACCGGTTGAAATACGAGGATTCCATATAATTGGGTGATTGCTTGTGGAACCTTGTGGAAGCGCGCATGGCCCAGCGGCTGGTGTAGATCGTAAGCGATCTGCTCGGTTAAGCACTACGGGCGCGGTCGGGTAGTGTGATGGGTGACCGCTAGTGGCAAATTAAATGCGCGTTACCGTGCTTCGGAGGGCACGTTAAGCCGTCGGTCCCGGTTGCTATCGATGGATAGCAGTCGTTAAACCTTGTCGGAGGCCTTATGGGCGGTTTGAAAAACATCCGACAGTAGGTTGGCCACTAACCCACCCACCTCCACCAATCCGCATTGGAGCAGCGTGGTGGAGTTAGCTCAAGGCCTCCCCGCAAAAAAAAAAAAAAAAAAAAAGCGGAGAGACTCGTGCCCAGCAGTGGGACGTATAATGGGTTGCCATTATTATTATTATTATTGTGGAACCTTATATATATCATAGATTTCTTAGGTATAGATTTACCTGTACATAATCCTTGAGTAAAGTACGACTTCCTGTATCTTGCCAAATATTTTAGGTCCAGAACTTTCTAAAATAAATGGGGGGAAGGTGATGTAATGTTTCATCTATTTTGTCAAATAATTACGAAATGGTTTATTTAAAAAAAACTTCTGAGCGTACCTTACAAAAATTGTTTGAAACTACGATAAGTGGTTCCGTAAACTTAGTCCATAACAATACGTATTTTATAAATGCATTTCCTCTCCAACTCTAGCAGTTAACGAGGTCGGGCATTAGTTCTCCGTATTTTTATTTCATATGCCGTTTTTCCGCCAACCTGCACCGTACCTCGGATGTTTGAGCTTTAAAAAGAGCACTTTATTCATTAGGTGAGCATATATCGCGTATTAGAATGAATTGAGAAATAGGCAAAATGGAATGCAATTGACAATATTTTTATTAATTTTGAACATACTCAAAAAAATATACTGACCGAATTAAGCTCTGACCATTGCGGACAGTTAGTTTCCTTCCCCAGTCAAATAAAAAATGATACAAATAAACGAGAAATTGTATTTGTTCCTATTAATGAGAAGAGAATACAAATATTACGGGAAAATATTATGCCTAAACTTTTATTTATGAAGCACCATGACAATCAAAATATATTGTACAATGATTTCTTTAACATTATTATATGAGAGTATAATTTAGTCTTTACAAAAAAGACAACAAATGTGAGAAGTCATAAGTCGTTTGATGAATGGGCGACTGTTGGAATACACAAGAGTAGACACAGATTATATGAACTGTACGGGGAAAGGTCTTTTAATCACACATTATAGTTTAAAAATTATGTTAAAATTTATTCGAAAATATTTAAGAAAGTGTGTTTTGCAGCCAAGGCATTACACATTAAAAGTAAAATTAAAAACTCTAGTGACAAAATTAAAGCGACATGGAACGTAATCAATTGTGAAAGTGGAAAAAACGTTGAACGCAATTCTGATTTTAAATTAATTATTGACAATAAACAAGTTACTACTGACGAGGGAGTTGCGTCAGCATTTGAAACATTTTTTGCTAATATTCCAGTTTCTACAACCAAACACCTGATTTCTTCTCCTACCGCCGCCGCATCATTATTGAAACAAAATGTACATGAAAGTAGCACTAGATTTAGTTTTAAATTAGTAAACACTTTAGATGTAATTAATGCTTTTAAATCTATTAACATTAAGAATACAACTCATATCTGGGGCTTATCTGTTAAAGTTGCATCTAGAATATTGGACATAATCGCACCTTACGTAGCGGCTATGTTTAACAATAGTATTGTAAGTGGTATATTTCCTGACTTAGTGAAACATAGTAAAGTGATTCCCCTTTTTAAATCTGGTAGTACAAGTAACCCCACAAATTTTAGACCTATTTCAGTACTACCCACATTTAGTAAAATTTTTGAAAAATTAATGTTAAACCAGTTACTAGCCTATTTTAATCACAATAACCTTTTACACGTTCGACAATTTGGATTCACCAGGGGTCGCTCAACTACTGACGCAGGTGTTGAGCTTATAAAACATATATTCGAAGCTTGGGAAGAATTGCACGATGCTCTAGGGGTATTCTGTGACTTATCCAAAGCATTTGACTGTGTGCAACATAAAACTCTGGTCAGAAAATTATATCACTATGGTGTTCACGATACCGCTCTTGAGCTTATGACTTCATATTTAAGCAATAGAACAATGTATGTTGATGTCAATGGAAAGAGATCTCCCGGGGCTTCTTTGGATATGGGGGTCCCGCAAGGCTCTATTCTAGGACCGTTTCTTTTTTTAGTCTATATAAATGACTTGCCGTACATCATCAACGATAGTCAAGATATGGTATTGTTTGCTGACGACACTTCTTTAATTTTTAAAATTAAAAGACAACAGGCTTTATTTGACGTTGTGAACAATACTCTCTCTAATGTTGTACATTGGTTTAGTGCCAATAACTTATTGTTGAATAGTAAAAAGACAAAATGTATTAAGTTCACCACTCCTAATGTAAAACTTGTGGACACCAATGTCAAAATAAATGAGGAAAATTAGTGTCGAGGTAAATACTTCGATTAAAATAGTACGCGATTAAGTCCCGTTTACAATATAAAAATATAAATGAGGAAGTATTGGAGTTAGTAGACTCCACGGTATTTCTTGGCATTACCGTGGATGCTAAATTGCAATGGGGCCCCCATATTGCCAAATTGGCCAGTAGACTTAGCTCAGCAGCATTTGCAGTAAAGAAGATAAGATTATTGACGGACGTGGAGACGGCTCGGCTGGTCTACTTTAGTTACTTTCACAGTATAATGTCTTATGGCATTTTGCTATGGGGCAATTCCGCCGACGTCAATACTTTTTTTGTTTTGCAAAAGAGAGCAGTACGTGCTATCTACGGGCTAAGCCCGAGAGTTTCTGTGAGAGAACAATTTAAGGAAATAAACATTTTGACTGTTGCTTGTCAATATATATACGAAAACTTATTGTATGTCCGGAAAAATATTAATGAGTTTCCTACGAGAACGAATGATCATAATATGAACACAAGGAACAAATACAAGTTGTCCATACATGTAACACGACTGCATAGAGTAAGTAATTCTTTCAGAGGTCAGTGTATACGATTCTATAATAAAGTCCAAAAAACGTTCAAAGTCTATCTGTTAATAAATTAAAAAAAGGAATTAAAGAACTTTTATACAAATGTAATTACTATAAAATTTGTGAGTATCTCACTGATAGTACACCTTGGGATTTTAGCGATCGCTGCCAGGCTATTTCATAAAATTGTACTTATGTTAATAGATATTGATATTGTGTATGCTCTGGCCACAAACAGATTTTCTTTTCATCTTATATTGCTATCTACGCACAGGTAATGATAACACTCATGCTCAATTTAATGTCTTTGCCTTCGGCGGCGTCGTGTGACGTGTTGCTCACTTCCCTTCAAAATGGTCGAGGAGAGCAATGGCTGCCACATGCGTCATACTCGTGAACGGGTGCTGATTGTGGGGACTGGTCTGTTGTGATTTGCGGGTGTTATTTTCTATCACGATATTAAGCTGTTGATGGGTATTTGCGTATGTGTTTATATGCAAATATTTATATGCCATGGACGTTCACATTATCTTTATTTTATTTAATAATATTTGTATTCATTCGAAGGTTTTGACAAAAGAGCAACACGCTGAGTGGGTAGCGGAGTTCTTCTCAGTAGTGCCTGCACTTGGAACTCTGCTAAGTGAATGACTATGATTATGACGAACAGATTTTTCATTTTCTTCTATGAAGGAATTGAAAAATTTGATGATTGACGTATCGGTTAAATATTATTATTAAATTGGTATTTATTAATACCTATTGAATTATTATTATAAGTCATTCTCTCTAGGTAGCTTATAATCCGACAATGCAAAAGTGTCCTTGTAGACCAATTTGAAATAAATAATTTTAATTTTTGAATCAATCATATTTTAATTAAAACGGATACTTGCAGAACAGATGCGACCTCAGGATAACCAGTCTACGGCCCTGTAATTACCGGCACAGAGGCATAACACCTTAGGCCTCAGAAGTGGTAACGCATCTGCATTTTGATCTCTGGTCTATGTGTGGGTGTCTATAGGCTGCAGTCATCACATAACATCAATGTGAACTGCATACTTGTTTGCCATTTTTATTTCATAAAAAATATCTAGCCGTTTTTTCATTAAGCTACTAAAGAAAAAAATATCACAATTATTAGATAATTGTTTTCTGTAACTACTTTTTTGTGTTATTGTTTCATTTTTTATACAAAAATACCATAGAGTAGCTCTATTACCCCGTCTCGGTTTATATGCATGTTACAAAAATTAAGTTTAAGAGTCTGTCGCGTCGCCGTATTGTGAAAAATTCACATTAAATTTTATGCATACGTTGGAAATAGAACTGCAGCGCGTTAAAATGAAAATATATTCGACTATTCGTATGTACGTGGTTTTGTTTTCAAAATTTGAAACTAGAGAAGTCGGTAGCATATTCAAAAGAGTTTTGGTGAAAAAAAAATCATATTTTTGTCACATTTTATGAGAGGTTGTGTGGCATTAGGAACTTGTGCTAATACTAAACAAAACGAATTAATTTAGTGCGTTATTGATTTAATAACCCCCTTATTCATAAACGTACATTAGATACGTTTTAGCTATAGAATGCTTTGTCTTTGTCAGTTGCATTGTCAAATTTGCAGGACAGAAAGAGACAAAGGAGACATTAGCAATACTTTAGCTAAAATACGTTTATGAATAAGAGGGTTAGTCTCAATCCTTTCACTATAAATAGGCTTGTCTTTGATGTTTTTTCTTATTTTGAGAATAAAAAATTTAACCAATTTAGAAAGAAGAGGAATCAAGTTTAAGCATTAAGTTGTGGAAGTAAATTATACTATTATATTAAAAAAAACAGAGTTCCACAAGGTTAACTTTTCTACCATTTATCCTATTCAAAAATGCATTGATGCTTAACGACATTTTGCAATACGATAATCATAACGTATGAAGGTAAGTGTCAAAATAATAGGAGTAACACAGCGCCTGTACGAAAGAAATACTTTCAAATTTAATGAGAAAGTTGAATAAGGTATATTCTGAAATTCGTTATTTGTTTATTACTGATCTTCACGTGTCTTATAAGTACAAACATATTCAAATATCCAATTAATTGTACCATCATTTCTAACGTTGAAGATTGTAAAGCTGAAATGCACCATAATTCTCATGGTAAAAGTTAAACATAAAACCACCAGCGTTATAAAGCGGTAAACACAAATACGAAATGCATTTCTATTTCAGAAGAGAGGTATAAACTTGAAAAAGTGCACACTTCGCCTAACCCAGTTTGCTTGTACACTGTCTCGCAACTACGACACTTGTGTCTGTGGCGCGACACAACCTCAATTCTATATGACATGCTACAAAAGGTTCTATCTGTACAATTTTTGTTCTTCCTGTACGTTGCAGTAAATAAAAAGGAAGGTTTTTAGTGTGGTACCGTACCTACTCAAAGGGTAAAAATGGGACCTTATTACTTACTTATCTTAGAATCCGCTTTCCGTCCGTCTATCACCAGGCTCTCTTATGAATCATGAAATCATTTCGTGCATCCAGATATGCTGCAAACCTAAGCGGCCAAATTTTGATTGGCAATCTAGTGGATATATACCTACCTATACAACATGTAACAGGATTGAATGTACAACCCGAAACTAGTTTGTTCAGAATCGATAATCGAATCGATTTTAGGCATTTTTGAAATAGGTAACATTTTGTCCCAAAATTAATTATAATGAAGGAAATTATGGTCACCCATTTGGTGAACAGTCAATACAAACGAAAATGAAAATAACGTCTATCCAAAATAAAATGCTAGTCTCAACAAGTTTATTAGAACTCGTTGAGACGTGCATTTTATTATTAATAATAATTTAAGAAATAAAATTGTGTGAAAATGAATCTTATTACTAGCGAGTGTTCAATGGGGGTACGCAGGTTACGCTACATCACATTGCGACAGTGTATGTATGTGAGTTGGTTTAGGTTTTATGTGCGTTCGTAATTCGAGATAGGGTAAGTATGCATAGGGTGTGCATACTGTTCGTACAAATTGAGGACAACTTGTTTCTTTAATAAAAAATATTAAATACTTAAAATTGCCGTTACATGTTGTATATATTCTCTAGATTACATATATGCATAAAAATTAGGTTTGCAGCATATCTGGAGGAACGAAATGATTCTGCAGTCGGATCTTAACCTAAGAGAGTTAAAATTGTCACAAGTGATGTATTTCTGTAGGGTTTGATGTTACGTAACTTAAATTCCATTTTTTTCAAAAAGACTGAACAAACAAAACAGTATCTTGACACGACTCCAGCATCACCCTAAGGGCTTAACGCTTGTTATTTCACGCGTACAAGAGTAAAAGGGTTACGCTCGTTTCAACGTATAAATGTACGGCTTATAAATAAAATACGACAGTGAGAACAAAGTAAAATGTAAAGTCAGCGGTGATAGAACGAGGAGGTGGCGCAGTTAATTTTTGTGGTATAAGTCATAAAAGATGGGAGGGTTCGCATTCTATCGATTTATAACTCTATGGACGAAGTAGGTTTGTCTAATCTGCAGGATTTCAGCTTTATGTAAGGAAAGTGGCAGACAAACATGCAGCTCTAATTGATGTTAAATGATGATTGCATCTTAAATACATCTACACAAAAACCAGAGATCAAAATGCCGCCCCTGAGACCTACAATGCTCAACAATTAATAATGCACATCGAGCCTACGAAAGAGACAATTGGCTAGTTTCGAATTCGTAAAGCTTTATCTCTGCTGCACACAGCCTACGTAAGCACTGTTAGTCCGGTATTGGTCAGAACTAGATCAAAATGGTCGACAAATATCACATAGGTTAGGTGGGACAGAGATAAGGCTCTACAGACAGACCCGAAAAAAGCCAGTCTCCTTCCTAACGTCGATGTGCAATATTTTTTGTTGGATACTATTAGGTCTCTGTGATTACGGGGCCATACATTACCATCTAACCGGAACACCATAGTGCTGAAAACTACCATTTGGCAGCAGATTAGGTATTACGGTGGTGCTTACGCCCTCGAACTTTTGTACTGCAACTCTACTACCAGTAAAATTTTCAATTTGTACAAACGCTGCCCCAATACCGCTGTCACCTGTCAATTGCACAGCTCAACACGAACTCCGCGTGTCATCACATTGACATTTAATTTCCTCGGTGACTATACGCCAGATATTTGCCCTTGTTGCGCTGTCTACCTCAATTTCCAACGCGTATGCAAATAGTATTAAATCTTATTTTATATGGAAATTCGTGGCAGACATAAAAAAGACATTAAAATTACAGCTAACGATGGTTTATTTTATAGCTTTACTGGAAGCGAACCCGTTCTAGTTTTCCAAATTGTATAGAGGTACAGTAAAACACTTTTTGAAAGCTCATAAATGATGGTGAAAACTGCTTTAGTGTTTTAGGGCATTATTACATTAGAGCCCTGGCAACATTATTAAAATATATTTCAAGTTTGCCAATGGAGAAGTTTTAAAGGCACTCTAGGAATTTGGTAATTCCTGATGAATGTCAGTCCTTAGGCTCGCCATTCGTATAGAACTAAAAAGTACTGAACTGAGAAATAATAGGTGTATCCAATGCAAATTTCATCTAGAGATAAAGCTCAAAGGAATATACAATCGAGAAGTAACGGCGGCAATCGCTAATAGATAACATTTTTATTATGTAATGGAAGTGGTAAACAAGCATGCAGTTCACATTGATGTTAAGTGATTATTACGGCCTTTAGACACTTACACAAAGACCAAGGTCAAAATGCTACTACCACCATTACACTCCTGAGGCCTAAGGTGTTATGCCTCTGTGCCGGAAATTACAGGGCCGTACATTACCACCTGAGCGGAACACGATAGTGCTGAACACTTCCATTTAGCGGCAAGTATATTAGGTAATGCGGTGGCGCCTACACCCGCGAGCTCCGTCACTAGAGCACCAGTAAAAATAGTTACTAGACTGAAGACAATACAGTTTTGAAGAATGTGACTATATGTAATATTATCTTATGTTACTGGTGGTAGAGTTACAGTGTAGGAGTTCGAGGGCGTAGGCACCATCGCATTACCTATTATATTTATCTGCCGTCAAATGGTAGTGTTCAGCCCTATTGTGTTCCGGATAGATGGTAATGTATGGCCCTGTAAAACGATCACAGGGACGTAACAACTAAGGTGTCAGGGGTGCCGACGCATCTGCATTTTGACCTCGGTCTTTGTGTGGGTGTCTATAGGCTATAGTCATCACTTAACATCAGTGTGAATTGCAGGCTTCTGTACGGCCCTGTAATTTCCGGCACAGAGGCATAACACCTTAGGCCTCAAGAGTGGTAACGCATCTGCATTTTGACCTCGGTCTTTGTGTGGGTGTCTATAGGCTATAGTCATCACTTAACATCAGTGTGAATTGCAGGCTTCTGTACGGCCCTGTAATTTCCGGCACAGAGGCATAACACCTTAGGCCTCAGGAGTGGTAACGCATCTGCATTTTGACCTCGGTCTTTGTGTGGGTGTCTATAGGCTGCAGTCATCACTTAACATCAATAAGAACTGCATGCTTGTTTGATTCTTCCATAACATTAAAAAAAGGCTTGTTTGCCACCCTCTCGCTTCGCAAAATACGTTAAAATCTGCGCTAAATTTCACTGAATGTATAACACTGCTGCAGAATGTAGCTATTAGTGTAGTCGGAACTGTAGCATTATCGATAAAGACCGCAACTCAATTTACTTCAAATTAGTTCACGGGACCATCGCTTCAAATGGACACAAGAACTAGGTGTCATTTTATCGAACAAGCCAACCCGGCATACTTTATAGAAGTCATTATATAGTCCAGCTTAATAGGTCATTGATTCTGGCTCAGTGCGGAATAAAAGGTTTGTAGGCTAGAGAATTATATAGGTTATCTACATTCTTCGGAATCAAGACATTGAAGACATTTAACTGCCTCGGTAGCCTAGTTGTAGCAGGCTACTACTACTACTCTGAGGTTCTGGGTTCAATTCCCGTGTAGGGAGTTATCAGAGATAATGGTGTAAAGTCCTTTGTCTCTGGTCTATTGGGATTTTCCATTTTCTGGAATTTTCCCAGTAGCTCGAAGTTTGGTAATGTGCCCGGAGATGTCAACAGGCTCGCCACCATGGGCCAAAACGTAACCGGCGAATTGTGGGTGTTTGCATGTATGCTTGAATGCATGCATTTACCTCTGGCTATTCCTTCGGGGATTACAGGCGTGAAGTTACGTTTAAGACATTGAAGAATTTGATCTCTTAAGCCCTTATTTGTATTCTGATTTGAATTAATTGTTAAAGTCTATTTTATTTAATTTGATAGTTATTCACTGTAGATCATTTGTATTAATCAAGCTTTTATCCGAATACTAACAGTTTATTCATTACTAGCTGACCCAGCAAACTTCGTATTGCCTCACAATGAAATAATGTGTCAAAGGTTTGATAGATACGGACTCTTTGTATAGGAAAATGAAATTAAATGTAGAAATTCCCGTGGGAATGAGTGATTTTCCCGCAGTAAAGAGTAGCCTAAATGTTGGCCAGGCTTAGTATCTATACACCACAAAAAGTTTCAGTCGAATCCGTCCAGTATCTTCGGAGATTAGCCTGGACAAAGAGACAAACAGACAGACAAAAAATTTAAAAATCATTGAAAAGTGTTCTAATACTATTTAACATCGCCCCCAATTGGTTTTTCGTAAATATATATAATGTACAGACTCGCGGATTTTACTATTTTATTATATTTATAGATTATTTTAAGTAACTAAGGTAATACTTAACCATATCGCTAAAAGCTTAGCCTTGATTCATAATTAAGCATCACCCAATGTTGTACCCCAAAAACACGAAGCATTGTTCGTTGTATCTCCCAAAAAAATATATTACAGCCCGGAATCCACCATGAATAATATCCAAAGAGTAATAAGCCAACATGGCATTACGAAAAAAAAACGTCGTTTTGCTCGCTCTCGAAGAATTTTAATAAAGGTCGCGTCGCCAGCGCTGAGGCTCACAATGCACGATTAAAAGTTTATTACATTGGCTCGAGTATATTGTAATAATGTGAAATGTATTGGAATTGCCTGTTTACGCACCCTTTACGCTTGACAAGTGTTTACATACACGTGCGGGGTTGATTAATTGAAGCCTTTTGTTGTTTTCATATGTGATAACCAAGCTTAACTGGTGGTAGACTTAGATTCGACTACCTTTATCTTTCTAAAACTAATTACCTTCGTTCTACACATAACTTAAAGCTAAAAATTCCCTCCCTCAACCGATTTTTTGGCGAAATCCTTCACCGTGTCAGCTGTTCGTCTGTGGAATGCTCTCCCCTTGTCTGTGCGTCAAGCTCAGACAGTTCAAACTTTTAAAATTCGTGTGAAAGAGTATTATATGAATCTTTAATCGTTCCATTTTTCTCTATTTCTTGTTTTTTGTATCTATCTATCCTGTTATCCTTGTTTTCATTTTATTGTATCTTACTATATTATGTAAGTATCTCTATCTTCTTTCTTCCTTCTGTGTTTATTGTTGTCGTTTTTTTTTTTGCATGTCTTGTTGTTGTTGTGTTTTTGTGTTTTGATTATTCTTTTTTTTAGTTTACACCCCTTTTGTTTTTTTTTTATTATTTATTTAAGGTCGCTTTTTAACATCTAAGGTCATTAGCGACCACGGCAAAAACTATAATTTCTTAAATTAATTTGTACATATTAATCAATTTAAAAAAACTTTAAGTTCTTGTACATCCATCTTCATTTAAACATTCCTTTATACTGTTAGGTTATTTACATTTCTGTTTTTCATTACTGAAAGCTGTGCAATCTGTTAATAGATGTAAAACAGTCAATTCGAGTCCACATTTGCATTTGTTTTTATCTTGTTTCGTTATCAGGTGAATATGTGTCATATTTGTATGTCCGATACGCAATCTAGTAATTACTCCTTGGTCGTTTTTCGTTTAATCCTACAATGTTGGTTGCCCGGAAGAAATCGCTGTGCAGCGATAAGGCCGCCATTTGTGCCATTTCCTTGTTTTTATTCTTTAATATGTTTTATTTGTGTGTACAATAAAGAGTATTGTATTCTATTGTATACAGTTCTAGTGTAGGAGCTCGAGGGCGTATGCAGCACTGCATAACCTAATCTATCTGCCGCTAAATGGTATTCAGTACTATTGTGTTCCGTTTAGATGGTAATATATGGTCCCGTAATAACTATCACAGAGACTTAAGAACTAAAGTCTCAGGGGTGGCAACGCATCTGCATTTTGACCGCTTTACCGTCCCCAAGAACTGTTGTTATATCTCAGTGATGGTCTTCGACGATATAGGTACCCTAGATTAGTCTGTGGTGATGGTTATTTCGGGGCCATGCATAATAATACGAATGCATGTATATACGCACTGCTTCTTTTTCGGAGAAATAAAGAGAAATAAAGGTGTGAAGGTACTTAATAGTAATATCTAAAACGGGGCTCATGGAGATAAAGGTAAGTACTTTCTAGAGCTCTGTACAGTTAGCTGAACAAGCAGATTACATTCCCAATTTTAATCATCTCCTTCAATTTCAGATACTGATGACGCTTTCCAATTTTTGGAATCAATTTATATTATTGTGAAATGAATGAAAAGTCATTGATTTTTCAAATAAATTAAAAAAATAAAATCGAACTAAGCTGTTAAAATAGATATGGCATAATTCCAATATTTTTTAAATATTATAGGTATACATGTCGCTACCACCGCCAAGAAGTAAACGTAACTTCACGTCAATAAGCCCCGAAGGGGTAGGCAGAGTTAAATGTATATATACAAGCATATGCAAACACCCTCGATTTGCCGGTTACGTTTTGGCCCGTATGACAGGTGGCGAACTAGACATTTCCGGGCACATTACCAAACTCCGTGGTACTGGGAAACTGACAGAAAATGGAAAATACTAAGCTAATAATACCTTGAATAATATAGCGTAAAGAAAATCGAGACTTACATTAACAAAACCACTATTTTAGCTAATCAAAGTGAGCAGTGACCTTAAGAAGTGGGCCGATCGATACCTGATCCAGCCATTAATCCTTCATTAACCTTACCACCTGTCTCGGGAGTTGAACGTCTATCGTTTTATTGGACAAGGGTTTGAATTTGGACCTCAATTTATGTACGATACTTAACAAATAGGAGGTACAAGTTATACGGACCACGGGGGCGTAGGCACCATCGCATTGCCTAATATACTTGCCGCTAAATGGTAGTGTTCAGCACGTATAGTGTACCGGTTAGGTGGTAATGAACGGCCCTGTAATTTCCGGCACAGAGGCATAACACCTTAGGCCTGAGGAGTGGTAACGCATCTGCATTTTGACCTTGGTCTTTGTGTAGGCGTCTATAGGCTGCAGTCATCACTTAACATCAATGTGAACTGCAAGCTAGTTTGCAACTTCCATTACAAGAAAAAAGTCAACCCATTAGATAGCAACCCTCCGAAGCACGGAAACGCGCTTTTTAATTTACCACTAGCGGTCACCCATCACACACCCGACCGCGCCCGTAGTGCTTAACCGAGTGTATCGCCTATGATCTAAACCAGCCGAGGAGCCATGCGCGCTTCATTTTCTATTACGAAGCATAAAATATATTTTTGTTGGCTTTCGTTTGGATATTGCAAATATTTTCCAAGCGAATTATGCTCGTAGCCTCGTATATCGAAGAATACTAGTTCTGAGTGCATCCTACATTATACAATACAAAATAAACATTGTAGATATTCAACAAGAATAAATAGTCTAGGGAATAGGGATGGCGATCAGGCATAGATTAATCGGTAAAACCGATTTTTGGACTGATTATTTATATCGATCCATTAGGTATACCTATCGGTCTTGTGATTCGTTAATCTACCATAGAAAATCGAGATTCAGTCACACAGGTTTCAAGAACAGTGATGCAATTTTTTTTTTACTGCAACGCACTGTTATGAGATGACTGCGGCCCACAAAAACGAGAGGTCAAAATGTCACTTCAATATGGGGTTAAAATGCGTTGCCACCCCTGAGACCTTACTTTTTATGTCGCTGCGATAGTTAGTTATTACGGGGCATACATAGAGGTATAGCAAAAAGTAAAATGTGGGTATAAATAAACTATAGTGTTTTTTTTTCTCATCTTTGCTGTCCATCATTCATTTGTATGAAATAAATTGAAAGCAGATCGATTAATTGAAAGAAAGAAAGAAAAAAGAAAAAAAAAACACTTTATTGATACAGTCGTGAGAACCTGCGACACAATAAATTCACTGGCACGTAACTTAACGAAATACTGTTGATTTTAAGAATCGCTTAAACAAAACTTTCAGGCTTGTCATAAATTGGTTAGAGGCCCATAATCTTAAAGTAAACTACGAAAAAACGAAACTCATAGAATTCATACCTCACCAAAAATCACCTTTAGACATTGAGTTACAGATTGATAATATCCGCCTAGAAAAGGTTAAAACGTGTACATTGTTAGGTTTACAAATTGACACTAATTTAAACTGGAAAACGCACATTGAAAACCTTAAATCTAAACTAAGCAGATTCTCATATGCGCTCTACGAACTTAAAGTAAGCACTGACAAAAATACTGCACTAGCAGCGTACTACGCATATGCACACTCTTGGTTAAGCTATGGCCTTATCCTATGGGGAAATGCTACAAATGTAGAAGATGTTTTCCTCATCCAAAAGAAGTTAATACGTATTATTATAAATATTGACAGCACCGAATCCTGCAGACCCCATTTCACCAATTTAGGAATCTTAACCCTGACAAGCATGTACATACTGGAACTATGTAAATTTTTGAAGAAAAATCCAGCTGTATTTGTTAATGCACAACCTAGCAGATTGTATGAGGCACGGAAAAATCAAAAAAATCGATTAAAATTACCTCCAAGTCGCATCGACCTATTCAGGAAAAGCCCGTATGCCAGTGCAATACGGATATTCAATAAGTTACCATTTGACTTAAAACAGGAGCAAAACACAAATCGATTTTTATATAAATTGAAATCCATTCTTAGCAACAAATGCTATTACAATCTTAATGAATTTTATAATGATAAACATCTATGACATTTTTAATTAATTTGAATATTTTATTGAAAATACCTATTAAAACTAAAGCCTTAAGGTTTATTATATAATAACAATACTGTTTTCCAATATTAAATTGACATGATAATAATACATAAATGAAATGAAATCTGCTTCACGTTCAAATAGTTTTATGTAATTTTGCAATTTAAAATATGTACCTATAATTTAATTACTCGCCAACAATATTGCCATACCCAAGAGGGTTTCATGATGTACTTAGATAATTATTATTACCACCTGTACTAAACATCTCATGATTTATGCAATAAATGAATTGAAATGAATAGATGAATTGAAATGACTTACAATGTATTAGTAAATTTAAAAATTAAATTAAACGAATATACAGGGTTAATTAAATACATCCAACGCATTAATCGTCACAGGTGATTTAGGTACGTCAAGACTAACAACTTTAGTTCTATGATCCTGATGAGCGAAGCCTCCCCTTAAGAATCATGCGCTAGTTACAAAAAAAAACCCTGTATAGAGAAAAAAAAATAAAAAATAAACAAGAATATCAAAACGAGCAACATACACGACGTACATGCACAAGCAGTGTCTCACAGCTGCACCAAATAGATTCCAGTTCAGCATAAGTCAGGCCGAAACCCGACGCTGGTTTTCAACTGGAAGCTAGTTGGTGACTCACGGATGTCATTCTATATTAAACAATGAAATATTACTTATACATAGATACATACATAGAGCAAATAACTTATGTGTTTACATTACTTATACATATACATAAAAAGACACAGTATAGTACGTATACTTGATGTATAGGAGGTAGGTATGTATAAAAACTAAAGGCTAAATAATTTTGCTAAAAGGATACGATTTGATACAGAATATTAAAATAATAAAAATTTGAGTAATTATTATAAAAGGAGGATAATATATACTATATGAAATTAAATGAAAATTGTATTTTATTTTGTATACTTAGGTATATACTTATATAATTACAGCAATTAGTGAGTAGTTATGCGTACAGTTTAAATTAGTGACGAATTTAAATTAATGTTGCCAAAGTTTTTTTGGGTACTTAACAGATATTGTTTGAGCTTTATTTTAAAAGTGTAAATTGTTTTGATTAGACGTAGCGGCGGTGGTAAGTTGTTCCAGATTTTGGACGCCGCGTATCTAAAGGTACCTCTAAAGGATTCGGATTTATGAGGTTGTAAAGAAAGCTGGCGTGAACACTGTCTCCTTACACATTCCCGTGTACTGTAGACCCAACTGAGTTTGTCGTACAGATAAATGGGTTCTTTATATTTAATTACTCCGAATAATAGATATGCAATATGAAGTTTGCGAATTGGAAATCTCATTTTCCCACGTCGCTTTAATCGTGGATTGATTTGTGACACTTCGATTCGAATCGATTAAAAAAATCGATATTTTTTCAGAATGAATCGCCAACCCTAAAACAGTCTTCAAAATGTTCGAGTACATTTTGATCACAGATGCCGCGGGTTTTAACGATTCATGAGTTATTGGTCTACGAATTGTTGTTTTTAATGTTTGTTTTAATTGTTTACGAGGTGAATTCGTTATTGTTTTACGAGTGTTGTTTTACGATAGCGGGGTGACAGCTGGTACAGGACAAGATAATATGAAGAAAATGAAAACTGAGTATCCCTTAGCATTTCAAGTGTGCGTGCAAAATATAATGAAATTCGGCGAAATTTCACCAAATATAGTTAGGTTCTACCAACTATGAGAAAACAAGAATAATTTTATAAGTGCCCTAGAAAAAACAATTCACAAGTGGTCACTGAAACCTTCAAAAATTTTGGCTCAAAGATAATGAGACAAATATAAGAAAAATGGAAAGAAAAATTTGACTTCAGGCGAGACTCGAACTCGCGACCTACTGGGAATCTAGTCCAGCCGCTCTTCCAATTGAGCTACTGAAGCCCTGCCCGATTTGTCAAATCTTTCCTTCACATCTATTGCATTGCTTTATGGTAGCAGTAGCGCCATCTATTACCAACTATGCTAGTTAGGCAACCGATATAATAGACTTTTCAGTTTATTGAATATCGTAAAGAAGTCGCTTTTACCCTTAATAATTTTTTATATTATTTCGCATTAACACATGCTTGTGAAATATATTTTATTTTTAAAGAAAAATGGAAAGAAAAATTTGACTTCAGGCGAGACTCGAACTCGCGACCTACTGGGAATTCGAGTGAGTGAGGATTCCATTTTTTTTCTTTAAAAATGAAATATATTTCACAAGCATGTGTTAATGCGAAATAATATAAAAACAAATATAAGAAAATTATGAAAAAACTCTGCAAACGTATAATATATTACTACTTGACTGGTGGTAGAGATCCTGTGAGCTGTGACGGAGCTCGCGGGCGAAGGCACCATAGCATTATCTAATATACTTGTCGCTAAATGGTAGTGTTCAGCACTATCGTGTTCCGGTCAGGTGGTAATGTACGGCCCTGTAATTTCCGGCACAGAGGCATAACCTCAGGCCTCAGGAGTGGTAACGCATCTGCATTTCGACCTTGGTCTTTGTGTGGGTGTCTATAGGCTACAGTCATCACTTAACATCAATGTTAACTGCATGCTTGTTTACCACTTCCATTAAATTAAAAAAAAAAAACGTATAGAGAAAACCACTTTTGTTGTTGTGTAGGCATCTTTAGATTTGTTTTTCATATTGTTCCTATCCAAATTAATATTAAACCTCTTAACGGTTATCTACTTATTCATCCCTTGTTTTGTTTAAAGCTTTCTATTCTTTGGGCTAGTAGCTAAAACAACATGTATGTATGTATGTATGAATGTATCTTCACGCCAGGTCCCTAACGGGGTAGGCAGAAAGTGTAGAGCGCCAGATAACCCGGTTCTGACAAACCTCTCGTGCCTCGTCTACATGTAAGGCTAAAAAACAACATTACCTATTCCAGAAAGTTCTTCAATAACATTAGACCAGCAAACACGTACGCATACAGATCACCCACTTACACATTTGCAATGGAATTCTAAAAAAAACTGAAAAGCCGATCCAATCCGGTCGAGAGTGGATCAAAGCGGTTCGGACTAGAAATATCCGGTTTGATGTGTGAAAATATTTTATTGGATGCTGATGTTTGGGTCGAGGGGATTCCGAAACGGTTAGAAAATGTGTTGATGTTATTATTTATCAAGGGTTGATATAAATGACAGAAGGTAGGCTTAATCTGGAGTAAAGTATTTTTTTTCGGTTTCAACCTATGGTTTGCCCGTTGGTGGCAAACAAACTTGCTTGCCTGCAAGCTTGTGAATACTGCAGTCTTTAGACGTTTGCATAAAAGCCGAGGGTCAAATGCAGATGCATTGCCACCCTTGAGTCCTAAGTTGATAGGCTTTTGTGATAGTTATTACGGGTCATAAATTACCATCTAACCGGAACACGATAGTTATAAACCTCGCCCCGGCTTCGCGCGGGTGCAATGTTACCTCCTCCTATCCGTCTTAGCCTTAGCCTTCCTGGATAAATGGGCTATCTAACACTTAAAGAATTTTTCAAATCGGACCAGTTGTTCCTGTGATTAGCGCATTCAAACAAACAAACAAACAAAGTATAGATTTGGCGTCAAATGGAATGATGAGAATGAATCTGCGGTGGTCCCTTCAAAAAAAAATCGGTTTAGAGGGAGGATAATAAATGTGATTTTTGCAGGATTTAATATATTGTCTAGTCCGTTTCCTAATGTACAGTTACACAAAAAAATACGCTTAAACGATTGGTGATAAGTAAATATAAATTGAAAAAGAAATATTGTGTATATCCTGCCAAGAATATGTTCGCCAAACAAAGCCTGCAAGTTACACACTTCAGAACTTGGAGCCAAGCCCAGATATTGTACTGAAATCTTTCAAACATACTTTATTCTTTCAATTTTATGGCAAATTGATTTTGTATTATACTATAGCTTACATTTAATGTGCTGAGACCTGCACTCTGAAATAGGATTAGCCACGTTGAATTGATGCTTTTGAGACGTGGATAAATAACATCGGAATGCACTGGACAGGCATCGGGACGTGAAGACCCCATCGTGGTAGAGCTCTGGAGCTCGCGGGCGTAGGCACCACTGCATTACCTTTTATACTTGCCGCTAAATGGTAGCGTTCAGCACTGTCGTGTTCCGGTCAGGTGGTAATGTACGGCCCTGTAATTTCCGTAGGACTCAAGGTAACGCATCTGCATTTTGACCTTGGTCTTTGTGAGGGTGTCTATAGGCTGCAGTCATCACTTAACATCAATGTGAACTGCATGCTTGTTTGCCACTTCCATAACATAAAAAAATCGTTGCAATTTTCTTCTACTGGAAGAATTCTCTTTCAGGATGAGTAGCACCGTCCTGCGATAAAACTGCCATTGCGATCACCAATCCCCCTTATGGTATACCTATCCCCCTTTGGTCCAGCGGTGGACATCTTTCGGCTGTTATGGTGGTTTCCTTATTTGCCACTTTCGTCTCATTTCTTTCCTTTGATTTCTCAATGATGCCATCATCAGATTCCGACTGCCAATGGTACCAAAAATGATACAAGAAATTTAAAAATCGGTTCACAATCGATGAAATAATCGATGAACATAGATAAAAAACATACATACAGTCGCGAATCAAATGAAATCATTTCAGTAAGGTCGAACATAGAACCGTTTTAGAAGTCAGTTATTAAAACAGTTTTAGCATTGAGTTGCTAACATAAATATAAGGGGAACTTAAGTCTTTTGTCTCTATAAATCACGTAAGTGTAAACGGTAGAGATAGCTAATATTTGAGGGCTATCTGCTTACATTTAAGTGACGTCTGTACTAACGCAAATATACTGTTACTAGCTATGGGGTTCCACAAGGCACAGTTGTAGAACCAAATTGCTCTTAATCTATGAAATTCAAAAGATTTTCACGGTTGTTTATCCAACGTACTTCAGCGAAATGTAAGATTATTCATAGGAATACGTGCGCAGATAACCAATTTGGATGCAGTATGAATAATAGGGTGTATGACATAAATATCCATGTATATTGATGGAGAACATGAAGACAGATGTATGTTACGTGTTCTTGTTATGACGTGATCAAATACATTTTTGAGATAGACGCGTCATATGCAAATAATATGTCACTGGAAGCGTAAGGGACATTGTACAAATATGGCTGAGCTTATACAAGATGCTGAGAAAAAGAAAATTAATGTCAATAAAGCATATTGACATTAAATATTCTTTTCTCAGCATCATGTTAATTGAAATATCAAAATTATAGTTCGTACCTCAAGTTCAGTTTTTTCCTGAAAAAGATAGACATCTGTCTGCCCCTCTGTCGGACATAGCCAATTTTCGCTTCAAAACTGCTGCGCGAAAATTGAGTTGAAATTTGGTCCAATAACCCAAAAATGGACGCAAACAATTCATAATAGGAGAGGAGGTCGCAAGTTGGATTCCTGCCGGAAGTAAAATTTTTCTTTCCATTTATTCTTTAATTTCTAAAGTTTACTCGCATGTGTTATTGCAAAAAATAAATAGTACAACAATTTTTTATGTTTTTTTTTAATGTCACGTGGCAAACAAGAATGCACCCTATAGACATCTACACAAAAACCCGAGATTAAAATACAGATGTGTTGCGGTGTCATGTCTCTGTGATAGTTATTACGGGGCTATACATTACCATTTAACCGAAACACGATACTACCATTTGGCGGCAGACCTGCCGCCAGATAAGAAGATATAATTATTATATATTTCTACCTATACAACCCATTCACATTTAACTTTTATAAGATATGATAAAAAGTAATGATTTCACACCTGGTCAAATCCCTATTTCACGCCACAAACAAAGTCTTTTGAATTATTCGAGAATACCATCAAAGAAATAATAGACTGAACTTATATTCCTCTTGCATCCCTCGCCCTAGTTTCCAGGACAAACCCAACTACAGTCGTCCATTATAAAATAATGGAGAAACTATTACTCGGAACGTCAAAGACATATCCTTTTATTTATTTTAACGTAACTTCACGCCTGTAATCCTCGAAAGCATGTAGGGTAGCAGTCAAGCATACATGCAACACGATTCTCCGGTAACGTTTTGGCCCATGTAACAGGCGAAGGTGGCGAGCCTTTTGACATCTTCAGGCACATTACCAAAATCTGAGGTACTGGGTATCTTTTAGAAAATGAAGAAATCTCAAATAACTGCCTCGACAGCCTAGTGGTAGCAGGCAACTACTACTATACTGAGGTCCTGGGTTCAATTCCCGGGTAGGGGGTTATCAGAGATAATGGTGTAAAGTCCTTTATCTCTGGTTCTATTGGGATTTTTTCCATTTTCGGGAAATTTCCCAGTACCTCGAAGTTTGGTAATGTGCCCGGAAATGTCAACAAGCTCGCCACCTGTTACATGGGCCAAAACGTAACCGGCGAATCATGGGTGTTTGCATGTCAAACTCAAAACTCAAAAATTCATTTAATCACTTAAATTGTCCAAAAATACTCAATGATAAAAATAGGTATCATGTATGATTGAATGCATGCATTTACCTACCCCTTTGGGGATTACAGGTGTGAAGTTACGTAAATAAGAGATGTAAGAAAGAGGCTTTGTGTGAGTGATAGTATCGGTGTAAAAATGAAAAAAGGCATGCTCCGATGGTTCGGGCATATAGAAGGAATGTCGCATGAGCGAATCACTAAACAGATATACAATGCGAATTTGGATGGTTGCAGAGGCCCAGGAAGACCAAGACTGACGTACCATGACCAAATAGGTCGAGTTCTGTCTGATGGTGGGGTGAAAAGTCTTAGGAATAGGCGTGCATGTATGAAGAGAATGATGAAGGTAGACGAGGCACGAGAGGTTTGTCAGGACCGGGATATCTGGCGCTCTACACTCTCTGCCTACCCCTGTTAGGGACCTGGCGTGAAGATACATACATACATAATAAAGAGGCCATGTGCACTACTGAACTTTTCCCTGATAGCAAGTACATTACATGAGTTATGCAGAGAAGGGCAGAGATTATTCAAATATTTAATCTCGACCGGCAACATAGCTCTACTCTATTTTGCTTTTACTAAAAGTTTTACTTGAACTATTCAGAAATTCAAGAGGGAGGGTATATCTTAATTGCTTCATTTAGATTCAAACCTCCCGTTAAGTACTTCTAAACAGAGTTTGACATTTCAAATTCAGAGTACTAAAAGAAAACTTTTGAAACTTTGACGGTTGAGATTTAAATTCTTTCAGCATAAAATGTTATGGTAATTCTTCAGCGTTCTCTCTTGAAATAATAAAATTAATAAACCTCTCAATTTTTTAAATCTGATATAACAGCAATGAAGAATACAATGAATATGAGCTTTATTTAAAAAAAAATTCGAGGAAGATTTTTAAGCATACATCTCGTTTATTTTTTACTTGTGGTAGCGCTTTTAAATGGTAGTGTTAAGCGCTATCGTATTCCAGTTAGGTCGTAATGTACGTCCCTGTCATTTCTAGCACAGAGGTATAACAACATAGATCTCAGGAGTGGCAACGTATCTACATTGTAATCTCTGGTTTATGTAGATAACAATAGCACCAAACATACAGGTCTGATTCCGCAGAAAACTGGCTATGTAAGGGGCCGTCCATACATTACATCACGCAAAATAGGTATTTTCGACCCTCCCCCCCCTTTCTTCACGCTTTTTCCTATCTTCTTAACGTGTACATTTGACAACACGCCCTTCCAACCTGATTGATGAACGGTCTCTAAACTGCACGTGTATTTGCTGCCTTCTTATCATAAAAAAATACCAGCAAATTAGCACTGGCGTAGTAATTTCATTTACAGATCAAGATTTTAATGTAATTTTAGACTCCGTCTGAAGGATGTCAAAATATTCACAAAATCAGTTGGCCGTACCAGTGTTTATTTTCACCTGACACAGATTCCGTAGACCACTAAACCGAATATACAGCCTTAATGCAATTGACACTCGATTTCCCTCCTTGTGCTCACAGACTCAAGAGCTGTGATCCAAATTGTTGAAGGCAGGCGGGGTCGGGCTCGGTCCGTAATTAAGTTGGGCCTCTAATTACTCAGACCGAGGTAGGGCCGCCATCTTTGCAATCATGAACGGGACAAATGTTACTTGAAACTGGGTACTTGAAATTTACTATAAATCTGCATTGTAGGATTTGTTTAAAGTTAACCTTTCCAAAGTACATAAATATGAGGAATAATACGTACGGTTTCCTTACAGCTTTAATCTACTGTCAAACCGTAGGTTTCACTACAATCATGTTCCGATTCGATGGTAATACACACTGATTTATGTCACAGAGGTAACACAAATGATTCCACACTGAAGTATACGAATAGATGTATATAATGAGTGTTTATTACCGATGCCAAACAGTCTGTCATTTTTTGCGGGGGGAAATGCGTGCGACACACACGCACACTACAAAAATCGTCTACTTACTACGAAATTTACACCTTGACTTTAACAAAATACAGAAACAATTTCACACACACATTTAAACATCTAAGCGACAGGTATAGGCCCATTTGGGCTTGTACTTTGACATAGGGGAAAGCCTGCATATGGCTACTCCCCTCCGGTGTTGCTCTATGATTATTGGATACTAGTCAAATCTTTGTTTCATCAAAGATTTAATTATCTAGAAAAAATCCTTCACATCTTTAAGAAATTATGTCCACACAAATGACAACAATTGGTGACCCTAAGCGGGCACGAGTGGGAGCTATAGTGCTCTTATACATTCGCACAGAAGTTGCCCCGAATGAACTATCTTAGTGGCGTGCTCCGTTCGCTTTCAATTTCCATCCCACTTTCTCCGGAAAAAAGGTTTCGTTCTATCCTATTAATTTGGCTTGATTTATGAAGTAAATAGGAAATTGGCCAACTCATTTTGGTATCTTATTTCCATACTAATTCATACGTGTTACGGAAATGTAATGATAATTCTAAGTAGGCAGGTAGGATTCTTGTCAAATATGCATTTGATAAAGGTTTCACCGGCTTCTAGTTTCGAAAATAGCCAAAAGCTATCAGCAGCAATTGTCATACTACCTTATTAAATTATTTTATTTCATCATAAACAAGAAGTATTTCACTTCTTTAATGTAGAAAAAGTACGGCAGGTGTGTCAGGACCGGGATATCTGGCGCTTTACACTCTCTGCCTATCCCGTAAGGGACTTGGCCTGAAGATACATACATACATATATGCATGCCTACATACATACATACATACTTTAATTTTTATTCTGAAAATTTGGTACCTACATATAACCGTAGCATAGCAGGCCCTGATAGATTTTAGAAGTGACTATTAACCTTGATAATTAAATTCTGATAACCCCGAGCTAAAATAAAAGTAATTGACTGTGGTAATATTGAAAAAACATTAGGTAATCTAATGGGTCCAATTACTCATACAATTATATTTTACATCCAAAGTCACCACAACTATAATTAAAATTGAATATTATAGTATAGCCAGTAATATCACTCGAAAGTCGTTTTCACCTTCGGATATTCAGTATAGTTCATTATGTAAAGTCTTAATACGAATCGACCGTAAGATAAATACTAAACGTTCTTTGCATATTATAATCAAAATGTTCTCAAATTATTACTCCGATAAACACACGAGTAACCTATTTTGTAGTATCTGCAGACTACATGATAATAGTGATATTGCTGTTCCACTTTACAGTTTAAGGGACTCGCAAAGAATTTATCAGACTCGGTTGATCGGAAAACTAGGTAAATTGGAAGATGTATCAGTGAAACTAGGTATTACTTTCACGTGATACATGAGTATTTATTTTTATGTTATGAAAGTGGCAAACAAGCATGCAGTTCACATAGATGCTAAGTGATGACTGCAGCCTATAGTCACCTACACATAAACCAGATACTTGTTACGTCTCTAATAGTTACAACCATCTACCGAAACACGGTAGTGTTGAACACTACCATTTGGCGGCAGAAAGATTATGTAATGCGGTGGTGCGTACGCCCTCGAGCACCTACACTTAAAACTCTACCACCAGTAAAATGCGATAATTTTCTTTTAACACAACATCTAGAATTTACTGTCAATGCAATTTTAGATCTTAAAGGTAACTTTACAAAGCTTGGTAATGTGTTCAGAGTGGTCAATAGGTTCACCACCTATCACATGTAATAAAAAGTAGCGAAATTTTCAAATTTGTTACTCATTTTCAAAATGTGTCATTATGACGTCTTGAGTACTTAAGAAAGAAGATTATTATTCATATTTACACAAATAAAACTTATTTATTTAATTCGAATTTAAGTAATCCATTCCCTGGTAAGTTTTCCGTTTAAACTGACAGTCCATTAATCAAACACCAATATCGGTCTTAGATGGTAGACGCGGTAATGGATTTCTTCTTATAATAATCATATTTTTACACTAGCTGTGCCCGCAACTTCGTCTACGTGAGAAAAAATATGATTATTCAATATCTACCCGGACGAAGTCGTGGGTGCAGCGAGCATAAAAGTAGCCTAAGTTACTCCTTATTACATCAGCTATCTGCCAGTGAAAGTCCCGTCGTTCCCAAGATTAGCCTCGCCAAACAGACAGACAGACAGACAGACAAAACTTGTAAAAAATGTTGTTTTGGTATATGTACCGTGTATACATACATATGCGTTTAGCAAAAAGCTGTTATTTTAATATTACAAACAGACACTCCAATTTTATTTATTTGTATGTATATAGATTTATAATGGAAGCTACAATACAACATAAGACCTAAAAATTCTGAGAAAATTTTAAGCGTCTACATTATAGCGGTAACAGAAATACATAATTTGTGAAAATGTTACCTTTCTAGCTATCACTATTTATGAGATACAGCCTGGTGACAGACAGACGAACGGACGGACAGACAGACAGACAGCGGAGGATTAGTTATTCGTAGGGTTCGCTTTTACCTATTAGGTAAGACTCCCTAAAAGATAGAACTAAGATACAGAATAGCTTAAAAATATTCAATACGATTCTTTAAATTGACATTCCTTTTTTATTTCTGAACCGATTCACATGAAACAAACAGTAAATGTTAAGTGAAACTTACCACAATATATTAGTGAAAACTGCAAATCGAATAAACCGTTTCTGATATTAGCGTACACAAACACACAGACAAACAGACATTTTTTAGGGATAAAAAGTACCCAGTGTTGTGCGCTAAAGGTTAAAATATAATCATATCAAGTTTCATTGTAATCGGACCGGTAGTTTTAATGTGATGCTTGAACAAACAGATAGACAGACAGACAGACAAAACATTTTCTAATCACATATTTGTGTTCGGTATCGATCTAATAACATCCCCTGGTATTTATTTTTTCAATATTTTTAATGTACAGAATTTCCACTTCTACAGATTTATTATAAGTATAGATAGGTACACATAGATGACGTAATTTTACACTACCCTAAACATTTAACGTAACTTCACGCCTGTAATCCCCGAAGGGGTAGGCAGAGGTAAATGCATACATGCAAACACCCACGACTCGCCGGTTACGTTTTGGCCCATGTAACAGGTGGCGAACCTGTTGCCATCTCCGGGCACATTACCAAACACCGGGGTACTGGGAAACTTCCAGAAAATGGAAAAATCCCAATAGAAGCATAGATAAAGGATTTTAAACCGTTATCTCTAATATCCCCCGACCCGGGAATCGAACCCAGGACCTCCAGCGTAATAATAGCCTGCTACCACTACGCTACTGAGGCAGTTTAAATAAGAGAGGCCTAAACATTTAAATAGCTACATTCTAACGGAGAGTTGATAGCCTCGAAAGATTAATATCGATTCATCTTGGTTTTAATTTCATTATGTCCAAAAAGAACAGATTGGCAAGTTAGCAGTTAAACGACTTTGTTAATCGCGTTACAACGGTATTTGATGGTACCCTTAGAAGAGGTCAAGTGCGCTTGTAAGTTTACGACCCTGGCAAGGTTTTGGTATTATTGTAATGTGTGGGTGGGTATTGTAAGATGTCATTTTCTTAGTTGTTATTGCTTTTACTGTTTATTTCATTTTTGTTTTTTATTTCGCATTAATACATGCTTGTGAAATATATTTTATTTTAAAGAAAAATGGAAAGAAAAATTTAACTTCAGGCGAGACTCGAACTCGCGGCCTACTGGGAATCTAGTCCAGCCGCTCTTCCAATTGAGCTACTGAAGTCCTGCCCGATTTGTCAAATCTTTCCTTCACATTTATTGCATTGCTTTATGGTAGCAGCAGCGCCATCTATTGCCAACTATGCTAGTTAATATAATAGACTTTTCAGTTTATTGAATATCGTAAAGAAGTCGCTTTTACCCTTAATAATTGTTTTTTTATATTATTTCGCATTAACACATGCTTGTGAAATATATTTTATTTTAAAGAAAAATGGAAAGAAAAATTTGACTTCAGGCGAAACTCGAACTCGCGGCCTACTGGGAATCTAGTTCAGCCGCTCTTCCAATTGAGCTACCAATAGGTTGGCAATAGATGGCGCTACTGCTACCATAAAGCAAGGCAATAAATGTGTAAGATTTGACAAATCGGGCAGGACTTCAGTAGCTCAATTGGAAGAGCGGCTGGACTAGATTCCCAGTAGGCCGCGAGTTCGAGTCTCGCCTGAAGTCAAATTTTTCATTAAAATAAAATATTTTTCATTTTTTTTAAGTTTGTTTCCATGTAGAAAACTAAAAAACGTCATTCTTAAAATTAATGGATACACGTACACTAGAATTACAACTAGCTTTAAAAACATGTCATTAATGTATGAAAATTAATACTATTTGTGGAATTTATAATAATTATAGCATCTTCCTGCCCCATGGTTGACTAACGATATTAAGGCATTGATTAATAAAAAGAATAACGCTAAATGTAAGTATAAACATAACCCCAGTGACACGAACCGGGAAAAATATGTATCCATACGAAATCGCTGCAATAAGGTGTGTAGGGATGCTCAGCGACGCCATGTCCATAATTCTGTTTCTGACGAAGATCCTGCTAAGGTGTGGAGATTCTTAAAGTCACTAGGAGTTGGCAAAAGTCGAAACACTTCCGAAACTATGTCGCAGACTTTAGATCTCAACTCACTCAATACACATTTTTCGGTATCCTCTGCTATAGATGGGACCATCAAATCACATACATTACTTTCTTTGTATGGTGCCGCTACTCCTGACTGTCCCCTTTTTTTCTTTGAACAATTTACTGCTCGTGATGTTGAGAGAAATATTCTTGCTATTGACTCTAACGCAGTTGGTAGTGATATGATTAGCCGAAAAATGATCCTTCCGGTTTTGAATATTGTGAGCCCTATCATAACCTCTGTCCTTAACTATTCTCTCTCAAGTAGTACTTTTCCATCGGCCTGGAAAGATGCTCTTGTCATACCAGTGCCTAAAAAACCTAACCCGAAATCCTTTAATGAGTATCGTCCTATTTCCATTCTTCCTTTTTTATCCAAAGTACTCGAACGACTTATCCATCAACAACTTAATTCATTCCTTTTGAAATTTAACCTCCTTAATCCTTTTCAATCCGGGTTTCGACCGGGACATAGCACTGCCACTGCCTTAATCAAAATTACCGATGATATCCGGCATGGTATGGAAAATCGACAGGTGACGGTGATGGTCCTGCTTGATTTCAGTAATGCCTTTAACACTGTCGATTTTGATATCATGCTGGCCATTCTGCGATCTCTCAACATATCTCCGACAGTTATTGCTTGGTTTCATAGTTACTTGTTTGGACGCCGACAACGCATTCGTCTCGACGATAAGTTCTCTGCCTGGTGCGATGTTGTTGCTGGCGTTCCGCAAGGTGGCGTGCTGTCTCCATTTCTCTTCTCCATTTTTATTCATTCTGTTAGCCTTCATCTCACTTCTCTCTATCACCTTTATGCAGACGATTTACAAATATATTGCCAAACTAAGCTTGATGAATTACCAAAAGCGATACAACTTATTAATGAAGATCTTGTTAAAATTTATCAGTGGAGTAAAACATTTGGTCTACAAGTTAATCCACTTAAAAGCCAAGCTATAATATTTGGTAGCTCTTGGTTATTAAAACGTATCGATTTTTCCAATTTGCCACCTATCGTCTTTGATGGAACTTTTATAAATTATTGCGACACAGTGAAAAATTTAGGAGTTTCTATGGATAGTAATATGTCATGGTCTACACAAATTTGTAATGTCAGCAGGAAGATGTTCGCCGCTGTCAGTTCACTCCGTAGGATCAGGAACTTCTTGCCCACTGCCACTAAAGTTATGCTTGCTAAATCCATTCTTTTTCCTATCTTAGATTACGCTGACATATCTTATCTTGACTTAACACAGGAGCAGTTAAGTAGACTTGAGCGACTTCAAAATCTTTGCATCCGGTTCATATTCGGTTTACGTAAATATGACCATATCTCTGAATTTCGTAAACAGCTCAAGTGGCTTCCAATCCACCTTCGCAGGAATACACACATCCTCTCTTTACTATACTGCCTGCTATTTTACCCGCATTATCCTCTATATCTTAAAGAACGATTCCAATACCTTTCTCAATCTAACTCCCTCTTTCTTCGATCCTCTAACAACCTTCGTCTTATGATGCCTCCTCACTCCTCTTCCTTCTGTGCTAAATCTTTTACTGTCGTTGCAGTCAAGTTGTGGAACGCTTTGCCACTGACTATACGCCAAGCTCAGACATTGGCGTCGTTTAAGAATCGTCTAAATAATTATTATTTAAGCTTGGAAATATAATGAGTCATCCGATGGTAAGAATACAATAACTTATAGTAATATTTAAAGTAAGTATTAAATTATGTATTGTCTGGTAGGTATTTTATTTATTTATTATTATTATTTATTTATTTATCTATGTAGGTATGCATATATATAATATATATCTTGTATATGTATATAAATATTTATGTTTTATGTATATATATATATATATATATATATATATATATATATATATAAATTATATGTATATAAATATGTAGGTATGTGCTATATTAAAAAATTATATTGAATTGTAATAGTTATTATTTCTTAAGTCTGTACACCCCTTGTTCCTGTTATTGTTTGATATCTCTCTTTCTATTTAGGTCGCCTGGAAGAGATCGCTTTAAGCGATAAGGCCGCCTATTGTGCATATATGTAAAATTGTTTTGCAAATTGTTGTTCTTATGTGTACAATAAAGGGTATTTATTATTATTATTATTATGTCTCTCGTCAGCACGGAGTCCAATTTGAACCCCGGACCTTTGTCAGGCTTGCGCGGGGACATGGGGGGTCCAACACGTAGAGGCCCTTTCGAGAATTTTGATCTACTTTGTAATGGGTTATATTCGGCGGGACCTCTCTCTGACTGCATCAATAGTTAATACAGACACAGACAGACCCCGCAGAATATAATGGGACTATTGTAATGAAAAGTGATTTGCCAAACTTTGGGCTATGTGGGTGAACTGGGGGGACTAGCTGGCTGGGCCTATGGAGTGAGATCCGGCACCTGCCTATATTCAACATCTCACATTATCGAATCCTACTTTAGGCAGGTGGTGACTCGCCTCTCCTTGGTGGGCCCCCCAAACAGCCAACCCGATGGTCGACAGGGGGCAACACTGTTGAGAGAGGCTGGGGGTGTCGAGAGGTGTGGCCCCGGTTTCACCATCACGAGCGAGTAATCTCGAGCTCGGAGCGGGCTTCCCCGCTATTATGCCTTTAGACACTTCCACCCCCGAGTGTATGGCTCTTTCAGAAATTTAGACAACAGCCTATTATCTAAATTTCTGCAAATGCCATACCTCTAGCGCCCCACTCGGACCGGCCAATGAAGGCAAGCCAGAGGTGAGAGACCTGATGCTCTGTCCGGCCGTACCTCTGTGTGGCGGACGAGGCGGAGCCCAGTTCTCTCGGAGGAACTCGAGATGATGGTAGGGGGTGGTGTCGCTACTCACCAACAGCTCGCCACAAGCTGCTCTGCCCCCTTTTATATTATTATTATTATTATAAATATGGATGTCATTCTGTACGTTGTATTAATAGAATTGAGATTGAAAAATAATCGGTTAAGCAATGTTGACGTCAAACTTATCAAATAAACTCCATTTTTTAACCAATGACATTTCAAAATAACTGGCATTTTCTATAATCAAGTAAAGTAAGTAAGTTAAAGTTTTGCACATATAACCCAAAAATATACTTAGAATAGTTTTTAAAAATTGCTTTAATAGGTGTAATGCCTTTCAACAAATAAAATATGGTCCGATAAACTATTGGACACGTAGCGTATTTTTTGAAGTTTTTGTTGAAGTGGAACGCAATCCCTAATATTACATTCACATGACTAGTTTTTCCTGCCATCCGTCACTTTTATTATCTAATTTTTCCCATTTACTAATCGCTACAATGATTCAAGTAATTCTTTCAATTTTAACAGTCATATTGGTTTAAAAAAACTTATTGCAACTGTAAAAATTAATCGTATTATAAATAAAATGTTAATTTCCAACAGCATTTGGAGTTGTGATTCTTATGTATCAACCCTCACACCGCTATTAGCATAATATTTAGATTACCCGCATAATCGACGACAAATAAATCATATGCAGTTATCCACAGCAGCGCAATGCAAATTGTTCTTGGGTCCAATTTATAGAGGATACACCCCTTTCATGCACGAAATCCTTCCTGAATATATATATTTTAAACACAAATATCTAAATATTGAATAAAGTTTGGGAGACTCTTACTTCATATAAAATTGTTTGTCCGAAAAGAATTATCCATAACACTTTTTCTATAAATTTCAGTAACCAAAAGTTCGAAATGTTCTTTTGCATAATTATATTTGAATAGTATTTTATACGTTTAATTAAGCACTAATGTTCCGGTCAGTTGGTATTGTAAGGCCCTGTAATTTCCGGCACAGAGGCATAAATAACACCTTAGGCCTCAGGAGTGGTAACGCATCTGCATTTTGACCTTGGTCTTAGTGTGGGCGTCTATAGGCTGCAGTCATCACTTAACACCAATGTGAACTGCATGCTTGTTTGCCACTTCTATTACATAAAAAAGTGGCAGTGTTCAGCGCTACCATAGAATGTTCCTAAGTTTTCGCGAGCTTCATTTAAATGATTATTTAGTTTCGAATCTATCTCGCGTTAATATACGCATTGGTTGGCAACTAGTTTTATTTCAATTCAGCATTGCCGTTTTCCTGTTAGATGATATGATATGAATACTAGGAACAAACACAAGTTGTCTGTGCACACAACACGACTGGATAGGGTGAGTAATTCTTTTAGAGGTCAATGTATACGCTTCTTTAACAAAATACCTGAAGATGTTTAAAGTCTTTCGATTAATAAATTTAAGAAAGTTTTTAAAAAACGCTTATACATGTGCAACTATTATAAAACATGTGATTATCTTAATGACACTACACCATGGGATTGAAGCGATCGCTCCCAGGCTATTTCGAAAACCTGTACTTTGGATTTACAGACTGTATTAGATTTAAGTTTATATTCAAAAGAGCTGTACTGAGTTTCTTCAGTGGCGGAGTTCTTCTCAGTATTGACTGCCCTTGGAATTCTGCCAAGTGAATAACCTTTATTATGACGACCAAATTCATTCTTTCTCAGTTTCTTTTGAAATGGGGAAATGGAGGAATTTGTAAATAATTGATGCTTTCCATATTATACAAAATTGTTCAGTGTCTATTTAATTTATTATGTGTTTTTGATTATTATTAGTGGTTATTCACTCTAGGTTAGTTTAAAAAAAAATGACGATGTAAAAGTGATCTCCAGGAGCCTAATTATATGAAATAAATGAATAAACTGAATAAACTGAATGGTAATTGTGGCTCCGTAATAACAATCACAGTGACATAACATGAGTTAAGGTGAGAGGAAAGAGATAACGCTCTACAGGCCCGAAATAAGCCGATGCTCCTACCTAAGGTCTCAGGTAATGCCTTAGGCCTTTGGGGTGGAAAAGCAAAATTCTGTATAAATGTCTATAGGCTGCAGCCATCACTTACCATCAAACTCAAACTCAAACTCAAAAATTCATTTAATCACTTGGAAATAATAGAATTTGCTTGTGATAGGTCAAATTACAAATATAAAATGAAAGCGAATAACAACCGATACGTTGATTAATATGTCAAAGTAAACAAAATAAAATAAATAATAGTCCAAAAATACTTAATGATAAAAATAGGTATCAACAGAATGTTCCATACTTTCTTTTACAAACGGCAAGATAAGACAAAACAAAAAAATATGGGACATTCTTTGTCATTCACTGGCAGAGTTCCAAAGCCCACATTACTGAGAAAAAACCTGCCAAAACAAAACTCAGTAGGGTCTTTTCAAAATATGTTCCTTAAAAATATTTTCACAATATGACACTTATAACTATGTTTTACAATATCAAGTACAATGCACATTCATTTCACAAAATTATTGTTTAGTCTTGTGGAGCTAGACCAGCATTTGTCCAGGCATCTCTATCCTTTAGATAGTCATCGAGTCATCCATGTAAGCATACTTGTTCGTTACATAAAAAATGTTTCCATTAACTTTTGACGAAAACCGTTAATGTTTCCTGAAAACTGTCGATACTTCAAGGCTCCTTACATTATGGGGTGTTACCGACAAACCCTACCGCTAACCGCACCTCAGGGACTTGCACCTTCAGGATTTACGGTCTTTAACAATACCGTATAAGCGTTATAAGTTACGTTTATAGCCCACTCGTCGCTCTGGTAGATTTACGGTATGGGACGCGAGGTATCTTTGGACTTACCTGAAAATAAAGAAACATTCGTTAAGAATAAAAAATATTGTTTTACAAGATTTTACTACAGAAAAACTTGCAAGAAAGAGCATGAAAGTAAGTTAAACGCGGTCGAGATGAGATCTTTGCGTAAGATCTACTGCGAATTGCTTTGCGGCAGAATATTTTTTGGTATAGTGAAAGTTATCACTGTTGATAGATTATTGAGGTAAAAAGGTTTTTTATGTTACGGAAGTGGCAAACAAGCATGCAGTTCACATTGATGTTAAGTGATGACTGAAGCCTATAGACACCCACACAAAGACCGAGGTCAATATGCAGATGCGTTACCACTCCAGAGGCCTCAGGTGTTATGCCTCTGTGCCGGATATCACAGGGCCGTACATTACCACCTGACCGGAACACGATAGTGCTGAACATCCATTTAGCGGCAAGTATATTAGGTAATGCGGTGGTGCCTACGCCCGCGAGCTCCGTCACTGGAGCTCTACCACCAGTTAATTACTCAAACTTTAACAATAACTTTGTACTTAACCGGTATTACGTGACTTCACACCTGTATTCCTTGTAGGGACTCGGGGGCGTCGGCACCACCGTATTAAATAATCTGTCTGCCGCCAATTGGTAGTGTTCACCGCTATCGTTTTCCGGTTAGATGATTACGTACCTATGGCCCTGTAATAACTATCACAGAGACCACTTAAGGTCTCAGGGGTGGCAACGCATCATTTCGCCCTCTTTTTGGTGAACTCTACCACCAGTAGAAAGAGAATTTTGAACAATTTAGCAAAAAAAAGAAGCGCGCATGGCCCAGCGGCTGGTGTAGATCGTAAGCGATCTGCTCGGTTAAGCACTACGGGCGCGGTCGGGTAGTGTGATGGGTGACCGCTAGTGGCAAATTAAATGCGCGTTTCCGTGCTTCGGAGGGCACGTTAAGCCGTCGGTCCCGGTTGCTATCGATGGATAGCAGTCGTTAAACCTTGTCGGAGGCCTTATGGGCGGTTTGAAAACATCCGACAGTGGGTTGGCCACTAACCCACCCACCTCCACCAATCCGCATTGGAGCAGCGTGATGGAGTAAGCTCCAGGCCTCCCAAAAAGGGGAGAGACTCGACCCAGCAGTGGGACGTATAATGGGTTGCCATTATTATAGCAAAAAAAAAACACATGCTTGAATTTTTTTTCGAACTGATAGATAGATAGATATACCTATTTGATGACTGAAAAACTAGCAATTACTTTGTAATAAAATCGGGTAACTAATGCACTGAAAGCCGATGGCGTGTTGGCGCGCAGTTACTATCACTTATGGGTTCCGTGAAACGGGTCTTCGACTGACGCATTGCGCTTATGGGGTTATGGGTGCATGCCGCCATGCAGATTGATTACACCACCTATTATGGATTTTAGCTGTACAAACCTTTGACAGGCATTAGAATAATGTCTCAGCAATACAATGTTAACTGCCACCCGCAGTTTATTTTTATACTAGCTTTTACCCGCGGTACTGTTCGCATTTAAAAAGTATCCTATGTTACTTTTTTATACAAGAATATGTACAAAGTTTCATGATGTTTTTATTAGTTAAGTAGTTTTTCGAAATACACTTTCGAAAAACTAGGTACATAGGTACTTCATGAAAAAACCTTACATTCGCATTTAAATCGCCGGTTAAAAACCAGATGAACGTATCTACAATTTTGTCAATGTTGAGAAAATGACCTCCATTTCTGTTCAGTTAATTGCGTCTTCTCAACATTGACAAAATTGTAGATACGTTCATCTGGTCTTTAACCGGCGAAATATGAGTGGGATCAGGTACGAGTTTACAAGCTGAATTATTCCTTTTAGGTAATCCAAATCCGTTCAGCCTCATATTTAAAAGAATACTGAAGCGTAAAGTTATTAGTGCAGTAGTTTAGTTCAGTTGAACATGGTGAACTTTATTTTACTATATTCAACTGATGAAGATGATCGAAAAAATACGTACAATTCCTCATTCAATGTGGAATGATGTCTAGAAAAATGTCTTGTAAATGAAAAAAGAAGTTTTTAGCACAAAATATTGCAATAGTTTTTAAAAAACCATAAACCAAAAAAGCTTTAGATGCCGCGTCCACAACCCGAAACTCACAAATATACATATATTTTTTTAATTTATCTAAACTCTTTAAAGTTTTTTTTTCTGACTAAAGACACATAAATATAGAAGTAAAATCTCAAAATACTCAGCCTAAAAGCGACTTAAAAATTCCAAGTAGCCAACAAAGGTCGCTCAAATTGACCGACTACTGTCTGTCTGTCTGTTTATTCATCATCCCTCCCTCCGCGCGTGAAGCGCAACAAAAGGGGGGGATGGTTCGGGGGTCGAGGAATGTCCTCCTTCCCCGGGCCTATCTGCCCCCGAGAAGTCGGGGGCGTGGTCCTAAACTGGAGATGCTGGCACGCAGGGGAACTCGCTGAAGGAGGCTTCATACACTTTTTATTTTATTTTTACTTACTTTTTTTTTTTTTTTGACCGACTACTATTTATCAACCAGTGACGCGGCACCCCGTCAGCGTTATTCCGCCACACGTCACCGCTTATGCATCATCATTTACGATCGCTGATCGACAGATTTTTAATATAATGAAAGTGGCAAACAAGCATTACTGGTAAGTTCTACTGGTGGTAGAGCTCCAGTGACGGAGCTCGCGGGCGTAGGCACCACCGTATTACCTAATATACTTGCCGCTAAATGATAGTGTTCAGCACTATCGTGTTCCAGTCAGGTGATAATGTATGGCCTTGTAATTTACGGCACAGAGGCATAACACCTTAAGCCTCAGGAGTGGTAACGCGTCTGCATTATGACCTTGGTCTTTGTGTGTGTGTCTATAGGCTGCAGTCATCACGTTACATCAATGTAAACTGCATGCTTGTTTACCACTTCTTAGCGGCTTTTTACACTATTTAGCGGCGAGTATATTAGGTAATGCGGTGGTGCCTTTGCCCGCGAGCTCCGTCACTGGAGCTCTACCACCAGTAAATAATATCAAAAGTCAGCCTTAATTTTGCGACATAAAAGACGAAGTGGCCAACTAAAGCGGCCAAAATGGACCGTCCACTATTTATCAACAAGTGACGCGGCACCCCCGTCAAAGTCACTCCGGCACACGTCACCGCTAATGCATCATTTATGAACACTGAACGTTGGATTTTAACCTAATTGAAACGGGATTGGCTCCGAGAAACTATTTTCGGGTCATGCTTCATTCTAAAGTGCCGAATTAAATTATTTTATATGTATGAATAATAAACGGAAGATGCTTTATATGTCTACTTATTGCATTAGTACTTTTAATTTTAGAAGTACTATAGCGAGGAGACAAAATTAGTCTTAATATATATAAATCTCGTGTCACAATGTTTGTCCTCAATGGACTCCTAAACCACTTAACCGATTATAATAAAATTCGCACACCATGTGCAGTTCGATCCAACTTGAGAGATAGGATAGTTTAAATCTCAAATTATAGTCGCAATTTTAATTTAATGCTAATTATTTGTCTGTTATTATTTGACAGTCACAATTATCTGTTAACTCCAAATGATTCTAACAGATGTCGATACCTTTCGACTGGGTTGAGTAAGTAATCAATAGATGGCGCTGCTATGGTAAATCTACAAACATGTCATATAAGCTACATTTAAACAGCTTAATTACCACGTGTTGTTGACGCTATAAATTTTTATTTTGTACCTATTGATTTCTGCTTAATATCAAGTGTAAGAACATTTTAATTAATTGTGTTCAACGTACTTCCCCTTCAAATCTCAATCCAGTGAATTTGTATACCGACATCAACATTTTCGTCTTTGTTCGTAAATATATTTCATTGTACTAAAGGGTTATAGTAGTAGAAAGTCAAATAAGGAGATCACCAAATTTTTTTACAAATACCATCTGTGTAAAAAAGCATAGTGGACTCCTTGACTGATGTTCTCTTATTGTTCCTCTTAGATTGTTTACTATAATGTAATATAACAAAAACTTTAGCCACAGCAACGCGTGGCTAAAGTTTTTGGTCAGCTAGTATTATATAAGATTTTTTTTGTAGCCACGACGGTAGTCTCAGCTGTTACGAGTCACCTCTTAGTCAGTTATATTGAAATCCGTATGACACCGGTGACAGTGCGGAATACGTACAGTACACTAAAGTTGCAGACATGTTTACTATAGGGTGCGTCCATTAGCAGCGGCTGAAGACCATAAACTAGTAAGTAAATTCTCTCAATTTTGTGCACACTATGGTAAATCACGGTGCCCTTGATCAGACGTCCGAGAGAGATCTGACTCTCTAGATATTTTACGATTGAGCATTCTTGTCAGACGCATTCGTCAGCAGCGACTGGCGGACGCGTCCTATAAAAGGCAATTACACAACACGGTATTCTGAGTCCGGCAGAAAGGGTGGGCGTGGCCTCGCGCCGGGTTGCCGCTTATTACACTATCCGGTCGCAGGACAAATACCCGGCCGCTCCGGTCGTCCTAATTAGGGCCCTAACATCCTAAATGTTATAACACCCTGACCCTTGCTATCGTACGCTGAATACCGTGCCGTGTAATAAGTCCTTTAGTCTGTTTACAGCTTAAGTAATGCCAATATAGCCTTCAAACATCTCCGTAACCCTCATTATGTATATCAACTGACTAGTTGCTAATTTAAAGCAACTTAAAAGTTCAAGTAGCCAACAAAAGCCGCCAAAATGGATCGTCCACTATTTATCAACAAGTGACGCGGAGTCCCCGTCAACGTCACTCCGGCACACGTCACCGCTAATGCATCATTTATGAACACTGAACGTTGGACTTTAACCGAATTGAAACGGGATTGGCTCCGAGAAACTATCTTCGGGTCATGTTTTATTCTTAAGTCCCGAATTCAATTATTTTGTATTTTTTAAGAATAATAAACAGAAGATGCTTTATATGCCTACTCAATGAAAGTTAGAAGTATATACTATAGCGTTTAGACAAAATTCGTACAATATTTAATAGATGCGTAGGCACAACGGCTCAGTGGTTTTATTTCTGTGTTAGATATATTGAAATCCGTATGATACTGTCGACAGTGCGGAATACTTACAGTACACAAAAGTTGCTGATAATTATAGGACAAATCTGAGCCGCGGCTGAAGATCATAAATTAATAAGTACCTACATTTCTCTATGTTGTACACACTATCATAAATCGCGGAAGTGCTCTCTGAATATTTCACAAATACTTGTCGCATGCATCCGTCAGCAGCACGGAATAGATAAATAAGGATGGAAAGGCCTTTGCTTCAATTTAGTATTAGAACCAGTGTCGCCGCTTTTCTCCCACCATGCAATTTCTTACATAAATGTAATACCATCTCGACAATCACCCACACATAAATCCTCAGGGCAGCTATTCGTTTGCGTAAGTTTGTATACTAAGACAACGCCCGTAGACAATAAACACTCGCACGCACACAACAATATACTCACTAATAAACCAGTCGAAGTGTAGCGGACGCATTACATGCTGTACATTGCAAGCGGAGACAGTAATAGCGTTAATTGAGCGAGTGCTTAGCGAGCAATGTATTCGCTAGCAGTAACGTTTAAAAAATGCAGTTTAAGTTCGAATATTCATATTCCTTTGCATATTTATATGTTTTTTTACAAGTATTATAACAATACATGTTATTTATGACTTACAGATGAAAAGATATACCTCCTCGCTTTATACTTGAGGTCTGACATTTCATATGATATGTTAAAATTGGCACTACATTGAAAGAAGACTGCAAGCCGGACTCTCAGAATATTATCAAGACTGAAACCCCGTTCTGTAAATGAACGAGTTGAATAAAAAGCTGTTTGTTTGGTACACTGATATTTATTTATTTAACCTATGTTTTTAAATTGTAACTTACAAATTCCTATTATATGTTTTTACCAATGTGATCCAGTAACAAACTATCAAGAAAACAGGGTCGTGAATATGAAATGGTTCGAGTGGTGACGATTACTGCTCCTTTATTCATTTAATTTAATATATCTACTTTACTTTATTACCTGTCCCCGGGCATGGTAATGCCGGTAACCCTAATCCTTTCTACAAATCCTTGAGATGGTACCTTTGTAGCCAGCTTCGGAGGAGTCCAGTATTCTCTACTCCACTAGGCTTCAGGGTAACCGGTCACACCCCGCATCCAGAGGTCAGTCAGATTTAACACCATCATTGGGGAAGGAAAAAAATATTCTAACAATGATCCGTACTTAAAAGGTAAGTTGAGGATTCCCTATGCTAAATTATGACCTAACCAATGAACAAATTTACGTATGAATTAGATAAATCAAAATAACTAATTCAAAATAATAAACTGATTCAAAATAACAATAAAGAACAAAAAAACCCGCATCTGAAACAAAATCACACTGGTTACCATCTGCATTATCTCTGTTTGGTTCATGAAGAATCTAGTACCAAACTCAACATGAATCAAACAGCCTCCCTATACAAAACTTGTGGAAGTGGAAATTATTACTTACGAGGACTTTTCGCTATCATTTCATAACTGAATAAAGCCTCTGCATCCCAACTCCTCCCGAAATTAGGGAAACTGGCTGCAACAAACAACCCAACATGAAGTCATCACGCCATTTCTCAAATCGACATGTGAACGAGAAAATATCCAAAGATTCTTGAAGATCTTACCTCAATTGGTGATAAAAATACCTATTGAATAGGCATTTAGGCCATGATGGCTAAAATATTCAAGGCTTCCTGCCTTTTCATAATTTCGAGTGTGTCACCACTAACTACAGGGCCATGAAACTTAGTACAAAATAATTCAACACTTTTTTCCATATACACTAGCGCCAACTAGCGACGAATGCCCCGCCAGAAAATAAACTTTTGCTAATTAATGTCACAATATGGCAGGAGATGTCACTAGTAACTCTGTATATTTTGTTAATTAATATTTCATGTTTAAATAATTATAGTAATTATATATTCACTATAATATTGCTCAGTATTTTTTTTAAGAAAATAAAAATGCATTTAATAATGTTTTGAAAAATATGATGAATTGACCTGTATTGTCTATGGCTCGTAATTTTATTTACTCTGGTATTTATCTATTTGTTTATTGGTAGTATTTATTACATTTATCGTTTTATTAAGTATTTTATTTTAATGGTTTTATTATATGTATTATATCTGTATGTACCATGTATAAGTATTAGTGCCATTATAAATCATTTCACATCTGTGGTTCATTCTCGCTAAGGTTCCTGTTGAAAACCAGCGTCAGGTACCTCATATACGAAGTTACCTGACATTTACTGAACAGGACACATTTTTGACGCAGCCGTGAGGCACATATTACGTGAAGGTATGTACCTAATAATTTTAGAAATTGTGTTGTCTTTTCTTTGTTTATTGTTAGCAACGTTTTATGTCTGTTTTATGTGTCTCGCTGTGTGTCAAATAAATGTTTCTTTCTTTCTTATGCAAGAATCTTTTCCTCAAATACCGCACAACTCTGTTGTGGGCATCTTTGGGGAAGACTTTGTCCAGCAGTAGATGTCTTTCAGCTGGAGTGGTGATGGGAAATTTTCTAAATATAAATTTCCGAAGTTTTATACCTATTTTGAATTTGAAATTCTTGTTTACCAAATGGCACATAAAAGTGATGTATTGTTACTTTTTAAGTAATTCAATTTTTTTAATCTGAAAATCTTCACTGTACTTTTATTATTTATAAGATGCTTTGTTGCTTGGCTCAATGCTGATTTAGCTGTACAAAACTGTTGAAATAATGATTTTGTGATGTATTATTATCATTACTGTTAAATTATTTGTAAGTGAAGGTATGGAAAGAGAATGTCTAGTTTTATTTTGCCAAACTTATGTTTTGTCAGTTCGTAAAAGAGAAAATGTAACATTCTGGTGATGTATTGAACTATTTTAAGTTGTAGTAATTTTTGAACGATTATTTATTTAATTGAAAAAATAAAATAAAATTGACTGTCAATGTATCAATTGTATTTCCCCTTAACTTTTTTTTCTTTCGTATCACAAGCAATTAAAATATTCTCAGTTATTATATATCTACATATGTTCTTATGTTGAACTTAATTTGAAATAAAACACTTCAAAAGTATATACCTTATTTTATTTTTGACTTGATAAGCAGTGTTGTTATTTACATTAAACAGAAAATTAAACGGCATATCGGCTGCCTTTAAATATTGTTTATCAATGTTTTTTTTTTAATTCTAAACAAGAGGTAATAAACCACTTGTTTAGAATTAAAAAAAATATATTCAGAGTTCTTAATAATATAGGTACCCTTTATACAAATAAATACAAGCGCCATCTATTGGTACCTACGTAAAATCACATGAAAGCGCTATCTAGTGGTGAATGCCCCTCACTTTTCCCAAACTTTACGTTCAGTTGCCAATCTATACCCTATATACTGTATAATCTATGACTAACTAGTTGCACAGAGAAAAATCAAATGACCGATGACGTCTAATAACCTCTCAGACCTTTCCCTTTACCGGCCCTGGATTCGTGTCTCCTTTTTGACTTTCAGCCACAATGCCAATTAAATTCACCGAATAATATTTTAATTATGTTCTTGTCGTTATATCTAATATTTAATTTGGAAATATCGAAATTGTATTTTTAAGACAAATTATAAGTATTAGATAAATTATGTAATCGAACTATGCGTCGTATGGAATACGTGATACTATTGATAATGTTGACCTAGTACGGCGGTGATTAACTAGATGGCGCTGTGACCATTTTCAAAACCAGAAAAAATACAACGTTACAACATGGTATTTTACCAAGAGATGCGTCGTTCGAAGCAGTCTACACGACACTACGAGCGGCGAACGAATGGTTCTGCCGAACTGTGTGTGTTCACGCATAGTTGTAGTGCGCTAGCCACGCCCACATTACCACTCCATCTTTATCTATCTATTCCGTGGTCAGCAGCGACTGAAGGACGCGTCCTATAGTCTGTTTGCAGCTTAATACCATAGATTCTAACCCCCTTATTCATAAACGTATTTTAGCTGCTAAAGTGTTACTAATGCAATCCTGCACATTTGACAATGCAACTGACAAAGACAAAGAATTTTGTAGCTAAAACATATCTTATGTACGTTTATGAATAAGGGGGTAAGCCTTCAAACACCTTCCCGGAATACTCAAAAAATACAGCCGACTCAGTTGCTAAATTGAAGCAACTTAAAAGTCCAAGTAGCCAACAAAAGCTGCCAATATGGACCGGCCACTATTTATCAGCTAGTGACGCGGCACCCCCGTCAAAGTCACTCCGGCACACGTCACCGCTAATGCATCATTTATGAACGCTGAACGTTGGATTTTAACCTAATTGAAACGGGATTGGCTCAAAAACCATTTGCAGGGTCGTGAATGGACGTTTAGTTCTGTAGTGCCGAATGAAGTGGAGCGATGGTCGAGAAATTTTAAGTGATGGGCGTATTTTTTATGTATTGCGAGCTGCAAAATTGAGTTTTCTAATTATTCACTAAAAAAATATTTTATTGTGAATAATTACACATTACGGCTCGACTGGTGACCTGTGTTGCTCTATGATAAGAAATAGAAATAGATTTTTTTTTTATTTCGAATAGATCTTTACAGATACTTTCAAAACGTCAATAAATCATAAACTACCTAGAGCGAATAACCATTACAAATAGTAAAAGCAAAATCATATATTAATAGTAAATTAAAAATTAGAATTTAAACTACTTGGTTAAAACATAATAATCATACAATATTTCAATTCCTTCAATGATAATAAATGAAGGAAAAGAAAAACTTATTCGTCAATATCAATGTTATTCACTTAGCAGAGTTCCAAGTGCAGTCACTACTGAGAAGAACTCCGCTACCCAACAAACTCAGTAAGAGTTCTTTTAAATGAGAGCTTAAATCTAGTACAGATAGATTATCGTGAAAAATCAAATAATGTCAACGTCCATAGCATAGATGCAAATAAACTGCTATCTACTAAATGTGATGTAGCCCCTGCAAACCAGAACAGACCAGTCCCCACCAACAGCACCCGTTCACGAGTATGACGCATGTGACAGCCATTGCCCTCCTCGACCATTTTAGAGGGAAGTGAGCAACCCGCCACACGACGCCGCCAAAGGCAAAGACATTTAAGCGTGCATGACTGTTCCGGATATGCATACGGCAAAATAAAAGATGGAATTCATTTTCAGCCAGGGTATTCACGTTATTCAACCCTTAACAATAGTAGATACTAATTACTGAATGCACGAAATCACGGTATCACGAAATAGCCTGGCAGCGATCGCTATAATCCGAAGACGTATTATCATTAAGATAATCACAGGTCTTACAGTAATTACATTTATATAAACGTTCTTTCATTACTTTCTAAAATTTATTGATCGATAGACTTTGAACGTTTTTGGGGATTTGATTAAAAAACCGTATACATTGACCTCTAAAAGAATTACTGATCCTATTCAGCCGCGTTGCATGCATGGACAATTTGTATTTGTTCCTAATATTTATACTGTGATTGTTACCTATTGTAGGAAACTCATTAATGTTTTTACGGACATATAATACATTTTCATAAATGTATTGCGGAGCTACAGTCAGAATAACTATTTCTTTAAATTTATCTCTAGGAGATACCCTCGGACTCAGCCCGTAGATAGCCCGGACAGCTCTCTTTTGCAGTACAAAAATAGTGTTGACGTCGGCGGTATTTCCCCATAGCAAGTACAATTGATATTATCTCCCTATTTATTCAAAACTAGCTGTGCCCGCTACTTCATGCGCGTGAGAATTTATGATTGTTCTGTATCTACCCGGGCGAAGTCGAGGGCGCAGCTAGTATAATGATTTACCCGACATAGATAGGGAGCGTAGAGCGTTGGCGGTTCGATGCAACATGTTGGCGCGTAGGTTTGCTCGGTGTAGTGAACAAGTCAAAATCACATTGTTTAAAGCCTACTGCCAAGTTTTCTACACGTGCAGCCTGTGGGTTAATTACACGCAGCGGGCCTACAGCGCTTTACGGGTTCAATATAATAATGGTTTTAGGATGATGTTGGGGCTGCGTCGTTTCTGCAGTGCTTCAGGAACGTTTGCACAGGCGCATACAGATGATTTTTTCGCCATCCTACGTAAGAGATCTGCTGCCTTACTAAGCAGAGTGCGAGCCAGCACCAACACCATCCTAAAGTTAATTGCAGAGAGTTATGATTCTCCCATCATTAATAAATGTATCGGTTTGCTTATAACACATAGACATATCACATCAAAATAGTAAAATTACTTTTCTATATTGACATTTAATTTACATCTACCTTTTTAATACTGACATTTAATTTACATTTTAATAAATACAAATTTGACAAATTTCAATATAAATTATACTAATACTTAATTAACTATTAAAACATTATTACTATTTTACAGTTTGACATAGAAATTGCGCGTAATTTATGCGAAATTGAATAATAATCAAATTTTTAATTTTATTTATAATTATACTACATAGGTACTTCCCGACTGTCTGGTGATAGAATCAATTGATGCATTTATTAATGAATTATGTAATTAAAAAAAAAAAATACTAAGCTGGTACTTATATATCTACTACTAACATAGACCATAAGTTTTTATATATTACTAACCATGAACTGTGAATTGTTTGCAATAAAATGTAATCTATCTATCTATCTATAAAAGCCTATGTTACTCCTTATTACATAAGCTATCTGCCAGTGAAAGATCCGTAAAAATCGGTAAGGCCGTTCCCGAGATGAGCGGGAACAAACAGACAGACAGACAGACAAAAATTTAAAAAAATGTTGTTTTGGTATATGTACCGTGTATACTTACCTATGCATTTAGTAAAAAGCGGTTATTTTTATATTACAAACAGATACTCCAAATTTATTTATCTGTATAGATGTAAAGATAACCAACAACGCTGACAGTACGAACAACCCCGAAATTCTCTTCATACATCACTGAATCAACCCGCCCTTTTGCAACGTCGCCGTACAAAAGGCACCTTCGGTACAAAAATAATGTCCAACTCGTAAAACAACAGCGCCCACGTAAACAATAAACAGAAAAGACTCATTGCGAACAAAAAGACCATTCTAAAGTTCATAATCTGTTCCAGTTTCCTTTATTTGTATTTTTGTAAAGTTGTTGAATTATGGAATTAAAAAAAGTTTTCAAGTGCACAACGAAGCTGGGCCGTACCACACCGCGGACACTCCGCCAAAATTCCATACAAACGCTTCATTTGGTCTCTATTACACAGACATCAATCAGTGACGTGTATTTACACGTGCACCTGTGTGCGTAGCACGTAGAAAATACCAACCGTCGCTCATAAGAAGGGAGGAGGTTGAGTGATGCGCGGAAATCGCACGGGACGTCGAATTGTCCATTCTATACGTAGTGTTGTTACATATTCTCTGGCCGTACTCTGAGTTTTGAGATTAAAATTATGAACCTAAGCTAAATCGTTCTGTTTTGTTTGTTAATATCATGACGCGTGTTAAGGGAACGAGACAGAACATTGCAATCACACATAAATAAAAGATTATAAAACGGTATAGGTATACAGCTGCCTAGTTCTCTTATTTATAAACTAATGAGATAAGGGAAAAAGGGATTTGGACTTAGTAAACGAAGAGAAGGCTTTCAGATAATAAAAAAATGATTGTGTGTTAAGTCGGTTTGCGGACGATAATTTTACGTAAAACGTCATAAGCAAACATGTGTGACGCTCGTACGCAGCCAAACCACACCGCAGACACTCCGACAAAATTCCAAACGCTTAATTTGGTCTCTATTATACAGACATCAATCAGTGACGTGTATTTACGCGTGCACCTATGTGCGTAGTACGTAGAGAATACCAAACGTCGCCCATAAGGGGAGGAGGTTGGGTGAGACGGGAAAATCGGGCGGGATGTCGAAGTGTCCATTCTATACGTAGTATTATTACATCATATTCTCTGGCCGAACGCTTAGGCCGATCGTGCCTCTCTACCGCATGTTCCGCGCTCTCGCTTGTGCATTCGGTAGGCGGAACGTGACACTTTTTCGTGCGTGTAGCCGGCGTTAATCGATTTATAAGACGTTACCACGTCAAAAATATAAGTACTATGTATTAATCCGACGAATACCTAAAGCATATTGTCTACGAGACTTGCGTCTGCATACGCTGCTATTAACATACCCAAAATGCGAAACAATAGGGTTCGGTGGATAATACCTATTCGTTGCACCAAAAAACTGCTCGAAAGGTTTGTATAGAACTTTGCGATGATCCTCCTCCTCCTCGCATCGTACTCCTCATTACTGAGGATCGTGATTCCCCCGATGGGAGATTAATTTCTGATGTATGATATTCTTCCATCGATATCTGTCCTTGGCGTAATGGAGTGTGTCGTGAAGCTTTGTGTCCAGAGTTCAGCGGATTTGGTCACACCATCTGACTGGGCTACGACCTATAGGCCTTCTGCCGTCGACCTTACCAGTAACCATAAGCTGCTCAAGGTTATGTCCATCTTTTAATGCGACCAAAGAATTCGAGGATTCTTCGCAGGCAGATGGTAGAGAGCCTGGTTTTGATGTTGAGCTCGCGAAGGATAGACTCGTTTGCGATGATATAGGCAGCATATACCTATATCCTTAGAGAAATCTATACCTATATCAAGAGAAATCGTATCTACACAATTGTACATCCTCCAGTGTCTGGAATTGGCAAACTGTCTTGTACATGAACAATGCGACGGACAACATAACTTCTAAACAAGATTCTCAAAATAGTTAAATTAATATTGTACTGAGATGCAAAACTTAATAAAACTCGGGCTACATTAAGGCTACACGTTTTCTTTGTTCAGCCAAGTCCGCCATTTTGTGCACAAAAGGACAGAGTATAAACCTTGTAATTAACCAGCCCCCAACTCCGACCCTGCGTAGAGTTATGTTTAGGCAAAGATAAAGGAATAGGTTACCTAACTTTGCAATTAGAGCCGCCTAATTACTGACCCAACTTTTTGTGGAAACTATATAATAAATCAGTAATTTGTAAGCATGGTAAAACTTTGATTAATAAAATTTTTGAAATGGTTTAACAAGACAAGGTTTGAAGAAATTATTAACTACAGTTAGTTCACTTTTAAATTTGTGTAAGTGTAGTACGACTAGATACAACCCGCAACTCTGATCGCATTGCGGTACCTGCTCAGGAATAAAAAGTATAATGTAATATGATATAGGTCGCGCCACGTAAAAAGAACGCTGGAAGAAAGTAGAAGGGATGTGTTCGCGCATCGGTACACTCGCGCACGAAAGTACTAGCCCTATTGGTTTATTTTTGATCTAGCTTTCGCTTGCGGTTTCGTGTATTGGTAGGCAGATTGAAAACTATATTACATAGAACAACATAAAATGAAATAAAAACACATGACGCGCAGCTTGACCGCCAGCGTTCTTTTTACCTGGCGGGACCTATATTTCCCTTGGTTTTTTTCGCAATAACACATGCGTGAAATACGGTTAAGTAAGTAAGGCTACTTGCCGCTAAATGGTAGTGTTCAGCACTATCGTGTTCCGGTAAGAGTGGTAACGCATCTGCATTTTGACCTTGGTCTTCGTGTGGGTGTCTATAGGCTGCGGTCATCACTTAACATCAATGTCAACTGCATGCTCGTTTGCCACTTCCATAATATAAAAAAAAATAGACGACAAAATCACTTGTAACTACTAAATTGCACTAACATCAACGACCTTTATGACTTAACTATTCCCATAGTCATGGATCGTTCACCCCGCCAGTTCATCGTAAACACTCATTAAGTATTATGGTACTACACACATTTAGTCGCAAGTTTTATCGGAGAGGAGTTGCCAATCACGACACTTTAGCCAAAAGACGGACAAAGGCCTTCCTTAACTAACAAAGCTTTTTGCACATTAATGATGTACATAAGGCGGACCAAACCAAGGGGGAGCATACCAAGTTGGTATGCTCCCCAAGTGGTATGCTCCCCCAGTCAACCATGGAGTCGAAGAGATGCAAAGATTGGTAGTGAGCAAAATAGGTTTGAGTTTATTAAATATGTAATGCTTATTTAAAATTTATGTTCATTTAAATGTTGTGTGTCGGGGACTTTTTGTATCCTTCCGGTTTGCGGCGGTGCGGGGAGCCGCGGGGACGACGAAGACATCGACGCGCGCGCACCTGTCTCAATTCCAGTACTAGCTAAGCTAACGTTCGTTAAAAATACAATACAGCCTAAATTACAGTTCACTAAGTATATATAGATAAGAATATGCCGTAAACGTCACTGGCTGGAGAGGGGAGCTTAGGGCAGTAGGCACAACCGCATTACCGTCTTAATCTTAATTAACTTGCCGCTAAGCCGCTAAACTAATGTACGGCCTTGTATTTTTCTGTACTAAAAACCTGTAATCTGTAAGCGCACAAAATCTTACTTAATGAGACAAGATGCTCCCTTTGATTGCACTGCACAGTATAAGAAAATAAGTAATGAATACGTTCTTTAGGCTGTGGCCACAGTTTGCATTACACCGCATTACCTAATTTACTTGCCGCTAAGTGGTAGTGTTCAGCACTATCGTGTTCCGGTCAAGTGGTAATGTACGGCCCTGTAATTTCCGCCACAGATGCATAACACCTTAGGCCTCAGGAGTGGTAACGCATCTGCATTTTGACTTCGTATTCGTGTAAGTGTCTATAGGCTGCCGTCATCACTTAACATCAATGTGAACAGCATGCTTGTTTGTCACTTACATTACTTAAAAAAACCTTAGGCCTTAGGAGTGGCAACGCATCTACTCGTACATTGAAATCTCTGTTTTCATATAGATATTGTTAGGCTACTCCACAATATCAACAAGTGGACGGCGGTGTTATCTCGTCCCGACACCCACCCTCTATTAAATAATATATTTTATCATTATGAGCGATAAAGTGTGTGCAGTCCCAGTAATAAATCGGTACTCGTAAACACAATCGCTCAATTACTGGCGCGGTTTACTGCGGCAAGCACAGGTGATGCGGATAAATATAACGCCTCCTTCGCCAAGAAGTCGTTTGCGGAACTGTTAACACGTTTTATGTTTATCGGGCTTTTTCTTACTTTTGACTGATGCGGATTTAATGTTGGCATTTCGAAAGAATGACAATAAAAAAATGTAACTTATCTGTTATCTCTAAAGGGGTAGGCAGAGGTAAATGCATTCAAGCATACATGCAAACACCCACGATTCGCCGGTTACCTACGTTTTGGCCTACGTGATAGCGAGCCTGTTGACATCTCCGGGCACGATACGCAAACGAACTTCGAGGCTTAGTTCTATGCTTCAAGGTACTGAGATACTTCTAGAAAATGGAAAAGTCCCAATAGACATTTCGGCCCTGTAATTTCCGGCACAAAGGCATAATACCTCAGGCCTCAGGAGTGGTAACGCATCTGCATTTTGACCTTGGTCTTTGTGTGAGTGTCTTTAGGCTGCAGTCATCACTTAACAGCAATGTGAACTGCATGATTGTTTGCCACTTCCATTACATAAAAAAAAATAGAACCAGAGATAAAAGATTTTACACCTTTACCTCTGGTCTACCCAACCCGGGAATCGAACTCAGGAGACTACTAATTCAGTTAATTTTAATTGTGTATTTTTCTCATACCTTATTCGGTACTACATTCTATTGCATTAAGAAAACAAATATTTAAAAATATGCCGAACCTTACACGTATTACGACCCGGTTAGTCCAGCGGTGCGAAACCACCGTTTGATTCGAAGGGTCGCGGGTTCGATCCCCGCACCGGGACACATATTTGTATGATCTACAGATATTTGTTTCGGGTCTGGGTGTTTGTGTATGTGTTGTTTGTGTTGTTGTGTATTTTATTTATTTATTTATCTCTAAAGGGGTAGGCAGAGGTAAATGCATGCATTCAAGCATACATGCAAACACCCACGATTCGCCGGTTACGTTTTGGCGTACGTGGTATCGAGCCTGTTGACATCTCCGGGCACGATACGCTAACAAACTTCGAGGCTTTCGGCCAAATACTCAAACGTCTCTTAAATTTAAGTGGGACTTAAAAGTCTTCTGTCTTTATAAAACACGTTCAAACGATAGAGATAGCGCATATTTGAGCGTTGCTTAAAATTGAGTGACGTTTGAGTACTTATTCGGCCCTTAGTTCTACCAGAGAATATGTATGTATGTATGTATGTATCTTCACGCCAGGTCCCTAACGGGGTAGGCAGAGAGTGTAGAGCGCCAGATATCCCGGTTCAGACAAACCTCTCGTGCCTCGTCTACCTTCATCATTCTCTTCATACATGCACGCCGATTCCTAAGACTTTTGACCCCACCATCAGACAGAACTCGACCTATTTGGTCATGGTAGGTCAGCCTTGGTCTTCCTGGGCCTCTGCAACCATCCACATTCGCATTGTATATCTGTTTAGTCATTCGCTCATTCGACATTCTTTCAGAGAATATGTAGTTCTACTTATGCTTCGAGGTACTGAGATACTTCCAGAAAATGGAAAAGTCCCAATAGAACCAGAGATAAAAGATTTTACATCTTTATCCCTCCCCGGTGGTCTCCCCAACCCGGGAATCGAACTCGGGAGACTACTAATTCAGTTAATTTTAATTTTGTATTTTTCTTATACCTGTTAGGTACTACGTTCTATTGCATTAAGAAAACAAATATTTTAAAAATATGCCGTATCTTACAAGTATTACCCCGACTCGCTTTAGACCCCAGTTAAGATATTCCCACTTCTTGTACGTATTTTCTCAACAAAGATTTAAATTAAGCATTGTTTCGTCAGTAGGGGTAAACAGCCTCAGGGGTGAACTGCGAACTTTCTGAGTCTGGTCTCACTTTATTAACACATTTTTGGTGGTAGAGCTCCAGTGATGGAGCACGCGGGCGTAGGCAACACCGCATTACTTAACATACTTGCCGCTAAATGGTAGTGTTCAGCACTACCGTGTTCCGGTCAGGTGGTAATGTACGGCCTAAGGTGTTATGCCTCTGTGCCGGAAATTACAGGGCCGTGCATAATAATAATAATTCTTGTATTTGAAACGTTTAGTCGATAGGTATTGGACTAAATAGCTTTCCAATTACCGCATTGTCAGTTACCAATTTTTTCGAACATATAATGGGTATGAAAAGCTATCCTTAAAAAATATATGTTATCGCGGACGATTTTGTAGATCTACCAAAGAGTAAATATTCCACCATACATCGTTTTGTTATATCTCAAAAGGTTTAGGCATCTTCATTGAAAGCTCTCAAGCGGATTGACGATTGATTGCGGATTGATATTTTTCGGTAGACATTATAATCAATATGGGTCATTTGCATCAGCAATTTATTTCCGTTCCTTATTTTTTTTTGGCTTTGGTAAAAAAAAAACTATACATACATACTGTAAGTCGGCAAGCATATTTAATATATGAATGTGTAATTAAGAAATTAGAATTTAAAAAATCGTTTTAAAATGTCATGAGACATGGTGTGTGAAAAACTTATTTACTGAATGTCTGTGTCCCTTTAATACGTTTTTTGTGCTAATTGCATACATGCATTGCAACTCTTAAATAAAAATATATCAAAAATGTACACTATGTTACCAACTAGATTATTTAATTTGATAAAGATTTGATGATTACTTTTGATTTTATAACTTACTTTGTTTTGTGATAGATAAAACTGTCAAGAACGTGGTGTCTCACAATTTCGCCGATAGTTTTGTACGGAATTGTAATCAATACACGGGCACCACTGATAGAAAAAAAAAAGTGAGTCGACCATTTGCATTGTGGTTTCACAAGAGGACAAATGCGTACGGAAAACAAGATAAGATTTTTTTATGTCGCTGGTATCAAAAATGTAAAAAAATGCATATCATGTGAAAGCAGTGGTCGAAACCACATTTTTTCCGTTAATGTTTTTACTGACAAATTTCATTATTTGGTGGATAATATAGTCCAAATGACATAAACTTACCGGCAAGTGTATCATAAACTTTGAGGATAAGTTTTATTGGCACGTTTAAATAATATCAAAAACGTGACTCCATTCATTGTTCAAAAACATGGATTTTCGGGTCGTGAAACGGACACGTTTTTGACAGGTGATCATGCTTTTGACGTTTTATTAGTTTTAGTCATAGACATAGTACCTAGTGTGTATGTCGCAAAACTTGAGAATTGAGAATGGCTCAATATATTTTTTTATTTCTTGTTTTGTCAAGGCACAAGGAAAGTTCTAATGGAAAAAAATGTTAAGTGGGTGTAATGTAGGTGTAATAAAGGTATAGTGTGAGTTTGATCTTTGTCTATTGGTAAGCAATATTTATGAATAAATATTGTGTTTTTATGAGGTAGAAGTTTTTTAGAGAAAAGAAAATGAATGAGGATCAGGAAAAAAACAAAAAGAGAGGGTGAAAAACGAAGACGTGCTAGGATAAACGCTGACCCATTTAAAAGTGCACAAAACTAAAGAAAAAGAAGGACGATGATGAAAAGAAGATAATAAGGCAATGACCATAGCTGACTTAAAACCCAGACACCAGCGGATGCAACGCAATAAGTGGCGCGAGGCGCAACAAAACGATGTTTAGAGTGACTTCGAGAGGACACCTCACCGAGTGATAGTGGTGAAAGCAGACTTACAGGCTAAGTCTGCTTTCACCAGGTTGCACCAGGATATTTGTTAAGGTTAAAGTTATTGTAACATTTCACATCAACTTAAAGAAATCTATTAAAGTTAGAGAAGGATGTAAAATGTTACAATAACTTTATCAAATATCTTGATGCAACCCAGGCTTAGTGAAATTATGCAAAACGATTTAGCTGAGCCGGCACCAGTAAACATAAGTGCATCATAAGATTCTCAGAATTGTCCATCATCTCCTTCATCTACTAGCACCTGCAATACAAGCAGACAAAATATGGTTGGTTTAAAAATAGCTAGACAAAACAGGACAGTTAGAGATCAAATAATTACCAACAGAATCATACCCTTGAACAATTGAAGAGATCGAACACGTCTTATCAATGAAGAATTCCAGATTAGAAAAGAATCGAAAATTAAGAGTTCCCTTTTCGCCAAAACTGATAAGTTATCGCCCTAACAAATTCGATGTGCAACGTTTCCTGGATTGGGATGAAAATAGTCAACTGTGTCCAGGAGAAAAAGACATAGGACCTGTTTATTTTCCTTGATAGTCAAAAACGTGAACAATTTGTCAAACACGTGGTTGCTTATTTTTTCAGGGGTGGTTTTTCAGCACCCTACGGCTATTTAAGCTCTGAAATCGATATTAGTTAATTTATCGGCACATAATCTTTGAAATTAGAGCGAAGAAAAATCGATTAGAGGAACGCGATCATCTTACACTTAAAATGAAAATGACCCATATACACAAAACATTAACAAACCTTCCCCAAGAATCACTCTATCTATTCGTGAAAACCGCATGAAAATCCGTGCAGTCTTTGAGTTTATCGCGAACAGATAGACAGACAGACGCGGCAGAGGGCTTCGTTTTATAATAAGTAGGTACAGATAAATATAGATAGATAGATCTACGTAATTTTTAATCAAATGGTTTTCCGACCCTTCAAATAAAAATAGAGTTCGCTAGTCGACATATTTATTCCCAACTCGATTGACATGTTGACCGCAAAATAAAACAAATCAATTAACAACACACCTCCAATAAAATGCCGCCTGTCACCGGTTTTAGTTTTTCCCTTTTCCCCTCCTCCCAACTCTTTGTCCCACTAACGTTGTCAGAGGCAGCATAATAATTTGCCGGGTGGTCGGAGCTTGTAATTTTCAGCTCAAACTACCGGTTCCAAATGAATTTTGTTTTTCGAACGTTTGGAAGTTTACGGAGTTTTTGGGCAGGTTGTTTTGGAGACATTGAAAACTTTGGCTGACGTGTCATTACACACGTATTCTAAATCAGTTTCCTTTTTTTTTTTTTTTTTTTTTTAATGTAATGGAAGTGGCAAACAAGCATGCAGTTCACATTGATGTTAAGTGATGACTGCAGCCTATAGACACCTACACAATGACCAGAGGTCAAAATGCAGATGCGCTGCCACTCCTGAGGCCTAAGGGTGTTATGCCTCTGTGCCGGAAATTACAGGGCCGTACATTACCACCTGACCGGAACACGATAGTGCTGAACACTACCATTTAGCGGCAAGTATATTAGGTAATGCGGTGGTGCCTACGCCCGCGAGCTCCGTCACTGGAGCTCTACCACCAGTCCTTATATTACATCTAACATAATGTACATTAGGTAATATTATGTGTTACGTGTACATTGAAAATTATTCCTACAGAATAATAATAATAATAATAATGGCAACCCATTATACGTCCCACTGCTGGGCACGAGTCTCTCCCCTTTTTGGGGGGAGGCCTGGAGCTTACTCCACCACGCTGCTCCAATGCGGATTGGTGGAGGTGGGTTAGTGGCCAACCCGCTGTCGGATGTTTTCAAACCGCCCATAAGGCCTCCGACAAGGTTTAACGACTGCTATCTATCGATAGCAACCGGGACCGACGGCTTAACGTGCCCTCCGAAGCACGGAAACGCGCATTTAATTTGCCACTAGCGGTCACCCATCACATTACCCGACCGCGCCCGTAGTGCTTAGCCGAGCAGATCGCTTACGATCTACACCAGCCGCTGGGCCATGCGCGCTTCACAGAATAATACGTGTTAGTAAATGTAATCGATTGGAGTCTCGAAGACTTTAATCGAGGAACAAGTTAGGCGTCGTACGTTTTTTTTTAATGTTAAGGAAGTGGCAAACAAGCGTGCAGCTCACATCGATGTTGAGTGATGCAGTGTTGTTGCAATAGTAATAGTCTGTCGATAGTATTGTGAGCTATCGTGACCTCGAAAAAATAGTCGATAGCGCGATAGTACTATCGAAAATCGATAGTATCGATAGTATTGCAGCATGGCGATATTTTCGATAGTACTATCGCGCTATCGACTATTTTTCGAGGTCAGCTATCGATAGCGCAACTATCGATAGTTTAGCAACACTGAAGTGATGACTGCAGCCTATAGACACCCACACAAAGACCAAGGTCAAAATGCAGATGCGTTACCACTCGGTCATAAGGTGTTATGCCCCTGTGCCGGCTATTACCACCTGACCGGAACACGATAATGCAGAACACTACCATTTAACGGCAAGTATATTAGGTAATGCGGTGGTGCCTACGCCCGCGAGCTCCGTCACTGGATATCTACCACCAGTAATGAGTGGAACTTGATTGGCCACACACTCCGACGGGTCCTGATCACGTTCCAAAACAGGCATTGGACTGGAACCCCCAAGGAAAGCGGTGGTCGTCCGAAACAGACTTGGCGCCGAAAGGTTACTGACGAATTGGAGAAGATCGGGAAGTGTTGGAGCAAAATTAAGCGCGAGGCTCAAGACCGATCGAAATGGAGAACCACTGTGGACGCCCTCTGCCCCATCCAGGGGACATAGGACCGTAAGTCAAGTCAAGATGTAATGCGGAAATAGTAGTTAGTTTTAAAGTTTTTTTTCTTTTGTTATAAAAGTGGCAAACAAGCGTGCAGTTCACATTGATGTTAAGTGATGACTGCAGCCTATAGACACCCACACAATGACCAGAGGTCAAAATGCAAATGCGCTGCCACTCCTGAGGCATTAGGTGTTATGCCTCTGTGCCGGAAATTACAGAGCCGTACATTACCACCTGACCGGAACACGATAATGCAGAACACTACCATTTAGCGGCAAGTATATTAGGTAATGCGGTGGTGCCTACGCCCGCGAGCTCCGTCACTGGAGCTCTACCACCAGTGAAAAGTAGTTTTCGACTGTTTGTTTTCCTAAAATAAAAAATATAGGTCTAAATTTTACTTACCAATCAAATCTGGAAATTATGTTTTCGTAACTTACCTGTAAAAGAGAACATAAAATAAGAATATGTACGAAAGTATTTTACAATATAAACTATAGGTAAACAGGAAAGAGCCTAAATCCTAAAACCATTAAATATCGAAGCAAAAACTTAATGATACATTAAACATAAAAAACATAACAATTTTTAAATAATTGTTTTTTATATTATTTCGCATTAACACAGGCTTGTGAAATATATTTTATTAAAAAAAAATTTTTTTCTTTAATTTTTTTTTTATTTTTTTTTTTATTTTAAATGTGAAGGAAAGATTTGACAAATCGGGCAGGACTTCAGTAGCTCAATTGGAAGAGCGGCTGGACTAGATTCCCAGTAGGCCGCGAGTTCGAGTCTCGCTTGAAGTCAAATTTTACTTTCCATTTTTCTTTAAATAAAATTTTTAAATAGAACTCTGGTCTTGATATGACTCATTGCTATACTCTGCCTACAGTAGACTTGAAAATTTGACAGCAATGACAGCGACAATACCAATGTTGATAGGCGGTAGCAACCCGGGTATTTGTATAGATATATATAGATAGCAGTCATCACTTAACGTCTATGTAATCAACATGCTTGTTTTCCTTCGTTACATTAAAAAAACTTACATATTTAAAATAAAATATTCCACGAAAACGAAAGCCTCAAAGTATCATTACACATTTGTAGGTATTCCATGGTTCATATAATGAATAACTTCGCTCGGACTGCACGGGCTATGAGTGCGGCTCACAACTTTAATTTTAGATCTAGATTTAAGGTTCCACAGGTAAACTCCGAAATCTTTTTTTTCTTACGTCATGAAAACTGCGAACAATCTTATAATTACAGTAGGTACCCATCAAGAAATATCGAGCCTACAAAAGAGACAATCGGCTAGTTTCAACTTCGTAGAGCGTTCGTAGAGAATCTATCTGACGTTTGTCGACCATTTTGATCAAGTTTTGACCAATACCGGACTGCCAGTGCTTACGTAGGCAGTGTGCAACAGAGATAACACTACGAAGAAACGAAGCCGATCGTCTCTTTCGCAGGCTCGATTTGCAATATTATTTGTTGAATATTGTAATTTGTAATACTGTAATTTGAAGCGCGCATGGCCCAGCGGCTGGTGTAGATCGTAAGCGATCTGCTCGGTTAAGCACTACGGGCGCGGTTGGGTAGTGTGATGGGTGACCGCTAGTGGCAAATTAAATGCTCGTTTCCGTGCTTCGGAGGGCTCGTTAAGCCGTCGGTCCCGGTTGCTATCGATGGATAGCAGTCGTTAAACCTTGTCGGAGGCCGTATGGGCGGTTTGAAAACATCCGACAGTAGGTTGGCCACTAACCCACCCACCTCCACCAATCCGCATTGGAGCAGCGTGGTGGAGTAAGCTCCAGGCCTCCCCCCAAAAAGGGGAGAGACTCGTGCCCAGCAGTGGGACGTATAATGGGTTGCCATTATTATTATTATATTATATTGTAATTTTACTAATGGTAGAGTTCCAGTGTCGGAGTTCCATGGCGTAGGCACCACACATGCGGCGGTGCATAGTCACCTACAATTTCGCTTGTACATAGTCTATCTGCCGACAAATATTTAGCACTCTAACTCCTCACTTGCTATCCCTTTTTTCTTAATTTCCCTGAACCCCAACTTTTTTCTTTTTTAACCTTCTGTCAAATGGTCATTACCACTTTGGTTAAGTTTTTAATATTTATAAATATTTGTGTGATTAGTACACCCTACCGACGTTAAATTTTCTTTTTTTTTATTATTATTCCTGACCCGAAGGTTGCCTGGAAGAAATCGCAGCTTTGCGATAAGGCCGCCTTTTGTACTAATTGCTATTTTTTTTAATATCTGTTGTAAATTTTCTGGTGTACAATAAAGTGTATTCATTCATTCACTCTCATGTTCTGGTTAGATGGTAATGTATGGCCCCGTAATAATGATTACAGAGTCATAACAGCTTAGGCCTCAGGGGTGGCAACGCATCTGAATTTTTATCTCTGATTTTTGTAGATATCTATAGGCTGCAGTCATCACTTAACATCCATGCGAACTGCATGCCTGTTTACCACCTTCGTTACGTAAAAAAATACCTTTGAATAATGAACCTTTGAATAATATAATGTTGCATGTATAATCTATTACATTGATTACAATTATAATTGATAATACCGCTTAATTAGTGTTATTATCAATTAGGTACACTAAATTTGTGTTAGGGTAGGTACTATCAATTACTGTGCGATGTAATTGATTGCTTGTAATCGATAGAGACTAATTAATTGGTTGACATACTTTATTACTTTGTAGTGGTTTTATTTTTATCGTTATTAGTTTACAGCCCTCGGAGCCCTGCACTGGAATTCAACTACCAGAAAAATATTTTGTGCCAAATCATACATGACCATACCCAATGCCTCGACCAGTATTTATGTTTGAAGAGAGGCTGTTTCAGAATATTTTTGGAAGGTAACTTCACGCCTGTAATCCCCGAAGGGGTAGGCTGAGGTAAATGCATGCAAGCAAGCGTACATGCGAACAGTCACGATTCCCGGTTACGTTTTGGCCCATGTAACAGGTGGCGAGCCTGTTGACATCTCCGGGCACATTACCACACTTCGAGATACTGGGAAATTTCCAGAAAATGGAAAAATCCCAATAGAACTAGATATAAAGGACTACACCTCTGATAATTCCTTCCCGGAAATCGAACCCAGGACCTCAGCGTAGAAGTAGTGGCCTGCCACCACTAGGCTACAGAGGCAGTTTTTGGAAGGTGTTTGATCCAATTGAGGAATGAACTACCGCCAAGTACGAATAGAAAACAGGGTGCAATAACCAACTGTCAAATTTACGCTGTTCCTGTAGCAAGGTTTTGTCATGGTGTAATGGGCTTACTTTGTTTGATTGACATGCTTTATAGGGAGGTTTGACTCCCTTAGCCCTTCTCTCGTCCATAGATCCACTTCTGACCGAACCCAAGTCTCATTCTCCCTTCCCCTCCCTTACTACCCCGTAAGGGAGGGGAAGGGAGAATGAGACTTGGGTTGGAGTAGTCCCTTACGGGGTAGGCGTATTGTGTGTAACGCCAGATATCCCGTTCCTTACACACCTCCTGTGCTTCATTTGCATTCATCATTCTCTTTATACATACACGCCGATTCTTCAGATTTTGTGACCCACCTTCAGACAGTATTCGACCTATTTGGTCAAATTCTTCCTGGGCCTCTGCAATCATCCATAATCGCATTATTTATTAGACATCATTCTATAAAAAGGTATTATTCCGTAATTGTACAAAGCAGGCTGGCCTACCACGCGACCATATAGCCAAACTTAAAATAATATTCAATTTTATACCTCAGAACAAAGATATCTAAATACTTAAATATATTTAATGAAATTATACGACAAAATTGCAATATGATATCATCTGGAGAAGCCACTGATTCCCGAAACACAGTGAATACTAGTTCAGGAATCTGTGGAGTCAATATTTAAAACGATGTATGTTTTTGTTTTGTAAATAAAACATTTTTTTTATTTAATTTTTTTTTTCGTCAAAATAACATTTAACGCATGGCCAGTTTGTTAAACGTGATTCTCATTTCGCACTTCATTTCATGCCAGATAATTAAAAAATAATTGAATGTATGGGAAATTGTTTACGAAGAAAATGAAAATGAAGTTAACAAGTAATTAATAATTGAAACAAGGAAATGTACTGCTTTTCCTCAAAATCTTTTTAAGTAAAGCACAAGATAGAATCTTGTAATTACTGATAAAAGAAAAAGTTACCTACCTACTTATTTCCTTATAGGTACTTATCTATATCTATACTTATAATAAAACTGTAGAAGTGTAAATTCTGTAGATTAAAAATATAAAAAAGTTATGTCAATTTAAAGAATCATATCGAATATTTTTAAGCTATTCTGTACCTTAGTTCTATCTTTTAGAGGGTTTCGTACCTAAAAGGTAAAAACGGACCCTACGGATTACTAATCCTCCGCTGTCCGTCTGTCTGTACGTCCGTCCATCTGTCTGTCACCAACCTGTATATAGTGATAGCTAGAAAGCTAACATTTTCACAAATTACGTGTTTCTGACTATTAAGACAAAATTAATTACTAAAAATAAGAAAATGAAAATGTTAAGGGGTCCTTTTTACTAAATGCATATGTATGTATACACGGTACATATACCAAAACAACATTTTTTACAATTTTTGTCGGTCTGTCTGTCTGTCTGTTTGGCGGGGCTAATCTTGGGAACGGCGGTACCAATTTTGATGGGACTTTCACTGGCAGATAGCTGATGTAATAAGGAGTAACTTAGGCTACTTTTATACTAGCTGCGTCCACGACTTCGTCCGGGTAGATACTGAACAATTATATTTTTTCACACGTGGACGAAGTCGCGGGCACAGCTAGTCTATAATATAAAAATAAGACGGGTTTTCCTTCCTGACGCTATAACTCCAGAACGCAGGAACCGATTTCCACGGTTTTGCATTCGTTGGAAAGGCTCCGTGAGGTTTATAGTGAAGAAAGTTCATGAAAAATTTCAAGAGAAAAGTACGTGGTGTGTGAGTATCCCTCACGAAAATAAGTTATTTATAAAACGACATCCACGCGGGCGAAGCCGCGGGCAACAGCTAGTTATTTATAAAAGCCTGCCTTTGCCAGAAGCTATCCAAAAGAAGGCCAATATATACAAATGACGTAACGTTTTCACCAGTTTTCGCGAGCTCCATACATTGTAGACATCACAGAACAGAATTCTGTTCTGTGGTAGACATCATATTTGCCATCATATTTGGTCGAAGGGGTTTCTGGTCATCCAAAACATTGTAAATTGGACTTTAACATCATACAAATAAGTCACTTACGTGACGGACCGGATATTTCTTCGATAGAACTTATTCTATCACTGGTAGGTACCTATTGTAACAGTAAAAAATAAATCTAACGAAAGAATTGTAAATTAGAAGAGCGGAGCCCTCTGGCACAGGCATTTTACAATGCTTAAAAGGGGACTCCAGCCTATTTGTGTCATAACACTTTTGATATAGAAATAAAGATTATTTATTTATTTATTTATTGAAGCGCGCATGGCCCAGCGGCTGGTGTAGATCGTAAGCGATCTGCTCGGTTAAGCACTACGGGCGCGGTCGGGTAGTGTGATGGGTGACCGCTAGTGGCAAATTAAATGCGCATTTCCGTGCTTCGGAGGGCACGTTAAGCCGTCGGTCCCGGTTGCTATCGATAGATAGCAGTCGTTAAACCTTGTCGGAGGCCTTATGGGCGGTTTGAAAACATCCGACAGCGGGTTGGCCACTAACCCACCCACCTCCACCAATCCGCATTGGAGCAGCGTGGTGGAGTAAGCTCCAGGCCTCCCACCCAAAAAGGGGAGAGACTCGTGCCCAGCAGTGGGACGTATAATGGGTTGCCATTATTATTATTATTTATTATTTATTTATTTATTATTTGCGGCTTTTCTCTCGCATAGGTACGGTACGGTAAGTACTACTCCTAACTTCTGTTCGTTCCCAAGTTTCGGTCGCTGTCTAGCTACCGTGGTGACGGGTAGACTTTCCACGGTAGCTGATGATTTCTACAACAATTTTTTACTGGTGGTAGAGCCAGTGACGGAGCTCGCGGGCGTAGGCACCACCGCATTACCTAATATACTTGCCGCTAAATGGTAGTGTTCAGCACTATCGTGTTCCGGTCAGGTGGTAATGTACGGCCCTGTAATTTCAGGCACAGAGGCCATAACACCTTAGGCCTCAGGAGTGGCAGCGCATCTGCATTTTGACCTCTGGTCATTGTGTGGGTGTCTATAGGCTGCAGTCATCACTTAACATCAATGTGAACTGCATGCTTGTTTGCCACTATTATTACATAAAAAAAAAAAAAAAAAAAACAAATGACGTAGTAAGGCAATACGAGTAGGTTGGAGTTGTATTACAACTTATTTCCTTGCTATTCTGCCTAGATACTCGATTTTTGTTAAGAAAGTGGCAAACAAGCGTGCAGTTCACATTGATGTTAAGTGATGACTGCAACCTATAGACATCCACACAAACACCAGAGGTCAAAATGCAGCGTTACCACTCCTGAGCCCTAAGGTGTTATGCCTCTGTGCCAGAAATTACAGGGCCGTACAATTTCCAATATTCAATTTCAATTTTTATTTGCTTAAACATATTTTATTTTAAAGAAAAATGGAAAGAAAAATTTGACTTCAGGCGAGACTCGAACTCGCGGCCTACTGGGAATCTAGTCCAGCCGCTCTTCCAATTGAGCTACTGAAGTCCTGCCCGATTTGTCAAATCTTTCCTTCACATTTATTGCATTGCTTTATGGTAGCAGCAGCGCCATCTATTACCAACTATGCTAGTTAGGCAACCGATATAATAGACTTTGCAGTTTATTGAATATCGTAAAGAAGTCGCTTTTGCCCTTAATAATTGTTTTATATTATTTCGCATTAACACATGCTTGTGAAATATATTTAATTTTAAAGAAAAAAAAATATATTAAAAAAATAAAATATATTTCACAAGCATGTGTTAATGCGAAATAATATAAAACAATTGCTTAAACATGTTTCATGGCATTATGACCAACACATGAACCCTGCAAGGGTATAACAAATTTTAATGTCCTTATATAATAATTATATCTAATACATGTCAGTCAATCAATACAATCTGTATAAATTGTATAAATAAAGCTTGTAGTACTCTACAGAAAGTATTAGATTTTTGGTAGATTGGGATTTGTGATATAGTGGAAAACCATCTTAATTTTAAATAAGTATTAGTCATAATTTTCATTGTTATAGCTCTCTAGTTTCTATAAAATTCGTACCGAGAAGGTACGAGATCCCATCCCGAGGTGAGGATCCCACTGAAGACTCATTTCGTTCATCCAGATATGCAGCAATATCAACATCAGATAGGCAACCTAGTGTAGTCTAGGAAGAATTCTCCGCCACTCAGTGGGCGATAAGTATCGGCAGTTACATTATTCAAAATAAAATATTTACAGAACCTACACTAAATAAACATAACTCTCACTCTTAACTAGTTTCGCGAAAATGCCGCCCTGCGTCGTCTGGGTTGTTTTTAAGCTCTCCGTATAATGTTATGTGCCTTTCAACTTACCTACCAGACTATTTTCACTTTTAATTATTCATCTTTCTTCCCTGCCCTTATCCGTATTTCATGTTTTGGAGCGAACATAATATATATTATTTCTGCATTTCTTTATAAACAAAGAACTACGTTTTATATATCTTTAATGTAAAGGCAGAAACATTTTCAGTATTTTAACGTATCCAAGTTAATACGACGGCATCGGGACGTGACGACCCCACGACCCAAAAATTATCTTTTAGGAAGAGGCACTTTACTGGTGGCCGAACAGGGCGTTTATCCATGGTCCCGTTGGCAGAACACCAACCACCGCATTACCTAATATACTTGCCGCTAAATGGTAGTGTTCAGCACGTATCGTGTTCCGGTCAGGTGGTAATGTACGACCCTGTAATTTCCGGCACAGAGGCATAACACCTTAGGGCTCAGGAGTGGTAACGCATCTGCATTTTGACCGTAGTCTTCATGTAAGTGTCTATAGGCTGCAGTCATAACTTAACATCAACGTGAACTGCATGCTTGGTTGCCACTTCCATTACATAAAAAAAAACAAATATAGCACACCGGCACAAATATTTAGAGATGTAGGTTTACATAATTATTCCGTTGGATTGTGGTTGCGGTTTGGTTAAACACAAATATTTGTCGGTGAAGGTACCTACATTGTTGCGGATTATAGTTGGCTAGTAATCTTGGTATTTCCTCTTGGAGTATTTCTTCGGCTTCCTCTAACATTTTTGTACTGAAAACATTTGTCCAAATGAACAAGATGGAGAATCTATAAATATACAAGTAAGATTTTTTTTTTTTTTTTTTTTAATGTTTTAAAAGTGGCAAACAAGCATACAGTTCACATTGATGTTAAGTGATAACTGCAGCCTATAGACACCCACACAATGACCCAGAGGTAAAAATGCAGATGCGTTACCACTCCTGAGGCCTAAGGTGTTATGCCTCTGTGCCGGAAATTACAGGGCCGTACATTACCACCTGACCGGAACACGATAGTGCTGAACACTACCATTTAGCGGCAAGTATATTAGGTAATGCGGTGGTGCCTACGCCCGCGAGCTCTGTCACTGGAGCTCTACCACCAGTAAATAATTCTAGCATTATTAGCTTATTAGTTCAATTTTAGTAAGGTAATAAGTTCCAAAGATTTTTTACGAAAGGAGTAGGTAGGTTTATATATATATATATATATATAACTAGGTAGGTTTATATATATATATATATATATATATATATATATATATAACTAGGTAGGTTTATATATATATATATATATATATAGGATTTGATAGGCTAAATAAATATTTTAAAATTGACTCAAATGGTTAGTTCTTGGGAAAATCCGTAAGTGTCGGTGAATTAAAAATTACCTGTGTGTTCCTTATTTACTACTGAGTAAGTAGTCGGTTAGTATTTAGGTAAAAAAATCATGACTAATAAATGCACTCATTCAAAATAAAAAATACAATAAAATAAATATAGTTTTAAATCAAATCATAATAGCCTACTAGCATTAAACAACCTAGTCACAGTTGCCTCAAATAATCTCGCGCCTTTAAACAATGGCCAAACAACGAACAAATGTTATGTCTAAAGGCAGTGAGCTTATAAATACCATCATTGTCTAAAGGGGACGTTCCAAAATGTATGGAGCTTGGGCCCGCACCTTGTACACTATATTGAGAGAAGAATCATAAAATCATTTTTACAGCTATTCAAAACAGTTAGTATAGTAAGTATATTTGAAAACCAGAATGTCATAGTAGTAATATGGTGACTTATTGTTGTCATACAAAAATTACATAAAATAAATACTTACGACTAAAAAAAAACCATTCAAATTATTTTTTTACGATTTTTCCATGATTTTACGTATTTCTCTCTATCTTTTGATATAGTATACAAGGTGCCGGCCCAAAGTGGCACTTGTCTTTTAATCTATTCTGATTTATACCTATTAAGAGAAAATTGGTTGCTAATAAACAGAATATGGCAGTTCTACACCTTCTCGCCTCTCAGCCTCTCTATCTACGCCTTCAAGAACAAAATCAATATCAGCACAATCGTGAACCTAACATAGAATCAAATCAAATAGCCTACTTGTCGCAAGTAGAAATATCCAGCCTGATAACAGTAATCTCAAATAATCTTGCTCTTTTATACAAAGGACAAACAGTGGCCAAGAAATATATTCATCAAATCCCGGCCACCGCAATGAGAGAAACGGTCTGAAACAAGGGTCCACGACAAAAGGTACATAAAATATTCAAAATGCGCCTCAAACTGAAGGGCATTTGCATGAATATTGTTACACAACTTTGTTACTGCATACATTTTTAGTCCAACTTCCTTGAACTTTTAACACGTTAGCTTACAAAGCTTTTAGTCAGTAAAGTTTTTCTATCACCGTACCATTTAAATTGTAATTATTAATAAAAAGCGGAGAATGTCTAAACCTAGAGGTCGCTGACATAAAAGTTTCTTAAAGTATAGATTGGAATCATCAGTCAAGGCAAAAAAATCGGTTATCTATCGTATTTATAATTATGCTATTAATCAATCCAGCCAGTCTTTTTTAAAGGCTAATCCATATTTCATGACCAGAGAGCCACATAAGAAGGCTCAATATCTGAGCTATGCTCAGTTTCCCTGCAAGATCGAATTAAAAATGAGGAAATCCGTATGAGCACCACAGTAACCGACATAGCCCAGTAGCGAAACTCAAGTGGCAAAGGCATATAGCCCGATTCACCGACGGCCGTTGGAAAAGAGTTCTCGAATGGCGACCGCGTACCGGTGGAGGAAGCGTAGGCAAGCCCCCACGAGGTGGACCGAAGACTTGGTGAAGGTTACGGGAAATTGCTGCCCAGGACCGTTCGTTGTGACAATCTTTGGGAGAGGCTTTTGTCCAGCCGTGGACGTCTTTCGGCTGAAATGAAGATGATGTTGAGTAGTTTGAGTGTAATTTGTTATCCATTTTTTTATATTTTAATTAAGATTTATGAAAGGTATACCTACCTACATTTAAATCACTGGTTTTATGTAGACGTAAACCACCAATCTGAACTATGTTTTCCACTTTCATGGTCTTAATGTATAAGAATAATTTTATGTCTGTCTACCCTGAGCTAACGAAATTAAAGTAAATGAACATGACAAGGCTTTCCCGCTTTAAATATCATGGGTTAATATGAAAAATTAAATTTTATCATCAGGCGCTTGGCACAGATTATCCTCAGCAATAGTCTATCGTTTATTTTTATTGTTCATGTTAAATAAATAAAACTGATTATTTATTTATTTATTTAACTTTATTGCAAACACAGAAATGTTGTACAAAAGTAAGACTTAATGCTACTAAAAGGCATTGTCTACCAGTCAACCTTTGGGTAAAAAGAAAACAATGAAAGGCGCGTAAAACTTATAAATTAAATCGATAAGTATAAAATACGGAATTAACCTACGAATAAATAATACACTATATATAATATATATCTATACATGTAATATATAGAGATGCGCCGAATATTCGGTACGTATTCGGCCGAATTATTCGGTTTTGGTGCCGAATATATTCGGTTCGAATATTTATATTTTATTGGCTATACAACACGGTATCTACATAACATCGACGACACAACGCAGCCATAACTACAAGTTAAACATTCTTATGTTATTGTATATAAGCCAAAGAAATCCTATAAAGAATATGTTGAATAAAGCTAATAAAATAAAACCATAAAATTACAAATCTAAATTTTTTTTGAAACCTCAAATCTACATATTCTTAACCTGTAGCCCTGTAGTTAGGTTACGTGCAGTCAACATTTTATTCTGTACATACCTTAAATCAGCATATATTTTTCAACTTTTATATTTAAACATAAATTAAAATCAAGCTATCCCGAGCCATCTCAGTCTACTCTCTACTGGGAACTTTATTTTGTGGTACTGAAGCGCGCATGGCCCCGCGGCTGGTGTGGATCGCAAGTGATCTGCTCGGTTGAGCGATACGGGCGTGGTCAGGTGTGTGATGGGTGATCGCTAGTAGTAAGTTAAAATATGCGTTTCTGTGCTTCGGAGGGCACGTAAAGTCGTCAGTCCCGGTTGCTATCGATAGATATCAGTCGTTAAACCTTGTCGGAGACCTTATGGGCGGTTTGAATATAGTGACAGCGGACAGTTTGCTACTAACCCTTATCTCCACCAACTCGTATTCGAGCAGCGTGGTGGAGTAAGCTCTAGGCCTCCCTTCAAGAAGGGGAGAGACTCGTGCCCAGCAGTGGGACAATGGTTGACATTATTATTTTTTTTTTTTTTGGTAGGTCCATCCCCACCGAACGCATCATGAACGCACACCACACACTGAGGTGCCTAAGAGCTCGCGCGCTTTACCACCACCGCATGGCTAGGCTCCGAGGCATGCTCGGCCGAGGCACCGTGTGCCCGCACAACCCTGATGCACGTCCACACTGACTGTCACTGACCAAGTATTTCGCTCACGAGTCTGCCTCACCCGAGCATGCGTCCGGTATAGACGCGGCTATTTAGCAAGCAGCGACATGTTAGAACCGCGTTTACGCGGCAAAACAATGAAATGGTAAACCGAATATTCGGTTCGGTATAGGTTAAACCGAATATTATTCGGTATTCGGTAATTCGGTGAAGCCACTATTCGGCGCATCACTAATAATATACATAAATAAAATAAAATAAAATAAAAATAGCCTTTATTCTACCATAATTGTTCTGCTTAGGATTATTGGAAATATATATAATATTGACATGTTTGAATTCAGTTAATGATTTTTCTAATAAAATAAAAATAAATTCTTAATCATTGCGTCATATTTAAAAATATATAATTCGCCTCTTTACAAGAATAATGTGACATTTCATATAGAACGATTTAGATGAAATGTCACGTTATTTTTGTAAGAATAATGTTGCATTTCCTATAGAACGATTTGGATGAAGTGTGACACTTCATTCTTGTAAAGAAGCGATATATTTTTACATTTCATTTATTACTGTTTTTTTTTAATAATATCATTGTACATATTTAAATTTACTAAATTTGTTTTATTTTATATTAATAATCAATCGATATAAATACTAAAAGATTACATATATAGATTTTAAATTAATTCGTCATTCTTATTACATGTAATGTCAAAATTTAATTATCAAAACATTTTTAATGTCTATAAATGTCATAAGCATGCATTTCAATGTCGTTAATTATTATTTATCTTTTTAAATTTATTTATTGAAATTATGGAAGTCGCCTCTGCGGCGTAGGCCTCCCCCAGTTTCCTCCAGTGCTCTCTGTCCTTCGTTAATCTCCTCCAATCTGGTCCACATCTTTCTTTAAAAATATCTTCCCATCGTTTTTTGGGACGTCCTCTGCTTCTTTGACCCTCTCTTGGTGCCCATTCTGATATTTTCTTTGTCCATCTATTATTTTCCATTCTACACACATGTCCTGCCCATTTCCATTTAAGGTTCCTTATTCGTTCGAGTATATCGCATATTTTGGTTTTGCATCTTATGGTTTTGTTTTTTATTATAAAAAAAAAATGGATATAATTGAGAAGAAAACGGCAAATAATTTATTGATAGCAAGAAGAGATATTATAATTGTCTATGATGATGTTTTTAAATACAAGTTACGTAGATTACGCTTGAATGTCAACTTGCTCGGAGCTTTTTTGATGGAGGCGGGAAGCGTGTTCCAGAGCTTGATAGCTGTGACAGCGAAAGAGTTGGATAAAAAGCCGGTGAGAAAAAAAAAGTAGCGTGAGAAGGAATTTCTAAAATAAGATTATCTAAGGAACGGATTATCGCATGAGGAGTATTACGAGATACATTTGAATTTAGAAAGTGGCCAAGTGCAAGTCGGACTTGAGTTCAGGGTTTCGAACAATTAAGGAATTTCCTATAACAATAAATACTTACAGACTTCCTTTATAAAAAAATATTATAATAAAAAGGTAAACAATGATGGTACAGATTTTTCAAAAGTTGGTCCCATTATTTTTCCCATTATGTTTTTTACTGGTGGTAGAGCTCCAGTGACGGAGCTCGCGGGCGTAGGCACCACCGCATTACCTAATATACTTGCCGCTAAATGGTAGTGTTCAGCACTATCGTGTTTCGGTCAGGTGGTAATGTACGGTCCTGTAATTTCCGGCACAGAGGCATAACATCTTAGGCCTCAGGAGTGGTAACGCATCTGCATTTTGACCTTGGTCTTTGTGTGGGTGTTTATAGGCTGCAGTTATCACTTAACATCAACGTGAACTGCACGTTTGTTTGCCACTTCCATTGCATTAAAAAAAAAAAAATTTCGGAGATAATCAACATCGAAAATATTTCGATAAAACACTATTTTACCTTAATTCCGACGTGGACTGTTGTACCTGTACCAGCAAGATGTCAGTTTGCTGGTGGCTTGATTTTTATCGAAATATATATATCGCGTCACGACCCGGTTCATAAAATCAGTGCAATGAGTGTCAAACGCGAGTGTTTTAAGAGTTATATCGAAAATATTGGAGTTTTTGGCGGGAACCTTGAAAGAGGCGTATGGTGCTCTTATTTTATTTCATTTTCTTGGTGTATTTTTAAGTAATATTGAATAAAATTGGTGGCATTTTGTTTGATATAGGTTTATTACAGTGCCCGTGTATAGTGAAATATAATAACAGTGCGAAAACACGACTTTTCAGGTTGCCTCCAAAACTTCATTGTAAATGTTCTGGTAAAGTAGCCATCGCTTTACTCGAATAACTTGACTGTAACTCACTTGACTGACATATTATACTCCATAACTTATTCATTTGATACTTACATATTATACTTGATGACTATAATAAACTAACTTTTACACTGCTTAAATAAATACGAAATATCGTTTTACTTGACACTGGCAATATGCGTAGTAGCGATGCCATAATACCAAAAAAAAAAAAAGTTATCGAAAATACTATTTTTACAACACGAAATTGCATCATAAACCTGGTCCAGTAGCTAATACGCTTACCAAACTGAGTTTCAAAGATGTAATCGTGTTAGAACTATAAATTTTAAAGACCACTAGCCCTGCACTATTCTAGATTAATTTCTTCAGACACTACATTTTAAATGCTAGTTTCGGCTATTTTCTGAGACAGAACAAGAATTTACGAGCCACATAAATGCTTCTGGAGCTTTCTATTGGCTAAGTGAGGATAGTTTTACGGTTTTTATTTGCGATTGAATATAAATATTTTATGTTAGCTTCAATAAAGTGAGTAAAACTTGTGGAAACACGTATTGGGATAAAACGGGCTTCGTTGTGGTTAAGTTATGGTCCAAGAGATACTGCCCCCCCGAGGGTTTCCGCCTTGTCGTGGCGGGTGGGCTCAGTACCCGGTGGTTGGCCTCACACCGGAGAAGCCAAGAGGAACCCAGAGAGGGAGCGGCGTTTGGCGTGGCTCTGCCCGCCACTCGCTGCTGTGGTGAGGAGACGGCTGGGGAAGAGGTGTACGGGTAGGTCGTTGGCCCTGCACCCTATCCCCAGCTGCCTAGCGGTTGTCCCACCGTAAGATGGGGACGTGGTGGGGAGGCGGCTGGGGAAGAGGTGTACGGGTGTGTCGTTGCCCTGCACCCTATCCCCAGCCGCCTAGCGGTGGTCCCGCCGTCAGATAGGGACGTGGTGGGGCCGCGGGGGGGTGGTTGAAGGTCAGTTCATCTCTGACACTCCCGCTCCCCCGGGGCCGGACTGTGTGCCCCTGGACTTCCCCACTCGGGCGTCTTGGGACGCCTGGCGTTGTGAGTGGTCGGGGCAGGGACCTTCGGGCGCCGGACTAGGGGATGTCCGTCGCCCGAATGGAGAGGTCCCGGGCTGGCTGGCGTGCAGATGTTCCGCACGCCACTAGTGTTGGTTGGAGCCGAAAGGCTCCGAGGAGGGCTCGGCAACGAGCAGCCGCCAATGGGGTCGCGGATGTGTGCGATAGCGTTCCCGTGACCCCGCCAGTGATGGCGGACGAGTCGGAATACCCAGGGGTTTTTAGTGGGTAGTCGGATGCCTTTCCCGGAGTCCCACATAACCCACCCCTCTCCCCAAGGGTGGGTATGCGTAACGCATTTTATCTCATAAACCGTGATAGCTAAAAAGCTGAAATTTTTACTAGTTATGTATTTCTATTACCGCTATAACAACAAATAGTAAAAATTAAAACAATAAAAATATTCATCCCCATACAATAAACCTGTTTTTTTCGTAATTTTGCTCAATATTAAAAACGGTAGCAGGTAGACTCTTAAAATTTTCACAGAATATTGATTTGTATGTTATCTTTCATAAAAAATTTATTTAGATAAAAATAAAGTAAACATCAAAGGGAGGCTCCCATACAACAAACGTAATTTTTAAGCATTTTTTTTGTACGGAACACTTTATGCGCGAGTCCGACTCGCACTTGGCAGATTTTTTTATGCTATCCAGAACCGCCTGTTATTGAACCTACTTACCTCAAATATCTTAGACAAACACCTATATAAATTTCAACTTTACAGAAGAAAGTTTATTTTATTCATACATATAGCACACCTTTCGGTTCGCCTGGCAGGCACTTGTGCTCATCAGAATCGCCTGTCAATTTTTTAATCGTAATAATCGTGGGGTTGGTCACGTGACTGGCAGATCCTTGCCAGGCGATGGTTTTTGTACTTAGCATGTTATGATTTATCCCTACAAACATTTCCAGCCTTACAGGACCAACGGTGGTCGGAGGGTTCAGTATCTCTCAGTCTATGAGTGTATGTTATTATTTTATCAGACAGCTTAGTCATCCACTATTCCATAGTAGGTACGGCTGCATAATCAGAAATTAATGGTGTTTTAATTTTTCCAAATTTTATAATGCTCAGAGTTAAATCGTTGGGAACATGCTCCTTGAAAATTAATTTACAAGCATAATTCTCTTGGACTCTGCTCCCGCTGCCGGCGGCACACTATTTTTTATTTTTTTATATACAGCATGTCCCAGAAATCAACGATAATCCGAAAACGGGTGATAGGCCTAGTCATGACAGTTTTTAGAAAAATCTTAAAGAAAATATTTGTCATGTAATTTTCATAGTACATATAAGGATTTAAAAAAATAACGGAAAAACTGACTTTCTAACAACTGTCATGACTAGGCCTATCACCCGTTTTCGGTTTATAGTTGATTTCTGGGACATCCTGTATGTTTGTCGTTCTTTTATACTTATATATATAAAAAAAATATTTAATCTATACTTATAAAAAAACTGTAGAAGTGTAAATTCTGTACATTAAAACTATAAACACCAGGGGATGTTACTAGATCGATACCGAACCCAAATATGTGATTAGAAAATTTTTGTCTGTCTGTCTGTCTGTTTGTTCAAGCATCACATAAAAACTACCGGTCCGATTACAATGAAACTTGGTATGATTATACTTTAACCTTTGACGCACAACACTGGGTACTTTTTATCCCGGAAAAAAATTCTGTTTGTCTGTGTGTTTGTGCACGCTAATATCAGAAACGGCTTATTCGATTTGCGGTTTCACTAATATATTGTGGTAAGTTTCACTTAACATTTAGTGTTTGTTTCATGTGAATCGGTTCAGAAATAAAAAAGTTAAGTTAATTTTAAGAATCATATTATTATCGAATATTTTTAAGCTATTCTGTATCTTAGTTCTATCTTTTAGGGGGTTGGCGTAACTAAAAGGTGAAAACGGACCCTACGGATAATTAATCCTCCGCTGTCTGTCTGTCTGTCCGGCCGTCCGTCCGTCTGTCACCAGCCTGTATCTCATAAGTAGTGATAGCCAGAAAGCTAACATTTTCACAAATTATGTATTTCTGATACCGCTATAAAGACAAAATTAATTACTAAAAATAAGAAAATGAAAATGTTAAGGGGTCCAAGGGGGCATACAATAAACTTATTTTTTTCGTATATTTTTTGCTCGATTATAATAACAGTAGGAAGTAGACGCTTAAAATTTTCACAGAATGTTTAGTTCTTGTTGTATATTACCTTCCATAATAAATCTATACATCTATACATACATACATACATACTACATATAAATAAAATTCGAGTGTCTGTTTGTTATATTAAAATAACCGGTACCTAACCAGTACCAAAACAACATTATTTCAATTTTTGTCCGTCTGTCTGTTTGGCGGGGCTAATCTTGGGAACGGTTAGACCGATTTTGACGGGACTTTCACTGGCAGATAGCTGATGTGATAAGGAGTAACTTAGGCTACTTTTCATCTATACATACATGCATACCTACATACAAATAAGTAGAATAAGAGTGTATCCGACTTTGACGAGACTTCCACGGGTTAGTAGACTAGGTAGCTGATGTAATAAGGAGTAACTTAGGCTACTTTTATCTCCATACATCCATACATACCTACATACAAATAAGTAGAATTGGAGTGTATCCGACTTTGACGGGACTTCCACGGGTTGGTAGCTGATGCAATAAGGAGTAATTTAGGCTACTTTTATCTCCATACAACCATACATACATACATACCTACATACAAATGAATAGAATTTGAGTGTCTCCGACTTTGACGGGACTTTCACTGACAGATAACTGGTGTAATAAGGAGTAACTTAGGCTACTTTTATACTAGCTGCGCCCACGACTTCGTCCGGTAGATACTGAACAATCATATTTTTTCTCACGTGGACGAAGTCGCGGGCACAGCTAGTAAGTAAATAAATAAATAAATAAGTGTAGTAATAATAATAAAAACCACCCATGTGAACTGCATACTTATTCGTCACATTTTGCTTTAACTTTATTTGGTCCAGTAGATTTTTTATCGTCAATACGAATCTCGATCGTCGAATTGTTCATTCACGAATCAGTTAACCGGACTGAAATTTCGTGCATTTTTAAATAAAATTGTAAAATACGGAAAACGGCATCAGCAAAAGGAATAAAAAACAAATGGGACACAAAAATTGTTCCGCACGCAGTAGAAATATTTCCAGAGTATTTAAATTGTTTTCCTATCGAGTTTAACGTTTTTTAGATGCGACGATACGTTTACTGTACGATACGACACATAAGCAAACTGTAGGTACCTACTCTAGGTATATATCCTGTATATAACCTATCATTACAAAATTCCGTTCCGGAAAGGGTCAAGAATACAAAAATAATAATAATATTTAGATCTTACCTTGCTGCACACGGGCATTCGGTTTCTATGAGTTACAGTTTTTTGCTGTATCATCGCGCCAGTTTAGTACCTACTGGCACGGCAATACCACTACAGTATCCTCCTGAACACGCCCATTGAAAAATATACCCCACTAAACAGAATCATGAACTGGATCGAAACTGTATGATAAAATCGCTGTCAGAAATACCATTTTACGTCTTCCTTGAAATATTTTTATTGAACATACTTGTATCTATTCTCTCTTATTTTTCAACTCTAATCCTTACTTTAATATTATAAATGCGAATATTAACTTATTTGTTACACTTTCACGCGAAAATTCCTTAAGCAATCATCATGAAACTTTGTACACATTTTCTTGGAGGTATTAAAAGTAACATAGGATACTTACTTTTATTGAAAGAAAAAAAAATTGACGAAAGACAAAAAATGCGAGCGAATGCGCGAGTAAAAGAAAGTTACTCCTAAATTGTTTTTCGCTAAGAATAGATAATTATTCAATGTAAAACAATTTTAAAAGAAAACTCAACACAATTCCTAGTCAAGTGCCAAAAATCTTCAAACTAATTAGGTCAGATCGCGAAGATTAAATTAATTAATCGTGAGTTGTAAATAGCTCGGCAAATTACCTATTAACATCGTTATAAGGGTTTTTCAGCGGCTATTAGTTTCGAAAATAATTAACAACGGCCCCTCGGCGGACTAGCATAATTTATACAGCTTTTTCTTTAATCTCGAGAAGTTTTTTTTGTAAATGGAGAGTGACGGGATGAAACAACGTGAAAATGGGGCGGAAATGGGGATTTAAATTCTTTGTGTTAACGTATAAACGGTCGAGGAGTATTTATTGGATTATAATATAATAGAGCAACACGGGCCACCGGCCGCGGCGGACTGGAGGGGAGTAGCCATAGCGTTTATTACCGATGCAAAACAATCTGTCATTTTTTGCGGGGAGATATGCGTGCGACACACACGCACACTACAAAAATCGTCTATTACTACGAAACTCACACAGTGACTTTAACAAAATACAGAAACAATAACACGCACACATTTAAACATCTAGGCGACAGGTATAGGCCCATTTGGGCTTGTACTTTGACAGAGGGGAAGGCCTGCATATGGCTTTTCCCCTACGGTGTTGCTCTATATAATATAAATACTTTAATGGTAAATGTAAACATCTCTCTAAGAGAGGAGGAACTCTAAGAGAGGAATTGAAGAGCGAAAACACCGTACTACCTACACTTTTTTACTGGTGGTAGAGCTCCAGTGACGGAGCTCGCGGACGTAGGCACCACCGCATTACCTAATATACTTGCCGCTAAATGGTAGTGTTCAGCATTATCGTGTTCCGGTCAGGTGGTAATGTACGGCCCTGTAAGTTCCGGCACAGAGGCGTAACACCTTAGGCCTCAGGCGTGGAAACGCATCTGCATTTTGACCTCGGTCTTTGTGTGGGTGTCTATGCATGCATTTTACCTCTGCCTACCCCTTCGGGGATTACAGGCGTGAAGTTACGTACGTACCATCATGTCATAAAAATATTTCATACTCATAACTTCAAAGCGTTACTTCTTATCCCGATTCGTTAACAAAAAGCATGTATTTTATTAGAACTAGCATGTTTTTTAGTAGAGACATAAAATACTCGACATGCCTCCGTGGGCCGGCAGCCGCTCGTAAAGCCGAGTTACTCGTATTATCGTCAAATCAGGCCTCACAATACGTATGTACTTTTGTGAAAATACACAAAGGGAGTATGGTCCAAGTGATGCGATTTTTTTTGTTTTTTAGATAGGGCTTTGTAGGCGGCCTGTCTCGAGACGGCACTAGTCTACTTCATCGGGCAATCGGCGAGCTCAGAAGGCGCTCCAGCCTAAGCAAAAAAAAAGTTAGCGCAACTGCCTAAGGGTGACCCATGCGGGTCCGTGCCTCGGCTTACGACGTTGCGGAGAGACATATGAGACATATGCGATTATGGGCGGTGCAACTTTCGGTTGGCGATAACCGGAATGTCATCGGCCTCGCGGGGCCGGGGATAGGGACGGGATCAGGGGCGGGCGCGGCGCGAAACGCGTCGGCGCGTTGTATTGGCGGCTTGTGTAAAGTGTTTTTGTAAATGATCGTTCATAGCGGCGATGGCCAAAGTGGTCTCATCGTCCGGGTCTTTTAAGACATGCCTTGGTCGTCCTTTTGGCGCGATCTAAAGGAGTGTAAGCAAGTGATGCGTGCAAAATGATAGAACAAAATAATTTAGGTTCGTAACATCAATTTTATCACTTTAGTTTTAATATACGAGAGATAAATCCGAAAACTAGTTGTATTACGACGACCCGGTTAGTGAAGTGGTGTGTGACGACTGCTCGATTCTAAGGGTCGCGGGTTCGATCCCCGCACTGGGACATATATTTATATGGCCTACCGATTTTGGTTTTAGGGTCTGGGTTTTTGTCTATGTGTTGTGTGTACAACGGCACCCACGGCACAGGTTTATTACGGCGTACCTAGTGTTGGGCTGTGAGTGTAAGCGTATTTTGTTTCAAAACTGAAACCATTACAGAAAATTGAAAATGACTGTGTCACGATTGAAAAAAAATGTGTTAGTATATAATTTTCAGAATATGTACATATTTCACAAATATGGCTAATTAAGTATTTTTTTAGGAACCAGAATCGCCATGAATTATCTTAATTGCCAAAAATGTGTTTTGTTAGTTTGTTTGCCAATTTAAATGACATAAAAAAGCGCCCATCGCTAATCGCTACTGCTTACAACTTACTACACGCATACAGCGATATAAAGTGGTATATTATGTCCCCTGTTCCCTCCGGGCTTGCCTTTCCATGAGGCAGTTAAAAGGCTTTGCCCCACCTCTAATGAACGCCATTCAAAGTGTTTAGTGACGCACGAAATTAGCGCTTTTTTGCCTTCAAATTGATATCTTCATGCGTAATATCTTTAGTGTTTGTTTGATACACCTTTATTAACTAGAATATACTGTAACGTTGTATTTTTTCTGGTTTTAAAAATGGTCACAACGCCATCTAGTTAATCACCGCCGTACTAGGTCAACATTATAAATAGTATCACGTATTCCATACGACGCATAGTTTGATTACATAATTTATCTAATACTTATAATTTGTCTTAAAAATACAATTTCGATATTTCCAAATTAAATATTAGATATAACGACAAGAATATAATTAAAATATTATTCGGTGAATTTAATTGGCATTGTGGCTGAAAGTCTAAAAAAAAAGACACGAATCCAGGGCCGGTAAAGGGAAAGGTCTGAGAGGTTATTAGACGTCATCCGTCATTTGATTTTTCTCTGTCCAACTAGTTAGTGGTGACACACTCGAAATTATGTAAAAGGTTGAAGCCTAGAATATTTTGGCCATCATGGCCTAAATGCCTATTCAATAGGTATTTTTATCACCAATTGAGGTAAGATCTTCAAGAATCTTTGGATATTTTCTCGTTCACCTGTCGATTTGAGAAATGGCGTGATGACTTCATGTTGGGTTGTTTGTTGCAGCCAGTTTCCCTAATTTCGGGAGGAGTTGGGATGCAGAGGCTTTATTCAGTTATGAAATTATAGCGAAAAGTCCTCGTAAGTAATAATTTCCACTTCCACAAGTTTTGTATAGGGAGGTTGTTTGATTCATGTTGAGTTTGGTACAAGATTCTTCATGAACCAAACAGAGATAATGCAGATTGTAACCAGTGTGATTTTGTTTCAGATGCGGGTTATTTAATTATATTTTTGTTCTTTATTTTTTATATAGAATTCGTTTATATAGAACTCGTTTATTTTGAATTAGTTAGTTTGATTTATCTAATTCATACGTAAATTTGTTCATTGGTTAGGTCATAATTTAGCATAGGGAATCCTCAACTTACCTTTTAAGTACGGATCATTGTTAGAATATTTTTTCCTTCCCCAATGATGGTGTTAAATCTGACTGACCTCTGGATGCGGGGTGTGACCGGTTACCCTGAAGCCTAGTGGAGTAGAGAATACTGGACTCCTCCGAAGCTGGCTACAAAGGTACCATCTCAAGGATTGTAGAAAGGATTAGGGTTACCGGCATTACCATGCCCGGGGACAGGTAATAAAGTAAAGTAAATATAATAAATTAAATTAAATGAATAAAGGAGCAGTAATCGTCACCACTCGAACCATTTCATATTCACGACCCTGTTTTCTTGATAGTTTGTTACTGGATCACATTGGTAAAAACATGTAAAAGGAATTTGTAAGTTACAATTTAAAAACACAGGTTAAATAAATAAATATCAGTGTACCAAACAAACAGCTTTTTATTCAACTCGTTCATTTACAGAACGGGGTTTCAGTCATGATAATATTCTTCTAATAATACACTGAGAGCAGACATCTTTCAGTGGCGCCCAAATAAATATAAGGAAAGGTTTTCAATGGCCTTCCTTGGTGAGGAATATTGCTCCTTTTGATTTTGTGTGGTTTAATAGTGGAAAAATTATTTTTTTTAGTTATATCAATAACTTTCTACTGTTAAATTAATATTATTTTTTAATTTAGGGAAACTGCTCAATTGGATGTTTTTAAATGTGTTGTCACTTTTATTTATGTTATATGTATGCCTCCTACCTACCTATATTTAAAACTGAATTTAATTTTCAGTTATAGTACAAAAGTAATTATATACAACTTTGTTTGTTTAAATTGTATTGGTTTTTTTGAAAACATTTCAAAATAAACATTGTTTTTTATGGTTAATACCTACATAACCTATAAAATGTTTAGTAATGGTAGGTATGTACTAAACTATATATATTTTTTTTTGATACCTATATATTTTATGGTTTAATTTGATAACCATGTTTCATACTTTTATAGTAATGCTTTTGTGCTAAATAAACTTAAATATAGCATATATAACCAAACAATTTATATAAAATTGTTCTGTTGTGAGATGGTTTTGATTTAATTTAATAACCATATATTGTTACCATATGTTGTTGTATATTATTGTAGGTCGGCAGTATTGTCATTGTATTATATTTTCTGTACCTAGTAGGTAAATACTGTTATTTAAGGAAACAAGTTCCTGTTTTGATATTTTTTTTGTTAAGTGGTGGCAAATACTGCATTCCAAAATGGAAACTATGGCTAAATATTTAGAATATTATATTCTTTTAGCGCAGGGAATTCCGGAAACCGTAATTACCGATAATGTGGTTCAATTCACGGGATCTAAAATTTGTTTGTAGCTCAAAAGAAATATGACGTTCCTCGATTTCATCTATGAGCCAAGGCTGACCAACTATTATTATAGTATTATTTTTTTTTAGGAATGTATTAGGTAGGAGGACATTTACATGAACTCATGCATGTATATGAGTATCATAGTTGGAATATATATGGTGTAGGTAGTTTATTTTTTAGTTTGGTAGGTTAACATAGTGTGCCTACATAGCATACACTGTATAGGTTTTTTTTATGCTGTTACTGTTAGCAGCTGTTGTATACCTAATGATTTTTTTGTGTAGGTATGGTTTTTTTTTTATGCTGTTACTGTTGTTAGCAGCTATTGTATACCTAATGACTTTTATGTTGTAGGTATAGTTTTTTATGCTGTTACTGTTGTTAGCAGCTATTGTTTACCTAATGATTTTTATGTGTAGGTATGGTTTTTTTTTTATGCTGTTTACTGTTGATAGCAGCTTTACTCGCGATGACGTTTTTTTTATAACTAGCGATGTAGGTATGTTTGTAATGTTGTTACTGTTGTTAGCAGCTATCCTCGCGAAGATGTTTTTATAACTAGCGATGGATGTTTTTAATGCTGTTACTGCCGTTAGCAGCTATTCCCGCGATGACGTTTTTTATAACTAGCGGAGAAGACTGGCAATATTTTTTCACCAGTTCTTTTTTATGAGGGTTTATAGTTGTGAATATTTTAAACCACACTTCCCTTATTTTATATTGACTACTGTTATAGCTCTAGAGCTGGCAGTTAGTTAATTTATTTAGAGAAGATGATTCGACAACCTTTGGAAGTCAATCCTTCGTATTTATAGAGTAGAATTCTACATGAACTTCTACTTTCGTTTGGGTATTCGAGTTCCACTGTAAATCAGGCGGAACTCACTTATGGGTTTTGATTGTAGGTGACATTTGGCTTCGAATTTATATGCCAATGTTTACAAGTTTGGAAGAGAGGCATGACAGATGATTTTATGAAAGGATGGGGTTTATTTTGCTCGGACAGCAGGTGATTTAAAAGTAGGTAGAACAACAGTCCTGGCGCGTTGGCTTAAATAGGAAGAGAATTACTGTTAGTTAGTAGGTAAAGAGTAGGTGTCGATACTGGTAGGTCATTTTGCATGTTTTTTTTAATACCTACCGGAGTTTTGTTTATCTATAGCTTTTCAAAAGCATAGTTTTTTTTTTTTTTCCCAGATACTCCAGTGTTTGTTTAAAGTGTTATTGTTTTTTTTTTTGCACTTTTGCACTAGTTGTTGTTGTAATGAGTGGGAACTTTTTATGTACCAGTAGTTGTTTTTTTAACCTTTTAGGAGGTTTGTTTTAGTCTTTTACAGGTACATTGGTGTTTTTTTTTAACCTATTACAGGTTGACTTTTTTTTGTTTTTTTTGAATAGCAGTGTCTTTTCATGACCAAGAAGGATGGCAGTTAACTCTTGAGGCGCTGAGGGCAGCGCAGTTTCTCCCTTTGTTCGAAACTTTTGTAGGAAGGGGGGTATTGTAACGTTGTATTTTTTCTGGTTTTAAAAATGGTCACAACGCCATCTAGTTAATCACCGCCGTACTAGGTCAACATTATAAATAGTATCACGTATTCCATACGACGCATAGTTTGATTACATAATTTATCTAATACTTATAATTTGTCTTAAAAATACAATTTCGATATTTCCAAATTAAATATTAGATATAACGACAAGAATATAATTAAAATATTATTCGGTGAATTTAATTGGCATTGTGGCTGAAAGTCTAAAAAAAAAGACACGAATCCAGGGCCGGTAAAGGGAAAGGTCTGAGAGGTTATTAGACGTCATCCGTCATTTGATTTTTCTCTGTCCAACTAGTTAGTGGTGACACACTCGAAATTATGTAAAAGGTTGAAGCCTAGAATATTTTGGCCATCATGGCCTAAATGCCTATTCAATAGGTATTTTTATCACCAATTGAGGTAAGATCTTCAAGAATCTTTGGATATTTTCTCGTTCACCTGTCGATTTGAGAAATGGCGTGATGACTTCATGTTGGGTTGTTTGTTGCAGCCAGTTTCCCTAATTTCGGGAGGAGTTGGGATGCAGAGGCTTTATTCAGTTATGAAATTATAGCGAAAAGTCCTCGTAAGTAATAATTTCCACTTCCACAAGTTTTGTATAGGGAGGTTGTTTGATTCATGTTGAGTTTGGTACAAGATTCTTCATGAACCAAACAGAGATAATGCAGATTGTAACCAGTGTGATTTTGTTTCAGATGCGGGTTATTTAATTATATTTTTGTTCTTTATTTTTTATATAGAATTCGTTTATATAGAACTCGTTTATTTTGAATTAGTTAGTTTGATTTATCTAATTCATACGTAAATTTGTTCATTGGTTAGGTCATAATTTAGCATAGGGAATCCTCAACTTACCTTTTAAGTACGGATCATTGTTAGAATATTTTTTCCTTCCCCAATGATGGTGTTAAATCTGACTGACCTCTGGATGCGGGGTGTGACCGGTTACCCTGAAGCCTAGTGGAGTAGAGAATACTGGACTCCTCCGAAGCTGGCTACAAAGGTACCATCTCAAGGATTGTAGAAAGGATTAGGGTTACCGGCATTACCATGCCCGGGGACAGGTAATAAAGTAAAGTAAATATAATAAATTAAATTAAATGAATAAAGGAGCAGTAATCGTCACCACTCGAACCATTTCATATTCACGACCCTGTTTTCTTGATAGTTTGTTACTGGATCACATTGGTAAAAACATGTAAAAGGAATTTGTAAGTTACAATTTAAAAACACAGGTTAAATAAATAAATATCAGTGTACCAAACAAACAGCTTTTTATTCAACTCGTTCATTTACAGAACGGGGTTTCAGTCTTGATAATATTCTGAGAGAGTCCGGCTCGCAGCCTTCTTTCAATACGGCCCTGTAATTTCCGGCACAGAGGCATAACACCTTAGGCCTCAGGAGGGGTAACGCATCTGTATTTTGACCTTGGTGTTTGTGTAAGTGTCTATAGGCTGCAGTCATCACTTAACATCAATGTGAACTGCATGCTTGTTTGTCACTTCCATTATATAAAAAAAATATAATAATAATAATCAGTTTATATTTGTTTGGATAGATTTTTGCTATGTTTAATGTTTTTGATTGTTTAAATATGCTCTTGCTGGAATTTCAGTTTTTCAGAACCACCGGTAATAAAAATATAGTCTATGGTATTTATGATTGCATAACCCTTGTGAACGCGAACCCGACTCGCACTTGGCCGTTTTTATTTAAATATTTATTTGAAAGCTCCATTATGACTTAATAAATTCAAGACCTACACGGGTAGGCAAAGTTTTCTCACAGCGAAGTCCCAAGTTGTTTGCTGATGAAGTAGGTAATAAAAACTTCGACACTTCAGTAAGTAGCAAATAGTGTGTTATGCTAAACTCGGCCTATTTGCTTTTCTTTCGTGATAAACTTTACGAATATGCTTAAAGACATTTACTTGTAAGTAGCTGATGCTATAAAGACTACTATTGCTTGTCGCGATACTTTACAGAAAGACCTATTCGTAGGCTATGGTGTTTATGACAACATAAGAAAGTCTTTAATTCTAAGGGACCCTGTGAACGCGATTCCAATTCGCACTTGGCCGCTTTTATTACAATATTTATTTAAAAGTGCTATTACGACTCAATGAATTCAAGCACACTGAATTAAAATGGAAATGTGTACCTACAAGGGCAGGCAAAGTTTTCTCACAGCGAAGTCCCAAGTTGTTTTCTGATGAAGTAATAAAAACTTCCACACTTTAGTAAAACCAAGTGTGTTATGCAAAATCCGGCCTATTTGCTTTTCTGTGTTGACGAACTTTACGAATATGCTTAAAGATATTTACTTATAAGTTTTTTTCTTTTTTTTTTTTTTAATGGCAACTACCAACTATAGGGTAATTCTGCCAGAATACTTATAAGTTGCTAATGCCTTAAAGACGTGACATACCTCGTTGATTAGTTGAAGTTTTTGATGTTGAAAACCATTGCTGTAAGTTTTGAGGTAAATTCGGTAATAGGTAATTTAGTGAGTTTCTTCAATATACATATATTGGAAAGGTATATTTTTACGATTTCTTGTTTATAATTTTTACTACGCATTATGAAAATAATGTGACAAAGATGTATTCGACATGATAAAAATATTTTGATTCGATTTGAACGCAATTCAACATTCCGTTTCACCAGGGAAGCTCTTCCAGCGACAACTTCATAAATAGTATAATTGGTTATTAACATATCAATATGAATACCGGAATATGGATTAAAAATCATCCAACGAAAACTTAACTTGACGGCTGTAACCCGCGAAGGGATAGACAAAGTTATAAAACATGCATTCATGCAAACATTAATAAATGGCTAAATCTTAACCGGTTCGCCGGTTAAGATTTAGCCAATCTCAGGTGGCGAGGGTATTGACATCTCCTGTTGGCAACGTGCCCGGAGATCAAACTAAATGTTCAACGGGCTCCCCACACAGTAAACGTTTTTATAGATATGGAAACCTTCGGACTCTTTAACTGCCTTAGTAGCCTAGTGGTAACAGGCCACTACTACTACGCTGAAGGTCCTGGGTTCGATTCCTGGGTCGGGGACTATCAGAGATAACGGTTTAAAATCCTTTATCTCTGGTTCTATTAGGATTTTTCCATTTTCTGGAAGTTTCCCAGTAGGTACCTCGGAGTTTGGTAATGTGTCCGGAGATGGAACAAGTTTGCCACCTGTTACATAGGCCAAAAGCGTAACCGGGGAATCGTGGGTGTTTGCATGTTTGCTTGAATGCATGATGCATTTACCTCTGCCTATCCCTTCCGGGATTACAGGCGTGAAGTTACGTTCGGACTCACACTTAGAACGTTTTTTTCAAGTCGGCAAACTACGAGCGGTTTTCCGATTAGATTAAGTATGGCGAAAAAGCGGTCTCGTTGTATTAAAGAGCAGTGAATTCAGATCTTGTCAGGTATTGTTTAAGACGTCTGCAATCGCAAGTCCGGAAGGCGACGACGCTGGCGGTTGCACAAGTCTCTCCGCGCGACGCCTTCAGACGTTTTCCGTTCTACTAGATTATCTGTCTATGTTTATTTTGATACTTGTTCATGTCATAGCTACAAAGGCTATTATTACACCACACGGTATTCAGGGTACGGCAGAAAAGCGGTTATTTAAATTTTACAAACAGACAATCCAATTTTTATTTATTTGTATGTATATAGATGTATTATGGAGGCTACAATACAACATAACACCTAAAAAATCTGTGTAAATTTTAAGCGTCTACGTTATAGCGGTAACAGAAATACATAATTTGTAAAATATTACCTTTCTAGCTATCACTATTTATGAGATACAGCCTGGTGACAGACAGACGGACGGACGGACAGACAGACAGACAGCCGAGGATCAGTTATCCGTAAGGTCCGTTTTTATCTATTAGGTACGAAACTCCCTAAAAGATAGAACTAAGATACAGAATAGCTTAAAAATATTCGATACGATTCTTTAAATTGACATAACTTTTTTATATCTCAACCGATTCACATGAAACAAACACTACATCTTAGGTGAAACTTACCACAATATAATAAGTTCTGATATTAGCGTGCACAAACACACAGACAAACAGACATTTTTCCGGGATAAAAAGTACCCAGTGTTGTGCGCCAAAGGTTAAAGTATAATCATACCAAGTTTCAATCGGAGCTGTAGTTTTTATATGATGCTTGAACAAACAGACAGACAGACAAAAAAAATTCTAACCACATATTTGTGTTCGGTATCGATCTAATAACATCCCCTGGTATTTATTTTTTCAATATTTTTAATGTACAGAATTTACACTTCTACAGATTTATTATAAGTATAGATTATTATATTACCTCAAGTAGTCGTTTTCAGTTGTCTAGTGGTACCAGACTACTACTACTACGCTGGGGTCCTGGGTTCGATCCCTGGGTTTTTCATTTTCTTGGCAGTTTCTTGGTAGTGCTACCATCGGAGTTTGGTAATGTGCCCGAAGATGTCAGGCAAGCCACGTATAACATGGGCTTATCCCATGTAATACGTACGTACATAACTGGTGAATCGTACGTGTTTTATGATACTTTTACCTCTGTCTACTTAGAGGATTTCGAGCGTGAAAAAAAAATGTACAGTCAACTCAGCTGGTCACACGCACACGAAAAAATACCTCAGTAATTTTCGCTCAATTGAAAAATTACTCGTATACTACGAGCAGGTTTTCGCGAGCTACACTCATTGAAATAAAACTATTTTTACGGATTTTTTTTTTTTTTATGTGATGGAAGTGGCAAACAAGCATGCAGTTCACATTGATGTTAAGTGATGACTGCAGCCTATTGACACCCACACGAAGACCAAGGTCAAAATGCAGATGCGTTACCACTCCTGAGGCCTAAGGTGTTATGCCTCTGTGCCGGAAATTACAGGGCCGTACATTACCACCTGACCGGAACACGATAGTGCTGAACACTACCATTTAGCGGCAAGTAAATTAGGTAATGCGGTGGTGCCTACGCCCGCGAGCTCCGTCACTGGAGCTCTACCACCAGTAAAAGATTTATCTCGCGTATATTAAACTAAAATGATTTTTAAAATCAACACGGCGTTTCGGTCGCTTTTCAGCTTCCGTGGTCCCGGGCAGACTGAGGTGACATTTGTCTGACAGAAGTTTGAAAAAATTATATGTAGCTACCTCCATCGAAACGTCAGGTTGATTTTAAAAACATTTTAGTTTAATATACGCGAGATAAATCCGTAAAAATACGATATGTACCTACCACGCGCACGCTACACACAATTTATCCGTACCACTACTACGCCAGAGAATATGTAAACTACGCTTAAAACAATCTACAAGGCAATCTCTATCGATATCACACAAGCAAAAATCACGTTTTAGTGTATAGGACTCCCCTTAAGTGTTTTACTTGACAAAACCTACATACACTAAGTGCCGCAAATAAAAAATGGATCAAACTCACCCTAAGCTTGATCCATTTTTTATTTGCGATAGTTTGACAGGTTTATTCCCTGACACAATTGAATCCTCCCCGTCATAATAATTGTGGATTCGCAACTGGTATTTCCATTTGAAGGTCACGATCTTACACATAAATTTAAACGTCTATTGAAAGAGTATTTTTTAGCCTCCCAGGTTTAAACAGTTATTTTTTTTTCATCATCTGTATCTTTTTATCTATCCATTCATATTTACTAAATTTTATATAATATATAATTATATTTTCTAGTATTATAAACTTATTTATTTACGTATCTATATATAATATATATATTCATATACTAACAAAATGTATGCATTATTAGCTATATATTATTTTTTATAGTATTATTATTTAATAATTAATATTGTCAACCAGATTTGTTTTTTGTTTTCGATTGCAAGTTACTTTCTTTTGTTATTGCACCTCTTCGACAGCTTTATTTAGCCCTAAGGTTGGCTGGTAGAGAATGCCACTAGGCATTAAGTCCGCCTTATGTACATTTATTATGTGCACAAAAGTTTAAATAAATAAATAAATATCATAAAAGTGGAATGCACTGAATCCTCTAACTACGCTTATTTTCCAAACTACGCTTATTTTCCATTTATATAGAAAACACGTGCCATAAAATACAAATACCCAAATAGCTTCCAATTCAGAATATGGGGCGATAATCCAAGTAGAAATTGGAATGCGGCCCCTATGTTGGACTTATCTAGTATACCGATCACGCCCTAATCCGGACTTACAAGATGCCTAGAATCGTATTACGGCCAAACGGCAAACCGTATTGGGAACATGATCATAATTGTTCAGGATTGTGTTTTTACTTTTTTTATGTTAAGTACAAAGGTGGCAAACAATTATGCAGTTCACATTGATATTAAGTGATGACTGCAGCCATCGACTATGAAACCAATAGACACCTTATGTAGGGCGAACGGTTTCTGTCAACGCATACGCTAAATCTAGCTGATATTATCCGCAATCTTAAAATGTTCATTTAATACTAACCACTTCCGTGATCTGAGAGTACATAAAATTTTCAAAAATAAAACGAATAAAAAAACATAAGATGCCGAGTTGTAGTGTGAGATGGTGCAGTAAAATCACAAACACTTCTAATTTGAAAAAGGATGGTATTTGTTTTCACCAGTCAGTATTATAATACACATATTAAATCAATAAATAATACAGAATAATATTCATGGTAGCTCAAATTACGCTGGTCATGATTTGTTTTTTGACGTATTAAAAAAATTGATATCTCTTTTCTTCGTATGCACGTAATTCGCTATTTCGTTTTTTCATAGACGTTCATGACGATGTCAATAGTTGACTTTACAGACGGATGGAACTCTAGGGAGGCTCTTAAAGTCTTATCGATATAGTCGATATAATTAGGGAAAATGGGGTAGATTGATGGCGCAAGGATTATGGGATAATTTCCATAAATAAAATTCTCGTGTCACAATGTTAGTTAACATACTTCTCTGAAATGGCTTTACCGATTCTCATGAAATTTTGTGTGCCTATTGGTAGGTCTGAGAATGGGCCAACATCAATTTTTCATACCTGTACGAGCCAATATTGCTCATACAGCATTTTTAATGTTAATTACCTAATTAAGCCAGTCGTAGTTTGATAACATAACATAACGTACGCCAGTCATTGTATTTCACAACAAAAAGTGCGACTCAATAAATATTCTACTATAACCTTTTAACGTTGGTTTACTTGGTGTGAACTCCTAACAACTTTAACCTACAACTGAGGGTTACTGTCTACGGCAGAAACCCCAACAATATCCCTAAGTAATAAGGGTGATTCTAGGCAAATATATTTTTTTCAATTTCTTGGACATACTTATTTTTTTATACCTGTTGGTTTGTATATCAAAATAGTGTATAATCTGTGACATCTTTTTCTGTCTGTACTGTAACTATTGTATTGATTGAACATAATGTATGTATAGAAGTTGTTCGTTCTGAAATAAAAGTTCTATCCACACATTCTATTCGCTGTGTGTCCCTGAAACGTGCTGTTTGATTTAGAATACCCATAAGGCGATAGAAGGTCGTCGGGGCAGCTAGAATTTATAATTTTTTTTTCCAGTTTTAATAAGGGTTCTTAGGGTTCCGTAGTAAACAAGAAACCCTTACAGTTTCGCCATGTTCGTCTGTCTGTCTGTCCGTCCGCGGTGGAGCGCAAAAACTATTGGCACTAGAGATTTGAGATTTGGCACAAATAAAGGTATACCTTAATCGCGAAGAAAATGTGAAATTTTATTAATATAATTTTAATTTACTATGACCTATCTGTTTTTATATTATATTATTCGCTGTATGTATTTTTAAATTTTTAATGATTTCACTTATGTAAATATCTAAAAAAATGTAGATACTTATCAAAAATAAAAACATTTTCTTTATTTTTTTCTCGTATTATATTATTACGAAAATCTGTTAACAACAAAGTCCCATTTCCTCAGCAGTTCATAAAACTTTGCCATATTTCGATATAAACGAAGTTTGTTAGTCATCCCTATGATTTTGAAATATTATGATTTTTAGAATTAGAACGCAACGTCCACTTCGTCTGCCTTCAGGCAGTTGACAGAACGAATTGTATGCAATAAATTGAACATTCTGAGTCTATAGGAAGGCTGATTGGTCTGTGACTGCAGCCTATAGACACTTACAGAAAGACCAGAGTTCAAAATGCAGATGCGTTACCATTTCTGAGGTCTAAGGTATTATACCCTCTATGTCGGAAATTACAGGGCTGTACATTATCACCTGACCGGAACACCGTATTAGGTAATCGGTGGTGACTACGCCCGCGAGCTCCATCACTGGAGTTCTATCACTAGTAAGAAGATTTTTTTATTTTGAAAGTGTTATTGTGTGCATTACACAGTTCGTGATTTAATAGTAGCCTATATTTCATTACAAAATTTGTTTTTGAAGCAAGTAGCAGGTAATGCGGTGGTACCTACGCCCGTAACTGGTGTCCTACCAAAATAAAATATAAGCATGTAACTATAAATTAATAATAATTCATTTAAAATGTGTACATGTTATATTGTACATCAGAAAACGTAAGTTAAAATCATATTAACTAGTTGATATTATAAAAAGTGTTACTTGAAAAATATTAACTAAGTAGGTATTATATTTTCGTGTGATACTTACTCCCATTAAATTATATACAATTCATTTTAAAAAAACCATTCGATTTTTTTATCTTTATAAGGTATGTATGTATGTATCTTCACGCCAGGTCCTTAACGGGGTAGGCAGATCTTTTAAAGGCGCGTCGTCATAATCCGTAAACATTTTTACTTCTATCAAATTAACTTGTAAACGATTTTGTAGTGATTTCAGAATATGTGACGTAACTACTTATTAAATATTTAACATTTGAATTTGAATATTAGTTGAGTACTTTGAGTTTAACTAAAGGTAACACGAACTACGAAATAACTAGGTACTAAACACGAATTAGACGTTAAAAGTTTAACTATCAGTTCAATCTAAAAGGAGTTTTACCTGCAGATATGGACATTAAAATATGAACAATATTTCAAACTCAAAACTATCCAAATATAATACAAACAAGTAATACTAAGTGACGCAGGTTGCCTCTAAATCCATGATGGTAATTTACCGAAGGCTCAAGTTGAAGCCGTCGGTGACATTATTCCAGTAAAATATTTAGACCGACGCGAAGATACGGCGACTGTTAAACACGAACAATGCTTCAAACTCGAAACTATGAACGTGCCAGGCGAGCGTTTGAACCTCGTCGTATTTAGGGTTGGCACTTTGAACATCTATTCATTATTTTTTTTTGTATGTAATGAAGGTGGCAAACAAGCATGCAGCTTACATTCATTTTAAGTGATGAATGCAGCCTATAGACATCTACATAAAAACCAGAGGTGCCAAAATGCAGATTCGTTGCCACCGCTGAGACTTAAGCAGTTATGCTTCTTGCCCGGAAATTACAGGGCTGTACATTGTACATTACCAACTGATTGGAACACAGTGCTGAACACTACCATTTAGCGGCAAGTGTATTTCATAGGTGAAAAGCAACCGAAACATTCTCGCTTGATTTTTATTACTGCTTTGGTACTTTGTGTTTAACCTAAGGTACACGAAATAGACAACAGTTTAACAAACAGTTCACTCTAAAACTAGAGTTTAACTGCAGATATTCAAACTTGAAAGTATGCAAGTATAATTCAAATTAGTTATGCTGAGAGACGCAGGTTACTGGCGCCCCACACTCAAGCCGAAAGCTCAAGTGATATTATTGAAACTGCCGGTGACATTATTAATATTTAGTCCAACGCAAAGAGGCGGCGAACTTGAAATTTCCACGTGCCGGCCGAGCGTTTGAACCTCGTCGTATTTAGGGTTGACACTTCGAGCTTCTCACGTTGAAAATAAACGATTTTGTTATTTTTATATTAAGGCACAGAGACTTAACAGCCTCAGGAGTGGCCACGCATCTACATCGAAATGTACTGTTGCCTATTGTTGTTGTTTATAGGCAACAGAAGGTATTCAATTCAATCTTGTATCATAAAATGTGTATGGTATATATATGTAATCCTACTGGTGGTAGAACTCCAGTGACGGAGCTCACCGGCGTTGGCACCACCGGATTACCTAAGATACTTGCCGCTAAATGGTAGTGTTCAGCACTATCGTGTTCCGGTCAGGTGGTAATGTCATCATCATCATCAGCCTATAGACGTCCACTGCTGAGGCCTCCCCCAGAGACTTCCACAATGACCTATTCTGGGCGGTCTGCATCCAACGGCTCCCCGCAACCTTAATTAGGGCGTCGTTCCATCTCGTGGGGGGCCGTCCTGTACTGCGTCTTCCTACACGTGGTCGCCACTCGAGAACCTTTCCTACTCATCGGTTATCGGTTCGTCGAGCGATGTGGCCTGCCCATTGCCACTTCAACGTACTTATACGCTGGGCTATGTCGGTTACCTTGATTCTTCTACGAATATCTTCGTTCCGGATTCTGTCCCGTAGAGAAACTCCGAGCATAGCCCTCTCCATAGCTCGTTGAGCGACTTTGAGCTTTTTAATAAGACTAACACTATAAGACCACGTCTCAGAGCCATATATCATCACTGGCAACACACATGCATTAAATACTTTAGTTTTTAAACACTGAGGAATATTGGACGAAAAAACACTACGCAAATTGCCGAACGCTGCCCAGCTTGAATTCTTCGATTTACCTCTTTGTCGACGTTTGACTTACCTAACTGGATTGTATGTCCTAGGTATATATAGTGGTCAACAACTTCGAGGGTACAGTTCTCAACATTTACCGGCATTGGCGCTACATGGATGTTCTTCATTATTTTTGTCTTTTCCATGTTCATTTTTAGGCCTACCTGCCGAGAGACTGTATTGAGGTCACTGAGCATGTTGCTAAGGTCCTCCAGCGATTCCGCCAGGATTACGACATCATCCGCAAATCGAAGGTGAGTGACGTACTCGCCATTGATGTTGATGGCTTGACCTTTCCATTACAAGAGTTTAAAGGAATCCTCCAAAGCCGCTGTGAACAGTTTTGGGGAAATGACATCTCCCTGTCTCACACCTCTCTGCAGCTGGATTGGATCTGTACTCTGGTCATGTACTCGGACAGACATGGTAGCGTTACTGTACAAACACTTCAGCACTTCGATATATCGGTAATCAATGTGGCACCGCTGAAGAGACTGTAGCACAGCCCAAATCTCAATGGAATGAAAGGCCTTCTCATAATGTACATACGCCATACATAGGGGTCGATTATACTCGTAAGACTTTTGTATAATCTGACGCAATGTGTGTATATGGTCCAAGGTACTAAAGCCTTTTCGGAAACCGGCTTGTTCGACTGGCTGGAACTCATCAAACCTGCGAGCGAGACGATTTGTGATGACCCTCGAAAACAACTTGTAGACATGGCTCAGAAGCGATATCGGCCTATAGTTCTTTAAAAGACTATTATCTCCTTTCTTAAAGAAAAGAACAGCCACGCTTCTGCTCCATGCCTTTGGCGTAGTACCCTGGAGCAAGACGGAGTTAAAAAGCTTTTGAAGGATCTTAAGTATCGGTGTTCCACGCGCTTTCAAGAGCTCAGTTGTGATTGCATCTTCTTCACCAGGTACCTTGTTGTTTTTAAGTTGTCTGAGAGCCAGCCTAATCTCGTACAGGCTGATGTCCGGGATGTCCTCTGTATAGTGTCGAGTAAGTTTAGCTCTACGGTCATTAGCTAAACGAAGAGCAGGTTGAGTTGATGATGTGTACAACTGTCGATAGAAACTCTCGATCTCATTTAAAATCTCAGGCCTGGACGAAATAATTTTGCCGTCTTTGGTCTTCAGCTTTGTCAACATACTTCTCCCAATAGACAGATTTCCAGAAAACACTTTGGCACCGTTATTCCGTTTTATCGCTTTTTCAATACTCGTTGTATTGAATCGGCGGAGATCTGGTCTCATTGCTGTGGAAATCTGTCTATTTAGTATTCTGTACTCTGACATATTAGCTGGAGACTGTAATCTCATTTCGCGACGTTCGCTCATAAGATCGAATGTTTGATCTGAGAGCTTTTGAATTCTATCTTTGCTGCGGTTCTTATAATACTTGGACCCTACAGCTTGGACAGTTGTTACAAGCTTGCTGTTTAAATCGTCCACTGAAACGCACTCTTCGAGGCCATCGAATTGGTTGTGATGTTCGATCTGAAATTGTTCGGGGTTTTGAATCTGGGCAATGCTTGGTCGGAGCGTGGACTTCATCAGACGATATCTTTCAAGGCTGATCTGAATATTTAATGTGCCTCTTACCATACGGTGATCGCTTCCGGTTTTCACCCAGTTGATCACAGAAACGTCATTAAATATTTGCCGTTTAGTCGTCAAGATGAAGTCAATCTCGTTCATTGTGGAACCATCCAGGTCCATTTCCTGGAAGGCTTCTTTTTGAAAAAGGAGTTCATCATAAAGAGTCCCTCCTTTTCCAATGTTCCAATGTTTTATGGTGGTAATGTGCGGCCCTGTAATTTCCGGCACAGAAGCATAACACGTTAAGTCTCAGGAGTGATAACGCATCTGCATTTTGATCTTGGTCTTTGTGTAAGTGTCTGTAGGCTGCAGTCATCGCTTAACATCAATGTGAACTGCAGGCTTGTTTGCCACTTCCATTACATAAAAAAAAATATCTGTATGCTTCCTTGCCACTTCACACATAAAAAGTCCAAGTTTCCTAACAAGTAATGCCTGTTAAACACAAACTGTAGTTATTACTTACGTTTATAACCCTAGGACTATCGGCAGTCGGTCCACTCCATGAATCTGTATGTAAATCTGATTGAGATAGTTCAATTAACGGCTCGCAGTCGCTCTGATGTGGTTGTACTCGCTATGATGTAATCTGGACATACTCTGCCGGTTGCAGTACATTATTCAGTATCACAGTTGAGGATGAGGCAAGTTGGCCATGGCCCGGCGGCTGATGTAGATCATAACCGATCTACTCGGTTAAGCACTACGGGCGCGGTCGGGTAGTGTGATGGGTGACCGCTAGTGGCAAATGAAATGCGCGTTTCCGTGCCTCGGAGGGCACGTTAAGCCATCGGTCCCGGTTGCTATCGATAGATAGCAGTCGTTAAACCTTGGCGGAGGCCTTATGGGCGATTTAAATACATCCGGCAGTGGGTTGGCCACTAACCCACCCACCTCCACCAATCCACATTGGAGCAGCGTGGTGGAGTAAGCTCCAGGCCTCCCCCCAAAAAGGGGAGAGACTCGGGCCCAGCAGTGGGACGTATAATAGGTTGCCATTTTTTTTAATGTAATGGAAGAGGCAAACAAGCATGCAGTTCACATTGATGTTAAGTGATGACTGCAGCCTATAGACACCTTACAAAGACCAAGGTCAAAATGCAGATGCGTTACCACTCCTGAGGCCTAAGTTGTTATTCCTCTGTCCGGAAATTACAAGGCCGTACATTACCACCTGACCGGAACACGGTAGTGCTGAACACTACCATTTAGCGGCATGTAAATTAGCTAATGTAGTGATGCCTACGCCTGCGAGCTCCGTCACTGGAGCTCTACCACCAGTAAAATTATTATTATAAAGATTCCGATTCAGTTACACTGTTAACAAACGATATGATTCAGCTCCATTCACTAGGTGGCAGTCTCGGCAAGCTGCGAGCCACAAAGCTCGGCAAGCTGGGGTCTGTCTTGTTTGCCGAGAACAAACCCGCCATATTGTGTTTATTTGCAGCGTAAAGACGCGACACAATTTTGTTCACATTCCGCTAAAATTATACGTGAGAAAACAAAAGCTTGACAGTGCGGTCAGAATGTGAGGTGAAACTTGACTTTCATTGACAAACAAAGCGTTACTTTAATATTGCTAAAGTTACTGTAAGGGGGACGAGAAATCCTAAAGAGCTGGCCACGCATAACAACAAGACACGGACCTGTCGCAGGCGCGGCGACCGATTTATCTACTTTCATACAAAATGGGTATCAGCCACGTATCAGCCGTCGCGACGTAAAACATACAGCTTTTCCGGGCGCCGTCACGACCCTCAACTCGACAGCGTCCTATTGTAAAACATGCAAAAAGGAAGGGGCGCGACTGCGTGGGCGCAGCGTAGCGGAAGGCAGGCGGGGATAGGGCGCTCGCCTACTTGCCAGTGTGCCGATTGAATGCCCGTTATGCCAGGAAAAGCCCAGCGTGCGCCGGCCGTCACGCTGTCTTTTCTGTATCTTTTAAAAAGTCGCGACAGTGCCCTGTCTGCGAAGGGTCCGCGCCCCGTCTGCGTCTTTTCGGAAATTATCGGCCATTATATTATTATGATATTTGCGATCCCCAATCTGCCTGCCAAGCGTGACGATTATGGCAACATTTGTCTTCGGGGAAGGCAGCACGTCTTTATGCTGGAGTGATCATGTAGATATCACATTTGCGCACTGTATTAACTTGTCCAATAATTCACCAGTCATCTTGTATAATAAACAGTTTTCTGTAGTAGGTGTTTTTTATAGTTCTGTGATAATTCTCGGTGACAATTTTATGGTATAATAGTAGATAGATAGATAGATAGATAAGCCTTCATTCTCTGACCAAAGTGTACAATTTTACTTTTTAAAAACTTAATCTATACATTACAAATAAAAAACTATTTTTATTATTATTTTTTAAAGAAAATTTAGTGCAAAGACTATTTCAGCGACCAATTTGGTCAGGTTGTCCTCTGACATAGGCCTCCCCCATTGTTTTCCATTTCTCCCTATTAAGAGCAAACCTTCTCCATTATTTAGGTAAATCGTCCTCCCATCTTTTTATTTGACGTCGTTTCTGTTTTTTTCCTTTTCTTGGATACCATTCCATTGTGTTTTTAGTCCATTTTTCTCTACTTGTTCTCATTATGTGTCCTGTCCAGTTCCATTTCAAAGTCTTAATTTTTTGTAAAATATCATTCATCTTAGTTCTTTTCCTTATTTTTGAAGTTGTCCATGTGTCCTGTAATCTTATATTTAGCATGCTACGTTCCATGCTGCGTTGGCCTAATAGTATCTACCCACAAATTGAGAAGCAGATTGATATAAATATTGCTTCAGTTTTATTTCAAACACAAAACTCAATTTCATGTTTATAAATATTAAAATCGAATCCCGCGCTAAATTAAAGAACAATATAATATGAATTGGCACCAATTTTAATTCACAATTATGAGAATGGGTCTCGAAATTGCGCGTAAAATATACAATCTCACTTAATACCTTTGGGAAACATGGAAATCCTACAAACCTAAATGTAAATACGCATTGATGCTTAGCTACGTACGTATTGAAGAGCTTCTGCGATAAAAGGGACCGTGAGAACTTCAAGGAGTACACACGGAAAGATTTCACGTGCGTTACCGTCAGTGCAGTATATTATGAGGTGATAAGGCGTTGAGAGCAACTATTTCCGCTACGAAACTACTGCAAAGCCGCAGTAGTCTCTTCATGACATGTTATACGACAAACGAAATAGAAGAGAAATACTCTGTTCTAACACGTAGATTTGATAATGATTTAATTTTCCTTGCGCAGTAGTTGCGAAGATCTGCAGGCGTATTCTGTATCTCGGTGGTCATCAATTTGAAGGCTACCGAGACAACTTCAACATCAACCAGCGCAGATCAGCCATTTACAGATAAAATTAAATTTATAATGGCATTTAACAATTTGCAAGTGCAACTAATTTTTTACTTAACCGGTACTTAAACTTTAAGATGGTCCAGTCTTAGCCTGGGTTATACCAAGATATTTGTTAAGTTATTGTCACATTTCACATCCTTCTCTAACTTAAACAAATCTGTTAAAGTTAAGGAAGAATGTGAAATGTAACAATAAATGTAACAAATACCTTGGTGCAACCCAGGCTTATTTGTGTTTATCATTTTATCAAATAAATTAGTGAACAAACTGGTGGTAGAGCTCCAGTGACGGAGCTCGCGGGCGTAGGCACCACCGCATTACCTAATATACTTGCCTGATATGTTCTTAGGTTTTCGCGAGCTACACTCTTTGAAATAAAACTATTTTTACGGATTTATCTCGCGTATATTAAACTAGCTAGGTAGCTACATATAATTTTTTCAAACTTCTATCAGACAAATGTCACCTCAGTCTGCCCGGGACCACGGAAGCTGAAAAGCGACCGAAACGTCGGGTTGATTTTAAAAATCATTTTAGTTCGCGTATATTAACGCGAGATAAATCCGTAAAAATAGTTTTATTTCAATAATATACTTGCCGCTAAATGGTAGTATTCTGCACTATCGTGTTCCGGTCAGGTGCTAATGTACGGCTCTGTAATTTCCGGCACAGAGATATAACACCTAATGCTTCAGGAGTGGCAGCGCATCTGCATTTTGACCTCTTGATCATTGGGCGGATGTCTATAGGCTGCAGTCATCATTTAACATCAGTGTGAACTGCACGCTTGTTTGCCATATATATTACATAAAGAAAAAAAAAGCAAAGCAAAATATTACTACCGCTAAGCTGACTTTGATGAAATTTAACACAAAGGTAATTTGAAAATGTGAACCGTAAGAAAGTACTTACGTTTTATGCAACGTGCCTGTTTGAAATAGGTCCCGTGTGTCTCCCTCTAACATAATATTGAGAGGCATTGAGCATTATTGGCGCACCATTAAGATAAGTGCGGAATGGGAGTGCGGGTTCTGTTCCCGCGAGTGTTTACGTTACCGACGAACTTACTTTTCAGTGTCAGCATGTTGTATTACAGAGAAGTTACATAGTTTGTTCGTGGCATGACTTCAAGAGTTGGGTGCTAAGGCGAGGCTACAGCATCTTACTACTATTATAAATATGAAAGTATGGATGTTAATATGTTTGTTTCTCAATCACGCTTTAGTGGCTTTACGGATTTCGATTAAATTTTTACTGGTGGTAGAGCTCTAGTGACGGAGCTCGCGGGCGTAGGCACCACCGCATTACCTAATTTACTTGCCGCTAAATGGTAGTGTTCAGCACTATCGTGTTCCGGTCAGGTGGTAATGTACGACCCTGTAATTTCCGGTACAGAGGCATAACACCTTAGGTCTCAGAAGTGGTCTTCGTGTGGGTGTCTATAGGCTGCAATCATCACTTAACATCAATGTCAACTGCAAGCTTGTTTGCCACTTCCATTACATAAAAGAAACACAAGTAGAGTAAAGGTGATGGCTGTAACACATAAACTTTTACTTTTTATCCCGTTCAGAGGAAAGGAAGTTAGGAGTTCTTAAGGTATTTTTAAGTACACGCGAACGAAATTTCGAGCAAAATGTAGTACAATATAACTTAAATGTAACTTCACTAATGTATTCCTCGAAAGAGTAAGTTTCATCATCGTCATTTGATCCAATAGTCGTCCACTGAACATAAGCCTCTCACAAAGATAGGGGAAATATGCTATAATCGCCACACTTAGCATGCGGGTTGACTATCATAGAGGCGGTAGTTTTGTGGCGGAACACTGCTGCACACTCCTACCACTAATCTTCATCATCCCTCCCTCCACGCGAAGCGCAAAAGAGGGGCGGCATGGTTCAGGTATTGAGGCGAATCCTCGTATCCCGAGCCTATCTGAAATGGTGTCCTAAACGGGGATTGTGGAACGCGGGGAAACTCGCTGAGGAAGGTCATATACACATATATATATTTTTTTAAAAGTATTTTAGCCCATTTAGAACATTTTGTATCTTTTTTTATTTGCACACCCCGTGTTTTTGTATTGTACCCCAAAGCGCTGCTGGCTACGCCGCATTGAATCCCCTTATGGGACCTAACGTAAAGATACTTAATACATACAACGTAGATGCATTGTCATTCAAAGCCCAAGCTGTTACTTCTCTGTGCCGAAAATTGCGTTGCAGTACAGTACGACCTTTGGCGTAGGGACGTGACGACCCCACCGCCCACTAGTGGCAGCATTTTCTTCCACTAGTGCAGACAAACCGTTCCAATAGGGCAGTAGTAAGTGCAATAGCGGAAGATAGGCAGCAGCGTCTTTCGATAAAACTACCGCCACTACGATCGCCAATCTGCATGCCAAGCATGGCGGTTATGGCAATCCCCCTTATGGGGAGGCTTTGGTCCAGCTGTGGACATCTTACAGCTGATATGATGACAGTACCACCTAAACGGAACAGATAGCGCTGAATTCTACCATTTAACGACAAGTAGATTACGTAATGCGATGGTACCTACACCCTAGCGCTCCAACACTATCTACTATCTACTGGAATTCGTCGTATAATAATGAAATATATCATCAAGTATAAATAAGCATTATTTCCCAGCTTTTAAAATGCAATCATTTAAAGCGACCTATTACAGCCCCACGGCGTCGCGGCCTGAAGTAATTTGATGAATAAATACACCTAGATAAGCGAGTCAACCCGCCCGAGACGAGGCTGTTAATACGGTTGACATAAAAGATAAATTCCTTTAATTTATACCGGGAGTTAGTAATTTCGTATATTAACTAGTTGCTGTCCGTGAATGTGACTGTATGATTTCGTATTTGTAGATATATCGATCCCCACAAACAGGTGATTATGGGATACAACATCTAATAGATGTTTGGAGCGGAACTATAAAGCCTTCAGCCGCTGCCTACAAAATATTATAAAACATATAAATAAAACAAAAGTGTGGAGGAATGGCTGGAAGTGTTCCTCCAACGAAAAGGGAGGATCCGCCGGCCAGGCGAGGTGTTAGGCAGGTTGCGACCCAGGACCCCCCCGAGGGTTTCCGCCTTGTCGTGGCGGGGGGGCTCAGTACCCGGTGGTTGGCCTCACACCGGAGAAGCCAAGAGGAACCCAGAGAGGGGGCGGCGTTTGGCGTGGCTCTGCCCGCCACTCGCTGCTGTGGTGAGGAGACGGCTGGGGAAGAGGTGTACGGGTGTATCGTTGCCCTGCACCCTATCCCCAGCCGCCTAGCGGTTGTCCCGCCGTAAGATGGGGACGTGGTGGGGAGGCGGCTGGGGAGGAGGTGTATGGGTGTGTCGTTGCCCTGCACCCTATCCCCAGCCGCCTAGCGGTGGTCCCGCCGCTGGATAGGGACGTGGTGGGGCCGCGGGGGGGCGGTTGAAGGTCAGTTCATCCCTGTCACTCCCGCTCCCCCGGGGCCGGACAGAGTGCCCCTGGACTCCTCCACCCGGGCGTCTTGGGACGCCTGGCGTTGTGAGTGGTCGGGGCAGGGACCTTTGGGTGTCGGACTAGGGGATGTCCGTCGCCCAAATGGAGATAGGTCCCAAGCTGGGTGGCGTGCACGTGTTCCGCACGCCACTAGTGTTGGTTGGAGCCAAAGAGCTCAACCTGCGGAGGGCTCGGAGACGAGCAGCCGCCGGCGGGGTCGCGGATGTGTGCGTAAGCGTTCCCGTGACCCCGCCACTGATGGCGGAAGAGTCGGAACACCGCGGGGTTTTAGTGAGTACGAGTCTCACACTACCCGCCGTCGTTTCCCCTAGACGGCGGGTGCCCATGAGGGTTTCCCCGCGTAAAAAAAAAAAAAAAAAAAAAAAGGTTGCGACCCAGGAATTGACTTTGGGAAGTTGTATATTATATGCCAACTCTTGGGAAATCTTCGTATGTGCGATGTTATTCGATTGACACGCCATCTATCGTACTAGACAAGAACTGTATGGTTTCGTGTGTGTCCCACTAGATGGCGCCTTAATGAAGTGGATGCTACAAAAGCAAACTACTAATAGCTACTATTATATAATGCAGTGTTGCTTATTCATACCCAGCTCTGTTACTGAAGCTTTAACACCAGTTAAAGCTCTATCCTGCATTGTTTAACGGCGAATGTTACATGCTTGCGCATATACCTAAGTAAATACGGTCGTGAAGTTACTAACAATGAAGTTGATTAGAAAACATATAAACATTATTTCAAAAGTTTTAAAATGCAATCATTTAATATGCAATCTATTACAGTCCCACGGCGCCACGGCCTGAAGTAATTTGATGAATAAATACACCTACAAGTAGATAAACGAGTTAACCCGCACGAGACGAGGCTGTAACTACGGTTCGCATAAAAATAAATTAATGTTTATTATGCCACCGCGGATCGTCATTTTATTTAAATGCTCTCCGTGATTGTGTACGCATGATTTCTAATATTCTATGAGTAATTAAAAGTTTTTTGATCTCAAACACGATTATCGTGAAGGTGTTATAGGGCAACTCTTGCGAAAACTTCGTATGTGCGATGCAACTCGGTCATACGCCATCTTACGTGCTAGACAAGTACGTTGTGTTTTTTCAGCGTTCCACTAGATGGCGCCTTTTGTAGTTGAAGCAACAAATGCATGTATTCAAACATATAATTATAAATACCCACGATTCCTCAATTACGTTTTATCCAATGCAATATGAATAATTTATTAGGTATGTACAAATAGGTGGCGAATCTATTGACATCTCACACATTAGCAAACTTACGATAAAGTTGAAAACTGTGCCGCGACCCGAAGCTCGAATCCAGGACCCCAGCATAGCAGTACTGTAGCCTGCTTCCACTAGACTCCTGAGGCAATAGAAAATCACCACCCTTCTTCTTTGCGGACGTTACCAACCACTATAGCGGTAGGTCCAACAAGTACAGACCCACAATAGTCGGAGGTAGTTTGACAAAGTTGTGTATTACTGTAAGTACTGTAACCCAGTTTGATTGAATGCGTTGTTGTATGGCCCATAACTTTGTTGTGTTAACACTCGTAAAGTTTGTATGATATCTGTTTGCCTACATTTGAAATTGTGAGATTGAATGTCGGTATCTCTTCATTGTGTTCAAAATTTTACATCTAGGTATATCTATACAAATAAATAAAATTGGAGTGTCTGCTTGTAATATAAAAATTCCCGCTTTTTATCAAATGCATATATGTATGTATACACGGTACATATACCAAAAGAACATTTTTTACCATTTTTGTTTGTCTGTCTGTCTTTTTGTTTCCACTTATCTCGGGAACGGCTGGACTGATTTTGACGGGACTTTCTCTTGCAGATAGCTTATGTAATAAGGAGTAACTTAGGCTACTTTTATACTAGATGCGCCCACGACTTCGTCCGGGTAAATACTGAACCATCATAAATTCTCACGCGGACCAAGTCGCGGGCACAGCTAGTTTAAAATAAAAAACATAGTCTACGTTTTGAATAACTGTTTTATATTTCAGTTTAACACTAGGTATCCATTTCAAACTCAAAAGGGCAATTATCAATTTTATTATTCCCCATTCTTATGTATAAGCTAGCTGTGCCCGCGACTTCGTCTACGTGAGAAAAAATATGATTGTTCAGTATCTACCCGGACAAAGTCGTGGGCGCAGCTAGTATAAGAGTAGCGTAAGTTACTCCTTATAACATCAGCTATCTGCCAGTGAAAGTTCCGTCAAAATCGGAGACACTCAAATTCTATGTATTTGTATGTAATGTATGGTTGTATGGAGATAAAAGTAGCCCAAGCTACTCCTTATCACATCAGCTATCTGCCAGTGAAAGTCCCGTCAAAATCGGAGACACTCCAATTCTACTTATTTGTATGTAGGTATGTATGTGTGAATGGATGAATGGAGATAAAAGTAGCCTAAGTTACTCCTTATCACATCAGCTATCTGCCAGTGAAAGTCCCGTCAAAATCGGTCAACCCGTTCCCAAGATTAGCCCCGCCAAACAGACAGACTGACAGACAGACAAAAATTGTAAAAAATGTTGTTTTGGTATATTTATCGTGTATACACATACATACACGCGTTTGTAAACACACAACAACAACAACACATAATAATATATGTGTTTAGTAAAAAGCGGTTATTTTAATATTACAAACAGACACTCCAATTTTATTTGCTTGTATCTATCTAGATATATAGATTTATTATGGAAGCTACAATACAACATAAGACTTAAAAATTCTGTGAAAATTTTAAGCGTCTGCATTATAGCGGTAACAGAAATACATAATTTGTGAAAATGTTAGCTTTCTAGCTATCACTATTTATGAGATACAGCCTGGTGACAGACAGACAGATGGACAGACAGACAGACAGACAGCGGAGGATTACTACCTAAAAGGTTTTACCTTTTAGGTACGAAACCCCCTAAAAGATAGAACTAAGATACAGAATAGCTTAAAAATATTCGATACGACTCTTTAAATTGACATATCTTTTTTATTTCTGAACCGATTTACATGAAACAAACACTAAATGTTAAGTGAAACTTACCACAATATATTAGTGGTAAACTGCAAATCGAATAAGCCGTTTCTGATATTAGCGTGCACAAACACACAGACAAACAGACATTTTTCCCTAATAAAAAGTACCCAGTGTTGTGCGCCAAAGGTTAAAATATAATCATACCAAGTTTCATTGTAATGGGCCCTGTAGTTTTTATGTGATGCTTGAACAAACAAACAGACAGACAGACAGACAGACAGACAAAAAATTTTCTAATCAGATATTTGTGTTCGGTGTCGATCTAATAACATCCCCTGGTATTTATTTTTTCAATATTTTTAATGTACAGAATTTACACTTCTACAGATTTATTATAAGTATAGATTAGTTACTATTTATTTCAAAGCTTTTCAAAAGTATAAAAAATAAATACAAGTTTCAGATCTTTATAGAAAGGCCTGTCTCACGATATACCTGTTATATAATAAAGTTATTTTTTTTATATCCCTTATTTATACCCTTAAGGTGATTCAGGGCAAATAAATTTGATATAGGTAAGATTAATGTCTACAATGATCATCAACCATAATTCATCATAGTATTTCTCACATAAACCTAAGTAAATATTATGCTATTGTGATAATTAATGTAAAAATTACAAAACTTTTAAATCACGCACGCAAAACTAAAAGCAAACATAAATATGAAATATTTTTTAAATAAATTGGAATGTCTACTGCTTACAACTCGCTGCATACAGGGAGGGCTAAACCTACACAAATCCCCACCGTCATCAATCAGCCAGTTCGCGTGATGTCAGCCAAACTATGCAATGTTTTGGTCCTGAAATGTGAAAATCATGTTTGTATACAAATAGGGTGTAATATTGAGGGGACCTGGTGCCCTGCTCGCTGCTATTTCCGGTTCACTTGGCCAGGAAGTAAGGAAACATATTTATAGGTTACTAGTCTCTTGCGACTCTATGTGCTCGCTTATCTTTGGCACAAAGAAGAATTCTCAAAGAATAAACCAACTTAAAGCCAAATAATCGCATTACTATAAGAAAGAGATTTATTTACTGAGAGAAGCAACATAATCCAGAGTATATTATATTGAAGTCGGGGTATAGATCTTTTGTTGGTTGATGGACATTAAAAAACTTTTTAAAATTTTTAGTATTAGTTGGTTGGTTTAGTTTAATATTATGGACCTCATAAGAATGCTCACGGTCACATAGAGAGCAATGGAAAGAGCTATGCTCGGCGTTTGTTGCGTCTGCGTGATCTAATCAGAAATAAGGAGATCTACCTGAGGCAAAATCACTGTCATAGCCTATCGAATAGCGAAACTCCAGTGGCAGTGCTGCTGCTATAACTCGAAGAACCCTTGGCCGTTTGGGCAGAAGAGTTCTGAACGGCAACCGCGTACAGGAAGATGAAGCGTAGGCATCCCCACGAGGTGGACCGACGACCTGTTAAAGGTGGATGACAATTGCTGGATGAGGGCGGCCCAGGATCATTCGTTGTGACAATTTTTGAGAAGGCCTTCGTCCAGCAGTGGATGTCTCTCGGCTGAAATATGATGATGAGGGATGACACTCTTATGTTTCTAATATTCTATTAATATTACAGCTGACTTAGTTACACCGATCTTAAAGATGTATTTAAATTGCTATAAAGATGTGACCATCTACGAAAGCCTATGACAGCTTCATTACTAGAAACAAATTTATCGTCCAAATAATCTCCTTTAGTTTCAATGAACAACAGCGATTTCATCAAAATTATTAACGCCATCCCGAAATTAACGAAAGCAAACAAAATTTCATATTCATCAATTAAGTAGTTCGAATACTTTATCTTAATCAAACAATTTTTGATTACGAATTAAAATTCACGGTAAACTCTATCGAAAAGCCGTTTGTTTTATAAATAGGTTCCCAGTAATTAACCCTCGAAATTCCGACCGCAAAACTTCTTTTTTGTAAAACTTCCGAACAAACTCGATAAGTAATTGTTGAATCGTTTGATCTGCTGTTATTCTAACTGTTCTGTTTATTCGCAAAAGTTGTAATATTTCACCTGATTTTTAACATTTGGCATTATTAAACGGAAGTATTGATGTTGAATAAAATCAAGATTGCTCAACATAGTATAAAACAAAGTCGCTTCGCGCTGTCTGTCTGTCCGTATGTAACTTAGATACCATACATACGGAGAGCCAGACAGCGAGAAGTTAAGGTTAGATCTAATAAGAAATAATAAAAATAAATGTTTATTCATTAACTCTTAAATCTAGGTAACAGAGATGAAGATAAGGCTAAGAGCTAATCAAGTTGCGCTACACTTGTGGACCCCTGACTCTTAAAGTAGAATAATCTGTGATATGAGAGTCAGTGTCTTCAGATCTTTAACTATTCTATGGATTTTGATGCACTTTTTTTAATAGATATAATAATTCAAGAGGAAGCAGAAATATATTTATAATACAGCAGAGAAATACTGATAATTTTAGAAGTTTCCTGTATATTAATCCTTATCCAATTGAGCAGAAATGAAAATACTACATAGTGCATTCGATAAAGAATAATATGGCCCTTTTTATACCGTATAATTTTAATGAAGATTTTCCAGGTTATAACAGATTTAAAATGCATTGAAAAAAAATTAAAAATTAAAAACGCGGCTGTATGCTGTTTACCGGGTCAGCCAGTTTGTATTTTGTTTACTTCGTACACCGCAATAGCTTCTCCAACTGCTACAACTTAAGAAAGCACTCCAAAGTTTGTAAATGTACCAAAACCGTGTTGCAAGTGCAAGTATTAAGTAATTAGCAGTTTGGCCAGCCTCCAAGCCGTGGTGAGAGCTTGCTGGTCCAATCTCTTTGGTGATATACGCCTTATCTTTGATCTCAACAGCTTGTTCTGTGCCAATTGTGGAGATTACTGTTATTTTATTGTTTACTGGCCGATTGGCTTCGGCTTTGTTGTTACGTTAAGTTATGGTAGCGTTGTAGCTAAAATAATGAGAGCCTGTAGCAAGCTTTAAATTCTGCTCAATTCAGGTAAAGGTCTGAGAATAAGGGTAAGATACACAGACCGCAACACGACTTTACTTTCAGCAGTCAAACTCATACTTTGCTGAAACTAAAATCGTAGTGCGGTCTGTGTATCTCACCTTTAGATCTCTCTGAGAGACTTTTAATGCTTTTCTATTACGAACATAAAACGTCCCTCCATGTTTGATAAAAATATTGCATGGAAACTCCATTAACCGAATGAAATTAGATTTTCGCATTCGAGAAATTATGAGAGCAAAATGATAACGTCAGATCCATTGGCTCCAAGTGGCCGCCGCCTGTTAGTGCCAATACAGCTGCCGATAATGCAAATTTGATACGGCAAACACACCGGCTAAACCAAACAGCGCTGGCGGCGTGCCAGATAGCCGACGCTAGTATTATATGGTGTTCTAAGATTTTCGCGACGTAATGAAATAAAACTGTATTTATGGAGTTATCTGGCGTATTTTAACAAAATTAAGGCATACATTTTTGAAATAGCTGTCAAACAAATGTCACCTCCTAGTCTGCCGGGACCACGGATGGTGAAAAAGGACCGAAACGACGGGTTGATTTTAAAAATCATTTTAGTTGAATATATGTGAGATGAATCCTAAAAAAGAATTTTATTTCAATGATAGTATTTATAGCTTGTAAATGTTACTTAGATTAAGCAAAACTTCTATTGTAGATTAAATTAAAATCCAAAAAATGGTACCAATCCTTAATATTTGATTAACAAAAATATTGAACACCACAACTAAATAAAAATAAGAATTTATAAGTAGCAGCAAAAGGATAAGATCTCTAGAAGATTCTTATCATTTAAGGAGTTAAGAAGTTAAAGCTGCCAGATAGCCAAGGCTAGTATTATATAACTATAACTTAGAACGAACATATGAAAAAAATATACGTTAGAGCAAAATGATAAGATTAAATAACACCAAGTAACCTGTCAGTTCCAATACATCTACCGATAGGTACCTAATGCAAATTTGATACAGCAAACACACCGGCTACACCAAACAGCGCTGGCAGCGCGCCAGATAGCTGCAATTCTTTACAGCCACGGAGTCGTACATTTTTAATGATCGCGTGTGACTGCCGTATCAGTTTCATGTTATTGTTACTTTATGTGACCATTGCGTGTAAATACAAACACCTTAAAACTGAGTGTGTCTGATTCGCATACGTAGACTTACGAATTGTGTTCAACAACGCGCCCTAACTGTTGAGAGACGCTTGCTTGTATAAGAATGCTGTTATTAAGAGGAAACAAACACGCCGAGAATTACTGAAAAATCTGTGTGTTTTATAGTGGACTTCCTTACTTTCATTTTAGATACCTATTTATTTGTAGGTAGCACGAAGGTATTCACATTATATGAACGTTTTGAAGTATCCTTCTGCTATTGTACAAAAGATAATCTGAAAAAAAACCAGTTCTTTAATGTTTCAGATAAACATTGAAACACTCTCAAACCCCTTTAACTTTAGATTAAATTAGATTTTCGCATCTAAGAAATTATAGGAGCAATATGATTACGTCAGATCCATTAGCTTCAAGTAGCCGGCCGCCTGTCAGTTCCAATACAGCTACCGATAATACAAATTGGATACTGCAAACACACCCGCTAAACCAAACAGCGCTGGCGGTGCGCCAGAAAGCTGATACTTGAATTGGCTATAATTAAGCAAAACGTCCAAAAACGTCAAAAACACTTTTAAAAAATCTATAAAATGGTTTTTATTTAATCTATATTTATTTAGAGATGTTTATCCAAAAGATTTTCAACGCCGTCGTACCTACCCTTTTGCGAGTACAATAAATTACAACTCAACATACTAACTAGTAATAACTTAACGTTAAGAATAAGTACAGACATACTTATGTTCATATTACATATATAAAAATAGGTTTACATGTTTATATTAAATATGAAAATATGTTTAAATATTAGGTTGGGGAAAAAGTTTCTTCGCATTTTTTAAGATAATTCAAAACTTTTTTTAATATAGTTTATTTAAATTTTACTAAAGAATGTATGTACCATTTTGTTCGATAACCTTTTGCCATCTTGTAGGTAGGGACATGATCCCATTGCTATAAAAATTTTGGGACCTCTCATCAAAATACCGCGACAAGTGGATTTGGCAGTCCGCTCGTGATGTTAACCTAACATTGCATAAAGAATTCTCAACTTCTTGCTTAATCTCATCAGTTGTTCGCAGTAGAGTTCAGAATCGATAGTCCTGCCTGGTGGTAATAGCTCATAATGAATAATGCCCTTGCAATCCCACCACACACACAACATCACCTTATTGCGAGTTAACTCGGGTTTCGCCACAGTCTGTGAAGCCTGACCGGCCTTTGACCACGACCTTTTTCGCACGTTCTTGTCGTACGTGATCCACTTTTCATCACCAGTTATCAGCTTCTTCAAAAATGATTCGGTTTCATTACGTCGTAATAAAGAATCACAAATGAGTACACGGTTCATTAGGTTTCTTTCAGTGAGCTCGTGAGGTACCCAAATATCGAGCTTTTTTTTGTACCCAGCTTTTGTCAAATGCGCCAAAACTGTTTTGTGATGTGAATTCTCAGTTCTTCAGCTACGTCGTAACTACTGATATGTCGATCTTGCTCCACTTTTTCAAAAATGGCATCCATTTTATCCGTAATAGGGCGACCAGAGCGAATTGCATCTTTGACATCAAAATTTCCGGATTGAAAACGCTTAAACCAAATTTGTGCTACTCTCACAGACACTGCACTAGGTCCATAAACATCGCAATTTTTTTTCGCGGCTTGCGTTGCATTTTTACCTTTTTTGTAGTAAAATTTTAAAATGTATATTGAATTTCTTAATTAGATTCACTCATCTTGACAGTACGAAAAACAAATGAAAATCATACATTTGCCTAATTTGAATTTGGAATTATGTTCTTTAAAATGTTAACTTTCAATGATACCAAAACCAGCCAGATACAAATACTACAGCCAAAGAGATTTTATTACAAGTTCATACATACTATAATGCGAAAAGACTTTTTCCCCAACCTATTATGTATATATGTTTGTATTATTTATTACACATACATTTTATACTATGAATACCTATTAACTCGTTTTTTTTTCTCATAATACCCACTCCTATTGTATTTTACACGCATTTGGAAAATCCAAATGTATTTCTGCCAAATGCCAATACAGCTACCGAGAATGCAAAATGTACTCGTAGCAAACGCACCGGCTACACCAAACAGCGCAAGCGGCGCGCCATATAGCCGAGACTCTTTACAGCGTCGGAATCCTAAATTTTTAATGATCCCGTATCACTGGAATTTCAGTTTTTATGTTTGTTTACGTGAATCCTACTTTATGTGAACGTTGAAATGAATACACGAAAATCTACAGAATCGGCTATAAGTGTTGACTTCGTAAAATGTTCGGTGCCACTGTGAAATATAAATAAAATATAAAACACTATTCGTATATTTACATAACTACACCTAAGTAGTTATCTACTGCCATTAATTAAAATACCCGCAAACTGTGACTCTGATTCTGGTGGTAGATTGCCAGTGTAGGAACTAGAGAGCGTAGGCACCACCGCATTACCTAATACACTTGCTGCTGAATGGCAGTGTTTCAGCACTATCGTGTTCCGGTGAGGTGGTAATGTACGGCCCTGTAATTCCCGGCACAGAGGCATAACACCTTAGGCCTCAGGAATGGTAACACATCTGCATTTTGACTTTGGTCTTTGTGTGGATGTCTATAGGCTGCAGTCATCACTTAACACCAAAGTGAACTGCATGCTTGTATGCCACTTCCATTGCATAACAAAAAAAAGGTATGGCCTCGTACTAACTATCACAAAGGCAAAATACAAATAACAATTTGGGTCGCAGGGGTGCCAAAGTATCTGCATTTTGACTCTAGATTTTGTTTAGATGTCTTTAGGCTGCAGTCATCTGTTAAAATCCACGTGAGCTGTATGTATTAATACAAATCTATCCACTGTAATGAAATGAAACTAGTCTGCAATATTAATTTTCCATCCATCAATTCCATCAATAAGAACATGAACTTTTGACCGCTCTACGACTTTACTTTGAGCAAAGTATGCTTAGAACTGTCAGTACCGTATGGGTTTTGACAGTTCTAAGTCATACTTTGCTCAAAGTAAAGTCGTAGTGCGGTCTGTGAATCTTACCTCCAGAGTCATGTAAAGTCGTAGTGCTGTCTGTGAAACTCATCCTAAGACCGAAGTTGCAAAGTCTCTGTGATAGTTATTACAGGGCCATACATTACCATCTAAATCAGTGATTCCCAAAGTGGTCCATATAGACCCCCTGGGATCCATGGGACTCGATGGGGGTCTACGTAGGCGTTGTTAATGTGGGAATGTGATATAAATGTAGCAAGGAGGGGTGATGACTCCTGTCCACGGAACCAGAAGAAAATTGAAAGGGGTCTACAAGAAAAAATAGTTTGAGAAGCTCTGATCTAAATGGAACCTGAACCTCCTCTCTTCCACACTACACCTTTTATCGTTGTTGTCAAATACACGTATCAATAGCCAAAACATAATATTTGGTAGTACCTAATCTATCGCCAAATGGTAGTATTCAGCTCTATCGTGATCCGGTTACATAGTACAGTAATATACGAGTATGACTCCATAATAACTATCACAAAGACATAACAACTAAGGTCTCAGGGGTGGATTGTCATGGCATTTTGTCCTCTGGTCTTTGTGTGAGTGTCTACAGTCTGCAGTCTGACTTAACATCAATGTTCAATGTGAACTACATGATAGTTTGCCATTGATATACAAATTTTCGCGCGTCCGACACTAGATGGCTCGGGCGCTCGGTCGCGCTAACTGAGGCACGTCCACACAGAGCGAGCAACCTCGCGCGGCAAATGCCTCGCAAGGCTGCTAGCTCTAGACCCGGCTATTGGAAAATCGCATGCGCAGTCTCTCAGCGCTAACAAGTTCAGATAGTGAAATAAAACTGAACGCCGAAACAGCGGTGTCTGTCCTTAACGGCTCTCCCTGGATTATTTGCCTGTATCCTGCGGAGCTAGATTGATGGATTTATTATCTCTCTGTCCCATTCCCTGTTATTACAGGGTCACTCAAGTCTCAAGACAGTCATTTGGGATGATAAAACTGAATAAAGACTGAAATTTACTGTAAATTCGCCTAACTTGGAACAAAATTGACCTAGTTATGTACTCTGATTTCATTTTCTGTATTATAGAAAATGTTTTCTTTATAATTAAGATGCTCTTTCGATTTATTTTTATGTGTTTTACGAGAGAAAAGAGGGCAAGGAAGAGCTTGCCCTCTTTTCTCTCCTTTTTAGAGTTCCGCAGCATTTGGCAAATAGACCAAGAAACGAAACCCTTATGAATTCGTCATGCCTGTCAAGACCCTTAGATCCAGCGGTTTGCCATGTCTGGACTAACTGTGTCGTCCAAAGACAGCTATAATCAAAAGAGAAAGAAAATATCGAAGCTCGAATGTAGGACTCACCGGTATCTTAGTGGCTACTGGTGGTAGAGTTCCAATGTATGGACCCGAAGGCATAGGTTCCACCGCATTACCCAATCTATCTGCAGCCAAATGGTATTGTTCAGCACTATCGTGTTCCGGATAGATGGTTATGTATGGCACCATAATAACTATCACAGAGATGTACCAACTAAGGGCTCAGAGGTGGTAAAGCCTCTACATTTTGACCTCTGGTCTTTGTGTAATGGGTTTTTTTTCTACCCTTTCGGATCCTAGTGCGTTCCCGAATAGGCATCATTTTTTTTGGTTATACACAACAAAGTTTGGCCAACTTTGTTGTATATTTTTGGTCTGGTTGCGCGTATTCCTTTTTTTTTCAGCTTTATGTCTGGTTAAACTGTTTTAGTGTGCTTATGACGAATTTAGTGAAGTTGTTGAACGATGTGCATGTGCTTTCTTTTGTGGCTATTTCATTGAGGTCGAATGGGCTTATGTTTCCTATGGTGCAGATAGTGAAATGGTCATTGCTTTCTTGGCTGTATCTTATACAATCTCTGAGTAGATTACCGATGGTTTGGGTAGTAGTATTATATTATCGTACGTGTAATGGGTGTCTATAGGCTGCAGTCATCACTTAACATCAATGTCAACTGCAAGCTGGTTTGCCAGCTTCATTACTTTAAAAAAAAGCGGCTGGGATAGTAGTCAAGTCAGAGTCTACATTGAACTAGACCAGTGATTCCCAAAGTGGTCTATATCGACTCCTGGGGTTCTATGACAAAATAAAAGGGTTCGGCGTCAGCGAAAAACAAATTTGGGGGTCCATGAAATGAAAATGGGGGCCACGATAATGGATCTCACCACATACACTGATAGTACCAATTTACTTACATCATAACCGTGATTCCCAAAGTGGTCCATGGGAGACTCAGTGGGGGTCTACGTAGGCGTGAATAAAAATTGGAAATATGGGAATGTGTAGCAAGGACGGGGGTCCACAGAAACCAGAAAAAATTGTAAAGAGTCTACAAGAAAAAATAGTTTGGGAACCTCTGAACTAGACTCTCATATTCCACCACTGCATCTAAATCACTAATATCGGTATGGAATTATATTTCCATCTATCCATTTACCGCTGGTCACTCAATTTATCATTTTATCAATCCGTCAATCTGTCATGTCTATAAGAAAATTGTATTTGCAAAGTCTTTGATAAATTGCGCCATAACACGACCCTCGGGTTGCGGGACACCACGTTTCTATTAATCCGATCTCGTGGCGAAAATTAGTTGCGGGAGACATAAAACTGTTAGAGTGGAATGGAGGGCCAAGACATGAGAGACGGCAGTTATGATCATTTAATAAAAATACCTGCGTGGTAAAGGTGTCAAAAAAGCATAACGTAACGTCACGCCTGTAATCCCTGAAGGGGTAGGCAGAGGTAAATGCATGCATTCAAGCATACATGCAATCACCCACGTTTCGCCGGTTACGTTTTTGGCCCATGTAACAGGTGGCGAGAGCCTGTTGACATATCCGGGCACATTACCAAACTTCGAGGTACTGGGAAATTTACAGAAAATGGAAAAATCCCAATTAAACCAGAAAATAAAGGACTTTACACCATTATCTCTGATAACCCCCTACACGGGAATCAAACCCAGGACCTCAACGTAGTGGGGCCTGCTACCACTAGGCTACCGAGGCAGGTAAAAAAAGCATGTAGTTCATATGGATGGTAAGTGAATACTGCAGCCTATAGATTTAGACATCTATACAACACCCAGAGGTCAAATAAATTGCCACCCCGGAACCCTAATCATGTAACAGAGTGTTAGTATTTCTAACAAGCTTACGGTTCACTTTGAAAGATACCTAAGTGATTAATCTACTTAAAAACTAGCAAGGCTGTTGTCACTTCTGCGTCGGTAATAATGGTGCCGTACATTACCCTCTAACCAGAACAGGATACTCCTGAACACTACCATTTGACACACAATACGACCAGTTATTTTCTGGTACACAACAAATAAAAAAGTTTGGCACGAATTATTAGTTATTATTATTATTAGTTCCATCTCAATTATGTTCTCGTAATAACTATCACAGTAACTTAAGAACTTAGGGCTCAAGAAGTGGCAAAGCATCTGGTAGTGTAGATGTATATAGACTGCAGTAATCATTTGACATCCATGTGAACTGGCTGATTGTTTCCCACCTTCGTTACATAAAAAAAACTGTCTGAGGTGTCACATGTGGGACACCTATTGGAACGAAGTTCCTCTTTAACTTCTAATAAATCACTTTCACAATCCATTGTTTATTTTAAAAAATATAAATATAACTAAAACTACATACACACGAACACGACAAAACAATGTACGCATACACAGCAGACGCGCGCGTCGCGTGGCATGTCACTGTCGAGAGAGAGAGAGAGAACGAATAAGTCGAATCCTATACTCTGCCTGCCCTCTCTACGACCACTACGCACTATAGCAAGTGTCGTGAGGATTTTTCGTGACGCTCGCCTATCCCCCCTAGCCAGCGTACCAAGCGATAAAGACTTCGTTCCAAAAAAAATTAATAATTTTAAGGCTTCGGGACGTAACGACTCCATCGCCCTCTAGTGGAGAAGAACTTTGCCTCAAGTGCAGTCAGTCAACAGGACAATGGCAGTCAAACCATTCGAATAGGGCGGCAGTGAAAATATCAACGCGGGATAGGCAGATACGTCCCCCTTTATTGTGGGGTCGAGCGGCTGACGTACAATCAATTTTCGTATTACAGAAGAGAGCCATTAGGGCGATGTATAACTTACGTAGTCGTGATTCTTTGAAAGAACTATTTAAAGAAATAAATATAATGACAGTCCCTTGCCATTACATCTATGAAAATATACTTTTCGCGAGGAAAAATGTACATCTGTAATTGTTAAAATCTCCGATAGGCATAATTATAACGAGGAATAAGAACAACTTGTCTCTGCCAAGTTTTCGACTGACGAAAACTAATACATCTTTCCTAAAATATAGTGTAGAATTTTATAACAAGATCCCAGCCGGGATTGCTGAACTCACCGATGGTAAATTCAAAGCATTAATTAAACGCACTCTATGTAAAAAGGCTTACTATGAACTCGAGGACTATCTCAAGGATAAAAATGTTTGGCTAAATGCTGATCTAGCTCCACAAGGGTGTTAAATGTATCTAATAATTAAGGTGTAATGTTGATATTATATTGTTAATTTTAAATTTGTTTAAATTATTGAAAATTGTAAAAATATGCCTAAGAGATATTTTTAAAAGAGACGACTGAGTTTTTTCCGGCATGTTTTTCTCAGATCATATTGGCCTTTGGAACTTTGCCGGTGAATGATAAAGAATTACTCTTTTTCTTTTCTTTTACTCTTTGTTATCAGTTTGTAAAGGGGAAATGAGACATTCTACTGATATACTTTTTACATTAGTTTATTACATTTAGTTTTATCTTAGTGATATTCTTGACTTTACATATATTTTTTATCTTGTTTGACATGTATATCAATTGTTGTTCACTATAATTTATTTTGTTTGTTTTTGACGTGTCATAAGAGGTGCCTGTCACCCTAAATGAATAAATGAATTTCTGATTCTGATTCTGATTCAATAAAACTACTGCCATCTGCCAAGCGTGGCGATTATGGCATATTCTCCTTTAGGGGCGAATGATTGACGACGTCAACGCAGTTGACGCACAACAGTGTTGTAGGCGTCTTTGGAGAAGGCTTTATCCAGTAGTGGACGTCTTCCGCCTAGAGTGATTACATTTTCAAAATCTACCATCAAAAAGTAAATTTACCCGCTCTAAGCTTATGAATTCGAGAATAATAAACAGACCACGAGCTCAGGTAATAGGAAACGGCTGAATAATTACTCAAAAACTTTGGCGTGGCATCACGTCCCCTTCAATTTGAGGCAAGTTGCCGTCAAAGGGCCACAATCTGAAGATGTAATGTTCTTTAATTATGTCGTAAAGTTTGCCCAATTGTTTCACTGGAGGCTTACTGAAATGGTTTTTTCAGGCAAGAGATCGGCGTCAGAAGTGATTACGGGTCTGCATTTAATGAAACATGGCAAGAGATGTACATTTTTAAAGTAATGTACAATAGCTTTGAAATTTCATCTTGAGAACTTAAAGAACATTTTCAGATGTTTTTAATTGTTTTTTTAACGGATTTACGCAAGCGACCCGTTTCGAATCCACATTGACGCCTTTATGCTATGGCAACGCTTTGATTGATTTTGAAGAATTGATTGATTTTGAACATTATCATTTCTGTCTACCCCTTCAAGAAAGTAAATATAGGCGTGAAGTTTTAATTTTGTTCTAAAGAGTTAATTTATTCCTATTTTTTCATGCAAGAAGCTTACTTTTAATCACGACTGTAAGAGACAACAAAATTAAATTACGGCAGGACTTTTTGCACCTGGATTTTATCTAACGCTGTAATCTTATCTGCCGGACGACTGAACGCTTTTTTTTTGCAACGAAAGCGAAAAACAAACTTGCAGCTAACATGGCTGTTGAATTATTGAACAATTGAAAAGATTAAAAAAAAAATTATAATATAGATGTAAAATAATGGTTAGCCATTATTTTACATCTATATTATAATTTTTTTTTTAAGCCACAGAACACTTTTTAACCAAAACATTTTTATTTTACATTTTATTTATTTTAATTGGTTGCAGAGGCCCAGGAAGATCAAGACTGGCCTACCGTGATCAAACAGGTCGAGTTCTGTCTGAGGGTGGGGTCAAAACTCTTATAAATCGGCGTGCATGTTTGAAGATAATGATGAATGTAGAAGAAGCTCGAGAGGTGTGTCGGGATCGGGATATCTGGCGCTCCACAGTCTCTGCCTACCCCGTTAGGGACTTGGAGTAAAGATAGATACATACATTAGGTAAATGTGTGTAATAAAAGTTGACTTATAATTAACAGCACATAATATCTACTTGCCGAATTAAAAATTAAAAATTCAAATCATTTATTTCAAATTGGTCTTTTGACAAGGAGACTTTTGCATTGTCGGGTTATAATATATATATAAATCTCGTGTCACAATGTTTGTCCTCAATGGACTCCTAAACCACTTAACCGATTATAATAAAATTCGCACACCATGTGCAGTTCGATCCAACTTGAGAGATAGGATAGCTTACATTACGCTATGACTAATAGGAGCAGAGCATCGCGGGCGAAGCCGGGGCGGGCCGCTAGTAAGCTATATAGAAAGAATGACTTATAATAATAATCCAATAGGTATTACTAAATACCAATTTAATAATAATATTTAACCGATACGTGAATCATCAAATTTTTCAATTCCTTCATAGAAGAAAAAGAAAAATCTGTTCGTCATAATCATAGTCATTCACTTAGCAGAGTTTTACAATATAATCCTTTGTCTATATCGACGAGTAACACGTAAATACCAATTTCAAACACCCATCTCGTGCTAACGACATCGAATGGCGCTCTTGCATAAAAATTGTATCATAATATGTTTTGTTGCGACAATTCTACCTTGAAAGCCTTGGTAACGTTGTTACTGGATTCTATACGTAGTATTATTACATATTCTCTGGCATAAGAAAGGTATTTTGGCATTCACATACCTACATAAATAAACCATATCTAAACATAGAGCAACACGGACCACCGGCCGCGGCGGACCGTAGGGGAGTAGTCATATGCAGGCTTTCCCCTATGTCAAAGTACAAGCCCAAGTGGGCCTATTCCTGACGCCTACAAGAATAAATGTGTGCATGATATTGTTTATGTTTTTTGTAGAAGTCAAGGTGAGAGTTTCGTAGTAATACGATTTTTGTAGTGTGGGTGTGTATGTCACACACACTACAAAAATTGTCTATAATATGAAACCAAAAATGGAATGACTGCTGAAATAACTCTTGATATTGCCTAATCTATTTCTCTAAACTAAAATTGATGTTGTCAGTATGTATGTGTCAAATGTGCTAACGGTCTAGAATTCTAGATGTCTTCAAAGCTGAGTGGAGTTGAAACGGGGACGCCACACGGGTGGCGCTTTCTGTGGTTAGATTTAGGACACACGGATTGCCAATTCGTACAATTTTTTTTCTTGAAGTGGCAAACAAGCATGCAATTTACATTGATGTTAAGTGATGACTGCAGCCTATAGACACCCACTCAAAGACCAAAAATCAGATGCGTTACCACTCCTGAGGCCTAAGCCTAAGGTGCCTACGCCCGCGAGCTCCGTCACTGGAGGTCTATCACCAGTAACAATAAATTATATAGAAATTAAAGAAGTAATAGAAAGAAACATCTGACTTCAGGCTGGGATCAAACCTACACCCTCAGGATAACCAGTTCAGCCTCTTTACCACTATGCTACCGGAAAAAAAAAACATTCGCCTATATTTTTGTTAATACTAAAAACATGACAAAAAATCAAATAAAGAACAAAACACTATTTTATAAAAAAATGTGTTGTATTGGTGACTAAAATTAAATAAGTAGGTATATAACCCTAATTCGCACAATATTACGGGGCCATACATTACCATCAATCTAACCGGAACATGATGTAAGGAACACTAATGGTGAGATTCACAGACCGCACTACGACTTTACTATGAGCAAAGTATGCTTAGAACTGTCAGAAATGTATGGGTTTTGACAGTTCGAAGCGTACTTTGCTTGAAAGTAAAGTCGTAGTGCGGTCTGTGAATCTCGCCCTAAGCATTCGGCGGCAGACAGTAATGCCATTGTGCCTACGCCCTCGAGCCCTTCACTGGAACTCTACCACCAGTTAATTTAAGCGAACTATTACCAAATAATACGGTTTAAGACTTAATTTAAGCGAACCTTAAACATAATACTTCTAAAATCATTTCCAATCATGCTCGTCGTCCGACAAATAAGTGTGTCACCGACCTCCGAGCAGTATCGGTCAGTCAGCTAATGAATAAAAACCGCTCCGAGCTCGCCGTGTACTGCAGTCTTGATCTGCCGACTAGATGAAAATTTACTACGCTGTTCCATTTTCTTGATTTTGCGTCGGATTAAATTGTGCAGATCTCCGAGTTTCATTTTAGCTTTAGCTGAAACATTTTATATCAGTAAGATAAGATAAGCTTTTATTCTCTGACCGAAGTGTAAAAATTTTCTCTAATAAACTTAATCTATACATTACAAATACAAATATATTTTTTTTTAACGAAAATTTAGTGCAAAGACTATTTCAGCAACCAATTTGGTCAGGTTGTCCTCTGACATAGGCCTCCCCCATTGTTTATGTGCAGTAGTAGGTATTTAATTTTACAGTTTTTGTGAAAATATGTCGTACAGTCTTTTCCAACATTCGTTTAATTCGTTATGATTTCCAGCTTAGTTAAATCGCTTATTTTCATTAGCATTTAGAATGTTTTTCATGAACCCAAATCTGTCAAACTATTTCAGAGTAATCCAATCAACAGCACAGTGACATAATACTTTTATTGGTGATAGAGTTCTAGTGTAGGAGCTCGAAGGCGTAGGCACTACCGCATTATCTAGTCTATCTGCCGCCAATTGGTAGTGTTCAGCATTATCGTGTTCCGGTGATATATGGCTCTTTTATAACTACCACTGAGAAATAACAACTTAGATTCATTTTTTCTGCTTTTTGTGTAGGTGTCAATAGGCTGCAGTCATCACTTAACATCCATGTGAACTGAATGCTTATTTGCCACATCCATTAGGTACATAAAAAAAATCGTTAAAATCAAGGAAGAGAGTCGGACACGCTCCTATCAGTGTGGTATAAACCGCACGCTTCTTATAGGTTTCCTGTAAACTATAGGTAAACCTGTTTTTTTTTTATTTATAGAACCAGTAGTTTCGGAGCTAAAGGAGGGAGAATAGTCATTTTTCGTCTATTTTGATGAATAACTTTAAAACTACCTTGGTAAAATTAAAAAATATATATATCCTGTAATTAATATCTGCCTCACAATATATCACAGAACAAAGTTGGAATATTTTTTCTGAAGTCCTTAAGTTATCTCACAAAACCGATTCCTATGTTGGATATTCACATATTTCTGTTACAAGTTCATGTTTAGATCACTGATACATGTGTATCAAATAATAAATAATAATAAAATACGCTTACACTCACAGCCCCACAGTAGGTATAAACCTGTATCGTGGGTGCCGTTGTACACATACAACACATACACAAACACCCAGACCCGAAACAAATATCTGTAGGCCATACAAATATTTGTTCCGGTGCGGGGATCGAACCCGCGACCCTTCGAATCAAACGGTGGTTTCGCACCGCTGGACTAACCGGGTCGTCAACTCAACTCAAATTTCAACTCAATCGATCTTGTACTTTCGGAGAAAATCGGCTGTGACAGATGGACAGACAGACGCACGAGTAATATTTTAGGAGTTCCGTTTTTTCTCTTGAGGTACGGGGAACCTTAAAAAGAACGTAATAACCATATATACTCGAAAATATATGTCAAAAAGTTGTACATCCTCCACAACAGTGTGTATGTGTGTTTCAATGCCGACGGCTCGGTACCAGGAGCGCAGTTAATGAATACAAACCACTAGATGTCGTGATCGCCCGCTCCCAGCGGTTCTGCTCGACAACCTATGTATGTGTGTACGTAAACCTAACGTGACCATATTTTGGTGTTCCAAACGAGACATTTTTGATTCGAAATTACACAAATTAAACAATCATCATTATAGAAAAATATTGCCTCAGGTATTTGCTATTTATAAAACAGGAAGTAAGCGTGCAGTTCTGTCTCCGAATCAGAGAGAGTAAGCAACATTTAATTTATTGATTAACCGTACCTCAATAGGAATAAATGGAACCCTTGTAAGATCACTCGTACATCTATCTGTTTGTTTGTCTGCCACAGTCAGTGGGCTCTGTAAGTTCTGGGCCAATTGATTTGAAATTGCGACCTAAATAAAAACGTATAACGTAAGATGTCAATATTGTCAATATGATCGCTACATAAAAAACGATACTTATTTACTAAGAGACCTACGTTCAGCGATCGCTAAAGTAATCGATCTCCATCATCACGCTTGTCGAAGATATTTTTTTAAATCATTTCAATCGTTTCATGATGAAACTAATAAGAGAATCTCTATTTTAAGAAGTTTTTGAAGATATTACATAACTGAAAAGCTTACAAATTTGCGTTCCACAGCTTTCAACAAGGAAATTGGAGCTGTTTGCCCGAAAAGAGACAATCCCATACAAAACAAGACGCATGGTCATATTAGTAAAGTGTCGATGCTTTGATTAAAGCTGCAGTTTAGTGAGGGATAGAGACTTGTTCGAAGGCGTAACATCGTGTTATTAAATCAATATCTTTTTTTAGCGTACAAGGTTTAGTTACTGTTCTAGTAGCGACACAGGTGAAACGGTTTAGAAGCTGGAGCTTGGCTGGATCTACAATGATCTACAGTCCAATCATGTTAAGTATTTAGAAATTAAAGAAATAATAATACTAGCTAATTTGATTTAAGTGCTATAAGCTAAAAATTAAGAAAAAAAAAAAAAACGTAACTTCACGCCTGTAATCCCCGAAGGGGTAGGCAGAGGTAAATGCATGCATTCAAGCATACATGCAAACACCCACGATTCGCCGGTTACGTTTTGGCCCATGTAACAGGTGGCGAACCTGTTGACATCTCCGGGCACATTACCAAACTTTGAGGTACTGGGAAATTTCCAGAAAATGGAAAAATCCCAATAGAACCAGAGATAAAGGCTTTTTTTTTTTCACCATTATCTCTGATAACCCCTACCCGGGAATCGAACCCAGGACCTCAGCGTAGTAGTAGTGGCCTGCTACCACTAGGCTACCGAGGCAGTTGCTAAAAATTAGAGCTGGTTAAAAGAAATAGAAGAGAAAATGAAGGAAAGAAAAACATTTATTCGGCGCAGGGCGGAAGACACAATAGATCATTGTTTAAAAAAATACAAATACACATAATGCACAGAGACAAAAATAAATAAATTAACAAATAAAGATTTAAAATATGCTAGGCTAAAATGAAATAGGGTGGAGGTTAGAAAAATATCATAGTAGTAGCACAGTATATGAAAAGTGATTATCGCCTTCAAAGGTTAGTTGGGGGGACACTTTTACGACCTAAAAAGTGTCTACATTTGGCTTTAGAAAGGATCGTGGTAAGATTTGTACAGAAAAAATAAAAAAAGTTCCACTTTAAAACCGCATGGACATATTATCCAGTGAACCTAAACAACATTTCCTGATACTGAAAAAATTTTTAACTCTCCGGAAAAAAAAATTGAAATTGAACTTTAGTATGGAGTGCTTCTGCTGTTGTTAGGAAAGACGATTTTTATTCCGGTGATTTAAAAATAATTTACATACCAGAAAATGTTCTTTAGGTTCCCTAGATAATATTTCTAATCCGTTTTACCTTGTACCTTTTTCTAACTTTTTTTGTACAAATCAATGTATGAAACTTGCCATGATTCTTTCAATGTCATTTCAAAGACTTATATATATAAGTATATAAGTATACAGATCCTACACGTACAGGTTTGACGTAAATTTTTTCGGGTTCAATTTTTTTTTTATAAATTTATTCATGACCTTAGATACAGAGTCTTTCAGTCTTATACATATTGAATTTCACATTTCTTTAAATTAATGAATAACCATATGGAAGTTGACGATGATTAAATGCTTCCATGAGGAATATGATGAGATGATGGGATGGCTCCAGTAAAGCGATGGGGACTTTACTAGGAGTTTTATGAAGTTTTGGAGGCAATACGAAAAATCACTTTTCACTTCATAATATCACTTTCTTACACTCGTGAACATTATCGAATGCTTTATGATAAAAATCCCACCATTTTTACACATAAAAACGCGACTATACACAAATTTCGGAAATAATATCACGCAGCGACACAGCTCTTTTCCGCGTTCCCGCCAAAACTCCTTTTCGGGTTCAATTATGGAAACTTCCCAAATTTTTCGTTTGTTATTATTGTGTAAAACTCATAAAGTGGTTTATTATGTGCGTCATTGACGACCCGGTTAGTCCAGCGTTGTGAGATGACCGTTTGATTCGAAGGGTCGCGGGTTCGATCCCCGCACCGGGACAAATACAACAATTTGTATGGCCTACAGCAGTGTGATCTATAATGGTCCCAAAGTGATCTATATCGACCCCTGGGGGTCTATGACAACGTTAAAGGGGTCTGCGTCATCGAAAAAAATATTTGGGGGTCCATAAAATGAAAATGTGGGTCCACGATAATGGATCTCAACACATACACTGATAGTACCAATTTACTTACATCATCAGTGATTCCCAAAGTGGTCTATGAGAGACTCGATGGGGGTCTACGTAGGCGTGAATAAAAATTGGAAATATGGGAATTTGATATAAATATAGCAAGGACGGGGGTCCACAGAAACAAAAAAAAATTTTAAAGGGTCTACAAGAAAAAAGAGTTTGGGAACCTCTGGCCTACAGATATTTGTGTCGGCTCTGGGTGTTTGTGTATGTGTTGTATGTGTACAACGGCACCCACGACACAGATTTGTACCTACTATGGGGCTGTGAGAGTAAGCGTATTTTATTTTATTTATTTGGCTACGGAACCCTAAAAGAAGTGATGATTACAAAAGTAATTAACCCAGCTGACAGAAACCGTTGAGTATCAGAAACCGGACATAATCGGGACAACGCAGCGGGAAATCCAATAAGTGAAACTCATTTCCAGTTGGGGAAACTTTGTTTTGAACATTCCCGATGAACGAATTTAAACGAAAACAATTCCAGTTTAATTCGGAAACAATTTGTAAGCTCCCGGATAGTCGACTGCAGCTAATTGATAGAAGGAACTTCATTACTTCATCATTAATGGTTTTATTTACGTATCTTTGCGCTGAGGGTATTGAGAAGGGTGAGTTTTTAGAAGAACATGTAATCAGAGTGGCAAAGAACCTTATAGTTTATATTGATGGTAAATAATACTGTAGCCCCCTAATAACTTACCTATTACAGAGACATATCAAATAAGGTCTCAGGGATAGCAACGAATCTGCGAGTTATTCCGATCTGATCCACCTAGTTTTGAGTCACCAGGTGGATCAACTATATTTTTTATTTATTTCACGTTCCCCTTCTTTTTATATACCAGGGGGATGTTATATACTAGGGGGATCAACTTTAATTCAATAATTTTCTATGCCGGTCTGATCCACCTAGTAAAAATTTATAAACACATTTTTCGGACAGTCAGCATAAAAATTCGGTTTAATAATGGCAATCCATTATACGCCCCACGGCTGGGCCCTTGTCGACGAGTCTCTCCCCATTTTTTGGGGGGAGGCCTTGAGCTTACTCCACCACGTTGCTCCAATGCGGGTTGATAGATATGCGGGCCAACCCGCTGTCGGATGTTTTTCAAACCGCCCATAAAGCCTCCGACAAGGTTTAACGACTACTATCTATCGATAGCAACCGGGACCGACGGCTTACCGTGCCCTGCGAAGCACGGAAACGCGCATTTTTTATTTGACACTAGCGGTCGCCCATCACAAACCCGATCGCGCCTGTCGGAAAAAATCGGTTTACAGTACTATGCATGCATTTTGAACTCTGGTTTTAGTGTGGGTGTCTATAGGCTACAGTTATCACATAACATCAATTTGAACTGCATGCTTGTTTGCCTCTTGCCTCCTTCATTACATAAAAACACTTTGTAATTGTTCTCATTCTTCTTAATACGCTTTGTGTTGTGAGAGTGTAGAGCCAGGTATCCCGGTCCTTCCACACCTGCCGTCCCGTGCTTCTTCCACATTCATCATTTTCTTCATACATACACGCCGCAGAAGCACACATGGCCCCGTGGCTGCTGTAGCGATATACGCGATACGGGCGCGGTCGGGTGTATTATGGGCGATCGCTAGTGGAAAATTAAAATGCGCGTTTCCGTGCTATCGGCACGTTAGTCATCGGTCCCGGTTGCTATCGATAGATAGCAGTCGTTAAACCTTGTCGAGGGCCTTATGGGCGGTTTGAAAACATCCGACAGCGGGTTGGCCACTAACCCTTATCTCCACCAACCCGCATTGGAGCAGCGTGGTGGAGTAAGCTCCAGGCCTCCTCCCAAAAACGGGAGAGACTCGTGCCCAGCAATGGGACGTGACAAGGGTCCCTTCCTAAAAATATAATATTCCATATAGATATTCTTTATTCTGGTCATTTAAGAAGCATTCAAATATACACAACCTAATAAAGATTTAATTGTGACTTAGATTATATTGTTTTATGAGCCGTACTGTAATGGCTTGCATAACAATGAAACGGCGTTTCTGTTAGATAACGAGTTACAGAACCGACTCGGAAATATTAACAGGGTTAATGGTCATAACACTGAATTGAAAGTATTATATTTTTGTGTACATATCTAAATAATATGAGAGACTCGTATTTGAAGTGCTTTTCATGTGATTGGTATAACGTCCAGGTAAGCAATCGACTTAAAATTGTAAATTTAATACTGGTGGAATAGATTCAGTAACGGAGCTCGCGGGCGTAGGCACCACCGCATAACCGAATATAATATAGGTAGTGTTCAGCACTATCGTGTTCCGGTCTAGTGGTAATGTATGGCCCTGTAATTTCCGGCACAGAGGCGTAACACCTTAGGCCTCAAAAGTGGTAACGCATCTGCATTTTGACCTCTGGTCTTTGTGTAGGTGGCTGCAGTTATCACTTAACATCAAAATGAACTGCATCCTTGTTGGCAAACAGATTGAAAGAATATCTTTCATAACATATGAAAAATACATTTTAATAAAAAATGGAAAGAATCAAAATATTTTTTTTACTAGCTGTACTACCCGCGACTTTATCCGCGTAGAATTCAACAAAATTATTGTTCAGTGGGTACGATGGACGAAGACGTGGGCACAGTTAGTAATGGAATATAGGGGTATAAAGGTGGTCATACAGTGATAATAAAAAGGTTTCGCTTGTCAGTTATCTGTAATCCTGCTCCCAATACCGTCTGTTCCGAGCGACGGAGCGCGTCAAGGGGTTGTGAGCCTTCGACAGCTCAATGCCCAATCAATGTGCTAACATGTCGGATTACTTACGCTTCATACTATGATACTGTTGACTCAGTTGTTACGTCGTTTCGAGGGAAACATCGGATTGTTAAAGATATTCTGCAATCTACATAAAAACCTTAGTTTTTTTATGATGGCAAATGTGAAGCGCGGCGGCTGGTGTAGATCATAAGCGATTTACTCGGTAAGCACTACGGGCGCGGTCGGGTAGTGTGATGGGTGACCGCTAAGGGGAGAGAGCTACCAAAAAGGGGAGAGACCCGTGCCCAGCAGTGGGACGTATTATTATATTATATAAGATGGCAAACAAGCATGCAGCTCACATTGATGTTAAGTGATGACTGCAACTTATAGAAATTTACACAAAAACCAGAGGTCAAAATGCAGATGCGTTGCTATCCCTGAGACCTAAGTTGTTACGTCTCTGTGATAGTTATTACGGGGCCATACATTACCATCTAACCGGAACACGATAGTGCTGAACATTACCATTTGGCGGCAGATAGATTAGGTAATGCGGTGGTGCCTACGCCCGCAGGCTTTGTCATCAGAGCTCTATCACCAGTAAAAGTGTTAAATGTTAATGCAGATGCGTTACCACTGATGTCAAATATAGAAATTTCGACATATTCTACACAACTAGAAATACTATAGCAAAATCTGTAAAAGGAAGCTACCTAGTACCGAAGAAAACACTGAACACAGCACAGTTTACATGAAATTAACATAAATGCATATTTCGGTATAGTGCTGTGTGGACGGACGGTTCTGATCGTGATCAATATTCACTTGTAACAGCTCGTAGCACTGTTTGATACGATCGCTGCGAAAGAGTGTCGAGAGGCTCCATTATTAGAGGCCCAATTGTGTTCAAAATGGGAGGAAAGATAATGTAAAATCTCATTAATAAAACTTAGCATAATTGAAATTTCCTGAACATTGTCTGCATCGTGAAACTGAATTTTGTCAAGAACTGTTAAATAGACTGATGGTGATGTTCTTTCACTCACCAGCCCCACTTGATCCCACCAAAAAGCCTTTCAATATGAAGAAAAACTCAAAAATATGCTATGTTCTGTTTTCAAAATACTCATGATAGTTAAGGTCATAGAAATACGCTTTACGCTCTTCCATCCCGTATTAAATCAATATGCCTCCTATGTGTTGCGTAATATTAGTTGATCTATTTTCGATTCGAAAGCAATTGCGGTAACTTATACAAAGTAAACATACTCACTGTAAATAGAGTATTATTTTGAAGAAAGTTGTTCAAAGTAATGGAAGATCGAAGTGAAGTTATAGCGCGTGGCAACCTTAATTTCTCCAGAGAACAGGGTTCGCTCTTTGTTATTCGTCTTGCATATGATATCAAAGGATATTGTCACGGATATTAAATAAGAATATAACACCTTCGCGGAATACATCATAGTAATCTAATTTAGCGCTAGCAATTTACTGGTGGTAGAGCTCCAGTGACGGAGCTCGCGGGCGTAGGCACCACCGCATTACCTAATATACTTGCCGCTAAATGGTAGTGTTCAGCACTATCGTGTTCCGGTCAGGTGGTAATGTACGACCCTGTAATTTCCGGCACAGAGGCATAACACCTAATGCCTCAGGAGTGGCAGCGCATCTGCATTTTGACCTCTGGTCATTGTGTGGGTGTCTATAGGCTGCAGTCATCACTTAACATCAATGTGAACTGCACGCTTGTTTACCACTTTTATAACATAAAAAAGAGAGTTTTGGCGGGAACCTTGAAAGAGGCGTGTGGTGCTTTTATTTTAATTCATTTTCTTAGTGTATTTTTGAGTTATATTAAATAAAGTTGGTGGTATTTTGTTTGATATAGGCTTATTACAGTGCTCGTGTATAATGAATTAAAATAACAGTGCGAAAACACGGCTTTTCAGTTTGCCTCCAAAACTTCATTTGAAATGTTCTGGTAAAGTAGCCATCGCTTTACTCGATTTACTGACTGTGACTCTGACTGACTGACTTGTAATTGACCGACTGACACTTACTATTACGCTGCTTGCGAATACGAAATATAATTTTACTTGACACTGGCAATATGCGTAATAGCGATGCAAATATATATAACAAAAAAAAAAAAATTAAAGGTTACAGAAATACCCAACGGTATGCCGTTCCATATTTGCGCTAACATTGGTAATTTGCTAGTTATAACTTTTTCGACAACGGACTTCCCTTCCGCACTCCCTATTAAATCTGTACATGTCGTTTTTATTATTAATTGATTGGTTGATTATTATCTGACAACACAGTGGTTAGTTTCCTTTATTATTTAATAAACTACTCAAAGCGATGCCAGATATGATTAAATATGCTACAATCGTCTCATAATATCCTTTGGCGCTCCGTCTGTTTAGCAGATAGCGAAAATTTATATCACAATTCTTAAAGCTTTTTATCTAAATAGGACACTAACCGACTCTATGGACAGAGTTGATCAATATTTACACGCGCATGGCCCAGCGGCTGGTGTAGATCATAAGCGATCTACTCGGTGAAGCACTACGGGCGCGGTCGGGTCGTGTGATGGGTGACCGCTGGTGGAAAATTAAATGCGCGTTTCCGTGCTTCGGAGGGCACGTTAAGCCATCGGTCCCGGTTGCTATCGATAGATAGCAGTAGTTAGACCTTGTCGGAGGCCTTATGGGCGGTTTGAAAACATCCGACAGCGGGTTGGCCACTAACCCCGTATCTCCACCAATCCGCATTGGAGCAGCGTGGTGGAGTATGCTCCAGGCGTCCCCCCAAAAAGGGGAGAGACTCGTGCCCAGCAGTGGGACGTACAATGGGTTGCCATTATTAATCTTTACTTCGAGTATGTAGTAGTTTGACTGATCTCGATCTGAAAGCCATTTCCGAAGCTTTAAGAGACAAAGTAAACATATTCACTGTAAATGGAGTATGATTTTGAAGATATCATTTCGAAGTAATGGAAGACCGTATAAAGGAATATCAAGTGGCTACCTTTATTTCTCTAGGGAACAGGGTTGTCAGTTATTTATCTTGCAGATCATATCAACGGATATTGCGACAGATATCAAATAAGGACATAACACCTACGTGGAATACAGTCATCTAATTTAGCGCTAGCAACGAAAGGTCATAGAAATACCCAACGGTATGCCGTTCCATATTTGCATTAACCACATCGGTAGTTTGCCAACTTTTGCCTTCCCCTATGTTGGAGAGGTAAACATAATTTCTAAACATCCAGCTATGTTTAAAAGGTGGTGGTGGTGGTGAGCCTATAGACATCAGACACATTAAACTGCGAGGATGCCACAGGGAATTTAAAATTCTCTTTGTAAGAATCTCTGTGATCCCTTGGAACGGACTTAAGTCTATGATATAGGTAAAGAGGAAGTCAAAAATTAAGTTTCTATGTTAAAAAAAAACGTAACTTCACGCCTGTAACCCCCGAAGGGGTAGGCAGAGGTAAATGCATGCATTCAACGATACATGCAAACTCCCACGATTCGCCGGTTACGTTTTTTGGCCCATGTAACAGGTGGCGAGCCTTACCATCTCCGGGCACATTACCAAACTCCGAGGAAACTTCCAGAAAATGGAAAAATCCCAATAGAACCCCCGATATCCCCCGACCCGGAAATCGAACCCAGGAACTCCAGCGTAGTAGTAGTGGCCTGCTACCTAGGCTACTGAGGCAGTGTTGAATACTCGGGAAATTATCACACGTGACGTCATCGGGAATCACCAATTCAAACATATAAATAACTATATAAAAGCAAAAACTATGATGGGTCAAGATTGTATAAATACCTGCTTTTTTTCCCATTGAGTTTCAAAATTGATGAAAATAGTAGTGAATGGTATTAAAACGTAAGTCCATACATTTATATTTAACCTTTGGGTTTAAGTGAGTTTAAAATAAAATTTGAGATAAAACGGAACGTACAACGTTGAACAACCCAACAAAATCTTTATCCCGAACGGTGTAAATAGACATCTAAACTTAGGCATGGAATATTTGACTAGGCTTTAACTAGAAACATTTCCGTTTTTAGTCCTGTCCGAGCAAATATTGGAGTCTGGATTTTCAGCAGAGAACACGTCTAATCCAATGGAACACGGCTCGTTTTAAAGTCGATCTCAAAAAACGAGTTCTATTTGCTTCGAGGGTAAAATGTTGGACTAGACTAAATGTATTTCTGAGTCCGGTCCGTCTATTTTTGTTTCTAGCAACCTTACTCCGGGAAAACTTGTCCCTGCAGGGTAACGTACAATGTTGGAAGTCGCCTTTGTAATTTTATTAGAAAAGAATTGTGGTTTTGGTATCTGTGAGCCATAAAATTCTAGTTCTAATTCAGAGGTTTGACAAGACGCTGACGTGTTTTGTCGAGTAGGTTCTACCCTTGTCACAGTAGTCGTGTAAATTCGTTTCTTTACTGGCTCATACTTAATTTTTCCCTTTTTAATTGAATACAGATAAAAATCGTCAAAAGAAACAACACACAATAATCAAGAGATCTCTTGAATACCTACCCTATATTTTTATGCCTTTGCAAAGAACCCGGAGGCATTCCATCTAACTGGAATATCGGAACGGTAGGCCAACTTAGATAACTACCATCGGTAATACCAAAGATATATCTTTGGGTAATTAATACGATTGTCCTATTTTTACAGGCGGTACAAAGTTCCAGGCTCTCGAAGGGAAACATCGCCGCATTGCCACACCGCGGACACTCCGCCAAAATTCCATACAAACGCTTAATTTGGTCTCTATTACACAGACATCAATCAGTGACGTGTATTTACACGTGGACCTGTGTGCGTAGCACGTACAAAATACCAACCATAGCCCATAAGAGGGGAGGAAGTGATGCGGGGAAATCGGCCGGAACGTCGAAGTGTCCATTCTACACGTAGTATTATTACATATTATCTGGCATTACTTAATCTATCTGCCAACAAATGGCAGGGATCACCACTATCGTGATTCCGTTAGATTGAAATGCCATAATTATAATGTATGATAAGTTACCATCTAACCGAACATTACCATGTGTAGGTATGTATCACAATCGAACTGGAACGCTTTAATGAACACAATAATTATCGATACCTACTTTCTGTAACAGAGGCAGAGACAACTTATGCCTTAGAGTTTAGAGGAAGCAGCGCATTGGCATTTTAATCTATGGATTTTGTAGATAACAAAAGACTGCAACATTAACATCTAAATATTTTATCTTTTTAAGTTTGCCATATGCCTTAAATTGTAGCATAAGCATAGCATTCTACTGGTGATAGAGCTCCAGTGATGGTTCTCGCGGGTGTAGGCACCACCGCATTACCTAATATACTTGCCGCTAAATGGTAATGGTGTTCAGCACTATCGTGTTCCGGTCAGGTGGTAATGTATGGCACATTGAAATAAAACTAGTTTTCGGATTTATCTCGCGTATTGACTACAATGATTATTTAAAATCTAACCCGACGTTTCGGTCGCTTTTCAGCTTCCGTGGTCTCGGGCATGTATGGCCCTGTAATTTCCGGCACAGAGGCATAATACCTTAGGCCTCAGGAGTGGTAACGCATCTGCATTTTGACCTAGGTCTTTGTGTGGGTGGGGTCTATAGGCTGCAGTCATCACTTAACATCAATGAATCAGAATCAGAAACTCATTTACTCATTTAGGGTGACAGGCACCTCTTATGACACGTCAAAAACAAACAAAATAAATTAAAGTGAATAACAATGTGAACTGCAAGCTTGTTTAACACTAACATTCCGAAAAAAAAAAGTCGCCAAAGTATATTGATAGATTCTACGTACTATTACATCGATGAATCCTTTTCCGACTTTCACAGATTTCGTGAGAGTACCTACACGATCAGAATAAGGCAGCATCGTATTCGAAGGCACGAACTTGTAATTTGGTGTTGTGAAAATACCGTTTGAATATGTATGTGCTGTTTGTTCTCTCCCTTGTTTGTTAAATAATTCAAACAGCGATTGTTTAACTTGGAGCCGTATTTTTCGTAGTTGTAATTTACGTTTTTGTAATTTACGTTTTATAGGTCTCTACTGATGGTCTACTCAACAAACCAGAAACCCTAATAATGCAATTCATTTTGTTTTAATGGACTTATGTGAGCCAAGACAGGACTTCTAGGGCAGCCTAAATAAATTTACACAGCTTGCTGCAGGGAACCCCTGCAGGTCCGATACTCGGCTTAAGGCGTTGTGGGGACAAATAAAACGTGCTATTAGGAGCGGTACAACTTTCACTCCAGACATCTGTTGGTTGTAACTGGCATAATGGCCAGGCGGATAGTTGAGGGTCGAGGCTGGGAGCGGGAGCAGCGCCGAACGTGGCGGCGCCTTGACCCCACCTTCAGACATTACTCGACCTATTGTTCGATATTATAAGCCGAATTCATACATAACTTTATAAACCTGTTATTCATGTCTACGACCATAGATTTTCTAACAAAGTAGATAATAAATCTATGGCTACGACAGCTCGACTCGCTCTTGACATCCTCCTGTCTGACAGTTGACAGATGACAGCTCGCTCTCTTGCCACTCTGTCTTCATTGTATCAAGACGCACTCTCCGACCAATTTAATATAAACCTATTGTAAAAGTGTAGAAACAAAATAAATACAACTATTAAACAGCAAAACTGGCCTTCACTCCTGTCCAGAACACTTATGACGTAAAAAGAATAAACATAACCACCCGAAAGCCGCGCAATGCGAACCGCTTTTTCCCTTGACGGTACCACAACAAACATGCAATAACGAGTACCTTCACATTTAAAATCTCACTCTCGTTACACAGAGTGAGAATCCACTGGAATCCACATATCACCACTTTCGCGGGGAGTGACAGATTAACCGCCGCATTGTGTACTACTTTATAGTAACACGTCTCATAAATTTATGCGGTCGTAAATCAAAGCGATGGAACAGGAATGCGTAGTGCGCGTTTCCATTTGAAAATTGTTGGCTCCCTTCTATTTTCGGTACAATGAAGTGGTATCATATAAATAAACTAGCTAGCCCGACGAACTTGGTATCGCTTTACAGGTATAAAAAAATTATGTCTAAAAGATCGAAAAGAAAATGTTTGGTGAGAATCACCTTAACCAGTTGGGGATATTATAAATAGACTGCGACCGATTCTCATACCTACCAACTTGGGTAAATATGTCCTGTAAAAATAGATGTAGTTTTGGTAAAAATACATACAAAATTTAATTATGATCAGTCCAGCCCTTTTCGGTAAAGTATTGTTACAAAATCTGAGACACGAGAATTTATATATAAGATAGTATTACGTTTCATCACTTAAGCCGAAAGACACTGCTGGACAAAAGCCTTCCTAAAAACCCAAATATTAAGTATTTGGGTTTTTTTAAAATACACCTTAAGGGCAGAATATGCTATAACGCCACGTTTGGCATGCGAATCGATCATAGTGGCGGCAGTTTTATCGCGGGATGCTGCTGCTCATACCGCGTTATTGTATTGAACGCCGCCTATAAGAACGATTTGACCGCCATTGTTCGGTCGGCTGACAGCTCTAGAGAAAAAATTCTCCTCTTCTCGTGGGAGGTGAAGTTCATCTATTGGATTCTCGCGTATACCACTACTCCGGTCACGGGCAAATCCAACCACGCTAGCTGGAAAGCAATTGAAACGTCAGGTAAAATAAAAAGTTGGGAGTAGTGGTATACTCGTGAAAATCCGCAAATATAATCTCTATAATGCATAAAGCTTTTAGCGACGTTTAATTATGTAGATGTTTAATAGACAGTTGGTAGGTACGTAATAAATACGTAGTACTATGTAGTTATTAGCATCTTATGTTATTATAAATTCTATTTTCAATAAAATTGCATTAAATGATTTACGTATGAATAAATATATATAATTAATAGCATAAAATTATGATTCTCTTATCAATTATCAGTTTTTGCCGTGAGACAATGGAGACATACAATGGGAGTCGATTTTACGCAACCGCTGATAATATGAAATGTATGTTGCAATGTCTGTGTGCTGTCTCCGTTTCTTTACTATTGATAACAATATTCGTGACCCACAACTTGTAAGTTCACATTTACGACCCCACGTATCTACTCTTTGTTAATGATAAACGGAAACGTTTTTTATGGCAAGCATGCAGTTATTGACATACATACAGTATTCTCACCACAATAACATAACAGTACAAAATTATGTTATTTGCAATACAAAACATTCTGTCGTGTCATGTAATTTATTGTGGAGTCTGGAGGCTGAATTAAAGATATAAAAACCTGTTTTACAGGTCTCCAGGTCCACACCCTTCGGATAATTTAGATGATTGTACATGTAGCAAATTTTTTTAAGAGTGTTATACATTATGTTAGAGGTGATTTTAATCCTATTACTATTACAATGTAAAATGTTCTAGTAGTTAAATCAAAGTTCACTAATACTAAAATCTAAAATTCATAATTTGCCAGTAAGTAGGTACTTATTTGGTATAAAAGTCAGTTAAGAGTGGAATTATAATTGAAATTTTAGTTATCCACTTATTAAGCATTAGGGTGAATGAGATGTGTGTGTTTGTGTGTGTGTGAGTTATTTTAGAATTTTATTATAACATAGTCTAAACACCTTTTACCTTTTATTAACATTTATATTAGCAGACTGGGATTATTTCAACAATCATTATGTTTTAAGTGAATAATTTTTTAGAAGAAGTGTGATGTGAGGATGATGTTACAAGTGTAGTGTCAGCAGTCCCTACTAATTTTATAAATGCGAAAGTAACTCTGTCTGTTTGTCTGTCTGTTACCTTTTCACGTCCAAACGACTGAACCGATTTTAATAAAATTTGGTACAGAGATAGAGTTAATATATTAAAATGTATTCGAAAGAGTAGTATACACATAAAATTGAAAAGTATTAAAAATAACTGTACCGATCACACTGTCCATTGAATCTTCACTGAAAAACTGTTCAACGTATTTATATGATTATTTATTTGTTTATATCGCAGTGTGTCGGAGCGGAGCGTCAGAGTTGCATCGCGCGTGCACAAAGCTATTATTATAAAGTATCGACAAAGCGCGTCGCACAATGCGGCGCAAACAACCATTGCCTCTCGTACTATTTTCCCGCCATTGTCATGTTCCAGGGTTGCCAATGTCTTGAGAAATATCTCAGATATCTATTATAGATATAAACGCCACTAAATAAAATTGTTGTCAAATGCCAAGATTAATTATTGAACAGTTATGAATATATACGTTTATATCGATATACTCGTATTAATCGATTATGTACTGTATATAACTGGATTAATTTTCCGAAAAAGTGAACATCCGTCGCCATTAGCAGTTAAGTATTATTGACTGCAATTAACTTATAAAATTACTCATCTTTGAAAATGACATTGAAAAGTCAATTAACCCGTCAGCTCGCGAGGAAAATACGACAATTTGATTTCAATTGTTCACACGCCTTCGGCGGTCTCTGGTGTCTTAGTTTTAGTTAATACTCGTAAAATGTCGTATCCACGTATTTTAAATTACTGCCGACTATTAATATTATTGTAGTCGACAGTATTATTTTAATTTGAGATGGTTATGATTTCAACTGGTTTATTTCTGAGGCTAATGACTACTTATGGTACCGCGAGTTCACTTTCATTTTGTGAACATATTATTATGTGCGTATTAAAGATTCAATAACATGATTCTTTGTTTATATCGCCGTGTGGCAGCGCGGCCGAGTTAGTAGTTTTTTGTCATTTGGGACTAACTTATATTCCAACTTTTACACAGATTCCATTGTATTTTTTAATATAATCTGCGGCCAAAGATTTCCCTCAATTATTCATTAGTGAATATATCTTGTAAATTTCTAAAAATGTTTTCCGAACACCCACGTCCCCCAATTAGTTCGGATAATCGACGCTCTACTGTATTTGATTTAGTATTTTTTTATATCGTAAAAATGACAGCAGCAGACGGGCCACCTGATGGGAAGTGATCGCCTATGAACATTTACAACACCGGCAGGATGCCAACGCGCTGCCAGCCCTGAAGGACTCTTTTGACTTTTTGAGGAACCCCATATTGTAGCATTGAGGGTACACCTCAGATAGGGGACACCACCTTGTTCCACAATTTATTTTACTTTACATGTATTTTTAAATAATTGCTAACAGGACAAAAGGAAAAGAAGATGGTTGAAGTGTCGATCAGAAATAGAACAGGTAGGCGTGTCTTGATAACACTTCATTAAACCTCTTGAAATGTCACCGCGCCTACAGATACAGCCTGTTTAATTTGCATATAATGGCAGTTGTGCCTTGACATGTGTTATATCAAGTGAAATATTACCTTAAAATGGTCAGGTTCGTTTTGATCAGAAGCAGCGGACCTTGCAAGGTAGTATGACAATGTAGAACTAATTCGCATTTAAATTACCCCGACAACAAACTAATATTCATTTATTTTTATTTAATTAAATTTGCTAAAATTTCACTTCATAGGGTTCCGTAGCCAATGACAAATCTGTCTCTCTGCCCGTCCATTCGTACGTCACTGACACTTTAAATCGAAACTATTCAGACTACCCTCTTTAAACTCCGTTGGTAGGTGTATTCTGTGAACCGTTTTACATTAAAAATAAATAATATGATATATATATTTATATATATAGCGATATATGAATAAATGCACCTCTATCTACTCCGTAAGGAATTGAGAAACATCATTACAATTCTGAAGTTCTATACATTGTAGAACTAACTTGTTTAAATACAGGGAGCCAAAACCAGAAACACACAAGTCTATAGATATACTGTAATATGTTTTCAAACGGCAATATGTTTTCCTACTTAAGAAGGCTATCAATTTAACTCCTTCACACTTCAAGGGGGTGTAAATAAGCTTGTCGTGTAAAGGATAAGGGTGCTTTTCCACCAGATATGTGCTATGCTACGTTGCTGTAAATGCGTTTGATATCTTCATATGAATATGATTGGTACATATCAAACGCATAGCATATGGTGCACATAGCTTAGCACTAGTGGATACGGCTTCAACTAAGATATGTTTTTTATAGGTAAAGATGTATGCTATGGATACGTGCTATGAATGCGAGCTATGGATGCCTGCTATGGGCCATCGCGAGTGGTGTAACTACGAGTAGGTATGTGCAGAGCAGAGTACCTACAGTATGCCGCATCGTCAAAGCGCATCTTCCTCGTACAGCTTTTTTTTATATGATAAAAGTGGCAAACAAGCGTACAGTTCACATTGATGTTAAGTGATGACTGCAGCCTATAGACACTTACACAATGACCAGAGGTCAAAATGCAGATGCGCTGCCACTCCTGAGGCATTATATGTTATGCCTCTGTGCTGGAAATTACAGGGCCGTAAAGAAAGTAAAGCCGTAAAGCAAACATAACTTAGTATTGGTGGAAATGGTCACATATTTTAGTGGCGTAGATCTCACATCTTCGCAACATAGCTGCACAGCACATCTCTGGTGGAATAGCACCCTAAATGGGACGTCGACAAGATAAATTACCCAATGCGGCTTGGGACTTGCCAAAACATGCCTTTGAAGCTCGGTGGCCACAGTTTAAAACAATGCCGCAGTAAAACTTATCACAATTAGCTTATAACAGACTTTGTTATGAGACTTGAATATTATCCAAGCTGTTTCTATGATACAATGAGAGATTTTGCATCAGTAATGGTGGCGAAGACGTCGGTGTGCGACCACACCATTGCATAGTGGAGACTTGACATTGCCTGCCTCGTTGGCTCAGTGGTCGCAATCGCGATGGTGAAGCCTGAGGTCCTGGTTTCGATCCCCAGGTCGGGAAAATCTCTTATTGGGTTCTTTCTGTGAGGAAATTGCCAGTAGTAGCCCGAAGCCTGGTCGTGCCTCGGAGAGCACGTAAAGCCGTCGGTCCTGCGCCCAATCTGTCTCCGGACGTGTCGGATTGACGTCCAATCGGGCTATGAGAGTGAGGGAATAGAGAGTGCACCTGTGTTTGCGCATACACTTGTGCACTATAATATCTCCCGCACAGTTGGCTAGTCTCCGTTGAGATTGGCCGCCGTGACCGAAATTCGGTCTGGGAGACATTATTATTATTATTGTAGTCGAGAAGATATCTTCCTCTTATCGCCCTCTAGTGGAAAAGAACTCTTCCTCTCAGTCAGTGCAGTCTGTCAACAGAATAACGATCAAACCGTTACAATAGGACGGTAGTAAAAATAGGAACGCGGGATGGGGGCAGCAGCGTCAAATTACTGCCACTGCGATCGTCAATCCGCCTGCCAAGCGTGGCGATTATGACATATTCTCCGCTAATGACGCACACACTGTTCGTTTTTGGGGAAGGCTTTGTCCAGTAGTGGACGTCTTTCGGGAGTGATGATGATGAATGTAATGGTATTGTTGTGTACAGTGCTTAACAATCAATATTGCACATCGAGCCTAGGAAGGAGACTTGCCCTTATTTCGGGTCTGTAGAGCGTTATCTCTTTCGCACCGTACCATTTGACGTTTGTCGAACATTTTGATCAAGTTTTGACCAATACCGGACTGTCAGTGCTTACGTAGGTAGTGTGCAACAGAGATAACACTCTACGAAGTCGAAACGAGCCGACCGTCTCTTTCGCAGGCTCGATGTGCAATATTTATTGTTGAGTACTGTAATGTTGTATAGATAGGCCTTGTATAGGGTCATGGTACACATCCATGATTCGTCAATTTCTTCAATTCAAAATAAGCGACGGCAAGCTATTTCCGAATACAAAAAAAGCAAAACCAAAATCAAGCTAACTAGAAAAAAAATCGATTATCAGAATTATTAGAAACAATTTGAAGAAGTTTTTATGGCATTTATCGCACTTATATATCTAGCTTTACTGAAAGCAACGGTTTCGATACCAAATACTTACTACCGATATTTAAATATAATTCAAAATATCCCGAATATATAACTCAAGGATTTCGAAACTGTAGATCAAAATCAAAGTGAAGTATTTCGCTGTTACAAAAGAAAATAAAATGTATGTAATTGCACGATTCAAGTGGCAACCCTAATTGACGTTACGGCGGAAGCGCGTCATTCGTGCCCGCCTTCATTAGATGCATTGTAGACGAAGTACACGATATCCGGCTTTTAAATTATCCCGAACGCGCCTAGTTACGTTTTTGTATGATTTTGTACTTCGTTTTTAATATTTCATGGGATACTGTATTTCTTTTAACGCAAGATACATTAAATTAATTTGTCTTGCACCGTCTATACAAATAGCAGCGATAGTGCAATAATTTTACTGGTAGACTTCCAGTGTAAGGACTCGAGAGCGCAAGCACCACCGTATTATCTAATTTATCTGCCGCTACTAGGTAGTGTTCAGCACTATCATATTCCGGTTTTTTTATGGGTTGCCAAAAGTAGTAATAATTGTAGAACATCATTTTTGATTAAAGGATTGGTTTGTGAAATATTAAACTTCGAATCAAAATGCCATTTTTTGTTAGTGTCTGCTTCTCTGCCAGATGAACGGTGGGTTTGTGGAGGAACGGGTGGAAGTGTTCCTCCGGCGAAAAGGAAGGATCCTCTGGTAGCGCCTGGCGGGCCGCGGCCCAACGATTGACGTTGGGAAGTTGTATATATGCCAACTCTTGAGAAATCTTCGTATGTGCGATGTAATTCGCATGCACGCCATCTATCGTACTAGACAAGCACTGTGTGGAGTGGACGCTACAGGTTCATCTGTAATCCGACATCTCTTTGGGTTTGTGAAAAAATCTAGGTAGTAATGATCGTCAAAATTGTGGTAGTAGTTAGTATATATCATTATATCAGCCGAATCATGTGCATTGATGGACCAATGCCGCCCCATAAAGGAGATATGCCATAATCGCCACACTTGGCATACGGATTCGCGATTGCAGTGACGGTAGTTTGATCGCAGGATGCTGCTGCCCATCTTGCGTTATTAAAATTTGTATTAGGTATGGTGGTCACACCCTATGGGTGAAATTCACAGACTGCACTACGACTTTACTTTGAGAAAAGTATGCTTAGAACTGTCAAAACCCATACTGTACTGACAGTTCTATGCATAGTACTGACAGTTATAAGCATACTTTGCTCAAAGTAAAGTCGTAGTGCGGTCTGTGAATCTCACACTTCTGCGCGCTCCATCCATATTTTCTATAGTTTGTGTTAATAGGATTTTTCAGATGAAACATTCTAATCACGTTAAAATTCAAACATAACCGAACGGGAATTGCGTCTAAAATTATTACAAGCATAATAATTCACGCGAATCCGACGCTTCAAGTCGGATCTGCGATGATTAATAAAACGGTGGTTTATATAATGAAACAAAATTATAGGATTCTACATCTAATAGTAATATTTTCGCTTATTATGTAAATTTTACTACTACTAGGCTACTGCCACGGTAGCCTAGTTGTAGCAGGCCACTACTACTACACTGGAGTCCTAGGTTCGATCCCCTATCCCCCTTCGAGGGCCGTTATCTCTGGCTATATTGGGATTTTTAAATTTTCTGAAAGCTTCCCAGTACCTCGGAGTTCGGTAATATACCCGGAAATACCGACAGGCTCGCCACCTGTTGCATAGGCCAAAACGTTACCGACGTATCGTGGGTGTTTGCATGTATGCTTGAATTTACCATTGCCTAACCCTTGGGAAGGTCTCGGGCAATCGCTGGAAGAGGGCGGCCCAAGGCCGTTCGTTGTGGCAATCTTTGGGGCAGGCCTTTGTTCAGCAGTGGACGTCAAAGGGATGATGATCCCTTTTGGGGATTACAGGCGTGAAGACAAATGTTGTTCCTGTCCAAAGCATTTTACTAATCCGCATATTAATAAAAGAAATTGAAAAACAAATTACGAAACACAATTAATTAATTGCAAATCATATAATTTATGAGACATTTTTGTTTGTAATTTTCTTTTTCGGTCCTTCGAGCTCGACGTTGACGAAAAAAACTTTATTTTTTAATTTAATCACGCAAATGAAAATGTATCTCCGTCGCAAACCGATGTAATGATAGCTATCATAATAGATTATGGCTAGGCAGACGTTGTGACCGTGACCTTAAAGTAAATCCAGTGTATGGCTGATCTTCTTCATTCTTATGGATGACGAGATATGTCGGAACGTCCATAAGTGGTAGAGTGCCTGTGTAGGGACTCGAGGGCGTAGGCATCACCGCATTACCTAATCTATCTGCCGCAAAATGGTAGTGTTCAGCACTATCGTGTTCTCGTTCGATGGTAATGTATGGCCCCGCAAATATTACGGAGACAACAACTTAGGACTCAGGGATGGCACCGCATCATCTTTTTCATCTTTGGTTTTGTGCCACTTAACATTTATCTGATTTTTACTGGTGGTAGAGCTCCAGTGACGGAGCTCGCGGGCGTAGGCACCACCGCATTACCTAATATACTTGCCGCTAAATGGTAGTGTTTAGCACTATCGTGTTCCGGTCAGGTGGTAATGTACGGCCCTGTAATTTCCGGCACAGAGGCATAACACCTTAGACCTCAGGAGTGGTAACGCATCTGCATTTTGACCTCGGTCTTTGTGTGGGTGTCTATAGGCTGGAGTCATCACTTAACATCAATGTGAACTGCATGCTTGTTTGCCACTTCCTTCACATAAAAAAAAAAAATCTGAACTGCATGCTGGCTTGCCACCTCCATTACATACATGAAAGTGTGTGTCAGCTCCGACGCACGACGTGTGCGTCAGTTTACTCGGTGTGCGTAAGGAGATCGTTAGTGTGCAGCCGAGTAAAACATGTCCGCTCGGTCGCAGCGCTCGCGGCGGAATCGCGCGTAACGCCTCAACTTTCGTGTTCCAATTGTTTTTTTTTTATGTAATCGAAGTGGCAAACAAGCATGCAGATCACATTGATGTTAAGCGATGACTGCAGCCTATAGACACCCACACAAAGACCAAGGTCGAAATGCAGATGCGTTACCACTCCTGAGACGTAGGTGTTATGCCTCTGTGCCGGAAATTACAGGGCCGTACATTACCACCTGACCGGAACACGATAGTGTTGAACACTACCATTTAGCGGCAAGTATCTTAGGTAATGCGGTGGTGCCAATGCCCACGAGCTCCGTCACTGGAGCTCTACCACCATTAGATACTCCTCATGAAAATTCTCAAATCGTTTCATAAGAAGTAAACTACAAAATACGTGTATATCTAATGGTGACTATACTTCGTAACTTTATATAGACCAGACAAAATTATTTAGACCGTCACATACTTATAATACGTTCATCCAAGAGCTGTAATCCTCGTTATAAAACATTATCAGCATGCCAATGACTAAGCAGACATTCAGCTACTAACTGGGAACTTGCCGCTAGACCATACAAGCACTTTATGCGGAAGTATTAAAAGCTATATTTGATTGATTACGGATAAGCAGCGAGTTCCCTGGCTCTACCTAATGATAGCTAGCTACTTGATTAATGATCTTGGCTATTAAACGGCAACCGGAACTTTTCGGCATCCTTTATATGAAAGTTAGGTACGTATTCATTAGAGATGCCACTGATATACGTAACTGCCTCAGTAGCCTAGTGGTAGCAGGCCACTACTACTACCCTGGGATCCTGGGTTCTATTCCCGGGTCGGGTATATCTAATATATCTAATATAACAGTGTAAAATCCTTTATCTCTGGTTCTATTGGAATTTTTCCATTTTCTGGAAGGTTCCCAATATTCCGAAGTTTGGTAATGTGTCCGCAGATGTCAATAAGCCGGCCACCTGTTACATGGGCCAAAACGTAAATCGTGGGTGTTTGCGCATGTATGTTTGAATGCATGCATTTACCTGTGCCTACCCCTTCGGGGATTACAGGCGTGAAGTTTAGTACGTTTATCGATATACGGCATATTCAGACACTTTTTTAATATAATAAAGTGATTTATTTTTGTTTACTTTCTTACGAAGTGGAGAAGATTCGATATCAGTACTCTTGCGTGAGGCAGCGGTGACGGCGTGGCCATGTTGAGTTCAGTCCGGTGTGACTATCCAGATTATCCTTTGTTCGGTCGGGGTCACCAATTTAGGTGTGTGGTGTGAGTGTGCAGGTCACCTACTTAGTCCAGGAATGCGATAATTAAAAGTCTGAGCTCTACACTGAAATTACTCCAATTTATTGCGAACACAAGTTACATGTTATGCGGACCGGACTGAACTGCCGGGCCGCGATGGCGTGGTACACAAATTGCACACGTCGCATCACGTCTTACAATTACTACGTATATGTTAACCCCTACACCCTTAAGCTGACACTTACAAATTCAAAAACACTGGGTTCAAATTTCGTAAAATTCCGTCTTAGGTAGAAAGTGTGTCCTCAAAAGAATCCCTGTGCAAAATTTGACACTCCTAGCATTTATAATAACGAAGCTTCATACAAACTATCAATCTCTAAAACAATTTCTTAGGGGTCGAATTCAACAAAATCCCGTCTTATGTCTCAAAAAGAACCTCCATGCAAAATTTGAAACTCCTAGGCGTTACTGTGTGACAAAACAAGCAACGTACATGACTTTAATGATACATCATACAAACAGTGTTCGTTAATGTTATTATTTCGTCGTAAGAAAAAATATAAATATACCGACACGAACGTAAAAACGTTTCCTTGATCATACGTTTACACCTGGCTGCGAAGAGGTGCGGCCAAGTGCGCAACGGCTGCCTAGATTTATCAGAGTCTTAACATATATTGCCATGAAGTGGACGATATTTTATTAAAAAAAAGTCAACGAAATATTGTCCCAAAAATAAAAAAAATAAAAAAAAAATACTTGCGGCCACATTTCGTTAGGCAAACCTAGTGGATATATATTATATTCTCTGGATCATAAATATGCGTAAAAAATAGGTTTGCAGCATAAAGTCGATAAACGAAATGTTTCTGTTATGGGATCTTAACCAATGAGATTTCGTGATAAGTGAGTGACCTTTCGCTTTTATATATAGACAAAAACTTTTCTCATTTAATAAAATGTATGCAGTTACAGGCCTCCCAAAAAGGGGAGAGACTCGTGCCCAGCTGTGGGACGTATAATGGGTTGCCATTATTATTATTATTATTATGCAATTACAAATATGAAAATCACAATCAACGTATCCCACGGGAAGCGTAAAGCAAGGGATAATGAATTATACACTTGTGCTCCAGCTAGGCTCTATATTATAAAGTTCCCGACGTGGTGCGGTAGGCACTTATTAATGCCTTTGTCACACAACGACGGAACGGGACGAAAGCGCGACTCAGCTGGACGGTACCATACTAAAAACAACGCCCAACTATGGATGTGAACATATTACATGAAAAAAATGTACTAAAAAATGAATAAGTCCGTGAAGTCGCTACGAAAAAGGCGAATTTAAAATTTAACCTAGAGATAGATTGTTATTACCATGTTCGTTACGAACACATTCTATTTCCGTTCTGAATGCACGAACGCTCGCTGTGTATCATGTAACATTACTGGCCCCTCCGCAACACCTTAAGCCGAGGTTTGGACCCGCAGGGATCGCGCTTAGGGCGGTCATATAAAACTGCGATGCGATGCACCTGCGCATCGCATTCATTCCGGTTCGTGCGCTCGTCCTGAACGCACGCTTCCATTGTTCTCGCTCTCCCTTCTGGTAGAGCGCTATCGCGAGTGTATTGTTCGCGAGTTTCGGCTTATCGCCGCCCTAATCTCCGATAACGACGGTTAGTCCTTGACCGACCGCCCGTTTCGTGGAATTGGGGTTTAAGCCCTAATTACCGATAACGACGATTAGTCCTTGACTAATCGTTGTTTCGTGGAATTGGGTTTAAGTCCTAATTACCGATAACGACAGTCAGTCTTTTGACCGACCGCCGTGTTTCGAGGAATTGGGGTGTACGCAGTTCCTACCAGTTCCGAAGCGTCAACAATTAAACAACAAGTTGGCCCCCTCAGGGCAAGTCGGCTGAAACTTAACAGTGCCAACGAAACCGACTAAACGAAGACCCGTGACGTTGCTGCGCCCTTCAGGCTAAAGCGAAATCGGAAGTGTACGGTTAGAACAGAGGCATTTGGAGTGACCCCATAGTCTCTGCCGTACAAGTACTGACAGACAGACGTTACCTTAGGGCCCCTCGGCACATTAAGATTGGCCGAGGGCGATACAAGCTTAGGGCTCACCAGTAGGACACACCCTCCTCGCCTATCCCGGCGAGGAGGTAATTACACCTCACACACTCCCGGGTTGTCCCACCCGGGAGGTAGGGATAAATACCCCGCGTTTAATTTATAGGCGCGTTTAAACTCACGATTCCCCCGGGTTTGTTGTGGGTTCTTCCCGGGGAACGTGTTCGATAACCGAACCCTCCTGTTTCGTGCGTTTTTAGGTCGAGATAGGGATAAAAACCACCAAGTCCGCAAACGTCCATTTCCCCCTTTCGCTGAAATCCTTTTCTCCCCAGACAACATGTCTGAGGAGAAAAGGAAGCATGAGGCAGCTTTTGCCATCCTGCTGAAAAGCAGTAAAATCAATTCAAAATTCAACCGCATTATGCAGGAATTACCGGACCCCCTGCCCGACGGATTCTTGGAATCCATTTGTGAGGGTGCAAGACTCTCAAAGCCCCGCTCACGCTCCCCGCGCTCTCGATCGCCCACTCAGAGCCGCTCTGTCTCGGACCATTCAGAGTCCGTTTGTTCTCCGGACACATCCCAGTCCGCAGCCCCCCCACTCTTGGACCAAGCAGAGTCCGCCACCCCCTCCCCCACTCCCGGCCAGGAACGCTCTACGGACTCAGACGCAATGTCCGTAGGACAGGCGTCCAATGAGGAGTCCGCCTCCGACACAGACGACTTCACGCTCGTCAAAGGAGGCAAGCGAAAGCGGAAAACCCGTAAAACCCAGGCCGAGGAGCCCTCCGTTCCCGCCAAAGCTGTAAGAATCACAGCCTCTCCCCCCACCCCCGCGATAACCTCTCGAGGTAGCGCATCTCCCGCGCACCAATCCCAAGCCAGCTCGCCCTCAGCGAGATCGCAGGCTAGCGCCCCAGGAGCGCCTAAATCCAAACGCCCCCCCCCCCCCCACTCAAACTCCTAGGGTCCGACAAATTCAATTGGACCGACCTCTCAGCATCGCTGAAGGTCAAAGGGGTCGTCCCCCTCCATACCAGGTGGAATCCCAAGGATGGGTGTTACACCATCCAACTTGAGTCCTCCTCCCACCACCGTACAGCCACCTCGCTCTTTGACGAGAGAGGCTTACAGTATTTTACATACGCCCTCCCAGAGGAGAAACGGCGTCGCGTTGTCATACGCAACCTCCCCATTTTCCTCACACCCGAGGAGATTATGACCGACCTCAAAGAGGTCAAAGCCCTCCCCGTGCAGCAAGTGCATAGGATGCACCGCGGGCACAGGGGCCAAAACGGGCACCTTGAAATGGTGTTAGTCATTCTTGACAACACCAAGGAAGCCACCGCAATCTTCAACATTAAAGATGTTGCGGGACTCGGTGGCATCCGTGTCGAGCCCCCTAACAAAAGGGGATACATAGGGCAGTGTCATAACTGCCAACGATACGGCCATGCCTCAGGTCGGTGCAAAATGCGCCCCAGGTGCGTTAAGTGCCTGGAAGACCACGGCACGGCCGATTGCACACGCCCCAAGGATAGAGCTGCATGCTCGGAGCCCCCGAGCTGTATACTCTGCGGGCAGGCAGGCCACCCCGCCAATTATAGGGGATGCAAAGAGGCTCCCAAAGCGGCACGAATCCCCATCAGGGGTCGTCGCCCAATCCCACCCAGAGCGGCCCCTCAATTCGAGAGGACCCCCAACCCCATCTTGGCCCCCGCATGGAGGACCGGTCCGCCGCCCTCCCTCATGAGCACCACCCATTTCCCCCTTCTTAAAGGAGTGATCCCCCCGCCCACGACCACTCCGGTCGCTCGGGCACCCGCGAAGGCCCCTCAGGCCGCTCCAAAATCGGTCCCAGCCCCAGCCCCGGCCCCGGCTCCCGCCCCGGCCCCGGCTCCGGCCCCCGCTCCGGCCCCCGTGCCAACTCCCATCAGGCCCCCGCTGGCCGCTACGGCCGCACCACGCCACAAACCCACCCAGGCCCCTCAGGCTCAACCCATGGCCCCTCAGGCTCCCGCCCCCGGCCCCCCTCAGGCGCCACTCGACCTCATCAGCGAGGTACTCTCTTTTTCGCTCATGTTTGACATGAGCAAACTCCAGCCCCTGCTGGACAGATACTGCTACTTTAAAGCAAATCCCCACCTTCCCAACGCCAGGGTAGAAATGGTCCTGGCCGCAGCCGACGTCAACCGGCTGATAAACAACACCCCCCGGTAAACCCAAAATGAACATACGGCCCTTAACTAATTTATCTAGCAGGATAAAACCCTATTCACTTAGAATAGGGTTTTTTAACGCCAATGGCATGTCAGGCCTCCGCGATGAGCTGGGAGAATTTCTCCGCGATAAAAATATTGATGTCTTCCTCATCCAGGAGACATTTTTAAAACCCGCCCGCCGTAACCCAAGCTTGGCCAATTATAGTTTAGTACGAAACGATCGTACAGACGGTGCCCTCGGAGGCACCCTTATATATTACAAGAGGACGCTGCATTGCACGCCTCTATCCCCCCCCCGACGACCTGGAGAACATTGAAGTCTCAGTTTGCCTACTAGCGATGACCGGTCATCAGCCGATCACTATAGTGTCGGCGTATCTATCTCCCCAACGCGATCTCTTAGTAGGCGACCTAGATCGTCTATTTAAGCTTGGCGACTCCGTCATAGTGGCAGGAGATCTCAACGCCAAACACATAATGTGGAGCTGTAACTCGTCTAATGCACGAGGGACAGTTCTTGAACGCTATCTTGACAGAGCACCTATAGACATTCTAGTGCCACTCGAACCCACCCACTATTGTTATGACGACAACATGGGACGACCCGACATACTCGATCTAGCGCTCGTAAAGAATGTAAACTTGCGTTTACACTCTATACGAGTGCTACACGAGCTTGACTCTGACCATAGACCTCTTATCATAGAATTTATCCCCCATAGCGGCCCCACTGATACAGGTCGTAGCGACATCCCGATGAGAGTGGTGACCGACTGGTCTCAAGTGAGATCCAAGTTGGCCGCCACCACATCCGCAGACTTAGATACGATCCCCTCCCTGATAGAGACCACTGACGAAGTCAATAGTGCGATCCTTACTCTCACTAATCACGTACAATCTGTCGTAGACGGATGCTCAGAGGAAAAACCCGCGACTGTACCCAGTCACGCCGTTATCCCTGAGCACGTACGGGAGATAGTGAGGGAAAGGAATGCAACTACCAGAGCTTACTACTCTGCCCCAACGGCCGATAGAAAATCCACCATGCGATACTGGCAACGTCAGGCCAAGAAATGCAAGGTGGAAGTCTATAACGGCCGCTGGGAGCAAAAGCTCACTGACCTTGATCCCACTCATACAGAGTATTGGAAGCTTTTCAGCTGCTTCAAATCTCCCAACGAGGCATCCATGCCTCCCCTCATCCGTCCCAACCAACCGCCAGCCTTCGATGACTTCGAAAAGTCCGAATGCCTGGCGAGCGAACTCGAGACTCAATGCTCTCCAAGTACGATGCCGATAGCTGCCGATCATTTAGATAAGATTAACTCTGAAGTCGAACGTAGGAACGCGAGACCGCCAACCCCTCCGCGCGAAACCGGTCCCATTCCCGACACGCAGTTCGATGAAAACGCTAACGACAATAGCGAAAATAATGATGATCCTCTCAGACCTGTGACAGTCGTAGAGGTGTCAGACCTGATCAAGCGTCTAAAAGTGCGGAAAGCGCCGGGTGCGGACGGCGTTTCCAATCGCACAGTTAGAAACTTTCCCCCCTTGCTCATTGCCCTTTTGGCTGCGATACTCAACGCAGCGTTTAAAAATAGTATGTTTCCACCCGCGTGGAAAGAGGCCACAGTTATCGGGTTTAAAAAGCCCGGTAAGCCGAGCAACCAGGCCTCGTCATACAGGCCGATAAGTCTGCTCAGTTCTCTCAGTAAACTTTACGAGCGCGTCGTGTACGCTCGACTCTTAGATTTCACCCGAGTGCGGCACTTGATCCCGGACGAACAGTTCGGGTTCCGTGCTCGCCACTCCTGTGTCCATCAAGTACATCGAATCACTGAGCATATACTCAGTAAATTCGATAGAAAGATTATGACGGGAGCCCTCTTCTTCGATATCGCTAAAGCGTTCGACCGCGTGTGGCACAACGGCTTATTATATAAGCTGTACACTCTCGGAGTGCCCACCCAAATCGTGCACATCATTCGCGATTTTCTGTCGGACAGAGGCTTTCGATATCGAGTTGAGGGTACCCTTTCGAACCGTCACACCATAACAGCCGGTGTTCCCCAAGGATCCGTACTCTCCCCCCTCCTGTTCACGCTATACACTAGCGATATCCCTGTCCGCCACGGCGTTCAGGTGGCAATGTACGCTGACGACACTGCTATTTACGTCTCTGGCAGAAAGCCAGAGATCATAAGGAAAGCCCTGCAAGCGGCGGCCAAAGACCTTGAGTCTTGGTTCCGCCGCTGGCGTATAGAGGTAAATCCTAGCAAGAGCGCTGCCATACTCTTTATACGGGACCGCGCTCCCAGACCTAACGTAGCCCCAGTCCTTATGTTTGACGAGCCTATCCCCTGGATGGACAAAATCAAATACTTAGGAGTGACGCTTGATCGGCATCTGACCTTCGCTGCACATGTAAAAGCAGCGCGCGCAAAGGCTGCATTCGTGTTGTCCCAATTACATTGTTTATTAAACAAAAAGAGCAAGCTATCGGCCCGGAACAAACTCCGTGCCTATACGTCCTGCATAAGGCCCATACTATGTTACGCGTCCCCGGTATTCGCCCACGCGAAAAACACAATATTACATAAGCTTCAAACTTTGCAGAATCGATTCTTACGTAGAGCCGTAGGCGCGCCTTGGTACGTACGTAATAAAAACTTGCACATTGACGCAAATCTGCCTACCATCCGGCAGTTTATGAAGCGAGCTTCAGCGAGCTATTTCGATCGGGCGAGTCACCACCCGAATCCGCTGGTCAGAGCGGCCGCGATTTACACTCCTTTTGATCGCGCCAAAAGGAGACGTCCAAGGCACGTCTTAAAAGATCCGGACGATGAGACCACGTTGGCCATCGCCGCTATGAATAATCATTTACAGAACCACACTGCACAAACCGCCAACAATACAACGCGCCGACGCGTTTCGCGCCGCGCCCGCCCCTGATCCCGACCCTATCTCCGGCCCCACGAGGCCGATGACATTCCGGTTATCGCCAACCGAATGGAGTAGAGCGAAAGTTGCACCGCCCATAATCGCATATGTCTCATATGTCTCTCCGCAACGTCCTAAGCCGAGGCACGGACCCGCATGGGTCACCCTTAGGCAGTTGCGCTAAATTTTTAGGCTGGAGCGCCCTCTGCGCTCGCCGATTGCCCGGTGAAGTAGACTAGTGCCGTCTCGAGACAGGCCGCCTACAAAAAGCCCGACCTAAAAAAAAAAAAAAAAAAAAAACCTGCGCATCGCATTCAACTTGCGATGCGAATTGCTGCGATTCGATTCAGGTGGCCATCGCAGTTTTGTGTATCCGCCCCGTAGGCAGTTGCACCAAATTTATTTAATCTGGGAGCCCTTTGCTCTACTTTACAAATTCCTGTAGAATCAGTCAGTATCTATCTTTACGTCCGTCACGTCGCCGTCGGTTGTGTGACGTAAGCATAATTTTGGCTTACATGTGTTGTTGGATGCAGCGACACGGGTCGCACTCCGCAACTTGTGGGCACTTCATGATTAATTGGTCTTTTTCTTCTTTGTACCGACTTATTTACGTTAAGGGGAAGTTGAAAAAGTTCAGAAAAGCACACTCTTTATAAGCCTATATCCTCTGTACCTTAGCAAACGTCATTAGGAATTGACTTGCAAAAAAATACGTTGTTATCATAAAAAAATATCTGATCAACTCCTCGAACAGTATAAAGTTCAAAACACTCAAAAACATTACCGTCCAATTTCATTTGTTAAAAAATCATACTTAATATCTCCATGCCGCCGGGAAGGTTTTTAAATAAATCTACAAACGCAAGGCGCACTTATTTCCACTTCACGAACTGAAATGTAGCAACTCAAACTTCAATCACAACTTACCTCTTTAGCATTGCCATCTATTTGATGCTTAATCTTAACGATCGCATTTACCATTATTGCGCCACTTACGTATTTTCTCATGCTGAATTTCCAGGGAATAAGTTCCGGAGAGTCTAATTTATCTAGCTCTAAGAAGTGCTTCAATTACATGGTGTTGTTATTTTTGACAGTCTTAACCATCTTTAGCTTTACTAGTAAAGCATTTACATAAGAATCGTTTGGTTTTGATGTAGTGTAATAGTTGTAGAAGGTTTAGGAGTCCGCATTCTCATCTCGATTTAAAATTGATTCTTACTTAAAGCTTGGGGCCTGGGCACGCTTTGGTACGTGCTTTACTAAAAAGTAAAAAAAACTGGTTGCCTGTAAAGTCGGTTTTACGGACGAAGATTTTACGTGACAACGTCTTTTTCTCGGTAGAAAGGCATTCGCCGGTCCGGCAGGCCTCTCTCTCGTTCGGTGACTCATCGTTACGTTACCGGGCGTAACACTTTTTCATGAGTGACTCCGAGCCGCAACCTAATTTAAGACGTTGTCACGTAAAAAAATGTACACAGATAGACGTAAACTACCATAAAGTAATTCATGGAAATAGCATCCATATGATTCTGCCTTCATAAGTCCATTCAAAAAACCCGTGCCACATCTAGAAACTTTGTAGCTGGGTGTATCGTTTTTCTGTTGCACGCACAAAGCGCGTATTAAGCTTAGCGAAATGAGTGGTTCGCTTTACGTTTTAATACTCTCGACAGTTATGGTCTGCTAACAAATGTGTTTGTTTCGCCAGAGGTTTGAGCGTTCGCTGGAATACTTCTGTAAATTGTGGTTCGAGTTTATTTTTCTGTTTCAGTGAATGACTGCACCAGCATTTTGTATATAAGAGGGAACTGGGTACTGCGAAATATGTTTTTTGCTATGGTAGCTCTAGGTATTACGGTTATTATCTTTTGTAGAAAGAAAATAATAGATAATGACACCCCAGTTGTAAGCATCTTTGGAAAAGCCCTAAATGGGTGATCGAGTTATTTCAGCCGAAATGAGGATGACGATTATATCAAAGTGAACTGTAAGCTTGATCACCACTTTCCTTGTATAAAAACTATCAGAATTGCTACTGCTAAGTCTGATGTTATCATCGCTGGAACCCTTTGTTGATGGCCCATAAGCGTGAAATGTTTTCTTATTAGGAACCTTTATACTGTTGTTGTTTTATCATTGCAAAGGATCAATTCACTCGTCATTAAGAACAAGTTTTACTACGAGGCCAATTCTGAAATTGCGAAAAAAAATCTGCTGCTCCACTCTGGTCTTTCCAGGCGAAGATTTCAGAATTGGCTCCAAAGTAGTTCATAATGATGAGTAAAAATGCCCCTGTGTAATTTTTTAAATGTCTCGTAAATAATCTATATCTATATATATAAAAATCAATTGCTGTTCGTTAGTCTCACTAAAACTCGAGAACGGCTTAACCGATTTGGCTAATTTTGGTTTTGAATGATTTTTGGAAATCCAGGGAAGGTTTAAAAGATAATAAAATATGAAGAAATTGAAGGAAAATAGTAAAAACCACAATTTTATTTTCTCATACAAATAATCCGTATCTATCAAACCCTTGACACATTATTTATTTCTGAGGCAATACGAAGTTTGCCGGATCAGCTAGTATTTTATATAAATAACCTAGATACTTTAAAAATATCGCACCTGCAAACTTCTTATCACCGCAATTACAATGCAAACCACACGTCCGATATATTATTTACATTAAAAATGCCTCCAAATCTTCTATCCACACATAGCACGCAAATTATAATATCAGATTCGTTTACCGACGTAACATCGCATCAAAATTCAATTTTGTTCATCACAATAACGATGGCACCGGGTGTCGTTCGGTATTCCTAATTGCTTGCTTTGTGATGCAAGTTTACCAAACATCACGATCTCTACATTATTCTTGCCTTTCTTTAAACGTCTGCTACACGGTATTAAGCAGCGGTTTAAACAAAGGTTTGATACAGTGTAGACTGTTGTTTTATGCCAAATATCACATGACATTCATACGTCCTTGGTAGCAGGGCTTGCGTTGCAAACCATTGGCAGAAGCGTTGGTTTGAAACCGTGTAGCCGCATGTTTAACCTCCTGAGGCCTGGGATATTTTAAAGTAAGAAATTACTTTTAAAAATATCCTAAACTTTTAATTATGTTTTTAGTTTATAGAATTGCAAAAAAAATAAATAAATAAATTCTGGTGGCATATTGTAGATTTTCTTAATGTATTATATATATTATATAAGTTCCCAATGAGTACTCAAAACGTGATCTATTCACAATGTTCTTTATTATTTGAATGCCATACTGGCTTGACCAATACTTTTTAATCATTGGCAAATTAATGCTATCCATTATTAACAAAATTCCATTAAAACCTTTTAATTTTTTCAAAGATAGTTTGAATTCCTATTCATGTTTTAGCAGATACCTATGTTATGTTTGTGGCATCTGCCATAAGTTCTAACATATTTTTATTTATTTAGCTATTGTTCGAAGTACTCTTTATCCGTCCATGAATCAGTGCTAATCAATTTATATCTTGGCTGAAAATTTGGATTTTCTATGGGTAAAAAATTGCCGATCCAACTATTAGGTATTTGTCGCCAAGGCCGATCTATCATTTTGCACACCCAGTTCTTACACGACCTCGTGGTCTCTCACTTGCACCACGTCTATTTCTTCTTGTACGACTCCTAGAAGAAGTTACGTTTTTTTTTAACTCGGATTCTGGCTGACTTTTTTCGGTAGAAGAACCGGAAGAACTTGAACTCGAGGAAATACTGTCGTCATTTTGCATTGGCACGACTTCTGGATCGTCTTCATCAGTTATATAGAGTTCCGAATCGTATAAAATATCTTAATTACATTATCATTAATACCGGATAGTAAGGAAAAACGTTCGAAATATGCCGCATTATAGGAAAACATTTCTATGTCATACAGGTATTACACTGGGCTCCATTCATTTGACCTAGTCATTGGGACCTCATGTAATACCTGTATGACATAGGGTATTTCAACACTCGCTGTGCAGCTAGCATGCCAATTCCGACAGTTATTCAAGACATTTTGAACAAAAAGTTTCTAGACTAAGAAAGATAACATAAATACTTATCATAATCATTAATATTTTACCAATAAGAACGAAATTACTTAACAGGTCGTTCTGATCGAAACGCCATTGTTACCACGAATGAAAAAATAAAACTCCTAAACGTTAATTTGACAGTCAATAAATGCTTAAAATGGGAGACAGATACCTTGTCAATTGAACAGTAAAAATACCAACCACTTTTAACAGATGGAGTTGTCACGAATTTTTAAATCCTATGTATTAAATATATGACGCGGGGCCCCAGGAGGTTAAAACCACGCGTACGACCAGGGCCATGAAACTTAGTACAAAATAATTCAACACTTTTTTCCATATACACTAGCGCCAACTAGCGACGAATGCCCCGCCAGAAAATAAACTTTTGCTAATTAATGTCACAATATGGCAGGAGATGTCACTAGTAACTCTGTATATTTTGTTAATTAATATTTCATGTTTAAATAATTATAGTAATTATATATTCACTATAATATTGCTCAGTATTTTTTTTTAAGAAAATAAAAATGCATTTAATAATGTTTTGAAAAATATGATGAATTGACCTGTATTGTCTATGGCTCGTAATTTTATTTACTCTGGTATTTATCTATTTGTTTATTGGTAGTATTTATTACATTTATCGTTTTATTAAGTATTTTATTTTAATGGTTTTATTATATGTATTATATCTGTATGTACCATGTATTAGTGCCATTATAAATCATTTCACATCTGTGGTTCATTCTCGCTAAGGTTCCTGTTGAAAACCAGCGTCAGGTACCTCATATACGAAGTTACCTGACATTTACTGAACAGGAGACATTTTTGACGCAGCCGTGAGGCACATATTACGTGAAGGTATGTACCTAATAATTTTAGAAATTGTGTTGTCTTTTCTTTGTTTATTGTTAGCAACGTTTTATGTCTGTTTTATGTGTCTCGCTGTGTGCCAAATAAATGTTTCTTTCTTTCTTATGCAAGAATCTTTTCCTCAAATACCGCACAACTCTGTTGTGGGCATCTTTGGGGAAGACTTTGTCCAGCAGTAGATGTCTTTCAGCTGGAGTGATGATGGGAAATATTCTAAATATAAATTTCCGAAGTTTTATACCTATTTTGAATTTGAAATTCTTGTTTACCAAATGGCACATAAAAGTGATGTATTGTTACTTTTTAAGTAATTAAGTTTTTTTAATCTGAAAATCTTCACTGTACGTTTATTATTTATAAGATGCTTTGTTGCTTGGCTCAATGCTGATTTAGCTGTACAAAACTGTTGAAATAATGATTTTGTGATGTATTATTATCATTACTGTTAAATTATTTGTAAGTGAAGGTATGGAAAGAGAATGTCTAGTTTTATTTTGCCAAACTTATGTTTTGTCAGTTCGTAAAAGAGAAAATGTAACATTCTGGTGATGTATTGAACTATTTTAAGTTGTAGTAATTTTTGAACAATTATTTATTTAATTGAAAAAATAAAATAAATTTCTGTCAATGTATCAATTGTATTTCCCCTTAACTTTTTTTTCTTTCGTATCACAAGCAATTAAAATATTCTCAGTTATTATATATCTACATATGTTCTTATGTTGAACTAAATTTGAAATAAAACACTTCAAAAGTATATACCTTATTTTATTTTTGACTTGATAAGCAGTGTTGTTATTTACATTAAACAGAAAATTAAACGGCGTATCGGCTGCCTTTAAATATTGTTTATCAATGTTTTTTTTTTTATTCTAAACAAGAGGTAATAAACCACTTGTTTAGAATTAAAAAATATATATTCAGAGTTCTTAATAATATAGGTACCCTTTATACAAATAAATACAAGCGCCATCTATTGGCACCTACGTAAAATCACATGAAAGCGCTATCTAGTGGTGAATGCCCCTCACTTTTCCCAAACTTTACGTTCAGTTGCCAATCTATACCCTATATACTGTATAATCTATGCGTACGACAGTCACTCTGCGTCAGCGAGCGCGTGCGGACGCAACTGATGTTCGACTTAAGTTATTTATGTCACGAAAGTCCAAAAGCTTAATAAAATTAAGGTTATATGACAAAGCGTTAATCTCTCCTTTAACCACCGCCTCATCTTTATTATTTTATTCCTCTTTTTTCTCTATTCACGGTATACAAACGAAATATCGACATCCTATCCGAGCAATTCAGTTGGTTTCAAACCGTGTAGCCCGCAATCCGTATCTCACTTCCGTTCAAGGTCACCTTGGTTTCATACCCCATTTTAAACCGTGTAGCAGACGCTTTAGACCCTAAAGTTAAGGGGGTTATAATTCAGAAGAAAAAAAGACTGATAAAATTTGAAACTTGATATTGACAAGGATGGCTTATGCCCATTAGTTCGATTCATTATTTCGATCGTCGAAATAATGAGAATTATTTTTCTCATTTGTCTCGTGTTGGTTAGGCGTGATGGGGACCATGGGCGCCCCCGACTTCCCCCGACGCGTTATATTGGGATTTATCCATTTTCTGTAAATTTCCCAGTACCTCGAAGTTTGGTAACGTGCCCGAGAGTGTCAACAGGTTCGCGACCTGTTTCATGGTCCAAAAACGGAACCGGCGAATCGTGAGTGTTTGCGTGTATGATTGAATGCATGCATTTACCTCTGCCTACCCCCTCGGGGATTACAGGCGTGAAGTTACGTTTATTAATACAAGCAAACACGAGTTTGACAAACAAAGCCTTGATACCAACAGCGAAATTGCGAACGAATGGACCCGATAGCGGAACAGGGCGATTCGCCAGGATTGGCGACTTCCCGTGCTGACGTGCATCCAAACCGCTACGTAATCAGGTTGCTGACGCCTTGTCCATACCTAGATACATTATAAATATTCGCAAACATAAGGAGCTGACAAGCGAAATCAGGATATGTTTATTCAGTTTATTCAATTATGTAATATCCTAACCCCCTTATTCATAAACGTACATTAGACACATTTTAGCTATAGAATGCTTTGTCTTTGTCAGTTGCATTGTCAAATGTGCAGGATAGAAAGAGACAAAGCAGAGATTAGCAACACTTTAGCTAAAATACGTTTATGATTAAGGGGGTAATTATCTGTACTTATAATAAATCTGTAGAAGTGTAAATTCTGTACATCAAAAATATTGAAAAAATAAATACCAGGGGATGTTATTAGATCGATAATGAACACAAATATGTGATTAGAATTTTTTTTGTCTGTCTGTCTGTCTGTCTGTTTGTTCAAGCATCACATAAAAACTACATGGCGATTACAATGAAACTTGGTATGATTATACTTTAACCTTTGGCGCACAACACTGGGTACTTTTTATTCCGGAAAAATGTCTATTTGTCTGTGTGTTTGTGCACGCTAATATCAGAAACGGCTTATTCGATTAGCGGTTTACCACTAATATATTGTGGTAAGTTTCACTTAAGATTAAGTGTTTGTTTCATGTGAATCGGTTCAGAAATAAAAAAGTTATGTCAATTTAAAAAATCGTATCGAATATTTTTAAGCTATTCTGTACCTTAGTTCTATCTTTAAGGGAGTTTCGTACCTAATAGATAAAAACGGACCCTACGGATAACTAATCCTCCGCTGTCTGTCTGTCCGTCCGTCCGTCTGTCTGTCACCAGACTGTATCTCATAAATAGTGATAGCTAGAAAGGTAACATTTTCACAAAGTATGTATTTCTGTTACCGCTATAATGTAGACGCTTAAATTTTTTACAGAATTTTTAGGTCTTATGTTGTGTTGAAGCCTCCATAATAAATCTATATACATACAAATAAATAAAATTGGATTGTCTGTTTGTAATATTGAAATAACCGCTTTTAACTAAACGCATATTATGTATGTATACACGGTACATATACCTTACAATTTTTGTCTGTCTGTCTGTTTGGCGGGGCTAATCTTGGGAACGGCTTGACCGATTTTGACGGGACATTCACTGGCAGATAGCTGATGTGGTAAGGAGTAACTTAGGCTACTTTTATCTCCATACATCCATACACACATACTTACCTACATACAAATAAGTAGAACTGGAATGTATCCGACTTTGACGGGACTTCCATGGGTAGGTAGCTGATCTAACAAGGAGTAACTTAGGCTACTTTTATCTCCATACAACCATACATACCTACATACAAATAAACAGAATTTGAGTGTCTCCGATTTTGTCGGGACTTTCACTGGCAGATAGCTGATATCATAAGGAGTAACTTACGCTACTTTTATACTAGCTGCGCCCACGACTTCGTCCGGGTAGATACTGAACAATCATATTTTTTCTCACGTAGGCGAAGTCGCGGGCACAGCTAGTATGAAATAATTGAAGAAAGAATTGAAAAACTGAATAAACATTACACCATCAAACAATTAAGAGTATATCCTCCTGGAGAGCACTTTTACATCGTCATTTTTTTTTAAACTACCCTAGAGTGAATAACCACTACCTAATAATAATCAAAACCCATAATAAATTAAAAAGAAACGAAACAATTATGTTTAATATGGAAAGAATCATTTATTTACAAATTCCTCCATTTCCCCATTTGAAAGGAAACCGAGAAATGAATGTATTTGGTCGTCATAATAAAGGTAATGAAGATATATATCACTGGTGGAAGTGTTCATTGTAGGAGGTTGAGGGCGTAGGCACCACCGCATTAATCTATCTGCCGCCAAATGGTAGTGTTCACGTGTCAGCACTATCGTTTTCCGGTAAGATAGTATGGGCCCGTATTAACTATCACCGATACGTAGCAACTGAGGTTTCGGAGGTGGCAACGTATCTGCATTTAAGTTTTTGACGTGACAACGTCTTAAATTAGGTTGCGGCTCGGAGTCACTCATGAAAAAATGTAACGCCCGGTAACGTAACGATGAGTCACCGAACGAGAGAGAGGCCTGCCGGACCGGCGAATGCCTTTCTACCGAGAAAAAGACGTTGTCACGTAAAATCTTCGCCCGTAAAACCGACTTTACAGGCAACCAGTTTTTTTATGTAATTGAAGTAAGCATGCAGTTCACACAGATGTTAAGTGATGACTGCAGCCTATAGACACCCACACAAAGATCAAGGTCAGAATGCAGATGTGTTACCACTCCTGAGGCCTAAGGTTAACCTCTGTGCCAGAAATCTAGACTACAATTTAGACTACAATCATCACTTAACATCGATGTAAACTGCATACTTGTTTGCCACTTTCATTACATTAAAAAAACTATTAAAATTTGTTCGCGCTTACACTTTGCGTGCTTGAACCGGTTGTTCGCACGAGTTGGTGGGAGCATCGGCTTGGTCAATCGCAGCGATGACACTATGACGTAGTGGTGACGCTCTACAATCGCATTGGTTCGCTAGTTTTGTTCCGACCCCTTACCTTCCTCGAATCATGTAATGGAATGAATAGACACTTTTTGATGTTGAACGCAGCAGATCTTTTATTTCGTATTTTTCGCATATAATTAATTATCCCATATCGTAACGACAACCGCGTATCGTCAATTTCACGCAAACACATACACAAAATTGTATTGTGGCTGAATTACAACAACTTCAAGAAACCCACTTCATCCCATACTAGTACTCTATTTTAGAATCCGTAATCATTCCAAGTTTGAATTTATTATGAACCTTTCAACATTTGAATTTATAACAATCCAGGGGCAAACAATAATATACCGATAACATTAACAAAGTTTGCATTCTCAGGAAGAAATATTAATGAAACAATGGTGGAAGTGGCTAGCTAATTTTGAATTCTAATCATGTAAAAAGCTTTGTTCAATCGATGGCGCCAGGGAAATAATAGACTAGCTGATTTAAATGTAGCTTCAGCACTGCGGTAATATGAAATTACAAACACGCCAATTTAAAGCTCGATGTGAACAAAAGAACGATTTTTTTTACTGAATTAATCTAGATTTTGTTTTTTTTTTTATGTAATGGAAGTGGCAAATAAGCATGCAGTTCACATTGATGTTAAGTCATGACTGCAGCCTATAGACACCCACAAAAAGACCAAGGTGGTCAAAATACAGATGCGTTACCTGAGGATTATTACATATTCTCTGCCTGAGGCCTAAGGTGTTATGTCTCTGTGCCGGAAATTACAAGGCAGTAGATTACCACCTGACCGGAACACGATAGTGCTGAACACTACCATTTAGCGGCAAGTATATTAGGTCGGGTCAGGTATTGTGATGGGTGACCGCTAGTGGCAAATTAAATGCGCGTTTCCGTGCTTCGGAGGACACGTTAAGCCGTCGTCCCGGTTGCTATCGATTGAGCAGTCGTTAAACCTTGTCGGAGCCCTTATGGGCGGTTTGAAAACATCCGACACCGGGTTGGCCACTAACCCGTTTCTCCACCAATACGCATTGGAGCAGCGTGGTGGTGTAAGCTCCAGGCCTCCCCCTAAAGAGGGAGAGACTCGTGCCCAGCAGTGGGACATATAATGGGTTGCCATTATTATTTATATATTAGGTACTGCGGTGGTGCCTACGCCCGCGAGCTCCGTCACTGGAGCTCTACCACCAGTTTTATTGGATTTATCGCAAAAACACATGGGAATGAAAATTATTTGAAGAAATTTGGAAAGAGAGATTTGACTTCAGATGGGACTTGAACTCGCAACCACTGGAATACTAGTCCAGCCGCTTACTTACTTATGGACTTCGGTAGCTCAGTTAGGACTGTTAGGAGAGGCTGGAATATAGATCCCAGTGCTCGCAGGTTCAATTTCCGTCTGAAGTCATTTTTTTCTTTAAAAAAGAGTATGGCTCTAAGTACTTAATATTATTCAGTAGAGTTCTTCTAAGTACCTAAGTAGTAATTGTGTTGGGCACGTGATTCATTTTTCTTTTGTTTTTTATTTTGTAAACTAAGGTAAGTAAGACAAATTCCGAGTAAAATTACTAACCTAAAACATTTTTGTTAAATATCAATTGATTTTATAGCTTTATAACTTAATTAACCAAGTTTTTAAACAACACACAGTTCAACGTTTTGTTTTACTAAGCGTATTTTTCATTCAAATTATTAAGAGGTACAATCACTTACTTGCAATAATACAGCCTGCCGTCCCTCCCCGTGTGAACAGTCCATCCTTCCTTCAATTCAGCCTGAAGTCTCTCCAGTGCCACCTCATCCTCCAAAGGCCCTTTGCCCTCCAGCCTAGGACTCCCGCATCCCAATCTGGGACTCCCAAACTTTGGACTAGCTCCCAGTTTTGGACTGGTGCCCAATTTGGGACTACTAGACGCTCCATCGCTCAAGCTGGGACTCCCAGTGAGGCGAGAACCAATGTTGGGACTGGGATTGGGACGGGGACTAGAGGTGAGCTTGGGACTGAGACTCGGGACCAGCTTGGGGCTGGCCGTGCCGCTGGGACCAGGCGACGATGACGCCTGCTGCAGCAGCATTCTTACATCATTGCACCATTTTAGGGGTTATCTGAAAATAAAAAATGAAGTCATTTTAACATTGGAAATAAAAAACTGCTCAATAATTATATTTTAAGATCTTAAAATAGAAAGTTTATGAATTTAATATGTCGAACATTTATTGTAACCCTGAAAATAAACGCCAGGTAACATTTCTTAAAACCTGCAAATCATTATCCGTAAAAACTTAAAACTGACAGTGGCACAGGCGAGAGACCTAAAAAGTGTTCAAAAGAATCGTGGAAACGAAACGCCCTCGTTGGGAAGCTCTCTAAAATGGCAACACCGATTAAAACTGGCCGCAAAAAGTCCACAGCAAATGCCGTCCAAATTGCTGCGAAAAAAAGAGAAACAAGTTCCCGCGCAAACCGTAATCGTTGGGTTCTAAATATGAATGGAAATACCCGCCATTTTTGCTATGGCATTTTACGCGTTTTTATTGGGTGAACGATAAAGCGTGGGGATTATAATATTTTGCAAAGCATTTTCGTTTCGTTACGCTCGAGTTCGTAAATATGCGACAAACCCGGGGGAATTCCCGCCTACTTTGTTATGATGTAAACAGATTAACGCGGTACTTTTCTACAGCTGAATATTGTTTATGTTGAACACTTTTTCCAATTTTATTTCATTCATGGCTGTCACATTAATTTATGGGTAGTATTTAATCTTACAACTGTAAATCCACATTTTTCTATCAAAGTATTCGAAATTGATGACAAAAATACTGAATTGCACACTAAATTTGCCCATCAAATAAATCAAATATACTACTGTTTGATGTTTAAAGCTTAACTATTTTACTGAATTACTATCTGATAACTTATAGTAAATCTAATTATGCTTTTAGTGCAACGATACATTTAATCTGTTATTTTGGAATAAGTACATGAAAAAAAAAAAGTCACCTATTAAATTTTAAAGAAAAAAAAATCTAACCTAACCTAAAACATGCATTCTTTGTTAAGCAATTTTAGATAATGATTTTAGTAATTCGGTGGTAATATTGGATAATTTAGTGTGCAAATCAGTATTTTTGTTATAAGGCGAGTCATTTTGTTTTAGAATGCTTATATCTGTGGTTTTAGCAAGATTTTCGTAGTAAAACTAGATAAATAAAGTCGCTAACTTTGATATATTTTAGACATTTTCTTATACTACACATTTAGTTATACAATTATTTAATTTGATAAAAAGTCATTTATTTGATATGCTGGTACATTATTAGTGGATAATTGTTAAATTTTAAATAGAAGTGCAATTAAAAATTCCCCTTAATTTATTGTCGAGTAACAATGTTGTGTACCTGCAACCTACCGCCCGCTGACGGCCGTTCTGCCCACAGAACAGAAAAAGATTTTCTGTTCTGTGGTTCTGCCGCTTGATTAACTACGGGGCTGACATACATCAAATCAACAATTTTTAGGCCTGTATTCCGAAATATCCACAAATAATCCCCTATAGGGCAGGGCATATATGACAACGAACGATCACAACTCGTACTTGCTTTAAAAGCGAGCTTCATACATTGTAGGAAACGTCTTTACGGTTTTTCTTGCATACCTACACTGTTTTATGTAATGGAAGTGGAAAACAAGCATGCAGTTCACATCGATGTCAAGTTTATTCAGTTTATTAATTTATTTCATATAAATAATTAGGCTCCTGGAGAGCACTTTTACATCGTTATTTTTTTTGTTTATACTAACTTAAAGTGAATAGTATCTAGTAAGTGATGACTGCAGCCTATAGACACCCACACAAGGACCAAGATCAAAATGCAGATGCGTTACCACTCCTGAGGTCGTATATTACCACCTGACCGGAACACGATAGTGCTGAACACTACCATTTAGCGGCAAGTATATTAAGTAATGCGGTGGTGCCTACGCCCGCGAGCTCCGTCACTGGAGCTCTACCACCAGTGAAAATAAATAGTTACGGAATAATCGCCTGTGCACACTTAATGATACACATACCCTGTATACATTACCCATAAATATTTTTGGGCCTAAAAAATACACGAACAAAGAACATACTAATATATTATCAAAATAATGGTTCAGAATTTTCAATGCATCCTCATTATAAGTTCAACAAACGAAATCTATAAGGAAAAAGATAAGAAAGAAATCACAAAGAATATCACTTATAAATGGTTATACCTACTGAATCACGTATTCTTTTAGATTGAATCCTCCAGAAATCTGTAATGAAACAACATAAAAGCCTGGCAGACACTTTTGGATATTAATGAGTAAAATTCACGGATTATGTAAAGGTATTTCTTTTATTTCAGTTGCCTTTTTGGGTCGTATTGGCGTATTACGCCGCGAATTGGTTTTGAATCAGGATTTTCGTGTTTCGGCAATCCATCTAAAAGGTACGAATGCTCATTTGATTGAAATTACAAATATACATACCTAATAAATATATTTATATATATAGACAATTTGGACAAACACATCTATCTATGTGACCCTATTTATAGGGCCAACAATACCTGGAACGGAAGTATAAGTAGATATAAAACAAATCAATATAAATAAGTATACTAATAAAGAACGAGTCGTTAAACCTTGTCGGAAGCCTTATGGGCGGTTCGGCAACATCCAACAGCGGGTTGGCCACTAACCCGTATCTCCCACCAACCCGCATTGGAGCAGCGTATTCTAGACTTACATTCCTATGATTTCCGGTACAGAAGGCCATCAAAAGTGGCAACGCCAACGCATCTACACTGCGACCTATAGATTTGCTTAAAATGTTTAGGTATAGGTGGTGGTAAGTATTTCATCCATGTCATAAAACCTTTGGTCTAAAATTTCACTTTGTTGCCACACTCAATTACCTCGTGTTTCATGCTAACTTTACTCAAACATCTCTAGGCTAGCAAACAAATTATTTGTCATCAAAAACAGGTTAAATATATTCAGAAACGGATCTCCCGCTTATTACTGCATATACCTATTAGACTCTCTGCATTAATTTCACTTTCTATCATCCTTTATCCTACCTCTGTTGTCGCCATTTTGCTAAAACATCTCAAAGCTTAAAGCCATGAAACAGTATTTAAAAATTCAGCCCAAAATTCACATACATCTGCAGTAAACATCAAACAGATAATCCATTCTACATAACTGAGTCACCGACAAGTACCGCACGAACTTCATTCCTGTACTCCGAGACCCTCGTGTTTTAATGAACCCTATCTTTAGAAGTTGCCTTTGTCATTTGCCAGCCTGGGGGTAACTCATTTTGTACGAGCTCCGGCCTGAATCTTGCATTGTTCACGTTGTCTCCTTATAATATTTTAGCTGTTTGCTTTAATATAAGTCTTGCACGAATATTTCCATCGAAACATACATACTCTGTTAAAAAAAATACTATCGTTCTTACACGACTGTTACCCGTATTTCGATGATTAAACCTTGTTTAATTTTTCCATCTTGCTTTCATTCATTTTATTTCCTACTAGAACATCCTGAAATTTGAAGTCATGAAACGGTATTTCAAGATCTACCTACCTATCTCAAAATTGGCGTATCTCTGCAAAACCATCAAATAATTATTGCATTTTGCGAAACGCAGTCACCGTCAAGTACCTCGCAAACGTCATCCCTGTACTCAGAGACCCTCATGTTTTAATGAACCCTCTCATTAGAAGTTGGCTTTGTCATTTGCCAGCCTGGGGGTAACTCATTTTGTGCGAACTCCGGCCTGAATCTTGCAATGTTCACTTTTCTTCTAATAATATATTAGCTGTTGCTTAAACGTAAGTGTGGCATGTATATCTCAGTCGAAACTTATTCTTTCTGTTAAAAAAAAACTTTACTACCATGTACCTACTTACACGACTGTACCCCTGTTTTGAGGATTAGACTTTCTTTAATTTTACCATCTGCCATCATTGCCTTCATTTTTTGTTCCTATTAACACAAAAACCATCAAACAGATAATGCATTTTGCGAAACGCAGTCACCGTCAAGTACCGCGCGAACGTCATCCCTATACTCCGAGACTCTCATGTTTTAATGAACCCTCTCATTAGAAGTTGCCTTTGTCATTTGCCAGCCTGGGGGGTAACTCATTTTGTACGAATTCCGGCCTGAATCTTGCATTGTTCACGGTGTCTTCTAATAATATATTGGCTGTTTGCTTAAACATAAGTGTTGCATGAATATCTCCGTCGAAACATAATCTTTCTGATAAAAAAAACTTTACTACCGTGTAACTAATTTTACTTTACTACTTACACGACTGTACTTCTATTTCGAGGATTAGATTTTTTTAATTTTGCCATCTAACATCATTGCCTTCATTTTTGTTCCTATTAACATAAAAACCATCAAACAGATAATGCATTTTGCGAAACGCAGTCACCATAAAGTCACCACTTATGGTTGGTGACTTTCCGTACAAAGGAGTGGAGAAGTTTAAAAATACCTTGGATGCACTGTGACTGATTCAAACACGCGAGAGGAGGAAATAAACATCCGAATCCAAAACACGCTGCGTTGCAGTGCAGGCCTACAAAAGGTATTGGCTTCCCGATTTCTCAGTAGACGCACCAAAATTCAGATCTACAAGACAGTCATAAGACCTATTTTAACATATGGATGTGAAACCTGGACGCTAGCTCACAAAGAAGAGCAAAAACTACTAGTGACCGAGAGGAAAATGCTCAGGAAAATTCTAGGCGCTGTTCGGGATGAAAGAGGAATCTGGAAGAGAAGGAAAAATAAAGATATAGAGCATCTGGTGGCAGAGCCAAATATCATCGGCCAAATAAAATCCCAGATGCTTCGCTGGCTTGGCCATCTTGAGAGAATGGGGGATGATCGAGCAGTGAAACTTGCATACTTGGGGCGACCTAGTGGCCGACGTCCAGTTGGTCGTCCCAGGTATCGCTGGAGTGATGAGGCGCTAAAAGATCTCCGTGATCTTCAGGTCGAAGACTGGCGGGTGGCAGCGCAGAACAGACAAAAATGGCTCATTTTGGGTCACTGCGCCCATAAAGAGAATAGAGTCACCATAAAGTACGGCGCGAACGTCATTCCTGTACTCCGAGACCCTCGTGTTTTAATGAACCCTCTCATTAGATGTTGCCTTTGTCATTTGCCAGCCTGGGGTAACTCATTTGTACGAGCTGCTGGAATCTTGGATTGTTCACGTTATCTTCTAATAATCTTAGATATTTGCTTTTGCATATTTTTTTGGCACAAATAACTATTCAACATTATTTCTAAAATGTAACCCTAAGCCTGTATATTTTGTGAAGAGACGGCGGTAAATTCATGCAATTCGTACAAAAACCCACGACTCGTGCCCGGAGATGTGAACAGGCTCGCCACCTGTTACATGGGCCAAAAACTTAACCGGCGAATCGTGGGTGTTTGCATGTATGCTTGAATGAATGCATTTACCTCTGCCTACCCCTTCGGTGATTACAGGCGTGAAATTACGTAATTTTATCAGTTTCAAGATAAAATTTCTGTAATATTTTTTTATTTAATGTTAGTGGCAAACAAGCATGCAGTTCCCATTGATGTTAAGTGATGACTGACGCCTATAGACACTTACACAAAGACCAAGGTCAAAATGTAGATGCGGTATCACTCCTGATGCCAAAGGTGTGATGCCCCTGTACCGGAAATTACAGGGCCGTTCTTCCGGACCGGGATTCTATATTTTCAAGGAGATTCTATATTTTATACTTCAAATTTTAAAAATTGAACCTCTCTACTCAAAATCTACTCGAATATTTTAAAAGAACGATCAACATCTCCTTGTAAACTTGGCCCTTTTTAAGGGCAATCAAACTAAAATATACCATACCATGTTTCACTGCGACATTTCAAATGAGAACCATATGGACGCATAACTTCAACGATAGTTTGAAAGCAAATCTTCGCAATGGAAGCACTTATGAGCACATTAGTCATGTGCTATCTCCAGTTCCCACATCATAAATTACCAACACAAAACTTTGGAATGAAGATTGCGAGTTACATCCCTTATTCCCCGGGGATAGATTGGAGGAATCTCCCCTACAATAGAGTAAATTAGATAACTTATAATGTCGATTATTGCAAACTTACTCGTCGCCAGACGTTACCTACTAAGAAAGGAAGAAGTTAATTAAGGTATTGTTATCAATAAATAAAAATAGTTAATCGTAGACTTGAATAGGCGTAGGTAATTTCCTTAGAAAGTTGGCCTGAAGATCAAAACTATAAATATAAAGGGTTTGTTTAGTTTAGTAACATACTTAATTGGGGGATAAGCATTGTTTATCTCAAATACCTGAAACCTTTAGTCTGAGCAAAATGCCTATGATATTAGTGAGAGTCTATAATCGCCACGCTTGGCATGCGGATTGGCGATCGTAGTGACGGTAGTTTATCGCAGGACGCTGCTGATGGAGAATCTGGCGTTATTGCACTTACTACCGCCGCCGTCCCATTGGAATGGTTCGACAACGATTGTTTGGTTGACTAACTGCACTAGAGGTGGTAGAGCTGCAGTGACGGAGCTCAGGGCGTAGGCACCACCGCATTACCTAATATACTTGAAGCTAAATGGTAGTGTTCTGCACTATTGTGTTCCGGTCAGGTGGTAATGTACGGCCCTGTAATTTCCGGCACAGAGGCATAACACCTAATGCCTCAGGAGTGGCAGCCCATCTGCATTTTGACCTCTGGTCATTGTGTGGGTGTCTATAGGCTGCAGTCATCACTTAACAGCAATGTGAACTGCATGCTTGTCTGCCACTTCCATTACATAAAAAAAAGAAAAAATTAATTTAGAAATTCTCTTCCAATAGATGAACATCTCACAGCCCCTACATCAGCTCACATTCCGATGCGAGCCCACGTCCCGAGTTAAAGTTAACTACATTTGTATGGCCAGCCATAGGTACGCGGATTTACTTTATGACCCTCCATAGAGCAACACGGCCCACCGGTCGCGGCGGACCGGAGGGGAGTAGCCATAGCGTGTATTACCGATGCAAAACAGTCTGTCATTTTTTGCGGGGGGGAAATGCGTGCGACACACACGCACACTACAAAAATCGTCTATTACTACGAAACTCACACCTTGCCTTTACCAAAATACAGAAACAATTTCACGCACACATTTAAACATCTAGGCGACAGGTATAGGGCCATTTGGGCTTGTACTTTGACAGAGGGGAAAGCCTGCATATGGTTACTCCCCTCCGTGTTGTTCTATGCTCCTTCGGAACGTTGACATTTATTGTTTACGGTCGAATTGCCCGCGGTCCATTTTTTGGGCCGTTCAGACTAACACTCATCGTCTAAGTCGTAATCTCGACCTTAACTCAACCTTACTCAATGGTATTGGTCTTAGTTGTAACTAATAACGTCAACTCGACATTCTGCCTCCGTTTGAGGTAAGAAAGCAATTGTCAAACTCCAAGGTTTTCTACTGGTGGTAGAGTTCCAGTGACGGAGCTCGCGGGCGTAGGCACCACCGCATTACCTAATATACTTGCCGCTAAATGGTAGTGTTCAGCACTATCGTGTTCCGGTCAGGTGGTAATGTACGGCCCTGTAATTTCAGGCACAGAGGCATATCACCTAATGCCTCAGGAGTGGCAGCGCATCTGCATTTTGAACTCTGGTCATTGTGTGGGTGTCTATAGACTGCAGTCATAACTTAACATCAATGTGAACTGCATGCTTGTTTGCCACTTTCATTACATAAAAAAAAAAAAAAAAAAGTACGTCACGACCTACCTTGAAGTTTCGAGGAGTATTTACATTTACGCCATATTCTTGCGCTCAATAAGTTTTTCGTGTCGGAACTGTCTGGAAAATATCATTAAATACCATATTTTTCTATAAAAATGGATTTTCAAGACTGTGAATTAGGTATCTATATGATAATCCATACACATGAGTTAATTTCAAGATACAAGAATATGGATTTCGAGGCGTCCTCATAAAGTATCTTAAACTGAGTGTCGAGTCAAGTAATGTTTCAAGTAACGTCTTAGAACATGGATGTAAGTACCCTTAAATTCATGGGTGACTGACGTTATGTGAGGCCGGGAATCAAGACCAACAGTCGCTTACAAACAATTCCCGCTGTATTCTAACAAATGCTAGCAACACGTAATCACTTACTTAGCAAGAACAAATACTATTGTTCCCTTGTAAAACGTGCGCGTGAGCAAGACAGAAAACACACAGATAGAGACAGACAAGGACAAAACACTCGACTGTGACAGGTGGCCGGTCGTTGACCCAGCTATTGTGTTGTAGGAACAATTTTGGTACAGCTTTATAAAGGATATCACGAATCATCCAGGCATTTAAACTCCGACTTTATCCCGTCGTGATAAAGTCCATTTGGAATGTTTTACTGGTCCGGGTCACAGAGCGTAGGGGTAACATAATTAAAAGGAATGATGCTATGGCAAAATTAGGATGTAGAAATGAAATCAAATGGCCATTTTCAGTAATTTGGAGATACCCAAGGCTTTTCTGTTGAAACTTTTTTATCCGCGGGGTGAATTGCGTTTCTGTAGATTCCCTACAAGCTTTTTTCATAGAGCAACATGGGCCACCGGCCGCGGCGGACTGGAGGGGAGTAGCCATAGCGTTTATTACCGATGCAAACCGTCTGTATTTTTTTGCGGGGGGAAATGCGTGCGACACACACGCACACTACAAAAATCGTCTATTACTACGAAACTCACACCTTGACTTTAACAAAATACAGAAACAATTTCACGCACACATTTAAACATTTAGGCGACAGGTATAGGCCCATTTGGGCTTGTAATTTGGCAGAGGGGAAAACCTGCATATGGCTACTCCCCTCCGGTGTTGCTCTATGGCTTTTTTTGATGATCGAGCTACAATTTTATTGCACAAAAGAATGGTCTTTCTATTGTCCTAATAGATTTAAGTTGATTTAACTGGTACGATAGTAATGTTTATTTCAAAAAGTTTATTTAATTACTGGCTGTGCCCACGACTTCGACCGCGTAGATACTGAACAACAATTTTGATAAATTCTACGCGGATAAAGTCGCGGGCACAGCTAGTCTAAATTAAATACGTTTATGTAAGCCGCATTCAACTCTGTTTATAATTTAAGCAGTGCTTGAAGTAGGTACATTTTCAATTTTGACGAAACAAAGTTTTGACAATGCTTCTAATTATAATAAGTAATCGAAACTACTCAACGGTTGTATTCATCATCATTTCAGTCAAAAGACGTCCACTGCTAAACAAAGGCCTCCCCCAAAGAATGCCACAACGAACGGTCCTGGGCCGCCCTTATCCAGGTCGTTAGTCCACCTCGTGGGGGACCTGCCTACGCTTCGTCTTCCGGGACGCGGTCGCCACTCCAGAACTCTTCTTCCCCAACAGCTGTCAGTTCTGCGAGCTATGTGCCCTTCCCACTGCCACGGTTGTATTGATTATAGAGTAACCTATCATCATTACTTCTTACGGACGTAGTCACGATCGCATTACGTCATCTATCTGCCGCCAAATTGAGTGCTGGAGTCAGAGCCCTATCGTTTACCGGTTAGATGCCAATTAATGCTTTGTAATTTCTACAATTAACATATTTCTTCATGTATCTACAAGCCAAGTCCATAACCGGGGGCCACTCTCTGCCTAGTGTAAAGAGGATATCAATTTTTACTGGTGGTGGAGTTCGAGAGGAAGGAGCTCGAGGGCGTTGGCACCACTGCATTACCTTATTTATCTGCCGCTTAATGGAAATGTTCAGCACTATTGTGTTCCGGTTAGATGATAATGTAGGTACATACATACAGAGGCATAACACCTTAAGCCTCAGGAGTGGTAACGCATCTGCATTTTGACCTTGGTCTTTGTGTGGGTGTCTATAGGCTGCAGTCATCACTTAACATCAATGTGAACTGCATGCTTGTTTGCCACTTTTAAAACAAAAAAAAACTATGTGAACTGCATGCTTGATTGCCACCTTACTTACAATTAAAAAAAATAGTCGGAATAACCTAAATTATAAAGCAACACTAATTAAGAAACGCTTGTTTCCAAATTCAGACCTCGTTTAACAGATGCTTACAGAGTACTTCGTCTTCGAAACCAGATTTCAAGAAAAAAACACGCAAATTATATTGTGTCTCGGTAATATTGACTAGGGTGCTTTCAAACTCGGCAGGATTACGCAATATTTTTATTTATTTCACGGGACTTACGTAGGCTCGTCACGATACGGCACTAGTTTACTTCACCGGGCAATCGACACAAAGGGCTCTTAACGCAATTAAATTTACACATATGCCTTATGGCATATGTGTAAATTTAATAAAAAGGAAAATTAAATAAAATTTAATAAAATTTAATTTGAAATATATGAATAAAAATTTTATCGGAATTTGATAATGTGTCCGGAGATGTCAATAAGCTCACAACATGCTACATGGATCAAAACATAACCGGCGAATCTTGGGTATTTTCATGTATGCTTGTATGCATGCATTTTTCTCCTACCCCCTTTGGAGACTACAGGCGTGAAGTCACGTTTATTTTCGAATTGTTCTTAAGCAATTTGAGTTATGTGTATCGAAAAAAATACCCGCAAGCTCCATGACAAGAATTTTATCATAGAATTTTGTTAAACTTTTCAACCGCTCGAAAACGCGATAAACCGCTCCGTTTGCGAGGGTCATTACAGCGGGTATTTGTTTATTTATACCGTGAGTCAACGCGTAGGCTAAGGTCATTGCGTACTATGTAGATGTGTTGATGTTGACAGAATTGATAAACATCACTTGTGTATAGGTATACTTAATGTGTAGATATCAACACGCTAATTACGGGGTAGATAGTGAGAGATGAATCGTAGATTACGTTTTAAAGCCTTTTTCCTGATATGCGGATTTGCGTCCGCACGCGGGTGTGGCCCGCACTTGTCACATGGATCCCACCGTTTCATACAATCTTTTCCTTTGACGCGTGGCACCCGCGTGCGAGGTGAGGATCATGACTTTTTTATATCCAATCTGTATACGACTGTATCTGTTAGCGGCACGCACCAAATTGCAACAGTGCAGATTTTTTGTTTTGAGTGTAGCTCGCTGACATGTTTACCCGCATGCGGACACACCTGCATGCGGACGCAAACCCGCTTGACAGGTAAAAGGCCCTCAGGTTTCTGTAATCAAATGGTAATGGAAGATGAGTAACAGCGTCCCGCGCTTTAGCGTACACAACAGTAGTGTAGGCCATTCGGGGAGAATACCTACCATAATCGCCACGGTTGGCAAGCAGATTGGCGAACGCAGTGGCAGTAGTTTTATCACTAGACGCTGGTGCCCATCTCGCGTTATATATTACCACCGCCCTATTATTTGAAGCGCCTAACCGCCATTGTTTGGTTGACAGTACTTAATATATACATATATCTACTCACTTGTAACTGAACGCTCGTTTCCCACGCAATATCTCAATTTTCTCAAGGACACAAATCTCAAATAACAAGCAAAGGGAAATAAATATAAAAGAAAAAGGTAAAAAGATGAAAATAATTAGTCTGAAAATAATCGTCCTCAAGCTGGGTGATTACATCACAGAAGGGAACCTTCCCCGTCTCGAGAACGTAATAACGCAATCACGCAAATCTAATTTTCATATTTGTGACGCTCAAAAACCACTCAAATGTTTACTTGGCCCTTGATCCACGGTTCATATAGACTTTGATATAAAAGGATATAAGTTAGCCATGTTTCGGGTTCTGTTCATTTTCGTATTTAGATTTGGGGTTTGAAAACGCTTGCTGAATGTCAATATTAGGTAGATACCTATATCAGTAAATGCAGTAGCCAGCCTAGTTGTAGTAGGCCACGATGGCTCTGCTCCGGTGCCGAGTTCGAAACTACGTACCTATTTATCTACTTATTAATGGCCTGCTAGCCACGGTAGCTAGAATATGTATGTATACTAACATGTCAACATAATAATGGCAACCCTTGCTACGTCCCACTGCTGGGCACGAGCCTCTCCCCTTTTTGGGGGGAGGCCTGAAGCTTAATCCACCACACTGCTCCAATGCGGGTTGATGGAGATAAGGGTTAGTCATCCCGCTGTCGGATATTTTCAAACCGCCCTTAAGGCCTCCGACAAGGTTTAACGACTGCTATCTACATGTCAACATTACAATAAAATTAATTACGACTAACTTCTTTCAGTCGATATTTGTTTGGTAACACTTGGAAACATAGTTCTACACAGGGTACTGCAAAGTGGATGCACCTTTAGGAAGGTCGGTAAACATAGGTCAAGTATACAACACATATTTACCTATTTTACTTAACAGAGTTCTTGAAAAATTGAGAACACCACTAACGCTAATCACGTATTTGCCTTCAAATCTTCCAGCTTTCGTATCTAATACAAAGTATTTTCCTGTCATACAAATGTATTAGTCACATTCAAGGAAAATCTCAACATGGGTTCCGTCAGTAATATCTAAAAACGTGTGTAATGATCTGAGAACGTCGATACGTCCATCCGTTGACGCGGAAATATTGCATGGAAGGAGAGGTTCATTAGCGATAATTATATTGGAACTACTCGTACATCAAATAACTGTTTGATTCAATCACTGACCATCAATCTGTAGTCTGGTACAACTATGATTTAATTAAGCATACATTTCATTAAATTTGATGTTCCGAACATAGCCTCAGGTATCCTATGAAATTTTCTAGTGATACATTAATTGTAGAGTTCACGTGGTGAATTTGGCTTGTACATTAACCCTCTTATTCATAAACGTATTTTAGCTAAATGTTATTAATCTCTCCTTTGTCTTTTTCTAACCTGCACATTTGAGAGTGCAAGTGACAAAGACAAAGCATTCTATAGCTAAAATGTATCTAATGTACGTTTATGAATAAAGGGGTAAATGTTAAGATAACAATAATTTTGGTCAAAGAATATGTCCTTATGGCATTGCTTATTACAACTCAAGTTTTAACGTCACATGACTTTTTAGTTTGGCGGAAATTCGAGGTTAACTATACACAGATGTTAAAGGTAAAGACAGAATCTTAATCGATGATTAGAACATTTAAATGCAATTTTCCGTGTGTACTTGATTCAGCCAGCGGGCTCGACTAGCCGTACATAATGCTGTACTTACTCCAACGCTTTTATATGGAAGCGAGAGCTGGGTATGCAGGAAAGAGCATGAAAGTAAGTTGAACGCGGTCGAGATGAGATCTTTGCGCAAGATCTGCGGTGTATCACTCACCGATCGCGTTCGTAATGAAGATGTAAGAAAGAGACTTTGTGTGAATGATAGTATCGGTGTAAAAATGAAAAAAGGCATGCTCCGATGGTTCGGGCATATAGAAAGAATGTCGAATGAGCGAATGACTAAACAGATATACAATGCGAATGTGGATGGTTGCAGAGGCCCAGGAAGACCAAGGCTGACCTACCATGACCAAATAGGTCGAGTTTTGTCTGATGGTGGGGTCAAAAGTCTTAGGAATCGGCGTGCATGTATGAAGAGAATGATGAAGGTAGACGAGGCACGAGAGGTTTGTCAGAACCGGGATGTCTGGCGCTCTACACTCTCTGCCTACCCCGTTAGGGACCTGGCGTGAAGATACATACATACATACATACTTGATTCAATTTAGAGAATAAGAATAGTTAGTTCCAAAGGTTAATCTTCAAAATATTTTACGATAAATTTAAAAAAAATAGCGTTTCAAACACTTTTCTCGAGTTTCTAAACATGACTGATTTCTGAGCTGTTTGATTTGTTTCAAATAAGAACGTAATGCGCACCTTACCCCCTAATTCATAAACGTACATTAGATACGTTTTAGCTATAGAATGCTTTGTCATTGTCAGTTGCATTGTCAAATGTGCAGGATAGAAAAAGACAAAGTATAGATTAGCAACACTTTAGATAAAATACGCGTATGAACAAGGGGGCTAGGCTCTAAATCCACGGGAGTAAAAACATCAACAACTATCGCATAACAACAATCAGACGTCGTATCTAGCACAATGACGTCACACCTCAAAATTAGGACGTGTAAAATTATACATCCGACTTTCCTGCGCCGAGATGCATTGTTCCGAGCAGCGGTAACGCGTTTGTGTACATCCTTCAAATACTTGGCGCGTCTGGCGGATATGACGTAGAGAGTCATCTACGTGTATGTGTAAGTACTGTAGAGCAAAGCCCAACGACCTTATAGCTTTATTACGACTGACTTCAAGGCTTTTGACATCTAAATTCAATAGGCGCCGCAACAGGCATTCATTTCGAGGACGGTTCTACATTACATATTCTAACTGTCGCTATAGGTCGCGCCAGGTAAAAAGAACGCTGGCGGTCAAGCTGCGCAGTAGACGATTTATCGATCTATTTGGTGGTATGAGGTGCGGCGTTTTCAATCTGCCTACCAATACAAGAAACCGCAAGCGAAAGCTAGATCAAAAATAAACCAATAGGGCTAGTACTATCGTGCGCGAGTGTACCGATGCGCGAACACATCCCTTCTACTTTCTTCCAGCGTTCTTTTTACGTGGCGCGACCTATAATTGATGTTTAGATTTAATGTTCCTATGGAAATTACAACAGAGACCACGGGGCCTATAATCTCAATAAATTATACTGAGAGAGTTCCAGTGTCCGTACTCACAACGGCATTACTTAGTCTATCTGCTGCCAAATGGTTATATTCAACACTAAGGCATTCCGATTAGATTATTAATCAGAACAACCTAGGCCTCAGGGGGAGGCACCAGGCGATGCATGTGTATTTTGACCTCTCGGATTTGCGTAGATGTCTATTAGCTGCAGTATTCAGTTACCATCCACGTCAACTCCATGTTTGTTTGCAACTTTAATAATACAAACATTGGTATCTTACAGCAAATCTCTGTTCTCATGATTTACACCTCTGTTTTGTATCTAATTTCAATAGTTTTTTTGTCATATTTACCGTTTACCATCTGGCTCGCTACTTTCACATCGTAAGAATAATAAAAAAATACTTTAAGCAATAAAAAACTAGATTGCAAATGTGTATCGTTTAGAGAAAGTGTTAATGTTATATTTGATTTCGTGAATTTCAATTCAATTTTAGCAAGTCAAGCAGTGAGCGTAAGTGTTTATGCAATCGCATTAGACCACACCGCCAGAGAATATGTAATCATACTACGTATAGAATGGACACTTCGACCACAGTAAATATTTACTGTGCTTCGACGTCCCGTCTGATTTTCCCGCCTCACCCAATCTCCTCCCCTCTTATGCGACTCTTATGCGACGGGAACAAACAGACAGACAGACAAAAATTGTAAAAAATGTTGTTTTGGTGTATGTACCGTGTATACATACATACCTATGAATTTAGTAAAAGCGGTTATTATTATATTACAAACAGACACTCCAATTTTATTTATTTGTATAGATGTTCTCTTTATAGCGGTATCAGAAATACATAATCTGTGAAAATGTTAGCTTTCTAGCTATCACTATTTATGAGATACAGGCTGGTGACAGATGGACGGACGGACGGACGGATAGACAGACAGACAGACAGCGGAGGGTTAGTAATCCGTGGGGTCCGTTTTTACCTTTTAGATACGAAACCCCCTAAAAGATAGAACTAAGATAAGATGGCCGTCCATTAATCACGTTATGTTTTTAGCGTCGTTTTGACCCCCCTCCCCTTGGTGATACGTGGTGAGGTTTTAGATAAACCCTCCACCTCACCTAAGATCACGTGTATTTTGGAATAAAAAAGCTTGTATTTGGCGTGAAAATTGCTTAAACTGGCGACTGTTAGGTCGAGACGAAATTGGCACTTTTCGGCTGAAATCGGGCACTCGAACTAGAAATAAACACACGTGATATCTCCATATATGTCCCCCTCCCCCTTGTGGAGTTTCGTGATTTTGTCCGGATCCCCCTTCCCCCTTTCGAGCCTCACGTGATTAATGGACGACCCCATAGCTTAAATATATTCGATATGATTCTTTAAATTGTTATAACTTTTTTATTTCCGAACCGATTCACATGAAACAAACACTAAATGTTAAGTGAAACTTTCCATATATTAGTGAAAACCGCAAATCGAATAAGCTGTTTCTGATATTATCGTGCACAAACACACAGGCAAACAGACATTTTTCCGGAATAAATAGTACCCAGTGTTGTTAGCCAAAGGTTAAAGTTTAAGCATACCAAGTTTCATTGTAATCGGACTGGTAGTTTTTCTGTGATGCTTGAACAAACAGACAGACAGACAGACAAAAAAAAATCTAATCACATATTTGGGTTCGGTATCGATCTAGTAACATCCCCTGATACTTATTTTTTAAATATTTTTAATGTACAGAATTTACACTTCTACAGTTTTATTATAATTATAATAGGTTGGGGAAAAAGTCTTTTCGCATTATAGTATGTATGAACTTGTAATAAAATCTCTTTTGCTGTAGTATTTGTATCTGGCTGGTTTTGATATCATTGAAAGTTAAAATTATAAAAAACATAATTCCAAATTCAAATTAGGCAAATGTGTGATTTTCATTTGTTTTTCGTACTGTCAAGATGGGTGAATCTAATGAAGAAATTCGATACATTTTAAAATTTTACTACAAAAAAGGTAAAAATGCAACGCAAGCCGCGAAAAAAATTTGCGATGTTTATGGACCTAGTGCAGTGTCTGTGAGAGTAGCACAAATTTGGTTTAAGCGTTTTCAATCCGGAAATTTTGATGTCCTCGCTCTGGTCGCCCTATTACGCATATGATGGATGCCATTTTTGAATAAGTGGAGCAAGATCGACATATCAGTAGTTACGACGTAGCTGAAGAACTGAGAATTGATCACAAAACAGTTTTGGCGCATTTGAAAAAAGCTGGGTACAAAAAAAAGCTCGATATTTGGGTACCTCACGAGCTCACTGAAAGAAACCTAATGAACCGTGTACTCATTTGTGATTCTTTATTACGACGTAATGAAACATTTTTGAAGAAGCTGATAACTGGTGATGAAAAGTGGATCACGTACGACAAGAACGTGCGAAAAATGTCGTGGTCAAAGGCAGGTCAGGTCAGGCTTCACAGACTGTGGCGAAACCCGGGTTAACTCGCAATAAGGTGATGTTATGTGTGTAGTGGGATTGGAAGGGCATTATTCATTATGAGCTATTACCACCAGGCAGGACTATCGATTCTGAACTCTACTGCGAACAACTGATGAGATTAAAGCAAGAAATTGAGAGAAAGCGGCCGGAATTGATCAACAGAAGGGGTGTGGTGTTTCATCATGATAACGCTAGACCTCACACATCTATAGCCACTCAGCAAAAATTAAGAGAGTTTGGCTGGGAGATGTTAATGCATCCGCCGTATAGTCCTGACCGAAACAGGTGAAAATCTGAATTTGCAACCTTCAGATTTTCACCTGTTTCGGTCTCTTCAGAATTCTTTATGCAATGTTAGGTTAACATCACGAGAGGACTGCCAAATCCACTTGTCTCGGTATTTTGATGAGAAGTCCCAAAATTTTTATAGCAATGGGATCATGTCCCTACCTACAAGATGGCAAAAGGTTATCGAACAAAATGGTACATATATACTTTAGTTAAATTTAAATAAACTATATTAAAAAATGTTTTGAATTATCTTAAAAAATGCGAAGAAACTTTTTCCCCAACCTAATAGATTCTCTGATTAGACGCTGTAGGCGTCGGGACGTGACGACCCCACCGCCCACTAGCGGAAGAATTTTATTCTACTGGAAGATAATTCTTCCACTAGTGCAGTCAGTCAACCGAACAATGGCGGTCAAACCATTCCAATGGGGTGGTAGTAAGTGGAATAACGCAAGATGTGAGTTACGGAGGCATAACCTCCGTTCCCGCTGACGTTGCACCGCTGACGTTGCACCGCTGACACCGTGAGGTGCCGGGAAGTCTGCAGCGTCAGGTTTCATGCATTGTTTTTATATTATTTTACTAAATCAATCTGATTCTGACGTTAAAGTAATAAGCATCTCTCATTGTATTTTTGTTAATAAATGTTAGTTTTTAAAACCCCTAATTCCGCTAGCTAGAACATAACTTGTGTCCTGCGATAAAACTACCGCATGCCAAGCGTGGCGATTATGGCATATCTCCCATCCCTCGGATCAAAGCCTCCCCATGGAGGCCTGATCCGAGGACATCTTTCGGCTGATATGATGATATGATGACGCAAGTTCAAACTTCACGCCAATATCTCCTGCACGTATTCAAACGTAAGTATATGTGTGCATTAACACTCAGGATTCGCTTGTTCCGCTATCTATGTCCCACGTACAAAATAGCCGGACGAGTCTTTTGACATTTTCTGGTATATTATTGGTGAAAATACGCAGCCATGCATACCTGACCGGAGCACAATATTGCGTAACGCTACCATTTTTAGTAGCAAGTAATTTTGGTAATGCTGTGGGGTCCTGGTGCATATGCCCCCGATCTCTGTCATTGGAGCTCCACAACTTCGTAGTTGTCCCCTGTCCCCCCCCCGCCCGACCGAATCCTGTATTTTATCGTAGAAGTAATGGCCTCCCACCAATAAACTCCTGTCAGCTACCGATACAGCAAAAGTTACACTGCCCCTTACCGCAATATCTTATGTGTCTCTCCTCAACGCCCTAAGCTGAGATCGGACCCAAAGGGAGACCCCTAAAGGGTCTTTGGGTCCAATCTCTGCTTAGGGCGTTGAGGGGAGAAACATAAGAGCAGTTGTGTAAATTTATCTTTTCTCGAGTCAATTAGACTAGTACCTACCGTCTCAGACGTTTCTTTTTCTCGACGGATCTTTTTTATACAATGAAGGTGGCAAACAAGGATGCAGTTCACATTGATGTTAAGTGATGACTGCAGCCTTTAGCCTACACCAAAACCAGAGGTCAAAATGCAGATGCGTTGCCATCCTTGAAACCTTAGTTGCTATATCTCTGTGATAGTTATTAGTGGACCATAACCGGATCACGATAGTGCTGAATACTACACTTTGGCGGCAGATATATTGTACGCCTTCGCCCTTCAACACTGTAACTCTACCACTAGTAAACCTAGGGGCTTACAGTTTTATGCCCAATGATTAGAGATGTTGCAAGAATGTATGAACCTCCGGCCATGTATTGTACACAATATCATTAAACAGGCATAATCAATATAAAAACGTTTTTTACTGCATATTTTCACTTATTTAGCTTTGTTTGCAGTTACAAAACATTATTTGCAGTTAGAATTGCTACTCAAAACCAACATGGCGAATATGGCGGGCACTGTCATTTTGACATTTTCATTTATTGAATTGTTTTTTGATTATAATACTTGGAGAAAAAAGTGATATTTTCTAAATACTATCGAAATAGATTGATCCCAAGCGTCGGCTGTATCGCCGCCATGTTGAACATAGTTGAAAATGATAAAATCGTTTGAATTGAATGTGGTTGTAACTCTAAAATATATTCGTGAATAAATTAATTGTATTTTTTTCGGATTCTTCTTTAATTTACCGCTCGCAACATCTCCTATAAACTAAACAGCTGAGGCAGTTATTACGCAAGCATTATTCAAACGTAAGTGGTATTATCTCTAATTCCTATCAAGAACCACAGTCTAAAGAACGTATCAAGAACTATTTAGTTGACTTTAGTTATGAAAATGCGGAAACGCAGACCGCAAGATAGATTGCAGTTCAAACCACTTTCGGTTTTTACTGCACTTTCTATTTACTTCCCTGTTGCTTAACTTGGCGAATTTAGCTTCTGGTTAATCTGCAATATTGAGAAAACATGAGTTTGAAGGGTATTCGAGACGGGAAACTTTAAGTGCACTTTTTTCGTGGAGTTAATTTACAGGCTATTTTTATTTCCGTTTAGGCTTTTATTTAACCTTTATTTTTTCGCTGTATTTAAAAACTATTAGCGATTAATTTGTATTCTTTTGACCTATGAATATGAAAGTAGATAATATATTATTATTTTCAACCGCATCGTCCTCTAATGAGAAAAAATCTTCCGCTAGTGTAGTCAGTCAACCGAACAATAGCGGTCAAACCAATTCAATAGTCTACCGCCACTGCCATCGCCAATCTGCCAGCCAAGTCTCTTCTAATGACGCACAACACTATTGTGTTGTGTATGGCCCACACTTGGGATCGGTAAACGAAATCCTTTAATCTTTTAACTGCCTGAGTAGCCTAGTGGTAGCAGGCCACTACTACTACGCTGGGGTCCCAGGTTCGATTCCCGGGTCGGAGTCTATTAAAGATAAGGGTGTAAAATCCTTTATCTCTGGTTCTATTGGGATTTTTCCGTTTTTCAGAGGTTTTCCAGTATCTCGGAGTTTGGTTATGTGCCCGGAGATGTCATGAGGCTCGCCACCTGTTACACGGGCCAAAACGTAATCGGCGAATCTTGGGTGTTGGCATGTATAAGTATGCTTGAATGTATGCATTTACCTCTGCCTACTCCTACGGGAATTACAGATGTGAAGTTACGTTTTTTTTTTCATTTATTACTTAATTTCGAATTCGTTAGTGCGAAAATTTTTAAATATAATAATTTCCATATTTCTGTCTTTTTTTCTAGCGTTACAATCACCCCAAAACATCAGCAAAAATTGCACCATTACACCCACAATAGTTTTATTGGCTTCAACAACACATGCGCCCCTACAGAGGGCCCTCATAAACTTAAGTTATTACCAAAATCCTAGTAAAAACATATATTACCTAAAAATTAAGGAGTGTATACACAGGGTCGGGCCGAGTTTTAACGCCCAGAGAGGGTATTATGTATCTTGATTAACATCAAATCGATAGCCACTTTGCTGTACGTTGCAGTTTTGATTATTTGAGCCTGTAGAAAGAATGTCGAATGAGCGAATGATTAAACAGATATAGAATGCGAATGTGGACGGCTGCAGAGGCCCAAGAAGACCAAGACTGACGTACCTTGACCAAATAGGTCGAGTACTGTCTGAGGGTGGGCTCAAATGGTAGCCCATACAAAAACTGTCAACTACTTGGTACTGAGCGATAAAGGGTGCAAGATTTAAAATTTCCTTTACTAAGTTATTGGAAAGATGATTTTGAAAATATTTATTAAAATAAAAAGTTAACATTTATTCTAATCTTCATTTATTTATACAGTCTGTTATATTTAACACTTTATACGTATACTTACTTCACTTAAAACAATAAAATCTTTAAAGAAAAACCCTGATTATTTTTTTTTGTTTGTTTGTATGCATTTCATATTCGGGTTATATTGGATGGAGTTAAAAACGTATGGATGAATATTTGGATCGGTACATTATAATTGTTAGAATTCTGGCGTACTGATAGACCGCCCAACTGGAATACTAGTAGATTGATGATAGACTGATAAATTGCTAGGTTGGTAGATTGACAGATTTCAGGGAAATCTGTTGATAGGTTGATATATTAATAATTTGATAGATTTTTCCATATTCTGGAAGGCTTCCCAGTACCACGAAGTTTGGTAATGTGTCCGAAGATGTCAACAAGCAGGCGAATCAAGGATGTTTGCATTTACCTCTGCCTACCCCTTCAGAGATTACAGGCGTGATGTTTTTAGGATTTATTTATATGTTTAACGTAAACTGACGCGTTACAAACAACATATTATAAAAACCAAAAACGTGACAACCTTTATGAATTTGCGTTTTTATGGATGAAGGCGGCATATTGCAAAACTTCAAAGGCTATAAATTACTGTATGTACTTATACTGTGATACAACTGTGAGTGTAAGCATATTTATATTGTCCCCCCACAACGCCTTTAGCCGAGAATTGGACCCGCTGGGTTCTCGCTTAGGGAGTTGGGTAAATTTATTCAGGCTGAGAGCCCTATGCGCTCGCCGATTGCCCGGTGAAGTAGACCAGTGCCGTCTTAAGACGAGCTGCCTATTCATTAAAAAGAGGTTTTCGGAGTGGTAGAGCTCCAGTGACGGAGCTCGCGGGCGTAGGCACCACCGCATTACTAAATTTACTTGCCGCCGGTAGTGTTCAGCACTATCGTGTTCCGGTCAGGTGGTAATCAACGGCCCTGTAATTTCCTGAACAGAGGCATAACACCTTAGGCCTCAGGAGTGGTAACGCATACGCATTTTGACCTTGGTCTTCGTGTGGGTGTCTATAGGCTGCAGTCATCACTTAACATCAATATGAACTGCATGCTTGTTTGCCACTTCCAAAGAAATAATAAAATACATACGAGTTAGTGATTTGGGGCGACAACTGTATTTTCCCAAGAGAGCATTAGGTAATTATAAAAACACATACAGAAATCCAAACTTATCAACTTCAAAGAACACAATGTAAGCGGACCTTTGTCCTCATGTACATACTTTTATGTCTACGTTGTAAAATGTTTTATGCTCAATTTAAGTGATCCTGCTGTTATGTGGGATTATACGCAAAGTGCAAAATAATGACTTTCATATTGTTTATTTCATAAGAAGGCGCATTAAAAAAGGGTGATACTATCATATTCATGATTTATTATGTAAATTGAAGTCACTTTGCATGTTTCACGTTTTCAACATTATTTGGTACATTTTGTTCGAGATTTTTAGTATTAAATATACTTTAGGTCGATATCGGTCGTGGAACATTGGTGGTAGAGTTCCTATGTAGGGCCTTGAGGGCGTAGGCCTTGAGGCGTAGGATGCCAAATCGTAGTGTTCAGCACTAGTGTTCGTTATTGGGTATTCGATAGATGGTAATGTATGGCTCCGTAATAACTTAGTTTTTTAATAATAGAAGTGGCATACAAGCATGCAGTTGAAACTGCAATTGAAAGGTGGCTACTGCATTTTGTCCTTTGGTTATTGTGTAGATATCTATAGGCTGCAGTCTTCACTTAACATTCATGTGAACTGTATGCTTGTTTGACACCTTCGAGACATAAAAAAATGTTACAATCCGAATCTCGTGAGCGGTTGACCCGGCGCTACCACGTCTTACCTATGTCTTCACGCCAAGTCTCTTACGGAGTAGGTAGAGAGCGTGGAGCGCCAGACATCTCAGTTCTGACACACCTCCTTTGCTTGTTCTACATTCATCATTCTCTTCATACATGCACTTCGATTCCTAAGACTCTTCAATTAGATAGTACTCGACCTAAAGTAGGTCAGCCTTGGTTTTCCTGGGCCTCTGCAACCATACACATTCGCATTGATTATCTGTTTAGCCATTCGCTCATTCGACATTCTTTTTACATGCCCGAACCATCTGAGCAAGCCCCTTTTCCCTTTTATACCGATACTCTCATCACACTAACAGTAGCAATTATATTACTTTTATACGGAACGGTAAAAAATATGTGACAATATGCGGACTCCTATAAAATCTTAGCTGACTAAGCGTGTCGGGCGGCTTAAGTGGCAACAATCACGTGAGCGTTTGACCCGGCGCGACCACTTGAACTTCACTGGCTTCACTTTACCTTGTTGCTAGATAGAATAAAATGTGAGCTATGGCTCAGCGAGCGCCATTCGCTTCGCATTGTTGTCATGGAGACCAAAACTTCACAAATATTTTTCTTAATGTGGATGCAAAGATTACACCTGGGGCCGACCGCATAACTCAAATGCTTTCGTTTAGTTTTCGAATATGACATCATCCTGTCAGTTTCGAACCGCCTAACTTTTTCCTGGAAGTGTTTTCGTCCGCAGGTATATACTTAAGAGCAAAATATTTTAATAGGCGGTATGTAACTGACAAAATAACGCCCTAAACGAAAACATTTGAGTTAGGAGGTCGGCCCCCTGGATGGTCGACGAATTGTAGATGTCTTCAGAGGTAATCCAAGGATAGCTAAAAGATATAAGATAAGTTTATAGTTACTAAAGGTCATTCTCAGTCAAAAGAATTTCGGTCCAATCAAATAACGTAAAATCTTACTTAGTATTTTAGTGTTTACAGATAATACACTTTGATGAGCCTAACCCACAGACGTATCAAGTCCATCCCCGCTATAAAAAACACATAGTTCAAGCCATCGAATATGGAACCAAAGAGGAAGGCTGATTGGTCTGTGGTTCAAGCCCATCCCGAATAAACATTCTGGCAGCTCTACATTTCGACGTTAACCCCTAGATCAGAGGCTAAATTAGGAAAATGGAATTACTCGTATTGTTTCTCTTGTTCAATGAAAACCCCATCAAGCCTCCATTATGGGCTCACGAATATCAATTAACTCTTAAATAAAAGCGTCAATACTGTCCTTCAGAACAGGCGGTACCTACGTTGATGAACTTTTGTGCTCAAAGGCGACGGTTAGCCATCAGATGATACATTTGATTGTCTGTCAACGATTTTGGCATAAAAATTTCTAGCCCTTAATACCCTAAAAATACTTTTACCTTCGTGAGGATTATGTAGCAACAGCTCTACTTACCCTTCAGGAGAAATCCAGTTGTAGACATAGAGCTTATACCAATTAACCGGAACATGTTAGTTAGAGCCAGTCAAGCATCACTAATGTTTCGGTCAGATAGATTAAGCGATGGTCGGATACACATCTCTAGACCGCCGTAATACCATAAGATACGTATATCTATGTAACTATCTACCTGCGTAAATAAATAAAAATCTATCCTTGGTAGTCGCCTGTATCATTACTTGAGTAAGACTCAATAGATTTGGATGAAAATCTCACATAAAAAATGCAATGTAATATTTAAAAACTCGGCTTCAGACATTTGACGACCCGGTTAGTGTGTACAACGGTGTGTGACGACAATTTCATTCGAGCATCACGTATTATTTATTTCAGCCAAAAGACGTCCACAGCTGGACAACGGCCGCTCCCAAAGAATGCCACAACGAACGGTCCTGGGTCGCTCTCATCCAGCGATTGTCGATTTACATATTATTATATTATTCTAAGGTCACATGTTTATTATTGTAGCCGGGTCGGTTCACTACCTAGTTCATTTAAGGTCGGTCAATATACGCGCAATATTTCGATTCGTCTCAGACTTAAAAATCTTAAAATTTAATGTTAGCCGAGCATAACTAACTATTCTTTGCTACCGTCGTAACCTCTCGCACGACCTCCAGACGTACTCGTTTTAATGTGCTTTTAATTCAGCCGACTTAAAATTTAACGAGAGCCATGATTCCAGTGAAACGACTTATTCATCATAGACCTTAAAATCGAATGTTGAGTTAGTTCACTTTAAGTAGGTATGTTAGGCAAAACTTTTTACTGATCTAAGATAGCTTTGAGTAAAAACAGGCAACACAAATTTTGACTGAACAAGTTTAATCAAAAGTTTTTGTTCGGTAATCATCCATACTAATATGCTTGATGACTGATGCTAGGGTTAACAATAGGATACTATTTTGAAACATCTACCACTGATAGACTTAAAAATATGAGACGAAAGTTTTTATGAATAAATTAAACCGCTCAATTTTTTTTATGTAAGATGTGAAGATGGCAAACAAGCATGCAGTTCACATTGATGTTAAGTGATGACTGCAGCCTATAGACACCCACATAAAGACCAGGGTATCTATTGTTATTCACCATAGTTTAAAATAGTAATTAATTTTGTAACATTAAGCGATTTTTGCAATCCCAAATGATAAATAAACTTTAGAATTTGAGTAGGTATGTGTATTATTGTGTGTATAGGCATTATCTTTTAGTTTTTTTTTGTATAATGTTAATTACCTAATTAAGTTAGTATGGTTGAAGATGTGATGAATGAGAAAGGTGTGAAATGGAACGTAAGGAGTAAAAGAGAGGTGTATAAGACAGGGAAGGGAGATACGGAAAAAAGATGGCGAGAGATGGTTAAACGAAGTGTAGTCAGTGCGTAGAATATATTGTAAAGTTGTTAAAAGTGAAGAAAAAAGGAAATAAACGCTTGTAAAAGGACTAATGCGTTCATTTACAAAGAATTACCCCTACATGTATTTAAATGTACATAAATTTACATAAATATCTAACGATTAAAAGTGCAGTACCCCTCAACCTAACCCGGGCATTTTAATGCGGTGGGGCCTACGCTCTCAAGCTTCGACACTGAAGCTGCCAGTGTAGTAGTGCTAGAGTTCCAAGTGTAGGAGCTTCAGGGCGTAGTCATCACCACATTACCTAACCTATCTGCCGCTAAATGGTACTGTTCGGAACTATCGAATCCCGGTTAGATGGTAATGTAGGTATGGCCCCATAATAACTATCACAGAGACATGACACCTTAGGTCTCAGGGGTGGCAACACATCTGCATTTTGACCTCTAGATTTTATGTAGATATCTATCGCCTGCTGTCATCATTTAACACCAATGTGAGCTGCATGCTTGTTTGCCACCTTGCTTACGTAGAGTTATAGTGACATATCACAATATGTTTGTTATCTAATTTTCTCACATCTACTGACATTCAACATCGACACATTTGATATCATCAACATATTTTGAATTGCAAATCGACATTGTTATGGTGATGATATATTATAATGATGGCATTGAGTGTAATGATTATGATTTGAACAATGGGTTTCAATGATTGTATCTTTGTCGCGTGCGTAATTTATTTTTGTAGATTGGTATATAGGTACTAATATACTTACAGTATCCAGTAACAAATATTGGGAGGCGCCTACTCCGTCGCTTCGCCACATAGAGCAACACGGGCCACCGGCCGCGGCGGACTGGAGGGGAGTAGCCATAGTGTTTATTACCTATGCAAAACAGTCTGTAATTTTTTGCGGGGGGAAATGCGTGCGACACACACGCACACTACAAAAATCGTCTATTACTACGAAACCCACACCTTGACTTTAACAAAATACAGAAACAATTTCACGCACACATTTAAACATCTAGGCGACAGGTATAGGCTTATTTGGGCTTGTACTTTGACAGAGGGGAAAGCCTGCATATGGCTACTCCCCTGCGGTGTTGCTCTATGCTTCGCCGTAATCGTCATTACGGCGCCCATAGAGCAACACGGGCCACCGTCCGCGGCGCGGCGGATCCGAAGGAGTAGATCTTCTAAAAATCTCCACCCTAAGATCGATGTACGATATTTGTTGTTGGATATTGTAGATCTATACGTAACTAGACTTACACCCATATTCTAAGACCTTACTCGAAACATTCCTTGATTCACACTCAGCTGAGGACACTTTATGAGGACGCCTCGAAAGCCATATTCTTAGTAGTATTTTGATAGTAACTCATATGTTATCATATCTAATAGATAATCACAAAGCCTTGAAAATCCATTTTTATAGAAAAATATGGTATTTAATTACCTATATTTCGAGATAGTTCCGACACGAACAACTTATTGAGCGCAAGAATATCGCGTAGATGTAAATACTCCTCAAGTTTGACAATTGCTTCCTTACCTCAAACGGAGGCAGAACGTCGAGTTGACGTTATTAGTTACAACTAAGAATACCACTAACATTAGTAAGGTTTAGTTAAGGTCGAGGTTACGACTTAGAATATGGGTGTAATCTGTCACTTCCACACTCACTAGCTAGATGTTCTGATGTATCCTAACAAGGACGAGGCACCACCGCATTACCTTATCTATCTGCCGCCAAATTGTAGTGTTCAGCACTACCGTATTTCAATAAATTTTTTAATGATAATAGAGCTCCAGTGACGGAACTAGAATATGGGTGTAATCTGTCACTTCCACACTCACTAGCTAGATTTTCTGATGTATCCTAACAAGGACGAGGCACCACCGCATTACCTTATCTATCTGCCGCCAAATTGTAGTGTTCAGCACTACCGTGTTCCAATTAGATTTTTAATGATAATAGAGCTCCAGTGACGGAACTCGCGGGCGTAGGCACGACCGCATTACCTTATATACTTGCCGCTAAATGGTAGTGTTCAACACTATCGTGTTCCGGTCAGGTGGTAATGTACGGCCCTGTAATTTCCGGCACAGAGGCATAACACCTTAGGCCTCAGAAGTGGTAACGTATCTGCATTTTGACCTATGGTCTTTGTGTGGGTGTCTATAGGCTGCAGTCATCACTTAACATCAATGTGAACCGCATGCTTGTTTGTCACTTTCTAGACATAAAAAAAATGTATGGCCCCGTAACTTCGTCTCAGGGGTTGCAATGCATCTACAATCTACATTTTGATATCTGATTTTTGTGTGGGTGTCTATGGGCTGTAGTCATCACTTAACATCAATGTGAACTGCATGCTTGTTTGCCAACTTAATTACATAAAAATAAACTTACGTTGTGTATTGTAAAGGATCTAAGAGATAAAATCTCATCCAATATTGTCATTAATAAATAGGTAAATATATCTATTTAAATAGTTAATGATTTTTTTTTAAAGCAATAATTGTGGCTGCTGCCTCTAAGCCAAGGTGGGATTTGATAAAAAAAAGAAATGAAGCAATAAACCGAAATATTGTGTCCAAAATGAATATTAGTAGGTAGATAGGTACCTACCAAAACGATTTCCTTTACTCCAAATAAAGCATATTTTTTATGTGAGCCACTTTCCAATCAATCCACCAATCAAATAACATTCACTCATACTGATTGCTTAATAAACACAAAAATAAAAACAACATTCGTTAAAAATTGTGCATGCAAACAAATAATTGTTTTATATTATTTCGCATTAACACATGCTTGTGAAATATATTTTTATTTTAAAGCTGGACTAGATTCCCAGTAGGCCGCGAGTTCGTGTCTCGCCTGAAGTCAAATTTTTCTTTCCATTTTTCTTAAAAATAAAAACGCAAACAAATAAAAAGCCGCAGTGGGAACGCGTTACGTAGGTTGTATTATTATACAAGCCGAATTTTCCAACTGGTAGAAAACTCAACAAAATATGATAGTAATACTCGTACTTACTTATTCTATACTATATGTGGAGGAACGGGTGGAAGTGTTCCTCCGACGAAAAGGGAGGATAGATCCGAGGATAGATCCGACGAAAAGGGAGGCGCTACCACCTCGCCTGGTCGGAGGGACCAGGCGAGGTGGTAGCGCCTGGCGGGCCGCGGCCCAATCGACTCAAAGGGGACTTTCGCATCACCGCAGCAGCGACTACCTCGACTCACTGAGGACCTTCGCACCCGACTCACTGGGACTTGCGGCATGGGACCATATGGCATTGGCACAGCTCCGCGAGAAGCTCTGACAGCTGTCTCGATCATATCAACCTCCGGTCTTGGAGGGGAGTGATGTAGCGTCCACTACATTAAGGCGCCAACTAGTGGAATACAATGCAAAATGTATACAACTTCCCAACGATTGACGTTGGGAAGTTGTATATATGCCAACTCTTGAGAAATCTTCGCATGTGCGATGTAATTCGAATGCACGCCATCTACCGTGCTAGACAAGTACTGTGAGGTTTCATTGTATTCCACTAGTTGGCGCCTTAATGTAGTGGACGCTACATCACTCCCCTCCAAGACCGGAGGTTGATATGATCGAGACAGCTGTCAGAGCTTCTCGCGGAGCTGTGCCAATGCCATATGGTCCCATGCCGCAAGTCCCAGTGAGTCGGGTGCGAAGGTCCTCAGTGAGTCGAGGTAGTCGCTGCTGCGGTGATGCGAAAGTCCCCTTTGAGTCGAGGTAGTCGCTGCGTAGTAACTACTGCGGGACGGCGCAGTGTGCTGACGCTGATGTGGCTGCAGGGTAGTCCTCTGCAGGCGTGTGGATTATCCCTGATGAAGCCGAGGGTGCTGGCTGGCGTGACTTGGTTACCGCTCGATGGTGCTGGTGATATGAGGGATGACGTCGTCGAAGGTGCTGCAGAGAGTGGCTGGTGAGAAGGTTGCTTCCAATCACGTCGGGGTCACCACTGTGGAGGAACGGGTGGAAGTGTTCCTCCGGCGAAAAGGGAGGATCCTCCGACCAGGCGAGGTGGTAGCGCCTGGCGGGCCGCGGCCCTGGTTGATATGATCGAGACAGCTGTCAGAGCTTCTCGCGGAGCTGTGCCAATGCCATATAGTCCCATGCCGCAAGTCCCAGTGAGTCGGGTGCGAAGGTCCTCAGTGAGTCGAGGTAGTCGCTGCTGCGGTGATGCGAAAGTCCCCTTTTCTCCACATATATATATAAATATGAAAGTATGGATGTTTGTTTGTTTGTTGCTCAGTCACGCTTAAGCGGCTGGCCGGATTTCAATCAAATGTTGTATAGGTACATATGACTGTATCTAACATATTAGATACTTTTTATCCCGCTCAGAGGTTCCGTTGGGAATTTTCTAATGGATCTTCACATGGACAAAAATGTTGCCCATTACAGTTGCTTTTGCATGTATCCGAACGTAGACTCGTTGACAGATGACAGCTGACGTCATGATTGACGTGAAACCTTGAGCAACAAGGGCCACCGGCCGCGGCGGACCGGAGGGGAGTAGCCATATGCAGACTTTCCCCTCTGTCAAAGTACAAGACCAAATGGTCCTATGCCTGTCGCCCAGATATTTAAATATGAGCGTGAAATTGTTTATGTAAGTCAATGTGTGAGTTTCGTAGTAATTAATACACGTTTTGTAGTTGAGTGTGTGTCACACGTATTTCCCCCCGCAAAAAATGACAGACTGTTTTGCATCGGTGATATACGCTATGGTTACTCCCTTCTGGTCCGCCGCGACCGGTGACCGGTAGGCCGAGTTGCTCTATGACGTGAAATGACTACTGCTGATTAATTAAATTTTCCTAATAATATGTTAAATTAAAATTATAAATAGACGATTATATAAATTATATTACGCAAGCCCCTATTGCGGTACCTATTATTATGCCTAGCAATATCATTCGTGGTAATAAAAACATAAATAAATATACTTTATATATTCGATAACTAGTTATATCGAAACAACACGTAAATATGTGAACTACAATATCACTTTGAGCATCTCGCATTAGCACTCGGATACCAGCATCGCAATGATCACATCAATTATCACCAGGGTGACGAGGTCTCTCGATCATTTAGGGGACACCTATCCACTGTCAACAAAAGTAAAGTAAAATTAAAGAATAAAAAATCACGCTATTTTAAGGAAGCGGGAGCGCTGGGTATGCAAGAAAGAACATGAAAGCAAATTAAACGCGGCCGAGATGAGATCTTTGCGCAAGATCTGCGGTGAATCGCTCACCGGTCGCGTTCGTAATCAAGATGTAAGGAAGAGGTTTTGTGTGATAGTATCGGTGTAAAAATTAAAAAAAAAAGGACAGACGAAGCAAATATGGTGAAATTAGAGGCCATGTGCCATATTTAGGCTTTGATTTTGTACGACATGATTTGTCCTTGTGTAGAATGTCATTGATTATGTTTTTTTTTATGTAATGGAAGTGGTAAACAAGCATGCAGTTCACATTGATGTTAAGTGATGACTGATGCCTATAGACACCCACACAAAGACCAAGGTCAAAATGCAGATGCGTTACTACTCCTGAGGCCTAAGGTCTTATGCCTCTGTGCCGGAAATTACAGGGCCGTACATTACCACCTGACCGGAACACGATAGTGTTGAACACTACCATTTAGCGGCAAGTATATTAGGTAATGCGGTGGTGCCTACGCCCGCGAGCTCCGTCACTGGAGCTCTACCACCAGTAAACACCAGTTACATAGAGCAACACGGGCCACCGGCCGCCCCGGCGGATCGTAGCGGAGGGGAGTAGCCATAGCGTTTATTACCGATGCCATACTAGTCTGCCATTTTTTGCGGGGGGAAAAACGTGCGACACACACACACACACACACACACTACAAAAATTGTCTATTACTACGAAACTCACACCTTGACTCTTATACAATACATAAACAATAAAACGCACACATTTAACACTTGGGCTTGTACTTTGACAGAGGGGAAAGCCTACTTATGGCTACTCCCCTCCCGTCCGCCGCGACCGGTGGCCCGTGTTGCTCTGTGTTATCTTAAGACATTTTACAATGGTTAAAAGAACTCCAACTTTGCTATCCAATATCTTAATTTGAAATCAGATATTTTTTCAAGTCGACATTTCAGATTCTGGAGATTTTTTTGAATGAAATATATTTTTTCCTATTATTTTAATGAAGTACCTCTGTAGCTAAGGAGGCAAAATGCGATTTCCAAATCAATTATTGTGTTTTATTTAAATAAAGTGTCGTACATCGTCGTTTTATGTAAAGTGACGTACTGAAAATTCGACGATTCGAAAAAGCATAAGATGTTCTTTATCTAAGTTAATTTAAGGATAGATAAGCCCTTCTCCAAGAGTCGATTGCTCGTCGTTTCATCTTATAAGGGTAGGTACATTTAATTTCGTCTGAAATCCTGTGATCTTTTCCTCTGGTACGGAATCGTGTTTGCAAATGGATCGATCCATGGATTATTATCGGTTTGGCTCCAACTTTCGTAAATATACGTTTCTTTCAGATGAATGTTAGGCACGTGGAGACTGGAGACTAACACCCATATTCTAAGTCGTAATCTCGACCTAGGAGGCCTACGTTCAGCAGTGGACGTCCTTTGGCTGATATGATGAATCTCGACCTTAACTCAACCTCACTCAATGGAATTGGTATTCGTTGTAACTAATAACGTCAACTCAACATTCTGCCTCCGTTTGGGGTAAGAAAGCAATTGTCAAACTTGAGGAGTTTTTACATTTACGCCATACTCTTGCGCGCAACAAGTTTTTCGTGTCGGAACTGCCTGGAAATATAATGAACTGAGTGCTTATACGCATTATGCGGTTACCCGCAATGCGGCTAGCCGTCCGGCTGACCGCAAGCGAATTATTTATGTAATATTCATTTCTATGCGCACAGCGATGCGGCTACCCGCAGACCGTACCGGTCGCTCGGAGAGCTGCCCGAGTGACGGCCACCCGGACGCCCAGACGGTTGCTATACGCACTGTGCGGCTCAGTCTGCGGCTGCCCGCAATTGAGTGAATGTGAGCACGTGGTGCGTCTGGTAAAATGGAATTCGATACCGAAAACTTATTTCTTTGTTTTGTCTTGTTTACGTAACGTGTGTAAATGTAGTAAATAGCTGCTACTTTGTCCGCGTCCATCTTTGAAACGGATCGATATGACCGCAAATCGCAACGGTTCTTCAACCGCACCCTGCGGTCAGCCGTACTAGCGTACTGGCTAGCCGCATTGCGGCTACTTGCATAGTGCGTATGAAGCGTTAACATCAATGTGAGCTGCATGCTTGTTTGCCACACCTTCCTTACATAAAAAGGTATAGGTAAAGGTATTATCCGATATTTTTTTGTCTCTAACAGAGCCGAGGATTGATTCCACAGGTTTGTTTGATGTCCTTTTCACTTAATTATAACTGAATGTATAATTGAATGAGAAGAGTCTACAAATATAATAATAAATAGCTCCACATCGTTGCTCAGACCATTGTTTAATTCATGTGCCCGTAATGGCGGTCAAGGAACTTGATTACACACGAGGCGGGAATACAAACGTCACCCATCTTTAATGGATGTTTTCATGGGGTCCCCCGGGTATGTAAGTGCCCTGGAAGGTACCATTCATCGTAGGGTGTATTTGTAAAATATTGCTGTCATTTAAGTCATTATAAGACCGCAAATTAGCAAAATGTGATGTTATTTGAATGATTCGTTTACAAATTTTTAATACACTAGCAGCCCGCCCCGGCTTCGCGCGGTTTCAATGTTACCTACCCTCTCCTATTCATCTAAGCGTGATGTTATATATAAATGGGCTATCTAACACTTAATTTTTTTTTCTAATAGGATTAGTTTTAGTTTCTGAGATTAGCGCGTTCAAGCAAAGAAACGAACAAACTCTTCAGCTTTATGATACTAAATTAGGTATAGATTACTTCTAGGCAGTGTTTTTCAAAGAGAGCGAAGACAGGCAATAAAGTAGGTATGCACACAAAACACGATGCGCCAGTTATCGTTTTAATTGAGTGCTTATTATAATGGCTAGGCTAATGACATTCATGGGGCACATTGCCAAACTACGAGGGTGAAACTGGGAATGTTATCAAGTTAATAGAATAATCACTTCCCTGACCTGATCAAGATCAAAATTAGGGGCCTAATTGTGATAACACAATAGTCCTTGAAGCTAAATCTATCCGTTTACTTGCATCAACCAATGCGCACGGCTTGTATGAGAGCTAGACAGCGAATCGGTTCAATTGGGTGGGATTCAACGACAAGTATGTCACGAGAATTATGCCCCAGGAACTCTACGCCTAAGTCTGAGGACAAGAATAGTGTGGTCTTCTACCTATAGTATAGCATAGTGATGCCACTACTAAGCATTGTGAGTATAACATAAAGTAATCTCATTATATATACATACTCGTATAATAAAATCATACAAAAGTCAAAATTGTAGATTGAATTGTTTTTTTAAAGAATACTTGAGGCGTGATCTACAATCGATATCGAAGCCAAAAATGTAATTTTTAGATTTTTATCTGTTTGTCTGTATGTATGTCCGGGTTAAACTCAAAAAGTGCTGCATGATATTTTTTTTTACTTGTTAGTAATATTCATGCAAAAAGCCTGTTGGCTACATATTATCACGCTATCACCTACGGGGCAGGAGCTGTAGAGCCTTCACGCAGACAACGTCGCGGGCAGTAGTTAGTAGTCTATCACTATGCGAATGTGGATGGTTGCAGTGGCCCAAGAAGACCAAGACTGACCTACCTTACTACTACTACTGTCTTAGGAGGCGGAGGCTGCAAGTATGAAGAGAATGATGAATGTTGAAGAAGCGCGGGGGTGTGGAATATTCGGGATATTATATCTGACGCTCCACATGTACTGGTGGTAGAGCTCCAGTGACGGAGCTCGCGGGCGTAGGCACCACCGCATTACCTAATATACTTGCCGCTATTCTGTTCCGGTCAGGTGGTAATGTACGGCCCTGTAATTTCCGGCACAGAGGCATAACACCCTAGGCCTCAGGAGTGGTAACGCATCTGCATTTTGACCTTGGTCTTTGTGTGGGTGTCTATAGGCTGCAGTCATCACTTAACATCAATGTGAGCTGCATGCTTGTTTACCACTTCCATTACATAATAAAAAAAATGTACGTAAGTGAGACTACCTCGTAAGGGAATTGTCGTGAAGATACTTACCTACATACATTACCTATCACTCTACTGTTGCAGTTGGTTCGTGTCTCTCACATTTCTCATTACATAGATAGAAATAGATTTATGGTACAACAGTACTTCTAAAATGTCGTAAAATAAATGAAATGGAACAATTCCCATACAAATCGTGCTGGCATTTCTTAGTTGTTTGTATCTAGGTGTTGTCGGGAGCCATTTCCAATAAAAGTCAAGACCAAGTGAATGGTATCTGTAATGATAGGGACTGTAAAGTTCATGAGGTTTGAATTGTTCATATTTCGGCACTTCAAATAAGTAGGTACACAACTGTAGTTATTAACTTAGTTCGTATTTCAAGATTGATTGATTGAACAAAACTGTACCAAAATTACAGTTTTATTTCCACCGGATTTTTTTTTTTCACGTCGTTTCTTTTCTCGACAAAATGAAGAAGTATTACTAATTGAATACAGTCCTCGCTTTTTAAATTTCCACCGGATAGGTACCTACCTACCTACTAGGCACTAAGTTTTTTTTTTTTTTAAAGAAAAATGGAAAGAAAAATTTGACTTCAGGCGAGACTCGAACTCGCGGCCTACTGGGAATCTAGTCCAGCCGCTCTTCCAATTGAGCTACTGAAGTCCTGCCCGATTTGTCAAATCTTTCCTTCACATTTATTTTATTGCATTATATTTTATTGCATTGTAGCTCAATTGGAAGAGCGGCTGGACTAGATTCCCAGTAGGCCGCGAGTTCGAGTCTCGCCTGAAGTCAAATTTTTCTTTCCATTTTTCTTTAAAAAATATTTCACAAGCATGTGTTAATTGCGAAATAATATAAAACAATTAGGCACTAAGTTGTTTTAAGTTAGGAATGTGACAAACGAGCATATAGGTAGTTCACATGAATGTTAAGTAACAAAAAAAATTCTATCTATGTAATGATAATAAAACTAAAGTATTAGTATTTGAAAGAGATGAACAGAGAACAAATGCAAGGGTAGTAGTAGATGATGCAGTGTTAGAACAGGTTGATGAAATTGTATATCTTGGATGTGCTTTCAGCAAGGATGGTAGGTACACCACTGACATAGAAAGAAGAGTGCTTGCTGGGAATTGCGTGAATGGAGCGTTGGGTAAGCTGCTAGAATCTAAACATCTCAGCCAGCGGGCTCGACTAGCCGTACATAATGCTGTACTTACTCCAACGCTTTTATATGGAAGCGAGAGCTGGGTATGCAGGAAAGAGCATGAAAGTAAGTTGAACGCGGTCGAGATGAGATCTTTGCGCAAGATCTGCGGTGTATCACTCACCGATCGCGTTCGTAATGAAGATGTAAGAAAGAGACTTTGTGTGAATGATAGTATCGGTGTAAAAATGAAAAAAGGCATGCTCCGATGGTTCGGGCATATAAAAATAATGTCGAATGAGCGAATGACTAAACAGATATACAATGCGAATGTGGATGGTTGCAGAGGCCCAGGGAGGGCAAGGCTGACCTACCATGACCAAATAGGTCGAGTTCTGTCTGATGGTGGGATCAAAAGTCTTAGGAATCGGCGTGCATGTATGAAGAGAATGATGAAGGTAGACGAGGCACGAGAGGTTTGTCAGAACCGGGATGTCTGGCGCTCTACACTCTCTGCCTACCCCGTTAGGGACCTGGCGTGAAGATACATACATACACATGAATGTTAAGTGACGACTGGAGCTCATAGACATCTATCTACACAAGCAGATGTGTTGCCAACCCTGAGACTTTAGTTGTTATATCTTTGTGATTGTTATTACTGGGACATACATTACCATCTAAACGGAACACGACCCGACGACCCGGTTAGTCCAGCGGTGTGAGACGACCGTTTGATTCGAAGGGTCGCGGGTTCGATCCCCACACCGAGACAAATATTTGTATGGCCTACACACAGATAACCTCCAATAGATACCGCATTAGTGAATATTTGTTCGGATAGGTGTTCACCGTTCTTTGAGGTACGCGGGGGTTGCGGGAAACGTAACTAAAGCGCTATGCTAGCCAAATGCACTAATATGTTGTGAGGTATCCATTGGCGGTTATCTGTGGGCCTACAGATATCATAGATTGTTTCGGGTCTGGGTGTTTGTGTATGTGTTGTCTGTGTACAACGGCACCCACGACACAAGTTTATACCTAGTGTGGGGCTGTGAGTGTAAGCGTATTTTATTTATTTATTTTTTGAGTCGATATTAATATGACGTTTCCTTCAATAACTCGATAATATCCCTTTATCAAAATAATTCACAAACAAGGAAGAAATCTTCCAATAAAGATACAGCACAACCGATATTACACATCATAACGTTGGGACGGCCTTTGGGGATCTCTTAACGAATAGACACGAACTATTGAACACATGAACATAATGAACATCACTCACATTGATATCTTCGATCCCCTATCACTTCCCTCACTTTGATCAATGTGGGTTCTGAAGCAGTAAGATTTATTCGCAAATCAATTGCTGCACTTATACTATTCTTGTTGCGACTTCTGATTTATGAGTTTTTTTTTTATTTTTAGGCCGACGTTCGACCAATTGATGGAAAGAGAAGATGTGGCCGAATATGAAGCACGCTGGTCTAGAAAGTACCTATTCACTATAGATTTGAAGATGTCCAGGTCCAGGTCCAAAAAGCTGGCGAAGTATTCCACATCTTAGCTAGAAGTTATGATTTAATTGTTCAATGAAAAGTATAGACCTACTTTAATTTTAGATCGTGATATGTAAGCTTTAACAATATTGAAATTAGAGACTATTCCCGTAGCAATAACTTTAAACCTAATGACAATTACATCTTCACTTCAAATTATTTTAATTCGATCTACTCGTACATAATAACTGTCGGGTTGCGGATTTCTTTAATGAAAAGCAACAAACTACATGAACATCGCTCACATTGATATCACCGATCCTTTGTCACTTCGGTTTATGTTCTCACTATTGTCGATACTTCATCATAATTTTCCCCATTTGATATAGTCGTTTTTTTTTTAATAGTGAAGTAAGAAATTAGCATAGGTAATCTTCGCATTGATACTGCCATACGATGCAGCTATTACCTGCAGCCTGGGTTGAACTGAGTAACATACTTCAAAAATAAGGTTTTGATTAATTGAACACATACTTACGTCAAAAATACCGACTTCATTTTTAATAATTATTCACTTCAGCTTTCACAATATTATTAAAATGTATTCATTGAAACCCTTCCCATAGCACAATCACAAACAATAGTGGTTATCATAAATTATTTTAAAAATATTTTACATCAGTTCGATTACATTCTTTTACCAAAGATGTCGATGAAAATAATTCAAAATCAAGAAAAGAAAGTCGCCAAAGATTGCGATCACCGATACCTTATACACACATAAAAGGCAACTGCCGAATTGCGGACAGCACTGTGAATAGCAACGAACTATTGAATATTGAACATCACTCACGTTGATATCGGCGACCCCTGTCACTTCGGTTTATGTTCTCGGTCTCACTGTCATCGATTGGGTTCCGAGGTGATAAGATTTATTCGCAAATCAATTGCTACGCAAAAATTTATTTTTACTTCAAATACCTATAGCGGTTTTGATTTATTAACTGAATACATATTGTTCTATTGAAAATATATTATACCTACTTCATTTTTTAAACGTGACTTGTGCTATCTTTTTACTACATTTATAGGTACATTGAAAATTCTAACGTATTAAAAACCAAATTGTATGTAACCGTCACGTTGAAAAGAATACTTCTAATCAGTTCCAGTTATCTTTCTTTACGGAAGACTAAAAATAAAGCAGAAGATGGAAATAATTTACAAACAAAGGAAAATAATAATAAGTCGGCATATATATTTACCCCCTTATTCATGAACGTATTTCATCTGAAGTGTTGCTAATCTCTCCTTTGTCTTTTTCTATCCTGCACATTTGACAATGCAACTGACAAAGACAAAGCATTCTATAGCTAAAACGTATCTAATGTACGTGTACGAATAAGGGGGTAAGTTTATACAATAACCGTTGAGTAGCGGACTTAATAGTGAGAGTGAATGGGAAGGAAATACTGAACATCATTTAAATTGATATCTCCGATCCCTGTCACTTCGGTTTATGCTCTCACTATCATTGATTTGTGTGTCGGGGAAAACAACATTCATTGGCAAATCAATTGATATATACAAACTACTTTTATCGATCTTTTTTACCGTCAGTAATAACGTTTTTTAGGGTTCCGTAGTAAACAAGGTTACGACCCTAATAATTTCGCCATGTTCGTTTGTCTGTCTGTCTGACAAACAAAAACATGGAAAAAAAATATTTAGGGTAACCTAACCAAAATTTCGTTAGAGTCAAGTGTCTAAACGGTTAACAAGTAACTAAACGGTTGTTGTTAGAAATTCAAACGTTACGGCAATAGTAGCTACATATAACAAAATGAAAAGGAAAACTATCTCACTTAAGTTGGCTTTGCAAGTTTGCGAGTAATAGTCGACCAAATCTATTTTACTCAAAAAACTGGTTGCCTGTAAAGTCGGTTTTACGGGCGAAGATTTTACGTGACAACGTCTTTTTCTCGGTAGAAAGGCATTCGCCGGTCCGGCAGGCCTCTCTCTCGTTCGGTGACTCATCGTTACGTTACCGGGCGTTACACTTTTACATGAGTGACTCCGAGCCGCAACCTAATTTAACACGTTGTCACGTCAAAAATTTCAAACAACTGAATAGGAATTTTTAAATTTTTTTTCTTTCATTGCATCTCTTACTTTGTAACTACGGAACCCTACACTGTGGTGTTCTCACCGGTTTTTTTACATTACAGGCGATCAAACATTGACGATCAACAAGCAAGAAAGAAGACATGCATGCGGGCGGGTGTTATATACCCATGCTACGATACAGTTTTAAAACTCCGGTAAAGAAGATGTTGCGAGCTCGGCTCTGGTACGTACAGTACCTGAAAAAATGGGTATATTAAAGAAGAATCCGAAAAAAATAAAATTAATTTATTCAAAAATATATTTTAGAGTTACAACCACATTTAATTCAAACGATTTTATCATTTTCAATATGGTTATTAGTGGTATTTGTCAAAATGACATCGCCCGCCATATTCGCCATGTTGGTTTTGAGTTGCAATTCTAACTGCAAATAATGTTTTGTAACTGCAAACAAAGCTAAATAAGTGAATATATGCAGTAAAAAACGTTTTTATATAGATTTTGCCTGTTCATGATATTGTGTACAATACATGGCCGGAGGTCCATACATTTTTGCAACATCTCCTTTCTGGACACAGACACCGATACTATTTGTGAACACGCCTGCCTCGGTACTAACATTACCATTCAACCAATCGTAGCTAATTGATTGGCAAAGTAATTGGACACTTTCTACTTCCAGAATAAATTACAATAATAAAATACCTACGTAATAATGCAAAATATCATCGTCTTACTGAATGATATAGAAACAAAATAATTGTATAAATAAAAGCAGCAAAGAGAAATAAAAATAAGAATTTCAATAGCAACCGTGTAGAATCGGACCCTGTCTCCAATGTCCAGTTATTTCGAAATTAGATACCTCATAACTGCCTCAGTAGCTTAGTGGTAGCAGGATACTTTTTTATGATTCGGAAGTGGCAAACAAGCATGCAGTTCACATTGACGTTAAATGATGACTCCAGCCTATAAACACACACGAAAACCGAGGTCAAAATACAGATGCGTTACCACTCCTGAGGCCTAAGGTGTTATGCCTCTGTGCCGGAAATTACAGGGCCGTACAACTACTACTACTATGCTGGGGTCACCTGGGGAACCAACCCACTTTACAGCACCCGAAACGCATTTAATTAATTTTAAAAATATTTTTAAATACGGCATGAAACGCTAAAAAATATATTTAAATGAGCTTGCAAAAACGCGAAACCGAGAGTAGCATTTTTAAAGTCTCGTTTCTTTACAGCAACAGGTAGAATAGCTAGGTCATTCATATCAAGCTAAGTCATTGCCTCTGAAATCCTTTTTTTATACACGTTTTTGTCCCACATTTGTGAACATGATGAAGCAACTTATTTTATTTAAAGAAAAATGGAAAGAAACACACAAGCATGTGTTAATGCGAAATAATATAAAACAATTATGAAGCAACTTGTTTCTGGGATTCATGATGAGAAAACATATTACAGTGGTTTTAGTCAATTAGGAGATTATAATATAATAATAAAAATATTTTATTAATCACTGGTTGTAGAGCTCCAGTGACGGCGCTCGCGGGCGTAGGCACCACCGCATTACCTAATATACTTGCCGCTAAATGGTAGTGTTCAGCACTATCGTGTTCCGCTCAGGTGGTAATACACGGCTCTGTAATTTCCGGCACAGAGGCATAACACCTAATTCCTTAGGAGTGGCAGCGCATCTGCTTTATGACCTCTGGTCATTGTGTGCAATGATATTATAATTTATTGTGTGGGTGATCATTCAGGCTGTCATCACTTAACATCAATGTGAACTGCATGCTTGTTTGCCACTTTCATTACTTAATAATAATTTATTTTCTTACTAGCTGTGCCCGCGACGTCGTCCACGTGAGAAAAATATGATAGTTCAGTATCTACCCGGACGAAGTCGTGGGTGCAGCTAGTATAAAAGTAGCCTAAGTTACTCCTTATTACATCAGCTATATGTCAGTGAATGTCCCGTCAAAATCGGAGACACTCAAATTCTATTTATTTGTGTGTAGGTATGTATGTTTGTATGGTTGTATGGAGATAAAAGTTACCTAAGTTACTCCTTATTACACCAGCTATCTACCCGTGGAAGTCCCGTCAAAGTCGGATACACTCCAATTCTACTTATTTATATGTCGGTATGTATGTATGTATGGATGTATGGAGATAAAAGTAGCCTAAGTTACTCCTTATCACATAGCTATCTGCCAGTGAAAGTCCCGTCAAAATCGGTGCAGCCGTTCCCAAGATTAGCCCCGCCAAACAGACAGACAGACAAAAATTGTAAAAAAATGTTGTTTTGGTATATGTACCGTGTATACATACATACATACATAAGCATTTAGAAAAAATCTGTTATTTTAATATTACAAACATACACTCCAATTTTATTTATTTGTAGAGGTATAGATGTATAATGTATAGATTTATTATGGAAGGAGATAAGACCTAAACATTCTGTGAAAGTTTTAAGCGTCTACTTGCTACCGTTATTATCGAGCAAATATATACGAAAAAAAAACACGTTTATTGTATGCCCCCTTGGACCCCTTAACATTTTCATTTTCTTATTTTTAGTAATTCATTTTGTCTTTATAGCGGTATCAGAAATACATAATTTGTGAAAATGTTAGCTTTCTAGCTATCACTATTTATGAAATACAGGCTGGTGAAAGACAGACAGACAGCGGAGGATTAGTAATCGGTAGGGTCCGTTTTTACCTTTTAGGTGCGAAACCCCCTAAAAGCTAAAACTAAGATACAGAATAGCTTAAAAATATTCGATATGATTCTTTAAATTGACATAACTTTTTTATTTCTGAACCGATTCACATGAAACAAACACTAAATCTTACTACAATATATTAGTGAAAACCGCAAATCGAATAAGCCGTTTCTGATATAAGCGTGCACAAACACACAGACAAACAGACATTTTTCCGGGATAAAAAGTACTTAGTGTTGTGCGCCAAAGGTTAAAGTATATTCATACCAAGTTTCATTGTAATCGGACCGGTAGTTTTTCAGTGAAAATTCACCCGTGAATTTTCACTCCAGTTCTCCATTTGATACTTGCACATTCTCATCCTCTGTTATCTGTACTGGAATTAGTTTTGTGATATGAAAAAGATTTGACTCTGTTTTTCTATGTCCTGTATCTATCTCGTAAATTGTATTAGATTTCTTTTTAATTATTTTATATGGTCCAATTCTCAATTCATCTAGCTTTTTCCTATTTAGTTTATTCCCATTTTCTATATATACTAGATCTCCCACACTGAATTCTCTTTGTTTTCTATTCCTATCATACCTCATTTTGTTATAGTAATGTGATTTCAAGGTATTATTAAGCGCTGTTTTCTTATCTCCGATCCAGTCACTATTTATACCTCCTTGTTGTAGTTCTTTTGGTAAAACCTTAACATCTGTTCCGTATAGCAAATAACATGGTGCATAGCCAGTTACTGAGTGGTTAGTCTGATTGTATTTTTCTACACATTCATGTGCTATTGTAGTCCACGCTCTGTTTTCTCCATCTTCATTGATTTTGCATCTAATTTTGTTAACTATCGTTTGATTCAACCTTTCATTTAGGCCATTAGAAAACGGTGCATTCACTGCTGTAAAAATTATTGTTATTTGTTTGTCAGAAAGGAATTTCTTGAATTCTTTAGAGTTTATTCCAGGATACTGGTCGGTAAGGAGCATCCCAATTTCTTCGGTTTCAGCGACCTTATTTATTAGCTTTATAAAGTCATGTGCACCCTGGGTTTTTGAAGTTATAATAAATGCATATCTAGTGAAGTGGTCCACTAAAAGATGTATGTATTTCTTGGTTGATCTTGAACCACCAAAACCTCCAATTGTGTCTATTGATACTATTTCAAAGGGTCTTGTCGCTGGGCCTAAATATGACATTAATCCGTATTTGTGTTGTCCTCTTGTTTTGTTTTTTATGCAAATTTCACAATTCCTACAAACATTTTTAATATGTGTACAGTGAACTAATAGTCGTTAGCATTTGTCCCACTCCAATGTGACATAGATCTTCATGTATTCGCTTTATAAATTTAATACTGAATTCTTCTGTTATTATTATTTTCTCTTTGTTCCTAATTCTTTTGAAGTATAAATTGTGTTTTTTGATTATTTTATTATTGTTTCTCTGTATTTCTTTATTTTGATTCTGATCTATTACAATATCTTCTAATGTAATTAAGTTCACAACTTTCAGTTGTTCTTCTAGATTATCCTCTGGTTCTAATACAGGATTCCGACTTAAACAGTCCGCTTCTAAATTATCTTTTCCAGGGGAATATTTGATTTTAAAATCATATTGTGAAAGGTAATAAGTCAAATCACCTAGTTCTTCGTCTGTTCTAGCTTTTAAGTTCATGTTTTCTAATGGTTTATGGTCTGTGTAGACTGTAAACGATTTACCTATCAGCCAGTACTGCCAATATCTTAGTGCTTCTTTAATAGCTAAGCATTCTAAATATATTGCCTTTTTCTTCTTTTGCGCTTCATTCAGTTTTTTTTGAAAAATAGGCTACTGGTTTTTCTTTACCATCTAGTTGTACTTGTTTTAAAATTGCTCCAACACCCAGCAGAGAACCATCAGTATAAATATTTATTGGTAGATTTTGATCATAAATTTCTAGTATTGGCTGTGAACACAAGAGACTCTTTATTTTTTCAAACGCATTTTGACATTCTTCAGACCAAACAAACTTTTGATTTTTTCTTAGCAAATTATGTAATGGGTCAAGAATTATTGCGCTCCTTGGTATATATTTATGGTAAAAGTTTACTTTTCCCAAAAATTGTCGAATATTCTTCTGGGTTTTTGGTACTGGAAATTCTTTTATCGAAATGAGATTGTCCTTCAGTGGTTGGATAGAATTATATTGAATGATATGTCCCAGGTATTTTACCGAATCTGATGCAAATGTACATTTTATAAATTTTAGTCGAAATCGTTTCGTTTGAATTGCTTCTAGTAACTGTTTCAAGTGACTTATGTGTTCATCAAATGAGTTTGAAAATATCAGGATGTCATCTATATAATTGACAGCAAAATCGGTTAGTTTATATTTTCTAAGTATGTTACACAATATTCTTTGAAATATTGCTGGAGCAGTCTTCAAACCAAATGGTAGGCAAGTCCATTGAAAGTGTCCCTCTTGAGTTACAAACCCTGTCTTCTTCCTGTCCTCTACTCGTAGAGGTATAGACCAAAAAGCTGAATTAACGTCTAAGCTTGTAAAAAATTTGCAATTTCTTGTTTTTGTCATTAAATCGTCAATTAATGGGAAGGGTTGAGCCTGAGGAACTACAATTTTATTTAAATCCCTGAAGTCTATACAGAGCCTTGATTTTTTATTTTCTTCCTTTTTAAATGTCAAAGTTACTGGTGCTGCGAATGGACTATAAGATTCTTCTATAAGCGCATTATCCAATAATTCGGCTATTTGTTCTGCTATCTCTTTTTTGTCTTCTATAGTGCATCTGTATGGCCTCTTGCTGCAGTATTTATCCATTAATAAATCTATTCTTGCTTCATATCCTTTAACCATTCCCACGTCATACTTGTTTTTGGCAAAAACTGATTGATATTGTTGTATTAGCTTATTTATTTCTTCCCTTTTATCATCATCTAAATGACCAACCATTATTTCAAATTCCTCTTCTTTGATATGTTCATTAAAATTAATTTTGTTTTTGTTTTCATATTTATTACCTTCATTTTCACCTTCGTCTATCTTTTTCTCCATTTTTTTACTATTCTTTTCATGTAAGTATTGTTTCTGAGTTATTTTTAACTCCTCGTTTTGTACTAGCTTGTATTTCTTTATCATATCTAATCCTATTAAGAAATCATATCTGAATTTGTGTTCGTCAATGATGTACACATCCACATTTTCTTCTATTTCAAAAATTTTTATTTTTAAATTTGTCAAACCACTTGTTTTTTGGACACCATTAATTGTTACTATATTTTCTTCATTCGAGTTATGTCCTTTTGTATTTAGTTTTTGTAATTTGGAATTAATTAGAGATACATTTGAACCTGAATCGTATACTCCATAAATTTCTAATTTATTATTTAACAGTAGTTTGATCTTAATTAATGGTGTCACTACTAGTTTTTTTGTTCTGTTTCATTTAACTCTGCTTCAATCACTGAATTATTTACATGTTTAATATATCTTTTATTTAATTTATCATCTTCTCTAACTCTAAACCAGCATGCAGCTTCGGAATGATAGCGAACCCCTTTATTTAATTTTACGCATATTTTGCATGGATAACGTCCTTCATTTGTAATATTTATCCTTTGATTTTCATACTTTCTGTACGTTCCATTTCTATTTTTATTTACCAAATGTTCATACTTTCTCACCTCATTGAATAAACATACTATATCGTTCATTGCTTCTCTATTTATCTTCTCTAATACAAAACCTGGCAAACCTACCGCTATCAGATCCACCAGTGTACCTGTATCAATTGAATTTCTCATCTCCAATAAAAGTTTTTCCTTTTTAATGGCATAGTCCACTAATGAACCATCCTTATATTTAAATAACAATGCATAGGTCACTTGGTTCCAGTTTTGGTTTGCAAATGACTCGCACAACTTTTCTTTCCAAACTATCCACTCTGAGTTGAGTGTTAATTTTATAATCATTGAGCTGTACCAATCAACACAACTTTTATCCATAAATAGTCGGAGAATCTCAATTTTTTGTTCATCTTTCATAATACCGAAGCGAGAACATTCTCTCTCAAAAATGTCAATCCATTGCCTTGCATTCGAGTTTTTGCTCGTAAATTTCTCAATCACAAACTTCTCTGCGACATATTTCAGATTCTGTTTTTTTAAATCATGTGTATTTTCTATTAACTTTGTAAACATTTCTTCCAATGAATTCGAATCTCTAATTTGTTCTTCAGATGCTCGGTTATGTTCAATTTCCTCCAGATATTGTTCTCCAAATTGTAAGTTACCATCAGCATCTATGTAAATTTCTCGTAATTTATCTGTCATAGTTATCCAAACTCTTCGTGTCTGATGTCTTTTCTTTAAACTATTTTTTACTTTGTTGTACACGGCTGTCTCAATTAATTCTTCGTGAAATCCAACAGACTGTAATTCCTCTGGTATAGCAAATTTTTTTTCATCTTTAGTTGTGATTGAGATTACACAACAAATATTAGATTTTCCATCATTCGCCGGTAAAATCGTGAATTCAAAACGTAACTGCTCCATTTGCATCTTTTTATAAACAAAATTGTCGTTTTATAAGTCTGTTTTACTACATGAAAGAAATAAACCTTGTGTTGCTGTAAAGAAGATTTATTGTTAGTTTTTTTTTATACAGAGACTATTTTATTTAGTTAATATAAAACAATATGAACTCAAACCTGTAAAGAAGAAACGACAATTAAAGTTTATTCTTTCACTTTTAAAACATAAAATAATATAATATTAAAATTTTCATTGATTATCCAATTGTCAATCAACTCGTATTTAAATCTGTCATCTGACATTCTGAATTCGTTTCTTCTTTAAAATGAGACAATTAAAAAGTTAAAAACTATAACCAAACTTCATGGTAAGTAAACACACAGAGTGCGAAGAAAGAAATAGTATTTCTTTACATGTATAAAACTAAAAATCCAAAACAAAAAAGTATAACTATCTCTAGTGGAGATAAACTTTGAAACAATTAGAACTAGGCATTTAGTTGGCTAATGATGTATGTTTTAAGAATGACATTGTAGCAAAATTTTAGTAATTTTTTTTTATTGTAGAGTTCTGGTGAGGAAGCTTTCGGGCGTAAGACCACTGCATTACCTCATCTATCTGCCTATTGGTCAAATGGTAGTGTTCAACAGTATCGTGTTCCGGTTAGATGGTAATGTATGGCCTCGTAAAAACTATCACAGAAACGTAACAACTTGGGTCTCAGGGGTGGCAACGCATCTGCATTTGAATCTTTGGTTTTTGTGTAGATATCTATAGGCTGCAGTTATAACTTAACATCAATGTGAGATGCATGCATGTTTACCACCTTCCTTACATAAGAAAAAAAAATAAACTGTAGGCCGTTTCTCTTAAATTTAAGCATACGGGACGACAAATAGCTTCACTTATTTCGTTTTTAATCAATATTCTCCTCAGTAGTGATTGCACTTGGAACTCTGCTAAGTGAATAACTTTGTGAGCGACCTACAAATTCAAAATTAGATCGAGAGTTTTTGGGGGAGGCTTTTGTCCAGCAGTGCGCATATTTTAGCTGAAATGATGATGGTGATGATTTGAAATAACAATATTTTGATCTTCTAAGTAGGTTATAGCCATTCTGTGCATTAAAATTAAACAAAAAAACTGTAAATCCGCAATAATTTTCACTGGTGGTAGAGCTCCAGTGACGGAGCTCAGGGGCGTAGGCACCACCGCATTACAACAACAACAAACCAACAATATTCTTTATTGTACACCAATCAGGAATAAGTTAGATCCAATGGCAGGAGGACAAGCACAAATGGCGGCCTTATCGCTACACAGCGATTTCTACCAGGCAACCAGATAACAAGGAGAATACAACATAAATAATAAGAGGGGAGTACATATTACAAGGAAATTACTTTTAAAAAAAATAATTATAACTATTTTATGTTTAAGGGCAAGGAATTCCACAGTCGTACAGCAGTTACTGTAAAAGAATTTGCAACGAAGGAAGAAGAGTGACGAGGAATTTCAAGAAGTAGATTTTCGGAGGATCGTATATAGAGAAGATTTGATTGGCAAAGGTAACTGAAATGATTTTTAAGATAGTCAGGAGATTGTGGAACGAATAGAAGACAGTAAAGAAGAGAGAGAATATGAGTATTCCTGCGAAGACGTATAGGAAGCCACTTGAGCTCAACACGAAATTGAGAAATATGGTCATATTTGCGTAAGCCATATATGAACCGTATGCAAAGATTTTGGAGGCGCTCAAGTTTGTAAAGTTGCTCCTGGGTCAAATCAAGATAGCATATGTCGGCGTAGTCTAATATAGGGAGGAGAATAGATCGAGCAAGCGCAACTTTAGTGGAGGTAGGCAAAAAATTTTGAAGTCTTCTTTTATAGTTTTAGAGAGATACAAATAATCAAAGCGTTCTTTTAAATAAATGGGCGTTTGTGGGTTAAATAATATTTTGTACAATAGCAACAAAACATGAGTATTCCGGCGAAGATTGATTGGGAGCCTTACCTTATATACTTGCCATTAAATGGTAATGTTCAGCACTATAGTATTCAAGTCAGGTGGTAATGTACGGCCCTGTGATTTCCGGCACAGAAGCTTATGCCTGTGTTCATCACCTTAGGCCTCAAAAGTGGTAACGCATTTTGACCTCTGGTCTTTGTGTGTCTATAGGCTGCAGTAATCACTTAACATCAATATGTAAACTGCATGCTTGTTTGCAACTTTCACTACAAAAAAAATAAAAAGCACATCTCATACATCATCCATTTAATCTCGGCTCAGGGCAGTCCCACAACAACAGTTCCTGAGCACTACAATCAATAACAACGGGATGATAGAAATAGGAAAACATTAATCCCAATTGAGTTGGAGAAGATTGCGTTGTAACGTTAGATACGGACGGTTCAGGCACGTTGTCAAGATCACCTATCCGTTAGTTGGATTGACTTGTTATTTCTTATTATTATGCGATTCTGTTTTTGTGTTCACTCGTAATTACTAGAATGAGTTCCAAAATGCTTATGATTTGTTAATTTCAGATGTTTGAGTTATTTCATCGGCCAACAAGCATGCAGAATTATCACTTTTATTTTTTGTATACTCCACTTTTCCCATGAATTGCTTAAAAGTTAAATTAGGATAGCAATGGTTGATTATTTTATGATTGAGGTGGTCTTTTAACAAAGATCCAAAACTTGAACCAAATTTGTCACAAAAATTACATTGTACTGCATATGTTTTTAATTATTACAGCTATTTTCTGGTATAATGAGAGGAACAATTTGAGGCACAGAGGTAGGACGACAATCTGATATGTTGCCAACTACAAAAAACTGTAAATCCACATCACATAGATCATCCATATAATCTCGGCTCAGCGGCAGTCCCACAACAACAGTTCCTGAGCACTACAATCAATAACAACGGGATGACAGAAATAGGAAAACATTAATCCCAATTGAGTTGGAGAAGATTGCGTTGTAACGTTAGATACGGACGGTTCAGGCACGTTGTCAAGATCACCTATCCGTTAGTTGGATTAACTTGTTATTTATTTTCTTATGTTGTTTATATGTATGTATGTATCTTCCTACATACAAAGTAAGCCAAGTCCCTTACGGGATAGGCAGAGATTGTAGAGAGCCAGATACCCCGATCCAGACACACACATTTCATAAGGATGGCAAACAAGGATGCGGTTCACATTGATCTTAAGTGATGACTGTAACCTTTACATAGTTTTCTTTAGATGAAAAAAAAATTATACACCCACACAAAGACCAGAGGACAAAATTCAGATGCGTTGCCACCTCTGAGACCTTAAGAATTTAAACTGCGAGTATCACGCAGGTACGAACATTTTATCTCTAGGACGTAGGCACCTCCATTAAATTTTGACGACCCGATTAGTCCAACGGTGTGAGACGACCGTTTGATTCGAAGGGGTTGCGGGTTAGATCCCGCACCGGGACAAATATTTGTACGGCCTACAGATATTTGTTTGGGTCTGGGTGTTTGTGTACGTGTTGTGTGTGTTCAACGGCACGCACGACACAGGTTTATACTCAGTGTTAGGGATGTAAGAGAAGGCGTAATTTTTTTTTTTAAATCCATCAGTTTTGTTTTAAACACATTCCATCATCAAGGGTTAGGCATCCTCAACTACTTTACAAATCGTACAGTATGGCGAACTTACTTTTATCATGAGGAAGCTAAACTTATTCAGCTTAACAGAAAAACACATACGCGCTAAAATATTTTATACAATGTAGGTATATAGATAATGCAAATAGATCAATCATGCTTAGCTTCATCGTTCAACCACATTATATCCATAATTCAATCGGGCGATGTGGCTGATATTTATCGACCGCTACCCTCGAAAAACAAAGGCGAGGGTGTGATGGAACTCCACGCGACGATAATCCCGATTGCTCCGGATACTCCGGAATCGACAAATTTTCACACAAATTTACACAACCTATAGATAACTTTTGGGTGAGCCTTTTGAAACTAATGACGTTGTTAGCACTATAGCTTATAGGTTAAGTTAACCCTAACTTAACCTATAAGCCTATTAACCGTTTTTTTTCTATCTTGATGAATAATTGTTTGAATTGTTTGAAGCACATGCCTCGCTAGCCTAGTGGTAGCAGACCACTACTGCTACGCTGGGATCCTGTGTTTGATCCCAGGGTATGCTCGTGGGTTCAATACTACATATTGGAATTTTCCCATGTTTTCGGCTAGGGTCACCTCCGGAGTTGGGTAACGTGCCCATTGATATCAATAGTCTTACCTTCTATTTATACCTATAGACTGAGCATTCGCTACTCTTGAGTTACTCCGCTACCAGTAGATATATATATGGACACCACAAACCCTTATTGAGTTTTGTGGTAACCATATATGTATCCAATAACATTCGCAACGCTTGCTGATGTCATCTGTCGTTTCATTAGCAGTAGAACTTAACATGTCATCACTCCAAACGAAAGACATCCACGTCTGGACAAAGCCTTCCCCAAAGACGGTTACAACAGTGTTGTGCGTCATTAGAAGGGATATGCCACGCTTGACAGTCGGATTGGCGGTCGCAGTAGCGTTTATTTTATCGCGGGACACATCCTGGGTTATTTTTACTGCCACTCTATTGGAATGGTTTGATCGCCATTGTTCAGTTGACTGACTGCACTAGGGGAAGTTTTCTCCTCCATCAAAGGGCGATAGAGGGTAGCTCTTACATGTTGTGTGTAACTGTGTACACACCCACTTTACGATTCACGACTCACACGATTACCCAGTTATGAGTAGATCGTAAGCGATCTACTCGGTTAAGCATTAAGGGCGCGGTCGGGTATGTGATGGGTGACCGCTAGTGGCAAATTAAAATGCACGTTTTCGTGCTTCGGAGGGCACGTTAAGCCGTCGGTCCCGGTTGCTATCGATAGATAGCAGTCGTTAAACCTTGTCGGACGCCTTATGGGGCGGTTTGAAAACATCCGACAGCGGGTTGGCCACTAACCCGTATCTCCACCAATCTGTATTGGATGGTGCGTGGTGGAGTAAGCTCCAGGCCTCCCCCCAAAAAGGGGAGAGACTCGTGCCTAGCAGTCGGACGTATAATAGGTTGCCATTATTATACAAATACTCATCTAAAACCGATTGTATCTGTAATTCAATCTAGACCTAAAAGTACCTTACGTTAGCCAAGTGGAGGCATTATTTCACTATTAACACTTATTCGACAAGATCAAACAACAATAAAGTTTAACGATATTCACCTTATATTCTGTTACCAGCGCCCTGTTTCCCAAAGTAGGCAACTTCACGGAGGCGTTATTATAAAATCATGATACCCCTATAATGTCGAATAAGTACTAAAGTTCATTATCATTATGATATGAGTGGTTAATAATAATAACAGTTTTCCTGGTCGTGATTATTTTGTTTATGTCAAGTTATACGAAGACGTAAGTTGGTCAGTATTTATTATTTTATTCTTCTTACTTTCACATTCTTCTTTTGATTTCTTCGTCAGCACAAAAATGATGAATTACCTGAAATTAACAAATTCATACATTATATTTAGGGATGTATTACACAAAAAATCGATAACGGACATAGCTCTACTATTCCCCAAAGAGTATACAAATACTATGCTATTCGCTAAATTAATAAAAATGAACTCCCTATAATTCAAAGACAATCTTTTCGTAAAAACAATTATTCCCACGACATCGACCATAGATAACAGATTGCATTAGTGATACCAAAAAGGCTTACAGTTGCAAGAAAATCCATTACTACCCCACAAAAGTACACTAATCCAACGAGGAAACTTAGATATTGAAGGGACAAAAGACGGGGAACGAATAAGTTAAGCCGGGATTAAAACATTTGCGGGGGAGTTTCATTACACGGGGCTCCCATTCTTCGTACATTTCTATGGAGATATATATTATACCAAGTTTCATCGTAATCGGACGGGTAGATTTTGTGTGATGCTTGAACAAACAGACAGACAGACAAAAAAATTTCTAATCACATATTTGTGTTCGGTATCGATCTAGTAACATCCCCTGGTATTTATTTTTTCAATATTTTCAATGTACAGAATTTGAACTTCTACAGTCTTATTATAAGTATAGATATTTGTATTAAATCTAAGGTTTTGACAAAAGAGCAACACGCTGAGTTTGTTGGGTAGCGGAGTTCTTCTCAGTAGTGCCTGCACTTGGAACTCTGCTAAGTGAATGACTATGATTATGACGAACAGATTTTTCATTTTCTTCTATGAAGCGATTGAAAAATTTGATGATTCACGTATCGGTTAAATATTATTATTAAATTGGTATTTATAAATACCTATTGAATTATTATTACAAGTCATTCTCTCTAGGTAGCTTATAACCCGACAATGCAAAAGTGTCCTTGTAGACCAATTTGAAATAAATGATTTGAATTTTGAATTTCAGAGGTGGTAACGCATCTACACTGAAATATACTGTATACCTACCTGTTTGCCACGTGACAAAAAAATCATTATTAAGTATGTTATGTTCATAGAAAAAAGAAACAATGTTCAACGGATAACAAACTGATACTTTAACTTGATAGTCAAAGGTAGTTGTTAAGAAGCTTTCAATCCAAGCCGGGTCCTCTCAGATTACCCGCAAGGCGACAGCAAGCGACACCGCCAGTTCACATTTCATCCGAGAAACCTTAACAAACCGCAAACTTACAAACTTCGTTCAGAAATGCTCGCGAATAACTTCTGAATGTTTGGCTTTTCCAATTCCCAACCTAGGAGATGAAAAAATAATAATGACGAGTATATTAAAAACTAATATACAACATATTATTTTTTATTATTATTAAAAATATTCAAAATTATCTGACTTTTATCTCCAGTTACCACATTTTCTAAGAACCTAGTTTGTTCTTAGGTTTTCGAGAGCTACTTACACCTATTTTTAGGGTTCCGTACCTTAAAAGGAAAAAAGGAACCCTTATAGGATCACTCGTGCGTGCGTCTGTCTGTTTGTCTGTCTGTCCGTCTGTCACAGCCATATTTACTCGTCATATTTATTATTAAGAATATTCAAAATTATCTGACTTTTATCTCCAGTTACCACATTTTCTAAAAACCTAGTTTGTTCTTAGGTTTTCGAGAGCTACTTACACCTATTTTTAGGGTTCCGTACCTTAAAAGGAAAAAAGGAACCCTTATAGGATCACTCGTGCGTGCGTCTGTCTGTCTGTCTGTCTGTCTGTCTGTCTGTCTGTCCGTCTGTCACAGCCAATTTGCTCCGAAACTACTCGACCGATTAAGTTGAAATTTGATGAATATAAGTAAATTGGTGACCCAAAGATGAACACGTCAAGTAAAATAATAAATTTGAAACACCACTTTTGACCACTTTCGAGGGGTAAATCAGAAAATAAAAAATAAAAAATCGTAAACTGTGTCGTGTGACATATCATGAAAGAGGTTGTTGTCAGCATCTCAGATACATTTTTTTTATAATTTTTGCATAAACAAATTTGAAGTTATTTAAGAAAAACGACGAAAATTGACCATTGATATTTTTAATCCGTAAAAAAATAGATTTATTTCATTTAAAAAAAAACCTATACCTATTACAGTGCTCATCAGAAAATAATGCACATCGAGGCTATTAAAATGACAATCGGCTAGTTTCTATCTATTCTATTCTAGCTTAATAGAGCGTTATCTCTGCTGCACACTGCATACGTAAGCATCCGTAGTCCGGTATTGGTCAAAACTTGATCAAAATGGTCGACAAACGTCAAATAAGTAAGGTACGAAAGACATAACGCTCTACAGATCCGAAATAAGCCGACATCTTTTCCTGAGGTTGATGTGCATTATTTCTAGTACCCAACAATTAAAAATTCCACCAACCACTAAAAATAAAATTAAGTCCGAATTAAGAATGGATTGAAAACAAGAAATGGAATGGACACTAATTAATGAATTTTCTTCAGAATCCGGTTGAATTTCAGTAAATTCAAAGGGAACAATAGAACGTTACACTAGAAATAGCTGATCCCAGTCGCGTACATACAAACATCAACTTAATGATCACCTCCCGGAATAGAATGCTCTGGAACAACAAATCGATAGTCTACGAGTGTTGATATAATATAAATGGTTTCCATTAATTTACAACAGGAATAGTTTGGGTATGAGTCAAGCATTAGGTAATTTAGCAAACAGATGAAGCCTCTACACAGGATTTGTTGTTTATATTGCTGAATATTGAAGTTTGATGATAAATTTCGTAACATTAAAATACTGATCTGAAGAAATTACAACACTTTATGAGGTCTGCAGTCTGTGATCACATAGTGGACAAACCAAATCACTTTATTATTCGGTTCGAATATAAACTGGAGGTTTTGCGATGCAAGATTGCTACCCCTGAGGCCTCAGTTATTTTGCCTCTGTGACATTTATCGTAGCATTCAGCACTATCGTATTGACGATAGGTATTGCCTCGTACTTTTTTTTTTCATTTTTAAATAGACATAAAAGATCTTAAACTAGAGTAACACATTTGCAGGTAGACATTTACTTTTTGAGGAAGTATTTAAAAGTCCGGCCGTAGGTAACTACCATCAATGTAAACAGCGAAATTATTAGCCCTTTTCATAACAAATAAAATAAATAAATTTCGATGCAAATAAATAAATGTTGTTATTATCTTCAAATAATACAAAGACGCTGCCGTCATAATAAGGAATACAGTTTTTTTTGAAGTCAGGTAACCCGTCGCTCTTTCAAAATCAGACTAATTTAGGTCTTATTAGTTCGCATAAGATGTGTGGTCAAGTAGCGAGTTCTCTGATAGTACACCTTAACGCTTCAAAGGAACTTGCAGTATTTGTTTACCACCATTAGAAACTGCACGTTTGTTTACCACTTTCATTAAAATAACCAATGCAAATAAAGAATTATTGTTCTCATCTTCAAACAATACAAAAACTCTGCCGTCATAATTAGGAGTCAAGTTTGAATTGCCATAACAAAATATGCAAATTGTTTTTCATATTCCCCGAGATCCTTTTACGGGGAAATCCTTTACAGTTCCCGTGTCACAACCGCGAGACGAAATCAGTGGCGTGTAAAATGGGAAACCAGCTTAACTTTAGCTATTTTCTAAAAGAAAAATGTTGCAATGTGTCTCTCAATTCGTATCTCTCTATTCTCTCTCTACAATTTTATTAAATAGTATACTTTTGCTTTTGCCCGCGATTTATCGTGAATATTCAATGAAACCAAAAACTGTTTTTTCCGTACCCTTGGGAATTTCGGTAACCAATATACACAACATATTGACACATACGCCGAATTTAACGCTAAAAACTAACCCCCTTATTCATAAACGTATTTTAGCTAAAGTGTTGCTAATCTCTCCTTTGTCTTTTTCTATCCTGCATATTTGACAATGCAACTGACAAAGACAAAGCATTCTATAGCTAAAACGTATCTAATTCACGTTTATGAATAAGGGGGTATCTCTTCAAGTTAACGATGGGGCGTTTAAAGAGTCCTTCGTTCTAAAATGTTAAGTAGTTATTTCTCTTGTAGTTTTGACTAATGCGAAAAAATATATAAATTATTTCGGAGTAGGTACACAGTGTACCTACTTTTTTTGATTACTTGAAGCTAATTTAACTGAAAGGCTACCCATGTCAAAAAAATGGGTTTCTTTAGCACAAGAGATAGTAATGCCCTGTATAGCCCTGTAATTTCCGGCACAGAGGCATAACACCTTAGGCCTCAGGAGTGGTAACGCATCTGCATCTTGACCTTGGTCTTATAGGCTGCAGTCATCACTTGTGAACTGCATGCTTGTTTCCACTTCCAGATTATAAACAAATAAAATAAATAAATTACTAATATACTGCTAATATAATAATATCCCAATTTCTAATCTATACTAATTAGTGAAAGGATTATTTTTAATTGCATCGGTAGATGCATATAGGTACTTAAAATGTCGATATTAATCGATATTACAGCATCAGAGATACTTTAAACATGATATTATTTGGTAAAAAAAACCTGATAAAATGATTTACATTTGTGTATTGGGTACTTAGTTTCTTGGTCAAATTTTACTTCAATCTCTTAATTAAGATGTAAAAAAAACCTTGGGCATACTGACATAAAATTGTATTATACATAACATAGTTTGAAAAACCCCCTTCGCGGTCTGCCGATCACAAGAAATTGGACGGAATACTTAAGAAAATTGGCGGATGTTTTGGGATATAAGGTGCCTGTGGATGAGAAGGGATACCAATAGAATCTTGAAGGGTATTCTAGACTTTTAATGTTAGGGATTTTTACATAATTGGCATTTTTAAATAATATTGCACACGTAGTTGGAAATTTAGCAGTTATTTTAGCAGTGGGTATTTCATTATCTGCATTTTCATTGTTAGCAGGTGTTTATTATTATCGAAGTTGCTTTTACAAATCTCACCATAAACCAAATGCTTTATGTATATTTGACATTTGATTAAAAATAATGCAGATTTGACATATTTCAATCTCTTGTAATTTTTGCCAGATTTGGTTCGGAGCAATGATATTAGTATTTATAAGGTCATTGGTTCGGAGCGTACAGAATACGCTGTCCGCTCCGTACCAAATCCGGACGTGTGTAGAGGAGTCCGGTGAATATAATTATTATTAATCAATGAGTGTTGATCGAGAACCTGAGAACATTCTGTAAAATAAATTACTAGAAGTAAAAAGTATCTGACGAAAATTACACGAGATTGGAATATGTCAAATCTGCATTATTTTTATTGGTTACGACTATTAAAGACTGCACTGATGATGGTTAAGTTCTGATTAAATCTGTCCAGATTACCGCAACTGGGTTGTTTTATCAGCCTGAAAGACATGAAAATCACTCGCGTAAAAAGGTGTACTTGTATGTATAAATAAATACATTTACCTACCACTTATGCAATGGTAAATGTAGGTATGTAAATGGAATTAATTCCCTTCCGTAAAATACAGAAGTTAAGAAAATATTGGATAAGAATTATCTATATTGTTATAAAATATTGTGAATCTAACCCACTTGTATTATGTATGAAAAGACAAATAAAAATCATAATACAATCCCGAAGACACCATTGATATTTCACCACATCTATGGACACAATAAAATCGTCTATGAATAGGAGCATACTCCATAGAGCATAAAATCCCCCATTTACGTTTGAATTTCTCTACGCTCCTTCGACATGCGCGTTTCAAAAAAGGAACGTGACCTGATTACTGACGGAAGCTGTCAGATGTCTATGACGCGAAAAGGTCACAGATACAGAATGTGCGTGTTCCGAATTTAGACTTTATAATTATAGTGTTCGGATTTAATTTAGCTCGTGTCATATTTGCAGTACGTGTTGGTCAAAGCGCTATTGTTCCGTTCCCTCACACTAACTCGAAGACAGAGTTTATTGTTTACGGTTCAATTGAAGCATGATATAATTTTCTCGTTTCATTATCCCTTCTGAAATAAAACACTTGACTTTATGTTTACTTTTAATTTAAGACCTGAACATCAAAGGGAAGGCTTTTAGGTAAAGCTTTTTAAGGAAATGTTATACCTACGCGATTATCTCCTGTAAACCTTTTTCAATTATTTCAAGGCTAAATAGCTATTAGCCAAACGAATCTTTTTTTTTTATTATACATTGGTTTTAATATTGTAGGTGTATTAAAAAACCTTAAAACTCAATGTCGATGATATTACGGATATTGAACCTGGGACTCGAGGCTTCAAATCTAGCAGGGATCTACTACCATAAAACCACCGACGCAACTAGGTAGGCAAAATACCTAGTAACGCAAATGCATAAATCAGTGGTTCCCAAACAATTTTTCCTGTAGACCCCTTTAAATTTTTTTCTGGTTTCGGTGGACCCCCTTGCTAACATTTATATCACTTTCCCATATATCCCATTTTTATTTACGCATATACGTAGACCCCATCGAGTCTCCCATAGACCCCAGGGGGTCTATATGGACCACTTTGGGAATCACTGGCATAAATGAATAATTTTTATTCCCTAAAGTGTATATAAAATAGCACAACAAGCAAGTAGATTAAGTAAATACATATACTCTCTAAGGAAGATATCTATACTATAGGTTAGTGTTTCTACAAACAATAAATAATATTAAATTTGACAATGGATAGGTAAAACGCCGAAAACAATTCTAAAACATCAAGCCAAACTGGCCAAATGCCATAACACATAAGTAAGGTTGCCAGGCGTCCGGATAAAGCCGGACATAGTTAGATCTTTTGATTGCGTGTCCGGTAAAAATATACGGTGTCCGGCTTTAGTTAGGCTTTTTACATTTCTTAAACGAGCGAGCTCAGAGCACAGCCGAATGCTCCTATCGCGGGTGTCCGGCCTTTTTACCCAAATGTCCGGCTAAACTTGATGATCTGTCCGGCGATTAGGTTTAGCGACCCGGCAACGCTACACATAAGACTCACAATACAAAGAAAAAAAACATTTTATTATCTGTGTGCTCTAGAAAATGTTATACTTACATACGTGAAAATGATCTAACATTGGGTATAATAGGTAAATAGTTAGAAGAAAAAAAACGCAACTACGATGCGAAACCGTTGATAAAAAACTAAGTTATTCGGAGCAACTGTAAAACGTTTACCGTTCCTAAATCGATCATAAGACATAACTGTCAGTTATAGTGTTGTTATAGTGGACAGTTATATTATGAAATACTAATGCAATCTTAATGCACTATACAAAATCGTTAATCTTAGCCTGGTTTGCACCAAGATATTTGGCATAGTTAAAGAATTTTTTGAAACATTTCACATCCTTCTCCAACTTAAAGAAATCTGTTAAAGTTAGAGAAGGATGTGAAACGTTACAATAACTTAACAAATATCTTGGTGCAACCCAGGCTATGTGTAAAATACAATTTTAACACAGAAACTGTTTTGATATCATAAAGAACCTATTAATAGTTACCTACCTATTATGTTGAAGACGCTTTCAAGACTTGAATTTATTAAAGTTTTAAATTTTTTACGTTTCCTTTCCTATTATTTTACCTCAATCCTCAAACCTGTAAATAGCTCCCGCAAAAATACTTGGTTTTTTATGGCATTTACGCAGCTGCTAATTAGAATAAGACCTTACATTTTTCTTCCTACATTGAACGTGATGAGGAATCTTAATTTATGTACCTGCTTATTTGATGAATCTCGAGTTCAATTCTACGCATAATATTAGAATATTTTAATAACAAGAACCTACTCATTAAAAATATGAAAGCAAAGGAAATAAAATTAAAAAGCGTATCATAAAACATTATAGAAATCCAACCATCTTTCTTAACATATGTGCAAGACCAAGCAATACATTTCGCAATAAAACACTACAGACAGGTACCTACAACTCCACTAACATCTGTTGCAACTTGTAACCAATATCGAGGCTGTAGACGTAATAAATCAAAGCATCAAAAAGGGAGAAAAAAAGACAGAATTGGGCGGGAAAACTGTCATGGCGTCTGGCGTCAGACGGGCTCCTGAACCGTCGGCGTCGCTATTCGTTATTTCCTTTTAGTAAAAAGACGCGACTAAAATTGTATTTAGAAGTGTTGAAAAATTTATGTGCTTCGCAATAGAATACAGAGGGAGTTTTATTGGTTAAACGTTTGATTTAGTGACCGGGACGCTTAGAAATATTGGGGTAGAATCAATATGGCGCGTTATTGCGATTCCTGGTTTTGTATTCAATCCAACAGAATTTGTGGGTGCAATATTTGTGTCCCGGATATTTAAGCAGGGTTAAAAAAACCGCAGGTTGCAGCATTTGCTTATTTATTCTGTAACGTGCACTCAGTTACAGTTCGTACCCCATTTAAGTTTTGGTAAGTATCTAATACTTACCGTTAGATACTTACCATAAAACTTAAAAGTATGCATAAAGTTAAGGACTTATTACACGGCACGGTATTCAGGGTACGATAGCAAGGGTCAGGGTAGTGTAATAACATTTAGGGAGATAGGGCCCTAATTAGGGCGACCGGAGCGGCCCGTATATTTGTACTGCGACCGTATAGTGTAATAAGCGGCTACCCGGCGCGAGGTCCCGCCCACCCTTTCTACCGGACCATGAATACCGTGCCGTGTAATAGCCTTTTTAGTTACAAGTCGCTACAAAGAAGGCGATTTTACTGCGAGGGGTAGGGGTTATGATACCTGAGAAGGAAAATGTGCTCACTTTCATCAGGCCAACATCCAAAAATCCAAACAGATTGTATTTAGACTTTCTCGTCGTGAGCGACTAGACTGGCGAAAAGTTCACGCAAGCAACATCCCTCAGCGGCATTGAAGTTTTGCTATTACTGTATTTACTTCTTACTTCTAACTATAACCTAACATGTAATATACCTAATTAGCTTTTAAGATATGTTTCAATAGTATTTAGATATTATTAGAGCTTCGAATGTAAAGGTGCCAGGACAAACCCATTACCTAAGGGTTTTGTGGCATTTTTGTAGCTACATTTAAATTGTTTTTGTAACTTCTCTTAATCTATACATCTATACAAATAAATAAAATTGGAGTGTCTGTTTGTAATATTAAAATAACCGCTTTTTACTAAATGCATATGTATGTATACACGGTACACATTCCAGAACAACATTTTTTACAATTTTGTCTGTCTGTCTGTTTGGCGGGGCTAATCTTAGGAACGGCTGGACCGATTTTGACGGGACTTTCCCTGGCAGATAGCTGATGTGATAAGGAGTAACTTAGGCTACTTTTATACTAGCTGCGCCCTCGACTTCGTCCGGGTAGATACTGAACAATCATATTTTTTCTCACGTGGACGAAGTCGCAGGCACAGCTAGTAAATAAATAAAAAATAAATAAATAACTCATAGTTGTTTACCAACCCGAAAATTAGGTACTTATGCAAACAACGGTAACACAGAAGAGAAACTCTGCTCTAGATAATGTATAAGGTAAAATTTTCAACAGGTAAGCAAGTTGGTATAATAATTACCAATCATATCATCCACATAATTGTATCCACTTCCTATCCCATCTAGGAGATACCCTTCTACTACTTTTTAAGACTTCACGTTATAAAAAACCATACAATTTCGGACACATAATTCCGATAAGGTAGTTCCAATTCCAAATTCATTTAATAAATTGGAAATAATAAAATTTTCTTGTGATAGATCAAATTAAACATATAAAAGTAAAGCGATAACAACTGCTACGTTGATGAATATGTCAAAGTAAACCTTAATAATAAAATAAATAATGGACCAAAAATACTTAATAATTGAAATAGATATCAACAGAATGTTCCATACTCTCTTTTACAAACGGCAAGACAAGACTTAACGAAAAGAATAGAATGGCAAAGGCAAAAACAATAACCGCCACGGTGATTGCCAACCAGCAGTGGCCATTACCTATGTCATTGTCCAACGAAAGAACGGAATGACATACGGCCAAATACTGAAACGTCACTGATATCTAAGTGGAACTTAAAAATCTTCTGTCTTTAAAAAACACGTTCAAACGATAGAAATAGCGCACGTTTGTTAGTTGCTTAAAATTGAGTGACGTTTGATTCGGCGATTAGAATCGAAAGAATTGATGGCACAAAATAACCTCGATTCATAATCGTTCATAACAATAAGTATAATATTTTAAATTCTTTTCACAAGCTTAACTGCAAAATCTATCATAAAGCGTTCCTATTTTAAATCCACATTACATTTCACATCCGCTTCGTTTCCGGGTTCAAAATGGGGGACCGTTAATTTTTTTATCTCTTCATCGTTCCCTTCCTGAAATAGATATTCTGGGAAGTGTAGGAGAGCATTAGATATAACGCCACGGGTGTTATTGACTCATATCATTAATTTTCTACGTAATTAACCTCGCCTTAAATTCGTAGGTGGTTGACATATTTTTTTTTTAATTTTCATGTTTTGATAAAATTTTATTATACCTAATACTAAAATATCTACCTTTAATTGCATTAGGTAGTATGTAATATCTTTTGTAATACCTAAGTTGATATAATAAGCCTGGGTTGAAAACGTAACCGGTGAATGCATGCATTTACCTCTGCATACCCCTTCGGGGATTATAGGCGTGATGTTACGTTTTTTAAATCACTGCTGTAAAACTTACTATCGAAATACCGCACTGACAGATTCAAGTAACATTGTTATAAAAGATCGCTTGAAGAGCCGACACTGCTGAAAGGTTAGCTTACACTTGTTTCATTGTGTTTGAGTATTCCAATGGTGAGTACCACTTCTAAAATAAACAGCGTAAATAAATACGTTGAACTATTTATGTAATTTTATGACTTTCATTCGTTTACATTTTGTAAGTTTTTTAAATAGGGCGTTTGTCCACCGCCGCCGTCACCGGACCGTCACCGAGAACGAGATTATTTCGGGCCGAGTTTAATATGACGTAACGGCGATCGTTTGTCCCCCGCGACCGATTTTGCTGGGTTAGTTTGTTCCAGATGTCATGCGTGGTAGTCGCGTTTTCGAAGAAATAAAGTGATGGCTAGGTTAAACCGGCGACAACTTCTTGTACTGCTTTTGTACCTTCGAAGGCGCAGGCGATGCAAAGAATTTTGGGTTCATCCACTAATACGTGAACGATACATCATAGGGGCGTTTTATGTAAACCACGCCAAGTTGCGGCAGCATGACAAGAAAATGTTTTACTACTATAGGATGTCCAGTCGTGGACGTTTCATTATAATAATATATATATATAATTATATATATATATATATATATATATATATATATATATATATATACAATACTCAACAATAATACAATAAAATCTCGGGCGACGATCTAGCGGTCACGCCGATCTACTCGCAATTTCGGCGGCCGGGATAACGGCGCTCGGGTGACGGATGTGCGGTGGAAACGCGGCTATATAATGTAATATAAATGTATGTACCGCTACTTCGGCGCCGTCATCTCGTTCTAGGTGACGTGACGGTGACGGCGGCGGTGGACAAACTCCCTTACACAGCTGCTGTAAAACTCGTTATCGAAATACCGCACTGACAGATTCGAGTTAACATTGATAAAGATCACAAAAAGAGCCCATACTGCTGAAAGGTTAGCTTACACTTGTTTGATTGCGTTTGAGTATTCCAATGGCGAGTACCAATCAACCACTTCTAAAATAAGCAAAGTACCTAAATAAATACGTTGAACTATTTATGACTTTCATTCGTGTAAGTTTTGAAAGTCAGTAACTCAATTAGCGGTCGTTTAGTGGTCGAAATCCGGATGAAATTTTTAAATTTAAACTGTATTCGTTTTATTTTAGTGTATCTGAGGTAGAAGTGTCCTTCATCCATCTGTCTGTCGGATTAATAAAATACCTACATTTTTATTGCAGCTTTTTCAGTGTAATGAATACTGTTTGAGACGGTTTTGATAATGTCTAAATGTATCTGATATTGAGATTTGAGACTAAAAATAAGAAAGCAAACAATTTATTTATACCTACGCAGATTATGTTTGATAAGATTACGTAAATTTTTCATTTGGTTTGTATTATAGATTTAGTGACACTGATATTAATTTACGGATGGTAGAGCTCCAGTGGCGAATCTCGTCACCATCACGTTACCTAATACACCATACTATTATTTGGGATACCACCCTGGGCTAAAACTACTCGAGAGGTAGGTACTACGATTGTTTTTTTTTCGTTACAAGTAACGTCTTAAATTACGATTAGTCTATTATTTTTAATGGGGGTTGGGAGCCCTTTAGGTATATCCTCTGGGTGATGGACTGAAGCCCAAAAAGCCCTTTGGTAGATCCGCCCCTGCTGCTTGTGTTCAAAAAAATATCCGCCTTCTTATAATAAAGGTCAGTAAATGCTCTAAAGATATTACTTTATCGGGTATTTTCCTACGCAATTAGGTAAGTTTCAAGATGAAAATTCTAGACGTAGATTTATAAAAAGTTCCAACATAATATTTTGATACAATAAGAATTGGGTTTGACCTTTGAAATTTCTGAAATTTCAGCTTTTAAAGAGCTTAATAAAAATATTCTTCTGAGGAGAGTATAGGCGCGATACAAAGGTACGTACCTAGTATTATTATATTACATACTAGTTTTTACAAGCGACTTCGTTCGCGTGTAGTTTTAATCATTAAAAAAACTAATTAAAGTTGTACCATTTGTGACATTTGCTGAACAGGACACCTTTTTGGCAGCCGTGAGACACATATTACGTGTATAGGTATGTATTAATTTTTAGAAAATGTGTTGTCTTTTCTCTGTTACCTGTTATGTTTTATATCTGTTTTATGTGTCTCGCTGTGTGTCAAATAAATGTTTCTTATATTCTTTATATTCTACGAGTACATTTTTATTCTGACTCCGCTTACCAATAAAATTCATGAAGAGAATAGAAAATATGTAATGAATCCGTACTTGCCTATTTGGGAAACCGAGGCAGATCATATTTCGTATTCGATTTACGCGAAGGCTTTCCTTATAATGATCAAAAGCGTTGTATGATGTACGATGGTGGAAAAGATTAATATGTGGTTTGCATCGTTTATCTCGAGTGAGAAAAATATCATTTACCTTCACAGGGGTTTAGCAACACCTTGGGGAGGCTCTGACATGACGTGGGTGTCTGTTTGTGAAGGCAGTTGAACATTGTAGATATCAATAATATGAGAATATGAAAATTCTTCGTCTTGTTAGTAGAATTCAACATGGCGGATGTGGGAATTGGTGTAAATATTTTTTGTATTATATTTTACAGTATCATAAAGTATAAGCGCTCTTTCAATTTATGCGTTTTGTCGAAGCGGGGCGTTTGTCGTATGGCGCATGAACGGTCCGTACGTCATACGACAAACGCACCGCTTTGGCACTGCAGCGGTCCGACACAAAACGCATAAATTGAAAGAGCCCTTAGATGAGATAAGTCTCAGTATTGTACGACTATTGTAAGACTATTTGTAAGTAAACAGCGAAATATTATCAATCGAATCGTGCATATACCTATTTACGGATGAATTACCTACCAACCACTTTTTAGAAGAGATTCTCTTCTTTCTATGTATGCGGAACGTCTCGATACGGCACGAGTCAACTTTACCGGGCAATCAGCAAGTGCAGAAGGTACTCCAGCCTAAACAAAAAATTAGCGCAACTGCATTTACCTACTGCCTAAGGGAGACTCCTGTGGGTCCAAACCGGCTTAGGACGTTGCGGAGAGACACATAAGATAAATGCGATTAGACATTTTAGAAGAGAGAAAAGTTTATCTCTTTGAAAAGGAGTTGGTAATTAAAAGTGTGGTAAAAGTGGTAGTAACTTATTTCTAAGAAAACAATCAATGTATAGAAAAAACTGTCCCAATCCAAAAATTAAGTACATGAGTACATTAATAGTACTTTTTAATCAAAACACTGAAAATAAAAATCGTGCTTCAAAGCCCACAACGCAGAAAATATCAATTTCACAATCAATTAAGCGCAGACAATGAAAGCACGCCACTAATTAACAAGCGAAGTTCGTAACAAAATTTGAATTGCAAACTGCAACGTGGAGTGACATTAATAAAAAGCATTCCTCGACAAGTTCGCTGGAACTTACCGTCTTCGAGTTTCGCCAACAATTTTGCTCGCTGTAAGAAATTTAGCAAACCGCCCCATATGCCGTAAGCCGTTATTGCTACTGAAGCTTGCAACTTTAACGTGATTTAAGCATTCTGTTAGGAAATACCGTAATAATCAATCAGATTTAGGTATAAGTACGAGTGTAGCCCAGAGAATCTTAATATTAGAAGATGACTGGTAGTGTATGTAGGTATTAGGAAGGTAAATAAAGCGAAAAAGAGAGACATAAAGTAAAACTTTTAATTAATGTAACAATTAACTACCATAAAACAAAAACTCAGAGTACATAAGTCTGCAATAATCAGCTTTATCTCAAATATATCAAACAACTATAGATTATTGAAATAAAACTAGTTTTCGGATTTAATTCGAATTATTAACTAAAAGCATCAAAATCACGACGTTCGGTCGATTTTCAGCCTCCGTGGTTTCACAACAAAATTTCTCGCCAAAAGCGTCCATCATCGTGCAAAAATGGCAAAATTTTCTAAAATTTAAATTATTGAAACAAATATCAACTCAGTTAAGCGCAAATAGTGAACGCAAGCCTCTAATTTAGTTAACAAGTCAAGTTCGCAACAAAATATGAATTGCAAATTGCAACGTGGAGTGACATCAATAAAAAAGCATTCCTTGACAAGTTATCTGGATCTTACCGTCGCCATCGTCGAGTAGGAGCAATTGTGCTCGCTGCGAGGAATTTAGCAAACCGCCGTATATTGCCGTGAGCCAGAATTACCACAGAAGCTTGCAACTTTAACTTTGATTAAACCATTGTAATACAGCATTGGAATGTCGAAATATCGAATCAAATTTGTACAGCCTGACTTGTGTATGCATTGATTTACTTATAGGTAAACCAGTATCCAGGTGGGTATATTTTGCCATAAATTAAGTTAAATTTTAAATGTAATAGGTATTTTATAAGAATCAATCACTATAAACCCAAAATTCGGTCATCGCCTACAATGATCAGCATTATGGCGACTACATCAATAAGAAAAAGTCGTCTCAAAGTGTTTAATCGCTTTAAATATAAAAATTCTAACAAATATCAATCTTTCAAACTATTAAGCGCAAACAATGAACGCCACTAGTTAACAAGCGAAGTTCGTAACAAAATTTGAATAGCAAATTGCAACGTGGAGTGACATTAATAAGAAGCATTCCTGCGCAAGTTCCAGAGAACTTACCGTTTTCGCGTTCCACAAGGCACTGCGAGGAATTTAGTAAACCGACGCATATTGCCATGAAGTGAACCATCATTGCCACTGCAGCTTGGAACTTTGACGTGATTTATTAAACATCCTACAAGGGATGTCGAAATTGCGAATCAAAAAACCGGTATAGCCCTGAAAATCATGATAGGTATTGGAAGCGCGCATGGCCCCGCGGCTGGTATAGATCATAAGCGATCTCGCGACTCGCTCAAGAACTACGGGCGCGGTCGAGTAGTGTGATGGGTGACCGCTAGTGGCAAATTAAATGCGCGTTTCCGTGCTTCTTAGGGCACGTTAAGCTGTCGGTCCCGGTTACTATCGATAGATAGCAGTCGTTAAACCTTGTCGGAGGCCTTATGGGCGGTTGAAACCATCCGACAGCGGGTTGGCCACTAACCTACCCCACCTTCACCAATCCGCATTGGAGCAGCATGGTAGAGTAAGCTATACTATTAGCAGAATTTTTACTATGGAAGGCTTAAACAACGTTTATGAATAAACAATTTTATAGAACGTTTTATAGGCTTATAGAGAATAACTAATGATTGCTATAAACCTTCTATAAGCGTTTTTTTTATAAATAAGACCGATAGAAGTTACCTTCCAGCTTTTGTATATCAATGTGCCAGCTTAGTAATCCCACGTTCTATTGGAATTTTTCCATTTTCTGGAAATTTCCAAGTACTTCGTAGTTTGGTAATGTGCCTGGAGATGTCAACAGATTCGCCACCTGTTGCATTGGCCAAAACGTAACCGGCGAACCAAGGGTGTTTGGCTTTGCATAAATGTTTGAATGCATGCATTTACCTCTGCCTACCCCTTCGGCGATAACAGGTTTGATGTTACGCACGCTACGCTAGGCTGATCCAAAAATTGAACCGGCGATCTCCCATCTGGCAGCATCGCCTACTTACCTCCATCGAGGCGATTTGTAAACCCTGCTAATGAATTGTTTAACGTAAAAAGAAATTAATTCCATTAGAGAACCTTGTAAAATGTCCTCGAATTACCAATTATTATGACCCAACATGCAAATCTGATTTAAAATTATTGGCTAACACGCGATTTGGTGGACACAACCTAATATTTATGAAAGGAATGAATTGTTTTCACTGCGACATGTAACAACCATTACAACGATAAGTATCATAACCAGAGAATTATGTATGTCATAGCTATAATATCGGATTACAGTAAAATTTCAAAGGAGATGTTGCGAGCTCGGCCTTGGTTCGTACACGTTCTCAAAAAATGGGTAAATTAAAGAAGAATCCAAAAAAAATACAATTAATTTATTCAAGAATATATTTCAGAGTTACAACCACATCTAATTCAAACGATTTTATCATTTTCCAACTATGTTAAACATGGCGGCGATACAGCCGACGCTTGGGATCAATCGATTTTGATAGTATTTAGAAAAATATCACTTTTTTCCCTGAGTTCTATAGTCAAAATACAATTTAAAAAATGAAAATGTCAAAATGACATCGCCCGCCATATTCGCCATGTTAGTTTTGAGTTGCAATTCTAACTGCAAATTATGTTTTGTAACTGCAAACAAAGCTAAATAAGTGAAAATATGCAGTAAAAAACGTTTTTACATTGATTTTGCCTGTTTAATGATATTGTGTACAATACATGGCCGGAGGTCCATACATTTTTGCAACATCTCCTTTTTTACTTGGGTGCATTTAATCATTGTAGAAATCATATTTGCGGATTTTCTCGCGTATACCTACTACTCCCAACTTCTCTTTCTTACCCGAAGTTTCGGTCGCTTTCCAGCTACCGTGGCAGACAGACCTGCCCTGTAGAGAAAAGCCGCAAATATGATTTCTATAACGTATGAAGCTCGCGAAAACCTGCGAAAATGCATTTAATGAACATAATTAGTTTGGTATGTTAAGTTTCCGTAAGCTACATTTAGGTACCTATCTAAATTTAAGAAAACCATACGAATTTATTCGAGTCCGAATATTTTAATTATATTGACCACAGAAGAACATACAAAATTGTTCAGTGTCTATTTAATTTATTATGTATTTTTGATTATTATTAGTGGTTATTCACTCTAGGTTAGTTTAAAAAAAAATGACGATGTAAAAGTGCTCTCCAGGAGCCTAATTATATGAAATAAATGAATAAACTGAATAAACTAAACATGAAAATTCATTACCTACGTTTAAAACACGTTAGATAAATTAAATTCTTCTCCTACTTATACGACTATATAGACTTTAGAAAAAAAACAACTTCTGGCAGAACTTGAACCATTCTCTGCCTTTGGGGATAGGTATAATGTATCTGTTAGGTAGCGACATTAATCTATGTTTTTTTATTACGCTCTTATAAAAAAATATACCTACTTTAATCATAATTATTGTGAACTTTATTCTTCAAACCATATCTTCTTACATGAATAAAACATTATAAGATATACTTACAACAAAAGACTACAAACATTTCGCATATTACAAAATTAATCTCTACCTTATTAAAAATTCATTGTACGGCCTGCAGCAGTAGTTGGGTTGTAAAATAATTTATTAATGCGGTTCTATAATATGATGAAATGGCGAAAGCCATTCTGCTTTTATCGCGAGTTGTAAAATGACAAGATTTTATTTCTTACCGCGGTCGGTACACTTTAAGTAGCTGTTTCATAAATACTTGTACAATACAATACAGCTTTTTTGATTACCTACCTTTTATTTTCATGTAGCCCGAAGGAAAATCAACATGAAGGTTGTGTTGTCACGCGATTTTTTTTTATTAATGTAAATTAATATAACCCATATATATGTAGGTAAAATAAGATGTTATAATTCGTTCAAATTACAGGCTGTTCGTTCATATTTCATTACCTGAGTGAGTACAGCCATTGACCTATATGTACGTACTAAAGTACTAAACAGGACAGTCCCCTTGATAGCTCGGCTTCCAGAAGTTTATTGACCACACTTTCGAACAATAACGTGACAGATGACGTCTCACACAAATATCTGTCAAATCAATTTAAAAACTGAACCGGCTGTTTGTTCCCGGTTTCTTCTCTATTCGTATATTAACCTTGTCGGAATACTGCAACCCATAGACACCTGCATCGAAAGATCCTAATGCGTAAGCTACTCCTGTTGTCGAAGGTTTGACGTTTTAAAGAAACACGGTACTTACCTACTTCATCTCGGATTTATCTGGCGTATATTAAACCAAGTGATTTTTAAAATCAACCCGACGTTTCGATCGCTTTTCAGCTTCCATGTCACCTCAGTCTGCCCGTAAATCAATGTGTCAATCCGTAAAAATAGTTTTATTTCAATGAGTGTAGCTCGCGAAAACCTAAGAACATATCATCTTACTTCACTTATGGCCGAATACTCAAACGTCACTCAATTTTAAGCAACCCACAAATATGCGCTATCTCTATCGTTTGAACATGTTTTATTTTATAAAGACAGCAAATTGTTAAGTCCCACCTAGATTTAAGTGACGTTTGAGTATTTGGCCGTTAGTTACTTACATCTAATTCCTGTTTACAGAGGCATAATAGTAGATCTCACCTTAGAAGTTTTTATAGCTTTTCTTAGTTGATATCCAAAGTAGACTATGTCCTTAATTATGTCGTTAACTAAGGCACTGTTGTGAAAAATTGATAGCCGTCGGGCCAGCTGAATCGATAGCGCTATTTTAGCTCAGCGATCGATCCACATCAAGAGTCGACCCTTGATCCCTGAACCTTTTTGGCTAAATTATATTGCTGATATTAAAAAATCTTAAGTGGTTAGGCCTTGCAGCTTAGAGTACCCTTTTCACTGTTAAAAAAAGATAATAGGCTGCACGGCTTTGTTCCTTTGCCCGTCTTATCTACGGAAAGTATAGACCGATCAATATTGAGTCTTAATTTGACCATGAAGATTCATTCACAACATACTTTTAAATTCTTTCTTACTTGAGTATTTTACCTACATCCTCGTTGATTTCATGAGACAATAATAATATATTATAGACATTTATTTTATATTTTTATTATTTTAATTTGTTTCGATCAGTTTATTACAACAGTTTTTTTATCTACATTTTTTCTTTTTTGGTATGTTTCTCATGTAAAAATCTTATTATAATAAAAAAGTAAAATTTACCTTATCATTTAAAATTTTTAACATTTTTACATTTTATCAGTTTCATAAAAAAATACGCTTACACTCACAGCCCAACACTCGGTAAAAACCTGTGTCGTTGTAGACACACAAACACCCAGACCCGAAACAAATATCTTCAGGTCATACAAATATTTGTCCCGGTACGGGGATCGAACCCGTGAGCCTTGGTTCAAACGGTCGTAACACATCGCTGGACACTGGACCAACCGGCTCGTAAAATGATTAAGTTAAAGTGTTCAAATAACAATAATGAAATGTTTGACTATGTGAAATTTGGCGGCAGATATAGGTATTAAGCAATGGCTCCGACATAAACTTCACCATGAGTTTACTTCTTATCTATATAAAAATCAATAGCTGTTCGTCAGTCTCGCTAAAACTCGAGAACGGCTGGAACGATTTGGCAAATTTTGGTTTTGAATGATTTTTGGAAGTCCAGGGAAGGTTGAAAAGGTAAGAAAATATGAAGAAATTGAAGGGAAATAGTAAAAACCACAATTGAATTTTCCCATACAAATAGTTCGTATCTATCAAACCTTGGACACATTATTTCATTCTGAGGCAATACGAAGTTTGCCGGGTCAGCTAGTAATATTATAAAGCTGTAAAGTTTGTAACTTTGTTTATTTGTATGAAGGGGCTAATCTTCGTAAATACTGAACTGATCATGAAATTTCTTTCACAATCATAAAGCTCAGGAGTGCTATCCCTACTAATATTATAAATGCGAAAGTAACTCTGTATGTCTGTCTCTTACCTTTTCACGTCCAAACGACTGAACCGATTTTAATTAAATTTGGTACAGAGATAGAGCTTTCAGAAAGAACATAGGCTACTTTTCGGCATCCACGCGGGCGAAGCCCCGGGCAACAGCTAGTAGGCTATATTTTTATTATGATAGTAGAAATGTAGGTAAAGGCACCCGTGCGAAGCCGGGGCGGGCCACTAACTAGTACCTAAATATATAAAAACAGATATCTCACATGGCTTGCCACTCATAACGCATAAGTTTTGTGTTATCTGTAATCATACGACCGTAACATTACCGTCTAACCGGAACACGATAGTACTGAACCTAGATTTATTTAAGCGGAAGGCAGATTAGGTAATACGGCGGTGTCTTTATAGTCTTTATATTGAGCTCCACCACAGCGGCGGGAAGTGGCGAATGTAGTAAGACAATTAAACTTAAATGATCGGTCTCCGGTTCGCTTCCTACTGGGTGAGGATGACTGCACAACGAACATGACGCGCTCGCAATAAAAAAAATTGAGGGATTATTCGCGATTCAACTACGATGGTCTTAACTTACGTAAGAAGCGTGATTTTGAGAAGTATTTTTTATGGAATATATTTTGTTAAAGTTAAGGTGTGAGTTTCGTAGTAATAGACGATTTTTGTAGTGTGTCTGTGTGTTTGTGTGTGTCACACGTATTTACCCCCGCAAAAAATGACAGACTGTTTTGCATCGGTGATAAACGCTATGGGAGTTTTGGCGGGAACCTTGAAAGAGGCGTGTGGTGCTCTTATTTTATTTCATTTTCTTAGTGTATTTTTGAGTTATATTAAATAAAGTTGGTGGTATTTTTGTTTGATATAGGCTTATTACAGTGCCCGTGTATAGTGAAATAGAATAACAGTGTGAAAACACGGCTTTTCAGTTTGCCTCCAAAACTTCATTTGAAATGTTCTGGTAAAGTAGCCATCGCTTTACTCGAATATTACTGACTGTGATTCTGACTGACTGACTTATAATTGACCGACTGACTCTTACTTTTACGCTACTTGCGAATACGAAATATCATTTTACTTCACACTGGCAATATGCGTAATAGCGATGCCATTATACTAATAAAAAAACGCTATGGCTACGCAAACGGTCCGCCACGGCGGCCGGTGGAACGTGTTGCTCTGCTCTATGGGCTCTATGGCCGCTGTTGATCGATTATGACAATAATGTTTTTAAGCGTTTAAGGTGTAAAATGTATGAACTGATAAGCTGAGATTCAATCACAAGAGACTTCTATCACATATGTAGGGTTCTAGAGAAGGAATCTAGGGATTATAACGTTTACCCAAATATTTAATTGCTTATACTACATACGTGTGAATTCAAGCCCACAGTGTCACAATGATTATTTAGTTAAGTGCATTACATTTATATTTTTCTATGCTACCTACTTAATCAACTGACTGCGCTTCATAAATAAACAAAGTACAGAATAATGAAACACATAAAAATTCCTTACATCCGTTACAACTTCCTGAGAATATGTTACGTATGGGGTTACCTTCTTTAGCCGTAAATGATTTAAATAAAAATGAACCTTATGTATCACTTTGTAGATGCACTTTAGATCGCTACAGATTATATTAATTACTTGTTTCACACTTGAACAAGCGCCTGAGAACGCGGAACGGTTATGTGTGCGTGGTTCTAAATTTAAATCATCGTATTCGTAGTAAGACAGTCGGTAGGATTCGAGTATTTTTGAACGTAGCGTAGGTATTATTTTTGGCTCCTGCACAAATAAAAAATGAACGCTGTACATGGCCTGTAGTTTATTACGACACACACAAAATGTTTTCATGTAAAACTTTTTTTTATAGACATTGCATACTAGTAAAAGTGCATTGACCATACTGAGCCCAGGCCTATTTTTTGTAGGCGATGGATCTTTAATTTTATATCATCATCATACAATTCATACATAGATACTTACTTACCGACTTACATCACTACCTATTATAAAGTGAAGTACTTTCCTACTTTCTCTGTCTGTATGTATGCGCTAATCTCGGAAAGTTGTGAACGGATTTTGTTTCTGTTTGAAATGTTGGAAAGAGGGTTTTTGCGGAATGTTTATATCTATAATTTATCAACACCGTACTTATATTTACACAAGAAAAGCTCACTAAGATATGGAAAGACCGTCGAATAACTAAGAACACTAAAGTCCGTCTAATGAATTGCCTAGTCTTTTCAATCTTCCTTTATGGAGCTGAAACGTGGACGCTTAGTATGCAAGATAGGAGGAAGCGACCCACCGGTCTCGGCGGACTGGAGGGGAGTAGCCATATAGCGTTTATTACCGATGCAAAACAGTCTGTCATTTTTTGCGGGGAGAAATACATAAAACACACACTCACACTACAAAAATCGTCTATTACTACGAAACTCACACCTTGACTTTAATAAAATACATAAACAATTTCACGCACACATTTAAATATCTGAGCGACAGGCATAGGACTATTTGGTCTTGTACTTTGAGGGATGGGAAAGCCTGCATATGGCTACTCCCCACCGGTCCGCCGCGACCGGTGGCCCGTGATGCTCTATGGATACATCAGATGCGGCGGTAGCTACGCCCCTGGCTTTTATAAATACGGCAGTCGGTTTAAACGTAATATAATATACCAAATACATTAAAGTCAAGTTATATTAGGTTGGGGAAAAAGTTTCTTCGCATTTTTTAAGATAATTCAAAACATTTTTTAAATAGTTTATTTAAATTTAACTAAAGTATGTATGTACCATTTTGTTCGATAACCTTTTGCCATCTTGTAGGTAGGGACATGATCCCATTGCTATAAAAAAATTGGGACTTCTCATCAAAATACCGCGACAAGTGGATTTGGCAGTCCTCTCGTGGTGTTAACCTAACATTGCATAAAGAATTCTGAAGAGACCGAAACAGGTGGAAATCTGAAGGTGCAAGGTCAGGACTATACGGCGGATGCATTAACACCTCCCAGCCAAACTCTCTCAATTTTTGCTGAGTGGCTATAGATGTGTGAGGTCTAGCATTATCATGATGAAACACCACACCCCTTCTGTTGATCAATTCCGGCCGCTTTCTCTCAACTTCGTGCTTTAATTTCATCAGTTGTTCGCAGTAAAGTTCAGAATCGATAGTCCTGCCTGATGGTAATAGCTCATAATGAATAATGCCCTTCCAATCCCACCACACACACAACATCACCTTATTGCGAGTTAACCCGGGTTTCGCCACAGTCTGTGAAGCCTGACCGGCCTTTGACCACGACCTTTTCGCACGTTCTTGTCGTACGTGATCCACTTTTCATCACCAGTTATCAGCTTCTTCAAAAATGATTCGGTTTCATTACGTCGTAATAAAGAATCACAAATGAGTACACGGTTCAGTAGGTTTCTTTCTGTGAGCTCGTGAGGTACCCAAATATCGAGCTTTTTTTTGTACCCAGCTTTTTTCAAATGCGCCAAAACTGTTTTGTGATCAATTCTCAGTTCTTCAGCTACGTCGTAACTACTGATATGTCGATCTTGCTCCACTTTTTCAAAAATGGCATCCATTTTATCCGTAATAGGGCGTAGACCAGAGCGAGGTGCATCTTTGACATCAAAATTTCCGTATTGAAAACGCTTAAACCAAATTTGTACTATTCTCACAGACACTGCACTAGGTCCATAAACATCGCAAATTTTTTTCGCGGCTTGCGTTGCATTTTTACCTTTTTTGTAGTAAAATTTTAAAATGTATCGAATTTCTTCATTAGATTCACTCATCTTGACAGTACGAAAAACAAATGAAAATCACACATTTGCCTAATTTGAATTTGGAATTATGTTCTTTAAAATTTTAACTTTCAATGATACCAAAACCAGCCAGATACAAATACTACAGCCAAAGAGATTTTATTACAAGTTCAACATACTATAATGCGAAAACACTTTTTTCCCAACCTATATTAAAATACATCCCGTCCTTTTATCCCACACAAATAAAAAATATTATTTTAAGCCTCTCAAAGAAAAGCTTAAATAGATATTTCATACGAAAGCGAATCGTAAGGGATGATATTCATGTCACATACGTTCCGCAAAAACTCTGTGTACCCAATAATTCTATAACTATTTATTAAGGACCCGAATAAGTGTGTCATGGTCAATATCGAGCTTGGAATAGCAAATAGTTTCTTTTTAGGGTTCTGTCTCGAAAGGAAGATGTACGGCCCTGTAATATCTGGCACATAGGCATAGCACCTAAGGCCTCAGGAGTGGCAACGCCTCTACATTGAAATCTCTGGTTTCGTGTAGATGTTGATAAGCTACAATATTATTTACCAACTTACCATCAATGTAAACTTGTTTGCCACTTCGCGACACAAAAAACAGAACCCTAGGATCACTAGTGCTGATATATAATCTGTCTGTCCGTCTGTCACAGCCAATTTTTTCAATTTACTGTTGATATTTTCTACAAATTTGTAAATCAGTGACTCAGACATGAACGCGTAAAAAAAATTTAAACAAAGAGACAAGAGGCAGGATATTTTTAGTAGATAAATTGGAAAAAAAATGTTTTCCAAATTACATTGTCTGAGACATAGAGCAACGCGGGCCACAGGTCGCGGCGGACCGGAGGGGAGTAGCCATACGCAGACTTTCCCCTCTGTCAAAGTACAAGATTAAATGCTTTAAAAAATCCTGTGCGTATAATAAAACTAGTTGCAGCTGGACTGCTCATTAGACTAAATCTAGTTGTGCGACTGAACGGACGTCCAAAAAAATGCTGATTTGCTGTGTTGTTTACTGTAAAAAGAGATCTAACACATCAAGCTTAAGGTATAAAATGCCATAATATCGGTCGTGTTGTTTCGGACTGATATAAACAACACAGTCGGGCGCAATGTTTGGTATGCCTTGTACGATACGGGGATCAGTCGAGCGACTGATCAGAGTTCGTTTCCGAGAAGCCGCTGTCGCCGGTGCCGCTTATCGATAGTGTTGTTGTCGGTTTGTGGATAGTTATCGATAAATATTGCAAAAGAGTCTTATATACAGAGACATTTTTGAGATTAAATTTTCTTATTAATATATTATGTTGTAGTTGTATTCGCCACAAACTGCTCTGGGCCACCGTTATTAGTTATTACTATTCGCTTATTTATTCTTGTTCTTATTAAGTATTTTTAACATACATATTAGTTAGAAAAAAAAAACATATCAAAAAATAAAATTATTACTTTTATTATATTATGGGTTCTATTTTAATACTGGCTGTGCCCGCGACTTCGTACGCGTGGAAAAGTGACTTTGGGCAGCTTTTTTGGATATAACTTTAGGTAAATTTTGGATCATAAACACTTTTGGTTAGTTAAAAAAATCTGGTTTACGTTAATGCTTCTCTCTACATGATATTGTATAGACGCATTGATGGCCATCGGATATGAAAGCACATAGGCTACTAGTATTGCGAACACGTGACAGAGTCACATGTAACTCACCGAGCGAAAATCTAAACTAATATTATAAAGCTGAAGAGTTTGTTTGTTTGTTTGAACGCGCTAATCTCAGAAACAACTGGCAAATTTGAAAAATTCACCAAGCAGGGGCAGAAGAACAAGAAGAAGAACAAGAATTTGAAACTTACGAATCAGACGAATGAACTTCAACACTTTTTTTTAATTTACATCGCTTTGATCTTTTCCAATCTTTGAATTTTTCCGTTATTTTGCAATAGTTTTACATTAAACAGGATCACAACTGCCCCGTGGAGTAGGCACTACTGAGGAAACCACATTAAAAAAAACGCGCTAAGTACACTACCTCATAGGTGGCGTAGAAACGTGTGCATATTATAACGATAACAACTTTTATAACTTTTTGAATCGTTATGTCTCAGAAACGGTGGCTCATAAGAAAAAACTATTGATACATTTTTTATAGATAATTTTATGATCTACAGTTTTTGCTCAGGATACTTTTTTGATAAAACTTACCGTTTTGCTGAAAATCGAGAAAAACTCATTTTTTTTACCTTTGACCTTGAATTTTTTTTTTCCATACACGGGAATGATGGGGAACTTATAGACATTGTTTATTATATACATTATAATTATGATTTGAAAAATTTCACTAAAAATTCAGCTTGTTGGGACTTTATGTAACTTCACTCTATTTTTTTGGTCTAAATTGACCGGACTATACGTGCGCATAACGCGATAAGATTATTTGTTAAATTGGTAGTACATAATCAATAAAGTCCATCTTTATAATAATGCAAAGTGTATTTCATTTAAACCTTATTTCCCAGAGTTAAGTAATTTATCGATAAAATTTATCGACACTTGTCGCAACTATGGTTTTTAGGACTTGTCGATGTAGTTGCATCATTCTTTACACTATTATGACACGGAATGATTACATTTGTGTGTGAAATTGTTGATGTGTTTTGTTAAAGTCAAGGTGTGAGTTTCGTTGAAAAAGACTTTTGTTGTGTGTGAATTTAAGAAAGTGTGCGTTCCCCCGCAAAAAATGGCAGACTATTTTGCTTCGGTAAAACACGCTATGGCTACTCCCCTCCGGTCCGCCGCGACCGGTGGCCCGCGTTGCTCTATGGTCTGAGATATCAAGTTACATGTAGGTAGGTCCTATTGTAATTTATATTGTATTTATGTAAGAATTAGAAAATTTAAATTTTGTTAAGAAATAATACCTATCTTGAAACAGTGTGAGGATATTTAAAAAAAAATCTAAATTGACCAATACGAAACTTTATTACCGAAACTACCATCTTTGCTAGTTAAATAATGTATGTACATACATAGCATATAAAAAAAATTACGAAAAAGTAGATACTTATTGCATCATATTTAACATACCTACATAATACGATTGTTTTGTATTACAAGTGTTAAGTATATTCGCCGACCAAATTATTATATTATTCAAAGTTCCCACGAACCAGAAAAAAAATAACAAAGAAAATTCTTCGTCCGGCCTGCAACATATAATTTAATCTTTGTCCCACGCTTAATAAGTATTATTTTGAACGAAGCCTACAACCAAAGATTTGCCCACTCATTTACCCGCCAACACTGACCCGTGACAGGTTACGTACTATTGTAAATTTAACTTTTTTGCTAACTATTATTACTATTTGTTACTCAACAGACATAAAGCAACACGGCCCACCGATCGCGGCCGGCCGCAGGGGAGTAGCCATAACGTTTATTACCGATGCAAAACAGTCTGTCTTTTTTTTGCGGGGGAAAATGCGTGCGACACACGCACACTACAAAAATCGTCTATTACTACGAAACTCACACCTTGACTTTAACAAAATTCATAAACAATTTCACGCACACATTTACACATACGAACACTTGTGCTTGTACTTTAACAAAGGGGAAAGGGTGCATATGGCTACTCCTCTCCGGTCCGCCGCGGTCGGTGGCCTGTGTTGCTCTATGTCCAACACACGACATCATGGCGCTATACATACCTACGAATAAGTTGGCATAAATATATTATCTGTACTCTGTAATATTGAACCTGAGATAAATGGGCAGACATATTTTACTTTGATTAATTAAGAAACTGCCTCGGTAGCCTAGTGGTAGCAGGCCACTACTACTACGCTGAAGTCCTGGGTTCGATTCCCGGGTTGGGGGTTATCAGAGATAATGGTGAAAAAGCCTTTATCTCTGGTTCTATTGGGATTTTTCTATTTTCTGGAAATTTCCCAGTACCTCAAAGTTTGGTAATGTGCCCGGTGATGTCAACAGGCTCGCCACCTGTTACATGGGCCGAAACGTAACCGGCGAATCGTGGGTGTTCTACCCCTTCGGGGATTACAGGCGTGAAGTTACGTAATTAAGAAATCTGTGTTATTGATAATTTAGTAACTGAAATCTTCGACTCGGATCTTGAGACAAACTTTAATGGTAAGGATGAATAACGTCTTGGTAAGGTACCGAAGAGTAACTACTCTATCAAAGAGTAATAGATTTTTATACCATTATTATTCCTACTGCCAAATCGTTATTTCAAACCCTGTGTTGCTTGCTGATTGCTTAGAATGTTTACTATGGCGCAGCAGACATTAATTTTTAATAATTACATAATGACACACGAAGTTTACAAACAAATGAAATAAACCATTTACCACCCACCATTCCATTCAACATTGCAATATCATGCAATTACAACACTAGTCAAACACACGGTTAGTCGAGAACCCGAATTTAATTTTAGACTCGGTTTACACGAAAATGGAAGCGACAAACGTTGTACAATGAGTAAAATTCGCAAGAGACAAGCTCGACGCCATTTCGCCGTTGATACTAATGTTAGTTCGTAGGTGCTAGAAACACTAGGGTTGTAGTTTTCGCGTTTGTTAATTGGAGAACTTTTCGCATACGTTCCGTTCAGTTTGTACAATTCGCGTTCAGAGTAGGGATAACAGCGATGTTTCAGTGACATATAAATTCATTAGAGGTCTTAAACTTTTTGATTAGGTACTTTGTAAGATTATAGAAATTGGTCGATTAAGGTATTTATTTTTATGTCATGACTCATGAAGTAATATGAGGTAGGACTATGGAGTGGCAAAGCAGAGCTAGTGCTCTTATGCCTCTGTGTCTGAAATTACGGTGCCGTACATTACCACCTGAAAATTGATAAACCTACTTGCCGCTAAATGGCTGAATTTTTCTAGAAGAATTCTGTCTGCCTGGAGCACGAGCCTCGTCGATGCGCATGTTCCATACTGTTCATATTTGTACTGTGCCATAACATAGTCCTACCTTTGTCAATATTAAACATTGTTTCTTCGATCCTAACAAAGGTAGGTACCTATTACTACCTATGGAGTACGTTCATGAATTTTGTTGCATTTCGAGGCGGTTTGGAGTTGTAGTTGATATGTTGAATTTACGCCTTCGTATTTCGAAAAATAGAGAAGGGGTTTATTTTAATTGATAAGTATAAAAGATTAATTCGTACAAGTATATACTATAGCAGGCTCTATAGAGTAAAACTAAAATATACCTATATTATTCATAAGTGGTTAAAGAAACGTAGGAGTCAGTATGTTCAAATAACGCCTTCATACATTTCAAAACATTGTGTGATTTATAGATTTTCGCGTTCAATAACATCTTATTTTCTATTAACCTATTTGTATTGTACCTACACACTGTTTATGTCCTCAACCAAACATTTCATTTATTGTAAAAATATTTCTATTGTTCAATAACACATGAATACATGTCATAACGCATGAATATAGAAATTAAAGAAAAGTGACTTAGTGGTGGTCTTGAGTAAAAAAACGTATCTAATGTACGTTTATAAATAAGGGGGTTAATTTTTATTTTTTACATCACATTACATCTAACCGAAACACCATTGAGCGGAACCGTACCTATCATTCGGCGATAGGTTAGATTAATCATACTTACGTTATTTGTTGAATGTAACATTTCACATCCTTCTCTAACTTAAAGAAATCTGGTAAAGTTAGAGAAGGATGTTAAATGTTACACTAACTTTAACAAATATCGTGGTACAACCCAGGCTTAGATAAGTTCAGCTTGAACTTTTCATCCATGCAACCCTAGACAGCAGACGGTTTTAATAAGATCCTACACATCCCTTCTCTGATTACACAGAATACACAGCCTACTAGCTCAAGTCTAGTCTGCAAAGCAATATCCTTTGATAGGTAGGTGCCATTTAATTGAACTTTAGGATTAGTAAGAAATAAGTGAGGAAACAATAAGTTGGAGGGTAGACAAGTCTCGTAAAGGAGATGTTGCGAGCTCGGCTCTGGTTCGTACACGTCCTCAAAATATGGGTAAATTAAAGAAGAATCCGAGAAAAATACAATTAATTTATTCAAGAATATATTTTAGAGTTACAACCACATTTAATTCAAACGATTTTATCATTTTCAACTATGTTAAACATGGCGGCGATACAGCCGACACTTGGGATCAATCGATTTCGATAGTATTTAGAAAATAATACTTTTTTCTCCAAGTACTATATAATCAAAATACAATTTTAAAAATGAAAATGTCAAAATGACATCGCCAGCCATATTCGCCATGTTGGTTTTGAGTTGCAATTCTTACTGCAAATAATGTTTTGTAACTGCAAACAAAGCCAAATAAGTGAAAATATGCAGGAAAAACGTTTTTATATTGATTTTACCTGTTCAATGATATTGTGTACAATACATGGCCGGAGGTCCATACATTTTTGCAACATCTCCTTTAGTTTTTTTTATGGTAAGTTTGAACATTAGGTCTATGTTACTTTTCAATCATTGACACAAGCGATTCACTTTGCACAAAAGCAGTGTAGGTAGGTATGCATCAGGTCGTCGCTCCACCTCGTGAGGGGAGCCTACCTACACTTCGTCTTCCGGTACGCGATCGCCATTCGAGAACTCTTCTGCCCCAACAGCCGTCAGTTCTTCTTGCTATGTGCCCTGCCAGCTGCCATTTGAGTTTCGCTATTCGGTGGGCTATGTCGGTAGCTTTGGTTCTCATGCGGATCTCATTTCTGATTCGGTCTCACAGGTAAAAATCGAGCATAGCTTTCTCCATTGCGCTCTTCGTCACATTGAGCCTTCTGAGTAGGGTATAATTGAGGTAAGTAGGTATACACAATGTAATGTTTTTTATTCGTATCAAGGAGTGTTACTCACGAAAACCTAATAACGATGTTGTATCTACTTGTTTGTACACAACATTTTAATAAAAGTCCCCAAATCAAAAGTTTAAATCTTAAAATTAACGCTAACTTAATAAAACCAGAGATTAGCGTGTTCGAACGTAAAAGCACCTCTATGAGACTAGTAAGTAGGTATATATTTCATTAATCAGATAACATGTGTTACGTAATCCCGTGCTTCTCAAACTAAGTTCAACACAAGCGTTAGGTTCTCAAGTTCTCAAATATAAATTAAACATGGCGGCGGCGTGGATGTAATAGATTTATATCGGGTGACGTCTTCGCTGACGATTGTCGGATTTTGCGAACAAGCGCTTGTATTAATTCTTAAATTATACTTTTGAAGCAAAATTATCGTAAGTATTTAGTTACGTTACTTACTTTTCAGGTTGTGCTTCAGTGCTTTTTTTATCTACGGAAGGTGGCATGGTGCAAAGAAGCATGCAGCTCACATTGATGTTAAGTGATGACTGTCGCCTATAGACACCTACACAAAAACCAGAGGCACACCTCGCCAAATTTCCAAACAAACGCTTAATTTTGTACACAGACATCAATCAGTGACGTGTATTTACACGTGGACCTGTGTGCGTAGCACGTAGAAAATACCAACCGTCGCCCATAAGAGGGAAGGAGGTTGGGTGATGCGGGGAAATCGGGCGGGACGTCGAAGTGTCCATTCTATACCTATTAATACATATTCTCTGCCAGAGGTTAAAATGCAGATGCGTTGCCATCCCTGAGACCTAACTGGACATGTCTCTGTGAAGTTATTACGGGGCTATACATTACCATCTAAACGGAACACGATAGTACTGAACACTACCATTTAGCGGCAGATGAATAGCCTACGCCCTCGAACTCCTGCACTGGAACTCTACCACCAGTATAACCTACTACTTCAGACAGGTTGGACACTTAACCCCCCTCCCCAGTGGGTTTTCGACTTGTCGTGGCGGGAGTCTCAATAGTCGATGGATGCCCCACACCGGCGAAGCCAAGAGAAACCTAGCGAAGGAGCGGAGCGGCGTTTGGCGTGGCTTCTCCTACCACTCGAAATCTTATGTTTTGGTAGACTTGAGATGACTTTGATTTTCAAAGATTATTAGGAAAAAAAATACGATGCAGTTCACATCTTTCGAGAAAAAAAACTGGTCTCACGCACGGAATAATAAAGATGGACATTCATAAAAGCGTGCTTAAATAATCAATTCAGATAACATTTAAACATTAGTAAAAAAAGACTAAGCCGTGATTAGAAATCGCCTTCCTCTGTTCAGCGTCCATAATACCGCTGCAATTAATCGTTTACACGTTGCACTGAATTGAAACTCAACAAACATTTCAACTGACTCAGATTAAAAATTTTCTAAATTGTTAACTTAGCAAACAATGCAGTTTAAATCAAACATTCTGCGGTATACAACATAAACATTTAAGTATAAAACTCGAAGGCGTAGGCACCACCGCATTACCTAATCTATCTGCCGCTAAATGTCTATCAATATCGTGTTCTGTACAGATAGTAATGTATGACCCCATATGTCTCAAGGGTGGTAACGCATGAGCATTTTCACCTCTGATTTTTAGATATCAAAGGGCTGCAGTCATCACTTAACTTCCATGTGAACTGCATGCTAGTTTTGCAACTGCATTGGCTTCGTTACATAAAAAAATATGAGACTGAATTGGCTGAAAAATATATCATTCTCATTAGTAGGTAAGTATATCTACATTTATTTTTAGGATTTAGCGAAAACACATTTTATGAGACTTGAGTTGAATTACATCTATATTAACACCCTACACTTCAGCCTCTTTTGAGCTTCCTTGGATCTCGTGGTTCAAATTTTATATCACAAAGAACATGAAAACTGAACGACTAATCCTGTATATCTACCTATTTATTATAAACAAACGCTTTTTTGTCTATTGTCAGCATCAAAACAATAATATTGTCAAATTAATTGTTTCTTTTCAACTGTGTAAGTGAAAAGAAACATTTATTTTTGGTTCTTTTGTTATTCACAATAACGATGTTTTGGCCTTTCTTATGTTGGCTTAACACGATTTATACAACTTTCGATCGACCTTTTCACTGAACCATAATCAAAACAATGCTAAAATAGTTATTTGTAGACATGGGTCTATAGAAAAACTATTTTATTGCAAGGAACTTTATGAATGGGGAAGTAAAAAACAACTAGGTAGGTAAGTTTGAACTTTTCAATCTTTAATTAGAATCAATAATGATGGTCCATGCTTGAAGAACAATACTTAATATACTTATACAAATCAATGTTTTGAAAATATAAAATAGAATCTTGAAAGTTCTTAATTTGTCCACTACAATCCGCAAGTTTCATTAATAGGGCAAAATCTAATTCAAAAGACACAAGAACGGCACGGAATCGCCCTAATCACTAACAACAAAAGGCTAGGTACCAAAACGCATTTACCAAACTACCGAGAAGTCTTCTATCTAGAAAAAAAAATACGTTCCTGCTCAAACGACTTCGTTGTACATGCGGCCATCTTGATTCTAACCAAGATGATCATGGCATTCCCATGGTATATACCGGTATAAAATTATCATCAACGAAACCCCAAAACCAAATGTTTCTTTGGTTTGGAGAACAACCATTACCTATAATAACTAAGCGACAGACTGCATCGCTATTATCGATCGAATATTCACACTTGCTACCCTAAGTCCTTAGGCCTAATTTGTTTTGTGTTTATGTTAAATCTAAAACATAGTAAAGACCACTAACAACTAACTAAAATGTTCAAAATTTGAATTTGTCGTTAACTTTTTTAGAAAATAAGCACAAATCGCACTTTTAGTAATATTTTTCGGTCAAATGAGCCTTGTGTAAAAGGCGCCATCTTAATTCTTGCTTACGTCAACCGAGATGGGCTCGATAACTCCGTGCTGCAGGGCGCCGCTAATGGCTTCAGGGAACTATTCGCCCACACAAGTTCCATATCTTGTCTGTTACGCCGCGAATTGGCGATGGTTCCACAGCCACGCAATGATAAACGACCTCTGTTACTATTTTAATTTTACTTCAGTATTACATTACGTTTATCACTTCTGTCTTCTACAGCAAAAGTAAGTGTAAAGTAAAGCTGTGGGACGCAGGTCGGTAAGCAGAAGCGTTCACATTGATGATTATTACTATACTGTAGCCTATGAACATCTTGTTACCTACAAAGAACCAAACCTGAGATGTATTTGTTTGTAATTTTGAACCATCAATTAAATGCCTGAGTAATACCATCTAACCGGCACATAATAGCGCTAAACATTATCGATTATCTACAGAAAAGATAAGGACTACTACTGGAACTCTACCACAAGTAGAGAGCAGAATACCCTAGACCTCTATGGTACCTACTAAAGAAGTTAGGATAATCTTTCGCCATAGCAACTGTAATGACATGTGAACGTTCTTGAGTGGACTGATAAATAATCAAGGACACCTACACTTTCACTACAAGCTTTGATAAAATTCAAGTAACTAGGTTTTTAATGCGTACAAATGCTACGGAATATTGTATTCTCGATTGGATCTATCCATCCGATACTACTTACTCCTATGAACCTGCTTTAACAGTAAACCACCAAGGCAGTTACTTGAAAATATTTTTACATTTCTAAGGGATTTGAGAAATTATTAAACACACAACGTCACTCAACATCCGCTCATTACTGCCATCTCCATTCAAATTTAAAACCGGATAAAATACGGGTCGGATATAAAATTGATCACGCAGAAAATAAAAATCGAGAGCTCTTCAGCCCTCTGAAAATTCCTAACTATCGTCCATTTTCGTTGATCTAGTTAGTGTAGACTAGATATCTTTTTTATCTGGCTCGCGCCCAAATGGCTTTAAGAGGATTTAATTCCTAAATTAGAACATTATTTTAACTGATATTTATCATTCATCTCGGAGAAATAAGATTAACAATGTTCTATATAAATTTGTGATTTATTCTATTGGACTACAAACTATATTTATGGCGAATTGTCACAACAATCTTGCCTTTACCAAAAAGTTATTCGATATCCAAACCAATACAGCGCTCACTATTTATGGCTTCCAAAAATATTTAATCTGATTTGAAATTTAGGAAATATGTAGGTAATAAAGGGAACATTAAAACAGTCTATTAAATGAATAATAATAATATATCCTGCAATACAAGTGTTTGATTATTACCTAAAAATTTAATTTAGAATGCCTTTTTGTCACCTTGCACAGTTATTTCGAAATTTCCGCATACTAGCAAGAAACGACAATATTGCAAAACAGTAACATAAAAAATTGCATTCCCAGACAACTGAAGTATGAAAGCATTCCAAATGCATTGTTCTCTTTAGAGGTAATCTTCAATGTAGTTTCGGAATTCAAGATTTTATGAAATACAACGTTATTTATTTTTGACGTGGTTAGCGTTTCTGGTTTAAATTTCAACATTTCTTGGTGCCAGCAAAGCGAAAACCGCAAACGACAAAGCCACAGAGACGTTTCACTTCAAACAAATCCAAACATTTTATAGACCGTCTCAAACGAAGGACCAAAATTTGAAATACAAATTCTAAACTTTATTTTTGAGCATTTACATTAATGAACAAACTTCGGTGGCCTTGAATAGCAGGTCCCAACTGTTAAACCTGGGATCAGGAAATAAGTAATAACAAATTCTTTATAGGAATAACGTCGGAATTAACCATAAACATACTTTCTTGATAGATCATCAGTGTGTGCTGATTTCAGGCAGCATATATATCTCTGCTTACCTTTTCGGAGAAACAGACGTGAAGTAACGTTAATCAAAGCATTATTAAACAACGAATCATTTCAAGCACTTATAAAACATCCTTTGTTAGTAAACTAGCGTTGAAAGACGTGCTTTCGAGACCAATTTCCCTCGCTCTTTTGAAATCTACGTGCTGCCAATTCCCCGGCGCCGTCAAATGTCAGGCCTTTTTGCACTCAGGTGGCGTAGGTAATGAAATTTGTCCTTAGCTGTGTTACCTTGATATTTCCTCAGCTACGACGCCAATGCGATTTGTTACACTTGGACGAGAAAAATTTTAAATTTCTTGTCGTTAAGCCTGGAGTGTAAATGCATTTATATAAAGTAAAAAGTTTAACGTGTATCAATAGTGAATCTTGCATACGTGGACGATTATTTCTAGTACTTATCTTTTTTTTATTGTCTTAATGATAATGTCAGCTAACTTCATTTCAGCTATGAAATTAAATAATGAATTGTTGGACAAAATTAAACATGCCATCGCTGCGCCGATGTTCACTCATATTATTTCTTTGTCTTTGTGCATACCACCTACTTCATTATGCTTGTTTGTCATTGATGTGAATATTGTAGCCTGTAGACGTAGGCATCTTAAAAACCATCACCATTGCTAGGTATTCGCCACTCCAGAATCTTAAGCTGTTTTGCCTCTATTACTAATATAATAACTTACGGAGTATTCTATTATCACCCAACTGGATGAAGGTAAAGGAAAGGAAAACTTTCAGGGATGTTCACCTTTACCTTCATCCAGTTGGGTGATAATGGAATACTCCGTAAGTTATTATATAAGATATATAAGATACTTGATAAAACACTCAAAATTCAAATAATTTATTTCAAATTGGCCTACAAGGACACTTTTGCATTGTCGGGTTATAAGCTACCTAGAGAGAATGACTTATAATAATAATCCAATAGATATTCATAAATACCAATTTGATAATAATATTTAACCGATACGTGAATCATCAAATTTTTCAATACCTTCATAGAAGAAAAAGAAAAATCTGTTCGTCATAATCATAGTCATTCACTTAGCAGAGTTCCAAGTGCAGGCACTACTGAGAAGAACTCCGCTACCCAACGAACTCAGCATGTTGCTCTTTTGTCAAACCTTACATTTAATACAAACATTATTACATAGAATAAAGATAATGTGAACGTCCATGGCATATAAATATTTGCATATAAACACATACGCAAATATCCATCAACAGCTTAATATCGTGATAGAATTTATCACCCGCAAATCACAACAGACCAGTCCCCACAATCAGCACCATGTGGCAGCCATTGCTCTCCTCGACCATTTTGAAGGGAAGTGAGCAACCCGTCACACGACGCCGCCGACTTACAATTAGGTACTATACATGTCATGTCTATCTCAGGAATGATTTGAAAGGGTCAGTTGCTTTTTTGTTGCTTTTTACCCCTAGTTTGCATTAAAAACATTAAACATGATGATGTTTCGCAACTCGTCGCATGAAGTATATATTGCGATGAATGTCTTGTTGGTGCTAGCGTGCGCACTGCTGTTCAAACCTATCATTTTAACATGTTTTTATGTGAATATTTCATCAATGCAAACTCACGGTTAGGGCGTGTAATACCTTCAATATGGGAAGCCAATGTTTACTAATAAAAAAATAGTACCCCACGTCCATGAAACCAAATAAACATTGAACGTTCAATTCAAATCAGGCAAAGTAAAATCGTATTACTTGAAGTAGACAAAATATAAATGATCCCATAATACCTAAATGCTATTTCCAAGATCGCTATTTAGCGCTGATGAGTAGATGTGAGTAAGAGTCAAAAAAACTACATTAATCTCTCCAGACACGAGAAAAATATGACAATTGAAATTCAATTGTGTCTCGCCGCCGGTGGCCGTACGATCCTTGAAGGATTCATGAGTAACAATCCTACTAAAAAATGATCTCAAATACAAAGAAGCTATCAACAATTTTGTTGAGATAAAAACTTAAAGGCGGTACCTGAAATTTTATGGATTTACGTCGCTGACATTGGCTTATTATGTTTACTGGGCGCTACCACGCGCTACCCTGTTCCTATAGGTATAAACCTCGAAAGTTTAATTTGTAAATTAAAATCATAAATAGGTTATTAAGGAAATAAAAATTATATTTACGACATTGATGTAGGTTTAAAGTTATCACTTCGGTCGGTAGTCTTACTTATATTCATGATTTTTTCTTATTATTTTTTTATAGTAGGCAGGAACTTAATAATATTAATCCTTCAAGGATCGTACGGCCACCGGCGGCGAGACACAATTGAATTTCAATTGTCATATTTTTCTCGTGCCTGGAGAGATTATGAAACATAGTTGCAATACAAAATCCAGAGCAAAAAGTTTATAGGTTATAAATAGATTCATAAAATATAATCGGATAAAGCGAATTATGCTAATTTCATTCAAAATTCTGGTTTCTCGAACCCGCTTAATTAAGTTGTGGCATCAGTATGAAATCGAAAGTTTACCGTATCTATATAGACTTAGAGATGTGGGGTAGGCACATAAATTCAATAAAGCATTTAAGGTGACATCACCACAATTTCCACAGGAAACTGTCAAAATTTGAAATTGTCAAATGCAAACACGGAATACCATTAATGACGTCCCGGTCAAAGGAATATCTACCCAAAGTTCGGGTGCTTAAGTACAATTTAACTTAACTAACCCCATCCTTTACAAATATCGTCAAGTATAATTGAATTTGCGAATCTGAGAGTTATACAGATACTCAAGTGGACTTAATTCAATGAGATAATTGCATATAACTTGGGATCCCTTAAAACAATAGTAACAATTAGTTGCCTTATTATTTGACACACATAGATCTATCACTATAGATCTTCAATAAGGAAACAAACTTTCAATTGCATGTAATCAGTAGAAATTATTCGCTCACCTTTAAAAGTAGAAAGAGAAATTATAAATCACGATACGAATGTAGAATTGACGATTAATAATAAATTCATAATTGTTTATGGCCACTTCGGTTCTGCGTTGAAAAATTTACACGTATTCCAATAGTGATTGAATGTAACACGTTTATGGTATAGTGGTATACTTTTAAGGCATGCAACTCACGCTTAAGGAATAATGATTGCGAAAGTCCAGTTAGCGGTGACTGGCTAGCAGGCCATAGTATCATTTCACCTTATTCGCGAGAGAAACCAGAGATTTAAGTCAGATAAATACAAGTATATTAAATCGTACGTACCTTTTATGAAGCGAATACCTTCATAATCGAGTTACAATAAATCCATTCAGTATACACGGATACGAAAACAAAAACCACTCGAACACTTTGCGAACACAAAATTAAAAACAAAACGTTACGTCGAAACGTACGACGGGACGTACAACGGGCACATTTTATGGCTGTTTTAGGGATATAATAAAAAAAACTTGCACAATATTTGAACAGATGGGCTTTTATTTTGGTTCACGCGCGACGTAAGACTGTTCCGGTCGCTAACACATCGTGGTGCCGTTCGCGAGAAAGGAATCACGGTACTGGAGTTGGAATCGTTTGTTTGGTTGGCTCGCCTACAGACATTTCCAACATTTTGCTTCCCGCTCTAGCGCGCGACTTGTACACGTTATAGCGCCACCTGTGGGCGGATAGAAAAAATACAACCTACGCTCAAGATTAACCATTCATTAGAAGCCGACGAGTGAGTCACTTAGAACGAGTCCTCTAAACAAGAATCAGAGGGCGTTTTACGATGTACGAAATGAAAATACAATACATTGGAGTACTTACTGCATTGACGGAGAATAATAAAGCAACCAAGTTATCCCATAAGTTCCCAAATAAATTGTCTTCCTATGTCAAGTTTTCTATATCATGAAAGTTTTTTTTTTTATATATTATAACGTAAAGTCCTTTTTTGAACCTTATTAAAATTACAATCTAGCCTAAAATACTAATAAGCAATTTTATGCAAACTTAAACTTCTAATAAAATAATTTCTAAGTAAATGTCCACTGGCACTTTCTTAATATGTCTTAAGGGGAAGTCACTTTGTTCGTGTGATTATGCAAAATAAGTCACTTACACTAATTTTGTTTTAACACTACACTAACTCAAAAGGTTTAGTTCTCTTAAGTCTTCTCAGTAGGTTTGTGTTGTCGAGGAGCTGGATAGCCTCAATATTCACATGATGATGAAGCCTTTTTTCATGGGCTTCGGCGTATTTTCTTATAACGTTATCTACGAAATCCATTTTCAGGTCCCGATGGAGATCGTTATTGCGTACATACCAAGGTGCATTTACAATGTCTCTGAGCACTTTATTCTGGAAACGTTGTATTATTTGTACATTGCTCTTTTTGGCACAACCCCACAGCTGAATACCATAAGTCCATACTGGCATGAGGACTTGCTTATACAATAATATTTTATTGTGTATCGACAGCGGAGAGTATCTTCCAAGAAGCCAATACATCTTATTATAGCGAATACATAGCTCTTCTCGCTTCTTGACGTGAGCTTTCCAGCGCAACTTAGCGTCAAGCGTCATACCTAGATATTTAGCTGTGTTCGCATATGGTATTTGTTGTCCATTTAAATATAATGGCAGATAATGTGGTCTTTTGTTAGTAAAGTCGATATGGACCGACTTCGTTTCATTTAGCTTGATGCGCCATTTTGTAGTCGTTATTTTAAACAACAAGCCTCTTGAACTTTTTCTCCTGCTTCTTCATGACTTTGACCTGTAGCCATTATAGCAGTATCATCAGCGAAGGCAGCAATTATATTATTCTCTAAATTTGGGATATCGCATGTGTATAATAGGTACAGGACCGGACCTAAGACACTACCTTGTGGTACCCCAGCTTTTATTTCTTTGAGTTCAGAATAATCACTTTCTTGTCTCACTCTAAATGCTCTATTGGTTATATAAGATTCTAATATATCAGAGAATTGTTTCGGCAACATAGTTCTGACTTTATAAATAAGACCTTCATGCCAGACTTTGTCAAAAGCTTGTGCCACATCTAAAAATACTGTTGTACAAACTTTCTTGTCTTCTAGTGTTTTTTCAATGACATTTGTTATTCTATGTACTTGGTCTATAGTAGTGTTTTTCTCTGAATCCAAACTGGTGCTCAGGAACAAGGTTTTTAGCATCCAGAAATGGTTTCAAGCGTCTTAGAAGAAGTTTCTCGAACAGTTTTGAAAGAACCGGCAGTAGAGAAATTGGTCTGTACGACGTTGCTTCATAAGGTGGCTTTCCAGGTTTTGCTATCATTATTACTTCTGCCACTTTCCAAAAATCAGGTAAATATGTTAGTCTGAATGCAGCATTTATTAGAGTTGTTAATTTCACGATAGCTTTTCGAGGTAGATTATGCAAGATTTCTCCTGTAATTAAATCATATCCTGGACATTTTTTTGGGTTGATATTTGTTTTAGTGGCAACGTTGTTATGGTAAGTCAGCACTTTTCACTCGCGCTAGCGCAACGACTGCTCTCAGCGAAAATTCAAAGATCACTGAATATATATTAATATCATGAAAGTGGCAAATAAAAATGCAATATAATGCCAATTGATGAGAGCAAATACTGCAGGCTGTAGACATCTGAATAAAAACTTAGTTTAATCTGAATCCTGATACTTTGTCACTCGAAGATCCAAATTCTTGCCTCTCTTCTTCTCTTGATGGTACAGCCTATAACTAAAAACATTATTATCCTACATTTGGAAATTAACAGTTTTAAATAAAAACTAGACATAGAATAGATACATAGAACTAAACTAAACATTCAAGTTCAGCCTAAGCTAAATCCTTTCACGGGATAACTGTACAAGGGTTTTTTGTATATTAATGTGTACAACTAATGAACACTGCTCATATAATTCGAATAGCAAAGTTGCTCCGCCACGTCATTGATGTACATTTGAAAATGTAGGCAAAAACATGAGCCTTGTAGCACACCTGAATTCATTAACGGTCTACATGAAACAAGCTCAAATAAGAAAATGGTTAGCTTTGGGGACGACCAAACCAAACGATGTCAACTTAAAAAAAAACACTATGAGAGCACTATATTTTTATAAGTAGGTACGTACTCAGTTACTAATCTATAAATTATATCAATCCGTGACGCGAGGATGTGGTATTTAATGAGCCTTCGTTAGTAACGTGGCGGAATATAACACCCCAATCTCGGGCGGATGAATTAGGTATAACGATTTCTAGTCAGGGACTAGCCGCGAGACCTCGTAAAACTAGCCATTAAGAAAAGAGAATCTCGACTGAGAAATAAAGAGAAATAATAGGTACTTATTATTTATTTAATTTTTCTATAGAACTTCGCATCGCTTTCCTTTGTAGTAGCTACTACTGTAGCTAGATTGTACCTAATTTGTATTTGAAAGAGAATATTATGGCGAATGGAACATTAATTTGTAGGAAAATATATTTTGAAAATGAACATTATGAGAAAAGAACATACGCAGTTTCGAAATCTAGCTGTAGGGTCATAGCTCAACATGGCTACCCGGCACCCGGCCAGCGCCCGACCTCCTCGAGCGGCCTGCACTCATTACATCAACTCCGCTCTGTATCGCCTCGACCGCAAGCCGTCAACGCCCGGGCGGCGCGCGGACTTCGAGTGGACCACTCGGTCACCACTAGCTTGTCTTGCGTTGACTTTGCATTGTCCACTCGCTGATCCCAAGTAAACCGCGAGTGGTTCACAAGTAACATCGCGTCGTTCACGCGAGGGCCACCCGTCGACAACGAGGAGACGCCGTAAAACGAGGCGGTGCTGGTCGGGTGCTGGGTGGTTGTAGTCTGCTATGACCCGAAATTTTAATTTCGAAATTAAGAAAGTTACAAATACCTTTCTACTTAGGTCTTTTAGCAAGGATAGTGCACAGCATGAAGGCAGAGACTTGTTTCAATTAAGAGTTTAGTGTGACTTTGAGAGCCGAGTGAACAGAATAGATATAGACAGAACATAATAGATACAGAAAAGGTTTGAACATTTAGGAAGAACATCAAATTAGCAAATATCGAAACAGATTAGCATTGAGGTGAATCTAAACCAGGACTGAGGGTAAACGAATAGTTTTTTTTTTCTAGTTTACTTTATTGACAGTAAAATATTTATGTCTTTCTCCTATAAACCTTATTTATAGCATCATAATTTGGATAAACTATAGAACTACCGCCCGCGTGTAAAACTGTAGGATCATCAAATAGAATAAATATTTACGCAAACTAAAAACAGAAATGGATCTAATATTAGGCCTTGTGGAAGACTCAATTACTACCTTTGAACCTAGAGATTCTACATCATTAACTTGGAACATCATATTTTTTCCGATACGATTTAACTAGTTCAAGAGTTTTTTCCCCGAAATAAGTAGTAACTAAGTTCTTGAATTAATGTATTGTACCTAGTCCGTGTAGTCAAATGCTTTTAAGAGGTCACAAAATATAAAATACCCATATTAAAGAGGCAACAAAATTGTTGGTCGTGCAAGATATTTGTAGTAAAATATTGCCTCAAGCTGATACTCAGTTTTTCAAACACTTTACAGAATCCGTAAATATTATATAATACATACTTTAAACCGGCTACGAAGGTAATAACGACATTGCTTTCACAAGTATCATGAGCTTCACAAAATCCTAATACCTTTAATAAATTATAAAATAGTAACCGTGTCTACTACGCTCCCACGAACCGCCGAGTCGATTGTGATGGTATTATTATCTAACGTGGAGTTAGTTTGAACTGTGAACCATAAAAAGGACATAGACTTCTCTTGTACCAAAACCTCATGCGCATGAAGTCGGGGGTAACAGCTAGTGACAAAAGAAAACGACGATTGAGGCGAAGTTGACTTTGTTAGCAAACATCCTTAGTTTTCATTTCAACAAAAAATAAAACTACATTTGGAAAATATCGAATTTTTTTATTCACAAAAAATATATATCAGGCACCTACCCTAAAGACACTTTACATGATAGTTCTGAGTCACTTTGATCTGCAACCACTTTTATCAAATTACTACTGGACAAAACATTCTTCGGTTCGTAACCGGCGCTCAACCACGACTCTAACACGTCAGTGCTTGGTAACATAGTTCGGAGAGTGTTCCTTACGTAAATGTATGCTTGGGGTGAATATTTGTAAATGCTAAGGCTGAAATTCTTCAAATCATCCGTATGACGCATCGGCATAGCTAACACTAAACCATTTGTATCCTCTCTAATTTTATCCTGCAACGAAAGTAGAATCCTAGACTTCTTCTTTCGCTTCTGATTCAATATACTTTTCTTCATATCTATAGCTTCTTTCATTCGTAGCAAAAATTTGTTCTGACGGTTGTATATTTTCATGTTAGACTTGAGTTTGTCTTTTAGTACGACCGCCTGACGTTGCATTCTCTGTACTTCTGTGAATAGTTTTAAAATTTCAATATTCTGCACTTCATTTTGTGGGTCTAATGTCCGTTTTAAGGTCTCTGAATTGGTTTCTTTCTGTAAATCTAAGTCTTTTGTAGATGTGGCACCATTTTCTTTTTCCTGTACATCTATGTCTTCTGTAGATGTAGCAACATTATCCTTTTCCTGTACATCTAAGTCTTTTGTAGATGTGACACCATTATCCTTTTTCTGTACATCTAAACCATTTGTTGATGTAGCATCATAATTTTTTTTCTGTATATCTAAGCCTTTTGTAGATGTGACACCATTATCCTTGTTACTTTCACCCTTGACATCATTGGAAATGTTACCATTCATTACATGTGTACCATTTTCAAATGTGTCTTGTTCCATATCTGAACATTCTATGTCTTCATTCATGTCGTAGTCTTCGTATTCATCACCATCTTCATGGTCGAAAGTTTCTTCTTCAATGTATTCTACCTATAAATAAAATATTGAAATTAAAGTAATATAATGCAGTATTTAGTACGCGCATAAAATAGGTTGTAGGAATAGAATTGTGTGATTTAAAAAAGGTTATTATTCTGATTAACATTATTTCATCAATACAAGTGTATTTTTCATTGTGATCAGTTTATTCATGTTATTATGCTTTTAGAAAACCAATATGTTATATTTTATATCTTATAGACCTACCTTAAACTGTTACAGACTAGTTTCATGTCCTCTTTATATTCTTATAATGAAAACCTGCTTGTTAATTATTAAAAAAGTACTTCTCAAGCATATATCTCTTCTGTTTATAGTAACTAGCTCTTCTCTTTATACATAATATATTCAGGACATTCTTCAATTATGTAGCAAGAGTTTGTTTACAGCAGAAAATATTGGTACAAACACATGAATTAAAGTCAAATGTCCCTCTGATAAAATTAGCATTATGAAAGATTTACCTATTACATATTTTTCAAGTCTATTTGTTAATGAGGAGCAGGCAAACAAAACAAATGTTTCTTTTTTTATATGCCTCTGGAAGTAAACATCTATGTATTACCAAAAGATTTTCAATCAATTCTGGCTTTCACATTAAAAACAAAGATGTAAATTTGCCTTTTCATGCAGAAACAGACTTGTCTTGTATAAACTATATTTACTTCATTCAAATTTTATGCTCTCCTGTAAAAAATCGTTTATTGGACAAGTAGGGTTTTGTTTGCCTGCTCCGCAAATATGTACTTACAAATAATGTGTACAATATGGTTTTATTTTAAATATTATACAGCATCGAATCATAACTTCGTGCCTGTAATCCCTTAAGAGCACAGGTAAATGTATTAATTCAAGCATACATGCACACAACCTTGATTTGGTTATGTTTTGGCCCATAACCTAAACCCCAGGTGGTGAGCCTCTGAACATCTCCAGGCTCATTACCAAACTCCTAAGTACCTAATAGGAAACTTCCAGAAAATGGAAAGATCCTAATCCGAACCAGAGATAAAGCATTTTACACCATTATCTCTGATAGTCCCCAGCCTGGTAATGAAACCCAGAGCCCCAGTATAGTAGTTTTAGCCTGCTGTATATATATTATACAGGATAACTATTTACAACATTCCACCTTTCCTTTCTCTTTTGTAGAGGCCTTTAGATTAAAAGTAAAGATTCATGAGTAGTTTCAACTATATTTGATTTTCAATTATATTTACCAATTAATTAACACGTCAGAGCCAAACCCATTACATAGTTTATTGTTTAAAAGTACATTCTATAGTCTCAGTTCTCCAATTGTAGAACCAACATTATTTGTAAGTGAGAACAGCATTATAGTTAATTTAGCCTTAATTTTAATTAATATTTATAACTATTTAATCAGACTTGATTGCCACAGATAAAAAAACTTTACCTCCAAAACATGATTAGGTAGTTTCAACGATGGAACGGCTTTGCTCATGAGCACCACGGTATTATCGGGTTCACATTCAAAACAGTCCACTGAAAAATGCTGCACACAGATATAAGAATAGTCCGTTGGTGTCCAATTATTTCTACCTGTCAAGTCCGTCCATATTTGTCTAAGATTTGCATCTTCTGGGAACCTGAAATTGAGTAAGAAGCGAAGCGTCTAAGTGATAAAATTTAATATCTTGATATTGTATCCTATGTGATATTATTGAATACAAATTATTAAACATCAATAAATTAACATTGTTGTCTTGTAAAGAGAATATCAAATAATAACAGAAATTGTATATAATATGTCCCTTACAACCATAACGTAAGGCAGAGAGCATGCATCACCAAATATGCACCCGGTTAGTCCAGCGGTGTGAGATGACCATTTGATTGGAAGGGTTGCAGGTTCGATCCCTGCACCGGAACAAATATTTGTATGGCCTACGGATATTTGTTTCGGGTCTGGGTGTTTGTGTATGTGTTGTATGCGTACAACTGCACCCACGACACAGCTTTATACCTAAAATGGAACTGTGAGCGAAGGCGCATATTATTAAAAAAAAAAAGATGTCTGTCCTTACACTCCTCTTAGGACTCATAAAGTTATGTGTTTTATTAAGTTGAAACACAAGTTAATTAATACCAACTAGAGAGAAATCAAAATTGTACACACCTAAAAAAGGAGTCTGAATTCAAATTTTTGGACTCTTCACAACCTAGCACTGCGCATGTTTTTGTTATCTCCGTATCATCGGCATTTTGTTTCAATTCGGGCGCCACCATTGCTATGAATAAAAAAAAAACATTAAAATTATTTGCATAACCTAATTTCGCCGCTACGAATAATTTTATTCGGCATACCAACAGGTGTAGATTTCGTCTTGTTCTCATCGCTTTCCTTCATTTTAGTATGTCCTTGATTGAAACTCATATTTTAATCCCGAAATATTCAATGTGACATAAATCGGTAGATATTCTGCAATCAATAAAGAACAATGTTTACATTTACCACTGTTTTCTAGCAATTAATTTTAAATCCATTCTGTCACGGGCATTATAATAAGCACTCTTATTTTAATAGTAAACATGTCATGTACGAATATATTAAATAATTGCTTTATTTTCTTACCTTTTCACTGTTTTGCGTCAAACACTTCAGTACAGGTTAAACACTATTATAATTATTTTCATCTGGAACAATGCGTATTTTTCAGAATTCAGATATTTTATTTCACGTTTGTGAAGTCAACTCTATATAAATTCAAATTATTTTAAGAAATTTAATTTCAAATATGCCAAATTATTAGCCAAATGCCAACAATTATTTTGACTTTGATTTTTGAGTACTTTGTCTAGATTTCGAGCGGCAAGGCCGCCCCCGCCCGCGCCGGCAAGTAAGATAAGGATGGGAAATAGGGGATGACGATCCTGATTCGATTCTTATATATCGATTATAAAAATTAAAGTCGGATATGTATGGAGACAACACAATAAAAACTTTTCATTGTGTTGTCTCCATATTTATTATCCAAGAAATCGAATTGAAAAAAATATCATTATCTTTGTTAATATAGTTCTTGGACTTTCTATTTCTAACGGAAAAATACTCCAACGTCACTAAAATCTTTGTGAAACACGTTCAAACGATAAAGATAGCGCACATTTGAGGATTGCTTTAAATTGAGTGACATTTGAATATTCGGCCATATGTGTCTTTATATTAAAAAATAGTGATCCTATATACATTGTAAGTATTTGACTCTTTGACTCAAACTATTGTTTGAAGTGTTGCCTCTATTTTTAACTGATGTATAGCTCATTAAATCCTCGTCAAAGTACGATCGTAATTCAAACTCGTAGTAACCAATTCCCTAGTCATTTTAGAAAGTGCTAAAATCAATCGGCTATAACAATTGTTTACATTATTTACCCATGTGAACACACGCTCATTATCCTTAACTCGATTTCAAATCTTACTAATTACATAATTTTCGATTTTGTATATAGTTTACGGCACACTATATTGGTCTCAAACAGCTCAAACTATCACTTAAATATTTTAAAATGGGAGAAAATTAATATCTTACATAAGTTTACATAGGTAATCAAGGTACATAAAAAATATTTTTATTTTATCAAACAATTATAATCGATATATTTAATATCGAGTAAGCTGCCTCAAGGAGAATTAAGACATCCCTCAGGCATATTTTTTATCTGTGTCAGTCTGTATGTAGATCACAGATTATCTTAGATATTTCTCTGATTATTGGTCTGTGATATTTCTCACCTGTGGTCTCGTTATGAAATCTGTGCATTTTTTTTGTTTATCTACAACATCTGTGTTCTACAATTATTCGTGAAATTTTGACGGATGTCAATTGAATCGAAATAAATCGTGATAGATAGTTCATTTGTACGCAAATATTTGACGAAGTCTTTGTTGTTACCGATTTATATGTTATGAAAATGGTCGACCCAATATTTGATTATCAGTTTAGACTGATCCTAATCGGTGATAGTACAGTGGGGAAAAGTTCGCTGTTGAAATATTTTACGGACGGGAAGTTTGCGGAGGTGAGTTCCAATTCATTGTTTTTGTGTTATTGTGTTACGTTTTCGGGAACTAGGGATGTAATTGCGCATTAAAATTTTAGCTGTCCGATCCCACTGTTGGGGTGGATTTCTTCGCGCGGATCATAGAGGTCCAGGATGGCACGCGAATCAAATTGCAACTGTGGGACACTGCTGGTCAGGAAAGGTTCCGTTCCATTACGAAATCGTACTATAGGAACTCGGTTGGTGCCCTTCTGGTGTACGACGTGTGTAATAGATCGAGTTTCGAGCATATACCCCTGTGGATGATGGAGGCGAAGAGACATATAGAACCTCACAGGCCTGTGTTTGCTTTGGTTGGGTGCAAAGTGGACCTGGTTGGCATTGATAACAAGAACGGGGCGCGGAGAGAAGTGTCATGCGAGGAAGCCAGGATGTTTGCCGAGGAGAATGGTAATACTTGTATAATATAAACAAATAAGTTTCTTTTCGATATTGAATTTAAATAATTCAATAAAGGGGAACGATAAAAATTATGTAAGATATTACAATTGTATAGTTACATTATTGTTAATGTATACAGCCATTAATTATATTATGAATTGATAAATAACTGACATGTAATTAGTCTTAATGGATCTAAGTACATAATAAGTATTTATAACAAAACGTACCATCCCACGCAATGATAATGAGTGACATATGTTGAGAATTTATTTAAAAAATAATTTTTTTTTATTGGTATTTGAAAGTTGATGAAACGAAAAAGCAACAGTAAAACAGACACCTAAATTCACAAGATTTAACATGGTAGACAATGAAATAGGAAGCCTTAAATGGTGTGGTAAGAAAATTTTGAAGGCTTCAGTTCTACCATGTGTGAATTCTGCCTTCCTCTTACTAAAACACCGCAAAGTTAGTATGTTCTTAGGCTTTCGCAAGCTACACTCATTGAAATAAAACTAGTTTTTGGATTTATCTAGTGTATTTGTGTTGTAGGAAATTGCACAACTATTAAACATTTTGATATTTCAAAGAAATAAATATTGCTGAAATTATTAAATAGTTAAAAAAATATTTTTATGCTTAAATGTCATCATTATACCATTTCAAATACATTCTCAACCTTGGACACAAAACAAAAGAATTTTTGTTTACCCAAATTAAAAAAAAACTTTGTTATGCTAATTATTAATTCATAAACAATACATGAAAAATAAATGGTATTTGCTAAAGTAAAATATAGACCAATATGTAAAAGATCTTAGACCTCCAGTCAGCTCATCTACATTGGAATCTCTAAGTGTTTAGATTTGTAATTGCCTAACTTGCAGATACTTACCATCAGGCAAACATGCACACCAATTAAAAGACCGAATTCTGCATGCATCCCATTAAAAAAAAATCCATATTATTAGACACAATATCATGTAATTTCCGGCACAGAGGCATAACAACTTAGGCCTCAGGAGTGGTAATGCATCTGCATTTTGACCTCTGGTCTTTGTCTGGGTGTCTATAGGCTGCAGTCATCACTTAGCATCAATGTGAACTGCAGGTTTGCTTACCACTACCATTACATTACAAAAAAAAATGTCTATATCTCCAGGGAGCAAAATTTTAACAAAACATGTAATTTCAGGGCTTCATCATGTAGAAACATCGGCGAAAACCGGATTAAATGTGGAAGAGGCCTTTGTACTTGTTGCTCAAGAAGTATACAATCGTATACAGACTGGTGAATACAAAGTTGAAGACGGCTGGGATGGCATAAAGACAGGATTCAACCGTCCTAATGGAATGGACTTCAATCTGCTTGAAGCTGAGACTGTCCAATCCACATGCTGTTAAATATGATACTAAGCTGTAAATATTGACTCATAGTTATGATAAATTATTATGTAAGTGTAACTTAATATAAATGTTATAATATGGGCCTTAATGGAAACTTTTAGGAATTTTAATTATTGGCAGTTGAAATAGCAATTATTTATTTTATTAAGTATATATTTGTTACACATTGAAAGTGAATTATAAGGATTTAATGAAAAATAATGGGCAGAATTTGGATCTGTCACCTCCTTATAAACAGTCGGGATGCTTTGATAAATTGTCAATAGGCTTGTCCTTAGACAATTATCAATCTTGGTAGTTCTGGGATCACTCATCTGATTGATGAACTAAAATGTAACTACATATTATTAAATCCATATGAATAAAATTTTTACGCCTTGGCTTTACATAAGTAGAATAAACAATTTCCCACCTATATGTTATTTTTTTCTATTGTTTTTTGAAGTGCTAGGCCAGCCAATGTAATAACTAATTAGCCATGCCAGTAATGGGATATATGAAGTCATACTTTTAAATTGACTGCTATGAACGTACCTTTAAAATTTTGTCTAGGTATATTATCTAAAATTACAATCCAATTTTTGATGCAGTTAATTTAAATTTAGATATTTTTATCACACAAAGATGTTATTGTGAAGAAAAGAGATTAACGTGTTTATATCTGTCCCTCAAACAGACAGTTTTTATTACATGTGTGAGAGCAAGATAAAAGATCAAGACAGTACCCATCAAGAAATATTTCACATCGAGCTTAGGAAAGAGTCAAGTGGCTAGTTTCGACTTCATAGAGTGTTATCAGTATCAGAAACTCATTTATTCATTTACGGTGTCAGGCACCTATTACGTACCTAATGTACGGCCCTGTAATTTGCGGCACAGCGACATAACACCTGAGGCCTCAGGATTGGTAAGGCATCTCTGCAACTTGACCTTGGCCTTCATGTGGGTGTCTATAGGCTGCAGTCATCACTTAACATCAATGTGAACTGCATGCTTGTTTGCCACGTCCATTACATTAAAAAAAAAAGTAATAACAATATGAATACATGTCAAACAAGATAAAAAAATGTATAGTCAAGAATATCACTATGATAAAACGAAATATAATATACTAATGTAAATAAGTATAATCAGTAGAATGTCTCATTTCCCCTTTTACAAACTGATAACAAAGATTAAAGAGAAAAGAAAAAGGTCATTGTCATTCACCAGCAGAGTTCCAATGGCCAATATGATCTGAGAAAAACCTGCCAACAAAAAAAACTCAGTCGGCTCTTTTAAAAATATCCATGTCCTTGCCTACGTAAATACTGATAGTGCGTTATTGGATTTGTCATAATTTATGATTTGACTAAAATGGTCGACAAACGTCACAGGGGTAGTGTGCGAAAGAGATAACGCTCTTCAGATCCGAGATTAACCAAAATCTCTTTCCTAAAACGATGTGCAATATCTCAAGGCGGGGACTGTACGTGGGAGCAACAGAGACCGGTATAAACAGATATATGTACGAAATTCTCTTTCTTTTGCGACCGCTTTATACAAAGCATTGAATTCCTTGAAGTTTTTATTATGAAGGTATGTAGATAAGATTTGGCATAGGCAGTGTAAATGCTTAATGTGCAATTATAGCCGATTTTATTACTATACAGTAATTACGCCATAACATAGGACTTTCATACTTGATATGAAACCCATAAATAATTAGATATTGTTGGTTAATTTATAAATGTGGGTCTGGTGCATTTCAACCCTTATAAAATACCTACTAATTTACGAAGGATATTAAAAAATTACCTGCTTTTGTTCTAGCACAAATACCTTTACAATAAGTACTGCATAAAAATATATATAAAATTATAAAAATCTAAAAATATTTATTTATTGTCTTCAACAATAGCATGTTTTTTGTTCTTAAAATATTTATTGATAAAAATATAGTCTTGGTTTTTTTTTAATGGGTAATGATGTGCTATTAATATAGTAAATATCAAAATAGTTCGGCTGATTGTTTTTTTTTATTCTTAGAATCTTCAAGACTGGAATACTTAGGCGTCTAGGATTATAGAAGAAGCACAAAATTGTGTTAATTTGCCTACTTACGCTTTGCTCTCACCGATAGCCCGGTGAAGCAGACCAGTGCCGTACGAGACGAGTCTACGTAAATACCTCCAATAAGAAATGGGAGACTTGTAAGTCATTAATGTTAGGTACTACACATTCTGTCTACTCTGTAAGGCACTAACCTGGAACATACATTACCTATCAAAAAACAGTATAAGTACATCAAAACGTACCTACTTCAAGGTATCCAAATAGAACGGGGTTGAAATGCGCCAAACGAAAAATATATTATTAAATATAAATTTATTAATAATATATTTTTCGTTTATTTTTTTTTTTTGTGTATCACAATTTTAAGTTATTTCTAATATGCTCGTTGTATTGATAAATAATACTAATCTTATTTAAATATTAGTGCCAATGCAAAATCGCATCGGTGGCGTACAATTTCTTTTAAAACAAGTTCTTCTTGTAGCTTTTTAACTATTCTTTTCTGTAGTAATGAAGATTTTTCGTTGTAAATAGTTTAATTACACACATCTGTCCTTAACAACCAAAGAATTGGCTATTGTGACTTAAAAATCACGATCATTGATAGCGTTCAGCGCAAATTGTAACAATAAAAATTACAACTGTAATCAATCTATGTAGATAAATTTTTGTACCTGCAATGACAACATTTGTAATGTATTATAAGAAATATTGGAATTAAATAAAAAAAATATCTAGCATCGCTAGATTTTGGTAGTGGGAATAAGAAAATTATTTATTAAAATCATAAATAATAATTTTCAGTACATTGCATTTGTTTTTATTTTATAATACTAAGCTTGTACATTCATATTGAACATGCACATATATTGATTAATCAAATGTAACCAATTTTAAATATAACATAATATTTATTAACCATCTGAAACTTCGCCTAGTCTACATTAGTATGATAACTGTTCAGTGGTTCAAAACAGACCGTCCATTTAGTGGGCGAAATGTTTAGGTATTGTCAGTTTAAACATCGATTTACTTTTGTCTAAGGAATAAGGGATACAATAAAATATTATGGAACAAATAAAATACATTCTGTCAAAGCATATTATTTTATCTGTGTCATCTGTGTATTATCGGCTGCAGAGGCACACTTACGGCCGCAGTAGTACCTAGTAGAACCGCTAGACTGATGACCTGATGAGGCAATTCAAATATCGTGAAATTCAAACACGTGAAATTCTATTGGGGACCGCTTTAATTTTTAGTCTCATTTAATACATGTTAATTATTATGGTAGCTATCCAGAATTTTATTTCTATAATATTCTACCCATTTATTGAGTTCTCGATTATTTAAATTGACTCAATACTTGAGGCGCTATATCAATGATGGAACGTACGTGGGAAAATAAGAGGAAAATATAATAGTGCATTGTAGCTTTTTTTTTGCTTGACCGTAAAACTGGGTAACACGAGGATGGCAGTTTATTGATATCTTTGTCCATTAAACATTGAAAAAATTACCTATGTAGGTACTAATCTAGATTTTTCACTTGAGGGGCACCAGCAAATGGACTGCCTGAATTAATCGCCTTTGTCCTCGCATACGTCTTAGATCTTTATGGGAGCAATAAAGATCATCTGATTACCGCTACAATTAAGTCTACTAAATTAATAACGACAGTCAGATTAACGCTATTACTCTCGTAGGCGGAAGCGGTACAATATGATAAATCTAAGACACGCAAAAGTCTGTCTGGCGAGCTGCAGATACCTCTATGTTTGTATTACTCCACAGTTTTGGCATGTTTTTAAATTTCCAAAACCCTTTAGAGGACGTATTATGTAACTCGGTTGATATCTTTTCGATTGCCACTTTGCAGAACATTGCTGTTTTAATGCAACGTGATAATAATGGCAACCCATGATACGTCCCAGTGCTGGGCACGAGTCTCTCCCCGTCGCTTAACCGCTGCGGGGCCATGCGCGATTCACGCAACGTGATAATCACCATAATTTTAGGAAAACTGCAATGTACTGCATAATGCCTCTTAATTTTATAGCCCCAACAAGTTGCCTAATACAATCCTAATCAAAATAAGTCGACTCCATTTCAGTATAAAATTTGCAGTCGCAGTAAGCATCAACTAGCGCAGTATGGATGTTGTGGAGTAGTAGTATGAACAGTGTGCCATGTGCACATGTGACGTAATATTTGAGGTCAGCAGGCTTGGTAGCAGACACGTAAAAATAGATCTCGATTGAGGAAATATTAATTTAACACTAAACTTGTTAAGAAAATTAAATAAATAGCTATAGACCTTAAGATAAATTGTACAATTTTAGGGTTTAGAGCACAGATTTCTAAACTTTTTGTGTGTACCACTTATGATTTTGCTGACGTCACGGCGTCGATGGCCCGCTTCAAGCTTCATTTTCTATTGGTTGCAAAATGCTTAACTAGATTGAAAGTTTAAATAGATAATCCTCTATCTTGTTTATGAACGAAAATCCACATTTTCACCTTCTATTCCCAAAATGTCATTCATTCTGGTGGGCATTCACTTACAAACGTGAACTTTTACTAACTTTCATAAGTTATTACAAGTTAATGTAAGTAGACATCTGTTGAGTCTTCTATGGACCCCTGGGATTTTAACTAACATCACTGGCTTGGAGAATAAACACTTGTGACCATAACTAATAAAAAAATATTGTAGATAGATTGTTCTACTAAGACACAATCATTTTGCTGCGGGGAAAGCAATTACTTTACTGAGGGCATTAAATGGAAGTAACAAATAACAATAGCCCTTACTAATCACCTTGGTAATTAATTGTAACCAATTGATAGTTTTTTTAACTCGTCAATGGTAACACGACAACCAAATTGAGAATGAACGTAACTCCATTTTATTGTTAGTAGGTGCTCTTACTCAAAGCGGGGTATAAATCAACTTAAATGGTAGGCGATCCCAGGCAATGATTTTAAGAAGTACCTACTTATTATTATATTTCTCAACTTAATTAATACTTCTCAAAATATTTGTCTAGGATCTCCAAAGGTCGCAAACAGATTTTCGGAAGGATCATTGGTCGCAAATAGATTTTCCGAGGGTTCATTGGTCGCGGACAGATTTTCGGAAGGATCAATGGCCGCAAACAGATTTTGGAAGGGAAGGATACTACCCCTCAGCCAACGAAAGATTTTTTTTTTCGACAAACACACATCCTCTTACTGTCTGCTTTATTTTTGCTAAAATTGATAAAAAATGCTAAACTAGATATTTCGACATCCCAAAACTTCATTGGGAACAGCGGGACGTAAAACTTGACACATTATTCATGACCCATGACATCTTTAGCCGTTGATAATGTTCACCTTGTAAGATATAAAACTTTGTCAAATATACACAAGACCTTAACGCTTGACCTTGTTCAATTGTAATATATATTAACACATCTGTTTATTTGTCCTCTAATGTTACCGTCGGCTACCGTCGCGACGTTTTTTTTTTTCATTTTGCACTATTATCTACCTAAATTGAAGAGAAATGGGAGAGTTTTATACAAATTTTATAACAATGAATTGGGAATTTGTTAAATGATGGGCAGATTCACACTTGTTTATTATCAGTTTGATGCTGGTACCGGAACCGATTTGAGAACAGGGTTCCGTCAAGAAATAATCCATACAAGCTCACGTTGATTAACGAAGTCACGTGCAGGGACTACTGCTATGAATATTTTTACCCTTTAAAAACGCCTTAGAACTTGGTTACCTTTCGATTGACTTACTCTATCATACGGAAAGCCTTTAATAGGGTTTCCCCAAGGTTTCCCTTTAAATAAGTTGTAATAACGAACATTTTATGTTACCCTTACAAGAACCCTTTCTGATAGGGTAATGCTATCGCATGCGATGCACCCACACAAAAAATTTAAAACGCTTCTAAAATTAGACTAACTTTTTAATGAAAATCTTACTTTCAATGCCTACTTATTTTGTTTCTTCTTGACAAAGATATCCTAATGAATGCGTTCATGTAAGATACACCTTGAATTCGCCAGCACACTCCAATATTAAGGGCCGATTTCCCAGTCGTAATAAAATACATTTTACGTTCTTTAATTAAACAAGTTCAATAACACTATTTGAATGTCACCGACGAAAAGTGTTCGTGCTAAGGTTGAAGTTGGATGCAAATTTTAAGCTAAACCGCGTTTTATTAAACTCAGTTCTCAGAGCAAACGGCGAAATCTGCCCTGAGTTTATTCACCGCGTAGGTCTGTATCAATAATTAATGGGCAAACGACCACAAAAAACTAAAAACGTCGTGATTTATAAATCGTAGTGCGGTCTGTGAATCTCGCTCTGATTATGCGTTCATAAGAAATCCATTGTTACAATTTTATTTAGTGACACAAGTACCTTGTCATAGTGCTCTTGTATATGCTTAACTATATGCAGTAAAGTTTTTGTTAACATTGTGTAGTTTTATTTTATCACAAACATGCACTTTTCTAACAAGCTTCCTTTTCACATGTATGGTAAGATTAATTCATCATTACTATGACATGACATGTATAGGTACACATTTTCGGTAAGTTACATAAAAACATGAACAATTTTGAGGTTTCAGGCTACCTACCTACTTTACCAAGAATTACGAAATCGTATAAATGTCTACGGCCTACTTCAAACAATTCGACGCAACTGTCGTCTTGTGTCGTCAAAAAATCGGTCATGTTATCATTATAATAATATCTTAGCCTCAAATGTTTTATCTATTTCTAGAACTTAATCGTAAGTATCGTAACACTGGTCCTGAATATTATCATTTACCGGAAGAGATTTCGTAATTCGTAATGCAGTGCAACCTACTCACTCTATAGCTCCGACTATTTTTTTTTCCTGTCGTCTTTAGGACAATCTTACGAGTAATCTTGGTTATTGGTCTGTGGTGATAATCAGGTAAATAGTTTACATTGATGGTAAGTAATACTGTGGCCTGTAAACATCTACATGAAATCGGAGATTTCAAGGTTAATACGTTACCACTCCTGAGGCCTAAGGTGTTTTGCCATTAAAGGGCCATACATTATCACCTGACCATAACACCATAGTGCTGAACACTGCCATTTAGCGGCAAGTAGATTGCCTACATCCGGGAGCCTCCATCTGGAGCTCTACCACTAGTAAAGAATTGGCTTTAGTAGTAGTATCACTTCTTAATAATGTTATTAATCACCATAGTAATGATAACGTCGCTATCAGCGTAAACTAGTGAAACAGGCCTTCGAATATTGTAGAGAAAGAATTGGATCACCTAGTCGACCTACCGACCTAGATTGTATTTTCCGGTTTGATCGACTTTTTAAATTTTATTACCATGAAACTAATAAGTATACCGCGCACGTTGATGATTACCTAGTGAAGAAGTTATGAAAACCAGTGGAAGTATTTAGCAACTCAGTGGAGTTTGTGATCGTCAATATTCAATCAGGATTTTGCAGTTCATTTTTACTGGTGGTAGAGTTCCAGTGGTGGAGCTCGAGGACGTAGGCACCACCGCGTTGGGGTTGTGTTATGCACTAGCGTGCTCCGGTCAGATAGTAATGTATGGCCCCGTAATAATAGATAATAACAGAGACATAACATATGTCTCAGGATTGGCACCGCATCTGCATTTTGACCTCTGGTTTCCACGAATTTTTGATCCACCAATATTTTGTAAGCGAAGGGGACGCGATGCGGTCGCGAACAGTGACGTCGAACGATCGCTCGCGCCGACCACGGGCCCAAAGAGTATTACAAATAAGCACGGGCCTTTGGTGGAACGATGAAGAGGGCGTTATAACGTTGCAGACGATTAGTGGAACGCAGCATAATGTCACTGACGTACTGATGTACGTTCCATTCATCGACCAAAACAACCGCTGAAATTGCCGTTTCACTAACATAAAAAGGCCGCGGGCGAATTGTAAGCGAATCTTTTAGGTGGCACGCACACCTTGAGCGCTGTGTGCTCGCTATACAGTGCCGGATTTAAGTATAGGCAACATGGGCAGTTGCCTATGGGCTGCCAGCACAAAATGTAAATATCAAATTAAATCGATAAAGGCTCAGTCGAAACAAAAAAATACTGATTTTTGTTACAACTTATTATAATATATTATATTATTATTATTGTATACAAATTATTATATTATTATAATATAACTATTTTTTTTAGGGAAATTGACTTCGACAATGTTATCGATACGTTTATTAATGTTAAACTACAACGAGATAATACTTTAGCTTGTAGGTCTTTTTTAACTTGACCATAATGATACATACTTTCAACAGTTAACCACAAACGATTTGAGGGCCTCCACCACATGCTCTGTATGGCTCCTGCCTGGAATACAAAGTAGGGTTGTTGAGGATTCCTCTTCCTCTTCCTCATAATGAGGAAGTTCCGCAATATTTTGGGTTCCTCAACCGTTTCCGCATCCTCATAAATAAAAACAAAACAATCTTCTTCCGATACCGCTTCCTCAAAATTTAAGAGGAATTTATGAGCAATTTCATTGCGCATGCGCGTCTTGTATCCATGGACATGCACACACACGCCGCAGCGCGATGCCGGGCCGAACAAGCGAGCGAGCGAGAACTCCCCGTCCCGCCACTGGCGCTGTTTCTTGCTAGTTTGTTTTAATTTTATTGACAAACATTAATACAATATTATGTTTATACGCGTAAGCAACTAAAAAGTTCGAAATATTCGGGGCTTTACGGAACTGTATCTATGGCAATACCTATCTTCTCATCCATCAATTGTCCCAGTGAACGACTTTTTAGCAATGCTGGATTGGAATATTTAATACGATGAGCTAAGAAACCGGTTGTCAGGGAAAACAGCTTTCAAATTATTTTTTATAAAAATTAACCTCCCTTTAATTAATTTTGATTAATAGTATTCAATTCTTTTACTTTTATTAATAATATTCGACTTAAGTACCTAAGTAACAAAGAAATAAAGACTGCATTCCTGTTTTTATTTCAATTTCTAAATTAAATTGTATCATTCACTCATCTTTTTTTGTGTGCGTGTGTTGTGTAGATACGAGTATGTTACTGAACTCTTCCGTAACTGCTGGACCGATTATGATGATTCATTATTGTGTGTGTTTTGAGAATGGTTTAGATTCATTGTTTGGTCCACTGGAAAATGCCCTTTTAATTATTATTTTTTGTATGTATGTACGTATGTAGTTATGTACATAGAGACAGTTCAGCGGATTTTGGGGTTAGGTCCGCTAGTATTTATAATTCCGTATCATCCTCTTTTCATCTTTCTGAAGCGCGCAAAACCTCGCGGCTGGTGTAGAACGCAAGCGATCTACTCGATTAAGAGATATGGGTGACCACTAGTGACAAATTAAAATGCGCGTTTCCGTGCTTCGAAGAGCACGTTTAGCCCGTTTATTCCCATCGGCCTCCTCTGAGACCGGCACCGGGGTCATTAGTTTCATTTGCCCCCTTCATAGTTATACTGCAATGGTTTATTCGCATTTCACATCGGACGTTAGGTACCACAAGAACCATGAAATAATTGACAAATTGAAAAATTGTCATCTAAGTCAATTTTCGACTATTGGTACTTACCTAACGTCCGAAACGAATTTTTTTTTTTTTATGTAATAAAAGTGGCAAAAAGCATGCAGTTCACATTGATGTTAAGTGATGACTGCAGCCTATAGACAACCACACAATGACCAGAGGTCAAAATGCAGACGCGCTGCCACTCTTGAGACATTAGGTGTTATGCCTCTGTGCCGGAAATTACAGGGCCGTACATTACCACCTGACCGGAACACGATAGTGATGAACACTACCATTTAGCGGCAAGTATATTAGGTAATGCGGTGGTGCCTACGCCCGCGAGCTCCGTCACTGGAGCTCTACCACCAGTAAAATGCGAATAAACCATTGCAGTATAACTATGAAGGGGGCAAATGAAACTAACGACCACCGGGGTGGAAGGTCTCAGAGGGGGGCGATGGGAATAAAGGGTTAAGCCGACAGTCCCGGTTGCTATAGATAAATAGCAGTCGTTAAACCTTGTCCCAGGCCATATGTATGGGCGGTTTGAAAACATTCGACAGCGGGTTGGCCACTAACCGTTATCTCCACCAACCCGCATTGGAGCAGCGTGGTGGAGTAAGCTCCAGACCTTCCCTCAAGAAGGGGAGAGACTCGTGCCCAGCAATGGGACGTTTCAACGGTTCATTATTATATCATTAACTGCCTCAGTAGCATAGTTATAGCAGGCCACTACTACTACGCTGGGGGTCCTGGGTTCGATTCCCGGGTCGGGGACTATCAGAGATAACGGTTAATCTCTGGTGCTATTGGGATTTCTCCATTTTGTGGAAGTTTCCCAGTAGGTACCTCGGAGTTTGGCAATGTGCCCGGAGATGGCAACAGGTTTGCAACCTGTTACATCGGCCAAAACGTAACCGGCGAGTCGTGGGTGTTTGCATGTATGCTTGAATGCATGCATTTACCTCTGCCTACCCCTTCGGGGATTACAGGCGTGAAGTTACGCACGTTCTTCCTCTTCCTCTTCCTCATCCGCATCCTCTAAATTTGCACGTCACAATTCCTCTTCCTCCTCCTCTTCCTCATAATCACTTACTCAACAACCCTAATACAAAGGGCAGAGAATATGTAATAATACTGTTATGTCGCGGTCGATTACTGGAACGCGCCCATTATCAAAAAATTGACAATGTCAAATGTCAAGTGTCAAACCACATGTCATACTTCCAAAAATATTTTTGTGCCACTTTGCCAGTGGTTGTTTTTCTACTGTTTTCATGATTTGTGTTAAAAAATATTAACTTTTATTAATTAAAAACTTATTTTAATCAATACAAAAATGTCTTCTAGTCGTTCAAAATCATCAATACTTGATAAACCGTTGAGTAAAGGGAAAGGAGAAGTGTCTTTGGCATTGTATGCGTTACTTTTCTCAGAAATTGTTCAATATTGCCAGAATAGATCTCATTCGATACACGAATTACAGAATAAGTAAGTATACGAAGCTTATTATACTTGCTTTGCAGATTTCACAGGTTTCACAAGTCAGAAATTGAAATTCGCTGAGGCGCCTCAGAGTTTCAGTTCAGTGTTGTGGCCATACAATGTCTAAAGTAACCTGTGATTCCTAAAAACTACAACTCAAATCGTACCTTATGCATTTTTTATGTCATGGTAATGGCAAATTCCACTTTATATGGAAGGTGACAAACAAGCATACAGCTCTTATTGAAGCTAAGTAATGACTGCAGCCTATAGACATCTACACTAAAACCAGAGGTCAAAATGCAGATGCGTTGCCACCCCGAGACCAAAGTTGTTATTTCTCTGTGATAGTTATTATGGGGTCATACTTTTTTTTTTTTTTTTTATGTAATGTAAGTGGCAAACAAGCATGCAGTTCACATTGATGTTAAGTGATGACTGCAGCCTATAGACACCCACATGAAGACCAAGGCCAAAATGCAGATGCGTTACCACTCCTGAGGCCTAAGGTGTTATGCCTCTGTGCCGGAAATTACAGGGCCGTACATTACCACCTGACCGGAACACGATAGTGCTGAACACTACCATTTAGCGGCAAGTAAGTCAAGCAAGCTAGTCGTGTTATCTCTCACACTCCATAGAAATAGAATCATGAAGTTATGTTTTAATAGGATAATATTAATTCAACAGTCTCAGTAGTATAGTGGTATCAGGCCACTACTACTACACTGGGGTCCTTGGTTCGATGCCCAGGGCTATCGGACATAGCGGTGTGGAATCCTTGAACTCTCTGTTCACTGGTGATAGAGCTCCTGTGACGGAGCTCGCGAGCATAGGCACCACCGCATTACCTAATATATTTGATGCTAAATGGTAGTGTTCAGCACTATTGTGTTCCGTTCAGGTGGTAATGTACGGCCCTGTAATTTCCGGCACAGAGGCATAACACCTTAGGCCTCAGGAGTGGTAACACATCTGCATTTTGACCTTGGTCTTAGTGTTAGTACCTATAGGCTGCAGCCATCACTTAACATCAATGTGAACTGCATGCTTGTTTGCCACTTCCATTACATAAAAAAAAAACTCTGGTTCTATTGGGATTTTTCCATTTCCTGGAAGTATCAGAATCAGAAACTCATTTATTCATTTAGGGTGACAGGCACCTCTTATGACACGTCAAAAAACAAACAAAATAAATTAAAGTGAACAACTCAAACCAAATAAAAAATATATGTAAAGTCAAGAATATCACTAAGATTAAACTAAATGTAATAAACTAATGTAAAAAGTATATCAGTAGAATGTCTCATTTCCCCTTTACAAACTGATAACAAAGAGTAAAAAGAAAAGAAAAAGAGTCATTCTTTGTCATTCACTGGCAACCGGTATCCCAGAACCTCGAGGTTGCCCGGTGATGTCAACAAGCTCACCACCTGTTACATGAGCCAATATGTAACCGGCAAATCAATGGTGTTTTGCATGTATGCTTGTATGCATGTATTTACCTCTGGCTACCTCTCTAGGATTATAGGTGTGAAGTTATGTTGAATACAATATGAAATACCTAATTGCAAATAATAAAATTCCAGGTTGTCTGATATTGGCCAAGATGTGGGTACCAGACTGTTAGATCTGTATTTTGTGAGAGAAAGAAACAGTAAGCGGGAGATTAAGCTTCTGAACATGCTGCTCTTCGTTAAATCTACTCTATGGAAGGTAATGTATATTACAGCAAAAAATTGGAAATGTAGTAATTATACATTTTGCACTTTGCAGTGTCATCATCATCATCATTTCAGCCAAGAAATATCCACTGCTGAACAAAGGAACTCCCCCAAAGAATGCCACAACGAATGGTCCTGGGCCGCCCTCATCCAGCGATTGCCCGCGACCTTCACCAGATCGTCGGTCCACTTCGAGGGGGGCCTGCCTACGCTTCGTCTTCCGGTACGCGGTCGCCACTCCAGAACTCTTCTGCCCCAACGGCCGTCAGTTCTGCGAGCTATGTGCCCTGCCCACTGCCACTTGAGTTTCACTATTCGGTGGACTTTGTCGGTTACTTTGGTTCTCATGAGGATCTCCTCATTTCTGATTCGATCTCGCAGAGAAACGCCGAGCATAGCCCTCTCCATTGCTCTCTAAGTGACCTTGAGCCGTCTTGTGAGGCCCATAGTGAGCGACCACGTTTCGGTTCCGTATGTCATCACTGGCAACACACACTGGTCAAAGACCTTCTTCTTCAGACACTGCGGTAAACTGGACGAGAAGATATCGCGAACGCTGCCCATCCGAGTTGGATTCGGCAATTGACCTCTTTCTCGAAGTTGGACCTACCTAACTGGACTGTTTGTCCCAGGTATACATAATCGTCAACAACTTCGAGTGTAGTACCCCCGACCATAACAGGAGTGGGCGTAACGAGGACATTCGACATAATCTTCGTCTTATCCATGTTCATTTTAAGGCTCATTTAGGTTCATTTTATATTTTTTGATTGGCAGGTGCTGTTTGGCAAAGAGGCTGACAAGCTGGAACATGCAAATGACGATGAGCGAATCTATTACATCATTGAAAAGGATGCTCTGGTAAATATTGATTTTCGAAGGGGATATGCAAAGATATTAGATGAATTAGATTGCCAATACGCACCGGCCGCTGAGTGTTCGTTTAGACTCGTGGACGGTCGGGTGACCGTTCCCGCTCACGCGGCAAGCATCATCCATTCATTGTGCATTCGCCCTCCGAGCGCAAACTTGGTGAGAAAAAACCGTTAAAAATGCCAAATTGTTCAGTGTTTTGGTGTAAAAACCAAACAGTAAAGCAAACTGAACCACAGAAATAGCATTCCTTATCACCGGTGAGTCTTAATTTTTATTTTATTAAGGTAAACACGATATCACATCGTCTATATCAAATATATGGTGTCAAAACAGGGAGTACGGCCAGCTAACTCATTTACACGGAAAACAACGGACATCTAGATTTTGTAGTATAAATAATCACGTCTTTATACTCATGTACGAACTGATAATACGCCATTTTTGTGACGTTTTGCGGCGCGACCAAACACTAATCAGGTGAAGTCAGGTGTGTTGGCCTCGCGCCTAATTGGTGTATATTTTTCGCGGCAAGATCCTCCCACTTACAATGGTTGAAGCGGTTTTCATAGAAAAGCGTGTGTATTGTCAATCTATTCTTATAATATCTTTGGGTATATGTATAGTCGAAAAAAAAAAAAAGTTACGATGTGAGCACATAGAATCATTGCAAGTTCAATACATTGATGCTTTGACAGCTTTGAAATCACTTAACCAGCCTTGGCACTGAATTTATAGCCAGGCAATTCAACTGCTGCCATAAATTCAGTTGGGTCAAACAAAAAAAACTTATAAGTTACAATAATAAATAATAACAGCAACCCTTGATACGTCCCACTGCTGGGTACGAGTCTCTCCCCTTCTTGGGAAGAGGGGAGGGGGGGCTCCCTGGAGCTTACTCCACCACGCTGCTCCAATGCGGGTTGGTGGAGATGAGGGTTAGTGGCCAACCCGTTGTCGGATGTTTTCAAACCACCCATAAGGCCTCCGACATGGTTTAACGACTGCTATCTATCGATATTAACCGGGACCGACGTCTTAACGTGCACCCTCCACTAGCGGTCACCCGTCAGCCACACCCGATCGCGCCCATATCGCTGCACAGAGTAGATCGCTTCCGATCTACACCAGCTGCGAGCCATGCGCGCTTCCATATTCTTGTATACTTACTTACCTCTTGTTACTTTAGTTTTCAATGTGCCTAAATATTTTTAATAGATTTTTTTAATGAAATAGCCTAAGACCCTGCTGCAAATCACAATGTTCATAGCTAACCAAAATAAGTTCTTAAGCATAATTTTTTGCCGGTGGTGCCTACACCTTAGAGCCCCACTACACTGGGACTCTGGTCTACTCTCGCTGGCTAGCGGGTGGTCAGTAATTTTTACAATGACTCTACTCTAGTTTAATATTTGTGCTGCAAATCACAATGTTCATAGCTAACCAAAATAAGTTCTTAAGCATATTTTTTTGCCGGTGGTGCCTACACCTTAGAGCCCCACTACACTGGGACTCTGGTCTACTCTCGCTAGCTAGCGGGTGGTCAGTTATTTTTACAATGACTCTACTCTAGTTTAATATTTGTACATGTTTATGCTATTTGATTATAGGTAAACAAATTCATCAGTGTACCAAAAGACAAAGGCGCTCTCAATTGCGCCATATTCAACGCTGGAATCATAGAAGCTGTTCTGTCTAAGAGTGGATTTGTAAGTATCTACTAATCAGGGGCGGCTTAACCTATAGTGCAGGGCAGAGAATATGTTATAATACTACGTATAGAATGGACACTTCAATGTCCCGCCCGACTTGCCCGCATCACTCAACCCCTTCCCTCTTATGGGGTACACTTCATCATTTTGGCGGAGTGTCCGCGGTGTGGTGCAGGGTGTGCAATGCACACGGGCGCCGCGTCTCAGCTCAGAGCATCGTCTTGGACCATCATGGTACAACAATGATATGATAGAAGCGGCCAGCCAGCGCGGTAGCGACTGGACGCAAACGCAGAAAGGCTCTCAACGCAGAAAGGTTCTCAAACGCAGAAAGGCCTTAACTAATGCCATACTGTAAGCTATACGTACTTATAAAATTGCTTGTTGGAATATGTAAAAAAGTAATATATAAAAGTATATAGTTATCGCCGCGCGGGGAGGGGGTCAGGCCTAGAGGGCGCTAGGGTTTCATTGCACACGGGCGCTACACGAGCTAGAGCCGCTCTTGCTACTAATTAGCAGAGATTTTCTTTTTTCTTGCAATTTTACTACGTCTTTGAAATTAATAAATAAGCTTGTGCAATCAGTCAACCGAACAATCGCGATTGAACCATTCCAATAAGGCGGTATTAAATGCAATATCGCGGGGTGGCCAGCAGCGTCCTTGTTCCTTCGAAGAACAAAACAAGTGTTGCAATTTGTATATCCTCTCAACTGATTTACTGAATAATCCATATTGTTTACTTAACCGAAGATGCTCATTGTTTCTTTTAATATTACTTTTTTATGTTATGAAAGTGGCAAACAAGCATGCAGTTCACATTGATGTTAAGTGATGACTGCAGCCTATAGACACCCACACAAAGACGCAGACGCGTAACCACTCCTGAGGCTTAGGGTGTATGCCTCTGTGCCAGAAATTATGGGACCGTACATTACTACCTGACCGGAACACGATTGTGCTGAACACTACCATTTAGCGGCAAGTATATTAGGTAATGCGGTGGTGCCTACGCCCGCGAGCTCCGTCACTGGAGCTCATAGTGCAACACGAGCCAATGGCCGCCGCGGCGGACCGCAGGGGAGTAGCCATAGCGCTTATTACCGATGCAAAACAGTCTGTCATTTTTTGCGGGGGGAACTACGTGTGATACACACACTACAAAAACCGTCTATTACTACGAAACTCACACCATGACTTTAAAAAAATACATGAACAATGTCACGCACACATTTAAACATCTGGGTGACAGGCGTGGGACCATTTGGGCTTGTACTTTGACAGAGAGGAAAGCCTGTATATGGCTACTCCCCGCGGCCGGTGGCCCGTGTTGCTCTATGCTGGAACTCTACCACCAGTAAAACTTTTAGAACAATAATTATTTCGTTTCTTAATGTTATTTTTTTATTTCGCATGTCCAGACAGTGTCTCGCTTTATGTCTGAATCTTCGGTTTGACCTGACCGATAAAATTTGAGCAGCCTCTAATCGAATGTTTTTTTATACTTACAATGGCATCGCTATTACGCATATTGCCAGTGTCAAGTAAAACGATATTTCGTATTCGTATAAAAGCAGCGTTAAAGTTAGAATCAGTCAGTCAGTTAATTATTTATTATGTCAGTCAAGTGAGTCACAGTGTACTCACAGTCAGTAATTCGATTAAAGCGATGGCTGCTTTACCAGAACATTCACAATCAAGTTTTGGAGGCAACCTGAAAGGCCGTGTTTTCGCACTGTTATTCTATTTCACTATACACGGGAACTGTAACAAAACTATATCAAACAAAATGCCACCAATATTTTTGATATAACTCAAAAATACACCAAGAAAACGAAATAAAATAAAAGCACCACACTCCTCTTTCAAGGTTCCCGTTAAAACTCCTAATCGAATGTTATTTGTTGCAGCCAGCCAAAGTGACCGCCCATTGGCACAAAGGCACCACGTACATGGTGAAATTTGACGACTCTGTCCTAACCCGCGACAAGTCACTCGATGATCGTTAAGATCTTATGTTATGTTAAATTCTTAGTCTGATTACATGTTAATTTTATCGTAATAAACCTTTTTGTTTACTGAAGAGCCTTTTTGAATAAATACGACCTTTTTTATGTAAGGAAGGTGGCAAACAAGCATGCAGTTCACATTGATGTTAAGTGATTACTGCAGCCATCACCCGCGCAACGACCGGAGGTCAAAATGCAGATGTGTTGCCACCTAGACCTAAGGTGTTATATCTCTGTGTTAGTTATTACAGAGCCATACATTACCATTTAACCGGAACACGATAGTGCCAAACACTACCATTTAGCGGCAGATTGGTCAGGTAAATCAGGTAATGCGGTGGTGCCTACGCCCTCGAGCCACTACACTTGGAACTCTACCACCAGTAAACCTAAGCAAAGGAATATAATAACACTAGTACCAAAATAAAAAAAAAAGAAAATTCAAATCATTTATTTCAAATTGGTCTATAAGGACACTTTTGCATTGTCGGGTTATAAGCTACCTAGAGAGAATGACTTATAATAAATCAATCCAATAGGTATTAGTAAATACCAATTTAGTAATAATATTTATCCGATACGCGAATCATCAAATTTTTCAATTCCTTCATAGAAGAAAATGAAAAATCTGTTCGTCATAATCATAGTCGTTCACTTAGAGTTCCAAATGCAGGCACTACTGAGAAGAATTCCGCTACCCAACAAACTCAGCGTGTTGCTCTTTTGTCAAAACCTTAGATTTAATACAAATATTATTAAATAGAATAAAGATAATGTGAACGTTCATGGCATATAAACCCAGTCTAATTTTTCAGCATCTTAGAGATTGTACGATGTGTATGATGCTCAATAATTAGACTTATTATTACACGCAGTAGATGGCGCTGTGATCTGGAAATACCTGTGCTAAGGTTTACTGGTGGTGGAGTTCCAAGTGTGGGAGCTGATGATGTTGTTTATGAGGGAGGGGAGTCGCCATAGCGTTTATTACCGATGCAAAAAAGTCTGTCATTTTTTGCGTGGGGAAATGGGTGAGACCCTCGCGCACACTACAAAAATCGTCTATTACTACGAAACTCACTCCTTGACTTTTAACAAAATACAGAAAAAGTTTCACGCACTTAAACTTCTAGGCGACAGGCATAGGCCTACTTAGGCTTGTACTTTGACAGACGGGAAAGCCTGCATATGGCTACTCCCTTCCGGTCCGCCGCGGCCGATGGCCCGTGTTGCTCTATGTTCAGCATAAGAGGCTAACCACACAAAAACCAGAGATCAAAACGCAGATGCTTTGCCAGCCCTTAGACCACACCATTGGCGGCAGATAGGTAATACAGTGGTGCCTACGCCCTCGAGTACTGGCACTCTACCACCAGTTAATGATGATGTTGCGCTCTCTAATATCACAGAAAAAAACTCACATTTATTCATACCATTTAATAATACAACGAAATGGAGATATCCATTACTTAAGTTTAAAAATCCTATCCCGATACCGAATCCGTCCACAACGGCAATCTTCCAAGAATTCACTGCGTTGTTTCCACAACAGATAACCGAAAGAGAACATGGGTATAACTATGTAGGATATTCCTTTAAAAACTGTCCTACGTGTCGTTTGGAAGAACTCAAACTGGGTTGATTTCATAGACATATACCTTTGCAATGCTTCATCGAACTGAAATGTTACGAGGAATTCGTGAATGAAAGTCGCAGTGGCACACAAGCATGCAGTACAATTGGATGGAACCAGAGGCTAAGTCGTCTCACCCATGAGGAGCTAGTCAAAGTCAAAGTATTTTATTGCTTTCATGTACAATTGTTGAGATGGAAAATATTTTGTGAATACAATCTATGATCGACATGATACCCGTTGGGCGTAGCAATTTATATAACACAATAGTTGTTTTGGCATTCGCCCCAATTGGCTACTTTATCTATTCCATGTTTGCTACGCCACTGAGTAGACGGTCAGTGAACACTGCAGTCTATTCTATATAGAATAATATAAGAGCAAGAGGTCTCCATTCAGATACGTAGCGAGGAAACTCTGCTTATCCAAAAGCAATGTAATTTATCTTATTGTCACCGATGCGGTAGGTAGTACGTTGTACGGTTTTGTGATAGGTAGTACGTTGTCATTCCGGACTTGAACCCAAAGTTCTTTTTTGCATTTTCTGGCAGTTTCCCAGTACTTAAGATGAGAGTTTGATAATGTTTTATTTAATGGTGGTACGAGCTCCAGTGACAGAGCTCGCGGACGTAGGACCACCGCATTACCTAATATACTTGCCGCTAAATGGTAGTGTTCAGCACACAGATCACTGTGGTTCTGCACTACCGTGTTCCAGTCAGGTGGTAATGTATGGCCTTGTAATATCCGGCACAGAGGCGTAGCACCTTAGGCCTCAGGAGTCAGGGGCGCTTTAACCTTAGTGCAGGGAGTGCAACGTACACGGGCGCCGCCGCCTCAGGGGTCGCCGTGGCGCTCCCTGAAACAGCTAAGAGCACTGTGGTCCACTAGTTGAACCACAATGATATGACAGAAGAGAGGCCTAGGGGACGCCAGGGTGTCATTGCACACGGGTGCTACACAAGCTGGAGCCGCTCCTGTCAGGGGTGGTAACGCATATGCATTTTGACCTTGGTCTGTGTGTGGGTGTCTATAGGCTGCATTCATCACTTAATATCAGTGTTTACTGCATGCTAGATTGCCACTTCCATAACATAAAAAAAAATTGCAGGGAAATGGCAATTGGCTTGCTACCTGTTACATGGATCAAAATGCAACAGGCAAATTATGTGTCTGCAATCTACAATGCATGGCATAAAGTTACATTAAATAGAAAACCGGTGGTGGTTTGCATTCCCATAGTTTTATTGTTTGCCAAATATTAGTGTATTAGTTTAAATCACTTACAACATAACCTGCTTCCAGGGAATGTTTGCAAGGATCTGTTCTCAATCTCAAAAACTGCTCCCTATACTTCGCCCTTCTCTCTATTTGGCTTAAAATTATTTTATGTTCCAAATCAGATATCCCATATTGTGACATTGTTAAGTGAATTATTGCTTTCTTCAAACTAACTAAATACCAAAAACACAGCTCTATGTTTGTGACAACTTTTATGACTGACAATTTTAAACTTTTTTCTATAACAGAAGAAAAACAAAGACTGTATGGCCAGTATTTACTAGGGTACAGCACGTGGGTACAGCCAAAAAGAAAATTGTTAAACAAAAAAAGATAATAATTTATATTGCATGTACAGGTTTAAGCTATATTTCTAAATATTAATAAGTAACAATTTCGTCTTATTTCAGTTTGAATAGTCTGTCGCGGTAACGAACTTCACCATTTCTCATCTTTTGCTCTTTCTTGTCGCGATCATTCCATAAGAGGTACCCAAACGTGCACATAGGTATGATAATGGCACATATCCCGAAAATACTGTTTCTTCTATTCGGGTAAAAATGATCGAATCCGGTCACTTTCATTGACATGAACCTCTGCAGGGCTGGGTCAAACTATAACAGAAAACACCTTCACATAAATATATTCTTCTGATGTTGTTTTGTTAATGTTAAATTACGTAATTTATACTCACAACATATCCAGCTTGTGCGGCATTTTTCCAAGGGTTCGTGCTTTGTTTTATGAACTCACGTCTCATCTCAGCCCGCCTAGCGGCTTGCTGCTGAATGAGCCGAAACTCTGATTCAGATATTCCATATTTCTCAGCCATTTTCAAACAAAATACAAATCACATACAAATCCAAATAGGGAATATTTGGATTTAGCGATGGGCGACTCGAGCTAAATTGCCCGCATGAACCGAGCACGTCAGCCAACCCGAAAATTCGGGTTCTCTTTGCGCTGTAACGGGTTGATCCGTGACGACATCAGGATAGCAGTCTCACGCGCGGGTCACGCTTTCGTCGTCGCCGCCGCCGCAGAACAATTAGGTACTTTGCTTTCGGGCCGCGTAGCCCGCGTAGCGTACTCGCCGCGCGGCGTGCGATAACCGAGATGCCTACCCGTATCGTATGTACGGGTTGTGCGAATGAGAAAGGTTAATTGTTTCATTAGGTAATAGAACGAGAGATAAGGTTTACGGGTTGACGGCGTGACGGGTTGCGTTATATAGTGTGTAAATGAGAAAGGCAAATTATTTCAGTAGGAGATTGAATGAGACAGAAGTCGGGCAGCAAATGAATGTATATAATGCATACAGTTTGACGGGTTGCGCATGCGCTCTGCTCGTCTGTCCGCTACTCGACGTTAAGATGGATGGATAGGTATATGAGAAAAATGTTTCTTGAGATTAAGATTTTTTTTTGGAACACTAAACCAAAAAGGTTGAAATTAAGAATTTGTTACATATCATCATACACGTCATCACATACAATATGGCTAACATAACATGTCGAAGTAGAAGAGTAATAGGTATTTCAATTTTGAAATGATTAATTCATTCAGAATTAAGCATACACTGTACATATTACTATTTTAGTAATAAATATTTAATAGCATGTATTACCTTAATTCTGAATTTATTATCTCACTACGAAACCCTAAAAATAATGCTTTAAAATCCATATGTTAACATCAAGGCAAACATCCTCAGGTATATCAATGCTCTAGTGGTCATTATTGCGTGCCATCTAATCTATGTTAATTAAATTAAAGAGTTTTTCGGCGGGAACCTTGAAAGCGCATGCGCTCTAATAATAATAATAAATGCGCGCTAAAAGAGTCCAGTGCGCATGCGTGCTAATGTCGCGGAGCGCAGCTAGGGATGGCAATTCTTTCTGAAAAAGATCGATCTTTGAATCGATTATTATTTTATTAAAATTTATATTTATATATTTCCATTTAATCAATTTATATTCGATTTGTATTATGTAATACTAAGAAGTCAATCAAGGATAAGAAATGAGCCAAAAATAAGGTATCTGTCATTATCTGGCTTCCTGTCTTATTTTCTCTGATTCTGTGCTGTGGATCGATTTAAATAATCGATTGTTTGGTCCGAAAGATTGATCTGCCGATTAATTGATCATTGATCAGTTCGCCATCCTTAAACGGAGCGCGCATGCGCGTGAGCGTTCTGGTCTTACTTTGCTTGGGTGTTTTGGCGGGATTTAATTAGTTTTATTTCGTAAAGCGTTCGATCACGGATAAGAGTGTAGGAAAGTGATTTATTGTAGTAACAAGTGACTTGTCGTGTTGTTTTCAAAACTCCATAAAAAGTTTCTAGTAAAATCCCCATCACTTTACTGGACTCATCTTATCATATTAATTATTTCATATGGAACTATCTAATCATCGTCATCTTCCTAATGGACATTGGACATTCAATAAGAAAAAAGGACGCGGTGTTGAAGTTGGTATACCTACCTATATTTTATCTTTCACACACACTACGTCATAGAGTAAGAGCCAGTAAGAGGTAACGCGTTATAATATTTGAAGTAAGTACATTAATTAACAAAATACGAATTTAGCGCGCTCTTACAATGTCATGTTTTGATTTTTTTTTTAATGGAGTGATGGTGGCAAACTATGCAAACATGAATGTAGTTTACACGGATGTCATGTGATGATTGCAGCCTATAGATTCCTACAAAACCAGAGTATCGTTCAGCTTTTCTTTATAGGTATGGTTCCGAGGGTTCATTGTTGACATGTGAACTACTGTACTTAGCTCAAACAATGAAGGCATTGAAAAGCAAGTAATTTCTCATACTAGGTACTTCTTATTTATATTTCAATCCGAATCAACCCGAGATGCAACCCGGGCTAGCGTCTATATTAATTCGGGTCGCCCGGATCGATAAAATTGCGACTCGTCCCACCGCTATTTGGATTTGACTGAAAGGAACAGGCAGGTTTTTTTTTTTTTTTATGGCATTGTATGTTGTACTTATGCCAATGACAAACGAGAGAAACTTTTCATTCCTACAAATAACGGAATTTTGAACGAATCACTTAGGAAAGTAAGCAAATATTATAGTAAATACTGAGATAGGTAAAAATATAGAAGGAAGTAAAAGTCTAAATATAAGTAATATGTAACAAATAAAATTATAATTTAATATTGTTTGATAATATATACTCATATAAAATGTTATATATATTAATAGAGTTGTAAAATAATAAGCAAGATAAGGATGAAGGAAATGGAACTTGGAGGGCTATAAGAGATTTATAAAATATGGAATGATCATAAGAAGGACAGGAGAAAAAGAGGTGGTTCGCATCACCAATTTCAGCTCCGCATTCACAATTGGGTTCCCAACTATATTAAGTCGATGAAGGTGATGAGGAGTTGCGGTATGATTCAATCTCATTCTAGTGATAATACTCGAACATCTTCTATCAAAATTCATTGAAAAGAACCACGGCTTACGGGGGATGTTTGGTTGTATAGCACGATAAAATTTGCCTTTGTCTTTTGAACTGCTTGCCCATGATTGTTCCCAAGAAGATAAAAGGAACGTTTTCGGGAGAGAACTCAAATCAGGACAGTATATTTTGTATGGATGTACGTCTCCACCGTACACAGCCTCATTCGCAAGTTCGTCGGCTTTTGTATTTTGAAAAAAATTTGAATAGCTTGTAATGCACTTAAGGAATCGGAAAATACAATGGTTTTATTCAATTTGCATGTAAGAATATATTCAATAGCTTTAATAAGTCCAAAACACTCGCCTGAAAATACAGTCGATTCAGGGGGCAATTTAATTTTCTGGACAATATTAAATTTGCTGTGATAAACGCCTACACCAACACATTTCTTCTCGTGTTTAGAGGCATCCGTATAAATTGCGTGGTATTCATAAAATCTTTCTTCAAGAACGGCATTAAAAATGATATTAGCATTGTGCTCTTTCCCAATCCCCATATTATAATGAACGATGGGTACTTGTGATAAGCGCATGAAAAAATAGGAAGAGTTGCGGATCTGTGGACAGGTGCAGAAAGAGCATTGAACTTTCGAAAACTAACAACTAAACAAGGAGGAGGTTTATGTGCCCAGTAAGATTGAGTATCAACATATTCGGAAAGTTTTTTAAGCTTATTAAAGAGAGGATGATTATCAAACTAAATACAGCGAAAGAAATATTTGTCACATAAATATTGGCGTCTTAGGTGTAGTGGTGGATCACCACATTCTATTTGAAGAGCATTAATCGGACTAGATATCATTGCGCCACATATAATTCTTAATGATTTTGATTGTATTCTGTTTAATTTGTTGAACGCCGTTGTGTTACATGGTTCCAATCGAAAGGTTCCATAGTCTAGGACACTCCTTACTAAAGCATTATAAATTAGTTTTAAATAGAACGGATGAGATCCCCACCATACGCCCGATAAACATCTTATCATGTTTAAATGTTTCTCACATTTATTAGACACGTGATCACAATGAAACATACCAGAGAGTTTCTTATCCAATATCACTCCTAAAAATTTGACACTGGTTTTTATCGGTATAGGAACATTATCATAGAACACGTCGATAGCAAGAGGCCGACGCATACGGGAAAACAGGACCACGGAGCTTTTGGAAGTAGACAACTGCAGCCCATTAATATCAAGCCATTTTTTAAGGCACTTAAAGATGATGATAATTCATTGGCAGCCAGATTTACATCTTTATTAATGGAATAAATGAGGAGGTCATCAGCATATTGTAATGTATATACCTGATCTCCAAGGGAGGATTCCAAATCATGCGTTTTATACGCATGATTTGGAATTGTACAATAATGGACTTAGTACAGAGCCCTGGGGAAGCCCCCTCGATACCAATCGATAATGATCGGCTTCGTTGTTAGTTAAGCGCAGAGACCTGTCAGTTAACATATCCGAAATAAAATTAATAAACAGTTTTGGAACATTCAGATTAATCAATTTTTGGATTATAATTGGAACTACTACATTGTCATACGCAGAATTTAAATCCAAGAAAGCAGCTAATACTGATTCGTTTTTTGAGAACGCCAATCTTATATCTGTAGTGAATATACTTAAGATGTCTATTGTGCCTTTGCCTTTCCGAAAGCCATATTGACTTTGACTTAAAACTCTATTTGATTCGATGAGCCATTCGAGTTTATTTTTAATGAGATGTTCAGAAATTTTTATTAATACCGAAGAAAGAGATGTAGCACGATAAGATGAAACAAGAGAAGGATCCTTATTTGGTTTCAATATTGGAATTATTATTTGGCACTTCCAATCCGTTGGAATTTTACTAGTTAAAATAACAAAATTAATTATGTCCAAATAGTATGATAGAGAATTACAGCTAAGGCGGTTTAAAAAAGAATATGAGATATTATCTGGACCTGGAGCAGAATCTCTAACGTGTTCCAGAACACTTTTTAATTCTGGATATGTAAACGGGGCACTGAGGCCAGTTAGTTCAGCTTGAGGAATTTCCAATCTCGGTATTAATTGATGGACTGAAGGAGATGCACTCATGTCTAAAAATGGAACTGTTATCGAAGTAGGAATATAGCACGATGGGGAATCATCAATGCCGCACCGAAATCTTCGAATATTGCGCCATACTAATGATGGTGGAGTATTAGGCGAAATTGTTGCGCAAATGTTTTTCCAACTCTCCTTTTTTTTAAGTTTAAATAATTTCTTAACGCCACATAATATATTTTTTAAATTTAAATAATTCTCCATCGACATCTCTTTTTTATATTTTGATTCTGCATTCTTTCTTATTATAATGGCCTCCCTACATTCACTATCCCACCAAGGCAAACATGGAATTTTTGAAATATGTTTCTTAATCGGAAATGTTTCATTAGCAACTTCTACGATAGCATTCGCAAGATATTTAGCTCGACAAGAAACACTTGATGACGAAGATATTAATGCGAGCTTTTGATCAACTTTAGAACTATATTTTTGCCATGTCTCCTCTGATACATTATATAAAATGTACTTGGTGCGATATTGTTTTTTTTATATTATGATGTATCTTTTTTTCAGGAACAGAAATTAGAACTGGGTAGTGATCACTATTCTGGCTTAAGCCAGGTTTCAGAAAGGGCTAATAAAAAAGGGGTATAAGAATTTATCAAGTCACTTTTGTTACTGATGATACTTCGGCAGTTCCACTGGATGATGTTGTTGGCCATTGTGGACACCAAAATTTTGTAATATAAGTTCAAACGATTTGGCAGCGTTGGGCGGTACAGGAATATTAAATTGTGATAATGTTTTCAAGAGGGCTGTAATAATATTTGTGGATAGGCATTCATCCAACGAGTCGTTATTGGTGTTCGAATTTATTACACACCCATTGGGTGGAGGTGGCATATTATAATCTCTGATTAAATTGGAATGTGTATGTTTATCATATCCTTGACCCAGTTTTGGGGAAGGACGAGGTTTTAAAAACACTGTTTTTTTTATAAGAGTTCATCTCGTTGCCGTTATGGACAGGAAAGCTATTATTATCTGAATTTGATGGAGATGGAGATGATAACACATGAGCATATGATTTTGAAATGGGAGGAAAATATTTGGATGCTTCAGCGTACGAAACACAATTTTGAGCCATATGAATTTTAATTTCTTTCTGCCTTACAAATTCCGGGCATGTTTTACTATTGGCCATATGTGGCCCTGAACTTGTGTTCAGGGCCACATATGGCCACAACAGTACACATCTTCGTTTTGAACATTGCAGGAATCACCCCAATGTTCCTGTCCACATTTAAAACAAATAGGTTTAGACCTACATTGATCTTTTGTACGTCCATAACGGCAACAATTAAAACATTGGATTGTGGGGAATATGTACAAATCAACAGGGAGAGCATTATAACACGTATAAATGCGTTTTGGTAAAATCTGTCCATCAAAGGACACCACGATAGACTGTGAAGGCCTCCTCCTCACAGGAGAACCATCAATGATGACTTTAGTTAGACGCATAAATTATTAAGCGTCTGACCTTAATAATGTTGCCACAGCCGATTGGAACTGATAAATTCGTTACAATTTCCTCTGGGGTCCAGTCAGATGGAACACCCTGTATTAAACCATGTCGGGTTATATTAAATGATGGAATAAATGCTTTCAATTTGTTTGTTGCTAACATGTTGGAATTTAAAAATGAGTTTGCATCCTTATAGTTAGAAAAAGATAGTGTAATTCTATTCCTGCCCAGACGCGTAACACTTCCATTTAAAATATTCTTGATATTATTTTTTTTTAAGAAAATTGCCGAAACTGATAGGGTGCAGAGTGGAGCCGTCATTGGGGGTAAAAGGAGAAGCATTAGTAGAGTTATATAATAGCCGTCTAGGTTGAGAGATATCACTAGCAGTGTTGTTAGGTGTATTTGATTTTATATTATTATTATCCGTATGAACAGAGGAATCCAATAATTGTGAGTGAGAAGGTTGATCATTGATGTCAGTTTGTTCAGAAGAGATATCCTCCTCCAAGCATCGACAGCCAATGTCTGATTGGCCACCTAAATGTTTCCTTTTTTTTTTGTTACAATGCTTACATATCCTTTGCAATCGACTTCTTTTTCTAGAAGAATGTGAAATGGAGCTATCGGTGTCGATGCTCGACTCGTTATCGTTCTATAGTCACATAAGTTTCTCGACGTTTTTTTTTTTTTTTAGAAAGTTTATTATAAATGTCAAATTGCAATTGCATTGCACACTTGCAATGCAAAGAGCCACGAAGTTTCGTTCACAGACCAGTTTGGTTATTGGTCTGTGATTGAAGAATGTATCGTTACCATAAACAATATATTCTTATTTTCGATATTTTAAGTATTGATATCGGTGATTGGCCGACACAAAATCGGTAGAATTTGATTGTCAATTCTCAATTAAATCTTTAGATTCTCAAACCAATGTTGAATTGTTCCGTAAAAAACCGATATTACCAGTTTTACAGGCGCGCATAGACAATAGACTAAAGAATGAACAATCATAACTAAGTGAACTGAACAATCTCTTCCGGTAACCATCTTTTTCGTTTCCCTTGTTGTCGTTGTCAGATCGGCGATTTTTCTTAAAAGCCGCAACCATGGGTCGTATGCACGCACCTGGGTAAATTTATTGTTAATTTGTAGTGTTTGCAGCGTTAGATAATGTAAATGTAAAGATTCGCATGCAATACAAAAGTTTGTGACATCCTAACCTCATAGTCGGTACGTGTACCACATGGTGTGTTGTACAAGTGAAATTTTCTGTGTTTCAGTAAGGGTATTTCACAGTCGGCGTTGCCATACCGCCGCAGTGTCCCAACCTGGTTAAAACTGACGGCTGATGATGTTAAGGAACAGATTTACAAACTCGGCAAAAAGGGTCTTACTCCCTCTCAAATTGGTGAGTTCTTGTTGTCATGTAAATTTACATGTTATAGTGATTTTCGCGGTTTTCAATGGCAATTATTTGACTGAACCTATGTAAACTATGTAGCAGTAAACACTATTCTAAGTTTATGTCACATAATATTGCTGAGACACATCTACTTATAAAGTCCTACAGACTTGCTTAACCATCTTTCAATTACGTTGTATTATAGCTTTTATTTAAAATATATATCTTCGCATCATGTAATTAAATTAACTTAGAGATTGTGAAATGAAAACTAGCTATGTAGATAGTAATTATTTTCTTCAAGTTATTAATTTATTACTGCATCTCATGATCTTGAGAGAAATCTATGTGGTCTGGGCAGTTGTAATTTATTTGATACTGACCCTACCAACATACATTCAATAATTTTTTATTTAATCCCTCAGGCCACCAGAAAAATAATTGATTTCTTATTGTTTTCGGACCCGATTGGGTCCATTGCGGCTTCAGAGATGATATTTATATTTTACATCTAATTTAATTCGAGTGGAACTATTTTATTACAACTTGTTGTTTGTCTCTCCGGTCATTCCTTGCCCCCATATAGTAATGGCTGTTTTTTATGGTAATATAGGTATATTATTTAATGAAAACACCTTTTAAAACCCGTTGGGTTCAACATTCTGTCAGTTTTAAAATAATATTATTTCATGTTGTATTGAAGTAGATTTGCCTTTCATATTGTATCAAACCCCATTTAATATTGAATGTATTTGATAGTGGACTAGACTAGATTGTAATTTACAGCACTAATGTGTTGCAAGTATGTAAATTGTATAAATATTTACAGTATATATAAAAATTAATGTCTCCCACAAAGTTTTCTGGGTTGATATGACTAAATATGTTGGTATGACCAATTTCGAAAAATCTCTATTGGTGGTACAAGGATCGCCGGTTCAACTAGTTTATTACAATTTCTAATAAGTAGGCAAAAAGTCTAACCAAAGGCCACAGGAATTGCGATGCAGTTTTATGTAAATGTATGTAATAATGTCTCTTTAAGCCAAATACCCACCAAAGTAGCCTGTGAGAGTGAAGTGCTAAAAATTGTAGTTCTTACATACCTCTCCTGCCTCTATTACATATGTATTTAACCCATCAAGTCACGAGAAAAATACGACAGTTGATTTTCAATTGTTCCGGAGCCATTCCATGAAGATTTAATGGCTGTAGAATTATTTTAATTTGAATGTTAACATGTTTGCCTCTTTTGTGACTTAACAAGAATGTTCTTCCTATTTTCAGGTGTCATGCTCAGGGATTCCCATGGTGTTGCACAAGTCAGATTTGTCACTGGCAAAAAGATCCTCCGTATCATGAAAGCCATGGGTCTCGCACCTGACCTACCAGAAGACTTATACTACCTCATCAAGAAGGCAGTAGCGATGAGGAAGCACTTGGAACGTAACAGGAAGGACAAGGACAGCAAATTCAGGCTGATTCTTGTTGAGTCCAGAATCCACAGGCTGGCTCGCTACTACAAGACAAAGAGTGTGCTACCCCCTAACTGGAAATATGAGTCAAGCACTGCATCAGCCCTTGTGGCTTAAGTTTAAATAAACTATAAAATTTAAGCTTTGCTTTTCACTCTATCCTCTCCATATTTATGTGTAGTATTGTTATATCACAACAAGATTCACTGACTGCACAGACTGAATGAAAATCTAATACCTAACCCCAGAATAAAAAAAGATCTACTTCAATCCAATTATACTGTTATCTATCACAAATACTTGTAGCACTGATGCTAGTCTAATAGACCTAGCTAGCATCGGCCTAAAGCTGTATATAATATCATAGACCCTGGTGGCAGCGCTCGAAGGCGTAGTTATAACATTTCATTACTTGTGTATCATTACGCCAAGTGCCTTACGAGGTAGGTAGTAAGTGTTGAACGCCAAATATTCAGGTCCTTGCACCTCCCGTGCTTCATCGGCTATAGTAGAAATCTTTACCGGTGCCGTATGTGGTTAGTTTGTCGCGGGTTCTCCCCGCATCGGGACCTGTATAACCTTCCGTTTCATGCTGTTTGTGTACAACGGCGGCACCCACGACAAAGTTTTTACCACCTGGTGTTGTTCTGTAAGTTTATAGAACTGAGGGCAGCGGGAAGGATCATGAACTGGGAATATGTAGTGGTGATACAGCTCTAGAGCTTAGTCACCACAGTATAACTGATCTACTTGCAGCTAAATAGTTTCAGCAATATTGTGGTCCTGTCAGATGGTAATACACGATGCTAACTTGGGCCTCGGGAGTGGAAACATCTCTACATTGAATTCTTTTGGTTCATGTAGATTTAGACTAGTGATCCCTTACCATCAATACCTATGAACCAAGTAAAAACATAGGTACATACACAAAGTAAAAATGATAGTTGCATGTAAATAAAACAATATCTTTAAAAATATTTGTATTTACAATAACATGATTTAGTGTTTACTCTACTTTATAATTTGTTTTAAATTATATTATCATTCATACAAAACTTGCAACTTAAAAAATTAAGGTATTTTTTCATCAAAATTTAAAACTCCTGAGATCTTTATAACTACAATATAAACTTATAATATTATTTAATCTCAAACATGTAATAAAATAAGAAACAGAATTGTTAAATGAACAAACAGCAGGTACTGGTGGTAGAGCTCCAGTGTAAAGCTCATGGGTGTAGGCACCACTGCATTACCTAACTTCGAAGTCTTAATCCAGTAATGTCTGTGTCCTGCATTCACATATTAAATTATCGATACAAGGAATGATTGTATTGAGACTTTAAGAATGGCCTTTTAAAACAAGGCTTTATCTGATATTCATGTAGGTACTGTAGAATCTGTACACTACTACAGTCACATTCTCATCCCAATATGAAGATGCATGTAGTATGTATGTATGTATGTATCTTCATGCCAGGTCTCTTACGGGGTAGGCAGAGAGTGTAGAGCGCCAGATATCCTGATCCTGACATATCTTGTGCGTGCCTCATCTACCTTCATACATGCACGCTGATTCCTAAGACTTGCCAGCACCATCAGACAGAACTCAACCTATTTGGTCATGTTAGGTCAGTCTTGCTCTTCCTGGGTCTCTACAACCATTGTACACGCATTTTCACATTTGCATTGTATATCTGTTTAGTCATTCCACATTCTTTCTACATGCCCGAAAAATCGGAGCATGACTTTTTTCATTTTTACACTGATACTCTGCACATAGTAACATCCAATTTATTAAGAGCTAAAAAAATTCTCTAACTATACATATGGATTCCAATTGCTTCCATCCTCGGGATGTAAGCTATTTGTAATCAATAACACCACATCAACAATCCACCAGATACCTAAACCACCCAGAGTTAATAATTTACCCACGGCTGTGCCAGTCTGTCCCAAACAGAATCTATCCATGCCAAGAAAACCGAGAAGTATGCTGTAAATTAGTGTAGTAGTAAAATAATGGCCAGAATATCGCACGCACGGAAAACCATCACGCAAGAAACTCCTACTGCCAAAACACTCAATTCCATCCAGTGCTTTGCACTGCACTTTAGTCATTTCTACATCTTCGTATCTAACCCCACCAAATTTGACACAGCCATGTCCCACGGTATCTTTCGCGGTGTGATTCCCTTTGTGGTCCACTGGTTCGTCACAGTCCAGGAATTCCAGCGGTAGAAAATTACACTTCACCAAAGGCCCAAGAGGACGGTAGGGCTCTTTAGATGGATCGCCTTCAGACGAACTTTTCAATGTTATGAGGATTGTGCAAACAAAAGTTAAGTAGTATCTCATTTTGTTGTAAGATTATCGTATAAACACTTCAATTATTTTGTATAGTTTTTCATTTCGATATTATGTTATGCGATTTTCTTGAGATATAAATCGGGAAAATGATCTTGATCTGGAAATGAAATTGAATGCAACTTCAACATTTTCAGTTCTTAAGAAATGTCAAAAATGACAGAATGACAAACAAAAGCCAAAATAATTTTTTTTTTTTGGTATTATGGCATTGCTATTACGCATATTGCCAGTATCAAGTAAAACGATATTTCGTATTTATTTAAGCAGCGTAAAAGTTAGTTTAATATAGTCATCAAGTATAATATGTGAGTATCAAGTTTATAAGTTATCAAGTATAATATGTCAGTCAAGTGAGTTACAATCAAATTATTCGAGTAAAGCGATGACTACTTTACCAGTAAAAATGAAAAAAGGCATGCTCCGATGGTTCGGGCATATAGAAAGAATGTCGAATGAGCGAATGACTAAACAGATATACAATCCGAATGTGGATGGTTGCAGAGGCCCAGGAAGACCAAGGCTGACCTACCATGACCAAATAGGTCGAGTTCTGTCTGATGGTGGGGTCAAAAGTCTTAGGAATCGGCGTGCATGTATGAAGAGAATGATGAAGGTAGACGAGGCACGAGAGGTTTGTCAGAACCGGGATGTCTGGCGCTCTACACTCTCTGCCTACCCCGTTAGGGACCTGGCGTGAAGATACATACATACATACATACTTTACCAGAACATTTACAATGAAGTTTTGGAGGCAACCTGAAAGGTCGTGTTTTCGCACTGTTATTCTATTTCACTAGACACGGGCACTGTAACAAACCTATATCAAACAAAATGCCACCAACTTTATTCAATATAACTTAAAAATACACCAAGGAAATGAAATAAAATAAGAGCACCATACGCCTCTTTCAAGGTTCCCGCCAAAAACCCAAAATCAATTTGCAAATACTTTTTAAGCGTAAACCACTGTTGGATTAAAACATTATGCCACCGAAAACAATAAGTATTGTTCTCATTAGAAAAACACCATGATCCATTTAATGAAACACACTAATGACTACAAAAGAGTGTAAAGATTAACAAAATGACGAAATCTTATTGAAATTAATATTCTCAAAAACATTAGACTCATCGGTTGTGTTAAAAATATGCCAGACACGCCCATTTCCATAGACACATACAGGGCATGTTCCATTCATCGACTACAACGCTCTTTGTATCGCTCCATCTAAAGCCCGTGGTCATCGCAGGCGATCGTTGGACCTTATAGATGACGTCATTGTCCGCGACCGCATCGCCCACAAAATATTGGTGGGTTGGAGTGGGCTTTCACCAAAATTCGAAAAAAAAAACGATTTCCAGTCCAGTCGTTGCACTGAAAAGATTCCCCGACAACGCCCGCGGCCTTTTTACGTTACTGGAACGGCAATTTCAGCGGTCGTGGTCGCGGTCGATATTTGGAACGTAACGAGACTATGACGTCAGCCGTTGATTTGACAGATATCACATTTGACATATTTGTCATTGTGTGATTACTGTGATTTTTTTTGTGAACACAGCTCTACTGCTCTACACTGATGATTTTCATCGTTTTACGGCATTAATTAAGTGGTTTATCTATAATGGAAGTGTTTAACAAATTTTATTCATCGGTTAGTAATACAGTGTCACAGTTGTCCGGCGTGCTTCCCGGTAACCCCGTTACAAGAGAGTTCGAAGCCACTCAATACATCGCTAGTGCAGGCCCAGGTACGGAAAATACGCTTTATATCTTGAAATAACGTATCTTATGGGATAAAATAATAATTTCTACATTAGCGATGTGTCAAGGATTAGTATAAGTGCGAAATGAATCGTGTAGAGATAATCTGGGTGGTGCAATTGATCTTATTTTTTTGTACAGTCTACCACAGATCAGCCTAAGCAAAACCATTGGCAAAATAGCTCCTATTATAGCTTTAGTTGTCACTGACTATACTTCAAGGATATATTCAGTTTCAGAACATGATTGTTTTCATGATAACAGCTCCTGAACAGATGTAGAAAGTGTTTATATGGTACCTTTACTATAATTGCTCATGTTTTTTTTTAAATAAGCATGCAGTGTGCATATGTGTGCATATAAAGCCTAATTTACATTACTACTACTAATACGGTACTAATGTATAGGGTTGCCAAAGTGGTTATTTTCTCTTAAAACTGCTGTATCTGTTTCATACGTACTATCAACCCCAAAAACACATCCTTAGGGGTTTATTTTCACAAAATCGTATCTTAGGTGCCTACGTGCTTTAAAAGAATCGCTATCCAAAATTTGGAACTTCTAACACTTGCAGTAAATGAAATTTAATTCTAACTATCAACTCTAAAGGGTTATTTAGGGTTTGAATTACACAAAATACCTTTTTGTACCTAGTGAGCACCAGCATCCTAATCAAAACCACCACAAATTTGAAACTCCTAGCACTTATATGTCATGAGATTACATGATGAGTGAGTGACGATTGGCTTGTATTATATTAATGTGAACATGCTCGTTGCGCTTTGTTCCATTCATGACATAAAAAATCTTTTTTTGAAACAACTGTGTTCTAAATTGATTGAATGTATGCATAAAAAATTAGAAGATTCCATAAACTGGTTTCACTAATAAGAATATTTGAAATGATATATAAATATTGAATGTTAAGTCAAGGATATTGATTAACTTTACTGATAACACACAGCTTAATTGGACACTGACCTTTTTATAACTTCTTAAAAGGTTTATTAAAAGGCCATTCATAAATTACGTCATGCTTATTGGGTATTTTCGACTCCCGTCTCCCCCTTTGTTACGTTTTTTCTCCGCTTTTTACTATCTTAACATGCACAGTCACACTTGACAACAATCCACCTCTCCCTTTTTTTTATGTATTGGAAGTGGTAAACAAGCATGCAGTTCACATTGATGATAAGTGATGACTGCAGCCTATAGACACCCACACAAAGACCAAGGTTAAAATGTAGATGTGTTGCCACTCCTGAGACATAAGGTGTTATGCCTCTGTGCCGAAAATTACAGGGCTGTACATTACCACCTGACCGGAACACAATAGTCCTGAACGCTACCATTTAGCGGCAAGTATATTAGGTAATGCGATGGTGCCTACACCCGCGAGCTCCGTCACTGGAGCTCTACCACCAGTAAAAATTGATTGCGAACATATTTTCCTGTCTAAACCTAACTAACTTTTAGTAACTTCACATCTGTAATTAAAAAGGCCCAAAGCAGAGGTAAAAACATGTATTCAAGCATATAGTTCCTTTATTAAAAAATAATTTTCAGGTCTTCTATGGAAAGTGTACAAGGGCTATAAGAAATCAACAAAGCAAGAAGCTTCAATATTTGTATTTGAGAAAAAACAGTTGGAGAGATGGTCAAAAGCAGACAAAGATATCATGTTGGACATACTCAAACGAGGGATAGTACAATTGACCAAACTTAAACACCCACAAATATTAACTGTTCAACACAGTTTAGAAGAAAGTAGAGAGAGTTTAGCATTTGCTACAGAACCAGTATTTGCTAGTCTTGCAAATATTTTAGGCAACACAGAAAATATGCCACAACCCATCCCTAATCACTTAGTTAACTATAAACTCTATGAAGTAGAAATAAAGTATGGTTTAATGCAAATTGCTGAAGGATTAGTCTTTCTACACAATGATGTAAAATTACTACATCATAATATATGCCCGGAATCTATAATTGTAAACCAGCAAGGTGCTTGGAAAATTTTTGGTTTTGATTTCTGCATTGCTAATCAAAGTTCCCCTGGCGCAGCGCCATTTTGGCCGTTCAATGAGTATTGTCAAGCAATGCCAGCTTTGACACAACCAACATTAGATTACTTGGCTCCAGAATATGTCCTTTCGGCATCCCATTCGCCAGCAAGCGATATTTACTCCCTTGGCATGATGACATACACAGTACATAGCACTGGACACCAAACTTTAGGGAATATAGGTACTGATTATTCGAAATACAAACGTTTCGCCAATGAAATGAGAAATTTGCCGCCTTCACGATTGCTGTGTGTTACCGAAGGCTTGAGAGAATACGTGAAATTAATGTTGAACGTGACGCCAGAATTAAGGCCGGACCCGCATCAATTTTTAAAGGTAAACAACTATTATTATATCAATAATAAATTATATTAGGTTTCTTTGAGTTATACATATACCTACCTACCTACATTCAGAAAAATATTAACAGCGTTATTAATTTTTCATACCCAATTCATCACTTCCGCCGAAACATGTCCACTGATGAACAAAAGCATTCCCTAAAGATGCCCACAGTAAAGTTGTGAGTCGTTATGAAGGAATATGCCATAATCGCCACGCTTGGCCAGACGCTGCTCTGCCCATCCCGCGGTATTCTATTTACTACCGTATTTTATATTAAGCAGTGGTTTGACCGCCATTTGTTCAGTTGACGACACTAGAGGAAGAATTCTCATCCGCTCGTGGGCGGTGGGATCCTCACGTCATGATGCCTACCATACCCAATTGTTGTTTTAAATTCTAATGAAATATCTTTGTCATAGATCCCATACTTCGAAGACGTCGGCGTGAAAACACTCAACTACCTAGATTCTCTATTTCAATGGGACAACTTACAAAAGTCACAATTTTACAAAGGTCTCCCCCAAGTCATCCAGAAAATGCCGCACAGAATATGCATATACCGGATCTTGCCTTGTCTCTGCAAAGAGTTTGTCAATCCGCCCATGGTGCCATTCGTATTACCAAACGTATTGTTGATCGCTGAGAATTCTAGTAAAGAAGAATACGTGAAATATATATTGCCAGTTTTGAAACCAGTGATGACGATACAGGATCCGATACAGATATTATTAATATTTATGCAAAAGATGGAGCTATTGCTCAAGTTGACGCCAGGAGAGGAAGTGAAGAGTGATATTCTTCCAATGTTGTACAGAGCGTTGGAATCAGATGCTCAACCAATACAGGAACTTTGTTTATCTGTATTACCAACATTTGCTTCGTTGATAGACTATCCAGCGATGAAAAACGCTTTATTACCGCGTATAAAGAAGTTATGTAAAGGCACAAATTATATATCTGTGCGCGTGAATTGTCTGTTATGTTTGGGCAAATTGTTGGAGCATTTGGACAAATGGTTGGTCCTGGATGAGATTATACCTTTCCTTCCTCAAATACCGTCTAGAGAGCCGGCGGTATTGATGGGGATTCTTGGTAAATATGTTGAAAATTACGATAAAACTCCGTTCAAAAATGTCATACAATCTAAGGTGTTCTAGGCGTTCTTAGATTTGGGGTGCTACACTCATTGAAATAAAACTATTTTTGAGGACTTATCTCGCGTATATTAAACTAAATGAAAATGAATACACTCATATTTTAATTGAGGTTATTGATGGCGACTGTTAGCATTATGTGGCCCTGTAAATTTAATCCCAGCCGCACCAGCCTGTAAGACCACAAATACCATAAGTAATTTCGCTTTCATCCTGAACTGAACGCTGCGCAAGGCGTTTACGAGATCTATGAAGAGATTTTGAAACTGGAGGCCGCCCCTAACTGAAATGCTTTCGTTTAGGACGTTATCTTGTCAGATTCGTAACGCCTATTAAAACATTTTGCTGTTAGTTATATGCGGACGAAGTGACTTTCAGGAAAAAGCTGGGTGGTACGAAACTGATGAGATGTTGTCGTAATCGGAAGCTAAACGAAAGCATTTGAGTTAGGCGGTCGGCCACCTGACTGTCAAATGGCTCTAACTCACTAGGAACGCCATGGCGACGTCGCTGGTTACGTATCCAAGCACCTAGTAATAATAATAATAATATTGATGCAGTCAGAGAGAGGTCCCGCCGAATATAACTAATTACAAAGTAGCTCAAAATTCTCGAAAGGGCCTCTACGTGTTGGACCCCCTATGTCCCCGCGCAAGCCTGACGAAGGTACGGGGTTCAAAGTGGATCCCGTGCTGACGAGAAACGTAATAATAATAAAACTCTTTATTGTACACCAAAACAATTAGGACTTTCACGATACATAAAACATTTTGCACAATTCGCGGTCTTATAGCTAAAAGCGATCAGCTAGTATTGTAATATATGATACCTAACTCGCCTGGCCACCGTGTGGCGACGTCTACACACCAATCACCATACTAACTGCTTGGACACGGAGCCAGCAACGTGGCCATGGCATCCTAGTTTATACAATCTGATTTTAAAGTTGAGGTTAATTCTCCAATTATCTGTTTCATCATCATCATATCAGCCATAAGACGTCCACTGCTGAACATAGGCCTCCCCCAAGGACCTCCATGCCGACCGATCGGAAGCGACGTGCATCCAGCGGGTACCTGCAGTCTTGATCAGGTCGTCGGTCCATCTTGCAGGTGGACGTCCTACGCTGCGTTTGCCGATACGTGGTCTCCACTCGAGAACCTTTCTGCCCCAGCGGCTATCGGTTCTCCGAGCTATGTGCCCTGCCCATTGCCACTTCAGCTTGGAAATCTGCTTGGCTATGTCAGCGACTTTCGTTCGCCTACGGATCTCCTCATTTCTTATTCGATCCAGTAGGGAAACGCCGAGCATAGCCCTTTCCATTGACCGCTGAGTGACTTGGAGCTTTCGTACGAGACCCATAGTGAGAGACCACGTCTCGGCACCGTAGGTCATCACCGGTAAAACGCACTGGTTAAAGACTTTCGTCTTCGAGGACTGCGGGATGTTTGACGAGAAAACGCTTCTTAACTTCCCGAACGCTGCCCAGCCGAGTTGGATTCGGCGAATGACCTCTTTCTCGAAGTTCGACCTGCCTAGTTGGTTTGTCCTAAATAGACGTAGTCGTCGACAACTTCGAGCATCGAGTTCCCAACGGACACTGGAGTGGGCGATACAAGGTTATTGAACATGACCTTGGTCTTATCCATGTTCATTTTAAGGCCCACTCTTTGGGACACTCGATTGAGGTCTTCGAGCGTCACTCGATTGAGGTCTTCGAGAGTCTTCGATTATCTGTTTAATTGCTCAATAATTCAGGTTTCTTTTATAATTCTAGGTATTTACAAATTGGCTCTAAGCCATAAGAAGTTAGGTATAACAAAGGAGGTGATGGCAACGAAAGTACTGCCTTTCTTAATTCCTCTTTGCGTGGAGAATGGTCTGACGTTGAATCAATTCAACGCTCTAATATCGCTTGTGAAGCAGATGATATCGAAAGTTGAAGACGAACATCGAGCGAAATTGGAGCAGTTGAACTCTATTCAGAACGAATCTAAGTAAGTTATTTTTTTTTCCCTTTATTATAGTATAAATTAACAAAGTTTTAACATCATATCACTTAATGCTAGCATTGAAAAAACCACTAAGGTTTGTTAGTATGCTAACCTAATTTATGTCGGAAGGCAGGTAAAAAACTGTACATACAATAATTTAGTTGAAAAGAATCTATAAACCTAAGATACATACCTACGAAGGAAACAAAACATGCAATACAGAGTTTAAGAGTTAGGTAGATATGTACTAAGTTGGGTAAATATACTTAAAGTATTGTTACTATCAAAATGACGCATTTTAACAATGAGTCATTTCGATGAACCAATAAATAAATAAATGAATAGTCTGGTAGATATTTTGTTGGAATTAACTTATTTTGAAATTTTGTAAATTAGTGAGAAAATTTGCTTTGAGTTTCACTTTGATGTTATTAGTTGTTAGACTATCACGCAAGTCCGTAAGTATGCAACATGCTTAGTTTAGATTTCCATAATAGTGAATAGGTGTAGCAGACGGATTTTTGCCGATGATAATCTCATAAGTATTTTTGGGGTAATTGATCAAATCATTTTTTTAAATAATTTTCCTTGGACTAATAAAATAAACAATTATTATTCAATATTCCATCTCGAGAGACCAAATGAAAAAACCTCATAATTTTCATTATGAGGTTTTTTATTTAAAGAAGGTGGCAATCAAGCATGCAGTTCATATTGATGTTATGTGATGACTACAGCCTATAGACACACACTAAGACCAGAGGTCAAAATGCGTTGCCACCCCTGAGACCTTGTCATGGTATATATCTTATTTTGACGGAGTAATCTAGAACCTCATAGTTGTTATCTCTCTCTGTCTACTATCTCTGTGATAGTTAGTACGGGGCCAAATATAATGAGGTAACGAAATAACATAGGAAGTTTCACCAACTATAATTGATCGCTAATTGCCATTACAGAGTAATGGAGCAAACTCTTTCGACGTCAGAAAACCTGGTGCCCGCGCCCCCAGCTCAGAACGACATTGATAAAATGTTTTCTGGCCTGGGTCTCGACCCCTTTGCCTTCAGTGGTCCGGCGCCTGAGAAGTCACAACCAGTTTTGCCGACCAGCGACAGCGGGTCTTTGAGTTTAGAGGAAAAACAGAGGTAAGCAGTCTTATTGACTGTAATAGCTGATGTAATCACTTTGCTACTAGAAGGTAAACATTCCTAAAAATTGTATCAATATACATACCAATATGGCTTCTAAAATAATCAGAATTAAAGTTAAGTAGTTGATAGAATCTTCAGTTGCTATTTCTTCAGTTTGTTGTTTTAAGAATTAGTTGTAAGATGATAAAATGTTATGAAGACATGACAAACCCAGAATTTTACTTGTCAATACGAACACGCTTAAGTGCTCAAAAGTACTCTTCTTTGTACTTGTCAAAAGAGCAAATATATAGAATAACTACATATTTGAATATTGAATAACATAACTCGAATTATTGTTTCAGGTTAGCACAGCAACAAGAGACCGCTAGGAAGTTCTCTCGACAGTCCCAACCAACAGCAATTGCAGCACCCACCGCGATCCCACCCCCCACTCAGTCCAAACCTGTAGATTTAACCAGTTCACTCCTCCAGACAAATCTCAGTCAACTGTCACTAAAACCGTATAGTCCTGCCAATCCCAACCAAAACACATTACCGATGCCTAATTATAATAGTTCAAATCTAATGGGGAATTCAACTCAGAGCAATGTTGGGTATCAGGCTTCTAAACCTATGGGATTCGACAGTCAACTTGCTCTGCCACCGAATACGGGCTGGAGTCCAATGAGCGGGAGTTACGCGAGTCCATCCGGCAATTTCACGTCACCACCCGGAAATTTCTCATCACCACCCGGAAATTTCTCATCGCCGCCCGGAAATTTCACATCACCGCCCGGAAATTTCACGTCACCGTCCGGAAATTTCAACAATAAATGGACGAATAATCAGAACAGTCAAGTAAATATGAAACAAGATTGGTCCGCCTTCGAATCTCTTCTGCCTAACCAGAGTCAAAGCAGTAGTAATAATAACGTAAAAAAATTGAATGACAGTGAAATGATGGATTTGTTGAGTTAGTAAAAGACAGTTGAATTCTGGTTTATAGGCTTGTAGAAATGGGTAGTTTGGACGTTAAGTTCATTCAATCTATGTGAGGGTGCTTGGCTCTGCTTCAGTTCCCATCAAACTAATTAGCAACAAATTAGCTGCAAATTCCCATATATTATTTATTGAATTTTGCTGTTTTTGTCATGCTAGCTTGATGGGGCTCTAAAAGAAGAGTTAAGTAAGAGACCATGTTGCAGGTCGGCAATTGACACGAATTTCTTAGAATTATTGTCTTGACACGATAATTACTACTCAGCTTAGAGTTAAAACTACAACTAACTGTATAACTAGAAAGAACGATGACGCGCAACAAACCAAGGTTTTTTTTCCACTCTCCAATTCGAAATTCAAATTGATATTTCACCATCTTTTATTAGTCATCATGAGCTTAAGCGATATTGCAGTGAAACTGGGTCCACGTCATCAAGTTAAGTTGTGATTGACCCGCAGGGATCTCCTTTAGGCACTTGTGGAAATATGTCTAGGCTGAGAGCCCTCTGCACTCTCCGATTGTCTGGTGAAGTATACTAGTGCCGTCTCGAGACGGGCCGACTCCTATTAAAAAAAGAATCTTGTCAATATAATTTCTCAAAGCAATGCTCTTCTCGAAGCGCGCATGGCCCCGCGGCTGGTGTAGATCATAAGCGATCTACTCGGTTAAGCGATACAGGTCGCGGTCGGGTGTGTGATGGGTGACCGCTAGTGGCAAATTAAAATGTGCGTTTCCGTACTTCGGAGAGCACGTTAAACCGTCGGTACCTTTTGCTTGTCGGTCAAGTACCTTGGGTGTACCATCGACAGAGCGCTGCGCATGGTGCCCACCGTGGATAACGCGGTGCGCCAGGCGGCGGCTGCTCGAGCGATGCTACGTCCGGTACTGCAGTCGAGGCTGCCGTTGAGCACCAAGCTGCGGATCTACAATACCTACATTCGAACTAGGTTGACGTACGCTGCACCAGCGTGGTACGCCTCGTGCTCCACTACGCAGCGACGTCGCCTACAGGTACAGCAAAACGTGTGTCTACGCTTGATAACCAACGCGGGGAGGTACGTCAGAAATGACGTCATCTCACGGGACCTGCGTGTAGATTCCGTGCAGGAGTTCGTGGTCCGTCTCGCGTGCGGTATGTACTATCGTGCGGAAAACGGACCTCACGGACACCTCCACGTATTTGCCCCACTACATAGCAGGCCGCCCGACGGGAGGGCACTCCCGCGCGAAATCCTCTCCGTGGTATCAACCCGGACACCCCGGGACGCCGACGTATGTCCGAGCCCCGATCCCGAATCGTGATCCGATACGTTAGCGAGCCGAGCTCGGCCGGGCTCGCCATTAGATGCAGAGCTCTGTGACGATGTCACGTAACCTGCCCGACCCGGGTTCGATTCCCGGACGTGGGGGCTTTCATCGGAGATGCGGTCGCGGTTCCGACTACGGTCCGGGCCACGACCGCGCATATCTGCGGGCGTCGCCACTGGAGTGGTGGATGCTCGCCCCTGTTGGCTTCCCAAAACTCGGCGCTGGGCGACGGAAGCCGCCGCAGCGACTCCACTTCGCGCCGTGACGATCCCCTCCCCCCCCTCCCCCTCCGCCGCTGCGGCACCGCTGTCATCGCGGCACCACCACACTTGGGAGGCGCCTACTCCGTCGCTGCGCCCTAATCGGCGACGCGGCGCTTACCACTGCGCCACCCAGACAAGACGCCGCTCTCATTATTATGGGAGCAAAAGATGCCGAGGTAAAGGGGCACGTGCCTCGAAGCCTATACCGCTATATAATCAACGACGACCTTTTGCTTTCGATAGATAGCAGTCGTTAAACCTTGTGGGAGGTCTTATGGGCGGTTTGAAAACATCCAACAGCGGGTTGGCCACCCGTATCTCTACCAACCCGCATTGGATAAGCGTGGTGGAGTAAGTTCCAGGCCTTCCCCCAAAAAAAAGGGAAAGATTCGTGCCCAGTAGTGGGACGTTTCAAGGGTTGCTATTATTATTATTAATGCTATTCTCTCGCTGGTGGAAAAAGATCTTTACTAAAGCTGCACGTCAATAAATAAAATTAAGTAAGTTAAAAATAAAACATTTTTAAACTTACGTGTCGGGAGTTGGTATCCGTTTATATATCCAGAGTGCCTAGTGCGAGATTTTATTTACTCGAATTCGATCGCGTAGAGTAAACGCAGATTTGTATGGAATTGAAGGAGCTTCATCGATTCACCGCTAGATGACGCTCCTTCAATTCCATACAAATTCAGGAATTCTCGCACTAGGCACTCTGTTATATTTTACCGCTCGAAATCTTGGTGCGTAACAATTGAAAACATATCCTAAAATGTATTTAGTGATTCATTACTTGGGCTCGACGAAATTATATATGAAATTGAATTTTTAGTACTTATATAGAAGAATAATTCCGTTCCAGGTGTGAATAAGTTGACAAGTCGACCTGTGTTTTTTTTAATTTATTTATTTATTTAAATTTAATGCACACAAAAGGTACATAAGGTGGACTTAATGCTACAAGGCATTATCAACCAGCCAACCTTTGGGTTGAGTTGAAAACGTAAGATAGGTGCTGATAAAAAGAAATGTAGTAATACGAAACTACATTTGATATATTTATACATACAGCGTGCTATAAATATAAGAATATAGCAATCATACAAAACACACATACATACATACAAAATAAAAATATACGTACATATAAAATATGATGAGAAATATATATATAGATATATATATATATATATATATATATATATATATATATAATGTACAAGTCTTAAGAATGAAACGAGAATAAACAATACATACATTATTAAGAGGATTTTAAGAAAAGGCTGCGAAGCTTATTTTTGATTTATAGGGTGAATGAATGACTGTTAAAGGATATTGCATTAAAAATACTTTAAAACATATTATAAACAATTTACAGATAAAACTCTAACTTTAAAATGGCTGTTTTTTTATTTCTATTGGCATTTTCGACTTGTCAACTTATTCACGCATGGTACGAAAGTATAATGTAAGCAATTTATTATTGTATTGTTTGTCCATTGCGCAATGATAAATTTGTACTATTTATTTTTCGCAATAACACATACGAATTAACTTAAGAAATTAAAGAAAAAACGGAAAGAAAAATTTGACTTCGGGCAGGACTGGACAGGACTGACTAAGCTACCGAAGTCCCGAAGTGGGACATCGGTAGCTTGGTGGTAAAGCGGCTGGACTGGTTATCCTGAGATCGCAGGTTCAATTCCTGCCCGAAGTCAATTTTTTCTTTCCGTCTTTTCTTTAATTTCTAATGATAAATTTAATTAATCGATAAAAGGTTATTTGCATCTTATGTATGTAATAATTATCAAACAAAACAATTAAGGTCTCAAGGGTGGCAATCCCTGCATTTTCACATCTGGTTTTTGTGTAGATGTCTATGTATAAGATGCAGTCACTTATCATACATGTGAACTGCAAGGTTGTTTGCCACCTTCATCACTTAAAAATCAGTTAAAATTCGTGACAAAGAATTCCATTACAGAATGGCCACTACTACTATGCTGGGGTTCAATTCCCGGGTCGAGGGGCTTCCAGAGATAAAGGTAAAATCCTTTATCTTTGAGTCGGAGATTGTTAATGTGCCCGGAGATGTCAACAGGCTTGCCACCTGTTACATGGGCCAAAACGTAACCAGCGAATGCATGCATGCACCTCTGCTTACCCCTTCGGAGATTATAGGCGTGAAGTTACATTAAGAATTCTATTTCAATTTTTTAAGCCGAGTTAATGTAAAACAGGCAAGCCACCTTTAGTACCTAACTTTGTTAACATGATAACATTCCTATTAATTTAAGCATATACAGGTAGGTTTCAAATAGAATTTAAACACGAGGGTAGTAATATTTCAAACATACTGTATAACAAAACTTATTTATTCGAATATATTAAATAAACCGCCTTATTCATAAACGTATTTTAGCTGAAGTGTTGCTAATGTCTCTTTTGTCTTTTTCTATCCTGCACATTTGACAATGGAACTGACAAGGACAAAGCATTCTATAGCTAAAACGTATCTAATGTACGTTTATGAATAAGGGGGATAGGCTGTATAGTTTAACACATTTTGTATACATATTATCTTTTGTTCTATTCACATAACTTTGCATAGTTTATGATATTAAATTAAAATAATTGTAAATAATGCCACTTATTTTTAAAACATTTAAAATTAATATGATGTACATAATAAATGTTGCTATTATATGCTGTATGTTTTACATAATAATATGATTATTGTCGTAAACAGTTTTTTTAAATAGAAAAGTATTATTTTTTCATACTTTTATTTTTGTCTTATTTAGAAGCAATACTGATCTCTTATAATAAAATTTTATTGCTTTAGCATTTGTTTTGTTCCATAATCGAAATTGTGATTTCAGTTTTCTTAAATTGCTTATCTATTTAAATAAAAATGCAACCCGTTTTCCTTGGTCACGGCATCACGCGTGAATGGCTGGACCGATTTGGCTAATATTGATTTTGAATGATTTTTGGAAGTCCAGGGAATGTTTAAAAGGTAAGAAAATATGAAGAAATTGAGGGGAAATGGTAAAAACCACCATTTAATTTTCCCATACAAATAGTCCGTATCTATCAAACGTTTGACACATGTCATATTTTCATTCTGAGGCAATACGAAGTTTGCCGGGTCAGCTAGTTATTATAATAAATCCACACCTAACCTAAGTATCTATTTATCAGTTAGTTGTTTATGATTTCAAGTACTTAGCAAATGTTGGCAGAGTTAAAAATGTCAAAATGCCTTTATTTTTGTGATGCTCGATTTAGTTGATGCTCACTTGAGATAGTAGGTACAAGAGCTTGAGTCGAATACCTACAACATATGTGGTCGGATCTCTTTCTATGGTATCGTTATCTTCTAATTTTACTTTAAATAAAGAATAAAAAGTGGGATATGGATAGTTCCAACTCGCTTCAAATAGATGTTCAGAGTGTTGTCTTCGTGGTTATCTATAGCTACATGATGCTACACCCGCTAAACATTTGTCTTTGCCCATAGAGCAACACGGGCGCGGCGGACCGGAAGGGAGTAGCCATAGCGTTTATTACCGATGCAAAACAGTCTGTAATTTTTTGCGGGGGTAAACAAGTCCGACACACACACACACACACTACAAAACAAACCTTAAATTTAACAAAAATACATAAACAATTTCACGCACACATTTAAACATCTCAGCGACAGGCAAACAAACACTTGTGCTTGTACTATTTTGACAGAGGAGATAGCCTGCATAAGGCTACTCCCGTTTTGCTCTATGATCTTTGCCTATTCATATTTTAAGTACTTAACTATGTATATCGATTTTGGTTACTAGCATTACATTATGATTAAAAGTTAAGTAGGTACATAACTACCTACATCTAATTTTAATGTTCGATTACTGGAAGGTAATATTTCTCATGTATAAATAACTTGTGATATATTAAGGCACCATACCATTACCTAATCTATCTGCCGCCAAATGGTTCAGTGTTCAGCACTATCATGTTCCGGTTAGATGGTACTGTATGACCCCGTAATAACCATCACAGACACATAACTAGTAAGGTCTCAGTACCCACGTTATATCGAAATACCGCCATATACCGCGCATTATACACATATAACACATGTTTCTTAGTGTATTTTACATCAGACAAAGAAATATATTTTATTTTTAAAGAAAAATGGAAAGAAAAATTTGACTTCAGGCGAGACTCGGAACTCGCGACCTTCTGGGAATCTAGTCCAGCCGCTCTTCCAATTGAGCTACTGAAGCCCTGCCCGATTTTTCCTTCACATCTATTGCATTGCTTTATGGTAGCAGCAGCGCCATCTATTACCAACTATGCTAGTTAGGCAACCGATATAATAGTCTTTTCAGTTTATTGAATATCGTAAAGAAGTCGCTTTTACCCTTAATAATTGTTTTTATATTATTTTAAATATATTTCACAAGCATGTGTTAATGCGAAATAATATAAAAACAGACAAAGAAATGTTAAAGATTGTCTGAACTAAAGTAAAAAGTAAAGTTTGTCTTAGTAGAAATATTAAATAGATATCTATTTTGGTAACTAACATTAAAGTTATAATTATTAGGGTTGAATTTAGTGTCATGCTGATCATCGGCGTCGAACAGTCATCGCGTAACCGTTTTTTTTTTTTCAATTTTACACTGAAACGCATTTAGAGCATTCATTTACAGCTGCGCCTGCGCAGATGGTCAGCTTGGCACTAAAATTAGATGTACTTAGGTACATCTAATTTTAATGCTCGATTAACGATTTCTTTGCAATCGAGACCTAAAATTATTATAATTTTCTTGATAATATTATTTCACATACAAAACCCGTATTATGTATCTTGAATGACATCCTGTCGATAGCCACGTTGCAGTATCTACATTTCTGTTATGACGAAACATGATAATTACGATAATTTAAGAAAAACAACAATGAACTGCAAAGTGGGTTTTAAATTGGCCCCGGAGATACAGAATACGCCGGCCGTTTACAGCCTAATAATACTACCGCCGCCTCCTAAAAGAGGCCACTAAAAATACAGAAGCGGTTGCAGTTTGCAGCAAACTGGCTATGAAGAAGCAGGTTTTGTATTGATAATTGTAGGCCACTGTCCACACCATGATGACAGCAGCCACCACGGCGTTGGCGGTGGTCATTGTGGCGGTGGTATCGAACTCGTTGAGGGTACTGTTGTAGAATGGCTGTTGGATTATGCTGGACGCGGCGGTCGCGAAGCTCGCGAACACGCACCATACGACGAGGAAACTCTTGTTGTTTGATAAGGTTATGCCTGGAAAGAGTTTTTTGGGTAAGTATCAAAAAGAATGATGTCATGTTGATTGCGGTTTACATCAAGTCATTATCAAAATTCAGTCGAAAGACGAATACTGCTGGAAAAACACATTCCCAAACATTACATTAACATTACAACAGTGTTGTAAAAAAATAAAGAATGTATTTATTGACAAAAAAAACATACATCGTTTTAGATATTGACTCCATAGATTCCCGAATTAGTATTCACTGTGTTTCGGGAATCAGTGGCTTGTGCGTCATTAGGGGATGAATAAATGCTACAATGATATGGATTTGCAGCCGCAGCAGTTTTTGCGGACGCTGCTGAATCCGGCGGTTTACCTACTGACGCTTACTTGAACACACTAATGGAAGAATTAACCTGCAATCCTGGGCGGTGGAGTCATGTTCCGAAGTCGGACAAATTAATATCTTACCATAAAATCCTAATGCTCCACATACACAAAAAGCAGCGCACAGTCTTGCTTTATTCTTTACGGATTTGGGTAACGCAATACATAGCACTATGAAACATAATGCCACCACGTGTGCTACACCAATCACTATTGCAACCTGGCAAAACAAAGAAACATTTCTTAGTGAGCAGGAACATGAAAGTAGGTACTTAGGTAAACTATGTAAAGAAAAGAGCTGCAGTTCTATTCTAAGCGATTTTTCGAAATTTACATCAATTTATGTGACTAGATACCTAGTTTCTGAGCTTATTCCCCAAGTGAAGTGTGCGTAAAAAAATGTTACTGCAACAATTTAAACATCTACGCAGTAGGTAATCCACATAAAACCAGAGATTTCAAAGTAGATGCGTAGCTATTATGCCTCACTGCCCGAAATTATGAGGTCGTACGTTACTATCTGAACAATAAGTAACACCATTTAGCAGCAAGTAAATTGGTAATGCGTTGGTAACCACGTCGTTAAGCTCCGCTATTACCACGTATTTACGTAACCTCCCCCCAGTGAATATAATGTGATACGCTTTAAAACTTACCCCCCAAATATTTAACGCAGGATTTTGTTCCCAAATCATCGGTGGGAATACGACGCCCAACACCAATATAGAAAATGTCGTACACAGATGTAGTATCGTGTACAAATAAAAATTTAGATCCATTAACATGTTCTTTACGGTTATCAAATTTTTCTTCATCGAAGCAGTTCGCCTGGCTGTCCCTGGAGTCATTTCCGCGGAGAAAACCACATTGTTTTGCGGAGCGTTTACCGTTGTTTCTCTATACAATGGTTGTGGATTTTGTTCTCTATCTATATTCTCCAACTCTTGATACCCAACAACACGGCTTCCGATATCCAAAGTTCCAAAGTCCGAAGAAAATCTATTAGGAGTATCGAACATGGAGCTGAAGTCTGAAGAGAACCTCTGTTCAGTTCTATCACGGATTTCCATATCGGGTTCGAGGATTTCCTTAGCGTTTGCTTTAGATTTGAACACTACGACATCTGTTGCTTCGTCATCTTGATTGACATTGGAACTGCTGGCGATTTGAGTTGGATTACTCTGATTTGTGGTCCCATTCTGGTTGGAGAAGATTACTTCGTCTTCATCTTCTACTGCGTCCCTTAACATGTTGTATGTTGATCTTATAACTCTTTCGATGTACACCGGTCGGGAGTATGAAGCTAGGAAGAAGCAATTCTGCATTATAATGGCTCCGTATATCATGACTACGACTTCGCTTGTGTATATAGTGCAGAGGTAACCGATTAGGAAGGGGACGAGGCAGTTGCCGATAGAGGGGGCCATTTTGACGATTCTTTGGGCGATCGTAAGCTTCTCTCTGAAATAGTGCGAGATGATCACTTCTGTCTGTTGGCCCGTTAATGCACAGCCAGCACCTGGAACACACGATAGGAACAGTTACATTACTATTATTATCAGTAGTTATATACAATATATATAACAATTATATTCGGGGGTTTGTAACGATCATTTGACTCACACCACTGGTAAATATTAGTATATTTGGCATGGTTTACAGATCTTTCACGTCTGGGTGTTATCTATGTAGATGTGGTCCTAGACAGATTTTTTTATAATAAAATATTTTTTTGTGTCAGCCCAAGTTTGGGTTTGGCTAATATTGCCAGGAGCGAAGTACAATGATTACTAGTACGCTCAAGAAGCTCTTATTTACGTCGTCGGTGTCGGCTTTCACACCACATGCCACGGAACTACTTATTAATATTATTTACTACTTATTATATAGTAAAGAGTGCTGCATGCTGTGACCCACCAAGTTAGCACCTTTGTTGACCGACTGACCCCATAGTAAATGGAAAATATAGAAACCTAGCAAAAATGAAAGATTATAAAATTGAGCAATCAACGGAATATTCGTTACGATCGTTATAGTACAACGGCAACAGGTGCGGTTGGCGTTTTGATGGATGAGAGCATACAGTGGTAAGCAGGTACATATTAGTTTTATGAATACTAAATGGTTTTTCGTGTATTCTATGAAGAATGTTAAGCCCTTGGTTCCTTGTTTCTCTCTGTCAGACCACAAGAAAATAAAGAAAATTATGACAGTTGATTTCAACTGTGTCTCCGCCAATATTGGCCTCCTGATCCGTGAGAGATTTAGATAATCGCTTAGGCACGATTCCTTCAAGTAGGTTTCTCAAAACCAATTTACAATGGAATAGGTAGGTATGTCCTTTACGCAATAACATACAGAAAATAACTTTTATTGTAATCATATTGAAGAATAGATTGCATGCACGACTAAGGCGAGTTTAATGTATTCGGATTATCATTCTAATTTAAAGGATCATTAACTTCTCTATATACTTGGTTAACGTACGTGTATGAATTGAAAATAAATTGAAACGACTAGAGCTGTTGACTGCTATTGTTGATCGCACACTCATAAAATATCCGACTGTACAAACTATAAACACACACAAATAAACCAATCTTATAAAACGTGACCTTGCGTTTGAATGAGACATAAATAACAAAAGTTATACTAATAGGATTTGAACGTGACACGTTAATATCACCTGCGGAGATGCCAGCAAAAATATTAACTATGTGGTCGTTGCTGTTCGCGTTGGTTGAGTAGCTGGATAGTAGCACACCGGCCACCGTCAAGCACAGACCAGCCAGTGCCATAAATCGCGGCATGTTAAATGTCTTCACCATTGCTCTACACCACGATTCCAGCAACAGACGTATCACTACCATTATCACGGGCACTAGAGCCAAATCTGCATCCCATATCTTTAACCGTTCACCTTCTTCGTGGTCCTCTTCTCTTAATCCCTTCAATATTATCAGACCATATAAGCTAAGTACTCCGGGCACTGTTATATTGTAAACCACTGCTGAAATCACAATCAACCACCCGTATCCACCATCCGGTGGAGTGGGGCCGATTTCCGGTTGTGATGCTACCACCATGTCGAGATGTAAGTCTTCTACCCTATTTTCACGATCAGTCGGGCGGGGTGGTCTCATTTGTGGGTTCTCCATGATTTTTATACGATAAACAATAACTTCATGACTAAAATGAGTCGGACACACTTATCTATTAGCTAGGTTACGCACCTGTTATCTTATCATTTCTTGTAATCTAGTGCTCCATTTTTTCTATTGACCGCCAATGAATATCAAAGTAAGAATTTAAGAATATACTTTAGAGTTTTAGAGGAAGGGAAATATATTATAAATTGAATAATTTAAGTATGTAATATTATTTTGAGCAGAACGAAATATTTTTTTTTTATTAAATTGCTTGCCAGTGTAAATATTAATTTTTCTGAACGTCTATAATACGACTAAAATTGTTGACCGCGAACGAACTTGTTACTTGTTAGAGAGAGATAGTGAAACACAATATGCATGGTAAAAAACGAGACAAAAGCATTTCCATTTTAATGACAATTTCAACAATTTTTTTCTCCTTGGTTTGGTTGGTTAATAATGAAATGAATTCGATTTGGGTAGACACCTATAAAGACGCTCAAATTAGAAAATCCCATTGAAAATATCAATAATGCTACGGTAATTGAACTTCTAAAGTGTAATTAATATCGATCAATACTGTATCATAGTTCTGAGACGAATAGTGTCGGTGTTTGTGTGACAATTTGTTTAAATCCGTGTTCATAGATCCGTGAAAAGCATTATAATTGCTCCAATTTCTGGATGTGATTACACGGTGAATTATTGCAGATCCGTGGGGTCTCATGGCTAGGCTGGGGTCGGTGACTGTGAATCGTTGGAACGATGGAGACTGAGTCGGTGAGGTCGGAATTAAGCAGCCGATCGCGGCGGAGTTCAAGGCACAAGCAGCACTCTCACCGGAGTACGCGGTATGTTTGTTTGAACAAGTGTAACACGTAGCTTGCTTGCGGATTTGTTTACATTTATTGGTGCTTTGAACCGATGGATTTGATGTAGAAATGGAATGTGTAAAATACTGTTGGTCCTTGGTACCTGTATTCTACGTATTCGAATTAGCTTCATAAATTCGCCTTTATCTTACTTGAATTATCTTCTATCGCTACTATTTCTAATAAATCATAATTTATATAATTTCAAACATGAGGTCTTGCATAATTCGGGTTGAACTGCTTTTGTATGGATTGTGCAACAATGTTGGAAATGAATGTCTAGAAAATTAATGGATCAATATGTAGTTTGTTACATTGTCTATCAGTGGTAAAGCGGCTGGACTGGTTATCCTGAGGTCACAGGTTCGATTCCTGCCCGAAGTCAAAATTTTCTTTCCGTTTTTCTTTAATTTTAAAGTTCATGTGTTAATGCAAAAAATAAATAGTACAATTGTCTGCTCAATTTGCTCTATCTATCTATTTATTTTCATATTGGTATGTTAGCTCACAAGTGAAATATGACTATTGATTTTAATTATACTTAATCTCTCCACACACAAGAAAAATATGACAATTGAAATTCAATTGTGTCTCGCCGCTGGTGGCCGTACGATCCTTGAAGGATTAAGCCGCTGATGGTCTCATGTGTCTTGACTGGTTCTATTCAAAGCATATTTCATGTCATCTCATAGAAATATGATTGTCTACAGAATTATTTGTTAGGAACTGCCATTTTCACTTGTTTTGGGGTTCCAATCAAAACAACTGAGATTTCTGTTATAGAGGAAGATAATTCCATATAAAGAGAATTCACTTAACATCAATGTGAACAACTTTGTTTTCTACTTTCATAATAAACAACTCATTTTTTTCAGGAGTACAAAATCACAAAGGAAAGATTGCGGAGACATGGCTCCATTCCAGACCAGTGTAAACATAAACCCAGAAATGGGTAGAGATGGGCAAGAAGTTATAGAGGTGCAGATACTGCCACAAGATGAAAATTGGGGGGAGAATACTACAGCTGTTACTGGCAACACTTCAGAAGGCTCACAATCAATGGAGGACGTCAGTAATTGGCCAATTGAGTCTGATAATGGACTTGGATTTGTCTGCTCTAGATACTTTGGAACAACAATTGCCTTGGGACTCTCATTTGTTTCCTTTGTCAGTCCATTAGCGATGGTTGTCCTCCCCAAAATTGGGTTCTTCCCTGGTCTAACCGACAATATAGCTCTGCAGCCTAGTCAACGGATACAACTGTTATCATGTACAGCCGAATGCAAGGGCATATTGTTGTCATTAGCTTTCAAATTAGTTTTACTAGCAATTGGTGTATGGGCTGTGTTTCTTAGGCCACGTAATGCAATTCTGCCCCGTTTGTTTGTATTCCGAGCGATGACATTAGTCATTTTAGCTGTCTGCACATTTTCTTATTGGCTGTTTTATATTGTGCAAATAACGGAAGCAACTAAAGCTTTGGCTGTCGGAGAAGAAGCAATTGACTATAACTCATTAGTGTCTTATGCATCGAGTTATTCTGATACTCTATTATTTATACATTATATTGCTGTAGTTTTAATGGAAATAAGGCATTTAGAGCCAGTGTATTATATTAAAATTGTGAGAAGCCCTGATGGAGAGAGTCGGTCATATGCAATTGGACAGCTGAGTATACAAAGAGCAGCTATATGGGTGTTGCAAAGATATTACACCGAGTTTCCAATATATAATCCGTATTTGGAGAAGATACCCATATCAAAGTCGCAGAGGAAAGCACAATCAAGTATCAAGTTTTATGAAGTTGATGGATCTAATACAAATGTTGCACCAGGCCAAACAAGGTGAGAAACTTAAAAAAATATTTATATATGTTCACGGGCGTAGGCACCACCGCATTACCAAATATAATTGCCGCTAAATAGTAGTGTTCTGCACTATCGTGTTCCGTTCTGGCGTGGCCCTGTAATTTCGGGCAGAGGCATTACACCTTAGTCCTCAGGAGTGGTAACGCATCTGCATTTTGACCTTTGGTATTTGTGTGGGTGTCTATAGGCTGCAGTCATTCATCATATTGGGCACCATTGTACACTCACAAACACAGACAAATATCTTTAGGATATAACAAATATTGGTCTCAATGCAGGCATCGAACCCCTGTCTCTGGAATCAAGCGGCTGCTGGACTTATCAGGACTATAGAAATATTTTTATTTCAGTAATTATAGTTCAAACGAAAATTTCTTCATATTGACGTTTTAAAGTTTTATTATATCTCTCTTTTCCTAGGGGCGGTGGCTCGTGCGCGGGCTCCACAGGGCGGCGACGGGATTCGGGGTCGGCGCACAACGAGCGCTACTACGAAGAGGCGGAGCGCGAGCGTCGCGTGCGCAAGCGCCGCGCCCGGTTGCACTCCGCCGCCGAAGACGCCTTCGCCCATGTCCGCCGCGTGCGGCTCTCCTCCGCTAACGGTATGTGACAGTCAGGACGATAGCAGATTTAGGTGGACCAAATTCCCCATTAGTTAAGAGTTCCAAACAGTATATATTATTATAATATTTTTTGACTTTACATGCGAAAATTATCAATTTCAGGCGGAGCTCTAGGTCCGCGGGAAGCGGCGCAGGCTGTGTTCCCATCGCTAGCTCGGGCTCTGCAGAAGTACCTCCGAGCGACGCGCCAACAGCCTCGACATTCTGCAGATTCTGTAAGTTTATTACACTACAACCATAAATAATGAATGAAAATAATGACAAACATTGGATCAGACATCATCATAGCGAAAACTTCGATTTTTGGGGTTCCTTACCTCGCCTACATTAAAAAGTTCAATCGTGCGTCTGTCTTCTACTTAAAAACATAATTAAGAAAAAAATGACTTCGGGCAGGGATTGAACCTTCGACCTCATATAACCAGGACTAAGTTGTTACATCCCCTTATCGGCAATTACAGGCTCGTATATCACAACCTGACCGGAATACGATAGTGCTGAACACTACAATTTAGTGTAAGTAGATGAGTTATGCCTACGCCCGCGAACTCTGTCACTATAGATCTACCACTGGTAAAAAAGTAACCGACGAATCTTTGATATTTGGCCGAAGACAAGCTTGGAAGTCACGTGAAGATATTTTCCTTCCAGGTCTTAGCGCATCTAGCCCGTTGTCTGTCCCAAGACGCTTCGCCGCGCGCCTTCCTCGAGCCGTTCCTAGTCGAAGGACCAGTTTTAGCCGCAGACCAGGAGACCAGACCCGTCCAGCGCTGGTCCCTCATATCCGACGAGCTCCTGGCGCGCCCCCTGGCCGACGGCATCGAATTCCAGCTCAGACAAGGTGACATATCGTTGATTTGCTCCATAAAGCAGCTGCCCAAGTTTAGTCTGTCCGAAGAGGTGGTGGACCCTAAGAGCAATAGGTTCATTTTGCGGTTGAACTCGGAGACGTCCGTTTGACAGGACGAGTTCCTGTGTAAGGACAGCCACAGGCTGGTATGACAGTGGGACATTTGAAATGTTTAGTGACTAATTTTCTATCAAGTTAGCTATACCGAATGTACTATACTTATCCGGCTTTATAGAATTGTATCGATGTGATTTCTCCCTCGAGCCTTTATTGTACCAAAGAGACAAATGGCCGAATACTTTAACGTCACTTAATTTTAAGAAACCCTCAAATATAAGCTATCTCCGTCGTTATAAAAAAAATAATCTTACACTCACGTTTGCACGTGTTTTATAGAGACAAAAGTTAAGTCTTTTGTTCCTTTTTTCCCTTATCTTAGATTTAATTAACGTGTCATATATGGCTGACAGTAATTCACTTCTACGCAGCTGAAGGTCTACCTAACTGTAGATAGTTAAAAAAGTTATTCGTCAAAAGAAAATGTTTTAAAATATTTAATTATTTGTACTTTTTCATTGTTCAAAAAGAGAGAAAGGGGTTGCTGGTTTCATATTTGTATAACTAGATATTATGTGTACATTCGGTGTCGCTTCTTATTCATTTAGGCGTAGACTAAGTAGTATTTATTTTTGCTCTAACAATTTGAGATTATTTTTTATATCTTTCTTCTTTTTTGTATCTTAAGCGATTAATTTTCAGTTATTATTGTCGTGTTTAGATCGATTTTTTTCCATTGTTATCATGTAGGTATAGTTAGGAATGTCATTTGGATTTTTTAAGTGTTCTCAGCTATTTCAAAATCATTCTGCAATGGGTCGCAGGTTCGATACCAGTGTAGAATCGTATAAGTATTCAAAGACTGTATTTTACTCTTATATGACGATTTATAGAATAGTGTTTACAATTCCTTTTTGTTTTAGTTTAGAAATATTGAGGTTATTTGTGATGTAGATCATGGAGTCTGCGCAAGGGACAGGGCTTTTTCATTTCGTTCTCTTTGTGAAAAGCATAAGCTCATGTTTAAAAATTACTTAACTTCAGGTGTGACTGTTTTGTGTCAATTTTCTTTCGGAATTCACATTAATTTAACCTAAATAAAAGACTGAGCCAAATATTTTTCACATCAAGCTAGTAATTTACTTACTCGTTAGTTGTCAACACTAGAAATTCGCTTTTAATCTGTGGGTGTTGCTATAACTATTGAGAAAGTTTGTGAATAACTGTAAGAGGATATTATTATTATTATTATTTTTTTTTAATGTTATGGAAGTGGTAAACAAGCATGCAGTTCACATTGATGTTAAGTGATGACTGCAGCCTATAGACACCCACACAAAGACCAAGGTCAAAATGCAGATGCGTTACCACTCCTGAGGCCTAAGGTCTTATGCCTCTGTGCCGGAAATTACAGGGCCCTACATTACCACCTGACCGGAACACGATAGTGTTGAACACTACCATTTAGCGGCAAGTATATTAGGTAATGCGGTGGTGCCTACGCCCGCGAGCTCCGACACTGGAGCTCTACCACCAGTAAAAATTACAAATGTTATTTTATTACATAAAAAAATACTTTTTCTCGCCCATCTCCGCCAGATCCCATGACCCTTGATTGGAATCTCAACAAAAATTGTGCAATTAAATTTATTCGAATAAACTCTTTTCGTAGCCATTATTATATTAAAGACTTGACGGCATTTAAATGTTTTAAGTCGGCTTTTATATACACAGTATTTGTACATTTGTGTCATATAATAATATTATAGGTAAGATAGGTTGTAAGTTATGCACAAATATTATGTAGAATGTAATTGTAATATTTATGAGTATTAACACACGATAATGTGTTTAGTGGTTAGATTGGTTAAATAATAATTGTATTTAAATGTAAAAGAAATACATATGGTCAAAGAGCTAGTGAACCGTTCGAGTATAGGAACGCCTGTAAGCCTAGAAATTTTTGTAGGAATGAGTCATAATATGCTGAGTATACATTTCCTTTGTAATGGAAACACCACTACAGATATAAATAAGACGCAACAATTATGGTCACAAAAGTATGGCTGCCAGATCTAAAATATGGAAGTAACTTTTCTCATCAGAAATCCAGATGACGTGACGAACTGATCCTTGCTATTCGATGGTTTTTGTACTTAGCATGCTATGATTCATCCCTACAAAAATTTCTAGCCTTACAGGGCCAACGTTACTCGGAGGGTTCGGTATCTCTTCTACTCATAAAAAAATTGGTTGACTGTTAAGTCGGTCGGAGAATATGCGTCACGAGCCGGACGCTTAGGTCGATCGTGGCTCTCTATCGTTTATTCTGCGCTCTTGCTTGCACGCTCGACTCTGGTGGAACGTGACACTTTTTTATGCAGGCAGTCGGGGTTCATCGATTTATAAGGCGTCATAACGTCAAAAACATTACCTTGGTTACATTAATATCGCAGAGCCCATAAAATTCATACATGTCCGTTTATTTATACACTTTATCACACATAATATTAATATAAATAAGTATCCGTTGTTATTTTCGATATGTGTGGTAATACTCGTAATTATTCTAAACAGGTGTGTTCATTACGAGAAATAACTAAATAAGGTCCTCTTTGGGAATGTATTGGTAAAGTAAAATAATATATTTAACTAACATTAGTCGCCATGAGTTCGAAACGAAAAGTGAGTACGTAATTATTTAACTATGGGCTCATTTAATTTGCGTGCATACCGACTTGGTCCAAGGTTTATAGTATGATACATGTGCGTTTTTAATGAAAAGTGTCATTTTTTGTGATAGGAGAAAAACGCACATGTATCATACTATAAACCTTGGGCCAAGTCGGTATGCACGCAAATTAAATGAGCCCATAGTTAAATAATTACGCACACCCCAGCAAGTAATGCAACGAGTTGTATACAACATATTTAGGCAACGTTCTAGGTCCCTAAAATATACCTCTATAATTTATGCAACCTAATATGGACCCGTTAAGGACACATCAGATATTTTGGGAAAATAAAGAAAGATCCCGAACAAAGCTCCTATCCAAAATATAGACGATTCGAAAGTGAAAAAGAAAGTGACGGCTTATTTAAGAAAAAAAATACGACTGTCCTACGATCGAGACCCTATGTTTGAAACCTTAGCCCTGGGTTAGCTTCGAACTAATATTTGACAGAAGAGGTCGTAAATAGCCTAAGCTAAAATAGAAATAACTGGGTTCTTGACACCATAAAAGTACGATCATGCATATCATTATAAAAGTGAGCTCAATATCTTTTTATCAGAAAAAAAATACCCGGCTTGACAAGCTGAAATTATTAACATATCATATCATTCTTTATTTCGACCTAAAAAAATACGCTGATGTGATCAGACAGTGCCCTGTTGATTTCTCTTGCGCATGCGCAGCTGAATTACGTATGATTATTGTTACACTGCAGTATGTATTTAGTGTAAAAATGTACTTAAATACATTATGTATCAGTGTATAAAAGTATTTTATCATTATAAAGTTTTTGGCCTGCAAAAGTGTATTGAAAGTGCTTTGAAATGTAAATAATGAGAAATGGCAGCTTATTTTTACTATGTGTGTCATCAAAACGTATTGCATATCTAGGCATACGATCGTAAGGAGGTTGTACACATGTGTACTTTATGTGGTTGTAATAAAAGCGGTAATAAAAACAAAATGAATCACTACTATACATATAACCATTAATATATATTATATACATACTACGAAAAACAACATTGTAAAAAAACATCTTACTTCTCTACTATCTGTTAATTTATACAAAGTTGTTTTTGTATAAATTAACAGAAATTAAATACAATGTTACTGCTGTTTGCATTTGGAATTTAGAATGTTTTTTATAAATAAAATTTGGAAGTATTTGCAGAATGCTGTTCTGGCATAGTTGTAAGATGTAAAATTGCCTTAAATACTGATAAAAAATTGCATGTATAATGTTTATGGTTGTGCTTAAAAGGTATAGTGTACGTTTTTCAAAGCGGTAATTCAGATTGTTTGTCAACGCTCCGCTATTGGGAATTGACCAGAGATATTGCGTATGCGCACTCATCACACTAGTTATAAACGTGAATCGTATTGCGATACTAATTTGTATACAGTACTTACTAACAAATATTACCTACGAAAGAGACGATCGGCTAGTTTCGATTTCGTAGAGCGTTGTCTCTGCTGCACACTACCTACGTAAGCACTGATAGCCCGGTAGAAACTTGAGCAAAATGTTCGACAAACGGCACATAGGTGCCGTGAGAAGGTGCGAATGAGATAACGCTCTACAGATCCGAAATCAGCCGAAGCCTCATTCGATGTGCAAGATTCTTTAAATAAAAACGAATCACCTAAATGTTCATACTTAATCGCATAACTTTCAGACGACTGCACCAAATTGGATATTTTTTTCTTTTACATGCTCGTTATTGTCCGTTTATGAAAGAAATATTTAAAAATTTTAAGCATATGGCAGTATGAGTTCGCCGGGCCAGCTAGTTTTCGATAATATCCGGGTCGTGTGATGAGTTAAGATAGCTTGTAACAGACAATTGCGTAAGATAGAAAGAGACAAAAGAGATTTATGAATAAGTTTTTCTGTCTATTGAGTTTGGGTATAAAAAAACCGGCCTCCCCTTAAACGCATCTTCTACATTTTTTTATGTAATGTATTTATGTTATGCATGCAGTTCATATTGATGTGATGTCTGCAGTCTATAGACACCCACACAAAGACCAGGGTCAAAATGCAGATGCGTTACCACTCCTGAGGCCTAAGGTGTTATGCCTCTGTGCCGGAAATTACAGGGCCGTACATTAAGACCTGACCGGAACACGATAGTGCTGAACACTACCATTTAGCGGTAAGTATGCGGTGGTGCCAACGCCCCCGAGCTCAGTCACTGGAGCTCTACCACCAGTAAAATACCTACCGTTTTACTTGACATGCCGGTAATTTTGTATTGATTTCCAATGAAACCAATTTGTTAAACTCAAACTCAAACTCAAAAATTCATTTAATCACTTGGAAATAATAGAATTTGCTTGTGATAGGTCAAATTACAAATATAAAATTAAAGCGAATAACAACTGATACGTTGATTAATATGTCAAAGTAAATAAATTAATAATAGTCCAAAAATACTTAATAATAAAAATAGGTATCAACAGAATGTTCCATACTCTCTTTTACAAACGGCAAGATAAGACTAATCAAAAGTGTTGTCACACTTTACCTCATGGTATCTTGAATTCAAGAATCGCTTTATTCCGCTCTGTGACTAATACGTGACTGTACTTACAACATTGCTCAAAATGCCTTTATGTAAAATGCTTGTGCCTGCTTCGATTGTATTATGAATAGTGTTGTAATGTTTATAATAATATTGTACCTTTTTTCCAATTAGTATTATTATAGTGTAATTTGTAGGGTTTTTATCAAAGTTTTAAGTCGTGCCGTTCTATATTCTCTTGATACATAGAAAGGCCGGCCATTGATTGTTAATATAAGCTGTGGGATTTATTATTGACTCCCCTCATATGACAAATTATATTGTTAAATTCTGCCCTACACTAGTGTTGAAGTCAAGGAGTCTCATTCTCTTACAATTGTAGTTGAATCACATTAAGATCGATGCGCCTATTCGCTTCAACCAAATCGCGCGCTCTATGTTAGAGCAAGAAAGTTAATCGATTCAATTGAGGTTGAGCTTGTGCGATACAAAGAGAATAAAGTCCATAGTCAGGGCAAGAGTAGATATTACCCCACTTCAATACTAATTTTGCAGGATCTGTGAATGCGTTCTCTTCAGATTTGCGAGCAATTTCCTCCTAGCTACGGCACTGCTGGCGGATAAGGGGGATAAGAAAGATTAAGATTTAAAACGTAAGCCGATCAACATTCTTAGAGAACTTTTGTCCGGAACACAAAATAACTGATAAGTAAGCGAAGCTAAGAGACGCCATTTTGCTTAGGGCCAGATTAGAGTAGTGACAGTAAGTCCAGCCTGGCCATAAAGTGCATTATTAAATCGCTAAGGCTCGGTTGCTACAAATATTTGTACTCTAAAGTAGTAACATAAAATAAAAAAAAGTTTTTGTAAAATTTTACATCCTTCTCTAACATTAATAAATTTGTTAAAGTGAGAGAAAGTAGAAAGAAGAGAAAGATGTAAAATTTTACAAAAACTAACTTTAACAAATATTTTGTTGCAACCGAACATAAAAAGTTTATTATTATTTTATATGCTGATTGGGTTACAAAGTTTTGTAAAAAAAATCAATCAAAACTTTTTTTTCTAAATCCATCCAATAAATGGAACCAGAATGTTAACTACGGGTGAAAATATACACTCACGGTTGTTATAAGTCTAGTCGTGCGCTTACGAGGTCCCCCTTAATAGGCAACCGGACAGCTATCGAAAATAAATGTAAACTATGATTTGAATGAATGTTTGTGAAATAATACGATGACTCATTAAATATTTTCGTGAAATATTAATGATTTATATTTTTAAATTGCAAAATAAAATGTGATAATTTTAATATTTTTTTTATCTGTGCTCCATGTTGAACGAAACTTCAATCACAGGACGTGACGTCATACGTTTGTATAACATATATTTAACACAAGTGAAATTTTGATTTATTGGCTCTTTTTTTGGATATTTTCTACGTTATTTACACGAAAAATAAGCTATTCGAAAATCAACAAAATTAATTTGCACTTGGTTAGTTGTATGGAATTAAAAGATTCACTTTGATTACAAACAGTTGACGTCACATTGTTCAGAGTCATTTGGCACCGTATACGCGGCATTTTTGAAATTATAAAATCTATGTGTAGTTTGTGGTACTTTAACATGTTTAAATAATAAAATTAATATTGTTTATGGTGAAATAAACGTATAGAGAATAATTTTAGACACATTCTCAAAAGTTGTCCGATTCCCTATTGGTGTCAAGCAAATGCCAGTTCAATTTTCATTGAGACCCTTGTATGTGCGCGTGTATGCCTGCGTGCTCTTATTTTCACCTGATTATGTTGGCTTTTTGGGTTATATATCTATGCTCTTAAAAAATGTATTGTTGTGTTACTTGTACGATAAAAGCGATATGTGACGGAAGGGTGTGATCATATTTATATGACATGTCGTAATTAGGCTCCTTGCACGATTTTTGATAGAGGAAATTTATTGCTATTCGTAGACATTCGACTAATAGTTGAACAGCCCCCTTAACCAAGTTGATGAGCTGCTGCGATTGTTAACGTTATTAAGTTATGACAATTAAGACAGACCACAGCAGTGTTGCCACAGACTTTTTTCTTATATTTTTTGCGACAGCAAAATCGGCCATAGATACGAAGCAATTGGACCCATTATAAATCGGCTAAACAAAAACAAATAAATGTTTGGGAATTACATGTCTAATGTTTGGGAATAACATTTGCGTCATTTTCTAGTGTTGACGATTTAACTTACTAGCTAGCTAGTTAATTTGGCTATGGGGGTATCTGCCTCCAAAATTTAGTAACCTAGTTTGTTAAATATGAGCACACCTATCTGCTTTTCGTGTAACATGATTTCTAATATAATATAGTATAATGTAAACAAACACAAAGATCGAAGCACAAAATGCCTGTTCAATAATATGCACAAGATGTGTTTGTAAAACAATTTGTACACTTTTGTATTTTATAAATATATAAAGTGAATTTTATGAACGTGTTTTTTATTCCGACCCCTTCCCTGGTTAAACATCAACCGTGATAGCAACCAGATGCTGCCTTATAGGTTAGGATCCCACTGCAGAATCATTTCGTTCATCCAGATATGCTGCAAACCAATTTTTTACGCATATTTATAATCTAGAGAATTTATATCCACTAGGATGCCTATCAAAAAATGGCCGCAAGTATTTTTTTTTTTTGGTTTAGTTTTTTTATTTGTTTTTTAATAAAATATCTTCTACCTCACGGCAATATGTGTATAAAGACTCTGAAAAATCACGCCTGCCGTTGCGCACTTGGCCGCCCTTACATATTTTCGTTCCGCCCCGATAACTTTTTACGTCCATGACGTACCTACATGTATTATTTATATATCCAATTAAAACGATTTTTTTTTATTATTATGGTATACGGGAGCCAAATTAAATCGGCCGCAGATAAGAGGAGTTGCTGGCTGTTAAAGATAAAATCATTTAATTAAAAATACTTGCGGCCAAATTTTGATAAGCAATCTAGTGGATATATGTTCTCTAGATTATAAAAAATTAGGTTTGCAGCATATCTGGATGAACGAAATGATTCTGCAGTGGGATCCTAACCTAGTAGTGGGCGATAGGGTCGTCACGTCCCGATGCCAGCCATATTGATGGATTTCATTAATATTAGTGACACCAAATTGTTATGGGTAATAAAATATTTATTATACAACAAACTTATTCTAGTGAGCACAGCCTAGCCTTTTAATATTATTCATCATTTAAAATTTTGGATAAAGAAACTTAATATTTATTAATTTTAATATTTAAAAGATCAACATCAATGTAAGTCATTAAAAACAGTCCGATAGTGGGTAAATGTGCCTGAATAGGATATTTGACAAGGTATAAATTTATGGTTTAAGTTTAAATACACGGTCCAAAAGTAACATGGAAATTAAATGTACAGACAAAAATATTGAAATCGATGCATAGTTTTAATAAGATAGAAGAGTTAGTCATCTATCATGTTACTATGTGAAAGTGGGGCAAATTGACTTCTGGAAACTAGAACCGTGCTACCGTGACGAGAAGGTACATAGGCGAATGGATTAAATTAAAAAACAATAACTATGAGATATCCTTGTATAAATCTCAACAACTTTTATTATACAAACTACGTATTTACAAGAACGCAATATTAACGAACATAGTGTAAACTTGCATGTGACGTCACAAGCAAGAACGATTTTGTAAACCGATTGTGTTGCAGCCGTTTTAGGTCCTTTCATAACTTGTGACTATCGAATGGTGATAACTCAAAAACTATTAAGTACTTATAGACTAGTGGTTCCAAGGAAAATATTTACTTACATCCGTACTATCCCTACTTATATTATAGGTAAATGCGAAAGTAACTCTGTCTGTTACCTTTTCACGTCCAAACGACTGAACCGATTTTAAGGAAATTTGGTACAGAGATAGAGCTGACTTTGAGAAAGAACATAGGCTACTTAGTTATTTATAAAACGACATCCACGCGGGCAAGAGCTAGTTTCCTATACTTTTTGAAATTACAATAAAAAATATTTATAGTTCACAGTATCTTTATTCTATTTAATAATGTTTGTATTAAATCTAATTTTGATTTTGACAAAAAAGCAACACGCTGAGTTTGTTGGGTAGCGGAGTTCTTCTCCGTAGTGCCTGCACTTGGAAAAGTGAATGACTATGATTATGACGAACAGATTTTTCACATTCTTCTATGAAGGAATTTAAAAAATTGATTATTCACGTATCGGTTAAATATTATTATTAAATTGGTATTTATTAATACCTATTGGATCTCGTCAGCACGGGGTCCAATTTGAACCCCGGACCTTTGTCAGGCTTGCGCGGGGACATGGGGGGGTCCAACACGTAGAGGCCCTTTCGAGAATTTTGATCTACTTTGTAATGGGTTATATTCGGCGGGACCTCTCTCTGGCCGCATCAATAGTTAATACAGACACAGACAGACCCCGCAGAATATAATGGGACTATTGTAATGATAAGTGATTCGCCAAACTTTGGGCTATGTGGGTGAACTGGGGGGACTAGCTGGCTGGGCCTATGGAGTGAGATCCGGCACCTGCCTATATTCAACATCTCACATTATCGAATCCTACTTTAATACCTATTGGATTATTATTATAAGTCATTCTCTCTAGGTAGCTTATAACCCGACAATGCAAGTGTCCTTGTAGACCAATTTGAAATAAATGATTTGAATTTTGATTTTTTTTTTATTAAATAGTCAAAAGACCCTATCGATTTCAAATGAATTACGTAAGTTCCGTAAACCTTAGAAATTAAAGAATCCGTCAACCTCCTTAGAGAATTGATTGGCGACGATTTTAATTAACCCTGCACAAGGAAGTCGAGAACGGTAATATAGTGGTCTTGACCAGGCTCGTCATATCTGGAAATATAGACTAATTGTCGGACATTTCGCTGTATTAAGTGGGTAGGAAGGTACTTACTAGTGTTGCCAGATCCGATTTGTTTTAAATCGGGACAATATGTAAAGTAAAACGGGAGCCAGGGGAAAAAATCGGGACAGTAAAAAGCAAGCCAATTAATTAACTAATTGATTTATCAAAAGCCTCGGGACCCAAAGATGATTGATCTTTAGACAGGCTTTTGTCTAGCAGTGGACGTCTTTCGGTTGAGGTAATGATGATGATGATGAAGCGCGCATGGCCCAGCGGCTGGTGTAGATCGTAAGCGATCTCCTCGGTTAAGCACTACGGGCGCGGTCGGGTAGTGTGATGGGTGACCGCTAGTGGCAAATTAAATGCGCGTTTCCGTGCTTCGGAGGGCACGTTAAGCCGTCGGTCCCGGTTGCTATCGATGGATAGCAGTCGTTAAACCTTGTCGAAGGCCTAATGGGCAGTTTGAAAACATCCGACAGTGGGTTGGCCACTAACCCACCCACCTCCACCAATCCGCATTGGAGCAGCGTGGTGGAGTAAGCTCCAGGCCTCCCCCCAAAAAGGGGAGAGACTCGTGCCCAGCAGTGGGACGTATAATGGGTTGCCATTATTATTATTATAATGATGATGATTGATTTATCGAGATATTTAACGTCCCGATCAGGTGTTAATCGGGATGAGTCCCAAAATCCCTGAAAATCGGGACGTCCCGCGCAAATCGGGACAGCTGGCAACACTAATACTTACCTACTTGGTCCTCAAAGCCGGACATTGTAGTTAAATATGTTGTAGTTTGCTCACCCCGCACCCCGCTCCTCTATTTACCGATCCGGAAATAATAATAAATACTCTTTATTGTACACTTTAGGACACATAATAAACAAAACTAGGACAAACTATTTAGGTAGGTACTTAGCATTACTACGTACTTATCGATTTACTTTTGACACGTAATTTTGTACACCTCAACAAGCGTATAATATGCATATTATTATGTTGTAAGATATTTCCCAACTGAGCATTTAGTTAGATTTTCCTGTTTACTTTTGCATATTTCTGATAATAATATAGTAGTTTTAATATAACTTGAATTTATGATCTCAACCTACATTCCTGAGATATTTATTGTTTTCGGTATAGTACAGCACTGAGAAACCTACCGGTGTTTTTTAAAGACAAATGATATTTAGGTATAATTAACAGTTTCCTTCTTAATCATATAGGTAGAGGGCTTGCCGTACTTATAAACCGGATATCCGGATATCCGAATTAACCGATAATTTAGTCTCTATTATTCGGATAATATGAATATTTCGAATACTATTAATACCAATTTACTGTTGACGACCCGGTTAGTCCAGCGGTGTGAGACGACCGTTTGATTCGAAGGGTCGCGGATTCGACCCCGCACCAGGACAAATATTTGTATGGCGTACAGAATATTTGTTTTGGGTGTGAGTATGTATGTGTCGAATGTGTACAACGGCACCCACAACACGTATCTATATGTGATTTTTTTTGGAAAAATTAGGATCTTTCAACCCATTGGTTAAGTCCGTAGACATTTCAATTGTTATTTTAAAATCTGATACAAGTGATGATTGAATGAAGAATAATTTTACTTTTTTATGTCATGAAGTGGCAAACAGGCATACAGGTTACATTGATAGTAAGTACCGAATAACCAAAATAAGTAAAAAAATAATGATAGCCTATAAATAAAAATCTACAAGAAACCTGAGATTTCAATATGGGTGCGTTGCCATACCTACTGATGCCTAAGGTGTTATGCCTCTTTGCTGGAAATTACAGGGCACATTACTACCTGACCGGAATACGATAGTGCTGAACAGTACCATTTAGTGGCAAGTAGATTAGGTAATGCGGTGATGCCTCCACCCGCGTGCTTCATCTCTGGAGCTCTTCCATTACTAGGTATAACTTACTTCTGTATAGTGCCTATCTTAATGATCAGTCAATAATAGATTTTTCCAATTGTTGTCATAAGTAATATGTACTGAATTTGTCAATTAATTTTTTTCTTCTATATGTAAATTAAAAATACAGATTAACGGTATTTCTATTTTTTTATTATTTTTCGAATTATCCGGACTATCCGGATATCCGAATAATATTTTTTCTTTCCGAATATTTAAAATGGACGGATAATGCATGCAATATATGTAAGTATGATTTGTGCTAATAATAAATCATACTTACATACATACCTAACTAAAGGTATTATTATCTCAACTACTGCTAGCTGTTCAGTTGATGACCATGGTTTGTAAACTTTGTAATGAGTCGTTTTCGTGTTCCGTGTTTTAGATTTCCCACTTAGAGATTTCAGTTGGAAAATTAATTAAAGTTATCTCGTCAGCAAGGGGTCCAATTTAAACCCCAGGACCTTTCTCAGGCTTGTGCAGGAACATGGGTCCAACACGTAGAGGCGCTTTCGAGAATTTTGATCTACTTCGTAATGGGTTGCATTCAGCGGGACCTCTCTCTGACTGTATTAATAGTTAAAACAGACACAGACAGAACCCGCAGAATACATGGGACTATTGTAATGATAAATGACTCGCCAAACTTTGGGCAATGTGGGTGAACTGGGGGGACTAGCTGGCTGGGCCTATGGAGTGAGATCCGGCACCTGCCTATATTCAACATCTCACATTATTGAATCATCACATTGGTGACTCGCCTCTCCTTGGTGGGTCCCCCAAACAGGCAACCCGATGGTTGACGGGGGGCAATACTGGCGTGAGAGGCTAGGGATGTCGAGAGGTGCGTACCGGTTTCACCATCGCGAGCGAGTGATCTCAAGCTCGGAGTGGGCTTCCCCGGTATCTAGTCATCTATACATCTATACAACAAACAAATAAAATTTGTCGTGCGAGATGACGAATAACCCAAATAAAATTGGAATGTCTGTTTGTAATATAAAAAGAACCGCTTTTAACTAAATATATCGCTTCTTTACAAGAATAATGTGACATTTCATATAGAACGATTTAGATGAAATTTCACGTTATTCTTGTAAGAATAATGTTGCATTTCATAAAGAACGATTTAGATGAAATGTCACATTATTCTTGTAAAGAGGCGATATATGTATGTATTCACGGTACATATATGGCAAAATATTTTTTTTTACAATATTTTGTCTGTCTGTCCGTCTTTATGTCTGTCTGTCTGTCTGTTTGTCCCGGCTAATCTCGGGAACGGCTGGGCCGATTTTGACGGGACTTTCACTGGCAGATAACTTATGTAATAAGGAGTAACTTTTATTATACAATAGGTATACGGTAGATACTGAACAATCATTAATTCTCACGCGGACGAAGTCGCGGGCACAGCTAGGACGTAATAATTAAAGTTATATTATTATATATTATTAAATAACATGAAAAGGATGACTCTCAAAAAAAATTACGTAAAAGCAGAATGTCTTATTGTCCTAACGATCACTTGTATTGATATTAATAGGTAACACCGCGTAACCAGTTGAAGGGTATATGTTGGATACAAAATTGCATCTGGACTGGTTGCGCGGTAGAAACAGGAAGATCCATAACGCAAGTGAAGAGAGCAACACGCACAGCGTCACGACTCCTATAATTGAACCCACGTGGCGTTGATTTGATGAGCATTTGAAGTACTTGGTGTCCAACTCGAATATACGACTGTTGTAAAGTGATCTTGGGGTGAAGCATCTGGAACAAGAAATACTGTGGTTCACAAACTATTGGAAACGTCAAATGCCTCCGCTTAGTTACTTTGGAAAGGGGGGGGGGGGCGGTCCGCCACGGGCCTCCGGTTCTGGGGGCCTTCAAAGATCGACTGGTCGCTGGGAATCATGAAAGATTTGTAGAGGTGGTTTTTCATGGTGGTAGAGCTCCAGTGACGGAGCTCGCGGGCGTAGGCACCACTGCATTACCTAATATACTTGCCGCTAAATGGTAGTGTTCAGCATTATCGTGTTCCGGTCAGGGGGTAATGTACGGCCCTGTCATTTCCGGCCCAGAGGCATAACACCTTAGGCCTCAGGAGTGGTAACGCATCTGCATTTTGACCTTGGTCTTCGTGTGGGTGTCTATAGGCTGCAGTCATCACTTGTTTGCCGCTTCCATTATATAAAAAAGAGGTAACGCAGGGAAGGTCGTTTTTTTTTGCTCGCGTGTTTTTCTTGTTGTGTATTTTAGAATCTCCGGACCCCTGATGACCTTAGTCCGCCGCTGAGGGGAAGGCAGCTGCCCCTTACAGGCGTGAAGTTTACTAGACCTAGAGATAAAAAACAGTGCAATTTACAGCACAAAACTGATATGTGCCACTAGTAAAGATACCATACTGGTAATCCTAGAGCCAACCTGCCCTCCCCTATAGTAAAACTGCCCCCATTTATATCGTCAGCTGGCGACGCCTTTAATTATCTGGCAGAGTATGTTATAGGTAACTAGCTGTTCTCCGAGGAACTTCGTACTTACGCCTCACATACTAATATAACAAAAATTAAATCCAAAAAATCTAAATAAAATATTTGTGGAGAATCACCCCTACCATTTTGAATGTAGTGGAAGTGGCAAACAAGCATGTAGTTCACAGTGATGTTAAGTGATGACTGCAGCCTCTAGACACCCACACAAAGACCAAGGTCAAAATGTAGATGCGTTACCACGCCTAGCTACCAGGCCAAAGTTGTTATGCCTTCGAGCCGGAAATTACAGTTCCGTACATAACCTCCTGACCGGACTTCCATTTAGCGGCAAGTATATTAGGTAATGCGATGGTGCCTACGCCCGCGAGTTCCGTCACTAGAGCTCTACCAATTTAGGGATATAAAAATAGACTACAACCGATTCTCATACCTACCAAATATACACACAAAATTTCATAATGATCGGTCCAGCCGTTTCGAAGGAACTTTATATACCTACCTATTAGATAAATATTGATATGAAAGTAGTTACTTAACAGAAAAATTACACGAAAATAGATATATACCTACCTATGCAGGTCTCTTTAAAATTACAGAATTAAACAATTACTTATTTTTTAAGTTCTAATATTTGATTTATTATTACAGTCCGAATCTAATACAACCAACTTCACTTCGTGGGATTTAAGTTTTCATTATAATTAAGTAAAATCAAACCGCGGACACTCCGCCAAAATTCCATACAAACGCTTAATTTGGTCTCTATTACACAGACATCAATCAGTGACGTGTATTTACACGTGCACCTATGTGCCTAGAACGTAGAAAATACCAACCGTCGCCCATAAGAGGGGAGGAGGTTGGGTGATGCGGGGAAATCGGGCGGGACGTCTAAGTGTCCATTCTATAATAGTGTAGCGTCCACTACATTAAGGCGCCAACTAGTGGAACACAGACGAAACCTCACAGTACTTATCTAGTACGGTAGATGGCGTGTAGTCGAATTACATCGCACATACGAAGTATTCTCAAGAGTTGGCATATATACAACTTCCCAACGTCAATCGATGGGCCGCGGTCCGCCAGGCGCTATAACCTCGCCTGGTCGGAGAATCCTCCCTTTTCGTCGGAGGAACACTTCCACCCGTTCCTCCACAGTAGTATTATTACATATTCTCTGGTAAAATACATTGATAGGTGCTCGGAATAGATTCTGTGGATAAATGCGTCATCAGTAGGTCAGCTTTTTGCCTTAAATTGATACTAAACAGAAAAGCAATTGTGGGAATCCCGTCATACCTGCTACTATATTATCACGGCATAGTAACTTCATTATAAAGTTAAATGCTGGCGATAACATAGTACTCAGTATTGTTTATTATTTATTCACAAGTCTCGCAATACACGTTTACGCTAATTATTTTATTTACGTAATAACGGGAAACACTTGACAAGTGATTACTACGGCACGTGGATATAGCTCTTATAAAAAAAGTAACTTCACATTAAAAAACTACTACTTAATCGTCTATTCTAAAAATATTTATTATTTTATATCGAGAAACGAGATGTATTAATTTCCTGAACGCTGCTCAACTGATTTTTTCTCGAAGCTGGACCTACCTAATTGAAGTAGGTAACTGGACTGTTTGCCTAAGATAGATATACCATTTTTATTAATCGTTACAACTTCGAGTGTAATGACGTTAATTATTACGAGTCTGAGTAACAAGGACATTCGTTATGATTATATCACGTCAGTTACCTACAGTCACAGTTTATCTTAATTATGTGTAGGTATACACATACATATTTAATGAAAAAATTAACGTAGTTTTCTACAATATTATCCCTAGTACTATACCTAGGTTGAGCCTACGTGTGATTTTCGATATTTGTATCTTTTTGTACAATCATACCTAATAATGTGGACGCAAATTGGCCAATACAATTGCATATTACTAATGTTCAAATATAACCCAAAAACATTTTATTTTTCAAAATTTAATCATATGAAAATAAACAACCAACTACAACATATATCAGTGTTCGCGTCCATTGCGTAAGTCCAAAGTGGAAGTTTTATAAAAAACAATCAATTTCATTATCGCATCACTATTTTTTTTATCAAAATCCCGCGCGTTCGCTCTCATTTGTTCAACAACTGACTTTAACTATTTTTTTAATACGATCCGTTAGGCGTACAGAACTTCTATCTATATGAACGTTTCTCTTATACGTTAAGGTATTGGCGGTAATTATACTTAATTTAGAGATTGTTATAAGGGAGATCCGTAAAATGGACGCGAACTGGCGTATGGACACGAACCGGCGAAATGACCCTATATCCTCGATGTTTTGGAATATGTTCAATTTATATCACTCAATAGGTGTATATGAGGAGGAGAGCAAGACAAAGAATTTCTTTATTCTTCAATTTGAAACCGTTTATTTTTGATTTAATTTTACAATAGGTACAAGGTAATATCGATGCGTATGGTCGTGTTAATCTTAAAGAAGTGAAGTGAACGAGCGAATGACGTGAAGGAAGCCGCGAGCCGTGCGACGATGCCACCGATGGGAAGTTAGCTCTCGCGCGAAGACAATAGGCTTGCCCTTTTTAGGGTTCCGTAGTAAACAAGGAACCCTTATAGTTTCGTCATGTCCGTCTGTCTGTCTGTCTGTCTGTCCGTCCGCGGTTTAGCGCAAAAACTGTTAGTACTAGAGACTTAAAATTTAGCACAAGTTAATTACACACACCTTAATTACGCCGACAAAGTGGTAGAATAAAAACGTGAAAAACTTTTTTTTTAGGGTAACCTCCCCTACTAGTAACGTGCTTTTATTTTTTTTTATTTTCGATTTTCATATAGTGTGGGATATCGTTGGATAGGTCTTTTAATAATATAATGGGTGTGCGAACATAATTTTTCGATTTAGTTAACTGTTCGTGATTTATTAAGCTTTAAAGTGCAAATTTTCGTTAGACTCAAGTGTCCCCCCCCCCTACAGACTAAACGGTTGTTGTTAGAAATTCAAACGTTACGGCGATAGTAGCTACATATAACGAAATTAAAAGGAAAACTATCACACCTAAGTTGGCCCTGCAAGTTTGCGAGTAATAGTCGACCAAATGTATTTGACTAGAAAATTTCGACCAACTCCATAGAAGAAAATATATTTTTTTTTTCATTACTTCTCTTACTCTGTAACTACGGAATCCTACAATGCGCGTGGCCCGACACGCACTTGACCGGTTTTTAATAATATCAATCGATACAGAATAACAAAATAACTGGTGAAGCCATAAAGAATGTATTATTTCCAAAGAACTGGGTGAGCTATTACTATAAGGAAAAAAATTGTAAGAACTTCAACTTGTGATCTATCGCTTTACTTTAAAAGCTATTGACGTAATCTTAAGATGTACTGTACCGGTTTTAGCAAAAAAATAGTCTTAGCACGTACTGTTACCTCAGATCAGCCTTAACAGAATCGGTAATGTATTTTATTCATTTAGGATGACAAGCACCTCTCTTATGAAACGGCTAAGACTAACCATTTGATATATGTATACATGTCAATTTACAAACAATTTTTTTTATCATGAATTCCACTAAGATATACTGAATATAATATATTCGCACTTACTAATGTAGGGAAGCATATCAGTAGAATGTCTCATTTCCCCTTTTACAAACTGATAACATAGAGTATAGGCATAGAGTTTTATGGTGAATTCAACTGGCTTAAGATTAAAAAAACGCGTGCATTATATACCGATTACCAACTTTGTTTACGGAAGGTAGCCTTCATGCTATGTCATACTGTTTGGAAGACATAAAAATTTAATACTAATTAAATTACCTATCTCCTTACCTTAGCTGTAAAGTCTAACCCCCTTATTCATAATCGTACATTAGATACGTTTTAGCTATAGAATGCTTTGTTTTTGTCAGTTGCATTGTCAAATGTACAGGATAGAAAAAGACAAAGGAGAGATTAGCAACACTTTAGCTAAAATACGTTTATGAATAAGGAACCTATTAATAGGAAAAAATATCTACTACCCTTACCTTAAGTGATCATATTCCTTTGCATGTATCTGCAATTTTTTCAGCCAGACAATTTTACAGTCACATTGCCACATATTACCCTGCAGATCTAACTTCATCAGCTGACCCAATGGCGTGACCAGTTTCTCGTTCAACGTAGTCAGTCGCGATCCTTTCACAGAAAACTTTTCAAGAGTAAAATCATCGGCATCCTCCAGTACTTCATGACCAAAGGCATCAACACTGAATCGCGTCAGATTCTTGTTCCTTTCCAATTCTAAATCAATCAAGCCATGCAACGACGAGAAAGTGTAAGCGGGAATTTCGGTTATGTTCAAATTGTTTAACTTCAACCATTTCAAGCCCGGAACTTCGGCGAAATCTTCACCGGATATCTCATTTATAGGATTGTCTGACAAATCTAGGTATTCCAAGGTGAATGGCAATTCGAATACATCCTTTAAGTTGTTGTTTGAAATTACAAGCTTCCTCAAATCGTACGCATCCACAAAAAAGTTATCGTGAACATTGTTTAGATTGATCCCACCAATCGATAACGATTGTATTTTCCGGGTTAATCCATATCCGCTTCGGTCAAACAAATTCATATCCTCAAGGCTCGGGCCTAACTCATTGTTGTCCAGAACAATTTCTTTCAAGTCGCTCAAATGATGAAAAGTCAGCTGGGAAAATGTTGTAAATCTATTGTTGGCTACATTGAGGTATTCCAACTTGATAATATATTGAAACGTTTCTTTATCAATAAATTCAAGTTCGTTGTCACTCAGATCCAATATTTTCAACGATTTCAATTGTAACGCATCAGCACTGATATTCACTATTTTGTTATTGTTCAATAATAGTTCGATTAATGAGTCAGATTTTAGTAAACTTGAGGGAAGGACACCGGTGAGGTTGTTGCGACTGAGATCCAAGGAGTACGGAGCCGGAGGAAGGATGTAATCATCTTTCAAAATCCGTGGATTGTAGGAGCAGTCTACAAATTCACCGGGGATTTCCAGGTTATTTTTAAAGCGGCAAACACAAAAATCACTATCACACACATTTAAAGTTTGGACTTGATGGAGTACGAAGATGCACAAGAACAAAACGGCGAGCATTGTTAGGTCGCGAATGGAGCATCAAACACTTTGTGATAGAGTAACAAAGCGAAATAGTTATCAGCTGGCGTCAACCGTTATCGCTGATTGTTGGTCATTTCACTGATACGTGCTCGACAAAGATAAGAGAAGTGATTGCTCAATGAGTTATTTGTAAATAAAGAGTCGATTCTGTCTATTATGAATCTAAAAAGCATCATTTGTTACTGATGTGGATAGAGGCGAGTAGCCTCTAGCACGAATCACCTACCTAGTTGGACTTTATGTCTTCTTGTTGCCCAAATTCAGAATTAATATTATTAGTAGTTCGTCTCCTACTAACACTAGCCTCGTTTTATCCTTCTTACATTCACAATAAAATCTAATAGCTATTGCCCGCGACTTCGACTGCGAGGAATTTGTATAGGTATAGGTATAAACAGCCATCATACGTATATTTTGATAAAATAAATGCTGTCAATTTTCGGTATTGGGCTTTCGACCGTCTTTATTAGAAAATCCTTCAATTACAGATAAAAGTACCCTTTCTTCGACTCTGGATTATCAACTGAATACTTGAACCAAAATTAATTATAATAAATAATAATAATAATGGCAACCCATTATACGTCCCACTGCTGGGCACGAGTCTCTCCTCTTTTTTTTTTTGGCGGGAGGCCTGCAGCTTACTCCACCACGCTGCTCCAATGCGGATTGGTGGAGGTGGGTGGGTTAGAGGTTAGTTAGGTTAAAATTAATTAAAATCGGTTAATCAGTGCGCATTTTCCGTACATACTTTCAATTCCTATTTCCTCTCTTTAGGGGATGATTTATGAAAAACAAAGCTTAGCTTATGTCCTTCCCAGGGTCAGAGAATATATAATAATACTACGTATAGAATGGACACTTCGACGTCCCACCCGATTGCCCAGAATCACCCAACCTCCTCCCCTTCTTATGTGCGACGGTTGGTATTTTCTACGTGCTACGCACACAGGTGCACGTGTAAATACACGTCACTGATTGATGTCTGTGTAATAGAGACCAAATTAAGCGTTTGTATGGAATTTTGGCAAAGTGTCCGCGGTGGGCCAGGGTCTCAAACTATCTCCATTCCAAATTTAATTAAAATCAATTCAGCCGTTTTGACGTGAAAGCAGAGCATACAGACGGACAAACATACACATAAAATTATAATATCTACCTTTTAATTAGGTATAAAATTATAATAGTAATTAGCGAAATAGCGAAGGCTGGTCAATCTGTACTAACCATAGAAACAAGTTTGATGAAATATGAGGGATTCCCTGCCTCGCTGAGTCATAGCGTCTTCGGTTTACGTGATGACGATGCGTCAATGTCGTCATTTATCAATACATACTGCAAATTGTAAAATCTCATCGACTATAGAAGAAGGAAGGCTGATTGGTCTGTGTAAAATCTACATTCATGAAAGACATTATAATACTTAATTTTTTTCGTGTAAGATTTTACAACTGCACGAAATATCATTAGAAATCAAAATTTATCTAGAGTGAATAACAATTAGGTAGATAAAGTAAAATAGAAATTAAGTAATTAAAATGTAGTTAAAAAACTTTTAATTAAATATATCGCCTCTTTACAAGATAATTTGACAGTTCATATATGTAGAACCTTAGACTGGTAGAACGATCTTTAAGAAATGTCACATTATTGTTGTAAAGAGGCGATATATACAAAAGATATATATTTTTTTTTTAGGTAAGGGACCTTGCAAACAATCATGCAAGGTGTGGGGCTTCGGTAGCTTAGTGCTAAAGCGGCTGGACTGGTTATCCTGCGGTCGCAGGTTCGATTCTTGCCCGAAGTCAAATCTTTCTTTCCGTTTTTTCTTTCATTTCTAAAGTTCACTCGCATGTGTTATTGCGAAAAATAAATAGTACAACAAGCATGCAGCTCACATTGATTTTAAGGGATGACTGCAGCGTACCTATTGACGGCTACATAAAAACCAGAGGTCAAAATGCAGATGCGTTGCCACCCCTGAGACCTAAGTTGTTATGTATCTGTGATACTCGTAGTTACTACGGGGCCATGTCATTACCATCTAACCGAAACACGATAGTGCTGAACACTACCATTTGGCGGCAGATAGAGGTAATGCGGTGGTGCCCACGCCCGCGAGCTCCTTCACTAGAGGTCTACCACCAGTAAAATTACATATTTTTTTATAAAATATCAATTTTATTTTAATATATTAATTTTACTTTTACTGGTGGTAGAGCTCCAGTGACGGAGCTCGCGGGCGTTGGCACCACCGCATTACCTAATATGCTTGCTGCTAAATGGAAGTGTTCAGCACTATCGTGTTCCGGTCAGGTGGTAATGTACGGTCCTGTAATTTCCGGCACAGAGGCATAACAGCTTGGGCCTCGGGAGTGGTAATATATCTGCATTTTGACCTCTGGTCATTGTGTCTGTAGGCTGCAGACATCACTTAATATCAATGTAGACTGCATGCTTGTTTGCCACTTTTATTACAAAAAAAAAGAAAATGAAAAATGTATTCGTCGTAATCAAAATCAAAGTTATTCACTTAGCAGAGTTCCAAGTGCAGCGACTACTGAGAAGAACTCCGCTATCAAAGAAATTCATTAGGAGCTCTTTTTTAAAACTTATGTCTAATACGGATAGTTTTTTTTTTTTTTTTTTTTTTTTTTTTTTTTATGGCATTGTATGTTGTACTTATGCCAATGACAAACTAGGGAAACTTTTCATTTATTTAAAATTCCTACAAATAACGGAATTTTGAACGAATCATTTAGGAAAGTAAGATACTGAGATAGGTAAAAATATAGAAGGAAGGAAAAGTCTAAATATAAGTATGATAAGTAATATGTAACAAATAAAATTATAATTTAATATTGTTTGATAATATATATTCATATAAAATGTTATATATATTAATAGAGTTGTAAAATAATAAGCAAGATAAGGATGAAGGAAATGGAACTTGGAGGGCTATAAGAGATTTATAAAATATGGAATGATCATAAGAAGGACAGGAGAAAAAGAGGTGGTTCGCATCACCAATTTCAGCTCCGCACTCACAATTGGGTTCCCGAACTATATTAAGTCGATGAAGGTGATGAGGAGTTGCGGTATGATTCAATCTCATTCTAGTGATAATACTCGAACATCTTCTATCAAAATTCATTGAAAAGAACCACGGCTTACGGGGGATGTTTGGTTGAATAGCACGATAAAATTTGCCTTTGTCTTTTGAACTGCTTGCCCATGATTGTTCCCAAGAAGATAAAAGGAACGTTTTCGGGAGAGAACTCAAATCAGGACAGTATATTTTGTATGGATGTACGTCTCCACCGTACACAGCCTCATTCGCAAGTTCGTCGGCTTTTGTATTACCAGAGATACCACAATGTCCCGGAATCCACGCAAACTGTACAGAGTAACCTTTGATACAACACTGAAGTAACAATTTGCGAATTTCAAAAATTATAGGGTGTTGGGGGCTCATTTTAAAAGGAAATTTTTGAATAGCTTGTAATGCACTTAAGGAATCGGAGAATACAATGGTTTTATTCAATTTGCATGTAAGAATATATTCAATAGCTTTAAAAAGTCCAAAACACTCGCCTGAAAATACAGTCGATTCAGGGGGCAATTTAATTTTCTGGACAATATTAAATTTGCTGTGATAAACGCCTACACCAACACATTTCTTCTCGTGTTTAGAGGCATCCGTATAAATTGCGTGGTATTCATAAAATCTTTCTTCAAGAACGGCATTAAAAACGATATTAGCATTGTGCTCTTTCCGAATCCCCATATTATAATGAACGATGGGTACTTGTGACAAAGAATCATAAGCGCAAGAAAAAATAGGAAGAGTTGCGGATCTGTGGACAGGTGCAGAAAGAGCATTGAACTTTCGAAAACTAACAACTAAACAAGGAGGAGGTTTATGTGCCCAGTAAGATTGAGTATCAACATATTCGGAAAGTTTTTTAAGCTTATTAAAGAGAGGATGATTATCAAACTGAATACAGCGAAAGAAATATTTGTCACATAAATATTGGCGTCTTAGGTGTAGTGGTGGATCACCACATTCTATTTGAAGAGCATTAATCGGACTAGATATCATTGCGCCACATATAATTCTTAATGATTTTGATTGTATTCTGTTTAATTTGTCGAACGCCGTTGTGTTACATGGTTCCAATAGAAAGGTTCCATAGTCTAGGACACTCCTTACTAAAGCATTATAAATTAGTTTTAAATAGAACAGATGAGATCCCCACCATACGCCCGATAAACATCTTATCATGTTTAAATGTTTCTCACATTTATTAGACACGTGATCACAATGAAACATACCAGAAAGTTTCTTATCCAATATCACTCCTAAAAATTTGACACTGGTTTTTATCGGTATAGGAACATTATCATAGAACACGTCGATAGCAAGAGGCCGACGCATACGAGAAAACAGGACCACGGAGCTTTTGGAAGTAGACAACTGCAGCCCATTAATATCAAGCCATTTTTTTAAGGCACTTAAAGATGATGATAATTCATTGGCAGCCAGATTTACATCTTTATTAATGGAATAAATGAGGAGGTCATCAGCATATTGTAATGTAGATACCTGATCTCCAAGGGAGGATTCCAAATCATGCGTATAAATATTGTACAATAATGGACTTAGTACAGAGCCCTGGGGAAGCCCCCTCGATACCAATCGATAATGATCGGCTTCGTTGTTAGTTAAGCGCAAAGACCTGTCAGTTAACATATCCGAAATAAAATTAATAAACAGTTTTGGAACATTCAGATTAATCAATTTTTGAATTAGAATTGGAACTTCTACATTGTCATACGCAGAATTTAAATCCAAGAAAGCAGCTAATACTGATTCGTTTTTTGAGAACGCCAATCTTATATCTGTAGTGAATATACTTAAGCTGTCTATTGTGCCTTTGCCTTTCCGAAAGCCATATTGACTTTGACTTAAAACTCTATTTGATTCGATGAGCCATTCGAGTCTATTTTTTATGAGATGTTCAGAAATTTTTATTAATACCGAAGAAAGAGCTATAGGACGATATGATGAAACAAGAGAAGGATCCTTATTTGGTTTCAATATTGGAATTATTATTTGGCACTTCCAATCCGTTGGAATTTTACTAGTTAAAATAACAGAATTAATTATGTCCAAATAGTATGATAGAGAATTATAGCTAAGGCGGTTTAAAAAAGAATATGAGATATTATCTGGACCTGGAGCAGAATCTCTAACGTGTTCCAGAACACTTTTTAATTCTGGATATGTAAACGGGGCACTGAGGTCAGTTAGTTCAGCTTGAGGAATTTCGAATCTCGGTATTAATTGATGGACTGAAGGAGATGCAATCATGTCTAAAAATGGAACTGTTATCGAAGTAGGAATATAGCACGATGGAGAATCATCAATGCCGCACCGAAATCTTCGAATATTGCGCCATACTAATAATGGTGGAGTATTAGGCGAAATTGTTGCGCAAAATTTTTTCCAACTCTCCTTTTTTTTAAGTTTAAATAATTTCTTAACGCCACATAATATGTTTTTTAAATTTAAGTAATTCTCCATCGACATCTCTTTTTTATATTTTGATTCTGCATTCTTTCTTATTATAATGGCCTCCCTACATTCACTATCCCACCAAGGCGGACATGGAATTTTTGAAATATGTTTCTTAATCGGAAATGTTTCATTAGCAACTTCTACGATAGCATTCGCAAGAGATTTAGCTCGACAAGAAACACTTGATGACGGAGATATTAATGCGAGCTTTTGATCAACTTTAGAACTATATTTTTGCCACGTCTCCTCTGATACATTATATAAAATGTACTTGGTGCGATATTGTTTTTTTATATTAAAGTTATTCCCACAATCTACACTTAACAGCTTTAGGGTCATAGCTCACTACAGCCACCCGGCACCCAACCAGCGCCCGACCGCCTCGAGCGGCCTGCACTCATTACATCAACTCCGCTCTGTATCGCCTCGACCGCAAGCCGTCAACGCGCGGGTGGTGAGTGAACCATTCGGTGACCACTAGCTTGTCTTGGGTTGACTTTGCATTCTTGCATTCAACTCGCTGTTCCCAAGTGGACCGCGAGTGGTCACAATTCACAACTAACATCGCGTCATTCCCCCGTGGACCACCCGTGGATAGCGAGTGGACGCTGTAAAACGAGGCGGTGCTAGTCGGGTGCCGGGTGACTATAGTCAGCTATGACCCTCAAACTGGAATCACATAAATGGTTATGTGGAGGAACGGGTGGAAGTGTTCCTCCGACGAAAATGGAGGATCCTCCGACCAGGCGAAGGCGGCATATATACAACTTCCGGCTGGGAAGTTGTATATATGTCAACTCTTGAGAAATCTTCGTATGTGCGATGTAATTTGACTGCACGCCATCTATCGTACTAGACAAGTACTGTAAGGTTTCATTGTATTCCACTAGTTGGCGCCTTAATGTAGTGGACGCTACAGTTGTTCAATCACGTGTTATTATTGTTTTATTTATATTGTTACCCCAGTTTATGTGATTCCAGTATAGGGCGGCCACACAAATCTGCGATGCGATGCGATGCGGCGTACGCAATTCGCAGTTATGTGTGGCAGCCCTTAAACCTCGCAAGTGTAATAATGTAAACGTCCATAGCCTTCCTCCTGGTGAGACGTCATGAGATTTGGCTCAACCTCCTCCGATAGATTTTTTATGTAATGAAGCTGGTAAACAAGCATGCAGTTCACATTGTAGTGCTGAATGCAGCCTATAGACATCCGCACAAAGACCGGGGTGCCCAAAGCCTAACTTTCGTTTATGACGTTATCTTGTCAGTTTCGTATCGCCTATCAAAACATTTTGCTCTTATAGGTAGAGTTTTTGGCGGGCACCTTGAAAGATGCGTGTGGTGCTCTTATTTTATTTCATTTTCTTGGTGTATTTTTGAGTTATATTAAATAAAGTTGGTGGCATTTTATTTGATATAGGCTTATTACAGTGCTCGCGTATAGTGAAATAGAATAACAGTGCGAAAACACGTATTTTCGGGTTGCCTCCAAAACTGCATTGTAAATGTTCTGGTAAAGTAGCCATCGCTTTACTCGAATTACTGTGACTCTGACTGACGGACTGATAAATTGAGTGACTGACTCTGAATTTTACGTTGCTACGAATTGGAAATATCGTTTTACTTGACACTGGCAATATGCAAAACAAGCAATGCCATAAAATTACAAAAAAAAAAAGAAAACAAGTAGGTATGTACCTACTTGTGGACGAAAACACTTCCAGGATAAAGTTAGGCGGTACGAAACTGACAAGATGATGTCATCATCGAAAAATAAACGAAAGCTTATGCGTCCCTGCACACGTTGCCGCCGCGCCACCGCGCCGCCGCGCCGTCGCCTCCTTATATTTTTTTATTATTATGATATAACATAATAATAATATATATGTGGGCAGGGCACATAGCTCGACGAACTGACGGCCGTTGGGGCAGAGCAGTTCTCGAGTGGCGACCGCGTACCGGAAAGCGAAGTGTGGGCAGGCCTCCCACAAGATGGACCGACGACCTGGTGAAGGTCGCGGGCAATCGCTGGATGAGGGCGCCCAGGACCGTTCGTTGTGGCATTCTTTGGGGGAGGCCTTTGACGACAAGACGAAAAGACGTTAACTGCTGAAAGTTAACGTCTTTTGGCTGAAATGATGATGATGATGATATAACATACGAAAACGAAAGCCAAATTAAATCGGCTGAAAATAAGAGTTGCTGGCTGTTAAAGATAAAATATTAGCAACCATATTTTGATAGGCAACCTAGTGGACATATATTCTCTAGATTACAAATATGCGTAAAAATTAGGTTTGCAGGATATCTGGATGAAGGAAATAATTCTGCAGTAGGATCCTAACCTTGTGTTGCAAAATCGTGTTTAATCGTTATGTAAATATTTATGCTCCGCTCGCCCGCCGTCTGGTGTAATTATTTTCCCACAGTTGGTATGTACCTACAACTCATTTGTCAAGTTTTTTTTATGCAAGGAATTTGGATACTGAAGTGAATCGCAATAGGTAGGACTTTGGGAAGAGTAAGCATGTTATGGCATACATTACATATATTTGACGAAATAATACTATCGTTCAGTGACGGAGCTCGCGGGCGTAGGCACCACCGCATTACCTAATATACTTGCCGCTAAATGGTAGTGTTCAGCACTATCGTGTTTCGGTCAGGTGGTAATGTACGGCCCTGTAATTTCCGGCACAGAGGCATAACACCTCAGGCCTCAGGAGTGGTAACGCATATGCATTATGACCTCGGTCTCTGTGTAAGTGTCTATAGGCTGCAGTCATCACTTAACATCAATGTGAACTGCATGCTTGTTTGCCACTTCCATAACATAAAAAAAGTCAAATATATGTTTACACACCTACTACTGTGAACATAGACTTTTTTAATGTCAAGAAGGTGACAAACAAGCATGCAGTTCACATAGATGTTATTGATAACTGTCTTTCGACCAGAGGAGTTCACCTCTGGTTTTTGTGTAGATGTCTATAGGCTGTAGATGCAATGCCACCCCTGAGACCTTAGTTGTTGTCTCTGCGGTAGTTATTACGGGGCCATTTGACCGAAACTGGATAGTACTGAACACTACCAAATGGCGGCAGGTAATGCGGTAGTTTCCGTGCTTCGGAGGGCACGTTAAGCCGTCGGTCCCGGTTGCTATCGATAGATAGCAGTCGTTAAACCTTGTCGGAGGCCTGATGGGCGGTTTGATAACCTCCCACAACGGGTTGGCCACTAACCGTAACTCCACCAATCCGCATTGGAGCAGCGTGGTGGAGTAAGCTCCACCGTGGTGGAGTAAGCCAGGCCTCCCCCCAAAAAAGGGGAGAGACTCGTGCCCAGCAGTGGGACGTATAATGAGTTGCCATTATTATTTATTATAATGCGGTGGTGCCTACGCCCTTGAATCCCTATATTGGATCTCTACCACCCGTAAAATTGTTTGGTGTATACTAACATTTATTAAACCAATGCTCTTTCTTTACTACACGCGTTAAATAACAGAAAATACAATTTCTGGCTCCTTTGGTGAGATTCACAGACCGCACTACAACTTTACTTTGAGCAAAGTAGGTACAATACCCTCCATGCATGCAGTTCAAATTGATGTTAAGTGATGTCTGCAGCCTATAGACATCCACACAAAGACCAAGGTCAAAATGCAGATGCGTTACCACTCCTCAGGCCTAAGGTGTTATGCCTCTGTGCCGGAAATTACAGGGCCGTACATTACCATCTGATCGGAACACGATAGTGCTGAACACTACCATTTAGCGGCAAGTATATTAGGTAATGCGGTGGTGCCTACACCCGCGAGCTCCGTCACTCGGAGCTCTACCACCAGTAAAGGTTTCAAGTACCTACCTATAGGACAGTCTAACCCTTCTGACAGTCTCTATGCGTAGGTACCTACTTTCCTCAAAGTAAAGTCGTAGTGCGGTCTGTTAATCTCAGGGTAAGATTCACAGACCGCACTACGACTTTACTTTCGAGCAAAGTACGCTTTGAACTGTCAAAACCCATACATTTCTGACAGTTCTAAGCATACTTTGCTCAAAGTAAAGTCGTAGTGCGGTCTGTGAATCTCGCACTCACACTTGGAATATGTAACTGCAACGGGCGGAAAGTACTAAGATCACCCATTGGGTCGGTGGTACTGTGTGATTAATAAATGAATGACACGACGATTTTCAATTAATTCAACATTCAATTAAAACGGTGTACCTAGATTATTAATAGGAACCACTTGCCACGTTGCCACAGCCGGGACATGCATGGTTTTCCACACTTATTGCTGTATAATATTATCAATTAGTGAGCAGATTTTCCCGTGAGTATCGTTTTTCCCTACCTAGTTAGTTTTCTTTATTTCCCTAGGTATATGCATTCATAAAAATTCTATTCACGTTGTTTCCATATATGGTAGCAATCTTTAAAATTCTGAAATATTCGTTTTAATAATTGCTTGATCAGGTTAAAGTTTTTATGTTATGGCAGTGCCAAACAAGCATGCAGTTCACATTTATGTTAAGTAATGATTGCAGCATATAGACACCCACACAAAGACCAAGGTCAAAATGCAGATGCGGTACCACTCCTGATGCCTAAGGTGTTAAGGGTCTGTGCCGGAGATTACAAAGCCGTACATTACCATCTGATCGGAACACGATAGTGCTGAACACTACCATTTAGCGGCAAGTATATTAGGTAATGCGGTGGTGCCTACGCCCGCTAGCTCCGTCACTGGAGCTCTACCTCAGTAAAGGTTTCAAGTACCTACCTATAAATACATTTTTTTTAATTGTTATAATCTTTTTATTTTATATTTTTATATAATGAAGTGAGCAAACAAGAATGCGGCTCACGATATGGCTACGTGATGACTGCAGCCTATAGACACCTACACAATCCAGAGGTCAAAATGCAGATGTTTTGCTACACCTGAGACCTAAATTGTCACGTCTCTGTGATACTTATTACGGGGCCATACATTATGTATATCTCTTCTTACTTACATAAGTGTTTCTTCGCAATAGAGCGAACGTTGGACCGCCCATAATCGCATGTCTGTGTCCCTCTGCGATGTCCTAAGCCGAGGTACATAGTATTATTACATATTCTCTGCCACTGTACTGGAAATTCCATTAGGCACCACCTGATCGGAACATGATAGAGCTGAGCACTGTCAAGAAGAATTGACAAGAAGATAAGGTGATGCAGTGGTGCCTACGTCCTCGTGCTCTGTCATTGGAGCTCTACAATCATTAGATGAATTGGAGGTAGGTACATAATTATTTAATTTTCGTGCTTTCAACATTAGGTTTACTTCTTTAAGGGTGGAATTATGAAAATATCTCCATGTTAGTGTAGAAGTTAGGGAGCGGACCTAGTCATCACGTTCATAGACACTAAAGTAAAAAACCGTATAATAATTTAATCAGTTCTTTATTTTTATATTATTTTATCAATTGCTGCTTATTGTCTAATAATGTTACTTATAGTCTATTAATTTTTATATTGTATTTTTGGCACCTATCCATAAATCACAGTGTGTCGGGTTGAGGCACTAAACACTGATAATGGTAAGATCTATAATAAATAAATATACTTAATTACAATATAGCTTACAGTGCTTAGAAAGAAATATTGTACATCGAGCTTGGGAAAGAGAAAATCGGCTTGTTTCGACTTTGTAGAGCACACTGCATACGTAAGCACAGATAATGCGTCATTGGTCAAAGGAGATGTTGCAAAAATGTATGGACCTCCGGCCATGTATTGTACACAATATCATTAACAGGCAAAATCAACATAAAAACGTTATTTACTGCATATTTTCACATATTTAGCTTTGTTTGCAGTTACAAAACATTATTTGCAGTTAGAATTGCAACTCAAAACTAACATGGCGAATATGGCGCGCGATGTCATTTTGACATTTTCATTTTCAAAACTTGTTTTTTTGATTAAATAGTACTTGGAGAAAAAAGGAATATTTTCTAATACTATCGAAATCGATTTCATGTGTTAATACTAAACTAATCGATTTCCAATTTTAAAAAAATCATCGGAACTTTTCTAAATTGATCGATTCAATACATCTTTTTTTTTATAATATGTGATGCACTATTAAGGTACACATAGCATTAGTTTTGTTTTATCTACTTAAGTACGATATTATCCCAAGCGTCGGCTGTATCGCCGCCATGTTGAACATGGTTGAGAATGATGAAATCGTTTGAATTAAATGTGGTTCTAACTCTAAAATATATTCTTGAATAAATTAATTGTATTTTTTTCAGAATCTTCTCTAATTTACTTATTTTTTGAGGACATGTACGAACCAGAGCCGAACTCGCAACATCTCCTTTGATCAAAATGGTTGACAAACGTCTTACCTATAGTATAGGTAAGGTGCGAAAGAGATAACCCTCTACAGACCCCGATGTAAGCCAAAGTCTCCTTCCTGAGGTCGATGTACAGTCATCGACCATAATAGTAAGGGGAGCCCAGGATGTATACATTTGTTTTTAGTATTTTGTATTTACTCGAGCGCATCAGATTAAGATATGGGAGATACCTTGAAGCCTGTTGTTAGTTACCTTCATTAAATCTAGTTTGTATATAGAGCGGCGCCCGGGGAGTAGCCCTTAAAAAAAATCAAAAGGTTGCTACGATCTTACTCATCTTCCGAATCGTCTGAATTTTGGATAGGAGCATTGTTTGCACATTTACACCCCTCTCAGAATATGTGACACGCTCTTGCTTGACCCATGACGTTGATGCCGCAACTTTTTCAAAAACATTTGATTCTTTAAAAAACGAAGGTGAATAATTACTGAAGAATGTCAGATACCACGAGAGTATGTAAAGTGAATCCATACAAAGCTCCCATCCACAAATTCTGACGGTTCGGATGCGAGACAAGCTCGTGGCGGAAGCAAACTGACGCGCTGGAGTAAATTCAAATATCCCCTCTTGGGCTCCCCTACTATAACCTCCTACCGTCTAGCGTCTCCGAATCAAAATTATGACTAGCCATGTCAGATAAGAAAAATAAATAGGTACATAAGTATTGGGAGATCAAATCTAAGAGTGGATACTTATTTTTCTTCGTCTGATACCTATTTTTTGTAAGGAAGGTGACAAACAAGCATGCAGTTCACATTGATGTTAAAGGTTGACTGCAGCCTATAGACGTCTGCACAAAAACCAGAGGTCAAAATTGCGTTGCCAGCGTTGCCTGAGACCTAAGTTGTTATGTCCCTGGAATAGTTATTACGGAGTCAAAACAATTGTCTGCAAATGATCCATACCATCTTAATCTAGCATCGATCAGCTAATATGAAAAGTTGTAGGTACTGATCCGAAATTATCTGGATTTTTTGTAGAAACACTGTCGTAATGCACTACGATTGGCGAACGCGAGCATAGTAGGCGGCGCAACACCCATAAGAATAACAATAATATGATCAGTCCAATGCAAACGAGGACTGTCACGATGGTACCACTGTACATGGCCCAGGTACGCTGGAAGGTGGTGGTGATTTTGACAGTGTAGACAGTGAGCGCGCATGTGGTGGTGTTGTACTCGTAGTTGAGGACACTGCTGCCCTCCAGATGAGCTGGAGTTGCGCATCTGTAACAAATACAATAAATTAGGTCAATAATTTTGGACACAGATACATTTTTTGACACTTGTTTCTCATATGTCCAGTTTGGGGACACGTGATACAATTTGGGGACAAATGGACACCTCACTCACTATCAATTTATGATAACGTTAGAGTGCTATTTGTGTTTTTATTGTTCTGTGGGGAAGAATGGGGCTTATAAATATACATTTTGACTAGATGCAAGAGACGGTAGTTACTTCATTAAAAAAAAATAGATGTTAACTTTTTCTAATTATGACAACAAGGAAGAAAAACATATACCGTGAGAATGATAGAGTTAGTGATAGTGGTGTTCTGGAGGCAAGGAGGAGCTAGAATATTACCTAATACGTACCTACTTCAGTTTTTTAACTTTATACCTAACTAATTACAATTAGGGAATATTTTAGTTTCGCAGAAAAGTCGATCTCCAAAATTATAAAATTATTAAGTATGTATGTTGTATAATAATATTAAAGACGTATCGGGATACACGCACATACCTATAGGGTTCCGTTTCTCCACCTATATTTTGATCGTGAGAAACTAAAATAACATAGGTACCTTACGTATGGAGGTACTTTAAAAAATATTTGATTACTTTCTCCACAGAGCTAAGTAATATTTAGCAGAAGACTGAGTAAAACTCCGGACAGACGGACGGACAGACGTGACGAAACATTATGGGTTTCTTGTAGGTTATGGAATCCTTAAAAGTAAAAAACTATTCACCAACTGCCAGACAGTTAATTAAGGCTGCTGAAATATACCTGCACCATAAATGTTAAAACCCCATTATTCAATGTTTAATGACAAGAGAAGGCAAGGATCAAAATTTGTAAGAGACAATGTAAATTACTTTGAATGAGAGACATTAAACTGAGTACTTTATTTTAATTTATTGCCTCCTACGCGTACCGAATCCTGTAACATTGATGATCTGATCAAGTGCTACATGACAATTATATTTTCGAGGAGAGCAATGGCTGCCACATGCGTCATACTCGTGAACGGGTGCTAATTGTGGGGACTGGTCTGTTATGATTTGCGGGTGTTATTTTCTATCACGATATTAAGCTGTTGATGGGTATTTGCGTATGTGTTTATATGCAAATATTTATATGCCATGGAAGTTCACAAGTTCATTATCTTTATGCTATTTCAATTCTATTTAATAATATTTGTATTAAATCTAAGGTTTTGACAAAAGAACAACACGCTAAGTTTGTTGGGTAGCGGAGTTCTTTTCAGTAGTGCCTGCACTTGGAACTCTGCTAAGTGAATGACTATGATTATGACGAACAGATGTTTCTTCTATGAAGGAATTGAAAATTTTGATGATTTCCTATGAATACCTATTGGATTATTATTAAAAGTCATTCTCTCCAGGTAGCTTATAACCCGACAATGCAAAAGTGTCCTTGTTCCAATTCGAAATAAATGATTTGATTTTGAATTTTTGAATTTCAAGCCGACTCTACAACCGTGTGTGACGTCGCGCCGTAAATTCACGGGTAATACCTACCTTATAAATAAACGAATGACATCGGGTCATGCAAGGTCAAACGTATTTTTTGTCACCGCGAGTGTAGAGCCGACTTTAAATTAACCCAAGCATCGTTCCAATTGACCCCAATACGACATCAAGTCGATTGAGACAAATTACGCAAATGTATTAATGACATCATATCATTCATCACTTCAGCCCGAGGACTTCGCCGCTGGACAAAAGTCTTCTGCCTTCTACAGAAATGCCTTAGTGGAGAATACCTTGGAGAATCGCCACGCTTGGCATATGGATTGGCGATGGCAGTGGAGGTTTTATCGGATTCTGCTGTCCATCCCGCATTATTTCCTTCACTATCGCCCCTTTAAGAATGGTTTCACCGCCAAGCGACTTTGTTGTTTTACAGACTACACAAGCGAAAGCATCCTCCCCCAGGAGTGCGCGGTGGTACCATAACTTATGGGCGGTGTTGTCACCTTCCGACGTGACATGATTATAATGGCAACCCATTATACGTCCCACTGCTGGGCACGATTCTCTCCCCTTTTTGGGGAGAGGCCTGGAGCTTAATCCACCATGCTGCTGCAATGCGGGTTGGTGGAGGTGGGTGGGTTAGTGGTCAATCCGCTGTCGGATATTTTCCAATCGCCCATAAGGCCTCCGACAAGGTTTAACGACTGCTATCTATCGATAGTAACCGGGACCGACGGTTTACAAGCCCTCCGAAGGACGGAAACGCGCATTTAATTTGCCACTAGCGGTCACCCATCACACTACCCGACCGCGCCCGTAGTGCTTAAACGAGTAGATCGCTTACGATCTAACCAGCCGCCGGGCCATGCGCGCTTCATGTGTGACATCATTATCAAATAAATCGAAATAAAACGTTTCAAGTCCAAAGTCAGGCGGAGTCCTACATCAAGATTTCTCCTCCTACTACAGAAGGGAGGGAGTCTTCGGTCACAGATGTGACGTTAGTACTTATGTGAATTTCCTAAGAAACTTTGATCGTAAACTTGAATAAAGTATTCAACCGATTTATCTCTGATATTTTTGCATAATCAACTACAACGTAATTACCTACGTACCACGGTAAATATTCTGTGATCGCGGCATTCCTAGCCTCATATTGGTCAACTGTATGTCGCAGGATGCAAGTGACGCAACCCAACGCAGCGCAGCACAAATTAATATCGAGATGTCGAGTCATGGCAATATTATTTTGCCAGAGAAATCAAAGAATACCTACATTGCGATTCTGTATTCACGCCTGCTAACTAACGCCGCCGTTACGTAGTATTATTACATATTCTCTGGCGCCGTTTTGTTTTGCAACCGGCGATTTACCTAAGCTAAAATTTTATTACCTAGTCGAAATTAGTCGTTTGTATTTTAATGTAAGTAAATAATTATGACGATAGCGATAAACAAGCAGCATGCATGCAGTTCGCAATATAATATTTGTACATGAATACTTTAAGCGTATAGACATCTACACAAAAACCTATGGTGAATATGCAGATGGGTTAGTTTAAAATTAGCGCATCACCTCTTGCAGGCAGCCTCTCTACATCAATCCCAACAACATCTGTTCTACGACTTTTTAAAATTCATGGTTTATAAAATTTAAATTTTCCCATAGAAAAATATTTTTGGCTCTAAACTGGCATTTACTCTTAGCGTAGGTACCTATGCCACGCACCTTTGCCTAGGCAAAATATGCCATATAATAGTATGTTATGTATATACCTACTCGTAGTATGTTACGCCGTAGTAAACGCGTCTACATATTCGCCCACGCATGTTATGCCACCATTCATAGATTGCAAACGATTCTTATCTTACGTAATACTTATTATTATAAAGCCATTAGTGCGCCTTGATTTTGTACGTAACAAAAATCTTTAAGTATGTTCCTATTAATAGACGCGAGTTATTACGAACTTGTCCAGGTACCATTCAACAGCTGATGAAAAAAGTAATGATGATTCGATTCCGTGACCCCATCAACGCGACTTCCTTATATGTAGGTAATTTATGTATGTAGGTATTGTAGGTGGGTGCAAAATCCTTTGAAAATGTAAAAAAAAATCGAAGAACGTACCTACAAAGTCCGATCTACAAAATTAGTAGTGACAGTTTAACATCGAATATTTATCTATTTTATTTTTATTGATGAGCAGGATTGCTTCAGTTGTGTTTAATGAGATTCCATTCACATTTTTAATGCTACTTAAGTGACATTGATGGAAGGGAGTGTATAACTACTCTAGCCTGTTCCTACATCCCTAAACTAAAGATCGTTATCATATGGAGGCCTTGGTTGATTTTTATGTTTCCCCTGTACCGAAAATAACGGAACCGTTTTGAGGTTTTGTGGCGAAGGTAACTCGGGCTCGTGTCATATCAGTAAAAATAGCACAAATAGACATTACACATTACATTCTAAGATTACACTCTTTGAAAAAGGGCTAGCTAACTGTAAACGCATAAAATAATATGCGGGACAGAAAACTTAAAAAAGAGTAGGGGTACCTACTTAGGTAAACTCTTAGTAACTGAATTGAAAACAATAATTTATTTCGTCATTCGATATAGGAGCTTAGGAGTTCCTTGGATTTGGGTATTAGTCTTGAGTCCCCAAGACCCATGATCCGTCGTGAATGAGGGGGGAGAGGACAGCATCGAACTTATAAATCAAAACTTTTGAGCAAAATTTAAGTCAAAACTTATGTCTATGCAGTCAGTTTCCTCATTAGTTATCAATTCTGATCGGTAATTCCAAAGACTAGCGTGATCAAATAAACAAATAATTAAAGTCTCTAGCTTTATAATAATACCTACTTATAAAATGTATTGATTAGTTAGAAAATAAACCAACCCTATTAATAACCACAAATAAACAATTAATTAAATAATACGAATGGCGTCGTAAAGGTAGGTACAATTAAAGGAAACTCTTTACAAATTACCAATAACAAAGCAATTTAAGATTGTATTTGTCTGACTGACATCTATAAAAGATATTATCGGGCTGTTCCTTTAGTCCCTACCCACGTATCCCCGATTTTTCATCCATCTATTCATACTTATGAGTTACTAATAGGGATAATTGGAAAAAAAATTACGCGCTACCAATACCATAAAAATTTCCTATCATACAACTCATAAGAAATATTGACAATAATCACTGCCCGTGTTCGATGTTTATGATTGTACCTTTGATATTTATATTGTTGCGAATAAAAATATCGTATCAATAGCGTAGCCATGACTCCATCATACGTCAAATAATACGGGTAGTAGGTACGGCAATAGGTTGATTTGGTGCTTAGGAATGTTGAAAGCCGCTATACCTATCGAGTAACGTTATTAAGATGATATAACAATAATTTGGGTCAAACTTATAGGTACGTATCACTTATTATTGAGTAGGAAAGTGTGAATATGCCTACAAAATAATAGGTATGTGTAAATTTTACAACCTACTTAAGCAGCTACACACTTTGCTTAGTAAAAAATAAAGAAGAGCCTTCCCGTTTGTGAAAAATCGATTCTCCTAACTGTTTTGAGTGCAACAAACTAGAACATGTTTAACACCTTTTAGTCATGTAACGCTTTAGTAGAGTGTGTCAAGAACGAGTCTGATGGTGAGATTCACAGACCGCATTACGACTTTACTTTGAGCAAAGTTTGCTTAGAACTGTCAGAAATGTATGGGTTTTGACAGTTCATTCGAAGCGTACTTTGCTCGAAAGTAAAGTGGTAGTGAGGTCTGTGAATCTCGCCCTCAGAGTAGGATCATGCATGGCAAAAGAATAAGACATGAACATAATAATTGGGTTTGCGCCCAAAATGTAGCTTGTCCTTTTTCAGGGTTCATAACATCTACCTATACGGTAAATTTCATCGTAATCAGCTCAGCGGTTTGGCCGTGAAAGCGCAACAGACAAACAAAGTAGGTACCTAATTTTCTAGTGTAGGTATTATATATTACGACTAGGTATACGTATAGTTAACGTAGACGGATTTGTTTGGACTTCCATACGAACCCTTTGACATGTTGGAAGGGAACTTCAAAAACGCTGAGTAGGTAGGTAGGTAGGTATTTCTTTTCAAGTGCTTAGCTAATTATAACGTTTCGTGGTCAATATATATGTTCACTACTTACGTTGGTATCTATAGTAAACATAGACAGAAATGTTTGGATTTCCATACGAATTCTCATCCCTATTCTATGCGGGTCCATATTGGGTTGCATAAATGAAAAGAGGCATATTTTAAATTCGCATAGGTAGGTAGGTATCTACCGTTTAAAGATCATGCGTTTAAAGTTCGAAGGGGCTCTCAGTGTCTCCCGTTCTATCCCCATGTAGGTCGAAATTTCACGCCTTATTTATTTCAACTCCTTCAAGTCAACATAATAACGTTATAAAGTAACCTACCCTAAAAGTTTCCAACGTTTAGTCTACCTACTCTCTGTAGGTACAAAATTACATCAAAATCGGTTTAGTGCTGTAAGCGTAACATACAGAATGACTTACTTTCGCATTTAGTATAATAGGTACGTATTTCGTAAGAACCTATCAGTGTGAATTTTCAAAGTAACTTAACATTGATCCATTCTAGAACATCTCATTTGTAAAATTCGACTCATCGGAGTCTCTGGCAAGTCATTTATAGTAAGTACCTACCTGAACTCAGTAAATAATGCAAAAAAACATAGGTACCTCAAGTCACTCTGGAACTCTGTTGGGATCTCTATGTTTCTCATCCAAGCAAGGTGGCAGTCACATTTCCACGGGTTTCCACGCAAGTCTAGTCGTTTTATGGTCCCCAACAATGCTCGCAACTCTATCTCCAATATCCGCAAATTGGAGCCTCTTAAACTGAAATTCTGCAGCTGGAAGTCTCTTTGATCATGTAATGAGATGCTGCCAAACGATAATATATTGAAACTCGTCAAATTCTTATTGTCTTCCATTTCCAAATGCCTTAACGAAGTCAGTGGCGCCAGACAATACCTGGGTACTTCTCGAATCCGTAAATGATTCAACTTTAGTTCAGACAAGTAAGGCACGTTAACGAAATCGACATCTTTAATTGCGTTTATCGGGTTATCCGACAAATCGAGGTACACCAAATTGATCGGCAATTGAAAAACCTCTGTCAAGTTATTCTTCGAAACTATCAAACTTTTCAATCTTGTTTTCGCATCATCGAAGAAATCTTTAGGCACATAGCTTAAATTGACACTACTGAGAGAAAGTTGTTCTATTTTATTGGTTAAACCATATCCTTTCTGGTCAAACAGCATGTTATTCTTGAAACTGGGTCCCAAGTTGTTATTGTCCAAAATGAGGTTCTTTAAATTAATCAAGTAGTGAAAATTCAATTTCAGATATGAAGAGAATCTATTTTGTGCTAGATTCAAATATTCGAGCTTCGGCATGCTTTGGAATATCTTGGGATCCAAATATTCCAGTTGGTTTTCACTTAGATTCAATCTCCTTAATTCGGGAAACTGCAATGCCTGAGGATGAATTTCTGTCAACTCATTACCGTTTAAATTGAGTTCTTGCAATTCGTCTGACTTCAAAAAACTTGCCGGCTGTATGGTTGAGATATAATTATATGACAAATCCAATGTGAAGGACGAATTTGGTAAAACATAACCCTCAACCTTACTGAAGTATGAGATTCCGCAATCAACGACCAGTCCTTTGTTATCATCAGCTTCCTGACACGTGCAAACTTTTTCACACAAAGTTAATGCGTTCACATTTTGAAAGTTTATAAAACAATAAATGAATATTAGAGTCCACATTTTTAAATGCCGTCTGTTTAATCACCGATAAAAAGTTAAGTAGTATAACTTTAATTATTTCTCATAGAACAGTATATTCGTGCATCCGAGTCAGATATCGAATTTATTTACAGGTTTATTTTAAATCATGAAAAGGATTTACGGAATTAAATACTGCGGCACTATGAGAACGACCGATCACGGCGGCACGACAACGCTTTACTCCAACGGACTCCAACCAAACGCGCGCTTCACTATCGAAACGACTACGTAACTGATTCTGTCTGCGACACTGTTATATTATAAACCTGTCTAAAGGTCTTCACCTATTTCATTCATTACGATAAGCAATACAGGTTCTCATAGTGGTTTTTAAGCTAAGTTTTTACCATCGACAGGTATAATATAGGTACCTACTTGATTACTACTTAAGTACTACCTACAATAGGTAATATTGATTGAACAGCTCAGGATTTTTTTTTGTGGGAAAAGCCATGTGTCTGTAGATATGACACATTTTCAATTCTAACGGGATCCCTAGAACATTATCTCTTAGGTCATTTCGGCAGTTTTTACCACTCAAATAGCGTCCATTTTACGGATCTTCCTTACTAGGGATCCCGTACTACTAGGTTTTACCACGAAATAAAAAGGTAGTTTTATACTACTTGCTCGATTTCATTCATAGGTCTCTGAGGCTCTGCCTGCAGTAGCGGGGTGGTGGTCTGCACCCTGCCTATTGAGCAGTTTACCTACTTACCTAATAAGAATGGAGCTCGACCACGGTGACTACTTACTAAGTAGTCTGCGCTAAGGTACTCGTAAGTAGACTGAGATGAAGACTTGCAAAATTTATTATTATCCAGAATCTAAACTCTCAATTTCAATCAAGGTCAAATAGGTAGTTAAAGAGACAACAAACACATAATAGTAATTTAATAAAAAATACGCTCGAGCTGTTCGAGCCATCAGATGAAAAAAAAAGAATGAAACAAACTTTCTTAAGTGCGTTAGATTCAAACATGGGAGGACCTAGCATCCTGTAGAGTAGTGTAGAGTACCTATCTGTAAATCTGAGCTTTCTACACAGGATCGCACCCTTAGGGCGGTTGTTAAAAAAGCCGCCACATATGTACGCATCTTACTTCTAAATCATAAGACTCATGGATGAGAGGTTCGTTTAGGTACATTTAACATGTTGCGGATGTGTGCTAAAGCGTTCCCGCGACCCCGTCACCTTGTGCGGAAGAGTCTGAACACCCAGGGGTTTCTAGTGGGTAGTCGGACGTCTTCTCTTTGTCCGGAGTCCCACATAACCCACCCCTCTCCCCAAGGGTGGGTATGCGTAACGCATTTTCCCCTAGATAAAAAAAGGTACATTTAACATTCTCTCATTCTTCTCTCTTCTTATATCTGACCTTCTGATCCTTGACCCACGGAGTGGATGCCGTGACCTTTTCAAATGGGTCAAACATGCATATCACAAAATACTCAATCATTTCATATTCTCAGGATTGGAGCTTGATGAACGTGATTGAAGCTCGAATCCAAAGAAGTTTTGAAAGAGAGGTTAGCTGGTCGTGACCATTTAGTAAAGAAACTCTACAGGGTGTTCCCTCTAGGTATTCCCCCTTGAGTAAACAAAAAAAAGTAGGATTTACTCTTTCCCTATTTCACCCTTCTAAAAACAGAATTTAATTATTTCTTTCAGTCCTACGGCGCCGCCTGACATAATATACCTACTCACGCTTTTCTTTGCCGGCGTGCCGGCTCGCCGGCGCGTGTCTACCTGCCTGTGTTTATAAATAAATATTACATTACACCAGAGACAGAGAATATGTAATAATACCAGAGGCTCTATACCTCGAATTGCCAAAAGCAAACTTGATTAGTTGTAGTTAATAAAATATACCTACTGATAATGACTTTTTACTTGGGATTCTCCGAACTTATATCAATAATTGTAGCCCACCGAACAGAGAGACTCGAGTGGCAGGGGGCATGGCACATAGCTCGAAGAATCTTCTAGCTAGGTTCTGGAAAGAAGTTAGCCATTAGAGCTCTTGTTCTCGAATGGCCTTTTCATTAAAGGTCGTTTGAGCAGTTAAACTCATCAAATCTCGAAATTCTAGTTAAGTCAAAAACTCATTATCTCTTGTAGCTAGTTATCGAAATTCTACTGTACGTAAATAAAATTTAATATTAATAACATAACGAACGAGCTTAGCGCGCTCAGTAGGCATTCTCTGCCTATAGTGTATTATTACATATTCTCTGCTATAGTGCAGGGTGTGCATAGGGTTACCACCTCTTAGCTGTCTAAATCCGGGAGAAAAAAAAGCATTGATTATCATAATTTTTTTTTTAGATATTATTTCTGTATATTCTGTATCTGTATAATACTAATGAATGAGCGAACGAATGAAACTTAAAACATGAGAAACGAAAATGAGTGAGACAAATACGACGCATTCTCTCACGCACATAGGTCAGAAAGAGACTAGAGATTATAAAACAAAATACCTACAGGCGCGCATAACACTTTATTCGAAACTAGCTAGCTACCCACTCTGGTGAGAAGGTCTCGTCAGTTCTCGCCACTACTCGGCGAGAAGGCCGTTGTAGAGCGCGGCCGTGATTTACGCCGCTCTTAGCCATTTCGACTTCGCGTGTCGTTACTTTTGAACAACTTGTTATTCCGGGAGAATTTTGTATATTTTATATTCCTTCCGGGAGACGGGAGATTTTAATTTTCAGAGGTCAAATCCGGGATACTCCCGCAATTCCGGGAGAGGTGGGAACCCTAGGTGTGCAATGCACACGGGCGCCGCCGTCCCAGTGGGCACCGCGGCGCTCCCTATGGGCGGCTTCTTTTTCAAACATTTTGTTTCAACTCGAAATAAACCTTATATTATTTCACGTATAAATAATAGATAGTTCATGTTTCGTTTTGTGTTTTAAGTTTTATGGACAGCGAAATGAATCGAATTTCTGTTTCGATGCCCATAGAACTTAAAACACAAGACGAAACATGAACTATCGTGGTTTGCCGCTTAGTTTCGCAACAGAGATGTGCTACAGGCATAGAAACATTGAGTGTTATTTATTATTTATTTATTTATTTCAGGCAACAATTGTACACATAAAGTAAAACAAAAGGCCCATACAAATATATACCTTAAAAAACTAACATACATATTTATTTAAACTAACACTAATTGTCACGTGAAGACGGCGACGTGATACGCGGTTTGTCAGCAGGAAGTTGTCCCCGGAATTTCCGAAATAATACCCCCTGCGGCCAGAAGTCCTCCTTTGTATAAGCCGGCAGGTCATGTGTCGGGACCCTCACCAAAAAAGAATTGAAATTAACTTTATGGCGAGACTCCAACCGCTCGACTCTCAGGGTGAAATTCGTCTTTATCCGGATGTATTTGACGATATCCTCCACCTTCGTAGACCAGTGTAGTCTGGACACATACAGTTGCGTCGACGGCACAGCTGGACGCAACAAGTGATTTTTTCCGGTCGGCGCCGTACCGCGGAGATTGCGGGTGGCGGGCTTCTTTTTCTTCCTTTTTACCACCGTGAAACCATCCTCGTCGCATTGGTCCTTACGAGGACCCATGACTACGGGTCCACGAAGTCTCTCATTGGTCTTAGGTTTGTTCCCCAAGGTAATAGGCCGTTTAGTTGTAGGGGCGACGGCAGCAGCGTAGGCAAGCTGAGGAGTCGATGTGCAGGCGCGTGACGGCGGGGGGAGAGGAGCGGCGGAGGCGTTGACGACGGCGGGGGTGGACGCGGCGGGGTGCGGGTCAACGGGCGGCATGACGACGTCGGTGACGCATTCTTGCTGTTGCAACCGGCCAACTCAAAACTGCTGACCGACGTATTTTGCGCGCCGCGTCTCATGTTCACATTGCAGGCTTCGGTTGACCTACATACCGAACTAGCACCACTTAATGAAACTTATTCAGAACGCAAATCACTGATCGTGTTTTCCGAAGTCTGCAATCGAAATCGAACTTCTTCCCGGCCGGTCTTGAGGGTGTTGATCTCTTTCAGCAGCCTGGATACGTCAACGTGGTCAAATGTGACAGGAGGCAGCTTGTGCAGCTGCTTCGCCACAAATGCGGGCACGTCATCCGGATCGGTCTCCTTAAACAGGATGATGACATCTTGGAGACTTCGTTCCTCTTTGTCGTCCCTGGCATCTCGTCTATCTTACCCAGCGTCTGGTAGAGCAGTACCTTTGCCGAGCAGATTTCTTCCTCTCAGAAGTTAGACTTGCAGATCTGTACAATGCTAACTTCATCCATCGTGTCGATGGCATTCTGTATGAACGCCAGCAATTCGTTAGCTATAAGTTTCTCGGAACCCATAGCGGCCGTAATGTGCGCGGCCAGAGCCGCGCGCTCGCGAAATATATTACGATATTTCGTGCAGTGTGACGCGTCTGTACTCGAGCAAGCACTACACTGCACTGCTATTGTTATTGTTAAGTTATGATAATCAATACTGTTATTCTGGCGTCATAAGAAAAAAAGCCGTACCTAATAGGTATCATACTAAAAGCTATATCTACTTATAAAATAGCTTATTGGAATATGAAACTTTCTTGGGGGGGGGGGGGGGGGGGTGTCAGGCGCCAGGGTTGCATTGCACACGGGCGCTACACGAGTTAGAGCTGCCCCTGCTTCTACTACCTGCCTTAGAAACGAGAAATTGGTTTCTCTTGGTATTGTAGCTGAGACCATCCATCTTTGCATACCTCTCGCATATACCCAAAACAACATTTAGAGCTCTGATACGTCTGATACACAAAAGATACACGTCAAATTGAGAATCTTCAAGTTTTTTTTTCTTTATTTAAATTCTTGTGAGCCCTTTTATTTTAATGAAAATCATGCATTCTTGATTGAAATTGCATTTGTCACGATGATTAAATTAATACCTAGGTGTAATTTTTATGCATTGCGTCAGAAATGGCATGACGACGGATGCGACGCTATAGGTCAAGGTCGACCTACCCGAGCCGAGCTCCCTGTCGGCCGTGAACACGCGCACTCATCACGATCATCCGCAAATAAACTGGGAAGTCCAATATTATTTCTGGAATGCAGAAACTCCACTGCCGACTAAGGTCCGATTTCACTGTTTGCTCTGAGAACTCAGTTCAATAAAACTAGTTTTAGCACTTTTAGCATAACTGAGTTCTAAATTTTTGCATTTGAACTCTTTGATCTAATTTCATCGGTGATCTTGCGATATCGTTCCATAAATTTGCGTTTAGGTAATCATAGAGAAAAAAAAAACATAGAGCACAGGATAATAATTGTCCGCAACTTTTTTCAACCAATTTAATAAAATACAAAATGCTGTGTAAAGTGATTAAAAAACCATATTAATCCATATCTTTTTTTTATTGTAATAAAAGTGGCAGACAAGCTTGCAGTTCACATTGATGTTAAGTGATGACTGCAGCCTATAGACACCCACACATTGACCAGAGGTCAAAATGCAGATGCGCTGCCACTCCTGAGGCATTAGGTGTTATGCCTCTGTGCCGAAAATTACAGAGCCGTACATTACCACCTGAACGGAGCACGATAGTGCTGAACACTACCATTTAGCGGCAAGTATATTAGGTAATGCGGTGGTGCCTACGCCCGCGAGCTCCGTCACTGGAGCTCTACCACCAGTCTAAATATAGATCAAAGTTAAAACAAAGTTACTTTCATTGCTAGTTCCTGAACGCGGAATTTTCGACCGTTCAGAATATACCTAAACGCATTTTAGTAATTATAACTGCGATCAGTTTTCTTCGATGAAACTCGAATATTGTAGTTGAACTCAAAACGTGTTCAAATGTTGTTCAAATGAGTTTATCTTTACTTGATCATGTTTAATTTGAACGGTGAAATCGGCCCTAGTATTTTTAATGTTATTCAGTGTCGTAGCCAGCAGTGATTTTAGACAAAAAAGTTTCGGTTGAATTGAAAACCTCCTTCTTTATTGGAAGTCGGTTAAAAATGAGTTAATCACTCGAAATCATCGAATTAGAACTCTCTAATCATGAATTTAGTTCGGGTACAATTTGTCACGTTAAATGTTCAATGGACCAGTTATGATGAGACATCTATAACCGTATCTACCAATGTAGACCAGCTTGTGACAAACTGGCTTCAAGTGGCTTCTCTCGAGGGGGGTATAATTCCGCATCGAATGAGGTATCGTACGTATTTTTACGATTATTAGGTATCTCTACATTCCACCGCTTTCAACTTGTGAATAACTAGACTATTAGGCGATTCGCACACTGCCCCGCATAACGCTGCGAGTTCTGCAGTGTAGGTAGGTACATCACATCGACGAGAAGCTGCGTTGTGTCGTCGATCGTACATCATGTCGATTTCGCCGCAAACATCCCTCGCGAATGTATTGGCAAAAGTGGCGCAGGATCATGTGACGTAGTTAGAACGCGGCCGTTGTCCCGGCGGTCATTGCACCTCGTTGTCGTTTAAGGTGGTACATTACATTAATTGCATCAAACTTGCTGCCAGGAGAGGTATCGGTTCTTACATTTTATTACATTAGCGAAAATCAGTGGCTAAATTGCAGGCGCAGCTTTTTGGCGTCATAACGTAAAATCGATGGAACGCCGGCTGCCCGCACGCAAAAGCGAAACGTCTCGCCCGAGCCGAGCGTGCAAGCGCCCGCGCTGAACAAGCTATAGACGGAACCTTTCGGCAGAGAATATGTAATAATACTAAGTATAGAACGGACACTTCGACGTTCCGCCCGATTTGCTCGCATCACTCAACCCCTTCCCCTCTTATGGGCGACGGTTGGTATTTTGTACGTGCTACGCACACAGGTGCGCGTGTAAATACACGTCACTGATTGATGTAATAGAAACTAAATTAAGCGTTTGTATGGAATTTTGGCGGAGTGTCCGCGGTGTGCTTTCGGCTAAACGATCAGCCTAAGCGTTCTGCTTGTGTCGCATCTTCTCCACCGGCCGTTGAGTCTTGATAATATTTTCTTATGACGTTATTACGTAAAATTATCGTCTGTTACTGTTAACCGACTTTAGAGACAACAAATTTTTTTCGGCATTCCGATACTTCTGTTTTTAAATCTGTACAAGTCACATCCGAGGCAACAAACCTTCCTTAAACATCCTTAGGTTCATAGCTTACTAGAGCCACCCGACACCCGACCTGCGCCCGACCGCCTGCGCTCATTACATCAACTCCTTAAAAAAATAGTAATATATCAAAATAAAACGGTATAAAATGTACTCTAATTATAATTTTGATAACATAGAACATTGAGAACAATTACAACTTATTTTGAATGATAAAACTGTATTTGTGTAACGCTATTCAAATCCTTCCTCGGGTAGCTTGAGCACTGCTTTTCGTACTCGGATCCTCATGTGCCTGCAATAAGAAACATATTGTTAATATATTATTCATTTTATTCATCGACTATGGAACCAAAGGAAGGCTGATCGGTCTGTGATTTTATTCAACTCATTGAAGTGAATGATCCCGCTCTATAGGCTACTATTTTTTCTTATAGACCACTTTGAAATTTTATCAATTTCTGGGTTCGATGGACATTTATATCACATATCCTCGCTACATTTACATCACATTCCCATATTTCCAATTTTTATTCACGCCTGCGTAGACCCCGATCGAATCTCCCATGAACCTCAGGGGTCCACCTGGACCACTTTGGGGGTCACCGGTCTAGACGAAGCTACCTCGACATCGACGCGGTAATGACCTTGATGACGATAGCGGTCCGGGGCCCGGTGTTCCACAGCTCGCCCGTGTGGTCGACGAAGGCGGCCTCGACGGCGACGGTGTAGAGGCCGGGCGCCGGCACCCCCACCAGCTGCTGCGCCGAGAAGAAGTCCCGCACCGGCGTCACCGTCTGCACCGCCGTCAGCACGGGCGGCACGTTGCCCAGCTCCACGGTCTGCTCGCAATATAGTGAATGACAAGGAATGTCCCATATTCTTTTCTTTAGTCTTATCTTGCAGTTTGTAAAGGAGAGTATGGAACATTATTTTAATATTTATTGATGACAATGAAAGTGAATGACCAGTGAATGACAAGGAATGTCCCATATTTTTTTGTTTAGTCTTATCTTGCCGTTTGTAAAAGAGAGTATGGAACATTCTGTTGATACCTATTTTTATTATTAAGTATTTTTGGACTATTATTAATTTATTTACTTTGACATATTAATCAACGTATCAGTTGTTATTCGCTTTAATTTTATATTTGTAATTTGACCTATCACAAGCAAATTCTATTATTTCCAAGTGATTAAATGAATTTTTGAGTTTGAGTTTGAATTGTTTTTCGCAGTTGGTTCTGGATATCACTGTTTTTATTTGTTATATGCAGGGTTGGGTGAGTTGTTGGCGGTGAAAAGTCTGTTCTAGAGATTCCGCCAGCGAAATGATACTTGGCTGGATCTCCGCAGACAGGTAAGTAAAGGGTGAGTATTATTTACTAGCTATTAAGTTTTATTTGTTGTTTTGCAGAGGTAGTTTCATTCGTTTATTTATTCTCTTATTTGTTGTTTCATTTTCGTATTATATACATACGTTGTATTTTTAATATTAATATATTATTTCTTATTAGTATATCTTATTAGCACAGTCTAAAGAAAACTAACGTGTTAGTATATAGTATGGAACATTCTATTGATTCCTGCCTCAGTAGCCTAGTGGTAGCAGGCCATTACTACTACGCTGGGGTCCTGGGTTCGATTCCCGGGTCGAAGATATTAGAGATAACGGTGTAAAATCCTTTATCTCTGGTTATATTGAGATTTTTCCATTTTCTGGAAATTTCCCAGTACCTCAAAGTTTGGTAATGTGCCCGGAGATGTCAACAGGCTCGCCAACTGTTACATGTCCCAAAACGTAACCGGCGAATCGTGGGTGTTTGCATGTATGATTGAATGAATACATTTACCTCTGCCTACCCCTTCGGGGATTACAGGCGTGAAGTTACGTATTTGTTTTTATTTTTGTTTACTTGAACATATTAATCAACGTATCAGTTGTTATTCCCTTTATTTTTATATTTGTAATTTGACAAGCAAATTCTATTACTTTCAAGTGATTATATAAATTTTTGGGTTTAAGTTTAAGTTTAAAATACTCGGTGAAGAATAAGGAAGGGAAATCAGGCGGGACTTCGAAGTGTCCATTCCATCATTCTATATGTAGTATTATTACATATTATCTGCATTGTAAGCAATAGATGTCGCTGCTGACACCCTAAGGCAATGCATTAAATGTGAAGAAAAAATTCGACAGTCGGGTGTGGGTGTGGCTTTCTGAAGCACAGTTGGGAGAGCGGCTGGACTAGAGATCCAGAGATCCCAGTGATTGCGGGTTCAAGTCCTGCCTGAAGTCAAAATTTTCTATCCATTTCTCTATCATATTCATATGGTATAGGGAAAAAAAAAAAAACAAACGATTTTTTGAGGGTTACGTACTAAAAAAGAAAAACACTTTTAGCATCACTTGAGTTTGTTGGTCTACTTGTCACGCAGGTTTTGCTTCGATATATATTCGTATTTGCTATGCTAAACTAGACCTATTTGGTCATGGTGGGTCAGTCCAAAAAACCATAGAAAACATTAAAAAAAAAAAACGGCCAATACGTATCTGGCGAATCACGGGTGTTTGCATATATGCTAATCCCTCTCCTCTCTGCCTATCCCTTGGGGGATTACAGGTGTGAATAATAATTTACTTAAGTTACAAGCCCAATATAAGAAGTGTAACAAACCTTTTCGTTAGTGCGGGGATGCGGTGTCGCGGTAACCGTGATCTGAACGCCTTTCACTTGACGCTGCAGCTTCCCTTTTCGACTGAGTATAGACAAAAAATATCAAGAAAAATGGAAAGAAAAATTTGACTTCAGACGAGACTCGAACTCGCGGCCACTGGGAATCTAGTCTAGTACTTCGGTAGCTCAGTTGGAAGAGCAGCTGGACTAGATTCCCAGTAGGCCGCGAGTTCGAGTCTCGTCTGAAGTCATTTTTCTTTAAATAAAATATATTTCACAAGCATGTGTTGATGCGAAATAATATAAAACAAAAAATATAAAGTTAATTTCTGAAACCATATACAATGTCATTTCTTTTCAACCATATACAATGTCTTTTCTTTTAAAAGAAAAACATTGTATATGGTAGTTACATTCATGAGGTAGGTGATGACATCACGCTATAATCCCTACAAGCATTTTTTTTTATGTAATGAAATGTGGCAAACAAGCATGCAGTTCACATTGATGTTAAGTGATGACTGCAGCCTATAGACACTTACACGAAGACCAAGGTCAAAATGCAGATGCGTTACCACTCCTCAGGCCTAAGGTGTTATGCCTCTGTGCCGGAAATAACATTACCACCTGACCGGAACACGGTAGTGCTGAACACTACCATTTAGCAGCAAGGATTAGGTAATGCGGTGGTGCCTACGCCCGCGAGCTGCGATTGGATAGATAGTGCAATATGGCGATCTTGAAGGGATCAAATTAAAAAGGAAGACGCAACGGCGGGGAACAAGTCATGTGATAATTTTTATGAAACCTGAAAATGACACATGTTTATTTATCTATTTTTGTTGAGTTATGACGCACAATTCTATATAAAATGAACTCTTTCATTTGAAGAATCATTTTTACAATGACTCATATGAGGTAAGATTTCATATTGAATCAATGTCTTTTTTATGCCCGGATGTGGAAAACACGCACAAAGTTAACATTGATTGATTTATTTCTTAGACACACCAATAGCATAATACATCATATAATAATATAGATATTTATTGTTATTTCTTTTTCTTTTGTGGTGGGTGGAGAGGGCGGCGGGGTGGTCGGCGGGCGGCAGCGACACGCGACGGGGGGCGGGGGCGGGGGCGGTACTCACGGCGGCGGCAGCACGACGCCCTCCAGCTTGAGCGCGAGGCGGTGGTGGGTGGGGAGGGCGGCGGCGTGGTCGGCGGGCGGCGCGCGGGCGGCGGGCGACAGCGACGGGGGGGCGGGGGCGGGGGCGGTACTCACGGCGGCGGCAGCACGACGCCCTCCAGCTTGAGCGCGAGGCGGTGGTGGGTGGGGAGGGCGGCGGCGTGGTCGGCGGGCGGCGCGCGGGCGGCGGGCGACAGCGACGGGGGGGCGGGGGCGGGGGCGGTACTCACGGCGGCGGCAGCACGACGCCCTCCAGCTTGAGCGCGAGGCGGTGGTGGGTGGGGAGGGCGGCGGCGTGGTCGGCGGGCGGCGCGCGGGCGGCGGGCGACAGCGACGGGGGGGCGGGGGCGGGGGCGGTACTCACGGCGGCGGCAGCACGACGCCCTCCAGCTTGAGCGCGAGGCGGTGGTGGGTGGGGAGGGCGGCGGCGTGGTCGGCGGGCGGCGCGCGGGCGGCGGGCGACAGCGACGGGGGGGCGGGGGCGGGGGCGGTACTCACGGCGGCGGCAGCACGACGCCCTCCAGCTTGAGCGCGAGGCGGTGGTGGGTGGGGAGGGCGGCGGCGTGGTCGGCGGGCGGCGCGCGGGCGGCGGGCGACAGCGACGGGGGGGCGGGGGCGGGGGCGGTACTCACGGCGGCGGCAGCACGACGCCCTCCAGCTTGAGCGCGAGGCGGTGGTGGGTGGGGAGGGCGGCGGCGTGGTCGGCGGGCGGCGCGCGGGCGGCGGGCGACAGCGACACGCGACAGGGGGCGGGGGCGGGGGCGGTACTCACGGCGGCGGCAGCACGACGCCCTCCAGCTTGAGCGCGAGGCGGTGGTGGGTGGGGAGGGCGGCGGCGTGGTCGGCGGGCGGCGCGCGGGCGGCGGGCGACAGCGACACGCGACAGGGGGCGGGGGCGGGGGCGGTACTCACGGCGGCGGCAGCACGACGCCCTCCAGCTTGAGCGCGAGGCGGTGGTGGGTGGGGAGGGCGGCGGCGTGGTCGGCGGGCGGCGCGCGGGCGGCGGGCGACAGCGACACGCGACAGGGGGCGGGGGCGGGGGCGGTACTCACGGCGGCGGCAGCACGACGCCCTCCAGCTTGAGCGCGAGGCGGTGGTGGGTGGGGAGGGCGGCGGCGTGGTCGGCGGGCGGCGCGCGGGCGGCGGGCGACAGCGACACGCGACAGGGGGCGGGGGCGGGGGCGGTACTCACGGCGGCGGCAGCACGACGCCCTCCAGCTTGAGCGCGAGGCGGTGGTGGGTGGGGAGGGCGGCGGCGTGGTCGGCGGGCGGCGCGCGGGCGGCGGGCGACAGCGACACGCGACAGAGCGCGCCGCCGCCGCCGGCCACGCCCCCCGTGACGCCGCGGGACCAGGCCGCGCCCACGCTGTACGCCCGCACCGCCGCCACCACTGCCTCTGCGTGCTGACGAACGAATGCTCATGTTAGTTTCTGCTTCTACACACTACAAATAATGAATTATGAATGGTCCTCCAGACCAAATTTCAGTCACGGCGGTCAATCTCAACGGAGCCAACTACGCGGGAGACATTATAGTGTACAAATGTATGCGCAAACAGAGATACACTCTCTATTCCGTCCTTCTCATAGCCCGATGGGACGGCAATCCGAGACGAACGGAGAGAGATAGGGCGCAGGACCGATAGCTTTATGTTCTCTCCGAGGCACGGGTACCGGACTCCTGACTACTACTGGGAATTTCCTCACAGAAAAAATATACTTCATACTACGATATACTACATTGTACACGAAACAGGAGTGGATAAAACACAAAGTCTAGAGAAAACTTAAATGCCGGCTTTATCGCTACATAACATAGAGCAACACCGGAGGGGAGTAGCCATACTCAGGCTTTCCTTTCTGTCAAAGTACAAGCCCAAATGGGCTTACACCTGTCGCCTAGATGTTTAAGTGTATGCGTGAAATTGTTTCTGTATTTTGTTAAAGTTAAGGTGTGAGTTTCGTAGTAATAGACGATTTTTGTAGTGTGCGTGTGTGTCGCACGCATTTCCCCCCGCAAAAAATGACAGAGTGTTTTGCATCGGTAATAAACGCTATGGCTACTCCCCTCCAGTCCGCCGCGGCCGGCGGCCCGCGATGCTCTATGCTATGCTTGAGGAATACTATATCTTCAACCAAAACAAAAAAACCAATTAACTGAAATAAATAATATGACTGTATCAAAATTAAATATAGTGTATTACACATTACACGACAGTGAGGAAAATATAGATAAATTAATATAGAAAACAGATAGATAGTTATAAACAACGTGAAAAAGAAAGATCAAAAGCTATAGTGACATATATTTTTTTGTATCTTCACGCCAGGTCCCTAACGGGGTAGGCAGAGAGTGTAGAGCGCCAGATATCCCGGTTCTGACAAACCTCTCGTGCCTCGTCTACCTTCTTATTCTTATTATCTTCATTATTCTTTAATATACATTTTAAAACTGAATGCATACCCTATGAGTGATCCCTGGTCCAGTGGTAGGATTATCGAAGAGCTTAGCGGAGATAACCTTCAATTTCTCAGAGGGTTGAAGGGCGATGGTCTCCTCTAGACTGGTGGGCTTCATCTCGTTGGCGGCCAACTCGGCCCTGTCCTGCTGGTTGGATGTGATGCGCTCCAGGAATTGAGCCAGCTGGTTGTAGGAGTACTGGGCACTGTCGCGTAGTTAAGGTGTTTTGAACAAAATTGTTATTTTCTATTATGTAATATCCTCCTAGCCGCTTTCGGCTATGGCGACCGTTTTTGACGTGACAACGTCTTAAATTAGGTTGCGGCTCGGAGTCACTCATGAAAAAGTGTAACGCCCGGTAACGTAACGATGAGTCACCGAACGAGAGAGAGGCCTGCCGGACCGGCGAATGCCTTTCTACCGAGAAAAAGACGTTGTCACGTAAAATCTTCGCCCGTAAAACCGACTTTACAGGCAAACAGTTTTTTTTCATTACTGGCGTCTCTCATGAGCCCTCATGTGACTAATATAACCGCCATTATTGACAAAAGTCCTCGCACGTTCAAGTTAGCGCGTTCAAGCAAACAAACAGATAAACTCCTCAGCTTTATAATATGAGTTCAGATAAGTATAGATTGGCGGTATAACTCAAGGCTAAAGACAAATAACGGTTAAGATTTATTTAATGTTTCAGGTACGTGTGGCATCCATAAATGGAAGTGCGCAAATTAGTGTCACTTGCAATCCTACATCGGTGGTGGACTGATGTGACCGCTAAGCGACTTATTGCAATAACAATTTGTTGTTTCCTTTCTTACACCGATAAGATCGATAAATGAGATGTTGCAAAAATGTATGGATCTCCGGCCATGTATTGTACACAATATCATTAACAGGCAAAATCAATATAAAAACGTTTTTTATTGCATATTTGCACTTATTTAGCTTTGTTTGCAGTTACAAAATATTATTTGCAGTAAGAGTTGCAACTCAAACCAACATGGCGAATATGGCGGGCGATGTCAGTTTGACATTTTTATTTTTTATTATATAGTACTTGGAGAAAAAAGTAATATTTTCTAAATACTATCGAAATCGATTTCATGTGTTAATACTAAGAACTTAAACTAATCGATTTCCAATTTTAAGAAGCGTCGGCTGTATCGCCGCCATGTTGAATGTGGTTGAAAATGATAAAATCGTTTGAATTAAATATGGTAGTAAGTTTAAAATATATTCTTGAATAAATTAATTGTATTTTTTTAGAATTCTTTTTTAATTTACCCATTTTTTGAGGACGTGTACGAAATAGAGCCGAGCTCGCAACATCTCCTTTGAATTATTGTGTACAACAAAAGGGGTTCCGTACCTCTAAACGACAAATAAGGACTCCAATACGACATACGTTCACCCGAAGTTCAGAGAGTTTTTAGATCTATACATCGTTTAGTTTTTATTTCTTACAAAAATGCCAAAAATACGTACGTGTCTTTCGTTTATTTTCGCATAATAATAACTGTGATTAAAGGATACATATGAAGATGGCGCAGCGTGGAGCGGTCGGCGTGGAAGGCGGTGCGCGCGATGGCGGCGTACCGCTGCGCCGCGCCGCACACGCCGCGCCGCGCCGCGCGCAGCGCCGCCGCCGCCGCGCCCGCCCGCCCCGCCGGGTCGCGCGCCGCCTGAGGGGTCAGGACGCACCGACTTAGCTACGACGAATCGCTTCGGCGAACAGAGTACACGGTGAAAAGAAACTATATGGGGAAAGGCGTATAGTGTCGCACCGCGGTGATGACTTCTTACACTAGTTTACGCAGATTTAGCCCCGAGCCGTATGTCATCTGAATACGGTAGTACATCATAAGTTAATTTTCAGACGCAAACATGCTGCATCTTCGGAATGTGGGCAATTACGATTACGCACGCACGTACGCTAATCGTGATACAAAGCGGCTACGGTACAGTACCTGCGCGTGGTGTGTGGCCACGGCGGGCGACGGCTGCGTGCACAGCGCGGCGGCGGCGGCCCTGGTGCGGGCCAGGGTGGCGAAGGGGGAGGGGGCAGGGGGCGGGGCGGCTACAGTACAGTACCTGCGCGTGGTGTGTGGCCACGGCGGGCGGCGGCTGCGTGCACAGCGCGGCGGCGGCGGCCCTGGTGCGGGCCAGGGTGGCGAGGGGGGAGGGGGCAGGGGGCGGGGCGGCTACAGTACAGTACCTGCGCGTGGTGTGTGGCCACGGCGGGCGGCGGCTGCGTGCACAGCGCGGCGGCGGCGGCCCTGGTGCGGGCCAGGGTGGCGAGGGGGGAGGGGGCAGGGGGCGGGGCGGCTACAGTACAGTACCTGCGCGTGGTGTGTGGCCACGGCGGGCGGCGGCTGCGTGCACAGCGCGGCGGCGGCGGCCCTGGTGCGGGCCAGGGTGGCGAGGGGGGAGGGGGCAGGGGGCGGGGCGGCTACAGTACAGTACCTGCGCGTGGTGTGTGGCCACGGCGGGCGGCGGCTGCGTGCACAGCGCGGCGGCGGCGGCCCTGGTGCGGGCCAGGGCGGCGAGGGGGAGGTGGGAGGGGGCAGGGGGCGGGGCGGCTACAGTACAGTACCTGCGCGTGGTGTGTGGCCACGGCGGGCGGCGGCTGCGTGCACAGCGCGGCGGCGGCGGCCCTGGTGCGGGCCAGGGCGGCGAGGGGGAGGGGGGAGGGGGCAGGGGGCGGGGCGGCTACAGTACAGTACCTGCGCGTGGTGTGTGGCCACGGCGGGCGGCGGCTGCGTGCACAGCGCGGCGGCGGCGGCCCTGGTGCGGGCCAGGGCGGCGAGGGGGGGAGGGGGGAGGGGGCGGGGCGGCTACAGTACAGTACCTGCGCGTGGTGTGTGGCCACGGCGGGCGGCGGCTGCGTGCACAGCGCGGCGGCGGCGGCCCCGGTGCGGGCCAGGGCGGCGAGGGGGAGGGGGGAGGGGGCAGGGGGCGGGGCGGCTACAGTACAGTACCTGCGCGTGGTGTGTGGCCACGGCGGGCGGCGGCTGCGTGCACAGCGCGGCGGCGGCGGCCCTGGTGCGGGCCAGGGCGGCGAGGGGGAGGGGGCAGGGGGCGGGGCGGCTACAGTACAGTACCTGCGCGTGGTGTGTGGCCACGGCGGGCGGCGGCTGCGTGCACAGCGCGGCGGCGGCGGCCCTGGTGCGGGCCAGGGCGGCGAGGGGGAGGTGGGAGGGGGCAGGGGGCGGGGCGGCTACAGTACAGTACCTGCGCGTGGTGTGTGGCCACGGCGGGCGGCGGCTGCGTGCACAGCGCGGCGGCGGCGGCCCTGGTGCGGGCCAGGGCGGCGAGGGGGAGGTGGGAGGGGGCAGGGGGCGGGGCGGCTACAGTACAGTACCTGCGCGTGGTGTGTGGCCACGGCGGGCGGCGGCTGCGTGCACAGCGCGGCGGCGGCGGCCCTGGTGCGGGCCAGGGCGGCGAGGGGGAGGGGGGAGGGGGCAGGGGGCGGGGCGGCTACAGTACAGTACCTGCGCGTGGTGTGTGGCCACGGCGGGCGGCGGCTGCGTGCACAGCGCGGCGGCGGCGGCCCTGGTGCGGGCCAGGGTGGCGAGGGGGGAGGGGGCAGGGGGCGGGGCGGCTACAGTACAGTACCTGCGCGTGGTGTGTGGCCACGGCGGGCGGCGGCTGCGTGCACAGCGCGGCGGCGGCGGCCCTGGTGCGGGCCAGGGCGGCGAGGGGGAGGGGGGAGGGGGCAGGGGGCGGGGCGGCTACAGTACAGTACCTGCGCGTGGTGTGTGGCCACGGCGGGCGGCGGCTGCGTGCACAGCGCGGCGGCGGCGGCCCTGGTGCGGGCCAGGGCGGCGAGGGGGAGGTGGGAGGGGGCAGGGGGCGGGGCGGCTACAGTACAGTACCTGCGCGTGGTGTGTGGCCACGGCGGGCGGCGGCTGCGTGCACAGCGCGGCGGCGGCGGCCCTGGTGCGGGCTAGGGCGGCGAGGGGGAGGGGGGAGGGGGCAGGGGGCGGGGCGGCTACAGTACAGTACCTGCGCGTGGTGTGTGGCCACGGCGGGCGGCGGCTGCGTGCACAGCGCGGCGGCGGCGGCCCTGGTGCGGGCCAGGGCGGCGAGGGGGAGGTGGGAGGGGGCAGGGGGCGGGGCGGCTACGGCGGGCGGCGGCTGCGTGCACAGCGCGGCGGCGGCGGCCCTGGTGCGGGCCAGGGCGGCGAGGGGGAGGGGGGAGGGGGCAGGGGGCGGGGCGGCTACAGTACAGTACCTGCGCGTGGTGTGTGGCCACGGCGGGCGGCGGCTGCGTGCACAGCGCGGCGGCGGCGGCCCTGGTGCGGGCCAGGGCGGCGAGGGGGAGGTGGGAGGGGGCAGGGGGCGGGGCGGCTACAGTACAGTACCTGCGCGTGGTGTGTGGCCACGGCGGGCGGCGGCTGCGTGCACAGCGCGGCGGCGGCGGCCCTGGTGCGGGCCAGGGCGGCGAGGGGGAGGTGGGAGGGGGCAGGGGGCGGGGCGGCTACAGTACAGTACCTGCGCGTGGTGTGTGGCCACGGCGGGCGGCGGCTGCGTGCACAGCGCGGCGGCGGCGGCCCTGGTGCGGGCCAGGGCGGCGAGGGGGAGGGGGGAGGGGGCAGGGGGCGGGGCGGCTACAGTACAGTACCTGCGCGTGGTGTGTGGCCACGGCGGGCGGCGGCTGCGTGCACAGCGCGGCGGCGGCGGCCCTGGTGCGGGCCAGGGCGGCGAGGGGGAGGGGGGAGGGGGCAGGGGGCGGGGCGGCTACAGTACAGTACCTGCGCGTGGTGTGTGGCCACGGCGGGCGGCGGCTGCGTGCACAGCGCGGCGGCGGCGGCCCTGGTGCGGGCCAGGGCGGTGAGGGGGAGGGGGGAGGGGGCAGGGGGCGGGGCGGCTACAGTACAGTACCTGCGCGTGGTGTGTGGCCACGGCGGGCGGCGGCTGCGTGCACAGCGCGGCGGCGGCGGCCCTGGTGCGGGCCAGGGCGGCGAGGGGGAGGGGGGAGGGGGCAGGGGGCGGGGCGGCTACAGTACAGTACCTGCGCGTGGTGTGTGGCCACGGCGGGCGGCGGCTGCGTGCACAGCGCGGCGGCGGCGGCCCTGGTGCGGGCCAGGGCGGCGAGGGGGAGGTGGGAGGGGGCAGGGGGCGGGGCGGCTACAGTACAGTACCTGCGCGTGGTGTGTGGCCACGGCGGGCGGCGGCTGCGTGCACAGCGCGGCGGCGGCGGCCCTGGTGCGGGCCAGGGCGGCGAGGGGGAGGGGGGAGGGGGCAGGGGGCGGGGCGGCTACAGTACAGTACCTGCGCGTGGTGTGTGGCCACGGCGGGCGGCGGCTGCGTGCACAGCGCGGCGGCGGCGGCCCTGGTGCGGGCCAGGGCGGCGAGGGGGAGGGGGGAGGGGGCAAGGAGCGGGGCGGCTACAGTACAGTACCTGCGCGTGGTGTGTGGCCACGGCGGGCGGCGGCTGCGTGCACAGCGCGGCGGCGGCGGCCCTGGTGCGGGCCAGGGCGGCGAGGGCGGCGGCGCGCGCGGCCAGGGCGGCGGGCGCGAGGGGGGCGCAGGCCGCGCAGCCGGCGCAGGGCGGGGCGCAGGCGCCGGCGCCGCCGCCCCACTCGCCGCACGCCTCCCACCCCGCCGCCGCCGCCTCCAGGCCCGTGACGCCTGCCGGACGCGCGCGATTTTATACGACGGAAATAAAACACAACCTCAAACACTCCGATTAAAAAATCAAATTATAATCGTAATAATTGAACTGAAATAACGTATATATCTATGTGTCAAAAATCGTACGAACAGTACGCACATCCTATGCACGCATACTTAACCCACCTACGGTCGCACACGAATAACAAACCTACTCATACCTGCACACCGTTACAATGTAATGTAATTTTGGGATTAAAACTACCTAAAAATACCCAAAATCCATTCTGTACAAACTACTTTCAGGGTGACCGTTTTTTACGTTACAAGTTGTATAGAAGAATCATAGACATAGAACAACGCGTGCCACCAGCCGCCACGGCGGACCGGGGGGGAGTAGCCATAGCGTTTATTACCGATGCAAAACAGTCTGTCATTTTCTGTCTGTGACACACTACAAAAATTGTCTAATACTACGAAACTCACACCTTGACTTTAACAAAATACATAAACAATTTCACACACACATTTAAACACCTAGACGACAGGCGTAGGTGCATATTGCACACGTACTTGTACTTCGACAGAGGTGAAAGCCTGCATATGGGTACTCGCCTCCTGTGTTGCTCTATGTTCTCAGGCGAATAAAACCTTAGGAGATAAAGTCAATATCATATCCTATACATGGACTATTGAAATATTGTTGGGCCCTTCCGGCTACATCTTGTATACTCGAAGTCGCGGATATAAGCTATACTATTAGTCCGGTGCTACGACACACATATTCGAATCTCACCGACCTTCCTCCAACAATCGAGCATCAGCAGAGGCAGCCCTGTACAACGCCGTGAGCCACCTCTGGGCAGATTCGCTGGGTGCCTCCTCCGATAACCGCTTCAATATATCCGCTGCCAGGCTGTGGTGACTGTATCTGAGAAAAATTTAAAGAGCTAATATTTATTTTCAAAGAACACTATAGCTGCTGAAAGAGAAGAAGAGATAGAGAGGGGGGGGGGGGGGGAAAGAGAGAAACTCAAAAATATAACTCGATTGAGCTTTGAAATTAAAAAAGAAAGAAAACTTTGTTAGTAGGTATCGTTGTGATTTGAAAGTCAAATGAAACGAAAACGCGACAGAGTTGTGAGAAAAAGAGACAGACACATAAATTCATAAGATATAACGTGGGAGAAAATGACGTAGAAAGCGTTAGCGCGCATGCGTTGAGCTTGAGAAAAGGCATCACAACAACCGTGGTGTTTTGTATACGTGTACGTATTTTACGTTAGTTGAATTTTTTCATTAAATTTTTACATTCGTATCATTATCATGAAGCCAAACATTTTGAAGGTTTCACTTCTACCACGTGTGAATAAAATTGCACACATATTTTTTTTCAGGTATGTATAAAAATCTCATATCAAAGTGCTTGTTATCAAATTCCCCCGAAACGGGAGTCAAGTGGACCAAGCTGATATCTGATCGCTTACAAATGAGAGCAGTATTTCTGGCAATATTGTTATAATTAAGTACCTCAAAGCAGCCCTAGCGACCCTGTATCTAGTCCAGCCGTCGGCGCCGCATATGGCGTCCTTTATCTTCGTTTCCCAAGAGCTGTTGATGCGATGTGTGAGGGCCGCGTTCGCTCGCTCTTGCATCAGAACTGTGCAGATCAGCACCAAGTTCGTTCCGTCGTCCGTTGGGTCTTCGATTGCTGATTTCCTGTGGAAAAATTATGTTTTTATTTTAGTTATTACTAGATGACGTCGTTCTGTTATACTGGGCGGCCTGGCGGGCGGGGGGCGCGGTACTGACCCGGCGGGCGGCAGGGCAGCGAGCGCGGTGGGCAGGGCGGGGCGGCAGTGGGTGCCACTCAGGGCAGAGAGGTCCTCGGGCAAGGCGGCCTGGCGGACGGGGGGCGCGCTACTGACCTGGCGGGCGTTAGGGCGGCGAGCGTGGTGGGCAGGGCGGGGCGGCAGTGGGTGCCACCCAGGGCGGCGAGGGCCTCGAGCAGGGCGGCCTGTCGCTCGCGGGGCGCACCCCGCAGCTGCCCCCCCACCACCCGCGCCGTGCGGGCCGCGTATAGCTGGGGCTCCTTGTTGCTCAACCGTACCTATTACGGAAAAGCATCGATGAACTCTATTGTTGTTTGAGTCGGGCATTTTATCATTCGTTAAGTCTCACAAACGGCTCGCAGAATTATAAAAGAATATAGGAAAGCTCAAGCCTTCAACTACATTTCACACATATGAGTAATGATTGCAACGATAATGAGATAAATAGTAACTACTGATAGTATTTCGATCGATAGCAAAACACGAGTTTTTTTAGCTGATCGAATTGCTAAACGAATTGCCAAAGAATAAAAGAGCCGTTTTGACAGCAAAAATCGCGAACAACCATATTATGTCTGTGTGACCCAAAAATTTAGACGTTTCTTGTAAAAAGTATGTTCAGAATAGAACGGTTACAATTTGACATAGTAAGGAACTCAAGTAGTCTATGTATAAACAACATACCAGGCAGCGAAGCGCCATCCGCAACGGCTTGGTATTGTTCTGACCGTTCGGCAGGCCGCTAGCGATGACCAGAGACTCGAGAGCCAGCATCAGATCAGAACCTTCTACTGGAAGACTCTCTTCATAACTGAAGACAAGAATTAGAAAATGTTTAATAAAAATTCAAATATTAGGTGTGAAAAATAAATAGTATATTTACGTAACGTAACTTCACGCCTGTAATCCCCGAAGGGGTAGGCAGAGGTAAATGCATGCATTCAATCATACATGCAAACACCCACGACTCGCCGGTTACGTTTTGGCCCATGTAACAGGTGGCGATCCTGTTGCCATCTCCGGGCACATTACCAAACTCCGGGGTACTGGGAAACTGCCAGAAAATGGAAAAATCCCAATAGAAGCAGAGATAAAGGATTTTAAACCGCTATCTCTAATATCCCCCGACCCGGGAATCGAACCCAGGACCTCCAGCGCAATAGTAGTGGCCTGCTACCACTACGCTACTGAGGCAGTTATATTAGTTAGTATATTTAAATTTCTCCTAACTATCGATATATCGATACTATATTTAAACCGCCTACGCCACGGAGTTGAATTTACCAGTGAAGCACGATGTCTGTGAGGACGGTGGCGGCCAACGCGGCATGAGGCAGGTGTCTGGCCAGGGCAGCATCTCTGCAGAAGCGTCGCAGGGCGCTGCCCTCCGCGCGAGCCGTGCCCGCTGCCGCCATCACCGCGCCGCAGCGTACTAGCATCTGGCAACAACCAATTTCAATATTAGGCAGTTGTCCCGTGTACGACGAGGAAACGACTAACTATCGCCTATTTTCTCGCTCAAGAAACGAACAATAGATATACGTTTTATATAAACGAAAGAGATGCATATACAAATAGTCGATCACTGACTATTCACACTGCCCACTACTAGTGTGTCAGAGCTATGAAAGATAACACTCGCTCAGCGATCTAAAACTCACGTCGAGAGAGCAACCAGCTGCCATTTCTCTACAGTTACGCGAGTAATCGCTCGTCTCACTCCCACACTCGCTTATAGCCGAGCTACACAACAATTTAAAATCCTTTATCTCTGCTTCTATTGGGATTTTTCCATTTTCCGGAAGTTTCCCAGTACCCCGGCGTTTGGTAATGTGCCCGGAGATGGCAACAGGTTCGCCACCTGTTACATGGGCCAAAACGTAACCGGCGAGTCGTGGGTGTTTGCATGTATGATTGAATGCATGCATTTAACTTTGCCTACCCCTTCGGGGATTACAGGCGTGAAGTTACGTTTACGTTTACACAACAATCTGAACTACGCACTCGCTCTCAGCGGCTCGCCAACTCGTTTCTATTCTAGCTCTACTCGCAACTCGTTCATCATTGCCAACTGCCTTAGGGACATTAAACACTAGGTGACCCGGCAAAAGTCGTTCTGCCAAACAATAAATGTTAAAGCAAAAAAAAAGTATCATCTGTGTGAGCAACGCATTTTTATTTTCATGCGCACTATTTTCTGCGACAATTTCTAAGAAATTTATTTTAATTGTACGGTGTAATATCTAACAACAATCTCTCTGTGCCGGAAATTACAGGGCCGTACATCACCACCCGACCGGAACACGATAGCGCTGAACACTACCATACAGCGGCAAGTATATTAGGTAATGCGGCATACGCCCACGAGCGCCGTCACCGGAGCTCTACCACCAGAGAAACCGGGTGTTGAAGATCGTGGTTTCACCTGCATGACCTGCAAGCACAGCATCGTGTGATCCTGGTCCTGGCTGTCGGCGGCGGCCCGCACCAGGTCGTGGATGCTGGCGGCGGGCCACAGCGCGGCGTGCTCGGCCAGCCGCGTGAGGCCCAGCAGCGCGGCGCGCCGCACCCCCGACCGCGGGTCGTTCATCGCTATGTTGAGCAGCAGTTCCACCTGGAATAAATGAGCTTGTGAGTTTGAGAAACACTACAAGAAATAAAAATGGAGTTTTGGCGGGAACCTTGAAAGAGGCGTGTGGTGCTCTTATTTTATTTCATTTTCTTAGTGTATTTTTGAGTGGTACTAAATAAAGTTGGTGGTATTTTGTTTGATATAACCTTTTTTTTTTATGTCATTAAATTGACAGACAAGCAGACGGGCCACCTGATGGTAAGTGGTCACCGTCGCCTATGGACATTTGCAACACCAGGGGAGTTGCCAACGCGCTGCCAGCCCTGAAGGACTTTTTTGACGCCATTTTTGAAGAACCCCATATTGTAGCAACGAGGGAACACCTCAGAGGGAAGTTCGTTCCACAATTTACACGTTCTGGGCAGAAACGAACGAGAAAACCGCACCGTTGAGCACTGACCTGGCAGTCGGTGAGGGTGAAACTTCTCTCTTCGGCGGGAAGTACGGTGTAGAAAAAGAGACGGTGGCACCATGTCGAACAGTTCGACAGAGCACTCACCATTGTAGAGACGGTATAACACGCACAGACTACCAATATCTCTGCGCAGGCTCAGATGTTCGAGCCTGTCTGTAAGTCCCGGATCGTTAACAATACGAACGGCGCGTTTTTGTAGTGAGTCAAGTGGACCAAGCTGGTACTTGGGAAAAACAAATGAGAGCAGTATTCCAGATGGGGCCGCACTTAGGCCTTATAAAGCTGTAGTAGCTGCCCCGATGTGAAATACTGCCTCGCTTTGTTAAGCACCCCCAACTTTTTGGATGCCAACTTGGTCTTACACTCAATGTGACTCCCAAATTGCACTTCGTTCGATATGTCAACGCCCAGGATACCGATACTCTTACCAATGGCAAGCAAGGCGGTTTTTTTTATACCTTATTACAGTGCCCGCGTATAGTGAAATAGAATAACAGTGCGAAAACACGGCTTTTCAGTTTGCCTCCAAAACTTCATTTGAAATGTTTTGGTAAAGTGAGGTGTTGACTGTGACTCTGACTCACTGACTTATAATTGACCGACTGACTCTTACTTTTACGCTGCTTGCGAATACGAAATATCATTTTACTTGACACTGGCAATATGCGTAATAGCGATACCATTATACTAAAAAAAAAATCATCAATTAACCGTAAATGTATGAGAGACCGCCGGCGACAATAAACAATTCAAATCAATTGCATTTTTTTTTTCTCACAAACTGATAGGTTAATATTAAGATAATATTAAAAGTTTTAATCTGTATTTCTTGTCAGAATCTAGGATGAATTGCTTTTTTTTTAATAAAAATCATAGATCACTGTAATAATCCAGTTTAAAAATATGTATATTAATCTATACTTTGAAATTCCTAAAACGCTATACGCCATCTTGTGAGAATATGACGTCATACAGGTTGTAAACAAACCAATGTTAAGTTGTCACCCACATGTCACATATGGTCATTTAAAATCTCTCTACGAAAGGCTGTTTACTTGGCTTGATGTGGCTGTAAATTGACATGACAATGTATCGTAGTTACTACAATTTTATTTTATTTTAAAGAAAAATTAAGCATGGTTGGCAATAGATGGCGCTACTGCTACCATAAAGCAAGGCAATAAATGTGAAGGAAAGATTTGACAAATCGGGCAGGACTTCAATAGCTCAATTGGAAGAGCGGCTGGACTAGTAGGCCGCGAGTTCGAGTCTCGCCTGAAGTCAAATTTTTCCTTCCATTTTTCTTTAAAATAAAATATATTTCACAAGCATGTGTTAATACGAAATAATATAAAAACTACTACCATTTTTTTTTATTGTTTCATAAGACACCTTGTATAACAATTTGTAATAATATTACATTTTTGTCCCTCAAGTTCCGTTGCTGGAACTTTATAAGAACTTTAATACAATAATAAAAAGATTCAAAATTTGACCTGATCAGGCACATGGACGACGGTGTCAGCGGCGATGGCCGTGAGCGCGGTGATGGCGGCGCGCACCGAGCTCGCCGACGGGAACCGCTCCAGGAGCGATCGCAGCAACTTCAACACTCCTTGAGCTCTAATTGCTGCAACAGTATACAATTCAGGATTAATGACTTTGTGATGCAAACTTTTATTTACAGAATAGAAGTGTATTGTAATCGCTTAGAATTTATCTTCTTTATAGTACTTTTAATGTATGTATTTTAAAAAAATTGAGGAGAGATGCATGATTCTAATTAAATTTAACACTAATATAACGTAACTTCACGCCTGTAATCCCCGAAGGGGTAGGCAGAGGTAAATGCATGCATTCAATCATACATGCAAACACCCACGACTCGCCGGTTACGTTTTTGGCCCATGTAACAGGTGGCGAACCTGTTGCCATCTCCGGGCACATTACCAAACTCCGGGGTACTGGGAAACTTCCAGAAAATGAAAAAATCCCAATAGAAGCAAAGATAAAGGATTTTAAACCGTTATCTCTGATAGTCCCCGACCCGGGAATCGAACCCAGGACCTCCAGCGTAATAGTAGTGGCCTGCTACCACTACGCTACTGAGGCAGTTAACACTAATATAGTTTTATAAAGGTTTATTGTTTTCGGGTACTTGCAAAGTGGCCACTGGTAACTGTTCTACTTTAAACTCTATAAAGTTAAAACATTTTTTTTATCATTATGGCAATACTCTCAACATTTTAAAAAACCTTCACAAGTTTCAAGTTGGAAAAATCATAAAAATATTTTTCATTATTTTTGTCATACATACTTAAGATTTTTACTTAAAAAATCTTTTAAAAAGTTTACTTCACCTCCTCCATGCACAGTTCTCAAGGCTCGTACCAACTTGGCCTGCCTCTCTGCACCAGTGCTTTCACACTCCACCATGTCAGACAGTTTGTTGCACATTGCCACTGCAAATGCACTGTAAAAATTACAAGATATAATTTAATATAGTTGTGTACAGGATGTAATAAAAACTGACCCCCTTATTCATAAACGTACATTAGATACCTTTTAGCTATAGAATGCTTTGTCTTTGTCAGTTGCATTGTCAAATGTGCAGGATAGAAAAAGATAAAGGTGAGATTAGCAACACTTTAGCTAAAATATGTTTATGAATAAGGGGATAAGAGTATAACCAAGAAAGATGATATTCCACATATAGCCATAGGGCTCTATTTTAGGGCCATTTCTTTTCTTAGTCTATATTAATGACTTACCCTACATTATCAATGATGGCCAAGAGATGGTATTGTTTGCTGATGATACTTCTTTAGTGTTCAATATTAAAAGACAGGAGGTAAATTTTGACGGTGTAAACAATACTCTCTCTAATATAGTACATTGGTTTAGCGCCAATAACCTTTCGTTAAATAGCAGTAAGACAAAATGTATTAAATTTACTACTCTTAACGTAAAACAGGTTGAAACCAATGTTAAGATAAATGAGGAAGTATTGGAGATCGTAGAATCCACGGTATTTCTTGGCATCACCGTGGATGCTAAATTGCAATGGGGTCCCAATATTGCTAAATTAGCTAGTAGACTTAGCTCGGCAGCGTTTGCTGTGAAAAAGATTAGACTATTAACAGACGTCGAGACGGCTCGCCTTGTTTATTTTAGTTATTTTCACACTATAATGTCCTATGGCATTTTGCTATGGGGAAATGCCGCCGACGTCAACACTATTTTTGTACTGCAAAAGAGAGCTGTCTGGGCTATCTACGGGCTGAGTCCGAGGGTATCTCTTAGAGATGAATTTAAAGAAATAAATATTCTGACTGTAGCTTCGCAATACATTTATGAAAATGTATTATATGTTCGTAAAAACATTAATGAGTTTCCTATAATAGGTAACAAACACAGTATAAATACTAGGAACAAATACAAATTGTCCATGCATGCAACGCGGCTGAATAGCGTCAGTAATTCTATTAGAGGTCAATGTATACGGTTCTTTAATCAAATCCTCAAAAACGTTCAAAGTCTATCGATCAATAAATTTAAGAAAGTAATGACAGAACGTTTATATAAATGTAATTACTATAAGACCTGTGATTATCTTAATGATAATACGTCTTGGGATTATAGCGATCGCTGCCAGGCTATTTCGTGATACTGTGATTTCGTGTATTCAGTAATTAGTATCTACAATTGTTAAGGATTGAATAATGTGAATACCCTGGCTGAAAATGAATTCCATCTTTTATCTTGCCCTATGCATATCCGGAACAGTCATGCACGCTTAATTGTCTTTGCCTTTGGCGGCGTCGAGGTCGATGGTCGAGGAGGGCAATGGCTGTCACATGCGTCATACTCGTGAACGGGTACTGTTGGTGGGGACTGGTCTGTTCTGGTTTGCAGGAGCTACATCACATTTAGTAGATAGCAGTTTATTTGCATCTATGCTATGGACGTTCACATTATTTGATTTTTCACAATAATCTGTACTAGATTGAAGCTCTCATTTAAAAGAGCTCTTACTGAGTTTGTTGGGTAGCGGAGTTCTTCTCAGTAGTGACTGCACTTGGAACTCTGCTAAGTGAATAACTCTGATCTTGACTTAGTTTTTCTTTTTCTTCATTTATCATCATTGAAGGAATTGAAAAATTTTGTGTTTATTATGTTTCAACCAAGTAGTTTAAATTCTAATTTTTAATTTACTATTAATATATGATTTTGCTTTTACTTTATGTAATGGTTATTCACTCTAGGTATTTTATGATTTATTGACGTTTTGAAAGTATCTGTAAAGATCTATTCGAAATAAAATTATTTTCTATTCTATTTCTATTCTATTCTATTCAGTATCCTGTAGCAAACATATTAACATGATTAAATTGATGGTACCTTATTCATACAAAACACTTGTGTCCAAAATCATTTCCAAGGCTTGATTAAATTAAGGTTTTAACTGGTGGTAGGGCTCCAGTGGCGGACCTCGCGGGCGTAGGCATCACCACATTACTATTGTAAGTTGCCACTAAATGGTAGAGTTCAGCACTATCATGTTCCAGTCAGGTGGTAATATACGGCTCTGTAATAGGCATAACTTTTTAGGCCTTATTGAAATTTTAATATATATTACTATATTGTATACTGGCAACACTGGTTGTCAGATGTAAAATATTTAGCTCGTATCTAATAAAATGTTTAAAATATAATTTTAGTGATTAAGAAATGTATAAATATTTAATTATAAGAGTAGTTTAAGTGATTGCAAAGGACAAGTGTTGGTGTGTTTATCCACCGCAAGATTGTGAAGAAAACAGTCAAATAAAGTTTGCCGTCAAGCGGCCATTGACCCAACGGACAGGATTTGAAAACTTCTGTGTTAAGCCTGGGGAGTATTGCTTTCAATGAACTGAATTTATGTTTAATTTATTGTATTCATTGTACAAAACATTATTTATTACACTGTTCACCTTGTGAGCTCCGTACAATACTTACCCGTGGCCCGTGGATGCAGATAACACTCTTTTTACTTCACAATATGTGACGGTAAAATTGAGGGACAAATTCTGACCGCAGACAATGTATAATAATTAATTTACTTACACTATCACCACACGATTCGATTTCAACATAGTACACTGCTTACCATATTTGAGCAACGTCCAGTTACTACACACACACACAACTTACTCTCTTTTCACTTGACTATACAGTGGAAGTGATATTGATGAGTAAAAGCAGACTCAGACACTTGGGTGGCTTCTATACACATTAAAAAAAATGATTAATTTGCTAATATTGTTCTTGTTAAACAATACCTACCTTACTTTCCATATTGATATTACATACTGACTTAATCATTTCTAAGTAAATATAATGTGTATAAATATGTGTTATTGACAGTATTCATAATTGTTATATCACTCCTCTATCCTGTTTTTCTACTATCTAATCTAATCTACCATAATTTCCCTCAATTCCTTGCTTCTTATACTTGTTGTCACTAATTTTATTTCATTATTCATTACTCATAACCCTCTTTCAGTGGCAATCTACTCCTTCATTTTATAATTTACTCAGACACTGTATTATCATATTTCAGGTGTCATAAACAATAAAATCGTAAAAGTAGAGCGACCACCCATGAGATGGAGGACAAACTAAGGGCCACACTCAAAGAACTGGAGTCCACTAAGTCCATCTGTAAACAACTGCTGCAAGGAAGGGAAGACAGCGAGGTTGAATTAAAGGAAATAATTGACAAAAATACCTCATTAAAAAATGAACTAGCTGAAAATCATATAAAATACATGGACTTACTTGATCAAGTAGAACAATGCCGTGCAGTGATTTTAAATTTTGAACAATGTGGTGAGACATATGAGCAGGCCTTACAACGTATATCGGAACTTGAAAGTGAACTTTGTGATGCTCATAAAACTATTTCATCTATAGAAGCAGTAAAAGTTTGTAGAGACTCTATTCATACTCATAGTTTATATGACGAATTAGTCGGACAGGGTTCTGAACTGAATAAAATTTGTAATTTACATCAAACAACCATAGATTTGACTGGTGATGATACCATTATGCCGTGTCCACTTTTTAGTAGGAGTTATCAGTGTAAAAAAATATAAACGTCTTGTTAAAAAACTTAAAAAGAAACAAAAGTTATTAAAATTTCAGAAATGTACAATAAAATCTAATTTTAAGTTAAGGGAACAGCATTCCAATTGTGAACTGCATGCTTGTTTGCCACTTTAATTACATAAAAAAAGGCTTGAGTTTCAAAGATTCTGTAAGTATTTAAAAAATAGAAGTACTAACTTGGAATGTGCAGCGAATCTTGTAGTTGCATAAATAGCAGCATCAACTTCCACACTGTCATGGCTCTCCAGGCCCCTCCGTATTGCGTGATGCACGTTCTGCCGCTCCGGTATTATGCCGGCCACTGCACCCAACGTTCTGAGCGCTAACGCTCGCGCCACCGGATCGTTCGAATGTAGCACACTGAACACTCTCCGCAGAAACTCATCCACATTCAATATCTTATTCAAATGCTTCTCACTCTGCTGGCACACACGCAGTACCCATAAACGGAGGAAATTATTCCCCATCCGGAATACATCAGCCAGTTTCAGGAACGACGAATTTATTAGAATCGGAAACGGGTATTTCTCGAACAGTCGCGGAAAACGGACGATGGCTTCGCATTGTTCGCCAACTTTCCCCGACCTGAGACCTGAAATTGAAGTTTTTTATTGTAAACAACATTTAATATTCATTTTCTTAAATACAACGATTAATACAGTTGTTTATTGTTTATAGGTTATAATTGTACCCTTGTCTAATTCTGTTAGAGCCGAATTAGCATCTTGCTCCGGCTCGCCTGAGTTGTCGTTGAATGTATTTAAGCGAACACCAATCATATTGGTATTCTCAATTAAAGTGTATTTGCTTTAGAATAATAAATAAATCCGGCAAAACAAATTAAAACTCAAATCGCTTGCCACAGTTTCTGAGTTTCACCAAGTTTCACAAATTCACCAATACCATAGACTAGTATATATAACCAATACAATGCAAACAACCAGTACTGCCAATGCATTTTATCTTCTTTCCCCATAATTGACAACATTTCTTTGACACGACCCTAAAAGAAAAATACCGTTTCTTTATGTTTCTTTTCTGAGTTCAAATATATATTTTTTGTATTTTTTATTTCTTAATTTCTGTAAAAAAAAAAACTGAAAAACATGCGATGACATCACTTATATGGTGGAATTAAGTAGTTACTATTGCTTATCAAAAAATCGGTTCTTATTAAAATAATTATAATAATTTATTTAAATCGATTTACAGTACTGGATTGATCTAATGAATCGATACTATACCCTGGAAAATCGAAGATCGATCTTTTTGGTTAATTCACATAGGGACATAGGAAACATGCAGATCATAAGATTTAACGTGTAAACGTGAGTATAGGAAGCATTATACCAGCATTGAACACTGTTGAGTTGCTTTTTTTGGTCGTCTGTTTTCCTTAAAATTTAGTATTACATATCCCAAATCAAAAATATCGATAATCGAAGATCGATTTTTTCAATGTCAATTTAATTGCGGATGGATTTTGGACACTTCGATTCGAACATTGATTTATTTCAGAAAGAATCGCCATCCCTACTACGAAGTCTTCGAAAAGCTGCTACGAACTTATTTATTAAAAAAAACAAGTTTTAAAGTCTTAAACAACGACTTAGCCCTTACGCTGTTGATATAATATTGATTTTTTTTTGTAGTTGGATCAAGGAAGAGATTAATCGACGACACGCAGGGTCAAAGAATTTTTTACAATTATATTGATATATCGATAATTTTTTCGATATATCGAACACTGGTACTGATATTTTTAAAATAAGAAGATCACAGCCCTACATCGAGTTTGACAAGCTGACAACGACAAGACAGTGACATCTACAGTTATTTTTAAAGGGTCACCTTTCAAAGTAAAAATTATGAATGAAAAGTACAAAATTTCGAAAAATGGTTAAACACGGGTCCCCTAGTTTTGGATTAACTTTTGAATAATGTAATAAAACATGTAGATTAAAAATATGAAATGTTGTCAATTATGACATTCTCTGGATTGAGGAAAAAAAAATACTTTGTGAATGATTTTATATTGCTGTTTCAAAGTGGGTAAAAGGTATGTTAAATAGTGGGTTTGGTGGCATTATTGCGTAGATCGCAAGCTTCACATTGTAATTTTTGTATCTACGCCCATAAAATTCACAATTTTCCCGGAAATTAGGATATTGAACCACAAGCTACAACACTGCCTGGAACACAATTGTCATTTGTCAATTTTTCTCGTCTGTCACAGTGACAGGTAAAGTACATCACAGATTATAAAAGGTATCACAGGATACCTTTGAAATCTTGGGCAAAACAAAAAATACCAATCAATTTTTTTTTACAAAAAGTGTATGCAAAGCCGATGCTTTGTATTATTTGAAAAGTATTTCTATTGCTATGATTTTTTAGATTTTCTACGAACAATAATAAAAGAAATGTTTCGGGTGTCTTGTTTCGGGGAAATTGTACTAGATGGCACTATGGGTATCGTGCAATGACAAACAAAAATACGGTCCCTTAATTACCAGCCAGAACAGAGACTTACCATATTTAACAGATTAGACTTCAGAAATGGATACGTTAAAATGTAAAGTTTTACTTAAATGTTTAAAGGCTGCGATATTACCTTGTTCTCGAGTAGGTAAGTAGCGTTAGTGCTGGAACTCGAGCGCATAGGCACCGCCGCATTACGTTATATCTGCTATCAAATAGTAGTGCTAACTGTGCTTAGTACTGCGGTAGGAGGTAATTTACTTACGATGCCGTTTACAGACGAAAGACAGCTTAGACCTCAAGAGGTTTTTACCTTTACTTACCTACGTTGAGATGGAACCTCTAAAGATACTTACCAAAAACTATGTGCATCTGGCGATAGGTATTAGCAATTATCATTTTTTTAAACATATTTCTTTAGTGTGATCTGAGTTTTTAAATCGTTTCCTCTATGGTCTTCATTTCATACCGCTCGCTCGCTCTCTAGGCACGACACCCGGCGCAAATGAGCATTTAAAAAATAGGAATTACCTACTCCTCATTCTTTTGCGTTTGCACGTCTTAACCGCTAGTCAATTTTGGTTATTTAAACATAGATGATCACTGGAGAGGGTGTCATCCCTAAAGGTGGCATATGAAATACTTATGTAAAGAAAGAGTATTTTTTTACACGTTTAAAGGTATTGTCATGTTAGTAAGAAAATCGTTTTTTTTCTTATTGCGAACTATTAGCTAAAAGTAAAAAGGTATCGTGACGAGACGAATGGGCACAACAATAGATTTATTATAGTGATTAACGAAATAGTTAGAGCACAACCCACTAATGCGGGAATTTTTTTTCCCCTAATGCAGTCGGTGAACCGAAAAATGGCAGTCAAACCATTCAAGTACCTAGCAAATGCAATAACGTGTAGTGGGCAGCAAGCGTACCGCGATAAAATAACCGCCACAGATTGTCTTTCGTCTGAAATGATGATCGTGAAGCAATATTTATCTATCTTCAATTCACGACGTCGCTCCAAAAGCCCGCATTCACAAAATCAAATAACACAAGACAGCAAAACTTCTTCCCAATATAAAGTTACATGCACCCTAAAATTAGCACCTGGAAATTTAGATGATACAAAGCGATGTTTAGGCGACGGGGCTCGGCTCTCAAAGGCACGTAATTGCTGTTACCTCGTAACCGTACCCGTATGCCGCCATTACGGGGGAATTACGCGAAACATAGAGCAACACGAGCCACCGGCCGGCGGCCGCCGCGGCGGACCAGAGGCAGAGAATAGAATACGTAATAATACGTATAGAATGGACACTTCGACGTCCCGCCCGATTACCCCGCATCACCCAACCTCCTCCCCTCTTATGGGCGACGGTTGGCATTTTCTACGTGCTACGCACACAGGTGCACGTGTAAATACACGTCACTGATTGATGTCTGTGTAATAGAGACCAAATTAAGCGTTTGTATGGAATTTTGGCGGTGTGTCCGCGGTGTGCCAGAGGGGAGTAGCCATAGCGTTTATTACCGATGCAAAACAGTCTGTCATTTTTCAAGGGGGGAACTACGTATGATGTGTGATACACACACACACTACAAAAATCGTCTATTACTACGAAACTCACGCCTTGACTTTAACAAAATACATAAACAATTTCACGCACACGTTTAAACACCTGGGCGACAGGCGTAGGACCATTTGGGTTTGTACTTTGACAGAAGGGAAAGCCTGCATATGACTACTCCTCCCGGTCCGCCGCGGCCGGTGGTCCGTGTTGCTCTATGACGCGAAATGGCACCCACTAATCTTGGCGGATCGTTGAACTAAATACGGGAGTCTTGTTACTGTTACCTCATTCTGATTTTAACGGGATCCTTTATTAAATACTAGCTGATGGCCACGACTTCGTTCGTGTTGTGATTTTAAGTCAGGGTTCAGCGTGGTGTAACTACCTATTTGATCAAAGGTTAGATTTCATTATTCGAAGTAACGGTTCTTTTTTCAACTGAAAAACAATACCTGGTATATTATTACGTCTATCTATAAGTACTTGCCTCAGTAGTCTAGTGGTAGCAGGCGTATTACTACACTGGGTTCCTGGGTTCGATTCCCGGGTATTGCCCGGATATAAGAGATAACGATGTGAAATCCTTTGTCTCTGCTTCAAATGGGATGTTTCCATTTTTTGCTAAGTTTCCCAGTAGCTCGGCGGCTGTTAATCGTGGGTGTTCGCATGTAGGTATGTTTGAATGCATGCATTTACCTCTGCCTACTTCTTCGGGGATTACAGGCGTGAAGATACGAGTTTTTTCTTCATGTCGCTCATAAATTCATACCCTACTTAGCTATCGGTCATTAAGGTTAATATCGAAACTCGTGAGAACAAAATAACAAAGACGTTTAACGACAATGCAGATATTGTGCAAGCAAAAAAGAATACCACAAAGAACCTCAACGAATTAGTTAGCTACGTAATGATGGAATCTGTGCAAATTTAAATCCTTCCGGACTCAAACAATAGTTTTGTTGACAAGACTTAGTCATGTCTATTATTCTGAGCAGTAATCGACGCCGGACACAAGGGATTTCAGATTTTTTGACCACAATTAACCCAGTTTTTAAACTTCGTGGAAACTTATACAACTATATTATTCTAAACCCTATTTCTATACTTATAGGATTGAATACTTCTGCAAAGATTTAAAGCAGTAGCTATCCCGGTTTCCTTGTGACAATAAGTCTTTCAGAGTTTATGAATTGTTTGTGGGATTAAAAAGTATAATGTGCATTCACATTTCTTTTGCGAAAGGATTAGTGGACTAATGATGATAAGATTGACGGAGGGTCCCGTGAATCAGGCTCTGGACATTTGGTTGAGTAAATATTTTCGTCATTTTTATTTGTTCAATAATTTGTCACACTTTGGCATTTCTCTTCAATGTTTTGCGATAGGTACAATCAAAGATTGATTACCCCTCTAATATCTTTGGGTATGGTACAATGACTGAGAAAAGTATGGCTAGATATTCATTTCTATATCTATCACCACTTCATACAGGCACACCGCGGATACTCCGCCAAAATTCTATACAAACGCTTAATTTGGTTTCTATTACATAGATATCAATCAGGGACGTGTATTTACACGTACATCTGTGTGCATAGGACGTAGAAAATACCAACCGTCGCCCATAAGAGGGGAGGAGATTGGGTGAGGTGGGGAAATCGGGCGGGACGTCGAAGTGTCCATTCTATACGTAGTATTATTCAATTTTCTCTGCTGATCGTAAGTAAGCGGTACTGCGGCCTTTAGTAGTGCCTCACAAACAAGAGGCCTCCATGCCGATACGCGGTGATTCCTGGGAGTTTTGCTGCATGCATGTTTGCCACGTCCGTTATGTAAAAAAAAACTTGTCGCTTCTTCTACTATTAATTAAGAGTTGTCGATTCTGACGACACTTGCCCTAGCTTCAGATACTATTATACGAGTACATCATCATTATAATAATATGTCTAGTGGCGTATCTATGGAGGGACAGGGGAGGAGGAGCGGCGGGGACGATGCGCGTCGGGTGCCACCCGTTTGGGGGTGACACCCTCTCCAGTGAGAAGATCTACGTTTAAATAACCGAAATTGATTAGCGGTTTAGATGTGCAAACGCAAAAGAATGGGGAGTAATTCTCCTATTTTTTGCTCATGCGCCCCATGTGCCATCGATGTTAGCTAGGTAGGTACGTCACTGTATACAATCCCGCAGGGGCTGGTGGTAGACCTCCAGTGACGGAGCTCGCTTGCGTAGGCACTACTGCATTACCTATACTTGCTGCTAAATGGTAGTGTTCAGCACTATCGTGTTTCGGTCAGGTGGTAATGTACGGCCCTGTAATTTCCGCCACAGAAGCATAACATCTTAGAGTGGTAACGCATCTGCATTATGACCTTGACTTTGTGTGGGTGTCTATAGGCTGCAGTCATCACTAAACATCAATGTGAACTGCACGCTTGTTTGCCACTTTCATTACATAAAAAAAGACAGGTGCTAGTTATTACATAGAGCCGAGACTTTATTAAAGCTCTATCACTAGAAAATAGGTATCCGTTTTAAAACACTAGCTATACCTACTTATAACACAAGTTTGATCCAAAGTTACAAAAAAGAACTAATAAATTAATTCTCACTCCAAGCTATAAGAAGTATAAACTTTATTGACACACTCGAACACAAAACATAATAGCAGAGATCATCAAAATATCAGTGATGCGTACAGTGTCCTACAAATATTTGTCTACCGCAATCATCGAGCCGATTTCTGTCTAATCCCCACACGATGAGACGTACAGACATAAAAACATTAACAAAATCCGTATAATACCAGCTACAATGACGCGGGCACAATGCCATTCGGGTCCCCACTCTATTTATTTGTGAATAATACCTATACAGATAATAAATGCAGTTTTTTTTTATTGCAGCCGTTGGTGTCAAAATTGACGCGGATCCCATCGGTGTGGATTCACCATGTATTGGGTTTTTGGTGGGCCGAGTTTTATGTCGTTAAATTATGAATATGCTACAATTACGTAAAATTTATTATAATAAGTTTTTTTTTTCATTATATCAATTTGCAAACAACTGCTGCAATATTGGGAAGACAGTGAAGTTGAATTGAAGTAAATTATTGACAAGAACGCGAGTCGCGAGTGCTATGAGCTAGCTGCAAACCACATAAAGTACCTACATGGATTTACTCGAACAAGTGGTAGGGTTCCATTTTCCAAGCACATTTTATGAATAAATCGACTATTAGTTTTTAAATTCGTTAATGTCTTATCACCATGATTTTGAATGTGACTTACTGGTGGTAGAGCTAATGTAGCGAAGCTTGAGGATGTTGGTACCATCGTATTACCTCCTAAATTATAGTTTTCAGCGTTATCGTTTTCCAGTTAGTTGATAATGTAGGTACGGCCCTATAATTAGTGGCATTCTACATTCTTAGATTTTTTGTAGCTTTTATATACAGTAGATATTAAGTACTTACCATCAATATGAACTCTAAGCTTCATGACAAACATTTTAGCAGATAAGATACCAACTTAGGTACTTAACCAAATTAATAGATTCATTAATAAATATTCATACTTCATCAAAAAGATCTTTGGAAAAACGTAACTCGAGAGAACCCCAAAACGATAAGCCTGAAGCAGACAAGGTGCGGATTATTCCGAGATATCGATCCGTTGACAATGCGTGCGCGCATTACCGCCAAAATCGTTTACGCCATTTGTCAGCTACCACAAAAGGAGATTACGACACCATGTTTTGATTCCAACACTGCCCTTTCACACAAAGGTGTTACCTTAAATCGATTGTTGAGCAAAATAGCTCTTAAGCCGATACACATAAAGATATGAAGATAAATGTATTTGAAAATTGACAGGGCGTGTATTAACGACTCAACACATCTTGGAAAATGCTCTTAAGGAATCAGCAGATTTTAATCTTGAATGGAACCAGTCTTTGTTGGTTTTCTGTTTAAACAGTACCTATCATGTCGTGTTATGTAAGGTATCTTTAGTGTTAATTTGAGTTTTAGAGAGATTATTAGGGATCCTTACCTCGAAAGGACTACACCCACAGCCCCATACTGGGTATAAACCTGTGTCGTAGGTGCTGCTGAAGGTACACATAAAATACATCAACCAGACCCGACACAGATATCTAGACCGTGCCGAAATTTGTCCTGGATTTGAAGCGCGCATGGCCCCGCGGCTGGTGTAGGTCGGAAGCGATCTACTCGTTTAAGCGATATGGCCGCGGTCGGGTGTGTGATGGGTGACCGCTAGTGGCAAAAACAAATGCACGTTTCCGTGCTTCGGAGGGCACGTTCAGCCGTCGGTTCCGGTTGCTATCGATAGATAGCAGTCGTTAAACATTGTCGGAGGCCTTATGGATGATTTGAAAACATCTGACAACGGGCTGGCCACTAACCCTTATCTCCACTAATCTGCATTGGAGAAGCGTGGTGGAGTAAGCTTCAGGCCTCCTCTCAAGAAGGGGAGAGAGTCGTGCCCAGCAGTGGGACGTATTAAGGGTTGCCATTATTTTGCCCCGGTTTTGCTGTTATTTCTGGCACAGAGGCATAACACCTTAGACCTTAGGAGTGGTAACGCATCTGCATTTTGACCTTGGTCTTTTTGTGGGTGTCTATAGGCTCCAGTCATCACTTAACATTAACGTGAACTGCCATCCATAACATAAAAAAAAACTTTGTGCAATAATAGACTGGATGGATGAATTAGCTAAGTTTTTAAAAAAATGTTTAGTCAAATCTGTACAAACTGGGTGCTAAAAGTGTTTTTATGTCTGTGCGCTACTTACATTGTTAACTTGTATACTCAACATCTTCCATTATAATACAAATTCCATTCTCTATTATATCGAAAGATAGCATCTTCATGCCTGTATCTTGATCATTTAAACGCAGACTCCACTCTTGGTTAAATAACACTATATTCTGATTGTATCTCACCATTTCCGCAAATATAGTTGGCAACAGCAGCATAATTTTGGTATGTATAAAAAGATAATGCCCGTTGTCTGTTTGTGCTAATGTTTTGACTGTAATTATTACCCTTATATATTTAAACTAGCTGTTGCCCGCGGCATCGTCAGCGTGGATGTCGTTTAAAAAGTAGCTTATGCTCTATCTCAAAGTCAACTCTATCTCTATACCAAAGGAGATGTTGCAAAAATGTATGGACCTCCGGCCATGTATTGTACACAATATCATTAAACAGGCAAAATCAATTTAGAAACGTTTTTTACTGCAGTTTTCACTTGTTTAGCTTTGTTTGCAGTTACAAAACATAATTTGCAGTTAGAATTGCAACTCAAAACTAACATGGTGAATATGGCGGGCGATGACATTTTGACATTTTCATTTTTTTAATTGTATTTTGATTACAGAACTAGGAGAAAAAAGTAATATTTTCTAAATACTATCAAAATCGATTGATCCCAAGTGTCGGCTGTATCGCCGCCATGTTTAACGTAGTTGAAAATGATAAAATCGTTTGAATTAAATGTGGTTGTAACTCTAAAATATATTATTGAATAAATTAATTGTAATTTTTTTGGATTCTTCTTTAATTTACCCATTTTTTGAGGACATGTACGAACCAGGGCCGAGCTCACAACATCTCCTTTCATTAAAATCGGTTCAGTCGTTTGGACGTGAAAAGGTAACAGACGGACAGAGTTACTTTCGTATTTATAATACTAGCTGTTGCCCGCGGCTTCGCCCCCGTGGATGTCGTTTTATAAATAACTAAGTAGCCTATGTTCTTTCTCAAAGTCAGCTCTATCTCTGTACCTAATTCAAAAATCATTAAAATCGGTTCAGTCGTTTGGGCGTGAAAAGGTAACAGACAGACAGACAGACAGAGTTACTTTCGCATTTATAATATTAGTAGGGAAGTAGGAATAGTAGGGATTTATTATGGAAGGTACAATACAACTTAAGACCTAAAAATTCTGTGAAAATTATAATATTGTTAAGCTCTACTTGCTACCGTTATTATCGAGCAAAAAATATACGACAAAAAACACTTTTATTGTATGCTCCCTTGGACTTCTTAACATTTTCATTTTCTTATTTTTAGTAATTAATTTTGTATTGGTAACAGAAATACATAATTTTTGAAAATGTTAGCTTTCTAGCTTAATCTATTCATGAGATACAGGCTGGTGACAGACAGATGGACGAACGGACAGACAGACAGTCAGACAGCGGAGGATTAGTAATCCGTAGGGTCCGTTTTTACCTTTTAGGTACGAAACCCCCTAAAAGATAGAACTAAGATACAGAATAGCTTAAAAATTTTCGATACGATTCTTTAAATTGACATAACTTTTTTATTTCCGATTCACATGAAACAAACACTACATGTTAAGTGAAACTTACCACAATATATTAGTAAAAACCGCAAATCGAATAAACCGTTTCTGAAATTAGCGTGCACAAACACACAAACAGACATTTTTCCGGGATAAAAAATACCCAGTGTTGTGCGCCAAAGGTTAAAGTATAATCATACCAAATTTCATTGTAATCGGACCGGTAGTTTTTATGTGATGCTTGAACAAACAGACAGACAGACAGACAAAAAAAATTCTAATCACATATTTGGGTTCGGTATCGATCTATTAACATCCCCTGGTATTTATTTTTTCAATATATTTAATGTACAGAATTTACACTTCTACAGTTTTATTATAAGTATAGATTAGTAGGGATAAGTAAGTATCATAGCAGAGACGGACTCAGGTCATTAGGGCCTTGGCCCGGCATTTGGCATTTGGAGGCCCAGTAGCCTGACTATCCTGACTCTATAAATCTTTCATGTTTCCCAGCAAACAGTCGAACTTTAGAGGCCCCCAGAATTGGAGGCCCGTGGCGGACGGTAACGTTTTTTTTTTGAGGTACGGAACCCTAAAAATAGGTAAGTAGGTATAACATTGTAATCATCTACAAAATAAATGCGTAAGTAAAGCAGCGCGCTGTAAAAAGCTTGTCGGATTCCAATGTTTTAATTAACAAATGTAAATTTCGTCGGCACACGAAAACACGAGTGATCACTCAAGTTCCCAAGACAGATTCTCGACAGTGAACAAATATAAGACGCAAATTGTTTATTTATTTATTTATTTTTATACTTTATTGTACACCAATACATTAAAGAGACAACAAAATAGAAGAAATAGACGATACAAAAGGCGGTCTTATCACAAAACTGCAATCTCTTCCAGACAACCTTTGGGTTTAGGAAACTGTGTAAATTAGAATATTAGGGGTGTAATAATGCAAGTAAATTTAAAATTATAGCTTACAAAGAAAAAAAAAATTAAAATAATAAAAATAATAGTAGGTAACTTTTAGGAGATCAGGACTTAACTCGACAAGGGAAAGATCTGGGCGACGTAATGATCGTGAAGTCGTTTTTTGAACGTTACGACTGAATTAGCTTGTCGAATTCCAACAGGAAGCAAGTTCCATAGGCGGATAGCTTCCACCGTGAATGATTTGGAATAAAATGAAGAGAAATGTGAATGAATTGATAGAAGGAGATTATTGGAAGAACGAAGGGACAAGGAATGAGAAGAGCCAAGAAAAAGAAAACGCTCCTTCAAATAGGTTGGGGTTTGGGGATTGAACAGTATACAGTAAAGAAAAGAAAGAATGTGTGTATTCCTGCGAAAACGAATGGGTAGCCACTTGAGTTGTTTACGAAAATCAGAAACGTGATCATATTTGCGTAGCCCAAATATGAATCGTATGCAAAGGTTTTGAAGCCGCTCAAGTTTGTTTAATTGCTCCTGAGTTAAGTCTAGATAGCATATGTCGGCATAGTCAAGAATCGGAAAGAGAATCGATCGAGCTAAAGTAATTTTAGTGGATGACGGCAAGAAATTTTGGAGTCTTCTCAAGGCGCCAACGGCAGCAAACATCTTCCGTTGTTCACTATGTATCGCGATACAGAGCTATTTGTATTGTACGGCCCTGTAATTTCCGACACAGTACGTGTATGAAATAAAGTAAATAGAACAGATATTTATTTTATTTCATACTCGCGTAACTTTTTTTATTGTAATGGTAGTGGCAAGCAAGCTTGCAGTTCACATTGATGTTAAGCGATGACTGCAGCCTGTAGACACATACACAAAGACCAAGGTCAAAATGCAGATGCATTACCACTCCTGAGGCCTAAGGTGTTATTCCTTGCCGAAAATTACGGGGCCGTACATTACCACCTCACCGGAGCACGATAGTGTTGAATACTACCATTTGGCGGCAGATAGATTAGGTAATGCGGTGGTGCCTATTCGCTAAATGGCAAGTATATTAGGTAATGCGGTGCGCACGTGAGCTCCGTCACTGGAGCTCCACCACCAGTCAAAACGTTAACATTGATGGTATGTAATGCTGTGGCCTGTAGCCTACAAACATCTACCTACCTACATGAAACCAGAAATAACAGTGAAGATGTGTTGCCATCGTTGCTTAAATTACTTACACCCATATCACACCGCGGACACTCCGCCAAAATTTGGTCTCTTTAACACAGTCATCAATCAGTGACGTGTATTTACACGTGCACCTGTGTGCGTAGCACGTAGAAAATACCAACCGTCGCCCATAAGAGGGGAGGAGGTTGGGTGATGCGGGGAAATCGGGCGGGACGTCGAAGTCTCCATTCTATATGTAGTATTATTACATATTCTCTGCCCATATTCTAACTCAACCTTACTCATTGGAATTGATTTGTAATCATAGAGGTATAACGCTAATTCTATGATTGTAACTAATAATGTCAACTCGACATTCTGCCTCCGTTTGAGGTAAGAAAGCAATTGTCAAACTCCAAGGTACTACCTTACGACCTACCTTGAAGTTTCGAGGAGTAGGTATGTATTCTTGCGCTCAATAAGTTTTTAGTGTCGAAACTGTCTGGAAATATCTAATATATAAAATTCTCGTGTCACAGTTTTCGTTGCCATACTCCTCCGAAACGGCTGGACAGATTCTCATGAAATTTTGTGAGCATATTGGGTAGGTCTGAGAATCGACCAGCATCTATTTTTCATAACATTTTTAGACATTTTTTTTTTATTTTCTAGGGCGATAACAAGTTAGCCGGGACAGATAGTAATTAATAAAAAGTACCCAGTGTTGTGCGCCAAAGGTTAAAGTATAATCATACCATGTTTCATTGTTATCAGACCGGTAGTTTTTATGTGATTCTTGAACAAACAGACAGACAGACAGACAGACAAAAAAATTCTAATCACATATTTGTGTTCGGTATCGATCTAATAACATCCCCTGGTATTTATTTTTTCAATATTTTTAATGTACAGAATTTACACTTCTACAGATTTATTATAAGTAGGTATTGATTATCTTATTTAACTATAAAAATGGATTTTCAAGACTTTGTGAATTATCTCTATGATAATCGACACATTTGAGTTACTCTGTCAAAATACAACCAAGAATATGGATTTCGAGGCGTCCTCATAAAGTATTTTAAGCTGAATGTGAGTCAAGCAATGCTTCAGGCAACGTCTTAGAATATGGGTGTTAGTCGAACATAGAACTTCCTCATTCCTTGAAGTCGGTAAAAAAACGCGCCCTTAATCTGGTCAAAGGACAATGCAGTGTCAATTTACAAGTTATATTGATACAACAATATCTTCAAATATAATTCTTTAGTTCGTCAATTGTGGCAACGCGCACCGACCGCCTTCTCAAGTTACGTGGGCTCGGGTTACGCAGCTCAACTTAATTTTATTGTCGCTAATGCAATTATTTAATAAAGACGATTGAAGAATTATATTGAAAAAAAAAATTGAAGTAACTAAGTGACTATTCGTATGGCCCGTAATTTCTGAGGCAAAATCATTTAGGTCTTGTAAACGCATCTGCATTTTGACTTCTATTTTTTTGTGTAGACGCAATAAGGCATATCTGGGTAATCTTTTGTCCAGCAGTGGACGTCTATCGGCTTTTTTGTGTAACTAAGGTTGAAAACAAGAATGCAGTTCACATGGATGTTAAGTGATGACTGCCTGCCACGATAGTGCTGAACACTACCATTTGGCGGCAGATAGATTAGGTAATGCGGTGGTGCCTACACAGCGGTGGAGCCTCGAGAGTGTAGTGATACTTTGCCGATAGGGTGGTAGAGTTCCAGTGTATAAGCTCGAGGAAGATGACCTTTAGATGTCTATTAGTATACACAGATATTCTTAGATATCTTTTCGTATATAATTTGAATTATTTATAATTTCGCATGACATAAACTCGCACGATCGGGCGACCTTTTGAATTTAAATAATATTTCTGTCGTCAACTCGCCCGATCACAAAATTGTGAGGTAACTATGTACAGTCAACTGCAAAAGTACTTTTTAAAAACGTGTAATATTTTATAGTTGTTTTTTAAAATAAAAAAAAAAATATTTTATCATAATTACCATAATTACAATTAAAAAAATGAAATAGAAATAATGATGAAATGATAAAATTTAATTTTACTTTCCACGAGCGTGCCAATTAACGACAGAAATATTAGGTATTTTAAAAAGGTGCTATGTCGCCCGATCGTGCGAATTTTTGTAGGGCGAGATGACAAATGATTCCATGGCTATCAGAGCTTGTTCATAATAAAATAACATACTTACTGAACACTGCGACCATTTTTATTCAGTCCAAATGCACCCCGGGGGTCACAACGGTAACATTAAGCGGAGGGTGAGTAGCAAATCAAATTACAAATCACCAGTTATGTACATAATGAACGAGACTCGTATGTTAGATCGTTATTTATTTGAGGGGACACGACATTTCTGTGTTGTGCAAGCTTATCGAGTTTTTTTTACTGGTGGTAGAGTTCCAGTGTAAGAGCTCGAGGGCGGCAGCACCGCATTACCTAATCTATCTGCCGCCAAATGGTAGTGTTCAGCACTGTCATGTTCCGGTTAGATGGTAATGTATGGCCCCGTAATAACTAAGGTTTCAGGGATGGCAAGTGGCAATGCATCTACATTTTCAGCTGTCTTTGTGTGGGTGTCTATAGGCTGCAGTGTGATGCAGTCATCACACTGCAGCCTCAATCAATCGATGTGAACTGCATGCTTGTTTGCCACCTTCATTACATACATAAAAATCTAAATAAGTGTGATGTGTATGAGATTTAATTATTTTTTAAATCAAATACTAATAAATGAGCTATGATAACAGTAAAAAAATATAATTGAAACAACTTTGGTGGCAAAAGCAATTCACTGGTGGTAGAGCTCCAGTGACTGAGCTCGCTGGCGTAGGCACCACCGCATTACCTAATATACTTGCCGCTAAATGGTAGTGTTCAGCACTATCGTGTTCCAGTCAGGTGGTAATGTACGGCTCTGTAATTTCCGGCACAGAGGCGTAACACTTTAGGCCTCAGGAGTGGTAAAGCATCTGCATTCTGACCTTGCTCTTCGTGTAAGTGTCTATAGGCTGCAGTCATCACTTAACATCAATTTCAATTTCAATTTATATTTGCTAGTTACATGGTACATTTATGGTCTTACAATTAAATTTTATGAGCTAAATACATGTAACACCCCGTAGGGGCATCGCAAAAAATATTACAGCGTTTAATATATGTGTACTTGCTTATAGTTAAAATTTAATTACATAATATGGGTTTCTTATCTCATTATTATATTTTGTACAACTTAATAATTATTTTAAATTAAAATAAAGATTTTTATTTTTAATTTTATTTTCATTAAAATTATCATTATTATAAAATATTTATAATTATTATTTAATATAATTATACTACTTAATATAATTATACAACATCAACATCAATGTGAACTACATGTAGTTTGCCACTGCCATTACATAAAAAAAAAAATTAAACTACTTTCAAATTTGGAGTTTGGTGACAAAAGCAACTAACTGTGAAGGAGCGTAAGTTAAAATTATGAAGGAGTTTTGGCGGGAACCTTGAAAGAGGCGTATGGTGCTCTTATTTTATTTCATTTTCTTGGTGTATTTTTAAGTTATATTGAATAAAGTTGGTGGCATTTTGTTTGATATAGGTTTATTACAGTGCCCGTATATAGTGAAATAGAATAACAGTGCGAAAACACGACCTTTCAGGTTGCCTCCAAAACTTCATTGTAAATGTTCTGGTAAAGTAGCCATCGCTTTACTCGAATAACTTGACTGTAACTCACTTGACTGACATATTATACTTGATAACTTATATACTTGATACTTACATATTATACTTGATATTATACTAACTTTGTCGCTGCTTATATAAATACGAAATATCGTTTTACTTGACACTGGCAATATGCGTAATAGCGATGCCATAACAATAAAAAAAAAAAAAAAAAAATTATGAATATACGAGTAACACTCCGATACGGCCGGAAACACCCTGACACCACCGACACCACGCCATTGTGCCGACATCATTGTGCTCGTAATTATGTACCTATGTAACATTGAAGGGGCCGCCATATTGTCGACAATGGCGGCTCGGTTAATGCGATATTTTAGTGATTGCACACACCTACATTTTCATTTCGTTGCGTCTTTATGGGGAAAGTTAGTGTTTGTTATAGTTCGCGCCACGTAAAAAGAACGCTGGAAGAAAGTAGAAGGGATGTGTTCGCGCATCGGTACACTCGCGCACGAAAGTACTAGCCCTATTGGTTTATTTTTGATCTAGCTTTCGCTTGCGGTTTCGTGTATTGGTAGGCAGATTGAAAACGCCGCACCTCGTACCACCAAATAGATCGATAAATCGTCTACTGCGCAGCTTGACCGCCAGCGTTCTTTTTACCTGGCGCGACCTATAGTAAACTGTTTTTTTATGTAATTCTAGTTTTTGCTTGCTACTTCATCCGCATGTACTTTTAATAATTGCAAATTGTAGCCTATATGTTATTCCAATGTATAACCTATGTTACTGTAAAGTTTCATACAAATCCGTCCAGTAGTTTTTTTGTGAATGAGTAACAAACGTCCTTCCACTCACAAACTTCGCATTTATAGTACATACTAGTATTTTTGGGTCTTCACGTGAAATCTCTTTGAAGGTAGGCAGTGAGCGTGGAGCGACAAAAATATTTGTCCTTACAAATATCTGTCGCTACATCTAAATTCATCATTCTCGACATACACCGGCAAACCAGCCTGATGAGTATTAATAATTTAGTAAAAATTAAAAATACATAAAAATTTTATGTTTATAGAATAGATCATAAAGAAGATATAGGTACATGGAATTATATGTATGTATCTTCAAGTCCGTTACGGGGTAGGCAGAGAGTGTTAGAGAGCGCCATCCCGGTCCTGACACACCGGTCCTTCTTCTACATTCATCATTCTCTTCATGCCGATTCTTAATTTATAAAATTATATCCAGTTTCACGAAAACTCCCTAACTTCTTTTGTAATTGTACGTAGTCTAGATATTATAAGTAGTATATTAAGACAATCGAAATAAATTATTTTTAATTAAATTATAACTAACCGCAGCCACTCGATCCGATAGTTATCCGCGTATCAGGTTGCTGGTGGCGGGTTAACGTGGTTATTCCGCCCAATTACCCACCATTAGCGGATAATTCCAACCCTAACTGGCCCACGCTCGGGTTACTAGCTACGGTGAACCAGGCACTTGGTTTTGAGTTTTTGTATGTCTTTAATGAAATAAAATAACTGCCTCGGTAGCCTAGTGGTAGCAGGCTACTACTACTACGCTGAGGTCTTGGGTTCGATTCTCGGGTTGGGGGTTATCAGAGATAATGTAAATTGTAAATTTCCCAGTACCTCGAAGTTTGGTAATGTGCCCGGTGATGTCAACAGGCTCGCCACCTGTTACATGGGCCAAAACGTAACCGGCGAATCGTGGGTGTTTGCATGTATGCTTGAATGCATGCATTTACCTCTGCCTACCCCTTCGGGGATTACAGACGTGAAGTTACGTTTGTTATATATTATTATAAAAAACTTACTCGTGCGGATAAGATAAAGCACAATGGAGTGCGGAGGTGCGGATGCGGGTGCGGTTAATGCGGATCATCCGCAACAAGCATGCGACCAGGTGTCCTTTTTTTCAATATTAATCTGACATAGATCGTAAATGATTTCAGCAGCCTATAGACATTGGCAGGAATTGCATAAAAATACGTAACTAATAGAGGCATATATTTCAGAATAGATTCAAACTCGCACGATTCGTCGGTAACGTTTAGGCCCATGTACCACTTAGAGCGCTGGGGAAATTTCAGAAAATGGAAAAAATCTTTATAGTCGGGAATCGAATCCAGTGTAGCTGTAGTAACTTACCAACTAGTGGACAACTATGGCAAAAAATTAAGGTAGTGCTCCTTTGGCAATAAGGCCCTGGTTTATACTGTATTTCTTGTGTATTTTTTGTTACCTTTGTTTTATCCTTCAGTGGACAAAAGCCTCCAAATAAAGGAGATGTTGCAAGCTCGGCCCTGGTTCGTACACATCCTCAAAAAATGGATAAATTAAAGAACAATCCAAAAAAAATACAATTAATTTATTCATGAATATATTTTAGAGTTACAACCACATTTAATTCAAACGATTTTATCATTTTCAACCATGTTGAACATGGCGGCGATACAGCCGACACTTGGGATCAATCGATTTTGATAGTATTTAGAAAATATTACTTTTTTCTCCAAGTTCTATAATCAAAATACGATTTTAAATGAAAATGTCAAAATGACATCGCCCGCCATATTCGCCATGTTAGTTTTGAGTTGCAATTCTAACTGCAAATTATGTTTTGTAACTGCAAACAAAGCCAAATAAGTGAAAATATGCAGTAAAAAACGTTTTTATATTGATTTTGCCTGTTTAATGATATTGTGTACAATACATGGCCGGAGGTCCATACATTTTTGCAACATCTCCTTTAGATAAAAAACAAATCTTTGGGTTACAATGAAGAGTAGGTATAACAACAACCACCACCAGCGTCGGGCTTCGGCCTGACTTATGCTGAACTGGAATCTATTTAATTTTATTTATTTGTTATCAGAGACACTGCTTTTTATATTTATATTTTTTTTTCATGTACCTAACTATAGGTAAGTATTGCATGTGCGTCGTGAATGTGTTCGTTTTGTTATTTTGTTTTCTTCTCATATTCGTTTAAATTTTAAACCTATTAATTATTTAATGCTAAATGAAATAGTTTGTTTAACTAGTGCATTTTAATGTTCAAGTAACATGTCAGCTAAATTTATTGTGTCGCAGGTTCTCACGACTGAATCAATAAAGTGTTTTCTTTCTTTTTCTTTAACAACAATAAAACAGTAACTGTTGTGTGACACAACAGTTCTCAATAGACATGTGGACGAAAAAAATTGTTGTTTCTAATGCCAAATATCTCCATTATTCTCATAGTGTGGGGAAGCCTTAATTTTATACGAATATTGGGATAAATCCCGTAGGTTCATGGTTTTAATGCTTACCCTATGTTGAATATAAGCTTTGAGTAAATATAAACATTATTTTAGTAAACCGATGAGCTTAACGCAGTGGCTCCCATAAGCGATTAGCTCTACCCCATGTTTTAATATCGAAACCACGTTATTTGATATATCATCAAACAAATATCAGGCAAGTTTGAGTTTTATATCCATAAATGTAAAGTTTAAAAGATGTATACTTTATGGCATTATTAACATTGTCTCTCCTTTGTCGATATTTATGATACGTTTGCGTTAAGTGGTTGTAGGGTTAACTCTTAATTCTTGCAATTTAAGTCTATTTTCCAATAACGTTTTGTAATAGATTAATTTTATTAAAATTGTTTGTAATGTCACAGTGTTGTGATTTTAAACTTTATTTAAATGACATTTGAGATGATTTTTGGATTGACAGCGTTAGTGGTAGTTCCAATCACCCCTTGATCCGTGGAGACTCCATTACTTGTTGATTAATTTGTAAAAACTAGTTGGAGCAGGACTAAATGTTTGGACAAAATAGATTAATGTCGGTTTTTGCGAACGTGATTTGGACTTACAGCGTTTCATTGTATAATTAGATAGAAGTAGGTACTAAATAAGGCAATGTTGGTAGAAAACTAAATTCACAACTACGATAATCCCTACTAATATTATAAATGTGAAAGTAACTCTGTATGTCTATCTGTGTGTCTTTTACCTTTTCACGTCCAAACGACTGAACCGATTTTAATGAAATTTGGAACAGAGATAGAGTTGACTTTGAGAAAGAACATAGACGACTTTTAAACGACATCCACGCGGGCGAAGCTGCGGTCAACAGCTAGTTAATTCATAGGTATGATTTACTTGCCGCTAAATGGTAGTGTTCAGCACTATCGTGTTCCGGTCAGGTGGTAATGTACGGCCCTGTAATTTCCGGCACAGAGGCATAACACTTTAGGCCTCAGGAGTGGTAACGCATTTGCATTTTGACCTTGGTCTTTGTGTGGGTGTCTATAGGCTGCAGTCATCACTTAACATCAATGTGAACTGCATGCTTGTTTGCCACTTCAATTACATAAAAAAAAAAAGAAAAGGTATAATGAAACTCGCAAACTAGCATATCTACCTATTACGAGTAGTTCACTTTGAGAAATACTAAAGCCTATAAAATTCCTCATAAAAAATCTATGCAAATTTCACTCGCGGTAGAGTTCTAGTGCGGTAACTCGAGGGCGTAGGCACCACCGCATTATCTATTCTATCTGCCGCCAAATAGTAGTATTCAGCACTATCGTGTCCCGGTTAGACAGTAATGTATGGCCCCGTAATAACTATCACAGAGACATACAACAACTAAGGTCTCAGTAGTGGTTTTGACCTCTGGTTTTTCGTATCATCTCAAAATGCCAACTTCGCAAAATGCCAACCGCTCGCAAAAAGACAACTTCTCAAAATGCCAACTTCTCAAAACGCCAAAGTTTCGAAAAGCCAAATTTTGTGTAGATGTCTATAGTCTGCAGTAATCACTTAACATCCATGTGAACTGCAGGCCTGTTTGCCACCTTCGTTACCTTCATAGAACAAAAAATGGTTTTAGGTGTATAAAACTTGCATAAAGTATCAAAGTTCAAGACAATAGCGATCGGGCGGTGCCAATGTTGGTGTGGCGTTGGCATTTGCATTTATATCGTGGTATTAAGCCACAGGGGCTGTCAACTGTCAATCGGGCGACGGATTTGCTCGCCCCAGTCATCCCTACCATGCTCGGGTGAAAGGTGGTTAGCAAAAGAAATTATTCTTTATTTCTCTGTGGGTTTAAAATTTTGGTTGTGTTTGTGAGTCTATCGGTGTATGCAGTGTATGCTATTGTGATTATTTATTTCATTTTTCATTTACTCGCTTTGTAGTGCATTATCTCTTTCGCACATAACCACTCATCATAACCTATGTGACGTTTGTCGACAATTTTGATGAATTTGTGACCAATCTGGACTATTAGGCGCGTCCACACTAGAGGGCTCGGGCGCGCGGTCGCGCGTGCTAAGGTTAACCGAGGCACGTCCACACAGAGCGAGCAGCCTCGGGTGGCAAATGCCTCGCAAGCCTGCTCACTCTGTGTGGACTGTGGACGCGCCTGATGAAATGCTCGGGTGAAAGGTGGTCAGTAAAAGAAATTACACTTTATTTCTCTGTGGGTTTAAAATTTTGGTTGTGTTTGTGAGTCTATCGCTGTATGCAGTGTATGCTATTGTGATTATTTATTTCATTTACTCACGACTAGTTTTGGGCACGCGTGTAAATGCAAATAAAACTGGTGAATTGCTCACTTCCCTTCAAAATGGTTGAGGAGAGCAATGGCTGCCACATGCGTCATACTCGTGAACCGGTGCTGATCGTGGGGACTGGTCTGTTGTGATTTGCGGGTGTTATTTTCTATCACGATATAAGCTGTTGATGAGTATTTGCGTATGTGTTTATATGCAAATATTAATATGCCATGGACGTTCACATTATCTTTATTTTGTTTAATAATATTTGTATTAAATCTTATTAAACAAAAAAGGTTTTGACAAAAGAGCATCACGCTGAGTTTGTTGGATAGCGGAGTTCTTTTCAGTAGTGCCTGCACTTGAAACTCTGCTAAGTGAATGACTATGATTATGACGAACAGATTTTTCATTTTCTTCTATGAAGGAATTGAAAAAATTGATGATTCACGAATCGGTTAAATATTATTATTAAATTGGTATTTATTAATACCTATTGGATTATCATTATAAGTCATTCTCTCTAGGTAGCTTATAACCCGACAATGCAAAAGTGTCCTTGTAGACCAATTTGAAATAAATAATTTGAATTTTTGAATATTAAATGCTCTACATAGCCGCAATTATCTGATGTCTCTTTCCTGAGGTCGATGTGCATTATAATAGGTTGGGGAAAAAGTCTTTTCGCATTATAGTATGTATGAACTTGTAATAAAATCTCTTTGGCTGTAGTATTTGTATCTGGCTGGTTTTGGTATCATTGAAAGTTAAAATTTTAAAGAACATAATTCCAAATTCAAATTAGGCAAATGTGTGATTTTCATTTGTTTTTCGTACTGTCAAGATGAGTGAATCTAATGAAGAAATTCGATACATTTTAAAATTTTACTACAAAAAAGGTAAAAATGCAACGCAAGCAGCGAAAAAAAATTGCGATGTTTATGGACCTAGTGCAGTGTCTGTGAGAGTAGCACAAATTTGGTTTAAGCGTTTTCAATCCGGAAATTTTGATGTCAAAAAGGCACCTCGCTCTGGTCGCCCTATTACGGATAAAATGGATGCCATTTTTGAAAAAGTGGAGCAAGATCGACATATCAGTAGTTGCGACGTAGTTGAAGAACTGAGAATTGATCACAAAACAGTTTTGGCGCATTTGAAAAAAGCTGGGTACAAAAAAAAGCTCGATATTTGGGTACCTCACGAGCTCACTGAAAGAAACCTAATGAACCGTGTACTCATTTGTGATTCTTCATTACGACGTAATGAAACCGAATCATTTTTGAAGAAGCTGATAACTGGTGATGAAAAGTTGATCACGTACGACAAGAACGTGCGAAAAAGGTCGTGGTCAAAGGCCGGTCAGGCTTCACAGACTGTGGCGAAACCCGGGTTAGCTCGCAATAAGGTGATGTTGTGTGTGTGGTGGGATTGGAAGGGCATTATTCATTATGAGCTATTACCACCAGGCAGGACTATCGATTCTGAACTCTACTGCGAACAACTGATGAGATTAAAGCAAGAAGTTGAGAGAAAGCGGCCGGAATTGATCAACAGAAGGGGTGTGGTATTTCATCATGATAACGCTAGACCTCACACATCTATAGCCACTCAGCAAAAATTAAGAGAGTTTGGCTGGGAGGTGTTAATGCATCCGCCGTATAGTCCTGACCTTGCACCTCCAGATTTCCACCTGTTTCGGTATCTTCAGAATTCTTTATGCAATGTTAGGTTAACATCACGAGAGGACTGCCAAATCCACTTGTCGCGGTATTTTGATGAGAAGTACCAAAATTTTTATAGCAATGGGATCATGTCCCTACCTACAAGATGGCAAAAGGTTATCGAACAAAATGGTACATACATACTTTAGTTAAATTTAAATAAACTACATTAAAAAATGTTTTGAATTATCTTAAAAAATGCGAAGAAACTTTTTCCCCAACTATGTATATATGTGGTTGGGTTGGGTATAAATCACACCGCGGACACTCCGCCAAAATTCCATACAAACACTTAATTTGGTCTCTATTACACAGACATTCATCAGTGAAGTGTATTTACACGTGCATCTGTGTGCGTAGCACGTAGAAAATACCAACCGTCGCCCATAAGAAGGGAGGAGGTTGGGTGAGGCGGGGAAATCGAGCGGGACGTCGAAGTGTCCATTCTATACGTAGATAGTATTATAACATATTCTCTGGTATAAATATATGTAAGCTAGTTTTTTTTATGTCATAAAGGTGGCAAACTAGCATGCATTTCACATTGATGTTAAGTGATGACTGCAGGCTATAGACACCCACACAAAGACCAGAGGTCAAAATGCACATACATTGCCACCCCTGAGACCTAAGTTAATGTCACTGTGATAGTTATTTCGGGGCCACACATTACCATCCAACCGGAACACGATAGTGCTGAACACTACCATTTGGCGGCAGATAGATTAGGTAATGCGGTGGTGCCTACGCCTTCGTGCTCCTGGAACTGGAACACTGGAACCCTACCACCAGTAAAAGCCTTTATATAAACGCATCAATTAAATCGTCTTAAAATTGAACTTTTTGTACCTATGAAATTGAATTTCATGAACAAATATGGAGCCTACTTGACATTAGAAGAAACTTTGCACTCTCGCATGTGTTTGTAGCGTGGCTTGCCTCATTTCCCGTGTCAGTGTTGGTACATGAGATTACAACTTATTGAATGTTAATGCACACGGCTCCCGCGGCGGGAGGCTTGACGTGTGTGTCCATAGACGTGCTGTTTTTTTAATTTACAAATGAATCGGGCCTGGGAAATCGGCGAGGTTCAGGTATGAAAGGCAAGTAGGGGACGGAAGGGGGGGGGGGGGGTGGCAGGTACTTAAAATGAAGTACAATATTCAACAAGAAATATTTAACATCGACCTTACGAAGGAGACTTCGGATTATTTCGGGTCTATAGAGCGTTATCTCTTTCGCACCTTAACTATGTGTCGTTTGTTGACAATTTTGATCAAGTTTTGAGCAATACTAGACGGTACTTACATAGGTAGGATGCAGCAGAGATACTATAATACTACGAAGTCGCAACTAGCCCCGTAATAACTATCACTTTTTTTTTTTAATGTAATAAAAGTGGCAAACAAGCATGCAGTTCACATTGATGTTAAGTGATGATTGCAGCCTATAGACACTCACACAATGACCAGAGGTCAAAATGCAGATGCGCTGCCACTCCTGAGGCATTAGGTGTTATGTCTCTGTGCCGGAAATTACAGGGCCGTACATTACCACCTGACCGGAACACGATAGTGCTGAACACAACCATTTAGCGGCAAGTATATGATGAGGTAATGCGGTGGTGCCTACGCCCGCGAGCTCCGTCACTGGAGCTCTACCACCAGTAAAACAAAACACTGAAATCACTGAAACAAAACTACTAAGGTACTACTACTCAGGGGTGGCAAGCGTAACAACGCGTTTTCTTTTAGGCCTCTGGCCTTTGGGTGGGTGTCTATAGGCTGCAGTCATCTCTTAACATCAATGTGAGCTGCATGCTTGTTTGCCACCTTCATAACATAAAAAATAAGACTACGTCGTAAGTCGAGCATACGTACGTCCAATACTTACTACTACTACTACTCGAATTAAATTGACGTATATCACGTCCCATTGTTTTGCTCTAAAAATCTCGTGTCGTTCAACAATGGAGTTGCGCGCACGAGATTATCGTATCTCGCGTCAAACAGTGCGGTTCATTTGGCGTGTATGTTAATGCACTTAGCTAATGCGATGAACCCCGAGCCCCGAGCCCCGAGCCCCGAGCCCCGATCTTAGTAACCCTACCGCTGATTTTATACGGATTTACTGCTGAACATCAAATATGTATGTAAATACAATGGTCGAAGCGTTACAAGAAGCGCGCATAGCCCCGCGGCTGGTGCAGATCGGAAGCGATCTACTCGTTTAAGCGATACGGGCGCGGTCGGGTGATGAGTGACCGCTAGTGGCAAATTAAAATGCGCGTTTCCGTGCTTCGGAGGGCACGTTATGCCGTCGGTCCCGGTTGCTATCGATAGATAGCAGTCGTTAAACCTTGTCGGAGGCCTTATAGGTGGTTTAAAAACATCCGACAGCGGGTTGGCCACTAACCCTGATCTCCACCCACCCGCATTGGAGCAGCATGGTAGAGTAACCTCCACACATAGGTACGTGGCGACAGACAGACAGCGGAGGCATAGTAATAGGGTCTCGTTTTTACCTTCTGGTACGGAACCCTAAAAATGTATAATATTCAGACGCGTACCCAAAGGTTTATAAAGGAAAACTATTCCTTTAAAATATGTAACCACAGTACCCAGTACTCCCACGGCTGCTCGGGTACCAAGAAAACCATTGCGTAATTTGTTATAAATAGGTGTATATCACAGGCTCGCTTCGTATGAGCGAACATCTCCCGACCGCAGCGTTGCCGCGTGATTCATGTGCACACGACACCTATATTTGACGGGAAATGTCAAAAATCTCCAATTACGTGTCGATGATGTCTATGGAGACTTTGCCGTTCTCTATCAAAAAAGATCATTAACGATTGACACTTATGATTTCGAAAAAAAGAAACAATTACTTATTTAGGTCCCCTCCGGTATTGCTCTATGTTGTAAAAATATATAAAAAATTAATATGAGGTACATGAATTACGTATTTTTTCAGATTAATACAGGGTTTATTTAAATTAGAGCATCACCTCTTGCAGGCAGCCTCTACATCAATCGTAAAAATATGTTTTTTCTACGACGTTTAAAAATATATTTTTTTTAATTTAAGCTTTCCCATACGTTATCTCACTTTCTTTGAAATTGTACGAGCTATGCCTCGTCCTACTTTAACCATTGTTGTATACATATACTTATTAAAATTTGCATAAGTCATCATATCGCTAACAATTCTTAGGACGAAATCGACAGTTCGCATTTCACCGCCGCGTATCTTGTACCTATCTATTAATTTTCATTCAATTCACTAAAGTAGCATTTTATTTCACTTAAATTTTTTCACAATAATTTTTATATTAAAACTTTTATAATTTCACTAGCGTTTCACTCAATCCAACCTAAACCAATCCAAAAAAAAAAAAAAAAAAAACCATATCCCTATAGGTAACCTTAATGCTTATGCTATGTTCTTAAATAATGAAAGCAATTTAATTTAAACATACTAAATGAGTACCTACTACTATCACTGAGGACACGGACACGTACCCCTTTAGAAACAGGAAATAAGCGTCGTGAGTCATTAATCACAAAAGCTATTAAATATAAATTATAATTAATAAGAGTCATCAAATAAGTTTACCTTTTTCTACAATTTATAAAACGGTTATTCAGGGACTTGTTACACAAAAAATCAAAGCATGGTACCTACACATTTTGGTCACAAAGCTTGAAAGACTGTCACTGGGTGTCAATATCTCGATATTTTTAAAAAGCTAATGTTTTCATAAAATAGTTCATAAATATATATTTTTTGATAACCACCAATAATATAATAGGTTGGGTAAAAAGTCTTTTCGCATTATAGTATATATGAACTTGACATAAAATTTCTTTGGCTGTAGTATTTGTATCTGGCTGGTTTTGTCATTGAAAGTTAAAATTTTAAAGAACATAATTCCAAATTCAAATTAGGCAAATGTGTGATTTTCATTTGTTTTTCGTACTGTCAAGATGAGTGAATCTAATGAAGAAATTCGATACATTTTAAAATTTTACTACAAAAAAGGTAAAAATGCAACGTAAGCAGCGAAAAAAATTTGCGATGTTTATGGACCTAGTGCAGTGTCTGTGAGAGTAGCACAAATTTGGTTTAAGCGTTTTCAATCCGGAAATTTTGATGTCAAAGATGCACCTCGCTCTGGTCGCCCTATTACGATGTTGTGTGTGTGGTGGGATTGGAAGGACATTATTCATTATGAGCTATTACCACCAGGCAGGACTATCGATTTTGAACTCTACTGCGAACAACTGATGAGATTAAAGCAAGAAGTTGAGAGAAAGCGGCCGGAATTGATTAACAGAAGTGTATATCACAGGCTCAGTTTGTAAAAAAAAATACTTGCTCCTAAATGAAATCGTACTGAGCCGTCATGATACAAGTCTTGTTCACCGGTCATTGATATCCTTTTATGATGACAATCAATATCTATGAGCACACGTAATAAGCGAGTGGTGGCAAAAAGCCGCACAGTAAAAAGAGCGTCACATAAACTAATCACCGGCTGAAATATGGCGACGCATCTCTAATAGGTGTGGCTTGAGGTGCCTCTCAATCACCCTTTGTTCGGCACACGCAGACTGCGTATTGAAATGGCTTCTCAGTAATATTACCGATAGGATGAGATATTTTGTACTTCATAAAACGTTTGGATTTTGTTTCGAAATTGAACATAAGGATTTGTGTGGTGGCAAGCGGACAGTCAAGGTTTGTAAATGATTGCTGTAGGGTATTGACAAGAAATTAAAAGCTCTTGTGATCAAGTATTGCTAGCTAATGGTAGATTAAAGTGACTCGTGACTAAGGGCGAGATTCACAGACTGCACTACGACTTTACTTTCGAGTAAAGTACGCTTCGAACTGTCAAAACCCATACATTTCTGACAGTTTTAAGCATACTTTGCTCAAAGTAAAGTCGTAGTGCGGTCTGTGAATCTCACCATAAGTGCTCGTGCTATTATAATTCCATCTTTTATTTTGCCGTATGCATATCCGGAACAGTCACGCACGCTTAAATGTCTTTGGCGTCTTTGGCGTCGTGTGGCGGGTTGCTCACTTCCCTCTAAAATGGTCGAGGAGGGCAATGGCTGTCACATGCGTCATACTCGTGAACGGGTGCTGTTGGTGGGGACTGGTCTGTTCTGGTTTGCAGGAGCTACATCACATTTAGTAGATAGCAGTTTATTTGCATCTATGCTATGGACGTTCACATAATTTGATTTTTCACGATAATCTGTACTAGATTTAAGCTCTCATTTAAAAGAGCTCTTACTGAGTTTGTTGGGTAGCGGAGTTCTTCTCAGTAGTGACTGCACTTGGAACTCTGCTAAGTGAATAACTTTGATCTTGACGAATAAGTTTTTCTTTTTCTTTATTTATCATCATTGAAGGAATTGATTTTTTTTGTGATTATAATGTTTTAACCAAGTAGTAAAAAATTCTAATTTTTAATTTACTATTAATATATGATTTTTCTTTTACTATATGTAATGATTATTCACTCTAGGTAGTTTATGATTTATTGACGTTTTGAAAGTATCTGTAAAGATCTATTCGAAATAAAAATATTTTCTTTTTCTATTTCTATTTCTATTGTGAATATTTTAGATAATAATATTGGAGCCTAATAGCTCCAGTTTTGTTTCAGGACGCTTTTCAGATCGTTAATTCTTAATGTTCTGATTTTCATCCGGATCCGCACTGAGTATTGTTCGGTTGAATAATTTATATGTATTGTATAACATTAATTTATTAGGTTGTTGTAAAATTATTTTTAAGATATTTTTTTTAAACATCAATGACGCCAATCAATTAGTTCTTCGAACTATGTATTGTATGAGCTACCCTGACCACTGCTTCTTAAGTTTGACTATTAATATATCTGCTCTGGGGTTCTGCCACCAGTTGAATTATAATATATCGTCAAACAACTCACTTATTAACTGAAGCCCTTATCTTAGTTTACTTTGAGTTTCTTTACTGTCCAATGATAGTTTTATGACCATAACAGTTTTATTTCCCCGACAACAGGAACAACAATTATTGACTTATCGACACTCAGTATCATCATCATTATTCATTATTCAGAGGGCGTAGGCACTGCATTGCCTGATCTATCGGTTGCCAAATTGTAGTGTCGTCTTCCAGTTAAACGATTATGTATGGCCCCTTAATAACTATCACATGTCATAACATTTAAGGCCTCAGGGGTGGCCACGCATTTTCATTTTACCTCAGATTTTTTTTAGTGTAGAAGTCACTAGCCTTGTAAAATAGAAATAACAGGATTTCGAGCTATGTGCTCTGATGACATTTAAATTTTGCTCTTCTATGAACTTCTTCTGTAATTCTCGTCTCTAAACTATGCACTCTTGATGACAAGTTTTACTTTTTTAAAAGTAGGTTGTCGTATGTTCTTTAGTGTTCAGCAACCAGCAGAATATGTCGTCAAACGACTCATTTGTTAACAAAAAGCCCGCCTTCCGTATGTTTACTGCAATTGGCCATGCCCGTCGGTATCTGTCGCCGATGCGTAAAACACGAAATTGCTTTTGCTAAACTACCGCGCGAACAAAGGATGTCTGTGAATTGTATGTTGCTTATGGGGCTCAAGTCAGTAGAGATTCACGATTTTTAAGTGCACATTGTTGCTATGGAATAAAGGAGCCTTCTTCTTAAAAGAAGATTCCTTACATTATGATCATAGTTCTAATTGCAAGTAAAATAAACAATTTTTGATTATGCTCGAGTAACATTTAGCTTATTAATATAACAAACAACACATATTTACAGTAAAATTATTTTCATCTAAAAGGGCATCATCCAAAGTAAAGATTTACATTACTCTCATAACTTTCATAATATGTAAGCATTATAGTAAAATTTGCTTATTTAAGGCTCTAGACAAACGGGCAGCAATTCATCTGCACTCCTACTGCAAATCATCGTTCATGACGGCGATGGCCAACGTCCAACGGCTCATGGACCAAATCGGTTCGGAAGACTTATGACGTAAAAAGTACTTTAAAACACATTATTCACGCTCCAAAACATAACGCATTCGAATCTTCTTGAGATTGTTACAGAAATTAAGAGAGTTACAGAAGTAGCAAAACTCATTAAGATAAGCTTACCTTAAATGGCAATGAGCAGAGCACATAGCCAACAAAGATTCACAACAATAGTATTAAAACATATTCTCTGCTACAATACTGTACAGTACGAACCGAAACGAGTTTCCCTGTCATTATAATCCAATAAGCGAAGTATAAGTTACTGATTCGTTGCATGAGAATTGATATGCGATTCTTGCAAATTCGAGAGACAGTCACCAAATTATCTGGACGACGCAAGCGGCTATTATCTTCAATTGCTACCAATAAGCATATTTCTTATCTCTAGTCATGTCTCGTGCAATAAAACATAATTTAAGAACCAGTTAGTTTAACTGTTAGTTATAAGATTCGCTTCGCTAATATAATAGTTGCCGCCGTGATCCCATCACTTGCGCCGCCGAACAAGGCGATAACAAAACGACGCGTAACTGCGGAAGGCTGCCATCGTGCCGAATGCCCCTTTGTGGGTGTCCCCTACAATGGCACATCACTGCCAATGTTCCCCCTATATATATGGGCATTCTGAATATGAATCCAATAGGCGTGCTCAACGAGGTACTAAATGATGATCGGTTCCAAATTTTAAAGTCACTGCACAACATTGTAGTGATTTGAAAAGAGGAGGTTTTTGATTTGATAAGGTATCTTATTTTTGATTTAGGTTTTGATATCAGCTGTTTTTCGTAATAGCTTGGTGTCATAATCTATACTTATAATAAAACTATAAAGAATTGAAGAACGGTTCTTCTATAAAGAATTTGACCAAATAAAATTGAAATTGCTTGACATTTTACTTCAAAGAATACAATTCCTCTGAAAAAATTGATGATGCTGCCTTCACGGTAAGTCCATTGCGGTGAAGGCAGAGGGACGTGGAGCACCAAACTGCTGTTTTTTGGTCTTTGTGTAGACAAAAGTAGATAATAATGGTAATAATGGGTGTCTATAAACCACAGTCATCACTTAACCACACCGCGGACACTCCGCCAAAATTCCATACAAACGCTTAATTTGGTCTCTATTACACGGACAACAATCAGTGACGTGTATTTACATGTGCGTAGCACGTAGAGAATACCAAACGTCGCCCATAAGAGCGGAGGAGGTTGGGTGAGGCGGGGAAATCTGGCGGGACGTCGAAGTGTCCATTTTATACGTAGTATTATTACATATTCTCTGACTTAACATCAATATGAACTGCATGCTTGTATGCTATCTTCTACACATAAAAATACACCTAAATACATTACCTCTACAATTCCAAAATTGTCACAATACGTACCAAACCTTGAAAAGGCCAATTTAGAATTCGAATTCAAATTCCGAGCTATCGAAACATCCAAAGTAAAGAATACACATTGACCGCAAATGTCACATTGATGCAGAGTAATTTCATGTGCGATTACACTTAACCCTATCCGGGGTAACTAACCGTGGTGAAGGGTTACTCTGTCATTCGGTCCCATTTTTGCTATTCTTATTGTCCAGCGAAGCGCTGCCAGTATTTTGATTGTAGCGCAATGCAATTGCTGTAGGTAGGCTTGCTACAGTTGATTATGGAGTTGGTTTGGTAATTTGACAATGCTTCGTAATGTAGGCGACAAAAGATTTTCCTACTTGAAATACAAGTATAGTGATGATGTCTGAAGGCATAGGTATCTTTTCTGGTTGTAAAGTCTTAGGGATGGATGGGAATGGGCGCACATACATACATGCAGTATCCTTCTGTCTATAATAATGGCAACCCTTGTACGTCCCACTGCTGGGCACGAGTCTCTTCCCTGTTTGGGAGGAGGCTTGGAGCTTACTTCACCTCGCTGCTCCAATGCGGGTTGGTGGAGAGTCCTTTTGTCTTATTTATTTAAACTTAATATTTAGTGCTACCCTTTACCAGTTGCTTGATAATGTATGAACAGCTAGGCCTTATTAGAAGCAAGAATCCTGCATATTGACTCTTACTATTTGTTGTTTAAAGGCTGTATAGAATTTGGCAATGTGATAGATGATGGTTAAAGTCTTTAAAATAAGCTCGGACTCAAGATTTTCTTTTCATACCTTAATCAACTGGTTTAGTTACACAAGTATCTCTCGGCTCCTCTAGGTATAGGTAGGTATATCTATCATTCAAGACATTTCTGGATTAAAAACAGTACGTCATGCCACTGTCATAACTCGCAAACAATAATACCTAAACAATAACAATTCACAAAGGCCCATGTAGAATGAAGTTCAAATCCGAGTTTTGCCACGAAATAAAATTTTGTGACAGCTACCGAACAATATGTTGTTTTGAGTTGAATTTTAAAGTAAAATCCGAAGCTCCTGTGTCGCAACATAGTAACATGACATACGTATTCTGCGTTGACAGTACGCAACTATAGCCTTTATGTTGTGAGACGCAATGCGTTTTATTTGTTGATCAGATGCGTTGATACCGCTGTGTGTTGAACAATGCGTCATACGTCACGGATCGCCGTTACCGTCGGCGTATCGCTAGCGTTTTGACATATCGCTTAGCGTTTTTGATTTGCGACGCTATAACCTTTTGAGTTTGAATGTTTAGTTGAGTATTGATCGTCTGATGCTGACGCTACGGTTGATATTCTGTTAATTTGAAACCTGACCTTGGTATCTACAGAGATGTATATCAGTTACCTAGTTATATTTATGTTTTATGATTGCAGACGGCACTAGATGGCAAGGTGAACTATCACCACAGATAATCTGCAATAGATACCGGCTGATACCGCTTTCAGGGCAACCAACGCCCACAACACATTAGTGCATTTGTGTGTGCATACATGTTACATATGTTAGCATAGAACGCAATGCTCGAAATCGTGACGTTGCCTGACAGCCAATCACAGCGCTTTAGTTAGGTCTCCCGCAACCCCCATGTTCCTCAAAGAACGGTGAACACCACGGAATATTCTGTGGTGAACATGGATCCGAACAAATATTCACTTTAATGCGGTATCTATTGGAGGTGATCGGTGACTATCACAGATACGTAACAACTAAGGTCTCAGGGGCAACATATAATAAATAATAATAATAATGGCAACCCATTATACGTCCCACTACTGGGCACGAGTCTCTCCCCTTTTTGGGGGGAGACCTGGAGCTTACTCCACCACGCTGCTCCAATGCTGATTGGTGTAGGTGGGTGGGTTAGTGGCCAACCCGCTGTCGGATGTTTTCCGACAAGAGGGGCAACATATATGCATTTTAACCTTTGGTTTTTGTCTATATAGGGTGCAGTCATCACTTAACATCCATGTGAACTGTATGCTTATTTGCCACTTCCATTACATAAAAAAATAGGAATACAGTATCATTATATCCGGGTAAGATCATTTAGCTTTTGGCAGCAGATATATGATGTTAAGAAGTGGTGTCTTGCCTTGAGAACGATTCGGTACCTATTTGAGAACACCACCATCTAAGTAAATGAATCAGTAAAATTACAAAAATAGAGTTTGTAGGTATTTGATACAGTCTCCCCCACCGTGAGAAAGTTACCTATTATAACAGTTCTGCAACAGTTTTTTTTTTAATTTTATAATTTTGTATCTCTGTTTTTCGGTACAGCCCCAAAACTGCAAAAAGCAAATTCTGATGGGTATCTTGTATCTTGACAATTGACCGTGCGAGGAGTATATGAAGAATGATACTACTCATGATACTACTCATACGCAGTAAACCTAGTTATATGTATAAAAAAGTTCCGATAGACATTCGCCAAAAATGGTATACCAAATAATAATAAAATTATATACAAAGATAGCTGCCATCGATCGGGGGCCCCCACCTCCCGGCCCACTTGTTAACCTACTGTTATAAAGGTACCTACCCATACGAATGAAATAAATCCCAAATACCTAGCATACAGTTTATATTGATGGTAAGTAACACTGTAGCTTATAAAAATCTACATAAAACCAAAGATTTGTTACAAAATAAAATCTATATAAAATATATGTTTAATACACCTATATTTATTTAAAAAAAATATTTTAATAGCCCCCGAAAGAAAAAGAGGGGTGTTCTAAGTTTGACGTGTGTATCTGTTTGTGGGTTTGTAAATTCCCAACTAGTGAATCATTTCCAGAATTTGATTTTGTTCTTAAAAAAGTATTTATTTTTCTCCACGATAAAAGTAATTTACACTAATAACAAATAACTAGCAACGAATAACATAAGCTAATACACGTACCAATACAAACAAAAAATTTAAAATAACTAAAAACGAATAATTTAAGCTACTGTGAGACGACCCGATGAATATCGTTATATTATTATGTCACAAATCAGGAAAAAATTGAACTCGACTTAAGCTAATTTTCCCTATTTTTGTCATAAGCAAGTACCATTTTCACCAGTTGAGTAGTGTGTGTAAAGCTAATAAATTATAAATACTAGTGTGTGTTACACGCATACAAGGCTTTTCGAATTGGGACATTGTTTTTGCAGCGTTTGTAAGGCGACGCTCCATCTAGACGTGTATATAATCTAATGATAAAATCTCCGATAGGCATAGTTATAATACGAGGAATAAGAACAAGTTGTCTCTGCCAAGTTTTCGACTGACGAAAACTAATACATCTTTCCTAAAATATAGTGTAGAATTTTATAACAAGATCCCAGCCGGGATTGCTGAACTCACCGATGGTAAATTCAAAGCATTAATTAAACGCACTCTATGTAAAAAGGCTTACTATAAACTCGAGGACTATCTCAAGGATAGAAATGTTTGGCTAAATGCTGATCTAGCTCCACAAAGGTGTTAAATGTAATAATCAAAGTGTAATGTTGATATTATATTGTTAATTTTAAGCTTGTTTAAATTATGGAAAATTGTAAAAATATGCCTAAGAGATATTTTTAAAAGAGCCGACTGAGTTTTTTCCGGCAAGTTTTTCTCAGATCATATTGGCCTTTGGCACTTTGCCGGTGAATGACAAAGAATGACTCTTTTTCTTTTCTTTTTACTCTTTGTTATAAGTTTGTAAAGGGGAAAAGAAACATTCTACTGATATACTTTTTACATTAGTTTATGACATTTAGTTTTATCTTAGTGATATTCTTGACTTTACATATATTTTTTATCTTGTTTGACATGTATATCAATTGTTATTCGCTTTAATTTATTTTGTTTGTTTTTGACGTGTCATAAGAGGTGCCTGTCACCCTAAATGAATAAATGAGTTTCTGATTCTGATTCTTATTCTGGTAAGTATACCTATTAATCAACGAACTGTGTGAACGAACTTCCCTCTACTCGTACTACGACGAGAGTCCTTCAGAGTTGCCAGTTGTTGGCAATTCCCTTGGTGTTGCAAATGTTCATAGGCGACGGCATAGATTTATTATACCTACTACTATCTATGGGCGTCGGGGACTACCTACTTACTTTTCAAAAGGTTCGTCTGCTTGACTGTCAACGATTTGCATAAAAAAAATCAAATACTTATGCATCTATAGACATGCAACAAAACTAAGATAAAATAAATTACAATAATAATATGTATAATGATTTTACATTCTAACATCAAAATTGAATTAAAAAAATATACGAACTAACTTGTAATCGGACAGCATGATTTAAGCACAACTTTAATTTTCACAAAATTGGCAGAAGTAAGGAGCTCGAATTTCGATCATTTTACATTAATCTTGAATTATTATTATTATATTACTTACCTTTTTTTTTTTTTTTTTACCAGGGGAAAATGCGTTACGCATACCCACCCTTGGGGAGAGGGAAGGGTTTTGTGGGACTCCGGGAAAGGCATCCGTCTACCCACTAAAAACCCCTGGGTGTTCCGACTCGTCCGCCATCAATGGCGGGGTCACGGGAACGCTATCGCACACATCCGCGACCCCACCGGCGGCTGCTCGTTGCCGAGCCCTCCTCGGAGCCTTTCGGCTCCAACCAACACTAGTGGCGTGCGGAACACTTGCACGCCAGCCAGCCCGGGACCTCTCCATTCGGGCGACGGACATCCCCTAGTCCGGCGCCCGAAGGTCCCTGCCCCGACCACTCACATCGCCAGGCGTCCCAAGACGCCCGGGTGGAGAAGTCCAGGGGCACACAGTCCGGCCCCGGGGGAGCGGGAGTATCAGTGATGAACTGACCTTCAACCACCCCCCCGCGGCCCCACCACGTCCCTATCTGACGGCGGGACCACCGCTAGGCGGCTGGGGATAGGGTGCAGGGCAACGACACACCCATACACCTCTTCCCCAGCCGCCTCCTCACCACGTCCCCATCTTACGGCGGGACAACCGCTAGGCGGCTGGGGATAGGGTGCAGGGCAACGACACACCCGTACACCTCTTCCCCAGCCGCCTCCTCACCACAGCAACGAGTGGCGGGCAGAGCCACGCCAAACGCCGCCCCCTCTCTGGGTTCCTCTTGGCTTCTCCGGTGTGAGGCCAACCACCGGGTACTGAGCCCCCCCGCCACGACAAGGCGGAAACTCTGGGGGGGGATTATATTACTTACCTATAGTATAATAAGTAAACAGTAATTGACGTAAGTAAACAAATCATGGCTCTCGAAAAACCGAGACAAAGTTGAAATGAAATTCCGTTAAAATTTTATTATAATTTTTACCGAATGTTCGACCAATGTTCGTATTCGGTTCAAACTTCATTCGCCCATCACTGCTACTTTAAAAAAAATTTTTTTTTCGTGTTTTTCGAAAGTTTTAACGTTATTATAATATAGCACTACTTTCTACCATAATAATAAAAACATACTTATTCGTGATATAAATTGCTCATTGGTTTGGTGAGAGATCGAATAGACATTTCACTTTTACTCGATACATATCTCGACAGATTTTAATGTCGATGCCCTCAATCTATTATTTGTATCGATATTAATGATCATCGAATTTGATAACTTTCTTATTAATTATTCGCGTGTAAACTTTAATTGGGTTTTCTCTTTGGTTGTACCTAGGTACACATATCGATTTGGGTGAACAATAATTATTGAGGAAGGAAATCGAGATTTGATTACTATTTTAGTAAGTGAAGATCTTTTTTTTTAAGGAAAAAAAAGATCGACTAAAAGGACTAGATTCCCAGTAGGCCGCGAGTTCGAGTCTCGCCTGAAGTCAAATTTTTCTTTCCATTTTTCTTTAAAAAATATTTCACAAGCATGTGTTAATGCGAAATAATATAAAAAAACAATTATTAAGGGTAATGGCGACTTCTTTACGATATTCAATAAACTGCAAAGTCTATTATATCGGTTGCCTAACTAGCATAGTTGGCAATAGATGGCGCTACTGCTACCATAAAGCAATGCAATAAATGTGAAGGAAAGATTTTACAAATCGGGCAGGACTTCAGTAGCTCAATTGGAAGAGCCAGTAGGCCGCGAGTTTGAGTCTCGCCTGAAGTCAAATTTTTCTTTAAAAAATATTTCTCAAGCGTGTGTTAATGCGAAATAATATAAAAAAACAAGTGAAGATCTGTTTAAAAAATCTTAATGGAACTTCTGAACGGAAACTACAAAGTATCCTACGTGTTACAGCCACAGTAGTATAATAAATCTATGGTTACAGCCATATAGGTATGTATAGTCTACCTGTGTACAAAGATAATGAAAAATATAGATGGAGCAACAAACAAAACATCCATACTTTTACCTACATTTATAAGTAATAGTAGTTAACACGTTCGTTTTCTTTAGACTGTGATAGAAGCATGATATAGGTATACAGCTTAGTGACAAAGTTGCAGGGTATTGTACTTCAGAGGCTTCAGGACACTCCAAGGAAAATTTTACTTTTCATATTTTTTTAAAACTTATAAGTCTCTCGAATAATTTATTGCAAAAATACAATACAACTGTTAAAATAGTACCTAAAAACTTAATGTATCTTTTTTGTCTATTCTATTTCTAAAAGTTATCTCAAGATACGTTAGATTTTGAAAGATTACCACAGTATTGATACATCAAAAGCTTGCTCTAGAACTCTTCAAGAAGTTGTAGAGTCGCGGAACTCGGTCGCAGACAAACTATACACAGATGTACAAAACTTGTGATTATGGACAAGTGTGACCTACATTGTGGACGTAGGTACGCTACGTAGGTAGATACTCACTGTACAGACACAAACTAATACGTCAATCGAGCTACAAGTTTTAGTACTTGGCTCGCTATTGTGATTTGTGTTTGTAAAAGTATTCTCCATTATAATTTTTCGAATTTAAAAATATACATTTTTTTAATGTATGAGAGTGACAAACAAGCATGCAGCTCACATTGATGTTAAGTGATGACTGCAGCCTGTAGACATCCACAGAAAGATCAGAGGTCAAAATGCAGATGCGTTACCACTCCTGAGGCCTCTGTGCTTGTTTTTGACTTATCTTAAGTGGTGGTTGTCACCCTAGATAAATTAATAAATACATTTCTGATTTTGAATCTACGTATAAAGTAGATACCTACTAGCAGTTTGCTGTTGGCTTAATAAATAGATAAACAACACAATTTAATATTTTTATCTGCCCCGCGAGGGACTTTGCTTGAAGATATAGGACCTATAGACACACTATTTAATATAACATTTGTTTTACACAGTTGATAATGTATTCAAAGATCATCAATAACATACCTTATTATTATTACCTAAACTAGCATCTCAATGTGTTAAAGTTTGCTCTACATAGTCTTGCATCTACGAAAACTGGGCCGTAACTGCCTAAGAGGGACCCCTGCGGGTCCGATCCACGGCTTAGGACGTTGTGGTATATGTCCCACCCATATAGACATATGCGATTAGGGGTGGTGCAACTTTCGCTCTAGTCATCCGGAATGGAGATAGACTCGGGGAGCCTAAAACTACGTCATAAATTGTATTTCACTAAATATAGGTACAATGAAATTAACACCACCTCAACGCATCGTAAGTTTGTGTTCTCCATGTCTCCAGTCACGGAAACTCGACCGCAGATAAACTATTGCACAAACCCAGTGAGTATCGACTAGTGTGACCTACATTGTGACTTATAACTTTACGAACACTAGCTACATAGTAGGTACCTGCGTCAATGTCGTATTTTGCCGTATGCATATCCGGAACAGTCATGCACGCTTAAATGTCTTTGCCTTTGGCGGCGTCGTGTGGCGGGTTGCTCACTTCCCTCTAAAATGGTCGAGGAGGGCAATGGCTGTCACATGCGTCATACTCGTGAACGGGTGCTGTTGGGGGGGGACTGGTGTGTTCTGGTTTGCAGGGGCTACATCGCATTTAGTAGATAGCAGTTTATTTGCATCTATGCTATGGACGTTCGCATTATTTGATTTTTCACGATAATCTGTACTAGATTTAAGCTCTCATTTAAAAGAGCTCTTACTGAGTTTGTTGGGTAGCGGAGTTCTTCTCAGTAGTGACTGCACTTGGAACTCTGCTAAGTGAATAACACTGATCTTGACGAATAAGTTTTTCTTTTTCTTCATTTATTATAATTGAAGGAATTGAAAAATTGTATGATTATTATGTTTTAATCAAGTAGTTTAAATTCTTATTTTTAATTTACTATTAATATATGATTTTTCTTTTACTATAGGTATGTAATGGTTATTCACTCTAGGTAGTTTATGATTTATTGACGTTTTGAAAGTATCTGTAAAGATCTATTCGAAATAAAAATATTTTCTATTTCTATTCTATTTCTAATGGAGTTTCAAGTTTTGAACTTGGCTCTGTATTGTAATTTATGTTTGTAGTTTGGGAGGGACCTAATAACAGATTACGTAATTTAATATCTAATATTGATTTTAAATTAATGGTCTTAATCATCATATCTGCCGAAAGATGTCCACAGCTGGACCCAAGACCCGCCATTAGGGAGATATACCTACCATAATCGCTTGGCATGCAGATTGGCAATCGCAGTGTCGCAGTTGTATCGCAAGACGATGCTGCTCATTTTGCCTTATTACACTTACTACACTAGATATGCAAACACGCACGATTCGTCGGGTACCTACGTTGTTGTGACTAATTTCCATTCAATATTAGTTATGTATACCTACCTAATTTTAAATGTTAATCCTCGTGGAAGGCTTTGAAATCTTATACCTGCCTAATTAATACTGTACTTAACCTTATTGGGAATTGCGTGAATGGAGCGTTGGGTAAGCTGCTAGAATCTAAACATCTCAGCCAGCGGGCTCGACTAGCCGTACATAATGCTGTACTTACTCCAACGCTTTTATATGGAAGTGAGAGCTGGGTATGCAGGAAAGAGCATGAAAGTAAGTTGAACGCGGTCGAGATGAGATCTTTGCGCAAGATCTGCGGTGTATCACTCACCGATCGCGTTCGTAATGAAGATGTAAGAAAGAGACTTTGTGTGAATGATAGTATCGGTGTAAAAATGAAAAAAGGCATGCTCCGATGGTTCGGGCATATAGAAAGAATGTCGAATGAGCGAATGACTAAACAGATATACAATGCGAATGTGGATGGTTGCAGAGGCCCAGGAAGACCAAGGCTGACCTACCATGACCAAATAGGTCGAGTTCTGTCTGATGGTGGGGTCAAAAGTCTTAGGAATCGGCGTGCATGTATGAAGATAATGATGAAGGTAGACGAGGCACGAGAGGTTTGTCTGAACCGGGATGTCTGGCGCTCTACACTCTCTGCCTACCCCGTTAGGGACCTGGCGTGAAGATACATACATACATACATACTTAACCTTAAATCCAGGTTATAGAATTAAGCTTTCTGTAGACCGATTACTTAATGACACGAAAAAAAATAGCAAAAAAATAACCCAAAACAGTTGGGTCCAGGGTTTGTTTCTGGGGTCGGGACGACTGTCTCGTGGGCCTACGAGACAGTCCGAAGACGTCGCTACTACCGGGTCCGGTAGGTAAGTGCTGTTGGATTTTTCCATTTTCTGGAAGTTCACAGCACAATGTTACGATGATTGGTATTTTGCCCGACGGTGTCAATTGTCAATGGGCACATCACCTATAGCAGGGGACAAAACGTAGCCGGCAAATCATGAGTACCTACCTTGTTTCATGTACCTAAGCTTGAATGCATAATGCATGCATCCAAGCGTACAAACTCTCCCTACCGCTTTGAGGATTACAGGCAAACATACAATTTTAAGAAAGTATGTTTGTAGTACATTTAGATACGTAGGTACCTCATATTTAGGTACCATCTATATCACTCTGTCCGTCCGTCTGTCTGTCCGTAACTAAGCTCAGCGACTCTTAATAGAAAGCTGTAGTTTGGCATGTTTAGGTATACAAACAAAATGATTTTTGACGTGACAACGTCTTAAATTAGGTTGCGGCTCGGAGTCACTCATGAAAATTGTAACGCCCGGTAACGTAACGATGAGTCACCGAACGAGAGAGAGGCCTGCCGGACCGGCGAATGCCTTTCTACCGAGAAAAAGACGTTGTCACGTAAAATCTTCGCCCGTAAAACCGACTTTACAGGCAACCAGTTTTTTATTCTATTTTTTAATGTAACGAAGGTGGCAAATAAGGTTGTAATTCACATGTATGTTATATAATGACTGCAGCCTATAGACATCTACACAAAAACCAGAAATAAAAAACACAGATGTGTTGCCATCCCTGAGACCTAAGTTGTTGTATCTGTGATAGTTATTACGGGGCCATACATTACCATCTAACCGGAACACGATAGTGCTGAACACTACAATTTGGCGGCAGATAGATTAGGTAATGCGTGCCTACGCCTTTGAGTCCATACGCTGGAACTCTACTACCTGAATTTTTTTTTTGCCATACCTATCCAAATTCTGAATATTGCGGGTACCTACCTATTTCAGGTATTAAACATTTTAATGCCGTCGGCTGTCAAACGGCATACCTACCTATGCAATCATGAACTTCACTCCACATTTTTTTTTGTAATTTTAAAAGATGTTCAAGACACCATATTTTATTTTGATAAATTTTTATAATAAAGGAACAATACCTTACTTTTTTTTTATTTTTTTATGTCATTATGTTGACAGACAAGCAGACGGGCCACCTGATGGAAAGTGATCACCGTCGCCTATGAACATTTGCAACACCAGGGGAGTTGCCAACGCGCTGCCAGCCCTGAAGGACTCTTTTGACGCCATTTTTGAAGAACCTCATATTGTAGCACCGAGGGAACACCTTTTATTTTAATCCCTTACCTATTTGGCTCTACATTATTATTAGGTATGAAGGTCTCTATTTATTTGCTCTACAGTTACAAATTACATACACCTGTTAGGAACGTACGTACGTTACTTCACGCCTGTAATCCCCGAAGGGGTAGGCAGAGGTAAATGCATGCATTCAAGCATACCTACATGCAGACACCCAAATTAACCCTATTAGGTAGATAGGTATAAATAAATAGGGTTGCCAGGTCGCTAAACCTAATAGCCCGACTGCCCATCAAGTTTAGCCGGACATTTGGGTAAAAAGCCCGGACACCCACAATAGAAACGTATACAGCTGTGCTCGGCGCTCGTTCGTTTAAGAAAAAATGTAAAAAGCCTAACAAAAGCTGGACACGCAATCAAAAGGCCTATGTCCGGCTTTATTCAGACGCTTGGTAATCCTGGGTAGGTATAGGTAAACATAGGTGTCGGTAGGTACCTACTTAGGTATGTTTTTATCTACCGAGAAGACAAATCATACCTATAACGTAGGTACACAGCTAGCGACACATACTTACCTAGATAAAATCTCCTCGTACCTACTAACTACTCGTAGGTACCTATTGCAAATAAAACTTAAAATTAAGTAAGTATTTTATTTTTAAAGAAAAATGGAAAGAAAAATTTGACTTCAGGCGAGGCTCGAACTCGCGACCTACTGGGAATCTAGTCCAGCCGCTCTTCCAATTGAGCTACTGAAGTCCTGCCCGATTTGTCAAATCTTTCCTTCACATCTATTGCATTGCTTTATGGTAGCAGCAGCGCCATCTATTGCCAACTATGCTAGTAAGGCAACCGATATAATAGACTTTTCAGTTTATTGAATATCGTAAAGAAGTCGCTTTTACCCTTAACAATTATTAAGGTAATATATATTTAACAAGCATGTGTTAATGCGAAATAATATAAAACAATTATTAAGTAAGTATCCTGTGCCACTAAAGCCTAGAGTAGATTACAAAAAAAGCCGTTCATATTTAGCAGAAACGAAAATCCATTACAAATACACGTAATCTGTGGATATACGAGTAACTCGAGCCCCGATCCCCCGACAGGGTGGGGGTGGGGGTGGGGGTACCTGTGTAGCTTTACAGGGTGTGGTTTGCCGTTCAATAACTTAATACTCTGGAAAGGCTTTCACGCTGAAATCTCGCTGAAGCGTACCGTGACTGAAGCTTTTTGATGCTTGCAATTTATATTTGTAGAGTCACGTAGAGCTGTAGGTAAGGGCGAAATTATTTGCTTTTTTTGAGTAAAGGTGTAATTTATTTACTCAATTAAAATATGTAGGAATGAAATAACCTTATGTTAATGTGATATTTAACTAAATTGCACAAACAAGGTTCTTCTGTCGAAAAAACTAACAAATTTTCACTCCAAAATATAAATGTTATGCCTTCCTATCACTAAGTAGGTAGATACCCACTTAGTGATACTTAGATAAGTAGGAACCTAGGTACGTGCACTTCATAAACAGTGTTGTGTTTTAATTTTTATTTAGGTATGATCAATCAACAAATTCACAGGCACTGTTGTTCCAAAGAAGTACGAGTTTATCTCGAATGTGTGTTCATTGAATAATTGATCTCCTTGATATTTCTGTAGATAGGTACCTACCTACGCAGGGCCTGTGACCCGTTAAGTTTATTAATTTATCGATCAGTAGCAGCAGCAGCACATCGTGCAAATAAAAGCATGTAATCCACCCGGATGAATATATGGTGGCTATTAATTGCAGGTTTGCTGGTAATCTATCGAAGCGGCTGTGGGTTCGCCGAGGGATCAGAGCGCGTCGGTCGGCGGCGGCGGGCGGCGGCGGGCGGCGGCGGGGCGGCGGGGTGGCGGGGCGGTGGGGCGGCGGATAGGGGGGCGCGGTGTGCGTGACGGATCATGGCGGCGCGGGGGGGCCGCGCCCCGCCGCCCTCGTTAAACGCGCCCGCCGGATACGCGCCGCGGCGCGGTTGAAAGCTATCCGGCCCCCGGGCGGGCGGCGCGCGCGATTGGCCGACGCGCGCCGCGATCCGTAACCGATAGCCAATCCCGCGCGGCGGGCGAGCACGCCCCCGGCGGCGGCCCGGCCGGGGCTCATACCGCGCGCGACGTCGCCGCGCACACTCGCACCGATGCGCGGCTCCTGGGACGAGTCCACGACGGCGGCGCTCCACGCGCGCATCCTGGAGGCGCACCGCGGGCCCGCCGCGGCCGAGCGCGCCGCCGAGCCCGCCGCCTGCGCCGAGCCCGCGCCCGCGCCCGCGCTGCCGCTGGGCGCGCTCGAGCTGGCCGCGCCGACGCCGCTGCTGCCGCTGCCCACGCTCTCCTTCAGCGCCGCCCAGGTGGCCACCGTGTGCGAGACGCTCGAGGAGAGCGGCGACGTGGAGCGCCTCGCGCGCTTCCTCTGGTCGCTGCCCGTGGCGCACCCCAACGTCGCCGAGCTGGAGCGGTGCGAGGCCGTGCTGCGCGCGCGGGCCGTCGTCGCCTTCCACGCCGGCCGCCACCGCGAGCTCTACTCCATCCTCGAGCGCCACCGGTTCCAGCGGTCGAGCCACGCGAAGCTGCAGGCGCTGTGGCTGGAGGCCCACTACCAGGAGGCGGAGCGGCTGCGCGGCCGGCCGCTCGGGCCCGTCGACAAGTACCGCGTGCGCAAGAAGTTCCCGCTGCCGCGCACCATCTGGGACGGCGAGCAGAAGACGCACTGCTTCAAGGAGCGGACGCGGTCGCTGCTCCGCGAGTGGTACCTGCAGGACCCGTACCCGAACCCGACGAAGAAGCGCGAGCTGGCGGCGGCGACGGGGCTGACGCCGACGCAGGTGGGCAACTGGTTCAAGAACCGGCGGCAGCGAGACCGCGCCGCCGCCGCCAAAAATCGCAGCGCACTGCTCGGCCGCGGCTTCGCCTCCTCCTCCACTTACGACGAAGACTCGGCCGACTCCGAGATCAACGTCGACGAGGAGTAGCGTCTTGCAGACTGATAGTGTAAATATTCTCGTGATAAACGTTTTGTACGACGCTCGGATGTCGTGGCAGTTGAAGTGTCGCACGGTAGTGACGGACGATGCAATATAGACGACGACGGTCTCTCATCTAGTTAGAATCGCGGAATAGAGTCTCCGTGACTTGTGATGTTAAGGCATTGTAAACCAGTTCACTAGGGTATTATTGTATCGTTGAAAGTGTTAAAGGAGTGCTTGAAGTTAAATCAGCATTTCTGCGCATCAGGTATGTACCTATTTATGTAGTGAAAGTTCATGTAACTATGCCTCTTTTAACTAAATTTCCAATCAGTGAGTACGAATCGCGACGGCGGAGCTATAAACAGGGTTAATTAAAGATTTTTTTCGTACCGCTTCTTGGTCTTCGAGATTTGTTTATTTATTAAAATAAATATTATTTTAGTTTAGGCGGACGATGCTTTTGAGCATTTTACTGGCCTTAATTTTATATCCTACCTAATTTTACCAATAAATAAAGAATTTATTTATCATATCAGCTTTTAGTTGTATATTAAAGCTATGTACCTAACTGTAAGCGATGTAGATAATTATGTTCTCCTAGATCTTTTAAATGGTATTATACAAGGTCTGTACCTGACGACGTCTGACTTCGAAACATTTGCCAGTTGTCGTTATAGCGCTGTTGTTTTATTTAACAACAATTACTATTTTTATGTAAGTAATTTATTTAAAGTATTAATAATCGCGGCTGTTGTTGGAAATGCTTTAATGGTTTGATTAATTTCAGTGATTTCTAGTTTCATCTTGCTAAACTGTGTAAGATAGTAAAAATAAATAGGCCTAACGCGAGAATAAAGGTGATTAACTTAAAAAGTGGGATTAAAGGCTCGTATCGTGAATTCAATGTTTTTGAAGGTTTTATTAATAATAGTGATAATAGAGAATCTTACATCAATTAAATATTATCTCAAAATTCTGAAAACGAAGATAATGAAAACAAACATGATAAAATAAACATCCAAATTATAACAAACATGTTAAATTTCTTGATAGATGAAAGTAAGCAAGTACAAAAAGATTTCATGTTACAAACAGTATGCGTGTTTATGCTAATTATTCTATGTTCGAGCGAGATTTTTGTTAAAAGCATTTAATTAACAATGTCCGTTACGTTAATTACGAAAATTATAACGTCAACTTCTAAACCGTAAAATGTTATTAAAGGAAGAGCAGTTATTGTAGAGGAAGTTAAATCTAGTATTAATAACATTACCTTTCCTAAGGTCGAAATATAAGTTAAATTACGGATTACTTGAAGTGAAAAGAAACATCCTAATTTGAATAATATTAAATACAAACCTGGAAGTACTGTACTTATAAACAAGTAATAAAATCAAATTGGTAGATACACATCTAAATGTTTACTTAACATCAAATAAGTTTAAAAAAGGAAGATGGAAATGCAGTAAACATTTTGAATTATGCATAAATAAACTGCATTGATAAAAAAAGTCCTACACAAACACCTAAAATATACCATTCATGAATTTTTGTTAAGTAATTACAAACAGTAATAATAATACAATTTGTACGATTTAAGAGTGATCTCTGATGAGTGATAGGTAATGCTAAATTTAAACATAATAGAGAATGAGTTTTAAATTTCAAGGAATTGGGTCAAGTCATCATTATAGTTAACAACGTAGGGCACGCTGAGAAAAAGAAACCATTTAAATGTCTGACAAACAATCTAGCAGAGCACCTGCTTAAATATATACTTTTTTCTCCCATCACGTACACACAAACACAATTAATCGCCAGTTAATAACAAGTCACAATAATTAATGTAATTATGCGATATATAAATACCTAATGTCGTTAAGTGCAAAAAGCTAAAAACTGTGAAGGTGCAAGTACTTATTATAAATAAAGGGACTATTAACAGTTGAATCTACAGTAGTTTTAACTATTAAATTTTCCAAATGCACTATTTTTATTACTTAACTATAATTGATAATTAAAAAGTTTAAATTTATAAAACAGAACGTACGTATCTTTTAAACATTGTGTTTTCCAATACCTTTGAAATTTTGCAGCAGGTATTTTTGCAATGGTAGGTTACGTACAGTCAATGTCATTAAGATACCTAGAGGTTTTTTTCTTAGTCTAAAAATAGGCAACTCTATTGTTTATACTTAAGACTACTTTGTTTTCTTACGACTTTAAATTGTGAATTGTGACATACGACTGCAAACGTGTATAAATAATCTGATGTATTTAGATTATTTAGATGCGCTTTCTAAGATTCATTTTTATGTTGTTATAAATACTCAGTTCCTACATAATTTTCAAATGTATTAAAGGATATTCTGAAACATGATGTTAGGTATTTTTAAAGAGATGAAATATTCAACAACATATAAATGATAACCACGGTAGAATAATTTTCTTTAATTGGAAATGGTTATTTAATTAAATTAAATAATGACTTATAATGGGAGTTTTTAGCATATGATACTACTTCAATTGATCATTATGATCTTAAGGTAATATTTATGTATGAAGATATCGGCAATAGAGCAAAATATAGTTTATTTTACTCTATTGAAAACAAAATATGAACTATTATTAAGAACTTTACATTTGAAGTTACGTACGTTTAAATCTTAATTTTGATATGATTTAAAAGGAATTATATATGTTTTATAAAAACAAAGATTTACTAATTATATAGTCAGGATTAGCAGATTAGAGAAGAAAACAGCAGACCTTATCATTATTTCACATTACCTTTCTTTGAAGGGAAAATATTAATCATCATCTTTATACGAGTACCTACCATAATTTTCACACTTCGTAATCTTGACTTCCCTGAAATTTAATTTAGAATAACATTGAAAAAAGATCTTATGATAGTCATTGAGGGTATTCTAGAGGCACATTAACATTTTATTTTATGAAGTATAGATCCATAATTTAAGTATAGACATTAAAGAGATCATCAAACTATTACAGCATTTCCTTACCAACGTTAAGTATTTAATAGTAACTGATCGATTTTCTTTTATTGTATAAGCCTATTGCTATACTTTGTACATTAACAATATCTAATTTGTGCATTATATTATGTGAAAATATTAGTATAGGTACTAGAAGATAGGCATAGGCTCGGAGAGAGATTTGTAAAAATGTATTATATAAATGAACAAAAGCAAATTGTAAATATAATATCGACTTACATTACAGTCATTAAAGTAATATTGTTAATAAAATTATATTCGTAAACATTTCCCTTGTATTATTTCTCATTCATTGAATAAATATAACGGTTGAAGTACCTACTTAATTCATTGCTTCGATTTTACGTTTTTATAGATGTGTAATTTTATAGAATACCTTTGAATTTATTTTTCTGACTTCAAAGTTAACTTGTAAGATACGAATATTAAGTTTTCTACTTAAATATGTTCATCATTCCATATGTTTATTAATTTTATTTGCATTTCTTATAAAACATCATCAGACTTCAAAAAATAATATTGTTTTGAGTTTGTTCAGTAGGTATACGAGTATTTATAATTGACAGAAATGTCGTTACACTAAATTTTAATGTCTCTAACAGAAGGAAACTAGCTCATAATACAAAATTCAATATCATCTTCATTCATTCTTTAAAATAAAATATATTTCGCAAGCATGTGTTAATGCGAAATAATATAAAAACAATTATTAAGGGTAAAAGCGACTTCTTTACGATATTCAATAAACTGCAAAGTCTATTATATCGGTTGCCTAACTAGCATAGTTGGTAATAGATGGCGCTACTGCTACCATCAAGCAAGGCAATAAATGTGAAGGAAAGATTTGACAAATCGGGCAGGACTTCAGGTAGCTCAATTGGAAGAGCGGCTGGACTAGATTCCCAGTAGGCCGCGAGTTCGAGTCTCGCCTGAAGTCAAATTTTTCTTTCCATTTTTCTTTAAAATAAAATATGTTTCACAAGCATGTGTTAATGCGAAATAATATAAAAACATTCAATATCATCAACAACAAAGCTAAAAAAAAGCCAAGAGAAGGGAAAGTTTACCAAATCAAGAATCTTTAAATTAAATGGCTTAGCAACACGAGAACCTGAATAAATCTGTCGATTTATATTTCACAGCATCATTAGTGCTAATTTGCATGTAGAATATCCTTCGTTATTCATCGTTGGTAAGGTTTTTTTCACTATGATAGTTAATTATGGATGTTTGCCAGTCGCCGAGTATTTTCAAGTGGCGGTCAGGTTACTTATAAGGTGTTCTTACTTTCAAGAATATCTAAACGAATGATTGAATAATGAGTTCCTTTTAATCGGACATTTAAGGAAAACAGCGGTCGTATGTCCTTCTTGCTTGGATTTTATCTCTTTTTATTTTTGGTTTCGCTTATTTAGCTTAGGTACCTACCAATCTAATTTGTTGTTTCTTTGTTATTTCTAGTTGCCACATTCTAAAAAGGTTTCAGAGCAAAATATGTCTAAAATAAACATATAACCTAAAGTCTTGTTTGTAGGTAATATCTTTTTATTTAAGTATTAACATATTCGTTTTTTATTAAAAATAAACATTTTTAAGCAGCAAGGACAGGTTACAATTAAATAAGAATACAAAAAAAATGTCTTCAACAGCTTTATTTTTGTTAAAAAGTTTATTTTTATCGAAAAATTTAAGAAATTGATTCAGATTCATTAATTTACAAGTTAAGAATTTAGAAATTAAATTCAACATTTAACAAAAATTCTTCGTTCTATTGATTTTATCTTTAAACTACAAAAGGAGAATTATACTGCAATCCATACATTTCTGGGCTCCGGGCCCAGAAACACTACAAATTATGTCATAACTATAAAGTAAATAATTTGAAATCAAGCATTATTTGAATTGCCAGTTGTTGTACCTACCTATAATTATATGATCAAGTAAAACTTGGGGCTTGTAATATAGTTAACAATTAGCAATCTAGCTAATTGTTAACTATATTACAAAATGTACTGTGTAGTGGGTTAACCAGTAACGATTTTGCAGGCCCAAAATTACCCGTCTCCTTTTAAAATATTGCAACATTTACAAATTTGTAAAACGAATTATTTCATTTTTAACTTTAACATTCGTGTTCACTTCTAAGAATTTCAGAGAGCCAAGATGTTATTTTCTATGATTTCTGTAAGTTAGCATGTAGATACGTGTCGGTATTGTGTGGTAAGAATGTGAATGAATTATATTTAGACACCTAGCCGTATATATACTAAATCGTTATGTTTCATATTATGAAATACAAAAACAAGTAGGCAGGACCTACAAGTAACCTACTTATTTTTTCAAATATTCTAATATCTGAAAACATTAATCAGAATACAACAAAAATAAATAATTTGTCCTAAACTTCAAGATGCATTAATTTGTACGCTTATAAGAAAATAGAGAGAATATTCATAGAACGTTACTAATTTACATTAACAAAATCAAAGGTTGTTACTAATCAAGAGACTGATGAACACTGCCTCAAATCTTTTTTAATATTATAAAATAAACACATGATAAAATTGAATACAAAAAATAAACAGACCACAAGATATAGGCGCCATCTATTATTTCGATCTAATAAACATATCACCATTGATAAACAAGTGAGTTGGCTAAGCTAGACATGGTTTAGGTCTTTAGGTAAACAGTTTATTTATTGTAGAAATTAAACTTGCGGATTTTCTCGCGTATACAACACTCCCAAACTTCACGGGCTGACTCAGCCCGTGACCACGGTAGCTGGAAAGCGACCGAAACGTCGGGTGTATGAAGAAGTTTGGGAGTGTTGTATACGCGAGAAAATCCGCAAGTTCAATTTATACAATGTATGAAGCTCGCGAAAACCTACGAAAACGTTATTAGTTTATTTATTATTTTTTGTTTTTCCAACAACTTAATTCTAAATAATTTTGTGTGAGAACATTCGAAAATTTCGCATAATACACGTATAACAAGTAGGTACTTGTGTAAATGAACAAAAGTTGAATGTTTTTCTTTTATTCATTTAACACATAATATTTGTACAAATCATTTTTTTATCAAGGTGTCATCAGCGTCTACGGTTGGTAGAGTCCCACTGTCGGAGCTCGCAGGTGTACGTACGTTTTATGTTCTAAAACGAATTAAGTCTATGTCTAGTTGTTTTTTATAATATTATTAATTCAATATATTATTGTTTATGTAGATTTACTATACACGCGTTTGTGGACTATACATATAAACCTACCCCATTCAGATAAACTCGGCACAAAGGGTAAACAAATATGGCGTACCGAAAAAATTATTGATGTGAATCTTTGAGTGATCTAGGTCCTTAGAATGAGTATTTGAATATGAAAGATAATGGTGGCCAGTGAATGATATAGTACAGCCATCAAAAAATCGTGTACTTTCTTCTGAAATATTAAATGTATTACCTGTATTTTAATCGACGAATTTTTTTTAACTGATCAGTTTTTCGCAAATCCTGCAAAGAATTTAAATAAAGTTGTCATCATTTATATTGGATAACATTCCGTTTTCTATCCTTGTTTTGTTCATTTAATCACATCCCTATAACTGAACGTCAAACTCGAACATAGTCTATATAATCTGTAAAAAGTAGTTGAGTCGTAATTACGAAAATTGTAAATTCATATAATTTACTAAGTGAATATGCACTGTTTTTTTTATGGAAATCAATGTGTAACATAATAATGTGTTATGAACTAGTGTCCTCAATCAATTGCAGTGAGTAATTCTCCTGGGATATCGTTATTTGTTACCGAGGGGTGTTTGTTTACCATTTCTACCAAGTTTATCTGAATGGAGCTAAATACATACAATAGCTGCATCATATATGCAATATAGAGATACCTATTATTTTACTGATAAATTAACAAACTAAATAAACCTAACTTTTTTAGTTCTTATTAGTGATGAGCCGATGTTCGTTTTACATTCCACTTAACCGAACTTCGTCAGCTTGAACTAAATTGCAGAAATAAAAAAAATAGTTCAAATAACTCCTACTAGTCTGTCTGTCAGTCTAATTTTAAAAAGTCTTTTATTTATGTATGTACGTGATTATTTATTTTTATGTTCCTATCATGTTACAATTTATAAATTAATTATAATAAACTTGGTGCAATGTACGGCCCTGTAATTTCCGGCACAGAGGCATAACACCTTAGGCCTTAGGAGTGGTAACGCATCTGCATTTTGACCTCTGGTTTTTGTGTGTCTATAGGCTGCAGTCATCACTTAACATCAACGTGAACTGCAGGCTTGTTTAACACTTTTAAAACATAGAAAAAAATTTACGTTTGTAACCTGGTTTTCATTTTTAACCAACTTCGAAAAAAGGAGGAGGTTCTCAATTCATCCGGATTTTTTTTTTATGTATATTTAGCGATAATTTGAAAACACCTGTACCGATTTGGATGATTTTTTTTGTGTAGATAGATAGGTGGGTACCTACATACCAATGTATGAAACTGGCCATGATTATTTTTACCTAATATAATTTAAATATACCTATCTATAGGTACGTGTATATTAAGTGCTTCTGAATACTTCCTACCCGTATTCAGATCCAGGCGATATCCTAAAATTGAAAGAAGAACTACTTACTGTTAAAAATGTATTTCTTTTAAGGATCTACACTTAGGAACCGGATGATCACAATCATAAACACATACCTAATATTAAGTTATATCTAACACAAGATTTAGTGAAATAATAGGATCAAATTCGTAAAAATACCTACCAAGTTGTAAGTAATTTATTTCATTATTGATTAAATTGCTAATTTTCTTTCCGTGTTTTTTTACTAAGTAGGTATTCTATTATATAAGTGGGTAATTATAAAAATGTGACTCAATATTTTTTAAATATACCTACTCGTATTATTATTATACCCGTTCTCTTTATGCAATGTAGAGTCAGAACTCTAATTTCTTTTATTCCTCCAAGAGCGTCACTCAATATTTTTTGTAACAATATTATATCCGCTACGTTAACTTCATGCAATGTAGAGTCGGGACTCTAATTTCTTTATTATTCCTCCAAAAGCGTCACTCAATATTTTTTGTGATATTATTATATCCGCTACGATAATTTCATGCAATGTAGAGTCAGGACTCTAATTTCTTTATTATTCTTCGAAAATTGTAGGTCAATATTTCTTAAATTTTATTATAATAATAATAATAATAATGGCAACCCATTATACGTCCCACTGCTGGGCACGAGTCTCTCCCCTTTTTGGGGGGAGGCCTGGAGCTTACTCCACCACGCTGCTCCAATGCGGATTGGTGGAGGTGGGTGGGTTAGTGGCCAACCCGCTGTCGGATGTTTTCAAACCGCCCATAAGGCCTGCGACAAGGTTTAACGACTGCTATCTATCGATTAGCAACCGGGACCGACGGCTTAACGTGCCCTCCGAAGCACGGAAACGCGCATTTTAATTTGCCACTAGCGGTCACCCATCACACTACCCGACCGCCGCTGTGAACATAATAATATTGTAGAAAAAAAAATTAGGTTCACTGTTTGAGGAATATTAAAAAATGATTCTTATCGTCCGGTAACTTCTTGTACTTAGTAGATGACTTAGGATGTAGAGTCGACTCAACATACCTACTATTTAACCTAGGTACCTATGTGAGATGATAAACAACGGCAAAAAAAAAGAAGGAAGAATATGAATATTTCGTTTTTGTTGGCGCCAAACTCTACCAAATAAGTGCTGACGTGTGAAATGTATTAATAATGGCAACCCATTATACGTCCCACTGCTGGGCACGAGTCTCTCCAATTTTTGGGGGGAGGCCTGGAGCTTACTCCACCACGCTGCTCCAATGCGGATTGGTGGAGGTGTTGGGGGTTAGTGGCCAACCCGCTGTCGGATGTTTTGCCTCCGACAAGGTTTAACGACTGCTATCTATCGATAGCAACCGGGACCGACGGCTTAACGTGCCCTCCGAAGCACGGAAACGCGCATTTAATTTGCCACTAGCGGTCACCCATCTCACTACCCGACCGCGCCCGTAGTGCTTAACCGAATAGATCGGCTTATGATCTACTCCAGCCGCTGGGCCATGCGCGCTTCTGAAATGAAATATATTGTAAACCGTCAATGCCATTCAATAATGAAAACCGGTCAAGTGCGTGTCGGGCCCCGCGCAGTTCCGTAGTTTTTTGGTTTGAATAATTTAATGAAAAAAAATATTTTCTATGGAGTTGTTCGAAATTTTCGAGTAAAATACATTTGGTCGACTGTTACTCGCAAACTTGTAAAGCCAACTTAAGTGTAATAGATTTCCTTTTAATTTCGTTATATGTAGCTTAAGATATATAGGATAGTGAGGATAGAATAATGAACCGAAAAGGAGTGAGAGAGTGTGAGTATTCCTGCGAAGGCGGATTGGTAACTACTTGAGTTGTTGAAATTAAACTATTTTAACGGATTTATTTCGCGTATTGGTATAAAACTAATATGATTTTTAAAATCAATTCGAAGTTTCGGTCGCTTTTCAGCTTCCGTAGTCGCGGGCAGACTAAATATAGTTTTATTTCATCGAGTATATCTAGCGGAAACCTAAGAACCCATTATACTCTTGTAGAGTTGTACACAAAATTCTGAAACGTGGTCGAATGTTCGTACACCAAATACGGATCTTATAGGTTCACAAATTTTGCAGAGGTCCAAGCTTATTAAGCCGCTCTTGGGTTAAGTTGAAATAGCATACCTATAACAGCATAAACTAAGATGGGAACCAAGATTGACCGAGCAAGTGTGACCTTAGTTTATTTATTTATAGAATTCGTGTAGCCATTAACCATTCGACTAAAATATATTTTAGTCAATATCATTTAGGTATTATTAAGTTGTCATAACAGTATGTTTAAGTATCAATGAATTCAACTTTCAAGCAAAATATTGCATACAATTACGTACTGTTAAAGGTTAAACACGATTAACTAATTGATTCGACTGACGTATTAACTGCGTTAATACGGTCACCATATTTCTTTTTACGTGTGTTTTTACTGGTGTTAGAGCTCCAGTGATGGAGCTCGCGGGCGTAGGCACCACCGCATTACCGCTGAATGGTAGTGTTCAGCACAATCGTGTTCAGATCAAGTGGTAATGTACGGCCCTGTAATTTCCGGCCCAGAGGCATAACACCTTAGGCCTCAGGAGTGGTAACGCATCTGCATTTTAACCTTAGTCTTTGTGTAAGTGTCTATAGGCTGCAGTGATCATTTAACATCAATGTGAACTGCATGCTTGTTTGCCACTTTCATTACATAAAAAAAACTGTACGCTTGTTTACCACCTCCATTACATTAAAAAAAACGTGTTAAAATAGCAAATTTTAACACTCATACGATCATAAGTACCTATAGGTATTACTGTAGCCTATAATAAATGCTAACTTAGAATGGATTTAGATGCGTTGTCACCTCGTAGAGGCCTAAGGAAGAGGCTGACTCTATACCGGTAATTACATAGCTGTACATTATCTCCTTACTGGAATACTTTAGTGTCAGGTAAAACAGTTAATATTGGTAGTGCCTTCGAAAAAATCAAATCAACAAATCAAATCATCAAATTTTGTGTCAATTGGAAGAGCGGCTGGACTAGATTCCCAGTAGGCCGCGAGTTCGAGTCTCGTCTGAAGTCAAATTTTTCTTTCCATTTTTCTTTAAATAAAATATATTTCACAAGCATGTGTTAATGCGAAATAATATAAAACAAAAATCAAATCAATCAAAAAATTTATTTATCACTCTTTTTTGCCTGCTACTTCGTCCGCGTGTAGTTTTAATCATTACAAATTGTAGCCTATAGATATGTTATTTCAATTTACAACCCATATTACTGTAAAGTTTAATCCAAAGCCATCCAGTAAGAGAGTAACAAACATCCAACATAGGTAGGTATATTATAATACTAGCGGCCCGCCCCGGCTTCGCGTGGTTGCAATGTTACCTACCCTCTCCTATTCATCTTACCCTGTTATAAAGCCTAAAGCCTTATTCGATAAATGGGCAATCTAACATGAAAGAATTTTTCAAATCGGACCAATTTCAAGTACAAACTCTTCAGCTTTATAATATTAGTAGGTAAAGATTAGTAAGATAGTAGGATTACAAGAATCGCGTAGGTAGATATACTTATGTTACAAAATTAATTACTTTTAAATGATGGTGAATAATAATAGACACACATGTCACGTCAATCTACAGGTTTTTTTTTTTTTTTTTTTTGTTATGGCATTGCTATTACGCATATTGCCAGTGTCAAGTAAAACGATATTTCGTATTTATTTAAGCAGCGTAAAAGTTAGTATAATATAGTCATCAAGTATAATATGTAAGTATTAAGTATATAAGTTATCAAGTATAATATGTTAGTCAAGTGAGTTACAATCAAGTTATTCGAGTAAAGCGATGGCTACTTTACCAGAACATTTACAATGAAGTTTTGGAGGCAACCTGAAAGGTCGTGTTTTCGCACTGTTATTCTATTTCACTATACACGGGCGCTGTAATAAACTTATATCAAACAAAATACCACCAACTTTATTCAATATAACTTAAAAATACACCAAGAAAATGAAATAAAATAAGAGCACCATACGCCTCTTTCAAGGTTCCCGCCAAAACCAATCTACAGGTTACAAAAATTGTTAATCAAGAAAGATATAATATCTACCTTTTTTTTATTCATTCATTTAACATATTTAACTACAGATACAATATCTTTGTATAATTTAGCATAGGTACAAAAATCACAAAGGTTTGTAGCGATGCTAAAGTCCCCTAAGATATGTATCTGCAACATGTAATGGGAATAATGCACACTCTCAAACACCCTCATTAGAAAATCGAGTTATAATCATAATGCATGGACTGAAATTACTTATTTATGTATTTAATATTTATTATTTAACAAATAAGTTGACCTCAATTTGTACGAATAGTATGCACACCCTACGCATACTACCTACCTACGGTCGCACATAAAACACAAACCTACTCACACACGCACACTGTCGCAATGTAATGTGCGCCTGCGCATCCTTTAACTTATATTACCTATAACGAGAAAAATATGACAATTGAAATTCAATTGTGTCTGGGCGCCGGTGGCCTTACGATCCTTGAAAAATTAAAAATGCCTAAAATCGATTCAGACATCGATTCTGAACAAGCTAGTTTCGGGATTAAATGTACATGTCTGGCGCTAATGTACATTTAATGTACATTAGCGCCAGACATCCCGGTTTGTCAGAACCGGGATGTCTGGCGCTCTACACTCTCTGCCTACCCCGTTAGGGACCTGGCGTGAAGATACATACATACATTTAATCCTGTTACACGTTGTATATCTTATTTCCTCTCTTATTTGAACTCCGTTACTGGAGCTCTAACACCAGTAGAAGATAACAACACACGTACCTATTATGCTCACAAAAAAATAATTATACAAAGTTTTACCTCATCATATAATGGCATAAAGAACTGATTGTCATGTCGCACAATAAGTTATTGACTTTTTTAATCGGTATCGGTAAGCGGTCGCGCTGTCAAAATTCGAACGCCCGATTAAGTTTTTTTTTCTACTTTTTTACTGGCTTAGACAACATCGGTCTTGGATCTCGACATGTTAATTGCAACTCAAATAAATTAACGGACGTATCGTTGGCTAATGAGCCTCTAACGGACGGAGTGGCGTGTTTAGCTTGTATGTAACAGAGATTACCGTTTTCGATAAGTGCAGTCAATGGTCTTGTCTTTTTCAATACGTCGTACTACTCATTTTGGTTGTCATCGCAGGAGTCATTATTTTGTATGAAGTATATTTCAAATCGTATAGTGATTATGTAGATAGTCATATTTATATAGCTGCTCATTTTTTTTTGTCCACTACAACAGAATTAAGCTACACTGTGTATACAAAAAGCTTACCTACTAAGCTTTCTGTAATAAGTAAAACCTAAGTACTTAAATTGGATCTAGATGCGTTGTCACTTTTAGCCTAAGGTCATGCTCTATGCCGGAACTTACATACTTAGTACATTCTCTAATTACATCAAGTTACACTTTATAGGTAGGTACGCCAAAAGCTTACTAAGCTTAGCCTCATAAAGATTTTATATTTACTAGACTAGAAATACGAGTACCTGTTATATATTTTTTTGTCTTAAGGTTGACAGACAAGCAACGCCACCTGTTGGAAAGTGGTCACAGCCGTAGAGAGCTCCTAGAGAACACCTCAGAGGAAAGTCCGTTCCACAATTTACACGTTCTGGGTAGAAACGAACGCGAAAACCGCACCGTTGGGTACTGCCAGGTGTCCAGTCGGTGAGGGTGGAATTTCTATCATCGGCGGGTAGTACGGTGTAGGAAAAGAGACGGTGGCACCATGTCAAACAATTCAGCAGAGCACTCACTATTGTAGAGATTGTACAACACGCAAAGACTCCCAATGTCTCTGCGCAGTCTCAGATGTTCGAGCCTGTCTGTAAGTCCTGGATCGTAAACAATGCGAACGGCGCGTTTTTGTAGGGAGTCAAGTGGACCAAGCTGGTATTCGGGGGTTATATCCACAAGTGAGAGCAGTATTTCAGATGAGGCCGCACTTGGACCTTATAAATCTGTAGTAGCTCCCCCGAAGTGAAATACAGTTAAGCACCAATAATATAATAGACAAAGTTAATTATCTACTTACTGAATGATGATACTTGGGTAGAGACGTCATTAAGCACGAAAGTTCTAAAGTCGGCTCAAAATCCTTAGGTACCTTATTATTCATCATATTTTTTATCTTGTTTGACATGTATATCAATTGTTGTTCACTTTAATTTATTTTGTTTTTTGACGTGTCATAAGAGGTGCCTGTCACCCTAAATGAATAAATGAGTTTCTGATTCTGATTCTCTCAATAAATCTCTAATAAATACGATAAAGATCATAAATTTAGTATGTTTGCTACTACCTAATTTTGTAATAATAATGTACATTCGTACAATCAACAAACGACTAAATTAACACAAAATTCGAAAATATTTTTTAACTGTAGGCATTGTACTGTAGGTTCCTGTAGGCCTATTGCTGTCTTCCATCGTATCGAATTCCCGCCGTCGCTGTCACGCACGCATTTTGACAGCTCGAAACTGTTCTCTTTTTTTTTTTCAAGCATTTTGTTTTCAAACATAATTCTATTCAGCCTTCGGTTTTGTTTTTATTGGTTGACAAAACTGGCTGAGACGCGATTAGTGTTAGTTTAGGTGTTTATTTTTAGTCGCTGACATATTGTTGACGTTTTGTCCGGTTACATTTACGATTAGGCGCCTATTCTTTTTTTTGTTGTAACCTATATTTTGTGTTACAATGGTCGATATTAGTAGGCATAAAAAAGCTTGAAATATTAGGTAACGTAACTTCACGCCTGTAATCCCCGAAGGGGTATACATGCAAACACCCACGACTCGCCGGTTACGTTTTGGCCCATGTAACAGGTGGCGAACCTGTTGCCATCTCCGGGCACATTACCAAACTCCGGGGTACTGGGAACTTCCAGAAAACTGAAAAATCCCAATAGAAGCATAGATAAAGGATTTTAAACCATAAATAAATATTAGGTATTTTTATAATACCTAATAATTGCAGAGGCCCAGGAAGACCAAGGCTGACCTACCATGACCAAATAGGTCGAGTTCTGTCTGATGGTGGGGTCAAAAGTCTTAGGAATCGGCGTGCATGTATGAAGAGAATGATGAAGGTAGACGAAACACGAGAGGTTTGCCAGAACCGGGATGTCTGGCGCTCTACACTCTCTGCCTACCCCGTTAGGGACCTGGCGTGAAGATACATACATATAATACCTTGTCTTATGCAGTGGAGTAATATCTAATGGTACCATCAGCTCGTCTGTTGATAATAGGAGTAGATAGATATGTGGATGAATTTGATGGGTGTTACCTACTTATTTATCTAAAATAACTTTATATTTAACAAATATCTTGGCGGAACCCAGGCTAAGTCTCTACAGGCCTAACACGATGTCTTAAATTAGTAAATGCAGTTTTAGGTACTTATTTCTATCCTAAAGTCTGTAAATGTATGTTTATGATAAGTCCTTAGTCATACATAGGTACAGTAAATACATTTTAGCTATAGAATGCTTTGTCTTTGTCAGTTGAATTGTCAAATGTGCAGGATAGAAAAAGACAAAGGAGAGATTAGCAACACTTTAGCTAAAAAAGTAACTTCACGTGGGTAGGCAGATGTAAATGCATGCATTCAAGCATACATGCAAACACCCCCATGTAACAGATGGCGAGCCTGTTGACATCTCCGGCCACATTACCAAACAAGGTACTGGGAAATTTCCAGAAAATGGAAAAATCCCAATAGAACCTTACATCATTATCACTGATAACCCCCCACCCGGGAATCGAACCTAGGACCTCAGCGTAGTAGTAGTGGTCTGCTACCACTAGGCTACCGAGGCAGGTAAAGCGTAACTAAAATATGAATAAGGAGATCAGTCTTTGGAGCTTTTTAGTCAATATTTTTTCCACAATCCAAAGTTCTATACAGTACAGTACCTACCTATTGATGTCCACTGTCACGCAAAAATTGCCCGGAAACAATAGACGCGACCAGTAAATGTGATATAGGTCGCGCCACGTAAAAAGAACGCTGGAAGAAAGTAGAAGGGATGTGTTCGCGCATCGGTACACTCGCGCATGAAAGTACTAGCCCTATTGGTTTATTTTTGATCTAGCTTTCGCTTGCGGTTTCGTGTATTGGTAGGCAGATTGAAAACTATATTACATAGAATAACATAAAATGAAATAAAAACACATGACGCGCAGCTTGACCGCCAGCGTTCTTTTTACCTGGCGCGAGCTATACCTATCGGAATGTTCGAATGCAACAATGTAGTGGCTAAAAAAATACCCTCCTAATGTGTATATCGTTTCTGACGTCACAAATAGTACTACGAAGTGGGTTTCGGAATGTTGATTGTGAAAAGTTTGGCTGGTAGAGAATACAACTAGGTACGTATTATTAAGCCCGCCATATATAGGATTGTTGTTTCCCGTTTGTAAAAGGGGAAATGAGATATTCTCTTAGTTACATTAGTAGGTATATTAGGTTTTTTTATGTTATGGAAGTGGCGAACAAGCATGCAGTTCACATTGATGTTAAGTGATGACTGCAGCCTATAGACACCTACACAAAGACCAACGTCAAAATGAAGATGCGTTACCACTCCTGAGGCCTAAGGTGTTATGCCTCTGTGCCGGAAATTACAGGGCCGTACATTACCACATGACCGGAACAATATAGTGCTGAACACTACCATTTAGCGGCAAGTACATTAGGTAATACGGTGGTGCCTACGCCCGCGAGCTCCGTCACTGGAGCTCAACCACCAGTATAAACAACTGTACCAAAAACGTCTACCCATGAACTAAATTATGCAGATGCGTCGCCATTTTTGAGGCCTGTCAGGTATACCCCACCCCTGTCCTATATGTTTGAAATTACAGAGCCATACATTTAATTCCACCTCCGCGAGATTGATTCTCACCTCAACCTCAGTGTTTTTCTACCTTTTTTATTTTTTTCTTAATTTTTCAATATTTTTTAAAGAATTCCAGTGTCGTAGCTTGAGGGCATAGGCATCGCCGCGTTACCAAATCTGGTAGAGTTCAGTACATACTATCGTATTCCGGTTAGATTTTCACTGGTTGTACCACCGCATTACCTAATATACTTGCAGCTACCTAAATGGTAGGGTAAACTGGTTAAATACGCCCTACTTTAATTTTGTCAAATAAAACACATTTAAAAGCAAACTACATTTATTTCTTGGGAAGCATTTGTTACATAAGCCTCCTATTATTTGGTCATTAAGCCAGTAATTCTGATTATTTTTTGACTTGCACGTTATTTTAAAAACTATAGAAAAGGGCGTATTCCCCAAGGGGTCTGTGAAAAATGCCCTATAGTAAAAAAAACAAAATATTAATAGTAATAAAGAAAAATCTACATAATATAGAAAAAAACATAACTTGTGTTGCTGCCGCACATTAGAGCCGCCACACTTGTTACAGAAATTGTTGTACGTCGTACAATATTCATGCAACCATTTCAAGCATCTTGTATGTACACTGTATCCAGTCTACTTGCCAAGGGCCAAATACAGTGTACTGGCTTTGTTGATCCCTAACTCTTTACTGGTGACTTTGACATTGCCTCATTTAGAGCTTCAGCCGTCCACGATGCTCTGTATGTTTTTCTCTTGTAACTTTACCCATAATTAATAAGTAAAAAACAAGTTTAAGCGCATTGAAAATTGAGGCATATTTCACCTACGAAATCGGGGCATATTTTACATAACGTACGCAAATACGCCCCAGCGCTTAGTACCTAAAACTAATATAATCATGCAAAAAAATTGGTAATTTTATAAAGGTTATGTGCCTATCTTAAATCATAAATCGTTCACACTCATTTAAAAATATTACTTGAATATGTTAAAAATACTTATAAATACTCACCCACGTAAGTTGTGTAACAAACCGAACAATTTTTTTCAAGGTTTTGATTTTTTTTCTTAACTACAAACGAACTGCAGCCGCTTGCCTCAACGAATTTGAGTACTACTGCCACCTATCGATTGGCGCTCTAACTATTACAAATGATAGTTCGGTGTGCTTTATATTGCAAGTGGGGCATATTTCCTGATAGGGCGTTTTTCACCATTTTACCCTAGTGTTCAGCACTATCGTGTTCCGGTCAGGTGGGAGTGTACGACTCTGTAATTTCCGGCACAGAGGTATAACACCTTAAGCCTCAGGAATGGTAACGCATCTGCATTTTGACCTCTGGTTTTTCTATAAATGTCTATAGGCTGCAGTCATCACTGAAAATCAATGTAAGCTGCATGCTTGTTTGCCACTTTTATAAGCTAAAAAAAAAAATATTGTATGACCCCGTAATACCTAACTATTACAGAGACACAACAACTCATTCTTCAGGGATAGCAACGCATCTGCATTTTGACCTTCGGTTTTTGGATACAGTCGTCACTTACCATCCATATGAACTACATGCTTGTTGGTCGCCCTCATTTCATAAATACATTTTGTTTCACGAGACTACCTCGTTCGGAGGTGCCCTTAGGCTGGTCGCCACCCTCTCCCCACGCAGTGGGCACTACAGTGCGGCCACATGGCACTCGCGCTGAAGTGACAACTACGTTAATCCAGGCCGAGCTCCCATAGGAGTTATGCGCCTCTCATGTCCGGTTATACTGTAGAGGCATTTTGCGAACAGAAATGACTATTTTTTTTGAATGGACAGTCCATTCGAAAAAAATAGACATTCTGCGTAGAAATTATAGCATCATTTATTGTGAACGCCTAATGTATTAGTCTTAAAACGTTGTGCCCGGAGATGTCAACAGGCTCGCCATCTGTTACATGGGCCAAAACGTAACCGGCGAATCGTGGGTGTTTGCGTGTATGCTTGAATGCATGCATTGACCTCTGCCTACCCCTTCGGGAAAGAATAGCTACCAAAGTAAAAAAAAGACAGACCGACCTTTCACCCCTAAGAATAGCTACCAAAGTAAAAAAAAGATGGATTAAAACTTATATATGGAGCATTGCCTTATAGGGAAGTGATACTTGGACCTTGAAACAAAAAGATAGGGATCGATTGGAGGCATTTGAAATGTGGTGTTGGAGGAGAATGGAGAGAATCAGCTGGACGGAGAAGAAAACCAATGAAGAGGTACTTGCTTTAGTAAGGGAGGAGAGACACATTTTGAAGATGTTAGAAAACAGGCGAGGCAGAATGCTGGGCCTGGAAGAGAAAATTGAAGGAAAGAGAAGCAGAGGGAGTCCAAGAAGAAGTTATATAGACCAAGTAAAGGAAAAAGTAAAAGTTGTGTCGTACCAGGACGTCAAGAAGTTAGCACAGGATAGAGAACGCTGGCGGTTATTCCACCGACAAGAGCATAGCTCTTAAATATAGAAGAAGACCCTTTCGGGGATTACAGGCGTGAAGTTACACCCTGCATAGAAATTATAGCATCATTATTTGTGAACGCCTAATGTAGTTCAGTCTTAAAACGCGTACTGCGACCAATTCGGGCATAATTAGTTTGGGCGTAGCTGTAGGCGTTGTTGTGATGGATCGATGTCACTGCGACCATCCATCACGCGTGGGCACGCGAAACTGTTGTTTTCGTTTTTTTTTTTTTTATGTTCTAAAAGTGGCAATCAAGCGTGCAGTTCACATTGATGTTAAGTGATGACTGCAGCCTATAGACACCCACACAATGACCAGAGGTCAAAATGTAAATGCGCTGCCACTCCTGAGGCATTAGGTGTTATGCCTCTGTGCCGGAAATTACAGAGCTGTACATTACCACCTGACCGGAACACTATAGTGCTGAAAACTACCATTTAACGGCAAGTATATTAGGTAATGCGGTGGTGCCTACGCCCGCGAGCTCCGTCACTGGAGCTCTACCACCAGTAAATTTACGTTTAATTTAATTTATATCTACGTTTAAGCCTACTCGGTGGCAACTGCTTTCAAAAAATCAGGCCTTTTACATTTCGATCCAGATATTTTCATATATTTATTCGTTTTAGACGTTCTTGGTTAAACTATCTAGATACGTTTAAATGTACTCGGTGGCAACTGCTTTGCAGTAAGAAATCAGGCCTATTACATTTTGATCGAGATATTTTCATACATTGAATCATTTTAGAGGATCTTGTTTAAACCTAATGTTGTTTTTAAAGTGATCTGTTAAACTGAGTAGTTACTAAAAATTTTTGCTTACCTGTAGACAATACATCTGTGTGTGGCTAACAAGCATGCAGTTCACATTGATGTTAAGTGATGATTGCAGCCTATTGACACCCACACAATGACCAGAGGTCAAAGTGCAGATGCGTTGCCACTACTAAGGCTTAAGGTGTTGTGCCTCTGTGCCGGAAATAACAGGGCTGTACATTATCACCTGACCGGAACACGATATTGCTGAACACTAACGTTTAGCGGCAAGTATATTAGGTAATGCGGTGGTGCCTACGCCCACGAGCTTCTTCACTGGAGCTCTACCACGAGTCATCTGAACAGTAGTTTCCAAAATAGAAATGTCCAATGTTGAGGTTATATTGGCAATCTATATTTACCTACTTAAGGTTATATTGGTAATCAATATTAGGTATACCTACTTGCTAAACTTAAGCCGTGAAAAGATAAGTAGACAGACAATACGTATCCAACAAGAACTATTGCAGATCGACCTTAGGAACGTGACTTCGGCTTATTTCGGGTTATTCGACCATTTTTCATGATTCGACCAATACCGGACTATTAATGCTTACGTAGGCAGTGTGCAGCAGAGTAAGCGTGGGAGAAACGTCTCACCTTTGTGATTGGAATATTAGCATCTGAAACACTAAACTGTTTCGAATCTTTGTATGTATAATTTCGAACATTGCGTCAAAGATCTACTGTGGCGAAAGTCCAAAAGAAATAACTAGGCTCTCGTTCTCTCGCTTCGCTGGCTGATTCAGATTCAAATGTTTCAAATGTCAAGTGTTTCGGTTGCGGTCATACGGTCATTCAATCACTTAGGCGACATGAACGCGCTAAACAGAGAGCAATGATGTTCGAGTTCCAAATGTTCTAAACGATGCATTTGAAATATTATTGGTGTTCCAATCTTTCGGAACATCGAAATGTTTCGGAACAGTGAATCAGAACAGTAAAGAGTTACACACGTCTTCAGCAGAGATAATACTCTACGAAGTCGAAACTAGCCTGGCTTGCACCAAATTATTTGCTAAAGTTAGCCTGTGTTGACTTTTGTTAAAGTTAAAGCTTTTGTAACATTTCACATCCTTTTCTAACTTAAAGAAATCTGGTAAGGTTAGAGCAGAATGTAAAATGTTAACAATGTTGAACAATGTTACAATAACAAATGATGAACAATGTTACAATAACTTTAACAAATGTCTTGGTGCAACCCAGGCTTAGTATATTTTTTCGACAAATTCATTTAGACCTAAGGTTGGCTGGTAGAGAATACCACTGGGTATTAAGCCCGCCTGATGTACAGTAACCATGTGCACGAAAGAATAAATAAATACATTTGCTTTCCAATTAGGTAATAAATATTTAGTAACTATAGATTTTAAAATCAATTAATCATCATAACAAATCACTCACATCTCGGTCAAAGCAAATTATTGTGATTAGTAAACGATGTCGCTGAATAACTTAATACATAAATTATGGTAATTCAGCAAATGGAATTATTTTTAAGTCATCTTTAAAAACATAAGCTATGTAATACAACTGCATACTTAGGTACTGCTTATCCCTACTTAATAATATTATAAATGAGAACCGATTTTAATGTAACTTGGTACAAAGATAGCGCTGACCTTGAAAAAGAACATAGGCTACTTAGTTATTTATAAAACGACATCCACGCGGGCGAATCCGCGGGCAACAGCTATTAGTAATAAGTTATTACGAATTTCAAGATACCTACCTATAATTTAGTGTTATGGAATAATAATATAACTCATCCGAATTGTTACCTCTTGTAGTTACCTATGTCTATTATGTGTGTTTACATATGTATCATTCAGAATCAGAATCAGAAACTCATTTATTCATTTAGGGTGACAGGCACCTCTTATGACACGTCAAAAACAAACAAAATAAATTAAAGTGAATAACAATTGATATACATGTCAAATAAGATAAAAAATATATATAAAGTCAAGAATATCACTAAGATAAAACGAAATGTAATAAACTAATGTAAAAAGTATATCAGTAGAATGTCTCATTTCCCCTTTACAAACTGATAACAAAGAGTAAACATTATATTTTTAATACCTACTTACTACTTCTTAAATTTAAAACCAATTAGAAATTAAAGAAAAAACGGAAAGAATAATTTGTAAGTAGTGGTAAAGCGGCTGTACTGGTTATCCTGAGGTCGCAGGTTCGATTACTGCCCGAAGTCAAATTGTTATTTCCGTTTTTTCATTAATTTCTAAAGTTCTCTCGCATGTGTCATTGCGAAGAATAAATAGTACATTAAAACCAATTACTAGTTTGAAATAGGATTAAGCCATTGCATCGGTGCTAGTTTCTTTAGATAACTGTTTCCCAATTATTATTATGAATCTTTATAGAAAATTTGGTAATCTGCAAAGTGTTGGCAATGTATTTACGTAACAGGCTAGCTTCCTACTGTATAAGATTAAAAAACATAGATAATGAAACGTGTGTAGGTATGTATTTGAGCATTTAATTATATCTCTGTTTAAATACAAACCGAATCACTGCTAGGTTCAAATTATCGTGAAAAACCTTTTTATTCTAGGTACAATTTGAGACAGCGAAGGTAATCGCAGGACTGATTAAAAACGTAATAGATAATAATGATAATAATAGAGCAAAGAGCCTCGACCAACACCTCAAGTGGCTCAAGCTAGGAAGTTGAGTCAAGGGTCTGATGCAGAAGGCGGTACTCTTCGCCACGGCACGTATAGTGAGGAGGTTCCTGTCTCTGGGACCCTAACCATCGACGGCTTGGACCCTGTTCCCGCTGGTGGTGGTACACTATTTTTTTTATGTAGGTATTATTATATATGTGCTTTTATTTTTAATTATGTTACTTATATGTGCAAAAAAATAATTAATATGTACAATGAATAAATGACTGGAATAATAATGAAAGATAATAGAAGAAAAAGCTAATTTATTTATTGACTGACCAACGATACTCAAACCTTTTGTAGACTCCAACAAAATATCACAATGCAAACAGCCTTCTCTAACTAACCCCAATTTATTTCCAATGAAAATATTTGCCGCTAAGGGGCTTACTTAGTGTAAGCCAGTGTTTCAAAATACTTGAGGTTTGATATTACGGTGGGTGTCAGTGAAGCAGGGGTGGCAGGGTTGTTTTGAGAAGCAACACTTTTATTCAGCGTTTATGCAGCGCAAATAATGAGATGCAGCGATAAGCTTTTAAAGCTGTGACAGCATTTATTATGCGAGCAAAGTAATAATGGAGCAGTCTAAAACGAATACTGTGGCATATATCCAGTGACAGAGATCGAGGGCATAAGGACCACCTCATTACCGAATTTACTTGTTACTTAATGGTAGTGTTGAGGGCTATCGTGTTCCGGTCAGGTGGTATTGTGTACCTTTTAATATCTGGCACACACAACAACTTTAGCCTCAGGTGTGGCAAAACAAACTTCTTCGATAGAACATTGAAATCTTTGGTTTTAATGTAGATATTTATAGGTCCCAGTATTCACATACCATCAATGTGAACTATTTGCCACTTCATGGCATAAAAAATATGCTGCCCATTCATCTCTCTTTTTATAACTGGTTTGTTTTTGGGTTCGTTTTACCTCTACTGTTTGCAGATTTGCAGTAAACAGTATTTACTTATATCATAGTGTTTATCAACTTGAACTGCAGGTTTATTTTCAGATTCAAACTCTGTGACCTTGTAAATATTAATGTTCTGATGTAACACCGTATTAATAAGTCAGCAAAAGTCTACTTATTTGTTTTGATAAATTAGGAATAATCATGGAGTAAAAATGCTGCCCTGAACAATTCATGCAATTTCGCTGAGCTCACTAAAATGTATTCGATGAAGTTTCATAACGGCGTAAATAGTTTCATAAGTTACTTACGTGGGCAGCTTAATGATATTAACAATTAAGAAACAATCACGCCAACAATTTGTTTGGTTTCGAAACCTCGTTAAAATTTCACAATCGTTCAAAACGAAGCCTCTTACTCTGGAGACTTTGAAACTATAGATATTGATGATGGAAATTAGACTTAGCAGTCTAATTTCCAAAGATATTCCGTTTTGGAAATTGTGTAGATCGAAATAAAACTTTTTTCGTATTCATCTCGCGTAACGCGAACTTATATTAAAATTTTATATGTCAGAAAAATGGAACCTTGTAGTCGGAGTACGGTTACACTATCAGTATTGAGTCCATCAGTTTAAACTAACTTCGATTATCGATAACTGATTGACGACGGACTGACGCGAGAAGGTATACCATCGAACTCTCTACAATTAATTTAGATTTACTGAATAAAGTCGAAGCTGCAGATAATCGTGAGGACAGAAATCACTTCAAGAAAGTGAATTTCTCATTTTCTCAACGTTTCGGTCTCTTGTTGGCGGTATTGTGACGTTAGGAAGAGAAATTTGCCAGTGTTACTACCGTAATGTTGTGTACACAAAGGAAACCTGTTCATTTATTATAACTAAGTTGCTAAATATCCTTAGATACTTACTGCGTTCATTGAGATTCGAAGGTATTTTGAGTTATATTTTTTACTGGTGGTAGAGCTCCAGTGACGGAGCTCGCAGGCGTAGGCACCACCGCATTACCTAATATACTTGCCGCTAAATGGTAGTGTTCAGCACTATCGTGTTCCGGTCAGGTGGTAATGTACGGCCCTGTAATTTCCGGCACAGAGGCATAACACCTTAGGCCTCAGGAGTGGCAACGCATCTGCATTTTGACCTTGGTCTTTGTGTGGGTGTCTATAGGCTGCAGTCATCACTTAACATCAATGTGAACTGCATGCTTGTTTGCCACTTCCATAACATAAAAAAAAAGAAAAAAAAAACAAAAATAATTATTATGTATTATTGAAGTCATCTCACATTAATATGGTGAATATACTTTCTTTCATAAAAGTTTTTGATGAGTTATTTGAAGAAAAAATGCTAACGAATGATCCGCCAATACCCGTGACTTATACCGCACGCGGAGTCCGTTTTCAATTAACCGTTATTTGTCAAAGTATGAGTGAAGTAGCTCGACACCTCGACGTTTAGTGTGTTTGGCTTGCGCCGCGGATTTCTCTGGGGACGCCTTCCTTATTGCCTTCCTGTTACCTCGAGTTGACATCGATTTTTTTTAGGACTAGTCGACTTCAATTTTGGAGAAGGTGTAATGGCCTTAACAATTTAGATTTACAGAATATGGAAATGTTCACATTCTGTGGCAATGTTCAAGAGGTTAATAAGGCAGATATCATTTCGGGATAGGTGTTTCTCTGATCAAGTGTTCTGTGTTCTTTTGATAAAATTTTGTTATTGAACATCTCTGCACATCCACCATGCCGCTCGCATTGGCGAAGTCATATTAAATCGTAGGATTAATAAAACGTTCTATAAATCCACCTTTAATGTTAGAGTAACTTAACGCCTGTAATTCCCGAAGGGGTAGTCAGAGGTAAATACATGCCTTCAAGCACACATGCCAACATCCACGCTTCGCTGGTTACGTTTCGACCCCTGTAACAGGTGGCGAGACATCTCCGGACACAACCAAACTCCGAGGTATTGTGAAACTTCCAGAAAATGGATGAATTCCAATAGAACCAGAGATAAAAGATTTTACACCGTTGTCTCTGATAGCCTCCGACCCGGGAATGGAACCCAGGACCCCAGCGTAGCAGTGGCCTGCTACCACTAGGCTAATTGAGGCAGTTACATAAAAAGACGTATGTATAAATAGCTACCAAACCAGCGTGCAGTTCATATGGATGTTAAGTGATGACTGCAGCCTATAGACATCTACACAAAATCCGTCAAATGCAGATGCGTTGCCATCCTTGAGACCTTAGTTGTTATGTCTCTGTGATATTTATGGGGCCATACATTAACATAAACCAGAACACGATAGTGCTGAACACTAACCCCCTTATTCATAAACGTACATTAGATACCTTTTAGCTATAGAATGCTTTGTCTTTGTCAATTGCATTGTCAAATGTGTAGGATAGAAAAAGACAAAGGAGAGATTAGCAACACTTCAGCTAAAATACGTTTATGAATAAGGGGGTTACAGTTTAGCGGCAGATAGATAGGGTAATGTGGTGTTCAGACACACAAAAAAAAAACCCTGCCTTATTGCGTCAGACCAAAATGATCGTGGAATATCAACTTGCGACCTTTACTCAAATGTAGCTAAACAAAAAGTGCAAAAATTAAGTAATTTATTTCAAGACTTAAAGTCACATGTAATAATTACTAAGTAACACCTGTTACTTTAATTATAATATTATATTCCTCTGTAATTTGATGGGTGTGTTAATAAACCGTAAAGGTCAGATTGCTGGTAGGTGAGAGTGGAGTCAAACATTGCAGTGATAGTGGGTACCTATTGGCTTAACACTTAAACGTCTCTTAATTTTTTTTTAGTTATTATGGCATCGCTGTTACGCATAGGTATTGCCAGTGTCAATTAAAACGATATTTCGTATCTATTGGTATTAAAGTTAGTATTAGTCAATCAGTCAATTATTTATTATGTTAGTCAAGCGAGTAACAGTCAGAAATTAGAGTAAAGCTATGGCTACTTTACCAGAACATTTACTATGAAGTTGTGGATACAACCTGAAAGGCCGTGTTTTCGCACTGTTATTCTATTTCACTATACACGGGCACTGTAATAAACCTATATCAAACAAAATGCCACCAACTTTATTTAATACAAGCTGCTGCCCACAACGTCGTCTGCGTGAAGACTCTACAGCACCAAACATACCTAAGATGTCAGTGTCGCTTTAGCATTATAAGCAAACAACTTTAAAAAAGCATTAAATTAAAACTATAAGTTTTTCTGCAAGCGAAGCAAGTGAAGGGAGTCATATGAGAATCCTGCTGAGTTCAGTCATAAGATGTGACTGAAGGAAGTAGACAAAATAAGGCAGGAATATATTCCCGGACACAAAAGAGTAAAAATACGTACGAAGGTACCAAGGACGTTCAGAAATGCCATGGGATAATGTGTGGCGTCATCTTGCTCAACGACAGTATTTATGGAGGTGTAGACCACTTCATTGCTTATTAATTGCTGCAGCCTGATCATTTTTGGACGTCAAAATGGCCCGTTCACACACCCAAAACGTCGTATTCTGCTGGAGCGGTATACGACTGATGTCCCCGTAGACACCGAGATTCAGTTCTTCTAAGCTGGATACATCTCTGCCGAGAGACTCTGGTAGCACCACCTGTACACCTCTTTCTTTTGGTAGAGTGCTTTCACGAAGACTTAGAAGGACATCGGAAAATTCTTGAGCACGTGCATTGTCGTCGAGCCGAGCTCTCATATTAATGGTCAAGCGCACCATACGAACTCCTTAAGATCGTTTCAATAAAGCATTCACCTCGTCAGCTCTCGATCTTCGCGTCGCCACGGGAAGCGTTTGCCGGAAACCGCCAGTGAACAGTAATGTGACACCGCACACTCAAATGTTCGTTCCTGCGGATGTCCTGCAGGGTTCTGACGGCCTCAACTGCCTTTCTATTGGCCATCGTACACTCATCCCATACAATCAGAGAGCAATCCTTGAGCACGTGTCATGTGCATGGCATGTGCTGTCTTGCTATCCGAAAGCAGTGTGGCAGCAATTTTCCACGACGCTACAGCCTTTGCCTTGCCTCCTGACCTCTGCAAGTATGCCAGTGGTAACAAATGTTTTTCGTGTTCCACCAGGAGCATCCAAGAAAAACATTCACACAACTGGGATCGAACCCAGGACCTCAGCGTAGTAGTAGTGGCCTGAGCCTAGTGGTAGCAGGCCACTACTACTACGCTGACTAAGAAGCAGTTTACCTTTTACGTCGAACAAAAGGTTCTAATGAATTTTACCGCGTATTGCCTCTTCTTAACAACAAAATAATACAGCCATGAACTTACACTATAGACAGATCAGACAGTCAATAAGTGACAATGTTAAAAATATTAGAACAAATTAACACAAGCGACACTCATCGTTATTGTAAAGTGATTTGCGGAGTCCCTCCGTAGCAAATTCAATAACGTCCCTCCGTTCTTTCGTCCCTCCGTCGCTCCGTTCTTTCGTCCCTCCGTCCCTCCGTCCGTTTGTGACTCTCATCAGGAGGGAAAGTTGTCAATTTCACCGTATAGATAACCTCATATTGTGTTTTGTACCCAATTCAAATGTCATTTGTACGTAATCGCTTCACCGGTGTTTTAGGCATGATTCAGAATATTCTTGAATTCTATGCTCGTCTCACATTTGTCGTTCAGTAATAATTTAGGGACATGTGTATTTATTTTATTGGTTACTAGTTGTAAAAAATGTTGTTTTGGTATATGTACCGTGTATACATACATATGCATTTAGTAAGAAGTGGTTATGTTTATATTACAAACAGACACTCCAATTTTATTTATTTGTATAGGTAGAGCTCCAGTGACGGAGCTCGAGATTGCATAGAATACTTTTGTCCACTTACCTACCTAATAAGTGTTCATAGAGGCGACATAGAGGCCTAACAATGAAGGCAAAAAAACAACATTATATGCATTCATTGAAATAAAACTAGTTTTCGGATTTATCTCGCGTATATTCAACTAAAATGATTATTTAAAATCTAACTCGACGTTTCGGTCGCTTTTCAGCTTCCGTGGCCTCGGGCAGACTGAGATGGCATTTGTCTGACAGCAGTTTGAAAAATCGTTTTAGTTTAATATACGCGGGATAAATCCGAAAACTCGTTTAATTTCCATGAGTGTAGCTCGCGGAAACCTAAGAACATACTATTACGCGTACATAACATATTATAACATATTATAATGCGTGTTGTCTCTATGGAAAATAAATAACAAGGCTTAAGGCGGCTGGACTGGTTATCCTGAAGTCGCAGGTTCGATTCCTGCCAGATGCGATCTCTCCAGGGTCACCATGAGCTTGACTGATAATAATAGTTTACTTCTTCAAAGCCGTTGTGATTTGTTACTCAAAATTAGATAAATATTGCAAACAAACGCAAAGATTGACAACAAACGGTTGGTATAAAATATATTACTGGCTAGCAATACCTATTTATGACCTGGTTACACAGAGATGGAGGCCCTGCCTGGCCCACAGCCTGCGGCGGTAGGATATTACCCTCCTTTATTGACCTTGTGACATACATCACTTATGGCAGAGAATATGTAATAATACTACGTATAGAATGGACACTTCCACGTCCCGCCCGATTTGCTTGCATCACTCAACCCCATCCCCTCTTATGGGCGACGGTTGGTATTTTGTACGTGCTACGCACACAGGTGCGCGTGTAAATACACGTCACTGATTGATGTCTGTGTAATAGAAACCAAATTAAGCGTTTGTATGGAATTTTGGCGGAGTGTCCGCGGTGTGCTTATGGCTACAATGAATTTTTGTTTGAAATAAAGTTTTTTGGGTCTTGTCTCGGATGTTGAGTTACAAATTATGATAATGATTGTTTGAATTGATTACTTGTTTCTCTCTCTAACAGAAAGGATACATAATCAGATCTTAAACTAGGAGGTTAGGATCCCACTGCAGAATCATTTCGTTCATCATTTCATCCAGATATGCGGCAAAGCTAATTTTTACGCATATAAAAAATTTTTGCTTTGCAGCATATATAAATTAATTTATATAATATAATTATATCCACTAGGTTGCCTATCAAATAATGGCCGCCGGTATTTTTTTATATTTTTTTTGGAAATACATTTTTGTAAGTACCTACTTGTTTTTTTAATAAAATATTATCTAGGTAATTCACGGCAATAGACTGGAAAATCACGGCTGCCGTTGCGCATTTTGCCGCTTTTTCTTAATTTCGTTCCGCCCCGATAACTTTTTACGCCCATAACGTAGGTACATGTATTGTTTATATATAAAACTAGCTATTGCCCGCGGCTTCGGACACGTGGATGTCGAAAAGTAGCCTATATTCTTTCTCAAAGTCAGCTCTATCTCTGTACCAAATTTCATTAAAATCGGTTCAGTCGTTTGGACGTGAAAAGGTAACAGACAGACAGACAGACAGAGTTACTTTCGCATTTATAATATTAAGTAAGGAAGTAAGGCTTTAAGCTATATATTTTTTTTCTCATTATTATGGTACACGGGAGCCAAATTAAATCAACCACAAATAAGAGTTGCGGGCTGTTAAAGATAAAACAATATAATTAAAAATACTTGCGGTCAAATTTTGATAGGCAAACTAGTGGATATTTATTCTCTAGATTATAAATATGCGTAAAACTTAGGTTTGCACTATATCTGGATGAACGAAATGATGCTGCATTGGGATCCTATCCTATAGGTAGGTAGGTCCATGACTGAGTAGGTGTAGGTTAGGTACACCTGTGTGAGACACTGGTATCTGCACAAGGGGGACCCCTGTATGACTGTTTTCCAGCCTCTACTAACTCTAGATACGCAGGAGCTCTAGTAAGTGTAACCACGTTGATGATGGTTCTGGCGGGAACCTTGAAAGATACGTGTGGTGCTCTTATTTTATTTCATTTTCTTTGATGTGTTTTTGAGTTGTATTAAATAAATTTGGTGGCATTTTGTTTGATATAGGCTTATTACAGTGCTCGTGTATAGTGAAATAGAATAACAGTGCGAAAACACGTTTTTTCGGGTTGCCTCCAAAACTGCATTGTAAATGTTCTGGTAAAGTAGCGATCGCTTTACTCGAATTACTGTGACTCTGACTGACGGACTGATAAATTGAGTGACTGACTCTGACTTTTACGCTGCTTCATACGAATACGAAATATCGTTTAACTTGACACTGGCAATACGCGTAATAGCGATGCCTTCATACATTAAAAAAAATTGATTTGACAGATATTTTGTAAGACGTTTTCACGTCAGCTGTCATGTTACTATCGGAAAGTGCAGGTAATTCGAATTAAAAAAACTGGAACTGGAATGTATCCTTAATAAGTATATTATTCTTGTTGAATAAAAAGAATATTATTTTGATATACAACAATGTAGAGCCGATTTATTAAACGATTCCAACGAAAAAAGAGAGTGTATTCTTCATTATCGTCTTTGTAGACATTATTTGACGCTAATCGTGTTAAAAATGGCGCGAAATTGTCTAATTAGGGAATACAGATAAATTATGTTTTTCTTTTGCGCGCGAATGAAGGGACAGGTGGGTTACCATAGATTGAAAACTGTCACTTATTTTTTTTTAGTAAAAGGAAGGTGTCTCTTATGCCTTAAATTTATAACATTCACATGACAATGAGATATAAAAATGTTGTTATAAACATAGTTTCAGATGCGTCATTTATAACTTTACAAATAATTGGAAAGAATAATTATTAATTGGCACTTGGCACATTGATGAATGTGAGTTTTTTCTTCTTGTACAATTACTGTAACAACTTTATTAATTAAATTCAGGACTACACCTTATATATTTATCTACGCGCGTAAATAATTATTTCACAGTAGGTAACCTTCAAACGTGCGAAGTGAACATAAAAAGCTTGGCGTTATGCATCTGTCGTAAATTACACAATACAGCATAATGCCTATGCACTAATTAGTAAAACAGGTTAATAAGCTATGTGTACTTTTAATTTAACGCCTCGTTGCTTCATGTAATAATTCGTGAGTTAGACCGATAGAACCACGTTAGACCAATGCGTATAAAGGTTTATCTTCTTCTTTCTTTCTTTTGGTTAATGGCAACTACCAACTTTTAAGGGTAATTCTGCCAAATAAAGGTTTATGGTAATTATAAATCTACAGGTTTTGACAGTTCTAAGCGTGGGTACTTTGCTCAAAGTAAAGTCGAAGTGTGGTCTATGAATCTCACACTTAGTTCGCGATAACAAGACAGACAAGACACAGTCAGTTTTATTCTTGGCCAGTCGAAAACGAACTACGACCACATTTTTCTCCTCGCGTATCTTCTCTATACCTAACATGAAATTACCTTCTTCGCAGTGACTTGTAGCTAGCTTCACGGACGCATTTTTGCGAATTGCGAATACCTACTGTACAGTCTGTCAACTATCTGCTTATCTAAATCTATCAAAAATAGCTTTTGTTACCACTGCATAAGATGCCCATGTGGTGGAGCAACCAGTTGAATGATGGTATGTTAACAACGGCAACGTTCTTTTTTTTGTCACGCCTATCGATTCGATCTCTTGGCTAGTATTAAATTATCTGCCAGTTTCAATAAGAAGTAAATCTCAAATATTATCACAGTTGTTTAAGCCACTGTTGTTTTCCACACTGTTGTTCATATTACTGTTGTTTTGTTTAAAATTTGGGCATTATTTTTATTTCGCTATTGTTGTTCATGGCACTCTTGTTCCCTTCACACTATTTCTGTACTTACTTATCACTGTACACACTTGTTCTCAACACTTCATTCTCGACACTGCTATCAACCAGAGTTTTGTTTACATATTTATGTAAACTTTGCATGAAATAGTACATGTAGCGGAGTTAATGCTAAAAAGCATTCTCTACCAGTCAACCTTTGGTTAGAAAAGGACAGTTTGTGGTGCAAATAGAAAAAAAACAACAAACACAAAATCGTAAATATCTCACAGGAAATGTATTGTAATAAATATATATAAATAAAAGGACACAAATATACATACTTATACGTAAAAATAATAAATATAACATTTATACACACACACACACACATATATATATATATATATATATATATAACAAGGGGTTTTGATCATCTGAGTTTTTAGAAAGTGTGACGTCAGCATTGCTGACGTCACTGCTCAAATTATTTTCGCTCATGATGCAATAATCACTCTATGCTTTAAATACACTTTAATAATTACTAAATCAGTGAAGCTGTACATACACTCTTTAATTTTCACAATAATTAACATTCACGAAATCTTAACTTATTATTACTTATTATTTAATTTGATTCTAAAACTATATCTACACCTTATATCTAACAAGAGTTATAATTGTACTCACAAGAACGACTTCTAATTCCGAAGGCACCAAAAATAATGATCCCTTTTTTAAAATCACTAAAACATGTGACGCTTTAATGGCGCCAAAAAGAAATTAGCACGTAGGTAGTCAATGTAATACTTCTCAATTAAAATTACATTTCATAATTCATGAACTGATTTTAAATACATTTATAAAACAGAAAATCATTTTTTAAACACATATTATTTGAATTATTATCTAAAATTTTACATTTCCGCCAAACCGAAAAACAAACATGAACATAAAATCTTTCTAAATAAATTTCATTTACATCTCATAATTCATGAGTTGATTTTTAATGAATTTTAAAAGTGAGAAATCATTTTAATTAGTAACTAAAAATGTTTTTTGAAATCAACATTCAAAATGCAACAACTTAAATTTACTACAACGGCATCTAGTTTATTGCGTGTAAACTAAAGCAAACGGATACTAAATGTTGCTTTTTGAATGTTCTTATTTCATGACTTATTTTATAATAAGTTACATAAATTCGTGTTTGCAACTAATGAAAATAAATAAAAATTATTGAATCAAATTTAAACAATTATAAAAATAAGATATTCATACATAAAAATATTGGTCTACGCTTTTGCGTCGACATATATATATATATATACACACACATACATATACATGTGAATAAATAGGTAATATATAGTATAATACAAATACGTACAAACACAAATAAACGTATAAATGAAGATGAATTTGACAAATGATAAAATATCTCAAACATAAACTTATAATTCACATACCTATTTGTTGAATATCTATTGGACGCAATATATTTTTTACAAAATCATGTCTATGGGCCTATTGTAAAAAGTAGCTTTCTATTTTTTTCGCCTTAACGTTATGTTTCAATACATTTTTGTAAGTAATACTTATGGAACACTTACACCGTTCGATTGTTCGAAAGTTATGGCAAATTTTAATTAAAATTAACTTGACTGTCAAAAGCCGAGTCTTTGCCAGACGAAGTAAAAAAGCCGTGGAAGTGAAAACGAATGTCACATTAAAGTGCTAATGAGTGTACCATGACATTTATGGTATTAAGCAAATTGTGGGTTCGAACAACCACTAGTCAAGTATTAAGTCATAATAGAGCATTTTAGAAAAAGCACTGTATTAAATTCAATGAGATATACGATATTGTGTATGTGTACTGTATCCATATTTTTTTGTAAAATATAGGACAGTCTACAAATATTATCAAACTCTTACTTATATTTTTGTGCCTTATAAAAACTCTCGAAGTTTAAGGCAGAATCCTTAAACCTGTTCCTAATCTTTCACAGAAGTGAAAGATACGATAAATGTTTTCTTTATATTGTTTTAAATTGTTGAGGCCTCCTAACATTCTCTTAGGAATCCTCGATAATTTCAAGTTTGTATTTATTTTTTAATATTTGGAAAGTTGTAAGGGCGGGTGTATCATAGGTGAAGTCATGAGTAACTAACACTAGGATTATTTCGGAATAAATAGATTTAAAAGATGACTGATAATGTCCTAAATTTTGTGTAACATATTATTGGTTAACATATTTATTTTTGTAGAGTTAAGCAATTTACTGTAACATTTTTTAACTGAAAATCATGTACCTATTGATGCTTGTAGCTTATATCAATTCCTATAACTTGTAGGTATAAAACTTATGAATAATAAAAGCCCAAGTCATAAATGTCATTAGTTAAGTATGGTGGTGGCTTACAAGCGCATTGATGGCAGGTACCTTAATTTTATTTATTTATTTATTAAATAACACAGACTCATTTTGTTAGTAAAGTTGTACTTAGAACTATGATAATACTGCAACCTATGGAGAAGTACACAAAGCTGAAGGATTTTACTGGTGGTAGAGCTCGAGTGACAGAAGAGCGTAGGCACTACCGCATTACCTGATATACTTGCGAAGCGTACTTTGTTTGAAAGTAAAGTCGTAGTGCGGTCTATGAATCTCGCCCTAAAGGCTGCAGTCATCACTTAAAATCAATGTGAACTGCATGCTTGTTTGCCACTTCCATTACATAAAAAAAAGTCCGCAGTCACGTAGAATTATTGTCACCCCACAAATAAGAGTGCATTCGCGACCTTTTCGCGCATAATTCTCCGATAAAGCATCATTATGGACTCCACAAAAACTACGCTTATTATTCAGACATTGTTTCTTATAATTTAGTGTTGAGTTTTACTTTTTGCGGGCGCAATTGTTTTGAATGGGAAACAGAATCGACAATTTGCCACCAAATGTGGACGCGTATTAAGGTTATTAGTTTTGTTTATGTCAAGGTGTACCAAGACGTTAAACTGTCATAGAAAATAAATATATTGCTACAGTTTCCAACAATATATATAGCGTTATACCTCTATGATTGCCATTATATTGCACATTGACCTTAGAAATTAGACTTTAGCTTATTTCGGATCTGTAGAGCGTTATCTCTCTTGCACCGTACTTAAGTGATTTTTAGATATGATAAGGATACAGATTTATAATAATATATTCTCTCCACAATGTTTTTTTAAGTTAATTATGATTATGGTAAGTAGGTAGGTACATGATATGGAACTTATTTAAAAATATATATTTTATATTTTTAATTTTTTTAGGAGTAGGACTCCGCTGTCCGTCTGTCTGTCTGCCTGCCAACCAGCTATGTGTCATGAACCGTGATAGCTAGACTGTTGAAATTTTCAAAAAATATTCACATTCAGAGTATTCAACTCGTATAATATTTTAAGTTTCCAAGTGCCTTCTCATCCTCCCTCTTTCCATGCGTGAAGCGCAACAGAGGGGGGGGGGTCCAGGCTTCTTCACTTCCCGGGCCTATGTAGGGATGATGGTATGCAGGGGCAACTCGTTGTGTCGCCTCCTGTGAACTGTGACATTACCTAAATTACATGTGACAAAACGTGAGAATCGTGGGTTTGTTTGAATGCATGCATTCATTTTTGCCTACCCTTTCGGGGAATACAGACGTAAAGTTACATTATACACTTGCCTTCCGAAGCAGGGATCGAATCCGGGATCTCAATGTGGAGCCCTGCTATTACAATTTAACCGTGGCAGATAAACAGACACTTTTTTATGTCTTGAAGTGGCAAACAAGCATACAGTTTACATTAATTTTAACTGCCTCAGTAGCCTAGTGGTAGCAGGCCACTACTAATTTGCTGGAGGTCCTGGGTTCGATTCCCGGGTCGGGGACTATCAGAGATAACGGTTTAATCCTTTATCTCTGGTTCTATTAGGATTTTTCCATTTTCTGGAAGTTTCCCAGAACCTCGGAGTTTGGTAATGTGCCCGGAGATGGCAACAGGTTCGCCACCTGTTCCATAGGCCCAAACGTAACCAGCAAATCGTGGGTGTTTGCATGTATGCTTGAATACATTTACGATATGCATACATTTACCTCTGCCTACCCTTTCGGGGATGACAGGCGTGAAGTTACGAGTGCCGGAAATTACAGAGCCGTACGAGGGAGATAAACAGAGCTTTCATAAATATCTGGAGTCGCAGTTATTTAATTTGCTGCTTGCTTCCCACCATAGAGCAACACCGGAGGGGAGTAGCCATATACAGGCTTTCCCCTCTGTCAAAGTACAAGCCCAAATGAGCCTATATCTGTCGCCTAGATGTTTAAATGTGTGCGTGAAATTGTTTCTGTGTTTTGTTAAAGTCAAGGTGTGAGTTTCGTAGTAATAGACGATTTTAGTAGTGTGCGTGTGTGTCGCACGCATTTCCCCCCGCAAAAAATGACAGACTGTTTTGCATCGGTAATACACGCTATGGCTACTCCCCTCCAATCCGACGCGGCGGCTGGGCCGCGTTGCTCTATGCTTCTCACGAAGGCTTCAATGACATATTTAATGGTATAACATAATGTCCAACCTTCGTATAAGCGTCGTGGTCAAGTCGTTATCATTTCATTGTTTTTTTTTATATTATTTCGCATTAACACATGCTTGTGAAATATATTTTATTTTTAAAGAAAAATGGAAAGAAAAATTTGACTTCAGACGAGACTCGAACTCGCAACCTACTGGGAATCTAGTCCAGCCGCTCTTCCAGTTGAGCTATTGAAGTCCTGCCCGATTTATCAAATCTTTCCTTCACATCTATTGCATTGCTTTATGGTAGCAGCAGCGCCATCTTTTACCAACTATGCTAGTTAGGCAACCGATATAATAGACTTTTCAGTTTATTGAATATCGTAAAGAAGTCGCTTTTACCCTTTATAATTGTTTTTTTTTTATATTATTTCGCATTAACACATGCTTGTGAATGCGTTATCATTTAGTTTTTATTTTAGTACGAGATTGTTGTAAGTCTGCTTCTTGATCACTATTAGACGGCATTTTATTATAGTGTTACTATAGTGACGGAGGTCGTGGGTGTAGGCATCACCGCATTACTTAATCCATTTGCGGCTAAATGGTAAGTATTAAGAATTCAGTGCTGTCGTGTTCCGGTCAGGTGGAAATTAATGTACGGCCTTGTAATTTCAGGGAAGGAGATATACCAATTTAGACCTCAGGAGTACCAATGCATCTACATTGAAAAATGTAACGCAACTTCACGCCAGTAATCCCCGAAGAAGTAGGCAGAGGTAAATGCATGCATTCAAGCATACATGCAAACACCCACGATTCGCCAGTTACGTATTGGCCCTTGTAACAGGTGGCGAGTCTGTTGACATCTCCGAGCACATTACCAAACTTCGAGGTACTGGGAAATTTCCAGTAAATCCCAATAGAATTAGAGATAAAGGACTTTACAACATTATCTGTGATAATCCCCTACCCGGGAATCGAACCCAAGACCTTAGCGTAGTAGTAGTGGCCTGCTACCACTAGGCTACCTGGGCAGTCACTATCATAATATACAAAAATATTACTACGGATTCATCTCACATATTATATTGAACTAGTTTTACATCGTGAGCGCAGAACGTGTGCACTAGTGATGGGCGATTGTTTATGAAAGTAACAATCGAATTATTCGATTGATTTTGTAACTAATATTCGAATAATCATACGTCATTCGAATGTTTTTTTTTCTTTCGAATGAATTTTCGGTATTCGAATGTTTTTTTGTCATTTGAATGAATTTTCAGTATTCGAATGTTATTTTTTCATTCGGGCTTTTATAAGCGTAGCAGTTTTACTTACCTAAAAATATTGTTACTTTATTTTTCCCTATTTATTTATAATATGGTTATAAGAATATTTTTGCATAAAAGCAGCAATTTTAGTATTTGTATTTTTAGTTGATTGTTTTTATTGTGCCATAAGAAATATTTGGTTGTGCCTGAAAATATATTATAATTTGCGATTTGACTGACTACAGCTTATTCTATTTTTGTCTTTCTCCTTTGATTACTATTTAAGCAGACTTATTCAAATGATGTAAAATCACTCGAACTGTTTTTTTTATACGAATGATTTTTATCATTCGAATGGCTCTTTTTTACAATCGAATAATTCGAATACCTGCCTATCCGAAAAATCATTCGAATGATTTGCATTCGCGCATTACTAGTGTGCACCTCGCCTATGGAGTCTCGGCTTCGTTTCCGGCGGGCAGGAAGCTCGCGCGGCGCCGGAAATCCCCGAGATTGGACAAAAATTATCGCCAGCGCCATCATTCTGTTACCTGTCTCCATCGCGAGAACTCGTTACATCAGCCGATACTGCTTCTTTTTTAAATCAGCGATATTTTCTGTGGATAAAGAAAACAAACAGAACTCGACCTATTTGGTCAGCCTTGGTCTTCCTGGGCCTCTGCAACCATTCACATTCGCATTGTATATCTGTTTAGTCTTTCGCTCATTCGACATTCTTTCTATATGCCCGAACCATCGGAGCATGCCTTTCTTCATTTTTACACCGATACTGTCATTGTCACAAAGCCTCTGTCTTACATCTTCATTACGAACGCGATCGGTGAGCGATACACTGCAGATTTCGCGCAAAGATCTCATCTCGACCGCGTTTAATTTACTTTCATGCTTTTTCCTGCATATATGAAGAGAATGATGAAGGTAGATGAGGCACGAGAGATATGTCAGGACCGGGATATCTGGCGCTCTACACTCTCTGCCTACCCCGTTAAGGACCTGGCGTGAAGATACATACAATAAAGAAAACTTTGTGTGGTAGGTTAGTTAGAGCGAATGATATCACTATGCTGAACGAACAAGGATGGGCAAGAGTAACAATTAGTACTTTGTAGGAAGGAAGGTTAGTTCGAAGTGTAGGAGCTCGAGGACGTAGGCACCGCCGCATTACCTGATCTATCTGTCGCTAAAAGGTAGTGTTCAGCACTATCGTGTTCCGGTTAGATGGTAATGTATGGTCCCGTAATAACTATCACAGAGACAAAACAATTTAGATGTCAGGGGTGGCAACGCATCTGCATATTTGACGGATATCTAAATCATCAAATTTTCAATTTCTTCATAGAAGAAAAAGAAAAATCTGTTCGTCATAATCATAGTCATTCACTTAGCAGAGTTCCAAGTGCAGGCACTACTAAGAAGAACTACCCAACAAACCCAGCGTGTCGCTCTTTTGTCAAAGCCTTATATTTAATAGGTACATATAATAATATTATTAAACAGAATTAAAATTAAGATTACTGACAATACTTATTTATTTAAAAAAATACTAGATTTTTCTTTTTGATTTCATTTGCTCCGCTCTGCACCAATTACCGGGACCACAGATTATAGAAACATCGAAGGCGCGAACTTTTTCAATTCGCGCGCAAGTTTGCGGCGAGTGATTGAAACAATAACAGGGGAACTCCCCCGAGACACCCCGTATTGATTCGATTTCACTCCAATGTACATCGCAATTGCTTATTTTGTTATCGGCTCTTCACTTTGTTTTGCGTCCTAATGACTGCGGCTTTGAGTTTTTCTAACCTTGTACTTTGTTTTGAAGTAATAAACCCTTCTTTTGGCGCGATTAGAAAAAATGATGAGAATTATTTTTACGATAGTAAATAATAATAAAAAATAAAATACGCTTAAACTCACACAGCCCAACAGTAGGTATAAGCTGTGCCGTGGGTGCCGTTGTACACATACAACACAAACACCCAAACCCCAAACAAATATCTGTAGGTCATACAAATATTTGTCCCGGTGGAAGGATCGAACCCGCGACCCTTCGAATCAAACGGTCATCTCACACCGCTGGACTAACCGGGTCGTCAAAACCTGGTCAAAACCAAAAGCGATGCGCGAGCATCGTGAACATTGTGACAGTCTGAAGTTAGTTGCTAAACATATAAAAGCAACAAACAGTCTGAAGTCTTTATTTCTGGTATATTAGATTGTTACATGTTACGCTAAAGAAGTAGGTATAATTTCTTACGTGAGTACCTGCCGAAATAAGCACACAATGTATTTTTTTATGGATTACAAAATTTTATAACTACTTTTGTTGGGTGGTAGAGCTCCTTTGACGGAGCTCGCGGGCGTAGGCACCACCGCATTACCACAGTATATAGAATTACCTTATATACTTGCCGCTAAATGGTAGTGTTCAGCACTATCGTGTTCTGGTCAGGTGGTAATGTACGGCCCTGTAATTTCCGGCACAGAGGCATAACACCTTAGACCTCAGGAGTGGTAACGCATCTGCATTTTGACCTTTGTCTAAGTGTGGGTGTCTATAGGCTGCAGTCATCACTTAACATCAATGTGAACTGCACGCTTGTTTGCCACTTCCATTACATAGAAAAAAAAACTACGTTGAGCTCAACTTGTTCGAATGTTCATAGAGTGGGTTCAAGCTCCATACATTTCTGAAACATCTCCTTTGCTCGGGACGTTCCTAATCAGAGCTGAAAACTAACAGATCATCAGAAAATGAAGAATTAAAAAAAAAGTACGATTAGGTATAAACAATGCAGGTAACTTTACGAACATTTTAACATTTTAACTATAGGCTGCAGTCATCACTTAACATCAATGTGAACTGCATGCTTGTTTACCACTTCCATTACATAAAAAAAAAAAAAAAAAAAAAAAACATAGTCTGGATCACCGATCAGGAAGAGCGACCTTGTACAGTGCTCAACAATAAATAATGCATATCGAGTCTAGGAAGGAGACTTCGGCTTATTTCGGATCTGTAGAGACTCTGTCGTTTCCTCTTTCGCACCGTGCCTGTTTGACGTTTGTCGACCATTTTGATCAAATTTTGACCAATACCGGACGTGACGGAGTGTGCAACTGATAACGTTGTACGAAGTCGAAACGAGCCGATCGTCTCTTTCGCAGATTCGATGTGCATTATTAATTGTTATACACTGGCGTTAAGATGTCTTTTTTAATGTAATGAAGTGGCAAGCAAGCATACTGTTTACATTGATGGTAAGTAACTGCACTTGGTTGGCAATAGATGGCGCTACTGCTACCATAAAGCAAGGCAATAAATGTGAAGGCAAGATTTGACAAATCGGGCAGGACTTTAGTAGCTCAATTGGAAGAGCGGCTGGACTAGATTCCCAGTAGGCCGCGAGTTCGAGTCTCGCCTGAAGTCAAATTTTTCTTTCCATTTTTCTTTAAAATAAAATATATTTCACAAGCATGTGTTAATGCGAAATAATATAAAAACAACTACGTGAAACCAGAGATTTCACCGGACATGCGTTGCCACTCCTGAGGCCTAACGTATTATATCTACCTCTATGTTTGAAATTACAGGGCTATGCATTACCATCTACAACCGGAACACGATAGTGCTAAACTTACAAAGCAACACTACCATTTTGCGGCAGATCGATCAGGTAGGTAGAACTATTTTTACGGATTTATCTCGCGTATATTAAACTAAAATGATTTTTAAAATCAACCCGACGTTTCGGTCGCTTTTCAGCTTCCGTGGTCCCGGGCAGACTGAGGTGACATTTGTCTGGCAGAAGATTGGATTCTTTTTTTTTTTTTTTTAATTTAATTCTGGCATTTGCACTTTTAATAAAGTCAACAGTTTGGTAGTATTACACCAAAATATTCAAGGGTTGCATTCCAAGTTATTGGAATTAGAACTAGTTCTGGAGAAATTCCAGTATGACATTGTTTGTTTAACTGAACATTGGTTAAAAGAAAACCAAATCATGATTAATTATAAGAATTATTCTGTTGTTAGTTGTTACAATAGAAAAGTTATGCAACATGGTGGCACTTTAATTTTGATAAAAAACTCAATTAAATCCAGGGAACGTAAAGACATAGTTGAGTTATCGATTGAACATATTGTAGAAGTTTCTTGTGTTGAGCTGGATAAGCATATAATAGTGTGCGTTTATAGACCACCAAATTATCAGAATTTGAATGTGTTTGAGTCCACTATGGAAGATTTGTTAAAAAAACTATGTTCAGGTAGAAAGTCTGTAATTGTATGTGGTGATTTTAACATTAATATTTTAGAAAATAATTCAAACAGCAATAGGTTACTGAATCTATTTAAATCATTCAACTTACGCAATGTTTTTTTGGAACCCACCCGAGTGAGCCCAACCTCGGCAACTTGTATAGATAATATCTTTTGTGAATGTAAATATATATCTACAAATATTGTTAACTATTTGCCATCTGATCATAGCGGCCAGACAATTACTTTTGAAGTAGATAAACCTTCCAGCAAAATTGAAAAAACACATAGACCAGTAACATCTGTTAGATTGAATAACTTCAATAATATTTTAAAAGAAAAATTATATTTTCAAAATTTTGACATAAGTAGTGCAAATGATTTTTATGCACAATTTTTTGATACTATTAATACACATTTTAATAATATCTTTAAAATTAGAACAAGAACCGCAAAGTGTAAATTTAGTTTTTGTGACTGGGCAACTGATGGCATTCGAAGAAGTAGGGAACGATTATTTGAACTTTATGGTCTTAAAACTTATATGCAAAATCCAAATTTTAACAAGTATGTCGCTACATATTCAAAAATTTTTAAAAGTGTATGTAAAAACGCAAAGTTAATTTATATAAGCAATAAAATTAAAAATGCAGACGATAAAATGAAGGCGACCTGGAAAATAATAAATAGTGAAACGGGCAAAAACAAGCGGTCTGAAACTCGTGTCCTTTTGGAGACACCACAGGGTATTTTAGGCTCAGATTTAGACATTGCTACACACTTTGAAGATTACTTTGCTAATATTCCATTCAAAATTACGGCACCTTTAAATTCTTCTACTGGAATATCGATTGACATTCTTAAAAGGAACGTAGAGCCTTGTCATATTAAATTAACATTTAGTCATATTTGTCCACAAACAATCATATCCACATTTAATCAGCTCAAAAACAAAGCTACTGAAGATATTTATGGTATGTCTATTAAAGTGTGTAAATCGATTATTAGTACTGTAGCGCCTTATTTATCTTCAATTTTTAATTTATGTACTGAGCAGGGAATCTTTCCGGATTTATTAAAACTGAGCAAAGTCGTACCATTATTTAAATCAGGGGATAGTAAAGACCCGAATAATTATAGGCCGGTATCTGTTCTTCCCGTTATCAGTAAAGTTTTCGAGAAAGTGATACTTAATCAATTGCTGCAGCACTTTAATAAAAATAAGATCTTACACCACCAACAATTTGGTTTCACAAAAGGTTGTAATACAATTGATGCCGGTGTTGCTTTACTTAAACATATTTATGAAGCTTGGGAAGATTCGCAGGATGCTATAGGAATCTTTTGCGACCTTTCAAAAGCATTTGACTGCGTGGACCATAATACGTTAATGTGCAAACTTGAGCACTATGGCCTTGGATGTAAAGCCCTTCAACTTATTAAATCATATCTAGAAAACCGGGAACAGAAAATACAAGTTAACGGAGTAAAATCACCAGGCTCTAAAGTAGAAATGGGTGTACCACAGGGCTCGATATTAGGTCCATTTCTGTTTTTAGTATATATAAATGATTTGCTCCATTTGATGCCCATCAGTGAGCCTAAAACAATTTTATTTGCCGATGATACCTCGCTGGTCTTTAAAGTGAATAGAAAAGAACCAAATTATGATACTATTAATAAAGCCATACAAGAAGTACATAATTGGTTTACAGTAAATAATCTTGCATTAAATAGTAAAAAAACTAAATGTATTCGTTTTACTCTTCCAAATGTCAAAAGTAAAGAAGGGGAAATATTCTTCAACAATGATAAAACACAATTTGTTAGTGAAGCTGTCTTCTTGGGTATAACGCTTGATTCAAAATTGCAATGGGGTCCTCATATTAAACTGTTAGGAAAACGTCTAAGTTCTGCTGCTTATGCCGTCAGGAAGATTAGACAGTTAACGGATGTCGACACTGCGAGACTCGTTTATTTCAGCTACTTTCACAGTGTCATGTCCTACGGTATTTTGTTGTGGGGTCGGGCAGCTGAAATTGATTCAATATTTATATTACAAAAGAGAGCTATTAGAGCGATATATAACTTAAATAGTCGTGACTCCTTGAAAGAATTATTCAAGCAAATAAATATAATAACGGTCCCTTGCCAATATATTTATGAAAATATATTGTATGCTAGGAAAAACTTGCACTTATTTAAGAAAATTAATGATATACATACTTATAATACCAGAAATAAAAATAAATTAGTATTTCCAAGTTTTCGCCTATCGAAAACACATAAATGTTTCTTAACATGTTGTATACAGTTTTATAACAAAATTCCGTCCAACATTCTTGAACTTACAGATAATAAATTTAAGTCGTGTATTAAACGCACACTATGTAAAAATGCGTACTATAGACTCGATGACTATCTAAAGGATAGAGATGCCTGGACAAATGCTGGTCTAGCTCCACAAGACTAAACAATAATTTTGTGAAGTGAATGTGCATTGTACTTGATATTGTAAAACATAGTTATAAGTCTCATATTGTGAAAATAGTTTTAAGGAACATATTTTGAAAAGACCCTACTGAGTTTTGTTTTGGCAGGTTTTTTCTCAGTAATGTGGGCTTTGGAACTCTGCCAGTGAATGACAAGGAATGTCCCATATTTTTTTGTTTAGTCTTATCTTGCCGTTTGTAAAAGAGAGTATGGAACATTCTGTTGATACCTATTTTTATTATTAAGTATTTTTGGACTATTATTAATTTATTTACTTTGACATATTAATCAACGTATCAGTTGTTATTCGCTTTAATTTTATATTTGTAATTTGACCTATCACAAGCAAATTCTATTATTTCCAAGTGATTAAATGAATTTTTGAGTTTGAGTTTGAGTTTAATATACGCGAGATAAATCCGTAAAAATAGTTTTATTTCAATGAGTGTAGCTCGCGAAAACCTAAGAACATATCAGGTAGGTAGAGTTTATGCCCGCGAAAAAGTAGGTAGTTAACGCAAAAAAGGCAAATGCAATATAGTCTGTTATACCGCTATTTTCTTCCTTTTTTCTGCTTTGTATTTGACACGAAATATCCAGTAAAAACAACTTCGGTACGACACCAGAAATCTATAATATAAAAATAAGTCGGGTTTTCCTTCCTGACGCTATAACTCCAGAACGCACGAACCGATTACCACGGTTTTGCATTCGTTGGAAAGGTCTCGGGCTCCGTGAGGAAAATTCAGGACAAAATATTAATAAAACGACATCCACGCGGGCGAAGCCGCGGGAAACAGCTAGTAATAAATAAAAACATATGGATGCACAAGCACAGATTAAAGTATCAAAATAGCAAAACATAAAATAATCAGTAACAAAGTCGAATCAAAACCTGACAGAGACAGAATACCACTTAGAGAGAGACAGACATATATTAAACAAAAAAGAGTCTCACCATTATGCGGAAGCACTCAGAAAACCTATCATTATGTTGTTGAGACGGTGCTGATGGCGCCCACCCATCTCATTCGACGATGGCGACAACTACGTCATTTACTGGGCCTTCTTTTTTGGTAAAAAATAGTCTATATTATGTCTCATATGTGGGACATGTCTCTTACGAAACAATAGATGAATTTATGCAAAACCTGTTAAGTCAATCCAATTAACTTTCAGTGATAGAATCCAAAACAAAAATTGAAAATAGGCAACCAATATTTATAACACGAGACTAATAATAACATTGTAAATTGAAGTGATTATCACTAAGTAAGGCTTCAGTGACGTTGTCTAGAGTGTTGGTAACACCGTACTATTTGGCTAATTTCTGCTACAATGTAGGAATTAAGCAGTAATTATATATTATTATGTTCATCTTATGCGGCGATGGCAACCACTACATCATTTACTAACTCTTCACTTTAGTAAAAAATAGTCTACTTATATTATGTCCCATTTCTGGGACATGCCTCTCACGGAACAATAGATAAATTTATGCAATACCTGTTCACTTACCGGCCACTGTATTATCAGTAATGGAATTCAACTGTAGATATAAGATACTTATGAATTTTATTATAATCAATCTGAAATGCATGCTTGTTCGTCGCTTACGTCACAAAGAATAGGTAGAAATGACTAATGTACCTAAAACCTACCATTATGTTGTTGTAACGGAGTTGATGACGCCCACACATGTCAATGGACGATGGCGACAATTACATCATTTACTGTGGCTTCTTTTTGCCAAAAATAATCTAAATTATGTTCCATTTCTGGGACATGCCTCTCACGAAACAATAGACGAATTTATGCAAAGTCAGGCCACTTTACTCTCAGTAATGGAAATCCAAACAAAAATAAGAATGGGCAAACAATAAGTATGTAGATAACACACAAAGATTTAGTACATGTATGGTAACATACTTAAATGGTGGTAGAGTTCAATTGTAGGAGCTGGAGGGCGTAGGCACTACCGCATTACCTAATAGGTAGATATATCTGCCGCCAAATGGCCATTCAGCACTATGATGTACCGGTAAAATGGTAATATAAGGCCCCGTAATACCTAACTGTCACTGAAGCAAAACGACTTAGGCCTCAGGGGTTGGAACGTATCTGCGATTTGACCATCGGTTTCTATGTAGATGTCCTTAAGCTGCAGTCACTTAAAATCAATGTGAACTGCATGCTTATTTGTCTTGTCACCATCACTACATAAAACAACTTAAAACTTGAAGCGAAAAATTCTGGTTACAACATAATATATTATTATAAGCTACCTACATGATCATGATGCAATAAATTAGAAACAAATAGCAGATGCATAAACAATACACTCTAGAACAACTCATTATTTCTCTAAAACACGTCATTAATAACATTGTACGTACAATAAAACTCGTTAACATAAAATATTTCTATCATTTACTCGTACAGTCGCTGATAACGTTCCATGGAATTGCTTTCGGTGTAATTTCACCATCGGAAGTGAGTGCATTTATCGTGTACATCGAAATTACTACTTTTATATTATATTCATAGCGTAATATACCGCGACTACATGATATGGGACATACGGGCTTCAAGAACGGCAAACTGTTTTTTTTATATTTAGGTTATTTTTTATGTCATAAATATAGCAAACAACCTTAGAATCCAAATGAATGGTAAGTGAATGTTGGTGACCAAAGTGTGTGAAGACATCTGAAAAAAAAGCTAAAAGTCTAAAATTATTGTTTGTTTCCACCCTTTCAGCCTAAACTTTTTTGTCTCTAAATCTGCAATTGGAGCCAATCATTACCATGTAACTGGAACCCAATAGTTGATAGGAACTGAACACAAAAATAGTAAGGAAAATCCTTGGAAATGACGAGCTTTATTTAAATGGTTCAAGAGATTCAAATTTAGATGGTTGAAGGTGCAGAGACAGCAAGATTTGCTTTGACAAAATAGTCCAGGTACCTATCTACCTAGTGTCCGGATTCAAGATTTCCCCAGGAAGGAAACCAGAGTCAAGATTTATTATAAACGTAGAATGTATAACTTTACATAAGCAAGGCAGATTTGTAAATAGATTATAATAATATGTTGGGGATGCACAAAATCACACCACACATAGTTAGACCTCAATGCAGATGTTAATGCACATTTGAAGATCTAGAATCTATCTAGATCTAGATTTAGAATTTAATGAAAATGTTTGCATCACTCCGAACTCTGATTAACATGATTTTACAGTTTTTTACTAGGCGTCAGGGGCGGCTTAACTTATAGTGCAGGGTGTGCAATGCACACGGGCGGCGCCGTTACAGGGGGCGCCGCGGCGCTCCCTGAGACAGCTAAGAGCATCGTGTGTGTGTGTATCTTCACGGCATGTCCCTAACGGGGTAGGCAGAGAGTGTAGAGCGCCAGATATCCCGGTCCTGACATACCGGTCCCATTACGGTACAAGAACATCGTCTTGGACCATAATGGTACAACAATGGTAATTTGACAGAAGAGAGGCCTAGGGAGCGCCAGTATTTCATTGCACACGGGCGCTACACGAGCTAGAGCCGCATCTGCTAGGAGTGTTAAAAGTCTTCGTGGTTAGTTCCTCTGTCTATTAGTTACGGGGATATTTATTTGGATCGTTATGCTGATTTACATCACAATTCTTTTTAAATGGCCGGGGCGGCCTTTATTAATAACAAGAAAATTTAAGTATATAATAGTTTTTAGGAAAATAATTTATTGCAATGTTTTTATGAGTCAAATTTTGAAAATCGTCCTCTTATAAAAAGCTATCCATTTCAATAACTGCACACAATGAGGTACAAATAAAAGTGATAATATGCCAAGAAGCAGGATCGGCGAAACGAGTGAATTATTTTCTGTGAACTCTACATGCGCTTGAGGCTTAGGGATGGTTGTATCGTCCAATCATACCTGTTCAGAATAAAATAATGTTGACAATCGAAACGGCCGGTATGTATGCCAGCGTGTCACTGCACGCGCACACAGCAAACTTTACCTCCGTATCATTAATCACGTTTGTTTTTTTTTGTGTAAATGGGATTTTTATTGTGCGTTCGCGACTTGTGAATCCATTTGAGTTAATGAGAGCCGCAAGGTGGCCTTTTGGATTAATTCAATGTCATTTCATAATAAAGTTTGTAATCAGGGTCCCTTCTGTTTTTTGCATCTCCCCTTCACAAAGAGTTTTTGTATTGGATTGAAAAAGTCCGTGCGAAATCGTCATATGCTTCTGCTTTCGTTCAATCAGGATTCCGAAGCTTTGGTTAATCTTAATCTTGAATAACAATCGCGTTTAGATGTAGGTCGATCAGAACTGATGATAGAATCCAGTGTAGAAGATTAAGGGTCAGATTATAAAACACTGTGCATAGGCACAGTGTTTTATAATCTGTCTATCTGCCGTCAAATGATAGTGTTCAGTCAGAACTATCGTGTTCCGGGCGTCCGGGCGTTCCGGCTGCGTTAGATGGTGATAGGTATATAATATGGCCCAATACTAATATTATACAGAGTTTTTTTGTAGGAGCAAGAAGGTGTTGTAGTATTCGTGTGGCTTGGTAGGAATGTGAGAGGTTCCAGCGATCGCTGATACGTAATTGGTAGCTGTTCCAGCACCGTCATGCTAATCATCGTCATCGTCATGTAATCCATGGGAGAATGTGAAAATTGGTCAAAAAACTACTAGGTGCATAACAAGATATGATTTAAATTGTATCTATACGTAACATAATTTGTACAACTATCGCGAATGAGTTATGTACATAATCTGAAAAAGCATTTTTTTTGTCGGTTCTCCTTAATATCTTCTATATTAAAAATCAATTACTGTTCGTTAGTCTCGCTAAAACTCGAGAACGGCTGGAACGATTTGGCTTATTTTGGTTTTGAATGATTTTTGGAAAACCAGGTTTACACGGTAAGAAAATATGAAGGAATTGAAGGTAAATAGTAAAAACCACAATTTCATTTTTCCATACAAATAGTCCGTATGTATCAAACTTTTGTGACACATTATTTCATTGTGAGGCAATACGAAGTTTGCCAACCCGGCAAGTTAGTAATTCGTAAATACTATGGAATACTATGAATAGTTCCTGTTACTTCACTACCTCAGAAGTTTAGTGGTAGCTGGCCACTACTACTACACTGGGTTCGTGGATTCGATTCCCGGGTCGGGGGCCAGCAGAGACAACGGTGTGAAATCCTTTATCTCTGGTTTTTTTGGAATATCTCCGGAAGTTCCTCGGAGTTTGGTAATGTGCCCAGAGATATCGACAGGCTTGCCACTTATTACATGAGTCAAAACGTAACCGAATCGAGAGTGTTTGCATGAATACAAGCATTTATGATTTTGCATACAAAGCATACATGCTTGTATCCATGCATTTACCTCTGCCTACCCCTTCGGGTATTGCAGGCGTGAAGTTACCTTAGGTTCCCGTGACCTAAGCCCTTAACGACGTCACGGACAAAATCAGTTGTCAGTGACGTCACTTACCTTTAACCACTACGTCACTGTCCATTGTAATTGTCTACGTTTTTAAAGTAACAAGTAATCGGTATCAAACTTTGATTCATTGTGGTCTATTCACATTGAGTTTAAATTTTATGTGACCATAAAGACACGTATTCACTGAGAAACGAGAATATTATACTAGCATTACTTGGGGATCAAGATCCATGTGCTTGTGAAACAAAATTGGTGTTTGAATAAAATTAATTAATACTTTATACATTGGTTTATGTATAAAGTATTAATTAATTTTATTCAAAAACCAATTTTGGTTGTTGAATCCAAATTGAAATATGAACCAAACTAAGTGCGGTTTATAGCTAGTTATAGGATGGATCTGAAAGGTATGGAGACTACCGCAGTACTTAAGTATTACCTATTTGAAAGAGATTTTCCGGAACATCTTAAAGGAATAAATATTATGTGCCCACTAGGGCAAAAACTAGCCATGATATAAGAAAATTAAACGGTGATAGAGTTCCAGTGACAGAACTGCAAAAAAGCATGCAGTTCGAATTGATGTTTTTTTTTTTATGTAATTGAAGTGGCAAACAAGCATGCAGTTCACATTGATGTTAAGTGATGACTACAGCCTATAGACACCCACACAAAGACCAAGGTCAAAATGCAAATGCGTTACCACTCCTGAGGCCTAAGGTGTTATGCCTCTGTGCCGGAAATTACAGGGCCGTACATTACCACCTGACCGGAACACGATAGTGCTGAACACTACCATTTAGCGGCAAGTAAATCAGGTAATGCGGTGGTGCCTACGCCCGTGAGCTCCGTCACTGGAGCTCTACCACCAGTGATGACTGCAGCCTATAGATAGCCACACAAAGACCAGAGCTCAAAATGCAGATGCATTGCCACCCCTGAGTCTTTTGTTGTTTTGTATCTGTTATACTCATTACGGGGAATGTATGGCCATCTTACCGGAACACGATAGTGCTGAACACTGCCATTTGACGACCCGGTTAGTCCAGCGGTGTGAGATGACCGTTTGATTCGGAGGGTCGCGGGTTCGATCACCGCACCGGGACAAATGTTTGTATGGCCTACAGATATTTGTTTCGGGTCTGGGTGTTTGTGTATGTATTGTATGTGTACAACGGCACCCACGACACAGGTTTATACCTACTGTGGGGCTGTGAGTGTAAGCGTATTGTATTTGGCGGCAGATTGACTAGCCAATAGGTGCCTACTCCCTCGTGCTCAAACACTGAAACTCTACCACCAGTACCACTTGCAGCAAAATGGTAGTATCTATTCAGCGCTGTCGTGTCCCTGGCGTCAGGTAATGTACGGCTCTGTACTTTTCGGAACCAGAAGCTAAGGCCTCAGGAGTGACAATGCATTCAAATATTTAGTTCCATGTTGATGTTGATAAGCTACAGTATTGCTTACCATCAATGAAAACCATATGCTCCTTCGCCACGTCATAACATTAAAAACGGATGATCAACTTTTTACTGGTGGTAGAGCTCCAGTGACGGAGCTCGCGGGCGTAGGCACCACCGCATTACCTAATATACTTTCCGCTAAATGGTAGTGTTGGTACTGTAATTTCCGGCACAGGGTATAACACCTTAGGCCTCAGGAGTGGTAACACATCTGCATTTTGACCTTGGTCTTTGTGTGGGTGTCTATAGGCTGCGGTCATCACTTAACATCAATGTGACCTGCATGCTTGTCAGCCACTTCCATTGCGTAAAAAAAAACATGGTCACTGAAAATGTTCCAGTGTGAATGCACCAGCAGACAGGTTAGTGGGTACGGCGACAGTGACGCGGCGGTTTGCGGCGCCGCGCCGGCGCTCGTTCCGCCGCCGATGGGAATCTCACTCTGTTTGTTTTAGATTGCAACCTCTCAATAAAGGGGAGTCAAATTGGTAAGGGATAATATGACCGGGTTTTTTTTACTTGTAAACAAAATTACGGATTAACATTCTTAGACTATGTTGGACTACTTTGTGGCTTTTGGAATTATAAGAGATTTTTATTTCCATTTTAGTTTTTTTTACAACTTGGAACACTGCACTTTTTTCGGGCATAAGCACACTTTACACGAGGAAGATCACAGGAAGATGATGTTTATAAATAGAGGCACAAACATTTTTTTTTTGTAATGTAGGTGGCAAGTAGGCCTGTATCTCACACTAACGTTAAGTGATGACTGCACAAAAACCAGAAAAATGCAAATTCGTTGCCACCCCTGAGACGTAAGTTGTCATGTCTCTGTGACACCATGTAATTGTACTATTTATTTTAAGAAATTAAAGAAAAAAACGGAAAGAAAAATTTCGGGCAGGAATCGAACCTGCGACCTCAGGATAACCAGTCCAGCCGCTTATAAAGCGCAGGTAAAGCGGCTGGACTGGTTATCCTGACTACTTCGGTAGCTTAGTGGTAAAGTTCTTTTTTTTAATTTCTAAAATTACCATCTAATCGGAACTTGATAGTGCTGACCACTAGGTCAGACCACTAGGTCAGCACTATCGAGTTCCGATTAGATGGAACGGAATGGAATGGAATGGTAGTCCATTTGGTGGCAGATAGATTAATATAGATAGGTAATGCTGTGGTGCCTAGGCCCTCGAACTCCTGCACTGGAACTCTACCACCGGTAAAGGAGATGTTGCAAAAATGTATGGAGCTCCGGCCATGTATTGTACACAATATCATTAAACAGGCAAAATCAATATAAAAACGTTTTTTACTGCATATTTTCACTTATTTAGCTTTGTTTGCAGTTACAAAACATTATTTGCAGTTAGAATTGCAACTCAAAACTAACATGGCGAATATGGCGGGCGATGTCATCTTGACATTTTCATTTTTTAAATTGTATTTTGATTATATATTACTAGGAGAAAAAAGCAATATTTTCTAAATACTATCGAAATCGATCGATCCCAATTGTCGGCTGTATCGCCGCCATGTTTAACATAGTTGAAAATGATAAAATCGTTTGAATTAAATGTGGTTGTAACTCTAAAATAAATTCTTAAATAAATTAATTGTATTCTTTTCGGATTCTTCTTTAATTTACCCACATTTTGAGGACGTGTACGAACCAGAGCCGAACTCGCCACATCTCCTTCAATACTTGTAGTATTTATACATAATATATAGTTAATGGGGCTGTAGAGTGAAAGTAACAAAAAAATAGTAGAGTTCCAGTAGAGGCATAGCACCTTAGACCTCAGGAGTGGTAACGTACCTGCATTTTGACGTTGGTCTTAGTGTGGGTGTCTTTAGGCTGCAGTCATCATTTAACATCAATGTGAACTGCACGTTGTTCGCCACTTCCATTTCAAATAAAAAAGTTATAGTAAACTTTTTGTGTCTTTATCAAAGGAGTGATGGGACGTGTGAAAGTGGATGGGTCGATCGCAGCGTGAACTTGGCTCGAGTCAATCACACGGCAGGCGACCTGGATCATAGTGATCGAGAAGTTTCAGATCTTATCTCACTCATCAAAGGCTTTGAAGACAGAGATGAAGGATTAAGGAAAATAAACAAGGCTAATTAAATAAAAGGTAATAAAGGTTTTACTGGTGGTAGAGCTCCAGTGACGGAGCTCGCGGGCGTAGGCACCACCGCATTACCTAATATACTTTCCGCTAAATGGTAGTGTTCAGCAATATCGTATTCCGGGCAGGTGGTAATGTACGGCCCCGTAATTTTCGACACAGAGGCGTAGCACCTAAGGCCTCAGGAGTGGTAACGAACCTGCGCCTTGGCCTTAGTGTGGATGTCTTTAGGCTGCAGTCATCAATGTGAACTGCACGCTTGTTTGCCACTTCCATTTCAAATAAAAAAGATATAATTTTTTTTGTGTCTTTATCAAAGGAGTGATGGGACGTGTGAAAGTGGATGGGTCGATTGCAGCGTGAACTTGGCTCGAGTCAATCACACGGCAGGCGACCTGGATCATAGTGATCGAGATTGTTTCAGATCTTATCTAACTCATCAAAGGTTTTGAAGGCTACAGAGATGAGGGTAGAGGATTAAGGAAAATAAACAAGGACAAATTAAATAAAAGGGACGCGAGGAAATTTACATCTTCGCGGCAAGATCCTTACGGGGTAGCCAGAGAACATGGAGCGTCAAATATCTCGGTTATAACACACGAATACTGTAGCCTATAAAATATACTTAAAACCTAGATTTCAATGTAGATGCGTTGCCACTCCTAAGGTCTACCTAGGTAAGTTGTTATAAATTACAGGGCCTTTCACTATCACCTGACCATAGAACAACACGGGCCACTGGCTGACCGGAGGGGAGTAGCCATATGCAGGCTCTCCCCTCAGTCAAAGTACAAGACCAAATGGTCCTATGACTGTCGCCCAGATATTTAAATGTGTGCGTGAAATTGTTTATGTATTTTGTTAAAGTCAAAGTGTGAGTTTCTTAATAATAGACAAGTTTTGTCGTGAGTGTCACACCCCGCAAAAATTTACAGACTTTTTTGCATCAGTAATAAACGCTATGGCTACTCACCTCCGGTCCGCCGCGGCCGGTGGCCCGTGTTGCTCTATGCACATGAATACTGTATCCTATAAAAATCTACATAAAAACCTAGATTTCAATGTAGATGCGTTGCCACTCTTCAGGTCTAAGTTGATATGAACTACAGGGCCTTTCATTACCACCGGACCGGTACCTACACGATAGTGCTGAACACTACCATTTAGCGCCAAGTAGATTGGCTATAGCGGTAGTTCCTCCGTCACTGGAGCTCCACCACCAGTAAAAAGGTTTGACGCGTTCTCTAAAGGGTTCTCAAAATCTTTTGGCATTTCCATAGATATCCATAGCATTCCATAATCACTTACAATACTCAGATCTCATATCAAAAATTTGATCGACTGAGAATCACAGAGCATCAAGATAACTCCATTGAGCCGTATCTTGTAGCTGTCAGTGAGCACAACGTGACGATGACGCTCAATGTAAATACAGATCGGGCGATACGCCATTAGAAATCTAGAGGTTAAACCTGCGGTGGAAGAGTTAGCGAGTAGCTATGGATATATTAGATAACATTCCATGTGCCATAATTGACACACACATACACACAAACACAAATACATACACACATACTTTGACACACACACACAAATACATGTACTCTCATACTATGAGATAATCGGACATGTTTTCTGTATGTGTAATATGTGTATAGATACTATGAGGGAAACCATCATGGATACCTAATGTAGTGATAATAAGTACTATGCAAATTTGTTTTTGGGCTGGCAAAGCGTTATTATAGTGCTTTGTTCTCTTTATTGTTCTCATGAGCTATTACTAAAATTATACTAGTAATTAAGTGCACAAAATCCTGAGGCGGAAACCAGGAGACCCATAGCACAGGGTTTACCGAGTTTGAGCGCTCCTGTCTCCACAATACCCTGAGATAAATGTTTTAAAAATAAATCAGTATAATTTAAAAAATAAAATAAGCTTCATATGATGTATTTACCATAACATAAGAAAAAATTGGGGAGAAATTAAATAAATCTTTATCTTATCTTATACTACCGTAAGGGACTTGGCATGAAGATATTATACATGCATATTAAAAAATAAAAATAAAAAAGCCTTTTATTTCCAATTTTAAAAAGTGTGCAATTGACTTATATCTACTTACTCATGTGTCAAACTTTTGACTTACTTCTTGTTTTGTAAGGAACCCCTCTCAGGTGAAGGCTTCTTCCAATGATACCCACTTTTCCTGGTCCTGAGCTATACGCTGCCATTGTAGTCCAGCGATTTTCCATATATCGTCATTCCATCGTGCGAACGGTCTTCCTTTGTGACGTTTGCCTAGTGGACCATCCCTCGTGGTCACTAATTTGGTCCACCGATGGTCTTTGAGTCTGGATACGTGACCTGTGAATGTGATGAAGATACATTACATAGATACATTACCATGGAGAAGCGAATGGTAATCTATATCTTTACTTCTGTACAAATATTATACAGAAGAACCATTGGTGTGTTTGTATATAAAATAGTTTTGTAGCGTTTTCACACAAAAACTACTGAACCGATTTCGAAAATTCTTTCACCGTTAGAAAGCTGCATTTTCACTGGGTAACATAGTTCAACACACGTATACAAGGGTACACAATGAAAGGGGTTCCCAATAAAATCGAAACGAACATCTTCTTTTTAAGTTATTAATGAAAACGCGTACTAAAAATAAATAAATAAAATACGCTTACACTCACAGTCCCACAGTAGGTATTACCCTGTGTCCTGGGTGCCGTTGTACACATACAATACAAACACAAACACCCAGACCCGAAACAAATATCTGTAGGCCATACAAACATTTGTCCCGATGCGGGGATCGAACTCGCAACCTTTCGAATCGAACGATCATCTCAGACCGCTGGTCTAACCGGGTCGTCAAAAAAAATTGCAGACTTAAGATCACAATATAGACTCGTTGCCATTCTTGTAATTTGACTGTGACTGAACACGGTAGCGCTGTCTACTGCCATTTACGAGACGGTAGGTAAGAATAAGTTACCTAATACTCAATAGGTTACCTCAATATGTTACCTCCGTCCATGAACTCTACAGTCATCAGCAGATCGACCGACCTCAAGTAATTTTGTAGACATCCAAAATATCGAATCGATCGCAAACATAAGAAGTGATTCTTATGACCATAGATATATACCATGGCTTTCCTTCATTATCAGAGTGAGGTGCTAGAGGTATGGCACTTGCAGAACTTTAGAAAGATAGGCTGCAACTATATCGATAGCACCGCATTTCTTACACGTTCACGGTAACATTTTTGTAAGAGCTATACATTAGACTAATTCGATGATCTCAGCTATATAAGACCAGGCTGAACATCGTTGAATTAGTCTGCCCGTGACCACGGTAGCTGGAAAGTGACCGAAACGTCAGGTATAAGAAGAAGTTTGGGAGTGTTGTATACGGGAGAAAATCCGCAAATTTAATTTCTACAAGAGCTATACACTCGGGGGTGAAAGTGTCTAATGACGTAATAACGGGGAAGCCCACTTCAAGCTTGACTTCCCCTGCGGTGCGCAAGTGTTGGGACATCCCTAGCATCTTACGTCGATATTGTCCATCTTGAATAGTTTGAGGGGGTCACAACCTGCCCAACGAAGGTTTCTATAATGTGACATATTGAATCAGGCCCGATTTAGAGGTCAGGAACCCCGGGCAAACGAAGGTATAGAGGCGTCCTGGCTCAAATTATTTTACAAATAAAATGTATAACTTTGCAGTAGGTATAGTTTATTGTAAAATGAGGATAACGATATCTAAAAGGTATCAGTTACTATTAATTTTGGTGATTTTTAACCGCAATGATGTCATTGGGAATTTGACTGAATATCAGCAAATTTGCGTCATGTACGTAATTAATTAAATATAATCCCTGGACGCGTTGCTAAGCGCACCTCCGAAGACCATCATGGCACAACTTTCAACTTTTAAGGTGTTGGTGGTATTAACCTACGCTGTATACCGTGCGGTTTATAATTATATGGAAATTATGGAAACAGATTTTTTTTCTTTTTTTTTTTAAATCTTCTATACATCTATATGCTATGAACTCTACGGATATTATAAGAGCCTTTCGGGCACAAAAAAAATGTATTCGTGCAATAGTAGGTATACCACCTTGGGAATCCTGCAGACCAGTCTTTCACAAGTTAAAAAAATGTTTTTACTCGGTACAAGAATTTTTTGACTGTAAATGAATTTATTTAATGCGACATTTAATTTCTTTCTTACATATTATATTATATATTATATCATTTCATTTTTTTTTTGTTAATGATGGTAATGAATTATGTAATTGTTAATGGAATTATTATTTAATACATAAGCACTTAACAATATTTAGAATGCATAATATGAATGATTAATATCGATTTTTTTTAATTATTTCTGTCAGTCTGTCAGTCAGTCTGAATTTGCATGCTAATATTTACTGGCAAAGTATGTGAAACCATTGCTTAGTTTCTAAGACTTGACATGTACTTACCATACTTTTGGCAAATAAATCTTTGAATCTATCTAAGGGTACAAACAAATAAAATTGGATTATCTGTTTGTAATAATAAAATGACCGCTACTAAATGCATATAGGTATGTATACACTGTACATTTACCAATATTTCGGTCTGTCTATCTATTTTTTACATCTCATCTCTGGAACGGCTGCACCGATTTTGAGGGGACTTTCACTGTTAAATAGTTGATACAATTAGGACTAATTTAAACTACTTTTATTTTCAAATTAAATTCTATGCTGACGTAGTCGCGGACATATCTAGCAGAAAAATATGTTTTTTTTTTATGTAATGGAAATAAAACCAGTTTTCAGATTTATAGCGCGTATAAATCGAGATAAATCCGAAAACGTAGTTTTATTTCAACGAGTGTAGCTCGCGAAAACCTAAGAACAAAATATGCATTTCTTGATATCATTCTTTGTACTTGTACTATTGAATATTATAGGTATCTCACTTCATCTCAACAGGCGGTAATACAGTTCCCAAAACCCAAAGATTGGTAATTTAATATACAAACAACTGTAATTGTCCCTTATCCGTTTTTATTTGTTTTGTTTATTGATCATTGATGCAATCCGAGAGAGGTCATTGCAATTAAGATTAACATTTTCAAAAGGGCCTCTTCGTGTTGGACTCATATTCCTGCGCATGCTTACCAATGGTCCGGAGGTGAAATTAGACCTCGTGCTCACGAGATATTAAAAACATTAAATTGTAAAATCAGTATCCACTGATTTTTGTATTGCAGGTGGTTTAAGTTGTATAGATCTACAGGTTATCCATTTAAGTAAACAACATTTTCTCTTTATCGAACAGTGGCTGCTGTATTATTCAAAGTATAATAAATATTTAATGTATTTCAAAAGCGCTCTGTTTGCCTACACCTTTACACGTCTTGCGTTAACCCATCAATCGACATGTTAAAAGAGATACTTACTTTATAAAATTACGGAATTATTTTGAAAGATTCGTATTACATTGCAAAATATTGCCTCATATATTTTATGGGCAAGCCGATAAAAAAAACTTATCATGCTTATTTGAAAATAAGAATTCAGCTTAAGCTCTAATACTTACTCGTGTAGGCACTCAAGTAAGTAGGTATTAGAGTTTTGGCGGGAACCTTGAAAGAGGCGTGTGGTGCTCTTATTTCATTTAATTTCCTTGGTGTATTTTAAATACTTATAAAAATCTGTAGAAGTGTAAATTCTGTACATTTAAAATATTTATATTACCACTACTACTACGCTGAGGTCCTGGGTTCGATTCCCGGGTAGGGGGTTATCAGAGATAATGGTGAAAAAGCCTTTATCTCTGGTTCTATTGGGATTTTTCCATTTTCTGGAATTTTCCCAGTACCTCAAAGTTTGGTAATGTGCCCGGAGATGTCAACAGGCTCGCCACCTGTTACATGGGCCAAAACGTAACCGGCGAATCGTGGGTGTTTGCATGTATGCTTGAATGCATGCATTTACCTCTGCCTACCCCTTCGGGGATTACAGGCGTGAAGTTACGTTAAAATATTGAAAAAATAAATACCAGCGGATGTTATTAGATCGACACCGAACACAAATATGTGATTAGAAAATTTTTTGTCTGTCTGTCTGTCTGTCTGTCTGTCTGTTTATTCAAGCATCACATAAAAACTACCGGTCCGATTACAATGAAACTTGGTATGATTATACTTTAACCTTTGGCGCACAACACTGGGTACTTTTTATCCCGGAAAAATGTATGTTTGTCTGTGTGTTTGTGCACGCTTATATCAGAAACGGGTTATTCGATTTGCTGTTTCCACTAATATATTGTGGTAAGTTTCAATTAACATTTAGTGTTTGTTTCATGTGGATCAGTTCAGAAATAAAAAAAGGTATGTCAATTTAAAGAATCGTATCGAATATTTTTAAGCTATTCTTTATCTTAGTTCTATCTTTTAGGGAGTTTCGTACCTAATAGGTAAAAACGAACCCTACGGTTAGCTAATCCTCCGCTGTCTGTCTGTCTGTCCGTACGTCCGTCTGTCTGTCACCAGGCTGTATCTCATAAATAGTGATAGCTAGAAAGCTAACATTTTCACTAATTATGTATTTCTGTTACCGCTATAATGTCGCTTAAAATTTTCACAGAATTTTTAGGTCTTATGTTGTATTGTAGCTTCCATAATAAATCTATATACATACAAATAAATAAAATTGGAGTGTCTGTTTGTTAAATTAAAATAACCGCTTTTTACTAAACGCATTTGTATGTATACACGGTACATATACCAAAACAACATTTTTTTACAATTTTTGTCTGTCTGTCTGTCTGTCGGTTTGGCGGGGCTAATCTTGGGAACGGCTTTTATCTCCATACATCCATACATACATACCTACGTACAAATAAGTAGAATTGGAGTGTATCCGACTTTGACGGGACTTCCACGGGTAGGTAGCTGATGTAACAAGGAGTAACTTGGGCTACTTTTATCTCCATACATCCATACCTACATACAAATAAACAGAATTTGAGTGTCTCCGATTTTGACGGGACTTTCACTGGCAGATAGCTGATGTAATAAGGAGTAACTTGAGCTACTATTATCTCCTTACAACCATACATACATATCAGAATCAGAATCAGAAACTCTTTTATTCATTTAGGGTGACAGGCACCTCTTATGACACGTAATAAACTAATGTAAAAAGTATATCAGTAGAATGTCTCATTTCCACTTTACAAACTGATAACAAAGAGTAAAAAGAAAAGAAAAAGAGTCATTCTTTGTCATACGCGTAGCCATCGCTTTACTCGAATAACTTGATTGTAACTCACTTGACTGACATATTATACTTGATAACTTATATACTTGATACTGCCCGTTCTCAGTAAAGTGTTCGAAAAACTAACGCTTACTCAATTGCTGCAACATTTCAATACAAATAACATCTTACACGAACAGCAATTTGGTTTTACAAAAGGACGTTGTACAACCGATGCCGGTGTTGCTTTATTAAAACATATTTTTGAAGCTTGGGAGGATACACAAGATGCTATAGGTATATTTTGCGACCTTTCATAGGCGTTTGACTGCGTGGATCACAATACATTAATTGGCAAACTTGATCATTATGGACTAGAAAATAAAGCTCTTCAACTTGTTCAATCTTACCTTAAGGATCGGGAACAAGTAGTTCAAGTGAATGGAGTAAAATCTCAAGGTGCAAAGACAGGAATGGGTGTCCCACGGGGCTCAATATTAGGACCATTTCTGTTTTTAGTCTACGTTAATGATTTACTTCATTTGATGCCTAACAGTATGCCCAAAACAATTTTATTTGCAGACGATACTTCAATAGTTGTTAAAGTGAACAGACGAAATCCAGATTACGATACTGTAAATAAGGTCATAGGAGAAGTACATAAATGGTTTACTGTCAATAATCTTGCACTGAATAGTAAAAAAACCAAATGTATCCGTTTTACCCTCCCTAATGTAAAAAGATTAGAGCGATGTATAACTTACGTAGTCGTGATTCTTTGAAAGAACTATTTAAAGAAATAAATATAATGACAGTCCCTTGCCATTACATCTATGAAAATATACTTTTCGCGAGGAAAAATTTACATCTGTTTGATAAAATCTCCGATAGGCATAGTTATAATACCAGGAATAAGAACAAGCTGTCTCTGCCAAGTTTTCGACTGACGAAAACTAATACATCTTTCCTAAAATATAGTGTAGAATTTTATAACAAGATCCCATCCGGGATTGCTGAACTCACCGATAGTAAATTCAAAGCATTAATTAAACGCACTCTACGTAACAAGGCTTACTATAAACTCGAGTACTATCTCAAGGATAGAAATGTTTGGCTAAATGCTGATCTAGCTCCACAAGGGTGTTAAATAGCGATGCCATAATAACAAAAAAAAAAAAGAAGGTATTAGATATTTTTTTTAATTGATGGTGGCAAACAAGCACGAATCTCACATTGATGGTAAGTGAATATTGCCACAAGGATTATCGTTATACTGTGATCCTGGAGCCTAAAGATAAAAACCGAAGGTACCATGCCAATGCCAACCCGAGAATCTTGCTAGGTACATCTCTTTTAAGGTACGGATCGAGGTACCTACCTACGGATCCCTTGAAAATACAATCAATGTCAAGAGTCAGAAATTGCCCTATTCCCCCCACTGACGCGACCAGCTGCTACTTATTTATGTGAACACCACAGCAATTTATATTCAGTACTCCCGGGAAAAACTTGTCCTACCATTTTGGTCTAAGATCCATCGCCATTTTGATCTAAAACGGCACCGCTGAGGTGTAACAGTATATCTAGTTTTATCTAACACCCGATAAGTAACTCCAATTAAACGGATTGTGGAACTTGTCCTAGATAAACTTTTTTAAACACTGATTGAAATAACTGTGATGGTTCGTACATGTGGAAAGATGGGAAACAAAAGGCGATTTTTTTAAATGTAATGGAAGTGGCAAACAAGCATGCAGTTCACATTGATGTTAAGTGATGACTGCAGCCTATAGACACCCACACAAAGACCAAGGTCAAAATGCAGATGCGTTACCACTCATGAGGCTGAAGGTGTTATGCCTCTGCCGGAAATTACAGGACCGTACATTACCACCTGACCGGAACACGATAGTGCTGAACACTACCATTTAGCGGCAAGTATATTATTTATATATATATATTATCAGGTAATGCGGTGGTGCCTACGCCCGCGAGCTCCGTCATTGGAGCTCTACCACCAGTAAAAACCAATGTTGGTGGTTGATAGGTTCGAAGAAAACTAAGCTATAGAGTTGTTCAAATCCTACTAATATTATAAACGAAAAAACTGCTAAACGGATTTGGATGACAGTTTCCAGTCATATAGGTTATACATTGGAATAACATATAGGCTACAATTTGTAATAGGTAATTAATGTATTAATTAGGTAATACGCGGTCAAAGTCGCGGGCAAAACCTAGTATATTCTATAAAAAAGAGTTACCTACATTTAGTTTTACAATAAGGTGGTGGTGGAAGAGATCCAGTGACGGAGCTCGCGAAAAAAAAATAGTATGGATGATTATTCCCACTCATTTATTGTTTATCCTTATTTAATATGTTTTTATATACATAGTATTAAAAACAAATATGTAAAAAAAAAAAATTAAAGTAGTGTGTCGCCGGCATAGAACAACACCGGAGGGGAGTAGCCATATGCAGGATTTCCCCTCTGTTAAAGTACAAGCCCAAATGGGTCAACCTGTCGCCTAGATGTTTAAATGTGTGCGTGAAATTGTTTCTGTATTTTGTTAAACTCAAGGTGTGAGTTTCGTAGTAATAGACGATTTTTGTAGTGTGCGTGTGTGTCGCACGCATTTCCCCCCTCTAAAAATGACAGACTGTTTCGCATCGGTTATAAACGCTATGGCTACTCCCCTCCAGTCCGCGGCGGCAGACGGTGGCCCGCGTTGCTCTATCGGGGTCAGCGTCCAAAGTGTCGGTGGTTAGGGACGAAGAGACAGGAATGTTCTCACTATGCGTTCGGTGTAGAGAAGAACTGCCCTCTGCATCAGGTCCTTGACTCAGCCGTCCAACGCGAGTCTATCAGTCCAAAGTTAAATAAAGTTACAATTAAAAAACAAAAACGATTACAAAGAACACGAGAATTAAAAGACGAAACACTTCGACTCGATATCGCCCGAATCGAACCTCGTTCCAATCCAAATGATCTGTCCAAATCCTGACATAATTAAAACGTTAAACCAAACCAGAACAGTCAAATAAGATGTCTCGATGCAAGATCGATCGCCGGTTAGAATACGCTCGTCATCGGACAAAAAATCGTATATCTGTAACACAATCTCTAGATATTAAACACACAATACAAACAATGCCATGTTGATTGAAACGTCAGAACAAATGACGGTCGATTGATTTGGGATGCCGCATTGTACTTATTAAGATTGTAATTACTGCACGCTGCGTTCTAACTATTTATTTTTGTTTGAAAAAACAGATCACGATGATGATTCGATAGTTTTGACGGTTATATTGACGTTTTTTGCTCTTGTTTGAGCATACCTTTTGTTTCGTGACGTGATAGGGTTAGGTTATTAGCTGATTGAATAGGTATCAATAGGTATAACGATGATTATTCGGGCGTATCGCATGAATAAGTCTATTGAAGTGACTGCTTCGTGTCAAATCTTAATTTGTTGAAAATAAAATGACCTTCCTTATTATACGTTGTCTCGATTTCAGTCACGAAATAGATAAATAAGGATGGAAATGCCTTTGCTTCAATTTAGTATTAGAAAAAGTTATTTGTGACTTACCGATGAAAATATATACCTCCTCGCTTTATACTTGAGGTCTGACATTTCATATTACTTGTTAAAATTGGCACTACACGGTATTTTACCAAGAGATGCGTCGTTCGAAGCAGTCTACACGACACTACGAGTGGCGAACGAATGGTTCGGCCGAACTGTGTTTGTTCATACATAGTTGTGGCGCGCTTGTCACACCCACATTACCATTCCATCTTTATTTAACTATTCCGTGATTTCAGTAAAATGTCAGAGACCTACATAGGTATTTCATTTACGTATATAGTAAGTAGTAATGAGAGCCCGTTCAGAGGAAAGAAGTCGCAGATAACAAATCCCACGTAATACTGTCAGTAGTAACATTACACAAGTTCAAGTTTTAACTAGACCTAACATCGCGACACAAGCCGGTATAAAAATATTATTATAAAAACAGATATCTGATAGCGAACCTGTTTAGTAGCGTAACCCTACATTCGTAAAAAAATAACAATGCACTTATGTTTTTGCATGATAGAACAAAATTAAATATTAATAAAAATATTTACTTCCTTCACCTGACGCGATGTTATAAAAACTACCACCGTTATGAATTACAATCTAATGATTCCTTGGACGGTTGAAAAAAAAATAACCTCGCGTCTCAATTTCGAATTTCGAAGTTGCCACATGTCAGTGACTTGCAGAATTACAGGCGAAAGCGCAGTTCGACTGTTACAGGCTTAAACTAAAGTGTATTTTAATTTGTGTTTGACTTGTGTCGATAAATGATATTCCATTTATGTAAATATAAACTTAGGTTAAACCCCGCTGTATTGAATGTATAATCTAAAATTAACGAGAAATGAAAGGATACTGCAGAATAAATTACATCATTGATTGAAATATCAATCTCAATCAATCTCACTTTGATCTCTTTAGTGTTTTTAACGCAAAGGTTGTGGGGCTTTTTTTTACAGAAATTACGCTTTTAAGTTTACAAACGATTACTGTGATTTGTGATTTGTCTTAATTGTGTTTTCTCCATTGTAGGTAATTGTGTTTTTAAAGAAAAATGCAATTTGAACCTGTGACTGCTGGACTTGCACAGTCGTTTAACACCAAGCTACCGAAGTCTGTATAATCTGGGATCTGAGTAACATTTTTTCGATGTACCGGCTGCACGCACGAAAATATGTCACGTTCCGCCTAAGCGGAGCATGCAAGCGATAAAGAGGCACGTTCGGTCTAAACGCGGCTTGTGCCGCATGCGCATATTTTTTTATGACGTTATCACGAAAATTATCATATGTAATCCGAATTTACGGACAAGATATTAAAAAAAAACTGTTTGACTATTTAAACAGTTTTTATCTTTCTCTTTTGATTACAGCCGTCTCTGGACCGATGAAAATCATGTTATCCAGAAGTCCAAGGTTCAAATTCGAATTTTTTTTTCTTTAGATTATACCTTAAAAAACTTATAAGATCATTAACTATAAAAAAAAATAAAATAATAATAATTAGGGGGCAGAGCAGCTTGTGGCGAGCTGTTGGTGAGTAGCGACTCCACCCCCTACCATCATCTCGAGTTCCTCCGAGCATCAGGTCTCTCACCTCTGGCTTGCCTTCATTGACCGGTCAGAGTGGGGCGCTAGAGGTATGGCATTTGCAGAAATTTAGATAATAGGCTGTTGTCTAAATTTCTGCAAGAACCATACACTCGGGGGTGGAAGTGTCTAAAGGCATAATAGCGGGGAAGCCCGCTCTGAGCTCGAGATTACTCGCTCGTGATGGTGAAACCGGGGCCACACCTCTCGACACCCCCAGCCTCTCTCAACAGTGTTGCTCCCCGTCGACCATCGGGTTGACTGTTTCGGGGGCCCACCAAGGAAAGGCGAGTCACCACCTGCCTAAAGTAGGATTCGATAATGTGAGATGTTGAATATAGGCAGGTGCCGGATCTCACTCCATAGGGCCTATGGAGTGAGATAGTCCCCCCAGTTCACCCACATAGCCCAAAGTTTGGCGAATCACTTATCCATTACAATAGTCCCATATATTCTGCGGGGTCTGTCTGTGTCTGTATTAACTATTGATGCAGTCAGAGGGAGGTCCCGCCGAATATAACCTATTACAAAGTAGATCAAAATTCTCGAAAGGGCCTATACGTGTTGGACTCTCCATGTCCCCGCGCAAGCCTGACAAAGGTCCGGGGGTACTGTACGAGAGATAATAATTAACGTGATTTTGAGAAATATAGTCAAAAACGACAAAAAAAATAATAAAAAATAAAAGATTCAAGCTACGCGTAGATAAAAAAAAGTTAACTATAGAAAACGAATGAAGACAGTTTTCTGCGTTCCGCTTCAGTATTACGTAACTGAACGCCTTTAATCCCCGAAATGATGTTAAGGCATACATACATACAAGCGTACATGCAAACATCCTTGATTCGCCGGTTATGTATTATCCCGGTCCTGACATACCTCATTGTACAAGGTGGTGAGTCTGTTGATATCTCCCGGCCTATTGACAAACTCAGAAGTAAGTAGGTACTGGGAAATTGCCAGAAAATGGAAAAACCCAATTCAAATCCCCATCCATGAATAATGTGAAATTTTAAGTATAGAATTTTACGCCCGGACTTTTGTTAATGAATTTAAAGGGAAAACTATCACAGCTACACTCAAGCCACTTACTAATACCTATATAACAGCAAGGAGACAAGGTAGGTAATGCAGTGGTGCTCTACCACCAATAAAAAATAGTATTATGATGCCAAAAAGTATTGTACGAGTAACTCATCAGTTGGTCAGTCAGCTATAAGCAAACATAATATTAAAAAGATATGGATTCTTAAGTTGATTAATATAAACGGAGTTTTGAATTTAAAAATTGTAACATCTCTTCGATATATGCATAAAAACTCATAATAAACATTTGAAGTATCTACAGACAAAGGCACAATAGGCACAATGCCGTATCTAAAAAAAGTAAACAAAAAACTGTAATATTTTTATAACTTGTAACAAAACTGACATTAAACACTTGAGACAACCCTTTCAAGAAGAAGGCCATAAAAGACGGTGGCATTTAGTGGCGATACTTGTCTTTTACGAGTTTTACGCTTCGTCTGCGTGATTTGATGAAATACAATTACTTTTTGCTTCAATTGAATAGTGTTTTGATATTGAAAATATGAAAAATGCCGTAGAGAAGACAACAGATTAAGATAGCGGGTTCCGTTTTTAAATTTATTTGACAGATATTAGGGTTCGATTGTACCAAAAAAAAATTAAGTTAAAGTTTTTGTTAAAGGAGATGTTGCGAGATCGGCTCTGGTTCGTACACGTCCTCAAAAAATGGGCAAATTAAAGGAGAATCCGAAAAAAATACAATTAATTTATTTAAGAATATATTTTAGAGTTACAACCACAAATTCAAATGATTTTATCATTTTCAACTATGTTAAACATGGCGGCGATACAGCCGACACTTGGGTTCAATCGATTTTGATAGTATTTAGAAAATATTACTTTTTTCTCCAAGTACTATATAATCAAAATACAATTTAAAAAATGAAAATGTCAAAATGACGTCGCCCGCCATATTCGCCATGTTGGTTTTGAGTTGCAATTCTAACTGCAAATAATGTTTTGTAACTGCAAACAAAGCTAAATAAGTGAAAATATGCAGTATAAAACGTTTTATATTGATTTTGTCTGTTTAATGATATTGTGTACAATACATGGCCGGAGGTCCATACATTTTTGCAACATCTCCTTTTTCATCCTTCTCTAACTTAGACAAATTCGTTTACACAAAGTTAGAGAAGAATATAACTAATTTGTTTAAGTTAGAGAAGGTTGTAAAATTTTTAATTAACAATAACTTTAACAAATATTTCGGTGCAACCGAACCTAAGTGAAATATTTCCGCGTCATCTGTCATATTACTGTGGAAAACTGTGGTAAATTGAATGCAAAAACAGGAACCATGCTTTTTTATGTAATGAAGGTGGCAAACAAGCATGCAGCTCACATTGATGTTAAGTGATGACTGCCAGCCTATAAACGTCTACATAAAAACCAAAGGTGAAAATGCAGATGCGTTGCCACCCTTTAGACCTAAGTTGTTATGTCTCTGTGATAGATATTACTGGGCCATACATGCATGCTACCAAGAGGAGTGTCCTGTCTATAAAGACATAACAACTTAGGCCTCGGGGGCGGAAAACTCATCTGCATTTTGACCTCGGGTTTTTGCAGATGTTTATAAGCTGCCGTCACCACTTAACATCTATATGAGATGCATGCTTGTTTGCCACATTCGTTAATTAAAAAAAAATCCCGAGATACAGCAACGCTAATGAATTCAAATGTAGGCAGACCCGTAGCTAAGCGTAAGCTTTAAAAAACCTTTTAATACCATATCAGAGGCCAAGTGGACATTAACTGGTACAGACATTAACACAAAGGGCTCAGTTCACAGTTAACTCGAGGATCCACCCCTTGAAGCAAGCGTTGCGTTAATAACTCGACGTCCAAAACGTATGTAATACGCCACTCATTTTGCGGTAAACGATGTAAAACAAACAGCGATTGAAATATGCATTTACAAAATTAAAAAAAAAAAAACAAAAACTTTTTTTCTTTTTTTTGGAGATTACAGGCATGAAGTTACTTTAAATTATTTAATCCTACTATCCTAAGTACCTACATTACTGCTGATAATAAAATTAAATAATAAATCATTTAAAAAGAAGAAAATAGCAGGAACCTTTTAATTCTTCCATTATGTAGATATATATTTACTTCCAAAAAATCGAAAAATGAAGGAAACAAAATCGACGCCTTTGGACATAATTATCTATTTAATGGGGAAAATGTGTTCAGCCCGTATTCCATAATATTTTTTTTTCCTGGATTTTTTTAAGGTAATTAATTAGATTTTTGATTTCCGATAGGTAATACCAGGTTATACCTTACCATTTCACTAGTCCTAGGTATATCACAAGTGTTTTTTCATATTCTCGCTATCTTTATGACATATCTTTAGCCCATAGATAGCTAAGCGGTGATTGAAGCATCAGCATTCGATATTTCACGCGGTTTTAGATTTACAATAGGATAGCGTTCCGCATTTTTCATTTTTGTAAATGAAAAAATGCTAGGATTTGTATCTTAGTATTTATTGAAGGTCAAAATCGATGTTTGATGATTTCTAAAAATTATATTGAGCGTAAAGCGACGTCTCTATACGATATTTAAAAAACTGAAACATGTTTGTTGTATCGGTTGCCCAGCATTGTTAGCAATAGATGTCGCTACTGGCTCCCCAAGGCAACGCAATATTTTTAATTTACTGGTGGTAGAGCTCCAGTGACGGAGCTCGCGGGCGTCACCGCATTACCTAATATATTTGCCGCTAAATGGTAGTGTTCAGCACTATCGTATTCCGGTCAGGTGGTAATATACGGCCCTGCAATTTCCGGCACAGAGGCATAACACCTTAGGCCTCAGGAGTGGTAACACATCTGCATTTTGACCTTGGTCTTTGTGTGAGTGTTTATAGGTTGCAGTCATCACTTAACATCGATGTGAACTGCATTCTTGTTTGCCACTTCCATTACATAAAAAAAGTGAAGGAAATATTCGACAGTCAGGTGTGTACTCCGGTAGCTCAATGGCTGGACTAGAGATGCCAGCGGTCGCGGGTTCAGTCAATTTTTCTTTCCATTCTAAAGCTACTTGAATTAAAATGTTGAAAAAAAAAACAAATATAATTCTTTACCTATAGGTACATAAGAGGTAACCTATAAAAAAGTATGGTATTTATGGTAGTTAAAGAAATTTCTCAATTGTATGGAATCCTGCAAATCTAACTCGAACTTGGTCGCTATTTTGTTATCCTCCTTTCGTTCATATGGAGTGCACTTCGAAACAGTTTTCACAACTTTTTAGAGAATTACTATCAAAGGGTTTAAAGTAGGTTTAAAGACTTACCCCCTTATTCATAAACGTATATTAGATAAGTTTTTTTTTTTTTTTTTTTATGTAATCAAAGTGGCAAACAAGCATGCAGTTCACATTGATGTTAAGTGATGACTGCAGCCTATAGACACCCACACAATGACCAGAGGTCAAAATGCAGATGCGCTGCCACTCCTGAGGCATTAGGTGATATGCCTCTGTGCCTGAAATTACAGGGCCGTACATTACCACCTGACCGGAACACGATAGTGCTGAACACTATCATTTAGCGGCAAGTATATTAGGTAATGCGGTGGTGCCTACGCCCGCGAGCTCCGTCACTGGAACTCTACCACCAGTAAAAAAGTTTTAGCTATAGAATGCTTTGTGTTTGTCAGTTGCATTGTGAAATGTGCAGCTTAGAAAAAGACAAAGGCGAGATTAGCAACACTTTAGCTAAAATACGTTTATGAATAAGGGGTTTAAAACCTAACAATTATTTACCAATTTGTCATACGAATTGTCAGTTCCCAATAGGACTAACCACGGACTAACATTATTTCCCACTCTCACACATCCATTCTAACCAACCGATGCGTTCCAATCAATAAACAAACAGGGACAGGGACTGATAAAGAGCATCCATCAAAAAAGACAAATTAAAATAAATGACGCGCAGTCCCCCGACCAATCGGCGCTAAGTGTTGTCAGTTTAAAAAATTAAAACACAATTTGTGGGGCAAACAGTCCCCGCATCCCAATCTGTCAGTAAACAAGTGTGTTTATGTTTCGGCTCCCGATGCGCCTTAATTAGTTTGTCCGAGGTGACAGATAAGTGTTGTAGCTAGGAATATACAGTACGTCAATGTATTTTCCGGTGGCTGGGTTTGCATGTATGCTTGAATTGCATTTACCTCTGCCTATCCGTTCGGTGTTTACAGGCAAGTTAAGTTAATTTTGGGCTTTAAAAATCGTAATAGGTTGGGGAAAAAGTCTTTCCGCATTATAGTATGTATGAACTTGTAATAAAATCTCTTTGGCTGTAGTATTTGTATCTGGCTTTTTTTGGTATCATTGAAAGTTAACATTTTAAAGAACATAATTCCAAATTCAAATTAGGCAAATGTGTGATTTTCATTTGTTTTTCGTACTGTCAAGATGAGTGAATCTAAGGAAGAAATTCGATACATTTTAAAATTTTACTGCAAAAAAGGTAAAAATGCAACGCAAGCCGCGAAAAAAATTTGCGATGTTTATGGACCTAGTGCAGTGCCTGTGAGAGTAGCACAAATTTGGTTTAAGCGTTTTCAATCCGGAAATTTTGATGTCAAAGATGCACCTCGCTCTGGTCGCCCTATTACGGATAAAATGGATGCCATTTTTGAAAAAGTGGAGCAAGATCGACATATCAGTAGTTACGACGTAGTTGAAGAACTGAGAATTGATCACAAAACAGTTTTGGCGCATTTAAAAGAAGCTGGGTACAAAATAAAAGCTCGATATTTGGGTACCTCACAAGCTCACTGAAAGAAACCTAATGAACCGTGTACTCATTTGTGATTCTTTTTTACCACGTAATGAAACCGAATCATTTTTGAAGAAGCTGATAACTGGTGATGAAAAGTGTATCACGTACGACAAGAACGTGCGAAAAAGGTCGTGATCAAAGGCCGGTCAGGCTTCACAGACTGTGGCGAAACCCGGGTTAACTCGCAATACGGTGATGTTGTGTGTGTGGTGGGATTGGAAGGGCATTATTCATTATGAGCTATTACCACCAGGCAGGACTATCGATTCTGAACTCTACTGCGAACAACTGATGAGATTAAAGCAAGAAGTTGAGAGAAAGCGGCCGGAATTGATCAACAGAAGGGGTGTGGTGTTTCATCATGATAACGCTAGACCTCACCCATCTATAGCCACTCAGCAAACATTAAGAGAGTTTGGCTGGGAGGTGTTAATGCATCCGCCGTATAGTCCTGACCTTGCACCTTCAGATTTCCACCTGTTTCGGTCTCTTCAGAATTCTTTATGCAATGTTAGGTTAACATCACGAGAGGACTGCCAAATCCACTTGTCGCGGTATTTTGATGAGAAGTCCCAAAATTTTTATAGCAATGGGATCATGTCCTTACCTTCAAGATGGCAAAAGATTATCGAACAAAATGGTACATACATACTTTAGTTAAATATAAAATAAAGTATATTAGTATAGTATATTATTATTTGAAGTCGAACGCCGAAGGGTATGATGGTATATCGTTAAATATGTTGCTACTAAGTCTGCCCTATACATTGGAATACATAACAGAGGTGATAAACCTTTCTATTCACACTTCAACCTATCCTGACTTATGGAAAATAGCCGTGGTCAGGCCATTACCGAAAAACACCAACCCGCTGACCGTAAGTGATCTCCGCCCGATTAGTATTTTACCATGTATTTCCAAGATTATGGAAAAAGTTGTTCATCGACAATTGTCAGAGTACTTGGAAAATAATAAAATTTTACCTCTGTTACAGTCAGGGTTTCGAAAAAGACATAGTACGTCTACTTCTTTATTAGACGTCACTGACAATATTCTATCTGCGCAGGATAAAGGCATGTGTACACTGCTTATCCTACTCGATTATTCCCGTGCGTTTGATGCGCTTAACCTAGATTTGCTAATTTCTAAACTTTCCTATTACGGATTTGATCAGAGGACAGTATGTTGGTTCCATAGTTATTTAAAAAATCGACAACAGCTTGTAGAAATAAAATTAAATGATGGAACAAGCGTATTTTCAACGCCGGCTACAGTAAATAGAGGGGTACCACAAGGTTCAATCCTAGGTCCAACTCTCTATACCTTAAATTGCGCAGATTTAATCAATTGTCTTGAGAAATCTAAATACCACATGTATGCTGACGACGTACAAATATACATATCTTTCGATCCTAAACACTATAAAGATGCCGTAAAGGACATAAATGAAGATTTAAGTAGATTAGTTGAGTGGTCCGATAAAAATAACTTAGTATTAAATCCATCTAAAACTAAATATATGTTGTTGGGAACAAAAAAACAAGTAAGTAAAATCCCACATACTATTAATGTTAATTTAATGGGCAAATCAATAGAACGCGTCGAAGTAGCTCGCAATTTGGGACTAAATATAGATAGTAATCTTAGGTTTGAAAACCACATAGCAGAAACGGCGCGTAACTGCTTTTATCGTTTAAAGGTATTGTATAAAATAAGACAGCACCTCTCTGAAAACTTACGCGTACAATTGGTTGAATCATTGGTGTTATCTAAGCTAAACTACGCGGATACGGTTTACGGGCCCCGGCTGTTAGCTAGAACCGAATGCCTAATACAGCGCATACAAAATGCCTGTGCACGGTTCTGCTTCGCTATACCTACTAGGAGTCACGTGACGCCATTTCTTAACGGGAATTCAATGTTAAAAATGAAATCCAGACGAAAATACCACTTGGCATGCCTACTGTTTGGGGTAATACAATTTAAGGAACCCCTCTACCTATTTGATAAATTGAGCTGGGTGCGGAGCACTCGAGAGTGTTCCCGAAAACTATCTATACAGCCTCATAAAACAAACTCTTTTAAAGGCACTTTCCGCTACGCTGCTTCAAAGATATGGAACAACATTCCACCACCGTTAAGACAGGTTATCGCTTTAAATACTTTTAAAATAAAAATAAAAGAATACCTATTAGAGCGACAGCGGGAGTATCCTAATTTGATCTCAAATAATAATATGTCATTTATTTAAATAAAAATACTAATCAATAAAACATAATCATATAATATGCATGTACCTATACATAATACCTTTTCAGCTTGTGATGGTAAGCGACTGATGAAATTATTCGTTCTCTATAATTCGAAATTATCGAAATAAAAGTTGAAACATATTACTTGTGTCTTGTTGTTTATTTAAATTTTTGTTTAATTTTTTTGGACTATAATATTATTAACCATTTATATATTAAATTAAAGTATCTATTTAGTTACGCACACATTATTTATTCTTATTTATATAATCAGTATTTTATTGAATTATAATTATTAAATGTTTGACATCCGTGAATCAACTCGGGTAGGTACCAGTTGAAAACCAGCGTCAGGTTATCTACCTGACACCATGCTGAACTGGGTACCTTTTTGGCGCGGCCGTGTGACACAACTACTTATTACTCATAAAAATAGGTTATTATTATTTAATGTTTTTTGTAGCATTTTTTTTTTTAAATGTTTTTATACGGTGCTTTTTTTTTTTGTCTTTGTGCATTATGTGTAACTGTTTTTTTTAATTTTTTTATTATTATTATTATTTTTAACTATGTTCTGTTGTGTCTTGGGCCCTGCGCCGAATAAATGTTTTTCTTTCTTTCTTTTCTTTATATTAAAAAATGTATATTGAATTATCTTAAAAAATGCGAAGAAACTTTTTCCCCCACCTTAATTGGTTTTCTTCTCGTAGTGGCTTTCGAACTAGTGAGAGTTGGCCGTCAATTTGGAGGAATTCAGTCTGTCCATCGTGAATTGGAACAGTTCAGCGGTGCTGTTGAAGTCAGTTGAAGCCGGTCTATTCGAAAATATTACGCAGAAAAACATTGTTTTAGGACCTACTGGTCCAAAAAAACATACTTACCTAATTATATGAACCTATCTGTCATGATTTTTTAGTCATACGGAATCACAATATTGAACGACTTTTTAAAGGACACAATATTCATATTTATAGAATTGATAACGTTTAACTCAGCAATGACCCAAGACCCAGGAATTTTGCAAGTCTACGAGGGATGTTTATGATACGGCCGAAGGGTCGAAGCTATTATGAGTTACTTAAACATACAAAATGCACTACATGCTTGGAATAAGAAGGCCAGCGATCTGAATAAGAGGCCATTCTAAGTTCGTTATGATGCTGGTAAGATTACACTTACTTAAATTAATAAAAATTCTCAATAATATATTTTATGACAAATCATTCCAGATAAATTAAAATAAATGTCAATATGAAGAATGAAGCCGTGTTTTGTTTGGACAATCACGACTCACCTACTGGATTTGTTGATCTATGTCAATATGTCCATATTTGACGCGTAGATAATTGCGTCTCCCACTTGTTTGAATTTAATTCCTTAAATGGGATTGAGCGTCTACACAATATGTGTTTATTGACATTCATTGGACATTTACCGTAGAGTGTAAGTGCGTAGTGGATACCTCAACAAAACATTTAACTGGTTCATGTACCTCATTATAGAAGACAGAGTGAGATATCCTAGGAGATTCGATGTTTTTCATTTTGTTTTCGGGGTTTCATTTTGCTTTTGTCTTAGTCCGCCTGGCATGTGTAGGTACCTAATATACCTACAAATATTTTAGACAAATGGACGTGAGGATCCTTTTTTTAGAATGACCTTACTTAGGCGGCTCGACTCGAAACGGGCTTACACCTATATTCTTACCCCCTTATTCTTTTTTTTTTATTTTTATTTTATGGCATCGCTTGTTATGCATATCGCCAGTGTCAAGTAAAACGATATTTCGTATTTGTATTATATGCAGCGTAAAAGTCAGAGTTGTCAGTCAATTTATCAGTCCGTCAGTCAGTCACAGTCAGTAATACTAGTAAAGCGATGGCTACTTTACCAGAACATTTACAATGAAGTTTTGGAGGCAACCCGAAAAAACGTGTTTTCGCACTGTTATTCTATTTCACTATACCCGAGCACTGTAATAAGCTTATATCAAACAAAATGCCACCAACTTTATTTAATATAACTCAAAAATACACCAAGAAAATAAAATAAAATAAGAGCACCACACGCATCTTTCATGGTTCCCGCCAAAAACCCACCCCCTTATTCATAAACGTACATTCGATACGTTTTAGCTATAGAATGCTTTGTCTTTGTCAGTTGCATTGTCAAATGTGTAAGATAGAAAGAGACAAAGGAGAGATTAGCAACACTTTAGCTTAAATACGTTCATGAATAAGGGGGTAAGACGTTACTTGAAACATTGCATGACTCACACTCAGCTTAAGACACTTTATGAGGACGCCTCGAAATCCATATTCTTAGTTGTATTTTGACAGTACCTCATGTGTACGGATTGTCATATAGATCATTCACAAAGTCTTAAAAATCCATTTCATAGAAAAATATGGTATATAATTTTATTTTATATTCCAGTCGCGAGGTACCTTGGAGTTTGACAATGACTGCTTTCTTAACTCAAACGGAGGCAGAATGTCGAGTTGACGTTATTAGTCACAACTAAGAATACCAATTGCATTGAGTAAGGTTGAGTTGAGAGTACGACTTAGAATATGGGTGTTATGGCCGAATACTCAAACGTCACTCAATTTTAAGCAACCCTCAAATGTGCGCTATCTCTATCATTTGAACGTGTTTTATAAAGACAGAAGACTTTTAACTCCCACTTAGATTTAAGTGACGTTTGAGTATTTGGCTGTTAGTCTTCTTCGCCGGGCAATCAGCGAGCGCAAAGGGTTAAGAGTTAAGCTAAATATAGGGCTAATCTGATTAGCGAGCGCAAAGCTCTTAGCTTAAAATTTTCAGAACTGCCTAAGGGAGACTCCTGCGGGTCCTCGGCTAAGGTTGTTGTGAGGACGGGCGGAGAGACACATAAGACATATGTGATTAGTGGTGGTGAACGTGAGGACCCCACCGCACACTGGTGAAGGAGAATTTCCCCCTCAGTCAATCGAATAAAGGTGGTCAAAAAGTACAGTATTCGATATTTCGGGCTCCCACTGAGATTGAAGGTCTAAATACGTAGATACGGTCGATTTGAACTTTACCATATAGTAACATATGAAGGAGCCAACCAATAAAATATGGTGTTCTTATCTAAACAGAGAATAGGTATGTAATAATACTACGTATAGAATGGACACTTCGACGTCCCGCCCGATTTCCCCGCCTCACCCAACCACCCCCCCTCTTATGGGCGCCGTTTGGTGTTCTCTACGTGCTACTCACACAGGTGCACGTGTAATACACGTCACTGATTGATGCTGTGTAATAGAGACCAAATTAAGCGTTTGTATGGAATTTTGGCGGAGTGTCCGCGGTGTGACCAAGACTAAGTAATGCGGTAGCGTCTACATACACGCCTCAAGTTCCGTCACTGGCTGGACTATTTATCGGTACCTACCTATTAACTAAAATCAATTGCTGAATGTTCATGAATGAAACATTCACGGCTGTAAAACTATGTGAAGATTCTGCTGATGAAAAGCACCGCTCAAATTAATACGGTCAGTAAAGTTCCATTGAGCTATAGGTATTTTTTTTAGCATCAACAAGTACCACCTCTTTTCTTATTCTAGATAGTGCAGGGGAGAGAAATGGGAGAAATGTGAGGACCGGGGAGCGACGAAATATGGAGGCATGAGCTTGGCTCTTGGCTTCACATACCCATACCTTTAATTTTAGTTCCTCTCGTTGTTTTTCTTCATTTGTATGTAAAAGTTGTGAAAGACCAAAAAAAAACCATTTATTTATTTCTTTATTCTAGTAACATTATGACTCTTAAATCTCACCTACATCTCGTAAAGAAAGTCTCACATGTGCAGCCACCTTAAAATTTGCATCGAAGCCTTCTGATCGTAAATAAAGGATGGTGTTCAACTAATTAATGAGAGAGAACCAGCGTTATCTCTCGTTTTTACGCCACCGAAAAGGTTATAATCTTGTTTTCGTCGACGGTACGCCGTGATAAAGGAATCGGGAGCCTTTGAAGTCTGAAGGAACGACTATCATGTTGCTTATCTTGTTTTAAGTGTTTAAGTTGAATAATAAACCACAAAAGGTGTAGTTTTAACGTTCATTTATCCAAAGAAAGAATCCTAAAAATTCGCCTAAATATAGGTATTTTTTTAATACTTCTAAAATGTCAAATTCCTAAGTAAATTATATAACAAGCAGAAGTTGTAGGTAGATACCTACCCCCTTATTCATAAACGTATTTTAGCTAAAGTGTTGCTAATCTCTCCTTTGTCTTTTTCTATCCTCCATATTTGACAATGCAACTGACAAAGACAAAGCATTCTACAGCTAAAACGTATCTAATCGAGGTCCTCCGCCTTGTGTGGACACTCCTGCAAGAACGTTCCCAAATGGACCTGAGAGGGATCCGATCCTCGCTAAACTTCTTGAGAGGGCAGCGCGGAAACTGCAGGTCGGCCCAGTTCGAACGATACCGCTACTACCGGCCAAGACAGACGGAGGATGGAGTTCGCAAGAGTGCAGAGACTATCGTAAGAGTCGTAGTCATGCGGCCGCAGAGGTGAACACTACCATTTAGCGGCAGATAAATTAGGTTATGCGGTGGTGCCTACGCCATCGAGCTCCTACACTGGAACTCTACCACCAGTGAATACCACACTGTAGATATCTACACAAAAACTACTCAAAGTGCAAAAACATCACTACCCTCGTACATATTTTCGTATATTTTTTTTTCATTATTCGGTTCTCTTATAATTTCATTCAAAAGTTATAATATCCACTTTTGTGATACATAAACCGTAAGTAATGTCTATTGTTATTACCCAAAAAAATTTTGGGTAATAACAATAGACATTCCCACTTTTCAAAACGATACTCTGTCCGTCAGTGCCCTGGTGTCAGGTTTCGCGTGCCACAGTATTGATGTCAACTCCCTGCACCACCTGGCTTACTCGAACACCCTGGCACAGGAGAATGGGTCATGGTGTTACAATTACATACATGATAGTATTTATATGGGTTGTAAGTAATAGAAATATGTAGCTCATGGTTAAAGTTTTCAACGCCCCCTTTTGGTGAGGCGCTGTTCATTAAACTATAGATAAATAGAGATATACTCGTACCTACAGCATCTTATAAGAAATATTGCACATCGACGAAGGAAGGAAACTTCGGCTTATTTCGGGTTTGTAGAGCGTTATCTCTCTCGCAACTTACCCATTTGACTTTTTTTTTATAATGGCATCGCTTGTTTTGCATATTGCCAGTGTCAATTAAAACAATATTTCGTATTCGTATTAAAGCAACGTATAAGTAAGAGTCAGTCAGTTAATTTATCAGTCCGTCAGTTAGAGTCATAATAATTCGAGTAAAGCGATGACTACTTTACCAGAACATTTACAATGAAGTTTTGTGAGCAACCCGAAAGGACGTGTTTTCGCACTGTTATTCTATTTCACTGTACACAAGCACTCTAATAAGCCTTTTTCAAACAAAATGTCACCAATTTACTCGTATTTAATATAACTCAAAAATACACCAAGAAAATGAAATAAAATAAGAGCACCACACGCATATTTCAAGCTTCCCGCCAAAACCCTTCCATCTGACGTTTGTCGACTATTTTGTTCTAGTTTTGACCAATGCCGCACTATCAGTGCTAAGTAGTGTGCAACAGAGATAACGCTCTACGAAGTCGAAACTAGCCGATTGTCTCTTTCGTAGGCTCGATGTGCAATATTAATTGTTGAGTACTGTACCATGTTTTTGACAGCCACATTTATGATATGATGATCTTAGGTTTTCGCGAGCTACACTCATTGAAATAAAACTATTTTTACGGATTTATCTCGCGTATATTAAACTAAAATGATTTTTAAAATCAACCCGACGTTTCGGTCGCTTTTCAGCTTCCGTGGTCCCGGGCAGACTGAGGTGACATTTGTCTGGCAGAAGTTTGAAAAAAAATTTATATGTAGCTACCTCCATCGATTTCGTAAACGCCTTGCGTAGCGTTCAGAATTAACACAATAATTACTTATGGTATCTTGAGGTCTTGGACTGCTGCGGCTGGGATTTAATCTTGCTAAGTATGGGTTCCCATACTTAGCAAGATTAAATATAGAAAGCTAATTGCTCACAATATGCCCCGTCAATATGCAGAACTGCTTGAATGGTGCCTGACATAGCTATCTAATGTAGAATGGGGAATTCTACCTACAAATAGACGGAGTTGCCATGAGCCCCCCAGTTTCTCCCCTAGTCGCCGATATGTTCATGGAGGACTTTGAGGAGAGAGCCCTTAGCACTACAACCATAACACCTCGCATTTATAAACGATATGTAGATGACACATTCACCATATTGGATAGCAACAATGCTTCTGTTTTTCTTTCACATCTCAATTCCGTATACCATAAAACCAAATTCACTATGGAATTGGAACAGGACAATAAATTAGCCTTCTTAGATACTTTATTAATTAGAAACACCAATAACACACTCAGTCACATTGTGTTTAGGAAGTCTACCCATACTGATAGGTACCTTAATGGTGAATCACACCATCACCCGGCACATTTATCTGCCGTTGGCTCATCTCTATTTCAGAGAGCACGAGGTATCTGTGACGACCACCATCTTCAGGGGGAGCTGAAGCACCTACGCCAGGTGCTACATAACAACAAGCTCCATGTACCACCTATCCGTCACAGAGGCCGCGTGAAACTACCTACAGTAGAACGACAACCAGCTATACTACCTTACGTTAAGGGTGTCACAGATAAAATCAGCAACATTTTAAAAAAATAATTCCATTAAAACAGTTTTCAAACCATATAAAAAGATTCATCAGTATTTAAGATCCATTAAAAGTAATATTCTATTACAAAATTCTGGCATTTATAAATTAGATTGTGATTGTGGACTCTCATATATTGGTCAAACGAAAAGAGCTGTATCCACTCGCGTTAAAGAGCACATTGCTGATGTCAAAAACCGAAGAACAGGGAGGTCTGCAGTCTGTGAACACATAGCGGATAAGCCGAACCATTACATCCGGTTTGATAAAATTCAAATACTCGCTAGAGAACACAAACCCATTCCACGAATGGTACGCGAGGCTATTGAAATTAAAAAACACCCAAATTTCAATAGAGAAGATGGATGGCGATTATCAACATCATGGGATCCCATACTTAGCAAGATTAAATCCCAGCCGCAGCAGTCTGCAAGACCTCAAGATACCATAAGTAATTATTGTGTTAATCCTGAACGCTACGCAAGGCGTTTACGAAATCGATGGAGGTAGCTACATATAATTTTTCAAACTTCTGTCAGACAAATGTCACCTCAGTCTGCCCGGGACCACGGAAGCTGAAAAGCGACCGAAACGTCGGGTTGATTTTAAAAATCATTTTAGTTTAATATACGCGAGATAAATCCGTAAAAATAGCATTTATGATATCTATGAATAATAGCATTTTATCAGAATTCTTTGTATTTTAATAAAATCTTCACCATCACTTATAAACGGTTTCAAAGGAACTGGTCCTACAAACGAGCCTTGGAGTACGTCTCTATAAATGCTGCGATAAAAGTTTAATTTTAAAAAAATGAGCTAATCTGATTACGGAGTTAGCAAGAGAACAAAAAAGTGAAATCGCGATTCATCCACGCCATTTACTGGTGCTATAAAATCACCTAACCGTCTGAACTTTTGTCATTTAATTTGAGCGTGCTCACTGTGCTCAGATCGAACTAAAAACGTCAATTAATCACTTACAATAGCACTATTGTTGAAAATATTAATTCGTGGTGATTATTTATACCTGTTGTATTTATTTGCACGATGATGGTTTAAATTAGTGGTATCCACTGAATAACTGATTACTTTTTAACAGATAATTGAGGATCAAATTATTTTGCATAAAATTTAAACATTTGATCTCAAGCATGATTATTCCCTTTGTAGTTTTAATGAGAGCATCTGATTCTATTGCTCTTAGTTTAAGATTTATAGGTGTAGCTACTAGGCTTTTTGTCATTACGTAATCATTTCTAGAAATAGTAGGTAGTGGTATTTCAAGATACCTACTATATTTAGGTATTTATCCTAAAAAAATAAACATAATAGTATATTAACAACACTTTAAGCCGAAACCGTTTAACACTGATATTCGATATTTTACATCTTCTTAAATATTTCAGCAACGGTAATCTACGGATCATCTAATAAATCAATCATAATTCACAAGTACTGATATAAAAAATTAAAACTTACATCCTTGCAATAAAATTTAAAGTCGTGTACACAATGCGAAGGTCCGTAATGCTATACGTATTTAAATAATATATTTTTAAAAAGTGAACGCAATATAATAATTAGCGTAACCGATACGCCAGTTTACGCTACAAATGAGCATAATGAGATTATAGCCGAAATCGGCGAAGCGTCGTTGAGGCTGCTTTATTGCAAAAAGGACAAGGGATTGGCTAATGGGCCGAGAAATTAGGGTCGGACTGTACCTAAAGGCGAGCTAGTATCGCGTTACTTACGCACAAGATCATAAGCGGAGCGGAAAGAAAGACGTTGATATCTTCTTGAACAAAACTCGGTATAATCTGTATTTTTTTTAGATACCTAATAATACCACAGTAGGTATAAGAAGATAAGACTTTTTATACGTTGTTAGATAAACACTAAAGACACCAAATATAAAGTAAGTGGGTTCAATGAAATAGTTATAACTTTCATTAAATCTTTTTCTAAAGACAATTTTATAAACTTACCTATTTAGAATATGAATTTAGTTTAGTTTTTGACTTGATTTGAGTTGTTGATAATTGGTATGAAAAAAAAAGTGACAAGCCGTTGGTGTTGTTAAGTAAGTCCTGTTCATAATTACACACATTATTTTCGCCCACACTTTTATTTTAACCATTAGGTATGTAAAATTAAACTTGTAGTTCGTGATGTTTCTCTAAAACAGGACCCATGAGAATATCAGCGTTGTAGTACTTGCTGCAACAAATAGCTGAGATGCGTGCAATTTTTTTTGGCTTCACACACCTTTAATTTTAGTTTCTCTCTTTTTTTTCCTTTATGTGTATGTATGTCGTTTGGTAACAAGAAAATAAAAAAAAATCTGTCTTCCTATTTTTATATTATCTGAGTTATGATGACTTTGCAAATCAGTGAAAACTGTAATGTAACATACTGTTACAAATTTTCGGCCTGATTTAGGCAATTTCATAACATGCAGTCATCTGTCAAAAACTGATTATATTTTCAAAATCAGATACATATTAAAAAAAGTTAAATAAAAAATTGTATGAATATTTCATGGTTATTTATCCGCGATCAAAGATTGCTTTCCGCTCATAATTTGCACCAATCTTATTCCAGACCACATCGTAACAAGTTTTACCACGAAACGGTGTTCTCATTGTGTCCATGAAAGTTTATCTGGCAACTTGATATCAATGATAAGGCTTACATTACATGACTTCAATGAATGGAGACGTGGTGCAGCATCATCAAATTTGAGCCATTGTTTGGCTTTAATGAAAAAATCATTACTACCTTATTATGCTACTACCGTATGAATAAATTTATGAATAAGACAAGAAGTAGGTATTGACTATAATTTATGTAATATGAAATCTTTTGTCATGTTCCTGACGTAAATAAGAGAAGCAAACAAGAATGGTTATCAGTGCTCACTGGTGGTAGAGTTCCAAGTGTGTCCTAAATGTAGTGTTCGGCACTATCGTGTTCCGGTTAGATGGTAATGTATGGCCCCGTAATAACTATCACAGAGACATGACACCTTAGGTCTCAGGGGTGGCAACGCATCTGCATTTTGAGCTCTGGTTTTTATGTAGATGTCTACAGGCTGCAGTTATCACTTAACATGGGCTATGTGCGATAGTGCTGAACACTACCATTAGGCGGCAGATAGATTAGGTATAATAATGCGATGGTGCCTACTCCCTCGAACGCCTACACTGTAACTCTACCACCAGTAAATAAAACGTTGTTGTGGGCGTCTTTGACGAAAGTTATAGCCCAGCAGTTGACGTCCTAATACACGTCTTAATACACTAAAGTGTTAATACACGAAATGAATCCTTTAAAAAAGTCTTATTTCCATTAAAAAAGATGTCAGTATGCCAGTGCCTGCATGGAGGTAGGTCCGTAACTCAATACTGTATCGAAAATTACGCATCCCACCGACCACCTGGTCACCGCAAGTATACCCTGTCATGTTAAATGACCATTTACGCTGGCTACACGTGACGCTTGGCTAATTATAATTTGCAGTAATTATAAATGAATTATAATTATACGTTTTTTGTGAACTATCACGTCCGATTCTTGTGGTGATGAACGTGAGGGGAGAGTCTATTGCCATTTAGAGCGTGCTGTGGAACTTGAATTCCTACCTACCGAGTAATCGCTCAGTCGAAATTCGCAATAGGTATATGAAATATACCTAAGTCTGAATTCTATAGCTAATCATAGGATAATCTCTATTTTGTACTACTCGTATAAGCGTTTTACCACAGGTTGTGAACAGTACACAGAACATAAATATGATTTGATGTAAATGTAATTTATTTTGTGTCAAACACAAATGGTAGGTAGTGTTGTTATATTAATTTTAATCAATTTAATGTGTTCCTTATGCATTTTTTATAAATAATTGTCAGTTCGTAGTCCAATTATATTCATTTTTCTTTATTTCACGAAGGGGTGGGTCATCACCTACGTCTACTTAAGTATATGTACATACCTCATGCAGATAATCTCCAATCCGGGGAAAGAACCACTAGGTATAATATTATAGTCACCCTACTTCGAACTGTCGATTATTTTGATTGTAATACTTATTTTAAATGTCCGCAATTAATAGTAGATACCTAGCTATTAATTGCGGACATTTAAAAAGTAACGCAAAAGTACCTAATATATTGAAGTGCTTTTTAATCATAAGTTTGTTTTTAATCAACACTAAGCTGCTATGCCGATAAAGGCGCACTGTTAATTAGGATATTCCAAGATTAAACTGCTGGTGACCACACTGCTGGTTTTAAGTTTGAGTTTATTTTTATACTTAATTTTTTTTTTAGGAGCTTTTACTTTTTTAATACTTAGTAAATATTTAGTTGATGAATGAACAGATCTATTAATTGCAGAAAAAACTTTTATCAACACAAAAGTAATACGAACAGTAGGTACATTACATAAACCACAAGAGAAAACACTAGCTTAATAAATTACGAGAGACATTACTTTTTCGCAAATTATGTTTTTTTTTTTAATATTTTTTTTTCGAATGGACAGTGTAACTGTTGCCAATGTGCCCAAGTCACACTGTACATTGTAACTTGTACAGTGTGACTTGGCGCATAGCTCCTATGGGAGTTCGGCCTGTATTAGCGGAGTTGGCACTTCAGTGCGAGTGCCATGCGGCCGCACTGTAGTGTGCCCACTGCGTGGGGAGAGGGTGGCGACGAGCCTAAGGGCACCTCCGAATGAGGTACGGGCCTCAGCTTAGGGCGTCTGCCAGGGAGGGTTGTTTCTAAAGACGGACTTGGCCGGCACACGACAGAACGTGTGCTGGCTGTGAGAAAAATGGAACCTTTTTAAGGCGGCTTACAGCATTACAGCTTTATAAGGCCCAAGTGCGGCCCCATCTGGAATACTGCTCTCATTTGTGGGCGGGAGCCCCCAAATACCAACTTGGTCCACTCGACTCCCTACAAAGACGCGCCGTTCGTATTGTTAACGACCCAGGACTTACTGACAGGTTCGAACATCTGAGCCTGCGCAGAGATGTTGGGAGTCTATGCGTTTTATACCGTCTCTACATTGGCGAGTGCTCTGTCGAACTGTTCGACATGGTGCCACCGTCTCTTTTCCTACACCGCACTACCCGCCGAAGAGAGAAGTTCCACCCTCACCGACTGGACACTTGGCAATGTTCAACGGTGCGGTTCTCACGTTTGTTTTTGCCCAGAACGTGTAAAATGAACTTCCCTCTGAGGTGTTCCCTCGGTGCTACAATATGGGATTCTTCAAAAATGGCGTCAAAAGAGTCCTTCAGGGTTTGCAGCGCGTTGGCGACTCCCCTGGTGTTGCAAATGTTCATAGGCGAAGGTGACTACTTTCCATCAGGTGGCCCGTCTGTTTGTCTGTCAATCCTTTGATATATAAAAAACAAAAAACCTCATCTGCGCCGGCGCGGACGTTGAATCTGTGTGGTGTGTGACTGTGTGTTCAGTGTGTGGGGAGCCTCTTTTGACAGAGGGGGGTTGCCGACGGTAAAATCGTCATCAGGGTCGCCAAGTACATAGCGAAGCCTATGTATGCATGCCAAATCCTTTATTACGGTGTAGAGTGTGTAAACAGAGAGTGGCAGACAGGAAGAGAGAGAGAAAGATCCTCTTCATTATTAAGCACTCTTTTCATACAGGCACGCTGAATCCGCCATTTTCACCGTTCGAACATCTTAGGGATGTTGCCACAACGCAGATGCGTATTGATCTCTGATTTTTCTGCAGATTTATAGACTGCAAACACCACTAAACATCAATGTGAGCTGCATGCTTTTTTGCTTATCATAACATATAAAAATATTTGGACTGTCCCTTTTAGCACTACAATAATTGGTGCTACTACTAACTCAACAATTATTATCACATTGGCCGAATGTCTGTGAAATGACTCCATCGCCCTGCTCAAATTATCATAGCTGGCCTGCGCAGGCGCACGGTTCATTACTTGTGAACTAACTGTGAGACCTGACTTTTTATGGGCAAGATATAATATTTGCTGTGATTATGGTGAGAGTTACGTAGCTACTTAGCTGCTTATTATCGGGATATAAAGTTGAATATTACGTTTTTATTTACAGTTATCGTGACATTTGAAGCATTAAAAACAGATGTTGATTGATCGAATAGATATCCAGTAGCGTAACTAACATGGGTGGCACCTAGGATTACCACCTCTTAGCTGTCTAAATCCGGGAGAAAAATAAACACATTGATTATCATAACTTTTTATTTTATGTATAACTTATAACATATCAACATAGAAATAATATTTTTTTTATTTTAGAAAGAAACGAAAATGGGTGATAAAAATACGACGCCTTCTCTCAGTTCTCTCACGCACGTGGGTCAGAAACAAACATTAAAACAAAGTAGGTAGCTAGCTACCCACTCTGGCCAGTAGTGGCGAGATAGTGGCGAGAAGGCCGTTTTGTCGAGCACGATCGAGATTTACGCCGCTCTTAGCCATTTCGACTATGCTTGTCGTTACTTTTGAATAACTTGTTATTCCGGGTGAATTTTGTATATGACAAATTCCTTCCGGGAGACGGGAGAATTTCATTTTCAGAGGTCAAATCCGGGACTCTCCCGGAATTCCGGGAGAGGTGGGAACCCTAGTGGCACCCGGGGCGGATGAGCAAAAAAAAAAAGGAAATACTTCCCATTCTTTCGTATCTTATTTCTCCATTCTCTACTGTTGTGCCCCCCCTATGTGAGCAAAGATTGCTTCTGGTGCCCCCTGGTATTATAAATGAGTTTTGTGTTGCACTTTCACGTCTAAACAGCTCAAATTTGGGTTATTAAAAGAGAGGGTGTCACCCCTAAATGGGTGGCACCCGGTGCCCCCGCCGGCCCTCCCTAGTTACGCCACTGTAGATATCTACTCTCTTTTCTCTCTGGTCGCATAAGAAGGTTTTTTTTTGGAATTGACTCATGTAGGCGGCACGTCTTAAGACGGCACTAGTCTACTTCACCGGGCAATCGGCGAGCGCAGAAGGCGCTCCAGCCTAACCTAAATAAAAGTTAGCAAGGGAGACCCAATCCGAAAGGTGAATATCCTTCCGGACTGGGTCTCTGTGAATGATAGAATATGAACGTAGGAAGACAGCAGGGCACAGCGGTGCATGGAAGCAGAGTTATTTTTGTTATAAACAGACAGACATGTTTAATGAATCTATGTATTGAATACATATATAACAGTACATTTAATATAAATTACAGTACAATTAGCGCATAATTCAACGCAGGTGGAACTGTCGCGAGTTAACTATGCTCCCCGCGTAATTAATAATTAAATACATTGAAAAATAAGTGGAATAGCTGACAGGCTGAACCCTTTAGTGGTAAGGATGTTGTTACACGGTCAATTGGTTATTTTTTGGTAATTATCACGTCGTCACGGATGCCCAAATCTGTTTTTAATTTTATGAAATTGTCACACAAGTTCTCGATAATACCAGTAAATACTTAAACGCTTCAGATTAACATTGCTAGCTTGTCTACATCGAACTATAGAGTGGCCACTGAAATTGGTATGATTGAGGGTGTGCTCCGTTATAAGTAGGTCTACACTGCGACTACTGTCTTGTGCTGTACTGGCGAATCTGATATTTTTGATGCAAAATAAGGAGATGTTGCAAAAATGTACGGACCTCCGGCCATGTATAGTACACAATATCATTAACAGGCAAAATCAAATAAAAACATTTTATACTGCATATTACTTATTTAGCTTTGTTTGCCGTTACAAAACATTATTTGCAGTTAGAATTGCAACTTAAAACCAATATGGCCAATATGGCGGGCGATGTCATTTTTAACCGACTTCGAAAAAAGGAGGAAATTCTCAATTCGTCCGGATCTTTTTTTTTATGTATGTTCATGACATCAACATTTTTGAAATTGTTTTTTGATTATATTTTATAGTACTTGGAGAAATAAGTAATATTTTCTAAATACTATCGAAATCGATTTCATGTGTTAATACTAAGAACTTAATACTAATCAATTTCCAATATAAAGAAATTCATCGGAATTTTTTAAATTGATCGATTTGATACATCGTTTTTTTGATAATATGTGATGCACTAGTAAGATACAGATAGCATTAGTCTTGTTTTATCTACATAGGTAGGTACTATCCCAACCGTCGGCTGTATCGCCGCCATGTTGAACATGGTTGAAAATGATAAAATCGTTTGAACTAAATGTGGTTGTAACTCTAAAATATATTCTTGAATAAAATAATTGTATTTTTTTCGGATTCTTCTTTAATTTACTCATTTTTTTGAGGACGTGTACGAACCAGAGCCGAGCTCACAACATCTCCTTTAATTGTGCATCCATCCAATAAACTGAACTACGCTCTATTTTAAATAATAACCAGTTTAACTATTGTTAAACTGCCTCAGTAGCGTAGTGGTAGCAGGCCACTACTATTACGCTGGAGGTCCTGGGTTCGATTCCCGGGTCGGGAATATCAGAGATAACGGTTTAGACCTTTATCTCTGCTTCTATTGGATTTTTTCCATTTTCTGGAAGTTTCCCAGTACCCCGGAGTTTGGTAATGTGCCCAAAGATGGCAACAGGTTCGCCACCTGTTACATGAGTCAAAACGTAACCGGCGAGTCGTGGGTGTTTGCATGTATGTATGCATTTACCTCTGCCTACCCCTTCGGGGATTACAGGCGTGAAGTTACGTATAACTAATGTTTGGTGGTGGTATAGAGGAATCGCCTCTCCGTACAGTGATGTACATGAATGGAACACATCCCACAGTAGACTCTTTATGTCTCGGTTGTATGATATGGTTTCGATTAATGAATATTCGATTAATCGGTAATCATATTGATACAATTTAAATAAATATAATGACACCGAAGAAAAAAAAATCGTTATTAATCTATATACTTATATAAAAATCAATTTCTGTTCGTTAGTCTCACTAAAACTCGAGAACGGCTGGACCGATTTGGGGAATTTTAGTTTAGAATGATTTTTGGAAGTCCAGGGAAGGCTTAAAAGGTAAGAAAATATTAAGAAATTAAAGGGAAGTAGTAAAAATCACAATTTCGTTTTCCCATACAAATATCCGTCCGTATATATCAAACCTTTGACACATTATTTCATTGTGGGACAATACGAGGTTTGCCGGGTCAGCTAGTTAATTAAACAAATAGTATCTACTAAGCTACAGTCAATATAAACTTATATACCTATTATGATGTAAAAACTAATAGAGCAATTTGAGTAACTGTGTATTGAAGGGATAATTCGTTAGATCGTGATTAATAGGCGATAAATTATTAAAAAAAAATATCTTTAAATGTGATCGAAACTCATTGAAACTAGCATGCGTGGAAAGTAATGAATATAGATTGTAGCGGCGGTTCACAAGAATAAAATTATGTGCTATGCTAACATAAAATTAACTCTGCATACTGCATGTCTTGTTTAATTAAATAAGGCGGTTCTTTAAACCACCACCCTTCTCCCTTCGCCTGGGTCTTATAAATTGAATGGTAAGTTTTTATGTCTAAAGATTGACAGACAAAGCAAACGGTTCATTTGATGGTGAGTCACCGTTGCCTATGAACATTTGCAACACCAGGGGAGTTGTCAACGCGCTGCCAGTCCTGATCCTGATCCTGTCTCGATCGCCTCGACCGCAAGCCGTGAACACGCGAGCGGCGCGCGGTCCACGCGGACAGCGAGTGGCCCACTAGCTTGTCTTGCGTTGACTTTGCTTTGTCAACTCGCTGTTCCCAAGTGGACCGCGCGCGATCCGCGAGTGATTCACAATTCACAAGTAACATCGCGTCGTTCACCCGTGGACCACCCGTCGACGACGAGTGGACCCCGTAAAACGAGACGGTGCTGGTCGGGTGCCGGGTGGCTGTAGTGAACTATGACCCTTACTTAATCTATATACCTATTAGGTAGGTACCTATATACAGTATGAGAAACGGTGGTAGTTTAGTTTTTATATCCCTAAATGATATCCCTATTATATCCCTGATTCTCACCATAATTTTTTCGATTATTTGGATTTTTTATATCGACTTATATATAAGACGATACGAAGTTTGTCGAGGCAACTAGTTACTTACTAAAATTAATGTCACATATATACCTACTGCTTATTAAAATGGTACCTACTCAGAAACGCAAGTAAAAATTAAATAAATACTATAAGCGAAATTAACGTAGAAACATGTTCTTTAATATCCATTTCACGTAAGAAAGGATTACACGAGTCGCGTGTTCGCTGTCGGTTAAATAAAAATAATTATGTGCTTAGCGAATGCATAGTTAGCATTCATTTATTGTAGCATGCAAATAGATCTCTATCTATTTTGTTGGAGTGCCCACAAAGTGCAATAATTCATACACATTAAATAAATTGAATTTGAATTCTTGATATGATGTTTTGAATTCACGCAGTCTATAAACCAAGCGGGGATAACTAAAAATATTTTCTGTTACTTCAATTTAAAAGTAGCAAACAAGAATGCTGTTCAAATGAATAATAAATTTTCGACAGATTCATCTAGCTCTAAAGTCGGCTGGTAAAGAGATAAAAGATTAAGCTTGCATTATGGAGGTACATAAAAGTAGATATAAATAAATTAATTAATGAACACCAAAACCAGAGGCCAAAATTCAGATGCATTGCTACCCCCTAGGCCTAAGTGATTTTGCCTCTGTGACTGAAATTTCGAAGCTACGCCTTACCATCTAACCTGAATACGATAGTGCTGAACGCTACCATTTGTCGGCGGATATACCTATACTTATATTTTGATATTCTTTTTAATAAACACAGATCAGTTCCCGATTTTTTACACCTCATGCACACCCGCTAACTACTTTGATGCTCCTGTTCAAAAAAAGATACCCGTTAAAGGTCCACGCGACCTTCGATCATTTTAGCCAAAAAAAAAGCAAGATCAGAAGCGCCCAGCCTCCCATATCGTCTTACGCGGCGATCCACTAATTAATATATTCATTCTAGGGATGAGCGCTATTGGTTAAAAACATAATAGATAGGTATCGATAATTTAGTTAATAATATCAATATTTTATTGGAAGTTGTAATGGTGGCAAGTTGCAAAAAGCATGCTATTCAAATGGATGTTAAGCAAATATGCCTGCCTTTAGGACCGAAACTGCGTTAACCGTGCCCGCTTACACCATACATACCCCATAAACAGAAGGCAAAACACAGATGTATTGGCACCTCGGACGTCTAAGTTGTTATGTGACATAAATTGCGGAGTCATGTATTACCACCTAATTGGAACACGATAGTGCTGAACACTACCTACCATTTGCCGACAGATAGATTAAGTAAACCAGTGGTGCCTTACCCTCGTCGGTTACGATACTTGTAACTGTCGATAGATCCTAAAAATCGATAAATTCTCCTTGTAAATATTTAAAAATTCATATTTTATTAAATATCGTTCGTATATTCGATATCGTTATTGTATTCATTACTGATTGTATTTATTACGAGATGTGTAAGAACCGGGATATTTGGCGTTGCACCAGAGAATATGTAATAATACTACGTATAGAATGGACACTTCGACGTCCCGCCCGATTTGCACACATACACAACCCCTTCCTCCCTTATGGGCGACGGTTGGTATTTTGTACGTGCTACGCACACAGGTGCGCGTGTAAATACACGTCACTGATGGATAGAAACCAAATTAAGCGTTTGTATGGAATTTTGGCGGAGTGTCCGCTTTGTGGCTGCACCCTCTCTACCTACCCCGTATAGGACTTGACGTTAAGACTCATTAATGAGTGTTTAATAAAAAAAGAAAAACCTACATTTTGAAGAGCCAGTGAATAAACGGTGACTTTTTTTTTTCGTTTTAGTAATTTTAGTTACTAAAAGATGATTTATTGAGGTCTAGCTTGATATTTAGCGATCGATACATTTAAATATTGATTTTAACCTATCAATATCGATATTTCATATATACATCGCTCATCCCTGATTTATGCCGGTCGGCACTACAAAGATTATTAACGAGTGATCGAATTTCGGTGGTGATCGACTATCGTGCGATTGGGTGTTCTGGGACAATGAAAAATAATGTGTAACTCTGACCCATGACCTTATTTTTTGGGAATGAATGAGTGAAGAGTAGCGACCCGGCTTCGCACTGGTGCACTCAACGACAGCTGTCAAAAGGAACATTTTTTCCATTTCTGCTAGATTTTTCATTGATGCTCCACTCTACTCTATGTGACATGATTTTATATATTAGCCTATGCGCTTTGCCGATAAATAAACTATCCAATACAAAAACCACAGATAACTAAATAACAAGACAATAGACATGATGACATTTATAAAATGACATACAGACCTTTATGAAAAGATTTGACAGATCACTGGAATTGGTGTCGAATCGGCACAAGTTTGTGGCGAAAAAATTGATGACGCGACCATGGCACTTCTATTGTTTTTTTTTATTAGATTTTAGTTTATTAGATGCCTACCTTAGATTTTTTTAATGAAGTTGGCAAACATGTATGCTGTTCACATTGATGTAAAGTGATGACTGCAGCCTATAGACATCTACACAAAGACCAGAGGTCAAAATGCAGATGTGTTGTCACCCCTGATACCTATGTCACAGTATATAGTTTGTAATTATACTGTGCCTATTTCTCTGACCAAACATTACCATCTAACCAAAACACGATAGTGCTGAACACTACCATTTAGTGGCAGATAGATGCGGTGGTGCCTGTGCCCTCGAACTCCTGCACTGGAACCTACCTTACTGGGTTATTTACTGGTGGTAGATTTCAAGCGACAGAGCTCGAGAGCATAGGCACCACCGTATTACCAAATCTACTGGCCGCTAAATAGAATGTTGAATGCAAAAGAGACACATGATGTGTGCAAGGAAGGCCCGAGATATTTTTGACGCACCGCGTTATCTGCTCACCCTGTAAACGAGTCAGCTTGAAGATAAATACAAATGATATAATTTTAAACCTGCAGGGTTATGTGACAGTGGTTGCATCACTAATTGCACTCGGAAATAGTCTATGAGATCATCACGAGGATCATTTAGAAGTCATTATGGATGAGTCACCGACGTGAATGTCCAGCAGACATTGTGGCGGTGTGTTGATGAATATGCCTTTTGGTGGTCAAGTTGCTCGTATTGTATCTGATTGTTGATTGATTTTAATAAAAAAAAAAAGAGTTCATTGTTATTTTTTTCAATCTCAGTAGTCTCCTGCTCTGAGGTCCTGGGTTCGATTCCCAGGTCGGAGACTTCTAGAGATAAAGGTGTAAAATCCTTTATGTCTGGTTCCATTGGGAGTTTTCCATTTTTTGCAAGTTTACCAGTACCTCCGAGTTTGGAAATGTACCCGGAGATGAGAACAGACTCTCCATCTATTACACAGGTCAAAATGTAACCGGCAAATCGTGGGTGTTTGCATTGTATGCTTAAATGAATTTAATGAATAACCCCGAAGGTGTAGGCAGAGGTAAATTCATTTACCTCTGCCTACACCTTCGGGGATAACATTCTTGAATATATATTTTCTCTGCTTCATTAAAAACAATGAATTTGACCCGGTTAGTCCAGCGGTGTGAGATAACCGTTTGATTCGAAGGGTCACGGGTTTCTATCCCCGCACCGGGACAAATAGTTGTATTGGCCTACAGATATTTGGTTCGGGTCTGGGTGTTTGTGTATGTGTTGTATGTGTACAACGGCACCTACGACACAGGTTTATACCTGCTGTGGGGGTGTGAGTGTAAGTGTATTTTATTTATTTATTTATTTATCTAATGTGTCATTCATCCGAAAATGGTAACGCGACTGCGTAGCAAATGTGTCCATAGTCGTCCGAAGCCTTAAACGTTTTTCCCAAACTCATCATTAGCTGACTTTGTAGTACAAGTCATAGACTGATGCACATTTTAAGTAAATTGAATAAAAATATATAAGTATATTAAGCCTTTGTTAGCTAAAAAGATGCTCCTTATGAATATGAGTAAGTATTCGTGTTAGAATGAGAAAAAGCAAGTTGTAATTATTCAGTCGGGTGGAATGATTCGATTTTGAAGGAATGTGTAATTATGTGTCTGACTGATAAATAATGCGAATGTAGGATGCATAGGAAGAAAAACACTAACCTAACTTGACCAAATAGATCGTTATACTGTCCGAAGGTTCAAACCGCCCTTGTCTCCTCTATATTTATAGTTTTTTGCACATATAGCACCCTCAGGCTATAAGGGCTAAAGTAGAAATTTTTATAAACAGAGATTTTGAATGATACACAAAATATAATTATCTAACGTTTAGAGCTGAGAGAGGGAGAAAAAAGACAATAATTAGGTACTTATTTGCTGTATTTTCTGTTTCGGTATGTTTGGCATATTCTTCTCAAGGACGCACAACATTGTTGTAAGCAGTTTTGAGGCAGACTTTTCACTAGCATCGGGCGTCTTTCAGCTGAGGTGATGAACGGTCCCTATTGGATTGATATTCCGGGTTCTTTCTAAAATAAAAACTTACCCCCTTATTCATAAACGTATTTTAGCTAAAGTGTTGCTAATCTCTCCTTTGTCTCTTTCTATCCTGCACATTTGACAATGCAACTGACAAAGACAAAGCACTCTATAGCTAAAAGGTATCTAATGTACGTTTATGAATAAGGGGGTTAGTGTTTTTGCATTGGTTCCCTCGCAGTTTTAAATCTTTTCCCACTGGTTCAGTCGCACTTTTCACTTTACTGGTTTTTTAGCATTGGTTCCCTCGATTTGAAATCTTGTCGCTTATACTTGTACCACACATCGAAAATCCGTAAGTTTTTATCCATACCGTGTAACGAGCGTGTGTAACAAATTTGATCCATCGGTGTCGCGGCCGCACACCGCATTCCACCGACAGACGGACAGATGGACCGACGATAATTTTTATAGATGATATCTGATTTTCGACGCGGCTGACTGACGGACAGGTGCCATTCGTTATTTTGCTCACCTTTCGTCTAATTTAGCTTTTGCAAAAGATTAATCTAATTTTGTTACTGTGCTTGTTTTGAATTTGATTTTAATTACCTATAATTACTTCAGTATTAGCCAACTGTAGAGCCTGTGAGCTCAAATTTGATCTGCTGGCAAATGCAAAACAATTGCAACAACAGCATTTGACAAAATCTGATGTTGCAGGTGACCCGATTGAGAAGATGCTCAGTTGCACCCATGAAATTCGAAAACCAATGTCAAATTCATCGTTTTTATGTGGGATTCACCCGCACACATTCATACAATTGGCTGCCCGTGAATTGATTTAATAGTTAAGTGTGAGATAAAAAGAAGGTACCTATCCTATAAACCTCTCCAGGGGCCAGGGAACTTTGAAGACCTCAAGGCAATAAAACTTTTGAAATCCCAAGAATCTTTGCAACTGCGAACTGCATTATCAATATTCACCCCTCATTACTAGGTCGCTGGGACCGCCTCCGAGACATAAGTATTATTGATGTTTCAGCATTAACCACCCCGGGGCAAATTGAACCCACTATCACGCAGGTGTCAAAAGCTTTGCCCAAGTGGGACAAAAACGGTCATCAGACATAAAACGTGTTGGTGTCGGATGCCGGTCATAGATTATGGTTGTTTTGGTTGAGGTTCATGCCTAGTTGCACTGAGAATCCAAGTTTTATTTGTTATATTATTATTGTACAAATATATTATAGCAAAAAGGGATTATTATTGATTATGTTTTTAAATAGCCCTGCTTTCACACTCACACGGATATTTGATGGTGGGTAGGTAATAGATTTTAGCTAGACCTACTGGCGCGGCGATACTACAACAGTTTGCCCGTGTTAACGAGCGCATAGAAACACATACGAGGCGTACGGGATTCTGCGTGGAACAGAATGGAAATGTTTTGGAGAGCACTGTAATTGGTAAGAGAATTTGCAAAAGATAATGCATACATCCAAGCACAATTGCGAACACCCATGATTCATTGGTTACATTTTGTTTAACATAACAAGTGGTGAGCATATTGATACTTGAGGGAATTTGTAATAATTAGTTTATGATATTACATAAGTATTCATAATCATATTCATTTTATTATATTCAGGCATTAGACGTCAAATATACTTTTCTAATAAGAATATGTTCGGTATTCAATTTCATTCATACTGCACAGCCGATGTAATGCTAACATGAATCTCGGTCTCACTGTGTGGCATTAAAAGATATAACATATGATAGTTACATAATGGAGAAACCATCAAAGTTGTTTCGGCCTGTTGGCTCCGATTGTAGTGCAGTTATTTTATGCAGCCTCTTTTACCCTGCATATAAAATCATTCTGACATTCAGAAATATGTATCGACCAAAGTGAATCAACGTTGTCGCCTCTGCACGTCTCAACACGCCTTAATCCCTGTATAACGCGTTAACGCACGTTTTTATTATTATGACAATATTAAATCACGGGGCGGGCAGCGCTGTTTTGATTTATTGGCAGCTCGTTGTGCTACCACCACCGCCGCACGGTATAGCCGGTTTGTGCAGCGGTCGGCTGTTCGATGGTGATATTGTACCTACACATATTGTAGGGGACTATAGTGTAGGGGACTTTTTAAGGTATACCGTAGAATTTAAGTAAAAAAAAAGGAATTTCACGCCTGTAATCCCCGAAGAGGTAAATTCATGCATTCAATCATACATGCAAACACCTACGATTCGCCGGTTACGTTTTGGCTCATGTAACAGGAGGCGAGCTTTTTGATTTCTCCGGGCACATTACCAAACTTCAAGGTACTGGGAAATTTCTAAAAAATGTAAAAAGCCCAATAGAATCAGATATAAAGGATTTTACACCGTTATCGTTATCGTTATCCCCCGACCCGGGAATCGAATCCGAGACCCTAGCGTAATAGTAGTGGCCTGCTACAATAAGCTACTGAGGCATTTAAGGAAAGCTTTTAAGGAACCCTTATAATTTCGCCTAATCCATCCGTCCATCTGTACGCAGCTGTGTTCGTGGACTATTAGTAGTAGAAAGCTGTAATTTGGCACGAATATACATATTAGCTATGCGGAGAATGTCGGGAAAAGATATATTCCATATGCAGCTCACATGGATGCTAAGTGATGACTGCAGCCTATAGACATCTACACAAAAAGCAGAGGTCAAAATGCAAATGCACTACCACCTCTGAGACCTAAGTTGTTGTATCTGTGATAGTTTTTTTTTATGAAATGGAAGTGGCAAACAAGCATTCAGTTCACATTGATGTTAAGTCATGACTGCAGCCTATAGACACCCACACGAAGACCAAGGTCAAGAGACCAATTTATGATGCGTTACCACCCTTGAGGACTAAGGTGTTATGCCTCTGTGCCGGAAATTACAGAGCCGTACATTACCATCTGACCGGAACACGATCGTGCTGAACACTACCATTTAGCGGCAAGTATCTTAGGTAACGCGGTGGTGCCGACGCCCGCGAGCTCCGTCACTGAAGCTTTACCACCAGTAAAAAAAAGTTTTTACGAGGCCATACATTACCATATAACCGGATACGATAGTGCTGAACACTACCATTTGGCGGCAGATAGATTAGGTAATGCGGTGGTGGCTACGCCCTCGAGCCATCAATACCGACGAATTCCACTGTATTTAATTACAAACATTAAGCTTTGAGATTTAGACATTCATTTGAATATAATTATAAAGATATGTGGTTACAAAATAGATTTGAATGAATACATCAAACGATTAACCTACTTTAGGATTGAAGGCTTAAATGCTTCTAGGGTTCCCTGACTTCGAATTAAATGCTGCGTCGAGCAATTTTTCTAGGTTATATACCTACTAGCTGTTCAAAACAATTTGTACATGTTATTTTTTATGTTGTTAAATAAATTAAAAAAGAAAATATATAGGTATAAATAAAACAGTAAAACCCGCGTGTCTGTACATTGTATATATTTACGAAAAACCAATTGGGGGCGATGTTAAAATAGTATTAGAATACTTTTCAATGATTTTTTAATTTTTTTTCTGTCTGTTTGTCCCTTTGTCAAAGCTAATCTCCGAAGATACTGGACGGATTCGAATGAAACTTTTTGTCGTGTATACACCTAAGTAGCCTAAATGTTGGCCAGGCCTAGTATCTATAGATACTAAGCCTGGCCAACATTAAGGCTACTTTTTACTGCGGGGAATTAAATCTATACATTTAATTTCATTTTCCTATACAATATCAAACCTTTGACACATTATTTCATTGTGAGGCAATACGAAGTTTGCCAGGTCAGCTAGTATAGGTATAAAAGTTTACGATCTACTCTATGAATTTTAGAATAAACACAAAATATCATACAAATCGGTAAAGACCTATAGGTTAGGATCCCACTAGAGAATCATTTCGTTCATCCAGATTAGATAGAGATAGATTAATAGTTTGGTTATTAGTGGCTATTCACTCTAGGTTTTTAAAAAAAAAATGACAATGTAAAAGTGCTCTCCAGGAGCCTAATTATCTATATTTTTTTACTGGTGGTAGAGCTCCAGTGACGGAGCTCGCGGGCGAAGGCATCACCGCATCACCTAATATACTTGCCGCTAAATGGTAGTGTTCAGCACTATCGTGTTCCGGTCAGGTGGTAATGTACGGCCCTGTAATTTCCGGCACAGAGGCGTAACACCTTAGGCCTCAGGAGTGGTAACGCATCGGCACTTTGACCTTGGTCTTTGTGTGGGTGTCTATAGGCTGCCGTCATCACTTAACATCAATGTGAACTGCATGCTTGTTTGCCACTTTCATTACACAAAAAAAAATACATATTTTTATAAAAATCAGTTGCTGTTCGTTAGTCTCGCTAAAACACGAGAACGGCTAGACCGATTTGGGTCATTTTGGTTTTGAATAATTTTAAGAAGTTCAGGGAAGGTTTAAAAGGTAAGAACATACTCGTATGAAGAAATTGAACGTAAACTTTGACACTTTATTTCATTCTGAGGCATACGAAGTTTGCCGGGTCAGCTAGTATGAAATAAATGAATAAACTGAATAAACTAGTATTGGGGAAATTTGGTTACAAACAACCCGTTCTTGAGTTTTGGCGGGAACCTTGAAAGAGGCGTGTGGTGCTCTTATTTTATTTCATTTTCTTGGTGTATTTTTGAGTTATATTAAATAAAGTTGGTGGCATTTTGTTTGATATAGGCTTATTACAGTGCCCGTGTATAGTGAAATGGAACTGTTATTCCATGCCATGCCAAAACACTGCTTTTCAGGTTGCCTCCAAAACTTCATTGTAAAATGTTCTGGTAAAGTAGCCATCGCTTTACTCGAATTACTGACTGTGACTCTGACTGACTTTGACTGATAATTAATTGACTGACTGATTCTAACTTTAACGCTGCTTTTATACGAATACGAAATATCGTTCTACTTGACACTGGCAATATGCGTAAAAGCGATGCCATAACATTATTAAAAAAAAAACCCGTTCTTGTGAAAAAACTTCTTTGCTTCGCATCTGAACCTCACCGAAACTCCATTCAATCGTAAATAAATACTGCAGTGTTTAGACGTCTTCATAATAACCAGAGATCAAATGCAAATGACGACCCGGTTAGTCCAGCGGTGTGAGATGACCGTTTGATTCGAAGCGTCGCGGGTTCGATCCCTGCACCGGGACAAATATTTGTATGGCCTACAGATATTTGTATCGGGTCTGGGTGACTGTGTATGGGTTGTATGTGTATAACGGCACCCACGACCCAGTTTTATACCTACTGTGGGGCTGTGAGTGTAAGCGTATTTTTTTTTAAATGCGTTGACACCCCTTATGCCTAAGGTTTTTGTGCCTGTGACAAAACACTATGTCAAAACATAGAAGACAAAACCTCCTGCAAATTCAAGATGAACTTCAAAAGGAAAGCTACTAATAGTAGTACGATTTTTTTTTAATGTAATGGCAGTGGCAAACCAGCATGCAGTTCACATTGATGTTAAGTGATGACTGCAGCCTATAGACACTTACACAAAGACCAAGGTCAAAGTGTAGATGCGTTACCACTCCTGAGGCCTAAGGTGTTACGCCTCTGTGCCGGAAATTACAGGTCCGTACATTACCACCTGACCGGAACACGATAGTGCTGAACACTAAGTACCATTTAGCGGCAAGTATATTAGGTAATGCGGTGGTGCCTACGCCCGTGAGCTCCGTCACTGGAGCTTCACCACCAGTAAAAGTTATAAGCGTTAGCAAACAGTAATAGTATTTCTTAGCATGTCAATTTTCCACCAGACATATATCATCGTAAAGAACTATGTTGATGCTCCACGCAATTAGTAGCTAATACGTTCTCATGATGAAAGTGCGCTCCAAGATGTGAACGATAGCGGTTTTGGAAATCAAAGAGCAAAAGTTTCTGAAAAAAAAACCGGTCAAGTGCGTGTCGGGCCACGCGCAGTGTAGGGTTCCACTAGTTTTTGATGAATGTAATGAAAAAAATGTATTAATATTTTCTATTGAGATGTTCAAAAATTTCTAGTATTACATTTGGTCGACTTTTGCTCGCAAACTTGTGAGGCCAACTTTAGGTGTGATAGTTTTCCTTTTAATTTCGTTATATTATGTAGCTACCTATTGTATGTAACATTTGAATTTCTAACAACAACCGTTTAGTTGGTAGAGGGGGGGGATACTTCACTTTCAAGAAAATTGGCACTTTAAATAAAGCTTGATAAGTCACGAACAGTTAACTAAATCCAAAAATGATGTTAGCACACCCCTAACATTTTTGACGATATCTCACACTATAGAGAAAACGAAAAAAAAAAATATTTGTGCATGTCCCCTACATGCACAAATATTACCCTAGGTACCCTAAATAATTTAATTTTTTCATGTTTCTATTCCATTTTGTCGGCGTGATTACGGTGTATCTACAGGTGCTTGTGCCAAATTTTAAGTCTCTAGTACCAATAGTTTTTGTATCTAAAAGATCGATAAAGAAAGATAATAAAATCGTACGAAAGTCAAAACTGTACATAGAACATTTTTTTTAAAGAATACTTGGGGCGAGATCTACAATCGATATCACAGCCAAAATTATATTGTTAGATTTTTGTCTGTTTGTCTGTTTATCTGTATGTATGTCCGGGATAAACTCAAATAGCATGGATTTACATCAAATTTTGCATGCAATATTACTAATAGGTCAGGTCACCATAATATAGGCTACATATTATCACGCTATCACCTACGGGGGAGGAGCTGCAGAGCTTTCACGCAGACGACGTCGCAGGCAGCAGCTAATATATTATATGAGTGTAAAATTTAACTATGTCTATCGATTTGTATCTATATTTTTTTGGGTCCCAAATGTGAAACAAATTGTGTTAAAGTACGGTAGGTACATTGAGATTCTCAAAACCTATGAAATTATTTGTATACATAGTTTAATATAAACTGTTGTATAATACATTAAATAAAACACCATAAACACTGAGGTACCTATATTCTTCTCAGGGTGTTCATCTACTTTTCTTTTTCTCTCAATCCATTATTTTTTGTGTTAGGAAGGTGGCAAAATGGCGTGCAGCTCACATTGATGTTAAGTGATGATTGCAGCCTATAGACATCTACACAAAAACCCGAGGTCAAAATGCAGATCGGTTGCCACCCTGACGCCTAAGTTGTCATGTCTCTGTGATAGTTATTAAGGGGCCATAGATTAACATCTAAACGGAACACGATAGTGTTGAACACTACCATTTAGCGGCAGATAAATTAGGTAATGCGGTGGTGCCCACGCCCTCCATTGCTCCTCTTGTAAAGGCACTCGCTTGAAGTTCGTCACTCACACCACAAGTCACATCGGCGGCGCTGTTTGAAGTCAGTCGCAACAAATGACCGGCCGGTCATGTCACTGCGTCTTATGATCCATCTGCAACAGCTTTGGAATACTAAAACCGATAATGCTTATTACTTTATGACCCCATTGGGTCAGAATGGATAAAAATAAGGTTGTTTTTCAAAAATGCATTGAAGGTTATAAACAGACGCGTCAATCCTTAATATTATTAAGAAAAAGCTGGATCAAATTTAAAACATACAGACCGCCCAGAGGACGTACTAAGGAACTAGGTTAATAAATTGCTGTTTTCCCTAAATTTTGGAAACGTAGATGAAATTTTGACAACCACTGCACTTGCCTATCAAATTGATGTCAAACGAGTTACATAAATGGCTGTCCGAAAGGTAAAACATTACACCAAATATAATATGTAGTTTAACTTATTTTAATCGTATCTGACTAAAAGAATATCCGGACAAATCAGCCAGTCATTTACCTTATTGCTAAAATATAATATGCTAGAGAACAAAAACCTAAATTATCCAAATCGGCACAGGCGTTTTCAAATTATCGGTGAACATACTTAGAAAAAAAAGATCCGGACGAATTGAGAACCTCCTCCTTTTTTTTGAAGTCGGTTAAAAATATTATTTGTGACATAAATATTGATAACCCATGAAATATAAACACCTTTTAAGTCAAATTAGTGGCGGCCGATTACGAAAAATCTCCTCATAAAACGTTTGCGAGTTATCAATTTGTCCAAATAATAGGACCCAAATTGTCTCCGCATCAACGCTTATGTCCCCAATTAATAACAAAAAAAATCAATAGCGCAATGACATCCCCGAGACATTGATTTCTCGCCCAATTAGCAAGAAAAACAACCTCCATAACGCTAAACAATACTGGACACTGACGCATTATTTCTATTTCTCCAAAATAATAGACAAAACTTCATCAAACTAACCTCATAGAACCAAATAAACCAGCAAAGATAAATCGTGCTTTTCATCTCGACTTTAAAGAGCGAAATCCGGCGAACGTATGATTGAGATACGACTTTGTTCCATGGAAATAATTCTCGCAGTAGGAGGCTTATTACGGATATATCGTGTGAATGGAAGAGTGTGTTTGACGATGACCGTCGTATTGTGCGAATGATTGAGCGATGTACAACAATTTCAATGTATGTTGTTACAATAGTAACATTGCGGATTGTATGCGGGAAGCGAATTAGATGGAGTGACAGAACAGATTATTGTGAAATACGCAATTTTCTTGAACAGCTCGCCAATCTATATGGTGTTACTTGGACAGCTATTTATTAATGTTTTGGTGAGGATTCGTCGAGGAGTTCGAGATATGAATAAGATACTTGCTGGTTATTCAACGTGTAACAGGATTGAATGTACAACCCGAAACTAGTTTGTTCAGAATCGATAACCGAATCGATTTATGGCATTTTTTATATAGGTAACATTTTGTCCCAAAATTAATTACAATTAAGGAAATTATGGTCACTCGTTTGTTGAACAGTCAATATAAACGAAAATGAGACTAACGTCTATCCAACATAAAATGCTAGTCTCAACAAGTTTATTACAACTCGTTGAGACGTGCATTTTATTATTAATAATAATTTAAGAAATAAAATAGTGAAAATGAATCTTATTACTAGCGAGTGTTAAATACAGTGGTTACGCTACATCACATTGCGACAGTGTACGTGTGTGAGTTGGTTTGTGTTTTATGTGCGGTCGTAAGTACAGGTAGGGTAAGTATGCATAGGGTGTGCATACTGTTCGTACAAATTGAGGACAACTTGTTTCTTAAATAAAAAATATTAAATACATAGACATGTAATTTAACTTAACGTATTATGATTATAACTCGAGTTTCTAATCGAGGTGTTTAATAGTGTGCATTATTCCTGTTACATGTTGTATATGCCAGAGGTCTTCTTTACACAAATATGAATAGTAATTTACTGGAGGTAGAATTCCAGTGGCGGAGCTCGAGGGCGTAGGCACCACCGCATTACCTAAATTATCTCCCGCAAAATGGTAGTGTTCAACACTATCGTGTTCCGGTTAGATGGTAATGTATGGCCCCGTAATAACTATCACAGCGACATAATGACTAAGGTCTTAGGGGTCGCATCTGCATTTGACCTCTGGTCTTTGTGTAAGTGTCTATAGGCTGCAGTCACCACTCATCATCAATGTGAACTGCATGCTTGTTTGCCACCTTCATTACATAAAAAAAAGATATGCTACGATCGCGTGACATTATCGCCACAAATTGGTGTCTTTTCGATACCAATTCCAATGATCTGTTAAATATTGTCATGTACAAAAATATTCGGTAGACTGACAGCACTAGTGGAAAAAATCTCTTCCAGAAATGTATTCTGCTAGTAAGCAGTGAGGTCATTACGTTCCGATGACATGGCCCATTTTCCCCCGTTCTTAGACAATCGAGTGAAAACGAGCAACTAAAAAAACTCAAGGTAAAGGTAATACTATCGTGTCGGCTCACATTTCGCTACTGCGAATATCTGCACATTAGCTCGCATTATTCGCGTATCGAATTTCATACGAACCCATTCACTCGTTCATTCGAGAATGGAGATATTAAGGGGTATTCACACGGAATAAAAGAGTGGTATAAATAATTAGTACGAGTGTTGAGTCGTTTAACGTTACCTGCAATCATTGATGTTTGAATGGTTTGTTTTGGAATTATAAGCTGTGGTCTAAAGGAAACCATGGAGCGAGAGTTATAAATGTTCCACAGGAATATTTAGCCTTACTTTCGTAAGTAAAGCAAACGTTCATAGAGTTATGCATCTACAAATTTAATAACCAGTTAGGTACATTACTTTCTAATTATAGGTGATGTTATGAGCCAGTTGTCATTCATAATTAACATCCTTTTTTTTAATAATTTGACAGACAAGAAGATAGGCCAGCTGATGGCAAGAGATCCGGTGATCACTTTCCGCCTATGAACACTAAGACCAGGGGAGTTGCCAACACTCTGCCAACCCTGAAGGAGTCTGAAGGACTCTTTTGGCGCCATCTATGAAGAACCCCATATTGTAGAATCGAGGGAACACCTCAGAGGGAAGTTGGATCCACAACTTGCATGAACACAATAGGCAGATACGTGTGCGCAATCGTATCGTTGAGCACTGCCACGTGTCCCGTCCCGTGGATGAAACTTCTCTCTCTAGCGGGTGCGGCGTAAGAAAAGAGTCTGTGGCACCATATCAAACAGTTCATCAGAGCACTCACTAATGTAGAGACGGTAAAAAATGCATAGACTTCCGAAGTCTGCGTAGCTCAGATGTTCGAGCCTGTCAGTGAGTTCTGGGTAGTTAACGATACGAACGGCGCGTCTTTGTAGGGAGTCAAGTTAGCTTGGGAGCTTCCGTCCAAAATTGAGAGCTGTATTCCAGATGGCCCTTAAGAAGCTATCCAACCAAATAGTGCAATTGTGTGCACTTCAATAGCAGCCTAAATCTCAGGAGTGGCAATGAATTTACATAGACACTTTTTCTGGTGGAAACCTGAAAGGAATCCCCATTTTATGTTCAAATTAAGTAGGCAGTTCTTTTTCTAATTGTGGAGATCTGGATGTCAATATCCTTAAGTCCCGCTACTGGTGGCAAGGTATTATTTGGGCGGCAAGATATTATTAATCAGTTAGTAATAATTCTAAATCAAATGTGATTTGGGTATTGTTTAGTTATAATAATGCTCTTATTCTGAATAATTGTTTTCGAGCTATGTGAGGGCACATAGCTTGAAGAATTGACGGCCATTAGGGCCGAACAGTTCCGGAGTGGCGACTGCGTACCGGAAGACGAAGCGTAGTCAGGCCCTCCATAGATAGACCGACGACCTGGTGAAGGTCGCGGGCAATCGTTGGATGAGATCGGCCCAGGACCGTTCGTTGTGGCAAACCTTGGTAGAGGCTGTTGTTCAGCAGTGGACGTCTTTTGGCTGAAATGATGATGAATAATACTGTAATTCGCATTATCCTATATGTATTTTTATCTATCTGCTAACCCGAAATTTGAAAACGTGCCAAATCAATGTCACCATATTTCAATCAATACACTCGCCCTTTACTATTTCTTATCTGTAGAACAACCCACTAGGGTTGTTCTACAGATTACCGTTCATACAAAGAAACAAACAATCCATCAGTCTTAATCAATAAATAACAATGAGCTAATATCAATTAAAGTATAAAAAAAAACCGCGTCATCTCATGCCATGTCCCGTGTGAAAGTTGTGAGCGCGATAGTCTTTTTGTCTGTCCGTTTGTTAGTCAATCACGCTGGCAGTTGGTGAGACGCGATGTAAAACACCATTGTTAGAGCTTGTTTAGATTAAGGTTATTCATTATTAATTAGTATTGAGACAGCTCATCCGGTTTCAAATCGTTTAGCGACTTATTTAGGAAGTAGGGTAACATTACAGTCTTTGAGCAAAGTAAGTACCTATAAGGTTTTAATGTCATGAAAGACAGCTTACCCCGTTTTACGCGAAACGCATAGGCTTCCCCAAAGTCGGTCGGTCCAATGCTTACGGAGAATTTTGTCTGTGACAGACAGACAGAAGCACGATTTATCTTACAAGGGTTACGAAATACAGTCCTAAGATACGTATATTTATGAAAAAAATGAAATCGTTCAGTGGCGCCCATATCACAATAATTCATTCTAGCAGGCCAGACATGTTCCTTCACTAACAAGTCCAAATCAAATACCACTCAGCATCTCAAATCTCCTGATCATTCTGCATTTAACCAGACGTTGATGGATGATTTATATTTAACGGACGATTAAGGGATTAGGCGTGTGGAATGATGCCACCAAAGCGATCTTACACCGGATGTGACTTGGGTAATTGGAGGAAAGGATTAAACTAAGAGCGGACTAGAACGAGAAGAATTGTATACGTAATTGAATTCTATACGAAACTTGGCGCGAATTAACTTTTATATGTGATTAACATGGTAATCAAATAACCATGCATTTTAATTGCATGGTAAGTGATAAATAATAAACCCTATCAATAAGTACTTCGAAGTGCTCATGTCGCGGCTGATGTAGATCGCAAGCGATCTACTCGGTTGTGCGATACGGGCGCGGTCGGGTGTGTGATGGCTAGTAGCAAAATTAAAACCTTGTCGGAGGCCTTATGGGCGGTTTAAAAACATTCGACAGCGGGTTGGCCACTAACCGAAAAAAATAAGGGTGTAAAATGCTTTATCTCTGGTTCCATTGGTTTTTCCCCTTTTCTGGAAGTTTCCCAGTACCTCTGAGTTTGGCGACGTGTCCGAGTGTGTCAACAGGCTTGCCACCGGTTATATGGGCCAAAAGCGTAACCCGTGAATCGAGGGTGGTTTGCATGTATGCTTGAACGCATGCAACCTCTGCCTACCTCTTAGTACGAGTAGATTATAGGCGTAAAATTACGTTCTCTTCATACCTCAATCGTTACTGAAATCTTTCTAGAGAGCACACTTAAAATATTCGAACCATACTCGTATCTATCAAAACATATCAACAGTTGCAGCGACGTGACGGCATTCTATCGCGTAATTCTGGGCCGATGGAAAAACGACCGAAGTATGGTGTGAGAAAAAGTTAAATTGCAAGGACCTCTGGTTTTCACCCGTGGTATTCCCGTACCGAGTCTGACTGCATTGCATTGTTTTTGGGGTTCAGTAGGTAAAATTGAAAAGGGGTTAGAATGTTCTTACCTAGTCGTGGGCAAACTGGGCCCGCAGGTCAAATCAGGCCCGTTGAAAGTTTTTATCCGAGCCGCGGAAGATCTCGAAGATACATATTGCAAGTTGAGATGCATAAGATGATTGAACTTCGTTAAACAATTGATACATGTGCTTTGTTTGTTTCTTTCTGTCATGAGCACTTACATAAAAAGCACTTTTCATTAATTCTGGTCCGCTGTTGCACTTTTTTCATTATTTCTGTCCCGGGCCCGGGCTATAATACAAGTTTGCCCACCACTAACTAACCCCTCTTTCGCGTGGACATTCCGTTTCTACGTGTAACGGTTTTTTCTGTCTCATCGAAATAGTTTTGCTCTGGTGCAGCGATACCGCAATAATATGATTATGTGAACACCTACTGGTGGTAGAACCAATGACCAGTGATTGAGCTCGTGGACGTAGGCAACACCGCATTACCTAAACTGCTTGCCGCTAAATGTTTTTCAGCACTATCGCGTTCCGGACAGGGGTAATGTACGCCCCTGTAATTTGAAGCAATGAGGCATAATACCTCAGGCCTCAAAAGTTGTGACGCTATATCTGGTTTCAACCAGAACTTTATAGGACTCATTATTACTTACCATCAATGTAAACTGTGTGCTTATTGCCCCTTCGTAACATACAAAAAAAGAACAAAGACATGGCCAGTTCCGCCCTGTCCAGTCAGTAAATAACCCAGGAAATCCAAGCTACAAGTCATACTCTTGCCGTATATATTTTTAAAATTATAGGTATTCTATGAAGTTTGACAAGAAAATCACTAAGAGAATTTATTCAATAAACTATTAGACTTCTTAAAACCCGCAAATCATAACCCACTCACACTTAACCACTTTTTACCAACATATCACTATTACAAACAGCTATCGATCTGAGATTTTTTCGTTACCCAATTCTCGTAAGTGGGGAACGCGGGTTAATTAATACATACCGACGTAAGGTTTTAATTATCAGCCCACAATGGCGTATAGCGCGCAATTAACATCGCATGGTGGCCCCACCTGCGTCTTGCGGAGATTAATCAGTTGTGATTTTTGCAGATGACAGTTGATATTGCGTATTGCTTGATACATGGCTCGAGCTGTGGGGAAGTAAGATCTGAGAACATTTTTAGACATAATAAACAATTTTACAATTTAAAGCCTTGCCTTTGCAGTCTAGTGGTAGCAAGCAGGAGGACAATGCTTGGAGTATCTTGAACCAAATTCCGAACAAATGCTTCCATACTCCAAGAACTTGGCATGAAGTAGCGTTTGACATCTATTGTTCAATCTCGCATTTCTTTGGACACATATCTCGACGCGGCGGTCAGTCTATCGAACGCTTGGTGGTGCAAGATCGAGTGGAGGGAACCAGGCCACGCGGCAGATCACCATGCTATGGACGGACCAGGCCAAAGAAGCAGTGGTCAACTGCACCACTGTTCGAGAAAGGCAACAGTAAAAGACCAGAGGCAACGCATAGTAAAGCAAGTCACAACATCGTAACAACCACGAACACTCTGACAAGAGTGTTACGATTAAGAAGAAAAAGAAGGTAGCAAGCCACTCCTGCGACGCTGGGGTCCTTCGGGAAGCTGAGAATCTATTGGGGTTTCTGCATTTTTATATTCTTTCCCAGTGCCACCCTCAAAGTTTGATTTCTATTGTTTTATACACGCCTTAGGCTGTGTCCAAAAGTGATATCTAAGGCATTTTTTTGTTAAAAGTTTTGGTAGAGCACCAGTGACGGAGCTCGCGGGCGTAGGCACCACCGCATTACCTAATATACTTGCCGCTAAATGGTAGTGTTCAGCACTATCGTGTTCCGGTCAGGTGGTAATGTACGGACCTATAATTTCCGGCACAGAGGCATAACACCTTAGGCCTCAGGAGTGGTAACGCATCTGCATTTTGACCTAGGTCTTTGTGTGGGTGTGTATAGGCTGCAGTCATCACTTAACATCAATGTGAACTGCATGCTTGTATGCCACTTCCATAACATAAAAAAAAAAAAAAAAAAATGGCCAATTTTACAATTTACATTGAAGTAAGTACAGTCTTACCTTAACAGCCTCATTATTTTAGTGGTGGGCTACTACTCCTACGCTTGGGTTCTGAGCTCGATCCTGTAATTATTCCAACTTTCGCAAGTCAGTGACACTCTCTCTCTCAGAAGTTTCATAATGTGCCTGGAGATGTGAATAGACTCGCCACCTATTAACCCACAATGGCATATAGCGCGCAATTAACATTTGCGGTCTCACCTGCGTCTTGCGGAGGTTAATCAACTGCTGATGACAGTTGATATTGCATATTGTTTGACACACGGCTTAGGCTGTGGCGGAAGTAACATCTAATAGCATTTTTTTTTGTGGAAGTGGTAAATATTGCTAGAGTATTAATGTCTGCACTCGAGGGCGTAGATACCACCGATGGCTTACCTTAGGGGTGTCCTTTAATTACGTGTGGTGTTTTTAGATAATTTTCAACCCCTCCCCTCCCACTGGTGAGATGTTGTGAGATTTAGCTCCACCCCTTCCCCCACCTTACATGTTTTTTTAGGGTTTCGTTGTAAACAAGGAACCCTTATAGTTTCGCCGTGTCCGTCTGTCTGTCTGTCTGTCTGTCTTCCGTCCGTCCAAAATATTTGCACAATATTCATATTATGACTAAATCTGGGTATGTTGTTGATGATGGGCCATATTTTACTTATTTTTTTGCTTTTTTTTTGTGATATTTGCTGAGATCCCCCTCTCTCCTATGTGAGATCATATGAAATTCGGCTTGACCCTCTCTAAGCATCGTACGTAATTAATGGACGCCCCATTATCGAGAATCTATTGAGAATGTTCTATTGGGACATCTGCATTATTACAGTGTTACCATCCTGAAAGTTGGACATTAGGCTTATTTTTTACTGATACACAAAATCAAGAAAAGAGCGGGTACCAAAAGGAGCTTAAAATCGTAGGTACCTACAGTAATAAATTAACCATTTTATAATATTAAACGCTTTGAGATCATTATTTGTCCCATTTCTGAATCTAGACGCTATCACCCGGCTATAAACACAGAGAAACAAACCACAGGTGTCATTAACACACCTCTACAAGTTGTCAATCGATTGAGCTACATAGGTGGTAGAGTTCCAATATAAGCACTAGATTTGCATAGGCACCACCACATTACCTAATCTATCTGGCGCCTAATGATGTTCAGCACTATTGTGTTCCGGTTAGATGGCAATGTATGGCCCCGTAATAACCATCACTACTAAGGTTTTAGAGGCGGCAACACATCTGCATTTTGACCTCTGGTTTTGTGTCTATAGGCTACAGTCATCACTTAACATCAATGTTAGTTGCATCCTTGTTTGCCACCTACCTCACATAAAGTCGGATATCAGTTAGAAAAGGCGCAAAACTAACTCAATTGACTAAATCGAGGATAGCATAAAAATATAGAATAAGCAAGGGAAATCATTAGGTACAGATATTCGACGCTCTATAATCTCTGCACATCCGATAAGGCATATCTCAAACATTGATTACTCGTAAACCAGAACCGAACTTCAAATTCACCACGAGAAATCACTCGCCCCCGACAACAAGTACAAAAATCGATTAATCGCCTGTGTTCACGGTTAATTCCATATCCCTCACAGCCCCTGCACCACGATACCTTAGACCTTGCGATAACATCCCTCGCCAATAACCCCCATTTCTTTCTTACGTACCTCGTGAAAAAGAGAGAGGCATTGCCTAGTTTGTACAGGTTTGTAGGACGCAGTGTCGTGGTAGAGGTCTCTTAGCACCCTCTGTTTGGCGAGCGAGCAAATCCCTTTCGTACTTGCTCCAGGATTAGTGTTTAGTGGACTGAGCTGGCGGAAGTGAGAGATTGATTTATATTTGACGTGCCAACATAATAAACGTTGTTTGACGATACGAGTGTCATTAAGTTGCAAAGGGTATTCCCATTGATTTTCAGGCGGACAGTACACATAGCCTTTTGTTTCTGTTGAAGACCATGTTGAAAGTCATAGATTTTATAGTAAATTAAATACGCTTACACTCACAGCCCCACAGTAGGTATAAATCTGTGTCGTGGGTACCGTTGTACACACACAACACATACACAAACACCCAGACCCAAAAAAATATCTGTAGGTCATACAAATATATGTCCCGGTGCGGGGATCGGACCCGCGACCCTTCGAATCAAACAGTCATCTCACACCGTTGGACTAACCGGGTCGTCATTATCATAAAGATCAATTATTTACACTATTAATTTGCCTAGAAATCGCTCAATTTTTTTGTGTGACTTAGGTGGCAAACAAGCGTGCAGCTCACATGCATGTTAAGTGATGACTGCACCCCAGACTTTTACACAAAAACCAGGGACCAAAATGCAGATGCGTTACCACCCTTGCTCTCTAAGCTGTTATGTCTATTTGATAGTTATTATGTGGCTATACATAACCATCTAAAAGGAAAACGATAGTGCTGAACACTACCATTTGGCGGCTGAAAGATTAGTTGATGCGGTGGTGCCAACGCCCTCGAGCTCCTACTCTAGGACTCTGTAACTGTAAGAGTCCACGCAGACAGAGAGCGGTCAGAGTTCCACGTTCTAGTGACCATTGAACGCTCAAGAGTTCCGATGCACACAAGTGGCGTTCAAATTCTCGCGTTCTTGTTTCGTTTGTGTCTTTGTTCATATTAGGTTGAGGAAAAAGTTTCTTCGCATTTTTTAAAATAATTCAAAACATTTTTTAATATAGTTTATTTAAATTTAACTAAAGTATGTATGTACCATTTTGTTCGATAACCTTTTGCCATCTTGTAGGTAGGGACATGATCCCATTGCTATAAAAATTTTGGGACTTCTCATCAAAATACCGCGACAAGTGGATTTGGCAGTCCTCTCGTGATGTTAACCTAACATTGCATAAAGAATTCTGAAGAGACCGAAACAGGTGGAAATCTGAAGGTGCTAGGTCAGGACTATACGGCGGATGCATTACACCTCCCAGCCAAACTCTCTTAATTTTTGCTGAGTGGCTATAGATGTGTGAGGTCTAGCGTTATCATGATGAAACACCACACCCCTTCTGTTGATCAATTCCGGCCGCTTTCTCTCAACTTCTTGCTTTAATCTCATCAGTTGTTCGTAGTAGAGTTCAGAATCGATAGTCCTGCCTGGTGGTAATAGCTCATAATGAATAATGCCCTTCCAATCCCACCACACACACAACATCACCTTATTGCGAGTTAACCCGGGTTTCGCCACAGTCTGTGAACCCTGACCGGCCTTTGACCACGACCTTTTTCGCACGTTCTTGTCGTACGTGATCAACTTTTCATCACCAGTTATCAGCTTCTTCAAAAATGATTCGGTTTCATTACGTCGTAATAAATAATCACAAATGAGTACACGGTTCATTAGGTTTATTTCAGTGAGCTCGTGAGGTACCCAAATATCGAGCTGTTTTTTGTACCCAGCTTTTTTCAAATGCGCCAAAACTGTTTTGTGATCAATTCTCAGTTCTTCAGCTACGTCGTAACTACTGATATGTCGATCTTGCTCCACTTTTTCAAAAATGGCATCCATTTTATCCGTAATAGGGCGACCAGAGCGAGGTGCATCTTTGACATCAAAATTTCCGGATTGAAAACGCCTAAACCAAATTTGTGCTACTCTCACAGACACTGCACTAGGTCCAGTCCATAAACATCGCAAATTTTTTTCGCGGCTTGCGTTGCATTTTTACCTTTTTTGTAGTAAAATTTTAAAATGTATCGAATTTCTTCATTAGATTCACTCATCTTGACAGTACGAAAAACAAATGAAAATCACACATTGGCCTAATTTGAATTTGGAATAATGTTCTTTAAAATTTTAACTTTCAATGATACCAAAACCAGCCAGATACAAATACTACAGCCAAAGAGATTTTATTACAAGTTCATACATACTATAATGCGAAAAGACTTTTTCCCCAACCACAACATGTCCCTAGTAAGTTCATCTTCCGATGGAGAATTATTGGTCTTGTGGAGCTTAGGAGCTTTTAAAAAGAAATAAAGTATTGGGTGCACCCAATTAACACAACGCGAGAAGATCAAGGCGAATTTAGTAGTATTTTTCAGGATTTACTTATTATTCGTATAGTCTATATCACTTAAATCATATAATAAACTCCTTTCCTTAACTAATTCAATTAATTTTTCCGCGATTCCAACCTCTGACGTCGCGGGTGTCGCGGCGTCCTAGCGGCTAGCTGTCTCTGTCTCAGCGGGAAAAGAACTCTTACGGCCGAATACTACTACTTAAATCTAAGTGGGACTAAAAAGTCTTTCGTCTCTATAAAACTCTTGCAAACGACAAAGATAGCTACTATTTGAGGCCTGCTTAAAATTAAGTGACGTTTGAGTATTCGGTCATTAGAACTGACTGCCCGCTATTTAGAAAGAAAGAAAGAAAGAAAGAAAATACATTTATTAGGACAAAAAAGTACACAAAGGAAAACAAAACAGAGAAAGAAGAAAAAAAAAATTAATTAAGACTAAAACAAAAACTAAATTTTAAATATTGTCCTAAAGGGTCCCCAACTCAGCATTGTGCCGGATTAAAAACCCGGCGCTGGTATTATGTTGGGGCCCTAAACTGTGACACTACGGATGCCCAACTGCTGCCAATTTAAACTGAAGTTAAAAAAAATAAAGATACGAATATGAATTGGAGTGATAATCAGTAGGAGCTAAGAAGTGTAGGTAGGTATAATAAGAAGATACTAATTAAATAATTGTTATGATACATTACTAGAAGATACGATACGGGTAATGTGCATAATGCAAGTTACTACTATAGCATATAAATAGTATGTATGTATGTATGTATCTTCACGCCAGGTCCCTAACGGGGTAGGCAGAGAGTGTAGAGCGCCAGACATCCCGGTTCAGACAAACCTCTCGTGCCTCGTCTACCTTCATCATTCTCTTCATACATGCACGCCGATTCCTAAGACTTTTGACCCCACCATCAGACAGAATTCGACCTATTTGGTCGTAATATAAATAGTAAATACATGATAGGGATTTCGATGGGTATGTGAGACTTTTTCATTACTTTATTTACTAATCAGATAATAATATATCTATATATCTTTTTTTTTTATATGATTGATGTGTTGAAGTTTATGTAAATATTTTCTTTCTGTGTGTTGATAAGGAATTGTTTTAATGTTTTCCTGAAACTACTAATTGTATTGAGTCGGCGTATCGGTGGAGGAATGTTGTTCCAGCATTTCGAAGCCGCGTAACAAAAGCTACCTCTAAATGCGGCTGTTTTGTGTACTTTAAGTGAAAGCTGTTGTGAGCATTGTCTTCGTGCGCAGTCCCTATTACTCCCAACCCAGCTCAGTTTATTAAAGAGGTACTCTGGCGCCTTGTACTTGAGGACTCCAAAAAGAAGGCACGCAAGATGCATTTTGCGACGCGATTTCATTTTTAAGATCGAAAGTTTATTAAGAAACGGTGTAACGTGACCTCTGAATGGAATCGAAAAACAAAAGCGTGCGCATGCATTTTGAATCCTTTGAATTAATCTTTCCGTGCGTGATAATAATCTCGGCCCGTAAACTGCATCTGCGTAATTTAGTTTAGAAAGCACGAGAGTCTCAGCTAGTTGGATACGCAGCTCCTCGGATAGATAAGGTCTCAGCTTGTATAGTAGCCGAAGTCTATAGAAACAGCTACGCACTGACTCTGACACATGCTTTTCGTAAGTGAGTTCCTCGTCAATAATTACGCCAAGAGTCCGTGCTTCTTTTACTCGGTCAATATTTTGTCCCATTACCATGACATTGAACGTGAGGGGTAATTTGCGCAGTTGATGTTTTGTGCCTGATACCAGATATTTCGTTTTATGTGGGTTCAGCACCAATCCGTTCCTTTGGGCCCAGCATGAAATTCTGTGCAGATCAGCATTTAAGTCATCTAGGGCGTTGATGAGTTCGCTCGGCTTAAAGGAGATATATATCTGGATATCATCAGCGTATATATGGAATTTACACTTTTTTATACAGGATACTATATCTGCACAGAATAAGCTAAAAAGAGTTGAAGAAAGGATTGCGCCTTGCGGTACCCCTCGATTTAAAGGATTTAGCGGTGAAATAAGAGCTGTGCCATCACTCATACGTATTTTTACGAATTGCTGACAATTACTGAGATAGCTCATGAACCAATCCAAAGTCTTACGGTCGAAGCCATAGTAGCTTAACTTTGAGGCAAGTAAATTCAAGTTGATACAGTCAAAAGCGCGAGAAAAGTCCAGTAGTACCAATATTGTACACATTCCACTATCTCTAGCGCAGAGAATGTTGTCAGTCACATCGAGCAGAGCTGTGGTTGTGCTGCGATGTTTGCGGAAGCACGACTGCAACTCTGGTAGTATTTGATGTTTATCTAAATACTCGGTTAACTGCTGACATACTACTTTTTCGGCGATTTTAGATATGCAGGGGAGGATACTTATAGGCCGAAGGTCTTTCATATCTGTAGGGTTAGGAATTTTCGGCAAGGGTGTGACAGTAGCGATTTTCCAGATATCAGGGAAAGACCCCGACGTTATCGAACAGTTTATTATAGTTGTAATGGTGTCCAGCGTAAAGGGAACCGTGAGTAATATCATGTGTAGGTTAATACCATCATAACCTTCCGCATTGGACTTCAGCTGATTTAAGTGTTTTGAAATCACATCCTTGTTCACTGGGCATAAAGTAAATGTATTTCCGTGAAAGCGGTGGAATTCGAAATAAGTTAATAGTGATATACTACATACGGGATTACCAGGTACATTTAGAAAATAATTGTTGAGTTTATCTGGATCTCTAAGATGTTCCGGTAAATCAACTTGTTGTTCAGTGGATTTTATATTCTTCCACAGAACTTTTGGCTGATTCATTTTGCTGTTTATATTGTACCTAAAGTATGCAATTTTTTCATGGTAAAGAGAAGTTGTGACGAGCGTTTTTAGTTCTTTGTAATATATTTTCTTCGTTTCTAATTTTGTTTTACGGAACCTAGATAACGCATGATCCCGTAAGTTCATCATAGTCCTAATCGTGTCCGTAATCCAGGGATAAGACTGCTGTTTCAATAGGACTTGTTTGATAGGTGCGTGAGAATCAAATGTCGTTGTAATAAAATTATTAAAAACTTTTACCATTTCGTTTACATCACTATATGCGCTTATGATTTCCCAATGTATTGCGGACAGATCTCTGTTAAAGTTAACTATGTCTATGTCTTTTAATGGTCTGAACTTAATGGCGTGGGGCTTAAATTTTATGCGTTTCAAATAAAATTCGCAAATTATTAACGAGTGCCCACATAATGAACCAAATGGCTCCACAAGTAAACGTTTAGCATTAAGATCAGTACACACAAGATCTATAAGAGTTTCACTTTGTTCCGTGAAGTGCGTAGCCGAATTGACAAGTTGTTTAAGACTTAGACTGTTGATACATTCATAGACTTTCTTACATCGGCCGTCATAATTATTAAATAAATTCACATTGAAATCGCCTAGTAAAATGTAATGATCGCAATTGGCTAGAGAGCTAATCGAGTCTGTAAGAGCATCCAGGAACAGATCAATATCCAAATGGGGGGGGCGATAGGCAGTACCAACCGCGATTTTACGTTGTTGTATGGACTCTACATCCTCAAGAACGCAGAGCTCTGAACTCCAGACCGCTATCTGTCTGCGTAAGCTCTAAAATGTATGTAACTCAGACCACTCCATAACTGCCAACACTATTCTACAATACTCCACTGCACAATTCAAACAAACAAATGAAAACAAAGGGGACCTATCGAACACAGGATCTCGAGAGACCGCGAAAAGTACAACTTAAAAAGGACATCGGCCCTCGTTAAGACAATGGCTCTAAAGTGCCCGGCCTTTTGACACCCCTGTTGACACTGCTGCCATTCCGTAATACACCAATACACTTGAAAAATACGACTATTATGTAAATAGAAGTGAGTTTGTTTTGTTAAATGAAGAGCTTTTGTTGGCATTAAGGATATTTTATTTCGTTATTTTGAGTTGCTTGTTGTGTTTTTTAAGCAGTATTTTAATGCTCGCGTGATAGGAAGGTCTGTGAGATGATTATTTACGTTGATATATTCATCAGACTGTCTTAAAGAAGATGTTGCGAGCTCGGCTCTGGTTCGTACACTACCTCAAAAAATAGGTAAATTAAAGAAGAATCCGAAAAAATTACAATTAATTTATTCATGAATATATTTTAGAGTTACAACCACAATTAATTCAAACGATTTTATCATTTTCACCAATGTTCAACATGGCGGCGATACAGCCTACGCTTGGGATAGTACCTATGTAGATAAAACAAAACGAATGCTATCTGTCTCTTACTAGTGCATCACATATTAACAAAAAAACGATGTATCGAATCGATCAATTTAAAGAAGTTCCGATGAATTTCTTTAAGTTGTATCGATTATTAGTGGAATTTGTCAAAATGACATCGCCCGCCATATTCACCATGTTGGTTTTGAGTTGCAATTCTAACTGCAAATAATGTTTTGTAACTGCAAACAAAACCAAGTAAGTGAAAATATGGAGTAAAAAAACGTTTTTATATCGATTTTGCCGTGTACAATACATGGCCGGAGGTTCATAAATTTTTGCAACATCTCCCCTCTAATAAATTATATAACATCCAAAAAGTCTTGTTCATAATTTTAGTACCTTGTTATATTTTTTACGCATTGAACTTAAAATAGAATTGGGAACATACTAAGTTATGAAAAATGATTTTTATCTAAAGAATAACTCAAAAACTAGGAAGTATGAAACACATGTAGGTACTAGCAAGACCTAGAAGACGCCCTAGCGAAATTACAACGAGCAATTGGCTGCATATAGGTATAATTTAATATTTTTTTCATCATCAACTGCAGTTTGTCCTATCCCTGCACAAAATTTTGCATGCTTTTCCGAATTTGTCATTAACGACCTTTTAAACATAGAAATAATAAATTGTGATAGCAAAATACTAAGTAACTGAAGGCGAAGATAAATATTAACATTGTTTAAGATGTGTTTAACTTATTAATTAATACACCATTATTTTTCCTTTATTTAAATAAATACCGATTTGAAACAAAAAAAATATAATAATATTTTGACAAGCGTTTCAATTACAAGAATATCAAAGCAAACGCCAACGTAACGAAAAGTAATTAGCAACTGTACCACCTCATCAAATATTTACAAACAACCAAAATGCGCAATATCAAATTGAAATAAGACATTAACTTTTCATATTACCTGTCCACCCAAGATGCCTTGATCCGGGATTTCTTTTACACCCGTCCTTTTCACTCTCACAGACTAGATAGAGCGAGTAGACGTCTTTACGGGCATGAAAATTGAATACCTACTCAGTTTGTCATAGGGAGTCCCTTTGTAAATAAAATTGAATATTCAGAGAGGTGTTTCCGAAATCTCAGTTATCCCAGCTCTGATGGACACGAGATATTTTTTCCTCCATTACGTGTACTACTTTCTATCTAAAAAAATTACATGTTTTGTTAGGGATACCTAAAAAAACCTTAAAATTCAAAGTTTTGTTCTAAAATAGTTAATAATTAAGTTCCTGTAAAAATTTGTAACAAATGAATAACTTCAATCCTGTTAATGTAAAGGTGGCAAAGAAGCACGTTGTACATAAAGATACAAAGGGTGAGATTCACAGACCGCACTACGACTTTACTTTCGAGCAAAGTACGCTTCAAACTGTCAAAACCCATACATTTCTGACAGTTCTAAGCATACTTTGCTCAAAGTAAAGTCGTAGTGCGGTCTGTGAATCTCGCCATAAGTGACAACTGCAGCCTATATAGACATCTACTACTACTAATAATCGGTCCAGTAGTTTTTGTGTCAATACATTACAAATACATATACAAAAACACATATGTTCTCCCTCTTTATAATATTAGTATAGATTAACTCATTGTTAGATATAAACTTTTTCTTCCAGTCCAAATTATTCTTTCAAAAAGGAAAACAAAACTCATTGAGATTATTTCATAGACAATCGCGACACGTAATACCGACCTAGGTTCGGATAGCACTTGTCAGTTGTAGAAAATTAAATTTTCTCTTGCAACCCGCACCCTGCGCTTGACGGCGCGGCGGTCACTCAAGTCCACTCGTTGTAATGAATTGGAGGTTTACGGGGTTTTTCGTTTAGCCAGACGCTTGCTCGGTGGATTTTGTTAAGTTTTACGTAAAAGAAACGAGAATTTTTGGGTTCACAAATAATGGCGCCTGTGGGACGTGAATTTTAACAATTTTGACAAACTAACTCATAATCTAACTTTAAAAATAGCTACAGGGTCGGAAGGGAAAATACATTGGCAAAAAAAAGGGCATTGGCTCCTCACGCGCCCGTTGTTGTAGACTCGCTAGGTATTGGACTCGGGGCCTAAGACGATTGCAGCAAGCCCCACTAGCCAGATCATTGGGATATGGGGCGAGTGAATCGGCGAAATATTGATCACGTATTTTTTTTTGACCTCTGGTCATTGTGTGGTTGTATAGGCTGCAGTCACCACTGCATGCTTGTTTGCCACCTTCATTACATAACAAAAGATTCGGACGAATTGAGAACCTCCTCCTTTTTTGAAATCGGTTAAAAATGAGGTTATGAATTACCCGCAAATTATTTTTATGAGGCACGGGAGGTGTGTCAAGACCGGGATATCTAGCTCTACATTATCTGTCTACCCCGTTAGGGACCTGGCGTGAAGATACATACATACCTACATACGTTCATGCTTATATTTTTTTTTATGTAATGAAAGTGGCAAACAAGCATGCAGTTCACATTGATGTTAAGTGATGACTGCAGCCTATAGACACTTACACAAAGACCATGGTCAAAATGCAGATGCGTTACCACTCCTGAGGCCCAAGCTGTTATACCTCTGTGCCGGAAATTATAGGGCCGTACATTACCACCTGACCGGAACACGATAGTGCTGAATACTACCATTTAGCGGCAAGTATATTAGGTAATGCGGTGGTGCCAACGCCCGCGAGTTCCGTCACTGGAGCTCTACCACCAGTAAATATCTCCGTTTGTTATATTGAGCCAGGTCGATATTAGACGACGATTGCCCTTTGGTCGTCCGTTCATTACAATATAGGTAAGTCACGGCGCCGCAGGGTGCTGACGGCTGACGAATAGGTAAGTATACCTTCATTCAATATTGGCGGGTATGGTTACGACCTTTGTGTCATGAAATTATGGTGATTTTTATTACTGGTGGTAGAGTATTATTATTTATAAATTTTTGACTATGTAAAAAATATTTATAAATGTGGAACAGAATGATATTAGGATATTAATAATAGTGACAAAGGTATGAAATGATGATGATATGACAATTTAATTCGATACAGATTATTATAATTAACATTAAACTCTTAAATAAAATATTCATAATTTGTTTTTTTTTTTTTATGTAATGGAAGTGGTAAACAAGCATGCAGTTCACATTGATGTTAAGTGATGACTGCAGCCTATAGACACCCACACAAAGACCACGGTCAAAATGCAGATGCGTTACCACTCCTGAGGCCTAAGGTCTTATGCCTCTGTGCCGGAAATTACAGGGCCGTACATTACCACATGACCGGAACACGATAGTGTTGAACACTACCATTTAGCGGCAAGTATATTAGGTAATGCGGTGGTGCCTACGCCCGCGAGCTCCGTCACTGGAGCTCTACCACCAGTTGAAAAGTTCTTAATTTAATCTTTGACATACTTATTGATAAGGAATGCAGTTTCAGTGATGACAATTTGCTGTTGTTCATGATTTGATAATACATGTATTAGAGATTGTTAATTTAAATTCAAATTCAAATTATTTATTGCGTTATGTCATATGGGTACATAGGTGGTATTGTACAATGACACCCTGTTAGGGTATAGCAACATAAGAGGGGAAGCTTATGTAATAGGGGGAAAGTTAAATATTATTTATTTATTTATTTATTTAACTTTATTGCACAAAAACAATGTTGTACAAAAGGCGGACTTAATGCAACTAAAAGGCATTATCTACCAGTCAACCTTTGGGTAGAGTCGAAAACAACGAAAATTATCATATTATCATTTATTTAGAATAAAAAATATCATTTGAAGGTGTCGCGCAAATAATCCTGAATATTATAGTAACATTTATCGATGAGTAATTGTTTGATATTTTTAATGAATGTGTAATTGTTTAATTTTAATGTAACTAAAAATGTTTATAAAATGTGTGAATTTCAATAGTTTAAGGATATGCATAAATTTTACACACCATTGTTATGGTAGAATTTTATAGTTTCCATTATTTTGTAACCATACCACCTGTAGCCACTACATTCTAGTAAATAAATGATATATGATTTATGTACTTTGACAGAGGGGAAAGCCCGCATATGGCTACTCCCCTCCAGTCCGTCGCGGCTGGAGGGGCGGCCGGTGGCCCGTGTTGCTTTATAGCTATGACACACCGCGGACACTCAGCCAAAATTCCATACAAATGCTTAATTTCGTCTCTAATACACAGACATCAACCAGTGACGTGTATAATATACACGTGCACCTGTGTGCGTAGCACGTAGAGAATGCCAAACGTCGCCCATAAGAGGGGAGGAGGTTGGGTGAGGCGGGGAAATCAGGCGGTACGTCGAAGTGTTCATTCTATACGTAGTATTATTACATATTCTCTGGCTGTGGTTACTTTCCTTGTGTCACACATTTGGTTAGCAAGTCTCACTAGAAGTTTCGGGGGAAATAAGCACTGTTTTATTCGCCAGTCTCTCAAAAATATTCAATTTTAATAACAATCTACAACCAATGACACAAAGCACACACTAGTCTATCTATAGCTTCCAAGACCCTTTTCTTGGCAAAGACAAAGGGCATGTCCGTACGTCACACGATTTTTCCACTCGCAAAAAAAACTCACGAACGTTTCACACAAACATTGGTCTCGAAGTGTCAATGGAACAGCTCGGTGGCGTGCTATCTGAGAGTCATGTCTAATCAGTTTGTAGTTCGCGGCCGACACGATATTAATCCTGCACCCAATCCGTTACCGCTCGCAAAAACCGGAGTGACGCGCACGGAATGCTTTAAGCGCACTGTAGTTTAGAGATATTTATAAAATAAGTATTATTTTTGTTTTACTGTAATATATTTTATGGAAACCTCCTATACTTGAGGGCTGATCCACCTCCTCTGGTTCGGTTGTCTTAGGCTAGGTTACACATCCACCTTCACTGGTCTTTCTTCTATGGGTTGATTGATGCTCCGTGCTTGCACAATGAGTTAGCTCGTTTATACGTCCCGCCCGTCCAGGACAAACACGACACTACAATATACTTACTTTACTTAATTGCGTCCTAGGAAGCATAAACTCCTCGCTGTACCATCTACTCGGAAAATTGCACACGCTAACTCCTTTATTCCGCGCGCGCTCTGCCCTCTGTGCTCTATTGGAGGCCTTTCCCGACTTCGACTTGTTTGTGGATGGATGGGAGAAGAGAAGTTTGCCGTTCAGTGAAATCCTCTGAACATTACCAAATCCTATTTTTTTAATTTAATTTTGTGTATTTTTTTTATATCTATCCGAGTTAGTTAGTGTAATTAGACTTGATGTCCGTTCTAGTTAAATATAAATAAATAAATAAATGGGGGCATAGCAGTACCTACCATTCAATGCTTGGGTCGTTCTGCGTTGCCTCAGTTAACCTTGACCGCCCTATACTTCTCCTTGTTTCGGGGTGAACCTGCGTTGGCTGCAGGTGTGTTAAGGTCATACACCAATTTCTGGACGATAGCCTTTAAGTGTTGATGCCAAATTGGTAACCTCTCTCCACTACAAATGTGGATACGACTTCAGTTTGTCACCTTGATGGGACTTTGCTGGGGTTGGTAAGGGGAGCACACAGGGTTCGCCGAGGCAGAGAGGAGGCCATGGCCGCGTAAGATGTGATTGGTGATTGCCTGGTTCGATGTGTACGCCTAATTCTGAACTGTATGCTTGTGTGTACTTCATGATCCTACTAAAATTATAAACGTGAAAGTTTGTATGTATGGATGGATGTTTGTTACTCTTTCACCTAAAAACTACTGAATGACTTTTAGTGAAACTTTACAATAACATAGCTTTATAAGAATAAGTAAACACATAAGCTATAATTTATTATATAAATTAACAAAGATATTGTGTGAATGAAGTCGCGGGCACCACTTCGTATAAAATAAAACTTGACGAAACGTCACGTCATCAAACTGCAGTGCGCGTATACCCAAGAAAAGCATTAGAATTTACAATAGAAACTAATTGAGTAGACACAAAAATGCAATCCCACGCACAGACACTTACAGATAGCGATATAAGCAAAACTACTCATATATTCACTAGAGATACAGTCGACAACGCGATTAATTTCACTTGTACACCGTGGAATCCCACTGTTCTCATGGTGGTAAAAAAACGTGGATTTGTTGATTGCGCAGGTCATTTGTCGTGTGTTTTGTTTTGTGATACATTTGCATTGTTAGTATAAGATTCAAAGTTACGGTTATTCAAAACTCAAACTCAAATATTTTATTTCAAATTGATCTACAAGGACACTTTTGCATTGTCCGTTTTCAAGCTACCTATAGCGAATGGCCTATAATATTTATTATTATTCAATAGGTATTCATAATAATCAAATAAAATACTCAAATTAAATAAATTTAAAATATAAGCGATATTAAGCTGTTGATAATTGAATGACTATGTTAATGACGAATTGATTTTTTTTTCTATGAAGGAATTGAAAGATTTTTTGTGTATGTATACACAAAAAATCACAGCTTAATATCGAAAATAACACTTGTAAACCACAACAGACCAGTCCCCACAATCAGCACCCGTTCACGAGTATGACGCATGTGGCAGCCATTGCTCTCCTCGACCATTTTGAAGGGAAGTGTGCTCACTTCCGTCACACGACGCCGCCGACTGTAACGCATTCTCTTATAGTCAAATGAATCAATAACAGAATGCGTTACAGTGCTCAACAATAAATAATGCACATCGAGGAAGGGGACTTCGGGTTCTTTCGAATCTGTAGAACGCTATCTCTTTCGCTCCGTACCTATTTGACATTTGTCGACCATTTTGATCATGTTTTGACCAATACCGGACTGTCAGTGCTTACGTAGGCAGTGTGCAACAGAGATAACGCTCTATGAAGTCGAAACGAGCCGATCGTCTCTTTCGCAGGCTCGATGTGCAATATTAATTGTTAAGTACTGTACGTTACACCAGCGAAGTTTTGACATTCTTAAGGGGTTAAGTAGCCTGAATGACCTTGGCAAAACGGAGCTCATCAAATATTTGTCAAAATTTGAGCGATCTAGCGGATGCTGGCTGTACTTGGTCGAAACGATCAAAGATTAAGTAATTGTAGAGGAGACAAGCATTGTTGTGCTTATTAATGTTGCATCACAGTGATTATACTACTAGAACAATTTGAATACAAGTTTCGCTATTGGTACGGGTAGCGAGCGAAACTTGCTTGATTTTTGCTCGTTAGTTATGACTGCATAGCGAGCGGTCTAATCTTGGATAATTTAAAAACTTAATATTTTATATACATAAAAATGGTGTGCTGTTGTGCTATGTATGACTGTATGGTGATAGAACTTTAATGAACGAGCTCGAAGGCGTGAACACCTCCATATCACTTACTTTATCTACCAGTAAATGATAATCTCCATGTGCACCGTTATCACGTTCTGGTAAGGTGGTAGTATACACTATTATACAGTGGTAGAGTTTCAGTTGCAAAGGTCCAGGGCGAGCGAGCATCACATTCACTAAATGTAAATTGGGAAATACAGTGTACTGTAAGCGATATAGTATGTAAGCGATGTAAGTATCAATGTCGGGGTTCCTTGAGGTGATAATTACGAAAATGGTATCTCCTTTCAAATCGAAGACGGCGGAGATTATTATTTTTGGAAAATATGATAGTAATATGGATTTCAATTTTACGGTTTCTTGAGGTACAAATTTTTCTAATTAGCAGAAATACTTATTTTTTCTATGGGTCTTAATTTTATAGTTTCTTGGAGTTTTGATTACGAAAATGGCATCTATTTGCAGATTCTAAATTGAACTAACTGCTGACTGATTTTTTTTTTAAATATGATATGGCTATCAATTTCTAGATTTCTTGGGGCGCTGATTACGAAAATGGCATAATTTTTCAAATCCAAGATGGCGGACATAATTATCTTTCAAATTTTGCTATGGGTGTAAATTTCGAGGTTTCTTGGGGTGCTGATCACGAAAACGGCATCATTTTTCAGATCCAAGATGGCGGACAAAATTATTTTTCCAAATTGTGATATGGGTGTCAATTTTGAGATTTCTTGGTGTGCTGATTAATAAAATGCTCTGAAAAATATGTCATTTTCGTAATTAGCACCCCAAGAAACCTAGAAATGGATACCTATGTCATATTTTGAAAAGAACATGTTACTGTCATTTAGAACTGAAAAAAAAGTCATTTTCATAATCAGCACCCCAAGAAACCTCAAAATTGATACTCATATCATATTCTGAAAAAAAAATGTATAAGGCATCTTGGATCAGCAAACTTATGCCATTTTCTTAATCAGCACCCCAAGAAACCTAGAAATTGATACCCTTATCGTATTTGGAAATGAAAAATCTGTCCACCATGAAAACAGGTGTCATGTTCGAAATCAGCATTCCAAGAAATCATGAATTTGATAACCATACCACTTTTTCGAAAAACAATTGTGTTTGCCATTTTGGATTTATTTCAATTACTATTCTTATTTTATTTCAACAACTATTTTTATTTCACTATTTTACTTGTTTTAATTCGACTAATTCTTATTTTACTATGGTAGACCATAGTAAAATAAGAACTTGTTTCGCCGAACAATACCGCTTACCGATACAATACCGCTGTACCAACTCCCGCATCCCGCTCCTCAAGTCGGTAGCGAACATTTTCAAGGCTAATATCTAATATATATCTACTAGCTTTTACTGGCTAGCTCGTCTGCGTGGACTTCAGGTATAATACAACATACAATATACAGGTTCCCTTGAAACATCTTAAGTCCCATTAGTTTAATTCATTCGTTCGATCGTTGGACAGGTGAGTTTTTTTTTCTCATTGTTCTACCGTCAGCAAAAAAATCCTCCTCTACCTCTGAACACATCTGTAATCTATATATACTCTACCTGTCAACAAAATTTCATCGAAATCCGTACAGCCGCTATAGCATGACTGACCAACAACAAACAAACATCCATACTTTCACATTTATAATAGTAAGATTGAAAAATATCTGTACTCGTATATAACTAACTAAATTATATCTTACACAAAAAATAGGTACCTACTTACTTACTCATATATAAATTACACGTAGGTATAGCAAGTATAAAGAGTAATCAACTATATATATGTACTCCTTCAGTTAATTTGTGTTTCTTTTTCAACGTCAATGATGCGTGTTGCAACGTCAATATTGTCAATGTATTTATATTCTTTGACAACACAGACCAATCAGCCCTAGTCGATGTTTGACAACAACATAAAATCAACTCGCGCAAAAACATAGGAGATGGCCACTATATAGTAAAATATTAAGTCCGTAAACACTCGTGTTGTATAGTAATACATATTTTTTGTTAGGTTTTACTCATAACATTGCAGTAACATCCCAAAATACGCAAGTTTATATTCCGAAAGCACGCTGTACGTCCTCCCGTCACAAGGGGCCGTAGCCGACTAGCCAACAGATGTTGACTGGAGATTACAGTATGGCGGGACGAAGAAGCTCGCGCTCATGCACGGAAATTTCGACATTTTATTAATTTTCAGTAATAAAAAACACAAAAAAAAATCTCAAAACTCTTCAGTCAAACTGTAAGTAATTTAAAGCCTTTTCTTTTGCAATAAAAACGAAGCAAAAAGATTGTGCCGTTTTGGAGAACATTTGCATTTTAATTACGAAAATAGGGGCATTTTGAAATGGTTTTTTCTAAAAGGGGGTTAGCAAATATAACATTCTGTTCAAATCAAAATATTAATTGAATCCTTGCCTGTCGTTCGTGTATTTTTATTTTGCTGATTCAATTAACAGTTTTTATAGAATTTGACTTAAATCATGTACGAATTTAGGCATTTCATCTATCTTAAAGCCTTAAGTCACCAGGGTTTACATTATCGCTTATCACCTGACAGATAAACGAACTCCCACTGGTACTCTACCATCAATAAAAATTACAGTGCTCAACATGATTATGCACATCGAGTCTATGAAAGCCAATCGGCTAGTTTCGGCTTTATCAGTCGGCTCAGCTCAGTCGGTTCGGCTCAGTCGTGCGTGTGCCGCGTTCCGGATCGGACGTGTTATACCTACTCAATTATTACCGTTCAGCGCGGTATTAGCCGTCGCTCGAAACTTTGGTTGCCATGAGTGACACACAGGTGACAAACGAGCTGCTGGCGTTCTTGCAGCAGAAGCTGGATGTGATGGACGAGATATCTGCCATCCAAATCTGTTCATCAAATTTCAGCGAACAAGAAATCGCAACTGCCAAGGTGTTCCTGTATACGTCGCTTAACAGAAGCGACCAGATGGTGTCCCGTAGACGTGACGGGACTAAGAAGAGTCTGCAGGACATAATTACCCTGCTGAAGGAGGTGGCTCCAGATGAAGTTCCGACATTTGTGGCGAAGGACCTGAATAAATTGCCTCCGGTAACTTTCGACCACGTGGATGTGACTTGCCTTTTGAGAGACATAGTTTCTTTGAAGACGAGCTTAGCAGAGGTGCAAAATAAATTAGACGCCTCCCAAGTTACCGTCGCTGATTTGCGGTATGCGCTGCCCGCGCACCCCGCACCCCCGCCCCCGTCCCCGCAGCCCTTCCCCGCGCTGCACGACCTCCAACACGACCGGTCCGAATGGTCACTGACAGTGTTTCTGCGACGATTCCTGCGAAGCCCAGGCCTGAAAAGGCCACGAACCGGGCTGATAATAACGATAGTTTCGTGACGGTAAAAGGGAGGAAGCGCCGTCAGCGAACCATCAAGAACAGCTGCGGTAAGGCTCCAGTAGACCCCAAAATAGGTCTGCACGCAGCGAAACCGAACACGCCGGTGTACATCTCCCGCCTCCACTACACGACCGAGTCGGAAGACGTCATGGAGTTCTTACGTCGAAAGCTGAAATACACGCTGAGAGTGCAGCTGCTGGAGTCGCGCCGCAACGTCAACTTCAAGTCGTTCGTGGTGCGTGTGCCGACATTCCTGCTGCACCTCGTCCTGGAGGAAAGCTTTTGGCCGCAAGATGTGGTGTTCCGTCGCTTCCGGGGACAAGTGCCACTCGAACGCACAATGACACAGTGCAAGTGAAGTGTACTAATATAGCTAAAAGTTGTATGTACTAACACAATATAATATATATTAATATGTATGTTTGTTTATAAGGTATATATTTATATGGGCCTATTGTTTAATTATAATCAATTTTGTTGCCTGAAATAAATGGATAAATAAAAAAATAAAATAAAAATAAATTTACAGAGCGTTATCTCTGCTGTACACTGCCTACGTAAGCATCCGTAGTCCGGATGGTCAAAACTTGATCAAAATGGTCGACAAATGTCAAATAGGTAAGGTGCGAAAGAGATAACGCTCTACAGATTCGAAATAAGCCGATGTCTCTTCCTGAAGTCGATGTGCATTATTTCTTGTTGGATACTGTACTTAGCTCTTTCGGGTGTAAATTTCAGAGACGAGAGTCCATCCGAGTCACGTTTGTTAATCTTGAACCAGACAAAAGTAAGCGTAATTAACCGAATTTAGCAATTAGTCATCAAATAAGCCCAGACAAAATCCGTCAGGTTTTAACCAACTTAATTGCTTAATTCCTGCCGGTATGCCGGTTGTGCGTTTCAACCATTGTGAACAAGATAACTTTTAAAGGCGCCGCTTTAATTAAGTGTTACCGCCATATTAGACTCGTTTGCATCTCGCCAGATGATCGCGAACCGTTAATTGTTTACAATACGCAAGCTAGCAACTGAGGGAGACACACGGGCGTTTTGGTCCGCGAGCTATCTGAATTCAAGTCACAGGAAAACATAGTTATATTTTGATATTGCGTCTAATTTAAAACGTTAAGTTATAAATTAACTAACAATGTGTGGTATTGTGTGGTCATGAGTTTTTTTTTTTTTACTGGTGGTAGAGCTCCAGTGACGGAGCTCGCGGGCGTAGGCACCACCGCATTACCTGATTTACTTGCCGCTAAGTGGTAGTGTTCATCCCCATCTGTCCGTGTTCCGGTCAAGTGGTAATGTGCGGCCCTGCAATTTCCGGCACAGAGGCATAACACCTTAGGCCTCAGGAGTGGTAACGCATTTGCATTTTGACCTTGGTCTTTGTGTCGGGTGTCTATAGGCTGCAGTCATCACTTAACATCAATGTGAACTGCATGCTTGTTTGCCACTTCAATTACATAAAAAATATATATATAATAGTGATAGACACGTTTATTAGACCAACTCCAAACCTAGTACTCTATGATGTGATAGACAGGGAGCGTTGATAGAACAGATAGCAGAACTCTCGCGCTTCACGGCTGTTTATTTCCCCTTACGTTGTACGTTCTTGAAGGGGTGAAGCTAATGCATTGGTTGTACGGTCTGGTTTAATTTTTTTTTCAGATTTATATTTGGTTAAACTGTTTTGTGATAACTTTGGTGAAGTTGTTGAATAAAGTGCACGTGCTTTCTTTTGTCTTTATGTCATTGAGGTCAATTGGCATTACATTTGCCATCGTGCAGATTGTGAAACGGTCATTACGTTCATTGCTGTACCTACCTTATGCAATCTCTGAGTGAATGATTGATGGTTAGCGTAGAAGTATTATCCCATAGGTAAATATCGGTAGGGATAATGTTAAAACGATATAGACACCTTCTATATATCCGTGTTCGGTCAAAATTTGGGTTAAATGGAAACTTAAGTAATTTAGAGAATTTAGTGCATTAAAATGTTCTTAGCTAGAATAAGACTTACAATCAATATGAACTATAAGTTTGTTTGTCACATAATGACATACGAAACTGTCATATTCTCTCACGATAAAAAAAATCGTGTTCTCGCACGACATGCTCCAAAGTGTTTTTATATTAAGGAAGGTGTTTATTTTCTTCTATGAAGATTTAATGTATAAAATCGGTTAAATTTTAATTTTATTTAATTTGAATATTTTAAAATTATTTTTATTAATACCTATAGAATAATAATAATTATTGTAAGTCATTCGCTTTAGCTAGCTTGTAATCTGAAAATGAAAAAGTGTCTTTGTAGATCAAATTGAAATAGAATGTTTGAGTTTGGGTGGCAAACGAGTATAAAACTCACATTGATGTTAAATGATGACTGCAGTCTAGAGACATTGGACATCTACACAAAAACCAGAGGTCAAAATGCAGATGCGTTGCCACCACTGAGACCTAAGTTGTTATGGCTCTGTAATAATTACCTATTACGGCGCCAAAGTTAAATTGTTGCGAACTTCATGATTCTTATACACGAAAGATTTCGTGTATATTAAAATCGTCCTATTCTAGTACATATTATTATTAATAAAATTAATGTGAACGCTTGCCGAACTCTGCAGCCGTGTGTCACCACTGGTACCGGCGCAGGTCGCGGCTGCACAACTTGGCCTATACGCGGAAACCAGTCGGCGACTGCATTTATCTGATATCGCTTTGTTTGCCTTACACCTTAGGTATGTCGGGACCTATGGATACTAATAAGGTAGTATGAAACTATGAACTCTACGTACTTACGGGTTCTGCTTCTGCTTTTATAGAAACAAAAATTTCTAGTGGCACCATTTCAGGCAGTTTCTTTGTCATACATTGTTCAGTCTTGCATGCTCACTTTCTTTGGACACATATATACATATATTTTTACTGGTCGTAGAGCTCCAGTGACGGAGCTCGCGGGCGTAGGCACCACCGCATTACCTAATATACTTGCCGCTAAATGGTAGCGTTCAACACTATCGTGTTCCGGTCAGGTGGTAATGTACGGCCCTGTAATTTCCGGCACAGAGGCATAAGACCTTAGGCCTCAGGAGTGGTAACGCATCCGCATTTTGACCTTGGTCTTTGTGTGGGTGTCTATAGGCTGCAGTCATCACTTAACATCAATGTGAACTGCATGCTTGTTTACCACTACAATTACGTAAAAAAAAAAAAAAAAATATTTCGATGCGACGGTCCGTCTATCAAACGCTTGGTGGTGCAAGGTCGAGTGCAGTGAACCAGGGCACGTGGCAGATCACCAATGCGATGGACGGACAAGTCAAAGCAGCAGTGGGAGGTCAATTGCAGGAGTGGTCGAGAAAGGCAACAGTGAGGGACCAGTGGCGACGCATAGTGAAGCAAATCACAACATCATAACGACCACGATCACTCTGACAAGAGTGTTGCAACTAAGAAGAAGTTAAATTAGTGCCGCTTTAGTCGTGGTAATGGAGGTAACATTGTACCCGTGCGAAGCCGGGGCGGGCCGATAGTAATAGCACATTATACTGGTGGTAGGTGGCGGGCGAAGGCACCACCGCATTACCTAATATAATTGCCGCTAAATGATAGTGTTCAGCACTATCGTGTTCCGGTCAGGTGGTAATGTACGGCCCTGTAATTTCCGGCACAGAGGCATAACACCTTAGGCCTCAGAAGTGGTAACGCATCTGCATTTTGACCTTGGTCTTTGTGTGGGTGTCTATAGGCTGCAGTCATCACTTAACATCAATGTGAACTGCATGCTTGTTTGCCACTTCAGTTATATAAAAAAAGCGTATAATTCCTAGCTTAGCTTACATTCACATCATTCAATGAGCACCTAGCACTATCATAATTAGACACTTAGAAAATGCACCATTCAGTATAATCACTAGTTTTCAATAGGTAATTGCAAGTAAGCCTATCCATACAATTTGGATAACTGAGAATAGCCATAATAACCATAGATTTTTTCATATTTTATCTATGGCAATAACACATTTAATTTTAATGTACGGCCCTGTCATTTCCGCCACAGAGGCATAACACCTTAGGCCTCAGGAGTGGTAACGCATCTACATTTTAACCTTGGTCTTTTTGTGGGTGTCTGTAGGCTGCAGTCAACACTTAACATCAATGTGAACTGCACACTAGTTTGCCACTTTTGTGAAATAAAAAAAAATGTTACAGGTGGCGAGCCTATTGACATCTCCGGACACATTACCAAACTTCAAGGTACTGGGAAACTTCCAGAAAATGGAAAAATCCCAATAGAACCAGAGATGAAGGATTCTATACCGTTATCTCTAATATCCCCCGACGGAATCGAATACGGGATCTCAGCGTAGTAGTAGTGGCCTGCTAGCACTAGGCTACTGAGGCAGTTCTATATTTAGATATGTCATACTTAATATATGTACAAAATCATTACTTAAGAGTAGCTTAACTATAAGGTATAAAGGTAAATTAGGAGACGTATTGGTATGGCTAAAAGTGCAATATCCCAGCTCCAGCGAATATGAAAAAACCACAACATATCTCGGCGAACAAAGACGAAGTTGGTCAATTCATTAGTGTTCTCCATTTTCAATTACGCTTCGGAAACATGGACACTAAAGAAGGCCGATCGCGACCGCATCGATGCTTTTGAGATGTGGTGCTGGCGGAAAATGCTGCAAATACCATGGACTGCTTTTCGTTACAACGAGTCGATCCTTCGCGAGCTCAACATCAAAACCAGGCTCTCTACCATCTGCCTGCGAAGAATCCTCGAATTCTTTGGACACATTGCTCGAAAAGATGGACATAACATTGAGCAGCTTATGGTTACTGGAAAGGTCGATGGCAGAAGGCCTAGAGGTCGTAGCCCAGTCAGATAGTGTGACCGGATCCGCTGTACTCTGGACACAAAACTTCACGAGGCACTCCATGAAGCCAAGGACAGACACCGATGGAAGAATATCATCCGTCACAAATTAATCTCTCATCGAGGAGTACGACGCGAGGAGGAGGATCTAGGTATAGAATACTTACATCGTACGACCCTATATTATGCAGATTAGCTAATTGTTTATTATATTATTTTGCATTAACACATGCTTGTGAAATACATTTATTAAAAGACTGACTGGTGGTAGAGCTCCAGTGACGGAGCTCGCGGGCGTAGGCACCACCGCATTACCTGATTTACTTGCCGCTAAATGGTAGTGCTCAGCACTATCGTGTTCCGGTCAGGTGGTAATGTACGGCCCTGTAATTTCCGGCACAGAGGCATATCACCTTAGGCCTCAGGAGTGGTAACGCATTTGCATTTTGACATTGGTCTTTGTGTGGGTGTCTATAGGCTGCAGTCATCACTTAACATCAATGTGAACTGCATGCTTGTTTGCCACTTCAAATACATAAAAAAAAAAAAAAAAAAAAAATGGAAAGAAAAATTCTTACGATACGATATTTACGATACGATTCTGTACGATATTCAATAAACTGCAAAGTTTATTAAATCGGTTGCCTAACTAGCATAGTATGGCAATAGATGGCGCTGCTGCACCATAAGGCAATGCAATAAATGTGAAGGAAAGATTTGACAAATCGGGCAGGACTTCGGTAGCTCAGTTGGAAGAGCGGCTGGACTAGATTGCCAGTGGCCGCGAGTTCGAGTCTCGCCTGAAGTCAAATTTTTCTTTCCATTTTTCTTTTCTTTAAATAAACAGATTAGCTAAGTTACACAATACTATTTTAAAGGATATAATAATGTTAATTAGGTAAATGTTCTTAATGTATTTGCTAGGAATCAGCGCCGTAGATATTTTCGGAGCAAATTAGCTGTGCCAGACTGACAGACAGACAGCCTCGCGGGTAAACTTTTAAGGTTTTTTTCTTTTTGAGAGAATCTTAAATATGTCATAATTACGTAATTGAAAGAAAATATTTTTTTCTTCCTAAAGAAGGTCCCTCCATGCACCTATCGGCATCTTCGCAAAAACTACATAAAATGAACAATGTCGAACACATAAAAAAACCCGAGAATCAAGTACAGGGTAATTCAAATGGCGTTCACTTACACCGTCGATCAATGTAACGCATTTTATGGTCATTTTATTATACTTTAATTAGCCGCATGTCATCACTTCGCATCGTTAATAATTAACTTTTTGCTTCTTACGTCGCAAAAATTATGATTAACTTCAAGCGTACTGCGCAATTCGGATTTTGAACTTTTAATTTGCAGAAATAACGGACGTGCCTCTTTATAAAAATTAAATAGGTAATTTTTATTTTTATGACATTATTTTGCAATGAAGCGTGTCATGTCATGTCAGCCTAATAGCTAGGTATGTACCTTTTAAGCTGGAGCAGCCTCTTTGCTCCCCGATAGCCTGTTGAAGTAGACCATCGTTTCTCAAATTTTCGGCTCCACGTACCCCTGTTAAAAAGTATCCAGATGACAGTGAACCCCTCAACTAATTTGTGTAATGTTTTAGGGGGGTTTCCCCCCTAAAGAAAACAATAAAATTGACTGTTGAAGAAAACAGTGTTTTTATTTCAATAAAAGGTAGGCTTACCCCTTCAGGAATTACAGGCGTGAAGTTACGGTTTTTTATAACAAATAAAGAGCTGAAAAAAAAATGTTGATACTTATATTAATGTGAAGGGTGTGCTTGTTTCTTGTCACAATTGAAGTCAATTTTAGGACTAATTTTGGTCAATTTTCCCTTAGGATTTCCATTAAACCTTAATTCTGACTCGGCATCAAGTCGGTTTATAGTAAATCTTGTCGCGAACCTCCCTGCCATCGAATACCTACTTAGTAGACTAATGCCGGCTCGAGTCGTGTAAGTCCATCAAAAAAAAAATTACATAAAACATTTTATTGGTAACTCGCTAAATGGTTGGAACTCTGGCGAACAAAGTCTTAAAATAGATAATCAAGTTTACAAGTAGGTAGGTACCTAGGTAGAGAAATCCGATCACAATTTTTCCATTACAACATATAAAAGCGATACATAAAGCATCGCCAACACGGATTGAACTGTATCAGGGATATCATAATTAACTCGCATGGCGGCGTGTTCAAATTAAATTATGTTGAAATTAAACGTTACGGCCGCAATAAATCGGCGCGGGCGCAACCGTGCAAGCGCCGCGCCGTTACGCGCGTAAGATGTATCGCTCACTTCTATCCCACGTGATTGTGTGGCCCAAGTGTTTCCAAACACTTTAGGTTGTAATAAATATTGATAGAAATATACCTATTATAGCGTCGCTGGCATGCAAATCCTGCATTTTATTTGAAATTTATCAGCTAATTAGATTCCTAGATAGGAAGAGAAATGTAGGTAGGCCAAACAGACGGTGGGCTGATGATTTAAATGATATAATTGGAAAAGACTGGATAATCAAAGCCAAAAACAGAGAATACTAAAAAAATATGGAGGAGGCCTTTACTCAAGGAGGGGTGTCCATGTCCCATAACCTAGGTAGCGATAGCTACAACGAAAGCGAAAGCTTTAGACATAAGGAATAAAATAATACTAACATAGGTAAATTAAGGTATAAAGGGGGTATTTTAGAAATTAAAGAAAAATCGGAAAGAACAAAATTGACTCGGGCAGGAATCGAACCTGCGACCTCAGGACATCCAGTCCAGCCACTTTACCACTAAGCTACCGAAGTCCCACACCAAGGCGTCAAATTTTGCTTTCCGTTTTTTTTTATTTTTAACCGATTTAGGGTCGGTGTTTACAAGAAGGTAGAGGTCTAGTTGGATGAATGTCCACAATCAGGGCCCTGTTACTTCCTTTTTGTTTCACTTTTGTTACAGTTCTCATATTTGTTACGAAAATCATTTTTGTTCTTTTGGTGACTGTACAATTTTTTTAAATATTAACCCAACTACAATTACGCGTTCAAGAAAACAATTTTCCCTACAAATATGTAAAGTGTCACCTGTAGAGAGAAAATGTTCATTAAACCGAAACTTGTAAAATTTTAGGTACAATTCTACAATTCCGTAGATTTTTCACCATGGTAATTTTGTAAGTTGTATTCTATTATTGAACAGAAACTTGTAGAATTGTAGGCTGTGAGATACTATTTTATTAATGTTTATTAAATAGAGCCCAGATAGCCGCGTAAACCCCACTCTAGCACCACGCGCCATATTTAAAACTGAGCCGTAAAAAACCTAAGCTATAAAAATAAGACTATTGAAGCGTACACGCACCAAGTTTCGATTGCAACTGCGTTCCATAACTTAACCCGTTGGATAAATGAATAACTTAATATCGCTATTCAATTGTGTTGGTTCATTTCTGCTACTTGAATGTAGACTTGAATCAATAACAAGAAAGAAGATTCTACTTTATTCAACTGCATTATTTGATTTTAATGAAAGCTACCTTATTCTTTTTATTTTAAGGAAGCAAAGAAGTAAGCATTAGTCATAGACTGGTTAACTAATTTTACTATGCAATATTATACCTTAGTATCCAATTTGGTATTCAGTATCTATATTACCTACTGTTACTACTACTGTACTTCTACGGTATCTTGATTTTCTTGACTTAGCAATTTGCAATTACTCTACATTCGTAACGAGATCAGAATCTATGCCATTAAGTCATTAATAATAATATCGGTCTCCAAGATTAGACAAGATTGTTTTATATTATTTCGCATTAACACATGCTTGTGAAATATATTTTATTTTTAAAGAAAAAAACCTAACTAGCGTAGTTGGTAATAGATGGCGCTGCTGCTACCATAAAGCAATGCAATAGATGTGAAGGAAAGATTTGACAAATCGGGCAGGACTTCAGTAGCTCAATTGGAAGAGCGGCTGGACTAGATTCCCAGTAGGTCGCGAGTTCGAGTCTCGCCTGAAGTCAAATTTTTCTTAGACAAGATTATTCAAATAGATTGATATAATATAGTTATGTCGTTAATCTGTTACATTCTCTAAACCATAATATGATTTCTGGTGAAACTCCATTGAACCCAAATCTGGGGGCACGGTAGCGCCTCCGCCAAGACGAACCAAGAGGAGCGCAAGGGAACCTTACTTTTCCCTAAAATGTTTTTCGAACCAACTTGGGTTTGGATTACACAAAATAAAGATTTATTTTATTACACCTAGTAATCTACAACACTATAAAAAAGTAAGTAACAGTGGATGAACAAACGGTAGCAAAACACACACAAGTTTATGAAAGTTAGGTTAGAGTTAAGTCGTCTAGAGTTTGAAACTTGGCTCTCCGTGAGATACGTTAAAAACGTACCTTCACGCGTATAATCTTGAAATGCTAGGCAGAGGTTAATGCAAACACCCATGATTCGCCGGTTACGTTTGTATAAAAGTCTTTGCCGCCCCAGGATTGTAACCCAGGACCAATTACGTTTTTTTTACGAACAATGTAACTTACCTACTTACTTACTTTAAACTTTACTAATGTTCCCTAATGATAATAAACGCAGTCGCATGCTATGAGACAGTTTACAATATATTTATCAAAGTTTTCTTCGTAATTTATCTATATTTTTATTCGTATCCCCTTAATAGCAAACTATAATCAAAACATTAAAATATTAATAATATCATCATTATTACATACAGTCTTGAACTTTGTTGATATAAATGTGCATTATATTAAAATTATCTTTTCCATAAGTAAGTATATGGAATTTCTCTCTTAAGCTGTCAACAGGAATTGAGTTACCAATATTTTATCAGTGCACAAATCGATTAGTTTCCAAATGAATAGTAATAAACATTATTAATTTTAAAACAACAAGTGTAAGCGAGAAAAAGATATCAATCTGAACGATTAAAAATTAAATAGTTTAATACATATGTTAAATTTATAGTTGGATATCGAAGTCATAATAAATCGATTTCGATTACAATAATATACAGCGGTCACAATACAAAATGGCGTCGCGTGCAAACGCAAAACTTAATTTGTCATCTACAATTGAAGACGGACGGACAGAACGAAAATTGTATACACGCGTGAAAAATTCATAATTAAGATCTTGGATGAGATCAATACAAACTTGTTTCCAACACTGTAACTTTAACCAATGTCGAATTGCTGCACATACATTGACGTTCCTAAATAATATCTAAGAAACCAATAACAACCATCCAGCAATGAATAACATGGAGAATTGCGAAAAAAAAAACACCGATAAAATCGCACAAAACGCGTATACACGCAACACAGATCGCCTCAAAGACAACCATGCAGACCATCAGATAGCATTAAAACAAATTAGTTGGGAAAGAAACAAATACAAAATACTGTAGGCGGTATGAATTATGTCTTATAATTAAACCCTACCGTATCCATACGAACCAGTTCGTATTAAATAACTCCATTTGGACCGATAAACGATAAACGTTGGTTTGGACATCGATAATTATTTAGTGGTAAATTGGCCTTACGATTATTGTGGCAACGTGCGAAACGGTTGGCAATTTTTTTCTTTGCATTCGACAGGTACGGTGAGGTTGTTGACTTTAGTTTTGAGTGATCGATAGGCTGAACATTATATTGGGACATTTGAGTGGTTTTTCGCTTAAAAGGAACACCATCCCTATTAATATTATTAATTAAAATTTTGAACTTAGACTTAATAGTCTGCGAGAACATACTCGCTGAGTAGATTCCGACGATATTCGTCGGAATATCGGATGACCGTTTTCGACTAAATATTTTAGTTATTTTCATAGAAGTAGAAGGGGATAGGCATATTCTTGAAGAACCGATTGTCGTTGTTAAAGGCGGCTCCGAACCACCGCATTACCTTATTTGCTTACCCTAAATGGTAGAGCAGTAGTGGTAGTTCAGCGCTATCGTGTACCAGTTAGGTGGTAATGTACTGTAATTTCTAGCAAAGTGACACTATAGCCTAGAACTCAGGAGTAGCAACGCATTATTTTGACGGTTATAAATTATTAGAACGCTAATCAAATCGTGGGTATGCTAAGTAAAACTAAGTCAGATTCTTTAGATCCAGGAAAACGAAATTTCATCCGTAAACGTAAATACCACTCGTAACTCCTGTACAAAGTGAAACAAATATTTTTACAGGAACATAAACTAAAATATATATATATATATAAAACATATATTGAGGCAATAAAAAATAATACCAATACATGAAAAGTCGCCTAAAACCCGTCTTGACTGTTGGGCACTAACGGAAAACTTGTTTGTCCAAAGAAGTATGCATCTCGCTTCAAAGTCATTCAAAGAATTATGCTAAGAATTAGGGGACTATTACAAACATTAAAGGTTTCTCTATTAGATTAAAATTTTATCTATATCTTATCATTTTGCTCATCACCAACCATTTCTTTACATTATTAACGTAATATAATCTGTGTGTAACTACAAAACTTATCAGTCTTAGCCTTGCGGCTTAAGTAATTTTGCCTCTGTACTAGTTATTACTGATCCATAGTTATAAGTAGTCACACAAAAACAAATAAAATAAAGTTACTGTAGAATACCAAAAAACATGTGTAACATAATCAAGCAAAATTAAAACCCTATTGGTTTCATTCAAGGTCGTCTCCAAGAAATCAGACCCATTAAACTATGTTAAATCTTGATAATAACCGCCTGTTCGACCAATAGAAAAGCAGTTAAATTAAATTGTTTCATTTGATACGTTAAATTACGGAGGCTCCATTTGCTATTTTTATACTGAACTAACTTTCGCGAATTTTGTAGCATCCATCATTATAATTAAATACATTGTTTTGAGATATTTTTTTCTCGTCTTCAATTATTTAAATTTGCCAAAATTCTGAGGAATTCTTTAATTTATTCTGTATATGTATATTTGTTTTAAACTTTCACGATTTGTATTCATATTTTTATGTTGTAAACGGGACTTAATCGCGTACTATTTTAATCGAAGTATTTACCTCGACACTCGACGTTTCGGCCGTAATGCGACGGCCGTGGTCACGAGTAGACTGGTATATGTATATTTACGTTAAAGTAAAAAAAAAACCCTACGTTCTATCATATATTTTAAATCATATCAATCTTTGTAATATCTGCCAGTGAATGACAAAGAATGTCTCATATTCTTTTCGTTTAGTCCTAGCTTGTCCGTTTCTGAAAGAGAGAATGGAACGTTCTGTTGAGAATTAAAAACAGGTATTATTCTTAACTTTTTTTGACGATTGTTTATTTAATTTTTTAGGTTTACTTTGATACATCAATCTATATATCAATTGTTATTCACTTTTTTTTGTAAACTATTACAGGAGATTTTGAAAATTTCCAAATTATTAAATAAAATTTGAATCTTTGAACAAGCATTACCCACTTGTTAGAACCTATTGATATTTATACAAAACCATTGATAGCTTATATGAAAATTGAACTCGAACACCTCGTTTCAATTACATACACAAGTTTACCAGTTATTTACATCTGAGTCACGGAGACAGTGCAAAAACATTTTCTCTGAACTGTATCACGATTTCCTGTACCAAAACTGTAATAATATCGACAAACATAAAGTCATTACATTCAACGATGCCCACACAATCCCGTCCAGTCGTTATATTAATTAATTAAACACATTATCAACTCTCATTATCTGCAGCATTTCGTCCTTTCTTAGCACCGCTTATTGTTATCAATTGTGATCGCAAAAAGTCGTATCTCGCCGACAAAGATACACTAACATTGCTCCGACGGAATTCGACGGAACCCGCGCTCATTAACGCTTCTCATGCGCAACTCTGATTTTAGATATCGTAACATATTATACACCATGACCGGACACGATGGAATTACAACTTTATTTGTACGATATAGGGTAGTTATTCCAAAGATAATTTAGCATTACGAATCCCGATAATAAAGACTTATCTGCATTTTTAAGCTACGATTGGAATAAACAGTTTTAATGCTACGTTATAAAAGTATTTTTAATAAAAACGCCTGTTGCACTTATGCTTTTACTAAAACGCACTCAATACATATTTTTCTGATACAACAGACCTACAACTATCCACATTTAATCTGAATTCTGCTGTATCTCTAGATTTTTTACGTTGTTTTTACAGCGCTTCAAGTTGGTAGATACGTCTTTTTACGTCGCTAACAAATACACGATGTGCGATTAGTGTTTTTGCGTGAGCAGCGTAATTAGGAGCTATCGGCGGCTCGTATGAAGACATAAATAAAGCCTAGCTGCTTCAGTTGAAATTTCGATCGATCTGCAAAGATATGTCAATTATCTCCGCCCGGTAGCGATGCCAGGGTGTGGATGTAAACGCTTATAATTTTGTGACAGTTGACCTTTTTTTTGGCGTGGACAGATCTTTGAGATTACAGGTTAAGTTATTAAGTGTGGCGAAGGTTTTGCACGGTAATACACGTGAGGCACAAAATAAAACCGGCCAAATGCGACGAACTCGCTTACACAGGGTTTCGTCATTGACTTTCGTCATTTTACTGGTGGTAGAGCTCTAGTGATGGAGCTCGCGAGCGTAGGCACCACCGCATTACCTAATAGGTATACTTACAGGTAAATGGTAGTGTTCAGCACTATCGTGTTCCGGTCAGGTGGTAATGTACGGCCCTATAATTTCCGGCACAGAGGCATAACACTTTAGGTCTCAGGAGTGGTAACGCATCTGCATTTGGACCTTGGTCTTTGTGAAAGTGACTATAGGCTGCAGTCATCACTTAAGATCAATCTGAACTGCGTGCTTGTTTGCCACTTCCATTACATAAAACAGAATCCAGCTCATCGTTTTTTACTTAAAGATTACAGGAAAAGCTAGTCTATGGTTTTTCATTTGGCGGTAAATAGATTAGGTAATGCGGTTGTGCCTATGCCCAAGAGCTCAAACACTGCAACTATACCACCAATAAAAAAATTGCGATCAAATAAATATCTTGTATAAGTGAAAAAGTATGAAAATTGTTTAACACTTGTCTGAATAACGATCTTAATGTCATAATTTTCGCCTCTTAAGCCAATAACATTTTATGGATATTGATAGTTGGTACCATAGATTTCATCTTTATTCATATCTAGCTGACCCGGCAAACTTCGTATTGCCTCACAATGAATGAATAATGTGTCAAAGGTTTGATAGATACGAACTATTTGTATGGGAAAATGAAATTGTGGTTTACTGTTTCCCTTCAATTTCTTCATATTTTCTTACCTTTTAAACCTTCCCTGGACTTGCAAAAATCATTCAAATCGGTCTAGCCGTTCTCGAGTTTTAGCGAGACTAACGAACAGCAATTGATAGATAGATGAAATATGCAGTTAAAATAGGTGGTAACTGCAGATGCTTTAAAATACCTTTACACACCTACTTTTTGTATACCTACTAACGACACTATCATGTTTTATGGCGTCAAGTATCCAATTCTATGGACAATAAATGTATATGTCGTGGCCGTATAGTGAAATTGCTCATATCATGATGTATTCGATCATTTAATGAAGAATTTAGGTGAGTACATCATGAAATGGTCGCAATTCATGAAATATTCGAACATATTTTTTAAAGAAAAATGGAAAGAAAAATTTGACTTCAGGCGAGACTCGAACTCGCGGCCACTGGGAATCTAGTCCAGCCGCTCTTCCAACTGAGCTACCGAAGTCCTGCCCGATTTGTCAAATCCTTCCTTCACATTTATTGCATTGCCTTATGGTGGCAGCAGCGCCATCTATTGCCATACTATGCTAGTTAGGCATTAGGCATTTTTCTTTAAAAAATATATTTCACAAGCATGTGTTAATGCGAAATAATATAATAAAAAATTATGTTCGAACATATCATGATATGAGCAATTTTACCATAGGGCCACGACAAATATATCGATACCAGCATATTAACATACATATAGGTATTTAGTATTTATCGTTTTTCGTTATATCGTTGCATTCCTAAGAAAGACCATAAATAATATCCCGATTCTCGACGTTAATTAAAAATTAAAATAAGTATTCAAGCACTGAACCGAAGACAATTTTTCAATTTCCCAATAATCATTCGTTTACAATAGTTATGCAAAATAGCTAATTAACACCTAACAGTGTGGCAGTGGTCAGTGAATTGCACAACTGTGTAATTACTTGCCGTTGTGCACCGGTGCAACCGATCTGCATATCAAATCGGGTGACCATTCTGTACGTGCATTTTCTACTACTAGCTTTTTTCCCGCGGCTTCGCTCGCATAAGAATTTCCCGTAGGTATGAGTGATTTTCCCGCTGTAAAAAGTAGCCTAAATGTTGGCCAGGCTTAGTATCTATACACCACAAAAAGTTTCATTCGAATCCGTCCAGTATCTTCGGAGATTAGCCTGGACAAAGGGACAAACAGACACAAAAAAATTAAAAGTTATTGAAAAGTGTCCTAATACTATTTTAACATCGTCCCCAATAATTTTTTTGTAAATATATACAATATACAGACACGCGGATTTTACTGTTTTATTATAAGTATGTATAGATTATATTTGTTTTACTAAGATGATAATAACGTTTTCGTAGGTTTTCGCGAGCTTCATACATTGTAGAAATTAAACTTGCTGATTTTCTCGCGTATACAACACTCCCAAACCTCTTACACCCGACGTTTCGGTCGCTTTCCAGCTACCGTGGTCAGTCTGCCCGTGACGTGTGATAATATTTTTATTTTTCCTCAAATGTACAGAGCATTCAAATATTATTAAATTGAGGTGGGTGCAAATCATATGTCTAGGCAATTTTGATATCTCTATTGGAAATCACGAAATAAATATCTCAGTTATGTTATTTAAATTATTACAGATAAAAAAACACACCGATTGTTATTAAAAAAGCACAGAACAATATTACAATAAATATTTTTAGAAATACAAAAAATACAATTTAAAAAAAATGTTTCTAATGCCATTATACTTTTCAAATAATCGCATTGCTCTTTTATTCTCTTTAGTTTATTTCATGTTTGCGTATAGAATGTACTCTCCTTTTCCCAATATCATGGTCGCCGCAAGTTCAGCAGTTATGCATACGCATGCAAATATAAGTACATAACCGGATTTATTACAGCACTGAACAACTGAACGTTGGTCACGCTAACGCTGACCCATTCAATATATCTTCGTTTTTCTGCGCGCGCTCATTCTGTTACTTTACCAAATATGGTCAAACGGAACGATTTGACTGATGGATGTTGCTGCCTGAATAATTGATCTGATAAACGACAAATACAAAAAATTATCTACATTCTGCCAATAGCCTAGTGGTAGCAGGCCATTACTACTACGTTGGGGTCCTGGGTTCGATTCCCGGGTCGGGGACTATCAGAAATAATGATATAAAATCCTAAATCTCTGGTTCTATGGGGAATTTATCATTTATTAGAAGTTTCGCAGTACCTCGAAGTTTGGTATAAGTGCCCGGATATGTCAACAGGCTCGCCATCTGTTACATGGGCCAAAACGTAACCGGCGACTCGTGGCTGTGTGTTTACTTACACCTATGCTTGAATGCATGCATTTACCTCTGCCTTCCCCCTCGGTTATTACTGGTGTGAAGTTACGATCTACATTTCATTATATTTTTTACTGGTGGTATTTTTTACAGAGTTTTAATGTACTCGAGGGCGGGCGTAGGCCCCACCGCATTACCTAATCTATCTGCCGCCAAATGGTAGCCTTCAGCACTATCGTGTTCCGGTTAGATAACAACTTAGGTCTCGGGGGTGGCAACGCAAAATTATCCCTCCGAAACTGAAAGCATCTAGATGATGCCGCATCTTTTAGATTGTAAAATAAAAATAAATAAAATACGCTTACACTCACAGCCCCACAGTAGGTATAAACCTGTGTCGTGGGTGCCGTTGTACACACACAACACATACACAAACACCCAGACCCGAAACAAATATCTGTAGGCCATACAAATATTTGTCCCGGTGCGGGGATCGAACCCGCGACCCTTCGAATCATACGGTCATCTCACACCGCTGGACTAACCGGGTCGTCAAAAAAAAAAGAGTATGCAACATTCTGTTGATACCTATTTTTATTGTTAAGTATTTTTGGACCATTATTTATTTTGTTTTTATTTACTTTGACATATTAATCAACGTGTCAGTTGTTCTTTAATTTTATATTTTGTAATTTGACCCAGCAAATTCTATTATTTCCAAGTGATTAATTTTTTTTTTTTAATTTTAGATTTTTTTTTCATTCGTCTTGGCGGCTGCCTTGCTGTATCCTCAGATATAATGTCGAATCGAAAACACGTTAATTAGTGAAATTAAGTGTTACTTACAAACATCTTCATGCTATAGTTCTTTTTACGGATGAATGAAGTCTAATACGATGATGGACCCATTAATTATCCAAGGTAATGATTTATGGTCTGAAACGGGGGTGATAGGAATATTTAGAATCAGAATCAGAATCAGAAACTCATTTATTCATTTAGGGTGACAGGCACCTCTTATGACACGTCAAAAACAAACAAAATAAATTAAAGCGAATAACAATTGATATACATGTCAAACAGGATAAAAAATATATGTAAAGTCAAGAATATCACTAAGATAAAACTAAATGTAATAAACTAATGTAAAAGTATATCAGTAGGATGTCTCTTTTCCCCTTTACAAACTGATAACAAAGAGTAAAAAGAAAAGAAAAAGAGTCATTCTTTGTCATTCACCGGCAAAGTTCCAAAGGCCAATATGATCTGAGAAAAACGTGCCGGAAAAAACTCAGTCGGCTCTTTTAAAAATATCTCTTAGGCATATTTTTACAATGTTCCATAATTTAAACAAGCTTAAAATTAACAATATAATATCAACATTACACTTTGATTATTAAATTTAACACCCTTGTGGAGCTAGATCAGCATTTAGCCAAACATTTCTATCCTTGAGATAGTCCTCGAGTTTATAGTAAGCTTTTTTACAATCTTTTAATAATCGATAATAACTGTCTAGGTTACCTATAGGTTAAAATGCTATTAAAAAATGTCTCCGTCTTTTTTTTTTCAATGTAATGGAAGTAGCAAACAAGCATGCAGTTCACATTAATGTTAAGTGATGACTGCAGCCCATAGATACCCACAAAATTGACCACGGTCAAAATGCAGATGCGTTACCACTCCTGAGGCCGAAGGTATTATGCCTCTGTGCCGGGAATTACAGGGCCGTACGATACCACCTGAACGGAACACGATAGTGCTGAACACTATCATTTATATTAGGTAATGCGGTGGTGCCTACCCGCGAGCTCCGTCACTCGAACTCGACCACCAGTCCCTATGTCCTCGCTGCTCCATAAATAGATACACACAGCATTAGCCAGAGAAACGCACACCATTCGTCCGAGACGCCCGCCGGTGTAATTACTAATTAACAGACATAACTCATCAATATAGCAATTAATACGCAGCTAGCTCCACGAGCTGCTTATTTAACTAATTGCTGCTGATTTTCATAAAAATCGCTATTTTGTAACAGTTATAGACGGGATGAAATTATACTGAGCTGATATTACAGTACGCAGCAAGAAATATTTATTGCACATCGAACCTACGAAAGAGACGATCGGCTAGTTGCGACTTCGTAGAGCGTTATCTCTGCTATACACTGCCTATCGATAGTCCGGTATTGGTCAAAAACTTGGTCAAAATTGTCGATAAATGTCACATAGGTAAGGTGCGAGAGAGATAACGCTCTATAGACTCGAAATAAGCCGAAGTCTCCTACCTAAAGTCGATGTGCAACGTTTCTTGTTGAATACTGTACCTTCCAAATTTTACTGGCAGTAGAGTTCCAGTGTCAGAGCTCGAAAGCGTTGGGACTTAATATGTCTGCATCCAATTGGTAGTGTTCCGTTTAAGTGGTAATGTATGATCCCGCAATTTTTATCATAGACACATATTACCAGACATAGACACCAATTTAGGCCTCAAAGGTGACAACGCATCTGCATTTTGACCTTCAGTTTTGGTAGATATCTAGTAGGTTGCAATCACGGAATAGATAAATAAAGATGGAATGGTCATGTGGGTGTGGCAAGCTGGCAAGCGTACGGCAACTATGCGTGAACACACACAGTTCGGCAGATCCATTCGTTCGCCGCTCGTAGTGTCGTGTAGACTGCTTCGAACGACATCTCTTGGTAAAATACCATGTAGTGCCAATTTTAACATGTAACATGAAATGTCAGACCTCAAGTATAAAGCGAGGAGGTATATCTTTTCATCGGTAAGTCACAAATAACATTTATTGTTATAATACTTGTAAAAAACATATAAATATACAAAGGAATATGAATATTCGAACTTAAACTGCATTATTTAAACGTTACTGCTAGCGAATACATTGCTCGTTAAGCACTCGCTCAATTAACGCTATTACTGTCTTCGCTTGCAATGTACAGCATGTAATGCGTCCGCTACACTTCGACTAGTTTATTGGTGAGTATATTGTTGTTTGCGTGCGAGTGTTTATTGCCTACGGGCGTTACATCTGAGTATGCAAACTTACGCAAACTAATAGGTGCCTGAGGATTAATGTGTGGGTGATTGTCGAGATGGTGTTACATTTGTGTAAGATATTGCACGGTGGGAGAAAAGCGGCGACACTGGTTCTAATACTAAATTGAAGCAAAGGTCTTTCCATCCTTATTTATCTATTCCGTGGTTGCAATCATCACTTTCCATTCATTTGAACTACATACCTACATGTTTGCCCCAACTTACATTAAAATACGTTTGATTAGAATTCATAATTAAAGACCCCGCTTGTTTAATAGAAGACAATATTTTACACATTTTACCAAATGTACGATATTATATTTAATTTTTAAAGAAAAATGGAAAGAAAATTTTGACTTCAGGCGAGACTCGAACTCGCGGCCTACTGGGAATCTAGTCCAGCCGCTCTTAGTTGGTAATAGATGGCGCTGCTGCTACCATAAAGCAATGCAATAGATGTGAAGGAAAGATTTGACAAATCGGGCAGGACTTCAGTAGCTCAATTGGAAGAGCGGCTGGACTAGATTCCCAGTAGGCCGCGAGTTCGAGTCTCGCCTGAAGTCAAATTTTTCTTTCCATTTTTCTTTAAAAATTAAATATATTTCACAAGCATGTGTTAATGCGAAATAATATAAAACAAATACGATATTATATTACGTCATTTACTTTTAACATAATATGTACATATTTAAAGATCATTAAACTCACGTAACGTTTATAGAACTGATTTGTATTGAACAATTTAAATGAGAAGTCCTCACTAAAATTCCACTTACCAAATTGAATCACGAGATATTCTTGCAATGTAATTAACAGTTGTAAGTAGCCAGAGGACTAAAAGCATCGGATTGTTTTCAGACACGATGCCAATATATCTTTAACAGTAATAATAATAGGATCAAAAGCAGTTTCCTAGTACGTACATATATCATATATTTAAAAATCAATTGCTGTTCGTTAGTTTCGTTAAAACTCGAGAACGGCTGGACCGATTTGGCTAATTTGGTTTTGAATGATTTTTGGAAGTCCAAGGCAGGTTTTAAAGGTAAGAAAATATGAAGAAATTTAAGGGGAACAGTAAAAAACACAATTTAATTCTCCCATTTAAATAGTCGGTATATTTTTTTTTATTTTATGAAAGTGGCAACCAAGCTTTCAGTTCACATTGACGTTAAGTGATGACTGCAGCCTATCGACACCCACACAAAGATCGGAGGTCAAAATGCAGATGCGTTGCCACTTCTGAGGCCTAAGGTGTTATGCCTCTGTGCGGGCAATAACAGGGCCGTACATTACCACCTGACCGGACCACGCTAGTAAATAATAAAGTCTATGTAACGGAACTGTTTTCACGAGCTTCACACATCATTGATATTATGTATATGAATATTTCTCTTAATTTTTGACACGATGTCTGTCGGGACAGACAAATAAATATAGATGTCGGAAAGATCTACGAACGCCAGCTCTATGCAATTCCCTATGACGTAGACGAAGCAGCGTAGCGGGCGATGCGCCCGCGTCGGCCGTTACGAGTTCGGCCAGTTTTTGTCGCCGTCTGGCTACGTCACAGTTGCCAAGCCGGCTGCCATCGCCCGCTACCGCTTGTCACTTGTGGATTATTCAATTAAATAATAGATGTATACCTATTATCGTATAAAATCTAAGTATATCCCCCAAAAAAGGAGTAAACAATTTTTTTTTATGGGAATGGACTCAATTACCATTTTCTGTTATAGTTTTCTAACTCTGTGCTGCTCCTAATCGTCTGTTTAAAATATATGTACTTGAAAAATTCAGTTTAATGGGTTTCACTATTTTTATCATTGTAGGTATGTACTATGTATGTATGCTATGTACTCTACCTATGTACTTAAGAACTTTGATTTGTTACTATTTTAAGTTTTGTGTAGGTTTTGCGTAGGTTCGTAACGTCTTACAGGTGACATGCTACAAATAAATAATTGGGATGAACGTAAACTCACGTATTCCCTTTACTTACTCGTAGGTACTCTTCCTACATAGCACAGTTTAAAATACCATTACGTTTTTGAGCCGCCAATGAAAGTTCGTAGACAATGCGCTCAGATATTGCTTACAAATGTTGTACATTTTAAACGAAATACTTATAACCAATTAGTATGAATAATGGTAGAGCTCCAGTGATGGAGCTTGCGGGCGTAGGCACCACCGCATTACCTTATATACTTGCCAATAAATGGTAGTGTTCAGCACTATCGTGTTCCGGTCAGGTGTTAATGTACGGCCCTGTAATTTCCGGCACAGAGGCATAACACCTTAGACCACAGTAGTAACGCATCTGCATTTTGACCTTAGTCTTTGTGTGAGTGTCTATAGGCTGCAGTCATCACTTAACATCAATGTGAACTGCATGCTTGTTTCCAACTTCCATAACATAAAAAAACAATAATTTATTTCCAAGTGGCATATTTATAGACTACTGAATTGAAAGAAGCTAAATATAGTTAGCTTATCAGAAGTAACCTTTTAACACTCACCACCAAAGCAAGCACCTACTTATATTATATAAGAAAAATATTGATTGTCTTTTTAATAATATTGATAATCTCTTTCGCCTATACCTTGGACCATACATCCACCAGTTTTTGTTTATTAACATTTAATTAGAAGACTTATAGTCGTACGATTATTTAAGTACAGTGACGTCTCATTCATTACAAACATATAATTGTGTACGGTGTTTATGTCGGTATGTGACCTATTACACCTTCCCGGTTTAATAACTGATCGACTTTGTGATTATAAAAAGAACTTGATACAAATAGCTTGTTGTTTTTGGGTAGTATTTAATCTTACAACTGTAAATCCCCATTTTCCTATCAAAGTATTCGAAATTGCTAACAAAAATACTGAATTGCACACTAAATTTGCCCATCAAATAAATCAAATATACTACATTGTTTGATGTTTAAAGCTCAACTATTTTACTGAATTACTATCTGGTAACTTATAGTAAATCTAATTATCCTTTTGGTGCAACGATACATATAATCTGTTTTTTTGAAATATGTCACCTATTAAATTTTAAAGAAAAAAAAATCTACCTAACTTAACTTTAAACATGCATTCTTTGTTATACAATTTAAGATAATGATTTTAGTAATTCGGTGGTAATATTGGATAATTTAGTGTGCAAATCAGTATTTTTGTAATTTTGTTTTAGAATGCTTATATCTGTGGTTTTAGCAAGATTTTCGTAGTAAAATTAGATAAATAAAGTCGCTAACTTTGATATATTTTAGACATTTTCTTATACTACACATTTAGTTACACAATTATTTAATTTGATAAACAGTCATTTATTTGATATGCTGGTACATTATTAGCGCATAATTGTTGTTTGCTTAAATTTTAAATAGAGGTGCAATTAAAAATTCCTCGTTGTATTTTTACCACGAAGATAATTCGTTCACTTAAAACTGGGATATCAAACAAAATCGACATAGCTTTTACCTGTTGATTCAAGGCCAGCAAAAGGAGGGACATCCCCTTCACTCTCCCAAGTCATACCATATTCCATTGCCATAGTCCAGTCCAGTCAATTCTTACTTAGTGCTTAATAAAGCCTAATGAAAATTCAGAATCAATCTTCCAATTACAGATCCATCCAGCCTCAATAGATGGTCAATATATAGAGTAGACACAGGGAACAAACACCTGGTACCGTTTTTAACTTGATTTGACAGATATTTAGTAAAGTATCTATATAAAAGTGTAGTTAATTGAATGCATAAAAATTGGAACCATGCTACCAAGGGGAATGTCCAGTCTAGTACTTTAGTACATTTAGGTCAGCCTAGCCTATAAGTTACATATTTTACTGGGAGCAGAGTTTCAGTGTAGGAGCTCGAGATCGTAAGCACCACCGCATTATCTAATCTATGTCTTTTTTGCACTCTTATCTCTCAGTATTTAATGTTTATTCAGGGATAAAAAGAGCACAAGATCTGTTTTGAATGTAATAAACATAAAAATAATTAATTACCAATCCGCATTGGAGCAGCGTGGTGGAGTAAGCTCCAGGCCTCCCCCCAAAAAGGAGAGAGACTCGTGCCCAGCAGTGGGACGTATAATGCGTTGCCATTATAATTTTCAATTCTACACAGACTCAAATGTATGAACAGTTAAATGCCAAGCTTATAATGTCACACGTTAATGTCTTCTAAAGCAATAATTATGGTCTAACGAATGTCCCATCGGATATTATTGTATTATTCAATACAATCAATTAAGTGTGCAATTACACATTGTCTGTCGCATGTACCTATGTGTAACGTGTCACGTCGGCGTTTGCGCATGAATAAATTTATTTTAGATAGGTATTTATAGCATCATAATACTTTTTTCATATTTCTTTTGAAGTCCTATGTTACCGTGTCCTAAGCAATATTTTTTATAAGGTTAAGTTTGTTTTTTTTTACCTTATTCGTTTTTGACTTTTTTTGGTTGGCTGTTGATGAATATATTTTAAATCTTTACTTATAATAAAAAAGTCGTTATAAACTCAAAGATTACAACAACTGCTCGGATTTTCATGTGTGTAAATTATAACTATCTTTTAATAATTACTTGTGGTAGAGCTCCAGTGACGGAGCTCGCGGGCGTAGTCACCACCGCATTACCTAATATACTTGCCGCTAAATGGTAGTGTTCAGCACTATCGTATTCCAGTCAGGTGGTGTGTGGTCAATGTACGGCCCTGTAATTTCCGGCACAGAGGCATAACACCTTAGGCCTCAGGAGTGGTAACGCATCTGCATTTTGACCTCGGTCTTTGTGTGGGTATCTATAGGCTGCAGTCATCACTTAACAGCAATGTGAACTGCATGCTTGTTTTCCACTTCCATTACATAAAAAAAAATCTACAAAAAAATTGGTAACTTAGTTTCAATTAGGTAATTGGAAAGCTATTTAGACCAATTCAGTAATTATCCTTATCAAATGCAATACCTTAGTAACCTTAAGCATTTCATGATTTATGTATTGGAAACTATCATGTTAAAATTTTCTTTCAAAATAGATTTTTATCTTAGATCTTCCAGGTAATTAATTCGCATAAACAACAATCTTGTGAAAATACAAGGAAATTAAAACTTGCACAAACGTGCAATAAAATTAACATTTCCGTGTGGGAATACAAAGACAGATACAAATTATACATCACGTGAGACGCACCATCTTATCAATCCGTCACACTTTCAAATAAAAAAAAAAATAAAATCATTATTATTTAATTTTTGCAAAATTTAAAAATAAAATGTTCCTTCTTTTTTTGCAAGATCTTCGTAATCCGCTCGCATGTATTACTGTATAAACTAGCTGTTGCTCGAGGCTCCGCTCGCGTGTATGTCGCTTTTCGCGAAACCTGTGGAAACTACAAAATTATCCAGCCCTTTAACAGACTTATAGTTAATTCTATAGTATCCTATTCCCGTGCCAATTTTGCTATTGTGTGCTATGCTTTTGTATAAGTATCAAACTGAAAATAATAACATACGAGTAGGTACATACTATCACATGTTTATCTCTAAAAAAGTAGACGCAGCCTATTACAGGGTCATTAGGACCTAAAAGCCGCTCCTAAAGTGATAGTGGGCGTGAAATATGGAGAAATCTAAATTAAATACGTTTATGTAAACCGCCTTCAACTCTGGCGCTCTACACTCTCTGCCTACCCCGTAAGGGATCTGACGTGAAGACACATACATATGCATTCAACTCTGCTTAAAAGTTTTGAAGCAGTGCTTAAAGTGCGTTTTCAATTGACCATAACTTCTCTTTCCCTTAACAGATTTTGACAAAACAAGGTTTTGCCAACGCTTCTAATTATATGTTATCCACATGTGAAACCGCGTTCAAATCCGTTGAGTAGTTTCGAAGTTAATCGTACCAGACAGACAGACGAAAATTCCAAAAAAGTTTTTTTTTTGTTTCTGTTACACAAACTTTTAAATCGCATCTTTAATTAAAAATAACTTTTAAATATCAGATACTCGATTTTTACTGTCTCATTTGAATACAAAGATATAGGTATGATCATAAAAAAAACTGGCAACATACTTGCAAGGAAATAACATTCCCAAGCGGGAATACAGAGACAGAGACAAATGATACATCGCGTGAGACAACCGTCATTTGCAACACAAATGATAACTCAAAAACTATCAGCGTTCGCAATTTGTTATAGATACGCGTCTATATTGGCAGTAATTTTTTTGCACCATACTTTATTGGCAATAATTCTTCCATACAACATTACGGTTGATGTATATCTGCATGAAGCGATGTGTGATGTTAAATAGTTTTTTTTTACACGTCTGATATAGCAAATAAGTCTGTTGTGTCAACAGTGACGAATTTATAACATTTTTAATACCTTACAAGGTAATAAAGTAATTCTTTCAATTTATCACCACAAGCTGATACTTTCTTTATCGAACTTGAATTAGATCTGCAGAAACTGTCTCTTAACTGCATTGTTTCTATCAATTAGAACTATTTGTAATGTTTGTATCTCTTCTATTACAATGTCTTCACAAGCGTAGTGTTTATTGGTTACCATGTAAATATTGTGCCTACACAAATCTTTAGGCTGTTAAAAGATAACATCTGCATTTCTCAAACATAGTTTTGTCCTTGCCTCTTAATTTTATAGCTCCATTCACTCATTAAAGTATTCCAAGTTTCCCAATCATAGGGTAGGACCCCACTGCAAAATTATTTCGTTCATCCAGATATGCTGCAATCTTGACAACCTGATTTTTACGTATATTTATGATCTAGAAAATATATTATATCTACTGGGTTGCCCATCAAAATATGGCCGCATAGCTTAGTGGAGTAATTATTTAACAGTAGAAGAAAATTCTTCCGCTAGTGCCTAGTTAATGCCGGTAAGAATGTATGTATCTGGGACAAAGATGGAACAGAAGTGATAAGGCATCAGCATTTAGAATTTAGAAGTCCATTATAATGTCTACCATCAATGTGAAACGTATATTTGTTTGCAACTTTCGGCAAAAAATCTCGCATGATTACACTTTTTAGGCACTTTACAGGATTGAAACAATTTTTGAGCCCCAACTGTCTTTGGATTGCAAAAAGAATGTTAATAAGATCGGCGGTCGCGACGCGTATCCAGTACATTTTATTGTAAACTGGCCTTTTTGAGCGATAATTGCTTTGGCCCCGGTTCGAGTTGAATGGCTCGTTAGAAGTAAGAATTAATTCTTAGACCTGCTGAGTATGCGTAAAATATTTTACAGTACAATATCCCCTTGAGCGGCGGGTCGATTGCCTTAATAATAATAAATAATGGTAACCCATTATGCGTCCCACTGCTGGGCACGAGTCTCTCCCCTTTTTGGGGGGAGGCCTGCAGCTTACCACCACCACACTGTTCCAATGCGGATTGGTGGAGTGGCCAACCCGCTGTCAGATGTTTTCAATCCGCCCATAAGGCCTCCGACAGGGTTTAACGACTGCTATCTATCGATAGCAACCGGGACCGACGGCTTAATGTGCCCTCCGAAGCACGGAAACGCGCATTTTAATTTTAACTAGCGGTCGCACTTCACACATCCGACCGGGCCCGTGATACTTGACGGAGTAGATCGCTTATGATCTACGCCAGCCGCTGGGCCATGCGCTCTTCCCTTACTTGATCGTTTTTACCTGGCTAGGTTGGTCAAATTCGTGTAGTCGCTATTTTGACCTTGTTGACAACGCATTTGCATTGTGATCTCTGGTCTTCGTGTGGGTGTCAAAAGACTGCAGTAATCACACAGCCCTGGTTGCACCACGACTCTTGTTAAAGTTATTGTTACATTTCACATCCTTCTCTTACTTTAAAAGATTTCTTTAAGTTAGACAAGGATGTGAAATGTTACAATAACTTGTTGTTTTTTACTGGTGGTAGAGCTCCAGTGACGGAGCTCGCGGGCGTAGGCACCACCGCATTACCTAATATACTTGCCGTTAAATGGTAGTGTTCAGCACTATCGTGTTTCGGTCAGGTGGTAATGTACGGCTCTGTAATTTCCGGCACAGAGGCATAACACCTAATGCCTCAGGAGTGGCAGCGCATTTGCATTTTGACCTCTGGTCATTGTGTGGGTGTCTATAGGCTGCAGTCATCACTTAACATCAATGTGAACTGCACGCTTGTTTGCCACTTTTATTACATAAAAAAAAAACAATAACTTTAACTTTAACAAATATCGTGGTGCAACTCAGGCTTAACATCAATGTGAACTGCATGCTTGTTTGCCACCTTCATTACATATAAAAAATATTTCTGCAAGTAAATGTGGTAATGTTATTCAATTCATAGCAAAAACTTTGAAATTAAGCTATGAATATCAATAACTTGGATATACTAATAGATAAATAAGGATGGAAAGGCCTTTGCTTTAATTTATTATTAGAACCTGTGTCGCCGCTTTCTCCCACCGTGTTTTTTTTTTCATATAGCCTTAATTGAGCGAGTGCCTAACGAGTAATGTATTCGCTAGCAGTAACGTTTAAATAATCCAGTTCAAGTTCGAATATTCATATTCATTTGTATATTTTTATGTTTTTCACAAACATTATAACAATAAATGTTATTTTTGACTTACCGATGAAAAGATATACCTTTTCGCTTTATACTTGAGGTCTGACATATGAAATTTTTACCAGGAGATGTGTCTTTATAAGCAGTCTACATGTCACTACGAGTGGCGAACGAATGGCTCGGCCGAACTAAAATAAGATTGTTATTGCATAGTTGCGGCGCGCTTTCCACGCCCACATTACCGTTCCACCTTTATTATCTATTCCGTGGATATACTCATCTGTATAATAATTATATTATTTAAAACAAACCATAGCAGCTCTACATAGCACAGCTAAACAACTCCGCCTTATAATTTGAAACAAGAACCAATAAAAAAGTAACCAGCATAAGGTTATATACACAGAATGTCAATTTAACACACGGCCAGTGTGAAATGGAACCAAAAATGGCCGTAAAAGTGGTTGACGCTGTTTAATTAGTGAAATGACTTCATTAATACAAAATATTATACTCTACATAATTTATAATAAGTCTGTGATGCGATGGTTATAATTTCGAAGGGTGGCGGACCAAATTTTCGTGAATTTGAAAATATATTATATATGAATAGCTTACCTACCTAAATGCCTGTGTTGAACAATTGTTTTGTTAAATATTGTTACTAAATTAAATATATATAGCCGTCTATGACGAAACTTAATGGTTGTTCTTCAACCAGCACATGCTGAGTTAGGACCAATATGTAACGATGCAATGTAAAATACTAGACCTATTATTTACTATCCCTCGTGTAACATTGTTGCAAATAAATGTTCTTTCTTCTTCTTCTTCTAGATTGAGACCTTTCAGAATTACTAGTTATTGTTCCGTGCCCAAAGGGTAAAAACGGAACCCTATTACTAAGACTCCGCTGTCCGTCCGTCTGCCACCAGGCTGTATCTCATGAACAGATAGCTAGAGAGTTGCAAAACAGAATAAAATATTTAACGGGGATCGCACACAACAAACATATATTTTGATATACTTTAATTTTTTTATGTTATAATGTTGACAGACAAGCAAACTGCTGGAAAGTGGTCACCGTCGCCTATGGACTTGCAACACCAGAGGAGCTGCTTCCAGCCCTGAAGGGCCTATAACACCTCAGAGGGAAGTTCATTGCAGAATTTGCAGGTTTTGGACAGAAACGAACGCGAAAACGTACGGATTTGGAAATAATTTAAAATTGAATAATTGCTTCTTCGTTAGAATCATCATAATTAAAGAAAAAGCTATCTCACAATATGTACTCGTACAACGATGTTTCAATTTTAATTGTTTATTTATACAGTGCATTAAAAAAAGCTTGGCCTTTCTGTTTCACTGTTTAGTGAGAACATTTCACTTGACAGTGCGAAACTAATTGCATTTGTAAATAAAAACGAATATCGCTAACCAATATGGTAGTAAAAAATGGAATTTATTTAAGTCCAGTGCGCTTTGACAGGGGCCTTAGGGTTGTCGATTTTGAAACTACATATAATTATTAGAAAAATATGTATGTTCACGCCAGGGTTGCGACCGCCTATCGACATTGCTATTGTCTTTGTCATTGCTGTCAAACTTTCATGACGATTTTAACTTTAACTAAATAACAATAAAGGAGGAAAAAGGAGTTTTGGTAGGCAAAGGAAAAGATGGGCAGACGATATAATACAGGCGGCAGGGAAGGAATGGATGAATGTAGCCACAGATAAAAAGAGATGGCTTCAGATGGAGGAGGCTTTTACCCAAAATGGGACCGTATAAAGTATACATACAAAATATAATATATACCTAAACATAAAAACATGTACACGTATACGGAAGATAAAGCTAAATAAAAAAAATAAATAAATAACAATAATCGAAATAATCTACCATTATCGCTTGTTTCTCACCTACGAAAGCAAGAAAAACAATCAGATTATTACTTCTGCTTTTAAAGAAGCTACAAATGGACATGAAAATTTGATAGCAATGACAACGACAATAGCAATGTCGATAGGCGGTCGCACCCCAGGTCCCTAACGGGGTAGGCAGAGAGTGTGGAGCGCCAGATATCCCGGTCCTGAAACACCTCCCGTGCCTCATCTACATTCATCATTCTCTTACATGCACGCCGATTCCTAAGACCCCACCGTCAGAGAGTACTCGACTTGTTTGGTCGGGCTAGGTCAAAGTACGGTATTAGAAAAGTACGGTGATGAAACATTAATGCAGTACTACTGTCCTACTTGCCTTCTATTAAAATTTTATTCATTTAAAAAGTAACGTTATAGGTAGTTTCCTTTCAATTTTAGGATTTTTTTTTTCAAAATATATGACGCTTTTTATACGCGCTTTTTTATATTTTTTGACGCGAGGATTTTGTATATCAACAATGATGCCTCTACCCCTTAGCCTTCTCTCATCTATATTTAATTAAATTTAGTTCACTAAATTGCCGCGGGCTGCACTCATTGCCGTAAATCCAGGATTAGCCAGAAGTTCATACTTATTGACCCCATAAAATATTTCCTATATAACATATCTAAATATAGACCTTCTTATTTGACTAAATAAATCAGTTCAGACTATAAGTAATATTATAATGGTTAGGGCAGTCAGAAGGGTAATTAAATCTAACTCCACACCAAACTCTAATTAAGGTCTGCGTGAAGGTATTTCCGATCACAGCATCTATTTTCGCCTAAATCAGCCAATTATCGCAAAAAATAAAATCGCATCAGGCGCATTGGTAGCGGCGTGCGCAAAGAACGCTATGCGGGCTATGCGCATGCGCAGCCCAGGCTCTTTTTCGCATTTAATTGCAGTGTATCATCGCATACTGAAATACCCTTAATTTTTTTATACGATTCCCGGTTAATGACATAATCGGCACTTGCTGGATGGTTTTTTTAGGATTAGAAACATTATTTTATGTTTTGGTCTTCTCATTTATTAAACGGGTAAATGAAATATCATGCTTTATTATTTTATGTTTTGTACTTATATCTTCATCATTTTCTATTATAGTTCATAGGTATTTATGATTTATACTTTATGCAGGTAGATAGGTAGGTACCTAGGTGTAAATGTAGGTATACTTATGGTGTTTTTAATAAGTTTTTATTTTATAAATTACGATTATCTTCATATTTCTTGTGTTTCTATAGTATCTATATAAATATTATAACCTAATAGGTTAGGATCCCACTGCAGAATCATTTCGTTCATACAGATATGCTGCAAACCTATTTTTTACGCGCATTTATAATCTAGAGAATATATATCCATTCACTAGGTTGCCTGTCAAAAAATTGCCGCAAGTATTGATCTGTGGGATCTTAACCTATAACTCCATTGTTGCTGGATATATTTCCAATAAAATATGAAAGCAACATTCGACAATCAAGTGCGGACTTCGATAGCACATTTGGAGCAACTGAAGTGATCCTAGTGGTCGCGGGTTCGAGTTCAATGTGAGTCAATTTTTTCTTTTCATTTTTAGGGTTCCGTAGTAAACAAGGAACCCTTATAGTTTCGCCATGTTCGTCTGTCTATCTGTCCATCCGCGGTTTAGCGCAAAAGACAAAAAATTGGCACTAGAGACCCGAAATTTGGCACACCGTAATCACGGTGACAAAGTTGTCAAATAAAAATATGAAAAAAAAAAAATTTGGTAAGTACCTCCCCTACATGTACCGCGAGAATATTTTTTTTAATTTTTCATTTTCTATATAGTGTAAGATATCGTTGGATAGGTCTTTTAAAAATGTTACGGATATGCTAACATCATTTTTCGATTTAGTTAACTGTTTGTGATTTATTAAGCTTTAAAGTGCCAATTTTCGTTAGAGTCAAGTGTCCCTCCCCCTCTACCAACTAAACGGTTGTTGTTAGAAATTCCAATAGTAGCTACATATTACGAAATTAAAAGGAAAATAAGTTTGCGAGTAATAGTCGACCAAATGTATTTTACTAGAAAATTTTGAACAACTCCATTAACAATATTTATTTATTTTTTCATTAAATTATTCAAACTTAAAACTACGGAACCCTACAGTGCGCGTGGCCTGACACGCACTTGACCGGTTTTTTCTTTAAGATATATTTTAATGTAGGTACATAAAATGTCATATATAACACCTGTTTGGCTTTTTGTTTGGTAAGTTCTATCAGGATCGTATCCAATGGGCTGTGGGGTTCATAGAGTTGAAGTCATCAAATTCCAGTTCAAGCGCGACAAATTTTGGTTTTAACCTAATATTTAATGCTACAATTCTGTAGTTTAATTAAATATAGGTGGTAATTTAACTAAGATCATACCATGAACTACTGAGGGCTCTAAAACTCTTCTCACTTTTTATTGAATCGAACAAACATAATTTTATTTAAAGATAACAATTACACCCCGCAATCTCTAAACAAAAAAAAAACATTATCCATGAAAAAAACCGTGAATGAACACCGCCATACTTCGTCACCATCTTACGCTGCATCGTAATTGCACAAAATGGCCGCGCGCCGATTGGTCGGATAAAAAGCCAACAAGTGTTAATCGCTCCAGATTCGTCGTTAACGAAGTGCGATTTACGATAATTACTCACTCACACACGAGTTGAGATATTAACAATAATCACCCACCGTGGGATAATCACTTTCATCACTTACGTCAGGCACTGAGATGTTTCAAAATTGATTGGCGTATAAATCAGTGGCTGTTTAAAAATAGGTTAAATCATATCTGTAGTCTAACATATTTTTGATGTTGTGAAACTGGAACCAACTGAGAACTGCGTCAGTAGTCTATTTGCAGCAGTTTTTACTGGTTGAGAGCTCTAGTGACGGAGCTTACAGGTGTAGGCACCACCGCATTACCTCTATCTGCCGCCAAATGCTAATGTTCAGCATTATCGTGTTCCGGTTAGATGGTAATGTATGGCCTCGTAATAACTATCAGAGAGACACGACATCTAAGGTCTCAGGGGCGGCAACGCATCTACATTTTGACCTCTGGTTTGATGTAGGTGTCTATAGGCTGCAGTCATCACTTAACATCAATGTGAGCTGCATATTTTGTTGCCACATTCCTGACAATTAAAAAAAAAAAGAAAGCAGGCCATTTCTGCTACGATGGGGTCCTGGATTCGAGCCCCGGGTCAGAGGCTATGGATGCTATCAGAGATAATTATCCGTTTTCTCTGGTGCTACTGGGATTTTTCCATTTTTAGGGAATTTCGCAACACGACCCTAGGAGTTTGATAATGTGCCCGGAGATGTCGATAGACTCGCCTCGTGTAACATGTTTGCATATTAGCTTACACACTTTAAGGTCTGCCTACCCCTTCGGGAATGACAGGCGTTAGGTTAAAATGTTACGTTTTTAAAGTTTTATGTCTATAGCCTACAGTACGTACTTATTTACTTACCATCAATGCGAACCAAACATTATCTGAGACGCTAAGAAAAAAAAGAACAAAATAAAAGTGTTAAGCATCACCTAAATTAACACACACGGATCTCGTAAACTATTGTCATAAATATCGACAAGTTTCGCCGACAGTCGGCAAAAAGCGGCGTACGGCTAAAACATCGGCAAAAACCGCCGGCATACGTTCGTGTTCCGATTTCAAACCTTTTACGGCAACATAACAGTTAGCCGACACCGTTTCATAATGATCAATTGCCTATTGAGAATCCCCTATTATAAAATAGTTGCCCAAATACGGATGTGCGAAGGTGATGATAGCTGTACCAGCCTTATATTCCCAATTATTAACGACCCGGTTAGTCCAGTGGTGTGTGACGACCGCTCGATTCGTAGGGTCGCGTTCGATCCTCGCACCGAGACAAATATTTGTATGGCCCACATATATTTGTTTCGTGTCTACGTGTTTGTGTATGTGCAGGCTCAAGTGCGGCCCCATCTGGAATACTGCTCTCATTTGTGGGCAGGAGCCCCCAAATGGTATCATCATCATCATCATCATCATTTCAGCCAAAAGACGTCCACTGCTGAACAAAGGCCTCCCCCAAAGAATGCCACAACGAACGGTCCCGGGCCGCCCTCATCCAGCGATTGCCCGCGACCTTCACCAGGTCGTCGGTCCCTCGGTCCACCTGGTAGAGTCAAATCCAATGCCTGTCGCCCAGACATTTAAATGTGTGCGTGAAATTGTTTATGTATTTTGTTAAAGTCAAGGTGTGAGTTTCGTAGTAATAGACGATTTTTGTAGTGTGACTGTGTGTCACGCGTATTTCTCCCTGCAAAAAATTACAGACTGTTTTACATCGGTAATAAACGCTATGGCTACTCCGGTCCGCCGCGACCTGTGTGCCGAGTTGCTTTAAGTTTTTTTTTATATGTAATGGCATCGCTATTACGCATATTGCCAGTGTCAAGTAAAACTATATTTCGTATTCGTATTAAGCAGCGTAAAAGTCAGAGTCAGTCAGTAAATTTATCAGTCCGTCAGTCACAGTCAGTAATTCGAGTAAAGCGATGGCTACTTTACCAGAACCATTTACAATGAAGTTTTGGAGGCAACCCGAAAGGACGTGTTTTCGCACTATTAATCTATTTCCCTATACACGGGCACTGTAATAAGCATATATCAAACAAAATGCCACCAACTTTATTTAATACTAGCTGTTGCCCGCGGCTTCGCCCCCGTGGATGTCGTTTAATAAGTAGCCTATGTTCTTTCTCAAAGTCAACTCTATCTCTGTTCTAAATTTCATTAAAATCGGTTCAGTCGTTTGGACGTGAAAAGGTAACAGACAGACAGACAGAGTTACTTTCGCATTTATAATATTAGTAGGGATGGAAGGTACAATACAACATACACCTAAAAATTCTGTGAAAATTTTAAGCGTCTGCTTGCTACCGTTATTATCGCGCAGAAACTATACGAAAAAAAAACACCTTTATTGTATGCCTCCTTGGACTTCTTAACATTTTCAATTTCGTATTTTTAGTAATTATTTTTGTCTTTATAGCGGTACCAGAAATACATAATTTGTGAAAATGTTACCTTTCTAGCTATCACTATTTATGAGATACTACCTGGTGACAGACAGACGGACGGACGGTCAGACAGACAGACAGCGGAGAATTAGTAATCCGTAGGGTCCGTTTTTAACTTTTAGGTACGAAGCCCCCTAAAAGATAGAACTAAGATATAGTATAGCTTAAAAATATTCGATATGATTCTTTAAATTGACATCTCTTTTTTATTTCTGAACCGATTCACATGAAACAAACACTGTATGTTACAATATATTAGTGAAAGCTGCAAATCGAATAAGCCGTTTCTGAAATTAGCGTGCGCAAATACACAGACAAACAGACATTTTTTCGGGATAAAAAGTGTTGTGCGCCAAAGGTTAAAGTATAATCATACCAAGTTTCATTGTAATCGGACCCGTAGTTTTTATGTGATGCTTGAACAAACAGACAGACAGACAGACAAAAAATTTTCTTATCACATACTTGTGTTCGGTATCGATCTAGTAACATCCCTTGGTATTTATTTTTTCAATATTTTTAATGTACAGAATTTACACTTCTACAGTTTTATTATAAGTATAGATATCTTAAAATTACACCAAGAAAATAAAATAAAATAAGAGCACCACTAAGAGCACCGCCAAAACTATCTGCTTTAAGTTATTCCGTGTCTTAAACTATTCAAACCGATTAAGTACAAACGAAAAAAATACACTGGGTGTTGGCTATATAGGAGTTGTATCGATTCGGTAACAAAGCGGGAAATATGCCGGCGCCCCGGGCGGAGGCGGGCGCGGGCGGAGATATATTGACAATGAGATACCGCACCAAATATCTTCATTAGCGAAAACAGCTGACGTTGGCTGTACGTAGACAAGTTAAATTTGTTGTTTTGATACTTTTAATTATTTTTTATCATGTGATGAAGGTGGCAAACAAGCATGCAGTTAACATTGATGTTAAGTGATGAGTGCTTATAGGTAGCCCACACATAGACCAGAGGTCAAAATGCAGATGCGCTGCCACCCCTGAGACCTTGGTTATGATGTCTCTGTGATAGGTAGTTATTCCGGGGCCATACATTACCATCTATCTAATTATCGTAAATACGCTATATCATTTTTTCTGATAAAATATGTAAGTATATATTGTTAACCATTATAAATTTAAATTCGTTTGATCTGCTTGACATCCGTGAAACACCAGGGTCCCAGATGAAAATCAGCGTCAAGTCGATTGATGTTATCGACTTGACATGAAGCTGATCTGGGCTCCCATTTGTACCAGCCGTGAGACTTAATCTCTTTTTTTTTTCTTTTTTAATTGTTATTGTTTTTGCTTTTTGTTTAATTGTACCTGTGTACCTAATCGTCTGGCAATTTGTATCTTCATGTCTCTGTGCTGTCCAAATAAATGTTTTCTATTCTATTCTATCTAACCGGAACACGATAGTGCTGAACTCTACCATTTAGCGGCAGATAAATTAGGTAATGCGGTTGTGCCTACGCCCTTTGAGCTCCTACACTGGAACTCTACCACCAGTTTTTTTTTTTTTAATAAATTTTTCAGTAAAATATCAAAATACTAAAAATGCAATAAAATCAGGGTCATAGGTGTTTGTAATTGCCACGGAATAGATAAATAAGGATGGAAAGGCCTTTGCTTCAATTTAGTATTAGAACCAGTGTCGCCGCTTTTCTCCCACCATGCAATTTCTTACACAAATGTAACACCATCTCGACAATCACCCACACATTATTCCTCAGGTACCTATTCGTTTTCGTAAGTTTGCATACTAAGATGTAACGCCCGTAGGCAATAAACACTCGCACGCACACAACAATATACTCACCAATAAACTAGTCGAAGTGTAGCGGACACATTACATGCTGTACATTGCAAGCGGAGACAGTAATAGCGTTAATTGAGCGAGTGCTTAACGAGCAATGTATTCGCTAGCAGTAACGTTTAAATAATGCAGTTTAAGTTCGAATATTCATATTCCTTTGTATATTTATATGTTTTTTACAAGTATTATAACAATCTTAGGAATCGGCGTGCATGTATGAAGAGAATGATGAAAGTAGACGAGGCACGAGAGGTTTGTCAGAACCGGGATGTCTGGCGCTCTACACTCTCTGCCTACCCCGTTAGGGACCTGGCGTGAAGATACATACATACATTATAACAATAAATGTTATTTGTGACTTACCGATGAAAAGATATACCTCCTCGCTTTATACTTGAGGTCTGACATTTCATATTACATGTTAAAATTGGCACTACATGGTATTTTACCAAGAGATGCGTCGTTCGAAGCAGTCTACACGACACTACGAGCGGCGAACGAATGGATCTGCCGAACTGTGTGTGTTCACGCATAGTTGCCGCACGCTTGCCACACCCACATTACCATTCCATCTTTATTTATCTATTCCTCGGTAATTGCGCTCCTCCGAAACGGCTCGACCTGTTTTCATGAGTTTTTGGTTTTCTTACAAAAAAACTTAATATTATAGAATGCCCAAAAGACCGATAAGAACCGGGTTTGTCCTAGGTGTTATAACTGTACGTATTTTTTTTTTTTTATTTAAACCTATACCTGAACCAATCACAAAACAATTTTTTTGTAAACTTAAAATTTTCATTTTTTCTTTCTTTCAAAACAGAAACGGTCATCAAATATATCTTAACGTCATAATTTACCAAACTAAAGTTCAATTGCATTTAAATACTCAATAGATCCGTAAAAAATTAAGTAGGTACCTACTTTAAGTAATGCCCAACACTTCTCTATATCCACACAAATTTGACAGACATATAAAAATGTACAATCATTTGTTCAAAACACTTCTAATATCTACACAAACGGCATCACGTAAATCATTATTAATCTTGCCCCATTCGGGGTGACCCTATAATTCGATGGGCGGGCCTCATTTATGATAATAGCTCTCTAATTGTTGCTCGATGATTGAGACTTTGATGCCATGCTTTGAACTTTGCCCCGGTTATCTGATGTCCCATATATTTAGACTTACAAGGATATCCTTATATGTTCTAACAACAAGAACAAATGAAGCGCGCTTGGCCCCGCGGCTGGTGTGGATCGTAAACAATCTACTCGGTTAAGCGATACGGGCGTGGTCGGGTGAGTGATGTGCCCGCTAGTGGAAAATTAAAATGCGTGTTTCCGCGCTTCGGAGGGCCTGTTAAGCCGTCGGTCCCGGTTGTTATCGATAGATAGCAGTCGTTAAATCTTGTCGGAGGTCTTATGGGTGGTTTGAAAACATCCGACAGCGGGTTGGTCACTAACCCGTAACTCCGCCAACCCGCATTGGAGCAGCGTGGTGGAGTAAGCTCTAGGCCTCCCCCCAAAAAGGGGAAAGACTCGTGCCCAGCAGTGGGACGTTTCAAGAGTTGCCATTATATAGTAACAAGTGGTAGAGTTTCTGTAGTGGAGCTCGAGGCCGTCAGTTACTACCTCGTTTTTAGGGTTCATTAGTAAACTAGGAACCCTTATAGTTTCACCATGTCCGTCTGTCTGTCTGTCAGTCCGTCTGTCTGTCCGTCCGCGGTTTAGCGCAAAAACTGTTGGTACTAGCGACTTGAAATTTGATTGTTCAGTATCTACCCGGACGAAGTCGAGGGCGCAGCTAGTATTAAAGTAGCCTAAGTTACTCCTTATTACATAAGCTATTTGCCAGTGAGAGTCCCGTCAAAATCGGTTCCCGAAATTAGCGGGGACAAACAGAAAGTACCTACTTGAAATTTTTGAAGAACTCCATAGTAATTTTTATTACATTAATCAAACCTAAAAACTACGGAACCCTACACTGCGCGTGACCCGACACGCACTTGACCGGTTTTTTTTATGTAACGAAGATGGCAAACAAGCACGCAGTTCACATGGATGTCAAGTGATGACAGCAGCCTATAGACTACATAAAAACCAGAGGTCATAATATCTACATTAGGTTCAGTATCTACCCGGACGAAGTCGTTGGGCGCAGCTAGTATAAAAATAAGGCTAAGTTACTCCTTATTACATAAGCTATCTGCCAGTGAAAGGCCCGTCAAAATCAGTCCAGCAGTTCCCGAGAATAGCGGGGACAAACAGACAGATAGACAGACAGACAGACAGACAGATAGACAGACAGACAGACGAAAATTGTAAAAAAAATGGTTTTGGTATATGACCGTGTACGCATTTAGTAAATAGCGGTTATTTTTATATTACAAACAGACACTCCAATTATTTATTTGTATAGGTATATGTATAGATTTATAATAACACTAACCTATCCAAAAACAAGACAACCAATCCGGATAAGCCGGGTGGAAAATAGATGTTTAAAGTTTTTCAGACACCTGCACTTGCTGGATACAGACTGATAAGTATTCCGGACGGCACTTCGCCCACGCAGACACTCGATGTGTCCACGATGAGCGGACACAGCAGTACCTATTCTAATTGAATTTAAAAACCGAAAAAACATACAAAAATATGCTTTGGTTCTTTTAGATAATTATCCCCTTCCCCCAATGTGTACCTACATATTCATGCATCCATGCATAATTGCATACACACATTGATGAAGTAAGAAAAATGTTCTTTCGACTACTACTGAAATTCTCCCTTAAAGAAAAATCACGATTGAACTTATTCTCCATTAACAAAATATAATATAATCTTACCCCCTTATTCATAAACGTACATTAGATACATTTTAGCTATAGAATGCTTTGTCTTTGTCACTTGCATTGTGAAATGTGCAGGATAGAAAAAGACAAAGGAGAGATAAGCAACACTTAAGTTAAAATACGTTTATGAATAAGGGGGTTAACTTTTAAAACAAAAATTAAGAATTTCGTTTTCCCTACTGCCATAACTTAGAAAACAAAATCCAAAAATACTTATAGAGAAGCTTTCATCTATCATATGTAACGACAAGATAATAAATCCGTAAGCGATGTCGAAAATAAGTAGCTGTTTAATGTTTTTCGAACATCAGCACTCGCTGGCTGCAAATCAGTATTCCGAAAGGCGCTTCGCCCACACAGTCAACCACTGAGTCCATGTTTAGGGTACGGTACAACAGTAGGTATTTTCCCATCCAACGTTGTCATTAGAAATCATGCGCCACAAGGCTCACGAGCCGAACGTAGGCCAATTGTGCCTCTGCACCGCTTGTTCCGCGCTCTAGCTATTTTTTTATGTAATGGCAGTGGCAAACAAGCATGCAGTTCACATTGATGTTAAGTGATGACTGCAGCCTATAGATTCACAAAAAGACCAAGTTCAAAATGCAGACGCGTTACCACTCATAAGGCCTAAGGTGGTATGCCTTTGTGCCGGAAATTACAGGGCCGTACATTATCACCTGACCGGAACACGATAATGCTGAACACTACCATTTAGCGGGAAGTATATTAGGTAATGCGGTGGTGCCTACACCCGCGAGCTCCGTCACTGGAGCTCTACCACCAGTAAAGTAGCCAGCGAATAATCAGGCATCAACTTTTTATAATTTAACATCCATGGAAAAAACATAATTAAATACCAGAATATTATACCTACGTATAAATATATCCACACTGAACTACAAAGCATTGTCACCCGTAACTCAGAATGATAAAAATGCAGGACCTGTCGTTATCGCGTCAAATATTGAAAACTCTACAGCTTTACACGACTATTTTCATTTTTCATTCGGTTTTAAGAAGTTACGCTATTTTAATCTAGTAATGGACAGGTGACATTTTTAGGAGCCAAAAATATATGGCTATTAGTAAACCATAATTTGTCTGTTCGCACTCAAAAAGTTGTTGTATTAAAAATCTATCGCAGCTAGAATACCTACTATTTTTTCATGGTGGTAGAGCTCCAGTGACGGAGCTCGCGGGCGTAGGCACCACTGCATTACCTAATATACTTGCCGCTAAACGGTAGTGTTCAGCACTATCGTGTTCCGGACCCCCCTGACGACCCTGTAATTTCAGGCACAGAGGCATAACACCTTACGCCTCAGGAGTGGTAACGCAACTGCATTTTGACCTTGGTCTTTATGTGGGTGTCTATAGGCTGCAGTCATCACTTAACATCAATGTGAACTGCATGCTTGTTTGCTACTTCCATTACATAAAAAAAACAATGTCAGCTTACTTACAAATTGTTTGCTAAAATTGCACGTACCTATGTATATTCTAACCAAATCCCTTACAGGATAGACAGAGCGTGGAGCGTCGAATATCCCGGTTTTTTTACACACTTCTCGCTTTTTCACATTCATCACTCTCTTCATACATGCACGCCGATAAACGTTGGTACAGTTGGCAATTACACTGTTTATACAGGAACCAATAGCAAAGAAAAGTTAAAATAAATCCCGCCACAGCCAACCGAGATACAAATCAAATATTTTTACCAAACAGAATTCGTAAAAGAGCCGTTGGGCCTCCCCCTACAGCTACATTAACACCTTAGTGAGCTAAATTACAGGGCCATGTTCAAATATATGGCATTTCTCGGCATAATTGCCGTCGGGTGTTTTACGGCATCCGATCACGCAAATCGTTCGATAAAAGTTTAAAACGCAATGACATCCCTTTCGCACGTATCTATAGATTCAAAATTTACAAAAATCTAATGCACTTGCATTTTCAGTTTACAAGCTTTCTATAGTGAATGACTTACAATAATTACTGAATAGGTATTAGTGATAACCAATGTATAAATAGAATTAAACCAATAAATCATCAAGTCTTTCAAGTCCTTCTAGGAAGAAAAATAAAAATCTATTTGTCATATATATTACAATAGTAATTCACTTGTTCAAGCTGCGTTGTGTAGTCGATGACTTGTTCCAAGTGTAGAGTTCCAAATGCAGGCACAGTTGAGAAGAACTTCGCTATCGAACAAGCTAAGAAGTTTTGACAAAAAGAGCAACAGAGTGTGTTTCATCTAATACAAATTGGAATTAAAATAGAAATAGATAGAGATAAAGATATGTTGACATTGTCGAGTGGAATATCGAACGATGCCGCAATGACTCCCTTTTTAAAGTAATGCAACACAAGACACGATGTTTTCTTAGCTATTTTAATGAACATTAAGACAAAGGAAAGCGCGTTTTCGGAGTCATTTAGCGTATCGGAATTGCCTTGCAATTTAATGTGGAAACTTTGAAATGAGGTGAACTTTAACTGGAAGTCAATGCAGATTATTATCTCGTTTGTTTAATGACATAATTTCATTGTGTATCATTGCTGGACATTTTGTTGAGTTAAAATACCGTAGGTATTACGAATACGGAGTTAAAAAGATATACCTACCTGACGAGCCATTTGGTACAGCGATGTGTGACGATCGTTTTAACCGAAGCTCACGGGTTCGATTTCCGTACCGGGACATATATTTGTATGGCCTACAGATATTGGTTTCGGATCTGGGTGTTTGTGTATGTGTTGTGTGTGTATAACGGTACCCACGACACAGGTTTATTCCTAATGTGGGGCTGTAAGTATAAGCGTATTTGAAGCCTACCTACTACTCGTCCTTAATTAAGGTGCAAGCGAAAATAAACCGGCTAAGTACGAGCCGGACTCGCGTGTACAGGGTTCCGTACGATTAGGTGATTTCCCATGTTACCTTATACATACATAATAATATAGAATAGACTTTTTACACATTTCCTGCAATCATAGCTAAAAAACTATTTTTTTTTTCAATCCTTTATTAGGACCAGTTGTACGAGTATGTAGATGAACGTGGTACAAATAATGGTCTATTTTCTTGAATCACTTCAAACTATGTATGTTTAAACTTAAAATGATTAAGAAAATATCTTAGAGATCCCTACCATGAGGTCTTACAACTTACAATATATCACATAATAAAGTGTGATATTTTTTTTTACTTTCTCTATGAATCCCCCAAAAAATACATATTTGTCACACGCTTTCTAATTCTTGGAATATTGGTTTACATAATATATGTACCAAATTTCAACCCATTTAACCTTAGGGTTCCGTTTCTTCTTCTAGAAGTACGGTACCCATAAAAACCACCACTAAGTTTAACTCCGTGTCAAACACAAGTTTGGTTGGAAAGCAGTTTAGATGTGAGGTGATTAGCATTGATATATTGTGAGGGCGGCAGATCGTTCCGAAGGTGTAGAATAAATGCAGAGATTGTTATCTGTGGTTCGGCCGGCGCACTTTGTTATTGATACGCGGCACGGCTAAATAGCAATACACTCTGTTGTTTAGTTGTGAGGCTATAAATAAAACTTAACGCCTCTATTTCTTGTAGTTTTGAGATGTCAAGTCATTAAGTTATGACATAAATATTTCACAAGCGAAAAATGGATTACTATCTGGTGGTAGAGCTCCAGTGACGGAGCTGCGTAGGCACGACCGCATTACCTAATATACTTGCCGCTAAATGGTAGTGAGATCGTGTTCCGGTCAGGTGGTAATGTACGGCCCTGTAATTTCCGGCAAAGAGGTATAACACCTTAAGCCTCAGGAGTGGTAACGCATCTTCATTTTGACCTTGGTCTTTGTGTGAGTATCTATAGGCTGCAGTCATCACTTAACATCAATGTAAACTGAATGCTTGTTTGCCACTTCCATTACATAAAAAAAATGGAATGGAATGGAAATTTCATCGAAAAACGGTCTTCTCAGTACAGTAGGTAAAATCTATAAATAGTATAAGTTCTTTAGTTTTTTGTGACAGTTGCAGTGGTTGCAAGTTGGAGCACAATTTTATTTGCTGACGAATTGCAATCATCGCTCGATCGTCCGATCGCTCGAGTCACCGACAAAAAGTCGCTTAGCCACAGTGTACAAAAGACAGATGTTAAATCAGATCAGCTGCTCAAAAACTATTACTGTAATAGATTTATAGTAGATAATAAATCAATAATTACTGTTATCTATAATGTCTTTAGTATTTTTAAGGAAAAGGTAGAATAAAATTATGTACATGCAGTTTATTTTCAAAGTAAAGTCGGAAGGTATGAATAGTATTTTTAAAATAGTCGAGTTTTTCTTGGAGTTTTACTGGTGGTAGAGCTCCTGTGACGGAGCTCGCGGGAGTAGGCACCACCGCATTACCTCATCTTTCTGCCGCTAAATGGTGATGTTCAGCACTATCGTGTTCCGGTCAGGTGGTAATGTACGGCCCTGTAGTTTCCGGCACAGAGGCATAATACTTTAGACCTCAGAAGTGGCAACGCATCTACATTGAAACCTCCAGTCTCATGCAGATGTTTATAGGCTACAGTATAACTTACCATCAATGTAAACTGTATGCTTGTTTGCCACTTCATAACAAAAAAAGTAAGTAGGTAAGTATACTTGACGACCCGGATAATAAAGTCGCCCGCCCGCCGCTCCGCCGCTCTCCGAGTCAAAGCTGTCGTACAAGTTTTATTTCGTTTTTTTTCTTGTAATTAATCCAGTAAATCTTTATTCAATTGTAACAAATAACAAAGTATTCTCAAGGCTGCTTTCAATTATTCATAAACTTACAAGATGTCAGAAAACCCAGAAGTAATCACTGCATCACCAGCAGAACTCCTTAGTGTAGGGAGGCGGCACCTTGCTGTCAGAGACTACAGTGCTGCGGCAGAGGCACTGGCAACAGCTTGTGAACTTCTTGCAAAGGTTAGTCCAGCGGTGCGAAACCACCGTTTGATTCGAAGGGTCGCGGGTTCGATCCCCGCACCGGAACAAATATTTGTATGGCCTACAGATATTTGTTTCGGGTCTGGTTGTTTGTGTATGTGCTGTATGTGTACAACGGCATCCATCCACGACACAGGTTTATATAATACCTAATGTGGAGCTGTGAGTGTAAGCGTATTTAAAAAAAATACTCAGATCAAAACAACTCGTTTTGATAACGTGATAGGTAATGTGAAGCTCTATTAGTAAAATTGTTAGTACCTTCACACCTATAATCCCCGACGGAGTAGGCAGAGTGGACTTAACTTATAATAGCCCTATTCTTCCTGTTTCCGTTACAAAACTAACAAAGATTCCTTGCTAATAATAATTTCACCAACTGTATTTCCTAACCTGTGTCCCAGCTTATCTATCCCTAACAGAATATATAATAACTGCTCATAAGAACTAAATAATTTGTCCCTTCATGATAACCGTTAAATTCCTGCTCATTGTATCAATAATACGACAACTCACTTTAGGTTCGACAGCAGATGCAATTGTGATATAAAGATCATTCCATATGAAACGTAATCATATTCCTTAATGTCCCAATATGGTCTAAATATCAACACTTTTTTGTGATATGGAAAATAATTATACCTACAGTACGTTGATGTCTGACTAGAGTTCATTACTGTCTCTTTTCCTACACCGTGCTACCCACCGAAGAGAGATTCACCCTTACCGACTGGACACCTGACAGTGCTCAACGGTGCGGTTTTCTTGTTCGTTTCTGCCCAGAACGTGTAAATTGTGGAACGAACTTCCATCTGAGGTGCTACAATATGGGGTTCTTCAAAAATGGCGTCAAAAGAGTCCTTCAGGACTGGCAGCGCGTTAACAACTCCCCTGGTGTTGTAAATGTTCATAGGCGACGGTGACCACTTACCATCAGGTAGCCCGTCTGCTTGTCTGTCAACTAAAGGACATAAAAAAAACAACTAATGTCTTAACAACTACGTAACTTCACGCCTGTAATCCCCGAAGGGGTAGGCAGAGGTAAATGCATGCATTCATGCATACATGCAAACACCCACGATTCGCCGCTTACGTTTTGGCCCATGTAACAGGTGGCGAGCCTGTTGACATCTCCGGGCACATTACCAAACTTTGAGGTACTGGGAAATTTCCAGAAAATTGAAAAATCCCAATAGAACCAGAGATAAAGGCTTTTTCACCATTATCTCTGATAACCCCCTACCCGGGAATCGAACCCAGGACCTCAGCGTAGTAGTAGTGGCCTGCTACCACTAGGCTACCGAGGCAGTTAATCTTAACAACTAGTCGTCTTCATTTAGCCTTTCTGAAGCAATTGCACATAAAACATGTACCTGAGCTGTTTATAATGAGCTTTTACTTATAGTAATCCAATTAACCAGAAAACTATCATTTCACAAATGGGGTAAACAATACACTTTTTTTATGTAATGGTAGTGGCAAACAAGCATGCAGTTCACGTTGATGTTAAGTGATGACTGCTGCCTATAAACACCCACACAAAGACCAAGGTCAAAATGCAGATGCGTTACCACTCCTGAGGCCTAAGGTGTTATGCCTCTGTGCCGGAAATTACAGGGGCCGTACACTCTGAAATGAGCCGCAAGACGCTCTGAGTTAGTATGGAAAGATATTCACAGTTTTATTTTATGTAGGTAATAGTAGGTATACGTTTACACTCACAGCCTCACACTAGGTACAAACCTGTGTAGTGGGCGCCATTCTACACATACGACACATACACAAAAAGACTGAGTTCGTTGGGTAGCGGAGTTCTTCTCAGTAGTGACTGTACTTGGAACTCTGCTAAGTGAATAACTTTGATCTTGACGAATAATATTTTCTGTTTCTTCATTTATCATCATTGAAGGAATTGCTTTTTTTATGTTTTAACTAAGTAGTTTAAATTCAAATTTTAATTTACTATTAATATATGTTTTAGCTTTTACTATATGTAATGGTTATTCACTCTAGGTATTTTATGATTTCTTGACGTTTTGAAAGTATCTGTAAAGATCCATTCGAATTAAAAATATTTTCTATTTCACCCAGACGCGAAACAAATATCTGTAGGCCATACAAATATTTGTACCGGTGTGGGGAACGAACCCGCGACCCATCGAATCAAACGGCCGTCTCACACCGCTGGACTAATCGGGTCGTCAAGCTATTGCTATTACTGTATATTTACATCAAATTGAAAGGCTGTTAGGCCACTATGGAGTTAATTGTTTCTTTGACGCAACGTGATAATTAAAATCATCTTACGAAAACGGCAATGTACACATCTAGCAAAAATCTACGCACAGTGCGTAAGGACTTTGAAAAGATCTAACCAATTAAAAAAAAAACGAACTAAGACATTCTCCTCAATAAAAGGTCACCCAATCCAGCTGCTTACCAAATTACATTTCACATCCATTGTATACTTGAAACTTAAATAAAATAAAAATTATACTGACATTACGCTTACGAAAGGTCACCATGATATAGCTTAGTTAACTTATGAATCTCATACATTTTAATAAGCTTTCAATTAAGTCGACCTATATTTAATTAAATGGATAACGGAATCTATCGATTTCTATCTTCACCTACTCCTTTCTAGACGTAAAATGTCGATTAATTTATTGATTAAGGTCTTGTAAAGGACTGTAGAGAGAGCTATACTGGACATTTCCATTTTTTTTTTTTTTTTTTATGTAATAAAAGTGGCAAACAAGCATGCAGTTCACATCGATGTTAAGTGACGACTGCAGCCTATAGACAACCACACAATGACCAGAGGTCAAAATGCAGATGCGCTGCCACTCTTGAGACATTAGGTGTTATGCCTCTGTGCCGGAAATTACAGGGCCGTACATTACCACCTGACCGGAACACGATAGTGATGAACACTACCATTTAGCGGCAAGTATATTAGGTAATGCGGTGGTGACTACGCCCGCGAGCTCCGTCACTGGAGCTCTACCACCAGTATTTCCTCACGCAATGGAGCTTCAACTCAAAGAACCGAAGGCCGTTGAGGCAGATAAGTTCTCGAGTGGCAACTGCGTACCAGTAAACGAAGAGAAGCCCCCACGAGGTGGATCGAGGACCTAGTAAGTTCGCGGGAAATCGCTGGATGAGGACGACCCAGGACCGTTTGTTCTGGCAATCTTTGGTTTGAGTTAGAATTTGGAAACAACCAGGCTGGTTCAGTAACTCTCAAACATCAATTCTGGGTCCTGGATCCTGGTGACGTGTCTGAGCGAGAGAGAGCGAGATACGTCAAGGTTTTGTATTAATACTGGTAACAAGTCATTGCCCGTGGTACACCTATTTAGTCCACCTGGGGCGTAGATTGCTCAAATTTTTAGAACTTAAGGGAATTATCAAATGTTTTCTTATGAGTTGAGTGTAATGTACAACATAATTCGATAAATATTTTTGGAATCGAAACAAATGGGTTAGGTTATGTTAGAACGGTGATCACACAACGCAACAAAACATAATTTTGAATTTAAAACCAGAAAGGAATTGAAATTGGATGTTTATTTTATCTGTGTCAATTAGTCTTTTATTCACTATTGAAAATTGTTAGGTGTACCACGGGCAAGGACCGGTTTTACTAATGGTAGAGTAACGGTAGCATTTGTACTATTGCATGAAACCCTAGTTTTGTACGAGTAATATGTAATTACAATTGAATCGGCTTGTCACTACTTTTTTTCTGATTTCTACTCCTCTTTCAGATCCTCCATCAACAGCAATCTTGCTCTTTTTGCTGTTCACTACATTCTGTTGGTTCTGATTCTGGGTACAATGAATAATACAAATAACAGTCGACAGGCTAGATTATATAACGTGATAATCACGCAAGCTCTTAGAAATTTAATATGCATTTCGTAGTAAGTAGATACCTACTATTTACTTTGTCATTGTAACAAACGTTTAGTTATTGATCAATTCATAATTGTCAATAGAGTTTCTTCCCACAGTGCACCTTAAGGTCTTCGCAAGCGCACACTCCCTAATTCTAAGAGCTACGTCGGCGACTTTTGTTCACCTTGGTTTTTGTGCTGGAGTATATTACAGGGTAATTATAGGGACACAAAAAAAATTAGAACCGTCAGCAAGTCCAGCGGCGTTTTGCAGTAATTATTCCTTCCCATTATTAAAATTGCTAATTAGATAATTATCGATGGAATCGCTCACGTGTGAACGAGGCTCGGGTAATTGTCGAGTGACCGGCGGCTGTCGTCGAGGCGTCAAGTGGTCACCGACCCGGTCAATCAATATTGCCCCTTGAGGATAAGTGTTTCCTGCTGAGCAATTGTCCTGAAATCATTGGCATGAAATGCATTACTTCGGGTCTTTCGGGTTACTCTTTCGCAACTTACCTATGTCACACCGCGGGCACTGGACACTGCGCCAAAATTCCATACAAACGCTTGATTTGGTCTCTATTACACAGACATCAATCAGTGACGTGTATTCACACGTGCACCTGTGTGCGTAGCACGTAGAAAATACCAACCGTCGCCCATAAGAGGGGAGGAGATTGGGTAAGGCGGGGAAATCGGGCGGGACGTCGAAGTCTCTATTCTATACGTAGTATTGTTACATATTCTTTGCCTATGTGACGTTTGTCAACCATTTTGATCAAGTTTTGGACTAATACCGGACTGTCAGTGCTTACGTAGGCAGTGAGCAGCAGATAATAACGCTCTACGAAGGCGCAATTAGCCGATTGTCTTTTTTGTACAATATTTCTTCCTGGGTATGTATCTTCACGCCCTAACGGGGTAGGCAAAGACCGCAGAGCGCCAGATATCCCGGTCCTGACATACCTCTCGTGCCTTATCTTCCTTCATCATTCTCTACATACATGCACGCCGATTCCTAGGACTCCGATTTCTTCCTGGGTACTTTATCTTACTCATTCATCTTGAGTATTACCATGGAAACTATGGGAGGCAACAGGCAACCTACCTGTCTGTAACCGATAGTGGCTGTGACGTCCCTCCTCGTGATCTTTGAATCACAAATGATGTTGGTGTACCTATACGTTGCGTGTGTACAACGGCCACTACACAGTTTTATATCTAGTGTGAGTGTAAGCGTATTTTTTTAAACCTTTAGCTCAGTTGGTACCTATTCAAACCAGGTATTTCAATCCTCACACAAGTGTCCCACTACCACAAAGACACCGATGCAGTAACCGATATTTATAATTACATAATTATAACCTGTTTAATTATCGAATTGCATGTTGTCCGAGATTACCTCGATATCAATAATAGCACTTTATCGGAACTAGGGCTGTCCAACAGCTCCTTAACCGCAACTGAAAATATCTGATACCCGACTTTTCTTTTTACCTGCAACCGTAACCGATTCGAGTAAAAAATAAACATTTCGGACCAATTCGGATATTGGCACCAGTCTAATTGTTTTTTATCTCATGAAGAGGCAAACAAGCGTAGTATACATTGACAGTATAGGTTGACAGACAAGCAAACGGGCCACCTGATGGAAAGTGGTCACCGTCGCCTATGAACATTTGCAACACCAGGGGAGTTGCCAACGCGCTGCCAGCCCTGAAGGACTCTTTTGACGCCTGTTTTGAAGAACGCCATATTGTAGCACCTAGGGAACACCTCAGAGGGAAGTTCGTTCCACAATTTACACGTTCTGGGCAGGAACGAACGCGAAAACCGCACCGTTGAGCACTGCCAGGTGTCCAATCGGTGTGGGTGAAACTTCTCTCTTCGGCGGGTAGTACGGTGTAGGAAAAGAGACGGTGGAACCATGTCAAACAGTTCAGCAGAGCACTCACCATTGTAGAGACGATACAACACGCACAAACTCCCAATGTATCTACGCAGGCTCAGATGTTCGAGCCTGTCAGTAAGTCCTGGATCGTTAACAATACGAACGGCGCGTTTTTGTAGGGAGTCAAGTGGACCAAGCTGGTATTTGGGGGCTCCCGCCCACAAATGAGAGCAGTATTCCAGATGGGGCAGCACTTGGGCCTTATAAAGCTGTAGTAGCTGCCCCGATGTGAAATACTGCCTCGCTTTGTTAAGCACCCCCAACTTTTTGGACGCCAACTTGGTCTTACACTCAATGTGACTCCCGAATTGCACTTCTTTCGATAAGTCAACGCCCAGGATACCGATACTCTTACCAACGGCGAGCGGAATGCCCTGGAACTGTAGTGCTACAATGAATGGAGTTTTTTTCATTTAGCGACAAGTAGATTACGTACGTAATGCGGTGGTGTTTTCGCCCGCGAACTCCTACACTGCAACTCTACTACCAGTTGCAATTATATGATAACCTCGAAATATAGTCATTCAACCATTGTCACCGCATTACCTAATATACTTGCCGCTAAATGGTAGTGTTCAGCACTATCGTGTTCCAGTCAGGTGGTAATGTACGGCCCTGTAATTTCAGGCACAGAGGCATAACACCTTAGGCCACAGGAGTGGTAACGCATCTGCATTTTGACCTTGGTCTTCGTGTAAGTGTCTATAGCCTGCAGTCATCACTTAATATCAATGTGAACTGCATGCTTGTTTGCCAATTCCAATACATAAAAAAAATTGTCTCTTAATCTAATATGTCTAACTGAAATAAAAAATAACGGATAATCCGAAATACTTTCATATCGGTTACCGAAACCTATTCTATAATATTCATATATCGGTATCCTAATCCGTAACATCCCTAATCGAAACGTCGCCATATTTTATACTATTTCTTTACTTATCCGACTTAAAAGACATGCTTAGTTAAAAAAACACTCGTTATAAAATGCAATTTAAAAAACTCATTTCGCGTTCTTGAATTAATGCAAAGCAGATGTTTTGTAATAGCCGGGTATGTAAGTGTGTTACTAGACAATGTCATGGTTCCGTAGGTTATTTTTATTAATTATATAATGTTTTTCCGATTGGTGGAAGAGTGCTGGTGTGTGCTGGCAGAGCTCGTGCGTGGACGCGTCAACGCCACATACAAATACGAAAAAATTTGATTTGCCCATCGAATTATTAAAATCAACTGAATTACTTACCAGAAAACGAAGGTCTTTGACCAGTGTGTGTTGCCAATGAAGACATGCGGAACTGAAACATAATCGCTCACCATGGCCCTCTTAAGAAGACCCAAGGTCACGCAAAGAGCAATCGGGAAAATCGATCGGTGATCTGTGGAGAAAACTATCCTCAGTGTTTCGAATACGAAATGAGGGGAACCACACGAAAATCAAAGTAGCTGACAAAGCCCACCGAATAGCGAAGCCCAAGTGGCAGTGAGCGGGGCACACAACTTGAAGAACCGACAACCGGTGAGGCAGAAGAGTTTTCAAGCGGCGTACAGAATGAAGTGCAGGTAGCTCCATCACGAGGTTGACTGACGACCTGGTGAATATAGCAGTTAATCGCTGGATGAGGGTAGCCCTGGACCAATCATTGTCAAACTTGACCATAGGAGTGATAATCATTTTACATGGCGCAGTCATTGCAATATCCGCAATATCCGCAACTGAACCGGCATCAACAGCGCCGCTGAACTATTTCGTCTCGCGAAAGACAGTTTAATGTTCTCCGAACTGAAACCCAACCAGAACCCAGAACATAAAATCGTAACAGTTTAGGCTTCCTACAGTGATAAATGTGATTTTTAAAAAGCTATCCACGGGCACTTACCAAGTATAAACAAATGTTTTTTTGCCGTTGTATAACATAAAAAAGCATTTCAAATAAGCAACATAATGAAATCTTCCACTATTAAGTTCTAGCACCAGAAAAAACTTCAATGAAGTCCCGAAACCAGCTCTTTGTTTGTTTACCTTAGACAGACTTTAATCACACTAATTACTCAAGATCCTTAACAACTAATCTTCACCGCTATCGTTCAAAAAGCAATTATTTACGGCCCAAGTACAAGCAAACTGCGAATATCACGTAAACGAGAGAGAGCCCAACGTTTAGATTGCTCGCAGCGCCCCCAGGGCACCAATTACATGCACAAAGCTGCTCTGTTTCCAGACCTTCCTGTAAACGAAACATCGCTAATCTCGTTTCGGGATGAGACTTGGCTAAATTGCTACCGATGTTGGTATGTTGTAGGCTGTTAAAACAAGTTCTGCATATCATTATTTTGATTTTCCTTATAAGTTTTTTATGTTGTTTTATTTACTTATACCTACACAAGTCCCCCAACTATGTATCTTTTATCGGGAGGAGACTTAGCCAGACTGCTACCGATGTCGGTCTAATGTTAAAGTCTGCTCATTCTATATCGACGTACATGCTACAAATTTCTTTCCAATTGGGTGTACCTATCTAGGCAGAAATATCATCCTTGTATCAGCAATAGGTAAGGGTCTTATCAGACCATTATACTGGACCTAAGTAGTATCGAGCATCACTAGTTATTTGGCAACAGAAAAATTTGGCATCAGATAAAAATAAAAAAGATTCTTAAAATCAGGTAAAAAAGCAGCTATTTCATCCAACATTTTTTTACTTATTAAATTTCACTAACGTCCAAAAAAGAATCTGAAAAGTTTTACTTCAAAAATTATGTTCCAATACTGACTACAACTCGCTCTGTTTACATAAGACAGTCTTCAATCACACTAATTACTCAAGCTCCATAACAACTAATCTTAACCGCTATCGTTCAAAAAGCAATTATTTACGTCCCAAGTACAAGCAAACGGCGAATATCACGTAAACGAGAGAGAGCCCAACGTTTAGATTGCTCGCAGCGCCCCCAGGGCACCAATTACATGCACAAAGCTGCTCTGTTTCCAGACCTTCCTGTAAACGAAACATCGCTAATCTCGTTTCGGGATGAGACTTGGCTAAATTGCTACCGATGTTGGTTTGTCACAAGACAATGTTGTTAAAGAAAGTTCTGTTCATGATTTGGATTTTCTGTAAGTGTTTAAAGTTAACTTGAATATAACTCCTAACTAACCTAACCCGCTTATAGATTTGGTTTAATCATTCACAAGTTGCTGTGGATTCAAATTAGTAGAATTACGTGTGGCACCGCACGCAAGAAATAAAGATTATTTATTATTTATTATTATTATTATATAAGCTGTACAATCTCCTAAAGTACCCTCTCTAATCGCCACACCATTACAGCTGGTGTTCCTTAAGGCTCCATACTGTCCCCCCTCCTCCTATTCGCGTTCTATACAAGCGACATTCTTGTACCCAAAAATGTACAGAGTTTCATGTACGCAGACTATACAACCACAGATCACCTAGCCAACGGACCTTGTAAGCGGCGGCCAACGTGAACAAAGAGGTACCGTGAACTTGCCAAAAAATCAACTATCTACTAGGGTCTAACGAAATCAGAACTCAAAATTAATAGAGATGAACTTTAATACGTGCTTAAAGTGTATATAGATGCTAGTAGAAAGCAAACTTAAATTAACTACTGAACATACAGTTACGCAAACGGCGGCTAATCTTGTGACCGCAATACAACTTTTAGACTGAGCCATCTGTCGACCAGTAGGTTGAACTAGCATACAAAGCTCAAGTTTGATCTGAACACAACGCTCTTGACTCTTGATTCTCATAGAGGTCAATCCAAGTAAGAACGCTGCTGTACTCTTTTCCCGGAGTTACTGCGCGCCTCCACTTAGATATTCTACGAACTTATCCCTTGAACATGGCAAATCAAATATTTAGACAAACAAACAATTGAATCAATAATAATTGTCCTAACGTGAACTTCCACATTACGACATACAACCCCCCGTATAAAGCCAGATTCCGTTTCAAAGAGCCGGGATCGTATAACCATAACTAGATGAGCTCGATCCGCTGACGCTCAATACTGTCACCCACCCGCCCATATTGCTTGCAATACGAAATAAAATATGATAATGGAATGTGAACAAAACTTAAGAATAAAATTAAATATTGTAAAGAAGCTAAATTGTTATTACTTGAAAGAGATAAACAAAGAACAAACACAAGGGGAATGGTGGTAGATGATTAAGTGGAGGTGGTTGAATTGTATATCTAGAATCAGGAATAGACCCGTTTGGTACGAAAAATTACCAATAATACAGATTAGAACAATTACATTTTGCTGTTTTACCTTTAATCTGACTATTATGGCCATACATAACCATCTAAGAACTACCATTTGGCAGCATATAAATTAGATAAATACAGTGATGCGCGGGTGATGCCTACGCCCTCAATCTCAGATCGAAGTCTTCAAAAGTATCTTTATAGATTACTAAATTATTTTGATTTCCCTTACTTTATCTTTCTATTGTTAGATACTATGACCAGTGGGTCAAAGAGGGGTTCCGGGTTTGCAGTAAAAGTCAATATTAATAACCGTGACCCAATGGCTTATTGCTTCGGGGTTCTTACGGATTTAAGGGGTTGAAATTGTAAATGTTATATGCAACGAGCTGTGAAGCGTCATTGTACAGGCGGATCACGGTGGAGTTGTGGAATTAAACTCAAGTGGACTGTATGATTTTGTAATTAGAACTATATCACAATTTAACCGTTACTACTTACAGACAAATAATTAAGAGATATAATAATATGCGCGAGCGCGGCCGTACGCTAAGACGATGCGTGGCCGACAAGCGGCGGGAACGGTCGACAGCCAATGACAGCTCCAGTGTCCCCGCGCCTCTCTGTCCACCCCCGGCAGCCTGGTTGAGTGTACAACTCAACAGTCATTAAAGTGTTTAATTTAGGTATTAAAGTATTAACTGCCTCAGTAGCCTAGTGGTAGCAGGCCACTTCTAGGTACTACGCTGGGGTCCTGGGTTCGATTCCCAGGTCGGGGTCTATTAGAGATAAGGGTGTAAAATTCTTTATCTCTGGTTCTATTGGTATTTTTCCATTTTCTGGAAGTTTCCCAGTACCTCGGTGTTTGGTTATGTGCCCGGAGATGTCAATAGGCTCGCCACATGTTACATGGGCCAAAACGTAACCGGCGAATCGTGGGTGTTTGCATGTATGCTTGAATGCATGCATTCACCTCTGCCTCCTCCGGGATTACAGGCATGATTCGATAATAAGTGGACAAAAAGGCTCTACTGGAGTTCCAGCGTTGGAGTACAGTAGGTACTGTCATTGCAAGACCTCAGTTGTTTTATTTTAAAGTAATTTGTAAACTGCTGCTAGAACCTATTCCCAAATTCTGCATAGACAAAAGCATTTTTAATAAGCGTACAATGATGAATAAATAAAATAAGTAAAGATAAGCAAATATAATTATATTTGACGGTGGGGTAACCCGATACTGCAGCGGGCTATTCCAACATTCTCAACTAAGCCCAACACAATTACAGACGTACCATGATCTAAATGAGAATATAACCCGATGTTGCATGCTCCACGGATCTTGGAGGGTTGAATAAGTTATGTCGGTTTGGGAATAAAATATTTTTATTACGAAACAAGAGACGACTAGGTGGTTTTTTGTGAGATGGAAATGGCAAATAAATTGTAATACGTTGTTGGTGATATTGCATCATAATTTAACAAATCTTCATAAAAGATGGCTTCGATGTAGATCTATGTGTTGCTACTTAACACATAGATTACATTGATTTTAGATTAGTCTTACTGAATATATTTACTTTATCGATTTGGCGCGATTCCGGATTAACATGATACACTTTTGACTGTCTGAGGTAAAATTTAATAAACGTAACTTCACGCCTGTAATCCTCGAAGGGATAGGCAGAGGTAAATGCATGCATTCAAGCATACATGCAAACACCCACGATTCGCCGGTCTCGTTTTGGCCCATGTAACAGGTGACGAGCCTGTTGACATCTATGGGCACATAACAAAAAACCGAGGTACCTACTGAGAAACTTGGACTTAACAGAAAATGGAAATTTTCCAATAGAACCAGAGGTAAAGGATTTCACACCGATATCTCTGATAGCCCCCGACCTGGGCATCGAACCCAGGACCCCAGCGTAGTAGTGACCTGCTACCACTAGGCTACTGAAGCAGTTGGAGGCTGATGGAATTTAATGTAGGACGGAACGTTGTGTTTCCCATAACCAGAATCAGAAATTTGTAACTATATTCATTTAGGGTGACAAACACCACTTTTGACACGTCTCAAACAAATAAAATAAATTAAAGCGAATAGGCGGGTCCACACAGAGCGAGCAGCCTCGCGAGGCATTCAAGTCGAGTCTCCAAATTGCAACTTCGAGTAACTTACACAAAATCACAAGCAACATAAAAATAATAGAAGGCCCGACGCCATCAAAACAAAATGGAAAATGTATAGAGAAGATATTAAAAATCCAATGTTTAGAGTTAACGTGGCCCCTTTAAAGGGCCAGATTGACTCACAGCGGAGCGATCTCTGAAACAATATGTTCGCCGGATTGTCCCTGATTCGATTTGACGGGATTCCCGATTAACATGATACAGTTTTGACTGTCTGAGATAGAGTTTGATATGGCGTTGTATATTGTGGGTGTAATGGATAGGTACATTTGATAAATTCGCTAAAATGTATAGTGATAGATTAGGCAATATTAGGCGGTAAATAAAACGGGTAATATGGCGCATATTACCTATTTTATTTACCGCCAAACGGGATATCAATCAGGATGTGTTTTTACACGCACACACAAAGTTGCCCGCTCGCAACCTCAGTGCAGGAGGCTACCGGCACGGAACTCAAAAGAAGGTGCGGGAAGTGTCCATTCTATACGTAGTATTATTACATATTCTCTGATATTGTCCAGCACTATCGTGTGCCAGTTAGATGGTAATGTACAACCGTACATTCCTACATACCAATTGTAGGACGAAGCCTTCCCCGAAGATGCTTACAGCAGTGTTGTGAGGCATTAGGGGAGGATATGTCATAATCGCCACGCTTGGCAGGCGGATTGGCGATCACAGTTTTATTTTTGATCGCCATTGTTCGGTTGACTGACTGTACTAGTGGAAGAATTCTCTTCCAGTAAATTAAAAATCTTCCACTCGTGGGCGGTGGGTCGTCACGTCCTAACGCCACGGGATTAGAGCTCCAGAAAAGTAGCTCGCGGGCTTAGGCACCACCGCATTACCTAATTATTATATATTTGGTCAATCAAACAAGGTAGTTGGTAACACACTGACTATATTAACAATTCCTTATGGAACGCCGTCACATTCAAATACACAGAACATAATATATATAACACTAATATACTTGCCGCTAAATGGTAGTGTTCAGCACTATCGTGTTCCAATCAGGTGGTAATGTACGGCCCTGTAATTTCCGGCACAGAAGCATAACACCTTATGCCTCAGGAGTGGTAACGCATCTGCATTTTGACCTCAGGTCTTTGTGTAAGTGTCCATAGGCTGCATTCATCACTTAACACCAATGTGAACTGCATGCTAGTTTGCCGATTTCATTACATAAAAAAAAATAAAAATGTATTCCCGTGTAATAAAAGCAGGAAAGTAAGAGACAAAGGCGAGTCCATCGGTGCGGCAAATATAGTTAAGCTCTCTCAAAAATGACTAATTTTAATTGCGAATGTTTATATAGTACGGTATTATCGCATTACTCCCGCTCCCTGCTCTCCCTAAGGCACCGGCTTGCTTAATTTGCTGATTTTTAAAATTACAAGGCTCTTTCTGTTTCGTCATTAGATTTTTTGCCTTTCTTATGTTGAAATAGGGATATTGTTAACTGAGTTATATACCTAGATGTCCAGTGGTACCTTCGGGATTTGGTAATATGCCAAGCGTATGTCAATAGGTTCGCATTCTTAACCGACACATGCCTAAAAACGCACGACTGACGAATCGTGGATATTTGTATTGTATGCCTTAACATCTGCCCATCCCTTTATGAAATAAAGGCATGATAATTACCGTACATGAAAGACTGCTCATCAAAATGTAATAGAAGTTGTTGGTACTTATATGAACATACATATACAAATGGAATACATAAAACAAATAGGTATTTTGAAAAAGAAGTCAACTAAATAAAATGGTCTGATTTTTGTAAATTTTCTGGTGGTAGAGTTCCCCCCTGCACTTAATCTATGGTCGCGGTTTCAAGTCCCGCCTTAAATCATTTTTTTCTTTCCGAATTTTTCTTTAAAATAAATAGGTATCTCACGTGTGTCATTGCAAAATATCCTATAAAAATCAAACAACCATTAGAAATTTATAGAAATTCCTTCGGGAACGGCAATTTCGTACATACGAAGTTGGCGGCAAAAGCTAGTAAAAAATAAAATTAAAGTGACAATGGAAACAAGACGAGGTTGATTCACGCCGCGCTACACTCTGACCTGTATTCCACTAATGAACTCTTCACATTTTGGCCGCGATGCATTCGTTATCTGTTTCGAGAGTTCCTCGTGTGAAGTCAGTAACAGTAGTAACACTCTTCGTAACAAACTTGCAGTCAGTAAAAAAATTACACGTTTTTATAAACATTTCACGTTGACATTTTCTTAACACAGCCAAGCGTTGTGTAAGCTCACCTTCGATTCAATTATTTATTTATTCATCTACTAATTAATACACACGAAATAAATAATTACATATAATAAAGTATTCAGGTTACCCAACGTATCCCTCATAATTGTTCTTTTTTTGTATTAGAAATTAGGCAATAGCATAATAGTTATTCAAGTCACGATAAATGACTTCGGAAAGCTTAGAAAATTCGGACAATAGACTAACCACTAATGTCGAATGCATAGAAACTTAATACAGGTAAAAATTTTCCCACAATTTGTAACCGCTTTGTCTAACATTACAGAAGAGCCAAAAGTTCACACACACCATAACAATCCCATACACACAAAGGCGCCACTGAGGAATATTAAAAAGAAAACAATTTAAAACACATCAAAAATCTCGAAGTCATTACTATACCATAAATAGTGTAACAATATACACTTGAAAAAGTCAAAAATTAATTTCACTAGCAACATTGAAATTTTAACGACCCTTGACTAATCAAGTGGCGTACCCTTAAAGACAAAGGGTGGCCGTTTAACCCTATTTTGCACGCTCTCGAATGGAAAAGGAAGGCTTTTAGAGTTAAATGTTTTATTTTGTTTCAATTCTGATATATTTCACATGGGAACTGGGAGCAAAATTTTGCAGTTGCTTAGAACTTTTACTGATTGTACAATATTGAATAATTGAAGGCTCTCCACTTTTTGAATGTAGAGTCTAAAATCCTTTTTTATTTTTAAAGTTGGTACCTACGTTACAAACGAAGTAGTATAATAAATTTATGGTTACAAATGGCTGTAATTGAAAACGACTAAAAATATTTTAAGGTTATGAAGTTATCTACAGTATCCAATAACAAATATTGCACATCGACTTTGGGAACGGGACTTCGTCTTATTTTGAATCTGGGTTTAAAGACATTTATTCTCAAAAAAGACATCAAAGTCACTTACTCAAGGATCATAGTTGCTAAAATAAGTTATTTCAATTCGTCGTCGCATGCAAAAGAAAAAGAAAAAAAAACCTAAGATAACAGAAATGAACAAGAAAGAAAAAAGAAAAATCAGTGGGATAAAATTAAATGTAGTACAGATAAGAATAAAATTATAAACGTTACTTGAATATATAGAATCTGTAGAGTGTTATTTCGTTCGCACCTTACCGGTCAATACTCGAGTCAATACCCAGACTATCAGTGCTTACGTAGGCAAGCAAGTTTTGACCAATGTCAAAACTTGATCAAAATGTCACACAGGTAAGGTGCGAACGAGATAACGCTCTACGTCTGGGTCAATACCCAGACTATCAGTGCTTACGTAGCAGTGTGCAGCAGAGATAACGCTCTACAAAGTCGAAACTAGCCGATTATCTTTTTCGTAGACTCGATGTGCAACACTCTTGCTCTATACATATTAATTCTTCGTAGCTTAAAATATAAAACATTTTTACAACGTAGATAATTACTTCATGGGAAATATAGTGTAGCAATATTTTAAAAATAACACCATGATGTTTTTTTAAATAGTTGTTATTGACGTGAGCTACCTATTTGCCTATTTGCAATGCACACCACACCTAAACATCTACAAAAAAATAAAAGGTCAAAATGCAGATGTGCTACCACCCTATGATCTTAGTTATGTCTCTGTGATAGTTATCACGGGGCTATACGTTACCTACCATTTCGTGGCAGATAGATTAGGTAATGCGGTGGTGCCTACGCACTCGCCCTCCCTACACGGGAACTCAACCACCAGTATAAATCAGTTAAATATCGAAAACATAAAATCCAAAATACACGTCAGGGTAATCAATGCTTATCGATTTGCTGTCGCAAATATCAAAGCATTATTTACTCACCAAATAATATATAAATGCAAAGGAATCAGTGTATATTTGTCCGCTCCCAGTTAACGGTAAAAGGATTTGATTCAGAGTTTAAAACTGTTCATTACTGGAGTGAGTTTTAGGGTTGCCTTGCACGCGGGCAGATTTATGCGAGAACGAACAAGCTGTTCATTAGATCACCTATCTTTTGTTAATTCTTGTACTGTTTCCTGGTTGGGTAACCACCCAAAAATAACTAAGAGTCAATTTGCACTGCCGCTTAAAACGTATTTTGGATAGGACCGAATTAAGGTAAGGCTTGCAATGTTCTGTATTACAGTCCTTCATTGTTTTGCTACAAACTTACAATTAGGAGAATAGGTACCAATTTAGTAGACGTTCGCTCAGAAGGCACGCTCCCAGCCATGTAAAATGATTCGATGGGTATTACGTGTTTTTCAAGTCTAAAACAACATCCACGCGGATGAGATTTCGAGTAAAAGCCAGTTTTTAATAGATATTCGTTTATTTTAATCAGAGCTAATAAACAAGATTTTTAAGACCACATCACAATCGTGCGTAAGAACAATTCTAAAAAGTATTATTTATATTCTACTTACTTGATATGAATCTTACGTGACACAGAAGTCACTTTCTTTTGCCAATATACAGAGCACGACCACCAAATTAATGCATAGATAAGTTTATAAATAACTAGCGGCTCGCCCCGGCTTCGCACAGGTGCAATGCATGTAATATGTTACTCTGCATGTTACTCAGTGAAAATCCAGCTTTCTAATGGTGAAATATTTTTTTTATCGGTCAGGTACTTTTTGTGTGATAACGTTACAAACAGACAAAAACACAATTTTTTCCTCTTTCTAATATTAGAATGGACTTAACTTGCCCGGTTAGCTCTCGTATGATACCATCCAGCGTTGTTTGATTTCCCGTGATGTTTTATGCACCATCGGTCGTCGATCGAATCTGCCATATTTGCACAATCACCGGCAACAGCGAGGGCTGGAAGGAACTTTTTCACTCTGACGTGAATGCTAAACGCGTCAGTTTTCAGCTCCATTGATTTCGAAGGGTGCTATTTTGATAACTCACTTGACGGTGAAGATGTATTGATAGCAATCACTCTCCATTAAGATGAACTGCTCCCTTATTTTGTCATAACAGTAATAAATAAATAGTCATACTATAATAAGCATAGCGCTCTGAGCAATGGAGAGAGCTATGCTTGGAGTTTCTCTGCGAGATCGAATCAGAAATGAGGAGATTAAACAAAATTACCCACATAGCTCACCGAATAGCGAGACTCAAGTGGCAGTGAGCAGGGCACATAGCTCGACGAACTGACGGCCGTTGGGCCACAGCAGTTCTCGAGTGGCGACCGCGTACCGGAAAGCGAAGCGCGGGCAGGCCTTCCACAAGATGGACCGACGACCTGGTGAAGGTCGCGGGCAATCGCTGGATGAGGGCGGCCCAGGACCGTTCGTTGTGGCATTCTTCGGGGGAGGCCTTTGTTCAGCAGTGGACGTCTTTTGGCTGAAATGATGATGATGACTATAATAAGACCAACACTGACCAAATAGGTCGAGTAATGTCTCAGGGTAAAGTCAAAAGTCTGAGGAATCAGCGTGCATGTATTATTATTTACTAAACTCCACCCGGATGCACTGGAAATATTCTATTAGACAAAAATCCCATTATCACTTATATCTCTCTTAAGAAAGGTACCGAGATGATAAGGGAGCAGAAGTATGAGCATCCCGAAACGGGATAGGTTGAGAGCGCGATGGAATTTTTAATTCGTAGGTACCCGCGATTTCGTCTGCGTGTACTTGAATATTTCTTGTGGAGCCTCTGAAATATATATAAATAGTCGTATGGGTTACAATCATATATACCTACTCTATTTGTGTACAAAATTGCATTGAAATCGGTTAAGCCGTTTTAGTGTGATTGAGCAACAAACAAACATACATACTTTCATATTCATAAATGATAAGTACCTACCTAGTAAGACTCAGATACCCGATCAGTACCTACAACTAAAAAGTTACCTCCTGCTACTGGACGGTTGAAAACTTGACGAAAGTTTGAAAATAGAAACAAAATAAACACAAATCAATCTCGCTTGTCAAGCGCGGTGAAAAACATTGATACGTTAAAACTCCACACGTCTAACCAAACGAAAGCATTAACTCACCGAACGTATCAAAGAAAATCCAAGTCGGCCATTACACAAATTAGAAAAAAGAAAAAAATCTAAATGCATTTCCCGCCAGTTCGTGTTGCTATTCAAAATAGGAACGTATTACCGACTGTGAAAAGAACTGTCTCAAATTACTTTACATCGCTCCTCCTTTTCGCGCAGCTGCCAATCCCTATTTTCATCCCTGTCCATCGCTATACAAACTCAGATAAACAAATACAAAGGGCCTAATTGAGTAACTAGTAGAACGAACATCTCTGTGCCGTCCCTTCGTATATTGAAACAAAGATATATTTGCTGTTCCCAAACCAAATTCAGCTTAAAATTGAGCTTTATTCCGATAACAATAAGAGGGTAATAAGTTATGTTGATAGAAATATATTTGGCTCAACACACAATTTTGGAGAGTCGCTCTCTCAAGTGGTAAGGGAGTTCAAGTCCGGGTAGGGAACTTAATTTGTCAACAATTTCAGATATTTGAATACGTTTCGCTGTTCAATGAGCTTCTGTCAGCTTAAATTGTTTTTCTTTCGTTTAAATAAATCGACTCTAGTGACGTTTTCGAAATACTGTGATGTTTTGATGTTGTCTTCTAAAATATGTTCGAGGACTGAAGTAAGACATTTCTTGAGGATATGGTGGTAGGTTCGTATGCTACATTCAACAAGCGAAAAACCTTAAGTTACTTAGGTGGTAATTCTCATTCTCAAACTTTTGAACATATATTATGAAGGATTGTTTTATTTTATTCGATTTTTAGCAACAACACATGTAGGTACCTATGTGTAATATTTTAAAGATAAATGGAAAGAAAAAATTGAATCCCTCGCGACGCGAACCCGCTACCACTATGTATGTATCTTCACGCCAGGTCCCTAACGGGGAAGGCAGAGAGTGTAGAGCGCCAGATATCCCGGTCCTGACAAACCTCTCGTGCCTCGTCTACCTTCATCTTTCCCTTCATACATGCACGCCGATTCCTAAGTTTAACATATATTAAAACATAGGGGCGTACAATGATCACAGGAAACCAAAAATAAGAATTTATAGGTACATAACAGGAACACAGGACAACAAAAAATAAAAACAAAATAATAATAACTTAAGAAGACGAGGCACTAGAGGTTTGTCAGGAGCGGGATATCTGGCGCTCTACACTCTCTGCCTACCCCGTTAGGAACCTGGCGTGAAGATACATACATAGTGGTAGCGGGTTCGCGTCGCGAAGGATTCAATTTTTTCTTTCCATTTATCTTTAAAATATTACACATAGGTACCTACATGTGTTATTGCTAAAAATCCAATAAAATAAAACAATCCTTCATAATATATGTTCAAAAGTTTGAGAATGAGAATTACCACCTAAAGTAACTTAAGGAAAGAATTACCAAGAATTGCCACCTAAAGTAGTTGACTCGTGGTAGAGCTCCAGTGACGGAGCTCGCGGGCGTAGGCACCACCGCATTACCTAATATACTTGCCGCTAAATGGTAGTGTTCAGCATAGAGTACATTAAATATATAGTCAGTGTTCAGCAGTATCGTGTTCTGATCAGGTGGGGTCCGGCTGTAATTTTCGGCACAGAGGCATAACACCTTAGGCCTAAGGAGTGGTAATGCATCTGTATTTTGATCTTAGTCTTAGTCTAGGTATCTATAGGCTGCAGTCATCACTTAACATCAATGAGAACTGCATGCTTGTGTACCACTTCATTACATCTATATCTATATATATACATATATATATTTAAATATATAAATAAACTACTCCTGCTACATCTACGCTACTGCCTCAGTAGCGTAGTGGTAGCAGGCCACTACTATTACGCAGGAGGTCCTGGGTTCGATTCCCAGGCATGCATTTACCTCTGCCTATCCCTTCGGGGATTACAGGCGTGAAGTTACGTTACGTTATATAAATAAATATATCAATTGCTGTTCGTTAGTCTCGCTAAAACTCGAGAACGGTTGGACCGATTTGGCTAATTTTGGTTTTGAATGATTTTTGGAATTCCAGGGAAGGTTTAAAAGGTAAGAAAACATGAAGAAATTGAAGAGAAATATTCAAAAACCACAATTTTATTTTTCCATACAAATAGTCCATGTCTATCAAACCTTTGACATATTATTTAATTGTGAGGCAATACGAAATTTGCCGAATCAGCTAGTACCTAAATAAAAAAATAAAAAATTGATGTAGGTACCTACTAAAGTAGGACCTACTCGTACCTACTAAACAAGACAGTCCCCTTGGTTACACGGTCAGAGTCCGCTTTGCGATCCCGGACACGTACTTGGCCGAGTTTATGACTGAATAGCTGAATACACTTCTGCCCAATAAGTTTTTTGTAGGTGTTAGATATTCATAAGAGAATACGTGTAGTCCATTAACTTCTATATACAGTGGTCGCCAATGGGCGGATTGCTCTCATCCGTCCAGCAATGAGGATGCACTGATCATCTCGATTGGCGGATGTCCACGCCACTCCCGTCCATCTTTATTAATAGAATCTTGCAATCTGGTTACATAAAACCGTTGGTATTTCAATCACCACTATGTTGAACTTCTACATAGACGAAAAAACCTGACTTCACGCCTATATTCCTCCGTAACCGGATCCGAAACTAGCGGATATCCGATATAAAAAAATATCCGTAACCGAAACCGAAATAAAAGTTTCGGATATCGGATAGAGGCGTCACACAAGCCGCGCGCGCCCTTTTGCATTATTTGTCAACGACTGTTGTCGTCTTATCATACTCGTAACTAACTTGTGAGCAATTTTAGATTCACGAACTTTGTATTTTACTTTTGAAATTCCTTAAACATCTAATATCCATAACCGATATTATCCGAAAAAAATTCATATCCGTATCCGGTACAATAATAATTTCTCTATCCATATCCATAACATCCCTGGTGCACGTATGTTGTCTAAATTTTCGCAAGAGCCAAACACTCGGGGGAGGATGTGTCTAAAGGCATAATAGCTGGTGAAACCGGTGCCACACCTCTCGACACCCCCAGCCACTCATGCCAATGTTGCCCCCCGTCGACCATAAGGTTGGCTGTTTGGGGGACCACCAAAGAGAGGCGAGTCACCACCTGCCAAAGTAGGGTTCAATAATCTGAGATGTTGAATAAAGGCGGGTGCCGGATCTCACTCCATAGGCCCAGCCAGCTAGTCCCCCTAGTTCACCCACATAGCCCAAAGTTTGGCGAGTCATTTATTTACAATAGTCCCACATATTCTGCGGGGTCTGTCTGTCTCTGTAATACTCTGTATTAACTATTGATACAGTCAGAGAGAGGTCCCGCCGAATATAACCCATTACAAAGTAGATCAAAATTCTCGAAAGGGCCTTTACGTGTTGGACCCCCATGGCCCCGCGCAAGCCTGACAAAGATTCGGGGTTCAAATTCGACCCGTTTTGACGAGAGATTAATAAGTACTACCACGGCCAGGAATATTGTGGCGCCCTATTTCTAAAAAAACTATTTTTCCTTCCATGGGTTCCAAAAATCAAAACTCAGTCGACCTGTGGAGGCTTCCAGAACTGGAGGCTTATGGCGGACCACCCCTGCTGAAAACCCCTCCCTTAGTCCGCTAATGCTATTCGTCAAAAATACCATCGTTTTTTCACTGGTGGTAGAGCTCCAGTGACGGAGCTCGCGGGCGTAGGCACCACCGCATTACCTAATTTACTTACCGCTAAATGGTAGTGTTCGAGCACTATCGTGTTCCGGTCATGTACGGCCCTGTAATTTCCGACACAGAGGCATAACATCTTAGGCCTCAGGAGTGATAACGCATCTGCATTTTGACCTTGGTCTTTGTGTGGGTGTCTTTGGCATTAAAAAAAGTATATAGGCAAACATAGTCACTAAACGGTCTCTTAATGGCGTGTTCTGGGACTATAAATCTATTTATTAATACGAGCCTTAAAGTAATGGAAAAAGTAAAAATGTTCGTAAATCTACGAGCCTTAAAGTAATGCAAAAAGTAAAAATATTTGAAAAAGTATTTATGTGACCTCCAAGAATTACGTGTGACCTATATGTACTCAGATAGCTAGACCACTATGAAGGTAGGAAATATATCTACAAAAAACTCTATAAGTAGTGAACAGAATGTGTAACGTTATTTGTATGCAGTCCTAGTAATAGATATATATTAATAAAAGATGAACTTTAATTACCTACACGGTAATCTGAGGGTTGTTTGTTAACATGAGTCGGGGACATTAAATTCCTATTTTACTACATATTTTGCCCTTTGTCCCAAGGTGACAAGGTTGTGTGGTAGTGATCGCACTTTATCTAAAATCATATGACTACATACATACGTACTTAATAAGCTTGTTTTTTAATGAAAAAAGCAGTAATATTTTTACTTACAGGTATTTTTATATATTTCTCTTATACTAGCGACCCGCCCCGGCTTCGCACGTATACCATTTATTATATTGTGGGGACGCGCCCGAGTTCTCTGACAAACACCGTGATATCTCAGTAAATATAAGTACTATAGTATATGTTGTTATAAGTAATATGTTCCATGATGTTTTATTTAGCTTTTTATTTTTCTAGGGGTAATTTAAGTCCCTTTTTCCTCAACAATATAAAACAGACGGGCCTTCTAACGCCACGTACACATAAAAATAATCAACAACTCATTAAGAATTAACCGGCCGTATCGTACCGTATACAAAAGACCAAAATAAACCCACAAGCCAGTAGCCCGTTTAACCCGTCACTGCTCATTGTACACTCGTCAAAGCCTTCTTATCACTAACGACTGCGACTGTCTGTTTTTAGAAAACAATTTAAGAGGCTACCGTTTAGAGTCAGCTATTTGCTCTATTGTACAAAAGGAGTCAGGTCAAGGTACCATCGGACGCACTTTATATCGTTGTAATAGAGGATATATTGCAATGTTTTTGGTGTAAACTGGTCTGTTGGTACGTAAGCGGATCGGAACGGACCAAGTTTTTTTTTCGTTAATCAAATAAACATTACGAAGGAAGCAATTACGTTTGTATTGAGGGGACGTGTGAACTGACGTTGTTAAATAAATTAATAATTAGCTGAAAAAATAATAGTTTATTTGGAATTGTAGCTGTTTAGAATTGGTCAACGCTTGTGTTGGGCAGGATGGTCTCGTTTCAATGAGCTGGAGTAAAATTTAATTGAAGAGTGTAAAATATTGTTGTATGCTAGTAGATGTACATAACCATACGTAACTTTTGAAATTTCTTAAAAATCTTAAATTATCCAAAACTACCTGATAATCCGAAATAATTTCATATCCGTATACGTATCCGGTATAATAATCATTCCTATATCCGTATCCGAAATTTCATATCCATAACCCTGCTATGAATACCTATTAAACGTAGGTACCTATATTAAATTAGTGTTCAGGAAATAAGTAGGTACAAAAACTACAAATTGTAGTTTTTGTATTAATAACATTTTTTTTGTAATGGTAGTGGCAAACAAGCATGCAGTTCACATTGATATTAAGTGATGACTGCAGCCTATAGACACCCACACAATGACCGAGGTCAAAATGCAGATGCGTTACCACTCCTGAGGCCCAAGGCGTTATGCCTCTGTGCCGGAAATTACAGGGCCGCACATTACCAGCTGACCAGGACACGAGAGTGCTGAACACTTCCGTTTAGCGGCAAGTATATTAGGTAATGCGGTGGTGCCTACGCCCGCGAGCTCCGTCACTGGAGCTCTACCACCACTAGCACAAAATTTTGTGTTACCTACTTATGGAACTATTTTGAGTAGCTATTTGTTTATCAAAATTTTAGATCAGTTTATTTTATTATTATTATCGTTTATTTCGCTTTTTACATATTTTGTATATTTTTACATACATACATTATTACAAAAATAAAAAAAACATACATATATAAAAACATACAAAATAGGTTCCGCCGGTAGCGGGAGCAGGGTCCTAGCTGCCGGTGGTTAGGGGCTTAGGGAGAGGAACCTCCTCACAATACGTGCCGTGTCAAGAAGAACTGCCTTCTGCACCAAGCCCTTGACCCAATTTCCCAGCGAGAGCCTCTTGAGGTGTTGGTCGAGGCTCTTCGCTACGAGTCCGTTAACCGTGACGACTACCGGTACAATGACAGCAGAATCCACGTCCCACATGGCGACAACCTCGTGGGATAAGTCAAGGTATTTTATTTGTTTATCCTTTTCAGCCTTCACGAGGTTCTCATCATGAGGGACGGTAATATCAACAATCATTGCACGGCGCTCCAATCGATCTATCACCACTATATCAGGCTTATTATTATTATTATTATTTCGTAGGGGGGCGGAATAGAATGCATATTGTATAGTTGTCAATAGGCGGCAGGATTCACGTAGGTACCATCAATGTGAACTGCATGCTTATTTGCTACTTACATTAGATCCATAAAAAAATACAAAAAGTGCTTTAGACCATACAACTGAAATGAAAATTGTTAAGCTCATCTCTTCCACCCGATCATGGACACGGTTAGTCGAGTGGTGTGAGACGACCGCTCGATTCGAAGGGGTTCGATTCCCGTACCGGGGCAAATATTTGTATGGCTTACAGATATTTGTTTCGGATCTGGGTGTTTGTTATGTGTTGTTTTTTTTATGTAATGGAAGTGGCAAACCAGCATGCAGTTCAGGGTTATAGACACCCACACAAAGACCAAGGTCAAAATGCAGATACCTTACCACTCCTGAGGTCTAAGGTGTTATGCCTCTGTGCCGGAAATTACCAGAATTATTATTGCCGTACGTTGTGTGTGTACAACGGCACCCACGACAGAATCAGAATCAGAATCAGAAACTCATTTATTCATTTAGGGTGACAGGCACCTCTTATGACACGTCAAAAATAAACAAAATAAATTAAAGCGAATAACAATTGATATACATGTCAAACAAGATAAAAAATATATGTAAAGTCAAGAATATCACTAAGATAAAACTAAATGTCATAAACTAATGTAAAAAGTATATCGGTAGAATGTCTCTTTTCCCCTTTACAAACTGATAACAAAGAGTAAAAAGAAAAGAAAAAGAGTCATTCTTTGTCATTCACCGGCAAAGTTCCAAAGGCCAATATGATCTGAGAAAAACTTGCCGGAAAAAACTCAGTCGGCTCTTTTAAAAATATCTAGACACAGGGTTATACCTAGTCACACCGCGGACACTTCGCCAAAATTCCATACTAACGCTTAATTTGGTCTCTATTACACAGACATCAATAAGTGACGTGTATTTACACGTGCGTAACACGAACAAAATACCAACCGTCGCCTATAAGAGGGGAAGAGGTTGGGTGATGCGGGGAAATCGCGCGGGACATCGAAGTGTCCATTCTATACGTAGTATTATTACATATTCTCCTACCTAGTGTTGTGAGTGTAAGAGTATTTTTCTATCTACACTAACTTAAATCTCCCTCTCAATTGCCGTTCGCCTCACCCAATCACACTTTTCGTAACGCTCTTGTCTCGCCTTCACCAGCTTACTCCCCAAACTTGCGTTAAAAAGTTTTATTTCAAAAAAACTTCTACGTCATAATACATGGGTGCCTCTTCAAAACTGTGACACGTGGAATCGATAAATTCTTCGAAAGATTCAACTGTACACAAAAGCAGTTTTCCAATACACTGTTACAAAATATCAAATGTTCAATCCGTTATTCGACTGGGGGCTTCACAAAACAAAATTACCCCATTTGCTGTATTTACGTGCGCCCCTCCGGGCTAGGGTGAAAGTCAACGCCGGGTTAGGGATTGGTTGTAGTTAGCGCGATTTATAAAAAAGTCTTGAATTGAAAAAAAAAAAACTGATATTATGATCCTTAAGAAATTGTTGTCTGTAAAGTCGGTTTACAGGTGATAGAAAACATTAACGAAAAAGTTACACGACGCATCGGCCGATGTAATGCAAATGAGATAATTGCGTCACAAGCTAAACGCTTAGGCTATTCATTATTCATTATAAAATACAAGGTTATTTACCCCCTTATTCATAAACGTACATTAGATACGTTTTGGCTTTGTCTTTGTCAGTTGCGTTGTCAAATTTGCAGGATAGAAAAAAACAAAGGAGAGATTAGCAACACTTTAGCTAAAATACGTTTATGAATAGGGGGCTTAATTTTTATGTGATGAAAGTGACATATAGGCTACAGGATTCAATTACCGTCAAAGTGAACTGCACACTTATTTGCCACCATTTTAAGTTTAATATTACTACTGTTTTTGCGTCAATATTCGCATTTCTGCTTCTACAATTGCTTAACGTGTATTTTGGTGTAAACTGGTGTTGCTTATGCAATGTTAGGTTAACATCACGAGAGAACTGCCAAATCCACTTGTCGCGGTATTTTGATAAGAAGTCCCAAAATTTTTATAGCAATGGGATCATGTCCCTACCTACAAGATGGCAAAAGGTTACGAACAAAATGGTACATACATACTTTAGTTAAATTTAAATAAACTATATTAAAAAATGTTTTGAATAAATAATCTTAAAAAATGCGAAGAAACTTTTTCCCCAAATATGTACCGTGTATACATACATATGCGTTTAGTAAAAAGCGGTTATTTTAGTATTACAAACAGACACTCCAATTTTATTTATTTGTATGTATGTAGATTTATTATGGAAGCTACAATACAACATAAGACCTAAAAATTCTGTGAACATTTTAAGCGTCTACATTATAGCGGTAACAGAAATACATAATTTGTGAAAATGTTAGCTTTCTAGCTATCACTAATTATGAGATACAGCCTGGTGACAGACAGACGGACGGACGGACAGACAGACAGACAGACAGCGGAGGATTAGTTATCCGTAGGGTCCGATTTTACCTATTAGGTACGAAACTCCCTAAAAGATAGAACTAAGATACAGAATAGCTTAAAAATATTCGATACGATTCTTTAAATTGACATAACTTTTTTATTTCTGAACCGATTCACATGAAATAAACACTAAATGTTAAGTTAAACCACAATATTACCACAATATATTAATGAAAACTGCAAATCGAATAAGCCGTTTCTGATTTTAGCGTGCACAAACACAAACAGACAAACAGACATTTTTCCGGGATAAAAAGTACCCAGTGTTGTGCACCAAAGGTTAAAAATTATTCATGCCAAGTTTCATTGTAATTGGACCGATAGTTTTTATGTGATGCTTGAACAAACAGACAGACAGACAGACTGACAAAAAAAAATCTAATCACATATTTGTGTTCGGTATCGATCTAATAACATCCCCTGGTATTTATTTTTTCAATATTTTTAATGTACAGAATTTACACTTCTACAGATTTATTATAAGTATAGATTATTACGGACCGTAAATTTGCCAAAAAACATTATTTCCCTCGTCAATCAAGGATCTTCATGTTTTTATGTGTTAAAATCAGTTGCTTTGTCGTTAAGAACTCTAAATGCTTGTAGATTTGTATCAGAAATCAATTATAGTTAAGACGCCTCTAACTTACAAGAATAAAAAAAATACAGGAATCAATTTCATAGTTAGAGCTCTAGTGATTGACCTAAGAGGTTTGATATCTATTGACCTAAGAGGTTTGATATCAGCGCTATCATGTCCTGGTAAAATGTTTGAGTATATCCATGAGATTACCAGTCGCACCTGCATTCAGACCAGTCATTTATGTACCGTCACAGGCCATTGTGGGCCGATATGGACTATTGTAGACCGTACGTTTGTTTGCTGATTTTATGGCCTAAATACCCGCTGACAGTAACACCACACCCTACCAAGTAATCGTGCGCGAAACTTATCACATTATGAAAAAGCGACAAATCGCCGAATCCTTTGATCTCGACGACCCGCTAATTTGACAATTATACCGCGCTTACCCGGAGCCCTTACTTACTGGAAGGGTAGGGTGACGAATCGCTAATGATAGACAAAATTCGGTGTCAACTTTTTATTGAAATATCCTGTTTCCTTTTTTAACTATTGATCTGTTATGAGATTATACATAGAAAGATTTATTAGAAACTCTTAGTACAATCGATTCATACGTTAGTTTACACATGTGGGAGAAGGTACATGAAGTAAAATAAAATGTATACGGACACTTTTTATAAACTTTTAAGCAAATAAGTCATTATGATTATGAAGAAATAAATGCATGCATTTAGAATAGGCAAGTAGGTTAGATAATGCGGTGGTGTATATGCCAGCGAGCGCCGTCACTGGAGCTCTACAACCATGAAAGGTCGTTCTTACTGGTGGTAGAGCTCCAATGACGGAGCTCGCGGGCGTAGGCACCACCGCATTACCTAATATACTTGATTATACGATTATAAATGATAGTGTTGAGCACTATCGTGTTCCGGTCAGGTGGTTATGTACGGCCCTGTAATTTCCGGCACAGAAGCAGCAAATCACCTTAGGCCTCAGAAGTGGTAACGCATCTGCATTTTGACCTCTGGTCTTTGTGTTGCTGTGTATAGGCTACAGGCATCACTTAACATCAATGTGAACAGCATGCTTGTTTGCCACTTTCATTACATAAAAAAAACATAATCTAATTCAAAATTTGAGGACAGGATACTAACAATTTAACATACCTATTAGCGTATAACCAAATCGAAATGTTACTAAGATCATACGTTCTAGGACCCTCCTATTAACAACAAAAGAGTCTGATGACGACACGTGACCCCTTCCGCTAGGTTGGGGTCAATGGAATCCCGTTACAGATCCGCGGAGATTATTGTATTAAATAATTTTAAACAAATAAGCGTATGATACTACTGATGAGCCGCTGAATTATTATTTATATTGAATAAAGATGATGTTTAATTGTTTAAGGAATATAATATATTATAAAAATGCCGTCAAAAGAGTCCTTCAGGGCTGGCAAGGCGTTGGCAACTCCCCTGGTGTTGCAAATGTTCATAGGCGACGGTGACCACTTTCCATCAGGTGGCCCGTCTGCTTGTCTGTCAACCTTATGACATAAAAATAGGTATATCTCAATTTCAGTGACAATAAAACTTTTGTGTATCATAGCTGGTGGGTGTGGTGGCTTATTTTTAGGCATCACTGCTAAGCCAGAGGCTTGAAATTCGAGGGTCCGATTGTTGAGCCGAGAAGTACCTAAGTAATATATGGATTGTTTTATATCATTTCGCATTAACACATGCTTGTAAATGTGATGTGTTTTTCTTTAAAAATAAAATATGTATATGGATTTTCACATCAGATAAGATACCTCAAAGAATGCATTTAAGCCCTAGCATTTAACACCAGAAGTAGAAATGCAGATGCGTTGCCATCCCCGAGGTAGAGTCCTCATGGAAGTTGTTTTGCCATCTAACCGGAGCGGAAATTGAATTTGATAAAAGTCAGTATAGAAGTGACATGTCTCCATAAAACTAATCTCTTTTCTACTACCCAAGACTCACGTTCATTAAGAATACTAACGAGTCGGACGATCACACTCATCACGAAATCTCGTCATATCACAAAACACCATTCATTACCTACCAACACAAAGACAATCCTGTATTGTACCAACCAGCCACGCAACACAATACGTAAATTAAGAAACCGCTCGAATATCTTGCGCCCTTTCACAGTCCATCACAATACATGCGCGAAATATTCCTACTAATTTCACCTACCAATTTGCGGATCAGTTTTCGCGGTATTACATCTATAGAAATCGGTGTCCTTTGACGCGAGCATTTCCTCGGCTTCAATGAGTCCTTTATTTTATTCTGTGGCTTTGTGGGTATTATATGCTCATTTGGGGCTGGTATTCGAGTGGCAGTGACACGCGGGGTATCCGGTGATTGATCAATTAGCTGTTTATAATGAACAATGCGCGCCGCTGCATCGGTATGCAGTTTGAAATATAAATCGATTTTTGTTAGCGTTTTGGATTTTGATGTTCGGTTTAAATCGAGTATTGTTATGTGCTTTGGGCAGACTACGTGTGCATTTTTTTTCTTAATTTCTGATCAAAATCTCAATTCAAAGAGAAATGGAAAGTAAAAATCAACTTCGGGCAGTGATCGTACCTGCAACTTCAGGATAACCTGTTCAGCCGCTTTACCACTAAGCTACCAAAGCCCCACATCCGAGCGTCGGCTTTCTTTTTTCCTTTTTTATTTGACCGATTTGGGGTCGGGATTACTTCTTTGGGGAATACAAACGTAAAGTTACTTCAGAAGTAATCGTCCAAACCATCACAACAATGTCACTTTGGAGGTGTTACTAAGAATTGTATTAAAATACTTACTGTTAAAAAAATCCGCAATCCGAGATAGCCATTGGGATTTTACCATTTTTAGAAGATTCCCAAATGGCGCTCTGGCTTTCAGGAATATATCAGGTGAATTTCTATTAAAAGCGAGAGTAGGTATAAGGCGATTTTGGCTGTAAATCTGCGAATGATTCTATAGAGTGTTTACTTCTATATACAGACGTGCAGATTCTATCCACATCATCACAGCAACGACATTGACTCTTGAGGTTTTCCTAAACACCCACTGTAAAATTCGCCATATACATATTTTTAAATTCCATGGAATAAGTGGCGATATCAAGCTCCGAGTGCCCCTGAGCAATGCCGTCTCTACCATAAGAGCACTCGGGGCCAGTGCCCAGGGCCCCCATCCTCAGAGGGCCCCGAAGGACCGACTATTTCGAATGATCGACGTGATAAACTAGCTTTTGTCCACGGCTTCGCTCGAGTGGAATTTCGTCTCCCACATTAAGTTTCGTGACGGATTATCTATACTTATAATAAAACTGTAGAAGTGTGAATTCTGTACATTAAAAATATAAAAAAGAAAAATACCAGGGGATGTTACTAGATCAATACCGAACACAAATAAGTGAATAGAAACATTTTTGTCTGTCTGTCTGTCTGTTTGTTCAAGCATCACACAAAATCTACTGGTCCGATTACGATGAAACTTGATATAATTATACTTTAACTTTTGGCGCACAACACTGGGTACTTTTTATCCCAGAAAAATGTCTGTTTGTCTGTGTGTTTGTGCACGCAAATTTCAGAAATGGCTTATCCGATTTGCAGTTTCACTAAAATATTGTGGTAAGTTTTACTAAACATTTAGTGTTTGTTTCGTGTCAATCGGTTCAGAAATAAATAAGTTAGGTATGTCAATTTAAATAATCATATCGAATATTTTTTATTATTCTGTTTCTATCTTCTATCTTTTAGGGCAGGGTTTCCCAACCTTTATTTTGCCGAGCCTCCCCGAGCCAAAAATAATATTTTCATGCCCCCCTTAGGTAAATTTTGACTTTTTTTTTCAATTAATTTGTTAAGGTTAGGTATTTCAAATAGGTTGAATAACAATATATTTACGTAACTAAAAAAAAAGCGTAACTTCACGCCTGTAGTCCCCGAAGGGGTAGGCAGAGGTATATGCATGCATTCAAGCATACATGCAAACACCCACGATTCGCCGGTTACGTTTTTGGCCCATGTGACAGATGGCGAGCCTGTTGACATCGCCGGGCACATTACCAAACTTCGAGGTACTGGGAACTTGCCAGAAAATGGAAAAATCTCTATAGAACCAGAGATAAAGGACTTAACACCATTATCTATGATAACCCTTTACCCGGGAATCGAACCCAGGACCTCAGCGTAGTAGTAGTGGCCTGCTAATACTAGGCTACCGAGGCAGATTAAGGATAATTAACGAGAGAATACCTACATTTGGATATCATTAAGTACTTTCACATTTACATTTCTTATCAGTCAAGCAATCAACAGGCTATTACCGTCCACAGTTGGAGGCCTCTTTCAGGTCGCACCACAAATCTCTATCCTCTTAAAGTTGTCAGTACAAAGACTCTTACACTACGACGGACAAGACGTGGCCACCTCTCTGGGACACGTCTGCTCCAACAATTGTCCGGCAGACATTACCGGCCTACTGCCACTTCAACGTGCTAATCCTACGTCAATAACTGACTTTGCCTTGATTATTACTCCGTGACATTTTTAAGTTACATTTTAATTATAAAAGACCTACTATTAGCGCGGCTTTCGAAAAGGTCAAAAACAACAGAGCGCCGGGTGATGGCGGAATTACTACTGAACTCCTGAAAGCAGGTGGAAAACCAGTATAAGAAGCCCTTTAAAATTCCAATTTCGTCATACTCGAGGGAAAAACGCCACAAGTGTGGCACAGAAGTACGGTGATACTGTTTTTTAGAAAAGGTGTCTAAAAATTTAAATCCCCCGGGAAGAGTCACGTCTATATGCTGATTCGAGAGTGATTTCGAACCGTCTATCTTGCAGACTCGACGACTTCCAGCTTCCCGAATGAGCCGGTTTCTGTAAAGGCTTTAGTACCATAGACCTCATACACCCGCTGTGGCAGGTCAAACAGAAGACCGAAGAATATAACCAGCGCCTATGCATAGTCCATTCGTGGACTATGAAAAGGCCTTCGATTCAGTTCAGGGCTGTGTAACAGTCACTCTAGAGGTGCCAAGTCAACTACCGATATATCGAGGTGCTGAGGAGTTTGTACGAAAATGCCACTATGTCAGATCGTCTTCAGGATCAAAACTCCAATTGCAGCGAGACGTGAGACAGAGAGATGTTATATCTCCGAAACTGTTCACCGTTGCATTGGAAGATGTCTTCAAGCTTCTGGACTGGAACGGACTCGGCATCAGCATTAACGGCGAGTACATCGTCCGCCTCGGATTTGTGGATGATATCGTAATCATGACTGGAAGAAAATGGCACAAAGCTCAATGGCCTCAGTACTACTCAGTAGGGCCTCCCAACGAGCGGACCTTAAAATGAACATGGACAAGACGAAGATCATGTCATATGTCAGTAGATCTTTGTAAAAGAGGTCAATCGCCGAACCCAATTCAGTTTCGCAGCGTTCGGGAAGCTGCGATACATCTTCTCGTACGACTTACCTAAACTTACCTGTCTCAAGAAAAAGGTCTTTGACCAGTGTATGTTGCCAGTGATGACACATGGAACAGAAAGGTGGTCGCTCACTATGGGCCTCACAAGAAGGCTCAAGGTTATACAGAGAGCAATGGAGAGAGCTATGCTTGGAGTTTATCTGCGAGATCGAAATAGAAATGAGTAGATCCGCTTGAGAACCAAAGTTACAGACGCCCGGCGGTCGGGACGCCCAGCGTCCCGACGCCCAGCGTCCCGACGCCCAGCGTCCCGACGCCCAGCGTCCCGACGCCCAGCGTCTCAACGCCCATCGTCCCGACGTCCAGCGTCTCAACGCCCATCGTCCCGACGTCCAACGTCCCGAAGTCGAGCGTCTCGAGCGTTTATGTATGATCCAAAATTAACCAAAAGTTATATCCAAAAATGCTGCCCAAAGCCACTATTCCACGCGAACGAAGTTGCGGGCACAGCTAGTTTTAAATGTATATATAGCTACTTGTACATCATATACCATATTTATTTTTAAACTAAGTATTCGGTCAATTTACTTATTGTGAAAGGCAAAGTTTATCTACATGAACTACTTAAAGCTACAAATGTAGGTATTGATTTTGATAAGAGTTTGATAAATATTATAAAATGTGCATTGTTAAATAGTATCTAATTCTATTAAATTTATTCACAATTTTGATCATAATGGCTTCCACATAAAAGGTAGATACAATACCCAGCAAGAAATATTGCACATCGAGGCCTACGAAAGAGACAATCAGCTAGGTTCGTACTTCCTAGGCGTTATCTCTGCTGGACACTGCCTACGTAAGCACTGACAGTCGAGTATTGGTCAAAACTTGAACAAAATGGTCGACAAACGTCACGAAGGTAAGGTGCGAAACAGTTAATAATTCTATTATATAAAAATAAGTCGGGTTTTCCTTCCTGACGCTATAACTCTAGAACGCACGAACCGATTTCCACGGTTTTGCATTCATTGGAAAGGTCTCGGGCTCCGTGAGGTTTATAGCAAAGAAAATTCAGGATTATAAAACGACATCCATGTGGGCGAAGCCGCGGGCAACAGCTAGTCTATAGTATAAAAATAAGTCGGGTTTTCCTTCCTGACGCTATAACTCCAGAACGCACGAACCGATTTCCACGGTTTTGCATTCGTTAGAAAGGTCTCGGGCTCCGTGAGGTTTATAGCAAAATTAAGGATTATAAAACGTCATCCACGCGGGCGAAGCCGCGGGCAACAGCTAGTGCTCTATAGATCCGAAATAGGCCGAAATCTCCTTCCTAAGGTCGATGTGCAATATTTCTTGTTGGTCTCTGTACATGCTGTCCCAGACTTTTATTTAGAACTTTTCACGACAAATGATCCTACAGTGGGTACATCATCTTTGTGTAACTCCAATGGCTTTAGGTGCAATTCCGTGGGTCGCGATCGATCGCGGCTGATGACGTCAATTATTCCACAAATCCCCTCCGATGATCCCCTGCGCAGGGGTTTTTTGGACTTTTTGTCTACAAATCCCCTTCGCATATCCGCAAGGGCATTTCTAGACTAGAAGTCTACAAATCGCCTTGCTAGCTATACGGCTTGATGAGGCAATTTGTGAAGCGAAAAGTAGCCTATGTCACTCTCCACCTCTTCAAATATCTCTACATAAAAAATCAGACCAATCCGTTGCTCCGTTTGACGTAAAAGACGGACAAACTAACACACTTTAACATTTATAAAATAATAATTCACAGCACCGCCCCCATATAAAGTGATAATATTGTGTAGCTTATGTGTTGACCCGACCTGTTAGTAATATTCATGCCAAATTTGAAGTAAATCCATGCAGTACTTTTTGTGTTTAGCCCGGACTGGTTATACAGACAAAAACTCTAAAAATTATATTTTTGGCTTCGATATCGATTGGAGATCACGCCCCAAAAATTCTTTTAAAAGATATTCAACGTATAGTTTTGACGTTCCTACGATTTTATTATATGTTAAATGAGATAGATCGAGATTACAACATCGCATGTTCAGTAGGGGAGAGACTCGTGGCCAGCAGTGGGACGTAACAAAAAGCAAAAACCCTTGTTACGTCCCACTGCTGGGCGTGTGTGTGTATGTGTGTAGGTATGTGTATGTGAGTGTATGTATGTATGAGTGAGTGTGTGTAGTATGTGTGTAATAAAGCAGATCAAAAAAAAGGTATAGTTCGCTTTCTTTACAATCCAAAAGGGCCCCGAATTCTTGTGTGCCCAAGGGCCCCAGCATAGTCTAAGACGGCCCTGCCCCTGAGAAACCTTCTGAAATTGGTAAAAATCTTATAGCACCCGACCTGAGGATCGAAGCCAGGTAGTCAGTAGTGTTCGACTACCACAAGACTAATGAGTCAGTTCCCGATTTTAACATCAAAAGATCTACCATTCACGTAGAAACGTAAAAGAAGCATGTGAGGTGTTTAAGAAGAACCGGGATATGGCAGTCTACGCTCTCGTATCTGATGTAAAGATACTCGTACGAACGTACATACAGTATCCAATAAGAAATATTCCACATCGATCTTAGAAAGGACAGTCGACTTATTTCGGGTCTGTAGAGCGTTATCTTTATTGCACCTTACCTATTTTACGTTTGTCCACCATTTTCATCAAGTTTTAACCAATACCAGGGTATCAGTGCTTACTACTGCTTACGTAAACAGTGGGCAGCAGAGACAATGCTCTACGAAGACGATACTAGCCGATTGTCTTTTTCCTAAGCTCGTTGTGCATTTATTGTTGAGCACTGTACCTATATTTTTAATCCAACAATCACATCACACGATTTTATACCAACCAATACTCAACATGTCGCAAACACGACCTCGTAAATAACGCACTATTGCGCTATTACTGCGACAGCCAACAAAAACCGAGATCGCGGGAAAAACAATAAAAGTGCCGCGCATCGCTCCCGAGATCAGAAGGGCCGCGACAATTACTCCTGTGCAAGGAAACTCATTTTCCAAAGATCCCAACGCGTTATTACCGCCGAACAAACTTAGTTTGCTACCAAAGATACAAACAAGCAACGTTATGCTTAAGAATTAGAGTCCGAACTTGAATGAGTGCACGTAAATACAAATTTGTAGGGAACAGCTTCAACGAATATCCCGTTGCTGTCACAATTTAATAACTATACCCGTATTCTTATAATATTAAGGTTCAAATTCCTCTGGTATCTATTATAAAGGTATCCAGAATAACTTGTAATGTAATCCGTGCAACGAATCGCACGTCAATCATATCGCGACGGAGTTCTGACAAAGGAAAAATCCTTTTAGGTGCGAAATAACAGTGATCAAAGGTGCTCCGGTGACACCTTAAACAAACTCCTGGTGAGCTAATTTCGTCGCGGATTTATGTTTCCGTTTTTCAATTACGCTTCGACATCAATTGGGTGTCGATAGTGTTTGCAAATCGATTTGGATTCTTGCTAAATTAGATAATAAATCTCTTTTTTATATCATACTTTCGTAAGGATGACTTGGATGTGATAGCCGATAGGTAGAAACCTACCTGCAAACCTTCCTCAAAAAAACTGCATACACTACCGTCCCATATTATTATTGATAGCAGCAGCTTCCACTCTGTCAATTTATTCGTTTACCTCGACGTTCTAGTAAGGTGTAACAATGATAATAATATGTCTTCAGAAATTAGCATGCGAATTATGGCGGCAAATAAATGCTATTTTGGTTTGCTAAGATATTTCCGTGCAAAATTATCTAATTAAAATCCTTTTTTTATGTAATAAAAGTGGTAAACTAGCATGCAGTCATGTTGTCACATTGATGTTAAGTGATGACTGAAGCCTATATACACCCAAACAATGACCAGAGGTCAAAATGCAGATGCGCCACCACTCCTGAGGCCTAAGGTATTATGCCTCTGTGCCGGAAATTACAGGGCCGTACATTATAGATCCATCCTTATATCCTTCTTTAAAAGACTTTATAAAGGTCATTATTGACATACTGATCAAAATGCTGGGTTTTGAGCAAAAAGGGTGAGAACTGGATAAAGCCTTCCCCAAAGACTGCCAACAGTGTTGTGCGTCATTAGGTGAAAATGCCATAATCGCCACGCTTGGCAGGCGGATTGGCGATCGCAGTGGCGGTAGTTATATCGCAGGTCGTTGCTGCCCATCCCTCGTTGTTATTTTTACTAAAACCCTATTGGAATGGTTTGACCGCCATTTTTCGCTTAACTGACTCCACTAGCTGAAGAATTCTCGTTCACTAGAGACCTATGGGGTCATCACGTCCCGAAGCCTTCTTGTATGTAAATGAATTTGGATGTAAAATTTGAAAAATGTGGGCAGCCTCTGCATATTAATCTGGAAATAACTCTAGGTATATATATGTGTTCTAAGCGCGCATGGCCCCGCGGCTGATGTAGATCGGGAGCGATCTTCTCGGTGAAGCGATACGGGCGCGGTCGGGTGCGTGATGGGGGAACGCTAGTGGCAAATTAAAATGCGCGTTTCCGTGCTACGGAGCGCACGTAAAGCCGTTGGTCCTGGTTGCTATCGATAGATAGCAGTCGTTAAACCTTGTCGGAGGCCTTATGGGCGGTTTGAAACATCCGACAGCGGATTGGCCACTAACCCGACCCGTATATCCACCAACCCGCATTGGAGCAGCGTGGTGGAGTAAGCTCCAGCCTCATCCCAAGAAGGGGAGAGACTCGTGCCCTGCAGTGGGACGTATCAAGGGTTTCCTTTTTTTTTTTATGTTATGAAAGTGGCAAACAAGCATGCAGTTCACATTGATGTTATGTGATGACTGCAGCCTATAGACACCCACACAAAGACCAAGGTCAAAATGCAGATGCGTTACCACTCCTGAGGCCTAAGGCGTTATACCTCTGTGCCGATAATTACAGGGCCGTACATTACCACCTGACCGGAACACGATAGTGCTGAACACTACCATTTAGCGGCAAGTATATTAGGTAATGCGGTGGTGCCTACGCCAGTGAGCTCCGTCACTGGAGCTCTACCACCAGTCGAAAATTATTATTATATGTTCTCAAATCTACATGGGCAGGAAATAATCTAAATTTTCAGCATTCAACTCAGTTTTAGTTGGGCGACAATACAAGTATAATAACGTGGGAAGCATCAATGCGCGGTGTTGTGTTGTGTTCAGTCCGTCAGTTTACTCTCAGCGATGTTTTTAAACAATTACTTCTTTCGTGTCTCTCTCTGTCTGTAGGGTTGCGCCTTCTGTGACATATAACATATGAAGTAATATTTCACTTTCCGTACAATTTTCGGTATAAATTAGAATGACTGACAACCTGACCTATATAAACGGTATTAATTCAGTCATTTGCACTTATTGGTATTTTAACACTTAAACTGTAGAATAAAATTCACGTACCTAGATAAAAATATAGATGCAATTTTAAAATAACTTGAATGTAGATAATAATAATAATACACTTTATTGCACACCAAACAAAACAATTACACGAGAAAAAAAAACAGGAACACGTGATACAAAGGGCGGCCTTATCGCTAGAAGAGCGATCTCTTCCAGGCAACCCAACAAACAAAGGAGAAGCTTAAAAACTATACAGTAGGGTGCGCGAAACTAGGTTAGTAGGTATCAATGATCACTGCAGATCGATACTAATAAAAGAAAAAAACAATAAAAACAATTGAAATAACAACAGGGAAGGATGGAAAGCAAAACGCAGGGGAATCAGAGAAGAGAGGAAAGGAAATGGGCCTTGACTTTGTGTTAAAATGATTGAATATTTTGAACTTGCGTGATAGTGGATGGCAAGGAGTTCCATAGACGTACAGCTTCAACAGAAAAAGATTTGGAAAAGAAATCACTCGAATGTAAGGGAATATTCAATCGTAAATGTACGGAGGATCTAAGGGACCGAGAATGGGAAAGATGGGAATAAACAAAACAATCTTTTAAATATTTGGAGCTGTCAGGATTAAATAGCACGGAGTACAAAAGAGAAAGAATACGCACATTATAGATAATATATATTGAAGATGTTGTATATAACACACCAGTGTTTCGGTTACAGGTAAAGCAATAATTAAAACGGCCTTCTTAATATTTGTTACTGAGGGGAAAAAATCTTATGAAAGTCAATGCATCTATATTAAAACCTTTGATTTTATAGATCTATTTTCTACATACCTATTTATTTTTATTTATTAGGAAGACTATCGATTATTACAATTAGAGCGTGGATACAATATAAGAAACGGAAGAATCACTTATAAGTCTCCACTTATAGAAAAAAAGGAGATAGCGAAAGACATAAGCAACACCTTAAAGACATTATAAAGAAATAATAATTAAATAAAATAAATAATTTAATTATAAAGAACGGTTCTAGCTAACACATCATATGATATAGCAAAACGGTGTCAATATACACACCGTTTTGCTATACGATATGATAAATGATAATACCTATTATATGATACCTCTTCGATAAAATTCCTTTCCCTAACTTACCTATCATCAATGTGCAGTTAATTTTGTATTCTGATTTAGATACCACATTCATCACAAATTAATATGTTCTTGTCCTATGTTCCACATTTTATTTTTTAATTTCACTTCCTTATAATAAACGTGTGTACAACCCTAAAATTTTGTGATCTCCGTTGACGTGTGTTTAAAACTGAGTAAATATTGATATCAGGTTTCGGGGTGGTTTTAAAACAATACCATTCCGGCAGTGGAGGCGCCTCCGAGTAAATATTTGTACTATACTACACTATACAAAAACTACAACACTTAAACTACTCAAATAGTGATGATCAGGGGTTGGTTTTTCAAACGATATCTGTATTAACTATTTGGTTAAGGTAACTGTTAAAATAACGGCCTCGATCGAGTAAAAAAATCGCTTACAAGGACTTTGGTGATTCACAGACCGCACTAGTTTACTTTCCACAAGGTACGCTTAGAACAGAAATATTAAAACCCTTATCACATTCTACTGGTGGTAGAGCTCCAGTGACGGAGCTCGCGGGCGTAGGCACCACCGCATTACCTAATATATCGTATTCCGTGTTCCGCTCAGGTGGTACCTAATGTACGGCCCTGTAATTTCCGACACAGAAGCGTAACACCTTTGGTCTTTGTGTAAGTGTCTATAGGCTGCGGTCATCACTTAACATCAATGTGAACTGCATGCTTATTTGCCACTTTCATTACATAAAAAAAAACATACTTTACTGACAGTTCGAAGCATACTTTGCTAAAAGTAAAGACGTAGCGCGGTCTGTGAATCTCACCCTCAGTAGTAGCGATCGGAGGAGTTTTATTTTTACCGATTTAAACAGCAAATCGCTGGAAAATGAAATGGAGCGCGCAGGGCCCCATGGCTGGTGTAGATCATAGGCGATCTACTCGGTTAAGCACTACGGGCGCAGTCAGGTAGTGTGATGGGTGACCGCTAGAGACAAATTCAATGCGCGTTTCCGTACTTCGAAGGGCACGTTAAGCCGTTGGTCCCGGTTGCTATCGATAGATAGCATTCGATAAAACCATGTCGGAGGCCTTATGGGTTTGAAAACATCCGACAACGGGTTGGCCACTACCTCCACCAATCCGCATTGGAGCAGCGTGGTGGAGTCAGCTCCAGGCACAGACCAATCAGCCTTCCTTGTTGATAGCTCCAGGCCTCCCTCCAAAAAAGGGGAGAGACTCGTGCGCAGCAGTGGGAGTATAATGGGTTGCCATTATTATATTATTATTATTATAAACAGCAAATATAACCTATCATGAATCCGAAAAAAAATATTTTTTTTATTCCAGCATCTTGACTGGCACCGATTTAAAAATCTTTGGGTAGTCAAGGATATGATTTTTTTATTCATTTGCTTACCTCTTAGGTACCCTACTTACCCCGGCCCCGCGAGGCCGATGACATTCCGGTTATCACCAACCGAATGGAGTAGAGCGAAAGTTGCACCGCCCATAATCGCATATGTCTCTCCGCAACGTCCTAAGCCGAGGCACGGACCCGCATGGGTCACCCTTAGGCAATTGCGCTATCTTTTTTGCTTAGGCTGGAGCGCCTTTTGCGCTCGCCGATTGCCCGGTGAAGTAGACTAGTGCCGTCTCGAGACAGGCCGCATACATAAAGCACGAACAAAAAAAAACGACGCATAGGAATCTTTTGTGCACAACCGCAAGACCTAAATTTTTTGTCTACGGTCCCTTAAAATACATCTGAGTCGTATTTAACCATATCCCTACTGCACAGAACCTTATTAACTCCCGGTGTAGGATATGCAGCTCCGAGGATCTTCATACGCTTAACAACTATTCTATTCTATTCTATTCTAGAAACATATGACTGTTTCAATTTTCATGTTCACATTAATTTAAAGTTGTGCCCGAAAATTTAAATGATAGGTTACCTAATAAAAAGCAGTTGATGTCTGTTTGCGTAACATAACTTAAGATAAAAAATAGACTTGATGCTAATGGTTGTTTTTTCTTCTCCTTTTTCGTTATGTTTTTCTTACCTTTAGGTCTACTGGCAGGTAATAAATACATGATATTACATTATATTCACCTATTATGCACAGATGAAAAAATATAATGAAAAAATTTAATCTGTATCAAATCAATTAACATGAATAATAAGTCATTATACCTCCAGATTCTCAGTAATATGAATTAAAGATTACTATTAGTTATTTTAACGCCACACCCGCCGGGGGACGGGCAGAAAACATCGGCTCCGGTTGTAATGAGTGTCATTAGCAGGCCATTTATAATCAGAGCGCAATAAATGGTGTTCTTTGTAAAACAATAGACGAAGAACGTAATGAAATTCGCTGTTGGCATAGATTAGGCTGTTTTAGGTGAGACAAGGGTTAGAGTAAGTTTACTTTTTTACCTATGCTATGAATGCGGTAAACCAGAATGCAGGTGGCAAGTACATCATAGCAAGTAAATAAATACTGCAATCTATAAACACGTGCTTATACGTAATATGCAGAGGTGTTTAAGTGGATGGCATAAAATCTCAAGTTTGAAAGGCAAGATAATTTTTCCTAAGTTTTTCAATTCGGAGATAGGTATATTTGCCTGAAGTCTGAGACTCATTTGACAAATATTTAAATTAATGAATTGATTTCATGCTATTTTTAATGATTCTAAGTACGCAGTGTTCTGATGTGGGCACGTCATCTTAGGCACTATCATTGCGATATGTTTTAAATTAGTACCTGTCAGCTTAATTTTAAATATGTACTAAGTATGAAATGTCTCCCAGAGAAAAAATTTAATAGGCATAAATGATACATTGCTCAGCACTTACCTTAAGTTTCCTATGAAAGCTTCCTTCCGTGCATGCACCAGTTAATATTATCCAATAGGCTGTCTACTTTGTTGTTGATATTTAACGATCGTATTGGATATGAATAAATGATCATTGAACCATATATGGCAGAATATTAAAAAATAATGCGGTTACCATTTGGAATTGGAATGAAAAACCTGAATGTGTTTTGTTAATTGTAGTTCAAAACGTTACTAAGTGAAATAATCGTATCACTTTCAATAATTATAGTAATGTGGTGTGTGCACACTCACGAGCGCGCATCGGGGAGGATGAACACGACATGAGCCATTGCAAAGCTTCAATAGCAATCGCTTTTTTAAACACGAAGTTCACGCATATAAATATTTCTGACTGGTGGTAGAGCTCGCGGGCGTAGGCACCAACGCATTACCTAATATACTTGCCGCTAAATGGTAGTGTTCAGCACCTTCGTGTTCCGGTCAGGTGGTATTGTACGGCTCTGTAATTTCCGGCACAGAGGCATAACATCTCAGGCCTCAGGAGTGGTAACGCATCTGCATTTTGACCTCGGTCTTTGGGTGGGTGTCTTTAGGCTGCAGTCATCACTTAACATCAATGTGAACTGCAGGCTTGTTTGCCACTTTTATTACATAAAAAAATATATACAGATCACAAGTAGGTAAAAGAATACTGTAGCCTTGAAACATCTACATAAAAACCGGAGATTTCAACGTAAATGCGTTGCCACTCCGTAGATCTTGAGATCTTGACTCGACTCTTATGCTTCAGCCCCGTCTAAGCTCTTATGCTTTTGTGTCGGAATTTACAGGGCCGTATATTACCACCTGATCGGAACTTGATAATGCTAAATACTACCACTTAGTGTCAAGTAGATTTAGGTATTGAGGTGGTGCCTCCGCCCTCGCGTTTCATCACTAGAGCTCTATCATCAGTTATGTGCACATTTTATTCAGATGCTTGATGCGACAATATTTCTCATGTCCTGTGTAAAGACATGGGTGAAATTAAGACTAAAGGTACCTACTTGACAAAAAACATTCCTAAACCAAATCGGTCACCCGTTTAGACCGCGTCATCTCTCTTCTAGAGTGCAATATTAGCAGATCTATTTTTGTACCTTCCGCATCCCTTACATTAAGATCAAAGTACATAGGCACTATGCTACGCCCTATTTTCGAATTCGAAATTCACCATCATCATCATTTCAGCCAATAGACGTTCACTGCTGAACAAAGGCCTCCCCCAAAGAGTGCCACAACGAACGGTCCTGGGCCGCCCTCATCCAGCGAATGCCCGCGACCTTCACCAGGTCGTCGGTCCATCTTGTGGGGGGCCTGCCTACGCATCGTTTTCCGGTACGCGGTCGCCACTCAAGAACTGCTCTGCCCCAGCGGCCGTCAGTTCTTCGAGCTATGTGCCACTTGAGTCTCGCCATTCGGTGAGCTATGTCAGTAACTTTGGTTCTCATGCGGATCTCCTCATTCGATCTCGCAGAGAGAATTCGAAATTATGTGGATCTAAATATTTGTCAAAGTAATCTGTCGTTCGTCGAGTACGAATCGGACAAATCAAAATGGGAGAGAGAAGCGGCTGGACTGGATATCCTAATTTTCGTTATATTTTTTCTTTAGCCTGAGTTGCACCACGATATTTGTTAAAGTTACATTTATTGTAACATTTCACATCCCCTTCTAACTTTAAGTTGGAGAAGGAGGTCAAAATGTTTAACTATAACAAATATCGTGGTGCAACCCAGGCTAAATTTCTAAAAATAACCTTGCCGAATGTGTAAACCATACATTAATGTTTTTAAACTTGTACCTATCAAACCCTAAAGCTCCGTTTAGAGAGCATTACAATTTTATTGTTTCACGTTAGACCTTTTATTGCCTTACCTACTTTTGTCACGAGAATGGTAATAAAGAACTATGACATATTTATTTTTTAAGAACTTTTAGAAGTGACACAGCATGTGTTCTTTGATATGTATGTATGTTGTGCATCCTATCATGCAGGTTCATTGCCACTAATAAGGTCTAATAGGTACCTATATTTGTACCTATAAGTAGGACAAGAAGTACTTTTACTAACCAGTGGCCAACTCAGGATATTCATGACCAAGGATATTCACTTGAACCCATATTTTGGCCTTGGTCTTGCTCTTCACCCGGATGAAGGTAGACAAATTGGAGTTTATACTACAAGTAAAAAAAAATAGATATAGATTGGTGGACCGGAGTTGAAATGATGCAAAGATCCTCCCCACTTGGATAGCTACTATATCTATCTAGGTACTCGGTAGAGCTAAATTACCATTTAGTGGCAAAAATATTTGCTAAAACATTTGCCAGTAAATCTCAAAAATTATTTTTAAAATCACAAATTCTACACAACAAAAAACTACAAATTCTATTTTTCTCAATCAAATCAAGAAACGAAACATAATTTTTACTGGTGGTAAGTTCCAGTGTAAGAGCTCGAGGGCGTACCTAGGCACCACCGCATTACCTAATCTATCTACCGAAAAATGGTAGAGTTCAGCACTATCGTGTTCCGGTTGATGGTTATGTATGGCCCCGTAATAAATATCACAGAGATGTCTCTGCTAACAACAACTGCATTTCGACCTCTGTTATTTGTGTAGGTGTTTATTTAAAAGCTGCTGTTATCACTTAACATCAATGTGAACTGCATGCTTGTTTGCCACCTTCATTACATAAAAAAATATACAAATTATTCAACAGATTCGAACGGAACAGTGTCTACTAGACACTGTTTCTGCTCTACTTTTTTGTACTGTACAATTAATTTTCATCATTGCGTATTTTTTATTAAGGCAAGTAGGTCATTGTCTTCCCTGTATTACCAGGACAGGTGTGATGTTTTTGTAATTGGTTTTGTTGATTCGACCAATCTACGTCATTAGTCGACGCTAACGCCCTCTGCAATTATAAGAGATGACTTTATTCCGTGGCTTAATTAAATACAGATTAGGTTTTTTTTGCGAGCGATTTTAATATTTTTAAACCGTCATCATGACTGCGGGGTGAAATGTTAACGATTACATTATTTTAGAGCTGTTTTTATTCGATCCAGTTACTAGTCGGACCGTTGCTAATTTTGTATTCAGTTAGCATTGTTATGAGCGAGTGAAGTGGATTAATTGTAATGGCTAACACGAATTTGTAATTTGCTCAGATTTAATAGGCAATCGGCAAATCAAGGGCGGTTACTTATATAGGTGCGTACAGTTACTCAGCCGTCATTAGTATAAATTAGGCACTAGTTCATCATTACCACGCCTTTTGTAGTTATAATGTGTCCTGATTTGATTTTAACTTAGCGTTCGTAAAACGATTGACTATCTGTTATTTTGAGTTTCATCTATAAAGATGAAACTGTAAAATATTTTCATCAGCGCATCGTGTATAAAAGAAGTATTTTTTGGCGATGTAGAAGCAATTGATGACCGTGCTCATTTTAATGGATTTTAGTAACGCTTTTAATATCGTAGATTTTGTCATTGTATTAAAAAATCTTCTTTCTCATAACATATTATTATCTCCAAGAGTAATTAAATGTTTTAATCGTTACTTGTTTAGTCGCCATCACAGAGTTTAGGTTGATAATACTTTTTCCAAATGGCGTGATGTCAGTGCCTGGGTATCACAAGGTGGCGTGTTGTCTCCATTCCTTTTCCTTATTTATATCAGCTCTATCACGCGTAATGTATCTTGTCTCTACCACATTTACCTCTAAAGGGCGATCAAATTTTAAATGATAATTAATATATTAATAGAATGGTTTGAAGCATTACTTATCTGTGCTCATATTTCTTGTATATTTCCATTGTAAACAAAGTCTTTAAGTAATCATTTAGTTCCCGGTCGAAAAAAATTTGGCGCCGGCGTTCGCATTTCAAATTTTAAAAACCTTAGTAACGTTATACTTTGGCAAACGAAACGTTGGTAATTTTACACGACAGCGGAAGCGGCCAAGTGTTTGTTTAGGAGTTGCAGTGTAATGGAGAGATGGTTAGCCCCGCAAATATTATACCGATGTTATTTTAGTAAATAGTCGAAGTATAGTTAACTGTATCGTATGCGTCGTTTTTTTTAAGATTCGCCCGGTTTAGCGTTTCGTACTTCCAAAAAAAAAACCTTTATAAAATAAAACGAGCGCCTGTCTGTCCATCTATGACAGTCAATTTGCTTCAAAACGCATAATTGGGTTGAAATATTGAACAAATTGGTACCTCTTTAAATCACAACTAAACACAACACAAACAAATTAAGGTGTAAATGTATTTCAAACGTGGAGGACTTTTGGGGATATCTATACCTATGATGAATATTTGGTAATATACATATTTGGCGATGTAGAAGCAATGGATCACTAATTTACGTAGGTATGCCTATTAAATTTCAGTTTAATCGACCAATTAGTTTCGAAGCAAATTTTCAGTTTTAGACGGACATACAGATAAACAGAAACAAGAGTGATCTATAGGTGTTCTCAAGAACCCTTTGGGGTACAAACGAAACTCTAAAAACTGACCCAATTAAACGAACTCTATTCAACTATCAATAAGAAATAAAAACTAGATCAGAATAATTGAATGTAGATAAAAATGAATGATGACAGAAAAACACCAAAGTAAGAAAAATATATTAAGTACCTAAAGTAAATAGATATAAGGTCATAGAAAAATACGGAACGCATTAGATGTAAATGCGCAGAGAGAGCGGATGCAGTGGCGCCGTCGCTGTCGCCAGTTGGTGCTCGTCACTGATGCACTGAAATCATGACCAACCCAAGTCATAAGAGAAGGCGTGTTTTCAGCAGAGAGACGACACAAAAATAATTAATTATGATCACTTTTAAGACTCTTCCAAAGCCTATTAAAACAGAAAGAATGACATTCCAATGTGTCTAACCTGTTATGATCTACTGATCCGCGACGTGGACTCTAACCGCGGTACCGGTTTACAAATCAAAGAGACATAACGATTGATTGAGCGTTGATGTTAGGCAGAGAGATGTTAGATTCTTTGGCAAATAAAATTCGAAATGTGGTTATCAGTAGGCTGATTTTAAGTTCAAAGTTCAAAATTCCAAGTTTTATTGCTTTCATGTACCTAAATTTTTTAGGTGTTATTTTAGGTAATTTGTATCGACATGATACCCGTCGGGCGTAGCAATTAACATAGTTATATTACCTATTATTTTAAAGAATGGTCTGAGCTTTTATAGCTAGCTATAAAAATGCGAACCTTACCATCTTGTTTCTTGAAACGGACATCGTTTGCACAGGGTTTGTACTTTAATATTGAAACTATATCGAGTGATTCAGTGTGTATCGAATTGCAATTAAACGTCGGTATAGGAGGTTTGCTTAAACTATAAAAATAGAGGCGTATCCGAGCGTATCTTCTCTTTCTTAATTGTGCTAAACGTCAAGTCATGATTTGGCTGACTTACGCAGATATCTTAAATTAATATACATATATTATTTCCTGCTTCTCTTTCTAAAAGCTGATTCCAGTAAAATAAATGCTTTAGATACATGATAGGTTGCCGCCAAAAGCGGGAACAAGGTCCAAGCTGCCGGTGGTTAGGGACTTAGGAGAACCTCTTAACAATACGCGTTGTGTCAAAAAGTACCGCTTCCTGTACCAGCCTGTAGCGTCCACTACATTAAGGCGCCAACTAGTGTAACACATATGAAAACCTCACAGTACTTGTCTAGTACGGTAGATGGCGTGCATTCGAATTACATCGCACATGCGAAGATTTCTCAAGAGTTGGCATATATACAACTTCCCAACGTCAATCGTTGGGCCGCGGCCCGCTAGGCGCTACCATCTCGCCTGGTCGGAGGATCCTCCCTTTTCGTCGGAGGAACACTTCCACCCGTTCCTCCGCAAGCCCCTTGATCCAACTGCCTTACGAAAACCTCTTGATGTTAATGGTTTTTGTGACTATAGGTATTATTATGAATAATCAAACCTTTTGCTATATTCTCTTTGCTTATAGAATAAACTTACCTATGTGATCCGGTCATCTAGTACCAGTATACCCATAGGGCCACACGGGTTACTGGCCGTAGCGGACTGGAGGGGAGATAGCCATATGCAGGCTTGCCCCTCTGTCAAAGTACCTACAAGCCCAAGTGGGCTCGAGATGTTTAAATGTGTGCGTGAAATTGTTTATGTATTTTGTTACAGTCAAGAGTGAGTTTCGTAGTAATCGATAATTTTTGTTGTGTGCGTGGGTGTCACACAAATTCCCCCAGCAAAAAATTACAGACAGTATTGCATCGGTAATAAACGCTACGGCTACTCCCCTCCGGTTGGCCGGTGGCCCGTGTTTCTCTGTGAGTTTACCTATAGCAGAGAATATGTAATAATACTACGTATAGAATGGACACTTCGACGTCCCGCCCGATTTCCCCGCAACACCCAACCTCCTCCCCTCTTATGGGCGACGGTTGGTATTATCACAAAACAGAAAAAAAAACAGTTCTGTGGGTATTATCTACGTGCAACGCACACAGGCGCACGTGTAAATACACGTCACTGATTGATGTCTGTGTAATAGAGACCAAATTAAGCGTTTGTATGGAATTATGGCGGAGTGTTGGCGGTGTGCCTATAGGCCGATTGTCAGTCTGAAATATCAGAATCAGAATCAGAATTCATTTATTGTGTTATTATATCTAATGCTGTAATAATATGCTGTATAACAAATTCTGTAGGTATATATTTTTTTGTGTAATGGAAATGGCAAACAAGCATGCAGTTCACATTGATTAAGTGATGACTGCAGCCTATAGACACGCACACGAAGACCAAGGTCAAAATGCAGATGCGTTACCACTCCTGAGGCCGAAGGTGTTATGCCTCTGTGCCGGAAATTACAGGGCCGTATATTACCTGACCGGAACACGATAGTGCTGAATACTACATTTAGCGGCAAGTGAATTAGGTAATGTAGTGGTGCCTACCCCCGCGTACTCCGTGACTGGAGCGCTACCACCAGTAAAATAATAGCCATTTCTTTCAACTTAGACCACAGCCCACCAGTGAAACCCGATGAGCGAGGTTAGAAGGTGATCACATGACTCAAGTCACTCATGACAACTGAAATGAACTGCTAAATACAGTGTCAACACGTCACCTGCTCCCATCCCTTACTCATCATATCTCACAGTGAGTCTAACAACCAATCTGTATTCTTCGTTGTGGAAATAAAGCTGAAATTTGTTGTTGCGTTATTGAGTTTCACCCTTTTGTTGTGAACTGTTCAATTATAGACTAGATCCGTAAAATCTGGTGCCTTGTTGAGGGAAGCATTATTGAAAGTTTCTTTTTTATCTTAAAGTTTCTTGAATGCTTACAATACGATTAACTTTGTTACAAAAAATATTTGATTTTGGATGTTTTTTTAAGCGGCTCTAAAATAGCTTTCATTGGCTTAGCAGGTATTCCGAGGCATTCCAATAGAATACAGTTATCTAGGACTACGCTCCCAGGTTGAATGCCGAGTTGGGGTCTAAGTGGTGTTAGATTTTACTATTAGATAAGTAAATTAAGTATTGAGACACGGACTTATTCAATCTGTCCAATTAATGCTATTAGGCTGGCCATCTTTTACGTTGAACTCGAACTACGTAACTGGCGAATCGTGGTTATTTCTATAAATACCTACATCATGCATACCTTTATCTTCCTCTTCCAGAAAATAAATTCCTTAAATAAATGACGATTGGTTTTATTTATATAATACAAACTAGCGGCTAGCCCCGGCTTCGCACGGGTGCAATGAATGTATTATAGATTTATAGCCTAGCCTATATCATCAGTGAAGATGCAGTTTCCTAATGGTAAAGGAATTTTTAAAATCGGTTCAGTAGTTTTTGTGTAAAAACGTTACAAACATGCATAAAAACACAGAAGTTTCCTCTTTAAATTATTAGAATAGAAGTATAATAGATGAGGTTGTATACACGGTATTTATTGGATATTTTTATTTCTTTGAGATGAAAAATTACAAGTTTCATAAAATACATTATTATACGCAGAATCATGATAAAACTAGATACAGATCATCATCATGCGGTTAATCTCTGCTATTTACTCGCATAATGATGGCTAACGCTAATTAGTTAATTATTGGACCACAAATTATATTCCTAATCACGATATTTCAATATACTCCGCACATTTCATTAGATATATTGTTAGGTTCGAGCATCGTATTATAGGTACCTATATTATTTTTGCCCCTGATTTGAACCATACCAAAAATGTGATGGTGACTTACCTGTTATAATTTGGTCAGTTAGTCAATTAACATTGAATTCAAAAAGGAGATGGTTTAAAAATTTTGGAGTTGTTCCCACTTAATTTACAGTTTGTAAAATAATAGTTAAAACTATTCTGAACAATTTCCGACTATCAATTTTAGTTAATGATGTGTAGTTTTTTCGTTTAAAAATAATTAAAAAAACGTAACGTAACTTCACGCCTGTAATCCCCGAAGGGGTAGGCAGAGGTAAATGCATGCATTCAAGCATACATGCAAACACCCACGACTCGTCGGTTACGTTTTGGCCCATGTAACAGGTGGCGAACCTGTTGCCATCTCCGGGCACATTACCAAACTCCGAGGTACTGGGAAACTTCCAGAAAATGGAAAAATCCCAATAGAAGCAGAGATAAAGGATTTTAAACCGTTATCTCCGACAGTCCCCGACCCGGGAATCGAACCCAGGACCCCCAGCGTAGTAGTAGTGGAAAATTAAATTAAATTTACACAAATTGGTAATACTAAAATATGGCGATGGCGATTCACAATTCTTTTGTCAAGTTTGTCTTCTCATGCCATAATCAGTAAAAAACGAACTCAATTAAACAATTTCATCTTTGTTTTAATCAAATTAATTTTATTTTCGCTTAAATCTTCGAAATATTAGGTTTTTTTTTAATGTTTTTATTTTTTATTGAAGTTCTTTCCTAATACAATTTTTATCCAATACATAGAACTTGCCAAACTTAATAAAAGTTTGATGGCGAGATGCGCTCCTTTTTGTTATAACTTACCTAACTCATTACTGTCTCTAAATTACAAGATGAAGTTCTTCTTCTTAATTTATCTCCACACTCTCTGTCCAACCGGTGTACCGATGTACTGTACATCCACTGGGAACACCACCTTACAACTCCTTTGGAAAGGTCAAATATGTGGCAACGTAATTTTTTTTCTATTACAGAAGCGAAACTGAAATGTAATGATGCCTACTCCGTCTTGCTTCACTTTTTTTTTTTAATGTAATAAAAGTGGCAAACAAGCATGCAGTTCACATTGATGTTAAGTGATGACTGCAGCCTATAATCACCCACACAATGACCAGAGGTCAAAATGCAGATGCGCTGCCACTCCTGAGGCATTAGGTGATATGCCTCTGTGCCTGAAATTACAGGGCCGTACATTACCACCCGATCGGAACACGATAGTGCTGAACACTACCATTTAGCGGCAAGTATATTAGGTAATGCGGTGGTGCCTACGCCCGCGAGCTCCGTCACTGGAGCTCTAGCACCAGTTCACTATCAGTAAATCATCATCATCATCACTTCATCACTACATACTTAAGTACCTATAACTTGTCGACACTAGTTTTAAGCGCCATATTAAATAAAATTGACATGAAGGTAGACGAGGCACGAGAGGTTTGTCAGAACCGGGATATCTGGCGCTCTACACTCTCTGCCTACCCCGTTAGGGACCTGGCGTGAAGATACATACATACATGAATGTAGGTATCAATATATTGACATGAATGTATCAATGTATACGATGATAATAATAAATTTATTCTTATTCTTATCCTTATCTTATTCTTATCCGTAATAACTATTACAGAGACGTAACAACTTAGGTCTCAAGGGTGGCAACGCATCTGCAATTTGACCTCGTGTAGATGTCTATAGGCTGCAGCCATCACTTAACATCAATGTGAGCTGCAGCTTGTTTGCCACCTTCTTAACATAAACAAAATATCACTACATATTATGAAGTAGTCCCCCTATTTTCTCTGTCTGTATGTATACCTACGCTACTCTCGAAAAGTTGTGAACGGATTTTGTTCCTGTTTGAAATGTTGGAAAGTGGGTTTTCTGGGGAAGGTTTATATCCATAATTTATCAATATCGTACACTTATATTTACCGAGATATCACTACATTAGCACGGTTTTGGTTAAAAAAGTCGGACGCGTCCTCACGATAGGTATAATAAATGCTATTTTTACGGATTTATCTCGCGTATATTAAACTAAAATGATTTTTAAAATCAACCCGACGTTTCGGTCGCTTTTCAGCTTCCGTGGTCGCGGGCAGACTTTTTTTTTTAATATACGCGAGATAAATCCGTAAAAATAGTTTTATTTCAATGCGTGTAGCTCGCGAAAACCTAAGAACATATTATCATAATAAATGCTACCCGTGCGAAGTCGGGGCGGGTCGCTAGTATATATTATAAAGTAAAGTCCCCCTATATTTGTCTCTCAGTATGTATAGGTACGTATTATTAAATATGTAATTGTTAAATTGAAATGTAAATTTATTAAGGAATAAAAGGTTTTAATAATAATAAATAAAATGTAAAGGTACGCTAATCTCGAAAAGTTGTGAACGGATTTTCTTCCTGTTTAAAGTTAGAAAGAGGGTTTCCTGAGGAAGGTTTATATCTTTAATTTGTAATAGGTATCGTACTAAATATAGATATATTTACCGAGACATCACGATTTTTGTTTTATATTATTTCGCATTAACACATGCTTGTGAAATATATTTTATTTTAAAGAAAAATGGAAAGAAAAATTTGACTTCAGGCGAGACTCGAACTCGCGACCTACTGGGAATCTAGTCCAGCCGCTCTTCCAATTGAGCTACTGAAGTCCTGCCCGATTTGTCAAATTTTTCCTTCACATTTATTGCATTGCTTTATGGTAGCAGCACCGCCATCTATTACCAACTAGGGGGCAGGACTTCAGTAGCTCAATTGGAAGAGCGGCTGGACTAGATTCCCAGTAGGCCGCGAGTTCGAGTCTCGCCTGAAGTCAAATTTTTCTTTCCATTTTTCTTTAAAATAAAATATATATCACGGTTTTTGTCAAAGAAGTCAGACGCATCCTAACAATATAAAAAATGTAACCCATGCGATCCGGGGCGGGTCGCTAGTATTTTTTAAAACATTAACACAATTTCAAAGCATTTCAATACCAAACTCACTAATTCCGATTTGCACAAATGATTGGGAATAACCGAAAATCTAAACACGGCACTAATGAACGTGTACGCAAATTACTGGCCGTAGTAATTCTAGCAAACAGGCCAGTAAACTGGTCATCTGGCAACCCTTCATGTTTGCCGGGCCCGACGGAGCCATGCATTATGCATGATGACAGCTAATTGTAATGAAATTTATGCCCGCCGCCCTCCCCGCTCTAACGATTTAGGGATGGTTTGCATGGCTGTGATTTTTGTATTTCACTGTTTTAATTTTAGAAAATTAAGTTCTCTAATAGCTTTTGTGGAAGGCCGAGTGGATGGGTGTAGACGGGTTACCCACCCGTCCCTCGGTGTCTCATCCACTTGTTCACTCGTTCTTTTTGGATGAGATTTGGATGGACGGGTGGGATGAAACGGAAAGACGGTTGAACAAGTGGATGACGGAGCCATGAATAAATAAAAAAAAAAAAAAAATATATCGTTTATTGCTGTAGCCAAAATATTACAAAACAATATGCGTTGCTGAGATCCTCTTTTAAGTAAACATTACCTATACCCACATTACCTATGCCGCTAAATGGTAGTGTTCAGCACTATCGTGTTCCGGTCAGGTGGTAATGTACGGCCCTGTAATTTCCGGCACAGAGGCATAAAATCTTAGGCCTCAGGAGTGGTAACGCATCTGCATTTTGACGTTGGTCTTTGTGTGGGTCTATAGGCTGCAGTCATCACTTAACATCAATGTGAACTGCATGCTTGTTTGCCACTTCAATTACATAAAAAAAAGAAAATCTTTATTTAGGAAATGTTAAGAACATGCACCGGGACCTAACTGAGATAAAAAGTTGTATTTTTCTATTTCCCCTCAACTTTAACTTAACCTGCAATTTGGACAAGAATGAACTAGATAATCTCTTTAAATATTTATTTTGTCTAAAATATTCGTCATTCAATTTTGTAATAATTGAATAACTCCGACCTGTATCCGTTCCTTTGAATGATTCAGCAAAACTTCGATACCCTCTTAAACATTATTAAAAGAAATATAATTGCATCAAATATTATGATCGTCTAGCTGTACCAGCGACTTTGTTCGCGTGGAACCTTCTCCGCGTTGGGACTTTGGGCAGAGCTTTTGGATATAAGTTTTAAGTAGCTACAAAAAACTGCTTTACAGTGATGCTTCTCTGTACACGATATTACACGTATGGCCATCGGGGATAAAAGCACACTGCACGCTGCTAGGATTGCGAAAAATTGCTTGTGCACGAAGAAAAAATACGATAGGAAGGTAATATTTACTTCATTTTTATTTTATTATTTAGTATGAAATATACAACATAAGACCAAAAATTTTGTGAACATTTTAAGCGTCTACTTGCTACCGTTATTATTATCGAGCAAAAAATATACAAAAAAAAACACGTTTATTGTATGCCTCCTTGGACCCCTTAACATTTTCATTTTCTTATTTTTAGTAATTAATTTTGTCTTTATAGCGGTATCAGAAATACATAATACTTTCTAGCTATCAATATTTATGAGATACCTACAGGATGGTGACAGACGGACGGACGTACAGACAGACAGACAGTGGAGGATTAGTAATCCGTAGGGTCCATTTTTACCTTTTAGGTACGAAACCCCTTAAAAGATAGAACTCAGCTAACTAACTAACTACATAGCTTAAAAATATTCGATATGATTCTTTAAATTGGCATAACTTTTTTATTTCTGAACCGATTCACATGAAAAAAACACTAAATGTTAAGTGAAACCGCAAATCGAATAAGCCGTTTCTGATATAGCGTGCACAAACACACAGACAAACAGACATTTTTCCGGGATAAAAAGTACCCAGTGTTGTGCGCCAAAGGTTAAAATATAATCATACCAAGTTTCATTGTAATCGGACCGGTAGTTTTTCTGTGATGCTTGAACAAACAGACAGACAGACAGACACACAGACAAAAATTTTTCTAATCACATATTTGTGTTCGGTATCGATCTAGTAACAACCCCTGGTATTTTTTTTTTAATATTTTTAATGTACAGAATTTACACTTCTACAGTTTTATTATAAGTATAGATGACAAGAATATATTTCAGACATTATTGTTAATTTGTTTTTTTTTATATAATGGACTTCCATTGCAGCCTATAAACACCCACACAAAGACCAAGGTCAAAATGCAGATGCGTTACCACTCCTGAGGCCTAAAGCGTTATGCCTCTGAGGCTGCAGTCATCACTTAACATCAATGTGAACTACATGCTTATTTGCCACTTTCATTACATAAAAAAAACATAACGCAACTTCACGCATGCATAGTAGTGATAGTAGATATTCAAACACCAACGATTCGCCGGTCACGTCTTGCCCCATGTAACAGTTGGCGAGTCTGTTGACATCTCCGGCCACATTACCAAACACCGAGGGTGGCACTGGGAATCTTTCAGGAAATGGAATAATCCCCATAGCACCAGAGATAATGGAGTGGTATCAAAAAGGAAAAGGAGATGAGTCAAACGATTAAGTGTATGACCCTTTTTCCTTTGACACCTTCATTACACCTTTATCTCTCCTATAGGTTCCGACCCGGGGATCGAACCAGCCCAGCGTAGCAGTGATGGACTGCTACTAGACTACGGAGGCAGTTAAATAAGACTACGAGCAGATGTACCGCCCCAGTCAAACTCCCCGCCTGGTGTCCTCGAACCGGATCACGCGGGAGTTGTACGGCCACGAGCGTTGCCGCCACGTCACCACTCTGCGCGCTTGGAACATAACAAACAACCGATATAAATCGACCGCGCACCGCCTTCGCCCAACCGAATAAGTAATTAAACAATGAAAGTCATTAATATTCAACAATTACTGGTGGTAGAGCTCCAGTGACGGAGCTCGCGGGCGTAGGCACCACCGCATTACCTAATATACTTGCCGCTAAATGGTAGTGTTCAGCACTATCGTGTTCCGGTCAGGTGGTAATGTACGGCCCTGTAATTTCCGGCACAGAGGCATAACACCTTAGGCCTTAGGAGTGGTAACGCATCTGCATTTTTACCTCTGGTCATTGTGTGGGTGTCTATAGGCTGCAGTCATCACTCAACATCAATGTGAACTGTATGCTTGTTTGCCACTCTTAAAACATAAAAAAAAAAACAATTAATATTGCACATTGAGCCGACGAAAGAGAACCTTGGTAGAGCGTTATTTCTGTTGCACACTGCCTACGTAAGCACTGACAGTCCGGTATGGGTCAAAACTCGATCAAAATGGTCGACAAACGTCAAATAGGTACGGTTCGAAAGAGATAACGCTCTACAGACCCGAAATAAGCCGAAGTCTCCTTCTTAGGCTCGATGTGCAATATTTGAGCACTGTAGTGGTTTTTCAGCGACGATCGCGAACGATCTCCCACTTATGCTACACCTCTCGTGTCTCCTTACAATGTATAACTACTTAATAAAAAGTTATAATGTCACACTAATCAACGCTGCCGGCATGTAAGCCAGGCGCGGGAGACAACGAGCGAGTCTTATTATTTTATTAGTTCACGCGCGATTTAATCACGATTGTTGGTTTTGGTAAGTCAATAAGCGAGGTCGGGGCGCCCCAGAACACAGCCGGTTTATGGCTGGGCGTAACGGTTGTCAAAATTATCACTCATGAGTCAATCTTGCTCTTGGCGGCATGGTCACATCTGGTGAAGATTGTAGGTGCGAGTTTTTTTTTTTTTTTTTTTATGTTTTAAAAGTGGCAAACAAGCATACAGTTCACATTGATGTTAAGTGATGACTGCAGCCTATAGACACCCACACAATGACCAGAGGTAAAAATGCAGATGCGTTACCACTCCTGAGGCCTAAGGTGTTATGCCTCTGTGCCGGAAATTACAGGGCCGTACATTACCACCTGACCGGAACACGATAGTGCTGAACACTACCATTTAGCGGCAAGTATATCAGATAATGCGGTGGTGCCCACGCCCGAGCTCCGTCACTGGAGCTCTACCACCAGTAAAAGCGAGTAGTAGATATGTAATTTTTCAGAATAATTCATTAGCCAAAGTTCGAGTTACCTACTGGTGGTAGAGATCCAGTGCACCACCGCATTGCCTAATCTATCTACCGCCAAATTTTAATGGTAGCGTTCAGTACTATCGTGTGCCAGTTAGATGGTAATGAATGGCTCCGTAATAACAATCACAGATACATAACAACTTAGGTTTTAGGGATGGCAACGCATCTGCATTTTGACCTCTGGTTTCAGTGTAGATGTCTATAGGCTGCGGTCATCACTTAACATCCATGTGAACTGCATGCTTGTTTGCATGAAAAAACTAAGGTACCTAAGTATGTATCTTCACGCCAGGTCCCTAACGGGGTAGGCAGAGAGTGTAGAGCGCCAGACATCCCGGTTCAGACAAACCTCTCGTGCCTCGTCTACCTTCATCATTCTCTTCATACATGCACGCCGATTCCTAAGACTTTTGACCCCACCATCAGACAGAATTCGACCTATTTGGTCATGGTAGGTCAGCCTTGGTCTTCCTGGGCCTCTGCAACCATCCACATTCGTAAAGTACCTAAGTATAGTAAAATATACAAAATTCTAGCTCAGGACATTTCCTGGGTTAAAATTATTTACCTACCTAAAAAATAATTTCACTGAAACTGTAAACTGCCTTAAGTAAACTTCACAAAATGCACTTTAGGTAAGTGCATACACAACTTACCTACATAATATATTTACCTTAAATATTGTACCCAACGGGTAATAACTTGAGCCGAGCAAAAAACCTTATCGGAGACATTTTGGAAATCCTCAAAAGATATCCTGGGGTGATCTTAACAATAGATACCGCTGAATAGGGGTGTTGGCTGTACTTTTTAATACATCATAGCCACATTAAAATGCTATCTGTATTGACAAAATGAACTTTACTGTCCACGTAATAAGGGTGATGTCATTATTGTGATATAAAAATTATTTTGTGTATAGTAATTTGGGAAAGAGCCTCCGTTATCGACCGTTGTGTCCATCTATTTACTAATGACTTCCGGCGTCAGGTGCCTTCCTCCCTTTCAATTTTTTTTCATGTGTTTAATATTAGAATAAAAAAATATACATACAAACCCATAGATTATTATTTAATTTTAACGACTATGGTGTTTTTTATAAGAAAACTTTAATGGTGGTGACGATGGAAATAGATTGGTTTCCATCAATAGAAAATTAAATTTAACCGGCGTACTCAAGAGGTGATTGTCATACTATACAAATAAATAAAAAATAAAATTGGAATGTCTGTATGTAATATAAAAATAACCGCTTTTTACTAAATGCAAATGTATGTATACACGGTACATATACCAGAACAATTTTTGTCTGCCTGTCTGTCTGTTTGTTCCGGCTAATCTCGGGAACGGCTTTACCGATTATGACGGGACTTTCACTGGCAGATAGCTTATGTAATAAGGCGTAACTTAGGCTACTTTTATACGACTTCGTCCGGATAGGCACCTACTGAACAATCATAAAATCTCACGAGGACGAAGTCGCGGGCACAGCTAGTTATCTATCAGTAACAAAGTACAGTACTCAACAATTTTATTAATATTGCACATCGAGTCTGTGAAAGAGACGATCGGCTCGTTTCGATATCGTACAGCGTTTTCTCTGTTGCACACTGCCTACGAAAGCACTGAGAGTCCGGTATTTTTCAAAACTTGATCAAAATGGTCGACAAACGTCAAATAGGTACGGTGCAAAAGAGATAACGCTCTACAGACCCGAAATAAGCCGAAGTCTCCTTCCTAGGCTCGATGTGCAATATTTAATGTTGTGTAAACAATATGTAGAGACAGTAGTCTTTGTTGTTTTATATTATCTCGCATTAACACATGCTTGTGAAATATATTACTTAATAACTTACTTAATACTTAATATATATTACTTAATTATTATAACTGAAAAGTCTATTATATCGGTTGCCTAACTAGCATAGTTGGTAATAGATGGCGCTGCTGCTACCATAGAGCAATGCAATAGATGTGAAGGAAAGATTTGATAAATCGGGCAGGGCTTCAGTAGCTCAATTGGAAGAGCGGTTGGACTAGATTCCCAGTAGGTCGCGAGTTCGAGTCTCGCCTGAAGTCAATTTTTTCTTTCCATTTTTCTTTAAAAATAGAGTCTTTGTTTTTCAGTTTACTCAGATAATGAAATCTGTGTTTAGCAAAATGTTGTAATATTCTTATACCTATAAAGGTCAATTTTAACCTACGAATATGTTTTTTAAACATTTGCACATCTACTTTAAACATTAAAAAACTTTACATTTTTATCACCACGTGATACCACTCACGATTCGCTTGCCGATACGTGGTCTCCAATCGAGAACCTATGAACGATCTACCCCAGCGACTATCGGTTCTCCGAGCTATGTGCCCTGCCCATTGCCACTTCAGCTTGGAAATCTGCTTGGCTATGTCAGCGACTTTCGTTCGTCTACGGATTTCTTCATTTCTGATTCGATCCAATACGGAAACGCCGAGCATAGCCCTTTCCATTGACCGCTGAGTGACTTGGAGCTTTCGTACGAGACTCATAGTGAGAGACCACGTCTCGGCACCGTCGGTCATCACCGGTAAAACGCACTGGTTAAAGACTTTTGTCTTCAAGGACTGCGGGGTGTCTGATGTTTGCCATTTACATTACATTAAAAAGATTATTTAAGCGGTGGTATAGGTCGCGCCAGGTAAAAAGAACGCTGGCGGTCAAGCTGCGCAGTAGACGATTTATCGATCTATTTGGTGGTATGAGGTGCGGCGTTTTCAATCTGCCTGCCAATACACGAAACCGCAAGCGAAAGCTAGATCAAAAATAAACCAATAGGGCTAGTACTTTCGTGCGCGAGTGTACCGATGCGCGAACACATCCCTTCTACTTTCTTCCAGCGTTCTTTTTACGTGGCGCGACCTATATCTAAACCCTCGAGCTCCGTCAACCGCTCTACCGTTAGTCATAATAATATCAAAGTATCCCCAACAATGTAAATCTCTCATACATTCATACCTATAATACATATATATGACAACATACCATACATACAGCGATTACTCAACAACCAACCGTTCGCCTAACAGAAGCAATTTAGACAAATCATATCCATTACAACTTCCTCAAACGCCAAAAAGGGACTTACGCCTACGCAACAAACTCTATTATCGCTTGCACCACAATAGAAGAACTAGGGTATCGCTTACAAAGCCGATAGAAAGCTCAGATCGATTTTAAGCTCTATTATCGCGGGTTAAAGTTGCTATTTCTTTGCGACAAATGTTAAAGAAGTAGGGTATCAGTTACAGGATTGGCTGCCAGTAACCCCGCCCCGTAGGGCAGTATACATTACACGCACACCTAAAGTCCACCCACAGTTCAGATCTGGAGCACATAAAGTAGTGTAAATGATATGACATGTGTGTACGTAGCTTGAATTTAACCGCCAATATTTAAATTTAAAAACGAAGACGGTGACAGCTGTCACATCTATGCTTTATGGTTTTAAGGATAAGCCTCATCAAATAAAACTGTACAACAGGATTTAATGTGTTAAGTCATCCAAATAATACTTCCAATAATAATTTCTGTTGCAGTTAATATAGGTAGGTACCTACTTGGGTATGGGTACCTACTCAGTAGCGAGCTATTCTATTTGATGGCCAACAGATTGGACATAATTTTAGACCGCCTCAACTGGGTACCTATAACCCAAGTTTACCCAAGCATGATCATAGAAGTGGGCACCCATACGACATAACATTTAGACCTCTAGACCTTTGAGCAAACGCATCTGTTAATAACTCTATCATTAGAGATTATAAAAATAAAAATTCAAATGTTTGCCTAGCTAAACAAATCAGTACCTACCTATTGAAATTAATCAATCAACTACGGTAAGAGACATACCTTTAAATATTTATATCTGAAAGGTTGGTGGCATACAAGCATGTAGCTCACATTGATGTTAAGTGATGACTGCAACCTAAAGACATCTACACAAAAACCAGAGGTCTAAATGCAGATGCGTTGCCACCCCGACAATACATACGGGGATACAAGAACAACAACACAGAGACAACTTAGGTCTCAGGGTTACCTAACCAGAACATGATAGTGCTGAACACTAGGTACCATTTATTTTTTATTTATTTATTGTTATTTTACTGGTGGTAGAGCTCCAGTGACAGAGCTCGCGGGCGTAGGCACCACCGCATTACCTAATATACTTGCCGTTAAATGGTAGTGTTCAGCACTATCGTGTTCCGGCCAGGTGGTAATGTACGGCTCTGTAATTTCCGGCACAGAGGCATAACACCTAATGCCTCAGGAGTGGCAGCGCATTTGCATTTTGACCTCTGGTCATTGTGTGGGTGTCTATAGGCTGCAGTCATCACTTAACATCAATGTGAACTGCACGCTTGTTTGCCACTTTTATAACATAAAAAAATATATATATATATATTGTTTGTTACAGGTGTACCTATACCTACAGGTTTCTTGAAAAATACAATATAGTTCCATTGCAACAATACCTTTCGGTGTACAATATTTATTAGGTTAGGTAATGGGATGGTGTCAACGCCCTCAAGCCACCACCAGTGTAACGATAATATCTGTTTTATATTATTTCGCATTAACACATGCTTGTGAAATATATTTTATTTTTAAAGAAAAATGGAAAGAAAAATTTGACTTCAGGCGAGGCTCGAACTCGCGACCTACTGGGAATCTAGTCCAGCCGCTCTTCCAATTGAGCTACTGAAGCCCTGCCCGATTTGTCAAATATTTCCTTCACATCTATTGCATTGCTTTATGGTAGCAGTAGCGCCATCTATTACCAACTATGCTAGTTAGGCAACCGATATAATAGACTTTTCAGTTTATTGAATATCGTAAAGAAGTCGCTTTTACCCTTAATAATTGTTTTATATTATTTCGCATTAACACATGCTTGTGAAATATATTTTATTTTTAAAGAAAAATGGAAAGAAAAATTTGACTTCAGGCGGGCTGACTGACCACGGTAGCTGGTAAGCGACCGAAACGTCGGGTGTATGAAGAAATTTGGGAGTGTTGTATACGCGAGAAAATCCGCAAGTTTAATTTCTACGATGTATGAAGCTCGCGAAAACCTACGAAAACGTTAATGGGATGGTGTCAACGCCCTCAAGCCACCACCAGTGTAACGATAATATCTGCCTTCATTTTACAGTAAATCTATCTATATTTCAATAAGTAGGTAATAGGTATCCATTATCTATTAGAGCACATTCATCGTGAATATTACAATAAATACTGTTATTTCAATAAACAAGCAACACAAAAAAAGTAATGAACAAATAATTTCGAGTGTACCAATTATATATTCCACACATCATCTCATCTCAACACAATGAGTCACGGACGGTCCAGTTGTAACAACACCCAGCATCCGTTTGTTTGGTCAACTATCCCGTTTTGAGGCAAGCAGGTCCGACCACAATGGCGAACGTGACCAGAGACAAGAGTTCTACTGGCCACTTGAGTGACCGCGGTGTAAAAGGAGTATCAATGACTATTGTTGTCATCAGCCAGATGGACATTTCAAAAAGCTTAATCAAAATAAACAGTTCTTTATCTTCAGAAACGTTAGGAAATTGGGCAGAATTTATTTGTGTTTTTATTCAAATTAACCCGTGGCATTCAAATCGATAAGTGTTGGTAACTTATGTGTTATCGTAGACAGCTGACGTAGCTGTCTATGAAAACAGTTATACAATTTTATTTTTTTTATTTATTATGGCATCGCTATTACGCATATTGCCAGTGTCAAGTAAAACGATATTTCGTATTTATTTCAGCAGCGTCAAAGTGAGTATATTAACAAGTATAATAGGTAAGTATCAAGTATATAAGTTATCAAGTATAATATGTCAGTCAAGTGAGTTACAGTCAAGTTATTCGAGTAAAGCGATGGCTACTTTACCAGAACATTTACAATGAAGTTTTGGAGGCAACCTGAAAGGTCGTGTTTTCGCACTGTTATTCTATTTCACTATACACGGGCACTGTAATAAACCTATATCAAACAAAATGTTACCAACTTTATTCAATATAACATAAAAATACACCAAGAAAATGAAATAAAATATGAGCACCATACGCCTCTTTCAAGGTTCCCGCCAAAACTCATACAATAATTTACCTGACTCAATAAAATCCTGTAAAACGTTATCATTGTATTAAAAAAATTCATGAAACATATCACTAATAGTACTATATTTTAAAACAGTCCGCCGATTACTGAAATATTAGTGTTAAATGATAATGATAATAATAAAATAATATAATATAATAATAAAATTAATTTATTTGCTACGAAAATATCTCAAATATTACAATGTGCATCTGCGTCTGAACTAAGCGACAAGCTTGTATCTCAGATAGCAGTGCTCTTTCATCCGAAGGATAACAATTGCATAAAGCAAAAAAAAATTAATAGTTTTGGTTCTTAAAATAAAACCATAAAACTGTTTTATATAAAGAAAAAGTAGAAATAAAAACAAGTGTGTGTAAAGTACCTCTCTTTGTGTATAAAATGTTAGTGAGTGATGTAATGTTACTAAGTGAACGATGTTCTTATTGAGTAAATAAATGTCTTTAACACTACACCTAAAAGTAGGTAGGTACCTTTGATTATATACACGTCTAGATGGAGCATCTAAGTTCATAAGCGTCCAAAAAAATATCAGTTAACTGTTAGCTCATAACTTCGTTCCGCTCGCTCAGTAGCGATACTGTCCTTGTAACGTAAACACGTCCACGTCTATGCTTTCATTATGACGATTTGCGCTATTAAAGTGTTCCGAAATTACAAAAGAAGAATGAAAACATCTAAAAACATTTCTTATTATCGGTAACTACACATTCCATAGTTCTAAATGTATCCCAAAATTAAATCAACAATATTTAATTTTACGTCGCATTTGAACGGTTCATTGAACGCCATGTTTACTGTGTTGCCAGTTTTTGATTTAAAATCTTCCCAGAGAAATATGAAGTTACAAAATCAAATCTATATAAAATATATGTTTAATATACCTATATTTATTTTAATAACATTATTTTAATAACCCCCGAAGGAAAATGAGGGGTGTTCTAAGTTTGACATGTGTATCTGTTTCTGGGTTTGTAAATTTTCAACTAGTGGATCAATTCCAGATTTTGATTTTGTTCTTAAAAATGTATTTATTTTTCTCCACGGTAAAAGTAATTTACACTAAGAACAAATAACTAACAACGAATAACTTAAGCTAATACACGTACCAATACAAACAAAAAATTAAAAATAACTTAAAACGAATAACTAAAGCTACTGTGAGACGACCCGACGAATATCGTAATATTATTATGTCACACATTATGAAAAAAAATAACTCGACTTAAGTTAATTTTCCCTATTTTTAGGGGAAATTTCATAAGCAAGTAACATTTTCACCAGTTGAGTAGTGTGTGTAAAGCGAATAAAATATACATACTAGTGTGTGTTACACACACACAAGGATTTTCGAATTGGGATATTGTTTTTGCAGCGTTTGTAAGGCGACGCTCCATCTAGACGTGTATATAATCAAAGGTAGGTACCTAGGTACATACCTCATTATTTCAAGCTCGTCGAACATCTCAAGAAAACACAATGTGTCTTTTCTTTGTTTCTTCCTTTTAGTTTTTTTGTACACCCTACTGTTTGATTATTTATAATTATTTCTCTTGTGTTCATTGGTGGTTACCTGGAAAAGATCGCTCTCTAAGCGATAAGGCCGCCAATTGTACATTATTTTTTGTTAGACGAGTATAACTGTATTTTTTTTTTATGTAATAAAAGTGGCAAACAAGCGTGCAGTTCACATTGATGTTAAGTGATGACTGCAGCCTATAGATACCCACACAATGACCAGAGGTCAAAATGCAAATACGCTGCCACTCCTGAGGCATTAGATGTTATGCCTCTGTGCCGGAAATTACAGAGCCGTACATTATCACCTGACCGAAACACGATAGTGCTGAACACTACCATTTAACGGCAAGTATATTAGGTAATGCGGTGGTGCCTACGCCCGCGAGCTTCGTCACTGGAGCTCTACCACCAGTAAAAATCTTTGTAATGGTGTACAATAAAGAATATTGTTGTTGTTGTGTCCTGTGCATAATTTTTGTTTTATTTCAAGAAGTGGAAAATAAGCATACACCTACAGTTTACATTGATGGTAAGCCAGCCTATAAACATCTACATCAGAGGTTCCCAAACTATTTTTTCGTGTAGACCCCTTACATTTTTTTCTGGCTTCTGTGGACCCCGTCCTTGCTACATTTATATCACATTCCCATATGTCCAATTCTTATTCACGCCTACGTAGACCCCCATCGAGTCTCCCATGGACCACTTTGGGAATCACTGGTATCATGTAAGTAAATTGGTACTATCAGTGTATGTGTTGAGATCCATTATCGTGGACCCCCATTTTCATTTCACGGACCCCATTTTTTTTTTCGCTGACGCAGACCCCTTTTATGTTGTCATAGACCCCCAGGGGTCGATATAGACCACTTTGGGAATCACTGATCTACATGAAACCAAATATTTTAATGGGTCATGGCTCTGTTCTGGCAATAACAGTGTCGTACATTACCTACATGACCGGAACACTGGAGCTCTACCAACAGTAAAAATTCAATCCTGTCTCTTGTTTGCAGAATCCCTGTAGTAAGTTACTTTTTTATGTAATGAAAGTGACAGACAAACATACAGTTCATATTAAAATTTATGTTAAGTGATGACTGTAGCCTGTAAACACTTACGCAAAGACCAGAGGTCAAAATGCACATATGTTGCCACCCCTGAGACCTTTGTTGTTTTGTCTCTGTGATAGTTATTACGGGGCCATACATTGCCATCTAACCGGAACACGATAATGCTGAACACTATCATTTGACGGCAGATAGATTATTTTGCAGATAGATTAGGTTTTTTTTTATGTCTGAAGGTTGACAGACAAGCAAACGGGCCACCTGATGGAAAGTGGTCACCGTCGCCTATGAACATTTGCAACACCAGGGAAGTTGCCAACGCGCTGCCAGCCCTGAAGGACTCTTTTGACGCTATATTTTGAAGAACCCCATATTGTAGCACCTTCCACCCACCTGTAGGTAGGTGTAGGGTGGTGCCTACGCCGTCTACCACCAGTAACTTAAAAAAATCGTTGTTGTATCACTTGTTTTATTTTAAAACTAGCTGTGCCCGCGACTTCGCCCGCGTGAGAATTTATGATTGTTCAGTATCTACCCGGACGAAGTCGTGGGCGCAACTAGTATAAAAGTAGCGTAGAGTAGTTACTCCTTATTGTATCAGCTATCTGCCAGTGAAAGTCCCGTCAAAATCGGCCCAGCCATTCCCAAGATTAGCCCCGCCAAACAGACAGACAAACATACAAAAATTGTAAAAAATGTTGTTTTGGTATATGTACCGTTATACACGGTTTTTTTATATGTTTCAAACAGACAGTCCAATTTTATTTATTTGTATAGATTCACAAGGTAACACTTAGCTACAAAGAAATATTGTGTTGTACAGGAACGAGGTGCAATAACAATATTTCATAGCCCCACGGCGCGGCGTTGATAGGACATGCAAAAAACAATGAACTATAGTGTGTAGGCCGGAAACAGCTACCAGTTTCCGACTTTATCTATTCACAGGGGCTGTATTTAAATAAAGACTATTTACGACCACGATACAGCAACGACAATGTGTTTTAGTATAATCCTCCTTACATTAACTGCATTATCAGAAGAGTACCTATCTTGGAATAAATTCTTCCATGTTCTGAATTATGGAAATCGACAGCCTTGTTTGTATTAATTATGTATTAAAACTTCGTTGTTTAAAAAGATTCTTATTAAAGGATTTATCTCGCGTATAATATGTAGATAGGTAGGTATACGTACCTATCTAATTATAATAATTTCTATAATTCTACACTGATTTTTAAGCTCTACTTTATGGTTGCGTCAATCCTGAACGCTACTATTAATATTTTTCTGCTAACTGAGATATGACACCTTAGATAGGTAGCCTGGGACCATGCAACCTGAAAAGCAAACCGAAGAGTCGGCGTCGGTTCTTTTTAAAAATAATTTTAGTATAAAATACACGAAATAAATCCGTCATTATTCATTTAAATGGTTTCAATGAGTAATATAGTTCACGAAATCCTAAGAACACATATTAAAATTTCATCTTACTCGCAGGCACCATTTTATAAAAGGTGATAAAAATGCCGTATAATTATGTAGATATATTACATCCGTGAGTATAGAAGCGAATAGGTAGGCTTTAAAAAGAACATCTGTAAAAACTACAATGTGAAAATTCCGACATATATAACCCTTCGTTTTGAAACAAATTGTAGGTAATACCTATTACCTATAGGTATGAATCTACTAACTATTTGCAACTTGCCACAGTTACATTCAAACGACTACATTAATCGTCCCCACAACAAAATATCCATATAATAACATCTGGTACCTAAAGTAATTAACATCATCCGCACTCCCCAGTTGCCAGACAAAATTCAGCGTGCGCTGGATAATTGTCGCTTGATAAATGCTTGAGTTTCACGGAGCGCCTCCTCACGGTAACGAAGCCACTCGTGAGACTGGCAGCTGCCTGTCACCTCGACGAGATTATGTTTGGCTTGGAGACAATCGTCATTTAGGGGTCCCTTTTATTTTAAAAGTATAAGTAGGTACTTTTATCGTATCGTGATAGTGAAATGTTATGTATAGGTCCTATGTATTTGAATATGAAATGAGTTTAGCATGTTGGAGTTTTGTAGATATCAGATTTTCTTTGATTTTCAAACAAGCATGTTCTAGAGTAACATTGACCTCACAGAGATGTACACCAAAACCAGAGATATAAATATTATTCGTTGTCATTCTAGTTATCTAAGTTGGATTTCCTGTAATTAATTAATGGTCTGCCATTAAAGTTACAGACCATACCTACCATTTAACCGAAACACGACACTGCTTAACATTGGTGGCAAAAAGATTAGGAAATAAAACAGTGCATACGTCCTCAAGTTTAACACTGAAATTCTACCAACAGTTGAAGGAATTATTAAAATTATAAGATATAGGTAAAAAACAAATCTTATAAGTAGATAATGGAACTAAATCAAAATCAGCATTCATAGGTATCACTAGAATATTTTATACACAAACTAAGTAGTCATTTACAAGAACGTTTAAAGATTGTTATTAGGTAGATATATTTTGCATATCTACAGTCATTATTCAACAAGGTGTAAATAATCCAGGTGCTAATTAACATGATTAAGTACTTAAATTAAACTTACTGAAGATCAGGTAGGCTGATAAAACTAACAAGGTATTAGGAATTAAGCCGCGAAGTTCTAGACAGGTGCCGTTGTCTATGCTATCTCTGTTAATAACTTCTTAAACAGCCGTTCATACAATTAAGTTAAAGGCTAAACCAATATTTAATTACAGCTATTTTAATTAATCTCTAAATTCATTGAAGTAAATTGTATCGATGGCCGTGAATAGGATGCATAAAAATTCACCACAGGAAACGATCACCGAATAACATTTCAGTGTGACCTGTCCAATTTCACCAATATTTTAATAAGGATAATTCGAAAACCGAAGCGGAATGGAGGGCCAATGAGCAAAAAAAATAACGCAAATGAATTGTTAGCGAGTCTTTATGAAATGAACGGGTCACCGTGAGTGCTTCATTACGGGCCCGGGGAAATTGACTTCGTTAGTGGAGTGCGAACTCGGCCTAGGTCGATATATCTGCCCGCTGTATCGTATTTTTGACCGAGCAGTGATATTATCAATTGGAATCAAATTATAAATGTTATTCTTATTGTAGTCTTCTTCAGTGAGTTCTTCTTCCTCTTATTCAGTTCTTCTATCTTTACCTTATAACTCATTTTAGAACCTCATAAATCCGATAGGTAAAACTAATAAAATATTAAATTAATGCTCGTCACTTTATTTGCTTATATATATTTACTCGATAATGATTTTACTTACAACAAAGTAAAAAATATTAAATTATATCACACGAATACGCTATGAAGTTACTAGGTAGGTACCTATATCCAATTATAATTTATGGGCAGATACTGTATCGTGAAGAAATTTTACTGTGATCGCACGTGAAACATTTATTGGTTGATTACTATTATTATAATTTTTTGTCATTCAAAAAAAAAATCATTAGTTTTGATTTTTTGTGAATGACAAAAAATGTGAAAGAAAATACAACACACGATAATGAAATAGATATCTACTAATAAGTTGTTGTTGGCTACGTAGCCTTGATTTGTTTCTTCCCATTACTTTGTCTGTACTACCTATAAAATAATTGGCTTAATCGATAGTTAATGTTATCAAGCTATACCCTAAAACCAAACGTCTAGGTAACTGACCGTTGTATTAGGACTCATAACAATTTACCGAAGCTCTTCACTGTAATAACTATGCAACTGGTATCTACTCAATTCCGATGAGCACTAAATGTAATAAAACCACTCAATCTAACTCAATAACGCGAGTCAATAACATTACAGTCACATGCAGCCCACCCTTAAATATCAGACAAAATGGCGTCATACTCTAATAACTATAGACACCTTTTTTTTTCAATGGCAATGGCATAAGGTTCACAGTTCATTTTTTTGTAAAAGGAATTATTACAATGTCATTGCACATAGAATAACGTTCGAATACAAAAGATGTACATGGCTGGGTGTAAAATAACATTTTAAATGAATCTTTTGAAAGGGGCGCCATAATAGGTATTGCGAGCTCTCACAGCGCGTGACGCACCCTAACTGAAGAAATCAAAATTAAGGCCGTTTACACAAGAGCAAAGAGGACGTGAAATTGTAATTTGTGTACTTATCTACCAATTTTATTTTGACTCCGCAAATCAACTAGGCAACAAGCTAAATATGTCACACAGAATTCTTACACACTTATTATAAACTTTTTTTTTTACCATTGGAAAATGCGTTACGCATACCTACCCTTGGGGAGAGGGGTGGGTTATGTGGGACTCCGGGAAAGGCATCCGTCTACCCACTAAAAACCCCTGGGTGTTCCGACTCGTCCGCCATCAATGGCGGGGTCACGGGAACGCTATCGCACACATCCGCGACCCCACCTCCTCGGAGCCTTTCGGCTCCAACCAACACTAGTGGCGTGCGGAACACCTGCACGCCAGCCAGCCCGGGACCTCTCCATTCGGGCGACGGACATCCCCTAGTCCGGCGCCCGAAGGTCCCTGCCCCGACCACTCACAACGCCAGGCGTCCCAAGACGCCCGGGTGGAGAAGTCCAAGGGCACACAGTCCGGCCCCGGGGGAGCGGGAGTGTCAGAGACGAACTGACCTTCAACCACCCCCCCGCGGCCCCACCACGTCCCTATCTGACGGCGGGACCACCGCTAGGCGGCTGGGGATAGGGTGCAGGGCAACGACACACCCGTACACCTCTTCCCCAGCCACCTCCCAACCACGTCCCCATCTTACGGCGGGACAACCGCTAGGCAGCTGGGGATAGGGTGCAGGGCCAACGACCTACCCGTACACCTCTTCCCCAGCCGTCTCCTCACCACAGCAGCGAGTGGCGGGCAGGGCCACGCCAAACGCCGCTTCCTCTCTGGGTTCCTCTTGGCTTCTCCGGTGTGAGGCCAACCACCGGGTACTGAGCCCCCCCGCCACGACAAGGCGGAAACCCTCGGGGGGGAAGTGTGTAAGAACCTACCCTAACCTACCCTATTCTTGTAAGTCTAGCTGCGTAACAATCGAGATGAGTATACGTAAGATTACGCATCCAGGTTGCTGTAACATTTAATTACACAATTATAAATTACCTGTACTTGTCCTGCTCTACATTGTAGAATTTAGAGAAGAGTAATAGGTAATATCCTGTAGAATTTTATTTACTTTTTATTTTTGTTTCAATTACCACAGATAACTATTATAGGTATGTGTCCCCATCATGATACTCATATCATGGATTACGGTACCAAAATTTTCTTTATTCTTAAAAATCGCGATTTCAATCTTAGAGAACAAGGATAATAAAATATTTATTATCAAAAGATGTCCCTTCTACGCCATAATAAAGAACAGGGGCCCGAAAACGAAGTTATACAGTCAAGTAGGTAACGAGTGGCTCCCGCTATTGTATACCACCACGTAATGCAGTCAGACGTAGAACGTAACGTAACGCGGTTACCGACCGGAGCGCATGCTAATGCCACTCCGCCAAAAAAAGTCTCCGTCCAGCGCGCCGCGTCGTTTCGTCAGTAAACTGAATTTTGACTTTTTTCTGAACGGTGATTTTAGCGGGAAACATTTTCAACTGTCAGGCTTTTTTTTTTCATTTTTTGGCGATGCATGGGTTGGCTGTGAAGAGTAGTGAACTTTTCCTGCATTTCATGTAGAGTCGTAGAGTTTAATAATCATCAGTGCTTAATCATTAAAATTAAGCACTGATTATACTACTTAAACTGAATCCAACTGAATCTATATACATATATAAAAATAAATTGCTGTTCGTTAGTCTCGCTAAAACTCGAGAACGGCTGGACCGATTTGACTGATTTTGGTTTTGAATGATTTTTGAAAGTCCAGGAAAGGAAATTGAAGGGAAATAGTAAAAAACACAATTTTATTTTCCCATACAAATAGTCCAGTATCTATCAAACCGTTGACACATTATTATTTCATCCTGAGGCAATACGAAGTTTGCCGGTCAGCTAGTCATAGGTAAAAATCTGTGTAGGTACTAGATATAGGTACATCGAAGAAGAGCTAACAAAGTTTTCGAGAATTTTAACCCATCTGACTGTTTTTGAAAACTAGGGATTATAAAAACATTTCTGTAACATAGTAATATCTGGCGTTGGGATGTGACGACCCCACCGCCCACTAGTGGAAGAATAGTAATCTGGTACGTGTGAGTGTAAGCGTATTTATTTTAAACAAAGTAAAATCGAATCATACTGGTGGTAGAGCTAAAGTCATAACGATTTAGTCTTCTAAGCCTATTGAATAATTATTATTATTGAGAAATATTAAATATCTAGTTTGTGTATACATGTTTATTATTAATAAACATAGGCTCGATTACCTATCATCAAAGTAAATCATATGTATGACTTCTTTGCTACATAATAACACAAAATACAATCTATTCTATAATTTAGAGCTGACAATATTTTTTGATATATCAAAAGCATCAGTCTTAACCGATATAAAAAACCGATAAAATAATCCACAAACAACAATCATAACCACTGAACAATAGACATTTAATGCCCGCATAGCTCAACTATTCCCCCATTTCGCCAAACTGCAGCGTCGTGTTACAAATTTAGGAACACGACACCTCACTACCTGGCTATCCGATAATTCGATAAATATCTCCATTACGGCATCGAATTCGAATCTTTTATTCGATTAACGAACGCTTTCAAATATGATTTTGTGTTGCCATTGTATATTCGAAGGTTTGCGGTCAGAATGGAGGTCGAATAAAAAAGGTTTCAATTTAACTTGTACATTTATATAATCTGTAGGTAGATTTAGATTTTGATCTTTATTATTAAAAGTTTGAGGTTGAGTGAGGTACGTGGTAGCGATCGGTGCAGAGATTGTGTGTGTTAACGTAGCTTGAAAGCGTAGACACCAACCACCACATTTGGTACCATTTAATCTATCTGCCGTAAAATAGTAGGGTTCAGCTCTATCGTGTTCCGGTTAGATGGTAATGTATGGCCCCGTTATAACAATCACAGAAACATAACAACTTAGCTCTCAGTGGCAACACATTTGCCAACTTCGTAAAATAAAAAAGGTACAATAAGTATCTATCTTTCAAACGGTATTGACTAGTGTGACTACCATTGATGACACTACAACTTTTAATTTTATAAGTGGTATGTATAAGTACGGCAGTAGGTAGTGTAGATACAATACTAGAAGAGCAGGAGTTCGATATTTTTCTTTCTTTCTAACACTTCTTCCAAAATGGCGTCCAAACCATAAACAATAACCGTTCGAAAAAAGAATCGCAGTACATAAGCCTGGGTGCAGACTGTCGCATAATTATTAATCATCTCACGTCAGCGGGGCGTCGCCCCACCCTGTCGTGTCCGTGTCGGCCCCGTCGAGCCATTTACATGACAATCGCACGATATGTCCCCGGGGCGCTATGTATTGAGTGCTGTATCGCCCGCTGTGGATGTGACTGCGTAATCCGACTGTAGTTTTATGGGTGCCTAAGTATCGCTAATTGAGTGTCCAATTTCGTGTGCATTTTGCTATGATTTATGGTTTTTGGAGTGAATGCAGTGGTTTATTGGTGAGTGGTCTATAGAGCGCCCATAAAATGTTAGAGAGTGGATACAGATGTATAATTAGGTAAGTTCACTAAGTACCTACCTACTTCTTCAAAACTGATGACATGATGTCACTGTTTCATTACTTAACGGTACCCGCCTGATTCTTAATGCCTCATTCTTAGGAATTTGGTTACGAACAAGAGAGAAGATATTTCTAAATTGTGTATGGTTATTTTGTTGTTTCTAATTTCTGAGCTTCAATAAGTTTGACCTCCAGTAAAAGATAAATTACTGCTTTAATAGCTTACAGGCGGTTTTTCCGCAGAAAATATACTTAATACGACTCCGTATGAATTTAATGAACTTTCCCTAGATACACAAAATATTTAGATATCGGGATTTAAACATTCCTACTTTAATGCCTAATTATACCAAGACCTATGTCCTCCAATGTCACAAATCGATTATAATTTCAGAAATATCATTTAATCTACATTACTCTCATACAGTGTCGTCTGTTTCACATCCTATCAATCTTTGTTATTTTAAAATGGATACCTACGTAAGTGTGTTAAGTACCTACCTATCTATTTATTTATCGCCAGCTTAAAGTAGGAAGCGCTACATAATAGTAACCAAAATCCAACAAATCAAAATACGTTACAACATCTGACATCCCCTATGTATTTGCCACATAAGTCTAGACATAGAGATAGGAGGGTGTTGGCACGTGACGAAGCATCTCGGCGCAGTCAATGTGTCCCTCGCTTTATGACAACTGGAGTAGAAAGATAAAATCTTTCGAAACTCGAGCTCTCGTGCGAACAGGAAATTGTTTTATAAATCTATTGTGGTTCGTTATTTGAATACGAAGTATATTGCATGTTAAAAAGCGGAAATTGAAACATAATAGACAATCAGTACAATTCTTAATTATTTTATGACAATGGAATCTTTAAAAAAGCTCCAAACATGGCTCCAACCTATTATACACAGATACAAGATGTTGTTTATGTGTTACAGTATTTTTTTTTATGTAACGGATGTGACTAACAAGCCTGCAGTTCACATTGATGTTAAGTGATAACTGCAGCCTATAGACACCCACACAAAGACCAAGGTCAAGATGCAGACACGTTACCACTCCTGAGGCCTAAGGTGTTATGCCTCTGTGCCGGAAATTACAGGGCCCTACATTACCACCTGACCGGAACACGATAGTGCTGAACACTACCATATAGCGGCAAGTACATTAGGTAATGCGATGGTGCCTACGCCCGCGAGCTCCGTCACTGGGGCTCTACCACCAGTAAAATTAGCATGGAAGTACCTATCTAGACTATCTAGATTCTTGTTTCCCCCAATGCTCTCTAGATAATTTGTAGATTCTAGAGATATCTTCAAGTTACCGCATCGTAGTTAAGAGATAAGAGATTTATTGTTATAATAATAATTATGATTTATTAATTATTTAATAATATTTGTAGGTATTAGTTAAATCTAAGGTTTAGACAAAAGAGCAACACGCTGAGTTTGTTGGGTAGCGGAGTTCTTCTCAGTAGTGCCTGCACTTGGAACTCTGCTAAGTGAATGCCTATGATTATGACGAACAGATTTTTCTTTTTCTTCTATGAAGGAATTGAAAAATTTAAAGATTTACATGTGGGTTAAATATTATTATTAAAATTGGTATTTATTAATACCTATTTTATTATTATTTTATAAGTCATTCTCTCTAGGTAGATTAAAACCCGACAATGCGAAACTGTCTTCGTAGATCAATTTGAAATAAATTATTTGTTTTCGTTTTTTTTTTTTAATTATAATAATGGCAACCCTTTGAGACGTCCCACTGCTGGGTGCGAGTCTATCCCCTTTTTGGGGGAAGCCTAGAGCTTACTCCACCACGCTGCTCCAATGCGGGTTGGTGGAGATACGGGTTAGTGGCCAACCCGCTGTCGGATGTTTTCAAACCGTAACCCATAAGACTGCAATCTACATCATCTGATTGTGCATATATTGTATTATCAGATCGCGAGCTCTAAACCTAAACATTAATACATTTTATATTATAAAGGACTGCTGGCTCGTTTGCTACTTTATTAAAAATAATTTAATAATTATATTACTTACTAGGGATGCAACCATCATAAATATAGACATCGCTGGTTCGATACATCGATGTTTAAAAAAACGATACATAAAAATATCGCTAAAAAACAACCCAGCATAGATACGTTTGAAACGTATTATATAACCTATTAAGTGCCTATTTATTTACTTAATTTGCGTCACTCTCACCACATGGCACCTGTTGTTCTCCAAAGTACGTTTTGATCACTATTTTATCTTTGTTGACACCCGCGAGCTCAAGACGTATCGATTGACAGAGTCATGAAAATCTCCCCACACATTCGGGGTCTTGATCGCCACAAAGGAACAAACATATTTAATATTATATTGACTGATGAACACCCAATACCCTCATCCGCGTTCCGCAATCGGGTAAAAACATCGTTGTTATGAACATCTACACATTATACACAAAGATATACCTATCATCCATATTTTAACGGATCTAACGAGCGTAGGCACCACCGGATTACCAAATCTACTTGCCGCTAAATGGTAGTGTTCAATGTATCGTGTTTTGCTCAGGTGACAATGTACGGCTCCATAATCATCACATAGTCATAGCACCTTAGGCATCGGTAGTTGCAATAGGTACTCCTATAGGTGCATCCATTTTGAAATCTCTAGTGTTTGTCTAGTTGTTTATAGGTTACAATATTCTCTTGCACCAAAGTAAATAGTGTTAATTGTGTGCTTGTTTACTTAGCATTGTTAGACGTAAAAAAACAAATAGTTTACTTCAATGTGAAAGATATGGAAGATCAAAACATCGATGTTTCTGAAACAACTCGTTTCGTTTACATCCCTAGATATTAATACCTACCAACCGATACAAATACCAATCGCAATGAATCAGACGCCATCAATCCGAGGATAAAGCTTGTCATCGTCGCAATGGCGACCACAAATAAAACGCGTTGCTTTTCCATTACCGTAGGCGTCACAAACCTTTTGACGTGCGCATGGGCAGATTTAAACGCTGCTCAGAGTGTCGACCCGTCGTTAGCCACCGTGACTCGTGATATTCCGTTTGTCATTACGATGAAGAAACGTCTTGAGTGCCTCCTGTCTGCCATTAATTTGTTTTTAAATAAACCCTTGTGCATTGTAGGAAAGTGAACGACCAAAACATGAATGCTTTAGTTATTTTGTTTTTGGCTAACATAATGTGGGTAGATGATATATTTGCGCCGAAAGGATTGAAAGAGATATGTGTGTGATGAAAAGTTGATGTTGAGTCATGAAACATGAATAATTGTATGTTGTTGTTCCTAACTGTTGTATGAATCTTCACTTTTCAAAGTGAAGGTCTTGGACCAGTTAATATTTACACGTTAGACGTCATTTATACAGAAGCGGCGTGGTGCCGGCAGCACGCACGCTGCTTCAGTGGTGGTAGAGCTCCAGTGACGGAGGTCGCGGGTGTAGGCACCACCGCATTACCTAATATACTTGCCGCTAAATGGTAGTGTTCAGCACTATCGTGTTGTAATTTCTGGCACAGAGGCATTACACCTTAAGCCTCAAGAGTGGTAACGCATCTGGTCTTTGTGTGGGTGTCTATATCATGCAGTCATCACTTAACATCAATGTGAACTGCATGCTTGTTTGCCGTTGCCATTACATAAAAAAAAATCACAAATGTCACCTTCGTACAATTTCTTTGAAAACGTTTTGAAGCGGTACACGCCTGCGCTGCGCCTGCACCGCACCTTCACCTTACGCCGTTTCTGTACAAATGATGCCTTACAAGTGTTAACATAAGGGACCGAAACGGGGTCACTCACGATAGCCTCATAAGAAAGCTCAAGGTCACGAAGAGAGAGCGATGGAGAGAGCTTTGTTCAACGTTTCCCTACGAAATAGTGTTTTACATACCTATTTCAGATAAATGAGTCCGCATAACAATCAACATAACCGACATCCCACCGAATAGCGAAACTCAAGTTGCAATTGACATAGCTTGAAGAACCGACGGCCATAGGAGCAGGGGCGGCTTAACCTAAAGGTTCTTTTTTTTAATCTATTCACCTCTAACGTAATTAGAGACTTTAACCTAAAGGTTCAGGGTGTGCAATGCTCACGGGCGCCGCCGTCCCAGGGGCGCTGCGGCGCTCCCTGAGACAGCAAAGAGCATCGTCTTGGATCATCATGGCAGAACAATGATATGACAGAAGCGGCCAGCCAGCGCGGTGGCGGCAATTATCAAACGCAGAAAGGCCGTAACTAATGTCATACTGTAAGCTATACCTCCTTATAAAATACGTAACTTCACGCCTGTAATCCCCGAAGGGGTAGGCAGAGGTAAATGCATGCATTCAAGCATACATGCAAACACCCACGATTCGCCGGTTACGTTTTGGCCCATGTAACAAGTGGCGAGCCTGTTGACATCTCCGGGCACATTACCAAACTTCGAGGTACTGGGAAATTTCCAGAAAATGGAAAAATCCCAATAGAACCAGAGATAAAGGACTTTACACCATTATCTCTGATAACCCCCAACCCGGGAATCGAACCCAGGACCTCAGCGTAGTAGTAGTGGCCTGCTACCACTAGGCTACCGAGGCAGTTCTTATAAAATAGCTTGTTGGAATATGAAAAAACTTTATTGTTACGACGGCAAAGTAGTAAGTATATAGTTATAGCCGCGGGGAGGGAGGGTCAGGCCTAGGGGGCGCCAGGGTTTCATTGCACGGGCGCTACACGAGCTAGAGACGCCCCTGCATAGGAGCAAAAGGGTTCTCGAGTAATGACGGGCGTAGGTAAGTACTGGAAAACGAAGCTTGGGCCATCACGAGGTGAACCGAATATGCTCACGGGCAATAGCTATCTGCTTGTGGACCCTGGATTGTTCGTTGTGACCATCTTTGGGCGAGGCGTCTTTCGGCCGATAACAATTGAATGAGTTGGTCATGAAAATAACTGTGTAGGTATTTAAGTATCTATATTATGTACTTTAAAGCTTTAACCCGTCAAGTCACGAGGAAAATATGACAACTGATTTGAATTTTGTATGTATGTATGTATGTATGTATCTTGACGCCAAGTCCCTAACGGGGTAGGCAGAGAGTGTAGAGCGCCAGATATTGAATTTTGTCTGCGCCAATATTGGCCTCCTGATCCGTGAGAGAAAGCGTTTATCTTACCGACTAAATAATTAGTTGCACACAAATGAAAAAGTTAAGCAAAGTCTATTTCAGTCATTGAACTTGGAACCTCAAGCCTGGCAGTAAGGTAGCATGCGAACTCCGTACAGTCTCCGAGTAGGTAGGCATCTAATCGAATATTGCATACTCAAAGACTATTTATTGCATGTAAAATAAGTTTTGTAGTTACTCAAATAGTTTTACTAGTACAAAACAACCGAGGTACAATTACTGCGCTACAAAATACAAAAGTAAAAACAAAACCTGCATTTTTGCAACCTTCGTTACACTTATCGCTATCTATCGACATATTTTGGAACTATAATGATACGCATAGTTTGATATCCTACTTATAAAAATTATTGAATTTTAATTAAACTATGTAACATACATAATACATCAATTTGTGAAATATTTACAAAAAGAAATATGTTTTAATTTCAAGGAATTTTATGAATTTAAAATAGTAATATGGCAATTACTGAACGCAAAGACATAATATGTGACACTGACACTGACATAACAAATGTTATGACAGATCGATCTACACCCAACTCCACGTCCGTTTTGTTCGAATCGAATCGAAATGCGATAAAAGTTGCCTGATAAGAATGCGAGTGTCTCGGTAACATCACGTATTCCAGTTAATTTATTATAATGAGTGCTAAAACGAAAGTTTTGCAAGTAATATCAGGGTGGCAGGCCGTCGAATTAGTGTTACAGTGTATATTTATCGGATTGTGGCAGTTACTACAGCTATCGGTGCGAAGGTTTTGGAAAGGGCATAGAAGAAAATCGTGCAAGAATGTCCCGGTTGAACTGACTGTGGACTCTTCTATTGGTATACATTGCTATATTAAAATTATGGTAAGCCACCGTCAACAACTTCAATTATTATTTTTTATATTCATTCGTAGGTACTACTTAAATGTTAAGTACTTACTTGCAAGAGTCCACAACCTAACCAGTAGAATCATAAAAGCTATTGAAAAATATCATCAAAATAGGTTACAAAGTGTCCATGCAGGTGCTAAAAGACACTACTTATCATCTTATACTTATGTGTCACTTAAACTGTGTTTCTGCCGTGTAACTGCCAAATTGAAAATTTTATTCCAAATAAACTGTAAACTTCAAAAAATATCTAGAGAAAAGATTTTTCTGGTATTTTCATTATTTTACGTCACTTTTAATAGAAGCCCTCCTTACTAAACATTAATTTGGAACTTTTTGGTCAGATGAGGTAAAAATATGATTCACATCAGAAAATGTTCTTTAGGTTTTCAAAATAATATTTTCAAGTTGTGCCCATTTTTTTTTTTGTAAATTATCTTGCTATGTCTTTTTTTTTTAATAACTGAATAAGTCATTGAATAACTTTTTGTGATTATATAAGTTAATCTGAAGAATGTATGGACACTGGTATAAATGGTATTTTCTATAGTATTTAATAATCTACAGTATTTTTTGAACACTTATTTTTTATAACTAATATTAGGTTTTAGTATTGGACAGGTAAAAGGTACCCAAAAGCCAAAGCCAAGGTGGCTGTATATAGCAATACACTATAAATAATGTTACTCCCAAAACTTTTAAAAATAGGAGTAGATAAACTTTTTTTTTAAATTTTTCATCTTATTCCTACTCTGGTATATAATCTTGTCCATTGAATCTGTTCCATATTTAATCTTCTTGCCACTAAATGGTAGTGTTCAGGTCTATCATGTTCCCGTCAGGTGGTAATGTTTGGTCCAGTAATTTCCAGTACATAATACTTAAGGCTAAAATTAAATTAAAATTAACTTGGCCAAAAACCAGGCGATGTGGAAAAGGATGGAGGAGGCATACACCCAAAATGGGACTGTATCTTACTAACACTACTAATATAGCATAAGATAGGAACTAACAAATAACACTATTAATAAACTTGTTAAAAAGAAACTCAACATACATACTTGTAATTTTGTAACCTATTTTTTTTTTTAATTCTCCGTTTAAAGAGCTTGGTCAAAGACCATGACGCTCTATACGTTCACATGAATTACATTCTTCATTTAAAAAAAAAATTACTAAACAATATTAGCACATAAGCTTAGCTTAGCTTAGCTTATAGCTTTTGTAACCTTATACAGATACAGAATAAAAGGCTTATTTATTTATTATTATTTATTTATTTATTTATTTAATACTATAGGCCTCAGGAGTAGCACACATTGAAATCTCTAAAAAAAAATGTAAACAAGCAAGTAGGTTAAATTAGTAAACAAACAAGTTTCAGGATTACCATTCATAAATGTATTGCCCAATGTATTTGTTTCAGGGTGTGAAATATCACTACGTAGAAACAGGTCCCAAGTGTGGTCCCATCGTACTAATACTTGGTGATGCACCAGATGTTGGTAACCTTTGGGTGCCTAGCTGGTCCTCGGTAGTGCGGCGGCTTGCCGAGACTGGTCATCATGTGATCACACTTGACCTCAGGGGAACTGGGGGGAGTGAGGGTGGTGACAGATCAGATCTGTCACCTCCACATGCCGTTGAGGAGTTGACTGCCCTGATGGAGGCCCTTGGTGTATCTCAGAGTAACCCGGCAATTGTTATTGGGTTTGGGATTGGTGGCATGGTTACTTGGTGAGTATGATATTATCTCTTAATTGCTTCTAACATACATGCATTCATTCTTGGGAGCGAAATAAATTCGAGTATACCACAGCTAAATGTTCATGTTCAGCAATACCTCATTATGCCTAGATGGATATGTTTTGCCTCACCATTTCTGGAAGAGGCAATATCTGCCTGATCATAAGCCATAAGGAGGTTAACAAAACATCTACATTTAAACCATTATAAATTATAGTAATATTAGTTTATTAGTAATAATAATGGCAACCCATTATACGTCCCACTGCTGGGCTTCACAGCTTACTCCACCACGCTGCTCCAATGCGGATTGGTGGAGATACGGGTTAGTGGCCAACCCGCTGTTGGATGTTTTCAAATCGCCCTAAGGCCTCCGACAAGGTTTTTAACGACTGCTATCTCGATAGCAACCGGGACCGACGGCTTAACGTGCCACGCAAATTTACCACTAGCAGTCACCCATCACACACCCGACCGCGCCCGTAGTGCTTAACCGAGTAGTTCGCTTATGATCTACACCAGCCGCGGGGCAATGCGCGCTTCACGCTTATTGAAATAGAAATAGAATGTATTTGTAATGTACACTATTCACTTACCACAACACAAATACAATGTAACAGATTTGTTCGCAATTTTTTTGATTAAAAAAAAGCTCAAGTTTTTACACCGTTGCAACATTTGCAAGCTACCTTCATTCATTAATATCAATGATATGCAAGTGCAATTTCACATAAAAAAGGGCAAGATAATTCGGTGACTAATCACTATAATCCCAAAGATTTGGAACCGTACGACGACCCGGCGCGTCATTTCATCAATGGTCCTTGTGCTAGTGATATTAATAACTTAATTGTTATCTTTATCAGTCACGGTTCAAAGTACTAATCTGGCCGCGACGCGTGTTGTTTGTATGTCGTAAGTGTGTTTTATGATGCAACTGGGATCTTTTTTTTTATGTCACTCAATACCAAACCAAGGTCACTTCTTTAGGGTGGAGCGCCGTCTGCGCTCGCCGAATGCCCGGTAAAGTTGACCAGTACCATCTCGAGACGTGCCGCCTACATACGTCCGTTCTAAAAATAACATAAACAAGGCCACTCAGTGCTGGATTTAAGCTAGGCAACTGCCTATGCTTGGCCCCCATGCGCCTCCACACAACTCCTCCTCCACCACTCCACACAATAAAAACGATAAAGGCTCATTAGAAACAAAAAAATACTGAGTTTTAATACAAATAGTTAAACAAAAAACTTTTTTTTTCTTTGAGGGAGAGAAGTTCATGCTCCATATCGATGAGATGATGCAGCACAAAGTATGACGCGTATTCTACCGCATCGCGCTAGACCAATATGAACGGTGGAAGATGGCGATTTGAGGGCCTCCACCACATGCTCTGCCTGTGGGCCGCCGAAGCCTAAATCCGGCGCTGAGGCTACTTCACTACTTTTTTATTGGGCTTACGTAGATGGCTCCGTCACGAGACGGCACTAGTCTACTTTACTAGGCACTCTATGAGCAGAGATGGCTCTCAGCCTTAGGTAAAATTACGCAACTGTCTAATATGCCTTGTGGGCTGTGAGTCTGATCCTCGGCCTAAGGCGTTGCGGAGAATTACATAAGAAATACGATTAGGGCGGTTGCGCAATATTCGATCCAGTCATCGGTTGGATCGCCCCTTTTAATGCTGCCTATAGTTGACAGCCACACAATATTATGGGTAGACAATTTAGCTCTGCGCCAGAAATAACGCGTAGGTACAATACCATCTAATTGAAACAGGGCAGGAGCTGAACTCAACTCTCCTGCTTTGGCATTCCAGTTATTCATTTACAAATAGATAATGTTCTAGCCATTCAGAGCGTCGGACTTGCCATAATTATATGCGTATTTTTTATGTCAAAGGATTGACAGACAAGCAGACGGGCTACCTGATGTTCATCGCCTATGAACATTTGCAACACCAGGGGAGTTGCCAACGTGCTGCCAGACCTGAAGGACTCTTTTGACGCCAGTTTTGAAAAACCCCATGTTGTAGCGCGGGGGGAACACCTCAGAGGGAAGTTCGTTCCACAATTTGCACGTTCTGGGCAGGAATTAACGCGCGATTCGAACCGTTGAGCACGACCAAGTATCCAATCTGTGCGGGTGGAACTTGGCATGTGCGTCTGGCTTGTGGCACTTGCCGCAAGCATCTTTAAGCAGATTTAAGCCCCGGGCGTGTGAGCCTTTTTATTTAACATAACTCGGCCAAGGAGTACCGATTTCGGGTCTTATGGCTCTTACAGCATCGCAAAGAAGCGCGGAAACATCCTTATTGTCGAGAAAGGTAGTACCATACCTACATGTTTAAAAAGGTCTGGTCGTAGTTCATTCTATGTCTTTAAAAGTTCTAGCCCAGGGGTAGCGGCATGTTTCATCATATTTCAATAACATATAAGGAAGTTATTGAGAAACTTAATCCGCCATGTGCAGGTACCTGGTCCACTGCCAAGGGTCCATGGTGAGCAAGTTCGTGGTGATAGGCGCGCCGCATCCGAATCTCTACTGGCAGTACCCGCCCGCTCCCTTCTGTCATCGCGCACTGCATTTTATTCAGGTATTTGTATTACGTTTATTTTTTTTTTATAACCATATTGCAGCGAGAATGGCACCGTAACTTATGTCACAGAGGCGAACAGCCAATGCCTTAGAGTGCCATCGTATTTATATCATTCCCGGGTTTTTGGATGTATATAGACTGCAGTATTCACTTATTTTTAACCGACTTCAAAAAAGGGAGGAGGCTCTTAATTCGTCCGGATCTTTTTTTATGTCATGAAAATGGCAAACAATCACATAATTCACATGTAAGTAAATACGACACTTATAGTGGTTTTTGTCTAGATGTTATTTATAAACTGCCTCGGTAGCCTAGTGGTAGCAGGCCGCTACTACTACGCTGAGGTCCTGGGTTCGATTCCCGGGTTATCAGAGATAATGGTGTAAAGTCCTTTATCTCTGGTTCTTTTGGGATTTTTCCATTTTCTGGAAATTTCCCAGTACCTCGAAGTTTGGTAATGTGCCCGGAGATGTCAACAGGCTCGCCACCTGTTACATGGGCCAAAACGTAACCGGCGAATCGTGGGTGTTTGCATGTATGCTTGAATGCATGCATTTACCTCTGCCTACCCCTTCGGGGATTACAGGCGTGAAGTTACGTTAAAAATGTCGTATTCTAGCTTTGGTCACCCCAAGAAGGTTTTAATAATAGGGACGAAAATATTTACTAACGTAATACGTAAATATAAGGCTTACGAAAATATTTGAGAGTTGTGAACTTGTCGCAGTGGCCGTACTTCCCGGAGCAATGGCTGGCGGAAGGAGAGATGCAGTCAGAGGGACGCTGGTCCAGCTCCCGCGCGAGGGATTGGAGTGGGGCGCTTAATTATGTCAGAGGTAATGATCCTTTTTTTTTTTTTTTTTTTATGTAATGTAAGTGGTAAACAAGCATACAGTTCACATTGATGTTAAGTGATGACTGCAGCCTATAGACACCCACACATAGACCAAGGTCAAAATGCAGATGCGTTACCACTCCTAAGGCCTAAGGTCTTATGCCTCTGTGCCGGAAATTACAGGGCCGTACATTACCACCTGACCGGAACACGATAGTGTTGAACACTACCATTTAGCGGCAAGTATATTAGGTAATGCGGTGGTGCCTACGCCCGCGAGCTCCGTCACTGGAGCTCTACCACCATCCTATCCTAACTGATATTGTAAATGCGGAAATGTGTAGGGTTTTTCTGTGTGTATGTTCCCGGTAAAACGGCTGAATGGATTTTAATGAAATTTAGAATGGAGATAGAAATCCAGGAAAGGACATACGCTCTATGTACAGCATACCAACTACCGCGAAATATCGAATTTATTGGTATTGAGTTGGTATACTATACATATTTACTTTTGGTTAAATAAATTTTATGAGACAAAGAAATCATAAGTAAAAAGATAAGCAGCTTCTTTGACACATGATATATTCATGATGACATAGGCACGTAATAATGTGTTGTGATAACCCGCAGCCTCAATAAGTCGTAAGCTTCCTGGTCGCCAGTCCGCTGGTGCAATCTGTGATAACCCACAGCCTCAGTAAATCGCTAGCTTCCTGGTGGTCACTGCAATATATACGAATGAAATGCAGCTTTCGCAGCGTCGTAGGTGAAATCCTGCCCGAAATATGTTTTTTCCCTGTGTTGACAAACAACTTTGTCATTCCAATTTTTCTTGAAATCTTTGCATTTTTTTAAATATGAAATAATACCTTATGTCATGCGAATGTGGATGGTACGGTGGGCACAGGCCCAGGAAGACCAAGACTGACCACGACCAAATAGGTCGAGTTCTGTCTGATGGTTCGGTCGAAAGTCTTAGAAATCGGCGTGCATGTATGAAGAGAATGATGAAGGTAGATGAGGCACAAGAGGTATGTCAGGACCGGGACATCTGGCGCTCTACTCTCTGCCTACCCCGTTAGGGACCTGGCGTGAAGATAAATACATACATATACCTTATGTCATGCCAGCCCTGTGAATAGGTAATGCTGCAACTGAATTCCAAACTAAATTCAGTAGCAACTTTATCCAGATTGGTAGCTTTTACTGGAGGTAGTGACATTGTATTAAGTCGAGGGTGTCGGTACCACCGCATGGCCCCATAATGACTATCACAGAGACATAACAACTAAAGTCTCAGGAGTGGCAACGCATCTGTATTTGGACCTCTGGTTTTTGTGTAGATGTCTATAGGCTGCAGTCATCACTTAACATCCATAAATGCACATAAACTGCATGCTTGTTGCCACCTTCATTATATAAAAACCGGTCAAGTGCGTGTCGAGCCATGCGCAGTTTAGGGTTCCGTAGATTTAGGTTTGAATAATATAATGAAAACAATAAATATTTTGTTGTTGTCGTATGGAGTTGTTCAAAATTTTCGAGTAAAATACATTTGGTCGACTATTACCTACTCGCAAACTAGAGAACCCAACTTAAGTGTGATAGTTTTCCTTTTAATATCGTTATATGTAGCTACTATTGCCGTAACGTTTGAATTTTATTATACGCTAATACGCAGTATACTTGAATTTAATTCCTCCATCTGGTCACCGTTCTATAAAAATCACAGTGACAGAATTGAGAGTATTCAGAAACGGTTGCTTAGAATTGTTAGCTACAGATGTGGCATGGGTCGCAGGCTGAATTCTTACAAAGAACGATTGGAACATTTTCATGTTGTTTCCCTTGAAAAACGCAGAATATATTATGATCTTAGCCTCCTTCACAAGATATTACACTCAACTTTAGAGTCGCCATTGCTCCTTACTCAAATAAATATTAATACCAGATTTAGATCTCGGAATCGTAACTTTAATATATTTACCTTGCAAGTGTTTAAAAATAATATCTCCTATTTCAATCCCATAGTAAGAATGTGTCGCCACTACAATAAAATTCTTGTCTCTAACAGAGACATTGACATCTTCCACCTTAACTTGCACCAATTCCAGAGGCAAATAAAAAATCATCTGAGTGAAGAATGTGGGTTTGGATATTATAATAATGAAATGTAATAACTATATTTATATTTTAATATGTTCAACAATTAATAATAATAATGACAATGAGTGATATAATAATAATTGTATTTTTATACTGTTTTTCCAAATTGTATTTAAATTATTTGTAAATTTTCTCATAAATGATTGGAACACAGAAAATTTTTAAAAATTGTAACGAGAAAAAAACATCATATAAATTAAATATTAATTTATGTAGCTTATAGGCATGCATGTTTTGGATTACAATTTAGATCATTACTCTTATACAAACTCCTGAATGTTAAATGAAATTGTTATCTGTTTTGTGTGCTATATTGATAATAAATAAATAAATAAATAAAATAAATAAATAAATAAATTTCTACAACCACCGTTTAGTTGATAGAGAGGGGAGACACTTGACTCTAACGAAAATTAGCACTTTAAAGCTTAGTAAGACACGAACAGCTAACTCAATCAAAAAGTGATATTAGCACATCCCTTACATTTTTGGAAGACCTATCCAACAATATCCCACACTATATAGAAAACAAAAATAAAAAAATATATCCGCGCGTTACATGGGAGGAAAGTACCCGAAATATTTTTTATTCTATATATATATATTTTTATTTTCGTGTTTTTATTCTATCACTTTTCGGCGTGATAAAGGTATACTTGTGCCAAAATTCAAGTCTCTAGTACCAATAGTTTTTGCGCTAAACCGCGGACGGACAGACAGACAGACAGACAGACGGACATGGCGAAACTGTAAGGGTTCCTTGTTTACTACGGAACCTTAAAAAAGATTAAAAAATCTCCTACTGGTAAAGGCGATGCGGCCGTCACGTCTCTGCGCCTACGGCATAGTCTATAACTTTACCTCTTTATGATATTAGTATTGATAATGTATCACCGAGGATATCTCTGATTAAACCAGGTGCAGCCTGGTGGCGGATCCACCCGGAGCACAAGGTCCAAGCGCGCGGTCTACTAGTAGGCGCGAAGGACAGTGCCACCCAACTGGTCGCCAGCGCCCAGCATTGCGCCAGTCCGGCATTGCGGCTGGTCGCCAAACCTGGACCTGGGGACACTGAACTGTCCGTCATGGTTCTGGACTTTCTCGTTGGTAAGTTTGTTCTGGAACCTTCTGTGTTGTCCGTCTATTGGCGCTAAAGACAGTGCCACCCAACTGGTTGCCAAACTTGAGCCCGGGGGACACTGAATTGTCCGTCATGGTGCTGGACTTTCTCGTTGGTAAGTTTGTTCTGGAACTTTCTGTGTTGTCCGTCTATTGGCTCGCTTCTTGTTGGCGCTAAAGACAGTGCCACCCAACCGGTCGCCAAACTTGGGCCCGGGAACACTGAACTGTTCGTCACGGTGCTAGACTTTCTCGTTGGTAAGTTTGTTCTGAAACCTTCTGTGTTGTCCATCTATTGGCTCACTACTAGTTGGCGCTAAAGACAGTGTCGCCCAATTAGTTGCCAAACTTGGGCCCGGGAACACTGAACTGTCCGTCATGGTGCTGCACTTCCTCGTTGGTAAGTTTATGGTTGAACCTTCTTCTGTGTTGTCCGTCTATTGGCTCGCTACTTGTTGGCGCTAAAGACACTGTCACCCAACTGGTAGCCAAACCTGGGCCCGGGAACTCTGAACTATCCGTCATGGTACTCTTTACTTTTTCATCCAACAGTTTTATAAAGTTATACCAAAGACATTTTAAGGAATGGACCTACAATAGAAACGATAACAATCTGAAATTATTCTGAAATCGTGGCACGAAAACAAACACCAATCTGGGACCGTTTTGTTAATCGCATGGAACGCTTAGCGGCCGTGCGTATATTAGTCTATTTCTTATAATGCCTTTGAGATATACATACAGAAGTATGAGGAAATATTTGTAATATACACAATATTTCGTAATGTATGTATCTTCACGCCAGGTCCATAATAAGGGGTAGGCAGAGAGTGTAGTAGTGTAGTGAGTGTGTGTATTTCGTAATGCAACTGAATTATTCTGTTGTGCAGGCAAAGAGAAGCCGCCAGAAGAGATTGTGAGGGGGGGGCTGATGGGGCGAGTCCTCGGGGCCGTGGCGGGCCGCGGGAGGGAACTCACTGCCAGATTAGCTCTGCAATAGCACTTAGGCCACACATGGTTAGGTTACCTACCTAGTTAGATATTATTGAAAGAAACATTGTGAAAATAACACGAACTTTATTCCGAAAAAAAACCATTAAAAATCACTTTTGTGTTGAGTTTTGAAGATTGAGCTTTTGCTGCAAAAATAGGATTATGGATCTCTATGGAGTGATCGTTATCGAACTTATATGAAGATGGGTGAGGAAGTCGATAGATTTTGTTCGTGATCGTGGTCGTGAGTGCACTGCTAGGTAAAAGGCACACTTTGCAAATGCGTGGGACACGGAGTGATTTAGTGGAGACAGATAATGTATCAATTAGCAAAGTGAATATTCTAGAAGAAGCAGTAAGAGTAGCATTGTGCTAATAAAGAGGAGTCGGATAATGTAGTGGGAGCAGATAAATGTATCAAACAGCAAAAAGAAGAGAGAAGAAGCGGTAAGAGTAGAACTATGCAGGTAAACAGAAATCGCCAAAAGAGATTGTGAGGGGAAGCCTGGAGAGCCGCGTGAGGAATCAGAATCAGATTTTAACAGACACATTGTAAAATAAATTAATTTAATCATGAAAATGTGTAACTTGGTATGTCAATCGTGAACAGTTACGAACAAAAAAAAAGTTTTAAATATCTTTGTGTTGAAAATGCTTGACTTAATTGGAGCCTATGGAGAAGACAAACTCACGAGTTTAATTCTGCCAATGCATGCTCAATATAGGAGGTGCTGATCAACGGTGCTAATTTTAACAGTTAGCAAAGAGAAGCCTTTAGAATGTCCGCGTAATATCTGACATACAGGCAAAAAGGGGCAATTTGCAGTCGTAAAAAAAAGGAAAATAACATAGCTTGGTAAAATGTTACCATACTAGACTGCATAAGGCTACTCGTTGTCGTGAAAAATACAGTTTAACAATGTATTATTAAAATCTTTCACATAACAATGTCCTATACGTTAAAGCATTTTCTGTCGTATGACGATGAGACAAGGGGAAGCTAACGGAAGAAGTGGAGTGGGAAAAATAAGAGAAAGAAAAGAGTGTCGTAAATATGTTTTGAAGGTCAAAAACTTTGGCCATTGTAATTTTTTATTTTATTTTTACAAATGATTTATTCTATAAATATGTATGTATCTTCACGCCAGGTCCCTAACGGGGTAGGCAGAGAGTGTAGAGCGCCAGACATCCCGGTTCAGACAAACCTCTCGTGCCTCGTCTACCTTCATCATTCTCTTCATACATGCACGCCGATTCCTAAGACTTTTGACCCCACCATCAGACAGAACTCGACCTATTTGGTCATGGTAGGTCAGCCTTGGTCTTCCTGGGCCTCTGCAACCATCCACATTCGCATTGTATATCTGTTTAGTCATTCGCTCATTCGACATTCTTTCTATATGCCCGAACCATCGGAGCATGCTTTTTTTCATTTTTACACCGATACTATCATTCACACAAAGTCTCTTTCTTACATCTTCATTACGAACGCGATCGGTGAGTGATACACCGCAGATCTTGCGCAATGATCTCATCTCGACCGCGTTCAACTTACTTTCATGCTCTTTCCTGCATACCCAGCTCTCGCTTCCATATAAAAGCGTTGGAGTAAGTACAGCATTATGTACGGCTAGTCGAGCCCGCTGGCTGAGATGTTTAGATTCTAGCAGCTTACCCAACGCTCCATTCACGCAATTCCCAGCAAGCACTCTTCTTTCTATGTCAGTGGTGTACCTACCAGCCTTGCTAAAAGCACATCCAAGATATACAATTTCATCAACCTGTTCTAACACTGCATCATCTACTACTACCCTTGCATTTAAGGGTACTACCCCTTATTCTATATCTTCTATTATAAACGTGTTACATAAATAAATTAAGAATGCAATATACTGTTTAGTCATTTAATTACAAATATTTTATCAAGATTCGTACGTTTTGAGGTTGTATATATGTGAGAACGTATAAAGACTGATGCAGGACTTGTTAATTAAAATCATTTAACTGGAATATATTTTTATATTAAGATAAAGTAAATGAAGCATGGAGTATTTATAATGATAAAGGGTAATAAGTTTTATAATCTCTATTTGTAATTTATTATGATAAATGTGTTAAATGATAAGTAGCAGAGTGTCTGGTGGCAATAATAAAATTGATACTTTATTATTTTTATGAAAAATAATCTTGTGTATGATAGTTATTAAAATACTAAAAACAGCTGAAAACCATGACATCATACTTTGTTGCAATACAAAATTTCATACTATAACAAGGGTTAACAGCCAATAAATAAACAGCAAGTAAGTCCTACTTGTTTGTACTTACTTAACTAATTTGGAATTAAAGAAAAAACGGAATTAAAAATTTTACTTCGGGCAGGAATCGAACCTGCGACCTCGGGATAACAAGTCCAGCCGCTTTACCACTCAGCTACCGAAGTCCCACACCGATGCGTGAAATTTAGCTATCCCTTATTAATTTTTAAGCGATTTAGGGTCGGTGAATTTTTCTTAACGGCAGCGTTTTTTTTTTAATTTTTAAAGTACACACGCATGTGTTATTGCAAAAAATAAATTCTACAATTAACTAATTTATACATAAATTGAAAAAAAAAAACTTCCTGAATCTGCGTTGCATTGATTCAGTGAATGGCACGAATAACATCACGAAGTTTAATGTGGTCAATAAAACTGTAGTCAGTGATAAAAGGTCATTAGTGCAATGTTTATGATGTTATTGTTAGTGCAAAAGTGATAATATATCTGATATTATCACTTTTGCACTAACAATATGATAATTGACATCGAATGTTTATTTTATGTTGAAAGCTGAGTGAAATTGATTAAATTAAATGTATGCAGAATTAACCACGTTTGTGTAACTTCTCTAGTAGGGAAGCTCAAGAGATTTTTTATTTACTCGAGCACGTCAGATTAAGACATGGGGGATACTAGCACCCTGTAGAATATCTCCACCAAGCCTGAGATTTATATATATATATATATATATATATATATATAGGTTCGCCCCCTTAGCCTTAGCTTACGCAGCTGTCCTGTTATAATTATTTATTAATTAGACGCCGCTCACCGCTCCCGAATCAGTTTAATCGAGATGGCAGGTTAGATTCCTGCCCGAAGTCAATTTTTTTCTTTCAATTTAATGCAAAAAAATAATTTTAAACAAAATCTTAATTATTCGATATTAATCAACATAGATCTCGAGTGCGCATCAGACGCCACCATATAACCTTTTATATCATCGGCTAAGTAGCTGGTGATATTAACTTAGCGGTAAATGGAAGAACAGTGATACTGTTTACAGACCTTAAACGGCAATCTGCAAGACTTAGAATTGATGAAGATGTCAGTAGGCTGCAGATTCGCACATTTTAATATAAAAGTTGTTTGTCACTTTATGAAAAAGTATACTAAAAATATCAGCGGTCTAGCCTATACCCTAGTCTATACCCTACCAGATTTTTTTGGATTGGCGACATAACATTTTATTGTATGTGTGACGTATACGATTGTCGTCTATCAGTATACGAATGCCAGTGCTTTGATACTATTTTATTACATGCGCAGATTTTGTTCGATTGTCACCACCACCACCTGTAGATCATTGTTAAATAGTAGATTTTTACTGCTACATTATTTCTTTCGCAATTTCTGCATGCACTGCTGTGTAAATTTAACACTTTTCTCTGGAGAACTTGCTCAAATATGTACATTTCTTTAAATTAAAACATATTATATTTGATAATGTAATTCAACTTTATAAAGATATATTATTTTTTTCAATTTATATCGCATGCTTTATTGTGTATATACAATAGTAAAATTATATTAAAAAGTATAATATAAAAACATTAGAAATGTAAGAAAATGTGTGAATATTGTTGCTATTTGTATATATTATTATTAATAAATGTACAGTACCCAGCAATAAATAATGCACATCGTTCCTACGAAAGCGACAATCGGCTAGTTTCGGCTTCGTAGAGCGTTATCTCTGCTGCACACTGCCTATGTAAGCTCTGATAGTCGGGTATTGGTCAAAACTTGATCAAAATGGTCGCGAAATATCACATAGCTAAGGTGCAAAAGAGATAATGCTCTACAGACCCGAAATAAGCCGAAGCCTTCCTGGGGCAGTTAGTTACCTCGGTAGCCTAGTGGTAGCAGGCCACTACTACTACGCTGGGGTCCTGAGTTTGATGCCCAAGTCGGGTACATTTAGGGCGAGATTCACAGACCGTACTAGGACTTTACTTTCGGGCAAAGTACGCTTCGAACTGTCAAAACCCATAAATTTCTGACAGTTCTAAGCATACTTTTCTCAAAGTAAAGTCGTAGTGCGGTCTGTGAATCTCACCATTAGAGATAACGGTGTAAAATCCTATTATCTTTGGTGCTATTGGGATTTTCCATTTTCTGGAAATTTCCCAGTACCTCGAAGTTTGGTAATGTGCCCGGAGATGTCAATAAACTCGCCGCCTGTTACATGGGCCAAAACGTAACCGGCGAATCGTGGGTTTGCATGTATGTTTGAATGCATGCATTTACCTCTACCTACCCCTTCGGGGATTACAGGCGTGAAGAACGAAGTTACGTTCTCCTTCCCAAGGTCGATATGCAATATTTTTTGTTGTATACTGTGCGAATATGGAAAGATTTATATTTTATATTTTGTTCTATTTTCTATCCAATAGATTGAAAATATTTCCATAGCATATTTCAATTATATGTTTTGTGAATTACTTTCAATTGTCGTTACTTTATTCGATATCGCCAATAGATATTCGATAGCTACCAATGAATGTATCATTCATTTATTGAATGTGAAAGGAGACGTTCCAAAATGTATGGAGCTTGGGCCTGCAGCTTGTACGCTATATTGAAAGAAGAAGCATAAAATACTAACCCCCTTATTCATAAACATATTTTAACTAAAGTGTTGCTAATCTCTCCTTTGGCTTTTCTATCCTGCACATTTAGCAATGCAACTGACAAAGACAAAGCATTCTATAGCTAAAACGTATCTAATGTACGTTTATGAATAAGGGGGTAAATCATTTTCAGCTATCAAATCGTTTATTATACCTTCAAATAATTGTCGTAAGTATACTTAGAACAAGAATGTCATATTAGCAATATTTTTATGGTGACATATTGTTGTAACGTAACTTCACGCCTGTAATCCCCGAAGGGGTAGGCAGAGGTAAGTGCATGCATTCAAACATACATGCAAACACCCACGATTCGCCGGTTACGTTTTGGCCCATGTAACAGGTGGCGAGCCTGTTGACATGTCCGGGCACATTACCAAACTTTGAGGTACTGGGCAATTTCCAGAAAATGGAAAAATCCCAATAGAACCAGAGATAAAGGCTTTTTTTCACCAGTATCTCTGATACGGGTAGGGGTACCCGGGAATCGAACCCAGGACCTCAGCGTAGTAGTAGTGGCCTGCTACCACTAGGCTACCGAGGCAGTTGGAACATATTGTTGTCATACAAAAATAACATAAAATAAATATTTCCGACAATAAAGCAACGATTGAAATTATTTTTTGAGTATTTTTCCATGATTCTACGTTTTTTTTTCTATCTTTTGATAGTGTACAAGGTGCGGGCCCAACGTGGAACTTATTCTTTAATAAAGAATATGGATATCCGTTATCGCTAAAATAAAATCACTGTGACAAGTGCAAATGCATGTTTAATTCGCAATATGCCCCACAAAAAGCTAACTGTTTATAAATTTTCTTCACTATTCATATATTATATACTATTCACAAAATGTCCAATAGATTTTAAAACCACAACTTTCTACAAAAGATGCCATAGAGTCACGCCGATATTGACAACATATAAAGTACACAATATTAAATTATAATTCATATGATTTTAATATTTGCGTGTTGCAATCAACATATTAACTGCATATAGATATGTCCATTTCATCACTGATACAGTACTTAACAATTAATATTGCACATCGAGCCTGCGAAAGAGACGATCGGCTCATTTCGACTTCGTAGAGCGTTATCTTTGTTGCACACTGTCTACGTAAGCACTGACAATCCGGTATTGGTCAAAACTTAATCAAAATGGTCGACAAACGTCAAATAGATACGGTGCGAAAGAGATGACGCTCTACAGACCCGAAATAAGCCGAAGTCTCCTTCCAAGGCTCGAGGTGAAATATTTATTGTAGAGGACTGAACATATTGATTGATACATAAACATTATATTCAATTAAAAACCGCTCCACTCGATTGATTTTTTTATGTAACGAAGATAGCAAACAAGCCTGAAGTTCACACGGATATTAAGTGATGACTGCAGGCTTTAGACATCTACACCAAAACCAGAGGCTAAAATGCAGATGCGTTGCCATCCCTGTGAACTAAGTTATGTCTCTATGATAGTTATTACGGAACCATAAATAACCATTTAACCGGAATACGATAATGCTGAACACTACCATTTAGCGGCGGACAGATAAGGTAATGCGGTGGTGCCTACGCTCTTGAGCTCCTACACTGAAACTCCACCTACAAATTATTTTATTAAATACTGTATACAAAATTGTATTATTTTCAATACTTGTAAATACCGACATGACTCGACAAGCGAAAGTCAAATGAAGATTTACAATATCACATCAGCTCAAATATCAACAAAACCACTAAGTACATCATAACTGAATCTACATTCACAATACAATCATACATCTGTCGCAGCAGTTGTTGTCTTTATCATTTTACGGCTCTAATTAATTGGGTGTGATATTCACAGAACGCACTATGACTTTACTATGAGCAAAGTATGCTTAGAACTGTCAGTAAAGTATGAGTTTTGGCAGTTCTAAGCGTACTTTGCTCAAAGTCGTAGTACGGTCTGTGAATCTCACCCTGAGACTCCACGGCTACGTATCTAAGCCATAAGTACGATGTGGCGAAGCTTTGTATCATTTCTTCATACGCGCTGCAAATGATATACTAAAATCGAATCGCAATTACTATTAATTGTACGAGCCCTGTACCCATAGCATTTAGTTGCTGCTAATAATAATAAGCTGTTCCCGGTCTATAGAATAGGGCTGAGATATCCTCTGCCTATCGTAAGGTGTGACTAAAAGGTGAAATGAACTTTTTATGAATTTAACTCTCGAATCGTATCAAACTTGAATCTCTCCTGATCTATTCTAGATGACTACTCGAATACCATCTTAGTTGTAGGGGCGATGAAACCTTAATAATTGGTTATCATCTAATTAGAAAATTCCAGAACTGAACAGGATGGATCTATTTAGATTTAACATTCGAATGAAACATAATTATATATAAAATAATACTATCTTAACTAGTAGTTCCTGCCCATCAAAAAACAACAACGGCTGCGACGGAGTCCATTCTAACTTATTCTATGAGAAGCCAAACACAATTAGGCCTCCGTAAAGACATCAAGTAGGCACAATTTCAAATATCCTCTAATAGTGTAAAATGAGATGCAGACAGATATAGACTAGAAGGAATCAGTCGAATTTACAACTCACGACGACGATATTAAGACACATATTAGTCTGCTTGAACTTACTATTTATGTATTTATTCTTTACTAGCGCCCCGGCTTCACGGGTAGCATAATTTATTATATTTTGAGGACGCGCCAAACCCCTTTGACAAAAACCGTGATATCTCGTTAAATATAAGTACGATATTGATAAATTATAGGAACCATATGCAGAAAACCCTCATTCCAACATTTTATACAGGCTCAAAATCCGTTCACAACATTCCGAGATTAGCGCATACATACAGACAGAGAAAGTAGGGGCACTTTACTTTATAATTTAAAATGATAGTGAAGTGACGATGATATGTTTATATGCACTGAAATACTCGTTAAGGCGGACTTAATACTGCTAGGCATTTATCATTATTTCTGTACTAGATAAGTGGGGTCTCATGAAAATCCTACATTTTTATCACTCAAAGACTTTTCTTTTACTCAGTTGCCCAAATAGGCAACTCAACACAACAGTTATTTGAGGGTCCCACTATAGGACGTCAGAGTTCACGCCATAACTTGTTTGCCACCAATAATAAGGTAAAAGATAGGGTTCCAATTATAAGGTAGACATCGAAAAATCGTAAAATATCAAGTCTTTGTTACTAAGGTTTGATAATTTTCAGTAACAGAGGTATTTCAATGCATAAATATCCGAGACGTTGTAATTATCAATAACAAAGGTTTCTCACTTATCCTGGACGCTTTATAAAAACATGTATAAAGTAAATTAAGTCTAAAAACTTTTGACACTGACACATGTTAATACCGTCGTCGTGAGTGCTCACTGTATAATTTCCAAGTTACACGACACAAGAAGGCAGTACTAGTCATAGTAAATACAATATAAAATGTTCAACAATCCATTACAAATATTTTGGCACACTATTTTAGTCGCAAGCGCTCATCAAGCTGCCACTCACACAAGCTAACATTTTAGATAATTTACTCGAATATTTAAACCATATTCTTTGCTTCATTGTGTAACTCGGCTGATACCGATTTCGTGGTCGTCCGAAGCAGACTTGGCGACGAACAGTTACTGACGAAGTGAAGAAGATCGGGAAGTGTCGGAGTGAAGTCAAGCGCGAGGCTCAAGACCGATCGAGATGGAGAACTGTGGACGCCCTCTGCCCCATCTAGGGGACATAGGACCATAAGTCAAGTAAGTCATGCAGTAATTACATTGCTGTTTTGACGACGACCTGGACTCGTACAGGCCGCCGTCTATCTACTAATCTTTTTAAATTAAATAATTCCCAGCGACCAAGTCGATCTTTGGACGCCCACAGAACCGGAGGCCCGTGGCAGACCGCCTCTAAGGGCGAGATTCACAGACCGCACTACGACTTTACTTTCAAGCAAAGTACGCTTCGAACTGTCAAATCCCATACTGTACTGACAGTTCTAAGCATATTTTGCTCAAAGTAAAGTCGTAGTGCGGTCTGTGAATCTCACCATCAGCAGAGAATATGTGATAATACTACGAATAGAATGGACACTTCGACGTCCCGCCCGATTTGCCCGCATCACTCAACCCCTTCCCCTCTTATGGGCGACGGTTGGTATTTTGTACGTGCTACGCACACAGGTGCGTGTGTAAATACACGTCACTGATTGATGTCTGTGTAATAGAAACCAAATTAAGCGTTTGTATGGAATTTTGTCGGAGTGTCCGCAGTGTGCCATTAGACCACCACTACACTACTCTTCACCGAGCAATCGGCGAGCACGAATCGCCCTCTCAGCCTAAACCACGACACGCGATAGTTAGCCTGGGTTGCTTATTGTAACATTTCACATCCTTCTCTAACTTTAACATGACTTTTATTTGACGACCCGGTTAGTCCAGCGGTGCGAAACCACCGTTTGATTCGAAGGGTCGCGGGTTCAATCCCCGCACCGGGACAAATATTTGTATGATCTACAGATATTTGTTTCGGGTCTGGGTGTTTGTGTATGTGTTGTGTGTTTATAACGGCACCCACGATACACGTTTATACCTAGTGTGGGGCTGTGAGTGTAAGCGTATTTATTATTATTATATTATTTAACAGATTTCTTTAAGTTAGAGAAGGATGTGATATGTTATAACAACTTTAGCTTTAACAAATATCGTGGTGCAACCCAGGCTTACTGCAAGAAAAAGCAATGCACTGCATAGTGTTCCTTACATTGCGTAACATAATATGTGCTCTGGTCATTAATTCAACACTTAAATGTTTCGAATTTGTCATCAATTCAGTTACCCCTTCGCACATGCGTCGATGAGACAGAGATTCGATTCGTACGCGACTGCGACTTGAATTCGCGTATTCTAAGAGATTAGTACACACGTAGACCTACGCGCCACGCGATGCATAACAATCATTGCATTAAGATTATGTTGGTATAATACTAAAGTCGCGAGGGACTGGTATACACTGTCGCTATTTCTGTCACGTTCAAACCGTAACCGAAAATGTTTGACAATGACGCGTATGATACGGATATCAGACCCAAATCACAAACAAGTCGATGCGTGTCCGAAAGAACTTAGTTTTTCCCAACAGATTTATTTTTAAACCAAGTACCCACATTTAGATTTCTTTGACGTCGTTTCGTTTTAAATTAAATATTCGATCAAATTATCCAAAACATGACAACATAGTCAGACCCAAGTTTAAAAACTTACAAATAAATAAATATACATAAATTACAAGTTATACTACTTATAAAACTAACTTAGAAATAATGGCACAGTGTTACTGTTAATTTCACGAATGTCAATCAATATGAATGAAGTAGGTAAATTGATTGGTTCATTCTTCGTCATGCCTCCGAAATTGTGAAATTGAAAAACTTCTCAGGCATATAAAATGATACTTCGCAGAATTACCTGCTACATACATTACCGCTTATTGAATACTATTGTAGTCAGTATTGTCATTAAAAAGTATAAAAAGGCTGATGACCAAACTAAAAACTAACATATATTTCATAACTAGAGGCATAAAAATCTATTTAAAACGTTTTTTTAATTCCTTCAAATTACTAATAAATCAGCAAGTTTAGTATTATCTGATTCGCGCTCTACAACAGTGAAAAAAATGCATGTTACGATTACAAGATGCAAATTCGAATAAAATCTGAATCAATCTTGCTACTCCAATCACTAATCCATAAGTCATGTCAGTGTCAATATAAAGGTCTGCGCAGACGAAGTACTCTCCCCGGGATACATTTTTTATCCATCAATATAGATTTCTTATAAACTGTATGCAATAACGCACACAAAGAACTAAGAGTATCCCGAAAAGTCTTTGAGAATGTTTGTACCTTAGGGACAAAAGTACTTCGTCTGAGCAGGCCTTAATCAATAGTTTAATGTTATAATAACATTCATCTGTGGCCATAGCAAATAGAGCCTCATAAAATTACCAGTGAAGAGACAGACCAACACAATAACCGAGACATTTTGAATAGTTTAAACCGCTATGAAATTTGCATGCAAGTATAGATTAGATAATAAAAAAAGATTCCTAAAGGAGTTATTTAATGTTCAGGAATAAGTAGTAATAGTTGCAATTGAATATATTTATTTATAATTACATATCATTGAATTTTTTTACACTTGAGGTGAAATTAATGTATTTCCTATACAAATGGTATTTCCAAAATGTATATCGGATAAGTGGCGGTCTAAAATCCTTTATCTCTGCTTCTATTGGGATTTTTCCATTTTCTGGAAGTTTCCCAGTACCCCGGAGTTTGGTAATGTGCCCGGAGATGGCAACAGGTTCGCCACCTGTTACATGGGCCAAAACGTAACCGGCGAGTCGTGGGTGTTTGCATGTATGATTAAATGCATGCATTTACCTCTGCCTACCCCTTCGGGGATTACAGGCGTGAAGTTACGTATATCGGATAACAATCAACAAATCAAACTACGCGTTACGAGACTCAAATCAGTGAAACGCTTTAGTCAATATCAATCTATCACTCTTTTATGTAACAAAGGTGGCAATTGTGGCAAACAAGCATGCAGTTCACATGGATGTTAAGTGATGACTGCAGCCTATAGACATCTTCACAAAAACTTGAAATCAAAATGCAGATTCGTTGGCACCCCTGCGACCTTATGTGTTGTCTCTGTGCTTATGACGGAGACCATTTCGAGCGAATTTTTGAATTGAACACTACCATTTGGTAGCAGATTGAATAATTCTACAGTAATTTGTTACGAACTTCAGAGTTAGTTTAACTAAGTACATTAAAAGAGAAAAGAATATTGTGCACACGTTTGATCTGTCTCACACTTCTTTATTTCACAGCTTATATGAAACATTCTATTTAATTGTCTTTGATCATAATAATAACACGATATAATGAGACAACATTGTGATGTTCACTTGGAACAATTTTACAACATCAACACATTGTTGTTAAATTCAAGAAACGAACCAACCTTCATCAATTGATGATTGATTTCATGAATTGATGCGACTCATCAGTCAAATATAGGACTGAAAATCAGAGTTGCAGCTTTAAAAACAGCATAATCAACTACTGTAAATTTATTACAAAAATTGATGAAGGTTGGTTCGTTTCTTGAATTTAACAACAATGTGTTGATGTTGTAAAATTGTTCCAAGTTGTTAATCATATCTCACTGATAAATGTGATGGACGTTAAATATTTGCCCTTTTTAAATGCATTTCACACAATGCATGGATATTCAAAACGAAAAAAAGACATTTAAATAGCCTTGTGTTTATATCATCAGCGGACCTACTTATGCAAGAAGGAACTAATACACAAACGTGCCAAAACAGAATAAAAATCTTATTATCTTAAGATCTGAACTCGATGTTGGCATGTTTCTGATTGGTTCTTGCATAAGTGGGTCCAGTTATAGTTGCGTGTTTACCAGTATTTGCTTGAGTTGTATTTTTTTACATTATTGGAAGTAGTATATAATAATTATAGCAAAAGGGGAAGAGTGCTGGATATGATTTTTGTTCTAGGGGCCGTTCAAGTATTACGTCAGCACTATGGGGGGGGTGGGGAGGTCTTTGCTCTGCTTATTTTGGATGACATGGGGGGTAGGGGAGTCTAAATGATGATTACGTCATCGGTAGTTATTTACTTATTACATCAGTAAAATCTAATCTCTATGCTAAATCTATTTTCTTATTATTAAAATTATAATTATAACATTATAATTAAAATATTAAAAAAAACAATACATTAATTGAAAAATGTTTACGTAAGCATGGGGGGAGGGGGTAAGAGCTTTGCTTACTTTTGCTGACAAGGGGGAAGGGGGGTAAAGAATTGTAATAAATCTGCTTACGTAATACTTGAACGGCCCCCTATTCTTATTTCTCTATTCGATAATGAGACCTTTTGAATCATATTTATCAATTAATTTATGACTAGATGATCCGAATATTTGAACATTTCGCCAAAATGACGAGTTAATCAAGAGATACACACGATTGAGTTACTGGTGCGATGCTATGGCATATCAAGTCGATGGTAAGGTATTTTAGTTGTCTATGGTCTGCATTACAGCTACCATATAAACAGTAGCTGAATTTTGCACGCTAAAAAACAGTTCGTTTTTTTTACTAATAAATATTGAAACAGTTCAGTGATCGAAATATCTAAATCGGTATATTATAATGTGTTCTTATCAGATAAATATCTTTTTATGTTTAAAACATTGTATATAACTATATAATTTTATCCAACACACTACTTGATATATGATTAATGTAATGTATCTTCATCAAAATTATAACAACTCAAACAAAACGCAATATTCACTGGGTTAGGAGTTAAGAGCATATTTCAGGATAAAAATTAATCCAAATCACTTTCAATATTTACATTAAACCAAATTAAAATTATGCAACAGCATTACAACATTGAGTGAAGATACGAAATGGCAGTATCAATAGTTTACAATCGGTTTTAAAACACTTAAACAGTCGTCTCACCCTTGATTTCAACGTCTGACACTGCCTCACTCACACAACTGTCACTGTCCGGCTTCAACGTGACGTCACTATTCACTGTCACATCTAACCCCTCCTTACGAGTTCTATCTTTGTCCCTATCTCTACTAGTTATTTGAGTGTACAACTCGTCCAAATCACTTGCGAACGATACCGGACTGGGATCGCGGTTCACTTCTGGACAACTCAAAGCCGGAGTAGGCACGTATTTGCCTAACTTTGGATTGTTCTTTATCGTTTTACGCCACCCCGGGTCGTAATTCACGTACTGACTCTCTATCCCCGATACGTCCTCGTTACTGAAACTTATTTCGTTCGGACACATCGAAGACGGCGAAGGGGCGTATAACCCGTGACTTCGTATGCTGACTTCGGACATCTGGTAATTGGGACAGTAAATATCACTTTCGTTCTCAAAGCCTTGCTCGCTAGCGTTGGTGCTGCAAGTTTCGAAATCGTACGTCGTTTTGGCCATGAAGAATGTGTCTTTGTCGTCGTCCATTTTCTCTTTAGAACTCGCCAAGTTGTGTGGATTCTGAAGTAAGTTATCCATTTCACCCAAACCGACTTCTTCCAAATGCTGAGGCGTGCTCGATCTATTGATATCGTCACTGTTCATCGTACACTCTTCGGATATGTCTTGTAATGATTTGTCTATGCCGTCTTTGCTGTCCTGGTTTTTATTTGGTTGCAAGTAGTCTATGTATTGGCCAAAACTCTCAGTGTCAGTTATCTCGTTGGTCGAACATAAAGCGCTGTGGGTTTCTTGGAAAGATGTAATTTCTGAGTGCGTGTTTAATGTTTGATCGGAACAAGTGTGAGGCATTGCGATTTCCGACGCAGAACTATACTCTAGGCTGCATTGCTGGGAAATTGTACGCATTTCCGGCTGTTCGCTCGCGTGGCTCTGTAGACATTCTTCAGACACACTACTCCGCTGCGCATTGAAACCTTTCGGTATTGTCGCTTTAATAACTTGATGTTGCGGTACTTGTGTTTCTGGGACGTTTGTGTAGATGTTCATGATTCTTCCTTTTGTATCATCGGTCTTATTCCATGATTTTCTATCTGAGGAATAGTTCTTGAAATTGTCTTTCGATTCCTCCTCTAAAAGATTCGGATTCAATACATTTCGAGTCTCTTTTATTCCGTTGTTTGTTCTATCGACGTGCAAGTTAGTGTTGTTAACTTTTGTCCCGGCGTTTATAATGTTTGCAACACCATTGTAAGCTTCTTTCGTAGGCAAGGGCAATGATATGTGGGAATCGTTATCGCAGTCCCTTCTCAACGGCAGTTCTAAGCAATTTCTCCTCATATTTTGCCTTTGTTTCTTGAAAAATTTCTTAGCGACATTCATTTGATTGGGATTGTAGAATACTTCGGGACCAACGTTCCCGCTGTCCGGGTAAGTCATCATTGAGTTATTCGATCTGTATTGCTGTCTATGGAGAACCACTAGATTTATATTCGGCGTCTTTCCATTCGTATTTTTAAGCATATCCTTTTGCAATGTCTGTCCATTTAGTTCCGCTCCGGCTTTATATGTTCCACTGTTGTTAGTTTTCGAATTGGTCCGGTTGGAACTGCGGCTACCTGATCTGGATCTATTGTCATTCACTATCGGCTGTAGTGTCGGCGGATTATTCTGGTTCGTTGGCAAATTCTGCTGGTTCGAATCGGACACACTTCTATTTCTGCAGCACTGCTTGCTAGATTGTAGGTAACAGTGCATCATGGACCATTGAGCGCGAACGTCACTTCGCGCTATACCATAGAAAAATAGGATGAAAGTGCCCAGTATCGTAGCGCAGACTGCGTATATAATGCTGCTAATGTCTTCCTGATGTGGCAGATACGCGGACAGAGGTCTGTATACGGCGATTGCGCCGCAAGTCCAAGCGGATATATATAAACAGAGCACTATGACTTGGGCCCGCAATTGTATTATCGGTGTATGTTCAACGTCGTCGACTTCAGAGTCTACAGCGGATTTAATGCTCCGTCTCTCCGCGCCCTCGTTCCCTTGATTCGGTTCCCACATCTCCAAATCTACGTTCTCGGTCGCTTGCGTTCCTTCCGACAGCTGAACGTTCATATTTCTTATCGTACACCGTATCAAAAGAAAGAGCACTAGTAAAAACAGCAATAGAATACCGCCTGGTATAAATAACGCACTCAATGCGGGCGCCGTGCTAAGGAAACACTGAGAGTAACCTGCATAGTCCTTCAAGTTTACTGCACCAGATATCCCGCATACGATCAAAGCGATGCCCCAACCCACCAAATACAGACCCAATATCGGTTTCTGTACGGGAACATCCGGTGGTATGTCGTCTTCGGGCGTCCTAACAGGATTGTGCGTTTTCGTCACCCATTTATACATATTACTGGCCGATACACACATCCACAACAGACACGAAAGGGACAAATAATGTATCAGTAGCCCTAAAATCTGGCACAATTTAACGTCCTCCGTCTGGTATATGCCGAGTGTGTACATAAAGCATAGCAATCCGATGGCAATCCATGTGTTTATTAGGGCATGTTTAGTTTTCTTGGCCATTTGTATGGCCGGATAGCACATGATGTACGTGAGGGTAGCACAACTGACGCAGCCTATGAGAATCAGGCTGCCAACGTAGACGGCTGGATGGGACACTTTGAACCTAGCTCCGTCTGTCCGAGCACCGTATATCCCGGTTTCGACGTTTTGTAGGAGCCCCACATAGGCCAGTCGCGTGCAGCTGATGATTATCATTTCTGACACCACGTGAGATACTTTGCAATCTGTAAAAATATTTTAATATTTATTATAGACAACAATTGTCTGGTTTTCGGACAGTGATGAACATGTATACATACACTCTCTGCCTACCCCGTTAGGGACCTGGCGTGAAGATGAACATGTTAAAATTGTGAACAATAAAGTGAACTTTAAAATAAAAAGTGTTCACTGGCGGTGTGGTGGGGTGAGGTACACTTACCGGAGGCGTTGTCCCTCCAGTGGCGGTAGCGGGGGCTCCAGGTGGCGGTGTGGGGGGGGTACACTTACCGGAGGCGTTGTCCCTCCAGTGGCGGTAGCGGGTGGGGTGAGGTACACTTACCGGAGGCGTTGTCCCTCCAGTGGCGGTAGCGGGGGCTCCAGGTGGCGGTGTGGGGGGGTGAGGTACACTTACCGGAGGGGTTGTCCCTCCAGTGGCGGTAGCGGGGGCTCCAGGTGGCGGTGTGGGGGGGTGAGGTACACTTACCGGAGGCGTTGTCCCTCCAGTGGCGGTAGCGGGTGGGGTGAGGTACACTTACCGGAGGCGTTGTCCCTCCAGTGGCGGTAGCGGGGGCTCCAGGTGGCGGTGTGGGGGGTGAGGTACACTTACCGGAGGCGTTGTCCCTCCAGTGGCGGTAGCGGGGGCTCCAGGTGGCGGTGTGGGGGGGTGAGGTACACTTACCGGAGGGGTTGTCCCTCCAGTGGCGGTAGCGGGGGCTCCAGGTGGCGGTGTGGGGGGGTGAGGTACACTTACCGGAGGCGTTGTCCCTCCAGTGGCGGTAGCGGGTGGGGTGAGGTACACTTACCGGAGGCGTTGTCCCTCCAGTGGCGGTAGCGGGGGCTCCAGGTGGCGGTGTGGGGGGTGAGGTACACTTACCGGAGGCGTTGTCCCTCCAGTGGCGGTAGCGGGGGCTCCAGGTGGCGGTGTGGGGGGGTGAGGTACACTTACCGGAGGGGTTGTCCCTCCAGTGGCGGTAGCGGGGGCTCCAGGTGGCGGTGTGGGGGGGTGAGGTACACTTACCGGAGGCGTTGTCCCTCCAGTGGCGGTAGCGGGGGCTCCAGGTGGCGGCGCGGCCGTCCACTCCGCCGAGGGCGCGGCCCCGCACGGTGGCGATGACGGGCTCCAACAACTCCACCTCACCGCCGCTGCTGATGCTCGATCCTACGTCCTCTGCAAACAAACAATGCTTTGTTAAAATTGCTGCTATTTATTGACCTGAAGCGCGAGTTGAACCACTTATTACATTCATGTATGCGTAGGAGTTTAGTACGTGTACATCCACGGTTCACAGATTAGGGCCGGCGCCCGCTGACGGCATGGCACATGACGGCACGCTTCGGCTTTTTTTTTATGTAATAAAAGTGGCAAACAAGCATGCAGTTCACATTCATGTTAAGTGAAGACTGCAGCCTATAGACACCCACACAATGACCAGAGGTCAAAATGCAGATGCGCTGCCACTCCTGGGGCATTAGGTGTTATGCCTCTGTGCCGGAAATTACAGGCCCGTACATTACCACCTGACCGGAACACGATAGTGCTGAACACTACCATTTAGCGGCAAGTATATTAGGTAATGCGGTGGTGCCTACCGAATTATCCTTGGATATTGTGGCACGAAGATAAACGAACGTGTTTCGATGCGGTCCTTCGATCGGGCACTCGCACTAACCGCTGAGATTGCGACCCGAACAATCTAGATTCAACCTTATTTTTATATACTTAGCACTCACTTTCCTTAACACACTTTTACATTTCAACCGAGCTATACCTGCTTCGATGGCTCGAAATGCGGTAATGTAGCATCTGTTAAGCTCGAAAACTTCAGATTTAGCTTCAAACCAAGTCACCGCAACAATAACTAAAATACAGCAATCTATTGCTATGTTCCAAAATACACTATGGCCACTGGAACATAATATGTGCGGCATTATACTGTCAGTCTATAATGGAACGACATTCTCTCCAGTACAGCACTGTTGCAGTGATCACAGTCTATTTAAAACAGCCAATATATCACTCACTCAATTGAAATCCAACAACCGGTGAAGTGATCTCCATATTCATATCCTCCCGTTTGGTGCTCCGTCCATAATAGTCCTTCAAGCGGTGGCCTCTCATCTGGCCGTCGTCCAGTTCCGGCAGCAGAGGGAACAGGGCCGCATCGTCGTACACAGAGACCACAAGCTCGTGAGCCTTGTGTTGAACGAGAGCCCCGGACTCTGTAGTACTGTAGAGCAGGGACTGGGGGATCTGGGAAAGAAAATCTTTTTAAGGGATGTCCATTAGTCACGTGTTTTAGAATCGTTTTGAGCCCTCTCCTCCTCCTTGGTGATGGTGACGTGACGCGGTTTTAGATTAACGGGGGGTTAATCTTAAACCGCACCACGTCCACTCTCACTTAAGATCACGTGCATTTTTTGGAATAAAACAGATATTATTATGTAGGATCATTTTTTTTTAATTTAGCAAAATAAGGGCACTCGAAATAGAATTAAATACACGTGATATAAAAATCGACAATCAGGTGTGGACTCCGGTAGCTCAGTTGGGACTTGCCATGATTCTTTGACAAATTATTTAGGGAAATGATTTATCTCGCGTATATTAAACTAAAATGATTTTTAAAATCAACCCGACGTTTCGGACCCGGACAGTCTGCCCGGGACCACGGAAGCTGAATTGCGACCGAAACGTCGGGTTGATATTAAAAATCATTTTAGTTTAATATACGCGAGATAAATCCGTAAAAGGGGAGTTTTGGCGGGAACCTTGAAAGAGGCGTATGGTGCTCTTATTTTATTTCACTTTCTTGGTGTATTTTTAAGTTATATTGAATAAAATTGGTGGCATTTTGTTTGATATAGGTTTATTACAGTGCCCGTGTATAGTGAAATCCTTTCAGGTTGTCTCCAAAACTACATTGTAAATATTCTGGTAAAGTAGCCATCGCTTTACTCGAATAACTTGATTGTAACTCACTTGACTGACATATTATACTTGATAACTTATATACTTGATACTTACATATTATACTTGATGACTATATTATAATAACTTTTTTTTTTTTTTTTTTTCGAATGGTCAGTGTTACTGTTGGCAAAGTGCCTCTACAGTGTAACCGGACAAAAGAGGCGCATAGCTCCTATGGGAGCTCGGCCTGGATTAACGTAGTTGGCACTTCAGCGCGAGTGCCTTGCGGCCGCACTGTAGTGCCCACTGCGTGGGGGGAGGGTGGCGACGAGCCCAAGGGCACCTCCGAACGAGGTACGAGCCTCGGCCTCGAAATATGGGTCCTCGTCGGCGCCGGCGCGGTCGGTGTATCGGTGTGGTGTGTGACTGTATGTTCAGTGTGCGGGAGTCCTCTTCTGACAGAGGGGGTTATACTAACTTTTACGCTGCTTATATAAATATGAAATATCGTTTTACTTGACACTGGCAATATGCGTAATAGCGATGCCATAACAAAAAAAAAATCCGTAAAATTAGTTTTTATTTTAATTACTATTTTCTGTTTTTTTTTTCATTATATAAGTATGTACGTATTGTATGCATCTTCGTCAAGACCCTTGGGGTAGGCAGAGAGTATGGAGCGCCAGATATCCCGGTCCTGACACACCTCCCGTGCTTCTCCTACATTCATCATTCTCTTCATACATACACGCCAATTCCTAAGACTTATAAGTATGATATAAAGGATATACACTAAATGAGTGGACTGATTTATAATAATTAACAACAACTGAAAATAATACCTTCAAGACGATAACAATTAATAGAATACCTGCACGCTAGCATGTATGAGCGCATCCGTGACAGTAAGCAGGGGTGCCACAGTGCGGTTGGTGGTAGAGCAGTGCAACCTGGGCACACTACTGCCGCCACCACCGCTGTCACCACCGCTGTACCACACGCAGGTTACCCCACTGAAACCCTCGCGCACTGGGAACCTCTCGGCCGCTAGCTTCACCTGATGACAAACAAAGAATATTACATTCCGACAGGTCCGAGAAATAAAATCGTCACTGGTGGTAGAGCTCCAGTGACGGAGCTCGCGGGCGTAGGCACCACCGCATTACCTAATATACTTGCCGCTAAATGGTAGTGTTCAGCACTATCGTGTTCCAGTCAGGTGGTAATGTACCCCTGTGGTAATGTGTGGCCCTGTAATTTCCGGCACAGAGGCATAACACCTTAGGCCTCAGGAGTGGTCACGCATGTGCATTTTGACCTCTGGTCATTGTGTCGGTGTCTATAGGTTGTGAACTGCATGCTCGATTGCCACTTTAAAAAAAAATAAGTTTGAAAGGAGACGTTTCAAAATGTGCAAATGGAGCTTGGGCCTGCTACTTGTATGCTATATTGAGAGAAGAAGCTTAAAATACTAAACCTCTTTCAGCTATTCAAATCGTTAATTACCTTCAATTAACTGTGGTAAGTATATATCAAAAACAAGAATGTCATAGCAGCGGTGCATAGTATGATATAGTGTTCAAGGCGCTGGTCCAACATAGAACTTGTCCTTTGAACAGTGGAGGAGAGGAGGAGAACAGTCTACTTATCCTCAGGTTTTTTTTTAATAATAAAGGTGATGTTGCAAAAATAGACCTCCGGCCATGTATTGTACACAATATCATTAAACAGGCAAAATCAATATAAAAACGTTTTTTACTGCAAGTTTTCACTTATTTAGCTTTGTTTGCAGTTACAAAACATTATTTGCAGTTAGAATTGCAACTCAAAACCAACATGGCGAATATGGCGGGCGATGTCATTTTGACATTTAATTTTTTTAAATCGTTTTTTTTATTATATAGTAAATGGAGAAAAAACAGTAATATTTTCTAAATACTATCGAAATCGATTGATCCCAAGCGTCGGCTGTATCGCCTACATGTTGAACTTAGTTGAAAATGATAAAATCGTTTGAACCTTATGTGGTTGTAACTCTATAATATATTCTTGAATAAATTAATTGTAATTTTTTCGAATTCTTCTTTAATTTACCCATTTTTTGAGGACGTGTACGAACCAGAGCCGAGCTCGCAACATCTTCTTCGTTTATTTTCCAACTTAAATAGATAACCGATACATACAATTATACAGTATAGTTTTTATGTGACTATGTGCGATAAAGATGACTTCTAGTGTACCATAATACAAACGAAAACAAACCTTATGCCCTTGCACGTTGTCGGTGTAAGCCGATATATCCTCAACAGCGCGCACCATATCGGTGCAGGATCCATACTGGGACTCCGCGCGGGACATCACGCCCAATGATATGTTCATGGCTGAGCTGATCACGTCCAATAGTGTCGACCCTGAAGTAGTGACATTTGTTATGATAAGCGGTGGCAAACAAGCATAGACCGGGACTAGAGCGACGGCGAGCGCGCAATATCCAAAAAAATGTATGGCCAAGACTATATACATTATACTAGTGGTAAGTGACCACAACCTACCCTAGACATCTACATGGAAACTAGCGATCTCAATTCCCATCTGCTTTTCAAATCAAAAAACAGGTACATACTCGTATACTAGATTATGTCCGGCCCGGCATATACGCATAACCACTTAGACCTGGCAGAAGTGGCAAATACATCTACATACATTCTAATAATAATGGCAACCCATTATACGTCCCACTGCTGGACACGAGACTCTCCCCTTTTCGATGGGAGGCCTGGAGCTTACTCCACCACGCTGCTCCAATGCGGGTTGGTGGAGATACGGGTTAGTGGCCAACCCGCTGTCGGATGTTTTCAAACCACCCATAAGACCTCCAACAAGGTTTTAACGACAACCGTGACCGACGGCTTAACGTGCCCTCCGAAAAACGGAAACGCGCATTTTAATTTGGAACTAGCGGTCAACCATCACACACCCGACCGCGCCCGTATTGATTAACCGAGTAGATCGCTCACGATCTACACCAGCCGCGGGGCCATGCGCGCTTTACATCAGTTCACATTGGTGGTAAGTGAATACTGCAGTCTATAGAAATACGTTGCCACCCTTGAGGCCTAAGTTGTTTTGCCTCAGTCAGGGGCGTAGCTACCGCCGTATGTGCCGTATCAATTATGCCCCGACGCACGTGAGCAAAATTCCCCATTTTACCCATTAGAGTCACATCTATCAAGTCGATATAGAGGCTACGGAGGAAAATGTCCTTTTTCCGCTCGTCTTTTTTAATGGAGCAAGTGGATAAATGAATGGAAGAAATTCTACGCAGATCCAAAGTCTTTATTTTTTACTCGCCTTAAAAGATCTTGACCCTTAAAAAGGGCCTCCAAACAATTTTTTTATGGGGCCCCGGCCAAGGCACGCTACGCCACTGGCCTCAGTTATAGTTTTATGGGGCCATGTAAGCGGCTGTTCCGCTTACATGTGCAGAGTACATATACCTAATACAGAGCGAAACAATTGGTTCTTACTTCCAACATCGATTGAAACTACTCGATTTAAACCGAGTAAATTACGACCAGCCGAATATATTACACGAAAACACGTGTACTATTTATAAAATGTCAATGTTCAGACTAAAAAGAAAGCAATAAATGATCGTCGTGTTGTGACGTCAATGCTTTTTTTATGTCACACAATTATTTTTTTAGGATAGCTATTTTTAGAATATCATTTCTTAATCATAGTAATAAAACCCTACTAATTTTGTAAATGCGAAAAGGAATGTTTCTGTTTATATGTTCCGATTTCAGGTCAAAACGGCTAAACAGATAATACTGAAATTTGATTTTTAGATTTGAAATTGAAAAAAGTTGAAGTGCAGATAGTTCAAGACCTAGGAAAAGTCATAAGACCGCGTTTTTTTTTTTCAAAAATAGACTTAAACGGGTTTAAATAGGCGACTGAAAGACGGTATTCATTCATTTTTGTCACGCGCACTTCAGGCGGACAAAGTCCCGGGCAAAAGCTAAGTAGTAAATATATACTGAATCCAGTAGTTCATTACAATGGATACAGTGATACTGAGGCTATAGATGTCAAGCTTCAACCGCTTTTAACTATTCTACTGAAGCAAAATCACAGACAGTTACTTTAATTTTTCTCTAAAACAGAAGATCAAGAAACAAACTTACCTAAATCCTTCTCCTCGGAAATATACTGCATGTAATTCCTCACAGCCTGAGCGATGAACATAACATCATCGGCGTCAGTTATCTCCGCCAATGGGTAAGTCTTTTCCTGTATCAACATAGCCAGCCGTTCAGTCGCGTTCAGCGCTGAATACTGAACCAGGCTCACATTCAGCAAAGCGAACTGCTGAAGCAGCTTCGTCACGTTACTTATATACGAACATTCAGTCGTGTTCGCTACACCCCAGGTAGCGTTGGCATTACAAAGTCTATAAGCCATCCCTTCCCCGCTCCTACAAGGCACGTTTGCTGTATGATTCAACACCAGCTGAGGCCACGAGTACAGTCCTTTGTTATCTATAGTATGATCAGACATACAATATTGAGTTTTATTCGAGAGCACCAACACTTCAACAGTATGATTATGGCGTATATGGTTCTGGTCGCTGTAAACACAAGTCCAGGTGCCAGTGTGGTGATTGGTTATGTTGGGGAAATAGACTGTCGTCTCTGCCAGACCCTCTTCTTGCATGTCGGTGTTTGTAATGTTCACATCGCATATCTCCAACATCGGATGCACCCATTTGAGCTCATACTTTGCGATCACGGAGGCAAAAGGCGCATTACAAGATAATGTGAGCGTGTCACCCTCGAATACCACTTGGTCGTGTACGGGCTTCACAATTAGACTGTTTGACGGTAGAACACTGCCGCAAGCCGAGAGATCGAGGAATATCTTCAGTTTGCGAATTGTCTTGTTCGCCATGTTCTCTGGGAATACACATTTGGGATTCCCCACCAACTTCACGCTAGTATTCCTCGCCCAGTCTCCCACCCAGAGCAGATCACAGTCGCATTGCAGTGGATTTTCCGTTATATCCCTGTAACAACAACACCACTACTAGTGAGGCAGTTAATACGTGAGTACATATATAACTTCTACACTCTCTGCCTACCCCGTTAGGGACCTGGCGTGAAGATACATACATACATATATAATAACAGTTAAGTCATCAATTTCTAGGGTTCCGTAGTAAACAAGGAACCCTTACAGTTTCGCCATGTTGGTCTGTCTCTCTGTCTGTCTGTCCGTCCGCGGTTTAGCGCAAAAACGATTGGTACTAGAGACTTGAAATTTGGCACAAATATACACCATAATCACGCCGACAAAGTGGTAGAATAAAATGAAAAATAAAATGATTTACGGTACCTCCTCTACATGTAACGCGCGGATATTTTTATTTTTCGTTTTATATAGAGTGTGGGATATCGTTGGATAGGTCTTTTAAAAATGTTAGGGGTGTGCAAACATAATTTTTCGATTTAGGTAACTGTTCGTGACTTATTATTACTTAGTATTAAGCTTTAAAGTGCCAATTTTCGTTAGAGTCAAGTGTCCCCCTCCCTCTACCAACTAAACGGTTGTTGTTAGAAATTCAAACGTTACGGCAATAGTAGCTACATATAACGAAATTAAAAGGAAAACTATCACACTTACGTCTGGCGCTCTACACTCTCTGCCTACCCCATTAGGGACCTGGCGTGAAGATACATACATACATACATACATACATACAAAATTTTCTACTCCACAGAAGGCAGAGGCGTATTTAAGATAGGGCGAGTAGTTCGCGTGACTGGGGCGACATTCAACGGGGGTGCGCTAACCCTACGACTAGATACCTATATGCATAATTTAAAACAAAAACTAACGAAGTGTTTTCTACAAATGATCATAATTTCCGTAAGATTCCCTAAAGATGCCCCATTGCATCATATGGGAGGATATGCCATAAACGCTTAACATGCGAGTTGGCGATCGCAATATTGTAGTTTTATCGCGGGACGCTGCTGCCCACCTTGAAATATTGTATTCGCTACCTAATTGGATTGCTCAACAGCCCGATTCGCGCGTTCATTTAAATTGTGGAACGAACTTCCATCTGAGGTGTTCCCCCGGCGCTACAATATGGGGTTCTTCAAAACAGGCGTCAAAAGAGGCCTTCAGGGCTGCCGCGCGTTGGCAACTCCCCTGATGTTACAAATGTTCATAGGCGACGGTAACCACTTTCCATCAGGTGGCCCGTCTGCTTATCTGTCAATCCTTTGACATAAAAAAGAAAAAATCCGCCCTATTGGAACAGTTTGACCACCATTGTTCGGCCATCGACTGACTACACTAGCGAAATAATTTTCAACCACAAGTGAACGGTGAGATCAAACGATAGTAATGTGATATTAATAAATCGCCAAATTTAATAACAAGTAGGTATGTATGTTTCGAAAACTGTCGCCAAAAGAACGGTCCTGGGCCACTCTCATTTAGCGTTTGCCCGCGACCATCCAGCACCAGGTCCAAGTCAACCAGGTCGTCGGTCACCTTATGGAGAGCTGCCTATGCTTCTTGTTCCGGCACGCGGATGCCACTCTTGGAGACATAACTCAAAAAAGTACAAAAAAGACAAAAGTACAAACACAAATTTAGTGCATTCAGTTGTAACATTTTCTACTGGTACACTGCAATCCTAAACCAGGGAATATGTAATACTACATATGGAATGGACATTTCGACATCCCGCCTGATTTTCTCTCTTGCAGCCCGCAACCCTCTTCAGCAGCCTCCCACAATAGTCTCGTGCACTGAGGTTGCGAGCGGGAAACTGTGTGTGTGCGTGGAAAAACACGTCACTGATTGATGTCTGTGTAGTAGGTAACCAGGTAAGCGCTTGTATGGAATTTTAGCTGAATGACCCTGGTGTGCCTAATCTACCACAAACACACTTTACACACATGCACGCGTGAATATAAAAAGCCCGCAATCATACTTACACTTGTTTGAGCCCCACAAGATAGTCAAAAGTGCCAGTCCCAAGCACCGATATGTGGTTCTGGGACAGTATCAGCCGCTCCAGATTGACCAGACCCTTGAACATTTCCTTGTAAACATTGCTAATTTGGTTGTGCGACAGATCTAGCCTCTGTAACGACGTCATGTTGTAGAATGCATCAGATTCTATGAGGCTGATTTGGTTTTTGCTGAGGTCCCTGTAAATAAAAGCGAGTTAAAAATATTTGCTGTAAAGAATGGTAAATATTAAAATAAATAGAGATATTCTAAAGGCGAGATTCACTGACGGCACTATGACTTTACTTTCACTTAGAGCTGAATTTTATTGAATCTTTTTTTTTTGCACATCTCCACACTAGGTTTAGTGGTGGTAGAGCTGTAGTGACGGTCCAGTGGGCATTGGCACCACCTTTTTTACATAAATAAACTAGGCATAGACCCATGTAGTGGGTGCCGTTGTACACACGCAATACATACACAAACACCCAGACCCGAAACAAATATCTGTAGGCCATCAAATATTCGTTCCGGTGCAGGGATCAAACCCGCAACCCTTTAAATCAAACAGTCATCTCACACTGCTGGACTTACTGTGTCGTCAAACTTTCAATGTAGATTTTATTATAGGTAGTCATATTTTATTTTTTTCTTAATAAAGATGCTTAGTAAAGTACTTCCCAAATTAAAGAATATTTCAATTTTTCTTAGTAAAGATGTGCTTCCCAAATTAAAGAGATTCAAAATAAGTATTGAAAGTTCGATTCCAAGTGAAAGTAAAGTTATAGTGCAATCTATGAATCTCATCATAAGTAATGATAACTTAATTGTACAATAACAAGTTGTATACATTGTATTGATCATCTTAAAAATGACTATACACAATGGGGCAGTTGATCTTTCTTGGGGTATCTTGCCTGGCCTGGTACTACATAGTACAGTCAGTGTTTATGGCATAAAATGAGATATTTGTTCAGTAGATGGATCCTGAATGGATCAAGTAAGACCTCAAAATTAATATTTTGAATCTCAATGAATCCAAGATTGGAATAAGGGACTCTAGATATGAAAATTATCCAAATCCAATCCAGTGGCAACTGGAAATTGTGAAATCTGTTGCCACTAATTACTGTAACTAATTACAGGAAAATATACTGTATCTAATACATATTCAACTGTGTTAAAACCACTCACAATTTTTGCAAATTTGGCAAATACAGCTCTCTTGATAGCGTTGATACAGCATTTCCAGACAAGTTCCTGTAATAAAGCAAAATATGCTAATACAATAAAATAAGTACAGAGGTAAAAAAGTCCCTCTCTGGAATTGTTGAGGACACCTCAGTCAACCTATTATAATTGTTTAGGTCCTAAGAAGTGAACACATTTTATTTATTAATTCTTTATTTTGGTACAAATGGCAGAATTCTTTCAATTTTTTTCTCTTGCTTCTCTGTTTACAAAAGATTATACCTACCTATTAAGAAAACACAAAGTATGTTTAAAGGCTTATAAAGTGTGAGTTCAAGAGATACACTTATTTTGTATGATTTATGTGTTTATTTTTCAACAGAACCTATTTTTAAGTGATGAAAGTGGCAAACAAGCATACAGTTTTCATTGATTGTAAGTAAATACTACAGCGTATTGACAACTATATAACTAAAAAAACCGGTGGTTTCTATGCCAATGTATTACCTCTCCTGATAACTGAGAGGTTATCAGGAGAAATCCAGTTGGTACATGATATGTAATGAAATTTTAAAACTCACGAAGTATCCAAATTATTCATGTCTAGTATGATTTGTTACTCACAAGCTAACAACCACAGTCCAGAGTTTGCTGAGGTCAATCTCCTTCAGTTCCGTGATCTGCGCAGGGCTGCCTCCACACCGCAGCTTCAGCAATTCCTCCCCCTGAGGTTCTCCAGTACCATCACCCCTATTGCTTTTACACGAACATAACGACGGACAGTACCCCGCGCAACGCCCCACCAACACCAATACCACAAAAACCCACCTCATTTTCATCCCTATCCCGCAAACCGCGGAAACACTATGGCACTAAGCCAAAATAAGAAGATATTCACATCTTCACGAATTCTTAGACGCCGTTCAATGGCACCCTCACAAAAGATCACACGGAACGTACGCACAAACAATTACGAGTGATAAATGGTACTAAACGCGGCACATCTCTGTCTTGGCACGGTTTAATTTCGTGAAATAAGAAAAATAAACAACTGAGATACAATACACAAGCACACGGCCGACATTTGTAAAAAATAACTGAATGAAATTCAATTCAATGAACGACTGAATGACATATATTGACAACATGAGTGATCGAATGAATTGAACATTGAACAAAACAAACTGATAAGGATTGATTACTAGTACTACAAAGTACTACAAATCTTATTTATCTTGAACTACATACTGCAGATGCAATCTGCAGTCTGTAGTTCAAGCAAATTCTAGTAAAGAGATCTGATTAAAAGTTTACAGTAACTTCATCTTTATGTAAAAATAATAAAGGCATGATAATTCGTAAAAAAGAAAGAATCTAACACAGCTTAGGTACCTATAGTAAGTTTATAAGCCCCTTAATAAACTTACTGTAATCTGTAGTATGTTTACTTGCTTGCTTGACAATCAAAATTTTTTTAATCTGTAACAACTGACAACTTTCAAAAAATTTAAAAGTTGAACCGTTTGTTGGTGCTGTTTTGTTAAAAATTTGTAATGAATTGTTTCTGATAAAATAATTAAAAAATGTTAGAACAACGGTATTCTGATAATGATGCGTCCAAGCGTGATATACCATCGTTTATAGAACCTAGACCCCCGTTGATATTGAATCCGTATATGAGGCCTAGACCGCAGAAAGGGACGAATTTGTTAGAACGGTTTGAAGAAGATTCAGAATATGAAGAACCGGAGTTGGTGCAAGTATATTTGCGTATGAAGCCGTGCAGTGTGCCCACTAATCTATACGAAGTACGGTCTGATAAGTGCTTGATAACATCGCTGGACACCACCACAGCTGGCCATGGGAGGCGCACTCAACATAATGTTTCGAAAATGTACACCTTCTCCCATATATTTGACTCGGAAGCTAGTCAGAAAGTGAGTAGTATAAGTGATTTTGTTGCAAGAAGATAAAACAAAAATGAAGGTTAAAAAAAAATAGGAGTTTTTAATCTAACAAGATCATGTCACCCCCTTCGTATCCTAAGAGGAGAGAGAAAAATCACTGTCTGCAACTTTTTATGTTTATGGTAGCTTGTTGAAAAATATTTTTTTAAACAACCAACAATTTATCAAACTCAGCCCGAGTCAGATATTTAACAAGCTAAAGATCAATAGAAGAATCTTATTTGAAAATAAGAGCTATAAAAATAAAAGTTAATTGGAGAAACTGATTTTTCTTCATCATACTGTGTTTCTGAAAGTTCATTAATAACTGATAATCAGTTTTTACTTATTTCGGTCATTCCTATATATGGAAAGCATAAATTGAAGTCCTAGGTTCAATCTATGGAGGGTCATAGTGAAACCCCATTATTAGGTAACATGCCCAGTATTAAAAACTCAAAATTTATTGCAGGAAATATTTGAACATGTGGTTAAAGATAATTTAAGAAAATTACCAGAAGGGCACAGTTTCACCCTCCTGACATATGGTGCATCAGGCTCAGGGAAAACATACACCCTAATGGGTACAGTAGCATCGCCTGGCTTGGTGCCTCGGTCTTTGGAATATGTATTCAAAGTTGTTGATGCTGCTCAGCAGCCATTGTACAAACCGGCAGAAGGTGGTGCCGATAAATTAAGCTACACACAACAGGATTATGAGTTACAGGTAAATTATTTGTTTGTATAGTATCTACAGTAGCTCTACTGTTTCTTTTGTCATTGGTACTAATGTTTATTTACTATCAGGGAGCTGGTGTCTTGATAATAAAAGCACCTTATGCAGTTGTAAAAAATGCGATAGTTGATTATTTTGGGTAAGCAGAATTCCCTGACTGTATTTTACTATTAAATTCTTGAGGATTGAGCAGACATTATTATCTGCCTAACAATAAAAAATCAACTGTCATATTTTTCTCACAAGCTGACAAGTTAATTTACCATTGAAATAATTATGTTGACTATACTAAACCATGTTTAAAATTAATGCATTAAATAAAACTGCATGGAATATCATAATGGAATTCTAAGCACCCTAAGCCTCATGTGCTAGCATATCATGCATGTTTCCATTGGGGGCTTGTAATTTATTGGAGCTGCAATGTGTTTGGTGTGGCTGTAATTATATTTTGTTATGATTATGCTGTAATGTTTAACAACTATTTTTCTTTAATGTAAAAAGAAGGATGCAACTCACATGGATGTAAAGTGATAACTGCAGCCTATGCACATCAAGACAAAAACCAGAGGGCAAAAATGCAGATGCGTTGCCACTCCTAGGTTAGGTTAGATAGATAGATTCCACTGCAGAATCATTTTGTTCATCCAGATATGCTGCAAACCTAATTTTTACGCATATTTATTATATTCTCTAGATTATAAATATGCATAAAATTAGGTTTGCAGCATATCTGGATGAACGAAATGATTCTGCAGTGGGATACTAACCTATCCTCTGACCTCAGTTGTTATGTCTGCCTATGCCCTCAAGCTACTACACTGGAACTCTACCACCAGTAAAAAAGTTCATGGTTTGACTTTGGCATGACAAAACTCCATAACAAATTACTAATGGAAAAGCATCCTACTGGTATGGCATCTTCTAATAAATTTTATATCAAATTACAGTGGGTAAAGAGACTTCGGCACATATCAGCACCACTGAGGGACAAATATCGGAGGATGAGCGTGCAACTGTGCAATGACCTCACAGCCAGCAACCTAGATCTTTCTAATCGAACTAGGTATTATGTTTGGGTAAGTCGACCAGATGTTACTTCTATTCCATATCTGTCTGTATTGTGAGTTCTAGAATGGAGACTATTCTGCAAACAAAATGGCATAAAATCTATTGCGAATAACAATCACAAAATGAATGGAATCTTATACTATTTTTGAACCAGGGATAACATTTTGCAGGTTTCATTTGTAGAGATATATAATGAGGGAATATACGACTTACTGGTGCCTGGTGAGAGAAGAACTTCATCCAAATTGCAGATAAGAGAAGACACCAATGGAAATGTGTACCTCAAGGTAAACTATACTTCATTCAAAGTGTATGTTATATTCATTAAATTTTATATATTTTTTAGATGAAAGTGTATAGATAACACATTTTATGGATTAGTTTTTACTGGTGGTAGAGCTCCAGTGACGGATCTCGCGGGCATAGGCACCACCGCATTACCTGATTTACTTGCCTCTAAATGGTAGTGTTCAGCACTATTGTGTTCCGGTCAGGTGGTAATGTACGGCCCTGTAATTTCCGGCATAAAGGCATAACACCTTAGGCCTCAGGAGTGGTAACGCATTTGCATTTTGACCTTGGTCTTTGTGTGGGTGTCTATAGGCTGCAGTCATCACTTAACATCAATGTGAACTGCATGGCAGCAAAAAATAGATTGTATTGTGTGAACAGCACCCACAATATAGGTTTATACTTTGTTTAAGTTTAACCATACCTACTTCATGTTTTATGGTCTTGATAATATCTGTTGTTCTCCTAAAGGAACAACTGTTAAAATAAGCTACATTACTTTTCGATTTTTGTGAATTTGTAAGTTTTTATTGCAAAATCAAAAAAACCTTATAATTATCAATTCATTAGGGGGCAACTCAAGCATTCGTGCGTACCGGTGAAGAGGCGTACGATGTGATGGTTGCGGGCAAGCACAACCTGCAGGTGGCGGCCACGGGGGTCCACGCGCAGTCGTCACGCTCGCATTGCATCTTCACCATCACTATGTTGACAGAAACTGGTGAGTGTCTAATAAATTACAGAAAGTTCGTTAATGTCGGGATGTGACGCAAGTATTTGTGTCCATTGGCTAAAAGGGAAGGACGAATGCATGAGAGTTCCCTGGAAATGGGGGGGTCAGGTATAATATTTGAGGCTTGGTCTTTTAAAGAAAATTGATGGATCTTAATTTATCAATTTGTTTTATGTAATTAAATATGATGTTGATTCAAATGAAGGCTGTGTGTATGTTTGATAGTGAAAGATTTTCCAGTCTTTTATTGAAAAGTTAATTATGATAATGTAATTTATTACTTGTGACTGGTGACTGACTAAAAAACTGTTAATTAAATCATTTACCTGTTGTTTTTGTTAAATATTTTACTCTTTGAATGATAATTTTACATACTTAAGCGTCGCAGGAAACACCACCTTGTAGTTTTCTCTATTATCGGGCGAAACATAATTTTCCGTTCCTCTGTACACTTATGCTGAAACTGTGTCACATCGTGTCACAGAGGACGGGTGTCGCGCATCGTGCGTGCGGCTGTGCGACCTGGCGGGCTGCGAGCGCGCTCGCCGCACGCGCAACACGGGCGCGCGCATGCAGGAGTCGCGCGCCATCAACTCCTCCCTGCACGTGCTCGAGCGCTGCCTCCACACGCTGCGCCGCCGCCAGCGCGCCGTGCCCGCGCCGCCGCGCCCCCTCGTGCCCTACAGGTGCGCCCCCCGCCCCCCTCTCGCCGCCTGCACACGCTGCGCCGCCGCCAGCGCGCCGTGCCCGCGCCGCCGCGCCCCCTCGTGCCCTACAGGTGCGCCCCCCGCCCCCCTCTCGCCGCCTGCACACGCTGCGCCGCCGCCAGCGCGCCGTGCCCGCGCCGCCGCGCCCCCTCGTGCCCTACAGGTGCGCCCCCCGCCCCCCTCTCGCCGCCTGCACACGCTGCGCCGCCGCCAGCGCGCCGTGCCCGCGCCGCCGCGCCCCCTCGTGCCCTACAGGTGCGCCCCCCGCCCCCCTCTCGCCGCCTGCACACGCTGCGCCGCCGCCAGCGCGCCGTGCCCGCGCCGCCTCGCCCCCTCGTGCCCTACAGGTGCGCCCCCCGCCCCCCTCTCGCCGCCTGCACACGCTGCGCCGCCGCCAGCGCGCCGTGCCCGCGCCGCCGCGCCCCCTCGTGCCCTACAGGTGCGCCCCCCGCCCCCCTCTCGCCGCCTGCACACGCTGCGCCGCCGCCAGCGCGCCGTGCCCGCGCCGCCGCGCCCCCTCGTGCCCTACAGGTGCGCCCCCCGCCCCCCTCTCGCCGCCTGCACACGCTGCGCCGCCGCCAGCGCGCCGTGCCCGCGCCGCCGCGCCCCCTCGTGCCCTACAGGTGCGCCCCCCGCCCCCCTCTCGCCGCCTGCACACGCTGCGCCGCCGCCAGCGCGCCGTGCCCGCGCCGCCGCGCCCCCTCGTGCCCTACAGGTGCGCCCCCCGCCCCCCTCTCGCCGCCTGCACACGCTGCGCCGCCGCCAGCGCGCCGTGCCCGCGCCGCCGCGCCCCCTCGTGCCCTACAGGTGCGCCCCCCGCCCCCCTCTCGTCGCCTGCACACGCTGCGCCGGCGCCAGCGGGCCGTGCCCGCGCCGCCGCGCCCCCTCGTGCCCTACAGGTGCGCCCCCCGCCCCCCTCTCGCCGCCTGCACACGCTGCGCCGCCGCCAGCGCGCCGTGCCCGCGCCGCCGCGCCCCCTCGTGCCCTACAGGTGCGCCCCCCGCCCCCCTCTCGCCGCCTGCACACGCTGCGCCGCCGCCAGCGCGCCGTGCCCGCGCCGCCGCGCCCCCTCGTGCCCTACAAAAACGACGTGTAATCATTAGACTAAAATGCAATTTTAAAAATAAATGTAGGTTATTATAAGTATGATTGATATTATTTCTACACCCTCGCCTGCGACTTCACATAATTCGTTTGTTAACATAGAGCAACGCGGCTCACCGGTCGCGGCGGACCAGAGGGGAGTAGCCATAGCGTGTATTACCGATGCAAAACAGTCTGTCATTTTTTGCGGGGGAAATGCGTGCGACACACACGCACACTACAAAAATCGTCTATTTCGACGAAATTCACACCTTGACTTTATCAACATACAGAAACAATTTCACGCACACATTTAAACATCTAGGCGACAGGTATAGGCCCATTTGGGCTTGTACGTTGACAGAGGGGAAAGCCTGCATATGGCTACTCCCCGCCGGTGTTGCTCTATGTTTGTAAATAATAAAAATGTAATACAATGTGTTATAATGTTGGTGCAGAGAATCAAAGTTGACGCGACTACTGGGAGCGGGGTTGTCGGGGACGCGCGGGGAAGCCGTCAGTATGGTTGTGACGCTCAACCCTTCGCCTGATTACGCGTATGAAACGCGACATGTTCTTCAACTGGCTGCCGTCGCACGGGATATACGTGAGTTCTTTATATATTATTATAATAGCTGTGCCCGCGACTTCGCCCGCATGAGAATTTATGATTGTTCAGTATCTACCCGGACGAAGTCTTGGGCGCAGCTAGTATAAAAGTAGGCTAAGTTACTCCTTATTACATAAGCTATCTGCCAGTGAAAGTCCCGTCAAAATCAGTCAAACCGTTCCCGAAATTAACGGGAACAAACAGACAGACAGACAACAATTGTAAAAAAAGTTGTTTATACCAAAACAACATTTTTTACAATTTTTGTCTGTCTGTACCGTGTATACATACATATGCATTTAGTAAAAAGTGGTTATTTTTGTATAACAAACAGACACTCCAATTTTATTTATTTGTATAGATTGACACATTAAAAGCCGGTTTGTAGGAAGCGCGGGGAGGCTATCAGTATCACACTCAATTGTCCGCCTGAATACGTGCACATAATACTGATGTGTCTAATTTTGCAGAGGTGAACAACACAATATCAGAGTACCCGAGCACTCTTGAGAGCAGTACTCAAGATACGACCATCGGGTTCAGCACTGAGGTGATGAAGCTGAGATCCGACAACGAGCGGCTACACTTCGAATTGGTTCAGTATGTTGTTATTTATTTCACTGATTTTACGAACCGGGTCGTGACGCAATATAATAGGTTGGGGAAAAAGTCTTTTCGCATTATAGTATGTATGAACTTGTAATAAAATCTCTTTGGCTGTAGTATTTGTATCTGGCTGGTTTTGGTATCATTGAAAGTTAAAATTTTAAAGAACATAATTCCAAATTCAAATTAGGCAAATGTGTGATTTCGGTCTCTTCAGAATTCTTTATGCAATGTTAGGTTAACATCACGAGAGGACTGCCAAATCCACTTGTCGCGGTATTTTGATGAGAAGTCCCAAAATTTTTATAACAATGGGATTATGTCCCTACCTACAAGATGGCAAAAGGTTATCGAACAAAATGGTACATACATACTTTAGTTAAATTTAAATAAACTATTTTAAAAAATGTTTTGAATTATCTTAAAAAATGCGAAGAAACTTTTTCCCCAACCTTATAGATATTCAGTAAAAACACTTTTTTATTTATTTATTATTTCACAAGAAAATGGTTACATGAGGCGGACTTAATGCTATATACTTAGTATTCTCTGCCAGTCAACATTTGGATTGTAAAGAAAACAAATGGTATTATTTCATATATATTAACCCCCTTATTCATAAACGTATTTTAACTAAAGTGTTGCTTATCTCTCCTTTGTCTTTTTCTATCCTGCACATTTGACAATGCAGCTGACAAAGACAAAGCATTCTATAGCTAAAACGTATCTAATATACGTTTATGAATAAGGGGGTAAATCTTCAAACTTTCCTTGTTTTGTTGAATGGACTTACTTATGCAGCACGACTCGAGACGCCACTAGTGTACTGCGCGGGGCAATCGGCGAACACAAAGGGCTTAATTTATTTAGGCTCTGTTAAGGGAGACTCCTGCGAGTCCGATACTCAAGACAATGTCATAATGTAAAGTGTATGTCACTGTGTGATCAATAATGTTAGTAAGTATACTTATAGATTAAATGAATAACTTAATGCAGATGTTAAAACTTAATTAAAAAAATATATGTATAATAATAAAAATAAAATAGCATGTAATTTTGCAGTGCCACAAAATGGCAACTAAGTATTACTACAGCCTAATTTTAAGAATTTTATGCAGTGGCGGATTTACAAATTTGCCGCCGGTAGGCTATTATTTTAGCGGCCCCTATATTTTGATATCGTAGTTTACAATCATATCAATTAGGTATATTTTCTATCAATAAAATTTCAACTTTATGTTTTATGCTTCATAATCCTGAAGTTGATGTAAGCAACTTTTTTTCTATGGTTAGAATCATTGGGAACTATGATCTGAGCCTTGATAATTTTAACAGTAATTTTGTAAATAGAAATAAAAATTATGAACTAATTCAGCCGCCCCTTAAAATTTGCCGCCCTAGGCTCCAGCCTACTCAGCCTGCTGGTAAATCCACCACTGCCTTTATGACATGTATCCACATAGGAAATAAATGACTATGACTATGACGCGAAATATGACCCCTAAGTGGTTGAGTTTGTATGAAATTTCGTTACTACAAGGGCTAGGAGTCTATCTACAAAATAGCGATACCGCAGGGCCCAAGCACGCAACAAGGAGCTGGCGGCCTCCATGGAGGAGCACCAGGCGGCCGCCGCCGACACTATGCGCGAGATCGTGGAGGAGGCCAAGGAGATCACCAAACAGTACTACGAGGCCCAGCTTCAGGCCCTGAGGGAAGAGGTAACAAGAAATTTTATCTATATTTTAATAATAGTTTCTTTATCTCTGGTAATATTTAGCGCCAAGTAGAACAGAAGGCGTATCATTTATCTCGGTTGAAATCATTTCGATGTCACTGCCGTTTTGATATAATCTTAGGAATACAGCAATAGAAATAGAAAATATTTTTATTTCGAATAGATCTTTACAGTTACTTTCAAAACGTCAATAAATCATAAAATACCTAGAGTGTACAGTGCTCATCAAGAAATATTGCCCATCGAATCTATGAAAGTGACAATCGGCTAGTTTCGACTTCGTAGAGCGTTATCTCTACTGCACACTGATGGTCCGGTATTGGTCGAACCATGATCCAAATGGTGGACAAACGTCACATAAGCACACCGCGGACATTCCGCCAAAATTCCAAACAAACACTTAATTTGGTCTCTATTACACAGCATCAATCAGTGACGTGTATTTACACATGCACCTGTGTGCGTAGCACTTAGAGAATACCAAACATCGCCCATAAGAGGGGAGGAGGTTGGGTGAGGCGGGGAAATCAGGCGGGCTGTCGAAGTGTCAATTCTATACCTTGTATTATTACATATTCTCTGATATAAGTAAGGTGTGAAAGAGACAACGCTCTACAGACCCGAAATAAGCCGAAGTCTCCTTCCTAAGGTCGATGTGCAATATTTCCGGTTGGATACTATACTGAAAAGTGGCTTTCTAATTGATGCTCGCTCACCGAGTTACAGAATACGCCTGTATGTTATGCGATGGAGCGTATAGCATCGGAATCCCATTGAACTACTATCGGAAAGAATAATATTTGAAATCTTTTTAAATTTCATAGATGGAGGAAATGGTTGAGGAATACGAGAGCAGATTAAGCAAAATAGAGGCGCCACTTCCAGACACTGGCACGCCGGCCAAAGTGTTACGCAATAAGGTATTTATAAAAACGTGATTGTATCTAAAGGTGTCTCTATACGGCATTGCTTTTCTGGCAATAATAATGCGTTAAAATTTGATGATTTCTATATCGGTTAAATATGATTATTAAATTGGTATTTATGAATACCTATTGGATACTTATTAAAAGTTATTCTCTCTAGGTAGCTTATAACCCGACAATGCAAAAGTGTCCTTGTAGACCAATTTGAAATAAATGATTTGAATTTTGTTCTTTTTGGTTTCAGATTGCACAACTGATGACGGATGTCGCAATTTTAGAGGTAAGTAAACATAATTATATGTGTAATGCCTGATTTACACTTTGTTTTGTGTAAGTGCTGATTATGAAAGGGTTTGTTTTATGTCAAGTTTATTTACAGCGTATCACAGTGTTAAGTCGTTTTAAACGAAAGTGCCTTATAGTCTGTTCCTCAGTCCACTTCATAATATTTAAAAACAACAAGCACACGCGTTTGCACTTATCAAAGTGCTTATGTGGTATTGCTATAATGTTTCACCTCACACAAAACTTGAATTCAAAAAATTCACCTACGTTTCTGAGCTCTCCTTGTAAACACTGGCTTTCATTTATGAAAGCGACTGTGTGACTCAAACTGCAAATAATTATTAATTTTATTCAATCTAACTAAATATTTGTGTTCAATGCTTGATTATTTATTATGTTCAGGAAAAGTTGACTGCAGAGCGACTAGCTCGGGCCAGAGCTGAAGAAGAAGTGCAACATTTACGCGCCTGCATCGAAGAAAGGGACGGTATGTTAATAAGTAATTCTTGAGTTTAGTTAGTATAGAGCGAAGTGAATGAAATATCGGATTGACTAAAAATGGATAAAACTAATTGAATAATAATAATAATCCTATAAACTATAAAACGAATTACGAAATTCTAATTGTAAATAAACGTATTTCTCTTTCACAGAAAAAGCGTTCGAGGAAGCAACAGAAGAAGTGATGTCCCTGACAGACAGTGACCACGACAGCGACGTTGATGAGGACCCAGCCAATGAGAGCCTCGAACCGACTTTCAAGAAGGAAGACATCAACAGGTCGCGCCTCTTGCGACAGAGCGCCATACGCCAACACGACACCTCCAGCGAACAATCCATTGATAATAATGACAGCGTTTTAGAAAAATCCTCCGACACTATCAAGGATACTAAAACTAATGACAGTACAGACTGTACATATGCTACCGGTGAAGATGATAGTACTGAATTAAAAAAAGTTAATGATACTAAATATGAACAGAGTCATAATTCGAATGATAGTCATGCTGTTAACGCAGATCAAATAAATATCAAAACTGAAGCATATACTAAAAAGGGTCCTTATTTCCCAGATATAGATATAGATGTAAATAAAAATGTGAGTAAGACTAATTTTGCTCGAGGTACTTATTTTGTGTCAGATTCTAAAGTATCCATAAAAAGTCTGAATGACGTGCATATTAAAGATGATCATAATATTGAAAAAATCCAGACCTCAAAGAATGATACTGGAACGACAGAAACAAAGGATGACTCTGGTGTCATTGATTCAGAAAGTACAGATAAGTTTGATGAATTCAACATTCCACGTAAAGCATCGGAGACATTAGTGAACAAAATAATCAAATCATTAAGACCAACTTCTAACGCAAACAACTCACTCGCGCAGTTTGAGCAGCTGGAAATTGCGACAAAAACTGTAGACAACGACGTTAAACGAAATGTAAGTGAAGAATTTACACAGATAAAAATGCTAAAAGAAAAACGAACTTATTTCGATGATGATAAGCAAGAACCCTCTGCGTTAATTACGGTCAATAAGAATAAACAGAAGAAAATATATTTTGATAATATAGATATTGATAATACCTCACTTTTGAAAACAACTCAAGTTAAAATAACTGATTATGTGAGATCTCCTTCAATAGTAACCGAAGAAGAAACTCAATCTGAACCTAGTACCATGAAGATATTGTTAGGTGAAAGTTTAACCAGACAAGTTGACCCGATCCCTTCAGTTTTTAAACAAGCAATAAGAAAGACGAAACATGATTCGGTTGATATATTTGAATCACCGAATGTAATAAAAGATAATAAACTTGATATAGAAGAAGTTCGTAAATCTATTAAAAATATCGAATTGTCTAAAAAAGATACAAAACTTATAACAAACTCAGAAGAAGAGTCTTATGTAGAGAATGTTGCAGTGAAAATGAAAAGTGAAGACCAAAAAGAAATTATTCCAGAGGCTTCATTGAAAAACATTAAATTGGAGACACTCCAGTGCGCTTCTATAGTCGCAGAAGAACTTGCAAAAGGTTTATCTAAAAAAGATATGACTCGGACACAAACGGCTAAAGAAAATGACATCACTACAGAGCCTGCAAAAGATTCATCTAAACAAGAAATAATTCGACCACAAGCAGCGAAAGAAAAAGTCAGCACTACAGAACCTATAAAAGATTTACCTAAACAAGAAATGACTGTACCACAAACGGTTATAGGAAAATACAACACTACCAAACCTACAAAAGATTTATCTAAACAAGAAATTACTCTACCACAAACGGCTATGAGAAAAGATAACACAACCGAACCTATAAAAGATATATCTAAACTAGAAATGACTCAACCACAAATGGATAAAGGAGAAGATAACACTATAGAAGAATTCGAAAATATGTATAAGGATATTACCCCAAGAGCCACAGAATTCGAATTACTCTTATCGCAAGATTCTCAAGAATCAAATGAAGTCGAAAAACCCAGTAAAGATAATCAGGAAGCAACTGAAACCGAACTCACTAAATATCAACTACGAAAGAGAGCACAGAAGGACAAAATGAAACCTAGAGAGGAAAAGAGAGCAGATGAAGAGATTTTAATTGAGAGCAGTGCAAAATGCGAAAGCAGGACTCAAATCAATAAAAGAAGTTTAAGATTACGCAGACGAAAGAATCAGAGCGAAGAAAACGAACAAGAAAAAGGTGATAAGTTGAAAGATATTGTGAATTTGCAGTCTGAATTTTCTGATGTAACTCTAGATGTACCGGCGCCTAATAAGGTTGTAAAAGACATACCGTCCCCGCAAAAAAATGTTGGCGAGGAAGAAAATTTGCCACCCGTGATGGGAATACAAAGTTGTCCGTCCAAAAGGTTAGACATTTATGTGTTCCAACCAAATCGTTACGCTTTTGGCTTCAGTAGAAAACTTTTTTACCACATCCTAATTATATGTTTCTCCTGTGACATCATAGACGTTAGTAGAGATTAGAGATTAATAAATTCGTGATTTTTTAACGAAAGGTTTCGAAATATTTAGAACGTTATTAAGCATAGTACTCAACAATTAATATTGCACATCGAGCCTGCGAAAGAGACGATCGGCTCGTTTCGACTTCGTAGAGCGTTTATCTCTGTTGCACACTGCCTACGTAAGCACTGACAGTCTGATATTGGTCAAAACTTGATCAAAATGGTTGACAAACGTCAAATAGGCACGATGCGAAAGAGATAACGCTCTACAGACCCGAAATAAGCCGAAGTCTCCTTTCTAGGCTCGATGTGCAATATTTATTGTTGAGCACTATTCCTCACAAAATGTATTAATGCATATTTTTGGAAAAAATGTTTATACACTCATTATACCACGCATGTTTCTTCATCATGTGCCTTCATTTGACAAATATGTGCCAGTAAACAATGAAACAGAAACCTGCTAAAAACTAATCATTTATGTTATTCTAGTTATCTAACTTCTCCAACTACTGACGGTGTCCATGCAAAACTTTTCACTTTTATATAAACAATCATTTATTTTGTCGTAATCACTTGGACCCACAGAACTATCCCTCCTATCATATTTTACACATTAACACGTTTTTGTGTTATAATACAAAATAAAATATTTATTCTCACATTTTCGCATGGCAACCCCATGCATTTTTGCATTCTCGCGTTAACATACCTTCACAAAAATAATAATTGAAAAATAATAAATGAATAAATGAGTTTCTGATTCTGATTCACATTCTTCAATATACATTTTTGTTTTACAGCGTGACCCGAAGTCGCCGTAAGTTGTTCACACCGCGCGCCGAACCCTTGGAAGAAAGCCCGAGCCAGGCTGGCGATAGCAACGAACGTATCTACGTGCCACGGCCTTCTTACCACCGACCTAGGGCACGCCGCAAGCTGTAGACCGGCGGTGCAGTGACGAAAATTAAATTAAATTTATTAAAAAATGTATGTAGGTATTGACATTGTAATATTTTTATATAAATAAAATATGATATTGTAATAAGGCATTTTTATTTGGATAAGGTACAGAATTACTTTTATGTACATTCCTAATGAATGCAACAAAATAAGAACGGGACGAGAAAAATTTAAAGGCACTGACAATATATGCTAGAAAAATTATTATAAAAATCTTTTGTTTTCGCGGGGAAACTAGGAGCACCCGCCGCCGCTGTATACTGCGGGTAGTGTGAGACTTACGACGGGGTAACGGTAACATTTTCGTGTTACCCCGATGGCCGTCTGCTTTCGTGCCTAACTCACAGAAATTCCGTTTCACCCCCGACCACATAAGCGGCGTGCAGAATATCTGCACGCCAACCAGCTCGGATCCTCTCCATCGCACAACGGACCTCCCTTAGTCTGACACCTATAGCTCTCTGTTAGGGCGGCAGATGGCGTTTTCCCCACCAGGTTCCTGCCAAACGGTGGGACCACCGTCAGACAGCTGGGGAAAAGGTGCAGGGCTGACGACGAATTCGTTCGAACACCTCTTCTCCAGCCATCTCCACACCACAGCAGTGAGTGGGCCTCCTGTGTGATGGATAGGAACTGTTACTTTTATAAACAAAATTATTCGTGTTCATAGGGAATGAGGCTGGGCCAGCTTATGGCAGGCTTTAGGCATTTGTAAACGCTATAAAATACTTGACGAGATTATTATAGTTGGACTGGATTTGGGTGATTTGGAGAAGAGTTTAGGGCCCATAAGTCTGCAGAGCATACCTAGATTAACAACTGATAATTATGCTATTGTGTTGTTAGATAAAAATCAAACGCTAAATAAAAATAATAATTCTGTATCTGAAGTACCGAACATATTTATCAAACTTGTCTGGGCCATTTCCAAGTCTTTCTCTTGTTCGTCTGTAGTTTGTGGACTTTGCAGTCTGTGGGGGTGAGTGATCCCTGAAGTGACATGACGCTGACGTTGACAACTAACTTTGACATTTATAAACAAGAGACTTCAGACTTCAGCACTTAACCCAAAATTCCTAAAATCACGAATTGCAATTAATTTACTGATCTGTGAGAATATTCTTGTGACCTAAACCAAATGTAAACAATTAATTCTTCAATTTCACAACAATGACGGCAAACGGAAGAGCGGCTGTGTCGCAAATTCTGCGTAGTAAGGACGAACTTGGTGAAGAGGAGGATGAACCCAAAAAGAAGTCCAGGGAGGACTGGCGCAAAGCTAAAGAGCTAGAGGAAGCCCGCAAAGCTGGTACAGCACCGGCTGCGGTCGATGAAACTGGTAATTGAGTAATATTTCACTGGTGTTGCAATGCAAAACTTGTCTGTTGTTATAGTCTATTGTCGTTGTTGTTTTTAGATTTTGATCGTTATTTTAGGTGTTTCACGGTGCAGCTAATCTGTTTGATCTTTGTTCTTTCTCTCATTTTTAGTCACGCTAGAAATTGATTAGTCTCCTCCTATGGAGTTTAAACTAGATTTATTATGATTATATTCAACAGATAGATCGTCAAAATTGGCATGACTATTTTAAGAATATGGTAAACATTGCTTTTGACCATGATAAGTTCTATCATTTGATCTTCACTTATAATAAACAGCATGACACTTAAATTGTTTATCATCTGTTTTCATAAAACTATAAGTGCATGAGCTATTTTTCAAGGTACATTAAAATTATTAGTTGAAAATATGTTATCTATTTAGTAATCTATCAATAACTTCAAGTTTTGTAAGGGGTTTGGTGTTACAAAAGCTTACAAGAAAATACCATTAATTTTAGTGAAGTTAAAATTTAATTTTATAAGTATTTATAACATTTCCATCAATATTTTTATACATTAGGTATGTAATATATAATGGTATTTTCCATTAATATCATTTAAATTTGTGACCAGGCAAAGACATAAACCCTCATATTCCACAATACATATCGTCTGCACCATGGTACTATGGTACTGCGGGGCCAACATTGAAGCACCAGCGTCCACAGGAAGACAGGGAGGGGCAGTTCACCAAACTTGATACATACTACAACAAAGGAGTTGACACTGTGAGTAATACATTTCTATTATTCTACATATTTTTTAATATAATAATATTCACATGTATGACATATATAATATAATAAATAATGACAACCCATTATATGTCCCACTGCTGGGCACGAGTCTCTCCCCTGTTTTGGGGGGAGGCCTGGAGCTAACTCCACCACGCTGCTCCAATGTGGATTGGTGGAGATACGGGTTAGTGGCCAACCCGCTGTCAGATGTTTTCAAACCGCCCATAAGGCCTCCGACAAGGTTTAACGACTGCTATCTATCGATAGCAGCCGGGACAGACGGCTTAATGTGCCCTCCGAAGCACGGAAACGCGCATTTTAATTTGCCACAAGCGGTCACCCATCACACACCTACTTCAAATAAAACATAAAAATTGACATAATCCATACTAACTAATATTAAAAAGAGGTAAAGTTTGTAACTTTGATTGTTTTTTTTGTAGGGGCTAATCTTTGGAAATACTGAACCTATCATGAATTTTTTTTCACTATCAGAAAGCAACACTATTCAGGAGTGCTATAGGCTTATTTATATTTTATTTATTTGATTAGTGTAGGTAACATTGCACCCGTGTGAAGCCGGGACGGGCCTCTAGTGTTAAATAAAGTGATGAAACATGAACATGTGATTTCTTTCAGACCAAACTATCAACCAAATACAGAAAAGGGGCATGTGAAAATTGCGGAGCTATGACACATAAGAAGAAAGATTGTCTGGAGAGGCCTAGAAAGGTATGTGTAGGTAATCATACTGAAGAAATGTCTAAACACCATTAAAGGGGAATTTAAATACTGAACAATCAAAATCTGCATGTAATAAGATACAGCTTAATCTAATATATATAAATTATGTGTCACAGTGTTTGTTTGCGATGGTTTCCTAAACTACTTAACCGATTTTCATCAAATTTGCACAACGTGTGCGATCCAACTTACCAGAGAGGATAGTGTACATCTCAATTTATAGTTGCAATATTATGTAAGTACCTAAATTGCACCCGTGCGAAGCCGGTGCGGGCCTCTAGTATCATATATGAAACTAATATTATTACCTAAAATCGAACCCGAATCGAGATAAATCCGAAAATAGTTTTATTTCAATGCGTGCAGCTCGCGAAAACCTAAGAACATACTATATATGAAACTGTTACTCTGTCTGTAATGCTTTCACAACGAAAGCCCACTGCTGCACAAAGGCATCGAATAGTGCATAATCTGGGCACAAACACCACTGCATGCAGAGTGGCGATCACAGCGGCAGTAATTTCATCGCAGGACACTGCTGCCCAGGCATCCTCCACTTACTACTGCCCAGTAACCAAACCATTCCATGTTTTGGTTGGTATCGCCATTGTTCTGTTGACTAACTGCACTAATTGAAGAACTCTCTTCCACTCAGTGGACCTCACAAAAATTAATTATTGTAGTTTTTCTTTAGCCTACGTTAATTTAACAGTCCATCAGTGTCTTACTGGTGGTAAAGTCCCAGTGCAGAAACTCCAGAGCCTAGGCAGCACCGCATTACCTAATCTATCTGCCGCCAAATGGTAATGTTCAGCACTATCGTATTCCAGCTAGATGGTAATGTATGGTCTCGTAATGACTTTCACAGAGACTTAACAAGTAAGGTCTCAGGGATGGCAACGCATCTGCATTATGACCTCTATTTTCTGTGTAGATGTCTAAAGCCTGCAGTCATCATGTAACATGTGAAATGCGTGCTTGTTTACCACCTTCATAACATAAACAAAACTTCTAGATTGGCGCCAAATTCACGAGCGTTGGTATAGCAGCGGATGAGTTCAACCAGCCGAACCTGAATCTCAGCTATGACGGCAAGCGGGACAGGTGGAATGGGTATGACCCGGAGCAGCACAAGGCCATCATTGAAGAGTATCAGAAGGTCGAGGAGGCCAAACGGGAGTTGCGAGCTGAAAAGTTGGAGCAAGGTAAATTTGTTGTTTTATAATTTAGTTCCAATTTGTATTTTTCAGAATTGCTTTAAACTCAAAGTGGAAGACAAAAACCGGTCAAGTGAGAGTCGGATTCGCGTGCAAAGAACGTACAATTGAGAAATTTCCTTTGCAAAATTAAATACCGTTGCTTATACGTTTTCTGGAACAAAATCTTTTTTTTTTAATAGGCCTAAGAGTTTCTTTTTCGAATTTATAGACCAAAACTGGGCATTGCATTCAAAATTAATTTCTGAAACCTGCGGTTCTTACTGGATAAATTCAATCAGCATAAGATTTACTCATAGAGAGCAACATCGAAGGGTAGTAGCCATATGCAGGCTTTCCCCTCAGTCAAAGTACAAGCCCAAATGGGCCTATACCTGTCGCCTAGATGTTTAAATGTGTGCGTGAAATCGTTTCTGTTTTTTGTTAAAGCCAAGGTGTGAGTTTCGTAGTAATAGACGATTTTTGTAGTGTGCGTGTGTGTCGCACGCATTTCCCCCCGCAAAAAATGACAGACTGTTTTGCATCGGTAATATGCTATAATATGCCGCGTTGCTCTATGGATTTACTGAACTTTTTAACATTTTATTACAGATCCAACAGCAACAGAGGATGATGACAACGCGGAAGAGGACGAGGACAAATATGTGGATGAAGTTGACATGCCGGGTACAAAGGTAAGTCGTCACTTCCTTTTTCTCACTGTTGAGGTCCTTAATCAATAAAAGCGCCCTAGTAAGACCTTAATGTTCACCTCTGATCCCTGATCCAAGTTATTGTACACGTAAATCTAAATAGGTTAGTTAGTGAAGTTAGTTACTCGTGGCTTTCATTCTCGTCTGTGTTACCGTCGCGAGCTAAGTTTAGTAGCCAGTTAAGTAGCCAACTTCACTCATTAGCATTTCAGTTTTGAGCATACTATACCATACTCGAACTCTGGAAAAATCTACCCTATTTATGTAAAAAGTCTACACTATCTTTAACTAACTAACCTTTTGTTCGTTCTTTTTTATTGAGTTACTTTTTTTTTAACAGGTGGACTCTAAGCAGCGTATCACAGTGCGAAACCTACGTATTCGCGAGGACACAGCGAAGTATCTCCGCAATTTGGACCCTAACTCGGCCTACTACGACCCCAAGACGCGCTCCATGAGGGATAATCCCAACCCCCAGGCTGCTGAGTGAGTGGTTATAAATTAAACGATATTAGGGACCGGTCATAAAATACTTTCGCAATCAGGGGGGCAGGGGGTGATGATGTCAAATGTGACCAATAGAGTGATTCACTAAATATATATTTTTAAAGTTTTGTGTAAATTGTACATATAACGATAAATGTTGAAAATGTTTTATTACAGTTATGTTTGATAATTTTGATAAACTATGATTTCGGCTAGTCAATCAAAAAAATGAATGAAGAAAGATGTAAAAACTTAGAAAATATCGTAAAAAAACTGCAGTACGTCACGCGTATTAACTAAAAAATTTAAAAATCGTTAAAAAAATAGGTCCAACACTAGTAAGTCCCATGTATTATTATATAAGAGTAATTATCGTTAATTTTGTACAAATATTTGAAAAACGCCGGGTGGTCTTATAAAATAACAGATTTTGTATTTAATTTAATAATCAAAAAATGGGCCAAAAATAAAAGAATCTTTTGGTAAATGCATGTTTTGAGGTTGAAGTCGTACTGCAGACCATATCATTCCGTCTTTTATTAGTAAAGTCAATATTGTAAGTTTAGTTAAGCTAAGTTAGTAAAACAGCACCCCAGGCTTTTTTTTTTAATTATGGCATCGCTATTACGCATATTGCCAGTGTCAAGTAAAACGATATTTCGTATTTATTTAAGCAGCGTAAAAGTTAGTATAATATTGTCAGTCAATTACTTATTAAGTATGTCAGTCAAGTGAGTTACAGTCAAGTTATTCGAGTAAAGCGATGGCTACTTTATCAAAACATTTACAATGATGTTTTGGAGGCAACCTGAAAGGTCGTGTTTTCGCACTGTTATTCTATTTCACTATACACGGGCACAGTAATATACCTATATCAAACAAAATGCCACCAACTTTATTCAATATAACTTAAAAATACACCAAGAAAATGAAATAAAATAAGAGCACCATACGCATCTTTCAAGGATCCCACCAAAAATTTTTAATACGATGTTAAATATAAAAAATTTGGAGGACAGTTAGAACATTAATGGACATAAATGAAACATACAACAGAAAGGTAGGGCAGAAAAAGGGATTGTATAATGGGCTACTTTTAAAATTGCTCTTTGAGCTTGTTCTATATATGCATGTATCTTAACGCCAGGTCCCTAACGGGGTAGGCAGAGAGTGAAGAGCGCCAGATATACCGGTCCTGACATACCTCTCGTGCCTCGTCTACCTTCATCATTCTCTTCATACATGCACGCCGATTCCTAAGACTTGACCCCACCATCAGACAGAACTCGACCTATTCGGTCATGGTAGGTCAGTCTTGGTCTTCCTGGGCCTCTGCAACCATCCACATTCGCATTGTATATCTGTTTAGTCATTCGCTCATTCGACATTCTTTCTATATGCCCGAACCATCGGAGCATGTCTTTTTTCATTTTTACACCGATACTATCATTCACACGAAGCCTCTTTCTTCCTCCTCTTCGCTCTTTGAGCTGGTTCTAGTGGTAAAATAATGGTTTTTAATTGGAATGTTTGGAACTCGGTCAGGTCGGAGTACGCGGGCGAGAACTTCGTGCGGTTCACGGGCGACACGCGCGGGCACGCGGCGGCGCAGCTGTTCGCCTGGGAGGCGCACGCGCGCGGCCTCGACGTGCACCTGCTGGCCGAGCCCACCAAGCTGCAGCTGCTGCAGAAGCAGTACGACCACAGGAAGGACCAGTTCAAGTCGCAGGTCAGTCGGGGCCTCACGCGACCTGCGCCTGCTGGCCGAGCCCACCAAGCTGCAGCTGCTGCAGAAGCAGTACGACCACAGGAAGGACCAGTTCAAGTCGCAGGTCAGTCGGGGCCTCACGCGACCTGCGCCTGCTGGCCGAGCCCACCAAGCTGCAGCTGCTGCAGAAGCAGTACGACCACAGGAAGGACCAGTTCAAGTCGCAGGTCAGTCGGGGCCTCACGCGACCTGCGCCTGCTGGCCGAGCCCACCAAGCTGCAGCTGCTGCAGAAGCAGTACGACCACAGGAAGGACCAGTTCAAGTCGCAGGTCAGTCGGGGCCTCACGCGACCTGCGCCTGCTGGCCGAGCCCACCAAGCTGCAGCTGCTGCAGAAGCAGTACGACCACAGGAAGGACCAGTTCAAGTCGCAGGTCAGTCGGGGCCTCACGCGACCTGCGCCTGCTGGCCGAGCCCACCAAGCTGCAGCTGCTGCAGAAGCAGTACGACCACAGGAAGGACCAGTTCAAGTCGCAGGTCAGTCGGGGCCTCACGCGACCTGCGCCTGCTGGCCGAGCCCACCAAGCTGCAGCTGCTGCAGAAGCAGTACGACCACAGGAAGGACCAGTTCAAGTCGCAGGTCAGTCGGGGCCTCACGCGACCTGCGCCTGCTGGCCGAGCCCACCAAGCTGCAGCTGCTGCAGAAGCAGTACGACCACAGGAAGGACCAGTTCAAGTCGCAGGTCAGTCGGGGCCTCACGCGACCTGCGCCTGCTGGCCGAGCCCACCGAGCTGCAGCTGCTGCAGAAGCAGTACGACCACAGGAAGGACCAGTTCAAGTCGCAGGTCAGTCGGGGCCTCACGCGACCTGCGCCTGCTGGCCGAGCCCACCGAGCTGCAGCTGCTGCAGAAGCAGTACGACCACAGGAAGGACCAGTTCAAGTCGCAGGTCAGTCGGGGCCTCACGCGACCTGCGCCTGCTGGCCGAGCCCACCGAGCTGCAGCTGCTGCAGAAGCAGTACGACCACAGGAAGGACCAGTTCAAGTCGCAGGTCAGTCGGGGCCTCACGCGACCTGCGCCTGCTGGCCGAGCCCACCGAGCTGCAGCTGCTGCAGAAGCAGTACGACCACAGGAAGGACCAGTTCAAGTCGCAGGTCAGTCGGGGCCTCACGCGACCTGCGCCTGCTGGCCGAGCCCACCGAGCTGCAGCTGCTGCAGAAGCAGTACGACCACAGGAAGGACCAGTTCAAGTCGCAGGTCAGTCGGGGCCTCACGCGACCTGCGCCTGCTGGCCGAGCCCACCGAGCTGCAGCTGCTGCAGAAGCAGTACGACCACAGGAAGGACCAGTTCAAGTCGCAGGTCAGTCGGGGCCTCACGCGACCTGCGCCTGCTGGCCGAGCCCACCGAGCTGCAGCTGCTGCAGAAGCAGTACGACCACAGGAAGGACCAGTTCAAGTCGCAGGTCAGTCGGGGCCTCACGCGACCTGCGCCTGCTGGCCGAGCCCACCGAGCTGCAGCTGCTGCAGAAGCAGTACGACCACAGGAAGGACCAGTTCAAGTCGCAGGTCAGTCGGGGCCTCACGCGACCTGCGCCTGCTGGCCGAGCCCACCGAGCTGCAGCTGCTGCAGAAGCAGTACGACCACAGGAAGGACCAGTTCAAGTCGCAGGTCAGTCGGGGCCTCACGCGACCTGCGCCTGCTGGCCGAGCCCACCGAGCTGCAGCTGCTGCAGAAGCAGTACGACCACAGGAAGGACCAGTTCAAGTCGCAGGTCAGTCGGGGCCTCACGCGACCTGCGCCTGCTGGCCGAGCCCACCGAGCTGCAGCTGCTGCAGAAGCAGTACGACCACAGGAAGGACCAGTTCAAGACGCAGGTTTGTCCTTTAAACGATATTCAATAGTACTTGTGCAGCTAGGTTGAAGTAAGCTGCAGCTGTTGTAGAAGCAGTAGTACACCCAGAGGAAGGACCAGTCGAAGACGCAGGTTTGTCCTTTGGTGTCGTTTAAAAAGTATTATTCGATTGCCTTTCTGCACTAGTGGATGAATTCTCGTCCAGTAGAAGATAACTTTTCCGTTAGTGTAACAGTACAAAAATAAGTTGCACCAATTGAAAATTGACATAAATTTAACTTAAACCGTAACTGACCGAGCTGCGCTGTTCTTTATTGTTAAAGTTAACCTCAAAATTATCTTTTTTGTGTAATGAAGGTGGCAAACAAGCATATAGTTCACCTTGATGTTAAGTGATGACTGCAGTCTATAGACAAAACAAGAACTAGAGGTCAAAATGCAGATGCGTTGCCATCCCTGAGACTTTTGTTGTTATGTATCTGTGATAGTTATTACGGGGCCATGATGATAAGGGAATCTGTCAACCGTTCTGGTTATTTTAACAATGCCTGGTGCAACGCATTCTACAGTGACTGTTAAAGTTAATAAGCCTGAGTTGCACCAAGATTTTTTTTTAAGTTATTGTAACATTTCACATCCTTCTCTTACTAAAAGATTCTTTAAGCTCAAGAAGGATGTGAAATGTTACTTTAACAAAGATCGTGGTGCAACCCAGGCTTATTGTTATTGTAACGGACGAGGGTTGCGTGGAGTGGTGATAGTTCGAAATGAGAACACAAACATATAAGTTTTAAAATGATACACGTATGCAGAGGTGAGAGAAAGGTAAGCGAGTGTCTATAGTTAGCAACAGACTGTTGTCCAACCCGAAAATACCCTCCGTGTACGTGCATAATTATTTTTATTCGTATAAAAGAAGGTAATTCTATGAATTGGTTTTCACATGTACCTTAAATATATTTTTATTAATAATTTCCACCGACCCGCAGTTACACTGGTGGAGCTCTGAAGTATGTAAATAAAGATTTAGGTATGTTTATTAGATTCAGGCAGGATCGCGAGCTACGTCGTCAACAGTTATATTTGACAATAACCGTAAATTTAGCAAATATTTTGATGTCGAACTTTAGTTTTTCGCGAGCTGCACTCGTCGAAATAAAACTGGCTTTCGGATTTGTCTCGCGTATATTAAACTACCTTTAAGGGTAAAAGCGACTTCTTTACGATATTTAATATACTGCAAAGTTTATTATATCGATTGCCTAACTAGCAAAACTAGCATTGTTGGCAATAGATGTCGCTACTGCCACCATAAGGCAATGCAATGAATGTGAAGGAAAGATTTGACAAATCGGGCAGGACTTCGGTAGCTCAGTCGGAAGAGCGGCTGGACTAGATTCCCGGTGGCCGCGAGTTCGAGTCTCGCCTGAAGTAAAATTTTCCTTCCATTTTTCCTAAAAAAAAACAATATTCCACAAGCATGTGTTAACGCGAAATAATATAAAAACAAATATATTAAACTACTTAGTATAGAAGCGCGCATGGCCCAGCGGCTGGTGTAGATCGTAAGCGATCTGCTCGGTTAAGCACTACGGGCGCGGTCGGGTAGTGTGATGGGTGACCGCTAGTGGCAAATTAAATACGCGTTTCCGTGCTTCGGAGGGCACGTTAAGCCGTCGGTCCCGGTTGCTATCGGTGGATAGCAGTCGTTAAACCTTGTCGGAGGCCTTATGGGCGGTTTGAAAACATCCGACAGTGGGTTGGCCACTCACCCACCTCCACCGATCCGCATTGGAGTAGCGTGGTGGAGTAAGCTCCAGGCCTCCCCCCAAAAAAAAGGGAGAGACTCGTGCCCAGCAGTGGGCCGTGTAATGGGTTGCCATTATTATTATTATTACATAGTATGATTATTGAATAGTAAATAATTTCGGTTGGCAGATCAAGGAGTCTGTGCTGGAGAAGTACGGCGGCGAGGAGCACCTGCGGGCGCCGCCCCGCGAGCTGCTGCTGGCGCAGACCGAGGTGTTCACGCGCTACAACCGCGACGGCACGCTCGTGCAGGGCCCCGAGAAACAGTTGGCCAAGTCAGTTACACTTCACCATATAGCACCTTTAGAATTCATGTAGCACATGTCAAAAATATAAGAAAGTGACAGTGTTAAAAAATATTTTAAGTAGTTTGATGTACACAAAAAACTTATATTATATTAATAAATAACGTAACTTCACGCCTGTAATCCCCGAAGGGGTAGGCAGAGGTAAATGCGTGCTTTCAAGCATACATGCAAACACCCACGACTCGCCGGTTACGTTTTGGCCCATGTAACAGGTGGCGAACCTGTTGCCATCTCCGGGCACATTACCTCCGAGGTACTGAGAAACTTCCAGAAAATGGAAAATTTCCCAATAGAACCAGAGATAAAGGATTTTTTAAACCGTTATCTCTGATAGTCCCCGACCCGAGAATCGAACCCCGCTACTACTACTACTACGCTGGAGGTCCGAGAAAGGATCCCCAGCGTAGTAGTAGTGGCCTGCTACCACTACGCTACTGAGGCAGTTTGGTGGTCATGGTGTTTTTTTTATATTATGAAAGTGGCAAACAATCATGCACTTCACATTGATGTTAAGTGATGACTGCAGCCTATAGACATCCACACAAAGACCAGAAATCAAAATGCAGATGCGTTACCGCTTCTGAGGCCTAAGGTGTTATGCCTCTGTGCCGGAAATTACAGGGCAGACGAATCAAAACATTTTAAAATATCTTCGTCAATGCTGCGTTTTTTTATATATTTTTATATTATTATAATTTGTTGGATATCGCTCAAAGAATGTACACTAAAAGTAGAATTATTTTTATTTTAAACTTACTTTGTTGCTCACGAATTTTCGTCACTTTGAAGTTCTTCTATCTCGTACGATTCAACTCGAATTTTCATAATTTTTATATCACATTTGCAAGTCGCTTTCATGTGATATGATACAAAGTAGTGAATTCATACCTATCATTAACTCATCATCCCTATTGTCATAATGGAAAATGGAACCGGCCAAATGCAAGTCAGTTTCGCTTCTTATTAGCATTCAAATTACCATAATATTTTTTCGATTCGATTCCTGCCCGAAGTCATTTTTCGAAGAATTATTTCTTTTCAATTTGCTTTCATTTCTAATTTAACTAACAATAACTCGCATGTGTTATTACGAATTAGTATTGTCCGACCGAAAGTCTATTTTTGGCCGAAGCCGATTAATTGGCAATCGCCACAACCTTCGGCAGAAGCCGAAGCCGAAGGTTTATAATCTCTCATCTCTCGGTAATTAATTTTGTTCAATATTGTCTACAAGCTGCAATTAATATAAAAAATTATTACAAAACTGCAATATCGAAGGTAGGGAACACTAAACAGGTAGGTATTGGTTATTTACTAAACAAATACTTACGTTAGTATTGTCCGTTTCACTAGTTCACTTGTAAATCATTGCTATGTATGTCTATGTCAGTCTTTCATAACAGTTCGTTCAATCTCGACGGTTGCTCGGACCTTCGGCGAAACCTTCGGCTTCGCCCCAAAACCAGACCGAAGCCGAAGGTTTCGCCGAAGATGGTTTTTTGGCCGAATGTGGCCGAAGCCGAAGCCTAAGCCAAAGCTTTGGTCGGACACCACAAATTAGTGATCCCAGTGGTCGCGGTATCGCGTCCCGCCCGACGCGACTCAAGTTATTCTTTTAAATATTTCACTCGCATGTGTTATTGCGAAAAATCCAATAAATTTAAACAACAATTTTACTGTTCTTGTTTCAGGAGCAAATATGAGGAGGACGTATTGATCAACAACCATACATCAGTGTGGGGCTCATACTGGAAAGATGGCCAGTGGGGATATAAATGCTGCCATTCGTTTATAAAGGTACCCGTATAAAGGAACCCGCGACCCTCGAATCAAGCGGTCATCACACCGCTGGACAAACCGCGACTTTAGAAGTCGTAAAAAAAATGTATTACGATTAACACTGTGCATGTATTACAGATGTCATACTGCGTGGGCGAAGCGGGGAAATCCGTGGTTCTGGACGTGGTCAACCAAGCTGAAGAGGCCCTCAGAGAAACTCCAGAAAAGAAAGAGAAAGGTATGTTTTTAGTACACGCCTACTTAATATTGTAGATGCGAATGTAATTTGATTTGTTACGCTTTCACGAGAAAACTACTTTGGAGGTATTAGAACTAACCAAAAAGAACTAACTAGAAAAAAATATACCAAAGACTTTAATGGCTTAAATGCAAACGAAGCCAGCAAGCAAGCAAGTTAAATATAAAACTTATTTCTTAGTCAAATATGTCATTAGAAAAGGATCGTGGCAATATTTGTACAATTTTTTTTTTAAAGCGCCATGTGTATCTGTTTTAAAATTTGTATGTATCTTCACGCCAGGTCCCTAACGGGGTAGGCAGAGAGTGTAGAGCGCCAGACATCCCGGTTCTGACAAACCTCTCGTGCCTCGTCTACCTTCATCAAAATTTGTATTATTTTAATATCTTCAAGAACTTTTCGTTTGGTGTCAAAAGAGTTCTTCAGAACTGACCGCGTGTTGGCAACTCCTTGTTTTTTTTTATGATATGGAAGTGGCAAACAAGCATGCAGTTCACATTGATGTTAAGTAATGACTGTAGCCTATACACACCCACAAAAAGACCAAGGCCAAAATGCAGATGCGTTACCACTCCTGAGGCCTAAGGTGTTATGCCTCTGTGACGGGAATTACTGGTGTTACAAATTTCTATAAGGCGACGGCGTTTTCCACCAGGTGGCCCGTCTGCTTCTATATCAATCTTATGACATAAAAAAGTACCGTCATTTTAATCAAAAAATTGTATTCAGTTACAGAAAAGACGAAAGAATCGTCGTCATCGTCGTCCGAATCAAGTTCTGACAGCAGTTCATCAGATTCCGAACCCGAGACACGCTCTAAGACTGAGAAGACCAGTAAAAAGAAGAAAAACAAGAAGAAATCTAAGAAGAAACGGAAGAAGGAGAAACGGACAGAAGATAAATTGAAAAAGGTAATTTTACACTGCTTAGGTGGCGTAATAATAGCTCGCCTGAGGTCCCGGGCTCGATCCGTGGGTCGGGTATTGTAAGTGACATTAGGATTTTTCCAAAGATTTCCTATGGCACCCTTGGAGTTTGGTAATATGCCTGATGTATTTTAATAGTGACTCAAGCCTGGACTTTTGCGTTTCGTACTGGTACACGAATACACGTGACTATTTATTAGTCACTACAAATTTTAAGGGGTTTATTATTTTGAACCTTTTATCATTATGATTATGAACAACTTTTACTAAATAAACTTTTAATCTGTTCATCACATCATAGAGGATTCAGGAGGACATCTTACCTCTCTATAAACTAATCCGAACCGTGGAAAAAAATGGTTGTTTGTGATAAATAAACTAGAAAACTCTCGAAACAATAACTAAAGAGTTATTGTTCCAAGAGAAAATTACTATGTACATCAATTCTAAAAATCAATCTGTCAAAACTTACATTAAAACTTGCACAATGTTTTTTGTAGAAAACCCGCGAAGCATTTGCATTTGAATATAATTATGTTTTTTTTTAATTTCCCCCAACAGGCCTTGGAAATGGAGGAGCGTCAACAAAAACGCGCGGAGTATTTATTGTCTATAGACGAGAGGAAGCGCGGGTACAACAGTATGGTCGAGGTGAAAGCGCCCACCGAGGAAGAAATGGAGGCCTTCATGATGAAGCGACGAAGAGAGGAAGATCCTATGAGCCAGTTTCTGTGAACCGAATGTGTATAGTGTATTTAAAATAAATAAACATATAATTTATTAAGGTGTTTCCTTTTTGATGAACCTTAAGAAAAAAAACTTAAGCTGAGATTGCAAGTGATTATTCCTTTTGATTGATTATTTTAATCGACTAGATGTCCCACAGATAATCTCCAATAGATACCGCATTAGTGAATATTTGTTCGAATCCGTGTTCACCGTTCTTTGTGGTACGCGGGAGTCGTAACTAAAGCGCTGTGATTGGCTGTCGGGCAGCGTCGCGATTTCGAGCATTGCGTTCTATGCTAGCAAAATGCACTAATGTGTTGTGAGCGTCGGTTGTCCTGAATGCGGTATCTATTGGAAGTTATCTATGAGATGTCCCGACGAACTTCGTATCGCCTATGTCCAAAAAATCGAAAATAATTGGGGAGAATCATCCTTACATACCACTTAGGAAAATAAAAAAAAAAGATCTACCACCGATTCTCATACGTAGCAAATATACAAACAAAGGACAAGTTCCGGGGTATAATTTATGACCCTTACAGTCATAATATTTGAAAGAAAAAAAAGTTTGAATATGGTGGAAATAGATTCGGTAAAAATAATTGATAATCTTAAAACCATAAAACCTATGTTCAATGAACCGTGTCAAATATTTACTATATTGGTTGAATACTCCGTTATCTCTCAGTATATATGTATAATCTATGGGTCAGACTACATAGTTTTTCTTAGTCATTTTAAATCTTTGTTTTAAAAAGTAAAAAGATAGTAATGTAATTTCAAATAAGTAATATGTTTATGCATATATATATATATATATTATGTAATGAAAGTGGTAGTGGTAAACAATTATACAGTTCACATTGATTTCAGCTGTCATGTTTTCAACCCAAAGCTTAGACTAAGTACCTATAGACGTAGCCATGTTCGCCATATGCTTTGTGGAAGTGAGACAGTTATATACAAAGAACATAAGAAAGTTGAAATAGAGCATCGTATCTTTTGTCCCTTACGGCGTGCCGGTTTTTGCTTGGCGAACTTCGAAAAGTTAGCCAAACAAACATCTGTCATCGCAATTGCTGTAATAGATAACCTATCGTATACGCATTTATTTATTGTTTTCGACGTATATCGGCGATTATTAATAAGTTTTTGGGTATTTATGAGGAAAAGACTCAATTAGTTAAGTCATTAGTGTATAAGGTGTGCAGTAAAATAGGAGGTTGCAGTATTTTAGCCTGTATAAGCCGTACAGAAACGAGGCCTTTAAACGACATCACTTTTCATTCGTAAGTAAACAGATATTAGTAAATAATGTATGTCTTTTGAACAAAATACACGTTGAAGCATATAACTCTTGATTATCAATTCAAAATAAAGCACATATCTCATGAAATTCTTGATCTTCATTCAACGAAATCCCACATACTTATTTTTGTGTGTTGCTATAAATTTACTTTTATATATTCTCCCTAATTTCGTAGACATATAAGTTTTTGTTCTAACAGTGTTAGAATTGATAATAAGCCATAACAAAATATTAAATAGCTTTGGTAATTCTTTCCAAGATGGTGTATTGTTATTATAGAAAAAAATGGGAAAGAAAAATTTGACTTCGGGCACGAATCGAACCTGCAACCTCAGGATAATCAGTCCAGCCGCTTTACCTATAAGCTACAGAGGTGAGGAACTCTGCCTTCCCTTTTTTATTTTTAACCTATTGAGGGTGGGTGAACGACGAGGTTTGTCGGGACCGGGATATCTGGCGCTCTACACTATCTGCCTACCCCGTTAGGGACCTGGCGTGAAGATACACATACATCTGCATTTAAATCGAGATCTAGAAATCTCAATGTTTAAAAAGTTATATATAGGCTGCAGTTTTCATTTACTCGGTACCCACTTATCGATGTGAACTTGTTGATCATTGTTTGCCGGTGTATGTTGCTTGCTTTTAATGTTTTAAGGGCTAGCATTAAAATGGGCGAGACTCTTCGGAACTTAGTATTTCCGTTCATTCCACGGAAGTACTAACATTCCCACATTCTGACATTTCATGATAGGACAATAACATTATAATTGTATAATGATTTATGTCTTGATATTTATAATTTGAATAATAAAGCGATAATCACACTGAAACTCTTAGTCTTATTTAACTATTACTTACACGCAAATATTGAACACCTTACCCGATACAGCAATCGTTTTGATAAACTATCTATAAGATCGCGGCCAAAGAAATAATACCCTGTAGATGATGTTCTAGAGTGCGAGTTGTGATTAATCTAGAACCTAGATTATTTACAGCTCGCAGCATAATAAATGCTAATTCATGGTTACCTATTTCAAATTATGTACATTTTCTCGATATTTCAGCAAAATGTATAAAATTTATTGAAAGGTAGATGCACATGTTTTCATTTATCATTCAATCAATTCGTTACAATTCAACTAATCTGAATAAAAGTAAAATGCTTAGGAATGTTCAACATAAAAACTTGCCGAGATAAAGTAAATGATTAGAAAGAAAATTGGGAAACTTTATTTACTAGCAACACTCATGATTTCATATGGCTGTCTCATGAGCGGCCACACGCTGGCTACATCTACATCTCATCTGGCTCATACTATAGGTACTTAGTCTAAGACCCAAAGGTTGATTGGTAAAAAATCTTTTGAGCGTTACGTCCGCTTCATGTACCATTTCATGCAAAGTTCAAATAAATAAATATTCCACTTTTTTCAATATCCTGAATAAACTACTATGAGAAATGGTAGTTTTTTTACCAATGTGATGTCGCGCCGCCATATCTTTCTAAATGACAGATTTTGTATCATTGATGTCAAATTAATTTCCTTTTGATTAGTGGGCCGACTTTATTAGGTTTGTGATTGTTTGTTCAACTAAATCGTAATGATGGCTGAGGATACGACGGCGGACGCAACAAGACGGTTAAATGTTAAAAAACAGACCCTGGACGACGCGTATGCTGCGCCCGCCAACTTCTTAGAAATCGACGTGGTGAACCCAACTACTATGGGTGTCGGGAAGAAACGCTATACGGATTACGAAGTTCGCATGAGGGTAAGTGGGTGCAGGATGTCGGCTATCGCTGTCCAATAATTTAATCAAATTGCCGCGAAATCGATTCGCGAGTTATTGTGGGCGTATCGGCCAAGGTGACGAGTGTTCAAATGCTTGTATTCGGAATTTAAACAACTGGCCTCTTTCAGACGAACCTGCCCGTGTTCAAAGTGAAGGAATCAAGTGTGAGGCGACGGTACAGTGACTTTGAGTGGCTCAGAAACGAATTAGAGAGGGACAGTAAGGTGAGGAAACTTTTTTTGTGATATTTGTGATAATACATCAATGAAAACATAATTATCATGTATGATTCATAATAGACAAGTTCTTTGTTAAATATTCAAGATTTGTTATTGAATGCCCTAGTGACCAGTTGAACGAACTAGGCATATGTCAATAAATATCGCTAATGTGAGATAAAATATTTTTTTAGAGAGAATGTAACTACTGTGGTAATTCAATTGACGTTGAATTTTGTGACTTGGGTGTAGTTATATAAAAAATCTACTTGTTATGCATATCAAATATGTTTTTTATGAATTAAACATTTGATGGTAGGTTATTAATGAATTATTCCTTAGATGAGAATAATATGAAAATTCTGTTGTTTTTATTAAACAAAAAATAACAGTTTTGCATTTGGCAATCTGGATTTGTGAATCCATGTATCTGATATCTGGTTGTCCTTGAAAAATAATAAAACATTGTAGAGTCCACTCTACTATAGTTATTTTTTTTTGATAAAATGATTTATTTAGTTTATTTGCAATCTAACCTTGAATACATTGAGTTAACAGAAAACTTCAATAAATTACAACATTGAAATGGGAACTATTTTTAAGTGACACACATTTGAACTGGGTTGTTACGCGAAACTACTTTCGATATAAATATATGTTTTTACCTTTATTCCGAAATGTCACTAGATAATATTTCAAAGATGTTTTAAGCTGTATCTTTTTTACCACTTATTAATTACAACAAAATGTAATTAAACATACAAACAGGCAGTGTAAAATCAGATCTTAACTTCGTAACAACGACCCTGATCTCTAGTTGAAAAGTGGGGTAGAAAACCAATTCTTATTAAAGTGTATAATTAAATCTTTCAGATTGTAGTGCCACCTTTACCCGGTAAGGCTTTAAAAAGGCAACTCCCCTTCCGTGGAGACGATGGCATATTCGAAGAAGAATTTATTGAAGACCGCAGAAAAGGTAAGGTTTAATACTGGCAATATATAGAAAATCTATGGCTGAGATTGATGATTGTTTTGTTTGGAATAAGAGCTACCTTTTTTTATTTAATGAAGGTGGTAAACAAGCATACAACAGCATAGGTTGCAGTCATCACTTAACATCTATGTGAGTCGACATCAAAATTGGTCTGTGTGTGTGTATATAGAGACACACAAAGACCAGAGGTCAAAATGCAGATGCGTTGCCATCCCTGAGACCTTAGTTGATATGTCTCTGTGATAAATTATTAGGCCATGCATGAGAATCTAACTAACTTAAGCAGCAGATTGATTATATGGTGCCTACGCCCTCGAGTTCCTACACTGGGACTCTACCACCGGTAAAACCTTTGAGTACCTATTTGAGTACCTACATATTATCTGTGGTATGAGCATAAATAAATATAACTAACATCCTTGAGATATGATAAGTATAGTTAATGAATGCTACAAACAAATTATTAAGTAAAACTGTATTTATGTAAATCCACTAATAATTATTTTGAATAAATTACGTACACCAATAATAATTATTCATATCACTTAGTGATGATTAATTATTTAACTATATCCTTGTTTGTTCCCAAAACTAGCTATGAGGAAATTGGAGAAGGGAACTTTTAGAAGGTTCAAACGCTTATTTTGGTTACCTATTACACAGACATCAATCAGTGACGTGTAGTCACACGCGCACGCACACAGCGTAGCACGTAGGGTTATGAGATTATGACTAGGCTTCGGACCGACAATATAGAAATAAAATAATACTATGTAGGTATTTACGTAGATATTTCTTTGTTTCTTTCTATTCTTTGACCCGGTTTACACTATGCACCCTGTCAGGCCACGAGAAAAATATGACAATTGATTTCTAATTTTATTGTTTTTGGCCGATATCGGCCAACTGCGGCTCAACAGTAAGGCAAATTTCTATTTACCAGTTTCACCCGGTTTACCGGTGCATTTTAAAAACATAAAAACACAAACACTACTAACAAATAGCACAAGTATTGGAAAATAACACTCACTACCTACTCATTACGTTGACAAGTCACTTCAATTCAATATACTGAAACACTATTATTACTAATGCAATGCAATCACATAGCGTAAAGATAAGAAATTCTAATATTAAAATAGTTTTTAGTTAAATAAAAAAGTTTTTTAATTGTGAACATAATTATTTTACCTTAGGTATTTTTTCCTTCGGGAAACTGAAAAATGTTCTTTTTTTGTCACGACTTGTTGACATACAGCCATACACTGCACAATAAAGCACCATCTTAATGTTAATAAATAAAATATTCGATTACAAATTAATTGATTACAAACTTGAGAACACGCAAGATGTGTTAAAACGACGGAGCGAGTATTATGGGGAAATGTATGATTATGCTCACAACACTGACGCCGGAGTTGCTGACTTGACGGTGCCGGCTTGTGAGGATATAACAATAGATGAGATTGTATGGGCGATACGAAGTTTGAAATGTGGCAAGGCTGAGGGTATTGATCAGGTTTCTGCCGAAATGATCAAATATGGTGGTGCTGCCCTTTGGGATTCTTTCTGGGTGTTGTGCAACCTTTGCTGGAGATCCGGAAGAATCCCAAAGGATTGGCGGTGTGCGGTCATCGTGTCTTTGTATAAAGGCAAGGGTTCACGAATGGACTGCACCAGCTATCGAGCGATCAGTTTGAACAGTTTGGCAGCTAAAGTGTATGGGAAAGTCTTACAAAGAAGAATGAAAGAGAAGTCCGACGGGTTGTTGTGGGATGCACAGGGTGGTTTCAGAACTGGAAGAGGATGTATGGATCAAGTTTTCTCCCTCCGCAACATCGTAGAGAAGCATCTGGCTGTGAGTCAGAAGGTTTTCTGCGGTTTTGTGGATTTGGAGAAAGCCTTTGATAGGGTATTACGAAAGGAGCTGTGGGACATTTTTCCAGAGTATGGTATTGATGGCAGTCTGCTCTGTGCAATACAGTCCACGTATGTGGGCTGTCAAGCATGTGTGCGGGTAGATGGTAACATGTCACCCTGGTTTGATGTTAACATCGGTGTCAGACAGGGTTGCGTGCTTTCGTCTAGGCTGTTTATCATATATCTGGACAAATGCCTCCAGAGGGTGAAGTTGATGGATGTGGGAGTGCGTATGGGTGACTTAGTGGTGAACTGTCTGCTTTACGCAGATGATGCGGTAATTGTTAGCTCTACACCATCTGGGCTACAAGCACTAGTCACAGTCATGAAAGAGGATTGTATGGAGAAAGGTTTACAATTGAATGTGGATAAAACTAAAGTATTAGTATTTGAAAGAGATGAGCAGAGAACAAGTGCAAGGGTAGTAGTAGATGATTCAGTGTTAGAACAGGTGGATGAAATTGTATATCTTGGATGTGCTTTTAGCAAGGATGGTAGGTACACCACTGACATAGAAAGAAGAGTGCTTGCTGGTAATTGCGTGAATGGAGCGCTGCTAGAATCTAAACATCTCAGCCAGCGGGCGCGACTAGCCGTACATAATGCTGTACTTACTCCAACGCTTTTATATGGAAGCGAGAGCTGGGTATGCAGGAAAGAGCATGAAAGTAAGTTGAACGCGGTCGAGATGAGATCATTGCGCAAGATCTGCGGTGTATCACTCACCGATCGCGTTCGTAATGAAGATGTAAGAAAGAGGCTTTGTGTGAATGATAGTATCGGTGTAAAATGAAAAAAGGCATGCTCCGATGGTTCGGGCATATAGAAAGAATGTCGAATGAGCGAATGACTAAACAGATATACAATGCGAATGTGGATGGTTGGAGAGGCCCAGGAAGACCAAGACTGACCTACCATGACCAAATAGGTCGAGTTCTGTCTGATGGTGGGATCAAAAGTCTTAGGAATCGGCGTGCATGTATGAAGAGAATGATGAAGGTAGACGAGGCACGAGAGGTTTGTCAGAACCGGGATATCTGGCGCTCTACACTCTCTGCCTACCCCGTTAGGGACCTGGCGTGAAGATACATACATACAAATTATCCAAAACTAGGCCGCTCGCAACCTCGCTGTAGAGTACCAACCGTCGCCCATAAGATAGGAAGAGATTGGGTGAAGCGCGGCAAATGGGTGGGACGTCGAAGTGTCCATTCTATACGTAGTATTATTACATATTCTCTGACGTAACGACCCCATCGCTCTCTAGTAGAGGAATATACTTCCACTAGTGCAGTCAACAGGGATGGGCAGCAGTGTCCCACGATAATACTAACCGCCACTGCGATCGCCAACCCGCCTGCCAAGCGTGGCGATTATGGCTTATTCTCCTCTAATGACGCGCAACACTGTTGTGAGCGTCATTGGGGTAGGCTTTGTCCAGCTGTGGACGTGTTTCGGCTGGAGTGATGAAAAACTCCACCTATTACCTCATTAATACATGTTTTGTTCCCAGAGCGCTCCCAGCGTTCAAGTTTTACGTATTATAAAACAATTTGGGGGAAGGGGTTCAAATAACGTGTTACGTTGTTGTTATTTAAATAAAAAATACCGGTCAAGTGCGTGTCGGGTCACGCGCAGTGTAGGGTTCCGTAGTTTTTAGGATTGAATAATGTTATGAAAAAATAAATATTTTATTATATATGGAGTTCTTCAATTTTTTCGAGTAAAATAAATTTGGTAGACTATTACTCGTAAATTTGTAAAGACAAATTGAGTGTAATAGTTTACCTTTTAATTTTGTTTTAAAATATGTAGCTAGCTACTATTGCCGTAACGTTCGAATTTCTTACAACTACCGTTTAGTTGGTTGAGGGGGGGGGGGGACACTGACACACAGCTGAATCGATATTGAACACGTATTAACGACAGGTTACGTCAAATATTCTAATGCTTGCCTTGTTACACTACACAGTAGCTACTTAATTGAATTATACGAATATGTCATGATGCTATTTATAGGTATTTACACATTTTATTAGTAGAAACAATGGATGACATGTATTTCTGTGATGCAGGAAATTTCGTACCACAATTAGTGGTACGAACTTTCCTTTGAGGTGTTCCATCGACGCTGCACGGAGTTTTTCTATGGGGTTATTTGTGTTTGTCCGTAGAAAGTTTTTTTAAGTGAAAAAAATAATTTGATAGTTGCGAGGGAAAGGACAAGTTCCAATTTGGGCCCGCACATTTTTTAATACAGGAATAGTGTAACGAAATATTTATTTAAAACATTTTAATGAACTGCGAACGTCACGTTGCGGTGGACCCCCCCTCCCTCCCTGTCACATCTTGTCACGCTCAGCGAGATCCCTCCCCCGCTTGTATGCATCATCATTATTTCAGCCAAAAGACGTCCACTGTTGAACAAAGGCCTTCCCCCAAAGATTGTCATAACGAACGGTCCTGGACCGCCCTCATCCAGCGATTGCCCGCGACCTTCACCAGGTCGTCGGTCCATCTTGAATGCTAATATGTATATATTTTTTTGTGGAATAGAAGTGAAACAAGCATGTTGTGAAACAAACAAGCTGTTCACATTGATGTTAAGTGATGACTGCAGCCTATAGCAACCCACACAAAGACCAAGTCAAAATGCAGATGCGTTACCACTCCTGAGGCCTAAGGTGTTATGCCCCTGTGACGGAAATTACAGACCCGTACATTACCACCTGACCGGAACACAATAGTACCGAACACTGCGGCAAGTATATTAGGTAATGCGGTGGTGCCTACGCCCGCGAGCTCCGTCACTGGAGAGTAGTCACATGGACGTTCCTGTTATTTGATGACAATTATTTTTTCAGGTCTGGAAGTATTCATAAACAAGATAGCCGGACACCCGCTCGCGCAGAACGAACGGTGCCTCCACATGTTCCTACAAGAGCCCAACATAGACAAGAACTACGTGCCCGGCAAGATACGGAACACATAACGTGCGAACTTCACCATTCTACACCCGCCGACTCTGTCTTGCGTTCGCGATTACCGATATCGAGATATGTCGTTCATGTGAATCGATACGTGTATCGAATCGATTTTAATAGTGAAACATCGTTTCTTCGGTTATTGATTGGTCGCTTTTACTGCATGTAGAAAGCGGGAAATTTATAGTTTAATAAATGTAATTATTCTTTTTATAAAATCTCCTAAATTGTAGGAGGATTTCAGCATTTGACAGAATTAATTTTGAATTACCACTGCTATTACGCTGAGGTTTTGGGTTCGATTCCCGGGTCGTGGGTTATCAGAGATAATGGTGTAGTCTTTTATCTCTGGTTCTATTGGGATTTTTCCATTTTCCGGAAATTTCCCAGTACCTCGAAGTTTGGTAATGTGCCCGGAGATGTCAACAGGCTCGCCACCTGTTACATGGGCCAAAACGTAACCGGCGAATGGTGGGTGTTTGCATGTATGCTTGAATGCATGCATTTACCTCTGCCTAACCCTTCGGGGATTACAGGCGTGAAGTTACGTTTAAATTCACATCTTTTGTTATTACCTAGATATCAAGAAGGAAGCAAAGGTCAATAATTCTTAAATAAATCATCTAATCTAATGCCGGCACTATACGTCGACAGATGCATCTACGGACGTCATCTGCGTATGCGTCTACCGATGTTAAATACCTACCACAGACGCTCAAATCACCTCCTCTACACGTCGGCGTATGCGTCCGCCTGTATTGTAACTATTGTACAAGAATAAAGTGTTGTATGGACGTCCAGTTTTAGCTAAGACGATATCTACCACTCATTTTTTTTTTGTAGACGAGGCACGAGAGGTTTGTCAGAACCGGGATGTCTGGCGCTCTACACTCTCTGCCTACCCCGTTAGGGACCTGTTGTGAAGATACATACATACATTTTTTTTTGTGTAATAATAGTGGCAATCAAGCATGAAGTTCACCAATGTGAACTGCATGTTTGATTACTGCTCTACTACTTGATGTTAAGTGATGACTGCAGCCTATAGAAAACCACACAATGACCAGAGGTCAAAATGCAGATGCGCTGCCACTCCTGAGACGTTAGGTGTTATGCCTCTGTGCCGGAAATTACAGGGCCGTACATTACCATTTAGCGGCAAGTATATTAGGTAATGCGGTGGTGCCTACGCCCGCGATCTCCGTCACTGGAGCTCTACCACCAGTAAAATACATAGGTGTTTACTGGTTCAACGAGCGTTATTAAGGGTATTTTTGAAACGACCTTTCTTTCTTAACATCATGAAATTACATATTAATACATGATTGTATTTTGCAAACGTTGCTACTATGTTCTTAGTATGCTAAGAACCATTATTTTACTCGAGGGATTTTCAAATTCGTTTGGTTTACTCAATGAATTTTCAAACAGCTTATTGTTAGCATATCTTCTTATTTGTGGATAGAATATTACGCGATCAATGTCTTCATTGTGTATTATGTTTGATTTTTATTTTAATTACGTACTGATACGGCAGGTCCGAGCTCAGTTATCTTTTATCATTCAATTTGTGTCAACATTAACTTGCGGCCAGTGGCCTTATTCTGCTAACGTATAGTACCTATCCGACAAGGAATATTGCACATCGACTTTAGGAAGGAGGCTTCGGCTTATTCCGGATCTGTAGAGCGTTATCTCTTTCGCACCTTAAGGACTTATTACACGGCACGGTATTCAAGGTACGATAGCAAGGGTCAGGGTAGTGTAATAACATTTAAGAGTTAGGGCCCTAATTAGGGTGACCGGAGCGGCCCTTGTACTGTCATTGAGTTAGGGCGCTGTGGACCGGATAAGCGGCAATTCGGCGCGAGGCCACGCCCACCCTTTCTGCCGGACCCTGAATACCGTGTCGTGTAATAGCCTTTTTACCTATGTAACGTTAGTCGATCATTTTGATCAAGTTTTGACCTAAATGACCAATAAGTTTTGACGAAACTAGCCGATTGTCACTTTCATAGGCTCGATGTGCTATATTTCTTAATGAGTACTCTAATTTGTTATAATTGTCGCGACTGCATCGCTCCGCTGTCTTGTTCTAACGAATGCGCGCGTTCTATGTTAGAGCAGGACAGCGAAGCGATTCAGTCACGATTCAATGACAGTTACGACTATAAACGAAAGCAGAATTAGGCCCCAAATTGTTCGAAGCAATTGCCTGCAAGGTACAATGTCTTTTTTAAATAGATTTTTACACACGAGCAGCTGTTTGAACTGCATTGAATTTATCTATAGATATATTCTGTGGTCGGTCAATAGTTTTTAGATGATAAAATACTTCTGGATATATTTATCGCGGAATTTTAATCTTCGTTAGCCTAATTAAGTTACAATTCTGATTATAAACTAATGTAAATCTTATTTTTATTTTCAATTAACAGTAAACGCAAGGCAGGGAATTAAATATCATCCTATAGTAATATATTTAGAATAAAACTGAACTATGAAAGACTTAGGTGGGTGTGTTGTAGAATTGTTTTGAAGTTCCCGTCCTGATATAATAGCAATTGCAGTTAGAAGATTGCGATGAAAATAACTATTTTTGTTTAAAATCACAATTTGCAATATGATAATGCTGCGTTGAACGGAACGCGCATAGACTCTCCATTCCACAGGTAAAGCTGTTCACATATTCATTATTGAAACACAAGAGACGATAATAGTATGTGATCAGCCTAAGGTTTGTAAAAAAATGACAAAACGATTGCTCCTTTATCATTTTATAAAAATGAAAGCACTTGGTATGTCGAGTAGAACAAAATTTGTTATAAGAATAGTCACGATAATATTATCTACAGTGTTGTGACTCGACCCTGTCTTTGAAATAACTTGCGTACGTAACGCGTTAGGGCTGCCCGGTTTCAGTATTTTAACTACAGTCTCCAACAAGAGCGCATGGCCCCGCGGCTGGTGTAGATCGTAAGCGATCTACTCAGTTAAGCGATACGGGCGCGGTCAGGTTTGCGATGGGTGTCCGCTAGTGGCAAAGGACCGCTAGAGGGCACGTTAATCCGTCGGTCCCGGTTGCTATCGATAGATAGCAGTCGTTAAGCCTTGTCGGAGGCCTTATGGGCGGTTTGAAAACATCCGACAGTTGGTTGGCCACTAACCATCTCCACCAACCCGCATTGGAGCAGCGTGGTGGAGTAAGCTCCAGGCCTCCCCCCAAAAAGAGGAGAGACTCGTGCCCAGCAGTGGGACAAATAATGGGTTGCCATTATTATAGGAAGGAGACTTCGGCTTATTTCGGGTCTGTAGAACGTTATCTCTTTCGCACCTTACCTATGTGATGTTTGTCGACCAGTTTGATCAAGTTTTGACCAATACCTGGCTAGGAGTGCTTCCGTAGGCAGTGTGCAGCAGAGATAACGCCCTACGAAGTGGAAACTAGCCGCTTGTCGCTTGTAGGCTCGATTTGCTTTAATATTTCTTGCTGGGTAGGTTACTTTACATCTGACTTCGAGTAACGCGTGGCTGTCGTGTACCGAGCTAGTACCGAGTGTGTACCGAACTCCGAGACGCGTAGTATGTCGTTTGTATGAAGACAAAATACTGTAGATAACATTACCGTGTAATATTTATTGCAATAAAGCAATATTATTGGAATTGTTGATCATTGTTTATTTGTATCGTTGTAATACAACCGGCGTATTGTCGAAATGCCATTCAAATTGAGTCTTAAGTTTGTGTAATCTATTAAAAAGATATTTATTCATATATCAATCTCATTTTATCGCGTTTATATTTTAGTTTCGCTTTGAATTTTAAGTGTATTTATTGTGTGTTGTCGGGCTTACACGATACATACTTACGTTCAAGTCGGGAGTAATCTGAATGTATAGTTGTAATTAGATTTAGTTTTTACCGATTTTCTATGAAACCGGATTTAAAGTCATTGGCAATAATAGTTGTAAAGGAATGGGATCGGTGTTGCTATAACAAAATTTATTATTTTGTATTTGCGAATAGGAGCACATAACAAATAAGATATTCAAGCTTTACAAAGAATATGTGCTATGTACGTATCTACTTTTAACTGAATCCGTAAGAAATGTAAGATATAATTTCAAAGTGCCCAATTTCGAATGTTAATTCTTTTTTTGATTTAATTAAGGAGAGACAAACACTTCTATACTCTTAGCTTGACTTGCACAAAGATATTTGTTACAGTTTTAAAGTTAAGGCCTGCGCAGACGAAGCAGACGAAGGACTCTCCTACTACTCTTTTTTATCCATCAATAAATATCTCTTATAAACTGTATGCAATAACGCACACAAAGGACTAAGAGTACCCTACCCCGAAGTCTTTGAGAATTTTTGTTCCCTAGGGACAAAAGTCCTTCGTCTGCGCAGGCCTTTATTGTAACATTTCACATCCTATCACATCCTATTTCACATCTATCTTCAACAGATTTTTTTTAGTTAGGGAAGGATGTATAAATACCTTGGTGCAACTTAGGCTAAATTACAGTACGCTCAAAGCTTAAATGCGTCTGTGAAGCTAGTTACAAGTCGCTACATAGAAGGCGATTTTCTGGTATGAAAGGGATACGCGTGGAAGAAAATGTGGCAGTAGTTCGTTTTCATCAGGCCAACATTGAAACTAGCTCTCTACAGCGTCGTGAGCTAAGAGACTGGCGTAAAGTTTTTTTTTATGTAATAAAAGTGGCAAACAAGCATGCAGTTCACATTGATGTTAAGTGATGACTGCAGCCTATAGACACTAACACAATGACCAGAGGTCAAAATGCAGATGCGTTGCCACTCCTGGGTCCTAAGGTGTTAATACCATAGTGCTGAACACTACCATTTAGCGGCAAGTATATTAGGTAATGCGGTGGTGCCTACGCCTGCGAGCTCCGTCACTGGAGCTCTACCATCAGTAAAGTTTACGAAGCCAACTTCACTCAGTGGCATAAATATAGCTCGTACTGTTATAATATTTATAAATGTATTGTTCTTTGCAACAAATGTTGTCTGATAATTTTAACGAAAATCAATTTCCACCAGAAATATTTCGTATTGTCAATATAATAAACGTGAGATTTGTACTAAAACATTTCAAAATTATTAAAATGTACATTGGTCCTATCGAAAATATATATTCTGTATAAAATATAATTGTAATGATAAATAAAATTATAAAGCCAATGACCGGCACGTCCACAATGGACGTTTCTTGTTTGGTTCACACCAGTTTGACTTTTTGGTTATATTTTGTATTATGTCGATCGTAATAGGATAATAAATAAATTTGCTATCATGTCATGTGTTTGTTTTATTTGTGAAACCTGGATCTATGCTTAGTAAATCGTGCTATCTTCAATCTTCATCACAAAGCGCTTTTCGAGTCTTATAAGAAGCCACACGCACGACACCGGACGACACGATTTGTCTTTCGCTCGTTTAGCGCGTAGGCGCACTTGTTTGTCACCTTCGTTATTCGTTACATAAAAAATACCCATTATTTTTTATGTAACGAATAACGAAGGTGACAAACAAGCATTTTACTAAATGTAATGGTAGTGGTAAACAAGCATGCAGTTCACATTGATATTAATTGACGATTACAGCCAATAGACACTCGCACAAAGACCAAGTTCAAAATGCAGATACCACTTACCACTTACCACTTCTGAGGCCTAAGGTGTTATGCCTCTGTGCCGGAAATGACAGGGCCAAAGCTTGCAGTTTCACATGGATGTTGTGTTCACAGTGATGACTGCAACCCACATGATTCGGGGCCAAAGATCGACTGGTCGCTGGGAATCATGAGAATATATTTATTGAGCTTATAGTGGAAATTTTTTTTTTCGCGCTTTTTTCAATCATAAGGGAGGGGGGCAATATGTGTGTGGACGGGAGCCCCTTAATTGTACTTCATGACCCTTTTTTGTTCGTGCGTCACGCTTTTGGCCTCCAAATACCAAATACCGCCACGGGCCCCTAATGACCTTAGTACGCCACTGACGAGCACTGCACGCGAGTGTCGCCTAGGTGCTGGCCTCAGGGGCGTATAGATACCTCAAGAAGACGCTAACGCAGACTCGGTCTGGGAACTGTTTCTTTTTCTACAACAAGTTTCATGTAGAAAGAAAGTAAGTCTCGAAATAAAATTCTTAGTAGTGTAAAAAGCTTTATTTAAAGAGACGTTGAGTTCACCCAGAGTCAGATGGAGTGAGTAGAGGGCGGTGCGCGGCCGTTAGAGAGTCTTGCTGTCGCCACAGCTTCTGTCCGCGGATCTCGATCTCCTCGTGCCATGCCTCTTGCGTCTTCCTACAAATGTGGTATTCATTTTTCTCAAGATTGGGTGTAGGCCACATTAACAATAAATGTACAATAGGTAACATATAACACGACTTAACATGAGCAACAACGTGATCAAACTATAACTGGTGGTAGAGCTCCAATGACGGAGATCGCGGGCGTAGGCACCACCGCATTATCTTATATACTTGCCGCTTAATGGTAGTGTTCAGCTGTTCAGCACTATCGTGTTCCGGTCAGGTGGTAATGTACGGCCCTGTAATTTCCGGCACAGAGGTACATAACACCTTAGGCCTCAGGAGTGGTAACGCATCTGCATTTTGACCTTGGTGTTTGTCTATAGGCTGCAGTCATCACTTAACATGAATGTGAACTGCATGCTTTTTTGCCACTCACACACACACAGTAGTTTTTTTTTTATGTAATGGATATATAAAAAAAAACAACTGTTAACGTACGTACCTACAGAATCGAAAAAAAAAACACGTGAGCAAAAAAGTAGTAGTACTGGTAACGCATCTGCATTGCATCTGCATTGACCTTGGTCTTTGTGAGGCTGTCTATAGGCTGCAGTCATCACTTAACATCGATGTGAGCTACATGTTTGTTTGCCATTACATAAAAAAAGTAAGAGATTTAAAATATTCATCAAGTGTGAACGAGCAAAAAAAAAACGACATTTTCCACCGTGGGGCCTAAAAATTCTCTTAAAGGAGATGTTGCAAAAATGTATGGACCTCCGGCCATGTATTGTACACAATATCATTAAACAGGCAAAATCAATATACAAAACGTTTTTTACTGCATATTTTCACTTATTTAGCTTTATTTGCAGTTACAAAACATTATTTGCAGTTAGAATTGCAACTCAAAACCAACATGGCGAATATGGCGGGCGATGTCATTTTGACATTTTCATTTTAAAATTGTATTTTGAATATAGTACTTGGAGAAAAAAAAAATGTCTAAATACATACTATCAAAATCGATTGATCCCAAGTGTCGGCAACTCTAAAATATATTCTTGAATAAATTGATTGTATTTTTTTCGGATTCTTCTTTAATTTACCCGTTTTTTGAGGACGTGTACGATCCAGAGCCGAGCTCGCAACATCTCCTTTGGTATAAAACTTTCATTATTCAAAACTCAGTCGACCCGTGTCCCGTGTGGAGGCCCCTAGAACCCGAGGGCTACGGCCGCCCTTGCCGTTCTCCCCTCCCTGAGTCCGTCACTGATGTCGGTTCTCGGCTGACCTGCAGTTATCAACGAGCGGCGCGGTGTTGGGGAAGACGTGGTGCAGCAGCAGCAGGCACGGCAGCACCACGACGGACAGGAACTGGATCTGCTCCGCCGGCTGGTGCGCCGCGCGCCGCCGGTCCATCATGCTGAGGGGGGTGTAGCCCAGCTCGCGCTCTCTGTCACCCTGGGTCGTGAGTCAAGACTCGATACAGTTTTATTTAAAGAAAAATGGAAAGAAAAATTTGACTTCAGGCGAGACTCGAACTCGCGGCCTACTGGGAATCTAGTCCAGCCGCTCTTCCAATTGAGCTACTGAAGTCCTGCCCGATTTGACAAATCTTTCCTTCACATTTATTGCATTGCTTTATGGTAGCAGCAGCGCCATCTATTGCCAACTATGCTAGTTAGGCAACCGATACACTTGCTCAGCAAGAAATATTACACATTGAGCCTACGAAAGAGATAATACGAGTAGGATAGTTTCGTAGAGCGTTATATCTGCTGCACACTGCCTACGTATGCACTGTTAGTCATGTAGTGGTCAAATAATCAAAACAGTAGACAAATGTCACATAAGTTAGTGCAAAAGAGATAAAGCTCTACAGACACAAACTAAGCCAAACGGTCTCCTTCATAAGGTGTGTGTTCGATGTGCAATATTTCTTATTGGACTGTACCTATATCACTAAGCGACATTCATTGTCCTTAAACCGTTCTATGCCACTCAGCATAACTTATCAGAATGGTACGGTTGAGGAGGGTAATGTTTGTGTTGGACTGGGATACCAAGTTTGAGCCTTAGTCCATCATCCTGTGCGACGTACCTTTTTTTTTACGAGGTGGAAATGCCTTTGCATTCAACCGACTCTTTGGGGGAAGAGTCGGGATATGAGGGACTTGGACCCTCTAAAACCACCTCGGTGCCGACTTCAGTGCAAAAAGGGGGGGGATCCGGGTACACTATAAACACTGCTCCGGTTCCCCCCTTGCACTTCGCCTCCATCGAAGGCTCGTCCACGGGGGCTTTGTGAGCCCCCCCATCGTCACTTGACACGATGACCTGCGGCTACCTCGGTCACCGTCCTCACGGAGCCGCGAGTGCTGAGCGACCAGAGCCCCCACTCTTGCCGCCCGCGGCTTATATCCCCTTTTAGTCGCCTCTTACGACAGGCAGAGGATACCTCAGTCCTATTGCATAGGCCCGAAACTGCAGGGCCCTGTGCGACGTACCAACTATCAGTTTATAGGCTGCAATATTCACCTAACTTCAATGTGTATTGTAAGATTTCTTTACCACTTTGAACTAGCTATATATCCAGCTAAATATGCTTTTTAGCACTTTCGTGGTAGGTTATATAAAAACATAATAAAAGGCATGTACCAACGTGAGAATCAAATAAGTACCTGTATGTAAAATTCATCATACACGCGTTCAGCGATCATCTTCGACACGCCGAAAGGCTTGCAACATCCTGACAAATCACTTGTCGTCATCAGAATGCCCTGAAGTACAATAAACATATTCATAGAAATTAAAAGTCTTATCAAAGCTGTCGCAATATTTATAAAGTACGTAAAAAGAAACGTAACTTCACGCCTGTAATCCCCGAAGGGGAAGCAGAGGGAAATGCATGCATTCAATCATATATGCCCACAATTCGCCGGTTATGTTTTGGCCCATGTAACAGGTGGCGAGCCTGTTGACATCTCCGGGCACATTACGAAACTTCGAGGTACTTGAAAATATCCAGAAAATGGGAAAACCCAATAGAACCAGAGATAAAGTACTTTACGCCATTATCTCTGATAACCCACGACCCGGGAATCGAACCCAGGACCTCAGCGTAGTAGTAGTGGCCTGCTACCACTAGGCTACCGAGGCAGTTCAATATATATAATATTTATATTTACTCTATTGGCGTGATGATTCTACCTTCAGCAATTTGCGATGAGAATTATCTGTCCAATCGAAAGATCGATCCGCCAAAACTGGAGTCAATTGAGCTCGTACCTGAATAAAAAGATTAGAAAATATGTAACAGTGATTGCTTATCGGCTTATTCCGATAAATACCTAAGATTATGAGAACAATCATTTAATTTGGTTCATTTATCTTCATTTTCGGCTTTCTCTGGTAGCTCTCGTGCTTTTCTAAGCTTGAAGTTTCTGCAGGGATTTCCACACATTCATATCAAATATCTTTCCACACTCGTCCTCTTCCTCTCTATAAATTCTTTCGTTATTCTCTACCATAGAGCAATACGGGCCAACGGTTGCGGCGGACCGGAGGGTAGCCATAGGCTTTCCCCTCTGTGAAAGTTCAGGTGCAAGTGTGCCTGCGCCGAGATGTTTAAATGTGTGCGTGAAATTGTCTAAGTATTTTGTTAAAGTCAAGGTGTGAGTTTCGTAGCAATAGACGATTTTTGTAGTGTGTGTGACCTGTGTGTGTGTCTCGCACGTATTTTCCCCCGCAAGAAATGACGGACTGTTTTGCATCGGTAATAAACACTATTGCTACTCCCCTCCGGTCCGCCGCGGCCGGTGGCCCGTGTTGAAGAAGGTATAATAAATAATATGAAGCATTTTGCTCTAACTTGAAAATATAAGGCGAGATCAGTGCATAATATGTCGTACTTCATCTCCTGCAGGATACGCTCGCGGTCAGCGATCGGGAGTTTGCTCAGAAGCTTTTTGTCCTGCAACAGCAAATTCTGACTATTTCTGACTCTTAGCTCATCAAGTAGCTGTTGCCTCCTAAGTTAATTGATCCAATTTGAACCCCGGACTTTTGTCAGGCTTGCACGGGGACATGGGTGGTCCAACACGTAGAGTCTAGGCCCTTTCGAGAATTTTGATCTAATTTGGACTTCCCTCTGACAGCAACATAAGTTAATACAGATAGAAAGTAATATAGAGCTCCCGTCAATAGGCTGCAAAATCAACAGGATTTACAATTACAGACGACCATTAAGGACCAAAAAAGTTAAATTGAAAAGCGAAAAGAGTTTCGTTGCTTCAGTGCCTTATTGAAAAGAGTGTAGTGTACAGAGTACATTTATATACATATGTACAGTGAGTATATTATTTATTTATTTATTTATTTAATAGCTTTTTCACAATAGTACAGCACATTCATCAGAGTATATTGAGATCTTAAATATAATATTGTGACACCCCGTCAGGGCATTGCTATTTGTACAAAGAGGACAAAGAATGCTTTTTTATTACATAATTAAATATAGATACTTTACAAATTATATTAGTATGCTTTCATTTTACAAAACTTAGAACTCTAATTACATTAAGTTCTACCTAAAGTTTTTTGAATATTTATTAACATTTAAATATAAGTATAATATTGACTCTCCTACTGCATTTATTTTATCACATTGCATAAAGTTAAAATAACATTTTAGTACATATATTTTATTATTATTTATTATCATTAAAAAAATCCTGTATGTCATAATAAGCTTTATTTATAAGAAAAAGTTTTAGGTGGGAGGTGAAAACTTTTCCTTATTATTTTAATGGTATTAGGTTTTTATATTTTTACTGGTGGTAGAGCTCCAGTGACGGAGCTCGCGGGCGTAGGCACCACCGCATTACCTAATATACTTGCCGCTAAATGGTAGTGTTCAACACAATCGTGTTCCGGTAAGGTGGTAATGTACGGCCCTGTAATTTCCGGCACAGAGGCATAAGACCTTAGGCCTCAGGAGTGGTAACGCATCTGCATTTTGACCTTGGTCTTTGTGTGGGTGTCTATAGGCTGCAGTCATCACTTAACATCAATGTGAACTGCATGCTTGTTTACCACTTCCATTACATAAAAAAAAAAAAAAAAAAAAATTAGGTACGTACTTCAATGATCTTCTTAGCAAGAAAGTAGTGATGATTCTCAAGAGTGGACGACTTGTACATAGCGGCCAGCGGGTGCTTGCTCAGCGTGAGGAAGTTGTTGTTGTATCCGGGGTGGTCCAGGTCGTGGCAGAGCCCGGCCAGCATCAGGGCAGCCGTCTGCAAAACGCTTCGGGTCACACTGCTGCGTTGCCGCAGTGGTGTGGTTGTCGTACTATCTATACCGTTGTACCGGCAGTGACGGTGCGAGATTCAAACTTAACGTGGGCAAAGTACATTTCGCAAGGCCTATATAAGCCGGCCTGCTTTTTGGGAACTGGATGTAGAATAGAGTGAGTGGGCAGCGGATGGTAATATACGACCGTCGCCCTGTCGGCATACTAAACTTGAGGTTTCCCGAGTGACATGATGTGGGGTGTCAATTGCCTGCGCTGCGAATGACAAAGAATGACTCTTTCTTTTCTTTTTACTCTTTGTCATAAGTTTGTAAAGGGGAAAAGAGACATTCTACTGATATACTTTTTACATTAGTTTATGACATTTAGTTTTATCTTAGTGATATTCTTGACTTTACATATATTTTTTATCTTGTTTGACATGTATATCAATTGTTATTCGCTTTAATTTATTTTGTTTGTTTTTGACGTGTCATAAGAGGTGCCTGTCACCCTAAATGAATAAATGAGTTTCTGATTCTGATTCTGATTCTGTTCACTAAGGTACTTTCACGATTCATCAGTAGTCATAACGAGGATTTTTTTAATGCAATGGAAGTGGCAATCAAGCATGCAGTTCACATTGATGTTAAGTGATGATTGCAGCTTATAGACACCCACAGAAAGACCAAGGTCAAAATGCAGATGCGTTACCATTCCCGAGGCCCAAGTTGTAATGCCTCTGTGCCGAAAATTACAGGGCCATACATTATCACCTGACCGGAACACGATAGTGCTGAACATTACCATTTAGCGGCAAGTATATTAGGTAATGCGGTGATGCCTACGCCCGCGAGCTCCGTCACTGGAGCTCTACCACCAGTAAAATTTATTTTAATTCATTTATTAAAACTACTAAATGTACTAAACCTCACCTCAACAAAATCAAAGTATCCGCTATTGTTTACAAGTATCAGGAACATGGTGTGCGTGAAACAGAACGCGTGTTCGGCGTTGTGGTAAGGATTGTCGCGATAGCTGCCGAGGATGGTGAGGGCGAAGTCTGCGAGCGCGCGCCGGTCGAAGTTGTCCGCAAACGTCTCTATGTACATGTGGCAGATCAGCCCCGGCATGTCTTCCGCGCTACCCTCGCTTATGTGGTAGTCGAAACTGGGAATATTATGAAGAAGATCAGCATTATTATTGACTGATTGTAGGCATTTTTGACATTATATTATTTGACATAAATATTATTTTGACATTATTGTATTAAATTATAATATTATTGTGAATATACCACCTATGTTATTACTGTTGATTTAAAATTTTGAGAGTGCATCTGTTATTATTAATATTAAATTTTGAAAGTTTTGTCTACAAATCCTGTTTTGCGATGCCCCTACGGGGTGTCACATGAAATGTTATTTAAGGCAACTTTGTAATTATTTTATGTGACTTGCAATAAACATTTGAATTTGAATTTGAAGCAATAAGTTCCAAGAATCTTAAATTATATTTATCTAACCTCTTGAAAAACTGAATTTCGAGTACTGGTGGTAGAGCTCCAGTGACGGAGCTCGCGGGCGTAGACACCACCGCATTACCTAATATACTTGCCGCTAAATGGTAGTGTTCAGCACTATCGTGTTCCGATCAGATGGTTCGGCCCTGTAATTTCCGGCACAGAGGCATAACACCTTAGGCCTAAGCAGTGGTAACGCATCTGCATCTTGACCTTAGTCATTGTGTGGGTGTCTATAGGCTGCAGTCATCACTTAACATCAATGTGAACTGCATGCTTGTTTGCCACTTCTATTACATAAAAAAAAAGTCGCGTTATTTTGCAAATCCTCGACATTCCGCCTTCACGTATGCAGATTTTGAAAAGAAGGTATAAAGTGTCACAATGTCAGTTTCTTCGCGAACTTTGGGATTAGAATGGGAATCTTTACAAAGCGTTAATGGAGGAGTAGTAGTAGTTTAGTTCAAATAAGTTTATATTATTACTAGCTGACCCGGCAAACTTCGTATTGCCTCAGAATAAAAATATGACATGTGTCATATTTTTATTCTGAGGCATAAGGTTTGATAGATACGGACTATTTGTAGGGGAAAATGAAATGGTGGTTTTTACTATTTCTCTTCAATTTCTTCATATTTTCTTACCTTTTAAACATTCCCTGGACTTTCAAAAATCATTCAAAATCAATATTAGCCAAATCGGTAAAGCCATTCTCGCGTGATGTCGTGACCAAGGAAAACGGGTTGCATTTTTATATATATAGATTATCACATTCAACGTGGTAAAAAGTTATCACGAACTTCTTTATATAGATAGGGTTTGGGTGGCAGATTATCCCCGGCATGTCCTCTGTACACTCGCTTGTGGTCTATTTCTTTATCTCTGGTGGTACCCAGTCTAAACTGGGGATTTTGTGAAGACGTTAAAAAGTTTCAAGATATATATAAAATATCGATTCTTAGCTACCGACTATAATCTGGCCTCTATTTTGGATTATTGGTTCAAAGCTTTAGGTGTTTGAGGGCCTAAAAAAAGTATAAGACCTAAAACCAAATGTCGACTAGGTAATATTCATTATTAGCGGCCCGCCCCGGCTTCGCGCGGATGTAATGTTACCTACCCTCTTCTATTCATCTTAGCGTGATGTTATATAGCCTAAAGCCTTCCTCGATAAATGGGCTATCGAACAATGAAATAATTTTTCAAATCGGATGAGTAGTTCCCAAGATTAGCGCGTTCAAACAAGCAAACAAACTCTTCAGCTTTATAATTATTAGTATAGATTTCGGAAAAAAGATAACTACATTCGCAAACGTAAGTACTTTCTATGAAAACAATGACGATATTAGGAGCAAACTGTGCTATTTTGACGCTAGACTTGTTGAACCTATTGCCTATGCTGAAACTCCTACATCTTTGGAACCTAAATTAGCTCTAGCAATTAGCAATCTGAAAGATACCTATTAAAGTTATGTGATGGCAGCACCACACCGTCGGTCTCCATGATCTCATCCATGTCATGTCTGCACGGCGTCAAGTGCAAGTGCATCAACTCCGAAAATACTTTGTTCAGGTTCTCCTAGCAAATTAAAAGATACCATGCTCAGACATACATAAACGATACTTATACTGATATAACACTAATACAGATAGATCTCATGTATTTTCATGTCATGATGGTGGCATACAAGACATAATACTATATTATATCCAACAACATGCGGTTCATAATTTTGAACGGCCAAAAATCAATATTCAAGTTGTCGTCCCTAAGTCTAATGGTGAGATTCACAGACCGCATTACGACTTTACTTTGAGCAAAGTACGACTTAGAACTGTCAAAATCCATACTGTAGGTACTTGTCAGTTCTAAGCAAACTTTGCTCAAAGTAAAGTCGTAGTGCGGTCTGTGAATCTCACCCTAAGTTGCTTTGGTTCTCCTTTATAATCATTGTAATTAGATAAGATAAGATAAGATAAGAAACATTTATTTGACACACAGCGAGACACATAAAACAGACATAAAACGTAACAGGTAACAGAGAATAGACAACACATTTTCTAAAAATTAATACATACCTATACACGTAATATGTGTCTCACGGCTGCCAAAAAGGTGTCCTGTTCAGCAAATGTCAGGTACCTTCATGTAAAAGGTACCTGACGCTGGTTTTCAACAGGACCCTAAGTGAGTGAACCACGGATGTCAAATTTATAATAAAGGATAATTGTACTAATAATTACGAGGTCATACATGAAATTATTCGACCGGAACACGATGTTTATGAAAACCAGCATTTGAGGGTAGATAGATTGGTTGGTGCGATGATCCTACGCCATTGAGCTCCGACTCAAGAACTTTTTTTTTTATGACTAAACGACGGACGCATGAAGCGCGCATGGCCGAGCGGCTGGTGTAGATCGTAAACGATCTACTCGGTTAAGCACTACGGGCGCGGTCGGGTAGTGTGATGGGTGACTGCTAGTGGCAAATTAATGAAAGAAAGAAGAAGATACATTAATTAGGACAAAAAGGTACACAAAAGAAAACAAAACAGAGATAGAAAAAAAAATTGAATTAATTAAAACTAAAACAAGAACTAAATTTTAAAATTGTCCTAAAGGGTCCCCAACTAAGCATTGTGCCGGATTAAAAACCCCGCGCTGGTATTATGTTGGGGCCCTAAACTGTGACACTACGGATGTCCAACTGCTGCCAATTTAGAGCTGAAGTTAAAAAAATAAAAAACTAAAAAGGGACACTAACTTTAAATAATTTTTATATATTAATATAAATTAAGTACATAAATACCATAAGTTTATTCATAACAAAAAAACATATATATGTATATATATATTTATTTATTTATTTAAACTTTCTGCACAAACAAAGTACATGAGGCGGACTTAATGCTAGAAAGCATTCTCTACCAGTCAACCTAAGGGTTGTGTGGAAAACAAAGAATGGTAGTGCATTTGATATATAGATATATTTATATATATGTAAAAATAATAATAAAAATGACATTACATATATTATATATAATATTATATTAATGGCGCGGTCATGTCGCGTTCAGTCGACTTCACCGTCTGCCGTGAAAGGCAATAATGGCTATACCTGCAATGATTGCAGTGCCGCGACTGTGTGCCGTGGATGGTGAAATGCGCGTTTCCGTGCTTCGGAGGGCACGTTAAGCCGTCGGTCCCGGTTGCTATCGATGGATAGCAGTCGTTAAACCTTGTCGGAGGCCTTATGGGCGGTTTGAAAACATCCGACAGCCGGTTGGCCACTAACCCCAACACCTCCACCAATCCGCATTGGAGCAGCGTGGTGAAGTAAGCTCCAGGCCTCCCTCTCAAAAAGGGGAGAGACTCGTGCCCAGCAGTGGGACGTATAATGGGTTGTCATTATTATTATATTATTAAACGACGGACACAGGTTCACCTAAGGAGATGTTGCAAAAATGTATGGACCTCCGGCCATGTATTGTACACAATATCATTAACAGGCAAAATCAATATAAAAACGTTTTTTACTGCATATTTTCACTTATTTAGCTTTGTTTGCAGTTACAAAATATTATTTGCAGTTAGAATTGCAACTCAAACCAACATGGCAAATATGACGGCCGGTGTCATTTTGACATTTTCATTTTTTTATCGTTTTTTTTATTATATAGTACTTGGAGAAAAAAAATTTTTTTCTTAATACTATCGAAATCGATTTTATGTGTTAATACTAAGAACTTAAACTAATCGATTTCCAATTTAAAGAAGCGTCGGCTGTATCGCCGCCATGTTGAATATGGTTGAAAATGATAAAATCGTTTGAATTTAATGTGGTAGTAACTCTAAAATATGTTGCTTAATAAATTATTTGTATTTTTTTCGGATTTTTCTTTAATTTTTTGAGGACGTGTACGAACTAGAGCCGAGCTCGCAACATCTCCTTTACGCTATTTTGTAATCAAAGAAGTGTATATATTTATTTAACCTGTTTTACTGGTTGTAGAGTCCCAGTGTAGAGAGTCGAGGGCGTAGGCACCACCGCATTACCTAATCTATCTGCCGCCAAATGGTAGTGTTCAGCACTGTCGTGTTCCGGTTAGATGTTAATGTATGGTCCCTTAATAACTATCCCTAAGGTGTTGGGGGTGATAATACCTACATCTGCATTTGACCTTTTCTTTTCGGATGGATGTTAAGTGATTGCAGCCTATAGACGTAGATGTCTATAGGCTGCAATCATCACTAAACATACATGTGAATTGCATGCTTGGTGGCCACTTTCGTTACATAAAAAAAAAGAAATCATTACGAATGCATTTTGCACTTGAAAGAAAAGGTGTTCAGGAGAAATAAAAGTTAGATGCTAAAAATAAACGGGATTTCTTACATGGTAGAGTTTCTTTTGTTGCATGTTGTAAAAGTGAACGATGAGTGAGCAGTAGTTGACGAACACTTTGAATATCTCGTCGTCTTCAGAAGTGAAGGGCTGGGCGTTCGACTTGTTCGTCAGTTGCACTACACCTGTAAAAAAGAGTGAAAGAGAAATTTCTAAATAGAGGGAAGGGAGACACCTTGACTTAACTTGAGTCTAAAAAAACGAATGTCAAAAATATATATGTTTAAATTATATCCAATGACTGCACAACAATACGGGAGAAAAAAAAGATCCTTACTTTATATGTAGAGGAGGTGTATCCTATTTTTTTTTCTCCTGATTTTATTTTACGACTATAGTTGAATCACTTATGTTTAATTCGTTCTTTCTTAGGTACCGCGTTCTAGTACAAACAGTCTCTGAGCTAAGCTTCGGACATACGGATGGAACGACGGACGCACAGGGCGCAAAAGGGGTTCCTTGCAGGCTAGGTAGATAGAGGAAACCTAGCCTTAAAACGTGATATTGAGCTTTATTGTTGAGGCTAGCTTAAGTACTCCTACCTGGAAACCCTCGGGGGAGTAGTCAACTCCCCCCGAGGGTTTCCGCCTTGTCGTGGCGGGGGAGGAACTGTAAGAAGAAAAAGAAAAATATAAGAGGAACCCAGCGAGGGAGCGGCATTTGGCGTGTCTCTGTCCGCTACTCGCTGTCATGAGGAGACGGATGGGGAAGAGGTGTAAGGGTATTGACTCGTTGGCTCTGTACCCTATCCCCAGCTGCCTAACGGTGGTCCCGCCATCGGACACGCTGTTGAAGCCAAAGAGCTCAACCTGTGAACGGCTCGGAGACGAGCAGCCGCCGGCGAGGTCGCGGATGTTAAGCATACATCAGCGACCCTGACGGCGGGGTTTTAAAAAAATTGAAAGGGGTCTACAAGAAAAAATAGTTTGGGAACCTCTGCCCTAGACGATGTCCCATGAGGGTCTCCCCGCGTTAAAAAAGGTACCTACTTAACTACTCTACTTACATTTAGTTCCATGAAAATCAAAAGTGAACCAACCAATGACACCATTTTTGTCCATTATAGGTGACACCAAACAGGAGCGAACCACAGTTCCCGTTGTGGGGTCCACCTCCTTGGCGAACCGAGGGTCTCTGTACGCGTCACGAACATTCAGAGTTTGTCCCGTCCTCGCCACCAGCCCCGCCGGTGACTGTTCTAAGCTTAAACTGACAGAAGATATTTTCGTGTTTTTTCCGTTATGAAGCTGGCATAAAAGACCGGAACACGATAATATTGAACATTGGAATTTAGCGGCAGGCTGCAGATAACTACATCAGGCGAAGGGACGTGAAGAGAGCGAAGGAGAATTGTTCATCTAGTGCAGTCACTTAGCTGAACAATTAATGATCAAGATGATGAACAATCAAACCATTCCAATAGTTATTATACCATAATAAAATACCACAGCATGGCCAGCAGCGTCCCACGGTGAAACTACCACTACTGCGATGCGATCGCCAATCCACGTGCTGCAAGCGTGGGTAGGTAAGGTAGATATCTATATCCCCCATTATGGAGAGGTTTTTGTCCAGCAGTGAATATCTTTCGGCTAAAATGATGATGATGACCACGAGATGGACATAATCAAGGTTGCGGGGAGCCGTTGGATGCAGACTCCAGAATAGGCCATTGAGGAATTCTCTGGGAGAGGCCTATGTTCAGCAGTGGACGTCTATAGGCTGATGATAAACTGCATTAGTTTGCGTAATGCAGTTCATCATAGCAGGTATCTACGTATAATCTGCTCCGATACTATTACAACCAGTGAAAATTTAAAGCATTCATGATTTCTGACTTTTGGGTAAATGTACAGACTGCATTATTCACCTATAATCAATCTGAACTGCTTGTTTGTTCAACATCATCGGTCTAAAAAATCATTGCTTAGTTTCTTTCGGATTTGTAGGTATCTTCTTAGTAGGCGTGTATGGATTTAACTTACTCGATTTTGCATTTTTTTCTGGGCATACTAGATCTCTCCGAAGACCATCCGTCGTCCCACATATCTGCGAAAAGTAACCCGCTGATGTGCTCCTTGTCGATTATGTAGAAGCTACTGCGCATTGCTCCGATAAATGATTTCACTATAGCCTGTGAATCGATGATAGAGTCGATAAACCTCAAACGCTCAGTCCTGTACCTACCTACCTATGAAATCACTTTTTTTATAATTTGCCATTCGCAAAGACAGTGGCGGATTAAGGGGTGGGAGGGCTTGGCGGCAGGAGAGGTCCGCCATAGGCTTTCTGGGGACCTCCACACAGGTCGACTGAGTTTTGTATCATGTAAGTTTTACACTAGAGGTTTTTAGAGCCCACGGAGGGAAATGTGTTTTTTTTAAGCTATTGCATAGCTTCTATCGCGAGCCTAGAGCGCGGGGACCGAATTCAGAAATTCCGTAACGAAAAAACCTGACTCTCCGGATTACAAATTTTATACTCATTTAAAGAAAGTCATGTATAATTTCGCCGTCCGACCTCGTTGGTAGCGTGGCCGAGCGGTCTAAGGCGCTGGTTTAAGGCACCAGTCTCTTCGGAGGCGTGGGTTCGAATCCCACCGCTGCCAAGATTGTTTTTGTTCATTTTTTTTTAATTGTTTGTTTTTCCATTCAATATTTAAATAGTGGTAAATAGTAATAGAAAATTATTGTTTCATTTTTCTATTTTTTTTCTTTTATTTGCATTTTATTTTGTTTTGCATAATTTTAGATAATTATGTAAACGCAATAGCTTTACCGCGGCAGTCCCCGAGTGCCACACATCTTTTTTTTATCTCTATCTCTATTTTTAATCTCTTACCAAATGTAGCCGTTTTGTTTTTGCTCCGTAATATAACTTATAGGTATGTCAGAAATAGGGCGCCACAATTAAACAAGGCCCCCGCCTTGTTTAATTGTGGGGCCTAGGGGCTTTTTAATGCCGCCCCGGGCCTCTGATGACCTTAGTCCACTGCGCAATGATAATCTCTCAAATCTCGCGGCGAAGGGACGTCCTCTCGAGCAGGAAAATTCTTCAATACAAGATACCGTCTACTCCGTAATGGACTATTTTGGATCCTGATGATGGCTAATCGCTAGACTATCATCTCCTAAAGTAAATCAAGAGCGTTACTTGCCAGCATATCAGTGAGCATTGTATCAATGGAGGCGAGATCGCAGAAGTAGTTGTGCAGTAGTGCGCGAAGTTCGCGGTCGAGGTGGGCGGCGCGCTGCAGCGTGATGCGCGCGCGCGCCTGGTGCACCGCCGCGCCCGCCCAGCAGGACACACTCACCGCCGTGTATACCACCTTCTGTAATGTCCTCCTGTTGTAACGGTTGCCTTGCTACATAGAGCAACGCGGTCCACCGGTCTTGGCGGACTGGAGGGGAGTAGCCATAGCGTGTATTACCGATGCAAAATAGTCTGTCATTTTAATGCGTGCGACACACACGCACACTACGAAAATCGTCTATTACTACGAAACTCACACCTTGACTTTAACAAAATACAGAAATAATTTCACGCACACATTTAAACATCTAGGCGACAGGCGTAAGATTATTTGGTCTTGTACTTTGACAGAGGGGAAAGCCTGGATATGGCTACTCCCCTCCGTGTTGCTCTTGCCTTGCTAGCATTGTTAGCAATAGATGTCACTACTGCCACCCAAGGCATTGCAATAAATGTGGAGGAAAAATCGACAGTCGAGTGTGGACTTCGGTAGCTCAGTTGGGGGAGCGGCTGGACTAGAGAGCCCAGTGGTCGCGGGTGCAAAACCCGCCTGAAGTTATCTTTAAAATCCAGTATGATAAAACAATATCCTACTCGTAAATTTAAGTCGTGTAAGTACACATATTTTCAGTGCTGACATAAAAATAAGAAATACGTATTTAGCTCACACATATATTTGATTGAATAAATGACTATTGTATTAATGGGGATATTGTTAGTGTAACATACCTAATTATTGAAAAAAAATTGTAAAGGTTTTATATTGTAGAAAAATAAGAAATGTTTATTTGGGTACTTATCACTGTAAGTTAGTATTTTATTTTTACTCATATATTAGAATTAATCGGCTGGTTGACGAGATATATTTAGATCTCCATTTAATTTTGTTTAATAAATGTCTTGAACTTATTTTCAATATAAACTGTTTAAAAGCGCTGTCAATTAATGTTTTATGGGATTTTTTTAATGAAGTGTATTGTTATATTCTAATGAAATATGTAGGTTTGTTTTTTTTTGTATCGATTTTTTTGAGTATTTGTTTTGAAGAATGTGACTTAAATAGGTAAAGATTTCATATAGTACAAATTTATATAAAGTCTATAAATAGATCATATTGTATTATATCAAATCATTGTCATTTGACATTACAAAGACAGTAAGTAGGTAGAGACGCCGCATTCCATCACGAGTCTGTTATTACATCTCATATTGCAGGATGCGAACTTGTGTCACTAAGCATTGTTTCTATGCAGTTTTAAAATTCTTGAAATTATTTTTTTTTATACACTAAATTGAGAAATTTGCAATGTCCCATGTATTTTGGCGATTAATAATATTGTTAAAATGAATATTTTGACCATATTGTGTACATTAATCAGATGAAGGGAAGAAGTAGATACTTACTTAAAACAGATATTTAAAGATTGTTTGAATGAGCGAAGTGAGTTGGTTTCGAATAGAATGATTTTGTTGTCAAGACATGTAAATGAGTAGATTTTGTTAAAAAGTGGATTTTGAAAGACTTTAGATAGCTGATTTACAGATGTTTAAAGTAATGAGTGGTTTTGGAAAGTATTAGATGCTGGGATTTCTGATGGCTGTATCACTTATGATGACCCATCAGACTGATAACCTGATAGTTATTGTAATTTTTATGGGCTGATGTTTTCAATTTGTGTAGCAGATTTTTGAAAATGTAAGGATATTGAGTGGACTATGAAAGGAACGGTTAAGGTTAGTGATGATTTATTTGCGCTATTCGTATTTAACAAGGAGCCGAGTTGCACTGTTAAACGAATAGGTGTAAAGTAAGTAGGAAGAGACACAAGAATACAAGACAGGCACGGAATCCTTGTTTACTGATCATGTCTCGGTCGAGCTACCATTCGTGAAGATACTTGGACACTATTTATGATGACGTGTTAAAAGAACTGCCTGTAAGAGTAAGATGTTTTGTAGAAGAATAATGAAATGTGAATGAGATGTGTACACATAAAGTATACTTGTATTCTGTAATGTTGTAATAATAGGTCGATGTACCAAAAGAAAAATATGTATCTTTCCAAGGAAAAGTTGATATAAGTAAGTAGTTGATAAAAATATGTATCTTTCCAAAGAAGAGTGATACGGATTATAGAAGTCAATAGAATGTGAAAAGAAAGTAGGGAATGAAAATGATTTGAAGCGTAAAGTAAGAAAATGAATAAGATTTGTTGATAAGAGTTAATTAAAATTTTTGGGTTGAAGGCTAACAGAATTTTTTTAAAAAAGAGGACGCATTATAATTATTTTTTTATTTTGAGTAACTGAAATATTTTTGATTAAAGTTGTAATAATATACCTAATATATGTATTGTAGACATAAATGTACATCAGATAAATAATTCTATTACATATATTTTTTTTCTAGTAATAATCTCGTCAACTCGTCAACAAAGCATTATGATTTAAGTTAATTTTTAAAAAAGTTGGGTGACATTTACAAACATACTTTCTGAATTTGTGATTTAAAACTGAAATAAATAAAATATTACAATGTTGAATTGTGTTAAAAATACGTAATGATTTTTTATTAATTATTAATTAATGGTTTGTTTAATTTTTATGCAAAAAAAAAATGTATTCCATCATTTTTTTTCTCAAATACAGGGGAGGTGTAGTGTGTACTACGTCATACATGCACACACTCTCCTAATATTGTACCAATGTATGTTAAACAATTATATTAAAAGACAATATAATCGAACCTTCAACTGGAACAGTCGTTTTTCATATTAACCTCTCTACACCCACATCGCATTATTGTGCAGCTCCGATCCTGTGAGCGTTCGCGCATGGAGCATAAGACTGGTTTCGCACTTTATTAATTATTCTGATGATCTTTAGGGTTTCTCAGAGTTCTCAGTAATTACCAATTGGAGATGGTCATAAGACCTCCTAATTATAAAACACAAAAATGTAAGTTCTCACACTGTCATACGGCTCAGAGAACGTTCTGTACAGTTCAAGGATAGCATAGCACTCTCCATCCGGCTTGACCACGGGCATGCAGAGTGCAGACTTCGCGTCTATCCACTTCAGTCCCTCTGCGAATCGTCGATCTCGTTGTACGTCGTCAATCTGAAGATACTCTTTAGTCGCCGCTGTATGTGCTGCCGCTATTTTGCCTTCCTCTGGAAGGATAATAATTTTGAAATGCGAAACCTGAATTCCGTTGTGAAAAATGTACTTCGTATTTATAAAACTTTGGATGTCGCCTACTGTAGGCACATTCAAGAAGAGTGGGTAAGGTGAGAGGATAAGACTCCAGTCCAATGTAATAGGATATCATATCTTTGTGTATATACCTGGCTGTGTTCCTTTTGATCCAAATCTACTTGGTATAATAATTTTTACTGGTAGAGCTCCAGCAACGGGGCTTGCGGGTGTAGGCACCACCGCATTACCTTATCTAGTTGCCACTAGATGGTAGTGTTCAGCACTATCGTGTTCCGGTCAGGTGGTAATGTACGGGCCCGTAATGTCTGCCATCAATGTGCATGGAACGCCTATATTTGTCAGTTTAATGTCATATATTATAGTAAAGGCATCGTGATTTATTTATCTAACCAATAGGTATGTTGACTTCATGTCGTTCAGTATTTTTAGTGTCTGCAGTCATCAATACTATCTCGTTTTTTAATTCGTTCACAATGTACACGAAGACACCTGGAATATACCAAGCTTTGTTATGGGCTTTTCTCCACTCTGCAATTCACGAAAATGCTAAATACACAATTTTTCGAGCATAAGCCACCATGCAATATAATGGTTAACTATCTAATAGGGTGGGTATCTAGGGTGAGCTAATTTAGTCAAATTTTACACCGTACGTAATTCCTGAGACACTGACATAGTTGGTAGACAAGAAAATAATTAGGAGAAGCAACCAACGTCTACTATCTGTGTTTTTATTCTTTGAGACTTCTCCTTTTGTAAGGATGTCTCAAAGCTGCAGAATTCAATTAAAGAACGACAAGGTAACATGAGAAACTGCCAAATGTCACGAAAACTAACCAGAACTATTGGTAACAGTTTTCAAAACATTAGCAGTCTCATACAAAAGCGACTCCAAATCCACAGTGTCTTCTAGAAAAACGTTAACGTAACTTCATGCCTGTAATCCCCGAAGGCAATTAGGCAGAGGTAAATGCATGCATTCAATCATACATGCAAACACCCACGATTCGTCGGTTACGTTTTGATCCATGTAACAGGTGGCGAGCCTATTGACATCTCCGGGCACATTACCAAACTTCAAGGTACTAGGAAACTTCCAGAAAATTGAATAATCCCAATAAAACCAGAGATAAAGGTTTTTACACCGTTATCTCTAATATCCCCGACCCGGGAATCGAACTCAGGACCTCAGCGTAATAGCACTAGGCTACTGAAGCAGTCAAATGACACGAAAACTAACCAGAACTATTGGTGACAGTCTTCAAAACATGAGCAGTCTCATACAAAAGCGACTCCAAATCCACAGTGTCTTCTAGAAAAACGTTAAACCTATTCAAATCCAGATAACTGGCTTTACTCTCATCTTCTTTAAGACCTTTTCTCTCAATCTGTGCGTATGGAGCTATAACACGTCGGGTGGCTTTGTCTAGTTTCTCCGACGGCACCAGGAAGTGGGAGTGCACTTGGTTGATAGTACTCCTGTGGCTCTGTTCATCCTGGTTTATTGTGTCCAATCTGCTTTTTACTGATTTCACATTCTTAGGCGTCGGTTGGAACATTATTTTTTTTAATTAATTTTCCAAAAAAACATAATTTTTGATGATATCTGTCAATCGATTAAGTTTACTGGTGACATGAGTGATTTAATTGACGTAGATTAAAAAGTTTTAGATTCGAAATTAAACTGCAATCCATCGAGATGGCTGTGATCTTTCGATTATATTTTTACTTCAACTTTCGATATGTAAACTTGAACCACTATGTAATAGACACATGACGTAATATTCGTCGACAATTATGTTGAAGTTCATGAGTTGGAATATAATTAATTAAATAGGAAAACTATCACACTCATAGATTTATTATACTACTATAAATCTATGATCACACTAGTAGTAGGCTCTTGAACTTTAAGAGTAATAGCCGATCAACTTATAAAATAAAGGTACAAACGACGATCCGGTTAGTCCAACGGTGTGAGATGACCGTTTGATTCGAAGGGTCGCGGGTTCGATCCCTGCACCGGGACAAATATTTGTATGGCCTACAGATATTTGTTTCGGGTGTTTGTGTATGTATTGTATGTGTTGTATGTGTACAACGGCACCCACGACACAGGTTTATACCTACTGTGGGGCTGTGAGTGTAAGCGTATTATATTTATTATTTAAACGGAACCCTTCACAGCGAGTGGCCTGACACGTACTAAGCTGTTTTAATATCATGTTGGGTACTTATAGCTATAAATAGAAATATGCTCGAAGTGGTGAAGGTTAATAACAGAATTTTCAAATTTATTTCCACATTTCAAGTAATAAGCTCAATTACGTAAACCAATTTCAGAGGTATATACTATATTCAATAATAATTGTGCAATTGCAAAAAAACAAATTAACGGCTCTTCCCGAACTTGTGATCGAACTGTAAACACGAGGTTCTTTACATGGCACACCAATGACTAAGGCAATAAGAGAATAAAACACCCAGAATAATTCAAGGCATGTTTACTCAATTTTATTCAAACATCAATTAAAAAATGACTATCCCTTAACTTGTGTAAAATGTTCACATTGCTATCAGTGGCGGAGGTCATCAGGGAGCCCGCGGCGGCATTGGACATTTGGAGGCCCACTAGCGTGAGGCACGAGTAAGAAAAAATACCCCGGCTCCCCCATGATTGATACAGTAGATATATTATAAAATACACATCAAGAAAAACGCGCGAGCAAAAAAAAAAGACATTTCCCTCCGTAAGCTCTACAAATGTTTCTTGATTTGGAGGCCCGTGGCGGACCGCCCCAGCCGTCCTCCCCTTAGTCCACCACTGATTGCTATCCCTAATTGGCTCATCTATATATATATAATAGGTTGGGGAATAAGTCTTTTCGCATTATAGTATGTATGAACTTGTAATAAAATCTCTTTGGCTGTAGTATTTGTATCTGGCTGGTTTTGGTATCGTTGAAGGTTAAAATTTTAAAGAACATAATTCCAAATTCAAATGAGGCAAATGTGTGATTTTCATTTGTTTTTCGTACTGTCAAGATGAGTGAATCTAATGAAGAAATTCGATACATTTTAAAATATTACTACAAAAAAGGTAAAAATGCAACGCAAGCCGCGAAAAAAATTTGCGATGTTTATACCTAGGACCTAGTGCAGTGTCTGTGAGAGTAGCACAAATTTGGTTTAAGCGTTTTCAATCAAGAAATTTTGATGTCAAAGATGCACCTCGCTCTGGTCGCCCTATTACGGATAAAATGGATGCCATTTTTGAAAAAGTGGAGTAAGATCGACATATCAGTAGTTACGACGTAGCTGAAGAACTGAGAATTGATCACAAAACAGTTCTGGCGCATTTGAAAAAAGATGGGTACAAAAAAGCTCGGTATTTGGGTACCTCACGAGCTCACTGAAAGAAACCTAATGAACCGTGTACTCATTTGTGATTTTTTAATACGACGTAATGAAACCGAATCATTTTTGAAGAAGCTGATTTCTGGTGATGAAAAGTGGATCACGTACGACAAGAACGTGTGAAAAAGGTCGTGGTCAAAGGCCGGTCAGGCTTCACAGACTGTGGCGAAACCTGGGTTAACTCGCAATAAGGTGATGTTGTGTGTGTGGTGGGATTGGAAGGGCATTATTCATTATGAGCTATTACCACCAGGCAGGACTATCGATTCTGAACTCTACTGCGAACAACTGATGAGATTAAAGCAAGAGCAAGAAGTTGAGAGAAAGCGGCCGGAATTGATCAACAGAAGGGGTGTGGTGTTTCATCATGATAACGCTAGACCTCACACATCTATAGCCACTCAGCAAAAATTAAGAGAGTTTGGCTGGGAGGTGTTAATGCATCCGCCGTATAGTCCTGACCTTGCACCTTCAGATTTCCACCTGTTTCGGTCTCTTCAGAATTCTTTATGCAATGTTAGGTTAACATCACGAGAGGACTGCCAAATCCACTTGTCGCGGTATTTTGATGAGAAGTCCCAAAATTTGGATCATGTCCCTACCTACAAGATGGCAAAAGGTTATCGAACAAAATGGTACATACACACTTTAGTTAAATTTAAATAAACTATATTAAAAAATGTTTTGAATTATCTTAAAAAATGCGAAGAAACTTTTTCCCCAACCTAATATTTAAATAAAAATGAATTGCTGTTTTTTAGTCTCGCTAAATCTCGAGAACGGCTGGATCGATTTGGCTAATTTTGTTTTTGAATGATTTTTGGAAGTCCATGGAAGGTTTAAAAGGTAAGAAAATACGAAGAAATTGACGGGAAATAGTAAAAATCATTATTTCAGTTTTCCATACAAATAGTCCGTATCTATCAAACCTTTGACATATTATTTCATTGTGAGGGAATACGAAGTTTGCCGGGTCAGCTAGTATAAATGAAAAAACAATACCACCTATTTTAATAGGTTAAAATGTGACTTAAAAAATTTAAAACTTGAGATGTAACATTGTAACATTAAAATTGTGTACAGAAAGCTTAAAATGTGTACTTATTGTTTATGAGAATCTATTGGAATAATTCCACTTAGGCACCATTACATTTATATTTATTGGCTCATTTTCATTGGTCGTTTGAGTATGGGGAGATTTCTGTTTAAGCATGTCATAGGGTGATGTATGATATTCCTCACCGCACATTAGACAGTACCTAGTTTTGAAATTGTGGTGCTGAACATTAAACTCCCACAGCCCGCACTATGCTTGCTTTACATCAACCGACGAATTTCATTGGTTGTTAAGGCCGCTGATGGGGAGTACCCACATGCTGTACATCGACTACATATTGACGACGCACTTTCACTAGTTGTTATAGCGTATTCGGGGACTCCCCGCATGCTGCTTATCCACCAATGAAAGTGAGCTATTACTGTCATTAAGTATCAATTGGATGTTAAGTACCTAATGCCACCTGAGACCTAGTTCTTATGTCTCTGTGATAGTTATTATGTACACATATTGTAGTATATGCAACACAAAATAAATTGTGACTAATTGAATTGCATATAAAAGTTTCATCTCATACTACATATATTTAAGTTTATTAACAAAATAAAAGCGATTTTTAATGAGATGTGTTTTGTAAAGAATGACGGTAATATGAACTATTATGAACTACCCTCATTTAATCACAATAAAAATATAAATATCAAATTTGAATTCAGCTAAATGAGACTTGAAAATACTACTATTTGAATTCATTATTAAATTCTATTTCATTAAAATTTGTTTGGTGAATGATATCCATTCACCAATTTCCATTTACTTGTTACAATTGATTTATCAAACACTAGGTAAAAGCAATAGAACTCACAAATGTCATTCACTTAAAACTAAAATTATTATCTACATCAGTTCATTCTATAATCCCATTCTGATGAGATTACTTCAACACTAATTCATTTCTGACATCTATGTCTACGGCCAAGTTATTAATTTTCTTTCCTTTTTTCTTGGAGGCACATCCACTTCCAAAGTTGCCTGAAAATTATAAAATAATTTAAATAAAATAATATTTCATTAGTTAATAACTAAATTAGTTATAATGGGTCTGGTTAGCAGAACAAAGGCCACCATTATTTTAAATGTCAGATGTATTCTTGTTAGGTACTATCACAGATGATAGTAGTATCAAGTGTGTTTTAGTTTGAAAAGTACTTAATTAGACAGATAAGATTTATTAAGACAGTAAACCATTTCTAATTTTATGCTGATTTGACATAGAGCAACACGGAGGGGAGTAGCCATATGCAGGCTTTTCCCTCTGTTAAAGTAAAAGACCAAATGATCTTACGCCTGTCGCCTAGATGTTCAATTTGTTTCTGCATTTGGTTAAAGTCAAGGTTTGAGTTTCGTAGTGATAGACGATTTTTGTAGTGTGCGTGTGTGTCGCACGCATTTCCTCCCGCAAAAAATGACAGACTATTTTGCATCGGTAATACACGCTATGGCTACTCCCCGCGTCCTCCCCAGTCCGCCGCGACCGGTGGACCGCGTTGCTCTATGTGATTAGATTACGTATTTTTGTAAGGCCTTACGGTAAACACTAGTGATGTGCCGAATATCCGTATACAGATCCGTATCCACGGATAGCCGAGGAAAAATAAAGATCTATATCTGTGTCCGTATCTGTTACTTTAACAGTGGATCTAATCGAGATCTGTCATCTAATTAAATTTCAATACATGATGTAACTCTATAAGAAGTAGATAAGGTAGCATGGACAAGTTATTTAATTCTATTTAGTTTACTTTTTAGTGTATATACAGCTCTGCAGATCTTGACAACAAATATCCGGATACATATCCACGGATATACATTTTTAATTATCGGCATTCACTAGTAAACACACTCAATATTCCTCATTTGGATATTTGTTTGTCTAGGTAGGATTCTTGAGCAAGGTGGATTCAAAACAATTTGAAACACACCCACCAAGGAGGGCAAGGTATCGCAAAAATAAATGAAAAAACTAGTCATACATAACAAAAATATCATGTAACTATCCAAAAATATGTTATGACATAATTTAAAAAAAAAATCATAACTGAGCTACAAAAGATGCAAAAGTTGCTTACACAAAAAACATTAGCCCCCTTATTCATAAACGTATATTAGATACGTTTTAGCTATGGAATGTTTGTCTTTGTCAGTTGCATTGTCAAATGTGCAGGATAAAAAAAGATAAAGGAGAGATTAGCAACACTTTAGCTAAAATATGTTTATCAATAAGGGGTTAAGTGTTCAGCCAGTACTTGAAGTGTAACTGAGAATTTTATTTAAAGTAAATTTTAAGTAAGATCACTCGCTTTTAAATAAATAACAATGATGAATAAAAAAAGAACGTTAGTAAAAAAGTGTTAGTAAAAATAAAAAAAAACAAAATGAAGCACAGGTTTTATGTACTTACCCCATCAATTGATCTGATCCTCTTAAAATTATTAACATTATTAGTGGCCATTACCTCTATTTTTATTCTTTTCATTTTCCCCGTCAACATATCTGGTGGTTGTTTTAATCTATCATGGCTATCTGGATGTAGTCTCTTTTGTGCTTGTTTATGATCACAATCCATTTTATTCTCAAGTGGTGGACTAGTATTTCTAGTTCTATTTAAAATCTTTCCTCTACCTGAGTCTCTATACTTCCTCTGACCATAAGGGACGCAGAAATTGTGAAACACCTCTAAAAGTTCATGTCTTGCCATCCTTTCAATGTTGGGAACTCGTAAATGTCTCTGTAAGCAAATATTGTACTGTAATAGTGTTCTTCTACAAAAGTCTAAACGAGTTAAGAATACACCGTTCACAAAAGGGTTACATAGTTACCTCATTGATAATATAAATTAATTGTTCATTGGTTAGTAGTTCGGGGTGTAAAAGTAAATCACTAGGTACAGCCATTATTCTACATTTAATCTCACATGATATTCATTCGTATTTATAACAATTAACAACAAAATTCAGAGGAAAAATTGGAAGGAATCACAAAACAAATCGCTAATATCCAATTGAGGGAGCCTATCTGTCACTGTGACAATGTCACATGTCAAGTTGTCAAGATCAATTAATCGGAACGGAATAGGTATTTTTGGATCAACGAAATCGATTTTCTTAATGGATCTGTAGTACTGGATTAATCCAGTGAATTGTTAGTATTTGTCCAAAGAATATCAAGAATAATCAAGATTCAAACGTTTGGAGAAACGATTTGAGTTATAAGGCTTAGCACGCACTACGATCAATCGCGACTGGCTTAGAAATAGCTGAAAATGCAAAACTATATACAAACACGCATTGCAGCTGGTGTGCTCGGATATGTATGAAAATTTTGCGAGAAGGAAAATCAAGTGAAACACGAAAGCTGAGGTATCACGCAAGTATATGAATGAAGGTACTCTATGTTTATTTATTTCAATAACACCCGTAAAAATTGTTCTATTTTAAGTAATGTACTCTTTTGCCTTTCATCATTAAAATAATAATTAATAATCAAATCTGAGCTCAAACCTTTCTGTCTTACTCCGTACTCTAATGTTTAGGGTTTTGACATAACATGATGCTGAGAAACTTTTTTTACTTTCACACAGCATGTCAAATCAAATCGAAGGACTGTCTAAGAAACAGGCATAGATAGAGTTTTTCGATTGTTGTAGTCCTTGACAGTGTATTTCAATGACGAAATAGGAGTTTCAGTTCCCAATCTCTATTTGCAACCAAAGTAATTGTCATGAAGGTCAAGGCTTTATTTTAATTCAGCTTTGAATGACCCCGTAATAACAATATCACAGAGACATGTCATAATAAGAACTAAAGTCTCAAGGGTGGCAAGGCAACTGGCAACGCGTCTTCACTTTAACCACTGGTCACATAATCATCATCACTTAACATAAATGTGAACTGCATGCTTGTTTGCCACCTTCATTACTTATAGAAAACACACGTTCTTATAGTATATTTTATCAGGGATGCATTAAATCTTTTACACTCTGGTTATAAACCCACATCATTAAAATAATCCAGCAGATGGTCCCAACATTGAGCAACACCGGAGGGGAGTAGCCATATGCAGGCTTTCCCCCCTGTCAAAGTACAAGCCCAAATGGGCCTATACCTGTCGCCTAGGTGTTTAAATGTGTGCGTGAAATTGTTTCTGTATTTTGTTAAAGTCAGGGTGTGAGTTTCGTAGTAATAGACGATTTTAGTAGTGTGCGTGTGTGTCGCACGCATTTCCCCCCGCAAAATATGACAGACTGTATTCCGCCGACCAGTCCGCCGCGACCAAGCCGCGATCGGTGGGCCGCGTTGCTCTATGGGTCCCAATGGTGACTTAAAAATGTTCCACCACTATTGTTCGAGTAATGGTACTCGATTCGATTCGTCGATTCGTTCTTGTCATTTGTCAGAAATTCAGATTTGTCAATTTGTCTGTTATGTTCAATTGTGTTGTCAGTTGTTCAGTTGTCAAGTGCGGGTGCAGTGGTGGTGCTGTCTTCTTCTGCAGATTTCGATTGTTTGCTTCACCGTCCCATATTTTATTTTGGACTCTTGGAGGCATATTTAATTTTATACTTCTCAAGCTTCCCTCTACTAATATTTTTTTTACTGTCTCCTTTCGGTGCTTTTTATCGTGATACCCGCGCAGTGAAAATTATTTAACGAAAAAAAATACCTCGCGCCTCGTAAATACATTGATGTTCGGTAATAATTTTGAGAACAGCTGTGTGAATATAAAATAAAGCGCAAATGCCAAACGTCGTCAGGTGTATATCGATGCGAAAACTGGACCGGGGTTGTGTTATTCGGTGGGACTATGTTGTTTCTCAGTGCCTTAGCAATCGGGATGATGAGTGGGTTGGATAATGTGACAGAGGTGCCGGACAGTGACGTGCGGGAGATGGGGCTGCTGGAGACGACGCGGGGCGCCCCGTCGGGGGACTTCGTCAACGTGACGGTGCAGGAGCGACCCTCCATGTGGGATATGTACCTGAATCACTGCCCGAAGTGGCGCCCGATCAATCATATATTTTTTCAAGTGGCAAATATATTCTTTCTGCTCTCATTCCTGGCTCCGCACACTCCCAGTGGACTCATCTGGCTCCGAGTAGCCCTCATCCTGGGTTGTGCTTTCTCGGGCATGTGGGCTTGGAGTATTGAATGCTATTTGGATGCTGTGTTGTGGAACAGTGCATTTGTGGTCATTAATTTTGTGTATTTCGCTGTCCACTTCTATCTAATGCGACCGATCAAGTTCCATAAGGATATTGAGGAGGTAAGTTGTTCTTTTATTGTTTATTATATGGTTTGTTATTTTTTGTTTATTATAATTATTTTCATTATCTTATTATCAAATAACAAATAAATATGACGAACACCAATTTATTTTAGGTAAATGTGTATATGTTTGTAAAGGCTCCATTTAATTTATAATAAAGACGACCCGGTTAGTCCAGCGGTGTGAGATGACCGTTTGATTCGAAGGGTCGCAGGTTCGATCCCCGCACTGGGACATATATTTGTATGGCCTATTTGTTTTGGGTCTGGGTGTTTATGTATGTGTTGTATGTGTACAACGGCACCCACGACACACCTACTGTGGGGCTGTGAGTGTAAGAGTATTTTTAGTGTATTTTAATAACAATGTAAGATGCTCAATGTGTCAACAGCATCCAATTCATAGAAGAATTTTCTGAAATTAACTCAATCTCTCTTATTAATTGATGATTTAGTTTGATTTAGGTACAATTATGCACAAACCTTTTCAATCTGTAATATATAACAGCAATTTTTATATTTACTATGTTAAAAAACATTTTCATTCCATAACAGAAGAGTCATCGTTTTGGTTTTTAATAACATTGTTGTTAAAAATTATTGTTATATTTATTTTCTTATATCTAAACTATTAGATAGTTTTATCTTAATAATACTCTCATTTAAGAAATATGTTATCTGCTGATTAGTATAATGGTTATAAAATAATTATGATAATTGCATCAAAGTTCAACATGCTAATGTTATCAATGTAGGTTTATGAAATGTAATGGCCTTGTCTTGAAATTAGAACATTTTAAAAATATATCTGTTTAAAAAAAATGATGTAATGTAACCTTCAAAAGAAAATGGAAAAAACAATTATGTATGTAGTTACTGCTGTCCTATCTTAAAAGACCATAAAGTGACATTGATAAAAATTGTAAAATACTTTAAAAGGTGTAGTTATCCGAAAACAGAGTCTTCACATGTTGGTTTTTAAAATCAATAAAAAATATTTATTTATTTATTTAAACTTAAATGCACCTAGTACATAAGGCAGACTTAATGCCATAGGGCATTCTCTACCAGTCAACCATGAGGTAGTGGAATACTGATAGTAGGGGTGCAATTATAAAATATGGATTAAAGAAGTACTAAATATAACTACAAGTATTTAAGAGAAATTTCCTACAGTGTATAAAAGTCAATTTCGCTCCAATGACATCTGATAACACTTGTTCATGTTGGTCTCATAGATTATCAGTCTGCTGGAGAGCTTTTGCCGCTCAACACTGTCCTGTCAAGAAATAGGAGCCTGTCGGTGGGCTGCTAAACTAGGTGATCTGCATAAACACGTGTCTTATGATCTAAGAAAGGATGGTGGTATACAGCTCCATAATTTCTGGCACAAAAGCATGTCTTGTGTTGCCTCTCCTGGGGCCTAAGATATTAAAGGAAATTACAGGTTTATACATTAGCACTTCACCAGAATACAATAGTGCTGAACACTACCATTTAGTCCACTAGATTAGACTTAGATTATGTAATGCAATGGTGTATATGCCGTGATGGATCACTAAAACTCTGCCACCAGTAAAATTACTTAATTTGTTTACTCTGGTGTTCTACTGCAATGTGTGTGTGTGAATATCCTGAAATATTCATAAATATATATCCTTAAACATTCATAGATTTCAGGATCTCTTTAAAAATAAACATGTTATCAGTTTGGGCCCCATTTTCAAAGAACTAAGCAGGTATGTTATCATCTGATTGGTTGTATGTTGTAATCCGTCCGACTTTATATCACAAGCATATCTAAATCATTGCAATAAATTGTTAATCCTTATTTAAATGAGTATTAGAAAATTTAATCAAGTGTCCGATAAAAATCAAATCAATGCAAAAACCTTGTCCGTCTATATTCTGCCTACGTTCATACATAAATAATGAAGTTGCATTAAATTACCATATTATTATATCTATATAAAGAAACTTAAAAGAATGTTGGACGGCTGATATGATATATTGGTCATTGCTACCTGTATTCTATTATCTAGATGAGATAACCCATTAAATATTCAGTGACATAAAACATATTTGTCTGCGTCATTCTCTATTGCCTTGAAAGAGATAGATATATAATAGGATTCAATATTTTTTGCAAAGAATCAGGTTCAAGGCTTACTCCTGTTTCTTTAATTAATGTATCGATGACATCAACCTCTATCTTTATTGTCAGATGAATGCGTTGTTTGTTGATTGATAAGAAATTACTTAGATAGGTGCCTACTTTTGTAGGTCACTCAATACATAATAAATAATAAATACCCTTACACTCACAGCCCGACATCTATAATATAAAAATAAGTCGGGTTTTCCTTCCTGACGCTATAACTCCAGAATGCAAGAACCGATTTCCACGGTTTTGCATTCGTTGGAAAGGTCTCGGGCTCCGTGAGGTTTATAGCAAAGAAAATTCAGGATTATAAAACGACATCCACGCGAGCGAAACCGCGGGCAACAGCTAGTTAGGTATAAATAAACCTGTGTCGTGGGTGCCGTTGTACACACACAACACATACACAAACACCCAGACTCGAAACAAATAACTGTAGGCTATACAAATATTGGTTCCGGTGCGTGGATCAAACCAGCGACCCTTCGAATCAAACGGTCGTCTCACACCGCTGGACTAACGGGATCGTCAAAGTGGAGAATAAAAGTTTGTATTAATGAAAGATATAAACCGCTAAATACGAAGTAGATAATTAATCTATGGATTTAACTGAAAATTGGCTCAAACATAGCTTAGGGCCGTATCGTCATTGATGCGTATCGTAAACATTTTTTAACATCATTAACGGGCGAAGATCTGCCTGAGCAATCAGCCGTTTCCATAGCAATGCCTGCAGCGCTATGAAATCCTCTTCACCCATCAAGTCGGCTTCCCTTTTGGTACCTATCCTCTTCATCTTGGAAGTTCCAACAGCCGTAGCGCCAGTAGGTATCTCGCGGTTGTGTTTTTTTTGTCGCGATGCGCAGCCCCTGTCTGCCTTCTCACCTTACGGCTTCGAAAGATGGCCCTTTTGTTGCCCCCATCCCCAAAGAGCCCCGTCTTTGTGTGTGGTATAATATCCGTCTTCAGCCAGTCCGGCCACCTTGCCATCCCTGTCCACCGGCGTCGGAGCGCTTGACCACCCGGTGTAAGCTAGGACCCAGGCTTTTTTTTATTTTTTGTTTTCACGAGTCTTCCATTTTTTTCAATCTCTCACGGATTAGGCGGCCAGTATTGGCGCAGACAATTGAACTGTCTTATTTTTTTTGTGGCCTGACAGATTAATTGCGGTAGAGTTCCTGTGTAGGAGCCCGAGGGCGTAGGCACAACCGCATTACCTAATTTATCTGCCGCTTAATGGTAGTGTTCAGCACTATCGTGTTCCGGTTAGATGGTAATGTATGGCCCCGTAATAACTACTATAGAGACATAATAACTAAGATCTCACTCAGGCTACTTACCTTACCATCAAACAATGTGAACTGCAAATGCTAATAACTGCATATTTGTTAAGCACTGTCATTAAATATCTACTTACCTACAAAAAATTTAATTGTTTCGAGTCGTTAAAATAATAGCACCAATCGCTTTCTCCTATAATTTTAGGCCTGGTGACACTGGCGCATTCAACCTAGTTGCCCAACTTCGCCAACAAATATAGTCTCCTAGACGTAATTGTTCACTGCCATATCGTGAGCTACTAATTGCTTTAATAATTTCTCATGAATAGAATGGCTGTCTCTTTGTTATAAGTTATCTGTGTCATGCCGCAAATTCATGCCTACTGCATGTTCTAATTTGGATTGGATTTTGATTGAGAATAGAGTTGCAAATCTTGCAAACCACTACTGGTTACCACCCAAAAACATTAGGGACGTAAGAACGTTAAAAAATGATTTACAGTGGAGCGTCGATTATCCGAACGTCGCTTAACCGAACGACCGCTTATCCGAACGCAGTAACGCGCGGGTCAATGCCGCCCGCGCTTCAGTTTTCGCCCATTAGTCGCGACTCGTTCACTTGTTATTGTACTCGTACGTTCAGATAATGAAGTTAAAAACATAGTTAGTGCTTCTGAAGCGTTTACTTGCTTAGATATTGCCTTGAGCTGGTTTGAAACATAGCCCGAGAGCGACCAGTATCAAATATCTGTTCTCAAAAAAGTACGCGATCTAGCTGCTCGTAAGCGGGTAGGCTTGCTTCGGCAGACGAAGATTCAAGATTTCTTTAAGCGTTAATTGTAATTCGTAAACACTAGTTTTACTGCAAGATTTTCTGCACTTTTTTGTTTATTTCCTATTTGTATATTCATTTATTATTTCGCAATAACACATGCGAGTGAACTTTAGAAATTAAAGAAAAAACAGAAAGAAAAATTTGACTTCGGGCCAACCAGTCGAGCTGGACTGGTTATCCCTTTTTTTCTTTATTTCCTATTTGTCATTAAAAATATTCATAAATGTAAATAATATGGTTTTCATTTACCTGTACGTAAATTTCTATGGCTGAATCAATATAATTATGTACATAGTTAGATTATCCGAAAATACCGGTTTTCCGAACACCCACGTCCCCCAATTAGTTCGGTTAATCGACGCTCTACTGTACATCTCTTTTACTGGTTTCTCTTTTCAAGTCGTATTGGCATAAGCACCACTGTATTCAATATCTGATCCATCTGCCGCCAAATGGTTGTGTTTAGCGTTCAGGGTGCATTCCCTTTGATTACAGTGGTGTAACCACGGGGAATATGGTATTCCCGGTGGACACACCTTCATAGAGCATTATCGTGTTCCGGTAATGGTCATGGTGGTAGTTGTCAACTGGTGGCAACTCATATGAATGTTGATCTCCAGATTTTGTGTGCTTAGATGCTATAGGCTGCATTCAGTTACGGTCATTGTGTGTTCAGTTCAGTGCTTGTTTGCCACCATCATTATATTAGGTGTTGATACACGCTAGTTTTAATCTGTGCTTTTCTGTATGTTTTATTTTTATAGATACTAGTGTAACCTGCGATTTCACATACATTTTGGGAATCGCTTCTTGTACCGTTCGCTCCACAAGCCACAAGTAACTCTTGTCGCTTGGTGGTAGAGAGCTAATACTTTTCTCGATATGTATTTGATCACACGTGGCTGGTACTACAGAACAGTATTGTACTTTCAACGGTAATTTTCCGAACAATCTCTTGAGATATAGGCCAAAAAGACATGAGGCTCAGCCAAATATTTCCAAGCTTTTAGTTAGTGTTAATGATGACGAAGAGATGGATTCTTTGAGTTCGATGATTTCATTGAGACAAACCCGCGTGTCGTTTATCGTAGTGTCGACTCTGTGGTTTCCCTTGCTTTGCATAAAACTTCTTTCTAAAGGGCGCCCATACAAAACTGCGATGCGATGCGACGACGCATCGCAGGAACTTACGATGCGAATTGCTACCATCCGATTTCGTCTGACATAATTATTGAAAGTATGGTCAACTGAATCGCATCGCAGTTTTGTGTGGGCGCCCTAAGACTTGGAATACCATTGATTATCGAACAGAACCATGACAATGTTATGGTACTAGTACACTTAATTTCCATTTTGCAGGATACAATCAAAACTAGTTTATAGCGTTATTCCTCTAAGGTTGATAGTGCACACGTGTTGGCAATATCCAGAATAAGGAAACTGCGCATCCAAGGAAGGAAGTCGCCCCGGATCTAGATAGGTATTGTCTGAGATGGAAACATGGATGTTTTACTTTGGCACGGCCTTTTCTATATCTCTAATGGCGTCTTGTGCACGTGGAAAGTTCATTAGGTGTTAATAAAGCGTGTAGCCGGTTTTTATTTGTTTTTCTTGTTGTCTTTAGACGTATACTAGATAATATTATAAAGAGGTAAAGTTTGTAACTTTCTATGTTTGTAGGGGCTAATCTTCGGAAATGCTGAACCGATCGTGAAAATTCTTTCATCAGAAATCTATACTGTTCAGGAGTGCTAGACTATGTTTTATTATGGTAGTAGTAATGTTATAACATTACATCCGTGCGAAGCCGTGGCGGGCCGCTAGTATTAGAATAATCCTCTGTCTAAATATTTCTCAATAAAACTTTTTCCAATCTGATTGCTACTCCCATCTCATCAGAGTTCTAGCGTAGGGACTCGAGGGCGTAGGCACCACCCTATTACCTAATCTATCTGCTGCCAAATGGTAGTGTTCTGCACTATTTTCACTTGATATCTAAAGCTCCATCGCTACAGCTCGACCTTCATCGGTTCTCGCTTCATCATAAAAATCTCGAACCCTTATATCCAAAAAGCGACAGCCCTATTAACAGTTGTGAACGTTAATAGGGCTGTGAAAACGTGGGAGGTAATTGTGTAAGATGCTTTATGTTTATTGCACTTGTGATTACAACATGTCATCAATTCCAAACGCCTACACGAATAGGTGCCGTGCTTAGGTCTCTACAAACAAGAGCTTTTTTCGTTTAAAATATTGTTGTTATGCGAGTAGAAACGAACGTGTTAGGACGAGACATAGAGCAACACGGGCCACCGGCCGCGGCGGACCGGAGGGGAGTAGCCATATGTAGGCTTTCCCCTCTGACAAAATACAAGCCTAATGGTCGTACGCTTGTCGCCCAGATGTTTAAATGTGTGTGTGAATTTTTTTTGTGTATTTTGTTAAAGTCAAGGTGTGAGTTTCGTTGTAATAGACGATTTTCTAGTGCGTGTGTGTATCACACGTAACCCCCCCAAAAAAAATAACTGACTGTTTTCCATCGGTAATGAGCGCTATGGCTACTCCCTTCCGGTTCGCCACGGCGGCCGGTGGCCCGTGTTGCTCTAGCAGAGAATATGTAATAATACTACGTATAGAATGGACACTTCGACGTCCCGCCCGATTTCCCCCGCATCACCCAACCTCCTCCCCTCTTATGGGCTACGTTTGGTATTCTCTACGTGCTACGCACACAGATGCACGTGTAAATTCACGTCACTGATTGATGTCTGTGTAATAGAGACCAAATTAAGCGTTTGTATGGAATTTAGGCGCAGTGTCCGCGGTGTCTCGAATCGCGGTGGTGTGTAGAATCTCGTGAATTTAGAAATTCAAAAAATACTCCCTCAGAAGTCTAGTGGTAGCGTGCCACTACTCTTACGCTGGGGTCCTCTGGTTCCTGGGTTTCGATTCCCGGGACGGGGGCTATCAGAGACAACAGTGTCCTAACTATGGTTTGAATAGAAGGTGAGTTGCCCGACTTTACGCATAAGTAGACATAATAAATAATGCTCTATTTGAAAATACACTCTCCAAAACATACCTTGACGACCCGGTTAGTCCAGCAGTGTGAAACCACCGTTTGATTCGAAGGGTCGCGGGTCCGATCTCCGCACCGGAACAAATATTTGTATGGCCTACAGATATTTGTTTCGGGTCTGGGTGTACAACGGCACCCACGACACAGGTTTATACCTACTGTGGGGCTGTGAGTGTAAGCGTATTTTTTTTTTAATTAACAATGGAACATGCGTAGTTTACGAAAGTATCGTAGTATGAAGTCAGTCTACCAAAAAGTTCCTTCATTAAGTCGGTTACCGGCGAAATTAAGAAATTCTTACGCTGAAACAAGGACAAACTTTACAGACATTGTCTCTGCGATGTGACAAAGAAAAACTTGTTGTATGAATGTTTTATATTATTTCGCATTAACACATGCTTGTGAAATATATTTCACAAGCATGTGTTTTGTTGTATGAAACACTAGACCTGTCCGCTATCTCGACTACTAACTTGGTCTCTATACTTGGTCTAGAGATAATTAGTCGGAGTTTTACTGTTGGTAGAGCTCCAGTGAAGGAACTCGCGGGCGTAGGCACCACCGCATTACCTAATATACTTGCCGCTAAATGGTAGTGTGCAGCACTATCGTGTTCTGGTCAGGGTGGTCATTTCCGGCACAGAGGCATAACACCTTAGGCCTCAAAAGTTTTGATCTCTGGTCTTTGTGTGGGTGTCTATAGGCTGCAATCATAACTAAACATCAATGCGAACTGCATGGATGTTTGCCACTTTCATTACATAAAAAAACATCTTACTTAAGAGATAATCTAAATCCACACAAAGTGAACTTTTTCTTTACACCTCAATTTATATTTGGTACTGTAACCTTTAACCTTATAATAGGTGAGCAAAATCATAATCTGTGGCATCAGCTTTAATCACTTTTGCCCCTGAATCAAAGGCTCGATGAACAAAAATAGAATGCCTTTAGCGTTCCGCGTCGTTATGTTCTAAGTGACTGTTTGTGTGTGTGTGCACTTATCGCTCACTTACAAATTCTGTCGCCACCCACGCGGACATATAAAATGATCTCTTTGATCTTAATGTCAGGTTTTGACGTTGAACGATATTAAGGCATTTATTTCAATTTCACCTGTACACCTTGTTGTCTGATAATATTAGCATTTTTTTTTGGGAACAGAGAAACGGAAGAAGGTCTCCTGATATTCTGACATATTTTTTCTTACAGTTCTTTGTCAATCGTTGCTTTCGGAATAAATAAGAATGGATTGTCAAATTAATGCTGAGGTTTGAATACAATGTTTGGTCAATTATGGAGCTAAGATTTTTTTTATCTTTGATGCTCTATTCTACTCTAATCATCACTCCAGCTGAAAGACGTCCATAGCTGGACAAAGCCTTCCCCAAAGACGCCCAACAGTATCCGTCATTGGGGGTGAATATATACTACTACTCTATAGCGTCCAATTTATTGGAAGTTCTATAGTGAATTAATGTCGATTGGTTCATATTACAATGAGTATCGCTGAAGTGCCCTGTTTTGTTGTTTCCCGCAACATGATCTGCGTTGCATTTGATATTTGCTTAAAAAGTAGCTTGTGTCTCCGTTTTTTTTTCTTTTTTTTTTACGTCGTAAAGTGGCATACAAGCTTGCAGATTACATTAATGGTAAGTAATATTGTGGCCTATAAAAATCTACATGAAACCAGGATGTGTTGCCACTCCTGAAGCCTATGGTGTTATGCCTATGGTGTTATGCCTCTGTGCTGTAAATTACAGGGCTTTATGGGGTCTTAAGAGACTACCTCCATGATAAATTTCATCACAATCGACTCACCGGTTTGGTTAAAAATAGGCTTTTGTCCAGCAGGGTCTTTCAGTTCTAGTAATTCATCGAATGAAACTGACTCAAAAAATAAATCATAAACATTATCTTCTTTCTCCACTGTGTGTCTTTCCACGTATCGTAGTGCTTAGTGTATATCACATATTACGTTAGCCCTGCACCCTTCGCTTACTTTCTAATTCCAGTTAGGAAAAACGTGACTGAAATGTTGTACGCGAAGGGCCCTTAATGTGTTTACCAGTAAGATTTTCGCTCGATACTAGATAGGAAATGTATATATATTAATCTGATATTTCGTCCATTATTCAGATTTGGACGTTTTTTTTTATGTAATGAAAGTGGCAAACAAGCATGCAGCTCACATTGATGTTAAGTGATGACTGCAGCCCATAGACACCCACACAATGACCAGAGGTCAAAATGCAGATGCGTTACCACTCCTGAGGCCTAAGGTGTTATGCCTCTGTGCCGGAAATTACAGGGTCGTACATTACTACCTGATCGAAACACGATAGTGCTGAACACTACTCTGCATCTGCATCTTGACCTCGGTCTTTGTGTAAATGTCTATAGGCTGCAGTCATCACTTAACATCAATGTGAACTGCATGCTTGTTTGCCACTTCCGTAACATAAAAAAAACATATAACGGAATCGAACACGATAGTGCTTAACACTACCATTTCGCGGCAGATAGATTAGGTAATGCGGTGGTGCCTACTCCCTAGAGTTCCTGCACTGAAACTCTAGGCCTCGGGAGGGGCTGATGGCACAGTTCCTCCCTAGGTTTAAGTCTTTATGATTTTTATACTGTGAATGCAAATGAAGAATGAGAAAATCAACTACATTTGTGTGAATAGTAAAACCGCGAATGGAACGGGTCGCGATGAAATTTGGCAACGGTTTTGGGGCTTTAGTCGGTGACCGGAGTAAATAATAACAGCTCGGACTTAAATCCGTTTACTTAATATTCTAGGTTTTTGGCAGTATTGTATGCGGGTATTTGATTTCAAAATAAAGTTCACATACCGCCTCTTTACAAGAATAATGTGACATTTCATGTAGAACGATTTAGATGAAATGTGACGTTATTCTTGTAAGAATAATGTTGCATTTCATAAAGAACGATTTAGATGAAATGTCACATTATTCTTGTAAAGAAGCGATACATTTTGATATGTGAACTTTTACATGTTGTGTTGACTTCTTTTCCTTTGGGTCGACTTTTATAATGACATACCTAGTTTCTTGTTTTTTTTCGTTATGTGCGACGATATGAGACGATTATACAAACTGTCTTATTTAAATATGAAATTATTCGAAATGTGACCGAAAAATGTCAATACCCTTGCCACTTGCCACCACATAGAATTGTATCAACTCGACCTTTGTATACGCCTTGAACCTACAATCGTGAATTTATGTTATCTCTTTCTCAATCCTATTAAAGAATGCATCCAGACACGAAAAATTTCGGCTACATTCTTGTGAACAGTAAAACCGCGAATGGAATGGGTCCCGATGAAATTTGGCGTCCGCTTTGGGGCTCTAGCCGGTGACTGAAGTAAATAATAACTGCTCGGCTTTAATGCCGCCGGTTTAATATTCTTGGTTTTTGGCAGTATTGTATGTAAGTTTGATTTCAAAATAAAGTTTACATAATATTTTTATATGTGAACTTTTGTAAGTATGTGGTGCTGTGTTGACTTCTTTTCTTTTGGGTCGACTTTTTTTTATCTACTAAGGTGGCAAACACGCATGAAGCTCACGTGTCTCTTTTAAATATGCTTCTATTCTCACAGTAAGATTCCTAATAGCATCCTTGGGGTATGACAATGTGACCGGAAAATGACAATACTTTTGCCACTTGCCACCATATGGCATATAAAAATATCTAAAAAACTGAATGCACGCCTTAGAAGTAAAATCGTGAATTTATGTCAACTCTCTCGCTCAATCCTTTTAAAGAATGCATCCATGCACGAAAAAATTCGGCTACATTTTTGTGAACAGTAAAACCGCGAATGGAATGGGTGCCGATGAAATTTGGCGTCCGCTTTGGGGCTCTAGCCGGTGACCGAAGTAAATAATAACTGCTCGGCTTTAATGCCGCTTGTTTAATATTCTTGGTTTTGGCAGTAGTCGCCTTTTATGTTGTGTGTGGCTTGGATTTCGAAATTAAGTTCGAACGTGAATACTTGTTTATAGGCACCGTTTTTTAAAAAGTATGTATACCATATCTGACTTCGGGATCACGATTTGCTTTATATCACACTAGCGACCCGCCCCGGATTCGCACGGGTTCAATTTTACCTACATTACTACTATCGCAATAATAGCTTATACCACTCCTGAATAGTGTAGCTTTCTGATTGTAAAATAATTTTCATGATTGGTTCAGTAATTCCTACGATTAGCCCCTGCAAATAAACAAATAAACAATCAAAGTAACAAACTTTACATCTTAATATTGTTATAGATTAATCCGAAAGCCCATAGCAAAGTGATTACGCCTCAGGTCCAGCCTGATTTCGGTGTACACGTACATATATTCCTGTAAACCAATATAATCATGTCCTGATCAGTCCAATGCAAACCAATCTAGTGATCAAACCGGCTAAATATTGTACATATCAGATTACGGCGCCTACCCACTGCGATGCTAGGGATGCAAGATGCAACCATCGTGAAGATAAACGATGTATCGATACTATTAATAAATAAATGAAGAATGAAATACGCTCTCATAGGCTCTCACACTAGGTATAAACCTTTGTCGTGGGTGCCGTTGTACACATACAACACATACACAAACACCCAGACCCGAAACAAATATCTGTAGGCCATACAAATATTTATCCCGGTGCGGGGATCGAACCCGCGACCCTTCGAATAAAACGGTCGTCTCACACTGCTGGACTAACCGGGTCGTCTGATACATCGATGCTTAAAACTACTCGTACACTGGTGGTAGAGCTCCAGTGACGGAGCTCGCGGGCGTAGTCACCACCGCATTACCTGTTTTACTTGCCGCTAAATGGTAGTGTTCAGCACTATCGTGTTCCGGTAATGTACGGCCCTGTAATTTCCGGCACAGAGGCATAACACCTTAGGCCTCAGGAGTGGTAACGCATTTGCATTTTGACCTTGGTCTTTGTATGGGTGTCTATAGGCTGCAGTAATCACTTAACATCAATGTGAACTGCATGCTTGTTTGCCACTTCAATTACATAAAAAAAAAAAAACAACAAAGAACTTTTTTCTTTAAGGGGTTAAGTAGCCTGAATGACCTTGGCAAAACGGAGCTCATCAAATATTTGTCAAAATTTGAGCGATCTAGCGGATACTCGCTGTACTTGGTCGAAACGATCAAAGATTAAGTAATTGTAGAGAAGACAAGCATTGTTGTGCTTATTAATGTTGCATCACAGTGATTATACTACTAGAACAATTTGAATACAAGTTTCGCTATTGGTACGGGTAGCGAGCGAAACTTACTTGATTTTTGCTTGTTAGTTATGACTGCATTGCGAGCTGTCTAATCTTGGATAATTTAAAAACTTAATATTTTATATACATAAAAATGGTGTGCTGTTGTGCTATGTATGACTGTATGGTGATAGAACTTTAATGAACGAGCTCGAAGGCGTAAACACCTCCATATCACTTACTTTATCTACCAGTAAATGATAATCTCCATGTGCACCGTTATCATGTTCTGGTAAGGTGGTAATATACACTAGTATACAGTGGTAGAGTTTCAGTTGCCAAGCTCCAGGGCGAGCGAGCATCACTGCATTCACTAAATGTAAATTGGGAAATACAGTGTCCTGTAAGCGATATAATATAGTATGTAAGCAATGTAAGTATCAATGTTGGGGTTCTTTGATGTGATAAATACGAAAATGGTATCTCCTTTCAAATCAAAGACGGCGGAGATTATTATTTTTGGAAAATATGATAGTAATATGGATTTCAATTTTACGGTTTCTTGAGGTACATTTTTTTCTTATTCAAGACGGCGGGCAGAATATTTATTTTTTCTATGGGTCTTAATTTTAAAGTTTCTTGGAGTTCTGATTACAAAAATGGCATCTATTTGCAGATTCTAAATTGAACTGACTGCTGACTGATTTTTTTTTCTCAAAATATGATATGGCTATCAATTTCTAGGTTTCTTGGGGTGCTGATTACGAAAATGGAATAATTTTTCAAATCCAAGATGGCGGACATAATTATCTTTCAAATTTTGCTATGGGTGTAAATTTCGAGGTTTCTTGGGGTGCTGATTATGAAAACGGCATCATTTTTCAGATCCAAGATGGCGGACATAATTATTTTTCCAAATTCTGATATGGGTGTCAATTTTGAGGTTTCTTGGTGTGCTGATTAATAAATTGATCTGAAAAAAATTGTTATTTTCATAATTATCACCCCAAGAAACCTAGAAATGGATACCTATGTCATATTTTGAAAAGAACATGCGACCGCCATTTGGAACTGAAAAAAAAGTCATTTTCATAATCAGCACCCCAAGAAACCTCGAAATTGACACCCATATCACAATTTGGAAAAATAATTATGTCCGCCAGCTTGGATCTGCAAACGCATGCCATTTTCGCAATAAGCGCCCTAAGAAACCTCGAAATTGACACCCATATCACAATTTGATAAAATTATTATTTCCGCCATCTTGGATCTGAAAAATGAAGCTATTTTTGTAATGAGCATTCCAAGAAACCTAGAAATTGATACCCTTATCGTATTTCGAAATGAAAAATCTGTCCACCATCTTGGATCTGAAAACAGGTGTCATGTTCGCATACAACATTCCAAGAAATCATGAATTTGATATCCATACCACTTTTTCGAAAAACAACTGTGTTCGCCATTTTGGATTCATTTCAATTACTATTCTTATTTTATTTCAACAACTATTTTTATTTCACTATTTTACTAGTTTTATTTCGACTAATTCTTATTTTACTATGGTCTAGCAGAACTTGTTTCGCTGAACAATACCGCTTACCGATACAATACCGCTGTACCAAGTCCCGCATCCCGCTCCTCAAGTCGGTAGTGAATATTTTCAAGGCTAATATATATCTACTAGCTTTTACTCGCTAGCTCGTCTGCGTGGACTTCAGGTATAATACAACATACAATATACAGGTTCCCTTGAAACATCTTTAGTCCCTTAAGTTTAATTCATTAGTTCGATCGTTGGACAGGTGAGATTTTTTTTCTCATCTCTTTACCGTGACCTGAAAAATCCTCCTCTACCTCTGAACACATCTGTAAACTATATATACTCTACCTGTGAACAAAATTTCATTGAAATCCGTTCAGCCGCAATAGCATGACTGACCAACAACAAACAAACATCCATACTTTCACATTTATAATAGTAAGATTGAAAAATATCTGTATATAACTAACTAAATTATATCTTACACAAAAAATAGGTACCTACTTACTTACTCATATACAAATTACACGTAGGTATAGAGCAGATATAGCAAGTATAAAGAGTAATCAACTATATATATGTACTCCTTCAGTTAATTTGTGTTTCTTTTTCTACGTCAATGATCCGTGTTGCAACGTCAATATTGTCAATGTATTTATATTCTTTGACAACAACATAAAATCAACTCGCGCAAAAACTTAAGAGATAGCCACTATATAGTAAAATTTAAAGTCCGTAAACACTCGTGTTGTATAGTAATACATATTTTTTGTTAGGTTTTACTCATAACATTGCAGTAACATCCCAAAATACCCAAGTTTGAAATGCGGCAGCACGCTGTACGTCCTCCCGTCACAAGGGGCCGTAGCCGACTAGCCAACAGATGTTGACTGGAGATTACAGTATGGCGGGACGAAGAAGTAATTTCGACATTTTATTAATTTTCAGTAATAAAAAACACAAAAAAAAAAAACTGTAAGTAATTTAAAGCCTGTAAGAAATTTTTAATTTTCTTTTGCAATAAAAACGAAGCAAAAAGATTGTGCCGTTTTGGAGAACATTTGCATTTTATGAAAAAAATGGGGGCATTTTGAAATGGTTTTTTCTATAAGGGGGTTAGCAAATATAGCATTCTGTTCAAGTCAAAATATTAATTGAATCCTTGCCCGTCGTTTTGTATTTTTATTTTGCTGATTCAATTAACAGTTTTTTCTACAATTTTAAGAATTTAGGCATTTCATCTATCTTAAGGCCTTAATTAATTTCGATAATACACTCAGGTAAATGCAGGTGGTAAATGCAAGTGCAAGTGAAAAATGTTTTTTTAACAGCGTTCGAGTATACAACGATCACAAAGTGTATATCACGGGATCTAATTATTTGACTCCACACCTGCACTTGACGTATGTGTTTTCACACTGATTGTACCTACTAAATACTTAAAATTAACACTTGTCACTCGCACTGAATGCGCAACAAAGAGTTGATGTAAATCTTTGATGTTATTCGTATTACAATAACATCGGTACATCGATGTTTTGCAAAGGTAAAATATAAGTTTTCCCATTAAAACATCGATGTTTTAAGAATATCGATTACATTGATGTTTCGTCTACATCTCTATACGGTGGTTGTTACGTCACCCGGGGCATTCACACCGCCCCACTAACCCTGCGAGAGCGTTTTAAAGGAAAAGCCCCTTAGATGGGGGAAAATTATTTTTAGTGCAAATAGGTCACAGTATATCCGATTTGGAAAGCATTGCAATTTTTCTTCAATAATGCAACTGGGAAGTCTGGTATGTTTTGCATCCCACTTACCGCCTATATTTCTTGCTCAGGAGTTACAGTAGGTATCATCCTTCACCATTTCAGCTGTCCACTGGATAAAACCCTCCCTCAATGATAAGAGGTATAACAAATTAGACCATAGGAGGCAACGCATCTACTTTGATATCTCTGACCACATAAAGACTAAAAAAAAATGTTGAATTTGATACGATTTGAAGTTGTGATTTTCCAGATTGTGTGATAAAATGACAAAATGTTTCATTTTTAAGCGACTTCGAAAAATCTTTTTTTTTTTTATGTATGTACCCCGTTAATTCGAAAACGCCTGTACCGATTTCGATAATTTTGGTTTCGTTTGAAAGGGTGTGCCTCCCAGTTGGTCCCATTGTAACCATGTCAATATGTGATGATGAGATCCTGGAGAAATCGAGGAAACTCTTCAAATTTCATAGCACACTTGAAAGATTTACGATATTTTTTATGAAATTAGGTAATCATGTTTCGTTTTCAACGACAAGATTATTTTTTTTCGTAGAGAAGGTGGGTGGCGATTTTTCACATCATGGGACCATCATCAATTCTTGGTAAAATTGAATTCCACCCTCACCAGTTTGTGAGTCCTAAAGAGTCCGAAAGTAAAATTTTGCCTTAACCCTGAACGCTATGCAACGCAAGGCATTTACGAAACCGATGGAGGAGAAAAAAGAATAATTTTTAAATTGTATTTCGTGTCCGAGACCATGGTGCTTAAGCGACACACGCGAGAAATGCTTGCTAATAAAGCTGTCAGAATGTTTTTGTTAAATCTAATTTAATAATGCTCTTAACAGTGTTTTTACCTCGGCGATTCATCACATCTGCCAGAGAAATCGTGTACGTTTCTTGCTGCCTTGCTGACTGTATTTCAAGTTGCATTTCGATTTCCATGTTGCAGGATGGCGTTAAAAGTCGCCGGACGTGTGGTCTCTCACTATGATAAGCTGCATTTATTAAGAATCCAAGATGATTAATTTCTTAGGCATGAGTATGTACAGTATCCAACAAGAAATAATGCACATAGATCTCAGGAAGAGACGTCGGCTTATTTCGGATCTGTAGAGCGTTATCTCTCCCGCACCTTACCTATTTGACGTTTGTCGACCATTTTGATCAAGTTTTGACCAATACCGGACTACGGATGCTTACGTAGGCAGTCTGCAGTAGAGATGACGCTCTATGAAGCCAAAACTAGCTGATTATCACTATCACAGGCTTGATGTGCATTATTTCTTGATGAGCACTGTATATTATGTATACCGATTGTCAAGGTTGTGAGAAGTGTGGTTGTGTAAAACCAGGTTGTCTTGAAGATGATACAGTTAGTCAGATTTTGCCTTAACCCTGAACGCTACGGAACGCAAGGCGTTTACGAAACCGCTGCAGGGGAATACAGAATAATTTAATTTGTATTTCAGAGTAATGTCACATCAGTCTGTCCGATGGAAGATGCAAAGCGACCGAAATGTCGGGACAGTGAGTTATTGGTGGTTATGCGATACACGCGATAAATGTTCGAAAATAAAGCTGTCAGATGTTTTTCTTAAATCCAATGTAGCTAAGAGTATTTTACTCTTAGAGATTTATCACATTACATCTGTCAGAGAGATCGTGTAAGTTTCTTACTGCCTTGCTGACTGCATTTCGATTACAATGTTGCAGGATGGCGTAAAAAGTTACCGGACGTGTGGTCTCTCGCACCATGATGAATGTTGTTTTTGTGATGACAAGCTGTCCTTATGAGAACAGATCTCAAGGAGATTGATTTGTCGTTTATTCATGTATCCCGCGGTTTCAGCCGCGTTAATTGTGATCCCGTGAGAATTGCAAAAAATCCTTTCTTGACGCTTTCCTGCAGTGTTATGTATAAATCTTTTTATAATGAAAAAAGGCATGCTCCGATGGTTCTGGCAAATAGAAAGAATGTCGAATGAGCGAATGACTAAACAGATATACAATGCAAATGTGGATGGTTGCAGAGGCCCAGGAAGACCAAGACTGACCTACCATGACCGAAACCAAAATAGGTCGAGTTCTGTCTGATGGTGGGGTCAAAAGTCTTAGGAATGGATGGCGTGCATGTATGAAGAGAATGATGAAGGTAGACGAGGCACGAGAGGTTTGTCTGGACCGGGATATCTGGCGCTCTACACTCTCTGCCTACCCCGTTAGAGACCTGGCGTGAAGATACATACTTTTTATAATGCACTCATGTAAAAAGTTTTTAGGTCCATCGGGTTAGGTTAACTTTTTTGTTTCAGTATATTATTACAGTCTTAAGAAAACAAACATGTTAATAATATCACACTATTATTATGACCTATTCTTCAGAACGCTCCGATATACCTAGTATCCTCATATTATTATGTAGCTTGAGATGTAACATGATTTGGAATTCAGATTTTTTCTGTGATTGGGAATTCGACAATCGAAAACATTTACGAAGAAAGTGAACGTACATCAACAGAAACGGTTTTTTTTTATGTGTGTGTTATGGATCTTAGGTTAGACTGCAGCCTATGGTCATCTGCACAACTAGAGTTCAAAATGCAGATGCGTTATCACCCCTGAGACCTTAGTTGTTATGTCTCTGTCTTAGTTATTATGGGGACATAACAACTTAGGTTGAACATGAATCCCGAAGACGTTCGGACGTGCCTCTATCGATTTTATGCAAAGGATGTTGCAACACAAAGCAAGCTCATATTTCCTGCAGGACTGATCTGCTTATTGCGGTTTTGATATACCGAAATTTGTGTGACTTGTGTAATAGCGGATGTAATGATTCTACGTTATGTATATAACATATACATATAAGAGTTCGTGCTAATCAGGGTTCACCGACGACCCAACAGACGTTAGGATAGACAATACGCTACAAGTACATCCACAAAAGGAAGCATGATCCATTCCATCCTACGTATTTTATACACCTACCGCTACTCACTCTAGGATGTGGATGTTGAGCTGTAAAGTGTATTACATATAGGCAAATAGGTAGAGCTCACCTCAGCACCTCATTAACAAAATAAAGTGAAGTAGATACTTACTTAAAAAAATATATTTTCAAATCTGTTGGTAAATCTATTTCTAAAGAAAACAATTGGTATCCAATCCTACCGTGAGATGCTGTGGTAGGCTCCGCCTGTTCTGCCTATGTGCAATGCACGCCTTCACAGTCCTTGGGATCTTAGCCCTAGCAGAAATGATGCTATTAGAAATTTCAATTCACGAAAACAGTCGGCGCTTGGCATTGGTTAGATGTGACATGTGAGTACATGTACAAAGTATTAGTGTGCGTGCTTCACGCACTGGCCAGATGCGCCCCCGCTCTCGTTGCACACATGCACTTACACGTGTACTTACATATCTTTACCACAACCAAGAGGCCACAGCGCTCGTAATTTTCAAAAACCTATTGAGGTTATGTAAACTAAAAATCGAAAGCATTTGCGAAGAAAACGAATGTAATACATCAACAGTATCATCGTAAATCCGAGACGGTTGCACATGAATGCCGAAGACGTTCGGGCGTGCCTATCGATTTTATGCAAAGAGTGTTGCAACACAACGTGATGCCAATATTTCATGAACTACTGATCTGTCTATTGTGGTTTTGATATACCGAAATACTTGCGGTTTGTATTACAGGAAACGGGAGGAGAGGATCCGTGAATACCTATAGGCAATCGTACAGATACCGTAAACTTAACTGTTCACTTTATACCTACCTAATTCGATTTTGAATAAGGATCTCTCCCGAATAGAATCGACATCTGAAGAGAATAATCCAAGTAAGAACGCCGGGTAAAAGCAGCTTGACTATGACTCTATTGCATGAAAAGTGTTCAGATAAATCATTTCCTACAAGACACCACCGCATTACGTTGTCTACTTGCCGTTAAATGTTTGTGTTCAGCGCTCGCGCATCGACATTCAAATCTCTGGTTTTTATGCAGATGTTTGTCGACTTCAGTATTCAGTTACCGTCAATGTGAACTGTAACGCTTGTTTGTTATTTTCATGACTTAAAACAATCAGGTGATTATACGTGCACCCACAGCATCAAGGAAACGATCGCTGGCGAATCGTCAACCACTAAATAAGTACGCGCAGGTGCGTCGAGTGAAAGAGATGAATGACAGGTTAGCCACATACGGCGACTAAAACCACAGTATACTGTGCTAAAACCCCTTTGAAAAATCAGCGTACTGTGGTTTTCTATATCTCTACATGTGTGGTATTCTTAGGGTCGGAAATCTTGATGATAACTGTGATTCGACTAAAAATACCTTTCTATTGGTTTCAACTATGAGGAATGGTTGTTAAAGTATAAAGATGTAGGTAATATTACCTTCGGTCTAAAGTATCTAGTATCAAACTCCATAATAGAGCAAATTTAATGGTGCCTAATGCCTCCAATCTCCACCAGTAATAATCCCAATGTTAAAGAAATTAAACTGCTTTATTACACATCCGAACTAAAGAAACGTTGATGATCTAAGTCAGAGTTTCCCAAAGTGTGAGTGTTGAATGCCCACGTCCGGTTATTTTTATGCTTACGCGATCTAGGAATATTTATTTTATCCCTACATACACCATATAAAAGAGAATTTAATGAACAAATTGTCCCTTGCCTTAGAAAAATAACATAGGTACATCTTAATAACTTTTAGGTCATTCCAACAAATAATAGTCAGCTATTTATTTTCAGTAAAAATATGAAATTCATTAGCCGTAGTGATTTACAAAGAAATCTAAATTTTTGTAAAGCGTTTTAATTATGAACTGAAAGAAGAGTTTACATGGTTTTACTTCACCCGAAAGACGTCCACTAATGGACCAGAGATGGCCACAACAGGGTTGTGTGTCATTGGTGGAGAATATGCCATAATCGCCAAACTTGCCAGGTGGATCGATGTGGCGATCGTTTTATCGCGAAACGCTGCTGCCCATCCCCCGTTATTATTATTATTATTATATAGAATTTACTGCCGCCCTATTTTGACCGCTATTGTTCGATTGACTGCACTAGCGGCAGATTTCTACTCCACTAGTGAGCGGTAGGGTACCGCTGTACCGAGTAGAAATCTTCACGTCACGTCCGGACGCCTTATTAGGTTAGGACTATACTTAGCCTGGGTTGCACCACGATATTTGTTAAAGTTAAAGTTATTGTAACATTTCACATCCTTCTCTAACTTAAACAGATTTCTTTTAGTAAGAAAAGGATGTGAAATGTTACAATGACTTTAACTTTAACAAAAGTCGTGGTGCCAACCCAGGCTTAGGATGGTTTATGACAAAGCGATTAACGTTGAGTTATTTCTTTATTTTATCAAAGGTGTGATAACGCAGGTACAGTCGGGGAACTCTCCGCTTATCTGAAATCAATCAAATTTAGTTTTTATTACTACCGCATAATGCGTCCACGTAATCAAGCGGCTAGTTCCCCAATAGTACATACATCAACCTTCACAATTTGTTGTATTTTTTGCAACAACTACCGGGTTTTCCAAACCTGCAGTTTGGGAAACGCTGGTCAAGTTGCATGTGTGGCGATTTAAATTGTAAAATGTTCTCGTCTTCCTGCGTGCGTGCGTGAAGAACATTACAATAAAAGTATTAAAGGTATCGCTTGCGAAGTGATCTCATCGATTTAAATTCTCCTTTTTGTAAGCCATCGATTCACCGTGTCGTATGTTTTTTTTTATTTTACTTAAATACCCGAAGTTTTTAATTACTCAATTTTATTGTATTGAGCATTTAGCAACGAGGCGTATGTTTTTATTTACAGACTAGAATCTCCTTTTTGTGAGCCATCTATTCACCGTGACGTATGTTTTTTTTTAATTTTACTTAAATATCCGAAGCTTTTAATTAATTTTATTGTATTGAGCATTTAGCAACGAGGCATTTGTTTTTATTTAGATTTAGACTAGTTGTGCCCGCGACTTCGTCCGCGTGAGAATTTATGCTTGTTCAGTATCTACACGGGGGAAGTCTTGTATAAAAGTAGCCAAAGTTACTCCTTATTACATAAGCTATTTGCCAGTGAAAGTCCCGTCGAAAACGGTTTAGCCGTTCCCGAGATTAGCTCCAACAAACAGACAGACAAAAATTGTAAAAAAAAAGTTTTGGTATATGTAGAGTATATACATAGGTACATAAGCATTGATTAAAAAGCGTTTATTTCTATATTACAAACAGACACTCCAATGTTATTTATTTGTATGGATAATAATATATATTAATAGATAATACTTACTTTCACCAGCAACTTCGTCTGTTTGAACGGTTGAATATTTATGTCTCTTAGGTATGTTAATCTAAGTTAATTATCTATATTCAATATCTTAATATCTGAATTGCGGTAATCCAACTTAATTTGGGCCTGAAAGCGAATTGAATTGATAAAAATTCTATAATTTGATACGATTTATCCTTCGTTGTGAATTATCATATTTTTATTACTTTTTCAAATCCTTTATCCCTGGTTCTATTGGGACTTTTCCATTTTCTGGAAGTTTCCCAATAGGTACCTCGAAGTTTCCCGTCACCTGTTTTACATGGGCCAAAACGTAACCGGCGAATCGTGGGTGTTTGCATGTATGATTGAATGCATGCAATTAATTCTGCCTACGCCTTCGGGGATAACAGGCGAGAAGTTATGTTTACCTTTTTTTATTGTCATATCGTGTGTCCGCCTGCCCCGTCCTTGCTTGCCAAAGTTTTTATTTCGAACTCTATCGCTAGTAAATTTTTTTTTTGGAAGCTGCAAACAAATTTGTAATTCACATTGATGTTAAGTGATAACTGCAGCCTATAGATACTTACACAAAAACCAAGGTCAAAATGCAGATGCGTGACCTCTTTGTGCTGGAAATTACAGGGACGTAATATACATTACCACCTGACCGGAACACGATAGTGCTGAACACTATCATTTAGCGGCAAGTAAGTATATTAGGTAATGCGGTGGTGCCTACGCCCGCGAGCTCCGTCGGTGGAGCTCTACCACCAGTAAAATTACAGCTTCATCGTCCTAACACTCTGAACTGGTATGAACTATACTGCGGACGGAGAGATGGACATGGTGAAATTGTAAACTTTCCTTGTATATGGAAAAAAAGTCTACGTCTGTCTACGGGTCCCTTAAAAGGAACCCGTAGACAGTTTGAGTGACATGACGATAGTTAATGACCACTCGCTATGACCATGTCCATTAATGTTGCTATTTCTTATTAATATCAAGCAAATCTGCACCAGAACTAGTCTGAAGGTTGTCCTAGCTGAAACTCGTTAACTTTTTGCCAGCTCACTTTTATCAGCTTAATGGAATTTATTATGACAAGACGTAGGTTTCGAAGGAAAAAATCGTTCGCTGGTTGATCGATGTTGCAAAATTGTAGGTGCTTCTTTTTGCCTTCTACCTGCACTGGAATCTAAGGTTTCTTAGGTGCCTCGTAAATCATTGTCGTAGGGATGGGAAAAAAAATGGCTGGGTTCGAGTCGGACTCGTGTGCTCAGGGTTCTGTACAATTAAGAGATTTCACATATTACCGTACTACATACCATGGATCTCAAGTTTTAGGTGCAAGATTTTGGTAGGTACAACTAATTTCAGTTTTTTTTTAATTTTTAAGCTCAGTAGTTCCGGAGCCAGAGAATATATAATAATACTACGTATAGAATGGACACTTCGACGTCCTGCCCATTTGCCGCGCTTCACCGAACTCTTCCCCTCTTATGGGCGACGGTTGGTACTCTACAGCAAGGTTGCGAGTGGCCTAGTTTTGAGTAATTTGTAATCGAATATTTTATTTATTAACATTAAGATGGTGCTTTATTGTGCAGTGTATGGCTGTATGTCAACAAGGCGTGACAAAAAAAGATAATTTTTAAGTTTCTCGAAGGAAGAAATACCTAAGTTAAAATAATTATGTGCACAATTACAAAGCTTTTTATTCAACCAATTTTTTTTTAAATATTATAATTTTTTACCTTAACGCTATGTGATTGCATTGCATTAGTAATAAAAGTGTTCTAGTATATTGATCGATCGACCGATCGGTCGGCATGGGGGAGGCCTATGTTCAGCTGTGGACGTCCTATGGCTGATATGATGAGTATATTGAATTGAAGTGACTTATCGACGTAATGAGAAGGTGGTAGTGAGTGTTATTTTCCAATACTTGTGCTATTTGTTGAATTAGTGTTTGTATTTTTATGTTTTTAAAATGCATCGGTAAACTGGGTGTAACTGGTAAATAAAAATTTGCCTTACTGTTGAGCCGCAGTTGGCCGATATCGGCCAAGAACAATAAAATTACAAATCAGTTGTCATATTTTTATCGTGGCCTGACGGGGTGCATAGTGTAAACCGTGTCAAAGAATAGAAAGAAAGAAAGGAATTATATTTTATATAAAATATAATTCCTTATATTGCATAACCCTACGTGCTACGCTGTGTGCGTGCACGTGTGACTACACGTCACTGATTGATGTCTGTGTAATAGGTAACCAAAATAAGCGTTTGTATGGAATTTTGGCGGAGTGTCCGCGGTGTGCCGGAGCTAAGGAGAGGGAATGGTCAATTTTTAACCTATTATCTTTAACGACTTCTTACTGGTGGTAGAGTTCCAGTGTAGGAGGGCGTAGGCATCACCCCTCCCTGCGCCAAATGGTGGTGTTCAGCACTATCGTGTTCCGGTTGGATGGTAATGAAGGCCCCGTAATAACTATCACAGGGACATACCAACTAAAGTCTAAGGGGTGGTAACGCATCTGCATGTTGAACTTCGGTTTTTGAGTACACCTCGGGCAATGACCGTTACCATCCATGTGAACTGCGAGCTAGTCTGCCACTCTCGTTACAAAAAATAATGGATTCTTTCAACTATTTATCTCAAACTGGCCACAGATTTTTATGCTACATTTTAAACTCCGTTTACGTTTACCTCTCGGATGAAACAAATTGTGATATGAGACCTTAACAACTCTCTCATTATGTGTAGATCGAAGGTAGGTAGGTAATTTCCCATTATATGCCACGGGAAATGATACAGTGAGCGCAATTTTAAACCAATTCAAGCACATTCATTCTAAATATACTGTACACTTTGTATGGAAAATTCCCATACATTGTATTTAATGCTCATATTGTTACTACATACATTTATGTCGAAACGGTTCTTCGTTGATTTAAAAGTTTTGGTTGTTGTTTTTGCCCATAGAGCAACACCGGAGAGGAGTAGCCATATGCAGGCTTTCCCCTCTGTCAAAGTACAAGCCCAAGTGGGCCTATACATGTCGCCTATATGTTTAAATGCGTGCGTGAAATTGTTTCTGTATTTTGTTAAAGTCAAGGTGTGAGTTTCGTAGTAATAGACGATTTTTGTAGTGTGCGTGTGTCGCACGCATTTCCCCCCGCAAAAAATGACAGACTGTTTTGCATCGGTAATTCACCCTATACTCCCCTCCTGTCCGCCGCGACCGGTGGGCCGCGTTGCTCTATGTTTTTGCCTAATTGAACAATGGATATTGTTACCTGGGCTCTGAAAAGTCATATATTATGTACCACTGAATTTTATTAGAGATTGTTTGACGCACATGAGGAGAGCTTGACGAGAAACAAGCATGCAGTTCACATTGATGTTAAGTGATGACTGCAGCCTTGACATCTACATAAATTCCTTAGGTCAAATTATTCATTATGCTATACATTTATAGGGCTGCTATTGGTCGTCCGCAGAGTATATTTAATAGAAAAAACCAAAACCAATCTGGAAAATGGGGAATGCTGGTGTAATGTTACGATTATTATGTAAGTAATTCTACGGGCGGTAGAGCTCCAGTGACAGAGCTCACGGGCGTAGACACCACCGCATTACCTAATATACCTACTTGCCGCTAAATAGTAGTGTTCAGCACTATCGTGTTCCGGTCAGGTGGTAATGTACGGCCCTGTAATTTCCGGCACAGAGGCATAACACCTTAGGCCTTAGGAGTGGTAACGCATCTGCATTTTGACCTTGGTATTTGTGTGGGTGTCTATAGGCTGCAGTCATCACTTAACATCAATGTGAACTGCATGCTTGTTTGCCATTTCCATTACATAACTTAAAAAAAAACCAATACCAAAATATTCCATATAGTTTACTATCAGTGAATGCTAATTGGGCCAACCTTTACGTGCGTTTATCACATAAACGAGTTTTTAATTATTTATTTGGCCCGTTAGCCTTCTATGATATTGCCTGAGCACTAAAACCAAGAAGAGGGTCAGACGATTTTATAAGGCAATCCAAAAGGTGTTCTAAATTATTTTGCTTTACCATAGAGCAACGCGGGCCACCGGCCGCGGCGGACCGGACGAGGACATGCCATATATCGTTTATTACCGATGCAGAACAGTCTATCATTTTTTGCGGGGGAAATGCGTGTGGACACACACACTACAAAAATCGTCTACGAAACTCACACCTTGATTTTAACAAAATACATAAACAATTTCAGGCACACATTTAAACATCTAGGCGACAGGTATAGGCAAACTTGGGCTTGTACTTTGACAGAGGGGAAGCCTGCATATGGCTACTCCTCCTCCGGTCCGCTGCGGCTGGTAGCCCGTGTTGCTCTAAGGGCTCTACGTACTAACTAAGAATAGTTATTATACTTCAAGGTTACTTTGTTTTACGAGTAGTTAGTGTTGGTTCAAATAAGTTGAGTATTCTTGCAAGGGTCTTTTTCATTAGCACATTTCGTTGTGTCTTCTAAGAAGAATATATCATGTTACGTAATAGAAGTAAAATATCACTTTACAACTTATAAATAAATAAAAAAAACGCTTACACTCACAGCCCCACAGTAGGTATAAACCTGTGTCGTGGGTGGCGTTGTACAGATACAACACATACACAAACACCCAGACCCGAAACAAATGCAGTTCACATGGATGTTAAGTGAGGACTGCACCTTATAGACATCTACGCAAAAACCAGAGGTCAAAATGTAGATGTGATTCCTGAGACCTTAGTTGTTATGTCTCTGTGATAGTTATACTAGGCCATACAAATGATGATGGAAATAGTACAAATTTTATGTAACTTTGAAGGTAGATTTTTATGAGTGACTCGTGCCAGCACTAGTCTTGCATTTAGAGACCAGTCTAAATCTGTATTAGCATAATTGCTGAAATTATTTACAAGGTGTATCATTGTTATGGACGGCAGTCGACCTCGTGATCATTGTGGGCGTTTGGCCTTATTGCAGCTGGTGAAAAAAAAAACTGTTTCGCACTGTACCTTTGACTCAAGGTTGTTGCCATAGAGCAACACGGGCAACCGGCCGCGGCGGACCGTAGGGGAGTAGCCATATGCAGGCTTTACGCTCTGTCAAAGTCCAAGAACAAATGGTCCTATGCCTGTCACCCAGATATTTAAATGTGTGCGTGAAATTGTTTATGTATATTGTTAAAGTCAAGGTGTGAGTTACGTAGTAATAGACGATTTTTGTAGTGTGTGTCACACGCATTTACCCCCGCTAAAAATGACAGACTGTTTTGCATCGGTAATAAACGCTCACCTCCGGTCCACCGCGATCGGTGGGCCGAGTTGCTCTATGGTGGTTGCAAATCGGAGGCGATTACAATGGGTGCGATAGTTTTTGTGGATGACCACTCAATACGCTAGCTTTTTTATATTTTAACTAGCTGACCCGGCAAACTTAGTATTGCCTCTGAATGTAATAATGTGTCAAAGGTTTGATAGACGGACTATTTATGGGAAAATGAAATTGTGTCTTTCTATTCCCCTTCAATTTCTTCATATTTTCTCACCTTTTAAACCTTCCCTGGACTTCCAAAAAATCATTCAAAACCAAAATTAGCCAAATCAGTCCAGCCGTTCTCGAGTTTTAGCGAGACCAACGAACAGCAATTGATTTTTATATTTAATAAATAGATAGATGAAGGTGGCAAACACTGCACTGATGACTGCAGCCTATAGACATCCACACAAAAGCTAGCGCTCAAAATGCAGAGTTGTTATGTCCAAAACAACATCAATATTATTTATATCTATCTGTTTCTTTTCTTTGTATTTACCTAGCCAGGTCATAAAGAGCTCATAGCAGAACAGTGATCGGTAACCACTGAAGTCAGTCAATTATGTGATCGTTTAGAGTAATTGTATATCTAGGTAGATTTGTCTCTTTAAGATAATGACTATTAGAATGCTTAGTTCTCCCATACGGATGCGAGTCTTGGACGATCAAAAAAGACCTCAGGAAACGTATAGAGGCGTTTGAAATGTGGACGTACAGACGAATGTTGGCTATAAGCTGGACTCAAAAGGTAACCAATGAGAAGGTTCTTCGACGCGTGAAACAGAAACGTGAGCTTTTGCAGACCGTCAAACAACGAAAAGTGGCCTACCTCGGACATTACTGAGACATGATAGGTACGAGTTGCTACAACTGATTATGATGGGAAAAATCGTGGGTAAAAGACGAGTTGGTCGAAGAAATAAATCTTGATTACGTAACATCCGAGAGTGGACGGGAATAGCTAGTGCAGCCGAGTTATTTTATCTCGCCAGAAACCGGGAACAATATGCCATATTGACCGCCAACCTTCGCTAGTCGGAGAGGCACCCCAAGAAAAAGAAAGCTAATGACCCGGACCCAGAGGTCGCAGTCCCAAAAGATGGGCAGATCAAATATCGCAGGAGCTGGAAATACCACTTAGTGCCGAAATACACCTAGCGAAGGCACGAAACCAATGGCGACAGTTGAGTTATATGACTAGAAATAGAGATACGCTAATGATGATTTGATAATAATCTTTAATTTTATTACTATTGTGGTCTCCATATTCTCCAATGCTCTGGGTTTGCAGTTTGTCCGATGATCAATTGCCCGATTAACAAAGTGGGTGTCTGATTATGACATCATTCGATTAAAACAGGTTCACGTGCCCGACAGAAACTTGATAGTGGTATAATGATAATAACATCTGCGTTGCTGTAAACGAAATGTATTTCTTTTTCTCTTTATTGTCAGCTGTTTTATTTTACTTTTGTATCTAAGGAAGATGAATCCTCGTCTCTAACTTTGAAGAAACTTTCTTCTAAGACATTTCAATTTCGTTTCAAAATTCAAAATTGAAAATCTTCAAGATTCGCCCGCCTCATAATAACAAACATGCACCACTCTTATATTTTTCCCGGGAATCGAGTAAACAGAACCATTCGACGCACGTTTCATGTGCTTACTACCAAAATCGTGCGTAATTCAATTTTCTTATTGTGAATTTTTGTAGAATTTATATTATTTCGGAAGTGATATACAGAGAGCGTCCATAAAATTTATGGAGGAGTTTTTAGCGAGTTTTCAACCCTTCCCCTCCTCCTCGTGAGATGTCGTTAGATTTGGATCAAGACCACCCACAATTGGCCGGAACAATATTGTGCTATTTATGAAAGTCCCATTGTTTTGTTTTTTAAATCCGCCAAGTGCTACATAGTTTTTTGATCTCGGCCACTCAGCTGGAGGTGGGTTGTTCATGTATGAATTTTGAGATACTCTTGTCGGCTTCACTTGTTTCATACGGTTTCCATAGGAGGAGAATCGATATGTGCTGCATTGATCTTACTTGGTGAACAAAAACTTTCACGGGGAGTCATTTTCCACGACACAAACTCACGAGGAAATCACCTCATCCTCACCTCATCGTCTTACAGAACCCATAATTGCAAAACAATTGGATTTTAGGACTGTGAACCTATAAAATGTCGTATTTCATGGTGGATCAAACGTCTGATTCTAAAACACTATTCATGTATTAGTCTAAAATTGTTTCGACTGCCACAAAAACTTCAGGGCATACAAATCAGACGGTTTTCATAGTAGGTAACCGTCGCGTATATTTCGGCGTGCACCCAGTCAACTCACAATAGGCCGGAACAATATGGCGCTGTTTATGAAGGCCCCATTGTTTTGCCTTTTAAATCCGCCAAGTGCTGGATAGTGGATCTCGGCCAGTCAGCTGCAAGCTGCAGGTGAGTTGTGATTCGTGTCGTTCGAGATTTGAGATTTTTTTTTGTAAGCTGGGCTTATTTCCAGTCTGGGTCTTCGATTCCACTTCAGTATCTTCAATTGTTGTTGGCAAAGGGGAAAATTATTTGAAGGACAAAAGATAACAGAGCTTTAAAAATATACTTTAACTTTATTCGTTTTTGTCTCGACACGAAACCAATCGTGATTAATTAGCCACGTTTGTTTGATCAATTAGTCAGAAACTTGGTAATTATCTCAAGGTAAGCTCAGGAGTTTTCGATATTGGCCTGAATGCATGAATTTTGTAATCCTTATCATAATTGTTACTCCTATGATTGTTGCCTTTAAAAAAAAACGGCTTATGTGCGTGTCGGAACTCGGGAGTTAATCACTAAATAACTTCGAACGTAGTAAACAACATACAGTTCACACGGATGATAAGCGATTCCTGACGCCTGAGTTATTTTGAATTGAAGTATCTACAAGTATATAGTAATTATAATTTGTGGTTTGTAATAAAAAAACTCACCAGTCGTGCGTGCCTGATCCTCAAACGGCGATTTTGGGAATATGCTTTTGTAAAATTTTACGTTCCTAATAAACATTGTGTTGTTTACAGTGACTGATATTTATTTCATTTTTTGACGAGGCTTTTATATTTCACAACCCACTGGACGCTTGTTGTAGGGTTATATCAATGACACAAAAGTTTGGAGAGCGTTCGTGTGCCTATTTTAATAAATTCAAAGTGCCATTGCAAATCGCGAATCGTTAGCGTGACAGTGAGAGGATATCCATTGAATATGTCATTAGTAGATTTTGGAGTTATACCATTTTACGCCTGCATTTCTCTCAACTTCTCGCGTATCTTCTCTTCTACGTGAAAGTATTCAATTATTCTGTAAATGTATTTAGTTTTAGGCGAAGATTGTAGAGGAAGATCCACCCATTCTCATGTAATATTTGATTGTTTTTACAAATTTGTATTTCGTCGATGAGGTTATACTTACTTTAAAGAAAGAATGAAAAGTTTTTTTTTACCGAAGTGCACTTCAGTTGCGCATAGGAGAAAACCTTAAATTTGAACTTTCGTGAAAAAAAATTCGAAAGTTTCGGAAAAACAGTTTCCACTTTCTGCAATTTCTTTGTATGTTGCACCGGCACCGTTACAACCCACGCGTTCCCGGTTCAGGTCATCGATCACAATTGATTTTGTACAACAATGAACATTACTCGCGCCGGTGAGCGGGTTAATTAATTACCTGTCATTGTATACAATGCTAGTTCAGCTATTGTCGCTGTTATTCATTTTGCCAGCGTTTTCTAGAATTCTTCGTCTCATATTTCATATGCCGGTTTTTGTAGCCGTTAGGATTAATTGGTTTAGTTTACCGTCATTATAGAGTATTTGAGGATATGGATTTAGGGAGCTGTTTAACAAATTAAATTGAACTCGATCCTGATATGTTGCTGCTTCTGAAGACTAAGATATTTTGTCTCTATCTTCAGGTATGTAAAGTGTTGCCTTCGCCTTCTTGTCCACTACAGGAACTATCTGCAATTGAACGTGAGAGATTTAACCGCTATAAGTCGTCCTGAACAATATATATCCAAATATTATCCACCATTGCCTAGCAAGTTCTGAATAACGAAACATTTCATGAAAATGATCATTACAAAAAAATGAGTTTAAATTATTTTCTGCATATTAATTCAGTGAAACGAGCCACGTGCTCAAATGAGCCCCAAGAACGCAATCAGGGACCAGCAAATTACACGGCAATTTGTTTGGAGCGAGACGCTTTCAATAGGAACAAATTGTAGGAGGAATCACTAAGCCGGCATGAGGAGTCTTTTCATCATGTTTATCCGTCTGTATTTGCTTGTATGGTGCTTTTTGTAATTTCGAAAATTAAAAGCTATTCAACACTTGTGCCTGCTGCCTGGACCGCGCCGCTTCAGTGTAATTCACGTTCGTACAATTTCTATGAAAACGTTTTGCACGTCTGCGCTGCGCCTTCACAACACCTTCACCTTACGCCGTTTTTTGTATAAATGTCTAAATGATGCCTTAGTCCCGATTCAGATGATGCGCGAGTTGTTTGTCGAATTTAGTACGTACCTCTCGGTTGTACCCTACAGTGCACAAATTCAGTAGTCACAAGCCTTCTTCGTCCTTCAAGCTGGCCTTCAAAAGACGATTAAAAGGGTGTATAACAGTGTCTATCTTGTCGATTCAGGGCGACCCCTTGAAAGTGTGACCTGTCGTGGCAAACTATTATAAACTTTCTTTGGAATGGATTAAGAAGTGAGTCGGAATGATATTTTAATGTTTTTTAGGTATCGAAGGTGCGAAACAAGCATGCAGTTCACATGCCCTGAGACCTTAGTTGTTATATCTCTGTGATAGTTATTACGGGGCCATACATTACCATCTGACCGGAACACGATAGTGCTGAATACCATTTGGCGGCAGATAGTTTAGGTAATGCAGTGGTGCCTACGCCCTCAAGCTCCTGCACTGGAACTCTACCACTAGTAAAATTTTCCGTATATTAATTCACTGAAACGAGGCATGTGCCTCTCAATGAGCCAAGAACGCAATCACGGACCAGCAATTTACACGGCAATTTGTTTGGAGCGAGATACTTTCAATGGGGACAAATTGTTGGAAAACTCACTAAGCCGGCATGAGGGATCCTTTCAACATGTTTATCCGTCTGTTGTTTGTATGTTGCTTTTTGTTGAGTCGAAAATTAAATGCTATTCATTGCTTTTAGGACGGCGACTTAGATGATGCGTGAATTGTTGTGACAGTGCAAAGTTCCTGCATTTACATACCTATCTATCTCTAATAGACGACTAAGAAGGAGCCTTTCAATCGCTCTATTCCAACAGTCTATTGCATTTACCTTGGAAGCGTTATTGATATGCTCGCTAGAGCATATACCGAACCTATTGGATATATCTTCTCTAGATTATAAATGTGCGTAAAAATTAAGTTTGCGGCATATCTGGATGAAGGAATTATTTTGCAGTTGGATCCTTACCTATTATAAAAAGTGTTAGCTTACCCCCTTATTCATAAATGTATTTTAGCTAAAGTGTTGCTAATCTCTCCTTTGTCTTTTTCTATCCTGTACATTTGACAATGCAACTGACAAAAACAAAGCATTATATAGCTAAATCGTATCTAATGTACGTTTATGAATAAGGGGGTTAGAATCTGGAATTTGGGAGTCCTCTTACACGCATAGAGATAGGTTCATCGCGTTGGTTTCGGTGAGTTTGAGTCTCAAATTACCCTTACTCTTCCTTCAGACATTGACTGTCTAAGAAATTAGATTAGGATGAAAAATAATTTAAACCGAAACTAGAAACATAAGTACAGATTATTTTTCTTTCAGCGAAATATAGTTTCCTGTTGATTGTGGCTTATTCAAAGCCACGGCATTATTCCTTGCCGAAATAAAACATTTGCGTCTCGAGTATTCAGAGCCTTACAAAATTGCACAGCAACGCGTATACAGAATCGCAATGCGAACAAATTGATGTAAAACTGTAAGCCGCCGTGGGCCACATGAGTATTGTTGCTGATTGTGTGTAAGCCGGTTTGAGGGAAATAATGAGTGACAAAATCTGCCTTAGTACCCTCAATCTCTAGAAAGCTTTGGGCGTCAAATATTTGTTCTTGATAAACTGCATTGTTTCTTGCTTCCTCTTTATTGTTTTCATACGATGAACATGCGGTTTAGAAAATTTCCTTAATTACCTTACGCGGGCTCCATCCGAAGGTTATTTACTGGTGGTAGAGCTCCAGTGACGGAGCTCGCGGGCGCAGTCACCACCGCATTACCTAATATACTTGCCGCTAAATGGTAGTGTTCAGCACTATTGTGTTCCGGTCAGGTGGTAATGTACGGCCCTGTAATTTCCGGCACAGAGGCATAACACCTTAGGCCTCAGGAGTGGTAACGCATCTGCATTTTGACCTCGGTCTTTGTATGGGTGTCTATAGGTTGCAGTCATCACTTAACATCAATGTGAACAGCATGCTTGTTTGCCACTTCCATAACATATAAAAAAAAATTACATTAAAAATTTACAACTTATAATCATGTAGTCAATAATTATCCGATTTAGTTATTGGTTTCCCACCTTCTGGCTGTAGGTGACTGATCTGAAGGCGTACCTATGCAACACCACATTAACTAATATATTGTGGGTAGGTAGGTACGTGAAATGCTAAATTCAGCGTTACCATGTTCCTACTGGTTCGGTGATAAAACACGACTCCATCACATCAAACGCAGACTTGTTATAGTTTAGGCCTCAGGAGTGGCAACGCATCTACAGAGGTTTCTAGTGTATACTTAGATGTTGACAGCTTCAGGATTTAACTTTAAGCTAACCATCAACGCCAACTGTATGCTACTTTAAAAAAGTATATCTACGGGAAAATTTACTTAAATCCGAATTAAATTCAAACGGCACACTTTTTCCATCAAATCTGATGATTGCACATTATAAGATTACGCCTGTGCGAAGCCGTTGGGCGTTCGTTGGTTGCTGGTTTTAAATAAAATAACAAAAATTCATGAAGTCTGTATCAATTTAGGCCACTGCATAATTAAAATACGTGAAATGGTATTGGCCTTTTAATGGATGTGGTATTTCAGATATGGGTAAACCATTTTTTACGTCAGTTAATGATACGTTATAGCAAGAAAGCACCGTTTAGCTTTTTAAATAATTGTTTGTTTGAACTGTGTTGTCACAATCCATGATACTCCGGGTGAGATAATTTTCATAATTTTTTCCCGAGAGGTTACCGTGTTTCGGACTACAGTTTAGGCGATGTATAGAGGTAGGCAGAGATCTATGTACGATATACAGGTATGTCGTATCGTATCTTACTGTTTCTTCTTACGTTTTCCCTTTACAATTTTATGATCATCAATAATATTGACCAATGATTATTAGGATGGAATTAGGATAAAGGGTGCCCACACAAAATTGCGATGCGAATTGCTGCGATGCGATTTCGTGTGACATATTGAAAGTATGGTCAACTGAATCGCATCGCAGCAATTCGCATCACAAGTTTCTGCGATGCAGTGTCGCATTGCATCGCATCGGAGTTTTGTGTGGGCACCCTTTATCCTAATTCATTTGCTAATAAAGCAAGAAATAGAAGATATAGAGATACATAAATGCATATATTCACACTTACATGCAAACACCATGCCACACGCCAGTTTCGATTCGTCGTTCGCTTAAGCACCCTGGGGAGAAATCTTAGGAAATGAAAAAATGGCAAAGTTTCCAATCCCACTAATATACACAACCGCCCAATCCAGGATCAAAGCCAGTACCTCACCGTAGCAATAGTGACCTGCTATTACTGTGTTACCGAATTATGTATTCACATTCAAAACTACGATAATTGTATTTGCTCTCATCGATCATTTTTCAGAAAGGTGAACGGTAAAGGAAGGTTCCTTTACCCTTTTAACGATAAAACATCGTAACTTGTGAATGGGTGTTTATTTACTCTTAATCACCATTTCTCGCCGAGTCGCGTGAGTTGCAAAATACTCGCGCGCCCAGTTGTGTAATTGTTTACTTTTATTTTTTTAATCGGTCACCTCACAATACCGTCCTTAATTCTTTAACAAATATTTTGTAAAAGAATTAAGCAAGGAGTTCTAAACATCTCATGCTTCCTCTGCATTAATTACTCTTCGTGTCCACGACTGTTTCAGAATTGAAATAATCGTAGATCGTCAGAAACCTTGATTTTATTTAACCTTTTTAACGACAAAATACACTGATAATAATTAAACATAACGTGTTATTTTCCCGTCGAGTCGCGTGTGTTGCGAATGAAAAAAGTGTATTCTCGCTCCTGGTTTTTTTTTTTATTTTATTATTATATTGTAAGTGGCAAACAAGCATGCAGTTCACATTGATGTTAAGTGATGACTGCAGCCTATAGACGCCCACACGAAGACCAAGGTCAAAATGCAGATGCGTTACCACTCCTGAGGACTAAGGTGTTATGCCTCTGTGTCGGAAATTACAAGGCCGTTGTGTAATATTTATTTTTTCATCCTCTCAACCGGTCACTTTACGTCTGATTTAACGGTATTTGCTTAGTGACTATTGTATGTAGGTCTATCTTCACCGGCTACGCGTATCATCTCAGAATGCCAACCGCTCGCAAAAAGACAACTTCTCAAAATGCCAACTTCTCAAAACGCCAATTCTCGAAAAGCCAAATTCGCAAAACGCCAACTTCTCCAAACGCCAAATTCTCAAAATGCCAACTTCTTAAAACAATGACAATAGCAATGTCGATAGGCGGTCGCACCCCTGCTCGAAGTCAAACTTATCTTTCCGTTTTTTCTTTAATTTTCTAATGTCTATGTTGAAAGTGTGAGTGTTTGTTATGATTGCAGTTTGTTTGTTGTTTGCGTAAATGGAACCAATATCTGAGCGATGACTGTAAGAAATTTATGGTTTCCAAGAAGAAATAATGCACATCGACCTCAGGAAGAGACGTCGGCTTATTTCGGATCTGTAGAGCGTTATCTCTTTGGCACCTTACCTATTTTGACGTTTGTCGACCATTTTGATCAAGTTTTGACCAATACCGGACTACGGATGCCACCACGTAGGCAGTGTGCAGCGGAGATAACGCTCTATGAAGCCGAAACTAGCCGATTATCCCTTTCATAAGCTCGATGTGCATTATTTCTTGATGAGCACTGTACATTATTATTCGCAGATCATTGAGAATGGTTCTCCACATTTTTGCGAATTTGCGAAATATGCTCGCTGTGGTTTGCGTTATATTTGCTTTTATCCTTTGCCGACACCGCCGACAACGGTCACCTCTGATTGGACGGTGTTTACCGAGCGATCCACTTTTGTTTAACTTCGCTCATGAGTACTCATGGCGTATTCGCTATGTAAAGTAATGAGATTTAAATCTGGCATTGGAGAAGTCTAGATTGTCAAGATAATGAAACCGAATCTGGTTTGTTTATCATGTGAAATTTCGTCTCTTTTCAGGCAATCAGTGCTGACGAAATTTGTTTGTATAATAATGTGCATGACCAATGTTGGAGATAAAATACGTGTTTCTTTTCAATTAATATAAATCTTTTTTGGGCCAGTCAGCAGCTGTTTAATAGTTTGTTTATCAATGCGCGCAGTCATATATTCTTTATTGTTGAAGTAAATATAGGCATTGAACAATTATTAGTAATTGCCAATTTTGGATTTGATGGAATTGAATATCCTTGAACATTCCTCTGTAAAAAACAAAAGACAGAAAGAGATATGTTTTTCAATTCATGCTGTCTGCCTACCCTGTTAGTGTCTTGATGTGAAGATAATAAAAAAATAATATACGCTTACACTCACAGCTCCACACTAGGCATAAACCTAAGCGCCGTGGTTCATTCACAACACATACACACACCCAAACCCGTTACCTACAAATCTGTAGGCTATACAAATATTTGTCCCGATACGGGGTCAGAGCCTCGGACGACGACGAGACAGACGAGCCTCGGTTCCTACGGTCGTCACACATACTTGAACAAAATAGCTCGTCATTGCATAGATCTGGGGTGCGACCGCCTATCGACATTGCTATTGTCGTTGTCATTGCGGTCAAATTTTCATGTCGATTTGTAGCTCCTTTAAAAGCAGTAGTGATAATCTGATCGTTTTTCTTGCTCTCGTAGGTGAGAAACAAGCGATAGTGGTAGATTATTTCGAGTATTGTTATTTAGTTAAAGTAAAACTCGGCGGTCCAAAACTATTTTTCTTGTAGACCCACTCAATTTTATTCTGGTTTTCGTGGACCCCTCCTTGCTACATTTATATCACATTCCCATGTTTTAATTCACGCCTACGTAGACCCCTATCGAGTGTGCTATGGACCCCAGGGGATCCATCTGGACCACTTTGAGAATCACTGGCATAGATGCTTAATCAAATCCTACTCCCTCGGATCGTGGCTGGCCTATATTTTTATCATATCAAAACAAGTTTCCGTGCTTCGGAGGGCACGTTAAGCCGGTTCGGTCCCGGTTGCTACGATAGATAGCAGTCGTTACACCTTGTCGGAGGCCTTATGGGCGGTTTGAAAACATCCGACAGCGGGTTGGCCACTAACCCACCCACCTCCACCAATCCGCATTCGAGCAGCGTGGTGGAGTAAGCTCCAGGCCTCCCCCAAAAAAGGAGAGAGACTCGAGCCCAGCAGTGGGACGTATAATGGGTTGCCATTATTATATATTATAAAACAAGTTTAAAAGACTCTACGAACAGCTCAGATTATAGTGACAACAACATTTTAGGAAGAAATTTGATACGGATATTATACAATACATTGATTCTCTTCTTTCCTCGTACCCAATACTTTTGTTGTATCGCGAGATATTGGCGTCGGGACATGACGAACCCACCGCCCACTAGCGGAAGAATTTTTTTCTACTGGAAAAGAATGCTTACAATTGTGCAGTCAGTCAATCGAACATTGGCGGTCAAACCATTCCAATGGAGCGGTTGTAAGCTAGTAAGTGCTATAACGCAGGATAGACAGCAGCCTCTTGCGACAAAACTATCGCTACTGCGATCGCCAATCCGCCTGCCAACCGTGGCGAATATGGCTTAACCCCCTCATGGGGAGGCTTTGGTCTTCTTGGTTCTTTGGACATCTTTCGGCTGATATGAATTGTAAAATTTGAGAAAAACCATAACTTCAACAAATGTTTTGATTGTTTTATATTATTTCGCATTAACACATGCTTGTGAAATATATTTTTTATTTTTAAAGAAAAATGGCAAGAAAAATTTGACTTCAGGCGAGACTCGAACTCGCGACCTACTGGGAATTTAGTCCAGCCGCTCTTCCAATTGAGCTACTGAAGCCCTGAAATAATATAAAACAATTATTAAGGGTAAAAGCGACTTCTTTACGATATTCAATAAACAGAAAAGTCTATTATATCGGTTGCCTAACTAGCATAGTTGGTAATAGATGGCGCTACTGCTACCATAAAGCAATGCAATAGATGTGTAGGAAAGATTTGACAAATCAGGCAGGGCTTCAGTAGCTCAATTGGAAGAGCAGCTGGACTAGATTCCCAGTAGGTCGCGAGTTCGAGTCTCGCCTGAAGTCAAATTTTTCTTTCCATTTTTCTTTAAAAATAAAAAATAAATGTTTTGATGCTACAAAACCTTAAAGTGTTAAATTTTACGTTTCAATTCAATAGTTACCGGGACCCTGAAGAGGAAGCTAAGGAAAAGGGATGGAAGTATTTGAAATGTGATGTTGGCGCAAAATGTTAGGCATCCCGTGGACCGCTCGTCGCACTAACGTCTCTGTCCTCGAGGAACTGCAGGTTGTGACTCGCCTCTCAACTATCTGTCAACGAAGATCATTTTCTTTTTTCGGTTCGTGGCCTGGCGTGATACTGGGAACCTGGAAAAGCTAATCCTAACAGGCCACGTTGAGGGAAGAATGAGCAGAGGCAGAAAACCCACTCGGTGGATAGATGCCAAACTGGAGTACCTTAATTGCAACACACAAACGGCAATCCACATGGCCATAATAGAAGCGTGGAGAACACTGACCCGGGAAGCTACTTTTGGTGGTCACGACCCTCAGTCATGAGGACACGACAGAGACAAAGAGTTACCGTATTTTAAGAAATCTAAACGACTGTTGGACCGAAATAAAATTACTAACTTTTTGTTCCGAATTTTTCAAATAGGTGTAATTTCACTCGATTTTAAATTATATTTTCAAATTTAGAGCCAGCCTCGAAACTTGTCTGAAAGTTGGACCCTGTCCACGGCCGTGCATTAACATTTTTGTGATTCCCTCGGAAACTGTTTGGAAATTTCCTCTCAGGAGGCGTATTCTGTAGCTCTTTGACCATTAATTTGAAAGCCACTTTGTTTAATGTTATGAAGGTGGCAAACAAGCATGCAGTTTACATTGATGTTTATTAGTGATTACTGCAGCCTATAGGTATATGTGTACACTTACACAAAGACGGATCAAATGCAGATGCGTTGCCACCTCTGAGACCTTAGTTGTTATGTCCTGTAATAAGTTATTACGGGGCCGTACATTACATGTACGCATACTGCAGCCTATAGATTTACCTACACATAAACTACTATAGATGCGCTGCCACTCTTGATGTCCAAGATATTTTGCCCCTAATGACCTTTAGCATCCGGAACACGATAACAGTTTTTTTAAATCGACGTATATACTCATATTTAAAATATTGATTTGGAGATAGTCTTGTGTACTGTAATTTCCGGCACTGAGGCGTCACCTTAGGCCTCAGGAGTGGCAACATTGAAATCTCTGGTTTCCTGTGGATGTTGAAAGGCTGCAGTATTACTTACCATCAATGTGAACTGTACGCTTGTTTGCCTCTTCATGACATAAAAAGTTTTTATCCTCTACTAAGGGGTCCTTGTGGGTCCAAACCTTGACATAGCTGTTGTACTGCCATTAGTGGCAGGTAAATAAGGTTACCTGGGAGTGGTTGTTATTCACTCTAGTTCCGTCGCCAGACCTCTAACTTCATTTTATACTTAACCCGTCGGGGCAATATAATAATATACTGCCATAGAGCAACACTGGAGGGGAGTAGCGATATGCAGGCTTTCCCCTTTGTCAAAGTACAAGCCCAAATGGTCCTATACCTGTCGCCTAGATGTTTAAATGTGTGCGTGAAATTGTTTCTGTATTCTGTTAAAGTCTAGGTGTGAGTTTCGTAGTAATAGACGATTTTTGTAGTGTGCGTGTGTGTCGCACGCATTTCTCCCCGCAAAAATGACAGATGTTTTGCATGGGTAATAAACGCTATGGCTACTCCCCTCCAGTCCGCCGCGGCCGGTGGCCCGTGTTGCTCTATGTACACTGCCAGTGCCGGTATTGAGTTCAATAAAACATCGATGCAGCAGCGTGAAGGTCAGAATGACTTGAAGCAAAAAAAATGCTTAACTCGTTTTTTACATAATATTTGGCAAACAGTCGCAAGATGGTGGACGCAATATGTCGAGTACTTGCTTGCCAACTTTGTTTATCCACTAAAGGTTATATGTGATTTACCTGCTCTGCAAACTTCATGCCTGTATTCCTCGAAGGGGTAGGCAGATAAATACAGCAAACACTCAAGCATGCTTACAAAAGTTGCACATCTGTACTAATATTATAAAGCTGAAGTTTGTTTGTTTGAACGCGCTAATCTTAGGAACTACAAATTCGATTTGAAAAATTATTTCAGTGTTAGAAAGCCCATTTATCGAGGAAGGCTTTAGGCTATATAACATCACGCCATGACTAATAGGAACGGAGGAGCGCGGGCGAAGCCGGGCGGGCCGATAGTTAATAAATAACCAGGATTCGCCGGTTACGTTTTTGCAACATAGGTGGTAAGCCTATAGATATCACCGGGTACATTACCAGACTCCGTTCGCATCCGTCCGTCCATCGTGCAGTCGATTATTTTGTCGGCTGAAGTGATGAGTGTGATGTGATTTTTTTTGTAACGAAGGTGACAAACAACCTTGCAGATCACATGGATCTTAGTGATGAGTGCAGCCCATACACATCTACACAAAAACAAGTCAAAATGCAGATGTGTTGCGACCCCCCGAGACCAAAGTCTCTGTGATAGTTATTATGGGGTCATACGTTACCATCTAATCGGAACACGATAGTGTTGAATACTACCATTTGACGGCAGATAGATTAGGTAATGCTGTGGTGCCACCAGTAAATATTTGAAGCAGTTTAAAATAAGTAACATAGATATTTTGTGTAGTTAAAATACGAGAGCTTACCTTCGGCGCCCTGCAATGAATCGGTTACTTTTATTGTCTTGTCCAAACTCGACCATTTACACGTAAAGTCATTACGTAAACCTTGAAAGGCTATCGCACCTTTAACAGCTTAGAGAAGAGATAAAATATAACGACCATCGTCATGCATTACCAAGAATATTGTTTTGGTGTGATGCTTAATATTCTAAACGCCTTAAAACAGTTTCACGGTTATTTCTTTAGAGACCAGAAATATATGGTGTGTTGAATTTTTTTACTATCAAAAGTAATTGCATCATTCGTCCAAAAGTATCATGCCAGTACGAATTTGTTGGTGTATCTACTGGGTTTTTTCAACACTGGGTGGTGCTATTTGGCATTATTTTTTATTATTGTATTGGGACTTAATGTTGCCGAAGACTCACCGCGGACGCGCCAAAATTGCATACAAACGCTTAATTAGGTCTCTATTACACAGACATCAATCAGTGACGTGTATTTACACGTGCACCTGTGTGCTTAGCACGTACAAAATACCAACCGATGCCCATAAGTTGGGTGATGCGGGGAAATCGGCCGGGACGTCGAAGTGTCCATTCTATACGTAGTATTATGACATATTCTCTGCCGAAGATTCCTAATGCCGCCGTCGGTATTAGATAATGCGTCCGGTAATGTTATTACTTAATATTTGCCACCATGTAATCATCGTCATCGTCAACACTACAGCCGACCACTCAAGACGTTCACTACTGGACCAAGACACCTTCAACAATATTGTGCAGGGGTGAATATGTTTGTAATGGCTACACTCGGCCTGCGGAGTGGCGATCGAAGTGGCAGGACTGCTGTCCATCCCGCGTTATATTTACTTCCACCCACCCTATTACAATGATTTGATCGCTATGGTTCGGTTGACTGACTACACTAGTGGAAGAATTCTCCTCCACTAAAGGGCGATGGGGTGAGAGAGAGAGACTAATACGTAACCGGTGAATTGTGAGTTTTTGTCTGAATTTGCCATGTATGCATTCATTTCTGTGTTGCCCTTCGGGATATAAGCCATGAAGTTAATGATGCGTCGCTGGAATTCGAGTTTGAAAGGGGCATCTGGCAATTCCATAACTGTACACATCGTGTGACATTTTACAGGTGTCGCATTATTGAGAAGTTTTAATTGGAGGACGACCGTGACCTTTACGTTGTATTTTTCGGTCTATCGCCCTAACTGTATGCTTGTTTATTAGGCTTTATCAGACATGTTCAAGCACTCGGTGGAGTTTGACAGAATGGCCTGGGTTGTCTTTGATGGCATGGTTTTACCTACTTATAGTATCTTCCTCAGAAGAGTTTGGAAATTGGCTCGTCATCTGTTACATAACATGGGGGCAAAAACGTAACTATTGAATCGTGGGTGTTTACATGGATTTATCTGTAAGTTTGCACTTACTGCTAGTAAGGCAGTAAGTGGACTGGTAAGTGAGTCACTCACTCACTGACTGACGGACTGACTTTATACTGGCTGTTTGTCCGGGAAATACAGGCATGGAGGCTGCGTTGCTGGAATTGGAACTTGAAAGGGGCATCGTACCATAATTGATGCTCGAATTAAAATTTCGAAGGAGCATCTGGTATTATGCCATAACTGTACATATCTTGTAACATTTTACAGGTGTCGCATTATTGAGAGGTTAAAATTGGAGAACGACCGTGACCTTTAAGTTGTTTTCAGTCAATCGCCATAACTGTATTCGAAAGGCTTATTTACGCTATATAAAACATGTTCACGCAGTCGATAGAGTTTGCCAGAATTGTCTGGATTGTCGTTGATTGCATTGTAATATTTTACTTTTTTTCATTATGATGACTGTATAAAATTGTTATCTTTAGCTATCTACGACATCTTTTTAGCAGATGACGAATTTTAATCAAGTCAGCTGTTGTGAGTTTTAGAGACGTAGTTGTAGGTATTACCAAATCTTCTGCCGCTAAATCAGGCCATAGGGTAGCACTATCGTGTACCGCTTAGATGATAATGTATGACTATTAAAATCAGACCTTAGGGATGCAACGCATGTATTTTGATCCCTGGTTTTTGTGGAGATGTCTATAATGGATGCAGTCAGTCGTCACTACCATGTGATCTGCTAGGTTGACAATATTTATTAGGTAAAGAAAAAACGAAACTGATTTCACTTATTGTCAGTAAATATATTTCGGTTGGTCTACAGTTCTACAGTGTTTACAAAATATATACGAAATTTACTGTGAATATCTTATAAATTTATCTTAAAATAGGCTCAAAAATAATCATCTATAACTGTCACGTAGGTAAGGCCTCGTCAGCTTCAATGTCCTTTTCACACTTTTCATGCGTCAATGACACGATGGAGCAATACACACGAGAGATACGTTACACGAGCCGTCAAAGTGCTTCTTGGTTACTTATGGAGGTAAACCGACCACTCGGTGAAATACGTCTCGATCTGATTGACTAAACTTAGTGAATTTCATAATTTTAAACCAAATAACCGTAAAACTTACTGATTTTAATTAGTTCAAAACATCTATACAAATAAATAAAACTGGAGTGTCTGTTTGTAATATAAAAATAACCGCTTTTTACTGAATGCATTTGTAGGTATGTATACACGGTACATATACCAAAACAACATTTTGTATAAGTTTCTGTCTGTCTGTCTATTTGGCGGGGCTAATCTTGGGAACGGCTATACCGATTTTGACGGGACTTTCACTGGCAGATAGCTGATGTAATAAGGAGTAACTGAGGATACTTTTATACTAGCTGCGCCCACGACTTCGTCCGGGTAGATACTGAACAATCATAAATTCTCACGCGGGCGAAGTCGCGGGCACAGCTAGTTTCTAATAAAACCAGATACTTTGCTACAAATTGATACGCATAGTCCCTGTTGAAAAAAGTTCGTTCATCTGTGCTCAACCCAATAGCGCTTAGACACTACCATGTAGTGGAGAGTAATCTGAATGCTCTGGTGCCTTCGGTTGCTTCGTCACTGGTGCTCTTCCTCCAATAATAATATGAAAATATTTCTTTTTCTGTAAAGTCACTTAACAAACCAACGTCGCACTCACTCCCTATTTACATTGTTCCAGGTATACGTAGCTCTGTTCAAGCCGCTACGCGTCTCCCGGCGGCAGTTCCGGCGCGTGCTGATGTGCATGCGAAACGTGCGACATCTCAAGTGCCACGAGCTGTATGCACACGAGAAGGTCACCAAGGTGGACAGCCTGTCGCTTGTTCTGTCTGGCAAGTGAGTGTTTGACTTCTATACGAGATTTACAAAAATAATTCGCTTTTTAAAGGGCTGTTCCAAGATAATAATATGACGTTGAACAGGACTTACTCGGTGTTGAGACAAAAGTGCCACGAGCTATAGATACTCGAGAAGATAACTAAGATGTGCATGCGCAACGTGCGACACCTTAAGTGCCACGAGCTGTATGCACACGAGAAGGTCACCAAGGTGGATAGTCTGTCGCTTGTTCTGCCTGGCAAGTCAGTGTTTGACTTCTATACGAGATTTACAAAAATAATTCGCTTGTTAAAGGGCTGTTCCAAGATAATAATATGACGTTGAACTGGACTTACTCGGTGCTTGTTGAGACAAAAGTGCCACGAGCTATAGATACTCGAAAAGATGACTAATGGCCGAATACTAAAACATCATTCAATAATAAGCAACCCTCAAATATGCGCTATCTTTATCGTTTGAACGTGTTTTGTAAAGACAGTAGACTTAAGTCCCACTTAGATTTAAGTGACGTTTGAGTATTTGGCCGTAAGATGGACAGCCTGTCGCTCGTTCTGTTTTGTAAGTGAGTATTTGAAGTTTAAGACAACATTGACCCAATTTCCGGAAGATTGGTCCAAAATATTTAATTGTTGACTTTTTATTATCTTCTCGTTCTATCTTGTGAGTATTCGACTTGAATGCAGAGCTTGTAGGGAAAACTGACGGAGTAACTAAATGAATGTGTTAAAATATTTTAATTTGAGCCTGTTTTGATTTTTGTTCGCTCGTTGTGACAGGTGAATTTTTGGTTAGATTTTAGCTCAAAACATACCTACCTAAAAACTGGGTCACTTTCAGGCGACTGTCCTAAAACTCATAGTTTTATTTCTCTCAGAATTTGATCAAATTTATTTCCCCGGCATTGATTGGAGTACGCTGTACGCTATCAATGCACTATTGAAATATCGAGATTTTTCATAAAATCAGGTTTGATTTTGATGTTCCATTTTATTTGAAAGTTTAGTAAGGAGTCTTAAAAGGGGAAAAAAGCGCTGTGTTTTTGGTATTCATTTAACATTTTGTGACAATAGATGGAAGTATCTTTTCGGATGTCAGTAGGCGGTATTGGATTCGCAAACACCGAACCTTAATTTTTATCACCTCGATAACACCCAAGAGAGCTATAAAATCTTATTTCTTTTAAACGCCGCATTTCCGTATCGATTTTATAAGTGCTCTTTCGGCTGACAATTCGTTCAACTCTACTTTTTTTTGGTTTCTATATAAGTATGATTCATAATGCTTATCGTTAAGACTGGCTGAGACGATAACATCTCGTAATGTAACTCATGCAGTTGACTGAATACATGCTAATGATCCTTCGTGAGTGATAGTCGTATGTAATTTATGCGTTTTGTTGTTTTATTTAGTGGTGACATGATTACCAATGATACGATTATTGCAGGTGTTTGAAAAGTTTATAAGACTTAGTTTATATTCTAGACAATTTCATCAAATTACATTTTCATCTATAACTATCTACTGCGAATATTTGACAAAATAATTGATACCCTTAAATTCTGTCAACTGAGAGCTGTATTGCTGGGGTGAAGTAGGGTTTCTTAAATTTCTTTAATTTCAAACAACTCTGTCTCTATCAGGTACGATCTTAGGATTATTCTCGGAAAGCGATAATCTAGTAATGTTCTGATAAAAGGACATTGAAAGCGAAGGTAATATCTCCTTCTTGCAACGTCTAATAATAGCTTTTAAACTTTAAGCGCCGTCTCGCTTCTGCACTTCTGAGTCTTATAAATAAAACCATAGTTTCTAATATATTTCATTTCAATTTTGATCCTATGAAACGTAATGTAACACAACAGTAAACAGCAACACTTCGGCATATTTGCAAATGATTCACTCGGTAACGCTTCTCAGAACAGCATCTGGTAACTGTTGCAAATAAATATGCAAATATAGTTTTAGGTTAGCATGATTTAAACCGATGCCGAGCTGAGATTCGTTTATTCAAGCAAAGAGCTACAATGCATTGAAAGTTCATTATTTCTTTTGATCATGGCTCACCATAACTATAATCAATAATTAAATAAACGTATAAATCCTGAACGAAACAGTCGTAAGTTTTGTGCTGTATAATACGATTTTATCGCCCTGGTTTTGTATACAACAGTATACTTATTGAATGACGTTGATTTAGATTTTTTCAGAGGTTTCTTTCCAATCGTGATTGCACTTTGTACAATGAATCATGATAATATGAGAGGGATATTATCATTTACGCATTTTTTCAAGAGAACTTTGCATCTCTAGGCATGTGCGTCATATTCCACTTAGCTTACCCAAGATGATAGATATCAATTTTATCAGAATTTCCTAAGTCGTCCAATGACATGACATTTGATGTTTTCGTATTACCCCAATCAAGAGATGTCCATGTTATCGATTAATGTGTCTTATCTTTCGGTAGACAAAAATATATGTTAGAATTTTCACTTGTCTCATCTTTATGAATATGCTGGCCTGGCGTTGCCTTATCCTCAATTTTCGTCCCGAAGATTCAACCCCCACTAGACTACAAGCGTTCTATTGTCCCCATTAAAAACTTCAAATTGTCGCTCTTCACGAACAAGCTCACTCTTAATATTCTGTAAAAATATAGCGAAGCTGTGCGAGCTATTAGCGCTCGAGCGTGCTCCGTGTGAATGGTCTCATAGGCCACACGTGCTCTGTAAAACGTGCCGTTGGTTGGTTAAGATAAAGCGGATGATGTCATTAATGGTTGATTATTGTGTGCGATAACTTTCACCCAGTCTCGAGATGAATGTAATCCACACAATTATACTTGAGTGTATTTTTTTAAAGTCATGAATATGGCATGCATGTCATTACAGCCGATGGTAAGTAAATAGTTGTAGCTTATAAACTTTTACAAGGCTTCGGGATGTGACGACCCCATCACCCTCTAGCGGAGGAGCTTTTTTCCGGTAGTGCAGTCAGTCTACCAAACAATGGCGGTCAATCCATTCCAAGTAGTAAGTAACGCGCGCAGCAGCGTCAAGCGATAAAACTACCGCCACTGCAATCAAGCCAATCCGCGTGTCAGATGTGTTGATTATGGCATATTCTCCACTAAATCAATATGTTGTTTCCAGAATCACTAAAAATATATCTTTGAAACATTTAAAACTGTTAACTTCTTTCTAAATACTGTAAATTTACCGTCTCAGGCCAAAATATACTGTATTTCTTGAAAATAAGTTGGCAATCCTGGAGGTATGGTACCCTAAAATGATCTGGCGCAAAATTTAATGAAAAGATTTATGACAAGCGAAAGCTGGAATTCTCGTGATATCGTAGTGATAATGCGGTAAAATGTGTGGTAATCGATAGACGAGATTGAATATTGGTATCATGTAATGCGCACTTCGAATTCCAATCATCCACATCAGCTACGCGTTGTGGGTTAATAGCTTGAAAATCGGCATTGAATTTTATGCTAGTTTATCTTGGTCATATTTGATTTCGCAATAACACAGGCTAATTTAGGTAAATTACAGTGAAATGACTTCGATAGTTTAGTGGTCAAGTGGTTGGACTAATCCAGATGTAAATTCGAATCGCGCTAGCAGTATTTTTTTCCATTTTATGGGTATAATAAATAAATAAAATATATAACTAAATGGCAAAAACGGAACCCTTATTTATATATTCGTTATGTCTGTTCGTTCGTCCGTCCGTTCGTCCGCTTGTGCTCGATGTTCTTCTATTTTTTTTTATTTCATAAGTACAGTTTTGAAGTTATTCAAGAAAATAGGCGAAAAACTGAACCAGTAGTGATATTAGCGATTAGTTACAGTGATAAAGGGTTATATATATCTGTATACTACAGGAAAACCTGTAAGATATTTATGGTATTTAAGGAAATACAGGCAATCTCTCAACTGTAGGGAACCCCATGCACGTGAGTCCGACTTGCGCTTGTCCGGTTTTACAATTTAAATATTATCCGAAAGTGTCAACAAGTCACCGTCAATGATTCCAGGTGTGTGACCTATATTCAGTAACCAGTTTAGTCGACTGACGAAGTTTGGACATGTTTCCATTGCATTTTTGTCACGTATTGGTTTTGCTACCTATGCCTTATTTTTATCAAATCTGATGTTGCTGTTGATGTGGTATTAGGCTTGGACCTTCTAAACCTGGCAAAATTCGGCGAATAGGCGAAATTGACCATTCCCTACATTCAAAATTGAAAGTACTTAGTTAAAAATTGTGCAAATATTGCAAGATATATGTTATTTAAAGTAACGTGGAAAATTTCTTAATTGTACCACAGAAGAGATGAACTCTCTACGTGTCCGATTTGCACTTGGCCGCTTTTTTCCAGATGCGTGCTCGGTGACTGTGCACCGATTTTTATATCCGCGATTTGTTTTTCAATGCTTTGTCGATTTTTTTCTGAGCAACAGAAACAATACATTATACAAAACGCAACGTGTTGCATGGTTGCTTTGATGATGCATGAGTGTTTGCTGCCCTCAGCAAATCGAGCATCATACATATGCTCAATCCTACACGAGTTCCATTGTTTTCCGAGAAATACCTTGAATTTCGCAATTTTTTAACCGGCTTCAGAAAAGTAGAAGGTTTTATGTTCGAGACGTCTCTTTTTTGTTTCTTGTACATATATTCACTTTTTTTCATGTATGTTCACTTTCCTCTTCCATTTCTGGAACAATTTTAGAATTTCTTCATTGGCGAGTCCATTAATAATTGACTATTATCGCTTAGGTATTAGGACCATACTCATCCCTGACCCGGGGTTGAACCCGAGAAGGTAGCCCTAGCAGGAAACAAGTAATAAACCGTGTTGTTATAATGTAAAACAAGCCCAAACCAAGTCCTGAATAATAGACCGAAACTAATCTGCCATGCATCAACTTTAGCACTCATAAAGTTTTTAATATATATTACAATTTGGATTGCAAGCGCGGCGGAAAGTAGGTCAGGCTCTCTGCGGGCACCGTCGAAAATTTTAATGTGTATTGTATATGTCTGGTCCGACGCCTGCATCCATCTCCCTCCCTAACCTATCTCTCGTTGCCGTCGATCTTTAATGTGGGACCTTCATAAATTTACTGGCTACGTGGGTTACGTTGTTGTATCCTCTGTTACGTGAAATCCTACTTGAATTAGATAGGTAAACATGGGTTTATGTAGATGGATGAATTTTTGTTCTTCTTTCACGGTATTATTGCTGAACGAATGAATGAAGGTAACGTGACCAACAAGGCGTTTACCAGCTTTGAAAAGCGTCTCCAAGACCTCCATACGCCATATGGTAACGTAGAAAGAGTCTCACATACGTAACTTGATGCTGCATTCACAGAAGGGCCTACCCATTCAGAAATAAAATACATCCACACAAACAACCACGATTCGGCAGTGACGTTTTGCCCCATGCAATCGGTGGCGAGTTGTCCAGCATGTTATAATTGTCGTCTTCAGGAATATTACCGAACTCCGAATGTGGCACTAGCAATATTCCACAAACCCCCTGAGTCGGGGATTGAAAACCCAGGACCTCCAGCGTAGCAGTATTGAACACACTGTTTTCTTAATTTGATTAGTTTCTCTACCTTTTAATTAACAAGCAGTAATCGTTTATTAAAGTATTAAGGTTAGGCATATTGAATCGGATTCGTGAGCCATTCTTCACGAACTATCCAAATCAATACAAATTATGCGTGCATGCTGTACACTGTCGTTCAATGCAATAAGAAATGAATGAAATATACAGTATAGGCTTGTGATTAATGGACTATGGAGTTTTGACCGTTTATTATCTAAAGTCCGACTTACTTATAAACGATGTTGATTTATTGAATTGTTGTAGGCTCCATTCAATGGTGGTCCAATGAATGAATCATGGTCTGTCAATGAATCTGCAACTGTTATAATGTTCCCTCGAACGGTTAATGCATCTCCCAAAAAACCCGTCTTAAAATGATGGAGGGATCTCACACGACAAGCTTAATTAAAATTATACTTTTCAATACGCAACGGGCTGTTCGCAGGTTCACACGGTTGAAATGTCGCTTCGTTTTTATGTTGTTACTGATTGGTACTCGTGTATTTATTTAGATAGTTGCCGTAACTGTAGCAACGCTTTTGAAGTACTTAAGCCTGGGTTGCACCACGATTTTTGTTAAAGTTATTGTAATATTTCACATCCTGCTCTAACTTTAACAGATTTCTTTAAGTTAGAAAAGGATGTGAAATGTTACAATAACTCTAACAACAGTCGTGGTGCAACCCAGGCTATCCATAGAAAATCAATAGAATATTCATTTTCAAAGGAGATGGTGCGAGGTCGGCTCTGGTTCGTACACGTCCTCAAAAAATGGGTAAATTAAAGAAGAATCCGAAAAAAATACAATTAATTTATTCAAGAATATGTTTTAGAGTTGCAACCACATTTAATTCAAACGATTTTATCATTTTCAACCATGTTCAACATGGCGGCGATACAGCCGACGCTTGGGATAGTACCTATGTATATAAAACAAAACTAGTGCTATCTGTATCTTACTAGTCCATCACATATTATCAAAAAAAAAACAATGTATCTGGTGGCGCCACTTTCGGTAAAAATCGCTTGTAATTATACTTTGTCTCATCGCACCCGCAATACCCATTATTACCTATCCTTTTCCCTCTCGTGCACTTTCGCTTACTGCCTCGCAATCCGCGAGGACGCGAGTCGCCGCCAAATCGTCGACATCAACGTTTGACATACGTTTTACGAAGTCCTCGCTTTCCCGCTATCCCAAGTGTGTAGTGTGGTGACTGTTGTACGCCTGATAAAACTTAACACCTAACCCACCGCGAGTGTCTGTGTGGTGTCCATTTGCCCCGGAAGGCTCTGTTGCCCGGGGACGCCTGGAGTTGCGCCAACGAGGTAAGTGCACGAGTTCCTTCCTGCTAGATCTCCTACATCTTCCGCAACCGCATACCCTCGCGAGAGACAAGACAAAGCTTACGTTGATCAATTACATACAGTCCACTGCCCTTCAGGCGTGCCGCTGAGCTACCTACCAGTATCGAATCGATCAATTTAAAGAAGTTCCGATTAATTTCTTTAAATTGGAAAACGATTACTTTTAAGTTCTTAGTATTAACACATGAAATCGATTTCGATAGTATTAAGAAAATATTACTTTTTCTCAAAGTATCCACTATATAATCAAAAAACAATTTAAAAAATGAAAATGTCAAAATGACATCGCCCGCCATATTCGCCATGTTGGTTTTGAGTTGCAATTCTAACTGCAAATAATGTTTTGTAACTGCAAACAAAGCTAAATAAGTGAAAATATGCAGTAAAAAACGTTTTTATATTGATTTTGCCTGTTAATGATATTGTGTACAATACATGGCCGGAGGTCGATACATTTTTGCAACATCTCCTTTGTAATTTAAAAATATTCTGACATTTTCATTGAAAACATTTCAGGATTTTAAACTTAGGCGAATGGAAATCCGAGGGCAGCATGCAGCTCACATTGATGCTAAGTGATGACTGCAGCCTATAGACATCTAATATGAAAAGGAGGTCTAAATACAGATGCGTTGCCACCCCTGAGACCTAAGTTGTTATGTATCTGTGATAGTTATTACTGGGCCATACATTACCACCTGACCGGAACACGATAGTGCTGAACACTACCATTTGGCGGCAGATAGAGGTAATGCGGTGGTGCCTACGCCCGCGTGCTCTGTCACTAGAGCACTACCACCAGTGTGGTATGATTCTCGTAAAAATACATGAATAGACAAGCTTAAGGAAATTTATTTTGTTATTACATTATTCAATATAATTACCCAGACGGAATAAATTATGTTCGTTATAGTCGCCTTAATCTCTGTTTGATCTAATTAACAAAAGATTATTTTGTTTATATTCCAAGAAACCAATTTTATTGTGTCTTTAGTTATAATAAGAAGGCACACAAGAGGTATTTATTTGAATGAAATGGAAAAAAGAACAGTTTACATTTTAAATATTATTTACTTAAGTACCTACAACGATATTGCGTAATGCCACCGGCCGCTGTGCTGTCAAATGAACAGGTTTTTTTTTTTTCAGTAAATTGCATTGCACAAAATGCACACAGCCTACGTACGAGTCTTATCAATTTAATTAATATTGTTCAATATACATTTTTATTTTGGCAAGCAAGCGTTAAAGTCCAAATGAATTATGAGTGAATGAATTGTGGACTCATAAAAATGTAAAATGTATTTTTTATACTCTTCTGTAAGTAGAATGTGATGAATGTAGACGAGGCGCAGTAGTTGTGTTAGTATCCAGATATTTCTTTACGCTGTGCCTATCCTGTACCTACCGGACTTGGCATGAGATAATATACCTAATATGCCTAAGAGTTGAGGTCTCAATGCAGATGCTTTGTTGTTGTTTTTGTTGCACGTTTTTTTTTTTTTAGTTATTATGGCATTGCTATTACGCATATTGCCAGTGTCAAGTAAAACGATATTTCGTATTTATTTAAGCAGCGTCAAAGTTAGTATAATATCAAGTATAATATGTAAGTATCAAGTATATAAGTTATCAAGTATAATATGTCAGTCAAGTGAGTTACAGTCAAGTTAAGTCGAGTAAAGCGATGGCTACTTTACCAGAACATTTACAATGAAGTTTTGGAGGCAACCTGAAAGGTCGTGTTTTCGCACTGTTATTCTATTTCACTATACACGGGCACTGTAATAAACCTATATCAAACAAAATGCCACCAACTTTATTCAATATAACTTAAAAATACACCAAGAAAATGAAATAAAATAATAGCACCATACGCCTCTTTCAAGGTTCCCGCCAAAACTCTTTGTTGCACTTCGAGTCGGTTGGGCAAAGTCAAAATGAAAATGTTTATTTATCATTTGGGATTTCAAGAATCACTGGCACTATGATGTTGGAAATTAATAACTATGTTAAACTAAACTAAGGTGAATAACAATAGATGTCTACACATGTCATGTCATGACGGTATATAGATTATTTATTATTGCTGGTACTAAATTAATTACAATTGAATAAAGTTAACATCTACCTTTTTTTTTTACACATCGGATTACCAGGTTTAGTGGTCAGCGTGTCCTGCGACACAGGCCTCTTCCAGCTCTTTCCATTCATTTCTATCTTTCGCTTTTCTTGACCATATCGTTTCTCCGATTTCTTAATATCATCTGGCCATCTTTTGATTTGTCTGCCTCTTCTCCTTTTTCCATTTCGTGGTTGCCACTCTGTTATAATTTTTGTCCATTTTGTTCTACTTTCTCTTGTCATGTGCCCTAACCCACCGCCATTTCAACTGTCTAATTTTCTTAACTACGTCTTCTACCTTCGCAGTGTGTCTGATTTCTTCAGCTCTTTTGCGATGTTTTATTGTGACGCTTATATTGTTTATAGATACATAGGTAGTAAAATATTGTGAAAGCTCACAACGTCTGAAGTAGGTATTATAGTCTGCATCATATAATTCATGCAGAATGCTGTCATACTCTGCTCCCATATGCTGATAATGCATTCCCAGCAATTAATATGACAAAGGTATTTCAACTGTCATCTGAATTTGATGATATGTCTTCATTAACGCTGATTGATCAAACCTGTATAGAACAATGTATGTGTTATGTACGTTCATGCTCCATGATAGAGTAGTCAAAAAGAGTGTTGTATGAAATATCGGTATGAATTATGTATTATGCGTTAAAAATAACATGTCCAGTTGAAATAACAAATTGATTTTATTTTGAGTTTTAACTATTTAGTCTCGTGCAAAGCCAATTCCCGTCTAGTTATAATAATGGCAATCCATTATACGTCCCACTGCTGGGCACGAGTCTCCCCTTTTTGGGGAGAGGCCTGGAGCTTACTCCACCACGCTGCTCCAATGAGAGTTAGTGGCCAGCCCGCTGTCGGATGTTTTCAAACCGCCTATAAGGCCTTCGACAAGGTTTAACGACTGCTATCGATCGATAGCAACCGGCACCGACGGCTGAACGTGCCCTCCGAAGCACGAAAACTGAAAAAAGCGCATGCTCCGATGGTTCGGGCATATAGAAAGAATGTCGAATGAGAGAATGACTAAACAAATATGCGATGCGAATGTGGATGGTTGCAGAGGCCCAGGTAGACCAAAACTGACCTACAATGACCAAATAGGTCGAGTGATGTCTGATGGTGGGGTCAAAAGTAGGAATCGGCGTGCGTGTATGAAGAGAATGATGAAGGTCATGAGGCACAGGAGGTGTGTCAGGACCGGAATATTTGGCGCTCCACACTCTCTGCCTACCCCGTTAGGGACCTGGCGTGAAGATACATACATACATAAATAACCATACGCACTGATTTCGAAGACCCTTGACTTCATATTCTCTGATAATTACCAACAAAAAATGTTGTCTGTGAAGATGGTATACGGACGATAATTTTACGTAATAACTTCTTGAAAAAATGCATCACTAGCCGAAGCCTTAGGCCGATCGTGCCTCTCTATCGCTTATTCGGCTCTTTCGCTTGCACGCTCGGCTGAGGCGGAACGTGACACATTTCGTGCGTACAGCCGGCTTTCATCGATTTATAAAACGTTATCACGTCAAAAGACAAATTTCTTTGTACGAGACTAAATATTATAGAGTAAACAAAGTAAGAGCAACTAACTTAATAAACGTTAATGTGAAGTATTTAATTAAACGAACTTTCATATCTTAATAGTCAGCGAATAGCCATTCGCTGACTAATAGGGTAAACGTTACTTAATTCTTTCAATCTTACAAACGCTTTAATAATCTGGTGCAGCCTTATTGTCTGTACAAGCCTTAAGCCTTCTGCATTAACTAAGTTTCAGTCTCGGCTTTGTCACTTTTAATATTGAACATTTCCAAGGAGAAAAGCATGTTCCTCGCAACCGCTTTTTACTATCTTTTATAGGATTTTTTTGATAACTCACCAAATATGTGACCATTAACTGTTTTCTGTAACTGAAGATCCCCTTATAAAGTGAATGGCACCAGGATTATTGGAAATTAACTGATTGATTCTACGTTTGCGCGTAATGTTTGCGTTGCCAATTATAAAAGTACGCTATTTGGCTATGTTAGAAACGTTTTTAAATCCAAACTGGGAAGAAATCTTTATGCCTTTGTGCATTGTATTTTTGTATAAAATAAGATTATATTATACGAGTACAGTTAACTAGACGCGTTCCTCATGCAATGACTAACTTAGATGCGGTTAGTCACAGTCTAATTATGTGAGATAGAAGACATAGGGTCTGTCGTCTAGAATACAGACGCCCGTTTTGGCGATCTATCTTGTCTACCAATTGCCTGCCTTCTCGTGTTATCCACATAACACAGCATTCATTTGATGAACTAACCTTTTATTGTACGTATAATGACTAACTTAGATACGATTAGTCATTGCCTAATTATGTGAGAATTAAGACAAACGGTTTGTAGTCTAGAATACAGATTACAGACGCCCTTTTTGGCGATCTAACTAGCCTCCCCATCTAGTGTAATGCATTACGCAGCCAGCATTCCTTTGACGAGCTCATACTGTTAGACAGGATTTGCTTAATTATGTGATAATGGAGACGTACGGTCTGTCGCACATAATATATTACAGACCTCCGTTTGGCGATCTATACATCCAGAGTGAAAGAGCGTTTGACGGAGCGTTCGGCGTGGCGGATAAGGTAATACAACAGAGCGTGCTTGTGAACACTAGCGTGCACTCAGTACCATTGCAAGTTCTTGGAGGATTAAGGCCTAATTATAGAATGCTCATTCTATCGCCACTACGTCAGATTCTTTTCAAAGCCTTCCACAAAAACACTTACAAGAATGTTTTGCGTCGTAATATGTCATACTTGCAGTGACGGCAATATTATCGCGGGACGCTGCTGCTCATCCCGCGTTATTATATCATTGTTCAGTTGACTGACTGCACTCCGTGGGGTCGACACTTCCCGGCGCCAGAATGACGTATGTTCGTTTGTTGTAAACCCACCGTAACCCGAACGCTGCATGATCCGCCCCGCTGGAAGCTCGAGTTGAACGTGCACTCAGGTCGTACACTAACAAGCTTCCCCTGCTGATGTAATGAAGCTAGTATTCCTTTGACCTGTTATTTGCTGACAGTTCGACATCAAATAACAGACGAGCTATCTTGTTCTGTTACGACTTGCTTGATTCACTTGCGGCTGAAGCCTTTGTAACTGTTTTCAACAAAGAAGAATTGCAGATTCGCTCAGTGATGTTTCATTTCTCTCTTTTTGACTTTTAGTGAAAATAACAAACGTCATTTTATGATGATTTAAAAAAACTGTACTTAAATTAGGAATTTAACTTTAATACTTATTTGTCTTACTGCAGACAAAAACAAACCCAAAATCACAAAAATCAAAGAAATCGGTCAAGCCGTTCTTGAGTTTGTCTATCAAAGTTGATGTTAACAATTCTCTCTTTTCTCTGAAGTTACTATCTACGAAAGACAGTTTAAAGAATTTAAAAAGCAGTGTCGGCAATCACTAGAGAAACTTTTAACAACATCGCGATACACTTCCGATGGGCTCAACTCGTACCTACTCCACTTTGTGTGCCCGACTCAACAATACGGACTTGGCTTTGTTTAGATCTCTCCATAGTTAATCGCGATGCACACCGCAGCTTCTATCGTGTAAAAACTGAATAAATACGTAGGAATGTTACATACCGACTGAATATTTACGCACACTGAGTTTAACAATTCGGCTCATGTCATACTGACATGGGGATCTTGCTGAATTTATAAAATACTTTTCGCTCACATTTTTTTGGGACATGCATACTTACATACGCTTACACTCACAGTTTACACTGGGTAATAGCGATGGTAATTAATGCTATTTCATGTTCATTTTATAAGCATGTGAATTCGTGAGCATGCTAATTGCTAATGCTTATGCTATTTGTTAATATGATAATAATTTTGATAAATTTCGCTGGACCGAATCCGTCGCCCAAATCCGCGCGAGCGGCGCGCATCGGACTTGGTTAATAATAATTCTGTACGCCGGACTCTACACACCACCAGATTTGGTTCGGAGCGTACATAATCCACTATCCGGTCCGTACCAAATCCGGATGTGTGTTATGACTATAAGACATAAATAAGGTCTTCGTGCGAAAAAAGAAAAACAAAAATACGTATTTTTTGTGGGTATCACATACATAGTCTATTTTTGAAGACCCTTACAGGATTGGTTTAGATATCATAAAATTATTATAGTACTCTACGAAAACCTATCATTTCAGTAAAGCATTAAGTTTATAGCTCAACGAAGCTAAAAAGATACTAGGCTATAAAAGCCCATTGTCGTTTTAATTTCACGATCGTCAAAACTTATTGGGCATTTCCCGTGCACATGCAATCTTCAAATTTTATTTCAAGGTCGCGTTTAAAAGTAATGTGGCGTATCCGGAAACTCATCCATTTTAAATTTCATGTATCGGAAGGTATTCATGAAACCATAACAACAAGAGTAGGTACGATAGCTGTTTGCCCATCATAGAGCTGAGTAATAGTAGTAGACTTAGGATATTTTCAGTCTCAAAAAAAAGTTCCTAACTAAATGCTGAAACTTTGTCTCACGAAGTCCGTAATTTCTAGCACAAAAATTGATTTGCCAGAATTCTGGGACCGCATACCTATCATCATTCATATTGTAAGCGAAAACTCCATGACCCGAGTAAGGTTCTCAGTAGCATCCATTGTTTAGCTTTCACCCTTTTATAATAATAATAATGGCAACCCTTGATACGTCACACTGCTGGGCACGAATCTCTCCCCTTTTTGAGAGGAGGGCTGGAGCTTTCTCCACCTTGCTGCTCCAATGCGGGTTGGTGGAGATACGGGTTAGTCGCCAACCCGCTGTCGGATGTTTTCAAACCGTTTAACGACTGCTATCTATCGATAGCAACCGACGATGGGACCGATGGCTATACATACCCTCCGAAGCACGAAAACGCGCATTTTAATTTGCCACTAGCGGTCACCCATCACATACCCGACCGCGCCTGTAGCGCTTAACCGAGTAGATCGTTTCCGATCTACACCAGCCGCGGGGCTATGCGCGCTTCAATCGTCACCCTATTACATGGGATTAAAAATCGTTATGTTCCCACCAGTGTGGGACATCCCATCAATGCATGTATCTCATTTAGATCTTCGGAGATATATACAGGGATAAAGTAAAGGCCAGATACAACATTTAAGTATAATAATTGCCGCGTAATCGAATTCGAACCAAGCGTTTCGGCTCTACGTTTATTATGTGAACAGCCAAGGAATGGAACCTGGGAATATTCAAGTTTAGAGTGAATAGACAAGCGTGTTTCATCTTCGGCCACATACTCACTTTCCATCAGGTGAGATAGTGGTCAAACGTTTTGTCTATAAATGTAAAAAAAAACATTTTAAATTCCACATAACTAACTTAGCAATAGCTTCAACCCTCATCTCAAATTCGCAACACTCCACGAAGTTGGTGATGTGATTATTTACTTGCGCAAGTTTGTGTACGCCTGTCCTTAACACTTCCCCACGCCACTTACCCAGCAGTCTAGACTTTGGTGCGGTTATGATTTCTACATATGCGATGGATATGTAGCGTCCACTACATTAAGGCGCCAAATAGTGGAATACAATGAAACCTTACAGTACTTGTCTAGTACGATAGATGGCGTGCAGTCAAATTACATCGCACATTCGAAGATTTCTCAAGAGTTGGCATATATACAACTTCCCAACGTCAACCGTTGGGCCGCGGCCCGCCAGGCGCTACCACCTCGCCTGGTCGGAGGATCCTCCCTTTTCGCCGGAGGAACACTTCCACCCGTTCCTCCACAGTGGTGACCCCGACGTGATTGGAAGCAACCTTCTCACCAGCCACTCTCTACAACTCTGCAGCACCTTCGACGACGTCATCCCTCACATCACCAGCACCTGATCGAGCGGTAACCAAGTCACGCCAGCTAGCACCCTCGGCTTCATCAGGGATACTCCACACGCCTGCAGCGACCGCGCATGCCTGGACTACCCTGCAGCTACATCAGCGTCAGTACTGCGTGGACGGACGCAGTAGCTACTACGCAGCGACTACCTCGACTCAAAGGGGACTTTCGCATCACCGCAGCAGCGACTACCTCGACTCACTGAGAACCTTCTCACCCGACTCACTGGGACTTGCGGCATGGGACTATATGGCATTGGCACAGCTCCGCGAGAAGCTCTGACAGCTGTCTCGATCATATCAACCTCCGGTCTTGGAGGGGAGTGATGTAGCGTCCACTACATTAAGGCGCCAAATAGTGGAATACAATGAAACCTTACAGTACTTGTCTAGTACGATAGATGGCGTGCAGTCAAATTACATCGCACATTCGAAGATTTCTCAAGAGTTGGCATATATACAACTTCCCAACGTCAACCGTTGGGCCGCGGCCCGCCAGGCGCTACCACCTCGCCTGGTCGGAGGATCCTCCCTTTTCGCCGGAGGAACACTTCCACCCGTTCCTCCACAGATACAATACAACTAAACTTGCTCTACAATATAGATTGGAGCTATTTTTCATTTGTATCCAGTTATGGATAGTCCGTAGTGTCTAGGTGGTTTTCTATCTGTATGATCTATTATTTTCAGTTATTAGTGATGTGATTTCTTATGTGGTTTATGATCTCTGTATTTTTTGTAAACGCTTTTCTCCGCATTTAGTGTAGATGTCTAAAATCTACAAATTTATTTATCATCACTGTGAATTGCATGCTTGTTTGCCACCATCATGTACCATCATATATTTTTTTCAAAAACTTCAGGATTTTTTGCGAACTGCGAATCCTTGTTCTCAATTCGTTCGTCTGCATCGATCCTAAATGTGGGTGTTACTTTATAATATGTCTATCTACGCCTACATTCATCCTACGAGAAGTGCGAAGGATGGTTCGTACCTGACACATTGTATAACTTGTTGTCTTGTTGTTTGATGAGCAACAGTGCAAACCATAGATATCCTCCAAACCCTCGTGTTTTTTTAATGTACGGAAGATGGCAAACAAGCTCGCAGCTCACATTGATGTTAAGTGATGACTGCAGCCTATAGACATCTACATAAAAACAGAAGTTAAAAATGCAGATGCGTTGTCACCCCTGAGACCTAAGGTGTCGTGTCTCTGTGATACTTATTACGTGGCCATACATCACCATCTAACCGGAACACGATAGTGCCGTAAACTACCATTTGGTAGCAGACAGATTGAGTAAGGTGGCATTCTACCACCAGTTATGTCTGTATCTTTATGCCAAGTCCATTTAGAGGTGGACAGAGAATGCCAAGCGCCAGATATTCCAGTCTGACACACCTTGCTACTTCGTTACTACTATGTTTTATGTATTTCTAAAATTGTATGGTTCCTTTCGGGCAAGTCTTTTGAGTTCCATATGATTAATGACATAATAATATGTAAAATGGCTCTGTATTTCCAAACGGCTAGCCAGCAAACAGTACGACTGTGACATTATACCTACCGATAGTGTTTGGAGACACAGGAAACAATAAATCGTTCTAAGCTGAGTAACTCTTATTCTAAGTTCCGTGCGTATAATGCGAAGCCTAAGAACCCCATTCCCTGATAGTGAATTCTAATTTCTTACCACTTAGCGATAAAACTCGCGATAAAAATGCCGGACGTTGGCAATTAGTAGACCGGTCGGTGGCGGCAGGCGCACCTCACTTTTAATGCTCTTCCTGAAAAGCTTGAAAAATTTGTGTACCTATCGTACACATACACATTATTATCGATGACGTGTCGAGAAATTAGCTTGTTATTCAGACTTAAAAAATTTAAACACATGCAATTAACAAAATTTTGATTATTCAATACAAAATATTAAAGAATTATTTCTTAGTTAAAGAATCAGATTTTGATATAACGTAACTTCGCCTGAAACCCTGTAATCCCCGAATGAGTGGGCAGAGATAAATGCATTCAAGCATACACGCAAACTCAAACTCAAACTCAAAAATTCATTTAATCACTTGGAAATAATAGAATTTGCTTGTGATAGGTCAAATTACAAATATAAAATTAAAGCGAGTAACAACTGATACGTTGATTAATATGTCAAAGTAAATAAATTAATAATAGTCCAAAAATACTTAATGATAAAAATAGGTATCAACAGAATGTTCCATACTCTCTTTTACAAACGGCAAGATAAGACTAAACAAAAAAATATGGGACATTCTTTGTCATTCACTGGCAGAGTTCCAAAGCCCACATTACTGAGAAAAAACCTGCCAAAACAAAACTCAGTAGGGTCTTTTCAAAATATGTTCCTTAAAACTATTTTCACAATATGAAACTTATAACTATGTTTTACAATATCAAGTACAATGCACATTCATTTCACAAAATTATTGTTTAGTCTTGTGGAGCTAGACCAGCATTTGTCCAGGCATCTCTATCCTTTAGATAGTCATCGAGTCTATAGTACGCATTTTTACATAGTGTGCGTTTAATACATGACTTAAATTTATTATCTGTAAGTTCAAGAATGTTGGACGGAATTTTGTTATAAAACTGTATACAACATGTTAAGAAACATTTATGTGTTTTCGATAGGCGAAAACTTGGAAATACTAATTTATTTTTATTTCTGGTATTATAAGTATGTATATCATTAATTTTCTTAAATAAGTGCAAGTTTTTCCTAGCATACAATATATTTTCATAAATATATTGGCAAGGGACCGTCATTATATTTATTTGCTTGAATAATTCTTTCAAGGAGTCACGACTATTTAAGTTATATATCGCTCTAATAGCTCTCTTTTGTAATATAAATATTGAATCAATTTCAGCTGCCCGACCCCACAACAAAATACCGTAGGACATGACACTGTGAAAGTAGCTGAAATAAACGAGTCTCGCAGTGTCGACATCCGTTAACTGTCTAATCTTCCTGACGGCATAAGCAGCAGAACTTAGACGTTTTCCTAACAGTTTAATATGAGGACCCCATTGCAATTTTGAATCAAGCGTTATACCCAAGAAGACAGCTTCACTAACAAAAAGCAAAAACCCACGAATCGCCGGTTACGTTTTTGGCCGATGTTCCTATTAGGTATGTAGCGAGCCTGTTGACATCTCCGGGCACATTACCAAACTGCGAGGTATTTCGATACTTCCAGATAATGGAAAATCCCAATAGGATTTTATATCGTTATCTCTGATAGGCCCGACACGGGGATGAACCCAGGTGTGATGTTCATAGATACCGCGTTCATCAATGTGAACCCCCTTTTCCCACAAGATGGACCGAAGACCTGGTGAAGGTCGCAAGCAATCGTTGGATTAGGTTTTCCCCGGCACCGTCCGTTGTAAAAATCTTTTGGCTCTAAAAAGTAGTTGGCTAATTAGCTAGAATAATAGGGAAGATGCTAGTAAAAGTCTGAGGTCGTAGTTTCGTTCTGGCTGTAAACGATTATTTTCTTTGAATTCTTGCAATTCACTCGCGTTGAATACAAAACTTCAATACCATTAAATTAAATCTATTTTATTAATGTCCGTCTCCATCATTACACAAACGAAACCTGTTATCAAATTAAGATAAAAACATTAAATAATACTTCAGCCAGACGTAAGATTCAAATTGCTTCATAAACTCGGCCAATTTAAATTGTTTCTGCTCTCAAAATTCCATGTCGAACAGAAAATAAAGATGTGTAATTTCCATTTCTTTCATGTCATCGTATTTCATTATTGTATTTTATTCGCGTTTTCTTTGTAACTTTCGAAGTAAACAGCTGCGTGTGAGGTCTAAGAAATCCATTAAGGGCCGACCTTTGCGACAAACAGAGAGGGTTTGGCGGAAAGGTTAAACATCGTACAAAGGAGTATCCAAAATATCATTTGGCCTTAGGCAACCAGTATTAGGGTGTATAGTTGCGACGCTGTGACTTTGTGCATGCGGCATTAATGAAAAAAAAAACTTTAATTTTTTTCGTCATCCATGCATTTGTGTTTGCGTATATCTATCGGTTCTGTTGTAGCAGATTTTCAAAAAGATTTTCCGAAAGAAGGTCTTAAAGAAAGATTTGAAATGTAGGTATTTGTTACTTTTTTAAATAATTTAGTTTTGAGGTTATTAGAGAGCTTTCGCACGCCAATACCTCAGGGTTCGGATTTTGCAAATTCCCGTCTAGGTGAGCACCTATGTCCTAAAAAGAACCCCCTTGCAAAATTTGAAACCTACACAACTTGTTTCTGAGATTTCGTGATAAGTGAGTCAGTGAGTGACCTTTCTTTCCTTTCGTTTTATATAAATAAACTAGCTGTCCCGGCAAACTTCGTATCGCCCTAGAAAATAAAAAAAAATGTCCAAAAATGTTATGACAAATAGATGTTAGCCGATTCTCAGACCTACCCAATATGCTCATAAAATTTCATGAGAATCGGTCCAGCCGTTTCAGAGGAGTACGGTAACTAACATTGTGACATGGTAATTTTATATATAAGATTACTCGTCTACTTACCTTTAAAAAACATCCTTGTGAATTCAGCCGGATAAAATTCATCATGTCTCAAGATCTGAAGATCTTCGCGGAGCAATGATAATTTTATTGTTAAGTACTTAAACTCAGTCATTCATTAGCGCCAAATTTGGGTTAAACACGTCACGTTTATATTACAAAAATTCCTTTTCATCTCAAAATTCTTATTCGCTAATGGGATAGATCATATTTCAATCGTAACATGAACAATCAGAAAACCAGTTCGTTCCTTGTGAAAAGAGCCGAGAGCCCCGCCAATTAGTTCAGTACCGAGAAGGCTTCTTGTACAAACGATACCTTACTAAAGTTTAACCTATTTTAGAAAATTATCATCACATGAACACGAGGATGAATATTTTTATACTAGCGACCTGCCCTGGCTTCGTACGAGTACATACATTTTATTAGAGAGCTGATTAAAAAAGTTCTTCGAGACTGGCAGCGCGTGGCAACTCGCCTGGTGTTGAAAATGTTCATAGACGACGATGACCACTTCCCACCAGATTGCTCGTCTACTTGTCTATCATTCTTTTGACATAAAATATTATGTCAGTAGTACTCAGTAGTGCTTGTTTTAACTAACACCATAGTGTTTTTATCCAATTAACATTTTAATAGTAAGTGTCGCCGCACACGGCACACTACCTCACCACATGCGACAGCCACAAAAACAAAGCCGACACGAGAAGCTCGAAGCGGCTACAATAGCAACGCACGCGCTCATTCATACACTAGCCTTTGTTATTTTGTGTAACATTTAATTTTATTGCTCTATTAAAAATAAATAATAATAATAATATGTCTGTACATGTACCTTATTATTAGCACAATGTATTCTACATGAATTTCTGTAATCCTTTCTTATGAGGGAAAAGCTGGTGTCCTGAAATACAGGCTCTGCTTAGTTTAGGCACCAGTCTCCCACAATTTACTTTAATAATAACTCACGACTTTTAATGTTTATGATATGTTACTGGTGGTAGAGCTCCAGTGACGGAGCTCGCGGGCGTAGGCACCACCGCATTACCTAATATACTTGCCGCTAAATGGTAGTGTTCAACACTATCGTGTTCCGGTCAGGTGGTAATGTACGGCCCTGTAATTTCCGGCACAGAGGCATAAGACCTTAGGCCTCAGGAGTGGTAACGCATCTGCATTTTGACCTTGGTCTTTGTGTGGGTGTCTATAGGCTGCAGTCATCACTTAACATCAATGTGAACTGCATGCTTGTTTACCACTTCCATTACATAAAAAAAAAAAAAAAAAAAAAAAAAAATGTTAAACTGTGTAGTTATTAAGGTTATTATGGTGATAAATAAATAAATAAAAAAAAAATAGTATCTGAAGCGCCCGACGGTCACTTGTGGCCGGTGGCTGCTGTTTTTTATGGGATTGAATCTCTGATATAAATACTTCTCTCTCTCTCTCTCTCTCTCTCTCTCTCTCTCTCTCTCTCTCTCTAGTCGTACCCCTCACTGCTGAGGATCGTGGCTCCTTTAGACTTTGTCAACCAGCTGTCTCCATCGGTTTCTTTCGTTGCTTGGTGTATTGCGTGCTGCAATACATAAGTGGTATCTCCAGCTCCTGCGATACCTTTTGGGACTGCGGCCTCTTGATCTCTTTCCCTCCACTTTTCCAGTAACTATTAGGCGTTTCAAGTTTTTATCATCCATAGTTCTATATCCATGTTTATTTCAATCAAAAACAAACAGACTACGTAGGTACGTGTGTTGCTTTCGACTTGAGCAGGTTAACTGGGGTAAGGGAGAGAGGGGTAGGGAGTTGGGCGAGTGGCGTGTGGCGGCGTTTTTATAGTGGCCGGTGCGGACCACATGAAAGCGAGCAACGACGATTTGTAGCATGAAGCGGCCATCGGCGTCAACCGTGTGCGGCGAGGCCTTATAAAATGTATGAATACTAAGGGCAATATGCCAGTGGGGGTTTGTGCTTGTAAAGGCTCGTGTGCGGCGACCCTAAAGCTCAGCGTTATCGTATGTGATACTAGGTACTGTGCCTAAAGCTGGCTCCGGCAAAACTTCTTAGCACTCACATGTAAGCAATCCATTTGCAAGCAACTCTGTTTTATGATAGTTATAACATTTATTTACTCATGATAAGCTTTACGGCCTGAAAATATATTTAGAATTTAATAAAAGCAACGTCTCCCTTGAACAATAAAAGAAAGTTTACGATGATGCCATAAACACTGGATGCGAAATTATAAGGGTTCGTTACACCGAGGTAACGCTAAAACGGTGTTTAATTCACCTATAGAGGCCCGTATTGTTTTTAATTAGCGACTTCTCACGACATACCGGTCCATTGTGGGTTTGTTCGGGGCTTCAAGACCTTTTGTTTGAGTCTTATTGTTGCAGTTACGGTAGTGTTATGTGTGATGGGGTTTGAGTGACTGATTTGGGAGTATTTTTGGAGAGGCTTAACCCTGCTGAGCAACGGGGTGGTATTCTTGTGGAATTATGACAATTTTCGGATTAATAATCATTGTACATTTTGCAAAAGTTGAAACCAAATGCGATGACTTTTTATTTTGTGTTGTGTTCCTAAAGAAGACGTAGCATTTTTTGTAACATAAGTGAGAGATTAGTTCCTTTTATGCTGGGTTCCATCAACTTACTTAAGCTTTGACAAATTCGATGTGTTTTAAGTTTTTCGCAAGCTAAACTCATGGAAATAAATGATTTTTAACATCAATAAGAAACATCTTTCGGTTGCTTTTCAATTTCCGTGGTCCCGTGGTGGCGTTAACGAAATCGATGGAGGTAGCTATATGTTATTGTTATTATTAATGGACGTTCAGTTATCGCTATACGTTGCTGAGAACGAAAGCGTATTTTAGCACTAAAACGGGTAAAATGTTACATGTAGGACACAGTACTATATCCCAGTATGAAAGTTCAATCTTACGTAGAGTAGGGTAAACGCTTTAACCCACTTTCAGTTGATGCAAGTGATCGGGAGAGCATTCTACTTTTGTATTGGACTTGCGGCTGACACCGCTGGACTCCAAACATTGTTTAGGGGCCGTCCATAAAATGCAACACGCTAAAATAAGACTTTTGCTGACCCCCTGACAATAGAGGGGGCTGTTGTCACGCTGTGTCTCACTATCTGACACATCCCCTCATACATATATAACGTCACAAAAACTAAGAACCCCACCTGAATATGACTTTTTTTTAAAATCAGGAAGTAAGAAATATTAATCTATACCTATAATAAATCTGTAGAAGTGTAAATTCAGTACATTAAAAATATTGAAAAAATAAATACCAGGGGATGTTATTAGATCGATAACAACCACAAATATGTGATTAGAATTTTTTTTGTCTGTCTGTCTGTTTGTTCAAGCATCACATAAAAACTACCGGTCCGATTACAATGAAACTTGGTATGATTATACTTCGACCTTTGGCTCACAACACAGGGCACTTTTTATCCCGGAAAAATGTCTATTTGTCTGTGTGTTTGTGCACGCTAATATCAGAAACGGCTTATTCGATTTGCGATTTTCACTAATATATTGTAATAAGTTTCACTTAACATTTAGTGTTTGTTTCATGTGAATCGGTTCAGAAATAAAAAGTTATGTCAATTTAAAGAATCGTATCGAATATTTTTAAGCTTATATCTTAGTTCTATCTTTAAGGGAGTATAGTACCTAATAGGTAAAAACGGATCCTACGGATAACTAAACCTCCGCTGTTTGTCTGTTTGTCCGTCCGTCCGTCTGTCTGTCACCAGGCTGTATCTCATAAATAGTGATAGCTAGAAAGCTAACATTTTCACAAATTATGTATTTCTATTACCGCTATAATGTAGATGCTTAAAATTTTCACAGAATTTTTAGGTCTTATTTTGTATTGTAGCTTCCATAATAATTCTATATACATACATACAAATAAATAAAATTGGAGTGTCTGTTTGTGGTATTAAAATAACCGCTTTTTACTAAACGCATATGTATGTATACACGGTACATATACCAAAACAACATTTTTACAATTTTTGTCTGTCTGTCTGTCTGTTTGGCGGGGCTAATCTTGGGAACGGCTTGACCGATTTTGAAGGGCCTTTCACTGGCAGATAGCTGATGTGATAAGGAGTAACTTAGGCTACTTTTGTCTCCATAAATCCATCCATCCATACATACATACCTACATACAAATAAGTAGAATTGGAGTGTATCCGACTTTGACGGGACTTCCATGGGTAAGTAGCTGATGTAACAAGGAGTAACTTAGGCTACTTTTATCTCCATACATCCATATATACATACCTACATACAAATATGAAAAATTGGAGTGTCTTCGACTTTGACGGGAATTTCACTGGCAGATAGCTGATGTGATAAGGAGTAACTTGGCTACTTTTATCTCAATACAACCATAAATACATACATACCTACTTACAAATACTTAGAATTTGAGTGTCTCCGATTTTGACCGGACTTTCACTGGCAGATAGCTGATGTAATTTAGGAGTAGAAACCACGTAGACGAAGTCGCGGGCACAGCTAGTTAAAAATATTTTAATGAACTATTAAGGTAAATATTACATGTAGGGTGTGAATAGGGTTACAGAATTGTATCCCATTTTAAAAGCTGAATCTAACTTAGAGTAGGACAAACACTTTAACCCACTTTCAGTTGTTGCAAGTGATCGGGGCGTTGAGAGCATTCTACTTTTTTTTCTATTTATTTCGTTTTCATACAGTAAGACTTAACATTATAGAACACCCAAAAAACCGATAGGGTTTGTCCTGGGTGTAAGTACCTCATAAAAACTACTTAAACATACAAAACTATTAAAATCTTACTAAATAGGTACAACTGCGAGGAACTGCTGTGCGATAAGCGGATAAATAAAATGTATAATAATAATATGATATGAGGGTACATGTGTAAAACTCGACGAATCTACGATCTATTATCGCAATGCAGCGGCTCGCCCGTTCTTCACAATTAGGTGACATACGGCTGACACCGCTGGACTCCATATGTTGTTCACTAGAGTACCTTCAATACATATACAATGCGAATGTGGATGGTTGCAGAGGCCCAGGAAGACTATCTGACCTACCATGACCAAATAGGACGAGTACTGTCTGAGGGTGGGGTCAAAAGTCTTAGGAATCGGCGTGCATGTATGAAGAGAATGATGAATGTAGAAGAAGCACGGGAGGTGTGTCAAGACCGGGATATCTGGCGCTCTACAATCGTTTTTAGGACTTGAGAAGGGACTTGGCGTGAAGATACATACATACATACATACATACCTTCAACGCGAACTGTTTGCTATTATGATTTTTTCGAAGCATTGTTCTTAAGTCTTGATGCCAAGGAACAGTTAGAAATTGCTGAAAATGATGGCAGATTTTTTTCAAATACGGGGTAAATATCACATAAACCCTTAAACACACATTCAGTAAGTGTAAGTGATCGGGCGTTGAACAAATTCTTACTTATTCATACCGAGACGGCTGGACGAGTCCTATTAATAATGGCAACCTTTGAATCGTCACACTGCTGGGCACGAATCTCTCTCTGGTGGGAGGCCTAGAGCTAACTCCACCACGCAGCGGGTTAGTGACTAACCCGCTGTCGGAGGTTTTCAAACCGCCCAGAACGCCTCCGAGAAGATTTAACGACTGCTATCTATCGATAGCAAACGGGACTGACGGCTTAACGTGTCCTCTGAAGCACGGAAACGCGCATTTTAATTCACCACTAGCGGTCACCCATCACACAACCGCGCCCGTATCGCACAACCGAATAGATTGCTTCCGATCTACACTAGCCGCGGGGCCAAGCGCGCTTCAGCTGCAGAAAAAGCATGTTCTGACTTAGGGATCAATTAGGGATAGGTACCTATTTGAAAACGATGCGATGCGATACAGCCAAATATCGCATTGACTTGTATCGATACAAAACATCGGTATATCGTATTTTGTTGTTTCGATACATACATCAAAATATGGATAGGTACGTATCAGGGCTCGCTACATCTGCCATCCTCTTAAGACATAGAGCAACACCGGAGGGGAGTAGCCGTATGCAGGCTTTCCCCTCTGTCAATGGGCCTATACCTGTCGCCTAGATGTTTAAATGTGTGCATGAAATTGATTGTGTATTTTGTAAAAGTCAAGGTGTGAGTTTCGTAGTAAAAGACGATTTTTGTAGTGTGCATGTGTGTTGCACGCATTTCCCCCCGCAAAAATGACAGACTGTGTTTTGCATCTGTAATAAACGCTATGGCTACTCCCCTCCAGTCCGCCGCGGCTGGTGGCCCGTGTTGCTCTATGTCTTAAGAGAAGTAAACACGTGTAATTATGTAATGAAATGTAGGTATTTTTCGTCTATCTCGTATTTCAGGATACGAGATTACGAGATATCGTATTACACGATACGAGCCGTGTAATACGGTATTTATGACAAGCCCAAGTTAATTCGATTTCCCGCCGTTTTGTAACGTACATGCCTTTCGTTAGGGTTGCCACTTTGTATTGAAAAAGAAAGAAGTAAACATAAATGAAGTAGAAATAAACAACACAAGAAGGTAACATCAATCTCGTATATATGTTTAGAATATGGGGTAGGCAGATGTAAATACATGAGTTCTAACTTCTAACATGCACTCAAACATCTTCAATTTTTCTTGTGCTAAGCTTATTGATTTATTAATTTATCGAGAAAATTATCAAACTTGCGAATCTTTTAGATATTATGTCGGGCTAGTCGAACCCACTAATAGGTTATTACAGAAAGTGTTTAGTAAACTCTTTCGCCTTCTTTCTGGCAGCCCTGTTAAAGGTAGACACTCCATGAATACCGATGAGCAGAGTACCTAATCAAAGATTTGTGACTTAAAAGTCAATTTCAGAGACAGCTTTCTCAACTTCTTGTATCTGGGACGTGATTGTGTTAATACGAAGGCTGATGAAAAATAATCGGATGCTTTAAGAGATCTGTACCTCAACTTAAAAAGGGACCTTCATGAAGGTGATCAATCAGTTATGGGTACAGTACTCAACAATTGATAATGCACATCGAGCCTACGAAAGAGACCATCGGCTCGTTTCGACTTCGTAGAGCGTTATCTCTGCTGCACACTGCCTACGTAAGCACTGATAGTCCGGGATTGGACAAAACTTGATCAAAATAGTCGACAAACGTCAAATAGGTACGGTGCGAAAGTGATAACGCTCTACAGACCCGAAATAAGCCGAAGTCTCCTTCCTAGGCTCGATGTGCAATATTTATTGCTGAGCACTGTAATAAGTCTATTCGTCAGGGCTGGTTTGTTCGAATCGATTCTAACAAACAAACAGTACACATTGATGGTAAGTAGTACAGTAAGTAGCAGCCTATAAACATGCGTTTATCCAGTTGTTATGTCTCTATGTCGAAAATTACAGAGCTGTCCGTTTCACCTGACCAAAACACGATAGCGCTGAAAACTACCATTATGCGGTTAGCCGATTAGGATATGCGGTGGTGCCTACGCCCTTGAACTCCGTCACTGGATCTCTACCACTAGTAAATAATACCTTTTTAATATACATATTTAAATCAATGCTCCAAACTAATAATATTCTATTTTTATTTAACACAATTACGTATTCTTCATAGCAAAGTACATACGCTGTATCAGATACCTATTTGGTAAAATATTCCGCTGCCTGAATTTAGATGGTCCAATTTCGACTAATTGTTATCAATTGCTATCTACCGATCAATATTGCACAACGAATTGGCATGATTGTTGCACTTTTACGTGGAGCTAACACCACAGCCTTAATAGATCAAGCTAATCTTTGAGATTAGGTTTTTGTGGACGAAATTCTGTAGCCCAGGAAGACCAAGACTACCTTGACCCTACCTTGACCAAATAGGTCGAGTACTATGAACCTCAATTTTATCTTATCTATAGACACATCCCATATCTATTGGTTTTATGAAAAAAAAAAACTTTTGTATAATCATTAAGCGTTTCAGCATACCTACTAAGTTGCTAGTATGTAGTCCAAATAGTTTCGGCGTCGAGTGGCTGTGACATATTTACGGACGCACAGACAGACTACTATAGCCTTTTTTTTACGAGTTGGAAATGTCTTCGCTTTCAACCGGCTCTCTAGGGGGAGAGAGCCGGGATATGAGGGACTGGAACCCTCTAAAACCACCTCGGTGCCGACCTCAGTGCACAAAGGGGGAGGATCCGGGTACACTAAAACACTGTTCCGGTTCCCCCCCACGCACTTCGCCTCCATAAGGCTCGTCCACGGGGACTCAGTACTTGACATTTTGGGAATTTGGAATACCGGGAGCTTGACATTTTGAAACCGCTTGACATTTTGGGAATTTGACATTCTGGACTGAAACGTCTGACAACCCCATTCTGCGCATACTGCAATGACCAGCGGCTACCACGGTCTCCGTCTTCCCAGAACCGCGAGTGCTGGACGGCTAGAGCACCCACTCTGGTCGCCCGCGATTCATTCCCCTTTTAGTCACCTCTTACGACAGGCAGAGGATACCTCAGTCCTATTCTACAAGCCCAGTACTGCAGGGCGCAGACCCTATATAGGGCGTATACCCTTTTTTTTTTTTTTTTTTTTTTATATGTAATAAAAGTGGCAAACAAGCATGCAGTTCACATTGATGTTAAGTGATGACTGCAGCCTATAGACACCCACACAATGACCAGAGGTCAAAATGCAGATGCGCTGCCACTCCTGAGGCCTAAGGTGTTATGGCCTCTGTGCCTGAAATTACAGGGCCGTACATTACCACCTGACCGAAACACGATAGTGCTGAACACTACCATTTAGCGGCAAGTATATTAGGTAATGCGGTGGTGCCTACGCCCGCGAGCTCCGTCACTGGAGCTCTACCACCAGTAAAACCCTAATAAAAGGTCAGTCACTTTTTCAAATGTTTTCGAACGATTCTATGTCATAAGTAACGATTGCGTGAGATGAATGTTTTTCATTATCCTTGTAACAACCGCTGTCACTTTCATCATTTTCCGCATCGGTCAGGATTTGGCGAGAAAATCCGCGTCCACGACAGATGGAGATAATCATTTTCGTAGGTTACCAAGCGAATGAAAATCGCTATTTATATCTAGTTGATTTGTTATTGTTGGAAATTTGGAACCATATTTGAAAGCTTGGAAGACATGCTGTTTTCCTTGAGCTGGTCAGACCGTTTAGTTGATGTTTAAGGTTTCTCGTTATCCAATAATCCTAACTAGTTTTTTGAGGCATATAGCACACCCCGGACACTCGGCTAAAATTCCATACAAACGCTTATTTTGGTTACCTATTACACAGGCATTAATCAGTACACGCGTATACAGAAATGTAGCACGTAGGGTTAAGATCTAAAACAATCGTGAATTAAGTTATCGCACTGACTACGTGACGAAATTAATTAAAATAGACCGCTCGCTCGCCTGTTCGCAACCTCACTGTTGAAGTTTATTTAACTGCCCTTCGAGGGTGGGTGATGGGTGAGGCTGGGAAATCGGGCGGGACGTTGAAGTGTCTATTCTAAACGTAGTATTATTACATATTCTCTGCCTTTAGTAAATAATACTCTCTTCTTTATGGTAAATATGTCCGAATTCTCTTGTTCGTAGATTTCCGCAGGAGTGAAAATCGCTTTACTAAGAGTTGCTAATTTGTTTCTTGTTGTTGGAAGTTTGGAATCATCTTTGAAAGCTTAGCAGAATTTCCTGGAAGAAATACTGTATTCATTGACTTGGTCGAAACGTTTAGATGATGTTTAACCTCCGGCTTTGTTGTTATCCGTACTTCCAACCGTAAAGAGCTTTACAAGACCTTTATTCCTTACTTCCATCGATAATTTAAAATGTTCGATTGTCATATGTTTCAGGCTAGTGGTGTCACAAAACCAGCGAGCGTTGCACATAGTGTTCCCGCACCATTTCCTAGACTCGCCGGAATGGTTCGGCGTCTCCACAGATGAATATTTTCAGGTAAACTCTAAAGAATACAATTTGTGACCGCTATCTGATGATAGAGAAATTTTGGCAATGTTATTGCCAAATTCGAAATGGTTTTTAGAAAAATCATATTGCATTGTGGCTGCACTACATTTTTTCTGCCATTAATGCAAATGAGAATGCACTGATGGCATAGTAAGTGTATACTGCAGTCTCTATGCAGATGTTTTGCTACTGTAATGCCCTTGGCAGCAGATAAATTAGATAAGACATTGTGGCGGTGCAACAATCTATGCCACTGGAGCTCCATAATTAAAAAATACTGTATTTGCAACAGGTTTGTATGGCCCTATAATTTCCGGCACAGAGGCATAACACCTTAGGCCTCAGGAGTGGTAACGCATCTGTATTTTGAGCTTGGTCTTCATTTGGGTGTCTATAGGCTGCAGTCATTACTTAACATCAATGTGAACTGCAAGCTTGTTTACCACGTCCATTACATAAAAAAAAAAGGTTCGTCCTGCTGTCGCAAGTTCAGGTGGCCTTAGAAGGACCCTAATACGATCCCGACTCTACCGATATTGGACCAATAGTAGATGAAACATAAAAGATATAAAACAAAGGAAGTCACTAGATCCAGAAATGTCCAGGAAGCAGCCGTTTCCGTGTATTTTTTTTTATAACCCACCTTTATCGAAAGGTGGAATAGAAGGTGACCATATTAGAATAGAATAGAATAGAAAATATTTTTATTTCGAATAGATCTTTACAGATACTTTCAAAACGTCAATAAATCATAAACTACCTAGAGCGAATAACCATTACATATAGTAAAAGCAAAATCATATATTAATAGTAAATTAAAAATTAAAATTTAAACTATTTGGTTAAAACATAATAATCATAAAACTTTTCAATTCCTTCAATGATAATAAATGAAGAAAAAGAAAAACTTATTCGTCAAGATCAATGTTATTCACTTAGCAGAGTTCCAAGTGCAGTCACTACTGAGAAGAACTCCGCTACCCAACAAACTCAGTAAGAGCTCTTTTAAATGAAAGCTTAAATCTAGTACAGATTATTACTTCTAAGACATCATCCACAAACGTTCCAGGTGTCAATAATGGCGATGGAGGAGTCGCGGGTGCTGGTGTGGCACCGGGACAAGCTGAAGCTGTCCATAATGTCGGACGCATTTCTGCAGGCGGTGTTCGACCACATACTGGGCAGGGATGTAGTGCACAAATTAATGCAGGTATTGCCTTCGTTTCATCTATGGCCTGACATGGGATTCCCTTGTTAAAAGTAAAACTTTTAGTCCGAAAATCCACTACACGTTCGCTGTAAAATTCAGCAACCATAATAATAGTATGTTCTTAGGTTTTTACGAGCTAAACTCATTGAAATAAAATGTTGGTGACAATCGCCATACAGCAATAGCTTCGCGAACCATTCTTGGAATTGGTCTGTGTTCTGTAGCGAGTATTCGAGTTTTGTCAAACCGAATATAATGAGTTGGTTTGTCCGCTATGTGATCACAGACTACAGACCTCCCTGCTCTACGGTGTTTGACATCAGCAATATGTTCTTTAATTCTGGTGGAAACCGCTCTCTCTTTGTTTGGCCTATATAGCCTATATAGAGCTCCAGTGATGGAGCTCGCGGGCGTTGACCCCACCGCATTACCTAATATACTTGCCGCTAAATGGTTGTGTTCAGCACTATCGTGTTCCGATCAGATGGTAATGTGCCTTAGGAGTGGTAATGCATCTACATTATGACCTTGGTCTTTGTGTGGGTGTCTATTTGCGTGCAGCGGAGTTCGGAATCGTACCTTAAGAAATTCTGAAAATATTTTACCCCAAAAAAAATTTTTTATTCATCACTTAAAAGCAAAGTATCTGTGTTTGTGCAAACAATCCGGTTCATTGTGGAAGTTGAGTGACAACAATTTGGATCTTATTTCTCAAACTTTGCTAGTCGATTCGTTTCTCGCCAACTTCGACCGGGTGTCTTATAAACTCCTTTACTTTGTGAGTTCTTTCAAAAGTTTTTAAAACTGACGCTAACAATGAATCCTTATTATCACTAGGTCGCCTTTTTAGTTTTACCTTCTTCCTAGAATCTGTTGTGTCTTGAATTAGGTATCATTGTTTAAACATTTCATTGTTATAGTATCTAACGTTAATAATTTTATAATTTTGTAGTGATTATCATTATTCAGACTCGATGGTCTGATGTGTTTTGATTTAATCGAATTTTAACGTTAGTCTTTTTTTTAATTTTACGTTTCAACCAACAAAATATTTTTTCTACCTAGTAATATTTCTGCACAAAATGGTCCAGGCGGAAATGACTGGCCCGATTAGATGAAAAAGGCAAGCTACTGATGATTCTTTTTTTTGACATGATAACATTTAATTTTTACCTATCTACTGTTCTGAATTACTTCATTATCGATTTCAGTTTATTTATTAATATTTTCTTTTTTGTTCTAAAAAAATACCAGGGCTGTATTCCAATTAACAGAAGATATATTTTTGGTTGAAACTATTCTGCTCACAACACTAACGGTCCAATTGCAAATGTCTTAGACTGGGTTGCACCAACATATTTGTTGAAGTTATTGTTACATTTCACATCCTTCTCTAACTTAAAGAAATCTGTTAAAGTTAGAGAAGGTTGTGAAATGTTACACGTTCAAGTTACTGTAACATTTCACATCCTTCTCTAACTTAAAGAAATCTGTTAAAGTTAGAGAAGGTTGTGAAATGTTACACGTTCAAGTTATTGTAACATTTCACATCCTTCTCTAACTTAAAGAAATCTGTTAAAGTTAGAGAAGGTTTTATTTTTAAAGAAAAATGGAAAGAAAAATTTGACTTCAGGCGAGACTCGAACTCGCGACCTACTGGGAATCTAGTCCAGCCGCTCTTCCAATTGAGCTACTGAAGCCCTGCCCGATTTGTCGAATTTTTCCTTCACATCTATTGCATTGCTTTATGGTAGCAGTAGCGCCATCTATTACCAACTATGCTAGTTAGGCAACCGATATAATAGACTTTTCAGTTTATTGAATATCGTAAAGAAGTCGCTTTTACCCTTAATAATTGTTTTATATTATTTCGCATTAACACATGCTTGTGAAATATATTTTATTTTTAAAGAAAAATGGAAAGAAAAATTTGACTTCAGGCGAGACTCGAACTCGCGACCTACTGGGAATCTAGTCCAGCCGCTCTTCCAATTGAGCTACTGAAGCCCTGCCCGATTTGTCGAATTTTTCCTTCACATCTATTGCATTGCTTTATGGTAGCAGTAGCGCCATCTATTACCAACTATGCTAGTTAGGCAACCGATATAATAGACTTTTCAGTTTATTGAATATCGTAAAGAAGTCGCTTTTACCCTTAATAATTGTTTTATATTATTTCGCATTAACACATTCTTGTGAAATATATTTTATTTTTAAAGAAAAATGGAAAGAAAAATTTGACTTCAGGCGAGACTCGAACTCGCGACCTACTGGGAATCTAGTCCAGCCGCTCTTCCAATTGAGCTACTGAAGCCCTGCCCGATTTGTCGAATTTTTCCTTCACATCTATTGCATTGCTTTATGGTAGCAGTAGCGCCATCTATTACCAACTATGCTAGTTAGGCAACCGATATAATAGACTTTTCAGTTTATTGAATATCGTAAAGAAGTCGCTTTTACCCTTAATAATTGTTTTATATTATTTCGCATTAACACATGCTTGTGAAATATATTTTATTTTTAAAGAAAAATGGAAAGAAAAATTTGACTTCAGGCGAGACTCGAACTCGCGACCTACTGGGAATCTAGTCCAGCCGCTCTTCCAATTGAGCTACTGAAGCCCTGCCCGATTTGTCGAATTTTTCCTTCACATCTATTGCATTGCTTTATGGTAGCAGTAGCGCCATCTATTACCAACTATGCTAGTTAGGCAACCGATATAATAGACTTTTCAGTTTATTGAATATCGTAAAGAAGTCGCTTTTACCCTTAATAATTGTTTTATATTATTTCGCATTAACACATGCTTGTGAAATATATTTTATTTTTAAAGAAAAATGGAAAGAAAAATTTGACTTCAGGCGAGACTCGAACTCGCGACCTACTGGGAATCTAGTCCAGCCGCTCTTCCAATTGAGCTACTGAAGCCCTGCCCGATTTGTCGAATTTGAAGGAACTATTATAATTTGAAGGAAAAATTCGACAAATCGGGCAGGGCTTCAGTAGCTCAATTGGAAGAGCGGCTGGACTAGATTCCCAGTAGGTCGCGAGTTCGAGTCTCGCCTGAAGTCAAATTTTTCTTTCCATTTTTCTTTAAAAATAAAATATATTTCACAAGCATGTGTTAATGCGAAATAATATAAAACAATTATTAAGGGTAAAAGCGACTTCTTTACGATATTCAATAAACTGAAAAGTCTATTATATCGGTTGCCTAACTAGCATAGTTGGTAATAGATGGCGCTACTGCTACCATAAAGCAATGCAATAGATGTGAAGGAAAAATTCGACAAATCGGGCAGGGCTTCAGTAGCTCAATTGGAAGAGCGGCTGGACTAGATTCCCAGTAGGTCGCGAGTTCGAGTCTCGCCTGAAGTCAAATTTTTCTTTCCATTTTTCTTTAAAAATAAAATATATTTCACAAGCATGTGTTAATGCGAAATAATATAAAACAATTATTAAGGGTAAAAGCGACTTCTTTACGATATTCAATAAACTGAAAAGTCTATTATATCGGTTGCCTAACTAGCATAGTTGGTAATAGATGGCGCTACTGCTACCATAAAGCAATGCAATAGATGTGAAGGAAAAATTCGACAAATCGGGCAGGGCTTCAGTAGCTCAATTGGAAGAGCGGCTGGACTAGATTCCCAGTAGGTCGCGAGTTCGAGTCTCGCCTGAAGTCAAATTTTTCTTTCCATTTTTCTTTAAAAATAAAATATATTTCACAAGCATGTGTTAATGCGAAATAATATAAAACAATTATTAAGGGTAAAAGCGACTTCTTTACGATATTCAATAAACTGAAAAGTCTATTATATCGGTTGCCTAACTAGCATAGTTGGTAATAGATGGCGCTACTGCTACCATAAAGCAATGCAATAGATGTGAAGGAAAAATTCGACAAATCGGGCAGGGCTTCAGTAGCTCAATTGGAAGAGCGGCTGGACTAGATTCCCAGTAGGTCGCGAGTTCGAGTCTCGCCTGAAGTCAAAAAATTTTTCTTTCCATTTTTCTTTAAAAATAAAATATATTTCACAAGCATGTGTTAATGCGAAATAATATAAAACAATTAGAGAAGGTTGTGAAATGTTACACGTTCAAGTTATTGTAACATTTCACATCCTTCTCTAACTTAAAGAAATCTGTTAAAGTTAGACAAGGATGTGAAATGTTACAATAACTTTAAGAAAAATCGTGGTGCAACCCAGGCTTAGATGCAAAAAGGTATAGGTTTATCTTATTCTTGACTAGGATATATGATAGCTGTTTAATTATTCATGAAGATGTTTGAATTATAGCACCTACTTACCTAGCTACTTGTAATTAATGTTTTACATTCAAGTTTGTGACAGTTTACGTGTCCTATACTGCAGGTTCTGAAAAGCGCCATATAATCTGTTCCCACAGGAGTCGTAAAAGCCACAAAAGGCAGTATCAACTAGAATTATGTGTATGATAAATATTTGCGATTTATTACTGGATACTCTAAAGAAGGGTCTGGTAAGGAAGGCAGGTTGATTTTGGTGAAGTTTCCCTTCGGTAATGGGCCCGATGAATATGGCGAAGCGTAGGCCTCAGGCATGCACAATAATACACATTTGCATTTAGTTATCTACTGGTGGTAGAGTTTCAGTGTAGCTCGAACTGTAATCTATCTGCCGAAAAATGGTAGTGTTCAGCAATATCGTGTTCCGGTTAGATGGTAATGTATGGCCCCGTAATAACTATCACTGTGATAACAACTAAGGTCTCAGGGGTGGCAACGCATCTGAATTTTGACCTCTGATTTTGGTGTATGTAGATGTCTATAAGATGCAGTTGCAGCCACCACTTAACATCCATGTGAATTGTGTGCCTGTTTTATTTTTGCCACCTTTATTTTTTACATATAAATGTTCCACAGAATTAAGCTGACTGTAACCATAGACTCATTAAACATTTCTTTTTTATCGTTTGCGTAGATGCTTCTGTTAACAAACAAGTGAAACACACGTCCGTTCTCGCAAACATTTGTTACAAAACTAGTTGTTTCGCTTGTTCGAGGTCGTCAGACAGGAAAACATTTTGGAAACAACTAGAGCTTAATGCAACTACCACTATTTTGTGAAAATCAAGTATACATTAGTTTTTTTACTATAATAATAATAATAAAAAAAAAATATTTTGACATTTGACATTATCATTTGTAGTACAATTTTTAGAATGGGTACATATTTCAGAACAAATTGACATATAGGTGCACAATAGTTATATTAAGGGCATTGTACCATTCTTCTTGCTAGGCTATTTATTACAATAGTCTGTGTTACCATGCAATACAATGTGGCTTATAATTTGTAGCATACAGGTATAATAGTTTAGGCCTCAAAAGTGGCAACTGATATTTCGTCGGCGTCGTGTGACGGGCTGCTCACTTCCTTCAAAATGGTTGAGGAGAGCAATGGCTCTGTGTAATGCGTCATACTCGTGAACGGGTGAATAGATTGCTTAATTGTATGTATTTTATATTAAGTCATTCACTATAGGTAATATTTGAAGTTTGAAGTCTGGTTTTTACATAGATGTTTTTGTTCAATGATTTAATTAAATCTATATGAATGAACAAAACCTACCGAACATATTACTGCAAGATCCATTGTTAAAAATATACAGGGATTTTTCATTTACTCAAATTGCGGTAGGTACTATATTTAATGTATAGGTTATAGTATTAATTTACCATCAATGTGAACTGCTGCTCGTTTGCCGCTTTCATAATATAATAGGTTGGGGAAAAAGTCTTTTCGCATTATAGTATGTATGAACTTGCAATAAAATCTCTTTGGCTGTAGTATTTGTATCTGGCTGGTTTTGGTATCATTGAAAGTTAAAATTTTAAAGAACATAATTCCAAATTCTAATTAGGCAAATGTGTGATTTTCATTTGTTTTTCGTACTGTCAAGATGAGTGAATGTAATAAAGAAATTCGATACATTTTAAAATTTTATTACAAAAAAGGTAAAAATACAACGCAAGCCGCGAAAAAAAATTTGCGATTTTTATGGACCTAGTGCAGTGTCTGTGGGAGTAGCACAAATTTGGTTTAAGCGTTGAAGAAGGTGATAACTGGTGATGAAAAGTGGATCACGTACGACAAGAACGTGCGAAAAAGACGGCCTTTGACCACGACGGTCAAAGGCCGGTCAGGCTTCACAGACTGGGGCGAAACCCGGGTTAACTCGCAATAAGGTGATGTTGTGTGTGTGGTGGGATTGGAAGGGCATTATTCATTATGAGCTATTACCACCAGGCAGGACTATCGATTCTGAACTGTACTGCGAACAACTGATGAGATTAAAGCAAGAAGTTGAGAGAAAGCGGCCGGAATTGATCAACAGAAGGGGTGTGGTGTTTAATCATGATAACGCTAAACCACACACATCTATAGCCACTCAGCAAAAATTAAGAGAGTTTGGCTGGGAGGTGTTAATGCATCCGCCGTATAGTCCTGACCTTGCACCTTCAGATTTCCACCTGTTTCGGTCTCTTCAGAATTCTTTATGCAATGTTAGGTTAACATCACGAGAGGACTGCCAAATCCACTTGTCGCGGTATTTTGATGAGAAGTCCCAAAATGTTTATATCAATGGGATCATGTCCCTACCTACAAGATGGCAAAAGGTTATCGAACAAAATGGTACATACATACTTTAGTTAAATTTAAATAAACTATATTAAAAAATGTTTTGAATTATCTTAAAAAATGCGAAGAAACTTTTTCCCCAACCTAATAAAAACAACAAACAACAGTTGCGTACAAACTAAACTAGTCACACAAAACGTTCCAGGTTAGCGAAACAATGGCGGTGAGCAACGGGCACCTGCCGAACAGCTACGAGGAGGGGGAAGACAAGCCCATGCTGGTCGTTAAGAAGGCGGGCGACGGGCCCGGGATCACTGCGCTGCTCAATCGACAGTTGCAAGGTAATTTAAACTTTAATTAATGTGGTTTATGATAGTTTGCAAGTTTTAGTGGAGCGATCCGCCATTTTTGTTTTTTAGCTGTTTTTTTATTTTTGTTTTTTTTTTTGTATTGTAACGTTTATCATTTAAAAATGTATAAGGTATTGATTATTTTGAAATGTTATAAGACACCTCTGAAATGCAAAAGATACGGTGTTATCTCGAAGACAGTTATAGGTACTTAATGTTATTTATAATTTCATCGTGTTATTTTCAACTTTTTACTGTCTTCGCAGATTAGTCATTGTTAAAAAACCTTTCATTTTCTCTACGGTCAAATTTTTCCTGAACCATACTAATTTTATAATAAAGTTCTTATATACATATACTTTTCAGTTTTAATATTCGCGAAAAACATTTGGAACGATGAAAAAATACAGCATTTTCATACTTTATTCTAATCTATGAGCGAAAATTAAAATAATACTATTTTACATCATAACTGACATCCCCAATTCAGGGATGTACAACTAAAGAAAGTACTAAGTTCAATTGAATATTTTACCAATTTTGAAAAAAACTACAATAAAAAAAAATAACCTAAACCACTCCTAAAAGTACCTAAAAACGAAAATGGTGGATAGTCTATCCTAGTACCTGTTTATTGCATGATGAATGATTGTGTTTGTTCCTGATTATTCTTTGAAATAAAAATATTTTAACTTCTTTAATCAGATTTGTTCATAACATAATTAAATCTATATGAATGAACAAAACCTACCGAACATATCCCTACAAGAACTCAGCTCTCAGACAACTCAGAACTTTACTCATTGTAAAAATATACAGAGATTTTTCATTGACTCAAATTGCCGTAGGTACCTACTATATCTATAATGTTTTTTTTTTTATTTCAATGAACATCACCTGCTTGATATGATTCAGCATCAGTTATTGTTATATTGATGTAAATACAAATTCTGAAGTTTAGATTAAGTTATTTATTGCATCATGTTAGTGAAGTATGTAGTGGATATTATTATAATTGCATTACAAAATATTTAACAGTTATTTATACTGGCCCTTTGATATAATTTGCGCCAAGGCATAGTAGCATTGGCCGGTTTTTATTTTTTCGGCATATAAACATTCTTCGTGGTACTTAAGTGCAAGTTAGGCTGACTTAGTCCTAATTGGCACTTAAGTCTGCCAAACGTGTTACATTCGATATCGTCGATTAAAATTCGTTTGACAGAGCAGTGGCTTGAAATTAACTACTTATATTTTAATAAGTATTTATTGATACTTATTGAGTTTTTGAGACCATACTCACTGTAAAGCAGCTGGTACGAAATTATGTGCTAGTGCGTTTGATTGCTCAACATTGCCTCTTTAGTTTGTAATTTGGCTTTTATGGAAAGAGTTTGGCTTATTAGATTTACAATTAGTGTTGGATACGTTGGTATAGTAATGCTTCGTTGAATTACCGTTTAGTTTTTCGTAAGTATTGTAGTACCTATAAGAATCTATGACGTTAGCCCACTACCTTTTAAATTTGCCTCTAAATGCATCTCTTTTTTTGCTATTTCTTTCGTTGGTGTGAGAGAGATTCTTGTAGCCAATGCGGTGACGCGGCTACGAATACGGGCACATGAGATTGAGATACGACTATCTCTATCTCTTTAATTTCACGAATGATAAGTAGGAGTCATAAAAAGAGATGTATTTAAATGAACGACATTAAAACGGATGTAAGATTTTCAAGAGATATCCCGCACCTAGGCATGCTTTTGATAATATCCATAGATATAAATAGAAATAAATACCGTTTTCACTCATAACCCCACATTAGATATAAACCTGTGTCGTGGGTGCCGTTGTACACACACAACATATACACCCAGATCAACAAATATCTGTAGGCTATACAAATATTTGTCCCGGTACGGGGCTCGAACCCCTGAGCCTCCATTTAAACGGTCATTACACACCGCTGGACCTACTGGCTCGTCCAAATATTAAATTAAATCTTCTTTATCAACCTACTGCATAGTACCTATATCTTGTATGTGTATAATAAAAGCACGCCTAGGTATTAAATAAATGTAATGACATTCTTCGAAATAGTCAATATCTTCGTAAACATTTTCGTGTTTGTTAGTTCCTTTTTTTTGGAGCTTATTAGTATGTTAATTTGAAGTGCCATGTCTCGGGAAATTGGGGAAGCGACTTTTGGACATCGAACGACTTAGAAACATGTAACCTATTAAAATTACGGAATAATTTATAAATATTTTGATAGATTTCATGTTAAACTATTAATAACTACTATTAAATTATTAATAATTTGATAGTTAGTTTTTTTTATAATGGCAGTGGCAAACAAGCATGCAGTTCACATTGATGTTAAGTGATGACTGCAGCCTATAGACACCCACATGAAGACCAAGGCCAAAATGCAGATGCGTTACCACCCCTGAGGCCTAAGGTATTATGCCTCTGTGCCGGAAATTACAGAGCCGTAAAAGATTACATGGTTTTGAGTCGTTTGATGTATTAGGGTCATTTTCTTGATTTTTCGAAATGTGCTACTTCAATTCTAAAGGTGCGTTATTATATTATCATCTTTAAGTGTGAGCGGTTTTCGAGAACTCAGTCACGTTCGTGTAGAAAATTCAAAATAAGACTCCTGATTTCTGAAACGCTGATGAAACTTTAATAAAGTGGTAGAGTCCAAAACAAAAGATCATCAACAAAAAAAGTTATGATGATGTAGGTACCGTGTTACGTTAAGATAATGTATGGTCCCATAATATCTATCTCAGGAGAAAGAAAGAAAGAAGAAACAACTTAGGAGTGGCAATGCATCTGCATTTTGACCTCTGCTTTTTGTGTAGATGTCTATTTTTTTTTTATTTTTTTTTTATGTAATTGAAGTGGCAAACAAGCATGCAGTTCACATTGATGTTAAGTGATGACTGCAGCCTATAGACACCCACACAAAGACCAAGGTCAAAATGCAGATGCGTTACCACTCCTGAGGCCTAAGGTCTTATGCCTCTGTGCCGGAAATTACAGGGCCGTACATTACCACCTGACCTGAACACGATAGTGTTGAACACTACCATTTAGCGGCAAGTATATTAGGTAATGCGGTGGTGCCTACGCCCGCGAGCTCCGTCACTGGAGCTCTACCATCAGTAAAAACACAGTACTTCAATTCTAAAGGTGCGTTATTATATTATCATCTTTAAGTGTGAGCGGTTTTCGAGAACTCAGTCACGTTCGTGTAGAAAATTCAAAATAAGACTCCTGATTAATTGTTTTAAACTTTCACGATTTGTATTCATATTTTTATATTGTAAACGGGACTTAATCGCGGGTCTACTCGTGACCACGGCTGTCGCATTACGGCCGAAACGTCGAGTGTCGAGGTAAATACTTCGATTAAAATAGTACGCGATTATGTCCCGTTTACAATATAAAAATAAGACTCCTGATTTCTGAAACGCTGATGAAACTTTAATAAAGTGGTAGAGTCCAAAACAAAAGATCATCAACAAAAAAGTGATGATGATGTTGGTACCGTGTTACGTTAAGAAGATAATGTATGGTCCCATAATATCTATCACAGAAGAAAGAAAGAAAGAAGAAACAACTTAGGAGTGGCAATGCATCTGCATTTTGACCTCTGGTTTTTGTGTAGATGTCTATAGGCTGCTGTCATCACTTTACATCCATGTGAGCTGTTCATAATGTAAGGGTAGTGGCATGTTAAATTGCTCCAATAGCTTTACCTAAAGTAGGTTATGCATTTAACTAAAAACTAGCTGACTCGGCAAACTTCGTATTGCCTCACAATGAAATAATGTGTCAAAAGGTTTGATAGATACAGACTATTGGTAAGGAAAAATGAAATTGTGGTTTTTACAATTTCCTATCAATATTCTTCATATTTTCTTACCTTTTAAACCTTTCCTGGACTTTCAAAAATCATTCAAAACCAAAATTAGCCAAATCGGTCCAGCCGTTATCGAGTTTTAGCGAGACTAACGAACAGCAATTGATTTTTATATATATAGATATAGATTATGCGCGATATGTATAGTGCCAACTTTTTTACAATGCAATCTTTAGCTACTGTATCCGCTTAATGTCTATGTTGATAGCAAGCTCGATAGCTACTAAACATGTTCGGTATTCATCAGACTTTCAAAAATTGAGTTAGATTTTGACTGTCGAAAATCGCTAGAAAATTTAAAATAATATTGTTAATTAGGTAAGTTTTGTTTTACGTCCATTTTGTAGACCGCTTGAGTATATTTACTCTATGGTTCCCAGTCGTAATGGTAGAATTGAGGACATGAGATAAATCAGCCTATAAAAAAATCACTTATTATGTTTTGATAATAACAGACTTCAAATTTGGATAGTTGTAACTAATGGCATGATTGCAACAAGTACGTACAGTACCCACCAGCACTTTGACCGTAGAAAAGAGACAATCGGCTAGTTTCGAATCCGTAAAGCGTTATCTCTGTTGCACACTGCATAGGTAAGCACTGAGAGTGCGACACTGGTGATGAAAATTTGATCAAAATGGTTGACAAACGTATTAAATAGGTAGTGTGGGAATGAGATAACGTTCCACAGAGCCGAAAATTGCAATATTACTCGTTGGTGACTGTAATAATCAAATGTATACTATAGATAATAGACGCGTTTTACCTGAAAATAAAACGCATATTAAAATACTTACTTCACTGGAAGCTTTATATTGAGAGAGCATATCCGTTTCCGTCATTTTTACCAGATTTTAGTACTTACGTTGACTCCATTTCCTGCGTTCAGTGGTGCCACCTGGCGTTCGCGAGCCATTTTAGTTTACATAAAAGTGGCGAGTGAATCTTAGTTCATTGGCTCGATTTCACCAGACAGAAATAAAGTGAAAGCTTCCAGTGAGGTAAGTATTTTAACGCTAGACGCTAGACGCGTTTTACCTGAAAATAAAACGCATATTAAAGTACTTGACCGTCACTGGAAGCTTTCTATTGAGAGCCTGTTTGTTATCGTCTGGTGTCGCCACTTGTATCTTAAGATTTGCAATAATATGATAATCATATAGATTTATTCATCGCCAATGTGAAAGGACCTTAATTATGTATCTTTGTAAAAAACTCAACACAATAGAATTTCTTAACGTTCAGGTAATCGTATTAATTGATTGCTAGAATTTCCTTTAGAGGATGATTATCCAGCCAACTTTTAGAGGCTACAGCTGATCGTGTACTTACTGAAGTGGCTGTAATATGGTTTTAATCTAGTTAAATGAGTTTGCAACATTCCGCCTTTCATTTAATAATAAAATAGTTATTTTAATCCAGAATACAGAATCGCGATAACGGTTACTGGAATTTAAAAGTAACTTCCATTCCGATTGTCTATAATTACTGCATTCAGTCCGAGCCGAAATTATATTATCATCAGATTCTTTACAATGATTAGGGTCAATTTGGAGTAAAGTCAAATCAAGGCTTGGTCAAGTTGTGACACACATAATTGATTACCACATGAGCTGTTGCCGAGGCGAACAAGTCTATTACAGGGGTTCCCCATTTTGTAAACACCACTTGGATACAGGATAGTTTTAAGTGCCATTCGGGAGGTTAGCGATAACGTGACAAATGATCGACGTGATTTTTGTACTTGCCTGGAATGCTGAATATATTTGATGCTGATCTAGAAGGCTCAGGATTTGATAAGTTATTACTAGCAAACGAAGAGATCTCGCAACTCCTTCCTGCTTTTGCAAGGAAGCGACAGTTGTCCGGTACAGAGCTGTTTTGGAATAGATGAATCTGGCTCTGAAGGGCATGTAATATTGCTAACATCTCTTTTTGATTGCAATGTAGTGCACGCTCTCTTTGGAACCCGGTTCCTGAGAGTGCTAGATTGTTCCCGGTGCTCCCCAGACCTGGTACGATGTGTCTGTTGTTAGAAAGTGTATTGGCGGTGGGAAATGTCGCAGAGTTGATGCCTGACGATTCTGAATCCACCATTCCAGTTCGTTGCAAAAGTTTTCTGGTAATGGGTATACTTTGGCGACTTAGCAAATAAATGACTATGACTTGTCTGATATTGCGTTCAAGAACATTAACAATTGCCGATGATTGAGTCGACCTCGAGCGACGACAAAAATGGTAAAGTGTGTTGAACTTTGCCAGTTTAGGCCTATAATTTTTTGTAATTGTATTTGGGTTACTTTTCTCTGCTTTCTTTAAGTCTCGACTTAAATATTTGATAATTGTCCTAAGGTCTTCACAGTATTCCTAGATAATTTATGTCCTTTTGGGGGCTGAAAACAGACTTGTTGAAATTTATTCGCCACCCTATCTTTTAAAGGTGTTTACTGTGAGACTGACATGTTCGCACAGTAGGTACAACCGCATTCTGATGTAATATCAGGAAATCGTTCAAATAGACAATTATTATTTAATTCCTTATATTATCTTACTCGTAATATTTGTACGACCCAATATGTCAGCAGCAAAAAAGTTTTGTGTGCTGTGCTTAGTCTGAACAAGTCATTTCTAATAACTCTTGTTTGTATATCAGACGAAGGAAGCGCCTGTGTGAGTCAGTTATTTTCAGATGAAAATATGCTTGAGATGTTGCAGAAAGTCCGGAATGCAACATATATAACTGTTTACTGATTTGATTTTGGTACCAAAAAAGGAGAAATTAAACTTGGCACGGGCTTGGCAACTTCTGTGATTTCATTTTGTTTATAATAGCCGTCATTTCTTCTAAAACCGGCGCTTGGACCTTAAAATTTCTGATTACATCGGGGACAACAAGAGATTGCGGAATAGTATCCTGTACCCCTGAATTAATTTCAGTAAAATTTTCTGTGCCTCCATTTCCTCCCATCGAGACTGGTAATATGCAAGAGTCATTGTTGTCGCTTTTGACTTCTCTTATGACCTTTTGGAGCGTTAGAGCGTCCCAGGCTATTTTTACGTTCAGGCCGCGAGCCACGGTTGTGAAATGTCCCTCTACCCACGGCACTATAGTGACCTTATTGACAGTGTGAGGGTTGACCTTGACTTTCATATGAAAAGTAGGAATTCTGGTATCCACCCCGCGAGGGTGGGTGTATTATAACAGCTATGCGTGTGCATTGGTAGGCCTGTTTCATATAAGGTACGTTGTGTCCCACGTGATGGAATCACTGGTTTATTTATGCCATGCCCCCGCGAGAGGTGGCGATCAGATTGATTCTGATTTGCTTTCGATATCCACCCCACGAGGGTGTGTTATAACAGGTATGCGTGTGCATTGGTAGACCTGTTTCATATAAGGTACGTTGTGTTCCACGCGACGGAATCACTGGTTTATTTATGCCATGCCTCCGCGAGAGGCGGCGATCAAATTGATTCGGATTTGCTTTTGCTTGGACAGAACTTTCTGTTTTTAACGGCCACAAAGCTTTGCGAACACCGGCAGCTTTTTCTAAAGCTGCTGTGAAAGGAACGTAACAACGTAAGTTGACGCTCTGGAGGTATTCTGTTCAAAGCTGATTTTACCATAGGATCTCTAACTTGGCTTGTAATACTCTCTCGGCGCATTTCTACTCTCGGCCTGGTGATCACAAGCTAGTTGCAATAAGTCTGAAGTCTGAAGCTCTTTTACCTTCAGACACAAATGGTCATAATTTTACTCGGTATTGCTAGCCCAAGAGAGGATATTACGAATATTATCTTGTAATGGCTCTCTTTGTTTAAGTATGCAAAAGGTTAAGGTAGCATACGCCTTTTCAGCGTGTAATAAATGGCGTAAGGTATCATAATTATTTACCTTATCGTTTGTTTCCAAGCTTATGAAACCTGGAGCACAATAATAATTATAATATACAGTTAGATGTGTCAGCGCATCTTACTTCTGACCACCGTGTTCTGCCCCAGCACTGTACGTCAGTTAGTATTTTAAATAGCTATCAGAAGTTTTCAGAATTGATGGTTCTTTTAACTTGGTTTCGATTGTAAATTAAATCCCGTGAACTGTGATGCTCATCTTCACCATGATCATTAGTTATGTTTTAATTCTCCACTGACAAAATTTTCAAAATTCGTAAATTTATTTAGTCACTTGAAAATTTACATTTTCTTGTGATAGGTCAAATTACAATTACAACTGAAAGAAAAAGAAAATCGACACATTGCAATCATAATTGCAGGATGTATCGTTATTATTTGTAATAATGAATCTGCGGAGCTCACCCACTTCCTAAGAAAGTTTATCCATCATCCGGCTGGGACGTCGGCCACGTTTATTTTTCTTATTTTGGTAGCGGCGGCAGCGCTTTGCAGACGACGAGCTTGCAGAGCTACTGCTGCTACTCGTACTGCTACTTTTTTTTTTTTTTTTTTTTTTTATGTAATGGAAGTGGTAACAAGCATGCAGTTCACATTGATGTTAAGTGATGACTGCAGCCTATAGACACCCACACAAAGACCAAGGTCAAAATGCAGATGCGTTACCACTCCTGAGGCCTAAGGTCTTATGCCTCTGTGCTGGAAATTACAGGGCCGTACATTACCACCTGACCGGAACACGATAGTGTTGAACACTACCATTTAGCGGCAAGTATATTAGGTAATGCGGTGGTGCCTACGCCCGCGAGCTCCGTCACTGGAGCTCTACCACCAGTGAAAAATATATATATACTGTTAGATTTATTCCGCTTTCTTTTGGATACTCCGCTCGGGCCAGCCACAGCCAGCGGCTCTGATTTTGTGTTATTCATTGTTATAAAAATTTCCTGCAAAAAACGCATATTAATATCTGCACAATATAGCAAAGCAGCCCGTTTTAAGACTGACATTACACGGTACTAAATACATTATAACTGGTACATTTTTTACGAATCCGAACGGAAAAACTGTTTAATGTAATTAAAATCGTTTCTCTTCAGTTATTAGGTCAAATGTGAAATATTAATTGTAAGGAGGGTACTTACAGTTTTCCACAACATTGCCTAAATGATTAAAAATAGTATAAAAATACTTAGACACTTGTTCGAATTCTATAACTTTTTCACATTTTGAACACTGTATAGGTATACACTATATAATTTATAAAAGCAACAGTGTCGTGAGGACAAGGTTGCTGCGTTGTTGCTTGGACGGAAAACGAAACGCCAATGAATTAAGATTCACTCGCCACTTCTACGTAAACTAAAATGGCTCGCGAACGCCAGGTGGCGCCACTGAACGCAGGAAATGGAGTCAACATAAGTACTAAAATCTGGTCAAAATGACGGAAACTGATATGCTCTATATAAAGCTATATATATATGCTATATCTCAATATAAAGTTTCCAGTGACGGTCAAGTACTTTAATAACTTCAGATTGGCTATTATAAATCAATATGAAGAGGGTTTCGAATAATTAAGTGACGCTGATTATCATATCCGCAATTAAAAACATGACACTGGGGACGATGGAAGTAAAGCATTGTGCTGAGGTTACACTCTCAATTTTGTGTTACACTTATTGTATGACAACTAATACACATCGTTAGAGTATCTCTAATTATTTGTAACACAATAATGAAGAACGTGAAATCAGCTTTAGCGCTCTTTCATTTGAGATTTTATTAAGACTTCTTTTACTGTGTCGTTTAAAATCAAGCCAAAAAAAATCGAAAGCCCTTAATATTAAAATAAAATGTATGTTTTCAACTGTATAAATCTAAATGACATATTAGGTTGGGGAAAAAGTTTCTTCGCATTTTTTAAGATAATTCAAAACATTTTTTAATATAGTTTATTTAAATTTATCTAAAGTATGTGTGTACCATTTTGTTCGATAACCTTTTGCCATCTTGTAGGTAGGGACATGATCTCATTGCTATAAAAATTTTGGGACTTCTCATCAAAATACCGCGACAAGTGGATTTGGCAGTCCTCTCGTGATGTTAACCTAACATTGCATAAAGAGGTCTAGCGTTATCATGATGAAACACCACACCCCTTCTGTTGATCAATTCCGGCCGCTTTCTCTCAACTTCTTGCTTTAATCTCATCAGTTGTTCGCAGTAGAGTTCAGAATCGATAGTCCTGCCTGGTGGTAATAGCTCATAATGAATAATGCCCTTCCAATCCCACCACACACACAACATCACCTTATTGCGAGTTAACCCGGGTTTCGCCACAGTCTGTGAAGCCTGACCGGCCTTTGACCACGACCTTTTTCGCACGTTCTTGTCGTACGTGATCCACATTTCATCACCAGTTATCAGCTTCTTCAAAAATGATTCGGTTTCATTACGTCGTAATAAAGAATCACAAATGAGTACACGGTTCATTAGGTTTCTTTCAGTGAGCTCGTGAGGTACCCATATATCGAACTTTTTTTTGTACCCAGCTTTTTTCAAATGCGCCAAAACTGTTTTGTGATCAATTCTCAGTTCTTCAGCTACGTCGTAACTACTGATATGTCGATCTTGCTCCACTTTTTCAAAAATGGCATCCATTTTATCCGTAATAGGGCGACCAGAGTGAGGTGCATCTTTGACATCAAAATTTCCGGATTGAAAACGCTTAAACCAAATTTGTGCTACTCTCACAGACACTGCACTAGGTCCATAAACATCGCAAATTTTTTTCGCAGCTTGTTTTTTTGTAGTAAAATTTTAAAATGTATCGAATTTCTTCATTAGATTCACTCATCTTGACAGTGCCAAAAACAAATGAAAATCACACATTTGCCTAATTTGAATTTGGAATTATGTTCTTTAAAATTTTAACTTTCAATGATACCAAAACCAGCCAGATACAAATACTACAGCCAAAGAGATTTTACACAAGTTCATTCATACTATAATGCGAAAAGACTTTTTCCCCAACCTATTATATAATTCATTTAGAATTAGAAATAACAAGATAGGTACTAAATACTAACTACATACACTATATGTACCGCCTAATATTTGTTACTTCTTTTTCAAAGGATACATAAATGAAATCTTTGATTTTGTTGTTATATTAATTGTTACAAGCAATATTGAAAATTTTCTTTATTTATTTTTTTTAAACGAAACCACATCCCACGTGAAAGAGCGCTTATTCGTTGGCTTGCATCGTTGTAACTTGTGCGTGCGTGCAGGCGAACACGCGCCGCTGCTTCGCGCCGCGCCCGCGAACAGCTGCTGAGGCCGACCGACTACCCGTTCCTGTCCCTCACACTCACCCGCCCTATAACTGTCAGTATTTATCCCTCTCCCGCTTGCAAATATTTATCCTCTCATAACCTCGTCCATAACGCGTCTGTTACATTTATCCATTTCCCATTTAATAAAAGTTACACGAATCTCATATTGATTTGACTATCATCCCATTTCCTTTCGAAACATATAAACTTTACTTATATATTTATTTCTATTCATCATTATTATCCCTATTTCACAGCCGTTTACGTGTTGTTCTTAATAATTTTCTAATTCTATCCGGGCCTTTAAGATGTTTAATGTATTTGTGTACTTATCTATGCCAAGACATATCTAATAATATTATAATGTAAGTTCTCAGTTTATCAACTTATTTCGACAAAATGAACAACGTTTTGATTTGTTAATATTTTAAGAAAATAATCAAATAAGTACCTACCTTAACATTTTTTTAATATGTTACCTACCTACCTTTAAAAAGTTCTAAAGGTTTAAACATTTCTAAATGTTGTTCGATTTGACGATTTAATTTATTTTGCCATTTTTCCTCTAAAATGATCTATTATGCTTTTATGCTTTTTATAACCACCTTAAAGCTACACTCTATTAGGTAACTCCTTCTGATGATATTATGGACTTACACCAATAACCACAAAAGAAACCCGGTACTGTATTATGTGCTATAAATAAATATTATAATTATTAATTTGTAGATTGAGTGCAGACAATATTTATTCTTTTGTTTAGTCGCTTCGTTATCCTTCATTCATAATCCGTTTATTGTTACTCGAGCTTATTTACGCTTTCTTTCAGTATTAATATTTTTATGTTTCCGTACTTGCAAGTTAGTCAAATTCGTCTAAAGTGATAATAATTATATAGAAAATTGCAAATTTTCCTTATCATCCCTTCGAATGGCCGTGAACCCTTATAACGTAAAATCCTTCGAGCAGTAGATATTATTCTTAGATAGATACTATTCTGCCTAACCACTATTCGCACAGACTTAATTATAACTTTACTAATCCTTATCTAGCACGATCATTATATTTGAAGCAGAATTTCTTTCAAAACCGCTTGTTTTTAGATATTTGTAATCATATTTATCTCATAATTAATTTCCCTTAGCTATTCTGAACTCCTCTCAACACCTCTCTTCTAAACACAAGTATGATTCTAATTCCGTCTTGATAACAATATTATAAAAAAACACGCATAAGTAGATACTTATTCGTATAAAGTATCATATAAATATGTGACTTTATAATTACTTACTCAGAACTTAGTTCACATTGATTTTAAGCAATAATTTGTGATCGACTTTCTATATTTAGTAAATCATATTAAGTTGTAAACATCTCTTACTTTTACTCATACATTCGTAAAAGTAGGTATAGGAACGTTTAAATTACATTTAAAACTTAAACCATCAACATAGGCCTTAACACACTCGCGTTATACCAGCGTTTTCACAGCGGAATCTATGTACGCGCAGAGGACTACCGCGGGTTCAGTGCCGGATAAAGCCGGTGCGGGGCCCGTAGCAAATGTGACCATGGGGCCCTAGAGTTACATTGCCTACTGAAATTTAGGATGTAAATAAAACAACATTTACGAAAAGGAATCGAAAACAAATTTAGGGGATTCCCCCTGTAAGTATTGTGGTATTGCCAACTTGCAACATAATAATATAGGTACCTATATAATTAGTGGTCAACGCTCCCTTTGAGAATAGCTAAGGTGTATTACATATTTGTGTTTGTTTTTAGGCACAGGCACAGGGGCCCCCAATGGCGCGGGGCCCGTAGCATTTGCTACTCCTGCTATATGGCTACGCGGGTTGCTTCCCTAGTGAAGACCTCGCAGACGTGGAGTGTATTTTTGTGTTATGAAGTGGTTAATAAGCATAAAATTCGTATTAAATAGTACGTGAATACTGTAGTCTATAAACACTCAGAGAATCAGAGATTTTAATATTTAGTCTAAGTTGTTATGATTCTGTGCCTAAAATAACAGGGTCGTACATTGCCCTCTGACCGGGACACGATAGTGCTGAAAACTACCATTTAGCGGCAAGTAGACTAGGTACAACGCGGTGGTGCCTAATGTGGTGGTGTTAATGGTGCCTAATGGAAGTGGTAAACAAGCGTGCAGTTCACATTGATGTTAAGTGATGACTGCAGCCTATAGACACCCACACAAAGACAAAGGTCAAAATGCGGATGCGTTACCAATCCTGAGGCCTAAGGTGTTATGCCTCTGTGCCGGAAATTACAGGGCCGTACATTACTACCTGACCGGAACACGATAGTGCTGAACACTACCATTTAGCGGCAAGTATATTAGGTAATGCGTACTTTATGTTCGACTGTTTAACCGCATCGCAACGAAGAGCTTTGGAGAGGAAGTGTAATTGGGATCCTATTTAAATAACACGTCATTAATCACGCACCTTTATTTTACTGCAAGCCAAGGAACCTCTGGAGCTTCGAGGTCCCAAAATATTGCTCCATCGTATCCGGCGATAACTATGTCTTTGTCATTTCTTGTCAGACTGACATACTCTGAATGTTTTATTCAGTGACGTCAAAGTTTTGTATCCGCGACGTATTCGCTATGCGTTCGCGTGCGTGCACGCCCACTCCGTTCGGAAAACGCTTGCAAACTGGTAGTGTGTTTAGGCCTATAATAGCTAATATTATTATTATCTGACATTTTAGTTTTGGTACTTCACTTTTTCTCCTTATACTACCTAATGCGTTAACGTTGCAGTAAATGAATGTCAACTTCATACGCACAACCAATCCATTTATATCAAAGTGAACTAGACACAAAGAGTGAGCTAATCTTACATATTTTTAAACTTACGAATTTATTCTATATGTATACTAAGGCACTTATTATATTGTTAGGTTGTAAATATGATAGATTTATTATAAGATGACATGATATTTTGCTCCATGACATCTTATTTTACTATATTGTGGTTAAAGCTGGAGTTATCTTACTGGTATTTTATTGTAAAATCAACTTACATTATTTGCGATTTATTAACGCCTCGTCAATTTACTGTAGCGAGGATCAAGCTTTACATTTTAGTTATAGAATAAGACTTAATTCCAGCTTAATCATTATATTCCCTTGCATGCGTACCTAATAAGCATATAACAATACCTAGTCCATATTATTAGTATGTAACTATGCTATACTCACATCCGAGATCCCATTACAAACTAATCACAAATTGAAATAAAACTATTTTTACGGATTTATCTCGCGTACACTAAATTCAAATGATTTTTTAAAAATCAACCCGACGTTTCTGTTTCTTTTCAGCTTCTGTGGTCCCAGGCAGATTAAAGTGACGTTTGTCTGACAGTAGTTTGAATAATTATAGGTAACCTGAACGCTACGCAAGGCGTTTACGAAATCGATTTAGGTAGACTACATATAATTTTTCAAACTGCTGTTAGACAATAGTCACCTTAGTCTGCCCGGGCCCACGGAAGCTGCAAAAGCGTTCGAAACGTCGGGTTGATTTTTTTATAATAATTTATTAATACGCGAGATAAATTCGTAAAAAAAGTTTTATTTATATAAGTGTACCTCGCGAAAACCTTAGAATGCATAATCACAATTTATTAACGGTTGTTCCGGTTATATGTTGTTATGGGTTCTCAGTTGGTGATTATAGAAGACATTGTCAAATTTGATGGTCAAGTCACAACGGCTGCGAATCGCGTGATATTCCATCGGACGATTTAAAACGCACCAGCTGCTTCGCTCGGTGAAAAATTTCAACTTGCTTCTCGTTTTATTGTAAGAAAACACTAATGCAATTTAATAAAAATTGCACGTCAGATTTGACAAATATTTTATAACAGACTATAACACGATGCTTTAATTAATATCGTTACCTTCTAATAATAAAACGTAGTTTATAACATTAATGAGCTTTATAATTGATATTACATTTAATAATAATTATAAATTTTAAAAAAATCCTTTTGATCCTGTCCTTAAGATCCAAATTCCTAAAGCATGTTTGGAAGATCGCCAGTATGCAGGTAATATTTTGGTTTAATTTTTTTTCACTCCCTTTACACTTTAGACATGTTTTTCAGTTATTTCAATACTTTGAATACACGATTTTTTTTTGCAATTACTCTTAAAACACTAGCTGCGTTTAAAATCGCACACTCTGAAATAATTGTTAGGCAGTAGAAATAATTAAAAGTTTACAGTAAATGAGATGCAAGTTGAAATTTCGTTAGAATTTGTCATTCATAGCATAACATGTAATACATAAATAAATTGATAAATTATATGTAATGTGTAAACGAATTGATATCTTCTTATAAGACTTGTATTCTTTTATTAGACTAGCCTATTTTATTGCCAAATAATATTAATTCAATTGTGCTATGTACATATTTTTACTACGGGCTATAGCAAAACGTGGTTGTGTTTGTCGAGCACTTGCATTTTTTTTTAAATTTAATTTAAACAAATATATTTTACAGTTCTATTTATAGAAATGTGTACATTTGCGTCTCCCAGACTTTACATACCTGAAATTGGCTTTAGTATACCTGCCAAGGTATTTAAATTGATCGTGAACATTGGAGTGAGATGGGTCTTCAGATTAGATAGGTATAGACGAAGGGCTGTGTCTCTCGCTCCCACAAAACCTTAATGTGCAGGATTTAAGAGTGTAATGGGATTTTTCCACCTTTTTGGATGTTTCTCAGTACTTCGGAGTTTGTCAGTACCTTGGAGTTTGGTAATGTGCCCGCTAATGTCAACAGGCTCGCCACCTGTTACATGGGCCAAACCGTAACCGGCGAATCGTAACTGTTTGAATCTTATCTCAAACTGAATGGAGGTGGATAAAGTATTTACTGAAAAATTACAGATTAGTTTCCAATTTTTGTGCAGTCGACATGATTGCTTTGAACTGCAACTTACACTGCAAGCTTACCACACCTAGCAGTTTCGGTGTACTGGTGTCGATTGCACAAATCTAAAATTATGCAGCTGGCATATGTTGGAGAAAATATATATGTAACTACTATTAAGAATAGAAAGGATTTTTTTTTCATATTTTCAACCATTTTCGAAATGTCATTAGAAATCAATAATTATAATTACCTGGAGTGGAAACTTAACTATTAAATAAAGGAAAAGTAAAACATATATTAAGTAAAATAAAAAAGTGATAAAAACACTTCAGTTAAAATATCATTAGAAAAAAATACGATTCCTTCCTTTCAAGATTTAATTCAGTACTTTGTCAAGTACTTGTTAGTTGTCTGTTATCTCTTGGTGACTTATTCTCTTACAATAATTTGTTTTAAAAAATCAGACTTCATCATTGGCAGATAATTATATAGCACATAACACATTATTGTATGTCTCTGCAGCATGCACGCTGTTTAACGTGTACAAGTATAAAGAAACTAATCTAAAGAAGCGAACTTGTGCTTTATTTGAAAGAAAATATGAGGACATTCAATGTTTTTTCTTTTTTAAATGAAAGCTAATTATCTCTCTTTCTCACTTCTCACTTCTCACTCTCTTCCTCTCTCTCTCTCTCTCTCTCTCTCTCTCCTCTCTCTCTCTCTCTCTCTGGATCCGCTATTGAGAAGATGAGACGGGTCTCCAGACTAATGAGAAGATTTCATAAACGCCACCATTTTAGATTAGTTTCTTTATAAGTTATGTTCATAATCAAATATAATGCATAAGGATTTATTTAAACACAATTGTATGTCAAATTTTATATATTTTTAATAAATGTTTTTTTTTCTCACCGCAGCAACAGACCCGAACGCGTGGCGTCTCGGCCGAATAGAAGAAACAGACCACGAAACGCCCGTTTGAGGTCAAGCACTGCACTTAGCGGTGCGGCCGCGGCGCGCGAAACGTGGCCGACGCTAGTGCGCACACTGCCTTATGGACTTGAGCACAGTGGTCGAATGTCGAATGTGAAAATGATATGAACTCATCGCTTGGTGCTTAATTATCCCCGTGTGCACATTAGGCTCTTCGAAGCGCGCTTTGCTAAAAATCCAGTGTTGCCAAGGTTAAGTTTTCAACTCCCGTTGTAGAGGGAGCTGTGATCCCGATAAGGAGGTGTTTTTGGTATGTCAAACCTCTAAATATTTCAACATTAAAACAGTTCATTATTGGAAAATAAAAAAGAAAATTACTGTCCCACCAAAAAAAATGTTCCCCGGATAAAAACAATTTATTTCCTACTGCAACCCATAATTTTTTTTGGGAAAACGCGTTAATTTAGCAACACTTAGTTGAACGCAAAGGAGCGCGCTCTTTTTAAGAAATACTCGTCAAAATGTAAGTCAGTGAGTACCTAATATTTCAAAGAGCGTTCATCGCAACGCCCAGTGCCTAATGTGTACCCGCTTTTTATGTCGACTGTTATTGTTTGCGAATGTGGTGTCTCTATGTTGATTTGACATAATAATTTGTTTATAGCCATTGATTATGTATTATGTGTAAATTAATGTTGTTGATGAGTACTCCTCGTTTTTTATTAAGACAGGAGGCATTGAAAAATTACATTCCAATCGATTGATTTGTAAAACAAAATGGACCGACCCTAGACCCTAGACTGCAACATTCCCTATGAAGTCGATTTTTTGTATGCCAAAAGATAGATATATTTTATTCTAAATTATATTATTATGTGAAATTTTCACAAAACAGTAAAAAGTGAAGTGTTGGCTCCATCCTTATTTATGCTTCATGGTTACACCCTCTATAAGTAGGTTATACATAAATCAACGTTAGAATCAACGCAACAGTTTTTTTTTAATAAGACGCTTTGGAGGAGTGTTGCCAACCTAAATATAAAATCATCCCTACATTCGCCTGCAAACATTTTCTATACGTGATTAAAATATAAAAAAATATGGAAATAAACTAGAAATAATTTTGCTGTTATAATAAAATCTGAGATTGAAATTAGGTTGACTATACTACTCTGAGGTTTCTGGAACCTAAAATACACAAAATATGTTGCCATTACCATCTGATATGGTGTCCATGCCATATGTCTTGATATAATTTATAATGTTGCAAGATTTACTTTTTCACTGAGCAAATTCAGGTATTTTAATGCAGTAAGATTTCAATCAATTACCATTTAAAAAAAAAACTTATTTAAAATTTATTTACATCTTACAAGATCGAGGTCCGTTTTCATGGATCAGACAATGTTTTATTGGCTTTCATTCATGACCCAGCGCCATATATTTCAATCACATATATTACATATATTAGAAACCAATGAATTTCCATATGAAAAATTTTTCAATTTTTCCATTACAATATATTGCACAGGTGTTTTGAGACTTAAAAGTACAGTTCATATTACTTACAATATTTTCGTTATATTATTCGACTTATAGAAATTAGATCTGAACAGATGTACAAGAAACATTATTTTGTGTATGACATATATAATGTAGGTAGAGATTTAATATTGAACGGTAGGTAAGTGAACACCGCTAAATGTTGTCCCAAACGAAACGTATCTATTATATTTAAATAATTGTGTTTTGTGTAAATACAGATATTATAAATAAATGGCGGGAACTGCGTACAAAGAAACTGTTTCAATTAGACGCTAAGTTAGACGGCGATGTTGCCACAATAGACTCGAGGTTGCCTCATTCAAAAATATCACTTATCGAAATATTAGCCAGGTAAAATAGCAGTATCACAAGACTAAAATTCATATATAAATAAAATTTTATAAATCGTTCCTGTACATTAAATAAATATGCTTGATTTTAGTTCCATACGGAGTTAATAAGAAAGAAAAGTAAGCATTCACATTCGTATGAAAATAATGTGGGGAGAAATATAATGGTAGAAACGTATTTATTTATCGTACGGAGAACCAAATAAATATAAATTTCTGCTTATTAACACCACAAATGATACATATTTTGTATACACAGATACATAATTGAAATAAAGGTTTGAGCGTCCTCTGTATCTTTCATAGTTTCTGGAGACAACATTTAAAATTATCATTATATCATCTTATAGAGCAACGCGGCCCACCGGTCGCGGCAGACCGGAGGGGAGTAGCCATAGCGTGTATTACCGATGCAAAACAGTCTGTCATTTTTTGCGGGTGGAAATGCGTGCGTGCGACACACACGCTTACTACAAAAATCGTCTATTACTACGAAATTCACACCTTGACTTTAACAAAATACAGAAACAATTTAAAGCACACATTTAAACATCTAGGCGACAGGTATAGGCCCATTTGGGCTTGTGCTTTGACAGAGGGGAAATCCTGCATATGGCTACTCCCCTCTGGTGTTGCTCTATGTATCATCTTTATAATATGATTTTTTCCACTATGAAAGTTATGAAAGATGAATAAAGCTATAAGTACATTATATTCAGGACATGATATTGAATCGAGATTATAAAGGTGCCCTATTCTTTTATATATATGTAAGGTGTTCGATGTTGACAAAATTAAATGAGTGATTATATAAACTAGCTAGAAATATTACACATCGAGCTTAGGAGAGGGATAATCGGCAAGTTTCGACTTCGAAGAGCGTTATCTCTGTTGGACACTGCCTACGTAACTACTGATAGTGCGGTTTTGGTCAAAATTTAATCAAAATGATTAAAGGTCGTCAAATAGATAGTGTGCGAAAGGGATAACGGTTTACAGAGCCGAAATATCTTTCCTTAAGTCGATGTGCAATATTTGTCGGTGGAAGGGACTGTCAAGAGTCTTTTATGCTATGTTAATTGGCCCTTGATTTTGATATTTCATAATAGGCTCTCAAATAATTGATGATTATTTCTTGGCTTCTTAATAACTGATTATCGTTGCGTTGTATGTTGTGTCGAATAAAAATACAAAGAGATGTCTGTGAAATAGAATGTTCCAACAATCAGTGAACCGTAACTGAACGTTGGTAACATTTCTTAATTTGTGAACAAACCATCGCCTTTCACCACAGATTGTAAAGCTTGATACACATTGGTATGAAAATGGCGGTAAAGGCCAAGGATACAAGTTGGATATTTTTGGATTATTGTTGCAGTCTCTGAGAGACTGTCTCTGGACTGCAAATTACTCCGTTCCGTTATTTTTAACCAAATTGATACACAAGCGAAGTCAGCGCTATATTTAGCTTGGCATTTTCTTCGGTTAAAACGGATTGGCAATTTAGCCTGGGTTGCACCACGACATTTGTTGAAGTTATCGTAACATTTCACGTCCTTCTCTAACTCAAAGAAATCTGTTCAAGTTAGAGAGGCATGTGAAATGTTACAATAACTTTAACAGATATCGTGGTGCAACCCAAGCTAAGTGCTAAGTGTAACCAGAGCTCTCTTGTTGTAAAATAATTACGCCATATTGTTTATTTCGTTTAGATACGCCAAAGGTACTGCTCCAAAATACTTATTTGAGATAATTTAATACAGGTTGTATTTAAGTTTCTTGATCGTTTACCGCCATTTTTCAAAGTCAATGTTTAAATACTGATTTTATTTTTTAATGTGGGATGGTTTTTTATTGTTTGTGTACTTTTTAATCCGTTTCAGCTTTATCAAGTACATATTCCTAAGGGTAGACCATAGAATATCTTAAATGCACTGCCATTGCAATTTATATGGTTAATGATTTATAAATAAATAAATAATTAATTAATGATAATTCAAAACGCTGTCGGTGCAATCAGATGTAAATTAAGGATCTCAAATTATTTTATGTTATTTAGACTGTAAAGATTCAATTTGTCATTTAATCAATAATGATCATTCTCGACGATTCAGTCAAGTTTTACTGGTGGTAGAGCTCCAGTGACGGAGCTCGCGGGCGTAGGCACCACCGCATTACCTGATTTACTTGCCGCTAAATGGTAGTGTTCAGCACTATCGTGTTCCGGTCAGGTGGTAATGTACGGCCCTGTAATTTCCGGCACAGAGGCATAACACCTTAGGCCTCAGGAGTGGTAACGCATTTGCATTTTGACCTGGGTCTTTGTGTAAGTGTCTATAGGCTGCAGTCATCACTTAACATCAATGCGAACTGCATGCTTGTTTGCCACATCAATTACATAAAAAAAAAAATACATTTACAATTTTACATTTTACGAGGTTATTAATATTTTAATCAGTTTATCTCATACTGTTGTTTTTATTTGTTTATCTCATAATGATAAATTTGTGAATGTATCTCACCGTGTTGTGGAATATCGATTGGTTTTGTGTGACAAATAGAATCATTACAGTTCAACTTGCCTTGTGATGTAATGAGCACCTGGTGTATTGAATATTGGTGGACGGTAAAGCGAAGCGTGACAGTCTCTCGAAATACTAGTGACCTATTTGGGATTCAGATAACCCAAACTGTTTCGCTCACTTTTCGTTTCGTTTGTACCACGGGGCGTATAAAGCTCAGAGGGCGATTGGTGAGGTCAGATTCCCCAGGTTTAACTTCATGCTCTTTGAATACTGATTAAATATATTTTTTTATGTAATGGAAATGGCAAAAAATGAAAAAATGGCATCACATTGATGTTAAGTGACGACTACAGCCTATAGACACTTACACAAAGACCAAGGTCAAAATGCAGATGCGTTACCACTCCTGTGGCCTAAGGTGTTATGCCTTTGTGCCGGAAATTACAAGGCCATACATTACCACCTGACCGGAACACAGTGCTAAACACTACCATTTAGCGGCAAGTATAGCGGTGGTGCCTACGCCCGCGAGCTTCGCCACTGGAGCTCTACCACCAGTAAAATCCTGGTATTTGGCCGGATAATGCAATGTCACTCAATTTCAAGTTAAGTCTATGTATAAAGTAGTTTAAAGTCGACAAATGAAAGAAGCGGCATTTTGCGTTGCTTAAAATTGCGTGATGTTTCAATTATCGAGACGTGTAGCAATTACTTTTTTTTTTTAATTGTTATGGCATTGCTATTACGCATATTGCCAGTATCAAGTAAAACGATATTTCGTATTCGTAATAAGCAGCGTATAAGTCAGAGTCAGTCAGTCAGTCAGTCAGAGTCAGTAATTCAAGTAAAGCGATGGCTACTTTACCAGAACATTTACAATGAAGTTTTGGAGGCAACCTGATAGGCCGTATTTTCGCACTGTTATTCTATTTCAATTTACACGGGCACTGTAATAAACCTATGTTAAACAAAATGCCACCAACTTTATTTAATATAACCCAAAAATACACCAAGAAAAGGAAATAAAATAAGAGCACTACAAGTCTCTTTCAAGGTTCCCGCCAAAACTCCTAGCAATTACTTGTTGAAATACCGAGATTGTGAGAGCAATGATAAGACCCGAACTCACTGTTCCGCTTCACCGTATGACTACCATTAGATTGCCTTAACAAATTGCCATTTATGATTGTAAATTAATGGATGTGTGGCTGGTCATCAGTAGTACATGTTGAGAAGAATAGATTAAAAACAATAAAATAACATCTTGTATAAAAATTGTTTTATTTTTCATCATTTTTTTTTCAGTCTGTATAAAAATGGAAGTAATAAATTAAAGTGAGATGTCATGATTCATTGGGTTGTCTCTATACAGAATAAATAACATTGTGAGAATTTTAACATTAGAAAACAAAATTCATAGTACTTTTAAATATTAACATCATTTCAAGCCCCTCTCTTGAATAGTTAGAATGAAAATTTGGGTGACTGCAGATAATTTAATATTGTTAGAACAATATTGTAATTCAGTAAATTGAATGTCCATTATCTTACAAGACACCAATTCATCAGTATGATCAAGAATCATCAAACGTCATTCTACCAACTCCATGTTGTTTGAGATACCTCCTGTATTGCTTATATTTATTATTCTCCGCTAAAGCTTTTTTTGCTTCTTCATCCTTTATTTCTTTCCACAATATGAAATTTTCTTTTATCCACAATTCTTCCTCCAAAAATTCTCTTTTTTCTTCCTCTTCTATACTTTTAAACTGAGTTTCTCCTAATTTCATATATTTCCTAATTAAATACAACTTTTCTTCTTCACCATATGGTTGTTTCATTATTGTGAACTTCCAAAACCATCTGGAATACCAATAAATGTAATATCCAATAGTGTATGGTAAAATTAACAATTGTACCCATAATATATCCACAATCCCAGGTTTAGCGTATGCTCCCTTTATATCCATGTTTTCCTCAATCACTCTCCGGATAATTTTGTCCTGCTCCTCACGTTGCTCCGCTTTACTTTTCTTTCTATCTTTACCTTTTCTTTGCGTTTCAATTTTGGCAATCTCTAATGCTCGGTTTCGGTACTTTGGTATGGTCATGAAGTATTTTATAGCAGTATCGTATTTGGACCACGCACTATAGTACTGCATCACAGATATAACGGTTATAGTGACTGCTATAACAATGCGAACGTCCACTTTGGGCGCCATACGACGCCTGTAGTAGCGGTAGTAATGCGCGTAGTACTCCTGCGGGTTGTCCAACATGTAGTCGTAGTCACTTCTCTCCTCATCATCGCGGAGGATCTCGTACGCGGTGGCGATCTGCTTAAATTTTTCCTCTGCCTCTTTCTTAGCTTCGGCACCCCTATGCAAGTCCGGGTGGAACTTTTTTGCTAACTGTCTGTAACTTCTGCCGATCTCATTCTTCGTGGACTCCCTCGTCACGCCGAGAACCTCATAGCAGTTGACTTTACCACAATATATGCCTTCGAGAAGATGATCGGCTGCCAATACATCGCCGACGTGACACAGTAACACAGCTAATAGGAAACTTTTAGTCAACGTCAACATTTTTCTGTTATAACATTGTAGGTTGAATTTAGAATGAAGTAAATGTGTCTAGCGGCGATTTTATAGTAATTTGTAATTTACTGGCGGAGAGTCTTTTCGCCACCTCGCGAGCACAGCTTGACAAACTGTCACGTAATGATTGACTGACAGTTAAAGAAATGTCATGTCAACGTCACTTACGTCACGGACTTAGTAGTGCAACGTCACATACAAACGTTCAGCCTAGTGGTATTTCGGACATTTTGAATCACATAAAAATTAAACATTAAATTAAAAAGTAGTGTCATATTAAGTTTTTAACCTGTTTTAAGAAATAAACTATTGGTGAAATAACTTAATTCCTAAAAAGCTTGATGTGGACTGAGTTTATAAAACGTAAATAGTATGTATTTAAAGGAAGTACGTTTTTGTATCATTTCCATTTTTTTTTAATATTGGTGTTAGTGTCAACTGTCATCTGTCTGTCAATTATAGTTGATTTTTTTATTGTTGCTATCACCTGTTTTGTTGCACACGTGTTCTCGTATTTTCGTTTTTCAATTTTATTAATTAACTCAAGAAAAATGCTTGAAGACGAGTTAGAAACTTTCACCAGAAACGTTTATAATTTTTTAATAGGAGATGCCCACAACGTCAAAGGTTTGCTATTAAAAAAACACTCAGTGAATTTAAAAACGCAAGGCGACTATAGTTTCCCCAACACTCTGAAATCTTGGCACGAATACATTAAAATCGAGGATCTGGAGAACTCTGCGGAGAGTAATCTTTTGAAATACATCAATAAAAGTATCGAAGATATAATTAAAGCGTCGCAAAGTTGGTGTATATCAATAGCCAGAATGATGCAGATTAGGGATCGTTTACATGTGTTTCTGGAGCGACCGAAAGCCATAGGTGCTGGTTTGACAACAGCTATAAGAAATAACAAGTTGATAGCACAGAGGCTCGTTCAAAATAATAAAAATATTGGTATCGATCCACTTTGTGATGACCACGATAGTGTTTCATATTTACGTTTAAAATACTTGACAAAAGTCATACAAAACTTGTGCTCTGTTTGTGATGAATATGAAGTGAGTGCAAATAATATAGTTGTCAGTTCAAAATCATCTAGTAAAAGCAATGGGACATACGTGGTTCTGAGTGGTACCGTTCTTAATGCGAAGACGGGCAACAAGGAAAGTTCTATAACAGCTGCTGACTTTATCAGGTAAATGTTAAGAAATTTAGATAAATGTAATTATTATATTTAATAAAATATATTTAAATAAAATGTAATTATTTAATCTGTCAAGACATGGGACTCCGCCGGCCACTAAAGAACAATTGTAATCAACTGTCATATTTTTCTTTTGAGCTGATGGGTTAAAAGCTTGCAGTGTATAAATTCTTAAATTATAATACCTAAATATTCAAGAAAAATACACATATAAAAATATAGATAAAATGCACACTTGAACTTATTTTTAATAACATCCTAATAACTATGTGTGGCTCTATATATCTATAAGTGGTTCTATGGAACCTTTATTCCACATAACCTCACTATGGGCCTCATAGAAGGCTCAAGGTCACTTAGAGAACAATGGAGAGGGCTATGCTCGCAGTTTCTCTGTGACTTTTAATCAGAAATGAGGAAATTAGCTATTATTTCAATACTACCGACAAACATTATTAACACTTTGAATAAATCTAGTGTCTCATATCCTGTTCGAAAATGTGTAAAAATACAATACATTTAAATGGCATTATACTAACACAAACAACAACTGTATTTCAGGATGCGACAAAAAGAGCTCACTCTTATTGCTCAACACAAGTATGGGGTCAGAGCAGCCACTGAGTCAAAATGGAAAGAATTTATTGCACACCTCGGTGAATCATCCGCTGCTTTTGAACTACTTCAGACAAAACCGGGGAGTGCCGTGAAAATACAATTTGATTCAGCTGGAGGATCTAGTAAAGGTGGTGTTTTTTTGCCTAAATTTGTCAATTGTCAAGTGTAAAGTCGAATTTTATTGAATTTTTCTTACTTATTACTTTATCTTTACTCAATCTACTTAAAAAGATTAATTTGAAAGAAGACTTTTTTTTAGCTCAATCAATTGTGTTATTTTTGCTAAGTCTAGAAAAACTTTGATTTTATTGGAACCTAGCTGTATCCAGTGGTTTTGAATGGAGAGAAATGGAGAGTCTTCCTTAATTAAAAATCTTAACAATTCCCAAAAAACATTTAATTTGAATTCCCTTTAAACAGACAATATCTTTAGCTTCTTTAGGTGACGAAATTATCATACACACACAGTTAAAAATTAAATTTTAACTGTTACAGGGGCTGCATTTATATTATACAACTGTGCAAGACTTGAAACTATTATTCGAACCTATAACGAGAAAGTCATTGAGGGGAGCTATCCAGCTCTTCCTAATATTGATGATGTAGATTTGACCTCACTGACACAAGAAGTAAGAAAAATAATATATTTATAATAGTATTTTAATTTATTTTACTGATAAATTGTTAGAAGGTGTTGACACTACAATATCATATAACATACAGTATGCCTAGTCCTACCCTAGATATGATACTAGCAGTATCATATCTAGCGTAGGCTAAGTAGTTCAAATACTGTCTGAAGGTGGGGTCAAGAGCTTTCAGAATTGGCAAGCATTTAATGAATTATTCATCTAAATTAGGCATACAAGGCAGTTGTTGGCATTGTCTGAGGCTTAGGGTGCTTACACAAAACTGAGATGCAATGCGATGCAGTTGACCATACTTTCAATATGTTTTTACGGCCCTGTAATTTCCAGCACAGACCCATAACCTTAGGCCTCAGGAGTGGTAACGTATCTGCATTTTGGCCTTGGTCTTTAGTGGGTGTCTATAGGCTACTGTCATCACTTAACATCAATGTGAACTGCAAGCTTGTTTACCACTTCCATTACATAAAAAAATAATGTCAGATGAACTAGATTCCCAGTAGTCGCGAGTTCGAGTCTCGCCTGAAGTCAAATTTGTCAAATTAAATTAATTTTTTAAAGAAAAATGTAAGGAAATATTTTACTTGAGGCAAGACTCGAACTCGCGACCACTGGGCATCTAGTCCAGCCGCTCTGCCAACTGAGCTACCGAAGTCCACGTCCGATTTGTAAAATATTTCCTTCACATTTTATTGCATGGCGGCAGTAATGTCATCGATTGCCAACAATGCTAGTTATAGGCAAACGATATAATAAACTTTGCAGCTTATGAAATATCGTAAAGAAGTCGCTCTTACCCTTTAATTATTTTATATTATTTTTCGCAATAACACATGCTAGTGAAATATATTTTTTAAAGAAAAATGGAAAGAATTTTTTTTATACCTCTACGGCGATACGAAGTTCGTCGGCTAGCTCTTACATACTATTCTTTTTAGGATGAATGGTGCTTGATCTTCAACTTTGTGCTCGGTCTGCCCTCACTGCTGGCCAACTGTGTGGAGAATGGAGAGTTCAGACCACACCATATCTGCAGTTACTTGTCAACCATGGTCAAAGTAATCAGTCAATACTACAGGCGAACTAGGATATTGACAGTAAGTACATTGAAAACTACTTTCCGGATTTATCTCGCGTATAATAAACTAAAAAGATTATTTAATCGAAAGTCGGGTTCGATTCGATCTTTCAATGACTGACTGTTTATTCATCATCCCTCCATCCGCGCGTGAAGCGCAACAGAAGGGGGGGGGGGGTTCGGGGGTCGAAAAATGTCCTCCTTCACCGTGCCTATCTGCCCCCGAGGCATCGGGGGCGTGGTCCTAAACGGGAGATGCTGGAACGCAGGGGGAACTCGCTGAAGGATCTCTCTCGCTGAAGAAGGAAGGAAGGCTTCATACACTTTTTTTAAAATTTTTTCAATTTAATTTTAATCAAAATTATTCAATTTTCTTTTTTTTGGGAATATTCTTTCTCTCTTTTGCGTATATTCTTTTCTCTAGATTCGATTCGATCTTTCAATGAGTGTAGCTCGCGAAAACCTAAGAACATAGTAAGTATACCTACATTTAGGTTATTGTATTGTTTTTCATGAAGCACGCACGGCCCCGCGGCTGGTGTAGATCATAAGCGATCTACTCGGTTAAGCACTAGGGGGGCGGTCGGGTAGTGTGATGGGTGACCGCTAGTGGCAAATTAAATGCGCGTTTCCGTGCTTCGGAGGGCACGTAAAGCCGTCGGTCCCGGTTGCTATCGATAGATAGCAGTCGTTAAACCTTGTCGGAGGCGCCCATAAGGTTTGAAAACATCCGACAGCGGGTTGGCCACTAATCCACCCACCTCCACCAATTCGCATTGGAGCAGCGTGGTGGAGTAAGCTCCAGGCCTCCCCCCAAAAAGGGAAAAGATTCGTGCCCAGCAGTGGCACGTATATTATAATGGGTTGCCATTATTATTTTTTTATTATATTGTTTTTCAATTCAGAAATTATGTGAATTAGTGAAAATGGAGGGTGCCACAAGGGTCAATATTTTTTTTTTAGTGCTATGAGGGTGGCAACAAACAAGCATGCAGTTCACATGGATGTTAAGTGATGACTGCAGCCTATAGACATGTACATAAAAACCTGCGGTCAAAATGCAGATGCGTTACCACTTCTGAGGTCTAAGGTGTTATGCCTCTGTGTCGGAAACTACAGGGCCGTACATCACCACCTGACCGGTACACGATAGTGCTGAACACTACCATTTCGCGGAAAATACTTATATTAGGTAATGCGGTGGCGTCGGCGCCTCCGCCCGCGAGCTCCGTCACTGGAGCTTTACCACCAGTAAAATGACATCATTAAATATATTAACATTTAATTTTGGCGAGAATTATGTAACGGGTGTGTCTATTTCAAGCTCTGACACACCTCTACCATCGAGTTGTCTGTCTGATGGCAAGTCTTTCCTTCCTAGGTACATAATAACATTTGAAATTATGAGAACATACCTACTACCTTTTCCTGTTCTTATCAACTGCGATACTAGATATAAATAAATAATATATATGTTTATCTCTGGACATTTCGTTCAAGTTCAAGTACGTGCCTACTATTGGTAATTTGTCAAATTGTTTAAGGATATTTACAGACGTGCGAACGTTACCTAATTACACACATATATATATATATATATATATATATATATATATATATATATATATATATATATATATATCCACTTTTGGAGAACGGCTAGACGATGGACTTGGCTTATTTTGGTTTTGAATTATTTTTTGAATGTTTAGCAAACGTGCGTAATTATGAAGAAAATGTAAGGGCATATTAAAAACAACACTCATTTTCCCATGCAAATTGTCCGTACGTATCAAACCGTTGGCACATTATATAATTCTGACGCAATACGAATCGCTGGAGCTCTACCACCAGAAAAAAAAAGGGAATTACGTCACATCATCAGTCACATTTGACGTCTTCGTTTAGAAGCGACGAGCGCCTACTTCAGCGTTTCGTCGCACGTATAAAAACCTTTCTGATACCATCTTTGTATATGGTTATGTGGTATTGTAATTAAGACGAAGACCCCTAATAATATTTGTCCTCAGAATTAGGATATCCAGTTTCTTATTAAGATACTTATTAAGTTTTCTTACTAGATATGAACCAAAATCTTCATTATTTACTTACCATCAATATGAAATTATGGATTGCATCTTTGTATCCCATTTATTTAATAATATGCAAAATACAGAAGCCAGAATGTAAAAAAATGTAAAATACTAATTAGCTTATCAATCCTGCAAAAAAATGCGTGGGCTGGCTGTGGATCATAGTCCGAGGATAATCCTAGTTTATTACTTACCTATTGAATGTAATCAGCATATCCGAAGCAGATTAATGAACATGTTGCCTAAATACCGATTATATATTTTCAATCAATTTCAAGCATTTCAAAAGTTATTACGTTGGAGGTTCAGTATAAACTACTCTATGGGTGAGATTTACAGACCGTTCTACGACTTTACTTTACGACTTTACCGTGTACGCTTAGAGCTGTCAAAACCCATACTGTACTGACAGTTCTAAGCATACTTTGCCCAAAGTAAAGTCGCAGTGCGATCTGTGAATCTGACCCTATTTGTTGAAGGTTCGTAATATTACATTGGTTATCTTGGAGTGACCACAAATTTTTATTTTTGTCAATATTAGAATTAACCTCTATTCTACATACCTACCTTCACGCAAGTTTCTTGGCATCTCACTCGGTAGGTAAAAGTAATATTCACCGTGTAAAATAAGTAAATAAAAATCATTCTTTACGTGAACTTCTTCGCTTTAGCTAAGTTCTTTACTTCTTAGCCTATTAAACATCATGTAAAATAAGTAAGAAATAAACATTTTGTTGTAGGAGCCAAGAAAACATCTGCTGCCGGTGATGTTCGCCCGCCTCCACATGCTCACGGTGATCAACGACACCCTCAAGACGTGCCTCAGTATATTAAATATTAAAAGTGTTACGCAAATGTAAATTTACTCTATTATTTATAATTCAACCCTATACTTAACCCCACTGGATGAATTGACATAAAAATGCATAGGTACACATTTCAGAAAATTATGTCATTAGAAAACTATGTCTGAAATTAATTTAAAATCAAAATCAAAAAGTTTATTCATTATTTGGGATAACAAGAATTGCTTATGTTAAGTTACGAAATAAATTACTAGTTTAAACTATGGTGAGTAACAATAGACACACCATGATACGTCAGTCTACAAGTTACAAAAACATATATATATATCAAAATCTATTGCTGTTCGTTAGTCTCGCTAAAACTCGAGAACGGCTTTACCGATTTGCCAAATTTTGGTTTTGAATGATTTCCGGAAGTCCAGGGAAAGTTCAAAAGGATAAATAAAAAAAACAAAGGAAAATAAATAAAAAAAATTGTAAAAACCATAATTTTATTTTTTCATACAAATAGTCCGTATCTATAAAACCTTTGACACATTATTTCATTGTGAGGCAATACGAAGTTTGCCGGGTCAGCTAGTTGATAATAAAGCAATATATATCAGTAGAATGTCTGATGAATGATGTAGCTACATACAATACATGTTTACTTATTATGAAAAAAAAAACAGTAAGTACATAATAATGTCAAAATGTTGACTGGTATGTCGTAAAAATATACCTACCTGTTTTGGGTAAGTATTTGATAATATTTATTCGAATATATCGAAATATTATATCGAAGTACCTCTTCAGATTTTTGTTTCAATATAACTTTTTTTTTTATGTCATTAAGTTGACAGACAAGCAGACGGGCCACCTGATGGTAAGTGGTCAAGCGCTGCCAACCCTGAAGGACTCTTTTGACGCCATTTTTGAAGAACCCCATATTGTAGCACCGAGGGAACACCTCAGAGGGAAGTTCGTTCCACAATTTACACGTTCTGGGCAGAAACGAACGAGAAAACCGCACCGTTGAGCACTGCCAGGTGTCCAGTCGGTGAGGGTGAAACTTCTCTCTTCGGCGGGTAGTACGGTGTAGAAAAAGAGACGGTGGTACCATGTCGAACAGTTCGACAGAGCACTCACCAACTATATAAAATGTCTTATTTCAAGTGAATATAGGTAAGTGCAAGATCTCTCGCCCCTGGATGGTAACTGGATATGGGAGTCACGCAGGGCTTAATAAAATTGTTAGACCATTTAACTTTTTGGTGTGACTATAAATCACTTGCCAATCGATGTCGATGTTTCTTTTTTTAATTATTGAATTGTTCATATTTAGAAACACACATTTAGCGATGTTTTTCATTAAAGTTAAGGAATTTACAATAACATGTTTTAAACATGCAACGCAACAGGGTCAGTCAATCGGATTTTTAAATCTAATTTAATTTCTTTAACATAAAGAAATTCTACAAGGTTATTAAATTATACTTGTTAAATTGTATGTGTATACATACGTAAAAATTGTGATCACGTAAATGAGAACACTTCAGTAGCAAGGCAAAACCGCCTCGGTAAAATCTATACCTACTGGCGTACGAGTTAGGAAGACAATTCAGACAAGATCTAAGATATCTTATCTACGTAAGACAAAAAAAAATACGTGTTGCAGCCCTGGACACATTTAAAGGTCACATCACATTATGACGTGACGTGTGCATGAAAAAAAGTACGATTTTTCTTAATATTAAATACCAACGAAATCTTTCCTCAATTTCATAGAGATGAATCCACACAAAGATTTTAATATTAATTAAAAAATCCCGAAAAGAGATTTGTACCATTACGGAAAATGGAAAATTCACTGGATAAGTATGGACACCTGATAACCTTAGGCCAATTTGTTTCTCATGAAACTATCAATTGTTATTATTTATAACTCTTAACATAGGAATATACCTATCTAACATTTTGCTGTCGTCGATGTGTAAGCAGCTTAATAGATTAGGCGATAAGGACTACAAAAACAAAAATGAATGTCGCTCAGTGTGACATTGAACATACAGACCAATTATAGTAAAAGAGCAATAAAACAAGTTATGGGATTCACACCTCAATAGCCCCATGCAATCCGTAGAGCATGGGCACCTATACAAGAAAAACAAGTTACTTGATATCGCGAGCGCGAGCCTATCGTGCAGTGCATAGAAAAAAAATGTTTTGTTTCCAAACACAAAGTTCACGTGATTGACCCAAGTATTTTATTGTGGGCATTACTCCGTAGCGATTGGTCCGCCGAGTAGTGCACGAGCGTCGTCGACAAATCACGAACCGGCGAATGCGGCCCCGAGTCGGCAGGTCGGCAGTGTGTTTTTGACATCGGCGAATGCACTCGTGAACGGCGGAGCGGTGCGAGACACTTTTATTTATAGTTTTTAATCGAATAAAGTCGCGTTGCGTTCGTGAATACGTGTGTGTTATCGTGATACGACAAATATGAGTATTGCCGACCTGATCCAGGCCGCTGAATACCTCGAGAGGCGGGATAGAGGTGAATGGGTTTTCTTTGTTTGAAATTGTCACTCGGATGCACCGTTCGCACGTCGACTCAACATGGCTCCCGTCTATTTTTGCGTGGCCATAATCAGCTGATTCTGACGGCTTTGCAGTTTTCTTTGTTGCAGAGTCGGAACACGGCTACGCATCGAGTTTTCCGTGCGAGAGTCGTGCGGGTGCTAGGCGGCCGAAGACGAAAAAATCGCAGGGCAGTAGGTGAGTTAGTGAAGTGCCGAAATAGAGTGTCGATAGTGCCAGTGTTGTGTTTACAGACTACAGTGCGTTACAAATATTGTTTTTCTTTTGCAGGACCACTCACAACGAGTTGGAAAAGAACAGGTTAGTGTTTCGTTGCCGGTCGCGTGGCGCGGTGACCTTGGCATGCTAGGAGTTGTGCTGTGACTGTGACTGATGGATGACGTTACAAAACACTAACCTATTTGGCAGAGTGCGCGTCTTACGTCACAGTTCGCGTAATTATCACATAATTAATAACGTAACTTCATATAGTCCTAGGTAACCCGGCCACTGTGACACGAGACACGCCGTACGTACTCTATGATTTATGAATGCCGTGTAATTAAACTGATATAAGGCTGTGTTATAGCGCCCCTATGTTTGAAAAAACCGGTGTACTTATTAGTTTTGTGTGAAGGTACCTTAGTTGGGGGTTAATTTGTTACTTAACGTCAATAATGTTCGTAAAAAATCATGGAAACTACACTACATACCTACCTACTTACCTATTTTTACACAAAAGAATATATCGTCTTAAGTATTTTTTTAAAATGCCTACTTCGAGATATTAAACAAATAAAGTTACTTATCTAGAAGGTTCACAAGCTTAATTAGCGCTCCTCGCTCTCAGCCTATCCCATAAGTGACTTGTCTTCATTATACTTATGAAAGATATCTACGTAGGTGTGTACCTACAATTTCAAAAAGTACACGCCTCTATTTGAATCGAGAAGCTAGGCAGTAATGCTACCAATTGAATTTACAACCCCAAGGTCGTCTACTAGAGGGCACCTAGTGCCATTAAAACCGTAGATATGTAAAAGTGTAAATAAATAATATTAAATCAATGATTGGCCATTTTACCTGAAGATATTTAGCGTAGGTATCTATTTAATTTAATAACCTAATATTTAACGCACATTTATACATATAAAATTTATAAAGGATATCTCCCCTATATAGGTATTAAATTTTTTTTTTAATTATTTTTCTCCATTGAATAGTGATTCATAATTCATATAGGTAGCGCCCTTAACTGTAGTGCTGGTAATGAGTAACAAACCTATTAACCGACACGGAATTATTCTATTTTTGTAATTTGACTACTTACGGCGTTTTTGTAAAAATGGGCGTGTGTAGGTCCCTTAAATAATGGTGCGTTGACATTTTTGACAAAATGTGACAAATTTATTATTGCATTAATCTAACATTTTATTATTTTCTAGCCATTTTAAATTGAATTAGATCTAAAAAATACCAATTCAAGAGAAATGTAAAAAATAACGTGATTATGATCAAGTTTTAATGAAAATTACCTACCTACCTAAAGACCTACCTTTTAGATAAGTGATATCTATTTAGTAATTAATTTATAAATTTATGGCTTTTTTATTGTTTGGTGAATTTTCTCGTATTTTTTTATCACTTAAAAATAGAAAAATAAAAACAAAATTCTTTTTGAAAATCAAATGCATAGGTACCTACTTACCTATTTATGTACTAATAGATGCTTAAGTAAAGAATGTTATTTTTTGTAATATAAAATTTGAAATGTATTTTTTTTATTAATTAAAGCAATCGTTGTAAAGAAACATGAAATTTCAATTCACTTAGGCAAGTAGTCATTAAAAATATGTAGGTATTTACTTATGTAGGTATATCGCATTAATCTCATTGGTGTAGTTATTTATAAACATATTTATTATCGTTGCAACTATATTGCAGTTGCACACGGAAAAAAATACGGTCATGTGAAATACAATACAATATTTTTTTCATGTAATGAAAGTGGCAAACAAGCCTGCAGTTCACATTGATGTTAAGTGATGACTACAGCCTATAGACACACTAAGACCAGAGGTCAAAATTCAGATGCGCGACCACCTGACCGGAACACGATAGAGCTGAACACTATCGTTTATCGGCAAGTATAGGTAATGCGGTGGTGCCTACGCCCGCGAGCTCCGTCACTGAAGCTCAACCACCAGTAAAAAAAACCTATATCATGAGAAAAAAAAACATATATATTAACAGTTCCAATTAACATCAATTATATCTATTAATTTTTAAGTCTCATTGTAAAAGAACTTATATGTTTGTATGAGATTAAATAAAGATCCTACTGACACTACACATTGATAAACCTATCAATGTGAACTGCATGCTTGTTTGCTACTTTAAATACATAAAAAAAATACTTTCCTGAAAACGCATTCAGCATTGAGCAACATTAAAGCTCAAAATACGTGGTTCCGTTACACATCCAAAATTAAAAATAATCGCCGGTGCCGTTTTAAAAAAAGAATATTCATTTTCTTATTTGTTGATTCCCAAAATTAAAATACGTTTTTGGTCAACCAGATTGTGTGGATACCGTGGACTGGCAATAGTGCAATGACCCTTGCTTATCATGTGGCGTATTGTTTATAATCATGTAGACGTGTGTTCAGTCCACTATTGTAATAAAATAAAATGAAAGATGGTAAAATTATGGTTACTACCTAAATCTTTTTGTGAGGAAGATCGGTGTTACTATTAACAAAAAACATGTTTATAATTTTATTGCCTCATTTTACTTACAATTGACTCAACGTGAAAAGGTATTATAAACAGACTAGCGGCTCGCCCCGGCTTCGCACGGGTGCAATAAATGTAATATACTTACCTAGTCTATGTCACTCAGTGAAGATGCAACTTTCTAATGGCCTTATTACACGGCACGGTATTCAGGGTACGATAGCAAGAGTCAGTGTAGTGTAATAATATTTAGGGAGTTAGGGCCCTAATTAGGGCGACCGGAGCGGCCCGGCCAGCCTAACGCCTTAACTACACACAGTACAAATGTGAACAGTATGGAAACTACGTATAAAACGTTCAAAACGGCACACTCACACAAACATGCGCATCGACGCTCGAGTAGCGAGTGACTCGCAGCTGCAGCACTGCGAGAACCGCTTAGGGGACTCGTTGATGCGCATGTTTGTGTGATTGCGCCGTTTCAACGTTTTGTACGTTGTTATATATTGTTCATATTTGTACTATGACTGAGTTAGGTCCCTGTCGACCGGATAGTGTAATAAGCGGTAACCCGGCGCGAGGCCACGCCCATTCAGGGTTCGGCAGAAAGGACCCTGAATACCGTGTCGTGTAATAGCCTTTTAAGCCTGAAAGAGTTTTTGAACTTAGTCCAGTAGTTTTTGTAAAAACGTCAAAAATATACGTACCTACATACAAAAACCCAAGGAATAGATTTGTCTATTCCGTGCAAAAACCCAGTAATGTTTCCTCCTTATAATATTAGTATAGATACCTACCTATAAACGTGTGGTATCTATACCTATTAGGTATATCCATCTGATCCTTCCTCTATATTTACATTAAAAGGTTTTCAAAATTACAAATTTAGGCTAATCCTTTTTTTAAAATTATGAATTACTAGTTGTTGCCCGCGGCTCCGCTTGCGTGTAGGTCGTTTTTCGCATAACCTGTGGAAACATAATAATATGAAATCATCCCATGGCATCCCATAGGAACATTTTTTCGGGATAAAAACTCCAAATCCCATGTTTTAATCCAAGTTAGGTACCCTCTATGTGTGTGCCAAATTTCATGATAATCGGTTCAGCAGTTTTTGCGTGAAGGAGTAAAAAACAACAGATATCAAATAATTAATATTTTAATAAACTGATAAGAATGATCAATTGTAATCTACAATGACAAAATGTGACATGTTTTATATTTACGAATAAATTAGTATTTGAGTAAACAAACATACAAACTTTTGCATTTATAATATTAATAATTATCTAATAATATGATTAAATCACAAAACATCGATAATTTATATAATTAATCAGAAGGTAAAAGTGAAGATGAATAAGTAATAGATATAATCTGTCAAGGGTTATGATGTCAGACATTGGCGGAAGTTCTCTTTAAAAAAAACTCAATAGCAGTAAAACAGGCAAAGCAACGTCCAGCGAGACCAGGACAACGTCGGCTGAGTCCTGTTATAAATAATAACATACCGTCTAAACATGTTCCCCATAAAATATTATAATAATATTCAAACAGCATCATAATTTGGAAGATAAAATCCAATGACAACACTCACACCTCAATAAATTATGGCGTACAATAAAACATCGTTAAAAAAGTTATTTCTAATACAACACATTCGGTTTCCACACGAAATCGAATAAAATTGGATAATGACAGGCCTATTCTAGCTAATTATACGGGAATCGAACCCAGGAACTATCGGAGATAACGGTATGATATTCTTTATCTCTGGTTCTATTGGGTTTTTGCTATTTTCTTCAAGTTTCCCCAGTACCTCGGACTTTGGTAATCTCGTAAATCTATCTGTCACCAAATGGTAGTGATCAGCACTATCGTGTTCCGGTTAGGTGGTAATGTATGGCTCCGTAATAACTATCTTTCGGCAACACAACTTAGGCCTCAGAGGGTAACGCATCTGCATTTCAATTTGACGTCCTGGGAGCCGACCTCCTAACTAATGCTTTCATTTAGCTTACGATTATGACAACATCATATCAGTTTCGTACAACCTAACTTTTTCCTGGAAGTGTTTTCATCCGCAGGTATATACTTCAGAGCAAAATGTTTTAATAGGCGGTACGAAACGGACAAGATAACGTCCTAACTATACCCGGACTTTTAATTCGATTCCCAATTTGACATTAGCTACTGTCACTTCCTAAAGTAATAATACCACATTTAACATAATAGTGATGGACCCAACAATCGATATGAAATCGCGATTTTATGTTGATGTAATTATAATATTGGTGTGCCAGTTTTAAGATTTATTGATCGTTTTTATTGAAAAAAAAATACATTATTAATCACAATAATTCTTTATTTATTAGTAACCATTGCAATATTATATTAAAAGTTAATGTTTTTAAAAAACAAAACTTATAATAAAAGAGCCCAGCTTTTTTTAACTTAAGGTGTATTTATTTGTTTCGGTTTGCCATCAAAATGAATCCTCAGCCAAGTACATCACAAAAAGACGTAAACACATTGTCCCCAACGAAAAAAAAACGTTTACGAAAAGTTTTGACTGTTACTGAATAAGTAATGATCCGCAACGCCTATAAGTACCTGAAAAACGAAACTACTGCGCTAAAATAGTAGTGGTTTAGATAATACTATAAACAAATTGAATCGATTCGGCAATACTTCATTTTCGTATCGATTAATTTCGCAACGTCACTATTTAGCAGTTGTCCTTACGTTGCAACACTGAAAATGTCAAACCAGGAATCGAATTAAAATTCCGGGTATAGTGCTTTCGTTTAGCTTTCGATTACGACATCATCTTGTCAGTTTCGTCCCGCGTAACTTTTTCCTGGTAGTGTTTTCGTCCGCAGGTATATTATTTTAAGGGCAATATGTTTTAATAAGCGGTTCGAAATTGACAAGATAACGCCCTAAACGAAAGCATTTCATAGTATGTTCTTAGGTTTTCGCGAGCTACACTCATTGAAATAAAACTTGTTCTCGCGTTTCGGTCGCTCTATAGTTGTTCGATTTTAAATAATCATTTTAGTTTAATATACGCGAGATAAATCCGAAAACTAGTTTTATTTCATTGAAAGCATTTGAGTTAGGCTGTAACTCAAATGCTTTCGTGATGATTCCATTATAACGCCATCCTGTCAGTTTCGTACCGCCTAATTTTTGTCTGGAAGTGTATTCCTCCGCAGGTTCATACTTCAGAGCAAAATGTTTTAATAGGCGGTACGAAACTGACAAGATAACGCCTTAAACCTAAGATTAGAGTTACACGGTCGGCCCCCAGATTTTGTGTAGATGTCTATAGACTGCAGTATTCACTTACGATTAAATGAGACCCAATAATATATGAAGTTGTTCCCACTTAATGTACAGTTCGTAAAATAATTGTTTAAACTATTCTGAACAATTTCCCACTATGAATTTTAGTTAATGTTGTGTAGTTTTTTGGTCTATAAATAATTAAGTTTACACAAAATGTTAATAACCGACTTAGAAACCTTCTGCCCATTGAAATCAAGATTCGTCTTGTTCAGGCCCTCATTCTCCCCATTATTGATTATGCTGATGTGTGTTATGTGGATCTGAAAGATTTTTTTCTTAATAAGCTGGATAGACTTGTTAATAACACAATTCGTTTTATCTTTTGTCTTCGCAAATTTGATCACGTATCGTATTACCGATCGAAACTGAATTGGCTCCCCATTCGACAGCGAAGACAAACTAGAATTCTTACCCAATTATATTCTATTCTTTCCGACCCAACTACTCCTTCATATTTAAAAAGTAAATTTCAGTATCTCTTAAGACTCTCACTCCTTACAATTACGTTCTAACAATTCTAATGTCGTTTCTATACCTTTTCACCGTACCAGCTCTGTATCCAGCTCTTTTCTACTTCAAGCCACACGTCTGTGGAATGCTCTCCCGGAAGAATTACGAAGACTCACCGCAAAAATCGCCTTTAAAAAAGGGGTCAAGGCTCATTATGCGGCATATGCTTCTCAAAGTCATCATTAGATTCGTATGTGTATATATAATATCTATATATGTATATTAATATATGTTATTGTATAAATATGGTATACTATATTTATCTTAAAGTATAATATTGTATGTAAGTAAAAAAATAGATTGTATGTATGTGATATTCTATTATTAGATTAGATTTACCTATTATATAATATCTTTATTCGTTACACCGCCTACTATTTTCTCTATACTACCAATGGTTGACTGGTAGAGAATGCTTTTAGCATTAAGTCCGCCATTTGTTACATCATTTGTTAATTATTTTGTAACAATAAAGAATAAATAAATAAATATAAATAATACAAAAATATGGCGATGGCAATTGACAATTATTTTGACGAGTTTGTCATCTCAGGTCACTAGGTTTCTGAGTGTACAAATTGCCATAATCAGTAAAAAAGAACTCGATAAAACAATTTCATCTTTGTTTTAATCAAATTAACTTTACTTTTCCTTAAATCTTCGAAATGTTAGTTTTCTTTTGATGTACCTACTGTATATCCACTGGGAACACCATTTTACAACTCCTTTATTTATTTATTTATTTTTTTTTTATTCTCCATTTAAAGAGCTTGGTCAAAGACCATGACGCTCTATACGTTCACATGAATTACATTCTTCATTTAAAAAAAAATAATTAAACAACATTAGCTCATTGACAATTGATATAGTTGCAACAGTATTCTGGCGTCATCCGTAGTAGGATCTGCCAGGACACTGTTGCAATGTCCTATTTCTAATGAAGCCCTACGATGAGCCTCACCTCGAACACATTCAACCAAAATATGGTATACGTCTTCCACTTACAACTCCTTTAGCCATTAAATTAAAGCCAGAAAACAGAAAAAACGGAAAGTTCCTCTATAACCGCCCTAAAATTGATCTAAAACAAACAGCGTGATGTTTTTCGATGCCGTGGATGAGTCACTGACGTAACACGGCGTAATTGTAATGTTCTTATGTAACGTGTTGTGTACAAATCTATCTATTTATATCTGTGGTCCACCCGCGGCTTCCTCCGCCAAATTATGTGTAAACAAGTATTGATGCTTTCGCTTAGTGCCTTGTGTCGTATTCCAGCTAAAATTGTAGTGAAAATGGACATTTGGAATATTTAGAAGTCGGGCCGCCAATTTTGCATTTAGACGTAACTTCACGCCTGTAATGCCCGGAGAGGTAGAGGTAAACATAAGAAAGAAAGAATTCTTTATAAGTGCAGTGCAAAAAAAGTGTGTAAAGAACGAATAGGTCAATTATTTAATAAGAAATTAATTAAAAATAATAAAAAACAGGTACATTACATACTAATACATACCTACATTATCACGATACCTACTTACCTTAAAAATACAATTATATTTAGACATAAAAAACGACTACTATTGCCGTAACGTTGGAATTTCTAACAACAACCGTTTAGTTGGTAGAGGGGGGGAGACACTTGACTCTAACGAAAATTGCATTTTAATGCTTAATAAGTTACGAACAGTTCGAAAAAAGATGTTAGCACATCCCTAACATTTTTGAAAGACCTAACCAACGATATCCCACACTATTTAGAAAACCAAAAAAGCAAAAATGTATCCACGCGTTACATGTTTTTTTGTTTTTTTTTTTTTTTATGTTATGGAAGTGGTAAACAAGCATGCAGTTCACATTGATGTTAAGTGATGTCTGCAGCCTATAGACACCCACACAAAGACCAAGGTCAAAATGCAGATGCGTTACCACTCCTGAGGCCTAAGGTCTTATGCCTCTGTGCCGGAAATTACAGGGCCGTACATTACCACCTGACCGGAACACGATAGTGTTGAACACTACCATTTAGCGGCAAGTATATTAGGTAATGCGGTGGTGCCTACGCCCGCGAGCTCCGACACTGGAGCTCTACCACCAGTAAAAAAGGGGCGTACCCTAAATAATTTTATTTTTCATGTTTTTATTCTACCACTTTGTCGGCGTGATTAAGGTGTATACTTGTGCCAAATTTCAAGTCTAGTACCAATCGTTTTTGCGCTAAACCGCGGACGGACAGACAGACAGACGGACATGGCGAAACTATAAGGGTTCCTTGTTTGCTACGGAACCCTCAAAACTACTTGGTACACTTTAATTAGGCTCCGTCATAAGACAAACACTTGACAAATTTTAATGTGCTCCAGGAATTTATTGAAACTATGTATTACACGTTTTATAAATATTTACCTCTACTAGGAACTGAGTAAGTGAGTTGTTATTAAAATGTACCTCAAAGTAAACAATGCTAGCACGTAAGCACATAAAATTATGGTACACGGCAAATTATAAAGAACACAAAGATTGATTGTGTTCATAAATGTATCCGCTTATACATCTTCGTCTTGCGTTCCCAACACGTACTTGGCTGGTTTTGTGTAGTAAATTCGTCCAAGATATTTTTTTGTTGATAAGTTATTTTACGAAGCGATTAAATAAAGTAAATCTTCAATCTTGATGAAATTAAGAAACATAAATTATATACACAACATTAGTTCTTGTTGTTTTAATATTTTTGCTAAAAATCGAAATCTAGCCCAGCCTCTCTCTGGCTGCTCCGCGGCTGGACTAAAAATCCTAGTGATCGCATCAAGCCCGCAATTCAAAATTTTCTACCATTTTCTTTAAAAACATACTTTCTAATGATGTCTTAAGATCAGCGTGCATGTATGAAGAGAATGATGAATGTAGAAGAAGCACGGGAGGTGTGTCAGGACCGGGATATCTGGCGCTCCACACTCTCTGCCTACCCCTTGGGGGACTTGGCGTTAAGATACATACATACATACATAAGTTCTTAGTAAAAACTCACCTATAATAAGTATATTTTTCACTGGTGGTAGAGCTTCAGTGACGGAGCTCGCGGGCGTAGGCACCACCGCATTACCTAATATACTTGCCGCTAAATGGTAGTGTTCAGCACTATCGTGTTCCGGTCAGGTGGTAATGTACGGCCCTGTAATTTCCGGCACAGAGGCATAACACCTTAGACCTCAGGAGTGGTAACGCATCTGCATTTTGACCTCGGTCTTTGTGTGGGTGTCTATAGGCTGCAGTCATCACTAAACATCAATGTGAACTGCATGCTTGTTTGCCACTTCCATAACATAAAAAAAAAAAAAAACAAATATTAACTTCGAGCGAACCAAGGATAGTATATCCGTCGATCAGCACAGAACCAAGCCGCATCGGCGTGTCCACAATATATTCTCTTAGCCGTTACCAGAGAATAGTAATAATACTCAGATCTTTATTTTGAAAACTGCATTTATTCCAAATATAGAATCAGCTGCCCGTTGACACACTTTTATTCAATAACTTTCGCTGCAGAAATAATGACATCAACAAAACCATATTTTTACTGCAAAAAAGGGTCAAATGTTGTAATTTTTCATATAAAGTTGTGTTTTAAATGTTAAAATGTGCTGACTACATCGGATTATAATGATTATATGTATGTGTGTATCATGCCAAGTCCATTACGGGGTAGACAGAGTGTGAAACGCCAGATATCTCGGCCCTTACCTTCTGTATTTATCATCCTCTACATGCACGTCGATTCCTAAGATCTTGAACATTTCACTGGTGGTAGAGCACTAGTGACGGAGCTCGCAGGCGTAGGCACCACGGCATTACCTAATATACTTGTCGCTAAATGGTAGTGTTCAGCACTATCGTGTTCCGGCACAGGGGCATAACACCTTAGGCGTCAGGAGTGGTAACGCATCTGCATTTTGACCTTGGTCTTTGTGTGGGTGTCTATAGGCTGCATTCATCACTTAACATCAATGTGAACTGCATGCTTGATTGACAATTCCTTCAAAAAAAAAATTTCTCAGTCGGTGCTCGTCAATATCCATTTTTTTTATGCGTTACTAGGTAGTTTTTCACAGCTTACCGGAAAGAATACGAAAATTTAAAACGAAAGAAAAACACTTTTCTTTATTGTAAAAAAAGGATAAAAGAACAACAAATTCCTGTTTAATCTGTCCCGCTGCGCTGTCAAATTAATTTGTAATTTTTTAATTAAACAGCCGTTGCATAAATCAAGCGTTACCTCGAAGAGATGTAGCTGTCTTCTGATAAAAATAGGGGTTGGATTTGCGTTGAATGCTTAACGGTACATCCCGTAAGGAGTTAAAATTGTAAATTTAATTTTTGACTGTGAAATATTGTATTTTTCTGTCACTAACCGCTGATTGGTGACGATTCGCTCAAATGTTACTTTTTTATTTTATTTATTATGGCATCGCTATTACGCATATTGCCAGTGTCAAGTAAAACGATATTTCGTATTTATTTAAGTAGCGTCAAAGTTAGTATAATATCAAGTATAATATGTAAGCATCAAGTATATAGTAAAGCGATGGCTACTTTACCAGAACATTTACAATGAAGTTTTGGAGGCAACCTGAAAGGTCGTGTTTTCGCACTGTTATTCTATTTCACTATACACGGGCACTGTAATAAACCTATATCAAACAAAATGCCACCAACTTTATTCAATATAACTTAAAAATACACCAAGAAAATTAAATAAAATAAGAGCACCATACGCCTCTTTCAAGGTTCCCGCCAAAACTCAAAATGTTACTTAATAGTAAACGATTTGTAAATGACCTATATTCTCGTATTCTCATATTATTAAGTCAAACGCTTAAAATTTTAGGATCGTTAAAAATAGTTTTTTTTTATGTAACGGAGTTGGATCAAGCATGCAGTTCACATTGATGTTAAGTGATGACTACAGCCTATAGACACTCGCACAAAGACCAAGGTGAGAATGCAGATGCGTTACTACTCCTGAAGCCTAAGGTGTGATGCCTGTGTGCCGGAAATTACAGGGCCGTACATCACCTACCTTTACCTGTCTTTTTTGTAGTATGAAACCCCTTTAAAATACAGAAGAAGTTGGGGAGTCCCCTGGTGTTAACTTTCTTTGCATTGAACACAATCTCTGATTTTTTCTTGCAAGGCGAAGCTTGACCTACGTCACACCGCGGACACTCCGCCAGAATTCCATATAAACGCTTAATTTGGTCTCTATTACACAGACATCAATCAGTGACGTGTATTTACACGTGCACCTGTGTGCGTCGCACGTAGAAAATACCAACCGTCGCCCATAAGAGGGGGGGAGGTTGGGTGATGCGGGGAAATCGGGTGGGAAGTCGAAGTGTCCATTCTATAGTAGTATTATTACATATTCTCTGCCTACGTGCGTATACTCTTCGTGCGCTGCGGTGGATCCGCGGCTTTATGCCACGATAATTTCGGCCGCTGCCGCCCGATGAAAGATGAAACTTTCCTTTGTTACGTTCCCAATGTCAAAGTTAACAATATTCTTTGCAAGTTTCCCATTTTCCTATGTAGATAGCCAAGTTTGTTTTCGAAAACGTTGATGACTTTTTAAAATTAACTTATTGATTCCCAGAGGACTTCGCTTTTGGGGAGTAGGGGAACACGCGATTCTCTTAATGAGTTTTTTTTATGTATTAGTAGTTGCCACTTCTAGCATGCAGTTCACATTGATGTTAAGTGATGGCTGCAGCCTAAAGACACCCACACAAAGACCAAGCTCAAAATGCAGATGCGTTACCACTCCTGAGGCCTAAGGTGTTATGTCTCTGTGCCGGAAATTACAGGGCCATACATTACCACCTGACCGGAACACGATAGTGCTGAACACTACCATTTAGCGGCAAGTATATTAGGTAATGCGGTGGTGCCTACGCCCGCGAGGACCGTCACTAGAGCCCTACAACCAGTAAAAAAGTTTTATGTAACTAAGGTGGCTAAGCAAGCTTTTCACATGGATGTTAAATGATGACTGCAGCCTACAAAAACAGAGAACAGGTCAGGAGATGTGTTGCCACCCCTGAGACCTTAGTTGTTGTCTCTGTGATAGTTAATCATTATTATAATGGCAACCCATTCTACGTTCCACTGCTGGGCACGAGTCTCTCCGCTTTTTGGGGGAGGCCTAGAGCTTACTCCGCCCCGCTGCTCCAATGCGGGTTGGTGGAGATACGGGTTAGTGGCCAACCCGCTGTCGGATGTTTTCAAACCGCTCATAACCTCCGACAAGGTTTAACGACTGCTATCTATCGATAACTACCGGTACCGACGGTTTAACATGTCCTCTGAAGCACGGAAACGCGCATTTTATTTGCCACTAGTGGTCATCCATCACACACCCGACCGCGTTCGTATCGCTTAACCGAGTTGATCGCTTACGATTTCAATATCTAACGGCAGTAGGAAAAACTAGGTTCACGATAACTTAACTAGTTCTTAGTAACTTCTACAATCATGTACCGTTAGCGAAATGCCCCGAGTGGCTTTCGAAACTCGGAGATAACATTATAAAAACAAATTAAGCCATAAATCTTGGATGAAATAAAGTGGTTCATATTTTTTCCATACATACTGTCTGTCTGTTTGTTTGGCGGGGCTAATCTTGGGAACGGCTTTAAAGATTTTGACGGGACTTTCACTGGCAGATAGCTGATGTAACATAGTCTACTTTTATACTAGCTCTGCCCGCGACTTCGCCCGCGTGAGAATTTACGATTGTTCAGTATCTACCCGTTTCTAAATAAACCTAGTTCATGAAGTTGTCCAATATTATTGCAGTTTCGTAAATTTTATACCAAACAATAGAAGCGTTTGTCAACACGCGCACGACTGACCGCAATAAATCACAACAAACAGAATTAGTGTGTTTGTGCATAACTCATACATATTCATGCGTTATAACTTACATGCAACAATTTCATATAATTTCAAACATTTTTATAATGGGTCATGCAACTACCACCACAGACTAAGCACGCGTTAATCGATGCCGTTGATAAATCGAATAACACTGCGCTATTAATGAAAGTAGAGTAGATATTTTTAGTGCAGGGTCGGGTATCTCTGCCCACTAGCGGGAAAATTTTCTTCTACTGGAAGAGAATTCTTCCGCCAGTGCGCGTGCCAAGCGTGGCGATTTTGGCATATCCCTCTTATAGGCTTTGGTCGAGTCGTGGACATCTTTCGGCTGATATGATGATGATGACCTCAAATATACCTATTTTTATTATTAAGTATTTTTGGACCATTATTTATTTTATTTTGTTTACTTTGACATATTAATCAACGTATCAGTTGTTATTCGCTTAATTTTATATTTGTCATTTGACCTATCACAAGCAAATTCTATTATTTCCAAGTGATTAAATGAATTTTTGAGTTTTGAGTTTGAAATGAAACACGGGGCGACGGACCCGGCACGCGCTTTGCCAGATAGTAACGTGCATTGCATGTATAGTAGAGCCTACCTGAGTATCGAGATATACCGTGAGCGGTAGGATGGGCTTAAGGTACTTGTTTTAGAAATTCGTTTACAGCAGAATTAATTAAAACTATAGTTTTGATTTTTTACATTCTTACCACAAACTCACCGGCGAATCGTGGGTATTTGCATGTATGCTTGAATTCTTAAACCTCTACCTACCCCTTCGGGGATTACAGGCGTGAAGTTACGTAATATCTTATAATCTCAAAACCACCATTCATAGAGCAACCCGGGCCAACCGGCGGAACGGAGGGGAGTGGCCATAGCGTTTATTACCGATGCAAAACAGTCTGTCATTTTTTGCGGGGGGAAATGCGTGTGACACACACTACAAAAATCGTCTATACTACGAAAGTTACACCTTGACTTACAAACTACATAAACACTTGACAAGATACATAAACAATTTCCCGCACACATTTAAACATCTGGGCGACAGGCATAGGCCCACTTAGGCTTGTACTTTGACAGAGGGGAAAGCCTGCGTGTGGCTACTCCCCTCCGGTCCGCCGCGGCCGGTGGCCCGTGTTGCTCTATGCCTCCATCTATATTGCACATTACCTACCTGTTTTAGGACATTAGTACACAAAATGGTTACGAGAGTCGCGCCATTGTCACCTTCGTTGTGACCTAGAAAGTAATTGCACACCAACACAAATATTCCGTAATGAGTGACTCATTTTGCAAGTGAATTGATATGCAAACAAAATTATATTTATCAATTGAAGACGCGTGGTGCCGTGACGACATGTTTTACCATTTGCACAGAAAAGATACCATTTGTGACACATGTTTATTGAACACATCAGTTCTAAGGCAGAGAGCAATTTGGCCCACCGGTCGCGGCGGACCGGTGCGGAGTAGCCATAGCGTTTATTATCGATGCAAAACAGTCTGTCATTTTTTGCGGGGGAAAACGTGTGACAGACACGCTACAAAAATCGTCTATTACTACGAAACTTCACACCTTGACTATAACAAAATACAGAAACAATTTCACGCACACATTTAAACATCTAGGCGACAGGTATAGGCCCATTTGGGCTTGTATTTTGACAGAGGGGAAAGTCTGCATATGGCTACCCCTCCCGTGTTGCTCTATGGTTGTAAGGTTTTCGCAAGCTACACTCATTGAAATCACATTTCATCTGTTTCTTCGGATTTGGCAACAACCCTTTTTATGTACCACTGCTGAGCACCAGTCTCTCCCTTTTTTTTGTGGTGGGCTGAATCTTTCTTTCTCCACGCTGCTCCATGCGGGTTGGTGGAGATACGGGTTAGTGGCCAACCCGCTATCGGATGTTGTCAAACCTGTCCCTGTCCCTTTCTGTGGGAAGCATATAGGGTGGACCCGGTCGTCGGGCTGATTCTGACTACCGGAACTTTAACAAATATTTTGTTGCAACCGATTTTTTGAACGTCGCCGTCGCGTGTTCTTATTTGCTTGCCACTACTTCAAATATTCAAGCCCATCCAAGTCCAAGGTGTTCTCGGTAATGCCCAAAGGCGACGAACGTGGGCGGAGCGTGGGATGTCGCTTTCCAACGTCTCGATAACAACCTTCCATTTCGAGTTGCTGAACGATTTTGCGACAGTATACCTAGTCAAATTTAAATTTTCTTGTCTGTTGTGACTTCGCAAGCAAAAGTTACTATGTACCCGTACTGTACGTACGTACTGTATATATACTCGTATCTATCAGTTAAAGAAGAGTAAACAAAAAAAAACTGGTTGCCTGTAAAGTCGGTTTTACGGGCGAAGATTTTACGTGACAACGTCTTTTTCTCGGTAGAAAGGCATTCGCCGGTCCGGCAGGCCTCTCTAGTTCGGTGACTCATCGTTACGTTACCGGGCGTTACACTTTTTCATGAGTGACTCCGAGCCGCAACCTAATTTAAGACGTTGTCACGTCAAAAAAATACACTTTTTCAAAAAAATTGATTACATTTTTTTTATGAAATGAATATACGAGTTATATTAATTTCATTAGAAAAAGGTAACTAGCGGCCCAGTGCAATGTTACTTACATTACTTACCTACGATAATAAAATAGCCTATAGCACACCTGAATAATGAAGCTTTCTGATTGTGAAAGAATTATCATGATCGGTTCAGTGTTTCCGAAGATACCTATATTTTTTTTATTTTTTTTTTATGTAATAAAAGTGGCAAACAAGCATGCAGTTCACATTGATGTTAAGTGATGACTGCAGCCTATAGACACCCACACAATGACCAGAGGTCAAAATGCAGATGCGCTGCCACTCCTGAGGCATTAGGTGATATGCCTCTGTGCCTGAAATTACAGGGCCGTACATTACCACCTGACCGGAACACGATAGTGCTGAACACTACCATTTAGCGGCAAGTATATTAGGTAATGCGGTGGTGCCTACGCCCGCGAGCTCCGTCACTGGAGCTCTACCACCAGTAAAACAATACAAGGGAGAGTCGATAATTTTGTAATTTTCATAGAGCTACCTAGTGACTATGAATGTTATTTCAATCTACTTATGGAAAGATTTGGTATTGATTGATTGATTTGCATTATGCAATCTATTTATATAAATCAATTGCTGTTCGTTAGTCTCGCTAAAACTCGAGAACGGCTCTACCGATTTGATTAATTTTAGTTTCGAATTATTTCTGGAAGCCCAGGGAAGGTTTAAAAGGTAAGAAAATATGAAGAAAATGAAGGGGAATACTAAAAAACTCAATTTTCATTTTCCCATGTAAATAATCCATATCCTTTTTTTTTTTTTTATGTTTTAAAAATGGCAAACAAGCATACAGTTCACATTGGTGTTAAGTGATGACTGCAGCCTATAGACACCCACACAATGACCAGAGGTAAACTCCTGAGGCCTAAGGTGTTATGCCTCTGTGCCGGAAATTACAGGGCCGTACATCACCACCTGACCGGAACACGATAGTGCTGAACACTACCATTTAGCGGCAAGTATATTAGGTAATGCGGTGGTGCCTACGTCCGCGAGCTCCGTCACTGGAGCTCTACCACCAGTAAACCTTTGACACATTATTTTATTATTCACACAGATCACACAGATAAAAATAGTGATTACTTAATTATACCTTCTAAATTACTTTCATTACCATAATCAGCGCCAGCTCTATAAAATGTCTGCCACATTGACATCAAATAAGATTACAATCATCGGACAAGTCGAAAGAATGAGAGTGTGCATCGCTGGCAGGCTGGACGATTGCCAATACTGCACGTGTTCCCATCCGTCAACCGACGCGTGTTATGCTTGTAACATTGGTGAAGGTTAAAGTTGGTTATATGGCATCATTTTGTTCTTAGAGAATGGGTATTTTTCATTCATGGTTTTCGAGAGTTTACTCAACTCAACTCACTATTCAGACGGTAATGAAATAGGTACTTAGTGCTAAATGTTTCTGCAACATTCGGAATCAATCTGAACCTACTGACTACATGACTATAGCAATACACTTATACTGTGTCTGTTTTCTTATTTATTATTGTTTTAATAATTATATCTGCCTATGTTATTTATGCTGCGCGCCACGATCTGTTTATTAGTGGACATAGCATACAACAATTTTGGAAACAAAATAATAAAGAATGAGTGTGCATCGCTTGCATGCTGGACTATTGCCAATACTGCACGTGTTCCCATCCGTCAACCGACGCGTGTAATGCTTGTAACATTGGTGAAGGTTAAAGTTGGATATGTAACATCATTTTGCTCTTAGAGAATGGGTATTTTTCATTCATGGTTTTCGAGAATTAATAGCTAATTCAACTCACATTATTCCCGCCAATGGTAATGAAATACTTAGTGCTAAATATTTCTGATTGTGAATTAAAAGTGCTTAATGTTTTTACAACTGCAACATTCGGAACCGATCCGAACCCACTGAGTACATAATGAAACAAATGTTATTCCGAAATTCAGTTATAAATCCTGTTGAAATAATTATATCTGTTACAGTTAAAACCAGTTTTTAGATAGAACGGGGATTTCCTAGTTAGTGTCGCCATGGTATGTGAATGAAATTTTATCTGTGGTTCACAATCATTAGATACGTAGATTAACAAAAGAATGAGAGTGAGCATCGCAGGCAGCAGGCAGGCTGTCCATGGCTCCGTGAAATGCTCGTAACATTGACTAAGGACTGCAACGATAAGTTACATACGCGGAGAAGGAGTGTTATAAATTCATCCCAATAGATAATTCACTAGCAATACCAAATAATGATCTTTACTAACTTAACTAATTGAATCACAGTGAAAAAATGCTGTCGAAGCTACTGAAATTCAGTATTGAGAATTCTATTTCATATTACTACTATGTGAATAAGCTCACAATCCTCCTCAGATACGTAGGTTAACAAAAAGAATGAGAGTGTGCCTCGCAGGCAGGCTGGACGGGTGCCAATGCGGCACGTGTTGCCATTTGTCAATGGGCCCGTGTATTGCATAAATGTAACATTGGCGAATTATTGTTGGATGTGCACCGCAGTTCTTGTCGTTAACATGGATTGAGTTGAATGCATTCCTCTGTGAAATGTAATATGAATAGGCCGATAAATTATAACTACCAACATTTGTAACTGATTCACAGCGGCATGTTTTTAAATGAATTTCTTATTGTAACCGAAATTGGTCTCATGGACCCCATTTCGTATTAATGTCGTTCGTCACGATACGTGAATTAGTTGACAGTCATCAGACACGTAGGTTAATAAAAGAATGAGAGTGTGCATTATTGGCAGGCTGGACGGTTGGCAAAGCGGCACGTGTTGCCATTCGTCAATGGGCCCGTGTAATGTTTGTAACATTGGCAAAGGTTATTGTTGGATGTGCAGTGCATTTCTTCCCTTTAACATGGATTGAGAATTTAATTAATTTGGACATAAGAATGAACATGATTACAGAGTGTACATTCTTATGGACATGCTATTGACGAAACGGATTGACATGTAAGTGTGAAGAGCATTGAACATAATAGCACATTTTTGCGTGGGCAACATGTAGGATTGAATGTGGAAAAAGTGATAGAAATCTATATTAATAAAGTTACTTACTTTTCCAAATCCAACACCCATTGCGAAATACAGATTGTGATAAAAATAGGATGGAAGGCGTCGTTATCTATTTTAAGTTCATAATACGCCAAGTTCACTTGCAGGGCTGAAAAAGATTATAGACGCCCGTTCTCAGAAATTTCCCATACTTGTGAGTGTACTTATCATATACACCACAGTATCGAAGACTTTAAAGTATGTATATGTGTCGTTCGCTATTGAACGAACCATAAGAACCGGGTCTACAAATCTGCGCGATCATTGGTTTGATCCGTTGAAAATGACCCCTTCATTCGATGACCCGTTATAGCATCACAGGTCGCGGCAATCGGAGTGATTGAAATGAACGTAGCGCAAGCCGGTGATATTTATCGAACGAATGATTTGTATCGATCGATCTGGCTCGCTGATTCAAATGAGAGACTTCTTAGCTATTACGAGGAAGATTATTGAATCGTACATAGGCATTTTTCATAGAATTAGATATTTTATAAAACCATATTTAGTGAACGACATTTTCCAATCCTTGAATCAATGAACCAATCAATCAATTGAACGGGTCGAACGAATAGGGTCTTATTGTTAAAGGATCAGTATTGAGACTGTTCTTTGCAATCGAACTAACGACACATGCCTACTTACGTACTTACGTACTACGTTAAAGTAGGTGTAGTCATTATGCAGTATCGTAGAAATTCTGTTCGATTTCATAAATGCAAACCGAGCATTGTGCTCGCGAAGCAATACAAGAGATTGCTTGAACATTTCTAGAAATAAAAAATAGATAAAAGTCGAACGTGTAGCCCGAGGTTGCACTCTGACTCCATAATAACGTTGACCTTTTAGACCATAACAAGCTCTCTCTACAGTAGGGTTGGCATTTTTGTTTGCCTATATTATGTAATGAAGTTGGCAAATAAACATGCAGCTTACATTGATGTTAAATGATGACTGCAGCCTATAGACACCCAAACAAAGACCAGAGCTCAAAATGCAGCGTCGCGTGCGTCAAATGCGTTGCCACCCTTAAGACCTAAGTTATGTTACTGTGATAGATATTACGGAGCCATATATTATAGTGCTAAACACTATAATATAGGATAAATAAGAAATGCGGTGATGCCTACGCCCTTGAGGTCCTGCACTAGAACTCTACCACCAGTAAAATGGTTTTATAAATAACTTAAAATACTCAAACCCATTTTTAGGGTTCCGTAGCAAACAAGGAACCCTTATAGTTTCGCCATGCCCGTTTGTCTGTCTATCTGTCTGTCCGTCCTCGTATTTATCGCAAAAACTATTGGTACTAGAGACTTAAAATTTGGCACAAGTATACCATAATCACGCCGACAAAGTGGTAGACTACCTAAAAGTATAAAAAAAAATATTTAGGGTAAACATTTATATACAATATCCCACACTATATAGTGCACTACAAGTGCCCCCCTCTACCAACTAAACGGTTGTTGTTAGAAATTACGTTATGAACAACTCCATAGAAAAGATATTTTTTTATTTTTTTTCATTACATTAATCAAACCTCAAAACTACGGGACCCTACACTGCTCGTGGTGCGACACGCACTTGACCGGTTTTTAAACCTAACATTGTCTTTTGCACCGTGAAGCAGCCCTACCAGCTGCATTCAGAGTTGCAAGTGTTTATCTCAAATACCGGTTCGCCTTGACTTTTGCGGCCAGTCTCTACTTATAGGTTAGGATATATATATATATATATATATATATATATTCAAATTTGATATAACAATATATACGAATATTAATTTACAATTTTATACTTGTCATGAAATAAAATATAATAAAATTTTACCTTCCATATGTATCTATTACGACTAATAACATGCTATTTATTTGTACACTACATAAGTATCTTATTTAATTACATATGACATCCAAATAATATTGAAATGTAAAATACAAAAATAATTATGGAACAGTATAAACTACTAAAAACAAAAATTAAAAATACAAGGCAACTAGTGAAAAATATTTTATTTAAATTTGATTATATTAATCTTAATAATATGTATGTATGTAAATATCTATAATAACAATTGTACTATACGTAATCTATAATAATACTAAATTATTCAATCATTGTAATATATTTAAATATAAATACCTTTCTTAAGAATTGTAGGTACTACAATAATGTTATATTTATACTATCTATTACTAACTTCTCTACAATTTGATAATGCAACTCATTAATGTTTTTTTGTAAATTAATTTAAGTAACTTGTTTATTAAGGAAATAAAAAAGGCTATAATATTAATAATAATAATACATATATATATATATATATATATATATATATATATATAAAATACATGTACAGCATGGACGTAAAAAGTTATCGGGAATACGTAGCGGGCGCCCAAGTGCGCAACGGCAGCCGTGATTTTTCAAAGTTTTTATATTATATACATTGCCGTGAGGATGACGATAATTTATTAGAAAAAACTTTCCCAAAAAAAAATACTACTAATAGGCAACTTAGTTGATAAATAATTTTCTCGAGATTATAAATTATATGCGTAAAAATTAGGTTTGCAGCATATCTGGATGAACGAAATGATTCTGCAGTGAGATCCTAACCTATGATATTGCCGTTTTGGTTACAAACCTATGCATACTGTCATCTCGATTACTGTCCTTAAAATCCATGATGGGTACCTTCTATATGTATAACTCATATAACTACAAATGATATTTCGTCTGTTTTCTTTTTTGCAGTCACTAAATTACAAGTAATCCCTATATATCATCACTTTCATCACTATCACTATCATCACTACATATTATAATGTGAAGTGGGGGACTTTACTTACTTTCCTATAGACGGATAAAATAGGGGGGGACTTTAACGTTTTCCCAGATATGCGCGAGCTTCATACATTGTAGAAATTAAATTTGCGGATTTTCTCGCGTATACAACACTCTCAAACTTCTTCTTATACCCGACGTTTTGGTTGCTTTCTTGCTTTCTTGCTACCGTGATCACGGGCAGACTAATTCGACGATGTTCAGCCTGGTGGTGAAGTGTTGTATACGCGAGAAAATCCGAAAATTTAATTTCTACTATGTATGAAGCTCGCGAATATTTATGTATTTATTTAAGCTTTAGTGCACCAAGTACATAAGGCGAACTTAATACCACTTGGCATTCTCTAACAGTCAACCTTTGGGTTGCAGGAGAGAATAGTCAACATATCAATATCTGCGAAAACGTTAAAGACCCTCTATTTTCTCCGTCTATATGTATGCGCTTATCTTGGAAAGTTGTGAACGGATTTTGTTCCTGTTTAAAATGTTGGAAAGAGGGTTTTCTGAGGAAGGTTTATATCTATAATTTATCAATATCGTACTTATATTTACCGAGATATCACGGTTTTTGTCAAAGAAGTCGGGGCACGTCCCCTTATTATAATAAATGTCATACGAGTAGGTTTTAATAATTATAATACTCGAATAGTGTTTTGTTCTCTCATTGTAGCTTCCATTACCTACATCACAATTTTACATGGTAGCGAATCGTCGGTGCATTGATGTTTTCAAGGGTTCCCTTACTATTTATTCTCCGAAAAACTTTCTGTCATTTAAATATTATCCTAAAATATATCTAGCTCAATAATGATTAAGACGACATCAATCATATTGTTACAAAAAGTGGAACGATCAAGCGAGCGTTTGTTTCGTGTATTTGGGATTAAGGTTGGTTCATTATATCATCTTCAGAATCTTCACTCATGGTGACTTTCACTATTTGTGATTACGCACTGTCTCAGATATGTATCGTCATAATAAACTACACACGCACACATCTGTATGTTTTCTGCGTAACGTCAGGTGCTTCTTCGAATTCAAAATATATTATCTATATCTGATGTTTCTTGCTGTATATTATCTATGATGTCCAAGTCAAAATTATAGTTTTTGAAGAGTGGGAAGGCGCTCAAGCCCTTTTTTCCCAAATCATCCAGGGGTTGAGGCTTGATTTAAAATGAGAGTGATTTAATAAAATTATAAGAATGTTCGTATAATGGCAAATCCTACTTGGTATTTAGTGTTTTGATTATTGGAGTCTGTTATACGTTGCGTCAAGCCAACGAAGAGCCTGGCGAGGCCAAACTACAATCCATAAGACATGGATAAATAAATCTTATACATAAAATTCTCGTGTCACAGTGTTTGTAATAATATTCCTCCGAAACGGATGAACCGATCATTATTTTCTGTGTATATTTAGTATGAGAATCGGTTGAAGTTTTTATATTCCTAAATGGTGAGGATGATTCTCTCCAAATATTTTATGTAGATTTTTTTAACATAGTTTTTTTTTTATAAGTCTAAGGCGATACGAAGTTCGTCGGGGCAGCTAGTTTATACTAAAACCTGCAATTACATAAAAAACAGATCAGAATGCAAATGAATGCTCTATCACAAGCCGGTGTATAACCTGTTGAAATAAAACTACAGTAACACCCCGACTTACGCTATCTTACGCGAATTTAGAGATACGCGGTTTTTTAACATACCACGCGTTGACGCGTATCGGTTTCCCTACTCCGCTAGGTCAGTGTTCGGTTTACGAGAAGTTCGAGTGTAGTTACATTATTGATTTACTTACCTATTATTATGTCACTCATCCAAAAGACCACAAAATTAGTAATTTGAACCTAGTATTTATATATAGAAGCGCGCATGACCCCGCGGCTGGTGGAGATCGTAAGCAATCTACTCGGTTAAACAATACGGGCACGGGCGGGTGTGTGATGGGTGACGGCTAGTGACAAATTAAAATGCTTAATGTTTTTACAACTGCAACATTCGGAACCGATCCGAACCCACTGAGTACATAATGAAACAAATGTTATTCCGAAATTCAGTTATAAATCCTGTTGAAATAATTATATCTGTTACAGTTAAAACCAGTTTTTAGATAGAACGGGGATTTCCTAGTTAGTGTCGCCATGGTATGTGAATGAAATTTTATCTGTGGTTCACAATCATTAGATACGTAGATTAACAAAAGAATGAGAGTGAGCATCGCAGGCAGCAGGCAGGCTGTCCATGGCTCCGTGAAATGCTCGTAACATTGACTAAGGACTGCAACGATAAGTTACATACGCGGAGAAGGAGTGTTATAAATTCATCCCAATAGATAATTCACTAGCAATACCAAATAATGATCTTTACTAACTTAACTAATTGAATCACAGTGAAAAAATGCTGTCGAAGCTACTGAAATTCAGTATTGAGAATTCTATTTCATATTACTACTATGTGAATAAGCTCACAATCCTCCTCAGATACGTAGGTTAACAAAAAGAATGAGAGTGTGCCTCGCAGGCAGGCTGGACGGGTGCCAATGCGGCACGTGTTGCCATTTGTCAATGGGCCCGTGTATTGCATAAATGTAACATTGGCGAATTATTGTTGGATGTGCACCGCAGTTCTTGTCGTTAACATGGATTGAGTTGAATGCATTCCTCTGTGAAATGTAATATGAATAGGCCGATAAATTATAACTACCAACATTTGTAACTGATTCACAGCGGCATGTTTTTAAATGAATTTCTTATTGTAACCGAAATTGGTCTCATGGACCCCATTTCGTATTAATGTCGTTCGTCACGATACGTGAATTAGTTGACAGTCATCAGACACGTAGGTTAATAAAAGAATGAGAGTGTGCATTATTGGCAGGCTGGACGGTTGGCAAAGCGGCACGTGTTGCCATTCGTCAATGGGCCCGTGTAATGTTTGTAACATTGGCAAAGGTTATTGTTGGATGTGCAGTGCATTTCTTCCCTTTAACATGGATTGAGAATTTAATTAATTTGGACATAAGAATGAACATGATTACAGAGTGTACATTCTTATGGACATGCTATTGACGAAACGGATTGACATGTAAGTGTGAAGAGCATTGAACATAATAGCACATTTTTGCGTGGGCAACATGTAGGATTGAATGTGGAAAAAGTGATAGAAATCTATATTAATAAAGTTACTTACTTTTCCAAATCCAACACCCATTGCGAAATACAGATTGTGATAAAAATAGGATGGAAGGCGTCGTTATCTATTTTAAGTTCATAATACGCCAAGTTCACTTGCAGGGCTGAAAAAGATTATAGACGCCCGTTCTCAGAAATTTCCCATACTTGTGAGTGTACTTATCATATACACCACAGTATCGAAGACTTTAAAGTATGTATATGTGTCGTTCGCTATTGAACGAACCATAAGAACCGGGTCTACAAATCTGCGCGATCATTGGTTTGATCCGTTGAAAATGACCCCTTCATTCGATGACCCGTTATAGCATCACAGGTCGCGGCAATCGGAGTGATTGAAATGAACGTAGCGCAAGCCGGTGATATTTATCGAACGAATGATTTGTATCGATCGATCTGGCTCGCTGATTCAAATGAGAGACTTCTTAGCTATTACGAGGAAGATTATTGAATCGTACATAGGCATTTTTCATAGAATTAGATATTTTATAAAACCATATTTAGTGAACGACATTTTCCAATCCTTGAATCAATGAACCAATCAATCAATTGAACGGGTCGAACGAATAGGGTCTTATTGTTAAAGGATCAGTATTGAGACTGTTCTTTGCAATCGAACTAACGACACATGCCTACTTACGTACTTACGTACTACGTTAAAGTAGGTGTAGTCATTATGCAGTATCGTAGAAATTCTGTTCGATTTCATAAATGCAAACCGAGCATTGTGCTCGCGAAGCAATACAAGAGATTGCTTGAACATTTCTAGAAATAAAAAATAGATAAAAGTCGAACGTGTAGCCCGAGGTTGCACTCTGACTCCATAATAACGTTGACCTTTTAGACCATAACAAGCTCTCTCTACAGTAGGGTTGGCATTTTTGTTTGCCTATATTATGTAATGAAGTTGGCAAATAAACATGCAGCTTACATTGATGTTAAATGATGACTGCAGCCTATAGACACCCAAACAAAGACCAGAGCTCAAAATGCAGCGTCGCGTGCGTCAAATGCGTTGCCACCCTTAAGACCTAAGTTATGTTACTGTGATAGATATTACGGAGCCATATATTATAGTGCTAAACACTATAATATAGGATAAATAAGAAATGCGGTGATGCCTACGCCCTTGAGGTCCTGCACTAGAACTCTACCACCAGTAAAATGGTTTTATAAATAACTTAAAATACTCAAACCCATTTTTAGGGTTCCGTAGCAAACAAGGAACCCTTATAGTTTCGCCATGCCCGTTTGTCTGTCTATCTGTCTGTCCGTCCTCGTATTTATCGCAAAAACTATTGGTACTAGAGACTTAAAATTTGGCACAAGTATACCATAATCACGCCGACAAAGTGGTAGACTACCTAAAAGTATAAAAAAAAATATTTAGGGTAAACATTTATATACAATATCCCACACTATATAGTGCACTACAAGTGCCCCCCTCTACCAACTAAACGGTTGTTGTTAGAAATTACGTTATGAACAACTCCATAGAAAAGATATTTTTTTATTTTTTTTCATTACATTAATCAAACCTCAAAACTACGGGACCCTACACTGCTCGTGGTGCGACACGCACTTGACCGGTTTTTAAACCTAACATTGTCTTTTGCACCGTGAAGCAGCCCTACCAGCTGCATTCAGAGTTGCAAGTGTTTATCTCAAATACCGGTTCGCCTTGACTTTTGCGGCCAGTCTCTACTTATAGGATAGGATATATATATATATATATATATTCAAATTTGATATAACAATATATACGAATATTAATATTTATATTATAATATAATATACGAATATTAATTTACAATTTTATACTTGTCATGAAATAAAATATAATAAAATTTTACCTTCCATATGTATCTATTACGACTAATAACATGCTATTTATTTGTACACTACATAAGTATCTTATTTATTTACATATGACAGCCAAATAACATTGAAATGTAAAATACAAAAATAATTATGGAACAGTATAAACTACTAAAAACAAAAATTAAAAATACAAGGCAACTAGTGAAAAATATTTTATTTAAATTTGATTATATTAATCTTAATAATATGTATGTATGTAAATATCTATAATAACAATTGTACTATACGTAATCTATAATAATACTAAATTATTCAATCATTGTAATATATTTAAATATAAATACCTTTGTTAAGAATTGTACTACAATAATGTTATATTTATACTATCTATTAAACTTCTCTACAATTTGTTAATGCAACTCATGAATGTTTTTTTGTAAATTAATTTAAGTAACTTGTTTATTAAGGAAATAAAAAAGGCTATAATAATAATAATATATATATATATATATATATAATATATATATATATATAAAATACATGTACAGCATGGACGTAAAAAGTTATCGGGAATACGTAGCGGGCGCCCAAGTGCGCAACGGCAGCCGTGATTTTTCAAAGTTTTTTGTATTATACACATTGCCGTGAGGATGACGATAATTTATTAAAAAAAACTTTCCCAAAAAAAAAACTACTAATAGGCAACTTAGTTGATAAATAATTTTCTCGAGATTATAAATTATATGCGTAAAAATTAGGTTTGCAGCATATCTGGATGAACGAAATGATTCTGCAGTGAGATCCTAACCTATGATATTGCCGTTTTGGGTACAAACCTGTGCATACTGTCATCTCGATTACTGTCCTTGAAATCCATGATGGGTACCTTCTATATAACTCATATAACTACAAATGATATTTCGTCTGTTTTCTTTTTTGCAGTCACTAAATTACAAGTAATCCCTATATATCATCACTTTCATCACTATCACTATCATCACTACATATTATAAAGTGAAGTGGGGGACTTTACTTACTTTCCTATAGACGGATAAAATAGGGGGGGACTTTAACTTTTTCGCAGATATACGCGAGCTTCATACATTGTAGAAATTAAATTTGCGGATTTTCTCGCGTATACAACACTCTCAAACTTCTTCTTATACCCGACGTTTTGGTTGCTTTCTTGCTACCGTGATCACGGGCAGACTAATTCGACGATGTTCAGCCTGGTGGTGAAGTGTTGTATACGCGAGAAAATCCGAAAATTTAATTTCTACAATGTATGAAGCTCGCGAATATTTATTTATTTATTTAAGCTTTAATGCACCAAGTACATAAGGCGAACTTAATACCACTCGGCATTCTCTAACAGTCAACCTTTGGGTTGCAGGAGAGAATAGTCAACATATCAATATCTGCGAAAACGTTAAAGACCCTCTATTTTCTCCGTCTATATGTATGCGCTTATCTTGGAAAGTTGTGAACGGATTTTGTTCCTGTTTAAAATGTTGGAAAGAGGGTTTTCTGAGGAAGGTTTATATCTATAATTTATCAATATCGTACTTATATTTACCGAGATATCACGGTTTTTGTCAAAGAAGTCGGGGCACGTCCCCTTATTATAATAAATGCTACCCCTGCTAAGCGGGGCCGGGTCGCTAGTTGGAAATAAATATCATATCTATCATACGAGTAGGTTTTAATAATTATAATACTCAAATAGTGTCTTGTTCTCTCATTGTAGCTTCCATTACCTACATCACAATTTTACATGGTAGCGAATCGTCGGTGCATTGATGTTTTCAAGGGTTCCCTTACTATTTATTCTCCGTCATATAAATATTATCCTAAAATATATCTAGCTCAATAATGATTAAGACGACATCAATCATATTGTTACAAAAAGTGGAACGATCAAGCGAGCGTTTGTTTCGTGTATTTGGGATTAAGGTTGGTTCATTATATCATCTTCAGAATCTTCACTCATGGTGACTTTCACTATTTGTGATTACGCACTGTCTCAGATATGTATCGTCATAATAAACTGCTTACACACGCACACATCTGTATTTTTTCTGCGTAACGTCAGGTGTTTATTCGAATTCAAAATATATTATCTATATCTGATGTTTCTTGCTGTATATTATCAATGATGTCCAAGTGAAAATTATAGTTTTTGAAGAGTGGGAAGGCGCTCAAGCCCTTTTTACCCAAATCATCCAGGGTTTGAGGCTTGATTTAAAATGAGAGTGTCGGCGACGACCACGGACAAAGGTGATAAATGAATGTGTTTGTGTGACAAAGACCAAAAGTGCAAGTGTACGTCAAAGTAGTCTTCGCGTAACGTTTGTAGAAAGTAAATAACATGTATAGATGTATAGCTATGTATAGACATTCTCCTCGTACGATAGTTCTGGATACGATTTAATTCTTTGCCTTATATCAACTTTAAATAATGTTAGTCATGTAAGAATTTATTATAGGAAGTCATTTTATATAATTAAACCTCGATCATGTAAAGGATATAGGCAGGAAACTTAATTTTCTTATTATTTTATGTTTTATCATTTTCTTATTTTTACGTATGTTTTAGGTTCCCTTTTTAAATGTACATTTATTTGTGTATTGTTTTCTGATAGAGTAATATTTGTTCTTTGTTTTTATGTACTTTTTATAATAATTGATCATGGCATTTAAAAGTTATTAAGAAATGTTTAAAGAAATACGCGGAAAATTGTTACATTTTTTATATTTACTTACGAATAACTTTTTAGTCTTTTTATGAATATTAATAAAACTTATGTACAGTAATAGAGGAAACTGTAACGGTTGTAAATATGTATAACACATGTATGTAACTATAAGAATTTTAAAAATAAAGAAAGAAAACCAGGTCAGCCATAGCAAAAATAAGCACAAATTCGGGCAAAATACGACCAAAAAATGAGGCTCTCTTTACGGTATTGTTCGAATAATAGGGCTCAGGGCGAATTCGAAAGTATGGCCTCCCTCGGGAGATACTTCCCCCGCCCTCGCCTGGGCCATCACGGGACGCCGTCGTTCCATGCGGCAACGACGGGGCCTCGATTCCAGTTCCGCTAATACGAGTCCTGCCACCCGTTGACTTCCGTAGTGCAACCCCCTTCCAAGACGCCGTTCGATCACTGGCGGACCGCCGTGATCGCTTCACCTCGACGGTTGTATTGGGGGAGGGTTCAACCCCCACCCCCTGACCGGGTAACCCGGTCAGTCGGGTTCGACCCCCGACCAAGCGGCGACCCCCCGGAAGCGTCTAATGCCTGGCTAACAGCCTGGACGCCCGGTGAGGCCGCAAGCCTATGTTCGACCGCCACTTTCCGCGTTTTTTTTTTTTTTTTTTTTTTTACCACCAATTTCAGTTGTAAGTTGTGCGTGCGAAGATAGCCGGGGAGCGAAAAGATTATGCCGAACGGCTAAAAAGCTCAAAAAACAAAAAAAAAAAAAATATATATACAAAAAACAAAAAAAAATAAAATAAAAAAAAAAATTAAAATTAAAAAAAAAAAAATAAAAAATAAAAAAAAAAAAAATAAAAAAAACCCCCCCGGTGATTCCTAGCACGCACAACACCCACCCTTTAACTTAGACCACGCCCTTGACAAGCAAGGGCAGAAAGCCAGGGGAAGGAGGCATCACCTCGACCCTTTCCGCGGCTGCGCGCTCTCGCGCGCAGCCACGAAGACTTATCAAGTTCAAGTTCAAGTATGACATGGTCTCCAGCAAGTGAAAACAAGTGAAAACAAGTGAAGTAACAAGAAGAAAAGGTGAACCTGGAAGACTGGAAGACTGGAAGACCCCAGTGATTCTACGATAGAATTAGGTCGTCGGGGTAGGGTTACCAAGGCTTGGCTGGCCTGCTTTTCGGTCATATTACATGTAACCGATTGTTTCTTTACTGAAACACCCCTTCCCCGCACCTCCACCCCTCTCACTGGCGGCGCAGATCCAGACCGGCGTATACTGCCATCGGTGTCAACACTACGAGCGGGCATCCGGCGCCGGACGGACAATAGGTCCGCCCGTACATTCAAACGCCCGCACATTACGGTCGTGGTGGTTCGCAGGTGCAGTACGTACGTCACTGCATCATAGCTCGCTAGAAGAGCGCCCCACGACAGAGAGTGATTTAATAAAATTATAAGAATGTTCGTATTATGGCAAATCCTACTTGGTATTTAGTGTTTTGATTATTGGAGTCTGTTATACGTTGCGTCAAGCCAACGAAGAGCCTGGCGAGGCCAAACTACAATCCATAAGACATGGATAAATAAATCTTATACATAAAATTCTCGTGTCACAGTGTTTGTAATAATATTCCTCCGAAACTGATGAACCGATCATTATTTTCTGTGTATATTTGGTATGAGAATCGGTTGAAGTCTATTTTTTATATTCCTAAATGGTGAGGGTGATTCTCTCCAAATATTTTATGTAGATTTTTTTAACATAGTTTTTTTTTTATAAGTCTAAGGCGATACGAAGTTCGTCGGGGCAGCTAGTTTATACTAAAACCTGCAATTACATAAAAAACAGATCAGAATGCAAATGAATGCTCTATCACAAGCCGGTGTATAACCTGTTGAAATAAAACTATAGTAACACCCGACTTACGCTATCTTACGCGAATTTAGAGATACGCGGTTTTTTAACATACCACGCGTTGACGCGTATCGGTTTCCCTACTCCGCTAGGTCAGTGTTCGGTTTACGAGTAGTTCGAGTGTAGGTACATTATTGATTTACTTACCTATTATATTACCTATTATACCACTCATCCAAAAGACCACAAAATTAGTAATTTGAACCTAGTATTTATATATAGAAGCGCGCACGGCCCCGCGGCTGGTGGAGATCATAAGCAATCTACTCGGTTAAACGATACGGGCGCGGGCGGGTGTGTGATGGGTGACGGCTAGTGACAGATTAAAATGCGGGTTTTGGAGGGCACGTTAAGACGTCGGTCTATCGACAGATAGCAGTCGTTAAACTTTGTTGGAGGCCTTATTGGCTGTTTGAAAACATCCGACAGCGGATTGGCCACTTACCCGTATCTCCACCAACCCGCATTGGAGCAGCGTGGTGGTGTAAGCTCCAGGCCTCCCCCAAAATAGGGAAGAGACTCGTGCCCAGCAGTGAGACGTATAATGGGTTGCCATTATATTATATACTAGCTTTTGCCCGCGACTTCGTTCGCGTGGACTTCAGGTTCGTCCCGTCTAGTCTAGTAATAAGTAAGAAATACGGTAACTAAGCACTGCAGAGCCCTAATTTGTACGTGTAACTCCTAACCAAAAAGAAACCTGGCAATAACTAACCTTAGGCCTATATTACTTAAAGTAGGCGACCATACGTTTTTATCAAATCGCTAGTGCCTTGAAAATTCGCAAAACGGACACAACCGTCAACGACGTCTGCCCTCACGCGTCTGCCCGCGTTCGGGTCGCGCACATCGCACAGCGATGAGCCACTTCTTCCCCACCCAGTGTTGCCAACCTGGATTTTGAAAAAGACGTAGGTCAGATAAGAAAATTACGGAGAAATGGTCAAATTTCCTTATGAAAAATACGTAGATCTACGTACTTTTTTTCTGAATTAGATGTAGAGAGTAAAATAGGTAAAAGTTAATAAATCGATAATTTATAAAACCTTAAAAGTAGCAAACAGCAGACAAATCAAACTTCGGTTAGAGATATCTCCGCGAACAAAAATAATATTTCAATAGCCGATATGGGTAATTGTTAGTTTTTGCATTATCTACATGTGGTAATTCGTAGAATTTTTTTTGATAACGGTAAATTTTTTAAAATTAAAAGAAATTTAAAATGGCTTCGACAAAATCATAAATCATAGCATATTTATTAAATTTAAAAAAAATAACCATTAGCACCAAAAAAATTATATGAATTACCACATCTTAATAATTCGAGAAAGTTAACTACTTTTAGGGTTATCAATTTATTCAAATTATTCAATTTTCATTATCATTTTCAGACAAATTAAATTTATACATAAATTTATTACAAAGTTTAATGTGTTCTTGTGACGGTTCACGGTTTCTTTTTAAGCCACTTTTCGTATAAAGTAAGCCTGCTATCGTGTCAGTGGAAAGTTTGTTTCTTATATTAGTTTTCATCAAATTGATAGCAGAAAACAGACGTTCGACATTTGCACTGCTATGTGGCAATGTTAATAAATTTTGTGCAAATTGGGTTAATAAAGGAAACATTTGAGACGAATCGCCTTTTTTCATTTTTGAAATATGACGCCAAAACTCATCTGCTCCTATTAGCTGATCCTCTTGAAATGGAAGATTAGTGATCGGAATAAAACAACTCCTTCGAAATCTTAGTGTGAAATATTTTTAGGTTAAGATTCACTATTACGGCGGCAAGATCACCTTAAAACGTTTTGTTTAACACAGTCACATGAATCACAGTTCTATAGAATCGACACTTGGTTTTTAAAATAAATGGTGCGACGTGTTAAGGGACGAGGCGAGTGCACGTTAGTATCGAACAGAAAGTTTATTAATTTTTTTTTGCGAAAGTAATGGAAATTATGGCCATTTAGTCTAATGAGATGTTATTTTGCAATTTTGAACTATTTTGATAGAAAATACGTAGATTCTGGGACTAAAGTACGTAGGTTTGCAGAAAAGGCTTAAAATACGTAGATCTCCGTAAAAAGACGTAGAGTTGGCAACACTGTCCCCACCGCACCTACCCCGCTCCCCCCACGCCCCGTTCGCCTGGCGCCGCTGCCGGTATTTATCACCGAAACGGTATTTATCGCCGAAATTGCTATGACTCTGCATTTTAAATCTGTGATATCTTCGAAAATATTTATTTAATTTACATGCTGTAAAAAGCCATATTGATCTTTATTAAATGCACAATGTATTTAAGATACTTAATTGGATAAGGATTAATACTGTATTGCTTAAAATCGCTTCGTAAATAAGCCATTATTTCTCGTACAAAGTAAAGGATAAAAAATGGTTATTGTGGGTTATTCCTAAGAGATAAACATATACCATCACGGACTTTTTTGTAGACCTTTTTAAGTTGTACAATACTGTAGTAAATTGTTTTGATCTATCTTGTAGGATTCAGTCAGCGTTTGCAATGTAAGCGCAAAAAATGTGTTTTTTCTACGACCTCACATTAAAAACCTCAAAAATTGTAGCCTATGTGTTATTCTGATGTATAAGCTATAGCCTATGTGTTATTCTGATGTATAAGCTATATTGTGGTAAAGTTTCATTCAAATCCATTCAGTAGTTTTTACGTGAAAGAGTAACAAACATCCATACATCCATACTTACAAACTTTCGCCTTTATAATAGTAGTAGGAGTAGTAGGATATGCAAAGGTGAACTGCGATTTACGCGAATTCGACTTACGCTGCTATCGCTTGGTCCCCCCTATCGCGTAAGTCCGAGTGACTCAAAAACCGCTTCTTTATCACCATTAAAAAATGTTCGTCTGGTAGGTACTCCATCCACATAAAAAGTCAACGGAGGTATGTTACAGATAAGCTGGTAGTCGGTGCCAAAGAAAACGCAAGTGAACGGTTGCATCGGCCGTGTTTTTTATTACGCCGACGTCGCAGTGACGTAATTCATTTGGATGTTTGCAAATTGATTGTATCGGAGAAGATTTGCAAATTCTATTTACATGTTTTCTTTTTTTTATTTTTCTTCTCTTTTGTACATTGTAATTTGTTTCTTACGGACATTCATCAATGTTTTTATCATAAAGTTAGCAGTTTTGCAGTCCGGGTCCAGTGACTCGGCCTACTTCACAAGTAGACAGCCACGCGTGTCGTTGTTTATCCTGCCATGTCATTGGCATAAATCTGATGGTGTTCTTCTTTTCAATCTTGAAAATATGACTCTCGGTTGCATCAGTTCGACAGCAGGCTCGTTCGCATGATTTGAGATATTTATTTATATATATTTTGGCATTGATTTCTTTATTTCCTCCATTACTGTGGGAATTTTTAGATCGTGGTGCAACCTATGATTAGTTATGTACCAAGGCGAGTTTGGATTGAAATCGCTGTAGAATTTCCAAATTAGAGTTTGCAGCAGTGCCCCACAGCTGAAATCCATATTATGTCCAACTTGTTTTCTATGATGCTGTTATTTTGGTAGGGGTTGCGTTGGCTGAGGATGACTCCGATAGTTTTGTTTTGGATTACTTATCTATACAAATTAATAAAATTGGAGTGTCTGTTTGTAATATTAAAATAACCGCTTTTTACTAAATGCCTATACACGGTACATTTACCAAAACCATTTTTTTAAACAATTTTTGTCTGTCTGTCTGTTTGTTCCGGCTAATCTCGGGAACGGCTTTACCGATTTCGACGGGATTTTCACTGGCAGATAGCTTATGTAATAAGGAGTAACTTAGGTTGCTTTTATACTAGCTTCGCCCACGACTTCGTCCGGGTAGATACTGAACAATCATAAATTCTCACGCGGACGGAGTCGCGGGCACAGCTAGTAATAAATATAAGTAAATTTCAGATAAAATAATTGGAATTTTGGAATATAAATTGAAAAAAAAAAAGTTGCCTTATTGTAAAGTCCCACTATTTTCTCCGTCTGTATGTATGCGTTAATCTCGGAAAGCAGTGAATAGATTTTGTCCCTGTTTAAAATGTTGGAAAGAGGGTTTTTTGAGGCAAGTTTATATCTATAATTTATCAATATCGTACTAATATTTACCGAGATATCACGGTTTTTGTCAAACAAGTCGGGCGCATCCCCATAATATAATAAATGGTACTCGAGCGAAGCCGGGGCGGGTGGCTAGTAATAAATAAAATAAAATACGCTTAAACTCACAGCCCCACATTAGGTATAAACCTGTGTCGTGGGTGCCGTTGTACACATACAACACATATACAAACACCCAGACAAGAAACAAATATCTGTAGGCCATACAAATATTTGTCCCGGTGCGGGGATCGAACCCGCAACCCTTCGAATTAAACGGTCATCTCACACTGCTGGACTATCCGGGTCATAAAACACGCTTACATTCACAGCCACATCAAGTATAAAAGCTTATTACACGACACGGGTTCGATAGCAAGGGTCAGGGTAGTGTAATAACATTTAAGGTGTTAGGGTCCCTAATTAGGGCGACTGGAGCGGCCCGGTCAGCCTAACGCCCTAACTACATACGGTACAAATATGAACAGTATGGAAACTACGTACAAAATGTTCAAAACGGCACACTCACACAAACATGCGCATCAACGTCAGGCCCCTAAGCGGTTCTCGCGGTGCTGCAGCGACGCTCGAGTAGCGAGGGACTCGGAGCTGCAGTTTAAATACTGTTTATATTTTTACTGTGACTGAGTTTGGGCCCTGTCGACCGGATAGTGTAATAAGCGGCAACCCGGTGCGAGGCCACGTCCACCCTTTCTGCCGGACCCTGAATACCGTGTCGTGTAATAAGGCCATGAAACATGTGTCGTGGGTGCCGTTGTATACAAACAACACATACACAAACACCCAGACCCAAAACAAGTATCTGTAGGCCATACAGATAGATAGATTAGTAGGTAGCATTCACAATAATCTGTACTAGATTTAAGCTCTCATTTAAAAGAGTTCTTACTGAGTTTGTTGGGTAGCGGAGTTCTTCTCAGTAGTGACTGCACTTGGAACTCTGCTAAGTGAATAACTCTGATGTTGACGAACAAGTTTTCCTTTTTCTTCATTTATCATCATTGAAGGAATTGAAAACTTTTGTGATTTATTATGTTTTAACTAGGTAGTTTAAATTCTAATTTTTAATTTACTATAAATATATGTTTTTGCTTTTACTATATGTAATGGTTATTCACTCTAGGTATTTCATGATTTCTTGACGTTTTGAAAGTATCTGTAAAGATCTATACGAAATAAAAACATTTTCTATTCCATTCTATTCTATACAAACATTTGACCCGGAGCGGGGATCGAACCCGCGACCTTTCGAATCAAACGGTCATCTCACACCGCTGGACTAACCGGTTCGTCGAATACTGGCACTTTAATATGTTAAAACGATAGTTGTCATAACAACATCTAGGCATTTTAAGGTCTGTATTGAGCGCGGCTTTTTTTTTTACGGTGACCTTGGAATACATAATTGTATTTCATTAATGGCCGGCACACGTCGTGACGTCACTAAGCACCGGTTGTGCCCTGGTTTTTGTAAAGGTCCTTTCACACAGCTGTTATGCTAAACAACGGTCAAGTGCAATATTACTGTGTCTGAAGTAAGTAAGTATTATGACTCTGTGCCGGAAATTACAGAAATTACGGAAATTGCCGTACATTAAGGAGAGAATGCTTTTTAATGCAGTTCACATTGATGTTAAGTGATGACTACAGCCTATAGACACTAACACAAAGACCAAGGTCAAAATACAGATGCGTTACCACTCCTGAGGCTTTAGGTATTATGACTCTGTGACTACCATTTCACTGCCTCTGTGCCGGAAATTACGGCCCTGTAATTTCTGAAATTAAAATGGAAGTTGCAAACCAGCATGCAGTTCACATTTATGTTACGACTACAGCCTATAGACACTCACACAAAGACTCAGACAAAGAGCTCCAGTGACGGCTCGCGAGCGTAGGCACCACCGCATTACCTAATTACTTGCCGCTATTTTTTTTGTATGTAATGGAAGTGGTAAACAAGCATGGAGATCACATTGACGTTAAGTGATGACTGCACTCCTGAGGCTTAAGGTGTAATGCCTCTGGAGCTATGGTATGCTGAACACTACCATTTCACTGCCTCTGTGCCGGAAATTACGGCCCTGTAATTTCCGGCACAGAGGCAGTGAAATGGTAGTGTTCAGCACTATCGTGTTCCGGTCAGGTGACAATGTACGGCCCTGTAATTTCCGGCACAGGGGCATAACACCTTAGGCCTCAGGAGTGGTAACGCATCTGTATTTTGACCTTGGTCTTTGTGTGGGTGTCTTTAGGCTGCAGTCATCACTTAACACCAATGTGAACTGCATGGTTGTTTGCCACTAATATTACATAAAAGAAAAAGCATTATATAGTGTCTTATTAACGTTTTTAAAGGTTTCACTTCTACGACGTGTGAGTTGCACACATGTTTATTTTTAACTGCATTTAGTGCTTAATCTACTCGTTATAAGGTCATGAAAATGGCCGACAAGTGTACAGTTCACATTACTTACTGATGAGTGCATAGATTTTTTTTTATGTAATGGAAGTTGCAAACCAGCATGCAGTTCACATTTATGTTACGACTACAGCCTATAGACAATCACACAAAGACCAAGGTCAAAATACAGATGCGTTACCACTCCTGAGGCTTTAAGTATTATGACTCTGTGCCGGAAATTACAGAAATTACGGAAATTGCCGTACATTAAGGAGATGATGCTTTTTTATGCAGTTCACATTGATGTTAAGTGATGACTACAGCCTATAGACACCCACACAAAGACCAAGGTCAAAATACAGATGCGTTACCACTCCTGAGGCCTTAGGTATTATGACTCTGTGCCGGAAATTACAGAAATTACGGAAATTGCCGTACATTAAGGAGATGATGCTTTTTTATGCAGTTCACATTGATGTTAAGTGATGACTACAGCCTATAGACACTCACACAAAGACCAAGGTCAAAATACAGATGCGTTACCACTCCTGAGGCCTTAGGTATTATGACTCTGTGCCGGAAATTACAGAAATTACGGAAATTGCCGTACATTAAGGAGAGAATGCTTTTTAATGCAGTTCACATTGATGTTAAGTGATGACTACAGCCTATAGACACCCACACAAAGACCAAGGTCAAAATACAGATGCGTTACCACTCCTGAGGCTTTAGGTATTATGACTCTGTGCCGGAAATTACAGAAATTACGGAAATTGCCGTACATTAAGGAGAATGTTTTTTAATTAAGTAAGCATACAGTTCACATGGGTGTCATAAAAAGGCTCAAGGTCACTCAGAGAGCAATGGAGAGAGCTATACTCGGAGTTTCTGCGAGATCGATCAGAACTGAGGAGATCCGCATGAGAACCAAAGTTACCGACATAGCTCACCGAATAGCGAGACTCAAGTGGCAGTGGGCAGGGCACATAGCTCGAAGATCTGACGGCCGTTGGGCCAGAACGGTTTTTGAGTGGCCGCCGCGTACCGAAACACGAAGCGTAGGCCTCCCACATGATGAACCGACGATCTGATGAACGTCGCGGGCAATCGCTGGATGAGGGCGGCCCAGGACCGTTCGTTGTCGCATTCTTTGGAGAAGGCCTTTGTTCAGCAATGCGTCTTTTGGCTGAGATGATGATGATAGCAGTTCACATTTAAACCATCAAACCATAGAGCTGTACTTCCACCTGACCGGAACACGATAGTGAACACTAGCATTCTTAGGGACTTGAAAGACAATATTTTATCGAGACAAAACACGAAGGAAAGACTATAACAAACATAGTCCCACGATTCGTCTCACGGCGGTATAATCTTGACAGTTCGCGTGTACCAATGGTCAGACTACACTATAATTATACCAGTTATCTTTATTATTGTTTTGTTTTGCGCTAATTTATCTACAGTCACAAGACTGCATAATATACGCATTACCTTGCATTCTGGTTTCTATTGTTAGCGTCTATAGTTAGCGTGGCAACTGTATTTTTTGATTTATCTATCTATACTTATTATAAAACAAGTAAAGTAAGTACCCGCCGCGTCTGTCTGTGTTCGCGATAAACTCAAAGAGTAACTGCGCTGATTTTCATGCGGTTTTCACCAATAGATAGAGTGATTCATGAGGACGGTTTGTGTATATAATTTGGTAAAGTTTGAGGCTGCTGCTTAAACGCTTTTAGATATAACAAAATAATATATGGTGGAATATTTTCTTTTTGGTAGATCTATAAAAAAATCCGCGATGGCATATATCTATCTTGTAGAAATTATACTTGCGGTTTTTCTCGCGCAACTGTAACGTTCTATTTTTTTTTTGTGACCGGTTACCCTGAAGCCTAGTGGAGGAGATAGATACTGGACCCCTCCGTAAGCTGTCTACTAAGGTACCATCTTAAGGATTTGTAGAAAGGATTAGGGTTACCGGCATTACCATGCCCGGGGACAGGTAATTAAGTAAAGTATAAATTAAATTGAAAAGGGAGCAGTAGTCGTCACCACTCGAACCATTTCATATTCACGACCCTGTTTTTCTTGACAGTTTGGTACTTGATCACATTGGTAAAAAAAAAAACATGCATGCATACAATTTCAAGTTACAATTTAAAAAAATATAGATGAAATAACTATAATAAATATCAGTGTTCCAAACAACAGTTTATTATTCATTCTTCATTAACAAAAAGAGGGTATAGAAATTTATAAAAATATCTGCGAGCCGGGTGAGTCTCACATATTTTAAACATACTTTACAGCCGGCTTTCACTACTCCCAACTTATATTTCTTACCCGACGTTTCGTTCGCTCTCCGGATACCGTGGTAACGGGCAGACAAACGTCGTCGGGTAAAAAAGAGAAGTTGGGGGTAGTATGCGCGAGATAATCCGCAAGTACGATTTCTACAATGTATGAAGCTCGCGAAAACCTGCGAAAACGTTATACGTCTAGCATAGCTTGCATTATAGAAAATGATAACATACAATGCGGTAATTGGAAACCTATTTAGACCGATAACAGTATTAATCCATATCGAATTAAATACTGTAGTTACTTAAAACATTTCATGCATCCACTTAAAATGAATATCCTAGAAGTTGTATAAACAACTAGCACGGAGATAAATTCATATATAAATAGTTTTATGTCAGGGTTGATTTTAAAAATCAACTCCCAATCATTTTAGTTCAATATACGCGAGATAAAATCGTAAAAATAGTTTTATTTCAATGAGTGAATCGCGAAAACCTTAGAACACATCAAAATACACCTCAATTTCTGAAACTTTCCCATGGCACCGGTGACGATGATTACGAAGACTCGATCTTTGAACAAATCGGTCATTAATTCATCGTCGAAGATTATTTCTTTGCTTCAAACGCTACAGTTGCTAAAAGAAATGTGCTTCCAATTTCTCTTTACAATTAAAGCTCCTAAAGAAAAGGTTCAAATCCTCTGATGTTGAACGAATTCAGAAACCTCCCCCAATGAATCCGTACAATTGCCTTGAAACATTTCAGCTGCAAAAACATACATACCCTTCCGAATTTGTACTGGCTCAAAACCTCCGTACAGACATGTTCATTGCTTATAAATTCCATAGCGCAGGAAGCGAAGGGGGTGGGGGGAGGTCTTGATTACACCCATTGTCTTCGGATCTTCCTTCGTCGCTTTTGTCTCGTCTCCGTTCTTAATTGGAGGAATCTTTCGAAAAATTCAAACATTCCCAAGTTTTAATCTGTATTTCTGTATTGTTTTGGCAATGCAGGTGCTTTGAGGTGGCATTATGAAACGAGAGCTCAGACTTGAACAGTGTTTCCTTTTTTAAGCGACAATGAATTTAAATATCTTCTAACTGGACCGGCGAAATTCGTATCACCGGAAAAATACAATTCAATTTATTCATTAATAATAATCAAAATCCATTGAGTTAGTAAGTTCTTAGTGTAGGTATGATCATTAGGTAATTTAATAAGCCTCATTTGAAACATCATTAAAATTCTATAACGCAACCTTGTAATGCGGTACATTTTTATTTTTTCAAAGATAAATAAAATTGCGACAGGTCACAGGACGTTCACTCTTTTAAATAATTGAGGTTAAATTATCTATACAAATAAATAAAATTGGAGTTTCTGTTTGTAATATAAAATAACCTTTTTACTAAATGCAATGTACGGTACATATACCAAAACAACATTTTATACAATTTTTGTCTGACTGTCTGTTTGTTGGCTTAATATCGGGAACGGCTGGACCGATTTCGACGGGACTTTCACTGGCAGATAGTTTATGTAATAAGGAGTAACTTAGGCAACTTTTATACTGGCTGCGGCCACGACTTCGCCCGGATAGACATTGAATAATCATACATTCTCACGCAAACTAAGTCGCGGACACAGTTAGTAAGTAAAAACTGCATTCGATTTGGGTTATTCGTCAACTCGACACGGACGACCGCACACACGTATGTCCAGTTGGTTAAACTTGAAATTGTAATGACTTGTTATTTCGTCGTCTGGACACGACAATATTTTTGCGTGCATTTAGTGAACAAGCAAACAAGCTTTGCAAGTTTGTATAGAAAAGGAGTGTATCTTTCGAGGGCGAAATTTCTTTGACTTTGATATTAAATACAGAAATTTAATTGCTACTTTAAATTATGTGTTGGTACTTACCTACTTCATATTTTGTGATATTTGAAGTTATGATTTTTAATTATTATGTATATTTAGAGAATATTGGCTATTTTCACTCTTTTCCTATAGGAAGTCAAACCGTGTCTTTATATTAATAAATCATACTTTAATTTGATTGTTATGATAATAAAATTTGTTTTATTGTAAAATTAAAAAACGACTTGGTTTTTTTCAGCAAAAATATGAATCAGTTTATTTTCATTATGTAGTACTAGATTTTACTCGCGACTTCGTCTACTTGACTTTACTGTAAAGTTTCATCCAAATACAGCCAGTAGTTTTTCTTGAAAGAGTACATATATCAAAACTCACAAACTTTCGCATTTAAAATATTAAGTAGGATGTAATAGATAATGTAATAGAGAAGGCTGCGGGTATTGATCAGGTTTCTGCCGAAATGATCAAATATGGTGGTGCTGCCCTTTGGGATTCTTTCTGGGTGTTGTGCAACCTTTGCTGGAGGTCCGGAAGAATCCCAAAGGATTGGCGGTGTGCGGTCATCGTGCCTTTGTATAAAGACAAGGGTTCACGTATGGACTGCACCAGCTATCGAGCGATCAGTTTGATCAGTTTGGCAGCTAAAGTGTATGGGAAAGTCTTAGAAGGAAGAATGAAAGAGAAGTCCGACGGGTTGTTGTGGGATGCACAGGGTGGTTTCAGATCTGGAAGAGGATGTATGGATCAAGTTTTCTCCCTCCGCAACATCGTAGAGAAGCATCTGGCTGTGAGCCAGAAGGTTTTCTGCGGTTTTGTGGATTTGGAGAAGGCGTTTGATAGGGTATTACGAAAGGAGCTGTGGGACATTTTGCCAGAGTATGGTATTGATGGCAGTCTGCTCCGTGCAATACAGTCCACGTATGTGGGCTGTCAAGCATGTGTGCGGGTAGATGGTAACATGTCACCCTGGTTTGATGTTAACATCGGTGTCAAACAGGGTTGCGTGCTTTCGTCTAGGCTGTTTATTATATATCTGGACAAATGCCTCCAGAGGGTGAAGTTGATGGATGTGGGAGTGCGTATGGGTGACTTAGTGGTGAACTGTCTGCTTTACGCAGATGATGCGGTAATTGTTAGCTCTACACCATCTGGGCTACAAGCACTAGTCACAGTCATGAAAGAGGATTGTATGGAGAAAGGCTTACAATTGAATGTGGATAAAACTAAAGTATTAGTATTTGAAAGAGATGAACAGAGAACAAATGCAAGGGTAGTAGTAGATGATGCAGTGTTAGAACAGGTTGATGAAATTGTATATCTTGGATGTGCTTTTAGCAAGGATGGTAGGTACACCACTGACATAGAAAGAAGAGTGCTTGCTGGGAATTGCGTGAATGGAGCGTTGGGTAAGCTGCTAGAATCTAAACATCTCAGCCAGCGGGCTCGACTAGCCGTACATAATGCTGTACTTACTCCAACGCTTTTATATGGAAGCGAGAGCTGGGTATGCAGGAAAGAGCATGAAAGTAAGTTGAACGCGGTCGAGATGAGATCTTTGCGCAAGATCTGCGGTGTATCACTCACCGATCGCGTTCGTAATGAAGATGTAAGAAAGAGACTTTGTGTGAATGATAGTATCGGTGTAAAAATGAAAAAAGGCATGCTCCGATGGTTCGGGCATATAGAAAGAATGTCGAATGAGCGAATGACTAAACAGATATACAATGCGAATGTGGATGGTTGCAGAGGCCCAGGAAGACCAAGGCTGACCTACCATGACCAAATAGGTCGAGTTCTGTCTGATGGTGGGGTCAAAAGTCTTAGGAATCGGCGTGCATGTATGAAGAGAATGATGAAGGTAGACGAGGCACGAGAGGTTTGTCAGAACCGGGATGTCTGGCGCTCTACACTCTCTGCCTACCCCGTTAGGGACCTGGCGTGAAGATACATACATGTAATAGATGAGGAGATTATGCTCATGACTGTACTTTTTAGCATAAAACAGTGACAGTGTCCAGTTGGTGAAAACATAAAAGTGGTTTTATTTAAGTTTCACCATGTGGACACACGCAAAAATGTTGTCGTGTCCAGACGACGAAATAACAAGTCATTACAATTTCAAGTTTAACCAACTGGACATACGTGTGTCCGGTCGTCCGTGTCGAGTTGACGAATAACCCTTCGATTTGTAGATGATGGAAATCCGTATCGATGAATACGGATTAATTTTTGAACTGGTGGTAGAGCCCTAGTGAGCCCGCGAGGGCGTAGGCTCCACCGCATTATCTAATATGCTTGCCGCTAAATGGTCGTGTTCAGCACTATCGTGTTCCGATAAGGTGGTAATGTACGGCCCTGTTATTTCCGGCACAGAGGCATAACACCTTAGGCCTCAGGAGTGGTAACGCATCTGCATTTTGACCTTGGTCTTCATGTCAGTGTCTATAATAGGCTGCAGTCATCACTTAACATCAATGTGAACTGCATACTTGTTTGCCACTTTCATTACATAAAAAAAAAAAATTAATCGAAATGTTACTATGAAACAAACACTGATAGATCCCAAATGTGGTCTTTTAACATAACCCAGCACAACATCACTAATTTTATTTCCAAAAATAGGTTTTCATTACTTAAACAAAACACGACTGTTCCTATTTAAGTGAAAAGTGCAGACCCCCTTCCTTCGCGGTGTATTTTCTGCAGAAATAACAATTTTGTATTTAATGCCACTGGAGAGAAAGGTAGCTCGCAGACATCTTTGTTTTCAAGTACTACCGTGCAATTTGTACCTACTTATAAAAATATCGTGCCTTTGATATTGATTGAAAAGTTTTTTTTTTATTTTAATGCAATCATGGCCGCCGCGGTAGATAAGGTTTTGAATGAAGCAGAAGTTTATTTTGTAAGCTTCTATATTTCTCAAAAAGTTGTGGATTTTTCTTCAATCTGAGAAGATTATCATCGGCTACCATGGAGTAAGGCAATGATAAAAATTAATCCATGTACCTGCCATCTTTTGAGCATTTGGCCTGAGCAAGTTTCATAATTGGTAAACGAAAAACAACTGTAGAGCCGTAGATAGTAACCCCCTTATTCATAAACGTATTTTAGCTAAAGTGTTGCTAATCTCTCCTTTGTCTTTTTTGACAAAGACAAAGCATTCTAAAGCTAAAACGTATCTAATGTACGTTTTATGAATAAAGAATCTAATACGTTTTCCCAAAAGTGGCAAACAAACGTACTGTTCATAAACGAAGTACCGTTTTGTATGAATGGTAAGTGAATACTGAAGGAAAGTCTACAAAGAACTACATAAAAACCAAAGATAACAATATTAATGTGTTTCCACTCCTGAGAAAGCCTCGGTGACAGATATGAGGTACAGGGCCGTAAATTACCATCTGTAGTCAGACGGACTTAAGGCCAAACATAAGAGTCATCCTATAAAGGATTTGGTCCTTTTGAGACCAAACATACACACGCCTAAAAAAACCTTAAGTGTCCTCCCAAACGCGTTTGTAATTTTTTTTTTTTTATTGTAATGGAAGTGGCAAACAAGCATGCAGTTCACATTGATGTTAAGTGATGATTGCAGCCTATAGACACCCACACTAAGACCAAGGTCAATATGCAGATGCGTTACCACTCCTGAGGCCTAAGGTGGTATGCCTCTGTGCCGAAAATTATAGGGCCGTACATTACCACCTTACCGGAACACGATAGTGCTGAACACTAACATTTAGCGGCAAGTATATTCGGTAATATGGTGGTGCCTACGCCCGCGAGCTCCGTCACTGGAGCGCTACCACCAGCAAAAGTGTACACGAGTTCTAAGTGTCTGTTTCACAAAAGCAATGTAATTAAAAGCAGTCATGTTTCAAGGTATAACATCACGTGAGCCGTGGCCTTCGCGTGTTGTGATGAACTTTCCAATATGCCACTGCCGCACTGTATTCGGTGACAATACTGCTCGACTATTAAGTCGAGCAGTATTGTCACCTTGTTTTTTGTTGGCAAGTTGTTAACAATTGATTAAAATTGTGAATATTTTTTGTTACCGTGTAGGTAGCTTTAATTTCAGTGAAGTTTACTTTTTTGTGTATCTTATTAAGGTGGCAAACAAGCTCGCAGCACAGATTTATGTTAAGCATGACTGCAGCCTATAGACGTCTACAAGTCTACACAAAAACCAGAGATTAAAATGCAGATGCGGTGCCACCGCTGGGACTTAAGTTGTTATGTGTCTGTGATAGTTATTACGGGGCCATACATTACCATCTAACCGGAACACGATAGTGCTGAACACTACCATTTAGTTGCTACGCCCGCGAGCTCTGTCACTCGAGCTCTACCACCAGTAATTTACTACTTAGTTTTATTAAACTCAAAAACTCAAACTCAAAAATTCATTTAATCACTTGGAAATAATAGAATTTGCTTGTTAGGTCAAATAACAAATATAAACTTACTGGTGTTACTGCTGGTAGAGCTCCAGTGACGGAGCTCTCGGGCGTAGGCACCACCGCATTACCTAATATACTTGCCGCTAAATGGTAGTGTTCAGCACTATCGTGTTCCGGTCAGGTGGTAATGTACGGCCCTGTAATTTTCGGCACATAGGCGTAACACCTTAGGCCTCAGGAGTGGTAACGCATCTGCATTTTGACCTTAGTCTTTGTGTGGGTGTCTATAGGCTGCAGTCATCACTTAACATCAACGTGAACTGCATGCTTGTTTACCACTTCCATTACATAAAAAAAAAAAAAAAAAAAAAATTAAAGCGAAAACAACTGATACGTCGATCAATATGTCAAAGTAAACAAAATAAAATAAATAATAGTCCAAGAATACTTAATAATAATAAGAATATGGAATATGGAAATCAAAGATATTGAATTAGTTCACGTTTTTAGATGGATTGTTCTTCATATGGGTAATGAGCATAGCGTAACGTCTATAAAAACGTAACTTCATGCCTGTAATCCCCGAAGGGGTAGGCAGAGGTAAATGCATAAATTCAAGCATACATGCCCACGATTTGCCACGAACCTTCGAGATACTGGGCAACTTCCACAAAATGGAAAAATCGAAATAGAACCAGAGATAAAGGATTTTACACCTTTACCTTTGACCCGGGCATCAAACTGAAGACCCCAGGATAGTAGTAGTGGACGTTGTACATAAATAGCAAAATCTGTATTCTACTGGTGGTAGAGCATCAGTGATGGAGCTCGCGGGCGTAGGCACCACCGCATTACCTAATATACTTGCCGCTAAATGGTAGTGTTCAGCACTATCGTGTTCCGGTCAGGTGGTAATGTACGGCCCTGTAATTTCCGGCACAGAGGCATAACACCTAATGCCTCAGGAGTGGCAGCGCATCTGCATTTTGACCTCTGGTCATTGTGTGGGTGTCTATAGGCTGCAGTCATCACTTAACATCAATGTGAACTTCATGCTTGTTTGGCACTTTTAGTACATAAAAAAAATATATATATTTGTTACGTATTTTAACAATGTCGTTCAGAACTATACCGACATAGTAACGACCTTCACTATGCACTTTTCGAACTGGTTATTTGCAGCGCAAAAGCACGTCATGTGAAATAATAAGGAATTAGCATACAATGTACCTAATACGAAAGTTGATTTAGCCGTTTACGTATTTCACCAGCACAAAAATCTTTTAACTTTTTAATAAACGAGTTTATCAAAAAAGAAAAAAATTGAAAATCTTTTTGTCGCTCAAATGTACAAAAATGTAGTTTCTTATCGAGAGAGGTTTATTTTAGTATTTTTACTGTATAAACTTGTTTTTATATATTTTTGTTAGTGTATTTATTTTAATCTCAATAATACAAAATCTTGGATTCGGTCATTGTTTTAAAACGCTCATATTTTTAAATTGAAAAACGTCACTTTACGCGAAATAACTTGTATTATCCAAACTGAGAACAAGTTATGATCTTTAAAATTACCTTAAAATGTATTTCAATTTATAATTTTTGCACACAAATGTACTCGGGATATGGATTTCTAAACAATTTTTTATGACCAGTCCTTTGGGACATAGACGTTTTTTTCATTTTGCATTCTTTTTGGTCCGCTCGGTACCCAATTCTGTCCAATCTGAGTAAAATATAAATGAAAAAAAAAAAATATTTATATATATATACAAAACAATGTCCATATGCACTTCCCTAGTTCATTAACCAAAATTGGTATCTCCGTAATTTTGATTGATGTGAATACAGGCTCAAGCCGGCTTTAAAGCGCTTTACCGAATGAACTGCGTGCTCGATCATGCCTGTTGCTGTGACTGATGACTGATGGGAGTGTATTAGCAACATTTTGTTGTATCTTTTTAGGTGTTAGATTAAAATGTTGTTCAGATAATTACATTGATGTGATTCTTTAATGCGGTTATTTAAACTTTTTGATAATTATTCATTTTACGGAGCCTTCAAAATTTAAAGACACCATTTAAACTTTGTTTTATGATCAAAGATTCAAGAAATAATAAAAAAAAAACACGATTTCACAAATAATTTTTCAAAATTACGAAGGTGGCAAACAAGCATGAATTTCATATAAACACACAAAAACCAGATGCAGTCAAAATGCAGATGCGTTGCCACCCCTGAAACCTAATTTTTTTGTGTCTCTGTGATAGTTATTACGGGGCCATGCATAACCATCTAACCGGATAACGATATTGCTGAACACTACCATTATCGGCAGATAAATTATGTAATGCGGTGGTGCCTACGTCCTACACTTGGAGAGTTCCAAGTTTACCACCATTAAAAATGATAAAACTATATTGTCCTGTAGGAAACGCACCTGTCAAGTTATTTATTTATTTATTTAAACTTTCTTGCACTTACAAGTACATGAGGCGGACTTAATGCTATGAAGCATTTTCGACCAGTCAACCTTAGAGTTGTGTTGAGAAAAAAAAATGTTGGTGCATTGAGAATGCAGTTATAAAATAAATTATTTAATAACCATAATGACACCAAGCTCTTTAAACGGAGAATTAAAAAAAACCACAACGAGATAAAAGATTTAATAAAATGATAGGTATATTAGTTATCTTGCAATGGTAATAAATAAGTTAGGTTTCCATATCACGTTCAATTATATGACAGCTAGACATAATTTATTTATGTATTCATCATACAAATATCAGTTTCGAATATACTTACAAGGTGTAACAGAGTAGATGTTTATCACGCAATGATTGCATGACGAAGTTGTGTTTTGCATATTTTTTTTTTCACTCATACAAATCCACTCGACAGTCGACACATTGAAGGTAATTAATCAACTTGTTATGAAAAGTTCTAACATGCGGATATGATAAGAAGTTTTTTTTTTTAATGTTATAATAGTGGCAAACAGGCGTGCAGTTCACATTGTCACAAGTGATGACTGCAGCCTATAGACACTCACACAATGACAAAGTGCAGATACGCTGCCACTCCTGAGGCATTAGGTGTTATGCCTCTGTGCCGGAAATTACAGAGCCGTACTTTACCACCTGACCGGAACACGATAGTGCTGAACACTACCATTTAGTGGCAAGTGTATTAGGTAATGCGGTGGTGCCTACACCCGCGAGCTCCGTCACTGGAGCTCTACCACCAGTCAAAACAACAAGTTTGAATATGTATGTATGTTTCTTCACACCAAGTCCCATACGGGGTATGCGGAGAGGGTGGAGCGCCAGATTTTTCGGTCCCGATACACATACACACTCAAGTGCTTCTTCTACATTCATCATTCTCTTCATACATGTACACTGATTCCTAAAATTTTTGACCCCACCCTCAGACAATAATCGACTTATTAGGTCAAGGTAAAAAGGCTATTACACGACACGGTATTCAGGGTCCGGCTGAAAGGGTGGGTGTGGCCTCGCGCCGGGTTGCCGCTTATTACACTATCCGGTCGACAGTGCCCGAACTCAGTCACAGTACAAATATGAACAGTATGGAAACTACGTACAAAACGTTGAAACGGCGCAATCACAGAAACATGCTCATCAACGAGGCCCCTAAGCGGTTCTCGTTACTAGCTACTCGAGCATCGTTGCGCGTGTTTGTGTGAGTGTGCCGTTTTGAACGTTTTGTACGTAGTTTCCATACTGTTCATATTTGTACTGTGTGTAGTTAGGGCGTTAGGCTGACCGGGCCGCTCCGGTCGCCCTAATTAGGGCCCTAACTCCCTAAATATTATTATACTACCCTGACCCTTGCTATCGTACCCTGAATACCGTGCCGTGTTATAAGGCCACAAGTCAATTTTGATCTTCCCGGGCCTCTGCAACCATCTACATTCGCATTGTATATCTGTTTAGTCATTCGCTCATTCGACATTCTTTTTACGTGTCCGTACCATCGGAGCATGTCTTTTTTCATTCTTATCATCGATTCTCTCATTCACGCAAAGCCTCTTTTTAACATCTTCATTACAAACGCGATCGGTGAGCGATACACCGCAAATCTTGCGCAATGATCTCAATGATCAAGAAAACCTAGGATTTGAATTTCAAAAGAAAAAAATATAGAAACAACAACACTTGTGGTTGAGCTCCAGTGATGGAGCTCGTGAACGTAGATACCACTGCATTGCAAACCTTATCTACTTGCCGCTAAATGGTAGCAATATTATCACATACTAGCGTCTCGCCCCGGCTTTGCGCGGTTGCAATGTTACCTACCCGCTACTATTAATCTTAGCGTGATGTTATAAAAATAAATAAGCCTTAAGCCTTCCTCAATAAATGTGCTATCTAACACTACATTTTTTTTAATCGGACCAGTAGTTCCTGAGATTAGCGCGTTCAAGCAAACAAACACACAAATAAACTTCAGCTTTATAATAAGTATATAGATATAGTAGTATATAAGAGTTAGTAAGTAAATAAGATATAGATTCTCTGATGGTAGTGTTCAGCGCTGTCGTGTTCTGGTCAGGTGCCGTAATGTACGTCGTAGTAATCTCTGGCACAGAGGTATAACAACTCACACCTAAAAGGGCAATGGCAGCGCTTAAGAATCTGGTTTTTAACCGACTTCTAAAAAGTAGGAGGTTCTCAATTCGCCTGCATGTTTTTTTTTTAGTGTATTTCACGCGATTTCTCTGGTGTTTTATATGTTAGATGTTTATAGGCAAAGTACAGTTCACTTACCATCGATGCGTTTATGACAAAAAATAGTATCGTTTGGTTGAATTTATTTTGCTAAATTACTTGAAAGAAAAATTTAACTTCGGGCAGGAATCGAACCTACTACCTCAGGATAACCAGTCCAGAAGCTTTACCACTAAGCTACCAGTAGCCGGAGTAAAATTTTTCTTTCCGTTTTTTCTTTAATTTCTAAAGTTCACTCGCATGTGTTATTGCGAAAAATAAATAGTATAATTGCTAAATTACGTCTAGAATTCATTGTTTTCGCAACTAAGTTTAATAAAGTGTGAACAAAACGACATTTAAACCTATCTTAGAATCGACCTCGTCAGTTTGTATGGAAACAGCGTTGGCTGCGACAGTACCGGTGCGTACCGTTACCCGCGACCCCGCTGGTCGTGCGGTATCTTGTGATAGCGGTATACCCTATCACAATACTAACTTTATTGCTGGTAAAGTTCCACAGCTCGAGAGTGTACGCATTACCTAATCTATCTGCTACCAAATGGAAGCAAAAAAAAACATCGTGATACGAGAATCTATAATATAAAAATAAGTCAGGTTTTCCTTCCTGACGCTATAACTCCAGAACGCACGAACCGATTTCCACGGTTTTGCATTCGTTGGAAAGGTCTCGGACTCCGTGAGGTTTTGTAGCAAAGGAAATAAAACAGGATAATAAAACGACATCCACGCGGGCGAAGCCGCGGGCAACAGCTAGTTTGATATAATTATAGAGTGATAAATAATCCAAAATGACATTTCCCACTTTTGAACGTGATGGTTACTGAAGTTTTAGAACACCTTTGAAGTAAGGGACTCCCGTAATACTCGTACAAAAATAACAATTAAACGTTTCGTCACAACTACTGCAGGGAACACGTTTAAAGTCTGTCTAATATGGTAGGATCACACTGCAGAATCATTTAGTTCATCCAGATATGCTGCAAACCTATTTTTTTTTTGCATATTTATAATCTGGATAATATATATCCACTAGGTTCCAAACAAAATTTGGCCACAAGTATTTTTTTTAATGTTTTTTTTTTGGGAAAGAATTTTTGTTTTGGTTTTTTCAACTCACGGCAATATGCATAAGGACTGAAAAATCACGGCTGCCGTTGCGCGCTTGGCCGCCCCTACCTATTTTCGTTCCGCCCCGATAACTTTTTACGTCCATAATACATGTATTATTTATATATTATATCAAATAAAAGCTATTTTTTTCTCATTATTATGATACGGGAGCCAAATTAAATTGGCCGCAAATAAGAGTTGCTGGCTGTTAAAGATAAAAAGAAAATAATTAAAAATACTTGCGCCCAAATTTTAATTGGCAAACCTAGTGGATATACATATATTCTCTAGATTATAAATATGCATAATAATAAGGTTTGCAGCATATCTGGATGAACGAAATGATTCTGCGGTGGGATCCTAATCTATAATGTTTAACCTTAACGCAACAAAATTTACTCAACAAGTCAATGACTCAAAAGCTTAGTAACCAACCAATATTTAACAGATAGACAATAAAAATTCTAAGAATCAAATCAACACACAAATAATTCCAAGTAAATTCCAACAGTCTATTTAGAACACGTACCGAGAAATATACCGAGGGATAAGCAATATTAAAAATCCTGAAATCATGTTAAAATTTGTTAATATTACAACAAAGTAAAAGTGAGATCGCGTAAAAAAAATTCAAGATAGAAAACTGTACAAAGTGCGAAAAAAACGACGCTCTTTTTCGAGTCGCAAATGTTGGAAGGGTATCTTCAAACTTGGCGATGGTAGCAACTCAAGACATATCCTAATTTGGAGTTCAAATGACAAGTTCGTAGATGCCATTCGTTAAAAAAACCAGTCAAGTACGAGTCGGACTCGTGAAGAGTGCCAATAGATTTGCCTGTAATTTATATGTATAATGTTTTGTGATTTTTTTCTTGTATGGCTAGTGGTTTTGAAGATAACGCAAATCACAAACCTTACAAGACCAGACAAAAAACTATACAGATAAAAAGAAACAAATGATTATGAACAAGACCAGACCAAAATCAAAACAAAAAAAAGATATTGACAAAAGTCGTAGAAAGAAAGTTGTTAAGTGCGAAGACAATTATAGAATGGTCCATAGCGAGATGACGGTATTTTGCCAAATACCCTGAATAATCTAGAGAAACAGCTTTTAGCGCCAGCTTCCACTAAAATCACCAAGTTTGCAGGCAGCCTACAAATACAAATTTAATGAGCTAGGGATCTTCAAACTGATAGTTGATTATCCACCGTGGGCGTTTGGTTCGCTGAATAATTAACGATCTTATATAAGGCGGCTAAAAGATGGCTTGCCACTGCTTTAATTATGTAAGCAAATGTGCTTGTGGAATCTTCTCATAGTGTCTTTGCTTCTATATTGAACCTCCGCCTACGTATTATAAGCCTTGAAGTTACATTGTACCTTATCCAAAGGGCTGATATTCTATTTTAATAATTTTTTTGACATTAATGTTTGAAAAAAATTTCATGGGCCATCGCCAGAGAGTGACAGGGCGGAGTGCTGCCTGTCCTACCTGTCTACCCCTGAGATTAAAAAAAAGATCCGGACGAATTGAGACCTGCTCCTTTTTTTGAAGTCGGTTAAAAATAGACCAATCCTAGAGAAGATATTGAGAACAAATAGCCGATTCCCTTTTGAAATTGATTTGACAGATATTTTATGTGACATTTTCACGACATCTGTCATGTATGGGAAAGTGTGGTAAATTGACTTCTGTGACCATGGGAGTGTCTGTCTATTACTTTAGTATATAGGTCAAAGAACCAATTTATAATGCAGCTATACCTATTGAAATATAACATAAAAAATATTAGATATGTTTCTTAGTCTACAGGCTTCATTCACTTACCATTAACTCGTAGGTACTGTACGTTACATTCAATTACGTTTTATGAGTAGATTAACATATTTACCGAACTAGACTAACACATTCCTACTCGAGATAAAATATTAGAAACCACACGCGAGTGAAAGATACAGCTCAATGAGTTGAAGTAAACAGTACCTAATATGAATGCTCAATGTACCGATAACATATCTATCTCTTTACTAAATACTGCCTACAACATCATTAGTAAGTTTAGTAACATACTAAAATAAAGACAACCTACAAAACTGTTCCCTACTTGCAAAACTCAATACCTCGCGCACTCCAAAGTGAAGGGGAGAAATAGCGTGGGCTGAGCGGACTGAAGAGCTGCAAATAGTCGTATTCAAAGGCTCGTGGAAACTTGGCGAGCGTAATTGTCGTGAGTCGTATCCGACACTTGTCATTAGACATCTTGTTAATACACTGTCACAGAGTAAATAATAGTACAATACAAAAGATTCCCTTCGTAATTACGTTTGAATATATTTCAAACAATTCGTTTAACACAGTAATATGTACAGTGCTCATCAAAAAATATTGCACATCGAGCTTATGTAAGTGACAATCGGCTAGTTTCGGCTTTATAGAGCGTTATCTCTGGTGCACACAGCCTACGTAAGCATACGTAGTCCGGTATTGGGCAAAACCTGATCAAAATGGTCGACAAACGTCAAATAGGTAAGGTGCAAGAGATAACGCTCTATAGATCCGAAATAAGCCGACGTCTCTTCCTGAGGTCGATGTGCATTATTTCTTGCTGGATACTGTAATTTAGAGTACCTATTTAGGTTACCCAGCGTTAAGCTTTGTGGATTGTGCCTCTCTTTCTATCGTAATTGTTTCGCCAAGGCGGACCCACCAATGTTTACTGTAGTGATGGTGTCATTCGCAGACCGCACTACGACTTTACTTTCAGCAAATTACGCTTAGAACTGTGTTAAAGTATGAGTTTTGACAGTTCTAACACCCACATTCCAAGACGTTACTCGAAACATTACTTGACTCACACTCAGTATAAGATACTTTATGAGGACGCCCCGAAATCCATATTCTTAGTTGTATTGTAGTGATAGTGCGGCATGGTCAAAACTTGATGAAAATGGTCGACAAACGTCATATAGGTAAGTGGGAAAGAGATAACGCTCTACAGACACGAAATAAGCCGAAGTGTCCTTCTTAAGGTCGATGTGTTTGTCGGGTACTGTAAGTTTACTTTACACCTAAAATTCTGAGTGAACTATATATACATTTATATTTTAAATTCTTTAGTTACCTGCTTTCTTAAGCAGTTCTATGTGTAGGTACTTAGTTGTTTTTTTATCATATATTTAACTAAGTACGTTTATGTAAGTACAAAAAAAAACAATGCAAATGAAAACATAATGTATTCATTTTTATTATAAACAATTATAAACAATAAAAATGTTACAACATAATGTTTTCATTTTTATTGATTATAATTTTTTTTTGTGTAGTTTATTTCATTTATATATTACTTTTGGCATGTTTTCGGGTTACGTCAAATAAATATGTTTTCAATCAATTCATTCATTCATTCATTCATTCATTACAGTTGCTATCGTGTACGTTACGTTAACGTACGTTACCTACGAACATATGGCAACGAACAAAACTGGGCGAAGTTTACTTGCAAAACTCAATACTTTTACTCGAATGCAAGCGAAGGGGAGAAACAGTGTTGAATGGTGATGGGGCCGCTTCAAGTGCTGTAAATAATCGCGCGCATTCAACGGCACGCGGCTCGTGGAAATTTAGCGAGTGTAATTGTTGTGAGCTATATCCAACACTTGTCTTCAGACATCTTGTTAATTAATACATTGTTTGAAATAAGAATGCAATAGGCTAGTACGGGTTTTGTTGATGGCTTTAACCATAGGCTTTAACGCTTTCGAATACCTTTTTTTAATGTAATGAAAGTGGCAAACAAGCATGCAGTTCACATTGATGTTAAGTGATGACTGCAGCCTATAGACACCCACACAAAAACCAGACGTCAAAATACAGATGCGTTACCACTTCTGAGGCCTAAGGTATTATGCCTCTGTCGGAAATTACAGGGCCGTACATTACCACCTGACTGGAATACGAAAGTGCTGAACACTATCATGTACTAACATGCACGTACTTGTGTGGGTGTCTAATGTGTCTATAGGCTGCATTGTAGAAATATATAATCTATAAATAGGCTGCAGTCATCACTTAACATCAATGTGAACTGCATGCTTGTTTGCCACTTCCATTACATTAAAAAAAAATGCTTTCATTGGACTAAGTCGACACCATTCGATATCTACTCGACCACCATTCTTTCTTCTGTTACTATGTAAAGCAATAAAGGGGAAAACACCCTATTATTTGAGACCATAAATATTTATTATTTGGTGTTAGCAGCTAAAATAATGTCCGCAGCGAACAAGCTCATAATTTTGAGGCAGGTGACAACGGTGATTTATAGTGCACGGTAAGGCAGAGCCACACTCTCGGCTAGTCTTTGTAACCGTTCTGTGGTTGACGAGCTGGGGGCCGACCGCCTAACTCCAATGCTTTCGTTTAGGACGTTTTCTTGTCAGTTTCGAACCGCCTAATAAAACATTTTGCTCTTAAGTATATTCCTGTGCACGAAAACATTTTCACGAAAAAGTTAGGCGGTACGAAACTGAACGAACGAAATCATTAGTTAGGCGGTCGGACCCCTGGGTGCAGTTGATAGTTGCTCGATAGAGTCGCTGATCCTGTAAGAGATTGCAGTTTCAAATGTGCCACGACGTATTTATACATATGTGTAATGTATGGTAATCCCCAACCATATTTGCGGATAATCAGGTAACCATACGATAGTCGACGAGAAACATTGCTGGATTAAGTAGTTTTTTTTTTTTTTTTTTTTAAATGTAAAGGAAGTGGCAAACAAGCATGCAGATCACATTGATGTTAAGTGATGACTGCAGCCTATAGACACTTACACAAAGACCAAGGTCAAAATGCAGATGCGTTACCACTCCTGAGGCCTAAGGTATTACGCCTCTGTGCCGGAAATTACAGGGCCGTACATTACCACCTGACCGGAACACGACAGTGCTAAACACTACCATTTAGCGGCAAGTATATTAGGTAATGCGGTGGTGCCTACGCCCGCGAGCTCCGTCACTGGAGCTCTACCACCAGACTGTCGATACTCTTCTTTTTTCGGGTTGTAGAGTGCCAGTGCAGGAGCTCGAGGGTGTATACCCCATTCCGATAAACTTGGCAAAAAGGGTAAACAAATATGGAGTACCGAAAAAATTGTGATGTGAATCATTGAGTGACATAGGTCCTTAGAATGAGTGATTTGAATATGAAAGATAATGATCGCCAGGGAATGATATACATCCATCAAAAAAGCATATACTTTATTTTGAAATTTTTCATGTATAACCTGTAATTTAATCGATGAAGATTTTTTTAATGAAAAAAACATAACGTAAGTCCTGCAATCAATCGGATAACATTCCGTTCTCTATCCGTAATTACGAAAAAAATAATGAAATTTACTAACTGAATTTGCACTGCTTTTTTGTGGAAATCAATGTGTAATATAATAATGTGTTATAAACTAGTGTCCTTAATTGTTCTGGAATATCGTTTGTGACCGAGGGATGTTTGTTTACCATTTGTGCCAAATTTATCTGAATGGAGTATAAACACCACCGCATTACCTAATCTATCTGCCGCCAAATGGTAGTGTTGACACTATGGTCACAGAACAGAAAGGTATTCTGTTCTGTGCTATAGTGTTCCGGTTATATGGTAATGTGTGGCCCCGTAATAACTATCATTGAGTATAAATACATAAATAAATAATTTGAAATTTGAGCATTTTTTGAATTGCCAGTAATTGAGGTACCTATATAAAATATGATCAAGAAATAGTTGGGTTAGATTGCTAATTGTTAACTACTTATATTAACAACTTATGTACTGTGTAATGGGTTAACCAGTAACGATTTTGTAGGCCCAAAATTACCCGTTTCCTTTGTAATCGTGAGATGGTTGACGAGTCAGTTCATCGTCGTGTTGATGGTGATAGCGTTTCTTTTGCAAGAAAATCCAAAACAATCACAAATATCTGAACAGCTTTTTTTTTTTTTTATGTAATGGAAGTGGTAAACAAGCATGCAGTTCACATTGATGTTAAGTGATGACTGCAGCCTATAGACACCCACACAAAGACCAAGGTCAAAATGCAGATGCGTTACCACTCCTGAGGCCTAAGGTCTTATGCCTCTGTGCCGGAAATTACAGGGCCGTACATTACCACCTGACCGGAACACGATAGTGTTGAACACTACCATTTAACGGCAAGTATATTAGGTAATGCGGTGGTGCCTTCGCCCGCGAGCTCCGTCACTGGAGCTCTACCACCAGTGAAAACAAGCTTATTTGTTTCGTGTGTTTTTGTGTGCTTTTTATACGGAGTTAACCTGTGTGTGTGTTAAATAAAAACTTATTAGTGTAATGTTGTTATTTTAATTATTGTAATAGATATATAATTGTTCTTATCAATCGAGGGATCAGTTTTTATGAGGCCCGACGTTATTGACATACGCTAATATCATGCAACACGCTACTGACGCTACTATCACAGTATAAGTACATACACGCTCGTTTTCTTTACACTGTGCTACTATAATGAATACTACGTTGTGTTCACAATGAGTTGATATAGAAGCCTGTACCACGTAGGTATATTTATAGCATCAACATTATGCCATCATAGTTTGCTATTATTTCAGATAACCGATCAATCCGATAATAAGCGGTCTACTTGGTTAAGCGATACGGGCGCGGTCGGGTGTGTGATGGGTGACCACTAGTGGCGAAATAAATTCCGTGCTTCGGAGGGCACGTGAAGCCGTCAGTCCCGGTTGCTATTGATAGATAGCAGTCGTTAAACTTTGTCGAAGGCCTTATGGGCGGATTGAAAACATCCGACAGCGGGTTGGCCACTAACCCTTATCTCCACCAACCCGCATTGGATCAGCGTGGTGGAGTAAGCTTCAGGCCTCCTTCCAAGAAGGGGAGAGACTTGTGCCCAGTGGGACGTATCAAGGGTTGCCATTATATTTATTATATAGGAATTTTACTTTTGGCAGAGAATATGTATGTGCCTGATTTCCCCTCCTCACCCATACTCCCTTTGAGAGCCAGTTGGATAAACTTCAACAGTGAGGTTGCGAGCGGGCGCGCGAGTGGTCTATTTTTAGTTAATTTTGTCACGTAGTCAGTGCGACGGCTTATTTCACGATTGTTTTAGGTCATAACCCTACGTGCTACATTTCTGTGAGCGCGCGTAAAAACTCTGTGAGCTCTGACACGGCAAGTTAACCAAAAAAAGCACACCGCGGATCCTCCGCCAAAATTCCATACAAACGCTTATTTTGGTTTCTATTACACAGACATCAATCAGTGACGCGTATTTACACGCGCACCTGTGTGCGTAGCACGTACAAAATACCAACCGTCGCCCATAAGAGGGGAAGGGGTTGAGTGATGCGTGCAAATCGGGCGGGACGTCGAAGTGTCCATTCTATACGTAGTATTATTACATATTCTCTGCCTAGGTGCTGCAATATGGGGTTCTTCAAAAATGGCGTCAAAAGAGTCCTTCAGGGATGGCAGCGCGTTGGCAACTCCCCTGGTGTTGCAAATGTTCATAGGCGACGGTGACCACTTTCCATCAGGTGCACTTTCAAGCAGAGGGGCTCGTCTGTCAACCTTCAGGCATAAAAAAACCATCATTGCATAAAAAAATATATTTAAAGTTCGTTTATACTCGGCGAGAGTGTGGTGCCACCGTCGTTTGGAGCATGGAGACGACGCGCGACGGTGGTAATCGACAAATAATGTTCGCTGCCCATTATAATGTTATTTGGGTCCAAGTAATAATTGCTGAGGCGGTAACCGATGCTGCTAGGGTTGGTGGAATTAGTTTTTAAAAACAATTTCCAAGATTTATGATTTTCACCACAGAACTACTTTTTACTGGTGGTAGAGCTCCAGTGATGGAGCTCGCGGGCGTAGGCACCACAGCATTATCTAATTTACTTGCCTCTAAATGGTAGTGTTCAGCACTATAGTATTCCGGTTAGGTAATGTACGGCCCTGTAATTTCCGACACAGAGGCATAACACCTTAGGCCGCAGGAGTGGTAACGCATCTGCTTTTTCATCTTGGTCTTCGTGTAGGTGTCTATAGGCTGCAGTCATCACTTAACATCAATGTGAACTGCATGCTTGTTTGCCACATTTATTACATAAAAAAAAAACAAAAATTGGAAAAAGATTGAAAAAAAAAACAAAAAAGTTTTTTTATTTGATGTATGTAGTAGACCACACAACGACCAGAGGTCAAAATGCAGATGCGCTGCCACTCCTGAGGCCTAAGGTGTTATGGCCTCTGTGCCTGAAATTACAGGGCCAAATCATGTTGTATCCAATTGACAATGCTATTGAGAGAGACAAAAAATATTAAAGTTAAATCGTATCTAATCTATATTTCTATGCTTAATAAAATAAGGGAGAGTTTATTTTAAAGAAAAATGGAAAGAAAAATATGACTTCAGGCGAGACTCGAACCAGCATAGTATGGCAATAGATGGCGCTGCTGCCACCATAAGGCAATGCAATAAAATGTGAAGGAAAGATTTGACAAATCGGGCAGGGCTTCGGTAGCTCAGTTGGAAGAGCGGCTGGACTAGATTCCCAGTGGCCGCGAGTTCGAGTCTCACCTGAAGTCAAATTTTTCTTTCCATTTTTCTTTAAAATAAATATATTTCACAAGCATGTGTTAATGCGAAATAATATAATACAAGGGAGAGTTTGTTTCTTTGTTTAAACGCGCTACTCTCAGGAACTACTAGACGGATTTGAAATAACAAAACATAACACTACACTTGTTAGTAACATGCATTTGTTAGTGGATAATACTGTTTTGTGAATGTGCCAGCCCTGGCTCATGCGGTGCCAAGCTCCTAAATCATAGCGAACAGACCGACATCGATTCCTTTTGTTTGCGAATGATAAATACTACGATAGTAGATATCTGATATTATAAGTAGATACAGTAATACCGCACCGCGGACACTCGGCTAAAATTCCATACAAACGCTTATTCTGGTTTCCTACTACTGTGTAGTAGGTAACCAGAAATCAATCAGGACGTGTTTTTACGCGTACACACAGTTGCCCGAAGCGCGCATGGCCCAGCGGCTGGTGTAGATCGTAAGCGATCTACTCGGTTAAGCACTACGGGCGCGGTCGGGAAGTGTGATGGGGGACCGCTAGTGGCAAATTAAATGCGCGTTTCCGTGCTTCGGAGGGCACGTTAAGCCGTCGGTCCCGGTTGCTATCGATGGATAGCAGTCGTTAAACCTTGTCGGAGGTCTTATGGGCGGTTTGAAAACATTCGACAGCGGGTTGGCCACTAACCCACCCACCTCCACCAATCCGCATTCGAGCAGCGTGGTGGAGTAAGCTCCAGGCCTCCCCCTAAAAAGGGGAGAGACTCGTGCTCGTGGATGTATAATGGGTTGTCATTATTATTATTATTACACAGTTGCCCGCTCGCAACCTCAGTCACAAAATAAAAAAGTAGGTACCTCAGTGCACGAGGCTGCTGGCATGCTTCTCAAGGGGAGGTGCGGGCTGCAAGAGGGGAAATCAGGCGGTACGTCGAAGTGTCCATTCTTTACGTAGTATTGTTACTTATTCGCTGGTAATACCTCGGACTTACGCGATAGGTGGGATCAAGCGATAGCCGTGTAAGTCGTGGTGGTTTTCACTGATTGTGGAGTTTTAATTGCACAGCTTGGAGGCGCATCGCACATAGCATCAAAATATAAGTCTTACGTTAGGTATCTTTATACCTAAGTAGATCTTTGTAAGCTATAGTAGGTAAAGTAGGTTATTCACTTAGAGGGTGTTCAAGTATTAGGTAACACAATTTGAAGAGAGGGGGGTTCTTGTAAAACGTTACGTTTCGATGCGTTACAAATACGGAAGCGTTCGTAATCTTATTTTTTTATTTCAATAAAAAAAATAGGAATTGACATATCCCAAAGCTGGCCCTTTTCGTTGAAGTTTACGGGGAATTTACGGGTATTTGATATAATTTTTATTTGACACATTGTCGACGTAACTACCACAATTGTGAACGGCGCGCTTGTTCGCGGCATTTCATAATATTGTGAAAATTATATTATAGGTAGCGCTACGCATTGCATTTTTTTATAATCTTTAGGAAGTAATACACACTATGTTTTCAAAAGTAATACATATGCATTAGAACCCCTACATTTTGTTTATAATCACGGGCTCGAGTAATCACTTATTATGCACATGAAAAAAACTGCTTTAAATTCCCACCTACCCTCTCATTTCTAACACGCAACGTTGTGGGTTCTATTACGGTACGACAAATTTGTGTGACAAAGGTGTTAATGCGACCAAAAATATTCGATTTGCTTATAGATATAAGGTCTATTCTTTCTTCTCTTGCGTTACACTTTTGACAGAGTGGTAGTGGCTCGCTTCACAATCCTTCGCCACTCGTCGCGCCTCTTTGCCTTACCGACCTTAGTCTTATTGTGGCTGGTCTATAAGATGCAGTCAGCACTTAACATTAATTTGAACTGCACGCTAGTTTGCCACTTCCGTTACATTAAAAAAAAAATAGACTGACAGTTTGACCACTTAATGTGGTGGTCTTTTCGTCTACATATTTAAATACCTACTGGAGATCTATGCAGTATCGTTGTTCATATAAAGACCCTTATCTATATTTGCAATAGTGCCCCAAAGTTGTGACGAACGTGCTTAGAAGTGGAACTAAGAATAGGCCACAGAAAGACTTGTCAAACGTCACCATTTTCACGAAGAAAGTGGCGCCACCTCTGCCGTCCATAAAGATCCTTGTCGTAAGTAATTGGCTAGAGAAATCCGCTTTGCCCGCCAATTTATCCGACAGCAACAAATCACCATTAATTGCTAGCTTCCCAGTTCCCATTGGTTGAATTACACGGGTATTTTTACCGATGTATCGTATTAATTAGCTGAAATGTGAAATGCGAAAGCTATTTTGATTTGAACGTAAACGCAACTTCGCGCCTGTAATCCCCGAAGGGGTAGGCAGAGGTGAGGCAGAGATGCATGCATTCAAGCATACCTGCAAACACCCACGATTCGTCGGTTACGTTTTTGGCCCATGTAACACGTGGCGAGTCTGTTGACATCTCCGGGCACATTACCAAACTTCGAGTTACTGGGAAATTGCCAGAAAATGGATAAATCCCAATAGAACCAGAGATAAAGGACTTTACACCATTATCTCTGATATCCCCCTACCCGGGAATCAAACCCAGTACCTCAGCATAGTAGTAGCGGCCTGTTACCACTAGGCTACCGAGGCAGTGTAGTTATAGTCGACGAGATAAATATTTAGAGAATCGATTGGGAAGAAACAGCCGGTTAGTTTTTGATTTTTTTTGTTTGAACGTTGACAGACAAGCATACGGGCCACCTGATGGAAAGTGGTTACCGCCGCCTATGAACATTTACTACACCAGGGGAGTTGTTAACGCGCTGCCAGTCCTGAAGGACTCTTTTGACGCAATGTTTGAAGAACCCCATATTGTAGCACCTAGGGAACACCTCAGAGAGAAGTTCGTTCTACAATTGATTTTAAATTGATTTGACAGATATTTTTGTGAGTTAATTCCACGTCATCTGTCATGTTCCCATGTGATAGTGTGGTAAATTGACTTCTGGAAACTGGAATCATGCTGCCAAGGGGGGGGTTTTCCATCTAACGGGAAGATATCGGGAACAAACAGCCGGTTCCGTTTTTAAATTGATTTGACAGATATTTATTTATTTATTTCCACGTCGTCTGTCGTGGTAGTAGTAGTAGTCTAAATGGTAGTGTTGAGCACTATCGTGTTCCGGTTAGATGTTAACGTATGGCCCCGTAATAACTATCACGGAAACATGTACTGGTGGTAGAGCTCCAGTGACAGAGCTCGCGGGCGTAGGCACCACCGCATTACCTAATATACTTGCCGCTAAATGGTAGTGTTCAGCACTATCGTGTTCCGGTCAGGTGGTAATGTACGGCCCTGTCATTTCCGGCACAGAGGCATAACACCTTAGGCTTCAGGAGTGGTAACGCATCTGCATTTTTACCTCTGGGTCATTGTGTAAGTGTCTATAGGCTGCAGTCATCACTTAACATCAATGTGAACTGTATGCTTGTTTGCCACTTTTAAAACATCGCCTCAGGTCTCAGAGGTGGCAAAGCATCTACATTTTGACTCCTGGTAGTTGTGTAGATGCATATAGGCTGCAGTCATATCACTTAACATCCATGTGAACTGCTTGTTTGCCGAATTGGTTACTTGGTTGGTTCAGGCAATAGTGCCTATATTTTAAGCTCTTCTACTAAAACTAGTTCTACTAAACCGGTTCGAAGTTTTAAATCTAGATGCGCTGTAATCATGATGTTGCAATCAACACATTTGCATGGATTGCATGTTGGCTGCCACTTTGAACAACACATGCTTCATTCTGACATCAAGGGCAACACAATTTTGTCCTGTTTCCAGAAAATTCCATGCAGCGGCGGAGCTTGTATGTAAGGTATGCATTAATAAATTGCATTTTATGATATCCGCGTGCAAGTCCGACGCACGCGATGGTATTAAGTTAATATGTTTTAAATATTTCTTGAGGAGTTCAGCTATGTGTTTTCGAATGGCTTTTACTCGTGACATTCCTTGTGGTTTTCAATTCGATTTGTACGTGTTTTCTGCTGTCAATTCCTGAAGATTTAAGCTATGTTAGATGTGTATGATGATATGATGTGTAAGGTGGTAGCAGGCCACTGCTACGTTGGGATCCTGGGCAGAGAATATGTAATAATACTACGTATAGAATGGACACTTCGACGTCCCGCCCGATTTCCCCGCTTCACCCAACCTGCTCCCCTCTTAAGGGCGACGGTTGGTATTTTCTACGTGATACGCACACAGGTGCACGTGTAAATACACGTCACTGATTGATGGCTGTGTAATAGAGACCAAATTAAGCGTTTGTATGGAATTTTAGCGGAGTGTCTGCGGTGTGTCCTGGGTTCGATTACCTTTTTCCCTTCATATCTATTGGGATTTTCCATTTTATGGAAGTTTCGCAGTACTTGTAGGTTGGGCTACGTGTGCCTCTGCCTGCGTCTTCGCAGATTACAGACGTGAGGTGTCGAGTTAAAATAAGGTAACTTAAAATTTAATATCTAAAGTTACTGTCACTTCTAGGAAGACGACAGTATTCTGTCTGTACATTGAAATAATCGTGCCAAGGCATGCAATATTGCATAATCGTTTGATATGCAATAATATACATACAATGCAGTTATTTGAAATCATACCTTAAACCAATAAAATCAATTTAATGTTTTAGGGTAATTTAAGCCTGGGTTGTACACCCAGGCTAAGTACTTAAAAAAAGTAAATAAAATAACTAATACTAAGTAATTAAATAAATTATAATATAACCACAATTTCAGCGGCAGCATTAAGTCTGAGGGTGAGATTCACAGATCGCACTACGACTTTACTTTGAGCAAAGTACGCTTAGAACTGCCGAAACTCATCCTATACTGACGACCCGGTTAGTCCAGCGGTGTGAGATGACCGTTTGATTCGAAGGGTCGCGGGTTCGATCTCCGCACCGGGACAAATATTTGTATGGCCTGCAGATATTTGTTTCGGGTCTGGGTGTTTGTGTATGTGTTGTATGTGTACAACGTCACCCACGACACAGGTTTATACCTACTGTGGGACTGTGAGTGTAAGCGTATTTTTTTTTTACTGACAGTTCTAAGCATACTTTGCTCAAAGTAAAGTCGTAGTGGGGTCTGCGAATGTCACATAGTGTGGTATTCACAGACCGCACTACGACTTCGACTTTACTTTCAACAAAGTATGCTTAGAACCGTCAGTAAAAGTTACGACTTCGACTTTACTTTCAGCAAAGTATGCTTAGAACCGTCAGTAAAAGTCGTAGTGCGGTCTGTGAATCTCATTCCTTTAAACAGTACTAACGCAATTAAAAATTTTGAATCAAAGTGTTTACTTACATATTTTGCTGTATATTACAGGCAAAATAATAAAATTTGTCGATTATGAGTTGAACGACCGACGCGATGTCATATAAATCATCTTATACCTACGTTATTCGTTATACTTGATAACCAAATAAATTTCAAGTTTCAAAATACGCAACAAGCACGCCATGTAATTTGATCCGGCAAATTATCCCCATATATCGGCTCTAGATAGACGGACCGCATTTCAACTGAAATCCATATGTAATAAAAGTGGCAAACAAGCGTGCAGTTCACATTAGTGATGACTGTAACCTATAGACACCCACACAATGACCAGAGATCAAAATGCAGATGCGCTGCAACTCCTGAGGAATTAGGTGTTATGTCTCTGTACCGGAAATTACAGAGCCGTACACCACCACCTGACCGGAACACGATAGTGCTGAACACTACCATTTAGCGGCAACTATATTAGGTGAAGCGGTGGTGCCTACGCGCGCGAGCTCCGTCACTGGAGATATACCACCAGTGAAAACCACCTGTAACCGGGCTGTTCGATTACAGTCGGTGTGCAGTTCACACGACTGCACACCAACTGCAATTGAACCGCAGTCGGACTGCGCGTTTAGTTTGCAGTTCAATTGCAGTCGTGTTAACTACATTCAAACTGCACCTGAACTTCAATTTGCGGTTGGACTGCAGTTGAAATGCGGTCCTCTAGAGCCTTGTCGTGCCTACACCCAATCGAAGTTCAAAGGATATTTTTATGCGTATAAAAACACAGGGCGGGTATTATTCGATGCTCGTAAAATAAAGCACGTGCCTATTTACGTTCACCTAAAGTTGGGATGAGGACATAAAAGCAACTTTATATCCGCGGGCTACCTTCAATCGAATGTGGTTTGGGCTCAGCGAGATTTTATATGCCTTTTGGTTCCTGATAAGTGTTAACGGGGGTTAACTTGGTGATCGTTTTGTGAGGAATATTCAAGGTGATTTTGAGGATGAAGTCAATATTTTATCGAATACGCAGAATTTTGCGTTTTTTTACTATAAGACCAACATTTTTTACTGGTGGTAGAGTTCCAGTGTAGGAGCTCGAGGGTGTAGGCACCACCGCATTACCTAAGTTATCTGCCACTAAATGGTAGTGTTCCGGTTAGATGGTAATGTATGGCTCCGTAATAACTATCACAGAGACATAACATCTAAGGTCTTAGGAGTGGCAACGAATCTGCATTTTGACCTCTGGTCGTTCTGTAAGTGTCTATAGGCTGCAGTCATCACTTAACATCTTTGTGAACTGCATGCTTGTTTGCCACTTCCATTACATTAAAAAAAAGTCAACCAGTTAATTGTTCTTTCAAACACAAAATCATCGTAAAACCTATTTCACCAACTTCCTTATCCATTCAAAAAACGTACTCGAAAGCAGCAAAAAAAATGCAACATTTCTTTATATAAAACGTTATTTGCTTAGTTTTCGTTTCTAGAACGTTGCCAAAACAACGTGTCAACGGAAGATCCGTTATTTAACATCTAGTTGAAATGCAAAGACAATAAGCGCGTCGTCAAAACTAGCGGCAAGGAACAGATCCTGACAGATTTTTGGCCGCTCCCATATAGAGCATATTTCACATAACATCAGAATCTTCATTCGATTATGTTTGTTTTGCACAGCCAAATTCACTTTATTGATCCGGCTACATGTCTGGTTTTTGAGGCTTTAAAAGCAGTGTGTACAGTGTCTGGAATCTGTAACTTCGTTATTAAAGGTAAGTAAAATAAATAACTGCCTCGGTAGCCTAATGGTCGCAGGCTACTACTTACTTCGCTAAGGTCCTGGATTCGATTCCCGGGTAGGGTTTTATGGGAGATAATGGTGTAAAGTCCTTTATCTCTGGTTCTATTGGGATTTTTCAACTTTCTGGAAATTTCCCAGTACCTCGGAGTTTAGTAATGTGCCCGGAGATGTCGACAGGCTCGCCACCTGTTACATGGGCCAAAACGTAACCGGCGAATCGTGGGTGTTTGCATGTATGCTTGAATGCATGCGTTTGCCTCTGTCTACCCCTTCAGGGTTTACTTTACAGGCGTGAAGTAACGTTTTTTTTACGTTAGTTTTAGTACTATTACAAATCATTTGACATCCGTGGCTCACTCACGTTGGGTCCTGTTGAAAACCAGCGTCAGGTACCTCTTAAATGAAGTTACCTGACATTTGCTGAACAGGACACCTTTTTGGCGCAGCCGTGAGGCACATATTACATGTTATTATAGGTTTGTACCTTATAATTTTAGAAAATGTGTGATTTTTTTTGTTAGCTACGTTCTATGTCTTTTTTTAAGTATGTGTCTTGTTGTTGTGTCAAATAAATATTTCTTTCCTCTTTCCTTTCTTTCCTTTACGTAAAAAAAAACGAAGACACGAAATTGGGAGGGATTAGTTTAAACTTATACACTTGATACTTGAAATTAAACTAGGTCTATTGTCTACAAAACTGGGGTGTTTGCAGAAGATTCAAAACAGTGACCCTAAAACTGGAGACATGGCATAGAGGTATTGTGCCTAAAGTCGTGTATTGTGGTGTTAATGAGAACACGGGTGGGTGGTGTGATATTAATAGACTATAATAGTGTAATGTGAGAACGCTGTTACCGGTTGATGTTCACTTTCAAGTCGCTAACATTGTTTACGTGCTTGCCTGTTACTGGTTAAGTGTGTTAGTTTCCTTGACTCTTTATAGTAAAACTGTTTTTACGAATTTATCTCGCATATCATACAGACGTTTCGATCGTCAATTCAGTTCAGTTGATTTTCAGTCTTCCCCTTTTTTTTTTGTCTTTTTTGTTTTAACCAAAACGGCTCCAACGGAAGACCAGCGCTGATCGGTAGATCGGTCTCCAATTCAGCATTGTGTTGATCAATCAGCACAATCTATTTATGGCAACTTTTTCAATTAATGTGTGAATGTAAGTGTAAGTTTGTATGTTTATTGTTGTTGTAAATAAAATATTTTTTATTATATTCTAGTCTTCCCAGGACCACGAAAACTGAAAAGCGACCTAAACGCAAATTACATAAATAATAGTTTTAATTCAACGAATATAACATAATATAGTTTGTAATGGAGTGCCAGCTTAAAGCTGGAGTACCAGCTTATTATTTTTAAACTATAGTTATATATAAGTTATGCTATACTGGTGGTAGAGTTTCAATGCAGGAGCTCGATGGCGTAGGTACCATCGCATTACCTGATCTATCTTCCGCCAAATTGTAGTATTCAGCATTTTCGTGTGTTCCGGTTTGATGGTAATCTATGGTCCAGTAATAATTATCACGGAGACAACAGCTTAGGTCAGTAAGGTAACAGGGGTGGTAACGCATCTGTATTTGACCTCTGGTTTTTGTAGGCTACAATCGTCTTTCTGAACTGGATGCTTGTTTGACACCGCAAACGTCTGGCGTAGAGTTTAGGATTAACCCAAAAATAGCAACTTTTTTTTCTTTAATTGTGTCTTGAGAACGTAGAGCCAGATTTCACCGTCGTAATGAAACGCGTTTAACGTCTTTAAACATGTTCAATAACACTATGTGGATTTAATCGACGAAAATTATTAGTGATATGGTTGAAATTGGATGCAAATTTTAAGTTAAAACTCGTTTTATTAAATTCAAGTCCCAGAGCAAATGGTGAAATCTGCCTTTACAGATTGTTGTGGTTGGGATTTAATTCGACTGAGTATCGGATCTCATGATGGTGACAATCGCCATCCGTCCTCTATTCTGGCTGACCTCTATACTGGCTGACCTGCACTGTGTAATCTAACAACCGTACCCAATTTCATTTATACAATACTAGTTCTGCTTGTGAACGGCGGTTTGTCTGAACCAGTTAAACAATGACTTCGCGGACAAACAATAGAAAAGAATTTTAACCAAGCGAAAGTCAATTTTGAATTTGCATAAAGCGGGGGATTTGACGTTTCGATTTTCGCTTAATTAACGCTCGTTGGGGACAAAAAGAGTTGGCCGCCCCTATTTTCCTACAAATTTTCCTTCAGACTTTTTCTTTAGGGTTGCCACAAATTTAAGAAAGTTGACATTTTACCTAACTTCGTAAAAAAACGTAAGTTCACGCCTGTAATCCCCGAAGGGGTAGGCAGAGGTAAATGCGTGCATTCAAGCATACACCCACGATTCGCCGGTTACGTTTTGGCCCATGTAACAGGTGGCGAGCCTGTTGACATCTCCGCGCACATTACCAAACTTCGAGGTACTGGACCAGAAGACCCAGAGATAAAGGACTTTACACCATTATCTCTGATAACCCCCTATCCGGGAAACGAACCCAGGACTTCAGCGTTGTAGTAGTGGCCTGTTACCACTAGGCTACCGAGGCAGTTAGTAAAATTGTCACTGCTCTAATTCGTTTATAGTTAAGCAGCTGAAGTCTTTTTTTGTAGTAAGCTTTTATTTATAGACAACTCAAATTTTATAAAGTATTTTTGAGTATAGTATGCACTAAACATAAAGTTATCGATGTAATTGTACTAAAATTCAATTTTAAAGTTTTTGTTCCGGAGAGTGTAAAATATTTTAAATATTCTTTAGATAATATTTATAAGCGGTTTTACCTCTATTATTTTAAGCTATTGCATAGCTTCTATCGAGGGCCTTGAGCGCGGGGACCGAATCCAGAAATTCCGTAACGAAAAAACCTCACGCTCCCCACTCCGACGGGCACGGAGGTGTGGTTTGAAGACCGTGCATTGTCTAACGTCGTTTCTTTTCGGCAGTCTTCGACACGGTGTTTGTGTGCGTGCAACTAGACGTATTGTACGACTCTGCGAAGCTCGCACGAATTGAGACGAGCTGCTCCGAAATCGGACGAATACATAAGCAGCTGTTTATATGTATTGTAAAATAATAAAAATATTTCAAACAATATTAACTTTTTTATTTAATAAAAGAAAAAAAAATGTTCTCTTATCGGTCACCACGCTCAAAAAGTGTAACTTGAATTAAAATCAAAGAAAAAAGAAATACTGCATAAATAAAATAATTAAATAATTATAATTGCTTAAGTTGATACAAAATGCTATGCAATAGCTTTAGCGCGGCAGTCCCCGAGTGCCACACGTCGATTTTTTTTTCTGTACAAATCAATGTATGGAATTTTCTTTGATTCTTTGTAATTAACTTTCACTTCAAACTCAAATATTATTATGAAAACAAAATTTTACTGTCCAAAACAATTTTGTGGTAATAATGAAACACAATTTTTAATACGTGTAATGATGACACGAGCGTGTTATTTGCGTAATTTGCGACAGTGTAGTACATTCACGTCAATACTCACTATCTTCTATTCGCAGAAGTTATTTGAATTTTTTATACAATGTATCAAACTCGTAAAAATTAAATGCTATTACTTACATGCTATCGTAATACAATGCCATACACCCACACAATTATTTATTTACATCCTCCCCAGCAAATTGCTTACGAAATACAGAGTAAATGTGCAATTCAACAATGTATAAGTCATTATTTATATGTAGAAAGAATGTCGAATGAGCGAATGACTAAACAGATATACAATGCGAATGTGGATGGTTGCAGAGGCCCAGGAAGACCAAGACTGACCTACCATGACCAAATAGGTCGAGTTCTGTCTGATGGTGGGGTCAAAAGTCTTAGGAATCGGCGTGCATGTATGAAGAGAATGATGAAGGTAGACGAGGCACGAGAGGTTTGTCAGAACCGGGATATCTGGCGCTCTACACTCTCTGCCTACCCCGTTAGGGACCTGGCGTGAAGATACATACATATATATTATTTATATGTATACCTTACTTGCTTACTTGTAGTTATACCACATACCATAGAGCAACACGGGCCACCGGCCGCGGTGGACTGGAGGAGAGTAGCCATAGCGTTTATTACCGATGCAAAACAGTCTGTAATTTTTTGCGGGGAGGAAACGCGTGCGACACACGCACACTACAAAAATCGTCTATTACTACGAAACTCACAATAATTAAGAAACTCGAAATAAGCATGCAATTCACGAGTGTTAAGTGATGACTAGATGATGAATGATGGATATCTACATCAAAACCGGAGGTTAAAATACAGGTACGAGGCAGTTCCACAGTACAAATATGAACAGTATGGAAACTACGTGCATAACGTTTGAAACGGCAAACTCACACAAACATGGGCATCGACGAGGCCCTAAGCGGTTTTCGCGGTGCTGCAGTAGCGAGTCACTCGCTACTCGATACCTTAATATTTTAGTTTTTAATATTTGTTGTTACAGCGGCAACGAAAACATAATTAATATATATAATTAGGCATAATTTGTGAAAATTTCAGCTTTCTGGCTATCACGGTTCATGATAGATGGCGTGGCGACAGACAAATAATGAAACTGACAACCCTACCAGGCAATAAATTGATGTCGTCTCGCCTGCATTTTGATAGTCGAATAATTTTATCTTCATCAACATCGAGTTTTGTAATCATCTTGTAATGAAGACCATTCTATTCCTTTCGCAGATCAATAACTGTATCAAGTAATGTCAGTATTCCGTGGCAATGTTTTGAATTGTCAACTTAGAATTGCGGTCAATGAAGTACTATTTGAGGACTTTTTTTTCAAAGAAAGTTATAATTTGTTTTTCAAATTACGTGTTCTAAAAATGTGTCTATTGTTGACTTTTTTGTGTGTAATGTAAGTGGTAAACAAGCATGCAGTTCACATTGATGTTAAGTGATGACTGCAGCCTATAGACACTTACACAAAGACCATGGTCGAAATGCAGATGGGTTACCACCCCTGAGGCCTAAGGTGTTATGCGTCTGTGCCGGAAATTACTGTGAGATTTCAGATTAATGGTCATAGCTCACTAGAGCCAACCGGCACCCGACCAGCGCCCGACCGCCTAGAGCGGCCTGCGCTCATTACATCAAGCCGTAAACGCGCAGACGGCGCGGTCAACGCGCGTACGGAGAGTGGACCACTCGGTGACCACTAGCCCAGCTTGTCTTGCGTTGTCTTTGCATTGCCAACTCGCTGTTCCCAAGTGGACCGCGTGCGGTCCGCGAGTGTTTCGCAAGTTACATCGCGTCGTTCACCCGTGGACCACCCGTCGACAACGAGTGGACGCCGTAAAACGAGGCGGTGCTGGTCGGGTGCCGGGTGGCTGTAGTGAGCTATGACCCTAATTTTTGTTACAATCAAATAGAATATTTGATTGTGATTCGTTACAACATGATTAAACATGGTTGTAAAGATCGTAAACTATTCATTTTTTTACGCGTCAAAGTGATTTTTAATTTATGTGTTCTTAGGATTTATCTCGCGTACATAAAACTTAAATGGTTTTTAATTACTTACCCTGGGTTGCACCCATGTTTGTTAAAGTCATTGTAACATTTCACATCCTTTTCTCACTCAAAGAGATCTGCTAAAGTTAGAGAAGGATGTGAAATGTTACAATAACTTTAACAATCATGGGTGCAACCAACCCAGGCTTGAAGTTTAGGATAAAAGAATGGAAGAAGACTTTTTGACGTGACAACGTCTTAAATTAGGTTGCGGCTCGGAGTCACTCATGAAAAAGTGTAACGCCCGGTAACGTAACGATGAGTCACCGAACGAGAGAGAGGCCTGCCGGACCGGCGAATGCCTTTCTACCGAGAAAAAGACGTTGTCGCGTAAAATCTTCGCCCGTAAAACCGACTTTACAGGCAACCAGTTTTTTCCCATAATTTTATATTCATATGCATTTACCTATTTTTCATTGATAATAATATGTATTCATCTGTATTTTCAAACGTGAATGTCTTTTGTGACATCGAAAACTGGGAACTATTTCCAACTACGTAATGACTGGTCTTTAAGTTGAAGCATTACGACTTCAAATAAAAATATTACCGACGTTTCATAAAACTGACATGAAAACAAGCGTAACTTGAGATACTCCGGGACATTTTCAGTCCTGCAATAAAAAAATCACTCTGATAAGCGCCAAGGCCGCAGCGTCCACGTGCCGAAAGGCTGTTTGCATAATAAGCTCAGATTAAACTTTAGCATGGCGCTGGTTGCTCGTATAATTCAATAGTGGACTGATTTCAAACTCTCAACGACTTGAGCTTGTAAACTGTTTGGACGCATTTTAAGCGAATTGGCTTCTGTAATTTTGATATCTTTTAATCCCATGACTGTAATAACAAACTGATATAATGATATGTTCTGTATGACTGATATAAGTCCCTTATAGCGTAAAGGACTTGGCGGAGTGTGTGGAGGGAGAGAGTGTAAAACACCAGATAGGCCGGTCCTTACACAGTTTACACACCTCCGGTGCTTGTTCTACATTCAACATTCTCTTCATACATGTACGCCGTTTCCTAAGACTTGACCATCGTCAGGTTTTGTTTTGTATGTCAGTACAATGTGGATAAGGTAGTATGTTTACCCAGACAAAATCATGAATATGTCAATTTGTTCTGAAATATGTACCTATTCTAAAAATTGTATTACAAATGATAATGTCAAATGTCAAAATATTTTTTTTTTATTATCATCTTATCTTATTTATGTAGACTCGTAGATTAACCCCCTTATTCATAAACGTACATTAGATACGTTTTAGCTATAGAATGCTTTGTCTTTGTCAGTTGCATTGTCAAATGTGCAGGATAGAAAGAGACAAAGGAGAGATGAGCAACACTTTAGCTAAAATACGTTTATGAATAAGGGGGTTAATCTTCCGTTACGTACGTTCGCAAATCAAGAATCTTATCCATGTGGACTTGTAGATTCAATCTTGCATTGAGTACGTTCGCAAAAATCCGCTATAAGTACCACACTGACTGTAGACCTGAGAAGTTCCACCCGACCGACTGGACACCTGGCAGTGCTAAACGGTGCGGTTTTCACGTTCGTTCCTGCCCAGAACGTGTAAATTGTGGAACAAACTTCCCTCTGAGGTGTTCCTTCGGTGCTACAATATGGGGTTCTTCAAAAATGGCGTCAAAAGACTCCTTCAAGGCTGGCAGCGCGTTGGCAACTCCCCTGGTGTTGCAATGGGGATTGTCCCCTGCGATGGTGACCACTTTCCATCAGGAGGCCTGTTTGCTTGTCTGTCAATATTCAGACATTAAAAAAAAAGACACTTACCAACCACTATCATCAAAACAAGGCAAGGCATCGCAAACAATTACACGATCCAATGCATTCATAGTCAATGTCGGGTCTGAACGTTTCGAGACCATTAAACTGTCACTCTTGACGTGGGAGACGGCTAATTAATTATTTATAGTTCTGAGTCGTAGATACTTCCCCCAGGACCGGGTTCGATTAAATGATATTGCGCGCAATGTTGTATTTTTTTTTATTTTCGTATATTTCGTGAAGTATTAGAATTGAGGTTAGCAAAATATGTGCTGTTAATAAACTAATGCTGACAATATGCAGAAATAGGACAGAACACCTGGTTCCGTTTTTAAATTGAATTGACAGATATCTCAATTAAGCGTCGGTGCGCATTAATCTCGAATAAAGAAGGTATGATATTCTTCAGTCTATAACCTCGTTGAATTCATGGGACAAAATAATGTATAAATAATTTTTTTTCGTTTTAATTTGATTTGTGCAATATAATATAGTTTTCATATTTTTACCTTCATTTTTTCTTGTTTTTTTATCATACTTGATATTTGAAATACTCATAAGGCAGTGAAGAACAATATTAAAATTAAATAATTGTTTTAGACACTTTTATTCTATATAAATAATATTTAATGTTGAAATAATATAATAATAATGGCAACCCATTATACGTCCCACTGTTGAGCACGAGTCTCTCCCCTTTTTTGGTGGGAGGCCTGGAGCTTACTCCACCACGCTGCTCCAATGCGGATTGGTGGAGGTAGGTAGGTTAGTGGCCAACCCGCTATCGGATGTTTTCAAACCTTATAGTCGTTAAAACCTTGTCGGAGGCCCATAAGGCCTCCGACAAGGTTTTAACGACTGCTATCAATCGATAGCAACCGGGACCGACGGCTTAACGTGCCCTCCGAAGCACGGAAACGCGCGTTTAATTTTGCCACTACATCACACTACCCGACCGCGCCCGTAGTGCTTAACCGAGTAGATCGCTTACGATCTACACCAGCCGCCGGGCCATGCGCGATTCATTTAATGTTATAGTAATCAGTAAATACACTTAATATCAGTGGTTAAGTGTAAATATTTGTCACGTCAGCTCAATAATGTGTCACATCTGATCTTTAAAAGCTCTTCATCTATGACACATGCCAAAATACATTTAACGAACATTGTAGCCTAGATAATCTAACAACTTCAAGGCTAGTAGTGCTACATCATCAAGCCTCAGATAAGGAAGCTGGTCTCATCTGTCAGTGCTAACTGTTTATTGACTCGAACATATTAACATTACACTGGGACCTCAGCCCTTCTAGTGATTATTGCAGTACATAAACTCAAACGGTCTGGGACATCCATGCGGCTATCTCTTGGGACTAGTAACTGTCTATCTGCAAGTAATTGTCTGGTCGTACATTAAGGTCTAAACAGAATACAATGTTGGAGACTATATGTACTTACATTGTAGGTTGTGAAATAGATCAATGAAATTAAATTTTGTTATGGACTACCGTTCGCCTGCCACTTAGTCCTTCCGAATTCTTACAGGAATAAATATAAGTTTTCGTCTCGTATTTAAAATCGTTAGGGGTTGATTTAAAAAAAGCCGAATGTTGTTCCAGGGTCTCGAACTATTCTTAAATAAAATCGATTCAGCCGTTTTGACGTCAAAGCGGAACGTACAGACAGACAAATTTAAAATATTAGAAGGGATTTTTATATGAACCAACATGAAAATAAAAAAAGATACCTTCCTACTTAATTGATTTTTGTAAACATACAGTACCTACTCAACAATTAATATTGCACATCGAGTCTGCGAAAGAGACGATCGCATTCTTTCGACTTCGTAGAGCGTTATCTCTATTGCACATTGCCTACGTAGGCACGGACAGTCCAGTATTGGTCAAAACTCGATCAAAATGGTCGACAAACGTCAAATAGGTACGGTGCGAAAGAGATAACGCTCTACAGACCCGAAATAAGCCGAAGTATCCTTCCTAGGCTCGATGTGCAATATTATTGTTCAGCACTGTAATTTCTTTCGCATACAATTTAATTGGCATTCAAATTTACTGATACCTGAAATCACAGCTTTGGAGAATTCTTCCGCTAGTATAACCAGCAACCGAACAATGTTGGTCAAACCATTCCAAAAGAGTGGTAGTAAAAATAACAATATAATGTTCGGCCTTGTAATTTCCGGCACAGAGGCATAACACCTTAGGCCTCTGGAGTGGCAACGCATCTGCATTTTGACGGGTCGGTGTCTATAGGCTGTAGTCATCACTTGAAATCAATGTGAACTGCTAGCTTGTTCGCCACTGGCATTACAAAAAACAACGCAGGATGAGCAGCAGCGATAAAACTACCGCTAATGCGATCGCCAATCCGCCTGCCAAGCGTGGCGATTATGGCATATTCTCTCCTTATGACGCACAACACTGTTGTGGGCGTCTTTGGGGAAGGCTTTGTCCAGCTGTGGACGTCTATCGGCTGAAATGATGAATTAAATATTGAATGGATAAACAAACAGATTTTTTTATGTGTCTAATGGAAGTGGCAAACAAGCATTGATGTAAAGTGATGACTGCAACCTATACCCTATAGACACCCACACAAAGACCAAGGCACACCGCGGACACACGCGCACCTGTGTGCGTAGCACGTACAAAATACCAACCGTCGCCCATAAGGGGTTGAGTGATGCGGGGAAAATCTGGCGGGACGTCGAAGTGTCCATTCTATACGTAGTATGGTTACATATTCTCTGACCAAGGTCAAAATGCAGATGCGTCACCACTCCTGAGACCTTATGTGTTATGTCTCTGTAATAGTTATTATGGAGCCATACATTGCCATCTTACTTGACACAATAGTGCTGAACACATAGAGCATCACCGGAGTGGAGTAGCCATATGCTAACTTTCTCCTCTATCAAAGTACAAGCAAAAATGGGCCTATACCGGTCGCCTAGATGTTTAAATGTGTGCGTGAAATTGTTTCTGTATTTTGTTAAAGTCAATTTGTGAGTTTTGTAGTAATAGACGATTTTTGTAGTGTGCGTGTGTGTCGCACGCATTTCCCCCCGCAAAATTTTGGCGACAGGTTGATTAGGTAATGCGGTGGTGCCTACGCTCTCATTTTCTGCACTGGGACTCTACCAGTACACACTGAATACATCAGAAATTCAGTAATTAATTTTCTTGCATTACCTTTCTTCTATAATTTAATGTTTTTATCTTAAAATTTTTAATGATAAAAGTGTTTTAAGTCTACATTGAGCAATCGAAATAAATGTAGGGTGCGCATGCATAACGGAGGGTGTCGTGTCGACTTTGGTACTTAGTTGATTAAGTGCCCAGAGAAAGACAGTTGTATTCTGGTGGCAGAGCTCCAGTGACGGAGCTCGCGGGCGTAGGCACCACCGCATTACCTACACCGGGCAGAAACTAGTACAGTCAACATCATTGGCAAACTCCACACTTTACAAACACTAGATGCCGTTTTCAACCTCAAATCCATTGCAAATCCAGTCCCGAACTCGTTTAGTAGGGACCTCTTTAAAATGCGTCCTATCGACATGTCCGTTCCAGGACGAGGGTAACTATTACCCCGTTGCCGTTCCATTGACCCCGTTAACAGATCCCCATTATAGAGAGCTATAAACTGGACGACAGCGGCTAGCAGGACGGCAGCGGAGCGGCGCTGACATTGTTAATAATTTTCTTTAAATTGGACATCTAGAGTATGTTTTAGTGGGTTAATCACGAGACTTGTAATTAAGCTCTGGTGATGGAGCTCGCGGGCGTAGGTACCACTGTATTTCCTAATCTATCTGTCGCCAAATGGCAGGAGTGGCAACGCATCCGCATTTTGACCTGTTTTTTGTGTAGATGTCTATAGGCTGCGTTTCCGTGCTTCGGAGGGCACGTTAAGCCGTCGGTCCCGGTTGCTATCGATAGATAGTCGTTAAACCTGTCGGAGGCCTACTTCATTGGGAAAATGGCAAGCACTCAGTGTAGCGGCGCGGGTGGCGGTACTGGCGCTTACGGGAGAGTGCTGCGTCGCTGGCATCGTCAAACCACAGCGGATGAAACCGATCTGTATAGCTTTTATCTTGACTAGGTTTGTGATTTAAATGTCCATGATAACGAATAGCGATGATTAATTATGGTCGTTATGTCGTTCATAATTGGGAGACTGCAAAAAACCGCTGGCTCCGCTGCTTGCTCTGCTACCCGCGCCGCCAACCGCTATCGTCCAGATTGTGGCCTAACAGTGACTCCTATTAATGGAAGCGCTTTGTTGATACCCTCACATTTGCCAATTAAACTGCTTTTATGGTGATGTGCTTGACTGGTTTTTGATGGTTCCAGGGAAGCATATTTGCGAGTGTTGTTAAAAAATTTAAGGAAAATGATTTCTTTCGAAGGTCAATAATGTTAGAATCAAATGATTCTAACAATAATGTTGGTTTATTCTCATAATTACGAAAGAAGTCTTCGAACCTGCCCGACGCACATGTTTTGACCCTACTAACTTTGCACTGAATGATTGCCTTACAATTTAGGCAATGGGAATACTTAATTTGATTAATTTACTGTTGGACTGTTGATTTTAATTTAATGCTGGTGTTGTTCCATTGCTCGATTGCTCGAAGTAAATTTATAGATTGGTCACCAAATAATTGTATACAGTCCAGCATAATCGTATTCCAGTATTTCTTTCTATACCTTTTAGTTTTTGCTCCTAATATTTTTTGGTGAAAAACTAAACTTCTTTTGACAACTTATGATATATCTTCACAAATCCAGAACTTATCTAATTAATATATTTTCGGTGAAACCATCTTGGAGTCCTCCCGTAGAGAACCTCTTTGGCGCGAGCCATCTTGGAATCATCGAGGAAAATACATTACAAACCCTGACTTTATTTGCTACCTCTTCATATTGAAATCGTTTTAAAAAATACCATTCCCAGCACGGACGTCCAGCGGTTTGTCACTTGTCACAATCCGAATCATGTCGACGTCTAGACAACACCTTGTTATCGATTATACAGTTAAGAGAAATTATGTAAGGGGACGCTCTGAAGGCTCGTCAAGGGAACTGGGGGCTGCTTAATTACTTGTGACGTCACAGATATCTTCCGAAAGGGTGACGTTTCGCTTTGGATGTCTCCAATGCGAACAAATGTGTGGGCTTAATTTCGCGTTTTGAGGTTTGATTAAAGGATCTGAGTTATAAGGGAGAGAGTTGAAAGCATTTTGTTGAGAATGTAAATAAGTAAGAACATGTTATTTTATTAAACACAATAGAATTTGGCAATTGCGAATGCATTGCAAATACAAAATGCGCTGGATTAATGGCTTACTACTGAGAGATATGAAGGAGGCCTCTGGATTGGAGAGTTAAGTAATTTTTTAGTTTAGGAGATTCTTAGATTTCGCAGTAGTATTCCTTGAGTGAACGAATTAAATCAATGAAAGATATACGCATAGCCAAATATAATATTCACAAAATCTATGAGATATGTTCGCTTAATTGGTTAGGTATATCAATACCAGTATTGGTCAGATTATTATTATCGATGTCTGGTGTAGAGATATTTATCAATATTAAAATCACTTTGTAACTGATTGACAGATACATGCAGCAACATTTAAAATTTATTTTTTCTAGTATTTTATTGAGTAAATAACACCGAGCATGATAAATTCGATCGGTGAAAAAACAGAACGCAATTCGAATATTCGTTCGAACTTTCGACAATTCAATTTGGATTCCGTGTAGTTTAAATTTGTGGCTTGTTTTGTACGTTGTAATAATATTTTATAAAGTTGGGTTGTCGACCCGCCGTATTCATCTGGGGTTGTTTATATAGGAGCAATCAAAGTAAAGGGTCGTAATATGATTGTCCCTTGTCTAAAGCTGGTATTCCACGAGCTAATATGAAATGCACAGGAACTAAATTGAATGATGAACTTTCGTTGCTGCAACATGTGCATTTCTTTGCTGGATGAATAAATAATATTGGAACAGATATTAAGCAAATACCTTAAACTCTACGCTAGGAATGCCTCAAGGATATAAATATGATTTAGCAAACGTTATGATATTTTTATGTTGTGATAGTTGGCAATAATAGTTGACATTTACGATTGCTTGATTGATCCCATATTTTATAGAACAATCGAAGTAAAAGATCATAATATAATGTTCCCTTGTCTAAAGCTGGTATTCCAGAAGGTAATGTGAAATGCACAGGACTTAAATTATATTTAAGGACTTAAATTGAATTTAAGGACTCAAATTAAATTTAAGTCCTGTGCAGTTCACATTACATGAACTTTTCGGCAACTTTGCGTGTTGCAGGATGAATAAATAAAATTGGGATACATGCGTTAATGTTACGTCAGGAGTGCCCCAAGGATCACATTTCTAACCGATTTTATTTCTCTTGTTTCGAATTCTACACAAAAGTCGTCACACAATTTTCGAATTTTAGACACGTGTCTGTAAATTTATGAAACTTTCCTGGTGTGATAGCAATAAAATTTGTATTTTTATATTTTTTAGACTTTGTGATGTCACACAACTTGCCCTTTGTCAATGAAATGAGATTCCCTTTGACTTTAAATGTTGTCTCTGGATATTAAAAGTCAATTTTTATATTTTATGCCATTTCACCCCCTGAAATTTTATCTTCCAACTCAATCTTGCATCCGCCGTATCCTATCTGTTCCAAGTACAGATAGCATCATAATACGCATTGTCGTGAAGTACCCCGGAATGTCGTACTAGAACGGAATCTGAGCTATAAAACCCACTCCGAAAGAATAAAAGGAAGGCAACGTTCCATTGCCGAATGCCCGACCTTTAAAGATGGTGGCGGTATAGATTTTAGAGGCTGAGATTAATTTTAAAATCGAATCTTTCGCAACTTAGGTTTAATTTATTTTTACGGGTGGTAGAGCTCCAGTGACGGAGCTCACGGGCGTAGACACCACCGCATTACCTAATATACTTGCCGCTAAATGGTAGTGTTCAGGACTATCGGGTTCCGGTCAGGTGGTAATATAAGGCCCTCTAATTTCCGGCACAGAGGTATAACACCTTAGGCCTCAGGAGTGGTAACGCATCTGCATTTTGACCTTGGTCTTTGCCGTAAGTGTCTATAGGCTGCAGTCATCACTTAACATCAATGTGAACTGCATGTCTGTGTACCACTTCCATTACATAAAAAAGAAATGTAACTTATAAAGACAGAGTATACTGTCGCTATTGTGCGATGATACATTCGACGTATATAAGACGTTAACGAATCCAACTCACCCATTTTGTTCACATCAAACAGTACACAAAGTCACGTGATAAAGCGAGTGTAACATAGGATGTTATCCGGTTTATTTCGGAAGGGAATTGGGAAGATGGAGGCATCCCTACGGGACCAAGTTTTAACGTAATCGGATTTGGGTTGAATTAAAATTGCTCGCATCATTCCTTAGTTACGCGGTTCATGCGATACATTAATCTCACAAGTAACATAATTTATACAAATGGAAATTTATTATATACGCAAACATTATATATATCAAGATACATAACATTTTATAGCACTATATTATTTACCTACGAATAATAATGTGCAACTAAGCCAAAAATGGTTTCACGTAAAGACACACTGTGGGCGGGGCATAAAAAGGACACACCGTAGCGCGAACTGTTGCACGTTTCCTTGCCGCTCGGCGAAATGACCTTGTCGCGACCAATCGAATGAAGGTCATTGTTTGTGTTGTTTGTTTGAATGTTTGTTACTATGTTATTATTTCAGTTAGTTTATTTGCATAAATAGAAGCAAAATCGAAGCGAGGATTATATATGAGGTACATTTCCAATACATTATTATTCATAGCTATTTACCGGTTTATTTTGTTCTGAATCATACGCACACGCATACACAGATGTGTACACCACCACAGGAAAACGTATGTAATCACACCACATAACAGGCAGATAATATACATCGCAGGGTTTTATTGGAAGTATGATATAGGTGATTTGTCACGAGAGGTGAGTAGTGCTCAGTCAGAAAAAAATTAAGTAAGAGCGTAAGGGAGACCCCATTGGGTCCGATCTGCAACTTAGGGTACCTAGTGAGGAATGTGATACAGGACTTCGAAAAGTGTAACACGGAATACCACGTCCATAAGTTTACTAACACGAATCACGTGACAACGGATACACGGTACCACGAAAAATTTAGCACCGAAGCCACGCGACCATGAATAACAGAACCTCTAATTCACTAATACGATTCACTTGAAAAGGAATGCACACCACCACGAAAAACTTAGCACCGTAACCATGCGATCTCGAATATGACAGAACCTCTAAGGAGAACACGTCACTATAAAAAAATATAATTGATGGGAGGGTTAGACATATACGAAAAGTGGGGTGCAACGTTTGCTTTAGTCATCTGGAGGGGAACGCAAGGTTCACCTGAGCACTACCTACTGGTAGTAGAGCTCCAGTGACAGCTCGCGTAGGCATCACCGCATTACCTAATCTACTTGCCGGTAAATAGTAGTGCTCAGCACTATCGTGTTCCGGTAAGGCGGTAATGTTTGGCCCTGTAATTACCGGTTCAGAGTCATAATCTTAAGCTTCGAGTCAAAACACTTTACTGACAGTTCTAAGCGTACTTTGCTCAAAATAAAGTCGTAGTGCGGTCTGTGAATCTCACCCTAAGGGCTCCCACACATAACTGCGAATTCGCATCGCATCCCAAATATCTGCGAACTTTATTTTGAGCAAAGTACGCTTAGAATTGTCAAAACACTTTACTGAGAGTTCTAAGCGTACTTTGCTCAAAATAAAGTCGTAGTGCGGTCTGTGAATCTCACACTTAGCACCGAAACTTATCCTTCACGAACACAATTTGAAGGTAGGTTTGTAAATAGAAATACCGTCCCCCTACAGTTGATGTGTCGTCGATATGCGCGGGCACGTTGTATGCTGTTGCCCCTTGTTGTCTCTAGCGTTGTTTCGAGCGTTTAACCAAGTTAAGGCTTTGGCCCTTTCATCGCTGTGTGATTACGTAGCGGGTAATATTTTCTTTGAGCATGGTTAATATGGCGGCGAATCGCCTTAAGTCGGGCTGCCTTACCTAAAGTGGCGAGGTGGCATCGAATGCGTTTCGCCTAGCTGTCCGTCCGTCCATCTGTATGACACAGCCCTTTTATTCTGAAACTATCAAATATATCGCCTCTTTACAAGAATAATGTGACATTTCATCTAAATCGTTCTTTATGAAATGCAACATTATTCTTACAAGAATAACGTGAAATTTCATCTAACTCGTTCTATATGAAATGTCACATTATTCTTGTAAAGAAGCGATATATACTCTATAATCACATACTTCAAACTCAGTAGGTAGTATATTGTGAACCGCTTCATGATTTTAATACAAAAAAAATATTCGTGTAGTACATACATGGGACTGAAACTAAAAATAATCATTTTTCAACAAACCTATTACATACCTTTTAAAACTCTCGTGTTTAACACTCATATCACTGATTTTACGAACCGTTTTTGACTATATCGAAAATTTATATCGCGCCACGACCCGGTTCGAAAAATCAGTGAAACCTATAATAGGGACCACAGACTACTAATCTTAGAATTGTGATTTACGAATGTCATTCCTTCATTCTTCTTCTTACCTCGAGAACTGTGGTGAGCCTAAAATTTGGAAAAAATGATCATTTTTGTTTGCCTATTTAAAGGCAAACATATCAGAAATCTGGTATATAATAATCTAAGAGCCTGCGACGCCCAGACCTTCGTTATATTATAAAACCTGGAAATTCTTCTATATATGTCCCCTATACAGGTATAAGCAAAACCAAAATATACAACCTGGGTCGCGGTGGCTTTGGCAGGTAACAGGTAGTAAAGGTGAGTAAAATTGTGTTTCAAATTGGTGATAGCATAAAACTTAGTTTTCATATATTTTAACTTACAATCATATTGGAAACCGCCTCGTCTATCGGCGGACACTTTGGACGGTGACAAACCCTTGCCAGACACCCTCACAGTCTAATTATTTATAAATCAGCTTTCGTCATATTATAAAATCTGACTTTTATATATGTTATTCAGAAAACTCTACGAATAATGTTTCCACAATTCCCAGTCACTTTCGATGGTTCCCCTATCTTCCCAGACACATTGAAGTCTACTCCAGGCGTGCGCGCGATGAATATATATGTACGTTGGTGCGAGTAAAATAGCGCGATCTATACCTACTTTAAATTTATCAAAAAAAATAATTATGTAGATTTATAACCGATTAAAATAGTTAATTTAAAAAAAATAAATGAATGATATTTTTATATCAACAAAATATGAAATCTATACAAATAAATAAAATTGGAGTGTCCGTTTGTAATATTAAAATAACCACTTTTTACTAAATGCATATGTATGTTTACGCGGTACATATACCAAAATAACATTTTTTACAATTTTTGTCTGTCTGTTTGGCGGGGCTAATCTCGGGAACGGCTGCACCGATTTTGACGGGACTTTCACTGGCAGATGATGTAATAAGGAGTAACTTAGGCTACTTTTATAACAGCTGCGCCCACGACTTCGTCCGGGTAGGTACTGAACAATCATAAATTCTCACGCGGGCGAAGTCGCGGGCACAACTAGTCAACAATTGAATGCGATTCATTACGCTACTAACTTTTGCAAATTATCATTAAATTTTGCATTTAACTGAAATTTGAATTTTTTCAAGTGAATTTTATGGAATCAAGTTGTGATTTAAGAAAGTTGTAAAAAATATCTATCAATTTTTTTTTAAGTATTGTGCAGAAATTTTACAGTTAATTTAATTAATTTTACAACACAATTTTTCTCACCTTTACTACCTGTTACCTGCCTTAAATTATGTATTTCGATTGTTATTTGTAACTTTATATATATTGTTGTAGCTCTATCCAGCCTGAAACACAGGTCTTACCTAGTTCAGGCAATGTTAATTCGAAACATTGTTACATTTTAAGTAGATACTAGTATATTCTGTAATTCTTTGTACTTATTTTACAAATAAACAATTATTTATTTATTTATTATTTACATTCATCTTCTTACCTCGAGAACTGTGGTGAGCCTAAAATTTTGGAGAAATGCTGATCTTTTTTGTTTGCCTATTTAAAGGAAAAACTATCAGAAATCTGGTATATAAGATAACATAACCAATCACTATTTTTTTTTATGTAATAAAAGTGGCAAACAAGCGTGCAGTTCACATTGATGTTAAGTGATGACTGCAGCCTATATGTATATAAACACTAACACAATGACCAGAGGTCAAAATGCAGATGCGCTGCCACTCCTGAGGCATTAGGTGTTATGCCTCTGTGCCGGGAATTACAGAGCCGTACATTACCACCTGATCGGAACACGATAGTGATAAACACTACTATTTAGCGGCAAGTAAATTAGGTAATGCGGTGGTGCGTACGCCCGCGAGCTTCGTCACTGGAGCTCTACCACCAGTGAAAAAAAATATTGTACAGAACCCTATCCATGCGAGTCCGACTGGCACTTGGCTGATATTTTTTTCTACTCTATTTATAAACAGTAACGACCGCTTTTTATGTGCTCTCGCAATATTCAACGTTTGCATCACTCATTTCATATGAGATATGATAATGAGATGCGAACGATTCGTGAATGTCTGAAACCTTGGCATTGTGATATTTGTTTATTGACCTCTGTAACAACATCGAACAGTTTTTTTTTAATGTATTGGTGACGGCAAACGAGAATGCATTATTTTTTTAATGTAAATATGATAGCAAGTAAGCATGCAGTTTACATGGATATTAAACATAGAGCAACACGGTCCACCGGCCGCGGCGGACTGGAGGGGAGTAGCCGTAGCGTTTATTACCGATGCAAAACAGTCTGTCATTTTTAGCAAGGGGAAATTTGTGTGACACACACACACAACAAAAATTGTCTATTACCACAGTCTAAAGAAAACGAACGTGTTAATTACCTACTATTACTACGAAACTCGCAAAGAGCGCATGGCCCAGCGGCTGGTGTAGATCGTAAGCTATCTGCTCGGTTAAGCACTACGGGCGCGGTCGGGTAGTGTGATGGGTGACCGCTAGTGGCAAATTAAATGCGCGTTTCCGTGCTTTCCGTGCTTCGGAGGGCACGTTAAGCCGTCGGTCCCGGTTGCTATCGATAGATAGCAGTCGTTAAACCTTGTCGGAGGCCTTATGGGCGGTTTGAAAACATCCGACAGCGGGTTGGCCACTAACCCACCCACCTCCACCAATCCGCATTGGAGCAGCGTGGTGGAGTAAGCTCCAGGCCTCCCCCCAAAAAGGGAAGAGACTTGTGCCCAGCAGTGGGACGTATAATGGGTTGCCATTATTATTATTATTATACTACGAAACTCACACCTTGACTTTAACAAAATACATAAATAATTTCGCTTACACTTTTAAAGATCTCGGGGACAGGCACAGGAACACTTGTGCTTGTACTTTGACAGAGGGGAAAGTCTGCATATCTACTCCCCTCCGGTCTGCCGCGGCCGCCCGGCCGGTGGCCCGTGTTGCTCTATGGTGGCGGCAAACGATTTGTGTCGATGTCTATAGAGACATCCACACAAAACCAGAGATAAAATGCAGTTACGTTGCTGCTTCTGACACCTTAGTTGTTATGTCTCTGTGATACGTATTACGGGGCCATACATTACACATACAATACTGCTGAACAAGGAACATTTGGCGCAAGACAGAGATGCTTTTTTTTTCTCACGCATTCCATCGCGTGGGCTGTGGGCTGTCGTCGAAGAGGTCAACTGGTCTTTAAAAAAAAATTGAGGGTTTGAGAAGACCATTAATTTCTCGATTATACAATCTGTGTGTGAAATATTTAGCTTTATAGTGCTAAATTTAAAAAAAATCGAAGGTGGCAAACAAGCATGCAGTTCACATTGTGCGTGTTGTGCCGTCTCTACAATGGTGAGTGCTCTGCTGAACTGTTTGACATGGTGCCACCGTGTCTTTTCCTACACCGTACTACCCGCCGAAGAGAGAAGTTGCACCCTCACCGACTGGACATCTGGCAGTGCTCAACGGTGCGATTTTCACGTTCGTTCCTACCCAGAACGTGTAAATTGTGGAACAAACTTACAAAATAGGGTTCTTCAAAAATGGCGTCAAATGAGTCCTTCAGGACTGGCAGCGCGTTGGAAACTCCCCTGGTGTTGCAAATGTTCATAGGTGACGGTGACCACTTTCCATTAGGTGGCCCGTTTGCTTGTATGTCAACCTTCAGACATAAAAAATAATAGGTCATCAGTAGCTCAATTGGAAGAGCGGCTGGACTAGATTCCCAGTAGGCCGCGAGTTCGAGTCTCACCTGAAGTCAAATTTTTCTTTCCATTTTTATTTAAATAAAATATATTTCACAAGCATGTGTTAATGCGAAATAATATAAAACAATTAAATAAATTGCTGTTAAGTGATGACTGCAGCCTATAGACACTCACACAAAGAGCAGAGGTCAAAATGCAGATACCTACGTTGCCACTCCTAGTCGGGAGTTACGGGCCCATACATTATCATCTAACCGGAACACAAAAGTGCTAATCACTACCATATGACTAATTCACTATTAGACGACCCGGTTAGTCCAGCGGTGTGAATTGACTGTTTGATTCGAAGGGTCGTGGATTCGATCCCCGCACCGGGACAAATGTTTGTATGGCCTACAGATATTTGTTTCAGTCTGTGTGTTTGTGTATGTGTTGTTTGTATATAACGGCACCCACGACACAGGTTTATACCTACTGTGGGGCTGTGAGTGTAAGCGTATTTTATTTTATTTTTATTTATTAAATGGCGGCAGAGAGATTAGGTTATAATGTGTATTGCCTACGACCTCGGGCTCCTACACTGGAACTCTACCACCAGTAAAATAATTAATGATTATTTTATGATTAATGATTAATTAAATTAATGAAAATTAACGATAACTTCATAAATATGTATTGTTGCTAATGATTAAGATATCATTTTCTATGCAGCACCGTTAATTTTAAACCATTAGTTTAGATGTCCATCTCACTAAATCCAATTAGTAAAACTCGTATGTAGATCAATGAACCCGTTTCAGATTTATCATAATAATGGATTTGGCGGATCTTGAATTAGATTTTGGTGTATGACATAGGGCTGTTGATATTTTATTAAAATATCGAATTTTCGTTAGATAGATATTTTTTAATTTTCGAGCTTGACCTATCGAAACAAAAATATCGATATTATATTTTTATCGGCTTTTCAGAATAGTTAAAAAAGAAGAACGTGCGAGCAAAAAAAAAAAAAAAATGTTGCCTCAGCGTAGCCTCTTAAAATCTCTTTCATTTGGTTCAAATATAGGTACCCGAGGTATAACGCACGAGCAAAAAAAAAACGACATATCCATTAAATACACTAGATTATGTTTACAATGAGGTTGTAGTTTAATAAAAACTTAAAAAACATAAATAAAAAAATTGGAGTGTCGATATCAATTTTTTTTCCAATATCGAACTATCGATATATCGTTCTAAATCAATCGGTGATAAATATCGATTTGATATTTTATCAACAGCCCTAGTTGACATGATACAGAATGTGAAGCTGAAATTTATGTAGCGTAGGTCCCGTCCCACAAAATATATTTTATAGAATAAATCTCATTTCTTTCACTAGGTAGATAGGATTGAATCGCGGATGTACTAGAGTCTAGAGTAGAGATATTTTTTATTAGGTACTTTATTTTTTAAGTAAATCATATAATTAAGGTGGAAAACAGTTCACATGGATGTTTTTCTTTATGTGATAGAAGTGGCGAACCAGCATGCAGTTCACATTGATGTTAAGTGACGACGGCAGCCTATAGACACCCACACAAAGACCAAGGTCAAAATGCAGATGCATTACCACTCCTGAGGCCTAAGGTGTTATGCCTCTGTGCCGGAAATTGCCATCTGATCGGAAGACGATAGTGCTGAACACTACCATTTAGCGGCAAGTACGAGTTTATTAGGTAAAGCGGTGGTGCTTACGCCTGCCAGCTCCGTCACTGGAGCTCTACCACCAGTAAAAAAAGTGATAGTAGCCTTTAGACATCTACACAAAAACCAGAGACCTACGACTTCGGTAGCTCAGTTCGAAGAGCGGCTGGACTAGTTTCCACCGCGAGTTAAAGTCTCGCCCGGAGTCAATTTTTAAATTCATAAATTCTCACGCGGACGAAGTCGTGGGCACAACTACTGTAGACTAAAATGAGAACTGTATGCACATTTGTCGCTTTAGAAACACAAAAAAAAATACAAATGACTTGAAGCCTCGTGAACAGCCTTAATTCGGGTTACAGTTTTGTACTTCGTCACGCTTCACGCATTACCAGAGCATCCGTGAACATGCAAAGTTACTACTGTTTTGATGTTTTTTTTTGTTGCCTACAAAGTACTAACTAAGCGGCGTAAGTATCGTGAGTAAGCATTTACATGTCTGTGTTAAAAGGGGAGCCATGTTTTTGATATGTTCTTAGGTTTTCGCGAGCTACACTCATTGAAATAAAACTATTATTACGGATTTATCTCGCGTATATTAAACTAAAATGATTTTATCCCAGCCGCAGCAGTCTGCAAGACCTCAAGATACCATAAGTAATCATTGTCTTAATCCTGAACGCTACGCAAGGCGTTTACGAAATCGATGGAGGTAGCTACATATAATTTTTTCAAACTCCTGTCAGACAAATGTCACCTCAGTCTGCCCGGGACCACGGAAGCTGAAAAGCGACCGAAACGTCGGGTTGATTTTAAAAATCATTTTAGTTTAATATACGCGAGATAAATCCGTAAAAATAGTTTTATTTCAATGAGCCATGTTTTTGTTTCTCTCTCGACATTAGGAGGGATAATTAAATGGATATCAATTAACTTGTTAATGAGTTGTGTGACTGTATTGCAATAATACAAAGGAGATGGTCCAAAAATGTATGAAGTTGTTATCAATTAATGTACAGTTCGTAAAATTATAGTCAAAACTATTCTGAACCAATCCGAATATCAATTTTAATTAATGTTGTGTAGTTTTATTGTTTAAAAATAATTAACTTTACACAAAAATATTACATTCCAAAATATGGCGATGGCAATAGACAATTCTTTTCAGGTTCTTGAGTGTACAAATTGCCATAATCAGTAAAAAAGACCTCGATTGAACAAATTCTCTTGTTCTCTTTGTTTTAATCAAATTAACTTTATTTTTCCTTAAATCTTTTAAATACTAGCTTTCTTTTGATGTACTGTATCAACACATCCACTGGGATCACCAGGTTACAACTCCTTTTGCTTATAAAAAAAGCGCCTTCTGCTCTCGCCGATTGCCTAGTGAAGTAGACTTGTACCGTCTCGAGACGTGCCGCCTACAAAAGTCCGTTCTAAAAAAAAAGGTCTCAGAAAGATAACACAACCACAAGTTGCAAAGATCACTCACTATATCATAAGAAATAAAAAATTGTATATATATATTTTTAAGTTTTATTAATGGTATGATACCAAGCCTGACAGAAGCATTTTTTTCAGAAGCATAACTGTATAATCTGTATTATTATAAAGTAAGATCTAGTACCTATTTTGTAAAGAAATTGAGATAAAAATCACATCTGCTCCTAGCCGGTTTAGAAACTTAAATAAGCATCATAAAGAACTTTAATCATAATAAGTAACCTTAAAAAATACGGTACAATCTATGATAAAACACGTATTCACGTACCTACGTATATCATCATATAACATCTTCGTTCTGTTTACCACATAAAAAGCCACGTTGCCCGAAGTACATGGCACGGTATAAATAGGTGGCGGTTTTTGACTCGGTTCTGCTATAACAGGCCTATTACGGGACAGACGGCGATGTACTGTCCTCGTAAGAAATTTAATGAGTGGCGTGAGTGATAGCGATCATAGCGAATTACAAGAAAACGTGACATGTGTAAATGCATGTAAGGTTTTGTAAAATTATACCATTGGTTTATTATCTCACAATTTATCTGTATTTCTTATTCTTATCTTTTATTATACCACCTCGGTATTGATTTAGTATTGAAACTAGATTTTTGAACTGCATCAGTAGCCTAGTGGTAGCAGGCCAGACTACTACTACGCTTTTGTCCTGGATTCGATTCCGGGAATCGAACCCGAGGGCTTTCAGAGATAACGCTGTGAAATGCTTTAGCTCAGCTTCTATTGGGATTTTTTCATATTATGGAAGTTTCCCAGTACCTCGGAGATGCTAATATGCCCGGAGATGTCAACAAACTCGCCAACTGTTACATGGGCCATAACCGGCGAATTGAAGGTGTTTGCATGAATGCTTGTATGCATGTATTTGCCTATGCTTACCTTTTCAGGGATTACAGGCGTGACGTTACGTTTTTTTTCTGATATGATGGTGACAAATGAGCGTGCAGTTCACATTGAGATGTAATTTAATACTGCAGCCAATTGACATGTAGTTACCATGTAAATCACTAGGAGGGGATTTATTGATGACACCAAAGCTAGTATAAGATAAGGTTCCTTTGAGAAGATACGAAGGATCCTTGGGTTTAGTTTAGATGATTTTTTTTGATGTTTTCTTTTTCGATAAATTGATGAAAATATTGAAAATATGTAGTTACATATAATTATATCACTAGAAAGAACAATTATGGATGCAAAATTGTTTCCATAAACCTCACTATTTATTCATGATATTAAATGGCTTTGTAATACATAATTAATATCTAACAATCGTTTGTGTTTTAACGTGGCCGAGTAGTCAGGAAATAATAACGACTGGTATCATTAATATAAATGTTAATGGTGGGATGAAGCATCGAAATCATTTGTTAAATGAATTCTCAATCAATTCGTAATGATGATAAACGTTTCTATATTGTTAAATGGATGAAATAAAGCATCTATAGCGAATAAATCAATTACAATATCCGTCGTTTTATAATCATGCAGATATATTTTGTCTGACTTTTTAAATTGAAGTATATTTTGGCAGTCGAAGTTATAAAGATTATTCTGATTCATTAGACGCAGCAATCCTTAAATTTCGACAACCATAAATGCTTCATCTCTACAATAAATAACAAACATTCGCTTTAAACAACATGGTTATTTGATTTATTTATTCTTTTTATGCACAGAGATAGTACATAAAGGCGGACTTAATGCCACTAGGCATTTTCTCCCAGTCAACCTATGGGTTATGAAGAGAGCGACGATGTAGGTGCAAAACCGGTCTAAATACAGAAATCATCAATGGAAAAAGATATTTACTGATCATGATAATTATCATATTCTACTATGGACCCTACCCTACTGTGAATTCGTGATATTATTTTTCATTTTGCGGCGCCTTTTTTATAAAGAACTTGTTTTTTTTGCGATACCCGAGACGGTAATACTAAAGTTCTTAGTAATAATGTATAAAATTAGTATAGGCCGAGCGCGAGTTGAATGCAGCTGTCATAGTACAATTTGTACTCGTATACATTCGCAAAAGCGATTCAGTTAGGCGGCCGAGTCGCCGCCACGCTAGCACTCGCGCCCCACTCCTAGCAGTAGAAGTGAGCGATTTCTATTCATGACGCGCGCACGCACCGACAACATTGCGTACTTTACTTTCTAAGTGAACAGCGTATACCCACTTATCTACGCCGAGTTATCGATGTGTTTAATAAGTTGGCTAGATTTGTTTTTACCACGAATTGAGTGGGTATTGCGTAAGGCGAAAAAATACGTCTTGTGATTATATAGCCAATGATAATTTCTTGTGATACAAAGCTAGAACTCATTGGAGATACCTTAATAATTGTTTTATATTATTTAGCATTAACACATAAAAAAAAAAACGTAACTTCACGCCTGTAATCCCCGAAGGGGTAGGCAGAGGTAAATGCATGCATTCAAGCATACATGCAAACACCCACGATTCGCCGGTTACGTTTTGGCCCATGTAACAGGTGGCGAGCCTGTTGACATCTCCGGGCACATGACCAAACTTTGAGGTACTGGGAAATTTCCAGAAAATGGAAAAATCCCAATAGAACCAGAGATAAAGGCTTTCTCACCATTATCTCCGATAACCCCCTACCCGGGAATCGAACCCAGGACCTCAGCGTAGTAGTAGTGGCCTGCTACCACTAGGCTACCGAGGCAGTATATTACAGTTTATATATTTCACAAGCATTAACACATGCTTGTGAAATATATTTTATTTTAAGAAAAATGGAAAGAAAAATATGACTTCAGGCGAGACTTGAACTCGCGGCCTACTGGGAATCTAGTCCAGCCGCTATTCCAATTGAGCTACTGAAGTCCTGCCCGATTTGTCAAATCTTTCCTTCACATCTATTGCATTGCTTTATGGTAGCAGCAGCGCCATCTATTCCCAACTATGCTAGTTAGGCAACCGATATAATAGAGATACCTTGAGATACCTTGTTGCTAAGCTAAGCTAGCTAAGGTATGACCCCGTATTAACTACCACAAAGGTAAAAGATCTTAGTCTGCAGGGGTGGCAACGCTTCTGCATTTTAACCTCTGGTTATTGTGTAGATGTCTGCTGCAGTCGTCACTTAACACTGTGTACTGCATGCTTGTTTGCCACCACCATTACATAAGAAAAAAACTGTAGCTACCGTATAGTAATTTTGGGTTCCTACTATCAGGTAGAATTATTCCGTTAGTTAAGTCTTTGTTTCTAGAAATTGTTTATTTTAAAATATTACTAACTTAAAGAAAATAATTTTTGAAAATATTTAAACTTTGCAGATTGTCTACGGAAAATACAATGCGAATGTGGATGGTTGCAGAGGCCCAGGAAGACCAAGGCTGACCTACCATGACCAAATAGGTCGAGTTCTGTCTGATGGTGGGGTCAAAAGTCTTAGGAATCGGCGTGCATGTATGAAGAGAATGATGAAGGTAGACGAGGCACGAGAGGTTTGTCAGAACCGGGATATCTGGCGCTCTACACTCTCTGTCTACCCCGTTAGGGACCTGGCGTGAAAATAACCAAACCTGAACCAAAAAAATTACATCTTGATAGATGTAATTTTTTGGTTCAGGTTTGGACTTAACTAACGGAATAATTCTACCTGATAGTAGGAACCCAAAAGTACTGGCAGGTAGCTACAGTTTTTTTCTTATGTAATGGTGGTGGCAAACAAGCAAATCGAAAACAAATCGAAACATCACTATTTGCAAAAAAAAAAACTGACCTAAGAAGGCGAACTATGTAATAATGTTTGAAAACGTATCTCCGGATGCTAAGAGGTCGCCAACTAGCGGATACACGGTTTTGGATAAAACAATAAAAAATAAAACTATTCTACCAAATAATTTCTGCGATACTGCAAAAGCACTTACGCAACTCCGTTTTCCCGATCTAGGGATGAGACGATACGAATATACGATACTCGATATAATATATTTCAAGTACTTTTTATATCGCCACTTTCGAATTAAGTCAATATGTAAAAATAAAAAGCCAATAGTATCCAATAGGTAGTTAAGTTACCAATAAATATGCATCAACATATTTTGTCTTTTTTAGAACTTTATTGTTCTACTAGTGGCCCGCCCCGGCTTCCCGCGGTACAATGTTGCCTACCCTCTCCTATTCGTCTTAGCGTGATGATTATACATAGATATAGCCTAAAGTCTTCCTCGATATCTTTTATAGTTTAGGCATCGTACGCAAAACTTTTCTGGTTGATTTTTTACACTTTGTGTCTGAAAAACCCAAATATCTTACGAAACCCTATTGTTTCCAAAACAAAATATAACCTTTGTTACCCGTGGATAATGTAGCTTTCGAATAGTGAAAGAATTTTTAAAATCGGTCCTTTAGTTGTTGAGCTCATTCATTATAAACAAACAAACAAATATATATACAATATTACCTCTTTATAATATTAGTTTAGACTAGCTGTGCCCGCAACTTTGTTCGCGTAGAATAGTGACTTTGGGACTTTGGGCTTTTGGTTATAACTTTTTGTCAATTTTCGATCATAAACACTTTTGGGTAGCTAAAAAATCACTTTACAGTTATGCTTTTCTGTACACGATTTATGACGTATGGCCATCGGGGATAAAAGCACACAGGCTGCTAGGATTGCTAACACTTGACAGAGCCACATAACTGACCGTGCGAAAAATAGCTAATTATGTCTTTAAACGCGCAGTCGTATAAGTACCCACAACCTACAAATGTCCATCCTATGCAGAACTGCATCTTAGAAATTTTGTGCTGCTAACAGAGAATGAAAGATAAATTATAGATCTATACATAATATATGCACTCCGTAAGAGCCGACAGAAGGGAAAAATTGAATATTAACGTTATGCATTTTACCACTAATGCCACCAACACCACTTCTATCACCACCACCACTACCACCACCACAAACGTCACCAACACCAACGCAACTAACATCATCAAACACCTACGCCACCAATGATACCAACGCCACCAAAGCCCCCACCTCCGCCACAATCAATGCCAACGCCTTCAAAACTACTTACAACACCACCAACATCACCAACGCCACCAATGCCACCATCGCCACAAAAATGATCACCATCACTCCTAACGCCAAAGTCACTGCCACCAGTGTCACCAACAACACCAACGACATCAATGACACCAATGACACCAATGACACCAACGACACCAACGCTACCAACGCCACCAACGCCACCACCACTACCACCACCACCAACGCCACCAATACCACCAACGCCACTAACGCGACCAAAACCACCAACCACCATCACCATCATTACATCCAAAAGACGTCCATTCGTCTCCGCTGGACAAAGCCTTTCCCGAAGATTCTCATAACAGTGTTGTGCGTCATAAGGAAATAATATGCCATAATTGCCACGCTTGGCATGCTGAATGGTGATCATACCGGCGATTGTTTTGTGCCGGGACGCTACTATGCGGTATGCTTAATGTTACTAACAGAGAAAAAACCGGCCAAGTACACGTGCACGTCGAACTCGTGCACGAAGGAATTCGTACAAAAAATTGCATAAAAATAACGTTTGTTGTATGGGTGTAATATTTACTTTACTTTTATTTAATTATTTATTGTGGAAGGTAATATACAACATAAGACCTAAAAATTCTGTGAAATATTATGCGTCTACTTGCTATGTGTACCGTTATTAATATCGAGCAAAACTCGATATTAATATATTAATAACATATACAAAATAAACACGTTTATTGTATGCCCCCTTGGACCCTTTAACATTTTCATTTTCTGATTTTTAGTATACAATTTTGTCGTTATAGCGGTAACAGAAATACATAATTTGTGAAAAATTTTTAACTTTCTACCTATCACTGTTTATGAGATACAGCCTGGTTACAGACAGGCGGACAGACGGACAGACAGCGGAGGATTAGTAATAGGGTCCGCTTTTACCTCTTAGGTACGGAACCCTAAAAAAGGTTGATGAAGAATAGTTTAAAAATATTCGATATGATTCTTTAAATTGACGTAACTTTTTAATTTCTGAACCGATTCACATAAAACAAACACTGAATGTTAAGTGAAACTTATTACAATATATTAGTGAAAACCAGAAATCGGATAAGTTGTTTCTGAAATTAGCGTGCACAAACACACAGACAAACAGACACTTTTCCGGGATATAAAGTACCCAGTGTTGTGCGCCAAACGCTAAAGAATAATTATAGCAAGTTTCATCGTAATCAGACCGGTAGATTTTGTGTGATGCTTGAACAAACAGACAGACAAAAATTTTTCTAATCACATATTTGTGTTCGGTATCGTGCTAGTAACATCCCCTGGTATTTATTTTTTTCAATATTTTTAATGTACAGAATTTACACTTCTACAGTTTTATTATAAGTATAGATTAGATAAGGGCGTAATTTAGGTTATGACATTATGAATAAATCTGGCCTTAAATTGTTTTAAACTTTCACGATTTGTATTCATATTTTTATATTGTAAACGGGACTTAATCGCGTACTATTTTAATCGAAGTATTTACCTCGATACTCGACGTTTCGGCCGTAATGGCCTTAAATAATGCGTAAATGTAGAAAAATGAAAAAAAAAATGAACCTCAGGATAACCAGTCCAGCCGCTCTTTTCCCGAAGTAAAAATTTTCTTTCCATTTTTCCTTTAATTTCTAAAGTTCACTCGCATGTGTTATTGCAAAAAATAAAATTGATCATAACAAGCTTATACTCGTACTTGCATAACATCCTCTGTAAAGACGTGTTACTGTAAATATTCATATTATTATAAAAAAAAAACAATCGGTATTGAATAAGTATGAAAATGTTTCAACCGATACTGATAATATTATCGATATTTCAATGTTATCACGTCATCCCTCGTTCGCTATAAGAAACAATTGATACGCGAAGGCAACCATTATCGAGGATCCTTGAGGGGTCCTGATATATTGCCAAGTCACCGCCTTCCAACACTCCCTTGTTTTTTAATGTCGATATTTTCCACCACAGTGCTCCTGGGTACTCATATTATACCAAATATGCTTAAAACAAGTTTTTTATTTTTTTTTCATGTATTTGAAGTGGCATACAAGCATGCAGTTCACATTGATGTTAAGTGATAATTATATAGTGACTGCAATAAGTGCTGTGATAAGTGACTGCAGCCTATAGACACTTACACGAAGACCAAGGTCAAAATGCGGATGTGTTACCACTCCTGAGGCTTAAGGTTTTATAGATAAAGTTTACTGTGATATCGAATAACAATATTGGGTGCAGTATTGCTGTTCGTTTGTCTCGCTAAAACTCGAGAGCGGCTGGACCGATTTGGCTAATTTTGGTTTTGAATTATTTTTGTAAGTCTAGGGAAGGTTTAAAAGGTAAGAAAATATGAAAAAATTGAAGGGAAACAGTAAAAACCACAATTTCATTTACAAATAGTCCGTATATATCAAACCTTTCACACATTATTTCATTCTGAGGCAATACGAAGTTTGCCGGGTCACCTAGTATTGCATATAAAAAGAAATAAAGAAACAAATGATTCCCCTTTATAATATTTGTACTTATAGAAGTACTTATAGATAAAGTTTACTGTGATATCGAATAGCAATCTTGGGTGCAGTAAGTAATAAATAGAAAGAGATGTAAGATTAAATTTGTACACCATGACGACCGGATGCAGAGGGGCTTCCTGATATATTGAACTACGTCTCTCCAAACCCTTGTTTTGTTACTCACCAATATTTTCCACTGCGATGGTCTTGTCTCCCGTCCTCGATTCATTTCGATATCGGTTGTTAGGTAGGACATAGATTTTTAGTGTATCAGGGTATATTTAAAATACTATTAATAGAATTACTATACTACTTTTCACATTTAAAAATTTGGTTTGTTATTGTGGATCTAGCAGTTCCTGATATAATATTAACCCGTCTGCTTAACGGAAAAATTTGACAATTATTGATTTGAATTATTCATTAGCCTCCGAAGCGCACATAGCCCCGTGGTTGGTGTGATCCTAGCCTATGATCTAGACGATCTATACAGTTAAGCACTACGGGCGTGGTCGGGTGTGTGATGGGTGACCGCTAGTGGCAAATTAAAATGCGCGTTTCCGTGCTTCGGAGGGCACGTTAAGCCCTCGGACCCGGTCGCTATCGATAGATAGCAGTCGTTGAACCTTGTTGGAGGCCTCATGGGCGGTTTGTAAACATCCGACAGCGGGTTGGCCACTAACCCCGTATCTTCACCAATCCGCATTGGAGCAGCGTGGTGGAGTAAGCTCCAGGCCTCCCCCCAAAAAGGGGAGAGACTTGAGCCCAGCAGTGGGACGTATAATGGGGTGCCATTATTATTATCGGCCTCCAATGGTCTCTCTGATCTTGACGGTTTAAAAACTATTTCATAAATGTTTGCAATGGAACTTTTGGGCGGATAAAGCATTAGATAACTAATTACTGGTGTTAGCTTAAGCTCCAGTGATAGCTCTCTTTAAATAGCGGTATTTTTCCTAAAAGCTTCAAAAAAGCCTTAGTTACACCAGTACATAAGAGTGGGGATAAAACCCGTGTTATAAACTATAGACCAATAACAGTACTTAGTACTTTTTCTAAGATTCTAGAGAGGATATTAAACAATTATCTTAAAGGCTACTTATCCAAATACAATATTTTGTCTAAAACTCAGTATGGTTTTAGGTCTGGTGTTTCTACTGAAGATGCTGTAGCTAGACTTTCAAATATAGTTGTTAAAAAACTTGACGGTAAAAAGAAATGTTTTGGTATATTTTTGGATTTGGCAAAAGCATTCGACACGGTATCCGTTCCCATTCTTTTAGATAAGCTAGAGCGTATTGGCATTAGAGGAATAGCCTTAGATCTTCTTAGGAGCTATTTATCAGGAAGATCTCAAGCCGTGAAAATAGACAGAATAAGTGACGAAGAAGAAATCGAATTTGGCGTTCCGCAGGGGAGTATTTTAGGGCCATCACTATTTTTAGTGTACATCAATGATTTTTGCAATCTGTCCCTTAAATGCTGCGAAATCGTTACTTATGCTGACGATACTGCTCTGATCGCGTACGGGGACAACTGGACTTCTGCTAAGGTTAACGCAGAGGAAGCTCTATGGAAGGTAATAATATGGCTAAATCACAATCTCCTTACCCTCAATGTCGACAAAACCAAATATCTTCAATTTCAATTACCACCCACCCCCGCTTTACCTGACTCTGCTCCTATAGCTGTTCATTACTGTTCAAATATAAATGAACCGTGCACCTGTCAGTGTCTAACTAGAGCAACTCAAATTAAATACCTCGGAGTACAACTCCGTACAAGTAGATGATCATCTGGATTGGCGACAGCAAATCGAAACAATTACTGGACGAGTTAGAAGACTTCAATATGTTTTTAAAAACTTGCGACTATCAGCTGAAATTTCTATTTTAAATATGGTGTATAAGTCTTTATGCCAGTCAGTTATATGCTATTGCATACCAATTTGGGGCGGTGCTTGCAAGACCATATTGAGGTCATTAGAAATAGCACAAAGGTCAGTTCTTAAGGTCATGCATCATAAACCTCGACTATTTTCTACCCAAAAACTGTATAAAGAATGCAAAGTATTAACAGTTAGGCCATTATACATACTTCGTGCAATTCTTCGGCGACATAGAGACATTCCAGCTGATGTTACAACTAAAGCTAAAGATACAAGGCGTATTGCAATGATTCTCCACTCAACCCAATGTAGAACATCTTTTGCTGCACGACAATATGACGTTACAAGTAGTAGATTATATACCAAAATTAATAAAATTGTAAAAATTTATGATTTAAATAAATTCGAAGTTGGTTTTGAATTGAGCAATTGATTACAACCTCTCTCGTATGAAAATACTGAAAAACTTATTGAAACAAATATGTAGAGTAGGTACTGTAAAATATAAGTAAGTGAAATAATAAAAAAAACTATTAAGCTGATTACAGATGAGTATTACTTCTGAAACTAACGCCCTTGAGCTCAAATGAAACTGTAGTGACATTTAAATGTTTATTACATTATAAGTATTTAACGTGCTTCGCATATCTGGCCGTGTTGAGAGTGACAGGTTCTATTAATCATGACTTTTTAGTTACGGCTAGTCGAACAAATATTCCGTTAATTTTATCTGAGAGATAAAAATACCATCATAATACTCTACAAAAATGCGAATCGTGTATAGCTGTTATTAATATTTATGGGATTGGTTATAGGCTCTCTATCATAAGGTTATGGCCCTAAATAGTAAACAAGTAGAGTTTTTTTTAATTGGACATAGTCATACGGCAACACGGGCCATCGGCTGCGGCGGACTGGAGGGGAGTAGCCATAGCGTTTATTACCGATGCAAAACAGTCGGTCTATTTTTGCGGGGGGAAATGCGTGCGACACACGAGCACACTACAAAAATCGTCTATTACTACGAAACTCACACCAAACATCTAGGCGACAGGTATAGTCCCATTTGGGCTTGTACTTTGACAGAGGGGAAAGCCTGCATATGGCTACTCCCCTCCGGTGTTGCTTTATGGACATAGTCAGTGGCTCATCTCGATACAGGACTAGTTTACTTTATCGGGTAGTGCGTAAGCGCAAAGACTGATAGTAGGGGTCTCCCTTAGACAGTTAGTTGTGATATATCACAACTGTCTAGTTATTTGACGACCCGGTTAGTCTAGTGGTATGAGATAACCGTTTGATTCGAAGGGTCAGCGTTATTACTGGTGGTAGAGCTCCAGTGACGGAGCTCGCGGGCCGCTAAATGGTAGTGTTCAGCACTATCGTGCTCCGGTCAGTAATGTACGGACCTGTAATTTCCGGCACAGAGGCATAACACCAGGGTGTATAAACTTAGTACTAATGCGATGGCAATCATATCAATGTAAGGGCAAGTGAACGTTACTAACACGTAACAACAGATGGCGCGCATATTTGTTCCAATAATGTTCATAGAGTTCATTGAAGTTCATTCATATTGTTGTCAGACGTGGTACATACATGTCATGCTGCAATTGCGTCGTATGTAATATTGCTTAAAAAGAGTGTTTTTTAAGCGTTTTCCGTGATTTTTCCATCGAGTTGAGATGTATGGAATACACGTCACAGATAGATATGCAGAAAGCGGCCCAAAATACTGTTTTTATAATGGAATAGCAACGCACGGGCTATTGACCTTAGATTGTAGTTCCAAAACGAAACACCAAATTCGCCAGACGGCGTAAGTGAGCTGTTGCCTTCTTTGATATCGAAAATTGGTTTCTATTTCAGTATGTATTATAGTACTCTGTGCATAACACCTTAGGCCTCAGGTGTGGCAACGCATCTGCATTTTGACCTCTGGTCATTGTGTGGGTGTCCACAGGCTGCAGTCATCACTTAACATCAATGTGAACTGCATGCTTGTTTGCCACTTCCATTGCATAAAAAAAATCTGCATTCTCGTTTGCCTTGCCGCATTGGTTACATAAAAAAATATAAAGAATTGTTCTTTCAAACTATATTTAACCTGCTTGTGAAATATATTTTAAAGAAAAATGGAAAGAAAAATTTGACTTCAGGCGAGACTCGAACTCGATCTCGATCGAACTGTATCTTTACAATACCTATCTTCTCTTCCATCAAATGTACCAGCAAACGACTTTTTAGCAATGCTGTATTGGTATATAATGAGCTATAAAACCGGTTGTTGGGGAAACAGCGTCCAAATATATATTTTTTTTAAAATAACCTCCCTGTTTAAAATAAATTTAGATTAATAGTATTCAATTCTTTTATTTTGATTAATAATGTTCGACTTAAATACCTAATTAACAAAGAAATAAAGACTGCATTCTTATTTTCATTTCAATTCCTAAATGAAATTGTGTCATTCACACATCTTTTTTTTTTGGTGTGCGTGTTTTTTTTTTATGTCTGTAGGTTGACAGACAAGCAGACGGGCCACTGGATGGAAAGTGGTCACCGTCGCCTATGAACATTTGCAACACCAGGGGAGTTGCCAACGCGCTGCCAGCCCTGAAGGACTCCTTTGTCGCCATTTTTGAAGAACCTCTTAATGTAGCACCTAGGGAACACCTCAGAGGGAAGTTCGTTCCACAATTAACACGTTCTGGGCAAGAACGAACGTGAAAACCGCACCGTTGAGCACTGAGAGGTGTCCAGTCGGTGTGGGTGGAACTTTTCTCTTCGGCGGGTAGTACGGTGTAGGAAAATAGATGGTAGCACCATGTAAAACAGTTCAGCAGAGCACTCACCATTGTAGAGACGGTACAACACGCACATACTCCCAATGTCTCAGATGTTCGAGCCTGTCAGTAAGTCCTGAATCATTAACAATACGAACGGCGCGTTTTTGTAGGGAGTCAAGTGGAACAAGCTAGTATTTGGGGGCTCCCGCCCACAAATTAGTATGAGTAGTAGTAGCTGCCCCGAAGTGAAAGTGAATACTGCCTGGCTTTGTTAAGCTTTATGGATGCCAACTTGGTCTTACACTCAATGTGACTCCCGAATTGCACTTCGTTCGATATGTTAACGCCCAGGATACAGATACTCTTACCAACGGCGATCGGAATGCTCTGGAACTGTAGTGCTACAATGCATGGCGTTGTTTTAAGCGGTGAACGTGCAGACTGGTGTCCTCGAGGGGTTGAACTGCATTAAATTAAGTCGACCCCAATCCGAGACCCGCTCCAGCGATTGTTCGATTTCAGACACAAGTCTAGTCCTTCTTTCCTCGATAATTGTCCGAGAGGCATTTGCCGGGCTAGTGTAGTGTGCATATCCCGTACTATCATCGGTATAGCAATGAAAATTGGAGTTTTGCTCCAACATTTCATTGATGTGCAGAAGAAAAAGCGTGGGAGATAGCTTGCGGCACACCAGCGTTGATAGGTAGTCTGTCTGAGCGCTGACCGTCAACTAAGACTTGTATATAACGCTCAGACAGAAAGTTGGCTGTCCAGTTGCATAGCCTCTCGGGAAGACCGTAGGATGGAAGATTCGCGAGAAGTGCCCTGTGCCTAGAACGCAAGCGATCTACTCGATTAAGCGTTACGGGTGCGGTCGGGTGTGTGACGGGTGACCACTAGTGGCAAATTAAAATGCGCATTTTCGTGCTTCGGAGAGCAGGACGCCGACGGTCCCGGTTGCTGTCGACAGATAGCAGTCGTTAAACCTTGTCGGAGGCTTTATGGGCGGTTTGAAAACATCCGACAGCGGGTTGGCCACTAACCCTTGCAAGTAACTCCACCAACCCGCATTGGAGCAGCGTGGTGGAGTAAGCTCCAGACCTCCTATCAAGAAGGGGAGAGACTCGTGCCCAGCAGTGGGACGTTTCAAGGGTTGCTATTATTATTATGTCATCTGCTTCCTCTTCCTCTTCCTCATAAAAATATCCTCTTCCTCATCCGCAACCTCTAAATTGGCGCATCACAATTCCTCTTCCTCTTCTCCTCTTCCTCAACAACCCTACTCTCTATCGCCACACTATGCCTAACTGGCATAGTGTGGCAATAGATGGCGCTACTGCCACCATAAGGCAATGCAATAAATGTGAAGGAAAGATTTGACAAATCGGGCAGGACTTCGGTAGCTCAGTTGGAAGAGCGGCTGGACTAGATTCCTAGTGGCCGCGAGTTCGAGTCTCACCTGAAGTCAAATTTTTCTTTCCATTTTTCCTTAAAATATATTTCACAAGCATGTGGTAATGCGAAATAATATAAAACAATCATATTTAACCTATTATTTCATTCTTTTACAGGTAATAACCAGCTCTACTACTTCTTGGAATAAACCAGAGAAGGGTGCGTCTTCGTTTAGATTAATAAATATAATAATAAAGCATCGCAGTACGAAGTTCTGAGGTTTAGTTAGAATAATTTTCTTATCTGTTGTTTTGTAAAATATATCAAGTTCTTTAATTTCTAAAATAAATATGTTATATTTTAAACTCCCTTTTGCCTTTCAATTTTTGTAATTTCTCTGCATATGTGTATCTTTTACTAGTCTTGAATATGTATTACGTATTCATTGTTTGTGCTATATCTATCCGTGCTTTTAAATTCATCGGGTTCGATCCCTGTATTGGGACAAATATTTGTATGACCTACAGATATTTGTTTCCGGTCACACACAACAAATACGAAAATACTCAGTGTTTGTGTTGTGTTGTGTGAACAACGGCACCCACGACACAGGTGTATGTATGAGGCTGTGTGTAGTGTATGTATTTTTTCAAAATTTATATGTAATATTTTAAATCCATCGAAATTATGATTGTGGCCTCATTTCAGATTCAGGAAAACTCAAAAGAGTTTCTATATTTTAAAAATGTTGAACAGTAGATTGTTCATTTTTTTAACATTGAAATCATCAATACTTTAGGAGAAGTTTTAAAATTATGATCGATTTAGTAATGTAGCCAAGTGGCAAATTGCACTATAAATTAGAGCACAAAGTAATTTCTAAGTTATTATGCACATTATGTAAGTAAGTTCAATGCCAAATTAAAAACAAATGAGATACTACAATCCCGCACAGCCTCTTCATATCGTTAACAGCAACGATCAGACTCCATTGAAAAAAAATAGGATCAACTTTGAAAACCACCTGCAGAATGCCCCTCCACTAAGATCGGAGTCTACAAAAGAGTTCAACACCTACAAGGATCACGTTTGGCCAGTCTTTAGTTCTCTTCAACAGAAATTGTCTGCAATTAGTATTTACTAGCTTGCCTATCAATCTTGAAAGATATTAAGCCCATAGCACACGGCGTATATTATACGCGCAGACGACGCGCAGGTGGCGCGCGTATACGCGCTTCATACGAGATGTGAACGCAACCTTGTAACCTAAGCACTCGGGGCGGTCGTGAACCGCGCATCTACGGCGCGTATACGTGCTGTAGTCGCTCAAAGACTTCTGTTTTGATCAGAGACTCCTCCAGTCTCCAGTTGTACAATGACTTCGGTTGAGTCTTTTGTACGCGCGTTTGTATCATCAATGCAAACGCAACAATCAGCGTCGACAGCGCCGTAGAATCGCGTTCCTAATACGCGCGTCGTCTGCGCGTATAAAATACGCCGTGTGCTATGACCCTTACGAAGCTAAAAACATTTTTTTTAATCTCTCGCAGGTACTAATCAGGTTTGAAAATTTCTCATATGTTATGTATACGCGTAAATATCTAGGTCGGTACGTATTACCACGTATACAACCGCCATACCTCTTCTAAATTCATCACTCTCTTTATACATATACCCTAAATTTGGAAACTCTTGACCCCACTTTCGGATAGTACTTACTCGACCTATTTGCCTTAAGATAGGTCAGTCATGGTTTTGAATGTATAGCCTATTTATGTACAGTCAGGGGATTCCTTTAAAATCAGTCAAATATTATTATAGCTTTTATTACTACCTCATAAGGTACTCGTGTGGTCAAGTAGTCACTTCATTGATAGACATGGGTACCTTAAAACGGGGTGAATAGGGATCCAGGGGTGAATAGGGACAAAACTGAGTATGAACTTTTTGATTGGAAACAACGAAAATGGTTTATTTTAAATTGCCGTGAATTATCTTTAGTGTTATTAAAGTACATAAAACTGTGATAATAGTGTTTTTTTTTATGTAATGGAAGTGGCAAACAAGCGTGCAGTTCACATTGATGTTAAGTGATGACTGCAGCCTATAGACACCCACACAAATACCAGAGGTCAAAATCCAGATGCGTTACCACTTCGGACGCCTAAGGTGTTATGCCTCTGTGCCGGAAATTACAGGGCCGTACATTACCACCTGACTGGAACACGATAGTGCTGAACACTACCATTTAGCGGCAAGTATATTAGGTAATGCGGTGGTGCCTACGCTCGCGAGCTACGTCACTGGAGCTCTACCACCAGTAAAGTGTGTGGTAACTCCCTTTACAACAACCTTTCTTGATCATTTTGTTGCTCAATAAAGATGTTTATGCTGAGTTGACCATCGACACTTGTCAAAATTTCAATTTTGTTCAATTGTTGTGTGTAAACTCCTTATTTGCTTAGATTTATTCCAATTCAAAACACTTAAGAAATCGAATAGCACCTATTGCGAACCCACTATTAAAATTAACAATACTATCAATGTTGAAGGAAACCCGGCCGACGAATTAGCCGCGCACGCAACACTCGGTAACGGTCGGTATAGCAAAGTAAACAATTACACCGGCATTGTTCTGCGGGCCGATGACCCGTGTTACCAAATCGTAGCTAGTATTCGCGTGTGTGGGTTTACTTGTATACTTGAATATATTCTTGAAAATATTGCTTATTTAATGTTTGAGGCGACACTAAGATGTATGTATGTATGTATCTTCACGCCAGGTCCCTAACGGGGTAGGCAGAGAGTGTAGAGCGCCAGATATCCCGGTTCTGACAAACCTCTCGTGCCTCGTCTACCTTCGTCATTCTCTTCATACATGCACGCCGATTCCTAAGACTTTTGACCCCACCATCAGACAGAACTCGACCTATTTGGTCATGGTAGGTCAGTCTTGGTCTTCCTGGGCCTCTGCAACCATCCACATTCGCATTGTATATCTGTTTAGTCATTCGCTCATTCGACATTCTTTCTATATGCCCGAACCATCGGAGCTTGCCTTTTTTCATTTTTACACCGATACTATCATTCACACAAAGTCTCTTTCTTACGTCTTCATTACGAACGCGATCGGTGAGTGATACACCGCAGATCTTGCGCACACTGACACTAAGATCTTGACACTAAGATGTTTTAGTATTTGTTAAATTCGTATGAAGCGTTTGATAGTTATGTTTGATATGACGTACCTAGGTTATAATTAATGAAAAGCAGTGATGATTATGCTCCGGGATTTACGTAGCACTCTGATATATTTGTGAAATATGAATATAATTGCTGTCAAATTATGGGAAGCTTAGCATTTCCCTATTTTGATGGCGTTGCTTGGACCAAAATTATTTTATCCTTTTGTTAAGCTTACGTTAGCTGTTTTTATTAATGTGGCCTAGAGCACTTTAGGCAAGAAGTAAGCCACGATTATTTTCTTTCCTAATCTATCTAAAATCTATAGGAATATGAATTGCATCGAAATGTTGGTCCCTAACATGATCGATCATATATGTATACGTATAAAGTTTAAGGTTGTCGTTGATTTGTAGAAACGAAACCACAGACAAACAGATCGATTGTATGTTTATCATCTGTAAGTGTATAAGCATATGACAACACGTCGAGTCCCGTTGTGCGATTCGTCAACAGAATGTACGTTAAGAAAATTAGAATTCTGATTGTGTTCGTAGATTTCCGCTATGAAAAGACGATACGATTACAGATATTGCAATTTAGATGAGGCGTGGAACTTCATTTGTATTTAAAGAATATCGAAATAAAAAAAATAACGAGGAATGATCTCACGTTACACTAATTTAAAAGTATGATTGATTCAAACACCTAGACAATTAATTACCTATTATTCAAAAGTCTTAGGAATCGGCGTGCATGTATGAAGAGAATGATGAAAGTAGACGAGGCACGAGAGGTTTGTCAGGACCGGGATATCTGGCGCTCTACATTCTCTCCCTACCCCGTTAGGGACCTGGCGTGAAGATACATACATACATACATACATACATACATACATACCTAGACAATTTCAAAGCAGTCCGTGATACTAAGACCGAATTAAAAATGTAAAGATATTTATGGAATCTAAATTATACATATTTCAGACATACTAAATGCATAAATATTTGAATAATTTCTACAAACGCACAATGTATGAATAATTGCAACATATACCTATTTTAAATCCAAGAAAATTTTGATGAAACCATATATTAACAAAATTCTAAAGTTAACTTACGTAATTTGTAGATAAAAAAGCTTCAGTATCATAAAAACGATTAATTAGAGAGAGAGATAAACATTTCAATAGATAAGATAAATGTATTCAAGTAAAATTTATGTCTCTAACAGTTTTCATTTAGCGAAAACTAGTAAGAGCAACCGGTTTTATAATCCGCAAGACTTAGCGTGCGGCCTTAAAGGTCAACAGACGATATAGCATGTCATGTGCGCTACAGCTATGACTTTAGCCATAAAACCAGCTTCAGCAAAAACTAACTATGTTTCCCATACAAGAGTGGGAACATACAATATACATTTCAGTTCACTCAACTCTGATCTTGAATAGAATTGACATTCTATTGGAATCTAAAGACAACTTTATTGCTTCATTTCTATATGAACTATGTATCGAAATTACTTGCGGTAATCGCTTCGGTTGTTGGGTGAATGCATGCGTTTTCGCATTTCCCATTTCGAAATGTAGCGATTTGGTTGCTTTAAATTGGATAGCCAAAGTTTTAATTTATTCCTCGAGTTTTGACTTACTATTATTTATATCTAAATTTGTATCATTCTCAATATTTTTTAAAGTTTTATTTACATACTAGCGACCTCAGCTTCGCTCGGGTGCAATTACACATTGTTACTGGTTATTAGATGCTATTTTCAATAATTTTCTATCGATTCATCTATTTAAAACGATAATTGACGACTAACCGTTATGTCAAGCGCTATAAGGCTATTAGCATTAGAAAATATAATCATCATTAAAATTTACATTTTCCCGCGCATCTGTTTTTTTATTTTAATAAAAACATTCTTCCAACAATTATAGATACAACACAAAAGGGATCAGTGAAATCAGTAAAGCCATTCTCGAGTTTTGCTCTTAGCTACACATTTACGTTTCATTTTTATTTATACAGATTTTCAATTTTACTTATAGTATCCGATGAATATCTGTGATTAATAATATAATAATTATGTAATTCTTTGCTTACTGTAGATACAAATCGATTTACGACGGTGGTCTGCAGAAGTCCACGTACATTTTCTAATTTACAAACATGAAAGTCAATCTAGCTAAACATTAACTATCTCCACAAATTTATAAAAATTGCGAACTATTTTTATTTAACTTGTTTGCGTCATGGTCTATTAGATATGATTAAAATACGTCACTATAAATCACAAATGACTAGTTGCAAAAATATGGACTGTAAAGTTGTAATTAGTACTGATATCGAAAATGAGTTTTCGTGTTGAAACTCGAGAAGCGAGGTATAATATTTTAGGTATAACTTGTATTATCTCTAAAGTCCTCGACCACTGACTACAGACTACAGACAGAATAGCCGAGAACATTAGAAACGTTATCAATTAAACTATCATAACTTGAGTTCTGTAATGTTAGAGTGTTTGTCTAAATTGTTCGTGTTTATTTTGTGGCACTGCCATTAAACTAAGTGTTACGCCTGTGTCAATATTTGTGTATTAACGAGACTCACACAAACTTGCGGACTGCGTATCGTAAACAACTTATTTGGCCTTTTGGCACTGAAATAACGTTGTTGAAATTTGATTACGTAGCGATATACTGGTGATATTGATTAATAGTCGAGGAACTGTCTATGTGGTGCTTATATTAATTTCCATTCATGTCTTAGTAAGTGTGTGTAAATACATTTATACATTTTGGTAAATAATTCTTGTTATAAATCTTAAGCGAGGAATTGACGGTTCGCGTTATATTATTTCTATATATAAAGAAATGGAGTGTATTTTGAAAATATTCTCAAAAGTAAAAATATAAATAAAATGTTTGCAATAATTTTAACAAATTCACTTATTTATAACAAATATTTTAACGAGCATAATACAAATGAAAATAATGTCAGGATTGATACAGAAAATGAATAGGAGTTCATTGAAAATAACGACTGCATTAAAGGTCGTCGCGAGTCGGTAACAAACAATAGATTTTTTTTCTCACAAGGCGTGTATAAAATTTTATTGAGATACCGATTTTTCTCGAACCGTTCTATTATTAGTGAAATCAAATCGCGCGGAACTAGGCTCCGGACAGCCATGGTAACAGAGAGGGAACAACCTTATTTGATTAGGATCCTCCATTGTCCAGTTATAACACAGTTTCCCAAACCTGATTCCCACAATTTTCCGTTATTTGATCTAAATCAATCAAAGACGTGGTGTTGGATACTTTTGAAATAGTTTTTTAAAATATATTGAATGTTATCTAGTCTCCCTTATCGTTTCTCTATTTAGGCTTCCATTAGAGTCAATGTTGTTATTATTGTGAATAAAAACATTCGATAAGAAAATGCGTTCAGTCTAATGACTGGCTTCAAAAATAGGAGTGCCACAAGGTAAAATTTTATTTTAACTCTATAATAGTTTATGATTGATTGTAGAATGATAATTTCTATTATTCCTATTAAGAAAACAACTTGATGTCATAGATAAATAATATAATTAATTAGAAACAGGAATAAATACGTCGATAGGTACACACTAGAAGTTGCACGTCCAACGATAAAGGGATACGATCGTACGTTTGTGGACAAACAAACGCTGGTATTTATAACGTTATCTCTATAAAAATACTGCTAACGGGAGCATGACTTGCCTTGTTTATACATTAATAGATGCTAAAGCAGTTCATACGAGACGCGATCCGGACGCGTAAATGCGTGAATTATGTTAACATGCATGGAGCGAATGGTATTCATAAGATGTATGTTACCACTGATTTAGATAATGAAAATACCATTGTCACTGTTGCGAAACGACAAATCTTAAAATAGACTTGTCTAGACCAATGCTATTTTAATAAAAATATCATCATCAACGGAATCATATTAATCATTTAAATTTAATTAAGCGTTTTTGACGCCTTCAGTCTGTGTTTCACTAAGACTATTATTGCACGAGTTGCTTAATATAGGACAAGAGGATTATCATAAACGGTCTGTTTGCTCGAGTGCCTACTCGTCTAATAAAGAGTGCGGCGTTTAATTCTATTGTTTGCTCGCTAGTCCTCCGTCGGATGGGGCGTGTTTGCTTTTAAAATGGGATCTGTTTGATTTGGATTTTTTAGGAAGAGGAAAAATAAGGAATACCGAATCGATTCAGAAATAAAATGAAAGATTGAGCGACGTGAAATCAAATAATTGTACTTATTTATGTACAATATTTTTTATCGTATCGTTTATTTTTAATTATTTAACGGAGTTACGTAAAACAAATTTCGGAAATGAAAAAGTTCAGAATTGACGATAAAATTGATTTTATTCAAGTTATAGTATTTCCGACTTAATTATATCTTTAACAAATAATATACACATGATTGAAATTAAACTATTTTTACGGATTTATCTCGCGTATATTAAACTAAAATGATTTTTAAAATCAACCCGACGTATACACATGACCTTATGAAGAACATTGAGTGAGACCAGACTAATTAAAAAAGTCTAATTTCTAAACACCGCCGTAATAATCCTATCATAGTTTTTACATCAGTAGCGTAGAATACGGTACTGGTAATCACCAACAACAGCCCAACCTTCGTTACGTATATATTGGTGGTCTTTTGAATTGGATAGGAGTAATTGAGATAGTAATCAAATTACACTGAATTACATCGGCCTTCGATGGGCTTCAATCAGGAATGAAATGGGTCTGTTGACTGCAGAAATAATTAACTAGTTCATTTACATTGATTCAAGTAGTTTTTATGACTCCATAAAATATATTGGTCGCAATGAAAAGAGAAATTAATGTTTCAAAAGTTTAATTACTTTGAATTATAATATTACTTAGGCTTATACTCTTGGCAGTGTGGTCATGTACAGGTTGCTTTATATCAACGTCGTGATTGCAATCTGTTGCTATTTAGCTCGATGCTTGCAGTTTAATGAGTTCGCTCCATCTAGTTGGAGAGCATTCAACAACAAGAAAAAAAAACTTCAAACACAATTATTTCCAAATAGAGATTAAGAAAACCGTGTAGGTTTTCTTAATTAGAAAGTTAATTTTAATTTGAATTTTTTTTTTTCTTTAAATGTAAAATCGTCTATGACAAAACAAAATGGTCCTGATGAAAGACCAGCCCTAGTTGTTCTTCAACCAGCGCACGCTGAGTTAGGACCAATTTGTAACAATATTTCTCACCTGATGTCATAATTATTTCTGTGTCTTTCATGTAACATTGTTACGAAATAAACGTTTCTTTTTTTCGTTTTTAATATCATCATCCGTGGAACGGCTGGTGATACAAGGGAAAGTTGAGGGTAAGAGATATCTGGAATGCTCTCCAACCAGATGGAGAGAACTCATTAAACTGCAAGCATAAAAACACAAATGAATTCAATAATGTTTTATACTCGTATAAACAATTTAAGAACTTACTAGAAACAGTTATGAGACTATAAATAAAAGGGAACGCTTGAAGAATGTGAAACAAACACCATTAAATAAATAAGAGCATCAAATGTTGCCAAGTTTCCAATATCCATTGCTAATTGTCTACTCACTCGTATATTTTATAATCCTGTATACGCGTGGGAGTGATACCGTCAGAGTATTCCAGGAGAAAAATGTATATTAAGGAATCGAGATTCGTTAAAATTATTGATATCATAACATTTTGCTTAGGAGTTGTTGTTGTGATTGAAATCGTTAAATTGGCAAAACAGAATCTAATCTAAAAATATAATTAAATCTAAAAAATATGTATGTTATTAACAAATATGGTAATAATTATAGTCAATAAATTAATAAAGTTTAACAAAAATATTATTGAAAAACCGGCCAAGAGCGTGTCGAGAACGCAATGAATGAGTATTCTCCTAATAACATTAATGAGAATTTAGGATTTTTATTTAAAATTAAGTCTAATGCCAGTTAAATTTATCACCAACTCGCCTTAGCTCCGTTTCGGTTCTATATCATCAACATTCGCAAATGCGAAATTGATTCGCAGCGCAACGACCGGATCAGCTGTGCGGGGAACGGCCGGCCACGTGACGTCACCCTCCCCCATCCCCGTACTCCACCCTCAAGGACAATTATTTGCAGGATACCATTCATCACCGCTAACTGTGTTAGCCCGTTGCTGGGTCCCGGGTTCGATTTCCGTTGTAAATATTAGCAGTGAAGCAGCTTTTGTGTAATAGTAAACTGAACAAAAGGAAATGATTATAAATAGTAAAACTGTTTTTAAATTTTTCCTTAGGGCGTTAAAAGCATGTAATGAGGATCTATAAGTTAAACACATAACATTAATAAAACCAATTTTATTTACTCGATATTAATTGTGATTTTCCGTAACTGTTATAAATAATTCAATATTAAGTCTATTGTAACGATGGCTTAGGAAAATATTTTAATAAATACAATTAAAAGTGAAAACACAATGAAAGTCAAATAGGAGTTCCACAGGGTCACATTCTCGGTACAGTCTTATTAAACGATTATATTGCCGCATTTACTCTAGTTAATATTCTTAACTGTTATTGTAATTTCTCTGTTTTTAGCCAAGTTAACTATATTCGTTTATATTCAAGAATTATTGTAATTCCTTTGGGTTTTAATTAAATCTTATTTTAATTTCGTTGCTGTGTGCCGTAAACTGAACGTCGACGACCGGATGATTGCCGTACCCTTCAATATTCTCCTTGTTTAATTATTTACTTGCACGTAAGCATTTGTGTTTTTTTTAACTTATTCGTTGGTTCAGGGACGTCGGTATGTACCTACACTTTTGTATTAATTAAAATTATGAATTTTGCAAGTGTGAAAACGTAATAATATATATTTTTTTGAAATGGCGATGTTAAGACATCGCCATTTCAAACAACGATATTAAAATTCACCATCCCACTTCTTTATATTTGTGACGTATTTTGCTTTCCGAGGTTTCCATAAGGATCTTTTGTTTAATTTACATACGGACTCGTAATTTTGTCCTGAGAAACAGCTGAGAAGCCTCAGGAGTGGGATCTCATCGCGACCTCTACTTTTATTTGTTTTCAATGTGAACTTTATGCTCTATGGTTAATTTTATGTATAGTTACGTCATTGGAGCTGTATTCTTCACGAATAGAATAGAGAAATTAGACTCTCCTAAGTTATTCAAAAAAAACAAAACGCTTGGGTGCAATGTAGATACAAGTTAAGTAATATAATTCATGCCCTGTTATTCCCGGCACGGAGGCATAACACCTTGGGCCCTAGGAGTGGTAACTCATCTGTATTTTGACCTCTGGTCTTTCCGTGGGTGTCTATAGTCTGCAGTCATCACTTAACATCAATGTGAGTTGCATGCTTGTTTGCCACTTTCATAACATAAAAAAAAATACGAAAAAATCTGCAGCCCTTTATAATGCCCCTATATACTGGCACTATGGGAGTTTTGTACGTATTCCTAATTAACCCTGGACTAGGAACATAGCCTATGTCACTCAGTGATAATGTAGCATTCTATTGGTGAAAGAATTATTAAAATTGGTTTAGTAAGTTTAGAATAGGCGCTCTACACTCTCTGCCTACCCCGTTAGGAACCTGGCGTGAAGATACATACATTAGAATACTTCAAACGTACAAAATACAAAATAGGTAGGTATGTTCTCCCGAGTTAATGTTCGCCCCGGCTTCGCGCGGCAGGTTCTAATTGTGAACCAATTTTCATGATTGGTTCAGTATTTCCGAAGATAAGCCCCTATAAAAAAAAAATCAAAGTTAGAATTTCTATCTCTTCATAATGAATATTATACAGGTCTAGTTTAAAATTGCCAGCACTATCGCAGCCATCGCAGGTATCTTAAAAAACGAAAGAGTACCGAAATCCTTATCCACACGAATTGCAGCATGGCAGGCTAGCGTAACCTTGCGTACAATGATAAACAGATGACGTCACGGCTATATTTAACCATGTTTGTGGCGCGCGCGCACCGGTCAACGAACTCGGCTATCTCGAAAACGCGATTTCTAAACTATGCCGATAGTTAGATATCCTAGCGTTTTGTTGCTAATATTTTTTATTCGACTTTTTTTAACTGGCGCTCGGTTTTTTTATTAGTTTTAAATATTCGCAACTCGTGTTGAGAAATGTAGAGAAATTTGGGGTTTGGTTACGGACCTATAATTCAATTTTTTACCTTACATTATTCTTATTCTATTTATGCCTAAAAACTGTATTTTAATTAGCTTTTCTACCTATAGTATATATATGTTATATATGATACCTACGTATCATGCTTTTCTATGAAATCAAGTGTTCGTGTATTAGGTACCTATACACTAAAATAAATAAGGATTTAAACTATTTTTATGGTTTTATTGCGTGAAAATATCTAGTTCTGTTTCATTTTATTCGTACCTAACTCGTGAAAACATGGTAATGGTGGTAGAGTTTCAGTGTAGGAGCTCGAGGGCGTAGGCACCACCGCATTACATAATCTATCTGCCTTCAAACGGTGGTGTTCAGCACTATCGTGTTCCAGATAGATGGTAATGTAGGTAGGTACCTCGTAATAACTATCACAGAGACATAATAACTAAGGTCTCACGGGTGGCAACGCATCTGCATTTTGACCTCTGGTCTTTGTGTGAGTGTCTATAGGCTGCAATCAGCACTTAACATCAATGAGAACAGCATACTTGTTTGCCACCTTCATTACATAAAAAAAAACGTAATGGGCGATAGCAATCGACATGGTAAATTACAATCGACATAAGACATTATAGTAAACTAATACCTATACATCAAAGATTCCTTACTACGTAATACGCCAAAAAACGACCAGCTAACAATCACTTTCAACTATTTCAACCCATCTCTCTCACTCGTACGAGAGCAGAGAGAGCTAGAGCTTGACACGTGGCCGAAAGCAATTTAATTGAAATCAGTTGTAATGAACGCATGGTTGGCAAATTGCTGTATATTTTAGTAGCATTAATTTGTTAGTAACTAGTGACTGGTGATCGCGGATTGGGGTCGACGACCGGACCTACATGGCGCCAGAACCTACGCGTATTTTTTTAATTGGGTGTCTGATAAACCGGTCAAGAGTGAATACTATTCGCGATGTTCTTTTCGGTGTTTTACTAGGTTAGGTTAGGAATAAAATAGTTATACTAGTACTAATAGAACTTATTTTATTATTATTTTTTTTTTATGTAATAAAAGTGGCAAACAAGCATGCAGTTCACATTGATGTTAAGTGATGACTGCAGCCTATAGACACCCACACAATGACCAGAGGTCAAAATGCAGATGCGCTGCCACTCCTGAGGCATTAGGTGATATGCCTCTGTGCCTGAAATTACAGGGCCATACATTACCACCTGACCGGAACACGATAGTGCTGAACACTACCAATTAGCGGCAAGTATATTAGGTAATGCGGTGGTGCCTACGCCCGCGAGCTCCGTCACTGGAACTCTACCACCAGTAAAAACTACTAATAGTACTATTATATAATAGTACTTGCCGCTAAATGGTAGTGTTCAGCACTATCGTGTTCCGGTCAGGTGGTAATGTACGTCCCTGTAATTTCCGGCACAGAGGCATAACACCTAATGCCTCAGGAGTGGTAACGCATCTGCATTTTGACCTCGGTCTTTGTGTGGGTGTCTATAGGCTGCAGTCATCACTTAACATCAATGTGAACTGCATGCTTGTTTGCCACTTCCATAACATAAAAAAAAATTGAAGGATGGGAATGATAGAGAATAATGGAACGGGCTCACTCTTGGCTGGCAAACCGCTGCTGTGGTGTGTAGACTTAGCTTGAGATCAGCTGGGCGAGCTCGCGCTGGCTGCAAAGTGTTTTTCTTGGGCTGTCTTGACCGTATCTTGAACGAGCTGTCGCACGGGTTTGTTTGAAGCAATCTTGTACATTCTAGCACTTCTTTCTTCGTCTGGCTTGATTGAAAAAGGCTTGCTATCTTGCTTGATATTTGACCCGACGGCTCTGCCACGCGGTATCGGTTTCCGAAATAATGTAGAGGTGTATTCGTATTTTTCACGGTCGCCTCTTTATGTTCGGTATTGAACATAAGAGAATGGATAGAATAAAAGAAGGCGACTGACACAATAGTTCACTTTAATTAATTTTACAATTTTAATGTTTTAAGGTCGATGAGCTATCGGCAAGTGGTGTCTTTAAAAGTTTTAGTATAGGTGGTACCCTACCACCTAGTTTAGTACGACTAGTTTTTCTCTCCGCTTCCCCAGCAGTCCCCTCAGACACCGTCGGTGCTCCGGTTGATGTAGTACGTCGGGACGTGATCCCACCACCCACTAGCGGAAGAATTTGCATCCGCTAGTGCAGTCAGTCCACCGAACAATGGCGGTCAAACCATTGCAGTAAGTGCAATAACGTACGATGGGCAGTAGCGACCTGCGATAAAACTGCTGCCACTACGATCGCCAATCCGCATGCCAAGCGTAGCCATTATGGCATATCCCCCTTATGGGGAGGCTTTTGTCCAGCAGTGGACATCGTTCAGTTGATATGAGATATAAGGTAGAGCTGTTGTGACAGGGCCCAAGCGCTTAGGTACCACCGCATTACCATATCAATTTGCCACTAAAAGCTAGTGCTGGAGTGGCTTTACCACATCACCATAATTTATTTCAGAAGTCGTCTATCGCTGGACAATAGCCTCAATTATAGAAGACCTATAAATTCATTATAAAGGGATAATAAATAATAAATAAATAAATACGCTTACACTCACAGCCCCACATTAGGTATAAACCTGTGTCGTGGGTGCCGTTGTACACATACAACACATACACAAATACCCAGACCCGAAACAAATATCTGTAGGCCATACAAATATTTGTCCCGGTGCGGGGATCGAACCCGCTACCCTTCGAATCAAACGGTCATCTCACACAGCTGGATTAACCGGGTCGGGTCGTAAAATCGATATGCCATAATCGCCACGCTTGGCAGAACTTGGCATGCGGGTTGGCCATCGCAGTGGCCCCAGTTTCACTGCGGGCAACCCCGCAATATTGCATTTACTTACTACCTATAGGAATGGGTTACTGGGTACCTACGGTGGTAGCAGGGCACTGCTCCTACGCTGAGGTTCTGGGTTTGATACCTAGGTCGGAGGCCACCAGTATTCAGAAGACTATTAGGATATTTCCATTTTACCAATGTTTCCTAGTACCTCAGAGTATGGAAATGCGCCCGGAGATGTCAAGGCTCGCCGCCTGGGCCAAAACGTAACCGGTGAATCGTGGGTGTTTGTGATTAAATGTGTGCATTTATCATCTGCTTACCCTTTCGGGGATGACAGCCGTGAAGTTACTTTTATGTTACGTACGTGTCTATATATACAAAATCTGCTTCAAAGCACGTAGTTTTTCTATCGAGGATTTTTCGTTGACGAAAAGGATTGAATTCAGGTCAGGAAAAAATGCCGACGGAAAGCACCTAGAGCGCTTTTTTCCTAGCAGCAATTTAGTGCCGTAAAAAACCCTTTTAGGCTCTGCCTAAAAAGTCTGTGTAACCATTCCGAGTCACGTTTTACTTCCATGTTAGGATCTTTTCGCGATAGCGTACTTTTTAGGGTGTAATACCTAAAATATAAAAACGGGACCCTATTACTAAGCCTCCGCTGTCTGTGTGTCTGGTCTGTCACTAAGGTCTCAGGGGTGGCAACGCATCTGCATTTAGACCTTTGTTTTTTGTGTAGATATCTACGTATAGGCTACAGTCATTTCACCTTAGTAACATTAAAAACAAGTCTATCGTCAGAACAATTGTTTGTATACCAACATTGCGAATCTCTTCTATATTACATATTTAATCAAGCCAACCGAAGCGGGGCTTGTAAATATTAGCGTCTAAAAAGTTTCCCTAAAAATAGGTCATCCCTAGAGGATTTTTTTTAATTAAAAAAAAAACCTCACCTTTTTTTCGTCGCGCTTCGCGTCTATCAACATTCGTTGTAACCCTATTTTTTTCTATTTTCGCTCGCCAAATCCCGAGGTCTGTACTTATTTTTCGTCTGTGTATTTTTTTTTTGTCTCTCATTCGTGAACCCGGTTAGACGAAGACAGGAGTAATGTAGAAAAATGTCGGGACATTACTAAATTACATTTTTTACGCCATCTAATGTTGCGGCTTTGCTGAATATCCAATTTACGGGGTTGGATGATTACATGTTTGTTAAAGTTTTTTCTTTTTATGCTATCAAGTGGCGAACAAGCATATAGAAAAAAAATAATAGTTCGCATTGATGGTTACTGAATACTCCCAACCCATCGACGACACAACGCAGCTTAGTTCTATAGTCGATGTTACCTTAACTCCTAAATACAAAAAAAGATCAAAAATATTGGATCATATCGTAAAATGGTTGCATTAACCACCGACAGAGGCGCTGTAAGCGCTTTGTTTATGTGTCAAAATGGCGGCCTCTGACAGATGAGTGACCATGCGAAAAAAACTGGACTATTACTGCCTATGAAAATATGAAGTTATGGAATATTTCATATTCTAGAGAAAACTTTAATGTAATCGTTTCTGATTTTAAATCAAAATTATGTTGTAGCACTGAACGGCCGCTGCTCGCTTAGTGCATTGTATGATGATCGTTCTAACCTACCAGTTTCGATTTCTTAAAGTATTTAACTCTAAGGAAAACATATGATGATTTCCTGAAGTTCTAAAAATTTTTCAATAAAGGAGATGTTGCGAGCTCGGCTCTGGTTCGTACATGTCCTTAAAAAATGGGTAAATTAAAGAGGAATCCGAAAAAAGTACAATTAATTTATTCAAGAATATTTTTAGAGGTACAGCCACATATAATTCAAACGATTTTATCATTTTCAACCACGTTCAACATGGCGGCGATACAGCCGACACGCTTGGGATAGTACCTATGTATATACTGTATGTAATACTTACTAGTGCATCACATATTACCTATAACGGTATTTTTCTTTTAGGGTCGTGTCAAATTTGAAATGTTGTCAATTGGAAATCGATCAGTATTAAGTTCTTAGTATTAACACATGAAATCAATTTCAATAGTATTTAGAAAATATTACTTTTTTCTTTAAGTACTATATGTATAATGAAAAAACAATTTAAAAAAATGAAAATGACATCGCCCGCTATATTAGCCATGTTGGTTTTGAGTTGCAATTCTAACTGCAAATAATGTTTACATTTTTGCAACATCTTTATGATGTACCTGAAGAACAATAGGAAACACGTTTGTAAATGTAACAAGTTCTTGTTTTTATTTAAAAAAAACGGACACCGTATTTTAACGAAATGCCCGATCATGGTTGTTGCTCCATCATGTCTACATAATTTTTGAAAAATAAATCTTTGAATCAATTGAACAAAAAAATAATTGGTAGAGCTCCAGTGACGGAGCTCGCGGGTGTAGGCACCACCGCATTACCTAATATACTTGCCGCTAAATGGTAGTGTTCAGCACTATCGTGTTCCGGTCAGGTGGTGGTACGGCCCTGTAATTTCCGGCACAGAGGCATAACACCTTAGGCCTCAGGAGTGGCAACGCATTTGCATTTTGACCTTGGTCTTTGTGTGGGTGTCTATAGGCTGCAGTCATCACTTAACATCAATGTGAACTGCATGCTTGTTTTCCACTTCCATAACATAAAAAAAAATTGAACGATCTAGTCAAATTTAGTTGAGCACATCGCGAACTGGGCGTTTTTCACGAAATGATCAAGAGCACCATGAAATGATCGAATATATCATGATGTTAGCAATTTTACGAATAGTCCACGACAACAGCGTTCAGGTATTCGAATTTCATAAGTCCTTTAATTAGGTCAGAGTGACCGTTACGTGATCTGGCAGTAAGCCGGAGTTGAGCGGATGTTTATCTGTTTTCCTCGAAATAGTTAAGTGTGATTGTTATATTTAAAATGGAGGTTGGACGTGTCGTTACAATCTCTTAATTTAATGTCTAAATAGCAAATGTCACTGGTCTGTTTTATTCATCATCATCACTCTAGCCGAGAGACGTCCACTGCTGGACAAACCCATAGACGAAAAACAACAGTGTTGAATGTCATTAATGATAATAAATAAAATACGCTCACACTCACATATATATAAAACTGTGTCGTGGATACACAAAACCCAGACCCAAAGCAAATATCTGTAGGCCATACATATATTTGTCCCGGTGCGGGGAGCGAACCCGCAACCTTTCGAATCAAACGATCGTCTCACACCGCTGGACTAACCGGGTCGTCGATAGGGGTGAATATGCCATAAAGGCCACGTTTTGGCAGACGGATTGGCGACCATAGTGGCGGTAGTTTTATGGGACGCTGCTACCTACAGAGCAACACGGGCCACCGGCCGCGGCGGACTGGAGGGTAGTAGAGATAGCGTTTATTACCGTGCAAAACAGTCTGTCATTTTTTGCGGGGGGAAATGCGTGCGACACACACGCACACTACAAAAATCGTCGATTTCTACGAAACTCACACCTTGACTTTAACAAAATACAGAAACAATTTCACGCACACATTTAAATATATAGGCGACAGGTATAGGCCCATTTGGGGATTGACAGAGGCTTTCCCCTCTGTCAAAGTACATTTTTTTTTTTTTTATGTAATAAAAGTGGCAAACAAGCATGCAGTTCACATTCATGTTAAGTGAAGACTGCAGCCTATAGACACCCACACAATGACCAGAGGTCAAAATGCAGATGCGCTGCCACTCCTGAGGCATTAGGTGTTATGCCTCTGTGCCGGAAATTACAGGGCCGTACATTACCACCTGACCGGAACACGATAGTGCTGAACACTACCATTTAGCGGCAAGTATATTAGGTAATGCGGTGGTGCCTACGCCCGCGAGCTGCGCCACTGGAGCTCTACCACTACATTCTTGTACTTTGACAGAGGGGAAAGCCTGCATATGGCTACTCTCCTCCGGTGTTGCTCTATGCTGCTGCCCATCCTGTTGTTATTTTACAACCGCCAGTTTGGAATGATTTGTTCGCCATTGTTCGGTTGACTGACTGCACCAGTGAAAGTTCTCCTCCACAAGAGGGCGATGGGGTCGTCACGTCCCGACTGTCTAAACAGATATAAAATGCGAATGTTGGTGGTTGCAGAGGCCCAGGAAGACCAAACCTGACCTAGCGCGATCAAACAGGTCGAGTAATGTCTGAGGGCGGGGTCAAAAGTGTTAGGAATCGGCCAACATATATGAAGAGAATCATGAATGTAGAAGAAGCACGGGAGGTGTGTCAAGACCGGGATAATTGGCGCTTTACACTCTCATCCTACACCGTAAGGAACGGTGTGAACATTTTATTATTTATCAATTTTCATCAATATTAACTTTGCTTAAGGAAACAGGAGACTGTATCTTCTCGAAGAGATCGAAAAGACTGCTAGGCATAGGCGAAAGAACTTTGAGGCGCTGTCTATCAATATAACCAATACTTTGGCAAATACTTCTATTTAGTTAAAACATGCTTGGTAGCCTAGTGGTAGCAGGCCACTACTACTACGCTGAGAGCCTGGGTTCGATTCCCGGGTTGGGGGTTATCAGAGATAATGGTGTAAAGTCCTTTATCTCTGGTTCTATTGGGATTCTTCCATTTTCTGAAAATTTCCCAGTACCTCAAAGTTTGGTAATGTGCCCGGAGATGTCAACAGGCTCGCCACTTGTTACATGGGCCAAAACGTAACCGGCGAATCGTGGGTGTTTGCATGTATGCTTGAATGCATGCATTTACCTCTGCCTACCCCTTCGGGGATTACAGGCGTGAAGTTACGTTAGTTAAAACATATTATTATATATAAAGCGGTGCTCTCGTTTTTCCGATGTAGTTCTTAATAAAAACCATATATTTACAACACAGTTTTGCTCCAAAAAAGCCACAGAAAGATATTCTAATGGCGCACAGCGACGATATTCCCACCAACTAAAAACCCATAAATTATATGTGAAGAACGAACATTATTTACACGGCACGAGCCGAATCTGACGTGACCTGGAATTGTTTGAATAACCAAACTATCTGACGCAGGGCTCTCCAACTAGGGTATCGTACCCTGACTTCTAAAATATTCTTTGTAAGGGGTGTGTTTAGTTTTCTAATAAATTGTGTATCCAGAGCGCATTTGCAAATACGAGATATATTTTAAGAAAGAAATGAATATGGTGTTTAAAAATTCTTAATAAAAAAAATTAAAAATACTTTAATTAAAAATACGTAACCTCACGTCATGCCTGTAATCCCCGAACGGGTAGACAGAGTTAAATGCGTGCAATCAAGCAAACATGCAAACACACGATTCGCCGGTAACGTGTTTGGCCAATGGCACAAAACAGGTGGCACAGTCTGGCACATTACCAAACTCTGAGGTATATGGTCCCTCACTATGGGCCTCATAAAGAGGTTCAAGGTCACGCAGAGAGCAATGGAGAGCTATGTTCGGAGTTGCCCTGCGAGATCGAATCATAAAAGCGGAGATCCGCATGAGAATCAAAGTAACCGACGTAGCCCACCGATTAGCGAAACACAAGTGGCAGTGGGTCGGCCATATAGATAGAAAAACTGACGGAGCAGAAGAGTTCTCGAGTGGCGACTGCATACCAGACGACGAAGTGTAGGCAGACCTAGCCACGAGGTGGACCGACGACCTTCGTGATCGACGATTGGTAAAGGTTGCGGGTAATCGCTGGATGAGGACAGCCCGGGATCGTTAGTTTTGCCAATTTTTGGGAAGCCTTTCTCCAGCAGTGGACGTCTTTTTGCAGAAATGATGAGAATTATGATGATCAAACCCATGAATACTCAACACCCAAAAGTAAATGATATTTGAATTAATGGATTATGAGGTTGGATAACCCTCAAAACAAACTATTCGCGTTGACTTTCACCGTGTCACAGAGGTGAACCAAATATAACGATCTTTTTTATGAAACTTCTAGATTACGTACGCATACTACCTATGAAGTGCTTTCACGAAAATAAACCGCGACCTTCGCTCGGTTTATTTATTTTGTTCGTACGTCCGCTGTCACTCCACGATTGTAATTTTAGGTGATATAAATCGATCCCCGGGTTTTTCGGGTGTTTGATATGAGAAGTTTGTTAAATTATAAAAGAAAGTAACATATTATACTAAAAATAAAACGTGACTTGACGTCTGTAATCCCCGAAGGGGTAGGTAGTAAATGCCTGCAAACAGGCATACGTGCAAACACCTTCGATCGGTTACTTTTTGGGCCATGTAACAGGTGGTGACCCTGTTGACATGTCCGGGCATAACACCAAACTCGAAGGTACTGGGAAACTTTTAGAAAATAGAAAATTCCCAATAGAACCAGAGATAAAGAATTTCACTCCGTTATCTTCGATAGCCTCTAAACCGCAATATGCCAAGGCGCTGCCAGCCCTGGAGGACTCTTCTGACGCCAGTTTTGAAGAATTGTAGTGCTGAGGGAACACTTCAGAGGGCAGGTCGTTCCGTGATTTGCACGGTCTTCATAAACACAACTCAGCATTGCTACATTTTCTCGGTTTGACTGGAACTTCTTTCTTCGGCGGGTAGTGCGGTGTAGGAAAAGATACAGTGGTACCATTTTAACAGTCCAGCAGACCATTTACCGTAAGCCAGGTAAGTCCGCCCACAACCTACGAGTGAGTCCGACACGCATTATTTTTAAAATACCCGAATAGCTGTCGAACATCTGTCTAAGATTCAAATAAATTTATTAACAAAGATTGTTTACGGTCGTATACAAGTCAAGATTTCGCAATATCGTTCAGAAATAGACAGGCAATGAAGATTAAATCGCAGTGAAGTTAAAATATTGCCACTGGAGCGTGGCGTACTGTCACGTTGATGTATGACTGACAGTCCGCTCCGAGACTACACTACAGTGTAGTGTACAGTCGCCGCCAAATATTTAGTTTCTAATGATATTGTTTAGAAAAGTTTATCAAATGTAAAAAAAGTGTAAATATTTACAGTTTTAAGAAATCTGATAATCGTTAGATCTTATGAATGTCACAGGGAAACACCGAGCATAGTTATTTCGATTCATTTCTGCCTGGCCTGAAGCCCATTGCTCCCGTGATTTTGAATCCAAATACACCCATACAAATCGCAAGGATCCGATCCCATTGTCGTTATAATCCCAGTTCACTTTTATCAGAAGCTGCGTTATAGAACTTTGTTTTAAAAAAAATAATAATAATGATCTGTAGGTACGCGTAAAGTTTGTAACCGAACACCGAATCGAAATGAAACTAACAATGGGCCTCAGGCCACGCAGGGAGGGAATGAGAAAAGCTATGTTCAGTGTTTTCCTGCGAATGGAATGAGGAGATCCTAATTGGAACAAAAGTAGCCGACATACGGCCAAATACTCAAACGTCACTCAAATCTAAGTGGGACTTAAAAGTCTTCTGTCTTTATAAAACACGATTCAAACGATAGAGATAGCGCACATTTGAGGGTTGCTTAAAATTGAGTGACGTTTGAGTATTCGGCCATTAGTCTACCGAAAATCGGAGCTCAAGTGGCAGTGGGCAAGGCACATAGCTCGGAAATCCGATGGCTTTTGCCCTCGGGTGGCGACCGCGTACCGGAAGACACAGCGGTTATAATGTTACCACTGGAGCGTGGCGTACTGCCACGTTGATGTATGACTGACAGCACGCTCCGAGACTACAATGTAGTATACAGTCATGGAAATATAACATTGTTTTACTGTTTTAATGCTATTATGCGAAATAAAAATTAAAAAATGATAAATTATTTTCTTTAACTAATATATTAACATATAAAACATCAATGTTTACCTTATGTAATTTTATTATGTATATTGTTGGTTTTTATAGTTCAATACTACTACTGGTTCAATACTACGACTGGCTCGTACTCGCGATTTCTTTTGCATAGAATTAGATTTATGATATTTGTAATCTTATAAAATGTTTTTGAAAATAGTAGCCCTTGTCTTTGTTCCAGATTTCATCTCTGTTTCACTTTTATATCACAATCGCAAGTTTACACGTGCGAGCATAACTGACAGATAGACAATTGTATTATTTATTTTTCGCAATAACACATGCGAGTGAACTTTAGAAATTAAAGGAAATACGGAAAAAAAAATTGAGTACGGGCAGGAATCGAACCTGCGACCTCAGGATAACTAAAGCGGCTGGACTGGTTATCATGAGGTTGCAGGTTCAATTCCTGCCCGTAGTCAAATTTTTCTTTCCGTTTTTTCTGTAATTTCTAAAATGACAGATAGACACATAATTAGAATTAAAATACATGATCTGAATACCGATCTCGCCAGTTCTTATGTAGAAAAACAGCAGTGTTTGCTGACCATTAATGTGCATTGCGCTTGTTGCAACCTTACCTAAAAAAAATAAAAAAGGAAAATAATCAGATTTCTCCCGTCGACTGTATCAACAAAGTATTGACGAGGTATTTGGCGTGCTCGTTGGAGACAATAAATTATTCCAAGTCTTAAAATAAGTTTCAGGAACGCATTGTGACGACTGTAAGGAATGCCAATAGACTTCCATGGGTAATCAACCTTCTGTTTGTATGAGCTGCAAGTTATTGAATGCGAATTAAATATGACAATGAGGTTCTGGGCTACTCGCATCTAGGGATTGCCCGTGATCTTCACCAGGTCGTCAATCCTTGCATGGTCTATCTAGTTTACCTACGTCTTCCGGTTCGCGGTCGCCATTCTAGAAACATTTTGTCTCAACGGTCTTTGGTCCTTCGAGCATTTTTCACCATCGCTCTATGTGTGTGCGACTTCATCTGGAATGCTGCTCTCACTAGTGGGCGATAGCCTCCAAATACCAACTTTGTTCATTTGACTCCTTACAGAGACTGAGCGGAGACATTCAGAGTCTGTGCGTTTTATACAGTCTTTACCATATACCTACCGTGAATGCTCTGTTGAACTATGTGATATGGTGCCACCGGTTCTTCTTCGTTTTTTCTAACCTAGAACGTGTAAATTGTGGAAAGAACTTCCATTTGTGGTGTTCCCTTGGTGTTATAAGATGGGGTTCTTCAAAAATGGCGTTAAAAGAGTTCTTCAGGGCTGACAGCGTGTTGGAAAGTCCCCTGATGTTCCAAAATCATAGGAATCGGTCTCCGTAGTGCGTATCTCCTCATTTCTGATAGCGAATGTTCGAGCTATGTGCCCTTCTCACTGCTACTTGAATTTCGATATTCAGTGGACTATGATGGCTACTTTTGGATCTCATGCGGAATATCTCATTTCTGACATAGATTGTAGCTAGTTGAATTAATTTGGTTATAGGGGCAGGTCATTACACTTTTCATCAGTTTGCCAAAGTTCTTTAAATAGCTCTGAATGCCTACCACATTCATACCTAGTAATTCTAGATTAGTTTGTGCACTACCGCATTATTGTATCTAGAGTCCAAACTAGCTTAGTCTTCGAGTTTAAAGTCTTAAACTATTGAATTAATACACGCTTATGCCCGTTTTCACCAACGACTCCTATTTTTAGGGAGTGCCCTAACAAAGTAAAGGAGCCGATTTCGTTTTCACCGTCGTTTAGAAGACACCTATCTTTTCATTAGAGCAAATCGTAGAAAATAACCACCCACTTTAAAATGACTGGCAGACACATTAAAATCGTGATATATGGTCATCATCTCAATATTAATTGAACGATAAATACAGAGATAAAAGAAACCAGCGAACTTTTTATTTAAGTTCTATCAATTCTAAAGGAACAGAGTCCCTTTCAACTATTATTGGTTTAACACTTGACCTAATTAATGAGTATCTTCTTTGTGATGAAATCTAATGTGACATAAAGCAGATGGAGTATTCAATGTGACATATATTTATTAATTTACCTTCTCGTCCCACATGTACGGTGACCATGACTTTTTTTTTGGATTACGACACATATGGTTTGCCCATTTTATCCCGTGATATATTTACTTTTTCTCCTGTCACCATAGATGAGGTCCACAAAATACTAATCTCACTAAAATCCAACGCCATTGGTGTTGATGGTAAGAGTAGAAAAATGGTTTTTCTCTTACTTGACTGTTTACTACCAATCTTTACTCACGTTATCAACTCTTCGCTGCTGACTGGTTCTTTCCCGTCAGCCTAGCGTAAAGCCTTTATCATACCTTGCCCTAAAACTCCTAGTCCTACTCTTCCTTGTCACTTTAGGTCAATTTCTATCCTCCCATTTCTTTCTTAGGTCTTAGAAGCTGTTGTCCATAATCAGTTTTCTAAATTTGTCTTTAATAACAATCTCCTATCCCAATATCAATCTGGGTTCCGAAAGGGACATAGTGCTTCTTCTACTCTTCTAAAAGTTACTGAGGATATCCGACTTAATATGGAGCATTCTCAAGTGACAGTTCTTGTCCTAATCGACTTCTCCAACGCCTTTAATACTGTCGATCGTGACATTCTCCTCAGCATACTTAAGTATATTGGGGCCTCATCTCTGGTGCAGGAATGGTTTTCTTTTTATCTTCGTGGTCGACACAGGCAGGTATTTAATAACTCGATCCTACCATTTGCAAATCATGTTAAAGATCTTGGTCTGCACATCGACTCTACATTAAATTGGAACTACCATATTAGCAAAATTAGTCAAAACGTCACTGCCTCACTGCGCTCCCTTTATAGATTTAAGAACTTTTTACCACCCGGCACGAAAATTCTTCTGGTCCAGGCTCTTATACTGCCCATTCTTGATTATGCGGATGTTTGTTTTTCAGAAATCACTCAGGAACTTCTCAACAAATTGGATCGATTGCTCAATAACTGTATTCGTTTTATTTTTGGCTTACGTAAATTTGACCACATCTCTCTTTACCGTTCTAAGCTCAAATGGCTCCCTATCCGTCAGAGAAGATCCTTACGGATGCTCTGTGTACTCTTTTCTATTATTAACGAAACCTGTTATCTTAAATCTAAATTTAATTTTCTGAGCGCCTCTCATAATTTTTCTCTCCGTTCTTCGGAAAATATGTCCCTTGCTATTCCTTCACACCGCTCTGGTTTCATGTCGAATTTCTTTGCAATAACTGCAATTAAACTCTGGAACATGCTGCCCCTAGACATTCGCAAATCTCCCTCTTAATTTGCATTTAAACGGAAGCTCGGTAGTCATTACCTGAAATCATTGATGTAGGTGGTTTTAATTGTCGTCGTTTATTATTATTTATTTATTCAAGTATATATTTGCTTATATATTCATACTACTGTATTTATTCAATCTTATTTATTTATGTGTATATTTTATTCCTATGTATGAACTACGTTTATATTTATATATATATATGTGTGTGTATCTTTATGTAATTTGTCTGTAAGATCCCATTAAGTAATTCGTTTATTTTTATTCTTTTTTATTTTCCTATGATTTCTGTTTCTCTATGGTTTTTTTTTTCTATATTGCACAATATGGTTCCACTACCACAAGGTCGACTGGTAGAGAATCCCTTATGGAATTAAGTACGCCTAATGTACCTAAATGTGCATTAAAGTTTTAAATAAATAAATAAAAATATGGTAACTGGTGGTAGAGCTCCAGTGACGGAGCTCGCCGGCGTAGGCACCACCGCATTACCGTTAGGTATAGTATATTAAAACTTACCGCTAAATGGTAGTGTTCAGCACTATCGTGTTCCGGTCAGATGGTAATGTAAGGCCCTGTAATTTCTGGCATAGAGGCATAAAACATGACCTTGGTATTTGTCTGGGTGTCTATAGACTGCAGTCATCACTTAACATCAATGTGAACTGCATGTTTGTTCGTCAATTAGGTACATAACTTTAAAAAATCTTCATTCATTCATCATCATTTAAGCCGAAAGACGTCCACTGCTGGAGACCAAAGCCTCCCCATAAGGGGGATATGCCATAATCGCCACGCTTCGCATGCGGATTGGCGATCGCAGTGGCAGTTAGTGCAAGATTACTGGTGGTAGAGCTCCAGTGACGGAGCTCGCGGGCGTAGGTATCACCGCATTACCTAATATACTTGCCGCTAAATGGTAGTGTTCAACACTATCGTGTTCCGGTCAGGTGGTAATGTACGGCCCTGTAATTTCCGGCACAGAGGCATGAGACCTTAGGCCTCAGGAGTGGTAACGCATCTGCATTTTGACCTTGGTCTTTGTGTGTGTGTCTATAGGCTGCAGTCATCACTTAACATCAATGTGAACTGCATGCTTGTTTACCACTTCCATTACATAAAAAAAAAAATTAAAAAAAAGATGCTGTTGCCCATCTTGCGTTATTGCACTTTCTAAATGCTTGAGGTCTCAATTTGGATGCTAAACTACTGCTCTTCTGAAATCACAGAACCGTACGTTGTAAGTGAAGCATGCTATCACTGAATATAACATTTTCATGGGATTGTACTTAGTGCATAAAACATATTATTATATGTTAGGTTACAGTAACTTCAATCAGAGGCCTATTTTTTACCCGACTGCCCCGAAGTAGAATTATGTTATACTAGCTGTTGCCCGCGGCCCTGCCCGCGTGTTGGTCGCTTTTCGCGTGACCTGTGGAAACTCATCAAATTATGCCATGGCATCCCACAGGAAAGTTTTTTCGAGATAAAAACTATCCTATGTGTTAATCCAATGTGTGCCAAATTTCATGAAAATCGGTTAAGCAGTTTTTGCATGAATGAGTAACAAACAAACAAACAAACATAAATAAAATTTATACGATGTTTTTCTCATTTTTAGGGTTCCGTACCTTAAAAGGAAAAAAGGAACCCTTATATGTCTGTCTGTCTGTTCGTCTGTCACAGCCAATTTGCTCCGAAACTACTCGACCGATTGAGTTGAAATTTAATGAATATATGTAAATTGATGACCCAAAGATGAACACGTCAAGTAAAATAATAAATTTATAACAGGGGGGCCACTTTCGGGGGGTAAATCAGAAAATTAAAAAATAATAATTCGTAAACTGTGTCGTGTGACATATCAATGAAAGAGGTTGTTGTCAGCATTTCAGATATATATTTTTTATAATTTTTGCATAAACAAATTTGAAGTTATTTAAGAAAAACGACGAAAATTGACCCCCCCCCCTATCTCCGAAACAACTAAACTTAAAATTTTGACAAAATGTGGAAAGTAGTTCTTTGCCTATAGATTACTGGAAAACCTATAAGAAGTTTGAGTATTCAAATTAAATCGAAAATTCTTAATAATATAACCCCCTCTGGCGGTACCACCGTTACCGCTATGTCCCTGCATTTTTAATCTGTAATATTTTCGAAAATATTTATTTAAATTACGGAACCCTCACCACGCGAGTCGAACTCGCACTTGTCCGGTTTTTTTTAACTTACTGTCAAACGTGATTGTTGTTTTCGTTTGTAAATAATCGAGTGTACGTCTTAAAATATTTAATCGATGATTTTACAGCTGGTTTTACTCTATTCGATTTATTCAAGTATCTAATTCCTGAAGTACATATTTGTTTTTCTTATAAACTCATTTTTTTTTCTTTTTCAATTCGTCCAACAAATAAGATTCACATGATAAACCTAACGAGCCGGTTGCTTAGGGCGCAATACAGCTGTAAATGTATTTAATAATATAATACAATCCACTTATAATTAATAACGTAATGAAGATGTAAGAAAGAGACTTTGTGTGAATGATAGTATCGGTGTAAAAATGAAAAAAGGCATGCTCCGATGGTTCGGGCATATAGAAAGAATGTCGAATGAGCGAATGACTAAACAGATATACAATGCGAATGTGGATGGTTGCAGAGGCCCAGGAAGACCAAGGCTGACCTACCATGACCAAATAGGTCGAATTCTGTCTGATGGTGGGGTCAAAAGTCTTAGGAATCGGCGTGCATGTATGAAGAGAATGATGAAGGTAGACGAGGCACGAGAGGTTTGTCTGAACCGGGATGTCTGGCGCTCTACACTCTCTGCCTACCCCGTTAGGGACCTGGCGTGAAGATACATACTTATAATTAATAACACGGCAATAGAGCGCTCTAACCTAGAGAAATACCTCGGCTTAAGACTAGAAGGCAAATTATCCTGGAAAGCCCATATTAACCACGTAAGATCTAAACTAGCATCACTCACTGGAGCCCTACGCAAAATATCAAACTGTGTACCTAACAAAATTAAACATGTAATCTACAATTCGTTGGCTAAATCACATCTCGACTATCTCATAGAAGTCTGGGGCACTGCTTCAAAAACTAACTTAAAAGACCTACAAATTTCCCAAAATAAACTTATTAAAACTCTCTTCCATTTTAACCGTCTTACACCAACAACAGAACTGTACAAAAAAACTAAACTACTTAACCTACACCAAATATATACATACAATACCTGCATACTAGTAAAGAAAATAATTAATAAAACTGTCCACTCTAATCTAACCCTTAGTAAAAAAATATCTACCCACAACTTAAGAAATAAAAATAAAATCAAACTACGTCAACCGAGAACTCATAATTATGGCAAAAAGAATTTCCTATATGAGAGTGCACAATTGTTTAATAAACTTCCCGAAAATATTAGGGAAACAAGTGAAACCGCTGCATTTAAAACAAAACTAAAAGAGTATGTAATTAGTAACGTATAAAATACCTAAAGGATATCTAATAATATCTACCTCTCAAAATAAATAAAATAAAATAAAACCAGTGTAACCTACCAACTATTTACTTATGATTATTCTTTATACTTACCCACTTTAATATACCTACTCTGAGTTCGCACTGCCAGTGTGGGCGATCGATGAATGAATTGTACTTACTTAATATTATTATTGTTTAGCTTCTAAATCTCATGTAAGTGAACTTGTAAGTTTTTATGAGAAATAAATTGTCTTTAACCGGAATAACAATTTTTACACTATCATTAAATAAATACTGATAGAGCTAGGAATAGATAAGTATTGTTGGTTTATTAATTACAGCTCGGTTTTTATCGAGTGCTGTGAAGTTGTGTGCAGTTCCAGCTTCATACGGGTACAATGAATGTAATATAGCCAATGTCACTCAGTGAAGTTTTTTACTGATGAAATAATTTTTGAAATCGGTGTATTAGTTCTTGTGTGAAAACGTTACAAACAAACATATAAAAACACAAATATTTCCTCTTTATAATGTTAGCATAGATTGGTAGAAGCGCACATGGCCCCGCGGCTGGTGTAGATCGTAAGCGATCTACTCGGTTAAGCGATACGGGCGCGGTCGGGTGTGTGATGGATGGGTGGCCGCTAGTGGTAAATTAAAATGCGGGTTTCCGTGCTTCAGAGGACACGTTAAGCCATCGGTTCCGGTTGCTATCGATAGGTAGCAGTCGTTGAACCTTGTCGGAGGCCTTATGGGCGGCTGAAAAAGATCCGACAGCGGGTTGACCACTAACCCGTATCTCCACGAACCCGTACTGGAGCAGCGTGGTGGAGTAAGCTCCAGGCCTCCTCTCAAAAAGGGGAGAGACTCGTGCCCAGCTGTAAGACGTATAATGGGTTGCCATTGGTTGGATTGATGGTTATACATTTGCAGAACAACAGACATCTACACTAAAATCAGAGGTCGAAATTCTACATTTCGCGTTATTTGCGCATAGAGCGACACCGGAGGGAAGTAGCCATATGTAGGCTTTCCCCTCTGTCAAAGTACAAGCCCAAATGGGCCTATACCTGTCGCCTATATGTTTAAATGTGTGGGTGAAATTGTTTCTGTATTTTGTTAAAGTCAAGGTGTGAGTTTCGTAGTAATAGACGATTTTTGTAGTGTCCGTGTGTGTCGCACGCATTTCCCCCCGCAAAAAATGACAGACTGTTTTGCATCGGTAATAAACGTTATGGCTACTCCTCTCCAGTCCGCCGCGGCTGGTGGCCCGTGTTGCTCTATGTATTTGCGTTTCCACCTTTGAGACCTTTGTCACCTTGTCTTTGACCTTGAATCGGAACACGTTCACTACCAGTTGGAGGCAGATAGATTAGGTAATGTGGTTGTGCTTACGCCCTCGAGTGTCTACATTGGAATTTTACCACCCGGTTTTTTTATGTGATGGAAGTGGCAAACAAGTGTGCTGTTCACATTGATGTTAAGTGATAACTGCAGCCCATAGACACCCACAAATAGACCAAGGTCAAAATGCAGATGCGTTACCACTCCTGAGGCCTAAGTTATGTCTCTGTGCCGGAAAATACGGGGCCGTACATTACCACCTGACTGGAACACGATAGTGCTGAACACTATGGCTTTAGCGGTAAGTGGGTATATTAGGTAATGCGGTGGTACCTACGCCCGCGAGCTCCTTCGCTGGAGCTCTACTAGTAGAAAAAAATAATTATAAAATATGTTAGTATAATATAACATGCAGGTGTTTACTGGTGGTAGAGCTCCAGTGACGGAGCTCACGGGCGTAGGCACCACCGCATTACCTGATTTACTTGCCGCTAAATGGTAGTATTCAGCACTATCGTGTTCCGGTCAGGTGGTAATGTACGGCACTGTAATTTCCGGCACAGAAGCATAACACCTTAGGCCTCAGGAGTGGTAACGCATTTGCATTTTGACCTTGGTCTTTGTGTGGGTGTCTATAGGCTGCAGTCATCACTTAACATCAATGTGAACTGCATGCTTGTTTGCCACTTCAATTACATAAAAAAAAAAAAAAGGTGTGTAGGCTTTGTATAATGATAATTTACACGTGTTCAAAACTGTGGTCGTCGTGGTTTAACTTCTGTCGTTAGTGGCCGTCATTAGCGGAGGCTTGCGGTCGCTGCTCGTCGGAACGTCCCTCTGAGGCTCACCTGTATCTAATTCTATATTTGGAAATAGATGTTTATTGATTTGAGAGGGTTTCTCTCTCTTATTTCAAACCAAAGCAAAAAAAAGCGACATCTCTGATTCTCTTCTCTCTTCTAAAATTATAACTTTTGATCTATTGAGATATGCACTCTTGACATTATTTATGTGTGAATTGTTATTATTATTTTAAATTATTTATTATTGTGTGTCAAAAGCCCCATTTTTCCCACCTTAATGTCAAATTCAATAAGTACTCAGCTTTGACATTGCCCGCAAGTTGGGGAATTCTCCACAAATTGGCAACCCCGCTGTTAGGGTAGTCAATCGAATAATGGCAATCAAACCTTTCGAATATGGCAGTAGTAAATGCAATAACGCGGTATGGATGGCAGCGTCCCGCGATAAAACTACCCCCACTGCGATCGCTAATCCGAATGCCAAGGGTGGCGATTATGTCATGTTCACATTGTTCACCCAAAATTTCATTTTTTTTTAATGAAATGGAAGTGGCAAACAAGCATGCAGTTCACATTGATGTTAAGTGATGTCTGCAGCCTATAGACACCCACACAAAGACCAAGGTCAAAATGCAGATGCGTTACCACTCCTGAGGCCTAAGGTGTTGTGCCTCTGTGCCGGAAATTACAGGGCCGTACATAACCAACTGACCGGAACACGATAGTGCTGAACACTACCATTTAGCGGCAAGTATATTAGGTAATGCGGTAGTGCCTACGCCCGCGAGCTCCGTCACTGGAGCTCTACCACCAGTAAAACCATACATAGAACTCTATGTTTATAGACTGCAGACTACTTTGTAGTTTACACACTGGTGGGTTTACTGGTGGTAGAGCTCCAGTGACGGAGCTCGCGGGCGTAGGCACCACCGCATTACCTAATATACTTGCCGTTAAATGGTAGTGTTCAGCACTATCGTGTTCCGGTCAGGTGGTAATGTACGGCTCTGTAATTTCCGGCACAGAGGCATAACACCTAATGCCTCAGGAGTGGCAGCGCATTTACATTTTGACCTCTGGTCATTGTGTGGGTGTCTATAGGCTGCAGTCATCACTTAACATCAATGTGAACTGCACGCTTGTTTGCCACTTTTATAATATTAAAAAAAAAAAAAAAAACTTACCGTCAATGTGATCTGTGTGCTGCACATCGAGCCTAGGAAGGAGACTTCGGCTTATTTTGGGTCTGTAGAGCGTTATCTGTTTCGCATCTATTTGAAGTTTGTCGCCCATTTTGATCAAGTATTGACAAATACCGGACTGTCAGTGCTTACGTAGGCAGTGTGCAAAAGAGATAACGCTCTACGAAGTCGAAACTAGCCGATTATCTCTTTCGTTGGCTCGATGTGCAATACTAATTATTGAGTACTGTACCACTGTAAAAATTAGACGCGCTCGCGTGATTTTTTTTTTTTTATGTTATAAAAGTGTCAAACAAGCGTGCAGTTCACATTGATGTTAAGTGATGACTGCAGCCTATAGACGCCCACACAATGACCAGAGGTCAAAATGCAGATGCGCTGCCACTCCTGAGGCATTAGGTGTTATGCCTCTGTGCCGGAAATTACAGAGCCGTACATTACCACCTGACCGAAACACGATAGTGCTGAACACTACCATTTAACGGCAAGTATATTAACAATAGTGAATGCAAGAACTCAAAAACCCTGACAGACATGTCACTCCATGACATCGGCTCGCGTGTGGTAGAGCAGTAAAGCGCATCCTATATTTAGATTACAAGAAACAACAATTTATTAAAGTACAATTAAACTCGTTCGTGGGTTACTTGTCAAAAATTACCTTTTTAGTTTGCGGATTGTTATAATACATTTGGGTATTCATGTTAATTAAACTCAACAAAGTGTTAAGAGTTCGTTGGCGCTAATAAATTGTTTTTTTATTTTTATGGCGTGTCACATCGGTCACGAATTGTCATTCGATGTTACATCGGTCAAAGTTTGTTCCAAATATTCAAAAATTCTACCAAAAAACCCATCACGTGATTTTGCATTTACGCAAGCGTCTTCTAATCTATACTTTTTTAATGTAATGAATGTGGCCAACAAGCGTGCGGTTCACATTGATGTTAAGTGATGACTGCAGCCTATAGACACCCACACAAAGACCAAGGTCAAAATGCGGATGCGTTACCACTCCTGAGGCCTAAGGTGTTATGCCCCTGTGCCGGAAATTACAGGGCCGTACATTACCACCTGACCGGAACACGATAGTGCTGAACACTACCATTTAGCGGCAAGTATATAAGGTAATGCGGTGGTGCCTACGCCCGCGAGCACCGTCACTGGAGCTCTACCACCAGTAAAACTTCTGTCGTATACTTAGTAAAAATATAAATCCGAAGCGTTTGTTATCTCAGGAAGTACTGGACTGATTTGAATAAAAAAAAAGGATCTGTAGGCTTTAACATCACGCTACGCATACGAAGTCATGGGCACAGGTAGTTAAAGATATGGGGGATAGCTTGCACCCTGTTGAGTATCTCTACCAAATCTGAGCTGTCTATGTAGGGGCGCACCTACGGCAACCCTTGAAAAAATCAAAAGGTCGCTACGCTCATAACGCTCTCAGTTCCGAATCGTCTGAATTTTGGATAGGAGCTTTCTTGGGGATTATTTTTTACCCTCTTCGAATATCTGACGCGTCCTAGACCCATGGTGTTGATACTTTAGAGCAACTCGGCCCACCAGTCGCAGCAGACCGGAGGGGAGTAGCCATAGCATTTATTACCGATGCAAAACAGTCTGTCATTTTTTGCGGGGGGAAATACGTGACACACGCTCACACAACAAAAATCATCTATTACTACGATATTCACACCTTGACTTTAACAAAATACATAAAGAATTTCACGCACTTATTTAAATATTCGGGCGACAGGCATAGGACCATTTGGTCTTGTACTTTGACAGAGGGTAAAGCCTGCATATGGCTACTCCATACATCCGGTGGCCCGTATTGCTCTATGTCCGAAATAGTTAGTAGTATGTATTTATACATACATTTTTTTTTTATGTAATAAAAGTGGCAAACAAGCGTGCAGTTCACATTGATGTTAAGTGATGACTGCAGCCTATAGACACCCACACAATGACCAGAGGTCAAAATGCAAATGCGCTGCCACTCCTGAGGCATTAGGTGTTATGCCTCTGTGCCGGAAATTACAGAGCCGTACATTACCACCTGACCGAAACATGATAGTGCTGAACACTACCATTTAACGGCAAGTATATTAGGTAATGCGGTGGTGCCTACGCCCGCGAGCTCCATCACTGGAGCTCTACCACCAGTAAAATACATACATTTATCATGTCAAAGGTTGTTAACTTTTGTTCTAACATTGCAATATTCACTCATATCTCCTAGAGGGGAGAGCGTGCATTATGGCTACTAAACTAGAATCATAAAAAATCACACACTCAAAACTCTGCTGAACCCTTGTTATGGTATTTGTGAAGTTATGTGTTTCAATCGATTTCCAATACGGCAGTCAAATAAATGATACAAAATATACACGCTCAGGCCAAAAACATCCTCTCTTAACCGTATTCCAAAGGGCATAGAACTCTTGATTTTCAACAACCGGATGATTTCTCCATCAATTCAAATTAATTCTTTTGATGTGGAAAACAAATAGGAATGGTGACGTGACGCTGCTGAACACAATTTTATGACGTTGAATTAAAAATCTGTTTTACCCGACGCTGACGTATTTATGGATCCGTGTACAGTCCTCACCAAGAAATATTGCCCATCGACTTTATGGAAGAGATGTCTTCTACTTTCGGCTCTGTAGAGCGTTATCTCTTTCGCACACTACCTATGTGACGTCGACCATTGTCACTTTTTTTTTTTATGTAACGAAGTTAACAAACATGCTTGCAACACATTGATGTTAAGTGATGAGGTGATGACTGCCATAGACTATAGACACTTACACAAAAACCAGAGGTCAAAATGCAGATGCGTTTCCACCTCTGAGATCTTAGTTGTCATGTCTCTGTGATAGTTATCACGGGTCCATACATTACCTGAGCTACCGAAGTCCGGAGTTGGAAGAGCGGCTGGACTAGATTACCAGAGGCCGCGAGTTCGAGTCTCGCCTGAAGTCTAATTTTTATTTCGTTTAATTTTAAAAAAACATATTTCACTAGCGCATGTTATTGCGAAATAATATGAAAACAGTCTAAAAAAATGCTTTATTTATGACAAACTTTTAACCGTGACTTTTCGTCGGGGACTTCAGGTATAAACACCGGTACACTTGAAACATGTAAAGATGACTACCGACGTCCGAACTTGGCAGAGCGGCTGGACTAGATGCCCAGTGGCCGCAAATTCGAGTCTCGCGTGAAGTCAATTTTTTCTTTAAAAAATAATATTGTAGACGTTTCGAAAAAAAAAGTCGCCTTCAAACCATAATCACAGAACACGCGAACTGGAGCGCCGCGACCTCGCCGTGACCTCCGCGAGATGGGTTCAACGCACCAGCTACCTTATAACGCTACGTATCAACTTAACATCTCGCTTATGGTAATTGACTCGCTTGCTATCTTTTGTGCTCGTGATAAGGTACATCTTGATATAATAAACTTTTTTTACGACTGTAGACCGTAGGACGCCTGCCGCTAAATGGTCGGCGCTACCGCTTTCTGCCCCGGGGGCCTAGCCTTAATCCCAATCTATTTAGTTTTCGATACGGAATAGGAAAAAGCAAGCAATTTTTCCTTTCATTCTTTCTTTCTGATACGTTCCACTGTTGAGCACGAGTCTCTCCCCTATTTGGGGGGAGGGTTGGAGCTTACTCCACCACGCTGCTCCAATGCGGATTGGTGGCCAACCCGCTGTCGGATGTTTTCAAACCGCCCATAAGGCCTCCGACAAGGTTTGACGACTGCGATCTATCGATAGCAACCGGGACCAATGGTTTAACGTGCCTGCTTATGATCTACACCAGCCGCGGGGCCATGCGCTGAAAACGCTTAAGCGTTAGTAATTGTAGATTGGAAATCGTTTGACACTTGGCTTGAGGCCCTGGTCGCCACTACCAACAACGGTGTCAGTAAACCTCTAAAATGGTCGAGGAGGGCAATGGTTGTCACATGCGTCATACACGTGAACGGGTGCTGTTGGTGGGGACTGGTCTGTTCTGGTTTGCAGGCGATACATCTCATTAAGTAGATAGCAGTTTTACTAGTGGTAGAGCTCCAAGTGTAGGAGCTCGAGTACCATTGTGCTTATTACCGATGCAAAACAGTTTTTGCGGTGGGAAGTACGTGTAATACACACACACACTTCAAAAATCGTCCATTATTACGAAACTCACACCTTGACCTTAACAAAATACATAAACAATTTCACCCACACATTTAAACATCTGGGCGACAGGCGTAGGACCATTTGGGCTTGTACTTAGACAGAGGGGAAAGCCTGCATATGGCTACTCCCCGCCGGTCCGCCGCGTATTGCTCTATGTCCGGAATAATTAGTAGTATGTATGTATATATACATACACTTATCATGTCAAAGGTTGTTAACTTTTGTTCTAACATAGCAATATTCACTCATATCTCCTTATATATCTAAAAAGTGGTCATCATTTTGTGCACGCGTGGGTAGTGCCTTGTTATGGCATGTTTCTAAATACTTGATTCGTGACTAAGTTGACGGCTAAAAACCAGCTAAGTGTCAATTAGTTTCACGTGCAGAGGGTTCTGTACAATTGAGACGTTTGATGTTTTATTTTAATGTAATGTAAGTGGTAAACAAGCATGCAGTTCACATTGATGTTAAGTGATTATTGCAGCCTATAGACACCTACACAAAGACCAAGGTCGAAATGCAGATGCGTTACCACTCCTGAGGCCTAAGGTGTTATGCCTCTGTGCCGGAAATCACATGACCGTACATTACCACCTGACCGGAACACGATAGTGCTGAATACTGCCATTTAGCGGCAAGTAGGTATATTAGGTAATGCGGTGGTGCCTAGGCCCCCGAGCTCCGTCACTAGAGCTCTACCAACTTTACTTTGAATACAACTACAAATATGGTGAGATTCACAGACCGCACTACGACTTTACTTTCAAGCAAAGTACGCTTCGAACTGTCAAATCCCATACATTTCTGACAGTTCTAAGCATACTTTGCTCAAACTCGTAGTGCGGTCTGTGAATCTCGCACATAGTCTTCATCACGGAATAGATAAATAAAGATGGAATGGTAATGTGGGCGTGGCAAGCGCACCACAACTATGCCTGAATACACACAGTTCGGCCGAACCATTCGTTCGCCGCTCGTAGTGTCGTGTAGACAGCTTAGAACAACACATCTCTGGGTAAAATGCCGTTTTGTGTTATTTTAACACGTAAAATGAAAAGTAAGACCTCCAGTAAATCGAGGAGGTATAGTTAAAGATATTTAATCACCACCGTTACCCTAAAAACCCTTGAATAATTATTGAATTGAACTAAAACGAAAATCTTCACTAGTGTTGTCATATATACAATATCGATATTTTTTTATGGTCCATATCGATATTTGTATAGTTACATATGTAGATTTTTTTAAATATGACAGTGGTGGATGGAACATTAGTATCTGAAACACATAGACCAGTAACATCTGTTAGATTGAATAACTTCAATAATATTTTAAAAGAAAAATTATATTTTCAAAATTTTGACATAAGTAGTGCAAATGATTTTTATGCACAATTTTTTGATACTATTAATACACATTTTAATAATATCTTTAAAATTAGAACAAGAACCGCAAAGTGTAAATTTAGTTTTTGTGACTGGGCAACTGATGGCATTCGAAGAAGTAGGGAACGATTATTTGAACTTTATGGTCTTAAAACTTATATGCAAAATCCAAATTTTAACAAGTATGTCGCTACATATTCAAAAATTTTTAAAAGTGTATGTAAAAACGCAAAGTCAATTTATATAAGCAATAAAATTAAAAATGCAGACGATAAAATGAAGGCGACCTGGAAAATAATAAATAGTGAAACGGGCAAAAACAAGCGGTCTGAAACTCGTGTCCTTTTGGAGACACCACAGGGTATTTTAGGCTCAGATTTAGACATTGCTACACACTTTGAAGATTACTTTGCTAATATTCCATTCAAAATTACGGCACCTTTAAATTCTTCTACTGGAATATCGATTGACATTCTTAAAAGGAACGTAGAGCCTTGTCATATTAAACTAACTTTTAGTCATATTAGTCCACAAACAATCATATCCACATTTAATCAGCTCAAAAACAAAGCTACTGAAGATATTTATGGTATGTCTGTTAAAGTGTGTAAATCGATTATTAGTACTGTAGCGCCTTATTTATCTTCAATTTTTAATTTATGTATTGAGCAGGGAATCTTTCCGGATTTGTTAAAACTGAGCAAAGTCGTACCATTATTTAAATCAGGGGATAGTAAAGACCCGAATAATTATAGGCCGGTATCTGTTCTTCCCGTTATTAGTAAAGTTTTCGAGAAAGTGATACTTAATCAATTGCTGCAGCACTTTAATAAAAATAAGATCTTACACCACCAACAATTTGGTTTCACAAAAGGTTGTAATACAATTGATGCCGGTGTTGCTTTACTTAAACATATTTATGAAGCTTGGGAAGATTCGCAGGATGCTATAGGAATCTTTTGCGACCTTTCAAAAGCATTTGACTGCGTGGACCATAATACGTTAATGTGCAAACTTGAGCACTATGGCCTTGGATGTAAAGCCCTTCAACTTATTAAATCATATCTAGAAAACCGGGAACAGAAAATACAAGTTAACGGAGTAAAATCACCAGGCTCTAAAGTAGAAATGGGTGTACCACAGGGCTCGATATTAGGTCCATTTCTGTTTTTAGTATATATAAATGATTTGCTCCATTTGATGCCCATCAGTGAGCCTAAAACAATTTTATTTGCCGATGATACCTCGCTGGTCTTTAAAGTGAATAGAAAAGAACCAAATTATGATACTATTAATAAAGCCATACAAGAAGTACATAATTGGTTTACAGTAAATAATCTTGCATTAAATAGTAAAAAAACTAAATGTATTCGTTTTACTCTTCCAAATGTCAAAAGTAAAGAAGGGGAAATATTCTTCAACAATGATAAAACACAATTTGTTAGTGAAGCTGTCTTCTTGGGTATAACGCTTGATTCAAAATTGCAATGGGGTCCTCATATTAAACTGTTAGGAAAACGTCTAAGTTCTGCTGCTTATGCCGTCAGGAAGATTAGACAGTTAACGGATGTCGACACTGCGAGACTCGTTTATTTCAGCTACTTTCACAGTGTCATGTCCTACGGTATTTTGTTGTGGGGTCGGGCAGCTGAAATTGATTCAATATTTATATTACAAAAGAGAGCTATTAGAGCGATATATAACTTAAATAGTCGTGACTCCTTAAAAGAATTATTCAAGCGAATAAATATAATGACGGTCCCTTGCCAATATATTTATGAAAATATATTGTATGCTAGGAAAAACTTGCACTTATTTAAGAAAATTAATGATATTCATACTTATAATACCAGAAATAAAAATAAATTAGTATTTCCAAGTTTTCGCCTATCGAAAACACATAAATGTTTCTTAACATGTTGTATACAGTTTTATAACAAAATTCCGTCCAACATTCTTGAACTTACAGATAATAAATTTAAGTCATGTATTAAACGCACACTATGTAAAAATGCGTACTATAGACTCGATGACTATCTAAAGGATAGAGATGCCTGGACAAATGCTGGTCTAGCTCCACAAGACTAAACAATAATTTTGTGAAATGAATGTGCATTGTACTTGATATTGTAAAACATAGTTATAAGTGTCATATTGTGAAAATAGTTTTAAGGAACATATTTTGAAAAGACCCTACTGAGTTTTGTTTTGGCAGGTTTTTTCTCAGTAATGTGGGCTTTGGAACTCTGCCAGTGAATGACAAAGAATGTCCCATATTTTTTTTGTTTAGTCTTATCTTGCCGTTTGTAAAAGAGAGTATGGAACATTCTGTTGATACCTATTTTTATTATTAAGTATTTTTGGACTATTATTAATTTATTTACTTTGACATATTAATCAACGTATCAGTTGTTATTCGCTTTAATTTTATATTTGTAATTTGACCTATCACAAGCAAATTCTATTATTTCCAAGTGATTAAATGAATTTTTGAGTTTGAGTTTGAGTTTGAGTTTGAAACACTAAACTGTGCCGAATCATTTTATGCATCATTTGGAACATTCGGAACATTTGGAACATTGCGTCAAAGATATGAAATACAGATCAACTGCTTAGTTCCGGGTGGTGTACCCGATGGTATGAAAGTGATAATAAGTTAATGTGACAATGTTTCATTATACTTTTATACAATTTTTTAAAAGAACACTCAAAACCGATTACTCTTCATACTTCATCGATCAGCAGCACCGCATTATATAAATATTTGTGTAGTTATATTAATATGTCTATAATTTACCTGCTGCTAAGTGGTAACGTACGATGGTAGAGCTTCAATGGTAGAGCTCGAAGGCACACAATAATCATGTGAGTAATATGGGTATGGGATGTCAGTTAACCTATAATGATGGGTGTCAATTTTGTGGTTTCTTGGGGTGCTGATTACGAAATAGGCAACCGTTTTCGGATCCAAGATGGCGGATAGACTTTTTTATCATAATGTGATATGGGTATCAATTTCGAGGTTTCTTGGGGTGCTTATTACGAAAATAGCATCCGTTTTCAGATCCAAGATGGCGGACAGACTCTGAATTGTCTCTGTAGTGTCAATGTCAATGCGTGCAACTGGCGACAGCGGTTTCAATATGAAAATGAGTCTTTAGCCATTCTATCCTTATTTATCTATTCTGTGGTTTTCATATTAGCTTATTTCCCAATTTATAACTAATAAAAGTATTAAAAAATAGAAAAACGAAATAGATCTATTTGATGTTTTTATTTTCAAATTTTAGGGGTCGTAGTTTTGGAGACAAGGGCCTTCACAGTCGTTTACAAAACTCCTGTAGTATTGGAAGTAACCGAGAAGACTCTCATCTAATCCTAAATGGTACCTAATGGTCAATTAAACAATTGCTTATCTTTCGTAATAACTTTTACTACATACAACACTAATAATAATAAAAAAATGTGTTGAATTAAATACAATATATACACACAAAAGGATTTTTTGTTTTAAAATTCTTCTCCTTGTTTTAAAATGAAATTAATTTCAGCGCGTTTGGCGTCCATTTATGGATCCCTTTTTTGGTACGTGTTCTTAATTTCAACGCAAGCTATAGTTTCGTAGCAAACTTCGTGGCTGTACAATGTGGCAGACAAACAGACTGACATGCTGACAAATACACTAGCGATCCCACAAGGGTTCTGTTTTCTGCTATGATACGAAACCCTAAAAAAACAATTGGAGATAAATGTCACGATTTCAGAAAAACTTTATTGTTTTTTTTTATTCATGTCTGTCCATTTAATTCCGGTTTTCGAGGACAATTAAAAGTAATTATGGCATATGAAATGCGATAGGTGATTTAGAAAATGTTGTTTTTTTTCCTATTTTGATTCTTTTAAATATATTGTGATTATTTAAGTATGACTTTTTAATAGTGGTAGAACTCCAGTGCCACCACCGCATTACCTAATATACTTGCCGCTAAATGGTAGTGTTCAGCACTATCGTCTTCCGGTCAGGTGGTAATGAACGGCCCTGTAATTTCTGGCACAGAGGCATAACACCTTTGGCCTCAGGAGTGGCAACGCATCTGTATTTTGACCTCTGGTCATTGTGTGGGTGTCTATAGGCTGCAGTCATCACTTAACATCAATGTGAACTGCATGCTTATTTACAACTACCATTACATAAAAAAAATAATCTTGAGAGTCATTCGACACAAAAACGAACATGTTTCATTTTGCCTCCGAGGAACAAGCATTCGTATTCTGTATCTTCATGTCCATCAAATTGAAAGCCACTTTACAGTACATTCCTGTTTACCCAAAACGATCGCAATGATCACGCTACGTCAAAACAACAATGTACGTCAAAATGGCTATCGAAATGATGTCAACCGAGATAGAGCCTTCAGACCATTGTGTAAAATAGCAATAATGCGGCATTATTAAACAATGGAGATATCAATTTAATATCTATTGTTTCTGGGAAATTAACGCTTCATAATTTTGTCGCATTTCACTATGGATAATAGAAAGGGTTGGAGTTGGGGGAGACTACACACACTTGTACGGCCGTTCTTCGCCAAGATAGATATGTATTCCATTCAGAGATGGATGGAGAGTGGAGCTCGCGGGCGTAGGCACCACCACATTACCTAATATACTTGCCGCTAAATGGTAGTGTTCAGCACTATCGTGTTCCGGTCAGGTGGTAATGCACGGCCCTGTAATTTCCGGCACAGATCCATAACGCCTTAGGCTTCAGGTAACGTAATCTAATAATAGTAATCTCCTTTTTGACCTTGGTCTTTGTGTGGGTGTCTATAGGCTGCAGTCATCACTTAACATCAATGTAAGCTGCATGCTTGTTTGCATTTCCATCACATAAAAAAAATTGGGAGATTCGTTTTCCATTATTAATTAAAAAAACATTTTATAAGAGAATTTTTCGGATTCTCTTCATAAAATTTGGTAAAACCAACATGTATAATATTCACGTTTTCGCGCTTCATACTATGAAGTTCATAGGTACATTGTAGAAATCATAAATCCGCAAATATGATTTCTATATTATATATATTTCTAAAATATTGACCTATCTTTCCCTAGAGAAGTCGAGTCTACTTGAAATATTTTTCCGGGCCTCGATTAACGTACTAAGATCATCATATTATAATATCTGATGTTTGACGTAAATAACAGGGTACATACATGTACGATCATTGCCACCTGACCGAAACACGATAGAGCAGAACACTCTCATTTAGTAGCAAGTAAATTAGTTAATGCGGCGATGCCTATATCTCTGGAGCTCTACCACCAGTAAAACCACTACCCGTAAATCGATAATACCCCTAGTTTGCACTAAAAACATTTAACAGGATGATGTTTCGCAACTCGTCGCATAAAGTATGTATTGCGATAAATATCTTGTTGATTCTAGCGTTCGCACTGCTGTAAAAACCTTTTTTTTTATGTAATAAAAGTGGCAAACAAGCGTGCAGTTCACATTGATGTTAAGTGATGTCTGCAGCTTATAGACACTAACACAATGACCAGAGGTCAAAATGCAGATGCGCTGCCATTCGTGAGGCATTAGGTGTTATGTCTCTGTGGCGGAAATTACAGAGCCGTACATTACCACCTGACCGGAACATGACAGTGCTGAACACTACCATTTAGCGGCAAGTATATTAGGTAATGCGGTGGTGCCTACGCCCGCGAGCTCCGTCACTGGAGCTCTACCACCAGTAATAATAATTAGTTGTCACTTTTAATATTTTTCAATAACACATGCGAGTTAATTCTGAAATTAAGTCCAGTTAGTCCTTCCGAAGCTCCTGGTTATCCTGAGGTCGCAGGTTCAATCTGTGCCCGAAGTACAATTTTTCTTTAATTTCCAAGCGGTAGTAATGTAGTAGTTTTTACGAAAATAAAACATATAATTATAATGGCAACCCATTATATGTCCCACTGTTGGGCACGAGTCTCTCCCCTTATTGGGAGGAGCTTACTCCACCACGCTGCTCTAATGCAGGTTGGTGGAGATACGGGTTAGTGGCCAACCTGCTGTCGGATGTTTTCAAATCGCCCATCCGGCAAGGTTTAACGACTGCTATCATCGATAGAAACCGGGACCGATGGCTTAACGTGCCCTCCGAAGCACGGAAACGCGCATTTTAATTTGCCACTAGCGCATAGCGGTCACTCATCACACACCTGACCGCGCCCGTATCCGTTAACCGAGTAGATGGCTTACGATCCCGGATTCACACTAGCCGCGGGGCCATGCGCGCTCGAAATAAAACATATTCTACCCTATTGACAATCCCCATTTACAGGAAAGTTCTTATTATGAAACATTGTTGTAACACTAGACTAACTAGCTGCTGGACTAGATTCCCAGTAGGTCGCGAGTTCGAGCCTCGCCTGAAGTCAAATTTTTCTTTCCATTTTTCTTTAAAAATAAAATATATTTCACAAGCATGTGTTAATGCGAAATAATATAAAACAATTATTAAGGGTAAAAGCGACTTCTTTACGATATTCAATAAACTGAAAAGTCTATTATATCGGTTGCCTAACTAGCTTAGTTGGTAATAGATGGCGCTGCTGCTACCATAAAGCAATGCAATAGATGTGAAGGAAAGATTTGACAAATCGGGCAGGGCTTCAGTAGCTCAATTGGAAGAGCGGCTGGACTAGATTCCCAGTAGGTCGCGAGTTCGAGCCTCGCCTGAAGTCAAATTTTTCTTTCCATTTTTCTTTAAAAATAAAATATATTTCACAAGCATGTGTTAATGCGAAATAATATAAAACAATTATTAAGGGTAAAAGCGACTTCTTTACGATATTCAATAAACTGAAAAGTCTATTATATCGGTTGCCTAACTAGCTTAGTTGGTAATAGATGGCGCTGCTGCTACCATAAAGCAATGCAATAGATGTGAAGGAAAGATTTGACAAATCGGGCAGGGCTTCAGTAGCTCAATTGGAAGAGCGGCTGGACTAGATTCCCAGTAGGTCGCGAGTTCGAGCCTCGCCTGAAGTCAAATTTTTCTTTCCATTTTTCTTTAAAAATAAAATATATTTCACAAGCATGTGTTAATGCGAAATAATATTAAACAATTGTTGTAACAGTACACGTGTATTTACATAATAGTTGATAGTCTAGTCGACTACGTCAAATGAATGAACGTCTGAGCCATTTATGGTTTATTTCAATTTTATGTGCATTACAGTGTTGTGTGATATTCTTATGCTTACTGTAATGAAGCGTAATGTTACACGTGCTGGATCCTACACGATATTCATTGCCGATTTTTCAATTAAGCATTGTTCATTTGAGGTAGATTTTAACAAGAGAATCACAACTTGTAAGTAGTTTTCATAACTAGTATGACGGATCCACCGTCGGGCCATCATTGCCTTGTGTGTCATTGGTGAGATACGCCGCGTAACCAAGCGTATTCTCAAATATACCATTTCCATAAACTTTCGTCGATCGCGAGCGCGAGTCACCCACGCCGCGTACCACGTGTGGACTTACCTGACTACGATCATCTTCTATAGTGTCTGTGCGTGTGTGTAACCGAGTAACAAACTCATAAGTATTCAAGCTCCACCAGCAACCTATGGACCTAGAGAAGGATGTTAAATGTTGAAATAACTTTAACTATAACTTACTGGTGGTAGAGCACCAGTGACGGAGCTCGCGGGCGTAGGCACCACCGCATTATCTAATATACTTGCCGCTAAATGGTAGTGTTCAGCACTATCGTGTTCCGGTCAGGTGGTAATGTACGGCCTTGTAATTTCCGGCACAGAGGCATAACACCTTAGGCCTCAGGAGTGGTAACGCATCTGCATTTTAACCTTGGTCTTTGTGTGGGTGTTTATAGGCTGCAGTTATCACTTAACAGCAACGTGAACTACACGCTTGATTGCCACTTCCATTACGTTAAAAAAAAAAAAAAAAGATCGTAGTGCAACCCAGGCTTACAAACACAAATTTAACATTGCATTGATAGTCAAGTGGCACATGCGGACGTAAAGCGGCGTGGCACGCACGTGGTCGGTATCGATCGGCCCTAGGAGTGTTGCCCAAACCGCTGCTCCAATGAGTGCAGGGATATAGAATATAGAACGTACAGTACCGGTGGATTTTGGTCATATTTCGTAATGTTTTAAAGGTCGAAAATTCGAATATGGAAACTTTTGGTTGAGATCATTTCAGTTTTTTCAATGTTTATTGGGTGTCTCTTTGTTATGGGTATAATAATGGCGTTTGACATTGAATCTTAGTTTTTTAATTTAAATAACTAAAAAAAAATATGACATCACATTTTTTTACTATCTATTCTGACATATATTTTATTTTTAAAGAAAAATGGAAAGAAAAATTTGACTTCAGGCGAGGCTCGAACTCGCGACCTACTGGGAATCTAGTCCAGCCGCTCTTCCAATTGAGCTACTGAAGCCCTGCCCGATTTGTCAAATCTTTCCTTCACATCTATTGCATTGCTTTATGGTAGCAGCAGCGCCATCTATTACCAACTATGCTAGTTAGGCAACCGATATAATAGACTTTTCAGTTTATTGAATATCGTAAAGAAGTCGCTTTTACCCTTAATAATATAAAACAATTATACTGACATAGGTAGAAACGTGTAAAACATTTTACGTAGTAACCAATTACGTTATGAAATTAATGGCTATCAACAAGTTTACATTGATGGTAACAGCGGCCTGTGATTATATTATTATACTTATACTAGCTGTGCCCGCGACTTCGTCCGCGTGAGAATTTATGATTGTTCAGTATATACACGGACGAAGTCGTGGGCGAAGCTTGTATTAAAGTAGCCTAAGTTACTCCTTATTACATAAGCTATCTACCAGTGAAAGTTCCGTCGAAATCGGTCCAGCCGTTCCCGAGATTAGACTGACAGATAGACAAAAATAAATGTACCGTCTAAACATACACATGCATTTAGTAAAAAGCGTTTTTTTATATTACAAACAGACACTCCAATTTTATTTATTTGTATTGTATGTATTGTATGTATAGATATATAGATGCAATAAATGTAAAGTTTTTGAACTCTCCTATTTAAAGCCATTTATTACTATCTTGATAGCTGTAGCTCGAGCACGATAGCTTTGAACAATGCCATATAGCGACAGACAGAACGATTGAAGCAGATTTACGCCCTCGAGTTCCGTCACCGCTTTCTATTTAAATGGACAACATTATTGAAATTTTTTTTTTGCAATATCTTACATTTTTTATGTTAGATTGTGGCACACACAAGCATGCAATTCACATAATTGATAATGTAGTCTATTCGTATAGTATAGACATTACACTGGTGGTAGAGCTCCAGTGACGGAGCTCGAGGGCGAAAGCACCACCGCATTACCTAATATCCTTGCCGCTAAATGGTAGTGTTCAGCACTATCGTGTTCCGGTCAGGTGGTAATGAGCGGCCCTATAATTTCCTCCACCGAGGCATAACACCTTAGGCCTCAGGAGTGGTCACGCATCTGCATTTTGACTTCTGGTCTGAGTGCAGGTGTCTATAGGCTGCAGTCATCACTTAACATCAATGTGAACTCCATGCTTGTTTGCCACTTCCATTACATAAAAATAAAGTATCTTTTTAAATTGACCAGTCAACACACCAGCCTTACATTTAAATATTATTTCAATTGATATCGACGTTTTACTTCGCGCAACTAACCCAAAGCTTAGTTAATTGATACGTTAATTTCATTCGGTAGCAAACGTGTATGAGACAAAGAACAAAAGAGCACGTGATGTTTATCGATCCGGGCCCTGCGCCTTTGCCCTGCGCCCTGCCATCATCGGCCCATTGCCACGATGACAGAGGGCTACACGGAATACGTTTTAGTGAGTGTTGTAATACATATTGAAAGACACCTGTTCTGGGAAGCGAATACGTTTTCATTTTTACCACCTAATGAAACCTAACTAATATACCTAGGTTTGACTTTGCGAAATTCTTAGAAGATACCTTTTAGTTGTAATACAATGTAGGTATAATGTATTGAAAGGCAATTGTTCTTGGAAATACATTTTTTTTGTGTATAGTTTTTTTTTGAAGTGTACTTGTTGAAATGAAACTAATTTCATGGAGCTATTTCACGTCAACGCAAAAATATTATAACGAAAGTTTCAATTATACGGACGTACGTAACTTCAAGTATGTAATCCCCGAAGGGGTAGGCAGAGGTAAATACATGCATTCAAGCATACCTACATGCAATGACCTACATTTCTCCGGTTACGTAGGTGGCGAGCCCGTTGACCATCTCCGGGCACATTACCAAACTCCGAAAGAAAAATGTATTTAGTCAGAATTGTAATATAATGTAATTGTTACCTTTTAATTTAAAAGGCATCTGTTCTTGGAAGCTTGTAACGACATACGCAGGTATATTAATAGAAATCGAAACTATTTTCACACACTTATTGAGTGGGTGCCGTTGTTCACACACAACACCTACACAAACATACACAAACACCTAGACCCGAAACAAGTATCTGTAGGTTGGTCCAGTGGTGTGAGACGACCGTTTTAACCGAGGCACACGGTTCGATCCCCGTATAAAAATGTTTGAATGACCTATTTGTTTCGGGTCTGGTGTTTGTGTATGTGTTGTATGTGAACAACGTCACCCACAACACATAGTGTGGAACTGAGTGTATTAATGTTTTTTTTTTTAAATATGTTTACTCCGATACGGAATCGAACCCGTGAGCCTCGATTCAAACGGTCATTACACACCGCTAGACCAACTGGCTCGTCAAAATATATGTATAGCCTACAGATACTTGTTTTGGGTCTGGGTGTTTTTGTGTATGTTTGTGTAGGTGTTGTGTGTAAACAACGGCACCCACACAATAAGTGTGTGAAAATAGTTTTGATTTCCCATAATATACCTGCGTATGTCAGTGCACAGTAATAATTTAGCACCAATGTGATCTACATGCTTGTTGGCCACCACCATAAAAAGAATTGCCGGGCAGTACGAAAATAAAACAACTTAGTGAGTGTGATTTAATAGTCCACACGACTGTACGTACAGTTTTACCGTCGAGCCACGTCCTCATCACGTGTGCCTCAACAATAAAACAAACAATGTAACACGTTATCGCGTGATTGTACTTGCACGTGCGGTGTCTTCCTGTTCGTGATGCACCTTTTCTACACGAATGTACTCCAGAGGTGTTTCTTCGAAAAGCTTTATTCTGTTTTAAACTAATTTGGGATAATAATTCACTTTTCTCCTTGAATGTATCTCTCTAACGTTTCCAGTAACATTCTCTTCAAACTTATTGCCTTGTTACACTGCACGGTATTCAGGGTACGATAGCAAGGGTCAGGGTAGTGTAATAACATTTAGGGAGTTAGGGTCCCTAATTAGGGCGACCGGAGCGGCTCGGTCAGCCTAACGCCCTAAGGCCCTAACCCCCTTACGACCGGGCAGTGTAATAGCATTCAGGGAGTTAGGGCGCCCAGTCGCCGCTAGGGATGGGCGGCATACTTGCAACCATTTTCGATAGGCAACCTAGTGGATAAAATATATTAGGTTGGGGAAAAAGTTTCTTCGCATTTTTTAAGATAATTCAAAACATTTTTTAATATAGTTTATTTAAATTTAACTAAAGTATGTATGTACCATTTTGTTCGATAACCTTTTGCCATCTTGTAGGTAGGGACATGATCCCATTGCTATAAACATTTTGGGACTTCTCATCAAAATACCGCGACAAGTGGATTTGGCAGTCCTCTCGTGATGTTAACCTAACATTGCATAAAGAATTCTGAAGAGACCGAAACAGGTGGAAATCTGAAGGTGCAAGGTCAGGACTATATGGCGGATGCATTAACACCTTCCAGCCAAACTCTCTTAATTTTTGCTGAGTGGCTATAGATGTGTGAGGTCTAGCGTTATCATGATGAAACACAACACCCCTTCTGTTGATCAATTCCGGCCGCTTTCTCTCAACTTCTTGTTTTAATCTCATCAGTCGTTCGCAGTAGAGTTCAGAATCGATAGTCCTGCCTGGTGGTAATAGCTCATAATAAATAATGCCCTTCCAATCCCACCACACACACAACATCACCTTATTGCGAGTTAACCCGGGTTTCGCCACAGTCTGTGAAGCCTGACCGGCCTTTGACCACGACCTATTTCGCACGTTCTTGTCGTACGTGATCCACTTTTCATCACCAGTAATCAGCTTCTTCAAAAATGATTCGGTTTCATTACGTCGTAATAAAGAATCACAAATGAGTACACGGTTCATTAGGTTTCTTTTAGTGAGCTCGTGAGGTACCCAAATATCGAGCTTTTTTTTGTACCCAGCTTTTTTCAAATGCGCCAAAACTGTTTTGTGATCAATTCTCAGTTCTTCAGCTACGTCGTAACTACTGATATGTCGATCTTGCTCCACTTTTTCAAAAATGGCATCCATTTTATCCGTAATAGGGCGACCAGAGCGAGGTGCATCTTTGACATCAAAATTTCCGGATTGAAAACGCTTAAACCAAATTTGTGCTACTCTCACAGACACTGCACTAGGTCCATAAACATCGCAATTTTTTTTCGCTGCTTGCGTTGCATTTTCCTTTTTTGTAGTAAAATTTTAAAATGTATCGAATTTCTTCATTAGATTCACTCATCTTGACAGTACGAAAAACAAATGAAAATCACACATTTGCCTAATTTGAATTTGGAATCATGTTCTTTAAAATTTTAACTTTCAATCATACCCATACCAGCCAGATACAAATACTACAGCCAAAGAGATTTTATTACAAGTTCATACAAACTATAATGCGAAAAGACTTTTTCCCCAACCTATTATATTCTCTAGATAATAAATATGCGTAAATAGGTAATAGGTTTACAGTATATGTGGATGAACGAAATTATTCTGCCGTGGGATCCTAACCTATTATGGGTACATAAGATGGCTTAGTTGGCTGATATTTACTATGCGTCCCAGCTGAGCTATGACTTTCTTTGATCTATGTAGATGTAAACTCACTCAAGACTTCGCGAGAGCACTCATAACTTGCAAAGAGTTAAAAGGTAGTGAAGCAACGCTTTACTTGAGATGTTTTTAAATGTTTTATGTTGGAGTTGAATGAAATGTTTCAAAATGTAAAAAAATATATATAGATCGCTACTACACTATCCAATAAGTGATATTGCACATCGACGGAGACTTCGGCTTATTTCGGGTCTCTATATAGAAATAGAAATAGAAATAGTTTATTTTTTGACACACACACACGCTAAATAAACAAATGAGAATAATAATAATAAAAAAAAAAACAATAATAAAAACAGAAACAACTTAACACAACTACCGGCATGATGTATGTGTGAGACCAAAAAAATGGTACCCATCTCAGCCGATTGCTGTAGTTGGCACTACAGCGCTGGTGTTCTGATAGGACCACCGTAAGTGATATATATCGTATCTCTTTCCCACTTCCCACTTAACCTATAACCTGGGTATGCAGGGAAAAACATGAAAGTAAATTAAACGTAATGAAGAAATTAAATAAATCTTAATATATATAAATCTCGTGTCACAATGTTTGTCCTCAATGGACTCCTAAACCACTTAACCGATTATAATAAAATTCGCACACCATGTGCAGTTCGATCCAACTTGAGAGATAGGATAGCTTACATTACGCTATGACTAATAGGAGCAGAGCAGCGCGGGCGAAGCCGGGGCGGGCCGCTAGAATTTCCTATAAAGTTACAAGTAAGGGACGTACCCTAAATAATTGTTTTTTTTTCACTTTTTTATTTTTTTCACTTTGTCGGCGTGATTAAGGTGTATACTTCGAAATTTGTACTTGAAAATTTTGAGCATCTAGTGCCAATAGTTTTTACGCTAAACCCACGAAACTATAAGGGTTCTTTGTTTACTACAGCACCCTAAAAAGGCACCGAAAAAAGCGAGGCAAGCAGAATAAACCGTGTATAACACTCAATTCTATTAAGTCCAGTAATATTATGTGATAATATACAAGTTTGTTACACCGTAGCGTAATCTGTAGCGTAGTATGATGTGCTTTATTTTAATTAATTTTGTTGGAGTAGAAGCGAAAGTTTTTGTTCGAACACCGGCCAAATACTTTGTGACAACTAAATTAAGTCGCCACTCGTCAAAATGGCTCTCTTGTGACGTTTTCTGTCAGTGATGTAATTGATAACTTTGTAAGTCGCTTTGGGCCTCCAAATTGAATTTTGGTTCCTTCAAATGAGATCGGCTCATTGATGTTTTTACTTAGCTACTCAGTTTTGCAACATCATATTTAAAGGCTGTATTACATTATTTTTGAAGGCACTGAATACTACAATATGCCTATCTACTGCAGAACAATTACATAAAAAACTTACCCCCTTATTCGTAAACGTATTTTAGCTAAAGTGTTGCTAATCTCTCCTTTGTCTTTTTCTATCCTGCACATTTGACAATGCAACTGACAAAGACAAAGCATTCTAAAAGCATAGCTAAAACGTATCTAATGTACGTTTATGGATAAGGGGTTTAAGTTACAACGTAGTTAAAAAGCATACAGTTCACATAGATGGTAAGTTATACTGTAGCCTATAAATACCTACAAAAAAACTAGAGATAACTTGTAAGTCGTTTCGAGTTTAAGTGGTGATTACAGCCTATAGACATTTACACAAAAACCAGGGACCAAATGCAGTTGCCATCCCTGAGACCCAATATTTATTTATTTATTTATTTAAACTTTAATGCACCTAGTACATAAGGCGGACTTAATGCCATAGGACATTCTCTACGAGTCAACCTTGAGGTAGTGGGATACTGATAGTAGGGGTGCAATAATAAAAACTATATGGACAGTAAGAAATAGGTATTGTTTAGAAACAAAAACATTATAAATTGTATTTAACAATCAATAAAAAGATAAAAATATATTAGATATAATTATTATATTTACGTATCATAAGTAATATATACATAACTTATACAGTATATAGATAATATATACAATAATATATTATAAATATATATGCATAGGACGACAGAAAGTTAAAACTAAAGCATCGACTCCAGGAAGTGACTATAGAGCTATCGTTTGAATGAAAACTTAGAGGGAGACAATATGTTATCATGGGAATGGCTGTACCGATTTTGACGGTACTTTCACTGGTACAGATAGCTGATGTAATAAGGAGTAACTTAGGCTACTTTTAAACTAGCTGCGCCCACGACTTTGTCCGGGTAGATACTGAACAATCATAAATTCTCACGCGTATGAAGTCGCGGGCACAGCTAGTTATAAATAAAAACTAATTAAATACGCTTACACTCACAGCCCCACGGTAGGTATAAACACAGAAGTTCTACGTAACTTCACGCCTGTAATCCCCGAAGGGGTAGGCAGAGGTAAATGCATGCATTCAAGCATACATGCAAACACCCACGATTCGCCGGTTACGTTTTGGCCCATGTAACAGGTGGCGAGCCTGTTGACATCTCCGGGCACATTACCAAACTTTGAGGTACTGGGAAATTTCCAGAAAATGGAAAAATCCCAATAGAACCAGAGATAAAGGCTTTTTCACCATTATCTCTGATAACCCCCTACCCGGGAATCGAACCCAGGACCTAAGCGTAGTAGTAGTGGCCGGCTACCACTAGGCTACCGAGGCAGTTACAGAAGTTCTGTATGAGTGCTATAAACCTGTGTCGTGGTTGCCGTTATATACAAACGTGTATGTGATACACGAACATCCAGACCAGAAACAAATATCTGTAGGCCATACAAACATTTGTCCTGGTGCAGGGATCGAACCTTCGAATCAAACGGTCATCTCACACCGCTGGACCAACCGGGTCGTCAGTCTGGTGACAGTTATTACGGAGCCTTACATTACCAATCGGAACACGATAGTGCTGAACACTACCATTATGCGGCAAGTATATTAGGTAATGCGGTGGTGCCTACGCCCACGAGCTCCGTCACTGGAGCTCTACCACCAGTAAAATTAAAATGCTAGTTTGCTTCATGACGAAAAAAAGAACGTCAGTTATAAACATTAAAATCATTTTTTTCATTCACAATATACGTAGTTAGCGTGTGCCAGTGTAATCTGTAACAGGTTACATTTATGGAGGGTAGCGTGCCAGTAATTGATGATATAATGGTAATTAAATACTTATTAGAAATGAACTCGAGTTTTTTTCATGTGATTGAAGTAAGCAAATCCTTTTATGGTAATGTTTCTAACCCATGGTCAATAAAAAAAGATAAGTTAATATAACTACTAAACTAATAACTCCGCAGTAAGAGGTCCATATTTAGACGAATAGCGTGCAAGATTGTATTTCATAATTTAAGGGACACCCTTGATACCTCCCACTGCTGAGCACGAGTCTCTCCCCTTCTTGGGAGGAGGCCTGGAACTTACTCCACCACGCTGCTCCAATGCGGGTTGGTGGAGATACGGGTTAGTGGCCAACCCGCTGTCGGATGTTTTCAAATCGCCCATAAGGCCTCCGACAAGGTTTAACGACTGCTATCTATCGATAGCAACCGGGACCGACGGCTAAAAGTGCCCTCCGAAGCACGGAAACTTGTACTCTGCAATAAATATTGCACATCGAGCCTTAGACAGAGACAATCGGGTAGTTTCGATTTCGAAGAGCGTTATCTCTATTGCACGCTGCTTACCTAAGCACTGATACTGCGGTATTCATAGAGCAACACGGGCCACCGGCCACGGCAGACCGGAGGGGAGTAGCCATAGCGTTTATTACCGATGCAAAACAGTCTGTAATTTTTTGCGGGGGGAAATACGTGCGACACACACGCACACTACAAAAATCGTCTATTACTACGAAACTCACACCTTGACTTTAACAAAATGCAGAAACAATTACACGCACACATTTAAACATCTAGGTGACAAGTATAGGCCCATTTGGGCTTATACGTTTTTGTACTTTGACAGAGGGGAAAGCCTGCATATGGCTACTCCCCTCCGGTGTTGCTCTATGACGGTATTGGTCAAAACTTGATCAAAATGGTCGATAAATGTCATATAAGTCGGGTGGACAAGAGATAACACTCTACAAACCCGAAATAAATCGAAGTTTCCTTCCTAGGCTCGATGTACAATATTTATTGTTGAACACTGTTTAATATGCATTTACAATGAACTTGAATTGTACCTACATTTGTTAACCATTTTATTGACAAAACATTTTAAAGCTACCTCACAAACATGTATTATTTCCAGTATACGATTGTATAGTGACGTTGGCTGTCCGAAACAAAGACTGCTCGATAATGGAACCCGAATGCACTCTATGAATCACTCGATTTCTCCACTCTTTTGTCTACTGATAAGTAATGCATGCTATTGTTTCGATTTTTCGTTATTTAACTTTGAAATGCTATGGTGAAAATGCGGTGCTGTTATTCCGCTACACGAGTCATCGAATAAATAATTTATTATTGTAATTTAAAAGAATGTATGTATTTTCACGCCCAGTCCCTTACGGGGTAGGTAGAGTGTGTCAACCGCCAGGTACATGACGATATTGGTTAATTATTAGGCTATTTTAGGTCGTTTACGAACTTAGCGTGGGTTGTACTTGTACCACGATATTTGTTGGAGCTAAAGTTATTTTAACATTTCACATTCTTCTCTAACTTTAACAGATTTCTTAAAGTTAGAGAATGATGTAAAATGTTCCAATTATTTTATTTTAAAGAAAAATGGAAAGAAAAATTTGACTTCAGGCGAGGCTCGAACTCGCGACCTACTGGGAATCTAATCCAGCCGCTCTTCCAATTGAGCTACTGAAGCCCTGCCCGATTTGTCAAATCTTTCCTTCACATCTATTGCATTGCTTTATGGTAGCAGGAGCGCCATCTATTACCAACTATGCTAGTTAGGCAACCGATATAATAGACTTTTCAGTTTATTGAATATCGTAAAGAAGTCGCTTTTACCCTTAATAATTGTTTTATATTATTACATGCTTGTGAAATATATTTTATTTTAAAGAATAATATAAAACAATTATTAAGGGTAAAAGCGACTTCCTTACGATATTCAATAAACTGAAAAGTCTATTATATCGGTTGCCTAACTAGCATAGTTGGTAATAGATGGCGCTACTGCTACCATAAAGCAATGAAATAGATGTGAAGGAAAGATTTGACAAATCGGGCAGGGCTTCAGTAGCTCAATTGGAAGAGCGGCTGGACTAGATTCCCAGTAGGTCGCGAGTTCGAGCCTCGCCTGAAGTCAAATTTTTCTTTCCATTTTTCTTTAAAATAAAATATATTTCACAAGCATGTGTTAATGCGAAATAATATAAAACAATTATGTTCCAATTACTTTAGCTTAAACAAATATTGTGGTACACAACCCAAGCTTAGGTCGTAAACGCCTTAAAATTACTCTACGCAGTAGGTCTCAGGGGTGGCAACGCATCTGCATCTTGACCTCTGGTTTCTGTGTAGATGTCTACAAGCAGTCATCACTTAACATCTATGTGAGCTACAGGCTTGTTTGCCTTCTTTCGTACGGCCCTGTAATTTCCGACACAGAGGCTTAACACCTTAGGCCTCAGAAGTGGTAACGTATTTGCATTTTGACCTCTGGTCTTTGTGTGGGTGTCTATAGGCTGCAGTTATAACTTAACATCAATGTGACTTGTATGCTTGTTTACCACTTCCATTACATAAAAAAAATTAAAAAGAGTTTCTTTGCTCCAGATAAGACTTATCTTCTATTGCGTCTCTGTTAAACAAAAGGGTCTCTATACAGCTATAGATAGTCAGCATTTGAGTCAGTATCATTTATGTATCGATTGTCACCTTTTGTCTGCAGAACTGAGCCGTCAGCCTCATTGTGACATTAGTTAGTGGAACACGGTTCTCGCATTCGCTATGGGGAATATGTGACGTGTTCCTTTACTGTTTACTTGAAGTCATTTTGATAATAGCCTCGTGAAGAAAGATTGTTTCGTTGTGTCCTTTTACTTGAAGATAGGTGTGAGATTGATTTATTTTTTTTATTTTTTTTATTCTATTTTTTAAAGGGTTTTGTCTAACGACAAACCCATCGTACCCAATACAAACTTAAACCATTACTGATAATAATATAATAAAATAGAAAGGAAAATGTTACTGGCGAGGAATTAACTTAGATAATTCTTTTGCGATTTCTGAATTTGGATTAGCTAAAATTTCCTGAAGAAGGCCAACATTCATGAAATTTAAATTCAATTCCTGCACTAGTAACATTCTCTCATTTCTTTTCCGTACACACTCCATCAGCAAATGCTGCACGTCTTCAATTTTGTTGCACACTTCACAATTTGGTGATTCTTTAATATTTAATATTTCAAATTCAGACATTCTATCTCGAAAATTATTATACATTCCATCTTGAAGCACGCATGGTCCAGTGGCTGGTGTAGATCGTAAGCGATCTACTCGGTTAAGCACTACGGGCGCGGTCGGGTAGTGTGATGGGTGACCGCTAGTGGCAAATTAAATGCGCGTTTCCGTGCTTCGGAGGGCACGTTAAGCCGTCGGTCCCGGTTGTTATCGATAGATAGCAGTCGTTAAACCTTGTCGGAGGCCTTATGGGCGGTTTGAAAACATCCGACAGCGGGTTGCCCACTAACCCACCCCCCACCTCCACCAATCCGCATTGGAGCAGCGTGGTGGAGTAAGCTCCAGGCCTCCCCTCAAAAAAGGGAGAGACTCGTGCCCAGCAGTGGGACGTATAATGGGTTGCCATTATTATTCCACTTATTTATTTTTTTAACTTATTAAATATTTTTTTACATATGTATGTATAAAAATAAACAAATATATATAAATAATTAAAAAATAGTGTGCCGCCGACAGCGGGAGCAGGGTCCAAGCTGTCGATGATTAGGGACACAGAGACAGGAACCTCCTCACTATGCGTGCCGTGCCGAGGAGTACTGCTTTCTGTATCAAACCCTTGATCCATCCACCTAGCGAGAGCCTCTTGGGATGTTGGTCGAGGCTCTTCGTTATCAGCCCGTTCACCGATACGACTATCGGCACAATGATGGCCGAATCCACATCCCACATGGCGACAACCTCGTGAGCCAGATCAAGATATTTAATTTCCTTGTCTTTTTCGGCCTTCACGAGATTCTCATCATGAGGGACGGCCAGGACCATTATTATTATTATTATTATTTCGAAAAGTCCTTTAAGTGCTATTAAAGCTCTAACTGCCGAATAAATCCATTTTTTAATGGATTATTATGACGGAGATCTGAAGACTGTGTCCCGGTAACTACCGTTCCCTGCCGGTCTTAAAAAGATGTAAGTAAACCTTTTCAAATGCTAAATAATTAAAGTCAATTGAGCTCAAATGTCAATTAATGGCCTTTTAGAAATAGGGCAGCAGTATTTGCCAAGAGGTGCAAGGCTTGTATACATGATATGGTACGAATTGGTACTGAAGGTAGTAGCACTTTTTAAATAGTGGAGTGGATAGACAATTCCAAGAGTTAGTAAACGTCCTAAAATTACTCGACGTAGTAGGTAATGTATGTAACGGGCCACCTGATGGAAAGTGGTCACCGTCGCCTATGAATATTTGCAACACCAGGGGAGTTGCCAACGCGCTGCCAGTCCTGGAAGACTTTTTATACGCCATTTTTGAAGAACCCCATATTGTAGCACCGAGTGAACACCTCAGAGGGAAGTTCGTTCCACAATTAACACGTTCTGGGCAGGAACGAACGTGAAAACCGCACCGTTGAGCACTGCCAGGTGTCTAGACGGTGAGGGTGGAACTTCGCTCTTCGTACGGCGTAGGAAAAGAGACGGTAGCACCATGTCGAACAGTTCAGCAGAGCACTCACCATTGTAGAGACGGTACAACACGCACAGACTCCCAATGTCTGTGCGCAGGCTCAGATGTTTGAGTCTGTCAGTAATCTTGGATCATTAACAATACGAACGGCGCGTTTTTGTAGGGAGTCAAGTGGATCAAGCTAATATTTGGGGGCTCCCAGCCCACAAATCAGAGCAGTATTCCAGATGGGACCGCATTTGGGCCTTATATAGCTATAGTAGCTGCCCCGAACGGAAATACTCGCTTTGTTAATCACCCCTCCCTTTTCGGATGCCAACTTGGTCTAATACTCAACGTGACACCCGAATTCACATTTAAAAAAGTTACTTTGCTTCAGATACTTATCTTCTATTGTGTCTCTGCTAAACAAAAGGGTCTCTATTACGCTATAGGTAGTCAGTATTTGAGTCAGTATCATACAATCATACAAGTATCGATTGGCACCTTTGTCTGCAGAACTGAGCCGTCAGCCTCATTGTGACATTAGTTAGTGGGACACGGTTTCCGCATTTGTTGCCTGTGGACGTGTGATATGTTCTGTTCATTTGGTTTGCTTGAAGATGTTGAGAAAATTATCGTCCAATAAAACTACTTGCGAAACGTTTTTGTTGTTGGAAACTTCTTGTAGCAAATTCGAATGTTTTATTTCAAATAAGTCTTATGGACATTTTTGAGCGATACGGGCGCGGTTGGGTGTGTGACAAGAGACCGAAAGTGGCAAAATTAAAATGCGCGTTTTCGTGCTTCGGAGGGTACCCAGGTACTATTGATAGATTGCAGTCGTTAAACCTTGTCGGAGGCCTTATGGGCAGTTTGAAAACATCCCGCACCAAACCGCATTGGAGCAGCGTGGTAGAGTAAGCTCCATGCCTCCTCACAAAAAAGGGGAGAGACTCGTACCCAGCAGTACGTACAACGGTAGCCCTTATTATTATTATTATATAATAATATGTTTATACATATATTTATAATACCAGAGATTTCCTGTAGGTTTTCCACGTGATCAACAGATATTTGTTTTGTATTTCTTTCAAAATTTTAGGTCTAGTAGCATTAATGTACAAAAAACCCATGTCTAGTAGTTTTAGAGAGAGTGAGTTAGGGTTAACATTTTTTGGACGTTCGTGTACAAAATAAGCACTATCTCTATAGTGCTTATTTTAATTAGATAATTATTTAAATATCATGAATTTCATGTGTATGGTGTTTTGTACTCGTTAACTGCTGCATTTTTTTACTCTAGACTTAAGTAGGAAAAAGTCAAACAAAAGATTTGAAATTGATGGTCTTATAACTCTCCGAGAGGTTAGACATACTCGTACAGTGGTGATAAGAAAAACCACTAGTCAATTTAGATTTCCCTTAAAAATCGTAAGTTTAATGGCTTCACCAACTTAATTTTAATTCAATCTTAAACATGTTAGACATGTGGCACATTGATTCGGTAACAGGATTAACATATCTTGAGTATTTTGGAGGAGTTAACGTCAGAAGTTAGAAACAGTCGCATTGTCTCGAGAGACAAATTAGGCTAGTTTATGACTATAGTTACGTCCTGTTACTTTAGCTGGATTAGCTGTCTGGTACGTGCCGTGGTTTAGTTCAATTGACATCTTTGTTAATAGTTTCACGTTTATTTGAGTAGAAGTGTTATTTTGTGCAAGTGTATTTAAAGGAGCTATTTATTCACTTATGCTGAAGGTATCCGTTGGGAAGAAAAAACGGAAGCATAATTTTGTTTGATTGGTTTAAGGCGTTATCTGAAGGACTATTGATTGGATTTCTTTAGTGATTAATACTCCCTTTATCGAGGCTTATGGTTTGAAACTGTATCAATGAAACGCTTGTTAATGCATTCTCTAATATACTCGTAAATACACAAAAAAGGATTTTTTTTATTTGCGACTTAATAATAAACAGTCAAGCATAAGACATAAAATTGGTACTCCGACTTTCCGAAAGATTATAAATAAACCCCCTTATTCATAAACGTACATTAGATACGTTTTAGCTGTAGAATGCTTTGCCTTTGTCAGTTGCATTGTCAAATGTACAGGATAGAAAAAGACGAAGGAGAGATTAGCCACACTTTAGCTAAAATACGTTTATGAATAAGGGTGTAAGAGTATGGAAGAAAAACTACGATAGTCATTTGGTATGTTAACATTTATAGTAGACATCAAATCGCTTCACGAACTTAATTTTGATTCAATCTTAAACATGTTAGACATGTGGCACATTGATTCGGTAACAGGATTAACATATCTTGAGTAGTTCGGAGGAGTTAACGTCGGAAGTTAGCGACAGTCGCATTGTCTCGAGAGACAAATTAGGCTAGTTTATGACTATAGTTACGTCCTGTTACTTTAGCTGGATTAGCTGTCTGGTACGTGCCGTGGTTTAGTTCAATTGACATGTTTGTTAATAGATATTTCACGTTTATTTGAGGTGAGGCTTTGTTCTATGCGATGGCGATGGCACTTAGAAGAGCATAAGCACTTATTGTGTAGGTTTCATTATTAGGGTTCCGTACCTCGAAGTAAAGTAAAGAAAAACTCTAATGATCCAGCGGTGGTTTATTTTGGGGTCGTCCATAAAATACGTCATGCTAAAATAAGCCTTTACTTACCCCCTCCCCCTTATTGTCACGCTGTGTCTCACTATCTGTGACCCCCTTAAAAATATTACGTCACAAAAACTAAGACCATTCCCCCTGAATATGAAATTTTTTATATATATTTTTTATGTAATGGAAGTGGCAAACAAGCATGCAGTTCACATTGATGTTAAATGATGACTGCAGCCTATTGACACCGACACAAAGACTAAGGTCAAAATGCAGATGCGTTACCACTTCTGAGGCCTAAGGTGTTATGCCTCCATGCCGGAAATTACAGCGCCGTACATTACCACCTGACCGGAGCACGATAGTGCTGAACACTACCATTTAGCGGCACGTATATTAGGTAATGCGGTGGTGCCTACGCCCGCGAGCTCCGTCACTGGACCGACTCCGACTCTACCACCAGTAAAGAACCTATTTTAAACCTATTTTACCGAGGACCTCCCGTCCCCCTGCCACACTTTGTCATGCTCATCGAGGCTCCTTCCTCCCCCCTTGTATGCGAACATGTTTTATGAACGGCCCCTTTACATTTTTTCATGTAAATGTTAACAATAATATAATAATAATAATAATCCAGTTCGGTCTGAGTACTCAAGTGGACTCAGACCGAACTGGATGCCCTTGACAGGCGAGTTCGCTCTTTGCTGACAGCGCACCGCATGCATCACCCACGGTCTTCGGTGATGAGATTATACATTCCACGGAGATGTGGGGGTCGTGGCATTCTAAGCGCTAAGACCCTACACAACCGTGAGGTGTGTAATCTCCGAGAATACTTTCTGACCGCCGGCGGAGAGATGCATCGGGATGTGGTGGCGGTCGACAGCGGACTCACCCCACTTTCTTTGGCTAAAAAGAACTGGCGCAAACCTGAGGTGCTCACGACTAGCGACCGCAGGATTGTATGGCAAGGCAAGGAGCTACACGGGCGTTTTTACCGGGCCCTCCATGGGCCCGATGTAGATTTCTTAGCGTCTGTGGCCTGGCTGCGATTCGGTGACCTCTTTGGGGAAACCGAAGGTTTTGTTTGTGCAATTATGGACGAAGTGGTAATGACCAACAACTACCGGAAGTTTATCCTGAAGGATGGAACGGTCGACATATGTCGGGCATGCCATCGACCGGGTGAATCAATCAGGCATATTGTTTCCGGCTGTTCGAGTCTTGCCAACGGCGAATACTTGCACAGACACAACCAAGTAGCCAGGATAATCCATCAGCAACTTGCCTTGAAATACGGTCTTGTAGCCGCGGAGGTGCCGTACTACAGGTATGTGCCCGACCCTGTTCTGGAAAATGACCATGTCACGATGTATTGGGACCGATCTATCATCACTGACAGGACTATTGTTGCCAATAAGCCTGATATAGTGGTGATAGATCGCTCGGAGCGTCGCGTAATGATGATCGACATCACCGTCCCGCATGATGAGAATCTCGTGAAAGCCGAAAAAGACAAGGAAATAAAATATCTTGATCTGGCTCACGAGGTTGTCGCCATGTGGGATGTGGATTCGGCCATCATTGTGCCGATAGTCGTATCGGTGAACGGGCTGATAGCTAAGAGCCTCGACCAACATCTCAAGAGGCTTTCGCTAGGTGGATGGATCAAGGGTCTGATACAGAAAGCAGTACTCCTCGGCACGGCACGCATAGTGAGGAGGTTCCTGTCTCTGTGTCCCTAACCACCGGCAGCTTGGACCCTGCTCTCGCTGCCGGCGGCACACTATTTTTTAATTTTTTATATATATATTTGTTGTTTTTTTTTATACATATATATGTAAAAAAATATTTAATAAGTTGTATGAATAAATAAGTGGAATAATAATAATAATTACACAGCAATTGTTTATATATATATATAAATCAATTGCTGTTTGTTAGTGTCGCTAAAACTCGTGAACGGCTTAACCGATTTGGCTAATTTTGGTTTTGAATGATTATTTGAAGTCCAGGGAAGGTTTAAAAGGTAAGAAAATATGAAGAAATTGAAGGGAAATAGTAAAAATCACAATCTCATTTTTCCATACAAATAGACCGTATCTATCAAACCTTTGACACGTTATTTCAATCTGAGGCAATACAAAGTTTGCCGGGTCAGCTAGTCTTTAATATATATTTCGTTCACATGTGTGGAAAATACAATCAATTACAATCAAAATAGATCAATTTCAATAATTGCTCAATAAATTAAATCTGTTCAACTTTAATACACGAAAGGTTACATTCACGTTGACCTTTAAAAAAACTGTACCAACCATATTGCTTATAATTTATCTTGAGCATTTGCCGAATATCAAATGTTTTGAGCAAACAGCAACCGAGGAAGGGATAGTGGGCTCACGTGTATAAAATATTTTTCTTTGTTCCAGGTAAGTGCAGTGCGGATGACGGGCAATGTATCGGAGTATTGACAGGACGTGTGGCCGTGGACCGCGCGCACCTACGCGATTATTGATACAATTGAGTACATAATGGTAATAAACAAGGATATTATGTATTCATCTACATAGATGAAGTTAGATCTAGACTCGCGGACGGTCAGGTGACCGTTCCCGCTCACGTGAAATAGAAATAGAAAATATTTTTATTTCAAATAGATCTTTACAGATACTTTCAAAACGTCAAGCAATCATAAAATACCTAGAGTGAATAACCATTAGATATAGTAAAAGCAAAATCATATATTAATAGCAAATTAAAAATAATAATTTAAACTACTTAGTTAAAACATAAGTTGGCAAGAATCATCCCTAAATTGTGCAAAAATCCGTAAAAAATTAAAATTGTTCAGTTTTTTGGTGTAAAACCCTGTAAAGCAAACTAAATCACTCAGTAGCATTACTTATCACCGATATGTCATAATTTTGTTATTTTTTAAGTTAGGTAAACACGATATCACATCGTCCGTTTTCAAATATGTCGTGTCAAAATAGGGAGTATTGCCAGCTAACTCATTCACACGGAAAACGACGGACATCTCGATTTTGTAGTATAATCACGTCTTTGTACTCGTGTACAAACTGATAATAGGCACGCCATTTTTGTGACGCATTGTGACGCGATGAAACACTAATCAGGTGAAGTCAGGTGTGTTTGCCTCGCGTCTAATTGGTGTATATTTTTGCGCCAACATAAGCTCTACCCACTTACAAAAGTTGAAGCAGTTTTCATAGAAAAGTGTGTGTTTTATCCACTTCATCTAATATCTTTGGTAATAAAGATAGTCCTCGTTGTGTCGTCGGGATGTGACGATGATAGTGGATCAAAGTTTTTCTGCTGGTGCAGTCATTCAACTGCACAATGGCAGTCAAACAATTCCAATAGTGCGTTTATAAATACAAAAACGTGAGATTGCTGCAGCTCCCGATATATCTACCGCCACTGCGATCGCCAATCAGCCTGTCAAGCGTGGCAATTATAGCATGTTCTCCCCTAATGATGCACAACATGGCGGTGGTGATTCGTTCTTTACAAATCTAAAGAAGAACGTATAGATTAGTGTTAATTTCTTTATGTTCATAGCTTGTCGCGCGATTCACCCAGGTGTACGCATACCAGCAACATAGAGTGTGGAATCTCGGGCGCTATACACGTGTCTCGAGTGTGAAATTCACGGATCCCGTGTCGTGATATCCTCGATACTCGGTATTTCCTTGTGTGACCCGCCACTAGTCCGTTGCGAAACGTTATATTTCTTTTGGCGTGTGAAGATATATTTTTGTGTTAAACTAGCTGTGCCCGCGACTACATCCGCGTGGAATTTAGATAACTAGAAATTGGTTCTAATACAGTACCTAGATATATCATAGAGCCTAATTTTGCGAGTATTCTCTTCATATGCACGCCACTTTCGAAAACCCTTGACCTCACATTAGGGCAGATCTTTTCGGTCACGTTCACAAAACACCCATAACATCAGAACAACGCTCAAATTTAAATTAAACCCACAAAAACCAAACAAACCGACCCCAACAAGCTATCAAAACAAAATATGAAAGCGTCTGTGAAATATCGCATTACCACCGTCCGTTCCGTTAATCGCCCGTACGTTCCGTTATTAAAACGTAAGCTGGCATCGATCCGGCGCGATAATCGCACTCGCCCGGAGCAATAAAACCGTATTTGCCGAAGGACCGACCGGCTCATTAATAACCCTTCACCAGCGTGATTTATGGCGTAAAAGCAGGAGTTAAAGGATTTTTCAACCTGCCTTTAGGATTGGGTTACGATTTTTCGTATCGATTTATGGGGTTTATGATACAAACAATAATATAATATGACAATATGGTCTTAGGAATCGGCGTGCATGTATTAAGAGAATGATGAAGGTAGACGAGGCACGAGAGGTTTGTCAGGACCGGGATATCTGGCGCTCTACACTCTCTGCCTACCCCGTTAGGGACCTGGCGTGAATATGATACAAACAACTACAGTCTGCAAATTAGTATAGTGGTAGCAAGCCACTACTTCCCGGTTTGATTCCTGAGGGCTACCAGAGATCAAGGTGTCCCTTATTTCTGGTTCACCTGAGTCGGGGACTACCAGTGATCAAGGTGTCTCTTATTTCTGGTTTTCTTGGGATTTTTTTGGAAAATTGCCCAGTACCTCGGAGTTCGGCGTGTAGGGCCAATACGTAACCGGTAATTCGTGGGTCATGTATGGTTGAACGCTTGAATTTACCTTTGCCCACCCCTTCGACGATTACAGGTGTAAATTCATTTTTACATCTATAGTTACCTGCAGTTATTTATGAAAAGAAGATATGTGTATCAGTGTCATTCAGTGTGCAGCAGAGATAACGATCTACGAAGTCGGAACTAGCCGATGGTCTCTTTCGTAGGCTCGATGTGATTTTGGTGGTAGTAGAGCTCCAGTGACGCAGCTCGCAGGCGTAGGCACCACCGCATTACCTAATATACTTGCCGCTAAATGGTAGTGTTCAGCACTATCGTGTTCCGGTCAGGTTGTAATGTACGGCCCTGAAATTTCCGGCACAGAGGCATAACAACTTCGGTGTCAGGAGTGGTAACGCATCGGTATTTTGACCTTGGTTTTTGTGTTAGTGTCTGTCTATAGGCTGCAATCATCACTTCACATCAATGTGAACTGCATGCTAGTTTGACACTTCCATTACATAAAAAATATTGCAATTTATCTTACTGGCTTCCATACTTTATATTGTTAATATTCCATGAAATTCATAGAAACAACAAAAATAGCGTAGGCATAAAATATATCGTGTAAAATTAATTTATCGCAGCTCGATCATAACAGGCTGTATGCTGGAATGTTAAGGCTTTAACGACAATATCATAAACTATTCAGCCCAGATAAGAACCCCTAAGTCGCAATACACACGAAAAACATTTCTATTGTAGGCATTTGAGGCGTGGTTTATATATGAAATCGGTAAATCCGTCCGCAATTTTTTTTATGTAACGAAGGTGACAAATAAGCATAAAGTTCGCGTGGATGCTAAGTGATGACTGCAGCCTATAGACATCTACACAAAAACTAGAGGTCACAATCAGATGCCTTGCCACACCTGCGACTGAAGTTGTTATTAAAGAGAAAACGAAAAGAAAAATTTAACTTCGGGCAGGAATCAAACCTGCGACCTCAGGATAACCAGTCCAGCCGCTTTACCACTAAGCTACCGAAGTCCCACACCGATGCGTCAAATTTTGCTTTCCCTTTTTTGATTATCAACCTATTTAGGGTCGGTGAACGACATCCATTGATAACTAATTATTAGCTATACAATCGATATGATACTATTCCCTTAACACGTTCGCGGGCGGTACTATCTACGTGATTACTGCACCTGGAACACTACTAAATTTCATACATTGCCTATAGGCGTACTGCCACATGTACTCTGTGCGTAGGGCACCGCCAGCGCACACTACTCGACTGACGTATGAAAATACGACGCCCACGGCCGTAGTGTGCGTGTGGCGGGAAGCAAGAAATTACAGATGTGTGTGTGTGGTACTTTGTATAGAAGCGACTGTAGATTACGTGGTGACAGTACGAAAGTCTAAATTAACCGTGCGGTGACACTATACTATGCTCTTCCATTGAATAGTATGAGAAATCGGACGGCGCAGGGCGTACTGGTTTTATACAAGTAAAAACCGTGACGTTGAGAGGCGTTCTGTCGCATCATCTTAAATAGCATGTACGCCGGAGGGCGTACCGCTCGCGAACGTGTTAACAACTGTAATATATGTTATTGCGAAAAATAAATATTACAATTGAAGTTGTTATGTCTCTTTAATAGATATTTTGGGGCTATATTATATAACCACCTAACCGGAACACGATAGTGCTGAACACTGCCATTTGGCGGTACCTAACCTAACCTAACCTTTTTTTTTTTTTTGGGCTGGGGTTAGGGTGCAGGGCAACGACACACCCATACACCTCCTCCCCAGCCGCCTCCCCACCACGTCCCCATCTTACGGCGGGACAACCGCTAGGCGGCTGGGGATAGGGTGCAGGGCAACGATACACCCGTACACCTCTTCCCCAGCCGTCTCCTCACCACAGCAGCGAGTGGCGGGCAGAGCCACGCCAAACGCCGCCCCTTCTCTGGGTTCCTCTTGGCTTCTCCGGTGTGAGGCCAACCACCGGGTACTGAGCCCCCCCGCCACGACAAGGCGGAAACCCTCGGGGGGGAACCTAACCTAACCTAACCTAACCTAACCGGAACACGATAGTGCTGAACACTGCCATTTGGCGGTACCTAATCGAGATTTGACATTGGAACTCTACCACCAGTAAAATATCTATAAGTATGCTTTTGCTTCCATTCTCAAAATCTATAAAAATACGAAAGCGATATTGTATAAACTGCAAAGTATATCATATCGGTTGTTAATTAGTTCAGTTAAGTATATTTTGATTTCATTCATGGTATAATCCGATTAAAAGTATAATAAAAAAAAAAGTTCTAATTTTAGTTCAAATTAAAAAGTTTACTATTTTGAATGTTATAATAATAGGGAAAATTAAAGCAATTCCTACATCAAAAATTAAAAAAAAATATTATATTAATTAGTTATCAATGGATGTCGTTCACCCACCGTTCACCGGCCCTAAATCGGCTATAAATCAAAAAGGGAAAGCAAAATTTGACGCATCGATGTGGAACTTTGGTAGCTTAGTGGTAAAGCGGCTGGACTGGTTATCCTGAGGTCGCAGGTTCGATTCCTGCCCGAAGTCAAAATTTTCTTTCCGTTGTTTCTTTAATTTCTAAAGTTCACTCGCACGGGTTAATGCGAAAAATAAATATTACAAAAATACTGTCCTTAATTTATAAACATCGTCATTCTTACAAAATAACCTAAAAACTTGTTGCTTCGGCATAACTTTGCTTCCACTCACATTATTAAATAAAACTCCATGTTACTCGCACATCAAAACTTTTCGTAATCAATCCACCACTTCCGTTGATCGCTCGCAATTTTCATAAAGTACCCTCACAAAATGTCTCACCGAGATATATCGATGAGATATTAAATAAAAACCCCTACAAAGTGACTTTCTAAACATATCGATAACGACACAATCTGATACAGCCATTTATTTGAAATATTTGAGTCAGTGTACGTCCCCGAGATGTAGCATTCGATCATCGTCCATCATTACCGAGCTCGTTCATTTACCCTACCTGTGCATCCCTGTTGGGGGTTGCAGTTAGGGCTGTCACATATACCTGTCATTGCATTGCCATTTTTTTTCCTCTTTTGTATTTGTCTACTAGAGTAGTACCTACCTAAGGGCGTTTGTGCACTACATAGTAGCTAAAAAGAAGCAAATATGATATAAAATTTAGTTAATTTAAAGTACTTAACAAGAAACATATAAATGTTAAATACTGGTTAAGGTACGATGGAACTGGCGTGAACATGTGTTCAAAAGTTACTTTTCATTAAATAAGATTTTAAAAAAAGGATATTTTACTGTCCGGCATTTCGTTTTTTTACAGTCCGGTGTGGCATGAAGAAACGATGAATTGGGAAAAGTGAAATTTCGGACAGTAAAATTACACAAGCTAGTATTTAGATTAATGGCGTGCCACACCGGACCGTAAAAAGTCGGAATGCCAGCCAGTAAAATTACTTGCAGTGCACAAACACCCTAAGTAGGTATGTGGATGACATGACAAAAGTCCTCGCTAGAGTTTACGGGCGATTTTTACTTTCTTTTTGTAGGATGCTTTCTAATTTGAGTCGATAATCGGTCTATATTGAGCATATTGCATGTGTTTATGTGGGTGTAGCGAGCGTAGTGAGGACAATCGGTGCATGAAATGTTTTTTATGTTATGGAATTGGCAAACAAGCATGCAGTTCACATTGATGTTAAATGATGACTGCAGCCTATAGAAACCCACACAAAGACCACGGTCAAAATGCAGATGCGTTACCACTCTTGAGGCCTAAGGTGTTAAGCCTCTGTGCCAGAAATTACACGGCCGTACATTACCACCTGACCGGAATACGATAGTGCTGAACACTGCCATTTAGCGGCAAGTATATGCGGTGGTGCCTACGCCCGCGAGCACAAATAATAATTTAATGCTAAATTCTTAAAATGAGATGCCGGGAGATATATAAGCTGGTTATATTGTCTTAGTCGGATTCTTTTCAAACCCGAATGCAAAGTGACATTACGAAGTGTGGCAACCCTGTTTCAGTAGGTATCTATGTATACAAACGCCGCAGAAAATTCTCCCGATATTTCGCCAAACTAAATTTGTTTTGCGATGGACGTGCGCATCTTCGGGGAATCGCTTCGTATGGAAATATTTGTGAAATGCTCACCAATGTTTTTATTTCGGAAAGTGGGTACTTGTGTTTATTAAATTGTACGGCCAATATCCTGTTTTGAGATTGTGTTTTGTTGAATACAGTTGAATATCCACGTATCCAAGTGACTGACCCGATATATTCCTTTATACAACAGAAAGACTTTTGGGGACTAATAACAACAGTATCATATTTGAATTGAAATTCAAGAAATATTGGGACCTATTTTTGTTAAATGGTATTCGTTGATGTCGTCTGTAAATTGTTTGTATTGGTAGATTGGATTGGGACTCCTATCGACAGGTTACAGGTCAATATAACTCGACAAATATCACCTTTCAACTTCGGCTTAGAATGTTGACATTTACGAAATGAGAGTAATCGAGAAAAATAAGTCCACCAAATAATTATTTCAAAAAGTTTTCGTTTCTTGACATAGCATAGAAACAAGAACAAGAAACAAGAAACATTTATTTATTTGACACACAGCGAGACACATAAAACAGACATAAAACGTAGACAACAAAGAAAAGACAACACAATATCTTAAATTAATACATATACACGTAATATGTGTCTCACAGCTGCAAAAAAGGTGTCCTATTCAGCAAATATCAGGCACCTTCATATACAAGGTACCTGACGCTGGTTTTCAACAGGACATTCAGCACACCTTCTTATCCTTCCCGTGCCTACCAAGCAGTGCGTAAGTAGACTGTACCAACGGTGCACAGGCATAGGGTATACATAATCATAGATGGGTATGATATAATCATGGGGCATATTAAAGGACATCATAATTCATCTATTGAAATATATTATTTTGATATCAACCTTCTGACACTAACGAACACATAAAAGAAAGAAGATTTATCCAATTTGGTGCAGTCGTTTGAAAGTCATGCGCGAACAAACATTTTGGTGATTTATTATTTATCTCCGGTCTGAACTTTGCCTTAGTCTTTCTAGACCAGTACTGATTTATGCTGCGTTTTCGGATAACCTGGGGAACCAAAACTGTATCAAATATAAATTTCTAATAGGTATAAAAATAAAAAAATCAAACGAATCAATACATTTTGCCATCTTCTGACACAAATAATCCTAGTTTCTAAAACAAATTTCTCGAAAAAATAAAACAATAATCGAACATATTACATAACTGTAACCCAATAAGTCCCCCATTAAACTACAGAACATTTAACGGCGAATTTCCCATCGGCTCCTCAATTACTCAGCCACCTACGGCCGAGTTTCATTCGGCTTATCAATAGGTACCTACTTCAATCTCTGCAACTTATTTACACGGTGGTCTACAAAAGAAGTGAAATGACACTCACCCCGTCTGTCTTCCATTGTTAAAACTCTACGCACTCAACTGCTTGTTTAACCGCTCAGTCGAATCACTTAGTTTTTAACAAAATTATACATTTTGAGATCAAAAATGAAACTCTGATCAGTTTCAAACATCCCTAAAACACTAATACAATAAGCCCTCCATCACCTAAAACTACAGAACCTTTACCGGCGGCGTCACGGCAAATTTTCCATCGGCACATCACCTGTCATAATCGCGCGCACTCCAATTACTCAGCCACCCGCGGACGAGTTTCATTCGGCTTTTCGATACTTCAATCTCTGTAACTTATTTATAGGTGCTCGATATATCACTCTTTCGAGTCTGTCTACCATTATTAAAATGCTGCGCTCTCTACTTCAACGTTTGTGTTAAAAGATCGATTCACATTTTGACCTATAATTTGATGCAAAATGAATTTATTTCATGAGAAAAACGTTTGTGAATAAAGGAAAACAAAAGATTGCTTTGGAAAATACACATAAGTATATTACGCATATTTTGGAACCTTTAGTGCAGCGTCTCAATAAATTCCCAATCGGCACATCACCTGTCAGAACTAAAGCGCGCTCATGCCAATTACTCAACCACCTGCAGCCGAATTTCATTCGACTTTTTGATACTGCAATCTCGGTAACTCCTTTATACGGTGTTCTACCAATAAAAGGGAACGGCATTGTCTATCGTTATTAAAACTCTGCGTTTTCTACTGTTCTAGTTCAAAATCTAATCGATACACGTTTTGACCTATATTCCGATGCAAAATTAACTTAATGAACCTTTTTGCGAAACAAAATACTGCTTGAAGAATTTTCGATACACATCCTTAAGTGTGTAAACACACTATGCCGAATTTTACGTTGTGACGTATTCGGCTGATATGACTCACTTTAAGTGCCGAACTTACGCGTCAGAACTTCAGTTCAGTGTGTTGTGTGTCGGCATAGTGCGTGAATTTTGCAATCGACCCGAACTTCGGTCGCACACCCGACCGTAGTTACGCTGTACGCTATAACGCAGCGTAATTTCGACATAGTATCTCAGTCGTCAGTAATTCAAATAGCATTATAATAATAATGGCAACCCATTATACGTCCCACTGCTGGGCACGAGTCTCTCCCCTTTTTGGGGGGAGGCCTGGAGCTTACTCCACCACGCTGCTCCAATGCGGATTGGTGGAGGTGGGTGGGTTAGTGGCCAACCCGCTGTCGGATGTTTTCAAACCGCCCATAAGGCCTCCGACAAGGTTTAACGACTGCTATCCATCGATAGCAACCGGGACCGACGGCTTAACGTGTCCTCCGAAGCACGGAAAGCACGGAAACGCGCATTTAATTTGCCACTAGCGGTCACCCATCACACTACCCGAGCGCGCCCGTAGTGCTTAACCGAGCAGATCGCTTACGATCTACACCAGCCGCAGGGCCATGCGCGCTTCAATCAAATAGCATTGCAGGCGTAATAGTGTCGAACTTCCGTCGCGTAGCTTCGGCATAGTGTTTACACACTAAAAAACTACTACAATAAATCCGCCATCACCTAAAACTACAGATTTTTAGCGGCAGCGTCTTTCGGAATTACCTATCGGCACATCACCTGTCATGCACACGCCAATTACTCAGACACCTGCGGCCGAGTTTCATTCGGATTATCGATGCTTCAATCTCGGTAACTTATTTATACGGTGCGCGATATATCACTCTTTTGAGATTGCCTCTACTTCGACGTTTTTGTTAAATCGCACAATGAATTCACATTTTGACCTATAGTTTGGAGCAAAATTAACTTATTTACAAAAAAAATTGTTTGATAACAAAATACTGCTTTTTTTATGTAATAAAAGTGGCAAACAAGCGTGCAGTTCACATTGATGTTAAGTGATGACTGCAGCCTATAGACACCCACACAATGACCAGATGTCAAAATGCAAATGCGCTGCCACTCCTGAGGCATTAGGTGTTATGCCTCTGTGCCGGGAATTACAGAGCCGTACATTACCACCTGACCGAAACATAATAGTGCTGAACACTACCATTTAACGGCAAGTATATTAGGTAATGCGGTGGTGCCTACGCCTGCGAGCTCCGTCACTGGAGCTCTACCACCAGTAAAAAAACAGTTCGCACTTCTTAACTTTTGATACTTCAATCTCGGTAACTCAATTTATACGGTGTTATGCAAAAAAAGGGAATTACACTGTCTATCATTATATTTTTATTTATTTACTAGGTGTGCCCGCGACTTCGTCCGCGTGGGAATATATGGTTGTTCAGTATCTACCCGGGCGAAGTCGTGGGCGCAGCTAGTATAAAAGTAGCCTAAGTTACTCCCTATTACATAAGCTATCTGCCAGTGTAGGTCCTGTCAAAATCGGTTCAGCCGTTCCCGAGATTAGCGGGAACAAACAGACAGACAGACAGACAGACAAAAATTGTAAAAAAAAATTGGAAATGTTGTTCTGGTATATGTATCGTGTATACATACATATGCATTGAGTAATAAGCAGTTATTTTAATATTACAAACAGACACTCCAATGTTATTTATTTGTACAGATTATCTAAAACAATGCGTTTTCTACCTCAAGGTTTTAGTTATAACGTCTAATCGATACACATTTTAACCTATATTCCGATGCAAAATTAATTAATGAACCCTTTTGCGATACAAAATGCTTGAAGAATTCTCGTCGCACATCCTTAAAAGACTAAAACAATAAGTCCGCCATCACCCAAAACTACAGAGCATTTAACGGCGGCGTCTTTCCGAATTACCTATCGGCACATCACCTGTCATATCCGCGCGCACGCCAATTACTCAGCCACCTGAGGCCGAGTTTCATTTGGCTTATCTATACTTCAATCTCGGTAACTTATTTATACGGTTCGCGATAAAAACAGGAATGTCGCTATGTTTATATGATACTACGTAACGTAACTTCACGCCTGTAATTCCCGAAGGGGTAGGCAGAGGTAAATGCATGCATTCAAGCATACATGCATACACCCACGACTCGCCGGTTACGTTTTGGCCCATGTTACAGGTGGCAGTTGCAATCTCCGGGCATATTGTCAAACTCCGAGGTACTGGGCAACTTCCAGAAAATGGAAAATCCCAATAGAACTAGAGATAAAGGCTTTTAAACCGTTATCTCTGATAGCCCCCGACCCGGGAATTGAACCCACGACCTCCAGCGTAGTAGTAGTGGCCTGCTACTACTACACTACTGAGGCAGTTCTATATGATACTACAATTCTATATGATACTACAATCTAGGTAACTCATTAATATGATACTATATATAAAAAACTGCTTCGGTAGCCTAGTGGTAGCAGGCCACTACTACTACGCTGAGATACTGGGTTCGATTCCCGGGTAGGGGGTTATCAGAGATGATGGTGTAAAGTCCATTATCTCTGGTTCTATTGGGATTATTCCATTTTCTGGAAATTTCCCAGTACCTTGAAGTTTGGTAATGTGCCCGGAGATGTCAACAGGCTCGCCACCTGTTACGTGGGCCAAAAACGTAACCGGCGAATCGTGGGTGTTTGATTGTATGCTTGAATGCATGCATTTACCTCTGCCTACCCCTTCGGGGATTACAGGCGTGAAGTTACGTATATATAAAAAAATGTATTTCACTCCGTCTGTCAATCGTTGTTAAAACACTACGTTTATCATACTGGTGGTAAAGTTCGAGTGAAGGTGCTCAAGGGCCTAGCCGAGGTGGTGCCTACCATTACCAACTACCAACACTACCATTTGGCGGCAGATAGATTAGGACCTAATCAAATACCTACAAATGGTGGTATTCATTACTATCGTGTTTCGTTTATATGTTTTCTTTATGTTTCGGAAGTGGCAAACAAGGATGCAGTTCAGATTGATGTTAAGTGATGACTGCAGCCTATAGACACTGCCACAAAGGCCAAAGCCAAAATGCAGATGCGTTACTACTCCTGAGGCCTAAGGTGTTATGCCTCTGTGCCGGAAATTACAAGGCCGTACATTACCACCTGACCGGAACACGATAGTGCTGAACACTATAGTCCATTTAGCGGCAAGTATATTAGGTAATGCGGTGGTGCCTTCGCCCGCGAGCTCCGTCACTGCTCTACCAGTGGTAATGTATGGTTATAACTATCACAGAGACGTAACAGCTTAGGTCTCAGGGGATTCAACGCATCTGCATTATGACCTCTGGTTTTGTTTAGATGTCTATAGGCTGCAGTCATCGCTTAACATCCATGTGAACCGCATGCTTTTTTGCTTTTTTTTTTTTATTTTATGTAATGGAAGTGGTAAACAAGCATGCAGTTCACATTGATGTTAAGTGATGACTGCAGCCTATAGTTCACATTGATGTTAAGTGATGACTGCAGCCTATAATTGATGTTAAGTGATGACTGCAAATAAAAAATATACCTTTGTATTGTGTAAAGCTACCTTTGTTAAATAAAAAATATTGAAAAGAATAATAAAAAAACCTGTCTAACGGCGCGTACGCCAATTACTCAGCCACCTGCGGCCGAATTTCATTGGGTTTTTCGATACTTCAATCTCAGTAACTTATTTATACGGTGCTCAATATATCACTCTTTCGAGTCAGTGGAACACCAGACACTCCAATTCGGTGGTCGGAATTATTTGAAAGTACGGATTTGTAAAGTTTTTTTTTAATCCTGTTTTTTTTTTTTAATTTTCATAAGTGATTCCGTATAATGCTCGGAACAATACTAGTTATTGTTCTGAGTTACAAATAATGCTTCCTATAATTTCTTCCACGTTAAATCTTATGAATCTATGTGGGTTTCTCTTTTTCATTCCATCTACTTTTAAATCTCAAGGATGCTAAAGATTTTTTTACTTCAAAACGCGTCTTAACGGCGCGTACGCCAATTACTCAGCCACGTGCCACAGTACAAATATGAACAGTATGGAAACTACGTATAAAACGTTGAAACGGCACACTCACACAAATATGAGCACTGATGAGACCCCTAAGCGGTTCTCGCGGTGCTGCAGTAGTGACACAGTACAAACATAAACAGTATGGAAACTACGTGCAAAACGTTCGAAACGGCATACTAAAACAAACATGCGCATCGACGAGGAAAATAATATATAGACGTAAAATAAAAACCTTCAGAGAATTTCAGACCAAAGTTTCCGGTTTCCGTATGAAACCGTATAAATCACAATTGCTATCTGACATTGCGATGTTCACGGCTTGCTGCATTAAAGCTAAATATTTGGCCAGCCCTTCCAACCTGGACCAGTGCCTAATTATATTACTTACTATGTATTATCATTACGTCGATGCTCTTATGGGCTGGGCAGGGAAACAATGCCAAATATTGATATTTTATTCATATCTTTAAAATGTTTCCATCTTCTGCATTCATTATAACCTCTTTAGGGTTCCATCCTTATCTTATATTTTCCATGTCACAATGTAAGTTATCGTACTCCTCTGAGTCTCTAAACGGCTGGACCGATTCTCATGAAGTTTGGAGAGCATATTGGGTAGGTCTGAGAATCGGCCAGCATCTATTTCTATTTTTGGTAATTTTTTTTATTTTCTAGTAAATATTAACGGGCCTTCCCCAACTACACTACATAAGTAATTGACTTGGCAAACAGATTATTCCAAAACTGTTTATTCCATAACTCATCACTTCATAAATAATTTCGTTGAAAAAAATATTCTCAAATTTTCCGACTTGTCAGGTTAGGTCGAAGAGTGCACCGTTCGGTGTTTGGTTTTTTTTTTGCTGACAGTATTAATTATTTTTTTATACATTTATGTAATGAAATGTTTGCAAAATAATAAGTATCGTTGAGCTGCGAAATTATACATTTGCGGAATTATACCTATATTTGTGGAATTAATATTGTACAAAACGTTGTTTTTGAAATGAAGATTTGCGTAACGTTTGTCGGTGAATTATAAGTGAACCGTGACAGACAGACAGATCAAGTAAAAAGATTGTTATAATTTACGGAACAAAAAAGTGTTTCATATGGGCGCATATAAATCACGATTCCTAGCTCGCCTGGCATTGCGCCTGTCACGCTTAGGTGCACTAAAGCAGTACTGTAATGCACTTGGCTACAGCCTTTTTGACCTGGAACCGTGCCTAATCATTTATTGCTGGACATTGCTTATTCTGACGATCCGGTTAGTGAGACGACCGTCTGATTCGAAAGCTCGCGGGTTCGATCCCTGCACCGGGACAAATATTTGTATGTCCTACAGATATTTGTTTCTGGTCTGGGTGTTTATGCATGTGTTGTCTGTGTACAGCAGCACCCACGACATAGGTTTATATCTAAAGTGGGGCTGTGAGTGTAAGCTTAAAAAATCTAATAAAAGCGTCTGTAGGGTTAATCTCCAGACATCCTTATGGTTCACTTGCCCAGGTCAGCTAAATATTTAAGCACCTGCGTAAGGCATATCCTTGTAAGTCCAAGCCAAGGTATGGCTGGGGAGATACAGACAAAATTATGCTCTCTGCCTACTCCGTAAGAGACTTGGCGTGAAGATATACATGAATCTGTCGAATTGTTCGACATGGTGCCACCGTCTCTTTTCCTACATCGTACTACCCGCCGAAGAGAGAAGTTTCAGCCTCACCGACTGGACACCTGGCAGTGCTCAACGGTGCGGTTTTCTCGTTCGTTTCTGCCCAGAACGTGTAAATTGTGGAACAAACTTCCCTCTGAGGTGCTCGGAGCTACAATATGTTCTTCAAAAATGGCGTCAAAACAGTCCTTCAGGGTTGGCAGCGCGTTGGCAGCTCCCCTGGTTTTGCTAATGTTCATAGGCGACGGTGACCACTTTCCATCAGGTGGCCCGTCTGCTTGTCTGTCAACTTAATGACATAAAAAACAAGATGAAACACCATAAAAAAGGTACTTACATGTATTTACGAACACCACATAAATTTAATCGCGAGTATCGCGCTTGTTATATTCAACGTCCTCGCTCAGAGCGAAATTACGCGACGCGGACTTAAACGGGAATAACTTATCATATAGCTCGTTTAACTCCGTCGTCAATAACTCAACGTTGTAATTTTATTTTGATGCCGCCCGGCTGCACGATTCATTTCCCAGTACAGATTTATCATTGCGGATTTCATGGGTCGATTCGCGTTGCGTTCGCCTAAATTCTTTAACGAACCGTTTGGATTTACGTTCTATTTGTGATGAATCTATCTTTGATGTGGTTTTGATGCATCGCTGTTTTATGTAAACTTGTACCTGAACCTGAAAAAAACAAGGAATCGAACCCGTGAGCCTTGGTCCTAACAGTCATCACACACCGCTGGACATAATTGCTCGTCTAACCGGTTTGAAATGGAATATATCTTGAATGATATTTAATGATAAATGAATTTATCTTGTTTGACATGTATATCAATTGTTGTTCACTTTAATTTATTTTGTTTGTTTATTGACGTGTCATAAGAGGTGCCTGTCACCCTAAATGAATAAATGAGTTTCTGAATACAGTTTCCATAAGACGTGGAAAAATATGGTATTTAATGGATCAAGTGGAAGTCAAGCTTTCTATTAACATACGAGTATAATACCACCGATGCCGAATGTACGCTTGCTTGCAGTCACAAAATATATGCTTATAAAAATGTACATAAAAATAAGGCAAGCTAAAAGGCAGCAACGTCACAACCGTTCTGCTCACTCTGAAATTGAATCGTGACGTCATAATAGGTTGGGGAAAAAGTCTTTTCGCATTACAGTATGTATGAACTTGTAATAAAATCTCTTTGGCTGTAGTATTTGTATCTGGCTGGTTTTGGTATCATTGAAAGTTAAAATTTTAAAGAACATAATTCCAAATTCAAATTAGGCAAATGTGTGGTTTTCATTTGTTTTTCGTACTGTCAAGATGAGTGAATCTAATGAAGAAATTCGATACATTTTAAAATTTTTCTACAAAAAAGATAAAAAAGCAACGCAAGCCGCGAAAAAATTTTGCGATGTTTATGGACCTAGTGCAGTGTCTGTGAGAGTAGCACAAATTTGGTTTAAGCGTTTTCAATCCGGAAATTTTGATGTCAAAGATGCACCTCGCTCTGGTCGTCCTATTACGGATAAACCCTTGTATCTACCAACCCGCATTAGAGCAGCGTGGTGGAGTAAGCTCCAGGCTTCCCCAAGTAGGGGAGAGACTCGTGCCCAGCAGTGGGACATATCAGGGGTTGACATCAAAAATGGCATCCATATGCCATTTTTGAATAAATGGAGCAAGATCGACATATCAGTAGTTACGACGTAGCTGAAGAACTGAGAATTGATCACAAAACAGTTTTGGCGCATTTGAAAAAAGCTGGGTACAAAAAAAAGCTCGATATTTGGGTACCTCACGAGCTCACTGACCTAATGAACCGTGTGCTCATTTGTGATTCTTTATTACGACGTAATGAAACCGAATCATTTTTGAAGAAGCTGATAACTGGTGATGAAAAGTGGATCACGTACGACAAGAACGTGCGAAAAAGGTCGTGGTCAAAGGCCGGTCAGGCTTCACAGACTGTGGCGAAACCCGGGTTAACTCGCAATAAGGTGATGTTGTGTGTGTGGTGGGATTGGAAGGGCATTATTCATTATGAGCTATTACCACCAGGCAGGACTATCGATTCTGAACTCTACTGCGAACAACTGATGAGATTAAATCAAGAAGTTGAGAGAAAGCGGCCGGAATTGATCAACAGAAGGGGTGTGGTGTTTCATCATGATAACGCTAGACCTCACACATCTATAGCCACTCAGCAAAAATTAAGAGAGTTTGGCTGGGAGGTGTTAATGCACCCGCCGTATAGTCCTGACCTTGCACCTTCAGATTTCCACCTGTTTCGGTCTCTTCAGAATTCTTTATGCAATGTTAGGTTAACATCACGAGAGGACTGCCAAATCCACTTGTCGCGGTATTTTGATGAGAAGTCCCAAAATTTTTACAGCGATGGGATCATGTCCCTACCTACAAGATGGCAAAAGGTTATCGAACAAAATGGTACATACGTACTTTGGTTGAATTTAAATAAAGTATATTGAAAAATGTTTTGAATTATCCTAAAAAATGCGAAGAAACTTTTTCCCCAACCTAAATTTAACAACGCCCGCCCCGAGCGAAAATACGCCACGCCACCCGGATTTAGGATGTTGGCATATAAAATATTATCATCATGCATATATAACTACATAACTATTCTTTTATGTAAACCTGGCGGCAAATAAGAATGCAGTTTACCGTGATGTGTGTCTTAGATAGCCGTCGTTAAAACCTTGTCGGAGGCCTTATGAGCGGTTTGAAAACATCCGACAGCGGGTTGGCCACTAACCCTTGTATCTACCAACCCGCATTAGAGCAGCGTGGTGGAGTAAGCTCCAGGCTTCCCCAAGTAGGGGAGAGACTCGTGCCCAGCAGTGGGACATATCAGGGGTTGACATTATTATATTGTTATAAGTGATGAACCGGTCCTTTGCAACTTCGAGCCAATTGGGTTCGAAGCGATCAAGAGCGTCGTGGTGGACGAAAAAAGGGGAGACTTTTGCCCAACAGTGCGACAGTTAAGGCTATTAAAAAAGTGATGTATGACATCTATACAAAAATCGTAAGTCAAAATGCAGATGCGTTGCTCTCTTTTATTTTCGCTAGGCAAATTGTTTTGGTTCATTGATTTACATTATTTTAAGCTTAAGCCAAGTATTTGTATACTCTTTGGCTTGAGCTGTCCCACAGCTGTGCAAAATCTTGCCCTAAGTTTTTCCACTGTTTGCGGTCTTCCGCGACCTCAAGCCAGTTTGTTTAAATCGGCCGAGATTTTCTCGCCAGAGTTTTCGTGTACGGCCTCGACAACTCGTTATACGAGAAAGAAAAAATTTCGAGCCTATGAAAGAGACGATCGACTAGTTTCGACTTCGTAGAGCGTTATCTCTGCTGCACATTGCCTACGTAAGCATTGATAATGCGGTTATTGGTCAAAACTTGATCAAAATGGTCGACGAATGTCTCAAGCGAAAGAGATAACGCTCTACAGATCCGAAATAAGCCGAAGTCTCCTCGATCGATGTGCAATATTTCTTGTTAGATACTGTGCTTGACGACCCGGTTAGTCCAGCAGTGCGAAACCACCGTTTGATTCGAAGGGTCGCGGGTTCAAATATTTGTATGGCCTACAGATATTTGTTTCGGGTCTGGGTGTTTGTGTATGTGTTGTATGTGTACAACGGCATCTACGACACATGTTTTTTTTATGTTATGGAAGTGGCAAACAAGCTTGCTGTTTACATTGATGTTAAGTGATGACTGTAGCCTATAGACACCCACACAAAGACCAAGGTCAAAATGCAGATGCGTTACCACTCCTGAGACCTAAGGTGTTATGCCTCTGTGCCGGAAATTACAGGGCTGTACATTACCACCTGACCGGAACAAAGTAGATAGTAGGTTTATATAATACCTCATGTGGAGCTGTGAGCGTAAGCGTATATAAAATATATATATATATATATTAACCGGCGACAGAAAGACACACGAATGATCTTATAATGTTTTATTTTTAATTTTGAGGAACAAAACCCTTAAAAGTAACATCTTATGTATCCAATACAAAGTCACAATGCAAATACGAACAGTGTGGAAACTACGTACAAAACCTTGAAACGTCACACTCACACAAACATGCGCATCGACGAGGCCTCTAAGCGGTTCTCGCGGTGCTGCAGTACTGAGTCACTCGCTACATCGAGCGTCGATGCGCATGTTTGTCTTAGTGTGCCAATTCGAACGTTTTGTACGTAGTTTCCATACTGTTCATATTTGTACTGTGACAAAGTGGTCCAATAAGTATTAGCGGACAATTTAAAGGGAGACATGTAATTATTCGAAAATCCTCCTTCGGTCGTCCCCAGAGTATTAGTGCGGGTCGTAGAAGAGCTTTGGATACGTGCGTAAACGTTTCCAAAAATCCGGTGGGTCGTATCGACCCATCTAATCCTGTAATGCCTTATTGCTGAGTTTTTAATACTCTTTTATATTTGTGGGTTTCTTTTCTATGCTTTGTGGCAAATATTTTTTTCGCGAGCTAACTGCATACATAGCTGCATTTACATTGCTTTTCAAACTCATAAGCCTTAAACGGCCTACACACGACCCTAAAATCATATCGATATCTTGATCTTCATTAGGTATGGTAAAAATTAGTGGTGGTAGAGCTCCAGTGACAGAGCTCGCGGGCGTAGGCACCACCGCGTTACCTAATTTACTTGCCGCTATATGGTAGTGTACAGCACTCTCGTGTCCCGATCAGGTGGTAATGTACGGCCCTGTAATTTCCGGCACAGAGGCATAACACCTTCAGTCTCAGGAGTGGTAACGCATCTGCATTTTGACCTCGGTCTTTGTGTGGGTGTCTATAGGCTGCAGTCATCACTTAACATCAATGTGAACTGCACGCTTGTTTGCCACATCCATTACATAAAATAAAAAAAAATACTGTTACGTAATTTTTTTATGAAGGGCATTGACGGGAGTGTCTGAGCAGTGATTATCAGCGCATGCACTTTCCACCCTTCCCTTATCAGGCACCCACCCGCTGTGCTTGAGCTAAATTGGTCGCGATAAAACATTCACGTTCTTTTGTGAGTCGTAAAAACAAATTGCAGTGCCTTCAGTAATTGTGATTTTATTGAAAAAATCTGGTATATAATGTGGGATTTTGAGAGCTGAAAAATGTTGATCATAACGCACGAATTATCTTATAAGGAACCGGTTTTTTTTAATTTTATTTTTAAGAAAAATCGAAAGAAAAATTTGACTTCAGGCGAGACTCGAACTCGCGGCCTACTGGGAACCTAGTCCAGCCGCTCTTCCAATTGAGCTACTGAAGTCCTGCCCGATTTGTCAAATCTTTCCTTCACATTTATTGCATTGCTTTATGGTAGCAGCAGCGCCATCTATTACCAACTATGCTAGTTAGGCAACCGATCTCTCGAGTCTCGCCTAAAGTCAAATTTTTCTGTCCATTTTTCTTAAAAATAAAATATATTTCACAAGCATGTGTTAATGCGAAATAATATAAAACGGTTTTTTTTTCTTTTAAGGTACGGAACCCTATAAATGACGTGACGTCTCTAGTGTAATAATTTAAATCATATTTGAGTAGTAGCGTTTTTCTACTCTCCCAGGTATCCCATCTTTACTCCATGCATACCATAAATATCCATACACATATATTTTTCTATATTATTTGACTTGTACATCAATTGTTATGCACTTTAATTTATTTTGTTTGTTTTTGACGTCATAAGTCCTAAATGAATAAATGAGTTTCTGATTCTGATTCTGCTATCCTGATGTAAACCATAATTATCCTGACAAGTTCGATTCATGCTCGAAGCCTAATACAAGAAAAATACTAATAGAACTAGAGATAAAGGATTTTACACTGTTATCTCTAATATCTCCGACCCGGGAATCGAATCTAGGACCCCTGCGTAGTAGTAGGTAGTGGCTACCACTAGGCTACTTCTTTACGATATTCAATAAACTGAAAAGTCTATTATATCGGTTGCCTAACTAGCATAGTTGGTAATAGATGGCGCTGCTGCTACCATAAAGCAATGCAATAGATGTGAAGGAAAGATTTGACAAATCGGGCAGGGCTTCAGTAGCTCAATTGGAAGAGCGGCTGGACTAGATTCCCAGTAGGTCGCGAGTTCGAGTCTCGCCTGAAGTCAAATTTTTCTATCCATGTTTTTTTTTTTTCTTTAAAAAAATAAAATATATTTCACAAGCATGTGTTAATGCGAAATAATATAAAACAATTATTAAGGGTAAAAGCGACTTCTTTACGATATTCAATAAACTGAAAAGTCTATTATATCGGTTGCCTAACTAGCATAGTTGGTAATAGATGGCGCTGCTGCTACCATAAAGCAATGCAATAGATGTGAAGGAAAGATTTGACAAATCGGGCAGGGCTTCAGTAGCTCAATTGGAAGAGCGGCTGGACTAGATTCCCAGTAGGTCGCGAGTTCGAGTCTCGCCTGAAGTCAATTTTTTCTTTCCATTTTTCTTTAAAAATAAAATATATTTCACAAGCATGTGTTAATGCGAAATAATATAAAACAATTGAAAAATAAATAGTACAAGCATATTTTGGTAATAGCATTCCCCCTTACTTATCTTTCCACCACGCACACCATAATTAACATCATGAATGACGACTCCCGTAGAAAGACGCGAACATCAAATTCTCAAAGTTAATATATTTGAAGCTCAAGTTCCCATGACTTCCTTACGAACCAGATATCCGAGGGCCGTGACCTCTGACATTAATGTTTCAACATTTCAGAGGACACTTTTGGAGACATTAATTTTAAAGATCTTTCAAAGAGGGCCGCGATTGCTGGGACTGGCTTAGAATTATTTCGGAGTTCACCGTAACAACTAATTAAATAATTTTAAACTTGTTTATTTACTTTCTTAAGTTTTAATAAATAAACAAGTATAATAAGTGTTTTTATATTATTTCGCATTAACACATGCTTGTGAAATATATTTTATTTTTAAAGAAAAATATGACTTCAGGCGAGACTCGAACTCGCGACCTACTGGGAATCTAGTCCAGTAGGTCGCGAGTTCGAGTCTCGCCTGAAGTCATATTTTTCTTTCCATTTTTCTTCAAAAATAAAGTATAATAAGCCCTGTTATGACTGTCAGAGGGAAAACTGCCTCAGTAGCCTAGTGGTAGCAGGCCGCTACTACTACGCTGGAGGTCCTGGGTTCGGTTCCCGGGTCGGAGGCCATCAGAGATGACGGTTTAAAATCCTTTATCTCTGGTTCTATTGATATTTTTCCATTTTCTGGAAGTTGCCCAGTTTTTACTAAATGCTAATGTATGTATGTACACGGTACAAAACAACAAAAAGACAACATTTTTTAAAATTTTTGTCTGTCTGTATGTCCGTCCGTCTGTCTGTCTGTCTGTTTGGCGGGGCTAATCTTGGGAACTGCACACTGGCACATAGCTTATGTAATAAGGAGTAACTTAGGCTACTTTTATACTAGCTGCGCCCCCGTCTTCGTCCGGGTAGATACTGAACAATTATAAATTCTCACGCGGACGGGTCGCGGGCACTGCTAGTATACAATAACGCGTGATGGACAGCCTCCCGCGATATAACCACCGTCTCTGAGATCGACAATGCGCCTGCCAAGCGTAGCAACCGGGACAAACATTTGTATGGCCTACAGATATTTGTTTCGGGTCTGGGTTGTATGTGAACAACGGCACCCACGACACAGGTTTATACCTACTGTGGGGCTGTGAGTGTAAGCGTATTTTATTTTATTTGTTTATTTATTTCCTTTGAGTAATTACGTACTAATAATACTAATGACACACGAGTAGGTAAAAAACATTTAGATAACGTATCCGTTTAGTAGTTGCACTAAAACGGGAGGTTGATGACATTTGTCAATCTTGTTTACTGTGATAAGATGGATGGTTCGTCGCACGACAGGCACGAGTCAAATCACCACATGGTAGTGCGAGTTTACTTTGAAATACCTCCAAAGTGCGACTCGAATTCGCGCGAAGTCGGTTCTGTACAATTGAATAATACTTTATTTTTTTTTTGTAATCAAGGCAAACAAGGATGTTATTTTTATTTTATTTAATTTATGTAATGAAAGTGGCCAGCAAGCACGCAGTTCACATTGATGTTAAGTGATGACTGCAGCCTATAGACACCTACACAAAGACCAAGGTCAAAATGCAGATGCGTTACCACTCCTGAGGCCTAAGGTATTAAATACACTCCGATATTCGAATACGAACAAGACATTCACGAAACAGACTAATGCTAGGTTTATTGGCAAATAGCTTCGACTCGGCGAACTCCGAAACAGTTACGGATAGTTTTCAGTTTAGATACTGTTTGATTAGAAACGGCTTGAGATTTCCAAGTATCGAAGACGTCTATAAAGCATTTGTGTAATATTGGTAGTTCAAGTTCGCAAAGGTCATAAAGTTTGTATTAAGATGTAAGAGAACTAGCTTGCGCCTTCGACTTCATTCGTCAAATATAGATATAGGCTTTTATCCCAATTTAAAACATGCAAGACAGCTGAAACACGAGCAAGTATTAATGTGCAAATTTTCGTGAAAGTAAGAAACTTTTTTTTTTTCATGCATACTTTGACCTACAATTTCACTATTTCAAGGGAAAATCACCAAAAATCCTTTCTTACTCGTATACGTAGTAATAACAGCCGCTGTGAAATGCCTTTTTAGTCCAAAAGTTTGAGCTGGGCGTTGATATGTTAGTCATTGAGTCAGAACTTTCTTTTTTGAACCTACATCAGAGAATATGTAATAATACTACTTATAGAATGGACACTTCGACGTTCCGCCGATTTACCCCTTCCCCTTTTATGGGCGACGGTTGGTATTTTGTACGTGCTACGCACACAGGTGCTCGTGTAAATACACGTCACTGATTGATGTCTGTGTAATAGAAACCAAATTAAGCGTTTGTATGTAATTTTGGCGGAGTGTCCGCGGTGTGCCTACATTAATGTCCATTTTAAATCTCTGAAAAAAATTGCCTTCCTACAAAAATCGAACCCAATTCCAAGTCAGTAGAAACATTTAACTTAAAATATTTTATATTGCGTAACTAGATTCCAAGGAATATTTCAAAGGCACTAGAAATCTTCTCGATTAGAATACTATCAACATATGGTACCTACCTACCAACACGACAGAATATGTAGGCGCCACGCACAAAAACACCTAAATCAGATTAAAATGAGAATTTTTTTCGCTCCATCAATATTCAGCTAGGTGCTACATCTTTCCACCAAGACGGAATGTTCAGTCAATTTGAACGTATAAAGTGCCCACTTTATTTCCTGGATCGTGCACCAGCTATGTCACGTGATTAAAATTCATTGCGGGCTTGAAGATCGCGTTAGATTTCCCGGGGGTATATCAAGGTGATGTATTAAGACCTCTCTTGTTCCTATAATACGGATCATAACGTCCCGGAAAACTCACTGGATGCAGTTTTTTTAGGGATCCACAGATGATTTAGGATTTCGTAGTCTACGTTAATAACTTCCCTTAATCCTGTTGGTCCGTCTATCTTTTCGCAAGTTAGTTAGACTCTTAGTACGTACTACGCAGTTGGAATTTGGCATTATATATTCGTCACGTCGACGAATTGGTCAAATTAAATCCAATGGTGAATTTCCATCACAATAAAACTGATTTATTTCAAGTTTGGATTGTAACTCCTATGTTTAATCCCCGCTGATAACCCTATGTGCTCGCGGATTACTCCCTGAAGTAGACAACGGCCGTTTTCTTGCATCTAGATGAATATAAAAAAACACTTTCGTTCCCAATATCCACTTAAATCAAATTTCAATTCGTGCCAGCAATATCCAGCTAGGTGCTACATCTTTCCACCAAGACGGAATGTTCACTCAATTTGGAGGTATAAAGTGCCCATTTTATTTCCTGAATCATACACCAGAGCTGTGTCACGTGATTAAAATTCATTGCAGACTAGAAGATCGCGTTAGATTTCCCGCGGGTATATCAAGGTGATGTATTAAGACCGCTCTTCTTCTTATAATCAAGATCATAACGTCCCGGAAAACTCAATGGATGCATTTGCATTTTTGAGGAAATCATAGATTATTGAGGAAAAAATTATTGCCTTCCTACAAAAATCGAACCCAATTCCAAGTCCGTAGAAATATTTAACTTAAAATATTTTATATTGCGTAACTAGATTCCAAGGAATATTTCCAACTAAGTAATAGGCCTAGTAAAAAAGTCTTATGTAACATCTAATCGATCAGTCTGCCCGACCCAAAAACTAAAACCATTCACCATTCTGTCAAGTTGCTGTGAAGGATTGCCAAATTTTAGCAAGGATTAAACATAATAGACGTTGGAAAAGATAGACTCAACAAAATATCTACTGTGAGTTCTTTAACTGAAATAAAACTCGATTTAAGATAAAATAAACGCGAAGCAAATGCCTCGATGGCTTAGTAATGGAAAGACAGTAACTGTTCAGTTAGAGATTCTCGGTTTCATGTTCTCTTGTCGGATAGGAATAATTATTGTTTTTTGTATGAAAACCACGTTTTTTTTTTCAATAAAGATTATTCAGATGGTCAGATGGCACTCCCGAATCTTGGAAATGTACCTGGTTAATCTCAATGGGCTCCTTTTAGTAGATGACATTAAAAAATCAAATTCATCGGGGTAAGTGAACAAAGAGGTACCGCGAACTTGCCAAAAAATCAACTAGGTCTAGGTCTAGGGTCTAACGAAATCAGAACTCAAAGTAAATAGAGATGAACTTTAATACGTGCTTAAAGTGAATATGGTGAACTTACTATAACTACTGAACATACAGTTACGTAAACGGCGGCTAATCTTGTGACCGCAATACAACTTTTAGACAGAGCCATCTGTCGACCAGTAGGTTGAACTAGCATACAAAGCTCAAGTTTGATCTGAACAGTAAGTCTATATGAAATAGAGTTTATTACTCAATAAGAATTAATTTACATTTTGGATTTGTTGGATAGATCTACACCTGAAATAACAGAATAACTATCCAAACACTTGTAAAATTGAAAGAAAATTAAAAACTATTAATTTTCTTACTCTATTTGGTAATTCAAAGGCGGTACAGAGATCCCCAATGTAGCTAGGGCATGAATAAATATTACCACTATAAATATTTAACTTCTGAAAGAATAGATTTCAGATAAACACCGTCCTAAATAAAATACGTGTATAAAGAAAACGATAAATCCCTATCTTTTTACATGTATCACTAAAACCATAGGTATAATATTTGAAGTGGAATTGCCGAAGCGAGCACTTTTACGATCGTCTCTGCCTCCGTCATCAGCGAGGCGCGATAGCATCTGTTATTACATTCTAACCGTGCTTATTCTGAACAATGACCGTTCCAGATCTGCGACACAAGTACGTATATATTTTGATTTTGGTAACCTTTGAAGACAATTGTTAAAACACGAAAATCATACATTATTGTTACCTTTTATTCGCCAACGCCATCAACATCGTTCGTAATCAAAAAAATATAATCATTTTTCAACGGTACACAACAATCACTTACAATTTTTTTGGTAAGTGGTCACCGTCGCCTATGAACATTTGCAACACCAGGGGAGTTGCCAACGCGCTGTCAACCTTGAAGGACTCTTTTGACGCCATTTTTGAAGAACCCCATATTGTAGCACCGAGGGAGCACCTCAGAGGGAAGTTCGTTCCATAATTTACGCGAGTTAATTGACGGAGCTCGCGGGCTTAGGCACCACCGCATTACCTAATATACTTGCCGCTAAATGTTAGTGTTTAGCACTATCGTATTTCGGTCAGGTGGTAATGTACGGCCCTGATATTTCCGGCACAGAGGCATAACACCTTAGGCCTCAGGAGTGGTAACGCATCTGCATAACCTTGGTCTTTGTGTGGGTGTCTATAGGCTGCAGTCATCACTTAACATCAATGTGAACTTCATGTTTGTTTGCCACTTCAATTTTATAAAAAAAACGAAATTGCTTCACGTTCAACTTATAAAATAGTAGTACTTTCTAGCAACATTAAATTTGAAACCGGCATTTGTTTGTCTAAGTTGTACGAGGACAAAGGGTCTAGATTACCTAATAGGCAAAGTTAAAACTGAAGAACAGTAAAGTATTTACTTACTTGAACTTTATTACAGAGAGTACTCAAATAATGAGGTCCCGATTGTTCTGAAGGAGATGGTTCGTGAATATCCAAGATGGCGGGGGAAACAAATACTATTTATCGGGTCATTATATCGAAGTAAGGGTTCCGAGAAACTTGGAAAAATAAGGGGTTTAAGTTGTACCGATCCGCTTCCCATAATAGGAGGTAATCAATCGTGCCAATTTAATTAAAGTGAACCCAGTAATTTGAGTAAATTATTTTCGATGTTTAAAAATTATCCGAGTGTATTGCAGGGCGGGAAATGCGGATTGATGGTTCCACGCTTATCGTTGCTTACAATATTCTCGATTCCATTTCATTACGAATGATCAATGGATAAACATTAACTGGTATTTGAACTTTATTTGAAGACGAAGCCTGTACAGTATTTAACAAGATATATTGCATAACGAACAGAAAGAAGATTTCGACTCATTTCGACTCTGTAGTGTGAATCTTACGCACCTTACCTGTGAGATTTGTCGATCATTTTAATCAAGTATTGACCAGCACCGGACTATCAGTGCTTACATAGGCAGTGTCCAACAGTCCAGATAACGTTCTAAACGTAACTTCACGCCTGTAATCCCCGAAGGGGTAGGCAGAGGCAAATGTATGCATTCAAGCATACATGCACACCCACGATTCGCCGGTTACGTTTTGGTCCATGTAACAGGTGGCGAGCCTGTTGACATCACCGGACACATTACCAAACTTCGAGGTACTGGGAAATTTCCAGAAAATGGAAAAATCCCAATAGAACCAGAGATAAAGGACTTTACACAATTATCTCTGATAACCCCCTACCCGGGCATCGAACCCAGGACCTCAGCGTAGTACTAGTGGGCTGCTACCATTAGGCTACCGAGGCAGTTACGTCTCATAACGTTCTACAAAGTCAAAATTAGCCTATTGTCTCCTTCGTAGGCTAGATGTGCATTAGTTTTTGCTGCGTACCGTACCGTATTGTTGCAGTTCATTCTAGGTGCTGTCAAAATTTTGTTTCGATTGTCTGACATCATAGCTCGTTTGATAAAATGCGACAAAGCGATTCAGAACGCGTATTATGATTGAAATCTTTCCGATAGCCACTATGCAGTACATTGATGTTTTGATGTAACGTGATAATTAAGATCATTTTAGAAAAACAGTAATGTACTGCAAATTGACTTTTACACTGATGGAGACCGAGTTACAGAATACACCTGCTGGTGGACAATAAAAAATAGGTGCTTGCTCATCTACACTGATATTATAAAGCTGACGAATTTGTTTGTTTGTTTGCTTGAACGCGCTAATGTCAGGAACTACTGGTCCGATTTGAAAAATTATTTCAGTGTTATGTAGCGTCCACTACATTAAGGCGCCAACTAGTGGAATACAATGAAACCTTACAGTACTCGTCTAGTACGATAGATGGCGTGCATTCGAATTACATCGCACATACGAAGATTTCTCAAGAGTTGGCATATATACAACTTCCCAACGTCAATCGTTGGGCCGCGGCCCGCCAGGCGCTACCACCTCGCCTGGTCGGAGGACCCTCCCTTTTCGCCGGAGGAACATTTCCACCCGTCCCTCCACAGTTAGATAGCCCATTTATTGAGGAAGGCTAGGTTATATAACATCACGCTAAGATGAATAAGAAAGAGTAGGAAAATTGCAACCACGCGAAACCGGGGCGGGCCGCTATTCGACTATAAATGTACTAAAGTACGAAGCAGGACACTCCCCTTGGCAGCATGGTTCCAGTTTTCATAAGTCTATGTACCACACTTTCACTTAGTAACATGACATAGAACAAAATGTTGTTTTTACTGGTGGTAGAGCTCCTGTGACGGAGCTCACGGGCGTAGGCACCACCGCATTACCTAATATAATTGCCGCTAAATGGTAGTGTTCAGCACTATCGTGTTCCGGTCAGGTGGTAATGTACGGCCCTGTTATTTCCGGCACAGAGGCATAACACCTTAGGCCTCAGGAGTGGTAACGCATCTGCATTTTGACCTTTGTCTAAGTGTGAGTGTCTATACGCTTCAGTCATCACTTAACATCAATGTGAACTGCATGCTTGTTTGCCACTTCCATTACATAAAAAACCCTGTATTTTAAATTATCGTTACATTAATGAGTGTTTTTTTTTACAATGATTGAATAAAAATAACACTTCCAGTGTCCAGACACCGACGGCAGAGAAAATTCGAGAAAGTAACAAGTAAATCGAAAGATATTTTTTGAGTAGCAATAAAAACAAGCGTGGATTCCGCAGATAGCCTTCGACAGGAGATGGGTATAATTGTCCCTCTCGAAGGTAAAGGGGAAGATTCTTTGATACACCCTTTCATCCCGACGCGCCCTAAGATTAGGGCTGTTGTTTTTTGTAACATTTGAGATTGTATCGAAAATGAAGGTAAATTCTGCAAAAGAAAGACTTCCAAAAGGAAATGGTATTTTGAAGTGTAATATTTATTAAAATTAAACTCAAAATGCTGACGTTAGAAAACATTTATTTTCTACAGTAGTCTTTTTATTAATGGAAGTGGCAAACAAGCATGCAGTTCACATTGATGTTAAGTGATGACTGCAGCCTATAGACACTTACACAAAGAACGAGGTCAAAATGCCGATGCGTTACCACTCCTGAGGCCTGAGGTGTAATGCCTCTGTACCGGAAATTACAAGGCCATACATTACCACCTGACCCGAACACGATAGTGCTGAACACTACCATTTAGCGGCAAGTATATTAGGTAATGCGGTGGTGCCTACGCCCGCGAGCTCCGTCACAGGAGCTCTACCAAAAGTCTCTTTCTTAGTAGAGTTTCCGTAGTTCGTAGTTTCCATCGTAGGTGTGATTGTTGTGCATGATTCTAACGTTCATAACTAGTCGTTATTGTCATTGGGTTTAGATTGAATCGCTCTGCTATATTGCTTTAACCAATGCGCGCGGCTTATGTAAGAGCAAGGCAGCGGAGCTATCCAATCGCAATCCAATGGCAATTATGTCTAATTATGTTAACAGAATTAGGCCTCTGGGCGACATTGAGCGTCATTTAAACTTTCGACAATCATTAACCTCATTATTAGTGAAATTCGAAATTCGAATATGTGCCTGAAAAACAAAAGTTTCATCCTCATCATATGCTGCTCAAAAATATAACTGGCAAAAAGTAGGTACGCATATGTACACATGGATCCAGATAGCATGCAGTACACTCTATTCACACGTGCAAAATGTTAGTTATGAAAAACAAGAGATTTGAATGCAGTTATGTGGGCTGCAGACCGGGAGCTAAGCTAACTTAGTTTAGTTAAGCTCGCATAGCTGACGGAGTTTTTCGTATTAGCTTGCAATCTGCACCCAAGTACGAAAAACTACGTCGGCTACGCGAGCTAAGCTAAACTAAGTTAGCTTAGCTTTCGGTATGTAAATGGCATTATTCAATTAATAGAGTATTTGACAATGAGTAAATTTACGTCTGTTTGAAACGTGTACCTCATCACTTTGTCCGGTAGACGTCCACTGCTGTACAAAGCCTTCCCCAAAATGACTTACAACAGTTTTGTGCGTCATTAGGGGCGAATATGCCATGATCGTCACGCATGACAGGCGAATTAGCGATCGTAGTAGCACTAGTTTATCGCTGGAAGCTACTGTCCAACTGTCCACCCCATTTTGTTGTATTAAACCTGTTGGAACGGTTTAACAGACATTGTTCGGTTTATATTTACAGTCAGGGAAATCCATATAAAAAAACGTAACTTCACGCCTGTAAGCCCTGAAGGGGTAGGCAGAGGTAAAATGCATGCATTCAAGCAAACACCCACGATTCGCCGGTTACGTTTTGGCCCATGTAACAGATGGCGAGCCTGTTGACATCACCGGGCACATCACAAAACTTCAAGGTACTGGGTAATTTCCAGAAAACGGAAACATCCCAATTGAACCAGAAATAAAGGACTTTACACCATTATCTGTGATAATCCCCTACCCGGGAATCGAACCCAGGACCTCAGCGTAGTAGTAGTGGCCTGCTAGGCCTACCACTACCGAGGCAGTTAAATTTATAAATCTATGCTTATCCAAAATCAAATAAAAATACAGCTGTTATTATCATAACATAAAGCTCTTGTGATCAAACGGACAGTACCCTAATAGTATTTACTGTCAGTAAAATTTTAATAACACACAGAACTGGCAAATGGTATACAACTGCAAAAAATTTTCACTTTTTGGCATAAAAACCCTAAGCAATTATATGAATCAATTTAGAACAGTAACGTCCAACCGTTCCCAGGATCCGATATACATCGATTTAATATCAACTTGTTATTTACTGCATAATGTCATTTTCATTGGATCGTAAACATTTTTATATTCGAATGGAATTGTTATGTGATCTTGATTCGTCATTTCGCGTGAAACGGATATTGGGGAGGGTAACAGAACAGTAAAAACGTAACGTTAAATAACACGTTACAGTTTAACGATGTTGACAACGGTTATTGATTTTGCGGTTTAGTTGTATCGTTTCGTTGCGGGTTTTTGTGGCTTTACGGGGCAAGGTCAAGTTGTATTCTTTTAAAACGTTGAATAATAAAAAGATTCATAAAAAAATTACCTCTTATACAAATGCGAATAAAAATCTGTCTGTCTTCATATTAGGTACGCTTTATCATCGTCATCAGTATTTTAAACACAGTAGGTAAAAACGTAACTTCACGTCTGTAATCCCCGAAGAGGTAGGCAGAGGTAAATGCATGCATTCAAGCAGAGCCTGTTGCCATCTCCGGGCACATTACCAAACGCCGAGATACTGGGAAGCTTCCAGAAAATGGAAAAATCTCAATAGAACCAGAAAAAAAGGATTTTAAACCGTTACCTCTGATAGTCCTCGACCCGGGAATCAAACCCAGGGCTTCCAGCGTAGTGGCCTGCTAATACTAGGCAACTGAGGCAGTTGCAATAAGTAATTTATGTATACCTAACTTAGGATATCAAAGCGAGAATAGTATATGACCAACTTCAAATCATTATACATACACCCTAAAATCTTATTTATATATAAATATATAAAAAAAGATCCGGACGAATTGAGAACCACCTCCTTATTTTGAAGTTGGTTAAAAATACGCTTACACTCACAGACCCACATTAGGTATTATATAAACCTGTGTCGTAGATGGCGTTGTACCATAGAGCAACACGGAGGGGAGTAGCCATATGCAGGCTTTCCCCTCTGTCAAAGTACAAGATCAAATGATCTTACACCTATCAGCCTTAAATGTGTGCGTGAAATTGTTTCTGTATTTTGTTTAAGTCAAGGTGTGAGTTTTGTAGTAATAGACGTTTTTTGTAGTGTGCTTGTGTGTCGCACGCATTTCGCCCCGCAAAAAATGACAGACTATTTTGCATCGGTAATACACGCTATGGCTACTCCCCTCCGGTCCGCCGCGACCGGTGGACCGCGTTGCTCTATGCGTTGTACACATACAACACATACACAAACACCCAGACCCGAAACAAATATCTGTAGGCCAAATATTTTTCCCGGTGCAGGGATCGAACCCGCGACTTTTCGAATCAAACGGTCATCTCACACCGCTGGACTGACCGGGTCGTTAGACATCGTCATTTGGATTGAAAAATGGGATGAAAAACCTATTCAATGATACCTCACGAAAAAAATGTGACACTAGCGAGCTCAAGACCAATCAACTGACATAAGAATCATGAAAATCGTCCTACGCGTTCGGGCTCTAGATTGCCACAAAGGAATAAACATACATATATTGACTGATAAACACATTACCCTTCTCCGCGTCCCGCAGTCGGGTAATAAACACAAACCGTACGACACCCAAGTCACTAGACTTAGCCACACGAGAAAGCCTTAGTAATTACTCGACTAGCAAAGATACATGCGTACGGCGCTCGGATAATCCGCAGAATTGCTGTTATCCGCTAATCCGACGATCAGACACGAGCGGAGAGCGGGCGAGGCTGTTTAGATTTGGGATAGAATGACCGAAGTTATAGATCGACACAGACGATTGGCGGTGGCGCAATACATAAGCGGTAGCATTTTTTAATATCTGTAAACCTAAATAGACAAGTACATTTTTATGTCAGAGACCAAAGACAAAACAACTCAACTGGTGGTAGAGCTCCAGTGACGGAATTCGCGGGCGTAGGCACCACCGCATTATCTAATATACTTGCCGCTAAATGGTAGCGTTCAGCACTATCGTGTTCCGGTTAGGTGATACGTCTCTGTTATTTACGGCACACAGGCATAACACCTTAGGCCTCAGGAGTGGCAGCGCATCTGCATTTTGACCTCTGGTCATTATGTGAGTGTCTATAGGCTGCAGTCATCACTTAACATCAATGTGAACTGCATGCTTGTTTGCCACTTTTGTTACATAAAAAAACTCAGACGTGGCAATACATCTGCACTTTTTGTTTTGAGTGTCACTCACTACCTAAGTCAACTGCATGCTTCATTACATAAAAAAGATAAAGTTCTTGATAGTGTATGACATAATGTGAAACATGAATGTCTTGACGATGCTTGTAGATAAACCTTTGCAGCAGTAGAAATCAGTTAAATCAGTTTATCGACTACATAACTAGAAGATAAGGCCGAGGCGTAGGTTAGCGACACCTCCGCCAATTAGTGGAGGGAAAATCTTCCGCTAGTAGGTACAGTTCGTCAACAGAACAATGACGGTCAAACTATACCAATAGGATTATAATAATGGCAACCCATTATACGTCTCACTGCTGGGCACAAGTCACTCCCCTTTTTGGGGGGAGGCCTGGAGCTTACTCCACCACGCTGCTCCAATGCGGGTTGGTGGAGATACGGGTTAGTGGCTAACCCGCTATCGGATTTTTTCAAACCGCCCATAAGGCCTCCGACAAGGTTTAACGACTGCTATCTATCGATAACAACCGGAACCGACGGCTTAACGTGCCCTCGTAAGCACGGAAACGCGCATTTTAATTTGCCACTAGCTGTCACCCATCACAATCTTGACCGTACCCGTAATGATTATCCGAGTAGATCGCTTACGACATACACAAGCCGCGGGGCCATGCGCGCTTCAATAGGCCAATAGGGTTGGTAGTATGTAAATACAATAACGCGCTGCAACCTCCACTGCGATTTCTAATCCGCATGCCATGCCTGGCAATTATGGTATATGCCCCTTACAGGAAGGCTTTTGTCCAACAGTAGACGACTTCCAGCTGGATTGATGATGATGACGATGAATGAGATAATGTCAGAACAGGAGACTGTTCATTATAAATAGGCATTAAATTCTAATAGATAATGGTAATCAAGGTGATTTAATACAGTTTATAATTCCACAGTATTCACATTACACAGATTATAATTACCTTCAGAAAAACCCCAAACTTTTGACTTTAGAACGAAGGATATACAAAACATTGCTTGTACAACGAGAAATGTCCAGTATATGGCAATGTCAAGCCCTTAAGAAATATTCGAAGCGAATCCGCAAATAAACCAATGCAAATACGCTAAAAAAACACGCTACAAGATCAATTATTTACACAGTCCCAAAAACCGCTAGCCGCTTATCCCACCCGGAGGTCAGTGACCCGCCACGTGGTGGAGTTTACGATCGTCCCACACTTTACGATACGTATGTGTTGACAACAAGTAGAACGTGGAAGCGATTAAACTGAGTCTTCTTTTTTTTTCAAATTAAATAATTTCATTCATAGAATTAAGCGTCCGAACGCACTAGCGGTTATAGTTCGATATGCAACCGCCTGTGATTGTACGGCGGTTAAGTGCGTACAATCACAGGCGGTTGCATATTAAAATGTAAAAGCGGCTAGCCGCACGGCTACCCGCGCACGCGTCCTACCGCTAGTGCGTTAGGACGCTAAAGCAACGGGTCGTGACGATCCCACCGCCCACGAGTACGACATACCCTACAATAGGGTATCTTTGGGTAGACTCTTGTGTGTGTTCGTAGAATAAAATTCTGAAATACGTATTTTTGAATACCTGTTATTGTTTAAAAAAATATACCAATGAAGCGTCACATTTTAAAGTATTATAATATAAACATCCGAGCTTTGCTGGTTCAAAGACTGCAACGGTCAAAGAAGACTTTTTAGCAAAAACTAGCTAACCAACTATCGAAAATAAAATACGACAAAATAGGTTTCCATGAACGAATTATTTCCAATTTCACCTACGACCATGAGCAGTTCATTCATCCTTTACGCAAGAAACGAGGCCACGGTAATTTGTTTGAGAACAGAAATACTTTTATCCGGCCCGAAGGACCAGCCTATTGCTCGGAACATTGCCTACCGTAATATACTTACACAAAATGTTACTTGATATCTTGGAAATGTTTCATCTGGCTAGGTTTGTCAATGCTTCCAGTCGATTCATTTCAATGTACACGACATATTTTTCACAATTAATTTTGGGTGAAAAAATAAAGGATATCATTATTGTTTTGTTTTATGTCCATGGAAAGATTCTTCCGAAAAATATAACTCGCAAATCGTGGTTGCATGGATGATAATTTCTATTATAAAGATGATGGCAAATAAGAATGCAATTCACACTAGTGCTATGTATTATAAAAACTCTTATACCTTAGGTATATTCCTTAAGTGGGCGTTTCGCAAGTTCAAAAGTCAAAGAAAGCTAACCAACTCTCGAAAAAATAGAGACGATTAATGGTTTCATGAACGAATGATGACCAATTTCACCTACGATCATGAGCAGTTCATTAATTCTTACTGAAGAAGCGAACCCCCGGCAATTTGTTTGGGAATAGAAATGCTTTCATCCGGCTAGACCAGCCTATTGCTCGCAACATTGCCTACCGTAATATACTTAGACAAAATGTTACTTGACATCCTAGAAATGTTTCATTTAGAGCTAGCTTTGTACACATTTTTCGCAAAAATCGAGTTAAGAAATATGCGATGTTGTTTAATTTTTTCAATGGAAAGAAGCTCTCAAAAATTATAACTCGCAAATCTTGGTTTTATGTATGAAAATTATTTTTTTATGCTTTGGTGGTGGCAAACCATAGAGCAACACGGGCGACCGGCCGCGGCGGACTGGAGGGGAATAGCCATAGCGTTAACTACCGATGCAAAACTGTCTGTAATTTTTTGCGGGGGAAAATGCGTGCGACACACACGCACACTACAAAAATCGTCTATTACTACGAAACCCACACCTTGACTTTAACAAAATACAGAAACAATTTCACGCACACATTTAAACATCTAGGCGACAGGTACAGGTCCATTTGGGCCTGTACTTTGACAGAGAGGAAAGCCTGCATATGGCTACTCCCCTCCGGTGTTGTTCTACGTGGCAAACAAGCAAGCAGTTCACTCTGATCCTAAGTGGATACAAATGTTTCACCTAGCTAGCTTTGTGAATAGCTTGCAGACTGTGATATAAAGATATGTATAATACCCTGTTTGTATGAAGCTTGGACTTATAAGTACAAAAATTATTTGACATCCATGGTTCACACCCACAAATGTTTCTGTTTAAAAACCAGCGTCAGGAACCGCTTAAATGTAGTTACCTGACATTTGCTGAACTGGACACCTTTTTGACGCACCCGTGAAACACACATGTGTAGTTATATACATAATAAAAACATAAATAATTTATTGTAGAAATTAAACTTGCGGATTTTCTCACGTATACAACACTCCCAAACTTCTTCATACACCCGACGTTTCGGTCGCTTTCCAGCTGCCGTGGTCACGGACGGCACTTGACAGACGGACAGTGGACGGAGTCAGCCCGTGACCACGGCAGCTGGAAAGCGACCGAAACGTCGGGTGTATGAAGAAGTTTGGGAGTGTTGTATACGCGAGAAAATCCGCAAGTTTAATTTTTACAATGTATGAAGCTCGCGAAAACCTACGAAAAGGTTAAATAATTTATGTAAGAAGACAACACAATTATTGTCTTGTCTTCTTTTGTGTTTATTATAAGCAATGTTTTATATATGTTTCATATATTTGCTGCTAAATGGTAGTATTCAACACTATCGTGTACCGGTCAGGTGGTAATGTACGGCTCTGTAAATTCCGGCACAGAGGCATAACACCTTAGGCCTCAGTAGTGGTAACGCATCTGCATTTTGACCACGGTCTTTGTGTGGGTCATCACTTAACATCAATGTGAACTGCATGCTTGTTTGCCACTTCCGAAACATTAAATAAAAATGTGTCTCTCTGTGTGTCAAAGAAATGTTTCTTTCTTTCTTTCTAAAAAGCTAGCAAACTAGAACTAACCCATCTTATTTAAAGGTCTAGCTTTTATTCCGGATATGTTCAAACCAGTTACTCTCATGAACATATAACCATCACCTAAAACGCAGAGACAGTGTTTTAAAAGTTACGCTCTAAAATATATGGCCAGTAGGGTCTGTAATTTCCATCAGCAACGGTTAGTTAGAGCAAATAGGGAGGGTGGTGGGAAACTTTATTTTTTGGCACGATAATGTGGCAGTATATAATAAAGATGACTACTTCGTTTGCGATGCATAATTTCCACACTTTTTAATCTACGCTCTACAACTAAGATAGAGTTATTCCCATCACTTTATAGGAGATGTTGCAAAAATGTATGGACCTCCGGCCATGTATTGTACACAATATCATTAACAGGCAAAATCAATATAAAACGTTTTTTACAGCATATTTTCACTTATTTAGCTTTGTTTGCAGTTACAAAACATTATTTGCAGTTAGAATTGCAACTCAAAACCAACATGGCGAATATGACGGGCGATGTTATTTTGATATTTTCATTTTCTAAATTGTTTTTTTTTTTATTCTATAGTACTTGGAGAAAAAAGTAATATTTTCTAAATACTATCGAAATCGATTTCATGTGTTAATACTATACAAATCGATTTCCAATTAAAAAAGATCGTCGGAACTTCTTTAAATTGATCGATTCCATACATCGTTTTTTTTTTATAATATCTATGTGATGCACTAGTAATATACAGATAGCATTCGTTTTGTTTTATCTACATAGGTACTATCCCAAGCGTCGGCTGTATCGGCGCCATGTTGAACATGGCTGAAAATTATAAAATCGTTTGAATTAAATGTGGTTGTAACTCTAAAATATATTCTTGAATAGTATAGTATTTTTTTTGGATTCTTCTTTAATTTACCCATTTTTTGAGGACGTGTACGAACCAGAGCCGAGTTCGCAACATCTCCTTTGTCTGAAAATTGTTTCGTGTGTGTACAAGTGTAGTAAAATTCTGAGTGTTCCAAAATCTGACTTAGCTAAATACAGTATCACAGTTTTACTGGTGGTAGTGCTCCCGTGACCGAGCACACGAGCGTAGGCCACTATATGGTAGTGTCCAACGCTATTGTGTTACGGTAAGATGGTATGTTAGACCTCAGGAGTGGCATCTACATTTCTGGTTTTATGTAGAACTTTTACCTGTTACTTAACATCAATGTGAACTGTTTGTTAGTTTGGCATATCAATCTTCTGTCTTCTATCTATATAAATAAAAATTTATCATTAAATGTGTTGCTAAGCGCAAAACTAGAGAACGGCTGGACCGATCACGCTAATTTCTTTTTTGTTTTGTTTCTATTAGTCTGGAGAAGGTTTACAAGGAAAAAAAGATTGACAGATGCGCGAAAAATTAGATATTTGAAGAAAACTTAACGGCCACATCGACTTTTCTTATATAAACCTTATGAGTAATAATAAATTATTAAAAGGAAATGTTTCTTTGACCTTAAATACATCTAGAAAATAAAATTATTGTAAGCAAAATATCTGTAAAAAAAGTGTTTACATAATCTGTTATGCGTTATTCTGAGAAATAAAATATTTGTAATATGAGTTGATGGTCTAAAACATTAAGAAACAAAAACTTTCTGGTATTTTTATCTGTACGGCCCTGTAATATCCGGCACAGAGGCATAACACCTTAGGCCTCAGGAGTGGTAACGCATCTGTATTTTGACCTCGGTCTTTGTGTAAGTGTCCATAGGCTGCAGTCATCACTTAACATCAATGTGAACTGCATGCTTGTTTGCCACTTCCATAACATTAAAAAAATAAAATAAAACAAAACTTCGTCATACCGTTTTCCGAACAAACGAAATTCGAACAAAAAAGTTTCGAACGTATGATAAGTTACCTAGCTACAACATGAACATTTGACTTAACGTAACTTCACGCCTGTAATCCCCGAAGGGGTAGGCAGAGGTAAATGCATGCATTCAAGCATACATGCAAACACCCACGATTCGCCGGTTACGTTTTGGCTTAACTATTTAAAATGTTCACAATAGTTCACATCAGTGTGCAGTTAACGTGACCACCAATAAAGTATAGTTTCGATATTTACCGACTGAATTGGAAAACAATTGAGATGTAACAGTCACGAACGCGGAATTGAAAGGAAATTGGTTCCAGAAACTTACGATATCCTTACCGCTTTGCGAATAGATTCCTATTGTTACGCCAGAAGAGGGAGCTAAAACTCATTGTAATTATCTATGTGGGGCGTTTAATTTTGTTCTATGCGTTAAAAGTTTCATGTTCAACGTGTTGGGAATTCTTAGTTGAGGTATATAGTTTTCTTCGGCCGCCCCTAATACTTATATATATGTACATATGTCCCTCCGCTACGCCCCGCCCGAAGTCAAATTTTTATTTCGATGTACTGAATTCTTATATTCGAACGTATTACGTGAAGTAGGCTACGCGGTACCAACCACTTACAGTATGTTTGAATATTTACAGACGTTTGATACTAGACTTACACACAACAAGCATGCAGGTCACATTGATGTTAAGTGATGACTGCAGCCTATGGACACTTACACAAAGACCGAGGTCAAAATGCGTCAAGATGCGTTACCACTCCTGAGGCCTAAGGTGTTATGCCTCTGTGCCGGAAATTACAGGGCCGTACAGATAAAAATACCAGAAAGTTTTTGTTTCTTAATGTTTTAGACCATCAACTCATATTACATATATTTTATTTCTCAGAAAAACGCATGACAGATTATGTAAACACTTTTTTTTACTGGTGGTAGAGCTCCAGTGACGGAGCTCGCGGGCGTAGGCACCACCGCATTACCTAATATACTTGCCGCTAAATGATAGTGTTCAGCACTATCGTGTTCCGGTCAGGTGGTAATACACGGCTCTGTAATTTCCGGCACAGAGGCATAACACCTAATGCCTCAGGAGTGGCAGCGCATCTGCATTTTGACCTCTGGTCATTGTGTGGGTGTCTATAGGCTGCAGTCTTCACTTAACATGAATGTGAACTGCATGCTTGTTTGCCACTTTTATTACATAAAAAAAATATATAATAACAATAAAAAAATGAACAGTAACACAATGAATATCACAATGCATTTCACAATGCATTTGCAATGACCCGGCATAGCAAGAACAGCCTTTATATACCCAAAGAATAGAATAATACTTTTCAAATGATTTCCTGACAACTGTCACCTGAAGACAGATTTGTTTTTCGACTCGATATATAATCATTGAGGTTTACATAAGCGGCTACACTAAGGAAAAAATACATAGAAAACTAACCCGTAATGTTTACCCAATTAGAATAACCAGCACGTAGCGCGTCGGAAATTAGTTTGCATGTCTGTTTGTTGACAGTTTGGAAAATATAATGATAACGTCAGTACAGTAATGTTAATGGTGACACTTATCGATGAAAATCATGAATACTACATTAACATAATGATTGTCATTTTATCTAACTCGGTGGCCAAGTGGCAAGTCACTTAATGGGTTTGGTCGCCGTAGCAGAGAATATGTGATAATACTACGTATAGAATGGACACTTCGACGTCCCGCTCGATTTTCCCGCCTGACTCAACCTCCTACCCTCTTATGGGCGACGTTTGGTATTCTTTACGTGCTACGCATTCAGGTGCACGTGTAAATACACGTCACTGTTTGATGTCTGTGTAATAGAGACCAAATTAAGCGTTTGTATGGATATTTGGCAGAGTGTCCGCGATGTGGGTGTAGGTAGGTCGAGTAATTATTGTCCTTTTGTAGTAGCTTAAAATTGAAATTTTACAAAAATGTTGACTTGAGCCCTTATGTTATTGAGGTTACGGTATGTCTTTTTTACTGGTGGTAGAGTTCCAGTGTAGGAGCTCGAGGGCGTAGGCACCAACGCATTACCTAATCTATCTGCCAAATGGTAGTGTTCAGGAATGTCGTGTTCCAGTTAGATGGTTATGTATGGCCCCGTAATAACTCTCACAGAGACATAACAACTAAGGTCTTAGGGGTGGCAAAGTATCTAGATTTTGACCTCTGGTCTCTCTCTTTAGGCTGCAGTAATGACTTAACATCAATGTGAACTGCATGTTTGCTTGCCACCATAATCACTTAAAAAAATATATTATGGTAAAAATATTCATCATCAAAGTACATGCAGAAGAATCATACTGTTTAAAATAAAATAAAAGTATCTTTCATCAGATTTTCCTACCATATCTCTTGATTCAATTATCACACTGAACTTTTTATGCAATGCAATGAAGGTGGCTAACAAGCATGCAGTTAACATTGATACTAAGCGATGACTGCAGTCTATAGCCACACAACGACCAGAGGTCAAAATGCAGATGCGTTGCCACCCCTGAGACCTTAGTTGTTGTCTCTGGGATAAATTATTACAGGGCCCAGAACTCGTGAACCAGCACTGGCATAATTACCTGAAATTAAAACAAATGTCGTGACAAAATTGGAAAAATAATTCATATAAGTATAATTTATTTTAAATGGTTCGAAGTTCAAATTCTGTTTTTTTATTTTTTTTATGTTATGAAAGTGGCAATGAAGCATGCAGTTCACATTGATGTTATGTATATCACAGACAAAGACCAGAGGTCACAATGCAGATGCGTTACCACTCCTGAAGCCTAAGGTGTTATGCCTCTGTGCCGGAAATTACAAGGCGGTACATTACCACCTGACCGAAACACGATAGTGCTGAACACTACCATTTAGCGGCAAGTATATTAGGAGCTCTACCACCAGTAAAAATAATAATATTAAAACAGTGAATTTATAGTAGACCACTGAATCAGAATCAGAATCAGTAACTCATTTATTCATTTAGGGTGACAGGCACCTCTTATGACACGATACATAACATTGTAAAAGACAAATATACTGCACGAATACCAAACGAAATTTCCAATATATGAACTAGACAGGGAACTTCAATAAAGGTAACTGATATAGAAATAAACTTGGCCGTCGTTTTACTGGATAGACAACGCTAGAGAAAATATTTTACAGAATTGAATCAGGTGTTTGCGGCCAACCGAACTCTGATGAAACAGAAATTCTCAGACGAGAAAGAAACTCCGCGACAATTGCATTAGTGCTTTCAAAAGGAGAAATTTCTTAAATAGAGTAAAAATTTAACATTGTTCTGCCGCGACTGTATCAAAACTGTCTTAACTGCGATGTACAGTCTTGATGAAATTGTAAGAGAAAATGTAACGTTTATTTAGTAAAGATTCTTTCAATTTACTACTAGTGCTAGCTTTTGCCCGCGACTCGCTCCGCAAGTCCTTTTTTCTTTAAAAAAAGTGTCTTAAACTACTTTTAATACCTCCAAAAATATGTGTAGATTGTGTAGAAGGTTTCATGAAGATTGGTTAAGCAGTTTTTCCGTGAAAGTATAACAAACAAACTAACATACGCATTTATAAAGTAGGGATTGACTACTAGAATAAAAAAAAAATATTGGTTGGGAAATATGAGTGATTCATAATCACGGTTTTTAAAAGGCCCAAAAATTTTTACAGTTCAGGAGCTTTTTAGTTATTGTAGATAACATAAAAAGTTTCCAACGAATAGATAACCTCCTTTTTCGAAACAATTTATAAATCTAAGGCCATCTTTTCAAAAAACAAATGATGATAAATATTGTACAATTAATTCTTCACACTTAAATAAAAACAAGTCTCATTCGAATGAAATTAACGTCGACAAATCATCAGTAGTACCAGTTGAAAAACATAAATAGTGCGTCACCCGCGCGTCGTTAACCGAACTAAATTGATATGATTGTGAACTGAACGCAAAACGTAAACACGGTGATCTACGACACATGGAACGAGTTTGAAAACAAGCAAGGAACTAAGACACAAGCGAGGTTTTCTGAATAGATGTCCGCCATTAAGAACGAAATTTTATTTTCAAACTTAACGACGCAATAGTTCAGTGTCTCAAACTTCTTGAAACTATTTATATCACGCTTTTTTGACTTTAGCTCTTTAAGATTTTATGAACGATGACTGTAATTCATAGTCGTCTTTTAAATTACCGTTTACTTTTGTTTCAACACTACATGTAATGTGTTTATTACAAAATCAGGGCACGGTACCTGTATCAAATCAAATGAAATACCTACATTATTAAAATGATCATCTTACATCTAATCGACATGCCTACGACACTGTCATCTTTTTAAAAATTAGATGATGTTTTCAAGTTTTAATAATATAACAACACCATGTATATTTAAGGCAAATTGATATATCTTATCTTATCTATCGATTCGATGGTTCGATTCCCGGGTAGGGGGTTATCAGAGATAATGGTGTAAAGTCCTTTATCTCTGGTTCTATTGAGTTTTTTCCATTTTCTGGAATTTTCCCAGTACCTCGAAGTTTGGTAATGTGCCCGAAGATGTCAACAACCTCGCTACTTGTTACATGGGCCGAAACGTAAACGGCGAATCGTGGGTGTTTTCATGTATGTTGAATGCATGCATTTACCTCTGCCTACCCCTTCGGGGCTCTATGTATATTCGCTAAAACTCAAGAATGGCTGGACCGATTTGGCTAATTTTTGTTTTGAATGATTTTTGGAAATCCAGGGAAGGTTTAAGAGGTAAGAAAATATGAAGAAGTTGAAGGGAAATAGTAAAAGCAACAATTTAATTTTCCCATACAAATAGTCCGTATCTATCAAACCTTTGACACATTATTTCATTCTGAGGCAATACGAAGTTTGCCGGGTCAGCTAGTCTATTGATAAAATATATTTTATGACTAAAACAGCTTGACTTTTAATTAAGTGAACGTCTAACCATCATGTCATAATTCCAGAATAGAGGTCAGCAAAGATTAGACTTACGAAATCAATAATAGCTGCAAATAAACAAGGTATTTGGAAATATTCGACAAATGCTAACGAACGCAAACGGCGAAAGACTTCCAAGGACAAAGAATCACAAATTACGTACAATTGTAGCTTTACATCGAAGCACCTAGAACTATTGAATTACTCGCCACCCGTTTCGGAGTGTCAGACAATATTTTCGGTGGAATCCCCTTCATTGTTTTCATCGCCACTGCAGCGGTTGTTGTAAGGATGGCGATCCGAGATCGATGAATCGAAGAATCGCTCCTTTTAATCGATATCTAAATCGGGATCGATCCAATGAACCACTATTTCACTATTCCTAGAAAATCATTTTTATTTTGTTGTTACATATAATGATTAACAATTAGTTAAATGTAAGTACAACTCACCCACATATAAAATATATGAAAAGGTCTATACAATATACTCAATTAAAAACACGTTTTTTTATTTTTAATTTTTACTGAACAAATGAGAAAATGATTATTTATTAATTTACGTATTGATTGTATATATAACATTTACATTTTAAATTATATTGACATTAATAATATATAAATGAAATAATAATGTAGACAGATTATAACTTAATTCAATTTCTAACATTTTAACTATTGTAAAATCTTTGCTAACCCTTTATTGTGTAAATTATCGAATTCTTATGATATGATTGATTTCAATCAATGATTATATTATAAGTAATTATCATATGTAATTTAAATGAGGATTATTTAAATACTTAATGAAATTTATTGAAATAATAGTTTAATAATTACCTACATTGTAAACTCAAAATTTTGCATGCCTTAACATAACAGGTGGAACTTGGCGAAACAACTATTTATCTTGAAACAAAAATTCTTTATACCCATGTTTATGCAAATAAAGTGAATTGAATTGAATTGATCTCCTCTTTGAATTAAAAATAACACTCAAACAAATCGATCTTATATTGATGTTTGGGCAATTGTTTTTTTTTCGGTTTTATTGTAATTAAATTTTTTGGCCTCTATTATTTCGTGTATCAAATCACACTTCGACTTATTTAATAATCATCAATTTTTAATTAATATAAAATAAAAAAAAATAAAATAAAAAACAGTTTTTCAATTTTGGTTTTAATTTTGCTCCTATTTTCCTTATCCTCTTTTAAAATATATATAATATATGTATATATATATATATATATTTTTTTTTTTTTATTCAAAGAGGAGATCAATTCAATTCAATTCTCTTTATTTGCATAAACATGGGTATAAAGAATTTTTGTTTCAAGATAAATAGTTGTTTGTGTATATATATATATATATATATATATATATATATATATATATACAATATATATATATATATATACACACACTATATATATATATATATTGTATATATATATCTACTCAAGAAGCAAATAACTTTTTTGTAAAACGAATATTTCAGGCGCGTTTTTTTTTGTGTATCGATTCAAATTTTTTTGAGAATAATCGCCGTCTTTAGATTGTTATTAAATAAAAGAGGTCGAGACTGTCTCGAGAATCGGAAATCTCCATAACTTATGCGCCTCCTTTCGATTCTCCATTAGCAAATTACTGGCCGACTCAGAGCTTGAAGCTTTACATAATTTCACTTACAATATGCCTTACAATAAACTGAGACTATATTTCATCTGAAATCACTTTCCTAAGTTATGATAATGGTCGGGATGGTCTCACGATGAGCATAAATCTTTTTTGTTTTAGGGTTACGTAAATAAAAAAAACGGAACCTGTATAAAACCACTCACGATTGTCGGACTGTCAGTATGATCGCATATGTCATTATGAGTCCCCCGCAACGCCCTGAGCCGAGCATCGGATCGAGGGGGCTCCCTCAGGCAGTTGTGTAAAGGAGACGTTCCAAAATGTATGGTGCTTGGGCTCGCAAAGAACTAATTCATTAAGGTGACATACTGTTGTCATATAAAAAATACATAAAATAAATGTTGCCCACAAAAAACAACGATTAAAATTATTTTTTGAGTATTTTTCCATGATTCTACGTATTTATCTCTATCTTTTGATATAGTGTACAAGATGCGGGCCCAACGTGGAACTCATCCTTTATTTCAGCGGAGAAAATGATAAACATCCTCTTCAAACAAAGTTTTAGAAAAATCTAAAGGAAAATACAAAGTATTGGAAGAAAAATGTATTGTCAAATGGTAGTGTTTTAGCACTATCGTGTTCTGGTTAGTTGCTAATGTATCGCTCCATAAAAAAGAGCAACACCGGAGGGGAGTAGCCATATGCAGGCTTTTCCCTTTGTCAAAGTACAAGCCCAAATGGGCCTATTCCTGTCGCCTAGATGTTTAAATGTGTGCGTGAAATTGTTTCTGTATTTTGTTAAAGCCAAGGTGTGAGTTTCGTAGTTACAGACGATTTTTTTAGTGTGCGTGTGTGTCGCACGCATTTCCCCCCGCAAAAAATGACAGACTGTTTTGCATCGGTAATGAACGCTATGGCTACTCCCCTCCAGTCAGCCGCGGCCGGTGGCCCATGTTGCTCTATGCTCCATAATATCTATCACCAAGACATAACAACACAGGTCTCAGGGATGGCAACACATCTGCATTTTGATCTTTTGTTTTTGTGTAGATGTCTCTAGGCTGCAGTCATCACTTAACATGTTTTATTTGTGGTTGAGATCAAGGGATGGAGCTCGTGGGCGTAGGCACCACCGCATTACCTAATATATACTTGCCCCTAAATGATAGTGTTCAGCAATATCGTGTTCCGGTCAGGTGGTTATATACGGACCTGTAATTGCCGGCACAGAGGCATAAATTGTGAATCATTGAGTTTGAGAGAATTAGCTTTGGGGTCGTTCATATATTACGTCACGCAAAATATCGTAATTACTGGTAGAGTTCCAGTGTATCAGCTCGAGGGTGTAGGTACCACCGCATTACCTAATTTATCTGCCGCTAAGTGGTAGTGTTCACCACTATCGTGTTCCGGTAAGATGGTAATGTATGGCCCCGTAATAACTATCACAGAGACATGATAACTAAGGTCTCAGGGGTGGCAACGCATCTGCATTTTTACCTCTGGTCTTAAAAAATATTTTGTTTATTTATTTTTGGACTCCTTCAATATACTTTCTCAAAAATCTGATCATCTGAAGTTAAAGAGACTAATATCTTTCAAAATTTATTATTAGTTACCAATTTTCTAACAATCTTTTTTTTGCTTTCAGGTAATTTCCACCTTAAGCCAGTGCGGGTTTAGGAGTAAGTTTAGGGTGATTATTAAATTTGATCAAATATATATATCTTTAACATAAATGGTAGGTATAATCCCTTTATGCGGACCTAAATAAATGGTTCACAATATTTTATTTATTATTTTTTTTATTTTTTTTATTTATTTTATTCATTATTTTATTTATATGACGATCCCACCCTTGTGGAGGAGAATTATTATTCTTCCTCATTCAGTAAATAGAACAATGGAAGTAAAATTGCCGCCTGGTAGTAAATACAATAACGCGGGATGGACAGCAGCATCCCGTGATAAAACTACCACTACTGCGATAGCTAATTTGCATGCCAAGCGTGGTGATTATGGCATATTCTCCTCTAATAACGACAACAGTATTGTGGGTAAAGGGCCAGGCTTTTGTCCTGTAAACGTTTTTAGGCTTAAGTGATAAATAATCCTTTTTTTATGTAATGGAAGTGGTAAACAAGCATGCAGTTCACATTGATGTTAAGTGATGACTGCAGCCTATCTATAGCAGATGAATGATACTAACACAAAGACCAAAGCTCAAAATGCAGATGCGTTGCCACTCCTGAGGCCTGAGGTGTTATGCCTCTATACAGGGCCGTATATTACCACTTGACCGAAACACAATAGTGCTGAACACTAGCATTTATCGGCAAGTATATTAGATAAATTAGGTAATGCGGTGGTGCCTACGCCACTAGAGCTCTAACACCAGTAAAATAATTCATTCAAACAATAATTACCTGTCAGAGATATAATACTTTTTTTAAATTTTATATATACCACTAGCTGTTGCATGCGTCATCGTCATTAAATATCATATCGGTAGCATTCATTTGTAGAAGCGATGCCCTTTCTACAACGAACATCAGCTTGGCCGAATTACAAAATTACAAAAATATTAACGTCTGTTTCTTTTTTCCCCGAAAAGCGGGGTAAACTTTGAAATATGAGGCGTCTGGCAATCTTTAATTAAGTCATGATTTATTCTATAACCGAACGCGTTTCAGCTAAACCATGGAATAACAAGATACCGTGCAGTGTAGATGAAATAAAGTATAGATAGATATGCTGAAACGGAGAACTATTTTTGCCCGCGCTATTTCTGAACTGAGACCTTGACATTGCGTGTGTGGAGTCGCGCTCGGATGGTTCCACTCCCGCGCACGCCCTAGTAAGACTAGTGGATTATGTAATTGGTTTGTGTGATTTATTCAAATAATGTTTCAATACTCTAGTTGTGATCAAATATTCAATATTTATCTATTTAACAGTGTCCTTGTAGATGTCTGTGGCTTCTAAATTGGTCCATGGATGTCTTCACAAAAAAAAATTGTATTATTTCAATGAATCTTGTTTCGCTAGGGAAATCTTGGAGATTTCTTTCAAACTGAGAGAATGACTTAATTTATATGTCACATGAAATCACGGATCAATTTTCTTTCAACTTTGTAGGTAGGTGATGTCTTTCTATAAAATAAATGTCAGTGAATATAAAAAACCATTTCTAATGCTTTATTTACACTTTCTTAAATACAGTTGCAAGTGATACAGGTGAGGTTTTTTTATGTCAAGTTTACCTACTCATCGCGTTTACGCCGTGTTAACGTTGTCTGTTCCTCGGTCCACTTCGTAGTTTTAACGTATTTAACTAACAATAAATACTTTCACTTAACAATTGCAGCGGCATTTAACAAAATGTTAATCAGGCAATATATTGCAGATGGCATCAAAGAAATACATAATCATAACATCGAAATCATCTATATCCTTTGGCAGTCAGTTAAAATAGACAGCTCGTCCACTAGAACCATCACTAAATATTTAATATCCGCCAGTTATGGTCAATTCACTCCCATTACCGAAGGTTCTGAACCGTTCATTGTGACAACCCAATATGTCATTACTAACGTTACCATAATGCTCACTAAAGTGGGATACGTGGGGAATTTTTTTAAATATCTTATTGTTATATCTCAAATATATTTAAGGCAATAAAGAGGTAAATAGAAAATAATATAGCACTTACAAATTATACCCTAAAATCAATGCTGCAGAAGCCAACCTCATCTCATTGGTAAATTGGTCAATTGGTATTTTCATTGTCATGTTTTTCTCTCAGATTTAATAAATGGTTTAATAAACGTGTCACATGACACGCAGTGTCTGAAGAAGAAGGTCTTCAACCAGTGTGTGTTGCCAGTGATGACATACGGAACCGAAACGTGGTCGCTCACTATGGGCTGCATAAGAGGCTCAAGGTCACTCAGAGAGCAATGGAGAGGGCTATGCTCGGAGTTTCTCTGCGAGATCGAATCAGAAATGGAGATCCGCATGAGAACCAAAGTAACCGACATAACCCACCAAATAGCGAAACTGATGTGGCAGTGGGCAGGACACATAGCTCGCAGAACTGACGGCCGTTGGGGCAGAAGAGTTCTAGAGTGGCGACCACATACCGGAAAACGAAGCGAAGGCAGGCGATGTTCTGTTTATATGTTTTTGTGTAGTGTGTAGTAAAACACCCGTAGAGGAAACAAGACTCTAAACATTCTGCGCGACTCCGTAAGAACTATCACAGAGGTAAAACAAGTTGGGCCTCACAAGTGACAGACAGTGACGCATTCGCCGCCGATTTTTCGTGAACAATAATATATGCTTTTTTTGATGTAAATGCATTTGCTGAACAGGACTCCTTTTTGGCAGCCGTGAGACACATATTACGTGTATATGTATTAATTTTAGAAATTGGGTTGTGTTCTCTCTTTTATCTACGTTTTATGTCTGTTTTATGTGTCTCGCTGTGTGTCAAAATAAATGTTTCCTTCTTTCTTTCTTTCTTTCTTTCTAAATAGAAACGTAAGTAGTTCCTTCGTTAGGGACAGCGGGACTGTCCCGCTCAAAGCACGAGCTATGGTCACATTAATAATTACTACCTAGTAACTGATGTGTAACTTTTGGTTATTATAAATGCTCAATGCCTTTGTATAGTTGGTTTGAATAAAATTCGAATTCAATATCGCTATTTCACGGTATTATTGTGGCTTGTGTTACTATGAATAGTGGAATCATTTTCAAATTGGTAGGTGTAATTGATTGTAAATGATAGCTAAAATATAATTAACGACTCGCTGAACAAACAAATGTGGTTGAATTAAAACGATGGTGAGCAAAATTGTAAAATATTAACATGCATATAATTCATATGTCTTCACCAAGTCCCTTATAGGTAGAGTGTGTAAAGAGCCAAATCGCAGTGTCAAGAATTAATTTGTGTTCTAGTAAGATGGTAATGTATGGCCTCGTGTTAACTATTAAAGAAATAACAACTAAGGGCTCATGAGTAACTGCAGCCTGTAAACATCTACACAAAAACAAGTGGTCAAAATACAGATGTGTTGCCTCTGTATTTTGACCGCTTTTGTGTAATGTCCACATAACTTAACTGTGTTTATTTGTTTGTCACTTCACACATAAAAAATCGGTCAAGTGCATGTCGGGCCACTCGCAGTAGGGTTCCGTAGTTTTTAGGTTTGAATAAAGTAATGAAAAAAAATTTTTTTTATGGAGTTGTTGTTGCTAGTGACTATATATATATATTACTCGCAAACTTGTACAGCCTACTTAAATGTGATAGTTTTCCTTTTTTATTTCGTTATATAATGGCGTAACGTTCGAATTTTTAACAACAGCCGTTTAGTTGGTAGAGGTGACACTTGACTCTAAAGAAAATTGACACCATAAAGCTTAATAAGTCACGAACAGTAAACTAATTCTAAAAATGATATCTGCACATTCCTAACATTTTTGAAAGACCTATCCAACAATATCCTACACTTTAAAGGAAATGAAAAAAAAAATATCCGCGATTTGCATGTAGGGGAGGTACTTACCCCAAATATTTTTTTTTTCTCATGTTTTTATTCTATCACTTTGTTGCCGAGATAAAGGTGCATACTTCTGCCAAATTTCAAGCCTCTAGTACCAATGGTTTTTGCTCTAAACCGCGGACGGACGGACAGACAGAAATGGTGAAACTGTAAGGGTTCCTTGTTTACTACGAAACCCTAAAAACAGACACGCTTAAAGGGTTGCCGCACTAATCGATAATAAATACGCTTACAATCACAGCTCCACATTAGGTATTATATAAACCTGTGTCGTAGATGCCGTTGTATACATACAACACATACTCAAACACCCAGACCCGATACAAATATCTGTAGGCCATACAAATATTTGTTCTGGTGCGGGGATCGAACCCGCGACCCTTCGAATCAAACGGTGGTTTCGCACCGCTGGACTAACCGGGTCGTCAAATATAATAACTTTTGTCTAAACATTTCGGTTGCATAGATTCGGTATCTAGTATTTTATAGGTCATTAGTGCGATTGCTACAGTTTCAAACGCGGTATCGCATTGCGGCGTAAACGAACAACGCTCATTACGGGCTCAATTAATTTGGAGAACTTTAAACCGGTACGCTAATGAGGACACCTGATGCCTATTCGGTGTTGCAAATGAGAAAATTACGGTCATGAAAATAGACTCGTGATAAGTGGTAGCACCTCTCTAACCAAAGCTTAAGCACTTGCGTTAACACGTTCACTGTCCTCAAGCAGACACAATAGTTAAAACAATGCAAATGGACACATGTGGTACATGGGACATGGAATGGGTTAAGGAGCTAATATAATTTTGAATTACCTAATGGTAATACATGGAAGACCAAGGAAACACCGCATACAGTATCTAACAAAACAACTTCAACTGGGTTCAACCCCCGGTCGTGGAACGGAATTGTCGTCCGGGTCCGCGGCTGCGCCGCCCGGATCAGGCCAGAGTGATGGCGCGGACGTGTGGCCCCTCACAATAGGGAACCTATTTTTATTCAATTTAGAACAGGCAACCAGGAACAGGAAGCAATTGTAAGCGGCACGCGGGGGAATAGCTGCAGGAGTAAAAAAAACACAAAGTAAAACCACAGCGAGATTCCTCTTTGTACCAGCATCCCTACAATGATGACGCCCCCGACGTTTCGGGGGCAGATAGCCCCGGGGAATGAGGAAGTCTCGATCCCCGAACCCCCCCCCCCCCCTCTGTTGCGCATCACGCGCGGAGGGAGGGATGATGATTAGTCAGCAATCCAACAAGAAGTATTGCTCGAACTAAGAAAGGAGACTAATCTATCTATGCAGCATAAAGCATACCTGCTACTTTACTGCAGTCAAACATTTTACATTATCTTAGCATATCGATCTTGGGAAGGATGCTTCGGCTTATTACGGGTCTGTAGAGCGTTATCTCTTTCGCACCTTACCTAAGTGACGTTTGTCCACCACTTCGAACAAGTTTTGACCAATACCGGGCTACGGATGCTTACGTAGGCAGTGTGCAGTAGAGATAACGCTCTATAAAAGACGAAACTAGCCAATTGTCACATTCATAGGCTCGATAGGTAATATCTGTGGGTAAATATCTCTTGATGAGCAGTGTATTTATTACCGCCATGTTTGAATGGTTTGACTGACGACTGATTGCACTACTGACATTATTACTGACACTGACTTTTTACTGGTGGTAGGGCTCCAGAGACGGAGCTCGCGGGCGTAGGCACCACCGCATTACCTAATTTATTTTTACATTCCATTTTGACCTTGGTCTTCGTGTGGGTGTCCATCAATGTGAACTGCATGCTTGATTACCACTACCATCATATTAAAAAAAAACTGGAATTCCTCTCTTCCAGTGAATGATGTGAATATGTAATAGGTTGGGGAAAAAGTCTTTTCGCATTATAGTATGTGTGAACTTGTAATAAAATCTCTTTGGTTGTAGTATTTGTATCCGGCTGGTTTTGGTATCATTGAAAGTTAAAATTTTAAAGAACATAATTCCAAATTCAAATTAGGCAAACGAATGATTTTCATTTGTTTCTCGTACTGTCAAGATGAGTGAATCTAATGAAGAAATTCGATACATTTTAAAAATGTACTACAAAAAAGGTAAAAAATGCAACGCAAGCCGCGAAAAAAAAAATTGCGATGTTTATGGACCTAGTGCAGTGTGTCTGTGAGAGTAGCACAAATTTGGTTTAAGCGTTTTCAATCCGGAAATTTTGATGTTAAAGATGCACCTCGCTCTGGTCGACCTATTACGGATAAAATGGATGCCATTTGAAAAAGTGGAGCAAGATCGACATATCAGTAGTTACGATGTAGCTGAAGAACTGAGAATTGATCACAAAACAGTTTTGGCGCATTTGAAAAAAGCTGGGTACAAAAAAAAGCTCGATATTTGGGTACCTCACGAGCTCACTGAAAGAAACCTAATGAACCGTGTACTCATTTGTGATTCTTTATTACGACGTAATGAAACCGAATCATTTTTGAAGAAGCTGATAACTGGTGATGAAAAGTGGATCACGTACGACAAGAACGTGCGAAAAAGGTCGTGGTCAAAGGCCGGTCAGGCTTCACAGACTGTGGCGAAACCCGGGTTAACTCGCAATAAGGTGATGTTGTGTGTGTGGTGGGATTGGAAGGGCATTATTTATTATGAGCTATTACCACAAGGCAGGACTATCAATTCTGAACTCTACTGCGAACAACTGATGAGATTAAAGCAAGAAGTTGAGAGAAAGCGGCCGGAATTGATCAACAGAAGGGGTGTGGTGTTTCATCATGATAACGCTAGACCTCACACATCTATAGCCACTCAGCAAAAATTAAGAGAGTTTGGCTGGGAGGTGTTAATGCATCTGCCGTATAGTCCTGACCTTGCACCTTCAGATTTCCACTTGTTTCGGTCTCTTCAGAATTCTTTATGCAATGTTAGGTTAACATCACGAGAGGACTGCCAAATCCACTTGTCGCGGTATTTTGATGAGAAGTCCCAAAATTTTTATAGCAATGGGATCATGTCCCTACCTACAAGATGGCAAAAGGTTATCGAACAAAATGGTACATACATACTTTAGTTAAATTTAAAAATGTTTTGAATTATCTTAAAAAATGCGAAGAAACTTTTTCCCCAACCTAATATGTAGTCGTCGCTCCGACGCTATAATTTTCAATATAGTATCGTTATATAAGCAAATTATAGGAAACAAAATCAGTTTCCTTTACAATACAAAATCCTTTCAATTAGCTCCATGCAAAATGAAGACATTGTGAGGTTGCAATAACGAGAGACGCAAATAGTCAATGGTCCATAATAAATGGGGACTCGGTGCAAGGAATATTGCTGTATTACACGGTGCTTCTGATCGGTTACCGATCTTGCGGCTAGGGGTAACACGGGTTCTCGATCCTCGACTCGAATCCTCGATCGATTATGAACATTATTTTATTTGAAATGTTATGGAATGCGATCAGACTTGATCGATCTGCATTGAATTATTACGAGTACAGTTTTTTTTTATGTAATGGAAGTAGCAAACAAGCATGCAGTTCACATTGATGTTAAGTGATGACTGCAGCTTATGCCTGCAGCCACAAAGATCAAGGTCAAAATGCAGATGCGTTACCACTCCTGAGGCCTAAGGTGTTATGCCTCTGTACCGGAAATTACAGGGCCGTACATTACCACTTGACCGGAACACGATAGTGCTGAACACTGTTTTTTATATTATTTCGCATTAACACATGCTTGTGAAATATATTTTATTTTTAAAGAAAAATGGAGAGTAAAATTTGACTTCAGGCGAGACTCGAACTCGCGGCCTACTGGGAATCTAGTCCAGCCGCTCTTCCAATTGTGCTACTGAAGTCCTGCCCGATTTGTCAAATCTTTCCTTCACATTTATTGCATTGCTTTATGGTAGCAGCAGCGCCATCTATTGCCAACTATGCTAGTTAGGCAACCGATATAATAGACTTTGCAGTTTATTGAATATCGTAAAGAAGTCGCTTTTACCCTTAATAATTGTTTTTTATATTATTTCGCATTAACACATGCTTGTGAAATATATTTTATTTTTGAAGAAAAATGGAAAGAAAAATTTGACTTCAGGCGAGACTCGAACTCGCGGCCTACTGGGAATCTAGTCTAGCCGCTCTTCCAATTGAGCTACGGAAGTCCTGCCCGATTTGTCAAATCTTTCCTTCACATTTATTGCATTGCTTTATGGTAGCAGCAGCGCCATCTATGCCAACTATGCTAGTTAGGCAACCGATATAATAGACTTTGCAGTGCTGAACACTACCATTTAGCAGCAAGTATATTAGAATAGAATAGAATAGAATAGAAAAACTTTATTTGTAACAACTTATAAAAACAAAAAACTAAAACTAAGAACACAAAATCAAAGTTGTTACAAAAAGGTCCCCAATTCAGCATAAAGCCGATCTTACGAGCGGCGCTGGTCTTCCATTGGGGCCGATATTAGGTTATGCGGTGTTGCCTACGCCCGCGAGCTGCGTCACTGGAGCTCTACCACCAGTAGAAAGTTACGGTTGTTGACTTTCTGGATTACGAATCACGGATTATCTGGATTAACGCGATAAATCCCTAAAAATAGTTTTTATTTCAATGAGTGTAGCTTGCGAAGACCTAAGAACTATCACTTCATATGTCTGTACGTAAGTCCCTTGCGGGGTAGGCAGTGGGTGTGGAGCCATAACTTCCGTGCTTCTTCTACATTAATCATTCTCTTCATGCATGCACGACTCCTAAGACTTTTGACCCTACCTTCAGATAGTACTCGACATAATTAAATGGTCAAAAAAACGTCTTCATAAAAAAAACGTAATTATTAATTTAATCTTTCAAGGATCGTAGGGCCACCGGCGCGCAGACACAATTGAATTTCAATTGTCATATTTTTCTCGTGTCTGGAGGGATTAATATATTATATGTATTAGGTATTTAAGATCGACATATATGGTCAAGGTACGTCTTCATAAAAAAAAACTCAATTCATCTCTCAATCTCTGGTTTTATTGGGACATTTCCATTTTCTGGAAGTTTCCCAGTACCTCGGAGTTTGGTAATGTGCCCGGAGATGGCAACAGACTCGCCACCTGTTGCATGGGCCGAAAACGTAACCGGCGAATCGTGGGTGTTTGCAAGTATGCTTGAATGCATGCATTTACCTCTGCCTACCTCTTCGGGGATTACAGGCGTGTAGTTACGATTTTTTATATGTATTAGTACGTACGTAAGAAATCTTAACATTTAATTTATACTTGGAAACCACAAATAATTTTATATCAAAATATTTCCATATCACGATATTTCAACATAATGTAGCAATATCGTGATTAGTTGAGTTATAAGCTTATTCGTGTTCACTGCTAAGCTAGGCAACAAATATAAAATCTACTTACACTAAAGTGAGTAAATTTTATAAGCCTTGGCTAATTTATGTCACAGCAGTATGTCGAGACATATTTATGTTATACCCCGACACGCTGACGTGGTGTAGATCAGGGTTGCCACACGGAAGATTTCTTTTCTTGTATCTAGAAAAATCTCCTAACTTCCCAAGTTCGTACGCGCAATCAAAACAAAAAACAGCCCGACAACATTCGTAACCATTCCGCACATGGTTTAAAAATCAGGTCCGCTTCAAAGAAAAAATGACAAATCACGCGCTTTTCCCCTGTTCCCGCGTACGTGAAACTTTGCTAAAAATTTCGTACCTTGGCGTTTGAATCTCGTACGCATGAGAGAGAGAGTACTATTAAACTTAGTTTGGCATCAAATTTCTTCATTAGCAAATAAGAAAACCTTTTATGTGACCCCGTTATAACTATCACAGATATATAACGGGGCACTAAAGGCTCAGGGGTGGCAACGCGTCTGCATTTTGATCTACGGTTTTTGTGTAGATGTCTTTAAGCTGCAGTCATCACTTAACATCAATGTGATCTTCATGCTTGTTTACCACCTTTCTTACATTAAAAAAAAACTAGAAAATTACATAATGTCCAAATCTCGTATATTTTTGTACGGGATTGATAATGTCCTCACACCTCGTACAACAGACCCCAAATCTCGTATTTGTACGAAAAATCTCGTACGTTTGGCAACCCTGGTATGGATTGATGGAGTCATGTGTATGGCCTATCTACTCTCAGATAATGTTGTGGTGTACTCAGTCAGCAATCGACGTTTTTGCATACGTAATTTACCATACGAAAATAATTCCATCACTGGCGTTGACATGAACTCGTAAATCTGTACGTTTGTTGTTAACGCAGGGGTAAATAGACATTTTATCTAGGTATCTTTCTCTGTAGTCGTTCCCTTCACTGCTGACGATTGTGGCTCCTTTTGATTTTGTCTACCAGCTGTCTCCATCGGTTTTGTTCCGTCGCTTGGTGTATTGCAGCACTAAGTGGTATCTCCAGCTCCTGTTTCGGGCGATAGGTTCGTTTTTTTGCCTTCCATGAAAATGCCGGGAAGATATTAAAATTTATTGAATCAAACTGCCTCAGTAGCGTAGTGGTAGCAGGCCACTACTATTACGCTGGAGGTCCTGGGTTCGATTCCCGGGTCGGGGACTATCAGAGATAACGGTTTAAAATCCTTTATCTCTGCTTCTATTGGGATTTTTCCATTTTCTGGAAGTTTCCCAGTACCCCGGAGTTTGGTAATGTGCCCGGAGATGGCAACAGGTTCGCCACCTGTTACATGGGCCAACACGTAACCGGCGAGTCGTGGGTGTTTGCATGTATGATTGAATACATGCATATACCTCTGCCTACCCTTTCGGGGATTACAGGCGTGAAGTTACGTTTATTGAATCATTTTCACTGGCGGTAGATAGTTAGTGTTACGCACAGTTGCTAACTACTCTGTGTTAACACTTTGGCTATTTATTATCTTTGTTTCTTGTATGAGATCAAAGACGTAGGCACCACCTTACCAAATGGTAGTGTTCAGTACTGTCGTGTTCCGGTTAGATGGTAGTGTATGGCCCCGTATTAACTATCACAGTTCATATTACATCTTAGGTCTCAGGGGTGGCAACGCATCTGCATCTTGAATTCTGGTTTTGTGTAGATGTCTATAGGCTGCAGTCATCACTTAACATCCATGTGAACTGCATGCTTGTTTGCCACATTCGTTACACATTTGCCATCCGTGAGATCTTAGCTGTTATATTTCTGTCGTAGTTAGTATGGGGCCATACAAATACTGCATGCTTATATATTATGTCACCTTCATTTTAAACATAAAGTAACACGGTCCACCGGCCGGGGGGGTCAGAAGGGGAGAAGCCATAGCGTTTATTGCCGATGAAAAACAGTCTGTCATTTATTGCGGGGGGAAATACGTGTGACACAGACACACTACAAAAATCGTATATAACTACGAAACTCACATCTTGACTTTAACAAAATAGATAAACAATTTCACGCATACTTTTAAACATCTAAGCGACAGGCACAGGCACACTTGTGCTTGTACTTTGACAGAGGGGAAAGCCTGCAAATAGGTGGCCTGTGTTGTTTTATGATTTTATATAAAGAAATATACAGGGAACGAGGTACTCTGGTACCACCTCGGCTGTTAAACACAGGCAGGATTTTCTTTATTTCGCACGAACTATTAAATTTAAATAGTAGGGGAAGGCAGGAAGGTATTGCAGTGGAAATATTTATACAACTTCTTATTCTGTGTTTCCGTCGCCATCTCGAACAAAGCCGCGGTTATTGTGGTATACGCGGAAGCGGGTTGAACGGGCGTTTTTGAAGTAAACTAAGAAAATATTTCATTTTGACTGCTCTTTTTTCTACGCCCTCTAGGTTTTAATCAAAGGGTATGTAAAAATTAGACGCGCGGATCGTGGGACTTCGGTAGCTTAGTGTAAGTGACTGGGCAGGTTAACCAGAGAGAGCCCGCTGGTTCAAATCCTATCTGAAGTTTTTTTTTTCACGGTTAGTTTAATTCCTATAAAATACATTTAAAAACGTACAGAATGTTTAATTGATAGAATATATCGTAGACGGAGTTTAGAAAACAAATCACGCCTTACAGTCGCGGCCAAAATAGATTCGAATTTACAAAATTTTAAAAACCATACCAATGTTCATAACGTACGTTTTGTCATTGTAGCAAATGTAATGTATGAGAAACATGGTTTCATTTTAAGTGCGGATTGGATTTGTCCTAACATTGTAATACGAAATGGTTTTAAATGGACAACGTTTTTGCAACCCGTGGCGTAATTCGCTTTTATGGCGTAATATGTATTACTAATTATGTAAGTACCTATGTACTGTGTGTATTATAAATGTGGAAACAACTCTATATGTCTGTAACGCTTCCACAAACATACTCCTAAGTCGATTGTGATGAAATTTCCTTTAATCCTGCAAAAAGTATACGTATTACTTTTGTGCTATTAACAATTACACACAGACAAAGTTAAACGAAAGTCGAAAAACAGCTAGTTGGTCATAAAAGGCCCGTAAGTCTAGTGGTTTAATAACACAGACTTCGAAGTGTAATAAGGATTTTTATAACGTTTACTATCGCTCTCGCGGCGTCGCATCACAGTGAACACCGCGCAACTAACGTTTAATGTAATGCTCGCCGCACGCCTCGAATAAAGTGGCTGACAAACATTTCATTGCTCTTTAACTCTGGCCGCAGACAATGAGCGCGCTTGTAATGCGGAAACGAATCGTTACATTTTTTTGTCGACAACGGTTTTTGAATTTTAAATTTCGAATTTTACCGGTCATTAGCGTTTCAGTTTTGGTTTTTGGTTTGTTTACGTGCTGTAGATGTTGATGCTAGTCATTTTGCATGAGTTTTCTATTTTTTTGTTTTTGATACGTGCCATTTTTAATTGTTTATTTTTATTGTCTGTTCAATTAGCAAAAAAGCTTTCGTGGGATTTTATGATAGTATTTATTTCGTTTTATGAGTGTTTTTTGTTAAGTTCTTATTACATTGATTCAAGTTTCATAGGACTTCCTTGTTTGTTTAGTTGAAAATAATATGGCTACTCCCCTCCGGTGTTGCTCTATGCGATTCCTAACATACCTAAAACGAAGGGCGTTATAGCTGGGCGTTCGTAAGTCTTTCCCTCCTGCTTTCTTGAAGTTAAATTTTGAGAATGTCCCGTTTTGAGACACGATAATAAATGGTCACATTAATTATACTGCAACAAAACACCTACAACAAACATAATTTTAACTATGCGACACGCCATATTTTCATTGCATGTCGACCCTTAAAATCAGGTACTCTGGTCGTTAATTTTCATTAAAAACGTGTAAATATACAAGTTTCCGTGACAGTGGCACTAACGAACGCTCGTTATTAAACATGGTGCCAAATACTCATAATTTCAAATATGATTCGGTAAGTCGTTGTGTTATAAACACCATTACATATTATTTTTAACTAAACAAACAAGGAAGTCCTTTGAATTGATTTTATAATGGCAGAGAATTCATCAGTACATATTATTACCTAAGATGAAAATATAATTAAGCCACTTTAGTAATATTATATATTAGCAAATAAGACTGTTTGTTCTCCTAAATAAAATAAAATGAAACTTGAATCAATGTAATTAGAACTTAACAAAAAACACTCATAAAACGAAATAAATACTATCATAAAATCCCACGAAAGCTTTTTTGCTAATTGAACAGACAATAAAAATAAACAATTAAAAATGGCACGTATCAAAAACAAAAAAATAGAAAACTCATGCAAAATGACTAGCATCAACATCTACAGCACGTAAACAAACCAAAAACCAAAACTGAAACGCTAATGACCGGTAAAATTCGAAATTTAAAATTCAAAAACCGTTGTCGACAAAAAAATGTAACGATTCGTTTCCGCATTACAAGCGCGCTCATTGTCTGCGGCCAGAGTTAAAGAGCAATGAAATGTTTGTCAGCCACTTTATTCGAGGCGTGCGGCGAGCATTACATTAAACGTTAGTTGCGCGGTGTTCACTGTGATGCGACGCCGCGAGAGCGATAGTAAACGTTATAAAAATCCTTATTATACTTCGAAGTCTGTGTTATTAAACCACTAGACTTACGGGCCTTTTATGACCAACTAGCTGTTTTTCGACTTTCGTTTAACTGTGTCCTTGTTAATAGCACAAAAGTAATACGTATACTTTTTGCAGGATTAAAGAAAATTTCATCGCAATCGACTTAGCAGTATGTTTGTGGAAGCGTTACAGACATATAGAGTTGTTTCCACATTTATAATACACACAGTACATAGGTACTTACATAATTAGTAATACATATTACGCCATAAAAGCGAATTACGCCACGGGTTGCAAAAACGTTGTCCCATTTAAAACCATTTCGTATTACAATGTGAGGACAAATCCAATCCGCACTTAAAATGAAACCATGTTTCTCATACATTACATTTGCTACAATGACAAAACGTACGTAACGAACAACTCCGTGAGGTGAAAGCTATGTATAGAAATATTTTTTTTTCTTTGTCTTATAATCGATAAAATGGAATTTACCACTTTGTATTTGTTTTTATTTATTTATTTTATTTTTTTTAATTTTTGTTTGCCACTTCCATTACATAAAAAAAGATAACGCTCTATAGACCCGAAATAAGCCGAAGTCTCCTTCCTAGACTCGATGTGCAATATTTATTGTTGAGCACTGTACATACTTTCATGACACATGTAAATCTAGCGGGGAAAAAAAAATACGCTTACACTCACAGCCCCACAGTAGATATAAACCTGTGTCGTGGGTGCCGTTGTATACAAACAACACATACACAAACACCCAGACCCAAAACAAATATCTGTAGGCCATACAAATATTTGTCCCGGTGCGGGGATCGAACCCGCGACCCGAATCAAACAATCAATTCACACCGCTGGACTAACCGGGTCGTCAAAATAAAGCAAAACAACCCAGCCATCAAAATCTAGATATTACAGCTCGGCGTAAGACATTTCATAATCTTATATCACTATTTTTCAGCACAGCGTCAGTAACATCTGCACCACTTTATCACGACTCGTAAAACGTTATACGCCCGTAAATATACCGAATATCATGTCTGTCTGTATAAACCATAGAGCAACACGGGCCACCGGCCGACCGGAGGGGAATAGCCGTAGCTTTTATTACCGATGCAAAACAGTCTGTCATATTTTGCGGGGGGAAATTTGTGTGACAGTGTGTGTCACACATAGAGCAACACCGGAGGGGAGAAGCCATATGCAGGCTTTCCCCTCTGTCATAGTACAAGCCCAAATAGGCCGTTACCTGTCGCCTAGATATTTAAATATGTGCGTATAATTGTTTCTGTATTTTGTTAAAGTCAAAGTGTGAATTTCGTAGTAGTAGACGATTTTTGTGGTGTGCGTGTGTGTCGCACGCATTTCCCCCTGCAAAAAATGTCAGACTTTTTTACATCGGTTATAAACGCTATGGCTACCTCCAGACCGCCGCGGCCGGTGGCGCGTGTTGCTCTAGGTGTCACACTAATTTCCCACAACAAAAATCGTCTATTACTACTCACCTTGACCTTAACAAAATACATAAATAATTTAACGCACACGCTTAAACATCTCGGCTCACTTGGGTTTGTACTTAGACAGAAGGGCAAGCCTGCATATGGCTAATCCCCTCCAGTTCGCCGCGGCCGGTGGCCCGTGTTGCTCTATGGCACTCAAATAGCACTGGCCATTCAAACTCAGCAAGACAACAAGTACAAAAACCGAAATGGAGACTCAGCAGTGAGGCATACAAAGATTGATTTACAAATCTTATTCAAGTCTATTGTTGTTTCAGTCTCAACCTAAATGAGACAACAATCATGAAGCCCATTAAAACTCAGTAAGACAATAGAACGTAGAGATTACAGCTCGTCATAAAATCTTTCCCAACCGACATCGCCATCTTTATACATTGCAGCGCTGGGCAACAGATGCGGGACTTTATCACGTCTCGTAAAACGTAACGTTCGTAAATATGGCGAATGCTACGTACGTCTGTATGTCTGCAGAAGTCGGCTTTATTGATCCGACTGGGTTGAATCGTCGTGCAATGGATATGACTCTAAATTCTACAATATGTGGGACATATACCAGTTATCGCCAATCCGCATGCCAATAGTGGGGATTATGGCATATCCCCCCTATGCTTTGGTCCAGCAGTAAACATCTATTGGCTGATATGATGATATCAGTTGATCATATGATTGCGGACGAAAATACTGAACACTACAATTAAGATGGTGCATTTCGGGCTTATTCTCATTTTTATTGAGATAACTGCAACATAGGCAGGCCTTTTACCAGGTGGACTGACAACCTGGCGAATGAATGTTGCGGAAATCGGTATATAAAGGCGGCTAATGACCGTTCGTTATGGCAATTGGCAATCGTTAGGGTAGCATTGTCCATCAGAGGACGTCTTTTGGGTGAAATGATGAGGAGTGATCTAGTCGAAACTTTAACGATTTTTGACAGATTAAGGCTTGATCATTTAGATGCCTTTCATTCTATTTATTAGTATATCATCAAACCCTCTCGCTTTCCATTAACTCCCTAGCGAAAGCCCTCTCAATTTGACAAACAGGTGTGATTGACATCATTTTAATAAACAAATCATGTTAGACACAATAAATAAAAATGGGGATGAAGACTCAGCAGTGAACATATAAAGATTAAATCCCCAATCTTATTCAAGTCCATTGCTGCTTCAATTTCAACCTAAATGAGACAACCATCATTAAACCCATTAAAAACACAGCAAGACATAGATTACAGCTTGTCATAAAATCTTTCCCAACCTACATCGCTAGCCTTAAACATTGCAGCGTTCGGCAACAGATGCTGGACTTTATCACGACTCGTAAAATGTAACGTTCGTAAATATGGCGAATACTACGTCCATCTGTAAGTCTGTAGGAGTTGGTTTTATTGGTCCGACCGAATTGACTAGCAATAGTGAAAATTACTCTAAATAACCTCGCTGGCGTCGGGATGTGACGACCCCACTGCATACTAGCAGAAGAATTTTCTTCTACTGGAGGAGAATTCTTCCACTAGTGCACTCAGTCAACCGAACAATGGTGGTCAAACCATTCCAATGGGGCGGTAGTAATTGCAATAACGCAAGATGAGCAGCGTCCTGCGATAAAACTACCGCCACTGCGATCGCCAATCGGCATGTCAAGCGTGGCGATTATGGCATATCCCCCTTATGGGGAGGCTTCCAATAATGTTGATGACTCTTAATAAGGTTCTAATCGGTTAAGAGAATTAGGGCCGAAATTCTTTTTTTTTAATTTAATGGAAGTGGCAAACAAGCATGCAGTTCACATTGATGTTAAGTGATGACTGCAGCCTATAGACATACACAAAGACCAAGGTCAAAATGCAGATGCGTTACCACTCCTGAGGCCTAAGGTCCTATGCCTCTGTGCCGGAAATTACAGGGCCGTACAAATGGTCATTCCTGAATTAACTTTCGTAATTTAACAGCGCTCAATCCATGACATCTCATTGCGATTCAATTTAGGAACTGCCAATGTTTTGTTTACATGAAAGTGCGTATGAAGTAACGGGACAAAGATAAAAGCGATTTAGATTAGGTTCCCAATAAAAGATCATGGTTTGGCCGTTCTGATGAACAAAATGATCCCATCTCTCGATTTAGTGGGATGGAGTATGCCCTGATTTATCCTGCTACGGTTTAACTTGATGGTAGAAATCGTAAATATTTTAATGGTTGTTGACAACTGAATGAATTCGACACGTCATGATCCCCCCTCGAACTAACCACAAGGGCGAAGACGCACGTTTACTCCACCATAAAAATATAATACAAAACAAATTCCGTATGAGTAATCCAAAAAGAAATATATCTAAAATTAACAGTGTACTGAGATATCAAAGGTGTAGGTTGGATTGAAAAGATCGCATTATCTCGAATGAGCGGGTAGAAATAATTGAGTGAGTTCAACTCTGAAGTCACTCTCAGACATTTGTAAGAGGGTAGACTTTAACTGTGCTCTCAGAGTTATTTATGTTTTTAACCGGAGACAGAACTTACTATTACCTACAATCCGAAAGTATATGAAAGTATCTTTCTAGAGAATTTCTGTGCTTGTCTCTGACATTCGTGGCATTGGAATCTAAATGATCAATAAATTTTTGTATGTATGTATGTATGTATCTTCACGCCAGGTCCCTAACGGGGTAGGCAGAGAGTGTAGAGCGCCAGACATCCCGGTTCTGACAAACCTCTCGTGCCTCGTCTATCTTCATCATTCTCTTCATACATGCACGCCGATTCCTTAGACTTTTGACCCCACCATCAGACAGAACTCGACCTATTTGGTCATGGTAGGTCAGCCTTGGTCTTCCTGGGCCTCTGCAACCATCCACATTTGTACTACTTATTTTTCGCAATAACACATGTGAGTGTACTTTAGAAATTAAAGAAAAAACGGAAAGAAAAATCTGAGTTCGGGAAGAAATTTCTTAGGAATTCCTGCCCGTTGTTTGTAAGGTTTTAGTCTATAACTCTATGAGATGTCACTTTTTTATGTTTTAAACAAGCATGCGACTTTAGAGGCAATCTCTATTTAAGTAATTATATCTTCTATCTGATATCTTTTATATCTTTCAGTAGCTGTATAAGTAGTCGGCTACTAACCTATTTCCACCGCTTCGAAAAAAATTGCCATGATGTATCTCTCCATTGGTCAGTGAGGTACATTACGTCTCATCTTTTTATGAATCAGCGGTGTGAAGGATATATTTAATTTACAACCAACGCTGTATTACCGAAAGCTAAAAGCCTCTCATCTCTAACCAGAATGGGTGAATAACAACAAAATATATAAAATACACCACCGGTCTCATACTTTCATAAAACGATTTATCGTCTCATAATTCCATTTAATCGATTATAAGACAAAGGAAAAAAAATATTTCTATACATAGCTTTCACCTCACGGAGGAATAACAACACAAACCATCTATATGTATAAAAATCAATTGCTGTTTGTTAGTCTCGCTAAAACTCGAGAACGGCTTTGGTTTTGAATGATTTTTCGAAGTCCAGGTAAGGTATAAAAGATAAGAAATAATAAAAAAAATTAAGGGAAATAGTAAAAACCACTATTTCATTTTCTCATACAAATAGTCCGTATCTATCAAACCTTTGACACATTATTTCATTCTGAGGCAGGCAATACGAATTTTGCCGGGTCAGCTAGTGTTTTAATAGTTTTCACAAATCGATTCCACCACTAATTCCACTTCATCGATTGTCTCCACAAACACGTTGTTGATTCAGGCGAACCCACTAAGAAAACTTCGGTCCATCAACCAAGTAATGGTTGCACGAAATATATGGGTAAATGTACTCCGCTACAACCACGCCTACCTTTTACCGCCGGTATAACTTGGTATTTATCGAGCTTCTATTTTTTTTACGTCTTTGCCGGAGTGTTTAACCTATTGGCTGCCAGGATCGTCTGTTTATTAACACAACAATCGGGATACAATTTAAAAGAGGAGTTGCTTTAATATATGATGTTTTTTGTTTTTGGATGCTTTTATTGAGTAGCAATTGCATGAGTTTCCCATAATATAGGGTATGGTTGCTCAAATCGTACCCCTTAAGGAAATACTGCTGTAATATTCTCTACAATTGAAATAAAACAAAATGTTGAACGTTTACGGAATCTTTATTTATCTGAGTTTCAGCCAACAATCATAAAAAACTTTGACTTAAATAGGTTTTTAAGCTTTTTTCGTAAACATACGTTCGGTACGATTAAGGTCGCTTAATTCGTACCACCTATAGCCTAATTCGTACTTAGAAAATATGGTACAAATAAGACACAAACTTTGTCGAATAATACTCGATGACATGATGAAAATTATAATTTGAGATCAATTATAAATATTTATTTAAATACCTTTATTAAAAACTGTCTAAGTGTAGACACTTTTTAATAAACACTTCAACAACAACTTTTTTGTAGGGAGTTGAAGTTAATTCCATTGTTGGATTGGTACCTTTCGCGTAATGTTATTATTTACTGTTGTGATGTTAGGCAGAGGTGATAAAATATTCAAGACAGACTTAATTCCTCGTTTATTAGCCATAATTTTATCATCTGTCAATATATTGTCATCGACATCGTCTTGACTATGTCGAAATAATGTAGAAAGTCCAGGCTCAATGAAGGGTGGTGTCGACTCTCTAGGAAATGATGTGGTTGGTGAAAAGCGGTGTTGAGTCTCTAGGTATTAAGGGTGGCTTTGTTATTTTAAGTGGTTATGAAACTGTTGGTGGAGATCCAATTAATAATTGATTCATACTACCTAATTCGTACCAGTACGAGTAAGGAATTGGGCATAGGTACGATTTACGCAACAGAGTTTTAAAAGTTTTAAACCAAAGCCACAGGAATTACCTAAAAAAATCTTGGGTTAGAATATGCTTAAACTATTGCCAGATAAGTACTAAAAATATAATTTATCAAAGAAAATACATAACTATCATATGGCTACCGTAATAAGCTTACAAATGACGATAAAATATTACTGAAAACTGTGTAAAAAACTTACTTTTTGATTATTTTTGCTTCACGAAATTAGCCGGCGTTTCACTTTCCACCGTTTGCTCGTCCAACTGAATAGTACAGGTTAACGCCACTAGAAGGTGCACTTTGTAAATATTAGCCGAGATATTCCTGGGGTACGACTTAGGCACTGGTACGAATAAATAAATCTTAACCTACTTACTGGTGGTAGAGTTTCAGTGTAGAGTTCGAGTGCGGTGGTGCCTACGCCCTCGAGGGGCGTAGGCACCACCGCATTACCTAATTTATCTGCCGCGTAATGGTAGTGTTCATCACTATAGTGTTCCGGTTAGATGGTAATGTATGGCCCCGTAATAACTATCACAGAGACACACTATCTAAGGTCTCAGGGGTGGCAAAGCATCTGCATTTTGACCTCTGGTCTTTCTGTTAGTGTCTATAGGCTGCAGATATCACTTAACATCTTGAGAGTTTCCACAGGTTACGCGAAAGGCGAAAAACACGCGGGCGGAGCGGCGGGCAACAGTGCTATAATATAAACATAATAATATCAACTATTATCAACCCCCCCTCCTACTGATATATGAGTTATCTCGCCTCTGATTACCTAATAAGCTGATCAATCGCTATGAAACTTTCGCCCGTATCTGATAACGTATCTGTTTGTTTCTCCAAATATCGTTATGTAGCGACGGTGGCAAGGCAAACAGGCGTGCAGCTCACATGGATGTTAAGTGATGACTTTTTTTATGTTATGGAAGTGGCAAACAAGCATGCAGCTCACATTGATGTTAAGTGATGACTGCAGCCTATAGACACCCACACAAAGACCAAGGTCAAAATGCAGATGCGTTACCACTCCTGAGGCCTAAGGTGTTATGTCTCTGTGCCGGAAATTTTAGCGGCAAGTACATTAGGTAATGCAGGTAATGCACTGGAGCTCTACCACCAGTACCAGTACTGCAGCCTATAGACATCTACACAAAAACCAGAGGTCAAAATGCATTTGCGTTGCCACCCCAGACTTAAGTCTGTGTGATAGTTATTACGGGGCCGTACGTTACCACCTAACCAGAACACGATAGTGTTGAAAACTACAATTTGGCGGCAGATAGATTAGCGGTGGTGTCTACGTCCACGATCTTCTGGAAGTCTACCATCAGTAAAATTCGGGATCATCACACAGATGCATGATTTTGCATCAGATGGGGGATACCATTATCACCACGCTTGAAATGCGGATTGGCGATCGAAATCGTTTTATTGCGGTACGCTGCTTTCCAACCCGCGTTATTGCGTTTATTATCGCCCTATTGCAATGGTTTAACCTCCATTCTTCGGTTGACCTCCTTCATTAAACGGTGAGATCATCATGTTCCCATATTATCGCCACGACAGAATGCCCAAAAAAAATTACTCTCGTGTAACCCAAACCAGAGAATATGTAATAATACTACGTATAGAATGGACACTTCGACGTCCCGCCCGATTTGCTCGCATCACTCAACCCCTTCCCCTCATATGGGCGACGGTTGGTATTTTGTACGTGCTACGCACACAGGTGCGGGTGTAGGTAAATACACGTCACTGATTGATGTCTGTGTAATAGAAACCAAATTAAGCGGTTGTATGGAATTTTGGCTGAGTGTCCGCGGTGTGGCCAAACATATTAATATTATTATTACCATATTATGTCTCTCGTCAGCATGGGGTCCAATTTGAACCTCGGACCTTTGTCAGGCTTGCGCGAGGACATGGGGGGTCCAACACGTAGAGGCCCTTTCGAGAACTTTGATCTACTTTGTAATGGGTTATATTCGGCGGGACCTCTCTCTGACTGCATCAATAGTTAATACAGGCACAGACAGACCCCGCAGAATATAATGGGGCTATTGTAATGATAAGTGATTCGCCAAACTTTGGGCTATGTGGGTGAACTGGGGGGACTAGCTGGCTGGGCTTATGGAGTGAGATCCGGCACCTGCCTATATTCAACATCTCACATTTTCGAATCCTACTTTAGGCAGGTGGTGACTCGCCTCTCCTTGGTGGGCCCCCGAAACAGCCAACCCGATGGTCGACGGGGGGCAACACTATTGAGAGAGGCTGGGGGTGTCGAGAGGTCGAGAGGGCCGGTCGAGAGGGCCCCGGTTTCACCATCACGAGCGAGTAATCTCGAGCTCGGAGCGGACTTCCCCGCTATTATGCCTTTAGGCACTTCCATCCCCGAGTGTATGGCTCTTGCAGAAATTTAGACAACAGCCTATTATCTAAATTTCTGCAAATGCCATACCTCTAGCGCCTCACTCTGACCGGCCAATGAAGGCAAGCCAGAGGTGAGAGACCTGATGCTCTGTCCGGCCATACCTCTGTGTGGCGGACGAGGCGGAGCCCAGTTCTCTCGGAGGAACTCGAGATGATGGTAGGGGGTGGTGTCGCTACTCACCAACAGCTCGCCACAAGCTGCTCTGCCCATATTATTATTATTATATTACCAATAGTAATATTATATTACCACTATACCATTGACGCAGTTTAACAGAAAAGAGATCGTATCTCTTTAAAAACTATTTCGGATTATCCAGTAAACAATTTGAATACTTGGCAACCCTTAACCTGGTTCGTCGGTGGGACAGTAAAAACAAGGTCAGTGACGTCACGCCACGCTCGCTGCGCTTAGCAACGACGGCAAAAACAGACGATGGTTAAAATTGACAATCTTTGTTACGTTCGGATAAATTTTATTAAATAACTAGCTGACCCGGCAAACTTCGTATTGCCTCACAATGAAATTATGTGTCAAAGGTTTGATAGATACGGATTATTTGTATAGGAAAATGAAATTAAATGTAGAAATTCCCGTGAGAATTAGTGATTTGAGTACCTTAGTTAGTTAAATAATGACGTTAAATAGTATTATATAGTCGTTCAAGAAATGGTCGAAACAGTCTCATCATAGATATTAACTAATACATATTGTTTTAATTTACTTTTGTACTTAATTAAAGATTCACATTCTTTTATTTCACTAGGAAGTTTGTTAAATAACTGTGCACCATCAAACATTATATTATTTTTGCCGTATTGCTTTGTCCTATGTTTCCTGAGTGTTATTTTGTTTGTGTTTCTTAGATTATGCGAAAAAGTTCGTTTAGTACAGAGGTTCCCAAACTATTTTTTCTCGTAGACCCCTTTCAATTTTTTTCTGGTTTCCGTGGACTCCCGTCCTTGCTACATTTATATCACATTCCCATATTTCCAATTTTTATTTACGCCTACGTAGCCCCCCATCGATTCTCCCATGGACGACTTTGGGAATCACTGGTATGATGTAAGTAAATTGGTACTATCAGTGTATGTGTTGAGATCCATTATCGTGGACCCCCATTTTCATTTCATGGACCCCCAAATTTTATTTTCGCTGATGCAGACCCCTTTCAAGTTGTCATAGACCCCCAGGGGTCGATATAGACCACTTTGGGAATCACTGGTTTAGTATATTTAATTTCTGTATGGATTTTATTTGTTAGTATTTTTTTACGAGTATGCAAATATGTATATAATTGTTTTAGGTTAAAGATATATTTTTTTTTGTGTACACAAAAAAAAATATATCTTTAGCCTGTTTTTTTTGTATAGGATAAGGGTAGGAGTCATTTTGTTGTAGTTAAATAAGGTTTTTATAATTTTGTTTTGTGTTATTTGTGAAATAAACTGGCTCCGGTGTCTTCTCTAGATTTAAACTTATGAGTTTAAAAGTTTTTATGCGAGAAGGTTGACAGACAATCAGACTGGCCAACTGACCCTGAATGGTCAACGCAAAAATAAATGTAAGTTCTCTACGATATACGAGTACGAAATACTTAGTACAATTTTATCAAGTAAGTGACCGACCACACCTATTAACAACAACAATAAAAAACCTATTTAAAGTGTATTTAGAGGACACATTCGTCATTCGGATAACTTATCACCGGTTACGTGTCAAGATAGGCACACACACATGTATGTGCCTGTGTACAGATGTTTTCTAATATGACCTCGACATTGACATTGAGTTGCCCCTACCATGTGTCCGCTCGATTCGAACGAAATCACATGTTTCATTGACCTACGTTGATAAGAAATTTATTTTCTCTTTCGTTGATTATTTGAATGTATTATAGTGCTCTTTGAACACGTGTTTCATTTGTTAACATCGAGTCTTTGTTGATCTACAAACAATAACGTGTAGTAGGTACGTCTAATTATAAGTTGTTCGTATTTCAAATTGTTAAACAATTTCAGACATATTGTTTGGTAACTTGTGGTAAGTCTATAAGTCTTGTTTTGATCGCTGTATCTATAACCAAATTTCAGGAAAACTTGGCAGTATTCCCATTAATGTCTTATTACTTGAGACTAAAAATGCCCATTATTTGTTTGTGACCTAATGTCACATAATATAGACTTATCAAGACGTTGCGAACATTACAATTCTTTCCATGTTGTCTTCTTTTGCTTTTTAAAACAACAACTACGTTTTTTCCTTGTTTTATACAACTTGTTTCTTGAAATTATGTTTATTAGCGATATTTCTTACTACGATGATCCAATTACATTAATTTATTCAAATTATCATAGCGAAATGACTTGATAACAATAATGAATCGTGATCGACAATCGAGTACAATCGGTACCGCGGATTAATTCTATTCTGATTAGCATTTGATATTTAAAGGCCGTTGTATTTAGTTCGTTTTTTTATACCTAATGAGACCGGTCCAGTTTTATTATTACCGATTATCGCATTTGTTTTCAATGTGACATTGATCGATATGAATGATACCGTTTCACTTTTACTTTTGCCAATTCTCTAATCATATCTTGTTTATTAAAAAGTTCATTCACCTCAAACTTTCAGTGATAACACTAGGTTATGTAACGTTTTTTTTTTATGACCACTTCTGCGAACACGTGGAGATTTGAATTCAAGGTCGACTTGTTCTTGCGATCGTGATTTGTTTTTTTGTCGAGTTTCCTTGAAGAGAGTATAAATAACTTTCCCAGATAGAGGTGCCTCTGGTATTAGGTGATTATGACTATGCTTACCTAATATTTGAGGTACCTCGCTTATTTTCATTGACAGAGCCCGTGAGGACGTAGGCAACATCGCGTTACTTACTATTTTTTTCGCTAAACAGCGTTCATTCGAAAGACTTCAGCCAAAAGAGTGTGCTGGACAAAAGTCTTGTGTATCATTAGGGGAGGGGCGACAATATTGCATTACTTACTTTTTTTTCGGTAAACAGCGTTCATACAAAAGACTGGGTGGTAGAGCTTCAGTGACGAAGCTCGCGGGCGTAGGCACCACCGCATTACCTAATATACTTGCCGCTAAATGGTAGTGTTCAGCACTATCGTGTTCCGGTCAGGTGGTAATGTACGGCCCTGTAATTTCCGGCACAGAGGCATAATACCTTAGGCCTCAGGAGTGGTAACGCATCTGCATTTTGACCTTGGTCTTCATGTGGGTGTCTATAGGCTGCAGTCATCATTTAACATCAATGTGAACTGTATGCTTGTTTGCCACGCCCGTTATATAAGATTATTTTGATGATTGTTATTTAGTTAAACAAAAAATCGACATGAAAATTTGTAAAAATATATATATATATATAATGTGTGTATTTTATATATTTATATATATGTATGTATGTATTTAATAAGTAAGTTTATTATAGATATTTTACTATTTGCTTATTAAATCATATAATATGTCATTATGGTTAGTAAATCTTTTAGTTTATAACTTTATTCTCAATGCACCAACATATTTTTTTCTTTCTCAACACAACCCCAAGGTTGACTGGTCGAGAATGCTTCATAGCATTAAGTCCGCCTCATGTACTTGTAAGTGCAAGAAAGTTTAAATAAATAAATAAATAAAATTTGACAGCAATGACAACGACAACAGCAATGTCGATAGGTGGTCGCACCGCTGATTCTGCGGTGGGATCCTAACCTATCCACCAAGGGGCTAGTAGAGGTATAAAAACTTCGATACACGAGTTATATTTTTTTTTTTTTTTATGTAATCGAGTGGCAAACACGCCTGCAGTTCACGTTAATGTTAAGTGATAACTGCAGCCTATAGAATCAGAATCAGAAACTCATTTATTCATTTAGGGTGACAGGCACCTCTTATGACACGTCAAAAACAAACAAAATAAACTAAAGCGAATAACAATTGATATACATGTCAAACAAGATAAAAAATATAATATGTAAAGTCAAGAATATCACTAAGATAAAACTAAATGTCATAAACTAATGTAAAAAGTATATCAGTAGAATGTCTCTTTTCCCCTTTACAAACTTGTAACAAAGAGTAAAAAGAAAAGAAAAAGAGTCATTCTTTGTCATTCACCGGCAAAGTTCCAAAGGCCAATATGATCTGAGAAAAACTTGCCGGAAAAAACTCAGTCGGCTCTTTTAAAAATATCTCTTAGGCATATTTTTACAATTTTCCATAATTTATAAACACCCACACAAAGACCAAGGTCAAAATGCAGATGCGTTACCACTCCTGAGGCCTAAGATGTTATGCCTCTGTGCCGGAAATTACATATATATTGAATTAATATTTTATGTTATTAGTATCTGCAAAGTATAACAGGAGCTGGTAGTATTTAATCACAATTCTATACCTCTGGTCTGAAAGTATGACGTGACCTCACATGCGGTGTATTCGCACATTATAATGAATAGGTAGGTACCTATATGGCTAGAATGTAAATAGACGCATCATGAATATTTAATACTACACTTGATTATATTTGCATGACACTAATTATTATTTTCAGTATACATTTCACACAGTTAGTTTACGGTTTCGCTCTACATTTTTACTGGTGGTAGAGCTCCAGTGACGAAGCTCGTGGGCGTAGGCACCACCGCATTACCTAATATACTTGCCGCTAAATGGTAGTCTTCAGCACTATCGTGTTCCGGTCAGGTGGTAATGTATGGCCCTGTAATTTCCGGCACAGAGGCAATACTTAAGAAGTAGTAACGCATCTGCATTTTGACCTCTTGTCTTTGTGTGGGTAGGCTGCAGTCGTCACTTAAACATCAACGTGAATTGAAATAAAAAAAAATGAAACAATAATCTTTAGAAAAATTGTCTTTTAATAGCATTATGTAAGTGATGATACAAAGTAAAGTTACGAAACAAATACCTAAATCTTATACATATAAAAGGCAGAAATACATTCTTCGGAAAGATAATATATATACGACCTTGAATCACTATAAGGTCATCCTTTCATTACGTACTGGTTTTCCCTAAAGTGTGAAAGAGACAGTTGACGAAAACAAAGGTCGTACCATCTCGTATACACACTGCACACAGATGTCATCGCGTATGTGTGAGTGCACACACGTGTCGTGAGTAATATTTGTACGTGCATTACGACACGTCAGCCTTGGCGAAGTGCAGTCTGGCAACGCTAATATAGGGTTGTAAGGATGAAAGAAAAATTATTTTATTTAAAAAAAATGTATTTTTTTTAATAGTTTAGAATAAAATTAATGTATCTTCCCTGATAGTAAGTGATACTTACGTGTAAGTTGAACTTATAGATGCCTGTGGTACATGTTTTTATGTCTGATGTCTTAACTAAGTTATTATGAAGTTATGTGTTTTGACATTAAGCCTGGGTTGCACCACGATATTTGTTAAATTATTGTAACATTTCACGTCCTTCTCTAACATTAACAGATTTCTTTAAGTTAGAGAAGGATGTGAAATGTTACAATAACTTTAACTTATACTAATATCTTGGTGCAACCCAGGCTAATTGTGATGATGATTAAACTTACTTAAATTAGTGTCAACTGTATAGGGCACTGTTAGTGAACACTACCATTTATCTTCAGATAAATCAAGTAATTGGAAAGATATCTATTTTCTGGCACAGATGCGTAATATATTTGGCGTTTATACAGTGATATCGATCAGCGATAACGCAAAAACTACTAAACCAATCATCATGAAACTTTGTACTTATATTCTTGAAGGTATTCAAAGTAACATAGGATACCTTTTAATTGCGAGTGAAGCCGCAAGTAAGAGCTAATTTTAATATATAAGGAACATGGAGAATGCATCAGCGTAGAAATATTTACACACTGTCAGCCAACTGCGTGATGAATTCAAGGTACGATAAAATCATCCGTCACAAAAATATCAAGCGTATGTTTACAAATAAGCTATTATAATCAACAAATGTCTGAAGGGAAGACATTATTTAAATAAAGCACTTTATTTTTATATCGGAATGTCACGCAGCTTTATATTCGAGCTTTATTGCCACGAAATCAAAACAGGATATATAAACTTGATAAAATCGTGATTGTATTGTAGATATGTCACATTTTGTTAATGAATGCAACAGGTGGGAATGTGATAATGTATCCAAGTTTTAAACTTTCACGATTTGTATTCATATTTTTATATTGTAAACGGGACTTAATCGCGTACTATTTTAATCGAAGTATTTACCTCGACACTCGACGTTTCGGCCGTAATGCAACGGCCGTGGTCACGAGTAGACTACAGTCAGTCTACTCGTGACCACGGCCGTTGCATTACGGCCGAAACGTCGAGTGTCGAGGTAAATACTTCGATTAAAATAGTACGCGATTAAGTCCCGTTTACAATATAAAAATATGTATCCAAGTGTATTAAATTATACGTCCCAGTTATAATTCTGTGGTTAGTTACAAATAGAAAGAATGGAATAGGGAAAAAAATCATAATATGAACAAACTATGCACCTGTCTTGACACGTGTCAGGATTATTCAGAATAAATTGTATAATTACATTTGAAGACAAAATATATTCAAACATACTTTACATTGTTTATTATACTTATTGATTTAAAAAACTTTTGAAAATATACTTTAAAAGAAACCAAAAATCACTATTTCCAGTCTAAATGAGGATTCAATGTATATTTCTTACTGTCGTACCTACTTGTAACGTCATAACAAAGAAATAAAATAGACAATTAAACTGTGTAATATATATTATCTATCGAACTAGGTTGAGTTAGATTTATACCAATATTATTATTGGTACATAAGTATTTTATTTTATTTCTACAGTGTTTTAAATGTAACAAAGGTAACAAACTAGCTTGCAGTTCACATGGATGTTAAGTGATGACCCATGGATTACAAGACAACTGACACAAAAAAGAAAAGACATTACAACCTGATACTTAAGACAAGATTTTATTTTTTCAATTTTGTTCGATTGTAGACTGTTGTTTTATAAAAGTTTGATATTGTTTCCAATTCACGGCACCTGCACAGTTATAAAAAAAAACACAGAATGTGTACTTATGTAGGCACGTCAGAAATAACACTTCTTTAGCGTAACAATCCAATATACCAGAAATACAAAAAAGATTGGCAACGAACTTCAGACTGTTGCTTTTATCCGTTTAGTAACTAACAATAGACTGTCGCTTTTATCTGTCGGTATTATCACATTTATTATTTATCGCGCCAAAAGAAGTACTCATAACTTCAAAAATACGGTGGCAGCCCTACACTTCGTAACACTGTTTGTTTACAAGTTAACCACTGTATCTATCGGGTAAAATTCAACCGCTTACCGTTCTTCAGATAAGGAACCGGTATAACGTGCTGTTAATCTTAACTGCTCGGTTTTTGGGGCAAACCAATAAATATATTTCGGTTTCAGCTCTTAGTTTTTACGGTGTACGTGCAATGGGTTTACTTCGGTGAAAATTATGGTTGTAAGTTATAGGTATCTACTTATATATTTTTTTATGTAATGAAAGTGCCAAACAAGCATGCATTTAACATTGATGTTAAGTGATGACTTAACATCCACGTGAACTGCATGCTTGATTGTCACCTTCGTTACGTTAAACCATAGAGCAACACGGAGGGGAGTAGCCATGTGCAGGCTTTCCCCTCTGTCAAGGTACAAGACCAAATGGTCCTGCCTGTCGCCCAGATATTTAAATGTGCGCGTGAAATTGTTTATGTATTTTGTTAAGGTCAAGGTGTGAGTTTCGTAATAATAAACGATTCTTGTAGTGTGAGTGTGTATCACACGTAGTTCCCCCCGCAAAAAATGACAGACTGTTTTGCATCGGTAACAAACGCTATGGCTACTCCCCTCCGGTCCGCCGCGGCCGGTGGGCCGAGTTGCTCTATGCGTTAAACAAAGGTACATTTCGAAATGAATTCATCTTGACCAGATAGTAAGTACCTAAGTAAGGTAAGTTAATGTTATTGTAACGTTTCACATCCTTCTCTAACTTAAAGAAATCTGTTAAAGTTAGACAAGGATATGAAATGTTGCAATATCTTTAACAAATATCTTGGTGCAACCCAGGCTTACAGTGCTACTGCATCGTCTTATATTTATTAACCGAGTTCAAAAAACGAGAAAGTTCTCAAATTTTTTTTTATGTACGTACGCGAATTTCGCCTAGATTTCTGGACCGATTTACGTAATTCTTTTTTTGTTTGATGCGAAATAGTTTCGATTTGGTCCCTTAAAAATTTGATTCAGATAGGCCGACTAGTTTTTATTTTATGAGCATTTTTTTACTTACTTTCACCTCAGACTAAGGGAATAAGTATAGACGGCGAGTTGTCATACAGTGCGTTGAATCCACTGACGTCCTAGATAGTCCTAATGCGCATGACAACAAGTGACAATGACACATTTACTCATCGACGACACAACACAGCATATTTACTCCTTCGTGGATAAAATTTTTTCATTGATTTCGTATAGTCGTGTAATAATTTTGTATCGCCAAACCTAAACAATTTAAATTAGGTATCTAATAGTCACGAAGCTAAAAGAGTCAGATTTTACAAATTTAACAGATGTGAACATTAATCTAATTGATAATGCAGCAATAAACTAAATAAATAAATAAATATAACTACGTTATGAAAAACCGACTTCAAAACTGAAAGGTAAAAAATAATAAAGATTTAATTGTAATTATATACTACCTATTATTTATATGTGCTATTTACTAATGGGTTTGAAGTCTGTGCCAAGCCAAAATCACTAAAGTAGGCATTTCATTGTATTAAAACCTAACTTCACGCCTGTAATTCCCGAAGGGGTAGGCAGAGGTAAATGCATGAATTCAAGCATACATGCAAACACCCACGATTCGCCGGTTACGTTTTGTTCAGTGTATTAATTTGCTCGTATTCATATTTAAGTGAATAAAATATAATTATTTGTTTAAGGCTTGGCACCAACTTCAAACCTATTAGTAAATAGCACATATAAATAATTGGTAGTATATAATTACAATTAAATCTTTATTATTTTTTACTTTTCAGTTTTGAAGTCGGTTTTTCATAACGTGTTTATATTTATTTCTTACTAGCTGTTGCTCGCGGCTCAGTCCGCGTGTACGTCGCTTTTCGCGTACCTGTGGAAGGTCATCAAATCATCTCATGGCATCCCACAGGAATATTTTTTCGGGCTAAAAAGTATTCTATAATCTAAGTCAACTAATACCCTATCTGTATAACAAATTTCATCAAAATCCGTTTAGTAGTTTCGGCGTGATTGACGGACAAACGTCTAAACAAAGAAACTTTCACATTTATAGTATTAGTGTGATACATTTCATTTTATACGGTTATGTCTATAATTATGACGATGGATCTACCTATCGTTATCCGTGCCAGTCAGTGATGGCGTTCCTGGAATGTCCCTTCAAAATCGTGTCACACAGTAATTTGCTCGCTCATTTAATATAAGATAATGACTAGGATGGCGTTGGTTCATCATATTATTACTTGTTACGTTGTTACACAAAATGTGATGAACTTTCGGCGCTTCCTCATTTACCAGGTAAATTATTATTTGAATTGGATTTTTGGATATCCTACATATTTTCAATTTTGTCCAAAAATGCATCTCATGGAAAGTTGAATCTATACTTAATATTATAAAGCTGAAGAGTTACTGCCTCAGTAGCGTAGTGGTAGCAGGCCACTACTATTGCGCTGGAGGTCCTGGGTTCGATTCCCGGGTCGGGGACTATCCCAGATTTGGTTAAAATCCTTTATCTCTGCTTCTATTGGGATTTTTCCATTTTCTGGAAGTTTCTCAGTACCCCGGAGTTTGGTAATGTGCCCGGAGATGGCAACAGGTTCGCCACCTGTTACATGGGCCAAAACGTAACCGGCGAGTCGTGGGTGTTTGCATGTATGATTGAATGCATGCATTTTACCTCTGCCTACCCCTTCGGGGATTATAGGCGTGAAGTTAGGTTGAAGAGTTTGTTTGTTTATTTGTTTGAACGCGCTAATCTCAGAAACTACTGGTCCGATTTGAAAAATTATTTCAGTGTTAGATAGCACATTTATCGAGGAAGGCTTTAGGCACATAACATACGAGTATAAGGCATATAACACCACGATAAGACGAATAGGAGAGGGTAGGTAACATTACACCCGCGCGAAGCCGGGGCTGGCCGCTAGTGTTGATATAAAACTATATACCAGTTATTACCTCGTTTTATTAATTCTTTCACGCTATACTTTAAAGGAATCGGTAGAATTTAAAAGCAATATTAATTTCGATTTGATATCAAATTGAATAGCTCTAGTTAAGTTACCCTGAGATCGCAGAGCCCACAATATTTCTAATTTTGGTTTGATACAATAATTAGGTAACCTGGCATAAATTCTGGAACCGAAAAAAATAGTATTTTTGACGATACGTTGCTTTTTTTCAAGAGTAATTGTCTTATATATTGTAATTCATATTGATCTACGAAATAATTATTCTACGAGATAGTCAATAATTATCTAATTATTGAAAACTTGAACGCATAGAGCAACACATATGCCGGTTTTCCCCTCTGTCAAAGTACAAGCCCAAATGGGCCTATACCTGTCGCCTAGATGTTAAAATATGTGCGTGAAATTGTTTCAATATTTAGTTAAAGTCAAAGTGTGAGTTTCGTAGTAATAGACAATTTTGTAATGTGCGTGTGTGTCGCACGCATTTCCCCCCGCAAAAAATTACAGACTGTTTTACATCGGTAATAAACGCTATGGCTACTCCCCTTCAGTCCGCCGCGGCTGGTGGCCCGTGTTGCTCTATGCTTGAACGTAACAAAAAATGTATTCCTTTTCCCAATATCCATTTTCAGCGACAGCACGAATCCAAAATAAGCGAATCCACGACATTTTATTTAGCAGATAACATTAAAACGTGGCAGACGTGGCAACATCCATAAATAACGTGGCATTGTCGTTAACCGTGGAACTATGGCGACATGTACAAACGGTTTCACTTGCCCGAATATAAAGCCATTTTAAATGTTGCAAAATTATGCATCGTCGCACCGAAAACCAAATTTATTTAACTTGAAATGTTATATTTGGTGCGTTTCTTAGTTTTATTATTTCTTATATAATCTACTCGTATATCATTTGTTACTTCCTACAATACGAAATTCCGAATAGAGGGAAGAGAGTCATCATCATATTACTGGAAATAAATGGTTTCTATTTTGATCATGAAGTTGAAAAGCAGAATACAGTTTGTTCACATTCATAGTAAATAATATTGTAACCTATAAACATCTATATAAAACCATAAGTTTAAATCTTCCAAACGCATCTAGCGTTGCCACTCCTGAGGCATAAATAAGCCTCTGTGCTAGACATACAGGACCGTATCATCTGATCAAAACATGATAGTGCTGAATGTTACAACTCCACCACTCTTCACCGCATTACCACAGCATAGTTAACGTTAGCGTTACGTACGTGTATTCTTCTTTTCAACTTCAATTTTAAAAAGCAATTTATTTGCAGTAAAATGATGACTCTCTTCTCTTTATTCGGAATTCCGTATTGTAGGAAGTAATTAATATAATTTAATTAAAATTTGTACTGGTGATAGAGCTCATCACTTAACATCAATGTGAACTGTATACTTGTTTGCCAATTTCATTACATAAAAAAAAAACATTAAAATGGCACAAACTCCAGCACTCTCCACCGCATTACGTAACGTACGTGACGCTAACGTGCATGCAGTTCACATTGATGGTAAGTGATGAGAGCAGCCTAGACAACCACACAAAGACCAAGGTCAAAATGCAGATGCATTACCACTCCTGAGGCCTAAGGTGTTATAGCTCTGTGCCGGAAATTACAGAGCCGTACATTACCACCTGACCGGAACACGATAGTGCTGAACACTACCATTAAGCGGCAAGTAGGTAATGCGGTGGTGCCTACGCCCGCGAGCTCCGTCACTGGAGCTCTACCACGACTATCCTACCATATTACCCATATAATAAAGTGATTCTCTTAAATTCTCTTATTGCCAGATAACTGAAAAGATGTGGCGTGGCACACATCCATAAATAACGTGGCATTATCGTAAACTGTGGAGCTATGGCGACATGTACAAACGGTTTCACTTGCCCGAATATAGCGTCGCTTTAAATGTTGCAAAATTATGCATCGTCGCGCGGAGGAAACAAATTAGTTTAATATTCCAGTTGCAACTTTATTTTTGTTACTTTTCTCGTATCTTATATACACTTGTGAATATAAGATACGACAAAAGTTCTTTCTTATCTATGTATGTATGTATCTTCACGCCACGTCCCTAACGGGGTAGGCAGAGAGTGTAGAGCGCCAGATATCCCAGTCCTGACATACCTCTCGTGCCTCGTCTACCTCTTATCTATATAATATATATAAAAATCAATTGCTGTTTATTGGTCTCGTTAAAACTCGAGAACGGCTAGATCGATATGGCTAATTTTGGTTTTGAATGGTTTCTGGAATTCCAGGGAAGGTTAAGGAAAATATGAAGAAATTGAAGAGAAACAGTAAAAACCACAATTTCGTTTTCCCATACATATAGTCACAATAATGGTAGAAGTGGGCTAGCAATTTATGATCCCCAAACAGATGGCTCCATACGGATAAATACAGGTGTAAATATATCGATTATGCACACAGAGTTGATCGCGATAGCAGAAGCGGTATCTTACATAAACTCTTTTGTATCTGGTAAATTTGTTATTTTGACAGATGCTAAAAGTGCCATATACCATTTGGCTCGGTGCACCTCGAGTAGTCGAGGTACACCGATTGCCTACAAAATTTTAAATTCGCTTAATAAATTGGCTAACAGTAACAAAAGTGTCAAAATTCAGTGGGTGCCCTCCCATGTTGGCATAGCAGGCAACGAAAAAGTTGACCGACTCGCGAGGGATGCTGTTGTCGATGGAATACCATTTTCGTGTTTACCATTATTCACTGAAAAATTACACTTAATTAGAGACAAATGTATGGAGACATGGAAGGAGTATTTCGACGAAAGATCTCTGACTAAGGGCATTTGGTATAAGACGATACAGCCCTGTCTAACACGTGCGCCGTGGTTTGTCGGTTCGGATATGACCAGGTCGGAAGTCGTGACTGCTTTACGACTTCGATCTGGGCACATTCCATTAAACAAATTTACTTTCTTGATGGGAATCACCAACTCACCAAACTGCATCGAGTGTGAAATAGTAGAAGATGCTTACCATGTTATGGTGGAGTGTGTCCGGGTCGCGGCAGAGAGACTGGCGCTTATGCAAGAATTTAATTATAACATAAAAGAACTAGGTATTTGTAACAGTGTTCTAGCCTATCCTCAATCAGAGGAGGCGAGAATGCTTTATAAATTGGTTAAAATAGCTATAAGTCGTAGAGATTAAGTAATTTAAAATGTAACAATGAGGGTGGCATGGTCATTGTTGACCAAACCCTCTCTAAACTTTTAATAAAGAATTAAAAAAAAAAATACATATAGTCCGTATCTATCAAACCTTTGACACATTATTTCATTCCGAGGCTATACGAAGTTTGCCGGGACAGCTAGTATGTATATAAAAATGAATGTTTGTCTGTATATCCATATACGATCGTAAACTACGCATTTGATCATGTGATGATCGTTAGCAAAGTTGTTGTGCATGAAGGTTTCTGAGTTGGCAAATTGGTCAGATCTATAATTTTTTAGTTAGTGGCGTAGCAACGCGCGCAGGTTACAGCTAATTCACAACAAAAAGAGTAAGAGAGGGGAGGCCTGGAGCTTACTCCACCACGCTGCTCCAATGCGGATTGGTGGAGATACGGGTTAATCGCCAACCCGCTGTCGGATGTTTTCAAACCGCCCATAAGGCCTCCGACAAGGTTTTACGACTGCTATCTATCGATATCAACCGGAGCCGACGGTTTAACGTGCCCTCCGAATCATGAAAACGCGCATTTTAATTTTACGACTAGCAATCACCCATCACACATCCGACCGCGCCTGTATCGCATAACCGAGTATATCGCTTGCGATCTACACTAGCCGCGGGTCCGTACGCGTTTCCTATATATGTTTGTCCAATAAAATAACAATTCATGTAACCATAGTACATAATTTTGAAATATACCTGACAGGCTAGATCAACAGATTTGCCAAATTTTCACAGAAATACAATGACGTATTCACACACATATACGAAGTGTATATATATACATATACAATCATCATCGTGTCGCATAACGCTATATAAATGGTCGATTTCGTTTAATGAGGTGATCCCACGTCGACGGGTGACGAGGGTGTGATTGTATCTGCGACCCGACCCCGACTCCCGAATCTCAGGATCTACTGATTTGTGTATGGGAAATTAAAAAAGTCGAATGGACATATTTTGGTCAGTGGCTTCTGTTTGGAGTCAAGGACATTTGAAGTTGATGGATGAACAATTCAGGGTATTTAATTATTTTATTTTACAGTAATACTCCGACTTACGTACGTTTTTATATCATCCCGGGCGAATGTTTGCCCTCTGCTCTGTTAGTGTTCGGTTTACGAGAAGTTCGAGTACACGTTATTAATTTACCTTTAATGATATCATTATAAACGACAAAAAAATAATTATATACACCTACCCCCTTATTCATAAACGTGTTTTAGCAAAAGTGTTGCTAATCTCTCCTTTGTCTTTTTCTATCCTGCACATTTGACAATGCAACTGACAAAGACAAAGCATTCTATAGCTAAAACGTATCTAATGTACGTTTATGAATAAGGATATAGAATTTATATGTAAAGTTGAAGCTTGACTTACGCGAATTCGACTAACACTTCGGACCAAGCGATCCTACCTATAGGGATTTATCGCGTAAGTCTGAGGTATTATGTACCTACTGTATATTTTATTATTGGAGTAACTGACTTTTTCTTAAGCACTACAAAGACCCTTCCCCGTCTATCTTTAGTGCTGACATACTTGAATGGCCCCATTAGAAACAAAAAATTGAAATCAAAACAAAAAAATATCAAAATCACACATCACCTTGTCTCCCTACAATCTCTGTTTGTGACCGATGACTCTTCTTGTGACTTCTGGTTGGTGACTGGGGGTGAACCATTCAGGGTGTTTAATTATTTCATTAATTATTTTATTTTATATCTTTATCGGCTTGACGAAAAACTGTTTTTTAGTTTCAATTAAGAAGAATGGAGATCTCCCGTATTTTTTATTTTTTTAATAAAATCATAAAGCGGTTCACAACATATGTACAAACGAATTAAGTTTTAATTATTTAGTGTTGATAGTTTCGGAGTAAAGCAACTGTAGCAGCTGTGGACGGACAGACAGACATGACAAATGTATAAGGGTTGTTTAGTTACGGAACCCTAAAAAGGAAAATGCGAATATTTATTCATTCGTGTGTCCATTCCTACTACTTTGTGGAATGGACACACGTAGTATCAACACTAAAACACTTCTAAGACATTTCGTTCCATACGATCGTGCTTTATTGGGTAAAACATAATTACAACAACACCCTAGAAGCAATTCGCAGATGGTCGTCGGCGAATTGAATTTTTTACGAGCAACTGTAATCGAGACTAGTGATGTAACAACATACGAACGGAACGTTTCGACTCCGATTCTGAAAAGTCGGATCTTCTGATTGATATATCACCTCCGACCCCAACTTCAGTTTGACTACAAGTGTGCGTGAGAGTCAGTCTAAGAATTTGTTTGTTAAATGTGAATGGTTAGCGACTACAGTAGCATATAGACATCTACACAAAAACCAAAAAAAAAAAATTACCACCCCTGATGTCTAAAGTTTTAAGCCTTTTTGTAATTACTGGGCAATATATTGTAATTTAACTGATTAACGGAACACTATAGTGCTAAACACTGTAATTTGGCGACAGATCGAAATTATGAATCCGAATATATGAAATGAAAATGAAACTAATGGTGGTAGAGCAAACTAATAGTGGCACTGGTGGTAGAGCTCCAGTGACGGAGCTCGCGGGCGTAGGCACCACCGCATTACCTAATATACTTGCCGCTAAATGGTAGTGTTCAGCACTATCGTGTTCCGGTCAGGTGGTAATGTACGGCCCTGTAATTTCAGGCACAGAGGCCATAACACCTTAGGCCTCAGGAGTGGCAGCGCATCTGCATTTTGACCTCTGGTCATTGTGTGGGTGTCTATAGGCTGCAGTCATCACTTAACATCAATGTGAACTGCATGCTTGTTTGCCACTTTTATTACATAAAAAAAAAAAAAAAAAAAAAAACTAATAAATAACTAGTTTTAATCGCAGCTGTAGATAGTAGGTAGAGGATAAATATTGCTATTTTATAATTAGCTTGCCTAGATATAAGAAAATTCTTGTTTGTTCTCTCTCCATAACTGCACCTAGGCCAAAATATACACAATATGTAAATTTTTTTTAAAAGAAATAAAAAGAGTTGAATAGTTTAATGTTGTATTTGCGCTTAACTTGAAAGTCTTAACATTAATATGGTTCATCTCAGAAACGGTTCCGACTCCGATTCCGATATCGGTTCCGATCAAATCACTTTCGTCACATCCCTAAAGACAGTAAAAGTTGTTTATTTATATACTTCTAGTTATGACCCACTGTAGTTTTATTGTTTCTTTACTGCACTATTAATTAGAGAGGTTCCCAACTGTCTTATATATGTTAATGGGTCGAACTAGAAGGATCGGGATTTATGCAGTAAACTCGTTTTATGGTAATTGACATGAAATTTAAAAGCGACTGGGTAGATTTATTTGCGAAGAACAAAGGCGGTTCAGATAACTGGGATAGTGATTTGTTTTATGGTTAGTTTCAGTGATGTTTTTCGGAAATCGTGATTTATGCGACGTTTAAATTGACTTTTACTGGTGATAAGCTCTAGTGGTGTCAAAGAGTGTGTAGAGAGTACGGCCCTGTAATTTTCGAGAGACACTACAATTTGAAGGCGTCGAAATGAGATCTTTGCGCAAGATCTGCGGTGTATCACTCACTGATCGCGTTCGTAATGAAGATGTAAGAAAGAGACTTTGTGTGAATGATAGTATCGGTGTAAAAATGAAAAAAGGCATGCTCCGATGGTTCGGGCATATAGAAAGAATGTCGAATGAGCGAATGACTAAACAGATATACAATGCGAATGTGGATGGTTGCAGAGGCCCTGGAAGACCAAGACTGACCAACCATGACCAAATAGGTCGAGTTCTGTTTGATGGTGGGATCAAAAGTCTTAGGAATTGGCGTGCATGTATGAAGAGAATGATGAAGGTAGACGAGGCACGAGAGGTTTGTCAGAACCGGGATATCTGGTGCTCTACACTCTCTGCCTACCCCGTTAGGGACCTGGGGTGAAGATACACTACAAATTTGGGTCATAGCTTACTGCAGCCACCCATCACCCGACCAGCACCGCCTCATGTTACGGCGTCAACTCGTTGTCGACGAGTGGTCCACGGGTGAAAGACGCGAAGTAACTTTTGGAACATCCTTTAAGTTAAAAATTTACGTCACATGCATATTACATTTAATTTTTTACCTATGTATAAAACCGTAACTGGATCACTTCTAACAAAATAATGTTGTCTCGTTCACACTTAGTGTATTTTGTATTTCGTCACAGCGCGAAAAAGTAATAGAAATATTTAGATGTACGAGTATATCAAATTTTGTTACTACCTTCGTTAAATTGTATATTATTATTTCTTTTATGTAATAACTGTGATGTTACTGTTGTCGTACCTACATAGATTCGCATAAGCATACCGGACAAGTCTTGGTGACTTTTGGTTTGCTTTGATGTACATATTTTGTAATGTTTTCTTAAATAAATTATTTTAAAAAAATAAAAAATCTGGTGAACCACTCGCGGACGGCGCGCGGTCCGCTTGGAAACGGCGAGTTGGCAATGCAAAGTCAACGTAAGGTAGGCAAGTGGTCACCGAATGGTCCACTCGCCGTTCGCGCGTGGACCGCGCTCCGCCCGCACGTAGACGGCTTGCAGTCGAGGGGATTTAGTGTCGATACGGAGCGAAGTTGATGTAATGAGCACAGACCGCTCGAGGCGGTCGAGCGCTGGTCGGGTGCCGGGTGGCTGTAGTGAGCTATGACCCTTAGGCTTTAGGGGTAGCAACGTGTTTACATTGAAATCTCTGGTGTAGTGTTGTTTATATGGTACGGTATTCACTTATCATCAATGTGAACTGTATGCTTGTTTGCCTCTTCATCACAGAAGTTGTTTTTTCTTTATCGCTAAGTTTCAATTTAAAAACACAGGTTTATTTATGTAAGGAAGGTTGCAAAAAAGCATTTTGACCTTAGTCCTTGTGTGGGTGCCAATAGGCTGCAGTCATCACTTGACATCAATGTGAACTGTATGCTAGTTTACCACTTCCATTACATCAAAAATACTTTTTTACCACCGACGTTACATAATACAGGTAGGTATACTTACGTGTTGTCCGGGGGTCGGGAATCGAAATCGTGATCACTCGGATCATCCTAGTAACCACTAGATCAACCGGATTGTTGTTCCAGCGCACGCGTCTCTCATTGCACTACATTACACAAACTATAAACATTCACCAACACCTGCTTTGCATTTAAAATGAATCCCATCTCAAGACGCCTCGTTAAAAAAACATAGCACTTGTCGAATATTAATTTGACGAGTTAATTTACTCGAGAGCAATTTGTTTTGTGGCTTTAAGACGACGTAAATCTTATAATTAATCAGAGAAGCGTGAATGTTAATAAGGAAATTGGCTTGATACATATAATTACAGCTAAATTGAATGTTATGTTTTGTTCAAATATAATTTTTTGATTATATGAAATACAAATTAAAGAAATTTTAAAAATTATGTCCTTATCTGTGGGCGGGAGGGAGCCTAAATACCAACTTGGTCCCCTTGACTCCATCAAAAACGTCCCATTCGAATCGTCAACGATCCAGAAATCACATCGACTCTAAAATCTGAGTTTGAGAAGAGACATTGGATGTCTGTGCATTTCCTACCGCCTCTACAATGGCGAGTGCTTTAATGAACTGTTTGATCTGGTGCCATCGTCTCCATTCCTACATCGCTCCACCTGCCGAAAAAAAGAAGTTCCACCCGCACAGATTGGATACTTGGAAGTCCTCAACAGTCCGTAGTGATTCGCGCGTTCACTCTTGCTCTGAACATGCAAATTGTGGGACGAACTTCCCTCTGAGGAGATCCCCTGGCGTTACAATATGGGTTCTTCAAAACAGGCGTCCTAATGAGTCTTCCAGAGCTGGGTGCGCGTCGTCAACTTCCCTGGTGTTATAAATGTTCATAGGCGAATGTAACTACTTTGCATGGCCTATCTGCTTGTCAATCCTTTGACATAAAAATAAGTTCATAGGTAATTAATTACAAGAAAATAGAACCTTACGTCCTTTAGGCAGTGACACTAGACTGTGAACTGTGTAATATAATTATAGTAGAAACAGACGTCCGGATTCGATACGGCGGACCGAATCCGCCGACCATATCCGCTTTCGCTACACACGACCAGATTCGATACGGCGGACCGAATCCGCCGACCATATCCGCTTTCGCTACACACGACCAGATTCGATACGGCGGACTGAATCCGCCGACTATATCCGCTTTCGCTACACACGACCAGATTCGGTACTGCAGACGGAATCCGCCGACCAAACCTGCGCAAACGAACCGCATCGGACTTGATTAATAATAATTATGTCCGCAGGACTCCTCTACACACGGCCAGATTTGGTTCGGAGCGTACCGAATCCGCGGTCCGCTCCGTACCAAATCCGGACGTGCTATATCTACTTATTTCTATTCAATAATACGAGTATGATAGTCCGAAAACCAGGGCCGTATTTAAGACCGTTAAAAAAATCCACAATAATCTAGAAAATTAAGAATAAGTAACATTATAGCATAAAACGTGAAAAATAACCCTCAAATGCTGTCCTCTTTGTCAAACGAGATTATGTAATTACTGCGGGCACTAGCGTGGTTAAAAACCCTAGAGGTTCTCTAATTAATTAACGTTAACACAATTAATGACCCTCGGCGAAGTCTTGAAGCGGTTGAGAATTTCCAGTTTAATCTTTGATACCACAGAAAAGAGAAAACGTAGTGGAATTAGTATCGAGAATTATTTTATGGAAACACAAAGCAAAGCTGTTGTTGTAAATGTTATAGCTGGATTATTGCCTTAGGAGTCCAGTGGTAGCAGGTCACTACTCTTAGAGGGCTATCAGAGATAAAGGTGAAAAATCCACCCATTTTCTGCTAGTTGCCCAGTACCTACCTTGGACTTTGGTAACGTGCCCGGAGATGTCAACAGGCTTGCCACCTTTTATACGGGCAACCCTTGATACGTCCCATTGCTGGGCACAAGTCTCTCCTCTTCTTAGGTGGAGGTCTAGAGTTTACTCCACCACGCTGCTCCATTGCGGGTTGGTGGAGATAATGGTTAGTGGCCAACCCGCTGTCTGATGTTTTTAAGCCGCCCATAAGGCCTCCGACAAGGTTTAACGACTGCTATATATCGATAGCAACCGGGACCGACGGCTTTACGTGACCTTCGAAGCACAGAAACGCACATTTTAATTTGCCTCTAGCGATCACCCATGAGACACGCGACCGCGCCCGTATCGCATAACTGAGTAGATCGCTTCCGATCTACACCAGCCGCGGGGCCATGCGCGCTTGCTTCCACCTGTGTTTTTTTTATGTCATGGAAGTGGCAAACAAGCGTGCAGTTCACGTTGATGTTAAGTAGCCTATAGACACTTACACAAAGACCAAGGTCAAAATGCAGATGCGTTACCACTCATTAGGCCTAAGGTGTTATGTCTCGGTGCCGGATATTACAGTGCCGTACATTACCACCTGACTAGAACACGATAGTGCTGAACACTACCATTTAGCGGCAAGTATATTAGGTAATGCGGTGGTGCCTACGCCCGCGAGCTCCGTCACTGGAGCTCTACCACCAGTAAGTAATACACACGTGTTACATAAACGATTGAAAAAGTTAAACATAAAAGTGGTTTTATTTAAGTTTCACCATGTGGACACGCACAAAAATATTGTCGTGTCCAGACGACGAAATAACAAGTCATTACAATTTCAAATTTAACCAACTGGACATACGTGTGTCCGGTCGTCCGTGTCGAGTTGACGAATAACCCGAATTAACTACTTAATTGATCAATACATGTTTTATATACACAAATATGTCGGCGGTTATAATAAAATCAATTGCTGTTCGTTGGTCTCGCTAAAACTCGAGAACGACTAAACCGATTTGGCTAATTTTAGTTTTGAATGGTTTAAAAAAATATGAAGAAAGTGAAGGGTATCAGTAAAAACCACAATTTTATTTTTCCTTACAAATAGTCCGTATCTATCAAACCTGATGACACATTATTTCATTCTGAGACAATACGAAGTTTGCCGGGTCAGCTAGTTAATTTTTATAAAATTATTCTTCGTAAGTTTTCGCGAGCTTCATACATTGTAGAAATTAAACTTGCGGGTTTTCTCGCGTACGGGCAGACTGAGGCACTGGGCGGTCTGCCCGTGACTACGATAGCTGGAAAGCGACCGAAACGTCGGGTGTAAGAAGAAGTTTGGGAGTGTTGTATACGCGAGAAAATCCGCAAGTTTAATTTCTACAAAATTATTCTTTTCCTCTGCTTATCCTTCGAGGAATATAAGGAAGGCAATAAACCTCGACTGGTAGTAGAGTTTCAGTGTAGGAACTTGAGAACGTAGGCACCACCGCATTACCTAATCTATCTGCCGCCAAATGGTAGTGTTCAGTACTATCGTGTTCCGTTTAGATGGTAATGTAAGGCCCCATAATAAATATTTTATTTTATTTCTTATTTTAAAGGAAAACAAACAGCGATTTATCTATACTCATATTATAAAGCTGAAGAGTTTATTTGTTTGAACGCGCTAATCTCAGGAACTCCTGGTCCGATTTGAAAAATTCTTTTAGTGTTAGATAGCCTATTTATTGAGGAAGTCTTAAGGCTATATAACATCACGCTAAGCCGAATAGGAGAAGGTAGGTAACATTGCACCCGCGCGAAGCCGGGGCGGTCCGCTAGTGTCGTTCACTCATTTCATAAAAAAGCTACGTTTTTTGTCTTGAGCATTGTAATACTTATAAAAATTGTTTATACCCTTCCTTTGTTTGTCATCTAGACTTTCAGTAAGAAGTATGGTAAACATTTCATCCCTAACTTTAACCCCGTTGTATGTACCCAGTCGACATGCCTGACTTGCCTATCGCAAAGAAAACAAACAAGTGTATTCATCAGCGAAATTCTTTTCAAATAAATCAATTTGGTTGATAGCATCTCTCGGAATGACGGATTCTAAGTGACCAGTTTGTAGACGTGACGGATTGGGGCTAACGGCCCGGATGGAACTATTTTCAGGGTTGTCCAATTTAAGTTTTTTTTTTGTAAGAAAGGTGGCAAACACACGTGCAGCTCACATTTGTGTTTTTTTTAACTAATTATAGTGGCAAACAAGCATGCAGTTCACATTGATGTTAAGTGAGTAGTAGAGTTCCAGTGACGGAGCTCGCGGGCGTAGGCACCACCGCCATACCTAATATACTTGCCACTAAATGGTAGTGTTCAGCACTATCGTGTTCCGGTCAGGCGGTAATGTACGTCCCTGTAATTTCCGGCACAGAGGCATAACACCTTAGGTCTCAGGAGTGGTAACACATCTGCATTTAACCTTGGTCTTCGTGTGGGTGTCTATAGGCTGCAGTCAACACTTAACATCAATGTGAACTGCAAGCTTGTTTACCACTTACATTACATAAAAAAATAAATAATAATAATAATGATATCAAAGTTATCAATTCATTTATTTTCAGACCATTTGATCAATAATTAAAATAAATAAACAATAAATCTTAGAATTAAAAATTAAAATTAAATAAAATACATAGTAAAACATGAAATTACAATTATAAATAAATAAAGAATGTCAAGTACTTAATAACTAGAGCAGACTATCGAGCTACTATTTTAAAAAAGTAAAGTTATCAAACCATATTTTAATAAATTATTATTTAGTCTTATAATTGACGCAAAATAAATAGACAACCCTAGGAAAAACTTCCACTTTTCTATTACAAGACATAAGTCTTTTTACGACTTCATCCGTCTAATGTAATGAATACTCTGTCTGTCGGTGCGTAAGCAGCGATGGATTACCATCTGTTTGTTTCATTTCACTCGCCTTTTGAGTTTTCTAGGGTTCCGTACATGGAAAGTGGAAACGGATCACTTCGTCGGTGATACTGCAATAGCGCTTAACCAACATTGGAAAATCTTCTAAAAATGAATTTTACAGGAAAGCAAAAAAACTAAATTCCTTGTTAAATATTTTTTTAATGATTGTTGCAAAATAAATTTTAGGTACTAAAGGAGAATCTTAACCTAATCTCACAAGTATTTAAGCGATATAATCAGTAATTAGTTAGAATAATCACTTACGCATTATTGAGGTAGCAAAATCTGCACATTTTTGGTAATTATTAGGCCTTACGCGCTATCAAACCAAAAATATACAACTAAATAGTATAAAAATCTCAAATATTTTATGTTTAAAATACCAAAATTAAACTTTTTTCAAGTCTTTATAATTATCAAACTTAACAGTTTGCTTGTAACACAACCAGTTATAAACATAAATCATCGAGTCTGAACAACAAAATCTTCTAAACTTAACAATTAGAATAAAAAGTATCTTTTATTTTTAAAGAAAAATGGAAAGAAAAATTTGACTTGAGGCGAGACTCGAACTCGCGACCTACTGGGAATCTAGTCCAGTAGGTCCCAGTAGGTCGCGAGTTCGAGTCTCGCCTGAAGTAAAAAGTCGTAAGTCGAATGTTCCACGTACAAATTATAAAGTTGGGACTTTGAGTATACTTTAACGTAATCTCGTTTGCTTTGGGTGTTATCAATATTCTGTGGCGCAATAATGCCCTTTGGTGGACAGCTAGAATCACCAAGCCAGTACCGAACGACCCATTTTTTTATGCCAAGTGTGTTCAAAAATGTCGTCAAGCAAACCCTTTTTTTTACCATTAACCGGCAAGTAGTATATTTTAGTACATTCTCGTCTAGAGTTTTTCTGCTCGTATCCTTTTTATCTACCATTGAAGAAACAAACATTTTCTTTTCAGGCCCCTTCATTCTCCAAAAACTATTAAAAATGTCTAATCGTGTCTCTTCAGTCATTTGAAAAAAAAGTGGAATTTAGTTTGGATCTGATACAGAATCATCTGAAGAGAAATGGGAAAATACCGGTGTGTAAGGTGCAGGAAGCGCGTTCATTTGATCGAGGATTTGTTGCTTCTTTCGAAGGAGTTCTTGTCGACATTTTTGTAGGTCTTTCAAAGTCATAACTTGGCTGTTGACATCGGCTCTTTGTAAATAGTCTACGTCACACGAACTTAGTGCCTCATTTGCTTGCTCTTCTGCCATGCTAAAAAATAATAACTGAATTAATTGGTCAGCTTGTACATCCTAATTGGATTAATTTCAAATTACTTATATGCAGATAAACACCATTTTTATAGTGAAACTGACCTTATAGAAAGCTGGGATCCTAGAACTAAAAACATTTAGAATAAAACCAGAAAAATGACTAATCGGCAGCAAAAACACAGCTTACCTAAGCAAAGTGAGCAAAACATACTTATAATAAAAAAGGTTTCTAGAAAGTTACAAGTAGCAATCTGGTTTAATACCACTGTAGGGCAAAAATTAAACATCAATAATTCCGCGGAAGTACAAAAAATTCACGTAGAATAATTTATAGGCAACCGCGTAACTACCAAATAAAGTTTGATCATGACTTTATGTGCAAAACACAATAAATACTTGAATATATAATAAATAATTAACTCTCTGTACATTACAGAATTAGTGTATAGTACTTACATAGAAATATCTTCAGTAGCTCTTCGATGATAATATATTTTTTTCAGAGTAACGCACAAAACACTCTCACGCACCTGTATAATGGCAACCCATTATACGTCCCACTGCTGGGCACGAGTCTCTCCCCTGTTTGGGGGGAGACCTGGAGCTTACTCCACCACGCTGCTCCAATGCGGATTGGTGGAGGTGGGTGGGTTAGTGGCCAACCCACTGTCGGATGTTTTCAAACCGCCCATAAGGCCTCCGACAAGGTTTAACGACTGCTATCCATCGATAGCAACCGAGACCGACGGCAACGTGCCCTCCGAAGCACGGAAACGCGACTTTAATTTGCCACTAGCGGTCACCCATCACACTACCCGACCGCGCCGGTAGTGCTTAACCGAGCAGATCGCTTCCGATCTACACCAGCCGCTGGGCCATGCGCGCTTGGTTATAGGCGTTACGGATGATACGAGAAGGAGCCAATCGGCAATAGAAACCTACAGCCGCGACATCTCATTTTTGCTACTTTTGTAGTTCCGCGGTATTTTCCAATGTTGGATAAGCGGTATTGCAGTATCACCAACGACTTGCAAATTCGTCACTCAATAACTCGTTTTTGTCTGTGCTTACGTTTGTTACAATTACAACAAAAAAAACAAGTTAAAATTTGTGGAACACATAATACACTTTTATGTAAATTATTTTGGCTCCGTAAAAAAACCTTTTTTAATGTCAAGAGGGTGACAAGCAATCATACAGCTCACATTGATGTTAAGTGATGACTGCGGCTTATAAACACCTGCACTAAAAACCAGAGGTTAAAATGCAGATGCGTTGCCAGCATTATAAAGGAGATGTTGCAAAAATGTATGGACCTCCGGCCATGTATTGTACACAATATCATTAACAGGCAAAATCAATATGAAAACGTTTTTTTACAGCATATTTTCACTTATTTAGCTTTGTTTGCAGTTACAAAACATTATTTGCAATTAGAATTGCAACTCAAAACCAACATGGCGAATATGGCGGGCGATGTCATTTTGACAAATTCCACTAATAATCGATACTAACCGATTTCCAATTTAAAGAAATTCATCGGAACTTCTTTAAATTGATCGATTCGATACATCGTTTTTTTGTTAATATGTGACGCATTAGTTTTGTTTTATCTACATAGGTACTATCCCAAGCATAGGCTGTCTCGCCGCCGCGTTGTACATGGTTGAAAATTATAAAAAAAAATGTGGTTGTAACTCTAAAATATATTAATAAATAAAAGAATTGTATTTTTTTCGGATTCTTCTTTAATTTACCCATTTTTTGAGGTAGTGTACGAACCAGAGCCGAGCTCGCAACATCTCTTTTGTAGAAGACTCATGAGTTTACGTTTTTTTTAGAAACAGGAGATATGAAATTCTACGGAACTCTTTGCCTGTGAGTCCGACTCTCAATTGACCGATTTTTCACTATCTAGAGACATCGTAAAACAAAGGAATTGTATCTTACGTAGAGTGGAGAGGGTTCGTAATGGGCTTCTATTCAAATGAAATGTTGTGATGTTTACTACGAGGCAAGTACATATTTTGACTTCAGAAATTAATCACAAACTGTTTAGAAATAAATAATATTTCGAGCGAAAACCGAACCTGCGACCTTCTTAGGATAACCAGTCCAGCCGCTTCACCACTTTGCTACCGAAGACCCCATACATTGGTTATCCTAAGGTCGCAGGTTCGATTTTTGCTGTAAATATTTTTTTCTTACCAACCTGCATGAAGACAAATTTTATATTCAATTTCTAAATTCACTCGTCTTTGTTATTGTTACACAAAAATAAAATCATGGCTACCATTTTGACTTAAATACGAAAACTTAATTTTTTCAACAAAATGAGATTTAATCGACCATTGGCTTTTATGTAAAATGCTGAACAAAATACCGAAATTAGTTAATAAGTACAAAAAATATCTCAATCCTACGGAATCGTGTGCTTGTAAGTCCGACTCGCACTTGGCCGATCTTTTTACTATCAAGTGACGTCGTAAAGCAAAGGAATTGTCCCACGTAGAGTGGCTGGGGTTGGAAATGCGATTCTATTCAAATGAACTATTGTGATGTATAAAGCAAGTCTATATTTTGTCATTACGTATGCATATCACTGCGCTGATGTTTTTTTTGTGAGATAAGATTTTCAAGTATGCAATACACGTTGATAGCAAGTGAATACTGCTTGGGTATCTACACATAATCTGGAGCTATCAATGCGAATGTTGTGCCATTTCTGAGCCTAAGGGTCATATTTTTACTGGTGATAGAGCTCAAGTGATGGAGCTCGCGGGCGTAGGCACCACTGCATTACCTAATATCACAGTATATAGGTAATTAACACGTTCGTTTTCTTTAGACTGTGCTAATATACTTGCCGCTAAATGGTAGTGTTCAGCACTATCATGTTCCGGTCAGGTGGTAATGTACGGCCCTGTTATTTCCGGCACAGAGGCATAACACCTTAGGCCTCAGGACTCATCTGCATTTTTACTATGGTCTTTCTGTGGGTGTCTATAGGCTGCATTGGTCACTTAACATTAATGTGAACTGCATGCTTGTTTGCCACTTCCATTACATAAATAATATCTCACTAGAGCCACCCGGCACCCGAACAGCGCCCGACCGCCTCGAGCGGTCTGCGCTCATTACATTCGCCTCGACCGCAAGTCGTCAAGTCGCGAGCGGCCACCACTAGATTGTCTTGAGTTGACTTTGCATTGCTAGCTCACTGTTCCCAAGTGGACCGCGAATTGGTAGAATGGTCAATATGTAGAATATGTAGAATGGTCAACACTAACCTTCTTTAGATGTTTTAAAGGTGAATGAAGAATGAAGAATGCATACCTATGGTACTTACCATAGGGACGCATTCTAGCTCTTTATGTGGTCCACGCGCGGACGACGAGTGGACCACTCGGTGACCACTAGCTTGTCTTGAGTTGACTTTTCATTGCCAACTCACTGTTCCCAAGTGGACCGCAAATTGGTAGAACGGTCATTATGTGGAATATGTAGAATGGTCAACACTAACCTTCTTTAGATGTTTTAAAGGTGAATTAAGGCCGGAGTTTAATGGAGCCCAATGATAGGTACTATAGGTACGCATTCTAGCTCTTTATTTTATGGTATCAAAGTGCACATTGGAAATTCTCTGGCCATTGAAACCGATACAAAATACAGGCTTTGCTCTCCCAAAGGAGCTAAGTAACGTTTTCTATTAGAAAAGCCGTTTATATTTCGCGTGGGCGAAGTAATGTGACCTTTCGATGTAAGAAATATATTATGTTTACTAGATATTAGAAATTATTGTGTATTATGTTAGCACAATATGTGGTAAACAGCTTACCTATGATGATATCTGTATCTCATAATAATGACAACCCATTATACGTCCCACTGCTGGGCACGAGTCTCTCCCCTTTTTTTGGGGGGAAAGCCTGGAGATTACTCCACCACGCTGCTCCAATGCGGGCTGTTGGGGATATTTGAAAAACATCCGCTGTCGGATGTTTTTCAAACCGCCTCAAGGCCTCCGACAAGGTTTAACGACTGCTATCTATCGATTGCAACCGGGACCGCGTTTCCGTGCTTCGGAGGGTACGTTAAGCCATCGCTTAACGTACCCTCCACGGAAAAGCGCATTTTTAATTTGCCACTAGCGGTCACCCATCACACCCCTGACCACGCTCGTATCACTTAACCGAGTAGATCTCTTACGATCTACACCAGCCGCTGGGCCATGCGCGCTTCTGTATCTCATGGACATGTAATAAATTTAGTCCGAATTTATTCCCGAAGTTAATAGATGAGCTAGTTTATCAGTCCGCCGGCGGGCCCCTGCAGCATGACACCTTAGATACTGGCAACGATAATGGCAAACTGGCGTGAAGTTCATATTGATGATAAGTGAATGGCGAAACCTATAGACATCTATATATAAACCAAAATGCAGATGCTTTGCCATATTTGAGGCATACAGACAATACAACTAAGGTCTCAGGGTGGCAACGCATCTGCATTTTGACCTCTGGTTTTTGTGTAAATTGCTGCAATCATCTTTTATAACATCGATGTGAAATGCATGCTTGTTTGCCACCAGAAAACACATTACATTAAAAAAACAATACTAATATAAACAAATATCACATAACGCTGTCACTATGTACTACAAACACGATTTTCACTTTTCTCTCATTAAGTGAAAGCAAACACTTTTTAAGCACTTGTTTACGCAACAGTCCAATACTTATCAATTCATTGCACTTTATTAAATTAATTGTACAGTCGTGCACAGTCGATATAGGTACATTTCGTCGTTCCGCAGATGTGGCGGGATTACGCCGCCTCGCCAAATTAATTTTCCGGTAATAAATTCTGGCTGTATAGGAATTATGAGCATTATATAAATTACGGTGTCCCGCTATGGATATTGTTTCAAGGTGAGCTTATAGCATGACTTGCTGGCACGGCATAATATATGTGACTGAAAATTTCGTTGTCTAAGGCCTTTCGTGGTGAACAATATTTGAATAGACGCGAAAAATGTACGGTACAATTTTGTTCTTTTTTATGTAACCGAAGTGGCAAACAAGCATGCAGTTCACATTGATGTTAAGTGATGACTGCAGCCTATAGACACCCACACAAAGACTAAGGTCAAAATGCAGATGCGATATCACTCCTGTGGCCTAAGGTGTTATGCATCTGTGCCGAAAAATTACAGGGCCGTAAATAACCACCTGACCGGAACACGATAGTGCTGAACACTACCATTTAGCGGCAAGTATATTAGGTAATGCGGTGGTGCCTATCAGTCTATCAGCGAGCTCCGCCACTGGAGCTCTACCACCAGTAAAATGAGTGAAATGTTGATTTGTGTTCGATTTTTAAATGTGATTTTACACTTCTTACTAACACTTAACATTAAGTTAAAAATACTTCTGCTTTGAGGAGACCCTGTCCCACTATGAAAATAGTTATTAAGCATTATTTTAATACTTATGTACTTAATAAACTTATAATTTTATTGTTATCCACTAATCACTTTTTTTACATAAGTATACCTATAGTGAAAGTACATTAATCATGATATTTTTTTTTATGCCTGAAGGTTGACAGACAAGCAAACGCCATTTTTGAGGAACCCCATATTGTAGCACCGAGGGAGCACCTCAGAGGGAAGTTCGTTCCACAATTTACACGTTCTGGGCAGGAACGAACGTGAAAACCGCACTGTTGAGCACTGCCAGGTGTCCAGTCGGTGTGGGTGGAACTTCTCTCTTCGGCGGGTAGTACGGTGTAGAAAAAGAGACGGTGGCACCATGTCAAACAGTTCAGCAGAGCACTCACCATTGTAGAGACGGTACAACACGCACAGACTCCCAATGTCTCTGCGCAGGCTCAGATGTTCGAGCCTGTCAGTAAGTCCTGGGTCGTTAACAATACGAATGGCGCGTTTTTGTAGGGAGTCAAGTGGACCAAGCTGGTATTTGGGGGCTCCCGCCCACAAATGAGAGCAGTATTCCAGATGGGGCCGCACTTGGACCTTTTAAAGCTGTAGTAGCTGCACCGATGTGAAATACTGCCTCGCTTTGTTAAGCACCCCCAACTCTTTGGATGCCAACTTGGTCTTACACTTAATGTGACTCCCGAATTGCACTTCGTTCGATATGTCAACGCCCAGGATGCCGATACTCTTACCAACGGCGAGCGGAACGCCCTGGAACTGTGGTGCTACAATGAATGGGTTTTTTTTGCGGTGAACGCGCAGACTTGTATCTTCGAGGGGTTAAACTGTACTAAATTAAGTCGACCCCAATCCGAGACTCGCTTCAGAGAGTGCTCGATTTCAGACACAAGTCTAGTCCTGCTTTCCTCGATAAGTGTCCGGGAGGCATTTGCACGGCTAGTGTAGTGTGCATCTCCCGTACTATCATCGGCATAGCAATGCAAATTAGAGTTTTGCTCCAATATTTCATTGATATGCAGAAGAAAAAGCGTGGGAGATAGCACAGAGCCTTGCGGCACACCAGCGTTGATAGGTAGTCTGTCTGAGCGCTGACCGTCAACTAAGACTTGTAACGCTCAGACAGAAAGCTGGCTGTCCAGTTGCATAGCCTCTCGGGAAGATCGTAGGATGGAAGTTTCGCGAGGAGTGCCCTGTGCCTGACCCGGTCAAAGGCCTTAGCAATGTCCAGGCTTACAGCCAATGCCTCCCCACTCTTGTCCAAGGCGTGGGACCAATGGTGCGTGAGATATACTACTAGAAGATCACCAGCAGATCTGCCATGACGAAATCCATATTGGCGGTCACTGATCAGCTGATGATCCTCTAGATACTGCAGCAGTTGAGCATTGATCACACGCTCCATGACTTTTCAGAGTAGGGAGGTTATTGCTATGGGCCTATAATTTGCCGGGTCACTGAGATCCCCTTTTTTGGGTATCGGGTGCACGAGGGCGGTCTTCCACGCAGACGGTACGGTTCTTTGATCGTAGGAAAGCGAGAACAGGCGCGTCAGAACGGGGGTCAGCTCGAGAGCGCACATCTTCAACACCACCGCAGGGACGGAGTCCGGCCCACTCGACTTCTTGACGTCAAGGGATAAAAGAGCTCGCCTGACGTTCTTCTGAGTGAATTTGACGTCAGGCATAGAGCTTTTACAGTTTTTTTGATTAGTGGATAATAATAAAAAATGTGTTAATTGTACGATGAGATCTTGGTGACAAGATAATCATAATATTAATACGTGAAGCGAAAACTAAGGACCCCTTTTTACGGATATTGCGCGGACGGAGGAGTATGTAGCACAGTTATAGTTATAGTATAGGAGAAGTGGAGAACGCTAATATTTTTATGTGTGTGTTATTAATAATTATGTGTGTAGGTTTGTACATTTTTGTTGTACCCAGAAACAGCCTGTAGGTATTTCCAGATGATAAATTGAGGAAATAACAATATAAACATTTGACAACACAATTTCCCGGTAAATAGATAACGGCACCTAAGATGATACTTTCGGGGTTTTTGTTTCATCACAAAATCATTTATAATGTTTAGTTTTTCTGAAAAGGATGATTCGAATCGCATGTCAATAAATTATAGGGATGTCTGTTACTGAAAATATTGTTTCCCTTTCAACCTTTAGAAAGAGTCCTGAAATAGATATTCCGTGCGTTACTTTGTGTTCAAAATGATAACTGTCCTGTGACTGTAAATCACAACCAACACATATTTTTGTGAAAATCCACATACTCCAAATCGCCAGGAACTGGTATTAAATTTGAATACGCCTTTGAAAAATTTGAACGCCACTACGTTCGCGATGATCGAGTGAACAGCTTTGTGACCATCCTGTGAAAGAAATATCTTGTTAGTTATAATGCCCTAACGAGTCCCGTAACGAGGTGTCTGCAGGCAACTAAATGGGATTAATTTCAGCCCGCTATCAGGTGTAGGCCAATATGGTTTTAACTTAATATCTACCCGCTGAAAATGTATAATTGAAACGAGTGTAATAGATCCTATAATGACGCTTTTAGAAAAAATTGAAATGAATTCACCTTATTTGAAGTGTTCAACGTTCAAAGCCGCCTTTGTGAAAAGATAAGCTTCAGTTGTGGAACTCGAATGCGTAGAACCAGTTTTCCTAATTTATCTTTCGCTAAATTATTTTGGTTTGGAATTGCTTTGGTTCTATGGCTGTTTGTTACAAACAGTCTTTAATTTAGTGTGCCTTCTGGTATAGGACTCTTCTAGCTCCTTAGCTCATTTTCCTCTTACTTGTTTTCCTCTGCTGCTTTAACAATTTCTTGGGTACCAGTCTTTTATTATTCTTCGCCATTTTAACGACCTGCTCTCAAAATTTGAACACGGGCTTATAAATGAACGTCACCATGTTCGCGGTAATCGAGTGAACAGCTTTGTCACTATCCTTTTAAATAAATATTTTGTTAGTTATAATGCCTTAACGAGTCCCGTAACGAGGTGTCTGCAGGCGACTAAATGGGATTAATTTCAGCCCGCTATGGTGTAGGCCAATATGGTTTTAACTTTATACCTACCCGCTGAAAATTTGTAATTGAAACGCGCTTATAATGATGCATTTATTTATTTATTTAATACAGCAACAAAGCTCATCATAGTGTTAGTAACAATATTACTTAATTTATGTTAGTATTCCTATACTAAAATTAAACTTAAATAATTTTCACTATCACTTTGTGAATCACTGCTACACGTCCAGTATAGAGGTGGATAGCTTGCAGCAGTGATTCACATATAGACAATCCAACCTGCTCGAAATACAGTTCAGGATAATATTGCCGCTAAATGGTAGTGTTCAGCACTATCGTGTTCCTGTCAGGTGGTAATGTACGGCCCTGTAATTTCCGACACGGAGGCATAACACCTTAGGCCTCAGGAGTGGTAACGCATCTGCATTTTGACCTTGGTTTTTGTGTGGGTGTCTATAGGCTGCAATCATCACTTAACATCAATGTGAACTGCATGCTTGTTTGCCACTTCCACTACATAAAAAGGGCTGTCTCGCACCCGGCGCACCGGGAAGCGCATCGTTTTCTCATTGTCGTATAAATTTAGGGATTATTTCAAAAGATTGCAGTACATTACCGGTCGAAGTGTGCTATGTTCAAAGCTTCTAGAAGATTTTGGTTATGGGTACCATATCCATTTTTTTTACCCCATTACGTAATTAATTAGCCGTTAGTTCAATGTAGTGTGCTATGATGGCTATTTACGGCTCCGTTATTTCTGACTCAAGAGATATATATAGATATCAACGTTCTAAGTTTATATACTCGTAGATGTCAGTATAAACAGTTTGTGCGTAACGTTAATCACATACAAAATGAAGAGATGAGAATGATAAAAAAATGATCTTGGGCGGGATTCGAATCTGCGACGTCTGGATAACTACCCCAGGCACTTTATCACTCAGCTACCAAAATTTATCACTAAACTACCGATTCTTCACATCCGACCATCGATTTTATATTTCCCTTTTCATTGCGTTACGATTATGATCGAAATTCAAGAAATGTTGCTAATAACTGTGCTTATATCACTAGGTACTCCCGAGCCAATATGACCTGTACCGCAAAAAAAATATTTAGAAATTATGTCCTATTTTGGTAGCACAACCAGTATATATTTTTTTATGTAACAAAGGTTGCAAACAAGCATGCAGTTCACATCGATGTTAAGTGATGAATGCAGTCTATACACACCCTACCACACGCCACTATGTCGGTCCGGCTTCAGGATCAGAACTCGAAACCTATCCAACTGCAGCGAGTTGTGAGACAGGGAGATGTTATATCTCCGAAACTGTTCCCCGCTGCATTGGAAGACGTCTTCAAGCTTCTGAACTGGAAAGGACTCGGCATCAATGTTAACGGCGAGAACATCTCCCACCTCCGGTTTGCAGATGCTATCGTAGTCATGGCTGAGACTCTGGAAGACCTTAGCACAATGCTCAATGACCTCAGTAGGGCCTCCCAACGAGTGGGCCTTAAAACGAGCATGGACAAGACGAAGATCATGTCAAATGTCCATGTTACACCCACTCCTGTTATGGTCGAGGGTACAACACTCGAAGTTTTTGACGATTATGTATACCTGGGACAAACGGTCCAGTTAGGTCGGTCCAACTTCGAGGAAGAGGTCAATCGCCGAATCCAACTCGGTTGGGCAGCGTTCGGGAAGCTACGATACATCTTCTCGTCCGACTTACCGCAGTGTCTCAAGAAAAAGGTCTTTGATCAGTGTGTGTTGCCAGTGATGACTTATGGAACAGAAACGTGGTCGCTCACTATGGGCCTCATAAGGAGGCTCAAGGTCACTCAGAGAGCAATGGAGAGAGCTATGCTCGGAGTTTCTCTGCGAGATCGAATCAGAAATGAGGAGATCCGCATGAGAACTAAAGTTACCGACATAGCTCACCGAATAGCGAGACTCAAGTGGCAGTGGGCAGGGCACATAGATCGAAGAACTGACGGCCGTTGGGACAGAGCAGTTCTCGAGTAGCGACCGCGTACCGGAAAGCGAAGCGTAGGCAGGCCCCCCACAAGATGGACCGACGACCTGGTGAAGGTCGCGGGCAATCGCTGGATGAGGGCGGCCCAGGACCGTTCGTTGTGGCACTCTTTGGGGGAGGCCTTTGTTCAGCAGTGGACGTCTATTGGCTGAAATGATGATGATGACACACCCTCACAAAGACCAGAGGCAGAGAATATGCCAGAGGTCAAAATGCAATTGCGTTGCCACCCCTGAGACCTTAGTTGTTACGTCTCTGTGATAGTTATTACGAGGCCATGCATATCATAAATTGCGTTTAACGAAAAGTACAAACACAAAACATACACTGCTTACTGTAAATATAGCGAGCAAAGGTGTAAGTGGGAAACGTTAGGTGTCTCCCGTTATGAAATTCAGCGGTTTTCCGAGCTGTGACAAGTTGGAGTAGCAATTTGTCTGGCGCGGTGTGCTGTTATGATCCAGGCTTTATGGGTCCAAGTTTTCTAGGTATCGTAACTACCATATTTTTGTTCTTTTTATCTTGAAGGTGATCTGTCTAAATGCTTAATATCGCCACTTTGGAATTGGAATCTTATTCTTATTCATTTACTAGCTGACCCGGCAAACTTCGTATTGCCTCAGAATGAAATAATGTGTCAAAGGTTTGATACAAGTAGATACGGACTGTTTGTATGGGAAAATAAAATTGTGGTTTTTACTATTTCCCTTCAATTTCTTCATATTTTCTTACCGTTTAAACTTTCCAAAATGCATTCAAAATCAAAATTAGCCAAATCGGTCGACTCGTTCTTGAGTTTTAGCGAGACTAACGAACAGCAATTGATTTTTAAATATATAGATACCGGGGATACAAAAAAATATGAAAATGTTAGTTGAATCGGATATAGAAGAATCTTTTCTTTTGTCTTGAAGATTATCTATCTAAACCACCAAACATCGCTACTACAAAATTGAATTCTTATATTACAACTAAACACTTTTTTACGGATTTATCCCGCGTATATTAAACTGAAATATTTTTTTGAATACCATTTACATAACGCTCGTCACTATTTCTACCTTATTGCTGCGACTTCATTGGCGAGTTATTTGTAGGGTTCCGTACCCAAAGGATAAAAACGGAATCCGATACTGTGACTCCACTCTCCGTTTGTCTGTCACCAGGTTGTACCTCATGTACGTACCCCGTGATAGTTCGACAGTTAAAATTTTCAAAGATGATGTAAATATTTCTGTTGCCGCTATAACAATTTATTGTGTAAATCGTGCTTGTATGCAGATGAACGAATTCTTTACGAAATTGTTTTTTACGGCCTACAGATTACAGTCCACACTTAATAGCTTAAAAGGGCATGCTCCGATGGTTCGGGCATATAGAAAGAATGTCGAATGAGCGAATGACTAAACAGATATACAATGCGAATGTAGATGGTTGCGGAGGCCCAGGAAGACCAAGACTGACCTATCATGACCAAATAGGTCGAGTGCTGTCTGATGGTGGGGTCAAAAGTCTTAGGAATCGGCGTGCATGTATGTAGAGAATGATGAAGGTAGATAAGGCACGGGAGGTGTGTCAGGACCGGGATATCTGGCGCTCCACACTCTCTGCCTACCCCGTGAGGGACCTGGCGTGAAGATACAACATACATACATAATAGCTTTTCGACATACGTTTATAAGGCTTAACCTAATCACATTTAGAAAAGCAGTCAGCTTCTGCAATCATCTGAAAAAATCTTTCCGTTCATTCTACTCAATAACGAGCACATACATCATTCACTCACCAAACGATCATTCAAACGATCGTGTTCCATTCCAAGGTTTTTATCGTGCTCAGAGTTTCATTTTAAACTGATTTACTGAGATGCCTCCAAGACAAATGATCACTCTAGACAGCTCAGACATATAGCAAGCGCATAAAACGTCACTGTCTCACTCTTTCCGCGTGTAACAGATTGAGAAGGCTATATTGAATTGTTGAAAAGGATTCGTTTTCTTTATTGTAGTATTCGTTTGATGTGAAGGTACTGCGGGTTGAGGGGCTTCGACTCAATAAGCCTTTGGAATGTCGAATTTATTTTTACGTGATACAAATTGAATGACGTATAAATAGGGAAGGCTTCAAAGGAGAGTGCTCTACTTTGTGGTTATATTATTTTTGGCGGTTCAAGTGGGATGTTTGATGGGTGTGTTTGCGACGGTGATTCTATTGAGAAATAACAGCTAGAGATCTTCCAAACAACGTATTTTCAAGCCTATATTCGGAGAGTGTAGATGTGCTCTAAATATTTTTCCTTGTTCTGGAAGTTTCCCAGTGAAAGTGGTCGTTAGGGTCGTCACGACCGACGCAGTCAAATTTAATTTAGCAAAACCTAATACGTAAGCCGGTTCCCATTGTTCCCGCAAAATGAAAAAAAGGTTGTTGTCGATCAAAATCCTTAACACATGTCGCTAAATAAATATCAAATATCCAAACGCGTTTCCATTTCCTCTCCTGTTTGACACCTCGGGATAATAGTGTTGACTTGGGCCCAAGTACTGAAACCCGAGTGTTCTGTCACTTGACGTTTCGTAATCGATTACGAAATTGATATTTGGTATTTTTAGACGCTGTGAAAATGATGCTCCCTAGCTTCTTTTTGTTGGAGGCTGTTAAAAAATGTCAACATTGATTAATATTGTCTCAGTGGCTGGCAGTGGGTAGTCAACTTTTCATTGACTTGCAATCTCAGATTTGATCATACTGACATTTTTTTTCGTATAGTCGTAAGTCCGATAAAATAGGCATACTGACTTAGGGTTGCCACACAAAACTATACGACGCATTGCAGAAACTTGCAGTGCGAATTGCTGCGATGCGATTTTGTCCGACATGTTGAAAGTATGGTCACCTGAATCCATAGAGCAACACGGGCCACCGGCCGCGGCGGACTGGAAGGGAGTAGCCATAGCGTTTATTACCGATGCAAAACAGTCTGTCATTTTTTACGGGGGGATATGCGTGCGACACACACGCACACTACAAAAATCGTCTATTACTACGAAACTCACACCTTGACTTTAACAAAAAACAGAAAGAATTTCACGCACACATTTAAACATCTAGGCGACAGGTATAGGCGCATTTGGGCTTGTACTTTGACAGAGGGGAAAGCCTGCATATGGCTACTCCCTCCGGTGTTGCTCTATGCCTGGAGGCAATGACGTTGATAGCGCTGTTTATGTTAATAATTTGGCTCCCGCGGCGCCATGTTATCGGGCACGCATTACACCGACTCGAACTGTTACAACGAAAACTGTTTGTTTTATATCATTGTCATGACAGTGCGAATATGTTGATAAACACTTTACAGTACATTGAAATGTTAACGTAATGTGATAATAATCATATTTTATGGAAAATAGCAATCTTCTGCAATGTTCTTATCGAATGTTTGTCAACTGAGTCATATAAGGAACTGCCAGAATTTTCTTTTATTTGTTACAATGAAAACCTTGCAGAAGGAATGCGCGCTTATATTACCACGTCTCCTGACATTCTGCGTGTTGATTTCTTAATTACCGGAATGCTACTGTGCTGTGTAAAACTAAAAGCATTACTCCTAGAGGCTTTATACTGTATGAGGTTATTCAAAAATAGATTCCACAGTCCGTAATGACAGCGTGTCGACAATTCCCCTGTCGTTGTAAATGTTTATAGATGACAGTGACCGCTTTCCATCAGGTGGCCCGTCAGGTTATCAAACCTCTTTAACAAAAAAAACTTATCTAGGTCTCCTAATCCTCTGATCTAGTATACCTTAGGATCTCAGACTTGGCAGAAGTCTACCGCCACTAAACTGCCAGCCAAAGTTGATTGAAATGTTGATAATTTCAATGATGCTCATTACCGTTACCCCTATTAAATAAGATACGGCGACGGTGAAATGCTGGAGGTAATGACGTTGATAGCGTTTTTTATTTAATAATTGAGCACCCGCGGCGCGATATTATCAGGCACGCTGTTACACCGAATGCTTACAACGAAAAGTGTGAAGAAATTATATCTGTACCTAATTATGTCACCTGGCTGAATTTCACGGTTCACCATTGACCTAATCCTAAAAACAGAATAAAATAAATATTTAAGTGATAACAAAATTTTGCTCGATGTTAATAACGGTAACAGGTAAACGTCGTGTATGAAATATTCACAGAATAATTAGATGAATGTTCACGTTTAAAAATAAAATGAATATTTAAAGAGGGCTCCCATACAGCAGACGTGATATTTTTGTCATATTTTACAGATAATGATGCGGAATACTTCGTGCGTTAGTCTGTTATTTAATACTCTAGTTTCGCAGACGTATAATATTGCCTTGCTATAAAAAAACTTACTAAAAGAAGCTAACTAAAAGAAAACATTTACTCTAACTTAAAGAAATCCGTGAAAGTTAGAAGAAGCTTTAGTTGTGTAAATATACATTTATTCCGACGTACTTACGCACAGCACGAATGTGTATTACAATAAGGCTCCGCTTACAACGGAGTTAAGGAGGATTGTAAAGTCCACACGACGTCGAACAAGGTAGCGAAACATAGCAAGCCCTTCCGCGATTGTCACCGTGACATCTTGTGATCCTCTTTTCCACGTAATTCTTAATATGTGCAAATATACAATATCGAAACAAAAGTACCTACGTATTTTTTAATTGTTTACACAAAAAAAAATATATAACTATTAAATACTTTATCTACATTTTTCCAGCAGTAATCTACCACGAGGATACCAAATAGATGAACGCTACTGAAGGCAATTCGTTCTGTCGCGGAAAAATAGCTACTAAAATGTCACCTTCTACCTATGGAAGTTTGTGTTCTACATTATTCACTTCTGTATTTTTATACCACTGCATGGCAATAAAAGTGACGAGATGTGGACTGTATACTTGTTCCGCAACTGTCGTTCGCTAATCTAAAATAGGTACTTATTTAAATTCACAATCCTTTGTAGTCGAATCGGAAAAAAATACGACTATATCGGTATTTTGTATAAAATATTTTGTTATTCGGTTTGTTTTGCTTAGATATTTACGTATCTACCGACACCTCACCGCCCTAAATTTTGTATCCATACGAAGGAACTAAATAAATATACGAAATGAGACGCAGGAGGCAAAAAGCGACAAGAAAATCCACCCACATTTCTCTTCGAATAAGTAACAGGAAAGCAGGAAGTAATTTGTTCGACATCCACGGTGAGATAGACTCGGATGGTTTTTTGGATTTTTTCCTACGGAACCCCTCTCTGTCAATCAGTCTCCCTCGAAGTCATTTGCGCTAATCATGCAGTGTTGACTTGGGTGGGGTATTTTGTTTTTTTTTTATGTCATGAAGTGGCAAACTAGGAAATAGTTTGCATTGATTGTAAATAATACTGCCTATCAACATCTACATGAAACCAAAGATTTCAGTGTTGACGACCCGGTTAGTCCAGCGGTGTGAGATGACCGTTTGATTCGAAGGTTCGCGGGTTCGATCCCCGCACCGGGACAAATATTTGTATGGCCTACAGATATTTGTTTCGGGTCTGGGTGTTTGTGTATGTGTTGTATGTGTACAAGGGCACCCACGGCACAGGTTTATACCTAATGAGGGAGGAGTAAAAAGGTAGGTGCGTTGCCACTACATTGAAATCCTGCGAACTAAGGTGTGAAGCCTGTGTGCCAGAAATTATAGGGCCGTATATTACCCGTTTATTAGGGTTCCGTACCTTAAAAGGAAAAAAGGGACCCTTATAGGATCACTCGTGCGTCTGTCTGTCTGTCTGTCCGCCTGTCACAGCCAATTTGCTCCGAAACTACTTGACCGATTGAGTTGAAATTTCATGAATACATGTAAATTGGTGATCCAAAGATTAACACGACAAGTAAAATAATAAATTTTAAACTGGGGGGCCACTTATGCGGTGTAAATCAGAAAATTAAAAAAAAATCGTAAACTGTGTCGTGTGACATATCAAATGAAAGAAGTTGTTGTCAGCATCTCAGATATATTTTTTTTTATAATTTTTGCATAACGAAATTTGAAGTTATTTAAGAAAAACGACGAAAATTTACCATTCCCCCAAAATTTACCCCCCCTATCTCCGAAACTACTGAACTTAAAATTTTGAAAACAATGTGGAAAATATTTCTTTGCCTATAAATTACTGGAAAACCTATAAGAAGTTTGAGTATTCAAATTAAATCGAAAATTCTAAAAAAAACACATTGAATTTAGATTATGTACGGAACCCTCACCACGCGAGTCGAACTCGCACTTGTCCGGTTTTAGTGCTGAACGCTGTCATTTAGCGGCAATTAGATTAGGTAATGGTCGGTGGCCTATGGTCGGTGGCCTATGCCCGCGAGCTCTACCACCAGTAAAATATAGTTATAAATAATTTAATTTTTCACCTGTTTCCAAGGAAAAGTTGTTGTGTTGACAATGTTATTTCTAAAAGCAAAGTCTTTATCCACACGTGAAAAAATAAACTTGTCCATGCTTAACCTTCATCGTCGAGCTATAAAGTTTATGGAGCTGCTAATTTTTCTTCTTGCTTTCAGGGTTAGCTACAGTTTTTCATAATAATGAGTACCCTTAAACCTTGAAGCAAAGTCATTGTTTAAACAAATACCTTGTGTGCTTATTTACTTGCACACAAAATCTGCGAGTTACGTTTTGCTTTTGGTAACCAGTTTCTATCAGGTAACCCGTTCACGAGCCGATCAGTGATAAATTGGTGATTGGCCTGGCCTGGCCTTGAGTTTCGCCATTCGAAGTTTACCACCGTTAAATCGCACTGATCTGTTTCTAATTTTTGACATACATTCAAGTCAAAAATAAAAAAAAACTGACGCTCACAGCCCACTATGTATAAACCTGTGTCGTGGGTGCCGTTGTATACACACAACATATACACAAACACCCAGACCCGAAACAAATATCTGTAGGCCATACAAATATCTGTCCTATTGCGGGGATCGAACCCACGACTCTTCGAATCCAATGGTCGTCTCACACCGCTGGACTAATCGGGTCGTCAAATAAGACCCAGATCAGCGCCATGTAAATGATAAATTTAAGACATAATGATAATAATAAATGTATTCTTCATACTTATTTAATTAAATTTGTTGCTCTATTCTACGTGTTACGCTACGGTGTAAAAACATCCCCGTCACCATAGCACCTAGTAGAGGCACTGTTATTTTTATTACACGATTCGCGCTCCTTGGTACATGCTTGTAATACAGATTGCAAATATCCCGTTCGCCGGGATCGATACAATTGTTAGGGTTGTCAAGTTTAAATATGGTCGTTTCGTTCCAATTTCGTCCGTTTAGACAAGTTATTTTTTTTTACATCGCTGGACTAACCGGTTTTGACGACCCGGTTAGTGGTGTGAAACGACCGTTTGATTCGAAGGGGTTCGATTCCCGCACTGGGACAAATATTTGTATGTCCTATAAATATTGTGGTGTGGTGTTTGTGTATGTGTTGTGTGTGTACAAATTTACCATTTTGAAATATAGCCCTGTCATTTCAGACACAGAGGCATAGCACCTTCGGCCTCAGGAGTGGTAACGCATCTGCATTTTGACCTTGGTCTTTGTGTAAGTCTCTATAGGCTGCAGTCATCACTTGACATCAATGTGACTGCATGCTTGTTTGCCACTTCATTTACATAAAAAAAACTAAGTACACCGGTCATAATTGACCTGTCAACCCTATCCTCGCACGTGTTCGTGGGCTATCTGGGTCGAAAGGCTTTGATTGACACATGTATCAAAATGCGTTATTGCTTAGAATACCCGATGACGTTGGCGGGTTGACGGTGTGAAGGAACCACGGAATAGATAAATCTATTCTGTGGAAGAAACTTTGTATGAACTTTATCAGTATGTGTTATAATTAAACATAGTATAGAAGCACATGGTTTGGTCTAGTCGCTGGACCTTGGTTAAGAATTTTTGTCTGTCTGATTTATTTGTTTTTTCGCCGATTGAAAAGCAGAAATGGAATGCACTTAGTGCTCTCTGACTCATAAAAATAAGTGTAATAAAAATCCAATGCGTGAGAAGAGAAATTAGTTTCATTGAATCCTTACTGGTGGTAGAGCTCCAGTGACGGAGCTCGCGGGCGTAGGCACCACCGCATTACCTAATATACTTGCCGCTAAATGGTAGTTTTCAGCACTATCGTGTTCCGGTCAGGTGGTAATGTACGGCCCTGTAATTTCCGGCACAGAGGCATAACACCTAAGGCCTCAGGAGTGGTAACGCATCTGCATTTTGATCGTGGTCTTTGTGTGGGTGTCTATAGGCTGCAGTCATCACTTAACATCAATGTGAACTGCTCACTGTTTGCCACTTCGATTACATTAAAAAAAAATCCTCTTCGCGACCTACATATTCTTGCAAAAATTGCTTAGTTTCGCAAAAATTTACCAGTTTTGTGGTAACGTTTATAAATGCCCGAATATGAGTTCAAGAATCTTTAAAATCTGCGTGCTGTACCTATAAGAGATGTGTAACGCTCTGCACTCTGCATTAATACGGATTTATCTGGTGTATATTAAACATAAATGATTTATTAAATCAACCCGACGTTTACGAATTCTATTGAGGTAGCAGCAAATATATATTTTCTAAACTGCTGTCAGAAAAATGTCGCATTAAGTCTGCCCGGGATAACTGAAAAAAGAGCGAGACAAAAAAACTAAAAAAAATATATAATTATATTTTACAATACGCACGATAAAGTTTTATTTCAATGAGTATAGCTCGCGAAAACCGGATGTTTTCAAACCGCCCATAAGGCCTCCGACAAAGTTAAACTGCTATCTATCGATAACAACCGGGACCGACGGCTTATCGTGCCCTCCGAAGCATGGAAACGCGCATTTAATTTGCCACTAGCGGTCGCCCATCACACTACCCGACCGCGCCGGTAGTGCTTAACCGAGTAGATCGCTTACACAACACCAGCCGCGGGGCCATGCGCGCTTCTACCCTGTATATCATAATCAAAACAATGTAACGGCTTTTCTCCTAATATTGTTTGCTTTTTTGTAATGTTTATTACTGTTCGAAGGTGAGTTGAAGAGTCATTGAAATCGACGTGCAAATATAAAGAGAGATGTTTAGCGTTCTACACTTTGCCTATCCTGTAAGGAACTTTAGGAATGATGTCCCTGTCGGTATAATTATATTATATTGTAACGAAGCTACGCTTCAATTCGTCCACGAATTCACCGTAAAACTAATCAATTAGCGTGGATGCGTGCGAATGTGAATGGTTGCAGAGGCCCAGGAAGACCAAGGCTGACCTACCATGACCAAATAGGTCGAGTTCTGTCTGATGGTGGGGTCAAAAGTCTTAGGAATCGGCGTGCATGTATGAAGAGAATGATGAAGGTAGACGAGGCACGAGAGGTTTGTCAGAACCGGGATGTCTGGCGCTCTACACTCTCTGCCTACCCCGTTAGGGACCTGGCGTGAAGATACATAATTAGCGTGGCAAGCAACTATTTCCGAGGAAATTTCTTCAGTGTTTCCCCGTAAGCCGTGAACTGCAAATTACAGACGCTCAATAAATCTTGTCCAGAGGGCTCTCGCTTCTTAGTGTTTCCTAGAACGTTCCATAATTTACTATATCTAATACGGATTTTATATCTGGCATGTATGAGCTACACGGTGAGGTGAATATTTTTTTGTATTTTTACGATTAATAAAAAATCGGACAAGTGCGAGTTCGAGTTGCGTGGTGAGGGTTCCGTACATAATCTATATTTAATGTGTTTTTTTTAATCCTCAAACTTCTTATAGGTTTTCCAGTAATCTATAGGCAAATAACTATTTTCCACATTTTTTTCAAAATTTTAAGTTCAGTAGTTTCGGAGATAGGGGGAAGAATGGTAAATTTTCGTCGTTTTTCTTTAATAACTTCCAATTTATTTATGCAAAAATTATAAAAAATATATATCTGAGATGCTGACAACAACCTCTTTCATTTGATATGTCACACGACACGGATTACGATTTTTTTTTTAATTTTCTGATTTACCCCCCGAAAGTGCCCCCCCTGTTTATAATTTATTATTTTACTTGATGTGTTCATCTTTGGGTCACCAATTTACATGTATTCATCAAATTTCAACTCAATCGGTCAAGTAGTTTCGGAGCAAATTGGCTGTGACAGACGGACAGACAGACAGACAGACGCACGAGTGATCCTATAAGGGTTCCTTTTTTCCTTTTTAGGTACGGAACCCTAAAAAGCAAAAATGAATGCATCTCATGGTACTTGTTTACGCCAATCTCATTATTTATCGCTTTGCGGATTAATGCTCTAATTAATGATTAATGTTTTCTGACTCATAAAGATACTCGTATCATGAAAATCCAATGTTTGAGAAGTGAAATAAGGTTAAATTCTTAAATTTTTACTGAAAAGAGAATCCTCTTTTCAGACTGTCTTCTGTATAACGACAGAGCGTAGGCAGCCCTCCCCCCTCCCCCCCCCCTCACAAGATGGACCGACGACCTGGTGAAGGTCGCAGGCAATCGCTGGATGAGAGCGGCCCAGGACTATTCGTTGTGGCAATCTTTTTTGAAGGGCCTTCGTCCAGCAGTGGACGTCTTTGGCCTGAATTTATGTATGTATGTATGTATCTTCACGCCAGGTCCCTAACGGGTAGGCAGAGAGTGTAGAGCGCCAGATATCCCGGTTCTGACAAACCTCTCGTGCCTCGTCTACTTTCATCATTCTCTTCATACATGCACGCCGATTCCTAAGACTTTGATTACCTTTACCTGAATTTATGAATGTTGATATTACACTCCGAACGTTAGGTAAACAGTTTTTGTAACGGGAGTGTGTGTTTAAAGATATTTAGCATTTTACACTTGGCTTATCGCGTAAGAAACTTAAGGAATATTAATTTTCCCTGTGATGTATGTGCAAGATATATATATATATATATATATATATATATATATATACTGGAATTGGTGTCGAAAAGACACCAATTTCAAGACATAAACAGATTAAGATTACAAGACAGAGTTATTTGACTACCAAAAACCTAAATTGTTTAAGCGATTCCTGAAAATGGAACAATTACAGCAAAGCATATAAAATATAGGCGCCAAAATAAAGCTGTCATCGCTTTTAGAAAGAATATACAAATTAACCCCTCGCTGTCGCGTGTATGAAGATAAAGTGACAAAATTCAATTTGCAATAAAACGTTCCAGTTTACGCGTCGGCAGTTAATATTAGAATTCTAGCTTAGGATTAACGGAAGATCACGATGACTACACACATATCTGGCCAATCATGATGACTTGCAAGGACGGCTTTTATAGGGAAATTGATTACACACACTTCATTGGGTTTATGTGTGAGTGGTGTAGAGTTGTAGAGGTATATGAGTTACGTTTTCGCTGGTTTTCCCTTTGAATGTTATGTATGATATATTTGCGGATTTTTGCATATGTTAGCATTTTCTACTGGTGGTAGAGCACCAGTGACGGAATTCGCAGGCGTAGGCACCACCGCATTACCTAATATGCTTGCCGCTATTATCTGCGGTGTATCACTCACCGATCGCGTTCGTAATGAAGATGTAAGAAAGAGACTTTGTGTGAATGATAGTATCGGTGTAAGAATGAAAAAAGGCATGCTCCGATGGTTCGGGCATATAGAAAGAATGTCGAATGAGCGAATGACTAAACAGATATACAATGCGAATGTGGATGGTTGCAGAGGCCCAGGAAGACCAAGACTGACCTACCATGACCAAATAGGTCGAGTTCTGTCTGATGGTGGGGTCAAAAGTCTTAGGAATCGGCGTGCATGTATGAAGAGAATGATGAAGGTAGACGAGGCACGAGAGGTTTGTCAGAACCGGGATATCTGGCGCTCTACACTCTCTGCCTACCCCGTTAGGGACCTGGCGTGAAGATACAACAACAACAACAACTATTATCAGCACATTGATGTTAAATGATGACTGTAGCCTATAAACAGCTACACAAACACCAGAGGTCAAAATGCAGATGCGTTACCACTTCTGAGGCCTAAGGTATTGTGCCTCTGTGCCGGAAATCACAGGGCCGTACATTACCACCTGAGCAGAACACGATAGTGCTGAACACTACCATTTAGCGGCAAGTATATTAGGTAATGCGGTGCTGCCTACGCTCCGTCACTGGAGCTCTACCACCAGTGAAGTATTTGAGTTAGTCGGTCGGCCCCCTGATCCTGAAGATTCTTTCACAAGAAAGCTACACTGTTTAGAAGTGCTATAGGCTATATTTCATTATGATAGTAGTAATGTAGGTAACATTGCACCCGTGCAAATCCGGGCCGGCTGCTAGTTTTATATACAGGCAACAAACTATTTATATTGTTCGTAAAGGCACTGCAACACAGGACTCATCAGAATATCAGTGTTGCAGCACCCGCTGCAACAAATAGCTGAGATGAGTGCCTTTCACTTGATCTCACACAGCCATTATTTGTGTTTTTTTTTCTATTTGTTTCATTTTTTTTTCGGTATTATGTATGTGTGTGTCAAGTGAATAAAAATATTGTCTTTCTTTCTTCTTTCTTTCTTTCAATATAAACACTAGCGGTCCGTACTTTTTTTTTATGTTATGGAAGTGGCAAACAAGCATGCAGTTCACATTGATGTTAAGTGATGACTGCAGCCTATAGACACCCACACAAAGTCCAAGTTCAAAATGCAGATGCGTTGCCACTCCTGAGGCTTAAGGTGTTATGCCACTGTGCCGGAAATGACGGGGCCGTACATTACCACCTGACCGGAACACGATAGTGCTGAACACTACCATTTAGCGGCAAGTATATTAGGTAATGCGGTGGTGCCTACGCCCGCGAGCTCCGTCACTGGAGCTCTACCACCAGTAGTTCTACCACCACTGACTTCGCACGGGTGCAATTTAGGTACTTACATAATATTGCGACTATAAATTGAGATGTATGCTATCCTATCTGTTAAGTTGGCAACTGCACACGGTGTGCAAGTTTGATTAAAATCGGTTAAGTATTTAGAATTTTAGAAATATATTTTATTAAAAGAAAAATAGAAAGAAAAATTTTTACTTCAGGCGAGACTCGAACTCCAGATTCCCAGTGGCTGCGAGTTCGAGTCTCGTCTGAAGTCAAATTTTAAAACATGTCACAGTGTTAATAAATAATTTAAAACAATTATTAAGGGTAAAAGCGACTTCTCAACGATATTTAATGAACTGCAAAGTTTACTAAATCGGTTGCCTAACTTGCATAGTGTGGCAATAGATGGCGCTACTGCCACCATAAGGCAATGCAATAAATGTGAAGGAAAGATTTGACAAATCGGGCAGGACTTCGGTAGCTCAGTTGGAAGAGCGGCTGGACTAGATTCCCAGTGGCCGCGAGTTCGAGTCTCGCCTGAAGTCAAATCGGTTAAGTAGTTTAGGAGTCCATCGCGAACAAACACTGTGACATGTAATTTATATACATTATGAGAACTTAATTCTAGTCTCAGCGAACCAAGTCGCCATCCTCAGCTAGTCATGCACGCCTAATAAATACGTCATGAGCCAAAACACGCTTTTCTTTTATCACAACTCCCCACGGTAAAAGTGTAACATGTACATATAGTTCACAATTTCCGGTAACACGCGGCTTGCGGGGTTGAGGGGTGTGGGGTGAAACGGCAGATAGTGAACGCATCATCGCATAAACACAAGCGGACCTTGGTTACGGGAAAGCGAGAAAATAAAATGGCTGCGCAAACAATTACGAGGCTTTTTTTGGGGCATTTCACCCCACATTAGACATATTGCGTATACAGTTTATTGTTAAAGACCATTTTGTACTTGCCAGTATTTTTTTTTTTCATTTTATTTCTAAAACCTAACTTCACGGCTGTAATCTCCGAAGTGGTAGGCTGAATATAAATGCATGCATACAAGTATAGATGCAAACATCCTCGATTCGTTTTGGCCTGTGTAACACGTGGTGAGCCTATTGACATCTCCGTGCACATTATCATTATCATCACACCGCGGACACTCCGTCAAAATTCCATACAAACGCTTAATTTGGTCTCTATTACATAGACATCAATCAGTGATGTATATTTACACGTGCACCTGTGTGCGTAGCACGTACAAAGTACCAACCGTCGCCCAAAAGAGGGGAGAAGGTTGGGTGATGCGGGGAAATCGGGCGGGACGTCGAAGTGTCCATTCTATACGTAGTATTATTATATATACTCTGATACTGGGAAACTTTCAGAAAATCAAAAAATCCCAAAAGAACCACAAATAAAGCATTTCACAATACAACGTATTAACACAGTCTAAAGAAAACGAACGTGATTAAGCACATTTATGCTCAGTTTGAACTAACTCTTTGATAAATACAGATTTAAAATAATGTGCCCTAGTAAAAAATCGGTCAAGTGCGTTTCGGGCCACGCGCAGTCTAGGATTCCGTAGTTTTTAGGTTTCAATAATGTAATGAAAAAAATAAAATGGATGGGTGGAATTTTCTATGGAGATGTTCAAAAATTTCGAGTATTACATTTGGTCGACTACAACTTGGGGGGGGGGGCGACACTTGACTCTTACGAAAATAGGCACCTTAAAACTTTATAAATTACGAACAGTTAACTAACTCCAAAAATGATGTATGACAACATTTTTGAAAGACCGATCCAACTATATGCCACACTATATATGAACCGAAAAATAAAAAATTAACCGTGCGTTAATAATATTGCGAAAATACATGTAGGGGAGGTACCCGAAATAATTTTAATATTTCAATTTCTTATTCTACCACTTTGTCGGCGTGTTTAAGGTGTTTAATTGTACCAAATTTCAAGTCTTTAGTACTATTAGTTTTTGCGCTAAACCGCAGACGGACAGACAGACGGACATGTCGAAACTATAAGGGTTACTTGTTTACTTTGGGACCTTAAAAAACTGAAGCGTAACAAAAAGTACACACCAAAACATACAATAGATATGAAGCTCACTTCAAATATGGAACAGCAAACTCAAATATCATCGCTATCAAAGTGATTGCGAATACAAATCAACTTTCGTATGTATCCTTTGTGTTCGTTATTAAATAGAGTGTTTTCTGTTACAGGTACGTATTTGGAGTGTATTGTATTAGTGTGACCCCTCGGGTGAGTCTTAATTAATTTGTTATGTAATCCATTTTGACTTTATTTTTAGACAGATATAATGATATGGAATAAATAACATTGTGACTGTTTATGTAAAATGGAATAGGTCATTTATGAAATGTTTAATTTAATATGCAGATTATAATATTAATAAGAATAGAATCAAAAACTTTTTACCCCGTTTTTAGGGAACGTACGTATGGAGAAGCGTGAAATTTGACACAGTTTTCTATACTTCTATACTTACAGAGAAAACATTTGTGTTTGTGTATTTATGTTTGTTACGTTTCCACACAAAAACTACTGAACCAATTTCAAAACTTCTTTCACCTTTTTTTTTTAATTATGACATCGTTGTTACTCATATTGCCAGTGTCAAGTAAATTTCGTCTCTTTGTGGATCAAAAAGATATATAATCTAAAATTGTGTCTCTTTGTGGATCAAATAAAGTGTTTTTTTTTTATAACTAAGCGATCGAGCTCATTCTCTAGAGCTCTACCACTTTTAAAATGTAGTAATAAATGTATGCATAATCTATTAATATTATTTTATTAGTTGAGTTTGGGAATACATAACGGCCTTAAAATCGATGCTCATTGTCTCACAAGCATTTGTTTACAGACAGACATACAGACAGTACTTTTATCGTGTAGCAAATGAATAGAGCGTTAACAGATTATTAGGGAATTACAACGCGAATCTCGTGTGACTCAGCTCCCGCGCTAATCTCGAAAGCCGTCTGAGCGGTGTCACTTGCGATGCGATAACTGTTAAGGGGCGTCTTCGTCTGTGCGATTGGTGCGACTGACGCGCCTTTATAGTTGCATTTGCTTGAGTCATGTTTTTGCATTAATTTAGTGTTGTACCTACCTACGGTAATAAATCTTACTAGTAGCAGAGTTTCAGTGTGGGACTCGAGAGCGTAGGCACCACCACATAACCAAATGTATCTATCTACCGCCAAATGGTAGTGTTCAGCACTATCGTGTTCCGGCTAGATGGTAATATATGGTTTCAGGGATGGTAACAGGTGTGTAGATTTCTATATGCTTCAGTCATCACTTAACATCCCTGTAATCGGCATACTTATTGGTTACCTTTATACAGGGTTACGGACAACTAACGCATAAATCGTCTAAGGTGAGTTAGGTACGTTAAGACTAACAACTTTTGTTCGATGACTATTTCCAAAACGCAGTACATCACATAATAAGAAATGAAATCGTTTCAAATGGGACTTCTATCAATTGTTAACGCTACGTTTCATTCATTCCGCTGTAGCATAGATACAGACGATTATTTGTAGGCTCTACAGAACCCCAAAAGTTCTTCCTCGAAAGTCTTAGGACATATACTGTTCATTGTATTAATTATATTCCTGAAACTCATACTCAACAACGTATCTCTGATCGTGTTTATGACAGTGTTTAGGTTAATTATGATTGTCTTAAGGGCAATTCATCATTCCGAAAATAGTCTTATTTTCATATTGTACTTCCCATTATTTTTATAAATCATAAAAACATGTAGCGTAACAACCTAATCAAGCACGGTTTCTTTTGAAAGTTGAAAAGCGGTAGCGGTAGGCTATAAATCTGACAACAAACAGCACTAGCCCCCCAATAGACACGCGATATCCCGAACGTATCTCGTCCGGGCCATTTCACGATTTTCACCGCCTCTTTACAATTTATGCGATCCTGGTACTTGACGACGTTTTGCAGATGTAATGTTTCTCGTTTCGGATAAAAATTCCTCTTCATATTTCTAGCGATAGAGCTCCAAACTATGACGTCGGCAGGTGACGTCCCCTTTGCTTACAATTAGACGAGAATTTTTCCGCTAGTTCAATCAGGTTTTTTTATGTAAAGAAGGTGACAAATAAGCATGCCAGCTCACACTGATGTTAAGTGATGGCTACTTCAGCCTGTAGACATCTACATATAAACCAGAGGTCAAAATACAGATGCGTTGCCACCCCTGAGACCTAATGTGTCATGTCTCCGTGATAGTTATAACGGGGCATTAGTTACTCGTACATTACCATGTAACCGGAACACGAACACTATTATTTAGCGGCAGATAGGCTGTTGAAGAGTTTTGGCGGGAAATATGAAAGAAGCGTAATAAGCGTTTAATGTACAGCCCTGTAATTTCCGGCACAGAGGCATAACGCCTTAGGCCTCAGGATTGGTAACGCATCTGCATTTTGACCTTGGTCTTTGTGTGGGTGTCTATAGGTTGCAGTCATCACTGAACATCAATGTGAACTGCATGCTTGTTTGCCACTTCCATTACATAAAAAAAGCGTACGGTGAACTTTATTTCATTTTCTTGGTGTATTTTTTAGTTTTATAAATAAAGTTGATAAAGGCATATTACAGTGCCCGTGTATAGTGAAATAGAATAACAGTGCGAAAACACGGCCTTTCGGATTGTCGCCAAAACTTCATTGTAAATGTTCTGGTACAGTAGCCATCGTTTTACTCGAATTACTGACTGTGACTCTGACTGACGGACTGATAAATTGACTGACTGACTCCGACTACGACTCGAAATATCGTTTTACTTGACACTGGCGATAAGCGCAATAGCGATGCCATAACTTAATAAAAAAAGAAAGAAGGCTGTTGTCCAATGGACGTCTCTTCAGACTGAAGTGAGCTCCAATGTTGGATTTTATACCACGCCACTATTTTCTGACCTATTTGCCACTAGGTATCTATATACCTATCACAGGCACCAGTCTCCCACAAAAAATAAGGTGAATCAAAGTAAATAGCTCTAATTGTGTTTATTGTATGTAACCCTATCAACCTTTTTTTGTGAGAGAAAATAAATGAATTTTTATTATTATTAATCTCTCGTCAGCACGGGGTCCAATTTGAACCCCGGACTTGCTTGACAGGCTTGCGCGGGGACATGGGAGGTCCAACACGTAGAGGCCCTTTCGAGAATTTTGATCTACCTTGTAATAGGTTATATTCGGCGGGACCTCTCTCTGACTGCATCAATAGTTAATACAGGCACAGACAGACCCCGCAGAATATAATGGGGCTATTATAATGATAAGTGATTCGCCAAACTTTGGGCTATGTGGGTGAACTGGGGGGACTAGCTGGCTGGGCCTATGGAGTGAGATCCGGCACCTGCCTATATTCAACATCTCACATTATCGAATCCTACTTTAGGCAGGTGGTGACTCGCCTCTCCTTGGTGGGCCCCCCAAACAGCCAACCCGGTGGTCGACGGGGGGCAACACTGTTGAGAGAGGCTGGGGGTGTCGAGAGGTGTGGCCCCGGTTTCACCATCACGAGCGAGTAGTCTCGAGCTCGGAGCGGGCTTCCCCGCTATTAGGCCTCAGGAGTGGTAACGCATCTGCATTTTGACCTTGGTCTTTCTGTGAGTGTCTATAGGCTGCAGTCATCACTTAACATCAATGTGAACTGCATGCTTGTTTGCCACTTCCATTATATAAAAAAAAGCGTATGGTGAACTTTATTTCATTTTCTTGGTGTATTTTTTAGTTTTATAAATAAAGTTGATAAAGGTTTATTACAGTGCCCGTGTATAGTGAAATAGAATAACAGTGCGAAAACACGGCCTTTCGGATTGTCGCCAAAACTTCATTGTAAATGTTCTGGTACAGTAGCCATCGTTTTACTCGAATTACTGACTGTGACTCTGACTGACGGACTGATAAATTGACTGACTGACTCTGAATTTACGTTGCTGAATACGAATAGGTAGGAAATATCGTAACATCGTGACACTGGCAAGATGCATAACAAGCGATGCCATAAAAAAAAAAACACGGCCTTTCGGATTGTCGCCAAAACTTCATTGTAAATGTTCTGGTACAGAAGCCATCGTTTTACAGTCCGTAATTCGATTACTGACTGTGACTCTGACTGACTCCGACTACGACACGAAATATCGTTTTACTTGACACTGGCGATAAGCGTAATAGCGATGCCATAACTTAATAAAAAAAGAAAGAAGGCTGTTGTCCAATGGACGTCTCTTCAGACTGAAGTGAGCTCCAATGTTGGATTTTATACCACGCCACTATTTTCTGACCTATTTGCCACTAGGTCTATATACCTATCACAGGCACCAGTCTCCCACAAAAAATATGGTGAATCAAAGTAAATAGCTCTAATTGTGTTTATTGTATGTAAAAATTACCCCCATAATTTTATTATCATATTATTTTAATAAATTTTTTTTATATATTATTACACTAATAAATGTAATTATTGGTGCTAATTTTTAAAATTTAAATTATTTAAAAATTATAGTTTTTTATAAATAAATTTATCAACCTTTTTTTGTGAGAGAAAATAAATGAATTTTTATTATTATTATTTCACTCATTTATTCTTCATCTTATTTAGTATTTTTTTACATACATAAGTTAAAAAAAAAAACAAATATATATAAAAAAATAAAAAATAGTGCGCCGCCGGCAGCGGGAACAGGGTCCAATCTGTCGGTGGTTAGGGTCACAGAGACAGGAACCTCCTCACTATACGTGCCGTGCCGAGATGTGCCGCCTTCTGTATCAGACCCTTGATCCAACTTCCTAACTTGAGCCTCTTGAGATGTTGGTCGAGGCTCTTTGCTATCAATCCGTTGACCGTGACGACTATCGGCACAATGATGGCCGAATCCACATCCCACATGGCGACAATCTCGTGAGCCAGATCAAGATATTTGATTTCCTTGTCTTTTTCGGCCTTCACGAGATTCCCGTCATGAGGGAATTATTATTATTATTATTACTAAAGCGCAATTTTAACGTATCTCGTTCGCACCATTTGACGATTTTCGACGCCGCTTTACAGTTTGTGTTGCCTTGGTATTTGACGATGCGACGTTTTGCTGACGTCATTCTTTTTTATTAGTTTTTTTTTTCGGATTCCGTACCGTAGGTAAAAACGGGACCCTGTCATTAAGTCTCCGCTGTCAGTCTATCTGTCTGTTTATCGCCACGCTGTAGCTCATAACCGTGAGAGCTAGAAAGCTGAAATTTTCACAAATAATGTATTTTTTTGCCGCTTAAACAACAACTACTAAAAATAAAAAATTAAAATATTAAGGAGGGTATACGATAAAAGTGTTTTTTTTTCGTATTTTTACTCAATATTAAAGAGCGGTTGCAGGTAGAAAATTTTCACAAAATATTTTGTTGTAGGTATATAATCTTTTAAAATAAATAATAAAATAAAAATAAAGTGATTATTAAAGAGGGGCTCCCATACAACAAACGAAATTAGTGTAATGACACCGCCCACAAGTATAGAAGAATTCTTCCGCTAGTCAATTATGGCGGTCATACCATTCGAATAGGCGGTAGTAACAAGGCAATATCTTCCTGTTGAACAAATAAATAAACGAAATGTTGCTTTCTTTCAAATGATCCTAAATTTTAAACAATTTTACGATTCCGAAGTCACAAACGTGAAACCAAGAAATTCACCAATAACGCTTAGCTTTTAGCAAAGACGGTATCGTATGGTCGAGCGTTCAACGCGGTTCAGTGAGCAGTTTCAAAGCTGCCGATAACGTCGCCGGCTGCTAAAAACTAGTTTTACAACCGAACCGGCTACGTTGCGGAGTCGGGTGGATCTTACGTTTTTAGGTCAATTTAATGCCTTTAGGATTCTATGCCTCAATATAAAAACACGTGTACATATCACAGTGGTAAAATTGATACCTTCAAAAAATTCAATAAGAGACTCGTATATTTTTTTGATTTCTGTCTCATTTTCTCCAATCTTATGAATTTATGTCTATCTCTTTTTATTGTATATTCCTATCTCAATTTCTCCCACGTTAAACCTTACGAATTTATGTGTTTCGATTTGCTGTCGCATTTTCGTTTACTTACTGCTTTCAAAGTTCGCGGTACTGACGCCGTACTGTTGCCGCGGTCCGACACAAAACTCCTAAATTGATAGAGCCCGTTCAGCAAAAGAGAGCTTCCAGCAAAGAAGGTTCGTATTGTCGAGCGTTTAACGCGGTTCAGTGAGCAGTTTCAAAACTCCCGATAACGTCGCCGGAATTAAAACCAAATAAAATATAATTCATTTCTTTTTTTAAATATATCTGATATTAAATGTGTTATGATTAAAAAAAACTGATTCGGTCACGAATTCACAAAATTCAAGGCCAGTAAATAAATCCAAGCAAAAATGCTTATCGATCGCGTTCATATATAAGGTTGGGGAAAAAGTTTCTTCGCATTTTTTTAAAGATAATTCAAAACATTTTTTAATATAGTTTATTTAAATTTAACTAAAGTATGTATGTACCATTTTGTTCGATAACCTTATGCCATCTTGTAGGTAGGGACATGATCCCATTGCTATAAAAATTTTGGGACTTCTCATCAAAATACCGCGACAAGTGGATTTGGCAGTCCTCTCGTGATGTTAACCTAACATTGCATAAAGAATTCTGAAGAGACCGAAACAGGTGGAAATCTGAAGGTGCAAGGTCAGGACTATACGGCGGATGCATTAACACCTCCCAACCAAACTCTCTTAATTTTTGCTGAGTGGCTATAGATGTGTGAGGTCTAGCGTTATCATGATGAAACACCACACCCCTTCTGTTGATCAATTCCGGCCGCTTTCTCTCAACTTCTTGATTTAATCTCATCAGTTGTTCGCAGTAGAGTTCAGAATTGATAGTCCTGCCTGGTGGTAATAGCATAATGAATAATGCCCTTCCAATCCCACCACACACACAACATCACCTTATTGCGAGTTAACCCGGGTTTCGCCACAGTCTGTGAAGCCTGACCGGCCTTTGACCACGACCTTTTTCGCACGTTCTTCTCGTACGTGATCCACTTTTCATCACCAGTTATCAGCTTTTTCAAAAATGATTCGGTTTCATTACGTCGTAATAAAGAATCACAAATGAGTACACGGTTCATTAGATTTCTTTCATTGAGCTCGTGAGGTACCCAAATATCGATCTTTTTTTGTACCCAGCTTTTTTCAAATGCGCCAAAACTGTTTTGTGATCAATTCTCAGTTCTTCAGCTACGTCGTAACTACTGATATGTCGATCTTGCTCCACTTTTTCAAAAATGGCATCCATTTTATCCGTAATAGGGCGACCAGAGCAAGGTGCATCATTGACATCAAAATTGCCGGATTGAAAACGCTTCAACCAAATTTGTGCTACTCTCACAGACACTGCACTAGGTCCATAAACATCACAAATTTTTTTCGCGGCTTGCGTTGCATTTTTACCTTTTTTGTAGTAAAATTTTAAAATGTATCGAATTTCTTCATTAGATTCACTCATCTTGACAGTACGAAAAACAAATGAAAATCACACATTTGCCTAATTTGAATTTGCAATTATGTTCTTTAAAATTAAAAAAAATGATACCAAAACCAGTCAGATACAAATACTACAGCCAAAGGTATTTTATTACAAGTTCATACATACTATAATGCGAAAAGACTTTGCCTCAACCTTAGCCGAAGACATAGAGCAACGCGGGCCACCGCGCACCGGCTGCCGCCGGAGGGGAGTAGCCATAGCGTTTTTTACCGATGCAAAACAGTCTGTCATTTTTTGCGGGGGGACATGCGTGTGACACACACACACACTACAAAAACCGTCTATTACTACGAAACTCAAACCTTGAAATTAACAAAATACATAAACAATTTCACGCACACATTTAAACTTTTAGGCGACAGGCATAGACCCACTTGAGCTTGTACTTTGATAGAGGAGAAAGCCTGCATATTGCTACTCCCTCCGGGCCGCCGCGGCCGGTGGCCCGTGTTGCTCTATGCCCAAAGACTACGGCTGACTCGAGACAAGCAATCTCTCTCTCTACATACATCCAATAAAAAAAACTGTATTGTTAGTAGTTATATTAAAGAATCTATAGCTCCGTTTAAATTTGTTGTAATTAAAACAAATGATTTGAAAAGTATTGGTCACGAGCTCACAACCTATGAATTATAAATTAATCCTTTAGAAAAAACGCTTATCTTTCAGCACAAAGTCGTATCGTATGATGGAATGTTCAGCTCGGTTCAGTGGGCAGCTTCAAAGCCGCGATAACGGCGCCGGTGCCCGCTTAAATTTCTTTAGTTGGTCACAACGTTTAAAGTATGTAAAGTTAAAGGGAATAATAAAACAAAGAAATGTTAGTATAATCACTTCATCTGTTTACTGCTTAGCTCCTTTTTTTTCTGTTATGAAAGTGGCAAACAAGCATGCAGTTTTTTTTTTTTTTTAATATTTTATTTTATGGCATCGCTTGTTTTGCATATTGCCAGTGTCAAGTAAAATGATATTTCGTATTCGTATAAAACAACGTAAAAGTCAGAGTCGTCAGTCAATTTAACAGTCCGTCAGTCAGTCACAGTCAGTAATTCTAGTAAAGCGATGGCTACTTTACCAGAACATTTCCAATGAAGTTTTGAAGGCAACCCGAAAAAACGTGTTTTCGCACTGTTATTCTATTTCACTATACACGAGCACTATAATAAGCTTATATCAAACAAAATGCCAACAACTTTATTTAATAAAACTCAAAAATACACAAAGAAAATGAAATAAAATAAGAGCACCATACGCATTTTTCAAGGTTCCCGCCAAAACTCCCAAGCATGCAGTTTACATTGATGTTAAGTGATGAATGCAGCCTATAGACACTCACACAAAGACAAAAATATAGCAGCACGCTGATTTTGTTGGGTAGCGGAGTTCTTCTCAGGAGTGCCTGTCCTTGGCACTCTGCTAAGTGAATGACTATGATTATGACGAACAGGTTTTTTTCATTTTCTTCTATGAAGGAATTGAAAAATTTGATGATTCATGTATCGGTTAAAAAATATTATTAAATTGGTATTTATTACCTATACCTATTGGATTATTATTATAAGTCATTCTCTCTAGGTAGCTTATAACCCGACAATGCAAAAGTGTCCTTGTAGACCAATTTGAAATAAATGATTTGAATTTAGATTTTTTGAATTTTGTAATTTTCCACTTCCATTACATAAAAAGAAAATCCTGCAATATTCTCCTTGTTCCATTTTAGTGTTATCGCCCGTATCCGATATTTCTAATGTCTACCCGTCATCTTACCCGCGACATATATCTAACTACATATTTATGAGACCCAATTGAACAGTCATTCACCGACTGATGAATATTCTATGTGCTGTGATATATTTCAAATAGGAATTGACTGTTCTATAGACGTGGCTCGTTATTAAAGCTGATACGGATATTGCGTCAATATTGCTTTCAAATCGATTATAATTACATTTTTAGGGTTTCGTACCCAAAGAGTAAGAATGGAGTCTTATTAATAATCTACTTGTTCCTAAATGGTTGTGTCTACTAACTATCGTGTTCCGGTCAGGTGGTAATAATAATGGCCCTGTAATTTCTGGAACAGAGGCATAAAATCTTAGGCCTCAGCAGTGGCAACGTATCTACATTGAAATCTCTGGTTTCGTGTAGTTATTGATAGGGTGTAGTATTACTTACCATCAATATAAACTTAGTTCGCCACTTCATGACATCAAAAAAGATACAGCTGTCCACCTATCTGTCTGCCTGCCTATCTGTCACCATGCTGTATCTCATGATAGGGATTGCAATCCGACTGGATCCGGACCGGATTCACGTCATTCCGGCCGGACTTTTTAACAATGTACCGGACATTGCTGAAAATCATATATACGTAGTTTTATTTTTTTAAGTATAGTTAGTTTTTAAGTAAAATCAAAATAAAAGCATAAAGAACGATTAAGTGACTAGCAGACAACGCGTATATGAAGGTACCAAAACCATCATCAAAATTTAGGGCATTGTGAAGGGACACACAATCCGCCATTGTTCGTTTGGCTGACTACTTTAGATATCGTAATTTTTTTCCATAACTCCATCCAGTTAAAATTGAAGTAATACGAAAACAACGCTATAATAAAATTTTCACAAATTGCATTAAGCGATAGTTACGACTTAAACGTTCGGGTGCACGCGGCTAAGTTGTTACTCATCCATAGCACGACAAACCATTCGCACTTCCAGAGTTCAAATGGCGCCATTACACACAAATTAATGCTATCCAAGAAAACTTGCTCGTTGAACGTTTTAAAACAAATCTCTCGATTCATTTCACTTCGACTCCGGGATAGGGTTGCCAACTTTTTTTTGATCGTAAGTGTTTTTGGATGCAGTACCCATAAAAATATAGACAGGAGATTTAAAAAACAATTTATGTTACCTTACGTATCTTTTATATTATCTGCTGCCTACATTGTGCCATATTTGTTGAATAAAAAATGTTTTAAAAGCTTAATGACGCAACACGTAAGCTATAAAAATTGCTGTGATCATAAATATCAGTAATCACAAATATGCATTTTGCAAAAATTTTATAATTTACAGAATGACTATGCTTACAACAAGATTTTATAATATATATTGTAGATTAGGTAATGCGATGGTGCTTGGGCCCTAAAGCTCCATCGCCGCAGTTGTAGGTTCTACCAGTGAAATAATCACGAAGATAAATGTTGCCCATATTTCACATTAAACGTAAATATACATTTAGTCCATGTCTGTACGTAGAGGTAAATTTTACTTAGGTAGTGGCAACACTGCGTAACGTGGCAACATTGTTCAGACGTATTATCTGAGGGTAGAGTTACAGTATTGGAGCTTGAGGGCACCACCGCATTACCTAATCTATCTGTTGCCAAATAGAAGTGCTCAGCACTATGGGCCGTTCAAGTATTACGGGAGCACTATGGGGGGGCGAGGAGGGTCTTTGCTCTGCTTATTTTGGATGACATGGGGGGTAGGGGAGTCTAGATGATGATTACGTCATCGGTAGTTATTTACTTATTACATCTATCCTAAATCTATTTTCTTATTTTTCAAATTATAGTTATAACATCATAATTATAATATTAACACGTTCACTGTCCTCAAGCAGACACAATAGTTAAAACTATGCAAATGGACACATGTGGTACATGGGACATGAAATGGGTTAAAAAAACAGTACATTAATTGAAAAATGTTTACGTAAGCATGGGGGGTAAGAGCGTTGCTTACTTTTGCTGACAAGGGGGATGGGGGGGTAAAGAATTATAATAAATCTGCTTACGTAATACTTGAACGTGCTCCGGTTAGATTATAATGTATGGTAATAACTACATATATACAGAGTCATTACAACTAAGGTAGAGACCTTAGTGTAGATTAGAATAGGAACGCATCTGCAATTTTTATATTTATATGTAAAACAACAATAATTTATGACATTCAAATGATTACAGCTTCTAATGAGATACAGAGTGTTAAAATTATTGCCGTATGGTCCTGTATAGTAGACTTGGCAACCCTACTCCGGGATAATGGGTCTAGTCCGTGTGATAATCGACGTCAGCAGTCGGGAACGGTGGCCTGTATATAATTGATTGTAATCGAGGAAACTTCTCGCAAGTTCCACTTTGTGATCGCTGCAACTGATGACCAGGACATTCTGTGTTGGAGTGTTGTAGTGGGAATAAGTTTGCCGTTGAGATTTTTTCGATGGGTCTTTTCACTTTGGTTTATCTACACAGTTTTTTTTTGGAGAGAATTTTAAATGCAAGCTTGTTACCTAAGTATTTTCATTGTGTTTAATACTTATATTCGTGATTACTTCACTGGTAGTCACTCCGGTGATGGAGCTTTATGACGCAAGCACTATCGCATCATTGTAGAAATTAAACTTGCGGATTTTCTCGCGTATACAACACTCCCAAACTTCTTCATACACCCGACGTTTCGGTCGCTTTCCAGCTACCGTGGTCACGGGCTGACTGCCCGCCGAGAAAATCCGCAAGTATAATTTCTACAATGAATGAAGCTCGCGAAAACCTACGAAAACACTATCGCATCACCGAATCTACAATACCACTTTACTTCATATTATAAAGTTCCCCTATTTCTCTTTGCATGTGCGCTAATCTCTGAAAGTTGTGAACAGTTTTTCTTCCTGTTTAAAATGTTGGAAAGAGGTTTTTCTGAGGAAGATTTATATCTATAATTTATCAATATCCTTCTTATATTTACTGAGATATGACTACCCGTGCGAAGCCGGGGCGGGTTACTAGTATAATATAAAAGCTAAGCTAAGTAAGCATGTTCATTCTGTTAATTGTGAAATTTTAGCAAAATGTATCTTTGTGATTACTGTTATTGATGATCACAACAATTTTTAGCGCTTACTTGTGACGTCACTAAACTCTTTTTATTCGATAGATATGAAAACAAATCTCTCGATTCATTTCACTTCGACTCGGGTTAATGGGTCTAGTGTCCGCGTGATAAGCGTCGTCAGCAGTCGGGAAAGGTCGCCTGTATACAATTGATTGTAATCGAGCAAACTTCTCGCAAGTTCCACTTTGTGATCACTGCAACTGATGACCAGAAAGTGTGTTGGAGTGCTGGAGTGAGAATAGCCAGTCAACTGTATCATTTGTAGAATATAATGTGGTGGGGCAAAGGATCTGCGAACAGGAGGGAATGCAATACCGGTAGGTAGTGGGTATTTCTAGTTTCCCGAATCAAGCAGATATCTGGTTCCCGCGGTATTGAATATGTCTATGCCATCAAATACCGGGACGACATTCCCTAGTGAAAAAAACCCTGAAGTGTTAGAATGGTTGATCTTTACATAGACTATTTATTTACCATAGGTTTGTTGTGATTTTTTCCGTGGATCTTTTTCGTTTTGGTTTATGCATAGAATTATTACCTTGCAAAAAGATTATAAATAAATGAATGCTTAGTTTTATCGTTGTTTTAATTGTGAAAGGTTTAGATAAGTGTGTTTTTGTGATTACTGTTATTGACGACCAAAGCAATTTTTAATGCTTACATGTGCCGTTACTAAACTAAGAAGACACTAACAAATTTCTCAATTTCTTTCATATCGAGTTTGGAATGGCTCAAGAATTTGAACTGAATTTGTACTGTACTGAATTTTTACTGGTGGTAGTGCTCCAGTGACGGAGCTCGCGGGCGTAGACACCACCGCATTACCTAATATACTTGCCGCTAAATGGTAGTGTTCAGCACTATCGTGTTCCGGTCAGGTGGTAATGTACGGCTCTGTAATTTCCGGCACAGAGGCATAACACCTTAGGCCTCAGGGGTGGTAACGCATCTGCACTTCGACCTTGGTCTTTTTGTGGGTGTCTATAGGCTGCAGTCATCACTTAACATCAATGTGAACTGCATGCTTGTTTGCCACCTTCATTACATAAAAAAAATAAAAAAAAAAAAATTGAAATATCATACTAAAATGGTTGTCTGTGTATCATAACTTGTTATCAAGCAAACTCTTCGCAAGTTTTCTCGCGATCAGTGTACTTAATTGTTTACCTGATAATCTCTTACACACCAGGGTGGACAAAAGTCTGCTGTGGTACTGGATACATCTTGTTTTTTAGCTCACACGATAGTTTTTTTTTAAGTAATGGAAGTGGCAAACAAGCATGTTGTTCACATTGATGTTAAGTGATGACTGCAGGCTATAGACACTTACACAAAGACCAAGGTAAAAATGCAGATGCGTTACCACTCCTGAGGCCTGAGGTATGCCTCTGTGCCGGAAATAACAAGGCCATACATTACCAACTGACCTGGACACGATAGTGCTGAACACTACCATTTAGCGACAAGTACATTAGGTAATGCGGTGGTGCCTACGCCCGCGAGCACCGTCACTGGAGCTCTACCGCCAGTAAAAAACAAGATACAGCGAATAATTAACGTTAAACGTCAAATTGATTATTATTTGGTTTAAGACACAAATCACCTCTAAAGTTTAGAGCAATTTAATATTCAGCGTGAATATTTTCCTTGAGCCGAAAAAAAATGCATCAGCACGTTCGAAACTTAAAATATTTGAGGATATCGCAACACACCCCACCCTCCCCTCGTTAACTTGCGATTTTCCCGACCGACACCCCCGCACCCTTGCTATGAATATAAGATGCTCTTCACAATCCAATGGCTTCGAAGCATAATCGATTTAAGAATTGAAATATTGAATATAAATTGTTGTTACGAGAATTTTTAAAGTGCCATTAAAATACGTGTTGAGGATTTTTACAAAGTAAAGTTGGCAAACAAGCATACAGTTGTTTGTTGAATAGGTACATTTTTATGTATTGAATATGGCAAACAAGCAAGGGAATATCTTTCTTCATACTTAAAAACCCTATTTTGTAATTTTTTTTTATTGTTAAAATTAATTGAAGTACTTACTTAACACTAACTCGGTAAAAACTGCCTCGGCTTAAACTGCCTCGGTAGCCTAGTGGTAGCAGGCCACTACTACTACGCTGAGGTCCTGGGTTCGATTCCCGGGTAGGGGGTTATCAGAGATAATGGTGAAAAAGCCTTTATCTCTGGTTCTATTGGGATTTTTCCATTTTCTGGAAATTTCCCAGTACCTCAAAGTTTGGTAATGTGCCCGGAGATGTCAACAGGCTCGCCACCTGTTACATGGGCCAAAACGTAACCGGCGAATCGTGGGTGTTTGCATGTACGCTTGAATGCATGCATTTACCTCTGCCTACCCCTTCGGGGATTACAGGCGTGAAGTTACGTTAATTTAAGTACTTACTTAACACAACCTGTACCCATTTTGTAATGATTCGTGGAAGAGCGAGAACATCTGGCACAAGTAATCATGTTTACTTAAATGAGGATCACAGCAACGCGTATGGTTTTTGTTATAATTTGGCTACAGCTATAAACGATATTTTATTTATTTTTTTAATGGATTTTTATTACGCATTAGGTGTGCCCACGTCTACGTCCGCGTAGACCTATACTGAACAATAATTTAGTTAAATTCTACGCTTACGAAGTCCCGGGCACATAAATTAAACACGTTTATATAAACCGCATTCAACTCCGGTTAAAAGTTTTGAAGAAGTGCTTGAAATAAATTTTTAATTGACTTCTTTTTCCCTTTACCGATTTTGACGAGACAACAAGTTTTGACAACGCTCCTTATATAAGTAGAACGTTAAGATCCCTCTGCAGAATCATTTCAATCATCCAGATATGCTGCAAACCTAATTTTTACGCAACTTTGTATTCTATAGAATAGTTTTATATTATTTCGCATTAACACATGCTTGTGAAATATATTTTATTTCGGTATTATTTCGGTTGCCTAACTAGCATAGTTGGTAATAGATGGCGCTGCTGCTACCATAAAGCAATGCAATAGATGTGAAGGAAAGATTTGACAAATCGGGCAGGGCTTCAGTAGCTCAATTGGAAGAGCGGCTGGACTAGATTCCCAGTAGGTCGCGAGTTCGAGCCTCGCCTGAAGTCAAATTTTTCTTTCCATTTTTCTTTAAAAATAAAATATATTTCACAAGCATGTGTTAATGCGAGATAATATAAAACAATTATTAAGGGTAAAAGCGACTTCTTTACGATATTCAATAAACTGAAAAGTCTATTATATCGGTTGCCTAACTAGCATAGTTGGTAATAGATGGCGCTACTGCTACCATAAAGCAATGCAATAGATGTAAAGGAAAGATTTAACAAATCGGGCAGGGCTTCAGTAGCTCAATTGGAAGAGCGGCTGGACTAGATTCCCAGTAGGTCGCGAGTTCGAGCCTCGCCTGAAGTCAAATTTTTCTTTCCATTTTTCTTTAAAAATAAAATTCTATAGTATATTTATCCACCAGGATGCCCATCAAAATTTGGCCGCAAGTATTTTTTTATGTTTTTTTTTGGAAATAAATTGTTTTTTTTGCTTTTTCAATGAAAATATCGTCCACTTCGCGGCAATATGTATAAAAACTCTGAAATATTTAGCGGCAAGTATATTAGATAATGCGGTGGGACCTGCGCCCGCGAGCTCCGTCACTGGAGCTCTACCACCAGTAAAAACATATACACCACAATGTACAGACACTCGATTTTTACTGTCTTACTATATGTATTGATCAATTATATTGGTTTCTTCCGAAGAATTTAGGGAACGCCAGCATCAGACACAATGGAGGTTGGAGAGCAAGCTATATTGGAGGTATTGGAGCCGGAGCAGTCGTTAAACAATATGTCTTGATTCCGCACATTGTTCGCGAGCCCGCCGACATCCACCCGTGTTCACATTCCACGCCCATTTTAATTTGGTTTCAGAGATAGCATCCCTTTGAGATGTCGAGTTCTAACTCTATCGACATTGAATACTGCAGAAATCTAGATATCTCTATTTTTTTTTATGTAATGGAAGTGGCAAGCAAGCGTACAGTTCACATTGATGTTAAGAGATGACTGCGGCCTATAGACACTTACATAAAGACCTAGGTCGAAATGCAGATGCGTTACCACTCCTGAGGCCTTAGGTGTTATGCCTCTGTACCGGAAATTACAGGGCCATACATTACCACCTGACCGGAACACGATAGTGCTGAACACTACCATTTAGCGGTAATACGGCTGTGTCTACGCCCGCGAGCTCCGTCGCTGGAGCTCTACTACCAGTAAAGAAAATTAACCAAGGTAAGCAAACAAGCGTGCAGTTCACATGGATGTTAAGTGATGACTGCAGTTTAAAGACATCTACATAAAAACCGGGAGCGGGACATCTGGCGCTCCACACTCTCTGCCTACCCCGTTAGGGACCTGGCGTGAAGATACATACATAAAAACCAGAGGTCAAAATGCAGATGCGTTGCCCTGAGACCTAAACTGTTACGTCGCTGTGATAGTTATAACGGAGTCTTTTTTGAGGCCAGCCCTTATTTCTAAATGCAGGTAATTTAGGCAGTTTAGCTCTCTAAAAATTTTTCGAGTAAAATACATTTGGTCGACTATTACTCGCAAACTTATAATGCCAACTTAAGTGTGATAGTTTTCCTTTTAATTTCGTTATGTGTAGTTACGATTGCTGTAATGTTTGAATTTCTAATAACAACCGTTCAGTTGGTAGTGGGGGGAACACTTGACTCTAACGAAAATTGGCACTTTAAAGATTAATAAGTCACGAGCAGTCAACTAAATCGAAAAAATGATTTTAGCACACCCCTAACATTTTTTAAAGCCCTATCCAACGATAACCCACACTATATTGAAAACGAAAAATATAAAAAAGATATTTGCACGTTTCATGTAGGATAGGTACCCTTAATTATTTTATTTTTCATGGTTTTATTCTACCACTTTGTCGGCGTGATTAAGGTATATACTTGTGCCAAATTTCAAGTCTCTAGTATCAATAGCTTTTGCGCTAAACCACGGACGGACAGACGGACGTGGCGAAACTATAAAGGTTCCTTGTTTACTACGGAACCTAAAAAAGAAGTCTGAATTGCTTTTGACAATATCAAATGATCCTACTGTGTAAAAACAAAGTGTTATGCAACTGGCGTAGTACATTTCAGTTTGTGTGTCCGTGCCAAATTTTGAATGAAATACAATCTCACTTCTACATATCGGCGTAAACATTCTATGTTTATTAACCAACGTTATTTTGGCATGGGCTGCTAGTTTTAATCGTGGCGTAAACCTGTCTTTTCTTCCCCTGAGTTTAAATAACCCTCTTTTGTGATAACTACACTGTATTTTGTTTATGGAACCGATCTGCGTTGGTTTATTTAGGTTAAATTTTGTGTCGTGCGATAACATACGAGTAGTTCTTAATAGTGATGATGTAAATCAAACAACTTTCAACATTTTGATTTTAGAATAAAATGGATATTTTTCAAATAGGTACATAACATACCATAGAGCAACGCGGGCCACCGGCCGCCGCGGCGTACCGGAGGGGAGTAGTCATAGCGTTTATTACCGATGCAAAACAGTCTGTCATTTTTTGCGGGGGGAAATACGTGCGACACACACACTACAAAAATTGTCTTTTACTACGAAACCCACACCTTGACTTTAGCAAAATACATCAACAATTTCACGTACACATTTAAACTTATAGTTAAATGGCATAGGGTCACTTGGGCTTGTACTTTGACAGAGGGGAAAGCTTGCATATTGCTGCTCCCCTCCGGTCCGCCGCGGCCGGTGGCCCGTGTTGCTCTATGGTACATAAATAGTTAAATACACAAAGTTTCTTATTAACACAAATATGAGTTCGCATTACAAGAAAAAAAAACAACGCGTTGCACTCTGGGGGTGCCGGCAGAAGTGAGAACTTGAATATTAACGTTGAGCATCTTTGCCCACCACCACTTTCACCACAACCACTATCAAGTACGTAGGGGCCACTAATTTACATAAATGTTCCAAATTTCTACTCAATCGGGCCAGTATTTTTGCAGCAAATTGGCTGTGACAGACGGACAGATAAATAGAGTCCATGATCCTTTATAGCTCGACGAACTGACGGCCGTTGGGGCAGAGGAGTTCTCGAGTGGCGAGCGCGTACCGGAAAGCGAAGTGTGGGCAGGCCTCCCACAATATGGACCGACGACCTGGTGAAAGTCGCGGGCAATCGCTGGATGAAGGCGGCCCAGAACCGTTCGTTGTGGCATTCTTTGGGGGAGGCCTTTGTTCAGCAGTGGACGTCTTGTGGCTGAAATGATGATGATGATGATGATGATGATCCTTTTTTATGTCATGGAGTGGCAAAAAAACATACGATTTACGTTGATGGTAAGTAATATATATACAAGAAACCACAGATTTCAATGTTGATGTGAGCGTTGTCACTCCTGAGGCCTAAGATGGCAAAAAAAAACGAAATAAAAAACAGGGCCGTACAATACCACCTGATCGGAACACGATAGTACTGAACACTACCATTTATAGGCAAGTAGGTTAGAAAGGGTTCCGTATTCTTCTCGATGCATAGAACCCCAAAAATCAAATGTATTCCAATAAATCTTACACACTCAAGACAAACACAATCCGATTGATTGTCACATAAAACAATTCCCTATTTGCAACCGCAAACTTCACGATGAAGATTAAACGTGAATTTCTCAAATTCAGCCGCGAATGTGTGAATTCAAATTAGCTGGTGCACGGAACGCAAAACTAATTAAACAGGACTCGCTTACTTCCTCTTGTATCGTAGACAGTCTGACTGGGGCCTTAAGGCTTAAAGATAAGACGCTTTGTGGGCGGGGCACATTAACCTTTTTATAAAGTGCACTTTTAATAAATAAGACTCGTAAATATCATTTGGGGCGAACCTTATTACTGTATTCCACAAAGGAGCAGGGAAAGGTAGAGAGAAATTGTTGGGATTCACATATTTGCTTGCATTCAATTCAGGCATTCATACATTCCCTCACCATTCGTCTGATACGGTTTTGTCTTTGGTTATTGGTAATATATAGCATATTGACTTGTCGTGCACTTCTCCAATCAACAACCAAACCAAACAATCGCCTAAGGTTTGGTTCCTATTGGGAATCTTTCGAAAAAGGGAAAAACCCAATAGCACTAATCCCCCGACTCGTAGAATTATTGCAATGTTTTTTTATTATAATGCAAATTACAAAAGTGCAGTCCTATTGAATAGTAAGTGTACTTATAATTCATGTTTTTCCTTGTGCTCTCTTACTCCATAGTTGCTTTCTGTCTCTCGTGACCTTAAAGTTTCTTAAAGTTCGGGGAGGTTGTCATATGCGAGCGGAGTGAAATGGTGCAGACGTTACCTATCCTCATTGAGAATGGAAACCACTAATGCGATAGTCTTCTGGAGCTGAGTCTTAAAATTTGGCACAAGATATGTCTACGGAACGGAATTCATCTTGGAGGATAACATTTTCGTTATGAATCTGCGTTTTGTAAGTATATGTTTGTTTTCCCATACGGATATTGGTGATGACATTTTCCTTGGCAATTTTTCTCATTAGCACCATTTGTAACGTGATCTATCTGTTTGTTAAAATAATCTTGTATTCAAAGAATTAAAAAAAAAATGCTTAAGAAAATATCATTTGAAATGCAAACTTGCAATGTCTGGAGAAATACGAGTAGCTATATTTCTAGCCTAATGAGTTATCAATAGACGTGGCTCACCAGAAATGGTTATAATAAAAAGTTAATTAAATATTCGACGTTCAGGTGTGAAGATTTATTAGCTCTGTGGTCAGAGGGGCTGGAATAGAATAAAAACATATTGGTTGTGTAAACTTTTAGTATAAAGCTAGCTGTATGTCGTCACCTTAACGTTAGGGCAGGTTGTCATTTGCGAGCGGAGTGAAGGCGGGAAGTGGTGCAGACGTTACCTATCCTTATTGCGAATGGAAACCACTTATGCGATAGTGTTCTGGAGCTGAGCCTAAAATTTGACACGAGATATGTCTGCGGAACGATATGCATTTTGGAGGATAACATTTTCATTATGATGCGGTGTTTTGTATACGTACGTGTGCGGCTTGAGATGTAGAAATGTATATTGGTCGTTAAGAGTAATTAATTTGTATACATATTTGTTACTGGAGATAGAGTTCGAGTGTAGGGCGTAGGCACCACCGCATTACCTAATCTATCTGCCGTCAAATGGTAGTGTTCAGCACTATCGTGTACCGGTTAAATGACAATGTATGGCCCCGTTATAACAATCACAGATACATAACAAATAAGATCTCAGGGAAGGCATCGCATCAGTTTGCCACCAACGTTATTAAAAAAAAAAAATAGTGTTCGGGTTAGATTGTAATTTTATACGAATATAATTGAATAGCTAAGACCCTAAGACCTTATTGGTGACATGCATGTTTGCATTTCTGGTTTTACCATACCTATATAAAAATAAGCGTAGTAATAAGTCAATATCATTAGGTACGTGTATTTCAAAGTTGCAACAAACAATCTTGTCGTCAAGTGCCCGCTCTTATTAAATGTCGAAAATAATTTGCAAGTAAAAAAAAAATCTCCACAAAGAGGGGACATGGGCCGTCAAGATAAGGGAGGCTGAGCGAGCATAAATATAAATCGCACCATAAACGTCAGTTGTACAATTCACCCGCCGTCACCCGCTACGGCCGGGCCACTGCTGCTGCGAAACTGGGGTAGGGATACTGTTCCATCACTTGTGAAGAAAAACTGGACAAGACTGTTTTAATATATTGGATTTGGTTGTCTTATATGATCATTGTAAATTAATAAAACAAAAGGATTTTACTGGTGGTGGAGTCAAGGGACTTAAAGGCGTAGGCACCTCCGCATTACCAATGCCAATTAGTAGTGTAAGGTACTATCGTGTTCCATTAAGATGGTAATGTATGGCCCCGTAATTACTATCAGAGAGACATAACAGTTATGGTTTCAGAAGTGGCGACGTATCTGCATTTTGACCTCTAATTTGTGTGTATTTGTCGGTCCCGGTCCCGGTTTCTATCTATAGATAGCAGTCGTTAAACCTTGTCGGAGGCCATATGGGGCGGTTTGAAAACATCCGACAACGGGTGCCCACTAACCCTTATCTCCACCAACCCGCATTGGAGCAGCGTGGTGGAGTCAGCTTCAGGCCTGTGCAAGCACATTAGGTATAAACCTGTGTCGTGGATGCCGTTGTACACTCACAACACATAAACAAACACCCAGATCCGAAATAAATATCTATAGGCCAAATATTTGTCCCGGTGCGGGGATCGAACCCTTCAAATCAAACGGTCCTCTCACACCGCTGGACTAAAACTGGGTCGTCAAAACAACCATTGCGCGCACCTGATTATTAATAACGTTATATTTGTACGAAATATACAATAGCAGTAGCAAAACCCGGCCCGTTCTCGTGACATTTATAGCTTATTCCGAATTTACGGCTTAAGCCACTCGTCACTTGTATTTATGAGCGCTAATATTACAACTGTCAACTTAAATACCAGCGCCATTGTGTAGTGTGAGAGAATATTTGCCATGGTTGCTGTACAAAACGTGGGGGTTCAAATTTCGAAATACAAAAATTATTTTGTGATGTAAATGGACGTGATTACGTTAATAGTATCTTTACTAAAACGATTATATTATATGACAGAGATCGATGTTAGTGTAGTTCATATTAAATTTTTTAGCTTATTTCTAATACATATTGTCATATTTTTTATTTTCCTAATAAAATGCGATTAAATTTGGAAATTAATTTGACTGCGTTCCAACTGCTTTACTTTTAAGTTTCGGTGGCTTAGTGGTAGAGGTAAATGCAGTCATTAAGGCATACACACAAACACCCACGATTCGCCGGTTACGTTATTGGCCTATTTAATAGATAGCGAGCCTGTTGACATCTCCGAGCACATTACCAAATTCCGAGGTACTGAGAATCTTCCAGAAAATGGAGAAATCTCAATAGAACCAGAGATAAATGATTCTACTCTATCGGTGTAGTAGCCCCGATCCGGGAATCGAACCCAGGAGAAGCAGTAGTAGCCTGCTACCACTACGCACGCATAGGCTTATAAGTAATGTGGGGCTGTAAGTGTAAGCGTATTTTATTTATCTTAATTTTGAAACACTGAAATTTTTTTTCGTAAGTTTATATGACGACATTAGACTTATTAATTTACAGATCTAAGATTTGTGTTTTAATACTGTTCTTAAATTTCCTTAAATCTGAGACGACGGCACATATTTAAGAAAAAAACCGGTCAAGTGCCAGGCCACGCGCCGTGTAGGGTTCCCTAGTTATAAGGATTAATGCAATGAAAAAATATGTATATTTTCCATGGAATTGTTCGAAATTTTCGAGTAAAATACATTTGATCGAATAATACTCGCAAACTTGCAAGGCCAACTTAAGTGGATAGTTTTCCTTTTGATTTCATTATATTATCTACTATTACCGTAACGTTTGAATTTCTAACAACAACCGTTTAGTTGGTGGGAGGGGGACACTTGACTTGAACGAAAATTTGCACTTTAAAGCTTAATAAAAGTCACGAACAGTTAACTAAAACGAAAAATGTTTTAGCACACCCCTAACATTTTTGAAAGATCTATCCAACGATATCCTAGTAACCAATAGGTTTTGCGCTAAACCGCGGACGGACAGACAGACAGACAGACAGACAGACGGACATGGCGAAACTATAACTACTGGTGGTAGAGCTCCAGTGACCGAGCTCGCGGGCGTAGGCACCACCGCATTACCTAACGTTCAGCACTATCGTGTTCCGGTCAGGTGGTAATGTACGGCCCTGTAATTTCCGGCACAGAGGCACAATACCTTAAGCCTCAGAAGTGGTAACGCATCTGAATTTTGACCTCTGGTCTTTGTATGGGTGTCTATAGGCTGCAGTCATCACTTAACATCAATGTGAACTGCATGCTTGTTTGCCATTTTCATTACATAAAAAAGGGTTCCTTGTTTACTACGGAACCCTAAAAAGGAGTCAGCTTAGATTCCTAAGTGAATCTCAAGAAGACATCCGATCCACAACAAACCAAAAAGGATACAATAAAATAACTTTTCACAACAAGGCATCATCTGGCTCAGGTTTTACGATAGATCGCAAAGTTTACTGCCGAGTCGAATATATCCTAAATAAAATATTAATTCAAATCCGACAATCCGACGCACACAGTGACTGATCCATATTTTTGTCCCGCGTGGTAACATCGTCTAACTGACCCTGTAGTGTTGTTTCGAATTTCGTGAATGAACCTGGTATAATAATAATAATAAATAAAATACGCTTACACTCACAGCCCCACAGTAGGTATAAACCTGTGTCGTGGGTGCCGTTGTACACACACAACACATACACAAACACCCAGACCCGAAACAAATATCTGTAGGCCATACAAATATTTATCCCGGTGCGGGGATCGAACCCGCGACCCTTCGAATCAAACGGTCATCTCACACCGCTGGACTAACCGGGTCGTCAAACCGTGGTATTGATGCGACTTAATTTGACCTTTTATAATTTGTTTTTTTTTCTACAGGTAGTAGAGCTCCAGTGATGGAGCTCGCGGGCGTAGGCACCAACGCATTACCTAATATACTTGCCGCTAATTGGTAGTGTTCAGCACTATCGTGTTCCGGTCAGGTGGTTATGTACGGCCCTGTAATTTCCGGCACAGAGACATAACACCTTAGGCCTCAGGAGTGGTATCGCATCTGCATTTTGATCGTGGTCTTTGTGTAAGTGTCTATAGGCTGCAGTCATCACTTATCATCAATGTGAAGTGCATTCTTGTTTGCCATTTTTATTACATAAAAAAAAGGTTTCAACTTCAAACATGCGTTCCCTCACCGTCCGGACTAAAGTATTAATTGGTCCTGTGGTACCCGTAGAAGTACGCGTACCAGAATTGAACACCACTGACCCATTGTCGCGTAGTCGCAACAATGAACGTAGTGTGAAACCCCCGACATTTCTGGGCGCATTAGACCGGCGACTATAAAACTTTATTTATGGGTGGACTATGAATGCGCGCCCTTTTTATTATGTTAATTCGGCGAGGTTGGTGCTGTGGTGAGCGGACCTAATTTACGAGCACCGGGTGACAGACCGGGCGAGTGGAGGGTTAGAATGTCGTCACGTGACGTATGGCGAGAATTTCTTTGCAAGTATGCTAGGTGTTTTAGGGTTATAAGAGCTGCGATGGAGGTTTTAATCAGTGAGGAACAGTATCCAGCAAGAAAAGTGCCTTCGAAAGGTACAATCGGCTAGTTTCAAGTGTCTGTTTGTTTTCAGACCATAATTGTTTTTGAATTTTGAATAATAGTAACATTGCACAAAGAAAATATATTTAAGATTACTATAATACTTTTGAAAACTGTCTCAGAAGCCTAGTGCTACTACTGCCTACTAAGCTGGGGTCCTGGACTCGATTCCCGGGTTGGGGACTATCAGAGACAACGGTATAAGATCCTTTACCTTTGGTTCTATTGGGATTGTTTCTTTTCTGGAAGATTCCCCTCGGAGTTTGATAATGTGTCCAGAGATGTAAGCATGCTCGCCACCATTACAGGGGTCAAAACGTGACCGGCGAATCGTGGGTGTTTGCACGTATGCTTGAATGCATGCACTTAACCTTTGTTTTTTTTATGTAATGGAAGTGAACAAGCATGCAGTTCACATTGATGTTAAGTGATGACTGCAGCCTATAGACACTTACACAAAGACCAAGGCTAAGATGCGGATGCGTTACCACTCCTCAGGCCTAAGGTGTTATGCCTCTGTGCCGGAAATTACAGGGCCGCACATTACCATCAGATCGGGACACGATAGTGCTGAACACTACCATTTAGCGGCAAGTATATTAGGTAATGCGGTGGTGCCTTCGCCCGCGAGCTCCGTCACTGGAGCTCTACCAGCAGTAAGTGAGTTGTTGAGTCTTTACAAATACCGTTTTTGAAAGGTTGTATATAAAATAAGTAGCTTACAGCTACTGTTAAGTTTTGTAATAAATCGTCCTTTATATTTCGATCGTATTCTTAAATATACATGTAAAAAAACTGGAGGCTAGGCGGGGTCTACTCGTGACCACGGCCGTCGCATTACGGCCGAAACGTCGAGTGTCGAGGTAAATACTTCGATTAAAATAGTACGCGATTAAGTCCCGTTTACAATATAAAAATAGGCGGAGATGTTTTACTGGTGGTAGAGCTCCAGTGACAGAGCTCGCGGGCGTAGTCTAAATGGTAGTGTTCAGCACTATCGTGTTCCGGTCAGGTGGTAATGAACGGCCCTGTAATTTCCGGCACAGAGGCATAACACCTCAGGCCTCAGGAGTGGTAACGCATCTGCATTTTGACCTTGGTCTTTGTGTGGGTGTCTAAAGGCCGCAGTAATCACTTAACATCAATGTGAACTGCATGCTTGTTTGCCACTTCCATTACATTAAAAAGAAACTCAAGGCTTGAAATTTGTTTTATAAGTTCGTAACTCAAGAACATTCGCTGCCGAAGTAATTTAATTTAGAACCTAAAAACTACTAAAATCGCAGGTAATGCTCGGTTTTCGTGGAAATGGATTTCGGGTGGAAAAAAAGGAAAATATAAACAAATTCACTCGGAAAAGGCTAAAACCGAGTAAAAAATAGTTGGTTGGAATACGCACATGTTCTGTTTTCTGCTTGAAATACAGGTTTAATTATTTTCTTTTATTTTTACAAATGAACGTTTGATCAAAGTAAACTTAAATAAAGGTACAGATTTTTTTTTGCGTTTTCGAGTAATGTTTCTGTGTCCTCGAATGGACAGTTATGGTGAGATTCACAGACCGCACTACGACGTTACTTTCGAGCAAAGTACGCTTCGAACTGTCAAAACCCATACATTTCTGACAGTTCTAAGCAAACTTTGCTCAAAGTAAAGTCGTAGTGCGGTCTGTGAATCTCACCATTAGAGTTTTAAACATGCATACATACTTTTTTATCGAGTCTCCGCGTTCTATGTATCTACCTACCTACCTAATGGAGGTCTACCATTGATTCTTAATTTTTTTTATATGTGTTATGGAAAATGCAAATAAGCATGCAGTTCACATTGATGTTAAGTGACGACTGCAGCCTAAAGATACTTACATAAAGACCAAGGTTAAAATGCAGATGCGTTACCACTCCTGAGGCCTGAGGTGTTATGCCTCTGTGCCGTAAATTACAGGGCCGCACATTACCACCTGACCGAAACACGATAGTGCTGAACACTACCATTTAGCGGCAAGTATATTAGGTAATGCTGTGGTGCCTGCGCGCGCGAGCTCCGTCACTGGAGCTCTACCAATTATATTACGAATTGTTTTTTTATTTAATCTTTTATGCAATAAAATGATACATAACAAGTATATCTATTTCTTCATTCACTTAATCATCATTTTGTATAGAAAGTAAAGCTTATAGAGTGTTATTCATAAAATATCCCAAACCAGATTGGAATTTTCAATATTTCTATAATCCCGAGTGGTTATGACGGTTGACACTGAGTTACAGCCGCGTATGTCGTAAAAATTTAACGACCCGATATAACTATTCTCTTGATATAAATTGTAACAGTCAGTGCATGGTATGGGGTAATGTTATTAGTGACAATTTTAAGGTGAACGAAACTTTATAACGTAACTCTTCCCTCCCGCTGCGTGTAGTGTATGTGACATGCATTTAATAATTTGATAATAGGATATAGGAAACTGTTTTTTTATTGTTCCATTTATTTTTTTGCAGTAACACATGCGAGTGAATTTTTTAAATTAAAGAAAAACGTGATTATCCGTTTGAACTATGTTTGCCACTTTGTTTTTTTTTAATGTATTGGAAGTGGCAAACAAGCATGCAGTTCAAATTGATGTTAAGTGATGACTGCAGCCTATAGACACTTACACAAATACCAAGGTCAAAATGCAGATGCGTAACCACTCCTGAGGCCTGAGGTGTTATTCCTCTGTGCCGGAAATTACAGGGCCGTACATTACCACCTGACCGGAACACGATAGTGCTGAACACTTCCATTTAGCGGCAAGTATATTAGGTAATGCGGTGGTGCCTACGCCCGCGAGCTCCATCACTGGAGCTCTACCACCAGTGAAAAAAAGCATTTGCTGCCTTCTGCTATATGGCTAATCGGGCACTGGGCGAGACACTAGTAAAACACAATTTGAGGAACAACTTTTTTAAAAGAAGTTTGCAGCTTCCATCATTCATCCCTTTTTATGGACATAGTAATTCTTTAGTGTTATTTGTCTAAAAACCCCTTAAAAGGTTTTTCTTTGTCATCAATGTATTTGCGTATATTACCGGGGGTCTCAAGGTGCCTCGATTGAAGGATTGAGGGGCGGGGACAATCAATCAGTTTATTGACTGAAGGAATAGATTCGAGTCAGCGAACTTTGGGAACTTTCGAATGGGTTCAAGTTTGCGTTTGAAAATAGTTTACCGAAGTCTACTGGACTTTGGTACCTCAGTCAGGAGCGGCTGGACTAGAGATCCCAGTGGTCGCGGGTTCTAACCCCGCCTGAAGTCAAATTTTTCTTTCCACTTTCAGGGTTTCGTAGAAAACAAGAAACCCTTATAGTTTGCCCTGTCTGTCTGTCTGTGTGTCTGTCCGTCCGTGGTTGCGCTAAAAATATCGGTACTAGAGGCTTGAAATTTGGCACAAATATACACCTTAAGGACGTCGACAAAATGGTAGAATAAAAACATGATTATTTTTTTATTTAGGGTATCTCCCCTACATGCAACGTGCGGATATATATTTTTTAAATTTTCGTTTTCTATATAGTGTGGGATATCGTTGTATAGGTCTTTCAAAAATGTTAGGGGTGTGCTAATATCATTTTTCGATTTAGTTAACTGTTCGTGACTTATTAAGCTTTAAAGTGCCAATTTTCGTTAGAGTCAAGTGTTCCCCTCTACCAACTAAACGGTTGTTGTTAGAAACATTACGGCAATAGTTGCTATATATAACGACATTAAAAGGAAAACTATAACACTTAAGTTGGCTTTACAAGTTTGCGAGTAATAGTCGACCAAATGTATTTTACCCGAATATTTCGAACAACTCCATAGAAAACATTATTTTTTTTATTACATTATTCAAACCTAATAACTACGGAACCCTACACTGCGCGTGGCCCAACACGGACTTAGTCGGTTTTTTCTTTAAAAAATGAGTCTAGCAAACTTTTACAAAATTGAACATTTTGCACACCTAGTTCTTATCATGTCTCTTTCTGACGACAATAAGATGTTGCTAGGAGTTTTTTTTTTCATAATTATATCTAGATTGAAATAGTGAGTCACTGTAACTGTCTTACTGGTAGACTAAATGGTAGTGTTCAGCACTGTCGTGTTATTCCGGTGAGCTGGTAATATACGGCCCTGTAATTTCCGGCACAGAGGCATAACAGGCCTCAGAAGTGGTAACGCATCTGCATTTTGACCTCTGGTCTTTGTATGGGTGTCTATAGGCTGCAGTCATCACTTAACATCAATGTGAACTGCATGCTTGTTTGCCATTTTTATTACATAAAAAATATAAATACGAGTATATATATGAAATGCATCCTTGTATGCCACCTTCCTAACATAAATCTTAGCCTGGGTTGCACCAAGATATTAGTATTAAATAATAATGGCAACCCATTATACGTCCCTCTGCTGGGCACGAGACTCTCCTCTTCTTTGGGGGGAGGCCTAGAGCTTACTCCACCACGCTGCTCCAATGCGGATCGGTGGAGGTGAGTGGGTTAGTGGCCAACCCACTGTCGGATGTTTTCAAACCGCCTATAAGGCCTCCGAAAAGGTTTAACGACTGCTATCTATCGATAGCAACCGGGACCGACGGCTTAACGTGCCCTCCGAAGCACGGAAACCCAGGCTAGTCAGGTAATTTCGTTGAAAAACTGAAAACTTGACCAAGGTCGTCTCTTTCGTTATTTGTCTCGCAATTTCCCTTCCATTACCGACTTTAACGGACTAAAAGCTTTCGATTTTGTAATTTTCAGAATTAGATTTCTGGGTCACTTATTTAAACGGTTCGGCGATATAAAAATCATTATGATTGTAGCACTTCAATTAGAAATCCTTTTATTTTTTTGTTTTTATACCTTCAATCTTGTATTATTGCAGGGTTGCCAACTTTTCCAGCCGCCATAACCAGACAACAAATTTAATCGGATCATACTTGTTCAAAATCGAATTGGCTGATTAACTACAAATTTAATGAACATTCGTTCATATCCCTGAGTCCTAGTTGTTCTAACCGCGAGTTTGCATTGATGAAACATTCACATAAAAACATGTTAAAATTATAGGTTTGACAGCAGTGCGAACGCTAGCGGCAACAAGACATTTATGGCAATACATACTTTATGAGACGAGTTGCAAAACATCATCATGTTTAATGTTTTTAGTGCAAACTAGGGGTAAGTACACATTCCTTTTCGATTACGTTGTTAAGCCAACCTAACCCGTGAAACACCAAATTCTACTCCAAAATACCAAAAAATAAAAATAGGACATGCCTGCAAAAGTACTTAAACCCGTATTTACGCGGGTCCATTTGAACAGCTTCCCTATCGGCAAGCAGAGGGTTATGAGTGGGCCTAGAGCGCGGACATAACCCCAACAACGCTATTCAACATAGCTCTTCAGTTAGCGCGCTGTGTGTATTTTTTGTCTGCTAGGTACTTTTAGCCCCAGTTTTAAATTGGTTCAGACTGTTTGCGTGTTGCTGAATTGATTCGTTACTTTTACGGGTTATTTGCATGAGTGAAATTGATTATTGATTTATTTTGATAACTAATCGTAAAATGATGGTGTTTAGGAGTGATTTACGGACTCAGATACGTAATAAGAGATCCTCGAATGGATAGGCAGAAGTGTAACGATTCATTCATGTAAACCAGAGGTTCCCAAACTATTTTTTTCTTGTAGACCCCTTTCAATTTTTTTCTGGTTTCCGTGGACCCGCTCCTTGCTACATTTATATCACATTCCCATATTTCCAACGCCTACGTAGACCCCCATCGAGTCCCATGGAAACCAGCGGGTCTATATGGACCACTTTGGGAATCACTGATGTAAACCGTTGAACGAATGATTTTTGATTAAATTGAAGATTATCTCCATTGAAAACATCATACAATGTTAGGAACGCCTTTTGAAGAAAATGATTTAAATTGCTTATTTGCGGCACCTTGAGTATAAATTATATTTTTAAAGCGTTTATATAAGCGTCAAAAGAGGTAATAATTATGCGACGTACTATAAGTAAAGTTTAAGTGACTATTGTTGGCGCAGTACTGCGATATAAATTGCATTAAAATATATATATTATCTAGATGCGTTGCCACTCCTGAGGCCTAAGTTGTCAAGATATTTTTTATTATTTTTTTTTTTTAAATACGCTTACACTCACAGCCCCACAGTAGGTATAAACCTGTGTCGTGGGTGCCGTTGTACACATACAACACATACACAAACACCCAGACCCGAAACAAATATCTGTAGGCCATACAAATATTTGTCCCGGTGCGGGGATCGAACCCGCGACCCTTCGAATCAAACGGTCATCTCACACCGCTGGACTAACCGGGTCGTCAAAATGTGAGACCGTTAAATTATGAGACCGTTAACCGAATTACCATCTGTCATACACTGAAACCGGAACACGGTAATGCTGAGAGCTTACATAAAGGTCTGCAAGAAGTTGAGGTAATGCTGTTGTACTTACGTACTTACGTCCAACAGTTACTAGAGTTCTACCACCAGTGAAAAGTTAGTAGTAAGTTAGATACAGATGTTTATTGCTCCTAGATTTCTACAATTACTAAGAATCAACCCAAACTTAATTTGCCAATAACACGACACAAAAAAAAAAACCGTAATAAAAACGTTATACCTTTATTCAAAAACGTATCCGGTCCATCACGATACCGCACTTAAGAATACCGGGCTTTCGTTCCGGTATACTTTTTCAGATTAAATTTTTGGCATCGAAATGAAACGTGTACGGACCATTAGGCAGCGGGCCCATTAGACCGGTAGCAATTAGAACAGTTGGTGAAATATGGCGCGATGGATCGATCGGACCCCCGACACGCATCAGATAAAAACGTGGGTTAATATTTGCGGGGTTGTCACGGGCTGTTAGCGGTTGATGCTGAATTGTGAGAGGAAAGTTTTCTTTTTCAAATCTGTGTTATATTTTTTTATATCATAAAATGGCAAACAAGTATATGGTTAATATAAAAGAACATGATAATTGCTGTGGTAATGTTGTAGAAGCCTATAAATGTCGACATGAAACCAGAAATTTCAATAGGTATAGATGCGTTGCCAACCTCTGATTCCTAAATTCTTATACTTTCACCTGACCGGAACACGATAGTGCTGAACACTACCATTTAGCGGCAAGTATATTAGGTAATGCGGTGATGCCTACGCTCGCGAGCTCCGTCACTGGTGCTCTACCACCAGTAAGAGGTGGTACTTTTCCGGTTTGAAACGGGTTGATCGCCTTTATTCGATTGTCTGATGGGTTGGTCACGTCCCAACGGGACGCCTTACGATGTCCCACTGCTGGGCACGAGTCTCTCCCCTTTTTGGGGGGAGGCCTGGAGCTTACTCCAATGCGGATTGGTGGAGGTGGGTGGGTTAGTGACCAACCCTTTGTCGGACGTTTTCAGACCGCCCATAAGGCCTCCGACAAAGTTTAACGACTGCTAGCTATCGATAGCAACCGGGACCGACGGCTTAACGTGCCATCTGAAGCACGGAAACGCGCATTATAATTTGCCACTAGCGGTCACCCATCACACACCCGACCGCGGCCGTATCGCTTAACCGAGTATATCGCTTCCGATCTACACCAGCCGCGGGAACATGCGCGCTTTTATTCATCATCACTGGTCTTCGCGCGCACCATTCGCGCGACGCGGATGCAGCACCGGGGCATCCCCCTCTGCTGCAGCTTCTTCTGCCCTGCGGCTGCATGTCGGCGTTTGGCACCCCCTTGGGGGCTGTGTTGGAAAAGGTGGGCACCGGGGACTCGTGTCGCCATGGTGTTGGCATCCAGATCCGGCTGCTCTCTCAACCTCTTCTCTATTGTCGATGGTAGCAGCGGGCTTCTTCGGCACTCAGCTGCAACAACAAAGGGTGGCGGGCGTCCCCACCAAGGTGACGACGCCCACAGTTATACGGCGTAACCGTTGCCCTAGCTCTAGCTGGGCTTATGGGCCTCCTACACCCGGGTCTCGAACTCAGGTTGGGTGATATCAGTCCTACCTATCATCTATCGCTTTTATTATATTTCGTTATTATATCTACTATCGTCGTACTGAAACGGGTTGACCGGCTTTATTCGATTGAGTGATTGCACTATCGGCAGAATTCTTTCCCAGTGGGCCGATGGGGTCGTCACGTCCCAACGCCTTCCGGTAGTTAGTTACAAAAAAATATTCACGTTCAAACAGAAATATCGGCGAGATTCGGCATATTCTGGAAAAGAGTGGAAATGTAAAAAAAAGTAAACGTCAGCAAGATGTAAATCAACCGCGCGTGACACACATTCGGAAGACGAAATTTCAATTTTTATGGTATGGGTATAAAATTGTTGTACTTACTTAGTACAGTATCGAACAAAAAATGATGCACATCGACCTCAGGAAGAGACGTCGGCTTATTTCGGATTTGTAGGACGTTGTCTCTTTCGCATCTTACCTATTTGACGTTTGTCGACCATTTTGATCAAGTTTTAACCAATACGGGACTACGGATGCTTACGTAAGCAATGTACAGCAGAGATAACGCTCTATGAAGCCGAAACTAACCGATTGTCACTTTCATAGGTTCGATGTGCATTGTTTCTTGATGAGCACTGTAGTACTACTTACTTATAAAGGCGACTTCATATATTTTTCTTGCTAGAAGAGGCCCAACTGGATGGAGCTCGCAGGCGTAGGCACCGCGCATTACCTAATCTACTTGCGGGCAGAAAAGTTCTAGAATGGGTAGGGCGTATCGGAAGACGAAACATAGGCAGGGCCGAGTTTTGGCGGGAACCTTGAAAGAGGCGTGTGGTGCTCTTATTTTATTTCATTTTCTTGGTGTATTTTTGAGTTAGATTAAATGAAGTTGGTTGAATTTTATTTGATATAGAGTTATTACAGTGCCCGTGTATAGTGAAATAGAATAACAGTGCAATAACACGACCTTTCGGGTTGCCGCCAAAACTTCATTGTAATGTTCTGGTAACGTAGCCATCGTTTTACTCGAATTAGTGACTATGACTCAAATCTCAATTTCCATTTACAATACAATACAATACAATACAATACAATTCATTTATTCGGAGACAACAGAGACACAAAGTATAACATGTAACAAGTAACAACAAACAAGAACATTAGACAATAGATAAACATAATAAGGTACAACCGACAGGTACGTAGGTGTGAAGACAAGTATGTCTGTGTCGATCCGAATGGGTACCCAGATCAGCTTATGCCAAGCAGATGTTACCTATCTACTTGACGCTGGTTTTCATCTGGGTCCCTGTGGGTGTTCCACGGATGTCAATCAGTTACACGATAGTATATCACAACAAAATAGGTAGCAATAATAATATATATTAGGTACTTAGCAACAGCAATATGTAACTATATAAAATAAAAGTAAAACCTTAGATAAACTTACGTACATAGTAAAAACATATTAAAAATGCTTAAACACCCCATAACACACTCAAAATAGTAATAAAAAAAAACATAGGTAATAATATAATAATATGTGCTAATACATATACTTACATATAAGTATTCCATACACATGTATAATAATAAAGGCGTAAATGTGACAGCCCAATATAGGTAGGTATACCTTATATAACTCATAGACTAGTATATAATATGCAATAAGACTACTTTATGTAATACATAGCGATACATAGGTAGATATAACATATGAAAGCAACAAATTTCCGTTTATGTGGTAAGGCCTGTGTTTAAATTATAAATCCTAACAATTTTAAAGTTTTCGTTCCAAGACATTAAAAAATTTTAAAAAATCCAGTAATTTATTCGCCTCCTAAGGCCTAAGATCTTTCGCCTCTACGCCATGTCGTATATTATTAACGAGTCGCTGAAACATAACAACGCCCTGGCTACGATTTATTGTTAGATACGTTGGTAATATGCCAGTGTCTATGATCTCGAATGTTCTTAGATTATTGTGGAGCTTAAAGTCTTAAGCTCCAATAATCATTAATATTCCTTAACTCTTCAAAAGAAACTCATGCACGTGTGAGAAAGCGACTTTTTTGTACCGTCACAATATTATCTTGAAAATAATAAGCGTGCCAACGGAAGCTGGTTTACAGTAACTAAATTCAATTCTGGCTCCTTGGTTCGGAAAAGTGGATGGGTCCCGCGATTTTCTCCGGCTACGTCACGTCCAATACTGGAATTAATTCCTGCCGCGTATGTTTCAGAGTTTTGTTATTTTTCCTAAAAAATGTTTGGGGTTTTCGCGAGGTTTATTTGTAGTGAAGTAATTGGTTATTTCAGTTGATTGCGCTAATGGAAATGCTATAAAACTTTAATTTGTTTTACCTTGTATTAAGTTTGCGCTGAATGTAATTCGTGGTTTCTCAAATTTGTAAACTTTTTTACTTATTTCGCGGCCACAACCACTACCTAATTTACCTCCAAATGGTGGTGTTCATCACTATTGTGTTCCGGTTTAAAGAGCCATTTAGATGGAGAGAGTTTCTCGTTCGTTTAGTTCCAGAAAATCGTACGCTACTGTCAAGAGCAATAATCGCCATAATCGTGTCAAAATGTTAACACAGGCAAGAACTAAAATCTCGCGTACGATTATGTCATACGAGATTCGCCAGGACATATCGCCAGGCGATAATTGCCTATGTTTGTTTACACGACGAAATTATCGGAAGCAGCTCGGCTTGTCTAAACACGATCTCGTATGACATATTTTCAAGTTCATACGAGTATCGTACAAATCAGCTTGAACCGATTTCAGTGCGAGATATGTCATCTTTGAAATTCTGTTTACACGGACACAATAATATTCCGTTGCGAGGCGATTATCGCCCATGGCAACGAGCGAGAAGAGCGAGTGTTTAGACGAAGAAGAATGTTTTATATTCCTTCGATAATCGTATCTTCGAGACGAGAAACTATCTCCGTCTAAAGGGCTCTTAAAGGGAAAGAATGGCCCCATAATCGATTTCACAGATACAAAACAACCTTATGAGTGTCAACGCATCTTCATCAATACATCTACTTTGACGGGTGGTAGAGCTCCAGTGACGGATCTCGCGGGCGTAGGCACCAGGATAGGTAGTGTTCAGCACTATCGTGTTCCGTTCAGGTGGTAATGTACGGCCCTGTAATTTCCGGTACAGAGGCATAACACCTGAGGCCTCAGAAGTGGTAACGCATCTTCATTTTGACTTTGGTCTTTTTGTAGGTGTTTATAGGCTGCAGTCATCACTTACCATCAATGAACTACTGGTAATTTGCCACTTCCATAACATAAAAAAATATATATTGTTGAGCACTGTACGTATGTTTTTCTATAGAACAGTTTCTTAAGATGACATTTTTCCTACTCTGTGATACTACCACAGTATAAGAAAAACGTTCTATTAGACTGTGGTAGATAGTATTAACAATGAATATGAACAAAACGCTTCGGTCGTCATCATCAAAACAAAGTCAGTTCACGATGTGAAAAAATATCTCAGTAACAAATGTTAATTATTGTAATAAAGTCATGTACACATAGTTCGAGTTCTAAACTGAATGTGTCAGATTTTTGCAAGCTGTAAATAAATATGACCAGAAATGTTTAAAAAAACTACTTCATGCCAATCACGCCTCCATTCTTCGTAGAGGTAGGCAGAGATAAATTCTTACTGTCAAGCATACACGCAAATGCCCGTGATTCGTCAATTACATTTTCCTCTATAATAATGATATACAAAAAAAATATATATATCAACAGTATTTCAGTACCTTTGACCCGGGAACCGAACCCAGGTCCTTACCGCAGCAGTTGCCTGACAACGAGACAACTGAAGCATTTAAAACACAAATGTAATATGTACATGCGAGTCTTTCACATAATTTCGTACTGCACGCGTGTTCGTCGCTAATGATGCGTAAACCTGATACCATCGACCCGAATCCCTCCCTCCGTCCCGCTCGCACCCTATAAAATCTGAAAGAGACAACATGACCGTAATTAGTGAAGTTAGACATATTGATAGGCAAAGTTTGTAAGATCGATATCATTATTGATTTTGTTGCGCTAATAAATTTTGCAGAACGTACCTTGGTGGGCGATTTACATAATTGGAGTTTAACGAAGGCTTCAACTTTATATTATTTATGTGTATACCGCTTTATGAGTGTATGTGGCAGCCATTACGTGCTTTGTTATTCTGGATTGTGAATTGAGGACGGGTGGCCTGGATTCGATGTCTTGAAGTAATGTGATACTTTACAGACTTAAATAAGCTAATATGAAGTGAAATAGAAATACATTTTTAGGTAGAGGTACCTAATACATGTTACATTAAATATGCTCCATTTAGTTAGTGTGATGTGTCTGATCATATGTACTTGAATCTCGGTAGGAAATACATTAATATTCTGTAAACCACTTTATGACTTTTCAACAAAAAGAAAAGATAGTAGGACGAGTATCCGTACTTGGAACTGAAATTTAAAATAAAACATTTTTCATCAAATCTATATCTTGGATGTTTACAGATAGATGTTTGAATATGACATTTAGGTTTCTTAATTCTTCTGAAAGTCAATCGTTTGAAAGATAGACTAACTCCCCAAGCGGTAAACTAGGAGCCCCCATGCAACTTTAAAAAATAAGAGAGTGAAAAACATGAAAAAGAAAATCAGTCTGTCCGTAACAACGGTAGCTGGAAAGCGACCAAAACGTCGGGTGTAAGAAGAAGTTTGGCAGTGTTGTATGCGTGAGAAAATCCGCAAGTTTAATTTCTACAATGAATGAAGCTCGCGAAAACCTACGAAAACGTTATGAAAAATATAGATGTTATAGGTCTTAATGAAAACTTTGATAGAAATTTAATTTGGACGAGATACTGTTAACAGTAGTTCTCAATAATTGCAAATAAAACTCTCTCACTCTCTCTCATAAATATTACTTGCTTTGCAACCACGGAACCCTTCATATCACATCTGAAAACAAAAGCTGCGCGCACACGTATTAATTAGATGACGCCTATCGTGCCGGGGGCATCCTGAATACACTGCTTTAAATCAAAATACGTGTTCCAAGCTCTAATTGGACTGTTACATCTTGTAAACAGCTCGTTAGTGAGCTAACATACGTATTAACATCTGTTAATACGTGCGCGATTAACTGCTCCGTGTGAAAAGGCTTTTTGTTCACTCCCTTGTAACGCAGTAGCGCCGTCTCTTTCATATTACTCTTGTAAAGTGAGAGAGCTGTTACATCATTTAATCTGGGATTGCATAGACTTTGGATTCTTGCTTTGAAATTCAGGCTGGATGTTATGAGGCTTTCGCTTGTAAAGTTTATTGTGTTTTACTTTTCATTAAACATCTGTGTACCTATATAATATGTCTATGTACAGAGGAATACATTTATACGCCCACTCCTGAAATGATCGAGGGTAATATCCTCGAAGTTGTTGACCTACCTAGGAGCAAAAGGTCCAGTTAGGTCGGTCCAACTTCGAAATGAGGTCAATCCCCGAATCTAACTTAATTGGGGAGCTTTTTGGAAGCTACGATACATTACATACATACATTATTACTGGTGGTAGACCTCCAGTGACGGAGCTCGCGGCGTAGGCACCATCGCATTACCTAATATACTTGCCGCTATTTTTTTTTATTTAATGGAAGTGGCAAACAAGCATGCAGTTCACACTGATGTTAAGTGATGACTGCAGCCTATAGACACCCTCACAAACGGATATTACGGGGTCGTACACACCGGCACAGAGGCATAACACCTTAGGCCTCAGGAGTCGTAACGCATCTGCATTTTGACCTTGGTCTTTGTATGGATGTCTATAGGCTGCAGTCATCACTTAACATCAATGTGAACTGCATGCTTGTTTGCCATTTCCATTAAATAAAAAAAAACATCTTCTCGTCCAATTTGCCGCAGTGTCTCAAGAAGGTCTTTGACCAATGTGTATTGCTAGTGATGATATATGGGACTGAAACGTAGTCACCATGGTCCTCATAAGAATGCTCAAGATCACACAGAGAGCAATGGACAGAAGAGTGCCGAAGCTCTTCTATCCATTGCAGTTTCCCTGTGAGATCGAATCAGAAATGAAGAAATCCGCATGAGAACCAAAGTAACCGACACCTTATATCGACACTCAAATGGCAGTGGGCATGGTACGCAGCTCGAAGAACCGACGGCCGTTTGGGCACCAGAGTTCTCGCATGGCGACCGTGCACCGGAATACGAAGCTTAGGAGGGCTCCCTACTAGGTGTGCTGAGGACCTGGTGCAGGTTGCAGGCAATCGCTGGATGAGGTACATTCGTTTTGGCAATCTTTGGGGTAGGCTTTTCTCAGCAATGGACGTATTTCCGCTGAAATAATGAATGTGGGAAATGTCTTCAAATTTGAGTCTTTTTAATCATGCATTGCCACTCTTTTCGCAATCTTATTTCTTATCTAACTCATAACCCAAAGTTCAACTCTTGTTTAAAATTAATTTATTAAAGTAAAAACAGTTACATTAATAAATTGTAAGATTATTTTTAATACGCGTCGTCTTCACTTCGTTTCTGTCCAAAGAAATCCGCTTTTACTTAGAATGCAAAGCAGATCACTCAAGCCCGGCTTGACGTCAAAAGATCAAAAGACTATTCATACGAGGATTAAATATCATTCATTCACTCAATAGTGTCGTTGACAGATTGAGTTTTTAATGAATACATTCACTTTTCTTTGTGTTACATGAATAGTTTTAATTGCTGGGTTTAAATGAACGACATGAATGATACTGTGTTTTGTAGAAGTGGGATTGACGTGGGAAACATCCATTGCTCATTTCATAATCAACTGCTGTGCTGTCATGTTTATAATTTTGTAAAGTAGGCAGACAACGTGGGCGTAAAATCTTTTTCTATCAGCAAAATTGATTTCACTGTCACAAAATTAATGCATTGATGTTGATTATATGTATATAACATTGATTTAATGTTGGATAATATGATGCTGCTCCAGCCCTAAGGCTAATACATCTACTTCAGTAATTGTGGCAGAAGAGTTCTTGAATGGCGAGTACCGGAACACGAAGCGTGGGCAGGTCCTCCACGAGGTGGACCGACGACCTGAGCCCGTCACTCAGTGCATTGCTGCTTTAACTTGGCATGATAATTACCATCGTTTAAGGAAAACAGCAATGTACTAAATAGTGGCTTACAATTTGATGTCTACCGATACTTACATAATATGCCATCTGGTTAAGGTCGCGGTCAATTGTTGGATGGGAAAAAGGGGCAATAAATTTCAAAGCCACTTTGCAGTACATTGATGTTTTCCTCCAATTATCGTTATTATCATGTTACATCAAAACAGCAATGTTCTGCAAAGTGGCTAGAAATACATAATACGCCTTTAGATCCATTTATTATTGCAATCTTTGGGGGAGACTTTTGTCCAGAATGAACGCTTTTGAGCTAAAATTAGTAATAATGTAGTATCATGGTATTGGCCCTGTATTCCGAATTTTGAGCTAGCGAGCATAGGCACCATCGCATTACCTGATTTATTTGCCGCTAAATGGTAGTGTTCAGCACTATCGTGTTCCGGTCAGGTGGTAATATAAGGCCTCAGGAGTAGTAACGCGTCTGCATTTTGACCTTGGTCTTCGTGTGTCTATAGGCTGCAGTTATCACTTAACATCAATATAAACTGCATGCTTGTTTTCCACTTCCATTACATGAAAAAAAAAACTCTAGTAATTGTTTTTATATTATTTCGCATTAACACATGCTTGTGAAATATATTTTAAAGAAAAATGGAAAGAAAAATTTGACTTCAGGCGAGACTCGAACTCGCGGCCACTGGGAATCTAGTCCAGCCGCTCTTCCAATAAATGTGAAGGAAAGATTTGACAAATCGGGCAGGACTTCAGTAGCTCAGTTGGAAGAGCGGCTGGACTAGATTCCCAGTGGCCGCGAGTTCGAATCTCTAGTAATATTGATATAATGTTCAAGTGAGTGCAGCAAAGTAAAACATTAAAGCATTCGTTCCCCTGTCCGGCCTGAGAGTGGATAAGCAACGGTCACCTCAGGCAAATGGACTGTCAATATTTAATGCACGTTGAGGGCAGCGTACACATGCTAGCTCGCTGTGTTTTTGTTGCGCGTATAAAAGAGTCTTATTTGAAGAAGAAGTTGAAGTAGTGTCCAGTGGTAAGCGGTAAATAATGTTCCTTAAAAATCACTCAAACGGCGCTGTAAGCGATCTGAATTTTACAGTTGTCGAGAGATAGTAGTAAATTATACTCAATAAAAAAAAATATTTAGGAAAGCTTATAATTTGAAAGTATGTTTTACATTCTAGTTGAATACCAAATTGATCCATAACTTAAAAAAAAACTTTTAAAAAGATCCGGGATATTGGGAAAATTTACCAATGCACAAATTGGAATAGTATCGATTATCCAAGCTTGATTATCGTAACACTAAGTAGTTTAATCGTAATTTAATCGATTCGCTGTTTTGCCCTAACATAGGCCGCGCGTTGGTTAAAGTAATCTGATTACAGCAAATGGATTCTGTTGCGATTCAACGACTTCATGTTACGAGAATTACGGCACAGGCCTAGCAATATTAACTTGCTACTTAAAAGATTAGAAAACGTATCCATACCAGAGAATGAGCACAAAAGTGGCAGGAGTCTGAAAAGAATCCTGATGCACAAGGTGATATTTAAGATTCAATCCCAATTTTACGTTGACTCCGTCGACACGAAAATAATTTGCTGATTCAATCTACATTACATTTGTCGCAGTCCAACAGTTTACAACAGCTGTTTATTATTCGAAATTTTAAATTAGGACCCATAGTTCTTTACAGTTATGAGTAAATGACCCCTAATAATTTGGACGGTGTCTTAAAATATCACTTTGTCTATGTACGTTGACCCTAATTTAGTTAAAGCTACAGTCAGCATAAGCTTCCCCAACTTAAAACTTATTCACTTTGGGTAAGAAAGCCGATTTGAAGAACCCCAAAGTTCATAATTTGTTCAACAGTTTGAAAAACTGTGTAATAAATAAAATAAAAATAATAAAATAAATAAATAATTTGTTAGCTCTTTTTAAAGCAAACAAACGTAGAGTTCCCCGTGGATGAATACTACAATTTAAATATATTTGCATAAAACCACACATACCAAGATAATAAATATAGTAATAAATATAGAAAATAAAATATAGTCGGCAGACCTACAAAATATAGGTGTTACTACATAGACTAAGATATTTTTTTTACAGAACGCCCTGAACTCGGTCAGGCCTTATTATTAAGTCGTAAATTTCACAAGGGTTGTTCGATAAATAATTATTATAAACGAATGTCTCGGTTCAGCTACGCAAATCGGAAAAGCGATAATTCTTTTCCACCTTGTAAAAAGTAAAATATTTTTTTGTCAATATCATACATTCGCCTTATTTCTTATACTGAGTTGTTTTCTATATCCCAAGTCACTTTTACTACGTTACGTTTATAAGAGAATGAATTCAATGATAGCACTTTTCGCATACGAGCGAGAAAAACACGCGAGTGTCAGGTGCGAACGCAGCGAGTTTATTACATTAGCGAGATGCGAATTCCAAAGTCAGATCGTCAAAGTTTGCTGTAATGTTGTTTACGGCCAAATATAGAATTTACTTAGCCAAATGGAAACGAATACATTGCTTACGTTGGTTATTAAGTTTAAATTTTCCATAATAGAAACATTTTAGAAGCTTTCTCGTAGTATACTAAAACATGCAAAAGTTTTGTATAATTTTAAAAATGTCTTGATAGCATGACATTCCTTATTTCAATGTGATTGAAATAGGTAAGTCATTCATTCCAGAAATAATTAGGATTGCGATTTTTCTCAAATGATCAAAATGGAAAAAACTCGGAGACTGTGCCGCGGTTTTCTATTCTATTCTATTCTATTCTATGGAGTATTTTTTTCCTTTGTATTTAATTGATATTTATTCAACTTTTTGAGCCGATACAACCAATGCCACCTAGGGGCGAGTTGCTGAACTAAAGAGATAAGCGTGATATTTAAAAAAAGTCAATAAAAGTTCTGCTATTCATCGATAGATGGCAAAACTAAAAAGTATCACCGCTGTGCCGGTCGGAGTGGGGGGTGTTAGGTTATTTTCGTTACGGAATTTCTGGATTCGGTCTCCACGCTCAAAGCCCGCTATAGAAGCTATGCAATAGCTTAAAAATCCTAACTTCTGAAAACACTTCTTTGACAATATGATATTTCGTCGTTGTTTGTTACATATACCAAAGTTTACTTCGTTGCGTTTTAGAGAATGAAGTTAACGAAAGCCTTTTTCGCGTACGAGCGAGAAAATCACGCGAATGTCAGGTGCGAACGCAGGCTTATTATTATTCATTATGTCTCTCGACAGCTCGCAGTCCAATTTGAACCCCGAACCGAATTGGTCCGGGGCTATTATTATTATCATTTAAAAAATAAATATATTTGAAAAATATTTTTTAAAAGTTCTTTAAAATATCTTTAAATTCATTGGCGTGTACCTAACCTGCGTAAAAATACAATACGACAGTCATTATTTTTTATTATTCTGTTTTCCGATTCGTACCTTCTAATTATGTCAAACGGACGACGCTAACGGAATATTCAATATAATTATATCCGAGGGCATGGCAGTGTCCCCGCCAAGTCGAGCAAAAGGGCTGTAATATTATTTTCTCGATAATACTTTCAGAGACTTTAGACAGAAACAGAGTTTCTCGATCAATTAACTTAATTCAACTCTGTAATTATCAGAATGTTTGATTAATTGTGAAAAGAAAACGGTTCTAAAATGGTAGATATGACTGAAATGGTGTGAAAATAATTAATAGCTTTTGTAATTATTAATTGAATTTTAATGCAAGTCGTTTTCTTTTTCAATTTCAGACATGATTACTATGAATTGAGCGATTTGATATAAAAAGTGGTGTTTGTAAGGTAATATTTTTAGAGAATCTAGATCAGCCTTACTCGACCATTTTTTACAAGAGCCACACAGACGTGTCAGCAGACGTGTCATGCGATGGACGTGGTATGGGCTGCAATATGAATGAATGTAGGTAAAAACAATGGTTTGGCGGGCCGCAGGTTGAGTTTCGCGAAGATTTTTATTTACGATTACATGTAAATTAAGCTTCGTACCAATTTAAAAAAGGATTTATTGTGGGAGAAGGAGGACATAGTACAGAGTATTAAGTCGCTTGTCAGTTGTAGTTTTCACTTTAGATAAAAAATATAGTTCTTAAAAAAACTTGGCGTCAGTTTGTGTTAACAGTAGTATTGTACTATCACAAAATTGAGGCAATTAAAGTTAGATCTGTAGATATAACCAAGTTTAATTTACTATCTAATCGCCATGACCATTAGAAACTACCGCACAATGTCCGGCGGGGTTGTGGCGCGCTATAAACTTGGGTCGCGGTTTCACCCACCCTTCTTACTTGGATTATGAGCAGACGCTATTTCAATTTGAAGTGATTGCGCGGTCCTAGTTGCAGCGGAGCGGATAAGCGACGTATTTATTGTGGCCAATGATGTTTTAGGTAGAAAAGAGGTAGTGTTATGGCACGTCAAAATTAAGCATTCAAATCAGTGCTAAGTATCCAACCTCCACTAATTGGTATTCGTTTCACTGTCGTGTTTTTTTATATTTTCTCTCATGTTTTAAGTGCATAATATAATATCTAAATATGTAACATATAATCACTGAACAATTAATATTTTAATATATTGGTCTAAAAGCCGTTGCCGTTGTGTTGTGAATAATTACAGCCTTAAACTCTTAAAACTTAATAAAGATTAGGATTCTCAATAATAATGTATTTTTTATCTATTTTCTAAATAATAATGCCTTCCTCATTTAAATTCTGAATCACGCTGTTCGTTACTTAGTATAATGCAAAGATTTGACAAAGATTCCAGATAGTAGATTCTAGAGTTCATACTTTTAATATTTCTTATGATGCAATACCACCTGAAGATCACAAAAATACAACTGCCAAGAATACAACAATACGCCGCAATATAATTTTATTCAACGGTGTGACCGTTGAATGAAATACTAACATAAAAGTAATAAAATATATACAAAAATCATGAATGTCTCACTAGCTATCATTTCCGAGCGATTCGTCACCCGCTCACACAGCGACCCCACAATTTTCTCCGGGTACGCGTTCTTGTGGCTTCCCCGGTCGAAATTAAACCGGGAGAGGTATTGGTAACCGGTAAATAATACGTCGGGGCTTCGCGTTTGGCGGACGACGGTCATCGATACCGGGCTTTTCGCATTTCGCCCGAATACTGCGGTTTTGTACTTAATACCGCCTATACAATGCAGTGTTGTTTTATTGGCTTAGCTGAAGAGAATGTGAAATAATTAGATGGTAATCTTGATACTTGATATTTTGTTTATTTTGTTAGCAGAAGAAAGTAATAGGTTATGATCTCACTGCAGAAACATTTCGTAAATCATCATCATCATATCAGCCGAAAGATGTGCGGGAGATATACCATAATCGCCACGCTTGGCATCCGGATTGGCAATCGCAGTGGTGGTAGTTTTATCGTAGGATGCTGCCCATCTTGCGTTATTGCACTTACTGCCGTCCCATTGGAATGGTTTGACCACCATTGTTCGGTTAACTAACTGCTCTAGTGGAAGAATTATCTTCCAGTAGAAGAAAATTCTTCCGCTAGTGCTGATTATAATAATAATGACAACCCATTATACGTCCCACTGCTGGTCACGAGTCTCTCCCATTTTTTGGGGGGAGGCCTGGAGCTTACTCCATCACGCTGTTCCAATGCGGATTGGTGGAGGTGGGTGGGTTAGTGGCCAGTTTGCCACTTCCTTTATAAAAAAGTTTTTTTTTATAAAGGAAGTGGCAAACAAGTATGCTGCTCACATTGATGTTAAGTGATGACTGCAGCCTATAGACACCCACACAACGACTAATGTCAAAATGTAGATGCGTTATCACTCCTGAGGCCTAAGGTGTTATGCCTCTGTGCCGGAAATTACAGGGCCGTACATTACCACCTGACCGGAACACGATAGTGCTGAACACTACCATTTAGCGGCAAGTATATTAGGTAATGCAGTGGTGACTACGCCCGCGAGCTCCGACACTGCAGCTCTACCACCAGTGAAAATATGTTTATTTCTATAATTAAGAGACATTTAACACAGGCGAGCCTTTCGGTGGACACATAGGCTTAGCAATATCTCTCGTTTAGGTATCACCAAAGTCTAAAGAACATAAGTATAATAAATAATAATAAATAAAATCGTTTATTGATTTCTCTCTCACACAGAAAAATACATAATCAGATCTTAAACTAGGTATTACAAGCATGTATTATAGGTATATACCTACCTACTTATAATGTGATATCACTTAGAATAAAAATGTTAACCCCACTTATTCATAAACGTACATTAGATACGTTTTAGCTATAGAATGCTTTGTCTTTGTCAGTTGCATTGTCAAATGTGCAGGATAGAAAAGGACAAAGCAGAGATTAGCAACACCTTAGCTAAAATACGTTTAGGAATAAGGGGTAAGTCTATAGACAATTAGACTGGAAATAGGGGTTTTGATGATGTAGACAGTACTAAAACCTAAGTTTTGTACAATACTAGCCACCCGCCCCGGTTTTGCTCGGGTAAGTAGCATTTATTACATTTTGGCGTTCAAACTGTATTACCGACCAACTTCTTTGACAAAAACCGTAATATCTCGGTAAATGTAAGTACGATACTGATAAATTATATATATAAACGTAACTTCACGCCTGTAATCCCCGAAGGGGTAGGCAGAGGTAAATGCATGCATTCAATCATACATGCAAACACCCACGACTCGCCGGCTACGTTTTGGCCCATATAACAAGTGGCGAACCTGTTGCCATCTCCGGGCGCATTACCAAACTCCGGGGTACTGGGAAACTTCCAGAAAATGGAAAAATCCCAATAGAAGCAGAGATAAAGGATTTTAAATCGTTATCTCTAATATCCCCCGACCCGGGAATCGAACCCAGGACCTCCAGCGTAATAGTAGCGGCTTGCTACCATTACGCTACTGAGGCAGTGATATATATAAACCTTCCTCAAAAAATCCTATTTCCAACATTTCAAACAGGAATAAAATCCACGTTTTCGTAGGTTTTCGCGAGCTTCATACATTGTAGAAATTAAACTTGCGGATTTTCTCGCGTATACAACACTCCCAAACTGGAACCACGGTAGCTGGAAAGCGACCGAAACGTCGGGTGTATGAAGAAGTTTGGGAGTGTTGTATACGCGAGAAAATCCGCAAGTTTAATTTCTACAGGAATAAAATCCATTTACAACTTTCCGAGATTAGCCCATACATACAGACTGAGAAAATAGGGGGAACTTTATAATAATAATATGTAGTGAAGTGATGATAATTTATTCCTCAATCTAGAAAAGTAGCCTACTGTCACTGACCTAAATCAGTTTGCCATTATTCATTTTCAATCAAATTAGTATGCCCTAAAACGAAATACAGGCATTAGCCTATTGAATAAAAAGTATGACGAGCTTATAAACGAAATAACAATCGGTTAGGTACACAATACTTCACGAAAAGGTTACTAACATATAAGCATAGTTTTAATAAATTAAAGAGCTAAAAGCGCCCGTAAATGTACTGGAAATGTTTATTATAAGCCGTTTAGTGCGAGCTCAGTTCGTGAAGGGTGACCGCATTACCTAATGTTGTTACTAAACAAAGGCTCGTTATGTCTTGACGTATGACGCTTTCTAATGCTCTAGGCTTTGTCTTTAAGGTGTAGACTTGATCTTTGAGATATAATCTACGTAATTATGAATTCTTTTTGAAGAAAAATACACTAAGTATAAGCAATACACTTACACACTGTGTGTTTTTTATTTATAAAGAAAAATTTGACTTCAGGCGAGACTCGAACTCGCGACCTACTGGGAATCTAGTCCAGCCGCTCTTCCAATTGAGCTAACAAACATAGTTGGTAATAGATGGCGCTGCTGCTACCATAAAGCAATGCAATAGATGTGAAGGAAAGATTTGACAAATCGGGCAGGGCTTCAGTAGCTCAATTGGAAGAGCGGCTGGACTAGATTCCCAGTAGGTCGCGAGTTCGAGTCTCGCCTGAAGTCAAATTTTTCTTTCCATTTTTCTTTAAAAATAAAATATATTTCACAAGCGTGTGTTAATGCGAAATAATATGAAAACACTTTGTGTTGTTTATATTATATTTTGATGTAATGTGTTTGTGTAGGTACGAACGTAATGTGTCTTTTTTATGTCACTCAATGCTACAGTCTGAAGACACTGTCTTTGATAAAAGCCAGAAGATGGCTTAAGTCAGATGCATTGCAGTTCTGCAACCCTAAATCTTATGTTACTTATGTTTAGCATAATTTGCACATTTCGATATAGTGTGTAGGACTGTAGGTACGCACGTAATTTTTATTTATTGATTATGTGATATCGTATTTATTTATTATTTAACTGGCAAAGTTCTTATCTACTTTCTAATACAGTAGGTATTTGTTACGTCAGAAAATATACCAAATATACCAAGTTAGAACAGTTTACTTAATTCACGAGCAAAAAGCGACAATAAATGTACTGGAAATATTTATTATAAGCCGTTTAGCGCGAGCTCAGTTCGTGAAGGGTGACCGCATTACCTAATGTTGTTATTAGACAGAGGCTCGTTATGCCTTGAAATACGATGCCTTCTAATGCCCAGGGCTTTGCCTTCTAGACCTAAACTTGATGTTTGAGATATGGTCTTCGTAATTATGAATTAATTATGAAGAAAATGCAAGTTAGTTTGTTTTTAATGTAATGTGTTTGTGTAGATACGAACGTAATCTGTCTTTTTTATGTCACTTAACTGAATGTTACAGTCTGAAGACACTACAGACATCTACATAAACGCTAGAATTAGGTATATTGCCTGTATTTATGTCTAGCATAATTTGCACATTTTGATATAGTGTGTAGGTATGCACGTTATCTTTATTTAGTGGTTGTGTGACATAGAGCAACACCGGAGGGGAGTAGCCATATGCAGGCTTTCCCCTCTGTCAAACTACAAGCCCAAATGGGCCTATACCTGTCGCCTAGGTGTTTAAATGTGTGCGTGAAATTGTTTCTGTATTTTGTCAAAGTCAAGGTGTGAGTTTCGCAGTAATAGACGATTTTTGTAGAGTGCGTGTGTGTCGCACGCATTTCCCCCCGCAAAAAATTACATACTTTTTGCATCGGTGGTAAACGCTATGGCTACTCCCCTCCCGTCCGCCGCGGCCGGTGGCCCGTGTTGCTCTATGTTGTGTGATATGGTTTTTTTTCTTTAACTGTCAAAACGAACTTTATCTACGTCCTGATACAGTGCTCGGTAGGTCAGCAAATATACCAAGTAAGAGCAGTTTGCTTAATTCACGAGCAAAAAGCGACAATAAATGTACTGGAAATATTTATTATAAGCCGTTTAGCGCGAGCTCAGTTCGTGAAGGGTGACCGCATTACCTAATGTTGAAATTAGACAGAGGCTCGTTATGCCTTGACATACGACGCCTTCTAATGCCCGTGGTTTTGTCTTCAAACCTAAACTGAACCTCAATACTCAATACTCAATACTCAATATTTATTGCTTTCATTTGTTACAGTAGGTAATTACAATAATTATAATGGTGGTATATTACATTTTTTGTTAGAATGTCACAAATGAACCCTATTTGGGTATTGCAATCCATTTAATGCAGTGAGAGCAAACCGATTCATTTTAAAGCATTTATATATTTATATTTTTAGCCAGTCATCAGTGTTTTCAAAATATTCTGATAGTTTGTAGAAACATTTTTTGAGGAGATACTCTTTTAATTTTTTAATAAAATTTGGGCTATTTTTGGATTCTCTTATATTTCCTGGTAGTTTATTAAAAAATTTAACGCACATAGCATAAGGCCCTGAGTGATATATCTTAAGTTTAGAGGCGGGGATTTCTAACTTGTTTTTTTGGCGACTTTGATATCGTCGCGGTTGTTCGTCTCGCATATTGAAAGTTTCGGGATATTTTTTTACAAAATTGCATGCTTCTAATATATATATAGATGTCAATGTTAACAAATTATTGCTTATAAAGTGCGGTTTACAAGTGTCTCTATTGTCAATATTAGTCAGGATACGGATGCATTTTTTTTGTAACGTAAAGACGTGGTGAACGTCCACGCTGTTGCCCCAAAGTAATATTCCATACCTGAGCCACGAGTATGCATATGCATAATACGCGGTTAGTGCAGTTTTTTGGTCAGTAGCTTTTCGGAGTTCTTTTAGGGCATATGTAAAACTTGATAGTTTGTTTCTAATTTTTTGTACGTGATTTTTCCATTTAATGTTTGTATCAATTTCTAGTCCTAATAAGGTAAACGTGTCAACACATTCAATATTTGAATTTTTATATATAAAGTTAATGTCAAGTGGGGCTTTTTGGTGAGGTTTATATTGCATTAATTTTGTTTTATTAAAATTTATTTCAAGATTATGGTCATTCATCCAATTTATTATATTATTAAATATGTCAGTAAGGTCATTATTTAAATTGTTAATGTTATTACAAGATGTCAAGAGGGAAATATCGTCAGCAAATAGAACACAGAAATTGTTAATAATTTTTGGAAGGTCATTTATATACAGTAAAAATAAGATACATCCTAAAACGCTGCCTTGCGGGATTGAATTATTTATGTCAATAGTATTAGATCTAGTAATTGTAATTATACCGGTTTCGGAGTCAAAGTATTCTAATTCTACAATTTGCAATCGATTTTTAAGGTATGAACTGAACCAGTCATGAGCTATTCCACGTATGCCTAAGTCATATAATTTGTCTAGCAGTATATCAAACTGTACTTTGTCGTATGCTTTAGTCATATCTAGTAATATTCCTATTGCGTATTTTTTTTCATTAATAATGTCAAGGGCTTTTTGCATATACTTATAAACGGCTAGAATAGTTGAACGGTTTTTTCTAAATCCATTTTGAGAGTCATCGTATAGGCCATACTTTTCGCAGTAACCTAAACTCATGTTTGAGATATGGTCTTCGTAATTATGAATTACTTTTGAAGAAAATTCGAATTAGTATATTTTGATGTGTAGGTTCGAAGGTAACTTGTCATTTTCTTTTATATAATAGATGTGGCAAACAAGAATGCAGTTCACATTGATGTTAAGCGATGACTGCAGCCTATAGACACCCACACAAAGACCAAGGTCAAAATGCAGATGCGTTACCACTCCTGAGAATTAAGGTGTTATGCCTCTCGGAAATTACAGAGCCGTGCATTACCACTTGACCGGAACACGATAGTGCTGAACACTACCATTTAGCGGCAAGTATCATAGGTAATGCGGTCGTGCCAACGCTCGCGGGCTGAGTCACTGGAGCTCTACCACCAGTAGAAAACCTTTTATGTCATTTATCTGACATATTAAGTGAATGCTAGAGTCTAAAGACATGTACATAAAAGCCAAAAGATGGCTCAAGTTATTTTCTATTATTTATTTATTATTTTATTTATAATTATTACCGGTGCCACAACCCTAAGCTATTTTGCTTAAATCTATATCGTATTGCTTGATTTGCTAATTTTGATAAGGGGAGTAGGTACGAACGTAAGTTGAAGTTACAAGTCACTAGGATACTGTTTTTCTTTTTTTTTTTATTTTGTTGTTTAATGCGTATCTTTTCTTCACATTCACTTTAAACACTTACCCCCTTTATTCTTAAACGTATTTTAGCTAAAGTGTTGCTAATCTCTCCTTTGTCTTTTTCTATCCTGCACATTTGACAATGCAACTGACAAAGATAAAACATTCTGGGATTGTAAATGCATGCATTCAAGCATACATGCAAACACCCACGATTTGCCGGTTACGTTTTGGCCCATGTAACAGGTGGCGAGCCTGTTGACGTCTCCGGGCACATTATCAAACTTCGAGGTACTGGGAAATTTCCAGAAAATGGAAAAAACCCAATAGTACCAGAGATAAAGGACTTTACACCATTATCTCTGATAACCCACTACCCGGGAATCGAACCCAGGACCTCAGCGTAGTAGTAGTGGCCTGCTTCCACTTGGCTACCGAGGCAGTTCCCGTTTGGCAACTAGTGTCAATGCTGCCAAAATCTGGTGATCGTAGAGGCACAGTATTAATTTAAAAGACCGGTGACCCATATCGATTATAAACACAATTAATGACAACTTCTATTACTAAAATAAAGTACTGATTACGCTTACACTCACAGCCTTACAGTAGGTATGAACCCGTGTCGTGGGTGCCGTTGTTTACACACATCACATACACATACATCCCAGACCCGAAACAAATATCTGTAGGCCATACTGATAGTCGAACCCGTCACACACTGCTGGACCAACCCTCCAGTGGATAAAAGCCTCCAAATAAAATAAATTAAGATAAAAAAACCGGTCAAGTGCGTGTCGGGCCACGCGCAGGGTAGCGTTCCGTAGTTTTTAGGTTTACGAAAATTTAGACTTTAAAGCTTAATAAGTCACGAACAGTTAACTAAATCGAAAATGATGTTGACACATCTGTAACATTTTTAAAAGACCTATCCAACGATACCCCACACTATATGGAAATCGAAAATTAAAAAAAAAATATCCGCACGTTACATGTAGGCGAGGTTACCTTAAATATTTTTTTTCATGTTTTTATTCTACCACTTTGTCGGCGTGATTAAAATGTACACTTGTGGCAAATTTCAAGTCTCTAGTACCAATAGTTTTTGCGCTAAACCGCGGACGGACAGATAGACAGACAGACCGACATTCAGACAGACAGACAGACAGACGGACATGGCGAAACTATAAGGGTTCCTTGTTTACTACGGAACCCTAAAAACTAGTTAGTCAACTGCTACTAAACATTTGATTGCTAAGCATTCCAAACGTTGTATATGTGTAAAAATATGTATCCATAACATTAATTCTGAATCCCTTCTTCTGTTTCAGGTACAAAATAAATCCATATTTAAGCAACTTAACTCTGTAAGTAAGCTTATTTTCTATTTTATGATAATTAATTAGACGTATTAACGTCACAATGATTTAAACTAAGCCCTAATTGATTTAATGGTGCGAAGGGGAAGGGCTTTTATAAAATGGGACAATTAAAAAGGACATTACGAAATTTTCTTCGAGATATTTTTTTTGCTGTAACCTAATTTACTGTAGTTTGATCAGTTTTAATTAACTGGATTTTTTAATTTTATTAATGTTGTGATTTTCTAAATATAGGTATGCATTGTCAGGGTAGTTAATAAATACCAACGAGGTGTTTTTTATGTTATAGTTCACATTGATGTTAAATGATGACTGCAGTCTATGGACACTTACACAAAGACCAAGGTCAAAATGCAGATGCATTGCCACTCCTGAGGCCTAAGGTGTTATGCCTCTGTGCCGGAAATTACACGGCCGTACATTACCACCTGTTATGATCAGGTGTCATGTTAATTTCTGGCACAGAGGCATATAATATCTAAGGCCTCAGAAGTGGCAACGCATGTACCTACATTGAAATCTCTTATTTATAGGCTTACTATTGCCACTTCTTGATATAAAAAAAAGTAATAAACCATGCCTATTCTAACAAAACGAATGTCGAAGTAATTAGGTAGTATAAAAAACCTAATAACGAACCTAAATGGAATGGTAACATTCAAATTTTATTCAAATTATATTCATTGAACCGCATTAGGTATTCCACAAAGGTCTAGGTAGAATTGCAGGCCATTCATGCTCCCTACAAAGAGGGATGTCGACGATGCCCCGATTTATGCCAGGGCTACGTCCGATTACTAATTACATTTATATAAACCATTACATTCATACAATATGTAATTTAAACCACTCGGAAAACAGAGCGCGAACCGCTAGCAAACTAGTTAGTAAGACAAAAGATCAATCATATCTTATCTAACCATATTACACAACTTTAATTTAAATGTAATGAAACTATTATCGTAAGGTTTAAATGTAACTTCACGCCTGCTTTCCTCAAAAGGGTAGGCTGAAGTAAATGTATACATTCAAGCGAACATGCAGACACCCACGGTTACGTTTTGTCCCATAAAGCAAATGGCGAGGCTTGTGATATCTCCGGACACATTACCAAACTTCGAAGTTAGAACCGGGAAACTTCCAGAAAATTGATAAATCCCAACAGCAACAGATCTCTGACAAAGCAGCGTATAAGCGTAGCAATAATTGCCTCCTACTAGACTACCTATAGACGCTGTTGGAGTAAAACGAGTTAATAATAACAAATTAAATTTTTTAATCCTTTTTCTAAGAAAAAATTGACTTCAGGCGGGACTCGAACTCGCAGCCACTGGGAATCTAGTCTATTTCACAAGCATGTGTAATTGCGAAATAATATATAAAACAATTATTAAGGGTAAAAGCGACTTCTTTACGATATTTAATAAACTACAAAGTTTAATGTATCAAGTTAAGTGTAATAAGTTTAAGGTTGCCTAACTAGCAAAGTGTGGCAATAGATGGCGCTACTGCCACTATAAGGCAGTGCAATATATGTGAAGGAAAGATTTGACAAATCGGGCAGGACTTCGGTAGCTCAGTTGGAAGAGCGGCTGGACTAGATTCCCAGTGGCCGCGAGTTCGAGTCTCGCCTGAAGTCAAATTTTTCCTTTCCATTTTTCTTTAAAAAATATATTTCACAAGCATGTGTTAATGCGAAATAATATATAAAACAATTTTTAATCCTTTTCAATCGCCATCTTTGTGTCTACTGGTTTAAAACTCAGGAGCGTTGAACCCAAAATAATATGGACGACGCGGCACACGTGCTAACATTACTATGACATTCATTATATTAGATACATTTAATTAATATGGCGCTTCTATTGTTTGCTATCTCTACATCGGATTGTATTTGGTTCAAAACCGTATTGTTTGAGGTTATGAGACCATGAATTCCACTGATTGCGAACCTATGAACTGACGCCGATTCTGTGTATTGTTTTTTCGTCTGCTAATACAAATTAGAGTTATACTGTTTTAATTTTAATAAAACTAGGTGTTGCCCGCCGTGGATTTCGTTTTATTTAATACTAGCTGACTCGGAAAACTTCGTATTGCCTGAGAATTAAATAATGTGTCAAAGGTTTGATAGATACGGACTATTTGTATGGGAAAATAAAATTGGGTTTTTTATTATTCCTCTTCAAGTTCTTCATATTTTCTTACGTTTTAAACCTTCCCTGGACTTCCAAAAATCATTCAAAACTAAAATTAGTCACATCGGTCCAGCCGTTCTCGAGTTTTAGCGAGACTAACGAACAGCAATTGATTTTTATATATATAGATAGATAATATACGTAGTTGTTGCCCGCTGATACGTGGATGTCGTTTTATATTTACCCCCTTATTCATAAACGTACATTAGATACGTTTTAGCTATAGAATGCTTTGTCTTTGTCAGTTGCATTGTCAAATGTGCAGGATAGAAAAAGACAAAGGAGAGATAAGCAACACTTTAGCTAAAATAGGTTTATGAATAAGGGGGTTATTCTATAGGTACCAATTTTCAGCCATTTACCTTGAAACTTCCAAACCCTATTTTAGGGAGGTGGTGCCATAACGTAACGGGACCAAAAGTAGCCTATGTCACTCTCCAGCCCCTCAGCTATCTTTGGAATTACGTAGAACAAAACATAACTGACGATTCGAATTTTCGCATTGTACGCTTGTATGCATGTTACCTGTTGCTACCTCTGCCTTCTCCTTCGCGGAACATAGACTAATCAGACACAGAAAATATCTACACGAACCTCAGAGGTGAAAACGCAAATACTCGTACATTGCCAGAGTCGGAAGTGTGAAATCTTCAAAACGTGTACACCTCGGAACACGACTCCATTGCAGCTTCGCGTGTTTAGTCTTAGTGTGCATCTGCATGCATGACTAATGCAAACAAACACCGCAACGTGCTTGCGTTGGTCCACCCGCTCCTGTCCGCATACTAATCTGATGCTGGTTCCTATTATGCTCTGTTTTTGTTTGAATTTAAGGAATTCTTGGACAAATTACAAATATCTTCACAAAATCCACCGTACAGACCTAGCTATGACATCTTATATAAGTGTACTATTTATTTTTCGCAATAACCCATGCGAGTGAACTATAGAAATTAAAGAAAAAAACGGAAAGAAATATTTGACTTCGGCCAGGAATCAAATCTGCGACCTCAGGATAACCAGTCAAGCAGTCCTGAGGTCACAGGTTCGATTCCTGCCCGAAGTCAAATTTTCCTTTCCGTTTTTTCTTTTATTTCTATAATCTTAAATAGGTATCAAATTTCCATGTCACAATGTTAGTTACCGTACTTCTCGGAAACGGCTTTACCGATGCTCATGAAATTTTGTGAGCATATTGGGTAGGTCTGAGGATAGGCCAACATCTATTTTTCATATTATTTTCGGTCATTTTTTTTTTATTTTCTACGGCGATACGGATATTTGCCGGGACAGCTAGTTTTTCTATAAAAGGAACAGGTGGTAGAGTTCCAATGTCGAATATCGAAGGCGTAGGATAATCTGTCTGCCGCCAAATGGCAGAGTTCAGAACTAAACGATAGATTCCGGCTAGGTAGATATTATATGGATTCGTTATAGCTATCATAGAGGCAAGACAACTCAAGACTTGAGGGATGGCGACGACGCATCTGCATTTCGACCGCCGGTTTTTGTGTAGATGTCTATAGGCTGCAGTCTTCACTTACCATCCATGTTACCTGCATGCTTGTTTGCTGCCATTATTGCATTAAAAATCTAAAATAAAACACTATTTGCTGGATTCGGCTTATACAACTCCTAGAAGAAGACAATTTTTTAATCGTAAAATTACATGTTTATTTCTTTCGTTTAAATAAACCTACATAAACAGAATATTTTAGTCTGAACTCTGAATTCAAGGCATGTTATGACCAAGCTCCATCAATTTTATCTTCAAAACTTATCCCTGTACAACGATACTCTGTTGAGATTTCTGTATAAAAATTTGAATTGATAAACCAACAAAGCTTACCTACTCATCTCAGAACACGTCCCGGCATCACTGCAGCTTAGCCTGTGTACAGTCTCAGTGTGCATCTGCACGCGCCTGCACAACGCAAACACCGCAATGTGTTTGCCACTTTCACTGGTCGCATGTTGATCCGACACTGGTTCTTACTGCTTTATCTTTGTTTAGATATAAGAAGCCTATTTTCAGTCGTGGAAAGAGGTATCTTTGCTAGGTTTCGACTGGTAACACTGATACAGGGGCGTTCTAAGACGGATTTATGACAATTATCTTTTCAAAGTCTTTAGGTAGATTACAGTAATTTCTGAGGTTTTTATTAAAAGTAGGAAGTTTCCAACAACCAAACATGTTTATTTCTTTTGTTTAAATAACCTATACCTATAAACAGACTAATGGCCGAATACTCAAACGTCACTCAATTTTAAGCAACCCTCAGATGTGCGCTATCTCTATCGTTTGTACGTATTTTATAAAGACAGACGACTTTTTAGTCCCACTTAGATTTAAGTGACGTTTGAGTATTTGGCCGTAAGTCAATACAAGTCTTCATTCAAGGCATGTCATAACCAACTCTATCAATTCTCTCTTCAATTCTTATTTCTGTAGGATACAGCGATATACCGTTGAGTCGTCTACATAAAAATTTGAATTGTTAAACTCTCTCTATACACAACTCAGAACACGTCCCGGCATCACCGCAGCTTAGCTTGTCTACAGTCTCAGTGTGCATCTGCACGCGCCTGCACAACGCAAACACCGCAATGTTTTTTGGCACTTTCACTGGTCGCATGTTGATCCGACACTGGTTCATACTGTTTTGTCTTTGCTTAGATATAGGAAGCTTATTTTCAGTCGTGGAAAAGGGTGTCTTTGCTAGGTTTCGGCTGGTAACACTGAAACCTGATACAAAATTATTCAATTCTTTTTCTTAATATACCTACCACATTTTAACAGCTTTTTAGACCCCTTTTAACTGGTGCTAGAATTCCAGGGTAGGGACTCGAGGGTGACAAAAAAAGATGTTTGTAATCTACGTTTGTTGTTCACTTGTCTAAACAAATAAATACAATTGGAGTGTCTGTTTGTAATATTAACATAACCGCTTTTTACTAAATATATACACAGTAATATAGGATCAAGTTTTCTCCCTCCGCAACATCGTAGAGAAGCATCTTGCTGTGAGCCAGAAGGTTTTCTGCGGTTTTGTGGATTTGGAGAAGGCGTTTGATAAGGTATTACGAAAGGAGCTGTGGGACATTTTGCCAGAGTATGGTATTGATGGCAGTCTGCTCCGTGCAATACAGTCCACGTATGTGGGCTGTCAAGCATGTGTGCGGGTAGATGGTAACATGTCACCCTGGTTTGATGTTAACATCGGTGTCAAACAGGGTTGCGTGCTTTCGTCTAGGCTGTTTATTATATATCTGGACAAATGCCTCCAGAGGGTGAAGTTGATGGATGTGGGAGTGCGTATGGGTGACTTAGTGGTGAACTGTCTGCTTTACGCAGATGATGCGGTAATTGTTAGCTCTACACCATCTGGGCTACAAGCACTAGTCACAGTCATGAAAGAGGATTGTATGGAGAAAGGCTTACAATTGAATGTGGATAAAACGAAAGTATTAGTATTTGAAAGAGATGAACAGAGAACAAATGCAAGGGTAGTAGTAGATGATGCAATGTTAGAACAGGTTGATGAAATTGTATATCTTGGATGTGCTTTTAGCAAGGATGGTAGGTACACCACTGACATAGAAAGAAGAGTGCTTGCTGGGAATTGCGTGAATGGAGCGTTGGGTAAGCTACTAGAATCTAAACATCTCAGCCAGCGGGCTCGACTAGCTGTACATAATGCTGTACTTACTCCAACGCTTTTATATGGAAGCGAGAGCTGGGTATGCAGGAAAGAGCATGAAAGTAAGTTGAACGCGGTCGAGATGAGATCTTTGCGCAAGATCTGCGGTGTATCACTCACCGATCGCGTTCGTAATGAAGATGTAAGAAAGAGACTTTGTGTGAATGATAGTATCGGTGTAAAAATGAAAAAAGGCATGCTCCGATGGTTCGGGCATATAGAAAGAATGTCGAATGAGCGAATGACTAAACAGATATACAATGCGAATGTGGATGGTTGCAGAGGCCCAGGAAGACCAAGGCTGACCTACCATGACCAAATAGGTCGAGTTCTGTCTGATGGTGGGGTCAAAAGTCTTAGGAATCGGCGTGCATGTATGAAGAGAATGATGAAGATAGACGAGGCACGAGAGGTTTGTCAGAACCGGGATGTCTGGCGCTCTACACTCTCTGCCTACCCCGTTAGGGACCTGGCGTGAAGATACATACATACATACATATACACAGTACATATACCAAAACTATTTTTTTTACTATTTTTGTCTGTCTGTCTTTCTGATTGTTCCGGCTAATCTCGGGAACCGCTGGACCGATTTTGACGGGACTTTCACTGGCAGATAGCTTATGTAATAAGGCGTAACTGAGGCTACTTTTATACTAGCTGCGCCCACAGTTTCGTCCGGTTAGGTACTGAATAATCATAAATTCTCACGGGGACGAAGTCGCGGGCACAGCTAGTCATGACATAAAAAATATTCAGGTTAGCTTTGTTATGCGAAAATCTGTAACTATGGATGGATATTTTTTTCTCCTCCACGTATGAAATATTAAATGGATTTTAATGAAACTTAACAATAATGTAGCTTGTGTACCAGAATAACACATAGGCTACAATATATGAAGATATTGTGTGTTATTTTAATATAAATCCTGCGTAGACGAAGTCGCAGGCACCAGCTTGTAGATAATATAATAGATACGATGTAACGACTACTCATAAACCATTGCATATTATCTATGGACTGTAATTTACAATGTCATGGCATGGCTTCGATTAAGTCTCAATTGAGGATAATGTGCAGCACATAAGAATTAAAATGGAAAAATTTCATCAATATGCTACTTTCATGTAGTTAATAATCTTAGTTGGAAATATTCTAATGACATAACAAGGGCTACTGGCAAGGGCTTTTAATGGTGGTTGATCTCCAGTGACGGAGCCCGCGGGCGTAGGCACCACCGCATTACCTAATATACTTGCCGCTAAATGGTGGTGTTCAGCACTATCGTGTTCCGGTCAGGTGGTGATGTACGGCCCTGTAATTTCCGGAACAGAGGCATAACACCTTAGGCCTCAGGAGTGGTAACGCATCTGCATTTTGACCTTGGTCTTTGTGACTATAGGCTGCAGTCATCACTTATCATCAATGTGAACTGCATGCTTGTTTACCACCGCATAAGGCATCCTGATAGTACGTATCCAACAAATAGTACCTACGTATAAAAATACATCAGCTGATTGGACAAGAGACAAGAGTAACAAGCTTGATTGGACCAATGACGGATCCAATGTTGAACTAATGTAATAATGACCTAAACGCACCACTCTTAGAACAAACTGAACTTTATGGATAACTAAGTAAAACCACTTGTCACCTGAACTTAATTTATTTGCTCTAAGAACAAAAAAATACAAATTTTAGAAGTTGGCCTTTTTAATATAGAAGATTTTGTCCGCAATGTGACTACACGAGTTATATTATCATGACCGGGATGTTTCTGTACTATCCGACCTAATAACCAACGACTTGGTGACAAATTGTCCTCCCTTATTAACACAATATCCCCAATCTTAGGTTCAGATACTTGTGCAGACCATTTATATCGGTGCATAAGATTTACCAAGTATTCTGAAGACCACCGTCTCCAAAATGATTGTAACATTCTTTGAATAAATTGCCACCGCGTAAAACAATTCACGTTGGAAGATTCATACGAGTAGTCGGGCACATTCACTAACGACTCTCCAATCAAAAAGTGTCCTGGAGTTAAAGGCATCGGTTCAACAGCATCAGTTGAATTTACTAAACTTATGGGTCGCGAATTCAAACAAGCCTATACTTGGATTAAAAGTGTACTCAACTTTTCATACGTGAGAGTAGAGTCGCCTATAACTCTTTTCAAGTGGAACTTTGTGGATTTCACTCCCGCTTCCCACAAACCACCAAAATTGGGTCCGGATGGGGGAATGAAATGCCACTCGGTTTCATTCGCTTCAAGGTGCTCTGCTATTGTGGACTGAAAAGAAGCCAATTGCTGCAATTCTTGCGACGCGCCAACAAAGGTAGTGCCATTGTCACTCCATAATTTTGAACAGTGACCTCATCGTGAGACGAATCGCCTGAATGCCGCTAAAAAGGCCTGCGTGCTCATGTCACTGACCACTTCTAAATGAAGAGCACGGGTACATATACATACAAAAAGACAAATGTACCCTTTGTACGAATGATGTCCGCGACCCTTCGTTGTCCTTACATTTATTGGGCCAGCGTAATCGACGCCACTATGTAAAAATGGTCTAGCAGGCGTGCAACGAACTGTTGGAAGAGAACCCATCAATTGGTTCTTACACATTGCCCTGTACATAGTGTATTTTTCGCCCCAATAATCCAATAAGCTGTTCTTAGGTAGTTAAGCATTAATTGGTGACCTCCGTGTAACGTCTTGTTATGAGCGTCTGCTACCATCAAATAAGTCAAATGACTATTACTAGGCAACACAATTGGATGTTTTGTTTGCTCATCCAGCTGTGACTTTTCAAGTCTACATCTAACTCGCATTATGCCTTTATTGTCTATATAAGGGCACAATGACTTAAGTTTACTCTTTGTTTGTACATAGTTTTTATTTTGTAATTGTTTGTAATCCTCTGAAAATATGTCCTTTTGTACTTTTTGTATACAACTATGTAAAGCTTTCTCTATTTCTTCATTTCGTAAGTATTTTGTTCTATTTTTACTTTTATTTAAAAAGCGTCGACAGTACGCGACATCCCTGACTAATCGTGGTAACGAAGAAAATCTTTCGAGCACTGAATTATCTGGAACAACTGCTACATGAACTTTGATGGATTCCTCTAAGGATATTTTCAAATCCTTTGGCCTTTTGTAATCTACAATTTTGTTCTTGAGGAATGATGGTCCTAGAAACCACAACTTGTGCTCTACGAACAGACTAGGTAGCAATCCCCGTGATGCACAATCTGCCGGGTTGTCTTTTGTCGAGACATGATACCATTGACTCGGCTTTGTAGTGGTCAAAATTTCTGAGGTACGGTTGGCCACAAATGTCTTCCATCTGCTTGGATGGCTGTTCAACCAAGCGTGTACTACTGTAGAGTCCGTCCAAGCAGTGATTTTGTCCGTTGGTATATTTAAAACCTCTGCAGTTTCAGTCAACAAACGCGCTAGGCTACCTTAGAGGCATCACTAAATCCGTGTAACTCTAAATTATCATTTGATCTAGTGCAAAGCCAACGAGGTACCTGAATTTTGGTGACAAGAGATTTTGAGTAGGAAAATAATAAATGCAGACGATAAGATGAAGGCTACGTGGAAAGTAATAAATAGTGAAGCAGGCAAAAATAAACGGAGTGATGGTCGCGTGATTTTGGAGACATCTCAGGGTACTGTGAGTTCGAATCCTGACATTGCGCAGCACTTTGTAGAATACTTTGCTAATATTCCCTTTGAAATTACAAAACCCTTAAACTCATCCTCTTTATTATCCATTGATATTCTGAAAAATAACGTAGAAGCTTGTACTATTCAATTTAGGTTTAAACATGCCCACAGCCCACAGTCTGTAAGATCAGCTTTTCATCAAATTAAAATAAAAGCTACCGAAGATATTTATGGCATGTCTGTTATGGTGTGTAAGTCGATTATAGATACCTTAGCTCCTTACTTAGCATCAATTTTTAACTTATGTATTGATCAGGGAGTCTTTCCAGATTTATTAAAGTTTAGTAAAGTTATACCGCTATTTAAATCAGGTGACAATAAAAACCCTAATAATTATAGACCGGTATCTATTCTGCCCGTTCTCAGTAAAGTGTTCGAAAAACTGATGCTTACTCAATTGCTGCAACATTTCAATACAAATAACATCTTACACGAACAGCAATTTGGTTTTACAAGAGGACGTTGTACAACCGATGCCGGTGTTGCTTTATTAAAACATATTTTTGAAGCTTGGGAGGATACACAAGATGCTATAGGTATATTTTGCGACCTTTCATAGGCGTTTGACTGCGTGGACCACAATACATTAATTTTTAAAACACTCGCGTTTAACACTAATTTCACTAATTTTAGAATCCAGGGGTGTATAAAGTACAGTGCAGTTGTGGTAAGGTGTACATTGGACAGACAAAACGCAGCGTCCAGGAAAGGATCAAAGAACACATCGCAGCTCTAAAAAACCGACAGATGCAAAAATCGGCGATCGCGGAACACCTTTTAACCTCGGAGACTAATCATTGGATCAATCTTCACAATCCAAAAGTCCTCTCCACTGAACGTTATTATTATCCCAGGATAATACGAGAGGCGATTGAAATATATAAGTACAAAAACAATTTCAATCGTGAAGATGGATATAAATTGTCTCCGACCTGGACACCGGTCATAAACAATTTAGGATCGCGCGATGTAACATCGGACCTATCGTCGGATTCAGTGAGCGTTGTGTGCCGGCCTCCACAATAATCACGCAACTTGTAGGTAGAAGAACATCAAGCCACCCGCAAATTGACATTTTGCTGTTACAACAGTCTGTCCGCGACCACGGCTTGTGCAACCGAGTCGAAACGTCGGAATAAAGGTAAAAAGTGTTTTTTACCCAATATCTATATCGCGTCACGACCCGGTTCGTAAAATGAGTGAAATACATTAATTGGCAAACTTGATCATTATGGACTTGAAAATAAAGCTCTTCAACTTGTTCAATCATACTTTAAGGATCAGGAACAAGTAGTTCAAGTGAATGGAGTAAAATCTCAAGGTGCAAAGACAGGAATGGGTGTCCCACAGGGCTCAATATTAGGACCATTTCTGTTTTTAGTCTACGTTAATGATTTACTTCATTTGATGCCTAACAGTATGCCCAAAACAATTTTATTTGCAGACGATACTTCAATAGTTTTTAAAATGAACAGACGGAATCCAGATTACGATACTGTAAATAAGGTCATAGGAGAAGTACATAAATGGTTTACTGTCAATAATCTTGCACTGAATAGTAAAAAACCAAATGTATCCGTTTTACCCTCCCTAATGTAAAAAGTAAAGAAGGAGACATTTTTATAAACAATGACAAAATTCAATTTGTTGATGACGCTACCTTCTTGGGAATAACGCTTGACTCGAAGTTACAATGGGGAACACATATTAGGCAGTTAGCGAAACGTCTGAGTGCCGCAGCTTATGCTGTTCGAAAAATTAGGCAATTAACTGATATAGACACTGCAAGACTTGTTTATTTTAGCTATTTTCACAGTGTCATGTCCTATGGTATTTTATTGTGGGGTCGAGCGGCTGACATACAATCAATTTTTGTATTACAAAAGAGGGCCATTAGAGCGATGTATAACTTACGTAGTCGTGATTCTTTGAAAGAACTATTTAAAGAAATAAATATAATGACAGTCCCTTGCCATTACATTTATGAAAATATACTTTTCGCGAGGAAAAATCTACATCTGTTTGATAAAATCTCCGATAGGCATAGTTATAATACGAGGAATAAGAACAAGTTGTCTCTGCCAAGTTTTCGACTGACGAAAACTAATACATCTTTCCTAAAATATAGTGTAGAATTTTATAACAAGATCCCAGCCGGGATTGCTGAACTCACCGATGGTAAATTCAAAGCATTAATTAAACGCACTCTATGTAAAAAGGCTTACTATAAACTCGAGGACTATCTCAAGGATAAAAATGTTTGGCTAAATGCTGATCTAGCTCCACAAAGGTGTTAAATGTAATAATCAAAGTGTAATGTTGATATTATATTGTTAATTTTAAGCTTGTTTAAATTATGGAAAATTGTAAAAATATGCCTAAGAGATATTTTTAAAAGAGCCGACTGAGTTTTTTCCGGCAAGTTTTTCTCAGATCATATTGGCCTTTGGAACTTTGCCGGTGAATGACAAAGAATGACTCTTTTTCTTTTCTTTTTACTCTTTGTTATAACTTTGTAAAGGGGAAAAGAGACATTCTACTGATATACTTTTTACATTAGTTTATGACATTTAGTTTTATCTTAGTGATATTCTTGACTTTACATATATTTTTTATCTTGTTTGACATGTATATCAATTGTTATTCGCTTTAATTTATTTTGTTTGTTTTTGACGTGTCATAAGAGGTGCCTGTCACCCTAAATGAATAAATGAGTTTCTGATTCTGATTCTGACTGGGAATCTAGTCCAGCCGCTCTTCCAATTGAGCTACTGAAGCCCTGCCCGATTTGTCAAAGGAAGATCTGTCAAATCAAAAATGTTATCGACCTTTTCAAGTGTATCACCAATATCTGCAGCACCAAATTGTTGGTGAAACTTGCTATGAGTTTCCTCAAATTAAGACCAATGTTGTTCTAGTAATTCTTGTCTGGCCTCTATGTATTCGACAGTAACTGTTTCTTTTGGACTCTTTTTAAAGTTTGTAAACGCCTTTTGAATCGTATTTTGGAGCCTTTGTAAAATACTAATCAAACCCTCCATTGTAAATATTTAAAAAATGTAAAATATATGATCTGTGTAAAATTGGACTCAAAAGCTTAAAAAACATCTAGATATACCAGCTATTAAGATCTGATTCTTTATGGCTGCGCGTTACAAAAAAAAACAAAAAATGTATTTAAATAAACTTGCAATACATCTATAAAACTATGGTTCAAAATACTCATACAAAAATAACCTGTTTATAATATGCTGTGAAAAAGTATAACATGTAAATATTATCCAATTCAATAAACTAAACCTGAAACATTATAATCATAAGTTACCAGACAAGTAAACAAATAAAATAAAAGCACCAAATATTTTTAACAAAGTATGTAACTTAAAACAAACCAATTACTTTGTTTGAACGTCATCATGATCCATGAATCCAATATTTTGTTACAACAGTTGAACAAAAGTTGATGTAACAAAAATTCTAAGAAGACAAATTATCGCAAAATTTTACAAGTGTTTGACTTAATATAACAACGTACCGAAATCGGGCATAGATTCCCCGTTCCGTCGTTTTTTCTTAAATTATTCTAAGTCCTATTTAACATGCACACAATTTCTAACTAAATATTAAAGTCCAAATTTTCTATGTTTAAATGTTCATGGAAATAAAGTTCAAAATAGCTTGACACTTTTGCTTGCTTGAAATGTTAATAACTTCTTTTAAACCAACAATTTAATTTATAAATGTACTGTACACACGGTTTTTGCACTTCACTCACTCTCACTCACGATGTGTACTCCCTTTGACTCCAACTGTACTGTAGTTGTACTGGAATGTAGCGCCCTCTATCGCACTTCTGCTGCAAATCCTCTTCGATAGTGCGCGCAGGTGTCGTCACTGCTGCGCACCTAACTACCCTTTGTGCAGCGATCCACTGCAGGTACTTGTTCTTCCAAAAAGAGCTAATCCGGCTCGAAGGACCAATGATTGGACCAATGACTGATCCAATGTTTAACTAATGTAATAAGTTCTTAGAGCAAATAAATTAAGTTCAGGTGACAAGTGGTTTTACTTAGTTATCCATAAAGTTCAGTTTGTTCTAAGAGTGGTGCATTTAGGTCATTATTACATTAGTTCAACATTGGTCAATTTGTCTGAAACATTTAATTTATCTCTGAAATAAAATTAGACGACTTCTCATTGCGGGATATTACCTTCTGAAATATAAAACAAAAATATTGCTTTATCTCCGTTATTCAGCTGTGTTTTATATTCGTTAGTGAGGTTGTACCAAAAAAAGCAATGTACAAATAATACAACGTTTCCAGAATAAAGTGCTCATAGACACTGTAAATGCACTTTGGTACGCAATAACGATCTCCATCGGTACCTGAAAATGGATTTCGTTGATAAAATACGCCGAAGCCCATGAAAAAAGGCTTCATCATCATGTGAATATTGAGGCTATCCAGCTCCTTGACAACACAAACCTAGTGAGAAGACTTAAGAGAACTAAACCTTTTGAGTTAATGTTGTGTTAAAACAAAATTAGTGCAAAAGTGACTTATTTTGCATAATCACACGAACAAAGTGACTTCCCCTCAAGACATACTAAGAAAGTGCCAGTGGACATTTACTTAGAAATAATTTTATTAGAAGTTTAAGTTAACATAAAATAGCTTATTAGTCTTTTAGGCTAGATTGTAATTTTAATAAGGTTCAAAAAAGGACCTTATGATATTAAAAAAAACTACTCTTATATACTACTCTAATATAATCTACTAAATAGAAAACGAAAGGACATTAACAGGTGGTAGAGGCTGCCTCTCTGCATCAATCCAAAAAACATTTGTACTACGACTTTTTAAAATTAACAGTTTTTCTATTTTTTTAACTGCCTCGGTAGCCTACTGATAGCAGGCCACTACTACTACGCTGAGGTCTTGGGTTCGATTCCCGGGTAAGGGGTTATCAGAGATAATGGTGTAAAGTCCTTTATCTCTGGTTCTATTGGGATTTTTCCATTTTCTGGAAATTTCTCAGTACCTCGAAATTTCGTAATGTGCCCGGAGATGTCGTAAGCAAAGGTGAATGCATGCATTTACCTTCGCCTACTCCTTCTTGGATTGCACGTGTGAAGTTACGTTTTGTAAATTTAAGTGTTACCATACAAAATTTATCTTTTGCCTCTGAATTGGCATTTACTCTGAGCGTAGGTATGCCACGTTCCTTGCCTAGGCAAAATATCGCCACTTGCAGCGGGGTTGCGGGGTGACGCATAGATACTTTTTTGATCTCTTGAAAACATTTTGGATTATTTATCAAGAATTGTAAAAAGTCATTTTTTTTTTTATTTTTTTTTTTATGTTATGGAATTGGTAAACAAGCATGCAGTTCACATTGATGTTAAGTGATGACTGCAGCCTATAGACTCCCACAGAAAGACCAAGGTCAAAATGCAGATGCGTTACCACTCCTGAGGCGTAAGGTGTTATGCCTCTGTGCCGGAAATTACAGGGCCGTACATTACCACCTGACCGAAACACGATAGTGCTGAACACTACCATTTAGCGGCAAGTATATTAGGTAATGCGGTGGTGCCTACGCCCGCGAGCTCCGTCACTGGAGCTCTACCACCAGTAAAAATAAATTAAATTAATAATTATCATACAACTAAATTAAATTTTATTGGGATTTATGAAAAGAGGTTGCCTGCAGAGATGATGCGCTAATTTCAATTAACCCTGTATACTTATAAAATTACACAATATAAGTGAAATGAACTGAAAAGAGCGAGCGGCGACATCATAATGAATATCGTGCTTTATGTTTTCACCCTTATATAAGAGCTATTACAATCCGGCATTCATCTGACAGCGATAAAACATGATCGCGAGCGCGAACTATGCAAATCATTAGCGCGGGAGTGCAGCGGGGCTAATTGGGCGCGCACTGCCAAGTTCATTGTCTGTTCGGTAACTATTCCGGGTGGTATCAGAATCAGAATTCATTTATTGTGAAATAAGGGTACATTAAAGATGTTAGTTAAGATACAATGATCATGCCGAATTCCTGCCACAGATGGGCGTACAATATTTATATTATTATTAAGTTAAGTTATAAAAATTCATTATAATAATAGGATTTAACTGTCAATTTTATCATCTAAATATTCATGCAACGTGTAATAACTCTTGTCTAAAAGTAAATTATGAAGCTTCTTTTTAAATATTTCGATATTTGTAATAGATCGAAATTTCTTTGGAAATTTATTGTAGATGTCATGAGCTCTACCAAAGATACTTTGCTTATACAAGTGAGTCTTACAAGGTACAGCGCACAACATGCCATTTCTACGAGCGCTACTGGAAGTTTCAAACATATGAAAATTATTTTTTATAAATAGTCCACATTCGAGAATGTACAGGCATAGTAACGTTAAAATTTTAAGTTTTTTAAAATATGGTTTGCACGACTCTCTTTGTGTGATATTGCAAATTGATCGCAAGCACTGCTTTTGTGCTTTGAAACCAGATTCTCGGTTAATAGAGTTGCCCCAAAAAATTACTCCATATCGAAGAGTCGAGGAGACACAACCGTGATATGCAGTAAGTAAAGCTTTCTGATCGACCACCTTTCTAAGCATACGGATCGCGTAACTAAGTTTACTTAATTTTTTGCAAATGTAGTCAACATGGGATTTCCACTTTATGTCCTGATCGAAATATAGTCCTAAAAATTTGGTGATGTCTGTTTCATAGATGGTACTGTCTTCGTAATTGATATTAACATTTGGACTGTCACGTTTTCTTTGCCTAAATGTCATTATTTTTGTTTTATTTAAATTTAATTGTAGGTTGTTCAATTTAAACCAGTCAACCAAAGATGGCAGTGTGGAAATGATGTCACTTTTTAGGTCAACTAGATTTTTATTTGTAAATAAAATAGTCGTATCATCTGCAAACATCGTATTATGACTATCAATTACTTTGGGAAGGTCATTAACATATATGTTGAAAAGTAGAGGGCCTAAGACGCTGCCTTGGGGCACTCCCGTTATTATTTTCCTACACTTAGATTCATAATGGACAATACTTTTATCTACTAAAGACAATTTTGAGACTACAGTATATTGCTCTCTGTCTGATAAATAAGATTTAATTAAATTATAAGCATTACCTCTAATATCATATTTATATAGTTTTTGTAAAAGTATATCGTGGTCCACGTGGTCGAAAGCTTTAGTAAGATCGAGATACAAAGCTGCAACTGGAGTTCTGTTCGTCGAGTCGCAGAAAGCAGATTATAAATTGCCATATTCATTGATTTATTTTTTCTGAAACCATACTGTTCTGCAGCTAAAATATTGTTGTTAGAGTAGTAAGAGTTTGTATTTAATGAAATAGTTTTTATGGAATATCACCAACAGCCACAGTTACACGAATTAGATAATAGAGTTAATTAACCCACTTTTATGACTTTTCATACACTTTTAACACTTTTTGCGAATTATTTACGTGGGAGCTATGTTTGCATGACAGTAGCGCCACCTGCAGTAATGTCAGGACATGTTGAACTGTGACGAGATTAGATTAATTTGTATGTCACTATGTATGAAGTTCAAGCTATTGTTTAAGCATTCCTATCCTACTTGTGAAAATATTGAGAATAAAATGAAGGAATATCAGATACTTTCATATAAAAATGTAGTAGAATTATTATTAAGAAAATTTGTACTAAATTTAAGAAAGATACTAGAGTGTATAAATTATTACAAAGACAAGGTCTCTTTATAATTTAAGGGAAAAAAAGTTAAAAATTAAAAACTTTTATCACAAGGAGGTATTGTCATTCAGAGTCGTACAATTTTGAATATCTTTGACACATCGTATCAGTATATATTGTCTATTAAATAAATTCTATTCTATTTTATTATGTTAGGCCACTCTATGCCGAGCTAACCCATAAAAAACTTAAACGTTTGTTTAGTGCTCCGCGTCCTTACTCTTATATGACAGTTGCAACCATTACACATTATAGTAGTGCGATACAATCCGACATTCAGCTGACAGCGACAGAACATGATCGTGGGCGCGAGCTATGCAAATCATTAGCAGGAGTGCACCGGGGCTAATTGGGCGCGCATTGCCGAAGTTCATTGTCTGTTCGACAACTGTTCCAGTTGCTTATGTCGATATATGTCGAACTGTGACAAGATTCAATAAATTTTTGTCCATAATAATTTGCTTAATGTAAAAGTGGATTTTGTTGTGGAACAATGTCGTTAAATATACTTAGTCTTAAGTTCGTGTCATTATATCAACTAATTCTTCGCTTAATTTGACCTTTTTATAGAATGGAGACATATCAATTGAATATTTCAATGAAATACATTATCACCGAATAACACCGAAGATTAGACCCCATTTCTAATATCTCCAAAAAAAACATTGCAATATACGCGCACACCGTAAGCCTTATTCGTGAACTGTCAAACATAAATTACTAGCTTTTATTTAGCGAGACAAAAAGGGCTCGTATTCGCATTGAAAAGGTCTTTTTACCGTGCTGCCCTCTACAAGACGGTGATGCACCGCTACCTTTTGTCCCCGCTCTCCCATTTAAATTCATCTGAACATTTCGCCCGCTTTGTTTCGGCGCAGCGTCGAGATTTTAATCACTTAGTCGTGTCGCGTCGGCGATGACTTCTCGAATAAACTTGTAATGGAGATGTTTTTAGGTGCGACAGTGTTTTTTTTTTTTTTTTGATGGTAAGTTCCTGCAGTAATGCCTCGGAGGTTTAGTAGATGTGTTAGGCGTGAAATTCCATATTCAGAACTTGAATTTGAGGAGCAACGCTTTTGTATTGATACCTTTACTTTTATTCAATATGGACCAGCCAGTAAACAATAATACGGGTCATATTGGTGACCAGACATATCATGAAACTATCAAAATAGTGTTTACAAAATAGGCATATAAAATTTTTTTTGCGACAAACTAACTCAAAGCTAAGTCAAAAAGCTCTTTTGCTTTTCATAACTAATACAAAAATCTATTTGTTTAATGAAGATGGCAAAGAAGCATGCATTTCACATTAATGTTGATTGACGACCCGGTTGGTGCAGCGGTGTGAGATGACCGTTTGATTCGAAGGGTCGCGGGTTCGATCCCCGCACCGGGACAAATATTTGTATGGCCTACAGATATTTGTTTCGGGTCTGGGTGTTTGTGCATGTGTTGTTTGTGTACAACGGCACCCACGACACAGGTTTATACCTACTGTGGGGCTGTGAGTGTAAGCGTATTATTTATTTATATTATTATTTATTTAATGTTAAGTGATGAATGCAGCCTGTATACACCCACGCAAAGACCGGAGGTCAAAATGCAGATGCGTTACGACCCCTGACACTTTAATTGATAAGTCTCTGTGATAGTTATTACGGGGCCATATATCACCAACTATCCGGAACACGATAGTGCTGAACACTACCATTTGGCGGCAGCAAGATTAGGTAATGCGGCTGTGCCTACGCCCTCGAGCTCCTACACTGGAACTCTACCACCAGTATTATTAAATAAAAGAAGCTGAGGTCCTGGGTTCGATTCCCGGGTAGGGGGTTATCAGATTTTAAGATGAATGGTGTAAAGTCCTTTATCTCTGGTTCTATTGGGATTTTACCATTTTCTGGAAATTTTCCAGTATCTCGAAGTTTGGTAATGTGCCCGGAGATGTCAACAGGCTCGCCACCTGTTACATGGGCCAAAAACGTAACCGGTGAGTCGTGGTGTTTGCATGTATGATTGAATGCATGCATTTACCTCTGCCTACCCCTTTGGGGATTACAGGCGTGAAGTTACGTAACATAATATTAATAAATCATCAGTTTGAATATTTCGCTTGTTTTACGCTTCCAAGAAATAAAAATATTACTGCAACTATTTTGCAACTTGATAATGAATCCTATTTTGTACTACACAGAATCTAAGGCACTTAAAAAGCTATATTTACCATTAATATTTACGAACCTACAAAAAATTACTACATCGTATGAACAAGGTTTTTCAGTAAACAGAAAATACAATTTCTGCTGTATTCGTTAGAAATTCCGTAGTCGGCTCATATTAAAAGCGATATTCGCTTTTTCAGCTTTTTCGTCGATAGTTGGCAGATTAGAGCATCCCGTGCGCTGATAACGACTTTGGAAGTGGATTTCGGCAGAAGTGTTTGTACAACACATTTTTTTATGGATATTTAATTTACGCTGGCGATGGAAATTGTCGATATTTTTTCTGAATTCGAGTACTTTTCATGGTTTCGTACGGAAAAAGGGTAATTCTGATTAAAATTCTGAGTAATAGGGTACTGACCCTATTACTCAGAATTTGCCTTCCGTCTGTCTGTCCATCCGTCTTTTATCACTGTGTCTGTAGAACCGAGATAGACAGCTCAACGAGCTAGATAGTTCAAATTCTCAAAATTCTGTCCGGGACCTCGAAAGCTGGAAATGGTCCGAAACGTACGGCGTTTTTTATGTAACGAAGGTGGCAAACAAGCATGCAGTTCACATTGATGTTAAGTGTTGACTGCTGCCTATAGACACCCAGACAAAAACCAGAGGGCAAAATGCAGATGCGTTACCACTCCTGAGGCCTAAGGTGTTATGCCTCTATGCCGAAAATTACAGGGCCGTACATTACCACCTGACTGAAACACGATAGTGCTGAACACTACCATTTAGCGGCAAGTATATTAGTAATGCGGTGGTGCCCACACCCGCGAGCTCCATCACTGGAGCTCTACCACCAGTAATACACAGAACAATACAGTGTAGACTACACTACTGAAGGAAAATGGGATAAAAGCCACAAAAATTATCACAAAACCAAATAGCCCTATTTGGTGAATATATACATATACGAGTATATATGTATATATTCACAGACATATCGATTTTAATCGAAGATATCCGATACAATACATAATGAACTAATAAACACCATCATTATCGAAATCACAATAATAAATTCATATCACGCAAAGAAGTTTGCTTCATCGATTTCCTTGAGTCAGTCTTTTGGAAATGAATTAGGTTGGAAACGTTTATAAAGGTAAGCGTCTACTTGTCGATATCGTACGCATCGGACGCATCGCACGCAACGGATTGTAGTATTATTAGTATAGAAACTCATATAAGTGCGTCCAGCTGTCCGCATCGTACGCATCGCACATCGGCAATGCTGACACCGTTGCTCCGAGAGGCAACTTTTATCATACGGAATGCCGATCAGTGGACGCACTTCTTCTTGAATATATTATTATTGTGTATCCAGATACTATGTTTTCTTTTTTTAGTTTTTGACGTGACAACGTCTTAAATTAGGTTGCGGCTCGGAGTCACTCATGAAAAAGTGTAACGCCCGGTAACGTAACGATGAGTCACTGAACGAGAGAGAGGCCTGCCGAACCGGCGAATGCCTTTCTACCGAGAAAAAGACGGTGTCACGTAAAATCTTCGCCCGTAAAACCGACTTTACAGGCAACCAGTTTTTTTTTTCAATTCTTCCTCTTTTGCTAACAAACAGGCTACAACGACTTGTTCTTCGTCGCTTTCCTCCATTCAGAGTTTACACTTGCGATCAGTACGAAAATCCGAATTAACTGGCATCGTCAATCAGTATGCTGGTACTCACCGTCGGTAATCCGTACGCTGTCAATACAGTGACCGCACTGTGAAAAATTGATCCGTTGGATACGATGCGTCCGATGCGTGCGATACCGACAAGTGGACGCTTACCTTAATACGGGTAGCGATATATCAGAAATGTCTTTAATGCAAAACTATTCCGCGTAACCAATTAAAATATAGATTCCGGTATTTACACGCATAACCTGAAAAAATCGACCAAGTGCGATTTGAATTCGTGTACACAGGGTTTCGTGTAAGTGGAAAAAAATGTGATTTTCATTGACCTACATGTACTAAAGCTTTGTACTAGTGGTAGAGCTCCAGTGACGGAGCTGGCTGGCGTAGGCACCACCGCATTACCTAATATACTTGCTGCTAAAAGGTAGTGTTCAGCAATATCCTGTTCCGGTCAAAAGGTAATGTACGGCCCTGTAATTTTCGCCACAGAGGGTTAACACCTTAGGCCTCAGCAGTGGTAACGCATCTGCATTTTGACCTTGGTCTTTGTGTAAGTGTCTATAGGCTGTAGTCATCACTTAACATCAATGTGAACTGCATGGTTGTTTACCACTACCATTACATAAAAAAATGTTGCCAATTTTGTTAAATTACTTGAAAACCACGTAAGTACCTACATATTTAAAAACATATTTGAACGGGCTATTTTTTCTGACAATAGGCCACACAATGTATTTAGCCAAACTGTAGGTTTTCATTTTCTAAGTTAAATTCAATTTGTTTGTGTCACTGTGTCACCAATTTACATCTGTCATTTACAACAGTAGTGCTGTCCTTATCACTTTCATACAATTGTGCAAGAGAAAGGGCGCTCCAATAGACATTCTCGGTGAATATGGCAAAAACAATTGGCTGATAGACGTATAAAAACTGACAGACAGACAGATAGGTCTAGTATTCATCACTACGTTTTTTTTTTTCCTTTTGTGATGTGGAATTCTAAAAATCTTGTTCGTTACATGAACTTTCTACTCGAATGCAATTTATTTAATAGTTTCGACTTGAAGTAAGGGGGCTGTGAGTGATGTTGAGTTTGCGTTCCACAAACACTTTGATTAAACCCGAAAAAACAAGGAAATGCATGTTACGTTATTCACATTAATGTATTTATTAAGTGCTATCACGCGACGCTTGATGTGCGGTTGTAGTTCCAGCGAGAGAATTCAATGTTGCAAATGAATTGAAGAAGCATGAAAAAAAATTTAAATGCATTAGGGTTATCTGTTATTTTGTTTGACCATCCAGTCCAGCGTGTTATGTATCCTAGATACATGTTCACCAATTTAAAAGCCGTGCAGTACATTGTAATTCTCCTATAGTGATGGTAAATATCACATACCTAAATGATCGCAACCGAGGTACAGACAGGTGTTATTTTTAATGAAATCATACAATATTATAAGTACTCTCATTTGGGACGTAATTGTGGCTTACAGTTGAATACATCTTACAGTCATAACTTAACATCAATGTGAGCTGCATGCTTGTTTGCCATCACCCTTACATAAAAAAATTAAAAGAATATCTCCGCGTTCACGGGCACCACACCCCATATACGTACTGTGTAGTTCCGATAGTGATTTTGTATGAATCGCGTTTGGAGTCCCGCGTTGCATAATTTAATTGTGCCTCTGATTTATGCTATTTTTGTAGCGATATATTGCGTTTGTTTCGACCCTGCTATTACGTTCGCGCCATGTTTTTTATTTTAAGTGACATTTTCATTTGCATGTCATTAACGAGCTGGTGAATTGCTTTTAATAACATAATAATGCAAGCCTTGATACGTCTTACTGCTAGGCACGAGTCTCTCCCATTGTTGGGAGGAGGCCTGGAGCTTACTCCACCACGCTGCTCCAATGCGAGTTAGTGGCCAACCCGCTGTCGGATGTTTTCAAACCGCCCATAAGACCTCCGACAAGGCTTAACGACTGCTATCTATCGATAGCAAACGGGACCGACGGCTTTACGTGCCCTCCGAAGAACGCAAACGCGCATTTTATTTTACCGCTAGCGGTCACCCTCACACATCCGCGCTCGTATCGCTTAACCCAGTAGATCGCTTCCGATCTACACCAGCCGCGGGGCCATGCGCGCTTCGAATTGCTATTGATAAAATTAAGTGCTGGATCTTTTACTGGTAGTAGAGTTCTAGAGTTGAAGGTCGAAGGCGAAGGTCATTACAGTTTCGACTTCGTAGACGAGAAACGAGAGTTATCTCTGCTGCATACTGCCTACGTAAGCACTGTCAGAATCAGATATTGTTTGATAGTGTACCTGTTTGTGTCATTTTCAAAATAATAAACGTAGTTAGTGATGTGACAACTGAGTTCAAAAATATTGTAGTAATTCGATAAAATTGAAAATGAAATTAAATCTAACGTTTTCGCAGGTTTTCGCGAGCTTCATGCGTTGAAGAAATAAAATTAGCGGATTTTCTCGCGTATACAACACTCCATAAGAAGAAGTTTGGGAGTGTTGTATTCGTATACGCGAGAAAATCCGCAAATTTAATTTCTAAAATGAAATGAAATCTAGACTATTCAACGTTAAAGCTGACACAGCTATTTGTAATTCCGCACGAAACAGTCGCAAACCACATGGCACGTGCTTGTTCGCACGAATACTATTTGCATGCGACCTGAGTGACGGGACGCGAGGCCAAAGATAGGGAGGGGGGGAGTGGCGATTGGCTTAAATTAACTATTGAAATACTAATAACAATATTTATTCTAATACATATTTAATATAACTAACTGGTGGTAGAGCTCCAGGAACGGAGCTCGCGGGCGTAGGCACCACCGCATTACCTTATATACTTGCCGCTAAATGGTAGTGTTCAACACTATCGTGTTCCGGTCAGGTCGTAATGTACGGCCCTGTAATTTCCGGCACAGAGGCATAACACCTTAGGCCTCAGGAGTGGTGACGCATCTGCATTTTGACCTTGGTCTTTGTGTGGGTGTTTATAGGCTGCAGTCATCACTTAACATCAATGTGAGCTGCATGATTGTTCGCCACTTACATTACATAAAAAAATAAAAAATAATTAAACAGGGTTAATTGAAATTATCACCTCTTTCAGGCAACCTCTCTGCATCAATCTCAACAATATTTGTTCTGAGAGTGTATAAGTAGTTATTAAAAAAAATGTATGAACATATTTAGTATATATAGTGTGCCGCCGGCATTTCTAACAGAGTCCAAGCTGTCGCGTGTTTCAGTCACAGCAATAGTCACTATACGAGCCGTACCAAAGAGGCCTGCTTTGCTTTCTGCTTCGATACAATATGCTCGTGTGAACCTGCCAATGGAAACACGCACACCAGTAAACAGGATCCTGCATTAGACCGAAACAGTATAAGGCTATGTGAAACGTTAAGGCACACCCATTAGAGTATTAGAGGAAACTGCGGAATATAAAAACAGCCCCGACTGCCGTAAAACTGTGAGCCAATTAACAATTTTTTTCATATTTTTTAAGGCCGTCGAAGCAATTTATTAAAACAAATTTAGTTCCATTCCGAGTTATCTTAATTAATGTTCAGAGTCTAAGGGACACGGCCGCCTGTCACACCGACTTGTAACATTTTACATTTACAGCTAAATTTAAGTGTTTTTGTTATAATTTGTTCATTTACACACGGGAGCATATTCGATAGTTTCTAAGAGCCTTAGAAATAAACATGTATATTTTTGTTAGCCAATTGTTATGAATTAATAAGATTACTGAATGAGTTCCCTCTCATACGAGTCCACTTAATAAAATAATATGAAAAAACTTAACGAACTAACTTCTAAACCTGGTATCAATATCAAGTGAAATTACACTTTAAATTAATAGATAATGAACTTGGCTACTGCCAAGGAACTATAAACGAAATATCTTTCTTAAGTATTTTTTTATTGTAAAGATGATGGCAAACACGCGTGCAGTTCACATAGTTGATATTTACACAGTACTGAGGGGTATTGCTACCTCTGAAGCCCCAGTTTTTATTGCCTTTATGGTAGTCATTATAGCCATGCAACATTCAATTAAAACCATACAGAGTTGAAGTACATTTATAAGTATTTTTTATCTAGTGTATCATCTATACTTTATACTATATTACTGTTTTAGAATATAATAAAGAGGAAACATTTGTGTTTTTGTATGTATGTTTGTAACGTTATCACACAAAAACTGGGAACCGATTTCAAAAATTCTTTCACATATAAAAAGCTGCATCTTCACTCAGTGATAAACTATATTACCTACATTAATTGCACCCGTGCGAACCCGGAGCGAGCCACTAGTTCTTCATAATTTACATTACATTTCCCATGACAGACCTCAGCAGCTTCTTTAGTAAAGCAACCATATCGTGTTTGCATTCAATGTTCACATGTAAACTAATAATGTTTGCAAGTATTAAAATTCTTGGCACAATTCACTTTTCGTGCATCGGATATAAATACTCTGGCATTCGGATTATATGGAGCCGAGGTTGTATCATTTAAATCCCACTTTGACGTTTTCACGAACTGCTCGGAAAAATAAAATGTATTTTTCGTTTCATAATCTCACTGATGTTATAAATGCTCGTTTTGATGTGTTTGTAAATTCCGATGAATGGATTTCGATGCATGAGTGCATTAAAGTTTGACATGTGTATTTGATTAACTCGTAGGTATATTTACGTGATTGAGAAGTTGATTTGAATAAGTGTCCTAATAATATTAAGCCCAACATTGACCTCATCACTCCAGCTGAAAGAAGTCCACTGCTGGAAACAGCTTTCCCCAAAAATGTCCACAAAAGTGTTGTGCGTCACTAGAGGAGGGTATGATAATCGCCACGCTTGGCAGGCGGATTGGCGATCGCAGTGGCGGTAGTTTTATCGCAGGACGATGCTGCCCATGCCGCGTTGTTATTTTTATAACCGCCCCATTAGAATGGATTGACTGCCATTGTTCGGTCAAAGACTGACCTACCTTGATCAATGTGTGCGATGAAAAGAGCGATGAACGTAGCAGAAACACGAGAGGTATATAAGAAACGTTATATATGGCGCTCCAAGCTTTCTGCCTACCCTATAAAGGACTTGTCATGAACACAATTTTTAGGGTTCGATTCCCGGGTAGGGTGTTATCAGAGATAATGGTGTAAAGTCCTTTATCTCTGGTTCTATTGGGATTTTTCCATTTTCTGGGAATTTCCCAGTACTTACCTCGAAGTTTGGTAATGTGCCCGGAGATGTCAACAGGCTCACCACCTGTTACATGGGCCAAAACATAACAATGTATATACATGCCCAAAACATGTATGATTGAAAAAAATAACGTAACTTCACGTCTGTAAGCCCCGAAGGGGTAGGCAGAGGTAAATTTAATTTAATTTATTTATTTAATTCAGATATTTAAATCCATACAGAACAATAATAATTAAGGTACACAATAACAAAAATATACAATATTCAATTGAGAACCTCCTTTTTGAAGTCGGTCGGTTGAAGAAAAGTCGGTTTATAAAAATACATTTAAAATTTCACAATGTCAAATTACTAAAATCAAAGGAATAAAAAATTACATAGGAATACAAATTTAAAAATGTCAAGTATGAAATATTGCAAAATGTAAGAAAATTAAAATATTAAATGCAAGCATTCAAGCATACATGCAAACACCCACGATTCGCCGGTTACGTTTTGGCCCATGTAACAGGAATGTATGCTTGAATGCATGCATTTACCTCTGCCTACCGAAGTTACAATTTTTACGATCTTACTTAGAACGTGAGATAAATCCGTAACATACCTCAATGAATGTAGGTAGCAAAAACCTACTACTTTTTTATTTTACACATAAAAAGAACGCTGGAAGAAAGTAGAAGGGATGTGTTCGCGCATCGGTACACTCGCGCACGAAAGTACTAGCCCTATTGGTTTATTTTTGATCTAGCTTTCGCTTGCGGTTTCGTGTATTGGTAGGCAGATTGAAAACTATATTACATAGAATAACATAAAATGAAATAAAACACATGACGCGCAGCTTGACCGCCAGCGTTCTTTTTACGTGGCGCGACCTATATATAAACTTCTCGTAGCACAGTGTCGGTTTGACCGGGTACAATGAAAATTTGTGTGTGTCATTTCATTTGGTAGGTATGAGAATCGGTTGTAGAATATTATTTTTACCCCAAAATGGTAAGATTTGCCCACCACAAATGTTTGTATCCTAATTTTTTGACAGATTTTTTTATTTTTTAAGATATGACATTAAAAATACGTATAACTCTTAATTTTCATAATTCTACCTCTAACCTCAATATCTCAATAGCGGTATTAGTATCTCCACTTTAAATCTATTAGGCGATACGAACGTCGGGACAGCTAGTCTAATATATAAATTTAAGTCAGCGTTGTCATGTTGTCTTTTGTCGTAATGATAAACAATTTTAGACCTGTTCCAATACATCGTCATCACATTAAAATCTCAAAACAACACATAACATTTCTAACTTCTTATTCTCAATGCACATTTCTCATAGAAAGCAACATAATCACAATGTAGTTCCACACGTATAACAAAACAAAGTATCGAGCGCGGAGCAGCTCCAGCTGATCATGTTTTAATGTCTCCCGCGGGACTGGCGAACCCGACGTCGTTCAATACTAACCTCCTATTTTTCAAGGGTTTCAAGGGATTATATTGAACGGATAAAGATTTTTCTCCACCTTTTAGACTTGATACATAATAGGTTGGGGAAAAAGTCTTTTCGCATTATAGTATGTATGAACTTGTAATAAAATCTCTTTGGCTGTAGTATTTGTATCTGGCTGATTTTGGTATCATTGAAAGTTAAAATTTTAAAGAACATAATTCCCAATTCAAATTAAGCAAATGTGTGATTTTCATTTGTTTTTCGTACTGTCAAGATGAGTGAATCTAATGAAGAAATTCGATACATTTTAAAATTTTACTACAAAAATGGCGATGTTTATGGACCTAGTGCAGTGTCTGTGAGAGTAGCACAAATTTGGTTTAAGCGTTTTCAATCCGGAAATTTTGATGTCAAAGATGCACCTCGCTCTGGTCGCCCTATTACGGATAAAATGGATGCCATTTTTGAAAAAGTGGAGCAAGATCGACATATCAGTAGTTACGACGTAGCTGAAGAACTGAGAATTGATCACAAAACAGTTTTGGCGCATTTGAAAAAGCTGGGTACAAAAAAAAGCTCGATATTTGGGTACCTCACGAGCTCACTGAAAGAAACCTAATGAACCGTGTACTCATTTGTGATTCTTTATTACGACGTAATGAAACCGAATCATTTTTGAAGAAGCTGATAACTGGTGATGAAAAGTGGATCACGTACGACAAGAACGTGCGAAAAAGGTCGTGGTCAAAGGCCGGCCAGGCTTCACAGACTGTGCCGAAACCCGGGTTAACTCGCAATAAGGTGATGTTACACCTGTTTCAATAATAAAGTATTTTTAATAAAAAAAAAAAAAAAAAAAAAAAAAAAAAAAAAAAAAAAAGATGTTGTGTGTGTGGTGGGATTGGAAGGGCATTATTCATTATGAGCTATAACCACCAGGCAGGACTATCGATTCTGAACTCTACTGCGAACAACTGATGAGATTAAAGCAAGAAGTTGAGAGAAAGCGGCCGGAATTGATCGACAGAAGGGGTGTGGTGTTTCATCATGATAACGCTAGACCTCACACATCTATAGCCACTCAGCAAAAAATAAGAGAGTTTGGCTGGGAGGTGTTAATGCATCCGCCGTATAGTCCTGACCTTGCACCTTCAGATTTCCACCTGTTTCGGTCTCTTCAGAATTCTTTATGCAATGTTAGGTTAACATCACGAGCGGACTGCCAAATCCACTTGTCGCGGTATTTTGATGAGAAGTCCCAAAATTTTTATAACAATGGGATCATATCCCTACCTACAAGATGGCAAAAGGTTATCAAACAAAATGGTACATACATACTTTAGTTAAATTTCAATAAACTATATTAAAAAATGTTTTGAATTATCTTAAAAAATGCGAAGAAACTTTTTCCCCAACCTCTTATATAAGGATAGAATTGTAATTGATAGCATTATTATGAAGTAAAAATTGGTTTGCAAGTGTGTTTTTATTGATGTGATGTTGGCAAACAAGCATGCAGTTCATATTGATGGTAAGTGGCTACGGAAATTAATACTAAAAATGCAGATATGTCACTGATTTTACAAACCGGGCCGTAACGCGATATAGATATTGGGTAAAGCGGATCCGGTTCGTAAAATCAGTGAAATGAGTGTTAAACGTGTTTAAAAGTTATGAAATGCAGATACTTCGCCAACCGTGAGACTAAAGTTGTTACGTCTCTGTGTTACTACGAGACCATACATTACCAATTTACCGGAACACGATTATGCAGAACATTACCATTTGGCGATAGATAGATTAGGTAATGTGGTGGTGCGTACATCCTCGATACTGGTAGTCTACCACCAGTAGATTTAATTTTGATTGGCTTACTTGACTTGTCTTAGAAATAGCACACTATTTCTCCCAGGTGAAGGTCCCAGAACGCGTCCACAATACCCCGCCATCGCAATCTGTCCTGTAAATTTTGATTACTCAATATTATATTTATTACGAAAAAATAAAATTCCATCTTTTTTCCAAGTTAAATCCGCTTACTTAAAAAGCGTAAAAAAATAAAGAAGTAACATGAAACACAACAAAATGAAAGGGCGAAATTATGTTATTATTTATTTACTAGTAGCAGAGTTCTACGTTGTTTAATTATTTTAATTTAGGCGCAAAAATAACGGTATATTATGATATGCTCCTAGGTTTTCGCGAGGTACACTCATTGAAATAAAACTATTTTTACGGATTTATCTCGCGTATATTAAACTAAAATGATTTTTAAAATCAACCCGACGTTTCGGTCGCTTTTCAGCTTCTGTGGTCCCGGGCAGACTGAGGTGACATTTGTCTGACAGAAGTTTGAAAAAATTATATGTAGCTACCTCCATCGATTTCGTAAACGCCTTGCGTAGCGTTCAGGATCAACACAATAATTACTTATGGTATCTTGAGGTCTTGCAGACTGCTGCGGCTGGGATTTAATCTTGCTAAGTATGGGATCCCATGATGTTGATAATCGCCATCCATCTTCTCTATTGAAATTTGGGTGTTTTTTAATTTCAATAGCCTCGCGTACCATCGTGGAATGGGTTTGTGTTCTCTAGCGAGTATTTGAATTTTATCAAACCGGATGTAATGGTTCGGCTTATCCGCTATGTGTTCACAGACTGCAGACCTCCCTGTTCTTCGGTTTTTGACATCAGCAATGTGCTCTTTAACGCGGGTGGATACAGCTCTCTTCGTTTGACCAATATATGAGAGTCCACATGAGAGTCGTGGACTCTCATATATTGGTCAATAACAGTATATTATGTTAATTAATGTCGACAATTATGTACGTAGATGTTTCCAAATAAGGTATTATCATACGTATCTAACTCAGGTTAACACATCCATATTATAACTAGCTTTTGCCCGCAATTTCGTCCGCGTGTTCTTAAAAACCCCCTAAGGAACCTCTGAAGAGATTATCACTACCATTACATTAAAAAAATGTCACTCAAATTATTATTTTTTAAAATAAAAACAAAGTTTAGAGAATAGACAAGTTACGCCATGGTGTAATAGACAGCCACGCCGGCCAGCAATCATGCTCTACGCGTAACTCCATTAGTTATTCGCTGACCCGTCTCTCGTCGATTACCTTATTTTATCGCTTTGATCATTTTAGGATTGCTATTTTCGCACTGACCTTTACCTCCCTTGTTCAATTTCACGGTGTACCTATGTTACGCATCGGTGTATTGCGCGCCCTACTAGGATGGAGGTTGGATTAGGTGGATCTAAAATGTATAATAATAATAGGACCCACGGTCCAAATAACTTCGGCTTAAGTTCGGAAGGATCTTTCGATTGAAATAGAGGTCGGTAGACGGTTTGGTATGCTTTATTTTTTTTATTATTGTAGGATCGGAACGTGACGACCCCAACGCCCGCTATTAGAGTAGAATTCAGAAGGAGTGGCGGTCAAAGTATTTTAATAGGTAGTAAATGCAATAACGCGGAATGAAATTACCGCCACTGCGTTCGCCAACCCAAGCGTGAAGATTATGTCAATTTCTCCACTAATGACACACACAACACTGTCGTTGGCATCTTTGGAGAAGCCATTTTTTTTTGACTAGCAGAGAATGTCTTTCTTCTGAAGTGTGATGATAATGAATTGATCACATAAGACTTATTGCTATATTTCACCGGGACACCATCGCAGCGCAACCTGTCGCCGCTACCAACAAAATGTGTACAGCTCTATAGAGAGTTACTCATCTGGTGTCCGTTTGGTTGCGCAACCAATTTGGCGGCGCGACCAGCTCGGATGGTGGCACAGAATGATACTGGTCGTGCCACCACGCTGGTCGCGCAACCACAAAATAGAATAGCTCTGTATGTTTTAATTTTATTTTTTTTTATTTAAGGACCACATTTCACCGGAAAACCATGGTGTCTCACTCAGCCGCCAGTTACGTCTATTTTGGTACTGACGCTGTGGTGTGGCGACTCTGATGTATGTATGGTGACTAGTTTGGTAGCTTACAGACACCACGGTGGTACGACTGGTTGCGCCACCGTGGTATTCCGGTGAAATGTGGTCCTTTAATCAGAAAAAATAAAAATATGACATAAAAATCATTTACTAATATTACTATCCAATAAATCGCGAAAGACCAATTGAAAACGCAATGACCTGACTCAAATATACATTCATCTGCCCCTACCGACTAATGAACGTTTCAGTGCAATACGAACAAAAGCACGGTCAGTGGTCATTTCCATAGCGGTATAAATTGATATATTTTAATTAACCCAGCTTATAGGCGGCGACTTAGTTCGGCTCTAGCTAGACTTAGGGTTTCGTCATACAGCCAGCGGGGCGGGGAGTAAACGCGATTTTACCATTTTTTTTTTTTTTATGTCTGAAGATTGACAGACAAGCAAACGGGCCACCTGATGGAAAGTGGTCACCGTCGCCTATGAACATTTGCAACACCAGGGGAGTTGCCAACGCGCTGCCAGCCCGGAAGGACTCTTTTGACGCCATTTTTGAAGAACCCCATATTGTAGCACCGAGGGAACACCTCAGAGGGAAGTTCGTTCCACAATTTACACGTTCTGGGCAGAAACGAACGAGAAAACCGCACCGTTGAGCACTGCCAGGTGCCCAGTCGGTGAGGGTGAAACTTCTCTCTTCGGCGGGTAGTACGGTGTAGAAAAAGAGACGGTGGCACCATGTCGAACAGTTCGACAGAGCACTCACCATTGTAGAGACGGTATAACACGCACAGACTACCAATATCTCTGCGCAGGCTCAGATGTTCTATTATTTAACCGAATAATCGACGTCATACCATTCCGATTGGGCGGTAGTAAAATGCAATAACGTGGAATGGACAGCAGTAAGTATCCCTCGAGAAAACTACATTCTGTGTCTATAGGTTGCAGTATTTACTTACCATCAATGTTATGTTCTTCTTTATCATTATTTCTTTCTTTCTTTCTATGTGAATACCTAGACAGAAAGAAATAACGTTTATGTGTATATCTAAGTTCTACAACATTGAACATATTCTTTTAATTCATAGCAATAATATAATTTAGGAGATTGTTATAAATTGGTCCTAGGTCAACTCAGTATTTTGCTGATGGTAAAACAATAAGCGCTGGTCTTCAGCTAGAACGATTTTATTTTTGTTTAATATGTTTTTTTGCCAAATTTACATAAAATAACTGTCTTCCATATTATATTGATAGCGAGCTAACGTCTCGCCCCGTTCGCTGTGTGGCAGCGGCTTTAACTGACCACACCCTGAGCGTGTTCGGGTGTAGTATGGAAATAAAGCGGTCTGCTGAATTCATGTATGTGAAATCTGTTTTCAATGTTACATGAAGAACACTAGAGAGATCTTGTATCACTGAGTGGTGATGTAGGATTGGGGAGGATATTCCGGTTGTTTGTATTTGTATAAAGAATAACGACAGACTTCCTTATCTATATGGTAGTGTTCAATGGTATTCCGATCATAAAGCCAAGTCATCTAGCTGGCTATTGGCCACATTGTCTATTCTACTTGCCGCTAAATGACAGAATTCAGCGCTACCGTGTTCCGGTCAGGTGTTAATGTACGCCCCTGTTAAACCTGGCCCAGTGGTATAACACCTTAGGTCTCAGGAGTGGTAACGCATCTGCATTTTGACCTTGGTCTTTGTGTCGGTGTCTATAGGATGCAGTCATCGCTAATCATCAATGTGAACTGCATGCTTGTTTTCCTCTGACTAAGGTTGTTGTTGTGCCTCTGTGCCGGAAATTACAGGGCCGTACATTACCACCTGACCGGAACACGATAGTGCTGAACACTACCATTTAGCGGCAAGTATATTAGGTAATGCGGTGGTGCCTACGCCCGCGAGCTCCGTCACTGGAGCTCGACCACCAGTAATGTGAACTTTATGCTAGTTTTTTAAAATCATGTCGTAAATAAGTAAACTGCCTGTTAGGCACTTTCACGAAGAAAACCCAATTGAATGCACATCGCAAACCTCTTCGTAGGAGCATCGTACGGGCACTCATATTAGGGTACGCGCCGATAGAGATTCCCGTGCGAGCACGAACGTGACCGCGCGCGACTGTCGCGAGTGCCTCTCGACAGGTGTTGTTATTTGTTTGTCGGCTCTTCAACTGCGCTGTGATGTTCTGAAACACTGTTATTGTACTGTTTAATTATCGTGGTTTTGAAGTTGAATAAATGTTTATTATTTAATCGTTAGTTTTTTAAGGTTACATGATTGCTTGAAGAACATAAAAAAATCCAAAAATATAACGAAAAAAAAAGTATGATATATGTAGTTCAGATAAAACTCTCATCTGTAGTCCTATCAAATTAATTTGTTATACATAGGTATAATAAAATAGTTACAAATCAATTAATGCCGTCACAGTTATTCATTGTTACACAGTTTTAATCGGGATATAGGGGGAAAAAATTATCGATTTGTGAAACATAGAGTATTTATCTAGACTATCTAGAGATTGCAGGTTAAATACATACAGTGATCAACAATAAATATTGCACATCGAGCCTAGGAAGGAGACTTCGGCTTATTTCGGGTCTGTAGATCGTTATTTCTTTCGCACCGTACCTATTTGAGGTATGTCGACCATATTGCTCAAGTTTTGACCAATACCGGATTGTCAGTGCTTACGTAGGCAGTGTGCAACAGAGATAACGCTCTATGAAGTCGAAACGAGCCGATCGTCTCTTTCACAGCCTCGATGTGCAATATTAATTGTTGAGTACTGTAGTTTAATAATTTAAATTCTATTTATAGATTAGACAATGCTTAACTATGACATCGAGCTCTATCTATCGAACACCTAAATCCATAACAGCAAACGGTCTATTTGCAGAGACCAATTCTCGCTCCACCCATTAAAACAAGGCATTATTAAACGATACAGTTTCTCTTTATAAAGATTTAACGGTACACTTTACGTTAAAATTTTATAAGACCACGTAAATACAGTGCTCAGGTGGCGCGGTGCTTACAAGCAAGTTATGGACCGATATATCACAATTAATGGTAACGTAGGAACAAATTAGTGCGGTGTGCGCTGTACTTTACAAAACGAGAACCACCTATTTTTTATTGAAACTCGCGTTTCGAGATCTGTTTGGGGAGAAATTAGTGTTTTTACGAGTAGGAAATTATGATTTTAGGCCATTTATTTTATGTAATGCAAGTGGCAAACAAGCGTGCAGTTCAAATTGATGTTAAGTGATGACTGCAGCCTATAGATACCCACTCAAAGACCAAGATCAAAATGCAGTTGCGTTACCACTCCTGAGGCCTAAGGTGTATTGCCTCTGTGCCGGAAATTACAGGGCCGTACATTACCACCTGACCGGAACACGATAGTGCTGAACACTACCATTTAGCGGCAAGTATATTATGTAATGCGGTGTTGTCTACGCCCGCGAGCTCCGTCACTGGAGCTCTACCACCTAAAAAATGTTCATATGTTGCCACATTTTAGTTACAGTGCTCAACGATAAATATTGCACATCGAGTTTAGGAAGGAGACTTCATTTTCTACTATTATCTCGATAAATGGTAGTGTTAGCAGTGCCTTATATCGATATATGGATTGAATAGTTTTCGCTCTCAAACCCCCGTTGGAGCTCAACCGTCTCAAGCATTGCATAATAGATTCCCAGACGAGATATGAATTCAGTTATCATCATCATCATTTCAGCGAAAAGGCGTCCACTACTGAACAAAGGCCTCCCCCAAAGAATGCCACAACGAACGGACCTAGGCCGCCCTCATCCAGCGATTGCTTGCGACCTTCACCAGGTCGTCGGTCTATCTCGTGGGGGGCCTGAGTACGCTTCGTCTTCCGGTACGCGGTCGCCGCTCCAGAACTGTTCTGCAAGGCCGTCAGTTCTGCGAGCTATGTGACCTGCCCACTGCCACTTGAGTTTCGCTATTCGGTGGGCTATGTCGGTTATTTTGGTTCTCATGTGGATCTTCTCATTTCATTCACTTCTCAGAAACTCCGAGCATAGCCCTCTCCATTGCTCTCTGAGTGACCTTGAGCCTTCTTATGGGGTCCATAGTGAGCGACCACGTTTCGGTATATTCAGTCATAGTGTGTTTATAACTGTAAAATATAATTTCCATTTCCACTCAAACAAAAATCAGATTTATCCATAAAAAATATTTCTTTTACCCTAAATTGGTTACCAATAACAAAGAAATCCAATTCACATACGAAATAACTGTAGGCACCTGAATTAATAGGATTTGAATTCAGCTCAGAACGGTTGACGTGCCCTCAATAGAATGGATAATTGGCCCGATTACGTTCCGCTGTGAATACCTTTGGATAATTTTAATATCCCTCTTATTTGGTATCTTTTGAAAGAAACTCAGTTGCCTGTATTATGGCACGTTTAATGTTGGATTTCAAAGACACAAAAAAGATATTTCTGTTTAGTTACTTTCTCAATAGGAATTTATTTGGTATTTGTAACTTATTCAGCTTTAAAGTGCCAATTTTCGTTAGAGTGTCCTCCCACATCTACGAACTAAACGGTTATTGTCAAAAATTCAAATGTTACGGCAATAGTAGATACATATAATAATGGCAACCCATTATACGTCCCACTGCTGGGCACGAGTCTCTCCCCTTTTTGGGGGGAGGCCTAGATACTTATAATGAAATTAAAAAGAAAACTATCACACCTAAGTTGGCTTTACAAGTTTGCGAGTAATAGTCGACCAAATGTCTTAAAACTAAACTAACTCGAAATTTTTTAGCAACTCCATAGGTAATCTTAATATATATAAATCTCGTGTCACAATGTTTGTCCTCAATGGACTCCTAAACCACTTAACCGATTATAATAAAATTCGCACACCATGTGCAGTTCAATCCAACTTGAGAGATAGGATAGCTTACATTACGCTATGACTAATAGGAGCAGAGCAGCGCGGGCGAAGCCGGGGCGGGCCGCTAGTATTTATATATTTTTTTAATTACATAAATCGAACCTAAAAACCACGGAACCCTACATACACTGCGCGTGGCCCGACACGCACTTGGCCGGTTTTTAATTATAAGGGTTAATTGAAAACTGCGATACATTAATTTAATATACATATTTGAGTGCAAGCATCTTACTTCAATTTCTTAATGGAAGCCGGTCATAACACCTTTTGCCGGTGTTAGGAAAATGTTCTTAAAATAATATCTCAAAATCAAACCTTATCTTTATGCTACTTCTTTTTTTTTTCTAGATTCCGTAATTTTTGGTGTGTGGCAAAAAAGCTTTTCTTAATTATCCTAAATTACTTCTAATGTGATTGTCATCTGCTTTGTGAGATTCATTAAATAAATAAATAAAAAATAAATAAAGCTAAAGCGTCAGGTTAAAGCCTTTAGTTTCTTTGTAGATTCTATTTTATCTAATGCAAGTGGCAAACAAGCATGCAGTTCACATTGATGTTAAGTGATGACTGCAGCCTATAGATATTTACACTAAGACCTAGATCAAAATGCAGATGCGTTACCACTTCTGAGGCCAAAGGTCTTATGCCTCTGTGCCGGAAATTACAGGGCCGTACATTACCACCTGAATGGAACACGATGGTACTGAACACTACCATTTAGCAGCAAGTATATTAGGTAATGGGGTGATGCCTACGCCCGCGAGCTCCATCACCGGAGCTCTACCACCAGTAAAAAGATGTGAATAGACTTTAATAAATCAAATTATTGTTTGTCACATCCATGTAGATACTAAAAAAGTCTTATCCCTAGCATATATTTTTTTCCGAATGCCAACGTCCATTTTTCTACATTCAAAGACTTTTCCTAGTCATCAATCCTCAAATCAGAAGCCAGTGATACGTTTCCACCAGCAGAGCGACTTGTTCTCGTTCAACAGCGATGTTATTACCGAGCGGAGTGTGCCCGATAATCATTAGTCGTCAAATAGCTATTAAAGTCGAATCGCCTTCCAAACGCGTTCTAGTTCCTAATGTTTTCTATTTGAGAAATCGCATGTGAATTTTATATTCGATTGGAATAGTACCCCTTTTAAATATTAAGTTTGATAGTTTGAATTTGAACGTAACTTCACACCTTTTTACTGGTGGTAGAGCTCCAGTGACGGAGCTTGCGGGCGTAGGCACCATCGCATTACCTAATTATCTAATATAATAAAACTAAAGTATTAGTATTTGAAAGAGATGAGCAGAGAACAAATGCAAGGGTAGTAGTAGATGGTGCAGTGTTAGAACAGGTGGATGAAATGGTATATCTTGGATGTGCTTTTAGCAAGGATGGTAGGTACACCACTGACATAGAAAGAAGAGTGCTTGCTGAGAATTGCGTGAATGGAGCGTTGGGTAAGCTGCTAGAATCTAAACATCTCAGCCAGCGGGCGCGACTAGCCGTACGTACTGTACTTACTCCAACGCTTTTATATGGAAGCGAGAGCTGGGTATGCAGGAAAGAGCATGAAAGTAAGTTGAACGCGGTCGAGATGAGATCATTGCGCAAGATCTGCGGTGTATCACTCACCGATCGCGTTCGTAATGAAGATGTAAGAAAGAGGCTTTGTGTGAATGATAGTATCGGTGTAAAAATGAAAAAAGACATGCTCCGATGGTTCGGGCATATAGAAAGAATGTCGAATGAGCGAATGACCAAACAGATATACAATGCGAATGTGGATGGTTGCAGAGGTCCAGGAAGACCAAGACTGACCTACCATGACCAAATAGGTCGAGTTCTGTCTGATGGTGGGATCAAAAGTCTTAGGAATCGGCGTGCATGTATGAAGAGAATGATGAAAGTAGACGAGGCACGAGAGGTTTCTCAGAACCGGGATATCTGGCGCTCTACACTCTCTGCCTACCCCGTTAGGGACCTGGCGTGAAGATACATACATATCTAATATAATATATACAGATTGTTTTTTAGGAACCTTTTGAGAACATTTTCCTAACACCAGCAAAAGGTGTTATGTCCGGCCTCCACTAAGAAATTGAAGTAGATGCATGCACTCAAATATGTATATTTTTTAATTAATGCATTGCAGTTTTCAGTTAACCCTTATAATTAAAAAGCGACTGTTATAAAATAACACTACTCATGAAAATTAGTCCGTAAAAGTTCAAGATTTTGAAGATAAATACACATCAGTGTAAAACCTTCATCCCGAAGTTAGAGAACAAACACTTCAATGTTATTTATCTGTACAAATATTTAAAGAGACAAACACCTCTCGAAGTGCCTTCGCACGGACATGTTTTAGAAATAAAAAGGTAACACATATATCAGAGAGTTAGCGTACCTAAGTCTTAGGATGCAGTCTATCCATATTTCTAAAGTTACTTACACCCGCTCGCCGCATTTGTTTCAATAAAGCGAGACTCCGCGAGGGGAGACAGGGGAATATGGATTTAGTGGTAGATAACGATGTTTCGCCATCGGGGTCGGAATCTGGGGAGACGGGGGTAGTGTTGAAACGGTTCGCAATGTCGTGGCATATATTTTTTAAAGATCGACATCTATTTTAGTGTAGTTCTTATCGCATTATGTTTTTGGTCGAAAGATAGTTTGTTGATTGGTTGTGGTTATATGTATTATTCGATAACTCTCATGGAATTGTAATTATTGAATGAAGTTTGTAAAAAAATATTATATGAAGATTTGGACTGCGTTACTACCTATGCTTGGAGACTTATACACAAGATCAAATAGAGAAATGTGGCTTACTTACGGTCTCTCAATCAATTGATCAATTTACCCCAAAAAATAGAATGACGGGTACGTCATGACTAAGGATTCGGTGTCAAATATGAGTATATTAATGATGGAAATGCCAATTTATTAATTCTTGCTAATCTACCTTCACACCAAGTGTCTATCGTATGGTATTAGTTCTCGTAGTATGTGTAGCGCCAAATATCTTGGAGCTTACGTTCATTATCTTGCTTTGGAAAATGAAATAACCCGATGTATATAATAAAACATTTTACGAATAATGAATTAAATACAATCCACTGTCCAAAAACATGTATTTAAACACAATGATTTGAATATAAAAATACTAGAGTATTAAGTAAGCATCAGCAATATATTTAAGTCTATATTTTTTGTCCATTTCCAGATAGTTAAGTAAATACGTACCATCAACATACGTTGCATATCCCTTTTGCTCCATCATCCACACAAAATAACGAACTTTTTCGTATCTGAATTATATTTGATGTCATTTGAACATTATAATAACTTCCACTCAATAGCGCGCAAATATCAAACATAATGGAACATGTCAAAATGTCATTCATAAAATCATATGGGTATTGGCAGTCCAGGTTTTTATGGCGGTGTTTTTCTTCCTTCGTTTTTATTATAAGGCATATTTTTACTCAGAATGTTCACATATTGAATATTTATTTCTTTTAACACGCCGTCAAATTGTAAAAAAAACACATACAATCCCACATGGGTGCCGTTGTACACACACAACACATACACAAACATACAGACCCGAAACAAATATCTGTAGGTTATACAAACATTTGTCCCGGTGCGGGGATCGAACCCGCGACCCTTCGAATCAAACGGTCATCTCACAGCGCTGGACTAACAGGGTCGTCAAAAAAGAGGTTACTAATTCGTCGGCACCTTCTTGTTTCACAAATTACAATAGGATTTCAAAATTGTTGAAATTATTTTGACAGTTGCATCTATCTGGTTGTTAGGGTATTTGGAGGCCCATTGGTATCTTTTATACATGAAAATTTGCACTAAACATTCAAGTATACATCCAAACAGTTACGTTAGTTTTGTTCCATGTAATAGGTGGTGTTGTCAACTGATCACCTGCCATATTACCAAACACCGAGGGTATCACCCACCACGGGAGCAGATGGTAAATCCTATAGTTTTAGCTCGTTGGGTGGATCGAGCCTGGAACCTCAACATTTTCAGCGGCTTTCTGCTACAATCCTACTAAGGTTTTGAAAACATGAACATTTTTATAGCAAGACCCATGACAACGCTGACGTTCACGTTATTTGAAGCCAAATCACCGAACGTAGAAATATATTGCTACTATTTTCCCCCTGATAAAAAATCTCCTTTCGCATTAGGGGTGAGTTCGACTAAATCGGGCGCGAATATCAAATGTAATGGGAACTGTCAGGCGTCCGCGTCACAATTCTACCCCGCTCTCCCCCCTCGTATTCAAATTCGAAATATTAATTCTAAAATGGCATGTGACAATTTTGTGAACGATTTACGATCGTTGAATCCGAATAATACTCGATTGTCATGTCATTTTCAAATTCTATTACTGAAGTGGAATCGTTGTACGAATGTCAGTTGTATCACTTAATTTTGGTGGATTTATTTCGGACTAGGTTTTTCTCCGACTTCATCTGCGTGTATTTAAAAATTCCCTAAGGAACCTCTGAACCGAATAAAAATCCTATGTGTTACAGCCTTATATACTCTATATGTGTACAAAGTTTCATCAAAGTCTGTCCAGCTTCAGCGTAATTGAACAACAAACAAACAACAAAGACAAAAAATCGTATATATTCGATTCCATACACAGGTATTTTATTTTACTTTAACATAAACATTATTATCATCATCATACCAGCCGGAAAATGTCCACTACTAACCCAAAGCCTTCCCTAGCATAAGAGGGATATGCCATAATCGCCACGCTTGGCATGCGAATTGGCAATCGCAGTGGTATTTTTATCGCAGGACGCTGCTGTCCATTTTGCGTTATTGCACTTGCTACCGCCCCTTTGATATGGTTTGATCGACATTGTTCGGTTGACTGTTTGCACTAGTGGAAGAATTCGCTTACAGTTAAAGAAAATTCTTCCGCTAGTGGGCGGTGGTGTCGCCACATCCTGGCGCCAGAATCAATCCAATGTTAGGTATAGAGATTGCAATCCCGCAGCTTATTCAATCCCGCGGGATTGATTAGCGGTATTGATCCGCGGGATCCCGTATTTTAGAAATATTGTTTTATAATCAATTGAAACTGCAAGTTTTTTATAAAAATAAAGTGATTTAATAAATAATGTCTCACATATAACAACAAGAGTATTTGTTTTCTAAAAAATATTTATTTAATGATAATTACATATGTAAGTAAGAGTAATCAAATCTTTTTTATAAGACCTCATTTTTTTAAACGTTTGGCATCAAGTTTTGGTAATTTTGACCTTTCATGTAAAAACAGGTAAAAGGTAATCAATCTTATTAAATATGAGATTTAGAATGAATTAGTGCTTTCTCGCGAAACTTCACGAACGTTTTAGATAAGATAAGATAAGATAAGAAACATTTATTTGACACACAACGAGACACATAAAACAGACATAAAACGTAACAGGTAACAGAGAAAAGACAACACATTTTCTAAAAATTAATACATACCTATACACGTAATATGTGTCTCACGGCTGCCAAAAAGGTGTCCTGTTCAGCAAATGTCAGGTACCTTCATATAAAAGGTACCTGACGCTGGTTTTCAACAGGACCCTTAGTGAGTGAACCACGGATGTCAAATTTATAATAAAGGATAATTGTGCTAATACTTATACAAGGTACATACATACGGATATAAAACAATAATATATATATAAGATAATAAGAGATAATAAGCCATTAAAATAACATACTTTATTAAACGATAAATGTAATACATACTAAAAGGTACAAACAATAATAAATAGATTAATACCACCAAAGCACCAAATTTAAATTTGCGGGAGCTGGGAATCCGCGTTTTAAAGTGCGGGATCCACCAGATTGATAAGGGGTGCGGTATCCCGCGGGAATGCCGGATCCCATTTTGCCGGATTGCAATCCCTAATTAGGTATTACTCGCACTTGGCACACTCTTTTACCAATTCAGTCACAATTTACAATCGATACTGAAAAGAAAACGTTGATAGAGTGATTTTTCAATTTACCAACAAAGATTGAATCTAAAGTTAAACAACATGCAGTGATAGTCGTCGGTCGCATCTACAACCGCTAACCCCTTGTAATGGCGCTTCATACGAGCTGCGGCGCTAACGTTGCTTCTTGGTAGGATAATTTATAATGACAATTATTCTTAATTGATATGCTATTAGATTTTTTAAAATCATCAGACTTTGAAAAAAAACGTATAGTTTTTTAGATTCCATAACAATGTTTTTTTTAAATTATAGAAGAAAGAGAACCTTTTTTATATGTATATATTTATTAAATATCGTTAGATATCTTCAATAAAAGCCATAACCTTGAAATGCTGATTATCTGCATGAATAAGGTGCTAATGTGGTATCATATATTCTCACCTAAACGAAGCATCTAACGAAAGATAATATAAATGTAACATATCATAAAATAAATGAAATAGATCATAACTTAACGTACGATAAATTTTCTTACAAGAACTTCTACAAGTAATCAATAAGCACAAATTATTTATAAAATAACTAAGTTATATTGAAGTGCGGTTTTTTCACCGCACCGCAACCGCTCTGAAATCCCCCGCGCATAGTTTTTCTATGACTTCTACCGGCCCTGCCCGCGGCTAACTTAGACGAGACTACAGCAGAACACGCTTAACTATACAAACTTGGCTTAACTTGAGCTGAACTTAGTTCACATTGTCTAGACTCGGGTGGAAAGGATCTGTGATGCAATGGAACACCTTAAAGTTATTATGGTTGGAGAGAGAGCTGATCTGGCGAACTGCATGCCGAGTTAGAATTAAATAAAGTGTCAAAGACTTGACACATACGATGTATTTGTATGGGCATAAATTATGAAATTGTTTTTTTTACTATTTTGTGTGGATGGATTTTGATGAGAATATGTTAGGATCCCACTGCAGAATCATTTCGTTCATCCAGTTATGCAGCAAATCTAATTTTTACGCTTATTTATAATCTAGAGAATATTATATCCACTAGGGTGCCTATCGATTTTTTTTTTTTTTTTTATGCGATCGAATTGGCAAACAAGCTTGCAGTTCACATTGATGTTAAGTGATGACTGCAGCCTATAGACACCCACAGAAAGACCAAGGTCAAAATGCAGATGCGTTACCACTCCTGAGGCCTGAGGTGTTATGCCTCTGTGCCGGAAATTACAGGGCCATACATTACCACCTGACCGGAACACGATAGTGCTGAACACTACCATTTAGCGGCAAGTATATGAGGTAATGCGGTGATGCCTACGCCCGCGAGCTCCGTCACTGGAGCTCTACCACCAGTAAAATTGGCTGCATGTTTTTTTTTTTGAGAAAAAAAAAACTTTTTTTACTTGTTTTTTCAATACAATATTGTTCACCTCACTGCAGTTTGTATAAAGACTCTGAAAAATCACGGCTGCCGTTGCGCACTTGGCCGCCCCTACCTATTTTCGTTCCGCCCCGATAACTTTTTACATCCATAACGTACATGTATTATTTATATATCAAATTAAAGCTTTTTTTTCTCATTATTAACATATACGGGAGCCAAATAAAATCAGCCGCAAATAAGAGTTGCTGGCTGTTAAAGATAAAAAAAATAGTTAAAAATACTTGCGGCCAAATTTAGATTATAAATATGCATAAAATTATTTTATATTTCACGTTTGTTGTAGGTTAGGATCCCACCGCAGAATCATTTCGTTCATCCAGATATGTTGCAGCATTTTGCGGTGGGATCCTAACCTATAACAAACGTGAAATAAATAAAATTCAATCATCAATAAAAATAAATTTGTTTTCAGGACTTCTTACCCGAAGGCTTTAAACGACATTCTATCACTAAGACTTCGAAAAAAAAAATAAAAAAGATTATAGCTACATAACAGATACAGAGTGTTGCATAAGTTAAAATATAAAAAAGTTTTTTGTGACTTAACTATGAGATTTTATTAAATGTGAGCACAAAAATGCTTACTTGTAATGCGACGAAGATTACTCCGTTTGAATTATTATTATATTAACTTGTCCACTGTATATACATAGATAATGTAAGGCATATTGATACCTACCAACAAAAATATTTGGGGAACTATGCGATCGTTCACAAAAATAATTTTTTTAAATTAAGTTTTAAAATACTTTATAAGGTACTTTGTATCAAATTTAACCGTTAAATATTTGCCTGTATCGACGCGGTGTTGGGCCCGTTCCAAGTTTTAACATAATGTTTTAAATTGTATGTATGTATGTATGTATCTTCACGCCAGGTCCCTAACGGGGTAGGCAGAGAGTGTAGAGCGCCAGATATCCCGGTTCTGACAAACCTGTCGTGCCTCGTCTACTTTCAAAATTCTCTTCATACATGCACGCCGATTCCTATGACTTTTGATCCCACTATCCCATAAATTGTACCCTTGGAAAAATTAAATATTAAAGAAAATGTGCGTCTATTCAATGTTGGGCTCTTTATTCGATATTAGCGGTCCGCCCCGGCGTCGCCCGTGCTGCTCCATTCCTATTAGTCGTAGCGATGATACCATAGCCTATAGCCTTCCTCGATAAATGGGCTATCTAAAATTAAAAACAAAAATCTAATCGGACCAGTAGTTCCTGCGATTAGCGCGTTCAAACAAACAAACAAACACATAAACAAACAAACTCTTCAGCTTTATAATATTAGTATAGATTTCAGTATAAAATACCCTTACACTCACAGCACATTAGGTATAAACCTGTGTCGTGGGTGCCGTTGTAAACACACAACACATACACAAATACCCAGACCCGAAAGAAACATCTGTAGGCCATACAAATATTTATCCCGGTGTGGGGATCGAACCCGCGATCCTTCGAATCAGACGTACGTCTCACACCACTGGACTAACCGAGTCGTCAACCTACATTTTGAAAATTAAAGAAAAAGACATTAGTCCTCGATGGTCGCAAGAGGGATTTTTTTTATGTAATGAAGGTGGCAAACATGCTTGCATTTCATATTGATGTTAAGTGATGACTGCAGCCTAGAGACACTAACACAAAGACCAAGGTCAAAATGCAGATGCGTTACCGTCCTGAGGCCTAAATTGTTATGCCTCTGTGCCGGAAATTACAGGGCCGTACATTACCACCCAACCGGAACACGATAGTGCTGCACACTACCATATAGCGGCAAGTATATTAGGTAATGCGGTGGGACCTACGCCCGCGAGCTCCGTCATTGGAGTTCTGCCAGCAGTAAATGCAATATGCCACCATAATATCATATGAAGGTGATTAACTGCCTCAGTAGCGTAGTGATAGCAGGCCACTACTATTACGCTGGAGGTCCTGGGTTTGATTCCCGGGTCGGGGGATATTAGAGATAACGGTTTAAAATCCAAATAAAATGAGCACACGGTTCATTAGGTCAGTGAGCTCGTGAGGTCCCCAAATATCGAGCTTTTTTTTGTACCCAGCTTTTTTCAAATGCGCCAAAACTGTTTTGTGATCAATTCTCAGTTCTTCAGCTACGTCGTAACTACTGATATGTCGATCTTGCTCCACTTTTTCAAAAATGGCATCCATTTTATCCGTAATAGGGCGACCAGAGCGAGGTGCATCTTTGACATCAAAATTTCCGGATTGAAAACGCTTAAACCAAATTTGTGCTACTCTCACAGACACTGCACTCCATCCATAAACCACGCAAATTTTTTTCGCGGCTTGCGTTTCATTTTCACCTTTTTTGTAGTAAAATTTTAAAATGTATCGTATTTCTTCATTAGATTCACTCATCTTGACAGTACGAAAAGCAAATGAAAATCACACTTTTGCCTAATTTGAATTTGGAATTATGTTCTTTAAAATTTTAACTTTCAATGATACCAAAACCAGCCAGATACAAATACTACAGCCAAAGAGATTTTGTTACAAGTTCATACATACTATAATTTTTCCATACTTTTTGAAATTACGTAACATAAGTTCTCCGAAGGCAGAGGTATATTCATGCATACAAGCATTCATGCAAACACACTCCATTCAACAGATTCGTCAACATCCAAACATCTACTACAGATAGATGCATCGCCACTCCTAAGACCCAAGCTTAGTATATATATATATATGCCTCTGTACCGGAAATTACAAGGTCGTACAATTTTGTAATCGAGACAATATACCATATTTTTTATCCATATTTTGTTTATAAATTATATACATTACCGTTTATGTACTGACTCCATATCGCAATGTTGGATTTTTTTATAATGAAATTGGCGGATTTGTGCATTTGTAGCGGCGGTATTGATTCGATGTCGAGCTCATTTCCTGAGCGGCGCTTCCTTCCGGCGCCACAGGTTACTGGGGGGACAGGGAAATTTGATTTTGGAATCTTATCATACATATTTTATGTAAAAATGCTACCGAGACTCGCTATTTTTAAAAATTCAACGTTTTATACTTACGTTATCGTCTACAAACAGTAACTTAAAGACTTGTTTGGAAATATTTACTGGTGGTAGAGCTCCAGTGACGGAGCTCGCGGGCGTAGGCACCACCGCATTACCTAATATACTTGCCGCTAAATGGTAGTGTTCAGCACTATCGTGTTCCGGTCAGGTGGTAATGTACGGCCCTGTAATTTCCGGCACAGAGGCATAACACCTTAGGCCTCAGGAGTGGCAACGCATCTGCATTTTGACCTTGGTCTTTGTGTGGGTGTCTATAGGCTGCAGTCATCACTTAACATCAATGTGAACTGCATGCTTGTTTGCCACTTCCATAACATAAAAAAAAAATATATATATATATGGTGAATGTTAGTAGGCTCGTTCCTTGAAATTCTATTTTTTTAAATGTAATGGAAGTGACAAGCAATCATGCAGTTCACATTGATGTTAAGTGATGACTGCAGCCTATAGACATCAACACAAAGACCAAGGTCAAAATGCAGATGCGTTACCACCTCTGATTCCTATGGTGTTATGCCTCTGTGCCGGAAATTACAGGGCCACCTGACCGGAACACGATAGTGCTGAACACTACCATTTAGCGGCAAGTATATTAGGTAATGCGGTGGTGCCTACGCCCGCGAGCTCCGTCATTGAAGCTCTCTCACCAGTAAAAAGTTGTTTGCCACCTTAGTGACATATAAAAAGTATTGTGTGAAGTTAAACCCTGACTTACGCGAACTTGACTCACACTGCTACGCAAGATCCCACCTATCTCGTAAGTCTAGGACAGAGGTTCCATGGACCCCCAATTTTTTTTTCGCTGACGCAGACCCCTTTCAGGTTGTCATGGACCCCCAGGGGTCGATATAGACCACTTTGTGAATCACTGGCCTAGGATATAACTGTATTGTATGGCCCCGTAATAAGTATCACAGAGACATGACTACTAAGGTCTCAGGGGTGGCAACGCATCTGCATTTTGACGTTTGGTTTGTGTAGATGTCTATAGGCTGCAGTCGTCACTTAACATAAATGTGAGCTTTTTTTACGTCTGAAGGTTGACAGACAAGCAAACGGGCCACCTGATGAAAAGTGGTCACCGTCGCCTATGACCATTTGCAACAGCAGAGGAGTTGCCAACGCGCTGCCAGCCCTGAAGAACTCTTTTGACGCCATTTTTGAAGAACCCTATAGGGAACCCACCTAGGGAACTGCATGCTTGTTTGTTGCGACCTTCGTTACATGAAAATACGTAACTTCACGCCTGTAATCCCCGAAGGGGTAGGCAGAGGTAAATGCATGCATTCATGCATACATGCATACATGCATACACCCACGATTCGCCGGTTACGTTTTTTTTGGCCCATGTAACAGGTGGTGAGCCTGTTGACATCTCCGGGCACATTACCAAACTTCGAGGTACTGGGAAATTTCCAGAAAATGGAAAAATCCCAATAGAACCAGAGATAAATACTTAACACCATTATCTCTGATAACCCACTACCCGGGAATCGAACCCAGGACCTCAGCGTAGTAGTAGTGGCCTGCTACCACTAGGCTACCGAGGCAGACATGAAAATAAATTGTAATTAAATGACAACTGGTGGAATTTTAACTTCAGTCACTGTATTTTAACCATGAAATCCTTTATTCCGTAATACCAGTACATACATACAGTGTAAAGACATGGCGTCCATTAGTAACTACACAACGACGCCTTGTTTTTCCCTTTGCCACTCGCGCGAACATCCTTTTGTATAATCAAAGAAGCCAACGGCTGGCGCTGTCAAAATGTTTTACTGGTGGTAGAGCTCCAGTGACGGAGCTCGCGGGCGTAGGCACCACCGCATTACCTAATATACTTGCCGCTAAATGGTAGTGTTCAGCACTATCGTGTTCCGGTCAGGTGGTCATGTACGGCCCTGTAATTTCCGGCACAGAGGCATAACACCTTAGGCCTCAGGAGTGGCAACGCATCTGCATTTTGACCTTGGTCTTTGTGTGGGTGTCTATAGGCTGCAGTCATCACTTAACATCAATGTGAACTGCATGCTTGTTTGCCACTTCAATAACATAAAAAAAAAAAATGTATGGTTGAACAACAGATAGCGTTCCCCTTTCACACGGGTATTCAGTTTCTTAAGATCGTAAAGGAGAGCAATGCCACAGCCCCATGCGTCATACTCGTGAACGGGTCCTGATAAAACAAAAAAAAGAACGCTTGCACTCACAGCCACACAGTATGTATAAACCTGTGTCGTGGGTGTTGTTGTACACAAGCAACACATACACAAACACCCAGACCCGAAACAAATATCTGTAGGCCATAAATATTTGTCCCGGTGCGGGGATCGAACCCGCGACCCTTCGAATCAAATGGTAATCTCATACCGCTGGACTAACCGGGTCGTCGTCTGATGGTGGGGACTGCTCTGTTATGGTCGGCCGGTGTTACATCAGGGGGGCACTCTCCTAGTTTTTCAGTTTCTTTAGTAGCGGAGTTCTTCACAGTAGTCACTCTTCTCAGCATTTGGAACGCTACTTAGTGAATAACTTAGATTTTGATTTTGACGAATAAATTTTCTTTTTCTTCCTTTCTGTAATGGTTATTCACTGTATGTTTTCACTGGTGGTAGAGCTCCAGTGACGGAGCTCGCAGGCATAGGTACCACCGCATTACCTAATATACTTGCCGCTAAATGTTAGTGTTCAGCACTATCGTGTTCCGGTCAGGTGGTAATGTGCGGCCCTGTAATTTCTGGCACAGAGGCATAACACCTTAGGCCTCAGGAATGGTAACGCATCTTCATTCCATAACATAAAAAAAAAACATTAAAACCATATGGAGAGTAAGTATATTTGTTGGAAAAAGAAAACGTACAATTTTACCTTTTATCTTCTTTAATTTTTCTGTATTAATCAATATATGAAACTTAACCTGATTGTTTGACCACTAACCGCATTTTCAACCGCGAAACCAGTGGACGTGAAATGTGAAAAAAAAACACAGAACACTTCTTTATCCATAGATTAGGTACAAAAAACCTTCGAGAAGCCTCTGTTATCTAAACAATTTTTACATAGAATGTACAGAATTTTTTTTGCGCGAGTTCGACTCGCTCTTAGCCACTTTTTTGCTTATCTCGCAACTTACATGAGCGCCCTAAACATTTCACGCAAATGACTCTCTCCGGTACTTTATTGTCCGTTTGCGTTCATAATAAATAGTTTTGTTGTATTCAAATACAAAAGGGTAACTTTGGGAGTAAGTTATGTCCTATGTTGGTTTTATGTCTTTATACAAGAGAAGTGAATATAAATATTTATTTGCCACTAAAAGATAACAGGTAGATGCTTTAACTTTAAAACATAAATTAAATAAGAATAAATTAAAATTAGAATACAAATGGAAAAAACTGGTTGCCTGTAAAGTCGGTTTTACGGGCGAAGATTTTACGTGACAACGTCTTTTTCTCGGTAGAAAGGCATTCGCCGGTCCGGCAGGCCTCTCTCGTTCGGTGACTCATCGTTACGTTACCGGGCGTTACACTTTTTCATGAGTGACTCCGAGCCGCAACCTAATTTAAGACGTTGTCACGTCAAAAAAAACAAAACAAAGTTTTTAACATAAGTATATACAACATGTAACGGGAATAACGCACACTATCTAACACCCCGATTAGAAAATCGAGTTATAATCATAATAAAATAATGGCAACCCATTATACGTCCCACTGCTGGGCACGAGTCTCTCCCCTGTTTGGGGGAGGCCTGGAGCTTACTCCACCACGCTGCTCCAATGCGGATTGGTGGAGGTGGGTGGGTTAGTGGCCAACCCACTGTCGGATGTTTTCAAACCGCCCATAAGGCCTCCGACAAGGTTTAACGACTGCTATCCATCGATAGCAACCGAGACCGACGGCTTAACGTGCCCTCCGAAGCACGGAAACGCGCATTTAATTTGCCACTAGCGGTCACCCATCACACTACCCGACCGCGCCCGTAGTGCTTAACCGAGCAGATCGCTTCCGATCTACACCAGCCGCTGGGCCATGCGCGCTTCATAATCATAATACATGAACTGAAATTACATGTTTATGTATTTAACATTTTTATGTTAGAAATAAAAGGTCCTCAATTTGTACGAACATTATGCACACTCTATGCATTCTTACCCTACCCCTACCCACGGCCGCACATAAAAACACGAACCTCCTCACACACCCACACTGTTGCAATGTGATGTTGCATAACCTGCATACCTTTTTTAACACTCGCTAGTAATAAGATTTATTGCCACTATTTTATTTCTTAAGTCATTATTAATAATAAAAAAGCACGTCTTCGAGTTCTAATAAACTTGTTGAGACTAGCATTTTATTTGAATAGACGTCAGTCTCATTTTCTTTTGTATTGACTTTTCACCAGATGACCATTATTTCCTTGATAGTAATAAATTTTGGAACAAAATATTACCTGTATGTCGCTAATAACCTAGGTTGTCTGGAAGAAATTGCTTTAAGCAATAAGACCGCCTATTGTGCATATCCATACTATTTTCTTTGTTGATTGTTACTATTGGTGTACAATAAAGAGTACTACTACTACAACTACTATATGTATCTTCACGCCAGGTCCCTAACGGGGTAGGCAGAGAGTGTAGAGCGCCAGACATCCCGGTTCTGACAAATCTCTCGTGCCTCGTCTACCTTCATCATTCTCTTCATACATGCACGCCGATTCCTAAGACTTTTGACCCCACCATCAGACAGAACTCGATCTATTTGGTCATGGTAGGTCAGCCTTGGTCTTCCTGGGCCTCTCAACAATCCACATTCGCATTGTATATCTGTTTAGTCATTCGCTCATTCGACATTCTTAATATATGCCCGAACCATCGGAGCATGCCTTTTTTCATTTTTACACCGATACTATCATTCACACAAAGTCTCTTTCTTACATCTTCATTACGAACGCGATCGGTGAGTGACACATCGCAGATCTTGCGCAAAGATCTCATCTCGACCGCGTTCAACTTACTTTCATGCTCTTTCCTGCATGCCCAGCTCTCGCTTCCATTAATACTACTACTACCTGTATCAAAAATGCCTGAAATCGATTCTCTTATCGATTCTGAACAAATTAGCTTCGGATTGTACATTTAATCCTGTTACACGTTGTAAATAAAAAAAACCTATTCAAACAAACCACCCCTGGACATTCCCGGAGCAAAGGAGCCCAAAATACTGGCAGCGTTGCCCGTTTGGATTGCAATGGCCAGCCTCTGCACCAAGAAATTCCCTGAGCGGTAGTCATAGCAGAAGTGATAGAAATTTTACTTTATACTGTAGATAGAACTTTAGAAATTAAAAAAAAAACCGAACGGCATATAATTATTTCCGTTTTTTCTTTGATTTCACGAATGATAATATTGTACATATATATGTGTATATATATATTTATGTAATGGGAGTGGCAAACAAGCATGCAGTTCACATTGATGTTAAGTGATGACTGCAGCCTATAGATACCCACACAATGACCAGAGGTCAAAATGCAGATGCGCTACCACTCCTGAGGCATAAGGTGTTATGCCTCTGTGCCGGAAATTACAGGGCCGTACATTACCACCTGACCGGAACACGATAGTGCTGAACACTACCATTTAGCGGTAAGTATAATAGGTAATGCGGTGCTACACCCGCGAGCTCCGTCACTGGAGCTCTACCACCAGTAAAATCTATATCTATACACCCGGTTAGTCCAGCAGAAGGTTCCGAATCAAACGGTTAGTCGAATCAAACGGTCAACTCAAACCGAGTTGACCGTTTGATTCGAAGGGTCGCGGGTTCGATCTCCGCACCGGGACAAATATTTGTATGGCCTACAAATATTTGTTTCGGGTCTGGGTGTTTGTGTATGTGTTGTATGTGTACAACGGCACCCACGACACAGGTTTATACCTATTGTGGGGCTGTGAGTGTAAGCGTATTTTATTTATTTATTATTTATTTATATATAAAACAAAGTCCCCTGCGGCCAGTATTTACATAAAGAATAAAAAAACATGCCGTTTTTCATCCAGCTCGCCCCGAAGTAAACTCGAACCGAAACACTAAGTCGCTTATCGCAACCAGTTCCCAAACTTCGCGTCGATTCGTTTAATGCCGAAATTAAATAGCTCCAATTATAGCTCCAAATTTAACTTTGCGTATTAGCTGCTTCGGAAGTTTTATAATGGATGAAGTTAGGCGAATTCGCGTTGCTTTGTAAAGTGCTCGCTTGACGCACAATTGTGCTAATATTTCTTGTGACTCGATTTGGGTGAAGGCGCTTTCATAATGTATTGCGAAAGAAGTAAACGAGTATACTGGTGGTAGAGTTCCAGAACAGGGACTCGAGGGCATAGGCACCACTGCGTTACCTAATCTATCTACGGCCAAGAGGCAGTGTTCAGTACTCTCGTGTTCTGGTTGGTATCCGTTCATTTCACCGACAAACGTTTCAAGAGCCAACGTTTCGCAACGATTTAGTTTCACATGGTAACTTGTCACAACTACATCACTACATGAATAATTCACTCGGTTAATAGATTATTACAAACCTATTCATTTCATAACTCAACACTTCATAAATCTTTGGCCTATTAATTATTTGTCGTTATTTGTTATAACTCCTAATGTTCAATGTTCCTAAATGTATATACTTTTTTATTTCTAATAATGATGTATAATTATACCAACGTCCTTGGATGTGGAATCCGTACGTCACCGAATGGCTTCCAGTTGAAAACCAGGCTTCGGCTAGGCACAATGCTAAACTGGCATCCATTGGGTGCAGCCGTGAGATATGGCCAAATATATATATATACATAATGGAAAAATATATATGTATATATATATATATATATACATATATATTTGGCCATTTAAATAGGTATATACGAGTAATTATACAATGTTTTTAATAGGTAATTAATGTAATTATACACGGTTGGTACCGAGATACGCATTGTAGTTTTTTTTTATGTTTTTTAGGTATTTATATTTTAACTGACTATGTTTTTTTTTTATTCGTTCTCGTGTACTCATTTTCGTTTTTGTTTATATTTTGTTGTTTTTAATTTTTGATGGGCATATCTCAGGACTGCTTCAATAAAGTTATTTCATTCATTAATTCATTAATTTCAGTTTTTTTTTATATAGAGAACCGGACCGTGGGCGCCCCTAACTTTGCCAGGTTAGGTTGAAGGGTGTTCGGTGTTAGGTTTTTTTTTGCTGACAGTACAACCTTTTTTGTATTTTGTAATGATGAAATGTTGTGATGTTATAATAATAAATAAATAATAATGGCAACCCATTATAGTCCCACTGCTGGGCACGAGTCTCTCCCCTTTTTAGGTGGAGGCCCGGATCTTACTCCACCACGCTGCTTCAATGCGGATTGGTGGAGGTGAGTGGATTAGTGGCCAACCCGCTGTGTATTATACATTTACATAATCAAATGTTTCCGAAATAATTAGTATACGAATCGTTGAGTTGCGAAATTATACATTTGCGGCATTATATGCGGCTATATTTGTGGAATTAATAGGGTACAAAACGTTGGTTTTGAAATGAAGATTTGCGTAACGTTTGTTGGTGAAACATAAATGAACCGCTCTGTTTAGATAGTAATGTATGATCCGGTAATAATTATCATGGAGATATAACCACTAAGGTGTCTATAGGCTGCAGTAAATAACAATTAAAAAAAAAATTGCACTGGATTTACTTTTTTTATGTAGCGTAACTGGCAAATATATAATGACTATCGCTCACATTAATTATTAAGTGATGACTGCAGCCTTAAGCTATCCGTACACAAACCAGAGGTCAAAATGCTGATGTCTTGCCATCCCTAGTTGATACGTCCCTGTGATAGTTATTTATTATTTAATCTATTCGTTCACAAATTGCTTACGCTTGTAAGCAATTTGTGAACGAATAGATGATCGGTTCAAAGATGCATCCCAAATGTGTACACCAGTTGATGTAATTAACCGGTCCTAACTAGACTTTGAACATGCCACTAGCTTTCGCCAAATACAAACACCGCTGTTCTTGTTATTCACTCACCACAGGCTTGAGCAGTTGCATTAGATTATCGAAGCTGTGATTTATTCTAAAGCTTAAATAAATTCTGAAACTGAGCAACCAAGCTCCGCTGATTGTTCACGATTATTCCCAAATTCAAGATTTTACTGATAGTGACTGTAATAAAACGTAACTTCACGCCTGTAATCCCCGAAGGGGTAGGCAGAGGTAAATGCATGCATTCAAGCATACATGCAAACACCCACGATTCGCCGGTTACGTTTTGGCCCATGTAACAGGTGGCGAGCCTGTTGACATCTCCGGGCACATTACCAAACTTTGAGGTACTGGGAAATTTCCAGAAAATGGAAAAATCCCAATAGAACCAGAGATAAAGGCTTTTTCACCATTATCTCTGATAACCCCCTACCTGGGAATCGAACCCAGGACCTCAGCGTAGTAGTAGTGGCCTGCTACCACTAGGCTACCGAGGCAGGTGACTGTAATCATTGTGATTTTTGGTGATTTAGACGTATTCACAACATATGATTGCCATTTTTTAATAATATGAATGAATATTTATTACTCTTTTAAAGTTTTAAGAAGCGGTTCGGAATATTTGCCTTTCGAGTGTTCAAAGACAGTGACGAGTTACATAAAGAGCAGTCAAATGTTGGCATGTAACATGTTGTGAGAATGTTTTTTGACGACATTTTTTTACTGGTGGTAGAGCTCCAGTGATGGAGCTCGCGTAGGCACCACCGCATTACCTAATTTCTTTGCCGCTAAATGGTAGTGTTCAGCACTATCGTGTTCTCGGTCAGATGGTAATGTACAGCCCTGTAATTTCCGGCACAGAGGTATAACACCTTAGGCTTCAGGAGTGGTAACGCATCTGCATTTTGACCTTAGTCTTCTTGTTAGTGTCTATAGGCTGCAGTCATCACTTAACATCAATGTGAACTGCATGCTTGTTTGCCACTTCCATGACCTAAAAAAAAGAATTATACCACCATGCTCCTGGCAAAAATGTAATACTAATACTTATTTCGGGTCTGGGTGTTTGTGTATGTGTTGTATGGGTACAATAGCGACCACGACACAGGTTTATACCTGGTGGGGGGGGGAGTGTAAGAGCATTTAAAAAAAACACTCCAGTCGACGTGTACGAAGAGGGATATCTGGCGCTCTACACTCTCTCCCTATCCCGTTAGGGACCTGGCGTGAGGATACATACATACATACTCCAGTCGACGTTATAATCCAGCCCCTTAACTAATCTATTCATTTACAAATTAATGAAAACCATCGGTGCAAAGACGCATCCCAAATGTGTACACCAGTTAATGTAATTAACCGGTCCGAACTAGACTTTGAACATGCCACTAGTTCTTGCCAAAGACTAACACCGCTGTTCCTTGTTATTTACTCGCTTCGAACCTGAGGAGTTGCATCGTTTCATAGAAGCCGATGATTTATTCTAAAGCTTTAATAAATTCTGAAACTGAGAAACAACACTCCGCTTCTTGCAGGCCAGGATTATACCCGAATTCAAGATTTTACTGATAATGACTGTAATCATTATGATTTTTCGAGATTTTGACACATTCACGACATATGAATGACATTTTTTATAATTATATTGGATATTTTTTACTCTTTTAAAGTTTTAAGGAGCGGTTCGGAATATTTGCCTTTTGAGTGTTCAAAGACAATTACGAGTTATATAAAGATCAGTCAAATGCGGAAATGGACACTCATGTTGTGAGAATGTTTTTGTACCACTATGCTCCTGGCAAAAATGTAAACTTATGTTGCTGGAGTATTTAAAATTTATTACCACTCCTATTGACGTTCTAATCCCGTTCCTAACTAATCTATTCATTTACAAATTAATGAAAACCATCGGTGCAAAGACGCATCCCAAATGTGTACACCAGTTGATGTAATTAACCGGTCCGAACTAGACTTTGAACATGCCACTAGTTCTTGCCAAATACTAACACCGCTTTTCCTTGTTATTTACTCGCTTCGAACCTGAGGAGTTGCATCGTATTATTGACGATAATGTTTTATTAGGATGCAAAATTAATGTAGCTGAGTGTCCAAACGTTTGTATACTGTTTTTTTACTGGTGGTAGAGCTCCAGTGACGGAGTTCGCGGGCGTAGGCACCACCGCATTACCTGATTTACTTGCCGCTAAATGGTAGTGTTCAGCACTATCGTGTTCCGGTCAGGTGGTAATGTACGGCCCTGTAATTTCCGGCACAGAGGCATAACACCTTAGGCCTCAGGAGTGGTAACGCATTTGCATTTTGACCTTGGTCTTTGTGTGGGTGTCTATAGGCTGCAGTCATCACTTAACATCAATGTGAACTGCATGCTTGTTTGCCACTTCAATTACATAAAAAAAAAAAAAATAAATAAATACTAACCCTCTTACTCATAAACGTACATTAGATACGTTTTAGCTATAGAATGCTTTGTCTTTGTCAGTTGCATTGTCAAATGTGCACGATAGAAAAAGACAAAGGAGAGATTAGCAACATTTAAACTAAAATACGTAATTTCACGCCTGTAATCCCCGAAGGGGTAGGCAGAGGTAAATGCATGCATTCAAACATACTCGTACATGCAAACACCATGTTAAAAAACTGCATGGAAACCTCTTTATTTCAGGTTTTTATGGGCCATAGTGTTACCATTAGAAACTGTATGGTTGCTTAGAACTCAACAATACCTCACGCGTAGGTAATTTGATTACGTATGGCTACGGACGTGCTACGACATATGCCATCGTAGCAGTGCCTACGTTGCGTAGACGGTCGATGTAGCTGACCGTAGCATATCCATGTAGCGTAGCCGCGTAGCAATACGCAATACGCGTTGTAGTAAGAGAGCTAGTGAACCCTGCAAGTAATATACCTGAAAAGTCTATTATATCGGTTGCCTAACTAGCATAGTTGGTAATAGATGGCGCTGCTGCTACCATAAAGCAATGCAATAGATGTGAAGGAAAGATTTGACAAATCGGGCAGGGCTTCAGTAGCTCAATTGGAAGAGCGACTGGACTAGATTCCCAGTAGGTCGCGAGTTCGAGTCTCGCCTGAAGTCAAATTTTTCTTTCCATTTATCTTTAAAAATAAAATATATTTCACAAGCATGTGTTAATGCGAAATAATATAAAAACAAGTAATATACCACATGACGGATACTTTTTGTATGTTCCTTGTATAACTTATTACGTAATATCGTATATCTTAACTTGACACCTGTATTTCTTGGAGGGGTAGTACAAGTAAATACAACACTAGGAACTGGCAAGTTACGTATTTAATTTTCTTTTCATTCTTTTTTTTTTCTTTCTATTAAATGCCTCGGTATTATGGCGGTAGCAAGCGTTAGATAAAAAGGTCCCGTAGCAGTGACATTTTTCCGGTGAATATCTATCAAATCATATCTTTACATATTACGAGAGACGTGCATAATGCAATTATTTTAACAATGTTTTTAAATAAATAGCTTACCTATTTCCTGCAAAAGGTTTGAAACCATTGGTTTTATAATTATTATAAAAACATATTTATGATCCTTTTAAAGAAGACTTATTTGATATGTCACACAATACACTCCTAATATAAAAAAAGATTAAATGGTGTGTAGCGTCTACTACATTAAGGCGCCAACTAGTGGAATACAATGAAACCTCACAGTACTTATCTAGTACGGTAGATGGCGTGCATTCGAATTACATCGCACATACGAAGATTTCTCGAGAGTTGGCATATATACAACTTCCCAACGTCAACCGTTGGGCCGCGGCCCGCCAGGCGCTATCACCTCGCCTGGTCGGAGGATCCTCCCTTTTCGTCGGAGGGACACTTCCAGACGTTCCTCCACAGGTGATTTATTCCTCAAAATAGCCTTAAATTAAAAAAAAAAACTCATTTATTTTCAATACGCATACTTGAAGTCACTGACATGTGTGCGTTTTAAGTCAATCTACCGAGTACTTTCAGAGAATATCGGCTGCAACGCCAGTCACGCACGAGTGTGATTGTTTCTATTTTTTACTTTTGAGGCACGAAACCCTTAAAAATACCTCCATTCATAACACCTATACAATTTTAGTTTAGAACTATGATGATACAGGATACAACCAAACTGGAAACAAACAAGCAAACCGTATGTAAAGCCTTAGGCGTGTGTATTCCGAAACACGTACGGACAGTCGCGGTCAGCTCAATCTGTATGCAAAACGGCTCGCGGGATCTCATTTCCATCGGCTGGCACACCCCGCACCCGCCTCCCCGCAAACAGGGCTGCCAATGTCGGAAAACCGATAATATTAAAGCTGATATATCGATGTTAAATATATAATATAAACGTACCGTAACTTCACGCCTGTAATCCCCGAAGGGATAGGTAAATGCATGCATTCAAGCATACATGCAAACACCCACGATTCGCCGGTTACGTTTCTGGCCCATATAACAGGTGGCGAGCCTGTTGCCATCTCCGGGCACATTACCAAACTCCGAGGTACTGGGAAACTTCCAGAAAATGGAAAAATCCCTATAGAACCAGAGATAAAGGATCTCAAACAGTTATCTCTGATAGCCCTCGACCCGGGAATCGAACTCAGGATCTCCAGCGTAGTAGTAGTGGCCTGCTACCACTAGGCTACCGAGGCAGTTGAATAATAATAAAATATATAGAAAAATATATATATTCAATAATTCACTGGTAGTAGAGTTCCAATGTGCTCGAGGGCGTTTACACCTTTACGCATTATCTGATCTACCTGCCGCCAAATGGTAGTGTTCAGTACTATCGTGTTTTTTTTATGTAATGGAAGTGGCAAACCAGCATGCAGTTCACATTGATGTTAAGTGATGACTGCAGCCTAAAAACACCCACGCAAAAACCAAGGTCAAAATGCAGATGCGTTACCACTCCTGAGGCTAAAGGTGTTATGCCTCTGTGCCGGAAATTACAGGGCCGTACATTACCACCTGACCGGAACACGATAGTGCTGAACACTACCATTTAGCGACAAGTACGAGTATATTAGGTAAGGTGTTCCGGTTAGATGATAATGAATGGCCTCGTAATTTCTATGACAGAGACACAACAACTAAGGTGTCAGGGGTGGCACGCATCTGTATTTTTGCCCTCTGGTCTGGGTGTCTGTGGGCTGCAACAACGACAGCAAAATCTTTAGTTTTTATAGAGGTGTTAACAAGCTGTAATATTTACCAATCATCAATGCGATCTTATTTATTTTGACACTTTTAATTGGTCCATAATAAACAAATATCGTTTAAAACTTCTGATTTATTATAATAATTTGTACACATGATGTGTTCTTAGGTTTTCGCGAGCTACACTCAAAACTATTTTTACGGATTTATCTCGCGTATATTAAACTAAAATGATTTTTAAAATCAACCCGACGTTTCGGTCGCTTTTCAGCTTCCGTGGTCCCGGGCAGACTGAGGTGACATTTGTCTGACAGAAGTTCAAAAAAAATTATATGTAGCTACCTCCATTGATTTCGTAAACGCCTTGCGTAGCGTTCAGGCGTTTACGAAATCGATGGAGCTACATATAACGGCCTAACCCTATTAATACGTAGAAAATAATTTAAAAAAATTGCAACAAACTTCTTTTCACGCACTATTGTTCTAATTCACGTACAACAAACTTATCAGAATCATATCATGAATTGTATATATTTTTTTTAAAACTACTATTGAAGAACACCAAGACGTATTATATAAGTATATACATTATCGAATATAATAGCAAATATTTTTTTCTAAAAATCATCGATAATATCATAACATTAATAAGTTATCGATATATTGACGGCCCGGTTAGTCCAGCGGTGTGAGATAACCGTTCGATCCGAAGGGTCGCGGGTTCGATCCCCGCACCGGGATAAATGTTTGTATGGCCTACAGATATTTGTTTCGGGTCTGGGTGTTTGTGTATGTGTTGTATGTGTACAACGGCACCCACGACACAGGTTTATACCTACTGTGGGGCTGCGAGTGTATAAAAAAAAATATATATCTATGTCGATATTAGAACAAAATAGGCATCCTTATTCGCAACGTAATGCCTACAAACTGACGCATCAGTCACCGACCGAATACATATGAACGATTATCGGGTTTCGATCAATCCTTTTATGTTTTGCCGGATGCGAAATGGAGGAAGAAGACACTCGCCGTAAGCGTTGGGTTACTGTTCTATACATTGTTTATAACAAAACAGTGAAAATCGAGTGTCTGAACATTAAATATTTTTCCAAAAAACTGTTACAAGCGATTTAAGAAAAGTAACTGAAACCAAAAAATCAATTTTTGGAATTTTCGTCTGTCTGTCTGTTTGGTACGTTATAACTTCGAATCTACTCAACAGATTTGAACGCAGTTTGCATATAATTAGGAGCGTTGTCAAAATTTGTTTGTTACGTCAAAATCGGTTTAGGGTAAAAGGAGTTATGATCAATGGAAAATTTACTTCAAACACTGCTTCAAAACTTTTAACAGAGTTGAATGCGGTGTGCATAGGCGTTAGTGGCGTTTGTGGCGTTGCTGGTGGTGGTAGTGGTTTTGGTGGCGTTTGTGGCAATGGCAGCGTTGATGTCATTACTGGTGACGTTGGTGGCATTTTTGGCTTTGGTGGCGTTAGTATAATATCGTGTACAGATAAGTATGAATGTAAACCAGATTTTTTAGCTATTCATTAGTGTTTTCGTATGATCCAAAATTAATTAAAATTTATATTTATAAAAAATGCTGCCCTATGTGACTATTCCACGCGAACGAAGTCGCGGGCACAGTTAGTATATTAGTATTACCTTTTTTTTTTCTGGCGGTGAAGTTCCAAGTAGAGTCAGAGCTCGAAAGTGTAGGCACCACTGCATAAGCGTATCTATAATATTTTTATTTTTCACAACAACACATGCGAGTGAATTTAGAAACTAAAGAAAAAGTGAAAAGAAAAATTTGACTTCAAACAGGAATCGATCATGCGACCTCAGGATAACCAGTCCAGCTACTTTTTACCACTAAACTGACTTTTTCTAAAATTAATTCTGAACTGATTTTACTGGTGGTAGAGCTCCAGTGACGGAGCTCGCGGGCGTAGGCACCACCGCATTACCTAATATACTTGCCGCTAAATGGTAGTGTTTAGCACTGTCGTGTTCCGGTCAGGTGGTAATGTACGGCCCTGTAATTTCCGGCACAGAGGCGTAATACCTTAGGCCTCAGGAGTGGTAACGCATCTGCATTTTGACCTTGGTCTTTGTGTGGGTGTCTATAGGCTGCAGTTATCACTTAACATCAATGTGATCTGCATGCTTGTTTGCCAATTCGGTTAAAAAAAAAAAAAAAAAAACTGAATTTTGACTGACCCGTTGGTCGACGCCCGGGCGCTGGCGTCAGCTAGATGTTAGGTTCTAGATAGTGCTGCTAGTTACAATAACTTAAACAAATATCTTGGTGCAACCCAGGCTAAAACAACTTAGGTCTCAGAGGTTGCAACGCATCTTTCTTCTTCTAAACCATTTGATAGTTCTTCTAAACCATATTTATAGGTTGATATCATGCAATTATTTTATCTTTTGTTTGATATTATTTCGCATTAACACATGCTTGTGAAATATATTTTATTTTTAAAGAAAAATGGAAAGAAAAATTTGACTTCAGGCGAGGCTCGAACTCGCGACCTACTGGGAATCTAGTCCAGCCGCTCTTCCAATTGAGCTACTGAAGTCCTGCCCGATTTGTCAAATCTTTCCTTCACATCTATTGCATTGCTTTATGGTAGCAGTAGCGCCATCTATTACCAACTATGCTAGTTATTTTATCTTTTCCCTAAAGCGCTCGGTTCTTTAATCTTCGACCACGATGGAAAAGCGAGAGTCATAAAAGTAGTATAAAAGTTAGCTATCATTGTAACGAGGACATTTACAAGCGACGGGACGGAATGGACAAAAAAAAAGTTTTTTGTTATCCTTCCCTTTAGTTACTGGATTGAAAGAAGCACCTGTTTATGTCATGAAGGGATAATCCCTACTTCCCTACTATCCCTACTTATATTACAAATGTGAAAGTAACTCCATCTGTCTGTCTGTTACCTTTTCACGTCCGAACGACTGAACCGATTTTAATGAAATTTAGTACAGAGATAGAGTTGACTTTGAGAAAGAACATAGAATTTAAATGATTTTAAAAATCATTTTAGTTTAATATACGCGAGATAAATCCGTAAAAATAGTTTTATTTCAAGAACATAGAACATTTTGTCTCCTTATATCCCCCACCCCTCTAAAATTGGGGGTGGAATTTGTATTGATCATGCCACAATTTTCAAGGTACAAATTTAAAACTTGGTATTTAAATAATATTTATAGTTATTACACACTGCATCCTGTACATCATCACTCCAGGTGAAAAACGTCCGCTGCTGAACAAAGCCTTCCCCAAAGACTCCCACAACAGTGTCGACTGTAAGTAATCTCATAGGCTCACCTGTTACATGGACCAAATCAGCCAAAACGGAAATGGCGATTCGTTTGCATGTCATCGTATAAGGACACTGTCGTTATAATAGCGTTTTATTTTTATTGTTTATTTAAAATCCGCTACTAGTAAGTTATATAAATTCAATAAACCTCAGAAAATTTAATTTTATCAACCCGAAAAAAAGTTTTAAAATTTATTATACTATTTCTATCTCCTATACAACAGTCATAGTGTTTTATTTCTTGTTGAGAAAAATTCTAAAACTGTATGATTTTGAAATTTTAGGTATTGATTACGCGTAGTTTCTAATGAAATAAAGATTATACGTGCAATTAAAATGTATGTATGTATGTATCTTCACGCCAGGTCCCTAACGGGGTAGGCAGAGAGTGTAGAGCGCCAGACATCCCGGTTCTGACAAACCTCTCGTGCCTCGTCTACCTTCATCATTCTCTTCATACATGCACGCCGATTCCTAAGACTTTTGACACCGCCATCAGACAGAACTCGACCTATTTGGTCATGGTAGGTCAGCCTTGGTCTTCCTGGGCCTCTGCAACCATCCACATTCGCATTGTATATCTGTTTAGTCATTCGCTCATTCGACATTCTTTCTATATGCCCGAACCATCGGAGCATGCCTTTTTTCATTTTTACACCGATACTATCATTCACACAAAGTCTCTTTCTTACATCTTCATTACGAACGCGATCGGTGAGTGATACACCGCAGATCTTGCGCAAAGATCTCATCTCGACCGCGTTCAACTTACTTTCATGCTCTTTCCTGCATACCCAGCTCTCGCTTCCATATAAAAGCGTTGGAGTAAGTACAGCATTATGTACGGCTAGTCGAGCCCGCTGGCTGAGATGTTTGGATTCTAGCAGCTTACCCAACGCTCCATTCACGCAATTCCCAGCAAGCACTCTTCTTTCTATGTCAGTGGTGTACCTACCATCCTTGCTAAAAGCACATCCAAGATATACAATTTCATCAACTTGTTCTAACACTGCATCATCTACTACTACCCTTGCATTTGTTCTCTGTTCATCTCTTTCAAATACTAATACTTTAGTTTTATCCACATTCAATTGTAAGCCTTTCTCCATACAATCCTCTTTCATGACTGTGACTAGTGCTTGTAGCCCAGATGGTGTAGAGCTAACAATTACCGCATCATCTGCGTAAAGCAGACAGTTCACCACTAAATCACCCATACGCACTCCCACATCCATCAACTTCACCCTCTGGAGGCATTTGTCCAGATATATAATAAACAGCCTAGACGAAAGCACGCAACCCTGTTTGACACCGATGTTAACATCAAACCAGGGTGACATGTTACCATCTACCCGCACACATGCTTGACAGCCCACATACGTGGACTGTATTGCACGGAGCAGACTGCCATCAATACCATACTCTGGCAAAATGTCCCACAGCTCCTTTCGTAATACCCTATCAAACGCCTTCTCCAAATCCACAAAACCGCAGAAAACCTTCTGGCTCACAGCCAGATGCTTCTCTACGATGTTGCGGAGGGAGAAAACTTGATCCATACATCCTCTTCCAGATCTGAAACCACCCTGTGCATCCCACAACAACCCGTCGGACTTCTCTTTCATTCTTCTTTCTAAGACTTTCCCATACACTTTAGCTGCCAAACTGATCAAACTGATCGCTCGATAGCTGGTGCAGTCCATACGTGAACCCTTGCCTTTATACAAAGGCACGATGACCGCACACCGCCAATCCTTTGGGATTCTTCCGGACCTCCAGCAAAGGTTGCACAACACCCAGAAAGAATCCCAAAGGGCAGCACCACCATATTTGATCATTTCGGCAGAAACCTGATCAATACCCGCAGCCTTACCACATTTCAAACTTCGTATCGCCCTTACAATCTCATCTATTGTTATATCCTCACAAGCCGGCACCGTCAAGTCAGCAACTCCGGCGTCAGGGTTGTGAGCATAATCATACATTTCCCCATAATACTCGCTCCATCGTTTTAACACATCTTGCGTGTTCTCAAGAATGTCACCCAACTTAGATTTTATTCTATTCATTCCAGAAACTGGAGAAGAGCTTCTAGACTTTTTCACCTCCCTCCAATAGAGTTTGATGTTAGTCTCAAAGCTCTTCGCCAGTCTCTCATCAGCTTCCACTTTATCTCTCTCACGCTTTTCATTCACTAAAATCTTGGTGTCATTCTTGAGCCGACGGTAAATTTCTCTCTTCTCATCTCTCATACCATTATTCATTTGCAAAGATGCTACATAATCCAGCCATGCTTTCTTCTATTAAAATGTAAGGCACAAATTTTACAGAAATATTGAGTTAATAGTTTTATTTACAACTTAACAACAATTTTAGAATAATTTAGTAATAATTTAAATGTTAACATCGCAAAAGTACGAGTATGAATTAATTTTGACATGACACTTAAAAATCATCCTCCTTAAAAGTTGCCTTTTTGCATTTGCGCCTTTATTCGTTGGATACGACGACGTATGCATGAATTCATGCATTTACAGTGCTCAACAATAAATATTGCACATCGAGCCTAGGAAGGAGACTTCGGTTTATTTCGGATCTGTAGAGCGTTATCTCTTTCACACCGTACGTATTTGACGTTTGTCGATCATTTTGATCAAGTTTTGACCAATACCGGACTAACAGTGCTTACGTAAGCAGTGGGCAACAGAGATATCGCTCTACGAAGTTGAAACGTGCCGATCGTCTCTTTCGCAGGCTCGATGAAATATTAATTGTCGAGTACTGTACCTCTGTCTACCACTTCGGAAATCTATATTCCCGTGTGTCTGATTCTTATCTGTAGTGTAGTAATCCTATACTTAGTATAGGATTTCCGACTATATGCACAGGCTGCACAGAAGAGTATTAATATTCTACTTACTAGGAATTCAAAGGTACCAGTTGGTTTTACATGAAAATATTTGAGCATCAAAGTAGCGGATTCTTCCTTCCAAATCGTACTTCCTTTCCTTAACGGCCGACTATAATAGAAAAGCGGTAATAAAAAACAGTATGAAAGTTAGCCATCATTGTAACAAAGCCATTTACTAGTGGGACGAAGCAAGTTACTTGCTCCCTCCCTTTCGGTTACAGGATTGAGGAATACACTAAATAAAACAAAACTTTTCTGCGTGTTTGTTGGGGCAACTAATCCGGTAAGTAGAACGCTCGGGAAAGAGATGTTTGTTAAAAAAAAGCAATTTATTGCTTAATAGCTTTAGTTATGGGCCAGGACGAAGTATTTATTTGCAATAAAAATAGCCTAGTTCCGTCTTTTGGCTGGTTTTTTAATAAGAATACTTTTTTCATATATGTAACAACACAACAGGTATAGGTCGCGCCAGGTAAAAAGAACGCTGGCGGTCAAGCTGCGCAGTAGACGATTTATCGATCTATTTGGTGGTATGAGGTGCGGCGTTTTCAATCTGCCTACCAATACACGAAACCGCAAGCGAAAGCTAGATCAAAAATAAACCAATAGGGCTAGTACTTTCGTGCGCGAGTGTACCGATGCGCGAACACATCCCTTCTACTTTCTTCCAGCGTTCTTTTTACGTGGCGCGAATTATAGCAAGCAAGCGTGTAGTTTAGATGGATGTTAAGTGATGACTGCAGCCTATAGACATCTACACAAAACCAGAGGTAAAAATGCATATGTGTTACCACTTTTTACTTTTTTTACTGGTGGTAGAGCTCCAGTGAAGGAGCTCGGAGGTGTAGGCTCCACCGTATTACCTAATATACTTGCCGCTAAATGGTAGTGTTCACTATCGTGTTCCGGTCAGGTGGTAATGTACGGCGGTAATTTCCGGCACAGAGGCATATTAACACCTTAGGCTTTAGAAGTGATAACGCATCTGCATTTTGACCTCTGGTCTTTGTGTGAATATCTATAGGCTACAGTCATCACTTAAAATCAATGTGAGCTGCATGCTTGTTTGCCACTTCCATTACATAAAAAATTTAATTTTTTTTTTTCAGTTTAATTTATCACATTTGTTCAAAATATTAGATTCCTTAAATAACAACCAGAAACAAGTATCCCCTCGCAAATAGGCTTAATTATGAGTACATTAAAAAATACAAACAGACATCCAAAAGTTTCATGAACCAAACGCGGTCAAGTGACTTATCTTAATCCCCATTTTCATGGACTCTTTATGGGTTCTCTTGTTTTCACTGTTTGTATGTAAACAGCGGGTGGATATTCATGTTTTCGTATCGCCCATACACTCCGACAATATATCGCCGCGGTAGGCAGTTCCATTTGAATGGTTACCGCTTCCATAAGTTTAGAAAGAGTCATTGAAAAAGTGGGGTATCAGAATATATGTGGACAAAACTCGGTATATTTGGCGTTTTATGTGTCACGCACAGTGTATTTGAAATCGTTGAATACATTACTCGTAGAAAAGCTATATAATATTACAGTAGAGGAAAAACATTGCAGCGGCAGTAATCAGAGGCATTTGATGATAGATTATGAATATAAAATCAATGCGGTCAGGTTTTTATACGATAATGGTGGCAAATAAGCTTGCAGTTCACTTTTTTTCTTATGTAATAATAGTGGCAAACAAGCATGCAGTTCATATTGATGTTAAGTGATGACTGCAGCCTATAAACACCCATACAATGACCAGAGATCAAAATGCAGATGTGTTGCCACTCCTGCGGCCTAAGGTGTTATGCCTCTGTGCCGGAAAATATAGGGACGTACATATTACCACCTGACCAGAACACGATAGTGCTGAACACTACCATTTAGCGGCAAGTATATTAGGTAATGCGGTGGTGCATACGCCCGCGAGCTCCCTCTCTTGGATAGTAAGTGACTTCTGCAAACTATAAACGGATCGTAACTTCGCACTTTTATCCCCGAAGGGATAGACAGTGGTAAATGCATATATGCAAACACCTACGACTCGCCGGGTACGTTTTGACCCATTTTACATGTGGTGAGCCTGTTGGCAATTCCGGGCACATTACCAAACTCCTCTCAGCCAACGAACTCAGTACCTCGGGGTATTGGGAAACTACATAATTATGCACAACCTTGTTGTGGGCATCGTTGGGTCGGCTTTTGTCCAGATGTGAACGTTTTTTGGCTAAATTAATGATGATACTTAAAACGGTGTTCCAGTTTTGTAATAAATATATATAAAAATCAATTCTTGTTCGTTAGTCTCGCTAAAACTCGAGAACGGCTTTACCGATATGGCTAATTTTGGTTTTGAATGATTTTTGGAATTTCAGGGAAGGTTTTAAAGGTAAGAAAATATGAAGAAATTGAAACCACAGTTTCATTTTTCCATACAAATAGTCCGTTTCCATCAAACCTTTGACACATTATTTCATTCAGCTAGTAACAAATATATTTGCCTCTACTATATAAATGAGTTTAAACACGATGACGTTCAGCATAACCATTAAGCGTCAAATAATACCTACGCTTTCTCATTCCATTAGCAATAAAATTCACAGACTCCAATACAATAATGGTTACATGCTACATGTTCAAAGCATATAAAAACTCCTTAAAATTAAAGCGACACTTCCAACAGAGACCCTATACCGTGTTATCATAAACTCTGCCACAAGAGAAGCAAAAGCGTCGTTTCGCGTGCGGATCGATCGGCAGGTGAATCAGCTGATATTTCAGAAGACATTCCCGTGGCAACATTGCCCGTTTAATACACAGCCGTACATTATTATTGGCGTTTTACAAGCAATATCAATGGAATAGTAAGTCTTAGAACCCGGGTTCAATCGCTGGATTGAAGAGAAAGATTTTTTTATCAATATAAGAAGCAAAAATCGCAGTGCCCTAACATTTTTGCCTTGATATAGCACTACCATTAAGCGGCAAATAAAATAATGTCTACTCCCTCATCGCCACTAGAAAATGTGCATTGTATTACTAAAATGCCGATATTATATTTTGCGAACACTTTATAACTAAGAAGTTTTATCAATCGCCATTGATTTTCTAGTTTAGTTTTTTTTATTATTTAACATAAAGGACTTTCAGTGTAAAATCTTGAAAGTGCTCTCAACTTTAAAGTAAACTAAACAAACCTGCCATAAAAGAAGCGAAAGCGTCACTTCGCGTGCGGATCGATCGGCAGGTAAATCAGCTGATATTTCAGAAGCCATTCCCGCGCCAAGATTGCCCGTTTAATACACTGCAGCGCTACATTGTTATCAGCATTTTACGAGCGTCGTAAATTACGTACGACTGGAAAACTCGTAAAAAAGTCATCAAGAGAAAATTGGGCGCACTCCACTATGATAATGCGGCGGACATCGGGCGTAATTATGCCGACTAAACGGATTTATGACTCATCAAATACACGGTCGCGATCGTAAAGCGACTGCAGAATGACTGGAGTCATTGATGATTGTTGTTTTTGCAGCAAATTCTGGTATGAGTTTGATGATTTTGAGAGAAAGCGTTAATGCAGATTTGTTCTTTCATTCGGCTTGGAAAGGTAATGGCTAGAAGATTTTTTGTTGTTTCCGAAGACGCACACATCAGGGTGGTGGTGCGTCATTAGGGGAGAATATGCCGTATTAAAAGAAGCGCGCGCATAATAATAATGGGGACCCTACCTGGCGAGAATGGCCCTAGATACGTCCCGCTGCTGGGTACGAGTCTCTCCCCTTCTTAGGAGGAGGCCTGAAGCTTACTCCACCACGCTGCTCCAATGCAGTTAGGTGGAGATTAGGATTAGTGGCCAACCCACGGTCGGATGTTTTCAAACCATAAGGCCCGTAAAGCCATAAGGCCTCCGACAAGCTTTAACGATTGCTATCTATCGATAGCAACTGGGACCGACGGCTTAACGTGCCTTCCGAAGCACGGTAACGCGCATTTTTAATTTGCCACTAGCGGTCACCCATCACACACCCGACCGCACCCGTATCGCTTAACCGAGTAGATCGCTTACGATCTACACCAGCCACGGGGCCATGAAAACGGACTTATGACTCATCAAATACATGGTCGCGATCGTAAAGCGACTACGGAATGACTGGAGTCAGTGATATTTTTGCAGAAAATTCTGGTACGAGTTTAATGATTATGCGAGTAAGGGTCGGTTGCACCATACGAAAGAGAAAATCGGCTTATTTTGACTTCATAGAGCGTTATCTCTGCACGTTGCCTACGTAAGCACAGATAGTCCGCTATTGGTCAAAACTTAATCACAAAGGTTGACAAATGTCACATAGTGAAGGTGCGAATGAGACAACGGTTTACAGACCCGAAATAAGTCGAAGTTTTGTCTTCTGTTCTGTTTAGTCTCCTTCCTGAGGTCGATGTGTAATATTTAAAACGTAAAAACGTAACTTCACACCTGTAATCCCCGAAAGGGTAGGTAAAGGTAAATGTATGCATTCAAGCATGCAAACACCCACGATTCGCCGGTTACTTTTTTGGCCCATGTAACAGGTGGCGAGCGTGTTGACATCTCCGGGCACATTACCAAACTTCAAGGTACTGGTAAACTACCAGAAAATGGAAAAATCCCAATTGAACCGGAGATAAAAGACTTCACACCTTTGATAACCTCTCTGATAACTCCCTACCCGGGAATCGAACCCAGGACCTCAGCGTAGTAGTAGTGACCTGCCACCACTAGGCTACCGAGGCAGTTAATAAATTATTTCTTGTTGGATGTTGGATGTTATGCTCGAAACATCCTTCTGACAGGCGAGGAAATATTAAAAATCATCGCGGTCTTATTCGATTTATATTTGATTCATGAAAGACAAATATGGTGTTAACGCAAATGAGAAATTTTATGAATAATTATATTTACATTTCTTTTCGCCTTTCATCTCGAACAAGAAACAACAAACCGAGAATTGGGAACGGAAGAAAATACAATACTGCCTTCTTGTGAAAAAGAAATGCATTTACAAAAGAGCCTTTTAATATTACAATCATTTAACTGTCAGTTATATTTTTTCAGATGGTACGAAATTAAATGAGAATTCAGTAATTACGTCGGTCGAAATGCGAAATGTTCACTGGTCTCAATGTTCATTTCTATTTTCTTATCACGCAAAGCTTAAAAAACAGGCTAAGTGCGTGTCAACACACGCGAATGTCGGTTCCGTTTCTCCCAGCATTTACTTTAAGTTAATACGCCAAATCAAATTTAGTCGTTGTTCCGGTTGGGCAGTGGGGGTTCCTGGTGAGCGTCAGCAATACTACCCCTTCAAGCCGTGGGGGTCACCTGTGAGCGTCAGCAATTCTACTCGTTCAAGCCGTGACGGTCACCTGTGAGCGTCAGCAATACTACTCGTTCAACCCGTGACGGTCACCTGTGAGCGTCAGCAATACTACTCGTTCAAGCCTAGGGGGTCACCGGTCAGCATCAGCAATACTACCCGTTCAGGCCGTGGCTGGTGACCACGTGACAGTTTGTTTATTACTTCTTTCTCCGCGAAAATTGCTAAGCCAATCATCATAAAACGTTGTACACATATTCATGGAGGTATTAAAAAGAGCATAGGATTATCCTTTTATTAATTAAAAAAAAAAACATTTTACGCGGGTAAAAGCTAGTATTTTATAAGTTGCTTGACTATATCATTATTCGTAAACTTGTAGTCTATTCAACTATGATAACATAACTCCTATTAGCGAATTCTACTGATATACTTTTTACATTAGTTTATGACATTTAGTTTTATCTTAGTGATATTCCTGACTTTACATATATTTTTTATCTTGTTTGACATGCATATCAATTGTTATTCGCTTTAATTTATTTTGTTTGTTTTTGACGTGTCATAAGAGGTGCCTGTCACCCTAAATGAATAAATGAGTTTCTGATTCTGATTCTGCTTTTTTTGAAGCGCACGCCCGCGGTTCGTTTAGATCGGAAGCAATCTACTCGGTTAAGCGATACGGCCGCGTTCTGGTCTGTGATGAGTGTGTGAATAATGGCAAATTAAAATGCGCGTTTCCGTGCTTCGGAAAGCAAGCAAAGCCGTCCGTCCCGTTTGCTAAAAAAAAACTTCAAGATTTCCGCAAAGACTACAGAACTCTACAAAAAGGTTCTGTTTTAATTGTTTTGTCACGTAATAAAATTAAGTGAAAAATTAAACATCACGATTGAGTCACGAAACATAACGTTTTCGTTTCTCTAAAATAGGTTTCAATGCAGATAAGAAATAATCCTAACACAATATTCAAACAACTCCTAAAGGATTTCCTCTGGGTGTATTGTAATATATAGGATATATTAAATGGATTTAACACCCTCTTCATAAAGTTAGTATATGATATTGCAAAACATTGGCCACTGTAAGTTTAGTAATACTAAGGCAGCGTTTCTATTGCGACTAGAAAAGCGGGTTAGAGTAGGGTTTCTCAAACTTTCGGCTCCACAGGGTACAGGGGTACTGTTGAAAAGTATCCAGGTGAACAGCGAACCCCTTCACTAATGGACCCTCCCCCCTCCCCCCGAGAATATCGGGGCGGAACGAAAATATGTAGGGTCAGCCAAGTACGTAACGGCAGCCGTGAGCCGTGATTCTTTATACATATTGCCGTGAAGTGGACGATATTTTATTGAAAAAAGAAGTAAAAAAAATCTTCCTTAAAAAAATATTAAAAAACACTTGCGGCCATTTTTTGGTAGGCAACCTATAGATAGATATATATTCTCTAGATTATAAATATGCGTAAAAATTAGGTTTGCAACATATCTGGATAAACGAAATGATTCTGCAGTGGGATCCTAACCTATTATAATATCTGTATCAATCCCTTCGGGAAAATTCAGGGGTATAATTTTATTATGTTACATATAAGGGTTACTAATTTTACTGGTGGTAGAGCTCCAGTGACGGAGCTCGCGGGCGTAGGCACCACCGCATTACCTAATATACTTGCCGTTAAATGGTAGTGTTCAGCACTATCATGTTTCGGTCAGGTGGTAATGTACGGCTCTGTAATTTCCGGCACAGAGGCATAACACCTAATGCCTCAGGAGTGGCAGCGCATTTACATTTTGACCTCTGGTCATTGTGTAGGTGTCTATAGGCTGCAGTCATCACTTAACATCAATGCGAACTGCACGCTTGTTTGCCACTTTTATTCCATTAAAAAAAAAAAAAAAAAAAAAAATCTGTGTTTTTTCGGCCAACTAATTAAAAAACAAAATAATTTTGGAAGCTTTAAATCAATTAAAAAAATTGCTGTGAATCGAAGAGATCTAGCGGTTTACCGCTCCGCTCATGAATATTGTCGCACCCTAATAAAGATAAAGTGCTTAAGTGACACACAAAACAGTTCACTTGCAGCTAGCTTTACTAAAAGTTACTCGTTGTTTTGAATATTAAACCATACATTAAATATATCTCGCCTCGGAGACATTTATTGTGCTTTGCTCTTACGGAATTGTCGGTTTCCGCAGTCCGCAGTAATGTGTGATTGAACGTGATGGTGCATTAGTGAGATTAGATATTTTAGATATCTCCTTTTCTGTGGGAGACGCAAACCAGGAGGATATGAAACCACTTGGTGTGATGAACTGTGAAGTTCAAGTAGCTTCGGTTTTGTTTGTTAATGCGTATGTCCAGTGGCGGATTTACAAATTTGCCGCCGGTAGGCTATTATTTTTGCCGCCCCTATATTTTGATATCGTAGTTTACAATCATATCAATTAGGTATATTTTCTATCAATAAAATTTCAACTTTATGTTTTATGCTTCATAATCCTGAAGTTGATGTAAGCAACTTTTTTTCTATGGTTAGAATCATTGGGAACTATGATCTGAGCCTTGATAATTTTAACAGTAGTTTTGTAAATAGAAATAAAAAAATTATGAACTAATTCTGCCGCCCCTTAAAATTTGCCGCCCTAGGCTCCAGCCTACTCAACCTGCTGGTAAATCAACCACTGCGTATGTCGTTTTCACAGGTTATAAAATCGTTGCGTTTTATTTTATAGCGAACCTATAATATAACTACCGGCCCGTACTGGCTATCCACGAGTGCAATATAGGTACTAACATAATATTGCGGCTATAAATTGAGATGTAAGCTATCCTATCCTTCAATTTGGATCATACTGCACACGGTGTGCAATGTTTGATTTAAGCCGGTACGGACCGCTGGTTATTTGTATGAAATAGAATACTCGCAATAGACTTATTTGTGTAAAACACTTCAAATCTATTTTCCCAGACCTAAATTACATCTTCTGTCATCTTTTATGGAGATAAATACAATGACTGGACTATATCTGCATGTATACTATAATATATTACATTAAAACGTAGCCTGAAATATATTCCAGAATTATAACGAGCTTGGGTACGGGTCTCGGAGTACACGTAAAACCGGCGGATCCGGTGATTGTCATAAAATAGAACATTGTGGCACTAGGTAGGCAGGCAATAAACTACATGATAACCTTTTATAGTTTAAACCATTTTCACATGCTCGATGTGGGTCGTTGACAATACATATTATGCTTGAAATGTCTACGAAATATGAGAAATTATTCCAGACGTTTTTTTTATGTTACGAACGTGGCAAACATGCATGTAGTTCAGTAGTTCACATCACGGAATAGTTAAATAAGTTAATAGGTAAATATAATTATAATTAATCCTTGTAGTAATAGTGCTAACTATTACTACAAGGATAACTTACTATGCTTTGAATTACTCCTAAATCAAAAATATTTATCTGTAACATATTTAATAAATTATTTCTTTCGGATTCATACCGATGACATTCCAAGATCAAACGTTGGATATCTTCAATAACACCATATATCACACAATTTGGTGAAACAGTTTTTTATCGTACGGGTTGGTAACACTGATTAAACTCGTACCCTTAGCACACCGCGGACACTCCGGCAAAATTCCATACAAACGCTTAATTTGGTCTCTATTACACAGACATCAATCAGTGACGTGTTTTTACACGTGCATCTGTGTGCGTAACACTTAGAGAATACCAAACGTCTCCCATAAGAGGGGAGGAGGTTGGCTAAGGCGGGAAACCGGGCGGGACATCGGAGTGTCCATTCTATACGTAGTATTATTACATATTCTCTGCCCTCAGGTCTCGATCAGATTCTGCGGGGCGTGCAACTATGCCGCCGCTCTCTCCACCGCCCGAATCACTGACAACCAGTTTAAGGCCTTAGGGATTAATCATTACGAATTTACGAAGTTATTAACTACTCCATAAGATAAACAACATAATCTCCATCTGAGATGGAACGGTAAACGATTCCCAAATTGGGAACGTCGAGCGCAAAGGCATCTGTCAAGTTTACTGGCGTTCGGTTAATGCAAATTAGTTTGGCATAACGCGTCGAGAGGGGACCTCCCGGATATTGGCTCCCGGCCGTTGCGTTTGGTTACTGCATCGCACTGTCTGGTCCGGATTAATAATCGAAGCTGGAAATGACCATCGGAATACTGCACGTGAAGGGATTGTGACGGTTGCGAATTGACTTCGCAATTCAATTTGTCTGCTCCATTGATGTGTTTGGTGCAGATTTGTGTTTGATTTGGTAGCGTGAGTAAGTCGTGACTGTGTCTTAGTAACTCGTGTTTATTTTAAAAAGATCACAAAGAGTCAAAAATGCAATGGCTTGAAACTTTTTCAGAGGTTTTCTTATGGTTATTCAAGCTAACATTATTTTTATAAATAAAAATTAAAAAAAAATTGACTTCAGACGAGACTCGAACACGCGATCACTGGGATGTGATGTTGTTGATTGCGATAATAATACGAAATCAAACTAAGGTTTTATTTTCATTTCCAGTTGTACGCGTATGTCTCTAATAACCGTTGTGGAAGGAAATTCATATTTCTTTATATACTATAAAGAAATATGAATTTCCTTGACACACCCAATTTTTGTTTTATGTAATGAAGGTAGCAAACAAGTAGTTCACATTGATGTTAAGTAATGAGTGCAGCATATAGACACCCACACAAAGACCACAGGTCAAAATGTAGATGCGTTGCCACCCCGAGACCTTAGTTGTTGTCTCTGTAATAATTATTACGGGGCCATACATTACCATCTCACCGGAACACATTAGTGCTAAACACTACCATTTAGCGGCAGTAGATTAGGTAATGCGGTGGTGCCTACGCCCGCGAGGTCCTTTACTACAGCTCTACCACCACAAAATATTGGAAATAAAATTACTTTAAAAAAGTAGAAGCATGTGAAATATATTTTATTTTTAAAGAAAAATGGAAAGAAAAATTTGACTTCAGGCGAGACTCGAACTCCCGGCCTACTGGGAATCTAGTCCAGCCGCTCTTCCAATTGAGCTACTGAAGTCCTGCCCGATTTGTCAAATCTTTGCTTCACATCTATTGCATTGCTTTATGGTAGCAGCAGCGCCATCTATTGCCAACTATGCTAGTTAGGCAAGGCCGCGAGTTCGAGTCTCGCCTGAAGTCAAATTTTTCATTCCATTTTTCTTTTAAAATAAAATATATTTTACAAGCATGTGTTAATGCGAAATAATATAAAACAAAGTAGAAGCATACATAATTAATTCCATTTTCATAAATTTATGTTAAAATAAAAGAGCAATAAGCTTTTTAAAAACAAACGCTCGTTAGTATCACATATCAATGATTCAGTAAATTGTAAACTTAATCCAATATCCTCCGTAATCGTATCATCTGAAAAAATTGTAACAAACATTTGAAAAAACACCAACCGTAACGATTCAACAAAGTTACAGTGCACTCGCCGTCCTTAAATAGAAAGAATAGAATAATGATGTAACTTCGGCCCTGTCTGTGGATTAAAAAAGTGCGATTCGCTTTGGGATTACGTCAGGTTATGGCACACCTATGTGAATTACGCGTTTTTTATTGATTAATATATGTTGTGAAAAGAATGCAAAGAAACGTAGATATAAGTTGAAGGTTGTACACTAATTTATAGCCTATTGCAACCATCCCATGAAATATAGACTTCAAAATAAAACTACTAGAGATCTGAATGGCGATGCTTTGCCTCTCTTGTGATCGTAATTATTTTACCCTTATGCCATTTTACGAGGCCATAATTATGTAACCAGACCGTAAGGGAATCATACTTCTGCATTTTGGAGTACGATTAAATGAAAGATTAAATAGATAACGCAGTGCTTACGACCTTGATTTTCGATCATAAGGCTGTTATACCAGTACAAGTTCCAGTTTAGCTTATTAAGAACATCAGTCAATTTTGTATTGTAGGATCGTATCTAAAATCCTTCAACGCAAGTTCGATTGATCAAATAAATAATATGTTAGATATTACTTGTACTTACTATCGTATAGATAAAAATGCGATTTGAGCGAACGAAAGACGAAGAACAAAAAAGCTATAAGCAAAGCTAGTATGCGAATTTCATGCTGTGAATACATTAATTCTAGAGCAACTACAATAGTCTTAAATAAGGAAGTACTCATCAAAGATATTTAAAAACTTGTTAAACCCTAACTTGTTGTTACTGGTGATAGAGCTCCAGTGACGGAGCTCGCGGGTATAGGCACCACCGCATTACCTAATATACTTACCGCTAAATGGTAGTGTTCAGCACTATCGTGTTCCGGTCAGGTGGAAATGGTAATAGACTTGTAATTTCCAGCACCTCTGTGGCTAACACCTTAGGCCTCAGGAGTGGTAACGCATCTGCATTTTGACCTTGGTATTTATGTTGGTGTTTATAGGCTGCAGTCATCACTTAACATCAATGTGAACTGCATGTTTGTTTGCCACTTCCATTACATAAAAATAAACCCATTACTCGCGGCTCTCACACAAGTGTGTTCGAGACGATACAAAATTTGAAATTTGTTTAGTGAGTGAGTTCAGTAACGGTCTCAAATAAAGAGCTAATGTTATTGCGATCCTCAGCTCGGCTGAGACCCTCTTTGTGGCGGTTTTTTTTTAAATTGAAAAGTTGCTTTTGTCTCTGTAATCCTTATTGTTGCGATGCCGGCTCTTTTTTTCGGGTTATAATAACGAGAATGAAACGAGAATTAATGCTATGTTTAATACAACCAAAATTTACTTTGGTAAAGAACAAAGCATTCAATAATGGCAAATAGCATTAAGTGTCGAGGTGTGATGGTGGCAGTAGGCCTTGGCTGCTGTTATTATATGCATAGTCGTTTAATGAATGCATATCATTATAAAGTTAAATTGTAACAACGTAACTTCACGCCTGTAGTCTCCGAAGGGGTAGGCAGAGGTAAATGTATGCATTCAAGCATTGCCCATGTAATAGGTGGTGAGTCTGTTGACATCTCCAGGCACATTACCAAACTCCGAGGTACTGGGACACTTCCAGAAAATTGAAAAATCCCAATAGAATCCAAGATAAAGGATTTTAACCCAGATTAGAACCCAGGACCTCAGCGTCTGACCTATAGCCTGATACCTACCACTAGGCTTCCAAGACAGTTCACTATTACGAATGTCAGCGGTAACAGAGAGGTTGACAAGTAACGCTTTAAGATTTTTAATAGTTTTCCTTTATATCTCGCTTAAACTCGAGAACGGCTGTACTGATTAAATAAATAAATTAATTAAATAAAAACCAGAATTTCTTCTTTCAGAACTTCCAGTATCTACCAAACCTTTGACACATTATTTCATTCTGTGGCAATACAAAGTTTGCTGGGTCAGCTAGTCTATAATATATAATAAAAATAACTACGTTAAGAAAAACCGACTTCAAAACTGAAAAGTAAAGAATAATACAGATTTAATATTAATTATGTACTACCTATTATTTATATGTGTTATTTACTAATAGGATTGAAGTCGCTGCCAAGCCTTAAACAAATAGCCATTAAGTAGCCATGTAGGTATGTATAGTCACTTCATTATTGCTACAATTTGTTAATTGAAGTATGTAGTGAAACTTATTTTTTATTTTATAATTACTTTTTGTTCTCATCAATTTACAATGTAACCGACGACACTGATGCACGGTAAAACTCTAGTAAGTTTATGTTTGCATCATATTATGTTTGTAAAACTATATGTTTCTTTTCATAAATAAATAAAATAATTATATTTAAATCTCTTAAATATGAATACGAGCAAATTAATACAACGAACAAAACGTAACCGGCGAATCGTGTGTGTTTTTGCATGTATACTTGAATGCATGCATTTACCTCTGCCTACCCCTTTACATTTATGATTACAGGCATGAAGTTATGGGGAGAAGAGATGGGGATTACAGGCATGAAGTTACGTTTTAATACAATGAAATGCCTACTTTAATGATTTTGGCTTGGCACTGACTTCAATCCTATTAGTAAATAACACATATAAATAATAGGTAGTATATAATTAATATTAAATCTGTATTATTTTTTACTTTTCAGTTTTGAAGTCGGTTTTTCTTAACGTAGTTATTTTTATTAAATACTTTTTAGTTTACTGCTGCATTGTCAATAAGATTAATGTTCACATATGTTAAATTTATAAAATCTGACTCTTTTAACTTCGTTACAATAAGATAGGTACATAATTTAAACTGTTTAGATGTCGATACAAAATTATTACACGACTATACGAAATCAATGAAAAAAATATTGATTTTGGGGGAAAGTAATACTCTATGCATTTATCCACGAAGGAGTAAATAAGCGAGTAAATATGTCATTGTCACTTGTTGTCATGCGCATTAGGACTATCTAGGACGTCAGTGAATTCCACGCATTGTTATGACAACACGCTTAAATCTTATTCCTTAAGTTCGAGGTGAAAGTAAGTAAAAAATGCTCATAAAATAAAAACGAATGGGCCTACCTGAATAAAATTTTTATGGGACCAATTTGAAGACAAGAATTACGTAAATCGGTCCAGAAATCTCGGCAAAATTGGCAAAAATTAAAAAAAAAAACCTGCCAAATTGAGAACCTCCTCGTTTTTTTGAACTCGGTTAAAAATCAATTGCTGTTCGTTAGTCTGGCTAAAACTCGAGAACGGTTGGACCAATTTGGCTAATTATGGTTTCGAATTATTTCCGGTAGCCCAGGGAAGGTTTAAAAGGTAAGAAAATATGAAGAAATTGAAGGGAAATAGTAAAAACCACAATTTAATTTTTCCATACAAATAGTCCGTATCTACTATCAAACCTTTGACACATTATTTCATTCTGAGGCAATACGAAGTTTGCGGGTCAGCTAGTAAATAATAAACATCTCAATATTAATACGGTCCGAGTATTTCATTTAGCCAAGAACTCAGTACACCATTGCGAATGTCAGCGGTGACAGAGAGGTATCAAGTTCATGCTCCATTACGTTTGTCGGCAAATGAAATTTGTAGCGAAATTCCGCATTCCCAGTATAAAATTACAAATTATATCCCTCCGACCGCTGTAGGTTTGGGATATGCGTATTTTTTGGTGAGATCATTTTACAGGCTAATGTTTTTTCGTGTAAATGGAAAAATCAGTCTAACTTCAACCTCTGGTCTTTGTGTCTGGGTGTCTTTAGGCTGCAGTCATCACTAAACATCAATGTGAACTGCGTGCTTGTTTGCCACTTTCATTTCATTAAAAAAAATGTGCGGCCCTGTCATTACTTATCACAGAGACATAACAACTAAGGTCTCAGGGGTGGCAAAGCATTTGCATTTTGACCTTCTGGCCTTTGTATATCTATAAGCGGCAGTCATCACTTAAAAATGAATAAAATATGCTTACACTCACAGCCCCACAGTAGGTTTAAACCTGTGTCGTGGGTGCCGTTGTACACATGCAACACATACACAAACACCCAGACCCGAAACAAATATCTGTAGGCCATACAAATATTTGTCCCAATGCGGGGATCAAACCCGCGACCCTTCGAATGAAACGATCATCTCACACCGCTGGACTAACCGGGTCGTCAAATCAACTTAACATCAATGTAATCTGTATGCCTGTTTTCCACCTTCTTATACATAAAAAATCCTCTCAAAACCTTCCATTAGAGATATGGGGACAATCTGTTGCTCGAGTCCGCAGGAGTTACCTACCACACCCTTGCACGTGTCGCCTTGGGTGGTGCTAAATGAGCGACAACAATAGATACTGGCTAAATAGGCGTTATTGTGAGAAAAGCTGCAATGTCTGAATGTAGACTTACAGATTAATTTATGTATTCGCCTATTCTACAGACTGCCATAATAATGGCAACCTATAATACGTCTCAATGCTGGACACGAGTCTCTCCTCTTTTTGGGGGGAGGTCTGGAGCTTACTCCACCACGCTGCTCCAATGCGGATTGGTAGATTTGGAGATTTGGAGATACGGGTTAGTGGCCAACCCGCTGTCGGATGTTTTCAAACCGCCCATAAGCCTTCAGACAAAGTTAAACGACTATTATCTATCGATAGCAACCGAGACCGACGGCTTAACGTGCCCTCCGAAGCACGGAAACGCACATTTTAATTTGCCACTAGCTGTCACCCATCACAATACCCAACCGCGCCCGTAGTGCTTAACCGAGTAGATCGCTTATGATCTACACCAGCCGCCGGGCCATGCGTGCTTCTGACAGACTGCCGCACGATTTTTTTTTATGTAATGGAAGTGGAAAACAAGCATGCAGTTCACATTGATGTTAAGTGTTGACTGCAGCCTATAGACACCCACACGAAGACCAAGGTCAAAATGCAGATGCGTTACCACTCTTGAAGCCTAAGGTACATTACCACCTGACCGGAACACGATAGTTTAGTGGCAAGTAAATTAGGTAATGCGGTGGTGCCTACGCCCGCGAGCTACGTCACTGGAGCTCTGCCATCAGTAAAGTAGATTAAATAAATAAACAGATAATATCAAGTGAATGAACGGATACGATCAAAAACACGTTAATTATAGACTCATGAGAACAGCGACATCATTATCAAGTATATTATTATATTCATACGGGAATAATATTATTCCTTCCCACTTTAATGTTCCCAATTAGTGGTACATTCGCTATATTAATTCAATTTGGGAAAAGCTCGTCTCAGTACCGCATTTGTTGTTATATCACAGGCTGCAATATTCGTTTGTCGACTACACTGAGATAATGTTTTATGGTCTGTGAGATAGAAATCTCTCTATATAAACTATCATATTTATTTTGTACTAGCTGTTGCCCGCGGCTTCGCCCGCGTGGATGTCGAAAAGTAGTTTATGTTGTTTCTCAAGGTCAGCTCTATCTCTGTACCAAATTTTCTTAAAATCGGTTCAGTTGTTTGGACGTGAAAAGGTAACAGACAGACAGACAGACAGAGTTACTTTCGCATTTATATTATTAAGTAGGGATCATTTTTTTTTTGTATTTTTCGCTTAAAGAGGTTATGTAAAAAGAGTACAAATATAAAAGTTGTAAAAGTTTTTACTTTTGCCGGAAATCGTAACATACCGTTTTCTACCTTAAAAATAATGATTAATAATATATTTTATAATTATTTTAAAGGTAATAACAAAGGTTACTGGTGGTAGAGCTCCAGTGACGGAGCTCGCGAGCGTAGGCATCACCGCATAACCTAATATACTTGCCGCTAAATGGTAGTGTTCAGCACTATCGTGTTCCGGTCAAGTGGTAATGTACAGCCCTGTAATTTCCGGCACAGAGGCATAACACCTGAGGCCTCAGGAGCGGTAACGCATCTGCATTTTGACCTTGGTCTTTGTGTGGGTGTATAATGAATGTAATATATAATATACTAATATATACTTAATATTAATTAACATTATGAAGCTGAAGAGTTTGTTTGTTTGAACGCGCCAATCTCAGAAACTACTAGTCCTATTTGAAAAATTATTTCAGTGTTAGATAGCCCATTTATCAAGGAAGATTTTAGTTAGGCTATATGACATCACGCTAAGATGAATAGGAGAGGGTAGGTAACAATGCAACCGTGCGAAGCCGGGACCGGCCGCTAGTAAACTCTATGGCTACTCCCCTCCGGTCGGCCGCGGCCGCCCAGGGGCCCGCGTTGCTCTACGCGAGCTTCCAACAAAAATTGCTATAGCCATAGAAAAGGCGAATTATCGGTGCAAAGTTCGTCAAAGGCGTTCCGGTCCACATCGGGCCACCACCCGTTTGTAACTGCGACTACACTAACAAAGCTTATTTGGGACTTTACCACGATCACTCGATTATAACTCACGCAAAACTTCACTTTTAAATCTTTATTTTTATGTTATAAAAATGGCTATTAACAAACTACAGTTTTACTGGTAGTAGATCTCCAGTGACGGAGCTCGCGGGCGTAGGCTCCGTCGCATTACCGCATACTTGCCGTTAAATGATACGTAACTTCACGCCTGTAATCCCCGAAGGGGTAGGCAGAGGTAAATGCATGCATTCAAACATACATGCAAACACCCACGATTCGCCGGTTACGTTTTGGCCCATGTAACAGGTGGCGAGCCTGTTGACATCTCCGGGCACATTACCAAACTTTGAGGTACTGGGAAATTTATAGAAAATGGAAAAATCCCAATAGAACCAGAGATAAAGGCTTTTTCACCATTATCTCTGATAACCCCCTACCCGGGAATCGAACCCAGGACCTCAGCGTAGTAGTAGTGGCCTGCTACCACTAGGCTACCGAGGCAGTTAAATGATAGTGTTCAGCACAATCGTGTTCCGGTTAGGTGGTAATGTACGACTGTATATGATAGTATATTATTAGTAGAGATCCTAATTTTCTTGTATTTTTCGCTTAAAGAGGTTATGTAAAAAGAGTACAAATATAAAAGTTGTAGATCTTTTTACTTTTTCCGGAAATCGTGACAAACCGTTTTCAACCTTAAAAATAATTATTAAAAATATATTTCATTATTATTTTAAAGGGTTACTGGTAATAGAGCTGCAGTGACGGTTCTCGCGAGCGTAGGCACCACCGCATCACTTAATATACTTGCCGCTAAATATTAGTGTTCAGCACTTTCGTGTTCCGGTCAGGTGGCAATGTACGGCCCTGTAATTTCTGACACAGAGGCATAAACTTTAGGCGTCAGGAGTAGTAACGCATCTGCATTTTGGTCTTCATATGGGTGTCTATAGGCTGCAGTCATCACTTTGAACTGCATGCTTGTTTGCCACTTCTATTATAAAAAAAAAAGATTTTTATTTTTAATGTAGATTAGACACATAAGCTGAAGAGGCAAATGTAGAAATGTGCTTTGCCACCTATGAAGCCTAAGTTGTTTTGTCCTTGTGTACCCGATCAGTGAGCGATAAAACGCATATCTTGCACCATCTTGCACAATTATCCCATCTTGATCGCGTTTTATTTACTGTCATAGTATTCTCGGCATACCTAGCTCTCGCTTCCAGAAAAGCACTGTTTTAAAGAAATGTAAGCTTAAGTTTTTTTGCTGTAAAAAAAATAAATATAATTTTTTTATTTTCTGGAAGTGTCCCAGTACCTCGGAGTTTGGTAATGTGCCCGGAGAGGTCAACAAGCTCACTAACCAAATTTCATTGGCCAAAATATAAGCGGCGAATCGTGGGTGTTTGTATGTATGCTTGAATGCATGCAATACCTCTTGTTGGTTACTATACTGTAATTCAGTTATCATACATATACGTACCCTTTACGCATCCAAAGACAAAACAAAACATCATGAAGTTGTAATATTTATTTTTCGCAATAACACATGTGTGAACTTTAGAAATTAAAGAAAAAACGAAAATAAATATTTGACTTTAGGCAGGAATCGAACCTGTGGCCTCAGGTTAACCAGTCCAGCCGCTTTACCACTAAGCTACCGAAGGCCCACACCGATGCGTCAAATTTTGCTTTCCCTTTTTTGATTTTTAACCGATTTAGGGTCGGTGAACGACATCTATTGATAACTTATAAATAGCTTTACAACCGATATGATATACTTTGCAGTTTATACAATATGGTTAAGATGTCGCCCTTAATAATTGTAATATTTATATCATAAAGTTAACAATTACGGCTGAGACCACTTCAAGCGACCAACTACTACAATAGATCAAACTTCTGGTACTAACTTTCTTAAGTTATTCACTGGGACGGCTTCCCTTCGGGGAATATCAATTTCCTCCGTTTTCTGGAAGCGCTAGTCCAAATATCGGAACTCTAGCTGTCGCTAAGTTATATTTCCTTCTCAGTGGATGGAACAAAAATATTGCTGGTGCAATAATAAAGCCGCCTCCAATATTCGTTTTATAGCTTCTGTTTAATATCATGAAAGTGCCAAATAAGCATACAGTTCACATTGATGTTAAGAAATACTGTCGCCTAGCCTATAAACATCTACATGAACCAGAGATTTCGAAGTAGATTCGTTGCCATTCCTGAGGCCTAAGGTGTTATGCCTCTGTGCCAGGCCCTTATCATCCATCTTATCGGAACACGATAGTGCTGAACACTACTATGTAGCGGCAAGTAGATAAGGTAACACGGTGGTGCCTAGAAGCTCCATAGAAAAACAAAAATAGTTTTATATCTGTGAAAACTTATAACACGCGAGTACATTACTGTAATATACAATAATATATCTAATATATAATAGCTATAATATCTAATATCGAATATCTAACTCACATATATCTAACTCTAATAGCAAATATATCTAACTCACGCTTATATTCTTCGACACTTCCGAAAATGGATAAGCTAATAAAGATAATAATTTTATTGTAAGAAAATGGTTCCGTGTAAAGAGATATATCCCGGCATAAAGCGGGGCATAACCCCGCCCACGGTGTGTCTCTTTACGCGGACCCATTTTCTTAGCTTAGTTACAATAAAATTATTCTTTACATTACACCATATCATAAAAGTAAAACTCTATCGGTTTACGTGTTCGAGTATTTTGGTAGGGGTAATACATTTGCAGTGTGGAGTGTGGCAAAGCGTTTTCGTTTGTGCTGACGGCGGGAGGTAACGTAATGTGGTTTGGTGGTCAAATTGTACTCGCTGCTTGCCGCATCTAACTGCGGCATCTGGTTTATAGATATGATTCAGATCTGCACTGTGGTTATATAAGATTCATTTTGTTGGTTGAGATGGCTTGTTTTTAGGGACCTGTAAATTAAAATGTTCTACATTCCTACATCGCACCACCCGCCAAAGAGAGAAGTTCCACCCGCACAGATTGGATACTTGGAAATGCTCAATGGTCCGATTCGTGCGTTCATTCCTGCCCAGAACGTGCAAATTGTGGAACGACTTCCCTCTGAGGTGTTCCCCCAGCGCTACAATATGAGGTTCTTCAAAACTGGCGTCAAAAGAGTCCTTCAGGGCTGGCAGCGCGTTGGCAACTCCCCTGGTGTTGCAAATGTTCATAGGCGACGGTAACCACTTTCCATCAGGTGGCCCGTCTGCTTGTCTGTCAATCCTTTGACATAAAAAAAAGAATTTCTTATTAGATCATTTTGCTGCACGTCTCTATGTTTGTTTGCTACGAGTCTTTTTTTTTCAAGAATGCGTGGCGGTATCCATCTCTTAATCTCATCAAATATTCAAGGCTGAAATCCCCAGCCTGAGAATGTAAGACTTGTAGGTCAACTTATAGGTCAACCTTAAATCTGTAGCCGCTGATGTAAACCTCAATGGCTGTTTAGTGGGTCGAAAAATAAATTTGTCTTCAGGTGACAGTTGTCAGAGAATATATTTTAAATTTATTGATCTGTTCTTTGGGTAGGTATATAAAGGCTGTTATCTTGCTATGGCGATTCATTGAAATTCATTCTGATATTCATAGTCTTATTATTATTGTGTTATTGTATTTGTCTCTTTACATACTTAATGCTACACAAATTCCAACTTTTGCAGAAATTCATCGTTTTTATAAAAATTGTACACAACTGTTGTAATGTTCCTAAATAAACACATATTGATTTTTTGATATAAAGTAATTCAGTTAAGGTTCAGTTTTTTATTAATTTATCCAAAGTCACCTGTAAATATTCTAACATATTGTAAGTGGTTGGTACCACGTAGCCGAGTTACATACGTGATATCGAATGTCGATATATCTATAGTCTTGATATCGACACCTACTACTCAATGACTTCAGATCATTAAAGAAAAAAAAAACTTAATTGTAATGATTGTACATATTCTAATTATAATCTATTTGACGACAATTTGACAAGAACGTTACTTGTACTTCAAATAATTTTATTTTTGTTACAGGAGGGCACATTTGAGGAACTGCTTGGAGAAACTGAAGGACATGGTACCACTAGGCCCAGAAGCGTCGAGGCACACCACATTAGGATTATTAACAAAAGCCAAAAGGTTTATAAAGGTAAGACATTAACATATAGTATTATGTCCAAAGACCAACTTAGGATTGAACAGAAATGGTTCAAAATTTCATAATTAATACAGGAACGTTGAACCAGAGGCGACGTCGGGACGTGGCGACACTGCCCACTAGCGGAGGATGTTTCTTCTACTGGAAGAGAATTCATCCCCTAGTGTAGTCAGTCTACCGAATAATGGCGGTTAAACCATTCCAATAAGGCGACTTCCTCCCAAGAAGGGGAGAGACTCGTGCCCAACAGTAGGACCTATCAAGGGTTGCCATTATTAATGGGGCGGCAGCAATTTTTTTTTTTAAGATCATTTTACAAAATATGTACATAAAAGCAAACCAAAAGTCACCAAGACTTGTCCGGTATGCTTAGGCGAATCTATGATATAATATATGCAAGATGGGCAGCAGCATCCTCCGATAAAACTACCGTTACTGTGATCGCCAATCCGCATGCCAAGCGTGGCGATTACGACATATCCCTCTTATGGGACTAGGTCCAGATGTGAAGTGGATATGTTTTGGCTAAAATTATGAATGTTGAAACTTTATAATTATTAAGTAACAATATTTATACGCAATACCTCAGTAAGCAACCTTTTCTTCCTCAAGCAGCACGAATAATATGACAATTGATTACTTATTGTTCTTCTACCTTATAGGGTCCATCTGCTGCTTCAGATAATTTTTTTTTTGCGTATCAACGATTTCAAAGGAGAGTTTCTACTACGGGTAGATTCAGCTTTAAATGTAGAATCTTCTAGAAATTGGAATTCGCTTTGCAAATTAACCTATTCGAAAACCAACGCTCAATTTTTAAATTGTACTGTGTATTGTTTAATTGAACTTAAATTGTAGAAAGAAAGAAAAACACTTCATTGATACAGTCGAGAGACTTACAAACTATCCAATAGAAAGATAGATAGGTATTGATTAAAAGAAACTTAACTAAGAGTGTGAACCTAACTATTCACAACAAACAGTTACATAATATAAAGAGATGTACTAATAATAATCAATGTCTTACAGACTATACCATATAGTCTCCAGTTCAACATAATGTCAGGACGAAGCCTGATGCTGTACTTTCGTTTTACTCGCATCCACTCAAACGGTGTTTTTTTATGACAAAGGTTTGACAGACGAGCAGACAGGTCACCCGATGGAAAGTGGCTAACGTCGCCTATGAACATTTGCAACATCAGGGGAGTGGCCAACGCGCTGCCAGCCCTGAAGGACTATTTTGACGCCTGATTTGAAGAACCCATACCATGATTATACCTACTTAATCTTTCAAGGATCGTAAGGCCACCGGCGCCCAGACACAATTGAATTTCAATTGTCATATTTTTCTCGTGTCTGGAGGGATTAATCAATTGAAACCACCTTGTGACGTCATGTTGTCGAGCAATCAAATTGAGGAATACATCTGTTTTCCAGTTAATGCCAGTGTTCAAATGCAGTCCAATATCTATTTTTCTATCGTTTAGAAAACAACGTAAACACAACTCGCTTTGCCGTCCACCCATCCAAATGGCGATCGCACTTTATCAATGGGATCCGAGTGATAGTTGCGGACGGAATAAAAGACGCGGTGAAGGTTTGCTTCCTACCGTTTCCGACACGCCACATCCTCCCAGCGGGGACCCGCGTGGTGCCCTTTGCTCACGTAGGCGCGTCTCGATACTTATGCGCGTTCGAAACGCTTCTCGCGTTTACAAAATATAGTTGTGAAATTGTAATTATGTGAATAATAACAAAATAGCCGTTACTACATAAAACGTTGTTTTTACGTATATGTCGGAAGATGATAAAATAAAAAAGTACTTTATTGTATAATAATATAATAATAATGGCAACCCATTATACGTCCCACTGCTGGGCACGAGTCTCTCCCCTTTTTGGGGGAAGCCTGGAGCTTACTCCAATGCGGGTTGGTGGGCATACGGGTTTGTGGCCAACCCGCTGTCGGATATTTTCAAACCGCCCATAAGGCCTCCGACAAAGTTAATTGACTGCTATCTATCGATAGCAACCACGACCGACGGCTTAACGTGCCCTCCGAAGCACGGAAACGCGCATTTTAATTTGCCACTAGCGGTCACCCATCACACACCCGATCGCGCCCGTATCGCTTAACCGAGTAGATCGCATCTTTATTGTATATAAAATATGTATTTATATATTTACACACAGTGACAGACGAAAATTCTTTAGAAGACAATTTATCGTGAATAGTCACGATAAATTGTCTTCTAAAGAATCTTCGTGCCAAATCTTCGGGGATTATCATCATAAATTTATGTAAGAATAATAGTTCAAAAGATACAATTAATAATATTGATTTTTATTAGTAGAATACAAATCATTATCACTTGGACATTATTTTGACGTCACCGATATCTTATTACAGTGCTCATCAATAAATATTGCACATCGAGCCTAGGAAGGACACTTCGGCTTATTTCGGGTCTGTACAGCGTTATCTCTTTCGCACCGTACCTATTCGACGTACAATTATCGTGTAACTGGAACACAATAATGCCGATCACTACAATTTTCCGGCACATAGGTGATGCAACTGTAGACACCATACCATAGTATTCGCAAGAAATATAATCATCAAACATCAAAGTGTCGGAAAATAGCGCGCGTCTAGTTTTCTCCTAACTCAGCAGAAGACTTTACCGTAGCGACGTACCCTTCTCTTGGGGTGTTTTCTCGTCGTACGCTCTCAATAGTAATGGAAGCTTTGTCACTGACTCTCCGTTCTTAAAGTAAGACGATGCTTGACTTTTTCGCGCTTGCCTGTGTTTTAGGGTTCGTTAATTCTAAGCGTGTAATGTTTGATAGAAAATAACCGTGCATTATTTTAAATTATTTACCTTCACATAAATGACTAAGCTTCATCAATTATATATTTTCAATAGTCTTTGATATTGTTCGGATTCGTTAGTAAATTTTGTGGGCGTTTACTATAGTGGATAGCAAATGTATAGAAAATTCATATTCGGTAGTGATACTCTACAGGTTCCCCAGAATGGGGGATACCTAGCACCCTGTATGCGCTCGGGTAGATGCAAATCCCTTGAGCTCCCCTACTACAATTAGTCCTCGTACTGAAGATGCGAACTAGTCGCACCTAGTACCATTACTAGTTAGTAACTTAGTCTAGTAGCGAGTAATTTAGTAACTATAATACTCGTTGTTTTATATTATTTCGCATTAACACATGCTTGTGAAATATATTTTATTTTTAAAGAAAAAAAAAAAAATAAAAACAATTATTAAGGGTAAAAGCGACTTCTTTACGACATTCAATAAACTGTAAAAGTCTATTATATCGGTTGCCTAACTAGCATAGTTGGTAATAGATGGCGCTGCTGCTACCATAAAGCAATGCAATAGATGTGAAGGAAAGATTTGACAAATCGGGCAGGGCTTCAGTAGCTCAATTGGAAGAGCGGCTGGACTAGATTCCCAGTAGGTCGCGAGTTCGAGTCTCGCCTGAGGTCAAATTTTTCTTTCCATTTTTCTTTAAAAATAAAATACATTACTAGCTAGTAACTTAGTCTAGTAGCGAGTAATTTAGTAACTCTAATACTCGTTAGTGACCAAAAATCGTTCACACTGTGTTTGAGTATAGTTCACAAGTGAGTTCGTCTAACTAATGAACGCGACTAATTCGATAGGTTCGGACTTTTTTTTATATTATGGAAATCACAAACAAGCATGCAGTTCACATTGATGTTAAGACACCCACCAAAAGGACCAAGGTCAAAATGCAGTTACCATTCCTGAGGCCTAAGGTGTTATGCCTCTGTGCCGGAAATTACAGGGCCGTACATTACCACCTGACCGGAACACGATAGTGCTGAACACTACCATTTAGCGGCAAGTATATTAGGTAATGCGGTGGTGCCTACGCCCGCGAGCTCCGTTACTGGAGCTCTACCACCAGTTAAATAAGCTCTTGTCTCAGGACTTGTTTAGTTGGTGAAACTGTGAGCATGGACGCGTGGTGCTAGGTCCTAAGCTTAAGACACAGCAGTAGTGTCAAGTAGGTACCTAGTAGATTTGTTTGAAAATTGATGGAAAACGTACAAACCATTTTTCCATTGCCAGTTATGTTCTAGACTTGTGGAATGAAATTAAAAAAAAGTAAATTAAAGTAAAAAAAAGTATTAAAAAAAGGAAATTTAAATTACCCATGGTTGACTGTCAGAGAATACCTAGTGGCATCCGCCATATGTATAATGTGCATAAAAGTATAAATAAATAAATAAATAATAAATGAAACCTCATACCTGATAGTGCCTTAGTAGTAAGATCCACTAAGGGAGTTTCGATTCTTCTTTGAATTGTTAAGTATTATACCAATGTTTTCTCTCAATTCTCACGTTAAAAATATGTTTGTCCCGCATTTTCCAACTGCCAATTTCATGTTGTCGCATAAAAATGCATAGCAAAATGTAAACATTTCTTGATCTTTACGTTTCATTATAGCAAAAACCAAGGGAATACAATCTAGTATTGCATAATCCAATATGGCGGCGTGGAACAAGCGGGAATCGCATTTTCCGATCCAACTCTCGGCAGCGAGTCGTGTTGATGACATAGCGTTCGACACGTAAACTCAGAACCACTACGGGGATATTCTAAAGAAAATACTATTTTGATTTGATATGTGTGAAGCATATTTTTGCTTGACTCAAACATCATTTCGTCTTCGATTAGCAACAAACATAAGGGTACATGTTTTAAGTAAAAATTGAAATATTCTTCCATTATATTTCATTTAATGTATGTTTGTCCTCAAGTCTTAATACGAAAATGTTGTTCATCCCGCATTTCCCAACATCCAAATTCATGTTGACGCATAAAAATGCATAGCCAAATGTAAACATTTCTTGATCCTCACGTTTCAATATAGCGAAGATCAAGGGAATTCCATCTAGTATTGGAACACGTGGAACAAGCGAGAATCAAGATTTTTACTGGTGGTAGCGCCCGCGAAGCTCCGTCATACATACTTGCCTAATACATTACCTAATATACTTGCCGCTAAATGGTAGTGTTCAGCACTATCGTGTTCCGATCAGGTGGTAATGTACGGCCCTGTAATTTCCGGCACAGAGGTATAACACCTTAGGCCTCATTAGTGGTAACGCATCTGCATTATGACCTCGGTCTCTGTATGGGTGTCTATAGGCTGCAGTCATCACTTAACATCAATGTGAACTCCATGCTTGACATTGCAATCGACACGTGAACTTGAAGCTACCGCGGATATGTTCTAATTTTGAATTAACGTTTGAAGAACACTTTTGTTCAGCGCATGATGCATGTATAAGAAGGATGCCATTTTAAGAAGATGGCATTTCGCGAATTAGACTTTTTGAGAATTTGGCGTTTTGAGAAGTTGGCATTTTGAGATGATACGGATGGGCGAGGTGCTTGTTATACATTCATCATGCTCTTCGTACATGCACACCGATTCCATAGACGACCCGGTTAGTCCAGCGGTGTAAGGCGACCGTTTCATTCGATGGGTCGCGGGTCCGATCGCCGCACTGAGACAAATATTTGTATGGCCTACAGATATTTCTTTCGGGACCGGGTTTTTGTGTTGTGGGTGTACAGCGGCATCCACAACACAAGTTTATACCTAGTATGGGGCTGTGAATGAATGTAATTTAAATAAATTACCTGTCACAATTTTTGTCCGCGATGGACTCCTAAACTACTAAACCGATTTAAATCAAACTTGCACACCGTGTGCAGTTTGATCCAAATTACCAGATAGGATAGCGTACATCTCAATTTATACTTGAAAAATTGTGTGAGTAATTAAATTGCACCCGTACGAACCCGGTGCGGGCCGCTAGTTTATTTATATACTAGTTGTTGCCCGCGGCTTCGCCCGCGTGGATGTCGTTTTATAAATAAATTAGCTGTCCTCGCAAACTTCGTATTGCCTCACAATGAAATAATGTGTCAAAGGTTTGATGTATACGGACTATTTAAAACTGCGATATCTCCCAAGATATTGATTTGAATCGAATGAAGTGAAGGGCAATTTCGTTTTAAATGAAATACTTGTGATGAATAACATATTTATTTCTATAAGGATTAATAATAAAATATCATGTTTTTATAAACACCTTCGCAAATACTGCATTGTTTTGGAACAACTTTGGTTAGTATAAAAAACCTTATAGTGAGCTAAAGTTAAAAGATAGACATATGCTGTCGCGGATTTTTTTTTAGAACTTTTGAAGGGAAAAAAACCTGTAGTACATGATTTTTGTGAAACTTTTACCGTTTACGCAGCGCACGCAGTAGAAGCTCTCAATAGGAAAAAAAAAACCCGATTTTTAAACATTCTTCTTTAGTGCTCCGCTCCTATTAGTCTTAGCTATATAGCCTATATATAGCCTTCCTCGATAAATGGACTATCTAACACTGAAATAATTTTTCAAATCGGACCAGTAGTTTCTGAGATTAGCGCGTTCAAACAAACAAACAAACTCTTCAGCTTTATAATATTAGTATAGATAAGTGGCCTATGTTCTTTTTCAAAGTCAGCTCTATCTCTGTACCAAATTTCATCAAATTCGGTTCAGTCGTTTGGACGTGAAAAGGTAACACAAGGACAGACAGACAGACAGAGTTACTTTTGCATGTATAATATTAGTAGAGATTTAAGACTCTTTACCCCTCAGACAGTACTCCACCTATTTAATCAAGGTAGGTCAGTCTCAGTCACTATATTTTACCAATATAATGTTTACGACAAACATATAACAGGACACGAAACAGACCGTCTTCTTTCAGGGTTCTTTGTAAATTTCCACAAGCTGTTGTATTTGCTTATCATAAACAGTTCGCTACTTAACTCGTGAAAAAGCTATATGAACCTCGGAGATATATCTATCTTTGTTATGACGGGTGTTGTAAATTAACGCAGGATTTGAATTTGCGATCATTGATGCAGTGAAGTATTCGTAACCCAAAAGAAATATAATAAGACAGCTAACATTACTGGCGATAGAGCGCCAGTGACGGAGCTCGCGGGCGTTGGCACCACCGCATTACCTTATATACTTGCTGCTAAATGGTAGCGTTCAGCACTATCATGTTCCGGTGAGGTGGTAATGTACGGCCCTGTTTATCCGGCACAGTGGCATAACACCTTAGGCCTCAGAAGTGGTAACGCATCTGCTATTTGATTTCTGGTCTTTGTGTGGGTGTTTATAGGCCGCAGTCATCACTTAACATCAATGTGAACTGCAAGCTTGTTAGCCACTTTCATTACATAAAAAATATATTATGGTTGGTAAGAATTAAGGGATCGAACAACGTGTTTTTTTATTATTTTTTTTTTAAATACGACCATTCGCGTATTGGTCAACGCGCAAGAAGATTTTGATTTTACAAGTACGTTTTTTCAATTAGTCGAGTATTATTCGCAATTTTGTAAAGACTTATTTATCAGCTATGATATTTTTTTTTTGTTATGGAAGTGGCAAACAAGCATGCAATTCACGTTGATGTTGAGTGGTGACTGCAGCCTATAGACACTTACACAAAGACCAAGGTCAAAATGCAGATGCGTTACCACTCCTGAGGCTTAAGGTGTCCGGAACACGATAGTGCTGAACATTGGCAAGTAGGTATATAAGGTTATGCGGCGGAGCCTACGCCCACGAGCTCCGTCACTGGAGCTCGTGGACCACAAGTTGTGCTTTTAATTTGATTATATACAAACTATCGTGATTTTTTTTTCTCCTCACTAGATCGGACCGATGGATTCCTTGTAGACTACGATTGAGACTACGCAACCTTAAAAACAATGAAAATTTTCCTTAGCAATGCCTTGTTTCGGCATCTTGAGTAGGCCCCTATCACGTAAGCTCCCCATAGATCATATGATTTAATATCTTTCTATTTCTTTTTGGGGCTTTTTGAAGTCATTAGTTTAAATGTGAAAGTTTCTTTGTTTGTATGTTTGTCCGTCAATCACACCGAAACTACTGAACGGATTTTGATGAAATTTGTTATACAGATAGGGTTATATTATGTTTGTTATAATCTGTTATATTAGCTGACTGAGATTATAGGATACTTTTTATCCCGAAAATATGTTCCTGTGGGATGCCATGGCATGATTTGATGAGTTTCCACAGGTTACGCCGAAAAGCGACCTACATGCAGGCGGAGCCGCAGGCAACAGCTAGTATTATGTATACATAGGCACAGGCACTATATAACGCAAGTTATGAATACAGTTTGATATTTACTAAGAGTGTTTCTTCAGGGTGTGAAAGGGACAGTGTACCCGCCATCAACTTAAGGTGTCTCGGATGTACTCGTAAACACTATATCAAATGTGAAAAGGCTTCGCCACCCAGGGTTGTAGGGTTGCCACAAATAGTTTTTACTATTTTTGCCACTCCGATAATGTATAGGTGAAATATTCTTCAGGGAAACATTGCATATCTTTCTTATCTATATCCACAAAAACCGTTACATAGCAAAAAGCTACGTAACGCAGTGAATCGTTCTAAGTATAAAGATTTCATTTGGTTTTAATACTTGGCAAAATCGATTTGCCTGTATGGTTATAGTGGCTATAATGAGTGAGTTTCAGCAAAAAAACCGAGTGACAAATCTCAGACAGAGAAATAGATCAGTTTTACGCATATTATGCACCAAAAAAACCACACACATTGTGTGGTTTTTTTTTTCCGAATATTTTAATATGATCATGAACGATCTAAACTTGACTGCAGATATTGATATTTTAAAAGAACAATTGCTTAAACATCACAAATCTTAATATGGCTATTGACAGATTAGTGGCTTAACAAGATCCAAAACAAACAATTTACTCTTAATACAATAAAGAATTCACCAAAAATCACAGCTCAGTACCGATAAGCGGCAACCCTACGCTCGCCGGAGTGAAGCGTGATACCGGTAGCACAATGGCGGTGACGAATGCGCGCCGCGTCCGGCGTCCGGCCATCGTTCATGGCGGGCGGACGCGGCGCACGTTACCGGTATTTCGGTTATGTATACCGTCTGTGCGTCTCCGTATCCGTTAATGTCCATGTGATCATAATGTAAGGATACATAAAGCTTTCTAGCGATGGACATTATTATTATGGTAACTTTATTATATTGGAAATTATGTTATATTTTATAAAAGTTAACTAGAAAACATTGAATATGGATAACTTTCATTGAAATTACACATTCATCATCATCATCATCATATCAGCCTTTTTGGCTGATGTGATGTCTACTACTGGACCATACATATGGATATGCCATAATCGCCACGCTTGGCATGCGGATTGACGATCGCAGGTGGTAGTTTTATTGCAGGACGCTGCTGCCCATTGGAACGGTTTGACCTCCATTTTACTGGTGGTAGAGTTCCAGTGACGGAGCTCGCGGGCGATGGCGCCACCGCATTACCTGATATACTTGCCGTTAAATGGTAGTGTTCAGCATTATTATGTTCCGGTCAGGTGGTAATGTACGGCCCTGTAATTTCCGGCACAGAGGCATAACACCTTAGGCCTCAGGAGTGGTAAACATCTATATTTTGACCTTGGTCTTTGTGTGACTGTCTATAGGCTACAGTCATCACTTAACATCAATGTGAACTGCATGCTTGTTTGTCACTTCTATTACATAAAAAATATATATATAATTATATTTGGGTGACTGACTGCGCTAGTGGACGAATTCTCTTCTTCCCATATTCTTAGATAAATGAAAGCTTGGCTTAGCAATTTTCACAGTAAAGCTAAAAAAAAAAACAACAGCCTCTGAAGCATCTCACCTATTATGATGACTAGATCTGTATATCTCATGTGGTAACAAAACCTAACATGGTTTTGTTTCCTTCAATGCTTTAAAAAAAATATCATAAAATATTATCTTATAATTTTACTAAATTATTGAGTGTATCTGAATCTAAACCCACTAAACTGTACGTGTTATTGGTATCAGTCGATTTCTTCGTTGATCATTTACGTTCTATAAAAACTTATAAACCTAATGGTTTGAAGAAATACCAAATGTTCAATATTATTTGATAACATTAACCTTACTGAATTTTACACTTGTACATGCAATGTCGCATTTGCCGCAATTGCCGTATTCCATTTTATTCCGCTACATTTTAATAAAGACTTATGTTAAATCATAAAAATATACATAACTGATTAACCTAAAATTAGACCGCAGCGTTCTATTTTAAGGGTTGGTACTGAAAACAACTATAATACCGGTACTTACCGGTATTATAGTGGATTAAGATTGAATATTTACAAACCAAACATGAACTCACCGCATTTTTGTATTGAAAATGCTGAGTCCGTTTAATTACTGGTATTTCACGATATTTAATGCATGCAAGGCTTGCATGACAGGATTTTATCAGAAGCCGACTATTAATTACGTAGCCAGCTGCAGTGCACGCGATACCGCCATGCATGCTGCTTCGTCTAGTCAAATACACGCATCCTTTGTTAGACTAGCTGCACGTCCCGACTTCCCATGTCTTTGTGTTTGTATATTGATTTTATAGCCACGAGCGTCATTATGTAAAAATGTAGTACAACAATCCTGATAGCAATTTAAGTAAATTACTCGAATAAATTACCCATTATACGGTTAATCCTTTAGGGAAGTTCTGAACAAATATTTTACATCTATAAACTATGTTTAACGATGGAATGGACATAGGTAGGTATGTTCGTGACTGTACCCAATTTCCTTATAGCCATTTTACACGGTTCGCTTTTCAATTTCGTTGGAGCAAACGAAAGGAAGCGTATGAACATAAAATAACACAGAAAATGGGAAAGATTTGACGAAACACAATAATTTAACTAAAAAAAAGCTGGGTGTTAGACTCCGAAGAGTGGATTCCGTACATAATTGTTTATGTTTTTAGGAATTACCTCAGTTACGTTTTTTTTTTATTTAATTAAGGTGCCAAACAATAATGCAGTTCACATTGATGTTAAGTGATGACTGCAGCTTATAGACACCCACACAAAGACCAGAGGTCAAAATGCAGATGCGTTACCATCCCTTGAGTTGATATGTATCTGTGATAAGTTATTACGGGGTCGTGCAATACCATCTAACCAGAACACGATATTGCTGAATACTACAATTTAGCGGCAGATTGATTAGGTAATGCGGTGGTGCCTACGCCCTCGAGTTTCTACACTTAAACTTTACCACTAGTTAAAATAACAAGCTTAATCTATCCATCTGTAATCTATAACGTCAAAATCAAACGACATTTTTTTTTATGTTATGGTAGTGGCAAACAAGCATGCAATTCACATTGATGTTAAGTGATGACTGCAGCCTATAGACACCCACACAAAGACCGAGGTCAAAATGCAGATGCGTTACCACTTCTGAAGCCTAAGGTGTTATGCCTCTGTGCCGGAAATTACAGGGCCGTACACCTGATCGGAACACGATAGTGCTGAACACTACCATTTAGCAGCAAGTATATTAGGTAATGCGGTGGTGCCTACGCCCGCGAGCTCCGTCACTGGTGCTCTACCACCAGTTAAATTAAATATTTAAGATTTGATTTTGAATGTCGGTCGCCGATTGTGACAGGCCGACAAACAACAGACATAATGAGTGGTCCTATAAGAGATCCAATTTTCATTTTATTTTGAAGCATGGAACCCTAAAAAACAATATTACATAACAAAATTCTCGAACCAGCGTGGGGAGGCAGGGAGAGCTGTCCAGGAGCGTTACAAGCGCACATTCGTGGATGACAGATGGGTACCGGTACCGGTACGCCTAACGTGGCCGGTTGTTACAAAATTGTTCTCGGCCTCGGTAAACGTACCGGTTTAATCGCAATATACATGGTGAAATTTTAGTGTTTGTTTTCCTGATGTGAATCATATGAATGATGTTGTCTTGGTAGTATAATCATTGTATAATTTAATATTCTACTAATATACTTATTTGGTAGGTGCCTGTCACCCTAAATGAATAAATGATTTTCTGACTCTGATTCTGATGTTTTTTTTATTAGTTATGCCGTATCACAGGCACAAGGCAAGAGTGCTTATTTTTATTATTATCAATAAGAGCACTAATATTTTATCTCGTGAACTTTTAGAAAATGCAGCAAGTATAATATTTTAGAATAATGTGTTAGTATGTTGAAATACAGTTTCCAGGTAAATGCTGTCTTTATTTATAGCTACCGAATGATTAATTCTTGAGCAAAACTTATGGGCTTATTTGGACTATGATTGACGTAATTTTAAAAGAGACATATACTGAGTCTTCTTTACACTTTCACTTCTTTAGTGACGGATTGTAGGCACCACCGCATTACCTAAGCCACTTGCCGCTGAATGGTAGTGTTCGACGATATCGCGTTCCATCATCATCATTTCAGCCAAAAGACGTCCACGGCTGAACAAAGGTCTTCCCCAAAGAATGCCACAACGAACGGTCCCGGGCCGCCCTCATCCAGCGATTGCCCGCGACCTTTACCAGATCGTCGGTCCATCGCGTTCCAATCAGGTGGTAATAGGTATACGCCGTTTAAATATCCAGCACAAAAACCACCTAAACATTATCTCACCTATCACAAAGTTTCCCAAACGGAATAAAGCTTAAACATAATAAACAAAAGCCGAGCGTGTTTTAGTTTTGCATGTACACACAAATATTGAATATGGATAACTTTCATTGAAATTACACATTCATCATCATCATCATCATCATATCAGCCTTTTTGGCTGATGTGATGTCTACTACTGGACCATATATATGGATATGCCATAATCGCCACGCTTGGCATGCGGATTGACGATCGCAGGTGGTAGTTTTATTGCAGGACGCTGCTGCCCATTGGAACGGTTTGACCTCCATTTTACTGGTGGTAGAGTTCCAGTGACGGAGCTCGCGGGCGTAGGCGCCACCGCATTACCTGATATACTTGCCGTTAAATGGTAGTGTTCAGCACTATTATGTTCCGGTCAGGTGGTAATGTACGGCCCTGTAATTTCCGGCACAGAGGCATAACACCTTAGGCCTCAGGAGTGGTAAACATCTATATTTTGACCTTGGTCTTTGTGTGACTGTCTATAGGCTACAGTCATCACTTAACATCAATGTGAACTGCATGCTTGTTTGTCACTTCTATTACATAAAAAAATATATATATAATTATATTTGGTTGACTGACTGCACTAGTGGAAGAATTCTCTTCTTCCCATATTCTTAGATAAATGAAAGCTTGGCTTAGCAATTTTCACAGTAAAGCTAAAAAGGAAAGCAACAGCCTCTGAAGCATCTCATCTATTAAGATGACTAGATCTGTATATCTCATGTGGTAACAAAACCTAACGTGGTTTTGTTTCCTTCAATGCTTTAAAAAAATGTCATAAAATATTATCTTATAATTTTACTAAATTATTGAGTGTATCTGAATCTAAAACCACTAAACTGTACGTGTTATTGGTATCAGTCGATTTCTTCGTTGATCATTTACGTTCTATAAAAACTTATAAGCCTTATGGTTTGAAGAAATACCAAATGTTCAATATTATTTGAAAACATTAACCTTACTGAATTTCACACTTGTACATGCAATGTCGCATTTGCCGCAATTGCCGTATTCCATTTTATTCCGCTACATTTTAATAAAGACTTATGTTAAATCATAAAAATATACATCACTGATTAACCCAAAATTAGACCGCAGCGTTCTATTTTAAGGGTTGGTACTGAAAACAACTATAATACCGGTACTTACCGGTATTATAGTGGATTAAGATTGAATATTTACAAACCAAACATGAACTCACCGCATTTTTGTATTGAAAATGCTGAGTCCGTTTAATTACTGGTATTTCACGATATTTAATGCATGCAAGGCTTGCATGACAGGATTTTATCAGAAGCCGACTATTAATTACGTAGCCAGCTGCAGTGCACGCGATACCGCCATGCATGCTGCTTCGTCTAGTCAAATACACGCATCCTTTGTTAGACTAGCTGCACGTCCCGACTTCCCATGTCTTTGTGTTTGTATATTGATTTTATAGCCACGAGCGTCATTATGTAAAAATGTAGTAAAACAATCCTGATAGCAATTTAAGTAAATTACTCGAATAAATTACCCATTATACGGTTAATCCTTTAGGGAAGTTCTGAACAAATATTTTACATCTATAAACTATGTTTAACGATGGAATGGACATAGGTAGGTATGTTCGTGACTGTACCCAATTTCCTTATAGCCATTTTACACGGTTCGCTTTTCAATTTCGTTGGAGCAAACGAAAGGAAGCGTATGAACATAAAATAACACAGAAAATGGGAAAGTTTTGACGAAACACAATAATTTAACTAAAAAAAAGCTGGGTGTTAGACTCCGAAGAGTGGATTCCGTACATAATTGTTTATGTTTTTAGGAATTACCTCAGTTACGTTTTTTTTTATTTAATTAAGGTGCCAAACAATAATGCAGTTCACATTGATGTTAAGTGATGACTGCAGCTTATAGACACCCACACAAAGACCAGAGGTCTAAATGCAGATGCGTTACCATCCCTTGAGTTGATATGTATCTGTGATAAGTTATTACGGGGTCGTGCAATACCATTTAACCAGAACACGATATTGCTGAATACTACAATTTAGCGGCAGATTGATTAGGTAATGCGGTGGTGCCTACGCCCTCGAGTTTCTACAATTAAACTTTACCACTAGTTAAAATAACAAGCTTAATCTATCCATCTGTAATCTATAACGTCAAAATCAAACGACATTTTTTATTTTATGTTATGGAGGTGGCAAACAAGCCTGCAATTCACATTGATGTTAAGTGATGACTGCAGCCTATAGACACCCACACAAAGACCGAGGTCAAAATGCAGATGCGTTACCACTTCTGAAGCCTAAGGTGTTATGACTCTGTGCCGGAAATTACAGGGCCGTACATTACCACCTGACCGGAACACGATAGTGCTGAACACTACCATTTAGCGGCAAGTATATTAGGTAATGCGGTGGTGCCTACGCCCGCGAGCTCCGTCACTGGTGCTCTACCACCAGTTAAATTAAATATTTAAGATTTGTTTTAATTAATTTTCTTCCTATTGATATGGTACGCGACATAGATCTTCTTTTATGTTGTCACTAACCCTTCCCATTGACAGTGGTCGCTTTGTTAAAAATACATATAAGTACGTTAAAAGTCCGTGTTTGAGTAACTACTTTCTACCGAATCGATCCAGTAGTCGGTCTTGACTAGACTTAAATGTCGGTCGCCGATTGTGACAGGCCGACAAACAACAGACATAATGAGTGGTCCTATAAGAGATCCAATTTTCATTTTATTTCGAAGTGTGGAACCCTAAAAAACAATATTACATAACGAAATTCTCGAACCAGCGTGGGGAGGCAGGGAGAGCTGTCCAGGAGCGTTACAAGCGCACATTCGTGGATGACAGATGGGTACCGGTACCGGTACGCCTAACGTGGCCGGTTGTTACAAAATTGTTCTCGGCCTCGGTAAACGTACCGGTTTAGTCGCAATATACATGGTGAAATTTTAGTGTTTGTTTTCCTGATGTGAATGATATGAATGATGTTGTCTTGGTAGTATAATCATTGTATAATTTAATATTCTACTAATATACTTATTTGGTAGGTGCCTGTCACCCTAAATGAATAAATGATTTTCTGACTCTGATTCTGATTTTTTTTTATTAGTTATGCCGTATCACAGGCACAAGGCAAGAGTGCTTATTTTTATTATTATCAATAAGAGCACTAATATTTTATCTCGTGAACTTTTAGAAAATGCAGCAAGTATAATATTTTAGAATAATATGTTAGTATGTTGAAATACAGTTTCCAGGTAAATGCTGTCTTTATTTATAGCTACCGAATGATTAATTCTTGAGCAAAACTTATGGGCTTATTTGGACTATGATTGACGTAATTTTAAAAGAGACATATACTGAGTCTTCTTTACACTTTCACTTCTTTAGTGACGGAGCGGTGTAGGCACCACCGCATTACCTAATCCACTTGCCGCTGAATGGTTGTGTTCGACGATATCGCGTTCCATCATCATCATTTCAGCCAAAAGACGTCCACTGCTGAACAAAGGTCTTCCCCAAAGAATGCCACAACGAACGGTCCCGGGCCGCCCTCATCCAGCGATTGCTCGCGACCTGTACCAGGTCGTCGGTCCATCGCGTTCCAATCAGGTGGTAATAGGTATACGCCGTTTAAATATCCAGCACAAAACCCACCTAAACATTATCTCACCTATCACAAAGTTACTCAAACGGAATAAAGCTTAAACATAATAAACAAAAGCCGAGCGTGTTTTAGTTTTGCATGTACACACATCATTAGCACATGCTATAAATATATTTCACGCGATTTTCAACATCAATCACAACTAGTCCTACACAGTTAACATCCAAACTTCACTCCAAATGCCGTTGTCGACTTGAACACTATTAAACTGTAATTACGTCGTTTGCCTGGCCAGTTTTATGCTGCGTATCCAGTAGGCGTGTTCCTTTCTTTCTGAAACGAACGTGGCACACAAGCATGAAATTTGAGAAGGAGTCATCTGAACATCCATTTGAACTGTCACATGGATGTTCAGATGACTCCTTCTCAAATTTCGCGATATCACATATATGGATGTATTATGTTACGTCGACTTATAAGTCTGATATTCTCGAAGGCCCTAGGTATTTCAGACGTTATTTCTTATTACTTACTTAAACTGCCTCGGTAGCCTAGTGGTAGCAGGCCACTACTACTACGCTGGTCCTGGGTTCGATTCCCGGGTACGGGGTTATTAGAGATAAAGGTGTAAAGTCCTTTATCGGTTTTATTGGGATTTTCCATTTTCTGGAAATGTCCTAGTACATCGAAGTTTGGTACCTCTGCCTACCCCTTCGGGGATTACAGGCGTGAAGTTACGTACTTTACGCACTTTTGAGTGATCCTTTCAGTGTTTTTTTCCTTTTCAGTTACGGAACCCTAAAACGACCCTGAAAACAAACTGCATGATTATTTTGTCAAAACACGTAAGGTTCGCAAAAACTAACTCAACAATATCTCATCTATCACAAAGTTACCCGAACTGAACAATCTAAACTAATATTATAAAGCTGAAGAGTTTGTTTGTTTGTTTGTTTGAACGCGCTAATCTCAGGAACTACTGGTCCGATTTGAAAAGGTCTTTCAGTGTTAGATAGCCCATTTATCGAGGAAGGCTATAGGCTATGTATCGCTATGACTAATAGGAGCGTAGCAGCGCGGGCGAAGCCGGGGCGGGCCGCTAATTAAAGATAATAAGCAAAGGCTGAGCGTGTTTTAGTTTCGTATGTACACACATCATTAGCACATGCTACAAGCATAGTTCACGTGATTTTCAACATCAATCACAAGTAGTCCCACACAGTTACTGTCAACTTCACTCCAAATGCCGTTGTCGACTTGAACACTATTAAACTGTAATTAAGGTGCTTGCCAGGCCAGTTTTATGCTGCGTTTCCACTAGGCGTGTTTAAAAAAGTACAACGCTGCTGTACATAGAGATACATAGAGCAACATCGGAGGGGAGTAGCCATATGCAGGCTTTCCCCTCTGTCAAAGTACAAGCCCAAGCCTATACCTGTCGCCTAGATGTTTAAATGTGTGCGTGAAAATGTTTCTGTATTTTGTTAAAGTCTAGGTGTGAGTTTCGTAGTAATAGACGATTTTTGTAGTGTGCGTGTGTATCACACGCATTTCCCCCCGCAAAAAATGACAGACTGTTTTGCATCGGTAATAAACGCTATGGCTACTCCCCTCCAGTCTGCCGCGGCCGGTGGCCCGTGTTGCTCCTTGAATAGATATGATATCGTTGGTAATTAGTGTTTCTATTTTGTTATGTAATGAAAGTGGCAAACAAGCATGCAGTTCACATTGATGTTAAGTGATGACTGCAGCCTATAGACACCCACACAAAGACCAGAGGTCAAAATGCAGATGCTTCACCACTTCTGAGGCCTAAGGTGTTATGCCTCTGTGCCGGACATTACAGGGCCGTACATTACCTGACCGGAACACGATAATGCTGATCACTACTATTAAACAGCAAGTTTGTTAGGTAATGCAGTGGTGCCAATGCCCGCGAGCTCCGTCACTGGAGCTGTACCACCAGTAACTGTCGTAGAGTTAATGACAAAACAACCTAGGTCTTATATTCGCATTGTATATCTGTTTAGTCTTTCGCACATTCGACATTACATGCCCGAACCATCGGAGCTATTTTTCATTTTGACGTCGATACTATAATTCACACAAAGCCTCTTTCTTACATCTTCATTATGAACGCGATCGGTGAGCGATACACCGCAGATCAAAGTAAAAATATCAGTTAAAATATTATTGCCTCAGTGGCGTAGTGGTAGCAGGCCACTACTATTACGCTGGAGGTCCTGGGTTTGATTCCCGGGTCGGGGTCTATCAGAGATAACGGTTTAAAATCCTTTATCTCTGGTTCTATTGGGATTTTTCCATTTTCTGGAAGTTTCCCAGTACCTCGGAGTTAGGTAATGTGCCCGGAGATGGCAACAGGTTCGCCACCTGTTACATGGGCCAAAAACGTAACCGGCGAGTCATGGGTGTTTGCATGTATGCTTGAATGCATGCATTTACCTCTGCCTACCCCTTCGGGGATTACAGGCGTGAAGTTAAGTTAAAGTATTATTCGTGCACACTAATTTACTGCAAACAAGGCTCTAGTGGCAACGCAGCTTAAACCGTGACTCAGCGTACCCGGTCACTACGCGAAACGGCCAGTCATTTCTTAAGAGATCCTCAAATAGTAGAATACTTCAAAGTTGACGTTATGAGAGGGTTACTTGAACATACTATTATACAATTTGAGAATGGTATGGTTTTGAGTGAATATTATTGTAGTCCTTTGTATGTGTGTAGAAATGGGTATTCTATTCAAGTGTTTACCGTACAACGACAATATTGACAATTGTAAAGACAGTGGCTGGCAAGGGCAAAGGGATTGTTACAGTCTTTGCAATGCACGAGTGAGACGCTTAGTTGTGGATACAACGTATTTGTACGCATGTGAATGCGTGTGTGCAAGCGAGAGAGGAGCGCGACTGGTTTCTTCACAACACCCACTCTGAGACACCGTGCATGTACACATGGTCACGTTTAACCACAACGAAGCACCAGCTGCATTCGTGAATTGCAAGATCCACAAATCTAAGTTCTGTCTTTGTATCTTTCATTCGACCCGGCCCTTTCGACGACCCGGTTAGTCCAGCGGTGTGAAATGACCGTTTGATTCGAAGGGTCGCGGGTTCGATCCCCGCACCGGGACAAATATTTGTATGGCCTACAGATATTTGTTTCGGGTCTGGGTGTTTGTGTATGTGTTGTATGTATACAACGGTACCCACGACACAGGTTTATACCTACTGTAAGGCTGTGAGTGTAAGCGTATTTTATTTTTTATTTTATTTATTCATGTTCTTAAATCATGCATCAAAAAGATTTGAGAATATTCGTATTTTGCTGGGTATTGAGGTTATGCTTCTATTGCGGTGGCACAGCGATTACTCTGTTCTTAAAAATTGCAGGATGATATTACATAGAAACGTAACTTCACGCCTGTAATCCCCGAAGGGGTAGGCTGAGGTAAATGCATGCATTCAAGCATACATGCAAACACCCACGATTCGCCGGTTACGTTTTGGCCCATGTAACAGGTGGCGAGCCTGTTGACATCTCCGGGCACATTACCAAACTTTGAGGTACTGGGAAATTTCCAGAAAATGGAAAAATCCCAATAGAACCAGAGATAAAGGCTTTTTCACCATTATCTCTGATAACCCCTACCCGGGAATCGAACCCAGGACCTCAGCGTAGTAGTAGTGGCCTGCTACCACTAGGCTACCGAGGCAGTTTGATATTATATTACATAGATATGACTTGATATTACATAGGCTAGGTATAACTTTCTTAATGAATTAGCTTCTCGCCAACCTCGTCTCTAGTTCCCGTTTTGCCGGTCATGGTTACCTGGAAACTTTCAACCCTCACTCTATCTTGGAAGTAAAATTTCCATTAAGAAAGTCTTGTATAATTTACAGTCATGGGAACTCTCATCTAAAACAAAATAACAGAAATAGCTTTTATTACTAACGCATAAGGTGGTCAATTGGCCAGTTCTATGTAAAATTATTATTTAGTTCATACTAGCTGTTGTACTAAGTGTTCTTTCTTAAAGTCAGCTCTATCTCTGTACCAAATTTCATTAAAATCGGTTCAGTCGTTTGGACGTGAAAAGCTAACAGACAGACAGACAGAGTTACTTTCGCATTTATAATATTAGTAGGGATTTCTTGATCGCTGACGCTCCACACTCTGCCAACCGCATTTTAGCGTGAAGATTCGAATATTGTTATTCATTTTTACTTTTTCTTCTTTACTTTACTTCAATTCTTCACAAAAATCCAACACATCGCAAAACTTTGTAAACGAAAACCAGTGTAATTAACACACGAGACATCTTATATTTTTTTTTTGCATGCACCAATCCCTCTTGAGTCCCATATTAATCACGCCCACAATTAACCTTCACGCCGCTCCAAGCCTCAGGAGGGTAGTTAGAGAGGCCTCTCGGACCTCCGCAATAAATATTCGCCTGAAATTAGTACACGGCTAACCAGAGGGAGAATTGATCATTTGTTTCAGAGATCGTATATAGGAATTTTTCAGGTAATTCCTATTGCAGTACCTGCTATGTTTTTCTCTTGAGAAGTTTTATAGGCGAGGGTGATCATTCAAGCTGGAATAATATAATTGATACCTATACATATTTTAGGCATTTTAGCAGCTTCTGAGATATTAGTACTGAGGGCATGAATTCAAAGTGTTATTTATGTAATGATAGTAGCAAGTGGCAAACAAACGTACTGGTTGCAGTCAGATTTTTTTGTCAAATGAAATGCAGCAGATCTTGCCCAGAATGAGGAAATTGTGGAACGAACTTCCCTCTGATGTGTTCTCCCGGCGCTAAGATTTTCAAAACTGGCTCAAATTATTTTTACAAATGAGATTTATTGGCACAACGACATGACCTGGTTGTTCCGGAGTTTCAAATTAAGAAGAATGAAGAAAAATTGATTATCACGTCACAAAACCATTCTTCAAGAATTATCGGCGACTGACATATTTCAAAACGCATTGTGACTCCATTCGATATGTTTCTTTGCAAGCAAAACTAATCCCTATACCCTTCGTTGGGCAATGCAGCGATATGTCGCATTCAATTAGTGTCGAGGATCCGCCATGATGTATTGGATTTGTGCTGAAAATGGAAACTGTACCGTATTGTGGGTATTATGTAAATACAGCAATGTAGGTATAATTAGTTAAATGAAACTATTCTGATCCTATTTTCAAAAATAATATAATGTGACTGTTTGTTGTTGGAGAATATCTATGGGCAACAAAGACTTTTTTATGTAATGGAAGTGGTAAACAAGCATGCAGTTCACATTGTTGTTAATTGATGACTGCAATCTATAGACACTAACATAAAGACTAAGGTCGAATGCAGATGCGTTACCACTCCTGAGACCTAAGGTGTTATGCCTCTGTACCGGAAATTAAAGGGCCGTACATTACCACTTGACCGAAACACGATAGTGCTGAACACTACTATTTAGCGGGAAGTATATTAGGTAATGCGATGGTGCCTACGCCCGGGAGCTCCGTCACTGGAGCTCTATCATCAGTGACTTGTCTATACATATATAACTTATTTATTGGTGGTAGAGCTCCAGTGACAGATAGAGCTAGCGGGCGTAGGGATTACCGCATTACCTATTCTACTTGCCGCTAAATAGTATTGATCAGCACTATCGTGTTCCGGTCAGGTGGTAATGTAGGACTAATTTTATTCTTAGGTTTTCGCGAGCTACACTCATTGAAATAAAACTGTTTTTACGGATTTATCTCGCGTATATTAAACTAAAATGATTTTTAAAATCAACCCGACGTTTCGGTCGCTTTTCAGCTTCCGTGGTCCCGGGCAGACTGAGGTGACATTTGTCTGACAGAAGTTTGAAAAAATTATATGTAGCTACCTCCATCGATTTCGTAAACGCCTTGCGTAGCGTTCAGGACTAACACAATAATTACTTATGGTATCTTGAGGTCTTGCAGACTGCTGCGGCTGGGATTTAATCTTGCTAAGTATGGGATCCCATGATGTTGATAATCGCCATCCATCTTCTCTATTGAAATTTGGGTGTTTTTTAATTTCAATAGCCTCGCGTACCATTCGTGGAATGGGTTTGTGTTCTCTAGCGAGTATTTGAATTTTATCAAACCGGATGTAATGGTTCGGCTTATCCGCTATGTGTTCACAGACTGCAGACCTCCCTGTTCTTCGGTTTTTGACATCAGCAATGTGCTCTTTAACGCGATATATGAGAGTCCACAATAACAATCTAATTTATAAATGCCAGAATTTTGTAATGGAATATTACTTTTAATGGGTCTTAAATACTGATGAAGTATCATCAGAGCACATTGCTGATGTCAAAAACCGAAGAACAGGGAGCTCTGCAGTCTGTGAACACATAGCGGATAAGCCGAACCATTACATCCGGTTTGATAAAATTCAAATACTCGCTAGAGAACACAAACCCATTCCACGAATGGTACGCGAGGCTATTGAAATTAAAAAACACCCAAATTTCAATAGAGAAGATGGATGGCGATTATCAACATCATGGGATCCCATACTTAGCAAGATTAAATCCCAGCCGCAGCAGTCTGCAAGACCTCAAGATACCATAAGTAATTATTGTGTTAATCCTGAACGCTACGCAAGGCGTTTAAGAAATCGATGGAGGTAGCTACATATAATTTTTACAAACTTCTGTCAGACAAATGTCACCTCAGTCTGCCCGGGACCACTGAAGCTGAAAAGCGACCGAAACGTCGGGTTGATTTTAAAAATCATTTAAGTTTAATATACGCGAGATAAATCCGTAAAAATAGTTTTATTTCACTAATTTTATTGTATAATGAAGGTGGCAAGGCAATCAAGCATGCAGTTAACATTGATGTTAAGTGATGACTGCAGCCTATAGACACCCACACAAATACCAGAGGTCAAAATTCAGATGAGTTGCCACCCCTGAGACCTTAGTTGTTATGTCTCTGTGACAGTTATTACGGGGTCGTACAAAATTCTGGCATAGAGTCATAAATAATACCTTAGGCTTCAGCATACTCCATAATCGCTGAAAAACTGCTTATTAACAGGTTCTCTGTCTCATGTGAGCATTAGCATTGTTTAAACTACTTGTTTAAAAGGAACAGGGAATGGGTTATAATAAAATTGTATCCAATAAATATTAGAGGATTATTTCAGTATATTATCCCTTTTTACTAAACAATTTACTTATAAAAATAATCGCGTTGGTAATTAACGATAACAGGCAGTATTATAGAAGCAAACTTTATGTTTTTAAAAGGAATAAAGGATCATTACGTAACTAGCCAAAATTCACCCAAAGCGTGGTATCGGCTAAGTTAGTGCGGCCGCGATAAGGTACGAATTAGCCGGCTAATGACGCCCGATAGCTGTAGCCGAAACCTCGATTACGAAATAATGATAACAATGCTTTTAAAATGGAATTTAGGGGTTTTAGAGCAAGAAATAAAAGTAAAGGCTTGTTTGTACACGCATTTGTAAAGCCAAGAGGTATTTTGTTGGACCCAATGCTTAATGCGTGAATATTTAAAACACCTTCAGTGTTTTTTTATCTAATGAAAATCGCAAACAAGCCTATAGACACTAACACAAAGACCAAGGTCAAAATGCAGATGCGTTACCACTCCTGAGGCCTAAGGTGTTATACTTCTATGTCGGAAATTACAGGGCCGTACATTACCACCTGACCGGAATACGATAGTGCTGAACACTACCATTTAGCAAGTATATTAATTAGGTAATACGGTGGTGCCCGCGAGCTCTTTAGAAACATAAATAATAAAACAAAATTTCTAAGGAAACCCAATCATTCCCCAAGTACCTATATACCTACAAAGACAACATAAATACGATGCCAAAATAAGTTATTTTTCGTTATCAGATAATGAGGTATATCAATGAGCTGTCCATATGTGTATAAGTTAGGTGCTAGTTTCTGCGAGTCTATTCTTAGAGGCCTCTCGTATGAATTATTTAAGAGGTGGCCAGCAAACAGTGTTATTCTGGATCGAGGCAATATAAGAATCGCTTTCAGTTTCTGATAAATAATGACTGATGTAATAATTTTCCGTACCCTTAAAGATTGCGCCTTTTCGTTGAAATAAGAAATTATTTTTCTCACTTTCGTGTACATCGCTTATGTAGTAAACTTACATAAACTTAATACTTAGGTAATCATTTAATATTTATTCGGGATATCATAATGGTTTGGTTTCTCAAGAGTTCCTAAGTTTTCATAATCTTTCTGATGGGAAACTTTCACGACCGGTTTATGAGACACAGACCTGCTGTGCGACCGCCTATCGACATAGCTGTTGTCGTTGTCATTGCTGTCAAATGTTCATGTCGATTTTTGTTTTAACTAAATAACAATAAGAATAAATAATCTACCATAAGAAGCTCACAACCTCATGGAAGCTCCAAGTCACTCAGCGGTCAATGGAAAGGGCTATCCTCGCCGTTTCCCTACTAGATCGAAATGAAGAGATCCGTCCGATCCGCACGAAAGTCGCTGACATAGCCAAGCAAATTTCCAAGCTGAAGTGGCAATGGGCATGGCACATAGCTCGGAGAACCGATAGCCGCTGGGGCAGAAAGGTTCTCGAGTGGAGACCACGTATCGGCAAACGCAGCTTAGGACGTCCACCTGCAATATGGACCGACGACCTAGTCAAGGCTGCAGGTACCCGCTGGATGCACGTCGCTTCCGATCGGTCGGCGTGAAGGTCATTGGGGGAGGCCTATGTTCAGCAGTGGACGTCCTATGGCTGATATGATGATGATGATGATCGCTTGTTTCTCACCTTCGAAAGCAAGAAAAACGATCAGATTATCCTTACTGCTTTTAAAGGAGCTACAAATCGACATGAGAATTTGACAGCAATGACAACGACAATAGCAATGTCGTTAAGCGGTCGCAGCCCTGGTGACAGATGGACAAACTGACGGGCAACGTAGTCTTAATAATATGATCATTTTTTACAAATTGGGTAGGTACTGAACCCTAAAAATCGACAGTCGGGTGTGGAATTCGGGAGCTCAATTGGTAGCTGAGCTGGGTGCTCCCAGTGGTTGCGGATTCAAATCCCGTCTGTAATCAAACTTTCTGTCCAAATTGTAGATTTTGTATGTAAGGAAAGCTTATAACAGACTTGCAGTCCTCATTGACTTTACACCAGACGTATTATTGTCTATTCTATGGCTGAAGCCAAAAATAATATTTCCAACTTTTCCTTGAAAAAAAATTACTCGCACAAGCGTAAGTATGCTCTCACTTCGTCTTACGAATTTTCGATCAGGTCACGTGTCCTGACGCGAGTTTAACATTTTTCACCCATCACAAAAAGTGCACAACGCCGCTAAAGAATATTTCACTTCAAAAATAATTCTGTTTGATGCTTGATATATTTTTTTTATTTTTTGTAAGGCAATGTTAACATTTATTGTAAGGCAGAACAACGTTTTCCGCATCAGCTAGTCAATGTATGTTTGTATCTGCACGCCAGGTCCCTAACGGGGTAGATATCCCGGTCCGGTGTGTCCGGACACACCTCTCGTGCCTCATCTACCTTCATCATTCTCTTCATACATGCACGCCGATTTCTAAGACTTTTGACCCCACCATCAGACAGAACTCGACCTATTTGGTCATGGTAGGTCAGTCTTGGTCTTCCTGGGCCTCTGCAACCATCCACATTCGCATGTATCCGTTAAGTCATTCGTTCATTCGACATCAGCTAGTCAAATAATAAGAAAACGAGAAATATCATCAAATGGAGCCAATACATTGACAGATGATACACATTCAGCACGTACGACCCCGGATCGTATCAATTTGGCCACAATAACCCTCCCATTAATATCCCGAGGTCCCGACCGAGATAATCGTCGTTATGGACGAAAATTTTGTTTATCGCACAACTTTGCCACACGATTATGATTCTGATAATGAATCAATGTGATATAATGACAAAATAGGGAAAAACTGCGTGTTTACTACCGTTTCCTGGTGGGGACGGTAAATGGTTGTTTGCAGCGATTTCGTGATAGTCAGATACTTAATATTGACTGATAAGTGAGTGAAGTCTGTAAACATCTTCACGAAAATAGTATGTATTATATACTGCATTGAGATATCTTCACAAGAATATTGTAAATGTGAACGTTTCTTTGTTTGGATGTTTGTCCGTCAATCACGCTGAAATTACAGAACGGATTTTGGTGAAATTTGTTATACAAATAGCGTATTAGCTGACTTCGATTATAGGATACTTTTTATTCCAAAATAATGTGCCTGTGGGATGCCATGGGATGATTTGATGAGTTTCCACAGGGTCGCGAAAATCGACCTAAACGCGGGCGGAGCCGCAAGCAACAGCTAGTACTAAATAAATGTGAAAGAATGGATGTTTGTTTGTTGCTCAATCACTCTAAAGCAAAGCACTCTTTGTGCAAAGATGACTACCCAATGGGACAGCCATCTTTGCACAGGAAGACCGTACCGATGGTAGCTTCATCTGAAGAGCCCTAAGTCAAATCCAGTCAAAAGCAATAGCGATATTTACGTAGACAATGATGGTAGAGCTCCAGTGACGGAGCTCGCGGGCGTAGGCGCCACCGCATTACCTAATACACTAGCCGCTAAATGGTAGTGTTCAGCACTGTCGTGTTCAGGTCAGGTGGTAATGTACGGCCCTGTAATTTCCGGCACAGAGGCAAAACACCTTAGGCCTCAGGAGTGGTAACGCATCTGCATTTTGACCTCTGGTCTTTGTGTGGGTGTCTATAGGCTGCAGTCATCACTTAACATCAATGTGAACTGCACGCGTATTTGACACTTCCGTTACATTAAAAAAATCTACTGTGATCTAGTTATTAATTAGTTTGTGTAACTATTTTTAATATTACTTATGTTTCTTACGTTTATTTCTAATATTATCCACTAATATTACAAACGTTATGTTTTACGGCTTACCACATACAATGTAGATAACATGTTAAAGGCAATAAAGCGTTTAAGCGCTTTCTTAAACTAACCACAACTCGCTGACCCGCTTTCCACTGACTAAGATTGATCATAGAGTAACGTAATTGTATGCAAATCTAAACAGACCGCAACTGGGAACTTGTGTAGGGTGACTGCAAACTCTGATGCTTTATTGTTCTATGTTTTTTTGACATATTTATATAAGAAGGACTGAAAAAAACAGAAATATTCAATATAAAAAAGTATAAACACAAATGAGTAGCTAAAGTAGAAAACAACTAGATGTCATCGAAGACGTATCCGGTCATCCAAAACCATGTCCGGTCGTTGACTATAACTAGTACTATAGTCAACAATAGTTAAAGTCAACGACCAGACATTTCTTTTATGGTACAAATTTAGTGTACAAAAATAAGTGTCCGACTTTTGAGCGTATTTATTTGTTCCTCGTCAAGGATAAGGCAAAATATCCATTGAAAGTGCTATTGGGATTTTCCCATTCTCTGGAAGTTGCCCAGTAACCCTCGAAGTACGATGTATGATAACGTTCCCGGAGATGTCAATGGGTTCACCACATAGGGTCAAAACGTGTATGTTTGCATGTACGCTTGAATACATGCATTCACCTCTGGCTACACATTCAGGGACTACATACGTGAAGTTAGTTATAGCCGCTCCAGAGAGTAGTCGACTTCAGACACAAGAAGTTTCACCCTCACCGACTGGACACCTGGCAGTGCTCAACGTTGCGATTTTCTCATGCGTTTCTGCCCAGAACGTGTAAATTGTGGAACGAACTTTCCTCTGAGGTGTTCCATCGGTGTTACAATATGGGGTTCTTCAAAAATGGCGTCAAAAGAGTCCTTCAAGGCTGGCAGCGCGTTGGCAACTCCCCTGGTGTTGCAAATGTTCATAGGCGACGGTGACCACTTTCCATCAGGTGGCCCGTCTGCTTGTCTGTCAGCTTAATGACATAAAAAAAAAGTTACGTCTGCATCCAGATTACTAACGAAGTCGTTCGAAAAGTCTGAAAAGAACCAACAGGATTATTGATAAAAATCTCCACAATTCGCTCTCACCGTTTCTGATCAAACATGGCGCTCAATGAAACTCAGTTAAGGAGCACAAAGGCTCAGATTATTACTGCCATTCCAATGCATAAAGAGAACATCTATAACATGCATTGTGACACAGACAGTTACATAGATTTATCTATAGGATTAAATGGGCTTGTTCAACAACATACAACTTCATAATTTCTGTAGCAGATGCAAAAGATCTTGTACCCCAACCCAGATACGGTAAGTTATTTGCTTCGAGGTTTTAAGCCGAAAGTTTAAGCCATCTGTGCGTTATCTGAAAAGGTACATTGAAATCTACAAAAGAATCTCTTTATTTACGTAGACCCTGAAGCCGACCTGATCGGTCAAGCTACGATAATCTAGTATTATAAACACGACATCTTTCTTATTGAAGTCACTTTTTGAAATGTATTAGTAACTTAATCATCACACCGTATGCATCCAGACTACCAACAAAGTCGTTCGAATATTCGGAAAGGAACCAACACGATTATCGATAAAAATCTCGACGATTCGCTCCCACCGTTTCTGATCAAATACGGTGCTCAATGGAACTCAATTGGGGAGCACAAAGACTCGGATGATTACTGCCGTTCCAATGTATAGGTGTTCTAACTGCATTGTGTCAGATTGTGCATTTTATCTAGGTACTAGAAGATTGATTCGGGGTAAACAGGCTTCATTAAATGAAATGGATTTATTCATTTATAAATTTTATTGCTGTAGTTATTTGGAAATTTTTTGTTTTTTTTTATGTAATGTAAGTGGCAATCAAGCATGCAGTTAACATTGATGTTAAGTGATGATATAGACACCCACATGAAGACCAAGGTCAAAATGCAGATGCGTTACCACTCCTGAGGCTTAAGGTGTTATGCCTCTGTGCCGGAATTTTTTTAAATTACAGGGCCGTACATTACCACCTGATCGGAACACGATAGTGCTGAACACTACCATTTAGCGGCAAGTAAATTAGGTAATGCGGTGGTGGAGCTCTCCGCCACTGGAGCTCTACCACCAGTCAAAAGTTCAGTACAGTCTGTACAGTATGTTATATATTCGTAACTGTTGTCATGAATGTCGTCACCGACCACATTAGCTAATCATTACATAGATAGGTCTGTCAATTCTTGTTAGAAAACATGTAAGGCTAGAGTGTCCGGTTTCGAAGCCTGGATCAGCACTAACAATTGTGTCACCAATTACAAAATTAGAAAAAAAAAAAAATTAGAAAAGTTACAACAACACCATCAAAATTTTCTTAAAATCGAAGTTTAGAAACTTGATCCCAAAAAATAACTTGTTGAATATTTCTCCCCTTTGGATACATTCAAAACTAACGTCTCCATACTTGAATAACGGGATATCAAGCAGCGTCTATCCTCAATAGTTCAGTCTCAGATTCTCTCGTTTTTCCGACACGTTTCGAGACGGTATGACAGTCCAAGGGACATCTCATGGAAGGAGAGGACATAGTAAAGATCGTGCCGATGCTGTGCCGATCCAATCAAAGCGGCTACTCGGTAATTTTATGAGTGCACCCGAGACGCATCTGTCCGCACCCCAGATGCGTTGCCACCCCTGAGGCTTGAATATATGTCGTTGACTAAACTATTACTACTTGAACTATATCTTATTAATTTTAAGGAAAGTATGACACTTAGCAATTGTTATATTCGTCAACATGCAATTCGCTATTACCTTTAGTCAAAAAATCTAATACAGGAAGTCAAGAACGCCTCGAGATAGCGAGCCCCTGAGAGAGTCCATAAAAACTTTATTTTAAACCTTCGTCGGCGATACAAAAGGAAGTAAGTACGTCAACGTTCCATTTTACGATGCAATGTTGGAAATAAAAAGTGAACCAGTGTAGCTCGATGTGTACCTACCTACTCGTTTATTATTCGAAACTGAGCTATTTCTGATTAATTGTCTCACTCATCACGACTCTTACCAGTCTTCTTATTGACTTTAAAGTAAGGTTCCATCACCCTCTTTTGGAGGAGAATTCTTCCGCTAGTGCAGTGAGTCAACCAAACAAACGCAGTCAAAATTCTAAAGGGTCCATTCTAAAGGCGCGATAAATTAACAACATTAAGAAGAAGACCTCCAAAATTTGAAAGTATTTCATCAAATAAGAGCCTTATTAAATTTAAAGAGAATCAAAAAAAACTTGCTCAATAAAGTGGGTGTAACGTTCATCAACTTGCAATCCGCCATTTCCTTTAGATGAAAAATCTAATACAGGAAGTCAAGAACGCCTCGAGATAGCGAGCCCCTGAAAGAAAGCCATAAAAACTTTACTTTAAACCCTCATCGGCGATACAAAAGCAAGTACATCAGCATTCCATTTTACGATGCAATGTTGAAAATAATAGCGAACTAGAGTGGAGAGTCGAACTGGTGGTAGAGCTCCAGTGACAGAGCTCGCGGGGGTAGGCACCATCGCATTACCTAACATACTTGCCACAGCACTATCGTGTTCCTGTCAGGTGGTAATGTACGGCCCTGTAATTTCCGGCACAGAGACATAACACCTTAGCCTCAGGAGTGGTAACGCATCTGCATTTTGACCTTGGTCTTTGTGTGGGTGTCTATAGGTTGCAGTCATCACTTACATCAATGTTGTCAACTGCATGCTTGTTTGCCACTTCGATTAAATAAAAAACAATATATATTTAATTTAATGTATGGCCTTGCTGGAAGGAGGTAATTGTAACCATATTAAACCTTACAACAGCCTCAATAGCCTAGTGGTAGCAGGCCACCACTACTACGCTGGAGGTCCTGGTTTCGATTCCCGGGTCGAGGACTATCAGAGATAACGGTTTAAATTCCTTTATCTCTGGTTCTATTGGGATTTTTCAATTTTCTGGAAGTTTCACAGTACTTCGGAGTTTGGTAATGTGCCTGGAGATGGCAACAGGCTCGCCAACTGTAACATGGGCCAAAAACGTAACCGGCGAATCGTGGGTGTTTGCATGTTTGCTTGAATGCATGCATTTAACTCTGCCTACCCCTTCGGGGATTACAGGCGTGTGGTTACGCTACATTATTGAACCTTACAGATTACAGATCATCATGATCATCACTGCAGCCAAAAGACGTCCACAGCTGGACAAAACCTTGCCCAAAGACGCCCACAACGGTGTTGTGTGGCATTAGGGGAGAATATGCCATTTGCCATAGTCACCACGCTCGGCAGGCGGATTGGCGATAGCAGTGGCGGTAGTTTTATCACGGGACGCTACTGCCCATCGCGCGTTATTATATTTACTACCGCCCCTTTAGAATTTTGACTGCCATTGTTCGGTTGACTGACTGCACTAGCGGAAGAATGCTCCTCCAAAAGAGGGCGATGGAACCTTACAGGTAGTTAAAGTGAGAAGAGTGGTAAGAGCCACGATGAGCGAGACAATTAATCAGAAATCGCTGAGTATCGAATAATACGCGAGTAAGAATCATCGAGCCATCTCTAGTTTTTTTTTATGTAATGGAAGTGGCAAACAAGTATGCAGTTCACATTGATGTTAAGTGATGACTGCAGCCTATAGACACTTACACAAAGACCAAGGTCAAAATGTAGATGCGTTACCATTCCTGAGGCCTAAGGTGTTATGCCTCTGTGCCGGAAATTACAGGGCCGTACATTACCACTTGACCGGAACACGATAGTGCTGAACACTACCATTTAGCGGCAAGTAAATTAGGTAATGCGGTGGTGCCTACGCCCGCGATCGCCGTCACTGGAGCTCTACGAGCAGAAAAAAAAGGTTTAATAAGGTTACAATTACCTCCTTCCAGCTAGACTATACATTAAATTAAATAGTTTTAATCGCGGCCATACATTACAATTTAAAAACTCGACCAATGGCATTATGGTCTACACCCGACCCTTTGCCAGAAGCAAAGAAAAAAAAAATACATTACAATTTTACTGCATTAATAACCAAAAGTGCTAACTTTTGATATATTTGGTTAATTTCCTACAAGGCAACTCGCAAGTTATTGTACAATGCGTATAAATAAAAACGAGCGAACTACGTTGGGTTGAGGATATAAATTTATGTCAACTTTGCTAATATTTTTATTACAAGATAATATTTATTTCATTTGCAAAGATAATATGCCTACTTCCGAACATTGTAAGTGCGAAAATGTGTATCTGTATACAGACAGATACACATTTTCGCACTTACAACTGCAGTCATCACTTTTTTTATGTTATGGAAGTTACAAACAAGCATGCAGATCACATTGATGTTAAGTGATGGCTGCAGCCGATAGGCATCCACATAAAGACCAAGGTCAAAATGCTCAAAATGCAAATGCACTCCTGAGGCCTAAGGTGTTATGCCTCTGTGCCGGAAATTACAGGACCGTACATTACTTAACATCAATGTGAACTGCATGCTTGTTTGCCACTTCCATTACATATAAAACAGTTGGGAAATCTTTTTTAATATATGTAGGTAGGTATGTCTTTAACATTCTTATTCGTTCTTCATCAATTATGATCGAACAATTTCAACAGAGATGGATTATAAACTGATGAAATTATGAACCGTATCGTTAAAATTATCCGACATGAGTACAGCTTTCCCGTCGTATGTCGCATGAAAAGGCAATTTTTTCAGGGAAATTGCCAATCAGTGGTGAAGCTTCATATCGAATACACATAATATTTAGGTATAATCTGTGGTGTATCACTCACCGATCGCGTTCATAATGAAGATGTAAGAAAGAACCTTTGTGTGTATGATAGTATCGGTGTAAAATGCAAAAAAGGCATGCTCCGATGATTCGGACATATAGAAAGAATGTCGAATGAGCGAATGACTAAACAGATATACATTTCGAATGTGGATAGTTGCAGAGGCCCAGGAAGACCAAGACTGACCTACCGTGACCAAATAGGTCGAGTGCTGTCTGATAGTGCGGTCAAAAGTATTAGGAATCGGGGTGCATGTATGAAGAGAATGATGAAGGTAGATGAGGCACGAGAGGTATGTCAGTACCGGGATATCTGGCGCTCCACATTCTCTGCCAACTCCGCTCGGGACCTGGCGTGAAGATACATACATAATATTTAGGGTTCCATAACTAAATGGTGAAAAGGGGCATTTGAACGTTTCGGTTTTGTCACACTGTCCGACAAGATATATTATGGAAGGAGATTTCGTCTTATTTCGGGTCTGTACTCTGTAGAGCGTTATCTCTTACTTAAGTTTTGACCAATACCAGACTACTAGTGCTTTCGTAGGCTCGATGTGCTATATTTTACCTGACCCTACTGAGTTTTGTTCTGGCAGGTTTTTCTCAGTAATGTGGGCTTTCAAACTCTGCCAGTGAATGACAAAGAATGTCCGATATTTTTTTGTTTAGTCTTATCTTGCCGTTTGTAAAAGAAAGTATGAAACATTCTGTTGATACCTATTTTTAATATTAAGTATTTTTGGACCATTATTAGGACATCATTATATTAAACAAAGTATCAGTTGTTATTCGCCTTAATTTTATATTTGTAATTTGACCTATCACAAGCAAATTCTATTATTTCCAAGTGATTAAATGAACTTTCGAATTTGAATTAAAACAATACGAAGTAAATGTCTCTAAAACGTACATTCATAAAAGATTCATATTGTAAGCAATTACATTTTTTAACAAGACATTTGAATCGTTGAGTAAAATCAACTATTCGGTCGGATTGAAAACTCCGCCTCATTTCCCATGCAGATTGGAAAACTTTTGAAATAACCAATTAAATAATAACCGATACTCGACTTGTGCCCTGAGTGATGTTTAAAATTCATCTGGCGGCTCATTTGAATGTTTATAATTCACATTGTTATTTAAAAGCGGAATGAGCGGCACTGATTTTATGTATCTACATTTATTTATTTATTTATTTACTCTTTTTATGCACGAAGATGGTGTACATAAAGGCGGACTTAATGCCACTAGGCATTATCTCCCAGTCAACCTTTGGGTTATGAAGAGAGCGACGATGTAGGTGCAAAACGGGTCTAAATTTAGAAATTATGGGTGTAAAATGATTTGATCAAAAAATTATATTAATAAATATAGTATATAAATAGATATATAATAAAAATTACATATATACAGCAACTATACATATGGTACAAACACATACATACAATTTATCTACAATACCGAAAATAATTTAGTTACCATACTATAAAGCAATGCAATAGATGTGAAGGAAAGATTTGACAAATCGGGCAGGACTTCAGTAGCTCAATTGGAAGAGCGGCTGGACTAGATTCCCAGTAGGCCGCGAGTTCGAGTCTCGCCTGAAGTCAAATTTTTCTTTCCATATTTCTTTAAAAATAAAATATATTTCACAAGCATGTGTTAATGCGAAATAATATAAAAACAATTATTAAGGGTAAAAGCGACTTCTTTACGATATTCAATTAACTGAAAAGTCTATTATATCGGTTGCCTAACTAGCATAGTTGGTAATAGATGGCGCTGCTGCTACCATAAAGCAATGCAATAGATGTGAAGGAAAGATTTGACAAATCGGGCAGGGCTTCAGTAGCTCAATTGGAAGAGCGGCTGGACTAGATTCCCAGTAGGCCGGGAGTTCGAGTCTCGCCTGAAGTCAAATTTTTATTTCCATTTTTCTTTAAAAATAAAATATATTTCACAAGCATGTGTTAATGCGAAATAATATAAAAACAATAATTTAGTTAGGTACGACCATAGATTTATTATCTACTATGAGTACGACTGACAAGGAACTGGATGCGTCAAACACAGCAGCGACGGGAAGTTGAAAATAAAATTTTAATCGCTCAGTTATTTAGAAAAAGAAATGTTTTTTTTTTTCTATTATAACTATTTTGACAAAACTCCCATGTTAAAAATTAAAAATTATAAAAAAAAAAATATAACTATTTAAAGATGTTTTTTATTAGATTTTTAATAATATAAAAATAAGTCGCAGAACGCACGAACCGATTTCCACAGTTTTGCATTCGTTGGAAAGAAAATTCAGAAAAAAATATTTGAAAACGACATCCACGCAGGCGAAACCGCGGGCTAGTTAAAAATTATAATTTTAACAAATTATACGTTAATGTAATAAAATTAAGTTAAGTAAAATTGTATTTTAATGAACTCTTAAAACCAGAGACAACAACCAAATAAACCGGCCAAATGCGAGTCGAACTCGCGTTCAAATGGTTCCGTTGATTGATGAATTTCCTATGTTAGTTATCTTTCTATTATACTTCTGATAGGTTCTTCTATAATTGTCGTTCACCGAGTGAAAATAAAGTTTTAACTTGATAGATACGGACTATTTGTATGGGAAAATGAAATTATGGTTTTTACTATTTCCCTTCAATTTCTTCATATTTTCTTACCTTTTAAACCTTCCCTGGACTTTTTTACACGTTTTTGACAGTCCCACTATATAACTGCGGCAATAAGGAGGCTGAACATGTTTTTTAATTACGAAACAAAACGCAACGGATTGCGACAGACATAAATCAGATTACACTAGATATATAGTGGCACGCAATCCACGTTGCATCGCATGAATCATATCCTACGTAATGCGCTGTGTTCATCTCACTCGCTATCCTGATAAACAACGTGACATTTAAATGTTTACTGATGCTATGTATGCTATTGCTTTGGAACGCTTATATTATATTATAGCTTTTACCTGCGACTTTGACGCTAACGACTTTGAGACTAACGAACAGCAATTGATTTTTATACATATAGATTATGTGTACACAGGTGGTAATATTCATAAAAAGATCAAACCTCATAGCAGTCAGTAGCCAGGCATAGCAACATCTACCCAGATCTACGACGGTACTACGACGCTATTTCGGAACTCATATCTACATTCGCTTAAATTATATTTGTCACATATCTGTTAATGACTTACTTGATATTTAACTAAGCAGAGGCGCCATTGGCAACTCTCTTTTGTTTGTTTATAGCACTAGAACGCAGTTGATACCCATTCTATAAAACGAATTGCATTATTTTACAGTCGTGTTATTTAGCACTACCGAAGTTTAGTACTACCTATCCAAAATGTTGATAGAAATTAAAGTAACATATAACCAAAGCATTTTTCAACTTTGAACCAAACGCGTTTTAGCGTGTCATCGACGAAAGATCAATTTTTAAACATCAAAAGCTGAAGCAACTAGAAATAGTGAAAAAAACTCATCTGCCCGATACGGCAACGCTACGTAACGCAATTACGATAAAAAACCTACACCGCGCCCTCGCTTCAGGTACTTTCACATGACAAGCATTTCCGTCGGAGCGGATGTGTGAAACACTAATTTCAGATCGCAGTTTTACGTACACGGTAGACATGTAGTACGACTGGGATAACCTACTGGCAACCGATACATTTACAGACAACATACCATTTTGTGTGGGTGTTTATAGGCTGCAGTCATCACTTAACATCAATGTGAACTGCATGCTTGTTTGCCACTTCAATTACATAAAAAAAAAAAACCATAAAAAAAGGAAAATAGTATTCAAATATTGCAACATAATCATTGGATTCGTGATTTTTTTAGACCATCATGATGATGACATTAATTATAACAAAATTAACAAATTAAATTAGTACCTGTCTAGCAGATTATTATATGTATAATTGATAATTATGATCACTTAACGCAAGTTCCACAGCATTGTATAGTCCATTTTATTAGAAACCCAGATTTATTAACTATTTGCTAAGTGCCGATTAGAGATTACACAAAAGCAACTATTGCACCTAAAGTGGTAGCAGTAGATTGTAGAAAAACAAAGTTATTTTCAGCTGAATAACGGCTGCGGTTTGCAAACTCCGTCGCACTCTTTCTGCGAACTCCCTAACAATCAAACATGAAAAATAAACGTGCTGATCGCTGTCATCATACGAGTAAAGGAATTTACCTACATTTTTTCAAGCGACCGCTGGTTACTGGTACGGTGAAGTTCCAGCTGTAGCTATTAATAGCACGCGATTTACAATAATTGTATAACTATGCTAATTCGTAGAATTGTTTGCGCTTCAGTTAACAAATATTCGTGAAACATTAATTATAATTATAAATTACTGACATTTCATTCTGAAGATATCAAGTCACATCAGAACCAATGCGATCGTATTCGGCGTAAATATAAAATTACCAAAATCTTGTTTAATTTTTTTATGAAACGAGACAAAGCATTATGTGCCCGGAGATGTCAACAGGCTCGCCACCTATTACATGGGCCAAAACGTAACCGGCGAATCGTGGGTGTGTGCATGTATGCTTGAATGCATTTACCTCTGCCTACCCCTTCGGGGATTACAAGCCTGAAGTTACGTTTTTTTTTACAAAGCATTAGCGATGTACTTTACAGACACAATAACAGGTCATGGATTGACAGGGTCCATTGAGTAGGGTAGAGTTTAGGTCGAGATTACGACTTAGAATATGGGTTTAAGTATTATTTCTTTTTACTACCTTTGATAGTGTATATCTAATGTTATTTATTTAAAGTTTTTCTTTTCTAACTTCATACGTCATAAGTATATTTTGAAATCTATGTGATTAAATGATTTTTTAATTTAGGATTTTACTTTTTACCAGGTCGTTTTCACAACAAAATAATCACTCTATCCTCCAGCATTTAGCTTTCGCATCGCTAGTCCTTCCGACCGCGGACCGGAGCCACTATGGGGCTAGGGAGGCGGGTGGTCATCACGATATCGCCGGGGGCCCGCAGATGAAATATCCCCTCATAAATCTGCCACAACTCACCGCCACGAACGATCTTCTGTCTCTATTTTGTCCTCTTGCCAGTATCGTAACGGCCGTGAAAAAGTAATGCGACACATTTATCATGTTAGTTATTCGCATTACAGATTCACTGTAGATGGCTTAGAAATATTGATGCGATCGTTTGTCAAATCTATTGATGATGTCTTTGCAAATCTTGTAGTTATGCTTTAATGAATACCTTCAACTATTGGCGGATGGATTTTAGATTAATGTAAATCGCTTCGCTACACATAGATATAGGCGTTCTAAAAGATAAATGCAAATAAGATACGCTTACACTCACATTAAATTTTGACTTGTGCCGTGGGTTCCGTTGTACACACAAACACCCAGACCCGAAATAAATAGTTCACACAAATATTTGTCCCGGGGATCGAAGTCGAGGTCTCCGAATTAATAATAATTATTTTAGAAATTAAACTAGCAGATTTTCTCGCGTATACAACACTCCCAACCATCTTCTTACACCCGACGTTTCGGTCGCTTTCCAGCTGCCGTGGGCACGGGCAGACTAATTCGATAATAATTATTGTATGATAAGTATGTACGGCAAATAAAAAAACACACAGTTCACTTTGGTCAAAAAGCATTTAACTTTTTGTCACTTAATTGACATTAAAATAACTTCTGTAATTACACAAAGTGATATCTTAATATAAAGCGAATTGGAAAGCAATAATACGTAATGGGACAAGTGTAGATTTAGAACTTCCATGCCCTAAAACTATATTTGTTCCATACATTATTAAAGGTGTGGCGCAATTCTGTAACATTGACTGCCCTTTCTGTCCCCTTGACCCAGGTCTATTCCACATCGGTAGTCAGAAAAATTTCGCAAACAAAATTCCGTTCGATTAATCAAAAGCTATTCTTGAATCTTTATACATTTTTCGTTAATACTAGTTTCACGTAATAATACAACAGGTCTAGACAAGTAAAAGAATGTCATGAAATATTAAGTTTACTGGTGGTAGAGCACCAGTGACGGAGCTCGCGGGCGTAGGCACCACCGCATTACCATACTTGCCGCTAAATGGTAGTGTTCAGCACTATCGTGTTCCGGTCAGGTGGTAATGTACGGCCCTGTAATTTCCGGCACAGAGGCATAACATCTTAGGCCTCAGGAGTGGTAACGCATCTGCATTTTGACCTCGGTCTTTGTGTGGGTGTCTATAGGCTGCAGTCATCACTTAACATCAATGTGAACTGCATGCTTGTAACCCACTTCCATAACATTAAAAAAAAAAAAAAATAACCACCTTTGACATTTCTAAGTAAAACATATTTACAATGTATGTCATAAATCATTTATTTAATAAGTACTAGCTGTGCCCGCGACTTCGTCCACGTGAGGAAAAATATGATTGTTCAGTATCTACCCGGACGAAGTGTGGGCGCAGCTATTATTAAAGTAGCCTAAGTTACTCCTTATTACATCAGCTATCTGCCAGTGAAAGTCCCGTCAGCATCGGAGACACTCAAATTCTATTTATTTGTATGTAGGTATGTATGTATGTATAGTTGTATGGAGATAAAAGTAGCCTAAGTTACTCCTTATCACATCAGCTATCTGCCAGTGAAAGTCCCGTCAAAATCGGAGACACTCAAATTCTATTTATTTGTATGTAGGTATGTATGTATGGAGATAAAAATAGCCTAAGTTACTCCTTATTACATCAGCTACCTACCCGTGGGAGTCCCGTCAAAGTCGGATACACTCCAATTCTACTTATTTGTATGTATGTAGGTATGTATGTATGTATGGATGTATGGAGATTAAAGTAGCCTAAGTTACTCCTTATTACATCAGCTACCTACCCGTCGAAGTCTCGTCAAAGTCGGATACACTCCAATTCTAGTTATTTGTATGTAGGTATGTATGTATGGATGTATGGAGATAAAAGTAGCCTAAGTTATTTCTTATCACATCAGCTATCTGCCAGTGAAAGTCCCGTCAAAATCGGTTCAGCCGTTCCCAAGATTAGCCCCGCCAAACAGACAAAAATGGTAAAAAATGTTGTTTTGGTAAGTATATTATGTACCGTGTATACATACATATGCATTTAGTATAAAGCGGTTATTTTAATATTACAAACAGACACTCCAATTTTATTTATTTGTATAGATATAGATGTATAGATGTACACATTTATTATGGAAGGTAATATTCAACATAAGACCTAAAAATTCTGTGAAAATTTTTAGCGTCTACTTGCTACCGTAATTATGATCGAGCAAAACATATACGAAAAAAAAAACTCGTTTATTTATGCCCCCTTGGACCGCTTAACATTTTCATTTTCTTATTTTTTAACTTATTTTAGTAATTAATTAATTTTGTCCTTAATAACACAAATTATGTATTTCTGATACCGCTATCAGAAATACATAATTTGTTTTATTTTTAAAGAAAAATTTGACTGCAGGCGAGACTCGAACTCGCGACCTACTGGGAATCTAGTCCAGCCGCTCTTCCAATTGAGCTACTGAAGCCCTGCCCGATTTGTCAAATCTTTCCTTCACATCTATTGCATTGCTTTATGGTAGCAGCAGCGCCATCTATTACCAACTATTCTAGTTAGGCAACCGATATAATAGAGTTTTCAGTTTATTGAATATCGTAAAGAAGTCGCTTTTACCCTTAATAATTGTTTTTATATTATTTCGCATTAACACATGCTTGTGCTGCTGCTACCATAAAGCAATGCAATAGATGTGAAGGAAAGATTTGACAAAATCGGGCAGGGCTTCAATTGGAAGAGCGGCTGGACTAGATTCCCAGTAGGTCGCGAGTTCGAGTCTCGCCTGAAGTCAAATTTTTCTTTCCATTTTTCTTTAAAAATAAAATATATTTCACAAGCATGTGTTAATGCGAAATAATATAAAAACAATTACATAATTTGTGTAAATGTTAGCTTTCTAGCTATCACTACTTATGAGATACAGGCTTGTGACAGACGGACGGACGGACAGACAGACAGACAGACAGCGGAGGATTAGTTATCCGTAGGGTACATTTTTACCTTTTAGGTACGAAACCCCCTAAAAGATAGAACTTAGATACAGAATGGCTTAAAAATATTCGATATGATTCTTTAAATTGACATAACTTTTTTATTTCTGAACCAATTCACATGAAACAACCACTAAATGTTAAGTGAAACTTACCATAACATATTAGTGAAATTCGCAAATCGAATAAGCCGTTTCTGGTATTAGCGTGCACAAACACACAGACAAACAGACATTTTTCCGGGATAATAAGTAGTTGTGCCCAGTGTTGTGCGCCAAAGGTTAAAGTATAATCATACCAAGTTTCATTGTAATCGGACCGGTAGTTTTTCTGTGATGCTTGAACAAACAGAAGACAGACAAACAGACAAAAAATTTTCTAATCACATATTTGGGTTCGGTATCGATCTAGTAACATCGACTGGTATTTATTTTTTTTATATTTTTAATGTACAGAATTTACACTTCTACATACGTCGTTATGATGTCAAACACCGTAGAGCAGAGTTTTATTATTAGTATAGATTACATTTTCTACGCCTGAAACGTTTGCTATGAATGATATATAAGTGAAGATTTTTTGTTTAATACTACAACCCATGTGTTTTCAAAAAATGCTATGGCGGTATCACGCGCGTAGGTAAATAATTATTCACCTTGCCTGATGTTAAGGTCGCAGAGCGAGTTTATGTACACCGGAAACAAAATCAGGCCAAGCACACCTCCCTGAGGCACACCATTATTAATATTAGTCAGTTCACTTATATACTCGTCGATTTTTACGCGCCGTATAATAAATTCTAAAGGAGTAAATTTCAAGCCTTTGTACTAGTACCTACTAGGATAGAGACATCGAATGCTTTTTTAAAGTCTAAAAATACAGCTATGCATTTATAAAAAAAAGAAACTCTATCAAATTCCTTACAACAGTCCTTCATTCCAGAGTCTGGAAGACCGGGAAAAGCGGCACACAGGGCACAAGGAGCAGTTAGCGCGTGAGCAGCGCTACCTGAGGCGGCGGCTGGCACAGCTGCGAGCGACGCGTGATGTCACGCGCAGCCTCTCCGAGAGCTCGATGACGCACGCCCACACAACGCGCGCGGACTCGCTCTCTTCCTTAGAGTCCTCGTCCGGCGTGTCCACGGCCGAGAGGTCGCCGTCGTCGGTCTCTGAAAGCGGTGAGTGCCGTTTCGGTTGTTCGTTATTCGACATTCCGTTTTAGTTATTCGTGATTCCTTGTTAGTTGTTCGCCATTCCGTTTTAATTATTCGTCTTCCGTGTTAGTTGTTCGCTATTCTGTAATAGTTATTAGATAAATTGTCCGGTTATTCGCCGATGCGAGTTTATGTATGTCCTATTAATTATTTAATAAAACATAATTTTGCTGACATAACAAATTTTCAGGGGAATTTAGATATAGGTATGTATTTCACATATTTTTTCTACCGATAGAGTAACAGTTCATTGAATGAATTTATTACCTACCTATCGGTTTTGTCTCAGTTACCAAATATCATAGAGACTTATGCAAAATATGTGATTAGCGGAATTACTTCTTATCAACTACCAATGCATAGCCATCATCAAATACCATTATCATCAACATCACCATTTTAAGATAACAATATTCAAAGGCTAACGTCATAGCTAGATGGATAGCTATGTCAATAATTCCAGATTGTGCCCGGGCCAGTGTCGCGTATTGTATCCCGATTGATAATCCACTACTGACGTGGACAGCCATTGTTCTTGGGCCTTTGAACTCGACACTAAAAGCCTAATAGCTCAGACTTGGATCTTAAGACGCTCGGTTATGGTACATAGCTGGTCATAATCTATAATATATCTTGTATTATTCATATTCATCTTATAATTTATATATCCGTAATAATAAAGTATCCAACTAGCTCAAACTACACTATAATTTATTATTAAGAATCTTACGAACGAGTCACACATACGAGAAATTAAGCATAATTTAGTGAAAACTGAAGATATAATAAAAAATACTGCGACTCCTGGTATCTATCAGACATCCATTCTCTATAAATTATTATTATTATATATACAAATGACAACAATAATCAGGATTTGTTTCGAAATTAAAATAAGATTACTCAGTATAACTTACAAAGAAAACAAAAATTTGGATGCGTAACAGTGACCGTGAAGATTCAGCGAAAATCCTTTGTGTAAAACAAATAGAATTTCGCGTGAATGCTACACAAAAGGCTGTCACCGACGATAATCTAACACCTAAGCTGTTCTTTATAATAGTTCGTCATTGTCCCCAAAACACGCTTAGAAGACAAGTATTAAGTTAGGGTCTTAGACACAAATCTAAATAATAAAACATATTATTCATGTTTCTGTGGTCTAAGAGAATAAACGTGCAGTATATATATAGACAGACTTAATAAATAAAGTAAAAAAATATAGTACAGTAGTATTCTAACCAATCAAGAAAAGAATAGATAGTTGAGCATTGTATGAAAGTCTGAAAAAATAAGCGTTGGTTGAACTTGAGTGCAAAAGTGATGAATAAAGAACGAAATTTAACCGATTCTTTTAGTCATCATCGAAATCAAAATACTAAAATTATAAAACAGTAGAAGACATTATCAAAAGGGTAGTTTTATAATAAGAAAACGAGTTTGAAGTAAAATCCTGCAAACTTTAGGTAAGTACTAACGTGATGAAATCGAATCGACTGGAGATTCCGATACTTTCCCCCACCCTATTGTTCTACTTATGAAAAGACTGACATGTGCAAACAGGTCTAGTCTTTTCAAACGACCCGCTTCTTGTACCAACTCGTACCATACGCTCAGAGAGAACGTTTCATTGAATTCCAGTCGCGGACTGGGAACTGTAATCTGACTGAGCCATTGTGACTTAGTTGTAACAAGGCTTTCCGTATATTGTTGCCTTTTATTTATACATTCACTTCGTAATTTAACTGTCAGCCGCACACTCGGTGTACGTACGGACTTTGTTTGTGGACCGGGACGCGTTTCCGATTAAATGGAATAAACAAATAGATAAACAAAATGTTTGTTCTCAACTTTAATACATGTTTTAAATGCTAATCAGAATCGACACTTACCACAAACAGATGCAGAAGTTTTTAAAGGATGAGGATTATATAACATTTTAGTTATCTACAAAAAATGTGTTGTCCATCTGGAACATAATAATATTTATTTTAAAAATTTTGAATTTTTCGAAATAACACATGCGAGAGAAATATTTTTGATGAAAAATGAAAAAAAAGTCCAATACCACAGCCGCTCTTCCAACTAAACTACCGAAGTCCACACCTGCCTACCGAATTTCTTCTTCTTATTTATTCCATCTCGGCAATGAGTATTTACTAAATTAATTGATGGGTATTTATTTAATTCATGATGAGCAAGGCTCCTAACGGCAGATTTAAACAATGCTTTCAACGTCCTTAACCATTTTTATAGTACCAACACTCTACGACATTAACACCATCTAATATATCAAGAATATAATTTTATCAGTATTACTAGCGTTGCAGATTACTTCTTCAACAGAGGAATTAAACTATTGCAATCACAACATTAATCATTTCGTGACTGCAATCGATTCAGTCTAAATTAATACAGAAGCAAAAGTTGAAGAATAAAGAGGTATCGACATAGCAACCGCATTGCATATATCGTAACATAAACACAAAGAAAACAATTTCTTTATACATAGTTGATAAAACAAACGCCATTCATAAAACGTAGCGTAATAATGCAAGCAATTTTGACCAATCGCCCCAATAAGTTTCCGTATTAATCAGACGCGTTCACGGGCCATTTAACGAGCCGTATGCGCCCACACAAACGTTGAGGCATAAATCGCTTGGTCGTTTGTACAAAAAAAAACTTCTTTCACAGTCGAATTGATATGGTAAACAAGATTATTACCCGAATAAATAGTTTGTCACGGCTATTAGGCGATTCGTTAGGTCCGTATCGGCTTTGTATTTCGGTTGGTTTATGAACTATCAGAGCGGTTATGCCTTCCGAAACGATGTAATAGTCGTAAAAGCTAGTGACAATTGAATTATGGAGGAGGGAGACGGTATTAAAAAAAATCTGTGTAGGCGAACGGTGGAGTATAACATCTACATAATTGCCCGCCTGTATTTTCCCGGAGGGATAGGCAGGGTTTTTAGCATCGACGACGCAACGCAGCTATGGTTTTTAGTTACATGTAGGGTAGCCTATTGATTCATTGAATTCAGTTATGATCCATTAAAGACCATAGAAATTTAGGGTCACATAAAAAGAAAAATCACTCTTGTTATCACTACTTGTGACCTTCTAACTTAAGTGGTAGTTGGGTTAGAAGTACCTGGCAGTAACGGAGCTACATAAAATACGTTAGAGCATTGATAAATATGAAGTGTGCGAATATTTATACAGTGAAAGATTTGTTGAATGCGTTTGAGTATTTGCCAAGAATGTTCTACATGCAGAATTACAAATCTCTGAACGACATTGATATCATTCGTAGGTACAAATACAAAATACAAAAAATACAAATGCAAAATTTTTTTTTTTTGGTAATACAATGTGGAATTACATAACAAGTGTAAACGTTTACACTCGCAAAAGTAAATAAGATACTGTGTCGCTGTGTACTGAGGTACATATGAATTAAAAATTTTCTAAATGAAAATATTAAAAGTAATTAAAAAACAAACTATCGTTCACATATCCAGTACTAAATATACAACTAGATTTTCATTTTACTAATTCGTTCATATGACCGAAGTTAAACTCGCTTATTTGGGTCCGCCAGTAAAACTAACCATGTTTACGCCGCAAGCCTAGGACGCAGCGTCCGAATTAATTGATTAACGTTAGGCGGAGCGAGCCTCGATCGAATTACGGTAATCGCGTGAGACCAGTGACGCGTGCACCCTTCCGCGCCACCTCTGAAAGTTCTTCTACCTTTATAATATAGTTAACACATTTCAGATCGAGTTACGATCAGTACGATAAATATCATCAGAGCTTTATGGCATTGACAGAGGCAATGATTTCCGCTACTAACTAAACTGAGAACGAAAATAGTTATAAATGTTTAGAAGGAAAATGTAGAAAAGTAACAAATGAGTATGCTTTGCATAAAAATAGAGTCGTTTAAACTGATATTTTATACAACAGATCGTTCAAAAGTTAAACTCGATTGTTTTAGACGAATTCCTCTTTTCCTTTTTTGATTATAACGGTTAAAAAGGCTGTTTTTTTATTTCTTCTTTTATATATTCACTTGCATGTGTTGTTGTTAAAAATAAGCTAAGACATATTATCGCATTCGCCGTACAACTAGGACGCAGCGCCCGATTTAATTGATTAAGGTTAGGCGGAGCGAGCCTCGATCGAATTACGGTAATCGCGTGTGACCACTGACGCGTGCACCCTTGCGCGCCACCTCTGAAATGTGCTTATACCTTGATAAAGTCAACCTAGACCGAGCTCCTTACGGTTAGCTAATTTTGTGAAATTGGTGTTAACAATTTTAGGCGCTACTAACAAAACAGATAGCAAAATAACGATTAAATTATGTGACCGTGGCTTTTAGAAGTCATCCTCGGAATCAAACTCAAACACAATCATCCTAACAAACAGCTCATAAATATTGTTAAAAAATATATTTGTGTTATGTATGTATCTTCACGTCAAGTCCCTTACGGGGTAGACAGAGAGTGTGGAGCGCCAGATATCCTAGAGCTGACACACCGCTCGTGCTTCTTCTAAATTCCTAAGACTTTTGGCCCCAATATCAGATAGTACTCGACCTGTTTGGTCATGGTAGATCAGTCTTGGTCTTCCTGGGCCTCTGCAACCATCCACATTCGCATTGTATATCTGTTTAGTCATTCGCTCATTCGACATTGAGCATGCCTTTTTTCATTCTTACACCTCTCATTTACACAAAGCCTCTTTCTTACAGCTTCATTACGGAACGCGATCGGTGAGCGATACATCGCAGATCTTGCGCATTTCATGCTCTTTCGTGCATACCCTCTCAGCTCTCGCTTCCATATAATAGGTAATTTTGTAGAAATTATATTTGCGGATTTTCTCGCGTATACTCCCAACTTCTTCTTATACCCGACGTTTCGGTCGCTTTCCAGGTACCGTGGTCATGAGCAGACTAATTCAACGATGTTCAGCCTGGTCTTATATAACTGAGACAGAACAAAACCCTAGTGCGGTGTAAACTAAGCTCGCGAAAACCTTCGCAAACATTAATTAATTACATTAATTATTCTATTCGATTAATAGTTAATTTTGTGTAAATGGTCGAATCACCCTTCATGACATAAAAAAAAACACTTAATAACTAATCTTGATACTATTTCTGTGTTACAACACCGTAATAACACACCATAATCTTATTATCAACGTTAGACCTATTAACATTACCCCATCGTACCTAATGTTAATAGGTCTTATGATGAGGCAAGACAGCCATCACGAATGAGGATAGGGCGTATATCGGGTGCAAGTTTGTTTGTCTGTTGACTGTTGTTGTCGGTGGTCTCGGGCACTTCAAATGTATAGGGACGATGGAAGTGGCAAGTTTTGACTTCGTCTGACACTAACACAAAGGCAAAAATTCTTATGCTTCAGGGTGGCAACGCATTTACATTTTGACTTTTGTGTATATGTCTATGGATAAGTCATGTGCACTGCTTGTTTATTTGCCACCTATTTTTTAATGTTAATGAATGATACATAAAACAAAAAAATTGATATGATAATTACGTACATGAAAAAGGTGTTACTTAGTAATTAAATTATAAGTAGTTAAGTATTCTTACATATGACGTATATTAATAGGTATACTACTTTTTATTACCTATAAGAATAGGTTTGGAAAAATAAAAGCAAAATTAGGCAAACATAAGTCGATATGACCGCTTGCGAAATGTATTGATTTATATCTGAAAATCAAACTCAGTATCTAAATATAAGTATATTTTTATCAAATTACGAACACATGAAAATAGGAATGTTTGTAGTTTTCTATTTCAAATTTAGGTAACCTTTGTCTATATCTATCTATTTGTTTTACACCAATTATAGTAACTTAAGGAGAAACGTTCGAATCAGCTAGCAACTTTTCCAAAAGATGGCGCAGTTTCTCAGAGAGCGTGTTTTTAATTTATTTCAACGAAATTAAAGAGAAAGAGAGTAATTAATGTGAGTTCGGCGGACGTGAAAATCATTTCTTTACACATTTATAATTTAGTTGAGATTACTGATAGCTATAATTTCGAAATATTCGGAATTTTATTGCGAGTAGAATACGTGAACTAGCGATTCGCACACATACAAACGAAAGAAATATTACAATTTATGTACCCAACTAGCTGTTGCCCGCGGCTTCGCCCGCGTGGATGACGTTTTATAAATATTTTTTCCTGAATTTTCTTTGCTCACCTCACGGAGCCCGAGACCTTTCCAACGAATGCAAAACCGTGGAAATCGGTTCGGGTCCGGGTTATAGCGTCAGGTAGGAAAACCCGAGTTATTTTTATATTATAGATATCCGAAGATTGTCACAACACCGTCATAACACATCATAATATTATTATCAGCATTTGTGGTGTAATGTTAATAGATCTTATCATGAGGCAAGACAGCCATCGCGAATGTGGGCAGGGCGTATATCGGGTGCAAGTTTGTTTGTCTGTTCACTGTTGTCAGTGGTCTCGGGAACTTCAAGTGTATAGGAACGCTAGAAGTGGCATGTTTCATTTCGTCATAACTATGTTTCAGTCTTCTATTTGGTGTAAGACGTGTTGACCCCATCGCTCACTGGTAGAGTCTCCTCGATCCTCCATTCGTCCGTTTCTCCATTAAAACTGTGTATTTTGTTATTCTGTGGCAGTAAAATATATGTCCATAATTATTTGTATCTATTTACGACGGGCATATTTATTCTTATTATCTGATTTTTAATGCCATATTACTCAAATTAAATGGCGCTTCAGTCAGACCTCAGTGATGGCCAGCAGTGGGACAGCTCAAGCTAAAAAAATCTATAGGTTGTTTGTTTGGTTGAACGTGCATATCTCAAGGACGACTGCTTCAAATGGTAAAAGAAAATTGTTTTAGATAATCCATTCATCGAGAAAAGCTATAGGCTTAAAACATCACTCTACGAACAATAGGCGCGAGAAATTTTCCAAAAACGGGGGAAAATGTCTGATTGGCGGACGAAATCGCGAGCACAGCGAAAATAAATAAGGTCCAAAATTGTCCAAAACACAAATACAAGGCACATCCAGGTATGTGAGGGTCCTTGTGATGTCATTAGTGCGGGTGATTTACGAGTGGAGTCGGCTTATCGCTCTCCACACCTCCCGCTTTATTAATTACGCCACCCATGCACCCATTGTGGGTGCTTCCGCAGCCGTGCCGATACGTGCTGTTACGGGAACAATACCGACTTTTTCTTTCATATCATTACGTGAAGATGTGATGGACATGTGTAACTTAATAAACACGTCTAGTGAAATTTTCGTTATTATGGTAAGCTTTTTTGTCATGGCAAAAACCATGTTTATGGCCCTATAATAACTATCACAGAAACATAACTTAAGACCTAACCTTAAGGTCAAACTTAGGCCTTATGGACTTATATATATAGCAAGGGTCAGGGTAGTGTAATAACATTTGAGGAGTTAGGGTACCTAATTAGGGCGACCGGAGCGACCCCGTCAGCCTTACGTCCTAACTACACACAGTACAAATATGAACAGTATGGAAACTACGTACAATGCGTTAAAAACGGCACACTCACACAAACATGCGCATAGACGCTGGAGTAGCGTGCCTCTCAGTGACTCGGAGCTGCAGCACCGCTTAGGGGCCTCGTTGATGCGCATGTTTGTGTGATTGTGCCGTTTCAACGTTTTATACGTAGTTTCCATACTGTTCATATTTGTACTGTGACTGAATTAAGGCCCTGTCGACCGGATAGTGTAATAAGCGGCAACCCGGTGCGAGGCCACGCCCATCCTATCTGCCGGACCCTGAATACCGTGTCGTGTAATAAGGCCATTAGAGATGGCTACGTATCTACAGTTTTGACCTGCGGTTTTTGTGCATATGTCTATAGGCTGCAATATTACTTACCATCAATATGAACTGCATGCTGCATGCTTGTTTGCCACAATCATTACATTAAAAAATCACATGTTGCATGTAGCATGTAGTTCACATTGTAAAGGAAATACTGTAACCTATGTAATGGAAGTGGTAAACAAGCATGCAGTTCACATTGATGTTAAGTGATGACTGCAGCCTATAGAGACCCACACAAAGACCAAGGTCAAAATGCAGATGCGTTACCACTCCTGAGGCCTAAGGTCTTATGCCTCTGTGCCGGAAATTACAGGGCCGTACATTACCGCCTGACCGGAACACGATAGTGTTGAACACTACCATTTAGCGGCAAGTATATTAGGTAATGCGGTGGTGCCTACACCCGCGAGCTCCGTCACTGGAGCTCTACCACCAGTAAAAATCTTTGAAATGTATCTTTGAAATCTTAAAGTAATGGAGACTTCAAAGTAGATTTTTATAGATTTTACTGGTGGTAGAGCTCCAGTGACGGTGCTCGCGAGCGTAGGCACCACCGCATACTTGTCTAATATACTTGCCGCTAAATGACAGTGTTCAGCACTCGTGTTCCGGTCAGGTGGTAATGTACGGCCCTGTAATTTCCGGCACAGAGGCATAACACCTTAGGCCTCAGGAGTGGCAACGCATCTGCATTTTGACCTCTGGTTTTTGTGTGGGTGTCTTTAGGCTGCAGTCATCACTTTACATCAATATGAACTGCATGCTTGTTTGCCACTACCATAAATTTTAAAAAAATGGTTTTACTGTGTAGCCCTCCTTTTTTCTAGGGGCGACCCCAAATGAAAAGAGGCGGAGCTATATAAATGATTTGTTCAATTAACACAGGGTGGGGGTTCAATACACATCTTTCAGACTCCAGACTGGTTATGGCACTAATACTGTCCTGGGCAACGCTGGTGAACACGTGGACACGTGGTACCCCAGGTGGGGTTCTTCAAGATATTTTAGTTAGATTTAATTACAACTACACGCGGCTAGTGCACGGTGGAGTACCACGACTGTAGACGTTGTGTACCGTGCTCGAAGTACAGTGGCCGGTGTCAGGAAGAGAAAGAGGCGGAGGGCTCGTTGTGACCCTTTATATACTCTAAGCTAACAATGGAATGGTGGTATGATCATTGTTAACCAATCGACCACTCACAAAACTACACGTAATGGTCACCCAATAATATAGATACTAAAACTCTGACAGATAATGTCAGTGTGATTCGTTCGAAATAAAAGTACCTATCAGAAGTATAAATATGTGTAGTTTATTTAATTATATATTTATACCTATAATTAATAACCTAATTTTTTATGTGTTTACAGCTAACATTTATTTAATTAATTATTTAAAACTCAAAGTTAATAGAAATATTGACGGAACGTGATTTAGTATCACTGTCCGTTCAGAGATGGCGGTACCAGTAGCGCTGGACCGCTACAACTGCCATGCGTCAGTGTTCGGTTAACTTACCTACTGCACTAACGGAAGAATTTTAAAATTAAAAAATTTAAAATTCGTTATTTGATAGATCATAAGTTTTACATTAAACCGTGGCCAGAACCCCCTTTTAAGTATACAATGCCTGTGTTAGGAGGTCCTGCTCTCTTCTCCAGCAGTAGGCGGTGGGCCTCACGTCCCGACGCCGTTAAATCAGAATAGTACGTCACTCATAATGGGGAAACACGTAATAAACTGGAACAAACCGAGTCGAGTCCCCATTCACGGGTGTGACGTATTTGACGTCCATTGTTCTGCTCAATGGAGAACGATACACGACACCGGCGAATGCACGCACTTTATAGCTTATATGTTCTCTCTATTATATAAACGTAATATGTATATATCTTCAGTTTTCGCTCAGTCCGTTGCGGATTAAGCAGAGAGCGTGGAACGCTAAAGGAGATATTGCAAAAATGTATGGACCTCCGGCCATGTATTGTACACATCATCATTAACAGGCAAAATCATTAAAAAACAGTTTTTTACTGCATATTTTCACTTACTTAGCTTTGTTTGCAGTTACAAAACATTATTTGCAGTTAGAATTGCAACTCAAAACCAACATGGCGAATATGGCGGACAATGTCATTTTGACAAATTCCACTAATAATCGATACTAATCGATTTCCAATTTAAAGAAATTCATCGGAACTTCTTTAAATTTATCGATTTTATACATCGTTTTTTTGTTCATATGTGATGCACTAGTAAGATACAGATAGCATTAGTTTTGTTTTATCTACATAGGTACTATCCCAAGCGTAGGCTGTATCGCCGCCATGTTGAACATGGTTGAAAATGATAAAATCGTTTGGATTAAATGTGGTTGTAACTCTAAAATATATTCTTGAATAAATTAATTGTATTTTTTTCGGTTTCTTCTGTAATTTACCCATTTTTTGAGGTAGTGTACGAACCAGAGCCGAGCTCGCAACATCTATCTCCTTTAATATGTCTGTAGTCACTCCCCGTGCCTCTTCGACATTAATAACTTATATGCACGCCGATTCCGAAAATTCTCTTGAAACGTCTTGACTGTATGTGCTTAAACTCTTTGGTTGGTTTAGGTCAGACTAGACAGAATAAGTACACCTTCAACAAAATGTCCTTATTCTGGAAAATAAATATGAATTGTTTATAAAAATATATTTTATAAGTATATTTTTTCCCATATCAGTCTATCGACTTGAATGTAAATGAACAATTTTAATTCCATGGAATATTGATTGATTGATATAATGATGATTACCATAATCACCCAAGAAGTATTAAAATCTACGCATCAAAATAACTCATAATGTACTCAAACTGGAACAAACCGCAGCCTGCCTAACTCCAGCACCATTCACGGGCGTGACGTATTTGACGGCCATTGTCCTGCTCCATGGAGTCCGATACACGACACCACCAAATGCACATCCTTTATAGCTAGCATGCTCTATCATATACACATTCACCTCCCTTTATTCTCCTGATAGACGAGGCAGATATCCATGGAGAAGACTACAGGACAATAAATAGAAACACAGGTCCGGGCAGGTCGTATTGGTGAACAATAATATCAAGTGTAAAAATCTGTTTAGATTTATTTCTGAGATATTAACTTACTAGCTGTTGCCCGTGGCTGCGCCCGCGTGTATATCGCTTTTCGCGTAACCTGTGGAAACTCATCAAATCATCCCATGGCATCCCACAGGAACATTTTTTCGGGATAAAAAGTTTTCTATAATCTAATTCAGCTAACATCCTGTATAACAAATTTCATGAAAATCCGTTCAGTAGTTTCGGTGTGGTTGACGGACAAACATCCAAACAAAGAAACTTTCACATTTATAATACCTATTAGTGTAATTACTTAGCCAAACTTTTTTGTTTGATAAAGTTAACTGTCTGTCTTTAAGTAAACCAATAATAATTGCCCCGTAGCAAATATCACAGAGACATGGTTTTTATGTAGATGTCTATAGGTTGTAGTCATCATTTAACGTCTATGTTAACTGCATGCATCCATCTGGTGGCAGATACATAAGGTAATGCTGTAGTGCCTAAGTCCTCCAGTGCCTGCACAGGAACTCTACTACCAGTAAAAGTTCGCACTTGACCAACCTTTCTGTATGTACCACCTACCCTACCTAACAGAAGTTACCTACGAAGCGATACAAAAAGCACTTCTGCCTACCCTTCCAATGAAAAACCAGACGCTTTTTTACGTTTCAGATAGTTTCCCCATCAATATGTTGCGTAACGCGCTCGATTGACAAAGTTAAGAAAAAAATGTCCCCAGATGTAATCAAAACTTCCAAAACACTTCCGTATTCCGTCGAAATTACAGTATAAAAGCAATATCACTCCTTCAACTGTATTATAATAATATGTAAATCAAATTACGAGCACGCTAACTTGAGTGTAAACATCAGTGGGAATAACTTGAAAAGAATTTCACTAACTTAGTCGGGACGGCCTTTGCGTACTGTGGAGTTTATATTTTCCTTGTCCGGGACAAAAATTGGACGCTCCATAGTCCGGGGCTAATCCGTCGGCGGAACAAAGACGGCTGTACGCTGCCGAATATAGGGGAAAGAGACGGGCAACGGTTAAAAAGGAAATTGGATTTTTTTCCTTTTTATGGGCCAGAATATATATCATACAACGAAATAATAAAAGTGAGCTTTTTGCTTTTTTACAAACAAACGCTTGTGTAAATTTATGGAGCAGTAAAGATTTATTGGGCGAGCTATTTTGGTATGTAACGTTGGGGCGTTAGGTGCAATTCCGTTTGGTTGGCGTGTCGTCACAAAGAACGCTGAATTCTACGCAAAAATCCATGGCAGGTTCATCAGTGAATCATCCGAGCGGATAAACCACTGGGATAGTTCACCTATCTAAATTTAAACCTACCCCTATGCGGCGATGTGGGAAAACGAGGAGAATTTTAAATTTAGCTTGTTTTAATTACTCGAGAACGCATGAACGAAATTGAAAAATTAAAGGTTTGTAATTTTACGTGAATTTAACACAAAATCCCTTGCGAAATGGAGGAGGAGTGGAGTGCTACACGTAAAAATTTTTCTGTACATATTTATGAAAATACTGTGCCTCTAATACGTACTATTAGTTACCGATTCATAGCTGTACACAGTGATTTCTATGACTTTTCATCCGTAGATGTCTACAATTTACATAGTAAATGGGTTTTGTCATTTTCTTCTCTGATATCCTTTTTACACGTTCATCGGAGTATGCTTATTGAGCTTATTCTCATTTTGATACCAATTAGGTATAATCAATACTCTCATTCAATCAATTCAAGAAAAATGTCATTAATTCCCAGGGCAGGGGGTTCAAACTCCGAACTTAAAGCATAGGAAAGGACCAGGCGACCCGTGCCAACTCAATTTTTTTTCACTGGTGGTAGAGCTCCAGTGATGGAACTCGCGGGCATAGGCACCACCGCATTACCTAATATACTTGCCGCTAAATGGTAGTGTTCAGCAGTATCGTATTCCGGTCAGGTGGTAATGTACGGCCCTTTAATTTCCGACACAGAGGCATAACACCTTAGGCCTCAGGAGTGGTAACGCATCTGCATTTTGACCTTGGTCTTTGTGTGGGTGTCTATAGGCTGCAGTCATCACTTAACATCAATGTGAACTGCATGCTGGTTTGCCAGTACCATTACATAAAAAAAAATAACTGAAATTCGTACCGTTATCTATTCATATGATGCCTTGAAAAATATATCTGCATACGCTCATGGCCGGTATCTGCAAAATCGCAGTTAATCTTATAAATAATAGCCCTGGTCTTACCTTTTGAAGGTATCATTGATTTTGTACGAACGGTCAAATAATGAAAAATCTTATATTCGGCTTATATCTGTGCATTCATGGCAATAAATATCTGGAATGTTCGGCTCCCACCGTCTAACTGAAATGCTTCCGTTTAGGACGTTATCTTTTTTTTATGTTATGGAAGTGGCAAACAAGCATGCAACTCACATCGATGTTAAGTGATGACTGCAGCCTATAGAGACCCTCACAAACACCAAGGTCAAAATGCAAATGCACCACTCCTGAGGCCTAAGGTGTTATACCCCTGTGTCGGAAATTACAGGGCCGTACATTACCACCTGACCGGAACACGATAGTGCTGAACACTAACATTTAGCGGCAAGTATATTGGGTAATGCGGTGGTGCCTACGCCCGCGAGCTCCGTCACTGAAGCTCTACCACCAGCAAAAAATCTTGTCCGTTTCGTACCGCCTATTAAAACATTTCGCTCTCAAGTATATACCTGCGAACGAAAACACTTCCAGGAAAAAGTTGGTATGAAACTGATAAGAAGTTGTCACAATCTAAAGTTAAACGAGCAAAGCATTTGAGTTACGCGGTCGGCCTGTTCAACTAGACACTTAAATTAATGATACAACAATTACAAAATAAGTACCAACATCCATTTACCCCAAATTTTAGTGTTGAGCTATTCAAATTAGTTAAGACGTCCCCAAGTCTCCTTTGATGCCAACATTTCATTTGTAACAAGTTCCTCAATTATACAACACCGTAATATCCCTTCAGATATACGACGCGGGGACATTCAAATTGACCCAAATTGTACGAATTAGACCCTTCATGTAACAAGGCGGAGACTTTTCGATAAATCTATTACCCTTTGTCGTAATGATGTTACGGGGTAAAAGGAATATTTCCAATCTTGGGACATGAAGAATACTGTATGATAAATTATGTTGCGAGACGTCGACATGTTGTCTTATCTTACTCACGTGTAATGGAGGAAAACTAGAAAAAGTTAGAATGTACTTTGGGGATGGATTATGTTACGTAACTCCACGCTTGTAATCCCCGAAGGGATAGGCAGAGGTAAATGCATGCATTCAAGAATACATACAAACACCCATTATTCTCTGGTTAGGTTAAGGCCTATGTATCAGGTAGCGAGACTGCTGATAGCTCGGGTCACAAGACCAAACCGCGACGGTGAGAAGAAACTTCCAAAAAAATGGAAAAATCCCGATAGCATCCCCATGACTCTGGATTTAATGGATCTAATTCAATACCTCAGCGTAATAATGGTGACCTGACCGTCAGACTACTACTGTGACTGTAGACTTTAGAAATAAGTTATATTTGATTCAAATGATGGTAGAGATTACTGGTGATAGAGCTCCAGTGACGGAGCTCGCGGGCGTAGGCACCACCGCATTACCTAATATACTTGCCGCTAAATGGTTGTGTTCAGCACTATCATGTTCCGGTCAGGTGGTAATGTACGGCCCTGCAATTTCTGGCACAGAGGTATACCTAACATCTTAGGCCTCAGGAGTGGTAACGCATCTGCATTTTGACCTTGGTCTTTGTGTGGGTGTATATAGGCTGCGTTCATCACTTAACATCAATGTGAACTGCATGCTTGTTTGCCGCTTCCATAACATTAAAATAAATTATGATGAAAAACGTAACCGGCGAATCGTGGGTGTTTGCAGGTATGCTTGAATGCATGCATTTACCTCTGCCTATCACTTCGGGGATTACAGGCGTGAAGTTTACAAATGATGATTACTGATAGAAGAGTCCCAGGATAGGGACTCGAGGGCGTAGACACGACCGCATTACCTAATCTATCTGCCGCCGTTTTCAGCACTATCGTGTTCAGGTTAGATGGTAATGTGGCCCCATAATAACGAGAGAGACAACACTTATATTACCAAGGCGTACTATCCTGTAATTTCCGGCACTGAGACAGAACACCTTGGGCCTCAGGAGTGGTAACACATCTGCATTTTGACCTTGGTAATTGTGTGGGTGTCTATAGGCTGCAGTCATCACTAAACCTTACACGAACAGTCATGATTGCCACTTCCTTTACATAAAAAAAACAAAGTTTGAGGCGTAGCAACGCATCTGCATTTTGATCTGTAGTTTTTGTGTAAATGTCTATGGGGTCATGGGATGCAGTCATCACTTAACATCCATGTAAATTGAATGCTTGTTTGCTACTTTAAAAAAAAATGACGAATTTAATGCTTAATTCAGTCTCAACCAATCAACCATTGACGTAGAAAGTTATAGGTTAGGATCCCACTGCAGAATCTTTTCTGCTGCTGCTAACCTAATTTTTAAGCATATTTATATTCTAGAGAATAAATATCCACTATGTAAGATATCAAAAAATGGCCGCAAGTCGGTACTTTTTATATTGTTTGGAGGAAAGATTTTTTTTTTACTGGTTTTTCAATAAAATATCGTCCACTTCCCAGCAATATGTAAAAAGACTCTAAAAAATCACGACTGCCATTGCGCACTTGGCCGCCTCTACATATTTTCGTTCCGCCCCGATAACTTTTTCCGTCCATAATGTACATGTATTATTTATATATCAAATTGAAGCTATTTTTTTCTCATTATTAGGATATACGGGAGCCAAATTGAATCGGGCGCAAATAAGAGTTGTTGGCTGTTAAAGATAAAATAATTTAATTAAAAATACTTTCGGCCAAATTTTGATAGGCAACCTAGTGAATATATATTCTCTAGATCCCTACTAATATTATAAATGCGAAAGTAACTCTGTCTGTCTGTCTGTTACCTTTTCACGTCCAAACGACTGAACCGATTTCAATTAAATTTGGTACAGAGATAGAGCTGACTTTGAGAAAGAACATAGACTACTTATTTTTTTATAAAACGACATCCACGCGGGAGAAGCCGCGGGCAAGCTAGTTATAAATATACGTAGAAATTCGTTTTGCAGCAGATCTCGATGAACGAAATGATTCTGTAGTGGGATCCTAGCCAATTAGATCGGAACGTTCTAATCAAACTTTCATAATCTCCATCCCTCCGCAACCCAGCGTTGCCGGTCACCATGTTAATGTTCATCCCTTTATTTAATTTGCTTGGGGGAGTGACGAACTTATAATGTTCTTGAGTTAATCAAAGAAACCAGTCAAAGGCTGTATTGGGCGGGCTTGTAGCCGACGGCAGTTTGTGAAAAATGACTGATTTTCATAACGGCAAGCTTCCGGGGTAAAGGTTGGCCATACTTCACTGTAATCGTTTTTTTATTAGGAAAATTATAAATAAGCAAACAGTTAATATAGATGCTAAGTAAGATAAGTGTATAGGGTCTGTAAAGTATGTCTAGCTGTAGTTAATCTCGTTGAAACTGGTTGAAACTAAAGATTTTTTTTTTTGGGACTCAATAGTACTAAAACAGAAGCATAAAAAATTGTCATTGTAAAACTTACATAAAAATTAAATATACGATGGAAGACCCCTGGCACAAACAGTCGTTTCTGCTTTTTTAATTTATCTGAAAGATATTTATGTGAAATGTATCCACGTCATCTGTCATTTTACTGTCTGAAAGTCGTTGGTGAAAGTATTGTAAAGATTTTTTGGCGGAAACCTTGAAAGTGGCATGTGGTGCTCTTATTTTATTTGATTTTCTAGGTACATTTTTTGTTATATCATACTAGCTGTTGCACGCGGCTTTGCCCGCGTGGATGTCGCTTAAAAAGTAGCCTATGTTCTTTCTCAAAGTCAAATTTATCTCTGTACCAAATTTCATTAAAATCAGTTCAGTCGTTTGGACATGAAAAGGTAACAGACAGACAGACAGACAGAGTTACTTTCGCATTTACAATATTAGTAGGGATTAATAAAGATGGTGGCATTTTGTTTCATACAGGTTTATTACAGTGCCCGTGTTTAGTGAAATAGAATAACAGTGCAAAAAAACGGCATTTCAGGTTACCGCCAAAACTTATTTGTAAATGTTCTGGTAAAGTAGCCATCGCTTTACTCAAATTACTGACTGTGACTGACTTACTCTGAGTTTTAAGCTGCATTAAATATATTTTTACTTGACACTGTCAGTGACAAGTAAATCCATTTAAAAAAATGTAGTTCTGGAATATTTGTTGAACTCGTAATTCATTACAAATTCAAATACAATACCGTTTTGTCATAACAAGCATTTGTTATTAATTGAAACCGTCTGATCTGGGCGCACCTTAAATTCTTTATTCACCAGCGATAGGTAACCTGCGGCGGTTTGAAAACGTTCGGCTTTACCAGACATCCCAAATTCTGTACGGAACCTTTGTTTGACTACTGTAACGTACTCCTTTGTTTTTTCTCTTAATCGTATACAATTAACCCTTTGAACCTCAAATATATCAAACTGCGGCTTGTAGGCCGAATAGACCCTATTATATAACCTTAAAGTATATAAGTTTTTTTTTAATGTAATGGAAGTGGTAAACAAGCATGCAGTTCACATTGATGTTAAGTGATGACTGCAGCCTATAGACACCCACACAAAAACCAAGGTTAAAATGCAGATGCGTTACCACTCCTGAGGCCTAAGGTGTTATGCCTCTGTGCCGGAAATTACACGTACATTAAAACCTGACCGGAACACGAAAGTGCTGAACACTACCATTTAGAGGCAAGTATATTAGGTAATGCGGTGGTGCCTACGCCCGCGAGCTCCATCACTGGAGCTCTACCACCAGTCAAATATATGAAACTGCGGCTTGTAGGCCGAATGGACCCTATTATATACCCTTAAAGTATATAAGTACACGTTATTAGTTCTAACATTGAAACAATATCAATATTTTTACTGGTGATAGAGTTCCAATGTCGGAGCTCGAGGGTGTAGGCACCACCGCATTACCTAATCTATCTACCGCTGAAAGGTAGTGTTTAGCGCTATCGTGTTCCGGTTAGATGGTAATGTATGGCCCCGTAATAACTATCGCAGAGACATAACTACTAAGGTCTCGGGGTGGCACCGCATCTACATTTTGACCTCTGGTCTTTGTGTGGGTATCTATAGGCTGCAGACATCGCTTAACATCAATGTGAACTGCTTGTTTGCCACCTTTATTAGATAACTAGCGGGCCGCCCCGGCTTCGCGCGGTTTCATTGTTAGCTACCCTCTCCCATCCATCTTAGCGTGATTTTATATAGCCTTAAGCCTTCCTCAATAAATGAGCTATCTAAAACTGAAAGATTTTTTAAATTGGATTAGAAGTTCCTGAGATTAGCGCGTTCAAGCAAACAAACAAGCAAACTCTTCAGCTTTATAATATTAAGTATAGATAATACAAATCAAACTCCGATTCTACCAAATATCGTTACAAACTAGAAATCAAAAACAAGAAACCAATTAATAACATAGTTAGCATCGAAATACATCAAAACAAGAAATTGACCTGATTAAACTTGGATAGTTGGAGTAATTAGCGCTGCCCCCTCCCTCTACCCCCCTCCCCCATTTCCCCCTTCGGCACGGAAGGCTTATCAGGCGTACCCCGATGTAAAGATAGCGAGCCAGCAATGTTATTGGAAGAATTAATGTTCTGGGTAATGGTGATAAGAAATGTTCACGCTATGAACTTGGAATGGTCAAGGAAGAGGAAGCGTTTGTTTATAGGCCACCTCGCAGATGGTTCGATTAATTTTGACAGTAGATATTTACGAGCGAGTTTAAAGGTCTTTGAAATCCATCTAGAAAAGCATTTTTTTTTTATTTAATGGCATCGCTTGTTTTGCATATTGCCAGTGCCAAGTAATACGATATTTCGTATTCGTTTTAAGCTACGTAAAAGTCAGAGTCAGTCAGTCAATTTATCAGTCCGTCAGTCAGAGTCACAGTAATTCGAGTAAAGCGATGGCTACTTTACCAGAACATTTACAATGAAGTTTTGGAGGCAACCCGAAAGAACGTTTTTTCGCACTGTTATTCTATTACCGTATACACGAGCACTGTAATAAGCCTATATCAAACAAAATTCCACCAACTTTATTTAATATAACTCAAAAATACACCAAGAAAATGAAATAAAATAAGAGCACCACACGCATCTTTCAAGGTTCCTAGAAAAGCATTTACCTTTGGAGAAGAGATCGAAGAGACGACCGTCCACCAGAAGAATACAGAATGACTTCACTTATCTTCGGCGCATCGAGTTCTCCGGCTACAGCTATCTATGTCAAGAACATCAACGCAGAAAAACATAGAGAAACGCATCCTGAAGCCGTGAAGGCCATAATAGAGAAACACTACGTTGATGATTACTTAGACAGCTTCAAGAACATCGAGGACGCAGTTCGCATCACCACAGAAGTTCGTAACATACAGAAGAAAGCGAACTACGAGCTCAAACAGTGGAAATCTAATTCTACTCACCTGCTTGAAGCCATTGGAGAAATAGAATCTACAGAAAGCATAGAGTTTCATAGCATAGAAGATAAAATAGAACGAGTACTGGGTCTCGTATGGAAACCGAAGACAGATGAGTTCACATTCAACTTGAACATGGCTAGAATACCATCGGCACTCATCGAGAACAGGGGACCTACCATCGTGTCGTCTCGCCCATCACCGGCGACCCTTCACCTACACAGGGGTCGACTACTTCGGTCCGCTTTCAGTTTCGACTGGCAGATCCTACCAGAAGAGGTACGTGGCAGTCTTCACCTGCCTCACGACACGCGCCATACATCTCGAAATAGCGGGCTCTCTCAGCGCGAGCTCCGCTATCATGGCCCTACGAAGAATGATAGCACGCCGAGGCTACCCGACGGAGATTTGGTCCGACAGCGGGACTAACTTGAAGGCCGCTGACAAGGAGCTACGAGAGGCAATAGACAGGTCTACGATGGAAGAGGCAGCGAAACGGAAGATCTCATGGCGCTTCATACCACCCGGTGCACCCTTCATGGGCGGTGCCTGGGAACGAATGGTGCGATCAGTGAAGACAACGATGACAGCGACGCTCCATGAAAAGCACCCTACAGAAGAAGTTCTGCACACATTACTAATAGAAGCAGAATATACAGTCAACAGCCGTCCGTTAACCCACGTCTCAGTGAGCGCAGAAGATCCTGAGGCCCTGACTCCCAATCACTTCCTATTGGGAGGTTCCGGTGAGGTCTCAGCTCCCGGTACCTTTGACGATGGAGACCTGCAACCCAGATCCAGCTGGCGCGCCGCCCAGAGGCTCTGGGACCGGTGGCTGCGAGAGTACCTGCCTGGGCTTCAACACCAGCGGGAGCCCCACGACAAGGGCCCCACAGTCCAAGTTGGGGACCTGGTCCAAGTCACGGACCCCAACTCACCTCGCAACACCTGGCTTCGTGGCCGGGTCATCGCTACGTTCCCGGGACCTGATGGCATCGTGCGCACCGCAGACATACAGACGAGGACGGGGATACTACGGCGGCCTGTAAGAAGATTCATCATTCTGCCAGTGCGATATGACATCGCGCCTGCACCGGTACCTGATGCTGAGTAGCACGGCGGGAGAAATGTGCAGGACGCTCGTTAACAGTGTACAGTGTTTGTGATTAAAAAACAGTTCGTCGACAGCACTCGGAATACTCGGATCACTACCAAAAGAAGAAATCAGAAGAAGGAAATTAATAGTGAAAAAGCGTTTTATTGGAAGATCGGTAGAGCGTGTCACCCTGGTTCGCTTGCACTGCTATATCCGCCATACGGCGTGCGTCTTCAATCCAGTCAACAGTAAAGTGTGGTTCGCTACAATATTTAAGACAAAATATCTTAGCTGTGATGAAGAGAGATTCTTCTACAAAGAGCAAAAAAATCTTATTTTCATAAATATACTTCTTATGTAACGTAGGTGGCAAATAACCATGCAGTTCACATTTTACTGGTGGTAGAGCTCCAGTGACGGAGCTCGCGGGCGTACGCACCACCGCATTACCTAATATACTTGCCGCTAAATGGTAGTGTTCAACACTATCGTGTTCCGGTCAGGTGGTAATGTACGGCCCTGTAATTTCCGGCACAGAGGCATAACACCTTAGACCTCAGGTGGTAACGCATCTGCATTTTGACCTTGGTCTTTGTGTAGGTGTCTGTCTATAGGCTGCAGTCATCACTTTACATCAATGTGAACTGCATGCTTGTTTGCCACTTCCAATACATAAAAAATGTATCATCATCATCATTTCAGCGAAAAGACGTCCACTGCTGAACAAAGGCCTCCCCCAAAGAATGCCACAACGAACGGTCCTGGGCCGCCCTCATCCAGCGATTGCCCGCGACCTTCACCAGGTCGTCGGTCCATCTTGTGGGAGGCCTGCCCACGCTTCGCTTTCCGGTACGCGGTCGCCACTCGAGAACTGCTCTGCCCCAACGGCCGTCAGTTCGTCGAGCTATGTGGCCTGCCCACTGCCACTTGAGTCTCGCTATTCGGTGAGCTATGTCGGTAACTTTGGTTCTCATGCGGATCTCCTCATTTCTGATCCGATCTCGCAGAGAAACTCCAAGCATAGTTCTCCCCATTGCTCTCTGAGTGACCTTGAGCCTTCTTATGAGGCCCATAGTCAAAAAATGTATATGTATTATTAACTCGATTCCTTGTATGATTGCATTTATCTGCCTCTACTATACAAACTAATTGCTAAGCAGGGACCGTCAGACCACATTATAGTGGGTAAATCAATCTGTAATGGATTACAGCCGGGGTTATATTTTCCTGCTAAGCCCCGATAACCGTTTGTCAACCAGGATTTCTGGGTAAACAAATAAATAACAAACTCACAAGATTAAGAGGGAAGGTGATAAAGGCGACAGACACGTGAATTATCACATAACTTATATCTAGGCAGGTAGGCAGGTGTTACGTGTACCGTATAAAAGTGTTCTATAAAGAACTAGCTGACCCGGCAAACTTCGTATTGCCCCAGAATGAAATAATGTGTCAAAGGTTTGATAGATACGGACTATTTGTATGGGAAAGGTTTTATGATAGGCAATCTAGTGAATATATATTCTCTAGATCTATACATACAAATAAATAAAATTGGAGTGTCTGTTTGTGATATTTTTTTTTTATCTTTATTTTAAGAGCTTGGTCGCTAATGCGACTACGTCGCTCTGTTATTAACCTCATACATAATACAACATTTGACACTATTAACTATTCATACTTAAAGTTCTAGCTTCTACGCCAGTTTTATACAAACTAATAAGACATTTCATGTCCTCCGACCAAATATCATTTAAAATTATATTTAATCCACCTGTAGATCGACATATATTATTTGTGTTAAACAAAGCTTTTCTCACGCTATCATTTCGGGCACACTCTATTAAAATATGGAAAACATCTTCAAGAGTACCGCAGAGGGTACAATTGGACTTTACCCATCAAGTAAGCGAACTTATTTAATGGAATGTGTCCAGAACGGAGACGTAAGGCAATGACTGTGTCCTTTCTATTCATTGAAGTGTTTTGAATCCATGATATTTTTAAAGGTTCATTTTGGATGGTCTTATACCAGATACCTTTTTCTTTCGACCTCTGGTCAAAGTATTCTTTCCAAAATATGTAACACTTTTTTTTAATCAAGTATAAACAATCGTTATAGAACGATTCAACTGATATTACGACACCTTCACTTGAAGCTTCTTTGGCTAATTGATCTACAATAGAATTGCCTACTATATTAACATGTGATGGAACCCATTGTAGAACCACTGCTGTAGACCGACAACGAAAGAAGTTAATTAAATCCAAAATATTGTAAGCTACGGGAGTACATCTAACATTAGATGTGCATCGAGCTATGGGCACTTCTTGAGTCCGAGAATATAACAAATGACAATGCCAGAAATTACATAGAACTTTGACCCACCTGCAACCAGTTATTTACCAGCATGGCGAATACCTCTTTTTGCTGGGATTTTATCACTGATTATATACACACACATTTAATGACTTTTAAACTTGTAGTTTATGTGTAAACTTAAAAAATGTCATGCGTGGCACGGCCGCAGTAATATACATTTGGTACAGTACACACAGTAAGGAGATGGTCCATACAGCCTGGTCAAGTATTAAATCATTCTGATTTCTTCAAACCTGTATGCTATGTAAAAATAAAATTATTTAATATTTAAAGAACCGTTCTTTGACATAAGTACCTAGGTTTGTTGTTGCTATTATATAAGTACAATCGTTTTTCGGGTAGATCAAAAATCTGTGACAGTAATGTTGACCGATACCTTCATTGTCAACGTTTTGATAGTAAAAACAGCGCTTGTAATGATTTTAAAATAATGTTTATATTAATTAAATGTACGAAAATAATATATTTGGATTAAAACTAACTTTGGGTGGTTAAAACTTGAGTTAGAACGTTTTAAAGTATTGTATTGTTATTTAGAGTAACGCAATTGATTGCGTTTCTAATTAGGAACAACCATAACCAAGTCTTTTTAATCGTAATTATTAACCTCAAGTTATACAGAAAAAAGATCAATTAACTAAGAATTCTATTTTCAAAACACAGTTTTTCTTTAATTTACATTTCGTGTAAATGCTGGGTCACAATCTGGCATTGTCATTTGTGTCCTTCGATTGTAGTTATATAAGATAATGCCTCCAAAATTGCCAACAACTCTACATACATATTTGAAACATTAACATTAATTTTGAATTTTATAGATTCATGTGTTTGTATGTCCAAAAACGCAGCCCAGAAAAATTATCGTCTCTGGAACCGTCTGTAAAAATTTTATAATGTACACTGTAGTGTACGTTTATATAGTTATCACATATATTTTTTAAAACTTGTGAATTATATTGTTGAGAATGAAATAATGTGTCAAAGGTTTGATAGATACGGACTATTTGTATGGGATAGGTTTTATGATAGGCAATCTAGTGAATATATATTCTCTAGATCTATACATACAAATAAATAAAATTGGAGTGTCTGTTTGTAATATTAAAATAACCGCTTTTTACTAAATGCATATGTATACACGGTACATATACCAAAACAACTTTTTTTACATTTTTTGTCTGCCTGTCTGTCTGTTTGTTCCGGTTAATCTTCGGAAAGGCTTTACCGATTTTGACGGGACTTTCACTGCCAGACAGCTGATGTAATAAGGAGTAACCTAGGCTACTTTTATACAAGCTGCACCCTCGACTTCGCCCGGGTAGTACTGAACAATCATAAATTCTCACGCGGACGGAGTCGCGGGCACAGCTAGTTATAAATATGCGTAAATATTAGGTTTGCAGCATATCTGGATGAGAGAAAAGATTCTGTAGTGGGGTCTTAATCTAATGGTGAGATTCATAGACCGCACTACGACTTTACTTTGAGCAAAGTACGCCTTTGAACTGTCAAAACCCATACTAAACTGACAGTTCTAAGCATACTTTGCTCAAAGTAAAGTCGTAGTGCGGTCTGTGAATCTTACCCTAAGAGTATCTACAAGCGACAGAAAATTATATTCAACTACCGCAAGCGATTTATCAAATGTCTGGCTTGCTGGCTGGGTTCCGGGTGTACGATTATATCTAGGGGTTTCTGCCGCTGGTATTTTATTTCTTGATAAACCTTCCTTTTAGTTATATAACCATCGCTTTGCAATTCCCACTGAATAGGAATATTCTTTAGGTACGAAATTATTACTTTTTGTCGTACCATACCTACGATAGCTAAATGTAGGAAATGAAATGTATATAAAAGTACAAAATTTCTAAAAATTGGAGTAGGTACTTACTTATTATAGAACTAGCTGTGCCCGCGACTTCGTCCCCGTGAGAATTTCTGATTGTTCAGTACCTACCTACCCGGATGAAGTCGTGGACGCAGCTAGTATAAAAGTAGCCTAAGTAACGCTTTATTACATCAGCTATCTGCCAGTGAAAGTCCCGCCGTTCCCGAGATTAGCCGGAACAAACAGACAGACAGACAGACAAAAATTGAGAAAAATGTTGTTTTGGTATATGTACCGTGTATACATACATTTGCATTTAGTAAAAAGCGGTTATTTTTATATTACAAACAGACACTCCAATTTTATTTATTTGTAATAGATAAGAAAAACGATTTCTAAAATGTTTATTAATTGTATACTGGTTTACAAAATTTCGAAAAAAAAAGGTTTCTTAAAAAATTAAATTATTTTATTTTTAGAATCTTATAATCTATTTTTAGAAGGAAGATATTTTCAAAGAATCATGGCAAGTTTCATACATTGATTTGTACAAAAAAAAGTTAGAAAAAGGTACAAGGTAAAACGGATTAGAAATATTATCTAGGGAACCTAAAGAACATTTTCTGGTATGTAAATTATTTTTAAATCATCGGAATAAGAATCGTCTTTCCTAACAACAGTAGAAGCACTCCATACTAAAGTTCAATTTCAAACTTTTTATTCCGGAGAGTAAAAAATATTTTAAGTATCAGGAAATGTTGTTTAGGTTCACTGAATAATATTTCCATGCTGTTTTACCGTGTACCTTTTTTTCACTTTTTCTGTACAAATCTTGCCATGATCCTTTCTAGATTTCACCATTCAATTTACCGGTTTTGTACCACGCTGTGACGTCATAGCGTGATGCAATTTTTGGCAATTTTCAAAAGAATATATGGTCTGTTTTGTGTCATGTTAACTAGTCGCAACATTTTGAATCGTTATATCTTAACAACTATTACTTATAATATGTTAATGACTATAATTATGTTTCAAAGACAAATAATATTTATTTATCCAATACTTTTTGGATAACTAATAAAAAAAATACCTATCCAATTATCAACTTTATGCCTTTGTATCATCCATTAAGTATTCATCGAAACATGAAATCCCAGATTATGATGTAAACCCCGGCGAGATTAATAACGATATGAATAAATCAGAATCCGTCCCAAATTTATTTATTGTCTCCCAAACTAGACAATAGATCTGTTTAGTACTAAATAAAACAATACATGTCCAAATACTGAGGGATCATACATTTATATTAGCTTACAAAAGGTTTTTCTTAGGGCTGTAACTCACTAGGACGCCATGGCGACGTGACCGGCTACGTATTTCAAGTCAAGCATTTAGTGTGATCACACCGCGGACACTCCGTCATAATTCCATACAAACGCTTAATTTGGTCTCTATTACACAGACATCACTCAGTAACGTGTATTTACACATTTTACACATGCACCCGTGTGCGTAGTACGTACAAAATACCAACCGTGGCCCATAAGAGGGGAGGAGGCTGGGTGAAGCGGGGAAATCGATCGGGACGTCGAAGTGTCCATTCTATACGTAGTATTATTACATATTCTCTGGTATGGTGTAGAGACATCGCCACCAGGAGGCCAGTTGAGTTAGGTATCATGTATTTCCATATTCCTCTTCAACTTCTAATGAATCACTTTCACAATCTATTGTTTATTTTAAAAAATATTAAAAATAACAAAAACTACATACACACGAACACGACAAAACAATGTACGCATACATACACAGCAGACGCACGCGTCGCGTGGCTTGTCACTGTCGAGAGAGAGAGAAAGAACGAATAAGTCGAATCCTATACTCAACTAAAGAACTTCCAAAACTTCGGTCCAATAATAGTACATAACACACAGAAAACTGAATCGTACAGAAGTCAATTGATATATAAAATTCCGAACCGCAAACCGATCCCTCGCAATCAGTGGTTCCGTTGCTTTGTGTCGATTCCTTTAATTTATCACGCCATTAATAAAGGAGCCGTGCCATTTCATATATCGCTAGTTATTAATTTCCCCGGTCACGCAGTTGGAGGTCGTAAATAATGCCTCCGGAGGCCATTAACATACCAAAAGTACTGTGTCTCATTGTTAAGTCGAGCCTCCTTCCTATGGATGAGTAATGGAAATATATGTCACATAGTTTTTGCTTATTCTTTAACTAGTTGTGCCCACGAATTCGTCCGCTTAGATACTGAACAATAATTTTGTTAAATTCTACGCAGATAATAAATGAAACACGTTTATGTGAACCGCATTAAAGTCTTTTAAAGTTTTGAAGCAGTACTTGAAGTAAATTTTCAATTGGCCATAACTTCTTTTTCCCTTGACAAATTTAGACGAAACAAATTTTGACAACGCTCCTAATTATATGTAATCAATCTGTGAAAACTGCGTTCAAATCCGTCCAAACTACTCAAGAAACAGCAGCAGATTAAAAAAAACAGTCAAAAATTCCAAAAATTGCTTTTTTTATTTCTGTTACTTTTGTTTAATCGCCCCCTATCTATACGACGTGTAACAGGATTGAATGTACAACCCGAAACTAGTTTGTACAGAATCGATAACCGAATCGATTTTAGGCATTCTTGATATAGGTAACATTTTGTCCCAAAATTAATTACAATTTAAGGAAATTATGGTCACCCATTTGGTGAACAGTCAATATAAACGAAAATGAGACTAACGTCTATCCAAAATAAAATGCTAGTCTCAACAAGTTTATTACAATTCGTTGAGACGTGCATTTTATTGTTAATAATAATTTAAGAAATAAAATTGTGGAAATGAATCTTATTACTAGCTAGTGTTAAATAGGGGTACGCACGATACATCACATTGCGACAGTGTACGTGTGTAAGTTGGTTTGTGTTTTATGTGTGGTCGTAAGTAGAGGTAGGGTAAGTATGCATGGTGTGCATTGTTCGTACAAATAGAGGACAACTTGTTTCTTAATTAAAAAAATATAGAATACTTAAACATGCAATATATAATCGAGGTGTTTAAGAGTGTGCGTTATTCCCGTTACATGTTGCATACAACGTGTAACAGGATTGAATGTACAACCCGAAACTAGTTTGTTCAGAATCGAATTTAGGCGTAATGTTTTGTCCCAAAATTAATTTCAATTACGGAAATTATGGTCATCCGTTTGGTTAACAGTCAATACAAACGAAAATGAGACTAACTCCTATCCAAAATAAAATATTGTCAACAAGTTCATTTCAACTCGTTGAGACGTGCATTTTATTATAAATAATAATTAAAGGAATAAAATAGTGAAAATTAATCTTATTACTAACGAGTGTTATATAGGAGTACGCAGGTAACGCTACATCACATTGCAACAGTGTACGTGTGTAAGTTGGTTTGTGTTTTATGTGCGGTCGTAGGTAGAGGAAGGGTAAGTATGCATAGGGTGTGCATACTGTTCGTACAAATTGAGGACAAGTTGTTTCTTAAATAAAAAACGTTGAATACATAAACATGTAATTTCAGTTCATGTATTATGATTATAACTCGATTATCTAATCGAGGTGTTTAAGAGTGTACATTATTCCCGTTACATGTTGTACATAGTTTTTTTGGAAAAAATATTTATGTTCAGTTTTTTACTGCTCTATTATATGACATGTTATGTTCATTTTTTTTTTTTCTTCCGCATGCCTATCCTTGTAAGTATGTTATTATATAGTTATGTATGTATTTATTTAGTATTTGTTTAGTTGTATAATATTATATTTATTTGTTTTCTATCTATTTATTTATATATCTACCATTTATTAATTAATTTGCCAGTATTTAGTTTTTATTTATTTATTCATATCGTACACCCCTGTCTTGTATTACGTAGCCACTCTTTTCCTCCATCTGGTTGTCTGTAAGAAATTGCGTTAGCGATAAGACCGCCAATTGTGCATTTTTTAATTCTTCTATTGATGTAACATGTTTCAATAATTGGTGTACAATAAAGAATTTATTAATATTCTTATTATATGTATTGATGTGATTGTTCTGTTTTACGCATGCGAATGGGAATGTTGAATAGGTGTTGCGTCATAACGCGATCTCGACGATCTGAAAACGCTACCGGCTCTTTGTTAGGTTAACCTCAAATACAGCCATTTAGGTAGAAGACAATGGACTCTTGAAAAAATGAAACCGATTTTACTAACTCATCCTTCAAACGAAAAATGGTTTTCCGCAAATTTTCCAGACTATTACCATCTTAGTCATATTACATATTCTCTGCTATTACTATTGTTTAAAATTATTTAAAGATTAAAAATAATAAGTACATACATACCTACACACACTTTTCGATAGCAAGATAATATGATTATTTCATGTACCTACCCTTTGCACATTTGCGCGTTAATTGTTATTGGCTTCAATGTTATGCTGAACCGACCTTAAGGTCACAAAAGCTGGGGCATTAACGACCCCGAGTTATCTTTAATACAACTCGTTATATTTTACGATGAGGCTCCCACATAATACCTTTTTCTGGCATTATTTTGATTAACAAATGCGTTAGCAAACCCTTGTTTATGGTAAGTGTTAAAGATTTTTATCATCATTGTAATTGTAGATATATGACCCTCTAAGGAAATATTTTTGTTATTTGGTGACCCTATTGGTCCAGTGGAAGCGTCATCCTACTAGTGGTAGAGCTCCAGTGACGGAGCTCGCGGGCGTAGGCACCACCGCATTACCTGATATACTTGCCGCTAAACGGTAGTGTTCAGCACTATCGTGTTCCGGTCAGGTGGTAATGTACGGCCCTGTAATTTCCGGCACAGAGGCTTGTGTACGGAACCCTAAAAAATAAACTCAGTTGTTTTAAACATCTTAAATGCGTTATCACACTTGTCCCTCTCAATACATGTTTTGCATCAGAGCCAGACATTGGAGGGCGCACTATCGATTAAATATTTCAATGTTACATAATAATATGGTACCATTCTTATTGGACATTACTAAGCAAATCACATCACACTAATATTATGAATGTGAAAGTTTCTTTGGATGTTTGTCCGTCAATCACGCCGAAACTACTGAACAGATTTTGATTAAATTTGTTAGGCAGATAGGGTATTAGCTGACTTAGATTATAGGATACTTTTTATCCCGAAAAAATGTTTCTGTGGGATGCCATGGGATGATTTGATGAGTTTCCACAGGTTACGCGCATTACAGTATACACGCGGGCAGAGCCGCGGGCAAAAGCTAGTTATTTATAAATATCACTCTCATTTTAAGTTCCTCATACACACGACGCGACGCCGTAGTTAGCTGTTCAAGTAGGTACATTGAGCAACTATTTTTAGTTATAAAATACGTCTTTTGTTCGCCATCACAAATCCTATGGGAATCGATTAGTTGGGAATGTACGATTCGTTTCACTTCACGCTACGTTGACAGAATTAAAGTTCTTTTTTTGTCGATAGGCAAAGGTTAAGCTTGTGTGGTCTCTTGACTTCGGTTACGATTTCAGATACTAATCGTTGTTGCCGTGTATCTCGTGTATTATGAAAACATAACAGAAAGTCGAAGAATAACATCCCTAGTTATCTTGTCTGTGTTGTAGGTATGGCTGTGTGTTTACTACGTGAATATACGTACCGACTAATAATTTCTTGAAGTGTAGTACATAGGGATGGCGATCTGAGATCGATTCATCGGAAGATCGATCTTTTAGACCGAAAAGGTCGATTATTTGAATCGATTCACTGCACTGAATCGATCTAGCGAATCGATATTTTACCTTGGAAAATCGAAGATCGACCTTTTTGCTTCATTACTTAAAGGAAACATGCAGTAAATACAGTAAAAAGAGACACGACACATAAATCATAACATTTAACGTGTAATATGAAGCAAAATTGACTTCCTTTTTTTTTTTTGCTCGTTACTTAGATTGAATTTGAAGTTGACATGAACCAAATTGAAAAAATGTCGATTAATCGGAAATCGATTTTTTAGACGTCGATACAATCGTGGATCGATTTTTTACTCTTCGATTCGAATCGATTCAAAGATCGATCCTTTTCAGAAAGAATCGCCATCCCTAGTAGCATCCTAATGCATGTAATTCATTCTACAAAATGGCGGCGCTCGTCGCTCCACTGCGTACGATTTCTCAGTTTCAGCGCTCGCACTTTTAAGCTCAATAAGTCAAGAACAGCTAACTTAATAGAAAAATGATATAAGCACATCCCTAACATTTTTGAAAGACCTATCCACCACCAAAGACATATGACCACCTATCCAACGATATTCCACACTATATAGAAAACGAAAAATAAAAAAAAATATTTGCGCGTTACATGTAGGGGAGGTACACCCAATAATTTTATTTTTCATGGTTTTATTACCACTTTGTCGGCGTGATTAAGGTGTATACTTGTGCTAAATCTCAAGTCTCTAGTAACAATAGTTTTTGCGCTAAACCGCGGACGGACATGGCGAAACTATAAGGGTTCCTTGTTTACTACGGAACCCTAAAGAGACCTATGATGTTTTATCTCTGCTCCATATTCATATTACCTACCCTCAATCAACAATACAATACGATTTTAACGTTTAACACCACCATATTATTTGATTAAACGTGGAATTCTATCAAATTATATTTTATATATATGTATTATAGTTTCAGAAGCATACATTATCTATGCGCCTTGGAAATCATGTATCATATATCGTATTTCCTTCAGTCGTATAAAAAATTTTTATACACCCGCGAGACTTGTCCCCAATGTTTAATTTTTTCCCGAAAAACGGGGAGCTTCTATCTAGGTCGTGAGAACACTAGCTCACACTATTCGACAGTTGTAAATGGTATTAAGTTGTGGAAGTTACTTTCAAAGTTGAACTTTTCCTACGCTAAGTTGGATTTTCCATATAGTGGAAATGAGCGGCCATTTTGTGAAATGGAAGGACATACCTACTTTGATAAATTTCTTTGTCGTGTTACTTTTGGCGAAGTTTTTGTATGTTATGTAACAGTTATGTGTTTTGTATAGGTTATTTGAAAATGTCTGGTAACAGACTTGAGTCAGAGAATATGTAATAATACTACGTATAGAATGGACACTTAGACGTCCCGCCCGATTTGCACACATACACAACCCCTTCCTCTCTTATGGGCGACGGTTGGTATTTTGTACGTGCTACGCACACAGGTGCGCGTGTAAATACACGTCACTGATAGATAGAAACCAAATTAAGCGTTTGTATGGCGGAGTGTCCGCAGTGTGTTTGAGTGTATGTTGATTTATAAAAAAAAAATACGCTTACACTCACAGCCCCACAGTAGGTATAAACCTGTGTCGTGGGTGCCGTTGTACACAAACAACACATACACAAACACCCAGACCCAAAACAAATATCTGCAGGCAATACAAATATTTGTGTCGGTGCGGGGATCGAACCCGCGACCCTTCGAATCAAACGGTCATCTCACACCGCTGGACTAATAGAAACGAAACATGCCTTATACTTTGACAAATTATTAATTCCTTATCTTACGCGAGCCTGAGCCATTAGTTGACCTAGTCTCGAAGCACAGCCCTGGGTCGTGGGGAGAGGGTAGGTAAGTCTTACTTCCCATTTTTCGGAAATTTCCTACTCTTTGGTAGTATACCTGGAAATGTCAATCTCGTCACCTAGAATAGCTTAAAACGTTTTTCGCAAATCGGCGATGAGCGCAGGTATGCTTAGATAGACCTCTACTTATTTGTGGCAAATTAGGGGAAAATAACGAAGGTACGTAATCTTTCAATGAATTGCCATAGGACTAATCGCCTACCATCAATGTAAACTTTTACATATGGCTTTTACTTTTTTTAAATATCACGTCGTCATTGTCCCGTTGTTGAATGATAAGCCGCGGTGGAACTCGATTGAGAGAGATCCACTTTTTGTTGGGGAAATGACATCTATTATGCGCGGGGCACTCAATCGATAGAGCCCCAAAATCGTACCGAGCTGCTATCGCGGATTATTGCTTGAGGGATGTGGAAGGTCATAAGAATTTTAGAGACATGTATAACTCTGCACTGCATCTAAAAAATATCAAATTTTGTATTTCGCAATGCTCTAAAAGCTGAATATTAGGCCGGCTATTATTATAAATAAAAAAATAAACTACGCTTAAACTCACAGCCCCACAGTAGGTATAAACCTGTGTAGTGGGTGCCGTTGTATACAAACAACACATGCACAAACATCCAGACCCGAAACAAATGTCTGTAGGCTATACAAATATTTGCCCCGGTGCGGGGATCGAACCCGCGACCCTTCGAATCAAACGGTCGTCTCACACAGCTGGACCAACCTAGTCGTATTATTTTTACACCTCAAAATTGAGACCCCAGTTTTTTAGTAGATCTTCAGTGCCTTTTGATATTTCGTATAATAGATGAGAATCACTTGGCTAGTCCCGCAGAAAGGTAGTTTTTTACATTTTAACTTTAAAATCTTTATAATTAATTTTCTGCGCATAATACAATTTGACTATTATTACCACCTATCGTATACTTCTAAAAGTTCTGTCCTTAAAAATCCCTCACGTCGGGATCATCCAGTTATTATTGTATGACAAGCCGCGATGAATCTCCATTCAGATAGATCCGCTTTTTGTTGGGGAAATGATATCTATTATGCGCGGGGCACTCAATCGTTGGGGCCACAAGATCAAAGCAAGCTGGGATTGCGAATTATTTGAAAAAAAATCTGCTTTTGGTTGAGGTTAAAATTATGTGTGTTTAGCGTTTTGCACATGTGTATGTAATGAAATACGTAGTTTACATGGATGTGAATGGATACGGCGGCTTAGATATTTATAATTCTTCCTCCAAAAATATATTCCTAGATAATGTCTTTTTACACTGCTATTATAGTTTTAATGAAGATGTTCATAAGCGAATATTCACTTAACAGTATTGTGAACTGTATGATTTCACTTTGGAATAATTCGGGTGTTGAATGACAAGCCGCGATGGGTCTCCATTCAGAGAGATCCGCTTTTTGTTGGGAAAATGATATCTATTATGCGAGGGGCACTCAATCGATAGAGCCGCACGATCGGCGCGTGGTGGGATCGTGTGTTATTTGAATAAGATTCTGCCTTTTACTTAAAATGATTTGCGTTTAGCATCTTATAGTCTTGTACCTATCTGTGTATCTGGGGTCCGTAGCACGTGAAATCTCGTAACAAAGGTTTTTTTTTAAATACCCTATCATTTTTTAAACGTGTGTGTGAAATATTTTTTCTGCTTTTAATAAATATTACTCTTTACATCTTAATATATATAAATCTCGTGTCACAATGTTTGTCCTCAATGGACTCCTAAACCACTTAACCGATTATAATAAAATTCGCACACCATGTGCAGTTCGATCCAACTTGAGAGATAGGATAGCTTACATTACGCTATGACTAATAGGAGCAGAGCAGCGCGGGCGAAGCCGGGGCGGGCCGCTAGTATTTAAAAAAATGTTCGCTCTACAACTATTTATTTCTTCGCATCATACGAATTCGCATCCGACGTCAGGAATGTTGCACAAATATTAGTAAAGACAACCAGAACATAGTAAGGATAGTAAGTAAGGTGTTCTACGTTGGATGCATATTAGTCGTGTACCACGGTCCACTGGTTAGGCAGGTCAAAGTTCAGAGCAAGAGCCGCGGGCAAATTGGACGGGTCCCGGCCTCACGGTCCGTTTGTGGACAGGCGTGAGAGCGACTGCAGTTTCAGTTCGTTATTCAATTGATTATTGCTCGGAAATACCAATTTCGCAAGTTACAAACATTCATGGACTGTGAGACCGAGAATATGAAATCATGTACGGACACATTTTTCTCAATACTATCCTACTGGTGGTGTTCACGCCCTCGAGGTCTGACACTGGAACTGTACCACCGGTGAACTAATAAAGTAACGCCCTGTTTTAATAATAAGCATCACGACATTTAAAGACATTTTTGTCATATATGTTCGCGGCTCACTTCGTTTCAGATAACTTGTATCGAGATCATGCCCTGGGGATCACGCTATTGAACGCGTCTCAATTACGGGCCTGGCTTAGGGATGTGAACAATATATCGATATTTCTGAAACATCGTTGTATTTTTTTTATAAAACCATTTTGGAGATGATATTTAAAAACGCAGGTGAGAAGTAAATATGATGTGGTTTATTACTGGTACCAAAATATAATGATGATGCAAGTGATACAATTGAGTAGCCGGAATAAATACAGAAGCACGCGGTACTGGTAGGCGAACGTGAACTTTAAATGTTTATAGACGATATGGTAAAAGACGGTAAGGGAGTACGAGCGGAATGGTAACCGGACGCAAACTTGTAAAATGGCAAATTTGGTAAAATAAAACCGACGTTAATGGTGACTGTACATAAATCGATGCGCGGCGACAAAGTGCCGACGGTGCATCAAAAAATGCATGTATGTCCCATAAAAGTAATGTGAATTGCAAACGAATACGTGAATGCCCTTTGAATGCGCAGCGTGATGATAGGAAAATAGATTTTTGGAATTCAGGATTACCTAAATCCTGAATTGTAAATCCGCACAGTTACTGGGTATCGTTATTAACATTATCGTGTTTTCATGCTGTTTGAGCATTTGGTGATTCGAGATTTGGCACTCCAGGACTCGAAATCGTTGCTGAATTTAAATTAATATTTTAGTCAGCTGTGACGTTTCTACAAAAATCCTTTGACCCAATCAGAGAGTTAATTATTCAAAAGCTTAGCAATTGTACTGAAGTAGGTAACGTATTGAAATATCAAAATGAGTCGTGCAGTGGTATTTTTGCACGATACATTCCCGGCTCAGTTCGTTTCGGATAACGTGTATCCGAGATCATGCCCCGGGGATCATGATATTGATCGCGTCTCAATTACGGCCCTGGCTTAAGGAAGTGAACAATATATCGATATTTCTGAAACATCGATGTGTGGGTTAAAAGACATGTGTATTTATTTTTGCATTCCATCGAAATTGCGTGAATAAGTAACCTTTTCAATGAGCAGCGTGATCAGCTGGATGGAAAAATAGACTTGTCTAAATAATTATTCTATACCTACTTACTTTCTGTTCTCTTTCTTTAATATTATCGTGATTTTGAGCTGTTTGGGATATTTGTTTTTATATTTTTGATATATTTATAATGTAAACCTATGTGTAATGTATAATGTTACCTATTCGCCTACATGACTTGACAGAATTTTGCGTCTTTTGTATAGGAACATGAGCTCATTTACCTAGTTTCTTTCTTTTTACACTTTCATATCTAAATATAATTTCATTTAATTTCCAGACGAAGTGGACGTGATAGGCTACACGTCGAACCAGAGCGACAGCGAGTCGCTGGTGTCGGGCCACAGCGCAGACAGCGGGGTGGGCGTGGTGCGCGGCCGCCGAGCGCGCCGCTGCAACCAGAGCGCGCGCGCAAGACGCTGCACGCAAGTCTAGGTCAGTGTCTACTGAGTGCCGTATCATCAGGGGGAGTGACAGTCGCTTGTATCGGGCGACGGTGGAGACAGCGGAGTGGGGATAGCTCGTGAATGCCAAACGCAACATGCTCCACGCAAGTCTAGGTCAGTGTCCATGTCCACTGCGTGCCGTGTCCTCAGCGGGAGAGACGGTGAAGAGCCACAGCGTTGGCAACGAAGTAGGGTAACGCGGGGCTGCCGAGCGTGTCATTGCAACTAGAGCGCGCGCGTAAGACGTTGCACGCAAGTGCAGGTCAGGGCCAACAGAATTTCATGTCCTTGTCAAACACCGAAGGAGATGGAACAGAACGGGACGCTCCAAGTAAGTGAATATCTACCGAATGCTGCTCCCTTTGTGAATGACAAATGTGTCCTTAGTGGGAATGACAGTTAGAAGTGTCGGGACACTGTGCAAACAGCGGGGTGGACGGAACGCTGCACGCAACTCTAAGGTCAAATCTAGTGTATGCTACGTTGCACAGTGCGTGAGAAATGTGCCTTCAGTGGGAACCTTAGTTCCTAGTGTCGTCAGACAGTGCAGACAAGGGACAACAGGAAAGAAGAATTTAACGTGCACTGGGAGTGACAGTTTTGTCATCCAAAGGAACAGCCGCTGAGGCTGAAAAGTCACAGAGCAGTTAGTGAGCGCGACGTTGCACGATGATCAACTGTACCTATCTGGACTTAGTACTTTTTTATATCATGAATTGGCAAACAAGTATCGGTATAGCTCACATTGATGGTAAGTGAAGCTATAGACTACATCAAACCAGAGATATCAAGGTCACGTTGGCACTCCTAAGGTATTATGCCACTGTGCCGGAAATGACAGGGCCATACATTACCACCTGACCGGAACACGATAGCACTGAACAGGACCATATAGCGGCAAGTAGATTACATAACTTGGCGGTACCGACGCCCTCGAGCTCGATCACGGTTGCTCTTCCACCCGCAAAAATAAACTTATTAAGTGTCTATATTATTTATTTGTAGCAACAGCACTAAGCTGTTGCTTCAAGCCTAATACATCGATCCTCAGGTTAAAATCTATTGACATACAACATTTTATCGATACCTACAGGTATCGACAAAATGATATAGCCTCCTCTGCCAAACGGTTCAACTGAATTGCTACCTTCATACGTATAATTTGGATAGATAGAGACCTACTTTAATTGTATGTTTTCTCTTTTCCAGGCGGAGTAATCGCGGCGCGAGCGCAGCGGGTCCTCCCGCCGCCGGTCATACGTGTAACTTAACGTAACTGTAGGACACTCTGTTGGTACATGTACTGTGACGTCACCTCGCGCAGTACAGCACCCGCGCCGCACACACACACCTACACACACAACACAATGCGAACCATCACCGAGTACAAAATTGCCAAAAAAAACTGTTTCTTTCTTACGTTTGGCTCGAACACCCGCTTTTACTCATCTCGTTTTGGGCTATTTCGGTCAACACGCCCGCAAAAATATATTTCTCAAAAAGTCTTATTCTTCTATTCGATTCCTTTTTGACCTTTTGGGAGCATTACAAAATTTATCTAGTACTTATTGTTATTTCCACAAAAACATTTTAGTCGCCGACTGGCGAATTTTGTATAGTTAAATATATTTTTAAATTTATATTTTGTATATAATTATTATTTTTTTCTTGTATAAATTAATCAAATAGAATTAGATCTGTATATGTTGAGCGGCGACCGCTTTTAATTTCTATTATTTTCGGGTTCAATCTAAATTCAAACCCACCAAAAAAATGCTTAAGTTCTAAGGCGTCCATTACTCATGCGAGCGTCATTCAATTACATCAGTCATGAATGATGGTTGACCATCGGTTGCTTTAGAAACAGCCGTAACTTTGGTTAAACTGACAACAAAACCTAACCTATCATGTAATGGACGCACGGTTCCCGTAAAGGTGCGGCTATGAAATGTCGTCAATAGTTCGCTCGATTTTATCTCGTGTAACTTAGTAGTACGTACTATCTGTCAAACGCTGGCAACATCCAAAAGAAAAATGGCGCCGACATAAAAAAAAATATATAGCCAGTTGCAACAGCAACACGTTTTCCGACATTGTTGACTAACATCGTATTGTTAAGTATTAATATTGAATATTAATGATCTCACTTCATTGTCACGCGACCATTTGAGAGTTGTGTCATTTTTTACTATTTCAGCATTACCGAATAACTCCTTAGTGACAGTTAAGTAGAATTATAGAGTGATCATTTTTGTCTCATTATCTCTCTACTTATCTGTAAATCATCGGTTAATGGTGGAACATGTCAAATATTGTCATTACCTACTTAATTTTGAAACTTTCGCATTGCAATACCTCATTTTTTATTGTTTTAAATACATAAGTACCTAGTTAGTAAAACAGTAATTAAAATACCTATTGTCAGAATCCGATCTAAAATTTAAGTACCAATTGTATGACATGTATTTTGAATGACTTTTTTAAATTGATTTTTACTAACTGAATTAAGATACTGTTATGTTCCTGCGACACTTAGCTATTAGCTACAGTACAGATTGTTTTACTCTCTACTCTATGTTATTTTCTAAAAATTACGAGCGGTTATAATAATATCGTTAAGCGATTATTTGGTCAATAGATATTAGGTACATATTATTATACCTTTTATTGTAATAAAACTTAAATACCTAGAACGCAATGCGATTGTTAAGGTTTAATCTATGAACGCAAATATACCTTAGTACCAATAATTTTCAATTTATTTTATTATGCTCCCTGGTTAACATAGTATCAATAATAAACTATACTTACCTGTACCAATTTATATCATTATTGTCAAACTGTTAAAATAAAAATTTGATGGTTGTTTTTAAACAATTTTAGAACAGATTGTTTCAAAAATTAACTCGGTAATATTGAAAATGACACAATCACCTCTATGGATATTGTTTTATGTGGACATTCACATACCAAAAAATATTATATATGGAATGTAAAACTGGACAATACCTACTGTGTCGATACACGAGGGAAGACATCTTGAAGAGTACGCAATATATTTTTGTTATGACTATTTGTAATCTTAGTAATGTTATTAAAGAAAATTTGTTAATTCATTTGTGATGCGCGAATGGTTTTCATTGTAATATGTTGATGTCTGTTCATTGATGGCAATAAGTTCGGGCCGAACACGTTCGATTCAAATCTCATTTGCTTCTATGGCCCAACTGAATGTTCAGTATGTATTTTTCTTTTTCCAATATATAAAATATTGTAAATTGTTTTAGGTATGGATGTTGTAATAAGGTATAGATTATAAAAGTATGATCATTTGTAAGTATAACATTTGTTTTAGAAATGACAGTCTGATCTCTTAAGAATACGTTATCGTAGCGGCAGGGCCGCGGTGTCCGTCGGGCTCCACTCAACGATTCCATAGACAAGAAATTCGCGCCAACAGTGACCTGTCACACTGACATTTGACGTTCAATTTCGCGCCAGAGTGAATCTATAAAACTTTACTTCCTAATTACTCTTTTTCAATTTAAGTAGAACATTTGAGCATATAATAATAAAGTTCAAATTTTAAATTTTTATCTTATATTATCATTAGATAAAATATTAATGCCGGAAGTATATTTTTGTGAATTCACCGCCATCATGAATCCAAGATGGCGTCGAGAAACCCTTCACACAACTGTTTTAACGCCCGAACATCACAAACTAACTTAGTTAAAACATTTATTTATACGGGTATCCTTTGGGGCTTCCATGACGCAACGATACATAATCTAGTCGACCAAATAATGTTTTAGCCGCGAACAGCATGCATTACAGAGGTCATTTTGGCGCGCGTTTCACTTCGGAGTCCTGCCCGATGCTTGTCAGATACTTGCAAGCCCCGGATCCCTCAACTCTAATAGGTTATGTACAATATATTTTACAAAGTAGGGCCAGTATAGTGACCAAATGTTCTAATTTACATTGGCTTTTACTCTAAAAGGACTTTTCAGGTATTTGGAAAAACGTCCCAAAGCCAATGCGAATTAGACATAGAAGCCAAAGCGAGCCTTTAGAGTTCAATAGAGTCCACGGAGCGAGCCTCTGTCCAATCCTGCCTCGACTATGTCAACAAATATATTTGTTTATCTTTTGGAGAAAATTATTTTTTTATGTATCACAAAAAAATTATTAATTTATTTTAATACAGTGCTTTGTCGATTATCGTACCAGTGTTTCGCTTCATCGCTACTCCATCCAGAATCGCGTAGTTCGTAGATAGCCTAACCCTCACCCGGGTTTAGCGGCGACGGGACGCCTCAAGAGTACAAATTCTGTGTAAGCCCCTACTTGAGTGTTAATTCTAATTAATTTTAAACATGAAACAGGGAAGGTATCGTCAGAGAGCGAATCTAGTTTGTAGCGCGGGCGAGTAGCCAATGGATAAGTCATCATGCCTTCGATGTTGTCTCTTCCTTAACTAAATTTAATCAGTATCCTATTGCTACAGTGAATTTGTTTTGCTGACTTCCCACTCTCTTCTAGTAGTTGCTGAGCGCGTAGGCGCCTTATTTAAGACCTGTGTCACTGTAACGATAGGGTATTAGACGTGATGCGTTGCACTATATGCGCGCGCATTTAATTAGATAAGAAATGTGTTATTAGAAATGAAATTGCAATAAATTGTCTTCAGTCCGCGTGTCGCCACTGTCGACGTCACCCGAACTTAGTCGCTGTAAATTAGTCCGGCGTTGTAAAAAAAAAGTTGCAGTTGTAAATATTTGGAGCCAAAATTTTTATACAAATTTTATTTGTTAATCTCGGACCAAGTTGTGTGGGAGTGGCGATGCGCGAGCGATCTGCGCGAGTGTAAGTCCGATCGAGTTCAAAGATTCATCTCTAGAGGTGCATCGGATTTACTATTCCGGTTTTGCTCGTTACTCATACTTTATACCTACTTCACAGATAAAGCTTATGGATTCCCATAAGCTTTATCTGTGAATCCCTTTGTTTTTTACTGGAAGGTAATTTATGAGGAACTAGCTTAAATGCCGCTGCGTTGTTATATAAATACCTAAATGATTATTCGTACATGCAAGGCCAATGAAGGGTAGCGCAAATTCACAGTCAAATCTCAGACTATTTGACAATTCATGGAAACGAAATTAAAAACAAAATATGCCTACCGACGATATGACGGTCATTTTTTATTTGATCTCACATCAAACCTACCAGGTGAACAAACACGAAATATTCCAGCATACTCATTCTATTAACGAGACTAGTAGTCAATCATTCGGTAAATGTTTATGTCTATAAATATCGCGGCACCAGAGTTTTTACAACGTTTTTGGCAAAATATTCATCAATTCGATCTAACGTCATGTGTTATCTTAGCATATTGCTGAGACTTGTTTAAATCCTTTCAAAATTATGTTACACGGAGATTATAAACGAACTATCCACCTCAGCATTTCTTATCGCTAAGGTACCCGTCGTACCTACACAATATGTATGCAACGCCAATCACATTGATAAATGATTAAATCATCATCATTTCAGCCAAAAGACGTCCACTGCTAGACAAAGGCCTTCCCCAAAGATTGCCACAACGAACGGTCCTAGGCCCTCATGCAGCGTTTGCCCGCGACCTTCACCAGGTCGTCGGACCACGTCGTGGGGAGCGTGCCTACGCTTCGTCTTCATCTTGATTAAATAATTATATTTAGGTACAATCCAATAACGAAAAGAACTCTAAATTGTTATCTATGTCTCGTTCAGATCGAAATAAGAGTTTTATAATAGACTTTTTTACTGGTGGTAGAGCTCCAATGACGGAGCTCACGGGCGTAGGCACCACCGTATTACCTAACATACTTGCCGCTTAATGGTAGTGTTCAGCACTAACGTGGTAATGTACGGCACTGTAATTTCCGGCATAGAGGCATAACACCTTAGGCCTCAGGAGTGCTAACGCATCTGCATTTTGACCTCGGTCTTTGTGTGGGTGTCTATAGGCTGCAGTCATCACTTAACATCAATGTGAACTGCATGCTTGTTTGCCACTTCCGTAACATAAAAAAAGACTTGTTATATGAATGAGTGCTGGTTGGAGCAACATCAACAAAAAGATCGATGTCTACTACTTACCTACTACTATTTTACTATGTAGAATGAATCGATTAAACTCGATTTATTTGAGTATACCATCCAAAAAGAAATATTACATATTGACTGAAGGAGACTTCGCCTTATTTCGGGTCTGTAGAGCGTTATCCTTTTCGCACCTTACCTATTTGACGTTTATCGATCATTTTGATTAAGTTTTGAGCAATACCGGACTATCAGTGCTTATGGCAGTGTGCAGCAGAGATAACGCTCTGCGAAGTCGAAATAAGCCAATTATCTCATTCGTAGGCTCGATGCAATATTTCTTACCCGATACTGTACCTAGATCGGCGTCCGCGCAGTCATACGTTGTCTGAGTAGAGGCAAACATTAGGTACTACATATTGTGACAACTGCTAATGGTTTGGCAGCATTATTCAATGTAATTGACGAAACGTGGCACATAATTTACTATATGTAAAAAAAGTTATAGAATTAATTTAATAAAATTATAAATAAAAAATGTTTTGTATTATTTGCTTATTGAAAACCCTTCTAATCATTAGATCACTAATAAATTTCACACACACACACTTTCGTCTACTTGAGTGAGACTAATCTGATTGATTTTAACGCCAGCTTCATTACTTAGATACACCAACACCCATATTCTAAGTCGTCTTAGAATATGGGTGTAACACCCATATTCTAAGTCGTCACCTCGACTTTAACTCAACCTCACTCAATGAAATTGGTATTCTTAGTTGTAACCATAGAGCAACACCGGAGGGGAGTAGCCATATGCAGGCTTTCCCCTCTGTCAAAGTACAAGACCAAGATACTACTAGATGTTTAAATGTGTGCGTAAAATTGTTTCTGTATTTTGTTAAAGTCAAGGTGTGAGTTTCGTAGTAATAATCGATTTTTGTAGTGTGCGTGTGTCGCACGCATTTCGCCCCGCAAAAAATGACAGACTATTTTGCATCGGTAATACACGCTATGGCTACTCCCCTCCAGTCCGCCGCGACCGGTGGACCGCGTTGCTCTATGGTTGTAACTAATAACGTCAACTCTACATTCTGCCTCCGTTTGAGGCAAGAAAGCAATTGTCAAACTCCCAAGTTACCTCACGACCTACCTTGAAGTTTCTAGTAGTATTTACATTTACACCATATTAATTCGCTCAATAAGTTTTTCGAAACTGTCTGGAAATATAATTAAATCAACTAAGATTTTGAGGCGTCCTCAGCTGTGTGTGAGTCAAGGAATGTTTCGAGTGACGTCTTAGAATATGGGTGTAAAACTCAGTCGCACCAAAATTTTTCAACCAGGTACAAGTCGTAAGCATTGGCGTAGCTAGGGGAGGGCGGCCCGCACCGGGTGCCACCCATTTGGGGATGACGCCCCTCTCTTTAAATAACTCAAATTTGAGCTGTTTAGACGTGAAAGCGCAACACAAAATTCACTTTCACATTTATAATACCAGGTGGCGCCAGAAGCAGAATTTGCTCAAATAGAAAGGCACAACGGTGGAGAATGGAGAAATATGATGGAAAAAAAAAGAAAGAATGGAAAGTATTTCCTTTTATGCGCAACCACCCCGGGTACCACCCATGTTGGCTACGTCTGGGGTGCTACCGCCTATCAGCAGGCTTACTCTTGAAATCAATCCCAATCCCAATCTAATTCGATTCCAATACAGTTTCAATTCCAATCTCTATAATATTGGCACTCTTGAACGGATCGGGTACGGAATTGGATTGGAATCGAAGTCGAGTTTGCGATCGAGTATCAGTCACTATCGGTGTGACCATATGTGACAGAATCTGACTCGCTAAATACATATTAATTAATATATCTTACTTTTACTTGCTTTTAGGCGCCTTATATATGTTTTTTATCATAAGTTATGAACTAAACAACGTTATGTTTTCATTTAATACAACTTATACTCTGTCTTACGTAAAACACGAATGAAATGTTAACGTTGTGGCAGATTGAGTGTGTAGTCATTACCTATCCGATAGTTATAAAGAAAAAACCCCGCGTGCTTTAAATTTTCAAGTTTCTCTCAGTGTTTAGTTGTGCGTTCGTGCAGTGAGTGTTGGAATAAAAAATAAATAAGTATAGGAGGATATTACAATTTGAGGTTCTCAATATTGTGAAACTGGTAAAGACTACGGAGAAAAGTAGGTAAGATTTGTTTCATATTGTTTTACATTACGTAAAATATATGAATGCAATTGTCTAATTAGTTCTAATAGATACTTAATCTTCTAATAGAGTTGAAAAATGAGCCGGCCCAATATCCAACAATTAGAGGCACTTACGGAGTTTCTGGTAGACAATCCAGGGATTGCGAAAGGCCTCCTGCGCACCGCACAGGCGAAACAAGAAACTAAAAGGAAATGGGATGGGATTTCTATAAATCTCAATGCCTTAGGTGGTGCACAGAAAGATGGAAGAGGCTGGGCGAAGGTAACATTTTAATTAAAATAAAACATATTTCACATATTTAGCAATAAGTATAGATATTTTATATTTAAATATTCTTCTACATATTTCAGTATTGGGCAGATAAAAAATGTGCCTTAAAAAAAATATGTGCACAGCATGCGCGGTCATTGAGACGTACCGGTGGAGGTCCAGCAGAAGCATTGCCCGCTCTGACGTCCATTGACCAGCGGTTGGTTGCTGTGATGGGTGGCATGCAATTTGCAGTCGGAGACAGTCATCTAGCTGTGGACCCCTTCCCGGAACCAACTGTACCTGTCTCCTCGGACTCACTCCATCTTCTTCCACAGGTAATTTTTTGTTTTGGCCTTAGTGTACAATGATATTTCATTGTTAGTGTATCATGAAAGTGACAAATTCACATTATATACCCATACTGTAATTCTGTAGCTCATACATAGATAAGTATTTAAGAGATAATAAGTCCTAGATTCCATGTAAACATTTATGTATATATTTCCATGTAGCCTATTTATTTTTGTAAACGATGTAATTTATACTTAAAATACTTACCTATGGGTACATACCATTTGATAATGCAGTGGAGTCCTTCAAGCTAATAAAATGTTACCAAGCCCGGCAGAAAAAAGTCATAATTTTATTTATTTCTCATTGGTAAATAATGAACTTTTTTTCATTTCAATAGGTTTTTAATACACGTTTATTACAAATTGGTTACATATAATAATAATATTTAATAAATGCAGATAACATATCATAATTATAAGAATCCGTTTGTTACATACATGCTGAAATTACTTGTATATAAAAATAAAAGATAGCAAGCCTACCTATTTATAAAAAACACTAGAATTAAATTCGAATTACATACTCAAAAGATAATTAAAATTGTACTACTAATAGTAGATTTCAAATTCGTTAGAACATTAAATTAATTGGTAAGTACTTATATACCTAAGCAAAAACCTTTTTTAACGAGGGCACATACATAAATTAGATTAAAATGTTACTTATGGGGTAAAAAAAAGGTGTGAATGTGTCTTAGCAGTTAAATACCGTAAGGAATTTGTAAGTATTTTTTGTCGCTACGTCGCCACTTGATAAATATGTCAGCACGTGTTCATAAAACACATGAGTTATAGTGGGAGCGATCCATTCGAATATTACGATAAGGATCGATGACTACAATCCGGGTTTGTTCTATTGATTAAAATCAAATAAAATAAAAAACACGCTCAAATATTGGCTAAGTTGGTTTTATGATGTAAGTAGGTACTATCAGGGAACTGGCCATTCGACCACAGGGAAAACCCTATTCGGTGGTAATAAAAGCTATATTTGATTGATTTTGGATAAGCGCAGAGTTCCCTGTCTGTACTTAGATACTCATCATGAAATTTAACAAATAAGTGGTGAAAAATATGAACTGTTTTATTTCAGATTTCAAGTCCAAACATTGGCACTAATTTTGAGGCAGTGGAAATTATTCCAATAGAGACAGTGGCAAGTAGCCATAGTGCTGAAGTACAGCCAACAGAGGAACCTACAGGTATGTGATAAATATTTTTGTTATCATAGATAATAATTATGAATGAACAATAATTTTATAACTGGATGAGCTAACAGCTAACAGCTCATCCAGTTATAAAATTATTCTACCACAAATTACTACTTACTGGTACTTACAGGCAAACCTTAAAAATACTATTCGCTTTACAATATATTCAAAGTATTATTACATAATATTTATTTTTGTCTAGGACATGCATCACCACGTGTTACAGGGAGAGATCGAAGTCCACACGACTCTGCTCCACCTCCCAGTACATCTAGGCCACCCAGACAGCGTCCGCGATCAAGCCAAGACCATCTGCGCGAAGACAGGCAGTTATTTGCTTCAATCGAACAAAAACGTGTGGACGCCGAAGCAGTAACTGCAATGGCATTAAAAAATGCCGCAGAAAACATAGGATTGATTGCTGCTGCAATTAATAATTTAGCGAAATCAATTACAGAAGCAAGTAAAAATATTTGCGATTCTATAAATGCGGCAGCCACTAAATCTTCAACATGAATAAAAATACGTCCACGTATTTTTATTCATGTTGAAGATTTAGTGACTGCTAATGCTATTAATTGCAGCAGCAACCAATCCTATTTTTTTAAAAAACATACAGCATATGACACCGAAATTTCTGGCACTGTGGCATAAAAGCTTAGGGTCTGGATTGGCGTACGTTTACTTATTAACGTTTACGAATGTTCACTATACGTTTTTAAAAGGGGAAATTTGACATTCTATAATCAATCCTACATTAGTATATTATGTTTAGTTTTATCTTAGTGATATTCTTGTTTTTTTTTTTTTAGTTTGTAAATTGACATGTACACCTATTGTTATTCACTATAATTTATTTTGTTCGTTTGAGACGTTTCATAAGTAGTGCTTGTCATCCTAAATGAATAAAAAAGTTCTGATTCTCATATTATGGTACAGTATTACTAAGCTTTAACTATCAATATTTAAATAACAATTAATGTAGTAGTAGTAGTAATACTCTTTATTGTACACCAAAAGTAACAATCAACAAAGACATGACATGACATGGATATGCACAATAGGCGGTCTTATTGCTTAAAGCAATTTCTTCCAGACAACCTAGGTTATTAGCGACATAATTATATATAAGAAGAAGGGGTGTACAATCATAAACAATTATTTTTAAAAGACAGCTAATCATTTACACAAAATGTAAAATTAATATTATCATTATATACATACTTACAAATATGCTACAATGTATGCTTCTTAGCCACTACATGAAAAAAAAACTAGTATAGTACATATTCCATATGCTTTAAACATTAATTTTCCTCCTCCATAGTTTCTAAATTATAAATTTAATTAAATAAGTACCTAGTAATTTTATTATTAAGTAATTATATTTAATAAGTCGTGGGCGTAGCTAGTATAAAAGTAACCTTAAGTTACTCCTTATTACATAAGCTATCTGCTTTCTAGTGAAAGTCCCGTCAAAATCGGTCCAGCCGTTCTCTAGATTAGCAGGACAAAAATTGTAAAAAATGTTGTTTTGGTTTACGTACAGTGTATACATACATATGCATTTTGTAAAAAGCGGTTATTTTTATATTACAAACAGACACTCCAATTTTATTTATTTGTATAGATTTATTACTTGTTTAATAGTTGTTCAGTTCCTAATGTTTAATAATAAGAATTGTGCAAAGACTCAATAAGAATAAATTAATAACAGTAGCAAGAAATGTTTCATTAAAATTATGATGTTGACACTGAGCAAGAATTTGATTTATTTTAATTTAAACCTCTTTAATTTATAACAATCACACTATGATATAGTGTGAATGTTATAATACTGTGTGTAATACTTCATCAGATATTTACCCACATATATTGGCTATTTATACAATAAACACAAGCACTTTATTACTTTAAATTACCTATACATAATAAATGGGAACATGTTAATACAATTTAAATATGATGTGCTCTTAAAGAAATTAATATAATTTTGTCAATATGGGTAAAATCACAATCATCACACATCAACACAATTAAAACATTCCTCGAATGAAAACCTTTTCTGTTGTAATAACGTTCCTCATTTTGTGCCGGTCTTATTATTGCCACATGAGTACCATCAATAGTACCTATTACTGATGGTATTCTAATCTTTTCATAAAATCTGTAATAAACAAAAATATTTTGTATAAACTTGCTAAATAAAACATCTGTAAAACCAAGAGAGTAACAATGTACAGTTGATATAAATGTAGTAAAAAACTAAGTACAATGTACATAATATTATATTGGTTACCTTCTTTTGATACTGTCTCTTTGTTGTTGTGTTTGGGGGAATTTGATCCACTTCTTGACAATTACCCATGCATTCAAAGCATTGGTAATTTCCTTCAATGCTTGTGACACTGATTGCTGAGACATCAATGTACCATGTGTAGCCCCAACTAAACGCTGATAGCTACCAGTGGCGTTAAAAGATAGTGCCACTAAAAGCTACAAATGTAAAAATAACTTAATTAAAACATAGTTCTACAGGTTATGTTTATAACTTCACGAAATAATCACATTACCTTGTATCGTGTCGTTATGTCGCTACGACGAGTAGGCCTCGGTAATAAGGGTTCCAATTCGACATGGAGAGCTTCGAATTGATCTTTGCTTAAACGATAATTGCGCCGAAACTCTTCATCACTCATCGCAAAAGCATTCTCGGCATATCGAGCCATTCTCCTTAAATTCCGCCTTTGCCTCTTATACAAATTGTTTGTGGTGTCCAAAATATTGAATATCTGCGCTAGTCTAGCCATTAAATTCACTTAAACACAATAAAACAACAAACTCGAACAACAAAAAGTAAGGTTTTTAAAACTGTGGAAGTTCGATCACAAACTCGATTCCAAGCTCGATACGTCACTGTCAAAATCTTGTCAAGAGTGCCAATTTTACTCGATCGATCGTGTGTACCAAATTTCATTTAGTTACATAAAATTCCACCGCAATCGAGTCAGATCGTGCGCTAGAGTAGCTTTCAAGAGTACCAATTGGCCAGTTTTCGATCCCAATCGTAAATCTTGATTGGAATCGAGAGTCAAGAGTAAGCCTACTGTATTGCTGCTGACAATGTCATTGCTGTCAAATTTTCATGTCGATTTGTAGCTCCTATATGTAGTATTGATATTCTGATTGATATTCTCGTTTTCGTAGGTAATAAACAAGCGATAATGGTAGATTATTCAGATTATTGTTATTTAGCGAAAGTAAAAATCGACTTTCAGCAGCAATACAGATAGGCGGTAGCACCCCTGGTCGTAAATGTAGTGACTCAACAGAAACAACACTTATGTCCAAATATTTTATTACCTTACATCGACACAATCTGGATACTTCGACCAGCGAATGACCAGAACATGAAATTATGTAAATCGATTTAAATTAAAAATAACTTTACCACATTTATATTACACCTAATACAATATAATAACATGGAAACTACATATAACAACAGTCGAAATTAAAAAAAAGTAACAAATTCAATATGGAATTTCAACAGAATGGCTAACTTTTGATCCCTTTATAGTTCTCCGTCGAACTGCTTGATTAATTAAAAAGATTAATTCTCAAAAACTCGTCAAAATAAATGAGGTACATATGTGACCACAGAAATCGTAACAAGACAGTAGAAATGGCATGTTGTCTAAAACGGAAGGCATGTCGTCGGTTTGTATATAGACGGATATTATCTACGCACTCAATTTAACGCACATACCTAATGAAAAGACTATTAGACTAAAAAATTTGGGCTATAAATGCGTTCGTTAAGGTTGAAAATTGTTTCGCTTACCGGCATTAAATCTTTATGTCACATAGTTTTTTAATAATACCTAATTGTAAACCTATTGGCACGATGACAGATCAATGGAATTGGTGTCGAATACTGTCAGAAAGACACCAATTTGTGCTGACATTTTCACGCGCTCATAGCACTTCTATCGTCTTATTATTCATTCTGTGTATACGACTAATGGCACGAAACCTTTCAAATCTTTGGATTAGAACAGCACATCTCAACATTTTTCGTTTTTTTTTCTCTAAGTGAAAATTAACTACAAAATCACCGTGCTTATATTATCAACATTTCCTACGATCCTACCGCGACCTAACGCTAAAGGTAGCGTCCTTGGTGCGTATATATTATATACCACATGTATGAATACATTAGTGCGAAGAGAGAAACTCTTCGTATGTGTGTTCGTCTGCGACAGCTAATTTACTTCAGTTATTGGGCCGACACTTTTAATATATCAGACGAAATCTCATTGCAGCAATTCGCATCGCATCGCGGTTCTGTGTTGACACCCTATATACAGAACATATACACATCAAGGCACATTTACTTAAATGAGTTTACAACAATTTATACAATTTATAATAAATTTTACAGAAAACGTATCGTAACATTTTGCGTCCGTGAGCTCATATCAAAACACCCTAAGATTTTCGACATTAAAACGTGTTAAAATAAATCTAAATAGTGGAAATTGGCTAACTTACGACTATAGCAAATCTATGGAAGCTAGTTAAGGATATAACCTAGTGGAACGAGACGATTTTTAATTAATATTCGAAAATTCGAAGACACTTCAATGAGGTTTAATGTTAACGATAATAATATTACTAATTTTAACTAAAAGGAATTAAAATAAGTATACCAAACTATTTTTGATAAACTGCCGTTTTAACGAACATGTGACAATTAAAATATATGTATGTATGTATCTTCACGCCAGGTCCCTAACGGGGTAGGCAGAGAGTGTAGAGCGCCAGATATCCCGGTTCAGACAAACCTCTCGTGCCTCGTCTACCTTCATCATTCTCTTCATACATGCACGCCGATTCCTAAGACTTTTGACCCCACCATCAGACAGAACTCGACCTATTTGGTCATGGTAGGTCAGCCTTGGTCTTCCTGGGCCTCTGCAACCATCCACATTCGCATTGTATATCTGTTTAGTCATTCGCTCATTCGACATTCTTTCTATATGCCCGAACCATCGGAGCATGCCTTTCTTCATTTTTACACCGATACTATCATTCACACAAAGTCTCTATCTTACATCTTCATTACGAACGCGATCGGTGAGTGATACACCGCAGATCTTGCGCAAAGATCTCATCTCGACCGCGTTCAACTACAATAATATATACATACATAATATATAATTTAAATAACTATATTAAAAGTAAGAAAACAGAAACAGCCTGTATACCCGCGTGTCGCACGTATAAGTAACGTCCGCCATTTTGCCTTGGTAATTCAAAACAAAATGGCGGATGTTACTAGTACCGGACGTCAGATTGTTGACGTCCAAAAAAAAAATCAAACAATTATTACTCTTAGTATAAATTGTCTTGAAAGTATAAAATTTAATAGGATGAATCCCATATTCTCTATAATCTTTCAATAACGTTTTGTTGCAATTTATATTTTTACAGAAAATGTAAAACATAAAAATTAAGCATCTTTAACCAAATTTAATCTATTCCAAATGTGATGTGGTCAAGAAAACGCAGTTTAACTAAAATATTTTTTTTTAGATTAGCCAACTTTAGAGTGTGCCAACATGCCTCGGAAATAAAGACGAAATTTTATAAAATTAATAAAATTATGACATTTCATTGACGCATTTCATAATACTTGTGTTAATTAAGGGTATGTTCGTAAATTTGCTCACAGTACTGTTGGTACTTAAGTGTGTTAAGATTTTTATTATTTTTTTAATTAATCGATCCGTAAACCATACCTCAGAAACAAGCGAACACCATGAGCGCGGCTTGATACGATACTGGCTGTGTACACTACCGGTCGTCGTCGTCGTCGAGACTGCCGGAATTCAGCAATTCCTTTTACGAATTTCGAACGAAATTGCAGTCGCAATAGCCGTACTGGGAATCCAGAACTGACAGTAGGTACTGTCGGTAGGGACGAAACGATACTAGTAAATACAAGTAAAACTTTTGTTCCCATACCTAGTACTTTTAGCATCGATACTTCGAAACTAGGGATCGAGTAGGTATCGAATAAAGTGTCCAGTACTCATATAAGAACTTTTGTTTAAAAATGTCGTATCTTAAATTAATATTTTGATCGCATTCTAGCTAGACATCTTGTTACGGTTTTTTTTTGTTCATTCAAATATAATTTCACCCATGTTTACCGATACCATTCGATACGAGTAAGGGGCCGTTCAAGTATTACGTAAGCAGATTTATTACAATTCTTTACCCCCCCATCCCCATTGTCAGCAAAAGTAAGCAAAGCTCTTACCCCCTCCCCCCATACTTACGTAAACATTTTTCAAATTAATGTATTTTTTTTTAATATTATAATTATAATGTTATAATTATAATTTTAAAAATAAGAAAATAGATTTAGCATAGAGATTAGATTATACTGATGTAATAAGTAAATAACTACCTATGACGTAATCATCATCTAGACTCCCCTACCCCCCATGTCATCCAAAATAAGCAGAGCAAAGACCCCCCCACCCCCCCATAGTGCTGACGTAATACTTGAACGGCCCCTAAGTATCGATACTTTTCAACCGATACTGAGTAAGTATCGATACTTGACGACCAAACGGTATCGAGTAATAGTATCGATACCTCGATGTTATCGTTACATCCCTAACTGTCAGCACATTTCCGAACACATCACAACACACAAACTCATTTTCGAGGCATATGTGATGCTAGCATATGTGCGAGTATCACATCTCGCCTCTTGGCAATTGCCTTATTATGGAAATACATTCACTACCGATATTTCGCACTTCACATTATTTAAAAAATAAAAATTGACTACAAAATGCATGAAAGTGTTTCAAATTGTATAACCCTTAGAATCTGGGACCCTCTTACACTATGAACAAAAAATATCAAACGTGTAAAAACAGATTTTATCTACTCCATCAACATGGCAGTTTTCTTCCGTTCTAACAATAATATACAATTTTAGAACAATTAAAATATAAACATTCCAATTATAGTCACATAACATGTTATTGACTAAACACAACATAAACATGCTCAACTTAATATAAAAATTCAATAAACAATTGGTGTAGCTGTCGTTTCATACATATACAACTAAACAGGCAAGACACCATATAGATTATAAATATATTTTTATAACATAGACTAAATATATCAAAAATTCGTCTAAAACATTGAAATTAACTATTAGATAACACACCTACATAAAAGGACACACCGATATCATTACACGAAGAACTTAGTTCAATCTGACTTTACCTGCCTGACCGATATAATATGGTGGCTGCGAAATAATCACAATATAAATGATGTGGCCGATTTAAATTAAGATTAATATGTTTTCTAACAATAGAATTAGACTGACTTTAATTGGACTGAGTTATCTAGCAATTTACCCCCCGTTTATTCATAAACGTACATTTGATACGTTTTAGCTATAGAATGCTTTGTCTTTGTCAGTTGCATTGTCAAATGTAAATAAAAAAATAAAAAAATACGCTTACACTCACAGCCCCACAGTAGGTATAAACCTGTGGCGTGGGTGCCGTTGTACACATACAACACATACACAAACACCCAGACCCGAAAAAAATATCTGTAGGCCATACAAACATTTGTCCCGGTGCGGGGATCGAACCCGCGACCCTCCGAGTCAAACGGTGATCTCACACCGCTGGACTAACCGGGTCGTCAATGTGCACGATAGAAAAGGACAAAGGAGAGATTAGCAACACTTTAGCTAAAATATGTTTATGAATAAGGGGGTTAAAAAATCTGTTTAGCAGTTCTCAATAATCAAGTATATATGATTATTGAGAACTGCTAAACAGATTTTTTGGCGACAATTAAGTATGCAGCATTATTTCCACATAAAGAATCATGACAATTTAATTTTTTTCTGTACAAATGAATGTATGAAAAATTGATTTGTACGGAAAAAAAAATTATAAAACGAGAACAAGGTAAAACTAATTAGATTTGTTTCCGGCGATTAAAAAATATTTAAATACCAGATAAGGGTTCATTAAATAATATTTCAAAGTTATTTTACCTTTTTTTTATCTGTACAAGCTTTGAAAATGGTCCTTTAGTTGTCAGTATGCGCAAATTTGGCATTTGAGCAAAGATCCTCAAGATTTCTGTTTTATTTCAGACTTTAAACAGTCATAAATTGAATTTTTGTATCGCAAACTGCCAAATAATATGATTAATTAATTTAGAATGGTTTCATAAATATTTATTTCATAACTCTAAAATATATGCTATGTACAAATTAATATTTTTAAAATTGGTCTACCAAGTACCAATTAAAAATATTTATAATTCCGATGGCATGTTAATAATGCTGTGGTGTGAAGGAAAAAAGAGATGAATCAACTGTGGTTATAAGAAAAAGGGGTTAAGTCTTACACTAAGTGTTAGACTTAACTCCTTTTTCCTTGACACAACAGAATGTATAATATTAATAGATTGGACAGTTATGTCGTTTTACATCGAACAGGTTTACACAACAAAAACAGTAGTATTCATTAAAATAGCTTTTAAAAAAAGTATACTTATGACTTCAAAAGCAAATAATAACGTAACTTCACGCCTGTGATCCCCGAAGGGGTAGGCAGAGGTAAATGCATGCATTCAATCATACATGCAAACACCCACGACTCGCCGGTTACGTTTTGGCCCATGTAACAGGTGGCGAACCTGTTGCCATCTTCGGGCACATTACCATACTCCGGGGTACTGGGAAACTTCCAGAAAATGGAAAAATCCCAATAGAAGCAGAGATAAAGGATTTTTAACCGTTATCTCTGATAGTCCCCGACCCGGGAATCGAACCCAGGACCTCCTGCGTAATAGTAGTGGCCTGCTACCACTACGCTACTGAGGCAGTTAATAACAATATTATAATTTAGCATATGATAAGTAATACTAAAAAGAGGGAGCAAAATACAGAATGCAATATTGAGAAATCCACGGAGATTGTAATTGGTGACTCTACTTCTAAATATAACATTCTGTATTTTGTTATTTGTCACTTGTTTGTTGTCGCAATTATTTGGTATATATTTTGTCAAGTTTTTTTTTTTTTTTTTTTTATGCCGATTGTTACAAGTTATACAAATTACACCGACCAAGTTGACAAAAATGTTCATTAAATAATAACCATTAGGTCAAACAATTTATTGTATGTGATCAATTGGCAACTATTTCATATCGAACAAAAAGCAATCACGTACTTCGGTTCAGAAATCTCGGTGTGATAAACGAAAGTTTTTTTTTAATGTAAAAGCAAATATACGCCACAAATTAAAAACCTGCTCTTTTTAAAAACTCAGTCCAATCGCATAGCCTCCGGCTTACAAGAGATAAACCCATTTTCTCTAACAAAAAATTACATAACAAAAAATCTTACCACTACATCAGCAATGTACTTAACCTACTATTTCCTTTTCGCAGTTTCTAATAAAGCTATAATTGGTAACACTATTTTCTATTTGGTTTTATTTTTTCATAAAGTACTATTTAGAATGGGATTTTTATTCTACTGTGAGCATTTTTAATAAGTACTAGTTTCAAAACATACTTTTGAACTGTTGTACAAATTCTCCGTATGGGTTCTGTCTTTGTCAATTGAATTTCAAATTGAATAGGATAGACAGAGACAAAACATTATTTGGATAATCAATTACTCTAAACACCTTTTGATAGCAAAGAGCATATCGCTTCTTTGCTTCGATAATGTGTTATAACAAAAAACCCAATTTTACAGGAGGCCAATTTTTTGCTTTTGAAAAAATGATTGTAGCTAATGGACCATTTTTTTTACATTTAATTATGATTAACTACATAGTTTAATAACTAAGCTTTCTGATGTAATATTTTTTTTATATTACAATCAATTTTAAAAAAGAAATGCCATAATTTCGAAAAAAGCGTAATTGTGTCACATCTTTTAAAAATAAGAGCATAACTGTAACAAAGAAATTAGGTCACGGTGTTGATGATATTTACTTTAATTAGTGTATGAATTAAGGAGTGTAGACACGTTATTGAAATAAAATCCTTTGGATTTTAGAATAACTTCTTTTAAATTGAAAGGAAGAAAGTGACAACTGACTTGTTGCATTGTCGAAACAAACTGGCTTAACGAAAGAGACAACGTAATAAATATCACACATATAATATTGCTCTGTCTTGTTCCCTTTATAACTTTTATAAAAAGGCATTTTCAAAAAATACCGCGTTTTCGTAGAAAATAAATCAAAATACGGCGGTTTATATTAATAAGTAAGAAAAAATCGAGATTTTTAACTTGTCACATTATTGAAGCAAAGAAGCGACAATTAAATATTTTTAACGTATGTTGTATGATATACACATAACAAGTTTATGCGAAAATAAATATAAAAAATTATATGTATACTTAATATCGTACATTCAACCTTTGCTAACGGCAGAAGATCAGATGAGGTACAGTTAGTACCCAGCAAGAAATATTCGGCGAGAGACAATCGGCTAGTTTCGACTTAGCGTTATCTCTGCTGCACAGCCTACGTAAGCACTGATAGTGCGGTATTAGTAAAAATCGTTGACAAACGTCACATAGGTAAGGTATGCAAGAGATAACGCTCTACAGACCCGAAATAAGCCGAAGTGTCCTTCCTAAGCAATATTTCTACTGTATAACAAAACATATAACATATAACTATATAACAAAAACACCGACTTTTTAAAAACAAATTATCTTGCACTGTAAAAAAAAAATCCGACGAATTGAGAAACTCCTTTTTTTTAAGTCGGTTAAAGAGTAAACCAACTTAATCAAACTTTTTTTTTTTGCTTTCGTTAATCTTTTTGTTCTTTTCCGATTTCTTTAGCAATTAAAAATACATCGTATCCATGCATTATTAGTCACTCCTTTTTATTAATTTTTCGAATTTTATTCTACACTATGCCGAAATTTAAAACAGTGTGCTACTGTTTCGTTATCTATTAAAATACATCCTTAATTTTCAATTCCATCTTTGATCAATGTACAATACTTAGGTAATAAACATTCGAATTTTAATTAAGATTATCCTTACGCAATCGCTTTATTATTTAAAAAAAAAACAAATTGCAGTACATACTATGTTTAAAGAAAGATTTTTTTACATTCTTTTAATGCGAAACATATTTTCTTTTAATTCATGGGATACGATAAATGCTGTATTAGAATAACAAGTTTTTCTCCCTTTCTACTGTATAGGAATGAATCTGACAATGTTACATTTTGGCTATTACATAACAATTCTTTCTACCCCAAACTTTTCTAACAGCACATAATTATTATGGTTCTTTCTACGAATAATAATGTTAGTGTAACTAAACCATGAAAATGGTTCCACGTAAATAGGCACACCGGGGGCGGGTCATAAAAAGGACACACCTTAGCGCGTCAGGCTATTGTATGTTCCGTTGCCGATCGGCGAAATGACCTTGTAGCGACCAATGCAATACCAAGCATTGTCTATGTGATAGTGTGAGTGTTTGTTCTGATGGAAGTAAGTTTGTTTGCGTAAATTGAACCAAAACGAAGCAATAGCTGTATGAGAGTTACATCTACACATTATTATTCATAGCGTCCTTAAAAAAATACTTGATAACTATTGAACATGTGTTGAAGCGACAAAAAGACTTCACTCAAATTTGAGTTATGTACGTTTCAATATTCAGCCATAATTTCATTAAGTACAATTCTCTGACTATGTTAGTAGCTATCAAATAGCGCACTTAAATGAATTCTTCGAGCTATTGCACAATTGAACATTAAACAGTTCACACTTCTTTCTTAGTTGTTACCACCCTAGACTGAACACGTTCATTTCGATTCTTCACTGGACTTATCAATTACACTGAATTTTCTATAAAAATGGCAGATCCATCAGATTAACATGTCACAATTTTGTCAATTTATGTCAATTAAACTGAATTTTCTAGAAAAATGGTAGATACATCAGATTAACTTGTCACAATTCTATCAATTTATTCAGAGGGATTTCATAGTTATGAACCTTTGCGAAACAATTTTACTCTATACATCTAAACAAAAATTGTGAGTCTACAAACAGATTTACCACTGGCTTTATTAATTTCAGAAAAATTGAAAGTCACAGTACCAAATCGAAACTTTGGGTTCGTCTCAATCCTTCAATAAACCTATCATTTCTGCTGAATTTCTCGAAAATTGCACTAAGTCCGCCACATGTACAATTTGCATAAAAGTGTAAATAAATAAATAAAATTGGTAGGTTCATAAATTTTAAACTGTCACAATTCTGCACTACCAGCACTACCTCCAGTGATGGATTTGTCGTCAATAATCCTATTAATACATTAGTGACACGACCTAAATCCCTCCCCCCGAACCCAGCTGCGAGCTTATACATAGATACATCACTCGACATATCACCGCTGCTTAAATTTCTGAATAATTGGCAATTACAGTCCTGGATAGGGTTGCCAGATCCAGGATGATTATTTCCCAATTTCTTCCATAAAATACAACACAAAAAGGACGGGCGAGCAAAAAAAGAAGTGCACTTCCGTAGGTTACCGCATTAAAAATATGGTTGAACTTTTACGTATCATTCCGCATTTACGCAAAATTCCGTGACAATCCCGGAAATCACGGCCATCTGGCAACCCTAGCCCTGGATCGAACCTCCATCGGCCTCATCACTGCTACAGTCTCAATGGGTTTGGAAGCAACTACTTGTCACAATCTTGCACTAAATGCACACTGTCCTCGTGTCGGGCGTGCGGGCGGCGCAGGGGGCGCGGCTGCAGGATGGAGAAGCGCTCGGCCTGCGCCCCCGCCTTCTTGCCGAGGGCCGTGCGCAGGTGGCTCTCGCCTGGAGTAGAGACCACTAGATTTATATGGGTCAAGGTATTTTACCAACAAGGGGAGGGCACGACCTTGGGATTTTATTTTAGGATGAGACTTTGTGTGATAATAGTACGCCTTCAGTGTATTCACACCTTACAGTAGTAACGCGCAACGCTCCATCGATTTGGAATTATTTAATTATTCTCACAATTAAATAAATGTAACGCCTGTAATCCCCGAAGGGGTAGACAGAGGTAAATGCATGTAAATGCAAGCATACATGCAAACACCCACCATTCGCCTGTTGACATCTCAGGGCATATTTACCAATTTCCGAGGTAATGGGGAACTTACATAAAATGGAAAATCCCAATAGAAACAGAGATCAAGGCTTTCACAACCTTATCTCAATAGTCCTGGGAATCGAACTCAGGACCCTAGCGTAGTAGTAGTGGCCTACTGCACCTAGGCCACTGGGGCAGTTAGTAGAATAGTTTTTTTTACTAGAATTTCAAAACGTATAGGAAAAATACGTTAATATTGTGTTTGAAACATCTACTCAATAAATAAACAGTTTTTATAACTTTTAATAACGTTGAGAGTTGTGAAACTGATTCAAAATGGCTCATATAAAATGACTGAACATTACGCGTGGTAAATACAGCTGTGTATTGTATGGTGAAATCAAAACATATTAAAATATCATCGTCTATACCGCGTTTTTGTACAAATATTATATAAAATAAGTTTTTGCAAGTCGTATTTAAAGAATCTAAAAGCGTAATTATTTTTACTACAGTTTTTCGTTTCTTTTTTTTTTATGTTATGAAAGTGGCAAACAAGCGTGCAGTTCACATTGATGTTAAGTGATGACTGCAGCCTATAGACACCCACACAATGACCAGAGGTCAAAATGCAGATGCGCTGCCACTCTTGAGGCATAAGGTGTTATGCCTCTGTGCCGGAAATTACAGAGCCGTACATTACCACCTGACCGGAACACGATAGTGCTGAACACTACCGTTTAGCGGCAAGTATATTAGGTAATGCGGTGGTGCCTACGCCCGGTAGAGCTCCGTCACTGGAGCTCTACCACCAGTAAAAAACGTCACTTTTAAGTTTCTTCATCTCATACGATTCAACTCCAATTTTCATAATTTTTGTATCTTTATATCCCGTTATACCCATCTTACATCCCAATACTCACCCGGTAAAGACAGAGGTCGTCCACATAGTGTTAGATCGTGGGATCGCGGTGAGGCAGAGCGGGAGGAACGGGGCCGGCCCGAATTGTTCCTAGATTCTTCACTACGCGCACCCCGTCGTGGAGATCTACCTAGCAATTCCTGTAAATGATACATGAATACATTTGGTCTGAATACTTTCTATTGATTACATTGTCCTCAAATGAGCACGAAGTAAAAGACCACCACCCAAGTAGAACAAAGAATGGACTGATAAATCTAGTTCACATCTAGGTCTTCTAATCTAGGTCTCACAACTTTCTTCTACTGGGATGGCAGGCCTAACTCAAATCATCCATCATTGTCATATTCACCGTGATCTACTGATTATAAAATTCTCATGAAAAATGCACTTCAAATTAAGGAAGAAAGAAACACTAAGCTTAAACTAGTTCAGAGATATATTTTTTTAATTTATCTATTTATTCATTTTCAGGCAACAATGCTTACAATAAACAATAGGCCCATATAAAATATATACCTTAAAGACTAAACATACATATTGTATAACTTATAACCTAACACTATTATTGAACTTGTTCTTCTTGTCAGTTATAGACGTCTCTGTGTTATCACAGCACCAAGAGTTCCTCACCCCGACCCAAGCACGACCCGCGAGTCGTTGTTCCGGTTATTACCAACCGATGATTAGAGCGATAGTAAAATTGCGTAAATATTTAATCAATAGATAATCATTAGCCTATAAAAGAACATATTCAAAAATATTCAGAGCGTTCAACCAAAACCTTAAAATTAAAAAAGCTGATTCTGCAGTAACTCTATATTGCAGAATGGCCAAGTACTAAAACGTGGCTCAATTTTAAGTAAACTTAGATTTCATGCAGTGTAATGTAAATTGCGACAACACAATCACATTAATTTAAAAGGCATATTACGTCATTCACAATCGGAGGACGTTTTAGTATTCCGTCATAAATCATACAGAGCAAAGCAACAAAAGCTAGCATAGTTATAAGTAGGATTGCCATCTTTTCATATTTTCAAAATGTTTCTCAATTTCACAATAATCCAGAATTCTAAAAAAAAATTATCTGAAGGTTAATCCACTAAGTTATTACATTTTTGTGCATACTTTCTTACGTATCATGTTTTTTAAAAAATCTCACTTAAATGTGACATCATAGTAAAATAACAAATAGTGAAACAATATATATTAAGTTATTCTCCAACATAAAATCTTCCCAAACAATCTTTAAAGCTTTGGATTTTTCCCCGAAAACTCGGCAAAATTGAAAAAATGGCAACCCTGTCCGCAAGTGATATAGGCAATGTTAGTAACCTTCTCCTGGGAATTGACCGAGTACGCGCTATAAGAGAGCGGGCTGTCGCCACCGAAGTCGAAGGCGCTGGATGCCCGATACGACAGCGAGTCTTCGAGAGGCAAGCAAACACAATTGGTTAGTCCGTGAATGTTAATTTAGCAATAGCCTCAAGAGCATCGCCAATAGGTTTATATTTCTCCTCACAAAAGATTTAAAAAATGATAAAATTGATAAATGCATAGCTTAATTGACTGAACCCACATTTTTGTATTCGCTAAATTGTATTTTTCGGCATGCCCTGAACTCTGCTGGCGACACTCTTGGGTGTGACAAGATTTTAAAAACGAATTAAGAGTACCTACAGTCGCAATAGAACCCACTAAATATAGTTTACAATTCTGTTTTATAAGGATCCAGATAAATCATAAAATTCTGTATGCATCTTATTTAAATACGGTTCCGAAACGTTTAAAAGCTTTGATCCGTCATAGACACAAACATATATATTTAGGCTGAGAGTGATCTGCACTTGCAGCCTGCTCGGATTGCCCGATAAAGTAAATAAAAGAGGAATGCCTGACGAAGTAAATATAAGTCTGCCTATAAATAAATAGTTTATGACCGTCCAACCAAATTAAAAATTGAATTAATATACGTAAGACAGCGGTCTAGAAATACACCGATCCATGGTCGCTGATATAGTTGGACGCAAGCAAATATTTGTTTGTTTTAATATTATTTCGCATTACCACATGCTTGTGAAACATATTTTATTTAAAGAAAAATGGAAAGAAAACTTCAGTAGCTCAATTGGAAGAGCGGCTGGACTAGATTCCCAGTAGGCCGCGAGTTCGAGTCTCGCCTGAAGTCAAATTTTTCTTTCCATTTTTTTTAAATAAAAATATTTGTTTAATTCGTTAACGTTGATATAATATTATTACGCAATAGACTATTCAACAGAATCCTTCAATAATTATACTATTTATTTTTCGCAATAACACATGTCATGCGAGTGAACTTTAGAAATTAAATAAAATACGGAAAGAAAAATTCTTCCTTCCTTAGAATAATAAAAAAGAAACCCTTCAAATTCTCTTAGATTATTTAGTCGTTACAGAACCCATCAAAAGTTGTATTGATGATGACGTTATAAGTATTGTTCATAATGAGCTCATTTTTTGGGTTCTGTAGTAAACAAGGAACCCTTATAGTTTCGCCATGTCCGTCTGTCTGTCTATCCGTCCGCGGTTTGGCGCAAGTATCGATAGTATTGCAGCATGTCGATATTTTCGATAGGACTATCGCGCTATCGATTGTTTTTCGAGGTCAACTATCGATAGCGCAACTATCGATAGTTTAGCAACACTAATTCCAACCCTGAAGCTTTACACATTTATATTATAATAATGAAGTGTTACCATGCGGCCAGCAACTTGTAGGTGGCGGTGACCTGATCATGTGTTCATGGACCTCTTTCAACGTTAACGGATCGTCTTCCACAAAATCCAATGCAGTGCTGCCGAATTCCTGGAAATAAATACATTTGCTTGAAAGATTCGGAAAATATTCAACATCATCAACGCTTCAGCCAAAAGACGTCCACTGCTGGACAAATCCTTCTCCAAAGCCTACAACAGTATTGTGCGTCATTAGAGGAGAATATGCCCTAATCGCCACTCTTGGCATGCGGATACGCGATGGTAATGGCGGCATATCACAAAAAGAAATGGAAAAGAAAGCTCCCAAGCGGCTTGATATTTTTTTTTGACACCTCCAACTTTTATCGTTATACTATTCTCAGTCTAGAACTTTCAAAGAAAATAGGCCATGACTGACAGACGGATAGAAAGACAGATGCAGAAGTTTTTTAATTTATTTATTTCCTTTACTGTCTAAGTGACTGAGAGACGACACACGCTGAAACTATTAGTCGTAGAAAGCTAAAATCTGACTGTATAAAATATTCCTTAAGGAATGTATGAGAACATTAAGAGAATTCCCCAAAATTTCTATGAGAACAGGAATTATGTTTATAACTATTAAGAGTATTAAGTCACGGTCAAAAGCTATTATAGAACACAAAATCCAGAAAGTGAAATGCAATGTGAAAATTATCATAATGTGCTGCATAACAAGCAACCAACATTCAGCCGTTATGCAGTTAGATTTGCTTTGCGCCTCATTCCGTATTCATGAATGCAAATCTTTCACATGAACAACTCGCAGAGAAAGTAAAACAATATTAGAGCATTGTTGCAGCATTGAGTATATTACGTAGCTCAGATTATTGTATTTTATAGTATTACTAGCTTACTAGCTGACCCGGCAAATTTCGTATTGCCTCAAAATTAAGTGATGTGTCAAAGGTTTGATATATATACGGACTATTTACATGGTAAAATGAAACTGTGGTTTTTACTATTTCCCTTCAATTTCTTCATATTTTCTTACCTTTTAAACCCTCCCTGGACTTCCAAAAATCATTCAAAATAAGCCAAATCGGTCTAGTCCTTCTCGAATTTTAGCGAGACTAACGAACAGCAATTGATTTTTATATAAATATATGTAAATTGGAATTCCAATTTTTGGTAATTTCAAATTATTTTAACTGAAACCCTTGTTGCATTATATATATATATATATATATATATATATATTTTTTTTTTTTTTTTTTTCTGTAATGGAAGTGGCAAACAAGCACGCAGTTCACATTGATGTTAAGTGATGACTCCAGCCTATTGACACCCACATAAAGACCAAGGTCAAAATGCAGATGCGTTACCACTCCTGAGGCCTAAGGTGTTATGCCTCTACATATTACTATCTGACCGGAACACGATAGTGCGGAACAATACCATTTAGCGGCAAGAATATTAGGTAATGCGGTGGTGCCTACGCCCGCGAGCTCCGTCACTGGAGCTCTACCACCAGTAGGAACCCAAAGTATGTTTGTACACTGCAATGTTACTAATATATTTAGTGTGTAAGGGGCAGTCCATAAAATACATTCATATACAAAGGGGGAGGGGTCTCGCTGAGCAATCTGAGCATGACAAAATGTGACATGGGGTCCACGGCAACATAAAATTCACAGTTCATTAAAATAATAGGTTGGGGAAAAAGTCTTTTCGCATTATAGTATGTATGAACTTGTAATAAAATCTCTTTGGCTGTAGTATTTGTATCTGGATGGTTTTGGTATCATTGAAAGTTAAAATTTTAAAGAACATAATTCCAAATTCAAATTAGGCAAATGTGTGATTTTCATTTGTTTTTCGTACTGTCAAGATGAGTGAATCTAATGAAGAAATTCGAAACATTTTAAAATTTTACTACAAAAAAGGTAAAAATGCAACGCAAGCCGCGAAAACAATTTGCGATGCGATTAGTGCAGTGTCTGTGAGAGTAGCACAAATTTGGTTTAAGCGTTTCCAATCCGGAAATTTTGATGTCAAAGATGCACCTCGCTCTGGTCGCCCTATTACGGATAAAATGGATGCCATTTTTGAAAAAGTGGAGCAAGATCGACATATCAGTCGTTACGTTACGTATTTGAAAAAAGCTGGGTACAAAAAAAAGCTCGATATTTGGGTACCTCACGAGCTCACTAAAAGAAACCTAATGAACCGTGTACTCATTTGTGATTCTTTATTACGACGTAATGAAACCGAATCATTTTTGAAGAAGCTGATAACTGGTGATGAAAAGTGGATCACGTACGACAAGAACGTGCGAAAAAGGTCGTGGTCAAAGGCCGGTCAGGCTTCACAGACTGTGGCGAAACCCGGGTTAACTCGCAATAAGGTGTGGGTGGTGGGATTGGAAGGGCATTATTCATTATGAGCTATTACCACCAGGCAGGACTATCGATTCTGAACTGATGAGATTAAAGCAAGAAGTTGAGAGAAAGCGGCCGGAATTGATCAACAGAAGGAGTGTGGTGTTTCATCATGATAACGCTAGACCTCACACATCTATAGCCACTCAGCAAAAATTAAGAGACTTTGGCTGGGAGGTGTTAATGCATCCGCCGTATAGTCCTGACCTTGCACCTTCAGATTTCCACCTGTTTCAGTCTCTTCAGAATTCTTTATGCAATGTTAGGTTAACATCACGAGAGGACTACCAAATCCACTTGTCGCGGTATTTTGAGGAGAAGTCCCAAAATTTTTATAGCAATGGGATCATGTCCCTACCTACAAGATGGCAAAAGGTTATCGAACAAAATGGTACATACATACTTTAGTTAAATTTAAATAAACTATATTAAAAAATGTTTTGAATTATCTTAAAAAATGTGAAGAAACCTAACCTATTAATATATCGATATTACTTTCCATATAGCTCATTACCAAGCTCTAAGGGTTGTATATCTTATTTTCTTTCTTGTCACACAGACGCCGTTGCAAGCTAAGAGACTGGTGTTTGAACAAAAAAGTTTACACAGTCAATTCAGTATGGACCAGGATATCTGGTGCTCCACACTTTCTGCCTACCCCATTAGGGACCTGACGTGAAGATACATACATACTTAAACTCAGTATGATTTAAGTTTTGTGCATACTACACTAAGGCATATATTAAAAATTATATTAAGAATTACCTGGGACATCAGTATTGTATCATCAGACTCGCATTCCTCAGGGTGGCTTTCAATTAAACTCTCTCTACTGGCCATGACTTGCTGGAAATATAAAATTTTAAAGTCAATCAGATTCGGTATCAAAAAATTTAATTTATGTAAATAATGTTTTATATATCTTTGAGAAGATTTTTCTGAAGAGAAACGTAACTTCACGCCTGTAATCCCCGAAGGGGTAGGCAGAGGTAAATGCATGCATTCAATCATACATGCAAACACCCACAACTCGCCGGTTACGTTTTAGGCCCATGTAACAGGTGGCAAACCTGTTGCCATCTCCGGGCACATTACCAAACTCTGGGGAACTGGGAAACTTCCAGAAAATTGAAAAATCCCAATAGAAGCAGAGATAAAGGATTTTAAACCGTTATCTCTGATAGTCCCCGACCCGGGAATCGAACCCAGGACCTCCAGCGTAATAGTAGTGGCCTGCTACCACTACGCTACTGAGGCAGTTAACTCGACAGTGGAACAAGTCAAATAGGCAAGTCCCTGGAGATAAAAGAGTACTGCTCTGCTGTTTTTCTCAACATCCAACAGGCCTTTGACAAAGTATTGCTCAAGAGCTTTTTAACAAACACCTCACCCTCACCCACTTACACTAACTTATAAAGGCCTAGTTGACAAATTGCATGTTCCAGGTATGAGAGAATGGAGATATCCCTAGCGTAACTCCATATCCACATCCACTTACACATTTTCACCTTACCTGCCGCCCTTATCAGGCTTTTAAGTGTCATTAGAGTAGGTTCAGATCTCTATAGTTATAATCAATAAATATATGTGTTGAACTGTTAGTTAAAGATATGTATGAAATCAATTCAGCTCCAATCTCATATAACAGCCTTTTAAGATAGGACGTCAGTTATATGGAATCATAAAACATTAGAGATATACCAAAGCTACGAAATATTAACAACAGACAACAACTGTTCACGTTAATTTTTAAAATCAGCTAACGAACTACAGTCACGCGAATTCTAACCACGACCATGGTACACCTTTTACTTACATAATAACCTACCTGTAAATATGGATTGTCTTGCCGTGACAGCCTCAAGGCTTCCATGTCCTGTGCGATGTTCCTCGTTCGTCCAGGGGTGAGCATGACCGCCGGGGAACCACCCACAGTGGGACCCACGACTGGAATTATTCAACGTCTTATAGGATCGTATATACATTCATAATTTATGATAAAACAGATATGTACCAATACTTACCTGATAACGAATCGTTGCTGCTTTCCATTGTACACTTAATAACGTTTAAAATAGATTATTCAACTTGATTTAAACAAAAACTCCATGAAATACAGATTTAGGAATCTGGTTATTTTAGCACTCCACAAGTATAGCTTGGACCTTATATTGCACATAAACGTTCCTTATCAATTAATAATGATAATTTTTTGATTCGTTAGCAAAATTAATGCATTTTAAATATTTTATTGACTAGAAATTGAGGAAATCAAAAATACGACCTGTCTTTGATAAATTACGATTGACAGATAGCATCAGTGTTGCTAGAATATTTTTTGATAATTGAAGTTGGCATGGTGGATAAAGCAATTAATACAGTTATTCATAAAAATCTACTATTATTATCAAAATTACGAAAAACTTTATTTTATTTTTCATAATAATTACACACAAAAAACTTTGAGTAGACAAGTCTGATGCAATAAGTATAATAGACTGATGTCTAGCCAACTAATGGATATTGATGTCTTTGGCTGAAGGTTTGTGGTAGATTTGTGATTAATTTATTCTTGTTTATATTCAGCCAAAAGATACACTATCAGATCAATTATTAAACACATAGAATCAGCGTCAAAATAAATACGTCGATAAATCGTCATCACGTGGACGCAAGTCATAAATCGCTAACGAGTTGCCATCGTATTTGTATACTCTTTGGATCAGTCTCTGCGTTGCTTGCAGCCAGCAACTTGCAGCAACTCAGCAACAAACCTAGTCATGTGATATGTAGCGACAACGCTGAAAATGTTGAGGAGCAGCGACGAAGCAACATGCTACATACCTACTACCATAGATTTATAATAATAAAATAAATCTATGCCTACTACATACATGGTGTCCATGGTGTCGCTGCTGTTGGACTCGGCGAGCGACGCTATTGTTTTTCAGTCGTGGAAAAATTGAAAAAAGGATGCAAATATGCAATATTTATTTCGTTATGTAAGTTGAAAGTCGTAAGATATCTTCACCGTCTTCACGCCAAGTAATTACTGGATACTTACAACAGAGAGCGTGAAACGCCTGGCGTACATGGGCGACACGGAGTGTATCGAGAGCTATCATCCAGGGGATCCGCATCATATGCATAGCGAAAATTGCATTCAAACGCTTATTTTGGTGTCTATTACACAGACATCAATCAGTGACGTGAATTTACACGTGCACCTGTGTGCGTAGCACGTAGAAAATACCCAACCGTTGCCCATAAGAGGGGAAAAGGTTGGGTAATGCGGGGAAATCGGGCGGGACGCCGAAGTGTCCATTCTACACATAGTATTATTACATATTCTCTGGTTCAGTTCGCTAGCAGTTTTACAATCCATACAGTTGGGCAATGAACGTACTTGCACGGAGCAACGGCGACGGGGGCCTTGCAATAGAGCAGGTGGCTCCCAGGTGGACTAGTAGTTGTACTTTCGTCTTTCTGGTGGTAAAGCTCCAGTGACGGAGCTCGCGGGCGTAGGCACCACCGCATTACCGCTAAATGGTAGTGTTCAGTACTATCGCGTTCCGGTCAGGTGGTAATGTACGACCCTGTAATTTCCGGCACAGGCATAACACCTTTGACCTCAGGAGTGGTAACTCATCTGCATTTCGACCTCAGTCTTTGTGTGGGTGTCTATAGGCTGCAGTAATCACTTAACATCAATGTGAACTGCATGCTTGTTTGCCACTTCCAAAATAAAACAGTTTTTTTTGCAATAAAAGGTAGCCCATGCTTTTCCCTAACATCTCGTCTATCTTGGTAAATTCGATAAAAAATAATTGTGATTTACGCGTGAAAGCAAAACAGACAGCTAGTGTCGCATATATAATAATAAAGTATGGATTGGATGGATGGAGAGTAAGCAAGCTTAGAGGCCATGGATACGCTAAAAAATACTTTTACTTAGATTGTTCTTCCTCACATCGCATCAAATCAATTTACAAATATGTTATGAAATAAAAAAACACACTTGAACATGGTATATGAATTTATTTAATTTGAACAAAGGCACTACCTTATCTACAAAGGCACCTCTTCGCTGAAATTGTTCTAATGTGACAACAATATTGTAAATAATCCTTTTAGCGTCCAAAACATTAACTAATTTGTCCAAGCAAACATTTCTATTTACAAAATTTACGTACATCATATAAGAAATGTTTTTACAACAATCGCAAATTGTACTAGTCATTTTGAAATGTTAGTATTGCTAGTGTCAAAAAAAATAAATTATTACGGATTGTGTACATTTATAGCATGTGTTTTATATTTCGTTGTCAGTGAGTACGAATAGCGCGGCGCTGTCGTAGTTGAGAATACGATTCTTGATTTCCTTCAGCTTTGCAATATAGTGTTTGTGTATCTTGGTGTTGGTCCTCGAATAGCGGAGGGCCGTTATCATTTTATCAACAGTGTAGTGGAGCCACAGGATATTCGTGTATGGTTCGAAATTCTTCCAATCATTTCTGTGAACAAAAAAAAAATAGTTTCAGAAGACTGAAAAAAAGAAACCAACAACCATGGCTAATGAATTGCCGGCAGAGTAAAATTTAGCATCAGGGTCAACAATTATAATAATATAATAATAATGGCAACCCTTGAAACGTCCCACTGCTGGGCACGAGTCTCTCCCCTTTTTTGGGGAGAGGCCAACAATCAACCTAGCACGAATCAACTAGGGCAATTAAAGACCAAGGTTCTGCTTTTTAAATTGGAACCTAATTTTGAAATTACACCTGGGGATGGGTGTGATTTTAATTGATTAAGATGGACAACGGCGAGTGCGACATACCCCAGACGCTCGCGCATAAGCCGGTACACGTGGAACTGGTAGTCGCCGACGGCGTCGAAGAGCGCGTCGTCGGCTGCCAGGTCGTTGTAGAGCGCGGCCCGCTCGCCGCCCGCCGCCAGCGACACTCGCGACAGGCTGTAGTCGATGACGGTGGCCGCCACGCCGCGCCGCGCCACGCGGTGCGCGCGCCCACGGAGCACGAACGTCGCGAACTGTCGGTTCGGTATACATTGGTTAAGCCGTATTAGTCCAGGAGGAATCGGCGCATGAGTACCGAAAACTATTCCACCTCAATTTTTTTATGCGAATCTCTTTAAATTGTCCTACTGATGATATAAAGATAATATTTCAATAAAGAATATAGAAAATAATTGTCCGGTTGAAAAATAACAATTCCTTGCAATTGTTTAAACAATTTCAGTTTAAACAATATGGCCCGGGGTTGCCCCATGGCAACACGCATTTATGTCATAAGTAGGACAATTTAAAGAGGATCGCATAAAAAAATTGAGGTGGAATAGTTTTCGGTACTCATGCGCCGATTCCTCCTGGACTATAAAACTGTTTTTTTATGTAATGGAAGTGGCAAACAAGCATGTTCACATTGATGTTAAGTGATGAGTGCAGCCTATAGACACCCACACAAAGACGAAGGTCAAAATGCAGATGCGTTACCACTCCTGAGACCTAAGGTGTTATGCCTCTGTGCCGGAAATTACAGGGCCGTACCGTACAAAATGACTGGTGGTAGCTCTGGGTTTGATATACGTATTAAGCCGTTTACAGAAAACTACTGGCAGTAGAGCTCCAGTAACGGAGCTCACTGGCGTAGGCACCACCGCCTTACCTTATATACTTGCCGCTGAATGGTAGTGTTCAGGACTATAGTCACACCGCGCACACTGCGCAAAAATTCCATACAAACGCTTAATTTAGTTTCCATTACACAAACATCAATCAGTGACGTGTATTTGCACGTGCACCTGTGTGCGTATCACATAGAGAATACCAATAAGAGGGGAGGAGGTTGGGTGAGGCGGGGAAATTGGGCGGGACGTCGAAGTGTCCATTCTATACGTAGTGTTACTACACATTCTCGGCTATAGTGTTCCCGTCAGGTGGTAATGTACGGCCCTGTAATTTCCGGCACGGAGGCATTACACCTTAGGCCTCAGGAGTGGTATCGCATCTGCATTTTGACCTTGGTCTTTGTGTGGCTGTCAACAGGCTGCAGTCATCACTTAACTTCAATGTGAACTGCAAGCTTGTTTGCCACTTCCATAAAAAAGCTTGCAGCCAACGCCGATCTACCAGCGCCTATCGGGACTCCGCTACTGAATTTCGAAGTGCGAAATTCCGCAATTTGTGAGATCTAATGTATCTATCTTTATGATGTTCGTTAGACAGTACAACGTTTGAAATTCCGTATTTTGTGAGAACTGAAGTCACAGATCACCCCCAATAGATACCGCATACAGGGCGACCGACGCGCACAACAAGTTGCTAGCATATTTGCTAGCTTATTTTGAATGCTCGAAAACGCGACGCCAATGACGCCAAGCCTGCGAACCGTTCGTACGTGAGAAATAATTCATTTTCTACCGAAAATATCTAGGGAATGGCTTCCTGCGCAATAAAATCATGTCTAAATACGTCTAGAACATCAAATATTAAAAAAAGATGGTATGACAGTTCACCGGTAAGTAAATAATTCATTTAAAATACTTATTATCAGAGATCACTTTAACTGGATTAAGCACGAGTACATTTTCGCAAAGTCCTGCTCACTCATTACGTTATTTACATTATTTGTCCCTTTCTAAGAAAAGAAAATCGATCGATAGTGTTGTACCGCATATACGTTAGTCGGTATCGATATTTTTAATAATACTTTAAAACCTTTATCAGAAAATATGTAATAAAACTACGTTTAGAATGGACACTTCGACGTCCTACCTGTTTTGCCTTCCCCCTCTGAGCTCTTGGTTTAAAGTCAGTTGGATGATAAATTAAAGGTCTTGAGCGGTGTATTTTATGATAATTTGAAAATGAAATATTTATATACGCAATTCAATTTACCTACCAGCCGCAAAGTGGTAGTGTACACCGCTATTGTGTTCGGTGGTAATGTACGGTGATAGAGCTCCAATGAACGAGCTCGAAAGCGTGAAAACCTACATGTTACCTATTTGACCTGCCAGTAAGTGGTTATCGGTTTTCTCTAATGTAAACCGTTATCCTGTTCCGGGTAGATGGTAACGGGATGGTAATATACAGTGGTAGAGCTCCAGAGCGAGCGAGCACCACCGCATTTACCAATTTACATTTAATGTAAGCGACAATAGTATGTTAGCAATGTGCGTATCAACGTCAGGGTTCCTTTATGTGATAATTACGAATATAATATATATATATATATATAATACAATTCAAAAAATATATAATATTTACATTTTTGTCTTAATTAGACCTGCATATCAATTGTTTTTCACTTTAATTTATTTTGTTCGTTTTTGACTGGTCATAAGCGGTGCTTGTCAACCTAAATGAATAAATTAATTTCTGATTCTGATTCTGATTCTGAATGGTATCGCCTTTTAAATCGAAGATGGCGGATTTAATTATTTTTCTACATTGTGATATGGTATTAATTTTGCGGTTTCTTGGGGTACTGATTACGAAAATGTCATCTTTTTCATATCCAAGATGGCGAACAGATTTTTATTTCAAAATGTGAAATGGGAATCAATTTCGAGGTTTCTTGGGGTGCTGATTACGAAAATGGCGACCGTTTTCAGATCCAAGATGGCGGACAGACTTTTTCTTCAAAATGTGATATGAGTATAATTTTCGCGGTTTTTCGTGTGTGGAAATAATTGTTTTTATTTATATACACCTATATAGGCTAATAGCACCTTAGAAAACTTCGAAAGTTATACGCATTTGATTTAAGAAATAGTTATTAGCCAACCTGGATCTTAAAAAGTTGTCATTTTCGTAATAAGCACTCCAAGTAACCTAGAAATTGATACCCATATCATATTAAGAAAGTAAAAACTGTCCGCCATCGTGGATCTGAAAACAGATGTCATTTTTGTTATCAGCACCCCAAGAAATCTCGAAATTGATACCCATATCACATTTTGAAAAAAATTTTGTCCGCCATCTTACATCTGAAAACAGATGCCATTTTCGTAATCAGCACTCCAAGAAACCTCGAAATTGATACCTATATCACATTTTGAAAATAAAGTCCGTCCGCCATCTTGGAACAAAATGGATGCCATTTTCTTTCTTTCATTTTTCATCAGTCCGCCTTCTTGAATTAGAAAAATGCACCTCAGGAAATCGTAAAATATAGATCCGAATCATATTTTCTAAAAATAATTATGACCGCCATCTTTGACTTGAAAGGAGATACCATTTTCGTAATTAAAACCTCAAGGAACCGTAACATTGACACCCACATTGCTTACATATTATCGTTAGGTACCATTTAGTGAAATGTAAATTGGGAAATGCGGTGGTGATCGTACGCCCTGACTGCATCACTGAAACTCTACCACAGTATATAACCTATCCCGAACATGATAACGGTTTACATTGGAGAAAACCGATAACCATTTGGCAGGTCAAATGGTAAAACATGTAGCTGTTCACGCCTTCAAGCTTGTTCATTGGAGCTCTCTCACCGTGCATTACCACCAGTAATATACGGTGAGAGAGCTCCAAGTAAATAAATACAAAATGTATTTATTTACTTGGCCGCACGGAAAGTCGCTGTAGAAAACCATTCCTTTGCCAAATTAGGAGGGAGGTTGGGTAAGGCGGGGCAATCGGGCGGGATGTCGAAGTGTCCATTCGTATTATTATTACGCATTCTCTGGCTCAACTACCATACATTACCACTATCACTCAGCGGCAGGTAAAATATATAATGCGGAGGTGCTGATCGAGCTCGAGAGTGATCTTGAGTTCGTTAAGTAAGCTCTACCACTAATTTACTATTTTTTTTATTTTCTTCTAAAAAAAAAATGTTGATAAGTGCGTGTGTAAATACACGTCACCGATTGATGCCTATGTAATAGGTAACCAGATTTTAAGCGTTTGTATGGAATTTCCGTACAATAATTATAATATAAGAGATGCTTTATAGTGGCCTATTTAAATGATATTTTAATAAATAATCATAATCCGCTGTGCTGTACATGCGCGATAGCTTGACAAACACTTAAAGTTACTTATACTTTTAAGCTATAACGTAAAATAATTATTTTATTGGCATTAAATTTATGCGTTTTTATTTACCTACTCAAATGATATACTACTAATATTTTTATTTACTTATTTCTGAAATTATGATTATGTTATTTCCAATTACTGACAACTGTATTTACCTACCAAGTTCTGCTGAATTATCTTTAAAAAAGCAAATAAATGTGGAAAAAATATCGATAAGAAATATCGATAGTAAATATCCCCGCTCAATGAGTGGGCGTATGGGGCGGGCCAAGTCTCCAATTCAAACAGTCAATCACAACGCTTCAGTTACGTCTCCCGCAACACCCGCGTATTTCAAAAACGGTGAACACGGATCCGAACAAATATTCACTAATGCGGTATCTATTGGGGGTGATCTGTGACTGGAGTGTACAAGTAATATGTACGTTAGAATGTTATGCATAGAAAAAAATATGCCTCAGAGAAACAAGGAAGTGTTTCTGATTGAATTCGCCATAAAATAGCCATAATGCATACTTTTTAGTAACATGATAAATAATTGCAAAAAAAAAAGGATAATATGGTACCTTCTGATCAGTGGGCGATATGAGAACGTTGCCCCAGTGCAGATCGCGATGCTCGAACTGATACGCTTCCTCGGCTACCGCCAAACCGTATGCCACCTGCAATTATACACAATTATTATTGTAACATACAATAAAACTGACTAGAGTCGGTACGTGACGACCACCGTCCACTAGCGGAAGACTTTTCTTCTACCAGAAGAGAATTCCTCCACTTGTGAAATCACTCAACCGAACAATGATAGTCAAACCCATAGAGCAACACGGGCCACCGGCCGCGGCGAACCGGAGGGGAGTAGCCATAATATATTAAGCAGGCCACCCTTCTACCAAAGTACCAGACCAAATTGTCCTATGCCTGTCGTCCAGATGTTTAAATGTGTGCGTGAAATTACTTATGTATTTTGTTAAAGTCAAGGTGTGAGTTTCATAGTAATAGACTATTTTTGCAAACTGTTTTGCATCGGTACTATACGCTATGGCTACTCCCCTCCGGTCAGCCGCGACCGGTGGGCCGAGTTGCTCTATGGTCAAACCATTTTAATGGGGCGGTTACATTGTAAAAAATATGTTTTTCTGCACCAGTGTAACCCTATTTCATTGATTGTCGTATTGTCTTTTCTACCTTGTATATAATATCTTAAGAGTTTTACTTGCTCGTCCCCACAACAGAGTGCCTAGTGCGAGATTTCCGATCGCGACAGCGTAAGAGTAAACGCAGATTTGTATGGAATTGAAGGAGCGTCATCTAGCGGTGAATCGATGACGCTCCTTCAATTCCATACAAATCTGCGTTTACTACGAGTAAGTAAAATCTCGCACTAGGCACTCAGGTTATTTTTAACCTGTGTCGTGGATGCCGGTGGCCTATGGGTGAGTTACACATACAAAACATAATTGATACAGAGCTATACACATTATTAGTAATAACCACCAGAAATAAGACTAGTGCAGCTATATTGTATTGGGGATAATTATACTGAATTTTGCTAAGGTGAAAGTCAAAAAGTACATATGTAATTAACATAGATCTTTGTTACTTAGATATATTAAAGAAAAATATGGTAAGAAATAGGTATTTTGACTTCGAGGAGGGATCGATTCTGCGACCTCAGGATAACCAGTCCAGCTGCTTTAGCACTAAAATAACGAATTATTCTTCCCATTTTGGAACGAAGTTTCTCATTGTGCAGTACGCTGGCTAAGGGGACTAGGCGAGCGTCACGAAAAATCCTCACGACACTTTTGCTATAGTGCGTACCGCTCGGAGAGAGGGCAGGCCGAGTATAGGATGCGACTTATTCGTTCTCTCTCTATCTCCCTTTCTCGACAGTGACAAGCCAAGATTTAGCCCCATTACTACTTGATTCACTCCACTCACTCCAGTGCTCTTTTGTCATTCCTGTTTTCCCCTGTCATTTCAAAGCTTGACGCGCGCGTCTGCTGTGTATGTATGTGTACATTGTTATGTCGTGACCGTGTGTATGTAGTTTAAGTTATATTTAATATTAAAAAAAATAAACAATGGATTGTGAATGTGATTCATTAGAAGTTGAAGAGGAACTTCGTTCTAATCGAGTGTCTCACATGTCAACACCTCAGAGAGTTTTTTGTTTAATTTCTAAATTCACTCACATTTGCTATTGTAAAAAATATTACAAGTTGTAATAGTCTGTAAAACATTCCAACTGTAAGTAAGAACAACAAGACCTATGTTCAACAATTGACGACGACATTATCAATTCGATCATATTTTTATATTTATAAGAGGATTTTAAACATATTAAGAAATAAGAAGTTCCACGTTGCGCCCGCACCTTGTACGCTATATCAAAAGAGAAAAACATGTTTTTTTTTGTCGGAAATATTTATTTTATGTACTTTTTGTATGACATCAATATGTCACCATATTGCTACTAAGACATTCTTGTTTTTGAAATTACTTACGACAATTAATTGAAGGTATAATAAACTATTTGAATAGCTGAAAATAATTTAGTATTTTATGCTTCTTCTCTCAATATAGTGTACAAGGTGCGGGTCCAAGCTCCATACATTTTGGAACGTCTCGTTTGTTGTGTCGAAATGTAGACATCTATATTTCGCACATATTCCAAAAACTACTAAACAGCTTTTTAACTTTACTTTAGTATTTAGAATGAACACACTTTAGGAGAAAAATAATAGAAAAAACGTGCATTAACTTTAATTTTATAAAATATCTTAACTCTCTCAGACTGCAATAGCCAATTATAACGTTTATAAGACTTATCATTTGAGTCGATTTCTGACCACGGGATGATTTGTCAATGATAAAAATAATATTGTTATACAAATATTACATTATTATATTATGCAATACTTAAATAGAAGTATGAACTCCCGTGCCTCTAGCTATAGTCGCATTAAGAAATCTTATACGTCCTGTGGTAAGAAATCGGCAAAACAAAACTATAATGTTGTAATTGATTATTTCTACAATAAAAACAAAGAAAAAACAATTTATCGTTACATCATCACACACATTGCAACGAAAAGAAAATCACCAAAAAAAATAACACTGGGACCCACATCGAAAGCAGCTATGGTCGTCGCGGAGGATAAGTGAAAATCTAGTCAAGATGGTAAGACTTGACACTAGAAATTCACCCATCATCCGAAAAGACCAATCATGCACTAGTGCTGTAAAAAAATAACACTCAAAACTCATACAAATGAAAAAGCAAAGTTACAAAAATTCACACGCAACAAAATATTAATTCAGTGTTAAGTAACTAAATACAAAAAAAAACGTAACTTCACGCCTGTAATCCCCGAAGGGGTAGGCAGAGGTAAATGCATGCATTCAAGCATACATGCAAACACCCACGATTCGCCGGTTACGTTTTGGCCCATGTAACAGGTGGCGAGCCTGTTGACATCTCCGGGCACATTACCAAACTTTGAGGTACTGGGAAATTTCCAGGAAATGGAAAAATCCCAATAGAACCAGAGATAAAGGCTTTTTCACCATTATCTCTGATAACCCCCTACCCGGGAATCGAACCCAGGACCTCAGCGTAGTAGTAGTGGCCTGCTACCACTAGGCTACCGAGGCAGTTAAATACAAAAATTTAATTGGAATATCAATAACACAGAGCATGGCATACTTGGTACTTAGTATCGGTGTAAAAATGAAAAAAGGCATGCTTCGATGGTTCGGGCATATAGAAAGAATGTCGAATGAGCGAATGACTAAACAGATATACAATGCGAATGTGGATGGTTGCAGAGGCCCAGGAAGACCAAGGCTGACCTACCATGACCAAATAGGTCGAGTTCTGTCTGATGGTGGGGTCAAAAGTCTTAGGAATCGGCGTGCATGTATGAAGAGAATGATGAAGGTAGACGAGGCACGAGAGGTTTGTCAGAACCGGGATGTCTGGCGCTCTACACTCTCTGCCTACCCCGTTAGGGACCTGGCGTGAAGATACATGGCATACTTTGTATGAAAAATAACAAGCGAATGGGATCTTTCTTATACACAAATCTAGGATTATTGTAAGCCATCCTCTGTGTGCAGCAAGACATATCTAATCTAAAGAAACTAGTTTAATACATTGCACCTAAACGTAACCGGCGAGTCGTGGGTGTTTGCATGTATTATTGAATGCATGCATTTACCTCTGCCTACCCCTTCAGGGATTACAGGCGTGAAGTTACGTACGTATAAGATCTTTTTAACTGCATGGTCTTCACATTGCTATATACCTAGCTCTGAAGGGGCTTGGAAATATTTTTATTATATTCTGAGAGGTTGTAAAATGTGCCCAAACAATGCTCCTATCCAAAATTTAGACAATTCGGAAAATGAGTAAGATCGTAGCGACCTTTTACATTTTTTTAAGAGCTGCCCTTCGGGCGCTGCTATATACAAACTTAAGATTTAGTGGAGGTAACCGACAGAGTGCAAGGTATCTCCCATATCTTAATCTGAAGCGCTCGAGTAAATAAAGAATAGTATCCTGGGCTCCCCTACTATTGGACACAGTTATGTCAAAATGTAAATTCCTTAATTTGTGGATGGTACATTGAATTTGAACTGTGTCCAATTAGCCACAACCAGTATCGTAGCAGACATCAATAGGGACTGAGTATCACAAGATACACAGTAACTATCATTTTAGGAAAACAGCCATATACTACAGCTGTAACAGAATACGCCTACTGGTCGATGTTGTGAGCAGCTAGCAGCTGCAATACGCGTAAATCTCCCAAAGGTCGATTAAAACAACAAGCTTATTTTACATCTAGAAATCAAACAACATAAATACCTGTAAGAACAGCGCGTACGCCTGCTCAGCGTTATTGAACTGGTAGCTCTCCAGGTCCTGACCGGCGTTGGCGAGTTCCAGCACAATGTACTGCTGGTGGAGCGGCAACACCGCCGGGTTGTCGTTCTCCGAGCCCTTGCACTCGTCGTACAAGTCCCACAGGTCGAGCAAACGGGACGGGTAGCCGCCGTATAAGCAACGGACCGCTAACACCTGCAAACAAGATTTTTAGGTTTGGTAAGTGGGTCAGGTCGGTTTTTGTTGTGATTCTTCGGCTCAATGGTTTAGATGCGGCGGGCGCAAGCAGAAACATAGATTTTGTGGACAAATAGACTTGCATAAAAGTGATGCTGACTTTTTTTTTACAACCGGTAAATATAGCGGTGATGTCCCGGCTGGTGTAGATCATAAGCGATCTCGGTGAAGCACTACGGGCGCGGTCGGGTAGTCGGTAATGCCTACAGATGTTTATTTCGGGTCTGGGTGTTTGAAGGAGAGAGAGGAGAATATAGACCCTTAGCTTTCCCATATCCGTTACCGCTCAAAAACGTTTCATTAATACAACATAATAGTGGACCCATTAGACTCGATCCTTGTCTTGAATCTCTTCTATGTTTCTATCAGTGGCGAACGGGCGGAGCCTTTCTTATCATTAGATTACGTTGGGCTACTTGTTATCTTTAGAAATACAATTCACTTAGAAGGTAATAAACCTTTAATGTTGAATATTTAACATTTTGACAAAAAGTTAATGTTTCAGTTTTTATTTTTTTTGACGAAACTCAAAAAAAAAAAAACTTAAAACTCCAAAATGTATTTAATCACTTGGAAATAATAGAATTTGCTTGTGATAGGTCAAATTCCGAAATATAAAATTAAAGCGAGGTGGTGATGTTAGCTTTACTTACAGAGCCTTTTGAGTTTGAGTTTTTTGAATCCCAATGAGATGACACGACAGAAAACGATACCTTGCATATCTACAGTTTAGGTGATCTGTGACTACCAATTTACCATTATGCAATGCACACAACAGGTTTCAATAGTTTGTTAGTTTTTATAGGTAAAAATAATTAAAGTATGATAATACACAGAAAAGCAATCTTATCGTAAGTTCAGTTCACAGTAGCTAAATGTGATATTAGCTAATGAATCATCAGTAGCCGCCGGCCGCTCCTCCACAATGCAAGCGGTAGGCGGGGCAGCGGCGGGCGCAGCGTCATTTAATCTAGCTCCTAATTAATAAAGAAACCCAACCGAACAACCATAAAGGGGTACTAGACCTAAATGCTGATTGTCATCTTATTTAACTGTTGTGCCCATCTATACAAATAAATAAAATTGTGTGTCTGTTTGTATTATAAAAATAATAGCTTTTTACTATATGCATAATATGTATACACGGTACATATAGCAAAACAATATTTTTTATAATTTTTGTCCGTCTGTCTGTTTGGCGGGGTTAATCTTGGGAACGGCTGGACTGATTTTGACGGGACTTTCACTGGCAGGTAGCTGATGTAATAAGGAGTAACTTAGGCTACTTTTATACAAGCTGCACCCACGACTTCAAATTAATAAATAAATACAATAATAAATTCTCACGCGGGCGAAGTCGCGGGCACAGCTAGTTACTGAATATATTTTGAACAGTCACTAATCTCAATAAAATTGTGACCTAAAACATTTTACGTCGCAAATGAAAGTATTTATCACTGTCTTGAACAGAGTAATTAGGTTATGCAGATATTTTTATAAAAATGAGAGCTGAACCACTTTCTGATGATGCAAAGAAATTAGGGAAATTAGTTTTTAGAGATTAAAGTGTGAGTTTCACACTTCCATTAATAATAATTAATTAATAATAAGATTAAAATGTTACTCTCTCAATTGTATTATAAGGGCGTCATAATCGCAATAGCGACAAAGCCCTTTTGTACGAATAATCAGAGGTTTTCATAATCATAAGGTAGATGCGCTGCCACTCCTAAAGCCTAATATAATACATTTTTTTTTTGTTTCTTCACGCCAGGTCCCTAGCGGGGTAAGGCAGAGAGTGTAGAGCCCCAGATATCCCGGTTCTGACAAACCTCTCGTGCCTCGTCTACCTTCATCATTCTCTTCATACATGCACGCCGATTCCTAAAACTTTTGACCCCACCATCAGACAGAACTCGACCTATTTGGTCATGGTAGGTCAGTCTTGGTCTTCCTGGGCCTCTGCAACCATCCACATTCGCATTGTATATCTGTTTAGTCATTCGCTCATTCGACATTCTTTCTATATGCCCGAACCATCGGAGCATGCCTTTTTTCATTTTTACACCGATACTATCATTCACAAACATACAATACTTAAATTCATTTTATTCGGAACATCTTGATGGTAAAAGGACAGTAGTAAATAAAACCAGGGGGCCGACTCACAGATGGAAAATGGAAAGAAAAATTTGACTTCAGGCGAGACTCGAACTCGCGGCCTACTGGGAATCTAGTCCAACCGCTCTTCCAATTGAGCTACTGAAGTCCTGCCCGATTTGTCAAATCTTTCCTTCACATTTATTGCATTGCTTTATGGTAGCAGCAGCGCCATCTATTGCCAACTATGCTAGTTAGGCAACCGATATAATAGACTTTGCAGTTTATTGAATATTGTAAAGAAGTCGCTTTTACCCTTAATAATTGTTTTATATTATTTCGCATTAACACATGCTTGTGAAATATATTTTATTTAAAGAAAAATGGAAAGAAAAATTTGACTAGTCTAATGCTTTTGTTTATGACGTTATCTTGTCAGTTTCGTACCACCTATTAAAACATTTTGCTCTTAAGTATAACCTGCGGACGAAAACACTTCTAGCAAAAAGTTAGGCGGCACGAAACTGACAAGACAACGTCATAAACAAAAGCATTAGAGTCAGGCGGTTGACCCCCTGAACGTCTTAACGCAAATGCGTTGTCACTCCTGAGACCTAATAATGCCAAGCTAGAGCAGTTCATTTTTTTTTTTATGTAACGAATGTGGTAAGCTAGCTTGCAGTTCACATGGATGTCAAGTCAAGTGATGACTGCAGCCTATAGACATCTACACAAAAACCAGAGGTCAAATGAAGATGCATTGCCACCCCTGCGTAATAATTATCACAAAGACATAAGAACTAAGGAGTGCTTTATGTCTCTGTGATAGTTATTACGGAGCCATACATTACCATCTAACCGGAAGTGCTGAACACTACCATTTGGCGGCGGATAGATTATGTAATGCGGTGGTGCCTACTCCCTCGAGTCCTTACAATGGAACTCTACCACCAGTATAAAAGATATAGTGAATTGTAACCTGGACACAATAAGCGCCCGAACGCACTAGCGGTTAGTCCCGTGCGCGGGTAGCCGCTTTTACATTAATATGCAACCGCCATACAATCACAGGCGGTTGCATATCAAACTGTAACCGCGCGGCTACCCGCTCCCGCGGCTAACCGCTAGTGCGTTCGGGCACTTAGTGGTTGCCGCTATAAAACGACAGACAAGATAAACAATGCCGTGGTGTTTACGCCACTTCAGCACTATTACCAATCAAAAACTTGACTACTTATTTACAACCTACCTACTCACAAAACAGTAACTCGGTTATATAAGCAACAGTGTTTCCAAGAATCAATTTTCGAATTCACCATACCTCACATTAAAGTCATTGGAGAGGCGCATTACGACTAAACTACCAGTTAATGATATTCTATTACATACTTTCAAACTACATATTAAGACGTCTTGTCTCGACATCTTGATCTGTTTTATTCTAACCTCAAAATACGGCTCGAACATCTAAACTTTTGATTTATCTGTAATAAGTTTTTTAAATATACTCAATACTTTATTGCAATGTACAATGGTAGGTGGTGTTACATTAGCATTATGGACCCTGTTGGGCACCGCAAAGTAGGAGAGAGGAGGATTAATACTGAATTAAATATATATTATTTTTATATATAATACCTATATGTATGTGTATGCTTGAATTCATGCTTTTACCTCTGCCTACCCCTTTGGGGTAGGGGACGTAATAGGGACAAAATAAAGACCGTAACTTGTAGGGAGATCCAGAAATGCATGGAAGCTGAGGACTTGGAAGACGTTTTTATGTGTTTCTTGATATCCCATGTTTAGCCCCGTATACCGTAAGGCAGGAAAGGTAATTGGAGGTGGTGGGATAAAGTCATCATCAAATAACAGATGAAAGTATTATATTTCTAAAACCGTATCTTGTATTATTTAATCTAGATCAATCTGAGAAGGAAATTTCAACACGCCCCCTTTTCCACTATCCATGCCGTATCACCCAATGCCCAACGCGCGCGATACACGCGATAAACATTACTCACGCCGAGTGACGCAATAGTCACAAATGCTTATAGACACGTGCGAACGTACCCGCTAATCAGTTTATAATCGATGAGACGTGGGTACCGCGCGTGTCATAGATACGAGGTTTTTTTACGGATTGAATGGCGCAGGCGATAGTTCTATGGACGTAAGGTCGAAATGTTTTTTTTTTGTCTGAAGGTTGACAGACAAGCAAACAGGCCACCTGATGGAAAGTGGTCACCGTCGCCTGTGAACATTTGCAACACCAGGGCAGTTGCAAACGCGCTGCCAGCCTTGAAGGACTCTTTTGATGCGATTTTTGAAGAACCCCATATTGTAGCACCTAGGGAACACCCCAGAGGGAAGTTCGTTCCACAATTTACTAGAACTGGTATGTTCTTCCAGTTCTGGTTGAGTTGGTTCAGTCAAAATTTTGAAACTCCTGGCACTTGCAGTTCCTGAGATATCGTGATGATGGACCTTTGGCTTTTACATATTATTATACCTACATACCTATAGATTCAAACTGTATATCCATAAACATTACCTAGCAAAACCAGAATTATTATATCCCATTAGCATGATGTTACCCTACCCATAATAACATGTTTTCCTCGAAATCAATTCTCGCAAATTCAATGTTGGGAAATTTTCTCATTAGCGTACAAACTACAACGAATAACAGAGGATGCGTCATTCTGCTACCCACGTCATTAACTATACGGTAAATATATTATGTATTGTATATGTAAATTAGAGTAACGTAATAAATACCGAGCAATCAAATGACGATTTGAAAGAAACTAGTTTTCGGATTTATCTCGCTCGCTAATGATTTAAAATCAACCCAACAAAATTTGCGTATAACAGGGCAGCGTAAGTATTTAATTGTAATTTAGACCAGTGATTCCCAAAGTGGTCCATATAGACCCCCTGGGGTCTATGGGAGACTCGATGGGGTCTACGTATATGCGTAAATAAAAATGGGAGATATGGGAAAGTGATATAAATGTTAGCAAGGGGGTCCACCGAAACCAGAAAAAAATTTAAAGGGGTCTACAAGAAAAATAGTTTGGGAACCTCTGATTTGACCAACAGACGGAAGATGGAAAATCATAATTAAAATCCTTTTTATGTTAAAAATATTACATAAACAGTATTCATACTCAGTATCCATAAACTCTTCAACTAACTCTGCAGTGGCTAATATACACGTAATTATAACAAAATATTAATTTAATTTTCTAATTTTTACATCCAATTTATAAAAATTACCTCTATATTAATACCATGGTTCACATTATGTAATGCGTTATATAAATATTAGATATACCAAGTAAACAACTCGTGTGGCAATATGTGATTATACACATGAAATAATGCACATCGACCTTAGGAAGGGGACTTCGGCTTTTTTCGGGTCTGTAGAGCGTTATCTCTTTCGCGCTTTACCTATCTGACGTTTGTCGACCATTTTGATCAAGTTTTGACCAATACCGGACTATCAGTGCCTACGTAGGCAGTGTGCAGCAGAAATAACGCTCTACGAAGTCGAAACTAGCCGATTGTCTCTTTCGTAGGCTCGATGTGCAATATTTATAGTTGAGATTGATATTGAGATGCTGTTTGCAAGAGATGATGCGCTAATTTCAATTATTTATTTATTTAAACCTTGCATGAAACAGTACATGAGGCGGACTTAAAAGCATTCTCTACCAGTCAACCTTTGGGTAGAAAAAAAACAGTTTGTGGTGCAATTAGAAAAATACAAAACAATTATCCCTGTTGAGTGTCACAAACACTACTGTGAACTAAACCCTGATTTTCCACATTCTAGAGAAAATAATATAACACACTTAATTTACAACATACGCAATGGAAATATGTAGAATTATAATTACAGTAATACCCTATGACACCCCGATAAAACTGTCTTATTAATCAGTCTGGCCCACATTCTTATCATTACCTTATGAATGTTATCACTAGACATTTATGAATGGTATGATTCATTTACTTTGGCATTTTCGCCGAGAACTCCATTATTCATTGTTCGCGGAAACGATGCGCTAATGTTTACTGCGCATTGCTAATGAGAGTTGAATTTGTGTTGTAAATAATATGTTTATCACTTTTTCTTTCATTTGTGACAGTCGGCCATCTTGTTACTGTCGATGGAGTATTTATTGTGAAAACTTTTTTAATATTTATCCATTACTTATGTCATGTGGCGCTGTTACTAACTACTAACCATTTGTTTTTTTCCCTGTTGATTAAATGAAATTTATAACGTGGCATAATTATTCGTACCGTTGCGTAAACTCTTTCAAGAAATCAAACGTGATGCTGGCAGATACCTATTAGTGATAGCCAAATTGAAAAACAAAAACTTCTTTAACATCGTTGTGGTTTGAAAGTCGGCGAAACGAAAAAGCGACAGTAAAAAGAGACAGACACATAAATTCATAAGGCTTAACGTGTGAGAAAATGAGATAGAAGCATTATGTACAGTGTCTCTAATGAACATTTTTGAAGATTTCACTTCTACCGCGTGTGAATCGCACACATGTTTTTTTTTATGCAAACCATAAAGCGGTTTACAGAATACATCTACCTACCTAATAGTCGCAATATTCTCAGAAAACAACGGCTCTGACAAACGGCTAGACACAGATATGATCAACATAATATAAACGTTCCATATTTTGCCTTTTGGCTACAGAATATTTTTTTTATGTAATGAAAAAAGCAAACATGCGTGCAGTTCACATTGATGTTAAGTGATGACTGCAGCCTATAGACATCCACACAATGACCAGAGGTCAAAATGCAGATGCGCTGTCACTCCTGAGGCATTAGGTGTTGTGCCTCTGGGCCGGAAATTGACGGGAACACGATAGTGCTGAACACTACCATTTAGCGGCAAGTATATTAGGTAATGCGGTGGTGCCTACGCCCGCGAGCTCCGTCACTAGAGCTCTACCACCAGTAAAAATAATACTAAAAAGAACGTGACATATGTAGAGTAACATCGGTAATCGGAACCTTGCCCTTATGTAACGCTGCAGCAAATGTGTGACCGACATTCGTAATTACGAGTCGAAGATCGCGTTCAGTTTTAATAAGCCTGGGTTGCACCAAGATATTTGTTAAAGTTATTTCTAAGTTATGTCTAACTTTAACAGATTTCTTTAAGTTAGAGAAGGATGTGAAATGTTACAGTAAATTGTACAGTGATTTATGATTAATAGTAAGCATTATACAGTGTCTCTGACATACACGCAGCGGAAGCGCGCATGGCCCAGCGGCTGGTGTTGATCGGAAGATCGATCTACTCAGTTAAGCGATTCGGGCGCGGTCGGGTGTGTGATGGGTGACCGCTAGTGGTGCTTCGGAGGGCACGTGAAGCCGTCGGTTCCGGTTGCTATCGATAGATAGCAGTCGTTAAACCTTGTCGGAGGCCTTATAGGGCGGTATGAAAAAATTCGACAACGGGTTGGCCACTAACCCTTATCTCCAACAACCCGCATTGGAGCAGCGTGGTGGAGTAAGGTCCAGGCCTCTCTCCAAAAAGGGGAGAGACTCGTGCCCAACAGTGGGACGTATAATGGGTTGCCATTATTATACAGTGTCTCTAATAAACATTTTTGAAGGTTAATAAGTATATTTAACGGTAGAAAGTCGGGGATTATAGGCCTAAAGTTACGTAGGAACGTCAGCTATTAAAACTGAACGCGATATTCGGATTGTAATAACGAATGTCGGTCACACAATGGCTGGAGCGTTACATAAGGGCAAGGTTCCGATTACCGATGTAATTCTAGATTTACATAATCACACGTCTCACGTTCGCAATGCAAATTCACAATCACGTTTATGAACTGCAATTAAATTGGCCAAGTTTACCGTTTGGTTTTCCACAGACAGACAAAAGGTTTAAGATTATTATAGTGGTGATATCCTGTATCACAAAAGACATTTAATCGATCTTATCTAGCAACAATTTGGAGTTCATTTTTTTTTTCTATTTGTCAAAACCTACAAATCAGCGCAAATTATGAGTTGAAACCATAAGCGTCGGCGACCCTGACTGAGCCGCGCTGTTATCTATACTATAGGTCATTAGGCCTTCGTGGAGGGGCTTACAATAAAAATAGATGACCTGTGTCAAATAACAGCGTTCAATTAAAGTATCAAAAAAGGAAACTGTACAACATTTTTTTAGAATAATTTTCTCATTCGTTTCTGATCCTACTTACATAATGAAAATAGCAAAAATCATTCACATGATATTGCAAACTATCTATAGACAATAAATAAAACTAGAGGTCTCAGTTAGATGCTTTGCCAATCTTGATGCCAAATACATTCTGCGTGCCAGATTTCAAGAGACCTTACATTACCATAACAAAACAATATGGTTATGATGAAACAAACATATTAGATTATATTTAGGAACAAACTACTTTATTAAAAAACGTATGCTAATGCATTGGTAAGAAATTAATTTGTCTTCATCTATCCTACAAAATTGATAATACATCTGACAAAGACAAAACATATTATAGATACACTAATGCTGGGTTGCACCAAGAGATTTGTTAAACTTTAACAGATTTCTTTGAGTAGAAAAGAATGAGAAATGTTACAATAACTTAACTTTAACAAATCTCTTGGTGCAAACTAACCTTACTGTATCGTTAAATAACTGGGGTAACGTTTTATCCGTATAACCTAACACATTCTGCAAACAGATATGTCCTCTAACATTTAACGACAAGAACACAATATATGTTCCAAATTCCAATCACCTAAGCGTTAAATGGACTCACCTCATTGAAGACATCAGTAGCATTCTCAACAGAATGTAAATCCAATGATTCTGCTCCCTTGCCTTCATCAAAGTGACGTTCTATATCTGCTATTGGAGCGCGTAGTGCGCTCAATTCCCTGCGAAAACATAGATAACATTAGTATAGTTGCCAGATGTAATAATCACAAAACTTTAACATACCCATGTTAAAGTTTTGTGTCTATATCGTCTTGTGGGTACAAGATGCATAGTTTATAGATCGGAAAAATTCTGTACAACTTTGCCTATATTGGTACCTTTTGATACAAGAATGAAGTATTTTGAAGAAAAATACTGCATAACTTATCAAGTGTATTACTCGGAAACATATAATAACAAAACTTTAATTTCTGTACAAGATGCATAGTTGATAGATTGGTCAGAATCTGCACAATTTTGCCCTAATTTATACATTGTGATACAAAAATGAAGTCTATTCATTTTGAAGAAAAATACTAAATAACCGAACCTTTTGTATTACTTTTTTTTATACATATTATCACTGTTTGTAGACTTAGGAGGAAGCAAACATATTGATATTAATTTTGCAGATTTTAAGGTGCTTTTATATATAACATTATTACTGCTACTGATATTTTTCCCAAACCAATAACTAAATTGAAATTGGGTCTCAATATCTAACAGAGATCCATTAATAAGACAAATAATGAAAAGAAAATAAAGGAGATGTTGGAAAAATGTATGGACCTCCGGCCATGTATTGTACACAATATCATTAAACAGGCAAAATCAATATGAAAACGTTTTACACTGCATATTTTCACTTATTTAGCTTTGTTTGCAGTTACAAAATATTATTTGCAGTTAGAATTGCAACTCAAAACCAACATGGCGAATATGGCAGGCGATGTCATTTTGACATTTTTATTTTTTAAATTGTATTTTGATTATATGGTACTTGGAGAAAAAGTAATATTTTCTAATAACTATCAAAATCGATTGATCCCAAGCGTCGGCTGTATCGCCGCCATGTTTAACAACGTTGAAAATGATAAAATCGTTTGAATTAAATGTGGTTGTAACTCCAAAATATATTATTGAATAAATTAATTGTATTTTTTTCGGATTCTTCTTTAATTTACCCATTTTTTGAGGACGTGTACGAACCAGAGCCGAGCTCGCAACATCTCCTTTATATTAAATAAATTATTTTGTTTAATTAATAGGTCATAGATTTAATAAGTGGCATCATGGAGTGTTCAAATTCAATTAGTATTAAATTTACATAAAATAATATTTACAGCCACTTGCGCCTAATTAGGTAAGTATAATAACAATTATTATGGTGTTTAATTCAAATAAAATTTTAATATTTAAATAAAAAATAATTTAATATAATTGTAGTTTTTAAGTAGGTTTTGAGTAGTTCTTTCTCGATTTAGTTCAATTTATACAAATGTTACTGTTATTAATGACAGGATCTTTCCTCAAAACTTTCATGAAGCGGTGTAAACAATGACTGTGAATTTTCATTTAGGTACACTAATTAAGAAATAATGTTCTTGCTTCAGATCTTTGATAATTTGGTCTTTCATTTTTTTTTTTAATAATATACGCTTACTCTTACAGCACCACAGTAGGTATAAACCTGTGTCGTGGGTGCCGTTGTACACACGCAACACATACTCAAACATCCAGACCCGAAACAAATATCTGTAGGCCATAAAAATATTTATCCCGGTGCGGGGAACGAAAACGATAGGTTCGTTTTCGTTCCGAATCCTACGAATCAAACGGTCATTTCACACCGCTGGACTAACCTGTGAACTGGTCTGAACTCATATCTTCAACGAAACATCTAGACTTTTATTAATTTTGAAAAATTGATATCATAGTTCAATAGGCAACCTACTGATGGTGACAAAATAATTCTATAAAATTAAATTTGGGTGTAACCTAATGGGATTTCCCGTCGTGATTGGCAAGAAAAAGTGTGAGTCAGCACTTACATTTGTGCATATTATAAATTAATTTTATTTTCCTGTACCAACATAGGTATATCATTTGGATGTTTCCCCGCACAACGCCTTAACCCGATGATCGGATCTGCAGGGGTCTTCATCAGTAGTGTACATTTATTAAGGCTGAGAGATCTTTGCGCGCGCATTTTGCCCGGTAGACTAGTATCGTCTAGAGACGAGCCGCCTTCCTAAGCCCATTAAAAAACGGTTTCTTTCTACATGCTGTCTGTGTATATATAAATACACAGACATCAAGGACAAAAAGATTCAGTGATACTAGTCATTACACGTTCTTTAATCATTAGGTTTTACCAGTAATTTCCGCCAATCGTAATCTTTTCAAAACAACGTCGACAAAATCATGAGAAGCCTTTTATTTGCATATTATATTGCTATCTGAAGACAAAACATATATGTTTGTAAAAGATAAAACACCGTCTAGTCGTTAATTTAACAAAAAAAAAACATGTAATGTTATCGTCAACTTACAATTAACAAAATACAAAGACTATTAATCTAATTCAGCAGTACAAATGATTCGACTTCAAGAGAAATTTTTTTTGTGTCCCAAATATTTGCGCCAAATTGGCTACAACTGAAGACTTAAATACTTTTATGTTTTAGTTTTATCAATTGGTTTAGGCATTCCTTGTTTTATTGGTGACAAATATTCAGAACTTGGACCTTGTTCATTAACAAGACTTAATCCTCAGGACAGTTTCCTCACTGGAGGAACTTAAGATATAAAAAGCCGATCGCAAGATGATTAAATTAAAAAAAAAAAGATTTATGGGAACTCACATAGCAATCACAATCTCAGATATGATCTCGTTGTAGTCCTTCTGCTGCTCTCCATTGACCTTGATGGTGCCAGCGATGGGGATAATCTTCATAACCCGAGCACGGCCATCTCCGGCGCGCCACAGGAACACTTCGCCGTACACACCTTCGCCAATCTTGTGGCAGTTCTTCAGGACCCTGGGGTTTGTTCATTATTAAAAAAACTATACGAATACCTCTTCGTACACACTCTTACTAATCTCGTGGCAGTTCTTGAGAACCCTGGATTTTGTTTGGTACATTTTTTTTGTGATGGAAGTAGCAATAACTTGTACAGTTCACATTTAATTTTATAGTAAGGGAAAACTGCACACTTACAACATAAAAACCAGAGATTTCAATGTAGATACACTGCCTATTCTGAGGCCTTCCTACACCTCATGCCTTGTTTAAATGTCTTTAAATTTCCAAAAAATCATAAGAACAAAAGAAAAATGATTGCTTTGAGATTAAAACAAAAGTTGCATTCAAATATGACCTTTTTATTGTAGTGCCTTTCACAATAAAAATATAGGTACAGCATGTGTCAAGGTACAAATTATATACTAACCCCCTTATTCATAAACATACATTAGATACATTTTAGCTATAGAATGCTTTGTCTTTGTTAGTTGTATTGTCAAATGTGCAGGATAGAAAAAGACAAAGGAGAGATAAGCAACACTTTATCTAAAATACATTTATGAATAAGGGGATTAGTTTTTTTGTAGTAAGTAGGCAATTTTGTAAAATATCTTTCTCTTTACAATGTAAATTGGTCAGCAATTCCAATATTTTTACTTGATATATGGTTCATGACAATGTAGCATTAATACCAGTTATCTTTTAAGCAGAAGCATTCACTATCTATGAAAATACTCAGCTATCATTTGCAAATATATAATTTTCAAGGGAATCACCCTGAATGATAACTGCATCACCTTGAACGATAAGATTTGCAAAAAAATTCTGAAGACTCATACTAAGGACACATTGTTATTGTAAGTCATATATCAGTGTTTTTATTTTGCTTTATATCTTTATCATATACACTTACACTGACGGCCCAGACTAAGTAAAAACTTGTATTATGGGTGCCGTTGTACACACACAACACATACACAAACACCCAGACCTGTGACAAATATCTGTAGGCCACACAAATATGTCCCAGTGCGGATATCGAACCCATGACCCTTCTTCAATTGAAAAGGTTGTCTCACACCACTGGACTAACCGGGTCGTCGTTATCTTATTCTAATATGTATTAATTTCAGGTATTTTAGTTAATATTTGTATTAAGTTATTATCTCATTTCATTCGAACATGTGCCTTGTCAGTTTGTAGAAAAGAAAATGAGTCGCTCAATTGAAACATATTTTTCCTTTGTTAAATTTAATGTTTCTTTTCTTTCTTTCTTTTGGTTAATGGCAACTACCAACTTTTAAGGGTAATTCTGCCAAAGTCCGAATTTTGTAACATGTTTTAAATATACCTCTCAAAAGTTAATTTTCAAATCTATTTGAATGAAGTTATATTTAACTTTGATGGCTAGTTGCTATTAAACTTATATAGACATCTAAAAAACTACATAAATAGACAAATAGCAACAATGCATTTTTTTTAATGAAATAGTTCACACAGTCATTTAGGCCAATTCTAATGGTGAGATTCACAGACCGCACTATGACTTTACTTTGAGCAAAGTATGCTTAGAACTGTCAGAAATGTATGGGTTTTGACAGTTCGAAGGGTACTTTGCTCGAAAGTAAAGTCGTAGTGCAGTCTGTGAATCTCGCCCTTAGGGTGAGATTCATAGACACCACTACGACTTTACTTTGAGCAAAATGTGTTTAGGACTGTCAGTACAGTACGAGTTTTGACAGTTTGAAGCATACTTTGCTCAAAGTAAAGTCATAGTGCATGCAGTCTGTGAATCTCACATTAATTGTTACAGTCTCATATTATAAGTAATATCACCATGTTCAATACACAATTCATGAATTCTACCTACAATAGACATCATTACAGCTTTCTCTCCTTTTTCTAAATAATATTCACTAGCAAATTAAAACGAAGAACTGCTTTTCATCATAATAGAATCATATGCTTCCCATAACTTTGAAAAACAACACTTTCTACAGACTTTGCTCTTTGCTTGCGTATAAAGATTGAGGTTAATTAGTATGATTCATAAAAATATTTACACTATTAAGTAATTTCAGGTTCTTTTTGAAAGTTATTTATGTTAATGATAATTTAAGAATTTATGATGTAAGTAATAACATTAAACTGTTATTTTTTGTGTGACTATTTAAAACGAAGAGCTCATAATGCTATTATCCATTTACAGTGTTTTTTTTATCACCTACCTGCTTGTTATTTAAATCACAAATATTGTTGGTTGTGACATAACCACACTTATAACATGTGGTGATTTTTTACACTACATTTACACACAAAAAAAAACAACTTTAACCATTCAAAAATAAGCTAATTATTTTTCAATGGCCTTTAACAGATGTTTACTTACTACAGAACTAAACATAGCATGACCCACTAACACTAAACGTTCAAACAAGGCCACAGATATAAATTCAAGACTGTTATAAAAAGTAATAAAAAAAAAGTTGGCTTACGTATCGGGATAGCATTCATCAAACAGGATAGCGTCTGTTTGGTTGCAACGACGCAGGACGTAGTCGCGTGCGGTGGTAACACGATTCGAATCATGAAATTTCTCTAAAACAGTGACCTCGTGCTCGGAGTCACCAATAGATAATTTAGATAATTCGACAAGCGTATCATCACAGTCCTCGGTCAAAAACCCTGAAAAAAAAACGCAAGAGCGTCATCGACACGACATGACACACAGTAGGAAGTAAATGACGAACTTTCCCCTGAGCGTATTACGTAGATGGTGAAACCGTGCAATTAAATTACGGCCCCTGTTACTCAATTCGGCTCCACTCACCTGTGTATTGCAAGGAAAGATGCATGCACTTGGCTTTAGACACTTTTTAACGAACAAAGGCGTAGAACGAAGCTATTATCCCGTTAGGGATAATGGCAGTCAATTGTCCCAGTAAAACACTACGTTTCACAGAGTCTATAATAATATTCACTACTATTGCTTAACAATAGTAGTGTTCAAAACACAACAAAAAAGTAAAAACCACGCAGTTACTATATTTTAACAAAAAATAAAAAATATGGACAAAGGCCAACGACAGAGTCCTCTTCCGCGAATGAATGTCACAAAGATTATGGTACGATTTCAAGAGCGTGTATTGGGTGGGAAGCAGTGTTGCCAGCTTTTATATTGAAATTACTACTATGGCGTACATCAATGATAGATATTATTTTGCTAAATGTTATGTTTTATTTAAGACTTACCAGTGAGATCATCCAGTATAGTCGCACATAAACTGGGTCTGGAAACATTAGATTCCTAGAACATTCACAAAAACATTTAATATTTTTTTCTTGATAAGGTATTATAAAGTTTAATATAACATAAGAATATTAATTCTTACTTTTACAATTTTAATTGTAGACCTGCTTGGTTTAGAAACGAAAGTGCTCCTACGGCTATTATTAGATTCATTGTGTAGTGAAACTGTAAAAGAATAAATATTAAATAATAAAGTTAATTGAGATAAACGCCCACAGTAAATTATACAGCCTAGAAATGAATTACAGCATTTGAAATTAAAAATAATTATACCTGACATCAATGTAACACTAAAACTTTGACAGTGAAAGAAACTGTACCATGGTGACAACTTCATAAAAAATAATATTTGACAGATATAAATAGTTAGTATAGGTTGGGTAAAAAGTATTAAATAAAATAATGTTACCTCCATGTTCTTGCATCCCCATTGTACTAATAACACTTTGTCTATACTTTCTTCCTTTAGTCTGTAAAGATTCATCATCTAGAAGAGACTCATCAAAATGATCACCCATTGTCGTCATTCTTCTGTATATACTTAATGATCGCTCCCATTTTTTACCTGGTTGTAAAACTATAGCGGGTTTTGAATCACAAAGTATACTATTCGAAACCAAAGAAGCATCACTACTTGTGGCTCTAGAACTTTTTCTTATAGTTATGCTTGAAATTCTGTTCTCATTCATTTCTGTGTGACTATTTGTGAAAGATTCATCATCAACCTTTGGAATCACAGAACCTTTTCTTGTTATGTTTGGAATTCTATCCTTTTCAGATTCATAAGTCTTAATGTCTGATTCAGAAACATTGCTATCATTAACACTAATTACATTTTCCTCTGATGGCTTATTTATTGACTGTGGAGAAATATCATTAGTTTTCCCATCTTCAAATATTCTCTTAATATTACTAAGTACAGTCTTATTAACATCAGTACTACTTGAACTATTATATGAATCATCTAAAAATATGAATGAATCATTTGCAACTTCATTTCTTCTTCGTGTGGTTACAAAACTAACACATTTTTCATCATCCTTTTCTAAATCAACATTGTTTGAGATTATATTATTTTCAAATTTTTCATTCACCTCATCTTTTATATTATCAGAATCAGAATCTGTATTATGTTCATGAGATGTATTTTCTGAAGATATAATTTCATAAATACTTGCATATTCATCACTAGTATTGTTATCACTATCTAAATTTACACTTGAATCGGACTGAGTAAACATCTGTTTATAATACTTTTGGAACAAAGAATTTTTCATTCTTTCAATAACAATTACAGGTTCTCTAGTTTCACTAGAGTCAAATGAATTATCTTCACTACAAGTATCATACAAGGATTGACTTTCAGATGGAGAGTCACTTTTATTAGCCTTTATAGAGCATTCACTTATAGATTCACTTTTATTGCTAGTCTCTGTCAAATCAAATAGCATCTCAGAATTGTTAACATTATCAGCATTTTTTACTTTCAATTCATTTATATTGACATTATCAACAACATTTTGTTCAGTCTTATTTATAATCTTATCAGAAAAACCAAAAAATGGTTCTAATTCTGTCATTTGCAAGGAACTTGTTTCGTTAATTATTACTTCATTATTGCTTTCCTCTATAACATCTTTTTCGCTATAATTATTTTGTATGTCTGAAGCTTCTATGTAACTACATTTTACATCAATTTCTTCATTTGTTGATGCCTTTAAAAAAGAATGTGATTTACTCATAGATTTCATATTTAAATTTATTATTGGTGATGTCTGAACATCCAATAAGTTTATTGAATTAGCTTTTTTAGTAGCATGTGCAAGCACATCTATTTCATCATAATCAATTGAATGCTTTTGAATAGCACCAACCGATTCTTTGAGTTCAGGACAATCATTTAATTTATGTGTAAGCATATTATTTATACAATCTTCATTTTTAGTTTTGGAATCTTTTACATTTAAATCAGTCTCATCTTTATTAATATGGAATTTCGATTTTCTTTGTTCTGGATTGTATTGACATTCTTGTGTTGATATGTTTTTAGAACTATCATTGAGATTAAAAGCAATAGGTGAAAATCTGTAAATGGACTTTCCCCTATATTTTTCTAGAAATGGTGTACTACATAATGGTGAATTTTGATTCAATAGATTTGTGTTCTGAATACTTTTATTATTTTCATCAGATTGATTGTTGAATGATTCATGATTATTATTAAATAAAGGCAATTTCTCTAGGATATGAATAGAATCATCAAAACATTTGACCCTTGCTTTATTCTCCTTTTCTATAAGAAGCTTATGACTCTTTATATCAGACATGTCATGGGTAGTATTCGTTTGATCACTGTTTTCTTTGTCAGATTCTGAAAAAATATTTTCATGTTAATAATATGTTACAACATACAATTTCATTATAATAAAGGGTTAAATAACTATTACCTGTACTGTCACTACTGGAATTATTGAAGTGTCTTGCTTTAGCCAGTTTCTTTCTACAGTAAGTTTTTCCCTCACTAGAAAAAAATAATTTAGATAATTAATCAGTAAAATATTAATATGTTAGCACCTTACTATGCAAGACAAATTAGTGACAATTAAAAAATACACAAACAACTTATTATAAAATAAGAAATTAAGTATGGTAAAATAGCCTATAGTGTAAATATATGTGTACATTTTGAGAAATAAACCTCAATGACAAATAATTTGCTGGTTTAAAAATAATTAAATAAAGATACAGTAACTGAAAATATATCATGCAAATAAATATAAATTGCCAGTACGTAACTTCATAGTACTAATAATATACTACCAAACTTGACTACACAGTGCATACAGAATGTGAGCAATATTTCTTCGTATTAGTCTTGAAAGAAAGCCTGGCTCCAACAGTGGAAACCTTTTTAATTTTTTGGAATCTTTTACTTTGGGCAGATTTTAGATTAATATTTAGAGCCTTCATCATATCAGCTGAAAAATGTCCACAGCTGGACATTAGGAGGAGATATATCATGACTGCCATGCTTGGCATGTATATTGGTATTTTCTAATAGAGAATTGATTGTGAATTGCCATCTAGCCACAGATGCAGTAAGGTGGTCTATTTGTCTCCAATGTTTAACGTAACTATTTTACAATGCAGAGAGCATTCATATAAATGAATTCAAGGTGGGGACCTACAAATATGGAACAGTTAAATGCTTTAAACTTTAAATAAACACCAACATATACATATTGGGGCAAGTTATAAATAAAAAATCCGAAAACAACGTACACTTTACATTGCTTGGTGAAACCATCCTCAACTTTCGATGACTGAACAGACGAGTTTAAAAGCTGATCAAACAAGTCCGGCGCCTTTTTAACGTGTATCGATTTATCTGGAGTTAAATACGCAGACTCAATTGACTCCTTTGGAGACATTTCAATTTCTTTGACTCTTTTTACATATTTTCTTTTGCGGACCTTATTTGAAGGTATATGCTGAGTAGAGGATCCTATACATGATAGTTCTCGTTTCGCTTGTTTGATATTCTGTATATAAAACGCGTCAAAAACTGAACTTTTAGCGTCCATCGTATAAAGTATGTCTCGGTGGTCGAGTGCGCCTCCGGCATCCTTTTTAGATCGATATGTACGTCTCATTTCTATGGTTTTTAGTTCAATCCAATAGGTATGTTTAGATAATTTTTGTTAAAATTAATTAAATACACTTCTTCATCGCATAGTATTCATAAAATTCGTAAAATTATTACCAACCAAACCAACTGAAGAAAAACAAGAAAACAATCGAAATTAGTTGTCAATGTCAAAAGTCAAAATCTAAACCGTCAACCGTCACAAGTATTTTGCATGGTTGTAATTGCCAACCTAAAAAAATTTAATAAATGTAAATAATAATTCCGCATTTCTAGTATAAGTCTACCGGCGTTCTTGTCTTCGGTCCACGGCACTAATAATTTAACTAGGAGAATTTTATCAACTACACTGGTGGATTTTGAGGTGCCGTGCTTGACCGACGCCTTGAGCGCCTGGAAAACGACTTGCCCAAATCTGGACCTACCGGGTAACCTCTCTTCACAGCGACAGTGGGACGCGCCCACCCCCTCTGCAGCTTGGTACGGAAAAAAATTTATAGAAACGTCAACCAACGCTGCGGAGCGAGCCCGTCTTCTGGCGCTTGGAGAGTGGGAATCCGGTCTCTGGTTACAGGCTTTGCCATAGCATCGGGACAATGATGGATGACATCACCTTCCGGCTTGCTACTTGCCTCCGCCTAGGCACATCGTGCTGCGCTCCGCATCGCTGCCCCTGTGGTGAAGCTGTCGACCGCCTGGGGCACCATGGTCTCTCCTGCAGAAGAAGTGCCGGCAGATTCACCAGGCACGCCCAATTAAATGACATTCTGCGCCGAGCCCTTTCCACCGCCGGCGTGCCAGCCATATTAGAACCCAACGGCTTGGCACGTGACGATGGAAGGAGACCGGACGGTATGTCATTGATGCCCTGGAAGATGGGTAGGCCTTTGGTGTGGGACGCAACTTGCGTTGACACCTTAGCGCCATCCCATCTTCCAAGCACGGCGTGCTCCGCTGGCGCTGCTGCTGCAACTGCGGAGACCCATACACAGCGCAAATATAGTAACCTTCCAGGGGACTATATATTTCTGCCTTTCGGGGTCGAAACCCTTGGTCCATGGGGCCCCAGTGCTCGGCTCTTATTCAAAGAGATCGCGAAACGGCTATTCATAGGTCAAAGAATCAGCATTGCCATCCAACGAGGCAATGCTGCTAGCCTTCTGGGTACCATAACACAGGAAGGCAGTGATGCGGAATTTTTAGACGCATGTTGTTTTAGTATATGTATAACTTTATTTTATGTAAATATTATTTAGCTTTTAAATATATTTTAATGTTTTTTTTTTATTATGTAGATTAATTAAGGTTTTTTAATATATTTAGAATAATGTAAATTGAATAAATAAAATGTGAAACTAGTTTTATAAAAACCAAATATTATAAAGTTCCAATAAATGTTGATTCGATTTTGAGATCAACTTTCAAAAGAACTCTATGAATCGATTTGGTACACGTCATCATCACAGACCAAGTCATCATTATTCATTACTATTATTATGATGAAGTATACGTACCTACGTAACTTGGTAACTTAACTATGATTTAATATTAATTAAAAGTAACGTAGGTAGTAAGTTGTCTGTCAGAGATCCCTCTTTTACTGTTACCAGGCTGGTAGTAGAACTCGAAGGCGTAGGCATTACCGCATTACTCTACTTGCCGCTAAATAATAGTCACTTGACCGGGTGACCAATGTAGGGCCTAGTATTTTTTGGCACAGACACATACCAGTTCGGGTCTAAACCGCCAAGAAATAATACACATAGCTTATGAAGGAGACAATCGGCTAGTTTAGACTTCGTAGAGCGTTATCTCTGTTACGGTTGCATAGTTTGCATACTGCATACGTTAGCAGCGGCATTGGTCAACATTTGAATAAAAACAAATCAGCCTCTTCCGCTTCCTCATAATGCGAAAGTTCCGCAATATTTTGGGTTCCTGATTCCTCAACCGTTACCGCATCCTCATAAATAAAAACATCCCCTTCCGCTATCGCTTCCTCAAAATTTAAGAGGAATTTCACTGTCGCGAGGTATCCATAGCAACGCAAACGCCGTGGCGCGATACCGGGCCGAATGGGCGAGCGAGACCTCCCCTTCCACCACCCGCGCTGTTCCTTGCTTGTTTGTTTTAATTAGAGATGGGTAGGTTCGCTCTATTTTCGGATCCGGACTTAGACCCACATCAAGCTCTGAAGAGCTACTACCACAGACCAATAACCAAGGCTACTACCAGGTCCCGTGTCTTGCTCCAGGTCGTCGGGCGTCGGGGCGGTCGGGTGTGTGATGGGTGACCGCCGTGATACGCTATCGATAGATAGCTGTGGTCAAACCTTGTCGGAGGTCTCATGGGCGGTTCGAAAAACATCCGACAGCGGGTTGGCCACTAACCCGTATCTCCACCAACCCGCATTGGAGCAAGCTCCAGGCCACTCCCCAAGAAGGGGAGAGACTCGTGCCCAGCAGTGGAACGTATCAAGGGTTGCCATTATTTAGCCTTTTCCTCATCCGCATCCTCTAAATTTGCGCGTCAAAATTCCTCTTCCTTCTCCTCATAATCACTTCCTCAACAACCCTAAACAAAACTTCAAACAGGTAGTGTGCGAAAGAGATAACGCTCTACAGAGCCAAAAACTTTTGCTAAGGTCGGCGTGCAATGTGCAATAATTCTTTCTAGAGACTGTACAAGTCTCTGGTTTTTGTACAGATGTTTACAGGCTACTGTAATCACTTAGCAATATAAACCATTACCATCAATGTGAACAGTATCTTTGTTTGTCACTATCATGAAATAAAACGTTAGAAGCAGTATAAAGCGATTGCATTGTTTGAAGCTATGCTAATTACATAATGTGTTTTTTTATCATCAGTATTCTATTCTTGGGCGTAGCAAGGCAGGCTGCCGTGTGGGCCGTGCCCACTCAACAATTTTTAATAAAAAACCGGTCAAGTGCGTGTCGGACCACGCGCAGTGTAGGGTTCCGTAGTTTTTAAGTATGAACATTACAATCATTATATCAGAAAGTATCCGTGCGTTACTTGTAGGGAACCCTAAATTATTTTACTCATGTTTTTATTCTACCACTTTGTCGGCGTGATTAAGGTGTATACTTGTGCCAAATTTCAAATCTCTAGTACCAATAGTTTTTGCGCTAAACCGCGGACAGACAGACAGACGGATATGGCGAAGCTATAAGGGTTCCTTGTTTACTACGGAACCCTAAAAAGGCTGAAATTCGTGCGGTTATCGCTTTACTCATGATGCGGTGCCCTATCTAGAATTTATCTATAGGTACGCCCATGCATAAGGCTGTTTTCTTGTGCCTCCACCTCCACAATGATACCAGAAAATTTAACGGTTTCAGAAATTGCTGATACTTCACTATCGTAGTAGGTAAATAAAACAGAACACCATGTTGACCTTATATCTATTAAAAATACAATTCCTGTAGTTAAATACACAGCAGACTATTCTAGGTACATTTTATATTTTCACAATTATGACAAAGATCATGAATCTTTGGCATAATTTATTTCACGCTTTCGCTAGGCTTTAAGATTTTAGTTTGTAATAGTAGGTATAATATTTACATAATATGCATTTACATACATAACATTCAGTATTGAGGGTAGGAAGGTCTAATTTTGCTTCGAAATCAAATAAGGAATTTGGCGTTATTTAAAACATCGCAAAGGAATCCGGTATCAAAAAAAAGCAGACTAAATAAAATTAAAAAAAATCCATGGTTAAGAAAAAAAGGAGCTCTTGAAACCCTCCCAAGAGTATATTTAGATATTTTTACAGGTTATATTTTATTAGGCTTAAGCAAGAATTTGTTTTGGACATGAGGTATTAAGGATATTGCATTAGTTTTACATCACATAATGAAAAGTTATAGATATAGGTATTTACTGGAAAGTGCAGCAATATACCTTCTTCAAACAAAGTTTAATTAAAAATGGTCTTTTTTGTAGGCCTGAGAAAGAATCATTCAAAATTTAAAATATACATATGGACAATTGAATGTACAACTAACTAATAGGGTGGCCGAACAAAAATAAACAATTCAAACCAAACCAAATCATTGAATCGGCTAACTGATCTAAGAATAATCAGGCCACATTATTAATTAAAACAAGAGTTTACGATGAAAATAGAGCCTCCCCCCTTGTGATGTCTGAAATCGGTAAATTATGGTAATCACCTACTTTAATATGAAAGAATGATACAACATAATATATTTTAGACCTAACAGAAGAGTGGGTATCTGGATCCTCTGCATATAATGTCGGTAAATTACGATAAATTTAAAGTCTAACTGTGATATTTTATATATTTTTAAGTTGTTTAAAAAATAATATAACAGGCATTTTTTGGCTTAAGAAATATACTTACAATAAAACTCTACAGAACATTGCTCAAAATTAATATTTTACCCTATGGATGCCTGGTAGTTTCTCTCAAAATCATAATTTCAATTGAGAATTTTGTAACATTAATTCATAATTTGTAAACTGAACGAAAAACCGATGACAGAAGCTGATTGCTTTCTAAAACACTTTTTGTATAAAATTTCCATATTTCAGGAAAACAGAACACAGCAGTTTTCATGAATGAATAGGTATATGGCTTCTATGTCATATATACTAGGTATTTATGACTATTAGGCATGCCAAGGGTCAAATACATATAATGGAGACTCCTTGATTGACCCCTGATTTTGATAACGTAGAAAAAAACATTACAATTATTTTGAACTAAGTAAATGAATATGATATTATCAAAACCATGAACCAAATATATTTGTTTTATATTATTTCGCATTAACACATGCTTATGAAATATATTTTATTTAAAGAAAAATGGAAAGAAAAATTTCTTTCCATTTTTCAAAATTTTTGCCTAACTAGCATAGTTGGCAATAGATGGCGCTGCTGCTACCATAAAGCAATGCAATAAATGTGAAGGAAAGATTTGACAAATTGGGCAGGACTTCAGTAGCTCAATTGGAAGAGCGGCTGGACTAGATTCCCAGTAGGCCGCGAGTTCGAGTCTCGCCTGAAGTCAAATTTTTCTTTCCATTTTTCTTTAAACCAAATATATTTACCAGCCTTAAAATTAAATAACAAAAAATATGACTCAGATTCCATTCAAGTTTTCAAACAATTTGAACGTCATATTTCACTATTAATGAGAATGTTGTTATGGAATTGTTTTCTTAGTAATTCTTTAAAAACCAAGGAATGGCCATCATATAGTGTTAACAGTGCTAACTGTAATGTAACAATAGAAAAATAACATATTTGTGGTAAGTATATAAACAGGTAAAATAAAAATCGATATATAATAACTAAAATAACAACTAAAAAAACATTTTTAAACAATGTTTCACAAATTGAGTTTTAGAAAAAATATTGAAGGAAATTTTAACATTGCTTTGAATATTTTTTTAGATAAGAAATGGCATGAAGCTAAATGACTATACGAAAGTACTAAATAAAACAATTTATTGCACATCTATTCATTTAAAATTTGATGGCATTTATGTATTTACATATATTAAACTAAATAACTGTGCCATGACAAAAACAAATTGAAAAGTGTGTCTTATGTCATAACACTGAACCAGCGACTCATTGGCTCTTTTAAGTTATTATTAACAGTTTTTTAACTAAATATGCACAACAAGTCAGCAAGCTAATCCTGCAGAATTTAAAACCACATTTTTGTAGATGATCCATTGGTCTAAACCTCTGGCTTGCGTTATAGTTCACACTCCAACAGCATGATCAGAGTTACCAACGGATCAACTAAAATACTTGAGTAAATATCGAACATTCGGTGTAATAGATATCTCTGTAACATTACAAGGAAAAAGTACTGAAGATACCCGCAGATGGGTCTACAGGTTTCTTTAGTGCCTATGTTCAGTACAACATCAATGTTTTACTAATCGTAAATCAATGTCTTTATAGGACCATTCACATGAGTGATAGGTGCAATCTAGTGGTCTTTTCTGTACCTAATATAAGAGTTCAAATGTTCAAATTTAAACAGTTATATTAAATTCATATCAGTTTGGCATATCCTTAGCTATCACTTACCTAGATGGCTCAATGTGTGGTCACTCAATAAAACATCTATGTACCAATGGCATCATACATAATTTTTGAGTTACTAATGATTGTATAGCCCAAGAGGGGATTTTTTAATTTACTCCAGCGAGTCATATATATAGGAGATACCTTGCACCCCGTTCAGTACCTCCACCAAATGTAAGATTTTCATAAAGGGCTGAACCCTTAGGGCTTCCGCCACAAGCTTGCCTCGTATCCAAGTCATCAAGAATTTTGGATAGGAGCTTTGATTGGGTTCACCTTACATCCTGAGTATCTGACATTCTTGAGTAACTTTTCACTTTCATTTTTGAAAGAATCAAATGTTTTCGAAAAGGGCGCGGCATCAACGTCATGGGTCGAGAGTGTGTCAGATATTCTGAGAGGGTGTAAAATGTGCCCAAACAATGCTCCTACCTAAAATTCAGACGATTCGGAAAATGAGTAAGATCGTAGCAACCTTTTGTTTTTTTTTAAGGGCTACCCTTCAGGCGCCACCCTATATACAAACCTTAGATTTAGTGGAGGTAATCAACAGGGTGCAAGGTAACTCCCATATCTTAATCTGGCGCTCAAGTAAATACAAAAATAGTATCCTGGGCTCCCCTACTATAAGAGACCAACATTAAAACCTTAATAACTAATGGTCAATGAGTTTGTGCATACAACGAAATTATTGGAATATCACATCAATTTTTCACTTAATTCGGCAGTGTAATTAAAATCACATTTACGAGAACACATCAATGGGACGTGGTGATACAGTGGCCAGGTTAGGATGTGTGGGGCTAGCTAATGGGTCCATGTGAGATTCAATTTTTCGCGCTTCAATCGTAGCTTGTTTCACAGCCTCTTTATATGGACCTCTTTTTTTCTTATTAAACCGTATCTGGAATTAAAATAAAATACGACTTTTAACATAACTTAATGGGTATATATAGGCTACTACTAGATGGAGCTCATGGGCATAGGCACCACCACATTACCTAATCTACTTGCCGCTAAATGGTGGTGTTCAGCACTATCTTCTTTCAGTTAGGTGGTAATGTAAAGCCCTGTAACTTCCGGCACAGAGGCATAATACCTTAGACCTCAGGAGTGGCAATGCATCTACATTGAAACCAACAGTCTCATGTAGACGTTTATAGGCTACAGTACTACTTTCCATATATGTAAAATGTATGCTTATCTGCCACTTCATCACATATAAAATTTTAAAAAATACCTAAGGCCTCAGGAGTGGCAAAGCATCAACATCAAGATATCTGGTTTGATATAGTTGTTTATAGATTATAGTGTCACTTCCCATCAATGTGATTTGATTGTATGCTACTTCATGATTAAAAAAAAAATAATTATTATAAAATCCTATGTTTTTCAATCCAGAAGAATCTAAATTGTTCTATGAATATAATTATTGAAATATTTCTTTGATAAGATATTAATTGATGAATGATCAGGCATGTTTTTATCAGACTATCTGTTGTATTAAATTTATAACATACACATCTTAAAAATAATACATAATAATAGTATGTAAGTAATTGCAACACAGGGACACACAATTAGGGCCTCAGCAGGGTGGATTTTGACCTCTGGTCTTTGTGTGGGTGTCTATAGGGTGCAATCATCACTTAACATCAATATGAACTGCATGCTAGTTTGCTACCTTCATAACATAAAAAAGCAAATGGCTCACCTTGTAATCTTCTAAGAATGGACTTAAGCTATCACATGGCATGAGCGATGAGGTTGTTGAAGCATACCACTCCACATGTGCCCGAGACGTAGGTGTCACACTCAGCACTCGCCCAGGCCACCACGGAAACCCAACCACCTTCCCCCAAACTATATCACCTGGAGACACCCGTAATAACCTACCCCCTATACCTTCAGTACTATTCTCAGGAAAGTCTGGAACAGTCTCGCTCTCACAGTCTGAACCTTCATTCTCAACACCCCTCTTTTCGTATGAATTGCTGCTCAACCTACGCAAACTTATTGACAGTTTTTGATTCAGGCAATTACCCTTGATATTGCTAAAACAGTCCATGGAATCACCATCCGATTTACTTGTGTTTTCATCACGTTTCTTTTGTATCTTATGCTTCTTTTTATGTTTCACGCGATGCCTTTGTTTTTTTTCTAACAAGTCCATTGGTGAGCTATTAGAAACGTTATTGCGGGGTGACAATGCACCAATATGCTTTGGAGAATGTTCAATCCATGTTTCTGTTGAATGATCTGGAACATTCTTTTTCGCTTGTTTTTTAGCTTTCTTCAGAGCTTTTTTCACTGCCTTAGAATCTGGTTTGGACATGTCGCAGGATACACCAGAGTCTTCGTTAAAATCTCCAGCCAGGGGTGGTATTTTCACAACTGTTCCTTCACCTTCACCGAAACAAATTTTTAGGGTTCGTGCACTTGAAAACAGATTGCTAAAAGATGTATCACAGTCCTTAGAGTAGTCTTCGCACAGATCACCGTCCGATACACTTACGAAAGCCACTTCCTGCGTAACTTTCTCGTCGTCACTCGATTTCTCGGTTTTCATACTCCTAATTTTCTCACTTGTCTTTGCACTTTTCGATTTCATAGCACTAGTTATCTCGCTGGGCTGCAGTCTGGACAGTTTGGGGATCAACATGCCGCCCATGAGGTATTTCTTCTCGAGTTTAGTTGGTGTTGAGTCATTGGGCGATTCATCATCCGATTCTGACTTACGTTTTCTAGACACGTCCACATTTTCATTGTTCTCGTTGCATATCCCTTTGCAATTGGAACACAAGACCTTTCTAGGTCGTAGACGCACCGTCATCTTCTGTCTCGGCTGTGGCTTGCCTTTTGAACCCTGTTTTTTAGACTTTTGAGAATCACCATCACCGTACTGTGGTTCTTGATACACGAACCTTTGGCTGACGGAATGAAGTTTATCATCTTTGATTTCTGTCGACTTCTGTTGTTTGGAGAAAGCTGGATGAAGGCTGTATACTCCGAAAGGTAAATTACTGTAAATAATTAAGAAACAAACGAAAATAAATGAAATTCCACAAGTAATCGATAATCACATTGTACCTCTATAATTTCGATACCGACCCTTTGTTTGAATCTAGAAGCACACCCTGAAACTTTTTATCCTCAGTGCAGTAGGAAACAACAATTAAATCGGCTAGAGCTTCTTCCACATTCACTAAAATCTGGGAATTCTTTTGAAACGTCATATCGGCTGTTGCTACGACAGCCGCCATGTTCTTTTAATTAAACCATAATGTTAAAAATTTGCTTCTTTTAATGAATCAATGAGCCTGTCTGGACGAAATACTGTGACAAAAAAATATCATAGACCATAATAATAATGGCAGCCCTTGATACGTCCCACAGCTGGGCACGAGTCTCTCCCCTTTTTGGGAGGAGGCCTGTAGCTTACTCCACAAAGCTGCTGATGTTTTCAAACCGCCGACAAGGTTAACGACTGCTATCTATCGATAGCAACTGGGACCAACGGCTCTAGGCTGTGCCCTCCGAAGTACGGAAACCATTAGCGGTCACCCATCACACACCCGACCGCGCCCATATTGCTTAACCGAATAGATCGCTTGCGATGCGATCTACACCAGCCGCGTCGCCGCGTGGCCATTCGCGCTTCGCTGGTAGTAGAAAGAGAAACCGTTAAATATTGACATTTTATTTGGCACCCAATGCAAGCACTATATAATAATATGAATTTTACTCAAACCGAAACCCAAACCGCCTAACTCAACTGCTTTCGATATTATGACATCATCTTGTCAGTTTCGTACCGCCTTATTTTTTCCTAAAAGTGTTTTCGTCCGCTGGTATTGTACAGCAAAATGCTTAAATAGGCAGTACAAAACTAATCAAACTAATAAACTAAATGCCAATAAACACATTAGATTTTTGTGCATTCTCGAAAGATCTTTTAATTACGTGTTTGACGTGAGTGCAACAGGATCTTATTTTTATTTTTTCCTATACCTTCAAACAATATTATAAAAGTAGCAGGAACGGCTCTAGGTATGTTAATGATATGAGTAATTGAATAGAAATGGAACCTGCTTCAATTTTCAGATGATACGCATGTAGAAGTTAGTGACACATATCTGAACGGCCCTGTGATTTCCAGCACAGATGCGTAATATCTTAGGCCGTAGGAGTGGCAACGCATTCAGATTGCAAGCTCTGGTTTCGTGTAGACTGATAAGCTATTATTACTTACCAATCTAAACTGATACCCGTTTGCCACTTCATGAAATGAAAAAAAAAACTGTGTTATGTTGTGCTTATACTCACACTCTATCGATCTCTGAAAAAATCCGTGCATGGGTGCAAAAAAGGAGAAAACAAAAATTATTTAATTTACATAAATTTCTTCTTCGATATCTTATTAACAAACAAGAAATTCTATCGAGTATAATGCTAACACAATATAATATTACAAATTTTTAAATTGATATGAAAAATAATTTTATATCGATACTTTGATATATCAGGTTAGTATTCGTACATCACTATGTAAAAATGCAATTTTTAGAAAAGAATGAATAGCATTAAAAGTCATATAAGTCATACGAAACTTACACAGGTCTTCAAAACTCTTAATAAAACATATCACTATATATCACTGCATTTCCAAATCCCACCGAATAAGACACAATCCGTGAAAATTTGTACATAACCTCACAAAGTTCAATCCAAGATTATTTTCGTTTTTCCGTGCACCACTCTGTTTTAAACAATACGAGAGCATAATCAGTCAACATAAAGCAAAACCTAGAATACCACAATAACTAGTTAAAAGATTTAGTTCACAAGAAAACAGCAAAAATATTCTGAGCACCTGTTTGTTTGACAACAGATGTACCACAAATCGGGCGCATACAATGGCGCCGACGGGCACGCGAAGGCATAAGTATGACGTCACATCAAATCATTTCCAAAATTGATACTCTGCATACATCTTGTGTCTCTTTTTACATAGGGAGCTACTGGTTAGTTAGAAAGAGTCAAAACTGTTTTTTCAAGACATGTGTCGATTTTACTCATTATTGTATAACTACTGTTTCTGTAGTAAAATGTGCCTTCTCCATGTGTATTAACTCTGTGGGAAGAGACAGCTGGCCTTGACATAATGTTTGACATCGACATTATCTTTCTGTTTTGACACATGTGTCACACATGACAGTTTGCGAAGTTTGCTTTCGGAATTCGCGTTTGGTGTGCATGTGATTTTTTATTGCGATTATCAATAGGCCGATAACATTAAATCGATTACTATTTAAAATTCTTATAAGCGACCGCCGTGCAAAAAAACAAATAAAAAAATCGTAAGTATCAACATTTTAATTTGTAAAACAAGACGACATTAAATATCCACTAACTGATTATTACGAACTTACATAATCTATTCACCTTTAATAACATAGATTTGCGCTATTATTTTACTAAGAAACTCAAGGACTTAGAATGGTGATTGGTATTAGTTTACCATGTGTAGTTAGAAATGTATTGAAGTAAGTAGGTTTTAAAATTGTTTGCTGGGGCACTAGCTGTCAGAATAAGTTTTTCTTGAATTTACAACACCATGAATGTTATTACGCTGTTGATCATAAATTAATTAAATTTAGAATTAAAGAAAAAACCAGTCCTGGTTATGTTGAGGTTGCAGGTTCGATCCCAACTCAAAGTCAATTTTTTCTCTCCATTCTATAATTTCGGAATTCACTAGCTTGTGTTATTGTGAAGGAATTAGTTAATAAACTGAGAGCCAGCTTCACTGGTATACTATTATATGGGATATACTATTTTTTACTATAATAAATCTTTGTTAGTCAGCACACTTAATACACACACTCACTACATTCCATTTAATTTTGTAAATTCACTATTAGATAACTTTCATTTGAAAGTGCAATGTTTGATTAATATTGCGATAGTTTCCCTGTTGTTTATTACAAACACAAAAATTTTGATTGAAGTAAAAATTTCTAATTTTTTTTTAGTGTTTATATATATTTATATCTGTAACAGATTATAGTTCTAAGTGATTGAAGATTTAATAACATGTGGCTGATGAATCTCCTCATTGTCGAGCATTTTATTGAACAATTCTCACACAATTTTATTTATACTCTGATTATGCCTACCCCGACTCTGAGCATTAAGTTCTAGCCAAATTTTTTCACCCACTTTTTATTTAATTTCTGTGTTCTTTTACGTCTCCTGGGATCATTAATATAAATTTTTATTACATTTGTTATTTTGCTATGATAGCAATATGGTATTAATACAATCATACAGTAAATAAAATAACTTATCCATCATAAATAAAAATTCTTTTTTTTTACAGAAAATGTCAATGGAAAAGAGGATAGACATCACCCAGCCATTATGGGACCAGAGCACGTTTTATGGAAGGTTCAGGCATTTTGCTTTCATATCGAACCCTCTACTGTCCCTCGTTCCTGAGAAGGAGTTACATGAAGCCAAGGATCTGTACATCAAGTACAAGTAAGTTTCCTTTCAAAAAATCAAATATATATTCATCAACTCCTGTCAGTATTTATTGGTAGAGCTAAAGTGACGGAGCTCGCGGGCGTAGGCACCACCGCATTACCTAATATACTTATATTTTTATATTGTAAACGGGACTTAATCGCGTACTATTTCAATCGAAGTATTTACCTCGACACTCGACGTTTCGGCCGTAATGCGACGGCCGTGGTCACGAGTAGACTGCTGCTCCATGGTGTCATCGTCTCGTACCCGCGCCAGTTCTTCGAACTACCCGCGGTTGGTCGTCATTATTTCGATTCAATACATTAAGGTCCCGACACACAACGCTCACAACATCCGACGATTTATCCGAAGATACATCCCGACGTCTACATTTCCCGATAACCGGATTCCACGAAACTGACAACCTATATCCATCCTCCCGGTTGAAATTTTTGTATTTTCTGATTTCAACCGCTTCACGTACCGTCCTATTATAGTAGTGACGTTCAGTGGAGAGGATTTTCGGGTTGTGAAGTTCGATCCAGTGGTTTGGTCCCGACTCCAGTAGATGCTCCACGATCGCTGACTTGTTCACCTGGCGATTCTTAACTGCTGCTATGTGCTCCTTAACTCGCTCAGCTATCGTGCGCTTAGTTTGACCGATATAGGAACTACTGCAACTGCAGTCGACCTTATAAACACCAGGTGTTTGAAACGGTATCACGTCCTTAGCCGTTCTCACAAATCCCGCGATCTTAGACGGTGGCATGAAAACGGTCTTGATGGAGAAACGGTCCAGCACAACACCAACCTTATCCGTTATTCCTCTTATGTATGGTAAGACACGGGTTGTCTTGAGACGTCTGGACGCTTTTCTCCCACTCTTCGCCGTGGTTGGTACTCTCCCACACGATATCCATTTCACTGCAGTAGCTCCTGAACATGCGATAATTCCTCGTCCATGAACTCAGGGTCACACAAGTCCCTTGCTCTGTTGAACAGTGAAGTCACGACAGATTGCAGATGTCGAGGATGGTGGTGAGACATAGCATTCAGATACCTATCCGTGTGCGTCGGTTTCCTGTATACGGTGTGCGTTATGGATCCATTCTCTCTGACGATCACCTTCACGTCAAGAAAAGGCAAACATCTTCCTGATTCCAGCTCGAAAGTGAACCCTATGTTAGGATGCAGTGAGTTGAGATATACTTGCCGCTAAATGGTAGTGTTCAGCACTATCGTGTTCCGGTCAGGTGGTAATGTACAGCTCTGTAATTTCCGGCACAGAGGCGTAACACCTTAGGCCTCAGGAGTGGTAACGCATATGCATTTCGACCTTGGTCTTTGTGTAGGTGTCTATAGGCTGCAGTAATCACTTAACATAATGTGAACTGCATGCTTGTTTGCCACTTTCACCACATAAAAAAAAAAAAAAAAAAATAATGATCCCAGACAAATATTGGGGGAATGATGATCATCATCATTATTCAGCCGAAAGATGTCCACTGCTGGACCAAAGCCTCCCTCAAAGATTGCTACAACAAACGGTCCTGGGCTGCTATCATCTAGAGATCAAACCGTAAAATTTCAGTTGCAAATAAGGTTTGCCCCTCTAAGCCTTAGGGCCTATGGTCATCAGTTGCAAATGAATACTTTTAGGGTCATATCTAACTTCATGTCAATATTCCTCGAAGGAGGTGGGAGAGATAAATGCATGTATTCAAGCATACATGCAATCACCCACAATTAACCAGTTATATGTTTGCCTCATGTACCTAAAAGTGGCGAGCCTATTGACATCTCTGTTAATGTAACCAAACTCCAAAAGGCTAGCAGGAGCTAACGAATGGAAAAATCCTAATAGCAGCATTTAAGCAATTTTTAACCCCTATCCCCATGTAAGGGTATGTAAGATTTTGAGAATAGAGTCCCCTCTATTCTTCCGTAGTCCCTTCTATGGGGTCTGCTATTCTTATGTCAGAATGCTAATCGTTTTTCAAAATTATCCTATTTAAAAAAAATCAGCCTAGCGCATGTCGGACCACGCACAATATATCGGGTTGAGGATTTCTCGTAAACTTGTAAAGCTAAGTTAAAACAGGGTAATGGGAGTCACCTAAGCGCGACACCTAAATAAAATCTTAATATTTCAAACAAAACTTTTATTGCAACCTATTACACATCAGCTTTACTTAATTGGCTATTGATTAAGATTAATTATAATAAAATTAGCGATTTTGGAATTCACGGCGCGATGTCACCCGCCCGTTTAAAGCCGACTTTGTAAAATATCGACTTGGAAAATATTACGTAAAGGTTGGACTCCCTCCTCACCCCACTTAGAGATATTTTCCAACCCCCTTACCCTCTGGAAAAGACCCTCACGTAATTAATGCATCCCCGACCTGGGGATCGAACCCCGGAGTCCCAGCGTAGAAGTAGCGGCCTGCTATAATACCTATAGATTATATGTTTTTTTTTTTAATGCTAGAATGACGTAGATTTTTTGGATATTTATTAACAACTAGCTGACCCGGCGAACTTCGTATTGCCTCACAATGAAATAATGTGTCAAAGGTTTGATGGATACGGACGGACTAATTGTATGGGAAAATGTAATTGTGGTTTTTACTTTCCCTGGACTTCCAAAAATCATTCAAAACCAAAATTAGCCAAATCGGTCCACACGTTCTCGAGTTTTAGCGAGACTAACGAACAGCAATTGATTTTTATATAGGTATATAGATAGGATACAAAATACCACAACCCAATATTTTTATTTTAGTCAGAAACGCTAATTTTTGGAGTATTTTTTTATTATTCAACTTAAAGATATTATTGTATCCAAGCCATAAAATTAAATGCAGGTAGGTATGTGATGATAATGCAATTAAATTAAACATTAATTCTCATATTAATCCTGATTACGAAAATCCACAACAATAGGCAGGACTTTGAAACGTGTTGATTATTTGATGGTTGATGTAACATGACACCAATACTCTACTACTACTAGATTTGGTAGAGAAAAAAAGGGCAAATAGTTATAAAATAATTTAAATATGACTTGTCTTCGGATTTATTATATAGCCTATAGCATGCCTGAATAGTGTAGCTTTTTGATTATGAAAAATTTTCATGATCGGTTTAGTATTTCCAATGATTAGCCCCTACAAACAAACAAAGTTACAAACTTTACTTCTGTATAATATTAAGTATAGATAAAAAAATATTGTGATAATGACATTGGAATTTGTCCTGTTTATTTGAATCTACTTTAGACCGGAAAAAATGATGAAAGGCACCTTTAAAAGTGTTTATGGCGCTGACAAAAAAATCTCTTTATCAAGTTTATATTACACTAGCTGTTGCCCGCGGCTTCGCCCGCGTGGATGTCGTTTAATAACTTATTTATAATTTACGATGCCGTGGAAATGTCCCAATCAAGTTTCCCGTTGCGTACCTCTTTGTGGAGTACTAATAGCTTGTGTAACTTAGCTTCGAAAACGTCTATAACTTCAAAAATATCTATTTAATTAGAGCTTGTTCATTAATATTCCACCTTGAAAATTGCGGAAAGTCCCATTCCAACTTCCCTACCCATTTTAAGGGGATTGAGGGAAGATTAAAAAAATATATTGATGCAACAAAAGAGTCTGTAAACCAATTTTGAGGCATTAAAAACTGTCAAAATACCCGTACAAACTATCACCTCCTCTCTTAGGAGGTTGATCGCACATTTCCAAAAAAAGAACAATCTTAAGAGCCCTTAACCTTTCTTTGGTATGAACTTTGTTCAGCTGTAATAAAGTGCAAATTGACTTTTTGACGTTAGGAACACACCTACATTGCTTAGACAACCGTGAGTGCTTGTAATTTAATATGAACTTTATGCAACAGCAATAAAGCTCAAGTTGACTTTACGTTTTAGTTAGAAAACATTTGTATGGGAAACAGAAAAGGGCTGTTTTCAGGGGTTTTCCGGCAATTATTCGACTTTTTCTCGCCGTAAATACCATCCTTGAAATTCAACAAACATATTAAAAAAAGAATTGGCCAAATTGGTCCAGGCGTTGTTGAGTTATGCGCTTACCAACACATTTTGCGATTCATTTTTATATTATAGATTATTATATCGTTTGCATGTTTGCTATGTGTTTGTTTGTATGCTTTGCAATCAGTATTAACCGTGGGGACCGCTAGTGGCAAATGCCACTAGCACCTAGTGGAGAATGTATCCTACATGTAATACCTATTCTGCAATTCCTATGCAATTAAAACGGCAAATCTTTGGATCAATCGTGAACGATGAAGGTCAAGGATGTCTACAAAAAACCAGAGAAACAGTGCTTGATGCCGGTCGCTATCAACTGCGTAGACAAAGTTTTTATTACTCGGAGTTAGTAACGGTCAACACATTATGCCTTATTGGCACATCCTGAGTGAGTTCGTTATGCAACAGATGAATCAGTTAATGCTATGCTTGGTGATGACTATATTCTGAAACTCCTTCATTAAATCTAAGCAATAAGATCTGCTGCACCTAAGGCACAACTAATGTCCCAGGGGTGGAAACGCATCTGCGTTTTGACCTCTGGTCTTTGTGTTTTTTTTTAATTTGACGGTGGTGGCAAACAAGCATGCAGTTTACATGAATGTTAAGTGACGATTGCAGCCTATAGACCTCTACACACTATCCAGCAGTCAAGGTGCAGATGCGTTACAACCCACTGAGGATTAAGATCTTTTGCTTTTGGGTAGTTACGAGCATACATTAGCATCTAACCGGTATACGATTGGCGGCGAATAGGCTGCAATCACCACTTGACATCAATGTGAACAGCTTGCTTACCACCTTCATTACATAAAAAAACACGTCTTCACTTATCGATCGTTTGCCACAGGCAAGGGGCGGAGCCCGCGGGCACGACAATGACGCAGGTGGTCAAAGCGAAGCAGCTGTACGAGTCTGCCTTCCACCCGGACAGCGGCGAACTGCAGAATGTGTTCGGCAGGATGTCGTTCCAGATGCCGGGAGGTTGCCTCATCACTGGCGCCATGCTTCAGTGGTACAGGTTTGTAATTGTGTTATACTAAAATTATATTTGTATATGTAAGTGTCGCATTCAGCGTCCTAATAAAATGCGTATTACGTTCTTGAACAAGTTCAATAACACTACTTGAATGTCACTGACGAAAAGTACTCGTGAAAAGGTTGAAATTGGATGCAAATTTTAAGGTAAATCGCCCTTTATTAAAGTAACTTCTCAGAGCAAACGGTGAAATCTGCCCTAGTCATGTAACTAGGAGCATATTTTAAATAATCAGCTCCCCGAGCCTTTAAGGGTTGCCACTTTTATGGGAAAAAGCAAAAAAATAAAACTCTACGAGCGCGAAGTAGCAAAGGTGAACTCCTAGTAGTCTTCTGCTCTGGGTCATGGTCGCCCTGGCCCTGGGGTAAATAAGTTACGTAACTTCACGCCTGTAATCCCCGAAGGGGTAGGCAGAGGTAAATGCATGCATTCAATCATACATGCAAACACCCACGACTCGCCGGTTACGTTTTGGCCCATGTAACAGGTGGCGAACCTGTTGCCATCTCCGGGCACATTACCAAACTCCAGGGTACTGGAAAACTTCCAGAAAATGGAAAAATCCCAATAGAAGCAGAGATAAAGGATTTTAAATCGTTATCTCTGAAAGTCCCCGACCCGGGAATCGAACCCAGGACCTCCAGCGTAATAGTAGTGGCCTGCTACCACTACGCTACGGAGGCAGTTATAAAAATAAATAAGTCGATGTATGTAACTCATTCACTGCTATGTTTCTGTGTATTGCATTTACTACCGCCCCATTGGAATGGTTTGACCGCCATTGTTCGGTTGACTGACTAATGGAATAATTCTCTTCCAAAAGAAAAAAAAACTCTGCCGCTAGTGGGCGGTGGGGTCGTCACGTCCCAACGCCTTAAATGAGACTATGAGACTCTTCAACTACTTTTTTTTATTCTAGCGACCTTGCTGTGCATTTGCAATAGAAAAAGAAATACACGGCAAACATACGGCAAAAAGTATTAAGGATATTTTTATTACTTTTTATCACATCTTTAGTGGCTAAGGCAATTTGTCTATCATTTCGTTAGTTAGTTCGCCGAAAATGGATTAATTTAACCGACATTTTTCCTTGAATTTGTGTGTGACAAAACAATTTGAGTGTGATCAACATCACTTTCAAGTCATTTGTTTACCGCAAAACCAAATATTGAATGAGTAAGTTGTTGTTGTTATGACATCTGCCTAAGCTACGTTCACAAATGTATTTTTTTTTTTATGTAATGTAAGTGGCAAACAAGCATGCAGTTCACATTGATGTTAAGTGATGACTGCAGCCTATAGACACCCACATGAAGACCAAGGCCAAAATGCAGATGTGTTACCACTCCTGAGGCCTAAGGTGTTATACCTCTGTGCCGGAAATTACAGGGCCGTACATTACCACCTGACCGGAACACGATACTGCTGAACACTACCATTTAGCGGCAAGTAAATTAGGTAATGTGGTGGTGCCTACGCCCGCGAACTCCGTCACTGGAGCTCTACCACCAGTAACAAGTATTTATTGATGTTTTCATACAAAAGTAAAATCGATATTTCCGAACACTGGTATTTTCCAAAAATAATCTTTTACACATACCTTGTTCTGACCATACCGAACATAAAGCAAAAGTTATGCTTGAGCAACTCTCTGTTACTGGCGGTGGTGTTCCAGTAATTTATTATCCGCTAAATGGTAATATTGCTATCGTGGTCCGATCAGGTAGAAATGTACGGCACCGTGACGGGAATCACGGTGCCGTACATTTCTACCTGATAAAAAAAAGTAGTTGAAGAGTCTCATAGTCTCATTTAAGGCGTTGGGACGTGACGACCCCACCGCCCACTAGCGGCAGAGTTTTTTTTTCTTTTGGAAGAGAATTATTCCATTAGTCAGTCAACCGAACAATGGCGGTCAAACCATTCCAATGGGGCGGTAGTAAATGCAATAACGTAAGATGGGCAGCAGCGTTCAACTACCGCCACTGTAATCGCCAATCCACACACCAAGGGTGACGAATTATGGCATATCTGTTTTTTATGTAATGAAAGTGGCAAATAAGCATGCAGTTCACATTGATTTTAAGTGATTACTGCAGCCTATAGACATCCACACAAAGATCGGAGGTCAAAATGCAGATGCGTTGCCACTGCTGAGGCCTAAGGTGTTATGGCTCTGTGCCGGAAATTACAGGGCCGTACATTACCTGACTGGAACACGATAGGTAGTGCTGAACACTACCATTTAGCGGCAAGTAGGTATATGAGGTAATGCGGTGGTGCCTACGCCCGCGAGCTCCGTCACTGGAGCTCTACCACCAGTGAAGTATATCCCCCTTATGGGAAACTTTGGTCCAGCAGTGGACATCTGGACATCTTTCGGCTGACATGATGATGATGATAGTCTCATTTGTTACTAGGTTAAATATGGAACTTTCCATACCAAAGAGTTAGCAAAGACAGCACAAAAAGAATAACCCAACCCACCTGACGGTATGTAAATATTTTCTCTTTTTTTTTTTTTTTTGTTATTATGGCATCGCTATTACGCATATTGCCAGTGTCAAGTAAAACGATATTTTATATTCTTAAAGCAGCGTAAAGGTAGTATAATATAGTCAATCAATTATTTATTAAGTATTAATAAGTATGTCAGTCAAGTGAGTTACAGTCAGTTATTCGAGTAAAGCGATGGCTACTTTACCAGAACATTTACAATGGAGTTTTGGAGGCAACCTGAAAGGTCGTGTTATTCTATTTCACTATACACGGGCACTGTAATAAACCTATATCAAACAAAATACCACCAACTTTATTCAATATAACTTTTAAATAAACTAAGAAAATGAAATAAAATAAAAGCACCATGCGCCTCTTTCAAGGTTCCCGCCAAAAAAAAAAAAAACATTTTCTCATTTAGTCTATTAATATTGTAGTAGGTGTGGCCGTGACGATTGGCAGTCGAACGCAAAGCTATTAACGTAGTTTTTCTTTATATTCATACACTGGTCAGAATAACAAACTACGTCTTAGTAAATAAACATTGAGCGCGTAGACCGCGTGAATGGTTTTCGAACGTAAGAATCCAAATACTTCAATAGATTCGTCACATTTCTTAAATGATTTTTTTTATGTAAATGAAATAGCTAATTACTATCGGATGCTGAAACATTATTCATAATAACGATTTCGAAGGTTTTCGCGAGCTTCATACATTGTAGAAATTAAATTTGCGGATTTTCACGAACACGGGGAGTGTTGTACACGCGAGAAAATCCGCTAATTCTGCCCGTGACCACGGTAGCTGGAAAGCGACCGAAACGTCGGGTGTAAGAAGTTTGGGAGTGTTGTATACGAGAGAAAATCTGCAAATTTAATTTCTACAATCATTCATAATACATTTCACTCGTTATTAAAGAACCGGGCACCAAGCTATAATAGACCTCCTCACTTTTTTGTAGGGTTTTTTTTTGCGACGGACTTAGGCAGGCGGCGCGTCTCGAGACGACAGTAGTCTATATCACCGGGCAATCGGCGAGCGCCGAAGGATCTCCAGCCAGTGGCGGACTAAGGTCATCTGAAGCCCGGGGCGGCATTTGAAGGCCCCTAGGCCCCTGCCTATTGCCGGCGTTACAACCATTGATACCCCGGCCCGTGGCATCCTATTTCTGATATATAAAAGCGTAACTTCACGCCTGTAATTCCCTAAGGTAGGCAGAGGTAAATGCATGCATTCAAGTATACATGCAAACACCCACGATCCGCCGGTTACGTTTTTGGCCCATGTAACAGGTGGCAAGCCTGTTAAATTCCGTGTCTGCCGGCGAAATTTCCAGAAAATGGAAAAATCCCAATAGAACCAGAGATAAAGGTCTTTACACCATTATCTCTGATAACCCCCTACCCGGAAATCGAACCCAGGACCTCAGCGTAGTATTAGTGGCCTGCTACCACTAGGCTACCGAGGCTTCATAAGATTTAAAATACTTAAAAAAAAACGACATTGTCACAACTCCGTGGGCTCTGAAACTATCTTAAATTTGGTGTAAAACTTTCATGATTCACACCCCGAAAACCGAAGGCCCATGGCGGATAGATATAATCATGCTGAGCGCATCATTTTTCGGCCCCAAGCCCCTTTTACCTGTTAATTAATTTTAAACAGGTATATACTCATAAATCGTTTGTACAGAACAGCGACAGCAGTGGTTTTCTGGCAGTGGGTGAACCAGTCGTTCAACGCGCTCGTCAACTATACCAACCGCAACGCAAACTCTCCGCTCACTACGACGCAGATGGGCGTTGCTTATGTGTCGGCAACGTCGGCCGCCATGACGACTGCGTTGACGTTTAAATTCGTCGTACAGAAACGTGCTACCAATCCAATATTGGCTGTGAGTATTAATTTTGATTATCGTTAGAACTTTAGGTGCGTAACGCAAACTCTCCGCTCACTACGATGCAGATGGGCGTGGCGTATGTGTCAGCAACGTCGGCCGCCATGACGACTGCGTTGAAGTTTAAGTTCGTCGTCCAGAAACGTGCTACCAACCCGATATTGGGTGTGAGTACTAATTTTGATAGTCGTTAGAACTTTAGGTGCGCAACGCAAACTCTCCGCTCACCACGACGCAGATGGGCGTGGCGTATGTGTCAGCAACGTCGGCCGCCATGACGACTGCGTTGAAGTTTAAGTTCGTCGTCCAGAAACGTGCTACCAACCCGATTTTGGCTGTGAGTATTCATTTTGATTATCGTTAGAACTTTAGGAGCGCAAAGTAAACTTTCCGCTCACTATGACGCAAATGGGCGTCGCGTATGTTTCCGTGATGTCGGCTGCCATGACGACTGCGTTGATGTTTAAATTCGTAGTACAGAAACGTGCTACCAACTCGATTTTGGCTGTGAGTACTTATTTTAACTATCATAAGAACTTTAGGTGCGATACGCAAACTCTCCGCTCATCACGACGCAGATGGGCGTGGCGTATGTGTCGGCAACGTCGGCCGCCATGGCGACTGCGTTGACGTTTAAATTCGTCGTACAGAAACGTGCTACCAACCCGATTTTGGCTGTGAGTACTTATTTTAATTATCATTAGAACTTAAGGTGCGTAACGCAAACTCTCCGCTCATCACGACGCAGATGGGCGTCGCCTATGTTTCCGTGACGTCGGCTGCCATGACGACTGCGTTGACGTTCAAATTCGTCGTCCAGAAACGTGCTACCAACCCGATATTGGGTGTGAGTACTAATTTTGATAGTCGTTAGAACTTTAGGTGCGCAACGCAAACTCTCCGCTCACCACGACGCAGATGGGCGTAGCGTATTTTTTGAATTGTATTGGCAATGTCGGCTGCCGTGCCGACTGTGTTGACATAATATGTTCTTAGGTTTTCACAGCTACACATATTGAAATAAAACTAGTTTTCGGATTTATCTCGCGTATATTAAACGTGAAAAGTTATTTCACGTTCCGTGGTCTCAGCAAGACTGAGTTTGTCTGATAGCAATTTGGAAAATTATTATGAGACAATAATCTAAGGTCTATAACTTCAAAGCAATGCAGTTAATAGAAATAATGCATTAAAACCTTTATCGTAATAATAATAATGGCAACCCTTGATACGTCCCACTGCTGGGCACGTGTCGATCCCCTTTTGGGAGGAGGCCTGGAGCTTACTCCACCACGCTGCTACAATGAGGGTTGGTGGAGATAAGGTTAAGTGGCCAACACGCTATCAGATGTTTTCAAACCGCCCATAAGACGCGCATTTTAATTTACCACTAGCAGTCATCCATTACACACCCGAATCGCTTAACCGAGTAGATCGCTTCCAATCTACGCCACCCGCGGGGTTATGCGCGCTTCGTGTAAATTCGCGTGTAATTTCCATTTATACAATATAGCGAATTATTTTAATGTTTAATCGATTTTATTTTCAGAGGTTCGTGCCCTTCGTCGCCGTGGCGGCCGCCAACTGGGTCAATATTCCGCTCATGAGACAGAACGAAATACTTTTGGGTAATGTTCGGATATGTTAAGCTGTTTATTTCATTCTAGTATCCTGTTTGTTGTTAAAACTTCTTTAGTAGTACTTAGTTACTTACTTCTTTTACTTCTTTACTTAACATCAATGTGAACTGCATGCTTGTTTGCCACTTTCATTACATAAAAAAATACAACAGTAAAAAGAGAGAGGCTTCCAAACGGTGGAACCGTGAACCATTATCCAGTTAAATAGTCGCAAACGGCCCCATAATTTCTGCACATGAGTGAAATATCTTAAACTTTAAGAATGGTAATGCAACTCCCGTTAGACATTTTACGGGTGGTAGAACTCTCTCTTTTTTTATGTAACGGAAGTGGCAAACAAGCATGCAGTTCACATTGATGTTAAGTGATGACTGCAGCCTATAGACACCCACATAAAGACCAAGGTCAAAATGTAGATACGTTACCACTCCTGAGGCTTAAGGTGTTATGCCTCTGTGCCGGAAGTTAGAGGGCCGTACTTTACCATCTGACCGAAACACTATAGTGCTAAACACTAACATTTAGCGGTAAGTATATTAGGTAATGCGGTGGTGCCTACGCCCGCGAGCTCCGTCACTGGAACTCTACCACCGGTAAAGTAAAAATCTCATCAAGCTATGCCTTTGTTTTCGAGCTACGCAAGAAGTTTACCATCAAAAAAAAAATTTACATGTTTTAAAAAAAATACCTGGCTTAAAAACATAATTTACCAGCCCTGAGTCTCCAAATAGTGTTTTAATTGGTTTCGGTATATTTTTTCCAGGTTTGGATGTTACGGATGAAAATGGAAAAATAATTGGCAAATCACAATTAGCGCCCGCGAAAGGCATATCACAAGTCGTAACTTCTAGGTGAGTCATATAAAAAAAGTATAGGTAAGTATAGGGACTAGCATGGTTGGCAATAGATGGCGCTACTGCTACCATAAAGCAAGGCAATAAATGTGAAGGAAAGATTTGACAAATCGGGCAGGACTTCAGTAGCTCAATTGGAAGAGCGGCTGGACTAGATTCCCAGTAGGCCGCGAGTTCGAGTCTCGTCTGAAATCAAATTTTTCGTTCCATTTTTCTTTAAAATAAAATATATTGACGACCCGGTTAGTCCAGCGGTGTGAGTTGACCGTTTGATTCGAAGGGTCGCGGGTTCGATCCCCGCACCGGGACAAATATTTGTATGGCATACAGATATTTGTTTCGGGTCTGGGTGTTTGTGTATGTGTTGTATGTGTACAACGGCACCCACGACACAGGTTTATATCTATTGTGGGGCTGTGAGTGTAAGCGTATTTTATTTATTTTATTTTATTTTATTTATTTCACAAGGATGTGTTAATGCGAAATAATATAAAAACAAGTATAGGCAGACTGGTTCTGCCGACGTCTTTCGGCTGAAATTATCATGATGATAATTGAGATAGTTGACCTCCAGGGGGCATTGGGGTAATTTATATACAAGCGACATTCGTTAGATTTTTTTTTTATGTAATGGAAGTGGCAAACGAGCATGCAGTTCATATTGATCTTAAGTGATGACTGCAGCCTATAGACACTTACGCAAAGACCAACCAAAATGCAGATGCATTACCACTCCTGAGGCCTAAGGTGTTATGCCTCTGTGCCGGAAATTACAGGGCCGTACATTACCTACCAGCCGTACATTACCAGTGCAGTGTAGTGCTTGCTCGAGTACAGACGCGTCACACTGCACGAAATATCGCAATATATTTCGCGAGCTGCACGGCTCTGGCCACGCACGTTACGCTATGGGTTTCGAGAAACTTACAGCTAACGAATTGCTGGCGTTCATACAGAATGCCATCGACACGATGGATGAAGTTAGCATTGTACAGGTCTACAAGTCTAACTTCAGAGAGGAAGAAATCTGCTCGGCAAAGGTTCTGCTCTACCAGACGCTGGGTAAGATAGACGAGATGCCATCCCGCAGAAGGGACGACAAAGGGGAGCGAAGTCTCCCGAGATGTCATCACCCTGTTTAAGGAGACCGATCCGGACGACGTGCCCGCATTTGTGGCGAAGCAGCTGCACAAGCTGCCTCCTGTCACATTTGACCACGTTGACGTATCCAGGCTGCTGAAAGAGATCAACACCCTCAAGACCGGCCTGGAAGAAGTTCGATTTCGATTGCAGACTTCGGAAAACACGATCAGTGATTTGCGTTCTGAATTAGTTTCATTACGTGGTGCTAGTTCGGCATGTAGGTCAGCCGAAGCCTGCAATGTGAACGTGAGACGCGGCGCGCAAAATACGTGGGTCAGCAGTTTTGAGTCGGCCGGTTGCAACGGCAAGAATGCGTCACCGACCGTCGTCATGCCGCCCGTTGCCCCGCGCCCCGCCCCCTCCACCCCCGCCGTCGTCGCCACCTCCGCCGCTCTTCTCCCCCCCCTCCCCCGCCGCTCCTCTCCCCCCGCCGTCACGCGCCTGCACATCAACTCCTCAGCGTGCCTACGCTGCTGCCGCTGCTGCCGTGGCCCCTACAACTAAACGGCCTGTTACCCTGGGGAACAAACCTAAGACCAATGAGAGACCTCGTGGACCCGTAGTCCCGGGTCCACGTAAGGACCGAAGCGACGAGGATGATTTCACGGTGGTAAAGAGGAAGAAAAAGAAGCCCGCCACCCACAATCTCCGCGGTACGGCGCCGACCGGATATAATCACTTGTTGCGTCCAGCTGTGCCGTCGACGCAACTGTATGTGTTCTAACTACACTGGTCTACGAAGGTGGAGGATGTCGTCGAATACATCCGGATAAAGACGAATTTCACCCTGAGAGTCGAGCGGTTGGAGTCTCGCCATAAAGTTAATTTCAATCCTTTTTTGGTGAGGGTCCCGACACGTGACCTGCCGACTTATACGAAGGAGGAGTTCTGGCCGCAGGGAGTATTATTTCGGAAATTCCGGGGACAACTTCCTGCTGACAAACCGCGTATCACGTCGCCGTCTTCACGTGACAATTAGTGTTAGTTTAAATAAATATGTATGTTAGTTTTTAGGGTATATATTTCTATGGACCTTTTGTTTTTGTTTTTTTTTTTTTTATGTAATGGAAGTGGCAATCAAGCATGCAGTTCACATTGATGTTAAGTGTTGACTGCAGCCTATAGACACCCACACAAAGACCAAGGTCAAGATGCAGATGCGTCACCACTCCTGAGGCCTAAGGTGTTATGCCTCTGTGGCGGAAATTACAGGGCCGTACATTACTTTAAGTGTACAATTGTTGCCTGAAATAAATAAATAAAATATTACCACCTGACCGGAACACGATAGTGCTGAACACTACCATTTAGCGGCAAGTATATTAGGTAATGCGGTGGTGCCTACGCCCGCGAACTCCGTCACTGGAGCTCTACCACCAACTACCTATGTAGTTTAGAGTTATACATTTAATCCTGTTACACTTTGTAAGTACTTACAGTCCTTCGATCCAGCACATGCTAAGTTGAGGGCTTATTTGGACGTTTTTGTTAATACACTCGTATATTTAATTTTGTTTTGAGCTATTGTAATTTTATATACATTTTATTCGCTCATTGTCAATACTATGTTTTTTTAAGTTGTCCAAATAAATAATTTTGCTTTGTACTATTTATTTTTTGCAAATTAACATGCGATTGAACTTTAGGAATTAAAGAAAAAACGGAAAGAAAAATTTGACTTCGGGCAGGAATCGAACCTGCGACTTCAGGCACACCGCGGACACTCCGCCAAAATTCCATACAAACGCTTAATTTGGTTTCTATTACACAGACATCAATCAGTGACGTGTATTTACACACGCACCTGTGTGCGTAGCACGTACAAAATACCAACCGTCGCCCATAAGAGGGGAAGGGGTTAGGCGATGCGAGCAAATCGGGCGGGACGTCGAAGTGTCCATTCTATACGTAGTATTATTACATATTCTCTGCCTCAGGATAACAGGGACTTCGGTAGCTTAGTAGTAAAGCGGCTGGACTGGTTAACCTGAGGTCGCAGGTTCGATTCCTGCCCGGAGTCAATTTTTTCTTTCCGTTTTTCTTTAATTTCTAATTTTGCTTTGTTTCTATATTCAGGATCGTGATGTGTGCGCCCGGGATGCTGCTGCTGCCGGTGATCATGGAGCGGCTGGAGCCCAAGGCCTGGATGCAGCGCATCCGCTGGGCACACATCGGCATACAGACCGGCATCGTCGGCATCTTGTGAGTCGCACGCTTTATACCGTAGGAGGGAAATTACACTAATCACACTTCACACTAATATCATTGGCCCAGGAGGACCAAGACTGACCTACGACTAAATAGGTCGAGTTCTGTCTGATGGTGGGGTCAAAAGTCTTAGGAATCGGCGTGCATGTATGAAGAGAATGATGAAGGTAGACGAGGCACGGGAGGCGTGTCAGGACCGAGATATCTGGCGCTCCACACTCTCTGCCTACCCCGATAGGGACCTGGCGTGAAGATACATACATATACTAATATAATGAATGTGAAAGTTTCTTTGTTTGTCCGTCAATCACTCCGAAACTACTGAATGGATTTTGATGAAATTTGTTATACAGAAAATACTCTTAGCTGACTTAGATTATAGGATACTTTTATCCCGAAAAAATGTTCCTGTGGGATGCCATGCTATGATTTGATGAGTTTCCACAGGTTACGCGAAAAGGGGCGGAGCCGCAAGCAACAGCTAATACGAAATAAAAACAAAATTGAAAGAAAAATTTGACCTCGGGCTGGAAACGAATCTGCGAGGATAACTAGTCCAGTCCCTTTATCACTTTATTGTTACTAATAGTTTAAAAAAGAAGTTAGAATCGAAGCAGTTAGCGGAATCATTGCAAATAAGATTTTATCACTCCATAAATAACTCACCGATCGAGCAGACATTATTTCGATGATATAATAAAATATTGTTCATAGAACATCGAAAAAAAAAAATTGAGGCAGTTTAATATAAAATTATACTGCCTCGGTAGCCTAGTGGTAGCAGGCACTACTACTACGCTGGGTGTGCTGTTCGATTCCCGGGTGGGGGCTATCAGAGATAACGGTTTTAAATTCTTTATCTTCGGTTCTATTGGGATTTTTCCATTTTCTGGAAGTTTTCCAGTATCTCGGCGTTTGGTAATGTACCCGGAGATGTCAACAGGCTTGTCACCATAGTCAAAACGTAGCCGGGGATTACAAACGTGAAGTTACGTATAAAATGTTATTCATTTAAAAAATATAATTGTGCGTCAAAAAAAGTTAAAAATGTTTTTTGTAATAGGTTGGGGAAAAAGTCTTTTCGCATTATAGTATGTATGAACTTGTAATAAAATCTCTTTGGCTGTAGTATTTGTATCTGGCTGGTTTGAGTATCATTGAAAGTTAAAATTTTAAAGAACATAATTCCAAATTCAAATTAGGCAAATGTGTGATTTTCATTTGTTTTTCGTACTGTCAAGATGAGTGAATCTAATGAAGAAATTCGATACATTTTAAAATTTTACTACAAAAAAGGTAAAAATGCAACGCAAGCCGCGAAAAAAAATTGCGATGTTTATGGACCTAGTGCAGTGTCTGTGAGAGTAGCACAAATTTGGTTTAAGCGTTTTCAATCCGGAAATTTTGATGTTAAAGATGCACCTCGCTCTGGTCGCCCTATGACGGATAAAATGGATGCCATTTTTGAAAAAGTGGAGCAAGATCGACATATCAGTATCTGAAGAACTGAGAATTGATCACAAAACAGTTTTGGCGCATTTGAAAAAAGCTGGGTACAAAAAAAAGCTCGATATTTGGGTACCTCACGAGCTCACTGAAAGAAACCTAATGAACCGTGTACTCATTTGTGATTCTTTATTACGCCGTAATGAAACCGAATCATTTTTGAAGAAGCTGATAACTGGTGATGAAAAGTGGATCACGTACGACAAGAACGTGCGAAAAAGGTCGTGGTCAAAGGCCGGTCAGGCTTCACAGACTGTGGCGAAACCCGGGTTAACTCGCAATAAGGTGATGTTGTGTGTGTGGTGGGATTGGAAGGGCATTATTCATTATGAGCTATTACCACCAGGCAGGACTATCGATTCTGAACTCTACTGCGAACAACTGATGAGATTAAAGCAAGAAGTTAAGAGAAAGCGGCCGGAATTGATCAACAGAAGGGGTGTGGTGTTTCATCATGATAACGCTAGACCTCACACATCTATAGCCACTCAGCAAAAATTAAGAGAGTTTGGCTGGGAGGTGTTAATGCATCCGCCGTATAGTCCTGACCTTGCACCTTCAGATATCCATCTGTTTCGGTCTCTTCAGAATTCTTTATGCAATGTTAGGTTAACATCACGAGAGGACTGCCAAATCCACTTGTCGCGGTATTTTGATGAGAAGTCCCAAAATTTTTATAGCAATGGGATCATGTCCCTACCTATAAGATGGCAAAAGGTTATCGAACAAAATGGTACATACATACTTTAGTTAAATTTAAATAAACTATATTAAAAATGTTTTGAATTATCTTAAAAAATGCGAAGAAACTTTTTCCCCAACCTTATATATTCTTACTCACTCAGAAGAATAAAAAGTAAAGTCAATACTAAACATTTTTTTTTATATTGCAAGTGGTAACCTGCTGGTGGTAGCATGCAGTTCACATTGATGTTAAGTGATGACTGCAGCCTATAGACACCCACACAAAGACCAGGGTCAAAATGCAGATGCGTTACCACTCCCGAGGTCTAAGGTGTTATGCCTCTGTGCCGGAAATTACAGGGCCGTACATTACCACTTGACCGGAACACGATAGTGCTGAACACAACCATTGGGCGGCAAGTATATTAGGTAACGCGGTGGTGCCTACGCCCGCGAGCTCCGTCACTGGAGCTCTACCACCAGTAGAGTTACGTATAAACTGTTATTCATTTAAAAAATGAAGAAAATTTGTGCGTCAAAAAAAGTAAAAAATGTTCTTTGTTTATTCTTACTCACTTAGAAGAATAAGAAGTAAAGTCAATACTAAAAAAAAATCTACCGGCCGAATTGAGAACCTCCTCCTTTTTGAAGTCGGTTAAAGAACCTTTATATGAAATATGTGGGGGTCGCGTGAGGCTACCTCATTGGCTATATGGTATCAAAATAAAATGAAATTTATTTTTACTTATTAAATTACTAAAAAACATTTTTTTTCAGCCTCACATTCATGGTGCCCACCGCGTGTGCACTGTTCCCGCAAAGATGGTAAGTTGCTACACACTATTACTCTAATATGTATAGGTCGCGCCAGGTAAAAAGAACGCTGGCGGTCAAGCTGCGCAGTAGACGATTTATCGATCTATTTGGTGGTATGAGGTGCGGCGCGGGGCGGGCGGGTGACGCGCCGCATGCTTACCGCCGCGCTATTGGTTCGTCAGTCGACCTTTGCTATCCGCCCTGTGTCCACGTTACGTTTGTTCTCGAAATACCATCGCGCACAAAAGTGTTTACTTACGAAATGGTTCTACATAGAAAAGAAAGGAAAATGATTTACAATGTATATTGTTTTATGAAGACAGAGGCTGATAATAATGCAGCTGTTAATTTAAAACAATGTATGAAACCGACAGCTGAGGCAACAAAATGTTTTTATTTCATTTTATGTTATTCTATGTAATATAGTGTTCAATCTGCCTACCACACCTACACGAAACCGCAAGCGAAAGCTAGATCAAAAATAAACCAATAGTGCTAGTAATTTCGTGCGCGAGTGTACCGATGCGCGAACACATCCCTTCTACTTTCTTCCAGCGTTCTTTTTACGTGGCGCGACCTATACTGTAAAGATATTCGCACGGTCTCTGTATTGAAAAAGTGTTGGGCAAAACATAATATTTTTATTAAATAAGAGTGATATTCAAATGTTACCTACGGATACCTGTTAACTTGATACCTACCTGCATGACATCATCCCCTGAGAACCGTGGATTCGAGCCGTGGGAACAATAAACTGCTGTCATCCAAATCTGTCTATCGTGGGACATAGGAAGAGTGTGGAAAGGACAATTATTGCTCGATCGCCGTAGCAAGTAGTCTTAAGTCTTAGAATTAATTATTTTATTTGTAATTTTACTTAATAAATTAAATTAAGTTGTAAAAGGACAAACATTGCCTTTTTTAAAACTCCCACCCGGTGGCCACGCACGTAATTCAAATCACAATATTTTTATTAAATAAAAATATTGTGTTTTCAACAGGCTCGCCACCTGTTACATGGGCCAAAACGTAACCGGCGAGTCGTGGGTGTTTGCATGTTTGCTTGAATGCATGCATTTACCTCTGCCTACCCCTTTGGGGATTATGAAGTTACGTTTACGTTACGTTGTCTCTTTAAAATAAGTTAAACACATTTTGTTGCAGCAAACTATCAATAGACACAATGAAACGCTTCGAAAAGGAGAATTATGAAGAAATTGTAAAGAATTGCGACGGGAAACCACCTCAGTATGTTTATTTCAACAAAGGACTGTAGGTTTACTTAGCATTTACGTACAGTACTCGTCAAGAGATATTGCACATCGAGTTTACGAAAGAGACAATCGGCTAGTTTCGACTTCGTAAAGCGTTATATCTGCTGCACACTGCCTACGTAATTGATAGTCCGGTATTGGTAAAAAAGTGTGTTTTATAGTATCCCATGTGTGAAAACAACATGTAATTGGTTTTTATAAGATGACTGGCGCCATCTATCGATTTTACAAACTCTCGTGGGCTCATGCACATCAACTTCGTAAGACTTTCTAAAGATCGTTGTATGTCAAAAAGAACCTAAACTACAAAATATCAGAACCATATTTATCAAACGCATCTTGTCTTGTACTAACCATGCCAAATACGGTCGTGATTGGCATATATCGTACCCCTTCAATTAGGAACACTGATGAGTTCATTTCTTCTCTTCAAAGGCTCTTGGATAACTACAATAATTATCATAATATTATTCTCACGGGTGATATTAATCTTAATATATATAAATCTCGTGTCACAATGTTTGTCCTCAATGGACTCCTAAACCACTTAACCGATTATAATAAAATTCGCACACCATGTGCAGTTCGATCCAACTTGAGAGATAGGATAGTTTAAATCTCAAATTATAGTCGCAATTTTAATTTATTGCTAATTATTTGTCTGTTAATATTTGACAGTCACAATTATCTGTTAACTCCAAATGATTCTAACAGATGTCGATACCTTTCGACTGGGTTGAGTAAGTAATCAATAGATGGCGCTGTTATGGTAAATCTACAAACGTGTCATATAAGCTACATTTTAACAGCATAATTACCACGTGTTGTTGACGCTATAAAATTAATTAAATTAATTTTGGTAGTGAATGAAATATAATTCAATCATTTCCACTTTTTAAATTTTTGGTGTTAGCATAGCCGGCCACGTCTATATATATAAAAATGCAACCCGTTTTCCTTGGTCACGGCATCACGCGTGAATGGCTTCACCGATTTGGCTAATTTTGGTTTTGAATGATTTTTGGAAGTCTAGGGAAGGTTTAAAAGGTAAGAAAATATGAAAAAATTTAAGGGAAACAGTAAAAACCACAATTTTATTTTTCCATACAAATAGTCCGTATCTATGAAACCTTTGACACCTTATTTCATTCTGAGGCAATACGAAGTTTGCCGGGTCAGCTAGTATTGATATAAAGCAAGGAACAGACGATTGTAACTCATCTAACTATTTAACATCACTCGCCTACTATGGGCTGCTTCCAGCACACAATCTCCCTACGCGTGACAGAATGTGCTATGATCACATGATGCTTAAAACGACTCATGCTGCTAAATGTCTAATTCTTAACAATGCACCAACCGATCATAGTACAGTAATCCTAAATCTGATGCACTACCCGGTTCGACATATTTCATCCAAAACAAAAATTAAAGTAAATTACATTGCAACCCTTAATGACTTAAAACATAGCCTTACAGATATATTAGTAATAACGGACCCTACTCAAGCTGCCGAAAATTTGGTTGAAAAAATCTCACTAGCAATGAAAAATAATCAATCAATCATCACAATCCCATCGAGAAAGCGCCACATTCAACCTTGGATAACACCAGGGATCTTACGCTGCTTACGTAATCGTGACAAACTGCATCTAAAACTAAAAAAGAACCCAAATGACGAGATATTAAAAATTACCTATAAACGCTATAGAAATTATTGTACCAAACTTGTACGTAAACTTAAAACCATTTACGAAAGAAACAAATTAGAAAGTACCAAGAAAAACCCTAAATCAATCTGGAAAACTATTAAATCGATTTGCAACCTAAATAATAAAAGTAAAAATGAGTGTCAAAATCTAGTTTCTATTAAGGCATCTCCTCTTGAATCTGCTAATTACATTAATAATTATTTTTCAAACGTAGGAAAGAACCTAGCAGAGAAAATTAAGGCATTTCCTAACATTTATCCATGTAATATTGGTTCTAATACCCCCTCCAATTCACTTGTTCTGTTGAAGACCGACCCGGATGAGATAGACTGCATTATAAATAATATGTCTAGTGAGACGGCACCGGGTGCAGATAATATCTCTACAGGTTTTATTAAAATAGCCAAGGAATATCTTATTCCTATCCTCTGTCATATCTACAATCTTTGTTTCGAACAGGGCCGTTTTCCCTCGGTTTTCAAAAGAGCCTTGGTTACCCCTATCCACAAGAAGGGGGACAGACACAGTGTCGACAATTACAGGCCTATCTCCGTTCTCTCTGTCTTAGCCAAGATCTTGGAAAAGTTATTAAATTCTCGCCTAAAAAAATTTCTATTAGACAATAAATTGTTATCGAAAAACCAATTCGGCTTCATAAACGGAGTCTCTACTGAAGACGCAGTATTGGGCTTAACAGATTGTATTGGTAAACACCTAGACCAAGGCAATAAATGCATTGGAGTGTTCTTAGATTTGGCGAAAGCTTTCGACACTGTTTCTGTCCCAATCCTACTAAACAAAGTATATAATATCGGTATTAGGGGCACTCCACATGAATTATTCGCTGATTATCTCACTGGTCGTACTCAGCAAATTAAGCTTGGCGATCTCATTAGTCATGCTTCTCCTATCACATTCGGCGTCCCACAGGGAAGTGTGCTAGGTCCGACCTTATTTTTAATATATGTCAATGACCTGTGCAACCTCAAAATACCAAATTGCAACATATATACCTATGCAGACGATACTGCCCTTATTTTTCACAGTTCATCTTGGGAAACTTTGAAAGAAGTTACTGAGGCGGGCATGGTACAAATCTCTAACTGGTTAAAATCAAATTTACTCACACTTAATATCAATAAAACAAAATTCTTACCTTTTTCCATAAGTAATAATAATCAACTTAATCCTAATTTTGCACTTAAACTCCACTCTTGCTCGACTCCTCGCGTATACTGTCAATGTGACACTATTGAAAGAACTAAAGAAATTAAATATCTCGGAGTTATCATAGACCAAAATTTAAAATGGAATAAACACATCCAGAGTATAGTAGGCAGGTTAAGAAAACTCATGTGGGTATTCAGAAGATTAAGACATGTTGCGGATGTTAAAATTCTTATTGCCACTTATAAAGCATTAGCCCAGTCAGTGTTGAGTTACTGCATCCCTGTTTGGGGCGGAGCTGCTAAGTCACACTTAATTATTCTTGAAAGAGCTCAGAGGGCACTACTAAAAGTAATATTCATTAAACCAATGTATTTTTCAACCTATGAACTACATTCTTCGTCAAAATTACTAACCATCCGTCAAACTTACATACTAAAATGCATTATAAGAACCCATAAACTCTTACCTTATGTTGCTCAGCAATCCCAAAGACGCAGAAATCCACCTGTTTGCCAACTCCCACAATGTAGTACTAAGTTTAGGAAAAGGCTTTTCTCCTATCAATCATGCCACCTTTACAACTTATTCAATAGCAGACTCAATATTTATCCTATGACATGCACCGAAATGATCCGTGAGATGACACAAACTCTCTTAACATACAATTATGATGAAACTGAATGTTGTATGTCAAGATGACGTAACTTAAATAGCGCGCCCATGCACTCACAAACCACAACACACCCACACCCGCACACCCACACCAACACCCCCACACCCACACACACACACACACACATACACACACACACACACACACACACACACACACACACACACACACACACACACACACTAAACCTTATTTAAGTTATTTTGCTATTATGCTAATCAAAATGCTGTAATCCTTTTAGATAAATACAATATATGTATAGCTTTAATTGCCCTGGTGGATGAGCGGGGTACCCTGTAATACAGGTTTCTTAACCCAGTATGGGTTAAGAAACCTGTATTACAGGGTACCCCAGGGTACCCAGTTTACGACTCTATAAAGGACATACAGACAAACATTAATTGTTATATCGTCGCTGTCAGTTCAAAAAGAGTATATTCTATGTTATGTCTAAATTCTTACCCCATTATTCATAAACGTACTTTAGACACGTTTTAGCTATAGAATGCTTTGTCTTTGTCAGTTGCATTGTAAAATGTGCAGGATAGAAAAAGACAAAGGAGAGAACAAGTAACACTTTAGCTAAAATACGTTTATGTATTGTATAAAAAAAGGGACAAATGAACGTAAAGTCCCGAAAATAATGTTTTAAGCGAAATGTGTTACCAGGCACCTTAGACATCCATAGATTTGTTTAATTTAAAGCTTGTCCTAGAATTTTGTTACTCTATGTATTTTAATTAAAAATATAATAGTTTTTTGTGTCTCCTGAAAACCTAATGTTTTGTCGTACGTCCCCTTGAACTGACAGCGACGATATATAAGATTTGTTGTGATTGCTAAGTAGTCATAATAAACTGTTTGTTATCCAATAAAAAGAATATTTAAAAAAAAACTTGATCAAAATGGCCGACAAACGAAAAACAAAAAAAAATGTTGTGTGCGAAAAAGATAACGCTCTACAGAGCCGAAAGGGAGACTTCGGAGTCTCCCTTCTAAGGTTGATGGGCAATATATCTTGCTGCGTTCTATAATTATTATAAGCACAAACACCAGTATGTATTTTCGAGATAGGTCGTGGAATGTAGTTAAAAATAGGTGGTTATTTGTTAAAGGTACGCTTTTGCTATGAATCACACATACTTGTTCGTTTGTTTTTGTTATTGTATCTTAATCATAATGTGTGAGTGATTTTCCAAAAAAAGGAACACTCGGTACAAGTACGGTACGTATATGAAAGTGTCGTATCCTGCAATTCTATGAAAAATCTCGAATGATTTTAAAAATGTTTGGTAATTTCGCAGATAATTTCGTTGATGCAAACTATTAATCCGTAAATATCACAAACATGTCCTCTGACATGTTTAATATGTCTATATATTAAAATAGATATTTAATAGATTAGCCAGATATCCCGGTGTGTCAGGACCAGGATATTTGGGGATCCACACTCTCAGCCTCCCCCGTAGTGACTTGGCGTGAAGATACATGCATACATTAAAATGTCAATTCAAATTATCTTAAAAAATACCTAATTTTTAAGTTTAATCTCCAAATCGGTGTGATTTTTAAGGCGTAATTTGTTTAGGGTAATGACGGAATCAGCAGAAGTATTTTTATTTGGAAAATCATCTACCCTAACTTATAAGGAATTTAATATGAGTATGAATTGTTTCATTTTTGGCTTCACACAAGATAAGAATTTTTAAGATAAGAATTTATTTATTTTCTCCACAATGTTTTCTTATGGTAAATACATCATATGAAACTTATTTTATTTTTAAAATTATACTGAATTATTTTTTTTTTAACATTTTTCTCAGGGTATTGTGGAGACAGGAGCGCTCAAACTAGGCAAACCCTGTGCTATGAGTCTCCTGGTCTCCGCCTCAGGATTTTGTCCACTTAATTACTCGTACAATTTAAGTAATAGCTCATGAGAGCAATAAAGCGAACTAAGTACTATAAGGGATCACTTTGCCAGTCCAAAAACAAATTCGCATAGTACTTATTATTATTACAGTAATCATATCTGCATAGCTTAGTAGCTAAATCAGTAACTACATAGTTGTAGTTACTGATTTCTTCATACTTTTTTTTCATCTTTTATTTTGTTTCTCATGTGTAAGCCAGAGAATAAAGTGTTTTTCTTTTTCTTTTCTCAATTGGATACGAGTTTAGAAAAGTCTTGTGCTATTGTTGAATGTGGAATTGTATGTTGTCCGTTAAACTGTATGCCATACATTGCCACACTATGGCAATCCAATGCATTCATTCGATTGCCATAGTGTGGCAATATATGCTATGGAGCTGTTACATAGTGTTTACTTAAATCGAATCGTTATATAATTATATTATTGTGTTGACTTCGATGTCTGTAAGAAATGAGTGAATAGGTATGGTTAGAAATAAATAATAAGTTTATGTTACATAGTAAGCTATTTAAATAAAACGTTATTTTTTGTAGCAACCTGTTTATGATAAATATCATTTTTTTTCTGAAATTTTGTTTAGAGATGCAACGAATAGTTATTTGGCCGAATATCGAATATTCGGCTATTTATTTTTAATTTAACGTTTTCGTAGGTTTTCGCGAGCTTCATACATTGTAGAAATTAAACTTGCGGATTTTCTCGCGCATACAACACTCCCATACTTCTTCATACACCCGACGTTTCGGTCGCTTTCCAGCTGCCGTGTTCACGGGCTGACTTTATTTTTAATTTGTTCAGAAAAGCGATTTTTTTTACAAGAACAAAAAATTAAAAATTTAGGCTAGTGTTTTTTTTATCCAAGATTTTTGTACTTGTTTATGATAGATATTGCTAACGAAATGATTATTTATTTTATATTTTTTGTATTTTTGAAGCTTTGTTATCGAATTGATTGCTTGAGATTTGGACTGTATTTTTGTTGCTGTTAAATATACGCCATATATTTTGTAGACATTAGTTTTCTTTGTAGCTTATATTAACTTTGTCAATTATGTACGCAATTAATATAATATTAAAAATGGTACATTCCATTGAATTTTTTATAATTTGTCGCTTACGTTTTTTGGAGTGTGTTTTTAGTATGTCAGTAATATTATTTCGCTGTTATCGTGTAATTTTCTGTAAAGTTATTGCAAAAATGTATTATTTATCTAAAATATAGTTTATTCAATGTTTGTTAAAGACCATAGAGCAACTCGGGCCACTTTCCCCTCTGTCAAAGTACAAGTTGTGCTCCTACGCTTGTCGCCCAGATGTTTAAATGTGTGCGTGAAATTGTTTATGTGTGTTGTTAAAGTCAAGGTGTGAGTTTCGTAGTAATAGACGATTTATGTAGGGTGTGTGTGTCATACGTATTTCACCCCGCAAATAATGACAGACTGTTATGCATCGGTAATAAACGCTATGGCGACTCCCCTCCGGTCCGCCGCGGCTGGTGGCCCGTGTTGGTCTATGTTAAAGACAGTTTATGCAGTGGTGTACTTAACTTATATTACTATCTTCAACTTCGCAACTTGAACACTGAAAATTTTCTTTGAATACCCTACATATCTTCGTATTACGGATTAATCAATAGTTTTTGTTTATATTCAGTGACTCCACATACAATTTTCGAGTACATTTTGATTACATATACTTTTTAATTCAAAATTTTACTAATTTTATGTTATATTCTATTATGATCACAGCTACATTTCAATATAGGTACATAATTATTATTGTACGTAATGTGAAAAAGACCTTTTTATATTCGTTTTTATATTATACTTAATTGAATATTATTTATATTTTTTTATTATATTATTTATATTTTTTTATACTGGTGGTAGAGCTCCAGAGACGGAGCTCGCGGGCGTAGGCACCACCGCATTACCTAATATACTTGCCGCTAAATGGTAGTGTTTAGCACTGTCGTGTTCCGGTCAGGTGGTAATGTACGGCCCTGTAATTTCCGGCACAGAGTCGTAATACCTTAGGCCTCAGGAGTGGTAACGCATCTGCATTTTGACCTTGGTCTTTGTGTGGGTGTCTATAGGCTGCAGTCATCACTTAACATCAATGTGATCTTCATGCTTGTTTGCCACTTCGGTTACATAAAAAAAATAATAATAATCTCTAGTCTCATTATAATATTTTCGCTCAAAAATATTTATAATTTGAATTGGCTTGTGATTAAATTACGGTTGATGCGGTGATGATTGATATTAGTTTAGTGATTATGATATTGTTATGCTTGCAAAACAGACAATAAACAGAATATACTGCCACATAATTGTTTTACTTTTTACTTGCGAACCTATTTCTGGTGGGATGTATGGCTTTAAATAGTCAGAGAATATGATGTTATAATACTACGTATAGAATGGACACTTCCAAGTCCCGCCCGAGATCCCCGCTTCACCCAACCTCCTCCCCTCTTATGGGCGACGTTTGTTATTCTCCACGTGCTACGCACCCAGGTAAATACACGTCACTGATTGAAGTCTGTGTAATAGAGACCAAATTAAGCGTTTGTATGGAATTTTGGCGGAGTGTCCGCGGTGTAAAGTATTATAAAGTAGATAATATAAATAAAGTCCTTTTTGAAGACGCTGTTTAAAATCAATACTGGCCTAAAATTGGTATCGAAATAAATTTAACTGGTGGTAGGGATCCAATGTAGGAGGCCGAGGGCGTACGCAGGCACCACCGCAATACCTAATCTATCTGCCGCCAAATAGTGCTCAGCAGTATCCTGTTCCGTTTGGATTTTTTCTTCTTTTTATTAAGTATCTGTGATAGTTATTACGTGAATGGAGAATGAGAAATAAAACGAAAATGTTCGATTAATAAGAAATTTGTATATTTATATTCGATGAATCGTAATCCTTATGAAATAAAGAAACTTTTGAACTCGACTCAGCTGAGCTCCTAACCTAGATAATATAAATACATGCGTTAATGTACAATAAAGTGTATAATACACGGGTAAGGCACCGGATTGTGAGTATAACTATTTCAGTTCTAATTTTATTGGCACCTTAACATATTTAGGCGTCCCATTTTATTTGGCAAGATAATTTTGAATTGCATATATTTTTATAAAATATCTACACGAATGGAATAAAAATATTATGTAATTACTGCAATGATTAATGTCGACGATCTTGTCCAGACTGTGTACTTAATTAATAAATATATTTTTTGCATGGACATTAATAAAATGTTAATACATTTCATTTTAATAAATATTGGCCCAGCATAATAAGAACATTTTTATGTTAGGGAATGATAGCTATAAAAAAGATATACTTATTATAAATAAAACAAAAAAGAAATACCTAAGTAGGATACATTATACAATATTTTGTTTACTATTTCGCACATCTAGATGTCACGAAAACTCTTGTCCTATATAAAGGACGATGGCAGTGAAAAGCTTTATTCTGGAAATGTGCCAAAGCTCTAAATGGGACATACCTACATTATAAATTAATCTCAAGAAACATCGGGTGCCTAGCTAAGCTACAAGGATCTGTGCGTCCACATGTGTGTTACTAACAAAATAACACATACATGCAACACTAGTGTTGCTACTTTCTGCATCGAACGCACTGAACCGTGAAAATGCTGGGATCATATTTGTAACATGTATTATAAAATTCGATTCGCTATTCGATGGTATTCATGCGTTATATGAATACCAGCTTACGTATTTAAAGGTTAATTTGTAATACACCTCACAAAACATGATCCCAGCATAAAGAAATACAAATCAGTATACATTTGCTTTCTCCAATAGAGCTGATGCGTCACACATAGCTTTGGCCGTCGACCGCACTAAAAACATAAGATGCAACTGTTCAAACACATTCAACTGGACTCTCGTTCGAACCAAACCGTGTAATACTGTCGCTCTCTCCAAGTCTAGCCATCTTTGGAGAGACAACTCCCTTTCGTCGACTGGCACACGTTGTACGACGTCCAAAGGTCCCCATAGCATAAACTCTAGGACGGATTTGGCGTGGTTTAGAGACACTGCCCTCTCCTCTCGAAGCACTTCTTTAAGGACAGGTGTTAACTTCTCGCCCGGGAGAAGAATCTCGAGCGCTCTGATCGCACACTTACAGAGGGAGTTGAGGTGACCTTCCTTGGTCGCTTTGCAGTTGATCTCGTCGCTCAGTCTGGAGAAAAACATACATCATATGAATTATTATCATCCCTACAGTAGAGTTTCGTGTTGGATCTTATACCAAGGTTGGTGTGAAGATTCACAATGTCATTTTTTACCCTAATACTTATTTTTATTTAAGTAGGTATATATTGTTTATAAAGTGACATGATGAACATTGAACTCACCCTTGTAATATGCATAGTCGACCATAACAATTGGTCTTGGGTGCCCACAGCGAGTTCAGCCTGTCGTCAGGTGAAGGCAGATTTAAGGTGCTGCCGTGCGACACCATCGGCTGAATCTCCTTCAACGCGATGAAAGTGGACAGGGTTTCGGATATCTCTTCCACCCCTCTCGCTTGTAGGCACTTGAGACCGTTGATGAGTTGCAGCATCATGAAGATCGCTTCGTGGATCTGTTCAGTTTGGACTAGTTGGTGCTCTTTCGTGGTCAAGCCTTCAGCGGCGTGCAGACTCTCGCCGTACGACTGCATTGTGTCCACGTGCGCGTGTGCCAGGACTACGATGGTTGCTGGAATTCCAATAGGTAAAGTCAGTTTGAATATCTATATAATATCTAGATATAGTGCTACCGGTAAACATGCGGTTTTAAATTCTAAGCAGGGGTGAGTAAAAGTGGTGTCAGTTTCTTTTTTTTTCATTCTGGCACTACCAATGCTACGTCAAAAATGTGTCCGATGTACTATCGTACTATCAGGGAACTGGTCGCTCGACCACTAGAGTAGGTGCCCTACTCCGTCGTAATAAAATCTATGTATCATTGATTTAGGATAAGCGGAGAGTTCCCTGACTGTACCATCCAAGAAATGTTCAGTCGGTCATTTCGGTACCTTTGTGTGATGATAACATAGAGCAGAGGTTCCCAAACTATTTTTTCTTGTAGACCCTTTCCAATTTTTTCTGGTTTCTGTGGACCCCCGTCCTTGCTACATTTATATCTCATTCCCATATTTCCAATTTTTATTCACGCCTACGTAGACCCCCATCGAGTCTCCCATGGACCACTTTGGGAATCACTGGTATGATGTAAGTAAATTGGTACTATCAGTGTGTGTTGAGATCCATTATCGTGGACCCCCATTTTCATTTCATGGACCCCCAAATTTTTTTTTCGCTGACGCCGCCCCCTTTCGGTCTGTTATAGACCCCCAGGGGTTGATATAGACCACTTTGGGAATTACTGACATAGAGCAACGCGGGCCACCGGTCGTCTCCAGTCCGCCGCGACCGGTGGCCCGCGTTGCTCTATGGTTGATAAAATCTAATTTGCAATATTTTTGTATTATGACTGACAACTTCATCGATAAAGTTGTGATTATTTTTGTTCATGTAACACCCATCACCCGTCAATGTAGAATGATTTTACCTTGAACCAAATCCTCGCCTTCCTCGCCGAACTGTTGAAGCGGCACTAGGTCACAGAATTCCGTGATGGCGTTCAAGCTTAACTGCGGCTGTACAGACTGTTGACAGACCATCTGCGAGGCCATTTGTTCTTTATAAAGCATCAATGTGACGTTCACTGGCCCCTGACTCGAGTTCCATATGGCTGGGTAGAAGAAACGTTTGCCGGCTTTCGTGATGTTCTTCGCTTGTTGTATAGCGAAGTCATTCCAGCGGAGGTTGGTGCAGGCTTTCAGGCCGCGGAGGGAAGGCTGCATGGTGGCACTTTGTTGTACCTGGATGATTTTTGAAATTGTAATTAATGTTCGTTTTGTTCGTCGATATTTATTGAAAAATGGAAGAAAACTTAATTACTTATGTGATTGGTGTTTCTACGCTTTTTATTTGATCTATAAATAACTAACATAGCTCTCGACTAAATATCGAATTAGAAAAGCAAAGAAAGATAGTTCACGTCCTTTACAGAGGACAAATCTTTCAATAATACTTTTTCTTAGCTTAAAAACACACAGTTCTGAGTACTTAAAAGTATCTATTAATTTCAAATACCAAATTAAAATTTATTGTCTGTCTGTACTTGTTTCGTAATAATTACCAAGGTATAAATTGACATGAGTGGCAAAGCAAAAAGTTATTTTAAAATTCCGATTTACTTTCCTGTACATTCGAACCTGTAATTTCCTGATAATCACTTCGGATGCTACCCATAGAACTACCGCCGTATTTTTTTCATATCTTTAGAATGCTCATAATATTCACAAAGTTGTATAATAAAAAAGTATAGACTACAATGTAATTATGAACCTCTATTTCAGGTTACAGCGATACCATCTCAACATCTCGAGAGCACGTACAGAAACACAAGGCGCATTATGCAGTAAAACAACTTAAAATTTCTATACCCCTCAAGGCACGTACGATATAAATTACCTGTTCTAAAACCTGCGCCAGCGCCTCGTGATTAGCTATAACGACGGCTCCGTAATTATCTTCAAGATTCTTATGCACCACGCTCCTTCCTTTTCTAACACGCAGCTTATTTGTTGTTGTTTTTGGCGTCATATCGTTTTGGTAATCATCATTCGTTGGACTGTCCATATTGTCGTTTGAACTGTAAAAGCTGTAAGGAGAATATATTTCGGATTCGGTTTCACTGCCGCAATAAGGAAGCGATGTTCTGAACCCATTGTTATATTTAGGGAATTCGCCTTCCTCTTTCCTCTCTGTTCTTTCTACTGGAGGTTCTCGGGGTTTGATTGCGGAATCGCATTCAGGGGAGCTGGATCTCGCGTGGTGAACATATTCATAGTCGCTGTCACTGTTTTTAGCTGAATCACTAGTTTCTTCCTCATACTTTGCTGTGTTGTACACGTCATCGTAGTTGTGTATGACTGGGTCGTTAGTCGCTTGCACCAGTTCTTGGGGGCCGTCGTCTACTTCATCTTTGTCGTCGTCCAGGGGATTTCTTCGCTTCAGCAGTTCCAGATGTGTCTCTCGCTCGCGCATGCTCGCCGTACGTTCTGGTTTCCTCGGAGCCAGTGCTGATCTGATTTCTCCTGGAATCAACGTTGATTGGCCTGTTACTTTCTATAAATTATATTTATGTTATTTCTATGACTGTTTTCATTCAATATTTTAATAATTTTAGATGATGATAGTTTATGTGGAACGAAATTTAAGTAGAAGGCGTCGGAAAGTGACGACAAACGCCCTCAAGTGGAGGTGAATTTTTCAAACATTGGCGAGCAACTCATTCCGATAGGGTCAATAATAAATATAACAACTAATTGTTTTATATTATTTCGCATTAACACATGCTTGTGAAATATATTTTATTTTAAAGAAAAATTCCCAGATTCCCAGTAGGCCGCGAGTTCGAGTCTCGCCTGTAGTCAAATTTTTCTTTCCATTTTTCTTTAAAATAAAAAATATAACAACTAGTAAATATAACAACGCGGGATGGGCAGCAGCATCCCGAGATAAAACTACCGCCACTGCGATCGCCAATCCGCCTGCCAAGCGTGGCGATTACAGCATATAATGACACACAACACTGTTGTAGGCGTCTGGAAGGCTTTGTCCAGTGACGTATTAAGGTTAGGCTCCTTTTATTCTGCAGCGTGTCGCCGGTCGCGTACGCGCGCGACCGGTGCAATTTGTATGAAGCTCCATAGTGGCTTTCATTGTGCCGCGTACTTGCCGGTAGCGTTTTTGTACTGTGTGTCGCCGATCACACCACACGCGACCGGCGACAAGCTACAGAATGAAAGGAGCCTTAGAGCCTTTAAGTCTAAGGAAAACAGACCTAACTTATCTACTCTGTTTATAAACTGCTCGAAAATGGTTAACAGTAAGTTTCTAGTTCCAGTTTATCAGTTTTTGGGAATGTCATTAGGTTTCTACAAAGTACATACGTCACGTAAGTTTACTAGTGGTAAGGCTCCAGTGACGGAGCTCGCGGGCGTGAGCACTACCGCATTACCTAATATACTTGCCGCTAAATGGTAGTGTTCAGCACTATCGTGTTTCGGTCAAGTGGTAATGTATCATCATCATCATCATCATCATCATCAGCCTATAGACGTCCACTGCTGAACATAGGCCTCCCCCAGAGACTTCCACAATGACCTATTCTGGGCGGTCTGCATCCAACGGCTCCCCGCAACCTTGATTAGGTCGTCGGTCCATCTCGTGGGGGGCCGTCCTGTACTGCGTCTTCCTACATACACGTGGTCGCCACTCGAGAACCTTTCCTACCCATCGGTTATCAGTTCGTCGAGCGATGTGGCCTGCCCATTGCCACTTCAACGTACTAATACGCCGGGCTATGTCGGTTACTTTGGTTCTTCTACGAATATCTTCGTTCCGTATTCTGTCCCGTAGAGAAACTCCGAGCATAGCCCTCTCCATAGCTCGTTGAGCGACTTTGAGCTTTTTAATAAGACCAACACTAAAAGACCACGTCTCAGAGCCATATATCATCACTGGCAACACACATGCATTAAATACTTTAGTTTTTAAACACTGAGGAATATTGGACGAAAAAACACTACGCAATTTGCCGAACGCTGCCCAGCCGAGTTGAATTCTTCGATTTACCTCTTTGTCGAAGTTTGACTTACCTAACTGTATTGTATGTCCTAGGTATATATAGTGGTCAACAACTTCGAGGGTACAGTTCTCAACATTTACCGGCATTGGCGCTACATGGATGTTCTTCATTATTTTTGTCTTTTCCATGTTCATTTTTAGGCCTACCTGACGAGAGACTGTATTGAGGTCACTGAGCATGTTGCTAAGGTCCTCGAGCGATTCTGCCAGGATTACGACATCATCCGCAAATCAAAGGTGAGTGACGTACTCGCCATTGATGTTGATGCCTTGACCTTTCCATTCCAAGAGTTTAAAGGAATCCTCCAGAGCCGCTGTGAACAGTTTTGGGGAAATTACATCTCCCTGTCTCACACCTCTCTGCAGCTGGATTGGATTTGTGCTCTGGTCATGTACTCGGACAGACATGGTAGCGTTACTGTACAAACACTTCAGCACTTCGATATATCGGTAATCAATGTGGCACCGCTGAAGAGACTGTAGCACAGCCCAGATCTCAATGGAATCAAAGGCCTTCTCATAATATACATACGCCATACTTAGGGGTCGATTATACTCGTAAGATTTTGTATAATCTGACGCAATGTGTGTATATGGTCCAAAGTACTGAAGCCTTTTCGGAAACCGGCTTGTTCGACTGGCTGGAACTCATCAAACCTGCGAGCGAGACGATTTGTGATGACCCTCGAAAACAACTTGTAGATATGGCTCAGAAGCGATAATGTATGGCCCTGTAATTTCTGGCACAGAGGCATAACACCTTAGGCTCAGGAGTGGTAACGCATCTGCATTTTGAGCTTGGTCTTTATATGGGTGTCTATAGGCTGCACTTAACATCAATGTGAACTGCATGCTTGTTTGCCACTTTTATTACATAAAAAAATATATAAGTTATAAAATCCAGGTGATCAGTAATGCTTCTCGTTTATTTATGGACTTAATACCCCTTTATCACGCTTGCTCAAGTTTTATCAAAAAGGAATTCAACATTGGCGTGAACGAACCGGAATTCGGTGAATGACACTATTTTTCTTATGAAACATAGTGTCAAGATTCAAGATATTAACCATATTAACCTCTAGATTTTATATTTATATTAAAAAACTAGAATTCGGATCTAATCGATGTCATTGACTTACCTAAATTAGCATATATGTTGTCTGTCTTGTTGGGTGTGGCTGTCCAAGTTTGTTGTTTTTGCTTTTTTTGTAGTGCCACGGATTTGGGGGGCGGTGGTCTGGCTGGCTTGGGTAGACTTTTGTTTTCCTCGCTAGACTGTCTCGGGGGTGGAGGGGGCTTAGTCACGACCTTGGGCGCGTCTTCTGTTGAACTGCCGCTGTATATTGACACATCATCGTGACTCAACCTGCGCAAACTTTCCGATATTTCACAATTTGATTTCACCACCTCAACACTGGATCCGTTTATGTCCAAAGGATGTATGATCACGAGACGCGGCTTGGGTTTCGGTGTCAGATCGTAGATTTCTTCAACTTTGCTTGGTACTTTCGTGACAGTGGCAACACTCAACTCTTTCTTGTCTAAGTCCTTGGACGAACCTATCCGGAGCAACTTCTTTATGGAGAATTTTAGTTTACCTTTTCTTTTTTCGTCCAACAGTAAATTGTCATGGGAAAGAGAAATATTTCTTCTCGGCGCTGGTTCTGGTACTATGTCATTCTTTTTAGTGTCGTTCATATCTTCAACAGTTTTGTGAGTTTTCGGGGTTGACATTACAGCCCTTTCTCTCTTTTCCATCTCCCTAACTACTGGTGAGTCTGACTTCATAAACCCGCTTGTGTTTCTTTGGTACAGATTATTGGAATACTCCTCGGTGGGAGATAATGGTGGAGTTGGTGCCTTTCGTTTACTCAGACTGTTGAGTGATGTGTCACTATCCTGTTTAGTCAACACCGGCTTAGCGTAATAAACAGAATCTGATTTGTCGTCGTGTTCGTCTGTAATTTCATTAATATTTTTTTCGTTATCTTCCTTTTTTATTGCTTGTAAATGCATAACAGTTTGGTGGGTGGCCGTAACACTCTTTTTAGTTGTCTGTTTGATAACTGGTTTGACCGGCAACTTCGGTTTTTCTGGGAGAGCCGGTTTTGACGTTATGATGTCCGTTATCATACCATGCAAGAAGGAGGGACGCGGATCCATTGTGGGGATTGGACTTTTAGGTAAAGCTGGCGCCTCGGATGTCTCATCCGGGTCGGCTCTACCGTCTGGTTCGCCAGCTAATTCCCGACTAGCTTCAGCTGAGAAAATAGTATCACTTTGTTTAGGTATTATCGAAGGCATATCAATGATCGGACTTTGGAATGTGGAATAGCCGCTGCTGGCTTGCCCGTCTACTTTCCTGAGTTGTCCGATCGGGGACATTTTGATATTCTTATCACTTTCATTAAATACTTTGATTTTAACGGTTTCTTCACATTTGTGCGATTCAGAGAAATGACCACTGTCATCATTATCTGAGTCGGTTCGTCCACTAAAGCTTTCATCGTCAGAGGTTAGAGAATTGTTAGCAGTAGAGTTTAACGTGCTGACAGCTGAATCGACGCTACTGTTTTCAATATTAATTTTGCAAAATTTAAACTCGGATCGACTGAGATTTACTTTTGGTCTTTCCTGAGTCTTTATTAACGGAGATTTCCTTACAATACCATTTTTCTTAATTTCACTAGTTTCCTTCTTCTCACACTCGTCTTGCATGCTTTCCTTCACCTTTTCTTCAATGATTGTGGGTTTGTTACATTCGTTTGGTGTCAAATTGAGATCAGTGCCGTTTGCTATTCTGTTTTGTTGTAGAGTTTCCGATATTTCTTCCAATAAAGATTTTTCAGTGCATAATATTCCATCTGGCGTTCTTACACCGTCAGAACTCACAATCGTTTCTGTCTCTTTAATATATGTGGTAAGAATAATGTTAGTTTTGTAACCGTTCGTTGCTTCTTCGACTGGTGGATCCGCTATTTGTATAACAGCAGGTTTTCGTACATGCGTTTTAACACTCGTATTCTTATTGTCTTGACCAAATGGAGTTACAGATACCATTAACGTTTTCTTTTTACCATCAGAATCAGTTTGTACTTTGCCCAGTAGTAAAGATGTGTATGACTTAGCGATAGGTTCACCCAAAAGATTGGCTTTCACAGTGTTGAAGTCTGTATTTGATTTCGTTATTTTATGTAACTCCCTTTCCTCCTCTGTATCTGGAAACGTGTCTTCGTCCTCGTTGTCTTCAGATACTTCGAATTCTTCGCCATCAGACCAGTCGTCACCTCCATACCCTATAACGCTACAAACCTCTTCAGGGAACCGAACATTACGTTTGTTCTTCTTCTTTGGGTGTATCTTTAGGATACTTGGTGGTGTTTTCTTGAAGAATGTGCTTCTGTTTTGGAATGGAGTGGCTAAATACTTGCTGCCTTCAGTCGTTCTCTCTTGTTTTACATGTTCTTCTCGGGATTTAAAGCAGTTAGAGCAGAAGTCTTTTTTCCAGGCATTCTGCACGAAGTTGTGGCACACCGGTGACATCTTGCTCTTCGAATATCTTCGATTGATCACATAACTGGCATTCTGAAAAGAAAGATAACATTATATTAGAGTGGTCAATAATTGTATTTTTAATTTCATCGAACAATATCTTTGTTCAGTGTACTTTACCTATGTATGTTTCTAATGTCTTTACGTGACTTTATTACCAAAATTTGATCTATAGTATTTAATAGAAATAGAAATAGAAAATATTTTTATTTCGAATAGATCTTTACAGATACTTTCAAAACGTCAATAAATCATAAAATACCTAGAGTGAATAACCATTACATTTAGTAAAAGCAAAATAATATATTAAAAATAAATTAAAAATTAGAATTTAAACTACTTGGTTAAAACATAATAATCACAATTTTTTTTTCAATTCCTTCAATGATGATAAATGAAGAAAAATAAAAACTTATTCGTCAAGATCAAAGTTATTCACTTTGCAGAGTTCCAAGTGCAGTCACTACTGAGAAGACCTCCGCTACCCAACAAACTCAGTAAGAGCTCTTTTAAATGAGAGCTTAAATTTAATCTAGTACAGATTATCGTGAAAAATCAAATAATGTGAACTTCCATAGCGTAGATGCAAATAAACTGCTATCTACTAAATGTGATGTAGCTCCTGCAAACCAGAACAGACCAGTCCCCAATATAATAATAAACTATGCATCCCCCCAATAGTCCCCAATATAATAATAAACTATGCATTTATCAGTTTATTTTATTTAAAGAAAAATGGAAAGAAAAATTTGACTTCAGGCGAGACTCGAACTCGCGGCCTACTGGGAATCTAGTCCAGCCGCTCTTCCAATTGAGCTACTGAAGTCCTGCCCGATTTGTCAGATCTTTCCTTCACATTTATTGCCTTGCTTTATGGTAGCAGTAGCGCCATCTATTACCAACTATGCTAGTTAGGCAACCGATATAATAGACTTTTCAGTTTATTGAATATCGTAAAGAAGTCGCTTTTACCCTTAATAATTGTTTTCCATTTTTCTTTAAATAAAATATATTTCACAAGCATGTGTTAATGCGAAATAATATAAAAACAATTATTTATCAGTTTCCCTAAACATTCAAGACAAATGTAATACAGTTACGGTTAATACCCAGTTTATCAGGTTATTATATTAGTTGTATTATTATTAATAGGTCTTCCTTATTTACGAGTACCTGCTTACTTGGTAATCCACGCTTGCCATTGTGTCAATGGCCGCTTAATTATAGACTTTAGTAATTCATTAGTCTGGAGACCTATAACGTTTATAGATACTTATCTGATTTTCCCCATGAAGTTATTAAAAAAAATATATTAACAGATCATGAAAAACTCTGACAACGGTGAGGCGTGTAATTGTAGCGTGTTTGATGAAGGACCTAAGCACCTTACTTGAAAAGAGAAAAGTTCGGCTGTGAACTGGACTCAAAACTGACCTGTAACCCAATGCATGCCAATTTCAGTCCAGGGGCCGTACCATGGCCTTTTATTGTCCACTTAAACTGAATCGCTATTTGCTTTGTCTCTTTTCTTCATACGCACTGTCGCATACGACCGATGAAACAAAATTTTGGCAGCGCCTAAATTGAATTACAATGAGACGTCATGGTAGGACCTCAGTACGATTCAGTTTTTTAAAAACAATTTAGTTAAAGAGACATCTATACGACATTGTTTACCTAAATAAGATACTAAAAAGTGTTATTCTAATCCTGCTAACCAATTTCGGCTACTTTTCTTTACTGTGGGCAGGTTCTATAGAAAGTGAAGCTAAATAAAATGCTATGTAGTCGAAATCCGATTTGACAAAGCAACCATGCTCTGGTTTTATCTAGAAAGTTTGAATGTTTTTTTTGAAGGTCTGTTATTCCTAGTTAGTGGTTTTGGCAAAGTTTTCTTGGAACTGTCAAAACTCATAGGTTTACTGACAGTTAAGCATACCTTGCTGAAAGTTAAGTCGTAGTGTGGTCTGTCAATCGCACCCTTAGTGCTGCACTGATCGGTTTATCATTACAAATAGTTGAGTCCGAATAATTGCGTGTTGATAGAAACTGAAAAACAGCGTCATGTCGTCACTGCTCGTCAATCACGCCAATCGTGTTCTGTGTTCGGTGTAAAATCGTTTACGGTAACATCACCCGTCCCGTTATACCAATAACAAGTGTGCGTAATCGGCTGGGTTAGTTGTAGGGTGAAAGTCAAGAGAGGAGAGCGGTTGAAGTTACGTTTCTAAAAATAAGCATTCACTTAAAATTACCGACGAGAACTACGAGAATTTATCATCACATTATTGTTTTTGCTGTTAGGTAAAAAAAATACCTTCCACCTAAATAGGTACACAGAGTCTCGCCAAGTAGGATAGCAGTGTCGCACCTACAGGAAGGTATTTTTTTTCCTACTATTGATGATCGCTTTTACTGTTTTGTGCACTGTCGCACCTACATCCTGTTTCGCTCAGTATGTGTGGCAAAAGCTGTTGATGTAGAATTTAAAGGTATGTAGATTAATGTTTCAAATGACGAGTTAGAAATGTATATTGAGATAATGTGTGTGTAGCGAATCTTGAGATGACTTGCCACCGTGTCATGCTTTTGGTTGCTGTTCGAATTGGTTCCTACAATAATTAGGTATGAAGCTGTATTTTAAATAGGTAGACCATAATTACCAGACGTGAGTGGGGAATTAATAATCTAGCTAGCTTGAACTAGCTCTCAATTTAGGGGATATGAACGATGTATCATCTCATGTCTAATGGAGTTCAAACAAAAAATGCAAAATACCATTGTGAATTGCAATCAAAGTTTATTTTTAAGTTAATGTTTTTATGGGAACTAAAACTTGAGGGCAATAAAAGTATAAAAACTTCGCTACAAGCGTTTACATTAGCAAGTGCCAACAATCCGTCAAAGATTAAGAGCGGAAGGGTTATTTCAATCCGCTGCCGCTCGCCACCGACGCCCGACCCTCTAAACACGCGAAGTGCAAACCGGCTGCTTTCTCCGCAAACATCGTAGGTGTCTCATACTTTACATATTGAAATACTGATCATATATGCATGTGGACGCAAGAACCATTGTTGATAGAGAAATTTTACGTCTTATGTTTCATCAAACCTATAATCAGTTATTATAATTTTATTGAACTAGTCAATACAATTATAATAACGTAACACAACTGTGGCCAAAGACAAAACGGGCTCACCTGGATAAAATTACAAAGAGTGTGCATCTAAGCGCATTAAGACGAGGAGAGCCGATCCGAAACAAAGGGATAAAGGGACACGGAAGAAGACTGGACTAAAGTAGTTCCAGTGACGGAGTTCGCGGGCGTAAGCACCACCGCATTATCCAATACACTTGCCGCTAAATGGTAGTGTTCAGCACTATGATGTTCCGGTCAGGTGTTAATGTACAGCCCTGTAATTTCCGGCACAGAGGCATAACACCTTAGGCCTCAGGAGTGGTAACGCATCTGCATTTTGACCTTGGTCTTAGTGTAAGTGTCTATAGGCTGCAGTCATCACTTAACATCAAGGTGAACTGCATGCTTGTTTGCCACTTCCATTACTGTTAAAATAAAAAAAACATTTGCCCACGGCTTTGTACATAAACCTAAATAAACTATATGTCAAGTCTCTATCTTCTGAATTTTCATCTGTGTGAAAAGTCGTCATTAACATTTCAGCCGATACACGTCAACTGTTGAACGTAGGTCGTCCTCACCCAGCGATTGCTCCCGACCTTTACTCATACGTAAAATCCTTAAAAATCCGCATAATATGAATAATTACACGTTAATTTAATCTGTTTATAAAAATATAGAAGACGTTGTTTGTTTAAAATTACATTTAAAAGGCAAAACGCACAGCAAAGCCCTTCCAATAAAGATGTAACAATACCGCTTAACCATGGACTCGCTGTGAAGCGGACCTCTATTAAAACAGATGCGATTAATCTTATACCTTATAGTGCACTACACAAAGTTCCAATTAACTTCTCAGTATATCTGCCATATCATGTTGCTCTCGTTACATTTTCACGGTCACGCGTAGAAATTGCACAATGCCTTGAATAGGGATGCAAACGATACATTGATGTTTCACAAAATAACATCGATATTTGCCATCGAAGTTCACGATTTTATATAAAATGAAGGTGGCGAACAAGCATTCAACTACTGTCTGTAGCCTATGGACATAAACCAAAGCTGAAAATACAAATGTGTTACGGAGAGGCATAAATTATTTTGTCTCTGTGACAGAAATGACAGGGCCATACCTTTATTATTATAAAATAGAAATACGATAGTGCTAAACACTACCATTGGGCGGCAGATAGACTGGTGAGTAGATAATGTGGTGTTGCGTGTTGCCTACGGCATGGGAGCTGGTTTTACAGGTCGACTTAGAGTCACTGCACTCAAATCCTTTGATATATCGATGTTATTCTAACCAGCACTATCAATGTTTTCAATAATAAGTAAAAAAAATCTATCGCTATGCTGTGAATCATAGTGAATCATTTTACCATCGCCTACCCCTTAATGCATTGCCACTACATAAACTAAACATGATTTGTCTGTCCAGAAATGATGTAGATATTAACCTTAAATATTAGTTATACTTATAAGTTATTTTAAGAGTCTCTATAATATTATGAGGTTTAATTTTTACAGAAACAGAAATGCGTAAGGCATCGATGTTTTAAAAGTTATGTTGTTGTCCATTATTGTTTGTTAGGGAACATCCATGCAATGATATACCTATCGATGTTTATAAATACGATGTTCCCAACCCTATGAACAGCTTCGTGAAGCTAGCGATCAGCGTTACTTCAGAACTTTTTGCTCCAATTTTGTTATGTCACGGATAACCGAGGTCTTTAACTTTGAGATGGATTATAAAAACTGTTAGATATATGCAAAATAGACGATAAGACGATAAAGTAGTGAGGCAATCTATTGCTGCTGATAAATGTTTTATGAGGTGTTTTCTGTCTTTTCTTTTGTTAAAAGTCGAAAATGGTGATGTAGAGTAGACCACAAATAGACCATAATTTACATTTTTTTACCTACCTATCTGTCGTCATGAGATGAATATCAATGTACCTTCTATGTATAAGAAAAAGGCATTCATCATTATCAATTCATTTCTGTAAAAACGTGGACTAGTTTAGTACATATTTAAAAAACAGGTCGGATGGTAACACTATCGCACCTCGGCAAGATTTCGCACTTCCATAATTAGCGTTCACTGTTAATTAACTGTGTAGTGCTAAATAAATGACTACATCGCTTTTTTGGACCGTCATGTCAAGGTCTATGTTAGGAACGTTTCGAAGTAGTTCAGCCATATTCATTTGTTTGTCTTGTTTCTATGTCAAATCTTTCATTTCTGGTGATGAAAGAAACAAAAGACGTTCAATTCACTCTCTCACTCATTGCGGTTCAATTTAGACGTAAGCGAATAATATAACAATTAATACTTTTTTCGTTAAATATGATTCACAATAGATGGTAAATATTGCAGCTTACAGATATAGATCGACATAAAAGCGAAGGTCTCAATTGTGTGCCACACCTGTGGTTTGTTAATTCTTTCCCCCTATACTACAAAATACAGAGCCATACATGGTCACCTATGACGTAATACTTCTATTTAGCACAGGTAGACTTAATTGAGTTCTGTTACTGTTAGTGGAGTCAAATGGTAGTGTTCAGCACTATTCCTTTTTCATAGAAACTTCAAAATCATTTTAAAACTTAAGAAAGCTTCAATAATATTCAGTCTTTCTCCTATAGGATTCGATGTCAAGGAATTTCTACCTGGCCAACTCACCTATTGTTCTGATAATGTTTTCACTTGCAACATTTGCATTACCCACTTTACATAGTGACGCTCTCATCGCTATAATAAGTACGTATGATATGCGTGACAACTCAATTTCACCAGCCCCAGACTTGACCTGATTGCCTAGAACTGCTACATCTGTTTAAATATAGCCTACATTTCAGAACTTTATTTTACAATTAATTTATGTCACAGGCAGTAGCTTATTTTAGGTTATGTCCAAAGATTAAAAGACAAGTAGACGTTCAACCTGATGGAAAATGGTCACCGTTGCCTATGAACATATGTATCAGCAGAGGGGTTGCCAATGCGCTGCCAGTCCTGAAGGACTCTTTTGACGCCTGTTTTTTTTTTCTGTTATTATGGTGGCAAACAAGCATTTCATTCACATTGTTGATAATTGAATACTGTAGTACATAGACATCACAGATAAAAATGCACAAAAACTTAAATGCAAATGCGATGCCACTCCTGAGGCCTTAGTTGTTATGCCTCTGTGCCGTAAATTGCACTACCACCTGACCTGAACACGACAGTACTTACAGAACAGTACTACTTGGCGGAAGATAGATTACCTAAGTAATGCGGCGGTGCCTACACCCTCGAGTCCCTACTCTTGAACTCTGCTAGTACTTATTATTACACATTCTCTGACTCTACCACCCGTAAAAAGTTACAATAATTCAAGTTCAAAACAATCGTAAAGCTATTATTCTTTTATTTTCAACGATTTACTTTCTTTTGAACAGGTATTTAGCGAAATAAAAGCGTGAAGTGGCACAATTCCACTAAACGATACAATTTCACAACATTAGGATCTTCGGACTGACCTCGATCGGCCCGCCAAAGAGAACGCAGTTACCGCTAACAAGACAAAATTATATTATTTGCCTACATTCTACGAAATAATAGGCAAAATTTATACGGGGAAACCATATGTTGACGCATACAAATACTTAATTGAAATTTATTTATTGTAACTCTAGTTTTTTTTTTGTAACGAAGGTGACAATCAATAATGCAGTTCACGTTTTTTTTTTTTTTTTTTTTTTTTTATGTAATGGAAGTGGTAAACAAGCATGCAGTTCACATTGATGTTAAGTGATGACTGCAGCCTATAGACACCCACACAAAGACCAAGGTCAAAATGCAGATGCGTTACCACTCCTGAGGCCTAAGGTCTTATGCCTCTGTGCCGGAAATTACAGGGCCGTACATTACCACCTGACCGGAACACGATAGTGTTGAACACTACCATTTAGCGGCAAGTATATTAGGTAATGCGGTGGTGCCTACGCCCGCGAGCTCCGTCACTGGAGCTCTACCACCAGTTCACGTGGAAGTTAAGTGATGACTGCAGCCAGATAGATATCTACAAAAAACCAGAGGTCAAAATGTAGATGCGTTGCCACCCCTGAGACCTTAGTTCTTGTGTCTCTGTGATAGTTATTACGGGTCCATATATTACCATGCTTTTACATAGGCCGCGTACATGCGATAGCCAATCCGCATGCCAAACGTGGCGATTATGGAGAGGCTTTGGTTCAGCAGTGGACATCTTACGGCTCATATGATGATGACATTAGCAGTATTAGATCCCTGAGGTCGTAAGTTGTTGGTCCTCTGTGCCGGATATCACAGGGCCGTACATTACGATAGCGCTGAACACTACCATTTAGCGAGTAGATTATATAGTTTTAGTGGCGGACTCGAGTTTATAGGTGGATAATTGGATATCCCTATTTTCACTTTCTTCTACTCGATATAAAGCACTGGTATTTTCATAAGAATTCAAAGCTTGTTCGTGCTTATCGACCTTTCGATGGAGTGCGGTCGTTTTATTTTTATTCGGGTAAATTCAACATTCCTTATACAGAGAAGTGGATGCAGTGATCTCATCTTGCTTATGTCACGAGTTCACGGCGACACTATGCAAATGTTTTTGTGCGAATTATACCTACTTTAAATACCATGTATTTTGTAAGAATTTCCAGTATCATCTAAGATTTACCTTCTTTTCAACATTTCACATCTCAATTGTGACGATTTTTCGTGCTTCCACTGGCATTAGGTAGCAATATCCATTTTTTTTTGCGTTTTCGAAAGAAAAAAACGGCACCATTATAGGATAACTTTATTGTCCGTCCATCAGTCCGTCTGTCACGACCTTTTTCTCTGGAACGCGTGGAGATATTAAGCTGTAATTTATATCAATCTACTGTCAATTTGAGCTGCGAAAAATGTCAACGCAATCATAAGATGTAGCCGTTTATGCTGAATTTTCGTAACTCGTAAGGGAATCAAAACCTATAGGGAATCAGAATCATAAAATTTAGTATAAAGCAACGTCCTAGAGCACAAATAAAGGAAAAATTGCGGAGACCGTAAATTTTAGTCACATCATTTAATGAAAAGATTTTTATTTAAATATAGGTACCTATACGTTTGAAAGGAACCCTCGGTGCGCGAGTCCGACTCGCACTGGGTCGTGTTTTTTTTCTTTTAATACAAAAACACATTTTTAATGTTGATTTTTTACTTTAAAATCAATGAGTTGCTACTCCTAAAGCTTAGTTTTATGATGAGCTATTTTGTTGGCCTAGGCCCCAGGGATTTTTAGTGGGTAAACGGAAGTCCTTTCCCGGAGTCCCACACAACCCACACCTCTCCCCATGGGTTGATATGTGGATATGTGTAACGCATTTTCATCTGGTTAAAAAAAAGACCTCTTGTGTCTCCGTGTCAGAAACTCGAGGGTATTACCTACCACCTGAACGGAACACGCACTCAATACCTACTACCATTTAACAGTAAGTAGATAAGGGATAAGGGATGCTTTTGTGCTTCCAGAGGTCCTTCATTAGAGCTCAATATAGAATAATGCATGTTAATTTTAGGTTTCACTCGGAAATTATGACCTAATGGGATTTCATGGATTATTCGGATTATATTGTTTCAGGTATTTCCATTACCTTTAGCGACATACATTATGAATGAAGGAAGGAAAACTGGTTTTGTTCCAATAATAGAATTGAGATTTTTGATACCTATTTATCAGATGTAAGTTGTAATTTGTATCTACCTTTTTAGAATAATTATTAGAAGATTAACATATGTTTTTGGCACCGGGATATAGCGTATCAGTGGTTAATTAGCAATAGCAAGGTTATGTTTTAGGTTTGGTTATCTTTAATTGGACTCTCTTAAGCAGAATAGATCCAGTCAATATATTATGTGATATGTTGACTGGATCTTTTCTGCTTAACAGAGTTCAATTTGTCTTTATGGTTTTCTAGTTAAAAATGTATTATTTTATTTATATGAGCAAAAGGAACTTAAATGTACTTACTGTAGGTACTGTAGGTACCTAATATTATACATACCTTTATTGAAGAACCATTTGCTTATGTGTCTATTTCGTATTTCCCTCATAATCATCAATACCAGTTATCAGTTTTATTGTAATTTTATTATCACCTATGACTTTGCAACTCAACGTGATTATTACAGAGGTAAACCAACTTAGGCCTAGGCCTTAAGAGTGGTAACACATTTACATTTTGACCTCAGGTTTTGGTGGGTCTATAAGCTGCATTATATAATCACTTACCATGCATGTAAACTGCAAGCTTGTTTGCGACCATGATTACGTAAAAAAATATTCTACAGTCCTGATAAAGTTTAAAACCATCGTTAAAAATGGTTTAAGACATATTGAAAAGCACTTAATCGATTGTGTACATTAAATACCTACACGTTTCTGGCGAAAGTGGTCAAATATTTTACATAACAATGTATTCTCTTGTTGACCCTTTTGAGTTATAAGCCATTGAACCGGAATCGAACCGGATACTGACTGTCAATCAATAAAAACATTTTAGTCATAGGAGTGTCGCCAAATAACAGTAGTCTTTAAAAGTCAATACATTAATTAGGTATCGTGCACCGATTTTTTTTGGAGTGGAGCACAGGTTTTTAATTTTTTTTTAATGTAATGGAAGTGGCAATCTAGCATGCAGTTCACATTGATGTTAAGTGATGACTGCAGCCTATAGACACCCACACAAGGACCAAGGTCAAAATACAGATGCGTTATCGCTCCTGAGGCATTAGGTGTTATGCCTCTGTGCCGGAAGTTACAGGGCCGTACATTACCACCTAACCGAAACACGATAGTGATGAACACTACCATTTAGCGGCAAGTATTAGGTAATGTGGTGGTGCCTACGCCCGCGAGCTCCGTCACTGAAGCTCTACCAGTACAAATCAATTTGACACACAATTCAATTCAATTGGTTTATTGCCAGCTTGTACATATACATTTCATTTTAAGGACCTTATATTATATTATACACATCAAGTCAAGTACATGGGACCCTTCTTTGGGGCATCGCAATATGGTATAGAGTGATTGTCATGCAAGTACTATCATTATAATTACATACATCAATTATTAATTATCTTTCATACATAAAACAACAGGTTTATAAAAAGTAAAACTACGTAAAACTGCCTCGGTAGCCTAGTGGTAGCAGGCCACTACTACTATGCTGAGGTCCTGGGTTCGATTCCCGGGTAGAGGGTTATCAGAGATAATGGTGAAAAAGCCTTTATCTCTGGTTCTATTGGGATTTTTACATTTTCTGGAAATTTCCCAGTACCTCAAAGTTTGGTGATGTGCCCGGAGATGTCAACAGGCTCGCCACCTGTTACATGGGCCAAAACGTAACCGGCGAATCGTGGGTGTTTGCATGTATGCTTGAATGCATGCATTTACCTCTGCCTACCCCTTCGGGGATTACAGGCGTGAAGTTACGTAACACTACGTTATTCAATTGTCTACCTAACTGACAATTTTTTTTGAATTTTTTTACGAAAAAAAAAATAATTAAGTAAGTTTTAAGAAATACTTTTTACATATAAAATTCTCGTGTCACAATGTTTGTCTTCGTACTCCTCCGAAACGGCTTTACCGATTTTAAACAAATTTTGCATGCATATTCAGTAGGTCTGAGAATCGGCTATCATCTATTTTTCATAACATTTTTGGACATTTTTTTTTTTATTTTCTAGGGCGATACGAAGTATGTCTGGACAGCTAGTAATAAATAAAGATGTTAAGTGTGTACGATAAAAAAGGCCAAAAGCAAACAAAAAAATTTGCACGTAATCACGCAGTCCTACTTGTAGACCAGGAAATCCTGGAATAGGAAAACTGTTTTCATAAACACCCACGTAAACGAAGTCGCGAGCGGAAGCTAGTATCTATTTCCTTAAAAAAATAACGTTTTCACGACTACAGTAGTTAGTTTAATTTTATAATCGCTAACGTAGACTAAATTGACATAATATTTATAATAACCTATTAGCACACTTACAAATCAGCTAATCTTTATTTTTTTGCTTTGATTAAGGCTTCCTATTTTTTGTATAATAATAAATGGCTACTTGGCATACTTTTACGTACCTATTTTAATATATAATATGTAAGCACAATAATAATTTGGCATAATTGTTGAGGCATTATTATAAAAAAACATAATAATTATAAAGCATAGAATTCTAAAGCATAAAGTTATAGATATTTGGTAAAATATTTTTCTATAGAAGATAAACTTTTTGGTGGAAAAGTGGTACCTACCTCAAGGCCCAAGAACGAATTTCGCCCCACTTTAGCCTATTGTCAGAGAATATGTGTATGTGAATAATACTACCTATTTATAGAATGGACACTTCGACGTCCCGTCCGATTTCCCCGCCTCGCCCAACCTCTTCCCCTCTTATGGGCGACGTTTGGTATTCTCTACGTGCTACGCACACAGGTGCACGTGTAAATGTATGATGTAATTTTTAGTTTTTTACCATTTTCTGGAAGTATTTAATCTAGCACATTATAGAAAGGACAAAGGAATAGCCATATACCCGTTTATTAGCATCAAGTGATTATACTGACTGATTACAACACAAGCACCAACTCTACGTCATTAAAATTCCATACAAATTACATAAAAAAAACCGCCAAGTGTAAGTCGGACTCGCGTAAAGGGTTCCGCATAATTTAGAAAGGATCATGGCAAGATTTGTACAGATAAAAAGAAAAAAAGGTACACGGCAAAACAGCATGGAAATATTATCCAGTGAACATTTCCTGATACTTAAATATTTTTAACTCTCCGGAATAAAAAGTTTGAAATTGAACATTAGTATGGAGTGCTTCTACTGTTGTTAGGAAAGACGATTTTTATTCCGGTGATTTAAAAATAATTTAAATACCAGAAAATGTTCTTTAGGTTCCCTAGATAATATTTCTAATCCGGTTTACCTTGAACCGTTTTCTAAGTTTTTTTGTACAAATCAATGTATGAAACTTGCCATGATTCTTTCGTTTCTTACAGGCCCCGTAATAACTATCACAGGGACAATTTTTTTAATGTTAGAATGGAAATGGCAAGCAAGCATGCAGCTCACATTGATGTTAAGTGATGACTGCAGCCTTTAGACATCTACACAGAAACCAGAGGTCAAAATACAAATGCATCGCCACACTTGAGACACAGAATATGTAATAATATGCCTGAGACTTAAGATGTTATGTCTCCGTGAATTGTAACAGTGGTCACTTTGTTTGTGTGACAAATCTATACTCTATACAAATAAATCAAATTGGAGTGTCTGTTTGCAATATAAAAAGAACCGCTTTTTACTACGTAAATGCATATATATGGACAAGATACATATACCAAAACAACGTACTTTTCAATTTTTGTCTGTCTGTCTGTTTGTTCCGACCAATCTTGGGAACGGCTGGACCGATTTTGACGGGACTTTCACTGGCAGATTGTAATAAGGAGTAAATTAGGTTACTTTATACTAGCTGCGCCCACGACTTCGTCCGGGTAGATACTGAACAATCATTCTCACGCGAACGAAGTTGCGCGCACAGCTAGTAAATAAATAAATTTGAACTCAACAAACTCAGTAGATTCCAAGCCGCTATAGCTATGACAGACACGACTGATTTATAGGGTGAACTGAATCCTCACACACAGACACACGAGTGACCCTATATGTTCCGTTTATCATTTTGGAATACAGAACCCAAAAAGCTTCATAGCCAAGAATGTTAAACTCAATTCGTGTGGGAACAAAAGTGGATGCAAAGTAATTATTCACTTCTGGGAAAGATTTTGGCCCTTTCACACAAAATGTAAACTGCTTTGATAATTGTTTGGGAGCTAACTGTGTTATAATGCTCGTAATATTATTGTTCCACGGAAATGTGGCTATTGTGCAATGCGGTTAAATAAAAGAGATGTTGCAAAAATGTGTGGACCTCCGGCCATGTATTGTACACAATATCATTAAACAGGCAAAATCAATATAAAAACGTTTTTTACTGCATATTTTCACTTATTTGGCGTTGTTTGCAGTTACAAAACATATTTTGCAGTTAGAATTGCAACTCAAAACTAACATGGCGGATATGGCGGGCGATGTCATTTTGACATTTTAATTTTTTTATTTTTTTTTATTTATTAAGTCTTTATTGTCACAATACACATACAATATTGTTACAAATGGCGAACTTAACGCTAAGAGCGTTCTCTACCAGTTAAACCATTACTAGTATAGAAAGTTATATGGCGGTATTACGACACAACAGACATACAGAGCATAATAATAATTCATACTTAGTATAACTAGTACATACAAATGTATACACATTTATTACATAAATAGAATAAAGATACAATTTACATATATGTATATATATATAGATATATATATATATATATATATATATATATATATATATATATATATATAGAGATATATATATATAAATAAATATAATATGAAATATATGCATATAATCATGTTGATGATGATTACAAGGTATTCAAATGATTATCGTAAAAGATAGATCTTGAGGTTCTTCTTAAACGTAAATTTTGAGTTAGACCTACGAAGTGTATCCGGCAGCGCATTCCACAAGCGAGCCGCTTGAACACCAAAAGAATTTGAAAGGAAACTGGATCTATGGAGAGGAATAGAGAGAGTAAAAGAGTCATTAGATCGTAAGTCAAGTGAGTGAGCAGAACAGAGGTATTGAAAGTAGGATTTTAAGTAAGGAGGAGAAGTATTGTTGGAAAGAATTGAGAAGAGCTGACAGAGAATTCGTAATTGTCTTCGTTGGCGGATCGTAAGCCATTTTAACTGCGCTCGAAACATAGCAATATGGTCAAACTTGCGAAGACGGAAGACAAATCGAATAGAATTGTTAATGAGCCGATCTAACCTATTAAGACGTGTTTCATTCAGGTCCAGATAACACACATCAGCATAATCTATTATGGGAAAAATTAGTGCCTGAATCAGACGTACTTTAATGTCAGTGGGAAGAAAGTTTCTTAGTCTATTGAGAGAATTCAACGACGCATAGGCAGCACGACACACTTCACCTATTTGCACGTCCCAACTAAGGGTGGAGTCAATATACAGTCCCAAGTTCTTGACAGATTGAGAAAAAGGGATCTTCTGGTCTTCAAACATGACAGGTACAACGGAACTGGTGTTTAACTTAGATAGCTGTCTAGAACTGCCAACCACAATAGCCTGGCATTTGTTGGGATTGACTTTTAGACCAAATCCTTTTGACCACATGCTTATTTTATGTAAGTTACAATTAATTTTACTGATACTGGTACCAATGCTATCAATATCAGACTGGCAGTATATTTGTAAATCATCGGCATAATTTTAAATTGTATTTTTAAATTGTATTTTGATTATAGAACTAGGAGAAAAAAGTAATATTTTCTAAATACTATCAAAATCGATTGATCCCAAGTGTCGGCTGTATCGCCGCCATGTTTAACATAGTTGGAAAATGATAAAATCGTTTGAATTAAATGTGGTTGTAACTCTACAATATATTCTTGAATAAATTAATTGTATTTTTTCTGGATTCTTCTTTAATTTACCCATTTTTTGAGAACGTGTACGAACCAGGGGCGCCATACTATGCTAGTTAGGCAACCGATATAATAAACTTTGCAGTTTATTGAATATCGTATAGAAGTCGCTTTTACCCTTAATAATTGTTTTATATTATTTCGCATTAACACATGCTTGTGAAATATATTTCTTAAAGAAAAAATGGAAAGAAAAATTTGACTTCAGGCGAGTATGGCAATAGATGGCGCTGCTGCCACCATAAAGCAATGCAATAAATGTGAAGGAAAGATTTGACAAATCGGGCAGGACTTCGGTAGCTCAGTTGGAAGAGTGGCTGGACTAGATTCCCAGTGGCCGCGATTTCGAGTCTCGCCTGAAATCAAATAGTTCTTTCCATTTTTTCTTTAAGAAATATATTTCACAAGCATGTGTTAATGCGAAATAATATAAAACAGCTCTTAAACAAGTTCAATAACACTATTTTGATTTCACCGACCAAAATTGTTCGTGATAAGGCTGAAATTGGATGCAAATTTTAAGCTAAACCGCCTTTTATTAAACTCAGTTCTCAGGGCAAATGGCGTGCGCGTCTTTTTTCATGGATTTTTGTTAAATTATTCGTAAAGGCTATAAGTTCAACACCCTATAAGCAGTACAATAAAAAACTAGTGCACAGACTTTCTTAAATACTAGTGAACGTTCTAATTCACTTTCCAAACACAAATATGGACCGGTATGTGACAGGAGTGGTCATGTTGCGTGTCGACATTTTTTTCCTGAATCACGTTCGAAACTTATTGCGTTTGATTTTGGCATTTGAACTTGAATTTCAGGAACTGCAGAGCGCAAAATTGACTTGTCGAGGAATCTTTGTTAAATTGGCCGTTCATATTGTTGCAAAGTGAATACCTAGGAGTTTTGGCGGGAACCTTGAAAGAGGCGTATGGTGCTAATATTTTATTTCATTATCTTGGTGTATTTTTAACTTATATTGAATAAAGTTGGTGGCATTTTGTTTGTTATAGGTTTATAACAGTGCCCGCGTATAGTGAAATAGAATAACAGTGCGAAAACACAACCTTTCAGGTTGCCTCCAAAACTCCATTGTAAATGTTCTGGTAAAGTAGCCATCGCTTTACTCGAATAACTGACTGTAACTCACTTGACTGACATACTTAAAAAATAATTGACTGACTATAATATACTAACTTTTACGCTGCATATATAAATAAATACGAATTATCGTTTTGACTTGACACTTGCAATATGCCTAATAGCAATGCCATAATAAAAAAAAAAGACGTGTGGCACTCGGGGACTGCCGCGGTAAAGCTATTGCATAGCATTTTGTATCAACTTATGCAATTAATTATTTATTTATGTATTTATCAAAAAACACCATTATCATTACAGGAGCTACCAATGCGATAATGTGCAAAATACAAAATTACAAATTTATAAAATATTAAATTAAAAATTTGATTGAATTAAGGATACAAAAATAGATTTAAACATAGACATTCATTAAAATTAATAAAGATAATAATTATGTAATATTAAGTCATTTCGATGTGGCACCATAGCAAATGACATAATGTGTCACCCTTGTGAATTCACACAAAGAAAATGAGAACAAGTCCGTCAACTCGGCAACATCATTGAGGATTGATAAGGTTCGCGTGAGGGGGGGGGAGCCTTATTCACTATACTGGTACGGCCGCGCGGTATCATAAACAACTTCGGCCGCCGCCGACGGGAGGCATAATTATCAGGTACGGCTAGATTCATATTTGAAAGAATATTTGCATCGGTCACCTTACCTCTTATAACTTTAAAAAATATTAGAGCCAGAGCAAACTTCTGTCTCACCTCTACTTGGTTATAGCCAACCATACCTAGCACAAATAAGGTAGGATACATTAGAGGATAAAAGGGATGTACACCGTATAGCTTTAAGTACAAATAACGCGTGAATTTATTTTGTATGCGCTCTATCATAGCGGTATATTTAGCTTCATGAGGAGCCCAGACGACTGCATTAAACTCGAGATGACTCCTAACCAGGGTATCGTATAATGCCTTCACTGCGTTTATGTTTGTGAAAGTGTGCACTTGCCTCAGTACAAAACCTAGATTTCTGTACGCTTTTTTACAAACATCAACTACATGTTCGCGAAATACCAACTGGTCCGTCATGATGACTCCCAGGTCTCGCACTTTGGAGATACGTTTAAGTGGCACTGCATCCATCTTATATTCAAATTTTATAGGTGTTAGCGACCGGATGTCACTCTGAAGAAGCTCACAGTCATTCCTATCCTTTACCTCATATATTAATTTAAGGTCGTCTGCAAAAAGAAGGCAAGATGCATGATTTATTACCTCTGGTAGGTCATTGACCATTATTATAAATTCAAGAGGACCAAGATTGGAACCTTGACTCACGCCAGATCTAGTAAAATAAAGTTGGGATTCGCATCCCGCATACTCCACAAATTGCTGTCGGTCTTCCATATAACTTGCGAAGAATTGAAGCAAGTGTGGAGTGAAATCCATGCGAGATAACTTCAAGAGTAAGACGTCGTTGTTTACTGAGTCAAAAGCTTTTTTAAAATCAAAATATATCGCATCAACCTGCGTGCCTGAATCTAATTTTGGGATAACATAGGTCATGAAACTAAGTAAATTAGATGCGGTGCTCTTAGATGGCCGAAAACCATGTCGTTGATCTACAAGATAACTTTGTATTTGTTCGTATATGCACTTGTGGATGGAGGACTCAAAAACTTTTGCTGGAGTTGACAACACCGCTACTGGTCTATAACCGCTTACGTCAGAACCGGCTTTACCCTTTAGCACTGGTATTACTCTAGTGACCTTCCAGTAGCTGGGAAAATAGGCCTCTTTGAGACAGATGTTAAATATATGTAGTAGCGGTGCAGCCAGTAACCTATTACAGTCTTTAAATAAAAAGGCCGGAATACCGTCCGGACCAGCAGAACGTTTCGGTTTCAGTTTCGCCAGTGCACTTTGTACTTCGCTTAATGGTAATTATAATTATTTAATAATATAATAATAATGGCAACCCATTATACGTCCCACTGCTGGGCACGAATCTCTCCCCTTTTTGGGGGGAGGCCTGGAGCTTACTCCACCACGCTGCTCCAATGCGGATTGGTGGAGGTGGGTGGGTTAGTGGCCAACCCACTGTCGGATGTTTTCAAACATAAGGCCTCCGACAAGGTTTAACGACTGCTATCCATCGATAGCAACCGGGACCGACGGCTTAACGTGCCCTCCGAAGCACGGAAACGCGCATTTAATTTGCCACTAGCGGTCACCCATCACACTACCCGACCGCGCCCGTAGTGCTTAACCGAGCAGATCGCTTACGATCTACACCAGGCGCTGGGCCATGCGCGCCATAATTATTTATTACTCATAAATACCTATACACCTATATACTTTCTCATAAACAGCTGCTTATGTATTCGTCCGATTTCGGAGCAGCTGGTCTCGATTCGTGCGAGCTTCGTAGAAAAAAAAAAGATTGTCATCACTTTTCGTGGTGATTCGGGTATCGATGCTTTTACATCCTAACCCGGGCCTATCTGCCCCCGATGCAACGGGGGCGTGAACGCACGTTATGGGATGGATCGGTACTCGGGAAGAAAGGTTTTTTTTTTTTTTGAGACGCAACTCAGACCTAAGTCGGGCGACACGGCCGCCACCTCGTCTGACACTGCTTTTCCTGCTCGGTCGGGGCCGGTAGGCGGGGCTTGAACCCGCCCAATACGCCGGGGATTGGGGAGGCCTGATGGGGTTGACTAGTGTGTGGTATGTTGTGTTACCGTTTACTATTGAACCGGGGTGTTGGGGCCCTCGGCGGCGACGGGGCTGTGACCCCGACTCGATGAGCTCTCGGTGATTTGGGGGGGAGGAGTTCGCGTGGCAATGGCCGCCCGTTTGGCGGGCGGTTTTGGAGAGGGGCGATTCCGCGGAGATGCTCGTGGGGTCCGTTGTCGGCGCGGTCGAACATTCGACGCGCCAGTCGGACCACGACTGAACCCCTAGGTCCCGGGCGATGACGTCATTGCGAACATACCTCCCCGCGCCCTTCATCAACCGGAGAGTCATGTTCTGTTGGACCTGAAGTCGACGTCGCTGCTCCGCAGAGCACAGTGCATACCATGCTGGGGCAGCATACGTCAACCTCGAGCGGAAATATGTTTTATAGATTCTGATTTTTGTTCGTAGTGGCAGCCTCGATTGAAGCACCGGGCGCAGCATCGACTGCGCAGCCGCCGCTTGCCGCACCATGTGGTTCACGGTGGGTATCATGCGTAATGAGCGGTCGATGCTACACCCTAGGTATTTCACTGCGGGCTGCCAGGTTATGTCCTGACCTCGCAGTCGGAGCGGTTCTGGGCCGCGTTGGACTCGAGTGACGAATGCGGCCGTCTTATCCACATTGACAGCCATCCGCCACTTGTCCAGCCACTCCGGCAGCAGGTCCAGCAGGCGTTGCATTTTGTCTGTTGCAATATGCAACCGAGTCGAGGTCGAAAAGAAAGCACTGTCATCGGCCAACAGGGCCAGCATGACGTCTCTCTCACCATCGCGCAGCTGGTCGCGCAAGGTGGGGACGTCGTCTGTATAAGCCGCATAAAGTAGCGGCGACAGGACGCTGCCCTGTGGTACTCCGCCACGGACGGCATTTCTGAATTCGATCCCCGCGCTCAAGGCCCTCGATAGAAGCTATGCAATAGCTTAAAAAAAAAGTGAATACCTACTTTATATTATAAATGCAAAAGTTTGTTTTACACTTTCACGCGAAAACTACTTAAGCAATCATGAAACTTTGTACACATATTCTTGGAGGCATTAAAAGTAACAAAGGATACTTTTTATAAAAAAAAATATTTTTAACGAAAGTTAAATCCGAGCTGTCAAACGTGGGACACTCGATTGGAATGAATTTCCTCTTCAACTACTAATGAATCACTTTCACAATACATTGTTTATTTTTAAAAATAACTAAAACTACATACACACGAGCACGACCAAACAATGTACGCATACACAGCAGATGCGCGCGTGGCGTGGCTTGACACTGTCGAGAGAGAGAGAGAACGAATAAGTTGAATCCTATACACGGCCTGCCGCCTCTCTGAGCGCTACGCACTATAGCAAAAGTGTCGTGAGGATTTTTCGTGATGCTCGCTAAGGCTCCTTAGTGTACCGCGCGATAAGGAACTTTGTTCCAAAATGCGAGCGAAGCCGCGGGTAAAAGCTAGTATGTACATAAATCTTACTCTCCTTGCCAGGTACGCCCATTGAGTCCATAACTCACATATTTATGACGTTGAAACTCGTTTTGTGAAAGCATTTGCAAAAACTTGTATGTTGACCATACAGTTATTTTCCCCTCGCTCAGTTAACCACATATTCGCTTTCCATTGGAAATTCTCTTCCCATCAGTTTGATGTGAACTAGAAAATATGTCCTTGGTGTCAACTGCATTTCTTTGAAGAAACGTACGGCCCTTTAATTACCGGCACAGAGACATAACACTTTAGGCCTCAGGGGTGGTAACGCATCTGCATTTTGACCTTGGTCTTTGTGTGGGTCTATAGGCTGCAGTCATCACTCAACTATAGACATTTATCCATAAACCACATAAACCAGAGGTCTATCTATATGCAGATGTGTTGCCACCCCATAGACCTTAGTTGCTATGTATCTGTGGGGGGAGGGAGGGAAGCAGCCTGCCAATACTTCGTCTTCCAGTTTTCTGTCTATATTTAACTAATTGTATGTTTATTATTCAAACAAGAAATCGAATTTTAATTCTCTAGGGCACAATATCGATTCACTGGATCAATCCAGTAGGTACTAATCGTATCGATAAAAATAATCGAGTTTTTGGTTTCAAAAATCGATCTCAGAATCACCATCCCTATTAAACAGTCATTGGATGTGCCGCCGAGGTCAACAATGCTATGAATCAACTCAAGATGACTAATAGATTATGTAACTAATTTACCGTCTGTAACAAGGCTATCGATATGTATTGTATGGTTGAGCAAAAATTCATATTTCATCTGAACCTTTTGTCCGCCGACATACTAAAATAATTATCGGTAACCCACGTCGAATGCGCATACCTAAAATGGTACTTACATAGTAGGAAGTCGAAGGAGTAAGAACCACAAATTGAATAGCGGTAGAGGTTCAGACTAGGAGGCCGATGCGCACCACTGTCGCCGATGACCTAACTGTCGCCTAATGGTAGTTTTCAGCATTGTATTCCGGTTACATCAGTGATTCCCAAAGAGATCCAGTTGGACCCCCTGGGAGACTCGATCGGAGTCTACGTAGGCGTTCTTTTTATGTCATGGAAGTGGCCTATAAGCAGGCAGTTCACATTAATGTTTAGTGATGACTGCAGCCTATAGACACCCACACAAAGACCAAGGTCAAAATGCAGATGCAATACCACTCCTGAGGCCTAAGGCGTTATGCCTCTGTGCCGGAAATTACAGGGCCGTAAATTACCACCTGACCGGAACACGATAGTGCTGAACACTATAATTTAGCGGCAAGTATATTAGGAAATGCGGTGGTGCCTACGCCCGCGATCTCCATTGACGGAGCTAAAATTAGTTATTAATACTCAGGAATAAAAGATAGAAATATGGGAATGTGATATAAATGTAGCAATGAGGGTAGAATCCTTGCTACATTTATATCACATTAAACTAGAAAAAAAATGAAAGGGGATCTACAAGAACAAATAGTTTGAGAACCTCTGGGTATGAAGTCACGGGGAAAAGCTAGTGAAGAATAAGTAAGAGGTTATGAAATTCGCAAAGTTTTCAATTCATATTTTCTTATTAAATTGTGAACTGTACCGTAAAGTTGTGGTGATTTTTTTCGGGTTACACAATTTTATTGTAATAGAAAAAGCGTAAAAGGAGAAAGTGTAACTTCGTCGTAATCTTGATTGATAGATCATCTAAAATATTAATATACATAGAGTTATTTAAACATGAAAGTCGATATAAATATTTATTTAACCCATTTTGTAAATATTGATTGATGAATAAAGCATAATTAGACATTGTAGATAGTTTGAGTCTATTGCGTATCCATTATGAATTTACTTCATTATTAATGAAGGCTGGGTTTCATCAACTTGTTTTAACAAATTTGTTAAATTAGGTAAAAAAATAAAATGAGTTGCACAATTTGCAAATTGGTAACTGGCCCAGCTGCGTTGGTTAATGTTAAAGATAACCTCAATTTTCTGTCAAACAGTGAGGGAATCTGTCAACACTGAAAACTTTAAGTATGACATAAATACGCTGTCACTGCTAAAGTAAAATTTTAACTTAAAAAAAAACCGTAACTTCAACAAATATTTTGATGGAACAGAACCTAATTGTATTCATCTTTTTTATTATTTTATTATTATTATTGGTAATATGTATGTGTAACAGTAGGTATTCGGTTTCAGTAGGTGATAATCAAGCGATTTAGAGTTTCAATTAGTTTGAATTTTTTTTTTTTTTTTTTTTTTTATGTAATAAAAGTGGCAAACAAGCATGCAGTTCACATTGATGTTAAGTGATGACTGCAGCCTATAGACAACCACACAATGACCAGAGGTCAAAATGCAGATGCGCTGCCACTCTTGAGACATTAGGTGTTATGCCTCTGTGCCGGAAATTACAGGGCCGTACATTACCACCTGACCGGAACACGATAGTGATGAACACTACCATTTAGCGGCAAGTATATTAGGTAATGCGGTGGTGCCTACGCCCGCGAGCTCCGTCACTGGAGCTCTACCACCAGATTGAATTTGTTAATGTTAATGCCAGTTTCATTCGTCGTTTTATAATGCGTACCTACCCACAGGTACTAGTACATAAGAACTAAACTTAATTAATTCCTACCCAATGAGTGCTTGGATAAAAATATAAATAAACGATTTTCTAACTCAAATTATTGTCAATCATGGTTGGAATTGTATTAACATTTTTATTACCCTTCACAGTTGTCGCACCATAATGGTTGCCCACTCAGACAAGTAGTTAATTTTGGTCTCTACAATCAATAAACCATGTCGAATCAAACCTTATTCAAACTAAAGTTCCGCATCGATACGCTTTAAGATTTGATAGGGTATTATTAATTAAATTACAGTCATCATTGTCATGTCATCACATCATGTCCACAGCCAGACCAAAGCCTCCTCATAAGGGGGATATGCCATAATCGTCACGCTTGGCATAAGGATTGGCGATTGCAGTAGTTTTATTGCAGGATGCTGCTGCCCATCTTGTGTTATTGCACTTACATACTACCGCCCGATTGGGATGATTTGACGAATTCACCGCCATTGTTCGTTTGACTGACTGCACTAGTGGAAGAATTCTCTTCCAGAAGAAAAATCTGCCGCTAGTGGACAGTGGGTTCATCACGTACCGAATCACCGGGGGGGCTTTCTAAATTATTTTCTTTTCTTTTTTTTTATTTACTTTTTTTTTTTTAATTTTTGTGATATTTTTTTTTATTCTCTACGTGCTACGCACACAGACGCTGTGCACGTGTAAATAGACTTCACTGATTGATGTCTGTGTAATAGAGACTAAATTAATTAAGCGTTTGTATGGGATTTTGGCTGAGAGTCCGCGGTGTGGCTCTACGAAGTCGAAACTAGCCGATTGTCTCCTTCGTAGGCTCGATGTACGATATTTCTTGTTGGGTACTATTTTTTTTATGTTTTGGAAGTGGTAAACAAGCATGCAGTTCACATTGATGTTAAGTGACGACTGCAGCCTATCACACACCCACACAAAGACCAAGGTCGAAATGCAGATGCGTTACCACTCCTGAGGCCTAAGGTGTACATTACCACCTGACTGGAACACGATAGTGCTGAACACTACCATTTTGCGGCAAGTATATTAGGTAATGCGGCCTACGCCCGCGAGCTCCGTCACTGGAGCTCTACCACCAGTAAAAATCGATCATATCTCACGATATCCGTTAGATAATGTATTCAAAATCTTATATCTTTGCGATATTTTAATGGTGATTGTGTTAATTTACACATTAGCGTTTAGATGACGTATAACTTATGTTTATCTGACAGGTAAGTCACGTTTATGAATAAAAATGAATTCTAAATAATTATTGCATAATACAGAGGTGATATAACCATAGAAAAGATAACCAATACATAGTATAAGACAACGTCGCTTTCTGCTGTCTGTCCCTATGTAGGTATGCTTAGGTAAACGTTTAAAACTGCGCAACGAATTATGATGGAGTTTTTTTTGATAGATTGAGTAATTCAAGAGGAAGGTTTATATGGATAATATAGTAGAAAATTAATATTTGGAAGTTTTTAATATGACGTAATAACCAACAATTAACTGCCTCAGTAGCATAGTGGTAGCAGGCCATTACTACTGCGCTGGGGGCCCTGGGTTCGATTCCCGGGTCGGGGACTATCAGAGATAAAGGTTTAAAAATCCTTTATCTCTGGTTCTATTGGGATTTTTCCATTTTCTGGAAGTTTCCCAGTACCTCGGAGTTTGGTAATGTGCCCGGAGATGGCAACAGGTTCGCCACCTGTTACATGGGCCAAAACGTAACCGGCGAGTCGTGGGTGTTTGCATGTATGCTTGAATGCATGCATTTACCTCTGCCTACCCCTTCGGGTATACAGGCGTGAAATTACGTAGGTACCATTTTTATCCTTTACTTCTTACGAGAAGTAATGTGTTATTTGTGAAGCTATTTTATACAATACAGCATTAATCCTTTATGTATCTCATTTATACTAGGAATTTAAATTCGATTCCAGATTTGACAACTTCCGTGTTGCTTCTTTACACAATAACTGCTAAATAGTGACGCTGCGAAATTAATCGATACGGAAATAAAATATGTCCGAATCGATTCATTTCATTTATAGTATTATCTAAACAACTACTATTTTAGCGCAGAAGTTTCGTTTTTCACGTACTTGTAGGCGTTGCGGATCAGTACTTTTTCAGTAAAAGTCAAAGCTTTTCGTGGACGTTTTTTTTTCTTGGGGACAATGTTTACGTCTTTTTATGATGTACTTGGCTGAGGATTCATTTCGATGGAAAACTAAAACAAATAAATACACTCAAAGTTAAAAACAACTAGCTATCTAGGCTCTTTTATTATACGTTTTGTTTTTAATACACCTAATTGAAAGAAAACATTAACTTTTAAAGAAATAATGCAATGGTGACTTATTAATAAATAATTATTGTGAATAATTATGTATTTATTTGAATAAAATCGATAGCTTATTCTTAAAATTGGTTCAACAAAATTATAAATACATAAACTTACAATCGCGATTCTTTTTCGATTGTTGGGTTCATCACTATTATGTCACATGTGGTATCATTAATTTACGAAGTGACACTAGCTAATGTCAAATGCGGCATCGAATTAAAATTCCGGGTATAGTACTTTTAACATGTAGACTATGTAGAGACAGCGGTTGCGGTGGTTTTTTTTTTTTATGTAATAAAAGTGGCAAACAAGCATGCAGTTCACATTGATGTTAAGTGATGACTGTAGCCTATAGACACCCACACAATGACCAGAGGTCAAAATGCAGATGCGCTGCCACTCCTGAGGCCTAAGGTGTTATGGCCTCTGTGCCTGAAATTACAGGGCCGTACATTACCACCTGACCGGAACACGATAGTGCTGAACACTACCATTTAGCGGCAAGTATATTAGGTAATGCGGTGGTGCCTACGCCCGCGAGCTCCGTCACTGGAGCTCTACCACCAGTTACGGCACGGATCGTGCCTGTTAAGTACTAGGTAAAGTAGTATAATAAATCTATGGTTATTAACCACAGAACAGATTTTTTGTTCTGTGGTATTAACATTGCATCCGTGCGAAGCCGAGGCGGGTTGCTAGTAGTAGGTACATATAACTTAGATTTATGAAGATGTTTCTTTCTATATATTTACCTACAGCAGTTTTTATAGATGTGAGTAATACGGTAATTGAAGAATGAATCATGCCTATAACAAATTGATAGTCATCTTAGACCTTTTATGTTATTATACACGTAGGTACATATATCACTGGTTTTTGGCCAAGGCTTCAAAAACATGCATCTAAAATAATGACTAGTGAAAGTAAAAGCTTCTACATGAGTCATGAACACATGTACAAGCTGTTTTTGATTAACTTGTATTTTTAATTAAATTACGTTTGTTTATTCTCACACTAGGTATAAACCTGTGTTATGATCGTGAGTGCCGCAATACAAACTAAAACAGACCAAAAGCAAAAATCTGTAGGCTATATAAATACCACCCCGGTGAAGGGATCAAATCCGAGACCATTGGTTTCACACAACTACACCGCTGGATCAATTGGGTCGTCAAATAGTGTAATGTATTTGTATAATTATTATTGAAGGTATTATTATAGGTGTTTTGAATAAATGGTAAATCCTACTACTATTATAAAGGCGAAAGTTTGTAAGTATGGATGTATGGATGTTTGTTACTCTTTCACGTAAAAACTACTGAATGGATTTGAATGAAACTTTACCACAATATAGCTTATACATCAGAATAACACATAGGCTATAGCTTATACATCAGAATAACACATAGGCTACAATTTTTGAGGTTTTTAATGTGAGGTCGTAGAAAAAACACATTTTTTGCGCTTACATTGCAAACGCTGACTGAATCCTACAAGATAGATCAAAACAATTTACTACAGTATTGTACAACTTAAAAAGGTCTACAAAAAAGTCCGTGATGGTATATGTTTATCTCTTAGGAATAACCCACAATAACCATTTTTTATCCTTTACTTTGTACGAGAAATAATGGCTTATTTACGAAGCGATTTTAAGCAATACAGTATTAATCCTTATCCAATTAAGTATCTTAAATACATTGTGCATTTAATAAAGATCAATATGGCTTTGTACAGCATGTAAATTAAATAAATATTTTCGAAGATATCACAGATTTAAAATGCAGAGTCATAGCAATTTCGGCGATAAATACCGTTTCGGTGATAAATACCGGCAGCGGCGCCAGGCGAACGGGGCGTGGGGGGAGCGGGGTAGGTGCGGTGGGGAAAAAGTGGCTCATCGCTGAGTGCGCGACCCGAACGCGGGCAGACGCGTGAGGGTAGACGTCGTTGACGGTTGTGTCCGTTTTGCGAATTTTCAAGGCACTAGCGATTTGATAAAAACGTATGGTCGCCTCCGCGCATCCCAATCATACCCAACAACTTGCCATTCAATTTTAAACGCCTGCAGTTCCCATTAAAAGTCGCATTTTCAATGACGATCAACAAATCGCAGGGTCAAACCTTGAAGGTAGCAGGCCTACATTTGGGCACGCCATGTTTTTCTCACGGTCAGCTCTATGTGGCTTGCTCACGTGTTTCCAAAGCGAAGAATCTGCATGTTCTGCTGTGAAAAAGATCGTTAAATGTAGTTTATAGGAGCATACTGGAGTAGCTACCTATAGGCCTATGATTAGGGCTCTGCAGTGCTTAGTTACCGTATTTCTTACTTATTACTAGACTAGACGGGACGAACCTGAAGTCCACGCGAACGAAGTCGCGGGCAAAAGCTAGTCTATAACATAAAAATAAGTCGGGTTGTCCTTCCTGATTTCCACGGTTTTGCATTCGTTGGAAAGGTCTCGGGCTGCGTGAGGTTTATTGCTAAGAAAATTCAGGAAAAAATATTTATAAAACGAAATCCACACGGGCGAAGCCGCGGCCAACAGCTTGTATCGTTTTTTTTTTTTTTTTTTTTTTTTTTATGTCTGAAGGTTGACAGACAAGCAAACGGGCCACCTGATGGAAAGTGGTCACCGTCGCCTATGAACATTTGCAACACCAGGGGAGTTGCCAACGCGCTGCCAGCCCTGAAAGACTCTTTTGACGCCATTTTTGAAGAACCCCATATTGTAGCACCTAGGGAACACCTCAGAGGGAAGTTCGTTCCACAATTTACACGTTCTGGGCAGGAACGAACGTGAAAACCGCACCGTTGAGCACTGCCAGGTGTCCAGTCGGTGTGGGTGGAACTTCTCTCTTCGGCGGGTAGTACGGTGTAGGAAAAGAGACGGTGGCACCATGTCAAACAGTTCCGCAGAGCACTCACCATTGTAGAGACGGTACAACACGCACAGACTCCCAATGTCTCTGCGCAGGCTCAGATGTTCGAGCCTGTCGGTAAGTCCTGGATCGTTAACAATACGAACGGCGCGTTTTTGTAGGGAGTCAAGTGGACCAAGCTGGTATTTGGGGGCTCCCGCCCACAAATGAGAGCAGTATTCCAGATGGGGCCGCACTTGGGCCTTATAAAGCTGTAGTAGCTGCCCCGATGTGAAATACTGCCTCGCTTTGTTAAGCACCCCCAACTTTTTGGATGCCATAAAAATGTTCGTTAAAAATCGTTATAAAAATGCTCTCTTATAATTGGAAGGATGGTACCTACAACCTGACACAATGGTGAATGCTTCTGAATTTTTTAATATTTTCCGGATTTTACCACTAAAGTTTATTGTTAACCAGTTTCCTTTACAAAAAACAGGTCAATACAATATGTTCAAGCGCAATTTTTTTACAACTGGCAATGAAGTCTAGCGTCACCGTCACGGCTGGATGTTGACAGCCAATGTCATCTGCAAGTACCTACCTACCTACTGTTCGTTGTTCGTGTGAAGAGAATACCAGGTATCAGTTGTATCAACTCTATCAACTACATACAGGAGCGGATTTGATACGTTGGCAGGCCTATGAAAGATATGCCCCCACCCATAAAGCATAAAAAGTTAGATAAACTATAGAAATTAAATTAAAATAAAAAAAAACGATAGTCAGTAAGTGATTTAATTAATTCTTCTAATAATCGTAATTGCCATACATGTAATTTTTTTTCGCGAGATGCTATATGGACACATTTTTGAGATTTTACACGTACGCGCGTAGGTAACTATTTAAAACAAAAACGACCAAATTTTGCCGCCCCCTAAATTTTGCAGCCTTAGGCCCGAGCCTACTCGGTCTATAGGGAAATCCGCCCCTGACTACATAGTAAGATCGGATGCAAATTGTGAAAAGAGCTTCACTGCGGCGTTCCCACGGCATTATAGTAGGTATAGGGCCCCTCAAAATAGAATTAGGTATACTTAAATATAATCCCATCCAACATAGTATTTATCAAAACTTGAGTCGTACAAAAATATCACTTTAGAGTTACATTATATTTCACAAACGAATCCCTTAATTTAAAAATCTTGTTTAAATCTCCCACTTTAATCATTTATCCAACGACACCTTACAATATATGGTAATGATCACGTAGAATACGCGAAAAAAATGTATCCTGCCTAACACTTTCCGGTGATTTTTTTCATGATTTTATTTACCATTTTGGTAAAATTATTAAAATACAATCCCTGCTCAGACCACTCACAATACCTTCAATAGATTTATTGGTATGGTGTTGTGAGTGGTATATATTCGTGCAAACTTACAGCTTATTAACACAGTCTCTAAAAATTTGAAAATCATGAAATATAAAAATCAAATGGTACTGAATTAGAGCAGTTTTTTCCTTTTCATCTGGCAAAGACTTTTTCCATCCGGAAAAAGGGTACTTAAACATTTTGGCAGTTCCTTAATTTAATTGCAATTAGATGTTGTGGTACTGGCCCAGTTTTTGAGGTCGGAATAAGTTCTTTCAATAGTAGGTTATTCGTTATCACCATAGAGCAACACGGGCCACTGGCCGCGGCGGACTGGAGGGGAGTAGCCATAGCGTTTATTATCGATGCAAAACAGTCTGTCATTTTTTGCAGGGGGAAATGCGTGCGACACACACGCACACTACAAAAATCGTCTATTACTACGAAACTCACACCTTGACTTTAACAAAATACAGAAACAATTTCACGCACACATTTAAACATCTAGGCGACAGGTATAGGCCTATTTGGGCTTGTACTTTGACAGAGGGGAAAGCCTGCATATGGCTACTCCCCTCCGGTGTTGCTCTATGGTTATCACAGACAAAAAACAGGTAACAATAACCAACAAGTGAGTTAGCGTGGTTACTTTAACAAATTGATAATGCAAAGAAAGCGAGAAACATTCTTCGATTATTCAAGAGTGAGATTTGCCTACGAAATTCTTCTTAAAGAATGCGAGAGTTGTTTTCACTGTAAAAGGCCTAAGATACCTAGTCAAGTCTGGTGGACTTGCACTCAGTACCCAATGGCTACATTCAATTAAATTGGCACATTTCGGTGGAATGCTATCCAATTATTCCGTTGACAATTATTTTTGCCCGAGGGTGACGGTGGTCCAATTTGTAAGGTCACCCCAGCACCTGTTGAATGGAATGTTACTTGTGACATTGCATGGCCGAGTGAATGTCTCAAACAGATAACCAAGTGGTCTGACCACTGAAGCGTTCGTAGAATTATGGAACCTTAATTTGATACGTCTTATTAACTCTTAAGGTTATGCACTGACTGGTGTTTGCATTCTAATGTGTGAGAGTATGTGTGTCGCTTTATTCAAGTTGTTTCCATTGCATCGCAAATAATTTATTAGATGCGATCTTTGAGCATCTGATGATCTAATATGAAAAACATGAATCAGTGAGCAAAACGAAGTTTTTTTTAAATTTATTTTACAAACATTCTTACAAATAAGGTTGTTACATGCTAAGACACACATAAAACCATTACGGGTTTATTTGTGTGGGTGGTCAATCTTCCTTAAATTATAATGGTAGATATACATTCTCATTAATTATTATTAATATAGTGAATCCATAAAGATTTGTTTCAAATAGAAAGGAAGGGTATGATTTAAGGAGAATACCACCTATACCTACAGGGATAGGTGGTCTGTTATAGAGGCATATATATACTCATGCATATATGGATATACCCACAATTCACCAGTTAACATACCTACAAGCCAATTATATAGCCAATCAATGTTTGACACAATGAATGCTTCGATTGAGTGAGTCAGCGCCATTCAAAGTTGACAATAGCGTATGGGGGTCAATTGTAAACTGTTCCCATTGTTAATGATGTTTTTTTTTCACCCACATTGTGACGAGGTATTGGACACAAGTGAAACATTTGGTTTGAAGATACCTACTTACGCTGTCTGAGTGGCGGCCATTGTCGCATAAAAAAAGTTAAGCATCACAAATTGAATTTTAACTTTTTTCGTAAAATGATCAAATGTAACAAGACATAAATGAAGATGAAGAGGCTAAATGAAGAGATTTAATGTTTTTTTTAATAGGAGAGTAGGTACCTAGCTTGAAAATGGAATTCGTCGCTTTACTCATATGGATATAGGAGTTACATTTGATTCGATAAGAACCTAACAGCTTAGGTTATAAGGTTGGTAAAAAGAATCAATGCTTATAATTGATATACAAATTTGTATATCAAAAAAAGAAAAATTAGGGTAAACGTAAGGGACTCCGCGTGAACTTACATACCTACTTACCTAAGTATAACTAAGGCTTTAAAATCCACTTTCAACGCCATAATTAAATGATGGGTACCTAATGTTGTAATTAGTTATTATTGAAATAAAACTAGTTTTCGGATTTATCTCGCGTATATTAGACTAAAATGATTATTTAAAATCGAACCCGACGTTTATATACGCGAGATAAATTCGAAAACTAGTTTTATTTCCATGAGTGCAGCTCGCGAAAACCTAAGAACATACTAAATTAGTTATTATATTTGCAAAATAACGCACTGTTTGTAGGTACATTGGCATAATACTATAATTTTATAATAAATCTATACCTACCTAATAACTATTTTACACGCACTAATTGTTAAATTAATGAATCTTGTCTGGTTGGTAAGTGTTAAATGGGCATAAAATGACCATTAACCGCTTTCACCTCATTGCTGTTTAGAGGAAAACAATTTAACTAGATGAGTTTCGTATTCCAAATGATACAAAAAGATATTAACCCGAATATGGAGTTATAAAAGACCTACTTTTTAGTTTTAATAACATTATACTATAATAATAATGGCTGCCACTGGCGCTTAAAGAAAATGTACGATGACCCATTGTTTACATTGAATTACTGTAAAGGCGCGGGCCCACCGAGACGCATGCTGTGCACGGACACGCGGCGCATTTTAGCTGCGTTTATTAATTTGTTTGACAACGTGGGTCAATGTTTCCACTGGAGTACATGAAGACCCACGAATAATGTGTTCGTGGCGTGGCACGGCGCACTGAGGCTACGCACGTCCTACTGCAATAGATATGCGAGCTGTACATAGTCGTGGGCCATATTCGAATACTCCCAGTGGAAACGTACTCACGTTGTTTTTTTTATGTAATGGAAGTGGTAAACATGCATGCAGTTCACATTGATGTTAAGTGATGACTGCAGCCTATAAGACACCCACACAAAGACCAAGGTCAAAATGCAGATGCGTTACCACTCCTGAGGCAAAAAGTGTTATGCCTCTGAGCCGGAAATTACAGGGCCGTACATTACCACCTGACCGGAACACGACAGTGCTGAACATACCATTAAGTGGCAAGTATATTAGGTAATGCGGTGGTGCCTACGCCCGCGAGCTCCGTCACTGGAGCTCTACCACCAGTAAAATTGATAGCGTTGGTAGCGTTGAGCTATGTAACCACCTGTTCGAGCTAGCCACGCATGTGTCAATGACGTCAATTCATGTGTAGCCTCTTCGTGGGTTGCAGTGGACACTATCACATACAATTTCATATAAAGCGAAGCTTAATACACGTGCGCAGCCTCTCCGTGTGCTGCGGTGGGCCCGCGCCTTTATAGGCCAACTACCTACTAAGGTACATCTTTACGAAATAACGATGCACCTTGCGCCTGTCACAAGAAATTGTTTTGTCAACTTTACGATCAGTAATATAGAATCATTTATCCCTTTTAAAATACAGGTAGCACCTTTTACTCAACCCAAAATAGTTTCGACGTTTTATGTTGACGCGTATAGGATATATCCATAGAGTAACACGGGCCACCGGTCGCGGCGGACTGGAGGGGAATAGCCATAGCGTTTCTTACCGATGCAAAACAGTCAGTCATTTTTTGCGGGGGGAAATGCGTGTGACACATACCCACTACAAAAATCGTCTATTACTACGAAACTCACACCTTGACTTTAACAAAATACATAAAAAAATTCAGGCACACATTTAAACATCTAGGCGACAGGCATAGGCCCAATTGGGATTGTACTTTGACAGAGGGGAAAGCCTGCATATGGCTACTCCCCTCCGGTCCGCCGCGGCTGGTGGCCCGTGTTGCTCTATGCCCATGTCGGATCATATGCCGTGACGATCGTCCGACGCAATTAATTCCACGGCATTTCAACATTTGGGTGAAGAATGTGGAAAAAAGTTTATCAAGAAACGTGAAATTATTCCCTATTGGTTAAACACACCTTCGCTGAGTGACCTTGTAAAGTTCAGTGCTGAGTTTGGTTGATTTAAGTAAAGGACTTATTATACGGCACGGTATTCAGGGTACGATAACAAGGGTCAGGGTAGTGTAATAACATTTAGGGAGTTAGGGCCCTAATTAGAGCGACCGGAGCGGCCCGTGTATTTGTACTGTGATTAGAGTGAGGGCGCTGTCGACCGGATACTTCGCATCGCATAGTGTAATAAGCGGCAACCCGGCGCGAGGCCACGCCCACCCTTTCTGTCGGATCCTGAATGCCGTGTCGTGTAATAGCCTTTTAAGTATACCTAGGTACCTACTTTTATATGTCATTATTAATACTATTATTCTGAATGACTCACGGCTCCGCGGGTTAATATGGGCTTGAGGAAATCAAAAAACTGGTAAAACACGTTTGTCTATGTAATTTAAATTATATACGTAAGTATCTGGTAGTATGTACAAACTTTATTATACTTCTATAGGTCGTTCTAATGCCAAGGGGTCGCGAGAGGACTCTTTTTTTTCTTTTTTACTACGCAAGACTGACCAAAACTTTTTTACCAAATAATATATAACTGCCAAATCGTGCATCAATAAGTACGTACCTCTTTTTACCCTTTTGGGTTAAAGTTAGGCGTGAAGTTATTTGCTTCTTGACAAGCCATAATGTAGCTCAGTAACAAAATTGTATGATAAAAATTTATGAACAATTATATGGAGAAAAAAATGCAATTGACGCTCTAATTAGGTAAATTGAAACAGCTGTACCTAGGTATTGCATCGGCAAATGTCAGCCAGTGACATCACTACTGGCAAGGCTATATTTTTTGTCATCCATATTGACTTGGACACTTATTCTGGCTAATAATAGATTCGAATAGGAAATAATTTATTCAATACGTTCCAATAAATGAAAGGCTATAGCGGATATTAGAAAAGATACAAAATGGTCACGTATTTATCAAAATCAAACAAAGAACTTGGTTAAAAACGATCATAATAATAATATTATGTTGATGTACCTAGATGGTAGTCTACATAAAAAAAAACTTCATAAAAATCCAACTCTAACTCCGAGTAGACAGGTAGGTACTCCTCCTAACACGTCAGGGTTAGGGAGTGTGGATGGACTCCAAAGTGAGCTCAGTACCTTGAAATGATAATATTCAGATGTAAATACGTACATAAATTAAGAAACACTATTAAAACCCTACCATGTCTATACAAATTTTGAGGGTTGCCCTCGATTTCTCCTTGATGCCATCATCAGATCCCAATTGGTGGCAATGAGACCAAGCCGAACGTTTTATTTTGTAAGGAAGGTGACACCAAGCGTGCAGCTCACATTAATGTTAAGTGATGACTAAAAGTAGAAGTCAAAATATAAATACGTTGCCATCCCTGAGCCCTAAGGTCATGTCTCTGTGGTAGTTATTACGGGGCCATACATTACCATCTAACCGGAACACGATATCGCCTAACACTATCATTTATATCGGCAGTTAGGCGGTGGCATGAAACTCTACCACCAGTAAAAAACGTTACAAACGACATAAAAAAAGCCAAATCGGAATAATTGGAGAACATACATAATTGTCTCTATAAAATACGTGTAAATGACAGTCATGGAATGTGAAGCCGCCAGCGGCTACAGAACAATTGAAAATAGATTGTCAAATTTTTCTCGTGCCGCCTCGACGGAAAGGAGATGTTGCAAAAATGTATGGACCTCCGGCCATGTATTGTACACAATATCATTAAACAGGCAAAATCAATATAAAAACGTTTTTTACTGTATATTTTCACTTCTTTAGCTTTGTTTGCAGTTACAAAACATAATTTGCACTCAGAATTGCAACTCAAAACTAACATGGCGAATATGGCGGGCGATGTTATTGTGACATTTTCGTTTTTTTAAATTGTATTTTGATTATAGAACTTGGAGAAAAAGTAATATTTTCTAAATACTATCAAAATCGATTGATACCAAGTGTCGGCTGTATCACCGCCATGCTTAACATATGTAGTTGAAAATGATAAAATCGTTTGAATTAAATGTGGTTGTAACTCTAAAATATATTCTTGAATAAATTAATTGTATTTTTTTCGGATTCTTCTTTAATTTACCCATTTTTTGAGGACATGTACGAACCAGGGCCGAGCTCGCAACATCTCCTTTAACGTTTGAGTGTTCGGCCATAACTAGATCTAATTTAGACATTTATTATAATAAAATAAACTCTTCTTAATTACAAATCTTTTATCGTTGAATGTAGCTTAATATCTAAATCAGGTTTTATAACACAAGTCAGAAGCTCAGAAGAGGCAGCGAGCGTGAGAAAGGAAGCTAACGGACAAACTGGTTAGCTGGTTGGTACGACCCATTTCATTTTGGTTCACGCTGCGTTGGCGCAGCCGAACCCAATGTGTTGGTAGCAAACAGAGATTAATGAATGGAAACATTTTTTTAATAAGATAATCTTATGTCCTGTATTATTTGAAACAATTGGGATAGGTGGTTTTTTTAATGTATTGGAATTGGTAAACAAGCATGCAGTTCACATTGATGTTAAGTGATGACTGCAGCCTATGGACACTTACACAAAGACAAAGGTAAAAATGTAGATGCGTTACCACTCTTGAGGCCTAAGGTGTTATGCCTCTGTGCCGGAAATTACCATCTGACCGGAACACGATTGTGCTGAACACTACCGTTTAGCGGCAAGTATATTAGGCAATGCGGTGGTGCCTACGCCCGCGAGCTCAGTAGAGCTCTACCACCAGTAAAGTGGTGTGTTGGTTTTAATACAAGCTAACCCTACTAACCTTTCTTTTATACGAGCAAACAGTTTCTCCCGGAGCAGTACTATCGCGGCGATGCCCACGTGACACAATGATCCTATGTCGTGGGTGCTGTTGTACACACACAGCACATACATCAACACCCAGACACGAAAAAAATAACTGCAGGCTTTACAAAAAAATTGTTGAGAGAAATTGTCATCTTTGGAGGAGGCCTTTACCCAACCTGGGGACCTAGCTAAAGGAATAATAGTAAGACTACTAGGATTAAGTAAAAAAAAAATATGTGTTAGTAAGTCAACATTTTTAGAGACCGAAACAAAAATTGTAGCATGTACTTAGCTTTGGTCAAAATAAAGTTTTTTTAATTAATTTATTTTATTTTATTCACGAGGTACGAACTAGTGGGCCTTGGTATAAACGATCGTCACATACCACTGAACCAACTGACTCGTGGACTGTCTGGGTGTTTGTGTCTGTATGCAAAACGAAATAGATAACTAAGGTCGACTCTCAACTGATCCTGAAATAGAAGCTAGGGTTTTTCCAATTTTATTTATCTATTCGGTGGTATGGAACCCCCTAACACTGAATCTGCGCTCTATTTACTCCGAGCCACGAGTGCAAGTAGAATATCATATCATGACGATCACATTGATCGTCATGATATGATATTCTACTTGCACAATGTTATTTCAAAAGTATTGCTTTTATCTTGTATCGATAAGATGTTAAAACGTAACGTCACGCCTGTAATTCCCGAATATACAGAGGTAAATGCATGGATTCAAGCATATACCCACGATTCGCCGGTTACGTTTTGGCCCATGTAACAGGTGGCGAGCCTGTTGACATCTCCGGGCACATTAGCAAACTTCGAGGTACTGGGAAATTTCCAGAAAATGGATAAATGCCAATAGAACCAGAGAAAAAGGATTTTATACAATTATCTCTGATAACCCCCTACCCGGGTATCGAACCCAGAACCTCAGTGTAGTAGTCCTGCTACCACCAGGCTACCGAGGCAGTCAAATCATTATTAGACAAGATGTTGATTTTTCAATAGAAAAAATTCAACTCAGTTAAGCAATCAACCCCAGGAACTATCTTTAGTTACTTTAAATCAGTGGTTAAAACATGTAGGTATCGTACGTACGTAAAGTGTTCTAAGCATACGCTTAGGGAAACAGGCGTGAAGCTATGAAGTAATAAGTTGAGTATTTCAATATAGAATAAACAAAAATTAAAATATCACACATTTATTTTACATACAACTTATCTTTAATTTCCGCAAGGAAAATAGTTTTTATTATTTTTCTAATGTCATTTTCGCTTTCTAATATGCAATAAGCACAATATTCTTTATAACTTTATAATAATATAACGAATTATATGAAAAATTATAAAATAACTCACTTGCATAAAGTAATTCTTAATTTCGGCGAATGAGAACATTTTTTCAACCACTTCACTTTCCACCGACATTAACATTAAATTAAAAGCAAAAGAAAAAACAAAAACGCAAATCTTCCACAACAAATAGAAAAGACTTCGTAACAATTCACGTAAAATCATAATTTACTTCCATTATAACTTTTTTAGAAAATGGAAATAAAAATGAGGAAACAATTGTTTATGAAAATAATACAAATTGTCGCGACGTACGTGTCGCAGTCTTCGATGAACTGATAATGATTGCGTCGTCCGATTACATGATTACATCAATGAGTCAGGTAACATGTAACGAGTAACGAGACATCGATTGCATTTCTATGAAAACAACGCATTACCGGTTCCATTTGTACACCGGTTTTCATTTCGTTTTTTATTGGATACTTTTTTTTTTTTCTAAATTAAAGGGCTTTATCGCACATGCGATTATGTCGCCCTGGTTAGGTAAACAAACTAAACAATAACTTTAACTTTGTCTTAAATTAACAAGTTTGTAAAGTGTCCTAGCTGAGTCGGATAGCGGTTCAGCTAGAGCACTGTTACAGAAGCCTAATTCACTAATCTTGCTTGCTATCTTACTTCTATGTTCACTGTTATATTAACATTCCATTAATACATGGTAAACATCATCTATACAACTAACGCAATAATCACAATTTGGGGACGAACTCTTTGCCATGAGATACAGAAATTTATTACCCGGTAGGTGTCCAGAGCGAAGTCTTAGTGCGGTCACCATATCTCGTCTATTTAAATAAGAGTTATCTATCCACGGGGACCTCAAGGGATGCGGTTGTATCGTTCTGTACCAAATACCTTTTTCTCGCGACCTTTCATCGAAGTATTCTTTCCAGGAATATAGCAGTCTAATTGGATACTATATGGGCATGTAATTATGACCATTACATTTATCCTAAAAGAAACTAGTGGTAATGCATTTTGATCTTCGGTTGTTACGTAGATTTTTTTTAATGTAATGGAAGTGGCAAACAAGCATGCAGCTCACATTGATGTTAAGTGATGACTGCAGCCTATAGACACTAATAGAAAGACTAGAGGTCAACATGCAGATGCGCTACCACTCCCGAGGCCTTTTTTTATGTAATGGAAGCCACAAATAAGCATGCAGTTGACATTGATATTAAGCGATCACTGCAGCCTATAGACACTAACACAAAGACCAAGGTCAAAATGCAGATGCGTTACTACTCCTGAGGCCTAAGGTGTTATGCCTCTGTGCCGGAAATAACATACCACCTGACCGGAACACGATAGTGCTGAACACTACCATTTAGCGGCATGTATATTAGGTAATGCGGTGGTGCCTGTGCCCTCGAGCTCCGTCACTGGAGCTCTGGAGCATTTTGATCTCCGGTTGTTACGTAGATGTCAATAGGCTGCAGTTTTGAGGAGCCAGTTACTCGTAGTAGTCCAGCGGTGTGTGGCGACCCTATGAACCACTCACGGGTTTGATCCCCCCGGTACCGGAACTGCATGCTTATTTTTACATGCAGCAAAATTACACAAAAAAAAACAAAATATGTTTTTGTAATATATCTCAATGTCTAAGACAAACATTTTTTTTCAAATAAATAGAAATATGAAAGATATTTCTCGAAGAATATAAATTTGATTATTAAGTACCTAATATGAGTAAAATCATCGTATCTGAAGGCTTTTAATGGATTTGTTTTATGGTTTGTATTATGACAAAAATAAAACAATACCGTATTAAAAACATTGTGTTTGTAATAAAATAGAAACTGTAAAAGAGATCATCTAAACAAAATTTGGGATAAATAAAATTATCATAACGTTATCGATTGATCGAAAAATAACTTAAAAGAGACATAAAACTCATTTAACAACTTTAAAATTGCAGTTAAGATAAATAAGCTTACATCCTCGTAAATTTTAAACATGAATACGCTTAAAATAACATCTTTAAAACACCAACCATTATCAGTGCTTGTTATGCGTACAAACAGAGTACGGTTGTAAATAAACCAGAAATAATTCTCATTATGAACTAAACTCCCTACGCCCACCCGAACTATTTATAAACTATAAACTATTATTAGTTCATGTTACTGACCTGCTAGTTTATTCGAATTGTGGTAAACTTTACCAGGAAGTTTGTTTTGTGCTGCTTTATGTTTAAATTCTTAAGATGAGATCAAATTTAGAATATTATCTCGGAAATAATAAAGAACCTTACAATGTTTGTTGAACCTTTTAAAGATGTTTTGACGAGATGGGAATTGATTTTAATTTTGCCAAAGGTTTTCTTTCTCTTTTAATTTTTTATTTGCCACTTTTTTGAGTTTTTACAAGACCATCTAAATAAGTAACGAATTAATTATCTTTTAATCAATAGCTAGCGGCTACAACGATTTAAGCCTTTCTATACATAAAACTAACTCTAACTGCCTCAAAAAATTCAACAATGTTTTTTTTAATCTGATTTTTACCTTTAACAAATTGTTTGATATCGTTAGTTAAATAGATTTCGAGCGAAGAAATTATTTTGCAAACAATTTCTTCGACTTTGGCTCTCAAAGTTAGTTGATTGCACAGTTTTTCTACTAATTAGGCATAAAAAGTTTGAACTGTTTCATCCGTGGTGTGGAAATATTTAACAATATAGTTGCATATTTGTACATAAAATTAAGAATAATTTATACGTTTAAATGTGTGTAATAAATATTATATTCGTGTACAGCCTTGTATTATTTGAAATTTTGAAGTTTTTACATAATTGTTAATTTACGCTTACACATTATCTATCACAATTTAGTAACATTTCAACAAAGAAGTATTTTATTAGACATGAAATCTTTCATAACTTAATTAAGTTAACTAGGTATGCATACATTTCATTGGAAATAAGTTACATATATTTCTTTATAATGTTAGAATTGTTCCTATATTTATTTTGAAATGCATGTGTCTCTGTATGTGAATAGTGATTTAGTATGTAATATAATTAAATTATGGCTTTAAAATATTTCAAATACAAAGGTTCGATTCTAAGAATTGATCACGGATCTAAAACTGACGCATTGAACTTGATCTTGAACAATTGTTCAATAAATCAAGCTTGAAACACAAAGACAATACGCTTATTTGACCAAAAGTCACGTGCAGTTTAGTAAAAGAAGGACCAATGTTGGACACGTTTTTCTATTCTTATTGCATTGTGGCCTAACAATCGTGCCAACCTTATGGAAGATATATGGTTATGAAAAAGTTTACGCATTATTTATTATTCATAAACGTAAGAACAAAATTTACGAATTACGACGTAGTTACTCGTATAATACGGTTTGATTTTGTCAATTCTATGTCAATTGAGTAAAATAGAAAAACATAAAACAGTTATTAGCAACAAGTTAGCTAAAATACGTTTATGAATAAGGGGACTAGCCTACAATTAATGTGGTCGAACTACATAGGTATTTATGAATCTTTGACTATAATTTATTTCACAAGAGCCAAATCATAAATGTTAATTGCTCAATGTATATGTCGATGATAATAGGTTTTAAAATGAATTATGAATACTGAAAAAAATAGCTAGTTATAGTAAGTTAATAATTTGATCGCCGATATTCTCAAAAACGAATGTGAAATGTGCTAAAAACACTGAAGCTTAAGAAGTTAAGATGAAAAGGAAAGCAAACAAAGAAAAAGTTAATATGAAAAATATAGTTGATTCAGGTCGGTCGTTAAGATTCTTCAGAGAAGGGAAGTTAAAAAATCTTAAAATACATAAAGGAAATGAGGAAACGCCTGTTAATCATTGAGAACACATCACTCATCGACTCGACGCGTCTTCACATGTGGTAGTACCCATGTGGGATGTAAACGATGAAAGAAGTGATACTTAAGTACTTAGTTTAACAAGTAACCATGTTTTATGTCCTGGTGTTTGAGTTTATCATAATAAGAAATGTTTTACGATAACATTGATAACACATTCATTGTTATTTGTTTTTTAAATCACTGCAGACTTTATGAGCACCTTGAAAACTCAATTGTGTGAACAAAGACATATAAAACACAATGTAATGATCGACTTGAATTGAATTCGTAATTTATTATATATATTATAATAAATTACGAATTCAATATAATATATAAATAATATTTTATATAATAAGCTTTTATTGAAGCCTGTACTTTATAACCAATAAAGTACAGGCTTCAATAAAAGCTTATTACTGTAGAAGATTTATGATAAAAGTATTAGATAAAATGTATTAAAATAATCTGATTTAATTTATTCAGATTATATAAAAAACTATAACGACGATTTTAAATCTTTTACATGTCGAATTGATAACCTTCTTTTAAATTTTGAAGCCGGTTAAAAACGTTGGTGTACATTCAAAGTATTTATTAATGAACTAAAATATATTGAAGCAAATATACGAATTGACCGACGTTTTATACTCATCCTGATCATTGAAGTGGAAATTGAAAACAGAAATTATAATCATTAAAAATAAAATCGATAATCGAAAAATTAGAAAGCTATATATTCAGAATCGGCAACAACTGTATGTTAGATGTGTCTATAAGACTAGATAGTTTTTATAGTAGATACCCAACCAAATATACCATTAACTTTTCTGTGTGTTGAAGTATATTTAATATTTTGATCGAATTACTTTTCAATCGTTCGAAAGGTTATATAGTTCACATAATGTGAGGTTCTTAACGTAATGAACGAGACTATAGACCGGCACTCCAAATTACTTAATAACAGCCTTCGGTCATGAATAGGTTAAAAAGGTAAAGTTAAAAAATCATACCACATTCCTAGTAAATTGATGACTTAGACAATTACATAATGTACATATTACGTGGTTTATTAAGGTCGACATTATTACCTTTCTTCCTGGATGATTTGCTAATTAGCTGTTCAACTGGATCTGACTCGCATGTATGTGAAACTGTATTAAATTGTTTAATTGTTGCTGGTTCTGCTACTTGATGCAGTACCAGCTACTTACTACCTTTCTATGGGTTTACGGAATTAGATTAAAAGAGTTCGTTCCGTTATAATGATTAATCAACGTTTAATTTAATTTTACATTTCAGTAACTAAAATTACAGACAACATAGCAAAAAAAAAGAAAAATAGAAAGAAAAACATAACTTCGGACAGGAATCGAATCTGCGACCTCAGGATAACCAGTCCAGCTAAGTTTTTCTTTCCATTTTTTCTTTAATTTCTAACGGTCACTCGCATGTGTTTTTGAGAAAAATAAAATATTACAATTACACACAAACCTCATTATTCATAAACGTACAATAAATACGTTTTAGCTATAGAATGCATTGTCAAATGTGCAGGATAGAAAAAGACAAAGGAGAGATTAACAAAACTTTAGCTAAAATACGTTTATGAATAAGGGAGCAAATGTTTTGCTGGATAGAAAGTTACTTACAACTATCTTCTATTTCTACAATCAACTTAAATTAACTGCTACTGATTTTTAAAAGTTACGCAGTCTTACTGTAAGTTGTGTCCGAGTATCAAAATACAACCTACTCCGAACCTTCCTTCATCTGAGTTCATGGTAGTTTTAAATAGAGTACCTATTTATTTTGGGATCATTTTATACTATAACATGGAACTAGAGAACCGCAACATGAACTAGATCGGTCGTTAAAAGTAAAAACACTAAATTTAGGTTAACTTAAAAATATTAAGCAATTTAAGCAAGTTGAGCATCTGCTATGTGCAAATAAAAAAAATAAAACAAATTGTCGTTATTCCATTATACGAGAGAATGAAACAGGCATTCGCATTGCATTAAAAGTTTCTACGAGTATAATTTGTTTAACGATAACATTGTATAATATCCTTGTAAATAATATAAGCTTAGATTTTAACATTAATACAGAATTGCGGAAGCTCACATGGACCTCTGCTAAGCAACTACGGTAATCGATTTGTTTTGAACTAATAGAGATTTTTTTACCCGGAATAGATCATTCGTATATGACTTTAGAAATAAAGATGTAAAAAATTAACGACAGACATAAAATATAAAATCAGATTATAGACAAGATGATTTGCAATAAAATTATTTACGCTCTGTGGAATTTCTAGTCTATTATGTATTCAAAGTTTCCCAATCATAATTTCAAGATTAGACCAGAAAGACTGTCATAAAACAACTGTTATTCTTTATTATTTCACATAAAATAAGATTATGCTGTTTTAAATTTGCAAAGAACTTCTAAATACAGATTCACAGTAGAATTTAAAACTGAACTTTCACTTAAAAAATAGTATCAGTTATATAATGTACTACGATTAATATTTTACTGAAAATAACAGAATTTCAACAGTATAAAGCCTTAACTTATTCAGTGGGAACCTATTATTTCGTAAACGTAACTTCACGCCTGTAATCCCCGAAGGGGTAGGCAGAGGTAAATGCATGCATTCAAGCATACATGCAAACACCCACGATTCGCCGGTTACGTTTTGGCCCATGTAACAGGTGGCGAGCCTGTTGACATCTCCGGGCACATTACCAAACTTTGAGGTACTGGGAAATTTCCAGAAAATGGAAAAATCCCAATAGAACCAGAGACAAAGGCTTTTTCACCATTATGTCTGATAACCCCCTACCCGGGAATCGAACCCAGGACCTCAGCGTAGTAGTAGTGGCCTGCTACCACTAGGCTACCGAGGCAGTTTTATTCGTACTGAGAAATAAGTTTTAAATTTAATCGAAAAACCAGTCTTCACCAAAACTTATGTACCCATAAAAACGACCTTGGCAAAGAGAGGGGAATACTAAATAAGTTTCTCAGTAAGTCGTAAAAATGCAGCAAAAAACACAAGGTCTAGCTAGGTCTACATAGACTCCCACATGACAGCATTGGTTAACAGAATTCCGAAACTTGAATCTGTTAATGTGTTTGCAGTAAATAGAAATGAATCTACTGCTTGGTGCGTGAACCTTTTCAAAATTCTTCAAACAAAACAATCCACATCAATAGTAGAGGAATGCGTGAATGGTTATCAACCAATGTTTACAAAAAAACTGATTAACGAAAGAAATACATAATCTGATTTTATTAAGGTAAGTCGTGACTCACGATAACTGGATAATAGGATTTATTAGGTTGATAATGTATAATTCACTGACGCATCTGACTGTCTAATGACATATCTGCAATTGTTTAGCAAAACAATACAAATGTTAGTGATAGCGATATCAGATCTTACTTATGAATAGCAAGTAATCAATGACATTATCCCTAAATACAATTTATCAGTCGTAGGCGAAGATAGTATTATTATATTTGCTCTGACACGCGTAAATATTAATTAATTAAAAGTTGGACAAAACTTTACACTTAATTACACGTCACAAGAAAAATATGACAATATCGAACTCCTCAAGTTATTTGTGTATATTTACAAGTTAGTATTTTTTCTTGTGACTTGAAGTTAGGACGAGCCTATTCACATTAATTACTATTATTTACTATCGTATCGATTATAAAGGCGCTGAGATATTTGTAAGTACCTATTTTAGTTCACGTTTTGGCTCACAAATAAACCAAAGTACATACGTAAGAAAGATCCAATAATGGCTCAAGTTGTTAAGTGCATGGTGAATCAATGAGGATAGGAATTATGACCCACAAAACTAATTATAATAGTAAATGGTGACGAATGGAGTGCTTGGTAAAATTTAAAAGGTATTTTTTTTTTACCATTGGTTCAATACATTTTATAGAACATGTGGCGATTTCAATTACAATTCCTTTGTCATGTTTTTCTAAATAACTTTGGGGTTTTATTTGGTTGACATTTGAATTTTTATGTGTTAATAATCATTTAATGTAATTTTAGTGTTTTAAGTCAATTTCAGCCATAAGCGGCTTATGTTAATTGATAATACCAAATATTTAATATGTGAAACTTGATAGTTTAGGGATTACAGGCCAAGTAGAGTGCGATTTTCTGATCGATGAATAAGACAAGATGTGCTTCTCAGAGCAAAGTAGAGATTATGACATGTTTGTGAAACATAATAAGAAGTGAATTTTAAATTGCAACTTACATTCAAAGTAGAAGTAGTCTGTGAATAAGTAAGATAACTTATTCCTACTTCATTCATAACTGGCTTTCTTAACTGTGAATTTGTAGAATTAACGATGTTCAAAACTAGAAAGATATAATTTGATTGCTTCTCTTTTTGCCTATCGCATATTTAAGTTTCGAAGAGATCGAAGACCCCATAGTATTTAATGTGAGTTAACAGGTTCATTGGCTATTCAGTATTTGACTAAAACACGATCTATCCACAAATGATTTATAAGTTTGTATATTTTTGGCATCATGCAGCTTTATTTCTTTTAGTATTTTTCATAGCTTAGTTAGTTTTGTCTACTGTTGACATTTACAATTTTTTAAAGGTCAAAGAGCATTTGTATTTTTTAATAATAATCGATTGGTCTCGGTCATTTGGAATTTTGCGCTGTTAACTGAATTATTATTGCAATAAAAACACTTTTAGTGCCTCGTTAAAATCCTCAATCGTATCGATTGTTAACATGCTTATAACGGTTTATACTATGTACCTATGTATTCGATTAAAGAAACTTAAACTTTAGAACTTTTTTCAATATAGTCATGAGATTTCAGTAAATACCTATACTCCAAAATTTCATTGGCTCCGGTGTATTTCTTTGGGGGCTTAATTTATTGAGCAAAAATGTAGTCCTCATATGGAACTCAGATGAGCTATTTATTTTCACACGCTTAGAAGGATCAATACAAAATTAGTTTTTGTTAGAATCATTCATAGTGTTCTTTGTGTGATAAAGATATCATAAATAATAGCAAAGTTCTGAAGTTTCACGATTGATTTGCCACTTTTAGATCTAAATTTGCATTTCCTCATACTAATCTCAAAAAGGTCAAGATCAACTTTGATGATATTTAAACTGAGAAACCTTTATCGCTGTTCTAAAAATTAGTTGTAACCATTGTATTTTTTATATTATCAACAGTTTATGGTTTATACGTGAAAAAATCTTCCGTGACGCCTGTAGACCGACAAGAGAAATTTACGAAAAATTTTATGCGACAGCACAAATAAACAAGATATCGTGTTCATATGTCTTAAGATAACGTCTTGCAAGTTGACAAAGAAAAAATTTGACGTGACTAGCCATGCTAATCCAGATTTCTAATTAATTATTTTTTACTAGGATTATAGTTATCGTTTGAAGAGTTCGTTTTCTCTGTACTCTGTCAAATACTTGACCTCATTAACAAGAATTTAAGTAAAGAAAGTCGAATATATTTTATATTTTTTGTTCAAAGAAAGAATTGGGGGCTTTGTCTTAGTTCTATCCTGAGACTATCCGATTTTTGATCTCTATGTATGTGTAGCAGAAGTTGATGAATGTCATTTGTGATTATAATATTCAGTGATTGCAGTCTATCGTACAATTTCTTGAGGTAATTATCTACTAATGTTATATTTAGGATTATAAAAGTTTGTTGCAATTTCTTTTTATGTGAATGTGTTCTCTTTTGTTGCGCGTTTTCTTCTTTTATTTGTAATATTGCTTGTATATTTGATTTTATATTAATTACATAAAATTAAGTATTCTATTTTGATGACAATTCGGTGGTTTTAATTGATAGTTAAACTTAATTTAAAATTTAATGGTAGTTGGCCCCTACTGCTAGGCCGGGTAACCACAGCAACATGAAACTTACTGAAAACATGAGCTGGAAGTTATACTGCAACCGGGTTGCATTTGCTACTACTGTATTTAGTAGATGCATCTCCTCAAGTTAGATCTTGATTGTTATCAAAGTATCTTTCATTAAGATGGATTAATTTTGTACCATTGTAGTTAAGAAGGCTTTTATTATAATTTGCAAGTAAAAATACTTATTTAGCAAAAACATTAATATTCACCTCGTTGTTGTTCGCATTCCTGTTGCGTCCTATATAAACAAGAAGCTCTCCGAATGAATATTTTAAAACTTTCAGTCCAGTGAAAGTACCCTCGGCGGTATCTTCTTCTCACTACACAGAGCACACACCTTCAAATCACCAAAACACGGTTAAAGATGACGTCACCAATTATAATTGTCGGATAATAGGTTACCGAGTCGAAAATGGACGTTTGTCACGATAGTTCGACGGTTATATCGTCAACGCGGCGTAGCGCACGTCCGGTGCGCTCGGATGGTCATAAGCTAGTGAGCGGCGCGGCGCGACGCGGTGACCTGCGCTTGCGCCGCTGTTTGGAATGCAATCTCCCTCGCTCTCTCAAACACGCATACGTTTTCTCCTATTCGTCCAGTTCGTCTCGTTTCCTCACGATTATGAATGGCTGCGGTTATGCTATGCAGTTGTGCCCAATAAGTCTGGCTTATTGTGCCTTTTTTGTTGGTTCACTGTTTACTTTTGAATGATTGTTGCGTGATCAGGGTTTCTTTGAATCTGCGGGTGGTGTTTTATGAAAGGCAGACGTTTGTGAAAATTTTATTGGCGCTATAAATGTGACAGTCCATATTACAGTAATTATTTAATAAAGCAATAACTTTCTCTTTCACAAACAATGTTTGCAACTGAACATATATTTTTTATATACGTTTGATAAGAAAAAAAGGAACGGTGGCAGATATTAATTATAGAAACCATTGGTGGGGATCGTCAAGCGAGATAACATCGTCTTCAAAAGTCACGTTTTCAGTACCGTTAAGCGTAGACTTACCATGTCTTATGTACAAATTAATGTCAGAAAAGGTATATTGTATTTCATAACTAACACTTTTGTAATTATTAGAAGCCAATGATTTACTAGTAACGAAGTAAAATGTCTTAGTTATAATATAGGCTATTAATGTTTTGTGCTTTTGGTAGGCAAGTTATAATTCCAAGAAAAAATATTTTTCTACTTTAGACGAAGATTAAAAAGCATAAGATTGTAATAGACTTCCAATAACTTTGCTACATTACGTTCAGTTTCAAACTCTTTGAACTTTTAAAAGATTTTTTACATTCATTTTCAAGACGGCGCATAAATTATGTGGCAAAGAGGATCAAACTTCAGAAGAGGATGTTGAAAACGACTATTCGCATTGCGGTTTCTATTCAAATGTCCGATACGTGCTAACAAGTCGACAATAAATTGCATATTGCACATGTGCAGCACAAAACAAGGAAGTTGCACATGTGCGGGAGATGGGAACTGAATGTGCGTCAATTACATTTAACTGCCCATTTAGTTTAGCGTCATTGTCTTTGAGGCGGTGAAATAACAGTGTTGACATTTTTAAGGTCCCGTTTCTCAAAAGGAAATCGAAACCTTTATGATTAGTCGTGCGTCTGTCTGTCTCTCTGTGTGTCACAGCCAATTAGTTCCAAAATTACCAAATCAGTTAAAATTTCAAATAAGTATGTTTTTTTTTTAATTTTAAAGTAATTAAATAGTTTAGAAGTCTTTAAAGTGAAAATTTACTTTGATCTCCGAAATTTAGAAAAAAAACATTTAGAAACAAATACGTTATAAAATGTATTATCTATGTATGTATAATGTACGTATTTCACCGGTTTTTTACACACCGATCAGTCTTTATTTCGACTTCTAAAAAAGACGACAACATTAAATAAGAAATATCATCTAACTTAACAATCTGGTTCAATTGTGTTTTGTGTTGCGTCACAAATTCGTCAAGCACTTAAAAAGTTTTTACTCCCACCGAATATTTTATAAGGCTGACACATAAAACATAAGTTTTTATTTTTTGAGAAGTGTAAAATATATTTTTGACGATAAAAACTGATTGTTTATGAAAGATCGAAGAGAAAGGTTGGTTTTAGAGTTGTTATTTTGGTATAGATAGTAAGTTTCTAGTTATAAACGATGATCTATAACAATTTCTATTTCAGGCTTAGACAGTTAGGTTTTATTATCAAGAATTAAAAGATGCTTTCTGTCTTAAATTGAAGAATAAATAGTTAAAAACAATCAAATGAGTACTCATAAAACTAATTGCTGTAGGTTAATTCTGCTAGCAAAATAATTTGGAGGTTTTAATTAAAATCTCCTATTTAGGCAACAAGTTATTGTGGGATGGAAATGTCTGTATTTCTCCTTGGCCGGAATTAAAGATCCTCTTTCGGCAAGACTCGGCGATTTAGCTAATGCTCACATTATTATCGTTACGCCTCAACGTTTGGAACCTTTAGTATTTGATACGATCATTTAGGTAAGGTTGCGTACCTAGTCTTTACTGTGATGAGTTAGATAATTTGGTGTTAGATTGGAATTTTGTTTTTGTGCAGTTTAGTTCCGTCTCGAAGACTCTTCTCTCTACTTTGCTTATAAATTTTAAGCTAACTTTTCCTTCAGGTATGGTGACGGTAATTAGGTTTATTCGTTCCTATAACTTTATCTACTATCGTGTCCCAAAAGGCTGGCAATCATTGCAATGCTGATGATCTGTGCAAAGAAGGGATGATTACCCGTGAACCCACTGGCTTAACCCACTGGTGGGTGGAGGGGTAATTCCTATTTACCTCTGCATCCACTGCGTCAAGGTTGAAATTAAATATCGTTAAACGTTGTCGATAATATCAAAAAAGAAACCGTGATGACGTGAAGAGGCGAAGATTCGTTGGATTCGGAAATAGGTATCTCGGTGATCTCAATATTAGGTATCGGTGCTGGAACCTTTTATACTAAACGTTAGCCCCCTTATTCATAAACGTATTTTAGCTAAAGTGTTGCTAATCTCTTCTTTGTCTTTTTCTATCCTGCACATTTGACAATGCAACTGACAAATACACAGCATTCTATAGCTAAAACGTATCTAATGTACGTTTATAAATAAGGGGGTTATAATTCAGACTAAAATTTTGGATTTAATACATAAAAATACAACACCAAATAGACTTTTTCTTATTTTTATAAAGCATATAATTTTGGTGTTGTTATATAAAATGACTATTCATATTTTTTATTTCGATGATGAAGAGATACAATTGTCATTAAAAAATCAATCTATTTTATTTTCCGAAATCCGAGATTCCTTAGATCAAAGGTACCTTACTCGGAACTATTAAAATTTCGCCGTTCATAAAAGTTATTGACATGATGGTGAAATATCTTTATCAAAATTATGCTCCATTGGCTCTAGCAGTTAGTGTTAACGACGTCTTTTGTGTTACAAAGTGACGATAAATTGGTTAACCGTTTAACAACTTAATACCGTACGCATTGATTTTTCTCACGGGCCTTACATAACTGTAATTCATCAAGACTATTTTAAATCGATTAAGAGATTGCTATCGCAAGATATTTGTCAAGATGCTTGCGATATTTCTATCTCGTTAAAAATAATAAGTTTGAATGATCACAACGATTCTTATTTGTGACGAATTTTAAATTAATGACAAATTTTCAAGAGAAGATTAAGTAGTTAACAAATATAAATTAATCTATTACTTTTAAATGAAAGCATTTTAGCTAAAGTGTTGCTAATCTCTCCTTTGTCTTTTTCTATTCTGCACATTTGACAATGCAACTGACAAAGACAAAGCATTCTATAGCTAAAACGTATCTAATGTACGTTTATGAATAAGGGGGTATATAGATAATGAATAATAGTGTGTAAGTTGATGTAAAATTCAAAGATACCAGATGCCATTAGTAAACCCTCCAGACACGAGAAAAATATGACGATTGAAATTCAATTGTGTCTGGGCGCCGGTGGCCTTACGTTCCTGCTTACTTAATAATGGCATCCAGTGTCTTTAGAAGTAGTTAATATTTAATTTAAACTCCCACGATATAATAATCTATAGATGATGATCGATTAATCAGATTCCAAAGCGTACCATACAACAAAATATGAATATGTAAGATGTAATAAATATCAAACCAAACATAAATTATTAAATTGTAAGTTGATTTAAGAGTAGTTTAATCACAACTAAACTCTTTAATTTTATTTGATGGCAATGTATGAATCTGTAATGATAGAAGCGTAAAATCCCAGTAACAGTCAAGTTTTCAAAATGAAAAATAAAGGATTTGCTGGTGAAATTAATTATAAATTGATGAGTTTTTTTTGATAGCACTAATCACTCCAGTATGACTACAACCATAACAGTAGTTGACTAACAATGAATTTAACGGTATCAAAACCGAGATACTCAAAATAAAATGGACTAGAAACACGACACCCGCATCGGGTGTTCGGTTACAATGGATATTTGTGCAGCTTTCGTGATGTGACAGACACACCGCCCTTCTTCCGCGTGTTGCTAACGACAAATGTAAAAATGGTAAAAAAGTTTCACATATTTAAAGATTTAATACACCTTTTTACCTAGTTGCAATAAACAGCTGCTACCGATTCAAATTATTGTGACATGTGGATTTTTTTACAGTAGAGTTTCAGTGTCACTGACTGACTAATCATCATCCTTCCGTCCGCAAATCATGCGCAACAGAGGGGGAGAGTTCGGGTATCGAGGCTGATCGTTGTAAGGATGCTGGTAAGCAGGGGAAACTCGCTGTGGTTTTTTTTCGACTCCTTCAGCTATTCCTCCGCGTGCCGCATACAAATGGTCCTGCTCTAAATTAGGCGTGTCAAAGTTTGAAGGCGTAGGCGGTGGTGGCTACCGTTGGCGTGGCTAATCAGAATTCTATCTGCAACCAAATGGTAGCGTTCAACTCTTCAGCACTGTCGGGTTCGACTTAGACGGTAATCATCGTAATGTGTGCCTTGTAATTTCTGACCGAGGCATAATAACTTTAGATACAAGAATATTTGGACGTTTGGGATTTTTGCACATGCCAATAGCACCTATTAAAATCATTAATCTGATCGGTATTGCTTGTTTGTCACCTTACATACCTTGTTTCTACTAGTGGTAGAGTTCTAGTGTAGAAAGAAGTTCGAGGGTGTAGGCACCAGCGCATTACCTAATCTATCCACCATCAAATGGTAGTGTTCACCACTAACGTGTTGCGATAAAATTGTATTGTATGTAATGTACCGCCCCGTAATAACTATCACAGAGACTTTACACCTTAGGTCTCAGGGGTGCCAACAAGGGGTCAAGGGGTTTGAATGTGAGCTGCATGCTTGTTTGCCACCGTCCATACATAAAAAAATTATCCGTGAATTAAATAGGTAACTACTCCATACTTAGTCAAGTTGGTTTTCAATTCGATTTATTTTGATGGAAGCGGTCTGTCTCATACCCACTTTGAAACACGAATAGCGTAGATATGATTCTGAAATAAATCTCAGGGAGTGTAGTTCTTGAAATATTCGGTCGCTTTTCAGCTTCCGTGGTCTCAGGCAAATGACACCTCAGTCTGCCCGAGACCACGGAATCTGAAAAGCGACCGAAACGTCAGGTTCAATTTTAAATAATCATTTTAGTTTAATATACGCGAGATAAATCCGAAAACTTGTTTTATTTCAATGAGCGTAGTTCGCGAAAACCTAAACCTAGGTAGTTCTTGAAAATCTAAGAGCACATAACGTAAAGATTTACTTAATAATGGCAAACCGCCCATAAGGCCTCCGACAAGGTTTAACGACTGCTATCCATCGATAGCAACCGGGACCGACGGCTTAACGTGCCCTCCGAAGCACGGAAACGGAAAAGATTTACTTACTTGAATATAAACATCATCACGTTTTAAAATCAGAAGAAATTGTCCTCAACGACAGGATGTTTACTGTAACAATCCCAAGATACGAAACAGCAATTACAGTAAGTGAGCTATTCGTGCAGCAAAGGGCATTAAGTTTCAATTATCACTGTGAAGGGTTCAAGCCAATTTGTCCGGCCCTTAGCGACCATAACTATAAATTACTCAATTGGACAATGTGAATGACCTGTTGGGTTAGATTCTTGACCGTTACAGAAAATGCAAGGAGAAATAACGACTAACGAGAAATAATTGTATTTAGCTGACCCGGCTAACTTCGTATTGCCTCAGAATGAAATAATGTGTCGAAGGTTTGATATATACGAACGTGTTTTTTATTACTCCCCTTCAATTTCTTCATATTTTCTTACCTTTCAAACCTTCCCTTGACTTCCAAAAATCATTCAAAACCAAAATTAGCCAAATCGGTCCAGACGTTCTCGAGTCTTAGCGAGACTAACGAACAACAATTGATTTTTATATATATATACTAGTTGTGCCCGCGACGTCGTCCGCGTGAGAATTTATGATTGTTCAGTATCTACCCGGACAAAGTCGTGGGCGAAGCTGGTACAAAAGTGGCCTAAGTTACTCCTTCTTACATCGGCTATCTGCCAGTGAAAGTCCCGTCAAAATCGGTCCAGCCGTTCCTAAGATTAGCCCCGCCAAACAGACAGACAGACTGACAAAAATTGTAAAAAAAAAATGTTTTGTTATATGTACCGTGTATACATATGCATTTAGTAAAAACGCGTTTTTTTATGTTACCGAAGTGGCAAACAAGCATGCAGTTCACGCATGTTAAGTGATGACTGCAGCCTAAAGACATACACAAAGACCGAGGTCAAAATGCAGATGCGTTACCACTCCTGAAGCCTAAGGTTATGCCTCGGTGCCGGAAATTACAGGGCCGTACATTACCACCTGACCGGAACACGATAGTGCTAAATACTACCAGACAGAAGATAAGATGTAATAGTCTGTTCTGGAGCCACACCACTATCTCTTATAGCGGTCTTTTTGCAATCTTACAGCATCTAAAAAGAAATATTGCACATTGATTTTAGGGAAGGAGACTTCGGCTTATTTCGGGTGTGTAGAGCGTTATCTTTTTCGCACCTTACCAATATGACGTTTGTCCACCATTTGATTAAGTTTTGACTAATACCGGACTATCCGTGCCTACGTATATAGTGTGCAGCAGAGATAACGCTCTACAAAGTCGAAATTAGCAGATTGTCTCTTGCGTAGGCTTGATGTGCAATGTTTCTGAATGGGTACTGTCATTGGTTTTGACGTATGACGAATGACAACGAAATGTAAGCTCGTTAAGCCGTCGGCAGATAATATGTAATAATACTACGTTTAGAATGGACACTTCGACGACTCGACCGATTTCCCCGCCTCACCCAACCTCCTCCCCTCTTATGGGCGACGTTTGGTATTTTGTACGTGCTACGCACACAGATGCACGTATAAACACACGTCACTGATTGATGTCTGTGTAATAGAGACCAAATTAAGCGTTTGTATGGAATTTTGGCGGAGTGTCCGCGGTGTGCCGTCGGTCCCGGTTACCAAAGATATTAATATCTTTGCCGGTTACTATCGATAGACAAAGAGTATACAAATTCGACAGATAGCAGTCATTTTTAATTCTCATGCGGACGAAGTCGCGGGCACAACTAGTACAAAATAAAATGTTAGGTACGTTTGTATGTAAAATCATGCAGTGTTCTCAAATATGCGTGTTATATGACTATTGCAATAATGACAGCGTTTCTAAATATGTTCAAATAATAACATAAAAATATGCTCAGTTATCGCGTCTAATTAATTTAGATATTGCTACATGTGTTATTAAATATCAAGATTAAGTTTGCTCACTCAATACTATAATGCTCAGTATACATGTACCAGTAAATGCGAGGCTATTACCGCGTAACGGTTGCGTTAACAATCGCTACAGTAAGTAACTGAAGCCAAGACGGTGTGTTTTGTTGTTCATGGATGGGTGAACGCTTTCCATACAACCTTTAAAGTTTATATTTTGATATTATAACGTAACTTCACGTTATAATCCCCGAAGGGGTAGGCAGACGTAAATGCATGTATTCAAAGATACGTATGCAAATACACACGATTCACAGGTTACGTTTTGGACCATGTAACAGGTGGCGAGCCTGTTGACATCTCCGGGAACTTCGAGGTACTGGGAAACTACCAGAAAATGGAAGAATCCCAATAGAAGAAATAAAGGATTTCACCGTTATCTCTGATAGCCCCCGACTCGGTAATCGAACCAAGGACCCCCGCGTAGTAGTAGTGGCTTGCTACCACTAGGCTACTGAGGCAGTCAGTACTATTTGAAGCATTCTTTAAAATTTGATTATTTCATAACTGTCCTCTATCAATTAATTAGAAACGGAATGTCGATTATCGGGTTATAAAAGTAATACAAACACCATATTTTTTAAATGACTTTCATTTGGGTGAGTCCACACCAGCGTTGCCAGATTTTTTTTGCCAAGTCGGGATTTTGTTACTTTTTGAGTACAAAAAACGGGACTTTCTCGTCAAAAGCGGGACATAGTATACCAAAAATTGCCAAAGAAAATATGACATTTTGAATCTTACCATCAGGGTGATTTTTGAATTAAAAAACAAAAATTACAGTCAAAAGTTTTATTTATTAGGGTGTTTCGAAAAGAGAGTTCACACTTGTCTGTCATCCGGACGCACGACGCACTTCCTTAGCACGCTGTACCTGCGCACGGTCGATTTATGATTTATCACCGAAAGCGGGACTAAGCCTGTCCCGCGCGGGACATTTAATCTTGACTTGACTTGACACTCATATTTTTTTGTTAAGTCTTATCTTGCCGTTTGTAAAAGAGATGCTATCGGACCCTGAATACCGTGTGGTGTAATAAGGCTATTAAAGTAATAAAACATAAGTAGGCACCATATTTCAATGCATCTCATACACCTGTTTACGACACCATGTTGATAGATGAAAGCAAAATGAGCAAAATCATTACCCGGTAACGGTTTGAGTATAACCTACATTCTGTGCGAATAATTTGCACCGGATGATGTGCTTGTTTATGTTGGGTTGGTACAATCGCGCGGGAAATATAATGCATAGATTCCTTTTTTAAATTTGACAGTTAGGTCGAAAAATAGTGGGTGCAATAATTAAGAAAAAACAAGCCAAGTTCGAGTCGGACACTTAAACATTATATTATTCTTATTCATAAACATACATTATATACGTGTTAGCTATATAGAGAATGCAAGATAGAAAAAGACAAGGGAGATATTAGCAACACTTTAGCTAAAATACGTTTATGAAAAAAAAACAAAATAAAATAGCCCTATTTTATTTTGATTATATATTTTTTTAGGTACCTAAGTAAATGTATTGCATAGTATTTAAATATTGTGTGAATATTTCAAGCGTTACTAAAAGTTACCGTTGTGAAAATCTAGCAGGTTAATCACGTTTATTGTATGAGAGCTGCACTTAGTATTTTATTCTGGTTTTCGTACATCCACAATTTAGTACTTACATTTATGTTGCAGACGAGCCTATTAGCATCTCCATGCACATTACTCAACTCCCATGAAGCACTGAGAAAGTTGGAAAAATGTAAAATTCCCAATAGAAGTCCTACGACAAGAGCCAAATCCTCACCGTAGCAGTCGGTAGTGGCCTGCTCTACTCTGAAGCAGTACTCTGTTAGTTTTGTTTTAATATCAAAATGATTTACGACTAAGTGCCTAATTCCATGACGATACATTTCAGCAATGAAAATGTACTTCTTTATTGTTTGTTAAATGACATTTAGTTTTACAGTTTCAAGGAAAAAGAAGTCAGTAATTTCATGGTCAATTAATACGGAACTAACCTAAAAATCATGTTATGTCATCATTTTTCATATTTTTTGCGCACATACTACTTATACTTAATGGAAATAAAACTTTAATAAAATAAGCACGTTAAACACGATAAATCTTTAGATAAACAATTTTTGACGGATTTATCTGGTGTTTACATAGATTTATGATACTAAAGTAGATAGTAAGAAATCTGTGGGTGTATAGTAGTCGGGTTAAAAATAATCAGATGCCAAAAGACTTGTAAAATTCTTTTAGTTTAATATATGCGAATTTGGGGGACCTAGAAGTTTTATAGAGAGACTCTTAAAAAACAGTACGATTTCAATAAAAATAGGCGTGTTATTGTAGGCAAATGTTTGTTTTGTTGTACTTGTTTGAAGTTGATTGTTATGCCAATTGACTTGTTTTACATACATATTTGCAAACAAACACGTGATCATAACTGTCAAGACTGATTGACAGTTACTAAAACGAGGGCAGGAACTCAAAGGGCTCGTTCGTATGAGCCGCTGAAGTACTTATTTAGTTTCAAATAATAATAACAAAACATTTATTGACAAAAACATTTTTACAATTGTTATATAACTTTGAGGTCTTCAAATAGATATTTCAAAGGGTTGATAGTTTTATCTGGCTATAATATGTAATAGATATAATGTGTTTGTATATTTTACAGATTTTTAGGTACACAACAAAAAGATACACGTACATTTTAAACTTAAATTTCTATCATATTTGGACCATACATAATTTACAAAGGAGATGTCGTGAGCTCGGCTCTAGTTCGTACACGTCCTTAAAAAATGGGTAAATTAAAGAAGAATCCGAAAAACATACAATTAATTTATTCAAGTATCGATTTTATCATTTTCAACCATATTCAACATGGCGGCTATACAGCCGACGCTTCTTTAAATTGGAAATCGATTAGTTTAAGTTCCTAGTATTAACACATGAAATCAATTTCGATAGTATTTAGAAAATATCACTTTTTTCTCCAAGTACTATTTAATCAAAAAACAATAAAAAAAATGAAAATGTCAAAATGACTTCGCCCGCCATATTTGCTATGTTGGTTTGAGTTGCAATTTTAACTGCGAATAATATTTTGCAACTGCAAACTAAGCTGTGAAAAGTGAAAATATGCAGTAAAAAACGTTTTTATATTGATTTTGCCTGTTAATGATATTGTGTACAATACATGGCCGGAGGTCCATACATTTTTGCAACATCTTCTTTAAGCTTCTCAGTCTTCATCAAAGCATGAAGCTACCTAAGCATGAAAATAACATAACTTTTTTCACATATTTACCTACTTTAGCAAAGTAGGTAAATTTTAGTAAATCTACCATGTTAATTCAGTACCTGGATGAACAATACTTGCCATTAATAATACATATTGGTCGCGGGTTCAAGCACCGGCGATATATTTAGTGTTCTAGCACTCATCGACTAACAGGAAACATATACACAGTGTTCCAGTATACCTACATCCACGGATCAAAATTGATCAAACTGTTGATGTATTATTACATAAACGTAACTTCACGCCTGTAATCCCCGAAGGGGTAGGCAGAGGTAAAATACATGCATTCAATCATACAAGCAAACACCCACGATTCGCCGGTTACGTTTTGGCCCATGTAACAGGTGGCGAGCCTGTTGACATCTCCGAGCACAATAACCAAACTCCGAGGTACTGGGAAATTTCCAGAAAATTGAAAAATCCCAATAGAACCAGATATAAAGGACTTTACACCATTATCTCTGATAACCCGGGAATCGAACCCAGGACCTCAGCGTAGTAGTAGTGACCTGCTACCTTTAGGCTACCGAGGAAATTAATTCTAATGTATTATTATATTAAGTTTTTAATGAAGTAGTATTTACTGGTGGTAGAGTTCCAAGTCTAGGAGATCGAGGGTGTAGGCACCACCGCATTAGAGAGAAATAAAATTGTAGTGTTCAGCACTATCGTGTGCCGATCAGATGGTAAATATGGCCCCGCAATCACACCGCGGACACTCCGCTAAAATTCCATACAAAGGCTTAATTAAGGTCTATACTACACAGACATCAATCAGTAACGTGTATTTACATGACGTAGTAATAAAATACTGTACAGAAATATGTAGCGTAGTAATACATAGAAATAAGACAAGATAATAAATAATATGCTATTCTATATAAATACTAGCGGCCCGCCCCGGCTTCGCCCGCGCTGCTCTGCTCCTATTAGTCATAGCGTAATGTAAGCTATCCTATCTCTCAAGTTGGATCGAACTGCACATGGTGTGCGAATTTTATTATAATCGGTTAAGTGGTTTAGGAGTCCATTGAGGACAAACATTGTGACACGAGATTTATATATATTAAGATATTATATTCCAATTGCATATGACAAAACATAGTAAATAAATAGAGTTAAGTAACATACAGTTAATATAGGATATCATAAGAAATTAAATAGATACATAAATAGATAAGATATAGTAATAAATAGATAAGATATAGTAGTAGTAGAAAGTAATAAGTTAAATAAATAAACATAGTGTAGAAATCTTCACTTATAATAATTAGAAAATAAAAATAGAAATAGTCAACAAATAAAAATTCTAATAATAAAGTCTCTGACTCCTACATCAGAGGGATCATTCAGAATAAAAAAAAACTTGTATTTACACGTGCACCTGTGTGCGTAGCACGTAGAAAATACCAAGCGTCGCCCATAAGAGGGGGGGAGGTTGGGTCGGGGCAATCGGGCGGGACGTCGAAGTGTCCATTCTATACGTAGTACTATTACATATTCTCTGCCGCAATGACAATCACAGAGACATAACAAGCGTCAGGCTCCGGCCTGATACAAAGCTGAATTCGAACCTTTTTGTTGCAGACGTGAGACATAGTTTATCAGGGTGTGTTATGGGTAGATTTAAGTTTCATTTAAGTGAAGAAGAAAATATTTGTTATTCTTTTTAGACCTAATTTTTGTCTTTTTCTTTGTTTTTGCTTTGTTAATGCATAAGTAGTTTCTTGTATGTTCCTTTTTTTCTTTTGTATGTTTCAATTTAGTGTTTTTAAACCTTACTTATTGTCTGTTTACTGTGTCTCCAATCTGTGCCAATAAATTCTCTTCTATTCTATTCTATAATATAACAAGTTAGGCCTCAGGGGTGGCAACGAATCTATATTTTTGACCTCCGGGTTTTGTATAGATGTCTATGCACAACAGTCACACAAGCAGTCTGAGAGCCTTTTGCGCTCGCAATAGCCCGGTGAAGTAGACCAGTATACCGTGTCGAATCGAGCCGCAAAGTCCATTAAAAAAAAAGGTTTTTTTTATGTAATGAAAGTGGCAAACAAGCATGCAGTTCACATGGATGTTGTGTGTGAAGTGATGACTGCAGCCTATAAACACTTACACAAAGACCAGAAGTCAAAATGCAGATGCGTTACCACTCCTGAAGCCTGAAGTGTTCTAAGAGGCCTCTGTGCTGGAAATTACAGGGCCGTACATACTCACCTGACCGAAACACGATAGTGCTGAACACTACTATTTAGCGGCACGTACTATATTAGGATTAGAATGTGGTGGTGCCTACGCCCGCGAGCTCCGTCACTGGACCTCTACCACCAGTAAAGAGTATATATATAAAAATAAAATAATAATCATGGCTTTAACATGACGAAGCTCATGACCTAGCGCAATGATTATCATACATTAACGATATGTGATTAGCCGGTCACGGCTCTGAGCCGGATTCTCGACCGGAACAAACATTTGCATGACCCACAGTTATTTGGTCTGCATTGTGGATCTCTTTCGCTTTGAATTTGGAACAGTTTATTATTTTTCGTTCTCAAGGTTTCGTATAAATTAAAATCATAGATTTCTTACCGGTTTTTCTGTAATTTTTAGTTAAAAGGACCATGTTCTGTGTATTATATTTTTCACACCTGACAGAATACTTAGATTAATCTTTCAAACTTTTATGTCTGGTGGTTTCGGAAATGAATAAAGGAGGAAATGTATAAATTTTGTTTATTTTCTTAAATAACTCCAAGGTTCATATTTTAAAATGATAAATATTTATACTGTGGGTATCTTCACCAAGTCTCTTACGGGTTAGGCATAGAGTGTGGAGTATGTACCAGTCATTTTAATTTATATGTCGTGCAATATACTATTTTGTGTATTTTTCAAATATTTTTATTTTTCTCCATAACTAACCGAACCGAATATTCGGCCGAATTATTCGGTTTACCATTTTATTGTTTTGCCGCGTAAACGCGGTTTTAACATGTCGCTGTTTGCATTCGAGGGCCTCACTTAGTTCTTAAGAAAGAAAAAGGTTCTAGGAAAGGAGGAAAAGTTCTGAGAAAATCAAAACCTGAGCCAACCAGCAAGTTATAAGTTTTATTATATTATTATCTTTATAATATAATACAACTGTAATAATATAATACAACTTATTATAATAAATTAAAAAATAAATTTATTTTGTGGTAGGACTGTGAGAGTAGACTGGGACGGCTTGGGATAGCTTAATTTTAATTTATGTTTAAATATAAAAGTTGAAAAATAAATGCTGATTTAAGGTTTAAAATAAATGTTGACTGCATGTAACTTTTCTGTTCTGTGCATGTAACTAACTACAGGGCTTAAGAATATGTTGATTTGAGGTTTCAATATAAATGTTGAATTGTGTAATTTAATGGTTTTATTTTATTAGCTTTATTCAACACATTCTTTATAAGATTTCTTTGGCTTATAAAATAACATAAAACATTTTATCTTGTAGTTAGGTATACCGTGTCGTGTAGCCAATTAAACAGAAATATTCGAACCAAATATATTCGGCATCAAAACCGAATAATTCGGCCGAATACGAATAGTGGAAAAGATGCCGAATATGCCGAATACCGAATACCAACCGAATATTCGGCGCATCTCTAATAAGTACACTAAATGTCAACTCTATCGGCCCAGTATTTCCGGAATAAATTGGCTTAGGGCTCCCCCCCCACACATAACTACGAATTCGCATCGCATCGAATCGCAGTGTTGTGTGGCCGACAAACAGATGTCGCACGATTTTTACTATTTGAAGTATGGAACCCTAAAATTAAATTTAAATCGGCGTGAGATAGTTTCTTCGGTATTCATAGTATATAATTACATTTTGAACAATGATTCTTGAATTAAGATTTTATTTTTATAAAATGTAGGTATGGAATATTTAAAGGAGAGTCAAAACAAAGTGGTCCATCAGCCGATCCAAACGGAAAACGTTAGTACCTAATTATATTTTATGTGTTTGTTTTTAAAGATGATAATCTATACTTATAATAAAACTGTAGAAGTGTAAATTCTGTACATTCAAAATATTGAAAAAATAAATACCAGGGGATGTTACTAGATCGATACCGAACACAAATATGTGATTAGAATTTTTTTTGTCTATCTGTCTGTTTGTTCAAGCATCACATAAAAACTAAGGGTCCGATAACAATGAAACTTAGTAGAATTATATTTTAACTTTTGGTGCACAACACTGGGTACTTTTTATCCCGGAAAAATGTCTGTTTGTTTGTGTGTTTGTGCACGCTAATTTCAGAAACGGCTTATTTGATTTGCAGTTTTCACTAATATATTGTGGTAAGTTTCTCTTAACATTAAGTGTTTGTTTCATGTTAATTGGTTCAGAAATAAAAAAGTTACGACAATTTGAAGAATCATGTACCTATTATCGAACATTTTTAAACTATTCTGTATCTATCTTTTGTCTTTTTAGGGTGCCGTATCTAAAAGGTAAAAACGGACCCTATTACTAAACCTCCGCTGTCTGTCTGTCTGCCCGTCCATCCGTCTGTCTGTCACCAGGCTGTATCTCATAAACAGTGATAGCTAGAAAGCTAAAATTTTCACAAAAATAAGAAAATGAAAATATTTTGGGGTCCAAGGCGGCATACAATAAACGTGTTTTTAGCATAACGGTAGCAAGTAGACGCTTAAAATTTTTACAGAATTTTTAGGTCTTATGTTGTTTATTACCTTCTAACAAACGTATTTTTTATGCCATTTTTGTACGGAACCCTTCGTGCACGAGTTCGACTCGCACTTGGCCGGGTTTTTTTCTGTTAGTAACATTAAGCAAACAGCATAGCAGCGTCCCGGCATAGAACAATCGTCGCTATGATCACCATTCATCATGCCAAGCGTGGCAATTGTGGCATATTCTTTCCTTATAACGCACAACACTTTTAGGAGCATCTTCGGGAAAGGCTTTGTCCAGCGGAGACGGATGGACGTCTTTCGGATTTCGTTGATGTCGTTGGTGGCGTAGGTGTTGTTGGTGGCTCTGGTGGTGGTGTTGGTGGTGTTTGTGGTGCTGGTGGTGCTGGCGGTGGTTTTTAGTGGCGATGGAAGCATTGGTGGGGTTGGTGACGTTGGCGGTGTTGTTGGTAGTTTTGGAGGCGTTGGTGGCATTGGTGTTTGATGATGGTGGTGGCGTTGATGGCGTTGGTGGTGATTGTAGTGGTGGCGGTGGTGGAGGTGGTAGTGGTGACAGTGGTGGTGTTGGTGGCATTAGTGGGTAAAAATGCACAACGTCAACATTCAATTTTTCTCTTCTGCCGGCTCTTACGGAGTGCCTATATTATGCATAGATCTATCTATCTTTTATCTTTCATTCTTTATTAGAAGCACTAATTGACCGAAACTTTAGAAAACTTTATAAGAATTTTCTATAAAAAAATATATGGTACCTATGCATAGAAGTTTAAAATGGCCCCTTCAGCATAGGATGGATGCGCGTTTAAACACATAATTAGCAATTTTTCGCAATCCTAGCAGCCTGTGTGCTTTTATACCCGATGGCCATACGTCTAATATCGTGTACAGAGAAGCATTACTGCAAAGTTAATTTTCTACCCAAAAGTGTTTATGATCCAAAATTAACCAAAATTGTATATCCTAAAGCGTTGCCCAAATTCCCAAAGCCACTATTCCAAGCAAACAAAGTTGCGGGCACAGCTAGTGTTAATAATATTTTGTAACTCAAGTAATAAGTGTCATAAGAACAAATTGACACTCACCTCACCTTACATTACGTTAATACTTTTATTATTTTTCTCTAAGAAGTATTCTTGCCACGTGTCCCGATTTGCAAGGGACGTCCCGATTTTACAGGGCTCTGGGGTCTCGTCCCGATTAACACCTGATCGAAACGTTAAATGTCCCGATAAATCAATCATCATCTCTCTTAAGATCAATCTTTAGGGTCCGAGGCTTTTGATAAATCAATAAATTAATTAAAATCTTTTGTCTTGCTTTTTTTTACAATCCCGATTTTTACCCCTGGGTCCCGAATTATTTTACCTACTGTCCCGATATAAAACAAATTGGACCTGGCAACACTACTAAGAAGTACGACACCAAACAATGTATGACTAATATCATGAAACCGCTTTCGTAATGAAAATTAGGCTTTACTTGAATCAAAGATAAAGGACCAGAAGTGACGTACACTGGAAACCGACTAAGTTCAGCAATGTATTTAGAAAAAGCGAAGAAGTTATTTAAAGTAATGTACCTAACTATTGTTCTTTTAATAATTAATTTCAGCAGCGCAATAGTTTACTTTTTCGTCATCAATGACGTTTTAACTGTTCATCTCTAAATAACCAATGTTATCTTGAAATCCGCGAGCAAATGCGCAATGTTTATACAACCTTCTAGTTGCATAATGACGTAAACAGTATTGTTGGTAGGGTTGTACTTGTACTTCAATGGGAAATGTTCTATCGATATTCTTATTATATAATAGGTATGTATCCAGAGGCCCAGGAAGACCAAGACTAACTTGACCGAATAGGTCGAATAATGTCTGAGGCTCAAGAGTCTAAGGAATCGACGTGCATGTATGAAGAGAATGATGAATTTAGAAGAAAGCACGGAAGGTGTTTAAGGACCGGGATATTGGATACGGGATACTCTACACTCTCTTCCTACCTCGTTAGGAAGTTGGCGTGAAGATACATACATACACACGTAATAGGTATGCCACTTTATTAGGAAAGTTATAAAATTATGTGAAAAAGCTTTTGTGCTACAATTTGCACGTTTGCAGTAGGTACACAACAGGTTACATTTATTTATACATTTAATAAAAATTAAATCAAAATTACATATAATGATGTACCTACTTCAGAAATAATTATTTAAAGTTCTAATTAAGTTGGCATGTTCAACATTTTATTATTTTACATTTACTCGGCTTCAGGTTCTATCGAGTGCCGTAAAGAGGTTATCGATATTTCATCGAATCGGCCATACCTTATTCGAACATCACCCAATTAGCAATGGAAATCGTAATCGTCATCCATTGTAAAGTGTACAAAAAGAATATAACAATAGTAGATCCAAGAAAACACATTGTGCTTTGTATGTAACACACTGCACTATTATACATACGCTTTTTGTTTTAATTAGTTTTTCATCAAATATTCTGAGATATCGATATAGGGACCGTGCACGACCTATTCAGCGCCACCTAGCGTCCGCAACTTTATGGGACATGACAAAACCGTTGTAAAATTTTACTCGAAATAAACATATTTTCGTTCTTTCTTTCTCCCTTCACTACCTTTACTCTTATTTCAAACTGATATTTTTTATAGCAGTTTACAACACAAAAACTGCTGTTTACCATTTTGTCGGCGGTTAAATGTGATTATGAAAATTACATATCCAAGTCTATACAGATTACTTTGAGATGACAGGTCCCACATTATTGCTACTTTTCGCCACCATGGGCGCTGCGATCGAGGAAGATGAGGGTTTAGGCACCACCACCGTATCTAATCTATCTACCGCCAAATGGTGGAGTTCAGTACAATCGTGTATTTGGAAGGTCTGTAAGAAAAAACATCTACCTAAGAATATAGCGCCAAATAATTTCCACGGGGTTAGAGCGGAGACCCTAAAGCGGCGCAAATACAGTAGTCTTTCAGATGATACCACTACTATTACGCTGGAGGTCCTGGGTTCGATTCCCGGGTCGGGGACTATCAGAGATAACGGTTTAAAAATCCTTTATCTCTGCTTCTATTAGGATTTTTCCATTTTCTGGAAGTTTCCCAGTACCCCGGAGTTTGGTAATGTGCCCGGAGATGGCAACAGGTTCGCCACCTGTTACATGGGCCAAAACGTAACCGGCGAGTCGTGGGTGTTTGCATGTATGATTGAATGCATGCATTTACCTCTGCCTACCCCTTCGGGGATTACAGGCGTGAAGTTACGTTTTTTTCTGATGATTACCTATTTGTGCCATTTGGGGTCGAAACGCTAGGTCCATGGGGTCCCAGTGCTCGTCTCCTATTTGGAGACATTGCGAAGCGATTGGTCGACACTTCCCAAAAATATTAACATTACATAATACGCTCGTACCACCAGCAAATAATCCTCGTAAATTTGGGGAAGCGCAATGTCTGCAGAATTTTCAATAAATAAACACTCTCTCAAGTTTTGACCTACAAAAAAACACAACTAGACCAATATGCAGTAAAGAATGAATGAGTAAAGACTTGGCACGATTTCAAATAAAATCTGAATCATTCAATAGCTTACAAATTAGTGGAATACGGTTGAATTATTACTAAATAAACATACACGAGTGATCTCATTTGGTGAGTCCTAGAAATTGTTCCTATTTCATACATTTTATGGCAAGTGTCAGCGAAAATAGGCCAAAAATCAAATTGTAGTCACAAACCAAAAAAAATGTGACGTTAATTGTCTCAGTAATCTGGTGGTAGTAGGCCACTACTACTAAACTTAGATTCTGGGTTCGATTCCCGGGTCGTTGCCTATCAGAGATAACTATGACGACCCGATTAGTCCAGCGGTGTGAGATGACCGTTTGATCCGAAGGGTCGCGGGTTCGATCCCCGCACCGAAACAAATATTTGTATGACCTACAGATATTTGCTTCGGGTCTGGGTGTTTGTGTATGTGCTGTATGTGTACAACGGCACCCACGACACAGGTTTATACCTAGTGTGGGGCTGTGAGTGTAAGCGTATATTTATATATTTCTATTTTTTATTGGGTTTGTAAAATCCTTTATCACTGGTTCTATCGGTATTTTCCCATTTTCTGGAAGTTTTCCTGTACCTCGGAGTTTGATAATGTGCCCGAAGATTTCAACAGGCTCGCCATCTATTAAATGGGCCAAAACGTAACCGACGAATCGAGGGTGTTTAAAATACCTAATATTAAAACATGAAAATTACGAAAAGCTATCTAACTTATATACATCTATACAAATAAATAAAATTCTAGTGTCTGTTTGTAATATAAAAATAACCGCTTTTTACTAAATGCATATGTATGTATACACGGTACATATACCTACCAAAACAACATTTTTTTACAATTTTTGTCTCTCTGTCTGTTTGGCGGGGCTAATCTTGGGAACGGCTGGACCGATTTTGACGGGACTTTCATTGACAGATAGCTGATGTAATAAGGAGTAACTGAGGCTACTTTTATACTAGCTGCGCCCACGACTTCGTCCAGGTAGATACTGAACAATCATAAATTCTCACGCGGCCGCAGTCGCGAGCAAAGCTAGTAATACATACTCGTAATATTAGAGGTGATTATTATATCTCTTAATCTGAATCATCTACAATTTTCTTTTTAACGTCTTTTTTCGGGCCATGTATAATAAAATGCATGTATCTTCACGCCAAGTCCCTTAGAGTATGGAGCGCCAGATATCCCGGTCCTGACACACCTCCCGTGCTTCTTCTACATTCATCATTTTCTTCATACATGCACGCCGATTCCTACGACTTTTAACCCCGCCTTCAGACAGTACTCGACCTATTTGGTATAATACAATTAAGACAAAATAAACTCTTTCAACACAATTGAGACTAGAACGAGTACAAAAGTATACAATTAGGTTATATGTGCGTCTAGTCATTAGGAACATCGATGTAAGCACTTTTTGTACCTACTTTCTCCGCATATTGTGTCGTTCTCATAAAAAACTTGTGTCGCGGAATGTAGCTGACTTTATTGACGCTGTTTACCATTATGTAAGGTACTAGAAACAGCCGGCGGTTCCGCTCGTGTGGCGACGAGCTTGTAAGTGCTTGGTCTAAGGCAACTGGTCCCACCCCCCGCGGGTTTCCGCCTTGTCATGGCGGGTGGGGGGGGGGCTTAGTAGTCGGTGGTGGACTCCACACCGGCGAACCTAAGAGGAACCCAGTGTGAGAGCGGCGTTTGGCGTGGCTCTGCCCGTCACTCGCTGCTGTCGTGAGGAGACGGCTGTGGAATGTAGAGGGGCTCAGGCACACAGTTCGACCCTCAGCCGCTCCCCTTGCGGCCCCACCACGTCTCTAACCGACGGCGGGACCACCGTTAGACGGCTGGGGATAGGATGCAGGGCCAACGACATACCCATGGACGTGTATGGGTATGTCGTTGGCCCTGCATCCTATCCCCAGCCGTCTAACGGTGGTCCCGCCGTCGGTTAGAGACGTGGTGGGGCCGCAAGGGGAGCGGCTGAGGGTCGAACTGTGTGCCTGAGCCCCTCCATCCGGGCGTCTTGGGACGCCTGGTGTTGTAAGTGGTTTGGGCAGGGACCTCCGGGCATCGGACTAGGGGATGTCCGTCGCCCGAATGGAGAGAGATCCCGAGGTGGGTGGCGTGCACGTGTTTCGCACGTCACTATTATCGGTTGGAGCCAATGGGCTCAAACTTCAGAGGGCTCGGAAACGAGCAGCCGCCGGCGGGGTCGCGGATGTGTGCGTTCCCGTAACCCCGTTACTAATGGCGGGCGAGTCGGAACAGCGGGGTTTTAGTGAGTACGAGTCTCACACTACCCGCCGTCTGTTCCCCTCCCCTGGACGGCGAAGGCCCGTGTGGGGGTTTCACGGGACGTTTCATGGGAGTAAAAATAACAACGAGGGATGGGCAGCAGCGTTTCGCGATACAACCACCGCCAATGGGATCGCCAATCCGCCTGCCAAGCGTGGCGATTATTAATGGCGCACAACACTGTTGTGGATGTCTTTCAGTGATGATGATGATGATGATAATGTATTAAGGGTGTCCTAGAAATCAACGATAAACCGAAAACGGGTGATAAGCCAAATCATGAAGTTATCAGAAAAATGTGAAAAAAATTGTCAATCATTTTTAATATTATTAGGCTTTTTAAAAATATCGGAATCCTGCGATGATCTTTCAAGTCCCGAGACCACAAATATTACTTTCTTGTTATTTATTTCCTCCTCTGTATTGTAGTCATGACTAATCCTTCTGTAAACTACAGTTTATAATTAAGAGCCTAATTGGTAATATTAAAAATACATGACAAATATTTATTTATTTTCACATTTTTCTGATAACCATCATGACTTGGCCTATCTCCCGTTTCCGGTTTATCGTTGATTTCTGTTACACGTGCATATTTGAGTTATTTGTACAGGTTGTACAAATAACTCAATTATGCACGTGTAACGTAAATTAGTTTTATAAAGAGGGGAATATTTACTGCCACAGACAATTTCCCGCCCATTGTGCTCTTACATTTGCACGAGGGAAGAAGTTGATGAAGACGCGAGACTCAGTTGTTACATTCTCATATTTTTTATCAGGAATATTATAATTCATTCATTATATGTATATAGTAACGATGGTGGCTCTAGTCGACTGTCCAATTACGAGTCCTCAAGTTCTTTGGTCACGTCACCCGTAAACCGGACTCTATGGAGCGCCTAGTAGTGCAAGGGCGAGTGGAAGGCAGAAGATCACGGGGTCGGTCCCCAATTAGGTGGGCTGACCTTATTAAAACCACAACTGGCTCCTCCATCACAGAGTGTACCCACAGTGCCACACATAGAGACCGGTCCGCAATCGCGAAGGCTGCGGTCAACACTGAAAGACCATAATCACGACCACTCTGCCAAGAGTGAACGACTGAGAGAAGAAGTAACAATGATAACATACTAGGTCAGCGATAGGCAAAGAATAAAAATTGGCACAGCTTCTGGGGTGCGACCGCCTATCGACATTGCTCTCGTCATTGTCATTGCTGTCAAAGGAGATGTTGCGAGCTCGGCCCTGGTTCGTACATGTCCTCAAAAAATGGGTAAATTATGGAAGAATCCGAAAAAAATACAATTAATTTAATCAAGAACATATTTTAGTGTTACCACCACATTTAATTCAAACGATTTTATCATTTTCAACCATGTTCAACACGGCGGCGATACAGCCAACGCTTGGTATCAATCGATTTCGATAGTATTTATAAAATATTTTTTTTTCTCCAAGTACTAGATAATCAAAAAACAATTTCAAAAATGAAAATGTCAAAATGACATCGTCCGCCATATTCGCCATGTTGGTTTTAAGTTGCAATTCTCACTGTAAATAATGTTTTGTAACTGCAAACAAAGCTAAATAAGTGAAAATATGCAGTAAAAACGTTTTTATATTGATTTTTCCTGTTTAATGATATTGTGTACAATACATGGCCGGAGGCCCATACATTTTTGCAACATCTCCTTTTAAAGTCGATTTTTACTTTAACTAAACAACAATAATCAAAAATATCTACCATTATCGCTTGTTTATCTCCTACGAAAACGAGATCATCAATCAGATTATCAATACAACTTTTAAAGGAGCTACAAATCGACATGAAAATTTGACAGCAATCACAATGTTAGCAGCAATACAGATAGGCGGTGGCACCCCTGGTTGTCAAATTGTGTTGAATGATGAGTAAAATTCACTATTACCTACTTTGATTGATGATTTTATCTTAAAAGGGTCAATTACATAAAACGACCTTTGGCAATCTATTACATATTTTAGAAAGGGCCTTAAATTAAAACAGTAACACATTTAATTCAAGTTACAAAGCCATAAAGCGATAATAGGCACTTTCACCCGATAGTATTTCCATAGCATTTCATATTCATGCTACATAGATCCGATCCGTTCTGAATTATTGATGTGTTGCACAATCTTTGTAATGGTGTGGTGTTGTATTTATCGGCCACTTCAGTTTTTATGCCAATCAAGTGTCAGCTGTGCTACATTTACACTTGTAGCACGTAACCAATTTGCATACGTTTGATTATGATTATATTATTATGATAGAAATCTAAATAAATTATCTTGTTATTTAAAAGGCTATTACACGACACGGTATTCAGGGTCCAGCAGAAAGGGTGGGCGTGGCCTCACGCCGGGTTGTCGCTTATTACACTATCCGATCGACAGGGCCCTAACTCAGTCACAGTACAAATATGAACTGATCGGGCCGCTCCGGTCGTCTTAATTAGGGCCCTAACTCCCTAAATGTTTTTATTTTTAAAGAAAAATGGAAAGAAAAATTTGACTTCAGGCGAGACTCGAACTCGCGGCCTACTGGGAATCTAGTCCAGCCGCTCTTCCAATTGAGCTACTGAAGTCCTGCCCGATTTGTCAAATCTTTCCTTCACACCTATTGCATTGCTTTATGGTAGCAGCAGCGCCATCTATTACCAACTATGCTAGTTAGGCAACCATGTGTTAATGCGAAATAATATAAAAACAATCCCTAAATGTTATTACACTACCCTGAATACCGTGCCGTGTAAAAAGGCCATTAGATTTCTATGGTACTTAATTATAGATCGGTTGGAAATAAATAAACGAAACTCTTTTATGGTCATCGCTCACAATTCTGAGAAAAGGACTATGGTTTTTTATTCCGTAACGAAGGTTACAAACAAGCATGCAGTTCACATGTTGAGTGATGACTGCAGACTTGTACTTCCATTACATAAAAAAGAGACGGTCACGTTTCAGTTAGGTCTCAGGGGTCACAGGGGTGGCAACACATCTGCATTTTGACCTCTAGTTTTTGTGTATAGACTGCAGTCATCAGTCATCACTTAACATCCATGTGAACTGCATGCTTTTTTGGAACTTTCGTAAAATAAAATGCAATGAACATTGGATCGAAACGAAACGAACACACCAAAAATATATAGATTGAATAGTCCAACAAATTCATCCTGTAATTGAAAATGATGGCCAAATAAAAATATTAGCGTATTCAGTTATTCGAAAGCGTAGACAGTAGTAGAAAGTATTAATTTATTATACAATCACACGCTGTATATTTTTATCTTTAAATATCTATAGAATGTTTTTATTTAATTGTTTTACTTATGTAACGGTCTTGTCTAGATATTCTTACAGTTACCTACTATTGTGAGCTGGATGATTGTTTGCCACCTTCCTTACTTAAAAAAAATATATACTCAAATAACTAACTAGAATCCGCTTTGGTGTGAAGGAGGATTACCTCATAGTCACTCGGTTTTCGCTACCGTAGGCGGTAGAGAATAACGCTTAAACGCTTAGATCTGAATAGGCCTTTAGTGAACTGCACCTATGTAGCTGACAAGTGTGTCTCCATATTTCCTCTTACCTGAAACAAAAAGAAATACATATTTTAATTTAATTATGGAATCGCTAATGAGATGATACAGTTCAGCTTAGCCCTCAGGGGCAACCCATCAATCTGCATGTTGACTTTTGGTGTTTGTGAATAAGTCTATAGGCTGTCTCATCACTTACTATCAATGTGAATTGCATGCTTGTTTGCCACAATCATTTGTAACATAATAAAGAATATTGTATAGCCCCGCAGTGGGTGGTAACGCATCTGCATTTTGACCTCTGGTGTTTGTGAAGATGTCTATAGGTTGCAGTCATCACTTAACAACCATGTGAACTGCTCGCTTGTTTGCCATCTTCGTTACATAAAAAAAGGTAAAGTGAAAGACGTGAAATTAAAGTGAAAAGTCCTTTTATAAGTACTCCTACTTACTTTAGTAGGTACGAATACCTACTAAACGACATGAAATATCTACAATTTCTCCACATTACAGCGTTAAAATGTTCTTTGAGTAACATTGTATGAACTATTAAATATAATTAACCAGAATCGTGACTATAGCTGAGCATGATAAAATTATGTAAATACATTTTTTTAATGTAACAAGGTGGCAAGCAGGCATGCAGCATGGATATTAAGTGATGACTGTAGCCTATTGATGTCTACAAAAATCATAGGTCAAAATGCAGATCATCATGCCACAGATAATTTCACGTTAGTAATTTCTTCACAGGATGGGCAGAAGTAGATCGCCAGTCATATTTTTGGATGGCATGTGCAGAACTAAAGAACCGGCCAAGTGCGAGTCAAGTCCGGGACGAAACATATTCGTGCGCGAATTCGACTCGCACTTGGCTGTTTTTATTACCGAAATAAACTAACGAATAGAGAAAAATCTATAAACATATAAAACAGACGGCAAAAACGGCAAATAAATTACAGAACGATCAATTCCGTTATTTATTTCAATAAGTCGTGAGTAACAGAACTAGATTGCTTAATGTAAGCATTATATTATACATATTCCACATGTATTTAGGATATCAATGACCGTTCTCGATTTGAATTACTGTTATCCGACAACCGCAACATATCCAATACTATCTAACGATACTCGGCCATGTTTTGATGTTAAATTTTAATGTGGTATTAAAATTGCCTAATGCGATTTTTATTTATTTATTTATTTATTTTTTTTTGCGATTTGAAGATTTCCCTGACTTTTCTAATGGCCGAATACTCAAATGTCATTTAATTTTAAGCGACCCTCAAATATAAGCTATTTCTGTCATTTGCACGTGTTTAATAGAGACAAAAGACTTCAGTATTTGTCGCATTTAAAGACAAGCAAATGTATCTTAAGATGTTTAGAATAACAGATTTCAATGCTTTCATTTTTGATATTGATCACTTATTGTTGACCCTAAATTCGTTACCTATATGATTTTTGTAAGTATTGTAATTTTTCATAAAGCTTTCATGGATTGCCATATGTTTCATATAAATAATATATTCCAAAGCTGTGTCTTTGGAAGTACGGCAGTACTAAGTATAATATATCATGAAGTGCAGCATGATTAATGGCCGCATTATACGGCAATTGCCATATGAACAACATACAACAGCTCGCGGCAACTTATTTTAAACTCATAATCATAATGCTTGAGACCCGGAACTTTTGAACATACTTGTTGACTTTGAGAAATAAGGTGCGACGCGAGTGCTAGCGGTGTAACTGTTTCATTATTGCATTGAATTCTCCTATTAACATAGACGAAGCACGTATTCATTGTCAAAAAACCGGACAAGTGCGAGTTCGACTCGCGTGGTGAGGGTTCCGTAATTTAAATAAATATTTTCGAAAATATTACAGATTTAAAATGCAGGGACATAGCGGTTACGGTGGTACCGGCAGGGGGGTTATATTATTAAGAATTTTCGATTTAATTTGAATACTTAAACTTCTTATAGGTTTTCCAGTAATCTATAGGCAAAGAACTATTTTCCAATTTTTTTTCAAAATTTGTAAGTTCAGTAGTTTCGGAGATAGGGGGGAATGGTCAATTTTCGTCGTTTTTCTTAAATAACTTCAATTTGTTTATGCAAAAATTATAAAAAAATATCTGAGATGCTGACAACAACCTCTTTCATTTGATATGTCACACGACACAGTTCACGAATTTTTTATTTTTAATTTTCTGATTTACCCCCCGAATGTGTTTAAATTTTTTTTGCCCCCTCTTTAAAATGTTTTATTTTACTTGACGTGTTCATCTTTGGGTCACCAATTTACATAAATTCATCAAATTTCAACTCAATCAGTCGAGTAGTTTCGGAGCAAATTGGCTGTGACAGACGGACAGACAGACGCACGAGTGATCCTATAAGGGTTCCTTTTTTCCTTTTAGGGTACGGAACCCTAAAAATCAAGCAGCAAATAGAAAAAGAAAAACCAGTAGGTATTTAAAGGTGTCGATATTTGTTTACCATACAAAAAGAGTTATTTTAATGTTTTTAAATTACAAAGTTGGCAAATAATGCAGTCACATGGATGTTAAGCGACGACTGCAGTCTATAGACATCTACACAAAAACCACTGGTCAAATACAGATGCGTTGCCACCACTGGGACCTTAGATACCTATTATGTCTCTGTGATAGTTATTTCGGGGCCATACATTCCAGAACACGATAGTGCTACCATTTATCGGCAAGTATATTAATTAGGTAATTAATGTCTTGAACAATAACTATGATCGCAAAGGACTATTTTAATTTATGTTTTTCTTTATACTCATAATCGCCAACGCTCTAGTTTGCGCTTATCGCACCGCTGTAACTCAAACGCAACACCATCTTTGCTTTCGAGTTAGGTCTTATGAAATGCAATGTCTTCACATATTTTATGGCCTATTGAAGTCAGATCAGTGGTCCGACAGGTCTATCGGTTCGTTGAACCGTCTCGTGTCCCTCTCTTACTATAGTTTACTCTTTCCTTCAGAAACTAGTTCGGCGATGGCGGATGTCAAACAATTCAATTAAAATGTTATATTGGAGCTTTCATTTCTATAAATAATATTCAAAAGATTCTTGTGTAGGTGCCAAAATGCATGCCCTTCACATTTATGGTTTAAAGTGAATAATACAGGTAACAAAAATATTCTCCCAAAAATCAAAGGAAAAATGGATATGCGTTGCCATTCTGAGGTGATAGTGGGTTCTGCAGTTTACCCGGACAGAAGCGTATTAATTATAGGAGGAGTTTGAGGCCTTAAAATCGCCCTTAAAAATGGCCGTGTTCCCATAAGTATTCTTTTACGCTATTATAATGGGTTTGTTTAATACATTTTACAGGTGAAATGCCCTGATACAAAAGACTTCTTCAAAAACTCATACGAGTGGCATCAGTTCAAGGAATCATTTCGTCTCGAGGGTGAGCGCAGCTATAACTGCGTGTGATTCATGAAAGTATTATTGAAAAAGTACAGCTAACTCACGACCTTTGACTCATGCAGCTAGATGGCGCCCGGTACCGTATGACGCAAAACGCAATATAGGTTAAAAAATTATACTTGTATGAAAGTCGTAGGGTCGGGAGCAAGGGTAGAGCAGCTCGGCCCACCGGTCGCGGCGGGAGTAGCCATAGCGTTTTTTACCGACGCATTAATATTCTCTGTCGATGCAAAACATTTTTTTGCGGGGGGAAATACGTGTGACACACACTCACACTACAAAAATCGTCTATTACTACGAAACTCACAACTTGACTTTAACATCAGTCTATTGGAACAATGAGTTTGAATGAGTAGGAATTTGTATTATATATGTATCTACATTATATGTAGAGCGCCTCAGCGAAACCTTAATAGGATAACCATCTAACCGGAACACAATAGCGCTGAACACTACTATTTGCGGCATAGTAGGTAATGCGGTGGTGCATACGCCTTCGACTCCCTACACTGGAATTCTATCACCAGTGTACCAACGTATTTATACATATAGAGGTGTAGCGTCCACTACATTAAGGCGTCAACTAGTGGAACACATATGAAAACATCACAGTACTTGTCTAGTACGGTAGATGGCGTGCATTCGAATTACATCGCACATGCGAAGATTTCTCAAGAGTTGGCATATATACAACTTCCCAACATCAACCGTCGGGCAGCGGCCCGCCAGGCGCTACCACCTCGCCTGGTCGGAGGATCCTCCCTTTTCGTCGGAGGAACACTTCCACCCGTTACTCCACAGTGGTGACCCCGACGTGATTGGAAGCAACCTTCTCACCAGCCACTCTCTGCAGCACCTTCGACGACGTCGAACACTTCCACCCGTTCCTCCACAGAAGCAATCATACCTTAACTTTAGAATGCACGAGATCCATCAGTTTTAAGATTTTTTTTAATGTAATGGAAGTGGCAAACAAGCTTACAGTTCACATTGATTAGTGTTGTTGTTAAGTGATGCCTGCAGCCTATAGACACCCACACAAAGACCAAGGTCAAAATGCAGATGCGTTACCACTCCTGAGGCCTCAGGTGTTATGCGTCTGTGCCGGATATTAAAACCGGACCGGAACACGATAGCACAATGTAAATGTATCTATACTGTGACGATAGTGCTGAATACTACCATTTAGCGGCAAGTATATTAGGTAAAGCGGTGGTGCCTACGCCCGCGAGCTCCGTCACTGGACCTCTACCACCAGTAAGTGTTTATATATATTCTTATTCAATATTCTTATTCTGTTCTTGAATGGACCACGCTCTCCGCTACTTTAGCCACTAAAACACATTCAAAACGCTTGATCAAAGGACCGCCCAACTAAGCATGCTACTCTGCTACTAAAATAAAATGTATACCAAACACATCGTGAAGGAATGTAACCCTACATAAAAATGGAATCACAAAAACTAGGAATCGTCCCAAGACCGTGACCGAGCGACTTCTGAGGAAGGAGTGGGCATTGGAGCGTATCCATTTACACCCGAATGGTTTCTCCCACGGGACGAGTTTGAACGTCACGTGTACTTCCTATGGACGTATGTAACTTTTTTTTTATGTAATGGAATTGGTAAACAAGCATGCAGTTCACGTTGATGTTAAGTGATGACTGCAGCCTATAGACACCCACACAAAGACCAAGGTCAAAATGCAGATGCGTTACCACTCCTGAGGCCTAAGGTGTTACGCCTCTGTGCCGGAAATCACAGGGCCGTACATTACCACCTGACCGGAACACGATAGTGCTGAACACTACCATTTAGCGGCAAGTATATTAGGTAACGCGGTGGTGCCTACGCCCGCGAGCTACGTCACTGGAGCTCTACCACCAGTGAAACTCACTTCACTGGTGGTAGAGCTTACGTCGCTTTCTATTGTATGGTTTAATTCGTTAATAACACATTAAAAACCGGCCTAGTGCGGGACACGCGCAATGTAGGATTACGTTTGCAAACTTGATCGACAATTACTCGAAAAGTTGATGTATAACCGTGATAGTTTTCTTTTAAAATTAGTTACCTATATTAAGAACTGTCACCGTGAATTTTTTTATACGTCCAAATACCACCGGAAAAGGGAGAAGACTTTCACTGGTGGTAGAGCTCCAGTGACGGAGCTCGTGGGCGTAGGCACCACCGCATTACCTAATATACTTGCAGCTAAATGGTAGTGTTCAGTACTATCGTGTTCCGGTCAGGTGGTAATGTACGGCCCTGAAATTTTCGGCACAGAGGCACAATACCTTAGGCCTCAGAAGTGGTGACGCACATGCATTTTGACCTCTGGTCTTTGTGTAAGTGTCTATAGGCAGCAGTCATCACTTAACATCAATGTGAACTGCATGCTTGTTTGCCACTTCCATTACATTAAAAATAAAATCTAAATTTTTGCTAGCACTTTAAAGCTGTATATTTCACAAGGATCATTCTACACCCTGCAATGTTTTTGAAGACTTATCTAACGATAACCCACATGGTGGGATTATCTAAAGAAAGATGTAAGTAGACAGAGCTTATGAAATAAAAGAAACAAATTATTATCAATATCCTTTCGGGCCGATAGGAACAAGCATTCTTATTAATGAATGGCTTCAAATCGGAAGAGGTTATCAGTTCTTCGGAATCCTCTCATTATGTACTGTTGAGGAAGTTTCTGGTTATCCAAAAACATTGCAAATTATACTTTATACAATTATCTTAAGCTCGGTAATCCGGTAATCGGTAAAGCCTAAAATGTATGGCTGACCGGGCGTTTCTTATAGAATTTTCATACTTATTGTATGTTTATATCACATTTGTAAATAACTTTCATTTAATACCTACCTATAAATAAGTATTTATTTATTAATTTATTTATTTTATCATACTTAGTAGTGATTTCATACCCAGGAAACTTCCCTAATAGTCAATTACCTTATTTATTTACCATCTATGTGAGCTACATGTCATGCTTGTTTGGCAGTTTCATTACTTATAATAAAAAAACGCATTTGACATGGTGTGGTGAGTTCAAGGCTCAAAAAATTACTTGATTTTTAAGTCACGTCTTCTGTTTGACCTTTAAACACAATATGTCAAAAAATTCGTCACAGTTTAGAGGTTATTTCTCGGTAAAGTTACAAAAAGTAGCCAGATAGTGAGTGAGCGACACGGCCCAGTTGTTCCGTGAAGGACAGAGTGGATGTGAGTGAACACTTTTTGTACACGACGCGACGTTAGCGTATACTTCGCTTCCAGGAAGTTCGTACGTTAAGATGGCCAAATTTATAGTTTTTATACCGTTTATAAACTTAAAATGGGGTACAGGATTCATTGGGATAGAGTTACAATGAGTCCATTTACAGAGAAGAGTCAGCAGAAAGTTAGAATTCAACTGTATAGTACACAAATAGTAGAAAGATAAGTAATCAACTACCCGTATTTGTTTCAGACAGTCTACTAATACAAAAATATTCTGTAGTACAATAATAACTAGTATTATGTACGACATTGAATATTCTCCTTATCCAAATTGTTTGATAGTCGAAATTCGCATGTGTGATTTTAAGATTCACTGTAAAGTGATCAATCCGTTTAAAAATATCAATTCTCAAATACGTCTTACATTAAAAACGTTTTTTCAATAACATTTCCTACGTTTTTTTCTTGGTTGTAGTCGTTGGACTCGAACGACGACAAAATGCAAGAGTGTAGCTTTTTGAATCACATAAAATCTCGGGTTCCCATACTTTACTGCGAAATATAAAATCAGTGTGAAAACCTGTACTTAAACAAAAAATATAGGTTAGTGTGGTGTAAATGAAAACTGTTCATTCTAACACTTGTTGGGCCGCATTCCGAACGGCACCACACCACAACTGAAGTGTAGTTAATTAGACACTTCCTCCCCTTTGTTTTTACATCTGCGTTCATTCAAATCTTTACCGTACTGTACTGTTGTCCGCAAAAGTCATTCAAGAAGCAAAATAAAATATAGTGTTCAACAATAAATATTGCACATCGAGCCTAGGAAGGAGACGTCGGCTTATTTCTTGTCTGTAGAGCGTTATCTCTTTCGCACCGTACCTATCTATGTATTTGATGTTTGTTTGTTTTTTGATTAAATTGGTCTAATTTGATCAATTTTGACCAATACCGGACTGACAGTGCTTACGTGTGCAGCAGAGATAACGCTCTACGGAGTCGAAACGAGCCGATCGTCTAGGCTCTATGTGCAATATTAATTGTTGAGTACTGTATTCAAAACTTTGTTTTCTAAATTCATAAAAATGTTTACTTCCTTCGCCTATCATGGTTTTTGTGACCACTCAGCCAGTCTGTTCAGTAAAATTTCGGTGACGACTTCACTCTTTAAACACTGTCCTGGTTCGCCCTACACACTTCGCTTTCGTAAGACTCGTCCACGGGTACCGTCTGTTAGCCCCCTATTCTCCTGCCTGTAATCTACATTATTCGTCGTCCTCACGGAGCCGCGAGTGCCGGACGGCTAGAGTTGCCGACGGTGGCTGACCTCAATAAAATCGAAGATCTGGATCTACATCCAGGATTTCGTGTGTACCTACATATGTTTATAATTTTTTCTTGAAGCAACCTATAAACATGGTCTGCCAACTTCCACTTTAATTTCAAGTTAGACTTTTGGTGTTAACTGTACTACACGGATAACGTATTTGGAAATCTATTATTTCTGATGACCCTCAAATCTTTTATGTAATGTGTTACTATTTTGGTTCATACACTCATTAAGGTATTTCTAGTGAGCTTATCTCACTCGAAGAATAATACCTAATGGAATTCTATGTTTGTTTTGTGTCTAAAAGTAAATGTTTAAGGTAGGATTATGTATTAAGTGCTCTTTTTTCGATGGCAAAAGTCATGCTTAGTAGATTCTGGTAGATTTTATTATTTTACTGCTTGGTAGAGTTAAAAAAAGGTCCCACTAAAAAAAGGACTTTGCCTACGGTGCCAGAAATAGCACAACAGAATGAATGAAACAAAATATTTTTATTTCGAATTGCTCTTTACAGATACTTTCAAAAGTCTAGAAATCACATAAAATATATTTTTTTATGTAATAGAAGTGGCAAACAAGTATGCAGTCCACATTGATGTTTAGTGATGACTGCAGCCTATAGACACCCACATAAAGACCAAGGTCAAAATGCAGATGCGTAACCACTCCTGAGACCTAAGGTGTTATGCCTCTTTGCTGGAAATTACAGGGCCGTACATTATCACCTGACCGGAACACGATAGTGCTGAACACTGCTATTTAGCCGCAAGTACCTCTGTATTAGGTAATGCGGTGGTGCCTACGCCCGCGAGCTCCGTCACTGGAGCTCTACCACCAGTACAATTATGTTAAATGTATGTAATGTAAAACCTATGTATTTTTTGTACAAGTCTTACTTGATCTTCGCCTGCTGCAAACAATCACACGTCAAAAAGAACAGTATAAAAGTAGTATTTATTCTTAACTTAACTTCAATTAACTCGTACACGTAAAATAAAAAAAAACCCGTGATTTATATCCGACGGACGACATGGCCACGATTCATTTGGAAGCGTGTGCCGGACAGACGTCCAAATTAACTTATATTTATTGCTGTAGATCAAAAAAAATCGTAACTGTATCCTGCGAAGGGCTACATCGTATGCATTCATGCAGATGGTAAAGTCGTAGGGTGTAGGCACGGCTGCATAGCTTAATCGACTTACCGCTAATTGGCAGACAGTTTTTTTTAAGTCATGAATTGGCAAACAAGGGTACAGATTACATTGATGGAAAGTAATAGCTTATCAACATCTACACCAAACCACCTGAGGCCACTAATGTGGTAGTGCCTACGCCCGGGAGCTTCCTTACTGGAGCTCTACCACCAAGTTACTCATAGGTAAGTATTTCGGTGAATGATGGTATGAAGCGCGCATGGCCCAGCGGCTGGTGTAGATCGTAAGCGATCTGCTCGGTTAAGCACTACGGGCGCGGTCGGGTAGTGTGATGGGTGCCCGCTAGTGGCAAATTAAATGCGCGTTTCCGTGCTTCGGAGGGCACGTTAAGCCGTCGGTCCCGGTTGCTATCGATGGATAGCAGTCGTTAAACCTTGTCGGAGGCCTTATGGGCGGTTTGAAAACATCCGACAGTGGGTTGGCCACTAACCCACCCACCTCCACCAATCCGCATTGGAGCAGCGTGGTGGAGTAAGCTCCAGGCCTCCCCCCAAAAAGGGGAGAGACTCGTGCCCAGCAGTGGGACGTATAATGGGTTGCCATTATTATTATTATTATAAGTATTTCGGTTTCGGTTGGATACGATTCCGGATTGTTTTTTATATTGGGTATCAGATTTCATACCTAGTGGTGTATTCGTATAACATTTTGTGGCTACTAGGCTGAAAATTGTAGCTCTATATCAAACGTGACCACACGTCCCGTTTTGAACGGGACAGTCCCGTTTTCACGCAGCCCAGTCCCGGTGTCCCAGGAAAACTTTTGGTATACGAAAATGTCCCATTATTGGTAATCGCAGCAAAAATTTAAACAAACCCGTACCCGATTGAAGTTGTCCTGTAAACGTCAATCCGAAATATGAAATTTCTTTGAATAATTTATAATAATCTCAAAAGCTATCGATAGCGATGACCTGAGATACTAAAATGATACTTGAAAATGGGCGTTATAGCTGGGCGTTCGTTAGTAAGTCTCTGTCCCCTGGTTCCTTGAAGGTTAATTTTAAGAATGTGCCGTTTTGAGAGACGATAAGAATGCTCACGTTATCTATAGCTCAAAGATTTCGAGTAAACCAACGAAGCAAGATATTTCATCATGCAGGTTCAATTTCATAAATTTAGATAAAACTAAATAAGAACATTGACGTAACAACGACAATCGAGAGTGCTTTCACACGTCCACGTTATCGTATCCGACTGATAACGTTGATTAGATAAACAAGTGTATTGTGAGATGCCTCCAATAACAACTGATATATAGTATCCAACATAAAATATTGCACATCGACCTTAGAAAGGATACGACGGCCTATTTCGGGTCCGTAGAGCGTTCTCTTTCGCACCTTATCTATGTGACATTTTTCGACCATTTTGATCAAGTTTTGACCAATGCCGGACTATCAGTGCTTACGTAGGCAGTGTGCATCAGAGATAACGCTCAACGAAGTCGAATCTAGCCGATTGCCTCTTTCGTAGGTTGATGATTCCCATCAACCTTCTCTCCCTGAATCTGTCCTTGGTTTAAAAAACACAAAATATTCATGTTTTTTTTAAAGATTGTTGTGTACTACTGTCATATGACTGTAGTATTAGTCTGGTATAAAGGCTATTTATTTATTATAGCCTTTTTATTCTGAATTCTTTTTGTTGTAGGTTTCTAAGTTAAAATATGTCTCTGAATCCACTGGGCTCTATCACGAGCCACTCGTCTCCAGTTTGGACCCGCTGTGAGCTTTAATTCGTCTTCCCATCTTCTTAGTTGTTTACCTCTGGTTCTTTTGGTATTTCTGAGATACCAGTCTGTGATGATTTTACTCCATTTTTCTTGTTTCTCCCTCAACATGTGTCCTGTCAATCTCCACGTAAGCTGTTCAATTCGGTTTAGAATATCTGTCACTTTTGTCTTAGCCCATAGTTGGTTAAGGATAGTAGATAATAAATATATGGTTAAGGCTATACTATATTGGCTAACCTGTGAGATAGTTTGTCTATTTTTTTCACATACCTTAGCATGTTCTATTTGTTTTTAATGTAGTCATTTACTGTTGCATTGTCCTGTCTACCATGAATACATAACTATCCGTTGATTATAAGGTAAAATACCAGACTGTGGTTATTAAAGGAGAAACGGATGTTATCCCGCATCGCTGGATGTGCACGATTAATCTATAATTGAGACATCATTGCTCATCAACGGACAGCTGTAATCAACCTTCGACCCGCAAGCAATTAGGAGCAGAACCACAGTAAATATAAAAAAAAACCTAACTTCACGCCTGTAATCCCCGAAGGGAAAGCCAGAGATACATGTATGCATTCAAGCATACATGCAAACACCCACGATTCGCCGGTTACGTTTTTGGCCCATGTAACAGGTGGCGAGCCTGTTGCCATCTCCGGGTACATTACCAAACTCCGAGGTAATGGGAAACTTCCAGAAAATGGAAAAATCCCAAGAGAACTAGAGACAAAGGACTTTAAACCTTTATCGCTGATAACCCCCGACCCTTGAATCGAACTCAGGACCTCTAGCGTAGTAGTAGTGGCCTGCTACCACTAGGCAACTGAGGCAGTTAAACAGAAAATATTTAAAGTCTATAAGTTCAAGGCAGACACTTAGGTCTCAGGAGTAGCTAGCTAGTAGCAACGTTACGCGATGAGATTCGAGACCTCTGGTTTTGTTGTATTGTCATATGATTCAGTATGGTTTAAGCTTCTTTTACTGCGTTCATAATAAAAAAACCTAATTTTTCTTTTAATTTGATATTCTGCCATTTCCTTAATGAAATTTAATGAAACTTGCTCCATCCCCTTCTCTTTCATGTGGATTTATTTATAACATAATATGTATTTTTTATGTAATGAAAGTAGCAAACAAGCATACAGCTCACATTGATGTTGAGTGATGACTACACCCACACAAAGACCAGAGGTCCAAATGAAGATGCGTTGCCATCCCTGATACCTTAGTTATTAAGTCTCTGTGTAAGATATTACGGGGCCATACATTACCTTCTAACTGGAACACGATAGTGCTGATCACTACCATTTAGCGGCAGATAAATTAGGTAATGCGGTGGTGCCGACGCCCTCGAGCTGTTACACTGGAACTCTACCACCAGTAAAATTTTTTTCAATTATTTTCCCTTTCCTTCTACTTTGAGCTCACTCTGTTTGTTGATGTTTTTCTGTCATCATTGTGTAATCGCTAATAATCTTGGATTAATAAAAAAGGTTGATCACTTATGCTCTGGAATCATTTATTTTACTTCTGCAGTTTGCTTGCAATATTATGAATAACTTAAAATGAGAGAAGAATAATTTATTTTGTGAGATTGTTGTCATTCATTATAAATGTTTCATAAGCAGCTTCCATTATGAGGAGTGAGGACTATGACCTTCAATATCATTTCGTTTTTGCATTCAGACGGATATCAGACACATTATTCATAAAGCTCCTTTGTTTAGCAATCAAAAAGACTAAACTAAAATGACTGGGCAGTTATTTTAGAATAAAATCAAGCATAGTTTTTTGCTCTACTCGGTGCCTATACATATATTATGTTGGTTATCTATGATATTTATCAAGATAATCCTGATAAATGCAAACAGCTTTTATCTCTTTCGGAACAAGCTCTCATTGTAGCAATGACCACCTGACATAGGCACCATTTCATTTGCAAAACATTGCGAGTTTTTATGATTCTTGATTATACTCCTGGTATTATTGGACCCTAAAATCATGTACAGAGTTTAAAATGAGAATATAAATTTTTTAAATCAATAGGTACTTAGTTGGTAGTAAGTATTGTGAAAATTTAGAAGGTTTTCGACTAGTACCTAATAGACATGTAGTCACATTTCTGCCGATCCCTCACTTACGCAACACTTTATACAAAGAATGATAAAATTCTGTAGAAAGTACCTACACACTGTAAGTGTTCATTGATTTAAAATTTTCAGAAATAACTATTTTTTTTCGGATCTAGAATGACCAAAATTGTATAATGTACCTAACAGTTTCTTTTACGAATTTGCTGGCGTGCAGACATGGTCCTTAATTTTATGTTCATTGTGAGTTAAAAAGGGCTCCATAAAATTGCGTGTCATCTGCCATAAGGCGGTATGTTTTAGGGTTCCTTACACAATTCGCTCGTTTGATAATAAAATGGAAAACCCAACGTTTTTTTGCGTTTTCGCTGATAATAAAGCTAGTATCTTTAGACAAACATGCATTCATACAAACGCTTAACATGGGTATTGTTAATTTAATAAATATCGTAGTGTTTTAAATACACATTATATGTATAGTGCTACGACATGGGTCGTTAATAACAACTAAGATGACGATGATGATATGATGATGATGATATAAGTGTTCTTCTGTGTGGATCCCCCTTATGTGCGATTATACTGGTCTTATAGTGTCGGTGCTCGATGGCGTAGGCATACCGCATTACCTATCTAATCCTAATTAATCTATCTGCCGGCAAAAGGTACATCGTGTTCTTTTTTCGTTAGGTGGTAATCCATGATTACTATACCTACATAACTGTACAATACAATACATACAAATACAATACAACGGTAAAACAACTTTGGTCTCAGCAGTAGCAATGAATCTTCATGTTGATCCCCTCGTTTTTCAGCAAAGAGTTAAAAGATGTGCAATTAAGAGCAAACAAGTGCGATCCCGTCTCGAACTTGGCCGGTTTTGTTTATCATAACCAAGTACACCAATTGTAATTAATCATCCGCAGCATCACGTCCCCAGCTGCTATCCCACGGCCGATCTCACGATACTATCGACATTTAGCGATGTATGCATCGGACGTGTTCTACGCCATTGTTAGTTTCCGCTGTTATTGTTCCATGAATCTCATTCCCAGTGTTCTATCGATAATGCTATTTGCAAGTTGAAGTAACAGGTTTTAAAGTTGTGAAGTATCGTATGTAGAGTGTGGAATATCACAGTTAGAACTGATAACAGCTATCCCGTGAACAGCTGCTCGAATGTCTAATCCTTGTTACACACGGGCATTCAGTTTCTGACGGTAATTATTTTTTGTGGCATCACCGCATCAGTTTAGGATCTACTGGTGCAGCAAAAGCGTAACAGTGTGCTCGAGTCAACTTTCCTATAGAAAAAAGCATGCGTCATTAAAAGGAATTTGGGATCCAAAGAGTATGTAACTGTCTTGATTCGATTTTGTTCAGGTTTCTGTTTATGATTTTTGTCCAGTATGTGAAAACAATTGTGGTTAACTTATTATCGTTATTGTTAATTATCATCATCATCTACTCAAGAAATTAAGAGTTCGATTATCGTTTCCATAGGCGGTACAAAAACAAAAAAAAAAACGAAGTGTTCGAAATTTATTTCTTTCAGTCCTCATTGGTCATTATTTTTTTTTTAAATTAATTGTATCTACTTATTTATCTAATTTGTTCAGTTTCAGGTTACATTTTAAAACAATTTTCTTTTAATTAAGAAAAATATCAATCTTCATAAAAAAAAGACGTGTGGCACTCAGGGACTGCCGCGGTAAAGCTATTGCATTTACATAATTATCTAAAAAACAAAATAAAATGAAAATAAATGAAAAAAAAAATTAGAAAAATGAAACAAGAAGAGTAGCACGCCGCTATCCCGTCATAAATCGACGACACCTAGTTCGAATCCCAACAAAATATAAATATTTAAATATATTTTATTTTAAAGGCACACCTCCGTGCCCGTCGGAGTGGGGAGCGTTAGGTTTTTACGTTACGGAATTTCTGAATTCGGTCCCCGCGCTCAAGGCCCGCGATAGAAGCTATGCAATAGCTAAAAAATAGTTATTTTTTTGATGAATAGTGCTTTATTCTTTTATTTTCCTTCTCCCTTTTCACGTAAACATGGATTTATTTGTTTGCCTCTTTATCTTTACTGGATCTTTACTAAATACAACATCATTGTTTGAAGTGTATGCTGTTGTTTAATTTTGGTAGTTAGTTGCTATTGGCCCTCCTGTGGGGGGAGATGTTTAACGTAACTTCACGCCTGTAATCCAATGTAGGCAGAGGTAAATGCATACGTTTAATCATAATATACAATCACCCAAAATTCGCCGGTTACGTTTTGGCCCATGTAACAGGTGGCGAGCCTATTGACATCTCCCGGCACATCACCAAGCTTCGAGGTACTGGGAAACTTCCAGAAAATGGAAATTGAACCAGCGAGAAAGGATTTTACTTCGTTATCTCTATTATCCCCCGACCCGGGAATTGAACTCGGGACCCCAGCGTAGTAGCAGTGGCCTGCTACCACTAGGCTACTGAGGCAGTTATATCTTTGCCTAAACTTATAAAACAGAAGACCGAATAAGAAGTGCGTCCACTAAAACTTTTAACTAACTAGGTTGTATTTAATTTCGAGAATCTACACATAAATAAAATGCAGAGAGAGCACTATTCCAGATATAGGAATCTACAATTCCTTCTGCAATAGCGGTATTTTTTTCCACATTGTATATGACTGAGTCGAATGCCCTACTTAAAAGATATGTTGTCAGATTAGGGTATTTTTCCGCATCACTTGAGACAAACGTCCCAATCTTTTGATTTCTGTCCGATAAGTGACTGTACCCATGATGATAACTGATTATTTCCTACATTGAAGTGAAATAATAAACACGTACAAACGTACACCATTAACGTAAATATTCTGAGAATATCGTAGAAGAAATATCAGTATGTTAACGTGAGGTTACCTTATTTTTGTTGATTTCGAAAAGGCTTTCGACACGTCCGATGGGCGAGAAATTGACCCCAATTTGACGACTTTGAACTCGCAGTAAGATCAGAAACTAACAAGGCATCTGAAAATACTCCTACAAAGTGGAATACGACGGTCTTATATCCGAAGACATCACCGTGCATGCAGGGGTTAGACAAGGATGTCCTCCCCCTCCCGAGGGTTTCCGCCTTGTCATGTCGGGGGGTTTCAGTAGCTGGTGATTGTCTCCACATCAGCGACCAGTGGCGGGCGCAGCTCAATTTTCGTGGTGAGACCTACATGAGTTCATTAAAAAAAGAGGCAGGCATTTTATATTGCACTAAGTCCTATGAACTGGAGCAAGTCTAAGGTCGACTTGTGATAAGTAACTGCATCCGATGACCTTAGAACGTGAACTGCGCTCGCATATTAATATTCATACGATTATATACAAATTTAATTAAAGGGTTAACTGCCACTTTACAACAAGATAGTCAAGGACACAGGCATAGTGTTATTAGCTCGACTAATACGGCAAGTAATGAAGTATGTGGAGTAGTAAGGGTTAAAACACATTTACTGGTGGTAGAGGTTCGTTGATAGAGCTCAATGTCATTTCATAAACGTCATGAAAGTGGCAAATCAGCTGAGGATTACATTGAATTATGGGATGGTATGTGAATGGTGGTAGAGCTTCAATTACGGAGCTCGCGTCAGACATCACCGCATTACCTAATCTATCTGCTGCTTAATGGTAGTGTTCAGAACTGTCGTTCGTTCCAGTCAGGGTAATTATGGCTCTGCAATTGACATGAACGTGTAATGTTGGCTTCACACATCGACGACACAACGCAGCTTCTCTCACACAGCCAAACATGTCTTCATTCTCACATTTTTTGTTTTTTATTTTATTATCATTGTTTGGATGTTGTGTTTGGGCCAAGAAATGAAACTTTTTTTTCTTTCTTAGTTTCTTTTCTAACGTAAATGACAAATGATTTGAAACGAGGCCACTTTTAGGGATAAAACAGAAAACGTTAAGTACCTACTCGTACATTCGGGCCTGTAATTTCCGGCACGGAGGCGTAACACCTTGGCCTCAGGAGTGGTTGCGCATCTGCATTTTGACCTTGGTTTTGTGTAGGTGTCTCTAGGCTGCAGTCATCACTTAACACCAATGGGAACTGCATGCTTGTTTGCCACTTCCATTACATAAAAAAAACGTACCGTCAAACGGTAGGTAGCGACCTACATGTTCCCAAATTTATCTAAGTCCAGTTCAAACATTTGCTTCAGTTATTCAGCTACAAACGGATTAGTACATTCAGAACTATCCTCGCCTTCATTAGTAATAATTATATCTAATTACTTCATTAACCGTCAGAACGCAACGCATTTCGTAAGCACATTGCAACCGCCTTACGATAATGTTACGATACATGCAGATTTACGTGTCGCAAGTGCCACTTTACCATTGTTTCATTTGCTATTGATACTGCGCAGGGCTTCCATTGGAAAATTGGAATTTCACCATCTGTCCGTCAGTCACGCCCTCGTTGCTTTTGATAAATACGTAAATTTGATTATGTTTTTACTATTTTATGCAGTACGAGAATCCGAAGGTTTAAGAACATATTTTTAGGACTTTGAAACAATCACATTGATTGGGTATGTAGTAGTGCTCAAAGATCTGATTTGCTGTTTCTGGTTCAATAAGTCCAATCGTGTGTAACGAAATTCACTCTGACGTATTCCCTCTTCCCTAAAATTTGGAGTAGTATTTACTTCTAAACTTCCGTCAACAGAGTCCTACACGGCTGACCGCTTGTTGGCAACTCCCCTGAGTAATCAATTTCCAACAGATGGACCATCTGCGTGTCTGTCAACCTTTTGATATAAGATTTGATCATATCATATATATATACGGATCATTTAACTATTTCTTCAAATGTTTTCCGATATACAATAGATCTAAGATGATAATGATACCTACATCAAACTGTTCTCCCTTGCATTAGCTGGTGGCGAACTTTTATTCCTCCGTTTTTTTTTTAATGTCAAAGGACTGACAGACAAGCAGACGGGCCACCTGATGGAAAGTAGTCACCGTCGCCTATGAACATTTGCAACACCAGGGGCTACCAGCCCTGAAGGACTCTTTTGACGCCATTTTTGAAGAACCCCATGTTGTAGCACCGAGGGAACACCTCAGAGGGAAGCTCATTCCACAATTTACACGTTCTGGGCAAAAACGAACGTGAGAACCGCACCGTTGAACATTGCCAGATGTCCAGATGATTTTGATCGATGCGTGGCGAATAAGGATTTCCGTCAAAGGGTAGTTCAGCACTATCGTATTTACACAAAAGAAGTTCGAAGATTTACTGAAAATTGATATGATATGTTTAAAAGTACCTAAGTATTAAATTTTCATTGCTATTATATCAGTCAAATACTAATTTTGATCAGATGTCAGTAAGAAATTAAATGAAATTAATGTAATGTATATTAGTGGTAAGCCACAGTTATAGTTTTATCGAAGGCTAATCATATGATTAGTCACAAGTTATAATCTTGCATATTGTGAAGATTATGAATGATGACTGTGAGAAACTAGTAACTAATCAATTTCCAGTAACACTTATGAGAAATAAGTTCAAATTTATACTTTGTTTTTTAATTTGCATTGGTTAGATATACGAGTATCATAATTATTGTTTTTTTTTTAATGTTATGAAGTGGCAAACAAGCATACAGTTTACATTGATGGTAAGTAATACTGTAGCGTATAAACATCTACATGTGACTAGTTATTCCAATGTAGATGCCATGTTACTCCTGAGGTCTAAGGTATTATACCTTTGTGCCGGAAATTACTCTTCTACTAGATTTAGGATCAATTTGGATGTCATTCATTACCTACATACAAATGGACTTTAATCTCGTGATACATTAATGAGAGCAAGGAAGTACAAGAACTTGACAGCTATATAGGGAAGGGAAAAGCGAAAGTTGTCTGTCTAGGCTTCAGAAAAACACTCTTCCGGATGATGTATTTAAATGTTGTAATATAGCTTACTTAGGTAATGCAATTTACTGTGATTTTCTTTCTAGTTTTTTACTGGATTTCATTAGTGCTCATTCTGATGAACGAAAATTATATACAAGACTATTATATATAGTACTCGTACTATTTTTACACTAAGTACCAACGTTTTTTTTATTAAGGATAGAATATAATAGAAAATATTTTTATTTCGAATAGGTCTTTACAGATACTTTCAAAACGTCAACAAATCATTTCGCGTAGAGATAGGCAGAGGCAGAAATAACTGCATGCATTAAAGCATAATTATGGTGAAAGTATTTATAGCAATATATCTATACGTAAAATATGATATAACATCTATAATATAATAATATTACAAAGCTGAAGAGTTTGTTTGTTTGCTTGAGCGCGCTAATCTCAGGAATTAGGTACTGGTCGGATTTTTTTTGAAAATTCTTTCAATGTTAGATAGCCCATTTATTAAAGAAGGCTTAAGCTATATATCATCACGCTAAGATAAATAAGAGAGGGTAAGTAACATTGCACCCGCGCGAAGCCGGGCGAGCCGCTAGTCTTACTTATATTATGTTTAAAACAAACATAGTTTACAATTTAAAGAAATTGTGCGTGATCTTTTGATACACCTCAAAATCAAAGATCATTGCTCAAAATGGTACGTATAATATTTTGCTGCGTATCGTGTTTTGCAAGTTACCATTAAGAACCCTTTGTTCTGGTAGAGCGTTAATAACAATGTACACACGGGCAGTTGTAATATAAATATACAAAGTTTGTATTGGTTTAAGATAATAACAATAGTAATTGGTCTCATTGTGGTGCCAACTAAAGATCATTTTGTAGTACCGACCTACGAGTACATATTTAGTGATAGAGTTCACTGGTATAGAAAAAATCACCATCATTAGGTAAATTTAAAATAATGAATAATCCCTTAATGTTAAATGGGATTTAACACATTTATACTGCAAGCCTATCTATACAAAATTACATACTATCTACGCAAATTCGTTGTCACCCCTAATGGACTTATTACATGGCACGGTATTCAGGGTGCGATAGCAATGGTCAGGGTAGTGTAATAACATTTAGGGAGTAAGGGCCCTAATTATGGCGACCGGAGCGGCCCGGTCAGCCTTACGCCCTAACTGCACACAGTACAAATATGAACAAACTACGTACAAAACGTTCAAAACAGCACACTCACACAAACATGCGTATCGACGCTCGAGTAGCGAGTGACTCGGAGCTGCAGACCGCTTAAGGGCCTCGTTGATGCGCATGTTTGTGTGAATGCGCCGTTTCAACGTTTTGCACGTAGTTTCCATACTGTTAATATTTGTACTGAATTAGGACCCTGTCGACCGGATAGTGTAATAAGTGGCACCCCGGCGCGAGGCCACGCCCACCCTTTCTGCCGCACTTTGAATACCGATTACCGTGACGTGTAATAGCCTTTTAAGGCCTTAGGCCTCTGTGATAGTTATTACGGGGACATAAATTACTATCTAACCGGGACACGATAGTGCTGAACACTAAGATACTTGCCGCTAAATGGTAGTGTTCAGCACTATCGTGTTCCGGTCAGGTGGTAATGTACGGCCCTGTAATTTCCGGCACAGAGGCATAACACCTAAGTATCAGGAGTGGTAACGCATCTGCATATCGACCTTGGTCTTTGTGTGGGTGTCTATAGGCTGCAGTCATCGCTAACATCAATGTGAACTGCATGCTTGTTTGCCACTTCCATTACATTAAAAAAAAAAACTACCAATTTGGCGGCGGATAGATAAGGAAATACTTTGGTAGTTAGGTGGTTACACCCTCGAGCTCCGACACTGGAAGAGTTCCACCACTATCCACCAGTAAAAAATATATTATTCATACCTACTTACTTATTAGTTCATACGTATTTGTGATAGTTTCTCATAAATTACCTATAATTTATTTTTTGTTGCAATATTCTGTTTCTATTGTAATAAGATATGAATAAAGTGTAGGTATAATTTAAGACCTTCAACGTAGTTTCAAAACATTTAAATACCTTTACATAATTCATGTACCGACCGACTAACATAAAGTTCAATGGTAAAATACAATATTATCCATGATATAGGTAATGTACACGTTTTATTCATTCAACTGCGGTTGCTATTTTATAATACCATTTTTCGGGTGGTAGAGTTCCAGCGTAGGAGCTCGAGGGCTTAGGCACCACCGCATTACCTAATCTATCGGGTTATTCGTCAACTCGACACGGACGACCGGACACACGTGTGTCCAGTTGGAAAAACTTGAAATTGTAATGACTTGTTATTTCGTCGTCTGGACACGACAATATTTTTGCGTGTGTCCACATGGTGAAACTTAAATAAAACCACTTTTATGTTTTCACCAACTGGACACTATCACTTTTTTTTTGCAAAAAAGGTACAGTCATGTGCATAATCTCCTCGTTTATTACATCCTACCTAATATTTTAAATGCGAAAGTTTGTGAGTATGGATGTTTGTACTCTTTCAAGAAAACACTACTGGATGGATTTGGATGAAACTTTACAGTAAAGTCAAGTAGACGAAGTCGCGAGCAAAATCGAATACTACGTAATGAAAAAATTTACTACATATTTTTGCTGAAAAAACCTAATGGTTTTTAAATTTTAAAATAAAACAAATATGTATTATAATAACAATCAAATTAAAGTATGATTTATTAATATAAAGACACAGTTTGACTACCTATAGGAAAAAAGTGAAAATAGCCAATATTCTCTAAATAAACATAATAATTTAAAATCGTTACTTCAAATATCACAAAAAACTGAAGTGCTCGTAGGTAAGTACCAACACATAATTTAAAGTACCAATTAAATTTCTGTACTTATTATCAAAGCCAAAGAAGTTTTACTTTTGAAAGATACATTCCTTTTCTATACAAACTGGCAAAGCTTGTTTGCTTGTTTACTAAATGTAGTTGCAACGAAGTTTGAACGAGAATTGTACTCGGAGCTACATGCGGCATAAAATAATGAAATGAAATATCACAAAAATGATCAATAGAGCATAATTATGGCATCACAATTTTTAAATGTATAATTTTACAAATAATAATCATTCTACTTAATTCTGTAACAACAATACGCGTCACTTTTACATAGTGTTTCAGTAATAATTGAGCTAGGCACTTGTAGGTATAACAATCATTTTACATTTTTACATACATTTTACCAAGACTAAATTCATGTTGCAAAGCCTGTATAAGGTGCTTTTTAAAATCACAACCATGTATTCGTTTTTGGATGCCACTGCGGTATTTAGCTTCTAATTAAACAAAATAAAGTTTTATAAGTTTCCACTATTTTATTCGGAAGCAGAGCATAAATAGTAGGAATAATGTTTGTATGATATTTTGTACGCCCAATATCGACATGAATCGTGAATAGTTGATGGAATTTTCTAACGCATGTTTTAAATCATCACAGAAGAATCTCTTTGAATGGGCAACAATTTCGCACATGTTGTGATAGGCAAAAACGAGAATACCGATGCGATCTACTTGCTGAAACTGTTCAAGTTTAACTGTTTTAGCCATATTATTGAATAACATCTACTGAACGCCTAGTGATGTGTTTCCTTTTCTATACATTTTTTTGTTTACACTTTGGATAGTTGAGATCATCATATCAGCCGTAATATGTCCACTGCTCCCCATAAAGAGATTATGGGATACATACCCTCCCCCCTGCCCTAATCGCCACGCTTGGCATGTAAATTGGGGATCGCAGTGGCGGTAGTTTCATCGCAGGACGCTGCTGCCCATCTTGCATTATTGCACTTACCTATTACCGGCCCATTGGAATGGTTTGACCGCCATTGTTCGGTTGACGGATAGTTGGGATATTGGCAACTAAATGAAGTTCTTTGACTTGAAAAATAATCTGCGTGACTGTACTTTGACATGAATTCGGTTAAAATGTGAACGTGTGTCCAGATGGCGAAAATAAAATGGTATTTTATTTAAGTTTCGCTATGTGGACACACGCAAAAATATTGTCATGTCCAGACGACGAAATAACAAGTCATAACTATTTCAAGTTTAACCTACTGGACACACGTGTGTCCAGCAGGTTAAAGTCGTAGGTTAAGGTCTGTGTCGAGTTGACGAATAACCCAATCTATCTTCCGCCAAATGGTAGTGTTCAGCACTATCGTGTTCCAGTTAGATGGTAATGAATAGGCGCGTAATAACTATCGCAAAACCTCAGAATTAGGTAATGTACTCAGAGATGTCAACATGCTCGCCACCTGTAAGGTATATGGGCCATAACGTAACCGGCGAATCGTGGGTGTTCGCATGTATGCTGCTATGCATGCATTTACCTCTGCTTACCCCTTCGGGGATTACAGGCGTGATGTTACGAAATATAGGTAGTTAATCAGCGATACTAGGGAGTTCATCAAAGAATTTCAAGAGTACTATAGACCACATTTACTTATCCATCTAAGTAGGCAGCGATGCTAACTGCATTTATGTATTTGTTTATTTATGTTTGTCACTACTACCATGGCTGTATTTTACTACTAGGTGTTATACCTATTACCTGTAATGTGACCCTCCATCGACGTCTTCGGGCTATCGTAGATATCCATGGATTCCTTGGTTTATTGTTACTAATTACTATCTTCTATCTACACGATAGATTATAATATGTACTTAATTGAGAATGTAGGTTAATCGTGCTCTTGCACCATGGATGACCATTACGACTAACGGAATTTATAATAGCAATATTAGCCTAGAAACTAGCTTTAGCATCTGATTCGATCACACAAGAACTAATCATTCAGTACATTACCTGTTTGATTCACAATCCAATTCGGGAACTACACAAATCACAAAAACGCAAATCATTCGTTACAAGTAAATATTAGCTACTGATATATCCGAACGCATTTGACATTTGACACTTTTCAAAAATTTTTCAAAAATGGCCGACCGTACGTCGCGCTCCGTTGGCGCGCGAAGTAACACTGAGGCTCTTTGCACTGAGGTAAATAAAGCTTTATTACAAAAGCAATGCAGTATGCAGGTATAGGAAATGCAGGCTATCATTAATAGATAGGGTCACTAACCCGCGTGAGTATGTGAGAAGCAAAAGGTATCCGATGTTGACAGTGCAAAAGTTTTGCATCGTCGATTTTCCACTGCGTTGTTTAATGTGTGAAGCCTTGACTAACTGGTGTTGATTTCCTATTGTATTTTAATGTGAACTTGAAATTACAGGTATGCCGACGTTCTCAGTAATTCCATGACACAGTTGAACCTGTTCAACTTGGTTGAGTTGATGAAATCTGAAAAGCAACTGATTAAATACCACTTTGTCAAAACTCTGCTAAGGAAAATAGTGAGAGCTTTTGGTCAATGGAGAAAGGAAGTACAGTATCCAACAAGAAATAATGGACATCGACCTCAGGAAGAGACGTCGGCTTATTTCGGATCTATATAGCGTTATATCTCTCGCACCTTACCTATTTGACGATTGTCGACCATTTTGATCAAGTTTTGACCAATACCGGCCTACGGATGCTTACATAGGCAGTGTGCAGCAGAGATACCGCTCTACAAAACCGAAACTAGCCGATTGTCACTTTCATATGCCCGATGTGTATTATTTCTTGATGAGCACTGTAGTTACAGTTTTTTTTTACCCCTGCCTTGTGGCATAAAAACAAACGCAACTTTACGTTATCCGATCGGACCGGTTATTTCATCTATGTAATCAACCTAGGCTTATTGCTTTGGCTATAGCGTTTCAAAGAAAAAAGCAGCAAGCTATGATACACCAGTTAAACAGAATAGACATGTCGCGTGTATCTGTTTATATTTATCAATACTACCAAACTTCGAGGATGCCACCGGCATTCCCATATTATACCTTATAGTGGGTAAATATAAGGTATAATATGGCAAAAAAGGTTTATCTTGTAGTAAAACAAGTATCGTAATTACCCGATGCCGTAATTAATTCTTCAAACATTAAATTTAATGTGTAACTAGTGTAAAAAAAAGTAGAGACGCTAGTAATATAACATTTATGCGGTTTTCGCGTTCGTTCCTGCCCAGAACGTGTAAATTGTGGAACGAACTTCCCTCTTAGGTGTTTCCTCGGTGCTATAATATGGGGTTCTTCAAAAATGGCGTCAAAAGAGTCCTTCAGGGCTGGCAGCGCGTTGGCAACTCCCCTGGTGTTGCGAATGTTCATAGTGACGGTGACCACTTTCCATCAGGTGGCCTGTTTGCTTGTCTGTCCACCTTCAGACATAAAAAAAAATATTTCGCAAAAAATTAGTAGGTAAACGACGTGACGTGACGATCCCACGGAATTCTTCCGCTAGTGTAGTCGGTCAACTGAACAATGGAAAAAAAATTCCATTAGTGAAGTAGCAAATTAACGTAAAGCGTTATTATATTTACTTCCACCCTAAAGGAAGCAGCGTCTAGTGATAAAACTACCGCCATTGCGATCGCCAATATGCATGCTAAAGGCGGGTCTACGCTAGACGAACCGAGCACGAGCGAAGCACAAGCGGAGCCGTTCTCGGCTTCGTCGCTCGCGGCGTCAAGTGTGGACGTACAACGAACCTACAACGATCACTGTTCTCGAACGTAGTTTTCCGCAGTGAATTCGCGGCTCTTGGCGAATATGGACGATATTAATAATATTGCAGTAGCCGCTGCCTATTTTGATATAATTCAATTAAATGCACGGAAGTATCTTCGGTCCACGTTTCCATGATGCTCGGCTCGAGCGACCGACGTCTGTCACTAAACACGTCCACGAGCGCACTGCGAGGGCGAAGCAAATCCCTTTGTGTTCGTCAAAAAACCGACAACAGGCGGAACACAGCCGAGCACGAACGAAATGCTCGCAGCGCGCTCGTTCGAGGCTTGTAAGTTGGTCCACACTAGACGAATTGTGTTCGGCTCGTGCTCCGCTCGTACTCGGCTCTCCTAGCGTAGACGCACCTTTAGAGTGCCGAATATGATGTATTCTCCTCTTGTGACGCGCAACACTGTTATGAGCATTTTTGGGAAAGGCTTTGTCCAGCAGTGGACGTACTTTGGCCGATGTGATGATGATTGTTACGAGATAAGGTATTTCATTCGTTGCTATATTCAGTCAAGTTAGTCATGACTATATCATCAAAACTGCCCGAAATTGAGCTTCAATGACAATACATAATGACAGAAACATTTTGTCTAATCAAGGTGGCATATTGATAGTAAAGCGGTATGTCTACGTAGTATAAGCAAAAATAAAATTTAATACTCAGATACACAATATTTAATTGCACATATTCTTATCCACAGCAGTGACCTGCATACTTTCATTCCAAACCGTTTTCAAGGCTTCGTCGTTCCTCAGTAATTTGGAACATTTAGCTTGTTTACAATCCGAAAAATACGCTCCCGATGTGTTAGCCAAGTCCGGACATACACATAAATGTATTGTAGTTTGTGCACCTTCCACCTGATTCTTAAACAGCAACCTTATTATTGCATACGTAATTTTCTGATAAAACGGTGCCATCGTACGATAAATATGTGTCATCACGATTCCAGGGTGTAAAGAATTAACTGTTACCCCATCTGGCACCCTCATCGACAAAGCTTTCGTCCATATAACATTATACAACTTGCTATTACAGTATCTCCAGACAGCACTCTCCTTACTTTTACCACGGAAATCGTTCATGTCCAGTTGACCGTGATTATGCAGATAGGATGCTACGATGACGATGCGGCTGGGCCTCGACTTTATTAGTTTATCGAGGAGCAAATTGGTCAACAGAAACGGACCGAAGTGATTTATTTGCAGGTTAATATCGACGCCGAGGTCGGCGAGTTTAGGTCTGAGGCCAGCGCATCCGGCATTGTTGACGAGAATGTCTATTCGGTCCACAGTTTTGTTTATATCATCAGCGAACGCTCGAACGTCAGCGCTGTTTCCGAGATTTAGGTGTCGGTATTCTACTTTCTTGTTGCCTGTAGTTTGAATGATATCTTCTACTGCCTCTTTTGATTTGTCATCGTTTCTGGAAGCAATGATGACGTGGGCGCCTCTTCGTGCTAGATCCCTGGCTGTTTCCAATCCTATTCCAGAATTGCCTCCTGTGATAAGCACAGTCTTACCATCGAGTCTCGTTTTACACTTACACACGCCGTTTTTCGGTTCAATCCATAGTTTACCGCCGATTACGAACAAAACTGATATCAATATTAAAGATAACACAATTTTTATTATGAGACATAGAACGAAACAGATAATAGCAATCATGTTCACTAATAATGACTTAAAACTTGTATTTCACTTTGTTATAGAACCTGTTTAAATATTTTATTCAACGTCTGAGTCGTGCCGAACTCTGTAATGAACTAGAGCTACTTATTATGATTCCACTTGATATTGTTTGAATAGCCTTGACGTTTGATACGAGGTGGATCCAAAAGTTCGAAGCCCGACCAAGAAAATGAAAGAAAAGTGGGTCTAATTTTATTTTCGTTTTTCGACATAGTCTCCATCTAGCTCAACACACTTCTTTCACCTGAACTGCAACTTGTTTATCCCCTCGAAAAAAAAAAGATTCCGGAAGGTCGGCGAAATACTCGTTTACTGCGACTATCACCTCATCTTTGGTCGAAAATTTCGAGCCACCCAAATGTTTTTTTAAATTTGGAAATAAATGATAATCTGAGGGGGCTATATCCTGCGAATAAGGTGGGTGGGGCAGCAATTCGTAGCCACAATCATGGATTACAGACATTGTTTCAACCGAAGTGTGAACAACGCAATATTCCCGGCCTTTTTTCTTTTATTTCTTCTCGTAGTCTTCGTAAAAGGTTACAATAATAACTAGAATTAATAGTTTGACCTTTCGGTAAATAATCTACAAAAATAATGCCCATCGCATCCCAAAAAACAGAAGCCATGACTTTGTTAGTCGACAAAACGACTTTAGCCTTTTTCGGTGTAGGTGAGTCACATCTTTTCCACTGTTTGCATTGTTGCTTTGATTCAGGAATATGGTGGTGAATACAGCTTTCATCCATGGTAACAAATCTAGACAAAAAGTCCTCGTGATCCCGAGGACTTTTTGTCTAGATTTGTTACCATGGATGAAAGCTCTCAAAAAGTTCCAAACAGTCTCGCGAAATTGTGAATCGAACTCGTTTTTGTTCAGCTGTTCCTCGTACAATATTATACTTAATTACGTGGTTACGGCCGACTAGTACAAGTATGAGCTGTTAATTCCCATCAGTTAGGGTTTTTTAACCTTTTCCGTGTTTTGGGTGATACGTATAGATATGATATGATAATTAACAAATCAGCTGGCTTTGGATCTTCGTCGGTATTGGAAGATTCTGACGGCATGCGACAGGTTGATGAATTAGCTATATCGACGTTGTGAAACATCTTTTATTTAAGATTATGAGTAGGTAGTAGCATGGACTAAATATACCTACTAGTAGACAACTCGGGCAAGATTACAATTTTGAGTCTCAATATTCCAATGCATAGTGTGTCAGAAGTACCTACTCAGAAGCTCTCAGAAGAGAGTCGGGAGGGATCCCTGCACTAGGTGACTGGGACACAAATCGCAAGAAGGAAGCTAGGAATATATTGGGTATTAATTTTATATGCATCTCACCATCTCATTTTAATGTTTTTTCAGACAAAACAAAACAATTGCTCAATCTCAATCTTAACCTTCAATTACATAACACCAATTCGCTTTCAACTGAGAAGCGGAAGTATTGGCGTCCCAAATTTCAGGTCCGGTAAAAAATACATCTTGTTAATCATTCAGATGATATTTAATTTATGCATTAATTGAGTTTTTAATTAATATTTAAGAATTACATCATATGTGCATGGCCAATAGAAGTAATAAAAGTATAAATAGTGGCAAACAAGCATGCAATTCACATTGATGTTAAGTGATCATTGCAGCCTATAGACACCCACATAAAGACCAAGGTAAAAATGCAGATGCGTTACCACTCCTGAGGCCTAAGGTGTTATGCCTCTGTGCCGGAAATTACAGGGCCGTACATTACCACTAGACCGGAACAAGATAGTGCTGAATACTACCATTTAGCGGCAAGTATATTAGGTAATGCGGTGGTGCCTACGCCCGCGAGCTCCGTCACTGGAGCTCTACAACCAGTATACCAGTGTCACATCAGATTTCAGATTTGGTGATACAGAATTTTATGAAGAATCGCCTGATCGAGATCGCAAAGATAAAGACTGCTAAAATCATGAAGCTATTGATATTGATAAAGACGGGATCAACACTCCGAATTAAATACTATTTCAAACAACATAAAACTATCGATATTCCTATCATTGTGGCTTGATTAGGACCAGAGTTCCTGATGTATATCTCTACCTATCTATCTACCTATCTACCTATCTATCTGCTACCAAATCGTAGTGTTCAGCACTAATAGTGTTCCGGTTAGATGGTAATGTATTGCTTCGTAATAAATATCACACAGACATAACAACTTAGGTCTTAGGGGTGACAACCTGGTTTTTGTGTAGATGTCTATAGGCTGCAGTCATCTCTTAACATCAATGTGAGCTGCATGTTTGTTTGCTACCTTCCATAAATAAAAAAATACATTATTATAGCTAGCATCATAAAAAAAAGAGGTTACACAGTGGTTCTGGTTATATGTTCTCAAACTGTTGTTCGAAATGTGACCAACTATTAATTATTAAAATCAAACTGACTCTAAACGGAAACAAGTGTTCACTGGTAACGTGTTCCGGTTAAGAAGAGATGAATGGTAAAAGATCTAAGTCTTCGAATCCAGTGTTAAGATGTGGCAACACATACGCATTCAGGCCGATTATAAAAATTTTAGCTTTAGGTAATAGAAAAGACCTATATTTTACACTACATCCATCCGAATTGTAGTTTTATAAATGCACCTTGCAAGGTTCTTATCTAATTGCTACGCAAAAAAAAACAATGTACAAAGATCCGTGTGGTGTTGTGACAAGTACTGCATTATGCGGCGAACAAAGAGGCTGTATAGGAAAAGAACCAAGGTCTGCGGGCGACCGGCGCGGGCGCAAGTGACCCGGCGGCGCCTCGCACCGAGTAGATTATAAAACTTTCAGATGTGACAAACCTGTGAAGAGTTTACTATTCTACGTACATAAATAAAGAATATGATGTTCGTATGTTTTGAACATCACGCATAACTCATGGACAAATCTCACTTAACTCCAAAAATATTTATTGAAATATTGATGTTTTTACTCTGTTATTAATGTAATTAATACGTGCAAATTTTTGATCAATCAGGAGACTAGAGTGAACTAGAGTCTATAAGGAAGGTATTTATAATGATAGCTGGAACATGTTTTTGCCACATACATGATGTTGTAAAAGCTAGGTAATCACGTTTGATGAACATAATTATAATCTATAAAATACCCATAAAAATTGTTAAACTCAGGATCAATGAAGAATTTGCTAGTTTTGCAACAAAAAAAATACTGTAGATGCTAAATTATCAATGTTATGTTTCTTTGATGTATCTATTTGTAACAGAAATAGAGGAGCTGGCACGATTATTGTACTAAGAGAGGAGAAGCGAGGGTAGAAGCGAGGAGAGGGGAGGCGTGGCGTGGTGAGGTGTGGTGTGATGTGGTGCGGTGAGGAGAGGAGAGCAAAGAGATAATATACTCTTTGGAGTATACTATTTTGAGGAGAGTCGTTTTTAAGAAAGATGTGGTTGACGTTAGAATGTCATTATTAAAAAAAAAATGGAATGTATAGGACACATTTTTCGTACTATTTGTAATTGTGGTTTTAATCAAGTTTTAATTATCATCCTGTATTTCATTACATATTAATAGTACGCTTACATATATTTTTTGGGGGGCAGTGGTTACTCGCGTCCGCAGGAATTACCTTCCACTACCCTGCACGTGTCTCCCGGGTTGGTGCCAAACGAGTGACAACGCCGAGTCTCAGGCGGTGGATATGATTACCTGAAAATCTGGCTTCAAGGGCCACGAGGACTAAATACCTTCGGAAAGACTTAAGGCACGGGAATCTACCACGACTAAAATCCCAAGAAAACCACCATGAACAGTTGTAAGCCGAACGCAAATGTGACGTCATGCTATCCGACTGACCACCGGCGCCAGCTTGATTCCGGGTCGACTGGTGTGAAATATGCGACCGGCTGTAAGAGAGTTCATCCGGCTCTCTACAGAAAATCGGTTACTGTTGGACAAACTGTACCTCAAACTTGTAGGATTTCACCCAAGGGAAGGGCTCTAAAGATAGGTACCTGGAATGTACGAGGCATGCTGAGATCGGGGAAATGTGAAATAGTCGAAGAGGAAATGAAAAGCTACGACATTGATGTGATTGGCCTAAGCGAAACGCACCTTAAGGATAGCGGTCACTATATCACACTTAATGGAAGCATGCAGATCAGTGCGGGTAGTGATAGCAATAGTTTTAGTGGAGTAGGATTCTTGGTGTCCAAACATATGCGTAGTAAAATTATTGGGTATAACGCAATCAGCGACAGAATTGTCACGCTCAAGATGCTAGCTCATCCACACCCACTCAATCTTATCCAAGTTTATGCACCGACAGCACAATCGTCAGACGAGGAAATCAATAACTTTTATGGTGAGCTAAGCTCTGCCTATCAAGCTATACCTGCTAAAGAGGTCTCTATAATTCTGGGGGACCTGAATGCAAAGATCGGTCAAACAGTTAATGATGAGCATTTGAGAGAAATAGTGGGAAAATTTGGGCTGGGTATATGGAACCTGAGAGGTGAGACGCTCCTTGAGTTCTGCGCCGAAAACAGCCTTTGCATTATGAACTCATGCTTCGAACAACATCCTCGTAGACTCTGGACATGGCGGTCACCCAATGGACATAAGAACCAGATTGATTACATCATGATTGGCAAACGATGGAGATCATCCATATTAACAGCAAAAAAGGCGGCCAGGAGCTGACTGTGGTAGTGACCATCAGCTACTTGTAACTCACCTTAAAATACGTCTAAAAGTAGTGAAAAAGGCACAACCAAACAAAACTGTTATCCTACTCAAACAAGCCGAGAGATCGTTCCAAGACCTTATGCATACCAAGCTTGGAGAAAATGACTTCGATCCCTTCGACTCCGCTGATGCAACCTAGGAACAACTTAAAACCATTGCGCTAGAAACTGCAAATACTATCGCTGAAACTTATCCAGTCCGATTTTGGAAGGTCTTCTCTGCTTGAGAAGACCTTCCAAAATCGGACTTGGTGAGTGATGAGACATGGACTGCAGTAACAAATAGAAAACATCTAAAGATGCGTGGTGTACACCAGAATCTCCAGGAATACGCTAAGCTAAATGCACATATACAGTGGCTCTGCAGACGTGACAGAAATGCCTATATCAACTCTATCTGCAGTGAAATTGAAAGGAACTCAAAAACTGCCCATCCCACTGATATGTACAAGAACATTAAGCGTCTTACTAAAGTGCGCATTCACAAATCTTGGATCATCGAAGACGAAAAGGGTCATCTGCTCATGGACAACGCTCTAATACTTAGTAGGTGGAAAAATTATTGTCAGCAGCTTTACCGCGGTGACCAAGTGGAAACGGCGCAGGAGCGTTTGGACAACTATGTGAACTCACAACGTGAGCCTGACATACTACTGCATGAAGTGAAAGATGCGATAGCTAGGTTGAAATCGAAAGCAAGCGGTGGGGATGGAATTACAGCTCAGCTTATCAGGAATATTAGCAGTAAAGGTATAAGCCTATTGCACTCAATATGCCTCAAAGTATGGAAGACTGGTCAGTGGCCTGAAGACTGGACTGAATCTATAATAGTGCCACTACATAAGAAAGGGTCAAACTCAAACTCAAACTCAAAAATTCATTTAATCACTTGGAAATAATAGAATTTGCTTGTGATAGGTCAAATTACAAATATAAAATTAAAGCGAATAACAACTGATACGTTGATTAATATGTCAAAGTAAATAAATTAATAATAGTCCAAAAATACTTAATAATAAAAATAGGTATCAACAGAATGTTCCATACTCTCTTTTACAAACGGCAAGATAAGACTAAACAAAAAAATATGGGACATTCCTTGTCATTCACTGGCAGAGTTCCAAAGCCCACATTACTGAGAAAAAACCTGCCAAAACAAAACTCAGTAGGGTCTTTTCAAAATATGTTCCTTAAAACTATTTTCACAATATGAAACTTATAACTATGTTTTACAATATCAAGTACAATGCACATTCATTTCACAAAATTCTTGTTTAGTCTTGTGGAGCTAGACCAGCATTTGTCCAGGCATCTCTATCCTTTAGATAGTCATCGAGTCTATAGTACGCATTTTTACATAGTGTGCGTTTAATACATGACTTAAATTTATTATCTGTAAGTTCAAGAATGTTGGACGGAATTTTGTTATAAAACTGTATACAACATGTTAAGAAACATTTATGTGTTTTCGATAGCCGAAAACTTGGAAATACTAATTTATTTTTATTTCTGGTATTATAAGAATGTATATCATTAATTTTCTTAAATAAGTGCAAGTTTTTCCTAGCATACAATATATTTTCATAAATATATTGGCAAGGGACCGTCATTATATTTATTTGCTTGAATAATTCTTTCAAGGAGTCACGACTATTTAAGTTATATATCGCTCTAATAGCTCTCTTTTGTAATATAAATATTGAATCAATTTCAGCTGCCCGACCCCACAACAAAATACCGTAGGACATGACACTGTGAAAGTAGCTGAAATAAACGAGTCTCGCAGTGTCGACATCCGTTAACTGTCTAATCTTCCTGACGGCATAAGCAGCAGAACTCAGACGTTTTCCTAACAGTTTAATATGAGGACCCCATTGCAATTTTGAATCAAGCGTTATACCCAAGAAGACAGCTTCACTAACAAATTGTGTTTTATCATTGTTGAAGAATATTTCCCCTTCTTTACTTTTGACATTTGGAAGAGTAAAACGAATACATTTAGTTTTTTTACTATTTAATGCAAGATTATTTACTGTAAACCAATTATGTACTTCTTGTATGGCTTTATTAATAGTATCATAATTTGGTTCTTTTCTATTCACTTTAAAGACCAGCGAGGTATCATCGGCAAATAAAATTGTTTTAGGCTCACTGATGGGCATCAAATGGAGCAAATCATTTATATATACTAAAAACAGAAATGGACCTAGAAAAAGTGCGAAAAACGAGAAAGTGCGAAAATTACAGCACCATCTCATCTCATCTCACACGCAGCTAAAGTCCTCCTCAACATCATCAATAGGAGACAAGAAAACTTCATCTGCAGTCAAATTGCAAAGGAGCAGGCCGGGTTTGTTAAGAAGAGGGGCACGCGTGAACAAATCCTAAACATATGGCAGTTGATAGAAAAGAGTCGGGAATTCAACGTGCCAATGGCTCTTTGTTTCGTCGACTACGCAAAGGCCTTTGATTGCATAAGCTGGCCGAAAATGTTTGAAGTCATGAAAGAGATGGGCATACCCGATCATCTTACATTCTTGGTGCAAAACTTGTACATTGATGGTCGGTCTAAAATCAGACTAGACGATGCACTTTCCGAACCCATCACCCTTTCATCCATCCCATTCCGGTTGCATACTGTCCCCTCAACTGTTCAATCTTGTGGGCGAGCACATCATGCGTCGAGTGATGGAGGACTGGAAGGGAGGTATCCGTATAGGTGGACACCGTATCGATCATTTGCGCTTTGTAGACGATACCACGTTGATTGCTAACGATGAGACCGAGCTTTCAGTGCTTATGCAAAGACTCGATAGTGCCAGTACAGAATATGGCTTAAAGATTAATAGGAGCAAGACAAAGTTGATGTTCGTTGACAGGTCGGGCACCATGCAGAGATCATTTGAGTTGCGTGATCTGGACACGGTACATGGATTCGTTTACCTGGGGTCTCTCCTGCGTAGTGACGGTGACAGCGAGGGGGAGTTAGTCCGGCGAGCGCAAATGGCAAAGTCAGCCATGAAGAAACTTGAGAGAATATGGAAAAATCGCAACATCTACCGCAGCACGAAAGTAAGACTTGTGCGGTGCCTAATTTTCTCAATCTTTTTTTATGCTTCCGAAACATGGACACTAAAGAGGAAGCTAAGGGCAAGGATAGACTCATTCGAAATGTGGTGCTGGCGAAAAATGCTGGTTATCCCATGGATTGCTCGTCGCACTAACGTCTCTATCCTCGAGGAACTGAAGGTGGTTACTCGCCTCTCGACCATCTGTCTGCGGAAATCACTTTCTTTTTCGGTCACGTAGTCCGACGTGATGCTGGGACCTGGAAAAGCTTATCCTAACAGGCCATGTTGAGGGAAAAAGGAGCAGAGGCAGAAAGCCCACTCGATGGATAGATGCCATCCTAGAGTCCCTTAATTGCAACACGCAAACAGCAATCCACTCTGCCCAAAATAGAGAAGCTTGGAGAGCACTGACCCGAGATGCTGCTTTTGGTGGTCACGACCCTCAGTCATGAGGACACGACAAAGAAGAGACATATATCTTTAGTTTTGTTTGCATAATTATGGAATCAGATGATGCGTTTGTTGAAACTGGATCTGTAGAAACTTCTCTTCAATCGACACCACCGCTCTTTAGAAACAATGCAGACTTCTCTGTGCTCATTTTCAATTTCGACTTCGCAAGTCAAATTTGTGTTAATTCACCGTGGAAGTCTCTGGGAGAGGCCTATGTTCAGCAGTGGACGTGGACGTTTACAGGCTGATGATGATGATGGAGATGTCAAATTTCCTTGACGATAAGTATCGGAGGAATATAAAGAATAAAATTTGCTCGTCAAATCTCCACACTACTCCACTACTCTTGTATTACATATACTATTTTAGTAAAAAACTATACTAATCATTTAAGCTACTGATTTATAAACATTATGAAAGGGTGGACAATCGTAGGTAGAATCAAAGTCAACGTGATCGTGTCTACAACAAATTAATCTAAGGTTAACTCTACATTCACTCTCATTCCTGAATAATGATTGTGCCCTGGCCGTAAACATTAAATTAACAGATTTATGAAAACCTTGACAGGATAATTATTTGCGGTCTTTGAATAACTTTGTCGACCTATAAAAACATTATAAACTAAAAGTGGCCGCGACTTCGTCTGAAAAAAAATTAACAATATGATTGTTCATTATCTACGCGGACGAAGTCGTGGGCACAGCTTTTTTTCATTTATCAGTATAATATAATTGATAAATTAAAATAGCGTAATTTTTTTCTTTATGTGAGCTATCTGCCAGTGAAAGTCTCGTCAAAATCGATAGAGTCGTCAGTGAGATTAGCCGGAACCACATACCAATCAGCCTTCCTTTGGTTCCATAGTCGATGGCCGGAACAAACAGACAGACAAAAATTGAAAAAAAAATTGTTTGGTGTATGTACGGTACATACACCAAACAATTTTTTTTTATTAAATTACAAACAGACATTCCAATTTTATTTATTTGTATGTACCTATAGATGTATAGATAACTAAGATTTCTTAATCGCACATGTGCAATGATTGTTTACAATAATCAAGATTGTTTTTCGAAAGGCAAACTTCTTAAGCTAAGCGTGTTTTGATTGGGGAAAATCTTATGGGTTCCCATCATTAATTATACAATTAGCTATGGAAATGACGTGATAAGCTTAGCCAGTAACAGTGAAAGCATAATATACACTATGTTCTCGTGTATTCCAATCGTGTTAGCACTAGGGAATTCCATCCCGTCTCCAAATCTTAAATTCGAGATCCCTCGAGATTAGAAATGTCCCGAAAATTTCGGATCACTTAACTGAATACCATGAAAACTGCTTGTTTTTGACATTAAATATTATTTGAAAGCAAACAAAAGCCTTTATCCTTTAATATTACATAAGTAATTAAATAGATTAGAGAAATTGACTGTCGGCTCAAGAATGACACCATGATTTTAGTGAGTGAAAAGCGTGAGAGAAATAAGTGGGAGCTGATGAGAGACTGGCAAAGAGCTTTGAGACTAACTTTAAACTCTATTGGAGGGGAGGTGAAAAAGTCTAGAAGCTCTTCTCCAGTTTCTAGAATTAATAGAATAACATCTAGGGAGGGTGACATTCTTGAGAACGCACAAGATTGTGTCAAAACGATGGAGCCAGTATTATGGGAAAATGTATGATTGTGCTCACAACACTGACGCCGGAGTTGCTGACTCAACGGTGGCAGCTTGTGAGGATATAGCATTAGATGATATTGTATGGGCGATACGAAGTTTGGAATGTGATAAGGCTGCGGGTATTGATCTGGTTTCTACCGAAATGATCAAATATCGTGGTGTTGACAATTACACGCACACATTGGGAAAAGCCTGCATATGGCTACTCCCCGCCGGCCCGCCGCGGCCGGTGGCCGGTCAATTGACGGGTGCAATGCATAGAGCAACACGGCTCTATGCATTGCACCCGTCAATTGACATCTTGCTTGTTAACAACAGTCCATCTCGACCGCGACAGCTCGTGCCTAAACATCGCAGTTAGGGTAAAAAGTACCTACCTACTTAAAGTTATGTTTTGAAAACCCACCATCTTTAAATTTAGAGGATTACCCGAGGATCGAGTGCCAGACCTCATTCATATCGGTCTACAAAACCATGAGGCAAAGTACGCCCATACAGAACCGTTTCATCTCTGATATAATGCCGTAAGTCGTGTGAGGATGGATAATTGTATTCACGATCGCATGACCTTCGGTGAACAGCCGTCTACCGCTAATCGCTGAACTTACCGGTTGGAACGGTTGCTGTTTAGCGTTGTGTGATCACGTGTGTTTTAGGGTTCCGCGCCTCAAAAAGAAGAAGCGGCCAAGTGCGAGTTTGATTCGCGTTTACAGAGTTGCGTACAATTAATGAATTTCCTATGATATTATAAATACCATAGATTTCTTCATATAGGTTTTCTGTAATCTGTAACGTACGTATACGTAAAGAACTTAATTTATCTTTTTTTCAAAATTTTATGCTCAGTAACTTCTGCGATAAAGAAGGCGGATAGTCTGTTGTTTTTTCTGATTTTTTTTCCTTTTTATTTTATTTCTTAGTGATATATTGTGTGTGTCTAAAATATATTATTTCTATATTTCCTTACACGATAATTTTGCTGTTGACGACGACTATTTACTGGCAAAGTTTTATCATGGGTCATGTAACACTCTTCAATTTATAAAATATCCACGCTACCACGTTAATCCGTAAAGTTCCGGTTGCCATTTTATTGCGACCATCGCAGTGTCAGAGTGCCTAGTGCGAGATTTCCGATCGCGATTTTCGATCGCGATCGCGTATGAGTAAACGCAGATTTGTATGGAATTGAAGGAGCGTCATCGATTCACCGCTAGATGACGCTCCTTCAATTCCATACAAATCTGCGTTTACTCATACGCGATCGCGATCGAAAATCGATTCACCGCTAGATGACGCTCCTTCAATTCCATACAAATCTGCGTTTATTCGTAAGCGATCGCGATCGAAAATCGCGATCGGAAATCTCGCACTAGGCACTCTGGTCAAAAGTATAAAAGGCGTCGTAAAAAAAAGGACTGTGTGGTTCCCGTTCTACTTCGCAAGTTCTCGAAGTTCGGACAACTACCTTATTGTTACCAATGAAAGTTAATACTTTGGTTAGTTTTTTTATATAATGGAAGTGGCAAGCAAGCATGCTGTTCACATGGATGTTAAGTGATGACTGCGGCCTATAGACACCCACACAAAGAGCAAGGTCAAAATTGAGATGCGTTACCACTCCTGAGGTCTAAGGTGATATGCCTCTGAGCATATAGGTAATTATAGGGCCGTACATTACCACCTGACCGGAACACGATAGCGCTGAACATTACCATTTAGCGGCAAGTATATTAGGTAATGCAGTAGTGCCTATGACCGCAAGCTCCGTCACTGGAACTCTACCACCAGTAAAAACCTATTACATAAGGCTTTGCTGGCAATTGTTTAAGAAAAAAGACAATATTTTTTTTTTTCTGTGATAAAGTTGTCTTTAGATTAACCATCTATAGGTCCCGCCAGGTAAAAAGAACGCTGGCGGTCAAGCTGCGCGTCATGTGTTTTTATTTCATTTTATGTTATTCTATGCAATATAGTTTTCAATCTGCCTACCAATACACGAAACCGCAAGCGAAAGCTAGATCAAAAATAAACCAATAGGGCTAGTACATTCGTGCGCGAGTGTACCGATGCGCGAACACATCCCTTCTACTTTCTTCCAGCGTTCTTTTTACGTGGCGCGACCTATACCATCTATTTAAAAAGCCATGTTCTTGTCCTCAATTAGAAAAAAAGAAAGACGGCCGATAGAAATATTTGCTTTGATTTTTTTTATTGTAAAGGTATCGCTGTAACGCATATTGCCAGTGTCAAGTAAGGCGATATTTCGTATGCCGAGTCTGATTTGGGTAACTTAATTAGATATATGTATAGGTGACAGGTACAAGTATCTTGAATAACCCTGTTTACCATCAAGATATCAATGTTATCTAATTGTTATGTAAAATCATTAATGAAAGTAGGTTATTAAATATAATTACTGGTTATTTTTGACATCTCAATCGATAAATATGATTATAATTTAAATTATAAGCAAGATCCTATACATATGGATAAGATATTATCTAAAAGTTAATTTCGTCGTAACCTGTGTCAGAGAATATGTAATAATAGACGACCCGGTTAGTCCAGCGGTGTGAGATGACCGTTCGATTCGGAGGGTCGCGGGTTCGATCCCCGCACCTGGACAAATGTTTGTATGGCCTACAGTATTTGTTTCGGGTCTGGGTGTTTGTGTGTGTGTTGTATGTGTACAACGGCACCCACGACACAGGTTTATATCTGTGGGGCTGTGAGTGTAAGCGTATTTTATTTTTTTTATTTTTATTAATAACCGACTTAAATGTTGTTGATCGAAGCACGTACCAAACCATAAAAGGCTTTACTGGTGGTAGAGTTACAGTGTACGTGTTCGAGGGCGTAGCCGTAGGCACCACCGCATTACCTAATCTATCTGCCGCCAAATTGTAGTGTTCAAAACTATTGTGATAATGTATGGCTCCGTAATGACTACCATAGAGACATAACAACTAAGGTGTCAGGGCAACACTTCTCCATTTTGACCACTGGTTTTTGTGTAGGTAGTTTATAGGCTGCAGTCATGACTTAACATCCATGTGTACTGCATGCTTTTTTACGACCTTCGTTACATAAAAAAGTAAGTACCAACACATTTTTTTTTATAATTGCGAGCCGAAGAGGGTTCTTTCCTATTTGGTTTTACTGGTGGTAGAGCTCTAGTGTTTGAGCTCGAGGGCGTAAGCGCCATTATTACCTAATCTTTCTGCAGACAAATGGTTTTGTTTCAACTGTTGTCACTGTATTTATTTTTCTTATTATGTATTTTTCCCTTCACCGCTATTCTATCATTGTCATGTCACACACTGTTTAATTTTAGCATGTACTTATTATTATTATTATTTTTTTTTTTTTTCTTAGCTTTAATTTGTACACCCCTACTTCTTCCTAAGCGCATTTCTGTTAAATTATGGTTGCCTGGAAGAAATCGCTGGCAGCGATAAGGCCGCCCGTTGTATTTACTGTCCATGTATTATTTCTGTTTTGTGATTCTGTTGAGTGTACAATAAAGAGTATTATTATTATTAGTGTTCAACACTGTAGCTAGTGTTTTGCTTAGATGCTAATATAAGTGTATGGCTATCGTGACCATACGTCCCGTTTTGAACGGGACAGTCCCGTTTTCATGCAGCCCGTCCCGGTGTACCATGAAAACATTTGGAAACGTAACTTCACGCCTGTAATCCCCGAAGGGGTAGGCAGAGGTAAATGCATGCATTGAAGCATACATGCAAACACCCACGATTCGCCGGTTACGTTTTGACCCATGTTACAGGTGGCGAGCCTGTTGCCATCTCCGGGCACATTACCAAACTCCGAGGTACTGGGAAACTTCCAGAAAATGGAAAAATCCCAATAAAACCAGAGATAAAGGATTTTAAACCGTTATCTCTGATAGTCCCCGACCCGGGAATCGAACCCAGGACCTCCAGCGTAGTAGTAGTGACCCGCTACCACTAGGCTACTGGGGCAGTTTGGACAGTTTGGGGTTTGAAAACATTTGGGAATCTAAAAATGTTCCGTTATCGGTAATCTCAGCAAAAATGTATAGGAATCTAGGTAGCGTCAATCTGAAATTTTAATATTTTTTGAATAATTTATAATAATCTCAATAGCAATCGATAGTGATACCTATGATACTTATAACAATACTTAAAGAGGGGCGTTATCTATAGCGTTCGTAAGTAGGTAAGCCTCTCCCCCCCTGGTTCCTTGAAGGTTAATTTTTAGAATGTACCGTTTTGAGTGACTTTATAAATGGTCACGTTATATATGGCCCCATAATAACTAAGACTGAGTGGTGGCAAAAAAACTTGTACATCGTTAAAACAGATAGGCACTTTATGCGATAGTGCATACGGTGACGGCGTTAAGCTCCGACACTGGAACTCTACCACCACTAGGAAAATAAGTCACATCACTAAACGGTATAGCAATCCATTGAAATTTGATTCAACAGTATCATTTTAATTACTGCACGTATATTAATATAAGAACATGTTGGAATCAAGAAAGGAGTAATCGTTAATAATATAAAATATGTAGAAAGCAGCCATATTACAAGTTAAGTGGCTTAAAAATATCAATTTTTATTGTCAGTAAGTTGTGTCGGTAGTTCGTTTGCCAATAACCCTCTCAATCCCGATCCATTGACGAAAAGAACCGGTGCGTACGATTGATTGATTGAATGGTTCATTGATTCAAGGATTGGAAAAAGTCGTTTACTAAATATGTTTCTATGAAATGGACCCGTTCCTCGTAGTAGTTCAAAAGTTCATTTGAATCAGTGAGCTAGATCGATCGATACATATTATTTATTCGATAAATGCCATCGGCTCGTGCTCAATTCGTTTCAATATATGACGAGTCATCGAACGCATGAATAATTTTCAACGAAACGAACGAATGGATCTTGTAAATTTGGAGACCCCGTTCTTATAATTCGTTCAGTCTCGATCAACACACATCTAATAATTATTATTGTCAGTTACAAACATTAAATATTATGTAATTTCTTTGATGTGACGACCGAAGAAAGTATCCTATTGATTATAGAATTCACGTAATTTTTTTTTACGTAATAAAACTTCGTTGCGGAATTTGTAAACCTTGTCAACACGTTCATTTATTTGCTGTTCACATCTTTTATGAATGCCATAAGGTTCAATATCACATAAATTGTTTTCCAGAGATGTACACGCGTATTTTAAAGTAATTTAACTTTCTGCTTCGTCGGTTTTTGTGTGCAATGGACGCACTTACCGATTGCGAAACAAGTTTGTATAATTATTACCCACATTATTAACGTGTTAGGCTCGCAATTTACATGCTGTGTTCTGTGGTCGTTATAAAGTTCGTCTCAAAGTATCAATCTAAAATCTGAAACCTTGTGTTGTGGTGATGTATGGTCGCTTGAACATCACCATACGGGCACCTCATGCGATGTTAATAAAAATAATATATTAAGCTTGATTTGTGCGGAAGCGCGCATGGCCCGGCGATTGGTGTAGATCATAAGCGATCTACTCGGTTAAGAACTCGGTACGGGCGCGGTCGGGTAGTGTGATGGGTGACCGCGAGTGGCAAATAAGCCGTCGGTCCCGGTTGCTGTCGATAGATAGCAGTCGTTAAACCTTGTCAGAGGCCTTATGGGCGGTTTGAAAACATCCGGCAGCGGGTTGGCCCCTAACCCACCCACCTCCACCAATCCGCATTGGAGCAGGGTGGTAGAGTAAGCTCCAGGCCTCCCCCTAAAAAGGAGAGAGACTCGTGCCCAGCAGTGGGACGTATATTGGGTTGCCATTATTATTATTATTATGCTTGATTTTACTGATTTTGCTTGATTTTTATTTTTGGAAGCTTACTGGTGGTCGAGCTGAAAAAAGCTCAAGGGCGTTGGTACCACCGCATTACCTAATCTATCTGAGGCCAAATGATAGTGTTCAGCACTATCGTGTTCCGGTTATATTGTAATGTATGGCTCCGTAATAACTATCACAGAGACGTAACAGCTTGGGTCTCAGGGGTAGCAACGCAGCTGCATTTTGAACTCTGGTGTATAGATCTCTATAGGCCGCAGTCATCACTTAACATCCATGTGAACTGCATGCTTGTTTGCCACCTTCGTTACATAAAAAATACGTAAATGCAACTTCGCGCCTGTAACTCTCAGAGCCCCACATTACCAAACGTTGATAATGAAAAAAAATGCTCCAATCGAACCCAGAACCACAACGTATCTTTTATGGCCTGCCACCACTAGAGTGCTAAGGTAGTGAAATAGTTATATATAAAACTAGCTGTTGCCCGCGGCTTCGCCCGCGTGGATGTCGTTTTATAGATACTTTTTCCTAAATTTTCTATAAACCTCACGGAGCCCAAGACCTTTCCAACGAATGCAAAACCGTGGAAATCGGTTCGTGCGTTCTGGAGTTATAGTGTCAGGAAGGAAAACCCGACTTATTTTTATATTATAGATAAATAAATATAACTACGTTAAGAAAAACCGACTTCAAAACTGAAAAGTAAAAAATAATAAAGATTTAATTGTAATTAGGTATATACTACCTATTATTTATATGTGCTATTTACTAATAGGTTTGAAGTCGGTGTCAAGCCTTAAACAAATAATTATATTTTAATCACTTAAATATGAATACGAGCAAATACACTGCACAAAACGTAACCGGCGATCGTGGGTGTTTGCATGTATGCTTGAATTCATGCATTTACCTCTGCCAACCCCTTCGGGGATTACAGGCGTGAAGTTACGTTTTAATACAATGAAATGCCTACTTTAGTGATTTTGGCTTGGCACCGACTTCAGTCCTATTAGTAAATAGCACATATAAATAATAGGTAGAATATACCTTATTACAATTAAATCTTTATTATTTTTTACTTTTCAGTTTTGAAGTCGGTTTTTCTTAACGCTTTTCTTTTTATATTTATTTAATACTTTTTAGTTTATTGCTGCATTGCCAATTAGATTAATGTTTACATCTGTTAAATTTGTAAAATCTAACTCTTTTAGCTTCGTGATAATTAAATTAGATTGTTTAGGTGTGTCGATACAAAATTATTACACGACTATACGAAATCAATAAAAAAAATTATCCACGAAGGAGTAAATAAGCTGTGTTCAGTCGTCGATGAGTAAATGTGTCATTGTCACTTGTTGTCATCTTGTTGTCATGCGCATTAGGACTATCTAGGACGTCAGTAGATTCAACGCACTGTATGACAACTCGCCGTCTATTATAATTCCTTAGTCTGAGGTGAAAGTAAGTAAAAAAATGCTCATAAAATAAAAACTGAGGGGCCTATCTGAATCAAATTTGGGACCAATTCGAAACTATTCCGCATCAAACAAAAGAAGAATTACGTAAATCGGTCTTGAAATCTCGGCGAAATTCACGTACAAACATAAAAAAAAAAAACCTTCTCGTTTTTTGAACTCGGTTAATAAAATACGCTTACACTCACAGCCCATCTATTCCGTGCACAGCCCCACACTAGGTATAAACCAGTGTCCTGGGTGCCGTTGCCGTTGTACACACACAACACATACATACACCCAGACCCAAAACAAATAGGTATCTGTAGGCCATACAAATATTTGTCCCGGTGCGGGGATCAAGCCCGCGACCCTTCGAATTAGTCGTCTCACACCGCTAGACTAACCGGGTCGTTATATTTATGGGTTATAAATTACTTTTCAATTAAATTACTTCTAACATCCTTTCTGAACTATCCGTTACTGTAAACCGGTATAATGTAATATTAAAAAAAACTGTTATCAGTGTAATATAACGGACGAACTGTAGCTTATACATGTTTAGGTCAGTTCATCTCGCATTAGATTATGATTGATCGATGAAGAGATGATGATCAACATTTGAAATCAATAGCGGATACGCATAGGAAGCTACTAGTGATGTGGCAAATATCCGTATCCGCGGATATCCGTGGATACGGATATTCGCGGATATCCGCGGATCCGTATCCGTCACTTTTGCGGCGGATCTTATACGGAACTTTTGCCTTATCTATTTTTTAAAACATAGATGGATTTGTTTATAGTAGTTAAGGTAACACCAACAATTATTTAATTCCATTTATTACCACACCAAGATATTTATTAAAGTTTAAGTTATTGTAGCATTTCACATCCTTCTCTAACCTAAATAAATCTGTTACTTGTTGGAGAAGGATGTGAAATGTAACAATAACTTTAACAAATATCTTGTTGCAACCCAGCCTAAAGATTACAAATTTGATAATGAGATAACCAAAACTTAGATCTACATAATATTTAAAAATTCTAGTTAAATATTTTATATTTTGACCGAGTAAGATATAGATAAAAGACAGAATGAGATATCGATTGAGTAAGATAGTAAAGATCCGTATCCGGATCCGTATACGCGGATATGCATTTTTAACGAACCGGCACATCACTAGCCACACAATCTCATAATTTAATGTAATACATATGTGCATATTATCAGAAATGTACTTATTCATTCGGACCGTTAATATTACAATTATTACTGGTGGCAGAGCTCTAGTGACGAAGCTCGCGGGCGTAGGCACCACCGCATTACCTAATACACTTGCCGCTAAATGGTAGTGTTCAGCACTATCGTGTTCCGGTCCAAAAAATCCTAAAATGTTTGTCTTTTGTTTTTGTTACTCTTCTTTAATCGCCCCCTATCATTTTTTTGGAAAAATATTGAGTGTACAGACATTCTACTTTTACCAAAGATAAAATATAATCCGTCATTTCTGATAATGGTAGGATGAAAATGAACTCGGAAAGTGAGTAGTCTATCCCTGAAGCAGCAATGGACCCGATCGGGGCCGAGAACAATAAGAAATCAACTGTCATATTTTTCTGGTGGCCTGAGGGATTCTACTTAATTTATCATTGATGAAATAGTTATTACCAACCCTTCAAGTTAGTTGATAAGCTACAATTGTAAAGAATAAGTCACATAGGGACCTTTGTATTGCTAAAGAGTAACTTAGCTAAGATATATTATGGGAGCTATATATTTGATTCCTAAATTTGATTACTAAAGTTTTAAAATAAATTGTCAAGAAGTTATTTTGTAGCAGCCACCTGTTTCCGAGTGCGCCGTGCGTAGGTTTGTGACGAATGTAAAAAATACAAAGTATAATTTTTCATTTGATGAACTATGAAGCTTAAATGCCAAGGACTCTGTTACCATCACTCAAGCCAAAGTGATATTGCTTTTCGGTTGAATCATAATAATTTATAGTACTTGCCGCTACCTACATTTACACTTTACAGTATCCAATAAGAAATGTTGTACATATTTTAGGAAGGAGACTTCGGCATATATCGAGACTGAGTTTCAGCGTGGGACTCGAGGGCGTAGGCACCACCGCATTACCTAATCTATTTGCCGCCAAGTGGTTAGTGTTTAGCAGTGTCGTGTTCCGGTTAAATGATAATGTATGTCACTATGTATATGACATACATATACATATGTATGTATATGTAACTATCACAGAAACATAAAAACTCAGCTCTCAAGGGTGGCAACACTACATTTTGACCTCTGGATTTGTGTAGATGTCTATAGGTTGCAAGCATCACATAACATCCATGTGAACTGGATGCTTTTTTATCAACTCGGTTACATATAAAAGATGCCGCCGCCCTCAAACTCTAGAAGTAGAACTTAACCATTAATAGATATGACGTAACAGTACGTAACTTCACGCCTGTAATCCCCGAAGGGGTAGACAGAGGTAAATGCATGCATTCAAGCATGCAAACTGGGTGTTTGCATTGCGTTGCGGTGCCATTACGTTTTTGGCCCATGTAACAAGTGGCGAGCTTGTTGCCATCTCCGGGCACATTTCCAAACTAAGAGGTACTGGGAAACTGCCAGAAAATGGAAAATCCCAATAGAACCAGAGATAAAGGATTTGAAACCGTTATCTCTGCTAGCCCCGACCCGGGAATCAAACCCAGGACCTCCAGCGTAGTAGTAGTGGCCTGCTACCACTAGGCTACTGAGGCAATTGGCAATGACGTAATTGGATCCCATTGCGAAAGTGAATAAACAAATAAATAGAACGGATCCGTCACCTCTCGGTGCCGTTAAATTTTAAAACAATGACGATGACGGTGAAAGTGAAATTTCACTAAATGATAAACGGCCCGAACAGTACTCGTCTGCATTATTCAATGTATGTATGACGCGCATCAAATTTTGACTGGCCAGTATTTGTTTTATGGACACAGGTTGCGATTCAATAGCAGCTTTCCAATAAGGGAAGGTCACGAAACTTATTTATCTTGTTCCGATAATCGAAAATTTAGATAATCGGATATAGTAGAAAGACTGGCAAAAAAGAAAACCAAGCTGTGACACATAGAATAATCTATATATATAAAAGTCAATTGCTGTTCGTTAGCATCGCTAAGACTCGAGAACGGCTGAACAAATTTGGCTAATTTTGGTTTTGAATGTATTTTGGAAGTCCAGGGAAGATTTAAAAGGTAACAAACGCGGTTCTACAATACTACAAGATAAAATAATGGAGGTGCTCGCTGCGATTTCATCTTCTGTCTGTATATTGATCGTTCTGATAACATTGCAAACTCCTTCATATCAGGAAAAAAAAACAAAAATACTTGAATTTAATTTTTTTATATTACGCTTAGGATTGATTCGGTTAATCGGCGTTCGGATAATCGGCTTTCTACTGTATTTGTTTTATGGGCACGGAGCTCGATTCAATAGCGGATTCAGCTTTCGAATAAGGGAATTCGCCACTAGAGGTGCTAGTGTCGCGTGAGGACCTGTAGTAGGGGAGGAGTAAAATTTGACTGGCCAGTATTGTTTGTTTTATGGGCACGGGCCTTGATTCAAAAGCGGATCCAGGTTTTGAAGGGCCATTAACTTCTCTACAACGGTGAGGGCTGTTTGATATGATGCTACGAATTCCTAAATCGCACTACCCGTTGAAGAAGGAAGTTCCATTCCAAAAACCTAGACTTCGTGAGTGTTCCTGAAGAGTGAGTCTTCTATAGTATTCACTAATCATCAATGTGAACTGTATGCTTCTTTGAGAATTCATGATAAAAAAATCTACAAGGGCTACTGGTGTGCGCAATCTTATTTTGCTCTTGCCGTTCCTTTACGATCCCTTTACCACCGTATAAACTTCTCTGAATTTGGATAGAGGGCGCCACTGATGCCTTTAAATACAGTGAAATTTGCCTTTAAATATCTAGATAAGCCAGTAGATGCTAGGGAGGGGAAGAAGGGAGGGGAGCAGCTGTTCCGCTAGAGATGAAGAAGTCATTTTGACTGATATCCCACCATTATACCAACCAGATCCCTCCCCCTCCTGAAACTAACCAGCCAAACTGTCCTCTTCTGCCTAGATCGTCGATATCCCAAATAACCGGAACAAGGTTTAGGTCCCTATCTCACTAGAATGCCATGGCCACATTGCCGGATACGTAGCCAAGCAGCTGGTATTGAAATACATGTTACCTAACTCACCTGAAGCGAAGCGCGCATGGCCCCGCGGCTGGTGTAGATCGTAAGCGATCTACTCGGTTAAGCACTACGGGCGCGGTCGGGTAAGTAAGTAAGTAAGCAAGTAACTCTTTATTGTACACCAAATAAACATAAATAACAGAAACAACTGACACATAAGGACACAGTACAATTAGGCAGTCTTATTGCTTAAAGCAATTTCTTCCAGACAACCTAGCCTTTTAAGAGATAGTCGAAGAAAAAATAGGTAGGTTGGTAGGGTGTACACTTTAAAACTAAAAACTATATAGATACACAACATAATATACAAGGACAGTTATCAAGGTAAATGCAATGAACAGTAAATGACAAGCTATGAAATAAAAAAATTAGGAAGGAGATAGGGAAGATAATTAGTGCGCGTAGAGCCGCTTTTTGAACGACTCCAGCGTATGAGCTCTACGGATATCAATAGGCAAGGAATTCCAAAGCCGAACGGCAACTACACTAAAAGAATTATCAACAAAGGAAGAAGAATGGGAAGGAGTATGCAGAAGGAGATTTTCGGAAGATCTTAGGGTAAGACTGTTTAAGGAATGACGGTACTGGAAACGGTCCCTGAGATAGGTAGGAGTGTGAGGAATAAATAGCAAGCAGTAAAGAAGAGAAAGAATATGCGTATTCCTGCGGAGTCGTATAGGAAGCCACTTGAGCTGAGAGCGAAATTCAGAAATATGGTCATACTTGCGTAAGCCAAATATGAACCGTATGCAAAGATTTTGAAGGCGCTCAAGTTTGTTTAAGTGCTCTTGTGTCAAACCAAGATAACATATGTCGGCATAGTCTAAAATCGGAAGAAGTAAAGATCGAGCAAGGGCAATTTTAGTGGAAGTTGGTAAAAAATTATGCAATCTCTTAAGAGAGCCGACTGCAGCGAACAGCTTTCTACTTACTTCTGTAATTTGCGGGGTCCAAGATAGACAACTGTCCATGATCACGCCAAGATTTTTAACTGTAGTCGAAAAAGGTATAGTAACACCATTGTATATTACGCGTGGCAGTTCGTCGTAGTCAATTTTGAAAATAATTCTGGAACTACCAACTATGATGGCTTGGCTTTTACATGAATTTACTTGGAGGCCGAAAGCTCGACTCCATTCTACTATACGGTCAAGATCATTGTTGATAGTCAGTAGTCTGTGGTAGATCAGTCAAGTTGGTCTGTTGGTAAATTTGAAGATCGTCAGCGTAAAGGTGGTAAAGAGAAATTAATTTGAGGCTGACAGATGAAATGAAGACGGAAAACAGAAAAGGGGACAACACGCCACCTTGTGGTACGCCAGCAGTAACATCACACCACGTGGAGAACATATCGTCCACCCGGATACCCGGAGAACATATCGTCCTGCCGGCGACCATGCAAGTAGTTATGAAAGTAGTGTGATGGGTGACCGCTAGTGGCAAATTAAATGCGCGTTTCCGTGCTTCGGAGGGCACGTTAAGCCGTCGGTCCCGGTTGCTATCGATAGATAGCAGTCGTTAAAAATAAATCTTGTCGGAGGCCTTATGGGTGGTTTGAAAACATCCGACAGCGGGTTGGCCACTAACCCGGGTACCTCCACCAATCCGCATTGGAGCAGCGTGGTGGAGTAAGCTCCAGCCCGCCCCCCCCCCAAAAAAAAGGTGGAGAGACTCGTGCCCAGCAGTGGGACGTATAATGAATGGGTTGCCATTACTAACTCACCTGGCCGCCATGTGGCGACGTCTCAACACCATACTCTGCCTGGCTACGTCAGAGAATATGTAATAATACTACGTATAGAATGGACACTTCGACGTCCCGCCCGATAACCCCGCATCACCCAACCTCCTCCCCTCCTATGGGCGACGGTTGCTATTTTGTACGTGATACGCCAACAGGTGCACGTGTAAATACACGTCACTGTTTGATGTCTGTGTAATAGAGACCAAATTAAGCGTTTGTATGGAATTTTGGCGGAGTGTCCGCGGTGTGGCTACGTAGCCGGCAACGTGGCCATGGTATCCTTATGAGTTAGGGCCCCTTGAGTGGGCGTAAGATGGATTAGGTGGTGTTATATGATGCCCTCTATGCCCTCAAGCTAAGTACAATATATTTTAGTAGCCCTCCACTATTACATTTTATGTAATCCTGCAGGCCAAAGCTCAAGAGTACTTAGTTTTAGGAGAAAGTATGTTGTGTTGTGACGTCATTGTTACATTACATATACCTAATTTGTTTGCTCAGACATTTCTACTTGGTGATTATTATTCAGTAGGTAAACAATTATTTAACATCCGCGTATTATTTCCTTTACTTAATGATTACTTAATGATAAGAGAACTCTTTTTTGTTTTTACTGGTGGTAGAGCTCCAGTGACGGAGCTCGCGGGCGTAGGCACCACCGCATTACCTAATATACTTGCCGCTATATAGTAGTGTTCAGCACTATCGTGTTCCGGTCAGGTGGTGATGTACGGCCCTGTAATTTCAGGCACAGAGGCCATAACACCTTAGGCCTCAGGAGTGCCAGCGCATCTGCATTTTGACCTCTGGTCATTGTGTGGGTGTCTATAGGCTGCAGTCATCACTTAACATCAATGTGAACTGCATGCTTGTTTGCCACTTTTATTACATAAAAAAAAACCTAAGATTTATTCAATTACGTTACAACACGTCTATATTTCCCAAAAGGGTAGGCAGAGGTAATAGCGTTGAAAAAAAAAAGATAATTGTAAATTTCATGATCCGGGTAGAAGATAGATATTAACGCATGATCCTTCTGGTTACTTCTGACACAAAAATAAATGATTACTTAGAACTCTTGCAGTAAGCTACGCGAATGCCACTGAACACACACACGTCTCATCCACTTCGGATATGGGTGCTCTACAACGACAATATCGCCAGAAAAAAAAAACCAAGCAACTACAGAACGTTCCATTATTAAAATTATAAGATCGAGCGTATTCAGCATCAGCGTGCAAGTGTGAAGTTTTTTTATGTAATGGAAGTGGCAAACAAGCATGCAGTTCACATTGATGTAAAGTGATGACTGCAGCATATAGACACTTACACAAAGACCAAGGTCAAAATGCAGATGCGTTACCACTCCTGAGGCCTAAGGTGTTATGCCTCTGTGCCGGAAATTACAGGGCGGTACATTACCACCTGAAATTACAGGGCGGTACATTACCACCTGACCGGAACACGATAGTGCTGAACACTACCAATTAGCGGCAAGTATTAGGTAATGCGGTGGTGCCTACGCCCGCGAGCTCCGTCACTGGAGCTCTACCAACAGCAAAAAAATGTGCTTAGACAAACCGGTGAGTACAGCGGTGTGTGACTACCGCTTGATCCGAAGGGTCGCGGGTTCGATCCGCGCTCTGGGACAAAAATATATATGGCCTACAGATTTTGTTTTGTTTCGGGTCTGCGTGTTTGTGTATGTGTCGTGTGTATGTAACGGCATTCACGACGCAAGTTTATATCTAGTGTGGACTATGAGTAGTAACGTTGATTCTAATGACTCGTAAAGACCGAGATGTTGGCTCTAGATTCTCTGTCTACTCCATAAGGTACGTAACGTGATGATACAGAAGATTGAGAAGGTAACGAAACGAGGAATGTGAAATCAAAACAGAATGACATAAATTTTCTACATTATGTCACATGCCATGACAACAACATTATTAAAGTTTATTATGAGAAATACAATGAAGAATTTGTATAGAGATTTGTTGCCAAAAAGAGAAATCTCCGTATTTAGCAAAGTTGATATAACTGTACGTGATAGTATTCAACAGTAGTGTGGTGCAAATGATAAGCGGAGACGGGCGGAAAAAAAATCTAAGTAGCTTTTATCCGCGAATCATCAGCTGTCACCCGTCTACCTGTATTTGTATACTCTTTGGTCTACCTACGAGTCTACGTTCGGATATATGCAACAGCAATTGCAATGGCAATTTTTTGTCAACGTGAAGAACTATTTAAAAATACACTTAGGAACTTCTGAATGGCATAATAAATATTCTGTGTTAGGTACAGGCATATATTCGTATTCGTCTTCTCCTAAATAAATTTATACAACTGCCTAAGGGAGAGCCTTTTGTGTTTGACCGATCCTCGGCTTAGGGCGTTGCGGGAGACCGGTAAACCGATTAGCTTTTGCTACTGAATAGTAGCAACAGGTCAGAATACGTGAATACGGTCATTCTTCAGATTATTATTTTTCGCCTAATTACCGTGCCCCTTTTTGTTTCTCACTTATTTGTAGGTATTTTACACTAGCGGACCCGACAGGCTTCGTCCCGTCAAAAAGATTTATTGACTCTCTGACGTTAGGAACACACCTACATTGCTTAGACAATGAGTGCTTGTAATTTAATAAGAACTTTATATAATAGCAATAAAGCTCAAATTGACTCTACGTTTTAGTCAGAAAACGTTTGTATGGGAAAAAGAAAAGGACTGTTTTTAGGGTTTTCCCAGCAATTATTCGAATTTCTAACCTTTTAAACCTTAAATAGACCTTCACGAACGTTTCAAAACCAAGATAAGATAAATCCGTTCAGCCGTTCTCGAGTTTTAGCGAAACTAACGAACAGCAATTGATTTTTATATACGTATATAGATTATTGAAAATTAAATATGATACAACAACTCTAATAAAATAAAGGGGATTGTAATTTAAAAATGTTTAGGACAAATAGATAAGCTCATCTGAAGAAAGACGCGCAGTAAAACGCTTTTAACTTGCACCATATTAGATGACATAACCATTCACTTTTCCCACAACCTTTCAACCGACGAGCTCGTCACTTCGTCATTCGTCACCTGTCACAAGATCGTTGAATAATAACATACTTATTCACCTTGAAATAAAATTCAATTTACAATGGCAAAGTATTCAATATTTTGGCTAACTATTAGAAACGGTTGACAGTGCACAATAATGAGCCACTTTCGCGGTTTAGAAGGAAATTCAATTAGATTCACAGTTTTTGATTTTACCAAATAACATGAGTTCATGAAATTCATACACAAGTGTGTATGAATTTTAAATGTAATGAAAAAAATAAATAAATGTGTTGATAGATAACTGAAACAATATAAAACAAACATTTGAACCAACCACCTCAATGGTTGTTTAAGGTTGCGGATCGGAAGTAGATACAATTTATTAGTTAAATGGTTATTATGACTTTTTGTTGGTCGTGCTATGATTGATACGACAATATATGTAATATCAGTGTCTATATGTATAAATCTTGTTTTTTTTTTATGTAATGAAAGCGGCAAACAAGCATGCAGTTCACATTGATGTTAAGTGATGACTGCAGCCTATAGACACCCGCACAAAGACCAAGGTCAAAATGCAAATGCGTTACCACTCCTGAGGCCTAAGGTGTTATACCTCGGTGCCGGAAATTACAGGGCTGTACATTACCACCTGACCGGAAATTTAGCATTTAGCGGCGAGTATATTAGGAAATGCGGTGGTGCCTACGCCAGCGAGCTCCGTCACTGGAGCTCTACCACCAGTAAAAATTATAAGACAAACATTGTAAAGTAAACGCCTTAAATTTCTGTCATAGCATTGCGTGTTTATGTCACCTGTGATCGCAGAGCAAGGAGTTTTAGTTTGCAACACGCCTACATTTCAGCGAAGAGTTAGGCACAGCAGGGGCGTAGATACCGCCGTATCTGAAGTATCAATTATACAGGGCCCCGTATCGCGGGGAGACCCAAAACGTGCGTGGGTGGGGCCCCCAATTTACCCATTTGATTACCAACAAGCGACGGCACCGTTGCCACACCGCGGACACTCCGCTAAAATTCCATACAAACGCAAGGTTAGGTTTCTATTACACAGACATCAATCAGTGACGTGTATTTACATGCGCACCTGTGTGCGTAGCACGTACAAAATACCAACCGTCACCCTTAAGAGGGGAAGGGGTTGAGTGACGCAGGGAAATCGGGCGGGACGTCGAAGTGTCCATTCTATACGTAGTATTATTACATATTCTCTGCCGTTGCCAAGTTGCTAACCGTAACCTACTATAATTCGTAGAGAGAGGGCGTATAGAGGCTATGGAGGAAAACGTCCTTTTTTTGCTCCTTACTCGCCCGTCCTTTTGAGTTTGTATTTGGACCAAGTGGATGATTGAATGGAAGAAATTCCACGCAGGGCAAATGTTTTTTTTTTTTACTCGCGGGATAAAATCTTTATACGTTGCACCGCAAAGCCGTGCAGCATTTGCTGATGGAGTGTGTACGGAACAGAAATGAGAGAATGTTGCTAGCGCAGGAACTGAATTTAAATTTTATGAATGTTGGCCTTCTCCAGGAAATTTTAGCTAGTCAAAATGCAGAAATCGCAAAAGAATTATGTAAGATAATTCCTCGCCAGTAACATTTTCCTTTCTATTTCCTTATATTATAGTAATGGTTTAAGTTTGTATTGGCTACGATGGGGTTGACATGTCGTGGGACAATACCCCTTTTAAAAAATAGAATAAAAAAAAAAAAAAAAGGCTCGCTACACCAATTGCCAATGAGGTACAATGTTAATTTACTTTGATTGTTATGATACGAGTATAAAATTTCAAACGTAATGGTTTTAACCGCTTATTAAGGTTTAGGTACCTATCCATTAAATTTTTTTTTTTTTTCACTGGTGGTAGAGCTCCAGTAACGGAGCTCGCGGGCGTAGGCACCACCGCATTACCTAATATACTTGCCGCTATATGGTAGTGTTTAGCACTATCGTGTTCCGGTCAGGTGGTAATGTACGGCCCTGTGATTTCCGGCACAGAGGCGTAACACCTTAGGCCTCAGTAGTGGTATCTGCACTTTGACCTTGGTATTTGTGTTAGGTGTCTATAGGCTGCAGTCATCACTTAACATCAATGTGAACTGCATGCTTGTTTGCCACTTTCATTACATAAAAAAAAATTGTAATCGGAAAACCATATTAATCTGAAATGATTTTATTAGGTTTTCGGGTAGCCGTTGCGCTAGTCTAGTCTATTTCCTAAGCTTTAATAATTTCTATATATTTTCACAGATTGCAATAACTTGCTATTTAAATTTAAAAAACCGCAGTTATGCGTAGCAAAAACGAAACTGAACTCTTAATTAAAAAAGATCGTGTTACCAATTAAAATATTTTAAATTTATTATTATAAGTTACATCACTACACTAAAAATATCGCTTTCTAATTTTGTTATGTAGAACAGAAAATAAATTATAACATTCGGTAGGGATATAACATTACCACAGTATTCAACTAGAAATAATGCACATCGACCTCAGGAAGAGACGTCGGCTTATTTCGGATCTGTAGAGCACATAGAGCAACACGGGCCACCGGCCGCGGCGGACTGGAAGGGAGTAGCCATAGCGTTTATTACCGATGCAAAACAGTCTGTCATTTTGGGGGGGGGGGGGGGAATGCGTGCGACACACACACACTACAAAAATAAGTCTATTACTACGAACCCACACCTTGACTGTAACAAAATACAGAAACAATTTCACGCAGACATTTAAACCTCTAGGCGACAGGTATAGGGCCATTTGGCTTGTACTTTGACAGAGGGGAAAGCCTGCATATGGCTACTCCCCTGCGGTGTTGCTCTATGGTAGAGCGTTATCTCTTTCGCTATACTAGGTATTTGACGTTTGTCGACCATTTTCATCCAGTTTTGACCAATACCGGACTACGGATGCTTACGTAGGCAGTGTGCAGCAGAGATAACGCTCTATAAAGCCGAAACTAGCCGATTGTCACTCTCACAGGCTCGATGTGCATTATTTCTTGATGAGCATCGTAACAGAAGGTGTGGCAACTGTTTCAAATCTTCTTCTGTGCCAACAAATTGTTTCCCTTTTTTCCATTCGAGGTACACTTTTTGCTGGTGGTAGAGCCCAGTGACGGCGCTCGCGAGGGTAGGCAGTGTAGGCACCACCGTATTACCTAATATACAACGTAACTTCACGCCTGTAATCCACGAAGGGGTAGGCAGAGGTAAATGCATGCATTCAATCATACATGCAAACACCCACGACTCGCCGTTACGTTTTGGCCCATGTAACAGGTGGCGACCTGTTGCCATCTCCGGGCACATTACCAAACTCCGGGGTACCGGGAAACTTCCAGAAAATGGAAAAATCCAATAGAAGCAGAGATAAAGGATTTTAAACCGTTATCTCTGATAGTCCCCGACCCGGGAATCGAACCCAGGACCTCCAGCGTAATAGTAGTGGCCTGCTACCACTACGCTACTGAGGCAGTTACCTAATATACTTGCCGCTAAATGGTAGTGTTCAGCACTATCGTGTTCCGGTCAGGTGGTAATCTACGGCCCCGTAATTTCCGGCACAGAGGCATAACATCTTAGGCCTCAGGACCGGTAACGCATCTGCATTTTGACCTTGGTGTTTTTGTAAGTGTCTACAGGCTGCAGTCATCAATTAATATCCATGTGAACTGCATGCTTGTTTGCCACTTCCATAACATAAAAAAAAGCATTTTGACCTAAAATTTAAATATTTTGAGACATGCTTGCAACAGGCGGATGGACAGAAAAACTACTTTAAGGATGATATACCTACTTGATGCATCGTATATACTTATACGGCATATTGACTTGACCCCATAACTGAGTCAAAGAATATACAATAACAGTACGACTAAGGTGACCATATTTTGTTATTTTCAGCTATGCGGATTTCACAGAGTATAAAAATATAAAGCATACCGTTGGGTTAATATTGTTCGTGAAATAAAAAAGAGTAATTCATCATCTATACATATACCTACTTAATCTATACTTCTTCTATCTATACTCAATACAAATAAATGAAATTGGAGTGTACGAGTACCTATGTTTGTAATAAGTATAAAATAACGGCTTTTACTAAATGTTAATATACACGTTTTTTTTACAATTTTTGTTTGTTTTGGCTAATTTCCGGAACGGCTCTTCCGATTTTGACGATATTTTCACTGGCAGATAGCTGATATAATTAGGAGTAACTTAGGCAAATTTTATTTTAGGGACAGCTAGTCTTTTTTCAATATATACATTGTATGTATGTTTTGTATGCACAACAGTGCCCACGACACAGGTCAAAAGTAACCTACTTTTGGGTTGTGAGTGTAAGCGTGATTTATTTACAATGATATTTTTTGCTGTCCCCAGCAAAAAGACTCTTTTTCTGAGGAAAGCAGAATAGACAGTGAAAACTCACAACTGTCCTGCTCAAAGTGTGATATTTATATGAAGTTTTTTTAAACTACATTTAGGTACGGCAGAAAATAGTCTACACATGGCTTTTATCTCTGTTGGGGATAGCGGGATAGATATATCTGGATGGAAGACTTTAGTTTATAGTCCACCTGTCCCTCTTAAAGCGTATCTGTCCTGCTTATATGAGTTTTTTTTTTTTTTTTTTATGTTATAAAAGTGGCAAACAAGCGTGCAGTTCACACTGATGTTAAGTGATGACTGCAGCCTATAGACACCCACACAATGACCAGAGGTCAAAATGTAAATGCGCTGCCACTCCTGAGGCATTAGGTGTTATGCCTCTGTGCCGGAAATTACAGAGCCGTACATTACCACCTGACCGGAACACGATAGTGCTGAAGACTACCATTTAACGGCAAGTATATTAGGTAATGCGGTGGTGCCTACGCCCGCGTGCTCCGTCACTGGACCTCTACCACCAGTAAAATTTATCAGGATAAATACACTATAAGAGGGACAGATAGTCCATAAACTAAACCATCCCATCCGTAACCGTGAATCATAGTCATTATAGCCATAACATAGATCCTAAAAGCATCTCAAGGCACACTAGTTACGCAACGGGGCCGCACCGCTCTGTTTCCGCCGTAAATGGCACGAGACCAACATACAGTTGATCTGTGATATACTTTTATAATTGGCTAATATCTCAAATCCCTGGACGTTGATTTAAAACATCTTATCACGCGAACGCACCTTTTTTGTCATTGATTAAGCTACTCTAGGAAATAAACAATAGAAACAGTTTAAAAAGATAACTGTTATATAAGTAAGAATTTTCACTGGTGGAAGAGTTCCAGTGTAGGAGCTCGAGGGTGTAGGCACCACCGCATTACCTAATTGAAGTATCTACCGCTAAATGGTAGTGTTCAGCACTATCGTGTTTCATAGATGGTAATGTATGGCCCTGTAATAACTATCACAGAGACATAATAACTAAGGTCTCAGGGGTGGCAGCGCATCTGTATTTTGACCTCTGATCTTTGTGTAAGTGTCTATAGGCTACAGTCATCACTTAACATCAATGTGACTTGCATGTTTGTTTGCCACCTTCATAACATAAAAAAAGTATTTCGTAATATGATTTATGCCAATGTTAGTAAACATGTAGCGTCCACTACATTAAGGCGGAACCTCCACAAACACATACATGCTAAATTTATATAGTTAGGTCAATAGTTAGGTACTTACATAGAGCCACACCGGAGGAGAGTAGCCATATGCAGGCTTTTCCCTCTGTCAAAGTACAAGCCCAAATGGGCCTATACCTGTCGCCGAGATGTTGAGATGTGTGCGTGAAATTGTTTCTGTATTTTGTTAAAATCAAGGTGAGTTTCGTAATAATAGACGTTTTTTGTAGAGTGCGTGTGTGTCGCACGAACTTCCCCCCGCAAAAAATGACAGACAGTTTTGCATCGGTAATAAACGCTATGGCTACTCCTCTCCAGTCTATGAATAGAAAAAAACTTCTACATGTAAACATCCACGATTCGCCGGTTACAATTTGGTCTATGTCACCGGTGGCGAGCCTGTTGACATCGCCGGGCACATTACCAAATCCGAGTTAAGTAATGGGCAACTTCCCGAAAATGGAATAATCCCAATAGAACCAGAGATAAAGGATTACCGTTCTCTCTGATAACCCTCAACCCGGAAATAGAACACAGGACCCCAGCGTGTCCTGTTATCACTTGGTACAACCATAGTTGGTAAAGTACCCGGAGATGTCAACAGGCTATTTGTGCCTGTTTTTTTTTTTTTTTTTTTTTATGTAATGGAAGTGGCAAACAAGCATGCAGTTCACATTGATGTTAAGTGATGACTGCAGCCTATAGACACCCACACAAAGACCAAGGTCAAAATGCAGATGCGTTACCACTCCTGAGGCCTAAGGGTGTTATGCCTCTGTGCCGGAAATTACAGGGCCGTACATTACCACCTGACCGGAACACGATAGTGCTGAACACTACCATTTAGCGGCAAGTATATTAGGTAATGCGGTGGTGCCTACGCCCGCGAGCTCCGTCACTGGAGCTCTACCACCAGTAAAACATGGGTCATAACGTAACCGGTGAATCGAGGGTGTTTGTGTATATGCTTGTATGCATACATTTACCTCTGCCTTCGAGGATTACAAACTAACGGCCAAATACTCAAACGTCACTCAAATCTAAGCGGGACTTAAAAGTCTTCTGTCTTTATAAAACACGTTCAAACAACAGAGATAGCGCATTTGAGGTAACGTTTGAGTATTCGGCCATGTTACGTAGTTCCATAAAATGTAATAAAAACAACGATACCAACTATCGTTTTCCATATTCTATAAAAGTTTGGGCACCATTGATCTACTTCACACAACAGCAACCAATAACACTTCATTTTATTAAACCATCAGGTTACAAGACCTTACGAACAAGGAAATTAAAACTCCCACCTTCACAATAAAGGGTTCGAATCACGCGATACAGTACAAGCAACCACATATAATGGGGTACTACAAAAATGTTATAATTAAAGCAAAATGTAATTGGAAAACGCAAGTTTTAATAGGCAAACGTGTGATCGACAGTTCGAGGTCGGGCTCATTGTGAAACGTATTTCTCACGGCGACTGTACTTGTTGCATCGAACATCAGTATTTGAATCATAATAGTGTGGCCTCGGCTTAATTAGGCATGTTTGGATTTGTTTTTAATAGGTTCCCAGTTTCTAGGGGTGAGATTCATTGAGCGCACTACGACTTTGCTCCGATTTCATCATCTTCGTCATCCTATCAGCCGTCTACTGCTGGTCTAAAACCAGTTCCAAATTTTCCCACAACGAACCGTCCTTAGCAGGACTTCAGGCCGCCCTTCCAGCGATTGCCTGTAACCTTCACCAGGTCGTCGGTCCTCGTGGAGAGCCTGCCCATGCCTCGTGCTTATTATACGCTTACAGTCACAGCCCACACTAGATAAATCTGTGTCGTGGGTGTCGTTGTACACACACAACACATACACAAACACCCCGACCCGAAACAAATGTCTGTGGGCCATAGATACAAATATTTGTCCCGGTGCGGGGGATCGAACCCAGCGTCGAAACGGTCGTCTCACACCGCTGGCTTAACCGAGTCGTCAAAACGCTGCTTAGGCGATGTTAATAAAGATATACCTACCTATTTGATTGATTTTGGATAAGCGGAGAGTTCCCCAACTACAGAGACGGACCGTTAAACGAAATCGCTCACCACACTTCATTAGATACCTACATCCTTGATTGCATAATTTTTTAATCCAACGACAGTATGATCTAACCTGTACTAAGCACCTACTTAGTAAACAGAGGACGACCTTCATTAACGACTTCTTAAACTTTTTATGAGGTTTTTTGGCGCAGTTTTTGCTAAACTTTTTTAAGCTTATTGAGATTTATTCTACTCCGAATTTTACCAATTAGTCAAATTCAATTTAATATAAATAGATATTTACATATATTTTGAAAAGTTTGTTGTATCGTTAGTCACTCTTGACACCAGGGACCCGGGGTCAATGTAAAAAAAATTGAAGGAAAAGAAAAATTCGTCAGATGGATGTGGACTTCGGTAGCTCAGTTGGAAGAACGACTGGACTGGATCCCAGTGGTCGAGGGTTCGAGTCCTGTCTGAATTCAATTCTTATTTCCATTTTCTTTAATAATTTTAATTTATTCTATGGATAGGTTATGCTGATGATGATGTGATGCTACCTGGCACGATTGAACCCAATAGCACACCGCGGTCACTCCGCCAAAATTCCATACAAACGCTTAGATAATTTGGTCTCTATTACACAGACATCAATCAGTCACGTGTATTTACACGTGCACCTGTGTGCGTAGCACGTACAAAATACCAACCGTCGCCCATAAGAGGGGAGGAGGTTGGGTGATGCGGGGAAATCAGGCGGGACGTCAAAGTGTCCATTCTATCCGTAGTATTATTACATGTTCTCTGCCGATAGTGAGGGATTGGTAGTTGCCTATATTACCGCGTAGCCACGAGTGATACTTTCAGTAAGCTCAGCAAATATTATGGTTTTTTTGAAAAATAATAAATGTTTTATGCTCATTTTAAGTTAACATTGAAATGTAGAGTCGCAATTAAATCCAATAGAACGAATTTATTGTGGCCATGAAATCAGTGTTAATCCACCATGATATTTTAAACAGGATATCCGTGTACTGTGCTAAAACTATATTAAATATAATATATAATATCAAAATCACTTCTATGATACATATTTTAAACTAGCTGTGCCCGCGACTTCGTCCGCGTGAGAATTTGTGATTGTTCATTATCTATCCGGACGAAGTCGCGGGCGCAGCTAGTATAAAAATAGCCTAAGTTACTCCTTATTACATAAGCTGCTAGTGTAAGTCCCGTCGAAATCGGTACAGCCGTTCCCGAGATTAGCCCAAACAAACAGACAGACAATAATTGTAAAAAAAAAATTGGTATATATTTACCGTGTATACATACTATACATACATATGCATTTAGTAAAATGCGGTTAATTTTGACACTCCCATTTTATTTATTTGTATAGAGATATAGATAGATGTATAAAAGATGTAATTATGTAAAGTGTTTTGTTTACCTGGTAAATTGCAACTGAAGTTTAGAAAATAATACGGTAATTTACACCCGGTTTGAAAATCAGAACTGGTGAATGTAAAAAAGTACGAGTATGAATGATAAGCCTTTTGCATTGACCATTAAGTACTAAAGTAGGTACTAGACGGGACACTCCCTTTGGTAGCACGGTTCCAGTTTCTCGAAGTCATTATACCACACTTTCACATAATTTATATGACAGATGACGTGGAAACATCTTACATTAATACGTATCTGTCAAATTAATTTACAAACGGAACCGGTTGCTTATTCCCAGTGCCTTCTCTAAGGACCCTCCCCTTGGTAGCATGGTGCCAGTTTTAAGTCAATTTACCACTCTTTCACATAGTGACGTTGACGTGGAAACGACGGACATAAATATCTGTCAAATCAATTTAAAGACTGAATCGGCTGCTTGCTTCTTTTCTATACATATTAAAGTAGTAGGTAAGTAACACACGACCGGATTGTTTGGTCCTGCGGACCCGACTCCACCGACCAAACCCGCACGTGTGGACCGCTTCGGACCAAATTCGCTGTCACTACACAAAGTCAGATATAGTTCCGAGATTATGGTACCAAATCCCCTTGTATTACGACTATTAATCTCATTGGAATTTTGGAATAAATTGCACCTTTGTAGTTTCTAGTATTAAATTAATCTGAGTTGTTGGATAATGTCTTTAATAATAAAAAAAAATTGAAAGCATATTTATCATCGGGTAATGGCACCGTACTGATGAGCCAAATGTTTATTTAATTATGTTATTATAATTTATTTTCGATTAATCAAATATTTAAAACACATTCTAATTAATTTATACACATGTGCGGAATAAATTATTATTTGATTGCTGATGTACAGTTAGAACGAAGCTTGAAAACTAGTTCTTTTACATAATCACTTGATACTCGAAAGACGAGTATTGACGAGTAGAATACCTACATGGGGTTGACTGTTATGCAATGCGACAAATGTATTTAAAAATATTAAATCACTGTATGTATTTGATTGATCGATTTTTTAAACACGGCGGCCACGATCGAGTGATTGCCATATTTTTGTATGAAAAAAAAACAAAACGGAAAAGAAAAAAGTTCCAATGTTATGTTTTGTTTTGTAAGATGAATGAAATTCCACTTAGCAATTAATTTCATTTTCACCACAAATATGTAGGTAGGTAGCTTGATTCTTTGTTAACTCCGTTATTATTGCTAATAATGCGAAATACCATGGTATTTGAAGCATGGAATATACTGCGACGGAAAGTGAAAGTCACTTACCTCGGTATTGCCTCGCTCCCGCACCACCATTACTTTTTTAAAGAAAATCTGGGGCATAATGTCACCTTCGACCCCGGTTTGTTTCCACAACGGTAGTGCACAACTAATCCATTAACTCCGATAATCTGACACTAACTTTTTTTTCCCACTTTTAAGCAACGTCTTGTTTTTTGGCTCCACAACACAATGTCATGGCCATCACTTTTTTTTCACAACCTATTGGCGGGAATTTAAATGTTTAATCTGACACTGTCACTGTCAAAAGAACGACTGATTTGTTTGTTTTCTTTTTTTTTTGTTTTATTTATCTACGACCACGGAACTATGTCTCCTAGCACTGTGCAGTCAACTAAGCTACGAAACAAGTAATGTTTATAAGTACGCGAAACGTTGACTTGGCTGGAGAACTTGCTGTCGCAATACTAGTTTACATTCAGTAAATTGTGTATAAGACCTTAGGTAATAGGGCATATAATCGCTTAACGGTTACAAAATGCATGTTGATTACCATTTGCCCAGTGTACGGCGCATTGCACCTAAGCAATATGAGATCAGATCTTGATTATTTGATATTACCATATTATTGGCTGCATAAAGTTGTATAATATCCGTTTTTAGTGAATAGCCTAGATATGGCATATCCGTTTTTGCAAAATTATCAAATCAACTGTTGAAATTTTTAAATATAGTTAGGGATCGATTGTCCAATCAGGAAAAAAGACGGTCTAGCTGCGCCTGCGACAAACTGTGTTACTGTTAGCCGGTTCCAATATAACTATTAGCACGTAATATTGAGGTTTTATCTGTGACTATATCGATATACCTACACGTAACGACCTACACTATGGTATACCACGATCAATACATATTGAGACCTCTAGATTTTTAAGTGAATGCCTTTATTGAGTCCTCTCATGATGAACCTATAACAAAAACTAATTAGGTACCTATAAAGTAAATTAAGTGATGGAAGAGTTCCAGTGACGTTATTAATTTCTGTACTAGTAATGTTCCAGTTAGGTTTAAATATATGTTAACTGCCTCGGTAGCCTAGTAGTAGCGGGCTACTACTAACACGAGGTCCTGAGTTTGATTCCCGGGTTATCAGAGATAATGGTGTAAAGTCCTTTATATCTGGTTCTATTGGGATTTTTCCATTTTCTGGCAATTTCCCAGTACCTCGAAGTTTGGTAATTAATGTGCCCCGAGATGTAAACAGGCTCGGCACCTGAAACATGAAACGTAGCCGGCGAATCGTGGGTGTTTGCATGTGTGCTTGAATGCATGCATTTACCTCTGCCTACCCCTTCGGGGATTACTGGCGTGATGTTACGTTTTATATCTTAATATATATAAATCTCGTGTCACAATGTTTGTCCTCAATGGACTCCTAAACCACTTAACCGATTATAATAAAATTCGCACACCATGTGCAGTTCGATCCAACTTGAGAGATAGGATAGTTTAAATCTCAATTCATAGTCGTAATATTATGTAAGTACCTAAATTGCAACCGTGCGAAGGCGGTACGGGCCGCTAGTATGTTATAAATTTTACTGGTAGTTTCAGTGACGAAGTTTAGTCGAGGGCTTATTGCCGTATATAAAACCGACACTTTGAGCGACAGCGACATGTATCGGACCGATGTTCCGATATACCGTTATTGGTCACATTGTCACATTGCCCTGATTTACTTACATGTCTCTTGTTACAATTAGGGTTGCCAGGCGGATAAAACCGGACATAGTTAGGGGCGGATTTTTGATTCCGTGTCCGGTCAATATAAAAGATCTACGGCTTTTTGCATTCCGCGAACTAGCGAGCGCCCAGCACTGCCAAACGCTTCTGTCACGGGTGTCCGGCATATTTACCCAAATGTCCTACCAAACTGACTGGTCTGTCTGGCTATCAGGTTTGGTGACTTGGCAACCCTTGCTACGAAAAAGTTAAAAAATGTAATATTAAGTAGGATGTTAGATTTTTTCTGAGGTAAACAAGCGTACAGTTTATTTTGGAAGCATAGAGCAACACCGCAGAGGAGTAGCCATATGCAGGCTTTCCCCTCTGTCAAAGTACATATCAAAATGGGCCTATACCTGTCGCCTAGATGTTTAAATGTGTGCGTGAAATTGTTTCTGTATTTTGTTAAAGTCAAGGTGTGAGTTTCGTAGTAATAGACGATTTTTGTAGTGTGTGTCCCACGCATTTCTCCCCGCAAAAATGACAAACTGTTTTGCATCAGTAATAAACGCTATGGCTACTCCCCTCCAGTCCGCCGCGGCCGGTGGCCCATGTTGGTCTAGGAAGTAAGTAATACTGTAGGTACACTATAAACATTTTTTTTTATGTCAAAGGATTGACAGACAAGCAGACGGGCCACCTGATGGAAAGTAGTCACCGTCGCCTATGAACATTTGCAACACCAGGGGAGTCGCCAACGCGCTGCCAGCCCTGAAGGACTCTTTTGACGCCATTTTTGAAGAACCCCATATTGTAGCACCGAGGGAACACCTCAGAGGGAAGTTCATTCCACAATTTACACGTTTTGGAAACATCTACATGAAATCAGAAATTGCTATGAAGATGGGTTGATATAAATGATAGAGTCGCTTAGTTGGACCTGCCACCTTTTACTGGTGGTAGAGCTGTAAAGTCGGAGTTCAAGAGCGTAGTACCTTACTTAATCTAGTTGCTGCTAAATTCAACACAAGCGTGTTTTGGTTAGATATGGTAGGTATTAGGTACATATATTAATGTATGTATCTTCACGCCAGGTCCCTAACGGGGTAGGCAGAGAGTGTAGAGCGCCAGATATCCCGGTTCTGACAAACCTCTCGTGCCTCGTCTACATATATTAAAGTAAGAAAAAATGGCTTCTAGGTGCAAACCATGTGCATTTGAACTGCTAGTTTTTTAGATTAGGCTGCAATAGTTATTAACCATAAGACTAACATGTGAACTGCATGCTTGTTTGCAATATTCATCAATAAAAAATCGTGCCGTACAGTAATACTGTAGCGCTCAACATTATCAACTAAGTCTTGCTAAATTCAACTTTTAAGTAATTTAGATAAAGTAAGTTATCCGTTAAATTGTATTACGTTAATACTTACGAAAGGTCTCGACTTGCGTCAAATGTATTGCATTCAGTAAACAACCATACGATATTTCTATGCAAATCATTGTAAGGAAACCGCGGGCACGCATCGTTACCTTCAATGTGTTCTGCGATACCAAATTCGGATTTGTTGGTGAAAGTAAATGAGTAATTTACGAAGAAGCAGATGGCTTCTACTTGGATTTCATTATCGAGTATTTATTTATAAGATCAACTGCACATGACATTGCTTAGTAGACTGCGTACCATAGAGCAACACCGGAGGGGAGCAGCCATATGCAGGCTTTCCCCTCTGTCAAAGTACAAGCCCAAATGGGCCTATACCTCTCGCTTAGATGTTTAAATGTGTGCGTGAAATTGTTTCTGTATTTTGCTAAAGTCAAGCTGTGAGTTTCGTAGTAATAGAAGATTTTTGTAGTGTGCGTGTGTGTCGCACGCATTTTCCCCCGCAAAAAATGACAGACTGTTTTGCATCGGTAATAAACGCTATGGCTACTCCCCTTCAGTCCGCCGCGGCCGGTGGCCCGTGTTGCTCTATGCTGCACAAAAGAAGGTCCGTCAACGATTTGTATAGAAGAAATGTAGATAAAAGAGGAATTGAATAACTTTTTACTGGAACTCTACCAGCAGATAGATAAGGTACCATTACCTAATCTGTCTGCCAAATGGCAGTGTTCAGTACTATCGTATTCCGCTTAGATATTTATGTATGGCCCCGTATACCCCGTAATAACTATCACAGAGACATAACAACTTAGGTCTCAGGGGTGGCGACGCATCTGCATTTTGATCTCTGGCTTTTGTGTAGATGTTTATAGGCCGCGGTCATAACATAACGTCAATGTGAGCTGCATGCTTGTTTGCCACCTCTTTTACAAAAAAAAAACTACAGGGAAGAAATTTAAGTACAATAACTTAGTACTTATGAATCTCATGAACACAATGAAATATTTATTATAGGGCTATATATATATATATATATATTTACTATATTACTAAATGCCGAGGGAGGCACCGTCAGACTGGCCATACAGGAGAGGTGGCGTTTGCTAGCTAGGGCCTAGCTAGCAAACGCTTCTTCTTCGCCTAGCTCAGTGATTCCCAAAGTGGTCCATATAGACCCCCTGGGGTCTATGGGAGACTCGATGGGGTCTACGAATATGCGTAAATAAAAATGTGATATATGGGAAAGTGATATAAATGTAACCGCCTCGCCTAGTGGTAGCAGGCCACTACTATTACGCTGAGGTCCTGGGTTCGATTCCCGGGAAGGGGGTTATCAGAGATAATGGTGTAAAAATCCTTTATCTCTGGTTCTATTAGGAAATTTCCCAATACCTCGAAGTTTGGTATGTGCCCGGAGATGTCAACAGGCTCGCCACCTGTTACATGGGCCAAAACGTAACCGGCGAATCGTGGGTGTTTGCATGTATGCTTGAATGCATGCATTTACCTCTGCCTACCCCTTCGGGGATTACAGGCGTGAAGTTACGTGATATAAATGTTAGCAATAGGGTCCACCAAAACCAGAAAAAAATTGAAAGGGGTCTACAAGAAAAATAGTTTGGGAACCTCTGGCCTAGCTGCTAGGCCCCAGCTTAATCAAGTCTGGCTAGTGGGGCTTACAACAAGCATCTATGTGAGGCCTCGGGCGTATTCAATGTAGGCCCCTGGCGGGTGAGGAACCACCTGGACCCTTCCAGCCTAGTCCGTCCTTGGAAGAAGGGACTGGGAAACTTCCGAAAAATTATTCTCATCCGAACCTAGCCCAGAAATGAGGCCAATGGATCTGTTGACTTAGGTCTCAGGGGTGGCAAGGCTGTAGGTGTTTCGTGTAGACGTCTATCTATCTTCTGTGTCTACAGGCTTCAGTATTCACTTACCATCCATATGAACTGTAAACAGTAATACTCCGACTTATGCTTCCTCGTTTTAGCGTTTCGTTTCGTTGTTAACATTTTGGGTCATGTCGGCTTTACACTCCGCTCGGTCAGTGTTCGGTTAACGAGGGTTCGACTATTATTGATACCCACATTATTGATTCACCTTCAATTATGACATCAAAATACATGCACATTCGTATGAAAAACATGCATACGTATCTGTATGCAATATTTAATAGGCATTAGTAGAAAGCTACGTGCTATCTGTTGATTATTTTATCGATACGCATTATTTTACGTAATATTTTATGAAACGTTTATGTGTTGCTGTGTTATTGTGGCATATTAGTTTATTCATTACTAGCTGACCTGGTCATTCTGCCATGAAATAAACGCTTAAGCCATTGCCTTCGTTTCGAGATTGCACCAGTATTCTTCAACGGGAAAATGTCAAGCCCAGAGGCCGCTCTCAACCTAAATAAAGTTATCAAGACCCCTGTGGATCTGAACTTCGGCTTAAAAGGCTATTACACGACCCGGTATTCGGGTCCGGCAGAAAGGGTGGGCGTGGCCTTGCGCCGGGTTGCCGCTTATTACACTATCCGGTCGACAGCGCCCTAACTCAATCACAGTACAAATACACGAGCCGCTTCGGTCCCCATAATAGGGAATATTCATGAAAATTTTTTTTCGTCTTAAATTAATCATTTACTTATATATATCGTAGAAAAATTATAAATAGGCCTGAAAATATTATAGTTATTTTTCAAAGTGACATTTAAATCATTGAGTAAATTTGAGCTCTTCAAACGCCGTCATTTTGACGACGTGTGTTGTGACGTCACAACACACGTCGAGTGTTTTTTGCTCTAAACTTTTGTTTTACTTCATACGTATTTTCAATTTTAATTGCTCTACAAATCATGGAAGATGCAAAAAAGCCATCTTACAAGTATTGTATAGTACCTAAGTGCAAAAATAGTATTAGAAAAACACCAGACAAAGTGTTATTTCGTCTCGACCAATGGCGGCGCGTTTCGGAAGTTTGAATTTCGTTTCCTTATTTTGCACTATTTACATAATATTTAATGGTATTAAATAATTAGTAAATAAAAAAAAAAACTTTGTAATTATAATATGACGTTGATAAGTATTCGAGAAAAAAAATTTGAGACAATTTTAAATTTTATTCATATTCCCTATTAGTGCCCTAACTTCCTAAATGTTATTACACTACCCTGACCCTTGCTATCGTACCCTGAATACCGTGCCGTGTAATAAGTCCTTTAGGGCGGAGGAACACATAAGACATATGCAGTTAGGGTGGTGCAACTTCCGCTCTAGTCATAGGTTGGTCATAATCGAAAACACACCGAAAACGACCACGCGGGTTGTTCAGGTTGTTCTAGCCTCTGGGCTAGGAACGAGCGCGGCGCGGACTTCGGATGTTTGTGGAGTTGTAAGTGTGTATTCGTTGCGGCGATGGTCAATGTGGTCTAATCATCCGGGTCTTTTAGGACGTGGCTTGGACGTCTCCTTTTGAGAAGAAAAGGAGACGTCCAATCTCCTAAGGATTGTAGATCGCGGCCACTCTCATTAGCAGGTTAGAATGGTGACTCGCGGTGTGAAAATATGTTATTAACGCTCTATTCATCAGCTTCCGGATGGTAGGCAAATCTGCGTCGATATGGATGATATATAAATCTGTGTCGGGATGCTGTTCTGCACAAACAACATAAACACAAGCACCCAGACCTGAAACAACGACTGGAGGGGAGTAGCCATAGCATGTAAAGCATGTAAAACAGTCGTAAACATGTCATTTTTTACGGGGGGAAATGCGTGTGACACACACACACACACACACACTACAAAATACATAAACAATTTCACGCACACATTTAAACATCTGGGCGACAGGCATAGGCCCATTTGGGCTTGTACTTTGACAGAGGGGAAAGCCTGCATATGGCTACTCCCCTCCGGTGTTGCTCTATGCACTGGACCAACTAGGTCTAGACCAAATTGGTAACAAATATTTGCGAAATTTCTTTAATATCTAATTAGGTAATAGCTTTACAAATAGGTAAAATAATAACTGTATCTTGTGTACATACATTTATTTAAATAAAAACAATTATATCTCTTTTGAAGTTGGTACCTTGCATCGTAGGTTCCCTTAAAGTTCATTGAAATAAATGATTTTAAAAAAATATTTTTAAAATCAACCCGACGTTTCGGACCACGGAAGCTGAAAAGCGACCGAAACGTCGGGTTGATTTTAAAAATCATTTTAGTTAATATACGCGAGATAAATCCGTAAAAATAGTTTTATTTCAATGAGTGTAGCTCGCGAAAACCTAAGAACATATCCCTTAAAGTTCGTCTGTTATCAAAGAAAATGTTAGGTACTGTTATTAGCGGGATTTACTTAATTATCTTTTTTATGTAATGAAGATGGCAATCAAGCATGCAGTTCACATTGATGTTAAGTGTTGAATGCAGCGTATAGACACTTACACAAAGATCAGAGGTCAGAGTGTTGCCACCCCTGAGACCTTCGTTGTGATGACTCTGTGATACTTATTACCGGGCCTTATGTTACCATCTAACGGATATCGGAACACGATAGTACTGAACACTACCATTTGGCTGTAGATAGATTAGGTAATGCGGTGGTGCCTACGCCCTTGAGCGTCATACACAGGAACTCTACGTCCAATAATTTTCTCAAACTTAATTATTTAAATGTCTTTATTATTGACACTGAAATGCTAATGTTTTTCGGTCACGGATGAGGCAGATTCTTTTGTAAACATGACATTAGCAACAGCATTGAAATATTAGAAACACATTGCCAATACGTATTAATTATCTCGACAGCAAATATGTAACATCATTTCTGAAAACACACATTTTAACAACCACCATGGTATCTGTTGCAATTGCAAAACAGAGTTCCCAGCGAGGTGTCAAATAGATATCTTTTTATAAGTAGTTATAGCAGGGGAGACCAAAAGGGGATTTTTTAGATTTACTCGAGCGCGTCAGATTGCGATTATAAGATGACCTTGCTCCCTGTTGAGTAGCTTCACCAAATCTAAAGTTTATAAATAAGTACGCGCCCGTGGGACAGCCCTTAAAATTTTCAAATGGTCGCCACGAACTTACTTCACTTCAGAATCGTGTGAATTTTTTCAGGATATTCCCTTTGTTTGGACACATGGACACATTTTACACCCTCTCAGAATATCTGACGCGTCCTTGACCCATAATGTTTATGCCGTGCTCTTTTCGAAAAGATTTGTTTTCAAAAATTGAGATGCAAAATTACTGAAAAATATCAGATACACAGCAAGTATTTTGAGTAAACCCAATCCAAGCTCCTATTAAAATTTTTGACGATTTGGATGTGAGGAAAACTTGTGGAGGAGCCCTAAGGGTTCGGCCCTATATGGAAACCTTGGATTTGGCAGAGGTATACAACAGGTTGCAAAATCTCCCATATCTTAATCTGACGCGCTCGAGTAAATCCAAAACATCTCTTAGACACTATTACTATAACAACCAGATAACAATGACACCATTCCGATAGATTATGTTAATTAGTGTCCAATAATTGAAGTTGTACTTACATTTAAGTCGTATCCTCGTGTAAGCCAGGAATGCTTGCTCAAGAAGCTCCCAACATATTTCTTGCGCCACCTGGACAGAAATCCATCCTTGCGTCTCTTCGAACGACGATTCACAACATAACGTTCCATTACTACTCTTTTCAAAACTGTCAATGTATACTCAAATTACACAACCGATAAAAAACGATAGGCCCGGTGCGCAGACGTGCTATAACTAAATGCATTTAGAAAAACAAAACTCATCTCTCCATGCCCAAACGCATTATAATTTTCGTTATATAAAATTAACACGACTACAGAATTAATTATACCTCTCTGAATAATTTTCAAGAAGTTAATCTTGTGACTTAATTTAGAAAGTGAAGACTGAATAAGAGATTATTATTTGCCGTAATCAAAGAAAAAGTTTAAAAACCGCGCGTGATTTAAGTTTAGGACTCGGGAGTGAGTTAGGCGTCGTCCTGTGGCTAAACTTGCACGGGTAATAATATCGTTCAGTACACTTTATTGTTACCTTATTTGTGTTACGGTATGTTGGAACGAATACAGACGCGTGATTCGAATGCTAGACATCTTTTTTGATTGTCGCGCCTTACAAAACAGACAATGGGCACTCGATATGCGACACGTTGATTTGTCCTCCATTTTAGTGGGTAATTTTCCTAACCTAAATTCTTGACCAAGGACATTTTCTGTGGGAATGGTCATTCTGTTTATCTATCACACTCATATTCCTTATTATAACACGTGTCGCATTCGATTAGCCTAAATTCTGTTGTACTTATGGTTGTAGTTGTAAACTAGTTATCGAATCTATACAACTCTCACTTTATCGAGGTCAGAATGTGTGATAAAAATATTGATCCAAATATTTATAATGTTCTGTATTTATACAAGTAGGTATAATAAATAATTCACATAGGTAGCTCTGTGTAATCCGACCTACTCGTTTCTCTTAGATTCATAAACTAGCGGCCCGCCCCGACTTCGCGGGGGTGCAATGTTACCTACCCTCTCCTAATTATCTTAGCGTTATGTCATATTGTTCAAAAATCACACATTTTAGTTTTAAACTTTATTAAAAAAAAATGTATGTATAATAATAAAATTGAATGGAATTTTGCAGTGCCAGAAAATGGCAACTAAGTAGGTATTAACAACTTATTTTTAACACCTTTATGTATCTCTACTTAGTTAGCAAATAAATGACTATGAGTATGAATATGTTTATAGCCTTTCTCAATAAAGGGGCTATCTAACACTGAAATAATTTTTAATTATTATATTCCATTAGCATCTAAAACCACAATGGCTTTTATTATTTACTAGCTATGCCCGCGACATTGTCCGCGTGAAAATTTATGATTGTTCAGTATCTACCCGGACGAAGTCGTGGGCGCAGCTAGTATAAAAGTAGCCTAAGTTACTCCTTATTATTAAAGCTATCTGCCAGTGAAAATCTCGTCAAAATCTAATAACTCCCGAACCGGGAATCGAACCCAGGACCCCAGCATAGTAGTAGTGACCAGCTACTATTGACGCCACGACCACTAGGCTATTGAGGCAGTATAGCTTAGTGGTCGTGTTCACAGGTGTATATACAACAATTCTTTACTGGTGGCAGAGCTCCAGTGACGGAGCTCGCGGGCGTAGGCACCACCGCATTACCTAATATACTTGCCGCTAAATGGTAGTGTTCAGCACTATCGTGTTCCGGTCAGGTGGTAATGTACGGCCCTGTAATTTCCGGCACAGAGGTATAACACCTAATGCCTCAGGAGTGGCAGCGCATCTGCATTTTGACCTCAGGTCATTGTGCGGGTGTCTATAGGCTGCAGTCATCACATAACATCAATGTGAACTGCATGCTAGTTTGCCACTTTCATTAAACAAAAAAAAATTTAACGACTTATCGTCTTATGTTACCATTTTAACCGAGTAAACTCATTCGAATATTTAGACTTTCTTTTCATGCCTAAAAAAGTCTGATGCCTTATAATATTTTACTTAATCTACTGCAAGCACCTGTGCCTTGCTTAGTAGGAAGTAGGCTCATCGTACATTGAAGTATTTTACAACGGGTTTGTGTATTTTTTTATGTGATGACTGCAGCCTATAGACATCTACACAAAAACTAGAGGTCAAAAAGCAGATGCGTTGTCAGCCTTGACACGAAACTTCACGCTTGTAATCCTCGAAGGAGTAGGCAGAGGTAAATGCATGCATTCAAGCATACATGCAAACACCCACTATTCGTCGGTTACGTTTTGGCCCATGTAACAGGTGGCGAGCTTATTGACACCTCCGGGCACATTACCAAACTTCGAGGTACTGGGAAATTTCCAGAAAATGGAAAAATTCCAATAGAACCAGTGATAAAGGACTTTACACCATTGTCTCTGATAACCCCCAACCCGGGAATCGAACCCAGGATCTCAGAGTAGTAGTAGTGGCCTGCTACCACTAGGCTACCGAGGCAGTTTAAGTTAGTTTGTTAGTAGTTAGTTTGGCGGCAGATAAATTAGATAATGCGGTGGTGCCTATGCCCTCGAGCTTCTGCACTGGGACTCTACCCCCCATTACTTCCAGTGATACATTTGATAGCGTTAAACTCCAGAAATAAGTATTATCTTTTAACTTACCTATTGTTCATATTTCTTAAAAGCCTGTTCCAGTTACCTATTCCATCACCTTAAGAAGGTAGGCTGTAAGAAACATTTTCGTATCTTTTGTAGTTTTAAAGATAGTAAAGTCAAAATAGACAACATGAGAATATTTTCATCTTTCCGCCGCTAAAACGCAGTTTTAAAGCAATACTTAGCTAGAAAGCAGTCATATGCGTTTAGCAACTTTGTAGTTCAAATAATAATATGTCAGCAACCATTGGTAAGCTAGAATACAGTTTGTCGATTTAACTTCGTTTATGTTAAGGTCCCGATGATATTATATTAGTCTAAATCAGTGATTCCCAAAGTAGTCCATAATAGTCCATATAGACCCCCTTGGGTCCATGGGAGACTCGATGGGGTCCACGTATATGCGTAAATAAAAATAGGATATATGGGAAAGTGATATAAATGTTAGCAAGTGGGTCAAGAAAAATAGTATGGGAACCTGTGGTTTAAATCCATAACTTAAACGTTGTTTTGTACAAATGCTTAGCTATATCAACATTGAAATCACTTAGCTCATTCTGTGTTTACACTGATATGGTTAAATAAAACACCGTCACCCCTTTTTAACTTAGGAAAACATAAAAATTATAATATAAATCCTTAACAAAAACACAGCTTAGCTATATTCGTTGACTATAACGCAGTTTTCTGGGCTAGTCGTTACCTGTAATTATTACATAGATTCTCTGCTATAACGCAGCAAAGGTATACCTTATCCCGAAGCAACTTCTGTATAAAAGGCAAACGTCAAGGTCAACTATTTTTCAAAGGTTTGAATTTTTGCCCGCGTTTTTCGTTAATAACTCAAAATGTACTTTTGTCACTAAGCGGCGTTTTAGTTAGAGGAGGGCAGGATAGGTCCGCCCGTTTTTTTTTATTTTCCTGTTCGTCACTGACTTCCGACCACATGTAAGAGCTCGCGGCAATCGCCTTTAGTCAATGTACGTTGAACCTTAATTGATTGAACTGCGTTGCACCTGTCGATTAGATCATCTTCATTCTGGACTTCAAAATCAGGTTTGTTACGTCATGATAGTACGCATACACACTATAGTAGTTTGAGAAATTGTAAGTCAAATCACAGAATTTTTAAATTTTGTAGGTATCACCAATAAATATGTATACTTGCTTTGTGTGACTGATGCGATGACTGCTTCTAAAATCTTTGTTCTCTCAAGTTTAAATTAATAGTCGAATGCGAAATGGAACGTAGTCCTAGTAAAAAATGTATGCAAAACAGTTTGTCATTTTTTGCGGGGGGAAATGCGTGCTACACACACGCACACTACAAAAATCGTCTATTATTACGAAACTCACACCTTGACTTTAACAAAATACTGTAACAATTTCACGCACACATTTAAACATCTAGGCGACAGGTATTGGCCCATTTGGGCTTGTACATCTACAGAGGGGAAAGCATGTATATGGCTACTCTCCTCCGGTGTTGCTCTATGAGGCTACCAAATTCAGCAGAATCCTGCCACTTAGCGGAATTGGATACCCTATTTGGGGCCTAGCCGCTAAGCAGACTCTGTCACAAAATCGATACCAGTATTTTGCAAAATGCCACATTTTTAGTATTTTAAACTAGGTTTTGCCCGCGTGTATTTTTATTCATTACAAATTGTAGCCTGCATGTTATTCCAATGCATAGCCTTTAAAACTGTAAAGTTTCATCCAAATGCGTCCAGTAGTTTTCTCGTAAAAGAGTTACAAATAACCATACTCACAAACACTACTAGTAGGATATGGGTGATTCATTACTTTTTTTATTCACAAGGAAATATTATGTATTAATCAACATTTTTATCATTGATTACTACTTCGCTTTGAAAGGATATTTTAGCAAAATGTTTAAATGTTCAAAATGAGTCTATTTCACATCCAATCATCGTCATCTTCTATATGGATATTCATTAACATAAGAAATGAAGAAAAAAAATACCGAAGATTGGCTGTTAAGAACTTGAATCTGTGGCCGTAAAACAATAAAACAAAAGAAGAGCAAAATTGACAACTGACAGGTGACATGCAGGTGACTGACAGTGACATGGTTAGATAAAAATGTCACAGAAAAAATTCGACAGCGATGGTTTTCAAATTGTAAATACAAAACGGGGCTCTAAAAATAAGTCTACGAAAGTCCCACGGAAAGATATCAGTTTTATCAAACAAGATATTGTGATAGACATTGAAAAATCACATCGGTAAATATGCTACATTAACTATTTTTTCATTTTAAGGTTATGTTGTGTGTTGATTGAATTACTACTTTTTAGGAGAATACTCTCCGCTGTGGACGAATTGCGTAATACAAAATATTTCGAAGACGTTAGCAAAGCGTTGCGTGATATCTTAAAGGATGAAAAAGTTACAGAAATAATTTGTTTCGGTCTTGGACACATCGGAGAGTGTAACATTTCGAGATACCAATTGGCACTTTTGCTGACAATAAAAAATATCTTTCATCCTGTTAAAGTTCTCGTACATGACCCTATATTTTATTGTAGTGAGTGTGAACTATTGAAACGCTTAAATATCGAAGTTATTGAGCAAAACAATGAAGGGATTTATGAATTATCCGAAAATGAATTTACCATAGTGTATCTCCCGCACTGTCCCAAACAGCTTACTAACAACTTCCTCTGGAGTAACTGGAATTTAAAGTTGCAGCATTGTATACTTATTTCAAATAGTTTCACATCATTAATAGACAATCAACCAAGTAAAACATTGAAAGAAACCGTCCCATACATTTATAAAATATCACCATACGCTAAAGAGACTGTATTTGAAAATAGTTTCATTTACAAAGACATTTTCAATGACACATCTATTCATTGGTTTCCAAAAGAAAATATTCAGTCGTTAAGTTCGGATTTTTGGTCAAAACAAGATAAACCAATGTATGAGAATACAGAAGAGTTCATTACATCTTTAATGGTAGAAAAGTTGATTGTTTGAATTTGTTTGAAGGTGATAACAATGACATCTATAACAACGAAGCCAGTACTTGTGACATTGAGGCAACTGCTATCAGAGTTGAGGAAGCAGAGTACGACAAAGAAGTTGAGAGAGAACCAAATGGCTCGTTATGTACTAAACCAGTACAGAAAGTATCAGACAACAGATCAACAACTTTGCAAGGCGATTGATGAGATGCATTTTAAAGCAAAAACATATCATGACTATTTACATCACTCGAGAAGGTATAAGGAAATCAATACTGAATTCAAAGGGAAAGGCGAAAGGACTGTTGAGGAAACAGCAAGAATGGTCGGTTTTAAACTGCCTCATGATCCTAAACCTTGATTTTTCTGTATCCATAATATTAGTCAATAGTAATAGTACAAAGTTATTATCGGCATTAATGAAAGATTATTATTTAATTAAAATTCTTGTTGTCAAATTAAAATTTTATGCCCAATGATACTTATATGAAGTTCCCACAATGATAAACTGACATTTGGTGCTTTACTGAGGGCCTAGTTCCAGTATAAGAGCTCGAGGGTGTAGGCACCACCACACTACCTAATCTATCTGCCACTATATGGTAGTGTTTTAATGGTACTGTCCATATCCGTGTTCGGGTTAGAGGTTAATTTATCAATACCCCTTAATGATCTCAGAGGTGGCAATGCATCTGCATTTTGACCTCTGGATTTTGTGTAAATGTCTGTAGGCAGTCATCAATAAGCATGCCTGATTGCCTTCATCATTACATAAAAAAATATTTAATATCTAAAGTTAAAAATTTTCCGACATCAATTTTAATACATAATGCCATCTCATTTTGTCATTTCGCTTGTTATTGTAATCAATTTGTGAATATAAAGCAGTAGAAAATTTTTGTTGAAATAAAACATCATAAACAATTACAATAATTTTATTTACAATTTATCTGGAAATATTATTGCCAGATAAAAAAATGCAATTTCATCATTGTGTGTATTCCTTTTCAATGAGCTTGGCTATGGTCTGTAGTTGCATGTTGCTGGTGCCTTCGTAGATGGTGCCTATTTTTGCGTCGCGGAAGAATTTCTCCTGAGGGAAGTCCCGGGTGAAACCAACACCGCCCATAAAGTCTATGCACTTAGATGTCAGGGTCTGAGCGATTTCTGGAATGCAATACAATAAATTATAAATAGTAAAATGAAGTTGATAAGTTCACTTGTGTTAGAATTGTATTAATATGAGTAGCATCGAATATTATAAGTAATATTTTCTTGATAAATTGAAAGAAATATTTTATCCAAGATCCTTTCAGAGATGATTTTATTTTAAAGATTGAATCCTAAGCAAAGTCTTGATCAAAGTTTATTTTTTTTATTGTTTTTATAAAATAACGCTTATTTTTTCCTAAAGGCAAAGTACCGTGTGTGACTTACATTGCGACAAAGACGCTTAAAATAGGTTGCGAGCTTTTTGACATTTCACTGGACCCGTTACCAACCAGAGGCTCTGGGAAACTGAGACCTCATCATAGCATCCTCAGGTAGCGGCTGCTGCCTGCCGGTAGCAAGCTAGCAGCGGTAGTGCTCTGCTAGCCTGCTCCCACTACACTACCAATACTATTTGTGCACAAGTCTTTCACTTAGGAAAACTGTATTAAGGGACTTACGGCCAAATACTCAAACGTCACTTAAATCTAAGTGGAACTTAGATTCTGTCTTTATAAACAACGTTCAAACGAGAGAGATAGCGCACATTTGAGGGTTGCTTAAAATTGAGTGACGTTTGAGTATTCGGCCATTACTAATCTCATTATATCTAAGAAGGAAGTATAGTCTAATGTTCTGATAGTAACCTGAAGCGTAGTATTTCGCCATGGCAGCTTCTTTGACGAATTCCAAACCATTCTCTTTGAGCCTGGCCGCATTGTATGTGAGCAGTCTAGCTGCTTCCAACTCCGTTTGTAGATGGGCGATCTGGTAGCTGATACCCTGATAAAAGAAGGAATAATGTTATCAATTAAGTTTTTTATGAAGGTAATTTAATTATGTAATAATAATGGCAACCCTTGATACGTCCCACTGCTGGGCACGAGTCTCTCCCCTTCATGGGGGGGGGAGGCCTGGAGCTTACTCCACTACGCTGCTCCAATGCGGTTTGGTGGAGCTACGGGTTAGTGGCCAACTCGCTGTCGGATGTTTTCAAAGGGCCTCCGACAAGATTTAACGACTGCTGTCTATCGATAGCAACCTGGACCTGGACCTAGCTTAAAGTGCCTTCCGAAGCACGGAAACGCGCATTTTAATTTGCCACTAGCGGTCACCCATCACACACTCGACCGCACTCATTTCGCTTTACCGAGTAGATCGCTTCCACTCTACACCAGCCGCGAGGCCATGCGCTCTTCATAATTAAAACGCAACAGAATTATGTAAGTACATACCTAATTAACAAAGAAGCCAAAAATTATGGCAAGTTAAGTCTCCTTTAGAAGCGCGCATGGCCCGGCGGCTGGTGTAGATCATAAGAGATCTACTCGGTTAAGCACTACGGGCGCGGTCGGGTAGTGAGATGGGTGACCGCTAGTGGCAAATTAAATGCTCGTTTCCGTGCTTCGGAGGGCACGTTAAGCCGTCGGTCCCGGTTGCTATCGATAGATAGCAGTCGTTAAACCTAGTCGGAGGCCTTATGGGCAGTTTGAAAACATCTGACAGCGGGTTGGCCACTAACCCCAACACCTCCACCAATCCGCATTGGAGCAGCGTGGTGGAGTATCTCCAGGCCTCCCCCCAAAAAGGGGAGAGACTCTAGCAGTGGGACGTATCAAGGGTTGCCATTATTATTATTTATTATTAAGTCTCCTTTACCTGGAAAGAGTAAATCTTCTGGCCAAACTGTTTCCGGTCGAGCGTGTAAGGTATGGTAGCGTCCATGCAGCCCTGGCAGAGCCCGATCATCTGCGACGCGATACCAATGCGGCCTTCGTTCAGGAAGCCCGCCGCGTATTTGTATCTGAAAGGATAAGTTCCATTGGTGGAGTTTCGAAATGGAGCTACTGGAATATTATATGCTTTATACCAGAGGTTCCTAAACTATTTTTTCTTGTAGATCACTTTCAATTTTTTTCTGGTTTCCGTGGACATTTATATCACATTCCCATATTTCCAAATTTTATTCACGCCTACGTAGACCCCCATCGAGTCCCATGGACCCCAGGGGGTCTATATGGACCACTTTGGGAATCACTGCTTTATACTAACCCCCCTCATTCATAAACGATTTTAGCTAAAGTGTTGCTAATCTCACCGTTGTCTTTTTCTATTCTGCACATTTTACGATGCAACTGACAAAGACAAAGCATTCTATAGCTAAAACTTATCTAACCTACTAATATTATAAAGAGGTAAAGTTTGTAACTTTGTTTGTTTGTTTGTAGGGGCTAATCTCAGTAACTACTGGTCTTTGTTTTATATTATTTCGCATTAACACATGCTTGTGAAATATATTTATTTATCGGTTGCCTAACTAGCGTAGTTGGTAATAGATGGCGCTACTGCTACCATAAAGCAATGCAATAGATGTGAAGGAAAGATTTGACAAATCGGGCAGGGCTTCAGTAGCTCAATTGGAAGAGCGGCTGGACTAGATTCCCAGTAGGTCGCGAGTTCGAGTCTCGCCTGAAGTCAAATTTTTCTTTCCATTTTTCTTTAAAAATAAAAATATATTTCACAAGTATGTGTCAATGCGAAATAATATAAAACAATTATTAGGGGTAAAAGCGACTTCTTTACGATATTCAATAAACTGAAAAGTCTATTATATCGGTTGCCTAACTAGCATAGTTGGTAATAGATGGCGCTACTGCTACCATAAAGCAATACAATAGATGTGAAGGAAAGATTTGACAAATCGGGCCGGACTTCAGTAGCTCAATTGGAAGAGCGGCTGGACTAGATTCCCAGTAGGTCGCGAGTTCGAGTCTCGCCTGAAGTCAAATTTTTCTTTCCATTTTTCTTTAAAAATAAAAATAAATACTGGTCTGATTTGAAAATTTATTTCAGTGTTGGATAGCCCATTTAACGAGAAATGTTACAGGCTGCATAAATATAAAGCTGAAGAGTTTGTTTGTTTGTTTGAATGCGCTAATATCTCTTTACTGGATATGGAAGTGGCAAACAAGCATGCAGTTCATATTGATGTTAAGTGATGACCTATACACGCCTATAGACTCACACAAAGACCACGGTCAAAATGTAGATGCGTTACCACTCCTGAGGCCTGAGATACTTTTTTTTTTTATGTAATGGAAGTGACAAACAAGCATGCAGTTCACATTGATGTTTTTTTTTTTTATTTATTTAAAAAACATACAATAATTAGGTGAATACAATAACAGTAAGACGCAACATAAACTCGTTCGAGTTTTACCGCGCGTCAGTGTCATCAACATATTATTTATAACATTAATTACCTACCTACAAAATCAAATTAATTTAGACTAGGCATGCGTATTACAATCATGTAGGTAAGTAGGTAATATAATAATATAATGTTAAGTGATGACTGCACCGTATAGACACCCACACGAAGACCAAGGTCAAAATACATATGTGTTACCACTCCTGAGGCTTAAGATACTATACCTCTGTGTCGAAAATTATAGGGCCATACATTACCACCTGACCGGAACACGATTGTGCTGAACACTACCATTTAGCGGCAAGTATATTAGGTAATGCGGTGGTGCCTACGCCTGCGAGCTCCGTCACTGGAGCTCTACCACCAGTAAGTATCTATTGTAAGGGAAGCCTAATAAGGGCTTTTCTTTCTATCTTGTACCCTGTTGCGCATGGCCGACACGCACTATACCTACACTAAATCTAAGTTTTTTATTTTTTTATATATGGTCGAACCCTGGTCTACTGCCACGAGCTTGTGAACGGTATACTTGTTTCCTACTTCATGACAATAAAAAGAGCTGAGTACCTACTAGGACAATGCCACTTTGGTATAAGTGGTTTAAAAGACATACCCTTTGCCGTATTCTCCAAGAATATTCTCCTCGGGGATCCTGACGTTGTCGAAGTGCACCATACAAGTTCCTGAAGCTCGAATACCCAGCTTGTTCTCTGGCTTGGCGACACTCAGACCGGGAGTCTCGCGCTCTACTATGAAACAGGTGATGCCTTTGTAGCCCTGGAAGAAGAAAAAGTAGGGTTATTTTTAAAGACCAACTCTCTCAGTAGTTGCGATGCCGAACTATCGAAAGCTGACCTCGAAAATCAGGTAGGACGTCGATAGGACTATCGATAGTAACATAACAACCAATACCTACAATCGATACTTTGTACTATCGATAGTATCGATAGTACAAAACATGGTAATACTATTGATGATCTGCAATAGTATCGATACTATTGAACTTTAATAGTCAATACTATGGATAGTCTCACTATTGCCACACTATCGATAGACTTTTTTAATGTAATGGTAACCGGAACACGATAGTGCTGAACACTACCATTTAGCGACAGATTGATTAGGTAATGCGATGATCAATCACTACTCAGTAGCCTTGTGGTAGCAGGGTTCGATTCCCGGATCTATCGTCATCATCATCACTCCAGCCGAAAGACCTCCACAGCTGGACAAAGCCTCCCCAAAAGACGCTCACAACAACATTGAGCATCATTAGGGGAGAATATGCCATAATCGCCACGCTTGGCATGCAAATTCTTGGTACATACTAGGAAAGCTCTAATTTCGCAAATCACAGAGACAACAGCTAAAGTCTCAGGGGTGGCACAATCGTCTACACTAAGACCTCTGGTTTTTGTATAGATGTCTATAGGCTACAATTATCAATAAGCATCTATGTGAAATTCCTAATTGTTTGTCACTTTCCATACATGAAAAAAAATATGTAAGAATAAATAAATTTGAAAAACGTTTAGGAAGATACAATTTCTAAAGATATAAGCTTACCCATAAGTATAGCTATTATTCTCAAACACATGCCATCTGCACATAATATTATTATACGCTATATCTATATATAAATTCAAGGTCTTTTTTCAGAACAATACATTTATAATACATATCTTCAATGACAACATGTTTTCGCATATCTACTTTGTTTGCTTACTAGATATTGCATCATAACGTTTAGATATATTTTATTATAGCGTCATAAGAACGACCGATTTATAGTATCAGATACAATAATAGGTACCTACTACTAATTTCATAATAAATAATGCTTGATTAAGTACGAGTACCTAATCTAACTACAGACTCGAAGGACCATTTATTTATTGCACAAAACAAAAAGAAAGTAAGACAAGCATAGATAAATTAAGCTAGTGTGTGTTGCCGACGCGGCCCGGAACTCCGCTGCACCCGCCAAGGCCACCGTGTCCGCGGCCGCCCCTTCGTCTGACGCTGCCGCAGGGGCACAAGCGCCCGCGCAGGACAACGCCGAGAAGGCACCAAACGCGTCAGCTCCGAAGAAACCACGGTTGCCACCGTTGATAGTCGAGCACCTCCCAGCACTCTGGGAGGTGCTCGACTATCAACGGTTCAACCGTGGTTTCATCTGTGGCTTGACCACTGTCAAGCCACATCAAAAAGATCCGGGACTTACTTGGCCACCCCCCCAACTCGCGCCCCTATGGTAAAGGAATAAGACAATGTACTCTGTGGTGTTGCCAGTGGTGACATATGGAACTGAAACGTCGTCGCTCACTATGCTGCCGTGGCATAACTAAAATGCCGTTAACTGACATTGAATTGAATGTCAGTTAACGGCATTTTAGTTATGCCACGGCAGTATGGGTCTCATAAGATGGCTCAAGGTCACGCAGAGAGCAATTGAGAGAGCTATACTCACCGTTTCGTTGCGATATCGAATCAGAAATTAGGAGATCCGCACGAGAACCAAACTTATCGACATAGCCCACCGAATAGCTAAACTCAAGTGGCAGTGGGCAGGTCACATAGCTCGAAGAACCGATAGCCGTTGAGGCAGAAGAGTTCACGAACGGCGACCGCGCTTCGTCTTACGGTGCGCGGTCGCCATTCGTGAACTTCTGCCGACTGCCAGCAGTTGGCAGTCCCCTGACAACTGCTGCTTAAACATTTTAAAGCTACAAAGACAATGGCAATTGCCACTAAAAATGTTCTTATAGAAAAACAACTTCTTTTAAAGAAAAAATAGAAATATTTTACTCGGCGGGAGTCAAACCCGCGATCACTGGGGTCACGTGGACTTCGGTAATTCAATTGGTAGAGCGACTGGACTAACCCAGTGGTCACGGGTTCGAGTCCCGTCCGAAGTAAAACTTTTCTATCCATTTTTTTCTTTAAAATATTGCGCTCGCGCGTGTTAGTGCGAAAAATCCAATAAAATAAAACAAAAACACTTTACCTTAGAGGGATCAGCGTTAGCCATGACGAGGAACACTCCAGCAACATCGGAGTTGGATATCCACATCTTGGAGCCGTTGATGACGTAATGGTTGCCGTCTTTCTTCGCCACGGTCTTCAGGGCGAAGGCGTCCGATCCCGATGAAGGTTCCGTTAGACAGAAACTGCCGGCCTGGAGAAACCAGTATCACAGGCGTGTATTCAAGTTAACTAGCGATTATTTTTTGGTTTAATAGCTTTAAAGTCTATTGGAAATATCGTTCATTTGATTAACTCTTTGGAAGCGGTTCTATTCTTATCGGTTCTACTGTAAATCGTTGGTGTTTGGTTACCCTTCGATCAGTTTACCTTATCGTTTTAATTGGGTTAACCCAAATTAACCGAAGTGGTTTTAGAACAGGGCTTTGAAGGCAGTTTGTATAGAAGTTTAAGTTTTTGGGTTAGATAAACTTTAATCTCTTTCTCGTTACAATATATTTAGAATGTTACGTAAATATTTTTTACGACTATTTTAACTTTGTGCATAAATGTACATATGGGGCCATATAATACATATAATATGCAAATATATTTTTGAGTTAATTCGAATTAATTCCAATAAAAGGTTAACCCTATAAGCGGTTAAAGCTTTTGAAATGCCTAACGGAATGTAGGGGTTTCCAAACTTTCCAAAACGCACCGCTAAAAAATATTAAAACCCTTTAAACATTATTCAATTCCGGGCCGTGATTGGAGCATTGTTAAATGTAGAATTTTCAGAACTACAGCTATAGTACTACACACTTCAGTAAAAATCTTGAGTTTTACGAATAAAGTCAGAACTAATGACAACCTTTCCGATACCCGGAGGTACACTGAATAAGAAATTTCCATTACATCTCAGCCATCAGAGTACAGAGACCACGGCACTGCAACTAAATAATTCGAATAGTTGCCGAACTTTAGCAAATATTACAAATCTCACAACATATAAGTAACCATACTTACATATTCTGTGCATAACTTAGTCAGGTACTTCTTCTTCTGTTCCTCCGTGCCGAGCTTCATGAATAGGGAGTTGACCAGGGTGTTGTGAATGTCCACGTACGCTGCAACCGCCGGGTCTACTCGGGACAGCTCCTCGACGACTAGCATCATTGTGAGGAAACCGCATCCAGAGCCGCTGTATTCCGTCGGTGTTTCGATGCCCATTAGCTGTGGATTGAAATTGAAGGTAATTATGATATGAGGTGCTTAATATGAAAAGGTTACGCATAAAGAACAATCATTTGACGATCCGAATAGTCCAGCGGTGTGAAACGACCGTTTGATTCGCAGGGTCACGGGTTCGGTCCCCGCGCCGGGACAAATATTAGTATAGCCTACGGATATTTGCTTCTGTTCTTGTCGGCGTGTTTGTGTATGTGTTTTGTGTGTACAACGGCATCCACGACTCAGGTCTATACTTAGGGGTTGTGAGTGTAAGCGTATTTATTTATTGTTTAGGGAATTTCTTTAATCAAAGAGAACCACGGACTAGCACAGAGTCTAGAAGAGTCAACTCAGGAGTCGCGCTGTCAGGTAACAGATAAATTAGACTTGTATTTCCTGTCTATTGAGGGCATTTGAGGGCAAGTTGAGAAGTTAGTTACCAACTGATGAGTAGAGCAACAGCAAAGTTACAACCTAATCGCTAGTGTCTCCCCGCAAAACTTTAAGCGGAGGATCGGTCCCACAGAGTCTCCCCTTGTTTGGGTTGAGAGTCCTTTGCGCTCGCCTATTGCCCGGTGAAATAGACCAGTGCCGTCTCAAGACAAACCGCTTACATTACCTACTCCAGAATAGAGTTTTAATGAAGGACAGAGTCAAAAAGCTTTGCCCGTTCCTTTAGTAAAGGCATTCTTCACTTGGCTCACCCAGTTCAGCGAGACAGTTCAACTTCGACATAAGTAGCACAGTGAGATTGTGAGTTTCCGTCCCGGGCTCCGTCACAGCAAATTATAAAAATATTACCTTATATTGTAATTTGTGCCATGTGCCACCGAAATTTTAAACGACGTAATATAAGGTAAGGTAATACAGCGTTACCTTTACTAATACCTACTAAAGAACTCCAGAATTATTAAGACCCTCATGTCTCTCACTAACAATAGTTGGAGGATTATAAGTACGTTTGTCGAATTCATAAACAGAGGACGTTGGTTCGCAAGACAAACCTACAAGTCAAGGCCGATTACACCAATCCCTTGTTCCAAAACCGGTTCTCATAAACCACTCGAATGAAAACTACACTTACTGAATATTTAAATTACTCGATAAAAGTAGGTAATAGCTATGCAGAATATTGTCATGAGGGAAAACAATGCAGCTTATCAGGTAAAAATACCTGCATGAACACTAAAACTCTCAATCCAGATGAGTTGATACCTATTACCTACGTCAAAAATTACAGAATAAAAGTAGGTTGGTATAAAGATTAATTTAGAAAAGGTATTTACAATAGTTGGTTTTTAATAGGCGGTAAGCTTGACTGGATTAGTAAACATCATTAGGGATCCTAATTTTTGAATTTCCTAATTGCGAGTGTCTCATTAGATATTGCATATGTGCTTGGGGCTGCGCGGCTAAAACTAACATTAACCCTCTAGAACGTGCCCAACGTGCTGTATAATAAAACACATAATATCTGTATTATAATAACAATCAAATTAAAGTATGATTTATTAATATAAAGACACGGTTTGACTACCTATAGGCAAAGAGTGAAAATAGCCTATATTCTCTAAATATACATAATAATTTAAATTCGTTACTTCAAATATCACAAAAAAATAAAGTAGGTAAGTTCCAACACATAATTTAAAGTAGCAATTAAATTTCTGTATTTATTATCAAAGCCAAAGAAGTTTTGCCCTTGAAAAATATACTCCTTTTCTAATACAAACTTGCAAAGCTTGTTTGCTTGTTTACTAAATGTAGTTGCAATGAAGTTTGAACGAGAATTGTACTCGGAGCTACATGCGGGTTAAAATAATGAAATAAAATATCACAAAAATGATCAATAGAGCATAATTATGGCATCACAATTCTAAAATGTATAATTTTACTAATAATAATCATTCTACTTAATTCTGTAACAACAATACTTGTCACTTTTACATAGTATTTCAGTAATAATTGAGCTAGGCACTTGTACGTATAACAATCATTTTACCAAGACTAAATTCATGTTGCAAAGCCTGTATAAGGTGCTTTTTAAAATTACAACCATGTATTAGTTTCTGGGTGTCACTGCGGTATTTGGTTTTTAATTAAACAAAATAACGTTTTATAAGTTTCCACTATTTTATTGGGAAGCAGAGCATAAATAGTAGGAATCATGTTTGTATAATATTTAGTACGCCTAATATCGACATGAATCGTGAATAGTTCATGGAATTTTCTAACGCATGTTTTAAATCATCACAGAAGAATCTCTTTGAATGGGCAACAATTTCTCTCATGTTGTGATGGGAAAAAACGAGAATACCGATGCGATCTACATGCTGAAACTGTTCAAGTTCAACTGTATTAGCCTTATTATTGAATATTATCCACTGAACGCCTAGTGATGTGTTTCCTTATCTATACAGTTTTTTGTTTACACTTTGGATAGTTGAGATCATCATATCAGACTTAATATGTCCACTGCTGGACTAAAACCTCGCCATAAGGAGATGATGGGATACACACTCTCCCCACTGCCATAATCGCCACGCTTGGCATGTAAATTGGCGATCGCGGTGGCGGTAGTTTTATCGTAGGACGCTGCTGCCCATCTTGCATTACTGCACTTACCTACTACCACCCCATTGGAATGGTTTGACCGCCATTGTTCGGTTGACGGATAGTTGGGATATTGGTAACTAAATGAAGACCTTGGTTTTAAAAAAAAATCTGCGTGACTGTACTTTGACATGAATTTGGTGAAAATGTGAACGTGTGTCCAGTTGGCGAAAACAAAATGGTATTTTATTTAAGTTTCACTATGTAAACACACGCAAAAATATTGTCGTGTCCAGACGACGAAATAACAAGTCATTACAATTTCAAGTTCAACCAACTGGTCATACGTGTGTCCGGTCGTCCGCGTGAGTTGACGATATTTACAAATACATACACCAAATAGGTACAATCGGGCGCAAAAATTAAAAATTGAAATACTTTTTAAAGTATTTTTTTCTTAAAATTGTATTAGTTTCTTAGGGAAACAATCAACCGTTTTAATACACATTTAAACTACATAGGTATGTAATATTCTTTAATTTCTAATGTTCACTTGCATATTGTGTCAAAATACCTATTACAAATATTAGTTACTAGTTACTTAATTCCTTACAAAATATACTATAGGTAATCTTATTGCTGCTATAAAATATACCTATCACGCTGTGTGGTCTTTAATTAATGTGGTAGGTAATTAATATTTTATAAGGTAAAACCAAGAACGTTTTAGCTATTAACGTTTTTATACATATAATAATTCATATATATAAATAAATTAAAATGATGATGATCCGTTTACTTAATTCTTAAGTATATGATTTTTTTATATTCAGCTACATCATATATCTTCTAAATTTAAAGACTTAGCCTGGGTTACACCAAGACATTTGAGACATCTATTATATAAAAATAAGTCGGGTTTTCCTTCCTGACGTTATAACACCAGAACGCACGAACCGATTTCCACGGTTTTGCATTCGTTGGAAAGGTCTCGGGCTCCGTAAGGTTTATAGCAAAGAAAATTCATAAAAAATTTCAACGCGGGCGAAGCCGCGGGTATCAGCTAGTTGTATATAAAAGCAAAACCAGCAATTGTATTGTTCAGCGCTATCGTGTTCCGGTCAGGTGGTAATGCGGAACTGTAATTTACGGCACCGAGACATAACACCTTAAGCCTCAGAAGTGGTAACGCATCTGCATTTTGACCTTGGTCCTTTGTGTGGGTATAGGCTGCAGTCATCACTTAACATCAATATGAACTGTATCCTTGCTTACAACTTCCTATACATAAAAAAATAGGGGGCGCCAGAGACAGAGAATTTGCTCAAATAGGGGGGGCATAACGGTGGAGAATTGAGAAATAAGATACCTATAAAAAATGAGGAGTACCTATTTCCTCATTGGCTCATTGGCCCCGGGTGCCACTCGTGTTAGCTACGCCACTGGTTAATAAGAGAACGAAGACAACGACCAGTGTTATGAATTTTGTAGCCATATATGTCACCACCACGCTTGGTATGCGAGCTGGCGATCACAGTGGCGATAGTTTTATCTCGGGACGCTACTGCCCACGCCGCGTTATTGTATTTACTATCGCTCTATTGGGATGGTTTGACCCCCATTGTACGGTTGACTGAACTCACCCCATTATCGAAGAGCATTTGTCGGATGCCATCATCAATTTTGTGTTCATCTTCCATCTTCTTGACTAGTGGTGCAATTTGTTCCGTTGCCAACTTTCTGACTGTAATAAATAAAAAATATACATTACACATGACATAGGTATACAAATCACTTATTACTTTTGGTAGAGTTCCAGTTCAGGAACTCGAGGGCATAGGCATATTAGGCACCACCTCATTACCTAACCTATCTGCTGCCAAATGGTAGAATTCAGCACTACCATCAGTCATATATCGCTATGCAATTGACTCAATTGCATAGCGATTACATTTGTCTATCAGGACATTTTTATCTTAAAGGTACCTGTACCGAATCTCTCACAAACATCTTTCATTATTTCCCTGATACGTTATCTCTTTCTGATCTTCCCGAAAGACGTTTACGGATGTGAAAATATTCGTGGCTCGTGGGCGTAGGTACCACCGCGTTACCTTATTTATCTGCCGCCAAATGGTAGTGCTCAGCACTATTGTGTTCCGGTTAGATGGTAATGTATGGCCCCGTAATAACTATCACAGAAACAGAACACCTAACGTCTCAGGGGTGGCTACGCATCTGCATTTTGACCTCTAGTTATTGTGTAGATGCTTATAGGCTGCAGTTATCACTTAACATCCATGTGAACTGCACGCATGTTTGCCACAAAAATTTTATTTATACGTATAATTTTTCATATAGATTTTTTTTTTTTATATAAAATATTTAATATAAATGATTAAATATTTAATAATTTCTTTTTTTTCCTTTTCATAATATTTATATTAAAAATTATATTCAATATAATCAATTATTAACAATATAAATAGATAAAAATTAAAATATATTATTTTAATTGGAGTTGCTTTTTTAACTTTATTAGAACGTAAAGTGTTAGGATATATTCAAATTCGTAAAGGTCCTAATAAATTAGGAATTATGGGAATTTTACAGCCTTTTTCTGATGCTATTTTGCAACAAAAAAAATGGGTAGTCTAGGTACATTCACACTCAAACTCTCATTCACACTCGCACATTTATCAGTAAAATTATATCGATTCATGATGTATTCTAAGGTTTTCGCCAGCTTCATTACTCATACTCATGATTTTTTTTTACCTTTTTGATTTAATTTAATTTTTAATGTACTTAACTATTTTTATTTATATTTTTTTTTCTCAAATTACCGAACCGTTGTCTTGTTTTTATTTTAATGGAAATATGTATGGAAATATTAAGGACCACTGCGATACAAGCCTAGCTTAGTGCAGGGTCCATTGTAAATGTTTATGCTTATATAAGAACAATGTTTAATATAGAATTAAATAAATAAATAATAAAATCAAATGTTGAATTAAGATGGAGTCAATGCTTAAAAGGCTATTACACGGCACGGTATTCAGGGTATAATAGCAAGGGTCAGGGTAGTGTAATAATATTTAGGGAGTTAGGGCCCTAATTAGGGCGACCGGAGCGGCCCGTGTATTTGTACTGTGATTGAGTTAGGGTGCTGTCGACCGGGTAGTGTAATAAGCGGCAACCCGGCGCGAGGCCACGCCCACCCTTTCTATCGGACCCTGAATACCGTGTAGTATAAGGGCCTTTATACCTATAATATACCAACAAGTTTTTAGATACCTAATGAATAAAAAAAAAATATCCGGACTTATTGAGAACCTCCTTCTTTTTTTTGAAATCGGTTAAATAGGTATGGATACCATTTTTGATCCACACGGTGTGTGACGATCACTTTAACCGAGCCCCACGGGTTCGATTCTCGTACCACAAATACCTATTATCTAAAATATGGAAGTAACTTATCTCATCCGAAGTCCAGATGACGTGACGGGCTGATCCTTGCCAGGAGATGGTTATCGTACTTAGGATATTGACTCATCCCTACAACAATTTCTAGGCTTACAGGTTTCCGATACTCGAAGGGTTCAATAGCTCTTCAAAGCTCTTGAACCAATAGTTAAAGTTATCAGGGTTGACAGATTGCCTTTTCATCTGACGGATATTTTGAGGTTAACATTAATTAGAAATGGTGCAAACAATTCCGGTACTTTTACTGTAGTAAACCTAGTTAAATTAACCAGCCTAGGGATTTTTTGATCTTTGTAATGTAGGTTGACTGGGAGATAATGCCTAGTGGCATTAAGTCCGCCTTTATGTACACCATCTTCGTGCATAAAAAGAGTAAATAAATAAATAAATAATATATTTGCAATGAAGTATTGTTTAATATCACGTTATATGTTAAATGTTATCGTTTTACATAATAATCATTCAGTTAGCAACGTTGTCATGATAAGACTTTTCAAGATTACATGTATATTTGAGTTTGAGGTAAAATAAAACGTAGATATAAAAATAATATTTCGTACTGAACTACATATAACATGATAAATATAATTATCTTTCATAATAATAATAAGTAGAGCTCCAGTGACGGAGCTCGTGGGCATAGGCACCACCGCATTACCTTAATCTACTTACCGCTAAATGATAGTGTTCAGCTCTACCATGTACGACCCTGTAATTTACGACGGGATAATACTATAGGTCTCAGGAGTGGCAACGCATCTACATTTTGACCTCTGGTTTTTGTGTAGATCTATGGGCTGCAGACATCACTTAACATCGATTTGAGTTTAGTGTTTCATGTAGATGTTTATAGGCTACCGTATTACTTACCATCAATGTGAACTGTATGCTTGTTTGACATAAAAAAATATTATCCAATTGGTTAGTTGGCAGATTGAATCTCGCCAAGTACCTATTTATCAATTGGCCATGAATTGAGGCTTGACGACTGCAATGTGGTAACACGCGATGAAGCATTTGAAGTTTTAACGTAACTTCACGCTTGTACTCCCCGAGGGGGTAGGCATAGGTAAATGCATGCATTCAAGCATACATGCAAACACCCACGATTCGCCGGTTACGTTTTGGCCTGAGCCTGTCGACATCTCCGGGCACATTACCAAACTTCGAGATACTGGGAAATTTCCAGAAAATGAAAAAATCCCAATACAACCAGAGATTTCCATACTTACCACCACCGACCGGCACTTTACACCATTATCTCTGATACCCTCTACCCGGGAATCGAACCCAGGATCTCAGCGTAGTAGTAGCGGCCTGCTGCGACTAGGCTACCGAGGCAGTTGAAATTTTATTCAGTTGTTAAAGTACTTACCTACCTATAAGTATCACTATAGTGATTGCTGATAACGCTATCCCATTTCTTTTTATGTAGGTAACGAACGAGGCAAATAAGCTTGCAGTTCATATGGATGTTAAGTGATTTATGACTGAAACCTTTATGGTGAGATTCACAGACCGCACTACGACTTTGCTTTGAGCAAAGTACGAGTATGCTTAGAACTGTCAGAAATGTATGGGTTTTGACAGTTCGAAGTGTACTTTGCTCGAAAGTAAAGTCGTAGTGCGGTCTGTGAATCTCGCCCTTAGACACACACATAAAGACGAGAAGTTAAAGTGCCTAAGTTCTTTTGTCTCTGTGACAGTTATTACGGGGCTATATATGACCATCTAAACGGAACGCGATAATGCTAAACACTACCATTTGGCGGCAGATACCTAGATTATGTAATACGGTGGTACGTGGGTGGTACCTATGCCTTCGAGCTACTGCGCTGGAGCTCTACCACCAGTAATTTAGCGCGTACTGTACTTATATTTCAACAGCTTATCAGGTTGATGGCAGAAGCTTACTAAAAAAAAACCTTGTAAACCAATCTACAGCTCCAGCTTTAGGACGCTTTCGTATGAGACTTTGTGTTGTCTGAATCAACCAAAAATATATTAAGTAGATACATAGTGGCTCTATAATATCCAGGAGTGGATTTGATACGTTGGCTGCCCTAGGCCTATGAAAGATTGCCCCCCCCCCCCCTCCTCCTCCCCCGTGCTGTAAAGCATAAAAAATTAGATAAACTATACATTAAAATGAAAAAAAAAAGATAGTCAGTAAGTGATTTAATTAATTGTTCTAATAATCGTAATTGCCATACATGTAAATTTGTTCGCGAGATGCTATATGGACACATTTTTGAGATTTTACATGTATGCGCTACCGGCAACTACTAATAAGAAAACGATTTAACTTTGCGGCCTCCTAAATTTTGCCGCCTGAGACCTGGGCCTACTCGGCCTATAGGGAAATGCGCCCCTGATAATATCCACATAAATATCTGTCAAATCAAGCGATGACAAAAGTGGATCCGGCTGTTTGTTCCCAGTGTCTTCTCTATAACTCTAAACTTCAACTAAACTCAATAACACATTTACTTCACTGAAGCGAAGCGCAAGGTCACTGCTAGGTACCTTTCTCGAAACACTTCATCGTTTTTTCAAGCCCAAATAATCTGGTTTGAGTTAGCCACGCATTTTAACTAAAACGGCCTACACGCGACCCTAATATCAGTCGCGATATCGGGACAGTGGTGGTGGAGATGATCGTCCCTAAATCGTGAGTTCGCTGGAAGCGATACAATTCTGGTAACGATTTGCCTATACACGAGGTGATTTATGGTACGATCTAAGGTCCTCCCCACTACTACTATTTTAGGGTCGTGTGTAGGCCGTTTCAGGGGTACAGTTTATGAACTCAGGCAAGTGAACACTGTGATTTTCTTTTACAGGTTTCTTGGGAGGTAGGTAGTCTTCCTAGAAGTCTTATCAATGACGTTACCTTTTTTATATAATGCACACTAAAGTGTTATCTAACAATATAACCTTGACTTGGCTTATCTGTTAGTGGGTGTGTGATTAATAATTAAGGTCGAACATACGTAATATTTATTCTTCAAGCGTTCTTTGAGTGTTTTGGTCAAAGGAATCTTAAATTTTTTTATTTAATGAATGTACCCAACTAGCATCCAGTTCGCATTGAAGGACTAAGTCAATATTATTCAAAGCAATCGCTGAAGGCTCAAGACCGGTCATTGTAGAACGTTGGAAAAAGGCCTTTGTTCAACAGAGATTTCTTTTAGCTAATAAGTTGAGTTTTTACTGTTGGTAGAGTGCCAGTTGGGGGCCCCGAGGGCGTAGGCAACACCGCATTACTTAATCGAACTGCCGCCGAATGGAAGTGTTCAGCACTATCGTGTTCCGGTTCGATGGTAATTTATATATAACATAATAATAATGGATTCACTTGAATCGTTCTACTGCTGGGCACGAGTCTCTCCCCTTTTCGGTGCTCCAATACGGGTTGGTGGAGATACGGGTTAGTGGTCAACCCGCTGTTGGAGGTTTTCAAACCTCCGATAAGGTTTAACGACTGCTATCTTTCGATAGCAAATGGAAACCCCGTAAAAACTAAGGCACAGTCTCAGGGATGGCAACGCATCTGCATTTTGAGCTGTGGTTTTATGTAGATGTCTATAGGCTGCAGTCATCACTTAAAATCCATGTGAACTACATGCTTGTTTGCCACTTGCCACCTTCGCAACATAAAAAAGGTGAATTAATGACAGTAATTACCCACTATTTCATTCTTCCTCCTTCCTTCATTTTTCATTTATGTGATAGGTGCCATACAAAGGTGATGATGACTTATATTGAGTGTGAAATATTTGCGTATACATACACACAACACACATACTTACTAGCAATATTTTTAAGCAAACGCGATAGCACAATCTAAACAAATCCTTATGTTGTTTGTATAAAAGCCAATACCTATTTATCATCGCAAAATTTGACTCAAGATAAGTAAATTTATTTTGATAAGATTCAGACATTACCTATTTACAATATTTATATTTAAATTGCTAGGAGATGTATTTTGAATTTATGTTTTTGTTATTGAATATCTATTAATCAGTTGTTTTTCAAACAGTACGTATTTATGTAACTACCTACAACTACAACGCAAAAAAACTATATTTTATTCGAATTTGAAAACTGTGTTATTTTACCCTTTATTAAATGATCAGTACAAATAAAATTGGAGTTTTAGTTTGTAATTTAAAATAACCGCTTTTTACTAAGTACACGAGTTAAACGGCCTATAAAAAAATACAAGTAGGTCCTAAGCAGTGCCGGATAAAGCCGGTGCGGGACCCGTAGCAAATGTGACCATGAGGCCCTAGAGTTACATTGCCTACTGAAATTTAGGATGTAAATAAAACAACATTTACGAAAAGGCATCGAAAACAAATTTAGGGGATTCCCCCTGTAAGTATTGTGGTATTGCCAACTTGCAACATAATAATATAGGTAATATAATTAGTGGTCAACGCTCCCTTTGGGAATAGCTAAGGTGTATTACATATTTGTGTTTTTTTTTGGGCACAAGCACGGGGCCCCCAATGGCGCGGGGCCCGTAGCATTTGCTACTCCTGCTATATGGCACTGTATCTATCTAATCCGGCACTGGTCCTAAGCCTTAGTTAAACGACACACGACCCTAAAAACAGTTGCGATATCGGGACAGTATTGGTGGGGATCATTGTCCCTAAATCGGTTACCATTTGCATATACACGAAGCGATTTAGGCTAGGCCTCCCCACTACTACCCCTATATCGCTTCTGATTTTAGGGTCGTGTAAACTCGTGTGTAGGCCGTTTAATTGAGGTTAAGTACTTTATTAATTTTTACTGTATTTTTTACGCGGACCTACTAAGATTTTCATTAAAACAGCATTTTTGGAGACTAGGTTCCTACTTAAATTATTTACAAACTTTACCATTAACATTATTATTTGTGTTTATATCGTAAATAGTTGACGAAGCGGTCTAATTTCATCATCCGCTTTGTTTGTTATGACATGTTATTTTCCTATTTATTTACTCGACATTTAATGAACGTACCTATTTAGTTTATTACGATTTGTTTTTTATGTACTTGTGTGTAATAATAATAAAGAATCAATATTCTTATAAGGTTTAAAAGTATTGTCGTCGTATCAAAGACACGACTTTCCAAGTTATCGTAGCTAATTACGGGTACTTTTTAATGGACTTACGTAGGCGGCTCGTCTCGAGACGAGACTAGCCTACTTCATCGGGCAAAAAGCGCAAAGGCTGTCTGTTTGTAATATAAAAATAACCGCTTTTTCCTTAACGCATACATATTTATACACGGTACATATACCAAAACAGCATTTTTTACAATTTTTGTCTGTCTGTCTGTTTGGCGGGGCTAATCTTGGGAACGGCTGGACCGATTTTGACGGGACTTTCACTGTCAGATAGCTTATGTAATTAGGAGTAACTTAGACTTTTATACTAGCTGCGCCCACGACTTCGTCCGGGTAGATACTGAACAATGATAAATTCTCACGCGGGCAAAGTCACGCAGGCACAGCTAGTACTAAATAAATTTACACAACTAAGTAGGCAGGTATCTAAGGGAGACCTGCGGGTCCGATCGTCAAACGGATTATATGCGATTAGGTCCTGTGGGTATCGTGTTACCCAATAGGTAGGTGTAGAATATTACTGGTCACAAACAAAACGAGGTTAGTTATGCTATGATAGTATTTTTTTATATTAGGTATTTCAGTAGTTTGTTTATTAAAAACTTGCAATCGCGTACTTTAATATATAAGTAGGTATATATCTATACCAGCATTACATTTTTACATTACTTTATAACAACAATGCTGCTGAACCGGTTTTGATAAAACTCAGATCAGAAACGACCGACGTGAAAGTTATAAACTTTGTCTTGAAAAATATAAAAATAAAGTTGAGTAAGTAAGTAGGGAGGTAAGTACCTACTTACTATGTAGGTATAATCTAAAGTCAAAAAAGTCGTACTGATAAAGATTGGTACATATAATATATATAACTATGCTAACTATTACACAATACCCAGATAACTAGATTGTACGTCTTTTGAATGTGTACCTTCTTAGTCAAAATGTTAGCAAGAGCTTTTAGTCCCACTTGCGCAAACAAAAATTGGCGAAACATAGTCGTCAATTGGCGCGCCAATTTAATGGAATATCTGTTTCATATCGAAACACGCCACGAAAACCGGCTCAGATATAAATAAGTATCATTACGATTCATTAGATATCGTGCAAACACGCACGCAGTGCTATTGTTGAGGTTGGAATTAATAAAAATGATTACTTGTTTCCTTCATCGCCAGTTCATCATCTGTGAGCATAGTCAGCGCCCTGGGAGCATCTGAGCTGTACCTGGAGCCCTGCACCTTGGTAACAGCGGCGGCCGGCGTCCGCCATTGCTCTAAAATCTGCAAACGATCCAATTACGAAATAACACTCCCTTTTTTACTTTTTAATTTAACAAAACTCAATGATCCACACACCTTAATGCCAACGCGACGCAATGGGAACATTGTTATTTTTTTTTATTTTGCTATAGGAACGCGCGCAAACGTGCTGCGCGGACGCCGACTGGACCGGAATACAGAGTTGATTTTCATAATGGTTAGTTTAATGTTATCTCTGTCGAGTCGCGTTTCGAGATAACATTTTACGGCAAGCGCCCAATTGTTGTTTTGAGAGTAAATAATTATACCAGGTACTTACGAGCGAGATATGATTGACATTCACATTATGGGTAACAAGAAACTTACTTAACTAGACATTTTATCATACATAGTGCATAAATCTGGGTTATCTGGTATATCTGGGTACCTACTCGTAGTATGGAAGTCCGTATGTATGGACTTCCATACTACGAGTAGGTACGTAACGAATAACGTAGTAACATAGAGTATGGTAGTCTAGAATACCTTCGCGTATACCTAGATAATAAGAAATAGTAGGTAGGACCTATCTCCGTGAAAAAAAACGACTCAACACCCTCATTCAATTTTGTATTACTTAAATATCTAACTGTTTAGTAGTAGATAGGGATGCAATCAATCAATCAATCAATCAATATTTATTGCAAAATGTACCTACTTACATTAAATTGGTCTTAAACTAAAACAGATAAGTCAGGTAAGTACATAAGCCCTTTTAAGGGGCATCGCAATTTTGACATGTCAAGCAAGTGTCTAACAAAATAATAATAATATTTAACAACATACATCTATAAAATTGTCAATATTTTTATAATCTATCTAATACAATAATTTCATTTATATATAATTAATAATAAATAAAAGTTATACAATGTCAATGATAAGGATGCCAGAATGTTATGCATAGATAGGTATGTTACTTTCAGTATTAGCAGTGCAGTTACCTCATCTGTATTCAGTTGGTTGCGTAGCGATCACCAGACAATACTCCAGGGCCTCCAAGCTCAATGGTTATTGACCTTCATGAAGAAGATCGCTGGCGTAAGTTACTTTTTAAAAATACCACGTACCTACATAGAACCCTTTATTTTTGTCTTAAACGGCCTACACACGACCCTAAAATCAGAGGCGATATCGGGGCAGGAGTGGGGACTGTGTGGAGGACCATACCAATATTAAATCGTTTACGCTTTGTTGTCAGTTTGTAAAAGGGGAAATGAGATATTCTACTAATATACTTACTTACATATAGTAGTAATGTTATATTTCGTTTTATCTTAAAGAAATTCTCCATTGTCCATTGAAATGTTACATTTTGAGGGCCGAATATTGCATTTGTGAGAGGACGCAATTTTATTTTTGGGACATGTCAATAGAAGTTTAACCTCAAGTTTGTGGGGTCGCCACCCTTGTCCCCCGGCCGCCATCTTGAATAAAGGGGTGAAAGCACGTTTTTCGCGATATCGCGGAAACTATTCGTCTCACAAAAAATGTGTAATATCATAATTTGTAGCAAATTATTTTTCCTACAAATATGTCTATAAAACTTTTTGCCCCCCACAAATGTAAATCTCATGTAATATTTCAATGGACTAATTATAATTTTTCTAATTTGTAATTTGACTATATCAATTGTTTTTCACTTTAATTTATTTTGTTTGTTTTTGACGTGTCATAAGCGGTGCTTGTCACCCTAAATTAATAAATGAATTTCTGAATGTGATACTCTAAATCGCCTCGTGTAATAGGCAAATTGCAACCAAAATTCTATCGCTTCCAGCGAGCTCACGATTTAGGGACAATCATCCCCACCACCACTGTCCCGATACCGCCACTGATTTTAGGGCCGTGTGTAGGCCGTTTTAAGCAGTGGCGGACTATGGGGGCGGCAGGGGCGATTGGGCGGCATGGGCCTTCGGTTCTGGGGGCCTCCAAAAAGGTTGACTGAGCCAGTAAGGTTCGTCTGGCTCAGTGGCCCTGGTTGATAGCCAGACCCGTGGGAGGCCCGAATTTAAGAGATTTTTAGAACGTTCTAAAAATCTCCGTCGGCCTTGTGGACCGGAAATGTGTTTTTTTTTGTTCGCGCCTTTTTTTTCTGATGAGTATTTTAATAATCTTTTATTTATTTACTAGTCTATCCAGAATAAAATGCTAGTCTAAAGAAATTCTGTAGAAATCGATGAGACGTGCATTTTATTTATATTAAAAATAATATTTCAAGAAATAAATTATGTACATACTACTGAAAGAAATTAATCTTATTTCTAGCGAATGTTAAATAGTGCTATTGCGCCAGGTTGCGCTCATTGAAATTCAACTATTTTTACGGATTTTTCTCGCGTACCTATATTATACTAAAATTATATTTTAAAATCAACCCGACGTTTCAGTCGCTTTCCAGCTTCCGTGGTTCCGGGTAGACCTTGGCTAGACCTAAGAACATATTCCGTGATATCAAGTTACGCTACATCACAGAGTACCTAATACTATTGAATGCGTAGGGTGTGCATACTGTTCGTACAAATAGAAAACAACATATCTCTTAATTAAAAAATGTTTATTACGTACTTAAACATGTAATTTCAGTTCATGTTTCATGATTACAAGTCGGTTTTATTATTGGGGTGTTTGAGGACTCCCTCAATCACGTATTTCCCGTTACACGTTGTACGTTATTCTATCTGCCGCCAAACGTTCAACAATGTATCGTGTTCTCCGGTTAGATGGCCCCGTAATAACTGTCGCAGTGGAACAACAACTTACAGTACTCAACAATTAATATATATATTTTTTTTTATTTATTTAAAAAACATTACAAAATATGTACATCAAAGCAAATCAATAATCACCAAGACTTGTCCGGTATGTTTAGGTGAATCTGACATCACAGTCATTACATATCTATTTATATAAAAATCAATTGCTGTTCGTTAGTCTCGCTAAAACTCGAGAACGGCTGTACCGATTTGGCAAATTTTGGTGTTGAATGATTTTTGGAAGTCCCGGGAAGGTTTAAAAGGTAAGAAAATGGGATGAAATTGAAGGGAAATAGTAAAAACCACAATTTCATTTTCCCATACAAATAGCTCATTTTTATCAAACCTTTGACACGTTACTTCATTCTGAGGCAATACGAAGTTTGCTGGGTCAGCTAGTATGAATTATTAGATTTAACGATCATTAAATTGTTTATTATTGCACATCGAGCCTGACGACGAAAGAGACGATAGGCTCGTTTCGACTTCGTAGAGCGTTATCTCTGTTGCACACTGCCTACGTAAGCACTGACAGTCCGGTAGGTATTGGTCAAAACTTGATCAAAATGGTCGACAAACGTCAAAAAGGTACGGTGAGACAGAGATAACGCTCTACAGACCCGAAATAAGCCAAAGTCTCCTTCCTAGCCTCGATGTGCAATATTTATTGTTGAGCACTGTAGATTTCAGGGATGGCAACGCATTTTACCTGAGGCTTGAGGCTGCAGTCGTCACTTACCAATCTTACCTGATCCACTTGTGTACAATTTTTTAGCGGGAACTCGAAAAAGGTAAAATTGAAGTAAATAGTAGGTATGTAGGTATGTACCTATATTAATTTCGAGTAATTTATAACAAAAGTTCCAATAAGTTAAGTACCAGTTATAATAGACGTCTTTGCTGATATTATAAATTTGGGAAATCATAGCCAAAAAACCACAAGAAATAGCATGATAGCTAGATGGGCCGGTATGTAAAAACTTGAATTAATAGGTACCTACTTAGTTTTTGTTAACAAAAGTGAAGCAGAAGTGTGTACTGTAGGTACATATATCCGGTGACAGAAGGAAGGCACCTAGATACGTAGGTAGGTAGTGTTTGCAATGAGAAGGCGGTTGCAGCGAAAATACTTACGGCGGAGACATTTTCGTAGTACAAAATTTTAACAAACGGTATAGGTACAGGTACCTACCTGTAAAATACCATGTACCAAATTCTTCTGTTTTGTAAAAGCACTAAAGCCAAGCATAGTCGAAGGCTTAATTAAAGGGCGTCCTTCCGTAGGGTACTTACCTACTAACAATTAAAAAACCTCTCGGTTGGCGCTGGACGCTGGACGCCATTCTCTGTAGGTATGTGGACAAATAATATTTTTGTTTAGATATTTTTATTCGACGTCCCGGTGAACTTTATGTCGCCTTAGTGGCGTACGTAGGTATATTGCTAAATACTTTATGAATTTTTTGATCTACATTATAACTTTTAACTTTTACGACCTCTTCCCTTCCCACCTCTTCCATATTCATATCTAAGTATAAAAACTGAAATTAAAATCGGTGAAGTGAGTGAGCCACTTTTGAGGATTGTAATCACGAACATTGAGTGTGTGGGACGAGTCTAAGGTGGGACGCGATATTTTTAATTTGATAGATTTATTTTTTTATTATATAGACAAATAGGTATTAGTATATTTTTGCGTGTAACGAAACGCGTTACCATACCATCCGGTTGTTTTAGGCGCTATGTTGGTACAACCGTTTTCTAGAAACTTACAGAAAATACGAATGTTGCCGCTTTAACATATTTGCCAAAATTTTGGGGAAAATTATAAACTCCGGATTATTTTGAAGTAGTTGATGCTAACCATGATTGGCTTTATCATTAATTCCTAATCTTTTGCTACTGCACCCATGTGCTCTAATACAAGGTCATTTACTCAAACAAGTTATTCCTTAATAATTATTATTTCTGTTGTAACAGGATTCAAGCAGTTTGAGAATCTGGTGTGAGAACTCTCTCACCATAGATACGTTCCATTTCAAGCAAGTACCATTACAAAATTACTACATAAGAGTTACTGTTTTGGTCGAGCCCACCCATTATCATAAAACACCCTATTATAATATAATTCATTCCAAAGTCCAGAGCTGTAGCAATCTGGGTATACCTCTGTTAATGTACCTTGATCGCTTTCAGATCTAATGCTTCTTGTCTTATCCAATACATGCATACAGTAAAAATTTTCAAAATTATAGTTTTATTGATTTTTATGCACCAAAAAATATAAGCAATATTTTTACTTCCTAGAGATTGGCATTTAGGTGTGACAACATTTTTTTTTCCCCTTTTCAAGTTCTGCATTCTACATGTCAGTTTGACTTTTGTAGTTTTGTACTATTTAGGTTGATCACGACGTTTCTCGAAAATCTACGCTATTGCGAAGAATTGAGGATTTTGCAGTGACAATAAAATCGAATTACAATTATTTGTGAATCTGACTGTATGTTTAATTGATAATAGTTGAAAATTACGTCTGTATACGAAGTATTCTAGGAGTTTTTACACACGGTCCTCCGCAGATAGTATCACGGACAGTTATAAAACGCGAATCATTGTCGACCTCGTGTTTGGTGATCTCTGAAAAATGGCTAAATGGGGCGAAGGGGACCCTCGGTGGATAGTTGAAGAGCGACCAGACGCTACAAACGTAAACAACTGGCACTGGACAGAGAAGAATGCCGGGCCATGGTCAAAAGAGAGATTGAAGGAGTTATTGAATAATTTTAAAATAGCCCAAAATGGTATAGAATGTAAGATTACTGAGGTTGAGAAGATGGATGGTGAGGCGTCCGCTAATAATAGGAAAGGGAAGTTGATATTCTTCTTCGAATGGGATATAAAATTGAAGTGGGAAGGTCTTCTTGCTGGCGCGAAAGACTTGGTCAAGGGTGAAGTGCAAATACCGAATTTGTCGGAAGAAAATGACGTCAATGAAGTAGACGTAAGTAGTTTCTTACTTTTATTTGAAGGAATGGCAACAACCATCTTTTGGGTTATTCTGCCAACATCTGTTGTTTGAAGAGGCACTATGATTACTTGAGAATGTCCAGTGATTTGAAGTCTGCCCGGTGTATAAGATATTCTAGATTATTAGTTTATTGTAGAAATTATTTTTATGTAAATAATAGTTGTATTTAATAGACACTCAACCTTAATAAATCAAATAAAACTAGTTTTCGGATTTATCTCGCGTATATTAAGCTAAAATGATTATTTAAAATCGAACCTGACGTTTCACTCGCTTTTCAGCTTCCGTGGTCTCGGGCAGACAGCAGTTTGAAAAATTGTTATGTGCAGCTACCTCCATCTATTTCGCAAACGACTTGCGTAGCGTTCAGGATTAGAATAGAATAGAATAGAAAATATTTTTATTTCGAATAGATCTTTACAGAAACTTTCAAAACGTCAATAAATCATAAACTACCTAGAGTGAATAACCATTACATATAGTAAAAGCAAAACCATATATTAATAGTAAATTAAAAATTAGAATTTAAACTACTTGGTTAAAACACAATAATATATATTTGGTTAAAACATAATAATCAACATTTTTCAATTCCTTCAATGATAATAAATGAAGAAAAAGAAAAACTTATTCGTCAAGATCAAAGTTATTAACACAAAAGTTACTAATTGTATCTTGAGGTCTTACAGACTGTTGTGGTTGGGCTTTTATTCTCCGAGGGCTCAGTACCCGGTGGTCATCCTCACACCGGCGAACCCAAGAGGAACCCAGAGAGGGGGCGGCGTTTGTCGTGGCTCAGCCCGCCACTCGCTGCTGTGGAGAGGAGACGGTTGGGGAGGAGGTGTAAGGGTATGTCATTGGCCCTGCACCCTATCCCCAGCCGCCTAGCGGTGGTCCCGCCGCTCGATAGAGACGTGGTGGGCCGTGGACGTGGACGCGGCGGACGAGGGAACCAACATTTCTTCGTTGCTCCCCCAGGGCCGGACTGTGTGCCCCTGGACTGCTCCACCCGGACGTCTTGGGACGCCTGGTGTTGTGAGTGGTCGAGGCAGGGACCTTCGGGCGACGGACTAGGGGAAGTTCATCGCCCGACTGGAGAAGTCCCGGGCTGGCTGGCGTGCAGGTGTTCCGCACGCCACTAGTAGTGGTTGGAACCGAAAGGCTCCGAGGAGGGCTCGACAGCGAGCAGCCGCCGGTGGGGTCGCGGATGTGTGCGATAGCGTTCCCGTGACCCCGCCACTGATGGCGGACGAGTCGGAACACCCAGGGGTTTTTAGTGGGTAGACGAATGTCCTTTTCCGGAGTCCCACATAACCCACCCCTCTCCCCAAGGGTGGGTATGCGTAAAGCATTTTCCCCAGGTAAAAAAAATAAAAATGAACTTTTATTCTGAGTATTGAATCCCATGTTGGTGACAATTGCCAACCATCTTCTCTATTGAAATTTGGATGTCTTTTAATCATCTTTAAAAACGGTTTTTAAACCGAAATCGGAAAACTAGTTTTATATCAATGAGTGCAGCTCGCGAAAACCTTAGAACAACCTTCATAATGTTGATCCTTCTGTTTTTCTTGAATGACTACTACCAACTTCTCGTAATTTCTGTTTTTGAGTCACAATTGTTTAGGGCTCCTGGGGACGGACTGCCTAACTCTAATGCTTTTGTTTAGCTTTCGATAATATTATTCAATATAAATTTGCATCACCGATTCCAGATCATAGTAACAATCAAGGGTAGCGGCGAAGAAGCACAGCGGGTCAAAGCATTCATGCACAATGTTGGTCGCGACCAAATCCGGAAGCAACTGGAAGAGTACATCCGCAGCTTGAAGGAAGAATTCTCCAAAGGCCTGATCCTGCCCAAGAAGGGTGAAGCGGCGGTCAAACCCGACAACGTATCCATGATAACAAGTGGGTTCAACAAGAAAATCAATATGGATCCTGTAGTAGCACCCCAAAACACACAGGTTGGGTGTAAATTGGATACTAAAACTTTGGAGCTGACTGAAACATTTCAGTGTCGCGCGCATGAGTTTTACGATGCGATGACCAGAATAGAAATGGTGACTGCATTTACTCAAGGTCACGTGAAGATGGATTCAGAGAAAGGTGGCAAGTTTGCACTGTTTGGGGGGAACGTGTCGGGGGAATTCAGGGAGCTAGTGCCCGGCAAGAAGATAGTGCAGTACTGGCGGTACAAGCAATGGCCGGATCAGCATTTCTCTGAAGTCACTATAAATATGGAGGAGAAGGTAAAAATGTTTGATTTTTTTTGTGTCATGAAGTGGCAAACAAGTATACACTTTACACTGATGGTAAGTAGTACTATAGCCTATAAACACCTACATGAACCCAGAGATTTCAATGCATTGCCACTGTTCAGGCACAGAGGCACAACACCAGGTTTTGACGAGCCGGTTAGTCCAGCAGTGTGAAACCCCCATTTGATTCGAAGGGTTGCAGATTCGATCCCCGCACCAGTACAAATATTTGTATGGCCTACAGATATTTATGTATTTAGTTTCAGGTCTGGGTGTTTGTGTGTGTTGTATGTGTACAACAGCATCCACAACACAGGTTTATTATACCTAATGTGGAGCTGTGAGTGTAAGCGTATATCATATTATAGGTGTTGGGCCTCTGTGCCTCAAAATACAGGATCGTACATTACCAAACCACACACGATAGTGCTGAACACTAGCATTTAGAGGCAAGTAGATTAGGTAGGTTAGGTTAGGACGTGTTGCTTATGCCCGCGAGCTCCGTCACTGGAGCTCTACCACTAGTATTATCATCATCTTCATAGCGGCTAAATGCTGAATAAATGAATTTATTACAGAATTCTGCTGCGCAACTTTGGTTATTGCACTTACCACTCATTTGACTGGTTTTACCGCCATTGACTTTCATTATTCTCCTCTAGCAGTAGAAAATTGTTCCACTAGTGGACGGTGGGGTCGTCACGCCCCAACGCTACCACGATGATTCACGTTAATAATTCTTAACCTCATCTATTCCAGGATGACCACACAGTAGTGACATTAAAGCAAGTTCTGGTCCCGGCGACGGAACTGGCGCAGACTCGTGAGAACTGGAAGCGGTACTACTTCGACAGCATCAAGCGAGCGTTCGGCTTCGGCGCCTTCCTGTGATCTCGGGCTTCACTGCTTTTAGATTAATTAGGTAATCATCATATATATTTATAGCCAAACATGTTAAAAAAGCTAGATTGACAGTACACACGGTTTTCTATGAAATCTGCTTCAACCATTGTAAGTGGGTAGAGTCTATCGTGGCGCAAAATATACACCAATTAGGCACGAGGCACACGCACCTGATTGGTGTTTAATGTCGCGTCATAAAAATGGTGTATTATCAGTTTGTACACGTGTAGAGACATGATTATACTACAAAATCGAGACGACCGTCGTATTCGGTGTAAATGAGTTGGCTAGAAATACTCCTTGCGTAGCAGTTGTGGCCTACTACCACTTGATTACTGAGTTTTATACAATACCTCAGTAGCCTAGTGGTAGCAGGCCACTACTACTACGCTGGGGTCCTGGTTCGAATACCAAGTCGAGGTCTATTAGAGATACCCTTAACTCTAATTTATTGGGATTTTTTCATTTTCTGGAAGTTTCCCAGTATCTTGGAGTTTGGTAATATGCCCGGAGATGTCAATAGGCTCGCCACCTGTTACATGGGCCATGACGTAACCAGCGAATCGTGGGTGTCTGTATGTATGCTTGAATGCATGCATTTACCTCCGCCTACCTCTTCGGGGATTACAGGCGTGAAGTTACTTAGTTACTCGTAACTAGCACATTAAACTGACCGTTTGATAAACATATTGTATGAAAAACTGCAAACGTTCCCAAATGTTTTCTGATTAATGTTTGATAAATATTTCATGCATTTAAATAAACATTAATGAAAAAGCTATGGCAGAATGTAAAGTTCAAATCAAAAATAATTTGTACATAGATTGGGTACTGGCCTCAAGTCTCATTTATTTCAAGCACCAGTGCTTTGAGATCACAAGATTATACATTTTTTTAAAATGTAATGGAAGTGACAAACAAGCTTGCAGTTCACATTGATGTTAAGTGATGGCTGCAGCCTATAGATACTTACACAAAGACGAAGGTCAAAATGCAGATGCGTTAGCACTCCTGAGGCCAAAGGTGTTATGCCCCTGTGCCGGAAAATATAGGGCCGTACATTACCACCTGACCGAAACACGATAGTGCTGACTGCTAGGTTCTGTCCGCAGGTCAAGTTCACACTGTTTTATATTATTTCGCATTATTATATTTTATTTTCTTTAAAAATAAAATTCAAGTTCACACTTTTATTTAAAACAGCCAGATAGAACTGTCAACCCAACATTGTACTGGTGGTAGAGCTCCAGTGACGGAGCTCGCGGGCGTAGGCACCACCGCATTACCTAATATACTTGCCGCTAAATGGTAGCGTTCAGCACTATCGTGTTCCGGTCAGGTGGTAATGTATAGCCTTGTGATTTCCGGCACAGAGGCATAACTCCTTAGGCCTCAGGAGTGGTGATGCATCTGCATTTTGACCTTGGTCTTTGTGTGGGTGTCTATAGGCTGCAGTCATCACTAAACATCAATGTGAGCCTGCTTGTTTGCCACTTCCATTACATTAAAAAAAAAGATTTCATTGAAGACACGTTGCCACTCTTGAGGACTAAGCTCGAATGCCTCTGTCTTGGTAGTTTCTAACCAAAAAACACTGATAATTAAATTTTTATTAACACTTTATTTTCGTTGTTTCCAGGTACAATTTATACCAAGTAACCAAGTGACGCCGATGGAGTACCCATTAACCCCTTGAGATGCAGTTGAAATATGATCGATTTCATATTGTTTGTGGCCAGTATTGGCCAACTGCACCTCAAGTACTTAAATGACCGTTCGTTTGCAAGTATCTCTTGTGGAATATACACCAACTGTGATGTTATTTAGCAGATTTTTTGTCACGCACGCAGATTTTTTGTCATTCTGCCATGCATAGAAGATCTAATAATAATATTTATTAACTATGGATTAAATGAAGTCATAATATTGTAAGAATTTGAGTTTTTTTTGTGACCACTTGTGTTGTTATTTTGATTTATTACTTTTTGTAACTATAGAAGTTTAAAATCAGTAGTGTAAGTAGTTTAATAATCCACTGCTTCAGTTTTTTGTATATTTCATGTAAAAATATTTTTGGGAGGGTTTGGGGGTCTAGTCCAGCCGCTCTCCCAACTGAGCTGCCGAAGTCCACATCTGACTGTCGATTTTTCTTCACATGGCAGTAGCGACATCTATTGCTCCTAACTAGCGCTAGGCAAACGATATAATCTGGGGCCAAGTCGAACAATTAAATTATTAAATATCGTATACCTACCTGTAGTACCTACAGAATTGTTCGTAATAACACATATGAGTGAAATATTTTTATTTTTTTGTCATGTTATTTTAATAATAATAAATGTATTAATTATTTACCTCGAAGTTTGGTAATGTGCCCGGAGATGTCAATAGGCTCACCACCTGTTACATGGGCCAAAACGTAACCGGCGAATCGTAGGTGTTTGCATGTATGATTGAATACATGCATTTACCTCTGCCTACCCTTCGAGGATTACAGGCGTGAAGTTACGTTTACGTTTAATTATTTAATTTCCCTCTTCCAAAACGATTAAATAAAGGAAGAATTTGTTCAAATATTGTTCAATACATGTAGACATAGAGCAACACCGGAGAGGAGTAGCCATATGCAGGCTTTCCCCTCTGTCAAAGTACAAGACCAAATTATCTTACGCCTGTCGCCTAGATGTTTAAATGTGTGCGTGAAATTGTTTCTGTATTTTGTTAAAGTCAAGGTGTGAGTTTCGTAGTAATAGACGATTTTTGTAGTGTGCGCGTGTGTCGCACGCTTTTCCCCCCGCAAAAAATGACAGATTATTTTGCATCGGTAATACACGCTATGGCTACTCCCCTCCGGTCCGCCGCGACCGGTGGACCGCGTTGCTCTATGCATGTAGATAATAAATCTATGGTTCAATATGAATTAAAATACAGTAACTACTTAGAACACACACAGACAAGAAGAACTTCGCTATAGAAGAAACTCAGTGTGGCTTTTTAAAAATAGGATCACTGAAGCAAGATTAAAAATAATAGGCAGAGTAAACATTTTTTTTTGCTTAAGTGGCTTTGTTCCCAAGCTTATTTTGATAAATTATTTATTTGTATCAAATGTCATAAACAATATCTCTACGATATGAACATAGACTTAATAAACTACTTCGGATGTGAATGAATTTCTATGCATGGTAATTTCTAATCCGATGTACATCTCATGTACAATAATGCTTATTTTCTAAGTAGCTGATGTATTATGTAAACATTTTTTTTAATTTATGGATTATTACCAATAAATTATGTTAGGTGTATGCGTGTTTTATTTACAACTTAGGTACATGAAATATGAAATGGTCCCACAAAACGTGCGTACCACTCGGCGTCTCGCTGTCAATAATGCATTCATCAAGTGTAGCCAAGGGCGCGAATATTGTGATAAAACCCGTTAATGTTCGGTAGCTTACCGACAGCCACGTAAAGAGGATTTATTATTTTATTTTATTCGGAAGACAAACAGTGTTTACAACAAGACAGATAATAAAAAAAAATACTTAAAACCATTTACATGTCTTCGCATAAATAAATCAAAGTGCTTGTACAGTCGCATCAAAAAAACCGAGGATGGACAGACAGAAATACAGACGGACATGGCGAAACGATAAGGGTTCCTTATTTACTACGGAACCCTAAAAAAAAAGAACCATAGCAAAAGGAAAAAAAAATTTCATACGAAACAAACGTAGGTATGGAACAACATTATCGGACTATTATGTAGATAGTAATGTACGGCACAGTGGTATAAGGTTAGTCATCTGGAATTAAAACTCTAATAACTGTAAGGTTACAGTTATAGGCCGTACCTAACCAGAACCCGTTGGTGTTGAACACTGCCATTTAGCGACAGGTAGATTAGGTGATGCGGTGATGCCTATGCCCTCGAGTTCCCTTCAAGCTCTATCATCAGTGATAACGTGATGGACCTGAACATTAAAGGATTTTATTGAAATATAATTCAGTAATGTGATGGTGTCTACTGTACCAGCAAAATTCTAACTTACACCAACAGAAGTTCTTTCAGACGTCTATTTTCAATCTGAATATAAAAAATATCAGTTTTCATAAAGTATAGCACAGAACAGTATTTCACGGTCCGTTGAACTAGGTATTTTTGGCATTTTGGCTAAATGTTTGCCAAACCGAAAATTGCTTTGCACATTTCTAAGCTACATTCACAGCTGTCCTATTTGCCTACTAGAAATCATAAATTAAGAAGAAAACTAAATAGCTTCCATTGTTATAAATATCTACAAAAAATCGGCAGTAGGAACCCGTAAAAAGGTACCTCTACAGTAAAAGTTTTACTGGTGGTAAAGCTCCAGTGACGGAGCTTGCGGGCGTAGGCACCACCGCATTACCTAATATACTTGCCGCTAAATGATAGTGTTCAGCACTATCGTGTTCCGGTCAGGTGGTAATGTAGGGCCCTGTAATTTCCGGCACAGAGGCATAACACCTTAGGCCTCAGGAGTGGTAACGCATCTGCATTTTGACCTTGGTCTTTGTGTAAGTGTCTATAGGCTGCAATCATCACTTAACATTAATGTGAACTGCATGCTTGTTTGTCACTTTCATTACATAAAAAAAAAATAACTAGACCACATGATCACAGTCGATAAAGTACTTCATTGTTTAACTACTTAGTAGCGTATGGACCAAATGTTTGTCGACGCTAATTTATAAACATACAAGCTTATCGACAAACATACCCATTGGAACAATCGCGACTCGTCCATTAAGACAAACATATCTGCCAGCATATCGATCAGTCAATGTAAGCTAGAATTATAAAAGTTTATCACAAGTGACCCCTGAGGCCGCGTCTACGCCCAGTTATTCTTGAATGTTCCTCCTGTTAACATGCATATATTGTGGTTGTGTTTATTGTTATCTACTGTAAGTACAGATTCCTATGCCTATTCTTTTACGCTTTTAAAACGCTTCTATAATCAATTATATAAGTCAATTATTGGATTCTATGTTATTTTATGCAGGTAGATATAAAGTTAAATAATTTATTTAATTATGGTTTCATCAAAGTAGATACGCTAAACACTAACCCCCTTATTCATAAACGTATTTTAGCTAAAGTGTTGCTAATCTCTCCTTTGTCTCTTTCTATCCTGCACATTTGACAATGCAACTGACAAAGACAAAGCATTCTATAGCTAAAACGTATATAGTATACGTTTATGAATAAGGGGGTAAAAGAATAAGTAATGCGTAAATACCATTTTTTATGTATTGGAAGTGGCAAACAAGCATGCAGTTCATTTATGATGTTAAGTGATGACTGCAGCCTGTAGACAACTACACAAAGACCGTGGTCAAAATGCAGGTGCGTCACCACTCCTGAGGCCTAAGGTGTTATGCCTCTGTGCCGGAAATTACAGGGCCGTACATTACCACCTGACCGGAACACGATAGTGCTGAACACTACCATTTAGCGGCAAGTATATTGTTTCTGTATTTTGTTAAAGTCAAGGTGTGAGTTTCGTAGTAATAGACGATTTTGGTAGTGTCCGTGTGTGTCGCACGCATTTCCCTCCGCAAAAAATGACTGTTTTGCATCGGTAATAAACGCTATGGCTACTCCCCTCCAGTCCGCCGCGGCCGGTGGTCCGTGTTGCTCTATGAGAGCTTACGTAGGCAGTGTGCAACAGAGATAACGCTCTACGAAGTCGAAACTAGACGATGGTCTCTTTCGTAGACTCGATGTGCAATATATCTTGCTCCTAGTAGGTAACTACTGGCAATAAACAGTCGAGTTACGCTCGAATTTGCTACATTTATATCACATTATTTGGAAAATTAGTCCCCTGCACACCCAAGTGTGCAGTATAATTGTTTTAGTTTATTGTATTTTTTAAAATAGCACCTACATGCAAGTTAAGAAAAATTTGACTTCAGGCGGGACTTGAACCCGCGACTACAGGGATCTCAAGTCCAGGTGCTCTCCCAACTGAGCTACCGAGACTGTCGAATTTTTCCTTCACATTTAATGCATTTGAGTACTTAATTAGTAACTAGCTGTTTATTATATTATAACAGCCATACTACCTATTTAATATGTAAAAATTCAAATCCAATATTTTTAGCTAAACGAAATGCAATAAAATTGATATAAACTTGGGTCAAAAAGATAAAGATTGTAATGTAGAACATATTTCCTAATAAACGTTAAAATAAACATTCATATTCTTATCAGAATAATAAAATACAACTGTTTAACTGGCCTGTTTCTGTATTTAAAAGTACCTCCTGTACTTAAAAAAGTATCTACCATATGCAGAAATGGTCATTATCATTTCAGCTGTACGCCATTTTGTGAGGATATGACGTCATACAGGTTGTAAACAAAACAATGCCACATGTCACTTGCGGTCGTAATAATAAACGGTTTTGATTAGTAGGTATTGTAGTGACGTCATCTGATAACGTTTTTGTATGTTTATGTAATAACAACAAATCTTGAGATGTTTCAATAAAATGATAGGTTTGACAGTATTGCGAACTCTAGCAGCAACAAGACATATCGCAATAGGTACATATTTTATGCGACGAGTTGCGAAACATCATGTTTAATGTTTTTGGTGCAAACTAGGAGTACAGTAGATTTTTAAAATGAAAAGTTTATTGATTTTTATGCGTCGAAAAAATATGCTATAGGCGAAACAATACGTTCGACGAGAATAATTTTATTAATTAGTTACGTATATCTTTTTACTTACTTTACCATAATATATTTATTGTTCAGGTATCTGCCCAAGCAGGGTTTGGGAAGTCATATTTGAAGAATTCTCGACTGGTAAGTAAAAAGTAAAAACTGAAAGAACAATAATTATTGCCTTAATGACCATGGTATTTTGATATATAATTAAAGCTCGGATCAGCTGGCGACGTATTTTTCACCAGACGTTTATTATTTTAAGCTGATTCCATATCTGGCAACTCTAGTTCTACAAACGTTATTCCTTATATACGTAACTTTCCGGCATGCGGAACATCTCTGTCACTCGTGCCTTGAAGCATAATAATATTTGGACACAGCTGTTATCAATCCCACATTATGGTTATCGGGGATATGTTTACAGCCACAGTAAATATGCAATCTGTGGTTTGCTGCCTTCCCAGGATTGACGGACGGCCAGAGCTCCTACTCTGGACGAACCCGTGATGCCAAGGATTATTTTATAAGCTCGATTTCCATCGCGACTAAGCGAAGCAGATCTACATATTAAGAAACTAAGCCTATATTTAGATCAACTAACGGGTCGTGTCCTTTCCGCGTAGCCAATTCTCACTCATTACACTTTCGCGGTGGAAACTAGGCTTTAACCTCTTACGACCTACTGCAAAACTAGAAAATATAAACCGTTTAACTATTTTAAAAAGTTAGAATAACTCTTTCAAATAGTCGCAATATAAACGACATAGAGTGAATAAAAGTACCTTCTTAGAATTCTTAGATGAATGAGTAATAATAGTTTTTAAATTACATTTTTTAATAACAATTACAGTGTCACCAATGGAACTGCCTGAATGAAAAGCTAGGCTTTCACGATGAACTGCCATCGAAGAATCACTCTGCGTCTGTGATCAGATCTCTGCTACCGAGTCCTTGGACGGAATCCGCTGATGCAGCTGTGGAAGTGTGCTATGGGGATAGACCGAGAAAATATACCAACACGTGCCCCGGGCAAGCCTTGTTGCATTGCGTTGTTGATCAGTTGATACAGGTTAGTATTTATTTTCTATTTCAGGGTCTGTTTTAGGAATTATTGCGATGCTTCCCATCTGTCCAGCACTGTTCCCTGGTGACAAATCGTCCCATTTGTCCCTTTCGATTTTGTGCTTGAAGGATCTATGTTTCTTCTAAGGAATAAACCAAGGCGTACCTACATAAATATGCATTCATATTTATTGGATACTCATTTATACAATTTATTTGATAAATATTTATCGTCTCTGAGACTCTTAGCAAAAATAAAGGCTATATGCCACTACTAAACTACTGAAGATTTTTGTAAATCTACGTACGGTCAAAATTTTGATGATGGAGATCTACGATAGATATACATTGAAACATCGTTTTTTTGGATAAGATACACGGTACTCTGTAAAACTAATTGTAATTTTACTTTCAGAACTGTCCAGCTGAAAATTGGAGAAAAGACGATGGATGTGCGCCATTAAGTTCTCTTGCCGGCTACAGATATATGTTTTCCCAAAGGTAATTTAAATGAGTAATTTATGTAAGTGATTGTGATTGCCATCACACGTTCCAGAATTGGCATGTTTAGAAACGCTAGCTTGCGTTTGCTTCTTGGATAATCAGCTGCTCGACCCTCTAACTCTATTGCTTATGTCGCTAAGTTTACTTATAAATGTTTTATAAATCTTCATCATTTAACATATCTTTGGGCCTATGAAAGCAATAGCGATAAGGTTATCGCCTGACAGTCCTGACCTGACAGTCTTCATTGCGTTCGTAGTCGCTATGAATGCGGTAGCGATAATCATTTTTTAATTCAGTTACGGCCAAATACTCAAACGTCACTCAAATCTGAGTGGGACTTAAAAGTCTTCTGTCTTTATAAAACACGTTCAAACGATAGAGATAGCGCACATTTGAGGGTTGCTTAAAATTGAGTGACGTTTGAGTATTCGACCATTTGTTGATCAGATATTGCAGATCGAAATAATCTTGACCTGTCTAGTTTAACCCGTAAGCTCACGAGAACAATATGACGATTGATTTTAATTGTTCATTGTTCACACGCCGCCGGCGGTCTTTCGTGGCTCGACGGTTTAAGTGAAATTCGTTATTATTTATCATAACATAAAAAAAAGTGCAGTTCACATTGATGTTAAGTGATGACTGCAGCCTATAGACACCCACACAAAGACCGAGGTCAAAATGCAGATGCGTTACCACTTCTGAGGCCTAAGGTGTTATGCCTCTGTGCCGGAAATTACAGAGCCGTACATTACCAACTGACCGGAACACGATAGTGCTGAACACTACCATTTAGCGGCAAGTATATTAGGTAATGCGGTGGTGCCTACGCCCGCGAGCTCCGTCACTGGAGCTCTACCACCAGAAAACTGAAAAAAAAATACTTTGGTTATAATGATGGTATGTTTGCATTGATGTGTGTAATACAATTCACAGCAGGTACAATGATCTGGAGAAGAACTTGCCTATAGAACGCAGGCCAGCTTGGTTCCTCAGAAATGTAAGTGTACTTAGTTAATAATGTTGAAAATAGACCACTTTAATTGACAATATTGACATATAAATTGGATTTAATACCTGTGAAAAGTGAACTTTAAACTTGTATTTAAAAGAAAACAATTTTTTACTCGACACGGTATTCAGGGTCCGGCAGAAACGGTGGGCATGGCCTCGCGCCGGGTTGCCGCTTATTACACTATCCGGTCGACAGCGCCCTAACTCGATCACAGTATAAATACACGGGCCGCTCCGGTCGCCCTAATTAGGGCCCTAACTATAAATGTTATTACACTACCCTGACCCTTGCTATCGTACCCTGAATACCGTGCCGTGTAATAAGTCCTTAACCCCTCCATTCACGAGAAAAATATGACAATGATTTTCAATTGTGTATAGCCGCGCCGGCGGCTTTTCGTTCCTTGAAGGGTTATAACTATCACATTTTTTATAGACATAACAACTAAGATCTCAAGGGTGCCAACGCATCTGCATTTTGACCTCTGGTTTTTGTGTAGATGTCTATAGGCTGCAGTCATCACTTAACATCCATGTGAATCGTTATATATCATCGTTGCATTAAAAAACCTATCCAGTAGAATAATAGCATTGAATGATGAGGTTTTTTCACTTTATGAATAAATTCAAAAGGTTGATGTTGTAGTACTGTGTTTTAATTTTTCAGTATTTCAGTACAAAATGCTGCGAATTGCCGGAACTCTTCAGTGAAATTACACTCAGTTCGTGTAATTTTACAAAGTTTATGAACTATCACATACACGACACACAACCTCATTTGCCGCTCGGTAATCGGAAGGTAAAATTAATACCTATCAATTATATTATTTATGTATGTGAGAGTTATGAGATTCACTGCTTTTCAGTATTTTTGGCAAGTTTCAAGCAATAATAAACTTTTAATTTAATCAAGACTTGATTGAATTAAAATCTATCGATGGACAATAAATGCGGGAATGTGGTGGAAGGTCACCCTTCATCAACATTTTGAACCCACTCAAATAGTTAAAATTATAACTGAGAAAATCATCTCGGTAGATTGTATGCTTATAATGTTCTGTGAAAAAATAACAACATACAATTTGAAAGAGGGACCAGTATCGATCGCGGTTTCACTTATTAGATTTTGGTTTTTCCCATATCCAAAAGAAAATATTTATTTATTTGGTGCAGAACCCTAAAAATATCGAAGTCTTATAAAAATATGTCATCTACTTGACCTTGTAAGCTTTCTGCGCTATTGAAACATTTATATTTTCAGGTTCCAGTTACGTCTACTCCGCAGACTACATCAGGTGACATTCTCAAAGTTGTTGACTTCAAAGATGATGATAAACCTGTAAGTCATACCACCAAATCAAGCCGGATGACTCTTGCAAAACATGCATTTGCAAGAGTCATCCATTGCTATAGAGGTATTCAATCAGTGGGACGACCCCACCAGTTTTTTCTTCGTAGAATTCTACTCCTATTGCAGTCAGTCAAACAAACAAAGGCGTTCAAACCAGCAAATACAATAACAAGATTTTGTGGCCATTTTTGGGTAACACCTTTGCTTAAATGATGAATCGATCAGTGCTAAGCGTTCAAGAGAATCTTTAGAGGTCAATACTTTTTGTTGATTGTGTAATTACATTACGTTTATTTGGATTGTGTTTTTGCAGGATCCCTTAGAATGCTGTGACATGTCAGACTTCATCCCCAACTCCTGGCGACACGAGTGTGATTTCCAACTCACTTGGGATCCACAGAATCGGCTTACGATAAAGAACAGCTCTGCATTTACGACTACCACCGAATCTCCAAATGTAATGAAAGTCAACAACGTAAAGATTGTGCCACTGACGGTAACTGGATTATAAATAAGTTTTATAGTAGAAGCGCGCATGGCCCCGCGTCTGGTGTAGATTGTAAGCGATCTACTCGGTTAAGCGATACGAGCGCAAATAAAAATGCGCGTTTCCGTGCTTCGGAGGGCACGTTAAACCGTCGGTCCCGGTTGCTATCGATAGATAGCAGTCGTTACACCTTATAGGGGCCTTATGGGCGGTTTGAAAACATCCGACAGCCACCAAACGGCATTGGAGCAGCGTGGTGGAGTAAGCTCCAGGCCTCTCCCCGAAAAGGGGAGAGACTCGTGCCCAGCAGTGGGACGTATAATGGGTTGCCATTATTATTAGATACTAGCTGACCCGGCAAACTTCGTATTGCCTCACAATGAAATAATGTGTCAAAGGTTTAATAGATATGGACTATTTGTATAGGAAAATGAAATTAAATGTAGAGATTCCCGTGGGAATGAGTGATTTTCCCGCAGTAAAAAGTAGCCTGTTAGTATATATACACCACAAAAGTTTCATTCGAATCCGTCCAGTATCTTCGGAGATTAGCCTGGACAAAAGGACAAACAGACAGAAAATTTTAAAATAATTGAAAATGTTCTAATACTATTTTAACATCGCCCCCAATTGGTTTTTCGTAAATATTGGTTGGGGAAAAAGTTTCTTCGCATTTCTTAAGATAATTCGAAACATTTTTTAATAAAGTTTATTTAAATTTAACTAAAGTATGTATGTACCATTTTGTTCGATAACCTTTGCCATCTTGTAGGTAGGGACATGATCCCATTGCTATAAAAATTTTGGGACTTCTCATCAAAATACCGCGACAAGTGGATTTGGCAGTCCTCTCGTGATGTTAACCTAACATTGCATAAAGAATTCTGAAGAGACCGAAACAGGCGGAAATCTGAAGGTGCAAGGTCAGGACTATACGGCGGATGCATTAACACCTCCCAGCCAAACTCTCTTAATTTTTGCTAAGTGGCTATAGATGTGTGAGGTCTAGCGTTATCATGATGAAACACCACACCCCTTCTGTTGATCAATTCCGGCCGCTTTCTCTCAACTTCTTGCATTAATCTCATCAGTTGTTCGCAGTAGAGTTCAGAATCGATAGTCCTGCCTGGTGGTAATAGCTCATAATGAATAATGCACTTCCAATCCCACCACACACACAACATCACCTTATTGCGAGTTAACCCGGGTTTCGCCACAGTCTGTGAAGCCTGACCGGCCTTTGACCACGAACTTTTTCGCACGTTCTTGTCGTACGTGATCTACTTTTCATCACCAGTTATCAGCTTCTTCAAAAATGATTCGGTTTCATTAGGTCGTAATAAAGAATCACAAATGGTACACGGTTCATTAGGTTTCTTTCAGTGAGCTCGTGAGGTACCCAAATATCGAGCTTTTTTTTGTACCCAGCTTTTTTCAAATGCGCTAAAACTGTTTTGTGATCAATTCTCAGTTCTTCAGCTACGTCGTAACTACTGATATGTCGATCTTGCTCCACTTTTTAAAAAATGGCATCCATTTTATCCGTAATAGGGCGACCAGAGCGAGGTGCATCTTTGACATCGAAATTTCCGGATTGAAAACGCTTAAACAAATTTGTGCTACTCTCACAGACATTGCACTAGGTCCATAAACATCGCAAATTTTTTTCGCGGCTTGCGTTGCATTTTTACCTTTTTTGTAGTAAAATTTCTTCATTAGATTCACTCATCTTGACAGTACGAAAAACAAATGAAAATCACACATTTGCCTAATTTGAATTTGGAATTATGTTCTTTAAAATTTTAACTTTCAATGATACCAAACCCAGCCAGATACAAATACTACAGCCAAAGAGATTTTATTACAAGTTCATACATACTATAATGCGAAAAGACTTTTTCCCCAACCTATTATAAAAAATCAATTGCTGTTCGTTAGTCTCGCTAAAATTCGAGAACGGCTGGACCGATTTGGCTAATTTTGGTTTTCAATGATTTTTTGAAGTCCAGGGTGGTTTAAAAGGTAAAAAAAATATGAAGAAGTTCAAAGGAAACAGTAAAAAGCACACTTCATTTTCCCATACAAATACTCCCTATCTATCAAACCTTTGACACATAATTTTATTCTGAGGCAATACGAAGTTTGAAGGGACAACTAGTACTTTTTAAAAATTTTAAATATTTCCAGTGTGAACAAGAGAACTGTATCTTCAGAAGTCTCAACATCGTTTCCGAGTCAGGCGTTGTCGACATGGATGCATTCAAGAACTTGCTCCACAACATGACGTACACGCATACAACGTGGACTAAAGCCAAGGCCAGGGTTGTGACCAAATGTTTGAGTAAACCGATCAGAGATTATGATAATGAGTGCGAAATAAATAAGGTTCTTGCTTGTACCTTTGACGTGCTTACTGAGGTAAGTTTGGTTTTAGAGCTTCAGTTGCGAAACTCGAAGGCGTGGGTAGAGTCAGTGGCGGACTAAGGTCATCAGGGGGTCCGAGGCGGCATTAAGCATTTGGAGGCCCAGTAGGCTGAAGCACGAGCAAAAAAAAAGGTTATGAGGTCAAATTAGGGGGCCCCGCCCATGCACATATTGCCCCCCCCTTCCCTCGTAGATAGATTCTAAAATTCACATCAAGAACGCGCGAGCAAATTAAAAAAACGACATTTCCCTAAGTTCTACAAATCTTTCATGATTCCCAGCGACCAGTCGGTCTTTGGAGGCCCCAGAACCGGAGGTCCGTGGCCTCTGCCGCTCCCCGGCACTGTCTTAGTCCGGCACTTTCTGTGCTATTGCTTGTGGTCGCTAAGCGACAAAGTTCTATAGGTTGGGTGGAGAAAAATAATAAAAAAAAACATTGTCTTATTTATTGGAAGGTAGATTGTAAAAGTGTAGTGTAAAAATCACGGAATAGATAAATCTATTCCGTGGTAAACATTATTGTATAGATTCTGTTGTAATACGATTGCATTGAAGTACCTACTTACTTATTTTAATTATCTCTTTCAGAATTGTCCATTTGCGAATAAGGCAGATCCCTGCAAGTGAGTATTCTAAGATCTTCACTATACAATAATGATATTTTAATATTTGGTACAGTTTTTGTTTATTTTTTTGTGAATTTGCTTACAGACATAACAACTCTGCCCGTGAAAACATGATATGCCAGATAAGCTCATCGAAGTACAGACCAGTCAGTATTAATTTCATAAGAAAACAATAATATAAGAATTTTTACTGGTGGTAGAGCTCCAGTGACGGAGCTCGCGGGCGTAGGCACCACCGCATTACCTTATATACTTGCCGCTAAATGGTAGTGTTCAGCTCTATCGCGTTCCGGTCAGCTGGTAATGTAGGGTCCTGTGATTTCCGGCACAGAGGCAGAACACCTTAGGCCTCAGGTGTGGTAACGCATCTGCATTTTGACCTTGGTCTTTGTGTGGATGTCTATAGGCTGCAGTCATCACTTAACATCAATGAGAACTGCATGCTTGTTTACCACTTCAATTTACATAAAAAAAAAACACCGAACGCTCGCCGCACCCTTCGACCTCACCTGGCTAAGTCGGAATTGCCCTCTCAATATCGCCCAAGGTTTGTGACAGTTGTTCTGTCGTCGATTAATTCATGAAATAATCGTTCTTAGTTGAAAAAATAATCGTTTTGATATTGAAAGGTTTTGTTGTTGAACAACTGATAAATCAGCGGCTCATTCTATAAAGAAATGTTTGTCGGAGATAAGTTTCGTAGCCGTAGTTCACAGTAGGTTAGGTCAAATAAAAAGTGACGGCTTCTCAGTACACTGTACTGACGTCAGCTCTTGAAGTGGTCGCATTTTATCTGTATCTTTGCTTCATAACATGAAGACCCTCTTATTCAGAAACGTATATTAGATAAGTTTTAGCTAAAGAATGCTTTGTCTTTGTCAGTTGCATTGCCAAATGTGCAGGATGGAAAAAGACAAAGGAGAGATTAGCAACACTTAAAGCCAAAATACGTTTATGAATAAGGGGGTTTGTATTTTAAATTGCAGAAAGATCGTCGTCAATTCTGCGGCATACCGAATATGGTCGACCCGGAAGTTCTGTCGCAATGCGGCGTCAAAACTCTGAGTCGTCTCGAATACGTTACGGATGCCGTCTACAAGCCCAAACAAAATGGTTGGCTTAGCTCTATTGCTGTAAGTTTTCATTTCATTCTTGACTATGACTATAACCACACCGCGGACACTCCGCCAAAATTCCATACAAACGCTTAATTTGCTCTCTATTACACAGACATCAATCAGTGACGCGCACCTGTGTACGTAGAAAATACCAACCCTCGCCCATAAGAGGGAAGGAGCGGGTGAAGCGGGGAAATCGGGCGGGACGTCGAAGTGTCCATTCTATACGTAGTATTATTACATATTCTCAGCTATAACTATGATGATGACGAACAGGTTTTTCTTTTCTTCTATAAAGGAATTGAAAAATTTGATGATTAATCAATTAAATTTTATTTATGAATTAATTGGTCAAAATAATCAATTAATCAATCAATAATGGAATATCATGAATACTGATTGGATTATTATTAGATATGAATGTCATTCATTGTAGGTAAGTTTGTAGCCTGACAATGCAAAAGTGTCCTTGTAGACTAATTTGAAATAAAACATTTGAATTTTCATTCCACTTATTTCGTGGAACCGAATCAAGAGGAGGTTACAGGCGTTATTAACGTCTATCTAGTTCCTTATAGGGTAATTTTGAGAATATTCCGTTTTGAGTGACAATACTGATCACATTATTTATTACAAATATTTTATTTCAGTGCCAAGACTTAAAACCGTCTACAAAATGCCTCATGAAGAAGATGGGAGTCCTCAACAAATATCAATTCTTGGATTACTTTAAAATTAAAAATATGATTGAGAAGTTAAATGGTGACTGGTCTCCGCTTGTTGACGTGTATAATGCAGTTTATCTGAGCTCTCCACTTTATAAAGAACATTGTAGCTCATCAAAAAAATTACTCAATGTGGTCGATGCTATGTTGATTGTAAGTATTTTTCTCTCTCGTTCAAGTAATTTTAAACAGTAACACATAATATTTATTGATGCAGATGTAGTAATGGGTTATTTAGCATTCGCGTTTATTGATGACATGCTAATGCTGTATAAGCATTTCGCAAATTAAATGAAGTTGGGAAATTCTGCGAAATGTGAAACGCTAATTCGCAATTATTTTGTTATTATCTTCGATTTGTTTGCATTTAGGATCGTATATTGAATGAATGCGTGAGATTTTTGAATAATAATTAGTGTGCACCCTTTAACATAAAAATCAAGGCGGACGCGCCAGAATAGATACTTGTAAATTTATACTTAAAACCCTGAGTGCACCTGACCTGATAATGCGTTCAATACCGATGCGGTATATGTGTGATTTTTTATCTTTTTTTATTGCAGACATGTCCATATACAAAACGGAAAACGGACGGAAAATGCCAGAAAATATTCAACGAACTAGTGGACGCAGATCCTCAGCAGTTCCAAAAGGAGAAATTGGACCAAATCATGATGCATTTCCAACATGTCTTCTTACCACCAAAACCCAAGTCAAACCGCAAGTCGAGGGTTGTCAAGTCCCCTCGATACGATTTCGGTATTCTAAACTTAGGGCATGCTCCACCAGTCAAAATAATAGATGTTAAACCAAGGCCCAAAACTCTGGTCATTTTACCAGTTTACCAGAGAATGCCTTATAATGTATCCGCTGTGCCTTTTAGGCCTCATAACACCGATAGCGCTTGGAGGTCTTCATTTTTACCTCAGAGGAAACTCACACCAATGACACCATTACAAGATATACCAGAAATACAGCCATGATGAACATAAATCCTCTATCATTTTTAATTTAGTTTTATTTATTCATGAATTTCCTATGTAATTCAGTCCAAAAACAGACAAATGATTATTGGACGCTTTTTTGAAAAATATTCAAATACTTTTTGAAAGTTTAAAATACTTTTGAAGAGTGATTTTTTACGAAAAAGTAGTGTTCTGTATGTGGCATTGTAATCTAATATATCAGTGTGACAGCACTTGTACAGATACAAATTTTTATCAACTAGTTCAAGTCGATTTTTCTTTAGATTTTTAATGCTTCATAAAAGTTTACCTAAATAGGTCATTCAATTTGCATTAGCAACGATGTGTTTTTTGATCTACTCATCATTATTTATATCTATTAGTTTTTTGTTGTTAATAGGTATAAAATGAAAAGTCAACATTGAAGCAATATGAAAATGTATTTATAATAATTATATAGGTATATACTGTATCAGTAACTATTGTACTTATTTTATTCTTAGTTATCTATAGTAATAAGTAATTGTTTCAATAAAGTATCAAATTAATTTGTCAGTCTTTAGATATTTTATTTGTCAAAACATTATTTATTTGCCAGTTACTCACTTTAGAAAATAATTGAATCTTACATCGAATTCAATCTTAATTATAATTACGTTTAAAGAATATAAAATGGCTAATTTCCCAAAAAATCGAAAAACTGACACATATTAAATTTTACAATAAATAATTTTAGAATGCTATTTTATTTTCTACAACACTCACTATATTTTTTACAGTCAAATCAATACGGAAAATTTGTAAAACATGCCTTTTCAAATCTCACATAAGTAGTTTCTTTCTTACACAAAAAGTTTTCAATAAATTAGGAATAAGCAAGAAAATGGGCACGCGAGTTTAACTCAAGAAATCCTATGATAAAAAAATAACAATGAAATTAATAGAATAAGTAATGTATAATTAATCTAGCTGCAGAATAATTGAGAGGTACATTTTTTTATATTTTTGTCCACATATTATAATAATCTATTCAGTATTGTAACAAAAAAATTAAAGCATCAAAATGTTGATGGCAAGCTACATCAATTTCATGATTATTCGAGTCTATTATCTAAAATGATAAAAACACTATAATACACAAATAAGGTAAAAGAATAGTTATTGCGTATTTACATACAAACTTGAAGTAATTTCATCACAATATTAAAACATAATACAATATTAGATGTAAAATGTCGTAATCACATTTTACGAGAACAATGTAACACAATTTTAAGTCGAATCTTCTGCGTCACAAACATTTTCAACTAAAAATCATCTACAGTAAAAATTCAATTGAAATAAGTCTAGTTTTAAATTAACGCTTTTGCCGCAGAAGATCCGGTTTATGAAACATGCCAAGTTCATAAGATGTGCCAGCACAGAAATATAAAATAAGTAATATTTGCATGTAACAAAACAAAAACGAATCGAACTTAAAAGAAAACGCGATTAATGGAAATTTTACCTATTCGGGATAATACACAAAAATGTTGTTCCAAATTACATCTACTCGTTTAATCGTTTGTACACTTTGTACTTTGAATCGGTCAACAATAACTTTTTGAGCCTTACGAGAATATTTTTCATCTAAAATACAAATTAAGGCATATTAAGGCTGATCGTGTCGAAATTTCTCATTGAACGCGTATCACCATTTAAACTATGGGACCCTGCGTTGATCCTTGAGAGAATCTCTTGTTGTAAAGCTTTTAACGTTCGGGTAGCGGACATATCTGTAGTAGGCGCTAGTAGGAGAGCTCGTCGTGCATGGGGTAAGGCATCGGAGGGTTTGTTGAGGGCCAAAATAGCTCGTGCCATGGCGTATGCACATTCGAAAGCGTTGGGCCGTAGTACAGACGCACGAGCTGCTAGGTCCAAAGCTTCTGATGGTTCCTGAAATTAAGTTTAATTATTAGAGTAAATAAAAATTAATGGAGTTCTAATTCTAGTAGTTGCTATCAGCTATCATGAATTAAAATTGACGTACTTAAAAAAGACATATTTCTACTACATTTAAATAAAATTGGCATGTCAGTTATGGCAAGCTAACTAAGTAATAGTGCACTCGTTGGAATCATATAACTACTCACATTAAGTTTTCGTTTACATCGCGAAAGGTTCAACAGCAGATTTGTCTTCAACTGCACAAAAGCAGACACATGTTCTTGAGGCACTGGCTGCGTGGAAGGAGTGGTCAGACCCTCGTCGCTGATAAGGGGATTGATCTTCTTGAGAGCGTACTGGTAGCGATGCGCGGCTTCTGACGGACGGTTCTTGCGGTATAATAGGTTTCCGTCTTCTAGCAACTTGTTCAGGAGTATTAGCCTGGGAAAAATAATAATATATGCATTGATAATGATGCCATAATCATTACGAGAAGTATGAAGAGAAGAGTAAAAATCTGTCAGACATTAAACATTTAGAGGATATTTGGAGAAATTATTGTCACTTTTGATAATACAAAGATATTAGAGTATTTAGAGATATTTTCCAGGGGGTCGGGGCACCGCATCATATGTATAGCGATAACGGCACGAATTGCAGCTATAATTTGTTGTAATTAAATAATTATGACATGCAACAAACTGTTTGATTTGATTAATCTAGGGTGTGCACCAGGATATTCTGTTCCCTACCCTCCTATACCAATGTCCAGAAAGGAGGTGAATGTGTTCAGAGCTAATGCGTTGAGCTCTAATGGTAATCTATGGTACCTATGCGTTAATTAAAATACGTACATTCAATCTCGATAGCTTAAAGAAAAAAATCGACGTGTGGCACTCGGGGACTGCCGCGGTAAAGCTATTGCATAGCATTTTGTATCAACTTATGCAATTATAATTATTTATTTATTTTATTTATGCAGTATTTCTGTTTTTCTTTGATATTAATTCAAGTTACACTTTTTGAGCGTGGTGACCGATAAGAAAACATTTCTTTTTCTTTTATTAAATAAAAATGTTATTATTGTTTGAATTTTTTTTATTATTTTACAATACATATAAACAGCTGCTTCAATAAACAGCTATTCGTCCGATTTCGGAGCAGCTCGTCTCGATTCGTGCGAGCTTCGTAGAGTAGTACAATACGTCTAGTTGCACGCACACAAACACCGTGTCGAAGACTGCCGAAAAGAAACGACGTTAGACAATGCACGGCCTTCAAGCCACACCTCCGTGCCCGTCGGAGTGGGGAGCGTGAGGTTTTTTCGTTACGGAATTTCTGAATTCGGTCCCCGCGCTCAAGGCCCTCGATAGAAGCTATGCAATAGCTTAAAATCGTATAGATATCACACTGTTATTTACCGTGAAAGACGAAATATACGAACATTTGCGAGAACAACTTAATATTGATGAAGACTACTTAGTGATATTATGTTACCTAAAAGTATCTTGGTTAAATTCCTCCTATAATTTGCAAGGGCTAAACCCGAGGACGAAAATTGTTACTTACATAAATTCTGGCTTGCCTGATGCCATAACCCATGTAGTTGGTCCTAGTTTCGCACCTTTCCTGAGGAAGCAATTGACTACCTGCAACAAAGGAAATAGTTATGAGCACAAAAGACCAAATTTCATTTCATTATAGTTGGTTAAGGACATTAATATGACCCGAAACTAACATTTCTTTACCTGGTGTCAAGAAATGTTAGTTTAAATATCTTGAATAAATTATAGTAGTCAAAGTAATGAGCAAATCTCCTCAGCAATTTACACGAAAAAATCATCAGGAAAATAACTTTCTGACCTGTTAGTATAGTTTGGTAACTAACTTGTTTAATACAATCTCACCACCTACTAGTGGAGGAGAAGGCTTTACGTCGGTTTACAACAGAATCTGTTTTCGGCAGATTCTTGATAAGGTGAATTCTTCCGCTGGTGCAGTCAAACATCCAAACAATAACGGTCAAACCATTCCAATAAGTGGCAAATACAACGCGGGATGGGCAGCAGCATTCCGCGATAAAACTGCCATCTATGATCGCAAAGCCTCGTGCTAAGATTGACGATTATGGAATATTATCCCTTAATGACGCATAACCTTTTGTTCAGCAATGGACGTCTTTTGGTTGAAGTGAAGATGATGAATACAATAAGTGTACAACTTACGGGAACATTCCGCTGTCCTATAGCCCTGTCTAAGGGCCTCAAGCCGCTGTGATCGACTCGTTCTAATGAAGCTCCTCGTTCGAGCAATATTTCTACAAGTTCCGCCGGACCGCCGCACGCAAGACCCAGTGGCGTTCGTCCACTGCCATCAGGTTGATCTGTAAAATATTATGTACCCCTTTAAATAATTATACTATACATATATTTTGTACCCCTTTAAATAAATTACATTGGGCAGACTCCCCGAGGGCATCCACTTCAGGCAACCTGGAAGATTGATAATGTGGTAGAGGACTCTGGATAGACTTATCCTGTCTTCTACATAGGATGTATAACTAGTTTATCGTGGGTGTATGCTTATATGCATGTCAATCCCCATTTGCAGTCAGAAATTCTATTCGAAAAATGCCTTCTTTCATCCTTCAAATATTTCTAATCGCGAATTGTTATATTTAAGCACGAATGTTATACTTTGCTTATTCTATTATAACTGTATATTAAGAATTTACAATGATTCTGTAATATACCTATTGTACCTATGTTCAAGATAAATTAATTAGTATTTAAACTTACCAATAGTAGCGCCTTTATCCATTAAAACAACCATGGTCGGTATTCTGGATCGCAAACTCGCCCATCCCAGAGCTGATATTCCATCCGCGTCCACAGCATCGGGGTCGGCTCCTGAAATTTAAACGTTTTATTTTACACCATTTTTTTTCTATGATAGTATATTTCAATGTAAATATCGTGTGTGAGTGTGCAACACGTAGTTTTCATTTGTGTACTTTTTTATGTAATGTAAGTGGCAAACAAGCATGCAGTTCACATTGATGTTAAGTGATGACTGCAGCCTATAGACACCCACACAAAGACTAAGGTCAAAATGCAGATGCGTTACCACTCCTGAGGCCTAAGGTGTTATGCCTCTGTGCCGGCAATTATTTATTATTTTGATAACACCGTTGATTCTTCATTTATTCGCTTCGCTTTAACGTCGATTTTTAATACATTCTCTAAATTTGTTTAAATGCTTCATTATTGCTGTACCGTCATCATATTATTTCAAAGTTGGTATACAATTATCAAGCTTACACTTAGGTTGGCACTCCTTGGCACTCTTCACGGTCATTGGTCGATTCTGACAAGACGTCACTGACGTCACCACTCGCCACTACCTGTAGCGAATCGAACTTGCAACGGGAAAGGAGACGCTTGAAATTCGTGATCCCGAACGCGCGCGTTTTGTGGCTGGTCCAGGGCCACCCGTGACTCGACACCCCGGCCGGGAGTGAAAACCAAGAAAGAACTCGAAGACCACAGGATCAAGACAACATAAATGCCGAAAGCTGGAACCGCAGGTTAGTCAGACGACCTATTAGACCGTTCTCCCTTGTGGGAGTCCCTGTTTGTGAGACGCCAACCGAGTGAAACCGGGCCCTCACAATACATTTTGGTGCCGAAACCCGGGAATTATCCATTTTTCATTAACTTTCGTAAAACCATACACGTACAATTTTTCTTCCTACCGACTTTTTTGAACTCCCTAATTTCGGGAAAGTTGGGAGATTCTGCCCTGTACACGTAACAATTATATTCAATTAACGTGTTGATCGATCGTTAACATTGGAAAGATATCCTCATCTTACGCATCCATATATATATTTTTTTCGATTTCGATTTCTATAAATGAACGATTCTGAATAAATTAATAAATTCGATTTCTATGTAAAAATTTTTAGGTCACCAGGAGTAACATACCTACCTAGTGTGATCTAGTAATCCGAAGGTACAACCGTTGCAAATACCAAGTGTTCCGTTCGGCATAATTATTGTGTGTAGCTACCTAGTTTACAAATCGTTTTCAATATTCAACGTTTAGCGGTTTGGATATAGGTAGGTACGTTTTACGTGAATATACACAAACCCGGTAAAATCCTATTCGTCTAACTGTTGTTTATAACATCGTATCATACGCGTATTTAAGTTTTTTTTAAGTAAATAATTGTTCTTCGCTCCTAGGTACATACCTACGTACAACACAATAATACAATTGCTTGCGCCTTTCACTTATTCGCTTTGGTAAAAACCTATCGTAAAGAGGAGCAGCATTCTATTGTTGTTTGTTGACACAGGTTTGCCTTAATTACGTAGGTACCTAAAATTCGTCGCTTATCTCATAGACCTACACTATGTAAAAGTGGATAGGTATTCAAGTTGCAATTTATCGTTGCCTAGCGTTGTTTATACATTCTATTTATATCGCGGTATAACATCGCTGGTTCTCGCACTTGTTTATCTGATTCTTTTTAGTGGTGTAGGTAGGTAAGTATGCAACTATCGTAGTTAGGTCGTTTTTTATCGTAATTTACTTACCTATTATAAATGGCTCGTAAATAATTCTGACGTCCTATTCATCGAGTGACTTACCATAAGCGAAATTCTTCAACTGCAAACAATAACAATCGTGTTTACGTAACTTAGCTCATTAGGTACTCTAAAGTGATAGGTACCTATCGTGAAGCACCATTATTATTATAATAATAGTGCTCGATCGCTCTCGTAAAAACTGGACCGTGCTATACCTACATATCGTTTACCTAGGTATTCTATTGTTTAACTTTTAATTATTCTCGTATAGTTCCACATCCCCTCGTAATTATAAGAGGACGAGTTCGGTTGGGAACCTGACTCGCGGGATATCGTAACACTAAATCGTTTTAATAGATAAATGGTTCTTCAATTCTTTTAATTAAATTATTTTTCACGTTTTTTAGCATTGCGCGTGCTAAGCCGTAGCTTGTGTACACTGCTTTGTCGTATTTCGTTTGTACTAGTCTCTCACAACGATGTACGCAACTCGGCGACGTTCTAAGCACGACACAACATCGAGGCGTGGCTCACATGCTACTTCCGAATTAACTATGCAAGACTTACCGGTTTTACGGAGGAAGCGTACACTAGCTCTGCGACGTCTTGAAAAAACTTTGGAGGCAGCTGAGCTAGCTCAAGATGATAGATCTCTTCTGAACACGTTTCTTTCTCATCATGCTGTCATGCCGCGACTTTGTGAAAGTTTTGAGCAGGCTCATACGGACATTCTTGGCATTATTGATGGCACATCGGAAGAGAAAGAAGATTTAATACGCGAACAATTTGATGACATTTACATTAAAATTGCTACTATTTATAGGGAACTTATTCCTAGTAACGATGAACAACGTACTGAACGTGATCGCTCGAGCGTCTGTAATGTTAAATTACCAAAAATCAAAATTCCAACGTTTTCAGGAGCTATTAAAGAGTGGCCTGAATTCTATGATGTTTTTAATTCGTTGATCCATAATAACGAAACATTGTCAGACACTGAACGTATGCATTATCTTATATCAAGTTTGTCAGGTGACGCACTTGGTCTTATTCGTACGTACCCAGTTAAGGGTACTTTCTATAGCGAAGCCTACCAAGCCTTGCTCACTAGGTATCGTGATAAGCGTGAGTTGGCTTTTACGTGCTGGAAAGAAATATTAAATATTAATTTTAAATCGAGTTCTCCTTCAGAATTCCGTCGTGTACTTGATTTAATTAGTGAAAATTTAAATATTTTGAAAAGTCTTGATTTACCTACGGATCAATGGAGCTTTATTCTGTGTTATCACATATTATCGAAACTCGATTCTAAGACTCGCTGTGCATTTGAACGAAGTCATTCAACTGCCGAACTTCCCGAATTTAGAGATTTGTATAAATTTTTAAATATGACATGCGAGGCCCTTGTTCGAGATACACATTTTTTGTCACAAGAGCGTAGCCACTCTACTACCAACCGTGCACACGATAAATCTTTACCTAAAATACCACCAAGTAATAAATCGTTTAAATCGAAACCGACTACGGTATTCCTTTCCAGCACTAGCAACACTAAATCTACTGCTGATAAACCTAAAATTCGAACGATTACGGCATCTGAAGCATCAGTCACAACACCAATTGTCAAGTGCTCCTTCTGTTCAGAAAATCATTCGATCAGTTATTGTGAACGGTTCACAAAGCTTTCTGTTGCGGAACGGATTGAATTCGCTAAAACCAACCGTCGGTGTTTCAACTGCTTAAAACCATCGCACAGTTTAAAGAATTGTAGATCATTTTTTAGTTGCCAAAAGTGTCGTCAACGTCATCACACCCTGCTTCATCAAGATGATGATGCTAATTTATCTGCTTCATCAAGTCAAGCCGATTCGAGCAGTAGTCCAGAGCAACCTGTAAGAGTACTTACGAGCATAGGTGATAATTCTGTGGTGCTGTTATCAACAGCCACTGTGCAACTTCGTGATTCCTCAGGCAACTTCCAATCGTTTCGTGCTCTCATAGATTCGGGTAGCCAGGCTCACTTCATCAGTGAACGTGCTGCCACCATCTTAGGTGTCGCCCGCACACTTACTTCTCGTCGTGTTCGTGGTTTGGGACAAGCATCTTCGTCTATATCAGGTGCAGTTCGCCTTGAGGTTGGTGCTAACAGCAACAGCCTCTTTTCTATCGACGCGCTCACGTTGCCTAGCATTTGTGGTAGGATACCTTCAACTCGTATTAATAAATCGTCGTGGCATCATATCAAGGATCTTGCCTTGGCTGACCCTAACTTCGACAAGCCTGGTTCTGTAGATCTGCTTCTCGGCGCTGAGGTGTTTACTTCTCTTCTCCTTCCTGGCCGTGTGGATGGAGGTCCAAATCAACCCTCAGCTCTGAATTCAGTGTTTGGCTGGCTCTTACTGGGTGGTGCCGGCTGTCAGGACGAAGTTCAATCGTTTTTCAGCCAAGACGATGATCTGCTTCATGAGGAAGTCAAGCGCTTCTGGGAGTTGGAATCATTTCCGTCACCTCGACATCTAACCCCTGAGGAAACTCGCTGTGAAGAAATCTTCGCAACTCATCATACCCGTGATTCGGTTGGCAGATACGTGGTCACTCGGCCTTTCAAGGAAGAAGAGCAGGATCGTTCTTTTCCTGGATCTCGTGACATCGCTTTGCGTTTTTTTCACTCAATCGAACGAAAACTCAGGAGAAATCCAGAGTTGCATCACCAGTACAACGACTTCATGAAAGACTATCTCGATAGTGGTCACATGAGTCTTGTCCCTGTAAACAAACTTACAGAGGGAAAGTATTACATCCCTCATCACTGCGTTCTGCGTCCCGAGTCCGCCACAACGAAACTCCGTGTGGTGTTTAACGCTTCAGCTAAAGATGCTAGGGGCGTATCGTTAAACGACACTCTACTCGTCGGTCCCAAACTCCAATCAAACATATTGAAATTCGTAAGGGACATATACTCACCTGTTCTTCCATGCAGTAGTCTTTTCGCGTGGTCTGATTCTACCGTTGTGCTTGCGTGGCTTCGCTCTCACCCTTCACGTTGGAAGACTTTCGTTGCGAATCGCGTAGGGCACATTCTTGATGTCATCCCTGAGGCTCGATGGGGTCACGTGGCCTCTGAGGATAATCCAGCGGATGTAGTCTCCCATGGACAGCTTCCATCAGCTCTTGTCACTAATCGCTTATGGTGGGCGGGTCCGTCGTGGCTCTCTCAACCGCTTTCATCTTGGCCAAGTTCTGATGATATTCCAGACTCAGACATTCTAGCTGCAGAAGAAAAGGCTCCTCGCTCGTTCCTTACTCATGGTGACGTTCCTAGTCCGTTTATAGACAATACTCTTCTTTCGAAACAAATGCGTAAGTTAAATCCGTTTCTCGACGCTAAGGGAACTCTCAGGGTGGGTGGCCGATTGGCCAGATCGGGGCTCGAATTTGAGCATAAACACCCCGCTCTGCTCCCTCGCGAATCGAAGCTTACCTATTTAATCATCGAAGCGTTTCATCGTGAAAATTGTCACGCTGGCGTTAACACGATGCAATACCTTCTAACACAACAATTTTGGATCCTTTCACCCAAACGGGCAATTCGTCATTGCCTTTCGAAGTGTGTTCAGTGTTATAAAACCAACCCGACTCCTCTTGAACCGTTTATGAGCGATCTACCTGCTACTCGCGTCAATCAGGTTAAGCCTTTTTCTGTTGTGGGAACGGATTACGGTGGTCCTTTCCGCATCAAACTCGCAAAACATCGCGGTGCGAAAATCGGTAAGGCTTATCTCTGTTTGTTCGTATGCTTAAGTACCAAAGCAGTGCATCTCGAAACTGTTTCGGATCTTTCATCGGACGCATTCCTTGCCGCTCTTCGTAGATTTGTCGGTCGTCGCGGTAGGGTCAACGTCATCCAATCCGATTGCGGTACAAATTACGTAGGCGCGAATAATCAGCTTCAGTCTCTCATGCAATCTGCCGCTCAAACCGAACAGATTGAGTTTCGTTTTAACCCGCCTTCGAGTCCTCACTTTGGAGGAGTTTGGGAAATTCAAATTAAAGCAGTAAAATCGCACCTTTATCGAATTATCGGTGATCAAGTCTTAACGTTCGAAGAACTAAGTACGGTCTTCGTGCAAATTGAGGCGATACTCAATTCGCGACCCCTTTGTCCGTTGAGTTCAGACCCCAATGACTTGGTTGTACTGACACCGGGCCATTTCTTAACCTTGGAGCCTCTAACTACCGTTCCCGATGAGGACTTAACGTCAGTTAATATTAATCGACTTAGTCGTTGGCAGCTCATTCAACGTTTCCAACAGGATTTTTGGAATCGTTGGAAGTGCGAATACCTCCATACTTTGACTCAACGGGCAAAGTGGACTAAACATTCTAAGCCGTTAATCGTGGGATCCGTGGTAATTCTGAAAACCGAAACTTCTCTTCCGTTACATTGGCCTCTGGCTCGGGTCGAGAAATTGCACCCTAGCCCGGACGGAATAGTTCGTATCGCAACGGTTCGTACAGTCGATGGTTCGTGCTTAACTCGACCGTTGGCTAAGCTATGTCCGTTACCTAACCTAGATTAATCCGTAACTCGTTAATTATTAGCTTTAGTCGTAATTAAGTCTTTTCGTAGGTTAGTTATTCGCTAGTTTTAGAAAATACCTATAACGTATTTTGGTGGGCGGAAATGTACCGTCATCATATTATTTCAAAGTTGGTATACAATTATCAAGCTTACACTTAGGTTGGCACTCCTTGGCACTCTTCACGGTCATTGGTCGATTCTGACAAGACGTCACTGACGTCACCACTCGCCACTACCTGTAGCGAATCGAACTTGCAACGGGAAAGGAGACGCTTGAAATTCGTGATCCCGAACGCGCGCGTTTTGTGGCTGGTCCAGGGCCACCCGTGACTCGACACCCCGGCCGGGAGTGAAAACCAAGAAAGAACTCGAAGACCACAGGATCAAGACAACATAAATGCCGAAAGCTGGAACCGCAGGTTAGTCAGACGACCTATTAGACCGTTCTCCCTTGTGGGAGTCCCTGTTTGTGAGACGACAACCGAGTGAAACCGGGCCCTCACAATACAATTGCTATAGAAGTATTCTAAATACTATTTTAAAATTATGATACCTACTCCTACTAAAAAGCACACATAGGGGATGTGTGATAATCAAAATTGCATAAACAAACTTACCATGAGCCAAAAGCATTTCAACAACATCAGCATGTCCTTCCGCCGATGCCAAAATTAAAGGATTCTTGCCACTCGATCCCATCACATCAGCTCCAGAATCCAGCAGCCTCAGGACGAGGGCAGTCCTTCCATTTTTGGAGGCCAGTGCAAGTGGTGACATCTGTCTTGCGTTTAGAGAATATGGAGTTGCTCCTCGGATGAGAAGAGCGTCTGCTATGGCTGCATTACCGGTCGAACAGGCTGCAGTTAATGCTGTTTCGCCGGTTACTGGACAGATCCCGTCGGGCTGGAAGATGAGGTTTTTGGTTAGAGGAATAATAAACTTGGTAAGGAGCAAATGGGTATCAATGTCCTGAAGTTGGATTTCTAAAGGTGCATATTGAAATTAGTATAATTTTCATCTTCATTTTAGTCCGAAAATCCTAAATTATGTATCATTTGAGGAAACTATTGCAATAAAATGTTTGAAAAGTCCGATAGATATTTTTCACTACATTTTTTTTACGTTAAAACTCGCAGGTAGTAAACGTTTCCCTAATTGCTTTTCGTTGTTAGAGCGCTGCGGCGCTTGAGAGAAGTAGATCTCCAAAATTTCACTTCTGGTATGACCAAGGTGGGTCAATCCTGGTCTCCCCTTTTCAATAGTCTACATTCGCATTACATACACGTAATAAACGCGATATCATTAAAATATGAATGTTTGGTTTTATTGTTATATTTTATACAAAAAAATAAAAATAAATGGCTGAAATAAGTTTATGAAATAATTAGAAGTATGCAGTTTTATGTGCAATAAATACTGAACTGATTATTTTAAATGATTGGCATATGCATTTTCACGTTAAGTTAGGGAGACGATATGGGCCCGCTGAGTAATCATTGTGGAATGGTTTAATGAATAGTGAAGTACATTAAGCACTTACTATCAACTCAGCAGTATCCAGCAAATACTCCACAATATCCAAATGTCCGTTTTGAGATGCAGCAATCAAGGCGTGTCGGGAGCCCGGCACCAGTTGTTCAATGTTGCCATCGTCAATATCTATGGAGTTCCTGTCGTTGCCAGTCTGGCAACCCAGGAGGTATATCACAGTGTCGCGGTGCCCATTTTTGGCTGCGTGGACCAGTGGCGTTTGTTCTGCTGTGTCTGTGTGACTTAGGGATGAGCCTGCGGAAAAAACAAGTCTATAATTTTTTGTGTTTTAGTAAATAACTACAAGTATTCGAAAAAAAACGTTTGAGGTCCCTTTGTTGAAATCAAGAACTAGTTAGGTAAAAAAGTATAAATAACTAATGAATTTATTTGAAAAAAATCTCTGATCGACTTTGGCATAAATCAGTCAGTGCAGGCTTAATTAATTTACCTAAGTATAATGTGGAATATTTCTTTAATAGAAACTGGTCCTAAAATATGAAATTTGGCTTGCAGATTCCTTTATGAGTGTGGGGGAGCACTACGAGAGTATTTCTCTAAATTATTACCAGACCAATTAATCACATATGAAGTCGCTGGCAAACGCTTATAAGGATAATATAAACTGTCTCTCGTCTACTATACTGATATTTCCAATATGATGCATTTATCTTAAAAAGAAGTATGATATATTACCTGCAGCAATTAATCTCCTTGCAACATCCGTGTGCCCTCTCTGACACGCCAACGAAAGTGCTGTACAGCCTTGAGAGTTAGTCATCTCTAAATCCGCACCAAATTCAATTAGTAGACCAACCATCGAAATTATCCCTTGATGGGCATACATACAAAGCAAAGGAGCGTTCCCTAAACATTCTGTTATCTGATTAGGAGATCCACCAGCCAACAACATCAATCTTGATACCTTAACGTTGGGAGTATAAATATTTCTCAAATTAGCAATAGATTCTCCAACATTCCCAGAACTCGTCGCTACCATCATGGCTTGTAAATCTCTGGGACAAAGGCCCAACTGAGCGGGACCCATGTTTCTATACATGTGCGCTTTTAGAATATGGTGACCCAATTCCATTGATTTCTCTGGGTCTAATGGAGCTTGGACCCTTGACAGCCTGAAGGCAATGCCGCAATGACCAGCTCTAAGATCGCAAAGGAATTTTGGACTCTCATTGTCGTCTCGCCTTATCAACCATTCCCTGAATGATGGGTGGAAGAACATGTATGTATTATCGATTCTTTTCACAAGAAAATCTGTTAGACCATCGAATCGGTGACAAAATTCATCCCAGGGTAGAAAAGTATCTACTAGAAGGGAGTTTACTGAGTAGTATATCTCAACCAGAGTCAAAGGATATAACGCTGCTAAGCAAACGCTTAGTATATGCGTCACCTTCTCAAACGATTGCACTGTAGGGAATCTCAAATTGAATTGTAATAGAAATATTTGGGCCAATGATATCGGTACTACTTTGTAGTTAGTCGATTTCACGACAATATGACTCCTTTCAAGGAGATCCAAGATTAATTTCAGGAACAGAAACGATCCGTGACTCAAATGAAGGACGTATTGAGCGAATTTCATCACTGAGTTATGAACGCCTTCCAATTTTCCCGTGGAACATTTTATGTTGGTCTCGATTATGGGCGCTGCTTGAACTCTCGCGTGGAAGTATTCGAGCAAATCTTTATGAACATTATCAGATTCGTCTAAGCTCAACCTTGTATAAGGCAACTGTTTCGTCAACTCTATGAATTGAGTCCGAACTGTCGCTACTACTTTGAGCCAAGAAGGCGTTTCTGAGACATGTCTGGCAAGGAATGACGCAATAGTGTATCCATGGTCCGGTCTATGGTATTCTGCTTCGCAAAGACCATCGACAAGTATGATGCTATTCGTGGAATCTATGCTTCCATTTCTTCTTAGTATAATAAGAGGTTCTATGATACCCCTCATGAATGCGAGATCTGGGTCTGCTATGCATCCTTTTAAGGATAAGCAGGATAGAAGGTGTGGTTCGCTTAGTAAGTATTCCCTGTAAGCTTGAAGTCTTGGTGCTTGGCAGAGTTGAGCCGCTAAGGAATGTACGAATTCTCCGACGAGACACGTGCTGTTGTTATCCGCCTAAAATAAAACAAAAAAAAAATGTCTGAAAGATATATCTGATAAGAGTTATTTCAGTTACAGATTCCAAATTGAACATGATTAAACACAAAGATTAGTATGTATATACATATTTTGAAAAGACCCTACTGCGTTTTGTTTTGGCAGGTTTTTTCTCAGTAATGTGGGCTTTGGAACTCTGCCAGTGAATGACAAAGAATGTCCCATATTTTTTTGTTTAGTCTTATTGCCGTTTGTAAAAGAGAGTATGGAACATTCTGTTGATACCTATTTTTATTATTAAGTATTTTTGGACTATTATTAATTTATTTACTTTGACATATTAATCAACGTATCAGTTGTTATTCGCTTTAATTTTATATTTGTAATTTGACCTATCACAAGCAAATTCTATTATTTCCAAGTGATTAAATGAATTTTTGAGTTTGAGTTTTGAGTTTATGTAACAAAGAATGTAATACTAGTGGTAGAGCTTCAGTGACGGAGCTCGTCAACTTAATGGTAGTGTTCTGGTAAGGTGGTAACGTCCGGCCCTTTTATTATCGCCACAGAGGGATAATACCGCAGGCCTCAGGAATGACAACGCATTTATATTGAAATTTTTGATTTCATGTAGATGTTTATAGGCTACAGTTATACTTACCATCAATGTGAACTGTATGTCTATTAGCCATGGGTGGTATCTATTATCTACTTATATTCATCGTATTCCAATTAACTATTAAAAAGGTAAGGTTTTTTGGCTTGTAATGAGAAATCCCGTAGGAATTAAAATTCTCAGTTGTAATGTTACCGTAAAAACTCACCTGACAAAAATGGTAAGCCACAACCTGTGATGCCAGTTGCGTGAAAATGCCAGTTGTCAACTCCTCAGGCAAGACTTCCCTGATGTCTGATTGTTCTCTCAACTCCTCATATTCATAGTTTCTCTTCCGTCCGAAACAGGAGTATTCTACTAGTTGCAGGATTAAAGCCGTTTTGCCCGTGCCTGGACTGCCTGATATGAGGATTCCTGGAAAGAATAGGATTACTAATTTGATAAGCTGTTTTAGATGAGGGATTTGTTTCTGGAAAGAAGTTTCTAGAAGTTTGTAAGTAACGCTTCTTTTGCATTCATCACTAACAATGTACGTTTTAAAAACGTACTATAACGTAAAATATACTTTTTCCCCCTTATTCATAAACGTACATTAGATACGTTTTAGCTATAGAATGCTTTGTTTTTGTCAGTTGCATTGTCAAATGTGCAGGATAGAAAATGACAAAAGAGAAATTAGCAACACTTTAGCTAAAATACGTTTATGAATAAGGGGGTTAGTGTATAACATACAATGAAATCAACCGTAAGCTGAAAATATACCCCTTGACCCTGCACAGATGCTATTATAGTTCGAAACCCTGGGAAGGGTTATAGGCCCAGTACCTCGGAGTTTGGTATGTGCCCGGAGATGTCAACAGGCTCGCCACCTGTTCCATGGACCAAAACGTAACCGGCGAATCGTAGGTGTATGCTTGAATGCATGCATTTGCCTCTTTCTACCCTTTTCAGGATTATAGGCGTGAAATTACGTATTTTCTTCTTTATCCATTAAACCTTCTTTAATTATTAGATATTATATTTAGTGACAAATCCAGCTTCCCTTGCGTTTAAACCAACTAATAAAGTGTTTACCGGACGAAGTAGAGTCTAAAGCTTTCTCCATCTCCCTCATGAGCCACTGGCGGCCCGAGAAGCAGTTCTGATTATCCGACGACGGCACTTCGAAGAACAGCGGCCGTAACGTTAACTGCGGTGCGGGGTGTACTGTAGCAAAATAATATTTTTTTAAACGAAAAAAATTCAATAAAGTACAATGCGATCCTGATGTTAGTCATGATATCAGTTTTTTTTTTAATATTGACTGGTGGAGCTCTAGTGACGGAACTCGAGTAATATTTACAATTCCCGAGGGATTGCAAATATCCAGTCACGCGGGATCCTGGTATTTGGTGGAACACGCGTAGTTAGTAGGTTCGCATTTAATAAATTTACAAGTTTAAACTTAACTAAAACAGATCAAAGTTTAGGAATTAATTACATAAATGATAATTAATTATATTTTCAGTCAGTGGTTTTGAAAAAATGTAAAAGTTTTATTCTTTAATAAAACAGAATATTGTTATAAAAGAGTATTATTTTGAAAATGTTTTTTCAAAAATATTAGGGTCACAGCAGTCAAGTTCGCCCACCGCTCAATAATTATTTTTCTCACCGAGGACACAAGTTCGCTATCTTTTGAATAGAACTATGTTTTTGACTTGTTTAAATCTCGCTAATCCCGCGCGGGATGCCGTTTAATTTCAGAATCCCGCTATTTTACGATACCTGTATCCCGTTATTGCATTCCCTATCGATGTGAAATCTGAAGGTCTCGTATCTCAGATTTTGGTTGCTCACCTTTCTTGAGTTCCGACGATGACGTAGATTGCTTGCTACTGACTCGTGCTGACCTTCTGGCGGGAGTTTTTCTAGTTTTGAAGAAACCACTCGACATGCGCGTCAATTCTTCTGATCTACTATTTTGTAACGCTGGAAATTATAAAAAATAGGCTGATTATTTATTATACGAACAAATTTTGTGGTGGTTTATGGATGGATAAAGAGAATTATTTGGATTTCATAGAGAACTTGCCTCAGCTGAGAGCTTACTTTAGTACCTTTGGAGGTTCATGGCGTAGATCCCTTAACTATCAGTGAAAAACGATTGTTTTTTTTTCTGTAATCTAGATGGCAAAGTTCACATGGATGTTAAGTGATGACTACAGCCTACAGACAATACACAAAAACCGGAGGTCAAAATGCAGATGCGTTGCCACCCCTGAGACCTAAGTTGTTATGTCTCTGTGATAGTTATTACGGGACCATACATAACCATCTAACCGGAACTCGTTAGCGCTGAACACTACCATCTAGCGGCAAGTAGATTAATACGGTGGTGCCTATGCCCGCGACACGAGCTCTGTCACTGCAGCTCTCCAACCATTTAAACATTACACTAATATTAATAATTTAAACGTACCAGTAACGGAATGTCTTCTGCTTCCCGGACTTGATGAGGAGCAGTTGCTAGCCGCAGATAGGGACATGGAAGCTAGGGAGCCCAAGGAGTCTCTGCCCAGTGGCGTTGCCGCTTCAACTTCTGAAGAACCCGTCAGGGTCGACACCTGCAATTTAATAGATATAAATTAAGACGTGATTCGGTGGTTTTGTACTTGAATAGGTGTTTTTTGTGACTAAGGTGGCAAACAAGCACGCAGTTCACATTGATGTGAAGTGATGACAGCTTATACCTAAGGTGTCTCTCTGTGATACATTACCATCTAATCGGAACACGATAGAGACGAACACTTCCATTTAGCAGCAGATAGGTTAGGTAATGCGGTAGTGTCTACGCCCTTGAGCTCCTACACTTCGAACTCTATCACCAGTAAAATGCAATACCTCCCCTAACTGTTTGTTGTTTTTTCATCATTCGTTATGTTCCTGTTACACCTAATTCATAATAATCTACAAAATACGAAATAATCTTTGTTTATACTTATATACCTAAAATTTAAATATGTACCTATCTGAGCAGAGAATAAAGTTAACAAATGCAAAATTGAATTTTCCATAAGATTCCACTTAATAATCGTGCTGTGTTTAATTATGTATTAAGGTACCATTCTGATCTTTGCAGCTTGTTAAATCTAAATTCTATTTAGCGTGAATTTCAAGGCCTCCACGGTTTAAATAGGGTTGCTACTACCACAGCTGTTTTTTTTTTTTCTTCGTTTTAAGAGCTTGCTCAAAGACCATGACGCTCTATACGTTCACATGAATAACATTTTTTATTTAAAAAAATAATTAATAAACAGCATTAGCTCATTGACAATTGATATAGTTGCAACAGTATTCTGGCGTTACCACAGGTGTTTACAGCTAAAACAATATAATACTCTTTTTGCCTCGTCAAATAATCAAGTTTTTTTACGGTTTGTATGGAAAAGTTCTGAAAAAAAAAATTCTTAAAAATGTTATAAGAAATGAACTTTTCAAACATTTGAAATACATAATAATTAATTTCATACCACTAAATATTTTTTATTTTTCTTCCAAAAACTTTGGCAGCCCTAGCTATATGTAAGATGGATTAGTTGACTACGCTTGGTCTGCATTCCTTTGATCCACTTAGTTAAACCAATTTTATGTATGCGTACTTTAAATTAGATTTATTCACATCCATTAACATTTTATGGTGTTTATATTTTAAAACTTAGATTTATACTATTAAAATGTAGGTTGAGTATAGTAAGTACCAACTAGTTTTGAGGTGAGTTGCAAGGCCAATAAAAAAATATTCGTAAACAATTTTTGTTTGACAATGACTGGCAACACCAATCTAAAACGTCACTTCACGCAATCTACGTCTCTTCACGCCTGTCACCCCCGAAGGAGTAGGCAGATTTTGCATGCATACAAGCATACACGCAAACACCCTTGCTTCGCTTAGATTTTGGTCCATGTAACAGGTGGCCTGTTGACATCGCCGGGCACATTTTCAAACTTTCAGAAAATTGAAAAATTCCAATAAAACTAGAGGTAAAGGATTTCACACCGTTGTCTCTCATAGCCACCGACTCGGGAATCGAAGCCAGGATCCCGGGGAACTCACCGAGCCTGCTACCAACCTTGAGTATAATATATGTAAAAGCTCAGTTACAAGATCATACATTTTTTGTTTATATTTTACCGCATTTTAATCTTGCTTTTTAGGTGCGGTCTAAATTAGTTAACTATTAGGTAACAGAACAAACAGAACACAGTCGAAAAAATATATTTTAACTTTTCAATGGTGGTAGAGTTCCAGTGTAGGAGCTCGAGGGCGTAGACACCAACGCATTACCTAATCTATCTGCTGCCAAATGGTACCTAGTGTTCAGCACTATTATGTTCCTTTTTTTTTTACCCTGGCCTTTCTGGCCCTGTTATTTCCGGCACAGAGGCATTACACCTTAGACCACAGAAGTGGTAACGCATCTGCATTTTGACCTTGGTCCTTGTGTGGGTGTCTATAGGCTACAGTCACCACTTAACATCAATGTGAACTGCATGGTTGTTTGCCTCTTTGGCTTTGAAGATTGAGATTGAAGATTGATGTGAACAACGCGTTTGAACTAAATTTATTTAAATGCACGCATTTTTTTATAACTTCTGAGATATTTATTTTAATTACATGATAGAAAAAAGCAAAGATTAGGTTAAGTTTTACTTAAAGTAAAATGGAAAAAAAAATTTGACTTCAGGCGAGACTCGAACTCGCGGCCTACTGGGAATCTAGTCCAGCCGCTCTTCCAATTGAGCTACTGAAGTCCTGCCCGATAGTTGACAATAGAGGCGCTGCTGCTACCATAAAGCAATGCAACAAATGTGAAGGAAGAATTTGACAAATCGGGCAGGACTTCAGTAGCTCAATTGGAAGAGCGGCTGGACTAGATTCCCAGTAGGCCGCGAGTTCGAGTCTCGCCTGAAGTCAATTTTTTCTTTCCATTTTACTTTAAAATAAAATATATTTCACAAGCATGTGTTAATGCGAAATAATATAAAACAATAAGTTTTACTTAAATTGTGTTAAGTGAGAAGTTTCTTAATTTAAATTATTATTTTAAACATGAGTGAAAACGGCTCTATCTAGACTTACATTAACGCCTAACTTATTATTATTATTATATTATATGCATCAGAGATTCGAAACGCGATCTGGGTAAGTAAATTACCCAAACTTCTTACACCCGACGTTTCGGTCGCTTTCCAGCTACCGTGGTCACGGGCAGACTAATTCGACGATGTTCAGCTGAACATCGTCGAATTAGACGAGTGTTGTATACGCGAGAAAATCCGCAAGTTTAATTTCTACAATGTATGAAGCTCGCGAAAACCTACGAAAACGTTAGATTACCCATATAACGAGTAACAATAAATACGTACAAGAAAGATTACAAACACAAATCTTAACACAAATGTATGTTTAAATAAATAATTTTCATCTTCTATATGTACCTACGTCTAATATAATAAACTGTAATTGGACTATGTATATGTAGGTAGGAGATATTAAAGAAAAAAAAGAGGGGGCCTTTATAGCGCCAGTTGATGCAAATTTACCTACAAAATATTGTAAAATATTTTGTAAATTTTTTGTATTTGTCTGTATAGGTATATGACACTAAAAACTACTGAGTGTAATTAAAAGTGGTTTTCACAATTATTTTGCTTAAGGTCTAAACTTAAAGCTCCTCGTTAAATTTTTATTCGTACAAAATAGAACTTGAGAAATAATCATTGTACCCGTGCCAAGCCGCGAGATTTACAAATAAAATTGTAATGTAATTTATAAGCTTTGTTCGTTACATTGTTTGGAAAAAACCTGTAGAATTTCGTGAAATTTAATGATTATTAAACAGTAGGTACGTACCGGACTGGTGTTATGCGAGGCGAGCGTGTGGGCGTCCAAAGAAGCTAGTGACGTGCAGCTATCGCGGGCTTTATTCCGGGATCCGCGCCGTTCCCCCAATAGTAATCCCAGCCGCATGTACAAGTCGTTCTGTCTCCGGGATTCATACTGCTTGATGTTGCCACCTTCGTCATCTGTGGAATAACATAGAGTTAGATTGATATTTCTTTTTTGCTTGTAAAGGACATGCTCATACCCATGCTGTGCTTGTTTTATTGTGTTGGGATTTTTGAAAATATAAATCAAAATGATTGTTTAATACCATAACAAATATTAATTCAAATTTGAGCTGAAGAATATAAATATTTTTATTATTATCTAATTTTTCAATCTTATATTAAATTTGTGAATATTCTATAATCTAAATTCCTTAGATGCGCGGTCTAACTAAGCGCAAAAATGTTAATAGATAAAATTAATAAAAGGTCATAAAATGAACGTCTCTAAAACTTATTGATTTTTACTTAAAATTACGACATCAATGGTTAAAAAACAAAAGTAAAAAACACCTATTAATAACATGAAAACTACAAAAAAAATACAATTTTAAAATCTTAAATCAAAAAACACTCAAACCACACAGTAGCATATTTAATCCAAATGGAATTGCAAAAATGTGCCGTAAAAAGATACAGTTTTATACACCATGCACACTTTGGCGAACGTGCAAACAAAAAAACCACACCAATATGATTATTTACAGCGAAATATATGAACAATGAAAATAGTTTTTGTTTCCGTTTGTTGCATACGAAAATTACAAACCGCAATCACACTGAGATAAAAACATAATATAAGTATGTTTATGTAAAGCAGTTTACTTACGAGCACGAGTTGAATTACCTATTACATATTTTTTTATTGGTGGTAGAGCTCCAATGATGGAGCTCGCGGGTACAGGCACCACTGCAATACCTAATCTACTTGCCGCCAAATGGTAGTGTTAAGCACTATCGTGTTCTGGTCAGCTGGTAATATACGACCCTGTAATTTGAGGGGCATTTAGGCCTCAGGAGTGGCAATGCATTTCATTGAAATTTCTGGTTTCATGTGGGTAGATATTGATAGGCTGTAGTCTTTTCTTACCATCTATGTGTCTATTACTTACCATCCATATAATCTCTATGCTTATTTGCCACTTCATGATGTAAAAAAATGACGATATCTACTATAAAGGCAGACAAATACATGAAATAAAGTATTGCAAAAGTTACATAGTGTTAAAACCACATAAATGTATTGTTGGTTTCATAGGTATACGTCAGATTTATATCGCATTAGGTTGGTACACAGATATTGTACCAACCTAATGCGATATAACCTTACTCGTCGTGGAGTACAACAAACTTCAGACTAAATTCTACAGAAAGTTAAATTTAAAGTCAGAAAATATTTATTACAAAGACAATAAATGAAGTTATGAACCTGCTTCATGTTTTCCCATCGATAAAACATTGTCTGTAAAAACACAGAAATCATATCAAGAATATGAGAAACTTAACTAAACATGTTCTCCCATGTTTGACTATTCAACACTTTATTGTCTCATGGGATTGACATTAAACACCCCATTGTGTGCTAAAAACGAAATTGCGTTTGACAGGAAGTGGCGTCATAAGAAAGGCATCTTTGTTTCCCATAGCCATTACTTGCGTTGGGTATAAAAATGATTAAGCATTATGAACAATTATGAGAATTAATTATTCCAATTGCGATCTCAGGCACCATCTCTTGCGTTTAAGTTTGTACTGTGGTTGAACAAGACAGATCTGTCTTTATACGAATTAACGTTCACATACTGTTGTCTCTATTAGTAAAGTATGATTCATATTCATATGTGAAACAAGAATTAGTCAATATAATTAATTTATATTTTAATTAGTTCATAAATTGAATATGTTGTATATTGTTACACAACCTTAAATTCACTTTTTGAATTTTGGTCAACATCTTAAATTAATGTTGGAAAATAACCCCCAGCGTAACTTCTTCACCAAACTGCTGGCATATAAAATAAATAATAAGGATTTTTTTCTTAAACAAAAAAAATCAGTGGTACCACCGGCGTTTATCAATCATATTACCTATTAAGTATCGCCATATGTACCAAATGTACAACTTGTTAGTCGTTGAAGTCTTGCATGCATGTTATGCATTTAATACCTCTGTTTACCCTTCGAGGAAAACATATTGTTTATATAAATAGTTAGTTAGGATTACGTCTAATTATGGGTATAATGGCTTTAAAAGTGTTTTTTTTCTTTTTTTTTATGTAATAAAAGTGGCAAACAAGCGTGCAGTTCACATTGATGTTAAGTGATGACTGCAGCCTATAGACACCCACACAATGACCAGAGGTCAAAATGCAAATGCGCTGCCACTCCTGAGGCATTAGGTGTTATGCCTCTGTGCCGGAAATTACAGAGCCGTACATTACCACCTGACCGAAACATGATAGTGCTGAACACTACCATTTAACGGCAAGTATATTAGGTAATGCGGTGGTGCCTACGCCCGCGAGCTCCATCACTGGAGCTCTACCACCAGTAAAAAAAATGATCTTGGATTGGTTATACTAATGTCATAATAATATTAACGTCGGCTTCTCCAATATTTCTCATTTTATCTGCGCCAATTAGCATTATCAGATTAGACCTAAATAATAAAATTTAAACGCCGACAAATTCTTACACTTTCAATGACTCTTTTAAGTATGCCCGTCGTATATCAAATAGATACCGTATCTATGATATTGAGGTCAGGATGCACCAACTAAGGTCTGCGGTGTAAGTCGAGATGCGACCCACCTGCGGAAACCGCGTGAGAACGTCCGATGTGGTTCCGCGATTTTAATCCGATACTCGTACATCCATAGTGAAGGCGATTTGCGAGCGATAGTGTTATGCCACGGTTTGTATGAATGGAATGATAGATGACAAAACATTATTCAAGGTTTTATTATTTTTTCTCGGATCTTATTGGCCTTGGGAACTTTGCCGGTGAATGACAAAGAATGACTCTTTTTCTTTTCTTTTTACTCTTTGTTATCAGTTTGTAAAGGGGAAATGGGACATTCTACTGATATACTTTTTACATTAGTTTATTACATTTAGTTTTATCTTAGTGATATTCTTGACTTTACATATATTTTTTATCTTGTTTGACATGTATATCAATTGTTATTCACTTTAATTTATTTTGTTTGTTTTTGACATAGAGTTAATATACATGGAGAAGGTGCATTCTACTATAGAAACAGTAGTTATACAATAATGGGTAAAATCTACATGTGTCTGACAAAAACAGTTTTGACTCTTTCTAACTAACCAGTAGCTCCCTATGTAAAAAGAGACACAAGATGTATGCAGAGTATCAATTTTGGAAATGATTTGATGTGACGTCACACATGCCTTCGTGTGACCGTCGGCGCCATTGTATGCGCCGGATTTGTGGTACATCTGTTGTCAAACAAACAGGTGCTCGTAATATTTTTGCTGTTTTCTTGAAAACTAAATCTTTTAACTAGATAATGTGGTATTCTAGGTTTTGCTTTATGTTCACTGATTATGCTCTCGTACTGTTTAAAACAGAGTGGTGCAAGGAAAAACGAAAATAATCTTGGATTGAACTTTGTGAGGTTATGTACAAATTTTCACGGATTGTGTCGTATTCGGTGGGATTTTGAAATGCAGTGATTTATAGTGATATGTTTTATAATGAGTTTTGAAGACCTGTGTAAGTTTCGTATGATTTATACGACTTTTAATGCTATTCATTCTTTTCTAAAAATAGCATTTTTATATAGTGATGTACGAATACTAACCTGATATATCGTAGTATCGATATAAAATTATTTTCATATCAATTTAAATTATGTAATATTATATTGTATTAGCACTAAACTCGATAGAATTTCTTGTTTCTTAATAAAATATCGAAGAAGAAATTGATGTAAATGAAATCATTTTTGTTTTCTTCTTTTTTGCACCCGATATAGCATGGATTTTTTTCAGAGATTGTTAGAGTATAATATAAGTATAAGCACAACATAACACAGTTTTTTTTTCATTTCATGAAGTGGCAAACAGGTATCAGTTTACATTGGTAAGTAATAGCCTATCAGTCTACACGAAACCAGAGCTTTCAATCTAAATGCGTTGCCACTCCTAAGGCCTAAGATATTACTCATCTGTGCTGGAAATCACAGGGCCGTACAGATCTGTGTCACCAACTTCTACATGCGTATCATCTGAAAATTGAAGCAGGTTCCATTTCTTTTCAATTATTCATATCATTAACATACCTAGAGCCGTTCCTGCTACTTTCATAATATTGTTTAAGGTATAGTAATAATGAAAAAATAAAAAAAGATCCTGTTGCACTCACGTCCAACACGTAAGTATAAGATCTTTCGAGAATGCACAAAAATCAAATGTGTTTTTTTGCCTTTAACTTGACCGAAGCGTCATCGTGCTACTGAAATTAATTAAACATTATGATTAAAATTTGGAATACTTAGCAACAATATTTACAGAGATGCATTCCAAGGAGCTGGTCAACATAAGACTCACATTTGAAGGCTGATATAGAAAAACCTACTGGAATTCAACATTACCACAATTTGCAATTTTTAGCTCTAGTTCTGGCTACGAACCTTTCGCAAGCTGCTGGTAATCAATGAGATCATTTGAATGAATGAATTTATTTATTTGCTAAAGTATAGTAGGTACATAAGATCTTCAGTATATAAATAGCTTTCTTTTATATTTTACTATTTAATTTGCATGCAAATTACAGCATACATTTTATTACTACATCATAATTATTACAATTATACTCAACTCTAATTTAGTGAGTGGATTTTACTAAGACTAAGCATATATACTTTAAAAGAATAAGAATTGATGTTGATAAAATATCGACATTAACCGTTTATGTATTAGAAGATGATATCGATATTTATCGAAAACAACCCTATGAAAGGCGGCCATTGTAATCGCCCAAATTTTTGTAGGCAATCACGCCAATTCTGTAGGTATTTCTCCTCCATGTACTTTAGCTCAATGGTTTTTGACGTGTCATAAGAGGTGCCTGTCACCCTAAATGAATAAATGAGTTTCTGATTCTGATTCTGGTTTTTATAACAACTAGAACAATACAATCTTTACAATTACTAGAAATTATTTTGATATAACTTGTAGGTGTTATATTTCTGGATTTTGTTTTTTGTAGTGTCTTTAATTTACACTGAACAGGTTATTTTTTTACTGTTGACTTTTGCCACGTTCATGAGCGACATCTAATTAGTTTAATGGTGGCTGCCATAGGAATTCAGAACTCATATTAACAATTATGAAGCCCATTTGTATAAATGTGTCTTAAACTATCACTATCATATATTTTCATATTAATAAAACAATATCATCAGCGTTATTTGAGATTCAAATAATTCTGTATCATAACAAACATTTTATTCTTAAATGAGCATCAGACGCATTTACTTCAAGCAACCCTAATTCACTGTTTCGCTGGCCCAGGAAGACCAAGACTGACCTACCATGACCAAATAGGTCGAGTTCTGTCTGATGGTGGGGTCAAAAGTCTTAGGAATCGGCGTGCATGTATGAAGAGAATGATGAAGGTAGACGAGGCACGAGAGGTATGTCAGGACCGGGATATCTGGCGCTCTACACTCTCTGCCGACCCCGTTAGGGACCTGGCGTGAAGTTACACACACACTGTTTCGCTCTCTCTACGCCTTAGGTAAATAATCGGCAAAGCTGGTCATTTAGCAATTTTTTTGTGGTAAGCAGGCCAGCAGTACACATGTTAAGCGATGACTGCAGCCTATCTACCCAACATGCAGATGCCACCCTGAGACCTTAGTTGTTATGTCTCTGTGATAGTTAGTACGGGGCCATACATTACCATCTAAACGGATTACGATAGTTCAGATAGATTTAGGAAATGCAGTGGCCTACGCCGTCGAGTTCTTACACTGGAACTCTACCACCAGTAACAGAAATTTTCAACTAATACTTAGTTGTTTTATATTATTTCGCATTAACACATGCTTGTGAAATATATTTTATTTTTAAAGAAAAATGGAAAGAAAAATTTGACTTCAGGCGAGACGATAGTTGGTAATAGATGGCGCTGCTGCTACCATAAAGCAATGCAATAGATGTGAAGGAAAATTTTACAAATCGGGCAGGTCTTCAGTAGCTCAATAGGAAGAGCGGCTGGACTAGATTCCCAGTAGGTCGCGAGTTCGAGTCTCGCCTGAAGTCAAATTTTTCTTTCCATTTTTCTTTAAAAATAAAATATATTTCACAAGCATGTGTTAATGCGAAATAATATAAAACAATTATTAAGGGTAAAAGCGACTTCTTTACGATATTCAATAAACTGAAAAGTCTATTATATCGGTTGCCTAACTAGCATAGTTGGTAATAGATGGCGCTGCTGCTACCATAAAGCAATGCAATAGATGTGAAGGAAAGATTTGACAAATCGGGCAGGGCTTCAGTAGCTCAATTGGAAGAGCGGCTGGACTAGATTCCCAGTAGGTCGCGAGTTCGAGTCTCGCCTGAAGTCAAATTTTTCTTTCCATTTTTCTTTAAAAATAAAATATATTTCACAAAGCATGTGTTAATGCGAAATAATATAAAACAATTATTAAGGGTAAAAGCGACTTCTTTACGATATTCAATAAACTGAAAAGTGTACTATATCGGTTGCCTAACTAGCATAGTTGGTAATAGATGGCGCTGCTGCTACCATAAAGCAATGCAATAGATGTGAAGGAAAGATTTGACAAATCGGGCAGGGCTTCAGTAGCTCAATTGGAAGAGCGGCTGGACTAGATTCCCAGTAGGTCGCGAGTTCGAGTCTCGCCTGAAGTCGAATTTTTCTTTCCATTTTTCTTTAAAAATATAATACTTAGTTTTCACACAGTTGTCGTAAGTGTTACAGCATGTTGTTAGAACATTATTATAACTGTCCACGTCGCATCGAAAACCCAATAAACTTATGCATGATCTCCATTCCGGTGAGAAATCGTCCGTTGATGCTTACCGCAATGATGCCACGACCACAATGCAAGTATTAGAGTAGGTAACTATGTGACTTGCTGTGAATTATACTTAAATTGTGTGCTTAAGATATTTTGTGGGCACTCGTGTTCTCGATGTTACATTGTTTGATATTGGTAATGGGATATAATGTTGTCACAGCACGAAACAGTTAGCTATATTGGTTTTTCGTTTTTAACTTTAAAATAATATCACGGCAGGAAAATCAAGTCAAATAACAAATATTTAGATGAAAACGATTTAGTTAACAGCTCAATCACGCTATATTTATTGTGAAATTGAAAGGATGGATATTGAATTTATGAGATATACCTCGGTAAACCTTACAAGGAGTCCCGTAATTTCACAGTATAGATACTTTTTTTTTATGTAATAAAAGTGGCAAACAAGCGTGCAGTTCACATTGATGTTAAGTGATGACTGCAGCCTATAGACACTTACACAATGACCAGAGGTCAAAATGCAAATGCGCTGCCACTCCTGAGGCATTAGGTGTTGCCTCTGTGCCGGAAATTACAGAGCCGTACATTACCACCTGACCGAAACATGATAGTGCTGAACACTACCATTTAACGGCAAGTATATTAGGTAATGCGGTGGTGCCTACGCCCGGAGCTCCATCACTGGAGCTCTACCACCAGTAAAATACCAGTACAGTAAAGTACAGTAAAGTACAGTTATATATATATTATACCTATACCTAGACATTACATTATAACCAGAGGTGGTAAAATGCAGATGCGTTGCCACCCCTGAGACCTAAATTGTTATGTTTCTGTCATAGATAATACGGGTCCATACATTACCATCTAACTGGAACACGATAGTGTTGAACACTACTATTTGGCAGCAGATAGATTACTTAATGTGACGGTGCCTTCGCTCTCGAGCTCCTGGAACTCTACCACCAGTTATCAGTTTTAATAGTAACTGATTATTATTACTCCAAATTTCTATAACGTAATAAAGGGCGTAAAGAAATATGCACATAATATTTCCGCAATAATACGATTTTATAACAATTCTTCTTTCTCCATTGCAACCATTAGTATGAAGCTATTAAGTTAAGGAGTGAACAGAGAGGTCAGTCGTGAGAGAGATCGGAGAAATGTTAAGCTTAATTTATAGTTTTCGTGAAGTCATCTCAGAGTTATAATGTCGATAAAGTTTTGTGGAAGATATTATGGGGTCGTTTTATTTTATTTATAGTTTGCGCCCTCACGGGTTATTAACTTAGAAATGAAATTTTACGCGTCACGCGACGATTGAAGATCCTATTTTTATGATAAATTACCTTGTTAAAATAACTTTACTTCATTAACTTGCTTATATGTATAGTTATAACTTTTAAAATTTCTCGGGATTCCGGGATTCATGGACGACTTTGAAACCGTTAGTAAATGTATGTTTGGATTTGTTTTCTGAGCATTGTCTGTTTTAATTTTTTAATTCTCATTGATTATAAGTGTTAACTGTATGTATGTATGTATGTATCTTCACGCCAGGTCCCTAACGGGGTAGGCAGAGAGTGTAGAGCGCCAGACATCCCGGTTCTGACAAACCTCTCGTGCCTCGTCTACCTTCATCATTCTCTTCATACATGCACGCCGATTCCTAAGACTCCCTGTTAACTGTAGCCTATAGACAACTACAAAAAATCGAAGGTCATGCAGATGTAGTGCCACTCCTGAGGTATAAGCTGTTTTGCCTCTATGATATTTAATAAACAAATAAATATATTTCTTTGGGAGTGTTATGACAGTTATTACAGTTTTTAAAATTTCTTGTAAGTTTTTCTGTTATCTGTAGGTATGGAACTATTTATCGTTTTTTTTTCAGTCAAAATTAGGTCTTGTGTTTTCGGAAATAAAAATAATAGGCGTGATGATGATATTGAAATTATGATTAAACATTTTTTTCGTCTATTTTATGAGCTTTGTGTTTGAAATGTCACACATACGACGTACCTATACCAACTCCAATTTATGCCCTAAACGAGGTAATTTTGATTTACGGAACCCTAAAAAAACTGAAGCATACCTATACCGGTTGTCAGCCATTATTAAGTTTTATAGAGGCGTGTACACACTTGATTTATTGGACGGATGAGTTTTGGGTCATCAAACTAATGCATTGGTATGCAACTTAGTGGAAGAGTCTAACGTGCGACTTTATTACTCTACTAATAATAAAAATCGTTGTCAATTATGAAGTTTATCTTAATTAACAACTATTTTTATAATTAGAATATATTGGAGAAACAAAAGGATTGAATTATACTAATTATAAAAGTCTTTTCTTTTGTAATTTTATAGATAAAGAGATGATAGTAAATATTATCTTCTTTACGGGGTAAAGACGTCCTCCAGATGAGTGGCCAGCAGTTGGACGTATCAAGGGCTGCCATTATCATTATGTAATTAATTTCTTCTAATTTGAGAAAAGTAAAATTATGTTTTGTGCGATTTAATCGTTAAATATGATGTGTAAACGTCTATGTTCTGAAACAGCTTTTGATTAACAGTAAGTTCAAATATTTTTATACTTTTAATATGTCCCAGGTATGTATTATGGATGCTTCTCGATGGCCCCGGTGTATGGAAATAGATTTGTATCAGATCCCCCTCTTACAACATTTATTATAGCAAGTTACACGGTTGTGTACACCTCTGAATACGGATTCCGCAAAATATAAGCTTAAATATTTAAATGTAAATATTTGAAATCTATCGATGGTTGATTTATTTATAAACCTGCATCAATGTAGAAATTTTGTTTTCGTATAACAATGTTACATCTAGTAAATGTATAACTACGGTTCGGGATGTGCCCGGAACAACTACAAAAAATCACTCCCACGCCCCAAGGATTTGGTTTTGCCCTTGTTACTCCTGTCAACTTGTATTTTGTGTAGCACGCTTCCAAGCGCTGGCATTAAAACCAACATTACAATGAGGTGGTTCAAAACTGTTTTAGACAGTGAAATTATTTTTAAACAGTGAGCGTCTCTCAGACCCTGCTTATACCTTCCCTCGTGAAATAAAAAAATGATCTACGTTATTCGTTGATGATTTATAAAGATATACATATAGATATTTTTTAATTCACAAGGAAAGGTAGATTGAAAGTGATAGAAATAAAATACACAAGAAGATAATTCAGGAGTAGGTACTACCAGAACAAGATAATACTGAAGATATAGAAGATAAGGAACATTAAAGGGCTGGTGGTCCTTGAGCCCCGTTATTGAATTTTACCACCAATAAAGAAGATGGTCAGTTCGTCTCTCTCTTTTCGTTTCATTGCTTTTCTATTTGCACTTGTTGGATATAGGCCCAAGAAAAAAAAACTATTGTTCACTGTTCGACGCTAGTTTAATTATCGATGACTTTGACAGAACAAGTGAATCAATAAAATTAATATGAATGATTGAATATATAAGCTAGTGTAACAAGACTTGAATATTTGTATGTATAATATTAAAAGCACTCTTTTATTTGTTTCCCCAACTTTTCTTTTTGCCGTATTATTACACATAATACGGCAAAAAGAAAAGTTGGGGAACCTCCTGAAATTAGAACCCGACGTTGCTATTGGGAATTCAATTGGAAAGAAAGTAACAAAAAAAGTTTTCGCAAATATTTAGAAAATATTTTTTTCAATTATGCGTTACGATTATGTTAGGTGAATATTACATTTAAGTGTAAATTCACGATAATCAGAGGATCCCAGATTAATTACATAAGAAGGACAGCAACCATCTACACTAATATTATAATAAATCAATAAAGCGTTCTTTTCTTGTCGGTGTACCAGTTATTATGGATTCGCCCTCGCAAAACGAGGCTGCGCTTATAAAAACTGAACTGTTACTGTATACAGATAAAAAATTATGAACGGATAAACGTCAGGCAGAAACAATGAGTTCAATGGGACATACACGGCACAAAAACTAGTGGCTACGCGTGACATGTCTTATACAGTTGTGTTGAGTGATTTATTATGTTTTATAACTAGCTATTGACGCTGCTTTGCCTATTTACTGGGGTGCGACCGCCTATCGACATTGCTATTGTCGTGGTCATTGCTGTCAAAATTCATGTCGATTTTATAATCGAAATTATCTACCATTATAGCTTGTTTCTCACCTACGAAAGCAAGAAGAAACAATCAGATTATCACTACTGCTTTTATAGGAGTAGTGATAATCTGATTGATCTGAGTAACACGATAAATTATTGACAGCTTACAATTCTTTTTAGCGCTTTTAGACCAGATATAAATTCAGTGTAAGTTTACATATACATTACATATATATTGATAAATAAATGAAAGTAGGAGAAGAGAGATATTATTTATCATTTTGAAAAAATAATGTCGTCAAATGCGTGTTCTATTGACAGTTTTATATACATTTCTATTACTTATGCGACATAATTATGCAAATTAAGGTCTTTGACACACTCGAGTCGATATCATAGTAATGTGCCAAATTAAAAATACGAAGATCTGTCGAAAACAAATTCTCTCATTTGGCCCGTGACTTGATTTATAGACATACAGCCAGGAAACTCTTCATTTATTCAAAATCAAACAAATGTAGCGTTTATTACCATCGCATATGGTGCCCTGCCCATGTGGTAAAGAGTTCAGTTCTCATATTTCTCAATTCTCATTGGTAAATTTAATATCCGCTACCGTATTCCGATAAAATGGTTTTAACACATATTTCATTTTCGGTTCTTTTCATACTATTTATAGTCGCGTTATAACTATCACAGATATGTCTATAGGCTCTTCGAAGACACGGTTTCTTGTGCAGATGTCTATAGGCTGCAGTTATCACTTAACATCAATGTGAGCTGCATGCTTATTTACCACCTTCCTTACATAAAAATACTAGCACAATAAAGAATAAAAAAAATCTGTTTCCATTTTTAGAATTTTTTTAACGCATAAATAAAAAAAAACAATTTTAAAAATATTTCATTTTTCAAAAGCTTTTATTATCAGCGAGAAACATAAATAAATAAATAAAATATGCTTACACTCACAGCTCCACTTTAGGTATTATAATAAACCTGTGTCGTGGATGCCGTTACACACCAAAATACCCAGACCCGAAACAAATATCTGTAGGCCATACATATATTTGTCCCGGTGCGGGGATCGAACCCGCGGCCCTTCGAATCAAACGGTTGTTTCACACCGCTGGACTAACCGGGTCGTCAAAACATGGACCAAATCTTTTCCTCGTCCGAAATTTAATTTCAAGTGCACAAAACGCATTTGAAGATCACATCGCACATCAACAACTTAACGCAAATAAAAAACGATTTTATAACTAAACGAAAAAAACATATCATGCAGAGCTAAACATTGACCCTGACAGCAGACTTTCGTAACTTCGTAAGCCATTGTTGGATGTTTCAATCAAGTTTGGACGGTTACCACGGTTATACAACTTGTCGAACACTGTCAAGGCTGAAGCTCTCGTGTTGTACACGACGGAGGCGTACAATGTTGCTGGAAAGTGTAGGTGTACTTGGGAATTGTAGTTGTAAGTATGGAATTGTAGGTGAAATATAATTCAGGTTACAAATGTAAAGGATAATGTTGGAATTTTAAAATTAAGGGCAATGTCATACGAATTGGGGTTTTGGCAGCAATGCGGGAGAGGTTCGAGTAACAGCATGATATTATTTTTAAAACATGTGTATAAGTCGTGTTTTTATATCTGGTGGGATTTTTGTAATAAAGTATTTGATAACGTGCATGAGTATGAAAGTGATATTATGCAATGAAAACCGATTATTCGTATTGCTTCCAACTCTTCGTATTGAAGTCCTCATTTCTTGACTGGACCCACCTTATCATCTTTCAAATGGAACCATCTCATCGTCTTTATCTTCCATATGAATTTTCATTCAAAGACAGAAGAATTACGATATGAAATGAAGACTAATGAGTTTGTATAATGATTCTTTGTCAGATGAAAAACGAAAATTATACGTATTCCTTGTGATTCTTTGTGTGTTTTTGATTCAAAAAGTAAAAATTGAATAAAAAGTGTCAGATGCAAACAACTACTGGGTTTCAAAAAGAATCCTCTCTGATAGAAAAACCCCGATCTAGGGTTCCAACCCCAGATCTATTACAACTAACCACTTAAAGCAGTTGCATGCTGAATATTGTACCTTTGATCACGGATCGCACCAATCTAGATTGCTAACGATCTTTTGATCGATTCGTCACCATTCCAATAACAATTGACAGCAAATTCATGTGTAGATTTGTTATTGGGTTTTTTTTTGACAAACGGATAGAAGTAACTATAGAAATTTATCAAAAATAATTGAGATCGAATATTGGGGCTGACTGTAAATCACCTTCTCAGCAAAACTATCCCACCTGAACATAATCCTGGCTTGAAGCTAGTAAAATTCGTAAATAATTTCACAATACTCGTGATAAGGCAACATACACACTTACATTCGTACTTCCAAATGACGCAATTGTTACGCCCTCTAGCGTGTCGATCGCTGAATGGTAACTATTGTTTTTTGACCTTTCACCTTACGCTGGCACTTTTGTAAACCGTTGGATTTTGACGTGGGGACAAAATTGACGTTAGAAAATTAAATTGTTGTATGGTTCATCTTAATTGGTTGTTTCTTTGAAAGGTCAGCGTGCCCGTTAAGTGAACTCGTGGAATACGCGGTACTTGTTTATAAAGTACAGATTAAAAAAAATCCTAAACATAAATTACTGTACCATTTATATTTCGCAATAACACATGCGAGTGAACTTTAGAAATTAAAGAAAACACGGAAAGAAAAATTTGACTTCGGGCAGGAATCGGTGGGACTTCGGTGGCTTAGTGGTAAAACGGCTGGACTGGTTATCCTGAGGTCGCAGGTTCAATTCCTGCCCGAAGTCAAATTTTTCTTTCCGTTTTTTCTTAAATTTTTAACATAAATTACATTGAAATTATTTTAACGGATAAACTGAATATTTTTCCAATTTATTACAGAAAAGGCTGATTCTTTGAATAAGTTGAATATAATACTTTGCTCATAGGTGCTGGTAATGTAAGACTCAAAATGAGAAAAAAAATTGGTCTCTTAAATGTTATGTTATGACCCGTTGGATAAAAGCTTCTGAAATTTCTTCTTAAGTTTTTGTAGAAATTTCATTCGGAGTATCTTCAAGATATGGGAATGCGCTCGATGAATGTCAATAGTCCCCAATGAAATGAGATAACTAACACAACCAGCATATAGCGTCTTTGTGAATACATGCGTGAAATGAAAGCATGCTAAGGTTATCTTTTCGTTTATTTTATTTCTTCATAAAACATTTCCCAGGCCCTTAAGCGGAACTTCTATGACAAAATTTTGTTGATCATAAATTTTATCGATAATAACATTTACATCTGTATCCGCATCACTCAACAATCCCACATTAATCACTTCACTTCTATGTCAGCGATATAATGTGCGAAAATATATACACAATACTTAATTGTGGAGGTGTCTTTCACCTTGGTCTACAACTAAACTTAAAACTTGTGTCAACCCGTAAAGTAGCACCAACCTTCGCCTCCTACGACGCAGTGTGTAGGATACCAGACATCAATATTTAATGAATGATACATTTCAAAAAGCTTTGACTCAGTCTCTGGAATATGATACGTTTGATTTGCATAATGTTGTGAAATTTACAGTATAAAATGGCTTTGTTTTACATTAATTTTGTTTAATCTCCTATAGTAATAGGTTGGTAATAAAAACAGTTACATTTTAGAATTAAATTTGAAACTAATTCTACTTTTCAGATTGATGATTACATTGAGAAAGCATGGTACCACCGGGAATATTGATGTAGAAGTTGGAAGGTGGCTATAAGTAATAAACATAACGACTTCAAGAATGACGAAAATAGGACGACTTCATTCTTAGCTACTAAGAATGAAGTTGTCAATATTTTAGTACGGTTTGTTAGTAGGTGAGGAATTATTAATTTAAGGATCAAGTTTGTACAAACATAACTTCCATTAAATGAAATATAGTCTTATGTTGAATTATTAACGTGGGTTACCTACTTGCATGGTTTCGAAAATAAGTTGTTATACATGTTCAATTTCACACGATATTAATTAGACTGCATAAGAACCAATAACAAGTACTGATTTAGTATTTCGAATTGAACAATCCAAACTTTCCTTTTTTAACATAAAAGTGGGACGCAATTATTTATAACCGGACCATTTCCTCTATTATCTACATATTCTAATAAATTATATGTACATTGTAGACCTTTCAAAACATGCTGTGTTTAATGAAACTGGGGCATCAATGGCGATACAAAATTACGCTATCACAGAAAACGATGTAAGCTGTCCAATGATTGTCGCAACAGATAAACTTGTTTCAAAGTAACTTATGTAATCATTAGCTTAAGTCCCTTTAATGTGTACTATTCTATTTATGCCTAGATCTCCATCTTCGCAAACAATTATGATCCTATATTCATAACACTAACGTCCAAAATCGCTTAAATTGTTACAATCTTCTCGTCTATTCCAGTAACCGTTTGCATTCTAATGTTCACTTATTTGAACTTGAATGGCGTTTAGTATACGTTTCGTTCATTGATATTAACATGTTGCCTTGTAAATATTACGGCCAGTGATGATAACTGTCTTCTGTAATTTTCAGTTAAGGATTAAGATTTCCTTTATTAACTTGTTCCAACTTATGCAATTATTGATGCAGTAAGATTTACTCGTACTATTACTTAACTGCCATGTCTTCCACTAACAATATACGTGACAGCCTTTATTTCTGATAGTACAAAATGCGTTGAACCTACAAAGAAAGATTGATGTTTAATTTTATTCGTTATTTAAAAATTACTTATCTTTTCTTTTTTATTTACCTTTTTCAGTATCTGATTGTCCCTATGGCATACAAAATGGATGTGAAGTAATTCTTAGGGCTATCTGAAACGGTTTCATTATCCTGTTAATATTTTATCCAAAAGGCGATCTTTATAGAATAAATGTCTACTTTTTTCTCAGATCATATTGGCCTTTGGAACTTTGCCGGTGAATGACAAAGAATGACTCTTTTTCTTTTCTTTTTACTCTTTGTTATCAGTTTGTAAAGGGGAAAAGAGACATTCTACTGATATACTTTTACATTAGTTTATTACATTTAGTTTTATCTTAGTGATATTCTTGACTTTACATATATTTTTTATCTTGTTTGACATCTATATCAATTGTTATTCGCTTTAATTTATTTTGTTTGTTTTTGACGTGTCATAAGAGGTGCCTGTCACCCTAAATGAATAAATGAGTTTCTGATTCTGATTCTGATGATCAAATTAATAGATACTAATAAGTATGTACTTTGTATGTACAAATAACACATAAGATACTAATAACTACATAAATACTGGATAGTAACAAACATGTAAAAAAGCTATTACTACTTTTTATTAATGTTAACATCAAAATATTGAAATTCAAATGTCTTCAAGACTGTATAGTCATCAACAGTAGGCATAGGAACCAATAAAAAGGTCAGTGTTAACTTCTTTACACACTCAGTCAATATTGCTGGAAAATGTTATCATGATTGACAGTAGTCTTATAAATGGGTCAAACGTGACCATTGTACGGTCGATTACGGTTCTTGTAGTTTTTTTATCTTGACTTAGTATTTTCTATGTCTATTGCTCTACTAGAATTTATAACTCTTGTCTATTCAACGGCTTGTTCTGATTATATAGTATTCTTTTTTAAATATGTTTATTTAACATAGTATGAAATGAATATATAATTAAAAGTTAGTACTCACGAATTACTTTAAGAATTAGTGTCCTTAGTACATTTGGTTATACAGGTATTTGATATCTCTAATGTATTACTTCCATCAGTGTATCCATTCAATTATGTATATCTACTGGAGTTTGAAACGCTAACCCACCAGTTTAATGTAGGTTAGGTTTCAATCCAGCATACAATAACCATGTTTCATATTGAACAGTGCTAATTATTGAAAGACATACAGTCTGCACGTATGAAATGATACATGCAAATGTTATTAGCGATACCACTCGAATGGCTAAAAGGATTATAAATCAAAAGCGCCGTTAGATAAGCTAAATATTCTTATAAAGAATCAATGCATGGTCCTAATTTACATATACAATTTCGAAAGTCGTAATTTCTTCGATAGCTATCTTATCATCTACAGAATCATCGATAGATTGTAGTCGCCCACGGGGATATTTTGTCGTGGTATTATCACTACCGATTGTCCGGGATTGAGATTCAATAAGAAATCACTAGTCATGCGTGCAGATAATTCGACAATGAAATGACGATGAACCTGCGTTGTCACCCACAATTTAAAAGTTATTACCACAGAAACATTCGCAGATGATACACGAAGCGTCTATAACACACATAAATGCAAAAATAAAAAGAATCTGTTCAAGAAAAGCTGTGCATCAAATGAACGACGGACGTATGCGAACAGGCAAAAAGATGTGCAAAAGTTGAGCTGAACCCGATTGGGCTCAAGAATGTGGATCGAATGCGGTCCCAAGTATTTGTTTAATGGTAAACGGATTTAGAACCTTGAATAGTTTAATTGGACCGCTTGATTGCGGGTCTGAAATGAATTAATTTCAATATAGGTTGTTAATTCAATTTTTATAAATCATCTTTATGGCGGTCCAAATAGTATTTTTGGTAATAAAACACGATAGATTAGTTTCGATAATAACAATGATGATCTTAGTAATTAAAATTAACATTTATATAATATTAAATTGGCGATAAAGGTAAAAATGTGTGAATTTATTCATTAAAACAAAGGTTTCTTGAATAAGGTGTATGAGTAATAGCATTTTTATGTATGTATTGCTCAAGACTGAATCATCAGTATTTATGTCAGTACTCCGCTTCCGATCCACATTCCTTTCGCAATGTATGAGTTCCGTGCCTGTCAGTTGGTTGAGTCCCTGGGGCACGGATGAATGTGTCGACCACAGCGATCTGATTTTATTGAACACAAGGCTTGGCCACGCCGCACTCCTGGGACCTTCTTCCGGTAGACCTGTTGGAACATTGCACCTTCATGATAATGAGGTGATAATCGGCACAATCGTACACATAAACCCTTATTCACCAAAATTATGTCTCCAAGGAACGTGGGTCTGATATAACAAAAACGCATTAATTTACCAAAGTTTTACATAAATTATTAAATGATTACACTTTCTAACCCGTATTTCTTTACTTTTCCAATTATCAGAGAAGTTAAAAAAAAATATTTAAATATTCTCGTCAGTAAAAAATATTCTTTGGTAAATTGATTTATTGTTATTCTTATTTTCAAGTTTGGCATAGTTTTTGAAAATACTCAATCATCAAATTAATAACATCGATACGAAAAGGAAATAATTCATGATTTCGATGATAAAGTACGAATATTTTTTGGCGAAAGATAAATAACAAACAATTTGTTACTTTAACATTAAAGCTACAAACTAGACAACGGACATTGAGGACATAATTCATATTCGCAGATAGAAACGTTACCTATTAACCACAGTAGTTAACAAGTGGTGCGGCGAATTGAAACTAATAGTGTATTATGAAACTGCAGCTGTGATCGAACTGAATATATTTCGACGTGGACGTAGAATTATGTAATTAATGGAAATAGAAAATGTAACAGATGTCTAGATAATGTACGCAGCCGGCCCGCCGTCTGCGCGGGTAGTGTTGCAAAAGTCATTTGGGCCTAAGATAATAAATACACTAGGCAGACAACCGGTCCTTTGCGGAACCCCTACGTACATCCGGCGCGGGGTGCGTGGGCGCTGCGTGCCGCAACTGTCACTCATGCCTTATTTACGACTGGATCCTCGAATGTATAAGAAGCTAGGTGAGACATGAATGGAGCCTCGCAGATTCATCAATGAACATTGCATGTCCTTACGCAATGCAAAACTGTCGCAATCTACAGCAAGTTAATTCAAGATAGCATGCGACACTCACCAGATAAGGGCACATGATTCTCGTGAGAATGCCGGCTGCGATGACCGAACGGACTCCTTAATGACTTTGGGCTGAGGAAGAATCTTCTCCTCGTGTGAGGTGGGGTGGGGCAACTCTGCGCTAAGCTCGAGGGTTGCTTCGGTGGCTTCGGTAGATGTATTGGTGACTGCCATTCTGGATCCTGCCGTTGCGGGGACGGAGTGTACCTCTCCATCACTGGTCGCCTCCCTTGACTGTTCCTGGCGCATATAGGGCACGCTTCGTTCCTGAACATGCAGGAGTAGCAGCGCTCATGTCCACAAGTGTCGATAAGTTTTCGCTTTTTACCCTTATCAAAGGGCATGTTACAACTTGGACAAGTCGTGCCGCCAGTCTCGTTTTCCAGCAGTTGTCGTAATGCAGCCAGATCTGAAACAATGAAAGTCAGTTATTAAAATATAATAGTTCAACGCTATTTCTGCTTTATTATGGGCAGTTGTCGCATCTTGCATAGCAATCGATTTACGTATAACGATCCTTGAAGTAACATAGCGAAGGATAATTGTATACATATGTGGGGACGAACTGCTATAACCAATTATATGAACGAGGATGTTGGGTTGGAATTTAAATGAGATTATGCTTACGTTGTATTTTATGACATGAAATGATGGCTTGATGTTCTTTGAATGTTCGGTTTATTAAGTCGTCTATCAAGATGCAAGTTTGACGTCTGATTAAGTAAGATTATTGTTAATTTATAACTCTTATGTCCACGTAACAGTATCAAGCTTTGATTGTCTAAGATTAACGTTTCATTTTCAATTGAAATTACAATCTACTGTACTTAATGATTTGAAAACACGATTCATCATTCAATGAACTGCAAAACCAGCTATTTTGAGTGAGATATATATACTTATATAGTCTCCTATAAAAGATCGAAGGCGCGCTCGATATTTCAGTTTCAACTTTTGTTCACCAATATCACGATGTAATATCGAAAATATCATTTTATGTAAGTGCGGAATAAAAATTTAATGAGTATTAACATGATTTATTATTTTCATTAATGGCCCGAGTGTAAACAAAGTTTTGCATCACGGCCCGGTTTGACTTGCTTCAGGCAAACTTTCCATTTCTGACCTTTACGAAAATACATCTTTTGAATTGATTGTAAGGAGTAAGGCCAATGGATATTATTTACTTCACACTGAAATAAACCGTATTCATACTCTTCAATTCAATAGTTTATGATAGATTTTATATTTGTTAGTCTCAGTTTTTATTTAATGTCGGTGTATTTATACTGTATAATTTTTAGCTAAAAGTTTAAAATTAGTTATGAAACTGGAACAGATATAAAATACTTTTTATTTAATTTTTTATTACTTATACATAAGAATATTTTTTTTTACTGGTGGTAGAGCTCCAGTGAAGGAGCTCGCGGGCGTAGTTACCACCACATTACCAAATATACTTGCCGGTAAATGGTAGTGTTCAGCACTATCGTGTTCCGGTCAGATGGTGATGTACGGTTCTGTAATTTCCGGCACAGAGGCATAACACCTTAGGCCTCAGAAGTGGTAACGCATCTGCATTTTGACTCTGGTCTTTGTGTGGGTGTTTATAGGCTGTAGTCATCATTTAACAGCAATGTGAACTGCATGCTTATTTGCCACTTCCATTACATAAAAAAAATACTAAAGGTTTTATTTTAAATCAGAGGACATTCAAAACTAAGTTTAGGTCTTACATGAGATTAAACATTAGTTTAATTTTATTCTTCAATAATTTACAAGACTTCTACACCAATATGTCACTTTATGACTTTTGTACCTTTTTTTAAACCATCAATTTTTACGAGATGTGAAGGAATACACGAACTATGTATCACTGTATAATAAATCACTTTACAGTCGTTCATCATCGGCGTTTATTGTATTGCCGTACCAAGTACAGCACAAGACCGTTAATATAACGTGTCAGTTGAATTTTTTTCGTATAGCGCCGTCTCTGTCTTGCATGTCCATGCACTGGGATTAATGTACCTCGATTACTGTAATTTGGGTAAAGTTGTGTAACGCAATTAACTAGACCCCAATCTGAGGTCCGATTTCATCATTAGAGGTTAACTACGTGTTCTTGGATTGGAGTTAAAAGGATACGGTCCCACAAATATTGATTACGTGAAAGTAAGTTAAAGTTACAGGTAATTTTTAAACTCCGTGTAATTTCTTGTCATGGTTAAACTAAATTCATTGTCATGACTTTACAAGATTATTTCAGTAGACTGTTTTTTGTTTGTGGCACTAAAATTACATGTCACGGTTATTTGTTTCATTCATGGTTGTCCATGGTGGGTAGGATAATTTGCTTATATTTTCCTAATAAACCAGTTTAACTGATTCATCACATAAGCCGAAAAATGTCCACTGCTGGACCAAAGCGTCCCCGTAAGGGGGAATATGCTATAATCGCCACGCTTGACATGCTGATTTGCGATGGTTTAGTATTCATTGCTTGATTTCTTTCTCGTTAGTAAGATTGTTGATTGGAAAACTCGACGAAACTGGTGTCATCCCATCCCTTTTAATCTATATCAATTAAGGTATTTAACAGATTACCAATGATGTATAAAACATCTCAAACTTTAAAAATTACAGCGGATGATGCCTAAAATAAAAGTAAATTCGATCTCTATACAAACTTAGTGAACGTCTCAAGATAAATTATTATATCACGAAGCTCATCTTAATGTTTAATTCTATTGAACTTGACTTTTATATCCGCGTTAAAAAAGATCAGCAATCATTGATAATCATTAGTCAAATTTACGTTAGAAGTCAGAATACTCATTAAGCCAAATCAACCCGATCATCTATCATTAACTTTTATAATAGAGGTTTTTTCTACAATGATCTGATCTTTGTACAGAAAAAGCACTTATAAACGAACTAAAGAATTGGGCCAAGAACAATATTGCTGTGGATAATTGAACAGACACATTTCTTTATGATTGGTCGTGATTACATTATGACGAACGGAATATAACAGTTAATCTGTATAATTGTAATTATATTACTATGTAACCTTCACTTCGTCTGTAACCCACCTAAACATATCTAATATTACCTGCGCAAATGGTTTTGAAAGTGAACCTTCTGTTGTAAAGTTGTATATATTTAGATATTTCTTCAAAGAAACGCCATTTTGCTGGTTTCTCCAAAAGTGATATCGAAGCAGAATGCATGCTAGGCCAGCGCAAAGTTGTACAATTTTCGACCCATTCTGCTCATATTACTTTGTTCGAGTTTGCACCCAATGTGATCATATTTCATAATCAATTATAGTCCTAAGTTGAGCTACGATGTTGTAAATTCGGCATCACCGTTGTACAAATAAACGAAGTATCCAGCACCCACAAGTTCTTGAATTGGATCGCAGCAAGAGGTCAGAGCACGCGGGTCGAAACCATCACCTCGGTTTAGCCGTCAATTACACTACAGAGCAATTCAAGAACATCTCAAGAAAATACATTTATTCTTTTGTTTTTATATGGTTCCATCCCTGGGATCTTTTCTATATACGGTTTATCTTAATACATACAATTCTGGACAGCGACTTTGCAGTTCCAGTTCTTTCACATTAATTTGCGAATCAGATTTTTTTAACAGAAGCGACCAAGAAAGGATTTTAATTATGTCATCAATCTATTTTTCTATTTTTTTTATTGTGTTAGTAAAGTACCCAGACTGAAAAGTAATAGAGACAAATCTTGTCCAAAGAACAATTATAGTAGTAACAATTGTAGTAGTAATTATAGTCCAAGTATTTCTGTAGATTTTGTGAAAAGCGGAAAAAAAATTTCATCTACTCTCACTTGATGAAAATCCTATGATAAGTCTAATATGAAAAAGCCAAAGTGCCGTTGCTTATTTGGCAAAACCTGCTAATAATCCATACTTGTTTCGTGTGAATCATGAGTCAGCGTCTGCCAAGCCAGACAGATCAAATCGCGTGCTATTCCAGCCGCAGACGGAAATATCTCATCTTCAACATATTCAGGTACAAAAATAGGTTTGGACGTTACTGAGAAGGTTACTATCATAAATAAGGCGCGTGTTTAACTAATTTATTGATTGAAAGTTACAATATAGATTATATATTTAGGTGACTGACTCATAAGGACTTTATCAATCTTTATATAAGTATGTATGCAAATTATTAACTTCAGTCTTTATATGGCACGCCCATTTCGTCTCATTATCTATTTTAATAAAATGCGTTTCCTTTATTTGACCTAGATTTACAGTTTTGATTTGAAACAAAAATCCTATAGAAAAAGTCACATCCGGTTTCATTCAAGTCCAAATTTTAATAAATTCCTGGAAACTTTAAGAAAGCGCGCATGGCCCGGCCGGCGGCTGGTGTAGATCGTTAACGATCTACTCGGTTAAGCAATACGGGGGCGGTCGGGTAGTGTGATGGGTGACCGTTAGTGGCAAATTAATGCGCGTTTCCGTGCTTCGGAGGGCACGTAAAGCCGTCGGTCCCGGTTGCTATCGATAGATAGCAGTCGTTAAACTTTGTCGGAGGCCTTATGGGTGGTTTGAAAACATCCGACAGCGGGTTGGCCACTAACCCACCCACCTCCACCAATCCGCATTGGAGCAGCGTGGTGGAGTAAGCTCCAGGCCTCACCCCAAAAAAGGGGAGACTCGTGCCCATCAGTGGGACGTATAATGGGTTGCCATTATTATTATATTATTATTATTATTCAAATAATTCGTGTCCCTATACATTGAATTTTTCAAATAAATAATCATTATGTTGTTTTATATAATTTCGCATTAACACATGCTTGTGAAATATATTTTATTTTTAAAGAAAAATGGAAAGAAAAATTTTACTTCAGGTGAGACTTGAACTCGCGGCCTACTGGGAATCTAGTCCAGCCGCTTTTCCAATTGAGCTACTGAAGTCCTGCCCGATTTGACGTAGCTTCAGTAGCTAGCTAAGGGTAAAAGCGACTTCTTTACGATATTCAATAAACTGAAAAGTCTATTATATCGGTTGCCTAACTAGCATAGTTGGTAATAGATGGCGCTGCTGCTACCATTAAGCAATGCAATAAATGTGAAGGAAAGATTTGACAAATCGGGCAGGACTTCAGTAGCTCAATTGGAAGAGCGGCTGGACTAGATTCCCAGTAGGCCGCGAGTTCGAGTCTCGCCTGAAGTCAAATTTTTCTTTCCATTTTTCTTTAAAAATAAAATATAATCATTATGTTGCATATTTCAATAAACAAATGTTTACAATTCTAATTTATTTACATGTTTTACAAGTAGAAGATTGTCGTTATAAAAATCAATTTTGTTTGAAAAAAGTAAAAAAAAAAATAACGTGAGAACCTATCCTTTACCCAAATGTTCTGAGTACATAATATACTGAACCTTAGACCCAGAAAGAAGATAACATTCACGGCTCTTCACATTACTTCGATGGTTTTTCTGAGTAAAAGAACTCATCAATTTGGCAGTCGTTAAGTGTTTTTTGTCTGTAACAGCGCTAGACGGCGTTATTATGTTCAATTTTATTTTTATTTTTTGATACCCCGATATTTTAGTTTCTTTTCATAATTTTCTTCGTGTATTTTGTTTTGTTAAATTAGTGATGCTTTCACTTATGACTTTACTTAATTGCTTTGCGATTTTATTTTGATATGTTAGAGTAGGTGCAATGTTGTTAAAGTCAATAAAGTTTATAATAATTTTAAATAGTTTTAACGACAGAACTTAATTGATAATTTCTCACATGGCTTCATTATTTTAAATATATTTTTGAGTTCTATCAAACGTTTATTTGGCAATTTTTGCTATGAGTGACTGTTAATTATAGAAATATTCCTTACTGTTGCTGAACTGAGTTTAATTTGTGATAATTTATGATAAAAAATTGATATTAAAAATATTGCAGCTTTTAAATAAAAGCTGCAATATATTTTAATATCAATTTCATTAAATTATAAACCCATGTGCTTGAAATAACAAGACCAAAAATTACCATCTAACTGGAATACGGTAGCATTATTATTGTGCGTGCTTCGTGTACATTCTTAAATCTCTAATTACAGATATCTTTTGTACGAAAAGTGAAAAATATTCACCTAATCAACGTAAAATACTTTCATCACACAAAGAAATATAGTTCCGTCAATACTATAATACGATTAATGAACAACATGAAAGGTAAGTGGAAGGCGACGAATAAATCTCGACTTGCCATATTAGTGAGCATTCGACTTTACGGGAAGATAAATTACTTGAGGAAAACACCATGATTGATGTTGGACGGGGACATTAACTCGCGACACTCTTACACAAATATTTTGGTAAACTCCTTGTTTCGTGGATAATTGATGAATTTAAGCAGAATCTGCCATAAATGTATGATGGCGCTAAAGTTTTTGTAATAATTGCAACAAAGTTGTTAAAAACGATCAAGTTTTCAATGTCATTTTCGTTTTCTTTTTCAATTATTATCTTAACTGCATCTTAATATATTTTATGACATAAAACTTTATGTCTAGACTATCTACGTTCGTAATTACTGGCTGCAGTAGCTAATGTGCGACTTTTGGCTTTGGCAGTTCTGTATTGACAAAATATGGAACGAATTTAACTACAAATATACTTATATTGATGTGGATAAAGAAAAGCTACGAATAAAGTAATTATAAATTGGTGTGAAATTTTATTGAGCTACATAAATAAATGTATGGCTAATATAGTCTAGTACGATACGATACGATTGAGATTAGTTTCAGCTATCGCAAAACACCTCTCAATAAATACATCTATTATTACCACTGCCTATCGCCTTATAGTAAAGTAACCTGAATAATGTGAAGTTCTTATAATAAGGCTTTTTGAAGAACATTCCGTTGTCACAGCACTTGATATATTTTAGCGACTGCAGTGTTATACGTTGCATACTCACTGATGATTTTAATCGCGAACATAAAAGAGGTAATGGGGTTCTTTATTGTACATCAAAAGTACAAAGGTGGATTAAGGTACAAAAAATACATGTAGGCGGCTTTATCCCTGAAGAGATCTCTTCCATTAACCTTTGGGAGCAGGTGATTGATTCAAAATCAAATTATAATAATGGGATGGTAGAGTAAATAAATTTTGGAACAAAATCTAGATCTTAACTTCGTCGTTGGCGTAACAAATGACCACGAGCCACGAATACTACACTAACATATGAGATTCTATCCCTAATTTTATGGGTCAGTGCAATTGAATTTTTCTATGTCAGAAGTACAGCGTTATTAGTAGCAACGAATGTAATATAGCCTATGTCACTCGGTGAAAATACAGTTTTCATATAGTGAAAACATTTTTGAAATCGGTCCTGTACGTTTTTGTGTGAAAACGTTACAAACATATATTATATACAAATCAAAAGTATTGTCTCTTTATAATGTTAGTATAGAAGATTAAAGGATCACATTTTATTTCTGTAATGAAAGTGGCAAACAAGCTTGCAGTTCACATTGATGTTAACTGCAGCCTATAGACATCTACACAAAGACCAGAAGTCAAAATGCAGATGCGTTACCACTCCTGTGGCCTAAGGTGTTATACCTCTGTGCCGGAAATTACAGGGCCAGGGGAATTATTAAAAGAACTCAATAACGCACCATATTTTTAGGTATTTTTTATTATTTACCTTTTTCAAAACCTAAACACTAGGCTAGACCAAAATGTTCTCAGGGACTTTAGTCACAGCTAAAACGAGTCAAGAGTTAATTAATGTCGTTGTATAATTAATTGCTTTTAATCTACCGTCAAGTTCACTACATCAGATATTAGTCACTTCCCGTGCATAATCATGATGTCCTGGTGCTAAAGCGTGAATTTTTTTGTGAGATGACGTACTGACAGACCGTTTATAATGTAGATAACATAACAATGGCTTTCCGTAACTATTGTTGCAAAAATTGATTTCCTAGTCAGATTGACAGAAAAATATACCTAATCGTTATCATAACATAAAAAATTGTGATGACGGTGGCAGGAAGTGGACGTGGTGGAAGAATGCAGTTCGCATTGATGTTAAGTGATTTCATGTAACGTTTTCACACAAAAACCTACTAAATTACATTCGTTGCACCCGTGCGAAGCCAGTTATATTGAAAGGATGTGTTATTTCAAGATAAAGATTATTCACTTTTGCTACTAATAACGCTGTTTTTCTGAGATGGAAAAATTCAATAGCACTGACCCTTCAACTTAGGGAAAGAATCTCATATCTTAGTGTAGTATTCGTGGTCAGTTCTTACGCCAACGACGAAGTTAAGGTCTAGATTTTGTTTCAAAATGACTGCAGTCATCAGACAAAGCCAGAGGTCAAAATGCAGATGCGTTTGCCACTCCTGAGACCTTAGTTGTTATGTCTCTGTGATAGTTATTACGGGGCCATACATTACCATCTAAACGGAGCACTGAACACTACCATTTGGCGGCAGATAGATGGGTAGGATAGGTGATGCGGTGGTGCCTATGCCTTCGAGCTCCTACTCTGTCACAACTCTACCACCAGATTAACAAAAAAACAAAAATCTACAATTTATGAAATAATAATAATGGCAACCCTTGATACGTCCCACTGCTGGGCACGAGTCTCTCCCCTTCTTGGGAGGAGGCTTGAAGCTTACTCCACCACGCTGCTCCAATGCGGGTTGGTGGAGATAAGGAGTCAAAAATCTATAGCTAAACATAATTACAAAAATATAATTGAGTATTCGATTTCAATAAGAAAATAAAACCAGATTTTAATTGATACGATTTCTATCTTTTTAAATAGGTAACTAACGTACGCGAAATAAAAAGTTTCTTTGTTTGGATGTTTCTCCGTCAATCACGCCGAAACGACTGAACGGATGATGAAACTTGTTATACAGATAACCCTATCTGTATAACAAGTTTCATCATCCGTTCAGTCTTATTACTAAACCCGAAAAAATGTTCCTGTGGGATGCCATGGGATGATTTGATGAGTTTCTACAGGCTACGCGAAAAGCGACCTACACGCGGTCGGAGCCGTGGGCAACATCTAGTATTGAATAATTGTGAAACATATTTTCATTTCAATGATTCATTCAAGGCTAATCAATAACCAAGCCATATCTTGATAAATAACATAACAAAACCATAAAAAAATTACTAAACCACTTTTCTTATCAACGCATCACAATCAGGTTGGGATGTGGGTTGTTATTAATATTATGAGGTGTGGTTAAGATGATCTAAATTTAAGTTAAATACCATCCCCCTGTGAGTTACCGGTTTAGTAGGTTGGGTAAGGCAAACACTCACAAATATCCCGTTTCTCCTAGAATCCGGTACCTAAAGAAGAAGAAAAACAAATCATAATTGATGTGTTGGCTATAAGACGTAAATCTTATGACAATCATTTCCCTTGACAGAGATCTATAGATCATGAATGATTTACGTTTGATAGTGTCTTCATTATGAATGATATTTAAATCCCGGGACGGCCGGGATACATCCGGGATTAAAGTTTATTGACAGTAGAATTGAATAATAATTGCTTTAAACACTTTAGACATTTTACAAGGTCCGTTTGAATCCACAATGAGTAAGAAAGAAATCTTACTAGGTTTTTTTACACGAAATTTATTCTGTCGTCTACCTACCTAATGAATTCTTATTCAACATAATAATATCAGTACATCTTCTGACATCATCAGTATTTCTGGCATTATTGAGATCAAATAATTATTCCTTAACTGCCTCCGTAGCGTAATGGTAGCAGGCCACTACTACTACGCTGGGGGTCCTGGGTTCAATTCCCGGGTCGGGGACTATCAGAGATAATGGTTTAAAATCCTTTATCTCTGGTTCTATTGGGATTTTTCAATTTTCTGGAAGTTTCCCAGTATCTCGGAGTTTGGTAATGTGCCCGGAGATCGCAACAGGTTCGCCACCTGTTACATGGGCCAAAACGTAACCGGCGAGTCGTGGGTGTTTTCATGTATGCTTGAATGCATGCATGCATTTACCTCTGCCTACCCCTTCGGGGATTACAGGCGTGAAGTTACGTTAAATAATTATTGACGACGGCCTTTCATGTGAAACAATGGAACTCATAGACTAATGTACTATACAATACACGATTTTTTACCAAATAGGATATTATGATACTAACGAGTGAATAGGTGAAAGTCGAAATATAGATATAACAAGGATCACGTTGACATTAAAGTTCAGATCCAATTTAACAAACGTAGTCGTCATAAAGTTAACAACATTCAATTAAAATCGAGTCAATTTAAATGAGAAATGGCCGGGATTACGAATCCCGTACAAAATGGGATTCAAACGTTATGGTTGCGATGACTATATATGATGTCTAACCACAAAATCATGATGCAAGTCGTGTATCTGCATACAAAAGGCACTAATAACTTCTTTGTACTCGTCAATTCTCATTCGATATATTCTAAAATGGGTAATATTTCAGAAGCTATTACACTTTGGAAACAAACCAATTATAATCTATTTTACTTAATATGTAGGAAACTGCTTACATTTACGTAGAAAAATATTTAAAATATTGTTTTTACATATTTTGTAGTGTCGCAAATTCGACTTAGGTGACAATTCATCCGCAAATGTAACTTATCCGCGGATGAAATGTCACTCGTTAAAAACAGTAGTGGTCGACTCATCCGAAGTTTTGTTGTTATTCGGAGCAGTCGCCACCTAGGCAAATTACTAGTGGTAATTTCATCCAAAGTTGAGCAACACCTATATTATATCTATCCAAGATGGCGGCTGCATGAAGTTGTCAACTTTTTCGTCAGTACAGTTGGCAGTGCTCCTACTTCATATTTATTTATTTTAAAAGTTTGTATAAGCATATAAAACGAGGAGTTTTATCCAGAAGAGTGAGGGCTAGGCTGAACATCAATTGTGTTTGCTACTTGCCACGGTTAGTCCAGCGGGTTGGATCTCCGCACCGGGACAATTATTTGTATGGCCTACAAAATTCAAAATTCAAATCATTTATTTCAAATTGGTCTACAAGGACACTTATGCATTGTCGGGTTATAATCTACCTAGAGAGAATGACTTATAATAATAATCCAATAGGTATTAATAAATTGGTATTTATGATAATATTTAACCGATACGTGAATCATCAAATTTTTCAATTCCTTCATAGAAAAAAAATGAAGAATCTGTTCGTCATAATCATAGTCATTCACTTAGCAGAGTTCCAAGTGCAGGCACTACTGAGAAGAACTCCGCTACCCAGCAAACTCAGCGTGTTGCTCTAATACAGATGTTTGTTTCGGGTTTGGGTGTTTGTGAATGTGTTATATGTGTACAACTGCCTCGGTAGCCTAGTGGTAGCAGGCCACTACTACTACGCTCCACTACTACTACGCTGAGGTCCTGGGTTCGATTCCCGGGTAGGGGGTTATCAGAGATAATGGTGTAAAGTCCTTTATCTCTGGTTCTATTGGGATTTTTCCATTTTCTGGAAATTTCCCAGTACCTCGAAGTTTGGTAATGTGCCCGGCGTTAAAAACGTAACCGGCGAATCGTGGGTGTTTGCATGTATGCTTGAATGCATGCATTTACCTCTGCCTACCCCTTCGGGGATAACAGGCGTGAAGTTTCGTTTTAATATCATTGGCTGTTTCGAGATACGCTCACCACATTTAAGAAATGCAAATGAGTTTCAGATTTTTTTCTTATAATAACGAAAAGAAGGCTTATTGTAGAAAGGACATTCTAACTAGAATAGGTATACCAATCACAAGTTTCTACAATTTTATTTATCGAAGGAGAACCATCGATTTTTAAAAATTTCTTATCGTTCTTCAGTCTGTCACTGCAGATAGTTATGTAGACTACCATAAATATTTTCAAAAGGGTTTAACTGAATTAAATATATTTATTTCATAACATATCACTAATGGGATTAGGAAAGACTACGTGTTCAGATATCTAGGTCGTAATGCCAATGTCAACTAGACTATGCTGACCTGTGACCTAGGGCGTGTTGTTTGCTTAGATCAGAGGTTCCCAAACTATTTTTTCTTGTAGACCCCTTTCAATTTTTTTCTGGTTTCCGTTCCCCTCCTTGCTACATTTATATCACATTCGCATATCTCTAACGCCTACGTAGACCCCCATCGACTCCCATGGACCCTAGGGGGTCTATATGGACCACTTTGGGAATCACTGGCTTAGATCATAATGTATGAAATGTCGGAATTATGTGTGACTAGTTATGTGAATACACATAGTATTGTTCTGCACTGTGGTGCTTCGGTTAGATGGTAATGTATGACCCCGTTAAAACTATCACAGAGTCATGACAACAGTTGTCAGGAGGGCAACGCATCTGCATTTTGACCTTTGATTTTTGTGTGGGTGTCTATAGGTTGCAGTCATTACTTAGCATCAATTTGAAGTGCATGCTTGTTTGCCACCTGAATTTCTTAAAAAAAGATCAAATTAATTTGGACTCTCATATATTGGTCAAACGAAGAGAGTTGTATCCACCCGCGTTAAAGAGCACATTGCTGATGTCAAAAACCGAAGAACAGGGAGGTCTGCAGTCTGTGAACACATAGCGGATAAGCCGAACCATTACATCCGGTTTGATAAAATTCAAATACTCGCTAGAGAACACAAACCCATTCCACGAATGGTACGCAAGGCTATTGAAATTAAAAAACACCCAAATTTCAATAGAGAAGATGGATGGCGATTATCAACATCATGGGATCCCATACTTAGCAAGATTAAATCCCAGCCGCAGCAGTCTGCAAGACCTCAAGATACCATAAGTAATTATTGTGTTAATCCTGAACGCTACGCAAGGCGTTTATGAAATCGATGGAGGTAGCTACATATAATTTTTTCAAACTTCTGTCAGACAAATGTCACCTCAGTCTGCCCGGGACCACGGAAGCTGAAAAGCGACCGAAACGTCGGGTTGATTTTAAAAATCATTTTAGTTTAATATACGCGAGATAAATCCGTAACAATAGTTTTATTTCAATAAACTAAAATTCAAAACTTTTCAAGTTTAAAAAAAGAGCAGTTTTTCCACGCAGCAACGGAACCCTGCAAATTGCATAATATAATCCTGACCCAATAGTGTTCACCCAGAACTGCAGTGTATGACAGTTACGCTTTTGAACATCAACAAAAACAAGGTGGGTGTCCGATTACAGTGCGGTTGATGTCTGATACTAATAGGGTTGCCATCTATCCTATATACAAGATCAGGAGATGTTGATATATTATGAAAAAATTTCGGGAAAATTCAGCTTTTTAATCTGTAATTTGAACTGAGATATATATTTTTATAGCACTGCTGTTTCCATAATTTCTGCACTGTGATATTAGGTATGAGCAGTAGCCATGGATTTTTTAAGGGCTCTAGCTTTTATGTTACTGCCTATAGACAAGGATTCGTTCACAATGAATAGTTGAAAAATATCATATTTTTTTACTACACTGACGGCCAATGAATCAATCGATATTTTTGAATTTTTATTTGATTTTTTTTTTATTTTATTATTTAGAGTAAAATAAATTATTTTTAGAATCCGTTTTAAAAATGCAAAAATGATGAAGAAGCTTTGTTACGATTTTAATAAAACTGAATTGAACGTTTCTACAACTAAAATTCGTAAGTGCATAAGTTATTAGGCGTGTCAAATGTAATGTGTAATTTTTCTTTTCACAAAATATCAAGTTTTATAAAATACATTTAATAATACAATTGACCGCCCGTAGGAGTGGCAGGCAACCCTAGAACACTGACCACTCAATGTAGTGAGTGCAGTGCTCAAACAATTCGTGACCAAGTTACCAGCATGACATTTCCAGTGCAGCCCCAGATATTTCACGTTGCTTGTTTGTGACAATAATTTGATAGGTTGACAAACGATTTAAAATAAGTAATAATGGTGGGATTTCATCTCATGGTAGTAGAGTGCCAGTAAAAGAGCTGGAAGGCGTAGCTACCATCGCATTACCTGATCGGTCTGTCGCCAAATGGTAGTGACCAGCACTAACCGGTTCCGGTTAGATGGTGGTTGGTAATAGATGGCGCTGCTGCTACCATAAAGCAATGCAATAGATGTGAAGGAAAGATTTGACAAATCGGGCAGGGCTTCAGTAGCTCAATTGGAAGAGCGGCTGGACTAGATTCCCAGTAGGTCGCGAGTTCGAGTCTCGCCTGAAGTCAAATTTTTCTTTCCATTTTTCTTTAAAAATAAATATATTTCACAAGCATGTGTTAATGCGAAATAATGTAAAAACAATTAGATGGTAATGTATACCTAATAAATATCACAGAGACATAACAATATAGGTTTCAGGCGTGGCAACGCATCTACATTTTGACCGCTGGTTTTTGTGTAGATGTCCATAACCTGCAGTCATCACTTAACATTCACGTGAACTGCTAGCTTGTTTGCCACCTTCATAACAAGAAATGTGTCACCAAAGTATTTAGCACTTGTTCCAGTACTTGTAATACTGCCAGTGCTTCCAGCACTTGTATCATCTATTAACAGACCACCCTGAAGTTATTGGAATAGCGGTAAAATATTGGACGTCTAAGGAGTGGTAATGTACACTCGTACATTACAATACGCACTCAGACTAAAGGAATAAGAACGCAGTACAGTGTATTCTACGCAATAGTATTCAATTACCATAAATGTGGACTGCGTGTCTGCATGCAAGTTATGAAAAGACGTCTCGCTGCTCTGTTTTAAATTAACATTTAGAGACCTCACAAATTTGCGTCCATGTTTCTTCTTTGGAGTTAACAGGAGAACACACGCATTCAAGTGTAGATACAAAATATATTATATAGATGTCGGAGGCAATCAATCTGAAAGTAACTTTGCAGTACATTCCTGTTCTCCTAAAATGATGGCAATTATCACGTTACGCCAAACAGCAATGCACTGCAAAGTCGCTATCGAAACGATGTCAATCACAATGCATAATTCGCTTCCAGGTCTTAAAGATCATGTTACGTCGTATAAAGAATGTCAATAAACATGAGTTTCTGACGTCAAATGGAAAGCAACTCCCGGTAGTTCAATTGATAGATTAATTGAACTGAATTGAAATGAACCTTTCATGACGTAGATTTTATGATAACACCACAGACGTTGCTGGAGAGAGAATGATGTATTTTGATGATGATGGCTAAATAATATCTCTCAACCCAAGAGAGCAAACATATAATAATTTAGTATCAGTTAAACTTGTTGTAGGAAAATAACATACAATCTACTTTTCAAAAAGAGTTAGATATAGTTATATTCCGGGTAAATGTAATGAATTCATTTTATCTGGTTTAATAAAAAAATTACTATAGAAAAAGACTAAAGATAGCAAAAAATTGAATACGCACAGACAGGCGTAGTCCAATATTTGATAACAGAAACCAGTTTAGAGGCTGATTAAGGTTTTAAAACAAGAATTTTCTGTTAATAATATAATTGTAATGTATACTCTCAATGTGTCCAAAAATCGGTGATCAAACGGCTTCTATAAATGATCGATAACTGTTTGAATTGTGCACAGCTAACTTAATTAAGACAGCTAAAGGGCATATCTAACAAAGCTTAAAAAGGGTATCCTTAATGTGACCATGTTTACTTAACTCAGAACGGGATACTATTAAAATATTAAAAATATACTGGAAAGGAGTGTCACCAAGAGGAGTTATCATATAACCCCAGCCACGTAAACGATGCCTTCATTGCCGTGTAAGGCGCAAAGGATACTCGAACAAAGTTTTCTTGGAAAAAAATCTCTACGAGACTGTCATTCGCGTGGCACCATCAATTTGCTAGCTTTTCCCAGGACAATTGGTGCTGAGTTTAAAAAATTTAAAAATCTTATTTTAAACGTTAAACGTATGGTCACATTAGGTGTAAGGGAAGATCCATATCAGAATGATCGTGACAACAAATTCGAACATTCGCACGAAATGTTGCGAAGACAAGTGGTCGTGATGCGACATCGTGGCGATGCTATCGCCGTGGGGACGCTATGGTTATGGAACTAAACATTTACACAGTTCAGCTTTACCAATTAATTTCTTGTGGGAACATTGGGCATGAATAGACGCACCGTCGTTAGAGTTAAATGGGCACGTGACTTAATGGTCTCTTAATTAAGGATATTATTAACAGCTTTAATTTAAGGAGTGTTTCATTTGGGTCAGATGAAAAAGTAGAAAAAAGTAAGTAGACAGTAGTTTTTTTTGGCAGTTTTTTTTCTCAGTAATGCAGGCGTTGGAACTCTGCCAGTGAATGATAAACAATGTTTCATATTATTTTATTTAGTCTTATCTAGCCGTTTGTAAAAGAGAGTATTGGAACATTCTGTTGATACATATTTTTATTATTTAGTATTTTTGGACCATTATTAAAATTTATTTTATTTTTTATTACTTTGACATATTAATCAACGTATCAGTTGTTGGTTTTTATTATTTCGCATTAACACATACTTGTAAAATATATTTTATAGAAAAATGGAAAGAAAAAAAAATTTTTTCTCTCGTCTCGCCTGAAGTCAAAATTTTTCTTTCCATTTTTCTTTAAAGTATCAGTTGTTCTACGCTTTAATTTTATATTTTGTAATTTGACCTATCACAAGCAAATTTCGAAATTTCTGCTAGACAGGCGTAAGTTCAAGCCTAAGAATTATCAATTACGCATATGAGTGTGTTTTGGGTAAATTTTTTAAACATGATACTATTCATTAAGATACTAACTACTAGGTAGATACAATTTTTTTAACATAAAAGATCTTTAATTTTTCTAAATCTTGTCAAAATGAAACCGTAATTGTATTTTTATGTCTCATTGGGACGAAAACCGTTATGAACATAATTTGAACAGTACGTTTTAAATATTGTCGTGATTGAAAAACTCTTATCAATGCCAATATAACGACAGGAACAGAATAATGTAAGCAAGTTCTTCGACCAGAAAAAGATAAAAGACTTAAAAAAAGAGAAGAAAGAAAACAATAAATTTCATTCGACTGGACCCTTTTAAAATAACACGAACACACAATACACAGTCCAATTGTCACAATCACTTACACAGGAATATAGTATGCACAGTTTATTATGCACGATTCCATGTGTTTATCGCTATTCAGGGCGAACTATTCAAGGGAAAACCGTTGGATGTTAATATATTGCCAGTTCTGGTTCCTATATTCGATTGGCGCGAGGAAATATCTGCGAATGTAACAAAGCTATCGAAACGTTCTGCATATTATAATGGTTGGTATTACGTGTGCTATGGGACTTGCTATCATTATTTTAATTATTAAACGTAACTTAACACATGTATTTCTCGAAGGGATTGGCTAGGTATGGCGATTATTATCGAAAAAGATCGATTGTTAAATCAATTCGAATTTAAGTGTGATAAATTGATTTACAAAAAAATCGATATAGGAAAAATTGTATCAAAATGGATTTTGATACAATGACACATTGTTTACATGAGCTTGTAAGCGCGTCAACGCTCGTACAGGTTTGGCGTGGGGCGAAACTCAAAATAATTAGGCCAATATGGATCAATTAATACTAAGTACAGTAAAATTTTAACCCTTTAGGGGATCTAACGTGCATAAATGTATGAGTTCATGTATTTTTGCTTCTACATCATTCATCTTTCCCTTCAAGAAAATATAGACATTCAGTTTTTTGCGTTTTTATGTTAACACACTTAGTTAGGGTCACCCATAGAGCAACGCGGGCCACCGGCTCCTATCCGTGCTGCTCTATGGGGTCGTCCAATTAAATATAATTGTGTGCGTGACCGTAATTCTCATCCAGATCTCAGACCAATTTTAATGACACGACTGGGGTTCACTTAATAGTTGTTAGTCATAGTACTTATAATGCTCTTATCGTTATTTACAAAAGTCTATTAAAGTCATAAGAATCTGCATTGCCTCGTTCGTTAATTGTTGAGTTTGCAGCTGCTGGTCAGATGTCAGCACAATATCACAAATAGTGGCATTACATCACCTGCCTCGGGGTGTTACAGCATCTGCTTTGAAGCCCTGAGCTTTGTCACTGATGGTCGTGGGTTATAATAATTCATAGGCATTAATGTGGGTTCGATAGAATGTTAATTTTAATTTTTCTCAAAGATCCTTTCTTCAAATTTGCATGATAGCAACAAATAATAATAAAATATATTTGTGTAGTGTTTGCACAGAAATCTAAATAACATTGTCTTATTATTCATTTTTCTATGAGTGTCTGTGATGTTAGAGTCAGAGAGAGCACAGAGAGAATAGCTAGAGCTACTACTACAACCTACGTTTTCTACTATCAATCAAATTTAATGTCTAATAGAATAAGAGTAGTTCTTGACATTATTAATTATCATGAAATTTTGTATACCTATTTTTATGTAATGGAAGTGGCAAACAAGCATGCAGTTCACATTTTTGTAAAGTGATGACTGCAGCCTATAGACACCCACACAAAGACCAAGGTCAAAATACAGATGCGTTACCACACCTGAGGCCTAAGGTGTTATGCCTCTGTGCCGGAAATTCCAGAGCCGTACATTACCACCTGACCGGATCACGATAGTGCTGAAACTACCAATAAGCGGCAAGTATATTAGGTAATGCGGTGGTGCCTACGCCCGCGAGCTCCATCACTGGAGCTCTACCACCAGTAAACCTATTGAATGGATGACATATCGTTTAGTTATATCTCTCGACATAAGATAAATATTAAAGAATAATTAAAAACAAAACCCAAATTAAATGGGACGACGTAACTCCATAACGTTTATGGAATAGAATCCGAAGCAGTGTCAGAATTAATTGAAGTTAAAATACTTGATACAATTAATAAAATACTAGACCAGTAATTGCCTCGCGCTTGTGCCAAACCCATTCAAACAATTCTGCTTTAGTCTAGTACTAGACTGTTACATATAAGGCTGGATTTCCATTTGATCATACTCTACAGCTATGCTTTTTGGTCAAATCCAAACTACGTAACTAGGAGAGCATTAATGATAAACCATTGACAAATGCTATTAGCGATTTGTTTGGATAAGACATACCTACTGTGAACTGCATGCTTGTTTGCCACTTTGATAACAAAAATCTTGATGGCTGCGCATATTAGTATTGTTTATACTTCAATGCGCGAAAGACATATCATTCGAGCAATAGTAAATCCCATTCATTCATAGCATGCATGGCTTCGATGAGCTTGTCTCCGCCAATGCTAAGCTGTATCGAGCAATGAAAACGATTAATAGATATAATATTTATTCATGGTAGCTTCATATACCCGTGGTGGAAAAACAGCCTAACACTAGAACACTAGACCAGTGTTATGTCAGCTTTGTCACGAATGACTGAATGAGGCTACACGGGCCAGGTTTGATTGATTGATTGATTACATATATTTGAAGTTGGTGCCAAATTAGCATTTTTATAAATACCTGCGTTTCCTTTCATTTCAATCAACGTTTTATACGTGGTTGAGTTTTTTACTGATCGGAATTTAGTTTTGCCCCAGGCGATATCCACATTGAATGTTGCGTTTTATGTGGCTAATGTATGAACTATTTCTCTTAATTAAAATAATATTTGTTCAATCATATTTAGTGACAAAGATAATCTTAATAATAACATTGTAGAATTTAAGGAAAAAACATGGCTGTCTGTAGTTTTATGGTCGGTTTATAGTCGATAATTTTACAAGATAAGAAAACATACGTCATAATTACAAGTCCACCGATCATAACTCTCTATCTTTCGTTCTGGCTTGCACGCTCGGCTTAAACGGCCTACACACCACCTTAAAATCAGAAGCGATATCGGAACAGTTGGGGTGGGGATGATCGTCCCTAAATTGTGAGCTCGCTGGAAGCGATACAATTCTGGTTACGTTTGCCTACACACGAGGCGAATTAGAGCACGATCTGGGGTCGTCCCCACTACTGCCTCGATATCGCCTCTGATTTTAGGGTCGTGTATAGCCGCTCTAGGCGGAACGTGACACTTTTTCGTGCGTGCAAGCTTTTATAGACGTCGATTTATAAGACGTCTCGACAAAATGGAAGGTAGAATCGGCTTCTCACAGAACGTGAAATTGCAAACTCCGGATAAATACTCTGACCGCTTTACCAACTAATGTTATAATAATATATTGTTTTGTTTTAAATAAGAAGGATCTAGTTACAAATTGCATAGTTTTTCGAACTACGCAATTTCAAAGTAAAAGGTGTAATGTTAAATAATAACATACCGCTCGCGCCGAAGAGGTCGTTATACTTATTTTTAGGAAACAGCCGCAGGCAAAACTAAAGAGAAATGATTTTAGCACATGCGAATATATTTATAATTTGTTTGATATAAAACGTACAAAAATACAAAATTATTTATAATACAATACAGTTCTACAATCGGTGTCAAATTAGTATAATTACTAGAATCGCTAAGTAATATTATATAGAACTTTAAAAACAGTATTAAACACTATTAGTGTCAACCATTCACACAAACTAAACCTCTAAGCGTGTTCATTAATAATACATATAAGGGGCACAGTTTTTATTTATTATGTCTTATTAAAATATAACCTGATGCTTGTCGTTTTTCATAAGAGACACGCCGAGGTAAAGATTATTGAGGTAGAGGTAATTTTTCGGTCCATATTATATGGCAAAGCTTTTGACAATCATCAGTCTCATCGTTATTTCAGCTGGATGGACGTCCACTGCTTGACCAATGCCTCGTTCCAATTTGCCCACAACACCCGGTCTAAAGGCGCCCTCATCCAGTAGTTGCCCGCAATCTTTCTCCTAATGGCGCGTCTGCCTATGCTCGCCTTCTGCTAGTAACACACCCCTTTTGGTCAACACGCCGTCGAGTTTTTGAGATATGTGTGTTGCCCACTGCCCATTTGAGTTTCATTATATGGTGGGCTACATCAGCTATTTTGATCCTTATGCGTTCCTCCTCATTTTGATCTCGCTGGGAATCGCCGAGCATAGCTCTCTCAATTTCTATCTGCTTGGTCTTTCTTATAACTGTTGGAGTGAGCGATCATGTTTCAACAACGTCATCACTGGTAAACCACACTGATCAAGAAATTCATCTTGAAATCATCTTTGTTTGAGTGCAAAGAAATAGAATCGTCCTTTATCATTTACTCACTATTAAACATCATCGATACGTAATAGACCCTTGAGGGTGAAATCGATCGTATTTTGCCAAGATCCAATTATATAATCGGACGCGGTCGGCTTCAACAGAGAAGGCCATTAGGGATTGAGGGTCTGCGAGCCGACTTGACAACTTTACTCACTTGCGATCGCTTATTTAGTGGCTTAGCGGCTGTATACAATGTTGGGTTCAGTGTTGCTTAACCTTTAGATAACTTTTGAGAACGAGATGCCCTGTGCAACTCATCGGAATCATTTGGAATTTTGAGAAACCCTATCTTAGTGTTTACTCTTCTTAAGAAACATATTTATCTACAATTTTCAGGTAAGGGACCAGTAGTTTCGTTTGTCAAGATCTAATGATATAATCGCGGTCGACTTCAACAGAAATGACCATTAGGTGACTATTAGGGTTTTAGGAGATGCGAACTGACTTAGCAACTGTACTCGCCTGGAATCGCTCATTTAGTGGCTTAGTAGCTGGATACAAACTTGGGTTCAATTTGCCTAAATCTTCAAAGAACTTGTGCAATTTATCAATTTTTATAAAACCCTTACTTTTTTACGTTACTTTATTGACTTATATGACTCCATCGCGTAGTCGAAACTGCTAGTCGTAGAAAGCTAAAATCTAGCATTTGGTTTTCTTTCACTCTTGGAAGCACTTTTACCCACCACTCCGTATGGGCAATATTTATTTATTTATTTATACTTTCAAGCACAAAAATGTAACATGAGGCGGACTTAATGCTAAGTAGCATTATCTGCCAGTCAACCTTGGAGTTGTATAGAAAACATAAAAATGGTGCAGAACATTGCAAATAATCTAATCTAGTTATAACGACTAAAGATAAGTATAAATAATATTTTTAAAAGTAACAAACGCAAGAATACCTATTGTTATATTATCGTTATCGTAGGAATTTCAGGAAATTCTATCTCCCAAAGACTCTCCCAAAGAATTGTAATGCGAATTTTTAGCATTGGGACTACAGAGCGACTGAACGACCTTACGACCAACGATCGCTTATTTAGTGGCTGAATACAATGTTGGGTTCAATGTTTCTTAACCTTTACAATTCTGTAAGAGCAAGATGCACCGTGTGTAATGGTTGAAGATGATTAAATACCTTATAGTATTTTGTAGGACGAGCACATTAATAATAGCTCTATAGATCTTTATGAGATTTTTATGTTATGATGGTGGCAATCAAATATGCAGTTCACATAGATGATAAGCGAATACTGCCTTTAGATACAAAAATCAGTTGGAAAAATAAAGATGCGTTGTGACCCTTTTTTTTACCCCAGTTGTTTTACCTTATAATAGTGGTAGAATTCCTAGTGTAGGAGCTCGAGGGCGTAGGCACCACCGCATTTCCTAATCTACCTGCCGCCAAATAAACGTAATCACAGAGACATAACAACTAAGATCTCAGGGGTGGCAGAGCATTTGCATTTTGCCTCTGGTTTTTGTGTAGTTGTCTATAGGCTGCAGTCATCACTTAGCATCTAAGTGAACAGCATGATTGTTTGCCACCTCCGTCACTTAAAAAAAAAAACCTTATCGCACCTACTTTTTTTGTCACTGGTACATTACCACCAGTGAGTGAATTATCATTATAATTTCACTGAATGCAATTCACTGGTGGTAGAGCTCCAGTGACGGAGCTCGCGGGCGTAGGCTCGAAATGGTAGTGTTCAGCACTATCGTGTTCCGGTCAGGTGGTAATGTACGGCCCTGTAATTTCCGGCACAGAGGCATAACACCTAATGCCTCAGGAGTGGCAGCGCATTTGCATTTTGACCTCTGGTCATTGTGTGGGTGTCTATAGGCTGCAGTCATCACTTAACATATCAATGTGAACTGTATGCTTGTTTGCCACTTCCATAACATAAAAAAAAAAAAAATCACTGAATGCATTTAAAATATATGATTTCGTCACCTCAAAGCTAATTGAGATGTGGAAATAAAATTGTCAGTGATTTTGCAGTGAAAAGTACATACTTGATTAGGTAATTTCTTTAAATGTCATTACAGTATGTGCAATGTTTTACATCATAAAGGTGGAAAACAGACGTGCTGACAGACTACTTCGATTTCAGAGGCATAATAATATTATGGACACTACATCTACCCTATAAATAAATAGTATAATAGAATGTGGATGGTTACAGAGGCCCAGGAAGACCAAGACTCACTTACCATGATCAAATAGGTCGAGTTCTGTCTAATGGAGCGGTCAAAAGTCTTAGAAATCGGCGTGAATGTATGAAGAGAATGATGAAAGTAGATGAGGCACGAGAGGTATGTCAGGACCGAGATATCTGGCGTTCTATACTCTCTCCCTACCCCGTCAGAGATCTGGCGTGAAGATAGAATAAGGAACCACAGTTTAGTACACCACAACAACAAAACTAAACTAAATGAATTTCGTTTAATATTTATAACTCAAAACTTATTGAAATAATTCAATACTTATTTACTAAAGTATCACTGTTCAAGAAAGATAAAGATGAAAATATAATCATCTCTCGTTCTTGGTACTCCAACGGTAAACAACGTTGTACTAACCAGAATTCTAATTGTCACTATGACAGAATTATACCGAACACTGTACATAACGTATTGTGAAGGTATTCGCAGTTTCTCACGGCACAGTTGATCTACTTCTTTGGTTGAGATGCGATCTACTTGATACGAAATGCCACCGATCGAATTTCAGTTGTCCTTGTAACAGATAGGGTTGACACGTCGAGCTATTTTATTTTACATATTTTTTTCAAATTAAAGTTAGATGATAACGTTTTTTTTTATGTACTGGAAGTGTCAAACAAGCATGTAGTTCACATTGATGTTATGCGATAACGGCAGCCTATAAACCCACACAATGACCAGGGGTCAAAATGCAGATGCGTTACCACTTCTGAGGCCTAAGGTGTTATGCCTCTGTGCCGGAAATTACAGGGCCGTACAATACAACCTGACCGTAACACGATAGTGCTGAACACTACCATTTACGCCTAAGTCCGCGAGCTCCGTCACTGGAGCTCTACCACCAGTAAGCTGTATTCAATAAATAAATAACCATAAATATTTCATTCATACTTCAGGTGAAAACCCTATAATCCAACATTCACAATACAGATTTGTAAGAGACTGTACTCTTTAAAATATTGTGGTCCTGTTTCACTATTCTCTTCGAATTAAGTTACGAGGTTAGTTTAGTTTTTAGCTTTAGTAGTACAGTATCCAAGAAATATTGCTCATCGAGCCTACGAAAGAGACAATCAGCTAGTTTCGACTTCATAGAGCGTTATCTCTGCTGCACACTGCCTACGTAAGCACGGGTAGTCTGGTATTGGCAGATATTATATAATAATGATCAAATAGGTCGAGTTCTGTCTGATGGTGCGGTCAAAAGTCTTAGGAATCGGCGTGCATGTATGAAGAGAATGATGAAGGTAAATGAGGCACGGTAGGTGTGTCAGGACCGGAATATCTGGCGCCACACTCTCTGTCTACCCCGTTTGGGACCTGGCGTGAATATACATACATATTCTGTATTTTTTTATGTAACGGAAGTGGCAAAGAAGCTTGCAGTTCACATTGATGTTAAGTGATGAATGCAGCCTATAGACACCCACACAAAGACCAAGGTAATAATGCAGATGCGTTACCACTCCTGAGGCCTAAGGTGTTACATAAGGTATTATGCCTCTGTGCCGGAAATTACAGGGCCGTACATTACCACCTGACCGGAACACGATAGTACTGAACACTACCATTTAGCGGCAAGTATATTAGGTAATGCGGTGGTGCCTACGCCCGCGAGCTCCGTCACTGGAGCTCTACCACCAGTAAAACACTAAGCCTGGTGCAATCCAGGCTTAGCGTTTGAAGTAATGTGCAGCGAATCTAACAGATACCTATCTACTAGATACTATACGTATTTCCTGCGTGAATCAGCTATGAGAGCATTACCTGTGAACAAAAAGAAAGATTTGTTAGACCAATTCAATAAATAATCGGAGATAACACTAGTTCTATAGCAGAAATGGTAAAGATCATTCAGTTCTAAATCTGTTGCTAAATATTAGGATAGTTGTTAAGAAAAAGAAAAAGGAAGATCATTATTGAATATTTGGGGTTATTATAATTTAATCAATTTTATTGGCGGTAGAGTTCCGAGTTCCAAGTGTAGGAACTCGAGGGCTGAGGCAACACAATAGTGCTGAACACTATCATTCGATTGCAAATATATCATATGATTTGGTAGTGCTAGAGTTCCAACACTGTGTTTCTACCACCAGTCTGTCTGACGGTGGGGTCAAAAGTCTTAGGAACCGGCGTGCATGTATTATGAGAATGATGAATGTAGATGAGAGGACGGGAGGTGTATCAGGACAGGGATATCTAGCGATCCATACTCTCTGCCTAGCCCGTTAGGGACCTGGCGTGAATATACATAGGCACATATTCTGTAATTTTTTTTTGTCATAAAGTTGACAGACAAGCAGACTGGCCACCTGATGGAAAGTGGTCACCGTCGCCTATAAACATTTGCAACATCTGGGGAGTTGCCAACGCGCTGCCAGCTCTGAAGGACTCCTTTGACGCCATTTTTGAAGAACCCCTTAATGTAGTACCGAGGGAACACCTCAGAAGGAAGTTCGTTCTACAATTTACACTTTCTGGGCAGGAACGAACGTGAAAACCGCACCGTTGAACACTGCCAGGTGTCCAGTCGGTGAGGGTGAAACTTTTCTCTTCGGCGGGTAGTACGGTGTAGGAAAAGAGATGGTGGCACCATGTCTAACAATTCGACAGAGCACTTACCATTGTAGAGACGGTATAACACTCACAGACTCCCAATGTATCTGCGCAGGCTCAGACGTTCGAGCCTGTCAGTAAGTCCTGGGTCGGTTAACAATACGAACAGCGCGTCTTTGTAGGGAGTCCAGTGGACCAAGCTGGTATTTGGGAGCTCCCGCCCACAAATGAGAGCAGTATTCCATAGTAAAGTAGCCATGTAATGGAAGTGGCAAACAAGTATACAGTTCACATTGATGTTAAGTGATGACTGCAGCCTATAGACACCAACACAAAGACCAAGGTCAAAATGCAGACGCGTTACCACTCCTGAGGCCTAAGGTGTTATGCTTCTGTGCCGGAAATTACAGGGCCGTACATTACCATCTTACCGGAACACGATAGTGCTGAATACTACCATTTAGCGGCAAGTATATTAGGTAATGCGGTGGTGCCTACGCTCGCGAGCTCCGTCACTGCAGCAGAGAATAGGTAATAATACTACGTATGGAATGGACACTTCGACGTCCCGCCCGATTTCCCCGCATCACCCAACCACCTTCCCTCTTATGAGCGACGGTTGGTATTTTCTACGTGCTACGCACACAGATCCACGTGTAAATACACGTCACTGATTGATGTCTGTATAATAGAGACCAAATTAAGTGTTTGTATGGAATTTTGGCGGAGGTGTCCGCGGTGTGACTGAAGCTCTACCACCAGTTGTCAGAATACAGTGTAGCTACTCGGTAGTATAACTATATCACACACAAAACAACATTCCTCAAAATGAACTTCAGTTATTAACATTGTGTGGATAACAGGAGCCTAATGTAGTAGATTGGATTATGTTCCGTGTACCATTTGTACAAGTCTATACATCAACATTTCATTTTCTTAGTGAAAGCATTTGATTTATAACCGAGCTGGGGCGTTGTATGCCGACTGATTTCTATAGATCATCTGTGGATAAGTCTTAATGACGGTAGCATGGGATAGGGCGGTCATATTTTAAAAGTTCATGTACATTTATTTACTTACTAGCTGACAAGGCAAATATTGTTCTGATATTGTTCTGACAAATAATAATGTATAGAAATAAAAAAAATGCGAACTTGGAACTTAGGTCAAAAGTCTTAGGAATCGGCGTGCATTTATGAAGAGAATGATGAAGGTAGACGAGGCACGAGAGGTATGTCAGGACTGGGATATATGGCGTTCTACACTTTCTGCCTACCCCGTTAGGGACCTGGCGTGAAGATACATAAATACATAAGAACTTGGAATCGTCGCGGGTTCGATCCCCGCACCAGTACAAATACTTGTATGGCCTACAGATATTTGTTTCGGAGCTGGGTGTTTGTGTATGTGTTATGTGTGTACAACGGCATCCACGACACAGGTTTATACCTAGTGTGGGGCTGTGAGTGTAAAGTTAAAATTCCGAACTCCATGTTGCTGCACTGAGTTGCCGTTCGTAAATGCAAGACGACCGCATACTTCAGTGTGTGTACTCGGACTCTTCGTTGTTCGGTTATGGTTTGGTTGGAAGTTTCCATCTTGCGCACTCCTTCCATCTTGCCCTCCCTTCCCTACTAAAGAATTCTCCCTCACTAGTAGTCACTTCCCTATGTCTGTGAGGTACAGATAACAAATTGTGGTGGAAGCAATATAAAAAAACCTTAATGAAATATATGCTTACTGGCCAATCCACACATCGGCCCTATATGTTTTGTTCGAGAGAAAGTGATTTGTGCCGATTTATTCCCCATCCATTCTAAATGCAAAAGTCCATAAATTATACCTTCGCTTTCCCGATGCGGACAGTTCTCTAATGCTTGTTCATTGAATTGAATATATTCTTAGTCACTTAATACATTTAATTACGTTTTCTTACGTGACGAGATTATTCTGATACACCTATGGCCGAATACTCAAACGTCACTCAATTTTAAGCAACCCTCAAATGTGCGCTATCTCTATCGTTTTAACGTGTTTGATAAAGATAGAAGACTTTTAAGTTCCACTTAGATTTAAGTGACGTTTGAGTATTTGGCCGCTATACCAGAGAATATGTAATAATACTACGTATAGAATGGACACTTCGATGTCCCGCCCGACTTCCCCGCATCACCCAACCTCCTCCCCTCTTATGGGCGACGGTGGGTATTTTGTACGTACTACGCATACAGGTGCACGTGTCACTGATTGATGTCTGTGTAAAACCAAATAGAAACCAAATTAAGCGTTTGTATGGAATTTTGGGGGAGTGTCCGCGGTGTGCCTATACAGTGAAACTTTTGTCTTATCTTTTTGTAATGGAAGTGGCAAACAGGCTTGCAGTTCACATTGATTTTAAGTGATGACTGTAGCCTATAGACACCCATACAAAGACCAAGGCTATAATGCAGATGCGTTACCACTCCTGAGGCCTAAGGTGTTACGTCTCTGTGCCGGAAATTACAAGGCCGTACATTACCACCTGACCGGAACATGATAGTGCAGAACACTACTATTTAGCGGCAAGTATATTACGTAATGCAGTGGTGTCTACGCCTGCGAGATCCGTCACTGGAGCTTTACCACCTGTAAAAATAATAATAATATCGTAATATTACTAACTTAACTGACGAGTTGTGGGTGTTTGCACGTTTATAATGTATGGTCCCGTAATAACAATCACACGGAGACATAATAACTTAGGTTTCAGGAGTGGCAACGTATCTGCATTTAGTCCTCTGTTTTTTTTTCTCATAGATGTTTATAGGCTGCAGTCATCATTTAACATCTTTGCGAGCTGCATGGTTGCTTTCCACCTTTGTTACATAAAAAATGGCTTTTACCTCTGTTTACCCTTTCGGGGAATATAGACGTGTTGTCACGTTTTATTGACTTAACTACTTTTATCACAAGCATCACATGTCGTGTGCCTTTATTAATATGTTAAGACAAGCTGACCCGGCTTACTATTTCCCTTCAATTTCTTCATATTTTCTTACCTTTTAAACCTTCCCTGGACTTCCGAAAATCATTCAAAACCAAAATTAGCCAAATCGGTCCAGCCGTTCTCGAGTTTTAGCGAGACTAACGAACAGCAATTGATTTTTATATAGAAGAAGATAGATAGAGCCATGTGTGAATGAAACTTAATCGAACAGATTAACTTTGATAAGCTAGTGTGCGTGTGAATATTCGAAAACACAGTTAAACTATATTTTTACGTAATGAGGGTAGTAAATTTGCATGCAGTTCATATTTATTTATTTATTTATTTATCACCACAATAACCTTAACAACTACACAGTTTAACATAATAAAAACATAAAAAGTCGTGAGTTATTATTAAAGTAAATTGTGGGAGACTGGTGCCTAAACTAAGCAAAGCCTGTATTTCAGGACACCAGCTCTTCCCTCATAAGAAAGGATTACAGAAATTCATGAAGAATACATTGTGCTAATAATAAGGTAGATTAGGTGGTATGTATGTGGTTATACATATGGTAATTAACGTATACACAAAAATCACAAGACCAAGGCTGACCTACCATGACCAAATAGGTCGAGTTCTGTCTGATGGTGGTGTCAAAAGTCTTAGGAATCGGCGTGCATGTATGAAGAGAATGATGAAGGTAGACGAGGCACGAGAGGTTTGTCAGAACCGGGATGTCTGGCGCTCTACACTCTCTGCCTACCCCGTTAGGGACCTGGCGTGAAGATACATACATACATACAAAAATCACATGTCAAAATTTTAAAACAATATTACATTTTATCAATCAGCTACCAATCCAACACACTTTGTAGCAATAAGTTCAAGTTTCTGTAATACTAACATAAAAGGTAAGAGAATAATTTCGTAATTTCATTTCAACTGTGGCATGACTCCATGGATTTACGAAACTTTGCGAAAGTTAGAATCCTTTGAATTTTGTTGCGCCATATCACGTGTATGGAACGAAGCCTGATGATTTCTTGTGAATGAAATATCTGTGAGACATATTAAAATTCTTTGACATTTTATTATTTTTTTAGGGTTCCTTCGCTCTCTTTCGCGATTACGTGTAGAACATTTTATGATGAACATAGCAACAGAAGTATGACACCTTAGGCCTCAGGAGTGGTAACGCATCTGCATTTCGACCTTGGTCTTCGTGTGGGTGTCTATAGGCTACAGTCATCACTTAACATCAATGTGAACTGCATGCTGCGCCAATTTCTGATAAAGTCAAGTGTCTGCCAATCATATTTCATTTTGGATGAGTAAGGAGGATAGCGTCACTTTAATCACTTAAAAAATAATTATAAATGTTTAAAGATATAGAAAATAAAAACGAGACTTAAGATTTAAAAATCAGTCTTAAGAAAAGGAAAGTTGATCGTATTTTAATTGGTCAAGATAGCGCGGATACTGCGCGTGCGCCGCCCACGCAGGAGGCATTACACCGCTGACAACAGACTACAGACAGAGTACAACCCGTTTATTTCCTTGTTCAAATTTGTTAATATGAAATAATTAAAGAAAGGGAGTAAAATATAACAGTACTTAATATCCATTTTAACTCAAGGAAGCTTAAGGCGCGAATTCTTCTGCTAATGCAATTAGACAAATGAACAATGGCGGTCAAACCATTACAATAGAGTGACTATTCTAGTAGCAAATCCAAAAAACAGGATGCGGGATGGGAAGCATCCGCTAAAAAGGAACTTCATTGTAGCTTTACATTTTTAAGGCACTCCTCTTGCCATTGGTAAGCGTATTGGTATCCTGGGCGTCGACATATCGAACGAAGTCCAATTCGGGTGTCGAATTGAGTGTCCAAGTTAGTATTCAAACAGCAATGATGCGATGCTTCACGAAGGGAGGCAGTATTTCAAATCGGATCAATTAAAACAGCTTTATAAAGCCCAAGTCTTCGGCGTCTGGAATACTGTTCTCATTTTTGGACGGGAGCCCCCAAATTCTAGTTTGGTCCACTTGAATACCTACAAAAACATTGTTATCATCGTTAACTATACAGGAGTCACTGACAGACTCGAACATCTGAGCCTGCGACGAGACATTGGGTATATTGGGGACATTGATTGGTCTGTGTCTGTTTAGCATTTACCACTCCACTATGCTGAATTGTTTCCTATTATTTTGGTGCGACCGTCTTATTTTCTGCACCGCACTACCCATCGAAGAGGGAATAGAGAGAAGAGAAGAGAAGTGGACACATGGCAGTTCTCAACGGTGCGGTTTTCGGGTTCGTTTTTGCTCAAGTACGAGTAAATTTTGAGACGAACTTCAGGCGTTCCTTCGAAAATGACCAAATGACCGTCGGAAATTTTCAAAAATGGCGTCAAAGAGTCCTTTAGAGCTGATTGCTAACGGCATCTTTCCTGGTGTTGCAAATGTTCATAGGCGACGATGACCACTTTTCTCCTGGTGCGTCTGCTTGTTTTTCAACTTTTTGACATAAAAAAGATTTCGTATAAATGCACCGGTACAGTCACGTAATGGCTTGTAAAGTACAAACTTATTGAGATGAATACATGAGATAAAAATGACATTAAATAATTATATTTCTTAACGACATAATATATCAATGTTACGTTTACTTCTGCATAAACTCAATTAATTTAATTTCACGACTATTTTCACGCAACAGTATATGTAATTCAAAGTTATTAGTTTAAACTGATTGAGTTTTTAATTGAATCTGACGGTAATAATGTTAAAAACACTTTAATTGGTGCTACGGGAGTTGGTTTCGAAACAGCTACTGTGTTTTAAACCGGTTCAAATTATGTAACGATTAGTTATAATTACTGTTGAAGTATGTTTGTTTGGTAGAATTGTTAATAAAATTGTTACAATACATAATTGGAAAAGGTGCGGTAATGCACAGATTTTTTTTTATCAAATACCATACAACATAAAAGGATTTGTCACTTAGTGACCACGTTTCCCAATCGGTAACACAGAAAATGAACAAAATAAAACCGATTAAGTGCGTGTCGGGCCACGCCATAGAGCAACACCGGAGGGGAGTAGCCATATGTAGGCTTTCCCCTCTGTCAAAGTACAAGCCTATACCTGTCGCCTAGATGTTTAAGTGTGTGCGTGAAATTGTTTCTGTATTTTATTAAAGTGAAGGTGTGAGTTTCGTAGTAATAGACGATTTTTTTAGTGTGCGTGTGTGTCGCACACATTTCCCGCCGCAAAAAATTACAGACTGTTTTGCATTGGTAAAACACGCTATGGCTACTCCTCTCCGGTCCGCCGCGACCGGTGGGCCGCGTTGCTCTATGGGCTTCTAAACCCTGCAATATTTTTCAAAGACCAATCCAGCGATACCTCGCACGATGGCATCGTGTATACCTACTAAGTATTTTATCTATGTACGAGTATTTTCACGCCAAGTCCTTAACGGGGTAGGAATAGAGCCAGATACCCCGGCATGACACATTCCGTACTTCGTCTACATTCATTATTCTCTTCATACATGCACGCCGATTCCTAAGACTCCACCCCACCCACAGTACTCGACCTATTTGGTCAAGGTAGGTCAGTCTTGGTCTTCCTTTGCAACCATCTACATTCGCATTATATCTGTTTAGTCATTCGCTCATTCGACATTCTTTCTACGAGTATGCTATACTATCGACATAATAATGACACTAGCAATATTAAGTCGCAACCTATGGACACTTTAAAAAGATTAGAAAGTGACTGATAAGCTACAGGCTGGAGGCAGATCTAATCTGAACCAGTAACTGACATCCGCAGTGACGTTGAGAAAGGAGGATTACATATAGACAGACAGTCCGGATGTGAAAAACATTGTATGTATATTCGTTTATGAAGTGAAAGGGAAAATTGACTGAAAGGAGAGTTCCAAAAATGTACGGAGCTTAAACCTTATTTTTAATGTAATGGAAGTGGCAAACAAGCATGCAGTTCACATTGATGTTAAGTGATGACTGCAGCCTATAGACACCTACACAAAAACCAAGGTCAAAATGCAGATGCGTTACCACTCCTGAGGCCTAAGATGTTATTTATTTATTTAACTTCTATGCACATATAAAAGGTAGGTACATAAGGCGGACTTAATGCTACTACAAGGCATTATCGACCAGTCAACCTTTGAGTAGTGTTGAAAATTTAACTGGTCAGCACCAGTTAAATTTTCTTTAAAAAGAGGTCAGAATGTTATAAATAATAAGGTTAATTAAAATGGATACATATAAAAATGTGTAAACAACGTAAAAAATATACTAAATAAACATATTTATATAATAGATAAATAAATATATGCATACATATTACACAAATATAAACATATAATAATATAAAAATATATTGATATATTATAAATATGAAGTACAAGTCTTTAATTAAACATCTGTTTTATGTGTCATTATTAAACCCAATGAGTCATATTCATGTTATAAGAAATAGGGATATTAGGTAATGGGGTGGTGCCTACGCCCGCTAGCTCCGTCACTGGAGCTCTACCACCAGTTACCTGCATCTTGTACGCTATATTGAGAGAAGAAGCATAAATACTAAATCATTTTCAGGTATTCAAATCGTTTATAATACCTTCAATTAACTGTCGTAAGTATATTTCAAAAATAAGAATGTCGTAGTAGCAATATTGTGACATAATTGGTATCATACAAAAATTAAATAAAATAAATATTTCCGACAAAAAAACAACGATTCATATTATTTTTTGAGCATTATGCCATGACTTTACGTATTTTTCCTTATCTTTTGACGTACAAGGCGCGGGTCCAACATGGTCCTTTAAATAAGAAAACTGGCCGATTACGTGATGACTTAACATCCATGTGAACTGCATGCTTGTTTCCCACCTTGGTTACATTAAAAATAGTTTTTGAGTGTAGGGCAACACTGACCAGGTTTTCCTAGAATTCCTACGGGAATGGGAACGCCGCTGTATAAAGTGTTTTTATAAAACTCAATGTTTTATGGCGCGAATCAATTGACATTCATCGGCATTTATAAACTCCGGGGGTCCCATTGACAATTTGCTCAGTTAGAAAGATATCTCACAATTTGTAGTGCATTTGCGACGAGCCAGTTGGTCCAGAGGTGGTGAAGATCGTTTGAATTGAGGTCAAGGGTTCGATCCTCAGCCGGGACAAATATTGTTTAATATGGCCTACAGATATTTGTTTTGGGTCTGGGTGTTTGTGTATGTGTTGTGTGTGAACAACGGTACCCACGACACAGGTTTATACCTAGTGTAGAACACAAATAAAAAATTCGCTTACACTCACAGCCCCTGTGAGTGTAAGCGAATTTTTTATTTGTGTTCTACTTTAAAATGAATTTTAAATGATAACGTTTTTCGAGAACAATTCAAGAAAATACAAATTACGTTTTTTAATGACATCAAAACCACTTTAGTCCTGGCGTTTAATGTACTTGTATATAGGAGCAGAAGTGTACTTGCTAAAAAAGGTCATTATTAAAACTGAACTCATTTACACTTCAGCCGTTTTCTTATCTTTAAGTTCCAAATTTGTTATGGTTTTAATTTGTTAAACTAATTTTATTACCCGATGAAGACATAATTGGAGTGTGTTACTCGTTATCACTGAATTTAATTTATTTTAACGTCAAAACATACATTAACGCAGGCATAACACTTTTTTATTCGCCTTAAATGTATTTTCGATTGAAAAGGTTTTTCGTGTTAGTAATACGACGGAAGCGAATGTAGCGCTCGCGACCCTAAACGGGTACAAAAGTTAAGGTCATCAATTTTATTTTTTTTAATCTTTAAGGTGATGGCAACTAATTTAAAAGCGAATACCGTTAAAAGCTTTCCTGACACTGATAAAAAATGTTACTGGGAAACGCGGCCATATCTTATCTTCGGAGTTGCCATAGAATTAAATTTATACTTTAATGAGACCTAAAAAAACTGTATCAGGTGCGAATATTTTTGTTAAATATTATTAGGTAGAAGTATCGTTAAACTTGAGTTTTACAGGTGGTACATATAATAAAATAATATTATTGAAGGAAGAATATTAGCAAAAGGTGCAGAAATATTTTTTAGCAAATACAGTATGTCGTTGGCCCTGCACCCTATACCCAGCTGCCTAGCGGTGGCCCCGCTGTCAGATAGGGACGTGGTGGGGCCGTGGTGGGGGTGGTTGAGGGTTAGTTCATCCCGCTGCCCCAGGGCCCTGTGTGCCCCTGGACTCCTCCACCTGGGCGTCTTGGGACGCCTAGTGTTGTTAGTGGTCGGGGCAGAACCTTCGAGCGACGGACTAGGGGGAGTCCGTGAACCCTGAACCTGAATGGAGAGGTCTTGGGCTGGCTGGCGTGCAGGAGTTCCGAACGCCACTAGTAGTGGTTGGAGCAGAAAGGCTCCGAGAAGGTCTCGGCGACGAGCAGCCGCCAGTGGGGTCGCGGATGTGTGCGATGGCGTTCCCGAGACCCCGCCGTTGATGGCGGACGAGTCGCACCCAGGGGGTTCAATGGGTAGACGGATGCCTTTCCCGGAGTCCCAAATAACCCACCCCTCTCCCCAAGGGTGGGTATGCGTAACGCAATATCCCCTGGTAAAAAAAAAGTTAATATCTACTATAGGGCTGTGAGTGTATATCTTATTTTCTCCCCCGTTAAATTTTGTGAATTTATGTATCTCTCTTTTTACTATCGCTTTTTAGTTTCATCAACTTTTAAAAGTAATTAGACTCACAAGTGCTTGGATAGTCGAATGCAACGTAGTATACGTTGCACTCGACTATCTAAGCTAAATTGCTTTAGTATTTAGACTGGTGTGACCGAGACTAACTTTCACGAGAGCTACCGTGATGTGAACGATAATATCTAGTTATAGTACAGTTCTCTGTTGCTCTATCAAATAAATGTGTATAGCTGTTTGAAAATTTTAAATACGAGTTTTAACAGGTACTAGTGTTCTTTCTCGTCCATACAGCAACACGGGCCACCGGCCGCGGCGGATTGAAGGGGAGTAACCATATGCAGGCTTTCCCCTCTGTCAAAGTACAAGCCCAAGTGGGCCTATGCCTGTCGCCTAGAAATGTGTGCGTGAAATTGTTTATGTATATTGTTAAAGCCAAGGAGTGAGTTTCTTAATAATAGACAATTTTTGTAGTGTGTGTGTATAAGTCACACGCATTTCCCACGCAATAAAATATTACAGCCTGTTTCGCATCGGTAATAAACGCTATGGCTACTCCCCTCCGGTCCGGTGGTCCACGTTGCTCTATGTTCACGTATGAAATATTTTTATTTTATGTAAGGAGGAGGCAAACAATAATGGAGCTCACATTGATGTTAGGTGATGACTGCAGCCTATACTTAGACGTCTACACAAAAACCAGAGGTCAAAATGCAGATACGTTGCCACCCCTGATACCTAAGTTGTTATGTCTATGTGACAGTTATTACAGGGCCAAACATTACCATCTAAACGGAACACACTAGAGCTAACACTACCATTTGGCGGCAGATAGATTGGGTAATGTGGTGGTGCCTGCGCCTTAGAGCTCCTACACAGGAACTCTACCACCAGTGGAAATAAATAAATAAATAATCCATTTCAACACTATTCACTTCAAAGAATGCACTATTTGCTCCAAAGACATATTTTAATGTCATATCTAACATCCCATTCAACTGTGCTCATATTGACGTAAGTCAAAAGATAAAGATCTTTATAAATGGGAGGGAAGTCCCAAATTTTATCACAGATCCCCGCAGCTGCTTGCACGGGTTGTGTGAATTCGATTAAACTGATATTAAATTAATAAATTATCTTTTGGGGGCGCGTGCTAAAAGCCCTTTTGAGACTGATCCCTTATTAGTAAGCGATGCCATAGCTCTTACGACTTGAATATAGAATGCGATTATTTATTAGTTTACGAGTGTTTGGAATTTTAATAAGTATGACCGATGCAAAACAGTCATCAGTTCGGGGGGAATATCGTGTGACACACACATACACACCAAAAATTGTCTATTACTAAGAATCTTACACCTTATCTTTAACAAAATACATTAACAATTTCACGCAAACAATTAAACATTTCGGCGGTAGGCATAGAAACACTTTTGCTCGTACTTTGACAGAGGGGAAAGCCCGCATGGCTACTCCCCTCCGGTCCGCCGCGGCCGGTGGCCCGTGTTGCTCTATGCTGCAGCTTATAGAGTAGACAATACAAAGATATAGACAGCTGCACTGACCATCGATATTTATGACTGGAAGGACTCAAATTAATTGTGATTTTGTATTGGACCACACAGAAAATAAGCAAATAATAAGGAAGTAACCGAGATATTATATTACTTTACATTACTGACGTAATTATAATAATTCCCATGATAACGTTGATTCATTTGAGTTGTCTTCTGTAGAGTCGGCAAAAGAAGGCTGATGTATTTTCCATTTTTTTTCAATTTCAATTTTATTTGCATAAACATGTTACATGGCATTATGACCAACACTTCATGTGTTGGTCATAATGCCCTTGGTCATAATGCCCCCCCTGCAAGGGTATAACAAATTTTTAATGTCCATAAATAATAATAATATCTAATACATGTCGTTACTTATTAATTATGAAATAGATTATGTATGTATGTATCTTCACGCCAGGTCCCTAACGGGGTAGGCAGAGAGTGTAGAGCGCCAGATATCCCGGTTCAGACAAACCTCTCGTGCCTCGTCTACCTTCATCATTCTCTTCATACATGCACGCCGATTCCTAAGACTTTTGACCCCACCATCAGACAGAACTCGACCTATTTGGTCATGGTAGGTCAGCCTATAGAATATATTAATTAAATTATTTTACATTTACATAATATTTACTAATTTTATAATAGCATTTGTCAATTAAATAATTATTTAATGTCGTTACAATTTTTTTATAATTTTCTATTAGTCGAATGTGGTTGGGTAATGCGTTATACAATTTTATGGACATACAATACGGCCCCGATCCAAGCAAAGACAAAGTGGCCTTGGGCAGGACCAATTTATTCCTTTGTCTTAGTTGAATACGCGAATTAATATTATCAGTTTTATTATACAATTCCATATTTTTCTTCACTTGTTTGCACGATTCTAAAATATAGAATGAAATTACAGTTAGGATTTTATATCGGGTGAAATATGGCCCGCAACTGTCTAATTTGTTTATATTGGCTAGGATTCTGATACATATTTTTTGGGCGACTAACAGTTTATGTACGTCAGTGCTATTTCCCCACAGTGGTTTTCCATAACGAAGCCATGCATGCGCATATGCGTGGTACGCTAGTTTGGCTGTATTTGTGGATCTTTTTAATTCGTAAAGAGCATATGTAAATCTTGACAACTTATTTAATATGTATTCAATATGACACTTCCAATTCAAGTTACTGTCTAAATTAATACCTAGCAATGAGAAATTATTTACGCATTCTAGCTTAGTACTATTTATAGAGAATTTAATATACGGTTTTTTTTTCAGAGTTTTGAAAGTCATTCATTTAGTTTTTTTTAAGTTTAATGTTAGATTTAGTTCTTTTAGCCAGGAAATTATCTCATTTGTAACATTTTGCAGCTTATTGTTTATTTCAGATTCATTTTTTATGGAGAGTATTACCGACATATCATCAGCAATTAGTATGGATGTATGTATGTATGTATCTTCACGCCAGGTCCCTAACGGGGTAGGCAGAGAGTGTAGAGCGCCAGATATCCCGGTTCAGACAAACCTCTCGTGCCTCGTCTACCTTCATCATTCTCTTCATACATGCACGCCGATTCCTAAGACTTTTGACCCCACCATCAGACAGAACTCGACCTATTTGGTCATGGTAGGTCAGCCTTGGTCTTCCTGGGCCTCTGCAACCATCCACATTCGCATTGTATATCTGTTTAGTCATTCGCTCATTCGACATTCTTTCTATATGCCCGAACCATCGGAGCATGCCTTTTTTCATTTTTACACCGATACTATCATTCACACAAAGTCTCTTTCTTACATCTTCATTACGAACGCGATCGGTGAGTGATACACCGCAGATCTTGCGCAAAGATCTCATCTCGACCGCGTAGTATGGATGTGTCTTTTAAAATTGTGGGCAAGTTATTTATATACATAAGAAAGAGAAAACACCCTATCACACTTCCCTGGAGGATGGACTTTGACAGTATTTTACTTTCTGATCTGACATTAACTATTGTATTTGTATCCAGGCACTTATGCTGAATTTCTACAGATTGCAAACGGTTTTTAAAATAAGAACTAATCCAGTCGTGGGTGACCCCTCTAATACCCATGCTGTAGAGTTTTTGGAGTAGAATATTTGGTACTTCGCGATCATAAGCTTTACTCATATCTAACAAATCCCCACCGCATAGTCTTTCTTATTAATAATATCTAAAAATTTTTGAGTGTATTTAAAAACAGCTATCGTTCTAGATCGGTTTCGCCGGAATCCATTTTGATTGTCATCTAATATTTTGAATTTTTCACAGAACGAGGTCAAGCGGTTGGTCATAGCAGATTCAAATATTTTTGAAAAGACTGGTAATAGAGCTATTTTAAATAGAGATGAAACGGATAGTGGTTGGGCCGGATACCGGATATTCGGCAAGCTACGAGGCCGGAGCGCCGGATATCTGGCAACCGGATACACTACATACATCAAACAACTTACATTACATAAAAAGTACAACAAAAAAACAGAATATTAAACTAGAAATTATGAGGAAAAAAACTGCATTGTTAGATATCGCAAAGTAATTGTGCAAGAATGATTAAATTACTGGCGATTATTAACATACTAGTAATAAAGTGTTTTGCCGTAAATGTACGTAGAGAATGGAATATATTTCAAAATATGATTTGTGTTGAGATTGTAAAAAAATGGCCTCGTCGACGCATACTAATGTAATATGCTGTTGATGTAGGCAGGTGACAATAATATAAATATCTGCTTAATTTTAATATCATTTATATTTATTTAGTACTAGCTGTCCCGGCAAACTTCGTATTGCCTCACAAAGAAATAATGTGTCCAAGGTTTAAAATAAAATACGCTTACACATATCTAGTATCTGTATACATATCTAGTAATATTGGAAAAGGTATATTCGGTACTTCAAAATGCTGAATTTCGCTAATTTGGCACGCAGTTTACTGCATACTGTGTTAATGTGGGTAGCCCAATTAAACCTGGCGTCTATAGTTAAACCAAGGTCAGTTATTTGTGAGACCTTGTCAATGCATTTGCACTTACAATATAAATTATTTTCATGCAGGCATCTATGATCGTGTGCAATCAAATCAATATCAGGTGTTAATTTTATTATATGCTGATATATGCATAACCTTGGTTTTTTGTGTATTAATAACCAGACCTGCATTATTTGACCATTTTAAGAGCATTGTGGGTGTTTTAATGCTAAATTATAGCGGCCCGCCCCGACTTCGCGCGGTGCAATGCAATGCAATGCAATTGCATTGATGATTTGATTTTTTACACCTTGTGTCTGAAAAACCCAAATATCTTACGGAACCCTATTTTTTCCAAAATAAAATATAGCCTATGTTACCCGTGGATAATGTAACTTTCGAAAAGTGAAAGAATTTTTAAAATCGGTCCAGTAGTTATTGAGCCTATTCAATACAACCAAACAAACAAAGTTTTCCTCTTTATAATATTATAATAATAATAAATAATAATAATTAATAATAATAATATAAATAAATAAATAATAATAATAATATAGTGTAGATGAAGAAAATAAATATATTTGAGAGGGCTCAGACTAGAGTATGCACTAACGTTAACTGGTGTATATTAAAACTAAGATTGTTTTTTAAATCAACCCGAAGATTCGACGTGTATGCCTAGGAACCACGGCAGCTAAAAAGCAACCGATATGTCGGGTTGATTTTAAAAATAATTTTAGTTTAATATACGCGAGATAAATCCGTAATGAAGATGGTTAAAAACTGTTTTATTTCAATGATTGAAGCTCGCGAAAATCTTAAAACATATTGTCTTTGTTATTCAAACATATGAGTTGTGTCTTACACAAAATAGCCTTTCAGTATACCCGATATATCGACGACCCGGTTAGTCCAGCAGTGTGAGATGACCGTTTGATTCGAAGGTTCGTGGGTTCGATCCCCGCACCGGGACAAATGTTTGTATGGCCTACAGATATTTGTTTCGGGTCTGGGTGTTCGTGTATGTGTTGTTTGTATATAATGGCACCCACGACACAGGTTTATACCTACTGTGGGGCTGTGAGTGTAAGCGTATTTTATTATTTATTATACAGGGTTATTTGTAACCAGGGCATAATTCTTAAAGGGAAGTTTCGGCTCATCAAGACTAACACTTTTGTTGTACAACTTTTTCTAATTCAATATTTTTTTACCATACAAAAAATAATAAATAGAATTTGCAGTTCTAATACTTCTTAACTTCACATTACGTAAACAACTGACGTCTGTACCTATGTAAAAATACACCTATGAAACGTAGTGCTAACAATTGATAGAAGTCCCATTCGAAACGATTTTATTTCTTATCATGTTATGTACTGCGTTTATGTTCTTCGTTTTGGCAAAAGTCATAGAACAAAAGTTGTTAGTCTTAACGTACCTAACTCACCTTTGCCGATTTATGCGTTAGATATATTTAACCCTGTAAATATTAGTATTACGGTTAGGTATTGAAACATGACATTCACTATACTGTCCTAACTTCGGAAGTGCAACTGCAAATTCTCCTTGACATGCCGATCAATCCCGATACTCAGGTTTTGTTATAGTATCCTGCTGGTATGATTATAATGTATATATATATATATATTTTATGCCATGTGGGTGACAAACAAGTGTGCAGTTCACATTGAGGTTAAGTGATAACTGCAGCCTATAGACACCCACAGAAAGACCAGAGGTCAGTCAAAATGCAGATGCGTTGCCACCGATGAGACCTTAGTTGTTTTGTCTCTGTGATAGTTATAACGGGGTCATACATTACCATCTAACCGAAACACGATAGTACTGCCAGATAGATTAGGTAATGCGGTGGTGCCTACGCCCTCGAGTGCCTACAGGAGCTAAGAGCTCGAGGGTGATCTTATGTATCTGCATTTGACCTCTGGTTTTTGTGTAGATACCTATAAGCTGCAGTTGTCACCTAACATCCATTTGAACTACATGCTCTTTTGTCACCTTTATTGCATAAAAATATAAGTATACATAATCAGTCACCGAGATGGTTATTATGTTTAGAGAGCAAAATACCTACAATGTAAATAAATAACGACATCATTTCATGTTATGGTCAGCTAAATCAGTATTCTTATCGAAGAACACTAAAATAAATAAACAAGATTGTATTGTTATAAATAAGTAATAGGCATGAACATAAATAATGTATTGTGCATATTGAATAAGATAATTTGTACATTTGACTTATTATAAATTATACATCGATGTTTTAAATCATAATAATTGTGTAGTGTTATACTATAGTAAAGACAGGTTGTAAGGAATCTTGAAATAAATATTCAATGGCGATGTAAACCTTGTTATAATTGTTACGGAAAATGTATTATACCACATGGCAAACAAATCTATAATATAAAAATAAGTCGGGTTTTCCTTCCTGACGCTATAACTCCAGAACGCAAAAAAAAAAAAAGAAAATTCAGGAAAAAAATATTATAAAACGACATCCACGCTTGCGAAGCCGCGGGCAACAGCTAGTTTGATATAAATGTTTTTCTTTAAGAAATCAACTCTTTATTTGCTATTGATAGCACTGGATACAAAATTAAACGTAAAGCGCATATTACGAATATTGATAATTTATACGATATCATACATAGTACAAGATGGTGAAGTAAAGATCATTTGTAACTTGGTTTAATTAGCTATGCTAACAAAAGAAGATGATCATAGAATATATTTACGAGGGAGTGTTAAATATTTAATATTCATTCAAATGAAAAAAAAATACACAAGAATCGAATAAAAGTTACACTTTCGGGAACTTCAAATTTAAATTGCGTTTTATATTACAGCACCGATAGTGATCAAAGGCACCGATCGTAAAGATACGGAAGAATTTACGAGGAATCCCACTTTTACTTCGATATTCGCCCTTTAAGTATGTTTGCTGATCAATTATAGACTTAATGGCTCAGAGTCACCAAGAGAACGCGGTCAGGAATGGTAAAAACCTTGTGTAGCTGAGTTTCTACGATTAATTACTAATAGATTGGAATAATTATCATTCTAAGAACGTTTACTTCCTTCGTATAAAAACGCGAAAGTTTGAAGAGGAATCATCGCCATTAGCAGGTATTGATCGAATTGACACATTCCCCTTGTAAAGTAATCAGATTGACGTTGAAGAAATTGGTGAGATATTTACAGTGAGTAACCAAGTATTAAATCAATATGAAACTCTTCCGGTACTGACTGAGTGGTAGTTTTGACTGTGCGTAGCCTGTCACGCACAGTCAAGACTACTGGGGCCGTATTCAATTTTGGAACCGCCAAATTATCAAGACGAAGATCATGGCACGGCCACAGATCGTAGGCTAAAATTTGGTATTCAGGTTCCTTTGAGAATTAAGGGAAGCACTATCGTACTGTAAATACTTACAGAGAAAGCATTTCCAGATATCAATAGAGTAAAAAGTAGCAAGCAAAAGCTAGTGCTATTAAACTAGTTACAATAACACAATTATAGAATAACTTTTTTTTTGGCAATACGGAACTAAGAAAATCATTAAAATACATCATAATCCATAATCGCACACCAAAAACGTTTGAACTAGTTTTCCTCAATCATCAAATTCGAGGCCTAAAGCTATGAAGCGAACTCAACCAATTGCTAACATGTAATTTTCAAAGCACACAAAATAAGCCTAAACACACAGGCCAGCTAACAATTGTAAAGCTCAACTAGTCAATGCTTTCAGTGCCTTGAGCTAGATCACCCAGTATTGCTAACGCTGTGAAACAAGCAAATACTCTCAATATTAAAAAATATATATGTCCAGGAATGAGTGTAGCAAATATAACAACTAAGTACAATTTGCTAGTAACAAATCAAATGCCAGAGGATAAATTAAATAAATTTAGTCCCCATATTTTGTTCAGATTGAGAATCGAACATATCATTGAACTGAATGAATTAATTCATTATGTATGTATCTTCACGCCAGGTCCCTAACAGGGCAGGCAGAGAGTGTAGAGCGCCAGATATCCCGGTCCTGATTAATTCATTGATTTCGTAATTATATCTTAATACTTAGTTTCTAAATCTATATATTATTTATTTCTAATTAATGCATAATTTTGTATATATACCATATTTAAAAGAAAAATTTGTATAAAAATCTTGGTCCTTCGAGCCGGATATTAACTCTTGTTTATCAATTAAATTTTTCGAAACAATAAATCACAGTTGATTACAACTTACAAAAATCGTTTTATATCTTATTTCAATTTAAGTTAGGTAAAAAAAAAACAAATTTTAACGGTTTCATTCCGGATTCAAGGCTATTAATTTAAGGTCATCGTACCGATGATATAATATGATGAGTCAGGTTATAGCTACCGGCTTGACTGTTATATCTTCATTCCCATTATTTCCACCTTACAATAGATCTACTTTGTTATTTTTATGGCTGGATCGAGTCGGTTTGAATGTAGCGAATTTTATTACATATTGTAGAATTCCATAGTCCTGTATCGCGTATTGCGTATTCGAATGATTTATTTATATATCGATTGAGACGAGTGGTTTTCTGTTTTGATATAAAAAATATTATGATGGGCTTGAGCTTCGCAGTTAAATACAGAAGGCGATATAAACAAATGTAATGTTTTGAATTTTAATAAATTTGCTAACTTCATATACCTAACATTTTCAAATATACCTACGTTTTGGTATTGATTCAAGGTTTTAGCTATCCTTATGAGTTGTACGAGAAAATGAATGCACTTGAATTTTAACCCGTCAAGGTATAAGAAAAATAATATGACAATTAATTTTCAATTGTTCACTAGCCGCCGGCGGCTTCAAGTTCCTTGACGGGTGAAATAATGCAAAAAGTGCTTTTTAGAGCTTTTTTAAACATAATGAAAAGTTCATAAGGTAAGCTATAAAAGTTGCAGTATAGAAGTTCTAAATCGTAAACACTGCATAAAATTTACTGAAGTTGATGTTAAGTGATACAGCATTCAGTATGAATGACCCAGTGGTAGGCCCAAAAATGTACACTAAGGGCTCATACACAAATCCAAATTCGCAACGCAAAACAATTTTTTTCTGAATTTTCACAGCTTTTATGCTGCCTAGCAAAAGTCCACACGAGACTACTTAACATTATTATTTTTTAATATTATAAATGAATGTAGTACTGATGAGCTACCAAACTCGGTTCAGCCCTCAATACTTTTTAATAGATTTTCACAGAGAAATCGAGAGCAACCAAGGGCGCGAATTAGTAGAACATCTAGAGCGGAAGACCAATCAGTGAGACCTTAATAAGGAGAATCCAGTCACCGATATGGTGTTAAACGTATGTAATGTACTGTATATTTAAATTAAATATGATATAAATATTTATATTTAATATTAGCATGGCGCACGCGTGCATATTGATTGCTCAGGTCGGATATACATGGCCTTGGATTGCATAATACTCGTATAATATAAGGATTAAAGTAAGTAGAACGATTTAAAGAAAAATCTATAAATTAAGAAGTGGAGCAAAAACTTTGCGTGTAATTTGACAAAGTCGGTGTTAAATGAAAAATGATATACTCCGATGGTTTGAACATGCAGAACGAATGTTGAATGACAAGTTGACTTAATTTGACCAAATAGGTGGAGTACTGTGTAAATGTCGAATTGTGGAATTGTCGTTGTTGTGAATAGAGTGATGAATGAACAAGAGGTGGAAGGTGTGTAACATAGAACAACACGGGAGGGGAGTAGCCATATGCAGGCTTTCCCCTTTGTCAAAGTACAAGTGTACCTATCGCCCAGATGTTTAAATGTGTGCGTGAAATTGTTTATGCATTTTGTTAAAGTCAAGGTGTGAGTTTCGTAGTAATAGACGATTTTTGTCATGTGTGTGTATCACACATAGTTCTCCCCGCAAAAACGACAGACTGTTTTGCATCGGTAATAAACGCTATGGCTACTCCGCTCAGGTCCGCCGGCAGCCGGTGGCCCGCGTTGCTCTATGGTGTGTAAGGACCGAGATATTTGGTGTGAAGGACTTCGAGTGAAGGTATGTACACACACATTATAGGATAAAATAGCAATCTATAGTAGAATTAATATTAGCTCTGAGCTGCGATTTTTTACGCTCTCGTCTCGCTACTAATATTTTGATGATGTTATCTCAAGATTTATTGTTCCTATGCTGTACCACGATTATGTTGTCTTAACATTTCTATAACGTTCACGATGTTGAAGATTTATTATGGCTGTTAAAGCAAATCATAGACTGCAAATGAAAAAGTAAACTGCCAGTTTTAAATACATAGGGTACGCCCTCTTTAATTTTATTTTTTTTCGAATCAGAGTAAAGTGATCGGATCGGATTTGTGGGTGAATTTTATTAAACTTGAATTTAAACTGTCGTATGAATGGATTTTATAAATTTTCCAATGAGGTCATTACAGGGTTTTCTATAAACAAGATATTTATCTAAGTCTTAAACGTAGCAAACAAGCATGCAGATTACGTCGACGATGAGCAACTGTTGGTAGTTGGTAGCAATTTTTTATTTTTGGCATCGCTAATACGCATATTGCCAGTGTCGAGTAAAGCAATATTTCGTATTCGTAATAAGCAGCGTAAAAGTCAGAGCAGAGAATATATAAACGAGTCAGTCAGTCAATTATCAGTCCGTCAGTCAGAGTCACAGTCAGTAATTCGAGTAAAACGATGGCTACTTTACCAGAACATTTACAATGAAGTTTTGGCGACAATTCGAAAGGCCGTGTTATCGCACTGTTATTCTATTTCACTATACACGGGCACTGTAATAAGCCTATATCAAACAAAATGACACCAACTTTATTTAATATAACTCTAAAATACACCAAGAAAATGAAATAAAATAAGAGCCACCATACGCCTCTTTCAAAGTTCCCGCCATAACCTCAGTGGGTAGCTGATAGACATTAAATTTTCACAAAAACCAGTGCTGAAAATTCAGATGTGTTACCAACCATGCTTATGCTTCGGGGGCAAAAATAGCGGCGGCATATAAAACCATCTGTGCAAAAGACTATCACTTGGCGGCAGATGGACAATCTCCGTCAATAATCCGTTTCGTACGATCATCAATTGTAGACACGAATTAATTATGAATAGAGCTCCTTGTCGAAGTTCCTTACAAGACAGGGTTTTAAGAAAATGGCGTCAAAAGTCCTTCAGGGTTCACAGCACGTTCGTGACTCTGACAGTGTTACAACCGTTTAAAGCCGACGGTTAACTTTCGGCTAGTCCGTCTGCGTGTCTAGTATCTCCTCAATCTTCATGACATAAAAAAATAGAAGTTTTTACATAAAAATCCAGTTTATAAAATTCAAGCAAAGAAACGGTTATAAACCATTTCACTTCACATGAGTTAACGACATAAAAGTGCACGTCTGTCTTCATAAAAGTTGGCGCAAACTTGTGCTATTTACACGCGAAGCCTCTACAAGGCTTTGATTCAACTCAGCCGGTCGTAACTCCACACCGGTAGTGATGGGTATACGAGATATCGATAGAGGTCATCGGGATGTTTTCTCGTTAGATATGCATATCATTATTATAAAGTATCAATAATATTTTAGTATGGATTTGTTATTTTGTAGGGATTTATCGAACACCGAGGCCCGCCCCGGCTTCGTCCGCGCTGCTCCGTTCCTATTAGCGTGATACATAGCCTTCCTCGATAACTGGGCTATCTAACACTGAAATTTTTTTTCAAATCGGACCAGTAGTTCCTGAGATTAGCGCGTTAAAACAAACAAACAAACTCTTCAGCTTTATAATATTAGTATAGATATAGGCGATAGTATAAATTTTTTTCTGTATTTAATTTTGTTATCGATAAGTAGTAAAATAGATAGCAGTCGTTAAACCTTGTCGGAGGCCTTATGGGCGGTTTGAAAACATCCGACAGCGGATTGCCCACTAACCCACCACCCACCTCCACCAATCCGCATTGGAGCAGCGTGGTGGAGTAAGCTCCAGGCCTCCTCCCAAAAAGGGGAGAGACTCGTGCCCAGCAGTGGGACGTATAATGGGTTGCTATTTTTATTATTATCCATAAGTACAAACGAGAGATACGAAACCAATGTTCTTAAGAATGGCTAGACAAAAGTGACCAACAGCCCTACCTTGATCTTTTTATAAAAACAAGCTAAACATAGGATTATCTACCATGCACAACTTACACTTTACCATTTTAAAAAATATGTAAAGCAAATGAATTTCATTATATTTTATAAGTTAGACATAATCAATATCAGCAAAATCAATATCAATACCAAATGAGTCAAACTTTATCTATTTATTTATACCTGTTTTTGCTACGAAATATTGACTGCGAATTGAATATTTACTTATATTTAAATCCAGTATATATTAAAAGACCATAAACTTGAGCCTGGCCTCGTAACATAATTTAAGTGTATCTAATACCATAGTTAAGACTGCTGAGTCTTGTTCAGTGTTTATCATACAAGCTATAATGTTTGTGCCTCATAAATGCAGAGTTAAATACACACGTATTATGTCCCATCAATACCAATTGATTGCCTATAATTAATTATCGTATTTGCATATAATTGTCACTAAGAAATGAAACGGCCAGCAGTATCGACGTCGCTAGAAATTTCACTTTCTCACTGGAGAAATTGCTATTTCACATTGAGCTATGTAACCAGTAGCAATCAATTAAAATTATCATGTATTACAATTTGGATGAAAAATTAAATTTAACAGTCTTTATCTAAATGATAAAATTGAAAAAACGTTCGATAACTCGAGTTTCATATAATTTGACTGTTATCTTATTGACATACAATTTATAATTATAATGTTTATAGCCCGGAAACTACAACCTATTGCTGTGTGAAAGTTTCATATTATTATCAGTGTAAGTAGCATTATGTGACACAGCCCTATCAGAAGTGCACCGCCTATCGAAATTGTTGTGGCCATTGTTACTGATGTCAATTTGAACCTTCTAGAAAAGCAATAATAATGATGACTGTGATAGTACGTAAAGATAGTCTTACTTTACAGCATATGCCTCCTCTTAGTTTGCCATAGAGCGCAGTTTTTAAGCGACTTAAAAAGGATGTTATCAGTTTTACTTGTATTGTCCTTGTCTTGTCCAAGTAATGATTGCTATTCTTCTAACGACGTCCTCCCATCTACGTTGTCGTTTGCGAGGTCTCCATTTCTTTCTTTTATCGTGTCTTGGGCACCATTCTGTTACAACCTTCTACCTTTTGCTCCTAATCATATTATTACAACATATCCAACTCCATTTATGTTTTTGAATACAGTAGGTAATAACAGTGTTTCTTGTTCGATTTGTTATTGTTTTTAGTTTTATTGTCTCTCAATTTGATGATCAGTATGCTTTCAATGTTACTGCTATTCTAAATCGTTAACATAAATCTTTAACTATACAAAATACTTACGTTTTATTTATGAATGTTTGTTAAGAACGTTAAATGGACGTTTTACGTTATGTGCCGCAATAAACTTTGTAAATGGCCATTTTGGGTTTCTAAGTAATTATTTAGTTGTGTTTGTTTTATTACTATTGCCTTGCTTTTCTATTCTGTGACACTACTTAATGTGGAGAAATCATGGCTTGCGGGATAGAAGTAAGCATCACTTGTTTTTTTTTATAAAATGAAAAAGCTACGTCGGGTCCTTTTTATTAAATACTAAGTTATAGTCTCATTACATCACTAGTGTAATGGTAGCAGGCCACTAATGCTGCACTCTTGGATTCGAAACCGGATCGAAGTGCTATTTAGTAGAGTGCCTTAAGCATCTAGAATTGAAAAAGCTCGGAATCCAATTACTGTCAACGAATTATTATGAAACTTGTTGGATTGTATTGTTGATAAGGTATATTAAAATGTTTACCAATTAAAAATCGTTGCTTTTTATTTCATAATAAAATAAATAAATTAAGGCATATAATATAATACATTACGAGCTTAACTTAGTAATGTAGTGTAAAAATCGTGTTATTTAATTTCCTTAAAAGATGTACTATTGACGTATGCAATTTTTTGGCGCTGACTTTTATTTTTTTTCTTCTCTTTCGACTCATTTGCTTCCATACCGCAAATTAAACAATTTATTTCCCAGTCGAAATTTATGGAAATACTACTTCGCAGCTTCTTTTTAGGTGGAGACTGTGCAGAATCTTCTTTTGCCTGCTTTTTTTGAATCTCAATATTTTTTTCTTAATATGTTTCTGTCTGCATATTGCATGAGCATATACAAACTGAGATTCTAAAAATCGAATTAATCCATCTTGTCGCTCATTTGAAGCAGCTCTCAAAGTTGCGACTCCTCTGGTAATTTTTATTAGATCTCCTAAATCTGTGCTACAGCCTGAACCAGAACCCAATTTATCACAAATAATACAAACGATTGTATCATCATTTTCATTGTGAGTTGAATCTTCCATGGTTAATTAGAATTCTGCAATACAGGAAAATGTATGTTTCAACAAAAAGTTCCTAAAAATACTCTTAATAATTGAAAGATAAAACATAATTTCACATAGTTAGTAATTTCCTTTCTTAACCTTTAACTATGGACATTATTTTTTGGTCACGCTTCTATGGACGCGCGGTCTTACGGACCGCAACATAATTACAAAAAAAAAAATTATAAAACTTATATTGAATGTAATAGTTAATATTCCATCATTTTCTAGGGTAATCGAAATAAAGGAAAGGGGATAAATGCGATAAATAAAAAGTGCGAGCGGCCTGCCAGACCGCGCGTCCATAGTTAAAGGTTAACCTTTAACTATTTAACCTTTAAATCATTAATAAAATTAAAAAATATTATACAAAGAAATGTATGGTGATGAATTACCTACTGAAACACACAGATCTTTTGTTTTTAAACAAAGCCTTTGCAAAGCAATAATATTTTATATATTGTAATGTTTTTATTTAACAAAAATGTATCGAAACGTCTTGAAAAAATAATTATTAAATTGAAAAATATGCACAGCACAAAGAACACAACAGTACCGAAACACGTATTTCAATGGACTAACCGTACCGAGCAGCTGCCGCTGCCCTTCCCCTCCACCTTTTTTCTACCTGCTCCTTGCTTCTACGGCCCTTTTTGACTACCTGGTATCTATGAAAGATGTTTTCTAAAATGTATTTTACTTAAATTATGAATATTTTATAAAAATATTTTGATTTAAAATGTAAAAATTGACAATTTCTTGAAATTAGTGTCAAATTTTGAAAAATAAAAAAGCAACGAAAAAAAATTGGTAAACTTTTTAGTAATTTATGTATGAAACATAATGCAGAAGGTCTCACATTAATACATTGACAGTAATTGGAGTCCGAGGTCAAACTCCCCAAGCACTCCACTAATTGGTATTTTACCATTTCTCAAAATTTTCTCACTGTCACTCTCGGAAATTGTGTCAATATGTCACTAAAGGCTCGTCACCTATTGGCCAATTAGGCATGATTGGTCAATTACAGGCACAACGTAATTGGCCAATCGTGGCTGTTTGCACATACATATACTTGAATATATGCATTTACATTTGCCTACAACTACGAGAAATACGGGAGTGTAATAAAAAAAAAACATACTTAAATTACACATTTAAGTTTAAGCCATGCGACGTTATAATGCACGTAAGACGATCCTATCACTTTTATTTTACAATTCAATGCGAAAAATTAAAGTTTTGGTGCCCAAGTCGTTTCTTTAAGTGCATCTTCAAGCTTATCTGTTTAAGTACCGACGTTTACACGATAACTAATGCGACTTAAAAGGCTACGTTAAAAAAACATTAGCATAAAGATAACGTTTAACATAAACCATTGTAAGTAAAGGTAAAAGTAAGCAACAATTATTTCTAAAACGAATCTATTTTCGCAAAAGAAAAATCTAACTCGTGTACAAAACGGGGCCACGATAATTGATCACGTTCCAATACAGGCGAGAACTAACGGGTCTAGTTAACGAGAGGAGGGGTCAGTTATCGACATCGATATCTATTCTATCGTGCCCAACACATCACTAGTTGCCAGACGGGTATTATTAGGTCTTCCTGATCTCGATTCGCTACCACGACTATCATGAGTTCTAGACTGGTATATAATGTATTCAAGACTGTTTATGATCATTTTGTTTTTCATATGTTCACAATAGTGGTTTCATGTCACAATAATTTATCTCAGTTCTAAGGAATGAGTATTATAATGTTTGTGGAAGTGTGATGTCGGTCAAGCTATTGTGTAAATATCATTAATATCTTTACTCGAACAAGCTAATGATTTGTTATGTTTGAAGGAAATGTATGACATAATCTCAGTACTTTTTAGGGTTCCGTAGTAAACAAGGAAAACTTATAGTTTCGCCGTGTCCGTCTGTCTGTCTGTCTGTCTGTCCGTTCGCGGTTTAGCGCAAAAACTATTGGTACTAGAGACTTGAAATTTGGTACAAGTTTACACCATAATCACGCCGACAAAGTGGTAGAATAAAAACACGAAAAAAAAATGTAGGGTAACCTTTTTCGATTACCATATAGTGTGGATAGTGGTGGTATCGTTGGATAGGTCTTTGGTGGGGTCATGTAGGTCAAAATATTATGGGTGTACGAACATCATTTTTCGATTTAGTTAACTGTTCGTGACATAATAAGCTTTAGAGTGCAAATTTTCCGTAGAGTCAAGTGTCCTCCCCTATCAACTAAACAGTTGTTGTTAGATTTTCAAACGTTACAGCAATAGTAGCTTTATATAATGAAATTAAAAGGAAAACTATCACAGTTAAGCTGGCCTTGCAAGTTTGCGAGTAATAGTCTACCAAATGTATTTTACTCGAAAATTTCGAACATCTCCATAGAAGATATATATTTTTTTATTACATTTCTTACTCTGTAAATACACTAAATACGGAACCCGACACAGCGCGTGGCCCGACACGCACTTGACTGGGTTTTTTGTGTAAGGAAGGTGGCAAACAACCATGCACCTCACACTGATGTTAAGTGATGACTGCAGTCTAAAGACATCTACACAAAAGCATGATGTTAAAATGCAGATGCGTTGTTTCCGAGCATTTGCATACGAGTTTTTAACAATTTTTACATTTGACGATACCTAGGTATCGTTATATGTCTGATAACACTTGTTTCTAATTACTTATTCGTAGCGTACAAGTCATTGCTCCAAAAAAGGGTTTTGATTTGGGCCAAACTTTGTATAAAAGGCTATTACACGACATGGTATTCAGGGTCCGGCAGAAAGGGTAAGCTTGGCCGCGCGCCGGGTAGCCGCTTATTACACTATCCGGTCGACAGCGCCCTAATTCAATTACATACACGGGCCGCTCCGGTCGCCCTAATTAGGGCCGTAACTCCCTAAATGTTATTACACTACCATGACCCTTGCTATCGTACCCCGAATACCGTGCCGTGTAATAAGTATTTTAAAAATGTCTATCTTACAACCACAGATTAAATCGGTATTATCTTTGTATTGGGACACAGCTAATTAGTGAAGACAATAAAATTTAAATTAAATGTGACATCGACATGAATGGTTAGTGAATTTGGAGAAGCTGTGCTTTATTGTGATGATTGATCAGGGTTAAGTCAAGAGTTTACGGCAACGGTTTCTAAAGTTTTAATAATATGCATCTTGATAATAATGTATTTTGTGGATCCCTACTTTTAATGAAATGTGCGTTTGGTGTCGAATTCTTACCAGACTGATGCTTAAAATCTTCGATAGGTCTAGTATTTCTAAATTTACGGAACAGTAGGTCCAGAGGTTTAAGACCCTGCATTGCGGCAACTATTTGTATGGCCTACGGATATGTTTTCCGGGTCTGGGTATAATACTCGTATATATATCGTGTATGTGTATAACGGCACCTACGACACAGGTTTATTTTTAACCTTGTGTGATGCTGTGACTGTGCCTCATCGACGCCTTATAGTGAAAACCTCGGGAATACATTTTTTTTAATATATATTTTTTGCATTAACAGGAACAATACCTTGAAAGGCACACCTTAATCTCACTAATTTGTCAATTTGATACCTTTAGCGCTCTTTATGACATTAATTGAGAACCTCGTAAACACTCGCATCTGTCAGTTCGCCGTGAATACCTTGCAAGGAACGTATTGTTCCGTGTTAGAAAATTTATTTTTTGGGTGCATCCTACTGTACGTGAATATTTTTGCGTTTTCCAAAAGAAGGAAAACGCAAACGATCCCGTACGAAAATTTTTCAGTACGCAGTTTTTTCGGCCTTCTGAAAAGGTTCTTATTTTACACTTACGAGGTTTTCACTATAAGGCGTCGTCATAGAGAAGTCGTACTGTAATCCTGCAGTTCAAGGCTCAATAGCGAGTGATGGTTATTTGAATGCACGCAGGCTTTTACCTACATTACTTATTTTTTTATTTATAAACCTGTCCATTCCCCACGAAAAGAGGAAAGGAAGGGAATAAGTTACGTAACTTCAGGCCTGTAATCCCCGAAGGGGTAGGCAGAGGTAAATGCTTTCAAACACAAAATTGTTCAGTTTCTATTTAATTTATTATTATGTGTTTTTGATTATTATTAGTGGATATTCACTCAAGGTTCGTTTAAAAAAAAATGACGATGTGAAAGTGCTCTCCAGGAGCCTATTTTTATGAAATAAATGAATAAACTGAATAAACTGAAGCATACATGCAAACACCCACGATTAGCCGGTTACGTTTTCGGCCACAGATGGCGAGCCTGTTGACATCTCCGCACACGTTACCAAACTTTCAGGTAGGTACTGGGAATATTCTAGAAAATGGAAAAATCTCAATAGACCCAGTGATAAAGGACTTTACACCATTATCTCCGATGACCCCCTACCCGGGAATCGAACCCAGGATCTCAGCGTAGTAGTAGTGGCCTGCTACTACTAGGCTACCGGGGCAGTTAGTTAAGTTGAGGCGTGAAATTACGTTTATTTATTTACTTCTATGATCTAGTTAGGTGGTATTGTGGAGTGGTAATGCACCGCTTTGAGACTGTTGGTTTTCACGCTTATAAGAAGCAGTATTGACTTATCATCAATGTCAACTGCATGCTCATTTGATACGTTCAATACTAAAAATAATGGCGTTTTCATAAACAAATAAAAAATCGTAATTAAAACCTCTGTTTTCCAACCTTTGATCAATTATCATCTCGATTTTCTTAACATCCCGCGTAATTAAATTACATGCAATATAAAACTATAAATAACATCCTATTTATTTGCACCGATAGCCGTTCAATTAGTGTTGGCTGTTACTCGATATCTTGGATTACGTTGCTTGTTTGAATACTGATTGACAATAAATAAATCTGGTTACGTTTCTGTTTGCTCAAAGGTTTGCCATGACATTAATGGTTTGTATTAACCGTTGGTTTGTTATGGTATGTTTTGTTCCTTGTTCTCAACAGCTCGGGGTATGAATGACGCTGTAAACCAGCCGCGTTGAATAATTTTGTCACTCATTTCAATTTTCCATTTAGTACGAGTATGTAGACAGAGAAAGTGGCGCGACAGATATCCGACAGTTTTATAACTATACTTGTTTTTGCCCGCGACTTTGTCCGCGTGTACCTACTTTTATAATTTTTTTTAACTGTTGGTAGAGCTCTAGTGACGGGCGTAGGCACAACCGCATTACCTAATATACTTGCTGCTAAATGGCAGTGTTCAGCACTATCGTGTCTCGGTCAGGTGGTAATGTACGGCCCTGTAATTTCCGGCACAGAGGCATAAAGCTCGAGGCCTCAGGAGTGGTAACGCATCTTCATTTTGACCTTGGTCTTTGTGTGTGTGTCTATAGGCTGCAGTCATCACTTAACATCAATGTGAACTGCATGCCTGTTTGCCACTTCCATTACATTAAAAAAAAATTGTAGCATATAATATGTTATTCCAATGTATAATCTATATTACTGTAAAGTTTCATCCAAATCCGTAAAGCAGTCTTTTCGTTTTTTCTAACTGGAACAAGATAGATACTACCATTTGAGGCCAATCCGCTTGATAAGGGTGGCGATTATGGCAAATTCTCCCCTAATGACACACGATGCTATAGTCAAGGTATCTTCAGGAACGCCTTTAGTCTTTAGGCTAAATAAAGTCAAACTTATATATAAGAACAATATTTTTTGTCTCATTCCGATCCTTACTAAACATATTATTGCACTAGATGTGCCCGCGACTTCGCCCGCGTGAGATTTTATGATTGTTCAGTATCTACCCGGACGAAGTCGTGGGTGCAGCTAATATAAAAGTAAGTTAGTACCTACGTTTCTCCTTGTTACATAAGCTATCTGCCAGTAAAAGTCCCGTCAAAATCAGTTAAGCCGTTCCCGAGATTAGCCGGAACAGACAGACAGACAGACAAAAATTGTAAAAAATGTTGTTTTGGTATATGTACCGTGTATACATACATTTGCATTTATTAAAAAGCGGTTAATTTTTATATTACAAACAGATACTCCTATTTTATTTATTTGTATAGATTACAACCACATTGCAAAAAACAATATACATTCAGCCTTCAAACAAACCCATGAAACATGAGTGGAATGTCAACTTGAAATGACCGCTGCCATTTTGTCGCCATGATTCAGCTCTAGACTCTCTTTAAGGCTAAAGTAACAAAAAGCTATCGTTAAGTCTGGAATCCGCATTCCCACGTGACTCATTGTTGGGAATCGCATATTTTTTTTTGGCTTTCGAATTTAGACCACAGTATTTTAACACGTTTAATTTTTTTATGTAATGATGGTGGCAAACAAACAAACAGTTCACTGTTGTTAAGTGATGACTGCAGCCTATAGACATACAAAGACCAGAGGTCAAAATGCAGACGCGTCGCCACCCCTGAGACCTTAGCTTTTATGTCTCTGTGATAGTGATAGTTATTACGGGTTCATAATACATTACCATACCATCTGGAATACGATAGTGCTGAACACTAGCATTTGGCGGCAGATATATTAGGTAATGCGGCCTACGCCCTCGCTCTACCACCAGTTGCGAGAGACACTGAAATAAAAGTATTCTTTCGGATCAGTTATCTTGCGTATATTAAACTGAAATGATTTTTAAAATCAGCCCGACGTTTAGGTCTGTTTTCAGCTATCTTTCGATTGCAACTGGGATCGACGGCTTAAGGTGCCCTCCGAAGCACGGAAACGCGCATTTTAATTTACCACTAGCGATCACCCATCACACACCCGACCGCGCCCGTATCGCTTTACCGAGTAGATCGCTTCGGATTTACACTAGCAGAGGGGCCATGCGCGCTTCTTTTTAAAATAAACAGATTACGAATCTTTTCCCAAAATCTTGAAATACCTCTATGTTATTTTAACAACTCCCGCAAAAGACATAGGTATATAAACAAGAACATAAACGTATCATTAAGGCGGAAGACAAAAAGATATCTCATCAAACTTGAACTTGACCAGTTTTTCTTGCCACATAAAAAGATGACCACTTCAACACGAACCGTTGTCTTCATGTATTTTACAACTGGACTTTGTTGATAAATATCACCAGGTTCTCAAGTTTAGCCATAGAGCAACACGGGATATCGCAGGTTTTTCTGTCTGTCAAAAAAGCTCAAAAAAAATAAAAGAAAAACGATATGAAACCTCCCTCAGCGAGATACCCTGCGTGCCAGCATCTCCTGTTTAAGACCACGCCCCCGACGCCTCGGGGGAAAATAGGCCCGGGGAAGGAGGACATTCCTCGACCCACCAACTCCCCATCTGTTGCGCTTCACGCGCGGAGGGGGGGATGATGAATAAACAGTCAAGTGTTCCTGTGCCTGTCGTTCTGATGTTTAAATGAGTGCGTGAAATTGTTTATATATTTCGTTAAAGTCAAGGTATGAGTTACGTAGTAATAGACGATTCTTGTAGTGTGTGTGTCACACGTATTTCCCCCCGCAAAAAATTACAGGATGCTTTGCATGTGTAATAAACGCTATGGATACTCCCCTCAGGTCCGCTGTGGCCGGTGGCTCGTGTTGCTCTATGAGTTTAACAGATGAATAACGAGTGATTGTTGAATTTATTGCGTTTTAAAACGCAGCAATAACAATTTTACAGCAGCAACAACAGCTTTAAGCTAAGATGCGACGATAAGTTCAGGAGTTATACGTTATCTTCTTACAGCATGATGCATTTTGTTGGGTCATTCAAACAGGCTCGTGCTGAACTGTTTTATGACTGACACTTTTACAGATGAGGCAAATTTATTAAGTTATATGTTACTGACATTATAATCAACTAGCAGTCCGGCTTCGCCCGGGTGCAATATTACCACATTATGTTTATACATTACTACTAATATGGTACTAATTTAAGGGGTTGCAAAAATGGTTATTTTTCCTTAAACCAACCCTGCTGCATCTATTTCATACATACTACATTTACATTTTCAGAAGAGTACATGCACGAAACTCCGAGGGTGGCATATCCGCAAATAAAAAGATAATAATTGCAAATATCCCTAATCAAAAACAAGGAAAAGAAATTTAAATCTCTCTCTTATTCTATGGCATCAAATGAATGTAAATAAAATCAAAGAGTAAAGATTCACAGATGATAGATAGAATTAGCCGTTGCGTGACCCATATTGTTATCGACCATTGATACTATGTTCAACGGCACATCACTATCAAGGCGGGGCTGACGAGTCGAGTCGGCATTAGGGGCGGGCACCACAGCTATTTACTATCGATATTGGTACTACTTGACTATTGAGAAATGATTGCTGATTATAATGTAATTATGTATCAAATCTATTGAGGACGTCAAAGTCTGTCATATGAGTTGTTAGATTTATTGGCTTTGTGAGTATCTTGAAGTAATTACTTGAATAAATTTGTGTTTAGATATTAACTTGAATAACTAGTTTTTGATTCTCTAGGTATGTATGTAAGACACTTACGAGCTAACCGAGGTCAGTAGCGGGTAATCTGGCGCTTTACCCTCTGTGTAGATCGCCAGATTGGCCGGTCCTGATACACCTCCCGTGCTTCTTCTATATGTATTCATTCTTCAGACATTCACGCTGATTCCTATGACTCTTGACCAATCTCAGACAGTACTTTACCTATTCGGTCAATGCAGGTCAGTTTTTGTCTTCCTGGGCCTCTGCAACCATCCACATTCGCATTGTATATCTGTTTAGCCATTCGCTGATTCGACATTCTTCCTACATGCCCCAACCATCGGAGCCTTTTTTCAATTCTCCACCAATACTCTCATTCACACAAAGCCTGTATATTAGATCTTGACTACGAATGTAGGTAAGTAAGTATGTATTCGTTGTCTAAGTACTAACTGGGAAAGTATTTATCTTTTTTAAACTCAGTATAGTTCTATTATCGAATCTCATTGCCTCCAGAGTTTCAGTAGGAATTAAAAAAAGTAAAAAAAGGAGGAAGAAAAAAAAAGGCTTAATTTATTTATCGTCAAAGTATTTGTTAAGGTTTTTAACTAAATAGCATTAGTAAAAATATCTTTCTATTTGAAATATTTAACTGCCTCGGTAGCCTAGTGATGGTAGGCCAATACTACAACGCTGAGGTCCTGGGTTCGATTCCCGGGTAGGGAGTTATCAGAGATAATGGTGTAAAGTCTTTTATCTCGGGTTCTGTTGGGATTTTTCCATTTTCTGGAATTTTCCCAGTACCTCGAAGTTTGGTAATGTACCCCTCCGGGTACATTACCAAACTTCAGGTCAACAGGCTCGCCACCTGTAACGTGGGTCAAAACGTAACCGGCGAATCCTGGGTGTTTGCATGTATGCTTATATGCATGCATTTACCTCTGCCTACCCCTTCGGGGATTACAGGCGTGAAGTTACGTTATTTTAGAAACACTATTCAATTTCATAAATGTCGTATAGAATCACGAATTTATCCAACTCCTGTTTTAGGTATTCCGTAGAGTTTTTCGATAATTATTTCATTTATGACCATATCAAGTGTACATGTAATAAACCTAACTTAAAATTGTCGTCATTAGGTATCCAATGATCATTTTATTAAATTAATTAACGCGTGGGTGTAGTTTAATGCAGTCATTACGCATTCATTAGGCGATTTATTGATGTTATTGTATAGATTAGATTTTAAAGAGTCTCCAAAAAGGAGGTAGATAATTGGTAGAAATCTTTTTAATTTAATGTACTTCGATTACTTACTCTGAGATAGTTCGACCGATTTGAACGGTCCGGGTCAAGAGAGTCTTTAGAGATGAGCCACTGAAAAATAACCCCATTGTAGGCATCACGGAATAGATAAATGGTAGGAATCATATTAAGATAATATATATAGTTTTTTTGGATAAGAAAATTGTGTTTAACGTATACCTACCACGTTTTTAATATTATGATGAAATAAATTGCTTCTTTTTATAAAAGGATGTATTTCACTAATTTGTTTTATAATGCTCTAATTCTGGATGTGAGTGAAAATAACAAGTGATTTAAAATTAACAAGTAATTAAACTTAATTTTTATTTTCAATTTTCAGAAAGAGAGAGAGAGAGAGAGACAGAGAATGAGAGAGAGAGAGAGAGATGTTCTGAAGCTGAAAAGCCTTTTAGATTTTTTAGGTTAAATATACTACACATTTACAACTAACAGCTTACTCTTCAATTAATTATTGTCACTACATTTCCATTTCTGTTGCTTCTTTTCTCTCCAATTTACTGGTAATATTTTGCATTTTACGTAACCTCTGCGCTTTACGCATTGATGTGAACCAGTATGTACCTACCTACATTTCCAAATTTATTGTAGTTTTGTGTCAAAAAGAAATCACAGGCACTTTTAAAGTCACAGTGGACATTAAGGGCACGCGCAACATCTAAGTATACAAAAGTACATAGTTTCGAAATCAGACTTTGTATTTCGACATCTGATTGAGGTACGTTACTCGGTGAAACCGACACAACACAGGCTTAAAACCCATTACTTAATGTTATTTAATTCTCGATTTTGGCACGCGTTTCTTTTACGATTATTGCACGAAGTGAGAAAGTTTATAGAGACTTGTTACGATTCAAATAATTAATTGAAAGCTCCATATTTTATATCGATGTTTGATTGGAGACAGCGTTTCTGTGTAAGTGATAGCTGTCATAAAACTCACGATTGTTAATTATGTGTCCAATTTAAAGAAAGTGCCGATCAATTGAGATATTATATGTAATAAAATCTCGTTTTTGTCTTTTATATGATTACCAATATCTATATGTGATAAACGTTTAAATACATTTTTATTTAATTAATATAAACACATTTATTGTCGCATAAAAGAATGAGGTATCAATAAAAATTACACATTATTGTAGGTACTTTTTATGTGTAAATAACATATAGGTACCTCGGGTAGATAGGTATTTACGAAACCAAAGTCGAAAATAATAAGATTTAATGAATTCATTATCCCTACTAATATTATAAATGTGAGAGTAACTCTGTCTGTCTGTCTGTCTGTTACCTTTTCACGTCCAAACGAGTGAACCTATTTTGTTGAAATTTGGTACAGAGAGAGAGTTGACTTTGAGAAAGAACATGGGCTACTTTTTGCCTCCTTTTATTATCCCCATCCCCCTAAAATAGGGGGTGGAAATTTGTATGGAGCATCCTCCAATTTTCAAGATAGAAAGTTAAAAGTCGGTATGTGAACTCTTTGAGTTTAACAAACAATAAATACATACTTTTTTTTTAGAAATCTGCCTCCATCCCTTTAATACGGAGGATGAAATTTGAAGGTATTGGGCTTTACGGCAGTGTTCAAGCTGGAAAGCCAAAAATAGGTATGCGGACTCTTTGTTACTAAAAAAAAACAACATTTCCTGATTATTTATATATAATTGTGGTAATTTATATGGAGCATTCCACAATTTTCAAGGTAGAAAGTTAAAACTCGGTATGCGAACTCTATGAGCCTGACAAACAATAAATACATATTTTTTAATTTTATCTTCCCCCATCCCCTCAAAGGAGGGTGTGAAATTTGTATTGGGCTTTCCGCAGTGTTCAAGATGGAAAGCCAAAAATTGGTATGCGGCCTCTTTGATACTAAGAAAACAACTTTTACTTGATATTTAATTTTTTTTGGGAAATCTGCCCCACCCCCTGTCATAGGGGGTGGCAATTTGTAGGGAGCATTCCACAATTTTCAAGGTAGAAAGTTAAAATTTGGTATGTGGGCTCTTTGAGCCTAACAAATAATTTCGTACATATTTTTTTTTTGGAAATCTGCCCCACCCTCTATCTTAGGGGGTGGCAATTTGTAGGGAGCATTCCTCAATTTTCGAGGTAGAAAGTTGAAACTTGGTATGCGGACTCTTTGAGTCTAACAAATAATTTCGTACATATTTTTTTTTTGGACATTGCCCCCACCCCTTATCAGAGGGGGTAAAATTTTGTATTGGACTCTAGCCAAAAATTGGTGTCCAGACTCTTTGTTACTAAAGAAAACAATGTTAAAGTTCTTAAAATATATACTTTTTTTGGAAATCTTCCCAACCCTCTAAGAGAGGAGGTGATAGTTTGTACAGGTATTAATGCCGTTTTTTTATGTCGTGAAAGTGGCAAACAAGCATACAGTTCACATTGATGTTAAGTGATGACTGCAGCCTACAGACACCCACACAAAGACCAGAGGTCAAAATGTTACCACTTCTGAGGCCTAAGGTGTTATGCCTCTGTACCGGCAATTACAGGGCCGTACATTACCACCTGACCGGAACACGATAGTGCTGAACACTACCATTTAGCGGCAAGTATATTAGGTAATTCGGTGGTACCTACGCCCGCGAACTCCTTCACTGGAGCTCTACCACCAGAATTTTTTTTTTTTAATTAGCCTGAAAATTGGTTTACAGGCTTCTTATGTTATGTACGAAAAATAGTTGCATCAATATTGGTATGGGACTTACCGCAATTTTCAAGGTGGAATATTAGCGAACAGGCTCTTTGGTACAAAAAAAAAGATAAAGCAGTATTTTTAAATAAAACAAATATTAATACTTTTGGCAAAAGGTAAGAGGCAGTGTTACCAATTTCCTTTGATGGATGGGGGTCACATGTTTTTTAAAACGCGCTAACGCTGCGCTGTCTTCTTGATCTGCACTTAAGTCGGGGCAGCGGCCGCGCTTCCTATGCTCTGAATTAAACGGTTGATTCTACATTGATTATTTCTTTGCTTTTGATTTTGTAATTTAATTGAAGAATTGTAACTACTGTTCCTAGAGACTTAAAATTTGGTACAAGGGTTCCTTTCATGATGTTTAAGAAAGGATTTTTAGAGATAAATATAAAGGACTGTATGACAACAGGTATAAACATTTTGGATTACAATAAAAAATGATCTGTGTAGACGAAATGGACAAATTCTGTCTTAAAGGGGGAAAATGGGTATTTTTTTTGTTATGTAAATGTAGTGGCAAACAAGCATGCAATTCACATTGATGTTAAGTGCTGACTGCAGCCTATAGACACTTACACAAAGACCAAGGTCAAAATGCAGATGCGTTACCACTCCTAAGGCCTAAGGTGTTATGCCTCTGTGTCGGAAATTACAGGCCGTACCGTTATGGAAAGTTTCTCATTCCTGAACTAAACAGTATAAAAATTGGTATACAGGCTCATGATTAGGAATAGTAAAAATGATCTGTTTAAGTGAAATGGACAAAATTTCCCCCTAAATGAAAAATGGAAGGGTACTGTTTGTATGGAATTGAGGTTAAAATTTGTGTGGGATTGTTGGTAGTTTCTAAGTTAGAGATTTGAAATGTGATGTTCCAGTCTTTCTGTTAGGAATAAAAAAATGGGTACGTGTATCAGTATTTTTCAAAATCACCCCTAAACTTTCATATATAAGTGGTTAAAATTAAATAGAGATTTTTGAAGTTATAGACGTGATTAAGTACTCCACATATAGGTAACATAAAAAAAGGTACGCGACGGGAAACTTGATTAGGTCATTTCCATGGGATTGTAAAATTCAAATTATTTATAAAACGACATCCACGCGGGCGAAGCCGCGGGCAACAACTAGTAATATATAATTTGTTTTAAACGTAACTACACCTGTGATCCCTGAAAGGGTAGGCAGAGGTAAATGCACACAATCAAGGATACCTACATGCAGACACTCATGATTCGCCGGTTACGTTTTTGCTCACTAACATCTCTGGGTGCATTGCTAAACAACAAGATGTTTATATAATATACCCAGAGATATTAATTGATTCTTTTAGAAAATGAAAAATACCACAATAGACCAAGAGATAAAGGAGTTTACACCGTTATCTCTCATAGCTCCCGACCCGGGAATCAAATCCAGCACCCCATCGAAGTAGTGGCTTGCTACTACTAGGGTACTGAGACAGTAAATTTGCTACTAAATTAAATGCTTTAACGAAATATCCCTACATTGAAATACTTGCATTTCGGACTTATATTTAAAAACTCTGAATTATAAGCAATTAATTTTGAAGTTGCAATATTTTCTATACATACCAAAATCAAAGGACACCTAGAATTGGTTCCATTTAACGCAACCACATCCAATTATTGGTTAACACATCAATCACACACCAACGAGGTCTATATTATACAGCGGTTGTCGGTGCCAATTACAACAATGATTTGTGTCCAAATTCACGGATCCTATGGCATTATTATTAAATGTAACAACCATAAAAGGCTGGTTACCAAGTGATGAATGTAAGTAATGGAAAATGAGAACAAGACAATCAGGAGACAATCAAACCATAAATTTTTGTGTGTACCTATGGGGAAATAGAGTTAGACTGTTACGTTAGAAATTGCGAATGGTTGAGACATCATAGATTTCCATTTAAAGGATGATTGCGAAAACAATCGAGTAATTCAATTCGAGGATGAGAGATTTTTGTTTTTTTTAATGCTTTGAAAAATAAATTAAAATGTTTAACAATATCTTTTATAACGTTTTCGTAGGTTTTTGCATGCTTCATACACTGTAGAAGCGACCGCGCTTTCCAGCTACCGTGGTCACGGCACACCGCGGACACGCCAAAATTCCATACAAACGTTTAATTTGGTTTCTATCCATCAGTGACGTGTATTTACACGCGCACATGTGTGCGTAGCACGAAAAAAATACCAACCGTCGCCCATAAGTGAGGAAGGGGTTGTGTATGTGTGCGAATCGGGCGGGACGTCGAAGTGTCCTTTCTATACGTAGTATTATTACATATTCTCTGATCACGGGCAGAGTAATTCGACGATGTTGATGACCGAAACGTCAGGTATGAGAAGAAGTTTATAGATATAAGTGTTGTATACGCGAGAAAATCCGCAAATTTAGTTTCTGCAATATCTTTTATATTCTCTGGAATACTTAAGCGTTTTTACAGGCTAAAATAATTTATAAGTTTTGATCTTTTAAAATCACTTGCAACTGCAGTGATTTGATTTCCCAATCTCAAAATTGCACTATATTTTTTCTGGTGGTAGAGCTCTAGTGGAGGAGTTCACGGTTGTAGGCACCACCGCATAACCCAAATTACTTGCCGCTAAATGGTAGTGTTCTGCACTATCATGTTCTGGTCAGGTGGAACGGCCCTGTAATTTCCGGCACATAGGCACAACACCTTATGCCTCAGAAGTGGTAACGCACGTGGCATCTGCATTTTGACCTCTGATCTTTGTGTGGGTGTTTGCTGAAGTCATCACTTAACATCAATGTGAACTGCATGCTTGTTTGCCACTTTCATAACGTAAAAAAAAAGGCTGGGAGATCAAATAACTGTGCCTTCTCTTCTCACAGTCGAATAGTGAAAAAAGTAAACTTATATGTATGTAGGGTAGGCAGAGAGTGTAGAGCGCCAGATATCCCGGTCCTGACAAACCTCTCGTGCCTCGTCTACCTTCATCATTCTCTTCATACATGCACGCCGATTCCTAAGACTTTTGACCCCACCATCAGACAGAACTCGACCTATTTGGTCATGGTAGGTCAGTCTTGGTCTTTCTAGGTCTCTGCAACCATTTACATTCGACATTCTTTCTATATGCCCGAACCATCGGAGCATGCCTTTTTTCATATTTACACCGATACTATCATTCACACAAAGCCTCTTTCTTACATCAATGTAAACTTGAACACAAATTTTGTAACAAACAGTTGAAACTTAAATGCATTACTTATTGTTTGTTCATCACTAATCTCTCTTCTTCCTTCATTCATTAACATATATCTAAACTAAAGCACGCTCTAGCTTCTCATATAAGAATAGCTTCATCACTAAATCCATCTACAATTGTAGAAACTAAAGATGAATTGACAATAAACATTATGGACCCTGACTAGTCTGACTAACACACTGAAGTTACCATCATATCAGTTGTTAACTAACAGATAAATGTGATTGCACACAATTTGCGCCGATCGTTTGCCAATAATAAACCGTAATTAACCTTCTTGAGAGATTTCACCTGAGGGCCCACTGAGTGATTCTTTGTAGAAATCGTCTTGCTCGACCTCGTTATGTAACGTAAAAAATAAGGTATTTAAACTTTGAAAAGACCATCAGACGACATATTCAGTCAGTTATTACTTGGTTCATTTAACCTTCTGGGAGAAACCTTAACCTTAAATAGAACACTTCAATCCAAATTAAAAAAAAACTGAATTTATTAATATAGTCTTACAGAAGAGTAGGTATTCTTCTTGCTTTAGACATTGGTGAACTATGAAACTTACTCGTATTTTGTAAGAAGTAGAAAAGGTATAATGCCAGATTTATAAATATCGATTTCTTCAGACCAGTATTAAATAAGGGAGGCCCTAATGAAAGCCCAGTTACCGATGGAACTGAAGATATGACAGGAATGTTTACATAATAGCCTAATACATTAGAAACAGGGTCAGGATTTGTTACAATAGTTAATCGTTAAATACAATTAAAGACCTTTGATAACTTAAGCATTAAAGAATCGTTTGTGGTTAAATCAAGATCTCCAGCCTTCATCATTACTTTGAAAGGATCTCTGACCGAGACTGCTCGATTAAAGTAACCTAATTTAAGCATCCACATTCTTTAATATTATCATACCAGGAGTTCCAGGAGGACATCACATTCATGACATTGTTTCACAACATTGAATTACCGGTAGTGACCCTAATAAGAAGCTATAATCGAATAGAATTGACTGCATCCCGTCAAGTGTATATTTGTCCTTAAAACTATAATTTAGTTGATCTGCTATTTCAAATCTAAACTCTTCAGATTTAAAGTTCAATTTTGTAACTATCTTGAATTGTTCTTTTGAAAGGATTCGACACGGAATATTTGAATCTTCATTGCGTTTAATAGTCAAAATAATTTAAAAACATTTTTTGTTCCACAACTTTAGTCTCGGGATACTTTGTGGTCATATTAATTTCAGTTTACGACATAACGCCTGGTTGTTTATGTTAATTTAAAAATTGATTAAGTGCAAGTAATTTTTATGATTTTATGTGTAAATTTGAGACAGAAAATTATAAAATAATGTCAAAATATTTTTTTTAAATAAGTAAGCGTTCGATTTTATCATACTGTACACTCACGTTACTGATTATTCTTGTAGATTTCTAATGGGTTAGCAGGACATGAAAGTGAAGAAATTGTTAAGAAATTTAATTTAATCTCTATATCCACGTAAATATAATGTGTTATCATCTATAAAATCTGAAGCTTATATCTATCAAACAACTTATTATTCCTAAAGGTATATAAAATATTAATAGTATAATATGTAAATGAAGAATCATTGAAACGGCCATATTTGTATTACCGACTAAACGGATAGTTGTTACTAAAACTAGGTAAAAGATAAGTTATCTGGACAAGATTATGTTGTTTCATTTTACTTAAACTCGTTGCAAGAGAATGTTATAGGTACTCAGTGGAGCATAAACTGATCGAAATAATATAATCCATAACCTACAATAAGTACTATTTATCAATAATGAAAAATGAGATAAAATCTATGAAACATACTTTGATTATAGAATTATCGACAGGGCCAGAATAAAAGTTGTACAGCATTCGTATTTTACTAAGAAAAGATGGATGCAATCAAATGAGTACGACTGATCAATCAAAAGGCTATCTTATATTGAAGGGTCAGTTGTTATTATTGGAATGTTTTTATTTTTAGTATAAAAGTAAATTTAATAAGCTTGGACCTCAGATCTTGAATCACAAGTTGTATCGACGTACTTATGACGTAAAATCTATATATGAATGTACTTTATAAACTATAATTAACCATTTTTCATAATTTGCTCCAACCATGAAATGGAATCTTAATAATAGCCTTAAAATTATTACAATATTATGAAATAATAATAGTATGCATAGTTCACCGACCAGAATAGATGATGGTGACATAGTTTCTAAGACATTTTTATTTCACAGTTTTTGAGATATTTTAGCATGGATTGCGACTAAAAGCTATAATGTAATCAACAAAATAGTAAAATCCGCAAATAATATAATTTCTACAATATATGAAACTCGCAAAAACCTGCGAAAACGTAAACAAAGTACCTATTACGACCTGTCTTGTCTCAGTTAAGGTTTTCTATATCAAAACATTCAATAATGGGGCATACAAGCACAGAGAGTTGCTTTATATTGGAAAATTCTTCGAGGCTACATTTTTTATCTCACACATTACCTAGAATATGTTCGATTCGATTTAATTCCCCCTATCACTCTCAATGTACTGTATCTAATATTTACATCAGCAACCCATTATACCTTATTCCAACTAGATTGCAATTTAGCATAATATTTTTACTCTAATCACTACCTAATAGGGTACAAGGTGTTAATCAACGACTTAGATTATCTCCTTAAGCTACGATCACTTAGTCCTTCCTGTTTTCTAGACGTTTCTAAGGACATCAACCTACTTAGCAAACTTGATATGCGACAAGCGAAGCGCTCCTAGCCTAGTGGTGTTGAGTTTGATATGATTGTTAAGGTTATGCACTTTAACGCCTGATTTTGATGACTGAAGGCTATTTACTGTAAATTTTAGATCCATGTTTGTTCTATATTTATGAAATAATGGTCTTTGCTCTGATATGAGTCCATTTAATTAGGGTTATTATGTAATGCATCAACTTTAAAACTATAAAAATGACCTCCATTATAGGTCATTTTATACTTTTATTCTAAAGTCTTCTTCAGAATCAAATTTACATTGTCTTTAACTACAACTGACAAAGGAATGATATGATGAAACATAACACTGTAACAATAAATATTCATAACACTTAATGGAAAGTATTTTATGTATTCATACATTGCCAACATTTAATGGTACCTTAAATACCCCAATAATAGCCAATATAAAGCGTATGCGTCTCTGATTCCTTTATAATGATACTTATACCTTTGAATGAGTCAATGCCAATTGTGACACAAATTGTTTGCCAATTTGTGATAAATATTGCTCGTAAAGGTGGAATTACAACAAAATTACGTTCTATTTTTAAAGAAAATTGGAAAGAAAAATATGACTTCAGGCGAGACTCGAACTCGCGACCTACTGGGAATCTAGTCCAGCCGCTCTTCCAAGTAATAGATGGCGCTGCTGCTACCATAAAGCAATGCAATAGATGTGAAGGAAAGATTTGACAAAATCGGGCAGGGCTTCAGTAGCTCAATTGGAAGAGCGGCTGGACTAGATTCCCAATAGGTCGCGAGTTCGAGTCTCGCCTGAAGTCATATTTTTCTTTCCATTTTTCTTTAAAAATAAAATATACTTCACAAGCATGTGTTAATGCGAAATAATATAAAACAAAAATTACGTTCATCACGACCCATTCCGATTAAGTGTATAATCTACATGTTGATATCAGACATGTGGTCACAGTATATGCGACTATTACAGTAGATATATTATTGCAACTACTTGATGGTGACACTGGGGAGAATCGCCGTTATGGGAAGTCTTATATTGCAAAAACTAACTTGTTTTGAAACGGTTCCAGTGGTGGTGGTGGTTACAGTGTGTAAATTATTGACTTTAGAAAAGCATGTGGCTTGAAAACAAGGGGAATGATGATGATAATTTATGTAACATTGGCTTCTACCCGCAACTTCATCCGTATGAAAATAATAGACCTACTAGGATGATTTAAACGGATGTAAAGGAGATGTTGCAAAAATGTATGGACCTCCGGCCATGTATTGTACACAATACCATAAAACAGGCAAAATCAATATAAAAACGTTTTTTCTGCATATTTTCACTTATTTAGCTTTGTTTGCAGTTACAAAACATTATTTGCAGTTAGAATTGCAACTTAAAACCAACATGGCAAATATGGCGGACGATATCATTTTGACATTTTCATTTTTTAAATTGTTTTTTGATTATCTAGTACTTGGAGAAAAAAAAAATTTATAAATACTATCGAAATCGATTGATACCAAGCGTTGGCTGTATCGCCGCCGTGTTAAACATGATAAAATCGTTTGAATTAAATGTGGTGGTAACTCTAAAATATGTTCTTGATTAAATTAATTGTATTTTTTTCGGATTCTTCTATAATTTACCCATTTTTTGAGGACATGTACGAACCAGGGCCGAGCTCGCAACATCTCCTTTTCAATCAAATGCGCTTGATCGTTCTTGTGAGGTAGCTAAAATATTAGTAAATGTTCGACGAATATCAATAAATATTAAAATTTTTAATCACTCAAATGATATGGTCTTTTAAAAACATAAATATCTAAAGTACTTAGAAGTGGTGAGTTTGTCCGTGAAGAGTAAATACCTGAAACAAAATAAAAACAACATTAGTGATGACTGGTAAAATAATAAAGAAGGCACACAAAAAAATGCGAATAACATTCGCATTTCATATCATTAACTAGCTGTATCCTGCGCGCGTTGCTACGCCACCAACTAAAAAATGACAGTGGCATCTGTCGAATTTTCCAACTCAGAAACCTTTGTGGGCTCATGTACAACAACTTTGCTAAAGATCATCACATGATCAAATGCGTAGTTTACGATTCTACTCGTATAAAGGACATACCTACAGACAAACATTCATTTTTGTATTTTTAAGTAAGATTATATTGCATTGAAAAGCCTAGGGAGACTAATGGCCGAATACTCAAACGTCACTCAATTTTAAGCAAAGCTCAAATGTGCGCTATCTCTATCGTTTGAACGTGTTTTATAAAGACAAAAGACTTTTAAGTGCCACTTAGATTTAAGTGACGTTTGAGTATTTGGCCGTAAGACGGTCTATCTTGTCCAAATAGGTCGAGCATTCCAAAAGTGAGGTCAACGGTATTTAGAATCGGCGTGTAAGTATGAAGACTGATGAATATAGAAAAGACACGAGAGGTGTGTTAGAACTAAGATATTTGGTGTTCTATACTCTGCTTACACTTGGCGTAAAGATACATTATATACATAGGTCTTCTCAAGGTGGTAGAGCTCCAGTGACGGAGCTCGCGGGCGTAGGCACCACGGCATTACCTAATATTACCTTACCTATTATATTAATTAACTTGTCGCTAAATGGTAGTGTTCAGCACTATCGTGTTCCGGTCAGGTGGTAATGTAGGGCCCTGTAATTTCCAGCACAGAGGTATAACACCTTAAGCCTCAGGAGTGGTAACGCATCTGCATTTTGACCTTGGTCTTTGTGTAAGTGTCTATAGGCTGCAGTCATCACTTAACATCAATGTGAACTGTAAGCTTGTTTAACCACTTCCAATACAGAAAAAAAAATACCTTGATTCGTATGCACTGTTAATCCTACATATTGACCCCTAACATTTTTCAAGGCGCAGGAAACTATTGTGTTTATTTTTTTATTTAAGAAAACAAACAGTTGTGTTTGTTTTTTTATTCAAGAAAACAAACAGTTGTGTTTGTTTTCTTGAATAAAAAAATAAACACAATAGTTTCCTGCGCCTTGAAAAATGCTGCAATGCAGTGGATTATAGAAATACGTAATATACATATTATATTATACATATTATAATGAACCATTTATTTGCTATCACAAACAGATTATAAAAAAACAAATTGAGAACAAATTATGCTAAAGCTACTTATAAATAATCTAGTTTGTGAAGCCTGGTGCCTCCAGGTCCTCCCCACTCGGAATGATACAAAAGTGCATTAAGTACTATATACCTATATATAATCATCCATAGAAGCAAGTGGCAATGGAAAAACGATATCACTATTTATTTATTTATTTATTGTCATTTATTGTTTGTCACAGGTGTACAGGTTTTTGAAGAATACAATATAGTTCCATTGCAACAATACCTTTCGGTGTACAATATTTATAATAGTTTTAAATAGGTTAGGTAGGCATATTTATGTAATGTCAATGGTAATAATAATGGTTAGTGAAGTACAGTCATATTAATTAGTTGATAAAACAATGCAGCATTACAATACATTTGGTAAGTACATAAGATAAACTTCAATGTAAACAGATGTCAGAAGGAAAATTATAGTATAATTGCAAATAATAATTTGAATGTCTTAATAATAATGGCGATCTGCTCACATTATTTGTCATTTATGAATTCATTTATTGAATAATATGCTTTATTGATTAACAATTTCTTTAAAGAGGCTCTAAATCCATTAATTGTTGAGTCAATGTTTTTAATGTGGGCAGGTATTTTGTTATAAATTTTCAGAGCCATACAAAATATACTGTTATTATATTTTGATGTCCTACATTGTCGTAACGATAATTTATTGTGTCTTCGACTATATGTTGTGTCATAGTTATCAATACTCTTATAAATTAGGGTCGCTGCTTCAAATATATACAGCGATGGTAAAGTTAATATACGATACTCTATAAAATAATGTTTGCATGAGTCAGTTTGAGCAATTCCACTAATAGAGCGGATACACTTTTTTTGTGCCTTAAATACTCTTTCTTTGTCTGTGGCATTTCCCCAGAACATAACGCCAGATTTAAGTATTGATCCTACATACGCATGATAAGCACTTAACATCGTTTGTAGATTTGTCACTTTCTTCAACATAAACAATGCATAGGAAAATTGGTTTAGTTTAGTGCATATGTGATTTATTTGTGTCCTCCAAGTTAATCCTGAGTCTACATGTAAGCCTAAAAACTTTGTACATTCTACATTTTTTATATTATATCCCTTATAGTTAATGTCTAATTGATAAGTAGGAGAATTTTTATTACTGAACTTCATAAAGTTCGTTTTGTCCAGATTTATTCTGAGATTGTTAAGTGTTAACCATTCTACAACTGATTCGAGTGCTTTGTTAATATTAGATTCAAAGTGCTTGGGGTCTTCTTCTTTGAAAACTATGGTGCTATCATCGGCAAATAGCACAAGAGGCTCCTTTACGGCATTTGGCAAGTCGTTTATGTAGACAATGAATAATAGAGGTCCTAATATAGACCCTTGTGGAACACCAAACTTAACGATTTTTTTATCAGAACTGTATGATTCTTCTGTTTTAGTACTTTTTTTAATACGAGTTATTTCAGTGTATTGTAGTCTATTAATAAGGTATGATTTAATAACGTCCAAAGAATTGCCTCGTATTCCATAATTATCCAGTTTATTTATCAAAATATTATGATCAACATTATCAAAAGCCTTTTTCAGATCCATAAATATTGCAACTACCTTCTTCTTTTGATCAAGTACAGGATAAACTAAATTGAAAAAATTATATAGTGCCATATCAATGGATTTATTATTACGAAATCCAAATTGATGATTACTAAATATATTCTTGGTCTCAAAATAGTTACTTAATCTTAAATAAATTACTTTTTCAAAGATTTTTGAGAAAACGGGTATTAAAGCTATAGGCCTGTAAAATTTCATGTCAGTCTTGTCCTCTTTTTTGAAAAGGGGTTTAATAATAGAGATTTTTAACTTGGATGGGAAAATACCTGTTTCTATGCAGGTATTGATAATGCGTGTAATTATAGGGGCTATATATCGCGACACTTTTTTAATGATGTTCGTTTGTATATCATCATAACCAGTACTCTTTGTATTATTTAGACAATTTATTATTTTAATTACTTCTTGTTCAGTTGCAGGAGTCATAAAGAAAGAATGAGGAGAATTGTGACTAATATATCTAGCAGTATTATGAATGTTAGTCACGGGCCGCTTGATATCGTCTAAAAAATAATTATTGAATTCCTGTGCGATTTGTTTTGGGTGCGTAATAAGATGATTGTTCACTTTAATACAGTTTATCTCTTCTCTGGGTGGTACGGGTTTCATGTCATTGATAATTTTCCACGTAGCTTTCCCTTTGTTTTTAGCAGATTTGATAAAATAATTATTTTGAGCCCGCTGTGTGCAGTGAATGATATTTCTTAATTTTTTCGCATAAGATTTGAAATTACGTTTATTTTTGTCAGATTTGCAAAGCCTATATTTCCAGAGTAATTCTCTTTTGCGTTTTGAGCACAATTTTAGCCCTTTGGTCATCCATTTTGGGCGCCTAAATAGGGGTATACGTATTCTAATAATAGGAAAACATAAGTCATATATTAATTTGAACGTGTCATAGAATAAGTCATAGGATTGATTTGGATCGTCAGTACTTAAGGATTCATAAAATGTCAAATGTTTTATATAGTTGCAAAATTTAATAATATTTTCGTCACTGTAGTCACGGACATTTTTGTACCAATGTGTGATGTGATAGCTCTTTATCGTGGGACATTTCAATATTTGTGCTGTATGATCAGAGATGGCGAGTTCTATTACAGCGCTTTTAGAACCTCTTATATTATGCGCTATGTTATCTATACAAGTACCGCTACAAAGACGTGTTGGCTGGTCAATACTCAATTTTAGATTAAAACTTGTCAGTAATTCTATAAATTTATCAACAATTTGGTTCTTGACTAACAAATTTATGTTAAAATCACCACACAATATTATTTTTTTCCTTTTAAAACTAATTTCCATCAATAATGAACCTAATTTTGTTAAAAATAAATCTATTTCAGCTGCTAACTTCTTTGGGGGTCTATAAATACATAATATAATTATTTTATGTTGCGATTATTCAATTCCACTGCATTCGATGTTGTTACTAATACTTAGCTCTTTTGCAGCAGTCACTACTTTATAATTATGTTTTTTTTTTTACAAATATGCATGATCCTCCAGTCCTGTTAGATCGTGTGTAATGCGATGCTAAAACATAGTTAGGAATAGATATGATCTTAGTATCTCCAAGAACCATATTATGCTCAGTAATACACAATACATTTTAGCCCTTTGGTCATCCATTTTGGGCGCCTAAATAGGGGTATACGTATTCTAATAATAGGAAAACATAAGTCATATATTAATTTGAACGTGTCATAGAATAAGTCATAGGATTGATTTGGATCGTCAGTACTTAAGGATTCATAAAATGTCAAATGTTTTATATAGTTGCAAAATTTAATAATATTTTCGTCACTGTAGTCACGGACATTTTTGTACCAATGTGTGATGTGATAGCTCTTTATCGTGGGACATTTCAATATTTGTGCTGTATGATCAGAGATGGCGAGTTCTATTACAGCGCTTTTAGAACCTCTTATATTATGCGCTATGTTATCTATACAAGTACCGCTACAAAGACGTGTTGGCTGGTCAATACTCAATTTTAGATTAAAACTTGTCAGTAATTCTATAAATTTATCAACAATTTGGTTCTTGACTAACAAATTTATGTTAAAATCACCACACAATATTATTTTTTTCCTTTTAAAACTAATTTCCATCAATAATGAACCTAATTTTGTTAAAAATAAATCTATTTCAGCTGCTAACTTCTTTGGGGGTCTATAAATACATAATATAATTATTTTATGTTGCGATTATTCAATTCCACTGCATTCGATGTTGTTACTAATACTTAGCTCTTTTGCAGCAGTCACTACTTTATAATTATGTTTTTTTTTTACAAATATGCATGATCCTCCAGTCCTGTTAGATCGTGTGTAATGCGATGCTAAAACATAGTTAGGAATAGATATGATCTTAGTATCTCCAAGAACCATATTATGCTCAGTAATACACAATACATCTAGTATGTCCGTTCTATAGTCTGTAGATTGCAATTGTAAAAGAAATTCATTAGATTTATTTACTAAACCGTTTATATTTTGATGTAGAATTAATAGGTAGCAAAGGACTAAGGACAGCAATTTCTATAGTAAAAGAAAGTTGCTTGGTCTCGTCCAAAAAAAGATATTTTACGAACTATACTAGAAAAAAGGAAATGAACACATTGCTTTTATTAAAATCGTCGAACTGGATATCAGACAAAAATAGTGACATCAGCCTAAGTTTCAATCTAGTTAAAGGATACATTTTATCAGTGGATACCTTAATAGAAATGAATTGTATGAACAACAAAACTAAAAAAAACTTGATAGGAATTTGTATTTTAAAAACTTATTTTACATCGGAATATTATATTCAATAATATTCATGTTTTTTTTTATTCAAGAAAACAAACAGTTGTGTTTGTTTTCTTGAATAAAAAAATAAACACAATAGTTTCCTGCGCCTTGAAAAATGTTAGGGGTCAATATGTAGGATTAACAGTGCATACGAATCGAGGTATTTTTTTTTATGTATAAGAATATGTACACACATCACAAGCATTTACCTACATACGCATGAAAAAAGAGAAAAAAAAATACAATGTTGAAATAAATGATTCAACCATCGGTTTCAGAACCACCAAACCACCTGTTAGCTAATAGATTTTTAAAAATGTGAGGCTTAGAATTGAATAAATCCAGTTCATGCTGGTCAGCCAGTTTATTTACGAGTTTAGCGAGTTGCTAACTATATTTCAATAGTTTGTTTAGTTGTAACGGAATTTTATTGTTCATGTCACATGACTAAGTTGAAAAGGCCCAATATGCGGTACATGTTACGGTAAAATATATATATAAATTATAATAATATTTTGCAAAATATCGAATGATTATTGAATACAAAACATGAATATTATTGAATATAATATTCCGATGTAAAATAAGTTTTTAAAATACAAATTCCTATCAAGTTTTTTTTAGTTTTGTTGTTCATACAATTCATTTCTATTAAGGTATCCACTGATAAAATGTATCCTTTAACTAGATTGAAACTTAGGCTGATGTCACTATTTTTGTCTGATATCCAGTTCGACGATTTTAATAAAAGCAATGTGTTCATTTCCTTTTTTCTAGTATAGTTCGTAAAATACCTTTTTTTGGACGAGACCAAGCAACTTTCTTTTACTATAGAAATTGCTGTCCTTAGTGATATCGTTTTTCCATTGCCACTTGCTTCTATGGATGATTATATATAGGTATATAGTACTTAATGCACTTTTGTATCATTCCGAGTGGGGAGGACCTGGAGGCACCAGGCTTCACAAACTAGATTATTTATAAGTAGCTTTAGCATAATTTGTTCTCAATTTGTTTTTTTATAATCTGTTTGTGATAGCAAATAAATGGTTCATTATAATATGTATAATATAATATGTATATTACGTATTTCTATAATCCACTGCATTGCAGCTTGAGCATTAAATATTATCGAATGTTAAAGACAGTATTTTAAATTAATTTAAATCAGCAGTTTGTACTTAGAATCTAATCTACATATTGTCCTTTTATCTCGTATCCCTCTGATCCTATTTTTAGTTGTGACTAATGATTGAATGTCATGAATAAACTACACTGTACAGAATTATAAGCTTTATGGTGTTGTGGTTCGTTCTATATTTGAATATTTGGCTGTTTCAAGGAGTGGTCCTAATTTCATCCTTCAGTTGCTATGGGGAATTTTTGTTTATGTTAGTGGAACTACTATGAGAATCATTTTCATTACACGAATATGCAAGTATACAATAATTGACTGAGGTGACTATAATCACTGAACTTTAATGACGACCCGGTTGGTCCAGCGGTGCGATACCACTGTTTGATTCGAAGGGTCGCTGGTTCGATCCCCGTACCGAAACAAATATTTGTAAGGCCTAAAGATATTTGTTTCAGGTCGGGGTGTTTGAGTATTTGTTGTATGTGTACAACTACATCTCTCGACACAGGTTTATATAATAAGTACCTAAGGTGGAGCTGTGAGTGTAAGCGTATCTCATACATATTTATTTTACTAAAGTCTAGTCTCTCTTTCGTTATGATTTTTTAAATTGTCGTAACTTTTTCTTTCTGAACCGATTGACATGAAACTAACAGTAAATGTTAAGTGAAACTTACCACAATATACTAGTAAAAACTAAAAATCGGATAAGCCATTTCTGAAATTAGCGTGCACAAACACACAGACAAACATAATTTTTTCCGGGATAAAAAGTACCCAGTGTTGTGCGCCAAAGGTTAAAGTATAAATATACCAAGTTTCATCGTAATCGGACCGGTAGATTTTGTGTGATGCTTGAACAAACAGACAGACAGACCGACAGACAGACAGACAGACAAAAAAAAATCTAATCACATATTTGTGTTCGGTATCGATCTAGTAACATCCCCTGGTATTTATTTTTTCAATATTTTCAATGTACAGAATTTGAACTTCTACAGTTTTATTATAAGTATAGAATAGATTTATTATTATTAATCACTGTTGGTATTTTCACGTCGAGTTTTTTAGGGTTTAAGCAGGGAGAGCTTATAGTGCCAGATATTTCTCAATTCCTGCAATATCTTCTATACAATAGGGTTTGAAGTCTTATACTGTAGTTTTTCATATGTATAGTTCGTGAGTTAATACATTAAATATGAATAAAATTCAATCCATTCAAAATTTTATCTGGATAATGTAGATATTTTTTATCCTCTGTATAATAATTTTATATAAAACATAATTAATTTTAATTCTTTAGATTATCAAATATATATTATTATTGTGACCATTATTGGAATGAAATACCTATTCAATAATTTATGAACATTCAGATACAATGACACAGTACACCAAGACAAAGTAAGAATAAAATATGATCGTTTTACAACATAGTGATACACCCTAACTCCCTTATTCATAATCGTATTTTAGCTAAAGTGTTGCTAATCTCTCCTTTGTCTTTTTCTATCCTGCACATTTGACAATGCAACTGACAAAGATAAGGCATTCTATAGCTAAAACGTATCTAATGTACGTTTATGAATAAGGGTGTAAGTATTTAATTTAAATTACAGTATACTACTTAAGAAATGCATCTCTTGGCTGTCATGGTGTCTACAAAACAAAGTAGTTGTAAGCGATCACGTTCCTTGTTCCGCTAAAGAGTTATTCAAACAAGTGATCAGTTGCCGTGTTATGTTCCAAGCGCCAGCTACAGCTGGGTAAATACTCACAACCATGTTTTGAAACTGATGAGGTTTTTCTATGATAGTGACCAACAAGTTGATAGTTTAGATGGTAAGTGAATCCTGCAGCATCTATATTAAAACCAAGATATCCTAATGGAGGTAGGCACAGAGTTATTTTTTTAAATGTTATGGTGGCAAATAATCTTGCTTTTCACATATACGTTAAGTGAATACTGGAGCCTATCGACACTAGGTACATAAAAATCATAGGTTAAATGGCAGAACCGTTGCCTGAGATCTAGTTTGTTTGCCTCTATGACGGAAATGACAGGACTATCCACAGATTTAAAAAAAATACCTCGGATTGTATTTTTCTGTGCTAGAAAATATGGGACGGGGCATGATATCGATAATAATTGGATCACAGTATAGCAAAACTCCAATTTCATAGTAGATCTAAATGTGACGTAACGAATGGCAGAGCTTCAGCCCAACATACATTTATTGTATGTATGTATGGCTGAAGCTTTTCTCAATTTAAAGTAATGATCAGATAATTAACTAACTTGTTGCGTTGTTTTTTGTCTCTCTATTCCGATGGAATTTCTTTCGTTTTTTGGACAAAATCAAATTATTGACCCAGGCTGGCCATTATAATGAAACCGAGTCTTTATTTGGATATTATAAAAAGAACATCAAACTGAAAGTCCTTGAACTTTTGAAACAGTTTGATGTACCTACCTAAATACGTTGCAGACGCCTTTGTTATTATTATTTTTTACTGGTGGTAGAGCTCCAGTGACGGAGCTCGGGCGTAGGCACCACCGCATTACCTAATATATTTGCCGCTAAATGGTAGTGTTCAGTACTATCGTGTTCCGGTCAGGTGGTAATGTACCTACGGCCCTGTAATTTCCGGCACAGAGGCATAACACCTCAAGCCTCAGGAGTGGCAACGCATCTGCATTTTGACCTCTGGTCTCTGTCTATAGGCTGCAGTCATCACTTAACAACAATGTGAACTGCATGCTTGTTTGCCACTTCCATAACAAAAAAAAAAAAACATGAATGTTAGGGCTAATAAACATTTCACCCAGCGTAGAGGTTTACTCTGACATCTAGTGGTTGATTATTCGTATAAACTTGAAAACTTTTAATTATACGCTTATTTTTTTTTCCTCTTTTTTCTTGAATGCTCTTGCTCATTTATGTTTTCTTTACAACCCAAAGGTTGACTGGCAGAGAATGCTATCTATAGAGCATTAAGTCCGCCTCATGTAACAATATTCTTGTGCACATGAAAGAATAAATAAATAAATTAATAATACGGTGTCCTTAGTCCTGATACCTTCGAGTGCTTTACAACCAGCGCATACCACCGATATTCTCAGACAATTCTTTCCCCAAATGACACATATGTCATATCCAATATAAACGACTATTAACTTAAAGTAGAAGCAATAAATACTGGGAAAGTGAACTTTTGTTGATAATTCCACACCCACGGCAACAAGTTTCAAAAATTGCTACTGCATTGTGAAACATAAAAGTGGGTACGGCCATTTTTTAAATCATTTATACCTTTTTAGGTCATATTTATTGTTCAAAATGTAAAGTTTCTTAACTGTTCGCGCTAACAAAGAATGAGATAGCAGATTTTAAACAGCATAGCTTTCCTTACGGTTTTCTCATATTGACTTAAACTAGAGATTTCAATGTAGATATGGAGCCAGCCACTTCTGAGGCCTATGGCATTATGCCTCTGTGCCAAAAATAACAGGCGCGTACATTATCACCTGACACTACCATTTAGTGGCAATTAGATGAGTTATATTTTATTAATTATATCGGTGTAAGAATGAAGAAAGGCATGAAAAAGGCATGCTCCGATGGTTCGGGCATATAGAAAGAATGTCGAATGACCGAATGACCAAACAGATATACAATGCGAATGTGGATGGTTGCAGAGGCCCAGGAAGACCAAGACTGACCTACCATGACCAAATAGGTCGAGTTCTGTCTGATGGTGGGGTCAAAAGTCTTAGTCTAAGTCTGACTTTTTTTACAATTTTGCTGATAATAAGTGTCAGTAGAATTGGAGACCAATCATGATGACGGTAAATTGTTTTTTCAGGAGTATCGTGTTCCAGATAATAATCCCCGTCTCCGTAATATATTTGGTGCAAAAGACCGTGCGTCCAGGAGCAATGGGTATACATTGTTACCTTTAATATTAATATAGGTGTCTGTATGTCTCAATATTCACTTACCATCAATATGAACAGCTTGTTTGCCACTTTCGTGACTTCGAAAAGATTTAAATGAGAATTTGGCTGGCGTCAACATTCAAAATTGACAGACATTTGACTCCATAACCCCGACATGTCATGTCTAACGACGAGACGAATAGAAAACTGTTACAATCAACCAAGGATTCAATTTCGATGTAACAAGAGAAATCGCACATTCCATTCGATTCGAAGTTTGAGAGTTACAATAAAGTCAACATATGACATTACAATGTATATTGTGTATCAAATAACATTTTTGCAATAATTAAGTTATATGATTCGGTAGTTGAAATTTTTGGATCAAAATATTAACATAATCAACATCGGATGGGGTGAAAGCGAGGAATCGAATGGGGGTAAAACAGTTGAAATATGGCCAAAGAGAGAGTCAGACCACAAAAATGCAACGAAGGCAGGAAACAAGCATGCAGTTCACATGGATGTTAAGTGATGACTGCAGCCTATGTCTATAGAGATATCAACACAAAAATGCAGATTTGGCGCATGATAAATTAAATAATGTGGTGATGTCTACCGTCTATTATATTGTATTTTTTGCAATTGAAATTCAAGTTCTTTTTTGAAGATATGCGGATCGGCCCCAGAGACGGTTATAAACAAAAGGGAAAGATTAGATTTAGAAAATATGAGTTGTTAACCGGAAGTTACAACATACTTAGAGCATTTAGCAAACTTTGCATTCAATGAAAGTCCAAATTTCGTTTCTTAGCCTAGTCACCTCGTACTTTTACTTAGTAAAGGCTGGTAAAGGACTAGTAAAGTTTAGGTTTTTAAAGTTAGATTTTGACAAGAGTATGATATTACATTAGTACCTATTGAAAGTTGGACTTTGATTCAAATCAAATCTGTGATGAGTGATCTTTCCCCCAGAGATTCAAATCTAAGAGCGAGATTAGAGATAGAGACCGCACTACGTTACTTTGAAGTCGAAATTTCACCATTTATTTTGTTTCACAGATCAGTTAAATTCTTTTACTTTACTCTATTTATTTTTTACTAAGTCTTTCCCAAAGTAAAGTAAGAGTTCTAATACGTCTGTGAAATAAACGTTGAAAGTTTGACTCCAAGTCGAGGTAATGCTGTGAACCGCACCCTAAGTGCAAGCAATTATACTGTAGATTCGGACTGGTTAAATTTTACAATGGTCATCGTATTATTTGCCATAGAAAGCTGGGAATGCTTATGCAAATACGGACGGCACTGATTTACTCTTGGAGCTAAACAAGTTAATGGTATAAACAAATATTAAACAGTATTATTAGCATGTTTTTTTCTTGCTTGAGGTGATATTTTTGTTGCGTAGGATACATCAACATACTGTTTGACATTCATAAATAATTTTTAACGTTAGCTAGTGGTAATATTAATGAAATATTAATGCCTCAGGGCATTAAAACGAATAGTACGAGTATTCATTGAAAATAAAATATATCAATCATTACAAATCATCAACAATGTTGTCAGTGACATATTATCAAATTGACGGCACATCAAAGCATCGCGTTTCGTAATGTAACCCGTATGCGCAGGCGCCGCTGACTCATATCGCGTTCAGGTGACACTCCATAACTGGTCATTTGAAAAGAATCGCTGTCTGACTTTTGGTTTATTTTTCGTCTGCTACGAATTACTGATTACTAAAGTTTGAAATCATGTTCTTTAATTGATCCTTTTTATATATTCCGTTAATGTTTTTGGTAGATTTATTGAGGTGAACGTATTTAGGAGATATTTAGAGATGATTATAGAGCTCAAAAGATGTAATAGTGAAAAATCGCAAAAGATTTTTTACCAAATTCAAAGAAAATGAATAAGCTAGTAGTAATAGTGCGTTAGAAGCAGCTAATTATATAATGACTAGCTGTTGCCCGCGGCTTCGCCCACGTGGATGTCGCTTAATAATCCTGAATTTTCTTTTCTATAAACCTCACGGAGCCCAAGACCTTTCCAACGAATGCAAAACCGTGGAAATCGGTTAGTGCGTTCTGGAGTTATAGCGTCAGGAAGGAAAACCCGACTTATTTTTATATTATAGATAATGAAATGGATTAGAAATTAGATCAAAAATGTCCTTTTGAGCACTTAAATCCCGAACCTTTGTAAAGATTGCTCGGACGCTTTATGCTCGGGTTTTAAAAATCCCGGGCTGAGAAGAGTAATAACAATTTTTAATAAGGAAAAACAATGATACGAGTACAAGCTTGAATTTAACAATGAGTTTTACTGCTTAAAATAAACTAAAATTGTTTTAGACACATAACTTATATGATAAACTACTTTTAAATTTTTTTTTCAAAGAAAGCCATAGCCGGTGATTTCGAAATCCCATCCAAATTAATTAAAAACAATTCTAAATTCAACCCATTTATAATTAAATATGTAAAATACTTAGTATTTCATTTCATTCGTTAACGAAGTTCAATTACAAATGACATTAAACTAAATTCTATCACAAAATATAGATTAATTTTAAACCTGACTATACGTGCTATACCAAACGCAATTTGTAACTACCAGGGGTCCATAGTTATCAAGCAGTAAATCAATAATTTAATGAGTTTAGAAAACCAATATCAGACGGTTCGTTAAGGAGTAAGGGGTTTTAATGGTCTCTAAATTAAGTTCGATGATAGCAATGTTAAATGTTAATTGTTGAATGGCTTTTATCTATTGAATGAAAGTTCGATACATTCACAGAGTTTGAGATTTAAATGTTGTATTAGTACTAATGTAGTTAAATTAAATGTGAAAGTAAGTATTGATTAGGTTATAGCAATATAACACTGTAGGCATGCAACAATATTCCTTTACTCAAAATCTACCTAATCTACGATCTCTTGAATATAAAAATGCTTGGTTCTTACCGGTAGTTCTAGTGATTAGAGCGTTTTAACAAACAAATAAATATTTGAATAAGTCAACATTTACTGAGATGCAAACAAACTTTGGTATCGTAGATCTTGATATAAAAATCAAACATAACTTTTTTTAACTTAACTGTAAAATATTTTTGTTGTTTGGAAAGTATTTGCGTTGACTCTTCAATGTCAAGGTTAAGCTCACTTCAGTGGAATATATGTGAATAAATTGCCTTACATGAGAAACAAAAGAATAATAATAAACTTATACGCTCTTAGCTAAAGAGTCGCAAATTATACTTTTGTTTCTGTCTATCTGAAGCGCGCATGGCCCAGCGGCTGGTGTAGATCGTAAGCGATCTGCTCGGTTAAGTACTACGGGCGGGGTCGGGTAGTGTGATGGGTGACCGCTAGTGGCAAGTTAAATGCGCGTTTCCATGCTTCGGAGGGCACGTTAAGCCGTCGGTCCCGGTTGCTGTCGATGGATAGCAGTTGTTAAACCTTGTCGGAGGCCTTATGGGCGGTTTGAAGACATCCGACAGTGGGTTGGCCACTAACCCACCCACCTCCACCAATCCGCATTGGAGCAGCGTGGTGGAGAGTAAGCTCTAGGCCTCCCCCCAAAAAGGGGAGAGACTCGTGCCCAGCAGTGGGACGTATAATGGGTTGCTATTATTATTATTCTCTCGTCAGCACGGGGTCCAATTTGAACCCCGGACCTTTGTCAGGCTTGCGCGGGGACATGGGGGGTCCAACACGTAGAGGCCCTTTCGAGAATTTTGATCTACTTTGTAATGGGTTATATTCGGCGGGACCTCTCTCTGACTGCATCAATAGTTAATACAGGCACAGACAGACCCCGCAAAATATAATGGGACTATTGTAATGATAAGTGATTCGCCAAACTTTGGGCTATGTGGGTGAACTGGGGGGACTAGCTGGCTGGGCCTATGGAGTGAGATCCGGCACCTGCCTATATTCAACATCTCACATTATCGAATCCTACTTTAGGCAGGTGGTGACTCGCCTCTCCTTGGTGGGCCCCCCAAACAGCCAACCCGATGGTCGACGGGGGGCAACACTGTTGAGAGAGGCTGGGGGTGTCGAGAGGTGTGGCCCCGGTTTCACCATCACGAGCGAGTAATCTCGAGCTCGGAGCGGGCTTCCCCGCTATTATGCCTTTAGACACTTCCACCCCCGAGTGTATGGCTCTTGCAGAAATTTAGACAACAGCCTATTATCTAAATTTCTGCAAATGCCATACCTCTAGCGCCCCACTCGGACCGGCCAATGAAGGCAAGCCAGAGGTGAGAGACCTGATGCTCTGTCCGGCCGTACCTCTGTGTGGCGGACGAGGCGGAGCCCAGTTCTCTCGGAGGAACTCGAGATGATGGTAGGGGGTGGTGTCGCTACTCACCAACAGCTCGCCACAAGCTGCTCTGCCCCCCCTTATTATTATTATTCTGTCTATCTTACCCAATTGACGATTAAATTCACAAAGTATAAAAAAAAACGTAATATCGCGCCTGTAATCCCTGAAGGTGTAAGATACGTAAATGCATACATACATTATAGTTATTTGCATTATAGTTATTAACAATATTACTTAACAAACATCTGTCAGTTTTGTTTCGTACCGATGTACAAACACTTAATCGATTATATTATATTATTGTGTTATATGATATATTCTGTAAACGTTTTTTTTGAGAGAAGAAATAAATTGATTAATGGATATAATTTATACTTAAAAGTAGCAAGTGAACAATCTAAAGACATAAAAAAATCACAATTGGCTTTCCAGGGAAGGTAACATCCTCAAATAACAATAATTAGTAAGTACGTATTTTTTTTTTACGTAATAAAAGTGGCAAACAAGCATGCAGTTCACATTGATGTTAAGCGATGACTGCAGCCTATAGACACCCACACAATGACCAGAGGTCAAAATGCAGATGCGCTGCCACTCCTGAGGCCTAAGGTGTTATGGCCTCTGTGCCTGACATTACAGGGCCGTACATTACCACCTGACCGGAACACGATAGTGCTGAACACTACCATTTAGCGGCAAGTATATTAGGTAATGCGGTGGTGCCTACGCCCGCGAGCTCCGTCACTGGAGCTCTACCACCAGTAAATTCAGTGAAAGGCAAATTCGCAAACGTAAGTATTATTATAAAGTATACGGGCAAAGCTTATGATGACCTGCTTACTAAGGTAGGTGAAAATAACGACACGCATGTCACAATTCAGTCAATACCACCACGTGACACAATCGAGTAACTATAACTATGTATGTATTTATATTTAGAAAGCAACAAAAAGACATGGGTCAATTATACAAACCCTAGCACAGCAAGTGAAAAAAAGAATAAGTGTTGGAAATTCCTTGTCCAAAAACGATCCAGGAAAAAGATATCTAAAGGAGATGTTGCGACCTCGGCTCTCGTTCGTACACGACCTCAAAAAATGGGTAAATTGAAGAAGAATCCGAAAAAAATACAATTAATTTATTCAAGAATATATTTTAGAGTTACGACCACATTTAATTCAAACGATTTTATCATTTTCAACTATGTTCAACATGGCGGCGATACAGCCGACGCTTGGGATCAATCTATTTCGACAGTATTTAGAAAATATTACTTTTTTCTCCAAGTACTATATAATCAAAATACAATTTAAAAAATGAAAATGTCAAAATGACATCGCCCGCCATATTCGCCATGTTGGTTTTGAGTTACAATTCTAACTGCAAAGAATGTTTTGTAACTGCAAACAAAGCTAAATAAGTGATTATATGCAGTAAAAAACGTTATTATATTGATTTTGCCTGTTTAATGATATTGTGTACAATACATGGCCGGAGGTCCATACATTTTTGCAACATCTCCTTTGAACAACAAATACCTATTAGATATTCCTTGTGATATATATGAAGTAGAAATATTGATTTCAATGAAATTAGCAAGTAATAAATACCTAAAACAGTATTTAATTCTCCGGATGATTAAAGAGTGAAGCCACTTATAAACAACCAAAAAATAATATTCACGCGTTTATTTACTGTATCCAATTAAACTCAGCATATCATTGCATATAATCGTGTTCCATATAAATATTCACGATTGGGACAATAAAATCATTAAGCCATACATCGTGATAGGTGAAATTAAATTCACATAAACGAATGATTGAATATTGATGCACGAACAGTGTAGCATTGTGCTCGACAATATTGAATTTATTCGCGCACTTTCTCTCTATTGTATAGCCCTTGAAGGGTTTGATATCAATCGAAATGTTCCCATTACGAAAGATTTTAAAATCCGTGACATATCGGTACATTTGAAACGTGAGACGTGTTCGGTTATCTGTGTTCTGGCTGTTCTAATTTCAAATATCAACATTGCTTTATTTAATCAGGTTTTTACATTTTTGAACCGTCGACATGTAACAGAGAACAATGGATATTTTTGTTTTCCCAATAGTATTTTACAAACTCAAATTAATTATGACTGTCAGGATAAACTTAAAGCGGTCAAATACTGAAACGTATAATCAGTTGAAAATTATAAAATTTTCTTTTGATAGGTTATATTATAGAAAAAAAAAGTGATTGACATTGACACATTCATTCATTTGTCAAATCAAACCTTAAAAATTATCAAAACTCAAATCCAAGTGGGACTTAAAAATCTTTTGTCTCTATAAAACACATGCAAACAACAGAAATAGCTTATGTTTGTGGGTTGCTTAAAATTAATTGACGTTAAAATTTTTAGTAATGATCAGCACAAAAATAAAAAAAAATGCAATAGAAATGATCATGTGATCAAATTTTTGCACAATTCATGAAGGAAAAATGACTCTTATTATCTTTAAATGTCTCTGCAAGAAGGAATAGCGGATACTTTCCAGACTTAAGCGTTAACATCAGATTGTATGATTGTTCGCTATTTAACGTACTTCTAAAAAGTAGCATAGTCATGATAACGTCAGCCAGTCTTCGTGCGAAGTGAACTTTAAGTTCTCTTTACAATGAAATCACAGTTCCATTATATTTTTATAAAACTTTTTAATGAATTATTATTTCTGTACTCGTTTCAGTCACCATAAAAACTATCAAAACAATTTTCAATTCACGATTCTCAATCAACCTTTCATTACGTTTCAAAATTTTTTTTATCAACATAATTACATTAGCTGGAAATTTTGCGAACGGTTCAATGGATTTTTAATAAACCGTCAAGTCATGTATGATGTCTAATATTGATTTTTACTGGCGTTTCATTATGATCACATTATAACCAGCTTTCTCCTTTCGTTCGTGATTGGCTTCCATTTATACCTAAAACTATAACTCGCCAAGTTATATTAGAAGCAGCGGGTGCCTATTTGTATAGTTTGTTAGGTTAGAATTTATTTTTTCTCTGGAATTTCCTTTTCTTACTTTTTGATCCAGAAAAAGAAAACTTCATCTATTGATTACAGGAAAACATAATAACTTCTAATTATATTTTCCTGGTGGTATATGGTATTCATGACAACAGTGGAAATTCATTAATTGTACGGAGCCCCGTGAACGTGAGTTCAACTCGTCCTTGTCCACTTTTTTCAATTGTTTTACTGAAAATACAATGTCTCATTGTACAAAAAAGCTTCTCACTTAAAAGTGCGAAGCCGGTGCGGGCCGTTTTAACAGAACAGAGTAAGATTTGAAGGTTCACTTACATAGAAATATTTTAAAGTTCTGGTTTTGTTTAGTTTCACAATAACAGTAATATTTAAGCAGTGACTGCGAAATGCTTTGCACCTGCATATAGGTAACGTTATTATTATTATCAGTGTTGACAGATTCTCTCACTATCTGACAGAAAATTGAGGTTAACTATAACATTAACCAGCGCAGCTCTGCCAGGCACGTTAGCAGCTAAAGTTATGACTTCGTTTAACAATATGCAAATGGTGCAACTATTTTTTTTATACTAACCGTTACTTTAAAAAAAATCTTAAAATTAAAATGAGATTATGTAACCCAGCCTAAGAAGTTAACGGTTGACTTTACTAGGAAGAGGAATTTTCAACGAATGATATCAATTTGTACATCCGGCAGTACTGAGTTAAATTCGTTTAATGAATTATAAAGTTTTATGCTTCGTAATTACGGTGGTACACATGATTCACGGTAATTGGACGTAAAACAGATATCAGTAGAATGTCATCTAAACTAATATTAAAACGATATTAAATTTATTATAGCTGTGTTACATTTTCATTGAGAACACTTTCGCGAGGTAAATCAGTGAACAGCCTAACGTAAGATCCATTCTACAATTGTAGAGCATATAAAAGTTTTAAGTAATGTCTATGATGTTTACTGAAATTAAAAAATGTAAATTTATAGACTGAATAAATGAAATCAAAAAGTATGCTATTTGTTATTAATTTTATTAAGTTTAAGTTACAGTTAAGTTGTGCAAAAAATAACGACGAACAAACAAAATACGTTTCTTTAGGTATGCGAATTAGTAGTTTTGAAAATTATTTTAAGGTATATTTTAAGTATTGACGATCGCAATGTTTCCTATTACTCTTCTTCTACGTAGGTTTAATATCTTATTCGTAAAAAAAACCCTTTTAGCTAAGTAATAGCTATTATTTAAAACTATCACCATAGTCTAAAAAAAAGAACATGTAACTTATACTGTGCTATCACTATACAGAACGCCTACGAATCCAAATCAAAGCGATCAAGTTACGTTGTTCAGCCGCAGGACCTACGGCTTACAATAAAAACTTCAAAACCGGTCAAGTGCATGTCGGGCCACGGGCAGTGTAGGGCGGAACCCTAGGTGCAGTAAAAGATGAAATAAAAAAAAAATATTTGTGAGGACTTGTTCGAAATTTTCGAATAAAGTACATTTGATCGACTATTACTCGCAAACTTGCAAGGCCATATTAAGTGTGATAGTTTTCCTTTTAATTTCGTTATATATAGCTACTATTGCCGTAACATTTGAATTTCTAACAACAACCGTTTAGTCTGTAGGGGGGGGAGGACACTTGAGTCTAACGAAAATTTGCACTTTAAAGCTTAATAAGTCACGAACAGTTAACTAAATCGAAAAATGATATTCGGACACCCATACTATTGTTTAAAAACCTATCCAACGATACTACACACTATATGGAAATCGAAAATTAAAAAAAAATTCTGCGAGTTACATGTCGGCGAGGTTACCCTAAATATATATTTTTTCATGTTTTTATTCTACCACTTTGTCGGCGTAATTAAGATGTATACTTGTGCCAAATTTCAAGTCTCTAGTACTTATAGTTTTTGCGCTAAACCGCGGACGGACAGACAGACAGACAGACAGACAGACAGACAGACGGACATGGCGAAACTATAAGGGTTCCTTGTTTACTACGGAACCCTAAAAAGCCTCAACCCCTATCATCCTGTAGCATTTATGTCGCCTATAATATTATGGATGCATACCAAATAGAGTTAGTTTTAATTATACTGTTTCTGTAGTATATTATTTCGTGAATCCAAATGGTTGTAGTGAAGCACGTTCAAACATAAACTGTGACAAATGCTAGTATTTGTGCTAAGAAATTATTTGTATAAATATCATAAAGTGTACACGATACTTAGAAACTCATATAATTGTTCACAGCATTTTAATAAAAACGAATAACGTCAACAGAGCAGTCATTAGTGTGCTTTTAACGTTATGTTCTACAACGGTTATTTAGCAACGCTTCACTAATAACCGTTATGCAGGATGGCGCCGACAAACGATATTAGCCTCCATGAGTTATTACCATTCGCAGATTTCTAGATTATAAAGTGGAAGCAAATTATCAATAAACTGTAGCTAAATTATAGGAATTATGATAACATTATTCTAAACTATTCAAAAAGAAATCTTTGATAAATATTTATAGGCTAAGTGGTACAAGGAGGTTATTTTCTTGTTAAAGCAAGGTTAAACTGTGACAACGGTTTCAGAGACATGCAATATGTGTGATAAAGGACATAATGTAGTGCATTAAAATTAAACGTAATATATTAAATAACGCGTAAAGTTGGATGTCTACAAAAAAAAATGTTTTCTGGTACGAAATAGGTATTTAAATTAGATTTTATAGAAGTTTGGTTGGGGTCTTCCAGTTCAATATTATAACTAACTAAAACATAATGGAAACAAATAGTAGGACAACGCCTTATCTCTCACTCTCTTTTTCTCTGTATTTGTCTGTTTCTCTCCCTGTCTAGTGTGCCATGTGCCTCTATGTCTCTGTCTTTGTTCCTTTATTCCATGTCTCTATTTCTATGTACACGCGCTAATACGATAGATAAACCTAATACTTAACAAAATCACAGTTCCATTGTTTATGTAATTCTTTTGGCGTCGGGACGTGAACGTAATTTTGGGCACAGAGGTATAACATCTTAGGCCTCAGGAGAGGTAACGCATCTGCATTACCACTCCCGTCACACCGTTATGGAAGTGGCAAATAAGCAAACATTTCACATTGATGTTAAGTGATGACTGCAGCCTATAGACACCTACACGAATACCAAGGTCATAATGCAGATGCGTTATAGGCCTAAGGTGTTATGCCTCTGTCCCTTAGCGGCAAGTAAATTAGGTAATGGGGTGGTGCCTACGCCCGCGAGCTCCGTTACTGTAGCTACAGTCTACCAACAGTAGTTGATGAATTAATAATATTATTCCGCTTTTCTAGATTACCTACGCAATCTGAATTCTGCTTTGTTGAGCTTTGTTCAAATATCCTTTGATTTAACCACTACTTTTGCATCCAGCGTCTATAGGGAGATGCTTCAGATAAAATACATTACGGACAATAGGTAGTGATCGTGATATGAACACAAATTGCATTCGATGTATGTGTCACAGATGCTTTAGCATTTGAAGTAAACATATTGGATGTGGACGATAGATATGATATAACATATCATATCTGAGACGCCAAGACGACTTTCTAAAATAATGTTTGTCAATCTGGAAATCTGTTATAACATTAAGAACAAAAAGTATTGAGATAGATGCAAGAGCGGTGTTTACAATTTCAATAAATTGCACTTTGCGTACTTATTCTGGAACAATATTTATATTGAACAGAATAAATTCTGTTGCAACCCCGTTGAATCCGCTTATTAGTTAAGTTTTTTGAAGGAGAACAATTCAGATACCTACTTTTATTTAGTTCATGAAGAGACCAGACTCATTCACAGTTCAAAACTTTAGATTCTGATAAAACATTAACTTTCTTTAAAACTTATTCTGTAAATCGTTTGCATTTTTCTATTAATGTTTTCAAAGCCCTTACGTCATGTTACGACGTAAAACGAGTAAGATCGGCAAACCAATTGCTTTAAAGTTTACACCAGTATCACAGTTACTTTGTATGTCGTTGTTTATGCAAAATAATGTGTACTTAAGAGCAATCTCATTTCTGCCCACGCGCAGTTTCCTGTTATTTTTATTGTAACTAAGTAAGAACGAACAATGTTTTGATGCAATGTCTAAAAACATTTATGGTTTTCTAGAATGCTGAATATATGACAATATTAAAATCATTGAGGTGCTCGTGAAATAATCTATCAAACAAAAGACTCAAAAATACCTATAAGTATTTTATTTCAATGAAAAAGGAAGTTCCTTTATGCAAAGCTAATCATGAGTGATGATTGTGGTTATCATAGTATTTCAAATGTTTTTACAATGGTAAATATATGGCATATTTACCATTGTAAAAACATGTATTTTTAAATTTTTGCCTGCAATTTTTATTTATTTCGAACACATACTCGTAAAAGCATTTTTTCTCCAAAATGAGGCATAGTAGTAACAGGGAATAAAGATTGCAATTAGTTTATAATTGGTTTTATTTCACGAACAAAATAGTTTTGGTACTATATTATTACAAGATGTGGATAATAAGTACCCTTATGTAGTACACAAACCCATAGTACAAGGCCATCGTATGATTGCAGGCAATGAGAGAGCAAACATGACAACTGCGTCTCATTACACCAACCGACTTTAATGATGGCGGCCTTCGTATGCATTATTTACAATTTCAATAAATTACCCTTTGCGTACATATTCTGGAACAATAATCATATTGAATAATAATTTCCGTTGCAACCCGTTCCGTCCCAAAACCCTCTTGTATTTTACGTCATGTTACAACGTAAAACTACAGTAAGCCTGGGTTGCAACTTTTGTCAGAGTTATTGTATCATTTCACATTCTGCTCTAACTTTAGCAGATTTTGTTTAAGTTAGAAAAGGATGTGAAATGTTACTATAACTTTAACTTTAACAAAAGTCGTGGTGCAACCCAGGCTAAGAGATGGACTTATGAAGAAGAATTTAATATTTAAACTTATGGTAGTGGTTTTCTTCAATTAAATTCACCCTACTACAAAAATGAGGAACCACATATGCAGATTACTTTGTGGTCAACGCAACCAAATAAATACACGAAAAAACCTTTTGACGGCAGTCTTGTCTACCGATTGACGAAGTTATTCTCGGATGTCAATGTAAGGTTATAGAGGAACGGTTTGTTTGACGTCTGACAGCACGTTGTTTAAGCCAAGCCTGTGTAAAGACTCCTTTGTATATCGACATGTCTGGCACAGATCAGTTTGTGAAAGAGAGATTATTTAGGTGCTGAGTTTTTAGTTTTCCTTCAAGACGAGCGCGGCCCATTATCGTTCGTTGTGGCAAATTGGAGGCATTTGGTCAGCAGTGGGCATTTTTCGGCTGAAATTATGATGATGATAAACATTATGGAACAAGCATTTTTTACATCTTCATTTCAAAATGGGAGTGTTGATACATGTACCATTCTTGTCGTCAAATTGTGTTGCGTTTGTTGAGTGTCAGCCTAGTAATTGTAGTAGTAAGTAATACTTTTGTTGAATTGTTCTTTTTTTTTTCCTCAGCGTACAAAAATCCCAAGATAAAATATGATGATTATAAAATTATCACAAAATATATAGCACATGTATCCAATTTGTTCGTTGTTATATTTATATTTCTGTAATTAAATAAATTTTATTGTCATGAACATAATATGAAATTATTTCTAAAGAAATACATGACATACTGGACTCGACCGAATAGACAAAACTAGATAGAATTGTCTATTTGATGCTTACTCTATCAATGCTGAAAGTGTGCGTGTCTCGAGATGTTTGTCCAGGGGAGTAGTTTAAACACTGTCAACAACCTGCTGTGATGGAGTTGTCGATGGAACATAGGGCAGTGATATTACGGTTTATTATGAAGTGCACAAAATGAATGAAAGGCACGCAACCCACACTATTGTGCTAGCATGGGTGGCTAAAGGTCTCGACGCAATAATAATAACATTATACAGTTCAATGTACGTTTTGAAACGATTAATTTAGATAGCATAAATAAACAATTTTTGAATTTGAAACGTATAAGTTGACTTAAACTGAACACGAAAATATCCATTATTCAATTTCAAACCCTAACTACTGAAAATAAAATCAAATTGCAAAAAATAAATATTCACTCCCATAAGACAGCAAAATACATAGCGAGCGAATCATGGATTCAAACAAGCATGTTGTTTTACTCATTTTGGTAAAAAGTTTATTTCAAATAGCCAATGTACTAAGGCATTAAATTAAGACAACTTATACAAATTAATTCAGACCCCAATGAGGTCATAACGCAAGCCTCATAAAAATCTAGACCCACACTATCCTCCATCAAGAGGCAATACAAACAAATCGCCTACTCATTGGTCTGTCACTTTATTGGCATTCCGATCTCAATACAGAGGCGAGTGTGCCAATGGAACCAATTATATACGAGTATTGTTTATCAGAAGAACGATGATTGACTTTGTGGTTTTGCTTGTATTCAGTTTTATTATTTTAAGCTCTCCATCTATTTATGTATAGACAAGTGTCCAATTTACTGTTCATATCATTTGCAATATTGTTTGCAACAGTTTTTACTTACCACAGATTTGTTTGTTAAAAACACTTTTCAAAAACATTTCTTTCTAGTCCTATGTGTAATGACTTCATCATATCTAAACTGAGTGATATTGTATTTGCAATTTCCATTTTAACTATAATGAAGCAAGAAATAGCAGCTTTATCTTACACATATATAAATGCAGATGAAGTCAAAGGCAGAAAATACTAAACAATTTTTTAACCTAAATAGATTGTACTCATTAAAATAGTATTACTTACAATAACACAAAAAGTCGTGCGGCGATGATTTAACTGGACCGTCTCAAGTAGGGTTGTCAACTCGATTATGGAATAGGTATCTTACAATTATTTTAAGGATATAATAAAATAGGCGAAACTACAACCTACATTTTATCAGTCAAGTTGCTCAAATCAAACGCTACGGAGTGCTCGCAGAACACAGGTAAAAACCTCTATTGTATGCACTCTTTGAGTAGCACATAATATAAGACCAAGGTCTCCAATATAGTATATCGGAGACCTTACGTATTTACAAACTGTATTTTAAACACTTTACTCATTTGGTCTAAAAAAGTTGCCAACCTTAGTCTCAAGTGAGATCATTTCGTCCAATTACGCTACGAGCACAGTACGATTCGTAGAACACGAATGTATAATTTGAATCGATACCTTACAACATTGAACAAGTTTGAACTGGCTGGATTTAATCAACTCTTCGTTTATTATATCACATTAGCAGATGTATTTTGAGTAACAAAATAGGGTCAATGGTTGGTTCTTCAAAAGCGTATGTTAAATAGTTATTAGGTCTAAGTAGGATACCCTGAGCAACTACAACAGTGCAACAGCTAATTGTTTTATTAAATCTGGGCTACAAATAGGAAATTTCGAAGTATAGATCAGACATAAAAAATGGACCTTGGTTGACCAATAAGGTAGGTATAGTTAAACGTTAAAAATATTGAAAAATTGTAGGCAATTGCATAGCGCGTTGTCTGTTAACTTCAGTTGATAGCTATAATCCCCGGTGTCACTTTTTCATTATACGTTGTATGAAAATTACTCTTTTTCATTATTATTTATTCGTTTAATTTGCAACGAAACACAAACACTGATTAAGGATCATTATTTTTAAATGATCAATAGTGTGCCCTAAGTGGGATAAGTGAAGGATAATATTTATTTATTTTAATTGCACATGTACTTAAATACGTATAATCATCGTGGTTGGCCCTTAAAATGTTGATATCACCCTTAATTGATGTCAGTATTGAAATTATGTATCATCGTGACCAATTGTCGATTGGTTTGCAAATGGCATGCACTCTTGTACGCGCCAACGCACTCACGAATCACTTATTATTTGCTATGTTCTACAAATGTGCCAGAGTTGGTTCAATTTTTTTATTTAGACTATACTTATATAATTTTCATGTTAATATTTATAGTAAATTTGTATTAAAAAATGTATTGTACGAATATATACAAAGCATAAAAATGTAATAAGAAAATATATTTTCGTCTATTCCTATTGTAATTATTCGCGCTTGCCTACCATTTTATGCAAATATTTTGACTAACATTACGGTTCTTTAATAAAAAGTTTGTGAAGAAAAATATTAAAATTATAATAAGTTCAGACAAAAAAAAATAAGATATGTTCAGATTCTAAACATTCTCCACCAAGGAGTTCAGTTCTAAAATATCAGATCATTTACGACTGAATCCCCCTAAAAATCGTTGATATCAAAATTATTGTTACTTATACATTTCGTTTTCATAATCCTCATTTATACTTAATTGTTTAATTAAGTAATCATATACTTAAACTTCCTACACGGTAGCCTTAAAGCTATTATTTTTTATAAATTATATGTTACAAGAATTTGATTAATTTAGAATTCTGTGGGCGTTTGAATGTGGAATTTGGGTTAGAGGTTAAGTTGAATTTACTGCCAGTGAACGTGCGGCTTCATATTTTATTTTGTATAGAACTTGTCGTTATTGCTATCAATAAGATTTAAACATAAATAGATTTTAAGCTAATTTATCCGTTGTTGCCATAAATTAGATTAAAGGAAATAAACCATAACATGATTTCAATTACTAATTATTTAATGTCATGAAAAAGTATGCGAGGTTTCCTTAATTGATGATAAGATAAAAAGGCTTATGGATATCAAAACTAAATCAAAATTAAAAGAATAAAATTATTAAATTTATATGAGGTACCGGTAGACGAGAGAAAAATGAAAATGAGCTTGTTTGTCTATGTGCCCCGCTTTCAAGTCAATAGGGCTGTATCGATTTAAATAAAATTGGAATGAAGATAGTTAAAAAAAAAAAATGGAAAATAATTTCGTGGTAAATAAGCGTAGAATTTTTTATGGCAATTTGTCATTTTTACTATGAATTATACGTGGACGAAGTCGCGGTTAATAAAACTAATAAGAATGAAATGAACCCAATTTTATAATTAATTTATGATGGGAGAGGTTCAGTCAGGGTATTCTCCGCTTACCCTAAATCATCAACATCAACATTTATCGCCACCACGTAAAGTGCCCATGTGGTCAAGTGGCCAGTTCACTGATAGTACATCGGAACAGGTACATACAGTAGTGATCGAGTTCATGTTGACAAAACACCGCTTTAAAATATGGTGTACCAAAAATCTTTTGTAAACAAACCAATATAAGTTGATCTCTAAGAATATGGGCGTGATACCGATGATAGACTAGATTTCGTTGTCAATGATGAACGGTCGACTGAACCCACCGATAAAAATGCTTTATCACAGCCATTCGTCACGTACAGTCCGTAGTAAAAGTCGCAACTGTATTGTAACCATGTCCCTCCTACAAATACTGTTGCTTGTTGCTTACTGTACATTGGAACAATATTTGTTTAGGCCATCGAATCAAGCGGCCTCTTTAGTAATTTCCGTTTTGATTGGTGTTAAGCTATCGTTGGCGCGATGGAAGCTTTTTACTATTCATGGACATCTATCTATCAAACATTGCTGGGTCTGTGTAATGTATTAAATTGTACGTCCATTTTAAGGCTACTGATATTAGTCTTCCTATCGTATTAGCTATTCATTGTATGTAATCGTGAAATTCGTAGGCAAAAGCCACATGCAAAAAGAAATCATCGTAAAATATAAACCAAATTTTTCCAGTTTAATTTTGCTAAATGTAAAAATTACCAAATAAACGAAAATTTTATTTGTTTGACCAAACAAATTGAATGATTCTTCTCTTACAGACATCGAAACAACGTGAGCCCAAATTTAAACATCATTTTCAACGCTATTAGCAAAGTCATAAAGCTTAATTTTGTTTACACCAAAAATGTAAGAGATAAATAAATCGGTTTTCATTCCTTGTACAGGATATTGGATTTGCTCTCGATATTACAGATTAAAATCATCTGAACGAATTCGTTTGCGTCAGTCTCTAAGTTGGTAATTAATGAGCGCGTAGGCAGAAAGTGGGTAGAAGTCAAAGTGTCGTAAGGATTGCATTTATTTATCCCTAAAATCTAGCGTATGTCTAGATTTTAGATAGCCCTGCGAACTGAGCAAGCTTAATATAGATGTTAGATTTGACTACGATCAAGTCCAGTCTGTAGAGGCAATTAAAATACTATTCAGATACATTTTGAAATCATACAATTTAATAAATTGATATTAAATTACAAACTACCTATTTGCATTTTTTTATGTCATAGGATTGACAGACAAGCAGAAACCCACGTATGAAGAACCCCATATTGTGTATAAATAATTATAATAGTATTCATCATAACAATTTACATGGTAATTATCCAGTTAAACACCTAAACTTGTCAGCAATAGTAGAAAATAACATGCGTACATAAATAACAGGTTTACGTAAAAGTATCATTACTAACTACCTTTTAACAATATGTTCAAACACGGCAATCTATCCATCGGCGTGTATATCCAATTGAAGTACTTCGAAATCAGTTCAAAGAACGTGATAAAATTATCTAAAGACAACTTAATACGCACAGAAATGGAGATACAACCAAACAGTCAAACACAAAATACAAGATAGAACACGACCAAAGACAAATAGCCGTGAATAGCTTTCAATCAACACTGAACATGGACCTTAATGAACAAGTTACATGTTGCGTGAATAACACATACTAGATTACAAAGTTACCGCAGATATATCACATAGTATCACGCGCGAGGTAGAAACATGTGAAGCCTATATAGGCAGAGAGTTTGACATTTGACTTCGATATGACCAACTAATGCCAATTAACAACATAGTACTGAATTTAATGAAATTGTACGTGCAAATAATGGCCTGCTTATGGAAGTTATCGATACCAAAAGAGGATTTGAAAACTGTGCTTGATTTCAAATGTCTATACTCATACCGATGTCTCTGCCATGAAATGACAAAAAAGTTAACATTACCTAATAAGACCTGAATGACATTTTTATTTGTATGTAGTAGAGAAGATATTAGCACAGATTTTGCTTACATACTTATTAATTTACCTATTTCTTATACTGTAACTACTTAGCATGAAATATAATTTACGAGGAATTATACATATTAGAATTCAGAAATAATAAATTTTTAATTATTTACTTTAACCATAAAATTATAGGAAAAAGCATAACTAAAAAGTAAAGTGCGAAATTAAATTTATATAAATGCAAATCATGTGAAAAAAAAACAAATTACAATAACAAATAACTTGTGAAAATGTCTGGAGTCGGGCTTGACAGAAACAGTTACATGTTCAAACAGCATGAAGATAAATATTTTACAAATATAAATGGTGGTAAAGAATAAACTAATCAGAATGGAACCGATAACAGTGGGAACAGATAAGGAATACAAAAGTGGTTTCTAAATTGGTACGTAGCTTAGGTGTTCTTACGAATACAGTAGTGTTGTAAGGGCACATCAGATTAATAACAATTGGTTACTAGTACAGATTATGAATATTTTTCCAATTGAATCAACGACTGATTGATTTTTTTTATGAAGTCACTGCAAGTAATATATTATTAAAATTTAAAAAAATCTTAAAAGGCGGTTCGTATGTTTAACGCATGTGTGTTTAGCGATTTCACCAATATTTCTGATCTGATTTACGTGATTGTTTGTTATATATATAAATTATTTTTAATATATATAATTTATCGTTATCTACTGTATTGGAAAGAGTTTGCTGGGGCACAAATTACAAGCATTATGAGATCAATTATTCCAAAACAAAATAGGTTAAAAATGGTTGGCTGTAAAGTCACCTCAGTCACCATTTTAGCTTTATATTATAGTCATCGTACTTTCAAATGCAAAATCCGCAGACGCAGCGCTAACACAAAAACTTTCACTGAAGCCACTCTCAATGGATTGCTTTTGAAGGATACATATCTAAGACCGCAACGTCAAATGTCCAAACCGCGTCCCGTCTTAGCTCAACAGTTTACTGATCTGCTCGTAAATCACTACATCCGTACTTATCGTGGTCGGAGTTTATCAGACGTCCAAGTGAAAGCTTGTACCGAATGAGTTACATGAGAGGTAGGCTTCGGTAACGTAATGTATGTTTAATATTTGTAAGAGATAAGTGTTTTTCTACTGTGGGAAATGTTTTCGATTCTGTTTAGTTTTGTTCCTGAGTTAACAATAATTTTGTTGTGTATGTTATTTTGGATGTTTTTTTTATGCTAATGTGCTTTTTTTCTTTAAAATTTTATTATAACCTTAAAGTAATAAAATTATATTTCATTAGTTAGTTTTTAATTTTGATATCCAGCGATTGGATAGCAGCTGAAAACATTGTTAAATGTTGAATAGTTGTATTAGATGACATGTTTTTAGTATCTACTTCACTAAATATTGCTAGAAAAACGTAAAAAGAAATTGATTTTCCAAAATAGATTCGACATGGAAATATACTGAACAATCAAATTGACTATGACGAATCCAAACTTCGCGTGAAAAACATGCCTAATAAATATTTATAGACCCTACAAGTATGTTAGACTAAGAAATAACTCGCAATTCAATTCAAGGGCAAAAGAAGATACAGCAAGTACACAAGTAATCATTATCAAAGCGATTAAACCGATCAATAAACCTAAATATAAAAACCGATTATTGCTAACACTGACTCACGTGTCGTATCCTCGATTTGTAGTCAACAGGATATCTGGATCTTTACATTTACTCAGCAACAAGACCATACACAGCCTAAGTAAACAACCTGTGTTTGTCAGGACGTCTTTGTAGTTTTTATTATTCTTCATTTTAGATTTGTTTGAAGTTAATACGACATATGTTATACTTTGCTCCATTTTGCTGGAAACGGGTTATTTCTTATCAGAACCTTGGTAGCATTCTTTATTTTGTTTTTAAATCTCTTAACATTCAGAAGATTTATATTGGTGGATAATTCATCCACTTTTGAAAGATTTGGGTCATAGATTGACTAACAAATTATAAACACGATAAAGTTTTCTTGAACCCTTAAAAGTTTTTCTAGTATTTATAATTTATTGAATCCTTTATGGGACAAAATAATCACAACAATTAACTGTAAGCCTGGGCCATGTTTTTTACCTAATGCATACATTTACGCTTACAAAGTTTTTAATGGTTAAAGGTTACTGATAATATAGACTAAAGCTTGTGTGTGCCAAATTTCATGAAAATCGGTTCAGCAGTTTTTGCGCAAACAAACAAACATACAAACTTTCCTATTTATAATATTAGTATGATCTATTATCATATCCAAGATATCAAAATGTCATGAAATCTAATATGCCGAATATGGCGACCACGTTTTCCAATTAGTGAAAGCAACATGCTTTTAAATATTGGAAATCGTAAAATAAACTTAAACATACATAAGAAACAAAATAAGTGTAAACATACAAGTGAAACAACAAAAATTAAAAATAAATAAACGTTACCAGTAACTGGTCATTACGCAGACTTTAAGAGAAATACGACGCTGATAATGGAACGACAAGAGGCTTGGACCAGCCGTAAAACCTCCTTCTTGAGTGCGCGGTGAAGCCAACACCTTATCGGTAAGCAACGGTAAGGCCTAATTAACTACGATAACCAGGCTTACAGTTAAAGTTCAAACGGTCCGTAATTATTCAAACGACGATGATAGCTTCACGCTAAATATAATTTGTAACTGAACTTATTATGAATTTTATGAATATGTTTCTTGTATTTATATCGAATTAGCGACTCGCCCCGGCGTTCCACCAGTGCCGGATAAAGCCGGTGCGGGGCCCGTAGCAAATGTGACCATGGGGCCCTAGAGTTACATTGCCTACTGAAATTTAGGATGTAAATAAAACAACATTTACGAAAAGGAATCGAAAACAAATTTAGGGGATTCCCCCTGTAAGTATTGTGGTATTGCCAACTTGCAACATAATAATATAGGTACCTATATAATTAGTGGTCAACGCTCCCTTTGAGAATAGCTAAGGTGTATTTATGTTTTTTTTTTACATATTTGTGTTTTTTTTTGGCACAGGCACGGGGCCCCTAATGGCGCGGGGCCCGTAGCATTTGCTACTCCTGCTATATGGCTAATCCGGCACTGCGTTCCACGGGTGTAACGTTACCTACATTACTACTACTAACGTCGTGAAAGCGGTTATTATCGCTTAAACTAACCTTGCTTTATCTGTTTCATATATATTATCAACCCCAAAAAACACACCGTCAGGTGCCATTTATGCAAACATTTTGGTTTCAAAAACTTCACTTTTAGTAGAGTGAAGAAAAGCGGAGATAAAATCGTAGCAAATACTGAAACCTTGTTCCCAGGAAAACGTATTTAAATACTTACCCCCTTATTCATAAACATATTTTAGCTAAAGTGTTGCTAATCTCTGCTTTGTCTTTTTCTATCCTGCACATTTGACAATGCAACTGACAAAGACAAAGCATTCTATAGCTAAAACGTATCTAATGTACGTTTATGAATAAGGGGGTTAAGCCGTACCTGAGTAACTCACCAATGTAAATTTTATGCTTGATTGCCTTAAATTTGATTGATTTTATGATAGTTTCAGGATGTAAAACAAGATAGCAAATGAATCTAAACTCAATTCAGTGTGACCATTAAACTTTCATGAGTGTGCTCAAAGCAAATTGATTAAGCTCAAGCTAACTCAAAGAACATACAGCCTGTCTTGTAAACTGCTCCATTTCATTTTTTACTACGACAAAGTAGGTATTAGGTAACGTTAGAGTTGACCAGGGATCTTGGACCAGTCCGCTCCTTAATTGGTGGGTCAGTGGAGACTATGCTGTTGATTTGAGGAGGGAAAAAAAGGAATGGTTTCCTTGTAACTATCGCGTAAATTGGTGTAGTTAGTTGAGGATGCATTGGTGAAGTAGGTTTTGCTGTTCATAAGTAGAATAAACGTTGTTAAGTGAAAATCTGTGTCAAATTCATGATAGAAAAAATAATTTAAACATTGCCAAATCAGACAGACCTGTTAATATAACATGTATTCTTTGCTCTATTACAGCTGGCAATTATCCTTTGAGATCTTAAAAACATACGTTATTTCCGGCACAGACAAACAACCACTCCTGAGGTTAGGCCTCAGGGTGTGTTGCCACTCTCGAGGCCTAACCGTGGTGGCAACACATCTAGATAGAAATCTCTATGTTTTATGTAGATGCTTAGAGGTTACCCTATTCATTTACCATCAATGGGAACTATATGTTTGTTTGTCATCTAATATAAAAATAAAGGAATTCTCAGTACAATGATACGAAAAATGTACGTATTTAACTACCTAGGTAGTTCTTTGCTTCCTTTAAATTTCAAGAATGATATTGTAAAATGAACATAAAACTCGAACACTTACTCAAAATCCGAAACATGAATGCATTCATGACTACACGAAGCATCCGTCAGCAAGAACACCACATTAGTCACCTTTCAGCCACCTTGCCCGGCTTATCCGTAACAACGCGCATCCACTACATAAACATCTTTAACGACTTTTCACTTTCGTGACTTAGCCGCGTGAAGCTCACAAAACTGAAAGCGCAGTACATCATGGGGAATGTTTCGATTAAGCGCCGCATACGCCGAGACGACTGGTGCTGTTTTTTTTAACGTCCAAATCGCGACCTAAACCTCTTTTGTTTCTTATTTTTTAAGTAAGGAAGGTAGAAAACAAGCATGCATTTCACCTGGATGTTAAGCCTGAAAGTTTGTTAAAGTTTAAGTTATTGTAACATTTCACATCCTTCTCTAACTTAAAGAAATCTGTTAAAGTTGATGACTGCAACCTTTGGACATCTACGTAAAAGCTAGAGGTCCTCGAGTCCTACACTAAAACTCTACTACCAGTATCACAACTGCCACACTAAGAAAGCTGGACGCTGCTGCGTTATTCTTCTGCCGCCTGTTAGGTTAATTGATTGTAAGTAGGTAAGTAATTGTCAAATTGTGTGAGTGTTTGGTTAAAGTTTGTTATGAATATGGCATGATGTTGAGAAAAGTATTTGGTCTTAGACGAAAAAATATTCTACATAAATAATTAAACAAATCTCAAAAATATTTTTCTAAACTAATTTAAAAACCTGATATTTATAAAACAGACCGCACATTTACACTTTTTTCTACTGTATCATGTGAAAAATTCGATCAGATATAAAATCGTTCGTAGGAAACCGAAGCTTAACAGAATTGATATGATCCATTTTCTATTATTTACAATGGCTCAGACGAATGGCCAGTTATCGGCAACAGACAATAAAATGGAGTCGCAGTTTTTGATTACACTTTCGATATAAGTTAGTTCAAAGTATAATACACTTAACAATATACGTACTCGTATTTTGTTTTTACTCGAGAACTTATATTCTGTTTTCGGATAAGGTATACCATTCTTGAGTATTTTATTGTATATTTTATTGCATGATACTAGTTTACTCCCGCATGCGGACGCAAATCCGCTTGACAGGAAAAAGGCCCTTAGTTAAGTTGTTTATTATATCAAATATTTATTTTGTTTAGTTTGTACGTCTCTCGACTGCATAAATAAAGAGTTTCTTTCTTTCTTACTTAGAAAGGCTTTTCTTCTAGAAAGGGCAGGCTGCAGGCTAGGTCGCATCGAACGCATCGCGTGATAAAAGTGAAAACGGCATTAGTTTTGTTATACAATGTATAATTTAGATATCTACTCTGCGGTCAATAGTGGATTAGTCACGTTTTACAGTCGGGAACCCCTACTAAACGTTTGTGATAATGCGTGTTAATTCCTTTATTTGTTATGTAATACCTAACCAAATTGCAAATGATTAGATATTTAATAATTTGTTCCCAGTATTACAAATAGAAAGTATTCAGAATGTTTTTTTTTATGTAATAAACTTGGCAAACAAGCATGCAGCACACATGGATGTTAAGTGATGACTGCAGTCTATAGACACACAAAAGCTAGAAGTCAAAATACGAATGCGTGGTAGGTACTATCCCTGAGACCTACGTTGTTGTGTCTCTGTGATAATTATTACGGGGCCATACAAAAATGTGAGTTGGTTCTCTTGCCTTATAGCAGAGAATATGTAATAATACTACGTATAGAATGGAAACTTCGACGTCCCGCGCGATTTCCCCGCATCACCCAACCTCCTCCCTCTTATGGGCGACGGATGGTATTTTGTACGTGCTACACTCACAGGTTCTCGTGTAAATACATGTCACTGATTGATGTCTGTGTAATAGAGACCAAATTAAGCGTTTGTATGGAATTTAGGCGGAGTGTCCGCGGTGTACTTATAGTAACGTTATTAAGTTATTTAACTTCCAAGTTTAATCTATACAAATAAATAAAATTGGAGTGTCTGTTTGTAATATAAAAATAAACGCTTTACTAAATGCATATGTATGTATATACGGTACACATACCAAAACAACATTTTTACAATTTCTGTCTGTCTGTGTGTTTGGCAGGGCTAATCTTGGGAACGGCTGGACCGATTTTGACGCGACTTTCTCTGGCAGATAGCTGATGTGATAAGGAATAACTTAGGCTACTTTTAGCTCCATACATCCATACCTACATATAAATAAGTAGATTGGAGTGTATCCGACTTTGACGGCACTTCCACGGGTAGGTAGCTGATGTAATAAGGAGTAACTTAGGCTACTTTTATCTTCATACATCTATACATACATACATACCTACATACAAATAAATAGAATTTGAGTGTCTCCGATTTTGACGGGACTTTAACTGGCAGATAGCTGATGTGATAAGGAGTAACTTAGTCTACTTTTATCTCCATACAACCATACATACATACATACCTACATACAAATAAATAGGATTTTAGTGTCTCCGATTTTGACGGGACTTTCACTGGCAGATAGCTAATGTAATAAGGAGTAACTGAGGCTACTTTTATACTAGCTGCGCCCACGACTTCGTCCGGGTACATACTGAACAATCATATTTTTCTCACGTGGACGACGTCACGGGCACAGCTAGTCATCAATAAAATAAAGTGTTTAATACTTGAGTATACATATAACGTACTCTATGCTATGAAGCATAAATGAGTTTAATAAGATCAGACTTCAACCACATCACACTAAATCAATAAAATAAGGAGTGGTAGAGCTCCAGGGACGTAGTTCGCGGGCGTAGGCACCACCACATTACCTAATATACTTGCCACTAAATGGTAGTGTTCAGCACTATCGTGTTCCGGTCATGTGATAATGTACGGCCCTGTAATTTCCGGCACAGAGGCATTACACCCTAAGCCTCAGGAGTGGTAACGCATCTGCTGACCTTGTGTGGGTGTATAGGCTGCAGTTATCACTTAACATCAATGTGAACTGCATGCTTGTATGCCACTTCCATTACATAAAAAAAAGTAAACCAGTGAATTATGGGAAGAATTAGGTATGTTCACACGTTTTTCTTATCAATTTCTCTCCATATTCGACACAAACTCGATTTCGCAACATCGAGGACACGTAGTACCTCCTTTATTAGCCTAGAATAGCTTTCAATTTCATTCCCTAATTGATTTATGCAATAGTCGTCAGAGTAATGAAAGTACTTATTTATCACGGATCATTAAACTTTCTTGAATAAATGTTTACAGCCGACATTAATGAAGTCGCTTATGGGTTGTAAATTTTTATACTACGCGGAGAATTTTCGATTTTTTTCGCTCATTCACTTGTAGTGGAAGGTTGTAATTAAAGCTTGTAAAGTGCTCGATTGTTCGTAAAGTTTTAATCGCTTTGACTATGATCATAGTTTAATCAGTGGACAGTAAACCAACGCAATGGTTTTCTAAATGTAAGGTTCAAAAGAAAAAAAAAATAATTTCTCCGGATAATGTATGCGACGCAATGGCATTTGTGGACTGGATTTAATAATATAATATATAGATTGAATTCAGTGAGATTTAAGAGGATTTGTAAAATATTCAAAGATTTCTAAGTGTTTATTAAAAAATAACAAAAACTTCGTTCAAGGATCGATCCTTCGACCTCTGGTTATCAATATTGAAATCAAAAAGGGGGAAACAATGCTCGGACGTGGCTTCGTTAGCTAAATAGGTAAAACGGTTAGGTTAGTTATCCGGAGGTCGCAGTTTTGACCCCCGTCCGAAGTCAAATTTTTCTTTATAATAATTTAATTTTTTCTGTAAATTGTACAAAAAAAAAGAATTAAAATCTACAAAGAGTAAAATAAACACTTCACAGATTACCGCATTAACAAACAGCATTATTTTATTTTTTATTTTTTTTATGTAATGGAAGTGGCAAGCAAGCACGCAGTTCATGTTGATTTTAAGTGATGACTGCAGTCTATAGACACCCACCAAGGCCAAAATGCAGATGCGTTACCGCTCCTGAGGCCTAAGGTGTTATGCCTCTGTGCCGGAAATTACAGGGCCGGAACACGATAGTGCTGAACACTACCATTTAGCGGCAAGTATATTAGGTAATGCGGTGGTGCCTACGCCCACGAGCTCCGTCACTGGAGCTCTACCACCAGTAAAAATATTATACATACAGCTTTTAAGATGTCGATGACCATACAAAAACGCACTATCGTCAAAATTAACTGTCAACAAAAAAAGTCGCTTTGTGTGTCAGTTAAGATATTTTAATGTTTGCTGTTGATAACTTAGTTTATGAGTTCACGCTTCCTTAAGCTAGTTCAGTTTAGTCAAACAGAACCTTGTTTGGTTACAGTTCAAGGTGGTTTGACACGTGTACCTTTTGTCTTCTTTTTTGTGCGCATACGCGTCAATTTTGTTTTTGTTAATAATAATTATATGAGAGTTACGAGTATTAGGTGTATCAAGGTTTTGAAATAGCAGCTTCGACCATTTTCATTGCTTCGTCTTTGTCTAGGTGACTAGTTTCCCGTGTAGGGCAATAAATTTAATAATTTTACTGGTGGTACAGTCAGAGAATATGTAATAATACTACGTATAGAATGGAAACTTCGACGTCCCACCCGATTTCCCCGCATCACCCAACCTCCTCCCCTCTTATGGGCGACGGTTGGTAATTTGTACGTGCTACGCACACAGGTGCGCGTGTAAATAAACGACACTGATTGATGTCTGTGTAATAGAAACCAAATTAAGCGTTTGTATGGAATTTTGGCGGAGTGTCCGCGGTGTGGTGCAGTTGCAGAGTTGGAGCTTGAGTGCGTAGACACCATCGCATTACCTAATCTATCTGACACCAAATGGTGTTCAGCACTATCGTGTTCCGATGTTAATTTAAGGTCCCGTAACATAGAGCAACACCGGAGGGGAGTAGCCATATGCAGGCTTTCCCTTCAGTCAAAGTACAAGCCCAAATGGGCCTACGCCTGTCGCGTTTAAAAGTGTGCGTGAAATTGTGTCTGCATTTTGTTGAAATCAAGGTGTGAGTTTCGTAGTGATAGACGATTTTTGTTGTGTGTGTGTGTGTCACACGCATTTTTCCCCGCAAAAAAATGACAGACTGTTTTGCATCGGTAATAAACGCTATGGCTACTCTCCTTCAGTCCGCCGCGGCCGGTGGTCCGTGTTGTTCTATGTCCCGTAATAACAATCACAAAGACATAACTCAGGGGTGGCAACTGCATTGACCTTTGATGTACCATGACATTTTTGAGTAGATCTATACAGGCTGAAGTCATCACTTAACATCCATATGCGGCAGATATTTATTTATTTATTTATTAGGCACATTTACAGTTGTTACAATTTAACATCTTAAAATTAAACATTTTAAATTATCCTTCTAAATGCACAACCAATTACAAATGTACACCGCATGCACTTATACGTCGATAAAACTTAAAATAATTTACAGAAAAATATAATAATGACTTTAAATTAATAAATAAAATAAGCATCATTAAATAATTAAATGAACATAACCAAATACATATAAATATAAAAATATATATGTATATAAATATTAAAATTATGACACTATTTCATTTTGTTAAAAAATAAATAAATACATTAAAACATCACGAAGTGGTCTCTAAAACATATGAAATGAGAATAACAATAAAATATAAAAATAATCATGATAAAATAGACAAATTATGAGTAAGTTATCTTACTTGACAATACCACTTACTACATCAGTAATACATACGTCAGTACCTACTTAAATTATGAGATATGGTGATGCGATGGTGCCTACGATCTCGAGCTCCTACACAGGAACTCTACCATGACATAAGAGGCGGCGTAAGGCGTGGGCGGCGTGGGCCACCGCCTGCGGCCTCGCTTTGCAAAGGGCCTCGCGCCTTAGGGGAAAGACCTAATAGGTACCTACTAAGCCTCCACCTGCTTATAAATCCCGCATTCAGTTTTTAAAAAGTTGCTCGCTTTATATCAGAGGGCCTCGCGAAATGTACCTTGCCCACGTTAAGTTTAAGTCTCGCGCCGCCACTGCATGACATATAATGTATAACTTATTAAGGCGTAAAAACAAGACACACTATAAAATAAAATGACATCATCCAACTCGGTAGTTACAACATATTGAAATAGATTTTTTTTATACGTATGAACTGTATAATCACTTAGATCATTAACAAAGAATTGCAAGGTCGTTGACTGATCTAATGTTTTGTTATATATATGCATCTTGAAAAATGTAACTTCACGCTTACATTTTTCGAAAGGGATCATGTTTTCATGATCAGATCCCAATTTGGTAGAAATAGGACCAAATTCAAAATGTATCAAACGACACAAATTTAAAAAAATCGGACCACAATTGACGGAGTAATTAAAAAACATACAAAAAAGCATACATACAGTCGAACAAAGGACCTCCTCCCTTAACTTAAAAAAAAATTTTTCAAAGTGTAAAATGAAATGGAAAGCCCCAGTCTCTCAAAACTTCGAGTTAAATAGGAAGCTAAACTATAAATCTTCAGCAATAGTTCAACAATTCGTGACTCTAATGGCGTCTCCGGTGGTGTATCACGTAATTTATTACGAAATCTTTTCACCTGTAATTGTGACGTAATGATTGTCTGTTCTTCATCGATCATTACAGAGATTGAAAAATGCATTTGTCATTCTTGCAGTCGCACGGCGATGGATGTTATTTTGGATTTGGCGTTATCGTTGGCGTTAAAGATGTCTTTGATTTGACGTTGCAAAAGATAAGAATATTCGACAGGACACTTGACACTGTAGAGACAATAGCTAAACTTCTCTCAAGCGATTCAGATGCATTTAATTCTTCTGTTAGCTTCACTGGTGGAAGAGATGCAGTGGCGGAAAGAGACGTTATCAATTACCAAATTTGCCGTTCACTAGTAGCTGGTAATCCAGCAAATGTGTCAGTTAGGTGGATCATGAAGTCTCGTTATTTCGGACACAGGGGAAAAAGATCTTGGATCTCAATAGTTGCAATGCAAAGAACAATGGCGAAAATTTATGTGTAAAAAGTTGGAGCGTCTTTAAAAACCATTTGCACAGATCGTATTTAAATATTTTTCTACGTTTTTTGAACAAATTATGTAATTTCATAAAGGCTAAGTTAAAAAACAAAAATAAAAATAATTTAATTGAACGTTATTTATGCGAAATATCGATTCCAATATCGATGTTTTATATGAACATATTGCTATATATTGTGTATACTATAACAGATACCTAAAAAGTAATTTTATTTCTATATACTATTACTACTCCGATATAACTAGATTAAATCAATCATAATCATTCCTGAATATGAGGTCTCCAGTTTGACATTCAATTCAATTTAATCTATTTAATCCGAGGGTCAGATTTTGTTAAAAGTTGACGTGAAAAGTTGAGGTTTGAAACGGTAGGATCTTGGGGCCCTAGCGCCAAAGCATTTATCAAGGATTTGTCGGTACGACTGTGTGATGCATCTGGCGATCACAGGGCTGGCGGCTTCCTCTCTCAGAGAATCAGTCTTGCCATACAGAGGGGAAACGTAGCTAGCATGCTGGGAACAATGAGTGGAGGCCCCGGACTTGACTTAGCTTAGTTAATTTTCAGTATTGTTACCTTTTGAATGTATTTTAATCTTAATTTAAGTATGTTGAATGTGTATTATTATTAATAAAATCAGTATTAATTTAATCAATGTGATTGATATATAATCGATATCGATTCATTTTTAATCTGTCCGCTGTCTGTTAGTCAGTGCTAGTGTTATTTGTCACTTCTGTCAGATTCTGTCACTTTTTGCGGTGTATTGTTTAGTATGTGGTGTTTTCTTCGATTATTTAGGATTTTTTTGAATTTCAGGACTGTTTGTGTATTAATAGATATTGCTCTTCTTGTGTATGATTGTTGGAAGCAGCCGATTTTTCCGAAAGAGACCGATTTTGCTTCACAACTTGATATCAGTAACAAAACCTATCATTTTTTCCTGGCCGTTTTGACGAAAAAACTGTATATCACGCAACTCAGGAATTGATGTTGAATAATAAGCAATATTTTTGAGCTGAAGACAGTGAGTATTTCGCTGACATAAAAACATGTATGGGAGTTCGCCATTGTTCTTTGATTTTAAGGATAGACTCGTGCTCTGTACTTACCATTCAGTTACTACCTAACGCACCATTGTTTGAGGACCATTTTTACGTTCAGGATATGAAAAAGTTCTAATCATACAAATTAGAGTGAAGCGAGTGGTAAGTTTTATAAATTATACAGAATCAATTACGATATGAACGTTAATTAAAATGAAAATATGTCTAAAAAGCTAACAGAACGTCGCAATCTAACAGAAAATCCGACAAAACTTGCGTTAACTGTAATGTAAATATGAGCATTAATTAAGAAACGACACGATGAAGCAATAGCTCGGAAAGATAACGAAAGATATAACAAGAAAACAGAGGATTAAGAGGCTTAAACTTGTAAATAATAGAGGTGTAAAATCTGTAATGATTTCATATTTCAAGATGTTTTGAGTTTATTTGATATTATAATAAGATTTTTAAAACACTTAATCAACTTACTCAAGATTATCTGAATGCATTTAATACGCATTCAGTACAAAACAAATGCAAAGTTTACCATATGTGATTGATGAAAGCTGCTTACCTGGAAGGAAATATATAAAGAATTAATATAAATTTCAGTGAATAATTATTATAAAAATAATTAAAATGTTAAAATAGTTTTGTTTAAACAGGTTTTTAAAAAAAATATTTACATTGTTTTAATGCTTAAACAAGTTAAATAAATATGTGTAAATAATTTTTGATGAGCAATTGAAAAAAAAAAATGAAGTTACAGTAAATTGAATAAAAGATACATAGTTGGATAGTGTAATTAAATAATTGTTTAATGAATTTGGTAACAACTGCTTGGTAAATTTGAAACTCATTACTAGCCTAAAACAAAAAATAACGTTATTTGAAAATGAATTAGGTATATTTTTATATTGACATGAATACTAACATAATGTAGTGGCGTTATGTAATAAAACTTCTGGATTTGAGAAGATATGCTGCAATTTTATTCACCAAAAAAACCAGAAACATGATCATTAAACTCACAGAGACAGAACCACAGCTTCAAGCTCGCAAAGTTATACAAAAAATAACCCGCCAACACCAATATCCATGAAGTCCGAACAATACACAATCACAGGTATGGTGAGCGATTAGATTCGCCATTGCTAGCTAAAAATAAACACTAGACTGAACAAAGGAAACAATGAACTTGGTAACAGAGTAAATAACTATGCGAGTGTTTTCCATAATGAATATTTAGTATAGAGTGCACTATAGACACTCGAATTCCTTTTTGGTGAAGGATTGAATCATATATAAAAGCAAATTCATGTAAGCTCCATCAACAGAAAAACGTCGACAGTTCAGAAGTATAGAATATGTTATGTTATGTATACAGTATGTTCAGACTGGATACTGTTTTACTTCAACTAGTTTTGTAAGAAGCAAAATATAAAATGAAAGTACCTATTAATTGACTCGGAGTGTAACTAAACTGAAAAAGAATATTTAGTTTAACCCTTGAAAAATTGATTCTTCCAAAACTTCGGAAGCTACTATAAAATTTTGTTACCACAACGAAATTATAAATGTCGTCTTAAATACATTTAACAAAAAAAATTTAAAGATTGAGTTAATAGAAGTAATTTAACAAGTGAGTGGATAAGCTGCTTTAGTAACGGATCCAGCTTTGCATGTCAAGCTAAGTTTTATAACGGAATGTATTCCATGCGAGTCAGTGCGTTTGCCTGTTGAATGAGACGTTGTAAGAAATTGTGATTTAGAAAATGAAAATCATATTTGACCTAGAAATTGAAGCCTAGAGAATTACAATATTACAAGTAATTACAATTGACAGATATGGAATAAGATTTTAATGAAAGACAAGATAAGTCAAATTTTGTGAAGAAATCGATCGATCCAAGCAAATGACAGCCATCATTTTTTCTTACATTTATATAATTAAATACCTGATTTATATAGATATTATTTAAAACTGGCAGTACTGGATTCTACTATTCTTTATTGGGCGTAATTGGATGTAAAACTTATAACGAGCTTTATTCAATTTGATAAACTGGTGGTAGAGCTCCAGTGACGGAGCTCTACCACCAGGCGTAGACACCACCGCATTACCTAATATACTTGCCGCTAAATGGTAGTGTTCAGCACTATCGTGCTCCGGTCAGGTGTTGGTAATGTACGGCCCTGTAATTTCCGGCAGAGAAGCATAACACCTTATTCCTCAGGAGTGGTAACGCATCTTCATTTTGACCTTAGTCTTTGTGTGGATGTCTATAGGCTGCAGTCATGACTTAACATCAACGTGAACTGCAGGCTAATTTGTCACTTCCAATACATTAAAAAAATTGAATAAATAAAATAGGCAGACACGAAACATGAATTTTGATGTTTGAGAAAACATGATATACATAACAGTCTCATTCCAATCATTTAATAGTGTAAAATATCATGTGAATAAACCATAAGACATTCTCTCATATATTTTTTTATGATAAAAACTTGCGATTCAAGAATGGAGAATTTCCATTCATCATGAGTTAAGTAGTTTTACTCCACAAAAAGGTCAGTTGGTACTAATTACTTTGATATAAATAAAAAAATGGAATAGTAGAACTATGAGAATTTGATGTTTTCCGCAATAGGAAAGTTCACATTTTTTATTCTCTTCAGAAGTAACGGTCGCGTTTTGTTTAACCTTGTGTCTATATTTTAATTGGATTATTATGTGATATGACATTTCTTAAACGAGCTTACTAATATGCTGTTTCAAATTCACCTCTTAACTACTTTTTTACCTAATTGAAAATGTCAGAATTGAAATAGAAAATATCAGTAGGTACCTTGTCGTATTTAGAATTTATTAATGCAGTTAGAATTAAAATTCACACACAAATTTTTGTAATCGTAGGTGTACACTCAGTAAGTACGAGGTAAGCCTCGTAAGCTTATTTAGAGCTTGAGCTTAGTTAAAGGCTTAGCATATTATTAAAAATATTTTTATGATTCATAGGATTGAAAGCAATGTAATTTGTGAAGAACTTTGTCGAATTCACAATCAAAATTATTTGATCATAGATTTTAATAAATATCACTTTTGATACTGTCAAGTTACCTGGTATTATCACTTTTATTAATATTGATATTCAGTGGGTTGATTCCAGAATGCGTATTTCAATAGAGCAAGCTTAAGCTTCTAACCATATGACCTCTCACTCTTATTATGACAGCAGTAAAGAGTTTAATCCGTATTATGCTTATTCAAGTTCTAAGTCATGAATATTTTTGGAAAATATTTGTTGCAGCAAACAAAAAAAAATATCAATAAGATTTAAATCGGATCTAGACGGTATGGTAGAGGGAATATCCCAAGATACTGAATATTGATTTAAATTAAAAGTTATAGTAAGTGGCCTGGCAACTTAAGTTTCTCATGGTTGCCTCGATGGAAAATTACAAAGGTTCCTAAGCCTAATTTTAATTTTTTATGTGTTAAGTAATTTGAGTTATGTTTTGATAAGTATAGAGGAGGATAATACGATTGCCATAATTTTGCAAAAAATGCTCTCAATTAGTATAACACCATTAACGACAACATATAAGAAAGACGCAAATCTTGTTATGGATAGTTATAGAACATAAAAAGCATGGTTTCTTGATATCCATACTGGAGCGATTAACTTTAATTTTATAAAAGTCATATTACATGAACAAGAAAGATCACAATCTGAACTCAACTACATGACTCATCAGAATCATTAATTAATGCCACACGTGTAACTTCAATTCTCTTATTTTCAATTAATCTATTAAAAAATTCAAACCCAACGGTGTTTGAAAATTGAATACGTGGAATATTTTCGTTGGATCCATCCATAAAGACACGAGTGAAGATACTCGAGGCTACATTTCAAGCGCAATGTATAGCGCCGGGCGCCCGATGCGTTAAACTCATACTATTTATGGTAAGGAATGTCTTAAGAAAACATACATTACGAATATACATCTCTTAGCAAACTAATCTCAACCTTCAGGAGTTAAGGTTAGGCTCAAAACTGCATATCAAAAACTACAACGGCAAGCCTCATTTAGCGCTCCGTAACAAAATCATATATTCGAAAACGGTCGTTTGATTTTGGACTCTACACCGATCGGATTAAGATTCGATAATGATTAAATCATGGATTGTGAAAAAAAGTGGGGTAATTAATTTGACGCCACTGGATATTCTGCTCTCTGAATTTGTCAGTTGTAGTTTTAAAATCAAGTCAATTTACAATAACCTTTGCGTTTTCAAGGAGAACGATAATGTGTCTAGTTTAAAGAGCATTTGCATTCATGAGAAAATCTACTATAAGGGCTATGTAAAAATGTATTCCGATTACAGTTGCTACTTTTGTATTAGTTCATCATCATCATTATATCAGCCATAGAACGTCCACTGCTGAACATAGGCCTCCCCCAATGACCTCCATGCCGACCGATCGGAAGCGACGTGCATCCAGCGGGTACCTGCAGCCTTCACTAGGTCGTCGGTCCATCTTGCAGGTGGACGCCCTACGCTGAGCTTGCCGATACGTGGTCTCCACTCGAGGACCTTTCTGCCCCAGCGGCTATCGGTTCTCCGAGCTATGTGCCCTGCCCATTGCCACTTCAGCTTGGAGATCTGCTTGGCTATGTCAGCGACTTTCGTTCGCCTAGTGATTTCTTCATTTCTGATTCGATCCAGTAGGGACACGCCGAGCATAGCCCTCTCCATTGACCGCTGAGTGACTTGGAGCTTTCGTACGAGACCCATACTGAGAGACCATGTCTCGGCACTGTAGGTCATCACCGGTAAAACGCACTGGTTAAAGACTTTCGTCTTCAAGGACTGCGGGATGTTTGATGAGAAAATGTATTAGTTACCATAGTTTTAAACAAACTCAACTCAAACTCAAAAATTCATTTAATCACTTGGAAATAATAGAATTTGCTTGTGATAGGTCAAATTACAAATATAAAATTAAAGCGAATAACAACTGATACGTTGATTAATATGTCAAAGTAAACAAAATAAAATAAATAATAGTCCAAAAATACTTAATGATAAAAATAGGTATCAACAGAATGTTCCATACTTTCTTTTACAAACGGCAAGATAAGACGAAACAAAAAAATATGGGACATTCTTTGTCATTCACTGGCAGAGTTCCAAAGCCCACATTACTGAGAAAAAACCTGCCAAAACAAAACTCAGTAGGGTCTTTTCAAAACATGTTCCTTAAAACTATTTTCACAATATGACACTTATAACTATGTTTTACGATATCAAGTACAGTGCACATTTATTTCACAAAATTATTGTTTAGTCTTGTGGAGCTAGACCAGCATTTGTCCAGGCATCTCTATCCTTTAGATAGTCATCGAGTCTATAGTACGCATTTTTACATAGTGTGCGTTTAATACATGACTTAAATGTATTATCTGTAAGTTCAAGAAAAAAAAAACATTTCTTTACTACATTGAGATGACATTATGAACTACTTATAAACATAAACACAGATTCTATCTCTTACCATATCTATAAGATAGATATTTAAGAGACGTTTACTGTTGGACAAATACCTTCCTCAGCGATACCCACAAAAGAGTTGTGCGTTAATTTTAGGAGAATATATCATAATCGCCAAGCTTGGCATGCGGATTGGCTGTCGCAGTAGCTGTAGTTATTTCGCGGGGCGCTGCTGCTTATCCCGCGTTATGGCATAAGACCCCTTCGTTTCACAACCACTGCTCGGTTGACACTTCGCTATTTTAAAATATGTTTTTAATATTAAATAGTGGTACGAAGACATTTATTTAATGAAATAAAAGTGGCAAACAAGCATGCAGTTCACATTGATGTTAAGTGATGACTGCAGCCTACAGACACCCACACAATGATCAGAGGTCAAAATGCAGATGCGCTGCCGCTCCTGAGGCATTAGGTGTTATGCCTCTGTGCCGGATATTACAGGGCCGTACATTACCACCTGACCGGAACACGATAGTGCTGAACGCTACTATTTAGCGGCAAGTATATTAGGTAATGCGGTGGTGCCTACGCCCGCGATCTTCGCCACTGGAGCTCTACCACCAATGAAAGCCATTTGTGCAAGACCTTATATAGGCACTTGGATGGCCTTTTAAATAAAAAAAATAGGTGGAACTGTACATCTTTCACCTTATTACATACGTATGTTAGTCACTGAATATTACTAAAACAAAATTGTTTGGAAAGTAATATCTGAAAGAACAAAGTAAAAAACAACGTGACGTGTTCAACATCGATGATGCAATCCCAATATTGACAGTAACCGAACCCAGGCGCCATATAGTGTAATATATAATTTGTAATACGAGTACTTAACCTTATCGCATGAATTGTTTCATGTTACATTATTTACTTTTTCATTGCAATCCTTCAAGAAACCTGTACCGAAACTCGACTGGCGCCAACCGGACGAGTGACCGTCAAATGATAATAAAGATAATCATATCTGATATCGATATCTACAATAACATTGTTAAAGAAAAAACTGTGTTCTTTTTCGGAAAACGTTTATGACGCCACCTAGGCCTATATATCTATGATGTTTAACATAATAAATGCATTAGGAGCACATAATTTCCTATTAATTTAGATTATCAGTTAATATACGTGTTTGGATTATTAGGGGTATCAATGATTAGATCTATCGGTTTTTAATAGAATTTTAATCGGTTGTCGATTATCTTAACACGTATACCGCTGATATTTTTTAGTACTTCAAGAAAGTTTTATATCATTTTTCGTTTACTTCAAAAGAGTGGATATGTGTATTTTGGTACGTGCATATTTGGACATAGTAAGTAGACGATTATAATCAGTAATCTTTTTGCCACTTCAAAAAAACGATAAAAAATAGTATTTTTTTGCAGCTTCAAAAAGACTACATTGATTATATTATTGTGGCAACTGTATCTCTTAATGTATGGGTCAAATGACTCATGTAATACCGTTACAAGCGCCCCCAATCCGCCCTTAATCCGCTTCTTAAGAAACTGTCGTTGCACTTTCTTGCATTAAGCACTAAGTAGCATATTTTATAACTACAATACAATATTTTAAGCGGAATAGCAAACGTTAAAAAAGTCTATATTAATTATATTTCAAACCGCTCATAGATATTTACAAATGAATCTAAGATTTTTTTGTTTAAAAATACTCAGTAGGTCGAAATAAAGGGCATTTACCCGTAGTCCCGTTGGATTGACCCATGGCATTAGGGATTTTTCTCTGAACTTCTGACTATATCGATATAATATTTAATTACAACCATATACCAATCTTTATAAAAGCATATTAGGTTCCTATGTCAAAATGGTCGATTCCCTTCAAAATAGTCGAAGAGACCACACGCGTCATACTCGTGAACGGGTGCTGATTGTGGAGACTGGTCTGTTGTGGAAGGATGGCAATACGTGAAGTCCCGGTGCAACACTAAAAATACTAAAATCCAAACATTTTTAAAATATGTGGAACGTTACTGGCTCAAGAATGATAATATGAAAAAAAAAAGCTTATTGAGATGGTTTTTGGACTTTTCATTTCTATATATGTATGTATGTATTTTCGCGTCAAGTCCCTTACGGGATAGGCAGAGAGAAGGGAGCGCCAGATATCCCGGTCCTCACACACCTCCCGTGCTTCTTCTACATTCATCATTCTCTTCATACATGCACGCCGATTCCTATGTCCAGACAGTGCTCGACCTATTTCGTCATGGTAGGTCAATCTTGGTCTTCCTGGGCCTCTGCAACCATCCATCATTTTCTCTACTACTTCTTATAAAATAAGATAATATCATTAATAATGGCAACCCATTATACGTCCCACTGCTGGGAACGAGTCTCTCCCCTTAGAGGTATTCCTTAAGGCTCTATCCTTGGCCCAATTCTTTTTAATTTGCACTCAGCAGACATTAAAACCGTTATAAAAAATTGTACGTACCATATTTACGCAGACAATATACAAATATACATATCATGCAAACCTTCTGATATAGACAGCACAATAGATAAACTTAATGAAGATCTCTTAAGATTAGCTGATTGGTCACATAAAAATTGTATGTTTCTTAACCCATCTAAAACAAAATATTTAATTTTTAGTAGTAGCCATCTGTTAAGAAATTTAAATTCATCCCAGGCTGTCTTACAAATGGAAGAACTTTTAGAACGAGTATATGAAGCACGTAATCTAGGTCTACATATGGATTCCCAGCTCAGATTTGAAAAACATGTCGCTAATACAATAAAAAATTGTTTTTATAAGCTGAAGGTACTTTATAAAATGACACCATTTTTGAAAGAACAGTTACGTATACAGTTAACCGAAAGCCTAATATTATCAAAGCTGAATTATGGACACAGTCTTTGGCCCACGTCTTCTAACCAAGACACAAAAACTCATCCAGCGCGTCCAAAATGTCTGTGCCCGCTTTTGCTTCGATATACCGTTCAGGGCTCATGTCACACCGTTTCTTAACAGTCGTTCTTTGCTAAAAATGAGACATCGGCAAAAGCTTCATATGGCATGTCTCCTTTTTGGTGTGATTAAATTTAATATCCCTCCATATCTACATAAAAAGCTATCCTGGATGTCTAGTACCCGTGGAACTCGACAGTGTGCGGTTCAGTTAATGACACAACGCCACAGCTCACACGCCTTTAGAGGTACCTTCCGTTACGCTGCGTCGAAATGTTGGAATAACATTCCACCGCCTATAAGAAACCTGCAAAGTATACATGGCTTTAAACACGCGATTAAAAAGTTTATATTTCGTCATCAGAAGTCGGAGGAGAATTATATATATGACACTAGTGTTTTATGATGTCGCACGGACAAAATACAGAATTAACTTTTCTATTAATTTAACTTACCTGCAGTTGAGGATATGTATACATTATGTAACTTTTTGGTTTATATTGCGATAGGTATATAGTTTTTATTGGGTGTTATTGCTTCCTTTTATTATTTTATTTGCACTTTCTTTTCTTCACTATTCGATAAAATTGTAATTCTTCCATTGAGCTTCTTCATTGTAATTAAGTCAAATTGTCAAATGTCTAGATTGACAAGCCAATGGCATTAGAACTGTTCGCAACGGCAACTAACGATAACACGTTACAATGGTACACTATTTCTTACAACGTCTATTATTTAATTTAGTTATCTTTGTTTTTTTGTTATAATATATTATTTAAAGCATACATCGTTGTAACGTGTACCATGCATCAGCCAATTTTTAAAAATTGTCTATTGTAGATGACAGACGTTTTGCTGGCGTAATTTAGGCTAATTTATGTCACAAAATCGGCCCCAATGGAAGATCAGCGCCGCTCGTAAGACCGGCTTTATGCTGAATTGGGGACCTTTTTGTAACAACCTTGTTTTGTTTTAGTGTTTAAGTTGTTGTTACAAATAAAGTTTTTCTATTCTATTCTATTCTATAAGCGCTCCATTAAATGATGATAATATCAATAATGATATTATAATTATTATATTTTATTCGCTTCCATTGTTTCTTTTAACTTAACCTTGGCTTATTACGTGTTACCTTGATAAATCATTATCAAGCTTCAAACGTCTATTAAAATGATCGAGCTGTGGATGCTGGCCAACTATTTGTAATCTCGTATACCGATACTTGAAATGCGTATCACGTCTAGCAGTTTCGTATTGATAAGATCGACGATATTGCTTCACAGTTGTAGCACCAATAGATAACGTGTCAACTACACACGTGTGTACTAAATTGAATACTTTATAATTTTATCCTTAATACCTCATTTTATACCATACTAGCTGATGCCCGCGGCTTCGCCCGCGTTGAAATTTTTTATGAATTTTCTTTGCTATAAACCTTACGGAGCCCGAGACCTTTCCAACGAATGCAAAACCGTGGAAATCGGTTCGTGCGTTCTGGTGTTATAACGTCAGGAAGGAAAACCCGACTTATTTTTATATTGCCACTACTACTACGCTGAGGTCCTGGTTTCGATTCCCGGGTAGGGGGTTATCGGAGATAATGGTGTAAAGTCCTTTATCTCTGGTTCTATTGGGATTTTTCCATTTATGGAAAATGTGCCCGGAGATGTCAACAGACTCGCCACCTGTTACATGGGCCAAAACGTAACCGGCGAATCGTGGGTGATTGCATGTGTGCTTGAATACATGCATTTACCTCTGCCTACCCCTTCGGGGATTACAGGCGTGAATTACGTTTTACCTCATTTTATACATCTATATACCTATACTGACGACCCGATTAATCCAGCGGTGTGAGATGGCCGTTTGATTCGCGGGGTCGAACCCGCACCGGGACAAATATTTGTATGGCCTATAGATATTTGTTTCGGGTCTGGGTGTTTGTGTTGTTTGTGTACAACGGCACCCACGACACAGGTTTATACCTACTGTAAGCCTGTGAGTGAAAAGCGTATTTTATTTTTATTTTATTTTATACTAGCGATCCGCCCCGGCTTCGCACGGGTAACGTTTATTATATTATGGGGACGCGCCTGACTTCATTGACAACAAAAAGCGTGATATCTCGGTACATAATAAAATATGTACGATATTGATAAATTATAGATATAAACCTTCCTCAGAAAACCTTTTTTCCAACATTTTGAACAGGAACAAAATCCGTTTACAACTTTCCGAGGTTAGCTCATACATACAGAAAAATGGGAGGACTTTACTTTATAATATGTCGTGATAGTGATGATAGTGAAGTGATAGTGAAGAGATAGTGATCATGATAGTTATAAAAGCGAAAGATCATTCACTTATCACGAAATCCTAGATTCTACAAGGTCTAGTAGTTTCAAATTTTTGCATAGGGATTCTTTTTAGGACATGGGTGCTACCTAAGCCTGGAATTTGCGAAATACGAACAGTAAGGGTGTGTCTTTGGGGTTTATAGTTTGTATGAGATACAAGTAGAGTAGATACAGCAACGATGGTTTGGTTTATACGCTTATGCAACCTTGATTATGTTACATTGCGGAAACTCCGCCAAAATTCCATACAAACACTTAATTTGGTCTCTATTACACAGACATCAATTAGCGACGTGTATTTACACGTGCACCTGTATGCGTAGCACGTAGAGAACACCAAACGTCGCCCATAAGAAGGGAGGTGGTTGGGTGAGGCGGGGAAATCGGGCGGGACGTCGAAGTGTCCATTCTATACGTAGTGTTATTGCATATTTTCTGATTATGTTCAACAAACATTGATTATTTGTATTTTCTAACAATACGTAACCTTTACGTAAGTGGTTGCAATTTTTTACTGGGGGTTGAGTTCCAGTGACGGAGCTCGCGGGCGTAGGCACCACCGCATTACCTAATATACTTGCCGCTAAATGGTAGTGTTCAGCACTATCGTGTTCCGGTCAGGTGGTAATGTACGGCCCTGTAATTTCCGGCACAGAGGCATAACACCTAATGCCTCAAGAGTGGCAGCGCATCTGCATTTTGACCTCTAGTCAGTGTGTGGGTATCTTTAGGCTGCAGTCATCACTTAACATCAATGTAAACTGAACACTTGTTTGCCACTTTTATTGCATAAAAAAAAATTGTTACATCAAGTTATTTATTACTCGCATTTTAGTACAGAAGTATACATTAGTACCGTATTAGTAGTAGTCATGTAGGTAGTAACATTGCGCATGTGAGAAGCCGGGGCGGGCCAGGGGCCGGGTCAAAAATTATACAAATTGTCTATTGACATACCTAAGATCAGAAAAGCCGAAATGCTAATCTTAGACTTTAAATTATACATTATTAATGAATTCGAAAATATTTAAATTATATTTTATATCAATTGCGATAACATAAACACGAGAAATCATGATTTGTTATACAAAACACCAGTTTCTTTGATTTAGAATGCTACCGCCACCGGATACCAAAATTAAACTTATATGAAAATATCTGGTTTGATTGACATGATATTCGCTATCAAGCTCCCTAAAACAAGTAAACACGATACATATTAATGAGAACGTATTCTAAAGGTTCTCATTTTAATATTATCTTATCGAGAAAGATCTTTGGTTGGACGTAATGAATTCTTATTCGTCAATTAAGATATTTTGCTTAAAAACAACGTCGATACGCTTCAGTCAAAACTGCTGATGGGAAGATAAATTAATTAACATTCTACGTATTTAAAGCTAGCTGTGCCCGCGACTTCGCCCGCGTGAGAATTTATTATTAGTATCTACCCGGACGAAGTCGTGGGCGCAGCTAGTATAAAAGTAAGCCTAAGTTACTCCTTGTTACATCAGCTATCGGCCAGTGAAAGTTCCGTCAAAATCGGTGAAGCTGTTCCCAAGATTTGCCCCGCGTTTGGCGGGGCAAATCAGGCAGACAGACAAAAATAGTAAAAAATGTTGTTTTGGTATACGTACCGTGTATACATACATACGAATTTAGTAAAAAGCGGTTATTTTTATATTACAAACAGACACTCACAATTTTATTTATTTGTATAGATATATAGATATGATGAAGTTTACGAGATATCGATCGGTTAAGAAAATCAGATTCAATGTTCAATATTTTTCACCATTCCGTAAAAATCATGTCCGATAAACGTATATCTTGTGACTTTCTACACTTTCGTTAAGTATTGATGTATGTTATCATTTAATTAATCAGTGTTATGTGTGAAGGTATCGGCGATACAATGAAAACATATTGTAATTACTGTAGATATTTTTACTATAGTGTCGTCTTTAACACCTCTATTGTTACGTGTTAAAGTTTATTTTGCTGTGATGTAAAATAATGAAGTTATTAGGTCGGTCGACCTTTTCGCTATCGTTAGCTCTCATGTTATCCATTGTTCGACATCTTTAGCATGCTTGCATAAATTAGATCTGTTCTATAGAAATTTGATTCAATCAATTGATTGGGTTTCATAAACAATTTGTTTTATTGGCACGTCGAGTATATGTACAAAATTAAAAGAAAATACACATAAAATACACACAAAATATACACAAATATCTAGCGAGAATGCCTACGAACCTAGAAATAGGTAATACCATAGAAAAAAATATCATACCCGTATGTCTGCTTTAGATAGTATACGACGTGAAAATAACATATAAAAGGTGTAGGTACTTTCTCTGACATATCCCTTACGAGATTAAAAAATATACAGTGGACCCCCGATAATCCGGCCCCTGTCTAATCCGGCGCCCCTTGTAATTCGACATGACTTTGAATATGTATTTGACAATCTTCGCTAATGTAGATCACGCAGGTTTGAACATGTTACAACTCGTCCGCGCCACCGCTATTGTGCGATACTTGTGTAATTTGTCGGATTACAAGGTACTCTTTTGTAAAAAAATCCGGACTATAGGGGGGTCTTAGGCAGTACTCTATAATCCGACAAATTCGATAGTCCGACACTGCCCTGCATAATGTTTGTCGGATTACCGGAGGTCCACTGCATATATACTTAATGGAATGAGTTCATTATATTTATTTTAGTAATTAAGGTAGCAAACAAGAATATAAAGTGACTGAAACCTCTAGACATCTACACAAAACCAGAAGACTAAATGCAGATGCGTTGCTACCCCTGAGCTGTTGTGCCTCAATGAGAGAAATTACGTGGCCAATCATTACCCTCACGATAGTTCTGCAGATAGATTAGGGACGGTTTGGTAATGTTGTGGCGGTCGAAGAACCTCATCACTAGTTGTGTATATTTTTTTTTTTATGTCTGAAGGTTGACAGACAAGCAAACGGGCCACCTGATGGAAAGTGGTCACAGTCGCCTATGAACATTTGCAACACCAGGGGAGTTGCCAACGCGCTGCTAGCCCTGAAGGACTCTTTTGACGCCATTTTTGAAGAACCCCATTTTGTAGCACCTAGGGAACACCTCAGAGGGAAGTTCGTTCCAAAATTTACACATTCTGGGCAGGAACGAATGTGAAAACCGCACCGTTGAGCACTGCCAGGTGTCCAGTCTATGAGGGTGGAACTTCTCTCTTCGGCGGGTAGTACGGTGTAGAAAAATAGACGGTAACACCATGTCAAACAGTTCCGCAGAGCACTCACCATTGTAGAGACGGTACAACACAGAAGCCCAATGTCTCTGCGGAGGCTCAATCTGTGTATATTTGTGGATAATGAACTGAGTTTTATATCGACGAAAGCTCTTAAAATAATCAACACAAAAGTCATAAAATTTAAAGACAACATAACTGCTCAATGGATATGACACAGAATAATAATTGCAATAGAAAAGATGGACTTTACTTGGATATTATGAATGTTTAAACTAAACGTAGAGCCCGATAACATTTTATGTTATGAGTAAGTGTACAATTTGTTTCACGAAGGAACTTATCATAGCTTTCCCGGTTCTCTAGAAAGTTCTACATTTCTAGTGCGTGTTTAGTTTGCATAACAGTTGTTTATGCAACAAATGGAATCATTTTTGCTCCCGGCTCCGTTTGCTCTCTAAGTGCTGGTTTCCTGGTAAAACACGGTATAACTGTGTTTGTTTAAATAATTACAGCATTTAGCGAGATGCTAGTCACAATCCAATGATGGTGATATTTTAAATGTCTAGTTGTCAATCTTTCAAAAATAATATTCATTCCGAAATGAAATCTGTAAATATATTTAATTTACATGATTTATCATTGGCGTTAGCTAAATTAAGTTGACTAATACTGGTTGTAGACTATTTTCATTTAAAGAAGATGGTTGTAGACTGTTCGGAACACAGAATTATTCCGTGGTTCGGAACTAATTATTTCAAGTAAATTACTTTTTGATTTATTTACTGTCATGAAAGTGACAAACACGCATATAGTTCACATTGATGGTGAGTGAGAACCAGCACTTGAGAAAGAGTAGGTATGAGGAGTAGACATTTCAATATAGATGCGTTGTCACTCTTTAGGACCAAGCTGTTGCCGGGTATTGCGATGCCATATAAATGCGATTCAAGCTTCAATTTGAATCTTTTTCCCAATGAAGTTTCATTAAATATAAACGTAACTTCACGCCTGTAATCCCCGAAGGGGTAGGCAGAGGTAAATGCATGCATTCAAGCATACATGCAAACAGCCACGATTCGCCGGTTACGTTTTGGCCCATGTAACAGGTGGCGAGCCTGTTGACATCTCCGGGCACATACCAAACTTCGAGGTACTGGGAAATTTCCAGAAAATGGAAAAATCCCAATAGAAGCAGAGATAAAGGACTTTACACCATTATCTCTGACAACCCCCTACCCGGGAATCGAACCCAGGACCTCAGCGTAGTACTAGTGGTCTGCTACCACTAGGCTACCGAGGCAGTTAAATATAAAATGTGTGATAATACCAAAATAAAACGCTGATGTAATGAGAGTTCAATTAGTTAAATTAATCTGCAAAGTTAAGAAAGAAAAGTGAAAGAATGGTCAATTATTAATTTGTTAAAATTGATCATTAGACCACTTTGAGCACGTTGATAGTTTCCGTTTTATGATAATATATTTGCATCTGTCATCGGTCATGATTTCATTTACTTGCATTAAAGGCCTTTAAGTATAATAAGGTTTCAAAACAATAAGAAAACGAATAGGTAAAGTCGTTCATAAATAACGTCCTACTCCTGCGTCAGTCTTTTTCCTTTTTTTTTTTAATGAAATGGAAGTGTCAAACAAGCATGCAGTTCACATAGATGTTAAGTGATGACTACAGCCTATAGACACCCACACAAAGATTCAAAATGCAGATGCGTTACCACTCCTGAGGCCTAAGGTGTTGTGCCTCTGTGCCGGAAATTACAGGGCTGTACATTACCACCTGACCGGAACACGATAGTGCTGAATACTACCATTTAGCGGCAAGTATATATTTCCCATCTTTCCGTCAAGTGTAACGGCACATGTTATGAACGGTCTCTATGTATATTATTATCAATTTTTTCCCGGGCTATTTCGCGCTCCACATTCTCTGCTATACATTTTAACAATTAATTAAAAATAAAATATTGCTTACTTCTAGAATATGAATTTCACAAGCTTCAGTTCTTCGTAAGATAGCTTTCATCTAATTGTATCCAAGAAAAATATCAACAAAAAACCGGTCAAGTGCGGTGGGCCACGCGCGGTGTAGGGTTCCGTAGTTACAATGTAAGAGATGTAATGACCAAAATAAATAAATATTTTCTATGGAGTTTTTCGAAATTTTGGAGTAAAATACATTTGGTCGACTATTACTCGCAGACTTGTAAAGCCAACTTAGGTGTGATAGTTTTCCTTTTAATTTTATTATATATGGCTACTATTGCCGTATCGTTTGAATTTCTAACAACAACATTTAAGTCAGTAGGGGGGGGGACACTTGACTCTAACAAAAGTTGGCCCTTTAAAGCTTAATAAGTCACGAACCGTTACCTAAATTGAAAAATGATGTTAGCACACTCCTCACATTTTTTAAAGACCTATCCAACGATATCCTACACTATATAAAAAACTAAAAAATATCCGCGTGTTACATGTGGGGAGGTACCTTAAACAAAAAAAAAGTATTTTTTTATTCTACCACTTTTTTGCGTTGTAAAGATGTATACTTGTGCCAAATTTCAAGTCTCTAGTACTTATAGTTTTTGCGCTTAACCGAGGACGGACAGACTGACAGACAGACAGACAAGGCGAAATTATAAGGGTTCCTCGTTTACTCCGGTACCCTAAAAAGACATAGTATACACGCTTATCAAATGAAATTAACAGCTTCCCTTCTAATGATATCATCGTTAAGCTCCAGCGGCGTATAGTGGGCATTTGACACGATTAACGGATGTTTCATTTCGCTTATCAAGTTGACATCATGAAGGACAAGCAGACCATTTTAATCTTGTCGTGTATTTTCTTAATACAACTTAGCATCGTGGAGATATTGAACAGATTCACTAACATATTGAGGTAGTTGAGATAGTCAATGATAAAGAGATTGATGATTAAGAAAACAGTAAGACACGTCACATATTCTTATATTAGTTCAGTAGTCACCGGTTTGATTTAAAAATAATTTTAGTGTATGCGAGATAAACCCGTAAAATAGGTTTTCAGTTGTTCAATTGACATTTCTTTGGTGTGATGGTGCGGTCAAAAGTCTTAGGAATTGGCGTGCATGTATGAAGAGAATGATGAAGGTAGATGAGGCACGAGAGGTATGTCAGTACCGGAATATCTGGCGCTCCACACTCTCTGCCTACCCCGTTAGGGACCTGGCGTGAAGATACATACATATTTTTTTTTAAATCATTTAATTTGCCAACAATGCAGATTGAACTGGTTTTCATAAATGTCCAAATTTTCATACCTCTCTCAAGGTTTCTGAGTAATCACTATAAAAATTCATCACTTGATGTGTAACAAAAACCATAATGCATCTCAATTATGTCTCGCTTGGCAGTCCAAAGACTACATTAAGAAAATAGCGTGAAACAAGTTTAATATGGACGGCGTATATAATGGTTTTATCTGAAATATAAAAATCGCAAAGATGCGTGTGCGCATGATGCTAGATCTGAGCGCTACAGATTGAAACGATTACGTCTCCGCCATTTTGTTTTTGAAACAAAATAAGGTAAAAGGCAACGAGAACGATTTATTTATAGAATGAGTCAGTTTGTTCTTCATGTTATAAAAGTACCCAACCAAACATAACAGAAAATATTTAGGTTAATAAAAATATTGATTAACATTTTGATGATGTCCTTAAAAACCATCTCATTTAAGTAATTAAACGTTGAATTTGATGTTAAAAATTTACTTTCTCAGTGGAAAAAAACAGTTAGTTATGAGTTACAAAACGCCAAAATAATTTCTATTACGGAAAACTTAAAATGTAAATGATCTTCCAAAATATTAGGTTTGTGACGTGTCTTACTGTTACGAATCTGACTGTACTGAAACTGATATAATCCCACTCGTAATGCATATTATCAGAAATATTGTACGAGTAGTTCATATTTTTTTTTATTTGAACTTAGTTTATTTGAATTTTGTAAAAGTAATACATGTTTGTATCTTTTTTGTGTCAATAAAATACAATAGTAAGTTTGAAGTGGTTGATTGTCTATTTAATAATACAATTTAAGAAAAAAATACCTAAAAATTTATTTCAATTTATAATGTTTGCACCCGAATGTACGCGGTGTATGGATTTGTAAACAAATTTTCACTTTTAAGACCGGGCTTTTGGGACGTAGACGTTTTTTGATTACGGTCGAATGGACCACGATCCATTCTTTTTGGCCCGTTCAGACTAAGTACCGGCCTTTCATGGCTATCTCTAATAATGCTCAATATCAGGTAATCGTGACAAAAATCGTCAATACAATACAATTAATTTAATTATTTTTTTTTAACTTCAGCAGACATAACTTTTTTTTAATTTTTTGAACTTCATTTAATTTTAAAAAACTCAGCAGCAGAGGTACCGATTACGTTTTCCGGTGAGTTATTTCAGGTCGAACCAAAAGTGGCATAGATTTTATGAAGAATTTCTTGAAATTTCACGAAATCCGTATCAAATAAGTTAAATTAATACGAGTATTACGTCCCATTCATAACACTGATACCTCACAGAATTCAGGTTACTACAATTAACTGTGACATTGGAAGTTCTCTCTGTCATTACCATCCATGAATGCGACGCGTTATCGCAGATGGCATCATCACATGATATCATAAATTCCTTCCCAGTACTCATTTCTATCTGTTTCACGCGTAGATATTAGATACAGATCAATTAATTCTTATAAATGTCAGTTGTGCAGTGCAACACAGTTGATGAAGAATCTTTTTAGAAATAGGTACGTAAAACGAAGTTACGTGGACTTCGGATCCTTTTTAAAAAATGCATGCAGCAGGGTGATGATAAAAACGATGTGTAGGAAGTCAAAATTTATCTAAAGGTCAAAATTTATATGTAATAGGCACTCATTTATGATTTGATGACCAATGTATCTGCCGCGATGATCAAACTACCATTTTCAAAATGCAATCGCCATCGATTAAATTCGTTCCGATCTATCCACGTAATGGTAATTTAAGCCAACTCGTAGATATCTACAAAATCCAGCGGCAATACTGAGTAGGTACTTTATTTATTATTAGTTATTGCTCGCGACATCGTCCGCGTTATATTTAATCATTGTAGTTTCATCCATCAGATCCGTCCAGTAGTTTATTGTGAAAGGATACTCTTTCATCCATCCATCCATCCAACCATACTCACAAAAAGTCGCATTTATAATATTAGTAGTATGTTAGTGAAGCAAAATTAAAATTACTTTTAAATTCTGAGATCTAAAATAATCTATCATTTATGTAGGTAGCTTTTGTGATTGAATATCAGATCGAACTCAGTAAATTAAAAAAAGAGCTTAGGAAAAGAAGACCTTCGTCGGAGATCCAATACTTCTTCTGAGGCCACAGGAGTGCGTCCGCCTATCGACATTGCTGTCGTCAATGTCATTGCTGTCAATTTTAACTACAAGAGCAATAACAATAATCTAAATAATCTACCATTATAGCTTATTTATCACCTACGAAAGCAAGAACACATCGACGACTCAACGCAGCTTCTCAAGAACATCAGTCAGCTTATCAATGCTGCTTTTAAAAGTGCTACAAATCGACATGAAAAATTGACAGCAATAACAATGACGACAGCGATTTCCTTTTTTTTGTAATATAGGCGGACGGCCCTATTATATTTTGGGTTAGATAGATTAGGCCATAACGATAAGGTGAAATTAAGGTATTACCTAAGGTGAAATTCCATTAAATAAATAGGATTTCGAGCACGATAAAAACAAACCATCAAACAGAAAACTGTATAGTTGACGTTACGGTATCAATGAACGAACTGTTACAGACTTCATACAAAAGCCGTCATCCGAAACGTACTGTAACCACATCCTGTGGTAAACTGAATAAAGCTATTATTTGATGAAATGCCATTGTGCGAATTCGCAAAATTGTTTTTGTTATCTGTCGCCGTGTTTTAGATACCATGAAATTTATGGCTCTTGAATTTTAGACTGAGCTGAGATGTGAATTATTCAAATTTTAAATGGTGAAAAAAACACATTAATCACTTAATCCGGAGCCCGACATCAAAGTGAGAATGCATTTGATTCCTTAGATTAGTTGAAACTCAAACTAAGTTGCTGGAGTAGTCACATAAGTAGAGATTCAAACTACGTAGTAACTTAGTTTGAGTATAAAACTGCTTTTATCCGCAACTTCTTTAATAATTTGCGGTAGTAAAATTTTAGAAATATGAATAACTTTACAGGTCGGTGAGAGTTAATTGTGTTTTTTTTTATGTAATGGAAGTGGCAAACAAGCATGCAGTTCACATTGATGTTAAGTGACGACTGCAGCCTATAGGCATCCACACAAAGACCAAGGTCAAAATGCAGATGCGTTACCACTCCTGAGGCCTTAGGTGTTATGCCTCTGTGCCGGAAATTACAGGGCCGTACATTACCACCTGAACGGAACTCGATAGTGCTGAACACTATCATTTAGCGGCAAGTATATTAGGTAATGCGGTAGTGCCTACGCCCGCGAGCTCCGTCACTGGAGCTCTACCACCAGTAAAATATGTGTAAAATATTTAAAAATGTATTTTTCACTTTATCAGTGTTAGTTAAATGGAATCAACTTAAAAAGGTACATTAATTTTATAGTTATGAAAATCCAATAGCATATATCAAAAATGCTAAATACAGAGAAGACGAACGGGATGATCATTTATCTTCTTGAGACAGTATGACATAACGGTTTACGGCTATAAAACTGTTCAAAACCATTGTTTCATCTTTTTTATTCAAAATGGAATTGGGAATTGTATTTTTGATTCATATTTCAATAATCATGAGTTGATTTGCATAATGAGAGGATAAAACATGTTTTAATGAAAGATAACGGCTGATTGATCGTGTTCTTTATTGATTCCATATTTCAGATGATTTATAATTTTAAATTTGATTTATTATTTGTTTTAGCTATTTATGATATCTTTATTAATAATATGATATTACAAATTGGTTCGATGTGAGACAATTGTAGAAATAACTATCTACTTCAACCAAATAATAATTTCTCCTAAAATTTATCTTCTATATACAATATTGTTTTACTAGTGGAAGAATTTCAGTTTGTACTATTATAACAAGAGTGCATAATGAATTAACGAATATATCTGCGGCCACATGATAGAGGTCAGCACTATCATGCTCCGGTTAGGTGGTTATGTATGGAACCGTAATCTATAAAAGAAGTAAAACAACTAAGGGTAGCAATGTATCTGCATTTTTTGTGAAGATGTCTACAGGTTGCAGTCATCATATAGGCGAACTGCGTGGTTGTTTGCCATATATGTTAATTAAAAAAAAATATTAAAATTGTTTTGTGGCTGTGACCGTATTCCAAATTATTTGCTTAACAATAGTTTCCTATTCAAACACTATTTTAATAGAAACAGAATCAATTTTCTGTAAATGAAAATATACTACGGAAATTAGAGCATTTATCCTACAGTTCATTTGATGTGTTAATCTTAATAATAAATGACTAGTAAACAAGTTTTATCTAGCAGTCATATTGTCTAATTAAAAACACACTTTATCTCCTAAGATTATTCTAAAGTGCGGAACATACTACAAATATTAATAACATCGATTCAACATGGCAGTAGCTACTAGCTTGATTTATATCTTAATTTCTGGAGCGAAATATTTTCATGGCTCTATTTAAATTTAGTATCAATCATGAATCAAATTATGGTAGCAATGGACCTGTGGTTTCGTAATTCTGAATCGGTTCTGATAAAGATAATATCAGTGAGGTTGGAGGTCGTTTAGATACAGCTTCGGTGGATTTATTGAAATTTCAAAACTGAGATATTAGAGGAACTCGAGATATGCTATGACCTTTACTGTGTTTAGAGATTCAATAGGTTGTTGAATATTTGAAGTAAGTATTCAAATGCAAAATTAGGAAAAATTATTAATTTTTTTTTTTTTTATTTAATTGAAGTGGCAAACAAGCATGCAGTTCACATTGATGTTAAGTGATGACTGCAGCCTATAGACACCCACACAAAGTCCAAGGTCAAAATGCAAATGCGTTACCACTCCTGAGGCCTAAGGTGTTATGCCTCTGTGCCGGAAATTACAGGGCCGTACAAGATTATGTCGTATGGCCGTTTTAGATATGAATTAAGAGAAATTTAGAGATTTGTGCACAAAACATACAAAAATTGTGTGCACTAAACATGTTTATAACTGTAATAAGTATCGTTTTGGTAAATTTGGAAAACAATTTAAATTCATGATTGGCCATACACACAAAAGTTATCGATGGTTCATACAAACATTTAAAAAAATTGATTCAATACTTATACTTTTGATACAACATGATCGAGGATCCGATTGCATGTGTCAAGTTGTTGGCGGTTTCTTTGCGTAATCTTACATCGTACATCTTACCTATTTCATAAACTGGCGCTTATAAAGTTCTTCTCTTATTTAATGTCTTACCTGAAATGAAAAAAAAAAAACATTATAAACATGAGTGCGGTAATTATTTTCCTTCAACATTACTTTGTTATAAAGACATGATTATAATAATAATAATAATTTTTTAATTTTTTATATATATATTTGTTGTTTTTTTATACATATATATGTAAAAAATTATTTAATAAGTTGGATAAATAAATAAGTGGAATAATAATGGCAACCCATTATACGTCCCACTGCTGGGCACGAGTCTCTCCCCTTTTTTGGGGGGGAGGCCTGGAGCTTACTCCACCACGCTGCTCCAATGCGGATTGGTGGAGGTGGGTGGGTTAGTGGCCAACCCACTGTCGGATGTTTTCAAACCGCCCATAAGGCCTCCGACAAGGTTTAACGACTGCTATCCATCGATAGCAACCGGGACCCACGGCTTAACGTGCCCTCCGAAGCACGGAAACGCGCATTTAATTTGCCACTAGCGGTCACCCATCACACTACCCGACCGCGCCCGTAGTGCTTAACCGGGCAGATCGCTTACGATCTACACCAGCCGCTGGGCCATGCGCGCCTCCTAAGACATAATTATTATATGCATAATGATGTTAGGGTCAATTTAGTACGATAGTACGATAGGTTAGGAATACCTTAGTCCGATTTTTCTTGTACCTTAGAACTTTGGTACTTGGGACTGTAGGCACCACCGCATTACTTTATACATCTGCCAAAAAATGGTACTATCATCCCGTCGTAGTTTTATAAGTTACTTTTATATGTCATTAGGAGGCAAACAAGCATTAATTTTATATTGATGGTAAGTTAAAACCGTAGGTAATGCACTGGAATTGGTGTCGAAAATATCACTATTTGTGGTGGCAAGTGCCTGCTACCATAGCACTTCTATTGTCTTATTTATTATTTAGAATTTCTATGAGCATGACATTTGTCATTTTCATGACACAAAAAAGTGAATGGTGCACCTAAATGTACAAAGATACTAACTATATTACTACAACTGTTTTACTGCTTGTTAAAATCAAAGTGTTATTTTATTAAGTAATAAAATAACAATATAGCTGTTTAATAATTGTGACAAATGAGATCACGATTTCTCATTCTAGGTTTACAGCTAATAAGCCATTCAAGCACTTAAATTTAAGGTAGATTGCACCACATTGACAGTGTTTTAGCAAACTAACGGCTAAATACTCAAACGTCACTTAAATCTAAGTTTTTTTACACATACAACACATACACAAACACCCAGACTCGAAACAAATATCTGTAGGCCATACAAATATTTGTTCCGGTGCGTGGATCGAACCCGCGACCCTTCGAATCAAACGGTGGTTTCGCACCGCTGGACTAACCGGGTCGTCAAAATTGCTTTCAGAACAAAATATTCAACAACTGCATTAAATATTTGGATATGGCATTTCTTAATTGTTCATTAGAATAGGGTTTGAAATAGTTTGAATGACATGATATATGTTTTTTTTTCACTTTGTTTTTCTTCTTGGACTCTCACTGCACCTCAGTTAAATTCTCACCACTACCCAAAGGTTGGCTGGTAGAGAATGCTTTTTAGCATTATGTCCGCCACATGTACCAAATTGTGCAAGAAAGTTTAAATAAATAAATAAATTATAATATAATATAGTGAAATAAATAAATAATCTTGGATAATCAACCTTACACGCAAATATTTATGGATTTGATGGTACCTATACCAAATATAACATGTAGCTCAGAGCAGTCGTCTTAGATCGCTAGTAAATATAATTAAATTGTTGCCACTTTTAGATCACATCCTTTTCTAACTTTAACAGATTTCTTTAAGTTAGAGAAGGATGTGAAATGTTACTTTAACTTTAACAAATATTTTGGTGCAACCCAGCCTTAGTGTCATCATGTTAATTGTAAAAAACAAAACATATTCTCCATCGACTTCAGCTATATTTTACAAATAACGTTCAGAAATATGAAGCTTACCCACATGAATGGAATCTTTTCTGTACCCACACATCACATATGAATGGATGGGTACAGAAAAGGTTATGAGTTTTGTAGTCAGTAGAGTTCAGTAGCTTACTGCCTCATTAATAGCTTCACCGTTATCGCAGTTAGTCTAAAACTGCTATTCGCGAAGATTACCCATATAGCACACCATAATGACGTCCATCATAGAGACCAGCGCTAACGACCTATCCTATATTTACTAGTTCTCTAATGCTCACTTTTATGGCACAAAAATGCCCTAAAGTGGCAAACGAGTATATTAACATAGCTGTATAAATATAATGCCAATACTTTTTAAGACCACCAGTTACACCAAGCTGTATTCGCTTTCTGGCGAAAACCGCTTGAAAATCTATGCAGCAGTCTTTGAGTTTACGGCAAACAGACAGACAGTCAATACCACAGTATGCATCACATTGTTTTCTTGACAACAACAAATGCAAAAGTCAATATGTTTATACATTAGGAAATCACTTATGATGTCCGAAATTAATAACTATGTTATACTCTAACCCCTTTATTCATAAACGTACTTTAGATACGTTTTAGCTATAGAATGCTTTGTCTCTGTCAGTTGCATTGTCAAATGTGCAGGATAGAAAAAGACAAAGGAGAGATTAGCAACACTTTAGCTAAAATACGTTTATGAATAAGGGGGCTAGTTTGCATTAAAAACATTAAACATGATGATGTTTCGCAACTCGACGCATAAAGTATGTATTGCGATAAATGTCTTGTTGGTGCTGGCGTTCGCACTGCTGTCAAACCTATCATTTTAACATGTTTTATGTGAATGTTTCATCAATGCAAACTCACGGTAAGGTGAATAACAACAATACATACACATGTTACGAGTATGTCTGTTTACACTTACCTACTACCGCCCGATTGGAATGGTTTGACTGCCATTGTTCGGTTGAGTGACTCTGACTGCACTAGTGGACGGTAACTACACTACTGACTGACTACGCTAGTGGGTGGTGGGTCGTCACGTCCCGACGCCAAGGACATAAATAGGCACATACAGGGTTAATTTAAATTAGCGCATCACCTCTTGAAGACAGCCTCTCTAGCTACATCAATCCCAACAACATTAAAATTTGGTCTACGACTTTTTACAAATCTTGATAAATAATAAAAAAAAAAACAAAAGATGTTTTCAAAAGTTCAAAAGAGCATTGCCTCCGCTGCGTAATGGACTTATTACACGGCACGGTATTCAGGCTACGATAGCAAGGTTCAGGGTAGTGTAATAACATTTAGGTAGTTAGGGCCCTAATAAGGGCGACCGGAGCGACCCGTGTATTTGTACTGTGATTGAGTTAGGGCGCTATCGACCGGATAGTGTAATAAGTGTCAACCCGGCGCGAGGCCACGCCCACCTTTTCTGCCGGACCCTGAATACCGTATCGTGTAATAACCTTTTAATCCCTAATCCCGCGCCCCGCTGCTTGTGGCGATAATTTGCCTCGGCAAGGTGCGTGGCATACCTACGCTTGAGCGCTCCGAGTAAATGCTATTTCAGAGCCTAAAAATTAATTATGCTTGGGAAAACTTAAATTTCAAAAACTATTACGTAATTTTAAATAGTCGTAGAACAAATGTTGTTGGTGATGTAAAGAAGCTGCCTGCAAAAGGTGATGCGCTAATTTCAATTAACCCTGTACATATGTTTATCAGTAGAATGTTTCATTTCCTGTTTTAAACAAACAAACACAACACTCCTTTAGATTCATATCACAGTGTAAGCAGGAGTCGTGACCTATCATTTAACTTCATTGTACGGGAAATATTCGAGATAACGTTCAGTTACAAAACTCTAGTGATCTGTTGGTACCACAGATAACAGAACATTCGTGAAGTGTTAATGTTTTGCATTTTGCGTGAAATCCCAATGAAGGTTTGTTGGGTAATCATGAAACGTGTTTAAATGTCATTTGTAACAAGTTGTGATACCTATTAGTTTAATTTTGTTTTCGTAACATTATGCTTTTAATTCTAATTTTAAGTAACAAAGATGTCTAACAAAGCTTGCAGCTGACGTGGATGTTAAGTGATGACTGCAGGCATCAACACAAAAACTAGAGGTCAAAATGGAAAAGCGTTGCCACTAAGATCTTAATTGTTATGTCTCTGGTGATATTTATTACTTTACCCTCAAGAGGAACCCGATAGTGCTGAATACTACAATTTGGCGGCAGATAGATTAGGTAATGAGGTGGTGCCTACGCCCTCGAGGTCCTACACTAGAACTCTGTCACCAGTAAATTATAATAATAGCTGAATGTAACAAACAATTATATCATAACATTCCATAAAATCATTGTTTCCCACAACCATGTGTAAAAGTTCAATGGCCTCCAAAATCATACATGTCGTGTCATGTTAAGTATTTGCACAGATGTCTATAGTTTTTATGACACGTAATTTAGTTATACGTTTATACATACATCAATTACTGCTTTTATGTTCTACACAAGTAGAACATGAGTGCTAAATTAAAATGTTCATGAATTTTATGGTTTCTGCAGTAATTGGTGAAGATTTATGGCCATTTTTTTATGACATGAAGTGGCAAACAAGTATATACTTCGCAGTGATGGTAAATAATGCTGTGGTCTATAAACATCTACATAGAACTAAAGATAAGGTAAAGATGCGTTGTCACCGGTAGATTAGGCAATAAACATATTTAATACTATATTAACATTTAATACCTACTATATTATTGTTTTTATATGTTTCTCTCAAACAAAACTCCTGACAATATGATTTATCCAATTTGGTGCAGTCGTTTAGAAGTTATGCACGTACAAAAATTTCCGTGATTAATTATCATTTGTATAGATTTTCAGAAAAAAACAATTAAGATACCTATTATATTTTTTTATGCGAATGTAACCCTGGATGGAAGGAAACATGAGAGAATTAACCATAGAGCAACACCGGAAGGGAGTAGCCATATGCAGGCTTTCCCCTGTGTCAAAGTACAAGCCCAAATGGGCCTATACCTGTCGCCTAGATGTTTAAATGTGTGCGTGAAATAGTTTCTGTATTTTGTTAAAGTCAAGGTGTGAGTTTCGTAGTAATAGACGATTTTTGTAGTGTGCGTGTGTCGCACGCATTGCCCCCTCCAAAAAATGACAGACTGTTTTGCATCGGTAATACACGCTATGGCTACTCCCCTCTATGGAATTAACACGAGGCATGAAACCGAATTGCAAAGCAAGCGTGCAACTGACCTATCATCACGGAATTTTGTATATAGATACTCTAACAATATTTCAAATTTACTTATAACAAGGAAGTGGCTACAATTTGGAAGTAGCTGACCAAAATAAATTGGTAGTAACCGTCATATTATTGGCAACTCACAGTTAGGGTTGTTAATTATATGCTTATCGATGTTTCTGAAAAATCGATATAATATACTATTCATACCAAAGTATTTAAGTATCGACCTAAGCCTAATCTACCTAATGTCGATGTATCGGAAAACTGAAAATGTTCTGTAATAAATATAGAACTTCCAAATTTATTACCGCTGCCTATCTAACTGTGTCTGCATAATATGATGTAACAAAACAAACTGAAGGAAAATACCGTTTTATTTTTATTAATATTGCTTTTACAGACCTACCATAATGTAGGCATACTCATATAATAATAATAAAATTATATTTTCATATTTCCTGATCTAAAAACTTCGTACATTTACGGTCCGTCGATGTGCTTCGCGTATTTAGATTACACCCGTCTTATGTGATTTTTTATTTAGATACGTTTTTACGTAACTCCATGCCCGTTATCCCCGAAGGGATATGCAGAGGTAAATGCATGCATTCAAACCTACATGCAAATACTCACGATTCGCCTGTTGATATCTCTGGGCAAATAACGAAACTCCGACGTACTGGGGCACATTCAGACAATGGAAACATCCCAATAGAACCAGAGATACAACGGATTTTACATCGTTATCTCTGACAGTCCCCGACCCGGTAATCAAACTCACGTCACCAGCGTAGTACAAGTGGCTTACTACCAATAGTCTAATGAAGTAGTTTTTTTTATTACTGAAATAAATAAATATATCGAAATACGTCTTTATTCATTATGTCGTAATTGATATTTTGCACCCCTATCCGCAGCTTATACGTCGGCAGTTGTAATCAAATACCCACAAACCATAATTTATAATGTTCCTGCACTTCAGGTCTGTATTCTGTCTGAGGTTTATGAGCACAATGACTCCAAGTTATCCGGCGGTGTATAATGGCGGATATGCCGACAAAATGAACATTTTAAAACAAAGTTAATAGCGGTAGTGAGTCGTGATTGTGAACATCAAAGTCAAATTGATTACAGTAAAAGAATATTATTATCACAGTTAAAAGATTATGATCCAGGATCCGATTGGGTTGGAGAAGACATAAATTAGTCTTTAGTGTTAAGAGATGTGTCCGATAAATGATGAAAAGAAATGACAATAAGTTTGATATGAAATTAATTACCTAATAGATATGTAGTATTCAATGCTTCCATATTTGTGAATTGTAATACTCGAAATAGTAACTTAAGCATGGCAACAGCATTAGTACAAGAATATAAGGCCCTTCATCTGTAAATATATAAAAATCAATTGTTGTTCGTTAATCTCGCTAAAACTAGAGAACGACTGGACCGATTTGGCTAATTTTGGTTAAAGTCAGATATAGATTAAATTTGAATATAGGTTATAGGTATTTGATATTTGACATTTTCGTTTTTTTTATTAAGAAGGTGGCAAAGTGGCATCATATACCTACTTATTTCTTTCATATGCAAAGATATAGGTATCTACATCTACACAAAATCTTGAGGCCTATTAAGTTGTTTTGCCTCTGTGACAAATCACAGGGCCGTTACCATTTAATCAACACTACCATTCGGCGGCAGATGGTAGCACGAAACATTGGAAACTATCATAAGTAAGTTTTTCAAACTCAAACTCGAAAATTTATTTAATCACTTGGAAATAATAGAATTTGCTTGTGATAGTGACCTATAATTTATCAATTACAAAATTAAAGCTAATAACAACTGATACGTTGATTAATATGTCAAAGTAAACAAAATAAAATAAATAATGGTCCAAAAATACTTAATAATAAAAATAGGTATCAACAGAATGTTCCATACTCTCTTTTACAAACGGCAAGATTTCGATATTCAAAAGTTTTCGATAACAATGCATATCAACTACACTGACAAATGCATGATGATATAATATATACAAGTAGGTATATCAAGTTGAATTTTACTACTAAGGTAAAATACCTCCATAAAAAAACATCATTTCTGAAATTTAGAATTGCAGTTTTCAACTGTGAACGAAGTTATCGCAAGTACAATCCAAACTCAAAATTCATGCTAATCATTCAAATTGAACTACGGATCCCTAAAAAATACAAAGACTAGTAAACAAAACTCGTTTCCCGTTGAACCACTTTTTTAACCATTACAGTTAAAGTCGTTTGACATTTAAATGGTGTCGTAACAGCTTTCCTCGTAACGTTTAATTGCATAACTGTATAATATAGAGCAGTGCTGAGCAAATCTTGAGTTTTAGTGCTCAAATGGACAGTTTATGCCACGTCACTGATTGTGGCTTAGGAGACAGGGTCCCGAGAAAGGCCCGGTGGCTGCTCCCCTCATACGTCCGAGGCCAAATACTAAGAAGTGGGTCCGTGACTTAAGTACAGCACTTAGGTCACGGGCCCACTTTCTAGTGCTTGTCGAGATTTTCTCACTAACCGACGGCAAGAGTGACAGATATAAACCCCTAATTGTAAATGTCTTACCCTCTCCAGCAATGCCTTTAGTAAAGGTTCAACACCCAAACGAAGTCTTTGAGGCAGTTTCTTAAATATTTGGTTTCTTAAACATTCTACTGATGTACTTACTCACAATAGTATATTATATTTAGTTTTATCTTAGTGATATTCTTGACTACATATATATTTTTTAGCTTGTAAATTGACATGTATATCAATTGTTGTTCACTTTAATTTATTTTGTTTGTTTTTGACGTGTAAGAGGTGCCTGGCTCCCTAAATTAATAAATGATTTAAGCTTATAGCCCTTTTCCCTCGCCGACTGCCTGGTGAAGTAAACTGCAACCGTCTTGAGACCATTCTTCTACATACATTCAATTTCAAAAAGAGACATTTTCTTATTTTATGTGCCAAAAGTATCTATATAAAAATTGACACGCTATAATAATTGTAACCTCTCGAGTCCATCACATTTATCTAACCCGGTTATCAATGGAAATAATTCCAAAACCGCAGGCAAATGTAGAGGGCAATAAATCTTATAATTTCGCTACTTATCGATCGTTTAACATTTAAGGCGATAATTGGTGCAATACGGTTAAGCTGAGTTCACACTGATGTATGTTGTAAAATTATGCAAGTATTATACCATGTTGCTTTTACGTTTTACGATGTTACGTTAACTGTTATAACGGTATGTATTTCAAGTTTCGTGTGGTTTATCTGGATATCTTATTTAAAACTTGATGTGTTAACTTCTTAGAGTTTGTCTCAATTTTATAGAAAGAGGTGTTCGGATTTAAAAAAAATGTTTTTTCATATCTTAAGAATCATCATTCAAATACCCGTATTTGTTACTAATGACTTAATGCAATCATATTTTAAAGAAATCACTTCTAGCACGTTAATAAAAAAAACAAGAATAATCAAGAGTTATAAATCTTATAGACATATATCATATAATATGCTTCCCGTGTTAAATGATTTATACTCCAGTTTTGATTCTCGTATTGTAGAAGTATTGGGTCACCACCAAAAGTCAATATTACAAGGGAATTCAATGGAAAAATGCAAAAAATAACTTACTAAAAACCGTCACGCCTAAAGGATAGGCTGTATCAGATATGTCGTACCGGTTAAGTTCTTTGTGTTTCACGAAATGGGAAGGTTCAACTATCTTCCCCACAAAGAAGGAAAACATGACTAACTACCCAAACAGTGAATCGAAACTAAAACTTCAAGCCTAACTATACCTACTACCACTAAGTCACCGAGAAAAAAAGTGAAAAGATCTAGAAAAAAATATTTCATCTGACCGACTTGTGTGATCCGTGCAAAAAATTGATTATACCTAAAGTATGTTATTCAACAGCGAAAATAAGAACGGATTATTAACACGACAGTGAGACATCGGCCTAAGTAACCGTAACTGATATTTGGTTCAATCGGATAATATTGCATTGAGTTGCGAGATGGCCGCAAATAAAATTGTTCTTTACTTTTAAAAACAATTTTACTTTTAATTCGAACGTTAAAATGAAACTTAATTCGACGCGTTAACATTTACTCGAGCATTTCTCAGACTTGAATAATTAGATTGTGCAATAAAGGAGACGTTCCAAAATGTATGGATCTTGGGCCCGCATCTTGTACACTGTATTAAGAGAAAAAGCATACAATATTTAACTCATGGGAACACGATAGCGCTGAATTCCACCATTAAGCGGCAAGCAGCTTAAGTGATGCAGTCCTATGCTTTTGATGTTCATCACTGGAGTTCTACTAACAGTAATATTTTAAAAATAAATGCTTCAAATATGAGATGACTGTAGCTGCTTTCATTAGTATCTTTTTTATATTTTATAGCAAGCGACTTCCTGTTATATTTCTGATTCTGATTCTTTCTGTCACTGCTACAGCTTTTAGGACCATACATGACCATACATGTTGTCGAAATACATCATTCTAATTGGAAGACAGTGCCGCTTAACACCATCACAGTCTAATGAACGTATAAAGTGACACTATAATATATGTCGGCAGATAGATTAAACAATACTGTGCTTACAATCACCAGCTTCACCCCTGGAGTATCACACGCAGCGGTTAGTGGCAAATGGCAGTTATCTCTAAAAGCAGCATTATTTTTAAAGCTAATATTCTTAATATGGAAAATTGCATGAGATACATCGATGACAATAAACGTTTGCATGGTATTAACTGAAGTAATGAGGATTTCCAAAATGGAAGTTTTGTAATCAGGGCAAACCAACTTATTAGCCAATCAGCTGCAACCAGGACGAACGAAGTTTGTTAATTTGATGGTAATTAACACCAGATGAAGGCCGCGGATTAATGCTGTCGCTTAATGCTAATTAAAAAACGCATCAAGCTCATTGCAACTCTCACTAAGAAGAATTTTGTTCACAAAGCGACAGAGTGGAATATAAATAGTGTAGTTTATTCCTGAATAATAAAAAGTTACTTGGATTTTTTTCAAAGATCATGGAAGTCTTCTTCTCCATGCCTGAGATGAGATCGATCGAGATTATGTCGAGGTGAGATTATTTTAATTGCAACTTTTACGACTTTAGAAATATGTATATGACATTGAAACGAAATACAAAGTCTGCCTGGACCCATGACAATTTTAAAAACTTTCTAAGTTACTGAAGAAACTATGCATTTATATTTTTACTTCTTCACACGTCATGGTCATAACCTATTAGGAATATATTACAAAATAAATTATTTATGTTGAAAATATCTATTTTTTTCATTGATAAAGAAACAAGAACATTCCGATCGGCTCTTACATACTAACGTGAAATACAGACTAGAACGATAAAAGCTCTTACTAGCAATCCTAGAAAAAGACACCATTTTGAACGCAAAGCGACCGATAATACATTTCAATAACAAGCCGGTGCCACATTGTCTGAGTCTGGCAAATGGCTTTGTCTCGGTAATTGAACCGATACCTACCACAGCATGCGCAGGCGCATGATCATACAACTTGTTTGTAGGCGATTGGACGAGCTTTATCTAATTCTATAGATATTGGAATGACGTTGATACATGTGCATCTTACTTATACTGCTTACTATAAATATAATTATTGTATTTTATGGCATCGAGTCGTGACGACTCCACTACGGAAGAATTTTGTTCTACTGCAAACTTCTAGAACAACTAGACTTAACTTGCTTTCTATCCAGCATCCTTTCAAATTTCCAGTACTGGTATTGATCCTTATAAATCCAAAGACAGCTCCGCAATTTCTTAAGCAGTGTCACTAGAATTGTCTAAATACATCGTACCAATTTTTTAATTTTTTTTTTTTGTTATGTAATTGGCAAATAAGCTTGCAGTTAACATTGATGTTAAGTGATGACTGCAGCCTAAAGACACCCACACAAAGACCAAGGTCAAAATGCAGATGCGTTACCACTCCTGAGGCCTAAGGTGTTGAGCCTCTGTGCCGGAAATTACAGGGCCGTACATTGCCACCTGACCGGAACACGATAGTGCTGAACACTACCATTTAGCGGCAGGTTTATAGGTAATGCGGTGGCGCCTACGCTCGCGAGCTCCGTCACTGGAGCTTTACCACCAGTACCAATTGCTAACAGTGAATTATATTTCCTTATAGAGCACTACAACTGTCTGGATTAATAGTAGGTAAAGAGTAAATCCAGTCTTGTGACAATCACCATCTTGTGTGCCTAAAACGTGAATTAAATTTGCCATAATGTCCTCAGAAACTCGTAATTTTCGTTGCATTACTTATTTACTACATGAAGTACATGTAGACGTTTTTTTGTATATGCACCATCAAAGTGTGAAGAATCACATTATGAAATTATGCTATTAAATAGGACGGAAAGGCCATAACGATTACAATATTATTTGAGGATGTACCGCCTCGCAGTTAAAATTACATAGTACAATAAGTTATTACGTATAATTTACTTTGGTAGACGTATCCCATTGGTTTCAAGTACTCACTGTTGGGACCAAAACTCGATTCAGAAAACTAGTTTTACATATCGAGTGCGATCCCAATTACGAATCTTGTAATACCATCAACTGTCGATTTATTTTTACCGCGTGGGCGAACGTCATGGTACCTTCTGATTATGGAAGAATGTACCGAATTTTGAAGATAAATAAAGAATCATACGACACCCACTTATCGGGGACTAATATTAAAGATAGTGTTAAAGAAATTATCGCTTTTATTGCGTCTATAATCAGTGAAATGTTAATGTTATGACCGGCGGGTGTTATTATAATTTGAATGTTGTCAACATTGTGTAAATTATTCAAGTTAAACGAATAGAATGTTTTCTGTTGATGTCTGGGATTGGTCTTTAGATCATTATATTTAATATTATATTAAACTAATGTTTGAAATCACGATTAGCATTAACAATAATTTAATATATCCATAGAAACGCATCCAATTTATTAAAATATCAAGTTTAAAAAGTATCCGATCTCCATATTTCTATGTTTAGAAGATACCACCGATGACATTTCAACACTATCACTAACACACAGTTAACATGAAACCAAACCTAAAATAAATTCAACACAACGAAACACAATACACACGATATGACAAACGTTAAAAATTGATTAACCGCTTCCGTGCTCTGTAAAATTTACGGCAATACACAAATTTGTATTAATTAACGTGTGTAATTTACTACAGCATAATCCGTTAGCTGCGTAGGCCCGATTGCCCAACGCATGAATGGAGTTGGTCGCTCACCTACGCCTACAATATCAATGAAAACTTGTAGAAACACGCCGGTCTGTCTGCAAATATGGTTACGAAACTGTGCCATTGAAACTGTCTGTGTCGAGACATGATTTATCTGTAGCTAATTTTCGGTTGTGAACGCCTTTTTTGAACACTGTGCGGTTGATAATTAGGTGTTGGTGTATTTTATTTTTCGTTGTATCGTAGTTTTGTAAGGTAAATAAAATATGCTTGATACTTGAAAGTGGGTAAATTGAGTTTTCAATGACGATCTACGTTGATGTACTTTTACGACTTTCACTGTAGCTACTTTATGTTTTCTACTGTTGGTAGAGATTCAGTGTAGCGACTGGAGGGCATAGGCACTGCCACAATACCTAACTTGTTAATTAGATTTTGATATTTTGATAATATATCTGCCGCCAAATGGTAGAATTCAGCACTATTGCGTGCCGATTAGGTCTCACCGGAGAACTTAGCTGCTATGTCTCTGCTAGCTTCTATATTTGGAACTCTACCACCAGTAAAATGCAAAGCTTGTTTGCCACCTTCGTAAGATTACTTAAAAAAAATTTCAATATCGGTGTTTAGTTTGTAGGTTATGCTTCTGCATGACCTTGATCTTTATGTGATTCTACAAATTGTTCCCGATTTCTTTATTTACACGACCAACATAGTCAATCAAAAGCTGCAGAGGAAATATCTAACAAAAGTTCAACAGACAACGGATGTATTCTGTATTTAATTTCACCTGCCGACATTCAGAAACCCATTAAAACTTTAGTGAAAGTAAGATGTGAAGATCAAAGAAAACAAACATTAAAAATAAATATTCTATCGACTGCGCCCGTAATCGGTTAAACCATTACAGTGGATGTAAAGACATACATTATGTTAGTGTAATGTGGAGACACGAGTGTTGGAATGGAATGTTTGGAAATACGGTGAGTTTAATCGATCAAAAAGAAAAAGATTATCTATTCGTTGGATTCTTTTTTTTTTTTTTTGTAATATTATTTTTGTGTCCTGATTATCCTGATATGTTTTTTTTTGTATGTCGATGTGTTAAGTTGACTGATGAACAGACGGACCACCTGATGGAAAGTGGTCACCGTCGCCTATGAGCATTTGCAACACCAGGGGAGTTGCCAACGTGCTGCCAGACCTGAAGCAGCCTTTTGACGCAATTTTTGAAGAATATTGTAGCACCGAGGGAACACCTCAGGGGGAAGTTTATTCCACGATTTACACGTTCTGAACAGGAACGAAGGTGAAAACAGCACCGTTGAGGGCTGACTGCCAGGTTGGCCAGGTGTTCAGTCGGTGAGGGTGGAACTTTTCCATACAATTTACCAGATAGGATAGCGTACATCTTATTTTATAGTTGCCATAATAATATGGCAAGTACATAAAATTGCACCCGTGCAAAGCCGGAGCGAGCTGCTAGTTTTGTATATATATATATTAATTGAAAACTAGATAGTACGACTACCAATATGTGATGAATTTTAAGTTCTCAGTACGTTGTATACACGTTGTATTAATGTTTGTATTTATAGGAGAAGATATGCTACCTACATATTATTCCTAAATAACAAATCATTTTACGTAAACGTTTCATCTCTGGAAAAGCGAGTGGCTCTTCCAGTGATGAACCCTTATCTTTGTTATACGAAAACAGTTTTTTTAATTCTTCGCGATATTGTACCAGGCCTGCATCGGTACTGACTTTCGTTCAATTAAACCAGCAATTAAAACCTAAACTCTAGTCAAATGGGACCGAGCCCTTTGACTCGTGGCTTCTAACACTTAAATAGAGATGGTACAGTCAGAAAACTCTCTGCTTATCCAAAATTAATCGAATACAACTTTTATTACCACAGCATAAGGTGGTCAGGCGGCCAGTTATTTTATAGTACGTATGGTTGAAGCTGATTTACTGCGCATGCGAATTTGCCCCGTTGTAAGACTATTATGGTGTTAGAATATCTTAAGCACTAAATTGCAATCAAGTTTTTTTTGAATAAATCTTTTAATTTAAATATATTTTGTAAAAAGTTTGATGATTATGAAATAATTTATTATTCATTAGCAATTAGAACTAGTTTTAATTTAAAATTTATATAAATTCGTTATTAGTCTTGCATTGATTAAAACAGGTTTGAATTATTTTTGTTTTTTAGGCCCAATCATATTATTTTCTGTGGAACAGAGCCTCGCTTGTTTTGTAAAGAGTTTGCAAAATAATACACAAATAGATAATATATACTTACCTACTTATTACTTTTTTAGTATGTTCTCAGGTTTTCGCGAGCGACACGCTTTATTACTTTCTTTCTTCCTACTTCTTATTTCAAATAGCAACGAGATCTGTGTTCTTCACTTCATAGTTCTTCGCGAATAAAAGTATTTTTATAGATTTATAACAGGTATATTTATATATAGCTGAAATTATTTTAATATCAACCAAACATTTCGGTTGTTTTTCAGCTGCCGTGGTCCTGGGATCAGTTTGTAAAACCTCCAAATACCAAAAGTAAATTTTGCGTTAATACTGAACGCCACACAAGACGTTTTCGAAATCGATGGAGGTAGCTGCAAACAATTTTCCAAATGCTGTCAGACAAGTGTCATCTTAGTCTTCCCGGGACGTGGTCAGGTAGCTTATTGACTTTAAAAATAATTATAATTTAATATATGCGAGATAAACCTGTGTGTATCATCAGAGATTTCACAAAAATTAAGAAGAAAATAAATTTGAATCAAACTGATAATTATCATACTCACTATCCAATAATTTTGATAAATTAAATTGGTATAAAATATAAAAATATTGATTGGCAACAATTTATAATAGAAACTCGATACCTCAATTCACTTTTTTATCGCAACATCGAACTCTCGCTTCTAAATCAGGTTTAATCAGATAGTCATCCCATCTTTGACTGCAACAATTAATCTAGAACTTTAATAATCAGTTAAGCCAGTTAAGTTGGGAAGCAATAAGCCATAGATATAAAAACACGTTCATATCCCGTTCACAGCTTTCTACCTTTACCGTATCGCTGGCATTGATCAAATGATCCACTTTAGGTGTTAATAATTTTACAAGTGTAATGCATAACTGAACTTTAGTGTTCGGCACGGGTATTTAATGGTTTTTGGAATGTATGCGAACTGGGTTAATTTAAAACTATAATATTTAAAATCATATGCCAATATTGCTGTAAAGTAGGCGATGGTGCATGCATTTGTACTTATGCCCACGCTTCGTCGGTTATGGCCTTTAATGGTATTTAAAAACTGGCGAGCCTGTTGACACTCATTTGGATATTTCCAAAGTTATGGGGTCAGTTATGACGTTATGGCTTTTCAATTGAAAAAATAAAAATAAATGGCTAAAACGCAAGCAGGTATTTTTTCTTATGTTTTCGAAGTGACAACAAGCATTCAGTTCACATTGATGTTAAGTGATGACTGCAGCCTATAGACACCCACACAAAGACCAAGGTCAGAATGCAGATGCGTTACCACTCCTGAGGCCTAAGGTGTTATGCCTCTGTGCCGGAAATTACAGGGCCGTACATTACCACCTGACAGGAACACGATAGTGCTGAACACTACCATTTAGCGGCAAGTATATTAGGTAATGCAGTGGTGCTTACGCCCACGAGCTCCGTCACTGGAGTTCTATCACCAGTAAAAATTAATATTTAAAACACATTAGATACATAACAAACGAAGCTGTTCAATATAAATATTATTATTATGAACTTTGATTTAAATCGGAAATACTAGAAATCAAAGGTTAGAAGGAACCGATAACAAATTCATGATACAATTTGTCAATGACCCGCATGAGACATTATTGTAGATTAACTTCATTCATAAATAACTTGAGACACTCAATTAAGAGAAGTAATCAACTTTATTCGGAACAAAGTAATTCATCTCTGCAAGTCATCTAATACAATGAATGAAATATGGTTAAATTTGCTATAGAAAAAACATTATTTAATTTGTATAGGGAAAGTCCTGTTACAGGACAAAATACTATTTTTTGTCAGAAGTATGATAAAAATACATACATACGTCACTAACTTAATGTCTTTTGTCTTCATTGATAGCCCAGAGTTAAAACTACCGGTTTCACAAGACATAGTGGAGATCATCGTAAGATTCGTCCGAATTTCGACTATTGGACGATTACCTACATAAAACTGCGCAGAGACAAATAATGTTTCAAATTACGTAGGGACCAGAATAATTTTATCACCGCTGTTAATTTTTGAATCACTAGAAGGTGATGTAAACATGATAACTGATTTCTCATTTCTTCTATCGAGTGATGGACACGAAAGATACATCTGCAAATGTTATGTAATATGTGCAGAATTTGATAAGCTCGATAGCAAAACAAACAATGGGAACAACATAGAAAGTGTTAACAACGAAACAATAACTCACATGACGAAAGTCTGCAACAAAATAGATGCGCGTCATTCCCACATTGAAACAAAATATTCCCATTGTATGGAAATTGCTTAGGTTGCATTTATGGCTGTTTCAACAAACAAGACACAAGCAAACATGGACAGTGATAAAACATTAAAGTTTTGCATTCAACACCTTCGAGACGGCTTCGAGTTGCAAACTGTTTAAATCGACGAGATATTTGGACTATACATCAAAATAAATAAACCGGCCAAGCGCGTGTCTAAGGCATCGGGACGTGACGACCCCATCGCCCTCTAGTAGAGGAGAATTATTTCGTTAGTTTAATCAGTCGAAGAACATTGGCGGTCAAACCATTTCAATATGGCGGTAGTAAAACTACGATCTCCAATCCGCCTGCCCAGCGTGGCGATGGGATATTTTGCCCTAATAATGCACAACACTGTTGTGGCCGTCTTTGGGAAAGGCATTGTGCAGCAGTAGATGTGTTTCGTCAGAAGTGATGCAGCGCGTGTCGGGCCACGTACAATGTAGGGTCCCGTCTCCCAAGTATATTTTTCAGTTGATCGCGTATAATATTACTTGTCAATTCGCAAAACCTGATCAGCTGCCATAGTTTTACTCTTAACTTCGGTATACTATTAGCGTAATTTTTGCACACCTCGCAATACAATAATTTAGCTGGTAGGGAGTAGGGCTCACTGCTTAATATTTTACAAACGGTTCCCATTATAGAAAAATATTTTTCATAAACTCGTCACATTTTGTTATCCAATGATATTCCACAAAATGCGATACCCGAGGAAAATATATATCCTCAGTTTGTGTAGGTAATACCCAAAACAATTTTTTAAAATATTATTTTAAAACTTTGTCTCCATAAGTACGAGTATATTTAGGCTAAATTACAGCTTCCTAGTATTAATAGTCTCTGAGGTAAGCTGCGGACAGACGGATGGACGAACTTGGCGAAACTAAAAGGGGACATGGAACCTTACAAATCAAACAGTGTGTACTAACTAAAAAGTGATTTTGACTTACACTTCCTTAAACAAAGAGTTAAAATAATCTGCACTGGATTGAAATAATGAAGTATGACATGTATCTTCCTGAACAACGAGTTAAAATGAGAGAGAGCTTGGGAGTAGATCTGAGACCACAGAAATATGAATTCAGATCAACAGTGGAATGTTTATGATAATCTAAGATGAAATTAATAGGCAAACTTCAAAGACATTTGTTCCTAGATGAACCTCTAAATATATTAACATATTGATCATAGATTGCATCTGCCAGTGGACCGCTACTATAATTAAACTGAGTAAAATTTATTGCTGTTTAAAGCGAAGCCCTTCCTTTTCCAATTGATTTTCTACAATGACAAGTAATTAATAGACACTCTGCTGAAAATATATCACTTTTTGTAATATAAATCACGATCGAAATCGCAAAATCGCCTTTCCTCAACTTAAATCATCGGTATGATGCAATAAATACAAGATATTCGTGACACTTCGAACTTTGAAGATAGACTGCAGCAAAAGAGGAATCGATAGTTTACCAAAGGTGTAACATTTGCTGTAACATTTTGAGACCAAATTAATTGAAAGGAACTTACAAATCCGTATTAAGAAAATACTTGAGATGTCTCCACCTAGGTAATCTGGCCGAACATAATAATTTGGTACTTTTTTATCGAATTATCGCATGTTTCTGAAGGCAAGTTTACTTTTTTGTCGCGGTTATCGTTAAACTCTCATAATCATTAAGCGACTTAATGATTAAAGCAGTTAAGGGATAGCATGACTTAGAATATTTTAAATACGAACTTACTTTTGCCACGGTTTAAAGAAAACGAACATGTCAATTACCGCTATGTAGGTATATCCAACTAATGTAGATAAGCCAGCTTGAAGAAGATGGCATATAATAATGCCCTGCAGAACACCATATTGAGAAGGAAGCTACGCTATTTGTTGCTTATCGTAAGGGGCAACATCAAGGTTAAACAGAGATTCGAAGCCAAGATCTCAGAGTCAAAGGTTCATATAATGATGCTGAAAAGTTCATAAGATAATTAAAATACCCCATACTTCAATATTACCAAAAAATTGATTTGGAGTAAGGAGTAAGCTAAACTAATAACGTCCAGATCTCAAGGGAATCCATTGCCACATATGACAAAATGGTCACAAGTGAAATTATTTGACAAATCTTCGAGGCACTATCTGTATCTGTTTTGATGAGCTCAATTTCTGTACGCTGATATCAATTGAAAGCGTTTCCAGGAGACGTTTCACGTCGATAAAACGTGACGTTTTACTACGGTAAATATAAAAAAATGTACTTTTCAATTTAAATAAGAATACATTCTGATTCCGTACTAAATAAATCACCATATCAATCTCATTATTTCATTTACCTAAGCTAACATTCAAATCGCAAGAATTTAAATGTTACCCCACTTAGATAACCTATCCATTATTATAAATAATATCTTACTCAGATCGCGCATACTTGCATCGTGAGATAATTTATAAAATTATACGGCCACCAAAACTAATTCAGTAGACCGATGATAAACATCAATTTACATCAGATTATCAATTGGTTTATCAAATAGTTATTATTATGAGCAGGTAGAAGGCGATTTAATAACGACAATGTAATGAAACACGTGCAGTAAATACACTAACTGTAATTTCTGTAATGTTACAATAACCAGTAGTCTAATTTAATTGCAGTAATATAATATTACGTTGTAACGTGATTATTGAATTTAAAATAAAATTGTTGGTTTATGATAATACAGCGTTTATTTATGTTCGGAATCGATTTTCAACATCGATGTCTTGAGTTGTTACAGTACTTAATGGAATGTGAGTTTCATCTATGCTAGTTATGATAATACATATTATTATACACTGCACTTTTTGTTATATACACTATATATAATCTATACTATATTATTAATAATATTATAAAGCTCAAGAGTTTGTTTGTTTGTTTGTTTGAACGCGCTAATCTCAGAACTACTGGTCCGATTTTAAAAATTCTTTCAGTGTTAGATAGCCCAATTTTCGAGAAAGGCTTTAGGCAGTATAACATCACAATAAGACGAATAGGAGAGGGTAGGTAACATTACAAGCGAGCGAAGCCGGGACTGGCCGCTAGTATTAAATAGGTATATCTAAATAAAAAGCATACTGAAAATTTAATCATCTTTCAAATTGATCCTACATAATGTGGGATCAATTTACAAAAAGATTTTCGATTCGGAGGACCCAATTAAACCATAAAAATCGTGGTTATTCTGAATGCGGCATAAAATTATATTTAATACGTGATTTGTTTGATAAGAGTAGTATTTCTCAAAAGACAAAAACTATATAAAGTATTTGTTTTTTAGGAGAAAGATAAGTAAACTTATGATAAGTTATCATTTCAATTTTGTTAGCCTCGAGGAAATAGTGAGTAAACGATATTTCTGGATAAATCTTATCTGTGAGTTATTGAAATAAAAGGTACACGAGGCATGAGTATGGTATAAGCAATGAATAATGATCCATCTACAGAATAACATGAACTAGATAACATAAATGGAATGAACCTTCATGAAGCTTTCAATTTTAAAAAGGAGAACAGAATTTAAAATTATTGTGTTTCTATTTTTGTTAAAAGAGTTATCAAGAGAAAAAATAATTTCTAATCAATTCATACAAATTGTGAAGCATCTGGTTTATTTCTCTATACGGATATTCTGTGAGATTTTTTATTTGAAGCTTAAACCACGTCTTGTTAGAAACTGGATTGCAATGGATTGTGACCGCTTTTGGCCCTGCTGCATTTTCGGGATCACTTTCAAGCAGTTCCATATTCGGAATTGAATGCTTCATGAATTATACGCGACTGTAATTTCCTTTTCATTCCTTCGTTTTGGTGTTGGATGTTTTTGAAATAATGCAGTCTTGTAAGCTCCTTATGATTCGATATTCAGGCTTGGGAAACATGTTTTTGTTACAAATAGTTGTTAAAGTCGCTTTTTACTGATTTCCACATAGAAAAACCACGATTCTTATGGAAATAAAAATAAAGTTTAAATGTTAATAACTGCTTTTAAGCTTATTTAAATACTACCAGCCCCGGCTTCGCGCTGCTCCGCTCCTATTAGTGGTAGCGTGATGATACATAGCCTATAGCCTTCCTCGATAAATGGGCTATCTAACACAGAAAGAAATTTTTAAATCGGATCGAACTTTTCACGTAGTTCCTAAGATTAGCGCGTTCAAACAAACAAACAAACTCTTCAGCTTTATAATATTATAATAATATAATATAATATATAAAGTATAGATATGTAGTTGTATTTATAAATAAATGTTTACAGAACGGTAATTACTACCAAATTTGTCTAATTCATGATCGTTTATCACTGATCTTAAATCAATTCCGAATAAAGTGCAGCAAGTACTATACAAAAGCTGGTTACAGTATTCCACCTAAATGTAACAGCATTCTCACGATAAAACGTATCTTATCCATCACATTCAACGTTCAATCTAATTAACTTGCTTACAATTAAAATTTGCCGCGTGTCCATTAATTCATTGATGAGTTGCGCAGGCGGCTGATATCAGATTTGAAAGAACAAACTTAACTTGGTTACATGATATTACTGACTTGCGTCTATGAAAAGTGATTTAAAAGTATAGAAAGAATGAAAAAGATTTACCATATGATACATGATATCAACCGAAATAACTTTGTTTCTTCAATAGCTTTCTTTTGTTTTTTTATCTCTATTATTTGTATGACTGTATCTCTGGATATTTGACCCAAGTCTGGACATGTTATTTATGTATGTAACGGCACATACTACAGGTATGCTAAGTTAACTATTATAAGCGTTAAATGTTTATCTATTTACGGTTGCTTACAGTATATACACTGTGTTTCTTATGTTTGAACTATCTTCATTGTTTGTTTCAGGGAGTACTGCTAAACAATCCACTTCAATTAATATTTATTTGACTTCATCTATATCTTCAAGACACTACAGTTGTTAGGGTTCCGTAGTTTTTAAACATTGCCGCGGTTTTACGATATCACGGTTGAGCGAATTGAAGGAAATCGACCAATTATTCACAGATTACGGTCTGACACCAGGAAGCCTGTTCGGGTTCACAAAAACTTTATGCATGTCATTGTAATTTACTGCATTACATAAAATAATATTGAATTTAGATCTAGCACAAGTGAAAGTTAAGGGAAAACAAAACAAACAAACTGATGAGAGTTGTTAAATTTGTACTACGAATTAAGGTTCTGAAAACTACGATTTTGACAAATAAACTTTTCAATATAAATGTGTACTTGAAAGGTTATTTAATGATCTTCTTAAGAATTTCAACAACTTTAACGTGACAAAACTCAACAATACTATCAAGGTCAGCTTTATGGTGCTTTACCCTAGCATTGCTAAGGCTAAGTTATATGAGACAATGATCTACTCGTATTTGAGCTCAATCAGATTGTTGTTAAAAATAACAAGTCCTGGCAGACAAAAGTCGAAAAGAAACGATTTTGAACCACAACCGAGGCAATGTTTTTAAAAATGTGAGACTGGAAGTAACGCACGCTCTTGAATCATTTGTATTGTTTTACATATGGGGGTCAAAATTAGACTAAAAAATTCGTTTTGGTCTCGTTTTATTACTTTCACAATATAAAACCTTTATTTCTGTTTTATTTCCCAATGAAGAATATTGTTCAAACACAAGAGTATAGCATCGCTTGTGAATTGTTGAAGCATTAAAGAGTCGTAAAATTTTCAGATGCGTTGTTTAAGATAAGATTCAGAATATTTTGCTTCTGAGATTTTTAGATAAGAACCAGAAATAAAGTTCCTGGAACATTTGTTTCTTTTATAAAAAAAAATGTTTTTTGTAGTAAACTTCCAAATTATTGTATGGACACACTTCGATTGTATGATGATAAAAATAATGGAAAATATATACACCTTAAGTTTTTTCTGGCGATTAGAATTAAAAGCGTTTATTATTTGGATTATTTTAAAAATATCTTACGGTGCTTGGTACGAACGACGTTTAATAATTCATTCACCATGTTTTTAAAAACTAGCGTTTCTGTGTGAAGTTTTTGTGTGAGAACGTTACAAGCGTTACATAAACACAAATATTTGCTCTTTATTTATTCTCATGTGCATAGATATATCTTGGACATATCTACTATCTGATGAGAAAATACAGATGTGGAGTTATGTTCGTCTTCAAGTGAAATTACTAAGTAGAACGAATGCTGGTCACGAACAAAGATCAACATTACAACCCGTCTAAAGAAACCCTTAAATCAGATAAAGTTATATGTAATTTACAATACAATAATATAAAAAGTGATAGTCACTCATTAAGAGATCCTTGCTCGAAGGATCAGTTAATACCGTATTTAGATAAAAAGCTAGCGGATGGTGACCTGCAAATACAATGTAACACAGCTTCATTTACTAGAAAGATAGCTGGACAGCTAATCGTAACTGTCTATCAAGTTTCGAAGGGTCTCCGGCATTTAGAAAGCTAGGATGAGTTAATTGATAGTGAAAATAAGATTTTACTTTAAAATTGATTTTATCGACATATTTGTATTCTGTCTTTTGTTCGATCAGAAAATATCATGATTCATAGACGTCGATCTTCATCTTAGTGCATCAATCTAATTAAAGATAATACTAGTATTATGGCCAAATGCAGTACCAGATTTTGATTTTGAGGTTTTGAGTACCTTAGTTGAGACCCGGAACAAAGGAAGCAAGGTTTTTCGAAAGGTTCTCAGTGGCTCAACATAAAGCTCCACGCTCCTGGGTGAATTTGAAACTATACATCCACCAACTTTTGAAATATATATATAATCGTGAAGTTCTATTTAGTTGTATCTACTTAAGATACAAGAAAGTATTTCTTCTCAGAAACTAGATAATATTATTTTGTAAAATAAAATTTCTCTTTGACTGAAAAAAGTGTTCCTTACATATTAAATATATTTTAGGGATATAAACGCTCGTTTTTTTAATACAGGACCAATTTAAAGTGCGTGCCATTTTTCCTGCTAATTATAAATGTTTTAGTGCAATTGTCATCATTATTATTTTGTAATTGAAATTTTCAAACACAACGAAAAAATATAAGTAAGAAATGTGCATAGTTATAGACAGACAAACAGCCAAATTGGTTGTATTGTTCTCGAGTAACGATTATTCAAATTTTTAATAATATGATTTGCAATAGATTCTTTTCTGTACAAAGTAAAAAAAGACATCAATAAATAACATTTATTGACTCTCTATCAAATAGATTTTATAGTGTAAATAACGAAAACCTTACCCAGAACTCAAACGCTTTAGCCATCATTACCCAGAAGAATTTTTTGTACGATCAACTTTTAATTCTCAGTTAATGCAAGATGCATGTTCATAGCGTAGTTGAAAGCAACTGAAGTATATTACCGTAATAAAAAACATCTATGTGAACTATAAAGTTACAAATACCTTTTATAGCCTCCGGGCATATGAAACTTTTGCCTTGCTCCGTGTATGTTGGTAATGATGTCGGTGATTGAAGAATTCAAAGGGTCCGTAGAATAAAGCATTTTATGGTTTTACACATGTATAATACGAATCATCCGAATCAATAGTTATATTAATATAATTTGATAAGGTAACGATTTGATGAAAAATATGAAAAGCAAAATTACCTAAAAGGGCAAATTATTTTGTTTTCAAGCTGAATATTGAAATTCCGATTATAATAATGCTACTGTACTTTATTGTCCCTAAATGAACATTTTGAAACGATACGTAAGAAAGTGTTTTTTTGTATTAACAAACATTCTTAATTGAAACTTGTCGAGACCGCTCCTACAGGCATTAACCTGATGGCAAATGAATTGTGCATCATGATCCAATCTACAAATAGCATCATAAGGGTGCCTTATCTAACTTTGATGTTTTATTCCCTATCTTATCTATTCTGGGTCGAGCCCGTTCGATTCTTATGTAATGGGCGGTTTGATGCAATGTTGTGCGTGATTTTGATATAAAGTTACAAAGTTATAATTGCTTTCAACTGAATTTAGTTGGCTTCGTATTGAGGCTTTGTAAATAATGGGACATTTGTCGATTACGTGTTAACAACAACTAATAAATATTTTATATTTCATTGAGTTTAATCTAAGACAACAGTATCAAGCGTTACGGATGATTTTATTCTTTTCTGTCAAAGCCCGAAATCGCTCCGATCAGCTTCAAATGCTAGGATAATATTGAGAACAAACCATCTAACAGCATTTGTATTGAAGTCTCGTGTTAACTCTGATTTCCAATAAGATTGTTAAATAGCATATTCACTCAATGATATCCACATGTTCCGCCTTAAATTGTTTAACAAGATATTTAGGTCATATTTCACAATACATATGCCCGAGAACAATTTGTTAAAGTATCGAAAGAACAAATTCAACTTTATTTTTAAATGTTTGAGTTCATATTTGCATGCAGATCATGTGACATTTGGAACTAGCTCGAGACAAGTTTGTTCATTTGCTCAATTTTACCAATATTGGCTACTGCTAAAAATGGATATATTTCAATAGCGTTGTCAATAAAGAGGTAATCAATTTGTTTTTGTGTCTTGGATTTACACGGATATTTGATTTCAGATGTGTTGATCGTTCTGATATTGGTCTTGTTCAACTAAGTGAAAAGAATGAGTAAGTTAAGAATACGACTGTCCCACTAACGGAGAAAATCTTCTGTAAAGAAGATAAAAACTCCATGTTTAATTTTAGGACAATTCAGAACTGGGAAGTAAAATCGACTTAAAATTGCAGATTATTTAACAGAAGATTTTAAAATTATTGAGCTAGCTTCACAGCTTACAGATATGAAATAATGAGATGAACCTAACCAGTTCCTTAGTCAACTTATGCAATAACTCAGTGAAAGCACGGCAAAATTGAAGGTTGGGAATGAATATTGCTTTGAAACTATTAAGTACTTGGTTTCTCTAGAGTACATGTACCTAGCTGTGCTATAACTATTGGAAAATATTTTATTATTGTCTCTGATATTCGACGGACGTGACTTCAAATAAATTGAAGCTTGTTAAAGCTAGAGTTCATTTTATGACTACATTGTATAGCAAATAAAAACGGAAAGATTGATATTGATTTATTTTGAATTGCGTTCCAATATTAGATCCATATGAAATATGTACTCACAAAAATGTTCATGTTACTTAGAGCACAACATAAATACTAACCCCCTTATTCATAAATGTACATTAGATACGTTTAAGCTATAGAATGCCTTGTCTTTGTCAGTTGCATTGTCAAATGTGCAGGATAGAAAAAGACAAAGGAGAGATTAGCAACACTTTAGCTAAAATACGTTTATTATAAAGGGGGTAAAGCTCGGTAGCATAAAAAATTTCGTTAAAGTAATAGTTTTTGTAAGAGGACAAGTTCCATGTTGAACCCACGCCTTGTATACTATATCAAAAGATTAAAAAAAACGTAGATTCATGGAAAAATACTTAAAAAAATAATTTGAATCGTTGTTTGTTTGTCAGTAATATTTATTTTATGTATGACAACAATATGTTAGTATATTGCTTCTATGACATTTTGGTTTTTGAAATATGCTAACGACAATGAATTGAAGATATGATAAACGATTTGAATATCTGAATATGATTTGTATTTTATGCTTCTCTCAATATACCTAGCGTACAAGGTGCAGGCCCAAGTTCCATACATTTTTGGACCGCCTCATTTAACAATAACAATTCATTTACTTTAACAATTACTGCAAAACGTGTTGCAGCCGTATTTTTAAAAGTATAATAATTATAATACAATTATGTAAAATTACTCAAAGCAAGAGCATCTATGAATTGGAAACCAAACAAGGAGTAACAGTGAATCTTTTTGTATGGAAACACCGTATTAACGGTGCATATGTTCAAACGATGCGATGTCGGCAGCTAATTTATTACATAGACATATCGCGAAGCCTATCTAGTGTGGCCAGTGCGTTAATAGGGTAACCAGGGTTCTGAAGGAAATTTTGAACTTAAAAGAAAAATATAAGCGTTATGATTACTCTAAGGAAAACTACAGCAAAATTGGGTAAATTATAAACAATAAGGTTCACTTTCAAACTCAAAATATTTTAAAATGTAGGAGGTATTGTTGGTAAAAACTTACATATGATATAAATTCTATAGAAATTTAAGTCCGTAAATGGCGATGGATAGACTAGATATATTTATGGTCAAGATTCGTTAGCTCTTCATTATACTTACACGTTAACCCTTGGCCCAAATATGGGACATCCGACTTCAGAGTTATCAATGGCCTACTACCACAAAGTATCTCCGGCAGATAAATCTCTTTATTCTACTAAGATTAAACTCGAGACTCTTTAATTAATAAAGCTATAAAAACGATAAACGCATTTTATTTCCATACCAGCGTTTTTACTGTTATTGATATAAAAATCCGTAATTTACGACACCTATTCGAATATAGTATGGTTGCCCTCGCTTTTTCTTATTTGTAACATACCTACAGCGAGTTCTTAACTAATTTTTATTATGTTAAATTTTATGGTCGGTAATATATAATAATAACTTGTATCGCTCAACGCCTTAGTAATACAAGACATAATATAATACCTTTATGTGAATGAAAGTATCGGTGTGAAAATAAGAAATGTTTGGATCTATACAAACAATGTTGAATGAAAGAATTACGCATAATGTATACATAATACGGATGCAAAGGGCTCATATGGCCACAAGGGACCAGAACTGACCTACGTGATTTTTCGATCATGTAGATCAGTCTTGGTCTCCCTTTGGTCTACAGCTTTACGCTTCATAAATAGCCACCACAACAACAATACAGTTCAGCAGTTTTAGTAGTCGCCTCAAAAACTATAGTCGTTTTGGTGATATTCTAAACAGATTATAATTTCATATTTTCAATCTTTTTAAGAATTTCATGCATTAATTCTCATTAAATTTTTCAATACAATAATGGAACTTATTGAAATATTGGCCACCCGAGTGCTTTACAAATGGTGTCTAAGAACCTATTATTGTGCTGGTTTGTAATACAATGGTCGAGTACTTTGATGATACCGTTGATCGCATAAACGTTGAACCTTCGCGATTATAATGGTTTGAATGGGGTTCGCGACAAATGCCTTAAAGGTTTTATTACCTAACATTGTTTACATTTAAAGTCTATCTTCGTGCCTGTATATTAAGAAAGTGGTAGATCGAGTGATCTAATTATATTTCTTGTAATTCATTAATTTTAGCTCCTTCATTAGACACATTTTCAAAGAAGATGGATGCCACAATGTTATTCTTTTGCATTTGACATCTTTTATTTTTCAAGTTTTACCCTTACCTCCTGCTACTATGACGCCTTAATTTTCAATTCTTTAGATTCAATGCTCTATAAATCGCTGTAATGTCTTTTGATATTTTTATACGATGACGCATATGAAGAAACAAGACGAAATAGTCTTCCGCTCATATAAAATAAATAGATATATCGGAAGACTGCTTCATTTAATAGCAATAAAAGGTCAGGGTACGCTTACAATAACTTGGTACAGTCTTTCCGGTGTCCCATAATTAATCAAATATGGCTTTTTATTTTTATTACCATCCCATTAGACGTCCATGTGTAGATTATAACAGACTTGTCCCTGATGATACAATTTTTTTTTATCTAGATTATTTTTTGGGACTTTTATAATTAAATACATGTCAGTCCCATCGTATACCCACATATCTGGATTACCATTAAGTAGGAATAACAATTATTATTACAGTCACTGTGCTTATACTGACTGACATGATGAAACAGCGCGTGCGCTGCATCCGATGTAGGATCGGCGAGCATTTGGTGAAACATTCCTTGATCAAGTCTGTTCAAATGGTAAGTCACTATAAGTGACTGTCTCTCACGCTGAAATCGTGTACACTCCATAAGTAGGTGGTGCAAATTTTCGACAACTCCACATGATACAAAACTTTAAAATATGCAGTAACTGTTTATCTAAGCTTGGGTTGCAGCAAGATATTTGTCAAAGTTATTGTAACATTTCGTATCCTTGACTAACTTTAACAGATTTCTTTGTTAAACTTAGAGAAGGATGTGAAATGTTACAATAAAAACGTAACGTAACTTCACGCCTGTAATCCCCGAAGGGGTAGGCAGAGGTAAATGCATGCATTCACGCATAGGTACATGCAAACACCCACGATTCGCCGATTACGTTTTGGCCCATGTAACAGGTGGCGAGCCTGTTGCCATCTCCGGGCACAAACTCCGAGGTACTGGGAATCTTCCAAAAAATGGAAAAATCCCAGAGATAAAGGATTTTTACTGGTGGTAGAGCTCCAGTGACGGAGCTCGCGGGCGTAGGCACCACCGCATTACCTGATTTACTTGCCGCTAAATGGTAGTGTTCAGCACTATCGTGTTCCGGTCAGGTGGTAATGTACGGCCCTGTAATTTCCGGCACAGAGGCATAACACCTTAGGCCTCAGGAGTGGTAACGCATTTGCATTTTGACCTTGGTCTTTGTGTGGGTGTCTATAGGCTGCAGTCATCACTTAACATCAATGTAAACTGCATGCTTGTTTGCCACTTCATTACATAAAAAAAAAAAAATTAAACCGTTATCTCTGATAGCCCTCGACCCGGGAATCGAACACAGTTACAATAACTTGAACTACAACTAATATCTTAGTGCAACCCAGGCTAAATCCCCTCAAGATTTAACTATGTCTATGTCAATACCAAGAACAATATTCCACAAATTTTTGCGTATGGTACGTGAAAACAGATGGCATAATTTCGAAACCGAGGTCGGGTCGTCAATGACACGGCTAATAAACATTGAGGAGGCTTGTTGCGAACAAATTTATTAACAACAATATCGCCTTTTAACTGCTAGCGGTCCGTGAAAATGAAATAATGGACGAAAGCACGCATTGGCTACGCCGGGAACCTGAGGCGATTCATAACAGTATATACTATGAAATGGCGCTTTAGCATATGATATTGTCGATTCTTACTGTTATTTTAACAGGTACGCTCTGCTTGACCTATCGGTAAGTCGCAATATTATTGTACAGGTATACAATTCATTATTGACATAAAACAAGAAATTTTGTACCTTAATATTTTTGTAGTTGATAAATCCGGAGAAAATTCTAAAATACATAATGAGCAAAAATATAAGAAGAGTAATAATCTGGGTGGTAATACGTTTTATTGGCAAACAAGCATGCAGGTCACATTGATGTTAAGTGATGACTGCAGCCTGTAGACACCCATACAATGACCAGAGGCAAAATGCAGATGCGTGGCCACTCCTGAGGCCTAGGTGTTATGCCTCTGTGCCGGAAATTACAGGGCCATACATTACCACCTGACCGTAACACGATAGTGCTGAACACTACCATTTAGCGGCAAGTATATTAGGTAATGCGGTGGTGCTTACGCCCGCGAGCTCCGTCACTGGAGCTCTACCACCACCTTGGTTTTGATATGTATGTTTGAATGAATACTTTATTACTCATTGTATCTAAATATTCAAAGAGAAATAAACAAGAGGTGTAGACAGACAATAATAATATGTCGTACTACGCCACTCTTCTGGTCAGATGGCAAATTTTGTAAGAACAAACACATGTGCATTAGGACTTCCGGATTTTTTATGTACCATCATAAACTATCATCTGGCTACTAACGCCAAAGATATCACAGAGTCTAATCTTTGTGTAAATATATTATATGTTCAGTATAATCACCGATATCTTCTTCAAAACCAACGCAAGTATAAAGTTAAATCGCTACGAAATAACTTTTTGAAAAAAGGCATGCTCCGATGTTTCGGGCATATAGAAAGAATGTCGAATGAGCGAATGACTAAACAGATATACAATGCGAATGTGGATGGTTGCAGAAGCCCAGGAAGACCAAGGCTGACCTACCATGACCAAATAGGTCGAGTTCTGTCTGATGGTGGGGTCAAAAGTCTTAGGAATCGGCGTGCATGTATGAAGAGAATGATGAAGGTAGACGAGGCACGAGAGGTTTGTCAGAACCGGGATGTCTGGCGCTCTACACTCTCTGCCTACCCCGTTAGGGACCTGGCGTGAAGATACATATAAATAACTTTTTAATGAACACAAAAGAGATTCGAGACTTTACTAGTCTTTATTTTAATAGTATTGGATAGTATTGGATAAGTAAACTACTAAGTGCAAAATTAATTTCACTTTATTAGTGTAGATTTGGATAATTTGGGGTTTCGAATACTTGAGCTCAAAGTTATTTACAGACTTGAAAAGAGAAATTACTATTACACATCAAAAAAAATTACATCCATTCTAAAAAATCTCGTGCAACTCGAATCTCTGAAACTGAGGGATAATGGATAGCCTTGACAGCCTCCATCCATAATTCTGACGATTTGGAAAAATGGTGAATTCAAGACGGTTTTTTGAAAATTATGAAAGGCTGCCTTAAGTATGCCCTCATATAGACAGTTTAGATTTGGTGGAGATACCTCGTATGGGAGTTACATTATACCCTGTTCAGTGAACAGGAACAGGAACCTTGAAAGAGGCGTGTGGTGCTCTTATTTCATTTCATTTCATTTTCTTAGTGTATTTTTGAGTTGTATTTAATAAAGTTGGTGGCATTTTGTTTAATATAGGCTTATTAAAGTGCCCGTGTATAGTGAAATAGAATAATAGTGCGAAAACTCGTCCTTTCGGGTTGCTTCCAAAACTACATTGTAAATGGTCTGGTAAAGTAGCTATCACTTTAATCGAATCATTGACAGTGACTGACTGACGGACTGATAAATTGACCGACTGACTCTGACTTTTACGCTGCATGACGAATACGAAATATCGTTTTACTTGACACTGGCAATATGCGTAATAACGATGCCATAATATTAATTAAAAAAAAAAACATACAGGGATATAACAAGAGATTGAAGCTGCCAACATTAATGTTCTTAGGTCGTTCAATAACACATAATTCAAAACGAACACATATTGAATACACGATCGTCCTCAATACTGCACAATGTACAAGCGTTCACTGATTCTTGATTATGTTTTCTCATTATTCATTTTGGGTGTAAGATGACGTTACATGACAGTTAATTGTGTCCACTAGTGATTACAAATAGTGTTAATTTCCGTCTATTATGATAAAATTGTTACAAATCATGAAAAAGATCTGGATGAAGATGTGAAAATAAAAGTTCAACGACAGGTACCCTTCAAACCTGTTTTACAATTGAACGTGGTTTGAGACATGACAAAATAATTGTAGTGCTAGCAAACTTGTATTCGCTCTAGCTTATGAACTAAAATGTATTTCTTTATAGACTTCCAATACTTAAAAAACATTTCAACGATATTCTAATGTTGTAATATCAGTTGGAACTTAGTTTATTTCCTTAGACAGATTAAATATTCTGGTATAGTCTATTTGTTCAAAACCACTACACTAAATATGACTTGACGATAGGTATCCAGAGTTAATGAAAACTTGCATAACAGTTTGCATGACCGGGTATCCATGCCTTCCTGTTTAGGATAAAAAAACCCCACAAGTAAGGTCTCTGACGGTTGGAATTGGATTTATAAATAATCTTTAATGTTCGCTCCATACTCTGCAGAAGAAGGCGCTCTTTAAAGTTGACGTGTCCAGAGTTAAATTTTCAAAACAATTATTTTACACTTTTATATTTATAAGTACGTTAAATTTACATAAAGAAACTCTAGAAATGTTGATATATTCTTAATGAAGAAAATATTCCGTACAGTTATGATGTAGTAATTTCAATCCATTCGCAAATGAACTTTGGAATACCTTTCTATTAAGATTGCGCACATTATAAGATGGTTATCAAAAGTATTATACCCATCAACACAAATGGTTATTCAATATCAATCAAGTGTTAATTGTTTCACCGAGAACCGAACCTGTTTCAATTAGTGTCAGCCCGAAACAAAAGTACACGCATTATTTTATTTGGGTGCTTTTTTTTACTCCTTTTTTATACCATTAACAGGTAGTATGGGACCAGTTGGCCGCTTTGAAATTTGGAGCTTCTCAAACATTTGGAAAAGACGTTCGAGTCTTTGTGATATTTGTATTTAAGGAATAAATAGAGGTTTTTGGTACGTATGTAGGTATACGAGCTTGGTATTTTTAGAGAAAAAAACTTAGAACGCGTATGAAAGTATTTTATAATTGATAAAAAGATAGTTGATTGTTGTGATGTTATTTTGCTGGCTCCATTTCTAGAAACTAGGAATTATCTCAATAACAATTTTAAACGAAACACAAGACATAATTATTATGATTCAAAATAATGATAATTCCTTGTTCTTGTAATACAACAATACAATTCTAGATAACATGCAAGAAACAGGCCCAATACAATATTGTCATGTCATCCCATCTCGCTAAATAAAGAACGTATTCTCTACACGAATTCTCCCACAAATAAACGTTTTTTAAACAGCTTTCGAGCATAACAAAACGTGGGATTCAAACCCCGGGGCGAATGGTTGAGCAGCGCTGGTGTGATAGCATAAAAACTTGCCCTCGTCGGTAGTAAAGGGAATAATGTCCTATCATCCATCTCACTCGCGCTGTGCAAGAGTGAAAGAGACCTTGTTGATTTCCTACACCCACAGGATACCTCCTGCCGCTCGGAGATAGTCTTGTTTCAATTAGCAGTGCTATAGTCGAACAAGTGAGTTACTATGTTAATAACACCAAATTACATGACATTTGAGAGCAATTTAAAGATGAGAAGAAAAAATATTTTATTGTTGTTAATGATCATGTAATAAGCACTGTGATGTAATCAACCTGAAAAGTGTGTCTAAGATAATTTTATCTTATTAGAGCCACGAAACAAGTACATTTATCCAAACAAATAATAATTTTCCAAAACGAAAAGGAAAAAAGTTTTATTCAATTGATGATGATGTAATAACAGATGTCCAAGATTAAAGTTATATGGAAATATTGACAAAATCAGGCATTTTTGGAGATATGTTTAACTAACCACGTATAATTTTTTAACCGAGTTCAAAAAACGAGAAGGTTCTCAATTCGGCCGGTATTTTTTTTTTTTATGTATGTACGCGATTTTCGCCGAGATTTGTTGACCGATTTACGTAATTCTGATGATGTTTGATGCGGAATAGTTTCGAATTGGTCCCATATAAATTTGATTCAGATAGGCCCATCAGTTTTTATTTTATGAGCATTTTTATACTTACTTTCACCTCACACTAAAGGAATAAGAATAGATGGCGAGTTGTCATACAGTGCGTTGAATCCACTGACGTAGACCTAATGCGCATGACAACAAGATGACACAAGTGACAATGACACATTTACTCATCGACGACACAACACAAGTTAATTACTCCTTCGTGGATAAATTTTTTTCATTGATTTCGTATAGTCGTGTAATAATTTTGTATCGACACACCTAAACAATTTAAATAAGGTATTTAATTGTCACGAAGCTAAAAGAGTCAGATTTTACAAATTTAACAGATGTGAACATTAATCTAATTGGCAATGCAGCAATAAACTATAAAGTATTAAATAAATATAACTACGTTAAGAAAAACCGACTTCAAAACTGAAAAGTGAAAAAGAATAAATATTTTATTGTAATTATAGACTACCTATTATTTATATGTAGGTTTGAAGTCGGTGCCAAGCCAAAATCACTAAAGTAGGCATTTCATTGTATTAAAACGTAACTTCACGCCTGTAATCCTCGGGGATTAATAATACCTCTGCCTACACCTCCGAATAAATTCAAGCATACATGCAAACACTTACGATTCGCAGGTGACGTTTTGTTCAGTGTATTAATTTGCTCGTATTCATATTTAAGTGATTAAAATACAATTATTTATTTAAGGCTTGGCACCGACTTCAAACCTATTAGTAAATAGCACCTATAAATAATAGGTAGTCTATAATTACAATAAAATCTTAAATATTTTTTTTACTTTTCAGTTTTGAAGTCGGTTTTTCTTAACGTAGTTATATTTATTGTCTCCCAATACGAGTACATTAATCATGTCCATGTTAACGGAGTGAAAAAGATAATAATCATAAAAATCGGACAAAAACTTTTGCATCATTTACACATACTCTGTCAGTTTAAAACCAGTGTAATGGAAGGTTTAAGCTTGGTAAAGCAAATTTAATTCTCGAATCTTGTATTTGAGCAATATCCTTATTACCTATATTTTAAATCACTATAATTCCGTTCGATAATATGCTCATTGATAGTATCAATATTAAGAACACTTTCACCAATCCCATTAATGTGACAAGAACGTGCCCTGGTGGCAAATTTAAAATAGATTGGGTAATATTGTAATGTTAAGTAACTTGCATAATAATCATTCAGTGCAAAAAACTCTCAATGTGTGACGAAACACGTTCACTCACACCCGATGATAAATTACCTGTACTTACCGTATAATTTGCACTTTCAATATCAGAAAATGTCCCAAAATATATGGCACTTAAAATATGTCCATGAACTTTACGAGTAATAATTATATTTAGACTTAAATTGTCCATTCCAATCAAATCAGCATTAAATATAGGTTTCACATGACTAAACGATTAGATTTTATTAATATGTTAATTGAGATAACGTCGAGGATATCAGGTTTCACACGAATATATGGAAAGATTTCTAAAACTAAAGCAAAATTTGTTTCAATGCAGAATGAAATTGAAACTATAAATATTTTGTCCCTAAAACAATAAAGCTAGGCAAAGTTAAACACCTGTCGTATACCTCAGTGAATGACCCTAACGTATTCAGAACCCTTAAAACCGAGGGGACCGATACAGCTAAAAAAACATCATGATCGATCCTTTGTATAAAAAACCGTTGCGATATAATCAAACACAAAATGTGGAGTTATTTTGCAAACATTTTAGAGGTCAATACGTTTTAACTGAATTCTATTATCCTAGACTTTCACTAGAATTATAATTCTTTCCATGCAATTAAGTTTCTTGGTCATTATGGAAATTAAATTGAGCTTTATGTATTTAAACATGCCAATTTGAAGCCTTTGACCGAATTTCGAGAGTTAAATTTTCGTTGAACCTTTTTTAAACATTCTCTGAAAGTTCATGCTGTGTGTTTATGTCGGTCCATCTGTTTGTCTGTATTACCATTTATAGCTCCGGTATCCTTTTTGTTGTCTTTGCAACTTCTCTCAGAACCGACACTTGAATCGCTCTGGTTCGATTTATCTGTTATTCTTTCTAAAACGGGATCACGAGCTCACCTGATTTTAAATCGTAATCCAATGAAATACAATTCAAATTAGCTTGAAAGATTTTATGGGTGATAACAAAAGTGTTTCATTGTGAGTGCATGCTTAGGTTCGTTGCACTTCGATACGCTAATTTCACGAGCAAACTATGAATGATCGCAGGTGGGTGTTGGCTTTCGTGATTTCTTGTGTTAATTGAAGTCATAGCTTTCTTGTTCCCATAATAATCCCCTTACATTAACCGGTTTGTGCATGAAACGGTTATGTTAACTTTTTTTACGGCAAACTGATCAATTTTATAAACAGTTTTTATTTTATATTGGCGTGTGGCAAACTATTTGGTAGATGTCTTGGAGCACGCACACATTTTTATTTGTCTGCTAATTTTAGCGTCATGCAAACTACTGGTTTTCAGAGCAGCTTGTCAGGTTTGGTTTAATCCCATATTAAGTTGAGAAGTGGTTGAAATGGATCAAATAATGATAGTTTTTGAGAACATATTATCTTATATATCGTGGCTCCTTTGTTTCCAGCATCATACTTTTTGTGAAATAACCAGAGTCAATATTACGTAAACAAATTAGTACAATAACATTCCGAACTCGCTTCTATTTGTATTTGCTTAGGATCTACATTTAATGCATTGATTTAACATGTTTTGATTTTGCTGCTGGAAGTACTTTCAGAGCTATTTTATTACGTTTTATTTTTAGTTTTGTAGGTAGGTGTAGGGACTCATCTAATGTCGCATATCGATGTGATAGAGATCATTTTTTTTCCCACGGATTAAATTGGTGAGATTATATTTTATGATCACTTTTCACTATTTGAGAATAGTGTTAAGGATATCAACTTTGCAGCTACTCATATTTCTTGACATACTAATTCTAATTTTAATTACATTTTAATATATCCGGCTGCTGGTCAATAATGTGGCACCTAAGTTTAATTAATACCGTAAATTATACAAATCTCTAAGTTACTGAACATTAATGTATATTCTACTAAATATGTAACATGATAGAATGAGAATATAAAGGGATTGTAATTCAAAGGATATGATAAACAAGACAGCAGCCTTGTCCTGAATTGTAAGATTCAAATTACGAATTCACTCGGACAGCTTTTAGTTTGAAATTGAGGAAAACTTGAGTAATGCAATCATTTACGGCGAAAAACATACTTTAGATTAAACAGACCTTAATTGACATCCGAGATATAGAAACGTGTCCGAACTAAGAGCATTGAAATAAGCCTCATAAATTATGATTTTATGAATATAACGTAGGTAAATATATAAGTAGTCGTAACGAACCACTTCACGTATGAAATTTCCCATAAAAATACTAATAAAATTTAGTTACTTTTATAATTAATAATTAACGACTCTTAAATATAAAAGAATGACCATCTGATTTTAATCGACTCTAAACAAACAAATTTCACTAATTGGGATTAATTTATATCCATAGTCCAATTAAGGCTTCACACATCCTCTTTGCGTTTTTTGTCGCATAAAATTATACTCGGTTTTGCTTATTCTTATGTATCTTACAAGCGAATATTATCTGACCTACAAATTAACGTAATATTTTTTTTTATCCAATGACTTCCTTCCATTCGTAATATATTTCATATTATGATCTTTAGGTTTTTTTTTATCAGCGTTTTATCTTCTAACCTAGTTTCTGTCAACAGTTTTCCTTTTATCGTGCCGCCTTTACAAAAAAAGTGAAACTTATTCATAGAGCATGTTGTATCTTGATGGATCGATGGGTTAGGGGATCATACAACTCTGTTTAGGTCTAACATCAGTAAGGTTTATGATATGAAGGTCAACTGTTTCTTGTATATATGTCTCATTACTATTGATGCTATGTTTCACTTCGGTTTCTTTGATAGCAGAATTAAATATAACTTGAAAAGCACCTACAGTAACGTAAATATGTATATAATAATGTTAGGTGTTAAGTACGTAACATATCTAAATATATAAGCTGTTAATCATTCCAACATTCTTTTTGGAACGTTTCTCTTATGGTTTTATTAAAAAATATGTTTTTCTGTTTTCAATACACTGGGAAACTCTCGATTACCTTGATCCTGTGGTTATCGTAGTATCTATTACACTATTGACACTATTTGTGATATACTACCGTTATAATCCCTGTAATCCTGACCACGACGCATTAGGGCAAGCATCTTGTGTGGCCCTGATTGAACTACAAAGGACCCGTTGTAGCGTACACCGTTCTTTGTAATTTTTCCAAGCTTAAAGTGTAATGAAGTGACACTGACGACCAGACAGTTTGTTTAACGGTAATGTTATATGATACTAAGGAAGTTAGAGACCCCCGGAAGCTAACTTGACGATGGCTTAAAATTAATGACTCATAGTTATTGGTGTTGACGGTTATATGTTCGAATTAATGTGTTTTAATGTTGTTAATGAGGGACATTAGGATATAAGATATATTATACGTTAAAAACTATGACATTTTTTTTACAGATCATTATATTTTGGACTCTATCAGCTAAATCAATGATATTCGATTAATGTAACGAGATTAATAAGAAGATTTTTTTTATTGATTAAATATTCCAGGGACAAAAATGTACAAACACATAAAATGGTGAAGAACAGTATCAATGTTAACAAGAAAGAAATAAAAATAAAACTCTCGTTCCATTTACCTCCGCAGGTAAATTCCTAATGGGAGCATGTTTGTACATGTTTTATCAAAATATGCGGCTGGGCAGACTCTGATAAGGCTCTCGAAGAATTCAAGGCCTATAAAGATCAGTTCGAGTTGATAGAATAATGCCTGTCACGATTTATAGCGGTTATTAAGCATATTTGAAATTCGCTCAAGAGAAACAGTTTCTGTTATCAAATAGATATTAACATTTAACCAGACTGTAAGTGAAAGTAAAGTAATATCGAAGCTTTACTTTCTAATCTATGAAAACATTAGTAAAAATTAAACAATGAATAAATATTTCTCCGTGTTGACGTGGTGTTGAATTGGCTATCAACAACTCTTCAATCTAAAATGTTACGAAGCAGTTAATAGATATGCCACAAAAAACGTACACAGTATTGAGCTGTCTGCATCAGTTATTGACACACTTTGACGTCTACTTGAACGAGATGGTCAAGTTGGATATAAAAAATTTATAAACAACAGAAACGATGGAAATGTTCCTCATACTGGAATTTCTTGTAAAGGTTAACTACAGGACCTAGCAACTTTAATGTGCATTAACTTTATCATAGCAATCAGCTTTTTGTTACTATCAATACACTTTACATGGTATTTGGAGTCAGTGAAAGCTTATATACCTCCAACAGGCTCAATTTAAGCATATTTAAGTGCAATTCGACGTGTTTCATAGGTTCTATTAATGGTGTTACTTGATGAAGCGAAATTGATAAAGGTTATTGAAAATTATATTCACATTAGTGAAAGAACACGTTTGAGACCTGTTGAATAACAGTACAAGTTTATAAAGTTATGACTGTACGCTGCCCATATCTTAGCAAGAGCATAAAATTCAGTTACCTCGTATTTTTACTGGCACTCCAAGAGTTATATTCGACGACAAAATGGTGTACATAAACATAAATTCAACATTACGAGCTCATTGAAAATTATGGTCGATATTAATTGGCCTACATGTGGTTATAATTAAAATGATTAGAAATAAACTTTATATGGATGGGGTCTAGGAAAAAACTGGTTTGGATTCGTGTGCTTATCAATTCGAAGGGAGATTTATAGAAAAAATCCATTAGCATATTGTCACTTCTATATTAGAAGAACGTTCCGAAGGTGTGTCAGCACTGTTTGCAAGCGTAACGTATACAGTGTCAATATAAATTAAGGCATTTTATTATGTCTATGATAATTCAGATTTAATGCCTACCAATAACAGATACGGAGATGAAAAGAAATTTGAAATATAAAATGTGTAATTATGTAACGGGCAAAGTTTTCTTCGTGTTACAAGGGCTGTAAAGATTTTATTAAGATGTTTTTTTTAAGAATCATCAATATTTTTAAAGATTTGAGAAAAGTTTTTGAATCTTAGCTTACGTAGATTCGTATTTAGCGGCTCCAGACAGACTCTTCTGAATATTTACAAAAAATGATGCCAAAGCTACACGCTATAATCTTTTACTCTACTACATTTTAAGTTACAATGCAATCAAGTTCTTGTTGGAAGCTAATTCTCGACAAACATACGTTGAAAAATTTAAATTAATGGTTTTTTTTCCTCACATGTAGTAGATATAATCTGCTAAAATAATATTGTTACATATTCTAATGTTGATACTACCTACGACTTTTATCAAATAAAAAGCGGCTGGACTGGTTAATCTGAGGTCGCGGATTCGATTCCTGCCCGAAAACAAAAATTTACTTTCTCATTTTTCTTTATTTTCTTAAGTTCACTCGCATGTTGCGAAAAATAAAATAGTACAAATTTACCAAATATTTCGCTTATGAAGATTAAAGAACAAAAAGATGAGGTAACCAAACCTAGTAAACCTTAAATTTAACTTCCTTGTGTATTGGCATCGTTGATGCATCATGAAGCCATCTGAATCATGAGCCATCTAATTTATTGAAAGCCACACATCTATGAGTAACATAAACCCACGTAAAATTATACGAATATTATGATATACATTACAAAATTCATAAAAGTTCACGTACCTACTAACTATTTTGATTTTAACTTTTTGAATATTAGAATATTATAATAAATCTATCTTAGTAGTAAGAACCATCGCTAGAGTTTTTTTGAATACATATTTAATATCAATGTTAACGAAAATCTCGTATTTTGTCACAGATAAGACACACGAAGAATGTATATTCTGATAATCTGTTTCCCTATCAGAAATCCAACACTTCTATTTACCGAAGTTCAATCGAATAACCCATAATTTTCATTAGAAAACTAATTATGTATTCTTCAAGTGTTGATCTGACACAATAATAAACTGTCCCAGCCTCATCTTATCATTAAATGCACGTAGTTCTTGATATTCATATCAGCTAAACAATATATTGACGCCTGGACATAAATAGTTACTAACATTGTAACATAAATTACTTGCACCAGTTTAAGTAACACTAAAATATTACCTAGAAAGCTGAGTTTCAGCTTCTCGTCCACGGAATCATTGTCATCGAAGTACTCCAACTTTTTAGAATTCATTTTTCGAGCAAGTTTTCTCACATGAACATCACTCACATTTAACACACACACACAAGTTATCTAAATCCACAGTTTCACTGTACGGTTTATAATAATTTTAAATTTATGTCCGTTAAAAAGCGCGCGCGCACGACCGCCGTGTGTCGTGTCTGAAACGCGAATGTCCGGGTGACGCCATCGCAGACATGTGCATAGACTCATGTCGATTCGACCTGCACGCTAATCTGATTAAAGTGCTCTGTGTGTGTATGTATTGTTCTGTTTCCTAGTTTCTGTGACTGTGAATGAAATCATAAACATAACGCTATTCGATAACGAATCGATAAGGCCATCGTCGCTGTGATTTGATGAGAAAATAATATTAATGGTCTACTCAATGTTTTACTATATACCGAATACTTCATTATTTTTATTATCCTCTTCAAAAAATATATTTTCGTAGGAATTTTGACGGTTTCTTTACGAAAAATATCATACACATATTGCGCGAGGAATTTAAAATGTCAACTCCAGACGCAAATCTTGTAATTTTTTAACATTATCATATCTCGTTCCAGTCGGCATATGGCAAGCGATGACTTTGGCGACGCAAGTTATGTTTATAAAAACGTTGAATACCTTAAAATCACGAATGATTAAAGAGTCAGTATGTAGGTACCTATTTATCTACAATTTTGGTGAAGAAAAAACAAGGATTATAGACACTTACTAGATTTTGCTTCAAAAATAAAAAATAATTGATAAATCAAATTACGGCGGACCCGTAAAAGACGTATAAGTAGAAAGATATTCATGAAGTAGGTATTTTGTTTTTAACTGAGTCAAATCAATTATTTATTTTTATGTATGTTTACATCAGTCCTATTGTTCGGTTTATTTATTAAACACGTTTCCAAGTGTAAAAAGACGTTTACAGATTTCATGCGGTCCGTTAAGATATGTACCTACTTTTCCGTTGAGAAAGACTTGCCTTGAGTCTAGAATATATTAAAACTAGTTTTTGTTGAATTCATTGAATCATAATTTTAAATCTACTCTTTGAATATGCGTGTCAAATTAAAGACTTAAAAAAGAAATTCATTACGATTTTAAAACTTACGAAAACGAACGAAATTAACTTGACAAAATAATGAAGAAAAATTGCAGACTAAATTACAGACAGAAAAAAAAAGCAATTAAAGAAACGACTAGTTGATCGCGATTATTTCAATTAAAATTCATTCGAGTACTTACTTAAAATGCATTACAGAATTAAACAAATTGAACAACAGTGCATTTTAACTGCCGAAAATAACTTTGAATGAGTGATTGTCTGGTCATATTAACATTTAAAAATAGCATACCTTCTTTCTGAGTAGGTACCTATGTTTTCACTTTTTAATTAAATTTGGTGTGAAATTCTACTTATTTACGATACTATACTGTTTTCCTATTTACTTTTGTCCTGCAGTTTAATTTTACAACACTTTGAACTGGTACAAATTTTAACTGCTACATACAAGATGCATTTTTAATAACCTAAAGTCCCACGAATTTTAGTTTTTTTTAAATGCCTGTGACAAAATATTGTGTTTTTTATGTTGTGTAGTCGTTTGAAAACAGAGATGCAAATAATTTCAACATAAAAATAATTAAAATGCTTTTGTGTTAGTTATAGAAAAAATATTTATGATTTATTTTAATGATTAAGTAGCTTGTGACGTTTCAAGAATAGCAACTTTTATTTACTTACATTAACGTTTGTGCTGCTAAACTATAAATCTCATTGATGTAACGTCTATTCAAATAACTCCCAAATTTTTCTATTTGTAGTATAAGTTGTGTCGTTGTAGTAAAATTAAATGCTATTACTCTTTTACTTCTTTACTGTCAACAGCAGTTATCAAGCTCAAAATTAAGTCTGAATCAATGCTTAAATTATCATACCAATTTGAGAACGAAATACAAACATTATTATTAGTAAAATGAAAGGGTGGCGACCCTTCCGAACTTTGTTCCCAGAACACTACACCCCCAATGTTGAATTGGGAATAGACAATGCAGTTTAATTTTACAACACTTTGAACTGGCACAAATTTTAACTGCTACATGCAAGATGCATTTAGAGTGACCTAAAGTCCCACAAACTTAAGAGTTTTTTTAATATACCCGTGACAAAATATTTTGTTTTTTATGTTGTGTAGTTGCGTAACTACATAATAAATTATTAGTACATACGTCAATTGCCAGTTCGTAAGTGGAACCAAATAAATTGATTTCAAAATGATACTGATATGTGCGAGTAATAAAGCATAACGGATTTGGAAAAAATAAACAAAATTTATGACCTAGGTCATAGGAGAGAGGGTTCTTATCCCAATTAATAATATGTTGATGAAGAGTCGGGCCAAAGCTACTATTAACTGCTGAAACAATCATAAAATAATTAATCCCTCAAGCTACCCGCAAAATATGACAATTGATTTTTTATAGTTCTTGGATCACCATATGGGATCTATCTGCTGCTGATGATCTGGTTTAAAAACAAAAGAGGATAAGACAAAAAAATTAAATAGGTACATTTAACAAATTCATTAATTTAGCAGATGTAGTAGCAAACACGTAAGTTTTTCGTAGATAATGGTACGTTAGTCACTCAGGTAACATGCACAGGCATGAATGAAATCAGACGCTTGCTGAAGACTATAGGTAATATAAGAAAAACTGGATGAGTAAAAACTATAACATACTTTGCTATTTAAGAGCTATCCAAAGATCTCAGTAAAGAAGACTGTTTTAATAACATTAAATATAACCAAATCATAAACTATCATCAAAGAAGAACAGCTAATCAAATTAATTGTTTGATAAGATTGATATCGATTGCTAATATTTTATTTGCGATATTTTATATCCTCTGTACGAGTATAGCCTTTATAAAATTTTGCCTGCCACAGAAAAAAGAAGACGGGATGAAACCGTTCCCACAAGAACATCGTTTTGTTGCTCTTAGGATGTTCTGGCCTTTTTTCCGGGACAATTTCGTACACGGATATGTAATTTGGAACATTAATCTCGGAATGGAGAAGACACTTAAGTCAGTGTGTTTCTGAGGAATGTTTCTTGATTTGTTTTATTGACTGGCAAGCTGGCTTTTTTGATTTTGTGTGATAAATAATTTAAGTAATACCTAGTAGTGACATGCATTATGTAATTTTGTTTACAATTTACCTATTATTGTCTTATTTGCCACTTTTATGCTATTTAAAATAGATTTTTAAAAAATTATGGCAATTTAAATATTGGTTCAAAAAAACGCACACGTACAATGTCCAACTGTCTGTAGTAAACACTTGATTTGAACTTTGGATTTAGAAAATATATTTTTACTCATTAATCACCTAACGGTTCACTTGCAATGTCCTTTATAAATCATGATAGCATTTTAAAATTATACATTTTTTATAAAAGGCTAGTGCTCACCGCTGTCATTCAGAACCTATTAAATGTCAAAAACATTATCTTAATCCTTAGTCACGAAATTGCAAGCTTTTATCACTTGGGCGGGACAACATTCATAAATAAAAGAAAATATATTTAGGTGACAAATATGTACATGACATCAGTGATATAGAATGCTTGACAGTTTAAAGCTAATAAAACCATAATGGTATCGCTCCGATTTTTTTAGCTTTTGTCATACAAATTTGATGCCTCAAACCGTTTATGTCGATGATCCTTTGAGATATGGAACTTGCGAAATTACTTCCATTCGAACCATTATGATTTCCTCACAGCTCTTAAAGATACCAATTTGAAACTTAATATTTTATGATAATCTGATTGGTCCCATTCCATCAAAATTCGACGTCGCATTAAAATTTCACTCGTCCATTATCCTGATTATTTTATTTAGAGCTCAAAGAATCCGCTCAAAAAGTCCGCTTTATTCGGCATTAAGTATTTCCTGTAACTTTAAATTTGTTTTTTTAATGATATTATTTTTTCGATGTGTTTCATGAGCATTGAGTGTTACAAGTGGTGAGTAGTGCGGTTTATACTTTTTAAAATATATATCTGTGACCATTGAAGTATACTGTTGAATTGGTTTCGGAAACAACTCCGAAATCCGATATAAACCTATACTTTCTTACGGCTCTTTCTGGGAAGGATAAGGCAGTAATGTTTGCCCTCTACTTACCTCTCTGCTAATTTGAAGAACCCTTTGTAGGACAGTAATGGAATATCAATCTTAGGTTAAACGTAAACTTGAAAGCAGTGTAATCTTTCCATTACAGCTTTGCTTCAGTTACGACAATTTAATTATACGAATAGTAGCAGCCTTCTAGTTCAAACGAGTTAAGTATTATCACCTTAACTATCTGAATGTTAATAACCTTTCATACTGATCTGAACTACCAGTATAATAATATTGTTTTCACGTGAATAAATGCCGTACACTGAGCTGAATTTGATAAACTTGGCAATGTACAATATGTACAATTGTATTATAATCCTAGGAAAATATAATGAAAGTATACTGTTTAAAGGGTCAAATGAATACTGCAACGCTTAGACTTATCCAGATAAATGAAAGATTTAAAGTCAATGCAGATACTTTCTTAATCCTTGTGCCTAAAGTTTTAAATTTTATGTGAGACATCATTTAGTATTGGGGCATGTTATTACATTCCTACTTATACTTTGTGTATTTTATACTTATACGTATATATATATATAATAGGTACATTTGAGATTAGAGTTATTAGTTCCGATAAATATAATTAAAGAGATATGCAAATTACCAAAAATCGAAAAAGATAACAAAATAGACAAGCGTATGTACTCAGAAATCACCCTCCAACGAAACAAAAGAAGTTAAAAATATTTCACTGTTTTATCAGTATTACTATTCAATACACGAACAAGCTCCAGTTTTACATCAGACTATTTTAAATTTCCATCCCTTTATGGGTCACAGTCAGCTCATTAGCAGTCAGGGCACAAAGCGTAGTGTCACAATCAGAGCAATTAATCTCATGGGAGGTGACCAGTTTCTAAGACGTCATAAAATCTGAACGATCCATATCTTTCGAAACTATGGAGGTGAAACTTAATCGTTTAGATGTAGATAAAATTGCTCGGGTTACAGTTACAACGAAATGCTGATTAGCATAAAAAATATGGTATGAACAGGCAATATCAAAATCATTTCACGTCAAATCGATTGTTAGGACTGTTTCAGTTCAAACGCCTCTTTATTATTTGTACGAGAAATAAACCAATTTTTGTAGATTTATCTCCCGTTTAAACTAAAATGATGTTGAATCCCACTTAAATAATGAAAATGTATCTGTGTATTATTGTGTTGTGTGTATATATTTATGTATATTAAACGAGTTGACTCTCTTTTTATATTTGCTTGTTGTTTATGCAAAGAACGTTCTTTACATTTATATAGATTAATTAATGGAAAATACTAAAAACGGAGGACAATCATTTTTCCAAAACTGACACAGCCAGTAAGCATAAAATAACACACGAAGGAATGTACTACCACAAAGTAAAAATAAAGTAGCAGCAACGGTTAGACCTAACAATATAAAACAAAAAACCAGACGTCATAGAGCTTATCTAACAATCATAGCACCAGTAACCAGTAAATCAACTAAGATGAGGTCATCACGCAAAACCTACCAAAAAAAAACTTGCATTACATTGAAATATTTGTAACATAAATCTGTTGAAAAACAACAAGAGACGAAAAAAAATCGATGGGAAGCGGCTGAGATGTTTGAACGCCTAAAAATGTTAGGCGCGCCTCGCTTGGTACGGGAGTGGAATTTTAAATGGGATAGCTTTAAAAGGAACGACTGCGATGGTTTACATCTTGAAAAAGTGGCCAGACTGACGGAATGACCCACCGACCTTCAGTCTGCAAATGTGGATAATGTGTGAAGATGGATTAATTTGTTGACAATTTCACAGAGAAAATATTTTGAGTGCTATATTTTAAATTGTGGCAACTGAATATGAGTATCAATTTATTGCCCTTCAACCTAAAGCAGTTTTTACCTGATATTATATTTTTATAACCATAATAAGTATTTTTATGCTGTCTGACAGTATTTTTTTAGACCTTCACTGCGACATGCTTACTTCAAGTTGTATGTGATTTTGTCATAATTAAAGCTATTAACAGTGCACCAACATTTGGTGAATTGCATTTTTATTGCTGAACAAGAAAATGGTTGTTAATAGAATTAGAATTATAGAAAGTGGAGTGAAGTTTTTTTTTATGTTATGGAAATGGCAAACAAGCATGCGTTTAGTTCACATTGATGTTAAGTGATGACTGCAGCCTATAGACACTTACACAAAGACCGAGGTCAAAATGAAGATGCGGTACCACTCCTGAGGCCTCAGGTGTTATGCCTCTGTGCCGAAAATTACAAGGCCGTACATTACCACCTGACCGGAACACGATAGTGCTGAACACTACCATTTAGCGGCAAGTATATTAGGTAACGCGGTGGTGCCTACGCCCGCGAGCTCCGTCAATAGAGCTCTACCACAAGTAAATATAAATAAGGCGTTAGTTTTTCATCCATAGATGCGGAGAGGATCTATACAAAATATTAATTAGCATATTCTTAACATTAATCTCATTTTAACTCTTGCAACTTTTCGACATTCAATTAATTTTTCACAGTAAGTAAATCACCTCCCAAGACCCTTCAAAAAGAGGTCAACACTTATGAAACGTGACACCTACACATATTTCAAAATCTCTGAGTATTATTGTTTCTCAAAATTATTAAATGAGAACTTGATTTTTGGGATCCTACACTCAACCAATATTTTTTTATTGAACAACACACAGTCCGCTATAAAAAACTTATGTCATAAACAGAATCATCAGAATATATGTTTGTAAAGTGTGCACTTTGTCATTCATATTTGATCTTTAAATTTCTAGTAGCATGATATTTTTGATCTGATATGATCTTGATCTTGGTGAGAAAAATGTTATAAATGTTGCCGATTTCCAGGCAGTAAGGGCGTAGAATCCAGACGCGATCTTATTTAAACATATCGTTGTTCTACCAACTCTTTACGTAGCTGTAATGTTGAAGTATATAAAGAAAAGAATCGTATTCTTCGGAGGTCCGATTCACGAATGGAACTTACTTTCTCATAAAAGCGGTGGGAGTCTCAAATCAGCATGAAAAGATTTCTTCAGAGTTGGTAACGCATTTGCAACTACTTTTGCGTTGTCAATCTATACAGGAGTGATGATACTCAGTATTGATTCGATAGGCAGTTCAACAAGGTGGTTGACAGCATTATTAAAAAAATCGAATCCTCGGACATTGTAATAAAAAACGTTCCAATACTCATGTAACAAAAAACTTCTCTCATAAAGGCTCTACTCAGTCGAATAACAAGTTTAACCATCAATTTTTTCAATCGAAGTGAAATTATCATACATGAATCGTAACATAAACAAGACTTAGGTGTGGAACGGTTCACACCTACTTGAATTTTGACCACGTTCCCACATGCGCATGCTGGTTGGCTTTGTAAGTTTTATGGCTGCGAAAAAACCTCGCAAATATAGCCGATGAATGGATGATTATGCTAATCGTGTGTAATAATGTACCGTGAACTGTTGATTTAGAGGTTTTTGTCTAGTTTTATTTTAAGATGTTCTAAATTTAAATGCAAAAGTAGAACACTAAGATTATACACCTGTAATCAAACGTTTTATCACAGTTTAAGAAGTTTTTAATACTTTTTTTATTAATATTTTGTTCTATATTGACAATAGTGACAGGAACAATTATTTACGACTACTTGAACTTAGGGCATGAAAAAACATTGTCGATCAGTTTTTTATGCGCCGTGAACGAGGATTAGAAATCATTAACGTATTTTAATTTCCGTGTACCTGATTTAATTGCTTTTTTTTGCTGTCGTAGCTTTTGATATGGAGACATACATTAAGCATTACTTTTATCTCGGACGTCTTTTTTATAAATATTAGACACAATTTTTCGAAACGGTTAAGTGTAAGTGAGTAGGTATTGTTTCAATGAATCGTAAACTACATTTAACTATGATTTTTATTATGACTGTCATGAATAATCTACCTCTACATAAAAACCACTGTGTTTAACTTGAGAACGATATTTTAGTATCCGTGAATGATAAATTAAGGCGAAAATAGATTTAAAAATTCAACCGTGAAATCTTTCTTAAACTCTCATTCATCATCATCATCATTTCAGCCAAAAGACTTCCACTGCTGACAAAGGCCTCCCCCAAAGATTGCCACTACGAACGGTCCCGGGCCGCCCTCATCCAGCGATTGCTCGCGAACTTCACCAGGTCGTCGGTCCACCTCGTGGGGGGCCTGCCTACATTCCTGCCTGCTTCTTCTTGCGGTACGTGATAGCCATTCTAGAACTCTCATTACATTACCTGTATTGTCGTTTTTAAGTTTCAGTCCTCCCTTTCTTGCCTAAGGGACTTGATTTATGTTATTTTTTCATCTGAAATCTCCAGGTAGGTGCTATTGCTATATGCTATTTTTTACCATAAATAAATACAGTTAATATTCCATGACGTGTTCCTAGGTGTTATTAAAATTTCAAAAAATAATATCTTTTGCACCTTGTCACACAAAAAAAATATTTTTTTGTTTTTCAAAACATTCTTTATATTAAACTTCAAAATATATACTCAAGATTCATAGTGCTTAAAGGGTCGTCTAAAGTAAGACTTGTAGCTACACATAATCAATCCATCAGAGTGTATGTATCCAATCTTGAGTGTATGGTCCTTAACTATAATGATCATGATCGCTCCACCGTGCTTCAATACAAGTCATATCTTTTCCGATTATGCAAGTAGCATCGATATAACCAACTGAAAGGGACACGCAACAAGAATTATCTTACAATACTGCACTTGTCGGCCAAAGTGGGTTATTACGTCGATATTGAAACTATACATTCATATCATAAGCCATGAAAGTGTAAACTGGCGATTACGAAGCCAATCGTTTCAATATAATTACATCTTTTAGCATATCGTTAACGATATCAAGTAGTAAAGAATCCAATATTATGATATCGACTTACCGCGCCGTATCGTAAAACAGAATATCGTGAAAGTAATTGTAATCAGATTCACCGTAAACAATGACTGAATTGGAAACATATGCTTGCGATTTTCGATGCACAAATTGGTTTGTTTTTATGGTTCCGTACCTCAAAGGAAAACAGAACGTCTGTCTGTGCGTCATAGACGATTTTCTCTAAAAGTAATGCCACTTTTATTACATAAAAAAAATAACAAGACATCCTGTAATTCATTCTTATAAATTGATTTTTTGAACGATTGTATCCAATTACAAAGTAAGACAACCGACCACAACCACACATTTTAAAAATATAATCAAGAATGCAAACACACGAAGAACGTTATACAACACATTTATGTTTGGGAGCAGGTACATGGTCAGACAAATAACATGTTAACTCCAGTTGTCATAACCTCATTTACTTTTCGGAATATAATAATATATAATTTTATATACAATTATATGTAACTAAAATGAGATATGACAGTGTTCAACTTGAGACATAATTAGGTACACAGATATAATCAGTGACTGACGGCGGTTACCAAATGATAACCTTGTGGGAAAACTAGACTTTCAGGCTATTTGGTCTAGATTTGATCAGTGTTAAGTGTTTTTTTATTGCATTTATTTATAATGGTATTACTTAAAATTATTTGCAGTTGATTTGGCTGAAAAACAATTCATTTATATTGTTTTAAAGATGCTTTTACAATTTTGCTGGATGTAGTATCAATACATACTATTAAAAAAGTCCCCCGACGCGTTTGTATGTCTGTTCACGATACACTCAAAGATTACTTTATGGATTTTCATGCGTTTTTTCTTTTTTATACTGATATTATTTTTTTTGTGTTGGTACTAATATGCTCATTAACTACTAGACCGATTTTAATCATTCTTACATCCAAATATATTTCTGCTTACATCGAGAGAATGGTACATTAACACTGAGAGACATAGGCTGACTAGGTCATATAAGTAGGTATGTTATCAAGATGTAGGTATTAGGGATCTCTACAAAATTGCAACAATGTTAGTAAAGTAAGGTGTAAAAACTTAGAACTGCACTGCGTAAACCATTCAGGATTATACGAGTACCTATGTGTAATTTGTGTATGATAGACGCATTTTTTTTTTTCATTTTAGTTTTTTACTTTCAATTCAGACTAAATAGAGTGAACAGTGACTGCCTATTCAAAGCTTTTTATAATACTACTAAATGATTTTACAACAAGGATAAATAATCATGCATCCAACATTCATAACAAATTTATGTCACAAGTAGGCTTTGTACAGTCGGGTGAAAAAGTTTTAAAGTAAAAAGTCTATCAAAGGAGCGCGGTCAAGCGAGCGTTGACTTGGTGACTCATCGAGACGCAAAAAGCAGCCTTTGGGCCGTTAAAATGTCGCTTTGAACAAATTCACCCTTCGATATTGTATATTAAAAATAAATGGGATTATCGTTGGTTTTGGGATTTCGTTCTAAAGCCTGTTCAAGTTTTTTCTGTTTAACTAAACAAAGAAATATGTTATTATGTTTTGATTAATCTAGTGTTGATTTTTCATTCATGTGTGAAAAAAGGTGTTTGAAATAAAATAAAAAAAACTGGTTGCCTGTAAAGTCGGTTTTACGGGCGAAGATTTTACGTGACAACGTCTTTTTCTCGGTAGAAAGGCATTCGCCGGTCCGGCAGGCCTCTCTCTCGTTTGGTGACTCATCGTTAGGTTACCGGGCGTTACACTTTTTCATGAGTGACGCCGAGCCGCAACCTAATTTAAGACGTTGTCACGTCAAAAAACCTTTATATCGAGTATCTAATATAATTAAATCGGGATTAGGAACTTCACTGTAATTTTTCCGGAACTATTGCTAAGTTGAATTTTATGATCTTCACCAAAGAACAATTTGTAATCCAGACACAGTTCGAAATTTGGTGCATTTCACGCAAAGCGATCAATGAAAAAAAAGTCTGGTCGTGAAATGGTGGTGCTTTATTGTCGAGTTACGAGCTTTTGAAAATTAACTATGTATGAGGAATGTATGTTTTGGATGCTTATTTTTTTATTCAAATAATTTGTGACAAAACTTTATAAACATTGGTTCTTAAAGTAATGTTCAGCACTATCGGTCCTATCCGGTTAGATGGTCATGAATTGCCCCGTAATAACTATCACAGAGACATAACAACTAAGGTGGGCAGCACTGAATTTTGACCTCTAGTCTTTGTGTAAATGTTTATAGGCTGCAGTCATCACTTTACACCAATGTAAACGGCATGCTTGCTTGCAACCTTCATTGCTTAAAAAAAAGTTTAGCACCATTTTAACGTGCCAATTTCTTCTTTGCTTCTAATAAGTAAATTGTTTGCTATAAACGGCTCGCGTAACCTGTTTTCATTGTTATTCTCGCGAAGAAATACATGTCGCACGGCACCCGCACCGCGTCCGCACCGATCTCGTCTCGCTGTCGTCCGTGTGAATGAATGTTGGGCTTTTGCTTTTTTATTATACCATATTGGTATTCGTCTCCTTATGTAGTCATAAAATACATAATTATGGAACATGATTGCTTCATTGAGTCCTAGTTTATGCTTAAGATTCAGTCCATAGTTCATTGAAAGCAGAAATTCTCTTCAGAAAAACTCTTGCCAAATATAATTGATCTCGGTTCTGTGATGTGAGTCAAGAACTCCCTACTTCCACGTACGTAAAATACAAGTAAGTAACCTCGATGGTCTAGTCGGCAGCGGAGATTCGGTTAAGTGAATAAAAATGATATTATGCAAACGCGATGACGGCCTTGGAAGACTTGGGGTGTCGTAACTAACAGTTTGGAAAGCGCTGGCCTAAGATATATAGTGGTCCTCCCCAAGGGTTTTCGCCTTATCGTGGCGGAGGGGCTCAGTACTCGCTGTTTCTCCCACACTGGCGAAGCCAAGAGAAACCCAGAGAGGGAGCGCCGTGGCTCTGCCCGCCACTTGCTTCTGTCGAGGGAAGGTGGCTGAGGTAGAGGTGTATGGGTATTTCCTTGGGCCTGCACCCTATCCCCAGCCGCCTAGCGGTGGTCCCACGGTGGTGTGGCGATTGTGTGCCCCTGGACCCCTCCACCCGGGCGTCTTGGGACGCCTGGTGTTGTGAGTGGTCGGGGCACCACGGGGGACCTTCAAGCGTCGGAGTAGGGGATGTCCGTCGCCCGAATAGAGAGGTCAGGTGAGGGAGAGGTTAGTGTTGGTTAAAAAAAAAAAGAAATATATGGTGGCTGACGCCAAGCCCATTTATCAACTAGTATGATAAATTCATTCGTAAATATTTCATCGCTTTAAAATACTCAGCCAAAAGACTCAAACAAAAAACGAAACCTTCGGTTTAGTATTAGCTTTAAATAGAAAGCTACACTAAATTAGGTAAGTCGAATGGAACAAAAAATATCTTTAAATTCATGGTAAACAAAGAATTAACTTATGTTTATATATTATTTTTCGTATATTAGATTTCAAAAGTAAACAGTAGCCCTTTCATTAAAACTTAAACACATGACCAGATGTGCCGCTTGAGGAAATAAAAGCGTAAATATTTATTATTACATCGCTTCCGTAAGTAAAGAAATTAGAATAGAAAGGATTCGATAACGATAAAAATAGATCCAGTATCTTACGGAAGTTACATATGGTTAATGTATGACAAACCAAACGATATCAATAACCTGTGAAGGCATATGGATAAACTGTAATTAAACATTTCTCTGAATTCGACCACGCAGGGATACTTCCTAGCATAGCTCTCCGATCTCCATTGCTGTCTGCGTAATCTGAAGCCGTATTATGAGGCTGGAGAGCGACCCATTTTTCAATTCCGTATGTTAGCATTGGTAACACCACAGGTAACACGCACTGGTCAGAGACTGCGGTCAATTCAAAGAGAATTAGATCAGCGTAATTTTGTTGAACTTTGAGCGTTTTAAGATTGTGTTTAAATTTTGAAGCATGCAATTTGTGGCACGTTCGTCAGTTAAAAATCGTCTACAACGCCCTCATTCAGCGAATTTCCGCAACCTTACGCTTCGTCTTCTGGTACACGGTCACCATTTGAGACTTGCTGCCCAACGGTCGTCGTTTCTTCAAGCTATATATTGTTTTATGTAATGGAAGTGGCAAACAAGCTTACAGTTCACATTGATGTAAAATTATGACAGCAGCCTATAGAAACCCACACAAAGACCAGAGGTCAAAATGCAGATGCGTTACCACTTCTGAGGCCTAAGGTGTTATGCCTATGTGTCAAAAATTACAGAGCCGTACATTACCACCCGACCGTAACACGATAGTGCTGAACACTACCATTTAGCGGCCAGTATATTAGGTAATGCGGTAAATGCTCTGCTCTATATGCTCTATATGCCCTGCCCACTGCCACTTGAGTTTCACTATTCGATACGTTTGGTTCTCGTACGGAGCCCCTCATTCCTGATTTGATCGCACAGGGACTCCGAGCAAAGCTCTCTCGATTGCTCTCTGATTTGGCGGCAAATAGATTAAGTAATGTGATGGTGTATACGCCCTTGGGTTCTGACACTGAATTGCAATAAGTCAAATTTTAAATTTTTTTTATTCAAAATTATATGAGTTTTCACTAAGCTAATTACCACAAAAGTGTTATAAATTCACAAGCATGTGTTAAAGCGAAATAATATAAAACAATGACTGGAACAGAGTTTTAATTCTGAAAACTTATGCACTTATTTCAACGACAAATTCGGCAAGAGAACTCGTATAAGTCGCGAGCGGCGCAAGCGCACGTCAATACAACAGCTACAAAAAAAGTCGTACATAATAAAACGTGGTTGACTTTTAATTAAAGAACAAAAAAGTCGTAAGCATTCAATTGATTTGCGATGTGAAAGCACCAGGATTAAGGTCTGCCACCTTGCTTTTATTTCCCTAATTAAACATGGGCTGAGTGAAGTTTTTTGTGTACCTATATTTGAAATGTTTTTCCTTTAAGTACACTGCCTGTGTATCGATTTATTGGGTTCTTTTGATAAATTTGGATATAATACGTAAACGTTACTAAACTACTAAATTACTAAACTGCCTCGATAGCATAGTGGTAGCAGGCCACTGCAACTACGCTGAGGTCCTGGGTTCGATTCCCGGGTAGGGGGAAATGGTGTGAAGTCCTTTATCTCTGGTTCTATTTTTTTTTAACTAAATGTAATTAAATAAAATTGAATTAGTAATACAAACAAGTAGCAGTCTGGTTCTTTTGGAAATTTTCCAGTACCTCGAAGTTTGGTAATGTGCCCGGAGATGTCAACAGGCTCGCCACCTGTTACCTGGGCCAAAACGTAACCGGCGATCGTGGGTGTTTGCATGTATGCAATGCATTTACCTCTGCCTACCCCTTTAGGGATCACAAGCGTGAAGTTACGTAACTTTATAACAATGATGACGATGAAAATGAATACGTTATGATTTACAATATGCTACATAGTACTACATGTTATCTGACATCACACTCAATCCTTCTCTAGGCACTTTACTGGTAGAAGAGTTACAAATATAGGAAGGAGCTCAAGAGCGTAGGCACCACCGCATTAATTCATCTGCAGTCAAATGGTAGTGTTCAGCACTACTGTGTTCCGGTTAGATGGTTATGTACAGCCCTGTAATATATTATTTATCACAGAGACATAACAACTTAGGTCTCAGAGGTGGCAATTTGATCTCTGATTTTTGTGTTTATGTCTATAGGCTACAGTCATCGCTTAACATCTATGTCAATTGCATGCCTTTTTGCCACCTTACATAAAAAAAAAATATTATACTAATGCCCCAGTTAAACCAATATTAAGTATAAGAGGAACGAAGTTTTATCTTTATTTACCTATTAACCTTTTATTTTGGACGTGAAACTACTTATTAATCTTTAAATTATCAATGTATAACACCGAATTAAAAGGCTGACAGTTATTGAAATTAGATTGTCATTGAGTGACCATTAGTAATCGAGTATTTCCGCAAATCGAAGCGAAAGTTCAATCCAAATGATTCTAAAATTATAGAATACTAATTTTTGTATTTTTTTATAATGTAATAAAAGTGGCGAACAAGCGTGCAGTTCACATTGATGTTAAGTGATGACTGCAGCCTATAGACACCTACCCAATGACCAGAGGTCAAAATGCAGATGCGCTGCCATTCCTGAGGCATGAAGTGTTATGCCTCTGTGTCGGAAATTACAGGCAGAATTATGCAACTTCGTCCGCTTGTTTAAAAATTCCATAATTAAATTCTGAACGGGATAAAAAGTAACCTATGAGTTAAAGCCGAAATCCGCCCATCCGCTTTAGCGTGATTGAATAACAAACAAACAAACATCCATACTTTCACATTTATAATATTAGTAAGGTAGGTAGCGGTGCGTTACGCGAAGTATAATTACGACATAAAAATACCAACTAAAAGAATGCTGTTAAAGTTGACAGAATCTAGTCATTTGATGATCATAATTAGTTGAGAGCTAGCTCTTACATTCTTTTATAGTGCGGTGTATATACTGGTTGTTTGATTGTATGTAAGGGCGAGATCCATAGATCGAATTACGATTTTACTTTAAATTTGTGTAACACTGTTTTTTTAAGAAGGAAGAAGAAGATTGACCTACCATGACCAAATAGGTCGAATTCTGTCTGATGGTGGGGTCAAAAGTCTTAGGAATCGGCGTGCATGTATGAAGAGAATGATGAAGGTAGACGAGGCACGAGAGGTTTGTCAGAACCGGGATATCTGGCGCTCTACACTCTCTGCCTACCCCGTTAGGGACCTGGCGTGAAGATACATACATACATACATACTGTTTTTTTATGTAACGAAGGTGGCCAACAAGAATACAGCTCACATTGATGTTAAGTGACATCTACACAAAAACCAAAAGTCCTAAGAGAGACCTAAGATGTTGTCTCTTAGATAGTTATAAGGGGGTTATTTTATTTATTTATTATCATTTATTAAGTCAGACAGAGTATGCCCATTATTTGTTAGTAAAAACTTAATTGCTACATTAGTATTACATTAAACAAAACACATTAATAATACACATTAAACTATCAATTATAACTACGTACTGGAGCATGTAGGTCCAACCAGTAACGTGTAAAAGGACCATCAAGTCGGTCAGCGACCACTACCACAGCTCTTTTGCGCGTTGTGGCACCAAAAAAATCTACGTGAGCCTCTGCGAACATCCCCGATATACATTACCATCTAACCGGAACACGATAGTGCTGAACACTACCATTTAGCGGCAGATAGATTAATGCGGTGGTTCCTACGCCCTCGAGCCATGTCAGATGTGATGCGTGATGTCAGATAAAAATAATATGTAGTACTACGTAGCATATTGTAAATCATTACGTATTCACCCCTACGCCTTCGAGCTCTTGCCCTGGAACTCAACCACCAGTAGCATAACTTCACAGAACTCCTATTTTGCTTTCCTGGTAGAGTTCCAGTTTTAAAATGGTAAAGTTTAATCGGTGTTGACCTATGCATTACGTGTGGAGGTTAGATGTTAATTTAAGGCCCCGTAATAGCTATCACAAAGCTAAGCCTTCAGAGGGTGCAAAGTATCTGGACATCGATGGTTCTGTCACTGGCTGTGTAGATTAGGGTTGCTGAGGATTCCTCTTCCTCTTCCTCATAATGAGGAAGTTCCGCAATATTTTGGGATCCTCAACCGTTTCCGCATCCTCAAAAATTAAAATAAAAAAAATCCTCTTCCGCTGCCGCTTCCTCAAAATTTAAGAGGAATTTATGAGGAATTTTGTTGCGCATGCGCGTCGCGTATCGATGGCAACGCACACGCCGCAGCACGGTGCCAGGCCGAACAGGCGAGCGAGACCTTCCCACCCGCCACCGGCGCTGTTCCTTTTGTTTGTTTTAATTTTATTGACATACATAATTTTGTTTATACGCGTACTCAACTTGAAAAATCGAAATATTCGGGGCTTTACAGAACTGTGTCTTTACAATACCTATCTTCTCTTCCATCAAATGTACCAGCAAACGACTTTTTAGCAATGCTGTATTGGTATATGATGAGCTATAAAACCGGTTGTTGGGGAAAGAGCGTCCAAATATTTTTTTTATAAAAATTAACCTCCCTGTTTAAAATAAATTTCGATTAATAGTATTCAATTCTTTTATTTTGATTAATAATATTCGACTTAAATACCTAATTCACAAAGAAATAAAGACTGCATTCTTAATTTCGTTTCAATTCCTAAATGAAATTGTGTCATTCACTCATCTTTTTTTTTGGTGTGCGTGTGTTTTTTTATGTCTGTAGGTCGACAGACAAGCAGACGGGCCACTTGATGGAAAGTGGTCACCGTCACCTATGAACATTTGCAACACAAGGGGAGTTGCCAACGCGCTGCCAGCCCTGAAGGACTCCTTTGACGCCATTTTTGAAGAACCTCTTAATGTAGCACCTAGGGAACACCTCAGAGGGAAGTTCGTTCCACAATTTACACGTTCTGGGCAACAACGAACGTGAAAACCGCACCGTTGAGCACTGCCAGGTGTCCAGTCGGTGTGGGTGGAACTTCTCTCTTCGGCGGGTAGTATGGTGTAGGAAAATAGATAGTAGCACCATGTCAAACAGTTCAGCAGAGCACTCACCATTGTAGAGACGGTACAACACGCACATACTCCCAATGTCTCTGCGTAGTCTCAGATGTTCGAGCCTGTCAGTAAGTCCTGAATCGTTAACAATACGAACGGCGCGTTTTTGTAGGGAGTCAAGTGGACCAAGCTAGTATTTGGGGGCTCCCACAAATGAGTATGAGTAGTAGTAGCTGCCTCGAAGTGAAAGTGAATACTGCCTGGCTTTGTTAAGCACCCCTAGCTTTTTGGATGCCAACTTGGTCTTACACTCAATGTGACTCCCGAATTGCACTTCGTTCGATATGTCAACGCCCAGGATACAGATACTCTTACCAACGGCGATCGGAATGCCCTGGAACTGTGGTGCTACAATGCATGGCGTTTTTTCAGCGGTGAACGTGCAGACTTGTGTCCTCGAGTTGAACTGCATTAAACTAAGTCGACCCCAATCCGAGACCCGCTCCAGAGAGTGCTCGATTTCAGACACAAGTCTAGTCCTTCTTTCCTCGATAAGTGTCCGAGAGGCATTTGCACGGCTAGTGTAGTGTGCATATCCCGTACTATCATCGGTCTAGCAATGAAAATTGGAGTTTTGCTCCAACATTTCATTGATGTGCAGAAGAAAAAGCGTGGGAGATAGCACAGAGCCTTGCGGCACACCAGCGTTGATAGGTTGTCTGTCTGAGCGCTGACAGTCAAATAAGACTTGTATATAACACTCAGACAGAAAGCTGGCTGTCCAGTTGCATAGCCTCTCGGGAAGACCGTAGGATGGAAGTTTCGTGAGAAGTGCCCTGTGCCAGACCCGGTCAAAGGCCTTAGCAATGTCGTTGTGTAGATATGTCACTGAACTCGTCCTTAACTGCTGGACCAATTTTGATGATTCCTTATCGTATGTGTTTTGAGAATGGTTTCGATTTTAGATTCATAGTAAAAATAATTAAAAGAACATTTTGTAGTGGACCAACCACTACAAAATGCTCTTTTAATTATTTTTTTTGTATATATATCTATACTTAGTTAAGTAGATAGAGAGAGGACAGCGGATTTTAGGTTGGGTCTGCTAGTATTTATATCTTCTTAGAGCGCAAAGCCTCCCGGCTGGTGTAGAACGCAAGCGATCTACTCAATTAAGCGATACGGGTGCGGTCGGGTGTGTGACGGGTGACCACTAGTTACAAATTAAAATGCGCATTTTAGTGCTTCGGAGAGCAGGACGCCGACGGTCCCGGTTGCTATCGACAGATAGCAGTCGTTAAACCATGTCGGAGGCTTTATGGGCGGTTTGAAAACATCCGACAGCGGGTTGGCTACTAACCCTTGCAAGCAACTCCACCAACCCGCATTGGAGCAGCGTGGTGGAGTAAGCTCCAGACCTCCCCTCAAGAAGAGGAGAGACTCGTGCCCAGCAGTGGGACGTTTCAAGAGTTGCTATTATTATTATGTCATCTGCTTCCTCTTCCTCTTCCTCATCCTCTTCCTCATAAAAATATCCTCTTCCTCATCCGCATCCTCTAAATTGGCGCATCACAATTCCTCTTCCTCCTCCTCTTCCTCATAATCACTTCCTCAACAACCCTAGTGTAGATGTTCACATGTTGCAGTATTCATTTACAATGTACGTGAATTGCTAACGTGTTTGCACTCTCATAATCTTAAAAAAATACTTTACTAAAGATGCACTTCCCAAAGTAAAGTAAGAGAGTAAAGTAATTTTTTAACTTTATTTCAAAGTGAAGCCGTCGTGCGGTCTTTTTGCGGGCTCAAAGTAAAGAAAGATCAAAGAATGATATAGACATTAAATGATCTGCCCTATGGGTGAGATTCACAGACCGCAAAAGTGAAATTACTTTGGATGCAAAGTTTCAATGCCTTTTTTTTCACAGACTTGTCAAAACTCTAATTTTACTTTGGGAAGGACATGTTTACCAGGTAAAAAATAAATACTGTAAAGTCAAGTTAGAGTTTAAATCATCTGTGAAACAAAAAAACGTTGAAAGTTCGACTCCAACTCAAAGTAAAGTCGAAGTGAAGGTCTATGAATTTCACCCTTAGAGTAGAACTTTTAATGCGTATATTTTTTGTTCTTTATTTATTTTGAGAAGCAGATCTTATCCAAGTAAAGAATAAGTTTTTAACTGGTGGTAGGTAGAGCTCCAGTCACGGAACTCGTGGGCGTAGGCAACACCGTATTATCTAATATACTTGCAATATGAACGTTGAAAATTTGGCTCTAAATCAAAGTAAAGTGTAAGCACGGTGAAATCCGCTCTCAGATTTATTAATATGTAAAGGGAAGACGAAAATGAAGGAAAAACATATCATTTCCAAAGTAAAGAGGAGCATGAGTAGGGCAAAGTAAGATAATGCAACCCAGCCTTATGGTGAGATTCGCAGACCGTGAGCAAAGTACGCTTAGAACTGTCAAAACTCATACTTTACTGACAGTTCTAAGAATTGTAGAAATTCAATTTGCGGCTATTCTCGCGTATACAACACTTCCAAACTTCTTCTATACCTGACGTTTCGGTCGCTTTCCAGCTACCGTGGTGAGTCTGCCCGTGACAATATATGAAGCACGAAAAACCTGCAAAAAACCTTAGTTCTAAGAATACTTTGCTGAAAGTAAAGTCGTAGTGCGGTCTGTGAAGCACTTGGTCTAGTACCGTACCTGATATGATGTGAACACAGCTTAAGGGTGAGGGCAGGAAAGTTGTTACGCATTTATTTAATCGCGTCTCGTGTGAACATTATTATTTATAGCGACAAAACGAAAGCAGTGGAAAGTTGCTACTGGATGTGAGATGGAGCTATGTCAAAAGTGGGGTTTAAGGTAGGTCGTTATGCAAGTTGACTTAGTTTATTCATGACTAGCGGCTCGCCCCGGCTTCGCACAGATGCGATGAATGTGATTAGTCTATGTCACGCACTGAAGATGCAGCTTACTAATGGTGAACGAATTTTTGAAATCGTTCTAGTAGTTTTTGTTGTTGATAACGTTACAAACATATGTACATACAAAAACCAAAATGTTTTCTGTTTATAATATTAGTTTAAAAGAATAGATTTAGCCACGTTCGAGCTTATAAAAATGGTTTTCATTTTTATGATTTTTGTAATTCAAAAGAAGGGTACACGCAGATTTTCATAGTGGTGGTAGAGTTACAGTGTAGGGACTCTAGGGTGCCGACACGCAGACGTAGATAGTTAGCCACCTTCGTGACATAAAAAAACAACAGTTTGCACTCTGGAAGTGCTGGCAGAAAAAAATCTTTAATATTAACGTGTAATAGGTAAATATCTGAAATAAATAAATAATTATTATTCTTATTGTAATAGAACGAAGGAATGTCAAATTTATTTTAATGCAGCAGCACGCTCTAACACAAACACATAAACACACACGCGCATTCGCGCAAGCAAACAGCAAGCGCAGGCATACATTAGAGAGGGATATTTCCTCTCCTACAACGCGCCTATTCTTCCTCCGTCTTACGAATTTTCGATCAGGTCACGTGTCCTGATTGTATGGGAAAATGAAATAGTGTTTTTTAATATTCCCTTCAATTTCTTCATATTTTGTTAGCTTTTAAACCTTCCCTGGGCATCCAGAAATAATTAAAAAGTAAAATTAATTATTTAGTAGAAAGCGGTTATTTTTGTATTACAAACAGACACTCCAATTTTTATTTATTTGTATAGAATACAGATAAAGATAAACATCGAGCTTATGATGTTACTTCTGACATCTCACTAAATAATCGTTTGAATACATACAGCGCACTTTCTTCGTGTTTTGTCAGTAATAAATTACAAATCAATTTGCTTTTACATGCCTCCAAGGAAAGTGAGACTCGTAGGTTACCTAGGCAGGTCTTGTAGATCTGAGATGATGCCGCAAATTTATTGAATAGGTACTAGCTTTTGCTAGCTAACATCCGCGTGCTGTTGGTATCAGGAATGTCGGACTAAAATACAAAGTTTCATCCCCATGTTTCAACTTTCCACACTTTAGGTATGATTTTTGAGAAATAACATGTTCGCTTATAAATTTAATTTCATCCCCTGTTTCAACCCTTTAGGTCTGATTTTTGTGAAACACCAGATACCTATGTAATGTCCGCTTTTAAATTCAAGCCTTTAAAAAAAGGGAAAGAATGAGTGTACCACTCATAACCGCTGTGTTTAACAGTGGTTTAAAAGTTACTACTGCAATTGTACAATACATTCAGATTTCTATAGATATCCGAGGTGTCTGTCATCACGCAATATTACAAAACTGAAATATGGTCGTGTTTTAATTTGGCCGTAATTAATTGCTTACCAATTACCGAGTAAACATAATTCAAGGGCTTACCCTTTGATATTAATGACAAATGACAGCCTTACAATGATTTATTTATTTTAACATTTGTAAATCCATTTTAAATTAACCATATTTGTTTAATTATCATGTTGCAAGTTCTTTTGGTGTTACACAATGGGTTTTGGGGCTATAATAAATGGTATAGAGGTATTATATGTTAGGCTTTTGCAGTAGCTGTAATATTAAAGTGGTATTCTACATTGCTAATAGACTGATATGTGTCTGTTTATTATCAACGTCATTACTGACTGAAATTTGACAAAATGTATAAATTTTTCACATTTAAACAGTATCAGTGTGCCCCGTCAATCATTGTATCAATGTGCCCCAAGGTTACCACAATTCACGAATAACTAATTTAACGAATAACGACCCAACTGATTAATCAGTGTGTGATTAATGGTAGATTACTGGTGGTAGAGCTCCAGTGACGGAGCTCGCGGGCGTAGGCACCACCGCATTACCTGATTTACTTGCCGCTAAATGGTAGTGTTCAGCACTATCGTGTTCCGGTCAGGTGGTAATGTACGGCCCTGTAATTTCCGGCACAGAGGCATAACACCTTAGGCCTCAGGAGTGGTAACGCATTTGCATTTTGACCTTGGTCTTTGTGTGGGTGTCTATAGGCTGCAGTCATCACTTAACATCAATGTGAACTGCATGCTTGTTTGCCACTTCAATCACATAAAAAAAAAAATCCGAGGCTCAATCCCCACAGTGGGACAAATATTCGTAGGGGGAGTGAGGGCACCTACATACGATTTCTTGTAATGGCGATAAAAGTTTTTATTTGACGACCCGGTTAGTCCAGCGGTGTGAAACCACCGATTGATTCGAAGGGTCGCGGGTTCGATCCCCGCACCGGGACAAATATCTGTAGGCCTACAAACATTTGTTTCGGGTCTGGGTGTTTGTGTATGTGTTGTATGAGAACAACGGCATCTACGACACAGGTTCATTAATACTTAAATGTGGAGCTGTGACTGTAAGCGTATTTCATTTATTTATTATTTTCAATGAGTGTAGCTCGCGAAAACTTAACAACACATAATTAAATTTATACTTAGGTAGGTACTTAGCTAAACTCCTAATAAGAGTACTTACAATCAATTGCTCAATCATTTTTTCCAATTGAATGTTAGTTGTAGGTAATTTATCTGTCAGGATGCGTTTGTTATCCTTTAGAAACCAGTTCCTTGTTATCATTCGCTATGGAATGTTGCTAGACAGTTTTGTACCATCGGTAAATTTATTATTGACTAGCTGTGCCCGCGACTTCGTCCGCGTGAGAATTTCTGATTGTTCAGTATCTACCCGGAAGAAGTCGTGGGTGCAGCTAGTATAAAAGTAGCCTAAGTTACTCCTTATTACATAAGCTATCTGCCAGTGAATAAGTCCCGTCGATATCGGTCCAGCCGTTCCCAAGATTAGCTCCGCCAAACAGTCAACATACAATTGGTTTTGGAAAAGTTGTTTTGGAATATTTTATTTTTAAAGAAAAATTTGACTACAGGCGAGATGAAAAAAAAAAAATTTTTTTTCTTTCCATTTTTCTTTAAAAATAAAATATATTTCACAAGCATGTGTTAATGCGAAATAATATAAAACAATTGTTTTGGCATATGTACCGTGTATACATATATAGCGTTTAGTAAAAAGCGGTTATTTTTATATTACAAACAGACACTTCAATTTTATTTATTTCTCATAGTATGTTTTTTTATGAAACAATGCAATGTACAATGTATTTTGTTTCATAATATTTTTGATAAAAAAATGTCTTTGTGATTTTTTGTAAGTGATATAGCCATTATATCAGGCGGCGGGCCTGTAAACATTTTTTATAGTGTAATAAAAGTGACAAATAAGCGTGCAGTTCACATAGATGTTAAGTGATGACTGCAGCCTATAGACACCCACACAATGACCAGAGGTCAAAATGCAGATGCGCTGCCACTTCTGAAGCATTAGGTGTTATGCCTCTGTGTCGGAAATTACAGAGCCGTACATTACCACCTGATCGGAACACGATAGTGCTGAACACTACCATTTAGCGGCAAGTATATTAGGTAATGCGGTGGTGCCTACGCCAGCGAGCTCTGTCACTGGAGCTGTACCACCAGTGAATTTCCGGCCACATGACCTAATTCCGATAGGTACCGAGAAATTTACAGAAAACTGAAAAATCCCAATAGAACCTGAGATAAAGGATTTGACATCGTTATCTCTGATAGCCCCCGACTCGAAATCGAACCCAGGACCCAGCGTAGTAGTAGTGGCCTACAACACTAGACTACTAAGGTAGTACTATAAGTATAGTACTATGATTATAAAACTCATTTATAGACAAAAGTTTAATTTCCAAAGATTATACTTAAAGCGATCTAAATAGCTACCTATTTACTACACACAATCTCTCTATATATATATATATATATATATATATATATATAAAAAATCAATTGCTGTTCGTTAGTCTCGCTAAAACTCGAGAACGGCTATACAGATTTGGCTAATTTTGGCTTTGGATGATTTTTGGAACTCCATGAAAGCTTTAAAAGGTAAGAAATTAAGAAGAAATTGGAGGGAAGTAGTAAAAACCACAATTTCATTTTCTCATACAAATAGTCCGTATCTATCAAACCTTAGACACATTATTTCATTCTGAGGCAATACGAAGTTGATCGGGTCAGCTAGTCTATACATCTATACAAATAATTAAAACTGGAGTGTCTGTTTGTAATATTAAAATAACCGCTTTTTACTAAATGCATATGTATGTATACACGGTACATATACCAAAACCACATGTTTTACAATTTTTGTCTGTCTGTCTGTCTGTTTGGCGGGGCTAATCTTGGGAACGGCTGGACCGATTTTAACGGGACTTACACTGGCAGATAGCTGATGTGATAAGGAGTAACTTAGGCTACTTTTATACTAGCTGCGCCCACGATTTCGTCCGGGTAGATACTGAAGAATCATATTTTTTCTCACGTGGACGAAGTCGCGGGCACAGCTAGTTTTAAATAAAATTATTCCTTTTTGTGATTTTTTTACACTTTTTTACAATAATTGTTTTATATTATTTCGCATTAACACATGCTTGTGAAATATATTTTATTTTAAAGAAAAATGGAAAGAAAAATTTGACTTCAGGCGAGACTCGAACTCGCGGCCTACTGGGAATCTAGTCCAGCCGCTCTTCCAATTGAGCTACTGAAGTCCTGCCCGATTTGTCAAATCTTTCCTTCACATTTATTGCATTGCTTTATGGTAGCAGCAGCGCCATCTATTGCCAACTATGCTAGTTAGGCAACCGATATAATAGACTTTGCAGTTTATTAAATGTCGTAAAGAAGTCGCTTTTACCCTTAATAAGTTTTATATTATTTCGCATTAACACATACTTTCGCAATGTCAAATTTTTCTTTCCATTTTTCTTTAAAATAAAATATATTTTACAATAGTTCATAAAACAGTCCCAGTCAAAATTCTTGAAGTATAATGGCTGTGACAGACATACTTTAATACAGAGTTTTTATATTCACAGTTGTCACGGAACCCGGAGTATAAATACTAGGCAATCGTATTTCATTTGTTAGGTATTATCTTGAATGCTGGCAATGAGTGGTGATTCCGTTCCAATTACTTTTTTACACGTAAAGTGGTAGACATACAGTACGAGGAGCGGATGGATACTCATACATTGAAGTATCATAATTATTTTAATACGTGAAGCAAAACCCTTGTATAGCTTTTTACGACTGTTATGTGGATGGAGCAGTATTTAATTTGGTACAATTGAAGTTAACGCAGAGATGCAGTGCAGAAAATTGTGAAAATACCTATTTAATATTAATTTAAGGTAAAAAACTGCGTTACACTCACTAACATGAATTTTTCAATGATGCGCCGAATTGTGGTTTCACCGAATAACCGAATACCGAATATTATTCGGTTTAACCTATACCGAACCGAATATTCGGCCGAATTATTCGGTTTACCATTTCACTGTTTTGCCGCGTAAACGCAGTTCTAACATGTCGCTGCTTGCTATATAGCCGCGTCTACACCGGACGCATGCTCGGGCGATGCAGCCTCGTGAGCGAAATACTTGGTCAGTGACAGTCAGTGTGGACGTGCATCAGGGTCGTGCGGGCACACGGTGCCTCGGCCGAGCATGCCTCGGAGCCGAGCCATGCGGCGTTGGTAAAGCGCGCGAGCTCTAAGGCACCTCAGTGTGTGGTGTGCGTTCATGATGCGTTCGGTGGGGACGTTAGTACCATAAATAAGAAGCATGGAAAAGCGCATTTTAACTTACTACTAGCGGACACCCATCACACACCCGACCGCGCCCGTATCGCTCAAGCGAGCAGATCACTTGCGATCCACACCAGGCAAGAGGTTATGCGCGCTTCAGTACCACAAAATAAAAAGTATTTTATTTTGTGGTAGTACTGAGAGTAGACTGGGATGGCTCGGGATAGCTTGATTTATGTTTAAATATAAAAGTTGAAAAACAAACGCTGATTTAAGGTTTTTAATAAAATGTTCACTGCATGTAACCTAACTACAGGGCTACAGGTTAAGAATATGTGGATTTGAGGTTTCAAAATAAATGTTGATTTGTAATTTAATGTATCGTAACTTCACGCCTGTAATCCCCGAAGGGGTAGGCACACACCCATGATCCGCCTGTTACGTTTTGGCCCATGTAACAGGTGGCCAGCCTGTTGACATCTCCGGGCACATTACCAAACTTCGAGGTACTGGGAAATTTCCAGAAAATGGAAAAAGCCCAATAGAACCAAAGATAAAGGACTTTACATCATTATCTCTGATAACCCCCTCTCCGGGAATTGAACCCTCCTGAGTTGGACCTCAGCGTGGTAGTAGTGGCCTGCTACCACTAGGCCACTGAGGCAGTTACCTAAGTGTAATTTAATGGTTTTATTTTATTAGCTTTATTCAACACATTCTTCATAGGATTTCTTTGGCTTATAAAATAACATGAGTATTTTTATCTTGTAGTTAAGTATGTAGATACCGTGTCGTGTAGCCAATAAAATATTAATATTCGAACCGAATATATTCGGCATCGAAACCGAATGATTCGGCCGAATACAAATAGTGGAAATGATGCCGAATATGCCGAATACCGAATACGAACTAAATATTCGGCGCATCTCTAGTTTTTTTATTCAGACACTTTTATTGGATTGTTTTCTCAATTTTTTTTGTCTTTGTATTAAATATGTAGTTATATACTGTGACTAGCTGTTGCCCGCGGCTTCGCCCGCGTTGAAATTTTTCTTGAATATTCTTTGCTATAAACCTCACGTAGCCCGAGACCTTTCCAACGAATGCAAAACCGTGGAAATCGGTCTGTGCGTTCTAGAGTTATTACGTCAGGAAGGAAAACCCGACTTATTTTTGTATTATAGATAATACGGTCTCACAAGGTTGAAAGTATGAATGAAGTCCATTATAACATCCAATCATAAGCACTTCATGAGTTGTGGTTGACTTACGAGATTGTTTGAATTTCTAATACCCGAAACTCTATAAGACTCAACAAGTGTACAGGTTACCATTAATGGTATGTAAATATTGCAGCCTAGGGACATCTATATAAATATATTGTAAAGGGGAAATGAGACATTCTACTGATATACTTTATACATTAGTTTATTACATTTAGTTTTATCTTAGTGATATTCTTGAATTTACATATATTTTTTATCTTGTTTGACGTGTATATCAATTGTTATTCACTTTATTTTATTTTGTTTTTTTAGACGTATCATAAGAAGTGCCTGTCACCCTAAATGAATAAATGAGTTTCTGATTCTGATTATAAGAGGTATTAATCTATCATGGTGACATACTAAGTGTCTTATAATAGAGCTTAAAAAATTAACAACCATACCGTTCCTATGATATGTAATATGTATATGGCGTGACTTTTCATGAATATATTCTTAGCTTTTGAGAATGTACTAGAAGTTAACGATCTACCACACTACAGTGTAAAAATATTCCTTTTAATATCTAATATATAAAATTTTCGTGTCAGAGTGTTTGTAACAATAATCCTCCGAAACTTCCAGATCGATCATTATGAAATTTTGTATGTATATTTGATAGGTATGAGAATCAGTTGTAGTCTATTTTTTATATCCCTAACGGTAAGCGTGATTCTCCCAAAACGTATTTTTTAGATTTTATTGACTTCTTTTTAATTGATTCATGTCTTGATTTATTTTTTTTTATAATTTTGTCGAGGCTGCTTGTATTATTTAAATGACTTATTTCCAGGTATATAAGTACCTGAAAATAAGTCATTTAAATATACTATCCTATCTACATACGCTTTCGAAGTGTCGGAGCCTTATTCGAGAGCCGGTACAAATAAAGTAGGGGAGACTGAGCACGGTTGAAACTTTTTCCGTTTACCTATCCTGCAAAGCATCGTCAATAGATAAGCGAGCAATGGAAGTATATTAAACAAAAAGATCGTATATCTGTTTTTTAATGAGCGATGTTATTTGAGATTGCGGTGTTGTCTTTTATTGTGTAAAATCAAATTTATGAAAAGAAGCATAGAGCATTGTATTCGCTAGCAGTAATATTCATATTCCTTTGTATATTTATATGTTTTTAACAAGTATTATAACAATAAATGTTATTTGTGACTTACCGATGAAAAGATGTACCTCCTCGCTTTATACTTGAGGTCTGACATTTCATATTACATGTTAAAATTGGTACTACATGGTATTTTACCAAGAGATGCGTCGTTCGAAGCAGTCTACACGACAATACGAGCGGCGAACGAATTGTTCTGCCGAACTGTGTGTGTTCACGCATAGTTGTGGCGCGCTTGCCACGCCCACATTACCATTCCATCTTTATTTATCTATTCCGTGTTAAAATCCAACAGACCTACAGGATTCTGCTCTTTCAAATTCTGCTCTGCAAATCATATTATGCACACTTTCCTTAGCCCACCCTAGTTTTCAGACGATTTTGAGATGCGAGACGTATACCTCAGTAAAAGTGATTGGCGGATTGGTAATTAGTTTTTAGATAATGACATACTTATGTTATAGTGTTAAATAATTTTATTTCCTGTGTTTATATATATACATATTTTTGTATGTCGAAGTATTGACAGACAAGCAGACGGGCCACCTGATGGAAAGTAGTCACCGTCGCCTATGAACATTTGCAACACCAGGGGCGTCGCCAACGCGCTGCCAGGCCTGAAGGATTCTTTTGGCGCCATTTTTGAAGAACCCCATATTGTAGCACCAAGGGAACGCCTCAGAGGGAAGCTCGTTCCACAATTTACACGTTCTGGGCAAAAACGAACGTGAAAACCGCACCGTTGAACATAGATATATGATATGGGTCTTAGTGTACTGAAATAAATGGTAGGTATTATTATCATAAACGAGATAGTCGCTCTGTTTCAACCGTACCCATTCTACCCTACATAATAATTGTGTCACTTAAATCGTACTTTTTCCACATAGCCCCAGTTCTTACGGCTACTGACTGACGGTCTACCTTGGTGGCCAGTGATTTATCAACGTTAATGTACATTCTGTGTGTTTTTGCAATGCATTGAGCTTATGATCAATTTCTGAAGGTTTTAAGGTTATTTTTAATATGCATTTTGCAATAGGTCGAGTACTGTCTGATGGTGGGGTCAAAAGGCTTAGGAATCGGCATGCATGTGTGATGAGAATTACGAATGTAGGTGAGGCATTTTTTTAATGTATTGGAAGTGGCAAACATGCATGCATTTCACATTGATGTTAAGTGATGACTGCAGCCTATAGACGCTCATACAAAGACCAAGGTCAAGATGCGTTACCATTCCTGAGGCCTAAGGTGTTATGCCTCTGTGCCGGAAATTACCACCTGACCGGAACACGCTAGTGCTGAACACTACCATTTAGCGGCAAGTATATTAGGTAATGCGGTGGTGCCTACGCCCGCGAACTCCGTCACTGGACTTCTACCACCAGAAAAATAGTCTTTTTAAAAGTTGTTGGATCGTCTCATCCTGCATTGGAACCTCTTATTTTATTCAATGAAGATATCTAAAGAAAATGGTTACGGATTAATTTGGAGACGCTACAAAAACTTTTATGGCAAACCAAATCGTCACCTTACACTAATAAATTGGGTAGTATTTTTAAGAAGCAGTACCCTAATTAGTTAACGATACACTTGAAAATTTAGGTCAAAACTGTTTTTTAAAAAAAGTTTATCTCATTAAAACTAGGAAAAGGTTTGTTAGAGAGTATTTTATCTCGCATTCTCATTATTAGTCGTCAATTAGTGTGTATTTGTGATGCATCCATCAATACCGTACCTCGTGAGTCTCGTGACCCGATAAAGTCAAGGCAAATGGACATTGGTAGATATTACAAGCAGTGCCGGATTTAAGCATAGGCAACACGCTTATGGGCCACCACCACACCCCAAAAAAATATCAAATTAAATCGGTAAAGGCTCAGAAACAAAAAAAAATATATAAAATACTGAGTTTTTTTAAATATTTTTTTTATGTAATGGAAGTGGCAGCAAGCAAGCATGCAGTTCACATTAATTAATAAATAATGTAAAAGCAGCTTTCTTTGTATAAACAACAAGTAACCTATTAATGTCTGGGTATTAGATTTATTCCCAACGCAGGGTTTTCATCGCTTTGTGTGCTTAACAGGTCTCCCGGATTTATATTCTAGACTTGAGATGGTCTAGATTCCTAAAGGTCATTACTAAATAGTTGACGCCCAGTAAAATTCCTTTGAGTATATAACTATTCAGATTTAAACTTAACTTCACGGCTGTAATTCCCGAAGGGGTAGGCAGAGGTAAATGTATGTATTCAAGCATTCAATCACGAATCACCGGTTACATTTTTAAATGGGCAAACCAGCATGCAGTTCACATTAATGTTAAGTGATAACTGCAACCTATATACACACAAAGACCGGAGGTCAAAATGCAGACGCGTTGCCACCTCTGAGACTAGTATTACGGGGCCATACATTACATAAAAAATAAGCCTTGTTTGGAAAGTAAGAAGAGGTACTGAGTGTATAGTTTCATATTGTACTCTCCCATCGAATTAGAAGCCACGCCTAACGGTACTTAACCCCAATCGCATCGAACATCGAAGATCGATTAATTACGAATCCAGCAAACGCCCAAACATATCCGGAACGTAAATTTGATTAAGAATAACGATTTTGAAATAATCGATAAATCGATACACAACATCGGAGGCGGATCGATAATCGATGCGCATCGATAATCGCCACTTCCGCATGTAATTGATAATTAAGAGGTTATTTTAATTGACCGTATGTTCTGACATAATAAATTACACAGGTTCAATGTACTAGCTTTCAATTGATGATACGATGTTTACATTCGAGAAGGCTTCACTGCATTATAAGGTGTAGAATAAATAGTATTTTCAAAGGCGACAATTCTACTTTTTTTTTTTTTTTTTTTTTTTGTTTAATAAAAGTGGCAAACAAGCATGCAGTTCACATTGATGTTAAGAGATGACTGCAGCCTATAGACACCCACACAATGACCAGAGGTCAAAATGCAGATGCGCTGCCACTCCTGAGGCCTAAGGTGTTATGGCCTCTGTGCCTGAAATTACAGGGCTGTACATTACCACCTGACCGGAACACGATAGTGCTGAACACTACCATTTAGCGGCAAGTATATTAGGTAATGCGGTGGTGCCTACGCCCGCGAGCTCCGTCACTGGAGCTCTACCACCAGTAAAACTACTACTACGGATACTATACTATGGATTAGATAATTAAAATATGTACCATACTTAATTTTATGTATTTATTATTATTATTCGAAGCGACAATGGCCCTGCGGCGGTTGCACGAAACGGGCGCGGTCGGGTGCGTGATGGGTGACGGTTAGTGGCAAAAACGCGCGTTTCCGTGCTTAGGAGGACACTTAAAGCCTTCGGTCCCGGTTGCTATCGATAGATAGCAGTCGTCAAACATTGTCGGAGGCCTAATCGGCGGTTTGACAACTTACGACAGAGAGTTGATCACTAACCCGTATCTGCATCAACTCTCATTGGAGCAGCGTGGTGGAGTAAGCTCCAGGCCTCCTTCGAAAAAAAGGAGGAGACCGTGCCCAGTAGTGGGACGTAGAATGGGTTCTTGCCATGCCATGCCATTTATCTATTCCGTTTGTCGCACCATCACATCGATTACTAAATACTAGTTAGAAAGTAGGTACTATTTAATTTTAAGCACAGAAATGTGAAAAAGTATTGAGATTTCTCTTGGTAGATATAAATCTGGATTGAGATACCAAATTATATTCAAGACGACCAGTTTAGTCCAGCGGTGTGAGATGACGGTTTGATTAGAAGGGTCGCGGGTTCGATCCCCACACCGCGGCGAATATTTGTATGACTTACAGATATTTGTTTCGGGACTGGGTGTATTATGTATGTGTTGTATGTGTATAACGGTACCCACGACACAGGTTTATACCTACTGTGGGGCTGTGAGTGTAAGCGTATTTTAATTTATTTATCTATACTTATTAAATATTATAAAGCTGAAGAGTTTGTTTGTTTGTCTGAACGCGCTAATATCAGGAACTAGGTACTGGTCCGATTTGAAAAGTTTTTTCAGTATCATATTAAATATCATCACGCTATGACTAATGGGAACGGAGCAACGCGGGCGAAGCCGGGGCGGGGCGCTTGTTTTTTATATAACTTTTACTGTAGGTAGAGTTCCAGTTAAGGGACTCGAGGGCGTAGGTACTACCGCATTACCTTCTATCTGCCGCCAGATGGTAGTATGTAGATGGTAATGCTTGCCCCTCTAATAACTATAAGAGACATAACAACTAAGTTCTCAGGGGTGGTAACGCATCTGTATTTTGACCTCTGTTCTTTGTGTGGGTGTCCATAGGCTGCAGTCATCACTTAGCATGTGAACTGCATGCTTGTCTGCCACCTTCATACATAAAAAATCATAAAAAGCAAGACCTTGTAAATATATTTACTTTGGCTCTAGAAGCAACACACTTTCGGTTTGTGTAGGTGGGGTAATCAGAAACCAGGGATGTGGGATGCACACCGCTTGCTTGTCGTATAAAATATACTATTCATGCTAATCTACGAGTATACAAATAAATAAAATTGGAATGTCCGTTTGTAATATTAAAATAACCGCGTTTTTACTAAATGATTATGTTTGTATACACGGTACATATACCAAAACGACATTTTTTACAATTTTTGTCTGTCTGTTTGGCGGGGCTAATCTTGGGAACGGCTGGATCGATTTTGATGGGACTTTCACTGGGAGATAGCTTATGTAATAAGGAGTAACTTAGGCTAATTATTTTATTCTGGGTAGATACTGAACAATCATAAATTCTCACACGGACGAAGTCGCGGGCACAGCTAGTCTATACAAATAAAGAAATTGGAGTGTCTGTTTGTTATATAAAAATAACCGCTTTTTACTTAATGCATATGTATGTATACACGGTACATATACCAAAACAACATTTTTTACAATTGTGTCTGTCTGTCTGTTTGGCGGGGCTAATCTTGGGAACGGCTGGATCGATTTTGACGGGACTTTCATTGGCAGATAGCTGATATAATAAGGAGTAACTTAGGCTATTTTTATACTAGCTATGCCCACGACTTCGTCCGGGAAACTGAACAATCATAAATTCTCACGCGGGCGAAGTCGCGGGCACAGCTAGTATAAAATATAACCAATAAAGAACCATTAACAGTCTCACTGGCTTCGTAGTAGTAGCTCGAGAAATCAATTCCATTTGATGTGTTTGGTTTGCCCAATTAATATTTATGTTAACTGCCTCAGTAGCTTATTGATACCTGGACACTATTATTACGCTGGAATCCTGGTTCGATTCCCGGGTGAGAAAGAGCTCGTGGGCGTAGGCACCACCGCATTACCTAATCTACTTGCTGCTAAATGGTAGTGTTCAGAACTATCGGGTTTCAGGTCAGGAAGTAATGTAGGTACGGCCCCGTAATAACTATCACAGACACATGACACCTTAGGTCTCAGGGTGGCAACGCATTTGCATTTTGACCTCTAGGTTTTATGTAGATATGCCTGCTGTCACCACTTAAAATCAATGTTAACTGCATGCATGATTCCCACCTTCCTTACATAAAAATATCCTTTACCCATCGACCCGATAGCCAAAAATTCAAAATAAAAAAAAAAGTATTTTAATTGGTTTACAATTACACTTTTGCATTTTCAATTATTATTTACCTGTATGACTCATAATATATGACTATTGTTTAATAAGTATTAATAATAATTAATTTATAAATAAAATTTAACCGATAAATCATCGAATCTTTCAATTCCTTCATAGAAGAATAAGAAAAATCTATTCGTCGCAAACATAGGCACTACTGAGAAGAACTCCGCTACTGAACAAACTCAGAGTGTTGGCCTTTTTTTGAATCGAATCCAGGACTTCAGTGTAGCGTAGCCCGCTACCATTAGACTACTAACGCAGTGTAACTCATACAACTATAAAAATTCTCAAGATATGCATCAGTTGATTGACCAACTGAACTCAGTTCATTGACCAAGACCCAAGATCGATGATGAATTAAATAAAACTCATTTACATAACGTATCATCCCACGCAACTGTTTATAAACATTGCCCACATGTGGTCTAATGTTGATTACGGTCGGTCATTCCAAATTGCACTGAAATAACTTTCACTTTTTAAAAATTAATTGGACACAGTCGAAAACAAGTTACGCCGAACACACAGTGAGTGGGAATAATGGTTCAACAGTTGTTGAGGTAAAAAAGTAGCTAATTATTGCCTTCTAAAGTTCATATTGATTGTAAGTGAATACTAAGCTGGGTTGCACCAAAAAAATTAAAGTTTAAGTTATTGTAACATTTCACATCCTTCTCTGACTTAAAGAAATCTGTTATCTGTTAGAGAGGCATGTGATATGTTACAATGATCTTTAAAAAATATCTTGGTTCAACCCAGCCTTAGAGTCGCACTACTAAAATAATTGTCAATGAAGGCATGTTGGCACTTCTGAGGTCCGAATTTTCGATTTTTTTTTACTCTATACCAGTTGTTAAGTAGCTTACGACGCAATACCTTTTACCGATAGATAAATTTGATACTTGAATAGAGTACCTACATGCCTACAGCAACAAATCGGCTTGCAGTCGTCATTGATGGTAAGTAACATACATAAAGCAGTATACCTAAAGAAACTTTTTACTGGTGGTAGAGCTCCAGAGACGGAGCTCGCGGGTGTAGGCACCACCGCATTACCTAGTAAACTTGCCGCTAAATGGTAGTGTTCAGCACTATCGTGTTCCGGTCAGGTGGTAATGTACGGCCCTATAACTTCCGGCACAGAGGCGTAAAAACTTAGGCCTCAGGAGTGGTAACGCATCTGCATTTTGACCTTCGTCTTTGTGTGGGTGTCTATAGGCTGCAGTCATCACTTAATATCAATGTGAACTGCATGCTTGTTTGCCATTTCTATTAAATTAAAAAAAAGTAATATGCTGGACTGTTTAAACCAAGGCTCATAGGTTCGATTTCCGTATAGGAACAAGTATTTGTATGGCCTACAGATTTTTGCTTCGGGTCTGGATATTAGTGTGTATGTACTCTAGTCTGTAGTATGCACTCACGACAAAGGTTTAATCCTAGCGTTGGGCTTTAAAAATCTTCGTTGTTTAACGCAAACATGCATTACTTGTTTAATAGTTAATGATATACTTAGATCTATATAAAATCGACTCACCTTGATTCCACGCAGTAGTAATATTCTCATGGTAGAAGTACTCGTTCTCCTCTTCATCAGACCACAGCACACCCTCGATGCTAGAGGTGAACGCCTGACCCTCATTGCCCTCCACGACCGACCTCCGAGACAGCTGATCGTAGCTCGGTGGCCTCGACAGCGAGTAACCCGACACATCAGCCAAAGACGATCGAAAATTCTTCACGCTCCGACTATCTATCGGTCGATAGTACCGAAGCGATCGAGTATCTTCGGACTTAATCGATCGAAGCGACCGACAATCGTAATTGTCGCCGTTCGTTATATCGCCGAGAGATACCTTGAAATTGTTTGAGCCTATGTCTCCGAGAGGAACTTCGCATGAACGACGTTTCATGCTAGTTTTTTGCGACGGTGTCTCCCCTGTCGCTTGCATATGCCGGCTGACGCCAGCACTATGCAGGAACTCGTTTGAGTTATACATTTTTAATCTAACTTATATTTAAAAGGAACTTTGGGATTTGACTATGCATGGAATTATTCGTTCGTTTGATGTGTCTCATGTGGATGGGGTGGATCTGTAACAAAGAAAAAAAATGGGTTAGATTTTCACTTACCTAAAAGTTTAAATTTTATATATTTGTAAATATATTATAATAATTTGTAAATTCGGAAATATTATATATTTCGTACTGATGGTAGAGTTCCAGCGACGGAACTCGCGGGCGTAGGCACCATCGCATTACCTAATTTACTTGCCGCTAAATGGTAGTGTTTAGCACTATCGTGTTCTGGTCAAGTGGTAATGTACGGCCCTGTAATTTCCGGCACAGAGGCATAACATCATAGGCCTCAGGAGTGGTAACGCATCTGCATTTTGACCTTGGTCTTCGTGTAAGTGTCTATAGGCTGCAGTCAATCACTTAACATCAATGTGAACTGCATGCTTGTTTGCCACTTCCATTACATAAAAAAAATACAGATGAACAATGGAGTAGGCACATACCTACCTAAATAACTTAGCCTGGGTTGCACCAAGATATTTGCTTTTATTGTTACTGTATCATTGCACATTCTTTTCTAACTTAAAGAAATCTGTTAAAATTAGAGAAGGACGTGAAATGTTACGTAACTTTACGGCTGTAATCCCCGAAGGGGTAGGCAGAGGTAAATGCTTGCATTCAATTATACATGCAAACACCCACGACTCGCCGGTTACTTTTTTGGCCCATGTAACAAGTGGCGAACCTGTTGCCATCTCCGGGCACATTACCAAACTCCGGGGTACTGGGAAACTTCCAGAAAATGGAAAAATCCCAATAGAAGCAGAGATAAAGGATTTTATACCGTTATCTCTGATAGTCCCCGACCCGGGAATCGAACCCAGGACCTCCAGCGTAATAGTAGTGGCCTGCTACCACTACGCTACTGAGGTACGCTACAGTAGCGTAGTGAAATGTTACAATAGCTATAACAAATATTTTGGTTAAACCCAACCTTCAACTACATTTTAATATTTTGTTTAAGAGAGCCATCTAGTAAATGCTTAGGTAACTAACGAAAGCTCAACTTCTCGAATAACTCGTGCGGGGATCAAGCGAGCTTCTTGTACACTTGACTTGGTAGTTTCAATGTTAGACGATAGAGGGCGCTCAACAGCATTATTGCTTAATTCCATTAATTTTGGAATAAAAAGCAGATAAAACAAAATACAAACAACGATTAACAAGATATTTTTTTAAACAGAATACCTATAACGAATTTTGACGATAACAAGCCTGGTTAAATAAATTTAATTTACTGTGTTAGTAGATACCATTCAAAGTTGGTAGGTAGGTACCTACTTATTGTAATATTTGCAATAACACATGCGAGTGAATTAAGAAATTAAATAAAAAATGGAAATAAAAATTTGTCTTCACGCAGAAATCGAACCTGCGATCTCAGGATAACCAGTCCAGCCGCTTTACCACTAAGCTACCGAAGACGTCGTTATATTTAAGCTTCCTGCACGTGTTCAGGCTTAACTATAACGACGTCTACTTAATTAATTTCCTGTATAGGTAATTTTTTATGTAATGGAAGTGGTAAACAAGCATGCAGTTCACATTGATGTTAAGTGATGACTGCAGCCTATAGACACCCAGACTAAGACCAAGGTCAAAATGCAAGGTGTTATGCCTCTGTGTCGGAATTTACTGGGCCGTACATTACCATCTGACCGGAATACGATAGAGCTAAACACTACCATTTAGCGGCAAGTATATTAGGTAATGCGGTGGTGCCTACGCCCGCGAGCGTCGCTAGAGCTCTACCACCAGTAGACTGATCTCCTCGCAAGCTTGTTTGCCAATTTCATTAAAATAAAAATAAAAAAAGTTACTTGAAACATTGCTTGACTCACACTCAGCTTAGGATACTTAATGAGGATGCCTCGAAATCCATATTCTTGGTTGTATTTTGATAGTAACTCATGTGTATGTATGGATTATCATAGAAATAATTCACAAAGTCTTGAAAATCCATTTTTATAGAAAATTATGATACTTAATTATATTTCCAAACAGTTCTGACACGAAAAACTTATTGAGCGCAAGGATATGACGTAAATGTACATGAACCTACTCCTCGAAACTTCAAGGTAGGTCGTGACGTACCTTGGAGTTTGACAATTGCTTTTTTACCTCAAACTGAGGCAGAATGTCGAATTGAAGTTATTAGTTACAACTAAGAATACCAATTCCATTGAGTAAGGTTGAGTTAAAGTTTAGTTAAGGTCGTGGTTACGACTTAGAATATGGGTGTAACTCCTTATTCCACGAGTGAAGTCTGTTTCGGCACGTTTCATTACGGAACTGGATACAAATTAACTGCAAAAAGTACAGCCGTCGTATTTAAAACACAAATAGGAACACTATACAATAAAAAAAAATAAAAAAAACGTAACTTCACGCCTATAATCCCCGAAGGGGTAGGTAGAGGTAAATGCATGCATTCAAGCATACATGCAAACACCCACGATTCGCCGGTTACGTTTTTTGGCCCATGTAACAGGTGGCGAGCCTGTTGACATCTCCGGGCACATAACCAAACTTTGAGGTACTGGGAAATTTCCAGGAAATGGAAAAATCCCAATAGAACCAGAGATAAAGGCTTTTTCACCATTATCTCTGATAAAGTCTTAGGAATCGGCGTGCATGTATGAAGAGAATGATGAAGGTAGACGAGGCACGAGAGGTTTGTCAGAACCGGGATGTCTGGCACTCTACACTCTCTGCCTACCCCGTTAGGGACCTGGCGTGAAGATACATACATCTCTGATAACCCCCTACCCGGGAATCGAACCCAGGACCTCAGCGTAGTAGTAGTGGCCTGCTACCACTAGGCTACCGAGGCAGTTTTAAACTCGCAAATACTTTAATCACACCTGTCTCACACTTTTTTACACAAAAAAATTATATTTATACTTTCTCCACGCGCTCTGACTTAACTCTTACATCGTCTTAATTCATTTCCTGTATGATCCCTTCAAAATAATTACAGTTGACCTTCCCCCTTTCCTCGCGGTAGGCTTATGTTAAAATAGAACATTATGTTTTAATTACACACCCACACAGTCTTTGTGGGTATTAGGGATAAGTAGATCTTATATGTAAATGCTGCGTAGAATTATTACAGTTCACTGATAGTAGAGTTGCGGTGGCGCAGGTATTTCGATCCGTTTCTTTTATCTTCTTCTTTGTGGAAACAATACTTTTATGTTAGGATCCCACTGCATAATCATTTCGTTCATCCAGATATGCTGCAAACCTATTTTTATGCATCTTTTTTTTTATGTATTTGAAGTGGCAAACAAGCATGCAGTTCACATTGATGTTAAGTGATGACTGCAGCCTATAGACACCCACACAAAGACCAAGGTCAAAATGCAAATGCGTTACCACTCTTGAGGCCTAAGGTGTTATGCCTCTGTGCCGGAAATTACAGGGCCGTACATTACCACCTGACCGGAACACGATAGTGCTGAACACTACCATTTAGCGGCAAGTAAATCAGGTAATGCGGTGGTGCCTGCCCGCGAGCTCCGTCACTAGAGCTCTACCACCAGTAAAACCAGTATTTATAATCTAGAGAATATATTATACCCACTAGGTTGCCAACATGTTGGCAATCAGAATTCTGCAATCGTAACAACCATACATGAAACCAAAATCGAAACGATGATTGTATGAGAGTTGCATTTTTATACATCACTAGGTGACCCGACAAACTTCGTATTGCCTCACAATGAAATAATGTGTCAAAGGTTTGATAGATACGGACTTTTTGTATGGAAAAATAAAATCGTGGTTTTTACTATTTCCCGTCAATTTGTTAATATTTTCTTACCTTTTAAACCTTCCTTGGACTTCCAAAAATCATTCGAAATCAAAATTAGCCGAATTGGTAGAGCCGTTCTCGAGTTTTAGCGAGACTCACGAACAACAATTGATTTTTATATATATATATATAGATCTTCATATTTTCTTACTTTTTAAACTTTCTTTGGACTTCCAAAACTTTCCCTGGTTTTCAAAAATCATTCAAAACCAAAATTAGCCAAATCGGTCCAGCCGTTCTCGAGTTTTAGCGAGACTGACGAACAGCAATTGAATTTTATATATATATATAGGTATTCGTAGGTTGGTAATTAAAGAGACGGAATGAAGACATTATTATTCTTGTTTTATATTATTTCACGTTAACACATGCTTGTGAAATATATTTTATTTAAAGAAAAATGGAAAGAAAAATTTGACTTCAGGCGAGACTCGAACTCGCGGCCTACTGGGAATCTAGTCCAGCCGCTCTTCCTGAAGTCCTGCAGCTCAATTGGAAGAGCTGAATCCATTTTTCTTTAAATGAAATACATTATTATTCTGTATCAATCTCATTTATACACAAGTTAGTATTTCCGTACAAAAAGCTTTGAAAAAGCGAACATATTGCGGCAAATTTACACAGTGGGGAATAGCAAAACAAAATTCAAAGTGGCTCCCGACTCGTCCCGATGGACGCTACATTAGTTTAGCTGAATTTTTCACTACCCCCACTTGCAGCGCACTGTTGAAAATTATTGTTTTTCTACAACTTTTGCCTTTTCACAATCCGTTTTATATATCGGCAGTATAGCAATTGGAGAAGTTTTTTTTATTTCATGGAAGTGGCAAACAAGCATGCATTTCACATTGATGTTAAGTGATGACTGCAGCCTATAGACACCCACACAAAGACCAAGGTCAAAATGCAAATGCGTTACAACTCCTGAAGCCTTAGGTGTTATGCCTCTGTGCCGGAAATTACAGAGCCGAACATTACCACGTGACCGGAACACGATAGTGCTAATGCGGTCCTGACTACGCCCGCGAGATTAAAACTGAATTATTCTGACATTATTTTTTTTTTATCGTTTTTATATTATTTCGCATTAACACATGCTTGTGAAATATATTTTATTTTTAAAGAAAAATGGAAAGAAAAATTTGACTTCAGGCGAGACTCGAACTCGCGACCTACTGGGATTCTAGTCCAGCCGCTCTTCCAATTGAGCTACTGAAGCCCTGCCCGATTTGTCAAATCTTTCCTTCACATCTATTGCATTGCTTTATGGTAGCAGCAGCGCCATCTATTACCAACTATGCTAGTTAGGCAACCGATATAATAGACTTTTCAGTTTATTGAATATCGTAAAGAAGTCGCTTTTACCCTTAATAATTTTTTTTTACTCTCTGGTGGTACAGAAATTAGAGCGTAGATGCCGCATTAGGCACATTAAAATATTTTTATTATTATATGCCACCAAACAGTGGTATTCGTCACAATCATGTTCAAGGATGGTAGCGTATATCTGCATTTGGTTCTCTGTGTAATCTAAAGGTAGTAATAATTTACTTTGCATGTAAACTGTATGCTTGTTTGCTACGATCTATACAAATAAATAAAATTGGTGTGTCTGTTTGTAATAAAAAAATAACCGCTTTTTACTAAATGCATATGTGTATATACACGGTACATATACCAAAACAACATTTTTTACTCTTTTTGTCTGCCCGGCTGTCTGTCTGTCTGACTTTCTGTTTGACAGGACTAATCTTGGGAATGGCTGGACCGATTTTGATGGGAATTTCACTGGCAGGTAGCTGATTGAATAAGGAGTAACTTAGGCCACTTTTATACTAGCTGCGCCCACGACTTCGTCCGGGTAGATACTGAACAATCATATTTTTTCTCACGCGGGCACAGCTAGTCATTTTATAAAAAACAACCTGAATAATAATATGCTCCTTACTGAACGGAGCTCCGAAGTACCTGTTCTTAAATACTCAATTTATTCTACAAATAAGCTCGGCTCGCACAAACTTTTTAGTTTTCTTTGTAGCACAATTTCACCAAACACCTTTTCGTTTAAAATTAGAACTACTTTAACAGACTTATAACACACTTCAGAGACACTTTACAACCCAAGTGAAGCGTAATGTTGTTACAGACTTCGCTGCAACTATGTCATAATAATATTTCTACTGGAGTTTGCAATTCTTTCAAAATAACAAGCTGTTTTTATGATCGGTGTATATTATTGTGAGAAATAAAAATGTAACTCGTCAACTCATAAATATCTACTAGGTATTTATTTAATACTAGCTAACTCGACAAACTTCGTGTTGCCTCAGGCCTCAGAATGCAATAATGTGTCAAAGGTTTGATGGATACGGACTATTTGTAATGGGAAAATAAAATTGTAGTTTTTACTATTTCCCTTCAATTTCTTCATATTTTTTAACCTTTTAAACCTTCCCTGGACTTCCAAAAATCATTCAAACCAAAATTTGCCAAATCGGTTCAGTCGTTCTCGTGTTTTAGCGAGACTAACGAACACCAATTGATTTTTATGTATATAGATTTTATTTGAAATACATTAAAATAAATTGCTATATGGAAAACGAAATTGCAATAATTAATACATTTCTATTGCCTAATGATGAAGAATATTTCATTCTTCGTCATGCGGCCAATTCATCTTCACAGTCCAACAATTAATTGCCTTGACTCTTTGCCTCAATTATAAAATCCCTACTAATATTATAAATGCGAAAGTAACCGTCTGGCTGTCTGTTACCTTTTCACGTCCAAACGACTGAACCGATTTTAATGAAATTTGGTACAGAGATAAAGTTGACTTTGAGAAAGAATATAGGCTACTTTTTAAACGACATCCACGCGAGCGAATCCGCGCGCAAACGCTAGTAACTAATAAGAAGAATAGCAAACAGTGTAGCAGGGTAACTAAGGGCTCTTTCAATTTATGCATATATTGAAAGAGCCCTTAGACACAATATCGAGGAAAAATTCAAAAGACGAATACGAAAATTAACCATAAGAAAATTGGCTACACCATTTTTAGGACTACAGTTTAATTGGTCGAATAAAGTTGGAAGTTTGGAAGGGCTAAGCCCTCGAATGTTATACTTGAAAAGAGTTGCAAATGTAATGTTATGATAGGCAAATCAGAGGTGCATTTTTGAAATGTTCGGGTCTAAAGTGGTATGACTTTTGATTTTAAATTAACATGAGATTGAAAATTATGTTTTATTAAGATTTTGAAGCTTTACCTGAGATAACTTTTATTGTACTTATTGTGAAAAGAAAAACTTCAACCCTTTTTACATTGCACTGCCTTGGAGTGGCAGTTAAAGGATTCGATAGTCAGATGTGGACGTCGGTAGCTCAGTTGGGAGGGCGACTGGCCCAGGAATTGGAACCAGTGGTCGCGGGTTCAAGTCTCGCTTGAAATCATTTTTTTACTTCCATTCTATTAGTTTGATATTAAAATATATGCTCAACGTCGATCTATGCTACATAATAAATCTTACTAAGTTCACATCGGATTCGAAATTGTACCATCCAAATCGAAAGTCCGTATGAAAAGAATAAAAGTGTGTAACACCGAGCATGCTGGGGCAATTATTCCGAACGGATTGAGCTTTCATTTAGTACCACAAAGCCTTTGGTTTAGAGGTATAAGCCGATCATTGAACGGTGGGTACTAGCTTTTTTTGCTAATCTATATTCTTTGCTCACCTTACTCTTTGAATGCTAATAACTGGGTTTTTCTGGTTTTTAGGGTTTTACTAAACCGGAGAGATTATGAGGTACTTCTCAAAAGATTAAAATGGCTCCCTAAATATCACTTGTGCGTCTGTCTCTCTCTATCATTCAAGCATACATGCCACCTACGATTTGCCGGTTACGTTTTAGCCCAGGTGGCGAGCCTGTTGACATCTCCGGAGTCATTACCAGAATCCGAAGTAATCCCAATAGAATCAGAGATTCAGGGAATTGAACCCAGGAGCGTAGTAGTAGTGGCCTGCTACCACCAGGCTACTGAGGCAGTTAGGCGTAGGTGGAGAATACAACCGTTAAACATTTAATTAATTGTGATAACAACCAGCCCTATTCAATAGTTTTTAATAAAACACGGGACGGCAAAATACATAACAGATATTCCATTTCAAAACATATGAGTATTGAAATAGAAATTAAAATCGTATAACTCTAAGTGAAATATTAAAATAAATCACCCCTTTCAGGTATGTTCAGCAATGGGCGGTTAAATTGGAAACTTCTATAAATTAAAAGCAAGCAAACCAAATAATGAAGTAGGACCCGAAAAGTTTCGGGGTAACACCCTGACTTATTGTCGAACATAAATTAAGTTAAGTTTTGACAATAAATTTTACTGCCGATCTCTGGATGTGTGGTGAATGGAAGAGGCTGACTGGAACCGAATGAAATAACACTTTGAGTATTTTTTTTTAATGTGTATGTGATGTGGCAAACAAGCATGCAGTTTACATTGATATTAAGTGAACGGACTAAGACCGGAGGTCAAAATGCAGATGTACCAGGCACATTAGCAAACTTTGAGGTACTGGGAAATTTCCAGAAAATGGAAAAATGCCCATAGAATCAGAGATAATGGACTTTACACCATTATCTCCCTACCCGGGAATCGAACCCAGAACCTTAGCGTTTTAGTAGTGGCCTGCTACCACTAGGCTACCGAGGCAGTTACTTTGTATATCTTTCATAATATAATATATAAATTACTAGCTGTTGCCCGCGGCTTCGCCCGCGTGGATGTCGTTTAAAAAGTAGCCTTTGTTCTTTCTCAAGGTCAACTCTATCTCTGTACCAAATTTTATTAAAATCGGTTCAGTCGTTTGGACACAAAAAGGTAACAGACAGACAGACAAACAGAGTTACTTTCGCATTTATAATAATATATTAAGTAGGGAAGTAGGGATTATTACGTATCAGTGTTTGGCCGCGATGGACTTCTAAACGACTCAAGCGATTTTAATCAAACTTGCTATAAATACGTGGCTGTTAACACTGCCTCGTCCCGAATCTTTCACATCTTAATAATTCACTCGATATAATGCAAAAACACAATAAGAATGTAATAATAAAGTGATTCGGTAACAATATCTAGAAAAGTTTCTAAGTCGTTGTATTTTAAGTACAAACAATTGGCAAAGCCGGCGTGTAGGCATGAGACGGAAGGATGAATCAAACTTGGGGAATGTGAATTAGGATTACTCTCATCCATATATTCGAAGAAATATGGCGTTGTTGCATTTAATGTAGCGGATAATTCTGCGTGGGAAGGTTGAATTTCCAAGGATGATCTTCAAGACAATATTATATTTGATTATTGTTTATTTTTGTTTAACATATCGTATAAGGATGTAAATATTGTTAGAGTGATTATAAGTTACTAACATGGGCCTAAATGAATCTTTCCCAAGTAAGTACATCAAAGACCAATAGACCAAAGATATGATAAGTTCATCAAACATTATCAATTATTAAGTAAATCCCTAAAACTATATAAATACCGCGAAGCGCGCATGGCCCAGCGGCTGGTGTAGATCGTAAGCGATTTGCTCGGTTAAGCACTACGGGCGCGGTCGGGTAGTGTGATGGGTGACCGCTAGTGGCAAATTAAATGCGCGTTTCCATGCTTCGGAGGGCACGTTAAGCCGTCGGTCCCGGTTGCTATCGATGGATAGCAGTCGTTAAACCTTGTCGGAGGCCTAATGGGCGGTTTGAAAACATCCGACAGTGGGTTGGCCACTAACCCACCCACCTCCACCAATCCGCATTGGAGCAGCGTGGTGGAGTAAGCTCCAGGCCTCCCCCCAAAAAGGGGAGAGACTCGTGCCCAGCAGTGGGACGTATAATGGGTTGCCATTATTATTATTTATTATATAAATACCGGCTACATTTTTTTGCATTGTAAGACAATATAAACATATTATGCAACCGTAACCCTTACGTAAGTAGTTCCGCTTTTGACTGGTGGTATAGCTCCAGTGACAGAGCTCGCGGGCGTAGGCACCACCGCATTACCTAATATACTTGCCGCTATATGGTAGTGTTCAGCACTATCGTGTACCGGTCAGGTGGTTATGTACGGCTCTGTAATTTCCGGCACAGAGGCATAACACCTAATGCCTCAGGAGTGGTAGCGCATCTCCATTTTGACCTCTGGTAATTGTGTAAGTGTCTATAGGCTGCAGTCATCACTTAACATCAATGTGAACTGCACGCTTGTTTGCCACTTTTATTACATAAAAAAAAGTTACGTAAAAGGTATTTATTACTCGATTCTTAGTATGGAAGTTTAATAATAGTACAGTACCTATTAGTGGTAGAAATGTAGGTGACATTATCGGGGCGGGTCGCATATATTCATAAAACCTAATAAAGTTCTGTTAGGAATTCTACTAATTATTAGCTTACCAATCCTTTTTCTCATAATCATTCATCATTTCAGCCAAAAGACGTCCACTGCTTAACAAAGGCCTCCCCCAAAGATTGCCACGAACGGTCCTGGGCCGCCCTCATCCAGCGATTGCCTGCGACCTTCACCAGATCGTCGGTCCATCTTGTGGTGGGCTGCCTACGCTTCGTTTTGCGGTCGCCACTCAAGAACTGCTCTGCCCCAACGGCCGTCAGTTCTTTAAGTTATGTGCCCTGTCCACTGCCACTTGAGTCTCGCTATTCGGAGAGCTATGTCGGTAACTTTGGTTCTCATGAGGATCTCCTCGTTTCTGATTCGATCTCGCAGGGAAACTCCAAGCTCTCTCCATTGCTCTCTGAGTGACCTTGAGCCTTCTTTTGCGGCCCATAGTAAGGGACCACATTTCTATCCCACATGTCATCACTGGCAACCATAGAGCAACACGGGCCACCGGTCGCGGCGGACTGGAGGGGAGAAGCCATAGTGTTTATTACCGATGCAAGACAGTCCGTCATTTTTTGCGAGGGGAAATGCGTGCGTGCGACACACACGCACACTACAAAAATCGTCTATTACTACGAAACTCACACCTTGACTTTAACAAAATATAGAAACAATTTCACGCACACATTTAAACATCAAGGCGAATAGGCCCATTCGGGCTTGTACTTTGACAGAGGGAAAAGCGTGCATATGGCTACTCCCCTCCGGTGTTGCTCTATGCTGGCAACACACATTGGTCGGATGAGAAGATGTATCGTAGCTACCCTTTTTCTCATACGTATTGCCTATTAAAAAATTATCATTTCTTCAAATATAATATTCACCTATTTGTTAAAATATCTGCTCCCTACAACCTTACAACCTAGATCAAATATCAATTGGCCATCTCTAAAACAAATTGAATCCGCTTCGTATATAATTGGACTTTTATTAATGCTATCCAATTTTTTTCCTCCTCAAATTCACCATATTTCTGCGTGAGATTGATGGTTGTGGAATTCATTTCAATTTTTCCGGGAACGCGTTCCTTGCTTTCGAATTTGTCTTTGTATATTTTAGTATTACGTTATCCATATTGTGTTTCTGATTTTTCTTTGTAATTCTAAAAAATACGGTCACTAAGCGTTTGTAATTGAAACGGAATAAATAAATATGTCTGGTTATATTTGTTACATTGAACTAAAGTTTGGTGAGTAAATCGCAAAAAGACTGCGCCTGCTAGGCTTGAAGACCTTCCAAAAAGACAACTTTGAAAAAATAATTACGATTGGTCTTGCATTATGTATTTTATTTTCCGATTTTAATAAAAATCGTATACACAAAAACTGTAGAGTAGTGTTGAGTATTTATCTCAGTAATTTATCTCAGTAACTTCCAAACCTGTTTTCAATATTTATTTTACAATACTGTCCATTGTAAAATAAATATTGAAAACAGGTTAAATCTAATTATTTGAACAGAAAAATAAGATGTTCCGAATGTTAATGGGTGGTAATTTGTTGTTTAAAAAATGTGTATTTTATAATTTGAGTTTGTTTGTTTTCAAGGTAATGTTGGTCCCATTGTCACCAAGTTGGTGTTCGATTTTTTAGAAATAATATTGACTTAAAATATAGTTGTTGTATTTTCCTTATTAATTTACCTACGTGCTTACCTCTGGGCATTGGTTCGTTTATCCTGTATGATACTTCACAATCTTGTCGTATAAAGTAACATTTCTGAATCTAATACCAATGTAAACAATACAAATAGATAGAATTCGAATTAAAACATAAAATTCAGGTATCGATATCAAAAATAAATTGCTTATTCCAATAGAAATTCAGAGATAAGAGACAGCGAAGTTGGTATTGTAACATTAAATTAAATCCAGCAGCTATATTCGCCACAAATCGTGGCTGCGTTTCAATTTCCTGTTGGACGTTAATGTAAGGCAATTTACAGGTGTGGTGTGAGAATAGATGTATGAATAGAATTGGATTGCTTATGTTTTCGATTGCTAATCTTTTTTCATTATTTGATTTTTAATATATAGCTTATCTTTTTTTAACCGACTTCGAAAAAAGGAGGAGGTTCTCAATTCGTCCGGATCTTTTTTAATGTTATTGAAGTGGCAAACAAGCACGCAGTTTACATTGATGTTAAGTGATGACTGCAGCCTATGAGACACCCACATAAAGACCGAGGTCAAAATGCAGATGCGTTACCACTCCTGAGGCCTAAGGTGTTATGCCTCTATGCCGGAAATTACAGGACCGTACATTACCACCTGACCGGAACACGATAGTGCTGAACACTACCACTTAGCGGCAAGTATATTAGGTAATGCGGTGGTGCCTACGCCCGCGAGCTCCATCACTGGAGCTCTACCACCAGTCAAAATTACCTAATTGTAATATTTATTTTTCGCAAAAACACATGCGAGTGAACTTTAGAAATTAAAGAAAAAACGATTTACCACTACGCTATACTATGTAAAGAAGGTGGCTACAATTCAATGAGTACCGCTTTAAAGCAAAGTCAGATGGCAACACTGATGACGCTGAATATTTTGAACAAGAAAAATCCCATTATTAGTAGTATTTCACTTTGGAATTGATCCCGGTAACTGAAGTCTAGCAGTTTTGGGCTGCTACCGTTAAGCTACATTAACAATATGAATCTGTCTTAATGTTAGAATTTAATGTATAAAAATTGTAATAAACATAAAGCTAAGCTTGATTTCCAAACACACGAATACTATTCGCAACCTGTGTGAAGCCAGATTTGGAGCGCTGATGTGTGAAATCTGTGTTAAATGTATATTTGATGACGGAAACCATTAGTTATATGTGAAATATTTGAGGTTGTCATTACTACTGTTCTGAAGCCTCGCTATTTGTAGCGGTTAATGGATATGCCAGATGTCTACTTTCTACATTTTCAGCTTTTCAGTTTGCCTCACCTACTTTGTGTAACATCTTAAATTCTATTTTGGCTTTTGGAAATGGAATTGAAATAACTTCTGAAATGTATGTGGTCCTAAACTTGTGTCAATAATATTCTTATTTTACATCTTTATTCCCCAAAGAGTACGCAGAGGTAAATGTATTCATTCAAGTATAAACACAAACATCCACGATTCACTTTTATTTACATTGGCATTACCAAACTCCGAGGTTAATAGTAGGAAACTTCTAAAAAATGCTAAAATCCCAACAGCTCTTAGTTGTCGATCCAAGGATTGATATCAGGATCACAGAGTAAGCAGAAGTTGCCTGCTACCACTGGACTATTTTTTGTAGATAGGACTGTGATTATTTGAATGTCTATCTATTGATTTATTTGATCTCCTAAATTGTCTATAAAGAATCGTTGCTAAAAGCTTGGACTTGACTTTGTTACTTCACTTTCACAATATTGGAATGATGTCACCTTTATTTAGGGCAATTCTAATTATTGCTCCATGATTGCATTATCGATCATCACCACTAGAGATTATCTAATGAAAATCTCCTCTTAGCCTGGGCTGCACCAAGATATTTGTTAAAGTTAATTTTATTGTAATATTTCATTCACATCCTTCTCTAACTTTACCTAGATTTTTTTTAAGTTGGAGAAAGATGTGAAATGTTACAATAACTTTAACTTCAACAAATATTGTGGTGCAACCCAGGCATAGTGCCAAAAATCAATAATTAAATCGCAATACCAACATTCTTTTTTCTTGTTTTATATTATTTCGCATTAACACATGCTTGTGTTGCCTGAAGTCAAATTTTTCTTTCCATTTTTCTTTAAAATAAAATATTCTTTTTCCTGGTAGTAGAGTTCAAGTGTAGGAGCTCTAGGGCGTAAACACCACCGCATTACTTAATCTGTCTGCCGCTAAATGGACTACCATTGGATGGAACACGATCGTGCTGAACACTAGTTCAGCACGATCGTGTTCCGATTAGATGGTGATGTATGGTCCTGTAGTAACTATCACAGAGACATAACAACCAAGGTCTCAGGGTTGACGACGCATCTGCATTTTGACCTCTGGTTTTTGTTTAGATGTCTATAGTCTACAGTCATCACTTAACATCCATGTGAACATGCTTGTTTGCCACCTTTGTAACATAAAAAAATGTCTTAGTGCCAAAAGTCGGCAATAAAATTTCCAATCCCAGCATTAGAAATCTCACTAACCCAATTTCAAAAAGAGCTGTCAGCGTACATTCTAAGCTGTAACATATTAAATTCCCCCCGTATCTCTTCAAAGATAAAGCAATGAACGCTGAGCCAAAACAGGGAATGGAACGTACGGTACAAACCGAAAACAAAAATACCCAAAGCCTTTTGCCAGCCAATGACAAATTGCAGTCAAGCTGCACCCGAATTACTTACACGGCAAAGTATTTGCGAAAAGCAATGCACACGAAATAAAGAGGTAGGTAATGGAAAACGGGAATAAAGCCGGGCTTTTGGATTGATTCCTATTTCCAACGTGGTTATAAAATTGGCACTGCAATAGTGGTTTGTCGTGAGCAAAACATTGCTTCGAATCGTGACCTAGTTCCTAGATTATTAAGTTCGCCTTTTGACTTGTCGGATGATGAATGCTACTTTTGTGGGATTCGTTTTCAGCATAGATTTTTATCTGTGTTTTACTGCACTGTTTTAGGAAATGGTAATAAGTACGTTTTTGGCAAAATTTTAATTTGAAAAGAAAAGTCACCACGTAATATCAAATAATTGCTTGTTTGCCACTTTCATTACATGACAAAAATAATGTATTCGTTAAGATGAACTTGAATAAGATACCATTATGCTTATTCCTCCTGTGAAAATCCACTCATGAAGTTTGTCGATTTCATGTAATATACTTAAATTGAATACACAATAGCAAACAGGATTGCTGTCGCCTGTTAAACATGGCAAGTGATTCCTTTTAATTGCAAGGACCCTTTTCGGAACCATAAAATGCTTTATTTTAAGCTCCCTATTACATTCTATAAGTGTTTAACTGTTCACTTCTTAAAGGTATGAGACAGTACGGGTATGTGATTTCTGTTTAATAAGCCCTGAACACTATAGAAGCGCGCATGGCCCAGCGGCTGGTGTAGATCATAGGCGATCTACTCGGTTAAGCACTACAGGCGCGGTCGGGTAGTGTGATGGGTGACCGCTAGTGGAAAATTAAATGTGCGTTTCCGTGCTTCGGAGGGCACGTTAAGCCATTGGTCTCGGTTGCTATCGATAGATAGCAGTCGTTAAACCTTGTCGGAGGCCTTATGGGCGGTTTGAAAACATTTGACAGCGGGTTGGCCACTAACCCGTATCTCCACCGATCCGCATTGGAGCAGCGTGGTGGAGTAAACTCCAGGCCTCCCCCCAAAATGGGGAGAGACTCGTGCCCAGCAGTGGGACGTATAATGGGTTACCATTATTATTATTTTTATGTTGCCAACATAATTATCCAACATCAAGAAGATTTGAAGCCGCTTACTAAAAGGTTCATAACTTAAATTGTGTATTCCTTTACTGTGAATAAAATTACATCCTCACTTCAAATATACTAGAGCTACAAAGCTCATGAACTTTATTTATAAACAGTCGACTAGCGGTCTTTAGTTCGCTCTTTTCATCGTTTAATACTGCAACCGAGTGTGTTAATTTTAAAGTTAGAAAAGTTGCTTTGTCGATTGTGCTCAGTTTGTTATAGAGCTTTCATGTTTGTTGTGTCCAACGCTAGAAGTTTTAACCTGGAATTTACGCTTGTGGGAACTGTAATATAAACCTTAGGTACATTTGTTTTTTTTAGCATGGTCATAAACAGGGTAATTTGGAAGTAGCGCATCATTTCTTGCAGGCACAGACCAATCAGCCTCCTTAGTCGATGCTTGCAGGTAACCCCTCTACATAATCGCCAACAACATTAGTTCTACGACCTATCAAAATTCAAAGTTTTAAAATTTTATTTTGCCAATACAAAATTATTTTTGTGACTGAGAGAGAGAGAGAGAGAGAGAGAGAGGGAGAGATAGAGAGAGAGAGAGAGAGATAGAGAGAGATAGAGAGAGAGAGAGAGAGAGAGAGAGACATAGGCGAATTGTGGAAGTATGAAGGTATTCTTGAATAGTATGTGTGTATTTACCTCCCCCAACCCTATGAGGTTTACAGGCGCGTAATAACAAGTTAAGTCTGTACAAAATAAATGTTTTGTAAGTCACGTACCTTCCATTATAATTATTTTTAGAGGAACAAGAAAAATGGAACATTAATTTTCGTATTACACATACGTTTATGAGTTATACCGTTTTCACAAGACTGCTGATGTTCCATGAAAATCTTGCTAATTACGCGGACTTTTAATCATGGAATAGCATGAATACGAGTTTGTCGATCTAAAAGGGAAAATTCGAAGGAAATCCGCACTACTTTTGAAATATCAAGGGATGATGCTATGCTATGATAAATTACGAGTACATCTGGGGTTTTAAAAAAGAGAAGATTCAAAAGGAAGGTAAGTTAACTGTTTCCACAGTACATTTTAATATTAGCAGGACTCCAAACTCAAATTCAAAATTCATTTAATTACTTAGAAATGATAAGTTATTTGTGATAGGTTACATTAAAAAAACACTTTTCCAGTCTAAGATTCAGCGATAATGTACATTTTTATGAACAAGATTCCAAAGGATTGTAATATGCTGTGTTAATATTATCAATGGGCCTCAATAGGCTAACCAGTTCATCGAATAATGGCGGTCGAACTATTGCAATAGGGAAGTAAATGTAATAACGCGGGATGGGCAGGACTCCGCGATAAAACTACCGTCATTGCGATCGCCAATCCGCTTGCCAAGCATGGCGATTTTGGCATATTCTCCCCTGATGACGCACAGCACTGTTTCGGGCGAAGCTTCCTCCAGCAGTGGATGTCTTTCGGATGGAGTGATAATGATAAGGATAGCCACATATTCGTTCCACACATACTACTCAATAAACTTGTAAATGCATTTACGTGTGTTCTGGTGGTAGAGCTCTAAGTGACGGAGCTCGCGGGCGTAGGCACCACCGGATTACCTAATATACTTGCCGCTAAATGGTAGTGTTCAGCACTATTGTGTTCCGGTCGGGTGGTAATGTACGGCCCTGTTATTTCCGGCATAGAGGCATAACACCTTAGGCCTCAGAAGTCGTAACGCATCTGCATTTTGACCTTGGTCTTTGTGTAAGTGTCTATCGGCTGCAGTCATCACTTAACACCAATGTGAACTGCATGCTTGTTTACCACTGCCAACATAAATAAAACGTGTGTTTTGTCATTTGGTAAAAAACAGATATGAAATATGTAAAATGTATATCCAACAGTGATTAAGGAAATAATTTGACAATTAATAACTTGCATTGTACACGAAAGTGCACAAATAAAATGATAATTTTTATTTGTGCACATCCACACACCAATTTATTTGGTATGAGATTGTGTCCAGAAAAGCGTAAATCCCGAATAATTGGACGATGTGACGATTCATTATAAAAGTGGGACGGTCGTGTTTTAATATTTATGGAGCCGTTCTTGAATTGTGTTGTTGCCGTTATTGTTTTTTTTATTACTTTTAACAATTTGTTTTATTTTTATTACAATGTTTTGAATAGGAAAATTCACTGAGTTTTACAAATGATTCATATTGTTTACAATTTTTAATCGTGTTGGTTAGACTACTTGTAGACAAATGAGAATCTTAAATATAAGTAATTTTGTTTCTCCTACATCTGCTAATCATTGTCAAAATATTAAAGTTTTTCAATATTTAACTCACCATCTATGCAACAGCTACCAAAAGTACATTTTTTGACGGCTTTGTAATTTCTGCCACAGAGGCATAACACCTTAGGCCTCAGGAGTGGTAACCCATCTGCATTTTGACTTTGGTTTTTGTGTGGGTGTCTATAGGCTGCAGTCATCACTTAACATCAATGTGAACTGCATGCTTGTTTGCCATTCACATTAGATAAAAAAAGTCCTCTGCAACAGCCATCAAATAAACAATTTTCTTAGCTGTCTTAGGAATATGATGCTCTGAATCTTGCTGTGAGTGATAATGTTTCTTGGTTAGTGTTTTACAATTGTCTTTAATTTAGGAAATAGGACGCTTTAAAAGGTCTCCATTCTTTCAGATGAAAGTCGCGCGCGCGGGCCGCGCGGCGCTAACGCGGCACCGGGGCTGGCCTCCTCTGCTGCGGCTTCTTCTGGCCTGCCATGCAGGTCGGCGTTGGGTGCCCTTGGATTCAAGGGTTTCGGTGGAGGAGGCACGCATCGTCAGTAGAGAGAGAGAGTGGGAGCTTTATATAGTTTTTGTTTTTATTATTACTTTATTTTTTTTTTGTTTTTTTGTATATTTTTTTTTTCCTTTTTTTCCTATTTTAAATTACGAATTAATTTGAACTTTTTACTGTGTGAGGTATAATGCTATAAAATTATGTAAGTTTTTTTTTTAATTTTCTTAAATTATTTTTGTTTATTTATACACTATATAATATATTACGTATGTAATTATATAAATAATTTCTATGTGTATATAATTATAACTATATTTTTTGTACTTATCTAGGTATATCTTACCTACTGAAAGTTTCTTTTCATTTAATGTTCTTTTTTTTGTTTATTTAAAAAAAAATTGCTAGCACCGCCATCACATTTTTTTATGACTACCAATGGTTGACTGGCAGAGAGCGCTTTAAGCGTTAAGTCTACCATTTGTACCAATGTTTGGTTTGATGCAATAAAATAAAAATAAATTAATTTAGTATGAAAGATTTCACTATTATTGTATAGACCTTCTTAGGTCGCACTCGTCACATTGTGACGTCTAATTTGAATATGATTTATGTTTTGGAACTATTGCAGCTGTTACCTTCCACTTTTGTTCTCAATTTGGGATTTGGGTAGTTTATATAATACGTGAATATACGTAACATTTATTTGATTACAATTTTACCGGAAACGAAACGTCGAATTCGATTTTCAATAATCATTTTAGTTTAATATACGCGAGATAAATCCGAAAACTAGTTTTATTTCAATGAGTGTAGCTAGCGAAAACCTAAGAACATACTACAAAAAATTTACCATTTTGAATTTCAATACATCCACTTTAAATACTAAAGTGGATGTATTGAAATTCAAAATCCACCAATCCGCATTGGAACAGCGTGGTGGCGTGGAGCTCCAGGCCTTCCTCCCAAAAAAAGGGGAGAGACTCGTGCCCAGCAGTAGGACGTATAATGGGTTGCCATTATAAAACAAATACTTGCAGATATGATCCATCTTTGTTTGTAAATAGGTACATCACTTAATACCAACGTAATGGAGTAGCAAACCAGTGAACTGCAACGTGTATGGAAGTGACTACTGTCACAGATATCGTACACAATAAACAGAGGTTGAGGATGTATTGCCACACTAGTCGTCTTCGATTTTTAAGGCACTATTGACAAATATGTATAGTTCTGATTTTTTGTGTTTTTGTTTTTTTAAATTTGAACGTATCACATTAAAAAAAAATAAGGGCACAAGGGTTTGATGATAAAATAAAATAAAAAATATTTGTACTTTTTATTTTATTAATGTGATAAATTGACATAAAAAAAAAAGGATGTGATGGTTCACCTTAAAAAAAAAAGTAAGAGAAAAAAATAATAAGTATTATTTTTTTTTATCATTTTATCACAAATTTTTAATCAAACCAGTAGGCGGAATCTGTACAAAAGGGGAAATTATCATTCTACTGTTATACTAACTTACATTAGTATATTATATTTAGTTTTATCTCAGTGATATTCAACATTACAATTTTTATAATTTGTAATATGACATGTACCTACATCAATTGTTGTTAACTTTAATTTATTTTGTTTGTTTTTGACTTGTTATGAGCGGTGCTGGAAATAAATAAATGAATTTCTGATTCTGATTCTGTACGGTGACCGTGAATTTCAAAGCCATTTTTTAGTTCATATCTGTTTTCCTTACATGATATATAACGTGCTCTAATAATGTACTGTGACGACCCGGATAGTGCAGCGGTGTGAGCTGACCGTTTAATTCAAAGGGTCGCGGGTTCGATCCCCACACCGGGACCAATATTTGTATTAGCCTACAGATATTTAATTTTGTTTCGGGTCTAGGTGTTTGTGTATGTCTTGTATGTGTACAACGGCACTCACGATACAGGTTTATACCTACTGTAAGGCTGTGAGTGTAAGCGTATAAAACTGCATTGTGTATATTGTACTGTATAGTAATGTGCTCTAAAGTAGCTATTGAAATTCTGTTAACTGAGATACATAATACGTCTTTCCAACTTGGTTTGAAAGCAAAAATTACTTGTAAAGAACTCTTAAAAACTCCGAAGTCTAGTAAAAATAAAGCTTGATATCACTTAATCTCGCTATAGATTTATGTTCCCTTTGACAACGTTTGATTAAAATTCGCGAGACACATCTTCTCAAAGATGTTAAGTGCTGTTTTATTATTCAGCGGCGGGGTGTTTCGATATTCTATGTCATGTACAGCCGGGCAGTTTCCATTCAGTGTTCACGAATTCTTGAATTTATGAACCAGACTGCGATGCAGGAAATGTGTATGTTTCTAGTAGGTCCTTTATTACTAAAAAGGTATTACACGACACGGTATTCAGGGTCCGGCAGAAAGGGTGGGCGTGGCCTCGCGCCGGGTTGCCGCTTATTACACTATTCGGTTGACAGGGCCCTAACTCAGTCACATTACAGATATGAACACTATGTAAACTATGTACAAAACGTTGAAACGGTGCAATCACACAAACATGCGTATCAACGAGGTTTCTAAGCGGTTCTCGCGGTGCTGCAGCTCCGATTCAGTGAATATGTAATTGTCCGAGTCACTCGCTACTCGAGCGTCGATGCGCATGTTTGTGTGAGTTGTGCCGTTTTGTACGCAGTTTTCATACTGTTCATATATGTACTGTGTGTAGTTAGGGCGTTAGGCTCACCGGGCCGCTCCGGTCGCCCTAATTAGGGCCCTAACTCCCTAAATGTTATTACACTACCCTAACCCTTGCTATCGTACCCTGAATACCGTGCTGTGTAATAAGTCCATTAGTCTTCTCGTCAGTGGATCCAACGAATCTCATTTTGGAAAGTTTTAAGAAGTGATCCTTATGACTTCCAAAGGAAATGTATCTTCTTATATATAAAAATCAATTGATGTCCGTTAGTCTCCGTAAAACTCGAGAACGGCTTTACCGATTTGGCTAATTTTGGTTTTGAACAGTTTTCTAAAGGCATAGACAGAAAATTTGATTCACCAGTTCCATGTATGAAACAGTAAGAGCTCTTATTGGCATTCATCATCCATATGTTATTTCCAAGTTTGCCAGCGCTATATTCTACTATCTAAAAGCTTTATGGTCATGGTATTCTACGTAAAGCAATCTACGTATAGCAATCGACGTATTCTACATATCAATATTATACAAGAAGCCTCTTCGTATAAAATATTGCTGAAAGTGTCGACAATAACAAATTAAATAGCAATAAACACTAAGCAATATAAATGGGTGCGCCATCCACACACCTCTTCCACTAAAAAAACTGCTGCATGAAGTGTGTCATATTTCAGTTATACCGCAGATAAATGCTCTAAGTTTTTCTTTACGCCTGTGTATCCGCAAAATAAATATAATAATAATAATGGCAACCCATTATACGTCCCACTGCTGGGCACGAGTCTCTCCCCTTTTTGGGGGGAGGCCTGGAGCTTACTCCACCACGCTGCTCCAATGCGGATTGGTGGAGGTGGGTGGGTTAGTGGCCAACCCGCTGTCGGATGTTTTCAAACCGCCCATTAGGCCTCCGACAAGGTTTAACGACTGCTATCCATCGATAGCAACCGGGACCGACGGCTTAACGTGCCCTCCGAAGCACGGAAACGCGCATTTAATTTGCCACTAGCGGTCACCCATCACACTACCCGACCGCGCCCGTAGTGCTTAACCAAGTAGATCGCTTACGATCTACACCAGCCGCTGGGCCATGCGCGCTTCGATGCATCCGCAAAATGATAGTCAGAAATATGTAGTGACTTACATGGAAAATGAACACTTCAATGCACTCACAATATTTGAAACCAGAATAACTTTCATACAAAAAACAAAATAGTGGTGTCTTTGCTTCGCTTCTTGATATTTATCACCAGCAAAACTTGGCAATTTCATATGCTCGTAGTAAATCTACTGATAAAATTGAAAAGAAACCTCTTAGGATAAAATACTGGGAGAAGTTTCGGCAATAACAAATTAAATAGCAATATACATTAAGCAATGTAAATGGGTGGCGCACCCACACACCACTTCCACTAAGAGAACTGCTTCATGAAGTGTGTTATATTTCAGTTTTACCGTTGATAAATTCTCTAAGTTTTTCTTTACACCTGTGTATCCGCAAAACGGTAGTCAGAAATATGTAGTGACTTACATGGAAAATGAACACTTCAATGCACTCACAATATTTGAAACCAGAATAACTTTCATACAAAAAACAAAATAGTGGTGTCTTTGCTTCGCTTCTTGATATTTATCACCAGCAAAACTTGGCAATTTCATATAGTCGTAGTAAATCTACTGATAAAATTGAAAAGAAACCTCTTAGGATAAAATACTGGGAGAAGTTTCGGCAATAACAAATTAAATAGCAATATACATTAAGCAATGTAAATGGGTGGCGCACCCACACACCTCTTCCACTACGAGAACTGATGAAGTGTGTTATATTTCAGTTTTACCGTTGATAAATTCTCTAAGTTTTTCTTTACACCTGTGTATCCGCAAAACGGTAGGCAGAAATATATAGTGGAGGGAAGGAGAGGAGTCAGAAATATATTATTCAAGTAATATTGGATTGAGTGATTTGGAAAATGGATGCTTACTTCAAGGCACTCACAATATTTGAAACCAGAATAACTTACGTACAAAAAACTAAATAGTGGTGTCTTTGCTTTGCTACTTGATATTTGTCACCAGCAAAACTGGTGCAATATATAATATACCTACCCAAACTAATAAAATTGAAAAGAAACCTCTTAGTATAAAATACTGCAGGATATTTCGGCAGTAACAAATTAAATAGCGCGCGTATATATGAAGCACGCCTGGTGTAGATCGTAAGCGATCTGCTCGGTCAAGCACTACGGGCGCGGTCGGGTAGTGTGATGGGTGACCGCTAGTGGCAAATTAGTGCGCGTTTCCGTGCTTCGGAGGGCACGTTAAGCCGTCGGTCCCGGTTGCTATCGATGGATAGCAGTCGTTAAACCTTGTCGGAGGCCTTAAACATCCGACAGTGGGTTGGCGAGCAGCGTGGCGGAGTAAGCTCCAGGCCTCCCCCCAAAAAGGGGAGAGACTCGTGCCCAGCAGTGGGACGTATAATGGGTTGCCATTATTATTATTATTTATATAAATTAAATAGCAATAAACACTAATGGTGGGTTGCACCAAGATATTTTTTAAAGTTAAAGTTACTGTAACATTTCACATCCCTCCCTAAGTTTAACAGATTTCTTTAAGTTACAGAAGGATGTGAATTGTGCAACCCAGCATAAGCAATGTAAATGGGTGCGTCACCCACATAACACTCGAACTAAGAGCACCGTCGCGTTCTATGTCTCATATTTTAGTCTCACCGCAGACTAATCTTTTTGAATTCTTTATCATGCATGTGTTTTTTCGAAGGGTAGACAGAGGTGTATAAGTGATAGGGTTTATTAGGGTGAAAATTGGCAGCACCACACGAAAAGACAATTTCTTAAATCCTAAATAGATCGAGTTTATGAATGGGACTATGTTGAAGACTACCATTTTACATATTTTAATAAATAGTGCCGATTTCCACACTACTTTGGTGCAAATGATGGACATACGAAAAAACGTTCAATTTTCTCTTTTTAGAAGTTGAACGTCTAAGAATCGTTGTGCATTTACAGTTAAAATAGAGTATGTACGTGTACATACTCTAGTAGTGAGTAGGGGTGTACTGATTTAGGTAAAATATACGAAAGCATTTAATTTATAATAAATGCTATATCTATAGATACATATTTTATGTCTATAGGTATAGCGTAAAATAGCTCTGATTCAAGATTTTGAACTAAAGACTACCTTGTCATTTTGAAGGTTTATTAATAAAATTTCTTAAAAGCTTTTATTAATACCTTCTAAACCTCGGGATACTTATTCGGGAATGCACGTTCTTAAAGCTTTGTATGAATTAAATGCTTTCGTATAATATTTTACCTTAATCAGTACACCACACATACTCTATTTTAACTGTAAGTGCACCGCCGCGACGTATCTCATATTTCAGTCTTGGAAACAAATGTGCCAAGTTCCTCGTTGCACTATTTACCTAATGGAAACTTTAAAAAAACTGCACTTATTCGCTGATGGTTGAAGCGAAAAACTGCACTTATTCGCTGATGGTTGAAGCGAATAAGTGCAGTTTATGGTTGAAGCGCGCATGGCTGGTGTAGATCGTAAGCATCGACCACACAACACAGATCGTAAGCGATCTACTCGGTTAAGCGATATGGGCGCGGTCGGGTGTGTGATGGGTGACCGCTAGTGGAAAATTAAAATGCACGTTTCCGTGCTACGTTAAGCCGTCGGTACCGATTGCTATCGATAGATTGCAGTCGTTAAACCTTGTCGGAGGCCTTATGGGCGGTTTGAAAACATCTGACAGTGGGTTGGAGCAGGGTGGTGGAGTAAGCTGCAGACCTCCCCCCAAAAATGGGTTGCCATTTAATATTATTATAATCGCTGATAGCTTTTTAGGGTTCTGTATCTTAAAAGGAAAAAAAACCCCTATAGGATCACTCGTGCGTCTGTCTGTCCGTCTGTCACAGCCAATTTGCTTCGAAACTACTCGACCGATTGAGTTGAAATTTGATGAATATATGTAAATTGGTGACCCAAAGATGATTACGTCAAGTAAAATAATAAATTTTAAACAGGGGGAGCAATTTTTTGCGGTAAATCAGAAAATTAAAAAAACAAACAAAAAACTGTGTCGTGTTACATATCAAATGAAAGAGGTTGTTATCAGCATCTTAGATATATAGATTTTTTAATTTTTGCATAAACAAATTTGAAGGCATTTAAGAAAAACGACGAAAATTGACCATTCCCCCCCACCTATCTCCGAAACTACAGAACTTAAAATTTTGAAGAAAATGAGGAAAATAGTTCTTTGTCTATATTTACTGGAACTAGATTACTGGAAAACCTATAGGAAGTTTGAGTATTCAAATTAAATCGAAAATTCTTAATAATATAACCCCCCCTGCCGGTACCACCGTAACCGCTATGTCCCTGCATTTTAAATCTGTAATATTTTCGAAAATATTTATTTAAATTACGGAACCCTCACCACGCGAGTCAAACTCGCACTTGTCCGGTTTTAAAAATAAAGAATCCGTAGACAAATAACGAAGTTCTAGAGGATTATAATGACAGAATTACTGGCATCGGGTTGTGACGACCCCACCGCCCACTTACGAAATAATTTTCTTCTACTGGAAGAGAGTTCTTCCACTATCGCAGTCAGCCACCAAACAATGGTGGTCAAACCATTCCAATTGGGCGGTGCAATAACGCGAGATGGGCACGCGCGATGAAACTACCGCCACTGCGATCGCCAATCCGCATGCCAAGCGTGGCGATTATGCGATAAACTTATGGGGGAGGCTTTGGTCCAGCAGTGGACGTCTTTCGGCTGTGATGATGATTCTTTTTTTATGTTGGAAGATGGCAAAAAGCATGCAGCTCACATTGATAAGTGATAATTGCAGCCTATAGATATCTCCTTAAAAACCAGAGGACAAAATGCACATGCGTTGCCACCCGAGACCTAAGTTGTTATGTCTTTGTTACAGTTATTAAAAAAAAAAAAATAATGGCGACCCATTATACGTCCCACTGCTGGGCACGAGTTTCTCCCCTTTTGGGGGGGAGACCTGGAGCTCACTCCACCACGCTGCTCCAATGCGGATTAATGGAGATACGGGTTAGTGGCCAACCCGCTGTCGGGTGTTTGCAAACCGTCCATAAGTCCTCCGACAAGGTTTGACGACTGTTATCTATCGATAGCAACCGGGACCGACGGCTTAACGTGCCCTTCAAAGCACGGAAACGCGCATTTTAATTTGCCACTAGCGGTTACCCATCTTAACCGAGAGGACTTAACAGAGTGGATCGCTAATGATATACACCAGCCGCGGGGCCATGCGCGCTTCTGATCATGCTTCTTCTGATGCGTGGTAGTTGTAACAGGGCCGTAAATTTAATGCTAATTAGTCAGCCTTACCTACCAGCTTGCACGATATATACGTAACGTCTAAATTAAACACACTGTACTCCTACACATACTCCATTTCAACTATAAGTGCACCGTGGCAACGGCCGTCATATTTCACAGTGTCGGAGACAAATGCGCTGGGTTCGTCGTTTGGACTATTTACCTAATGGGAACTTTTTAGGGTTCCATAGCTGAATAGCATTAAATAAAAACTTTTATAGAATCGTCTGTCTGTCATTACTTGCTTCTTGTTTTTTGTCTTTTTTTTTTTCTATGAAGTGGTTAACAAGCGTGCAGTTCACATTGATGATAAGTGATGACTTCAGCCTATAGACACCCACAAAATGACCAGAGGTCAAAATGCAGATGCATTGCCACTCCTGAGGCCTAAGGTGTTATGCCTCTGTGCCGGAAATTACAGGGCCGTACATTACCAGATTACCAGGTGGTAAAGTACGGCCCTGTAATTTCCGGCTCAAGTTCAGCACTACCATTTAGCGGCAAGTATATAAGGCGATGCGGTGGTATCTACGCCCGCGAGCTCCGTCACTGCAGCTCTACCAATGTTTGGGAGCCCTTAGGCCGTTTTTGCCAATGGCCGCGAGCTCCCAAATAAAATTAACCTAGTCCAAATTCTTTGCCAAAAAAAAAACAAACGAACGAAGGCGTGAAAGAAGTGAACTTAGCCTGGGTCCACGACTTTTGTTAGAGTTATTGTAAAATCTCACATCCTGCTCTAACTCTTCTGTTAAAGTTAGAGAAGGATGTGCAATGTAACCCACAAAATTGTCTTAATGACACTACACCATGGGATTGAAGCGATCGCTCCCAGGCTATTTCGAAAACCTGTACTTTGGATTTACAGACTGTATTAGATTTAAGTTTATATGCAAAAGAGCTGTACTGAGTTTCTTCAGTGGCGGAGTTCTTCTCAGTATTGACTGCCCTTGGAATTCTGCCAAGTGAATAACCTTTATTATGACGACCAAATTCATTCTTTCTCAGTTTTTTTTGAAATGGGGAAATGGAGGAATTTGTAAATATATTGATGCTTTCCATATTATACAAAATTGTTCAGTGTCTATTTAATTTATTATGTGTTTTTGATTATTATTAGTGGTTATTCACTCTAGGTTAGTTTAAAAAAAAATGACGATGTAAAAGTGCTCTCCAGGAGCCTAATTATATGAAATAAATGAATAAACTGAATAAACTGAACAATTACTTTAACTTTAACAAATGATGTGGTGCAAGTCTAAATGTGTCACAATCACTATTATTTATTCGAAACTTGGGGCTTTTAGTGGTACGATGTAAATCAAGCATTTAGGTAAAGTGCTATTACAGCGGCTTAATTCAGTGATATTACTTCTCATATCCATTTTTCTTGTGATGAGATAAGTGGTTTGTTTTTGAGAGCACTGGATAATGTATAAATAATGGGCGATTTATTTATTTTACCAAATTATCTTTAAAAAATTATATTCAATTGAAAATGCATTTATTTATTTATTTAAACGCTATATTATAGACCATTACAAATCAACCAATACGGTACTGCAATTAAACAAAACAAAATAATAGTGGTAAAGAAAAACAGAAAAGAAAATAGTTAACGAAACAAATAAAATTAAAAAAAACAATAAAAAATAAGCACAACATCTTGAATTTAATTATTTACCGCAAATAATTACATATGTGAAAAAAATAAAAATAAATATATTAGATGAAATAAATAAATAAACTGAATCCAACATCTATGATAAAGATTACCTACAAGTATTAGTGGTGAGTACACAAAGTTGTTCGAGAATCGGGACAAGACCCACGCCCACTAGCTGAAGAATTCTCTTCTTGTGGAAAAAAAATTTGCCGCCACAGTCAGTCAAGTCAACTAAGTGCAATAACGCAAGATGAGCGTGGTGATTTACTGGTGGTAGAGTTCCTAATATACTTGCCGCTAAATGGTAGTGTTCAGCACTATCGTGTTCCGGTCAGGTAGTAAAAATAGATGATGAGATGATGATGACACAAAGATGCCTTTAAAATTCAGGTCCATCACAGGTCTCAATGAGATGATGTCTCAACGTTGATATTTTACGCGAGCCATACATTCAACACAAGGTCATTTACGTAAACAAGTAATTCCACATCTTAAGTCCCCAAAAGACTAAAACCACACAAACATAGCAAGACCAACAAAGCTTCCGATTTAATCAAAACTATTTAACTGTAGAGTTTATTTTCCCCTTTGCCTCATGGATTTACCAATTTTCGTTTTCGTTCTCCCTTCAACTCACGCTGTCGCTGCACCGCGCTCTGTATAGTTCCAATCACATAATACATATACATATTCATAATTTTCTTGGTTCTTGTACATCCTACAACTTTTTTTTGGTAACGTTTTTCCTTTTCTATTCAGGTTGTCTGGTAGAAATTGCCCTTTTAGCAATAACACGACCATTTTGCACTGTGCTGCTTTTGTCTTACTTCTTTGTATTTACTTGGTATATCTTTATATATATATATATATATATATATATATATATATATATATATATCTTTATGTATTTCAGATATACATCTTTATGTATTTCACTACTCTTTAGCAATGTTATTGGTAAGTGGTAAACCTATAGATTTAATTTTAATACAGCAAAATAAATCAAAACTTTTCAAACTCACTTAAGACGAGCACCCAAGCGTGCAGATTTTAGCACTACCTCAGAGGCATTCTTCACCCTCATAAGTGAAAGGGTTGAAATATTTCCCAAAGAATGCAGTATACGCAAATATTTTCAGCGAGACTAGACGTGCTGTTTAACCCGAAATTCGGTAGAATGTCAAGATTTTTGGAAGGAAAGGATTCCTCGAATAACCTACAGTTATAAAAAGCCTTTGTTACTTATAAACCTTATATTTCGGAATGATTAAGTCTGGAAGTAAACTAGCTGAATAAAACGGATTATCATGTCAAAGAGCAATAATAACCTAAAAAAACCGGACAAGTGCGAGTCGGACCAGTCACAATGTAAGGATCCGAGTTCCAAATTAGAACAGTCATAAATCGAAACAAGTATATTCTGCCAAAAAACAATAACTTCTATGGGACAAGAGTTATTAGTTATTTAATAGCTCATTATTTAAATTAACTACCTATAGATTTACAAATTATGTACATTAAAAATCATGTTTTTTTTGTAAATAATTAAAATGTGTAACTCTAAACTTAAACTTAGCGACTCACCGGCGCCGAAATAAACCCTGTGAGGGTTTCGTGGTCCGGTGTTTATTTTAAGTATAAAAGTGCTGTATTTTTAAATGAATAATAAATAAATAAATAAATACGTTTTATGAGTGTTAATCGTAAATTTGTAGAATCTACTAATCTATGATGGTTTTTTACTTAATTCGTTAAATGTCTTAACACTGTGGTTTTTTCATGCGTTCAAATAACACGGTTTGGCTGGTAGAGGTGGATACTTGAGCCCCACAGAAATACACACTTTATAGCTTAATCATTACATTACTTTGCAAACGGTTCTCTTAATCGAAAAAGTCTTTACTCAAACTCAAACAATATTTCTTTAAGACCTATTTAACATCACCTTACACTACAGGGTGATTGACGAAAAAAAAATAGCTCCACTTTACGTGTAAGGGAGGTACTTTAAAATAATAATTTTTTTACCCGACTTTCTCTGCTTAACTAATATGTATTCATGCCCAATTACAGCTTTCTAGTACTAATAGTTAACACGTTCGTTTTCTTTAGGCTGTGCTAATAGTCTACATAGGTGTTTTTTTTTTTATGGCATTATGGCATCGCTATTACGCATATTGCCAGTGTCAAGTAAAACGATATTTCATATTTATATAAGCAGCGTAAGAGTTAGTATAATATAGTCATCAAGTATAATATGTAAGTATCAAGTACATAAGTTATCAAGTATAATATGTCAGTCAAGTGAGTTACAATCAAGTTATTCGAGTAAAGCGATGGCTACTTTACCAGAACATTTACAATGTAGTTTTGGAGGCAACCTGAAAGGTCGTATTTTCGCACTGTTATTCTATTTCACTATACACGGGCACTGTAATAAACCTATATCAAACAAAATGCCACCAATTTTATTCAATATAACTTAAAAATACACCAAGAAAGTGAAATAAAATAAGAGCACCATACGCCTCTTTCAAGGTTCCCGCCAAAACTCTTCCACATAGGTGTTATTGTTATGGTCTGAAAGGAACTCCAACTTTTTATTAATAGTCGAAACACCCCGACATTCTGGGAACAGTTTCCAAGAGCACGAACATTTACTTTACTCATTTTTCGTTCAATAATTTAAACTCTAACCGTCTTCACCTGTCTACAGTTGTTATAGGTCAATATCCTTAGAACTTATTGCCAAGGAAATTGTCTGTCGTAGGGATGGGAGGGCAATCACGACCTAAAGGGTTATTGCCGGTTTAAGACGCTTCTGTGATTCAATTCTGTTTGTTTATTTCCTTATGGGATTGTTTGTTGATGGATGAAAAGTTTATAAGTGTCTCGGAAGAATAGCAGACGGCTTCTTGAATATAGATACTTAATTTCTGTTCTAATTGAAGATGTTCTTAATATTTTTTACTTGTGGTAGAACTGCAGTGATGGAGCTCGCGGGCGTAGTCACCACCGCATTACCATAATACTTGCCGCTAAATAGTAGTGTTCAGCACTATCGTGTTCCGATCAGGTGGTAATGTAGGGCCCTGTAATTTCCGGCACAGAGGCATAACATCTTCAGCCTCAGGAGTGGTAACGCATCTGCATTTTAACCTTGGTATTTGTGTAAGTGTCTATAGGTTGCAGTCATCACTTAACATCAATGTGAATTGCATGCTTGTTTGCCACTTCCATTACATTAAAAAAAATGCCACATCAGCGATTGGGATCATCAGTCCTGGTTGAATGTTATTTACCGCACCAAATATTACCTACATTTCTTTTAATGCTATGAAGTGGTAAACAATCATACGATTAATATTGATGATAAATAATACTGAAGCCTATCATCATCTACATGAAAGCAGAGATTGCAATGAACGTTACGTTGCGCACCCCCGAGCACATGTATAAAAATTTAAAAAAAAATATCCTTACTGCCTCGGTAGCCTAGTGGTAGCAGGCCACTACCACTACGCTGAGGTCCTGGGTTCGACTCCCGGGTCGTGGGTTATCAGAGATAATGGTGTAAAGTCCTTTATATCTGGTTTTATTGGGTTTTTCTTTTTTCTGCCAATTTCCCAGTACCTCGAAGTTTGGTAATGTGCCCGGAGATGTCAACAGGCTCGCCACCTGTTACATGGGCCAAAACGTAACCGGCGAATCGTGCGTGTTTGCATGTATGCTTAAATGCATGTATTTACCTCTGCCTACCCCTTCGGGGATTAAAGGCGTGAAGTTACGTTAATAAAAATTGAATAAAAATTAAAATATCACTTCAAAGCATGAGTAGGACGCGTAACTCCTAAATCATATCACTGCAATTCGATAGCAATCCATCTAAACACTCCCTTCTGTTCACAAGTTCATCTCATTAAAATTGAATAGTTAGCAACGTTCTCTGATTAACTCGTGTTCATATTTCATCGAATGGAAAATGAATCTCAAACGGCGCCACATCTGTAGAACGGGTACAAAGGCTCTGACAGGAATAGATATTGAAATGCATTGAATATATTGAATTACCTTGTTTTATACGCCCATGAGATTGGAAACAATATGCTTTTTGTTCGTGTTATTTATTTAACACGTTAGCTGCCATGCATAAAAAATACTTTTTCCGTTCGAGCCTTGGGGGACAATGTTGAGCGACATTGAAGCTTTCCATTCAAGCCGCGTCTGACAATGCTGACCGCGCGTCAGGTCTGTGTTCAAAACTCTCTATTGCGCCAACAGAAAACAGTATCGATATAATTCACTTACACGGTGACCCGCGCGGCCCTCTCGTTCACCTTACATAGCTTGGTTTTTCTAAAGAGGGGTTTTGTATTTTATTTTAAAGAAAAATGGAAAGAAAAAATTGACTTCAGGCGAGACTCGAACTCTGAACACTGAGAATCTAGTCCAGCCGCTTTTTTTATTTTTATTTTTCTTTCCATTTTTCTTTAAAATAAAATATATTTTCACAAGCATGTGTTAATGCGAAATAATATAAAAACAATTATTGAGGGGTTTTGACTTAGAAGAAATCGCACTTGAAAAATGTGAACCACTGATTGAGTCTTTTGGGTTTATAATAAAGTAAACACACGTTTTCTAGATAAATACAACTGTATTAAATAATAAAAAAGACATAATTATACCCGAATCAGTAGAACTTCTTAAATAAATTTAAATTAACTTATAAAACGTTACAGTTAATGGACTTTAGTGAAACATTCAACACATAGATAGGGTGCATCAGGACAATAAGCACAAAAAGTATTAACTTTTTAGTCCTGTTTTTAGCTATTAAACGGCCTTGGGAAGTCACCATATCCATATAGCATTTTTTATGTTTTGGAAGTGGCAAACAAGCATGCAGTTCACATTGGTGTTAAGTGATGGCTGTAGCCTATGGACACCCACACAAAGACCAAGGTCAAAATGCAGATGCGTTACCACTCCTGAGACCTAAGATGTTATGCCTCTGGGCCGGAAATTACAGGGCCGCGGGGGTGTAATTTCGGGGTTGCGAGGGTGAGCGGCAACATGACCGCGCGGCCCTACCAAACGAATATTTCGATTTTTGGCCGTGGAGGCCATGGGGGTCAATGTTGTGCGATGAATAATAAATATTTAAAAAAGGTCTATTTCAGTGTATGTTTAAATAAAACATGTTATTTAAATACATAAGGTTTCTTAATATTAAATAAAAACAATATAAAAAAAATTAAGAAGTTGAGGGTTTTTACTTAACCTGAATACGTATTCAAGCATCGCACAATATTAACCGCGTTGGCAGTTAACGTGTTAATTAAGCCTTAACTGCTGAATACAAAATACGTTTAACAAAATGTGTCTTATTCTAGCACATCATTTAGCGTGTCATGTGACACATAGGCCTTTTCCAGCTTTTTCCATTCTTGCCTATCTTTAGCTATTATTGTCCATAATGCTCCTCCGATAGTCTTGAGGTCGTCTGCTTAATTTTTTTGTTTGCCTGCCTTCTATTTCCATCCCTTGTTTACCATTCCGTTAACATTTTGGTCAATTTCATTGAACTGTCTCGAGTCATATGTCCTGTCCATCGCCATTTCAACTGTTTGATTTTCTTTAATATGTCTTCTAGTTTCATTATTAACCGAGTTCAAAAAACGAGAAGGTTCTCAATTCGGCCGGTATATATATTTTTTTATGTATGTACTTGAATTTTGTGTTATTAAGAATTTAATAATAAAGTGAATTAAAAAAGGAAGACCCTTTTCTTATATTGTTAAAAAAGGTCAACACTCAAGAAAATAGAGTCAGCAGAGCAAAAACTATATTATCCAGGAATAAATATTGAAATGCATTATATATTATTTATTTATTATTCTTACTTACACAGTAACGTAGATGCAGCAGATTTAATACTAAAAAGCATTCTCCCCCCATTTATAGAATTACTTCGTGTCTTAAGTTAAAAGTCTTAGGAATCGGCGTGCATGTATGAAGAGAATGATGAAGGTAGACGAGGCACGAGAGGTATGTCAGAACCGGGATATCTGGCGCTCTTCACTCTCTGCCTACCCCATAAAGGACCTGGCGTGAAGATACATACATACTTCGTATCTTATGCCCATGAGATTGCACATTGGCTTTTTGTTCGTATTTTTGTAGGAGATTCTTAAAATTTTATAGTGAAACGTAATGTTACTCTTTTGATGATACTGGCAAAGAAATCTTTTATGTCCCTAGTTCGAGTTTTTTTTATACCGCCCTGACTCTAGTTCGACCCGCGAGTCATTCTACCTATCATCAAAATCATTTAGAAAAAAATGGATATTGTTACGCAGATTAGCCACATAGTTATCTGAAATCTCAGGTACGATAATTTTTCCAATTGGAAATTCTTCCGATTTCAATCAATAGACTCGTTTTCAATTACACGGCATGCAAAAAGCACACTTGACAAATTGTACGCATTTGCATGCATGCATGAATACTAAGACACACTGGGGGTAAACAACTAGTCAAGTTATAAATAAAAACCCGTCAAGTGCGTGTCGGGCCACGCGCAGTGTAGGGTTTCGTAGTTTTTAGGTTTGATTAATGTAATTAAAAAAATATATAAACGTTTTCTATCGATTTATATTATTTCGCATTAACACATGCTTTTGAAATATATTTTATTTTAAAGAAAAATAAAAAAAAATAAAAATTATTTTTCTTTAAAAATAAAATATATTTCACAAGCATGTGTTAATGCGAAATAATATAAAACAATTATTAAGAGTAAAAGCGACTTCTTTACGATATTCAATAAACTGAAAAGTCTATTATATCGGTTGCCTAACTAGCATAGTTGGTAACAGATGGCGTAGCGCCATAAAGCAATGCAATAGATGTGAAGGAAAGATTTGACAAATCGGGCAGGGCTTCAGTAGCTCAATTGGAAGAGCGGCTGGACTAGATTCCCAGTAGGTCGCGAGTTCGAGTCTCGCCTGAAGTCAAATTTTTCTTTCCATTTTTCATTAAAAATAAAATATATTTTCTATCGAGTTTTTCGAAAATTTCCAGTATTACATTTGGTCGACTATTACTCGCAAACTTGTAAAGCCAACTTAGGTGTGATAGTTTTCCTTTCAATTTCGTTATATGTAGCTACTCTTGCCGTACCGTTTGTTTGTTAATTTCTAACAACAACCGTTTAGTTGGAAGAGGGCGGGAGACACTTCTCTTTAACGAAAATTGGCATTTTAAGGCTTAATAAGTCACGAACAGTCAAAAATGATGTTAGCACACCCCTAATATTTTTGAAAGACCTATCCAACGATATCTTACACTATATAGAAAACGAAATATAAAAAAAGTATCCGTGCGTTACATATGGGGGAGGTAACCTAAATAATTTTATTTTTTATGTTATGTTATTCTACCACTTTGTCGGCGTGATTAAGGTCTATACTTGTGCCAAATTTCAAGTCTCTAGTACCAATAGTTTTTGCGCTAAACTGCGGACGGACAGACAGACAGACAGACAGACGGACATGGCGAAACTATAAGGGTTCCTTGTTTACTACGGAACCCTAAAAACGTTTATGATATGTTTATGATATAAACCAGGGGCAAACTTACTTTCGGTAACAGTACGAACGAGACCAGCATTAGCTAAGTTGTTGTTGTTGTTGTTGTATCTTCACGCCAGGTCCCTAACGGGGTAGGCAGAGAGTGTAGAGCGCCAGACATCCCGGTTCTGACAAACCTCTCGTGCCTCGTCTACCTTCATCATTCTCTTCATACATGCACGCCGATTCCTAAGACTTTTGACCCCACCATCAGACAGAAGTCGACCTATTTGGTCATGGTAGGTCAGTCTTGGTCTTCCTGGGCCTCTGCAACCATCCACATTCGCATTGTATATCTGTTTAGTCATTCGCTCATTCGACATTCTTTCTATATGCCCGAACCATCGGAGCATGCCTTTTTTCATTTTTACACCGATACTATCATTCACACAAAGTCTCTTTCTTACATCTTCATTACGAACGCGATCGGTGAGTGATACACCGCAGATCTTGCGCAAAGATCTTACTTTCATGCTCTTTCCGGCATACCCAGCCCTCGCTTCCATATAAAAGCGTTGGAGTAAGTACGGCATTATGTACGGCTAGTCGAGCCCGCTGGCTGAGATGTTTAGATTCTAGCAGTTTACCCAACGCTCCATTCACGCAATTCCATTAGGTAAGTAACGGTATTATACTTGACCTAGTCTACTTAGTGTCAAAAAACTTTCCCTAACATACCATTCCAACTTTTTCCTAAGTCGTCAAATCCCTACTCTGAAAGCCGTTCCATATTTTTCTCACCATTTGTCATTCCATCTTAAGAAAATTTTCAAATTCGCGAGGAAATCCCGCAAATACTGACTCGGTTACAAAGTAAGAATTTCAGAGTGTTTATTTTAGAAAATTGGAAAGGCGGCTTAATGTGTGGTTGTAATAGGAAATTATTTGTGCTGATAAAACCGGTCTTCCAATGTTCTTGTTACTATTTGTTCTCGAAGATAAGTGAGAATGTAATGAGAGTTCGCTGATTGCAGCTTAGATTGGACTTTGTGGATTGCATTCAGTAGATTTTCTTAAGCCATTGTAGTTTTTATTGCAATTGCAATTCTTTATAAAAAATTGAAAGATTTCTTGGGGTTTATGGTTTTATCTGTGTTTAATGTTTTAGAAATGGCAAGTGTGCAGTGCAGTCCACATTGGTGGTGCATTATTATAGCCTTCAAATGTCTATATAAAAGAGATTTCAATGTAGATGCGTTGCACTCAAAAGACTCCAGCAATTTTTTTAATGTTAGGAAGGTGGCAAACAATTTTGCAGATGTCCGCAGCCTATAGACATCTACACAAAAACCAGAGGTCAAAAATGTAGATACGTTGCCGCCCTTGCATTTACAGAAAACTGCAGGTCAAGATGTAGCTATGTTTTACCCCTATTGATAACTTGATTTTAGAGGCGCGAGTTGAACATAACGGCAATGAGAACTTGATGGGATCTACAGCTTATAGAAACTTACACAAAAAACATATGCTATGCCTACTTATTGCTTCCTAGAGGCATTACCTAATCGATCTGACGTCAAATGGTAGTGTACAGCACTATCGTATTCCAGTTAGATGGTTATAAAATGCTACATAATAACTACCATAGAGAAATAACTACTACTCACCGAGTGTGCCCTGTCCAGTAAAGAAATTGTCACAATGATGAAACTTCGCTCCGGACATGTGTCATTAAATAAGTTTAAATTCTTAATGAATCAATCCGATACCCCTAATTGTAGTATATGTGATAAAGTGGAAGACATATACCATATTTTGGTTGAATGTCTTCAGGGTGAGGCCCATCGCCGGGCTTCATTAGAAATAGGACATTGCAACAGTGTCCTGGCAGATCCTACTACGGATGACGCCAGAATACTGTTGCAACTATATCAAATAGTCAATGAGCTAATAATTAACTGAATATTAAGATTTTTTATTTTATTTTATTTATCATTTTAAATTATTATATTTTTATAAATAAAAATAATAAAATTAAATCAAATCTTATAGATAATAAAATTAATATACATTGAAAATGATACCAAATTTATTTTCTATTTTTGATCCATCAATTACTTTATTTAATTTACCTCTTTACATACAATTTTTAAATGAAGAGTGTGATTCATGCGAATGTATAGAGCGTCATGGTCTTTGACCAAGCTCTTTAAATTAACCCCTCGTGTTTGCGTCGATATCAATAAGTTGCAGTCATCACTTAACATCATTGTTTGTTTTTACTAGTGGTAGAGCTCCAGTGACGGAGCTCGCGGGCGTAGGCACCACCGCATTATCTAATATACTTGCCGCTAAATGGTAGTGTTCAGCACTATCGTGTTCCGGTCAGGTGGTAATGTACGGCCCTGTAATTTCCGGCACAGAGGCGTAACACCTTAGGCCTCAGGAGTGGTAACGCATCTGCATTTTGACCTTGGTTTTTGTGTGGGTGTCTATAGGCTGCAGTCATCACTTAACATCAACGTGAACTGCATGCTTGTTTACCACATAAATTACATAAAAAAAAATGTGAACAGCATGCTTGATTGCCGTCCCTTCATAAAAAAATATCAGTGTTAATGAATAACAATTATCTGTAGTACGGGCATTGAAATTGATTCGGCATAGTAATGCCTCTGACAGTCTCTCCATCACGCCCGTTGCTTCCCTCGCATAATTTCCTCGGCTGTACCGAGAATAAATAACATTAAAAATCAACTTTCGCCTTGGATTTTTTTGAATTCACGATTGTTTTTCTGGTTTTATTTCTGGAGAGGATGTGGTACATTCTCTTTATGATATGAAAGTGTAGTAGTATCACAGTATTAGTACATTAACATGTTCATTTTCTTTAGCCTGTGGTAGTATGCTGTGTATAAGCAGCTTACAATTTTTATGTGACGACTGCAGCCTTTGCACATGAAATGATGATAAATTTAATATGACTAGACAAAAATAACTGAAATTCTTTAATTTTTTTTCTTTTCTTTGCAAAAAAGCCAGCCATTCAATGGGCTTCCCTTCAAGGAACGTAAAGCTGCCGGCACCGGCGGCTGGACACAATTGGAAATCAATTGTCTTATTTTTCTCGTGACTTAACGGGTGGCTGTTATACCTGCCTCTGTGCCGGAAAATACATTACCATCTCACCGGAACACGATAGTGCTGAACACTACCATTTAGCGGCAAGTATATTAGGTATTGCGGTGCTGCCTACGTTCGCGAGCTCCGTCACTCCTCTACCACTAGTAAAAATTACCATATTCGCCACACTTGGCAAGCGGATTGGCGATCGTAGTGACGGTAGTTTTATCGCGGGAAACTGCTGCCCCTCCCGCGTTTTTTTTACTACCGCTCTATTGGAATGGTTTGACCGCCATTGTTCGGTTGACTGACTGCACTAGTCATAGAGCAACTCGGCCTACCTGTCGCGGCGGACCGGAGGGGAGTATCCATAGCGTTTATTACCGATGCAAAACAGACTGACATTTTTTGCGGGGGGAAATACGTGTGACACACACTCACTCTACATAAATCGTCTGTTACTACGAAACTCACACCTTGACTCTATCAAAATACACAATAACACAATTCAATTCTCAATACAATACACGCACACATTTAAATATCTGTGCGACAGGCTTAGGTCCATTTGGTATTGTACTTTGACAGAGGGGAAAGCCTGCATATGACTACTCTCCTCCGGTCCGCCACGACCGGTTGCCCGTGTTGCTCTATGGCACTAGTGGGAGAATTCTCCTCCAGTAAGGGCGATATGTTCACGTCCCGACGTCTTGGCTGTATCGAGAGTAAATAGCATTAAAAATCTACTTCTGCTTGGAGAAGTCTTTTTTATATTCAATTGTAATTCTGTCCGGATTTAGGGTATGTTTGAAGAGGATCTTGGCAGATGTGTTTTGGTATGTTTCGGGGTTACTGACTTGTTACTCAGATAGTTTAGGGTTACAGCGCGTGCCACGTGTATTTCGTTTGATGTTCTTTTTTTTTACTTTTTTTCTTGTTCATTAGTAAAAACTTATATAAGCCTAGTTATTGAAATAGTAGTAAAGAATTATTATTTACTTTTTTCCTGTATTCCTTGAAACGAAACTTCACAATTGTAATTCCCGAAGGGGTAGGCGTAAATATTGCATAAATAGAGGTAAATGTCGCGACTACTCGCGAGGCATTTGCCGCGCGGGGCAGCTCGCTCTGTGTGGACGCGCCTTATAACCTAATGATTTTTCAATAAAAATGATAAAGCATTAAAATGCATCAATTCAATACAACTCCCATGTGTCAACTGCTTGTTACAAAAGGATTGTCGGGTGTTGGAAAAAGTTGCACGGATTATGTTCTTATTACGTATTTTGATAGCAAGTTCGTTTTTTTATGTAATGGTGGTGGCAAACCAGTTTGACGTTAAGTGATGACTGCAGCCCATAGACACCCACACTAAGATCAAGTTCAAAATGCAGATGCGTTACCACTCCTGAGACCTAAGGTGTTATGCCTCTGTGCCGGAAATTACAGGGCCGTACATTACCACCTGACCGGAACACGATAGTGCTGACCATTTAACGGCAAGTACATTAAGTAATACGCCCGCGAACTCCGTTACTGGAGCTCTACCACCAGTATTTTCTATTGCTTTGATAGATATTAAGAGATCACAATATTTGAGATTGCAAATAAGCATATGTAAGGACATAGGGTTGATTACAAAATAGCCTTGATTTACCTCAACTCGGATGATTTTGCATATTTCGGTGATTTAATTGATTCAATTATCTTATGTATGATGTACCTACTCATGAGACTCGTGCATGAAGATTCTCACTTTAATTTTTATCCAAATGTCAACGTCCCTGAATCGTATTTTTATCACATATTAGCGGCCCGCCCCGGCTTCGCGCGTCTGCAATGTTACCTACCCTCGTCTATTCGTCTTAGCGTGATGTTATATAGCCTAAAGTCTTCCTCGATAAATGGGCTATCTAACAATGAAATTATTTTTCAAATAGGTTTAGTAGTTCCTGAGATTAGCGTGTTCAAGCAAACAAACAAACAAACTCTTCAGCTTTATAATATTAGTATAGATTCATTACGTGTTTACTTTACCACCCTTCGGGGTGAATAAAGGCGTGTAGTAACTCTTCTTAAGAAAAAACATTGATATATTATGCTGATAGAGGAAATTAATATTTAAAATTTCTTTAATTTAGATTTAAAAACAGTTCTTTACATATCATAATTTTTGTGGAGATGTTAATACTAGGCCGCAGTTCTTACTTACACCTACTATCCATGTGAACTGCATGCTTATTTGCCAATTATGCGAGATAAAAGAACTAGAACTGTTCTGGTAAATTATTTATTAAATTATGCGTCATACGCTCATGCGATGCGTCAAAAGTATTGTCAGTGCAATGGACCTTGGTATACATCCGGTGTAATTAAAACGGGTGCATTTTATGTTTTAAAGTTAAAATGAAAACGCTGTTAGATCCAATTCTAAGAATATATTGAATGAAGTATTATTACTAAAGATACAAGTTCAGTGTGATTTCAATATCTAAAATGAATAGCTTAACAGCGTGTGTCTAAAAATACGAACAAAAAAAGTAAGACTAGACCTTTCTTTTTTATTAATTTCTTTCGTATTCCCGATCGAATATCGTATCATTAAACATTGTTGTTACTATTATAAATATCAATAAAATATCTAAATCTTTTGAAAGATATTTACAAAAAACTGTTTTTTTTTCCAGATCCAATGTAACGTTTGATCTTAATCGAAAACTGGCAAACCGTTTTAATTATCAAGATCCTTCTTCAACCTACCAGTTTTCTTCAGTTGAACAAAGTACTCTCAGTCAAAACAGCCGAAAGATTGAATAATTTCAAGAAGAAAATAAGTCGCTATTTCATATAGCAAGCCAATTACCATATCGACACGTAATAAAGACTGAATTTTCGTTGTCACGCGGCTTACTGAAAACTGTCAGCGTTGACTCGGAACCTTCCTCGAGAATGCAAAACTTCGCAATGTCATGCTATTGTATTTTTATTAATGCAACGAAACAAAAGTTTTCGAAGCTGAGTACTATACTTCGAGGATTATACTAAAATGTTAACTAGTGTTATTTATCCCCGTAGTGAAGTTTGGGTAATAGTACTATTCCAACGTTACTTCACGCCTGTAATCTTCTAAGGGGTAGGCAGAGGTAAATGCATGCATTCAAGCATACATGCAAACAACCACGATTCGCCGGTTACGTTTTGGCCCATGTAACAGGTGACGAGCCTGTTGCCATCTCCGAGCACATTACTAAACTCCGAAGTACTGGGAAACTTCCAGAAAATGGAAAAATCCCAATAGAACCAGAGATAAAGGGTTTTAAATCGTTATCTCTGATAGTCCGCGACCCGGGAATCGAGCACAGGACCTCCAGCGTAGTAGTGGCCTGCTACCACTAGGCTACTGAGGCAGTTAAATATATATAATTATACTATTCTAAGTATAATGTAATCCACGAAGATGAGTATATTACAGGAGTTTTAGGGGAAAAAAGCAAAATTGATCTGTTAATACCTGTCTATAGAAGCAACGTGTCTGCTGTCTATTACATTAGAACCCGAGTTTTTAAATTGAAGTGTAAAAGTTGCGGTTTAAATTGTTAATAATCCTAATGTGTTAAGTCACAATAAATTTAAAATTAAAATTATATAATACTACAAAATTGAAATAAAACTAGTTTTCGGATTATCTCGCGTATTTTAAACTAAAATGATGATTGACAATTAGTAACTTTTGTAATTAAAGAAAAAACGGAAAGAAAAATTCGTAAGTTCACTCGCATGTGTTCTTGCGAAAAATGTACAATTAGTCATTTTTGTGTTAATCCTGAACGCTACGCAAGACGTTTTCGAAATAGATGGAGGTAGCACATAATAATTTTCAAAACTGCTGTCAGACAAATGTCACCTCAGTCTGCCCGAGACCACTGGTTCGATTTTGAATAATAATTTTAGTTCAATATACGCGAGATAAATCCGAAAACTTGTTTCATTTCAATGAGTGTAGCTCGCGTAAACTTTAGATCATACCACTCAACGCACAAAAACATTGTAAAAGCTTTTGCAATCATACATTTCTTTTTTGTATCATCGCGACGTTATTGAAAGAATAGAAGCAATGAAGTATCACAGTATACCTACATAATATATATATTATTCATCTCTATTCTATGACAGTACCTTGGCTTCTGTACATTACTCACTGATATAAAACATAACAATTTCCGTAATTGTACAGTTGCGAACATGAAAAATGACATCACAAAGTACAGTCGCGCACAAATATAAGTGAAGCTTAATGAACCGGGCTAATGCCCTCGGACCCCCAACGAACGGATGCCAGAACGTTTCCGTTCCAAAAATATCCGGACGCAAATAGCACGCGCCCTTAATGAAGGGCAGACTCGGCTGTAATTCATAACTAGGGGAGATAACCAGGTGTTAGGCTGACTTAACACTGTTGATTTGGAAAATATTATATTTTGGGTGTCATTTGAATATGTTTATAGGGTTCATTCATGCAGTTTACTAACCTCACATTTGTCACACCGCGGACACTCCGCCAAAATTCCATACAAACGCTTAATTTGGTTTCACACGCGCACCTGTGTGCGTAGCACGTACAAAATACCAATCGTCCGAGAGGAAGGGGTTGTGTATGTGTGCAAATCGGGCGGGACGTCGAAGTGTCCATTCTATACGTAGTATTATTACATATTCTCTGCTTTTGTTCACTGTGTAGTAGTACCTACTAATAGGTATCAAAGATACAAATCAAGGTTTGTACACAAAACAAAATGAAAAGGTATAAGTTATAACATCACTGAAATTTAATTTTGAGAACCTAAATATTTTTAGCTCTCTGGAATAAAAAGTTAAAAATTTAATTTTAGTCTAGAGAGCGTCTGCTATGAGCGGAAAAGATAGTAAATAAGTAAATACGCTCACAATCCCATACTACAAAAAAAATGCAACTGGTACTAAATATATCACAAACAAAAAATTGCTACCTCATTTTACGTGTACACTAAAAAAATTGTTTTGCAAGAGCTTACTTGTTTTGAGCACCACTTTCTCCGCATAGCTATAATAATATGTACATTTGTGCCAAATTACAGCGTTCTATGTAGTACTAAGAGTCTATGAGATGTTAGTGTTCGGCACTATCGTCTTCAGGTTAGATGGTAATGTATGGCCCCGTAATAACTATCACAGAGATATGACACCTTAGGTCTCAGGGTTGGCAGCACATCTGCATTTTGACCTCTGGTTTTATGTAGATGTCTATACGCTCCAGTCAACACTTAACATAAATTGTTTTAAACTTTTACGATTTGTGTTCATATTTTTATATTGTAAACGGGACTTAATCGCGTACTATTTTAATCGAAGTATGCAACGGCCGAAACGTCGAGTGTCGAGGTAAATACTTCGATTGAAATAGTACGCGATTAAGTCCCTTTTACAATATAAAAACCGGACAAGTGCGAGTTCGACTCGCGTGGTGAGGGTTCCGTAATTTAAATAAATATTTTCGAAAATATTACCGGCAGGGGGGGTTATATTATTAAGAATTTTCGATTTAATTTGAATACTCAAACTTCTTACAGGTTATCCAGTAATCTATAGGCATAGAACTATTTTCCAAATTTTTTTCAAAATTTTTATATCAGTAGTTTCGGAGATAAGAGGGGGGAGGAATGGTCAGTTTTCGTCGTTTTTCTTAAATAACTTCAAATTTGTTTATGCAAAAATTATAAAAACATATATCTGAGACGCTGATGTGGAGGAACGGGTGGAAGTGTTCCTCCGACGAATAGAGAGGATCCTCCGACCAGGCGAAGTGGTAGCGCCTGGCGCGCCGCGACCCAACGATTGAGGTTGGGAAGTTGTATATATGCCAACTCTTGAGAAATCTTCGCATGTGCGATGTAGTTCGAATGCACGCCATCTACCGTACTAGACAAGTACTGTGAGGTTTTCATATGTTATCCACTAGTTGGCGCCTTAATGTAGTGGACGCTACATCACTCCCCTCCAAGACCGGAGGTTGATATGTATCGAGGCAGCTGTCGATGTGCCAATGCCATAATCCCATGCCGCAAGTCCCAGTGAGTCGGGTGCGAAGGTCCTCAGTGAGTCGAGATGGTCGCTTCTGCGGTGATGCGAAAGTCCCCTTTGAGTCGAGGTAGTCGCTGCGTAGTAGCTACTGCGTCCGTCCACGCAGTACTGACGCTGATGTGGCTGCAGGGTAGTACAGGCTTGCGCGGTCGTTGCAGGCGTGTGGAGTATCCCTGATGAAGCCGAGGGTACTGGCTGGCGTGACTTGATTACCGCTCGATCAGGTGCTGGTGATGTGAGGGATGACGTCGTCGAAGGTGCTGCAGAGAGTGGCTGGTGAGAAGGTTGCTTCCAATCACGTCGGGGTCACCACTGTGGAGGAAAGGGTGGAAGTGTTCCTCCGACGAAAAGGGAGGATCCTCCGACTAGGCGAGGTGGTAGCGCCTGGCGAGCCGCGGCCCAACGATTGATTTTTTTTTTTTTTTTTTTAGGTCGGGCTTTGTTTAGGCGGCCTGTCTCAAGAGGGCACTAGTCTACTTCACCGGGCAATCGGCGAGCGCAGTAGGCGCTCCAGCCTAAGCCCAACGATTGACGTTGGGAAGTTGTATATATGCCAACTCTTGAGAAATCTTCGCATGTGCGATGTAATTCGAATGCACGCCATCTACCGTACTAGACAAGTACTGTGAGGTTTTCATATGTGTTCCACTAGTTGGCGCCTAATGTAGTGGACGCTACACTGACAACAACCTCTTTCATTTGATATGTCACATGACACAGTTTACGAATTAACAGTTTACTTTTTTTTTTTTAATTTTCTGATTACCCCCCGAAAGTGCCCCCCCTGCTTAAAATTTATTATTTTACTTGACGTGTTCATCTTCGGGTCACCAATTTACATATATTCATCAAATTTCAACTCAATCGGTCGAGTAGTTTCGGAGCAAATTGGCTGTGACAGACGGACAGACAGACAGACAGACAGACAGACAGACGCACGAGTGATCCGATAAGGGTTCCGTTTTTCCTTTTAAGATACGGAACCCTAAAAATATGAACACTTAACATAAGTAAGCAGCATGCTTGTTATATGGTGGTGTCTATGCGCTCGAACTCCGAGATTGGAATATCTCTCATACCAAAAGAAAGGCTTCGCAAATACTTAAACAAACTCGAAGTTGAACTTATGCTATTTAACGAGAAACGTGTATTTAAACGATGAATAAATCAACGAAATGGCTGCCATGCTTTCAACGTCAATCAATCATTGGAATTGCTTAATGAGCATATTCGAGTGGAAAATTGTAATTTTTCAGTTTCCCTACCGGATGCCCCCAAAATTCAATTTGAAGATGATTTTACGAGTATGATTGCTCGGAAATGATTTGCTATTCTGTATATGTACGTAACTTCACGCCTACATTTCACGAAGAGGTAGGCAGCTATGCTATTGCAACTCCCCTTTAAGTAAATTAGTTCTTTCTCTCGTGTCCGTTTGTATTGTCATGTATGGGGTAATGTTTTTTTTATGTAATAGAAGTGGCAAGCAAGCATGCAGTTCACATTGATGTTAAGTGATGACTGCAACCTATAGATACCCACACTAAGACCAAGGTCAAAATGCAGATGCGTTACCATTCCTGAGACCTAAGGTGTTATCCTCTGTGCCGGAAATTACAGGGCCGTACATAACCACCTGACCGGAAAACAATAGTGCTGAATACTACCATTTACCGGCAAGTAGTTTAGGTAATTGCAAAACGACTGCCTTATTATTTACTTCCACAGGTCTATAATAAAGTATGCTCAAATATACCGACACTGTTTACACTACGTACAAAAAATGCCAAAAAAGTGATAGAATCATGGTTAATTCAACAAGATTATGCAGAATCAGAGAAATTGATAACATATTACTCATAAATAAGTATTCATATAAAGACTTCTACACACACATACATACACCCAAGCACACTCAATCATCACTCATTCACACTCGAACACTCATGGACACTACACTCAAACACTCATTCACACTCTCACATTGGATCGTCCATCGATCATCCCAATATCGATTCATGATGTATTCTAAGGTTTTTGCCAGCTTCATTACTCATGCTCATTTTTTTATCTTATTAATTTAATTTAAATTGTAATGTACTTAACTATTTTTATTTATATTTTTTTTTCTCAAATTACCGAACCGTTGTCTTGTTTTTATTTTAATAGAAATATGTATGGAAATATTTAAGGACCACTGCGATACAAGCCTAGCTTAGTGCAGGGTCCATTGTAAATGTTTACGCTTATATAAGAACAATGTTTAATATAGAATAAATAAAGAAAAATAAATAAAATAAAAATAATAATGCGGTGGTGGCTACGCCCGCGAGTTCCGTCACTTGAGCTCTTCCACCAGTAAAAAAATGTTGTAGGTCTTTGGAAAATATTGTGGGTGTGATACCATTTCTTATGTAAATATTGGCATAGGATCAAGTATCCCTCTTTCTGAGATGGTGGGTGAGGGTAACCTATATTGGACCACTTTTGACATATTATATTAATTGCACCTGTGCAAAGTCGGGGTGAGGCATTAGTGGTGGATGTATATATAGTGAAGTAAAATGGAAAACTATCATAGCTAAGTAGGCTTGAAAAGTTTACGAATAATAGTCGATAACTTACAAAATGTACCGAGAAACGGAACTCTACATTGTGCACGACACGTACTTGGTCGGTTGTTTTAGGGTCATAGCCCACTAGAGTCACCCAGCACCCAACCAGCGCCCAACCGCCTCGAGCGGTCTGCGCTCATTACATCAACGCCGCTCAATATCGTCTTGACTACAAGCCGTCAACGCGCGGGCGGCGTGCGGTCCACGCGTAGACGGCGATTGAACCACTCGGTCACCACTAGAGTGTCTTGCGTTGACTTTCCATTGCCATCTCGCTGTTCCCAAGTGGACCGCGAGCGGTTCAAAAGTAAGATCGCGTCGTTAACCCGTGGACCACCTGTCGACAACTAGTGGACGCCTCGAAACGAGGCGGTGCAGGTTGGGTACCGGGTGGCTGTAGTGAGCTATGACTCTTAATGGAAAACCCGCTACCACTTCGCCATCGAGACAGTATAATATTATTCTGAAATTAATTTATGCTATTTATCAAAAATCTTATTAAAATGCTTGCCTCTGATAAATTCATGCTCATTAATAAAGACGCTTGTTTAATACTTAATATGCTCTATTTATAATAATTCCAGTCTATATAATAATATATTTTTCGAGGTTTTATACTATTTGCATACCTACATACATATTATTTACAAGATACATGTATGTTCGCAGTGTTACAGCGCTAATATTGGTAGATTGTTTTTGCTGTAATATTTAAAAATATAGAAAACGGTATCTAGTTAAAACTATATTTAATTTTAACAAGAAACTGAAAACTTTAACCATGACTGATGTTGATTTACTTTATATGATTTTTATTGATTATTTACTCGGTTGGGAGAGCGGCTGGACTAAAGATCCCAGTGGTCGCAGGTTCATTTCCCGCCTTAAGTTTTTACACAACTCGCAGTTATTGACTTATCAAGAGTGCTTCATAATATAAAATCCACCTCATCTTCTTATTAGTGCAAGAGAGCTTAAATAAATAATCTATATATCTAAAAATCAATTGCTGTTCGTTAGTCTCGCTAAAACTCGAGAACGGCTCAACCGATTTGGCTAATTTTTGTTTTGAATGATTTTTGTAAGTCTAGGGAAGGTTTAAAAGTTAAGGAAGGTTTAAGAAAATATGAAAAAGTTAAAGGGAATAATAAAAAACACTATTTCATTTTCCCATACAAATCCGTATATCAAACCTTTGACACATCATTTCATTTTGAGGCAATACGAAGTTTGCCGGGTCAGCTAGTTTTGAATGAAAATACTACTGTCAGTTTAAATCTTAAAGCGAAATAGCGAGACTTCGATTTTAAAAATATGAGATCAAAAAGAATCTACTAATACCTACTAGCCCTGTAACACTACGAACAAACATCCCTTGTGAATAATTGTGTATTCAAATAAGCTTATTCAAAGGGATTTCCAATAAAAAAAACCCCTTCAAATGTCACTTTGATCCGTACCAATTCATATTCAGCGCGAATCAAACAGATTTATCCTCAAAATAAGACCGGTATACATAATGTCCTATTCGATTCCAATTTCAAAATACTGATCAAGTTTGCGCGGGAGCAAACGAAGCAGGAAACATGGCTCCGCTTCCGCCGTCGTTTCCTGTGACGTCAGCCCGTCTGTCTGATCTTTGGGCGCGTGTCACACCGTTGTGTTTGTTTCGAGTATTTTAAATAATTAAATATTCATATGGCTCTAATGGAGAGGTAGTAAGTGCTGATGCAATTTTAAGATATTAAATTTAGTAAATAACGTATATTTATTTTGTTAATGGTTTTTATTTTAGTAATATTATAAACTAGCTGTGCCCGCGACTTCGTCTACTTGAGAAAAAATATGATTGTTCAGTATCAGCTAGTATAAAAGTAGCGTAAGTTACTCCTTATTATATCAGCTATCGGCCAGTGAAAGTCCCGTCAAAATTGGACACTCAAATTCTATGTATTTGTATGTAGTTATGTATGTATGTATGGTTGTATGAACATCATTTACTTTCCGATTCAGAAATCGAGTAGTGGCCTACTATCACTAGGCAGGTAACACGTATAGTCAAATCATAGAAACAATGATTAAAAATAGTAGGTTATTTATACATTTATACTAGCTGTTGCCTGCGGTTCCGCCCTCGTGTAGGTCGCGTTTCGCGTAACCTATGGCAACTCATCAAATCATACCATGGCATCCCACAGGAACATATTTTCGGGATAAAAAATAATAAATATCCTATGTGTTAATCCAAGTTAACTTCTATATTTGTACCAAATTTCATGAAAATGCGTTCAGCAGTTTTTGCGTGAAGGAGTAACAAACAAACAAACATACAAACTTTCGCATTTATAATATTAATAATACGATTGTCCCCCTACAACGCCCTAAGCCGAAGATCGGACCCGCAGGGGTCTGCCTTAAGCAGTTATGTAAATTTATTTATTTTGAGAGCCCTTTCCAGTCGCCATTTGCCCGAAAAGTCGCCTACATAACTCCATTAAAAAAGAGTATTTGATGATATAAAATAATAACTGCCTCAGTAGCCTAGTGGTACACAACAGGCCACTACTACTACGCTGGGGTCCTGGGTTCGCTTCCTGGATCAGGGGTTATTAGAGATAAAGGTGTTAATTTTTTATCTTTGGTTCTATTGGGATTTTTCCATTTTCTGGAAGTTGCCTAGTACCTCGAAGCTCGGTAATGTGCCCGGAAATGTCAATAGGCTCGCCACCTGTTATGTGAGCCAAAACGTAACTGGCGCATCGTGGGTGTTCTTTGCATGTATGATATATATATATATATATATATATATATATGTATATATATATATATTTTATTTATTAAAAGTGGCAAACAAGCATGCAGTTCACATTGATGTTAAGTTATGACTGCAGCCTATAGACACCCACACAATGACCAGAGTTAAAAAAAAATGCAGATGCGCTGCCACTCCTGAGGCATTAGGTGATATGCCTCTGTGCCTGAAATTACAGGGCCGTACATTACCACCTGACCGGAACCTATTAATAAAATAAGACCTATTTAATTGCTGTTGTTATAGGAATATGTTTGAAAATAGGTACAGAACATTTGAATTAGGTTCTCATTTCACAGTTAAGCACGGTTTGATCGTTATGTTGTGTACAAGTTAGGTTAGGTTAGATTTAAATGAGGATAATGCGCAAATAGAGAGGCTATTTGCGCATTATCCTCATTTAAATCTTATTAGTTAGAAATGTACGTAAATGCTACGCAGATTTTAGCTTGAATATCTGAATGTGCTTATAGATTTCTAGGTTTCCTTTTAATTTCATTATACGTATGTAGTTACTATTGCCGTAACGTTTGAATTTCTAACAACAACCGTTTAGTTGACAGACAGACGGACATAGAGAAACTATAAGGGTTCGATGTTTACTACGAAACCCGAAAAGCAACTATTATTTAAAGTTTTATCAATAAACAGAATCACGAAACGGTGTAAGGGCGGCCCCGCCATACCTTCAAGCAATCAGTTTCATGTTTCAAAAATTTCCATGCAAACATTTTTCAGCGACAGTTTCAGGTTGAGATATATATAAAAGATTGCATAAATAAGATGGATAAACGGTCTTTCTAATACCTCACAATAATGATGTGTTAAAGATTGTATGTCTGTATATCATAAAAGATCGCTATATAGTTTATAATTAACTGGCTAAGCCCACTGAAATAAAACTAGTTTTCGGATTAATCTTGCTTATAAGATTATTTAAAGTAGACTTTAAATAATTAAATATTTAAAGTAGACTTTAAACTTTAAATAATTAATAAACCCAAAACGTCGGACAAACGCCAGCATCCGAAAACTAGTTTTATTTCAATGAATGCAGCTCCCGATAACCTAAGAACATACTAGCTAGCCCAGTCACAGCTAGCGCTTCACTGAGCGCAGAAACCAAAATAGGTATAATGTTTGATATATTTTTTTTATTTAACACTCACAACCCTCACTACACCCTCATACTAGGTTTAAAACTGTGTCGTGGGTACGTTGTACACACACAAATATCCTGATCCGAAACAAATATCTGTAAGCCATATAACTTATTTTTCCCGGAGCGGGGATCGAACCCTTATTCGAGTTCTATTATATCACTTACTATAAAATTAAACATCTAATATAAATATATATTAAATAATATATAACGATACAATAAACAAGAACGATATATTCCGATATGGAAACAATTGAAGTGTTGAAATACCAGACTCATCCGTCCGGCACTGTGTGGTCGACTGAGTGACGGATCGCCAGAAATAACGCACGATTTCGGAAACAGTTCCGTTTCGATACAAATACGATTCGTCGATATTGAAAACTTTATTATTTAGTTTATTCGTTTTATTTATTAGTTAACCTGAACTAAAAATGTGGATAAACGATGTTTAGATTAATTTATATATATAAAAATCAATTGCTGTTCGTTAGTCTCGCTAAAACTCAAGAATGGCTGGACCGATTTGGCTAATTTTGGTTTTGAATGATTTTTAGTAGTCCAGGAAAGTTTTAGAAGGTAAGAAAATATGAAGAATTTGAAGGGAAATAGTAAAAACCATAATTTCATTTTCCTGTACAAATAGTCCGTATCTATCAAACTTTTGACACATTATTTCATTCTGAGGCAATACGAAGTTTGCCGAGTCTGCTAGTTTGCGAATAAAAATGATGAACAATTAATTTACAATCTACAGCTGAACCAAATAAATAACTTAATCGCTTTGGTCCTCCGATATGAATGCTTTTTTGTACGGCCTGTGATGGAATACCGATAATCTGTCTGTAGTTTTCCTATTGCTCTTATAAGCGGTACGAAGAAAAGGCAACAAAAATCGAAAACGTAATCGAGAAATAAAGCCATTACGTTGAATGGTCAAGTCACTGAACGGTGTAGTTGCAGAAAAGTACTGCACAGTACTTAATTAATATTAGTTTTTTTATATTATATTTTTCCCCAATAACACAAACAGGTAAAAATTTTTTTTTTTTAAGTTACTGGATTCTTTCAATAAATGATTTATCTTGTAATATTTTATTATTACCAATACTAGCATAATCTTTCTGTCAATTTTACGTTTAAGTTCCGTCTCTACGGGAGAGGCATTAGAGGCAAAGTCTCTCAATGACACCAACCAAATTCCACGCGGGCGGAGCCGCGGGCACAGCTATTTTTTTTTTTTTTTTTTTTATATCTGAAGATTGACAGACAAGCAAACGGGCCACCTGATGGAAAGTGGTCACCGTCGCCTATGAACATTTGCAACACCAGGGGAGTTGCCAACGCGCTGCCAGCCCTGAAGGACTCTTTTGACGCCATTTTTGAAGAACCCCATATTGTAGCACCTAGGGAACACCTCAGAGGGAAGTTCGTTCCACAATTTACACGTTCTGGGCAGGAACGAACGTGAAAACCGCACCGTTGAGCACTGCCAGGTGTCCAGTCGGTGTGGGTGGAACTTCTCTCTTCGGCGGGTAGTACGGTGTAGGAAAAGAGACGGTGGCACCATGTCAAACAGCTAGTTACCAAAAAAGGATTTCAAGTTCGATATACCTCAATATACAATAAAAACTCGTAAATTGTGTAGAAAGGATATTCCGACACGGAAACTATAGCAAAGTGTTAAAACACTCGACTCATCCGTCCGGCATTTCCCGTTCTGAATGACGGATCGCTAGAAATAACGCGGTTCCGTCGACAATTTTGGAAACGCTTTTTTGGTTGTGACTCCGTTATTTATAACCATTCCTGTTGCCACAATCTCTAACTGTTTTTCGGACCAGACATAGTTAGAATACTTCAGCGACAGTATTGCTAAAACTCAAAAAAGAACTGGACAGTCAATCATATTCGCCAATAATGCCATATGCTGATAAATTGCCTCAGGAATGGCAACACTTTGAAAACACTGGTTTTATGTAGACGTTTATAGGCTACACTACAGTAGTCACTCACAATAAAGCCTGTACTTGTTAGTCTTTCATAACATAAAAAAATATTCCACTGACAGTCTTCGAAATATCAAGTCTATGAAATTGAATGAACTTTTCCAATATCTTAAAGCTATCAACACACTTCATTTTAAAATATTCGAAAAGAGAACGCGGGCAAGTGTATTTTAAAAGCCGCCTGGTAGATGGGCCTCTGATTGGTTAAATTGAGTTTGGAGATTTTTGTTTCGTTCCCAAAATTGTACGAAGAGGAAAAACCAAATAAAATGGAATGCAAAATGAAAAGGGAGTAGGATGAAATGCAGATAGTTGTAGAGGCCAAGGACGACTATGACTGTTTTTTTTTATGGTACGAGTAGTGGCAAACAAGCATACGGTTCTCATTGATGGTAAGTGAATCCAACAGCCTATGGACATCTACACCAAAACCGTGGGTTAATACGAATTGCCACTCCTGTGGCCTAAGTTGTTTTGGCTCTGTTATAGAAATTATTACGGGGCCATACATTAACATCTAACCGGAACACGATAGGGCTGAACACTACCATTTGGCAGCAAATATATTAGGTAAGGTGCGCATTAAACGTATTGCCATTCCTGTGGCCTAAGTTATTTTGGCTCTGTGATAGTTATTATAGGGCCACACATCTGTTATTCAATTAGGTATTAGAGAAATCAAACCAATACTGGTTTGTTGTTAAAATATAAAAATAATATGTGTACATACCGTGACAATCAGTTGCAAAAATCTGAAAAAAAAATGTTATTTGTATGATTTTAAAAATATGAAGGAATAGATTTTTATTTTGTACTGTCGTATAGCGTTATTATTATATTTTAAAGCATAAAAAAAATAAAACGATCTGTTTTATTACATCCATATTACTCTGCGTGCTTTATCATCAAAGGTACCAAATATGATAGTATTGTATGACAAATGTTTTTTTTTTTATGTAATGGGCCTGGCAAACAAGCATGCAGTTCACAATGATATTAAGTGATGACTGCAGCCTATAGAGACCCACATGAAGACCAAGGTCAAAATGCAGATGCGTTACCACTCCTGAGGCCTAAGGTGTTATGCCTCTGTACCGGAAATTACAGGGCCGTACATTACCACCTGACCGGAACACGATAGTGCTGAACACTACCATTTAGCGGCAAGTATATTAGGTAATGCGGTGGTGCCTACGCCCGCGAGCTCCGTCACTGAAGCTCTACCACCAGTAGAAATTACAAATTACAAATGGTATTGTATGATCCCGTAATAACTAAAACAGAGCCATAACAACGAAGGTCTCAGGAGTGGCAACGCATTTGCACTTTGACCTCTAGTCTTTGTGTGAGAGTCTATAGGCTGCAATCGTCAATTAACATCGATGTGAATCCCATGCTTGTTTGCCACCTTCATCATATTAAAAAAATATCCTGCTATCTCTTGATTTACTGAGGCAGTTGTTTTTTATGTAATGGAAGTGGCAAACATGCATGCAGTTCACATTGATGTTAAGTGATGACTGCAGCCTATAGACACCTATACAAAGACCAAGGTCAAAATGCAGATGCGTTACAACTCCTGAGGTCTCAGGTTATGCCCCTGTGCCGGAAATTAACAGGGCCATACATTACCACCTGACAGGAACACGATAGTGCTGAACACTACCATTTAGCGGCAAGTATATTAGGTAATGCGGTGGTGCCTACGCCCCACTGAAGCTCTACCAACAGTCAGTTAAATATAAACCGTAAAATGAAAAGACTGTGTCATAGCTGTAGCTAGCTGTAGCCTCATTGATCTACAGTTAACGCTTTGCAGTGTTTGCATTTTACCGCTGGGTCGTTAGTACTAAATGACAGAAACATTGGTTCACTGTGACCTCGGTTTATGCGATTAACGGCCAAATACTCAAACGTCACTTAAATGTAAGTGGGACTTAAAAGTCTTCTGTCTTTATAAAACACGTTCAAACGATAGAGATAGCGCATACTTGAGGGTTAAAATTGAGTTACGTTTGAGTATTCGGCCATAATTCTCGTAAAACTAGTTGAAAACAAAAGAGTTTTAAAGTTGTTCACTTTCAGATTGATAGAGGCAATGAACAAAAATAAAATGGGTTACACAAATTACATACTGGATATTCTACTATATTCTTTGTAGACCTTTAACAAACTGGTGACTGAAACGAAAAACCAAAGCCAAAAAGACACCCAAAACGTACGAACCATTGTCAACAATGCGCGCCAATCGCGCGAATATTTTCCTTTTTTAATAAATATATATATATTTATATAAATATTTTTCTTTTTTTTTAATCCTTTTTTTTATGTAATGAAAGTGGCAAACAAGCATGCAGTTCACACTGATGTTAAATTATGACCGCAGCCTATAGACACTTACATAAAGACCAAGGTCAAAACGCAGATGCGTTACCATTTCTGAGGCCCAAGGTGTTATGCCTCTGTGCCGGAAATTACAGGGCCGTACATTACCACCTGACCGGAGCACGATAGTGCTGACACTACCATTTAGTGTCAAGCATATTAGGTGATGCGGTAGTGCATACGCCGGCGAGCTCCGACTCTGGAGCTCTTCCACCAGTAAGATGTGCGGTAGTTAATCAACAGTCGCACGAAGGGGTTTTTTTTCGCAACAGTATGAATTGCTTGTACAGACTAATCGCGATAGCACAGAATCTTTCGGAATCGCGTCATTGTGAAAATATGACCAAAACATAAGGAAGCTATCAACCGCAATTTTTAGAAAAAAAAAACACCGGCTTCTTACAAACATCAGGCACGTCTACAGATAGTGATTGGTGCAGAACCGAAGGCTTATCGGTATCGCAATCGAAACGTTAACTTAGTACGTGAGTCCCGATTTGATTCTTGGTTGTCTTTTGATTCGGGATTATTTTGTATCGATTTTGTTTCGATGTTTGTAGGCAACTTTTGTACGTGGAACTTTCTTCATTTCCTTTTGTGGCCATATAAACGATTACGGAACCATCTGGATATCGATAATCGGTGATATATTTTGCCGATACGTTGTTGTGTAGGAGCACTATACAGATAGAGTCACAGAAAAACTGGCGTTGGTCGTGAAAAACAGTGGCTACAATAGAATAAAAGTTTGAAAACTGATGTAAAAATATAATTGGAACTAGCTTGTGTCCGTGACTTTACCCACGTGTTCTTAAAAATTCCGTAAGGAATCTCTGAACAGGACAGACATTCCTATATGTTACAGCCGTATATACTGTACCAGTGTTATTTTTTATGTAATGGGAGTGACAAACAAGCATGCAGTTTACATTGATGTTAAGTGATGCCTGCAGCCTATAGACACTTACAAAAAGACCAAGGTCAAAACGCAGATGCGTTACCACTCCTAAGGTGTTATGCCCCTGTGCAGGAAATTACAGAGCCGTACATCACTACCTGACTAGAACACGATTGTGCGGAACACTACCATTTAGCAAGTATATTATAGGTAAATAAAATACACAAGAAAAAAAACGTACGTTTATTTATCCTAAGTGGTATAATATACCTTTTTAATTAGTAATACTGTTTTCCAAAAGTAGAATTATGCCTACGCCCGCGAGCTCCGTCACTGGAGCTCTACCATCACGAAAAGTACAAAATTTCATCGAAATCCGTCCAGTCGCTTTAACGTGATTGATCAACAAACAAATAGTTGTATAAATAATCTTCTTACCATTTATAGTCTAACTGGAGCAATGTACCTACCTAATATAGGACATACGAGTATTCAAGTCTTAGTAATACCGAACATAGAGGTTATTAAACAAAGTCAGCTTAGTTTGAACATTGTTTTGGACACCGCACCGTTTCACAGATAATAATAATAAATTGTATTCCACTTCAGAGACATACAACATAATTGACCTACTGAAGAATCTTAATTGTAGCCTGTGAATATTAATGCATAAAAAAATATTTAAATCGGTACAGGCGTTTTCAAATTATCGGTGAAAATAAATTTTAAAAAAATCTGACGAATTGATAACCTCTCCTTTTTTTCCAAGTCGGTTGAAAAGAATTCCAGTCTACTATTTCATAGAAACACACAAGAAAAGTTATTTTATATTTATCCTTAGTGGTTCAATATACCTTTTTAATTAGTAATGCTGTTTTCCAAAAGTAGAATGACTTATTGCTGGGCAAGTCTTTTTTCCTGCAATATTGTTTTTCGGACAGTGCACCGTTCCATAGACGTTAAATATACGCCAGCTCAGTACACCTAATTTACCTACTAAAGAGTCATAGTTGTATTCCATCCTGAGAATATAAATGCACAAAAAGAAGCCTCTGTCTACTTTTTTAAATTTCTTTATATTTAACCTTAGTGGTTCAGCATACCTTTTTATTTAGTAATGCTGTGTTCCAAAAGTTCACCGCCAAGCTCTCTCCAAAGTCAGCAAAAATCCGCTACTTAGCATTTTACAACTAGAAAGAATACATTAACAGCACTCCTAGGGTACGTAAATGAAGTGAACGAGTGAAAACTTTGATATTTCAGCTTATTTCGTATTCTATGTAAAGAATTTGCTACTTCGGATGACACTTGGCTTTTTATAAATCTGTGACACTTGTCTGTTTATAAATGTCTCCGAACTCCGAATTTATGAAAGTTAACCTATCTTGTCAATAATTATAAATATTCTCGTTGCTCCAGCGACTGGCGGTAAGTGAAAGTAATATATATTATACATTAACCAATTAGAGTACGCCAATTAAAAAACGGCCGTGTCTATGCCCATTAGATGGCGCTACTATCACTGCCGTCTATTGGACCATCAGAAACTTAGTAAAACCAAATTAATAATCCCTAGAGACAAATTGATAGGTACAAAAACTAGATAGAGGCACCACCGCATTATCTGCCGCCAAATGGTAGTGTTCAGTACTATCGTGTTCCAGAGACATAATAACTTTTGGCGGTTTAACTGTGGAGTTGCCATATTGAAGGTTATAGCGTGTTCAGGTTGTGGAGGACGGATAATGAGTAGAACCATATTGGTAATCGCCATATAATGCGGAATTTACACTGTTACATATTTGCGGTTACTTTAGGCGGGTTGAGGTGCGTATGCGCGGCTCTAAGGTGTAGGGACAACTGACTACGCAACGCTAAGTTAAGCTTGCGACGCCGTCCGGATGTTTATATTATAATGCTTAATAATGTGACGCTACAAAGGATTAAAATTCAAAGGAACTACATGCTTGATTGCCACCTTTGTTACAAAATAAACCGAAACAGAAAGTGACTGTGTTTTGTCACTCTTGAATATTTGCCATAGTTCTATAAATCTTACGGGTCGGTCACGGTCTTGACAATAATAAATATCAGGTGCCCAAAATGAACAACAAAAAGGAATAACATAAGACTTACTCTATTGCTGTTAATTTCCATAATATACTCGTAAGCGTTTTAACTAAGAAAATATTTCAAGCGAAATGCACTGTTTGCATATTAAAGTTGCCGTAATTTTGAAGCAAAATCCTGACTTGATGTAAAGAATGTTAAAATCTGCAAGATTCTTAAGATGCAAATTACTGGAAAAATTTAATGAGTTGCTTCCAGGAGTTTCATTCTTCAGCTATCGTTTTTGGTGAATCTTTTATGATAAAGGATCTTGCGCGGGAGATTACAGTTCAAATTGTTGTTAATATTTATTTAAGGATTGAAGTAACCTGTCATATTTTACCACGCAGTAACTTCAAACGTAACTTCACGCCTGTAATCCCCGAAGGGGTAGACAGAGGTTAATGCATGTATTCAATCATACATGCAAACACCCACGATTCGCCGGTTACATTTAGGCCCATGTAACAGGTGGCGAGCCTATTGACATCTCCGGGTACATTACCGAACTTCGAGGTACTGGGAAACTTCCAGAAAATGGAATAAATAAACGTAACTTCACGCCTGTAATCTCCGAAGGGGTAGGCAGAGGTAAATGCATGCATTCAAACATACATGCAAACACCCACGACTCGCCGGTTACGTTTTTGGCCCATGTAACAGGTGGCGAACCTGTTGCCATCTCTGGGCACATTACCAAACTCCGAGGGACTGGGAAACTTCCAGAAAATGGAAAAATCCCAATAGAACCAGAGATAAAGGATTTTAAACCGTTATCTCTGACAGTCCCCGACCCGGGAATCGAACCCGGGACCCCCAGCGCAGTAATTTAATAAGCCATACATTACCATACTTCCATTTGGTGGCATATAGATTAGGTTATGAGTTGGTGCCTATACCGTCAAGCTCCGAAACATAAACCAGTAAAAATATTACGCGTATTTCAAAGACTTTTAGGCTCATTTGAAAATTTCGATTAAAAAGCGGTTAGCTATTAAAAGGTTATCCAAACACTTTACTACGAGTAGTTTCAGGTTCCACTTCAATTAACATCTTGTTGTACATAAACGTTTTTGTAGGCGGATCTGGCGAAATAATTTGACAGCTCACTTCACACCACACTCCGCCTCACTTTGATGAGGTGGCAGATTGAACCACATTTGTAAAGGGTTGTGTACAATTAAACGAAATTTCCAGTTCAGCGGTTCGTAAACAAACGTGAAGCATTTTATTTTTTTTTATTTTGAATATCTAACATTTTAAGTGGCCAGGTCTAAGGTTAGTGCAAATCTGACAAGTAAGACTAACGGTAAAACTGATGATAGAAAGCTTTTAAAAATCCACTGTTCATCCCCACACACTTCCACTCTGTTTCCACCAAAAAAATGTTATGTAAACATGTTAGGTACAGCTTACAGGTTTCTCTTCAATTAACAGTATGCGAAACAATTTGACAGCTCACTTCACACCACACTACGCCTCACTTTGATGAGGTGGCAGATTGAACCACATTTGTAAAGGGTTGTGTCCAATGAAACGTTATCTTTTAAACTGATCACCAAATTTCCAGTTCAGCGTTACATAAACGCGGAGGTGAAGTTAAAGCCATTCCGATTGGTGAGACTATTATTGAAAATGTTGATATTATGTAGAAAGTTACTCTGCCTTACGTTGATGAAAGGGCAGATGGAATCACATTTGTAAAAGGTTGTGTGCAGTAAAAAATTGTTTGTGATTGTTATTGCATTGTTGGCAACTTACAGGCTGGCTTTTTATTCGGTGATTACTATTATCGATTATTATTACCAATAGTGTTAAAGTGGCCCCCATGTTTGGAATTAATAAACAGGTTTGGGTCAGTTATATACAAATATGTACCAATTTGTGAACAAAGTTAGCATATTTGATAAAAATTGCCTTAAATAGACGGACATATAGATGTCTGTCGACGATCAAAAAAGGGTTCCGTTTTTCGTTTCGAAGGACGGAGCCCTAAAAATCAGTAAAACAGTCAATTTATTTAAAATCAAATTATACCTATTACATAAGTACATTTGGTTCGTGAATAACAAAACGACAAAAGCGATACATTATCATTACTTATGAAAAGAAATAATTGATAAGTTGGCGGTACACAGATTATTATTTTTTTTTACCTTCCGTGCTAGTCGAAACTGTGTTACGGCTAGGTAAGAATCTCGCCCAAGCATATTCAATTATAACCGATAGAACTTAGAAGCTAATTTCCAATGTACTTCATATTTATAGAATACGATACATGTCGATAACCAGTTTCGATCATGCTTAACGCTGTAGTATACGCAAAACAATCAGATAGTGCTATGTATAATTTTAAGGTACAGTGAGAAATTTATTAAAATTTTGTTATACACCACACCACGATACCATGTTACCACATGTCTAAAAGTCCCCTTACGTCGTAAGAAGCTAATTTCACTGTGTTATCTTACAGCTGAAAGACAAACGAGTATACGTTTAAAAGCCTCGTTGGGGTTAAAATTAACCCCATCTATTAGTTCTGTTTAACGACACGTGCGCGTCGAGTAACCAAATGTTTACTTTGGGGACCAAAGACGGGCGTAGAAATATACTGTGACTTTAATGGTGCTATTCTTCAACTTTGAGAGCAATACGTTTAAAAAGCAAAGAAATACACGAAAAAACAGGTAATAGTGGGATGCGGATACGAGCGTAAAGGCATCTTGGTTTTTAAAAAAAAATAATTTATAGCAGTGCAAAATAATAATATGGCGATTGGCTTTACACAACCTATAATAGATGTCTTTATTGAGTTTAAGATGGCATTAATAAACCTGAGAGCATTATTGATCATTGCATTATGGTTGTGAATAAATTTATTCTATTTAATAAATAATTAATTCAATAAAAGAGATGTTGCGAGCTCGGCTCTGGTTCGTACATGTAAAATGAAAAATGGGTAAATTAAAGAAGAATCCGAAAATAATTTTTTTTTATATTATTACAATTATTTCATTCAAGAATATATTTTGGAGTTACAACCTTTAAATCGAACGATTTTATCATTTTCAACCATGTTCAAAATGGCGGCGATACAGCCGACGCTTGGGATAGTACATAGGTAGATAAAACAAAAATAATCGATTTTGATAGTATTTATAAAATATTACTTTTTTCTCCAGATGTCATGAAAATGTCAAAATGACATCGCCCGCCATATTCGCCATGTTCGTTTTGAGTTGCAATTCTAACTGCATATAATGTTTTGTAACTGCAAACAAAGCTAAATAAGTGAAAATATGCAGTTAAAAAAACGTTTTTATATTGATTTTGCCTGTTAATGATGTTGTGTACAATACATGGCCGGAGGTCCAAACATTTTTGCAACATCTCCTTTTAATAAATTTCTACAAATTTTTGGTTTTTATTACGGACTAGCTTACCCGGCAAACTTCGTATTGGCTCACAATGAAATCATGTGTCAAAGATTTTATAGATACGGACTATTTGTATGGAAAAATGAAATTATAGTTTTTACTATTTCCCTTCACTTTCTTCATATTTTCTTACCATTTAAAGCTTTCCTGAACTTCCAAAAATCATTCAAAACCAAAATTAGTTAAATCGGTCCAGCCGTTCTCAAGTTTTAGCAAGACTAACGAACAGTAATTGATTTATATATATATATATATATATATATATATATATATATATATATTACGTGTAGCGTACCGATATATGGAGGAAGCTATATGGTCGAAGATGATTACCCACACGTTGCAAGCACTTGGGTATAAAGACTCTTCATTAAAGTTGATATCAACTAACAAGTTTACTGTTGCTGAGATTTCACTTGTATATTTATCCATAAATATACAAATAAAAGGTCAATAATCAGAAATGATTGAACATAAATTCACTACAACACAGGGTCACATAACAATGACATCAAAATCGAAGCACCGCAGTCTGTTGAAGTTCACAATTGGAAATAATGGACATAACCTCAAACCAACCGTATAATCGTAAGGTGAATGACATTCATAGATCCCAGCTTTAGATTGTAAGGACAAAAGGTAATATCTGAATAGCGACCCTTGAGTGAGGTATATTCTGTCAAACACCATATTTCATTTGATTAGGCAGTCAGTTTTGGTGGTTCTAAGCCTTTGAAATGTGATTAAAATTTACTTTGAATTTCAAGATGCTTTGGCTTGTTAAGATTTTCAGTGAGGACTACAATATACTTAATAGATGTTTACTAGTCTTACGGCCAAATACTCAAACGTCTCTTAAATCTAAGTGGGACTTAAAAGACTTCTGTCTTTATAATACACGTTCAAACGATAGAGAGAGCGCACATTTGAGGGCTGCTTAAAATTGAGTGACGTTTGAGTATTCGGCCATTGGAGTTCCAGTGTCGGAGCTTGTTGACATTGGGTAGGGTTGACAATGCATTTGTATTTTGACCTCCGGTTTATGTGCAGATGTCATAGAGCAACACGGGCTACCGGCCGCGGCGGACAGGAGGGGAGTAGCCATATGCAGGCTTTCCCCTGTGTCAAAATGCAAGCACAAGTGTGCCTATGCCTGTCGCCTAGATGTTCAAATGTGTGCGTGAAATTGTTTACGTATTTTGTTAAAGTCAACATGGGAGTTTCGTAGTAATAGACGATTTTTGTAGTGTGTGTATCACGCGTATTTTTTACCCCCGCAAAAAATGACAGACTGTTTTTCATCGGTAATACGCGCTATGGCTACTCCACTCCGGTCCACCGCGGCCGATGGCCCGTGTTGCTGGGTGGTAGGTCAAAAGACTGCATACTTGTTTGCCACCGTAAAACAAAAAAAAACTTAGTAGTATGGCCTCATAATATCTATCACGGAGACAACACGTAAGGTCTCAGGAGTGATAACGCATCTGCATTTTGGAACTATGTCTTTGTGTAGATATTTAAAGGCTGCAGTCATTATATACAACATCCATGTGAACTGCATGCTTATTTTCCACTTTTGTCACATAAAACAACCATGTGAACTGGATGATTGTTTCCCACCTTCGCTATATAAAAAGAATACATCTTTATTTATGTCGAAACGGAATGTGGTCATCCAAAATAAACGTGACGTTTTCAATTATTGCGGAAGCGAAAGGCTTCAGAAAGTTGTAGAACGACCCGAGAAACACTGGGCAACCCCTTTGCCCTATCTAGGGGACTTGAGACATTAAGTCAATGTTATGTAATGGAAGTGGCAAACTAGCATACAGTTCACATTGATGTTAAGTGATGACTGCAGCCTACAGACACCCACACAAAGACCAAGGTCAAAATGCAGATGCGCTACCGCTCCTGAAGCTTAAGTTGTTATGCATCTGTGCCGGAAATTACAGGGCTGTACATTACCACCTGACCGGAACACGATAGTGCTGAACACTACCATTTAGCGGCAAGTATATTAGGTAATGCGATGGTGCCTACGCCCGCGAACCCCATCACTGGAGCTATACCACCAGTAAGATGTTTATGGATTGCAATATTCACATTAGGCTTCAGAGGTAGCAGGCCACTACTACTACACTGGGATCCTGGGTTCGAGCCTCGGGTCGGCGACTGTCAGAAGTAATGGTGTAAAATTCGTTATCTCTGATTCTATTGATATTTTTCAATTTTTAGGAAGTTTCCCCATACCTCGAAGTTTAGTAATATGCCCGGAGATGTCAACATGCTTGCCAGCTCTTACATGGGCCAAAACGTCACCGGAGAATCGTGGGTTCCGGAGATGTTTGCGTGTATGCTTGAATGCATTTACCTCTGCCTAGCCCTTCGTGGATTACAGGCGTGTAGTTACGAAGTTACATACAATTCCAACAATCTATTAGTATTCTTGGTATCACATATTTTGCGTATTTTTTTCTAGTCAAACATTCTATTTGTCCATTTGAATCATTTACAATATTCACGGACCTTTTAGTCTACGTATTACTAATATTTTTTGTTTGACTTTATTGATATTGATAGAGGATCGTAGACAGCTTGTGATAGAAAATTTACCGTCTTCCAGACCTTCGTTTATAACGATCTATTTATGATGACAGTCGTTCATTTTTTATAGGGATATAGTTTTATTGGAAACTCAGCAGAGTGACAAAGGTTGAGGCAAAAATTATTATTTTATTCATGGGTTTTCCATGTACGGTAAATAGACTCATTGTCATAAATATGTTGAAATATGTACAGTGCTCATCAAGAAATAATGCACATCGGGCCTATGAAAGTGACAATCGGCTAGTTTCGGCTTCATAGAGCGTTATCTCTGTTGCAAACAGCCTACGTAAGCATCCGAAGTCCGGTATTGGTCAAAACTTGATCAAAATGGTCGACAAACGTCAAATAGGTAAGGTGCGAAAGAGATAAAGCTCTGTAGGTTCGAAATAAGCCGACATCCCTTCCTGAGGTCGATGTGCATTAATTCTTGTTACTGTAACTGTATTTATCTGTCGTCACTTCATAAATATTTGTAAAAATTGCTTTTCAATCAAAAATGACCCGTTTGGTCTAGGTAGACCATACGGGTCATTTTTGATTGAAAGCTTATCTATTGCGCTCGTCGATAGAATATACCATAATCGCCACGCTTGGCATTCGGATTGGCGATCGCAGCGGTGGTAGTTTTATCGCAGGATCCTGACCATCCCGTTGTTGTACAGACTGAATGGTTTGACTAACATTGTTGAGTTAACTGACTGCACTAGCGAAAGAATTGTCTTCCACTAGTTGATGGTCCTCGCGACCCGATGAATAGTCGAATGCTGCATAATCGTTGCATGTTCCATTTCACACTTAATCGCATTGGCAGTTTAAGTTCAGAAACGACTCACAATATGAGTCCAATCGTTCGAACATATCAGGTTTTCTCATCCATTGACCGCTGAATGCGGGACAGGGGTCGATTATCAAAATTGATCGATAAAACGTTTAATTTTCATTTAGTTTGGAATCTTTGACTGTTTTTAGCTTAAATTCGTCCAACAACCCAATAATCCACTTGGCATTCGTCAAGAAATTTGAATAAATGAAAAAATTGTTTAGTGTTTTACTCTTTCCTTCTGTAGAGTAAATTTGGGACAGAGTGTATGCAATTATTTACACATTCATGCATAATTGTTTTCACCCGTGATTCACCAGTTACGCTTTTTCAGTGTCTTCCAAGTAACAGGCGGTGAGCCCTTTTCATCGGACATACTACTTAACTCCGACAATATCTCTTTTTCGGAAGATTCTATAACTCTTTACTAACATTTGATTAGTCCGTGAAGCGTTAGTCAAAATAATTATCTTTAAACCATTAACCTATCAAGACTTTTCACCCACGAAGGTTTCGTCTACTTTATTTTTTGTTTTTCGAGCTAGACCCCTGGCCTAATAAGCCAACCACAAACTCTATCTAACAAATTAGACATAAAAATGGATTCCATTCGAAACTTTTTCTAATGACTTTAAAAATACAGCCCAAAAGTGTTTACGGTCGATTTGTTTGGAATTGCTTTCAACAACACGCGACGGAAATTATGATATCGGGAGCAATCGACTCAAAAATAATAGTATTATTTACAAGAAGGCTACGATGGACTTAATTCGTTTTAGTGCTGAACTTTCTGTGTTTTTCCTTTCAATGTTTGGGAAAATTTATATTCTACGACAAAACAAAATAAGTTCTAAAACATCTTTTGTGGCACCAATCCCGTTAGTATTCATTGTGTTCATGTTTTTTGTAATTTTTTTATTCAATCTGATTTATTAATTTTATAAAATATTTCGCAATAAAACATGCTAGTGACTTAAATTGCTATAATAATATATTGCTGTCGCCATAAAGCAACGCAATAAAATGTGAAGGAAAAATTTGACCAATCAGACGTGGACTTCGGTAGCTCAGTTGCAAGAGTGGCTGGACTAGATTCCCAGTAATCGCGAGTTCGAGTCTCGCCTGAAGCCAAATTTTTCTTTCCATTTTACTTTATAAAATAATCTGATTTAAGTAAACAATTCACATGTATGTATCTTCACGCCAGGTCCCTAACGGGGTAGGCAGAGAGTGTAGAGCGCCAGACATCCCGGTTCTGACAAACCTCTCGTGCCTCGTCTACCTTCATCATTCTCTTCATACATGCACGCCGATTCCTAAGACTTTTGACCCCACCATCAGACAGAACTCGACCTATTTGGTCATGGTAGGTCAGCCTTGGTCTTCCTGGGCCTCTGCAACCATCCACATTCGCATTGTATATCTGTTTAGTCATTCGCTCATTCGACATTCTTTCTATATGCCCGAACCATCGGAGCATGCCTTTTTTCATTTTTACACCGATACTATCATTCACACAAAGTCTCTTTCTTACATCTTCATTACGAACGCGATCGGTGAGTGATACACCGCAGATCTTGCGCAAAGATCTCATCTCGACCGCGTTCAACTTTCTTTCATGCTCTTTCCTGCATACCCAGCTCTCGCTTCCATATAAAAGCGTTGGAGTAAGTACAGCATTATGTACGGCTAGTCGAGCCCGCTGGCTGAGATGTTTCGATTCTAGCAGCTTACCCAACGCTCCATTCACGCAATTCCCAGCAAGCACTCTTCTTTCTATGTCAGTGGTGTACCTACCATCCTTGCTAAAAGCACATCCAAGATATACAATTTCATCAACCTGTTCTAACACTGCATCATCTACTACTACCCTTGCATTTGTTCTCTGTTCATCTCTTTCAAATACTAATACTTTAGTTTTATCCACATTCAATTGTAAGCCTTTCTCCATACAATTCACATGTGTAAGTGATAAATGTCGCATATATATGTATAAGTATCAACTTCACTGGTGGTAGAGTTCCAATGTAAGAGCTCAAGGGAGTCGGCACCATCTCATTACTATAGGCCTCATACTAGGCAGGTAGACTACTATCTGCCGCCAAATGGTGGTGTTCAGCACAACTGTGTTCCGGTTAGAAGATAAAGTTAATATAGCCCTGTAATAACTATCACGGAGACATACCAACTCAGGTCTTAAGAGTGACAACGCATCAGCATTTTCTCCTCTGGTTTTTGTGGTCTTCAGGCTTCAGTCATCACTACATCCACGTGAGCTGCATGCATGTTTGCCTGCCTCCATTACGCAAAAAAAAACAATTTAAAAACTTGTGTGATCATTTGACTGTGACCTAAAAGTAAGGGACTTATTACCCGAAACATACTGCCATTAAGCAACAGACAGAAAATGTTCAACAAGGTCTCAGTAGACTTATAAGTATATATGTATGTATGTATCTTCACGCCAGGTCCCTAACGGGGTAGGCAGAGAGCTCTTCATTCATCCAGCTCTCGCTTCCATATAAAAGCGTCGGAGTAAGTAGGACAGCATTATGTACGGCTAGTCGACTTATAAGTACGCTTAAGTTCTGGGTTCGATTTCCGTGGTGGGGGCTGTAATTGTCATTGAAGTTTTCCAGAAGTTTGCCAGTGCTTCCCTCAAATTTGGTAATGTTTCAATAAGGTTCTCAATATTACCCAAAAATACCAGACGTGGATGATGCGTGCATGCCTTATTCCAAACATTTTCATCTGCCTAACCTTTTAGAGAAAAGGGGACGCGAAGTATTATATTATGCGGTATCTACGCTCTTCTTCACCACACTCGCAGTCAATAAAAGAACTTCTTTTCCGACAAATTCAATCAATTCGCCATTATACAAAATGAAATAAAATAAGCATTATGTACAAAACGTTAAGAGTGACCAAAATAATACAGGTTCCAATTTCAACATTCAAATACGAAACTCTATGAAACAAATTCCACACTGAAGTGGATCTAATATTAACAATGAGAGCTTGAAATTGAATAAATATGTAAATCTTCCTCATAGAATTTGCCAAACAATGCCCATAGCAGAAAGTTGCAGGCTAAAATTGGTTGGCAAATCTCTGTTTACATTCAGTTAAAACTAGCTGTTGCTTGCGGTTTCGCCCACGTTGAAATTTTTCCCGAATTTTCTTTGCTAAAAACCTCACGGAGCCCGAGACCTATCCAACGAATGCAAAACCGTGGAAATCGGTTCGTGCGTTCTGGAGTTATAACGTCAGGAAGGAAAACCCGACTTATTTTTATATTATAGACTAGCTGACCCGGAAAACTTCGTATTGCCCCACAATGAAAAAATGTGTCAAAGGTTTGATAGATACGGACTATTTGTGTAGGAAAATGAAATAAAATTTTGAGATTCCCGTGGGAATGAGTGATTTTCCCGCAGTAAAAAGTAGCCTAAATGTTGGCCAGGCTTAGTATCTATACACCACAAAAAGTTTCATTCCAATCCCTCCAGTATCTTTGGAGATTAGCCTGGACAAAGGGATAAACAGACAGACAAAAATAGTATTCAAATACTATTTTAACATCGCCCCCAATTGGTGTTTCGTAAATATATACAATGTACAGACACGCGTTTTACTGTTTTATTATATGTATAGATTATGTGTATTATAGAGACCTAACATTGAGTCCCTAGGCACTTGACAACCCCACGCGTCGAAATCTGTCCACTTAGTTTTTTTTTTTCTCTCCTTTGCATTTTACAAAAGAAGGTATGGCTGTGGATGCCTTGATGGAAGTCCACGCTACGATTTACGGACGACTTGAGTGACAAAATATCAATATGAAACTTGAGTATAGAGTGGAATATAATATAGAGTTTGACTGCCTCGGTAGCCTAGTGGAAGCAGGCCACTACTACTACGCTGAGGTCCTGGGTTCGATTCCCGGGTAGGGTGTTATCAGAGATAATGGTCTAAAGTCCTTTATCTCTGGTTCTATTGGGATTTTTCCATTTTCTGGAAATTTCCCAGTACCTCGAAGTTTGGTTATGTGCCCGGAGATGTCAACAGGTTCGCCACCTGTTACATGGGCCAAAAACGTAACTGGCGAATCGTGGGTGTTTGCATGTATGCTTGATTGCATGCATTTACCTCTGCCTACCCCTTCGGAGATTACAGGCGTGAAGTAATGTTTTAGGTACCTATGTGATTTCAGTTCAGGTGTGTCCAGCAGTGGAGTGGAATTCTTCTCCTTCCGTTAGAGCAGATAGTCAACAGAACAATAGGGGTGAAACCAATCAGTCAAAACCTGCAATAAGGCGGGATAGGCAGCAGCGTCGTGCACAGAAACTGCTGCTCTTATCGCCAATGTAATGCACTACAACTATGGCATATTCTTACTTAATGACGTACAACACTGTTTTTGTCCATCTGTGGACATCTTTCGGATGAAGTCTCCATGAGAAACCTTACACTATAAATAATATGGGGAAGGGAGCAAACAATATTGAATGTAACTGTGCTGAAATATGTGCAAGCGTTATTTCAAATATTAAACGTTTACTGGAGGTAAAGTTTCAGTGTTTGAGCTCGAGAGTATAGGCTCCACCATATTATCATAATCTATCTGCCGCAAATGCTAGTGTGCAGCTACCATGTTCCGATTAATAATAGAGACAAAAAAAATAGTCCTCAAGGGTGACAACGCGATATTGAACTCAGAATTTGAGTAGATGTCTATAAGCTGAATTCACCTGCCATCCAACTGTGTGGTTGTTTGTCATCATCATTATAGAAAAAAATCCAAACACAACCATTTGTCTAGTGTGGGTTCAGCCTAATCATTATTGACACAGCAGAAGTGTCTACGGACGCACTTGTGGACCCCTTTTCAGTATTCTCAAGATGAAATAAACCTCCTAAATTTGTGAGGGCTTTAGCTTTGATTTAAAGATACTAGATAAGATTTTGGTAGTAGTTATTCGTTCTAATATATTGGTATATATATTTATCTGTAACGCAACTTACGTAACGCAATTGCGAACGTGTGAACTTTTTTTATGTAATGGAAGTGGCAAACAAGTATACAGTTTACATTGATGTTAAGTGATGATTACAGTCTACAGACACTCACACAAAGACCAAGGTCAAAATGCAAATGCGTTACCACTCCTGAGGCCTAAGGTGTTATGCCTCTGTCCCGGTAATTACAAGGCCGTTCATTACCACCTGACCGAACACGATAGTGCTGAACACTACCATTTATCGGCAAGTGTATGTAACGCGATTGCGAATATGTGAACTTGGCGTGAAGATACATGTTTTAACTTTAGTCAGTATAAGCTTGAAACCTTTTGTTATTGCAGCTTATGGCATAAACAGCACAATTTTCGTTATATTATTATATTATTATGTATATTTAAACCTTCGTAAATAATTTTCTATTCAATAGTGCAAATCGATCGATCGATTTTTTGAGATTATCTAACACAGACAAACGTAACAAACCATTTCGTTTTCAAATATTATCATTAATGGATTTATTTTGTCCTCGCCCACAACATAATGCGTTGACCTACAATCCATGTCACATCCAGTCATCCTAATTCCACGTCCAGCGTATTATACTGTTATACTCAAATTAAAGGGCAAATTATTTATGTGGGCCAGTTCTCTTACGTATTTAATTTGCTGCCTCCGCACCTGTGGCTTTGTTTATTTCGCAAATTTTGCTGTGAATGTATATTATGTCGTTGAAACGCGCTTTAGTTCTGGGGATAAACAAGATGTTATAACAAGCGGCGGTAACCTCTCGGAATTGCGTCTTGTTTGACTGTGTCTCCATTACTGGTAAAGAGGCATTATGATGGCCTATTTTCTCCTCTATTTGTGAAGTAATTGCGTTCACAAGATTTAAAATTTAATGTTACGCAATAGACGTTTCACAATGAAGAACATTTTTACCACAATCGTAAGGGTAGTTTTTGAGGTATGACATGCAAAAAACCGCGGCGAGTGATTTTATTTTTAATAAGAATGAACTTTGTCCTCATCGTAGCACTGTAAATGGAATAATCGCACAATGCATTGACATATCGAGTCTACTTTTTCTTTTCTTTAATGCGGAGATATCCATCATCCCAGCAGGCGGCATAGGGGAACAGACGGCGGGTAGAGTCGTATCGCGTAAAAACGATGCCTTCTTTAAAAATAACCTATATTGCAGTAAAAGAATAAAGTATGATTCAGAATTGTTAATAACTTCCTCTGATATAGGAACGGACAGATAGCACCCTGGGGAGCAAACTTATATCATTGGCCATCACGTCTGAATTCCCTTAAGCACCAGACGCGGTGCTTTAGCCTTGTTTATTTTTTTAAATTATTTAATTAATTACACCTGTCCAGCATCAACTATGACAACGCTTTTCTGGGAGAGCATTACTTCACGCCTATATTCCTCTGCATTCAAACATGGGTATGTATGAGGAAGAACGGGAGAATCTTGCGATCAAGCGAGGTGATAGCGCCTGGCCTGGCGTACGCACGTGGCCCAACGATTAACATTTGGAAGTTGTATATACGGCAACTTATGCGAAAACTTTGTATGTGCGATTCAACTTATTCATACGCCATCTACCGTAATAATAAAAAGTTTTCCAGGTGATAATTTTTGATTGCCAATGACGAGTCTGTTGATATACTGATACGTTACTAAAATCCTAACGTGCTTTTGCTTCTCGAGAAGAGTTGACAGGACAAGTCATTTATTTATTTCATTTATTTACTGAAAGCGAAATTACAGAACCATTACAGATGATATCCAATGCGGCACTGCAGTCTTAGAATATGATCAGCCACTTTTTGCCATATTTAGCATAAGTTATGTAGGTATTCGGCCTGTTGTCATACATTAGACACATATTTTTACCATATTTAGCATAAGTGATGTAGGTATTTCACCTGTCATAGACACATAACCAAACGCTAGGTATGCTGACACTGTTAAACTTTCCTCACAAGCAGTCAAGCTTACTAATCACCGTCGCAATAACAGCCAAAGGTTGAAAACTGTTAAAATCGAGCAATTTGGAATCATAAATAACTAACTCTCGTATAGGAACGGCCGGATCGCACTCTGGGGAGCCAACTTAAATCAAGCGGTGATCACGTCTGAATTCTCGGGAGCACCTGATGTGGCGCGTTAGCCTTTTCTAAACTCAGGTTTAACTCAATGCCTAACATCGCATTTTTTATGTAATATAGGTGGCAAATAAGCATGCAGTTCACATTGATGTTAAGTGATGAGTGCAGCCTATAAACAGCCACACAAAGACCAGAGGTCAAAATGCAGATGCGTTGCCACCCCTAAGACCTTATTATGTCACCATCCTTACCATCCATCTTTTCCATCATTACCATCTAACCGGAACACGATAGTGCTGAACACTACCATTTGCCGGCAGATAGATAAGGTAATGCGGTGGTGCTTACGCCCACGAGCTCCTACGCTGGAACTCTACCACGAGTTAACACATTTTACAGAACGGTTACAGAAGTGGAACTGTTCGGATCACGGAATAGATAAATAAGGATGGAAGGGCCTTTGCTTCAATTTAGTATTAGAACCAGTGTCGCCGCTTTTCTCCCACCATGCAATTTCTTACACAAATGTAACACCATCTCGACAATCACCCCCACATAAATCCTCCGGGCAGCTATTCGTTTGCGTATGTTTGCATACTAAGACAACGCCCCTAGATAATAAACACTCGCACGCACACAACAATATACTCACAAGGAGCTCGCACGTCAGTAGTCGAAGTGTAGCGGACGTATTACATGCTGTACATTGCAAGTGGAGACAATAATAGCGTTAGTTGAGCGAATGCTTAGCGAGCAATGTATTCGCTAGCAGTAACGTTTAAATAATGCAGTCTTAGTTCAAATATTCATATTCCTTTGTATATTTTTTACAAATATTATAACAATAAATGTTATTTGTGACTTACCGATGGAAAGATATACCTATACATGAGGTCTGACATTACATATTATATGTTAAAATTGGCACTAAACGGTATTTTACCAAGAGCTGCGTCGTTCGAAGCAGTCTACACGACACTACGAGCGGCGAACGAATGGTTCGGCCGAACTGTGTTTGTTCATACATAGTTGCGGCGCGCTTGCCACGCCCACATTAACATTCCATCTTTATTTATCTATTCCGTGGTTCGGATAATTAACCGAATACCAATATTATTTTCCACATCATCATTTTTTCCACTGCTGGACCAAAGCCTTCTTATAAGGGGGATATGACATAATCGCCACGCTTGGCATGCAGTTTAGCCATCGCGGGAGCAGTAGTTTTATCGCAGGATGCTGCTTGCGATATTGCACTTACTACCATTGCAATAGTTTTACCGCCATTGTTCGGTTAACTGCCCGCAAGAGTGGAAGAATTCTTCTCCTAGTGGGCTAACACATCAGTGTTTTAAAGTTTTAAAGACATAAATCATAACTATCATTTATCAAAGTCCAACCCCATACACGGTACACAATCAAAGTTTTATAACATTGTTTTTCCTAGAAATATTTAATAACCTTTTGCAGTAAAACAAAACCTACTTCTGACCACCAAATTTCGTCAAAATTATAGTTGGCACTAGTATCAGGACAAATTAATCTGGTGCAGTATTTAAATTGAGTATCAAAATTTAACCTAGGTTTTTGTACCTTTTAACATAAATCGTTTTGAAGATATTGTTGTAATAGAATAAAATTGCTTCTTTATTCATAAATTTGTATGATTAATTATGGAAAAAAAAACTACCATTTAGCGGTAAGTAGATTAGCTAATGCGATGATGCCTATGCCCGCTGACCGCCCACCCGTCACTTGAGCTCACCCGCCAGTAAAAAAGTCTATAATATTTGTCATGGAGTTTTGGCGGGCACTGTGCGTGGCTGCAAATCTATGTCCGACCTCTATACCTACTCTTGTAAGTCGTGCGTGCGAAGATAACCGGGGCGAGAAAAGAATATGCCAAAATGGCTAAAAAGATCTCAAAAAAAAAAAAAAACTATATATATAAATATATAATTAAAAAAAATAATAATAATATAAAAAAAAAATAAAGAAAACCCCCCGGTGAGTCCTGGCACGCACGACTCTCCCCACCAAATCAACTTCAAAACGCCCTTGGTGACCAAGGGCAGAACGCCAGGGAAAGGAGGAGAGCCTCGACCCTTGAGCGAAGAACTGTCTAGTTCTAGTTGGCGGGCACCTTGAAAGAGACGTGTGGTGCTCTTATTTTATTTCGTTTTCTTGGTGTATTTTTGAGTTATATTAAATAAATAGGTGGCATTTTGTTTGATATAGGTTTATTACAGTACCCTTGTATAGTGAAATAGAATAATAGTGCCAAAACACGGCTTTTCAGGTTGCCTCCAAAACTTCATTGTAAAATGTTCTGGTAAAGTAGCCATCGCTTTACTCGAATTACTGGACTGTGACTCCGACTGACTTTGACTGATAATTAACTGACTGACTGATTCTAACTTTAACGCTGCTTTTATACGAATACGAAATATCTTTTTACTTGACACTTGCAATATGCGTAATAGCGATGCCATTTTAAATTAAAAATATATATATATTGGTCCTGACATGCATTTACTAAGTGTATGAAACGCTGTGAACACGAGTTCAACTCGCATGTTTTTCTCATGAAAGCAAAATAATATTTCCAAACCTACAAAAAAAAAACCGCAAATAGGGCCGTCATTAGAACGTGTGCGTGTGCATTAAATTGAAAGCCTAATGAAGTGACTGCCGTAAGGCCGGAGTAACACTTGCTTTGACGCGGCTCCGAGTCTGCTTTATAATGCAGTATTTGTGAGGAGGTTGGGGTGTGTTGCCATATCAAGAGTTTTACGTTTTCCTATTTTTTTTTAACTTAGACCAGATTTTTATGAGATGATGGCGGCACAACATGCAGTTCACATTGATGAAAAATTAATATTAAGGCTTATATCTACACAAAAACCAATTATCAAAATGCAGATGCGTTGCCATTCCTAATGATAAATGAATTATAATGAATAATGGATAATAATAAATAAATAAACAAAAAAACACTTACACTCACAACTCCACACTATGTATAAACCTGTGTTAACTTGTGTGTGTATGTGTTGTGTGTGTACAACGGCACGCGTTGTACACACACAACACGTACACACACACCCAGACCCGAAACAAATATCTGTAGGCCATACAAATATTTGTCCTGGTGCGGGGATCGAACCCGTAACTCTCCGAATCAAACGGTCGTCGCATTATATTAACTGGATATGGAGATTTGTTATTTTATCGACATAAAAAATAATGCTATCAATATAGTGATAATTTCATGATACGAAATTATTTGTGATATATGAGATATTTTAATGTAATAAAATATATTAAAATATCTCTTTTATATTATGTCACAGATACTGACATTCGCCGTCTAATGTAAAAAGAGCGGAGTGTCACGAAGCGGAAAATGGAAGGCATAATTTTTCATACATAATTTAAGTGAATCTCCAACCCTTGCATTTTAAGGGAAGACTCCAGTCTTTTGTTTTGTATGGTGAAATAGTTTTTTGTCTAGCTATGAGTGTTGCAATTGCCTTGATAGGTTACTGGATCAAAATAATGCAATGTATATGATAATCATTTGATATCTGTCAGCTTGGAGAAGTGGGTGTGTATGCTTCTGCCTACCCCTTCGGGGATTACAGGCGTAAAGTTACGTTACGCAAGTCAATGCACTATTGTTTCGATTACAATACATATATTACAAAGTGATTGCAATACGACATGCTTCTTGGTATTTCAATCGAATACTAAGTACAATTACTAATTAACAATGAGATTGTACGAGAACAATGACAATCAATCAAGGTAATATAATATCTATAATCAGCCACTAACACTAGTGATTACGGTTTGCACTCTCTCAAGTACGGTACTTAGAATAAAAGGCCAGGAGCTTGCAGACAATAATGTCACCAAGTGTAGTCATAACACAATAATTGAAATGAGCTATTGGTGTTTTACGCTTTTACAGCTAAACCACAGTTCTACACTGAAATTTGTAATAAATATAGCCTAAATCTAGAATTAGCTTCTAGAGAATTGACATGAAATTTTATAGAAAAATCCGTCATTTTGTTACAAATTACATGCGGATGAAGTCGCAAGCATTAGATAATTATTAAAATACATTCAACAAAAACATATTTAGGTTATCTCTTACAAGAATGCGTAAAGGAAGTCTATATATACGTTTTAATTGTTTATAAAGAACTGCTCAAATTGCAGAAAGTATCACTTAAATGATATATTAAAAAAAAAACAATGATTAATTCTATCTGAAAACCTGTATCGTGCGTGCTATTGTACACACAACACATACATACAAATACCCAGACGGACATGGCGTAATTATAAGAGTTCCTTATAGACTACGGAACCTTAAAAAGTGGAAAGAAAATTATAACTTCAACCGAGGACTGAACCTACGACCTCTGGATAACTGATATTCCTGATTTCACAAGAAGGCTATCTTTAGAGCTAATATTAAGCAATATTAAAACACCACTTCAAAAAAAGTTACCAAGCTCTAGGTATATAAATTAATAAACATTGACATCTCATTACGGAGATTGTATTTGACGCCCTTGTGGTATTGGCTCGTATATCAAGGGTATAAAGGTAGCCGTCAACCTTTGTGAGCTTAACATTGAATATAACTGTAGTATTGAGTAATATAATATCACGTAATTAAATGTGGCGTGTAGGTTAGTGTTAAGGATTGTGTGCCTGAAAAAAGTAAGTGAAAAACGTAAGCATTTATGGAGTTGCTAAGTTTGTAGCTACATATTTTAATGTTATGAAGGAGGCTTCTTTGCCTCCTTGCAAGGAACATGCAGTCCACATGGATGTTAAGTGATGACTGCAGCCCTTAGACATCAATACAAAAATCAGAAGTCAAAATGCAAATGCGTTACCAAATCTGATGATTTAGTTGTTATGTATCTGTAATACTTAGGTATTATGGAGCTACATACATACATTATATTATATGCTCTGTCTGACTTCGCTCGCTTTCGTCCTGCCTCGATGCTTTTAATTTATTATAGTGGCAAACAAGCATGCAGTTCACTTATGGGCTCTAAGTGAGACACAGAGCAACACAAGCCACCGGGCGCCGCGGCGGACCGGAGGGGAGTAGCCATAGCGTTTATTACCGATACAAAACATCTGTCATTTTTGCGGGGGGAACTACGTGTGACACACACACACACACACACACACACACACTACAAAAATCGTCTATAACTACGAAACTCACACCTTTCTTCTAACAAAATACATAAACAATTTCACGCACACATTTAAACATCTGGGCGACAGGCGTAGAACCAATTGGGCTTGTACTTTGACTGAGGGGAAAGCCTGCGTATGGCTACTCCCCTCCGGTCCGCCGCGGTCGGTGGCCCGTGTTGCTCTATGAAGTGATTACTTCTTATTAATCGTTACACTCTTGACAGAGTCATCGTGGTTGTCACTTCAGGGTTGGTGGCTTGCTTCACAACCCGCCGCCACGCCTCGCGTACCGATGCGTTTCGGGTGCACTCGTAGAAAGATTTGTTAGTAGCGGCTTTAATTTGGTCGGCCCAGCGCATAGGAGATCTACCACGTCCTCTTCTACCGTTGAAAACTCCCTGGACGGTCGAGCGTTCTATGGAATGTTCACACCGTCTGATGAGTGAAGTGAAGTGATTACTACAGCCTATAAAATATCTTCAACAAAACCAAAGGTCAAAATGAAAATGCCACTTCTGAAACTTTTGATATTTTGCCTTGTAGAAAATAATTTAGATTTCGGAATATTAGATTCATATAGACCACATTCCAAGTTTGAAAACGAATTAAATATTCAATATTCCAAGTACGCAAGACCTACGTGTCTTCATTCAAAGGGTCTATATTAACGGAATGTTCCGTTACATCCAGCTAACTTACGTGTACAGTTAATTTGCTTGCTTACACCCTTGGTCCTTGTTTGCTTTGGCAGAGTAAATCATAGGATAGGGTAATATTTACTTAGTGAATTTAGGCCCACACAGCGTAAAGGCTTTTCGATCCGGGAATTGGGGCGGATAAAACAGTTTGCTGTGTTGTACTTCTTTGATTTGAAATCTTGTACCAATTAACGAGAAATTTAAGTAGATAGGTACATCTTTGTTTTACGAAATAATTTTGATGTCAAATTTTAGGTTTCATTCAGAAGTATCGGATGGGTTTTGTTTATGAGTTATTAAATAATGTAAAAATTTTATAATATTAATAAAATATAGATATTATTATTTTTTATTACATACGATTATTGTTTTATTTTAAATTTTATGTTTATATTATTTTTACCTTCAATATAAAACATACTTTTCTACGTACTCAGGATATCTAATTCATGTTAATCACATATCAAGCTCCAAAACTTATGTATAGGCAAGAGCAACGAGTCTTTACTGAAAAGGTCTCAATTAACGGAATGTTCCGTTACATATAACTAACTTACGTGTACAGTTAATTTGCTTGCTTACACCCTTGGTCCTTGTTTGCTTTGGCAGAGTAAATCATAGGATAGGGTATATTTACTTAGTGTATTTAGGCCCACACTGCGTAAAGGCTTTTCGATCCGGGAATTGGGGCGGATAAAACAGTTTGCTGTGTTGTACTTCTTTGATTTGAAATCTTGTACCAATTAACGAGAAATTTAAGTAGATAGGTACATCTTTGTTTTACGAAATAATTTTGATGTCAAATTTTAGGTTTCATTCAGAAGTATCGGATGGGTTTTGTTTATGAGTTATTAAATAATGTAAAAATTTTATAATATTAATAAAATATAGATATTATTATTTTTTATTACATACGATTATTGTTTTATTTTAAATTTTATGTTTATATTATTTTTACCTTCAATATAAAACATACTTTTCTACGTACTCAGGATATCTAATTCATGTTAATCACATATCAAGCTCCAAAACTTATGTATAGGCAAGAGCAACGAGTCTTTACTGAAAAGGTCTCAATTAACGGAATGTTCCGTTACATATAACTAACTTACGTGTACAGTTAATTTGCTTGCTTACACCCTTGGTCCTTGTTTGCTTTGGCAGAGTAAATCATAGGATAGGGTATATTTACTTAGTGTATTTAGGCCCACACTGCGTAAAGGCTTTTCGATCCGGGAATTGGGGCGGATAAAACAGTTTGCTGTGTTGTACTTCTTTGATTTGAAATCTTGTACCAATAAACGAGAAATTTAATATCTTTTATTTTAAAGAAAAATGGAAAGAAAAATTTGACTTCAGGCGAGACTCGAACTCGCGGCCTACTGGGAATCTAGTCCAGCCGCTCTTCCTTAGTGAGCATTATTCCCGTTACTTGTTGTACATATATTTAGCATATTTACTGCCTCAAGCGCATGGCCCAGCGGCTGGTGTAGATCGTAAGCGATCTGCTCGGTTAAGCACTACGGGCGCGGTCGGGTAGTGTGATGGGTGACCGCTAGTGGCAAATTAAATGCGCGTTTCCGTGCTTCGGAGGGCACGTTAAGCCGTCGGTCCCTGTTGCTATCGATGGATAGCAGTCGTTAAACCTTGTCAGAGGCCTTATGGGCGGTTTGAAAACATCCGACAGTGGGTTGGCCACTAACCCACCCACCTCCACCAATCCGCATTGGAGCAGCGTGGTGGAGTAAGCTCCAGGCCTCCCCCCAAAAAAGGGGAGAGACTCGTGCCCAGCAGTGGGACGCATAATGGGTTGCCATTATTATTATACTGCCTCAGTAGCTTAGTGGTAGCAGGCCACTACTGCTACGCTGGGCTACGATTGGGAAGTTGAATTCCCTATTCGGGGGTCTAGTAAACATAACGGTGTTACTACTAGTAATATCCTTTATCTCTGAAGAAAAAAACGTATACCTCTCAAAAGCAACAAAGTTGAGTTAGAACTCAAGTAAGTTGCTTTTGCTTTCTTTGCAAGAGCGAAGAATAAGTACGTATGCAGCTTAAAGTCGTGAATTAACTTGACATTTTCAACTTCCATTATCAAGATTTTTCTCGAGCTACAGTTCTAAGTGAAGCAGTGAATTATGTAACGACATCTCGCGGTGTAAGAGCACTCATTCCAGTTGTTAGTTTTATCAAGTTGCAAAGTAAGTTAGGCATAATTAATTTCTAAGTTTGTTGCTCATTCTGGCCCCGTATGTTGACTATAGCAATTGAGTTTACTCGAATAACACGAATTTGCCAACAAGCTTACAGTTCGCATTGATGGTAAGTGAATACTGTAGCTTATACGTTTCTTAATGCCTGTAATCCCCGAAAAGGTAGGTAGAGGTATGTGAATGCATGCAAGCATACATGCAAACATCCATGATTCGTCTGTAACTTTTTGGTCCATGTAACAGGTGGTGAGCCTGTTGAAATCACCGGGCACATTACCAAACTTCGAGGTACTGAGAAACTTCCAGAAATGGAATAATCCCAATAGAATCAGATATAAAGAATTTTACAACGTTACCTCTGATGACCTCCACGGCAATCGAACCCAGGACCCCACCATATCAGTACCACTAGGCTACTTTAGCCTATAGTTATGTTTTTTTTATGTAATGGAAGTTGCAAACAAGCATGCAGTTCACATTGATGTTAAGTGATGACTGCAGCCTATAGACATCCACACTTAGACAAAGGTTAAAATGCAGATGCGTTACCACTCCTGAGGCCTAAGGTGTTATGCCTCTGTACCGGAAATTACAGGGCCGTACATTACCACCTGACCGGAACACGATAGTGCTGAACACTACCATTTAGCGGCAAGTAGGTAATGCGGTGGTGCCTACGCCCGCGAGCTCCGTCACTGGAGCTCTACCACCAGTAAAAGTGTTACCACCCATAATGATTCTATGGTCGATCGATGGACATGCGAAAAATTTCAAACAATCATGGCCACGTAGATTGAGGCTGTATTATGTGACGTACACAATAAAAGTGATTTGATTAAAAATCATTTTTCAATAATAATATACACGGGATAAAGTCGTATACAATACACAGCAAGATATATTGCACATCGACTTTTGTAAAGAGACATCGGATAATTTCGGCTCGGTAGAGTGTTATCTCCTTCTCACACTGGTGGTAGAGCTCCAGTGACGGAACGGGCATAGGCACCACCTCATTACCTAATATACTTGCCGCTAAATGGTAGTGTTCAGCACTAACGTGTTCCGGTCAAGTGTTAATGTACGGCTCTGTAATTTCCGACACAGAGGTATAACACATAGTATAACACCTTAAGCCTCAGGAGTGGTATCGCATCTGCATTTTGACCTTAGTCTTTGTGTGGGTGTCTATAGACTGCAGTCGGCACTTAACATCAATGTGAACTACATGCTTGTTTGCCACTTCCATTACATAAAAAAAAACATAACCTACGTGACGTTTGTCGACAATTTTGATAAACTTTTGGCAAATATCGGACTATAAATGCTACCGTAGGCAGTGCGCAGCAGAGATAACGCTCTACGAAGTTGGAACTAGCCGATTGTCTCTTTCTTAAGCTCGATATATTATACTAGCTGTTGCCCCCGGCTTCGCCCGCGTGTACGTCGCTTTTTGCATAACCCGTGGAAACTCATCAAATCATCCCATAATCCCATGGCATCCCACAGGAAAAAACATTCGGGATAAAAACTATCCCATGTGTTAATCCAAGTTACCCTCTATGTGTGTGTCAAATCATTTCAGCAGTTTTTGCGTGAATGAGTAACAAACAAACAAACATACAAACTTTCGCATTAATAATATTTAGACGATTTCTTGACAGATACCTACTGTAATTTGTTTATTGATTGGAGATTGCAAAAACCTAAGAACACACCATACCTTCATCCGACGATAAAAAACATGACTTCGTGCATCCTGACATCTATAGTTAAAAAAACATGACCTAATGCATTCTCACATCCATAGTTAATCCAAGATCTTTCGTCACCAGCAACTACGCATTCTAGCTTTATATTATCAAATTACCTTAATACATGGATGTCTGGCGCTCTACACTCTCTGCCTACCCCGTTAGGGACCTGGCGTGAAGATACATACATTTTTTTTTTTTTTTATGTTTTAAAAGTGGCAAACAAGCATACAGTTCACATTGATGTTAAGTGATGACTGCAGCCTATAGACACCCACACAATGACCAGAGGTAAAAATGCAGATGCGTTACCACTCCTAAGGCCTAAGGTGTTATGCCTCTGTGCCGGAAATTACAGGGCCGTACATTACCACCTGACCGGAACACGATAGTGCTGAACACTACCATTTAGCGGCAAGTATATTAGGTAATGCGGTGGTGCCTACGCCCGCGAGCTCCGTCACTGGAGCTCTACTACCAGTAACATACATACCTTAATACAATTTATTTCCAAAAGTTTTTGAGTAAAGCGTGAGACTAATAAGTTTAAACGCCTAACTTTGAAATCCATTTCGAAGTTTCCTCACGTAACCTGCTATGTAGATTCGTTTTCAATTCAATCCGGAATTATTTGGAGGTGTTATCGATGTGTAAGGAGTTCTTAAGAGGGAACGAAATCGAAAGTTTGAAAGAATAAATTAGATCGCGTACTTTTTCAATTAATCAGGGTACTGACGTTACCCGATTAAATAAATACCCAACATTATGATATTTTTTGTGGCAATATCGTACGTTCCATACCGTTTAGGGGATCGATGGCTATGTGAACGATTTCGAACTATCTTGTCCCTGGCAGATTTAGACAGTAAGTATGAGCCTTATATACGAAAAGTCAAAGACATGCTAGTATTGCAATCGATTTATAAAATCATGTGAAAAAGCAATGACATCGAAAGTTTTACAGAATAAACTAGATCGCGTACTTTTTCAATTAATCAGGATACTGACGTTGCATGATTGAATATATTTTAAATATAACTTAATATTAGTTTTCTCCGAAGAAATTGACATTTCAAAATTCGTGCCCAATTTTTTTTTTGGGTCCCATGTGATACCTAATATACTCACCGGTTATATTTTGCAATGCCAGGGTACCGACATTCTAAGGAATTGGAAAAATATGACATCGCTTACTGCCTCACTATAGAACCTGGACGATCTGGGCTAACCCTAGTGGCCAATTATTATTTTTTGATCTAACGCGCTTATCCTACAAGACTGGCGTCACAAGAGTCTTTCAGAAATTACAGCACATTGAAAACTCCCTGATGTAGGTAAATAATATATTCCAAAAAATATGTATCATATTTTATTGCGTATAGGTAATACATGTAACAGAATAATAAGTATTGAGCTCACTTCTGCATCTCTTAAAAAAAAAATACTGAAATACTTACTTTAAACGAAATAATATTCAAAATTGGAAGTTTCATTCATTCTTGGTAAATGTATTTCTAAAGAAAATAAGTACTCCAAAGATCAAATGACATTGAACCAGTAACAACTTACATTGAACCCGTACGAATTCGAGGCAGTTTGCAAGTAAGGCGTTATAATAATAATAATGGCAACCTATTATACGTCCCACTGCTGGGCACCAGTCTCTGCCCTTTTTAGGGGGAGGCCTGGAGCTTACTCCACCACGCTGCTCCAATGCGGATTGGTGGAGATACGGGTTAGTAGCCAACCCGCTGTCAGATGTTTACAAACCGCCCATAAGGCCTCCGTCAAGGTTTAACGACTGCTATCTATCGATAGCAACCGGGACCGACGGCTTAACGTGCCCTCTGAGGCACGGAAACGCGCATTTTAATTTGTCACTAGCGGTCACCCATCACACATACGACCGCGCCCGTAATGCTTAACCGAGTAGATCGCTGACGCTCTACGCCAGCCGCTGGGCAATGCGCGCAGTAACGCGTTGTCATAATAATATATATATTTTTTTTTTTGATTATATTAACTGCCTCGGTAGCCTAGTGGTAGCAGGCCACTACTACTACGCTGAGGTCCTGGGTTCGATTCCCGGGTAGGGGGTTATCAGAGATAATGGTGAAAAAGCCTTTATCTCTGGTTCTATTGGGATTTTTCCATTTTCTGGAAATTTCCCAGTACCTCAAAGTTTGGTAATGTGCCCGGCGATGTCAACAGGCTCGCCACCTGTTACATGGGCCAAAACGTAACCGGCGAATCGTGGGTGTTTGCATGTATGCTTGAATGCATGCATTTACCTCTTCGGGGATTACAGGCGTAAAGTTACGAAGTTAGGTATTTTTTAAAAGGGGTTTTGTCCCACGACATGTCAACCCCATCGTAGCCAATACAAACTTAAACCATTACTATAATGTGAGGATATATATATAATATTATTTATTTGAATGATTCAGATTACGTTTGATGCTATGCTGCTACAACGCTTATTCACTGAGGCTCTACCACCACTAAAACTTAGCTGTTTACCTATTTCTGATAATGTACAACAGTGAACCCTGCATAATAAATCCGTTTCAACTACTATTATCCGTAATGAAGAATCTACGGGTCCATAGATAACCCAATTTTGTGTACGAAGTCAATTGTTTGTATAGAATCCATTTCGCGTCCGTTTGTGGACTGAAGTGCTAGTTTTGGGGATTGCGTTTAGTTCCTATATATAGGATGTTTTACAAAAAAAAGAAAGAGAAGAGAAGAAATAAATATTACAAAATTATTAAGGGAACAGCGACATCTTAACGATATTGTATAAACTGCAAAGTCTATCATATCGGTTGTATAGCTATTAATTAGTTATGAATGGATGTCGTTCACCGACCCTAAATCGGTTAAAAAAAGAAAAGGAAAGCAAAATTTGACGCATCGGTTTTTTCTTTAATTTCTAAAGAAATAGAGCTAACAAGAATGGAAATTATTGTGAAGTGACTACTAAAATCGACAGTTGTTCGGCTTAAATAATACTTGTAAAAAGCTGACTTGATTTCGTAAGGTGGTAATGGGTTCGTTTCCTGCGCTGGGACAGTTAATATTACGTTTATTTAATAACCTATAATAAAACTCTCAATATAGTATACAAAAGGCACGAAAGATATGCAAGAACCGGGTTTCGGAATATTTTGCGATTCACACTCTCTGCTTTAATCACGCAACTCACAAATGTTTGCGTGTTTATTCATATTTTTAAATAAAAAAAATAATAATAATCTCCTCCTTACTTACTCAAAAACTACTACAGTTATCTTATTTTTAAGTAAATCTGTTCCGTATTTTTAATTAAAAATATACATTTCTTTCAGAGCCATCACGAATTCATCATTACATGGCACAACGCTTAACTTCAATTATGATATAGTTCTGATTTACAATGAATACTTCAATTCTAGAAAGTCAATCTAAAAAGCAATCTACCTTTTATATTAAAGCATAAATCCAAGCAAGATCTCGTTCTACATTTATGCTTCTTCACACAAAAAATTCCGCGGAAACAACTTTAAAAAATCCTAGCGCATTTAAAACTGAAAATCTCATCGCCGTAATGAAACTATGTTAAAAACAACCTACTATGTAACGCGATCCGCAAATTCTGTTTGCTTCCAACGTTGTAAAACAAATTATATTAAATTTCGCAGTTCACTTTCGGGATTTGTTGGTATATTCTGCCGTCCTTTCGGACACTGGTTTAGTGGAGTTACCTACTTTTAGAAAATTACTGAATCCACCAGTTTTTGGTAATTCGAGAAGTAAGAAAGTGCATCATTCCTTTAACCAGTTTTCACTCTATTGTTTAATTAGGTAATATATTAAATTACTCACCGTGCCTGCGACTTCGTCCGTGTGAGAATTTATGATTGTTCAGTAATCTACCCAGACGAAGTCGTGGGCGCAGCTAGTATTGAAGTAGCCTAAGTTACTCCTTATTACATAGCCAGTAAAAGTCCCGTCAAAATCGGTCCAGCCATTCCCGAGATTAGCGGGAACAAACACACGGACAAAAATTGTACAAAATATTGTCTTGGTATATGTACCGTGTAGAGGTACATACCTACATATGCATTTAGTAAAAAGCGGTTATTTTTATATTACAAACAGACACTCCAATTTTATTTATTTGTATAGATATAACTGATTATTTCAACAAATAAAAAGACAGATAAAAGGATCGTTTGTCAGTAATTTCGTTATCTTTTGGCCGAAAAGCTCGTCAAGAATTAATAAGTTTTTTTTTATTTAGTCGTCTGTAAAAACATATTATAGGTAGTCAAGTACCTCTGCCTATCCGTTAGGGACATTACCTACAAGAGTCAGACTGCTTCTATTTGCTTGTCCAAAAAACACATCTTATAGAGAAGTTATATTTTGTTGTATTTATTTCGTAATTACAAATGCGTGTAAAATGGCAATTTTTTTCGTCAGCGAAGCCTTGTTTAGTTAGCTAAAGCGACTCAGCTGGTGATTCAGTGGTAGCGGGTTTATATCCCACCCAAAGTTAATGAAAATTGTTACATTAACACATGCTTGTGAAATATATTTTATATTTAAAGAAAAATGGACAGAAAAATTTGACTTCAGGCGAGACTCGAACTCGCGACCTACTGGGAATCTAGTCCAGCCGCTCTTCCAATTGAGCTACTGAAGCCTTGCCCGATTTGTCAAATCTTTCCTTCACATCTATTGCATTGCTTTATGGTAGCAGTAACGCCATCTATTACCAACTATGCTAGTTAGGCAACCGATATAATGGCTGGACTAGATTCCCAGTAGGTCGCGAGTTCGAGTCTCGCCTGAAGTCAAATTTTTCTTTCCATTTTTCGTTAATGAAAATGTTGGCATTTTTTTCTATAAAAATCTTTTAAACACACCGTATAAACAAAGAAAACAGATTTGTATAACACGGTTCTCAGGCCATTACCCTGGCAGGGAAAGGCCGCCAAAATTCAGCAGTTTATATTCAAAGGGAGATCGGACCTCAGTGGCACCCTGAATACTAGTTCGCGTCGTATTTCTTTACCTTTCGTGAATCTTGTATTTTATGCCGACTTATTTGATCCACATAATATATATAATGTTCTACGTACCTATACAATTTTGAGCAGACTACGCTATTTGTAGGTTATTTTATTCTTCATTGTATCACAGTCTAAAGAAAACGAACGTGTTAATCTGTGATTGTATGTTATAAAGCTAGCACAAGCACAGGCATGCAGTTCACATTGATGGTAAGTGAATCTATAGCTCCGCGATACAGAACCTGCGGTCAGCAGGCCGCAGTTTCACGGAACCATAATTTTAACCTACATTTTTTTATGCAATGAAAGTGGCAAACAAGCATGCATTTCACATTGATGTTAAGTGATGACTGCAGCCTATAAGACACTCACACAAAGACCAGTGGTCAAAATGCAGATTCGTTACCACTCCTGAGGCCAAAGGTGTTATGCCTCTGTGCCGGGAATTACAGGGTCGTACACTACCACCTGACCGAAACACGATAGTACTGAAAACGTTTAGCGGCAAGCATAGTAGGTAACGCGGTGGAGCCTTCGCCCGCGAGCTCCATCACTGGAGCTCTACCACCAGTAAGTTTCCAGGTTTAGGTATTATTATAATTAATTAATGTTTCTGACCCATGCCACCATAGATCGTTTTACTATTATTCCTAATACAACATTTATCAAATTACGAGTATAATATATATCCCGGAATTTACTTCCGAATTCCATGAATAGTAAAAGTAAACACCTAATTTAAGCTTTATTTAAACTTATTTGAAAGACACACATTCTCTCGCACGAGGATCTAAGAAAACATTCCATTCCTTTGTTTCAGGTAAACCATTTCAAGCTGCCACATATTTTCTTGGAAGCTTCTTTCTGTTTACTGAACGTATATAGTGGGGTCTGATGAATAAAATTATAATAATACCCTTTAAAGAAGAAAGAAAGACAAGAAAATACTCTTCTATTGAAGCTGGTGGTAGCTGGTGGCTGGTAGCTGGTGGTTTTTACTGGTGGTAGAGCTCCAGTGATGGAGCTCGCGGGCGTAGGCACCACCGCATTACCTAATATACTGCCGTTAAATGGTAGTGTTCAGCACTATCGTGTTCCGGTCAGGTGGTGATGTACGGCTCTGTAATTTCCGACACAGAGGCATAACACCTAATGCCTCAGGAGTGGCAGCGCATTTGCATTTTGACCTCTGGTCATTGTGTGGGTGTCTATAGGCTGCAGTCATCACTTAACATCAATGTGAACTGCACGCTTGTTTGCCACTTTTATAACATAAAAAAAAAAGCATAGCATTCTTACTGCTGGTAGAAGTTCCAGTGTAGCAGAATAGGCACCACCGCATTAAGATTTATTAAGATTTCCACATGGAATCATAACAAAAAAACTAACTGGAGGTAGAGCTCTAGTGACGGAGCTCGCGGGCGTAGGCACCACCGCATTACCGATATATACGAGTACTTGCCGATAAATGGTGGTGTTCAGAACTATCGTGTTTTGGTCAGGTGGTAATATACGGCCCTGTAATTTCCAGCACAGAGGCATAACACATTAGGCTTTAAGAGTAGTAACACATTTGCATTTTGACCTTGGTCTTTGTGTGGGTGTCTATAGGCTGCAGTCATCACTTAACATGAATGTGAACTGCAAGCTTGTTTGCCACTTCCGTTACATAAAAGAACACGTGTTTTCGTTTTAAAATCGCGTTTGATATATTGATAAATGAACAAAACTTTTTCCAAAAAGTCTGCATTTTCAGCACCTTGACACAATTGGATATGAAATAAGTAATACGCAATCAAACCCAGACTTTTTTTCCAGTTCATCGTCCGATTCAACCGAATAATCTTAGGTCAATTGCGCAATAAACGCCTCTATTCTCATTACAATACACACGGTAATCACATGAAAAAAGTGAGTTATTTATAATCTGTTTGTTATGATGCTTCGCCCACGTTTTGACCGCGTAGTCTAGTTGCAAACCGTGTCAATTGGCGAGTACAAAACTCTGGTGCGGTTGCCAAGTGAATTTTTTGCTTAAAATAATATTTTAGCTTTCAATGAACAGGGTTGCCTTTGTGGAGTGTTTTCACGGAATTGGTTGGTTTATTTAAAGGAGAGACCATTTAACTTAATACGATTTCCTCTAAAGGAGATGTTGCGAGTTCGGCTCTGGTTCGTACACGTCCTCAAAAAATGGGTAAATTAAAGAAGAATCCGAAAAAAATACAATTAATTTATTTAAGAATTTATTTTAGAGTTACAACCACATTTAATTCAAACGATTTTATCATTTTCAACTATGTTAAACATGGCGGCGATACAGCCGACACTTGGGATCGATCGATTTCGATAGTATTTAGAAAATATTACTTTTTTCTCCAAGTAATATATAATCAAAATACAATTTAAAAAATGAAAATGTCAAGATGACATCGCCCGCCATATTCGCCATGTTGGTTTTGAGTTGCAATTCTAACTGCAAATAATGTTTTGTAACTGCAAACAAAGCTAAATAAGTGAAAATATGCAGTAAAAAACGTTTTTATATTGATTTTGCCTGATTAATGATATTGTGTACAATACATGGCCGGAGCTCCATACAGTTTTGCAACATCTCCTTTTCATTCTATTTATAAAAGGAGGAATATAGGAAAAAAATATCTGATAATGATAATATTGTTATTTGCTTTTTTTGGTCCTACATTCCATAACGGTCGTAACGGGACAAATATTTGTATGGCCTACAAATTTTTGTTTCGGGTCTGGGTGTTTGTGTATGTGTTGTGTGTGTATAACGGCAACCCACGACACAGTTTTATTCCAAGAGTGGGACTGTGAGTGTTGGCGTATTTTAATTAACTAATTATAATGAATATATGCTACTAATTCCATAAAAAAGTTCTATTGGTATTTTTCAATTTTTCGGAAGTTTGCTTTGCTAGTGTCATCTTAGGGTTTGGATAGGTACTCGAAAATGTCGATAGGCTCGCCTTGACATGTAATACCAATGATATTCTATACACAATGTCATTGTCACATAAATATAGAGAACAAGACTATTTTATATAGTCTTGTTCTCTATATTTATGTGTAAACCATAGTAGCTATGGTTGTCTTTATCGTTGCCACAAATTGGTGTCGCTTTGCTAGTATTCGACACCAATGTGAGTAATCTTTCAAATCATACTCGTATACACAATAAATGTTGGTACGCGAAACGAAAATAAAACATTTACCAATACTGTACTATAAAAGTATATAATTTCCACACACATGCTTCACACCTAAGGGCTCAAAAGTGGTAACGCATCTACATTATAATATATAGTTCGATGTAGATACCTACTCACATCGTTTTCATCGCTTCTAATGAATCGAATAAATACAATTACATACTTTAGGATTCAAAGCGAGTATCATATATAATAATAAAGTCATACATTCACTTTAAAAATGAATAATTTGAAAAAAAAAAATATTTTAAGAAAACGAATAATTTAAATAAAAAATATTTAAAGGGTAACAGGTAGACACCTGAAAAATCGAAGAGACGTCGCCTGTTGCGTTGAGAAGAGAAAACAGGAGTCTGACCATCGACACCCCCTGTACGATTACTCTCTCCCCCCAGCAAGACTCAAAAGTCGGAAAAGCTTCCTGCGTAGCACAGAAGTCTCTTCAAAAAGTCCTGCTGAGGAAAGAGTGATGCGTTGGAAGATGAAACATCCCCATCCTCCACACACGAACCTACGGGAAGAGCTCCCCCCAGGTCATGATCTGCAATGGCCGACTTGGAGATCTCTCAACCGACTCCGCACTCAGGTAGGACGTTGCAGACAAAACTTATGCAACTGGGGTTTCATCTCTCCGCCTATGGAGCGGTATGACTGTGGAGCCATAGCTCAATCGATGAAACACATGCTCCAATGCCCGCTCTGCCCCAGCTCTTGCACTTTGGAAGATCCTAAGTACTGCATACGACGCAGCAATAATTGTGGTGAAATATTGGGTCGACAAAATTTAAGTCGAGCCGCTGACACGCGAAGAAGAAGAAGAACCTGAGAAATTCACAGAATATAGTAATAAAGTTATACATTCACTTTAAAAATGAATAATTTGAATAAAAAGATATTTAAAGAAAATGAATAATTTTCATAAAATAATATTTCAAGAGAGTATTTCCCATACAACAAACGTGATTTTTTACCGTTTCTTATAGATAAAATTGAAATTGAAAATAACGATTTTTTAATGTTCATCATGACTTTCAGAGCGTTTGCATGTCAAAGATAAAATATGAACATCAACTAAGTTCGCCATCTTATAAACCAATACTGCCATAATCATTTTAACGAATGCCACACAAAAGCTAGCACTGTACGGTATACATTAAACATGCCTAACTAACTGTTTGGTTAAAGACAGACGGAATTGCTTATTTACATATTCAGTGTGACACTGCGGTGTAACTGTCGGCATCGTAAATAGGGCGCCGAACCTTTTATGGTTTATGGCTTTAAGGAGGCTTAATGATGGAGCTGTTGGACGGATCATTTGGTTTAATATTAGGGCTCCGTTTTTACCTTCTGAGGTAGGGAACCCTTATAAAATTACTCTTGCGTCTGTCTGTCCGTCTGTCAAATTTGATTTTCTCCAAAATAACATCACCGATTAAGTTCAAATTTGGTACACACGTGTGAATTAGCGACCCAAACATGATCATAAATTGTGTGTTTTTGTAAATAGTTTAACATATACATTGTAGAAATTAAACTTGCGGATTTTCTCGCGTATACAACACTCTCAAACGTCTTACACCCGACGTTTCGGTCGCTTTCCAGCAAGAAAATCCGCAAGTTTAATTTCGCGCTCGCGAAGCGCGAATTTGAAGCTCGCGAAAACCTACGAAAACGTTATTAACATATACAGTTTAAAATTTATTCAAGAAAATATATGAAAATTGGTTAACTAATAAATCAATACAACTATTTCCATTTCAACAAACGCCTCACGAAAGCACTGTACGGTATACATTAAACATGCCTAACTAACTGTTTGGTTAAAGACAGACGGAATTGCTTATTTACATATTCAGTGTTACACTGCGGTGTGACTGTCGGCATCGTAAATCGGGAGTTGAACCTTTAATGGTTTACGGCTTTAAAGAAATATGGCTTAATGAGCTGTTGGACGGATCGTTTGGTTCATTCATAGGAATACGAAGCTCACAAACGAAACCTTTATAAAATAACTTTTGGGTCTGTCTGTCTGTCAGTCTGTCACCACCTATTTTCTCCGAAAGTGCTAAACCTGTTGATATTTAGTTGATATTTGGTACACACATGAACATTTGTGACCTACAGGTGACTGCGTAACTAAGTAAATTAATTTTAAACATAGTTACTTTAGGGAGTCAAATATATTATGTGATATTGTACGGCGCTGTAATTTCCGACACAGAGGCCACCGCTGAGTTCTACAGTATTATATTGTAGACCTCAGGAGTGGCAATGCATCTACATTTAAATCTCCAGTATCATGTAGATGTTTATAGGCTACAGTATTAATTACCATCAATGTAAACTGTATGCTTGTTTGCCACTTCATAACATAAAAAAGATATCGTCAGTTTCGAAGTTATTCAAGAAAATACAGAAATAACCACTTTTATTTCAACAAACCCCCCACGAAAGCTAGTAACACACGGTATGCATTTGGTTTAAGACAGACGGAATTGCTTATTTACATATTCAGTATTACACTTCGGTGTGACTGTTGGCATCGTTAATCGAGAGCTGTGAGACCTTTTGTGGTTTAAGAATTTAAGGAAATATGGCTTAATGAAGGTGCTATTGGACGGATTATTTGATATTTTTAATACTCTTACTTGTTTTTAAGTCATATTATTATGAAAAAGACCATGGACCAATACTTACAGGAGTATTGGTATATTATTGTACCATATTGGAGTATGTAATAATATGAATCTATTCAATAAACACATGAAATGGCTTAAAGAAAACTCAGCAGTGAGTTAGGAATTTTATTATTCACTAGCGGCCCGCCCCGGCTTCGCACGGTGCAATGTTGCCTAACCTCTTCTATTCGTCTTAGCGTGATGATTATACATAGATATAGCCTAAAGTCTTCCTCTATATCTTTTGTAGTTTAGGCAGCGTACGCAAAATAAGTAACTTTTCTGGTTGATTCTTTACACCTTGTGTCTGAAAAACCCAAATATCTGTCGGAACCCTATTTTTTCCAAAATAAAATATAGCCTATGTTACCCATGGTTAATGTAGCTTTTGAATAGTGAAAGAATTTTTAAAATAGGTCCAGTAGTTATTGAGCCTATTCAAAACAAACAAACAAATAAATATTACCTCTTTATAATATTATAAGTATAGATAAAAAGTACACTCATGAGATTCTAACATATAGCATATTTGACGAAAATATCAAGCTCACAAAAGAAATTTATGAATAACTATTCTCTCAATCAGCTATTAAATATGCAAACACAGTCACATAACCTAAACGTCAAATCCAATAGCCGGCCATTCCTTCAACGGTAATAGAAATCAGTTAACCCAACGCATGCGTTTACGGTGCCATAGCATTGACGACAAACATAATACTAACCGCAAAATCTGCATACCATTACGCTGCGGTGTAATGAGCGGCCGGCCAGTGCCGAGGTCGTAAAATCAGTGAAATCAGAATGGACCCTCACGGATTGTTATGGTCCTGTTGGAATAATAATGAGGCACTTGTGGTTCTGTGTAATTTCGAACTGAAAAGCTATTGTTCGCTTCGGTATGATACGAGGTATTTGGTAAATAAAATATAAGGTGCTTTATTAGGCGACCTTTATACGCAGACGAATAAGCTCGTGTGTTCTATATGAATGCGAGTGTCAACTTTTCAGACAGAATGTATGATTCAAAATGTTTTAGCGTTGTTTCTATTTATTTGTTAAATGGAGTTACTTTATATTAAGATATAGTTTTCTGTGAATTTTTCAGGTGTCTACCTGTTACCGTTGTTAATATCGAGCACAAAAATCACGTTAATAGTAAGATCACAGGAGTGAAAACGAATCTGCATTTTGACCACGGATTTTTGTGTAGACGTCTATAGGCTGTAGTCTTCACATAACATCCCCGTGAACTGCATGTTTATCTGACACCTTCATAACATAAAAATACATCCTTTATCTCTAATCCCTCTCTGCCTACACCGTAAGGAATGAAGATACATAGACACATACACCTTTATATCTGATAGCCTCCGACCCAGGGATCGAATCTAGTAGCTCAGCTTAGCAGTAATGGCCTGCCACTAGACTACTACGTAACGTAACGTAACTTTACGCCTGTAATCCCCGAAGGGGTAGGCAGAAGTAAATGCCTGCATTCAAGCATACATGCGAACACACACGATTCGCCGGTTCTGTTGACATCTCCGGGCACATTACCAAACTTCGAGGTAGTGGGCAATTTCCAGAAAATGGAAAAATCCCAATAGAACCAGAGATAAAGGACCTTACACCATTATCTCTGATTACCCCCTACCCGGGAATCGAACCCAGGACCTCAGCGTAGTAGTAGTGGCCTGTTACCACTAGGCTTAATAATTAAAAATGTTTTAAAAAACCATACTCTACATAGTAATTTAATCTATACTTATATTATCTATCTATTCTTCTCTACTAATATTATAAAGAGGAAACATTTGGTCTTCTATTTGTATGTTTTGTTTGTACGTTTTCACGCAAAAACTACAACTGATTTCAAAAATTCTTTCACCATTACAAAGATGCATCTTTACTGAGTGACATAGGCTAAATTATATTCATTGCACCCGTGCGAAGCCGGGCCGAGCCGCTAGTCTTTATATAAATTACTGTAAAGCCCCTGTGAGGCATAATCCAATAACATTTTTATTAGAACGTCACGCCGTGGGCTTCTGCTTATTCTATAACGAATCCATTTTTTCTAATCCAATGAGAGAAACTAAATTGCAAAATAACCAAGTTACGAAATCCTCCAAATTTGATATTTCTGTTTCGTAAAATGTTTTTATTTTTGACTTAGCTCAGAGAGTAATCAATTTTTTTAAATATATTTGATACAAAAACGCGCTTTGTATTGTTAACGACCCACGAACTCACTGACAGACTCAAATATTTGATCTTACTCAGGGACATCGAAAGAGTGTGCGTTGAGTGCTCTGCTAACTGCTTGATATGGTGCCAACGTCTCTTTTCCTACACTGTAACACACCGCGGACACTCCACCAAAATTACATACAATCGCTTATTTGGTCTCTATTACAAAGACATCAATCAGTGACGTGTAATTTACACGTGCACCTGTGTGCGTAGCACGTAGAAAATACCAACCGTCGCCCATAAGAGGGAAGGAGGTTGGGTGATGCGGGGAAATCGGGCGGGACGTCGAAGTGTCCATTCTATACGTAGTATTATAGATAGATAGGTGGCGCATTTTCTGACAACATAGGTCATAAAGGCCCCTACGATCAATTTACAAGTTGTAAAAAAGGTAATTGATTATTATTTTATTGAAACAAATGACGAAACAGAAATACAATGCGAATGTGGACGATTGGAAAAGTCAGAAATACTAAGACTGACCTATTTTGGTGATGGTCGGGCGTGATCATTTAACTTTGGTAATCATGCTTTATCACAGCTTGAAAGACAGAGATAATTATGTATTGAAATAAAAAACAAAAAACATTGTAAGACTACAACCAGTGATACAAAATACCAAATATACTTTATTGAATTAATGTTTAGAGTTCCGGTATCGAAGGCTAAGGACTTTAAACCACCGCATTACGATATCGACATATTATTATCTGCCTCAATTATAATTGTAATGAACTCCATGTTTGTATGCCACTTCCATTTCAAATATTTTGCTACCTCCAATATTTTGTTTCTCATTCAAAGACACATATTTTGTATCTCTTTTTTCATATCATTTGAACGCAAAACATCAGATATTCAAGATAGCTCATTTATAAAACAACGATTTATTGATCATGTCACGCATGCAATTTTTCTTATTCTAGTACTAGACATCGTTTCATAGTAGGTAAGAAAAATACGCTTTGCGTGATCAAATCCATTTTGCAAGCGAGGTAAATTATGTATGACGGGTTTGAGAGTGTTTGATACTTTACGGGATGAATTACTTTGAAGGTTTCTAAATGTTTTCAGTTGAAGTGTTCATTGAAGATCAATTGGTTCTAATCTGATTTAGTAGATTTTCAATTTAAAAATATAAGTGGCAGGTAGAGTTTATGTACCTCACTCGAAGGCATATAATAATAAAAAAAAACACTAGTGCGATTCACTCGTGGTCAAGTGAAACCTTCAAAATTTCAAGCTTTGTACCTACTACGTACGTACACACGACAGAAACACTGTATAATAATGGCAACCCATTATACGTCCCACTGCTGGGCTCAAATCTCTCCCTTTTTTGAGGGGAGGCCTGTAGCTTACTCCACCACGCTGCTCCAATGCGGAATGGTGGAGGTGGGTGGGTTAGTGGTCAACCCGCTGTCGGATGTTTTTCAAACCGCCCATAAGGCCTCCGACAAGGTTAAACGACTTAGATAGCGTTTCGATAGCGATATTGTGAAAAAAATAATTAGGAAAAATAGTTTATACCTACAGATTACTATTAGTATAAGAATTCTACGGTATTTCAGGTATCGTAGATAATTACTCAACGGATCTAAACCTAAGATATCTGGAGTTAGCCAGTTCTTTTTCTGAAAACAAAATGATGATCAAAAGATTATATTAAATTTAATTAATAAATAATATCAAATTTAGTCGAACGAGCTACGTAATTTAGAAATCCTAAGTATTTGTATTCATGCTCTTGATTGCCGACTTCAACAAGGCTACGGATCGTAGGACTGCTACGAAGGTTATATCGTAGAGGTGCGTAGTGCTACATAGGCACAGTTGTTATGCTACGACTGAACCTTCTCTATACATATAGCTAGGTGTTTGGAGCATTTGAAAGTGCGCGCCTTGTGCATGCGCGTGCATATAGCTAATCACACGGCTTCGTTTGGAATCGGACCAATGGGGACGCCTACGTCATACGCATGATTGTGATTGGCCAACGCGGCCAGGACGACGGGACACTCCCGCCATCTTTACTATTGTCTTGTAATTTTGTAATTTTGTAATCGCAATCGAATCAATAAACGGAACATACGTTACACCAAAAAACCTCGAATTTTCTTGCCTCCAATTCCGCAACATTACACTAGGGATAGTTAATTGTTGCCCCTTGTCTTTATGTATGAAAGTATATTTTAAGTTATAATTCTTTTCACATGATAATTTTCTCAACACATTGTACTTATCTATACAATAAAATGACATTCGATAATATTATTTTTAGCTGTCTCGGTAGCCTAGTGGTAGCAGGCCATTACTACGACTACTACGAGTACTACGCTGAGGTCATGGGTTCGATTCCTGGATACGGGGTTATCAGAGATAATGGTTGTAAGTCCTTTATCCCTGGTTCCATTGGGATTATTCCATTTTCTGGAAGTTTCCCAGTACCTCGAAGTTTGGTAATGTGCCCGGAGATGTCGACAGGCTCGCCACCTGTTACATTGGCCAAAACTTAACCGGCGAATTGTGGGTGTTTGCATGTATGCTTGAATTTCATTTACCTCTGCCTACCCCTTCGGGGATTACAGGTGTGAAGTTACGTTATTTTTGATAGTAAAAGTATACTATTTAGCGATTTTCTCTAAAATACGACTTATTCGTAGGGTGGCTGCCACAATAACGCCTGAATTATATCTATGTATGTATTCAAGGATTATAGATGAAAGTATTTCTTTTTGTGTTCAAACTGAATAAAATATACTGAGGGTAATTGAAAATAATAAGTATTCTAATACCCATTAACAAGTCACATCATATGACAGAACTCATCCTAATTCCAGCCAACGCTTCCTTTTGTCCTTCAAACAAAGACATACGAGTGGAATTAAAACTCGTCAGGCCAATGACGAAATTTCCTCTCACGTGCCAACCATTATTTCAAAGGACCGACTGTCACTGTTTTAAAATTAATAACCGGGACCGTTTTGTTTTCAAACTTGTCATAACGTTAATGGGACAGTCTTAGGGATTACGTTGAGTTTTATAACGATTTGTCATTCATATATTGTTCGTGTAAATGTTTTTGAGTAAATTCAACAGCATGATGAGTCATTTCCATTCAAAATAATTTAAAAACAATTTTTTGTCATTAGGATGACAGGCAAGCAGACCACCTGATGGAAAGTGGTTACCGTCGCCTATGGGCATTTTTTAAATGTATTGATAGGTGGTTACCAAGCGTGCAGTTCACATCGATGTTAAGTGATGACTGCAGCCTATAGACACCAATACAAAAACCGAGGTAAAAATGCAGATGCGTTATCACTTCTGAGGCCTTAGGTGTTATGTCTCTGTGCCGGAAATTACAGGGCCGTACATTACCACCTGACCGGAACACGATAGAACTGAATACTACTATTTACTACCAACCAGTAAAGAACATCAGGGGAGTTGCCAACGCGCTGCCAGCTTGAAGAGTGAAGAAGGACTCTTTCGACGCTATTTTTGATGAACTCCATATTGTAGCACCAAGGGAACACCTCAGAGGGAAGTTCGTTCCACAATTTACATGTTCTGGGCAGGAACGAACGTGAAAACTGCACTGTTGAGCACTGCCAGGTGTCCAGTCGGTGAAGGTGGAACTTCTGTCTTCGGGTAGTACGGTGTAGGAAAAGAGACGGTAGCACTATGGTTCGATATGTCGAACAGTTCAGCAGAGCACTCACCATTCTGTGCATGTTATACCGATACCATGCACAGAATAGGTTTCCCATGTCGGTGAACCTTGCACAATGATTTAAGAGTTATTTTCAAATAATTTCACACATGGTTAATTTCTGAATAATTATGTAATATTTATAGAGCATGGCTACATGACATTATTTTTTTTGAAGTAGACTATCGAAGCGAACTCCAGACTTATTTGGTGAAACTGGGTTCAGTTTTGGTTCATTCTAACTCTATTATAGCCTTTTGTCATTTGCTCATTTGATTTTATTTATTTTCGATGTAAGGAACAGCAATTTTGTGAGTTATTTCTTTTATTCCTAAATCACCTTTATCTCTATTTTTTTTGGAAAGGCATACTCACTAACATCATATTATCATGCTCTCGTCAGCACGGGATCCAATTTGAACCCCGGTATTTGTTAGGCCTGCGCGGGGACATGGGTCCACGTGGAGGCCCTTTCGCCACCACCACCTCCACGTGGAGGTATTTTGATTTTCTTTGTAATGGGTTGTATTCGACGGGACCTCTCTGACAGCGTCGATAGTTAATACAAGCACAAATAGGTCCCGCAGAATATGGGAATGTTGTTATGAGAATTGACTTGCCAAACTTTGGGCTATGTTGGTTGGTGAATTGGGGAGACTATCGCAAGAGATTCGATACCTGCCTATATTTGACATTTCAAATTTTTTAATCCTACGTTAGAATTCAATAATGCTGAATTATATAAAAAAAAGGCTGACCTACCATGACCAAATAGGTCGAATTCTGTCTGATGGTGGGGTCAAAAGTCTTAGGAATCGGCGTGCATGTATGAAGAGAATGATGAAGGTAGACGAGGCACGAGAGGTTTGTCTGAACCGGGATGTCTGGCGCTCTACACTCTCTGTCTACCCCGTTAGGGACCTGGCGTGAAGATACATACATACATACATATAAAAAAAAAATTTTTGACATGACAAAAGTTGTGTCAACTAGTTGAACAACAAATGTTACTTAATTCTAAATCTAACAGAACCTTCATCCGCTATTTAAAACAAATGTCAGCCGCCATATTTCGCCGACACCCGCTACACGACTGTGAACATTCACATTATCAATTCTAATTCCCCCTCGAGCTTATTTTACTTGGAACGTGTAATTCATGTCGGAGTATGTGTCTGACGTCACATTACCCGGTTTTTGGTAACTCGTAAATATGGTAATAGGATATCAATTTTGTGGCATTTTCCAGTGTTAGCTTTATAAAAAATCAGGCTTTGAAATCTGTTCAACAAAACTTGAAATGTAGACGATATTTTTGCACAATGTCCCTATTTTGTGTAAAAATCGTATGTGATTTTTTATCCTGTAATTATTTCAAATATTAAATGTCAGATTTAATGTGACCGGGTCTAATGATGATCAGCAGAATTCTTTTCGACAGCATCAAGGGTCACCAATCTACAGAATCAGAATCAGAAACTCATTTATTCATTTACCCCCTTATTCATAAACGGTTTTTAGCTAAAGTGTTGCTAATGCCTCCTTCGTCCTTTTCTACCCTGCACATTTGACAATGCAACTGACAAAGACAAAGCATTCTATAACTACAACGTATCTAATGTACGTTTATGAATAAGGGGGTTAGGGTACTTAGTCTAAGGGTGACAGGCACCTCTTATGACACGTCAAAAACAAAAAAGAAATTAAAGTGAAAAACAGTTTTTACTGGTGGTAGAGCTCCAGTGACGGAGCTCGCGGGCGTAGGCACCGCCGCATTACCTAATATACTTGCCGCTAAATGGTAGTGTTCAGCACTATCGTGTTCCGGTCGGGTGGTAATGTACGGCCCTGTAATTTCCGGCACAGAGGCATAACACTTTAGGCCTCAGGAGTGGCAACGCATCTGCATTTTGACCTTGGTCTTTGTGTGGGTGTCTATAGGCTGCAGTCATCACTTAACATCAATGTGAACTGCATGCTTGTTTGCCACTTCCATAACATACAAAAAAAAAATTAAAAAAAAAACAATTGATATACATATCAAACAAGATAAAAATATATGTATAGTCAAGAATATCACTATGATAAAACTAAACAATGTACTAATGTAAAAACGTATATCAGTGGAATGTCTCATTCTCCTTTACCCACACTGAGCTATGCTGCAGTGTGATGTTTTCAACTAAGCAAAATTTCTGGTGCTATGTTTTTTTTTTAACTAGATGTGCCCGCGACTTCGCCCGCGTACAATTTATGATTGTTCAGTATCTACCCGGACGAAGTCGTGGGCGCAGCTAGTATAAAAGTAGCCTAAGTTACTTCTTATTACATCAGCTATCTGCCAGTGAAACTCCCGTCAAAATCGGTCCAGCCGTTCCCAACATTAGCCCCGCCAAACAGACAGACAGACAGATAAAAATTGTAAAAAATGTTGTTTTGGTATATGTACCGTGTATACATACATATGCATTTAGTAGCGGTTGTTTTTATATTATAAACAGACACTAAAGTTTTATTTATTTGTGTAGATGTATAGATGATGGGTTTCCCCTTATTTAAGGTTTTACAGCAGGCAAGCATCAGATACTTAAAATCAATACGTTCTATAAAGAAAAAAACTAAATTCAGCCTTCCGTGCACAACTGACAAAATAATTATTCGAATGACCAATATTTGATCACGGAAGCCATTTAACTGTGAATAATTGTTGCACAATTAAGTAACAGTTGGATTTAGACGGTTCGTAGTGTTGACGTAGGTGAACAGCTAAACGGATTAGTGAACAATGAATCAATACCAAGTTTACTGAATGGACCCAGTTCAACTGAAACTTCTAAAGGACTTATGGTATAATTTTGTATCACAGTGGTTGTGGTTAAATGTTAAAGTCGTAGAGCAAATGTTGTTAGGATTGATTTTTTTTAATGTATTGGTAGTGGTAAACCAGCATGCAGTTCACATTGATGATAAGTGATGATTGCAGCCTATAGACACCCCCACAGAGAATGTTATTAATGCTACGCAAGGCGTTTACGAAATCGATGGACGTAGCTACATATAATTTTTTCAAACTTCTGTCAGACAAATGTCACCTCAGTCTGCCCGGGACCACGGAAGCTGAAAAGCGACCGAAACGTCGGGTTGATTTTAAAAATCATTTTAGTTTAATATACGCGAGATAAATCCGTAAAAATAGTTTTATTTCAATGAATGTAGCTCGCGAAAACCTAAGAACATATTATATTGGTCACGTGTAATCTTCCTTTTACTTTTTCCATTGGGCAGATACAAGCACTGAATACCACTACTACATATTATATCTACAGATGAATACAGCAGTCCCCTTACAGTTGTTAAAATTATTATTCTAACATTTGATATTGGAATCGATTTAGTTTTTTTTTATGTGATGAAAGTGGCTAACAAGCATGCAGTTCACATTGATGTTAAGTGATGACTGCAGCCTATAGACACCCACACAAAAACCAGGGTCAAAGTGCAGATGTGTTACCACTCCTGAGGCCGTTACGTCTCTGTGCCAGAAATTACAGGGCCTTGCATTACCAACGATTGGAAAACAACAGTGCTGAACACTACCATTTAGCAGCAAGTATATTCATATAAGTATATTAGTATCAGTGCAGTGTAGTGCTTGCTCGAGTACAGACGCGTCACACTGCACTCTGCACGAAATATCGTAATATATTTCGCGAGCTGCGCGGCTCTGGCCGCGCACGTTACGGCCGCTATGGGTTCCGAGAAACTTATAGCTAACGAATTGCTGGCGTTTATACAGAATGCCATCGACACGATGGATGAAGTAAGCACTGTACAGATCTGCAAGTCTAACTTCAGAGAGGAAGAAATCTGCTCGGCAAAGGTACTGCTCTACCAGACGCTGGGTAAGATAGACGAGATGCCATCCCGCAGAAGGGACGACAAAGGGGAACGAAGTCTTCAAGATGTCATCACCCTGTTTAAGGAGACCGATCCGGATGACGTGCCCGCATTTGTGGCGAAGCAGCTGCACAAGCTGCCTCCTGTCACATTTGACCATGTTGACGTATCCAGGCTGCTGAAAGAGATCAACACCCTCAAGACCGGCCTGGAAGAAGTTCGATTTCGATTGCAGACTTCCGAAAACACGATCAGTGATTTGCGTGCTAAATTAGTTTCATTACGTGGTGCTAGTTCGGTATGTAGGTCAACCGAAGCCTGCAATGTGAACGTGAGACGCGGCGCGCAAAATACGTCGGTCAGCACTTTTGAGTCGGCCGGTTGCAACAGCAAGAATGCGTCACCGACAGTCGTCACGCCGCCCGTTGACCCGCGCCTCGCCGCCTCCACCCCCGCCGTCGTCAACACCTCCACCGCTCCTCTCCCCCCACCGTCACGCGCCTGCACATCAACTCCTCAGCGTGCCTACGCTGCTGCCGCTGCTGCCGTGGCCCCTACAACTAAACGGCCTGTTACCCTGGGGATCAAACCTAAGACCAATGAGAGACCTCGTGGACCCGTAGTCACGGGTCCTCGTAAGGACCAATGCGACGAGGATGGTTTCACGGTGGTAAAGAGGAAGAAAAAGAAGCCCGCCACCCGCAATCTCCGCGGTACGGCGCCGACCGGAAAAAATCACTTGTTGCGTCCAGCTGTGCCGTCGACGCAACTGTATGTGTCCAGACTACACTGGTCTACGAAGGTGGAGGATGTCGTCGAATACATCCGGATAAAGACGAATTTCACCCTGAGAGTCGAGCGGTTGGAGTCTCGCCATAAAGTTAATTTCAATTCTTTTTTGGTGAGAGTCCCGACACATGACCTGCCGACTTATACAAAGGAGGAGTTCTGGCCGCAGGGGGTATTATTTCGGAAATTCCGGGGACAACTTCCTGCTGACAAACCGCGTATCACGTCGCCGTCTTCACGTGACAATTAGTGTTAGTTTAAATAAATATGTATGTTAGTTTTAAGGTATATATTTGTATGGGCCTTTTGTCTTACTTTAAGTGTACAATTGTTGCCTGAAATAAATAAATAAATAAAAATAAAAATATTAGGTAATGCGGTGGTGCATACGCCCGCGAACTCCATCACTGGAGCTCTACCCTCTACCACCAGCAAAAAGCCACCACTACATTACCACTACTACTACTTAAAGTATAAGATATGATTACTTAATGTAAATGAACATAATTACCTACTAATTAAACACCTTTTAACGTGACAAGATCAAGTACATAATACAATATAACTTTAGAGTTAGAAGTAGTAAGCAGGGAGGTACTTAAATAAAAGTACTTTTAAAAAATATTTTTAAAAAAAGATTGTTATTTATATAGTAAATGATACTTACCAAAGTTGCGGATACTAATTGTTGAATACATTAAACAGGCCATTAATTGTTTCGTGTTGGTATCGGGTGATTTGTTGGCAATGGAGATAGTGTTGCTCGCTTGGATACTTTCTTTTTTTTTTTTTTTCTTTTACGTTTGCGCACCGGCTGACCGCAGCACAGCTCACCACGCGACCTAATAATTAATAATTGGTTCCCACCTTTCGTTCGGAAAAGTTCGATTGGGAAACGGCGGCTGAGCGTCGCCGTCGGCAGCGCTCGGATGAAGTCGGGGGTGGTCGTGTGGTGAACAGATATGGGTACCTACCAAGCAGAGATGGAAATAGGTGACATCTCGACGCTCTTGTATGCGCTCGTATAAGTATATTATAATTTATATACCTATATATTTTAACATTTTTGTACGTTTTATTTTATATTATGTAATATTTTATGTAATTTGTTGGTATTCAAGTACGTATAATTTTTTATTTTTGTTTTTGTTTAGTTTAACCTGTTTTATCTACTTATATAATAAATATAATATAATTTATTTGCACTTATGTATCGGTTTATTCCTAGTAAGTATTTATTATATTGATATAGACTTTTAGGACTGATATCCGTGTCCCACCAACTAGTTTCCAGTTGAAAACCAGCGTCAGGCTCCGGCTTGACATTTTGCTGAACTGGGAACTATTTGGTGCAGCCGTGAGATCTTGTTTTATTTTTCTACTGTTACAAGGTACCTATTTCTTTTTATATTAACAGTGTTTTCTTTTTTTTTCTTTTTGTGTTTTAATGTCATTGATGTCATAAATGTTGTTTTTTTTGTACCGACCTACTTATATTTTAAATGTTTAATTTTTTTCTATTGCTTTTTTATGCAGTACGTGATCGGCTGCGCCAATAAATGTTTTTTCTTCTTCTTTTTTTTTTTTTTTCTTCTTACTACATCTTATATCTACAGATGAAATCGAATACAGCAGTCCGATCACAGTTGTCAAAATTATTATTCTAACGGCCAAAATTTGATCTTGGAATCGATTTAGCTGCGACTAATTGTTGCACAGTTAAGTAACAGTTGGATTTAGACGGCTCAGAGTTGACGCAAGTGAACGGCTAAGCGGATTAGTGAACAATGAATCAATACTGAGTTTACTGAATGGACCAAGTTCAATTTGTACTCCTAAATGACTTTTGGTATGATTTAGCAGCACATTGTTGTGGTTAAATGGTCTGATTATGTGATGTCTGAATGTGTTTGTAAGCCTGTTCTACCATATAATAAGTCCTGTTATAGGAAATGTAGATATAAGCTGTTGATACTGGAGTGGAAAGTGATCAAATGACACGTTTGTTATTTCAATAAATTAATTGTAACAATATTTTCATAAAAATATATCATTGTCTTTAGGACTTCTATCTGTTGTGTTATGTAAATATACCCTCCGACCTTTTGATATCACGGAATTTCCCAGAAAATCATAAAACAAAGTCATAACAGAATAAGCCGGGCTTGGTTGTGGTTAGTCGTAACAATATGTAAATGTACGGTGTGTTAGTGTGCGTGCCTTGCAGAGCAGCCAGTTGCATGACCGCTTTTACTTGCACATATGCCTTTACACGTGTACAGATACGCCTTTATAACAACCAAGTATTGCCCGCGTTCGTGAATTGCATACTATCTGTAGTTTGTTCTGTATCTGTAGTGTGTTCTGTAGGTACGAACTAGTTTCGTATTTTACTACACTACATACGTACACGCAGAGCCTCATCAACAGATGCACTACTGTTTGGTACATAATAAAACTGTATTAAAACCTACTAATATTATAAATGCGAAATTTGTGAGCATGGATGGATGGATAAGAATAAGAAACATAAGAATAAGAAACATTTATTTGACACACAGCGAGACACATAAAACAGATATAAAACATAACAGGTAACAGAAAAAAGACAACACAAAAAGACATTTTATAAAAATTAATACATACCTATACACGTTATATGTGTCTCACGGCTGCCAAAAAGGTGTCCTGTTCAGCAAATGTCAGGTACCTTCATATAAAAGGTACCTGACGCTGGTTTTCAACAGGACCCTTTGTGGATGGATGGATGTTTGTTGCTCTTTCAAGAAAAAACTACTGGTCGGATTTGGATAAAACTATATATTATGTTATTTCAATGTATAACCTATACAGTAACGCAGGCTACAATTTGCAATAATTAAAAGTACACGCGGAAGAAGTCGCGGGCAAAAACTAGTATACAATATTTTAGTTATAAACTAATCGGTTTGCTCTAAGTTTTGTCATGTCTATAGATGTAGTTCATACTTTTTCTCTCCAATATGGCGGCGTTCCCCCAGCGGACAACACTGTCGATAAAGTTACCAAATTGAACTGGTTCTCTCTGTTAGTTGTCTTATTTGGAAATTGGTTTTGAAGATGTTGATATTCGAGTGAGAAGTCAGCACATTAACATTATTGATACATTTATGAATCAAAATGGAACTCTTTATTATAAAGGAGGATATTCGCAATATTAGGACTTCGATCGTGCGGGAAATAGTTATATCACTTTTTATTAACTTATATATATTTAAAAAAAAAATTAATATACGCGGATTTTAAGAAAGATTTTGAAAATCATTTTAGTTTAATATACGCGAGATAAATCCGTAAAAAATAGTTTTATTTCAATAAAATGATTATTTAAAATTGAACCCGACGTTTCGGTCGCTTTTCAGCTTTTGTGGTCTCGGGCAGACTGAGGTGGCATTTGTCTAACAGCAGTTTGAAAAATTATTATGTGCAGCTACCTCCATTTATTTTGCAAACGTCTTGCGTAGCGTTCAGGATTAACACAAAAGTTACTAATTGTATCTTAAGGCCTTACACAGTGTTGCGGTTGGGCTTTAATTCTACTGAGTATTGGATCCCATGTTGGTGACAATCGCCAACCATCTTCTCTATTGAAATTTGGATGTTTTTTTAATCAATAGCCACATTTGGAATTGGTCTGTGTTCTGTAGCGAGTATTCGATTATGTATTTTTTAATTTGTTTATTTCATTAAAGATTTAAATGGCAATTGTTGTTTCAAATGCAGAAATATAAAATGCAATACGCCATTGCAAAGAATCCAACATTAACTCACCAAACAATACCTAATAGCATTCATTTTATATTTCCACGCCACTGTATACGGCTTTAAGATGTATTCACGCCATTTCTTCTCCGTAGCGCATTCGTTGGCCATTGTTGATGCAATTCAGCCTAATGGGCATGAAACTGGTTTCGTATAAATGTATCCTTGACATAAATTCTGTTCATATCTTTGCGGAATCCTGATGGCGAGGAGGCTTTTTATTTTGAATTATGAAGCCTTTTTATTAATCCGTACCTAAAAAGGAAAAACACCATACTATATAGGCTGTAACTTCTTCTTGTTGGGAGTAGTAGCATACGCGAGAAAATCCGCAAATATTTTTACACAATTTCTACAATGTATATAATCATAATAATGGCAACCCATTATACGTCCCACTGCTGGGCACAAGTCTCTCCTTTTTGGGGGGAGTCCTGGAACTTACTCCACCACGCTGCTCCAATGCGGATTGGCGGATTAGTGGCCAACCCGTTGTCGGATGTTTTCAAACCGCCCATAAGGCCTGCGACAAGGTTTAACGACTGCTATCTATCGAAAGCAACCGGGACCGACGGCTTAACGTGCCCTCCGAAGCACGGAAACGCGCATATTAATTTGCCACTAGCGGTCACCCATCACACTCCCGACCGCGCCCGTAATACTTAACCGAGTAAATCGCTTGTGATCTACACCAGCCGCGGGGCCATGCACGCTTCAATGTACAATGTATGAAGCTCCCTAATACTTGCGAAGACTGATATTTGTAGAATGAAAAAGATGTAGCTTAAATTATTGTCGAAATATAAAGATTGCTTGCGGAAAAAGTGGTAAAGTACAAATAAGCAGAAAATTACCATTTCTCGTCCCTACTATACGGGTTACCTTCACCAAGATTTTTTTAATAGGATATTATTGAAGGATCTTTTCTCGCTTCAGAAATTTTAGGGTCCACACTAATGCAATTGGAAGTGGTCCGTGAATTTTCTATTGCGGTTTCCGTATAATATTTGAGTTAAGGGTCCACGGTCGATTGACTCCTTTCTGTTAGTTTGAAAAGATCCCAGAAACCACTTACCTTGTTACTATGAGAGTAAGAAAATTAATAAGACATTTTTTTCATTGTGTTCGTGGCGTTGGATAACTCATATAGTAGTTGTCATTGAAGACCAAATGTCAAAATCACCTTAGGCCTCAGGAGTAATAAAGCAGCTGCATTTTGGCCTTGATCTTTGTGTGAGTGTCTATGGCTGCTGTCATCACTTTACATCGATGTGAGCTGCATGCTTGTTTCCCATTTCCATTACATATTAAAAAAATAACGCCTCCTATTTTTTAAGGGTTCGATACCATATAAGAAAACCGGAACTTTTTACAATCACTTTGTTGTTTGTCCATCTGTCTGTCTGTCAGTTTGTCACCAGTTGAAATTTATACCATTCTAGCTGTGCCCGCGACTTCGTCTGCGTGAGAACTTATGATTGTTCCGTATCTATCCGGATGAAGTCGTGGGCGCAGCTAGTATAAAAGTAGCCAAAGTTACTCCTTATTACATAAGCTATCTCCCAGTGAAAGTCCCGTCAAAATCAACCCAGCCGTTCCCGATTTCAGCCAGAACAGACGGGTAAAAACGGGTAAAAATTTAGACCCGTTTTGCACCTACATCGTCGCTCTCTTCATAACCCAAAGGTTGACTGGGAGATAATGCCTAGTGGCATTAAGTCCGCCTTTATATACACTATCTTCGTGCATAAAAAGAGTAAATAAATAAATAACAACTGTAAAAATGTTGTTTTGGTATATGTACCGTGTATATTGCATTTAGTTAGCAGCAGTTATTTTTATAAGACAAACATTATGTATAGATGTATAGATGTTAGATGTTTCGTACAATTCCAAGATATAAACTTGTTTAAACAAGCTAAAAATACAAGTTTACGACGGTTTCCCCTCGTTATACAACTCCTATGGGTTCCATTTTAATAACAAGGGGACCCTGAAGGACCTCGAGTGGGACGAGTAAACTTTTGGAGGTCTTTTAAATTTTAATGTTTCATAATATTTAATGTCGTTTCATTTATGTTTTTGTTTATTTCAGAGCTACGAAAAGGATAAAGAAACAAAAGGGTGGACATTTTTCATTTAGACGAGATAACATCGCGCGTCTTTTTTAGGGTCCCGAAACTCTTAGGACTATTAACCGGTCAGCTCGCGAGAAAAAAATTACAATTGATTTCAGTTGTTAACACACCGCCAGCAGTCTCTCGTGTGTTGACAGTTTAAGACCCTCGTGGGAATTTTTTTCACAAATCTGGTTAGTCTATTATGACATATAATTTAATTAATATAAAAAATCAAATCTGAACCTAATCCATTTAGGTATGTGTAGAATTTTAAAACCTTACTTACCTTTAATCCTAATTAAGGTGTTTGAGGGTAGTTTCCTTCAAACACCCTAATTACTGTTAAAGTTCGTCAGCAGTTTAAAAATTTAGTTTCTAACATTTTTAAAATTAAAATCCTTTAAAGAAAAACCAGCCAAAAGAGGAATTCCATATTAAACTAAATTAGACATATTTATACACAATGGTTTAAAGACATACCTAATCTTATAGTCCCCACATTACGAATATCTTGATTAAAATTTATCATATATGCATGATAACACCGCGATCAATTCCTACTGGTGGCAGAGCTCCAGTGAAGATGCTCGCGGGCGTAGGCACCATCGCATTACCTAATTTACTTGCCACTAAATGGTAGTGTTCAGCACTATCGTGTTCCAGTCAGGTGGTAATGTACGGCCCAATAATTTTCGGCACAGAGGCATAAGACCTTAGGCCTCAGGAGTGGTAACGCATCTGCATTTTGGCCTTGGTCTTCATGTGGGTGTCTATAGGCTGCAGTCATCACTCAACATCAATGTGAACTGCATGCTTGTTTGCCACTTTCACTACATAAAAAAAAACAGATTAATCGCGATCGATTTTTCGATTAATCGCTCTCAGATCGCCGTCCCTTGTATTCCGACGAAAAAACAATACAGAACTGTTTACACTCTCAAACCAAACGCTAGTACGTTTACCAATAACAAATTCTGTTTCTCTTACAAGCTGATCATAAATCAAATGTACACATCAACAATTGGTATCCCGCAAGTAATCACCCTTTACCGTCGTATATCAACGTCACAAAACTCCAAAACTATCCCAACTCCATACAACACCGTAAACAAAACGTTACGCCATAAATCGGTAACATTTGTTTACAAACTACGGGCATGAACAACGTGTGAACAGGAATTTAATTTTTCAATGTAATTTGCAGGTTTGTTTTTAACTAAAATAGTAATATAATTATACTTTAAACTAAATAAAAATAGTAAAGGATATTCTGAACGAAGAACCTATTTATGTCAACGACCCGGTTAGTCCAGCGGTGTGAGTTGACAGTTTGATTCCAAAACCCTTCCTCGATAAATGGGCTATCTAACACTGAAATAATTTATCAAATCGGACCAGTAGTTCCTGAGATAAGCGCGTTCAAGCAAACAAATAAACAAAGCTAGATATAGATTAAATATTCACTAACAAACGTGTGAGCTAGACAACTACAAGCTAACCCATTAATCTGTTTACAAACAACAAGAAATTAACGACGACATCCGAACAGATTTTAAAACTTCAATCTTAACAGAAAAGAGAATTGACGAGAGTGCATTCCTCTAATTCCTTTTCCGAATGTTGTTTGTTGAAAAGGCACGCGATTGTTTCTATATTGAATGGCAATAAAAAAGCTGTAATGGCCCAGTTGAAATGCATGTCGTTTGGAGTTCAAAGCTGTTGCGAGACCTCGGTTGTAAATATTGTTTTTTTCCCTATTTGACTAGCAATTGAGGGAGAACGGTAGTAGACATCTGTTACCAATGAATTAATTTGTCAACAGAATATTAATATTGTGAAAAAAAGAAATTTTAATTAGTTTTTTAATTTGTACTGGTGGTAGAACTCCATTGACGGAGCTCGCGGGCGTAGGCACCACCGCATTACCTAATATACTTGCCGCTTAACGGTAGTGTTCAGCACTAGCGTATTCCTTTTAGATGGTACGATCCTGTAATTTCCGGCACAGAGACATAACACCTTAGGCCTCAGGAGTGGTAAAGCATCTGTATTTTGACATTGGTCTTTGTGTGGTTGTCTATAGGCTGCAGTCATCACTGAACATCAATGTGAACTGCATGCTTGTTTGCCACTTCCATAACATAAAAAAAAGTTTGATATTGAGACGAAACATCGGAAGACTCCCAGTGATATTCTAGGATAAATGCTCGATAAATATTACATTACACAACAATTTTTTTAAAAATGCACGTCGTATTTACTGGAGTGTCGTAGTATTTTGTGTTTCCAATCCCGCTGCAACCTATATAAAGCATCTAATATGAAACGTGCTTCCTGCAAGTTCATCACTCATATTGTCTATATAATATATATAACTGCGGTGTTCCGGACCGCTTTGAAAAGTTACTAGTTGAACATTTTGTTCAATTCTCATGAAACTATATGTTTGTTTTAAACGATAATTTACTTACAAGCTTTGCTAGAATCATGTATTAAAGTTAAATTTGTAATGTTTTATTCCGAACAATATTGCTTCTAAATCGTCTCTGGGAATCGAAACGTAGAATTGCAAGTAAAAAATAATAATTTTGAATTAAACTGAAGATAAGAACTAGACGAAATAATGCTGATTCCAATCAAGTGTAGAAGTAGAAAAGGCTTGGTAATTTCATACAGTGAGACAGTTGAATTTAAGATCACGGCACGAGAAGTAGTGAGCAAGTATTGAGACTAGGGATAAGAGACTTGAGATAAGGCTGACTTTCACACACTATCAATATGAGCTGTATGCTTAATTGCTACATCCCTACTAATATTATAAATGCGAAAGTAACTCTGTCTTTCTATCTGTTACCTTTTCACGTCCAAACAACTGAACCGATTTTAATGAAATTTGGTACAGAGATAGAGCTGACATTGAAAAAGAACAAACTTAGTTATTTATAAAACGTCATCCGCGGGCGAAGTCGCGGTCAACAGCTAGCTTATAATAAAATTAAAGAAACAATTGTGTGCAATTCGCACGTGGTGGAAGTGAAACCTTCTAAAAACATAAAAAACACTGTACTATTTATTTTTTGCCATAACACATGCGAGTTAACTTTAGAAATTGTAGCACGTTCTAATAAACTTCTAATAAGCATTTTATTTTGTATAGACGTTAGCCTCATTTTCGTTTGTATTGACTGTTCACCAAACGGGTGATCATAATTTCCTTAATTGTAATTAATTTTGGGCCAAAATATTACCAAAGTATAGAAAAAATGCCTGAAATCGATTCGGTTATCGATTCTGAACAAACTAGTTTCAGGTTGTACATTTACACGTCGTATACTGTGATGGACTGGACTGTTCTGGAAAGTTACTGGTTGAACATTTTGTTCTACTCTCATGTAACTTTCAATAAAATGTTTTATTTGAATATTGGGTTCGCTTCAATATATATTGAGGTTGAATAAACTCTTTATTCAACCTCATAGTTCACTCAACCGGCATAGTTATCACTATATTTTTCGTTCTACTTCGTTCGGGAAAGTTAAGCTGTTTGAATGTATAAATGGACTTTTTTTTGTAATAAAAGTGGCAAACAAGCATGTAGTTCACATTGATGTTAAGTGATGACTGCAGCCTATCGACACCCACACAATGACCAGAGGTCAAAATGCAAATGCGTTGCCACTCCTGAGGCTTAAGGTGTTATGCCTCTGTGCCGGAAATTACAGAGCCGTACATTACCACCAGACCGGAACACGATAGTGCTGAACACTACTATTTAGCGGCAAGTATTTTCATATCAAGAGTTCCCTCACTGGAGCTCTACCACCAGTAAGAATTTTGCTTTCTCAGTTGATTGCTGTTTCAATAACACCAATAAAGTACGTGATATCGTTAAAAGATCATAACTCGATCAGTCATTTAAACAATTTCCATTCCTTTGTTGTACAAAACACAACATCCTACGTAACTAATCTACATTCATTACAAACACTATCGACGTAACTTGCCTAGCACTTAGCCATCAAATTTACGTTATTGGCTTCCCCGGAATGTAACTCCGGAGACGCGTTTAGTTAGATTAATGTTCGTGTTTATAGAACGCAATTTTCAATTGTCTCCCGAGAGGTATTTAGACAGAATTATGTTCTTCGTTTTAAAAGGTGTCGCGTTGGCTGATCGGAGTTCAATTTCTGTATTTCTGTGCATTGCTTTTAAATTGCTATGAAGAGCTCTCCGTACCTGGTCATCAGTTTTTAAACAAGTGTTCCAGCTGCAAGATTATTGTGTTTCGAATGTGTTTTTTGCATTTATAATACAAAGGCGGCAAATAAACATGCAGTTCACATAGATTTTAGGTGATTACTGCAACCCATAGACATCTACACAAAAGAAGAGATTAAAATGCAGATGCATAGCCACCCTTGAGACCTTAGTTCTTAAGTCTCTATGTTAGTATTGTTATTATTACAGGGCCCAGGTTAGGCCCCTTTTTTCTTCTTCTTCTTTATTTTTAATTTACTTCATTAAATCCCTACTTCCCTACTAATGTTATAAATGCGAAAGTAACTCTGTCTATCTGTCTGTCTGTATGTTACCTTTTCGCGTCCAAACGACTGAAACGGTTTTTATGAAATTGAATGGTACAGAGATAGAGTTGACTTTGAGAAAGAACATAGGCTACTTAGTTATTTATAAAACTACATCCACACGGGCGAAGCCGCGGGCAACAACTAGTACTTAATTAGTTTCTAAGAAGTACAAACAACTATTCGGTGGCTGGTCTTGTTGGAATTATAAAATAAAGATTAAAGTAGATTCTACTAACTAAAACTTTTTTAACAATCTCCTTTATATGTAATCTCCTTATTACTGGTGGTAGAGCTCCAGTGACGGAGCTCGCGGGCGTAGGCACCACCGCATTACCTAATATACTTGCCGCTAAATGGTAGTGTTTAGCACTATCGTGTTCCGGTCAGGTGGTAATGTACGGCCCTGTAATTTCCGGCCCAGAGGCATAACACCTTAGGCTTCAGGAGTGGTAACGCATCTGCATTTTGACCTCGGTCTTTGTGTGGGTGTCTATAGGTTGCAGTCATCACTTAACATCAATGTGAACTGCATGCTTGCTTGCCATTTCCTTTACATAAAAAAAATGTAATTATCTTCACGCCAGGTCTCTTTCGGGGTAGGCAGAGAGTGTGGGTCGCCAGATATCCCGGTCCTGACATACCTCCCGTGCTCCTTCTACATCCATCATACTTCATACATGCACGCCGATTCTTAAGAGGTGACATTTCTAATACTCATATATTTTTACATAACATAAAAATTTGGCCGCTAAAAGCTCATGAAAAATATCAGCCAAATATATTTTGGTATTTCTGCGACTCCAGGAATATTCATACGATGATTGGTGTTCAATCGGCGAATCAAATCACATGTGAAAGCGAGTCGGCCGAAAACCGCCAATATCGGTCCAATGAAGGTTTACTGACGCGTGTACTTACTGGAACACGTTTTTTATCAAGTAAATGATACAAAAATTTCTTCATACAAGTAGACTTAAATAACAGGACATGTATTTTTTAAGGGTACCAAAGTGCCAACCTACACCAGTCTCGTTACGTACCTTTTTTTTTTTTTTTTTTTTATGTAATAAAAGTGGCAAACAAGCATGCAGTTCACATTGATGTTAAGTGATGACTGCAGCCTATAGACAACCACACAATGACCAGAGGTCAAAATGCAGATGCGCTGCCACTCTTGAGACATCAGGTGTTATGCCTCTGTGCCGGAAATTACAGGGCCGTACATTACCACCTGACCGGAACACGATAGTGATGAACACTACCATTTAGCGGCAAGTATATTAGGTAATGCGGTGGTGCCTACGCCCGCGAGCTCCGTCACTGGAGCTCTACCACCAGTAAATACCTAACTACTTTTAAGGTTTAACTACAATGTTTTCAAACTACAGATATTAATACACATATTATTATCGCGGAAAATGTTCCTGTGGGATACCATGGAATGATTTGATGTGTTTCGACAGGTAACGCGAAAAGCGACCTATACGCGGGCGGAGCCGCGGGCAACAGCTAGTTTACTATATTACAAAAATATCAATTGAAATAAAACTATTTTTGCGGATTTATCTCGCGTGTATTAATCTTAAATGATTTCCCCACGTTTCGGTCGCTTTTCAGCTTCCGTGGTTCCGAGCAAACTAAGGTAGTAGTAGTAGATAGTTTGATTTCAATGAGTGTAGCTCGCTAAAACCTAAGAACATATAACAAAAGTATCAATTTTAGTAACGATTAAATTATAAATATAATATTTTCATTCGCAAAATGGCCCGATGAAACATTTAACCAAATATAATTTACGGATCCGAATATTCATACGAAGATTGGAGTTCAATCGGCGAATCAAATCAGATGTGAAAGCGAGTCGGTCGAAAACCGCTGATTTCGGTCCAATGGAGATTTAATCACGCCTGCAGTCACCAAGAGACTTTTTTATCAAGTAAATGCGAGGGAAAACGTTATAATTCAAAAAATATAAGAAAACATCGACCTAACTTCACGCCTGTAATCCCAGAAGGGGTAGCGATTTGCTGGTTACGTTTTGGCCCATGTAACAGGTGGTGAGCCTGTTGAAATCTCCAGTCACATAACTAAACTTCGAGGTACTGGGAAATTTCTTACTGGGTAATGGAAAAATCCCAATTTAATTAGCGATAAAGGACTTTACACCATTATCCCTGATAACTCCCTACCCTGGCATCAAACCCAAGACCACCTGAGTGGCCTGCTACCAGAAAAGTATACTATAAGAAGACTACATCCTCAAGCTGCGTTACTTAAATATTTTCTAGTGAATGTCACTAGAATTTACGATTATTGTGCCATAATAAAAATATCTACGCTTATATAGAACATTAATTTTACTAAAAATTAAGAATATTCCCAACAATTCAACATGAAATTGAGTTCAATCGGTGAATCAAATCAGATGTGCTAGTGACTCAACCAGAAACCACCGAGATCGGCTTGATGAACCGTCGTTCACGCGGACAGACACTAGAAAATGTATTTGTAAAAGATGATAATAATTAAACCCCTTTATTCATAATCGTATTTTAGCTAAAGTGTTGCTAATCTTTCCTTTGTCTTTTTCTATCCTGCGCATTTGACAATGCAACTGACAAAGACAAAGCATGCTATAAGCTCATCATCAATGTCGCACTCTTCATTACTGAAGATCGTGCCCGTCCTGAAGTGTCTTGGTGGCTTCGGTCACCAGATTCTTCCAATCTAGCCTGTCTACGGCCTTCTTCATGGCTTTTGTTATGGGGAGGCCAGTGAGTTTGGCAACTTGGTCAGTCCATCTGGTAGGAGATCGGCCCCGAGGTCGTTTGCCCTCTATCTTTCCAACAACTATCAGTTTCTCCAGATTATTTGGCTCCCTGCGTGCTATGTGTCCAAAGTAGCTTAGGACTCTCTGGTAGCAAATGGTGGAGAGTCTTGTTTTGATTCTGAGCTGTTTGAGAATCGACACATTTGTTCTTTTGGCCGTCCAAGGGATGCGCAGCATTCGTCGCCAACACCACATCTCAAAAGCATCAATTTTCTTGCGTTCTCCAGATCTAATTGTCAACGACTCAGATCCGTACAATAGAATCAGGAAACCAGGGTTCTCATTGCATGCTATAGCATAACGTACATAAACGTACATTAGATATGTTTTAGCTATAGCTAAAACGTATCTAATGTACATTTATGAAAAAGGGGGTTAATATTTAATGATGCTATAAACATATTTTCATAACTACACGGCTCTGTTCATAATAGCTATTTTTCATCCGTATACTTGTTAAATGAACGATATAAACAAATAATGATGAATATTTTTTATTAAAGACTTGAGTGCACTGCAAGCGTGATCTGGAGATAAAAACCCTAGCCACGTTTATAACGATTTACTGTTAGTGAAGCTATTAAATATAATACGCTAAATACACAAAACTGCCAAACTACAAAAATATATATAAAACACGTTTTATAAAATATCAATTTTCAATAAAATATTTTCATATCACAAAATTGCCTGTCGAAATATGTTACGAGATCTATTTTTACATTTCAACGGATCTGAATACTCATTTTAGAGTTCAATCGACGAACCAAATCAGATGTGAAAGTGATCATTCTTAAAACTGCCGATATCGGCCCATGTGAGGCTTATTGACGTGTTCGTTTACTGGGACACGTTTTTTATTAAGTTAATGACAGGAAAATATTACACATTGAAGACTTAACTATGACCAAGACATTACTATACACCAGTTGCGTTACATGACTATTTTCAACAAAAATATTATAATTCCAAAATCAAAGGAATGTTAATACAAAATTCGGTGTAACTTGAATCTGCGAGTGTTAACTCTAGATGAAAACGCTACTTACGTTAAATAACGATTCAATTAAAATCAAAAAAAAATCTGTTCAATTATTACAATGCAAACAGCAGAGAGAAGAAAAATCTTAACGACATGTATTAGAAAAGGTGAATCTTTAAATAGATTAATTTCATATTACAAAATTGGTAGCCGCATCTTACCAATATTTTTCGGAAATTTAACGACGCGGGGGATATTCATATGATGATTGAAAATCGGCGAATCAAAGCAGATGTGAACGCGAGCCGAAAACCGCCAATATCGGTCCAATGGAGTTAACTCACACGTGAAATCACCAAGAGACGATTTTTATCAAGTGGATGAAATAAAAAATCTCTTCATGTATGTATGTATATATATCTTCACACTAAGTCCGTTACGGGGTAGGAAGAGAGTGTGGAGTGCCAGATATTCCGGTCCTGACACACCTCTCAAGCTTCATCTTCTTCTGATGTAAGTTTATTTTTACAGCGGTGCATAATTATTTACAAGTAAATGGTATCAGCAAATAATTTGATCGAGGCAAATAAAAAAATACGAACGATAAATCAAGCCAACGGTGATTTACTAACGCATGCAGTACCATACATACCACAACACGTTATTTGATAAATGAACAACATTACAAAACAAAACATTATATCATATTTTCAGACAAGAGTTGACGTAACATATCTTCTTTCAAATGGATGTTTAAAGCAAATATAATTGTGATGGTGAGTTGCCTTTTAACATCTCTTTCATTTGGTAAAGGGGCCAAATTAAAGGGATCTTAAAAGCTGACGCTATCAAAATACAGAAATCTAGTACTAAATATAAATTCGCAAAATTTTAATTTAACTAAACATTTCATTTCAACAGATCCGAATATTCATACGATGATTTGAGTTCAATTGGCGAATCAAATCAGACGTGCCAGCAATCCGGCCGAAAACAACTGATATCAGTCCAATGGAGATTTACTCACGCGTGATACGGGACACGTACCTGTAACAGATAAAAAAGTTGCTAATAGTGGTAGAAACACAACTTCATGTATAATAATATATTTCTAAAAAGAAAAGTGGCGAATCAGGATAATTTTAGAGACATGGCAATATTTTAACATCATGTAAAAAATGAAAGAAAGAAACATTGTATTAAAACAAACAGCACGGAGAACAAACAAAATAAAATAAATGAAAAACATAGAACAGTTACCAAACAACAAGGGGTTATGATACCTATACATGTTATTGAGAAGTAATAAAGTATATACAGCTGTACATATAAATTGACATGACCAAATAGGTCGAGTGCTCTCTGATGGTGGGGTCAAAAGTCTTAGGAATCGGCGTGCATATATGAAGAGAATGTAGAAGGTAGATGAGACACGGGAGGTGTGTCAGGACCGAGATATCTGGCGCTCAACACTCTCTGCCTACCCCGATAGAGACCTGGCGTGAAGATTCATATATACCTATAAATAACTAAATGTGAAACATTGTACACAATCAATATTATAAAATTGTTCCATTTTTTTTATCATTGAAATAAGTACCCCAAACGTATAACTGACAAAGGGTGGATTCCTGGTGACCCGAAATACAGGCCCATAAAGCCTAAATTAGGCACCAGTCTTCCACAATATACTTGAAAATGTATTACTTCCTTATTTATGTTTTTGAATAATAATGAATCTGTATTATGAACATTTGTGGGAGAGGATAGAAAGGCACATAAAGTCATCTCACAAATAAATAATCAAACATACGTCAGTAACAAATGTAACCATTCTTATCATTGTGATTGTTGATATAATAAAATTAAGATCCAAATAAACGTGAAAATGACATCGTCCAAGTTGACAAAAAAATGCTCATGAAATAAAAATTACTTGGCCAAACTATATTTTTTATGGGACCAATTGGCAACTATTTCACATCGAACACAAAACAATCACACACATAAAAACACACCAATCGTACCTTTACGTTTTTGCAACACTCCACTTAAAATACGTTGATGAAAAGCTGAAAAGTGATCAGTGATTCCGTATTCTCGATATAATGCACTTATTTAACAGAACCCAAAGACCTAAAAAGTCAACAATGGCTCAACTTTGCTACCGAGACCTCTTATATCAGTCACTTTTAAATTTAACTTTTCGGTGTTAATACATTTTACTCATAAAGTAATAGCGTTTAGCTAACGATCTCATACATATAGATTAATCATCAGTTGACTGCAGCACTGAAAGGCTTAATTTTCTCCATAAAATAACAATGGATTTTCCTTGATTTATTTATACGCTTAAGGCCTGACCTATTTCACAAGAAGCATTATCACGTTACGTGTGGGACGAAATGGGCCGACACATTACATTCATTAATATGCAAATAATTCCTTTCAATTGGCTCGCAATAAAGGCTTAATTAAAATTTACCTGACGAGCATATCAAAGTACCGAAACGTTTCGAATGATGTCCGTGAAACACTCCAATATGGTGGTTAATATTTGCTCAGTGTACCTCGATGACTTTGTAACAACTATACACGTTTACGTTACCCATCTGAATATTCTTTAATGATGTACGCACGTAAACGCAAACGTCTGGAAACTTAGGACACATGGCTGTGTAAACTCGAAAGCTTTTCGCGTAATGAGTTGAAATTGTGGAGTGGAAATACCACTCTTGGAAAAATTACTGAAAAAATATACGCTTCAATGTTTTTATTGGTATAAAAATGTTTGGATATATGTTAGGTTTATTTACGTTGCTTTACTTTTTTGAGCCTTGTGATTTAAAATTGTGTGAACATGCCCATGTTGCCTACATCGTCCATTTGTATGTTTGGACTCCCACCACGAGATAGGTGATAGGACTTGGTGAACACCTCTGCTTTGACAGTTCGTTGTAAGCATCTTTACAGCAGTAAATGTATAATGCACATCGAGCCTATGGAAGTGACAATCGGCTAGTTTCGGCTTTATAGAGCGTTATCTATGCTCCCCACTGCCTACGTAAGCATCCGTAGTCCGGTATTGGTCAAAACTTGATCAAAATGGTCGATAAACGTCAAATAGGTAAGGTGCGAAAGAGATAACGCGCTATAGATCCGAAAAAAGCCGACGTCTCTTCCTGAGATCGATGTGCATTATTTTTTGTTGGATACTGTACTTCGGTTGAAATGCAGTCATCATCATTACCAGATGATGATGCTGTTAGTATTTAACCATCAATTTCAGCAAGCCTTTATTGCTAGACTTGAAGACACAGGTTTTTTTTATGAAATGGAAGTGGCAAACAAGCATACAGTTCACATTGATGTTAAGTGATGACTGCAGCCTATAGACACTAGGGTTTGTAATGTGTTCGATAAATGTCAGCTTACAGCGCTTTCATGCAAATCGTTTCAGTTCTACGTAAGAAACCGTTGAGAGGCGTATGTGTTTCTGCAACCGCACATTCACAGGTACGGTCGCGACGTCTATTTAGTGTGTCTTTTTATGTAATGGAAGTGGCGAACAAGCATGCAGTGCATATTGATGTTAAGTGATGACTGCAGCCTATAGACACTATACATTACCACCTGACCCGAACACGATAGTGCTGAACACTGCCATTTAGCGGCAAATATATTGGGTAATGCGGTGGTGCCTACGCCCGCGAGCTCCATCACTGGAGCTCTACCACCACTAAAAAACGTCTAGCAAAAAAACGCTCTGCTTCGGTGCTAAAGAGTCCTCCAGGACTTTGTTCGTTACACGTTGAAAACTTGTGCGATGATGCAAGTATTCGTAGGTATGGGCAACTATTTTTCCACCAGTCTGCCTATTGCTTTTCTGTCAATCTTTTGACACAAACAAAAACTGGTCACCGACCCAGGAACTTAAGGGCAATAAGTGGCATTCGTGGCAAGTTACAGAGTAAACCTGCCTACTCCAACCATAAACGAGAACTCGACATAATAAAGTATAACCTATAAAAATAAACTGAAGCACAAAACACTTTCAACTTTGTACGCGAGCAAAATTTAAGTGCAGTGCCGTGAATTTTGACTTCAGTTCACTGCAGCTAGACGTTTATGCACCAACTTTTGTTGTCTACTGCATTGCAACGTCATTTTCGGTGGCAGCATGGCTTCGAAGTTTATTGAACAGAGCGCAGAATGTAAGGTTGGTATTGATTTATTAATTAATACTAGCTGTCTCAGCGATCGTATAAACTTACGAACGTAACTTCACGCCTGTAAGTATGCATGCATGCATTCAAGCATGTAATTCGCCGGTTACGTTTTGGCCCATGTAACAGGTAGCGAGCCTGTTGACATCTCCGGGCACATTACCAAACTTCGAGATACTGGGAAATTCCAGAAAATGGAAAAATCCCAATAGAACCAGAGATAAAGGACTTTACACCATTATCTCTGTTAACCTCCTACCCGGGAATCGAACCAAGGACCTCAGCGTAGTAGTAATGGCCTGCTACCACTAGGCTACCGAGGCGTATAAATACAAAAAAAAAACAAATCGTTAAGAGCCTTTTTCCTGCCAAGCGGGTTTGCGTCCTCACGCGGGTGTGATCCGCATGCGTGTCACATGGATACCATCATTTCATACACTCTTTTCCTTTGACGCGTGACATCCGCGTGCGGATGCGGAACATGGTTTTTTTATGTCCACACTATACGACTTTATCTGTTAGCGGCACGCATCACATTGCTATGGTGCAGATTTTTTTTTCTACGTGTGGCTCGCTGACGTGTTTACCCACATGCGGGTCTCACCCGCGTGCGGACGCAAATCCGCTTGGCAGTGCCACCGGTCGCCGCGACCGGTGGCCCGCGTTGCTATGCATCACATTGCTATGGTGCAGTTTTTTTTTCTACGTGTGGCTCGCTGACGTGTTTACCCGCATGCGAGTCTCACCCGCGTGCGGACGCATATCCGCTTGGCAGGAAAAAGGCCCCTCAACAAGTTCGGACGAGTTTGGTTACAAACATAGAGCGAGCAACGCGTGCAACCGGTCGCCGCGACCGGTGGCCCGCGTTGCTTTATGGTTACAAACACTCTGACAGAAGATTTTTATACCTACACTAGTTGAACCTAGCGGCAATTTTATAAATATTTGCTATTATTTTACATTATATCTACACGTAGAAACACTTATGTGGCTGTATAAACTACGGAGATAAAAAGGTTATTACGAGTACATTCAATAGCAGTTAGACGCCACTAAGCCGTAATTACATTATAATGAACTTTTAACTGGTGGTAGAATTCCAATGTAAGAACTGGGTGTCTATTCTATTTACCACCAAATGGTAGTGTTTAGCACCATCGTGTTCCGGTTAGATGGTAATTTATGGCCTCTTAATAACTATCACAGAGACATAACAACTAAGGTCTCAGGGGTGGCAACGCATCTGCATTTTGATCTCTGGTTTTTGTGTAGATGTCTATAGGCTGCAGTCAACACTTAACATCTATGTGTACTATATGCTTATTTGCCAACTTTGTTATATAAAAAGAAACTAATAAGTTGTATCTGTCAATATTAGGCACACTGTTGTACCAACGAAAACGCGAACTAAAGCGTGCTGAAATTCTGCGCTAGGCGCTATGTTTAAGTATGGTAGTTTCCAACTCGCTTGTTGTGTGGCATAAGCTTTTACTGGACGACTGTTTTAGTGTATGGTCGTGTGCGTGCTCGCTCACAGTCGCGGACAAGTTCAAACAAGTCTGATACTTGTGTCGTGTTCGGTGAAATCTAGATGCGTGATGAGCGTCTCTCAATACGATTTCGGATAATGGAGAAAGTTAAATTCCTATTGAGAGAAATTGAAAATACAATCATTCATATTACCTGGTTAATTATTTGCAAGTAGGATTAAGTTTGCTGTTAAACATGGCAATGCAATCAGCTTTTGGGCACACCACCTCCACCAATGATACCAACGTCACTAACGCCACCAGCACCACTAATACCACCATCAACGCCAGCAATGCCACCAATGTCACAAACGCCACCAACGCTACCACCGCCACCATCACTAGCAACGCCACAAACGGCACTAACGCCTATGTAAACCGCATTCAACTCTGTTTAAAAGTTTTGAAGCAGTGGTTGAAGTAAATTTTCAATAAACCATAACTTTTTTTCTCTTAACCGATTTTGACGAAAGAACTGTTTTGACAACGCTCCTAATTATATATAATGTAATCCAACTGTGAAAACCACGTTCAAATCCGTTGAGTAGTTTCGAAGTTATAACGTACCAGACAGACAGACAGTTTGTTTTTTTTTGTGTAACCATACACTAAGTAAAGTTTCCTTCCTTTTATCCTAAATACAGATGCAATTTTCATTTCCAAACATAAAGAGAACGCAAAAGATATCAACCGGTAACATATATTATACATCTGATATCTATAATCAGATCTGAACTCTTGGGTACAATAACAGCGAACCAATCCGAAAAGTTCTAAGTCAGCCCTCAATTACATATTGGGGACCTCTCATACATAATTAATTTCGTCTTACTACGCTTGTCTAAAGGTGTTCATGTCTGCCCTTGATCTGGCATCTAGGTTCTTGGAAATTAAAGTGGAGACAATGTCCTCATTGGTATTCCAATGTGAATTCATTTTTCGTATAATTATAAACCAAGTTTTCTTGAATTAAATTTTCTAGTTATTATTGTAATTTAAGATCTGAAACTACATTATTAGAAAAGTTATTTTATTCGTGAATAAAACACTCTTTAATTATTATTGTAACTATAATTAATTTAAGATTTGAAACTACCTACATTATTTGAAAATTTATTTTATGCTTAGCTGCTTGAGAAGAATAGAGACAGTAAGCTTCTAGGAGGAACGTTGGGGTTCGGGATCGATTCCTCGGTCGAATAAGTGATATTGGTACTATTTTACGTAACTTCACGCCTGTTATCCCCGAAGGGGTAGGCCGAGGTAAATGCATGCGTTCAATTATACATGCAAACACCCACGATTCGTCGGTTACGTTTTGGCCCATGTAACCGGTGGCGAGCCTATTGGCATCTCCGGGCACATTACCAAACTTCGAGGTACTGAGAAATTTCCAGAAAATGAAAAAAGCCCAATAGAACCAGAGGTAAAGGATTTTACACTCTTATCTCGAAGTATAAAAAACAATTATTAAGGGTAAAAGCGACTTCTTTACGATATTCAATAAACTGCAAAGTCTATTATATCGGTTGCCTAACTAGCATAGTTTGGCAATAGATGGCGCTGCTGCTAAAGCAATGCAATAAATGTGAAGGAAAGATTTGAAAAATCAGGCAGGACTTCAGTAGCTCAGTTGGAAGAGCGGCTGGACTAGATTCCCAGTAGGCCGCGAATTCGAGTCTCGCCTGAAGTCAAATTTTTCTTTCCATTTTTCTTTAAAATATAAAAAAAGTATATCAGCGTAGTAGTAGTGGCCTGCCACCACTATGCTACTGAGTCAGTTAGTACTATTTTATTTTTTCAGAAATACCTGAGTACCACATCTCTCGGAAGTGTAATCAAACACAAAAAGTAGCACCATAAGTCTGACAGGTATGTTATTTTGTCAAAAGTTGGTTATATTTCGTTGCTAAGGTCCTAATGGTGCTTTCAAAAGTTGTTTATATTTCGTTGCTAAGGTCCTAATGGTGCTTTCAAAAGTTGTTTATATTTCGTTGCTAAGGTCCTAATGGTGTTTTCAAAAGTTGTTTATATTTCGTTGCTAAGGTCCTAATGGTGCTTTCAAAAGTAGTTTATATTTCGTTGCTAAGGTCCTAATGGTACTTTCAAAAGTAGTTTATATTTCGTTGCTAAGGTCCTAGTGGTGTTTTCAAAAGTTGTTTATATTTCGTTGCTAAGGTCCTAATGGTGCTGTCAAAAGTAGTTTATATTTCGTTGCTAAGGTCCTAATGGTACTTTCAAAAGTAGTTTATATTTCGTTGCTAAGGTCCTAATGGTGCTTTCAAAAGTTGTTTATATTTCGTTGCTAAGGTCCTAATGGTGCTTTCAAAAGTTGTTTATATTTCCTTGCTAAGGTCCTAATGGTGCTTTCAAAAGTTATTTATATTTCGTTGCTAAGGTTCTAATGGTGCTTTCAAAAGTTGTTTATATTTCGTTGCTAAGGTCCTAATGGTGCTTTCAAAAGTTGTTTATATTTCCTTGCTAAGGTCCTAATGGTGCTTTCAAAAGTTATTTATATTTCGTTGCTAAGGTCCTAATGGTGCTTTCAAAAGTTGTTTATATTTCGTTGCTAAGGTCCTAATGGTGCTTTCAAAAGTAGTTTATATTTCGTTGCTAAGGTCCTAATGGTGCCTTCAAAATTTGTTTATATTTCGTTGCTAGGGTCCTAATGGTGCTTTCAAAAGTTGTTTATATTTCGTTGCTAAGGTCCTAATGGTGCTTTCAAAAGTTGTTTATATTTCGTTGCTAAGGTCCTAATGGTGCTTTCAAAAGTTGTTTATATTTCGTTGCTAAGGTCCTAATGGCGCTTTCAAAAGTTGTTTATATTTCGTTGCTAAGGTCCTAATGGTGCTTTCAAAAGTTGTTTATATTTCGTTGCTAATGTCCTAATGGTGCTTTCAAAAGTTGTTTATATTTCGTTGCTAAGGTCCTAATGGTGCTTTCAAAAGTTGTTTATATTTCGTTGCTAAGGTCCTAATGGTGCTTTCAAAAGTTGTTTATATTTCGTTGCTAAGGTCCTAATGGTGCTTTCAAAAGTTGTTTATATTTCGTTGCTAAGGTCCTAATGGTGCTTTTCCACCAGAGATGTTCTATGTAGTTATGCTGCGAAGATGTGAAATCTATGCTACGAAAATATGTGACCGTTTCCACCGATGCTGGTGGTAGAGCTCCAGTGACGGAGCTCGCGTTCGTAGGGACCACCGCATTATAATATACTTGACGCTAAATGGTAGTGTTCAGCATTAGGTATCGTGTTCCGGTCAGGTGGTAATGTACGGTCCTGTAATTTCCGGCACCAGAGGCATAACACCTTAGGTTGTCACGTCCCGACGCCAGCCCTGCCTTCAGGCCTGGCAGCGCGTTGGCAATCCCCTGGTGTTGCAAATGTTCATATACGACTGTGACCACTTTCCATCAGGTGGCCCGTCTGCTTGTCTGTCAATCTTTTGACATATAAAAAAAATATTTACTTCTGTATACTCTGTAGCGGAAATAAAGCCACGAAGTATGATAACCAACCACTTATCGTGATCATATATTTCGATACGGAAGACGCGAATCGCGAAAATGTTTAAAACTCATGCCAAAATCGTAATATATCGCCTTCATATTCCAAGAAATTTTCTTATCACGTTTTCAACTCGATTAGAACAAAAGATGGCTGCCGAGTCTTATTCAATGTGCACTCATTTCCATACTATTAAACCTTACGTCCCTCATGTACGCATGAGGGGAAATGAAATTTCGGATTTGTTCTAATTTTGGAGTTTGTTTTGCTTATATTGTTAAGGCTTTCGGATTAAAATTTTCCAACTTTGTACTTCCACGAGGCTTCAAGTTAATATCGTTATTTACCTTGCAGATTATTGGAATTCATATCGGAAGTTTGGGTTTATAAATATATCATAGTATATGAATACGTGAAGGGAAAACTTTGCTTCCTTTTTAGGCAAATTCGTGAGTATGGAATTTATTATGTGAAATATATTTAATTATAGTAGGAGTGCAATATTTTAAATAGGTTAAAATCAATGGTTTCTTCAAACACAGTGTTAACAAATCCATTATTAAGTAATAATGGATTTGTAAGATACCTACTATTGTATTGGGATCTGTGTCATGGTGTAAGTAATATTAGGATTTTTAATAGCAAAACGACTGGTGGTAGAGCTCCAGTTTAGGGACTCGAGGACGTAAGCACTACCACATTACCTAGTCAAATGGTAGAGTTCAGCAATATCGTGTTTCGATTTGATGATGATGTATGGCCCCGTAAGAAATACCTATCCAACGATATTCCACACTATATAAAAAAATGAAAAATAAAAAAATATCCGCGCGTTACATATAGGGGAGATACCCAAAATAATTTTATTTTTCATTTTTTTATTCTACACTTTATCGGCGTGATAAAGGTATATACTTGTGCCAAATTTCAGGTTTGTTGGTACTAGTCCCAAAGGGTTTTTGCGCTAAACCGCGGACGGACAGACAGACAGACAGACAGATGGACATGGCGAAACTATAAGGCTTCCTTGTTTACTACGGAACCCTAAAAAGGGTACGCATTTACCTCTGCCTGTCCCAACGTAAAACAGGCGTAGTCTGGTGAAATTCTTTCTAAACTTGTAGTCGTTTAAATGTCCATTCGCTACAAAAACACACAAAAAATAACATTTCATATTCGCAACGCATTTCCGCTTAACGCGACATCATTGACTTCAATATTAACATTTACAACAAAACTCGAAAAATCAAAATGCGATCATAATGAAAACGTATCAGAATAAGCGCGCCATTATTTTTCTGGCGCGTTGCCAAATTTGGCATTGTGGGTGAATTCGAGCAATTAATTTATTCGATTCCCATAACTATGAATGGCGGTAAGCATCAGATGTTGCTTAAACGAACGATGCTCATTACAACCTATTTGTATCTGGAGCTTATTGAGTTGTGTAAATGCAGGATTCTACCACAGTATCAGAATTAATACGTTGTTTTTACAGTGCTCAACAATCCTTGCACATCGATCCTTGGAAGGAGACTTCGGCTTATTTCGAGTCTGTAGAGCGTTATCTCTTTCGCACCGTACCTATTTGACGTTTCTCAACCATTTTGATCAATTTTTGACCAATACCGGACTATCAGTGCTTACGTAGGCAGTGTGCAGCAGCGATAACGCTCTACGAAGTCGAAACAAGCCGATCGTCTCTTTCGCAGGCTCGATGTGCAATATTAACTGTTGAGTAGTTTAAATAAGTAGTAAATATGATATTTTACGAGCCATTTTTGCACATAATCTAGAACATCTACTGGTGGTAGAGTTCCAGTGACGGAGCTCGCGGGCGTAGGCACCACCGCATTACCTAATATACTTGCCGCTAAATGGTAGTGTTCAGCACTATCGTGTTCCGGTCAGGTGGTAATGTACGGCCCTGTAATTTCAGGCACAGAGGCATATCACCTAATGCCACAGGAGTGGTAGCGCATCTGCATTTTGACCTCTGGTCATTGTGTGGGTGTCTATAGGCTACAGTCATCACTTAACATCAATGTGAACTGCATGCTTGTTTACCACTTTTAATACATAAAAAAAAAAAAAAAAAAAACATGTTGCAGTGAAACTTGTTGTTATTATTATTTCAGCTAATAGACGTCGGCACTTTTTGTGCGAGATAATAGCGCCTAGCAGGCCGCGACCGAACAGGAAAGTTGTATAATAGTGCAACTCTTGCGAAAACTTCGTTAACGCGATGCAACTCAGTCATACGCCATCTGCCTATATCTATAGTGTTCCATTTATCCATTAGGTGGCGTACCTATATATATAATGCATGCTACATATCTTAAATATTATGTATAAAAATCGATTGCTGTTCGATAGTCTCGCTAAAACTCAAGAACGGCGGACCGATATGGCTTTTTTTGGTTTTGAATGATTTTTGGAAGTCCAGGGAAGGTTTAAAAGGTAAGAAAATATGAAGAAGTTGAAGGGAAACAAAAAATCACAATTTCATTTTTCCATACAAATAGTCCATTTCTATCAATTCTTTGACACATTATTTCATTTTGAGGCAATACGAAGTTTGCCGGCTACAGCTAGTCTATAGGTCTATGAATCCTATAGATAAAACCACTATTCACACCCACTTTCCAAAACCACAAACATCCTAACATATTCAGGATCAAAATTCTACTCGAATTGGTGTGAGGTGTTCTTTTCTCACCACTTTCCATATACCATGATTTCCACTCATAATTACTTCTTACCAATTCTAATTATTTAGATTCACTGGTGTGTTAAATTCGAGTAAATAATATTTTAAGAACTAAAATATGACTGACACCAATTCAACATTTGTAAAGTATAATTATATCTCCATCAGTATACTAACACATTTTATAATTAAGTCAAAACATCAATGAACTTGATCTTAAGTAAAAACCACCAGCTCGAGACATCTAAAGGACTTCAAAGGACCACACGTGAAGTAAGAAAACACGAGCGACTTAATTCCCTAATTCCCCCCTACCCTTTCCTTTACACTCCAAGAGTTCCGCATTAAATGTAAGGGTACGTGATGCGTAAATAAAGGTGTATTCGCATTTTGTATCAACTTTGCCAATGCATGGGTAGCTATTCTGATTTTGCATTCAGAAGAGAACAGACTGAGTTTTTTTGGGCAGGTTTTCTCAGATCTTATTGGCCTTTGGAACTCTGCCGGTGAATGACAAAGAATTATTCTTTTTCTTTTCTTTTTACTCTTTGTTAACAGTTTGTAAAGGGGAGACATTCTACTGATATACTTTTTACATTAGCATATTATATAGAGGTGGCTGTCACCCTAAATGAATAAATGAGTTTCTGATTCTGAAGTTTATAAAATACCAAAGATTAGCTGGGAATTTGGAATACTGTAACGATCATTCCTAGACTAAAACACCTGAAAGGTATGTATGTATGTATCTTCACGCCAGGTCCCTAACGGGGTAGGTAGAGAGTGTAGAGCGCCAGACATCCCGGTTCTGACAAACCTCTCGTGCCTCGTCTACCTTCATCATTCTCTTCATACATGCACGCCGATTCCTAAGACTTTTGACCCCACCATCAGACAGAACTCGACCTATTTGGTCATGGTAGGTCAGCCTTGGTCTTCCTGGGCCTCTGCAACCATCCACATTCGCATTGTATATCTGTTTAGTCATTCGCTCATTCGACATTCTTTCTATATGCCCGAACCATCGGAGCATGCCTTTTTTCATTTTTACACCGATACTATCATTCACACAAAGTCTCTTTCTTACATCTTCATTACGAACGCGATCGGTGAGTGATACACCGCAGATCTTGCGCAAAGATCTCATCTCGACCGCGTTCAACACCTGAAAGGTAGCATGCTATTATTCTTATGTCTAGGCCAAAATGTTTATTTATGATTTAGGATTTCAACAATCACTTACGATAAGTCAGAATTTATAACTAGGTATGTTAAACTAAGGTGAATAATAATATGAGGTACTGAGTTCAATTCCCGGATTAAAGTGTGGGTAGTATTGGAAGTTTCCCAAGGCCAACTTCGGTGTCAATGTCAGATGCGTATCTCTAATATGGAACAACACGTTACTGGCGAATCATGAATATAATATTTTTTTTTCTTTTATTTGTTATTAAGTATATTTTTCATCCACTGGGGATTCAAAAACATTAATGGAAAATTGCGATAAGTAATGTCTTTTTTTTCAAGATGTTATGCTTCGTAGTTTCGGGGATAAGGGGCGAGGGGAGAACAATTAATTTCGTATTTTGATCTGTATAACATAAATACCTGATAAACATCAAGTAACACTGTTTGCATTTTTTTCTTTTTTTTTATGTAATAAAAGTGGCAAACAAGCATGCAGTTCACATTGATGTTAAGTGATGACTGCAGCCTATAGACACTTACACAATGACCAGAGGTCAAAATGCAGATGCAGATGCAGACTTCTGAGGCATTAGGTGTTATGCCTCTGTACCGGAAATTACAGGGCCGTACATTACCACCTGACCGGAACACGATAGTGCTGAACACTACCATTTAGCGGCAAGTATATTAGGTAATGCGGTGGTGCCTATGCCCGCGAGCTCCGTCACTGGAGCTCTACCACCAGTATATCCTTTCCTAATTTATTCCTGAAAAGTGACATCAATCTTTTGAATCACAAATCAATTCTCTTTGCGATGATTTTACAAGGGTACCGATTTTTCGTTAACGCGTGGAACCATAATGAGGGCTACGTTTGAATTTCATTCATATTCCGAAATTCCGGGAGAGCGCCTTGAAAATAGGTCCCCAGATTCTGAGAAATTTCATGCGTTAAACGTGGGGGTTTGAACAAAATATTGACTTGAAATGCGAATTAAACTTTACTCATTCACGTTCCAGTAAATATCGTAGGTATATTTAAATTTAAAGGACTACGCTTTAAAGGACCTATTACATGACACGGTATTCAGGGTACGATAGCAAGGGTCAGGGTAGTGTAATAACATTTAGGGAGTTAGGGCCCTAATTAGGGCGACCGAAGAGGCCCGTGTATTTGTACTGTGATTGAGTTAGGGTGCTGTCGACCGGATAGTGTAATAAGCGGCAACCCGGCGCGAAGCCACGCCCACCCCTTTTGCCGGACACTGAATACAGTGTCGTGTAATAGCCTTTTAAACATTACAGAAGGTCGTTAGAAACAGTTGACTGGTTTGTTTGTATGTATGGATCTTTACCAAAGATCTCTAACTGGATAACAGAGGACGTGGAGCCAGTGACGGACTAAGGTCCTCAGAGACCCGGGGCGGCATTTGGCATTAAGAGCCCCAGACGCACGAGCAAAAAAAAAGGACAATTATGTCCATACGGAAGAAGGAAAAATAGGGGTCCTCTTCCGCGCACATATTGGGGCCCTCCGCAGCCCGGGGGCTTGATGATTGATAAATAAATACGCTTACACCATAGAGCAACTCGGCCCACCGGTCGCGGCGGACCGGAGGGGAGTAGCCATAGCGCTTATCACCGATGTAAAACAGTCTGTCATTTTTTGCGGATGGAAATACGTGTGACACACACTCACACTACAAAAATCGTCTATTACTACGAAACTTAAACCTTGACCTTGACAAAATACATGAACAATTTCACGCACACATTTAAATATCTGGGCGACAGGCATAAGACCATTTGGTCTTGTACTTTGACAGAGGGGAAAGCCTGCATATGGCTACTCCCCTCCGGTCCGCCGCGGCCAGTGGCCCGTGTTGCTCTATGCGCTTACACTCACAGCCCCACACTAGGTATAAACTTGTGTCGTGGATGCCGTTGTACACATACAACACATACACGTATGATCAAGTTATATCACACATACGTAGTTTTCGCAAGAGTTGCTCTATACAACTTCCGAACAATCTTGGGCCGCGAATCGCTAAGCGCTATCACCTCGCCTGGTCGGAGGATCCTCCATTTTCGTTGAAGGATATAAATCCCGTTCTTCCACAAGTTTCAACATGCTGATTTATTGGAACGTAACCTTTACGTAATTAAGTTTAAGGTCAATGTTTGCATAGGCCCTGCGATCTTTGAGATAATTTCTTGGCAAAATGCATTTTATGTTAATACTTGTGTTAGCTTATTCTCGTGTATTTGTATTTTCATTTCAACTTGTAAATTTAGGGTGCTTTAAGATAAAAATTTCAATACAAGCTTCGTTGATTAATTTTAGACATATCTCGTGGAATTGTTTTAGATTTTCACGATTTGTATTCATATTTTTATATTGTAAACGGGACTTAATCGCGTACTATTTTAATCGAAGTATTTACCTCGACACTCTCTAAAATAGTACGCGATTAAGTCCCGTTTACAATACAAAAATATCTCGTGGATCCAGGCACAATCCAAAACAGGTCAAGAGACATTTTACTGGCATATAACATATACCATATAAAACAATGCAGTGTTGCCTTCATTCTTTAAGTTCCGATACTGCAACTCTACCAACAGTAGAAATAAAGTCTTGAAGTCAATGTTACTGTTACAAAAAGGATAAATAATAAGAATAATGGCAACCCATTATACGTCCCAATGCTGGGCACGAGTCTCTCCCCTTTTTGGGGGGAGGCCTGGAGCTTACTCCACCACGCTGCTCCAATGCGGATTGGTGGAGTTGGGTGGTGGGTGGGTTAGTGGCCAACCCGCTGTCGGATGTTTTTCAAACCGCCCATAAGGCCTCCGACAAGGTTTAACGACTACTATCTATCGATAGCAACCGGGGCCGACGGCTTAACGTGCCCTCCGAAGTACGGAAACGCGCACATAATTTGCCACTAGCGGTCGCCCATCACACTACCCGACCGCGCCCGTAGTGCTTAACCGAGTAGATCGCGTACGATCTACACCAGCCGCCGGGCCATGCACAAAAAGGATATTCTTAACAAAATATTTTGGTGCAACCGATCCCTAGTGTTTCGTTTGTCTGATAAGTTTCAACATGATGATTTATTGAAACGTAACGCTTTCGCAATTAAGTCTAAGGTTAATGTTTGCTTAGGCCCTGTAATCTTTGAGATAATTTTTTGGTAATTTAATTGGGTAATAATGTTAACATTTATTTTAACTTTTTCTAGTGTCGTTGTTTTCATTTCGACTTGTTAATTGAGGGCGTCATGAGATACAATTATGAACTTTATTAAATAATTTTAAATTTTCCTACCCCAGTAGCCTAGCGGCGCTAGGCGGATTCAACCATTGACCTTTTTCTTAAAGTTCAACCTACCTATCTGAAGAATACCCTTTAGAACTTAATCAAAGATATTTTTTTGTAAAATGTGTAGGTGCCAATCTCTATAAGGTATCAAATTCTTTAATCACGCTAAATATGACCTCTAAATTTCATCTGAATTGTTTATCATGTCCAATACAAATTAAAGGCTAAAATCACTTAAAATGTGACATTAACGCCCCAGTTTCCAACTTATCTGTCACTCAAAGCACATTTAATAACCCGTAAAGTTACAAGATAAATGGACAAAGTTGCTCACAACTTCATCCACGATCAGAACTTTGGATAAACAATTAAAATTGTAATAATTTATCTGTCATCCCAATTAGTGTCGGCGAAATTGTTGGACGGACGAGCGATTTTTGGTGTTGGGAACAAGTTACGAACTGTTGCTTATTAAAAATTATTATTTAATATTTTTTACCATCATCCTTTCCAACGAAAGACGTTCATTGCTGGACAAAAACCTTCCCAAACATTATTGTGCCAACAACGAATGATCCTGGGAAATATATCTCATAAAATGTAAAGAATAAAAAATGGTAATTAGTGACTAGCGGCCCGTACCGGCTTTGTACGGGTGTAATGTTACCAACATAATCACTACTAATACGATACTTATCTTTATTCTATAGATTAATACGTTCTTTAGACTGTGCTTCTATCATAAATTTCAACAAAAAATAGGGGACGAATATGGCGAAATTTTTCCTTACCTACGTTCTAAAAAGCAAAAATACGATAAGTCTTCTTCTGTACTCCTCTGCTTCTTACTTGGACCAAGTAACTATAAATTGTAATAAAACATTTTCGTGGATAAATATTTTGGAGATATATTTTTTGCAGCTTTGAAACGCAAATACCTATGTAGGCAAACTTGCCGTGACGTAATTAATGTAGTTGACAGTAATTTAATGAATAACGTCAAGTCTAAAACATTCCAAAGAGACAAGCAGATCTATTGATATACCTACTGATTGTAACAAAATCAAACCCTCCTTTTCAGAAATTATATTTGAGGATTGTCTCGCGAGTACAATACTACCAACTTCCTTTCTTACCCAGATTGCCTGTGACGAAGGAAGATGGAAAGCGATGGAAACGTCGGATAAGAGTCCTTGTGCACGCTAAGAAATTTGTCCGTACCGTCTGCTGCAGATGAGACCAACTCCTGATGTACACGACAAGAATTTTGTCTTTTAAAACTTTTCGTGTCTACTACAGACAAGACAAATAGAAACGTGTACACGCTAAGATTGTTTTCGGCCAATCGTACGTAGGGTGTGAGAGACAACTCGGTGTCTGTACGGACCTGGGGTTGGTTTGAGTGAAATACTAGTGAAAGTGAAAAATGTTTAATATAAAATTAATAATAAAGTGAACATAAATGCTAAATTAAGTGAAGTGAATGAAAATGAGTACGCGACGCGGCGGTGAAACGCGAACTGTCGATTTGGTAGTATGAATTATAGGCGATCGGTGCAAATTGATGACTTATACTAAGTTATAATAAAATGAGGTACAAAGGTAATTATTGGACGAGTCATAGCTCGTACAGTGTCAGTCATAATATGTTTTTTACCTACAAATAAACGTACAAAAACTACCTGACGGCTGACCACCGACCACCGCAGCATCGTTCACGCGTCGTGTCTAGCGCAAACAAGATTTTTTTCTTGCTCAGCGTCGAAATAGTGTACACGGTTTGTTTGTAGAAACGACACAAATTCTTATATAGGCTTGGCGACTTTTATTGTCGTGTACAAGAGGCTTAAGAGAGGAAGTTGGGAGTATTGTACACGCGAGAAAATCCGCAAATATAATTTCTCCAATAGAAAAAATCCGGAAATATAATTTCTAGTATGAAGCTCCTGAAAACCTGCGAAAATCTTTATTTATTTGATTATTAAACCCCAGATCTAGCAGTAGTGATAAACCTAATACAACAGAGCATTTTAAACGAATACATTTTATTAAAACATAAATGAGATGAAAAATGTAATTTTATGAATGAAATGTGGGTATTCATTAAAATGGAATAACATTTGTTGTGGATATTACAAAAATAAAATGCTTTTATAATTTTGAAACTATTATGTTACTACCCGTCTGCTAGATGAAAATGAAAAATGTTTTTATTCAATGTTAGCAGAGTCTGATTAAATATATTTTGTTACGTGGGGAAAATACACACCTACGAATTCACATTGATAACAACTGTGTTACTAAAACAGTAAAAAAACTGTAATTGTAGTAGAGTTCTGCTTTTTAAACATTTTTTTCAGTAGGACAAATGTCGTATATTTTGTAAGTTTGTAATATTATTTATGACAAATTATGGCTTTGTAGTACTAAAATTGTCTCTGTACTAAGCTGTTTACAGACCGACAGACGGACGAAAGTGGCGAAATTATACGGCTTTCTTTTAGGCTATGAAACCTTTAAAAGTGTTAAATAAAAATGATTTGAACAAAATTGTCTGCGCAGTGACAGCACTTAATATAATGTTGATTTATTTCTGTGGAACTCTACCGTCAATAAAATAAAGCATTCTATTATTTTTTTAGTAACAAATAACAAAATAAAAGCAGTATGTATTATGACGTACGTAAGAAGTTATACTTTTATAGAGTAACATTTTTTATGTTATGGAAGTTGCAAACAAGCACGCATTTCACATTTATGTTAAGTGTATTTATGACTGCAGCCTATAGACACTTACACAAAAACCAAGGTCAAAATGCAGATGCGTTACCACTCCTGAGGCCTAAGGTGCTATGCCTCTGCCGGAAATTACAGGGCCGTACAATAAATACTACCTGACCGGAACACAATAGTGCTGAATACTAGCATTTATCGGCAAGTATATTAGGTAATGCGGTGGTGCCTACGCCCGCGAGCTCTACCACCAGTAAAAAACACAGTAAACAATCCGATATACCAGAAACAAGACAAAACGAAAAAAAAGTTTAGCAACTAACTTCAGACTGTCACTTTTATTTGTCGGTCTCATAATTTTCTCCGATCGCGCTAAAAGAAATATAAATTCAAATATGTGCTGAAAATATTTACAAAAAAAATCCTCGTAAATAGAAGAATGAACGGTGTAGGGATAGGAATAAACTTCAGGGTTGTTGCCCTTTACTTCTAATTCTAAACATATTGATACTTTCCATCACTTGCATGTTCATTTGAGACTAAAGTGTAGGTACAGCTACATACAATGTTTTGGTTACTTACTGTATTAATTGAAGCGCGCATAGCCCGGCAGCTGGTGTAGATAATAAGCGATCTATTCGGTTAAGCACTACGGGCGCGGTCGGGTAGTGTGATGGGTGACCGCTAGTGGCAAATTAAATGCGCGTTTTCGTGCTTCGGAGGGCACGTTAAGCCGTCGGTCCCGGTTGCTATCAATAGATAGCAGTCGTTAAACCTTCTCGGAGGCCTTATGGGCGGTTTGAAAACATCCGACAGCGGGTTGGCTACTTACCACCCACCTCCACCAATCCGCATTGGAGCAGCGTGGTGGAGTGAGCTCCAGGTCTCCCCCCAAAAAGGGGAGAGACTCGTGGATAGTAGTGGGACGTATAATGGATTGCCATTTATTATTTATTTTGGTATTATTAATTGATCGTTTTCTCTTATTGCTTATATACCTACACTACTTTATTTATGCATGAAAGTAAATTAAACGCGGTCGAGATGAGATCTTTGCGCAAGATCTGCGGTGTATCGCTTACCGATCGCGTTAATCGTAATGAAAATGTAAGAAAGAGGCTTTGCGTGAATGATAGTATCGATGTAAAAATGAAAAAAGGCATGCTTCGATGATTCGGGCCTATAGAAAGGATGTCGAATGACTAAACAGATATAAAATGCGAATGTGGATGGTTACAGAGGCCCAGGAAGACCAAGACTGACCTACCACGACCAAATAGGTCGAGTTCTGTCTGATGGTTCGGTCAAAAGTCTTGGGAATCGGCGTGCATAAATGAAGAGAATGATGAAGGTAAATGAAGCACGAGAGGTATGTCAGGACCGGGATATCGGGCGCTCTACACTCTCTGCCTACCCCGTTAGGGGCGTGAAGATACATACATACATACTTTATTTATTTATTTATATACGTACTACAACACAATCGATCTGAACTTTTATTGGGAGTCCGTAGCTACAGCGAAAGCCAGTGGTGGCGGGGATCCGGTCTAATTCCCGGCCACATGTAACGATGATGAAATCATATTGTCAACCTCAACTGAAGCTTTGTATCGCTTCTTCATACGCGCTGTCATATAAGACAAATGAAACAAAATTTTGGCAGCGCCTAAATTTAATCGCAATACGTCATGGTACGGACCCCAGAGTCGATTTGGTGCAGCTTTGAGACACTGGGTATTATCGGTAGACAGGTACTTACCATTTTTTTAACTATTTTTTGTATGTATGAGTTTTTTCATCATTTCCATCAACTTTCACGATGAACGCGTGAGTTGGGAAGAAACATAAAAACTGTTTAATAACAACTAAAAAGGTAATATTGTTTTATAATTATTAGCAAATTGACTATCCAGTTCTTTCCCAGTGAGTGCGAAATGGGGTCCTATAATCCAGGACATTGTTTTTTTCCACCAAGCTTATTATGGTAGGAAAAATATATTCCTTGAATTTTACCGAATTCTTGAAATAAACTGGTCCATTCCACACATATAATTACAATAACTGAATAATAAACGAGAAAATTATAATAGTTACGACAAACTTCCCCCGAAAATTCACTAGCGTTACAGTCCGTGCCCTCGAAATTAACCAAAATGCGAGCGGCCTCGTTTGAATGCTCGTTTGAACTCGCGTTCAAACGAGGCCGTCCGCTCGCGGCCTTATTAATTCCCTACTAAACGCAACTTTGGACGGAATGCTGCTCATTATTTTAGCTTTGAGCGCTGTAACCCGAGCCGTATGCTAATTCTTACGTAAATGAATTTAGACGCGTCATTAATTACTCAATGATTGCGAAGCTCATACTTTCATAAATAATAAGATAATTTGAGAGTTACCTATATTGGAAAATTAATCATGATTACGTCAATAAAGTCACACATAATAAACAAAATATGTAAACGCTTTCGTACAAAATTTCAAAGGGGATAAAATTGTATCCTGAAATGAAGAAATTTTCTCGATTGTGTTTCTTAAAGTTGCACAAAATTAATTCCAGCATAGAATTTAATTTAGTATGAGGATGTGAAACGCAGTATTGTTCATTCAAATCCCGTAGTAGTTCGTCTTGTACATTTTATTACAATAACTGAATAATAAACGCGGAAATTATAATAGTTACGACGAACTTCCCTCGAAAATTCACTAGCGTTACAGTCCGTGCCCTCGAAATTAACCAAAATGCGGGCAAAATGATTAACTCGCGTTCAAACGAGGCCGTCCGCTCGCGGCCTTATTAATTCCCTACTAAACGCAACTTTGGACGGAAAGCTGCTCATTATTTTAGATTTGAGCGCTGTAGACATAGCCGTATAGCTAATATAAATTTAACTTAATGGGTCGATTTTAACATTAATAAAGCATTCATTGCCACGCTCATTTATGACTAGGTTTATAAATAATTTTAGAATTAAGGCTAATTAGTCTTTGGACGTGATGAGAAACTAAATAAACGCAATTTAACGCCTGTAATCCTCGAAGGGGTAGGCAGAGGTAAATACATGTATTCAATCATACATGCAAACACCCACCATTCGCCGGTTACGTTTTGGCCCATGTCGTGAGCCTATTGACATCTCCGGGCACATTACCAAACTTCGAGGTACACATCCAGAAAATGGATAAATCCCAATAGAACCCGAAATAAAGGATTTTACACCGTTATCTCTAATAGACCCGGGAATCGAACCAGGCCTGCTACCACTAGGCTACTGAGGCAGTTACACATATTTAGTAATTAAATATTTTCAAAACTATTGTGTATAGTTATAATTTATACAAAATTTTACTTAGTTGATTCATGTAGTACTTTCATAGATTTTATTATGATCTGAAACACAAGCTTTCGCTAAGGTTCATTTTGTAATGTTCAGTTGCATGGTATGCTTGCCGGGATGGAATTTAATTCAGTATGAATATTTGAATATAGCGTTTCCACCCACACCTCTTAAATAAATTTGTTTACTCCGTACATAATATGTTATTATAGTAACTAAATAAAAAACGAAGATGTTATAATAGTTATAATAGTTAGGAAAAACTTTACCCGAAAATTCGCTGGTTACAAACTTTGCGCTGGAAATTAACCAAAATTATTAACACTGGTCCAAGCGAGATCGGCCGGTCGTGGCCTTAATAATTCGCTACTAAACGCAACTTTGGATGGAAAGTAGCTCATTATTTCAGCTTTGAGCGTACCATAGTTGCATACTAATTCTAATATCAATTTCGCTTAAACGATGCACTATAATATTTATAAATCATTGATTTTAGAGCTAAATAATGCCTCATGTTTGGGCGTAATGGATAATCTATATATATAAAAATCAATTGTTGTTCGTTAGTCTCGCTAAAACTTGAGAACGGTGGACCGATGTGGCTAATTTTGGTTTTGAATGATTTTTGGAAGTCCAGGAAAGGTTTAAAAGGTAAGAAAATATGAAAGAATTGAGTGGAACTAGTCAAAATCACAATTTCATTTTCCCATACAAATAGTCCGTATCTATCAAACCTTTAACACTTTATTTCATTCTGAGGCAATACGATGTTTGACGGGTCAGCTAGTAAAAAATAAATATTCAGGTAATGTATGTAACGTATGTATGTATCTTCACGCTAAGTCTCTTACGGGGTAGGCAGAGAATGTGGAGCGCCAGTTATCTTGGTCCTGACACACCTCCCGTGCTTCTTCTAAATTCATCATTATCTTCATATGCACGCCGATTCCTAAGACCCCGCCCTCAGACAGTAGATACTCGACCTATTTGGTCAAGGTAGGTCATTCATGTGACGTAAAATATGCGTGATGAACTTTACTGAAATGCGTTGTCTTGGGTGGCTTTCCTATTTCTTTTTATGTAATGGAAGTGGCAAAAAAGCATGCAGTTCACATTGATGTTAAGTGATGACTACAGCCTATAGACACCGACACAATGACCAAAGGTCAAAATGCAGATGCGTTGCCACTCCTGAGGCCTAAGGTGTTATGCCTCTGTGCCGGAAATTACATTACCACCTGACCGGAACACGATGGTGCTGAACAATACCATTTAGCGGCAAGTACGGGGATTTGGGGAGAACATGCTATAATCGCCACGCTTGGCACACGGATTGGCGATCGCAGTGGTGGTAGTTTTATCGTGGGACGTTGCTGCCCATTTCTCGCTATTATATTAACTATTGCCCTATTGCAATGGTTTGACCGTCATTGTTCAGTTAACTGCATTAGAGGGAGAATACTTCTCCGCTAGAGGGCGTCGTTCGTCGTCGAGTCGTCACATCATAGCCACGTCACGCCATAGTCATAGTATCCTAATTGCACAATATTACAAATACCTATTACGTATCTATTTTAAACTAGCTGACCCGGCAAACTTCGTATTGCCTCACAATGAATTAATGTGTCAAAGGTTTGATAGATACGGACTATTTGTATAGGAAAACGAAATTAAATGTAGAGATTCCCGTGGGAGTGATTTTCCCGCAGTAAAAAGTAGCCTAAATGTTGGCCAGGCTTAGTATCTATACACCACAAAATGTTTCATTCGAATCCGTCCAGTATCTTCGGAGATTAGCCTGGACAAAGGGACAAACAGACAGACAAAAAATTTAAAAATCATTGAAAAGTGTTCTAATATTATTTTAACATCGCCCCTAATTAGTTTTTCGTAAATATATACAATGTATAGACACACGGATTTTACTGTTTTATTATATGTATAGAAGTGAAAGACATTACACACAAAACAATTTTCACGCTTTAATTAGAATTTCAGGTATGACGTCGTAATTTTTATATATTTAGAATTTCCTAACTAATTTAACCTAATTTTGTGCATGAAACTAGGTTCAATGTATCATAGGTAGGCAAGAAAGACTTCGTTTGCTTTCGACTTCGAAACGCTTCGTTCAGTTCAGTATGAATACGTTTTATTATTGACTTGAATACATAAATAGTTCACGTAAATTCTAACGCAGAACAGTTGAGTTTTGATAAATTATTTGAAAACACTAATCACAAATGAACTAACATTTGACGTAATTAGTGAGTCTGTTAAACCCACGGTAAACCCATTAGCAAGCGCCACCTACATCCGTATGCTGCCGAATATTAGAACATTCAAAAATAATTTAACCTCATGAAAGTAAAACAAAATAGAGCAGATTATAATAAGAATGTATTAAATTGTAATTACCGAGTTTCCTCACCAACTGAACATATCCCGACAACACATGATCGACACCATACACTCTCACACACGATTGTAATTAACTGAAATTATTACAGACGCGAAGTGAGGACGCTGCGGCGTCCTGAACGCGACTGACTGAAAAGTGACTCACGCGCATCCGAAACACCCTCCCAGTCTATTTTTCAACATATAGGAACAAAAGAAGGGGCGATGCGAGCGCCCTCAGACTGCTTTTAAAAATAGAACGGCGCGAGCCGACAGTCCGTTCACTCAGGAAAGCGTAGAGGGATTCTGAAATTCCATTTATTGCTTTACTAGTTAAGATAATAAGATAAAAATAGAGTACCGGAGATGTTTAATAGCGCCGAATCCACGCCGGTTCCTATTCTCATTAAGTTTCGAGTATTTCCCATTTTTTTGTTTGGTTCAGTTGAAATAAAGTGTACTTTGATTTTGTCGGCGCTTTTGAATTTAGGGACGCTTGATATATTAGAACTCGATCTTTCTCTTTAGATCTTCACTTAATTTTATTTAGGGTGTGAAGGATTTTTGTTGATTAATTTTTTTGCAGGTTACAAATTGTTTTGTTAATTAATAATAATAAATTGTGTTAAAATATGTTATTTTTAATATTGCTCAACTACAAACAGAGGTATGCTTTTGTTCTACGAGTATGATATGTAATATTAGCGATCAGAAGTGGACATAAACAAAACCCATTACAAATTAAACTCGATTTAGTAATCCACTATACAAACCGGATTTATAACAATATTTCACAAATCCATAAGAACCGAGATGGCACAAACAACCAATGATATTCAAATCCATAAATCACTGCTATACAAAGCAAAAGATTAATTTACACAAACTGCCATCAAACTTCAAAACTGTTTGACAACCATGCACGCAACCAAGGGTAATGTAGTCAATTGAGCACTTTACATGTGGACTTGGTTGTCTTGTTTATGGTAAAATTGGCTGGTAGCTAACAGCAACTCTTACACAACGCGGAGCAGCCTATTATACTACGAAACGCGACGAAATATGGTCGAGGGTACTACACTCGAAGTTGTTGACGATTACGTATACCTGGGACAAACGGTCCAGTTAGGTAGGTCCAACTTCGAGAAAGAGGTCAATCGCCGAATCCAACTCGGATGGGCAGCGTTCGGGAAGCTGCGTTATATCTTCTCGTCCAATTTACCGCAGTGTCTGAAGAAGAAGGTCTTTGACCAGTGTGTGTTGCCAGTGATGACATATGGAACTGAAACGTGGTCGCTCACTATGGGCCTCATAAGAAGGCTCAAGGTCACTCAGAGAGCAATGGAGAGGGCTATGCTCGGAGTTACTCTGCGAGATTGAATCAGAAATGAGGAGATCCGCATGAGGACCAAAGTAACCGACATAGCCCACCGAATAGCGAAACTCAAGTGGCAGTGGGCAGGGCACATAGCTCGCAGAACTGACGGCCGTTGGGGCAGAAGAGTTCTGGAGTGGCGACCGCGTACCGGAAGACGAAGCGTAGGCAGGCCCCCCACGAGGTGGACCGACGACCTGGTGAAGGTCGCGGGCAATCGTTGGATGAGGGCGGTCCAGGACTGTTCGTTGTGGCATTCTTTGGCCTTTGTCCAGCAGTAGACGTCTTTTGGCTGAAATTATGATGATGATGATGACGCGACGACATCCACTTTCGCTACACGCGACCGGATTCAGTACGGCGTACCAAATCTGCTGACCATATCCACGCGAGCGGACCGCATCGGACTTGATTAATAATAATAATTTTGTCTGCCGGACTCCTCTACTCACGGCCAGATTTATTTACTCACGGCCCGATTTGGTTCGGAGCGTACAGAATCCGCTGTCCACTCCGTACCAAATCCGGACGTGTGTTACTACTATAATAATTGAATTTAGTTTCATTAACAATTGACGAGAAATCGTAGCCCATATTGTTCGTTTTTTTAATGATAAACATAAATATATGCAGTCTCAATTTCTCCCCAAATTAAAGCTCGTTTTTTTCATGTGTTTTGTTTGAGTCGAGCACGTAACGGTGTAATTAAAAAAGTTGGACCCGTGCCGTGTTTGCCCGAATTATTTACATTTCAATTAAGAACTTCTGTTCTATGTAAATCAAATACAAAGGAGATGTTGCAAAAATGTATGGACCTCCGGCCATGTACACAATATCATTAAACAGGCAAAATCAATATAAAAACGTTTTTTACTGCATATTTTCACTTATTCAGCTTTGTTTGCAGTTACAAAACATAATTTGCAGTTAGAATTGCAACTCAAAACTAACATGGCGAATATGGCGGGCAATGTCATTTTGACATTTCCTTTTTTTAAATTGTATTTTGACTATAGAACTTGGAGAAAAAAGTAATATTTTCTAAATACTATCAAAATCCATTGACCCCAAGTGTCGGCTGTATCGCCGCCATGTTTAACATAGTTGAAAATCATAAAATCGTTTGAATTAAATGTGGTTGTAACTCTAAAATATATTCTTGAATAAAATAATTGTATTTTTTTTGGACTCTTCTTTAATTTACCTATTTTTTGAGGACGTGTACGAACCAGGGCCGAGTTCGCAAACATCTCCTTTAAATAATATATTAATTTACAAAAGATTTTCAGTGCCTATCTTAAAGTTTATTTAAATTGTCTTACATTCGGAGTAATTTTAATGACTTCTTGGTAATTTATAGTACCAAATGTTTCCAATTTACTTATGTTCTAATTCAATAATTTCAAGAAACACAAGTAAACAATTTAATATTAGGTTGCTTAGTAGCCTGAAATTACAATAACTGAATTATTTCAGAGTGCTGTTATTCAGTAGACTATGTTATTGGACATTTTTTTTTTTAATCCAGTGACCTATGTTTACTGAAGAAGTAGACAGAGCACTTTTTTACTGGTGGTAGAGCACTTACACTGCGGTGGTACGCATTACCTAATTAACTTGCCGCTAAATGGTAGTGTTCAGCACTATCGTGTTCCGGTCAGGTGGTAATGTACGGCCCTGTAATTGTCGGCACAGAGGCATAACATCTTAGGCCTCACGAGTGGTAACGCATCTTCATTTTGACCATGGTCTTCGTGTGGGTGTCTATAGGCTGCAGTCGTTACTTAACATCAATGTGAACTGCATGCTTGTTTGCCACTTACATGACATAAAAAATATATTTCAAAGAGCTGTTATCAGTAGGTAGACTATGTCATTGGAAATTATATTTTCTCTTAAAATCTATAGACCTATATTTACTGAAGATCTAAGCAGAACACTTGCCTTGGTAGCAAGGTTCAATTTTCCAGAAGTCAATTTACTACACTTTCACAAAGTAAAATGACAGATGATGTAGAAACACCTCACATAAATAATAAATAAATAAAATATGCTTACACTCACGGCCCCACAGTAGGTATAAACCTGTGTCGTGGGTGCCGTTGTACACATACAACACATACACAAACACCCAAACCCGAAACAAATATCTGTAGGCCTCATAAATATTTGTCCCGGTGCGGGGATCGAACCCGCTACCCTTCGAGTCAAACGGTCATCTCACACCGCTGGACTAACCGGGTCGTCAAAAATACGTCATATCAATTTAAAAACGGCATCAGCTGATTGTTCCCGGAGTCTTTTTTATAATATTAACCCCGTTGTTATAATCTTAATACCTAACCAACTTAATTTATACATTTGAATTATAATAATATTAATAATAATGGCAACCCATTATACGTCCCACTGCTGGGCACGAGTCTCTCCCCTTTTTGGGGGGAGGCCTGGAGCTTACTCCACCACGCTGCTCCAATGCGGGTTGGTGGAGATACGGGTTAGGTAGGGGCCAACCCGCTGTCGGATGTTTTAAAACCGCCCATAAGGCCTCCGACAAGGTTAAACAACTGCTATCTATCGATAGCAACCGGGACCGACGGCTTAACGTGCGCTCCAAAGCACGGAAACGCGCATTTTTTGTAATTGTCACTAGCGGTCACTCATCACTCACCCGACCGCGTACGTATCACTTAATCGAGTAGATCGCCTACCATGCCGCGACGTCATGCGCGCTTCAATTCGTGCAGTAATTCATTGATGAGTCAGCTATAAAAAGGAATTGCCTAGGTAATGTTATGTGTCAAAAACTGTTTATAGTTATTTTTACTGGTGGTAAAGCTCCAGTAACAGAGCTCGCGGGCGTAGTTACTTGCCGCTAAATGGCATGGTAGTGTTCACTACTATCGTGTTCCAGTCAGGTGATCTACGGCTCATATTTTCCGGCACACAGATATAACACCTTAGGCCTCAGGAGTGGCAACGCATGAATAACGCAACTCAGATTGATGTTAAGTGATATCTGCAGCTTATAGACATCTACACAAAAACCCGAGGTCAAAATGCAGATCAATTGCCTTACCTGGGACCTAAGATGTTATGTCTCGGTGATAGTTATTACGGGGCCAAAACTTTTATTAACAAAAAAAAAGATACGGACGAATTGAGAACCTCCTCCTTTTTTCGAAGTCGGTTAAAAATAAATCTTTAATATCTCAATCCATGAAATGTCCCATCCAACATTCTCATTTCCTTGCAACAAATTCTGTCATAGAAGCAATGTAAAAGGATAAGAATAGCTCGCTTGAGGCAGTCCTAAATTAGACTAGACGCATCAGCTGATTAACTATGTCTGGCATCTCCTGAAGTAGATGACATTTGCAATGATAGCTGGCATCTGAGTACAAATAACCACTGAAGTGTTATCAACTGCATTAACTTACGTTCTGATGTAAAAGATGAAATTAGTATTTTTAATAATTACAAGGCCATTTTTGAATTAAATAAAAAAATAACTACCATTACGCTACTACTATTACGCAGGAGGTCCTGGGTTCGATTCCCGGGTCGGGGACTATCAGAGATAACGGTTAAAAATCCTTTATCTCTGCTTCTATTGGGATTTTTCCGTTTTCTGGAAGTTTCCCAGTACCCCGGAGTATGGTAATGTGCCCGGAGATGGCAACAGGTTCGCCACCTGTTACATGGGCCAAAACGTAACCGGCGAGTCGTGGGTGTTTGCATGTATGATTGAATGCATGCATTTACCTCTGCCTACCCCTTCGGGGATTACAGGCGTGAAGTTACGTAAAAAAATAAATATGAACGTTTTTAATTTCTGAATTTAATCGTATGCGTTATTACTGATAGTGGGCATACAAAACAGTAATAATACCATTTCTTTTTTTAGCATTAGATGGACTGTAGAAAAATGGTTGAACCATTTGATGGCAACAACCCTTTTTACGTCTTACTGCTGGGCACGAGTCTTTCCCCTTTCTTGGGGAGGCCTGAAGCTTACACCACCAAGCTGCTCCAATGTGGATTGGTGGAGATACGGGTTAGTGGCAAATGCGTTGTCGGATGTTGTCAAATCGCCCATAAATCGACAAGGTTTAACGACTGCTATCTATCGATAGAAAACGGGACCGACGGTTTAAAGTGCTCTTCGAAGCACGGAAACCCACACTTTAATTTGCATTAGCTGTCATCCACCACACTCCCGACCGTGCCCGTATCGCTTAACCGAGTAGATCACTTGCGATCTACAGCAGCCGTAGGGACATGCGCGCTTCGAACTATTTAATTAATCATAATTAAGTATAGTAATAATATAGTAAAATATTATTATTATACTTATCACTATTAATTTGTTCCTATATTTGGTTGGAAATTTTAAGGTATTTCATTTACAAATAAATCTTTTTTCTCCTAATTAACGATACGATTCAAACTCTACATATAGTCAGGGTAAGCTTCGCAGTAAAATGTACGAGCAAATGTCTCTGAACTGTATTCAGAGGCGTCAGGGCGACGTAGTTGCGCTACAAATTTAGAATCCGGATATCGGAGGGGACTTCACATTTTTTTTAACGGTGTCACGACCCGAGAGTGATGGTTGACGGTGATTGCTAAAAGATGACTTAACTAGATGTGGCATTGATGAGAACAGTTTTATAGGTAGCACGTAAATTTTTGATGAATTAGTTAGTCCAGCGGTATTAGATGACCGTTCGATTCGAAGGGTCGCGGGTTCGATTCCCGCACCGGGACATATTTTTGCATGGCCTACAGATATTTATTTAGGGTCTGGGTGTTTGTGTATGTGTTGTATGTGTACAATGGCACCCATGACATAGGTTTATACTTAGTACGGGACTGTGGGTGTAAGTGTATTTTTCTTTTCAGATCTGGGATAATTTTAATAAACAGAACGGATAGGACAACACGACATTTCCTTCACATTCATTGTACTGCATTGGGGTATTTTTTTAAATATTTCACTCGCATGTGTTATTGAGAAAACCAATGAAATAAAACAATTCTGCATCTGTTATGACACCGGCTATCTGCCTAATGGTAGCGATCAGCACTATTGTGTTCCAGTTAGATAGTAATACCTATATAGCCCCTTAATAACTATCAAATATACATAATAACTTAGGTGTCCGGGGTGCCAACCACAGAACAGAAAAAACAATAGAACAAGCATAACACCCGTTTAGTATCAGAACCAATGTAGTCACACTCACACATTTGCATTTTATCACACATAGAAGAATATCCCGTGATTGGCAAGTAAACTTCTAATGAATATCCAATATGTCACAGAACCACGTATTTAAACAACAGGACTTAAACGTTATGCAAATAAAGTTATTTTTTTGAACTCACGTAAACTCTTTTACTACCTTTTTGTTTTGAGCAAACACGACGAATAGCTACAATTCTGATGCCTAATTCATACACTCGTGACAATAAAATCAAATTAAAAAGATAGCTTGTTGGCCAGATGCATATTCAAATTATATAATAACGTGCTAATAATGTTCCAAAATTATATAAGAAACTTTCGTGGTGGGATTCGTTCCTCAGGTCCTTATAAAAAATAACATTTTCAAACGTATTCATCGAAACAATCTTGTCGAGAGTGTAAAACAATCTTAACAAATCAGCACTAGGGACGTAACGCTGTGGGTATCTTGGGATCGATATTTATAATATTTTATCGAGATTTTCTTACGGTAATTTCGTAGGTATACCTCAGCATGTAAATAGTATAACGAAAGAGCGAAACAGTTGCGGAACAATTAATTTGCATTAATGAAATCTTTATAATGTATTAAAATATCTTTTATCACTAAAACAAATAATTAATTGTGGAATTTTGTGATAGTCTTATTTAAATTTGTTAAATTCTAGGTGCACTGACTAAATAGAAAATACCCTAAGTTTTGTAATTGTGAACATAATTATTTTACCTTATTTTTTCCTTCGGGAACCTGAAAAATGATCTTTTTTTTGTCACTACTTATTGACATACAGCCATATACTGTACAATAATATATAAAATAATCGAATATATATAATAAATAAAATATTCGATTACAAATTCATCAAAACTAGGCCGCTCGCAACCTCGCAGTAGAGTACCAACCGTCGCCCAAAAGAGGGGAAGAGATTAGGTGAAGCGGGGAAAATGGGCGGGAAGTGTCCATTCTATACGTAGGTAGTGTTATTACACAATTATTCTCTGATATTAGTGTAGTACAAAATGGTACGTATAAAATATCGATACTCTTAAATCAATAATATCGATATTTCTTGATCTTAGATCAACAGCGGAAATCCCTATGGAATGCTCTAGAATTGTTGGGTTAAAATCATTCGAAACTAGTCCTAGATACTTCTTCATAAGGTCCACTTTTATTTGGATTTGGGAGTCAAAAATACGTCTCCCTAATTTTAATTAAAATTACATGAAACGGGACTTTCCGGTGATATAATATACCATCATATGACACATTTGTGGTTGGGCTATCGTTTTTGCACGCCAAAACGGCACAAAATGGAATTATTTTAAGATAATTCAGCTTTTGAACACGGCGACTGCCGAAGTTGCACTGGCGTATGTAAAGGAGCGGGCGATTGACGGTGTTAGTGACTCCGCATATGAGATGCGCGCGTTCCCCGCCCACTTGCGAATTCTATTGTTTTTTGTGTTCTGTGGTGCCAACGCATCTGCATTTTGACCGCTGTCTTTTATGTAGATGTCTATAGGTTGAAGTTATCACATAACATCCATATGACCTGTAGGCTTGATTGCCACTATGGTTACATATAAATGAGTTTCAATAGGCTTGCCTATTATTATACAGAACTCTATGAACATAATCGTATCTGATAGTAAAATAAGAACCTCTTTTCGTTCATTATGAAATGAATGAAAATTAAATATAGAACAGTTTACCAGCGAGTAACCAGCTAAATTAATAGCCGAGAGTCGATTTAGACAGAGGTTTTCCTAAATCTGAATTCATTTCTGCCCCTGGTATTTTAAGAATCTTAACTTTTCATCTCTTCATTTTGCTTTAAGAGCCTAGATTATTTTAGAACCTGTTGTTATTTTTACATCTCAAATTAATAGAATAAAATGAATTAATCTTTTCTCCATCTAACTTTTCAACTATATGAATCGGGCAATCAAATATAAACACTTTGTTTTACGGCCTGTTTTCAATTGATTTTTTAATGTATTTAAGGTGGCAAACAAAAGTTCACATTGATGTTAAGTGACTGCATGAGTGAGTAAGATGACTGCAGCCTATAGACACTCACACAAAGACCTGGGGGCCGACCCATAGAGCAACTCGGCCCACCAGTCGCGGCGCACCGGAGGGGAGTAGCCATAGCGTAGACTGCACCCAGTGCGGTTTTCACGTTCGTTCTTGCCCAGAACGTGTAAATTGTGGAACGATCTTCCCTCTGAGGTGTTCCTTAGGTGCTACAATATGGAGTTCTTCATAAATGGCGTCAAAAGAGTCCTTCAGGGCTGGCAGCGCGTTGGCAAATCCCTGGTGTTGCAAATGTTCATAGGCGACCACTTTCCATCAGGTAGCCCGTTTGCTAGTATGTCAACCTTCAGACATTAAAAAAAAATGTGTATATATATATGTCTCTGTGATAGTCATTACGTGTCCATTCAGTACCATCTGTCCTGAACACGATGAACACGATCGAACACTACCACTTGGCAGTAGATAAACTAAGTAATGCGGTAGTACCTGCGCCCTTGATTCTTAACACTGGATTTCCACCACCGGTATAACAAATATGCCTGCACGCACAGTTTGGAGTACTCTAATGTTTTAGAATAGGAAATTTTCTTATCGAACAACGGACATATTTTGATTTCGCATCGTAGATATAAAAATACTACGAGTATCACAGTAAAATAGAAACTACGCTCATGCACCATCTAGTAAACAAACATCCGTTATCCGATAGGACTTTTTCCATCCCCCGTTTCGTTTTTTAGTCACGCCCCATGTATTAAAATGTTTAATTTGTATCCACCGATAACTTCAAGATGGATTGTTTTTGTTGATACGCCGTCTCTTTCCAGTTGATGTATCGTTACATACAAGAGAGAACATTGATTGACATGGGACAACTGATGGCTTTTTATGAAAAAGTATGTTGTTCGAAATCGTACGTGTTTAGGAAATGATTGATTTTTCCTTTTTAGGGTTTTTTACTTAAAATGGAAAAATAAGAAGCCCTTATAAGATCATTCGGGTGTCTGTTATGACAGATAGGCCAATTTTCTCCAAACTTTTTTGTATTGAACAGACAGAACGTTATGCGGAATAAAGTTCAAAGTAAAGTTTTTTAAAACCGTACATGTGCGTGTCGGGCCACGCGTAGTGTAGGGTTCCGTAGTTTTTGGGTTTGATTAAAGTAATTAAAAAAAGTTGTTTCAAAATTTCGAGTTTCACGTTTGGTCGATTATTACTCGCAAACTTGTGAAGCCAACTTAGGTATGATAACTTTCCTTTTAATTTCGTTATATGTAGCTACTATTGCCGTAACGTTTGAATTTCTACGACGAAACTATAAAAGTTCCTTGTTTACTACGGAACCCTAAAAAAGACCATGTACATTTTTATGTAACGAATTAAACAAACAAGCATGGGTGTGATGACTGCAGCCTAAAGATATTCACACAATAGCCTCCAAATAAAAATTAAAAATTTAAAAATTGCTAAAGATCAAAATGCAGTCGCATTGCCATCCTTGAGCCATTTATCTACATTTACAGCCCAACACTAGATATAAAACTAATTCGTGAGTGCGGTTGTTCATACAAAACACATACACAAACACCAAGACCCGAAACACATATCTGTAGGCCATACAAAATATTTGGTACGGGGATCGAACTCGTGAGCCTCGGTTTAAAAGGTCGTCAAACACCACTCCATCAACTAGTTCCTCAATTTTTTTTTAATGTAATGGAAGTGGCAAAAAAGCATGCAGTTCACATTGATGTTAAGTGATGACTACAGCCTATAGACACCGACACAATGACCAAAGGTCAAAATGCAGATGCGTTGCCACTCCTGAGGCCTATGGTGTTATGCCTCTGTGCCGGAAATTACAGGGCCGTATATTACCACCTAACCTGAACACGATAGTGCTGAACACTACCATTTAGCGGCAAGTATATTAGGTAATGCGGTGGTGCCTACGCCCGCGAGCTCCATCACTGGAGCTACCACCAGTGAAACTCTAATCTAATTCTTACTCAATTTAATACAATTGAATGAATATTATCATTACATTCCAAATTTATCTTTACAACAACACAAAATGATTCAAAAAACTAAGTTAATTTAATAGAACAATAGCATAGTTAAAAGAGATTCATACCAGGAAATCAGAAAGACCAGGAAATTATGAGGAAATTGGTTTTTCGGCCAGAGCCAATAGAAAATTTAATTAAGTTCAATTCCAAATTTCGAGCTTAAGTCCTTTACACTTTCGCTATTCAACAAAACGTGCAATGTATTTAACTTCGATTTTATGTCACCATTCCACTTCTGTGGAATAAAATGACAATGGCGGTCAAACCATTCCAATGGGGCGGTAGTAAACGCAATAACGCAAGATGGACAACAACGTCCTGCGATAAAACAACTGCCAATACGATCACCAATCCGCATGCCAAATGTGGCGATTATGACATATGCCCCTTATAGGCTTTGGTCCAGCTGTGGACATCGTACAGCTGATACGATGATGATGAAATACGGTAGAAGGACACAAAGTAGAGTTTACCAGCAGCTAAGAAATTTAAATACAATTATTTTCTTTTTCTTCAAGCCCCCGCGGCTGGTGTAGATCGTAAGCGATCTACTCGGTTAAGCATTACGGGCGCGGTCGGGTGTGTGATGGGTGACCGGTAGTGGCAAATTGAAATGCGCGTTTCCGTGTTTTGGACGGCACGTTAAACCGTCGGTCCCGATTGCTATCGATAGATAGGTGTCGTTAAACCTTGTAGGCCTTATGGGCGGTTCAAAAACATCCGACAGCGGGTTGGCCATTAACCCGTATCTCCACCAATCCGCATTGGAGCAGCGTGATGGAGTAAGCTCCAGGCCTGCCCAAAAAAGGGGAGAGACTCGTGCCCAGCAGTGGGACGTATAATGGGTTTCCATTATTATTATTATATTTCTTTTTATATCTATGCTAAGTATGTATGTACCTATGATATTTTATTATTTTTTCCAGTAAGCATTTTCTATTATTTTCAAGCTTCACTGAAAAACAGAGTGGACGTTGATTGATTACTTCGAAGTATGAGATAGGATTGAGATACGTTCTGCACCTGCTGGGGAGTTGATGGATTCCATTTTAATTTTTTAAGTAAGAGCGATGTGCATGTTTTTACGAGCAGATCTTAAAATAATATATATTGAACTCAAACTCAAAACTCAAAAATTCATTTAATCACTTGGAAATAATAGAATTTGCTTGTGATAGGTCAAATTACAAATATAAAATTAAAGCGAATAACAACTGATACGTTGATTAATATGTCAAAGTAAACAAAATAAAATAAATAATAGTCCAAAAATACTTAATGATAAAAAAAGGTATCAACAGAATGTTCCATACTTTCTTTTACAAACGGTAAAATAAGAATAAACAAAAAAATATGGGACATTCTTTGTCATTCACTGGCAGAGTTCCAAAGCCCACATTACTGAGAAAAAACCTGCCAAAACAAAACTCAGTAGGGTCTTTTCAAAATATGTTCCTTAAAACTATTTTCACAATATGACACTTATAACTATGTTTTACAATATCAAGTACAATGCACATTAATTTCACAAAATTATTGTTTAGTCTTGTGGAGCTAGACCAGCATTTGTCCAGGCATCTCTATCCTTTAGATAGTCATCGAGTCTATAGTACGCATTTTTACATAGTGTGCGTTTAATACATGACTTAAATCTATTATCTGTAAGTTCAAGAATGTTGGACGGAATTTTGTTATAAAACTGTATACAACATGTTAAGAAACATTTATGTGTCTTCGATAGGCGAAAACTTGGAAATACTAATTTATTTTTATTTCTGGTATTATAAGTATGTATATCATTAATTTTCTTAAATAAGTGCAAGTTTTTCCTAGCATACAATATATTTTCATAAATATATTGGCAAGGGACCGTCATTATATTTATTTGCTTGAATAATTCTTTCAAGGAGTCACGACTATTTAAGTTATATATCGCTCTAATAGCTCTCTTTTGTAATATAAATATTGAATCAATTTCAGCTGCCCGACCCCACAACAAAATACCGTAGGACATGACACTGTGAAAGTAGCTGAAATAAACGAGTCTCGCAGTGTCGACATCCGTTAACTGTCTAATCTTCCTGACGGCATAAGCAGCAGAACTTAGACGTTTTCCTAACAGTTTAATATGAGGACCCCATTGCAATTTTGAATCAAGTGTTATACCCAAGAAGACAGCTTCACTAACAAATTGTGTTTTATCATTGTTGAAGAATATTTCCCCTTCTTTACTTTTGACATTTGGAAGAGTAAAACGAATACATTTAGTTTTTTTACTATTTAATGCAAGATTATTTACTGTAAACCAATTATGTACTTCTTGTATGGCTTTATTAATAGTATCATAATTTGGTTCTTTTCTATTCACTTTAAAGACCAGCGAGGTGTCATCGGCAAATAAAATTGTTTTAGGCTCACTGATGGGCATCAAATGGAGCAAATCATTTATATATACTAAAAACAGAAATGGACCTAATATCGAGCCCTGTGGTACACCCATTTCTACTTTAGAGCCTGGTGATTTTACTCCGTTAACTTGTATTTTCTGTTCCCGGTTTTCTAGATATGATTTAATAAGTTGAAGGGCTTTACATCCAAGGCCATAGTGCTCAAGTTTGCCCATTAACGTATTATGATCCACGCAGTCAAATGCTTTTGAAAGGTCGCAAAAGATTCCTATAGCATCCTGCGAATCTTCCCAAGCTTCATAAATATGTTTAAGTAAAGCAACACCGGCATCAATTGTATTACAACCTTTTGTGAAACCAAATTGTTGGTGGTGTAAGATCTTATTTTTATTAAAGTGCTGCAGCAATTGATTAAGTATCACTTTCTCGAAAACTTTACTAATAACGGGAAGAACAGATACCGGCCTATAATTATTCGGGTCTTTACTATCCCCTGATTTAAATAATGGTACGACTTTGCTCAGTTTTAACAAATCCGGAAAGATTCCCTGCTCAATACATAAATTAAAAATTGAAGATAAATAAGGCGCTACAGTACTAATAATCGATTTACACACTTTAATAGACATACCATAAATATCTTCAGTAGCTTTGTTTTTGAGCTGATTAAATGTGGATATGATTGTTTGTGGACTAATATGACTAAAAGTTAGTTTAATATGACAAGGCTCTACGTTCCTTTTAAGAATGTCAATCGATATTCCAGTAGAAGAATTTAAAGGTGCCGTAATTTTGAATGGAATATTAGCAAAGTAATCTTCAAAGTGTGTAGCAATGTCTAAATCTGAGCCTAAAATACCCTGTGGTGTCTCCAAAAGGACACGAGTTTCAGACCGCTTGTTTTTGCCTGTTTCACTATTTATTATTTTCCAGGTCGCCTTCATTTTATCGTCTGAATTTTTGATTTTATTGCTGATATAAATTGACTTTGCGTTTTTACATACCCTTTTAAAAATTTTTGAATATGTAGCGACATACTTGTTAAAATTTGGATTTTGCATATAAGTTTTAAGACCATAAAGTTCAAATAATCGTTCCCTACTTCTTCGAATGCCATCAGTTGCCCAGTCACAAAAACTAAATTTACACTTTGCGGTTCTTGTTCTAATTTTAAAGATATTATTAAAATGTGTATTAATAGTATCAAAAAATTGTGCATAAAAATAATTTGCACTACTTATGTCAAAATTTTGAAAATATAATTTTTCTTTTAAAATATTATTGAACTTATTCAATCTAACAGATGTTACTGGTCTATGTGTTTTTTCAATTTTGCTGGAAGGTTTATCTACGTCAAAAGTAATTGTCTGGCCGCTATGATCAGATGGCAAATAGTTAACAATATTTGTAGACATATATTTACATTCACAAAATATATTATCTATACAAGTTGCCGAGGTTGGGCTCACTCGGGTGGGTTCCAAAAAAACATTGCGTAAGTTGAATGATTTAAATAGATTCAGTAACCTATTGCTGTTTGAATTATTTTCTAAAATATTAATGTTAAAATCACCACATACAATTACAGACTTTCTACCTGAACATAGTTTTTTTAACAAATCCTCCATAGTGGACTCAAACACATTCAAATTCTGATAATTTGGTGGTCTATAAACGCACACTATTATATGCTTATCCAGCTCAACACAAGAAACTTCTACAATATGTTCAATCGATAACTCAACTATGTCTTTACGTTCCCTGGATTTAATTGAGTTTTTTATCAAAATTAAAGTGCCACCATGTTGCATAACTTTTCTATTGTAACAACTAACAACAGAATAATTCTTATAATTAATCATGATTTGGTTTTCTTTTAACCAATGTTCAGTTAAACAAACAATGTCATACTGGAATTTCTCCAGAACTAGTTCTAATTCCAATAACTTGGAATGCAACCCTTGAATATTTTGGTGTAATACTACCAAACTGTTGACTTTATTAAAAGTGCAAATGCCAGAAGATACCGGTTTATTAGTATGTTCAATATTGGTAACTTCTTCTGTCTTAGAATCTAGTTTAAATAATTGAGAGTGCAACCCAAGACGCCTCCGCCAACACCAGTCAGCGAGGATGTACAGTTTGTATTTCCCCCCTGAGCCAGAGAATACTCAGAGTCCCTGGTGTTGGCAGATGTCATCAGGGGTTGGATGCTATTACACTCTACGTCATTCATAAAATTATTGGTAACACTTATGTTACTCTCTAAACTACTAATAGCATTTGCTATATTACATATAACATTGTTAATATTATAAGCTATCAGCGTAGCCAGTAATTTCCTATATTTTTTGGGAAGATACATAGTTTCCCGTGTCAATTTAAATCCACTAATAAACTTATTAGTGTCAAAATAAAATAATTTGTCACTATGACGACAAGTCAATGTATGAATTACATTGTTCAAATAATAAATACAATTATTTTCCCTTTGTGTCAATGATTCTGAGTAGGGAAATGCACAAACCATTATATTTTTAACATTCAGATTTAATAAGGTATCAACACCATCAACAATGTCCTTTTTTTTGAGACCTAAGCTATTTCCCAACATTATTATTAAAGTTGAATCACTGTCAATTTTTGTATTCTTAATTTTATTAATTATTTGCTTATATGATTGGTCAGGGTAGCAATGATTAATTATATTGCTTGTCAAATGATCCTTTAATAAGGATCCAAAACCTGATCCCAATCTATCTGAAAATAGCAATGTTTTATATGTGCCATCAATCTGAGTATTTGCCGATGTGTTCGGAGTAATGATTGTAGGCACAGAAGCTTTTGGACAGTGAGAACAAGTAATTAAATTGTTCTTAGTCAATGATTCATATCTCTCTGCATTGTATGTGACTAAGTCAACAAGTTCACTAGCCTCTTGTAAACGTTGAGATAGTTGAACTTGTGATGCTTTATATTTATTAAAGATTGCCTTAATTTCTTGATCTTTATGGAGTAATTGTCGTGTAAAGTCTCGTGAGTCAGTATCATGTGAGTGCCTGGAAAGCTCTAATTCAACACAGAAAGCATCTAACTGTTTTATTAAATTTGATCGCTGTTCCCTTAGTTTATTTTTTGATTTAACAGCACATTTTAATGAATTTAATGATTTTAGTTTCCTTTTAATATTTTTATTCAGGCGTCTATACTTTTTGAATTTATTCCTACTACTCAAAATTGGACACTGCTTAATGGTATCATCACCAGTCAAGTCTATTGTTAACAATTTCTTGTTATGTATTTCACTGAGATTCGAAGTGGTACCGACCAACTCATTGTACAAACTATGGGTATAAAACGATTGTTCATTAATTTTAGCTTCTTCCATATTTGCAATTGTCTTATGAGCATCACAAACTTCACTTTCCAGTTCTGAAATACGTTGCAAGGCTTGTTCATATGTTTCACCACACTGTTGAAAGGTTGAAATGACCATTTGAAATTGTTGAACTTGGTCGAGTAAGTCTACATATTTAATATGATTTTCTGCCAACTCATTTTTCAGTGAAGTATTTTTGTCAATTAATTGTTTCAATTCCACTTCACTATCTTCCCGTTCCTGTAGTAGTTGTTTGCAGAGTAATTTTGTTGACTCAAGTTCTTTCAACGTAGTTTTCAGTTTGTCCTCCATTTCACGGGTGGTCGCTCTACGTGTCATCATATTCTAGACAGGTTATTTTGTGTAATAACACCTGAAATATTATTTACAGAAGCTTAATAAAAGGTTTCAAGAGACAAAAGGGATACAATAGGGATATAGTAAGTAAATGACTAATAATACTAGAAAAAAGAGAAAGTATGTAAGAATACAGATGGAAACTCATACAAAAAAGAAAAAGAACATAGCATGAAAGTAGTTATATTTTATATTAAATATGTTAACTTTTAAACAAAAATGCGACAGAAAAGAACACAGCAAGAAGTGTTATATTTAATAATTAATTTTACATTATAACCTATCTTTAACTTCAATCTTTATATTGATTAATGCTCAAACTTAATTACACAGGACAACAAATCGGGTAATAGTATTTTTATGATTTGTTTAGTACATAAGTTGTGTATAAATGTAGTGGGATGAGTGTCTGTGGCTAATGTTTCACATCTATTTCACTTCCACTACATAGTCAAGTGAAAAGAGAATAAACTGTGCCTGTATGTAGGTATTTGACGTAGCTCACAAAATGAGCAGTATAAATAGCAAGTAGAACAATGAATAGTGTAACAAAATACTTAATAAACTAAAATTATTGAAGAGTTTTATTGTCTGCGGCTATTGTTAGTTCATCAATTTTACTTCCACATATTGTCAAGTAAAATGAGTATTAAACAGAGCCTATGAGTACTGGACGAAGCTCACTAAGTGAGCAGTGTAATGAATACTGTTATATATAGGGATTTACTACAAAAATACATGAATTAAAGGCAATACTCCCCAGGTTTTACAGCGATTTTTCAAATCTGACCGTTGGGTCGACGTCAGCTATTTCGAAGTCGTCTTTCTTAATGATTTAGCCGCAGATCACCTCGCCAACATTTGTCCGTTTAAATTGTATATAATTATTGAATATTACACTATTAATACTAATAACAATCACTAAAACTAATTTTTATACAATAATTAAATACGAGCTACAATTTCGACATCTGACAACCAGTGTTGCCAGTTCAAGTTGTCATAATCAAACTTGAGATGAGAGATATGTGATGAGATGGTCAAAGTAATTTCAATAAAGTGAAATGGCAATGGGCAGGGCACATAGCTCGGAGAACCGATAGCCACTGGGGCAGAAAGGTTATCTACTGGAGACCACGTATCGTCAAGCGCATCGTGGGACGTCCACCTGCAAGATGGACCGACGATCTAGTCAAGGCTGCAGGTACCCGCTGGATGCACGTAGCTTTCGATCGATGGGCATGGAGGTCATTGGGGCCTATGTTCAGCATTGGACGTCCTATGACTGATATGATGATGATGACATGATATTTTCCATTATATCACTCATGGCATTGATAGTTACTTAGTACCACACTACTCCACAACTAAGCAAGTTACAGTTGCTTAGTACCATACTACTAAACATACTGTAGTACCATAATTTATCGATCATAAATTATAACTTAAACGTTATCTTGCATCAAATCCACTCATAGCATTAGTATGAAATTTGATTTAAATAAAATATGAATAAAATTTAAGTATACCTACCTATTATATTTCATAATATATGATAAAAAGTATATAGAGTAAAATGCCGCGGTAATGAAAATACATAATAATAAACCGTTTCAAAATATTAACGTACTTCCAAATACATTTTCCACTATCTACGACTAATTATCACTAATTATCTAAGTATCACTCACCGATCGCGTTCGTAATGAAGATGTAAGAAAGAGACTTTGTGTGAATGATAGTATCGGTGTAAAAATGAAAAAAGGCATGCTCCGATGGTTCGGGCATATAGAAAGAATGTCGAATGAGCGAATGACTAAACAGATATACAATGCGAATGTGGATGTTTGCAGAGGCCCAGAAAGACCAAGGCTGACCTACCATGACCAAATAGGTCGAGTTCTGTCTGATGGTGGGGTCAAAAGTCTTAGGAATCGGAGTGCATGTATGAAGAGAATGATGAAGGTAGACGAGGCACGAGAGGTTTGTCAGAACCGGGATGACTGGCGCTCTACACTCTCTGCCTACCCCGTTAGGGACCTGGCGTGAGGATACATACATACATACATACGACTAATTATTCCTGCATTTATATGGATGTGAATATGTAAGTAAAGTTTTGTAGAAACAAGTTCAATACCGGCCCCAAATTAAACGCCGCTATTCATACAACCCAACTGCAGTTTTAGTTTTCATATATACAACAATGTAGTAGTTATACCGCAGCTATTTCACGGTTCAGGAACCTTTTAATTTCAACAATTATGTTGCCATAAAACTGTCTTAAGATTGTGAGATGTACGGTCTGGTCTTTGAAATTAAAAACCTACTTTGACCAAGTTTTAACAACGCTGGCAATTTTTTAATCTTTTATGAAGAAGTTTTTCAGGCGCTAATGATTTTATCTATCTGGATAAATAAAACCAGTCAAGTGCATGTCGGGCCACGCGCAGTGTAGGGTTCCGTAGTTACAGAGTAAAAGATGAAATAAAAAAAATATATATATTTTGTAAGGACTTGTTCGAAATTTTCGAGTAAAGTACATTTGATCGACTATTACTCGCAAACTTGCAGGGCTTAAATGTGATAGTTTTCCTTTTAATTTCGTTATATATAGCTACTATTGCCGTAACGTTTGAATTTCTAACAACAACCGTTTAGTCTGTAGGGGGGGGGGGCACTTGAGTCTAACGAAAATTTGCACTTTAAAGCTTAATTAGTCACGAACAGTTAACTACTCGAAAAATGATGTTCGAACACTCATACTATTTTTTAAAAACCTATTCAACGATACTACACACTATATGTAAATCGAAAATAAAAAAAATATCTGCGAGTTACATGTAGGCGAGGTTACCCTAAATATATAGTTTTTCATGTTTTACATTCTACCACCTTGTCGGCGTACTTAAGATGTATACTTGTGCCAAATTTCAAGTCTCTAGTACTTATAGTTTTTGCGCTAAGCCGCGGACGGACGGACAGACAGACAGACAGACAGACAGACAGACAGACAGACAGACAGACAGATAGACAGACAGACAGACAGACAGACAGACACACAGACAGACGGACATGGCGAAACTATAAGGGTTCCTTGTTTACTACGGAACCCTGAAAATGAATTGCTAAATGTGTTGCTAAGTGCGAAACTCAAGAATAGCTGAACCAATTTCGCTAATTCCTTTTTTGTTGTATTTGTGATTATCCGTAGATGGTTTGTATGAAAGAAAAAATATAGGTAAAGTTGCGCGGAAAACTTAACCTACATATTGTGATATATTTTCCAATGTAAGCCTTTATGCGCTTGATATAACGGTCAATTACCGTTTTAAACAGTTGGATCGGTAGGAATTCATGATTGAAAATGGCATCAAATTACCAATCAGCTAGATTGCACCCGCGCGAAGCCGAGGCGAGTCGCTGGTCGTCGTCACATCCTGAGTTCCTGAGGCCTTCGTGAAGTTATTTTATGATGTTCAAAGATATCACTTGTTAAAATTAAACACATAATATTGTTAGCACCCATTCCACCACTCAAAACAATAATAGCGAGGGCAATCATCAAAATGAAACTGAAGATTACAATCAAAACGATTGTGATGTACTGAAATAAATCGCTCAACAAAGGTTTTAATATCAGCTGCTATATTATTGTTCCATTTGTCACGGAGTATGCAAGTCCGTCTTGCATCGGTGAAACTCTTCAAGACCCTTTGTGGGAGTACAATGAGAAATTACTTAGTAATATTATGATACAATCAAAACGATCATGCATTTCGTTTGTTTTGTTTCAATGTCTGTAATCCTTCTACTGGTGGTAGAGCTCCAGTGACGGAGCTCGCGGGCGTAGGTACCACCGCATTACCTAATAAAATATACTTGCCGCTAAATGTTCAGCACTATCGTGTTTCGGTTAGGTGGTAATGTATGGCCTTGTAATTTCCAGCACAGAGGCATAACACCTTAAGCCTCAGGAGTGGTAACGCATCTGCATTTTGACCTTGGTCTTTGTGTGGGTGTCTATAGGCTACAGTCATCACTTAACATCAATGTGAGCTGCATGCTAGTTTGCCACTTCCATTACATAAAAAAAAATCCCACAGGATTCACTCACAAGTGGTGAGGTCTTCGATCAGATTTTCAGTAAATGTTTTATTTTAATTTGAGTCTTTAGCAGACTTTCTAACAATTGTTATCAGAGCTAATTTCAGCAGCAAGATGTAAACTACTGAACAAAAGCCTCACTCAACGATTTGAAGGTCTTGGGCCGCCCTCATGCAGCGATTGCTTGCGACCTTCACCCGGGTTTCTTTGTAAAGATATTTTGTTAGTTTGTCGTCGTTTCTTAGCATGGATTGCACCACGATTTTTTTTTAAGATATTGTAACATTTCACATCCTGCTCTAACTTTAACAGATTTTTTTCAGTTAGAAAAGGATGTGAAATGTTACAATAAATTTCACTTTAACAAAAGTCGTGGTGCAACCCAGTCTTAGTTTGTAAACAAACACGCGACTAAAACTTTGCTTATTTGTCACGCATCCGCAACGAATTCGCGGCGCTTGCGCGGAGTGTTCGTCCGTTCTTAAAAAAGGTGGTATTCTGTTATTATGTTAAGGCTTTTAGGTTCTCGTATAGATTTTCAGTAAATGTTATATTCAAATTTAGTCACGAAAACATTACAACAAAGGTTTTAATATCAGGTGCTTTGTCATTGTTCCTTTTGTCACAGACTAAGCATGGCGTTGAAATTCTTCGATACTCTTTGTGGGAGTACATAGAAGAATAAGTTTGTGATATTGTGATACAATCAAAGCGATCTTAGGTTTCTTTTTTCTTGTTTCAATGCCTATAACCCTATGAGTCGTTAGGTCTTCCAAAATAAAATCTATAGAAAATTTCGCGTTTATTCTCAGTGAAAATATTAATAAGCGCTAAAAAAAATTAGGGTTCATTAAGTCCTAATTTAGAACTAAACACGTGCTGTGATTTTTAATGAAAATAAGTAACGCTAATATTAGAATATATAATGACTTGTTTGTCTCTCATAATTTATTTAAAAGTACGGCGTTTTATAGGATAAAGGCATTTTTCAATTTTACAATAAACTAAAACTTAAATTAATCTATACTTATAATAAATCTGTAGAAGTGTAAATTCTGTACATTAAAAATATTGAAAAACAAATACCAGGGGATGTTATTAGATCGATACAGAACACAAATATGTGATTAGATTTTTTTTCGTCTGTCTGTCTGCCTGTTTGTTCAAGCATCACATAAAAACTACTTATCCGATTACAATAAAGCTTGGTATGATTATACTTTAACCTTTGGCGCACAACACTGGGTACTTTTATCCCGGAAAAATGTCTGTTTGTCTGTGTGTTTGTGCACGCTAAGATCAGAAACGGCTTATTCGATTTGCGGTTTTGACTAATGTATTGTGGTAATTTCACTTAACATTTAGTGTTTGTTTCATGTGAATCGGTTTAGAAATAAAAAAGTTAGTCAATTTAAAGAATCGTATCGAATATTTTAAAGCTATTCTGTATCTTAGTTCTATCTTTTAGGGGGTTTCGTACCTAAAAGGTAAAAACGGGTCCTACGGATTACTAATCCTCCGCTGTCTGTCTGTCTGTCCCTTTGTCCGTCTGTCTGTCACCCGGCTGTATCTCATAAATAGTGATAGCTACAAAGCTAACATTTTCACAAATTATGTATTTCTGTTACCGCTATAATGTAGACGCTTAAAATTTTCACAGATTTTTTAGGTCTTATGTTGTATTGCAGCTTCCATAATAAATCTATATAGATACAAATAAATAAAATTGGATTGTCTGTTTGTAATATTAAAATAACCGCTTTTTACTAAACGCATATGTATGTATACACGGTACATATACCAAAACATCATTTTTTACTATTTTTGTCTATCTGTCAGTCTGTCTGCTTGGCGGGGCTAATCTTGGGAACGGCTTGACCGATTTTGACGGGACTTTCACCGGCAGAAAGCTGATGTAACAAGGAGTAACTTAGGCTACTTTTATCTCCATACATACCTACATACAAATAAGAAGAATTGGAGTGTCTTCGACTTTGACGGGACTTTATCTGGCAGAAAGCTGATGTAATAAGGAGTAACTTAGGCTACTTTTATCTCCATACAACCATACATACATACATACCTACATACAAATAAACAGAATTTGAGTGTCTCCAATTTTGACGGAACTTTCACTGGCAGATAGCTGATGTGATAAGGAGTAATTTGGGCTACTTTCATCTCCATACAACCATACATACATACATAACTACATACAAATAAACAGAATTTGAGTGTCTCCGATTTTGACGGAACTTTCACTGGCAGATAGCTGATGTAATAAGGAGTAACTTAGGCTACTCTTATACTAGCTGCGCCCACGACTTCGTCCGGGTAGATACTGAACAATCATATTTTTTTTCACGTAGACGAAGTCGCGGGCACAGCTAGTAATTAATAAATTACAACTCCACATCCAGGTTGTGCCACCAGTCCATAGCTTCGGGTTTGAGGTCGAAGAGGTTCATTGGGTCACCCTGATAACGTCGTCTTGGACACCGTTCTTCCTTCATAATGATTATTTGTGAATCACAAAATAAAATTTATAGGCTTAGACACGGCATTAAATGAAAAATACAGGCTATCGGTATCGTCATGAAAGCATCTAATATTTTGTACAACATACTGAAAAAAAAATCTCACAAATTATCTCATGTTTTATGAACAGAAAATATTCTTATAATAATCAGTAACAACCTTTTTTAGAGTTTACTCGTTAAGAAACGATTTGAATTATAAGGACCGGTATGGAAATTATGGGATAAAATCAAGTGTAATACGAAATTTGAGGGACTACTGCCCCAGGAGCGCTGCGAACGATCGGACGTATTAGTATTTTTTTTTTTTTTTTATGTTATAAAAGTGGCAAACAAGCGTGCAGTTCACATTGATGTTAAGTGATGACTGCAGCCTATAGACACCCACACAATGACCAGAGGTCAAAATGCAAATGCGCTGCCACTCCTGAGGCATTAGGTGTTATGCCTCTGTGCCGGAAATTACAGAGCCGTACATTACCACCTGACCGGAACACGATAGTGCTGAACACTACCATTTAACGGCAAGTATATTAGATAATGCGGTGGTGCCTACGCCCGCGAGCTCCGTCACTGGAGCTCTACCACCAGTAAATTTTACCAGTTAATTTTACCTAGGTGGCGACTCCTCCGAATAACAACACCACTTCGGATGAGTCGACACCTTCTATTTGTATAGAGTGACATTTCATCTACGTATAAGATACATTTGCGGATGAATTGTCACCAAAGTTGGGCACACACTAGTGATCTACTTACGAACACCGAGTAAGCTCCCGACGTGCGTCGAAGCTAACACACATGCTTTTATGTAGTTGAACCATAGTACTTAGTAACAACCGTTTTTTTAGTATATTACATAAATGACAGAGAAAAAATTACAGGTGGTATAGCTACAAAACACTTTTTCTTATAATTACCTTAGGTAATGTTGGTTTTTAATGAACTTTCGGAAACGGTTGTAAAATCTTACTCGAAATAAAAATGTTTTATTTCTTCCCATTCATTGATGAAGCGCACCGGCGTTCTACTCGGCTAAGCACTACGGGCGCGGTCGGATATGTGACGGGTGACCGCTAGTGGCAAATTAAATGCGCCTTTCCGTGCTTCGGAGGGCACGTTAAGCCGTCGGTCCCGGTTTCTATAGATGGATAGCAGTCGTTAAACCTTGTCGGAGGCCTTATGGGCGGTTTGAAAACATCCGACAGTGGGTTGGCCCCTAACCCACCCACCTCCACCAATCCGCATTGGAGCAGCGTGGTGGAGTAAGCCCCAGGCCTCCCCCCAAAAAGGGGAGAGACTCGTGCCCAGCAGTGGGACGTATAATGGGTTGCCATTATTATTCATTGATGTACCTAATACACCTAATTAGGTATGCTACTTAATGCTACAAACGTAGCTGAACTAAATCAAACCCTAAAAATAAATACCAGAAATACTTTACAAATTGATCAATCGTAACGAACTAATCGGATGAAGTTCAATAGAAATTTAATAAACCCCAAATGATCGAACCTAATAAAATATTTGCTTATTCAAAACAGAGCAGCGAAAACAGATCCCGACAATTCATTAAGCGTCCCAATAAAAGAGACCCGTAAAAAAAAATTCGATGAATCCATACAAAATATCCTTTTCCCCAAAAAGGTTTTCCTTTGGGGTACAATGTAGCGGTTCGTTTAACAGCAATTGTAATTAATTAGCCTCGGTCGAGCGTTACCTGAGGATTTTCTTTTCAACGATAAATATCTTGATGAAAAAATTACTTCTTTTCCTTTTTATCTTTGCGGAAATAGTTTCGGCGCTGCTCGAGAGATAAATAAATAAATTGTAGTCTTTGGTTTATGATATTTGTGTGTTTTGAATAACAACAATATCACAATATAATATCGTCTATCTCACGGCAATATGCGTAAAGACTCTGAATAATCACGTATGCCGTTGCGCACTTGGTTTTTTCATGATTCACTCTGTCGATTGGTGAAAACTGCATGAAAATCCATTTAGTAGTCTTCGAAAATATGTTTTTTTTTTATGTAATGAAAGTGACAAACAAACATGCAGTTTACATTGATGTTAAGAGATGACTGCAGCCTAAAGACATTCCACACAAAGACCAAGGTCTGAATGCGGATGCGTTACCACCCCTGAGGCCTAAGTTCTTAATTACAGGGCTGTTTTGTTGGAAATTACAGGGCTGTACATTACCGTTACCTTAACCTGACCGGAACACGATTTTTTTAATGCGGTGGTGCCATAGCCTTCTAGCTCCGTCACTGGAGCTCTACCACCAGTAATATCACGAACAGACGCTACGAGAGATTTTGTTTTATTATATGTATACATTAGGCAAAAATAACTATACACCACTAACCTAGAAGACTAATGATGTCATCAGTCTAGGTCATTACAGAGTATACCTATGGAAAAGCGCAAAATTAGACAAGATAATATTTGGAAGACGGAAATAGATTATTTGAAATGGATATTCTACTCAAAGGTATGCCATTTCTCTAGGAAACCTATTTACATTCAGTCAAAATCTGGATACGGATTCTGATATCGACGCGTTAATTTTGAGACTGGCTTCAGATATCTTATTCTAGACTGTATTCAGATATTGTACAGATTAAGTGCTGAGCTACGTCAGTAAAGCCTGCCTGACCTAGTCTTGAGCTATTCATCTATGTACATTACACTCGAGCCAAGACGTTGCCACAAGGACTTACTTTGACACGTTCGGATTAGGGATGGGAACATTTTGATGTTTTGAAAGAAAAAATCGAAGATTTTTTTAGTGTAATGGAAGTGGCAAATAAGCCGTAAGCATGCAGTTCACATTGATGTTAAGTGATGTCTGCAGCCTATAGACACCCACACAAAGACCAAGGTCAGAATGTGGATGCGCTACCACTTCTGAGGCCTAAGATGTTATGCCTTTGTGCCGGAAATTACAGGGCCGTACATTACCACCTGACCGGAACACGTTAGTGCTGAACACTGTCGATAATATATAATAGTTGTATGTATATGCCCCGTAATTTCAAACACAAAGGCAAAAAATACTACTACTTTATCTGGTAGTCTGAATAAATTGAATAACAACAAAGGTCTTAGGTGTGGCAACGCGTCTAAATTTTGACCTCTGGTCTTTATGTGGGTGTCTTTAGACTGCAGTAATCACTTAAAATCGATGTGAACTGCATGCTTGTTTACCACTTCCATTACATGAAAAAATCGATGTTTCAATGTGATTCTATGCGATATCATTACATTTTTTTTTGATATTAGGCTCTGATTTGAGAAAATAATCTAATTGGTATTGATATCTTTAATGTAATCACTATAATTAACCACGCAAGATGACTTGGGGTTAATATAAAACCTTACCTATTATCATAAAAAATGCATTTAGATAAAAATTTGACCGCATCGATGAATTCTAGGCGATGTTTTTATACATCAATGCTTTTATTCTGAAACATCAAATTATCGATATGTCTGTCGACATTTACGACATTAACATCCCTATATCGGATACCTTACGGAGCAATACTCACTCGACAATGTCGAGTTTGGTACCTTTAGATAAGTTGTTGGGAATAGCTTCTTTGGAAATCGTTTCAATAGTTTTCATTCAATATACACTGCCACTCCTGAGGCATAACACCTAATGCCTCAGGAGTGGCAGCGCATTTGCATTTTGACCTTTGGTTATTGTGTGGGTGTCTATAGGCTGCAGTCATCACTTAACATCAATGTGAACTGCAGGCTTGTTTGCCACTTTTATTACATAAAAAAAAAAGAAAAAAAAAATTTTTTATCATGGGAGTAGCAAGGTAACTTACATTCTTACTGATATCAAATTAATATGCTAGTAAAGAAATAATTTGTTATCGACATGGGTTAAAATACGGAGATGAAATTTAAGACATTTTTGGAAAACATGTATCTAATATTTGACTGGAGAGTCAGGTTTCAGATAAAATTCAAAATTTCTATACTTAATATTAATTCACCATAAATGGGAGGCTTCTCTGAATGTATAAGACAATACTATGATTTTGATTCACTCGAGAAAGTTGAAAAGATAACGATACTGTAGCGCATTTATTGAAGTGCACAACTGATATTTGACTATCGAAGTTCCCAAAAAAAAATCTTTCTGGTGGTAGAGCTCCAGTGACGGAGCTCGCGGGCGTAGACACCACCGTATTACTTAATGTACTTGCCGCTAAATGGCAGTGTTCAGCACTATGGTGTCCCGTCAGGTGGGTAATGTACGGCCTTGTAATTTCCGGCACAGAAGCACAACAGCTTAGGCCTCAGGAGTGGTAGCACATCTGAATTTTGACCTTGGTGTTTGTGTGGGTGTCTATAGCCTGCAGTCGTCACTTAACATCAATGCGAACTGCACGCTTGTTTACCACTTCCATTACTTAAAAAAAAATATTCACGAGATGTTGCAAAATGAACAGTCGTGAAAACTTACTCAAAAAATGATGAATTTTCGCTGAAATAACAACTTATCGATATACTCGTATCTATTAATTTAAGCGAAATCGAGTAACACGTTTATAATCAGCCCAAACCATTGATCCAACTTAACAAGCTATCTATTTCAATGAATATTAGCCAAAGGAAACGTGAGCATATCTAATTTACGGTGTTGCTTCAGTAATTACACGCAAATTACTGATACAAATCTAATACATAACCCCAAATATTAGTATTACGTCCGCTATATACACGGACATATAACGGAATATATGTATCAATATACAAAGTTGGTTATCATTTTACCCATGGGTCTATATCAAAGACGTGTTCAGACATGTTTAGGTGTGTTACTTGGACCGTGACAGTGACACATGTAATTGGCATGCGCGTGACCGTTTAGGTGGTGGCTTTGAAAATCGCGTTTTTACCACTAGCGGCCCACCCCGGGTTCGCGCGGGTGTAATGTTACCTACCCACTCCTATTCATCTTAGCGTGATGTTATAGCCTGTCCTTCCTCTATAAATGGGTTATCTAACACTGAAATAATTTTTAAAATTATCAGTAGTTCCTAAGATAAGCGCGTTCAAGCAAACCAACAATACGAGTTAGTACAGATTTAGTTTCTTTTATGTAATGAAGGTGGCAAACATGCAGTTCATATGGTTGTTCAGTGATGACTGCATCCTGTAGATATCTACACAAAAATTCGAAGTCAAAATACAGATGCGTTGCTACATCTGAGACCATAGTTATTTATATCTTTGTGATAATTATTACGGGGCAATACATTACCATCTAACCGGAACACAAACGTGCTAAATACTACCATTTGGCGGCAGATAGATTAGGATAAGCGGTATGGTTTACGCCCTCGGTTGCCTATGGCCTGAAATTTTTAGAATTTTCGGACATTGGATGTTTTTTAATAGGGATGAGGTAATACAGTCTACGCTCACGAACTGCATCACTAGAGCTCTAGCACCAAAAGAAAGCCATTTCTAAATACCGAATACGTTCGTCATACGTTAGGTCACCGAACGTGAGTGGATTTTAATAATTAGTGATTAATTATGATAACCTCAATTTTCCTTATTCGCTGTTTTTATTGCCCAACTATTTCTCTATAATATAAATGCCTACACATAATACTACATCTCCTGGGACATATTATCTAAGCCGTTTATGTCACTCCTAATTTACCTAATTTATACCCAAATGGGTAATTGAAAAAAAAAAAGGCAGTACTTATTTGTCGTGAATGTATTGTGTCACATTGTAATTTAACTAGAGCCTTATTTGGGTTAAGGACAGGCTTTAGTTAAAGGGATTAAATTCATTGAACAAATTGAGCAGCTTTGTAAGGGAAGGGTTCCGTACTTCAAACGGAGAAAAATAAATACAGGGTTTTTTTAATGGCGTTACAATGACAGACAAGCGGACGGGCCGCCTGATGGAAAGTGGTCACCGTCGCATATGAACAATACCAGAGGAGTTTTCAACGCGCTGCCAGATCTGAAGGACTCTTTAGACGTTATTTTTGAAGAACCCTATATTGTAGCATCGATGGAACACCTCAAACGGTAGTTCGTTCCACAAAAAGGTCATTCACTGTATTTTTACTGGTGGTAGAGCTCGAGTGCCGGAGCTCGCGGGCGTAGGCATTAATTGTTTTATATTATTTCGCATTAACACATGCTTGTAAAATATATTTTATTTTTAAAGAAAAATGGAAAGAAAAAATTGACTTCAGGCGAGACTCGTACGATATTCAATAAACTGTCTATTATATCGGTTGCCTAACTAGCATAGTTGGTAATAGATGGCGCTGCTGCTACCATAAAGCAATGCAATAGATGTGAAGGAAAAATTTGACAAATCGGGCAGGGCTTCAGTAGCTCAATTGGAAGAGCGGCTGGACTAGATTCCCAGTAGGTCGCGAGTTCGAGTCTCGCCTGAAGTCAATTTTTTCTTTCCATTTTTCTTTAAAAATAAAAAAACTGCATTACCTAATATACTTGCCTCTAAATGATAGTATTCAGCACTATCGTGTTCCGGTTGGGTGGTAATGTACGGCCCTGTAGTTTCCGGTACAGAGGCATAACACCTTAAGCCTCAGGAGTGGTAACGCATCTGCATTTTGACCTCGGTCTTTGTGTAAGTGTCTATAGGCTGCAGTCATCATTTAACATCAATGTGAACTGCATACTTGTTTGCCACATTCATGACATAAAATATTGTATTTTTTTATCATACAATATTGATAAAAAAAATAAAAGAAGTGAACGGTAAAACAGCTTTGACATATTTTCTAGTGATGCTAAAGAACATTTCCGGTATTCAAAACATTTTTAAACCTCTGGAATAAAAATGGTCTCTAGCACTCCATGCTCTATCAATCGGCGAGTAAATTGCGATCCAAAATTAATAAAAAGTAAATTCCATTCTGTGAACAATTTTCTAGAGCTTTCCAGTATTCCCACTTTAGAATAGGCCCGGATAAGTCGATAGAGTCCCACGTATTTAGCTCTGTCTACTTTTTCGGAGAATATTTTTTATGTACCTTTACCAATAGTTATTATTTACCACTACGATTTGCCAATAAGCCAATAGTACGGATTTGACGTACTATATATATATATGTATAGTGGGCGTGTGTAGTGTCACTTAATAAAGTGTATCACTAATTAACTGTTATTAGTTCCCGGTTTACTGTTCACTAAATAAGAGTTCAGAAGGTTATATTTGAGGGTTGATGTATGAAATGTATGAAATGAAAGTCAAGGCTAAACGTATAATACTGTTATTATTGAACTGAATATAACACAATAAAAATACACTGGTATTTTTTTTTTTTTATGTAATAAAAGTGGCAAACAAGCGTACAGTTCACATTGATGTTAAGTGATGACTGCAGCCTATAGACGCCCACACAATGACCAGAGGTCAAAATGCAAATGCGCTGCCACTCCTGAGGCATTAGGTGTTATGCCTCTGTGCCGGAAATTACAGAGCCGTACATTACCACCTGACCGAAACACGATAGTGCTGAACACTACCATTTAACGGCAAGTATATTAGGTAATGCGGTGGTGCCTACGCCCGCGAGCTCCGTCACTGGAGCTCTACCACCAGTATAGCCTAACGAGCCTGGCGTTACGGACCGGGTACGGCGAACGACTGAAGTCCGTAGTTGCATGAAAGTTTACAAAAAATGTTTACGGTGTCGCATGTCGCTACATACCCAATGAAAACGGCAGATAAGCATGCAGTTCACATCGATGTTAAGTGTTGACTGCAGCCTATAGGCACCCATTAAGACCAGTAGCTAAAATGCAGATGCGTTGCCACACCTGACACCTTAGTTGTTATTCAGTTTATTCAGACTACCAGATAGAGTAGAAATTAATTATTCCGATTGATGTAATTGTGATGCATTAACCTGTAACAATTAGCATATACCGATGTAATATGGAGTAAAGCTGCTTAATTCTACAAGAGGCTTACAATGGAACGAACATCAACAAATTCAGTTGAGCCGAACACGAAATGCTCGATAATAGCTAAAACATTTCGATTGAGTATTTAAGTACCCTTTAATGTAAATACACATAGTGGGTTGGCCACTAACCCACCCACCTCCACCAATCCGCATTGGAGCAGCGTGGAGGAGTAAGCTCCAGGCCTCCCCCCAAAAAAGGGGAGAGACTCGTGCCCAGCAGTGGGACGTATAATGGGTTGCCATTATTATTATTATAATGTAAATACTGTACTTATCTATACTTATTAATATTATAAAGCTGAAAAGTGTTTGTTTGTTTGCTTTAACGCCCTAATCTCAGGACCTACTGGTCCGATTTGAAAAAATATTTCAGTGTTAGATAGCCCATTTATCGAGAAAGGCTTTAGGCTATATAACATCACCCTAAGATGAATAGGAGAGGGTAGGTGACATTGCAACCGCGTGAAGACGGGTGGGCCGCTTGTTTTGATATAAAACTAGTTTTCGGACTTAAATTATTATTTACTGGTGGTAGACCTCCAGTGACGGAGCTCGCGGGCGTAGGCACCACCGCATTACCTAATATACTTGCCGCTAAATGGTAGTGTTCAGCACTATCGTGTTCCGGTCAGGTGGTAATGTACGGTCCTGTAATTTCAGGCACAGAGGCCATAACACCTCAGGCCTCAGGAGTGGCAGCGCATCTGCATTTTGACCTCTGGTCATTGTGTGGGTGTCTATAGGTTGCAGTCATCACTTAACATCAATGTGAACTGCACGCTTGTTTACAACTTTTATATAAAAAAAAAAACAAATTGACGTTTCGGCCACTGTTCAGCTTCCGGGATCTCGGACAGATTGCAATCAGTCGGACAGTTCGGTCGGGTTGATTTTAGATTTTGTTTTGTTTAAAATACGCGAGTTAAAGTCGAAAACCAGTTTTCTTAGAGTCTAGCTCGCGAAAACCTACTATATTGTATTTTTATGTTGTAACGTGCAAGCGTACTATAATCCCCGATGCCTTCCTGAATATTTATTTCATTCATAATGTCACACCGTGTCATTTCCGTGCTTCGGAGGCCACGTTAAGCCGTCGGTCTCGGTTGCTATCCATAGACAGCTGTCGTTAAACCTTGTCGGAGGCCTAATGGGCGGTTCGAAAATATTTTAATTAATGTTTTATTTCTTCCCATTCATTGATGAAGCGCACCGGCGTTCTACTCGGCTAAGCACTACGGGCGCGGTCGGATGTGTGACGAGTGACCGCTAGTGGCAAATTAAATACGCCTTTCCGTGCTTCGGAGGGCACGTTAAGCCGTCGGTCCCGGTTTCTATAGATGGATAGCAGTCGTTAAACCTTGTCAGAGGCCTAATGAGCGGTTCGAAAACATCCGACAGCGGGTTGGCCACTAGCCCGTATCTCCACCAACCCGCATTGGAGCAGCGTGGTGTAGTAAGCTCCAGGCCTCCTCCCAAAAAGGGAGAGACTCGTGCCCAGCAGTGGGACGTATAAAAGGTTGCCTTTATTGATGCCACATCAATAGCGTCAGTAAATTTCTTCGCACTAAAATAGAATGACAATCATTTAGACTTGGGTCGGGCCGTCTGTCACATCGTGCCATTGAACCTTTGTCAGCTTGTTGATTTATTAAGCGTCATCAAGTTTGAATGTATATTATTGTTATTGTTATGGGTACGGTCAAACGAAAAGTAAATAATAAAGTTCTTCGCACTGTGAAATGAGTGTCAATAATTTGGACTTGGGTCGGCTGTCACACCGTGCCACTGAACCTTTGTCAGTTTGTGGATTTATTAAGGGTCAGAAAGTTGGAGTTGGAGTGTGTATTGGTTGACATTCTTCTGGTGGTAGAGCTCCAGTGACGGAGCTCGCGGGCGTGGGCACCACCGCATTACCTAATATACTTGCCGCTAAATGGTAGTGTTCATCACTATCGTGTTCCAGTCAGGTGGTAATGTACGGCCCTGTAATTTCCGGCACAGAGGCATAACACCTAATGTCTCAAGAGTGGCAGCGCATCTGCATTTTGACCTCTGGTAATTGTGTGGTTGTCTATAGGCTGCAGTCATCACTTAACATCAATGTGAACTGCATGCTTGTTTGCCACTTTTATTACATAAAAAAAAAAAAAATCTAGAAATTGTTATGAGTACGGTTAAACAAAAAGGAAAACTGAAGATATATTGCTACTTCAACACATATAAGCCAAAATATGACCTATACTAGACACATTTTAAGAGAGAAAAGGTTTTTATCTGCTTAAATATTAACTGTACTTAATAAATAATTTGTTTTTATTAAAGCTAGGTGAATAGTTTTTGGTTTGTTTGTTTCTTTGAATGACCTTATCTCTAGAGCTAAAAAGTGGACTTGAAAAAATATTTGTGTATCATACTACACATATGAGAAATTCTATCAGCCATAATATCACGCTATGTCCACTAGGAGCAGAGCATTGGCCATGCATAAAATGAGCGCGCCTGCCCTCGGGCCATAAAATATGAATGTTAATTGTCTACCTGTCTGTCTGCATTGCTTTCACGACTAACCAGCTAGCTCGATTATAATAATTTGATTGACATTGACTGCTCTTTGTTCTTTTGCATGATTGAGATAGTTTGAATCATGAAATAGAACAAAGAGCACCTTTTGTACCCAAAACTGAATTTCTGCATAGCATGCTGACGAAGTCACATAAACGTGCCATCTATAATATAAAAATAAGTCGGGTTTTCCTTCCTGACGCTATAACTCCAGAACGCATGAACCGATTTCCACGGTTTTGCATTCGTTGGAAAGGTCTCGGGCTCCGTGAGGTTTATAGCAAGAAAATTCAGGAAAAAATATTTATATATCGACATCCACGCGGGCGAAGCTGCGGGCAACAGCTAGTTTTTGTATAAATTTATGTATTTTGTATTCAATACATAATAATAAATGATAATAATAATGTTCTGTCTGATGGTGGGGTCAAAAGTCTTAGGAATCGGCGTGCATGTATGAAGAGAATGATGAAGGTAGACGAGGCACGAGAGGTTTGTCTGAACCGGGATATCTGGCGCTCTACACTCTTTGCCTACCCCGTTAGGGACCTGGCGTGAAGATACATACATACATACATAATAATCCGCATCAACACAGCGTCAATAAAGTTCTTCGTACTATAATTGACATTCATTGTCAATAATTTAGACTTGGGTCGGACCGTCTGTCACACCGTGCCACTGAACCTCTGTCAGCTTGTTGATTTAAAGAGGGTCGGAAAGTTGGAGTTAGGGTATGTATTGATATTTGTCAATTCTAGTAATTATAATAAGTACGGTTAAACAAGGAATGATGAAGGCAGATGAGGCACGACAGGTGACATACCTTAAGACCAGGTTATCTGGCGCTCTACACTCTCTGCCTACCCCGTTAGGGATCTGGCGTAAAGATACATACGGTTAAACGGAAAGGAAAATTAAAAAAATATATAGTTACTAGCCATTGCTGCAGGTTTGCTCACGTTTTTGCCTAAAAAAATGTAATGCCCACTGAATAATTTCATATGAGATGAGGGACTGAATCCTCCCCAAAACCTCCACTGAGGGTTTGTACACAGATCACACATAATTTGCTCTCCCGATTATAGAGTTACTAACCAATAGCTAACTTATTGTTCTTAAATTATCGTTTTAAATACGCTTACACTCACAGCTCAATATTAGGTATTATATATCTGTGTCGTATATGCCGTTGTACACATACAACACATACACAAACACCCAGATCCGAAACCAATATCTGTAGGCCATACAAATTTTATTCCGGTGCGGGGATCGAACCCGCGACCCTTCAAATCAAACGGTGGTTTCGTATCGCTGGACTTACCGGGTTATCGGTCTGTGGGGAGGGGAGTCCACTTTGACAAGCTCCCTTAAGTTTAGTCATCATTAAGTGTTTATTGAACACATACACATTGGGTTACGAAACAGATTTTGTCGTAAAATCTGTTCCTATATGTCTTAACAGAATAAAAATATTTGAATATCTGAATTAAATTTGAATTTCAGGTTCAAAAAGCCTAGGACTTCATTATAAAGTTGCGAGATTCCTTCCTTTAGCATTATCATAAAATTATTTCTTACCTTATGTCTCCAAGTCGTTTTATACTTGTGAGATTGCTTAGACCTCTTTCTTAGCTCTCTGCAAAATTTCTAGTTGGTAGCAAAAAAAATGGACTAAGTGCGAGTCGACTCGCGTTCATATGGTTCCGTACAATTGAGATATCCTATATTATCTTAAATACCATTGACTTCCTAAAGGTGTTCCTATAATTAATAAGTAAGATCACTAACCTTTTTTTTTAGATTTAATTCTTAGTAATTTCGGAGATAAAGGTGGGAGGAGGGGCGGGAAGATTGTAATTTCTTGCCCATTTCTTTAATAACTCCAAAACTATTTATTGATTCAGACAATTATTATGAAAAAATATATTGAAAATCCTTACAACAAGATCTTTGGTTTGTTATGCCACTACATATTTGCAAAAAAAAATTAAGTAGCCCCCAAAAATTGCCTTTTTTTATGTAATGTAAGTGGCAAACAAGCATGCAGTTCACATTGATGTTAAGTGATGACTGCAGCCTATAGACACCCACATGAAGACCAAGGCCAAAATGCAGATGCGTTACCACTCCTGAGGCCTAAGGTGTTATGCCTCTGTGCCGGAAATTACAGGGCCGTACATCACCACCTGACCGGAACACAATACTGCTGAACACTACCATTTAGCGGCAAGTAAATTGGGTAATGTGGTGGTGCCTACGCCCGCGAGCTCCGTCACTGGAGCTCTACCACTAGTAAATTAAGCCTCGATGTATAGAATTAATTTATTTCCGTTACGTGTTCGTTTAAATCACTTATTTACATATATTATATGTGATAACAGTCACTGACAATAAATTAGTGTCAAAGGTTCAGGACAAGTAAAAATCACGAATGCCTTTTTTAAAAGACAAAAGAGATTGAGCTTGTCGAATGGGCAAAGGTATAGAGTTCCATTGGCGAAAGGCCACCACCGTATAGGAGTTGGATGGTACAATAATAATAATAATGGCAACCCATTATATGTCCCACTGCTGGGCACGAGTCTCCATCCCTTTTTGGGGCGAGGCCTGGAGCTTACTCCACCACGCTGCTCCAATGCAGGTTGGTGGAGATATGGGTTAGTGGCCAATCTGCTGTCGGAAGTTTTCAAACCGCCCATAAGGCCTCCGTTAAGGTTTAACAACTGCTATCTATCGATAGCAACGTGCCCTCCGAAACACGGAAACGCGCATTTTAATTTGCCACTAGCGGTCACCCATCACTCACCCGAACCGGCCCGTTACGTTTAACTGAGTAGATCGCTTATGATCTACACCAGCCGCGGAGCCATGCGCGCTTCGCTGGTACAATTCATTCAAACAATTCTCAAACAAACTGACTCACCCCATAGTGAACCAACTGAAAGTAATAAAACAAAGCGGAATTTTACAGATTTCGATGAAATGGAAAAAGAAGTGAATCCGAGGGCCGTTTTGTCGACGCGTGGACGCTGTTGTTTAAAGCTTTTGTTGCTCTAACACTTTTTTATGGTAAACTAATAACATTAGTAAAAAAAATATGTTTTAACACCAAATTTTTAACACACATTTTAACACACTAATGAAAATATATATTCCAATATATATGAAATACAATATTACACCCTCCTCGTACTAGGCAGCTTGGCAGCTTAGCCAGAATGCGGCAGCCAGAATACCCTTATTATTTATCCCTATGTTGCACAATTACTTGACTACTTGACAATTACTACAGTACTCAACAATGAATATTGCACATCGAGCCTGCGGAAGAGACGATCGGGTCGTTTCGACTTCGTAGAGCGTTATCTCTGTTACACATTGCCTACGTAAGCACTAACAGTCCGGAATTGGTCAAAACTTGCTCTACAGACCCGAAATAAGCCGAAGTCTCCTTCCTGGGCTCGATGTGCAATATTTTTTGTTGAGCACTGTAAATTGTTTTGACAGGCAGATGAACAGATAGTCGGACAGATTGACGTACATACGCAGACAGACAGACAGAACAGAACAAACGATGGAGTCTTAAGAGCCATTTAGATGGAGAGAGTTTCTCGTACGTTTGGTTCGAGAAAATGGTACGCTACTGTCACGAGCAATAATCGCCATAACATAATCGTGTCAAAATGTTTACACACAGGCAAGAACTAAAATCTCGCGTACGATTATGTCATACGAGATTCGCCAGGACATATCGCCAGGCGATAATTGCCTATGTTTGTTTACACGACGAAATTATCGTAAGCAGATTCTTGCTTAAGAGAATCTCGGCTTGTCTAAACACGATCTCGTATGACATATTTTCAAGTTCATACGAGTATCGTACAAATCACTTTGAACCGATTTCAGTGCGAGATATGTCATCTTTGAAATTCTGTTTACACGGACACAATAATATTCCGTTGCGAGGCGATTATCTCCCATGGCAACGAGCGAGAAGAGCGAGTGTTTAGATGAAGGTGAATGTTTTATTTTCCTTCGATAATAGTATCTTCGAGACGAGAAACTATCTCCGTCTAATTGGCTCTTTATGGTGAGATTCATAGACCGCACTACGACTTTACTTTGAGCAAAGTATGCTTAGAACTGTCAGAAATGTATGGGTTTTTACAGTTCGAAGCGTACTTTGCTCGAAAGTAAAGTCGTAGTGCGGTCTGTGAATCTCGCCCTTAGTAATAGGGTCCCGTAAAGTCCCGTTGTCAATCGTCAGTACCTCATTCCAATCGTTGTTTGGAACAGAATCCAACACCGGATTGGACACTAAAAATATCGAAACAACCTCCTCCATCAAACAAACTCGTATCATAGTAAACCAATAGAAAGTCAAATACAGAATGGATTTTTTCAGAGTACAATCAGGACCGCTGTGCCAATATACAAGCCACTGTGACGCTATTGTTTTAGGTTCAGGTTATTACAGACTGAGTTTATGATTAGTTTGCAGTCGCTGATATAAAACTCAGTGGTTAAATAGCCAGTTAAAAAATAAATCTGACAGAGCTGACAGCTGCCAGAAAATATTTCAAATATATTATTCTGTTCTCTGGGTCTATAAAGGCTGTTTATCTTGCTATGCCGATTGATTGTAATATTCATTGTGTTACTATTCATAATGTTAATGTTATTGTGTTATTGTATTTGTCTCTTTACATCTTCTTAATATATATAAATCTCGTGTCACAATGTTTGTCCTCAATGGACTCCTAAACCACCTAACCGATTATAATAAAATTCACACACCATGTGCAGTTCGATCCAACTTGAGAGATAGGATAGCTTACATTACGCTATGACTAATAGGAGCAGAGCAGCGCGGGCGAAGCCGGGGCGGGCCGCTAGTATTATATATAAAATTCTCGTGTCACAATGTTTGTCTTCGTACTCCTCCGAAACGGTTGGACCGATTTTAACCAAATTTTGCATGCATATTCAGTAGGTCTGAGAATCGGCTAACATCTATTTTTCATAACATTTTTGGACATATTTTTTTTAATTTTCTAGGGCGATACGAAGTTTGCCGGGACAGCTATAGCAGTACCAATATAAAGTAATTCAGCTGTAGTTCCGTTTTTCTATTAATTTATCCAAAGTCCACTATCAGACGCCTGTAAATATCGTAAGGTACTGTAAGTGGTCGGTAACGCGTAGCCTACTCTATCACTTTTGAGTTCATTGCATTTGAGTAGTTTTTTTTTACGTAACGAAGGTGGGAAACCAACTTGCAGTTCACATTGATGTAAAGTGATGACTGCAGCCTATAGACATCGTCATAAAAACCAGTGATCAAAACGCAGATTTGTTGCCACTCCTAAGACCTTAGTTATTTTGTCTCTGTGATATTTATTACGGGGCCATACATTAACCTCTAACCGGAACACGATAGTGTTGAACACTACCATTTGGCGGCACATAGATTAGGTAATACGGCACCTCGCCTACGCCCTGTAGCTCCTACACTGAAACTACGACCACTACAGCAAAAATCGAGGCAGAGATATAATGATAACAGTTGATAGATTATATTTATTTATTTTTACTTTATTGAAACAATAAAACATATCGCTACAAATGGTGAACTTAACGCTTAAGGCGTTCTCTGTCTATCAACCAATTAGATGTTTTGCTTATGCCGTTAAGCTCCGCTATTCTACCATGTATTTTTATTATAACTTCACAGTAGATTTTAAGGGACCCATATGTAGCACAATGAAATAAATATGTTATCATTATTAATATCATGATGATTATTATTTATGATGTAAGAAAGTGGCTTTGTGTGAATGATAGTATCGGCAGAGAATATGTAATAATACTACGTATAGAATGGATACTTCGACGTCCCGCCCGATTTCCCCGCATCACCCAACCTCCTCCCCTCTTATGGGCGATATTTTCTACGTGCTACGCACACAGTTGCACGTGTAAATACACGTTAATGATTGATGTCTGTGTAATAGAGACCAAATTAAGCGTTTGTATGAAATTTTGTCGGAGTGTCCGCGATGTGGTATCGGTGTAAAAATGAAAAAAGGCATGCTCCGATGGTTCGGGTATATAGAAAAAATGTCGAATGAGCGAATGACTAAACAGATATATAATGCGAATGTGGATGGTTACAGAGGCCCAGGAAGACCAAGACTGACCTACCATTACCTTCCAAAGTCTTAGAAATTGTCGTGTATGTATGAAGAGAATGATGAAGGTAGATGAGGCACGGGAGGTCTGTCAGGACCGGGATATCCGGCGATCCTCATTCTCTGCCTACCCCGTTAGGGTCCTGCGTGAAGATACATACATACACGATTATTATTTAATCAATTTACGGGTTTTGATTTCTTCTCACAAACTCCGATGCAATACACAATTGACCGCACGAGTGTGCTTAGTTATGCGGACGGTATGTCACGCATTTAATTGGGACTCAATCTTGGAATGGCATTGACAATGGGTCCCCGAGCGAAATCAAACCGAATCCCATGCTTGTCGCTTCACTGATTTAACATGGTGTATTTATTTATTGGTATGCTCTTAGTAGTTCACCTATAATTACCACCAAAAATATAAATTATAGTAAATGACAGATACAATTCAAGTAAAACAGCTCAAATAGACGGTCCGGTCTATTTTTTTTTTTTCAAATAAAATCTTGATAGATTATATTAATAGAAAACAACACATACTTTTAAATGAAACAGAAATCTTAATAAGAAATAGCTTAGAAGAAATAAGTGTATTATTATAATTTAGTAACAACGATAACTAATGAAAAAAGAGTATTTGAGACGAGGTTATGGGAATTTATTTTTAACATACAAATAAATAGTCTGTTTGTAATATAAAAATAACCGCTTTTTACTAAATGCATATGTATGTATACACGATACATATACCAAAACAACATTTTATACCATTTTTGTCTGTATGGCTGTCTGTCTGTCTGTCTGTTTGGCGGGGCTAATCTTGGGAACGGCTTTACCGATTTTGACGGGACTTTTACTGGCAGATAGCTGATGTAATAAGGAGTAACTTAGGCTACTTTTATATTAGCTGCGCCCACGACTTCGTCCGGGTAGATACCTACTGAACAATCATAAATTCTCACGCGGGAGAAGTCGCGGGCACAGCTAGTATGAATAATGAGTACAGTACCCGCCAAGACGATTTATCCGCTATTAGCTTTGTCTCGTTTCTTCATACGCGCTGTGATATTATACAAACGAAAAAAAAAATTGACGGTGCCAAAATTGAATCGCAGTAACACGTGAGGTACGGGTCCACTACAATTATGAAGACGTAATAATCAAAATTTTCAAGTCCTGTAATGGTCCGACCAATTAGTTTTATCCCGTTTTCTTTTCGAGACGTGGGATACCGGCCATAAATCCGTTTTATAGCGCAGGTAATTTCCGTAAAAAATTTGCTACTCCAAGTTTTCTTTGTATGTGACGGCTTTTGATTGGAAGTTTTTATAGGTACTTTGTTTTAAGTATTATGACGCAGCTGTTTTGCAACTTTGTTGGAAAGAGATTGAGTGAAATTTTCACGTCAACTGACGAAAGCAAAAAATGTTTTACGAAAGTTTTTTTTCTTACTTTGCCTCAATTATTACTCAATTTCATTGCTTTAGACTACTTTAGAGCAAGACTGATAGGTAGGTCACAGACCGACTTTACCTTGGATTTAATATAATTATCTTTCAACACTAATTTTGTTTCACAGATGGGTTTTACTTATGGCAATAATGTTTTATGTGTGCAGGCTGAAATTTGAGTGGTCGTTTGCCCGTAGAACGATTTGCCGCGAGAGTTGATTTTTTTTCTGGTTTCAAATAATTTCTAAATGATGATGATGATCACCTCGAAAGCGTGAGAAATTATAGTGATTCACTGAAAGCAACCTGTGTTCCACTGTGTACTAGTTGAACTAGTGCACGAATGCTACCGTACGCTGCCCAAAAAGTTAAAAATGATTAATAATAATAATAATGGCAACCCATAATATACGTCCCACTGCTGGGCACGAGTCTCTCCCCTTTGGGGGGAGGCCTGGAGCTTACTCCACCACGCTGCTCCAATGCGGATTGGTGGAGGTGGGTGGGTTAGTGGCCAACCCACTGTCGGATGTTTTCAAACCGCCCATAAGGCCTCCGACAAGGTTTAACGACTGCTATCCATCGATAGCAACCGGGACCGACGGCTTAACGTGCCCTCCGAAGCACGGAAACGCGCATTTAATTTGCCACTAGCGGTCACCCATCACACTACCCGACCGCGCCCGTAGTGCTTAACCGAGCAGATCGCTTACGATCTACACCAGCCGCTGGGCCATGCGCGCTTCTATAAAATGATTAATATTCATAAATTCATATTCATAAAAAGAAAGACGACCCGGTTAGTCCAGCGATGTGAGACGACCATTTAATTCGAAGGGTCGCGGGTTCGATCCCCGTACCGGGACAAATATTTATATGGCCTATAGATATTTGTTACGGGTCTGGGTGTTTGTGTATGTGTTGTGTGTACAACGGCACCTATGACACAGGTTTATACCTAGTGTGGAGCTGTAAGTGTAGGCTTATTTTATTTAACAATTTTCTTTAGTGGTGGAAATGGCCCAGGAATCCCTTATTATAAATGTTTAGAACAAAACAAGCTCTGCCTTGGCGTTTTTTCGCTCTAAAGTAACACGGTAAGAGTAAGAAAAGAAAAAGGATATTAAAGGTCAATTGTATTACCAACATAGAACCATTTTGCTATGGTAAAACAAACATCAAAATTTTGAATATTATATGATACGACTGTAAAACAAACAAAGCTTTGAAAGTTCGACTCTAAAATCTACAACTTATTTTTGTGCAACTTAATAATTATAAATTTATAACTGACTTTTACTTACATTTTGGTTCTACATCTACCAAAATAACAAAAGCTCTATTCTGCCTTCTGGCCCAACTCACCATAATATAGACACTTCTGACTCGTGGCTTGATCTAATTCTTACATCCTGTCAAAGTCGCGTAATCAACCACGGGCAGCTATCAGCTCCTGGCTTCTCTCGGCACGATTTGATTTTCTTATCATACAAACTTAAAATTCCAAAGATTAAGCCTGAAGTGGTGTGGATGCGAAATATTGCCAAAATTGATTTTAATTTATTAAATGAAGCCGCCCAAAATTTAGATTATTCTAATGTTTATTCTGCGTTATCGATTGATACCAAAATTAATAATTTCAACTCTATTCTATTATCGTTGTATGATACTTATGCGCCGTCAAACTGAAGCGTCCTCCTGCTCCATGGATCACGAGGGGCATCCGTATGGCCATGTCTCGGCGGGACAGAGCCTTTCGAACCTTCAAACGTGACAGGTGCGACGAAAATTGGTGTCTATATAAGGCCGCCCGCAACCAGTGTAATAAGTTGGTAAGAGCAGCCAAACGCAAACATATCTTTGAACATGTTGCAATTAGCCGCTTCTAACTTCTGCACTTCATCTGAGGTGGAACGACCACGCATCTCCGAGGTTGCAACCTCAATGGCCGTAGCTGCGTCTTTTAAGGCGTGGACATAAGTGCCCTTTAGATTGGATGATTTTGTGGCCACCGCAGTGATAACTGCTAAACTTGTCCTAACCACTTCATTGAGGGCTGAGGCAGGCCTTATGTCCGCGTCTACCTCTGTCACGTCTGGGACATGGAGATATGACGGACGAACCGAACGCGCCTCTTTTTTTCTGCTGACAGCGTCAGCTATATCTCCTTCCGCTTGTAGTCGGAGCTCCTGAGCTTTGGTTGCTCGGCCCTGGCAAGATACTGTGTCGTAGACGGACGGCCTCTTCCTATTCTAGCTGCCGCCGCCTTTTGCGCCATATTCTTCCGGGTAGACCCTCATCCGACGGCACGGGACTGGCTGTAACGCAACTCATGTCAGTTAAGTCCGACTCCGATAATAGAGATTGTCCGCCTCTAGACTCATTTTTGTCCATATCCGTGGGCCCCTTAGCATGGGGATTGTCATGTAAAGGAATCGCGACACTGAGAGTGCGCGTGTTCTTCTTCGTCTGTTTTTTGTGGCCCTTGCGGGCATCACTTTCCTCACCTGAGTTCAGACGCACAATGCTCCGCGTGTGTATTCGCTTATGCGAGCGAGCAGAAATGGGCGTGGGTACCCGCATTTCCCTTTCTTCACGGCCCTCCTCCTGGCCTTCTGAATACATGCGCGCGGCACTGCTCGTACGCGACCTATTTTTTGAGCGCACAGAACTTGACGTGCACTCACTCATCTTCATCTCCTTCACTTCATCTCTTTCTCCCAAATTATCTACACACTGGCCCCAGATACGATGGGGCTGACTTCCTGAGCAGTGGGGATTCCCCGATTTCGGGACCCTCCTGGGGATTTTTTGCCATTGTCGCCATCATGTAGTTTTAGGCCAAGGACTAGCATTCAAAGAGTAGACAACGCCCCCGATTAAATTGTCCTACCCCGTGTTAGGTGTAGCTGGATGTGTGAGTAAAAGTGTATGTGTGTATGAATGGTATGTGTTTCTGAATATTATGTATATTTGTGATTGTAGAGTAAGCCCCTCCCCATTTACCCGGGCTTGGGACCGGCACCATGTGACCCCACCCGAAGGAGGCAACCGAAGGAGCCACACAGCGGCTGGGTTAAATGGTGGTAAATGGCTAACCATCCGCCAACGTAGACAATCCAGAATTCTGTGTCAACTTTTTTCTATTCTTTTTGACGTTTCCTCTCCTACTTATTTAAAAAATAATTTCTAATATCTCTGCTCCTCTCACTCATTGCATCTTCGCTCTAATGAATCTCTCACTCTTTCTATACCCCTTCATAGATCTGGTTTCGTTGCTAACTCTTTTACTGTTCAAGCAGCTCGATTGTGGGATGCGCTTCCAGATGTCCTCCAAAGATCTTGTTCGAGACTAACGTTTAAAAACAATTTAAAGAAACATCTTTTAAGATAATTATACGAGTATGTGTGTGAATCTTGAGTGGGAATCCTTATCAGAAATCATCATCCAAATCATTTATTTATTTATGTGTAAGTATATTTTATAATATAATAATATGTATGTTTATAAATTATGTGTAGCTACAAATATATGTATATTATTGTATTTGTATTATGTATTAATTACTATATATGTATATATAGTATTGTGTATTTTCTAATAAGTAATACTTTTGTTTTTATAGTTTCTCCGCATTTAACTGTTGTGCCGCTCAGATAGCTCTCTAGACTCCCGATGGTTAACTGGAAAAGAGCGCTTTTAGCGTTAAGTTCGCCATTTGTCACTATGTTTAATATTGTGGCAATAAAGTATTAAATAAATAAAAGCGAAAGTAATTCATAGTTGAAATAAACTTACAAAGTAAAAAAATCTTTAGAATGCTCCCCTGTAAAATCAAGATTTTACAGTTATGACTTTGGTGCACCGGATGAGCGAATTAATATTGCACATTGAGCCTACGAAAGAGATAATTGGCTATTGGTAATATAAGCGCTCATAAAATGGCAACATTAAATCTATTTACTGTGACATTAATCTACGAACTGGACTCGATGCTTCACATTGCATACGGTCTCGCACGAATCACGTACGGACTTAATACACGTTACTTTTGAGCGCACTTAAAATTGTAGTCTGACGAAATAGAATACGTGAGGTGGTTGTTATATAAGTTACAGCGTTATTCGAGCCTCTGTTTTCCTAATTTGAATTATATATATCGTTGTATTAGATAACTTTTTTTAATGTTACGGAAGTGGCAAACAAGCATGCAGTTCACATTGATGTTAAGTGATGACTGCAGCCTATAGACACCCATACAAATACCGAGTTCAAAACGCAGATTCGTTACCACTCCTGAGGCCTAAGGTTTTATACCTCTGTGCCGGAAATTACAGGGCCGTACATTACCACTTGACCGGAACACGATAGTGCTGAACACTACCATTTAGCGGCAAGTATATTAGGTAATGCGGTAGTGCCTACGCCCGCGAGCTCCGTCACTGGAGCTCTACCACCAGTGAAGCTAATATATATATATATATATATATATATATATATATATATATAAATATAATAACTGTTGGCTTAACACAATTTGGATTTTTTAAATGTTCTTCCTTAGATATGCTGCATTATTTTAAAATACTCGTATTTTAGGCAACGTGCTTATGAATAAGGGTGATGGGCAGTGTATCTATTTTTTGTTTGTATAATACGTATGTAAGCCTATTATGTTTATCGTGTTTAAAATTAAAATTACATTATGATCATGTTACGGGGAAAATAGACATAAAATTATGTTTTAAGACTGAGTGATATCTTTATGCGTCGATCGTGAAATTACACTTAACTGCAACTTGTTATTTTAAATTAAAAAACTGACGATAATTAATGTTAAAAACTGCACTGGAAATGTCCACATTAATCTACAAACATGACTCGAAATATCGCATTGCATAGGTACGGTCTCGCGCGAATCACGTACGGACTTAATACATGTTACTTTTGAGCGGACTTAAAAATTGTAGTCTGACGAAATAGAATACGTGAGGTGCTTCTTAAATAAGTTGTTGCGTTATTCGAGCCTTTGTTTTCTTTATTTCATATAAGTATACATTTGTGTGAAACTACAGTTGTCTTCTCAGATATAATTGTTATATTTGGCTAACTGTCAGTTCTTCCTAAGACTTACAGCATAAAATAATATTCGCATATTGGTAATGAGCATTTATGAATTTTGATAAGTAGTGAGTTTTTGCTTTTGTGTAACTGACTTATCATTATTCTATTGGTTTGTTAACAAAACACAATAAACAAAATTATAAGAATTGAAATTATAGTGGACTTAGTAGGTATCCAAAAAGAGAGGGCAGGCCGTCGGTGGGATTGGGCCCAAGGAAGGAACCTCCCAACGATGCGCGACCCATTAAGGAGCGTTCCGCACCAGTCTCTTGATTCAACCGTCAAACGAGAGTCTTCTATGGTGTTTATATCGTGTTCGCTATGAGATCGTTTATAGTTTATCGAAATGACTATGACAATGATTGCCGAATCAACGGGCCACATGACGATATACTCATGCGGCTAACTGACTTTATTATTATTGTAATCACGTCTGTGCCCCCGCCAAAATAAATCAAACAAAGCGGTACCACTAAAAAAAAATTCTCATTTAGAGCTGACTCTGCGCGCCTTAACTCTCATACTCTACCTTACCTAGTATTATTACATATTCTCTGACCTTACTCAAAATGCGTGGCTTGGCTGGTTTGCTATCGTCATAATATGAGTATAAGGTGTAAAATCATTCCACTTTTCTTCAGTCATCAATTCACTTTATTGTATGTATGTATGTATCTTCACGCCAGGTCCCTAACGGGGCAGGCAGAGAGTGTAGAGCGCCAGATATCCCGGTTCTGACAAACCTCTCGTGCCTCCTCTACTTTCATCATTCTCTTCATACATGCACGCCGATTCCTAAGACTTTTGATCCCACTACTTTATTGTAATAAGAAGTTATTGTAGTAACTAAACGGCCAAGCTCTGCATTTTGATTAAGGTATAGATAGAATTTGGGATGATGAAGGTATAGAATTTGGAAAGTTAGGCTTGTAGAGAAGCTTGGCTCTACATCAAGGCAATGCACACAAGATCTTATAACTTTTTGCAAAATTTTATATTAAAATGTTTTTGGTGGGTATCAATATTACGTAATGAGTTATTGAACATTCAATTACTGTACCTACATTCTCTGGTCATGATCACACCTCCAACTATTTTTTTTATGTAATGGAAGTGGCAAACAAGCATGCAGTTCACATTGATGTTAAGTGATGACTGCAGCCTATAGACACTTACACGAAGACCAAGGTCAAAATGCAGATGCGTTACCACTCCTGAGGCCTATGGTGTTATGCCTCTGTGCCGGAAATTACAAGACCGTACATTACCACCTGACCGGAACACGATAGTGCTGAACACTACCATTTAGCGGCAAGTATATTAGGTAATGAGGTGGTGCCTACGCCCGCCAGCTCCGTCACTGGAACTCACCAGTAAAAAAGTTTATGGTGGGTATCAATATTACGTCATGAATTATTGTACATTCAATTATTGTTCCCACATTTTCTGGTCATGATTACACCTCCACCTTACCTAACCTAAGTTACCTATATCTATCTATTGGGTCTTTGTTCCCATCAGCAAAATACAAGCATAAAATAATATTAACTCACAAAAGCAAGATACACAAAACGTCATCTCAATTTCGAATATAAATTACGAACCTCTGGCACCGCACTGTCGCCAGAGGCACTGAATTTTAGATCTAAATATCATTGCATCCACATTTCGAATCTCGACTTGAACATTCGATAACTTCATGAAACTTGCTGGAAAATCTTGGAGCTATATCGGTGGCCTCGATAACGTTAGGGAAATGAACTGTGGGGAAATTATTCGATTAGTGGGCGAAGTTTGTTTTTGAGTTCAAATTTCTTATGTTTAATTTATAAATTAAACGTAGTTAGTTTTACTGGTGCTTGAGTTTCAATTTCTCGGTTCATGGGGCGTTTCTGACATTGGTGTCATTGGATTATGTAATTTATTATGATATGTCTTTTTGATATGTACGTTGCTAATCATTTTGTTGACTTACTAGTTGAGAGATTGAAATGTTTTTGCTGTCCATTACAGTAGCTTTATTATTTTTACCATACCAATATTATGATAATGTACCTAAGTACAGCTTATAGATAGAATTGCCACCTCTGAGGTGATACGAGCGGAGGAGTGCTCTGGAACTATGGTGCTACAACGAATGGGGTTTATTTTGCGGTGAACGCGCAGACTCGTGTCTTCGAGGGGTTGAACTGCACTAAGTTGAGTCGACCCCAGTCCGAGACCCGATCCAGAGAGTGCTCGACTTCAGACACAAGTCTAGTCCTGCTTTCCTCGATAAGTGTCCGAGAGGCATTTGCACGGCTAGTGTAGTGTGCATCTCCTGTACTATCATCGGCATAGCAAAGAAAATTGGAGTTTTGTTCCAACATTTCATTGATATGAAGAAAAAGCGTGGGAGATAGCACAGAGCCTTGCGGCACACCAGCGTTGATAGGTAGTAATGTAACTGGAACACGTTAGTACTCGTATTAAAGTACAGTACCTATGTCCTGTCCTGCCTTAGAGCAGCATTTTCAAAATATCATTAAAAGATCATAAAATATTGGTGGTTCACATTTCTGTCCGGAACTAATTTCAATAATCATCTTCGCTATTCCCTCCCTAGATTTTGAAATTTAAATCAGACCAACTTCTAGGTACCCATCGACAGTGTAATATACTTAAACATGACGATTTTCTAATTGTCTGACTTGACCTAGTGAAATGGAAAACCTCTTCCTCATTTGTTTTTTCGTTGACAAAACAACAAACGGCATAAGGTCAATTTAGTGTTTTACTATGTTGCGTATAACTAAAATTATTTTTAAAATCAACCCGACGTTTCCGTCGCTTTTCAACTTCCGTGGTCCCAAGCAGAATATGGTGACATTTGTCTGCAGTTCAAATTATATCAGCTACCTCCACGCTGTGTTGTGTCGTCGATGGCTACCTCTATCGATTTTGCAAACGAATATAATTCACAATCGGCAATCGGCTAGTTAAGACTTCGTAAAGCGTAATCTCTCTTGCACACTGCCTACATAAGCATTGTTATACCGGTATAGGTCAAAATATCGAAATGGTCGACAAATGTCACATACGTAAGGGGCAACGCGCTATATCTCTAGATCCGAAATAAGTCGAAGTCGAAGGCTAAGAACTCACGGTGCGTTTTTCACTCCATCCGTAACACGACCCGCAACACGCCCGCGACGTCCTTGGTTGATTGCTTGGCTCCCGCTGCATCGGTGGGCACCTAATAGGATCGCGCGGGCCGCAGTCTCCCGCAGCCGTAGCGGTTGGCGGGCGACGAACAAATAATAATCGATAACGATTTCTATCTTCAATCAAAGGTTGTACCCAAAACTTTTTGGGCCACCTTTTTTAATTCTTCTGTGAAATAAGTATAAGACAACAACTCGCTTCTGTTGTGTCCATGGCGGTCTGGACCTCAACCGTCTTGCAACCGCCCGTCTTGCGGTTACGTGAGTATATAAACAAAACCGCAGCTTCACTACCGCGGCGGTCGCGGGTGAAATCCGCGCCGTGAGTTCTTAGCCTAAGTTCGATGAGCAATAGTTCTTGTTGGATACTGTATAACGGCAATGGTCAATGGGAATGTCAACTAAATGCGCAAAAAGAATAAATAAATAAATAATAAATAACGTAACTTCACGCCCGTAATCCTCGAAGGGGTAGGCAGAGGTGAATGCGTGCATTCAAGCATACATGCAAACACCCACGATTCGCCGGTTACGTTTTTGGCCCATGTAACAGGCGGCGAGCCTGTTGACATCTCCGGGCACATCACCAAACTTCGAGGTACTGAGAAATTTCCTGAAAATGGAAAAATCCCAATAGAACCAGAGATAAAGGACTTTACACCATTATCTATGATAACCCCCTACCCGGGAATCGAACCCAGGACCTCAGTGTAGCAGTGGCCTGCTACCACTAGGCTACCGAGGCAGTTACTGTTAATTGGTTACATATCAACTGAAAATTTAAATTAGTAAAGTCAACATTGTACTGCTGTCCTATACACACACAGACGACGCATTAATTTCCCGAAACCAGTCGTCCTTGATTATTTAATCCAATGTCCTACATATTTAATCCAAAAGGGTGCTAAGGATCCCCGATAAAATTTATGACTGAGAACTTTGGATTTATTACTCTTATTCCAAATTCGATACGCAGTAGATAAGAAGTGAGACGAAATTATTGGAACGACTCTTAATTTAACTTCAAAATAAATTACAGCGTAGTTGAGTAAGTTCGACTCAAGAAGTTGCTACGAGTACCTTTAAATTTATAAGTTAGATTGTTGTGATTGAATTTGTGATCTACTAGCCTTGGTGGTCTTTGAATATTAGATGTACATATTTCCGGGACATGACGACCCAAATGGCTATTGTAGGAAAATTCTGCCACCAGTGTAGAAGTCAGTTAAGACACAGGGTACCGTACAATTTTTTTTTCTACCTTGTGTTTTATACCATAGCCTTCTCATAGGTTTTCTTGTAATCTTTAGGGAAAGGAGAGATTTTTGTTTCAAAATTATAGGCCAAGTGATTTTGAAAATAAGTATTCGAAAAAAGGGAATGGTTTTTTTAAACAAACTTCAATTTTTTTTTTTTTTTTTTTAAGAAAACGTGTTTGAGCTCCTCACATCTGGACCTTTTTTGATATACATATAACGCAATGTTACTTGCAAAACGTCTTTTAGTTTTGTTATTCATCCCCGTAATTATTTTCGCTTAACTACAACTACTTAAATAAGTATCATAATATGAACTTTTTAGTTATTTGAATTTAAAGATTTGAAGAACTGCTTTAGGTAAAATACTTTCGTGAAATCAATTTGTATTCTGTTAAATTCTAATTCAAATATTTGTTAATAATTACCTTACAATGATTTCTAATGAATGCTCTTAACACTAAGTACGGCCCATATACAATTTTACGGAAGAAAATTTTAATACCTAAATAAAATGATTTTTATGTTAAGATATACTTGCTACAAACAATTAAGGCGATAATATCATATGACGAATACAAAGCCTGATTAATTGGCATTCTCGGCGGGGATGAGATATGGGATATATTCTGAAATAGATTTATCCAGAACGTATGTGATGATATCCATTTAGCGTTCATAATTCAAGGAACTGTGGAATTGAATTTCGGTGAAATTGAAATATATTCACGGAACTAGCTGTTGCCCGCGGCTCCGCCCGCGACCATCTATATACATTACCTGGTTTTATTATTTTACTGGTGGTAGAGCTGCAGTGACGGAGCTCGCGGGCGTAGACACCACCGCATTACCTAATATACTTACCGCTAAATGGTAGTGTTCAGCACTATCGTGTTCCGGTCAGGTGATAATGTATAGCCTTGTTATATCCGGCACAGATAAAATCTATATAATATCAAAATCAATTGCTGGTCGTTAGTCTCGCTAAAACTCAAAAACGGCTGAACGGATTTATCTTATCTTGCTCTTGAAATATTCGTGGAGGTCTAGGGAAGGTTTAAAAGTTGAGAAAAAATCGAATAACTGCCGGGAAAACCGCCCTTTTCTTTTTCCTATACAAACGTTTTCTAATTAAACTGTAGACTCAATTTGAGTTTTATTGCTATTATATAAAGTTTATATTAAATTACAAGTACTCACTGTTGTCTAAGCAACTTAGGCGGATTCCTAACGTCAAAGAGTCAACAAATCTTTTTGACAGGACGAAGTCTGTCGGGTAGTAATTTAAATAAAAATACTTGCGGCAACATTTTGATAGGCAACCTAGTGAACATTATGTTCTCTAGATTATAAATATACTGGTCACAAATTTGTAACCAGTATATATTTGTAAAAGGGAGCCTCATAGAAATTCTACTTAAAATACCAGCAAAGTACTTGTCCGCGATAGCAGAATTAGCAGATGTAAATTAAGCTGAAGGAGGCGAGCGTCGTAACTTGAAACGACTTGAAAATCACGTGACATTTGCCCTTGGAACGTCGATTCATCGAAATTAAATACGAGTATACGGCGTGATTTTGTGTCGAATAATTATAATATGTTCGCCAACCAACGGACGCCAACTACAGCCAAAAATCGTCCAATAATCTGAGTAATACGATGTTTTGACTATAAAATAATGATCGGATGCTTTTTTTATGTTATGAAAGTGGCAAACAAGCATGCAGTTCACATTGATGTTAAGTGATGACTGCAGTCTATAGACACCTACGCAGACCAGAGGTCAAAATGCTAATGCGTTACCACTCTTGAGGCCTAAGGTGTTATGCCTCTGTGCTGGAAATTACAAAACCGTACATTACCACCTGACCGGAACGCGATTAGACCACTACCATTTAGCGTCAAGTATATTACGTAATGCGGTGGTACCTACGCCCGCGAGCTCCGTCACTGGAGCTCTACCACCAGTAGAAATACCGTGTCAAACTTATGTTTATGTAATAGTGTTTGTATTACATCTTGTGTGTTTGTGTGTGTTTAGTTTGTGTTTGATTATTTGGTATATTAGGGAAATTTGAGTATAGTGATGCAGTGTAGGACCAGCTCACCATGGTTCTTTATGATGAGATGAGTGCATTAGCTGTCGCATCCTGCATTATTAAGCCTGCCGGGTTATGCGTATGTAACTCCAGATCTCCCTGTACACGGTTTTGCACAAAAGGCTTAAGTAGTACCTAACAGACGTTCGGATTTGGTAGGTGTAGAAAATCCGCTGTCCTCTCCGAACCAAATCTGGTCGTGTGTAGAGGAGTCCGGTGGACATAATTATTATTGATCAAGTCCGATGCAGGTCTGGCGTACCAAATCCGGTCGTGTGTAGCGTGAGCGGAATTGGTCGGAGGATTCAGTACGGTGGACCGAATCGATCGTATGCTACTACTTTTAGACTTAAGTTGGTCTTTGTGTGGGTGTCTATAGGCTGCAGTCATCACTTAATATCAATGTCAACTGCATGCTTGTTTGCCACTTCCGTTACATAAAAAAACAAGGCATTTAAAATTCGGTTTGCAATTTGTTTTAGTTTAAAATTAATGTTTTATTATGAAATTAACGGCACCGAGTCGAGAAAATACACAAAAAATATGTCCTTAATTTTAAGTTGCAAAGTCAGTGATCTCAGTCAGGTAAGTGACTCCATTCTTTCTTGGCGCGTGATAATTCATTTTAACTGGTTGAAAAGGTCAAAAAGTTTAACTTACTTTAACAGCTTTTCTTGAATGATGTTTTAAATTGAACTTTTCATATTGGGCTTGCTTGGCGTTGCTTTCGTATTATTAGTCGGAGACTGCATGTTGGACATGATTACTTGACTTAATCAACCACTAAACCCAGAATTATATTCTCATTAGATTCAACAATTGGCACTTCTGTTATACATACAAAGTAAAGTATCAGTGGTTGATTTCCCGCTGCAAAACTATTTATTTTTTGTTGTTTATCTATGTTATGCTATGCTATCTATTATCGAAACAAAAACTAAAAAAAATATATTTCATAATACTATAAAAATATGAATTAACTCTAAAATGTGAGAAATAATTATAATTCACATAACGTGGATATTTTACGTGGATTAAATATTTTATGTCGAGGGTAAAATGCAATAACAGTATTTGTTTCTTCCTTTGATACCTCTAAGGCATAACGAAGTTTGTTGGGACTAGATGTCTATTAAAAAGATATAAAAAGATTCATCAGTATTTAAGACCCATTAAAAGTAATATTCCATTACAAAATTCTGGCATTTATAAATTAGATTGTGAATGTGGACTCTCATATATTGGTCAAACGAAGAGAGCTGTATCCACCCGCGTTAAAGAGCACATTGCTGATGTCAAAAACCGAAGAACAGGGAGGTCTGCAGTCTGTGAACACATAGCGGATAAGCCGAACCATTACATCCGGTTTGAAAAATTCAAATACTCGCTAGAGAACACAAACCCATTCCACGAATGGTACGCGAGGCTATTGAAATTAAAAAACACCCAAATTTCAATAGAGAAGATGGATGGCGATTATCAAAATCATGGGATCCCATACTTAGCAAGATTAAATCCCAGCCGCAGCAGTCTGCAAGACCTCAAGATACCATAAGTAATTATTGTGTTAATCCTGAACGCTACGCAAGGCGTTTACGAAATCGATGGAGGTAGCTACATATAATTTTTTCAAACTTCTGTAAGACAAATGTCACCTCGACGCATGCTGAGCACGGACACGCGGCGCATTTTAGCTGCGTGTATTAATTTGTTTGACAACGTGGGTCTAATGTTTCCACTGGAGTACATGAAGACCCACGAATAATGTATAGCGTGGCGTAGCACGGCGCACGGAGGCTATGCACGTCTGTCCCACTGCAATCCAAGGATAGATAAGCGAGCTGTACATAGGCCATTTTCGTGTACTCCCAGTGGAAACGTAGACCCACGTTGATAGCGTTGAGCTACGTAACCGCCTATTCGAGCTAGCCACGCATGTTTCAATGACTTCAATTCATGTGTAACCTCTTCGTGGGTGGCAGTGGACACACAATTTCACACAACAACAATGTCACAATTACATATAAAGCTAAGCTTAATACACGTGCGCAGCCTCTTCGTGCGCCGTGGTGAGCCCGCGCCTTTATAGTTTCAACGGAATTACAATGCCATTTATCGCTTATTACCATTTCATTGTGCTGCAGTGAACATATTTTAGCACACAAAGCTGTATTCAGCATAAATCAAGCATAATTCATATATCAATCTAATTTTCCATCTATTTACGATTGATTTACCAAATTTATGCTTTAGATAATAGTTTACAAGCGATATCGCAAAATAGTACGCGAACATTCTTTTGTATTAAAGTTAAACCACCAGTATAAAAGTAGCGTATTCATGCAAAAGTTGAATCAAGCTTTATTAATTAGACATATTTTTGTTCTGAAAATAAACACTTTTGAATTCATATGATATAATACTCGCAATATGAATATTTGTGGTGCAATAATTAAAATGAAGCAAAGGCAATGTCTTGATAATTGTCATTAATTTTAAATATTCCATGAAAACAGAACGATAACACATGTATTATAAATCCTCGCAATGGGGATGATGACTAGTTTTTTCTATTGTAATTTCAAAAAGTATAGGAAAAATAAATAAATATTGTCTGTGAAACGTCTATTCAATAGCTAATGATTTTGAAGATATAACGATTCAAAACCTTGCGTGTTGTGAAACGACTCAAAATGGCTCATATAAGACGATACTCTATTCTGACGTCACGTTACAGTTAAAACTTGTAAATTGTATGGTGAAATCAAAACATTTTAAAATTTCTTCTTCAATAATGCGTTTTTGTAAAAACGTCCTTATTAAAATTTGTTGGATAACGTTTGAGAATGTAAAAGTGGAGTTATTTATATTTTTGACTTAACTTTTCTGTTCACTAATTTTCGTCACCTTAAATTTTTTATATTTCATAGTATTCAACTCGAATTTTCATAATTCTTGTATCGTCATTTCCCATTTGCAAGTCGCTTTCATGTGATATAATACAAAGTGGTGGATTCATACCTAGTCATCATCACTATTGTATTCGAGTTTCTATTGCAGAGCAGTGACGTAGCTCGCGGGGGTATGCACCATCGCATTACCTAATAAACTTGCCGCTAAATGGTAGTATGCAGAAGTAGCAAGCAAGCATGCCGTCCATATTGATGTTAAGTGATAACTGCAGCCTATAGACACTTACACAAAGACAAAATGCAGATGCGTTACCACTCCTGACGCCTATGGTGTTATGCCTCTGTGCCGGAAATTACAGGGTCGTACATTACCACCTGACCGGAACACGATAGTGCTGAACACTACCATTTAAGGCAAGTATATGAGGTAATGCGGTAGTGCCTACGCCCGCGAGCTTTGTCACTGGAGCTCTACCACCAGTGGAAAATGCAAAGTTGTATCAGAATTTGGGCTCCACATAACACTTTACAAATACTACATCTAACCTATTAATTTTTGAGTAGTTATTTACGATAAACGACTCAAAAATTGCTGTCTTTGGATTCGGTTCCAAGTTTTCAATTTTCCCAGAATCACAATTGAATTAACTTTTTTTTTCATGATGGATTCTGATTCTGAAGTGCATTCCCCGTGGTCACACCACAGTAGAGATTCCACTTCCCTGATGGATTTTGTTATCTATACATCTATACAAATAAATAATCAGAATCAGAAACTCATTTATTCATTTAGGATGACAGGCACCTCTTATGACACGTCAAAAACAAACAAATTAAATTAAAGTGAATAACAATTGATATACATCTCAGACAAGATAAAAAATAAATGTATAGTCAAGAATATCACTAAGATAAAACTAAATATAATATACTAATGTAAAAAGTTTATCAGTAGAATGTCTCATTTCCCCTTTACAAACTGATAACAAAGAGTAAAAAGAAAAGAAAAAGAGTCATTCTTTGTCATCTTTACAAATAAATAAAATTGGAGTGTCTGTTTGTAATAGTAAAATAACCGCAACTTTTGTCTCTCTGTCTGTCTATTTGGCGGGGCTAATCTTGGGAATGGCTGGGCCGATTTTGAAGGGACTTTCACTGGCAGATAGCTGATGTAATAAGGAGTAACTTGGGTTACTTTTATAGTAGCTGCGCCCACGACTTCGTCCGGGTAGATACTGAACAATCATAAATTCTCACGCGTGTGAAGTCGCGGGCACAGCTAGTTGTAAATAAAGGTTAAGGAAACAAAAACGGCTACGTATATATACTTATAATAAAACTGTAGAAGTGTAAATTCTGTTCATTAAAAATATTGAAAAAATAAGTACCGAAACTGAACCCAAATATGTGATTAGAAAAAAAATTGTCTGTCTGTCTGTTTGTTCAAGCATTACAGAAAAACTACCAGTCCGATTACAATGAAACTTGGTATAATTATATTTTAACCTTTGGCGCACAACACTGAGTACTTTATATCCCGAAAAAAATGTCTGTTTGTCTGTGTGTTTGTGCACGCTAATATGAGAAACAGCTTATTCGATTTGAAATTTTCACCAATATATTGTGGTAAGTTTCACTTAACATTTAGTGTTTGTTTCATGTGAATTGGTTCAGAAATAAAAATGTTATATCAATTTTAAGAATCATATCGAATATTTTTAAGCTATTCTGTCTATCTTTTAGGGGGTTTCGTACCTAAAAGGTAAAAACGGACCCCACGGATTACTAAGCCTCTGCTGTCTGTCTGTCCGTCCGTCCGTCCGTCCGTTTGTCTGTCACCAGCCTGTATCTCATAAATAGTGATAGCTAGAAAGCCAAAATTTTCACAAATTATGTATTTCTGATACCGCTATAAAGAGAAAATTAATTACTAAAAATATGAAAATGAAAATGTTAAGTGGTCCAAGGGGGCATACAATGAACGTGTTTTTTTTCGTATATTTTTTTGCGGTAAAAAATAACGGTAGCAAGTAGACGCTTAAAATTTTCACAGAATTTTTAGATCTTATGTTTACCTTTCCATAATAAATCTGTACATCTATACATACTACATACTACAAATAAATAAAATTGGAGTGTCTGTTTGTAATATTAAAATAACCGCTTTTTACTAAATGCATATGTATGTATACACGGTACACATACCAAAACAATATTTTTTACAATTTTTGTCTGTCTGTCTGTCTGTTTGGCGGGGCTAATCTTGGGAACGGCTCGACCGATTTTGACGGGACTGTCACTGGCAGATAGCTGATGTGATAAGGAGTAACTTAGGCTACTTTTGTCTCCATACATTCATACATACATACCAACCTACAAACAAATAAGTAAAATTGGTGTGTATCCGACTTTGACGGGACTTCCACGGGTAGGTAGCTGATGTAATATATTAAGGAATAACTTAGGCTACTTTTATCTCCATACATACATAGCTATATTTTTCGTATATTTTTTAGCGGTATAAAATAACGGTAGCAAGTAGACGCTTATAATTTTCACAGAATTTTTAGATCTTATGTTGTATATTACCTTTCCATAATAAATCTATACATCTATATATCTGTTTTTATATTATTTCGCATTAACACATGATTGTGAAACATATTTTTTATTTTTAAAGAAAAATGGAAAGAAAAATTTGACTTCAGGCGAGACTCGAACTCGCGACCTACTGGGAATCTAGTCCAGCCGCTCTTCCAATTGAGCTACTGGACTAGATTCCCAGTAGGTCGCGAGTTCGAGTCTCGCCTGAAGTCAAATTTTTCTTTCCATTTTTCTTCAAAAATAACAAATCTATATATCTATCTATACATACTACATACTACAAATATACAAATAAATAGAATTTGAGTGTCTCCGATTTTGACGGGACTTTCACTGGCAGATAGCTAAAGTGATAAGGAGTAACTTAGGCTACTTTTGTCTCCATACAACCATACATACATACCTACATACAAATAAATAGAATTTGAGTGTCTCCGATTGTGACGGGTCTTTCACTGGCAGATAGCTGATGTAATGAGGAGTAACTAAGGCTACTTTTATACTAGCTGCGCTCACGACTTCGTCCGGGTAGATACTAAACAAACATATTTTTTCTCACGTGGACGAAGTTGCGGGCACAGCTAGTTTAGGAATAATACTATAACACAATCACAGTCTTTTAACATTACGCATGTTAGTGAAAGCGACGTAATGGAAGACATTAGATTAATGAACGTAATGAGACGTTAATAGTTAATCTCTGGGATGTAAGTGCCAGGATTATTCTTTGTTTCATCATGGACATTACTGGTGGCAGAGCTCCAGTGACGGAGCTCGCGGGCATAGGCACCACCGCATTACCTAATTTACTTGCCGCTAAGTGGTAGTGTTTAGCACTATCGTGTTCCGGTCAGGTGGTCATGTACGGCCCTATAATTTCCGGCACAGAGGCATAACACCTTAGGCCTCAGGAGTGGTAACGCATATGCATTTTGACCTTAGTCTTTGTGTAAGTGTCTATAGGCTGCAGTCATCATCATTTCAGCCGAAAGACGTCCACTGCTGAACAAAGGCCTCCCCCAAAGAATGCCACAACGAACGGTCCTGGACCGCCCTCATCCAACGATTGCCCACGACCTTCACCAGGTCGTCGGTCCACCTCGTGGGGGGCCTGCCTACGCTTCGTCTTTCGGTACGCGGTTGCCACTCCAGAACTCTTCTGCCCTAACGGCCGTCAGTTCTGTGAGCTATGTGCCCTGCCCACTGCCACTTGAGTTTCGCTATTCGGTGGGCTACGTCGGCTACTTTGGTTCTCATGCGGATCTCCTCGTTTCTGATTCGATCTCGCAGAGAAATTCCGAGCATAGCCCTCTCCATTGCTCTCTGAGTGATCTTGGGCCTTCTTATGAGGCCCATAGTGAGCGACCACGTTTCAGTTCCGTATGTCATCACTGGCACTGCCACTTCCATTACATAAAAAAAACGGTAAGAAAATATAGCAATGTGCTCGTATTTCTTAATCATTAGCATTATAACACGATAGCCAATGGTAAAGTATCCGAGTGTGTGTCGGGTGTTTGATGTGTGACTGCTAGTAACGAATTGAAATGCGCGTTACCGTGCTTCGGAGGGCACGTTGACACAGTATAGATGCAATACTGTGACGTTAAGCCGTTGGTCCCGGTTGCTATCGATAGATAGCAGTCATTAAACCTCGTAGGAGACCTTATGGGCGGTTTGTCATGCGACAAACATCCGACAGCGGGTTGGCCACTAACCCGTACCTCCACCAATCCGTATTGGAGCAGCGTGGTGGAGTAAGCTCTAGGCCTCCCTCCAAAAAGGGGAGAGACTCGTGCCCAGCAGTTGGACGTATAATGGGTTGCCATTATTATTATTATTTTAAGGGACAACCTCTCTCACTATCTTCTTTGATAAAGGCATGTAACACAAGGGCAAACTAATAAATTATAACTAGTACAATATTTATTAACTCTAACTCACTTGGATTCCATTTAAAATAATGTTTTAGAGAAGCAACATTTTAAACGAATAAAACTTAGCTCTTTCAAATAGAAAGTCGGAATTATCTTGGTTTACAAATCTTTTGTTGGAGTACCATTACTGGCAATTTACGGAGTTCTTTAGAGAATAGATAGTTCTTTTAAGACCTAGTTTATGACTAGCTTACTTCTATGACTTCATCGGAGTATTGTTCCCTGATACAAAATACCTTTTCCTAGCTACATAACTATTTATCTACTATTTTGGGTGTTACAATTAATAGTAATATAATAATACAATAAGACTACTACCACTAATCTATCGCCGTCATAGAGCAACACGGGCCACCGGCCGCGGCGGGCCGGAGGGGAGTAGCCATACGCATTCTTTCCCCTCTGTCAAAGTACAAAACCAAATGGTCCTATGCCTGTCGCCCAGGTATTTAAATGTGTGCATGAAATTGTTTATGTATTTTGTTAAAGTCAAGGTGTAAGTTTCGTAGTAATAGACGATTTTTGTAGCCCCGCAAAAAATGACAATCTATTTTGCATCGGTAATAAACGCTATGGTCCGCCGCGACCGGTGGGCTGAGTTGCTTTATGATCGTGGTAGTTCGGTAGAAAATGTAATACGTTATATTCAAAGATGTATGTATGTCGTTTTTATATTATTTCGCATTAACACATGCTTGTGAAATATATTTTATTTTTAAAGAAAAATGGAAAGAAAAATTCGACTTCAGGCGAGACTCGAACTCGCGACCTACTGGGAATCTAGTCCAGCCGCTCTTCCAATTGAGCTACTGAAGCCCTGCTCGATTTGTCAAATCTTTCCTTCACATCTATTGCATTGCTTTATGGTAGCAGCAGCGCCATCTATTACCAACTATGCTAGTTGGGCAACCGATATAATAGACTTTTCAGTTTATTGAATATCGTAAAGAAGTCGCTTTTACCCTTAATAATTGTTTTTATATTATTTCGCATTAACACATGCTTGTGAATTATATTTTATTTTTAAAGAAAAATGGAAAGAAAAATTCGACTTCAGGCGAGACTCGAACTCGCGACCTACTGGGAATCTAGTCCAGCCGCTCTTCCAATTGAGCTACTGAAGCCCTGCCCGATTTGTCAAATCTTTCCTTCACATCTATTGCAATGCTTTATAGTAGCAGCAGCGCCATCCACTAACCAACTATGCTAGTTAGCTCAATTGGAAGAGCGGCTGGACTAGATTCCCAGTAGGTCGCGAGTTCGAGTCTCGCCTGAAGTCGAATTTTTCTTTCCATTTTTCTTTAAAAATAAAATGTATGTATGTCGTTGAGAAAAGCGAATGTCGCTGCTGGCATCGCGTGTTATGTAAGATGGAAAATAATTAAGAAATTTCTCGTTAACACTTCCCTAGTCCGGGTCGCAAGTCCGGCAAAAGAATTTCATTACGGGTGGCTGAGTTAGGGATTGCAGTCAATTGGAATTCCACGTATCGGTATTTGTAGAATTACGGAAGTAAATGACTGAGAAAAATGTTGGAGGAAAGAGGTGTATAAGTTTTAATAGAGCAAATGAAGATTTAATATTAAAAGTAATATAAATATTTCATTCGACTTATGGTTGTGTTTTCTAAGAGTTATTTTTAGCTTTTAAAAACGATTATGTTGTGTTATAACAATTCTCTTTTCATGGCTAGTATTAAAAAAATATGTGTTTCTTCCAATCGCGAAATCTATAAATTAACTTATTAATTAATAGTAGGTACCTAAATAAATTACATAATTTAAATGTTTTGTTTTTTTTTTTAATTTGTGAACAACAACTAATAGTGCCAAACATAGTTATACTCTTGGTGTCGCATGCTGATAACAATTTAGCGACAAATAATAATTATCTACGGTAATTTTAACAAGATTTCTGTACCAGCAAAAGCCTACAGTGAAGCCTATATAGACAAATGAGTTGTTTTTGCACGAAAACGGGTTGATAAACTAAAGTTTTTGAAACGAAAAATACAAATCCGCACAAAGTCTACACTGAAAACTGCTATTTTACCCGCATTCCAAAAGGCGCCCATACAACGGATATTGCCAAAACAAGGATGAAACCGTCACGTTTTCGTTCACACACGAATAAGCACTACGAACGGCAGAATAGAAACGTTTACGCAAACTTTAAGGGCGTAGTTGGTACCACTTTACGTTCGAATGGGTTTTCCGTTTGATTTCCGGTAAAACATGGCAGGATGACGCGCGTTAGACGTCATGGTTGTGGGAAAGGCAAAAACGTTCATTTTCTTTTGATTACTGATTTGAAGTAATTTGCATGTTAAAGGGTTAACTTGCCTTTTAGTTCCGCGGTTATGTGGTTTATAATATTCCCAATTACTTCTTACGTTTAAACCCATGTTAGTGGTGGCGAGCCCATTTACTTTTCTGGGCACTTTATCAAACTCCAAGGGCAGTACTGTTAAATTTCCGAGTATAGAAAAATCGAAAATATTCTAAATCTGTTTTAGAAATTTTATTTAAAACTAACTGTCCCGGCAAACTTCTACTAATGAAATAGTGGTTTTTACTATTTCCCTTCAATTTCTTCAATTTTCTTACCTTGTAAACCTTCCCTGGACTTCCAAAAATCATTCAAAACCAAAATTTGCCAAATCGGTCCAGCCGTTCTCGATTTTTATATATATGTATTCTTTTCAGCAACACATGGTTTATTTCTTTCATGTAGTAAAACAGACTTATATATATATAGACTATCGGTTTGCTACCGCTTCGCACTGGTGCAATGTTTTATATCAGGTGGTAATCTGCGGCCCTGTAACTTCCGGCGCAGAGGCAAAACACCTAATGCCTCAGGAGTGGCAGCGCATCTGCATTTTGACCTTTGGTCATTGTGTCGGTGTCTATAGGCTGTAGTCATCACTTAACATCAATATAAACTGCATGCTTGTTTGCCACTTCCATTATATAAAAAAAAACATCCCAAAACACAACGAATGTTTCGTCTTTATAATTTTAGTATAGATTTAAAGGGTACATTAATAATTTAAAAGAATTAGTGTAGTAAAAATTAACAAATTATTCCCTGTTGGCACCATTATCCCTTCCTATGGCAAGACCATAGAAGGATATTATTATATACACCTACAAGTAATGTAATATTGTACCATACCCTTCAAAGGAGCCGCTCCATTTTGATTGATCCAATTAATATAACCTTACACGTGTGTTCTTTCTCCCCTCAAAGCTAATTACCAAAAAGGTTTTCGCAACGTATCCTGTCGTGATTGATTAATCAAAATATATGTTTTATCACGAATTAATTAAGTTCCGTTGAAAATTCCTACAATTTTCAACTTTTTGACAGGTTGCCTTGTAGAGTACAAGTTGCCGTTCCCCGGTGCCGGAGTTTTCACGATAAATTAGTTTGTATGACAAATTATCATGTGTACGTCATGATTTATAGAGTTTGAGTTAATGGTTAAAGATGGCTGCTTTCACGGAAATGTTGTTGGGGTTTTGTCATTACTGTGCGTATAATGTTTCTGTTTTTGAAAGGTGGTTTTATATAACATTTCTTAGAAGAAAATTATACTGAAAATATTAGGTACACGTCTCTTTTAATTTATTCGTCTATTACGTCTCTAATCTCTATTAACGGACGACCTGGTGAGTCCAGCGGTGTGATATGCCCGTTTGATTCGAAGGGTCGCGGGTTCGATCCCCGCACCGGGACAAATATTTGTATCGCCTACAGATATTTGTTTCGGGTCTAGGTTTTTGTGTATGTGTTGTATGTGTACAACGGCACCCACGACACAGGTTTATACCTACGTACTGTGGGGCTGTGAGTGTAAAGCGTATTTTATTTGATTAAAAGTACTGGTGGTAGAGCTCCAGTGACGGAGCTCGTGGGCGTAGACACCACGGCATTACCTAATATACTTGCCACTAGATGGTAGTGTTCAGCACTATCGTGTTCCGGTCAGGTGGTAATATACGGCCCTGTAATTGCCGGCACAGAGTGTGCCAGTCCAGGCCAGGCCTCTGTGCCAGTGGTAACGCATCTGCATTTTACCCTGGGTATTTGTGTGGGTGTCTGTAGGCTGCAGTCATTACTTAACATCAACGTGAACTGCATGCTGTTTGTCACTTTCATTACTAAAAAAAGTATTTAATGATTGATGAAAAGAAAGTAAGTTCCTCGTCTCAAGCCGCCGACATGGCGCCAACAAACGCGTGTTGCCCGTCGACATCTTGGCGGCTTGTGGACGTACGCTCAGTTGCCCGGCGACACTTGAGCGATACTGACAAGTAAGTTCCTCATCTCAAGCCGCCGAAATGGCGCCGACAAACTTTTCTAAATTGCAATGTGTAAAGCCGTCAACTAACCCGCCGACAAAAAGTTGCCGACGTAGGTCGGCAGCCCGGCGGACTCTGTGTGTATTGCGCTTTAGGTGGCCCAGCATTCTGCCTCGTCTGTTTTATATTTTATATTTATCTCTCGTCTCTCACCAAAGCAAGCACCTCTTCATTGGTTTTCTTCTCCATCCAGCTAATTCCCTCCATCCTCCTCCAACACCACTTTTCGAATGCCTCCAATTGATAAAAATATATAATACAGAAATATATTTCAGAAGCTGTGAATGGTGATAGAGTTCAAGTATAGGAACTCGAGGACGTACATCACCGCATTACCTAATCAATCTGCCGCTAAATGGTAGTGTTCAGCACTGTCGTGCTCCGGTTAGATGGTATTGCACAGCCCCGTAATAACTTATCAGAGACATATTAACTAAGGTCTCAGGGGTGGCAACGCATCTGCATTTTCACCTCTGGTCTTTGTGTAGGTGTCTATAGCCTGCTGTCATTACTTAACATCAATGTGAATTGCATGCTTGTTTATCACCTTCATTATATATTCAAAAAGCCTACGGTGCCAACAAAATCACCGGATATCAACGCCCAGGAGGAGGACTGTTGCGATGAGTTCTTGGATACTGATGACCAAGTCAGTCCTCCATCTCCATCGGTACAGCCTGCCGTAGTCGATTTGGTCAGGGAAATTAGATACCTCAGGAACCAGATGCGTGAAGTCCGGGATGAGATTCGCGAATATCGCCGGGAAGTATTAGAGCTACGCTCAGCATTGGAGGTATGCAATAAACGCGTTGAGGGACTGGAGGGCAGACTGCAGGTGCTTGAGAGCCGACCGGAACGTAGCTCCACGGAGAACGAAGTAGTCAAGCTTGAAAGCACAGTGGCGCAGCTCAAGCTTGAACTGAATGATCGCGAGCAAGAGGCACTCTGTTCTGACTTAGAAATTGCAAATTTGCCTGAGGAGAAGGGGGAGAACACCTTGCACACTGTTGGCCTCATAGCGGCAAAGCTCGGAGTGACCTTGCAACCGCAAGACATTGTTTTTGCAGAACGCATAGGGCCCTACACCGAGCGCTCGGGCGACACTCTTCCGGCGAGGGAGCGGCGCATCGTCGTACGCCTAGTGAGACGTGGGCTGAGAGACGAGCTCTTGAGGAGTGCGCGGCTGCGTCGTGATGCCACCTCGGAAGGACTTGGACTTCATGGACCTCCACGGCGCTTTTATTTAAATGAACGGCTTACTAAGACCAACAAATTTTTGTTATTCCGCGTCCGTGAAGCAGCCAGTAAGTACGGTTGGAGGTATACGTGGGCCAAGCAGGGACGAATACTAAGTAAAAAGAAAGATGGTAGTAAAACCCACTGGATCCGCTCAGATAATGATGTCGAACGTGTTTTTTGCCCTGAACACGATCATGATAACTCTAACTAGTAAACATCTCTTTTTAAGTTTCTTCACTATTTTTTTTTTTTTACTGTTTGTTTTATCTCCTATACAACTGTAATATATCAACTTTGTTTTGTGTTTATGGTGTTAATTACACATTGTTTTGGTTGTGGGAAGCTAGCATTCCTCAAACGAAAGTTTATAATTATTATGTATATTCAATTTACTTATTATTATTTATATGCAGTTTACATAGACACACACTTTATAACGTTTATACTTGATCTTATAAATTATATACACCATCTACTTAATAATTTACATATTGTACATAGAAAGATAGTTATTATAAAATTATTTAAAGTACCAAACAATTTCTATAGTCTACAATCAAACTATTATACAATTTATACTCAGAACGTATTGCACATACTGGATAAATCTTTCATTTTTGTATGTGCTTCCAACTGCGTAATAATTATCAATAGTTTTATAACTATAGATTTGAATGCTTTCCTCTTAATTTTTACACTGTTATTGCCAACTTATGATTCCTTTATTCTGCCTGCATTTGTGTTAACTGAAGTTATATATTATGTTACTCATTTTAAACCGCTGCGGGCAAAATAAAAAACCTTAAGATTGGACTATTTAATGCAGGCTCACTTGGATCACGGCATGAGGAATTCGTATTGGCTATGGGTACTCTCGGGGTGGATATAATGGCAATAAATGAAACCTGGCTCAGAGACGGGGAGGAGGGCCGTGCTCCTTCTGTTCCGGACTACCGCCTGATCCACATTCCTCGCTCTGCAACCATCAGGGGTGGTCGAGGGGGAGGTGTGGGCTTTTTTGTGCGCCGAGATCTCCGGGTACGTGTGCAGCCTCACCCCCCTGTCCCTGCTGTTGAACAAATGTGGTTAAGTCTTAACATTAACTCACATTCAATAATCATAGGTTCTGCTTACAGGCCTCCATGGCTTGATGTCAATACTTTTTTAGATGCCATTACAGACTCCTTAAACTTATTCTCCAAGGCTGATAAAATTATCCTCCTCGGAGACTTCAATATCAATCTCTTACATAAGAATGACAACAAAACTATATTATTCAATAACTTCCTCCAATATTCAAATCTGGTACAGGCAATAAATAAACCTACACATTTCACAGATCATAGTGAAACATTGATTGACCTTGTCTGTACCAATGCCCAGGTTCATAATATTGTAGTACACCACCAGCCTCAGCTAGGTCAACATGCAATGTTATCCGTCCAGTTCAATTTTACAATTAATAAGTTAACCCCTCAATGGATAAGCTATAGACCATTAAATAACATTGTTTTTGAACAATTTGAGTCAGATCTATCTAACCTCAACTGGCATTCTGTATTGAACTGCAATGGGGATGTGAACTCTATGTTAACAACTTTGAATTTGTTAATTATCACTTTGTTTGATCTACATGCACCTCTTCATAACATTTTAATAAGGGAAAGATCATATCCGTGGATTACAGACACAGTGAAGGATATGATAATGTTGAGAGACAGGTATCATAATAAGTATAAAAAGAGCAAATCTTATACACATAAATTAACTTATAAACAGTTGAAAAATATTGTCATAGCTGCAATTGACTGTGAAAAGCGGGTGTATTTCAAAACTTCTATTTACAAATACATTAAAAACCCTAAGAAATTATGGAGCAATCTAAAATTTACAATACAAACAAAAAAAAGACATGACTTACTTCAATTAAGCATTAATGCCAATGAGCTGAATAGCCATTTTCTGGATGTGCCTGGCGAAGAAATGGTTTCTATTTCAGACCTAACTTATTTTGAGTTTCACAAGTATCACTCCCACACTTTTCAACTTGTTGCAGTTACTGAGAGCACTGTATTGCATATTATCCGCAGTCTTAAATCGAATGCTATTGGGTCTGATGATATTTCCTTGGAGATGCTTACCATGACACTGCCACATAGCTTATCTTCAATAACAGCAATAATCAACAACTCAATTACTTCATCCAAATACCCAGATATATGGAAAAGAGCCATTGTTATACCCATCCCTAAAACTTCTAATCCATCCTCTGCCAAGGAACTCCGGCCTATCAGTTTATTGCCTTGTATGTCGACAATCTTGGAGAGGGTGGTGGCTGATCAATTGAGAAAGTACCTTGAGCAGCATAATATTCTACCTGCTTCTCAGTCTGGGTTTCGCCGAGGTCACAGTACTACCTTGGCCCTTCTTGATGTGGTTGATGATATCCTGAGGGCTCGGGATCAAAGAATGGGCACTATTCTTACTCTGCTTGATTTTTCACGGGCATTCGAATCCATAAATATACCGCTTCTTCTTTCCAAGCTTTCTTACTATGGGTGTGACTCTGCAACTGTAAAATGGTTCCATAGTTACTTATCAAACAGATCTCAAAGAGTTCAAGTGATTAGTGATAATGCTGGCAATAAAACTAGGTCTTCCTCACGTCAGGTTTCCAGAGGCGTCCCACAGGGATCTATTCTGGGACCTCTGCTTTTTATACTTTATAGTGCTGATATCACTAATCACATAACCTACACCAAGTATCATCTTTATGCGGATGATCTGCAAATATACTACTCTTTTGATCCACAAAACTGCCAAGAAGCTGTAATTAAAATTAATGAGGACTTGGATAGGATTGCAGATTGGGCAAAAAGAAATTGTCTCTCACTGAATCCCAGCAAATCTAAACACCTAATATTAGGCTCGAGGGATTTAATACAAAAAATATGCTCTTTTAATCCCTTAATCACCATTAATGGTTGCCCTGTTGAAAGGGTTGACGAAGCTCGCAACCTTGGTGTGGTTATGGATGGGCAACTGCACTTTGAGACTCACATTCTTCAGGCTGTGAGAAACTGCTTTTATCGCCTTAAATTGCTATATAGAATTCGTCCTTTCCTGTCAGTTGAATTGCGTATAATGCTATGTGAATCCCTCATTCTATCCAAGCTGAACTATGCTGATACTGTATATGGTATGTGTATACTTGGCAGAACCAAGAGGTTAATACAACGGGTACAAAATGCATGCGCTCGATTCTGCTACAACATACCACCTAAAACGCATATAACTCCTTTCCTTAACAAAGGTAATCTTTTGAAAATGGACAATCGTAGGAAAATACATTTAGCCACTTTACTCTTCGGCATTGTGCAAACTGGTAGACCCGATTATCTCTTTAAGAAACTATCTTGGGCACGGGATCGCGACCGACAATGTCTCAGAGCCACAACCAAACCTCTGATCATGCCGAAACATAGAACAGCAGCTTTCCGGGGTAGCTTCAAGTTTGCCGCCACCCGTTGCTGGAATGATCTTCCGCCCCCTTTGCGAGCTCTGAAAACACAAAACACATTTAAACTCAGATTCAAAAATATATTGTTAAATGAACAGAAGTCCGAAGTAATGTAATGCAGTTACTCACTCTCGTAAAGACACCTCACGTGGGCGTTGTGTAGCCGGCACTTCCATTTATCCGATCAATTTAATTTCACGGGACTCACAAATATACTTGATATAAATGGATTCCCTGGTACGACGCTATAGTTATCAAGTTTACCAACCACGTTGCGTGCCACGTGGAACATTTATTTAATTTTTCAGGTATGTAGGTACATAATTTCTTTTCTCACCATATTATGACACTTGACACGTCACTTGACGTCACTCACGACAGTGACAGTAAACAAAATGGCGGACGGTGGTGGTAGCTGCATTCCGTTTATGCGACTGTCTCCTTTTATTATTATTTTTTCCTTTATTATTATTATTATTATTTTTTTTTTTAATTGTTTTTATAAATATTTTAATATTTTATTTTATTTATCTGTTGGTTTGAGTATTTATGTATTCTTTTCAATTTCCACTATTGCGGCTATTTACGTAATTTTATTTCTAAGCTTTATAGGTATATAGGTATTTTTAACTTATTTTATTTTAGGTACATATGTTTATTATTTTATTATCGTAGTGTAATATATATATATATGTATTGATGGTAGTTTACTTAAATATGAATAATATATAAGAAGTCTATTTCTTTCTGGCTATTCGTTTAAGAGGTTCAGGCATTGCCTGGCAGCTTGAAGTTCGTGATGCCACTAGGACCCACCAGAATATCAGCGCTGCAGTCACTCTGCAGCAATCAGCTGAGGTGGGTGCCGTTTTTCTTGGCTTCCCACAACCAAATATGTAACCATTGTTTTACTTGTTTTTAACTTTATTATTATTGGTTGTTGTGTGTGTGCCATGAAAATAAATATTTTTCTTTCTTTCTTTCTTTCTATATGTAAGAAAAATGTAGAAAAAAAAACGACACAACATCTATAGACAAATAAATAAAATTGGAATCTCTGTTTGTAATATTAAAATCACCGCTTTTTACTAAATAAATTACACAATGAAATGAATAATAAAAAAATTTGTTTTGGTACAATTACCAAAACTACATTTTTTACTATTTTTGTCTGTCTGTCTGTCCGTTTGTCTGTCTGTCTGTTTGGCGGGGCTAATCTTGGGAACGGCCGGACCGATTTTGACGGCTTTTTCACTGGCAGATAGCTGATGTAATAAGGAGTAACATAGGCTACTCTTATATTAGCTTCGCCCACGACTTCGTCCGGGTAGATACTGAACAATCATAAATTCTCACGCGGACGAAGTCCCGGGGACAGCTAGTCGTCAATAATCTCCAAATGTTTATACGTAAAATAAACCAAGAAACCATCCACAACTTACCGACATTCAGACCCATGTGTATACAAAAGACACGAACCTTAAAAGTTCACCGCCTCATAAAACACATTTTCATATAAATTACAGTTGCTTTACATAGATACAATCTAGAATAAGAAAAATATACTTTCGCGTATAAAATACTAACTTGACTAGACTTACCTTATTTGCATACACGTAAGAGCGTCGTCACATTATCCAGTCCAGTATCGGATATCGGATCAGGTTTCTAATGCGAATGTACTAGATATTGGATCGGTTAATGCAGAATCGTTTTAGATATTAGAGCTCATATTAAAAGAATACGACGAAGATACGTTTTTTAAATGGAGTAGATTTAAATAATATACTTGCCGCTAAATGGTAGTGTTCAACACTATCGTGTTCCGGTCAGGTGGTAATGTACGGCCCTGTAATTTCCGGCACAGAGGCATAGCACCTTAGGCCTCAGGAGTGGTAACGCATCTGCATTTTGACCTTATTCTTCATGTGGGTGTCTATAGGCTACAGTCATCACTTAACATCAATGTGAACTGCATGCTTGTTTGCCACGCCCATTACATAAAAAAAAAATATATATAATAATATCTTACATTTAATAATGTGTACTTTTTGCATTATTTGTAAATACGGTGCTTACCTATTTTTTTTTCATAAAAAATAAATGTTTTATAATGGTGGGTGACAGACGTTTACTGGCAATTATTGCATTACAGTAACGGCTACAACGGAAGATCAGCGCTGATCGAGAGATCAGCATTACCACAGTAGATTTACAATCTATTTACCGTGGCGTACGTTGTAGGCCGATTTATAACAACTTTATTCTATTGTGTTTGTTTGTGATTTTGTTACTAAAACTATATTATAAATAAAACTTTTTCTTTTTTTCTTTCTATATATATTTTTAAAGATTACATTAAAAATCTATAAAATATTGAATATAAATTTGAACAAAAGCAACTAATTGAATAACATAATTTTATGTCACACAATAATTCAATTTCAGTATTTTCTCAATATACCAGAAGGGCAACACTTTTAGGTTGTTTAATAAACGGTTTGGTGGTGGTGGTTGTGACGGTGGCGGCGGTGGTGGTGATAGTGGTGGTCAAAAATGCACAATGTTCATTCAAGTAACATTCACTTCTGCTGGCATTCTCGGAGTGCAACTCGTTGTATTTTTTTTTGGTAACGATATCATAGTAACCACAATATGAAAATTTAATACATTGATATTCAAAAGGAAATGAAATCCCTAGCAGCATCTAGTGTTATGTAATACGGAAAATAATTAAGAAATTTCTCGTCTTCACTTCCCTGGTCACGGTGGCGGGTCCGGCGAAAGAATTTCATTACGTGTGGTGGAGTTAGAAATGGAAATTAAAAAAAATAAGGTAATTTTAAAAGTTCAATTGATTGATATTTTTATAAACTTTTGTTTAGTGTCATAATAATTTGTAGTTTAAATAGAAACCTAAAATAAAGTATAAGTATTTTAGTTGTTTCAAGTTATACTTCTTTTGACGTGATTAGAAAAAATGATGAGAGTTAATTTTTACGATGCGCGCGCACATTGACAGATATAAGTGACAGTCTGAAGTTAGTTGCCAAACAGATAAAAGCAACAGTCTAAGGTTAGTTGCTAAACTTTTTTGGTATATTGGTTTGTTACGCATACGTATGCATACAAGTATAACTTCTTACGTGCGTACATACTGAATTTTTTCTATGTTACTTAACATTAATAGTAAATTAAGTATTGAAGCGCGCATGTCCTGCGGCTGGTGTAGATCGTAAGCGATCTACTCGGTTGTGGGTTACGGTTGCGGTCGGATGTGTGATGGGTGATCGCTAGTGACTAAATTAAAACGCGCGTTTCCGTGCTTCAGAGGCACGTTAAGCCGTCGGTCCCGGTTACTATCGATAGATAGTAGTCGTTATACTTTGTCGGAGGCCTTATGGGCGGGCGGTTTGAAAATATCCGACAGCGGGTTGGCCACCAACCCGTATCTCCACCAGCCCGCATTGGAGTGGCGTGGTGAAGTATGTCCAGGCCTCCCCCTAAAGACGGGAGAAACTCGTGCCTAGCAGTGGGACGTGGGACAAGGGTTGTCATTATTATTAACCGACTTCGAAAAAAGGAGGAGGTTCTCAATTCGTCGTGATATTATAAATAAATGAATGTCATTATCTTTAATTTTACTCGTAATTGTGACCAGCAAAAAAATCAAATCTGTAAACAGGTTCAGTGTCCCTGAAACGTAAGTTCTATTAAGCATCAAATAACAAATGCCCGAGCACTAAAACTAGAACTTTGTGCCCCTTTTAACCTGCAGTGTTGGGATATTTTTTTCGAGCAAAAACGGGTTGATAAACCAATGTTTCATAAAGCCGAAACGAAAGAAACTCATCCGGACAAAATTTGACAAATTCTACTGGTGGTAGAGCTCCAGTGACGGAGCTCGCGGGCGTAGGCACCACCGCATTACCTAATATACTTGCCGCTACATGGTAGTGTTCATCACTATCGTGTTCCGGTCAGGTGGTAATGTACGGCCCTGTAATTTCCGGCACAGAGGCATAACACCTAATGTCTCAAGAGTGGCAGCGCATCTGCATTTTGACCTCTGGTCATTGTGTGGTTGTCTATAGGCTGCAGTCATCACTTAACATCAATGTGAACTGCATGCTTGTTTGCCACTTTTATTACACAAAAAAAAAAAAAAAAATTTACACTGCCGCAAAACTGGTACAGAAAACTGATACCATTTCACCCGCATGTCCTAAAGGCTCCAATTCTCCGGCAGTCTCCAAACGAGGATAAAACCACGTCACGTTTTCGCTCACACACGAATAAACACTACGTATGGCAGAAGCGAAACGTTTACGCAAACTTAAAGGGCGTAGTTTGCACCACTTTACGTTTGAATGGGTTTTCCGTTTGATTTCCGGGACAACAATGGGGCACGTTAGGCATGTGGGAAAGGCAAAAACGTTAAGTTCGGTTAACCACTAAGTTGAAGTAATTTGGATGTTGAAGGGTTAACTTGCTTTTCAGATTCATGGCAATCTGGTAATTATCCAATGTATAATATTTCAGATTACTCAACCTACAATTAAATTAAGTGTTGCTTTAAGTGTAGTAACTAGTAGTTTTTTACTGGTGGTAGAGCTCCAGTGACGGAGCTCGCGCGCGTAGGCACCACCGCATTACCTAATATACTTGCCGCTAAATGGTAGTGTTCAACACTATCGTGTTCCGGTCAGGTGGTAATGTACGGCCCTGTAATTTCCGGCACAGAGGCATAAGACCTTAGGCCTCAGGAGTGGTAACGCATCTGCATTTTGACCTTGGTCTTTGTGTGGGTGTCTATAGGCTGTAGTCATCACTTAACATCAATGTGAACTGCATGCTTGTTTACCACTTCCATTACATAAAAAAAAAAAAAAAAAAACTAGCATTCAAGTTTGTTACTAACACATTTTGTATTTATATGGATCTTATAATCCAAACTTAATGACTTTATTATTATTATTTCAATCATATATCTCTGTTTCTTAAAATTTAGGTCATAATAATATGTACAAGAACACAATCAAGCTAAAGCTTCAGAATTAGAAGCAAAGGATAACTATTCGATTTATCTTTTTGGCAATTTTATAATTCGGTATCGTGAGTAATGCATTAATTGTTAACGTTTTGCGTAAGTGTATTTTATATAAGAACGTTAAAACAATTGCGAATGTGGATGGTTGCAGAGGCCCAGGAAGACTAAGACTGACCTACCATGACCAAATAGGTCGAGTTCTGTCTGATGGTGGGGTCAAAAGACTTAGGAATCGGCGTGCATGTATGAAGAGAATGTTGAAGGTAGACGAGGCACGAGAGGTTTGTCAGGACCGGGATATCTGACGCTCTACACTCTCTGCCTACCCCGTTAGGGACCTGGTGTGAAGATACATAAATACATACACGTTAAAACAAGTAATACACAACACCAGCAACAGACGTTTACGTAAACGTTAAGGGAGTTCGTGCCACTGTACATTCGAATGGGTTTTCCGTTTGATTTCCGGGGAAACAAGACACAATGGCGCGCATCACACGTTACGTGGGAAAGGCAAAAACGTTAATTTCGTGCGACCAATGGGTCGGAGTAATTTAGACGCTGAAGGGTTCACTTGTTTCCATGATGATCTCGTCGATTTAGCCGTTCCGTATACATACATATGTATACGAAATGGTTAAATATAATATAAAAAAAACGTAACTTCACGCCTGTAATCCCGAAGAGGTAGACAGAGGTGCGTGCATTCAAGCATACATGCAAACACCCACGATTCGCCGGTTACGTTTTGGCCCATGTAACAGGTGGCGAGCCTGTTGACATCTCCGGGCACATTACCAAAATTCGAGGTACTGGGAAATTTCCAGAAAATGGAAAAATCCCAATAGAACCAGAGATAAAGGACTTTACACCATTATCTCTGATAACCCCCTACCCGGGAATCGAACCCAGGACCTCAGCGTAGTAGTAGTGGCCTGCTACCACTAGGCTACCGAGGCAGTTTAAAAATATATTATAATATTATATTTAAATATTTAAAAATATATAAATATATATTATATTTAAATATTTAAAAATATATAAATATAATATAACATATAATATAAAATAAATATATTATAAAAAGGTAATATTTTGTTGTTTGTTTGTTTGTAATAGGCTCAATAACCACTGGACCGATTTTAAAAATTCTTTCGCTATTCGAAAGATACATTATCTACGGGTAACATATGACTATATATATAACAAGGCTATATTTTATTTTTAAAGAATATTATTTCACAAGCATGTGTTAATGCGAAATAATATAAAAACAAACATAGGCTATATTTTATTTTGGAAAAAATAGGGTTCCGTAAGATATTTGGGTTTTTCAGACACAAGGTGTAAAAAATCAACCAGAAAAGTTACTTATTTTGCGTACGCTGCTTAAACTATAAAAGATATCGAGGAAGACTTTAGGCTATATCTATGTATAATCATCACGCTCAGACGAATAGGAGAGGGTAGGCAACATTGCACCGCGCGGAGCCGGGGCGGGCCGCTAGTATAATATATTATTATGTTGTTTAAATTACCTAATTTCTCTCGATACTTTTGTCACTCACCGACACACGGTCAGCTCTAATTATGAATGAAACGAACAGCGTGCCCATAGCCAAGTATGTAGGTACGTACCAGTTTTTTTAAGCTTGTCAATCTACTTTGCTTTATCTTTACGTCGCTTCCTTCAAACCAACGTTGATTTTTTTATTATATTACATAGATCTTTGCATTTACACACTGTACAAAGACGAGTCTAAAACGAATCACGAGTCAAGGTGGCAGAGTGGCCAAAGGCGGCCACCTTTGCAAAATTTCGGCGTGAAGAGAAGTAAAAAAAGTACGATACCAACTTTTACATAGAGTTCTGTACCTGTAAGTTTACTTATGTCTACACAGGTGTCTTCTTGTTTTCCAAAAAAAAAACTAACATAACATATTTAAAAAAACATAAATATGTTTTTTTAAATATGTTATGTTAGTTTAGAATTTTGATCAGTTAAATAACTGATCAAAATTAAGCGGTAATTTTTCATTACAGCTACCTTTGAACATTTTTTTAACATTTCAACAAAGATGATTTTGGTTTACTGTGAAATTTCTTAATTAAAGCAACAATAGTTAATTCAGATACAATTTGATTGACTTCATTTAAATTCAACAGCAAAATTTTAACAAACGCAGTTTCAGTAAAGCGAGGCTCCAAGATGTTTTAATATTATATTTAAACTAAACTTATAATCACGCTGAAACTTTTTCCTGAACTTGAACCGCTTTCGACAGCCATGTTTTGCGAAATAAATTTGTATATCACTTATTCTGCGCGTGCCAACTTGATTGAATCTCAAGCCTTCAAAGTAAAACTGGAGACTCATTGAAAAACAACCTACCACAAAACTTGGCTCAGCGTAACGAAGGGAATTTCACTGAAAAAGGTATTCCGAGCGATCGCTGAAGAAACACTGTGCTTCGTAAACAAAGGTTGGTTTTACTGGCGAAAATTCTCGTTACAAACTTTGTTAAGAAGTTAGCGCACTTCACTTCGGAAACTTTGAATGGGCGGCCCGACAAAAAACCACTGAAAGGTACGTGACTACCGGCGGGTTGGTAAATCGGGTTTTTACCTTAAGGACGAAAGCGGGTAGTTTTGTAACGTTCAGTGACCAATGGCGAAGTTATAAGATGAATTCGTTTGGGGTTTGTTTTCAGGAAGTAAGCTGCGGTAAATGGTTTCATTGAAATAAAACTAGTTTTCGGATTTATCTCGCGTATGATTGCTATATTCTTATGTTTGTAGAACGCTGTATGTATAAATTTATTAAATGTAGATTTCTATATTATAACCTGTATTTCAGCACCTATTTTACGTTTTCAACACAAACCAAAGGTTGGCTAGTTGATAATGCCATGTAGTAGCATCATGTTTACCTTATGTACCTTTTGTGTGTATTAAATTAAAAAAAAACAAATAATATGTATTATTCATTTAAATTGATTATTTAAAATCAACCCGACGATTTTCAGATTAAGTGATCTCGGGCAGACTGAGGTGACATTTGTCTGACAGTAGTTTGAAAAGTGATTAAGTGCAGCTACCTTCATCTATTTCGAAAACGTCTTGCGTAGCGTTCAGGATTAACACAAAATTTACTTTATATTATAAACAGGAATTTTGTGAGGGAATATTACTTTTTCTGGATCTTAAAAATGGTTTCATTTTATCATCTACTTGTGGTACTGGTGGTAGAGCTCCAGTGACGGAGCTCGCGGGCGTAGGCGCCACCGCATTACCTAATATACTTGCCGCTAAAGGGTAGTGTTCAGCACTATCGTGTTCCGGTCAGGTGGTAATGTACGGCTCTGTAATTTCCGGCACAGAGGCATAACACCTAATGCCTGAGGAGTGGCAGCGCATCTGCATTTTGACCTCTGGTCATTGTGTGCATGTCTATAGGCTGCAGTCATGACTTAACATCAATGTGAACTGTACGCTTGTTTGCCACTTTTATTACATAAAAAAATATCTACTATCAGAATAAGGGCAATATTTTACAAAATATTGCCCTTTATTTGTATGTTTGTGTGGGGTGTAGAGAATATTGAAAATAAAACGGATAAAATTTTATACTTTATATACCAATACTTTAATGGTCGCTAAATGTTTACTCTCAAAAATTGTTTGAAGAGTCTACCTCAATTTAATGGTTCCGTAGAATAATGACAAGAAACGAAATCATTATAGATTCGTCATGTCTGTCCGTCCGTCCGTATGTCACAGTAACTTTACTCCGAAACTACTGGGGATACAGTATTTATTTCCAGTAGTTTTGGATATGTATTTTCAGTTTAATAAGGCAATTGAAATCTATATATATTTTATTGATTTTCTATTTGTGTTTACGCCTAACAAAATTTTACTGGTGGTAGAGCTCCAGTGACGGAGCTCGCGGGCGTAGGCCTAATATACTTGCCGCTGATGATAGTGTTTAGAACTACCGTGTTCCGGTCAGGTGGTAATGTACGGCTCTGTAATTTTCGGCACAGAGGCATAACACCTTAGGCCTCAGGAGTGGTAACGCATCTGCATTTTGTCCTTGGTCTTTGTGTGGGTGTCTATAGGCTGCAGTCATCACTTAACATTAATGTGAACTGCATGCTTGTTTGCCACTTTCATTACATAAAAAAATAGAATATTTCTTATGACTTTTCATTTATAGAATACTCTATGAATGCTTATAAACCGATGAATTAAGGTACGACTTTGAACTCGGGCAGCGGCAGCACTGCTGCGGCTGCCGAGTTCGCTGTCGCAGCACCATATTTCTCTATTTTCTATTGCATTGCTGCCGCGACAGTGTCGCGTAGCTCGGAATGTAATCTCATATAAACTCATAGCTTTTATATGGAGACCAGAAGTGCTGCGGCAGCACTGCAGTGGCAGCATTGCTGCGTGCTGCCGAGTTCACAATCGTACCTTAAGAGGCCTATTCGGTTTTTAAAAGTACTTCTCACTCTTCTCAATAGACATATTTTCTGAAACTCGAACGTTTTTACTATAATTGAAACTACGGTCTTTTTCCTACATAATCCTAAGTACCTTTGTAGTTGCGTACCAGGTACAGGATTAGCGTCACATTAACTATGTACTAAGCTCACTTAACGCCATAATCCGTCTGTAAGTGTCACAAGGCTGGTAACAGCGTCTGGCACGACTCTCATCAGCTGTTCTAAATTATTTATGCCTTTTCGTTTATTTATACGTTTCGTTGTGTATAATATGTGAATAGATGTGTTTTAACTAGTTAAATCCTAGTAATATTATTAATGTGAAAGAAAAGAAGTTTATGAGTATGGATGCATGGATGGATATGTTACTGTACTGGACGGATTTGAATGAAATTTTACCGGTGGATTGTAGCGGTGTAAAACGACGAGTGATTTGAAGGGTCGCGGGTTCGATCCCCGTACCGGCACAAATATTTGTATGGCCTACAGATACAGATATTTGTTTCGGATCTGGGTGTTTGTGTATGTGTATGTGTTGTGTGTGTTCAACGGCACCCACGATACAGGTTTATAACTAGTGTGGGGCTGTGCGTGTAAGCGTATTTATTTAATTGTATTATTACATTTACACCGCATTTATTTAATTGTTCCTCGGTAACGTACGTTAATTAACTCAAAAATATTCCTTTCCGATATTTAATTTTATTCTGATTCATGCTAATAATGTACGCATTATCATTAGCTTTTACTTATTAGCAACACCCAGTGGTTAATTAAGGGTCCTCAGATGTACGTTATTACATGTAAAGGGATTCTGTATTAGCTTTGCTTCCATCCACCATCAGTAACAGAAGCAAAGCTAACTTTGACGACCCGGTTAGTCCAGCGGCTTAAGATGACCATTTGATTCGAAGAGTCGCGGGTTTGATCCCCGCACCGGGACAAATAGTTGTATTGACCTACAGATATTTGTCCCGGTGTGGCGATCAAACCCGCGACTCTTCGAATCAAATGGTCATCTTAAGCCGCTGGACTAACCGGGTCGTCAAAGTTAGCTTTGCTTCTGTTACTGATGGTGGATGGAAGCAAAGCTAATACAGAATCCCTTTACATGTAATAACGTACATCTGACCATTTGATTCGAAGAGTCGCGGGTTTGATCCCCGCACCGGGACAAATAGTTGTATTGACCTACAGATATTTGTTCGGGTCTGGGTATTTGTGTATGTGTTGTATGTGTAAAATGGCACATACGACATAGGTATATACCTACTGTGGGGCTGTGAGTGTAAGCATATTTAATTTGTTATTTTTTTAGTACAGATTTTTGCCATTTATTTTCATTTTTGTTTTATTTTTAATTTTAATTATTGAGCACTATTTGAATCAATATCCAAATACGTGTACCTGTACATTAAAGGTACACGTATTGTACGTATATATATACGAGTAAGTTAGAGTTAGTTCATTAAATAGGTACATTTTACTGGTGGTAGAGTTCCAGTATTATAGAAAGAAAGAAATAGTTTATTTTTTGACACACACAATACTTCACTAAATATCTAAATAACCGATAATACCTAATAAAAAAAAAATAAAAAAAACAAAATAATAAAAACAGAAAAGACAAACTTAACACAACGGTATGATGTATGTGTGAGACCAAAAATATGGTACCCATCTCAGCTGATTGCAGTAGTTGGCACTACAGCGCTGGTGTTCTGATGGGACCACCGTAAGTGGCTTTGCGAACTACAAGCCGCCGAACTACACAAAACTTCCATGCATACTAATGTTATATTTATAATAATAACAAATAAACGTAACTTCACGCCTGTAATCCCCGAAGGGGTAGGCAGAGGTAAATGAATGCATTCAATCATACATGCAAACACCCACGACTCGCCGGTTTCGTTTTGGCCCATGTAACAGGTGGCGAACCTGTTGCCATCTCCGGGCACATTACCAAACTCCGGGGTACTGGGAAACTTCCAGAAAATGGAAAAATCCCAATAGAAGCAGAGATAAAGGATTTTAAACCGTTATCTCTGATAGTCCCCGACCCGGGAATCGAACCCAGGACCTCCAGCGTAATAGTAATGGCCTGCTACCACTACGCTACTGAGGCAGTTAACATTTTAACAACAAATAAATTAAACACATAATCAAATTACACACTCTCTGCCTACCCCGTTAGGGACCTGGCGTGAAGATACATACATACATCATTAAAATCCAAATATTTGGTGGCGTGGTATCAAACATGTTTGTTAAACAATATAAACATGCTGTCATCTGTCACCATGACAAGTGACAAGTGACAGGTCTCAGAAAATTCATGGCATGACAAAATAGAAAATATTATTGATAGTTACTATAGGTCCATACCCCTGTATAACTATCACAGACACAAAACAACTTATGTCTCAGGGGTGGTATCGTATTTGCGTTTTGAAATGTGTAGTATTTGTGTGGGCATAGGCTGCAGTCATCACTTAACATCAATGCAAACAACATGCTTGTTTGCCTCCTTCATCACATAAAAAAAATAACTTCACCAATACCCAGTTGGCCGGTTTTTTTATTCATGCATCACAATTTGCTACAGCAGTTGAAAAAGTTAAAGTGCGAATTTTACGAAAACGGCAAGATATTCACGCAAGACGCCAACGTAAATGGGATGAATTTAAATTTTAAAATTCAGTGATCATCCCACCATACTGCGCTGGCTAAATAAGAAAACAACGTTCCGGGTGGATGGATATCGGATGGGAAGTGGGGTGGAAACTGTAACGATTGTCGCTCGGGTTTGTATCTCTATGGAGAGTTTGTTTATAAAATTGAATCATCTGATCAAAGAAGCGTCGAATCAAAACCACTGTTTGAAAACGTAAATAGTTGGCGTCATTGGATAAGAAATTATAAAACAGTCTGATTGTATTTACGGTTGACTTAAGTATAAAAAGTAAGTGATTGACTGCCAGATTTTTCTCCTGAAGTCCTGCTATATTAATGCCTTAAGAATAAATGACATGAGTTATGAATTGAAAATTCAATTATCATCCCACCAAACTCTTCTGATTAAATAAGAAAATTTTGTTCCGGGTGCATGGATATCGGTTGGGAAATGGTGTGAAAACTGTGACCCGCTTTTGTATTTTTGTAATGAATTGGGTTATGCGGTTGAATCATCTGATAAAAATGCATGCATTCAAGCATACATGCTAACACCCACGATTCGCCGGTTACGTTTTTGGTCCATGTAACAAGTGGCCAGGGTGTTGCGATCTCCGGGCACATTACCAAACTCCGAAGTACTGGATAACTTCCGGAAAGTGGAAAAATCCCAATAGAACCAGAGATAAAGGATTTTAAACCGTTGTCTGTGATAGCCCCCGACCCGGGAATCGAACCCAGGACCCCCAGCGTAGTAGTAGTGGCCTGCTACCACTAAGCTACTGAGGCATACTTCTCATACTTGCATCTATAATAATATTTTTGTCGCATTTCTGCTTCACGCCGCTTCTTCACTCGTATTGGCAAATCAAAATGCAAATTGGTGAAATCAAACGCATAAATAAAATACGAATAACAAAGATTACGGCTACCTATTTTGAATGTAACACAGAAATCCAAAAAAACACTGCCTCCCAATACGAATCGTTTCGCATAAGACTTCATCCATTGCTCACTCATAAAGTAAAACTTTCTCGCTGAATATAATAAACCTAGACAACTAAATGAACATACAGGAATGGGACTGTTTCGAAATGTTACACAGTGGTTGCGTCTTGACGGGCCAATATATCCTCTGGATATATATTTCAAGCTTCCAAGCGATGTGTTTTGTTTCTTACCACGTTGATACGTATAAAAGAGATGGTAATTGGATTTGCGACTCGCAAATGTTAGCTTATCGGTAAAAGGCTTTGTTTTCTATTCACATAGTCTTTTGTTGGTCGGGTTATTATTTTGATCATTGTTTTTGATAACAAAAGACTAATTTTTGCACATGTGGATAGTATTATATATTTCGTGTAAAATGTGTTTTGCTTGGACAGTGCTCTAAGCCGCGGACCCACCGAAGCGCACGCTGTGCACGGGCACGAAACGCATCGGTTGACAACCTGGGTCACTGTTTCCACTGCAGCACGCGCTACACACGAACCTCACGTGTCACGACTGTATTATACAGGCATCGCTTCTTCGCCCCTCTCACCCACCACCCCAGCCCCGCTTCCGTGCACCACATGGTCCGCGTGTACAGCCACGCAGGGGGTCCTGGGTTACAGTGGATGCAATCTCATATATTTTCTTGCTAGGCGAATCTTGACCTACGTGCGTGTCCTGTCCGTGCGCTGCGGTGGGTCTGCGGCTTTACTGATAACTAGTGGCCCGCCCCGGCTTCGCACGGGTGCAACAATAGTAGGTTTTTTATGTAATGGAAGTGGCAAATAAGCATGCAGTTTACATTTATTTTAAGTGATGACTGCAGCCTATAGACACTAACACAAAGACCGAGGTCAAAATGCAGATGCGTTCCTGACGCCTTAAATGTTTTGTCTCTGTGATCGTTGTTACGGGGACATACATGACCATCTAACCGGAACACGATAGTGCTGAACACTACCATTAGGCGACAGATTAGATAATGTGGTGGTGCCTACGCCCTGAAGCTCCTACACTGGAACTCTACCACCAATGATGAAATTGCGATTCTTTTAAGGTCTAAGTATTATAATATGTTACATTTCCTATTTATATGTATGTATATTTATTATTATTTATGTATTATATATATATATGTGTGTATTGTATATATTTATATATATGTAGTATATATATATGTATGTATGTATTTAATAAGTAAGTTTATTATCGATATTTTACTATTTGCTTATTAAATCATATAATATGTCATTATGGTTAGTAAATATTTTAGTTTATAACTTAATTCTCAATGCACCAACATATTTTTTCTTTCTCAACACAACCCCAAGGTTGACTGGTCGAGAATGCTTCATAGCATTAAGTCCGCCTCATGTACTTGTAAGTGCAAGAAAGTTTAAATAAATAAATAAATAAATAATTAAATTTAATGATTATCATTAAAACACTATTAGTAATCAAACCAAAGTTGGATCGCTTTTCAGCTTTTAAAGCTTCGGGCAGACTGAGGTTTCATTGAAATAAGTTGTCAAAGTGTTTGTGACCTAAAATGTCTATGGAGGTATAGGATACCTTGTATATCTAATACGTGGATTTACCCTACTCACCGACAGCTGCTGTAGTTACCCCGTTCAGAACATATATCATTGATATCAGATTCAATTTAGGGTTTAACGACAGATTCAGACTTTGAGTCGCCAACTTCATGCTCAATTAAATTTAGGTAAACGCTTGTCTATGATTAAAGACGCTTATTTTCTTCTGTTGCTAATTGCAAATCAAATGCGTCTGTGTAAAGATTAAAAATTAAATTATTAAAAATTAACTGCCTCGGTAGGCTAGTGGTAGCAGGCCACTACTACTACGCTGAGGTTCTGGGTTCGATTCCCGGGTAGGGGGTTATCAGAGATATTGGTGTAAAGTCCTTTATCTCTGGTTCTATTGGGATTTTTTTTTCATTTTCTGAAAATTTCCCAGTACCACGAAGTTTGGTAATGTGCCCGGAGATGTCAACAGGCTCGCCACCTGATACATGGGCCAAAAACGTAACCGGCGAATCGTGGGTGTTTGCATGTATGCTTGAATGCATACATTTACCTCTGCCTACCCCTTCGGGGATTACAGGCGTGAAGTTACGTTTTTTTTATTTTTGCCCAGGCATACTAATCAGTATAAAATCATTCTTGTAATTGTTGTCATTAGATGGGTATGAGACAATTTTTAAATGTTGTATTAATGTTTTTTTACAGCTATGCATTTGTTTATACATTGGGATAAAACTATTTTTACGGATTTATCACGTGTATATGAGTTTTGAAATCAACCCGACGTTTCAGTTCCTTTTCAGCTTCCTTGGATAAATTTAAAATAAATGAATTGTACTTGTTCTGGTGGTAGAGCTCCAGTGGTAGCGCATCTGCATTTTAAGTCACTGTCTCTGGTCATTGTGTGAGTATCTATAGGCTGCAGTTATCACTCAACTTCAATGTGAACTGTATGCTTGTTTGCCTCTTCCATTACGAAAAAAAATAATTAAAGAACATTTCACGGATTGAAGAAATCTGACACGAATATTGAAGCTTACAAAGGAATGGATTTTTTTCACTTAACATCAATGTGAACTGCACGCTTGTTTGCCACTTTTAGTTCATAAAAAAATCGCTTAATATACGCACTTACCTACGCGAGATAAATCCGTAAAAATAGTTTCATTTCAATGAGTGTAGATCGCGAAGATCTAAGTGCTTATACGGTTTTATCAATCATGACAACTTAGAACGAAAGTCCATAATGAAAAAAATATTCACAAAATATATTTCACATGTTCCTTATGCGACTCGGAATTCACTGAACCGAGTTCTGTACGACGTAAAAGTTAGATAAACTCCGTGAGCCAGTGAAAATATACACCCTGGGGGAAATCCACCAATTCTATATATCCAATATGCGGCCGGGATTACGCTATACTCTGATTTAAAATTTCCGTTAAAATTTTCCCCTTGACGTCGTATTTCGTGACAGACGACATGCCGCGCCTTACGTGGGTATTCAAATATTTACGTTAAACCTTGCGAACCGCGATGTATACAGCTGGTAATGATAGTGAGCTCGGTTAATATATTATTTAAAATGACTAAAACTGACATTAGATATTCAAGTGCTGGTGAATCTAGTAGTAAATCTATATATAAAAGTCAATTGCTGTTCGTTAGCACAGTAAATAGATTACAAATATCTTATGTGTCGTTAGTCTCGCTAAAACTCGAGAACTGCTAGAACGATTTGGCTAATTTTGGTTTTGAATGATTTTTGGAAGTCCAGGGAAGGTTTAAAAGGTAAGAGAATATGAAGAAATTGAAGGGAAATAGTAAAAATTACAAATTCATTTTTCCGTATTTAGTAGTCCGTATCTACCAAACCTTTGACACATTATTTCATTGTGGCAAAACGAAGTTTTCTGGGTCAGCTAGTTTATTATACATATAAGAAGGCGTAAAGTTTTTTATTTTGTTTAATTCTTTTCGTACAACCAACCAAAGTTGCTTATTTGGCCTACAGAATTTTTACCGAAACTCAAGTACATAATCGTGAAGTTAGAAGGACAATTGAAACATTTGCGTGAACATTTTGTGAAGATATTCCAAAGATCAGCAATAAAATCACCGCCAGATGAAAGACATTTCATCACTATCTCGAGTTCTTAACATTGAAATCGCTCCTCCAAATCGTAATCGATCAAGTACTGACCTAATCAGAACTCTGCGTATTACACAGGAATAGACATCAGAATGGCAGAGGGAGTGCATTACCTTCGTCGTTGACGTGGTCAAGTCTATGGTCACGCCTTCCCGTCGTTGGTGTCTCCTCTAAGATCATTAACGTAATTAAAGACCTTTCCAGAGTAGAGGTTTCTCCAGAATGCTGGAAGACCTATACTTTGCCGATTATCTATGTCGATTGAGTCACACACACGCTGACATGCAAGCTCGACGATCTGCAATTGTTAGCGCTAAAATAGGTCCACAAATCAATGCTAGGAAGGCCAATGAGATGCGTGCTGAAGTGAGGAATACGTCACCGTTGTTGCTTGGTAAGATGTAGAGTCGAACGCATCCACAAATTCACATATCTAGGCAGCGTTTTTTTTTATGACGAAGGATTAACAGACAAGCAGACGGGCCACCTGATGGAATGTGGTCACCGTCGCCTATGAACATTTGCAACACCAGGGGAGTTGCCAACGCGCTGCCAGCCCTGAAGGACTCTTATGACGCCAGTTTTGAAGAGCCCCATATTGCAGCGCCGGGGCAAGACCTCAGAGGGAAGTTCGTTCTATAATTTGTCCGTCGTGTCGGAGGCTAGAGGAACACAGGATGATGTGACTTCAGGGATCGCTAAAGCCTGAGCTACTTTCGCATAGTTTCGACCCGTCTGACCGTCACGAAAGCTGACTCATAGAGTTAAGCCCCGAATTTTTGGGTCCAAGTCTAAACTGCAGATACATTAAAAAGTAATATCGAAGCGAACATTTTGCTGGCTCGACTTGCAAGTCGTATATCAGGAAAGTCGCAGATACATTAGATCGGAAGCCGCAATCTGCTGTCAGCGTTGAGTATCTACTAACCGATCATTCGATGCGACGTTTGGCGACGCCTCTTTCGAGTTCAGGAGACGACGTAACGCGCAAATCGAAATTCGATTTTATAATTTCACCAGCGGATAATTTGATTGGTTCGACATGTACTTTATGTAGATTATCATTGGATTTAAAATTGCAAGGGAATTAATATGTTTATTTTGAAGGTATATATCAAATTTATTTTTTAATATGTGCGTATGTATTTGGATAGAAGAGGCAACATGGTAATTAAGAGTTTGAGTTCCGTGTTCTGTATCTAAACTATGGTTATTGCATATGTATTTTGCAGGGGTCTTGGGTTTGATTTTCGGGTACCAAAAATTAGTTCCTTAATCTTTTTTACATTTCCTTGAAGTTTCCCAATGGATCAGTCAGAGTGTGAGATGTAAATCGCCACCTTTTTCATGAGACAAGATGTAACTATCGAATCGTGGGCGTTTGCACGAATGCCTGAATGTATTCACATGTGCCTACACCTTTTTGTGAGTGAATTTTGTGAGGTGTGCGCATTTTTTGAGATAAACGTGCGCAAAATCATGCCTTCGCCGATGTTTATGTAGTGTAGGGCACAAAATCAAAAATGACAAACATTTTTGTTCAGTCTCTGTCACGCATGGCGTTTCCTTTAATTACTACACAGATTACAATAAGAGCATATATGCGTTGCTTCACGTAAAGTAAGCTACCAAGTCACACCGCGGACACTCCGCCAAAATTCCATACAAACGCTTAATTTGGTTTCCATTACACAGACATCAATCAGTGACGTGTATTTACACGCACACCTGTGTGCGTAGCACGTACAAAATACCAAACGTCGCCCATAAGAGGGGAAGGGGTTGAGTGATGCAGGGAAATCGGGTGGGACGTCGAAGTGTCTCTGACCAAATTTTAGAGGTCAGCAGTCACCAGTAAATAAACCAAAATAATATAGGTAGGTTACTGAATCGTTAGATCGAGGGCGATATCAAAATATAAGGAAATGAAATGAAAATGAATTTAAAATTTATTTAAATATAAATAACTTGATCAAATTCAGTATCCAAATCTGTTTGAAAGTAAGCACAATTTAACTACCATTTAACAAGTCTCGTCACGATTCCGCCAACGAAATAACTTTATCGCCAAATTGAATCCCAATATCAGTTAGATTTCTTTCCCATTACGAAGGGAAATGTTAGGGCGTTAAACATTAACTGTTTTATGGGCCCTTAAACTGAGAGTTAGGGCAAGGTGAAAGCTGATCGAAGGGTACAAAAAGGTTCAGCTTTGATGTACAATAATTTGATTTGAAATGATGGATTTGATGAGATTGGGTCCAAGGTACGGCATATATGGAAGCTGGATGCCTATAGTCATTTGGAGTTATTGAAATTGGACTTTGAATTTTGATGTCACACGGCCGTGCATTACATTGTTTTGCCAGGAGAAGTTTTCGTAATTAGGATGGCAATAATTATCGATATTATTATTCACGCATACATATTACTGACAGGGGATCATCGGATTGTATCAGAAAAAAATCAGTTTTAAGCACAATCTATAAGGACAGGTTCTTTATGCAGCAGAAAAAAAAAATTATGTCAAGTACTTACTGGTGGTAGAGCTCCAGTGACGGAGCTCGCGGGCGTAGGCACCCTCGAATTACCTAATATACTTGCCGCTAAATGGTATTGTTCAGCACTATCGTGTTTCGGTCAGGTGGTATTGTACGGCCCTATAATTTCTGGCACAGAGGTAAATCACCTTAGGCGTCAGGAGTGGTAAGGCATCTGCAGTCATCACTTGAGATCAATGTGATGTGCATGCTTGTTTGCCAATTCTATAACATAAAAAAGTATTTTTTGGGTATGTAGATGAATGAGCTAACAACCATACAATTCACACTGATGGTAAGTGAATATTGTAACCGATAAACATCTACTTAAAAAGATTGCAGACATTTTCTCCGGTCTAATATCTAGTTCTATTGGGGTTTTCCATTTCCCAGAAATTTCCCAGTACCTCGTAGTTTGGTAAGGTCCGGAGATGTCAACAAGTTCGCCACCTGTCACATGGGTCAAAACGAATCGTGGGTGTTTGCATGGATGCTTGAATGCATGCATTATACACCTCTGGCTAACCCTTCGAGGATTACAAGCGAGAAGATACGTTACCTTTTTTAATTCTTCATCACGCATCACCCAATCTACGTTCTGGGCCTAATAGGAAAGTATCACTTGGCACACAATTTCCTTAACGCAAAGCACTTTTTAAAGAGATCCAACATTAAGATAGAATGCTAATTTATTCATTGGCAAGAAAGAAGGAGGAATAAGCCTACTGGATATTCAATTTAATCTTCAGTTCGTAATTTACTTTTGATGTTAAATTAAAAACTCATCTTGCCCCTTGAGAACGGAATTCATTGGGTTTATCATATTTTTTGTAAAGATACCAAACAGTTCTCTTAACAAGATGTATTTAATTAATTATTTATTTCAAAAACATCTCTGAAATGGGTTTATTGTTTTAGTACACTTTAGTTGAAGCTCATCCTACACAGAGAGAAAAGAAACTCAATGTCTCAATAAAATTTATAACTAACTAATGTAACCCACTTCTTAACTGATTCTAAATACACTAGGCCATAGTTTTTGTATGGAATTTGTTGTGTATATATTTATTATCGACATATTTTTGCTACTAAAATCCATAAAAGAAGCAAGCGCAATGTTTTATTTTTCGCAATAAGACATGCGAGTGAATTTAGAGAGTTTCTGGCTGTTAAAAAAAAAAATAATAATGGCAATCCAGAATACGTCTCAATAATAGGCACGAGTCTCTCCCCTCTTGGGAGGAGGCCTGGAGCTTACTCCACCACGCTGCTCCAATGCGGGGTGGAGATAAGGGTTAGTGGCCATCCCACTATCGGATGTTTCAAACCGCCCATATGGCCTCCGACAAGGTTTAACGACTGCTATCTATCGACAACAACCGGGACCGACGGCTTAAAGTGCCCTCCGAAGCACGGAAACGCGCATTTTAATTTGTCGATCACCCATCACACACCGATCGCGCCCGTATCACTTAACCGAATAGATCGCTTCCGATCTACACCAGCAGCGATGCCATGATCGCTTCTTGTTAAAAAAAAAAAAATACTTGCGGCCAAATTTTGATAGGCAACCTAGTGGACATAATATATTCTGTAAATTATAAATATGCGTAAAAATTAAGTTTGCAGCATATCAGGATAAACGAAATGATTCTGCAGTGGGATTCTAACCTACAACTGCCTCTATTTTCCACATTTGATACATGTCACGGTGACAATTATAATATAGGCAAAACCAACATTAACAATTTCGTAAGACAAATCGCTATTGACGACAATATTCGTATATCATACCGCGCCTTTTGTTTCTTGGTACATTTATTATTTGTCATCATGCCCCCTCCCCTTTTTACCCTAATCCGGCTGATATTCTTCTCGAATGAATATTAACAATGGGGATACCCAGTTTAAGTGGTCAGCAAACTTGTTATAACTCATAGGGCTGATTTACATTATCTTAGTGTTTAGGAGAGTATTTTGTGCTAACATCTGTGGTAAGATTTTTTATACGAAATATATTTTTTTGAATACTAAACTACTGGTGGTAGAGTGCCAGGTATAGGAGCTTAAGAGTGAGGCACCACCGCATTTTTTTTTTTTTTTTTATTTAATTGAAGTGGCAAACAAGCATGCAGTTCACATTGATGTTAAGTGATGACTGCAGCCTATAGACACCCACACAAAGACCAAGGTCAAAATGCAAATGCGTTACCACTCCTGAGGCCTAAGGTGTTATGCCTCTGTGCCGGAAATTACAGGGTTGCATTGCCTGTCTGTTGCCAAACCACCAATATCGTGTTTCGGGTAAGATCGTATTGTATGACCTTGTAATGTTAACGAACAATATACACAAAGAGACTCTGCTACTAAACTTGATTTTATCTTTGTCATATTTATCGCATAAGTCATCATCTTATAACTAGTATATATAACTCACTTGATTTTATCTTTGTCATATTTATCGCATAAATCATCATCTTATAACTAGTATATATAACTCAAGCGAATTCATCGCCAATATTGTTCGAAAGACAAATTACACAACAAATGTCCGTGCATCGGTCCACGCCTTTTGTTTCCGAGGATATTTATTATTTGTCATCGTATTCCCGGGCAGGCTCGATATTCTTTACGGATATTAACGATAGGGACACGCAGTTCAATCGGTTGACAAACATGAAATAAATCCAAGATGCTCATTTTTATATTTATTTCGATAAATATAAATAAAGGCAACCCTTGATACGCCCCACTGCTGGGCACGATCTCTCTGCTTCTTGGGGGAGGCCTTTATTTGAGTAATAATAATAAATAATGGCAACCCATTATACGTCCCACTGCTGGGCACGAGTCTCTCCCCTTTTTTGGGGGAGGCCTGGAGCTGGGTGGGTTAGTCGCCAACCCACTGTTGGATGTTTTAAACCGCCCATAAGGCCTCCGACAAGGTTAAACGACTGCTATCTATCGATAGCAACTGGAACCGACTGCTTGACGTGCCCTCCGAAGCACGGAAACGCGCATTTAATTTTGCCACTAGCGGTCACCCATCACACTACCCGACCGCGCCCATAGTGCTTAACCGAGTAGATCGCTTACGATCTACATCAGCCGCCGGGCCATGCGCGCTTCATCATTCTTCATTTATTTGGATATCCGATGGTAACTTTTCGTTGGGAAGTTGTATATAGGGTAATTCTTGCGAAAACTTCATATATGCGATGCAACTCGGTCCTACGCCATCTTCCGCACTAGATAAGTGGTTTGTGTTTCTTCAGTGTCATCTCACACCGCTGGACTAACAGGGTTATCAAAGTATACATAATTCGAGCAATATCATCGGTAATATTGTACGAAAGACAAATAACACTACAAATGTCCGTGCATCGGTCCACGCCTTTTGTGTCCGAGGACATTTATTATTTGTCATCGTTCTCCCGGGCATGCTCGATATTCTTTACGAATATTAACGACAGGACACACAGTTCAATCGGTTGGCAAACATGAAGTCTTCCGAACCGTAAATCTAAAAAATCTTATTATTATGTTGGTAGGATAAACGATGCATGCTAGTCAAAATGAGCCGAATACAAAATTGATATATATTTTTTAGGGTTCCGTACCTTAAAAGGAAAAAAGGAACCCTTATAGGATCACTCGTGCGTGTGTCTGTCTGTCTGTCTGTTCGTCTGTCACAGCCAATTTGCTTCAAAACTACTCGACCGATTGAGTTGAAATTTGATATATGTATATATGTGAATTTGTAACCCAAAGATGAACACGTCAAGTAAAATAATAAATTTTAAACAGGGGGACCACTTTCGGGGGGTAAATCAGAAAATTTAAAAAAAAAATCGTAAACTGTGTCGTGTGACATATCAAATGAAAGAAGTTGTTGTCAGCATCTCAGATATATATTTTTTATAATTTTTGCATAAACAAATTTGAAGTTATTTAAGAAAAACGACCATTCCCCCCCCTATCTCCGAAACTACTGAACTTAAAATTTTGAAAAAAATGAGGAAAATAGTTCTTTGCCTATAGATTACTGGAAAACCTATAAGAAGTTTGAGTATTCAAATTAAATCGAAAATTCTTAATAATATAATCCCCCCTGCCGGTACCACCGTAACCGCTATGTCCCTGCATTTTAAATCTGTAATATTTTCGAAAATATTTATTTAAATTACGGAACCCTCACCACGCGAGTCGAACTCGCACTTGTCCGGTTTTCTTTTATATGTCATGAAGTAGCAAAAAAGCACACATTTTACATTGATGATAAAAAAAAATACAATTATGTAGATGTTAATAGAGTAACATGAATCACATGTGAGCATTTGCATTATTCAAACTACTTTGTTAAAAATGAGTCAGGGAATGGATTGATTGAATTGGTGATAATGGCTTGGTATTAATGAAACCAAAGATTTCAAAATTAAATCAAAAAGGGAAAGAGAAATTCGACGCTCGGATGTAGGCTTCGGTAGCTTAGCGGTAAAGCGGCTGGACTGGTTCTAAATTCACTCCCATGTGTTATTGTAAAAAAATCAAACACAACGTAACCAATACCTGTTTTTCCCTTTTAAAAAAAATGAAATAAAAAGGCATGCTCCGTTGGTTTGAGCATATGAAAAGAATGTCGAATGAGCGAATGACTGAACAGATACATACAATGAATGTGGATAGTTGCAGAGGCCCAAACAAACCAAGACTGACCTACCATGACCAAATAGGTTGAGTACTGTCTGAGTGACTTAGGAAAAAGTCTTAGAAGTCGGCGTGCATGTATGAAGAGAATGATGACTGTAAGAGAATGATGAGGCATGGGAGGTGTGTCAGAACCGGGGATATCTGGCGCTCCACGCTCTCTGCCTACCTCGTTAGAGACCTGGCGTGAAGATACATACACACATTTTTTTTGTTATTTTTTTTTTTGTAATTTGTACAGACCGAGTAATACAGCTATAGAAACATTATACACGTGTGTCACAGAAACAGAATAAATAATAACGTTATTTACTTTTCCTTTATTATATTCGCCATTGTAAACAGAATCGACGTCGATTACGACGAAATATCATACCTCGTTATGTTAATTAAGGCTTTCACGGTTCATAAATTGCTTTTTTGCGGCGCTTACTTACTGTAAAAATAAACCACTAGGTAGTTATTTCTTTGTTCGCAGCGTTTGGATATGAATTGAATATAAAAATAAAGGAAAGGTAAGTAAATTGCTCTTTAATTATTTTTTTTTTAATTTCAAATATATTCTTGCTCGTATTTGCTTCAGGGGATAGCGAAAAGTTAAACACGCCCAGTTATTCACCAGTTGTTATTTTATTATTGCTAGCGAACGCCCAATGGTTGAGATTCGACCGCAGTTCATGGAATGTTAGGTTCAGTACGAATTCTATAACAACATTTTATGGTAATCACTCCTTTTTTTTGTAAAATGCTTTTTACAGAATCTTCAAAAAAAATATTAAAAAATATGATATTAATTTAAAACACAAATTGTAAAAAGTTCATATGTACTAGATTATACTGTTGAAAGCATTAAAGAAGCAATGACTTGCATTATAGATATAAGAGTAGTAACACATGTCCGGGTTCAGTACGGCGGACCGAATCCGCCAACCAAATCCGCCCGAACGCACCGCATCGGACTTGATTATTAATAATTATGTTCGCCGGACTCCTATACACCAGGCCAGGGGTGCGACCGCCTATCGACATTGCTATTGTCCTTGTCATTGCTGTCAAATTTTCATGTTGTTTATGCTTTAACTTAATAAGAATAATCGAAATAATTTACCATTATCGCTTGTTTCTCAGCTACGAAAGTAAGAAAAACGAACAGATTATCACTACTGTTTTTAAAGTAGCTACAAATCGACATGAAAATTTGACAGCAATGACAACGACAATAGCAATATCGATAGGCGGTCGCACCCCAGATTTGGTTTGGAGAGTACCGAATCCGCTCCCCGCTCCGTTCCTAATCCGGACGTGTGTTACTATTATAACAATATAATAGGAATAATGGAAGAATCTTTCTTCCATTCTTCCTAATACGTAGGTAGTTATTTCTACATTTCTACGAAACCATTAAAAAAAATAAGATTATTAAATCACTATCTCTATACTTGGCGTCCAAAAATATTGCATGACTTAAATTATTTACTGTTTAAAATATTATTCCGCTTAGAATAAAATAAAGTCATACTAAAAAGATATTTCAGCACTTATTTGAGATCTGATAAAAGCATTTTTTAAGTGCATCTCTTGAAAAATATCCTTGCCTTGACATTTTGTGCATTTTTCGCAAGAAAAGTGGATCATAAATTATTATTATTTATGTCATGATAAAATTTATACAGTCAAGCTGTTTATGCTGCATTTTTTTAAAATTAAATGTTTTATAGATGCGGTCAAAATGTCCCGTTTTATTATAAAATACCATTATACTTAGGATTAATGGTAGTGTATACTGATTATACATAATAGAGGTATGTCAGAACCGGGATATCTGGCACTCTACACTCTCTGCCTACCCTGTTAGGGACCTGGCGTGAAGATACATACATACCATTACACTTATTAAATAGGATAAACCGACAGTCATTGGACAGCTAAGCGAACAAAATATTTTTTTGACCGTCAATTATTATAATATATTACATACTAAAGGGATATTCTTAAACTAGATAAAAGTAGCTATCATGAGAATGATTCAAAAATTAAAATTTTTACTGGTGGTAGATCTCCAGTGACGGAGCTCGCGGGCGTAGGCACAACCGCATTACCTAATATACTAGTAAATAAAAAAATGGAAGTATTCAGCACCATTTTTTTTTATTCTCCATTTAAAGAGCTTGGTCAAAGACCATGACGCTCTATACGTTCACATGAATTACATTCTTCATTAAAAAAAATAATTAAACAACATTAGCTCATTGACAATTGATATAGTTGCAACAGTATTCTGGCGTCATCCGTAGTAGGATCTGCCAGGACACTGTTGCAATGTCCTATTTCTAATGAAGCCTTGCGATGAGCCTCACCTCGAACACATTCAACCAAAATATGGTATACGTCTTCCACTTTACCATATATACTACAATTAGGGGTATCAGATTGACTCATTAAGAACTTAAATTTATTAAATGGCACATGTCCGGAGCGAAGTCTCATCATTGTGACAAGTTCTTTCCTGGACAGGGCACACTCGGTCATCCATGGAGACCTCAACGGTTCCGGCTGTATTGTTCTATACCAGATGCCACATTCACGGGGACGTAGATCAAAGAACTCCTTCCATAATTCTACACAGTACTTTTTAACTTTATTTATGGTATCAGAGTAGAATGGCAAGATGTCTATCTGAACTCCATCTGAGGTTGCTTCTTTCGCTAATTGATCAGCCATTTCATTACCACTAAACCCTGTATGTGCTGGTATCCACTGAATATTGACATTTTTATTCAGCACTATCGTGTTCCGGTCAGGTGGTAATGTGCGGCCCTGTAATTTCCGGCACAGAGGCATAACACCTTAGGCCTCAGAAGTGGTAACGCATCTGCATTTTGATCTTGGTCTTTGTATGGATGTCTATAGGCTGTTTGTAATCTAAAAAATAATTATAAACTTGTTTGCCACTTACTTGACATAAAAAAAAATCTTTTCTCGAGTGAGAAATTGCAAAATATAAGTGTCACAAAAAAAAAATAATATCAAAAAAAAATTGTCATAGGACTTCATAATCATTGTGACAATGATTGGATTTTTTTTTTCATACAGTAATTGGACACATTGAAATAGCCTCAAAATATAACATTTATGAGTAACAAGTCCTACAATCAAACAATGTAAATTTTTATATATTATCGGTATTATATATATTATAGGTGTAAAAATGAAAAAAAAATGAAAAAAGGCATGCTCCGATGGTTCGGGCATATAGAAAGAATGTCGAATGAGCGAATGACTAAACAGATATACAATGCGAATGTGGATGGTTGCAGAGGCCCAGGAAGACCAAGACGGACCTACCATGACCAAATAGGTGGAGTTCTGTCTGATGGTGGATCAAGTCTTAGGAATCGGCGTGCATGTATGAAGAGAATGATGAAAGTAGACAAGGCACGAGAGGTTTGTCAGAACCGGGATATCTGGCGCTCTACACTCTCTGCCTACCCCGTTAGGGACCTGGCGTGAAGATACATACAATCAAACAAGTTTACCAGTAGTGTTTCTTGGCTTCTTACAACCAGGTCACAATTCTCAATCAGGTTTCAATTCTCTCACTAGTTCTCAAAGTCTTTATTATTGTATAGATGTTGTGTATGGGCAAAAAATATACTTTTTAATTTTTTTTAATAGTGTAATAAAATGTACTGAGAAACGGAACCCTACATTGTGCGTGGTCCGACATGCACTTGACCGGTTTGTTCGTGTAAAACACACAGTGATCCCTATATGTGAAGTACTTATTACAATCATCCTTTCACGTCATTTTATTTTTAAATGAAACCCTTACCCTACGTATTTGTAAGGTACAAAATATAATGAATATTTACCCCTACACTAATGAAAATCATTACCATTTAGCGCAATCAGCAGGCGGTATGAAAAAAAAGGCACAGAATATTTTAATAATAACCATAACAGAGGCTTTTTTCACCAAATTGCTGTTTAAATATTCCGTAAGCTATTTTTTTTCCCGGTTGTATGACTATCACAACTAGGGTTGCCACCTTTTTTTGCAATTAAAGTACCTACATTGGTTATTATAGGTAAGAAAAAAAAGTACATTGAATCAAAATAAAGTATTTTTTTATTTCTCTGTATTTTAATTGCCTTTTGAAATTCGTAGCAAATTCGTGTCCCGACTATACAATTGCACAGCATCTTTACAATCGATAATTTTTGTTTAATAAAAAATACTTGGGTATAAACTTTTCAAATTCACAAACTAATCAAATCATGCGAAATAAAGTATTTTCGTGTACTTTATTGTTCTCATAAAGTATAGAGTACAATTGCTTGAAATAACGTACAATACTTTATTATAAAGTACGGGTGGCAACCCTAATCACAACACTCATTAAGATTCAATTGCACCAAATTATATTTTGATTTTTTGAAATGTAATTGATGTGGCAAACTAGTATACAGTTCACATTGATGCTAAGTGATGACTGCAGCCTATAGATATCTACACAAATACCAGAAGTCTTTTACTGGTAGTAGAGCTCCAGTGACGGAGCTCGCGGGCGTAGGCACCACCGCATTATTTTATAGTCATTTGAAAATGACATAATTTATACAGTGTTAACAAATGGGCCTAGAAATAATATATATGGAACAGTGTCATTTTCCTTTGCCGGTGTAAATTACATTCTTTAGTTATAATAACAAATTATGAATGTAATGACCAGACATTACAAATACATAAATAAAATAAATTTCACTTTTACGGGTGGTAGAGCTCTAGTGACGGAGCTCGCGGGCGTAGGCACCACCGCATTACCTAATATACTTGCCGCTAAATGGTAGTGTTCAGCACTATCGTGTTTCGGTCAGGTGGTAATGTACGGCCCTGTTATTTCCGGCACAGAGGCTTAACGTCTTAGGCCTCAGGAGTGGTAACGCATCTGCATTTTGACCTCGGTCTTTGTGTAAGTATCTATAGGCTGCAGTCATCACTTAACATCAATGTGAACTGCATGCTTGTTTGCCACGTCCGTAACATAAAAAAAAACAAAATTAAAAAATATTCGCCTAGGTGCAATTCTTTTTAAAGAATATAAATCACTTTTAAAATCTTAACGATATTTTAATACTTATCCTGATTACAATACAGTAGGATTTCTCTCGTTTTTGACGAACTGTTAGCGCATTCATTGCGTATCATTTAAACGCACGTACCACCATTCAGTGTACTGATACGCGATCAGACTACTGATAGTGTGTTCGCATTCGTTTCGTGATGAATTGATGAATAAGGTGCCCGATGACGTGGCGTTTATATGCGTCGTTTTTTCAGTCGGGTAAAGAAATCAACAGTTATCACTCTAGCCGAATGACGTCCACAGCTGGACAAAGCCTTCCCGAAAGACGCCCACAATAGTGTCGTGAGTTATTAGATATTAGGGGAGAATATGCCATAATTCTTCTTATATTTTATATATTCTTCTCATATAAGTTCTTCCGCCACGCTTGGCGGGCAATTTCCTGAACCAAAAAACGGAATCCTGACTTCTGGCCCGAAGGCGTAGTGGTCCGAAAATTTCGGGAGGCGAGACGTACCCTCAGAAATAAACTAGTGATTTGGTGTCAGTGTTTAAGATTTATTTATAATGTATAGTATATTATTAATATAATTTTATTTTTAACTTTGTATATGTTTATAGTATGATATGGGCCCTAGTTGCCTGCAATAAATGATTCTATTCTTTTCTATTTTTTTTTCTTTTCTTTTTTTTATGTAGTAAAAGTGGCAATCAAGCGTGCAGTTTACATTGATGTTAAGTGCACATCCCACGTTGTTGTATTTACTACCGTTCTATAGGAATGGTTTGACCGCCATTGTGCGGTTGACTGACTGTGGGCGGTGGAGTCGTCACGGCCTACTGCCACACGACTTCGGAATAAAAAATATGTAAAATATACGCGTCGACTTGAGAACATATTCCGTTTTTTTTTCGCTGGTTTAAGTGTTTACAAACTAACTCTTTTTAGTACATCAGCACTAGCTCTCCACCTTGATCTGCCATAAAACTCAGTCACCAGTTTCGGAAACCCGGTCATATATCAGTGCTCTTATTACCTGTTACAGTCAGGTATTTCCCGTCAAAATCCGTCCTACTCGCTCGAGTATAGCAATTTAATCATATTTTACTACTCCTACTAACAACTATAGGACTTTATTCTCCATTCTTACCTTAAAACCTCAAGATGAAGTATCCAGTGTCATGGATGACAGACATATTAGGTATGTTTAGTCAATGTAAGCGCGTGTAATCATATTTATGCGAAACAAAAAACGATTTGAGACATGAAAGCTAAAGTGTCAGGATGGGCAACGCCACTTAGACCTCGGGTTTTTACCTATGTACAGTGCTCAACAATAAATATTGCAAATCGAGCCTAGGAAGGAGACTTCGGCTTATTTCGAGTCTGTAAAGCGTTATCTCGTTCGCACCGTACCTATTTGACGTTTGTCGACCATTTTAATCAAGTTTTGATCAATACCGGATTGTCAGTGCTTACGTAGGTAGTGTGCAACAGAGAAAACGCTCTACGAAGTCGAAACGAGCTGATCGTCCCTCTCACAGTCTCGATGTGCAATATTAATTGTTGAGTACTGTATATGCCTATTGGCTGCAATCACCACTTAACATCCATCCACACAACAAGCTTACAAAAAACTCAGCCTCCATTTTCCGTCCATATACCAGCGCCCTAATGTTGATACAGTTAGGTATTGTGAAAATAGTTTTAAGGAACATATTTTGAAAAGACCCTACTGAGTTTTGTTTTGGCAGGTTTTTTCTCAGTAATGTGGGCTTTGGAACTCTGCCAGTGAATGACAAAGAATGTCCCATATTTTTTTGTTTAGTCTTATCTTGCCGTTTGTAAAAGAAAGTATGGAACATTCTGTTGATACCTATTTTTATCATTAAGTTTGGACTATTATTTATTTTATTTTGTTTACTTTCACATATTAATCAACGTATCAGTTGTTATTCGCTTTAATTTTATATTTGTAATTTGACCTATCACAAGCAAATTCTATTATTTCCAAGTGATTAAATGAATTTTTGAGTTTGAGTTTGAGTTTGAGTATTTTCCGTCTAGATCCGTCCCAATTGCTCTTTCCCGGTAATGTAATGCCTCTCATTGATCCCAGATTGTAGGTAATTAATGCGATGGTTTTAATTGCTTTCATTACGCTTTTAACGGGATAAAATTGTTATGGAATCATAGCATTCCAATGTAGAAACTATGTTTCTGGGTTTTTTCGCGTATATTTTTCACATGAATCAGTCGAAAGTAGTCCATTAGCTGAAACAAAGCCTCCGAATAAAGGATGCGCTTGGCATGCGGATTGGAGGTAGTCACGGAATAGATAAATGAAGCAGTTTTAGCGCAGGACCCTTCTGTCCATCTTGCGTTATTGCGCTTACTACCCAAGAAAAAAGGCATGCTCCGATGGTTCGGGCATATAGAAAGAATGTCGAATGAGCGAATGACTAAATAGATACACAATGCGAATGTTGACTGAATGTACCTACTAGTGGAAGAATTATCTTCCAGTAGAAGGAAAATCTACTGGTTATAGACTTCCAGTGTAAGAGCTCGAGGGCGTAGGCACCACCGCATTACCTCGGTCTATCTGCCGCCAACTGGCAGTATTCAACACTATCGTGTTCCGGTTAGAATGTAATATATGGAGAGATGTACGGCCCTGTAATTTCCGGCACATTGGCATAACACATTAGGCCTCAGGAGTGGTAACGCATCTGCATTTTGACCTTGGTCTTCGTGTGGGTGTCTATAAGCTGCAGTCATCACTTAACATCAATGTGAATTGCATGCTTGTTTGCCACTTCCATTACATAAAAAAAGAAGACATAATAAATTACCACAGAGACAGAAAGAGGTCTCTGGGGTGGCAACGCATCTGCATTTTGACCTCTGGTAAAGACCAGATATAGACATTCACACTAGTGAGGCTGCAGTCATCAATTAACATGTATGTATGCATGACTGTATGCCACATTCAATGCTTTCAAAAAAAAAAAATTAAAAAGGTTAAAGTAACTCCGAAATATCTAAAGTAAATAGTAACTGAAATAAGCTAGAAAACGTTCGTGCGTTAAACAACTAGATGTTTTACTGTAACGATGTCCCTAATCCCCTCTCTATTAAGGAGATTACAGGGCCTAAGGTCACCAATTACGGATTACAATCAAGTCACGTTTGTTATTTAATTAGTTTAAAGGTCATTAAATTAGGAACGATAAAATGTTAAAATCATAAACTTGAACTAAGCGAACTCGGTTTTTATATCTGTGCCTTAATTACTTTAAAAATTATAGTTATACTTTTATTTTATTAATCCGTTTGGAATTCAGTTTTGAAGTGCGCATGGCCCAGCGGCTGGTGTAGATCGTAAGCGACCTACTCGGTTAAGCACTACGGGCGCGGTCGGGTAGTGTGATGGATGGTGACCGCTAGTGGCAAATCAAATGCGCGTTTCCGTGCTTCGGAGGGCACGTTAAGCGGTCGGTCCCGGTTGCTATCGATAGACAGCAGTCGTTAAACCTTGTCGGAGGCCTTATGGGCGGTTTGAAAACATCCGACAGCGGGTTGGCCATTAACCCACCCACCTCCACCAATCCACATTGGAGCAGCGTGGTGGAGAAAGCTCCAGGCCTCCCCCCAAAAGGGGGAGAGACTCGTGCCCAGCAGTGGGACGTATCATGGGTTGCCATTATTATTATTTATTACTAGCTGTGCCCGCAACTTTGTTTGCGTGGAATAGTGGCTTTGGGTACCTTTTTTGGATATACATTTTGGTTAATTTTGGATCACAAACACTTTTGGGTAGCTAAAAAAATCTATTTTGCAGTAATGCTTCTCTGTACATGATATTAGACGTATGACCATCGGGGATAAAAGCACACAGGCTGCTAGGATTGCGAAAAATTGCTAATTATGTGTTTAAACGCGCATCCATCCTATGCTGAACCGTATTTTCGAAAATATCATTTTAAACTTCTATGTATAATACTTTTTTATAGAAAATTGTTATAAACTTTTGTAAATTTTCAGTCAATTTAACTTAGAAGATAGATCTATGCATAATATAAGCACTCCGTAAGAGCTGGCAGAAGAGAAAAATTGAATATTAACGTTGTGCATTTTTACCCACTAATGCCACCACCATCATCGCCACCACTACAATCGCCACCAACGCCATCAACGCCATCACCATCACCAAACACCTACGCCACTAATGCCACCACTGATACAAACGCCACCAAAACCACCACCACCACCACAACCAATGCCACCAACGCCCCCAAAACTACCAAAACTAACCACAACACCACTAACATCACCAACGCCACCAATGCCTCCACCGCCAGTAAACCCACCGCCAGCACCACTAACGCCACCAACACCACCTATGCCATCAACGACACCAACGCCACCACCACCACCACCACCACCACTACAAACACCACCAATGCCACCAACACCACTAACGCCACCACCACCACCACCATCGCCATCATCATAATCACATCCGAAAGACGTCCATCCGTCTGCGCTGGACAAAGCCTTTCCCGAAGATGCTCCTAAAAGTGTTGTGCGTCATAAGGAAAGAATACGCCATAATTGCCACGCTTGGCATGCTGAATGGTGATCATAGCGGAGATTGTTTTATGCCGGGACGCTGCTGTGCGGTATGCTTAATGTTACTAACAAAGAAAAACCGGCCAAGTGCGAATCGAACTCGAGCACGAAGGGTTCCGTACAAAAAAAAATTGTTTGTCGGAAGGTAATATATATACAATTGTATAAAAATTGTATAAAAATTTAAGTGTATACTTGATACCGTTTTTTATATCGAGCAAAAAATATACGAAAAAAAAACACGTGTATTGTATGCCCCCTTGGACCCCTTAATATTTTCATTGTATTCAATTTTGTCGCTTAAGCGGTAACAGAAATACATAATTTATGAAAATTTTAGCTTTATAGCCGTCACTGTTTATGAGATACAGCCTGGGGACAGACAGACGGATAGATGGACAGACAGGCAGACAGCGGAGGATGAGTAATAGGGTCCGTTTTTACCTTTTATATACGGAACCCTAAAAAAGATAGATTCAGAATAGTTTAAAAATATTCGATATGATTCTTTAAATTGTCGTAACTTTTTTATTTCTGAACCGATTGACATGAAACAAACAATAAATGTTAAGTGAAACTTACCACAATATATATGTAAAAACTTAAAATCGGATAAGCCATTTCTAAAATTAGTGTGCACAAACACACAGACAAACATAAATTTTTTCGGGATAAAAAGTACCCAGTGTTGTGCGCCAAAGGTTAAAGTATAAATATACTAAGTTTCATCGTAATCGGACCCTTAGATTTTGTGTGATGCTTGAACAAACAGACAGACAGACAGACTGACAGACAGACAGACTGACAGACAGACAGACAGACGGACAAAAAATTTTCTAATCACATATTTGTGTTCGGTATCGATCTAGTAACATCCCCTGGTATTTATTTTTTCAATATTTTCAATTTGAACTTCTACAGTTTCATTAGAAGTATAGATAATCATTTCGGTGGTTTCTATTCTTCTTGTTTTTTTTACTTCTACCGCGATAGGTGGAATAAAGTTAAGGGCTATTGGCTTTTAATAGGACAGCTAACTTTTTTTTTACTATCCTGATCAGACTTCGAAATTACGGTATATTATTTTAATATTGTAAAGTTTACATTTAAAATCTGGCGCTCAATATGCTCTGCCTATACCGTAACGGCTTGGCGTTAAAATACACTTAAGATTTATTTTAATAATTCTCAAATTATTCAAGGTTCATTCCCATTCTTTAGTCCAGAATAAACCTATAATAATATTTTCCATTTTGGAAATAAGATTGTCCCTAGCTCGAAGATTTCAGTACATGTTTCATAAACTTACCAAATGCCATATGTTCCTAAATATTATTATAGTGAGCTGATCCAACCAATTAAAAAAACGTGATACGATATTGATCCAACAAAATTATAGCTTATATTAGCACCCTGGCCTATCATCGTACCGAGGAATCAATTGTCCATTTCGCTCAACAAAGTAGGGTATCGGATAAGTCAAAAGCGATCCTGCTCGATTCAACGGATTTTTGTTAAATCCGATTTCCCTTTGCTCACTTTCATCCAAAATTCCTGGAGATCAATGATGGTAGCCGGAAAAATTGAGTTTTATTGGGAGAGGAACAAACTCGATGAAAATTTATACTCGTATGTATATGGATTTACAGGCAGTTTGCAAGAAGCAGTACACTATTTTATGAAATTTGATGGTGCATGCTAAAATGTAGTTTACATGGATGCATCTTCAATCTCAGAGCTTAATGCAGATGCTTTGCTAATATTTGCTGAGGTTATTTTGCTATTCGCTATTCATATAGCGAAATTCAAGTGGCAGTGGGTAGGGCACATAACTCGCAGAACTGACGGCCGTTGGGGCATAAGAGATCTGGAGAGGCGATCGCGTACCGGAAGACGAAGCGTAGGCAGGCCCTCAACGCGGTGGACTGACGACCTGGTGGAGGTCGCGGGGAATCGTTGGATGAGGGCGGCCCAGGACCGTTTATTGCGGCAATCTTTGGGAGAGGCCGTTGTCCAGCAGTGGACGTCTTTTGGCTGAAATGATGATGATGAGGTTATTTTGTCTTTGAGATAGGCGTGATAGGATTGACGTGGCTTTACATTAGTATCCAACCGGAATACTAAAGTGCTGCATACCAGATTAGATAATGTGATGGTGTCTACGTTCAGACAAAAATTTCTAGTGGCAGAAAGTTGAAATTCGGTATAAGGGTTCTTTGGTAATTTCTCTGTGATAGCTAAATATGACCATGCACAATCATCACCATCATGATAGCCGTAAGACGAGCGCTATTGGAGAAAAGTCTCCCTATGGATGCTGTATTGCATGTTATGGGGGATATGCCATAATCACAACGCTTGTCATGCGGGTTGGCGGTAGCAGTGGAGTTAGTATTATTGCAGGAAAATGCTGCCCACTGCGCGTTATTGTAATTACGTACGTAACTTCACGCCTGTAATTCCCGAATGGGTAGGCAGAGGTAAATGCATGCATTCAAGCATACATGTATACACCCATGATTCGCCGGTTACGTTTTGGCCCATTTAACAGGTGGCGAGCCTGTCGACATCTCCGGCCACATTACCAAACTTTGAGGTACTGAGAAATATCCAAAAATTGAAAAATCCCAATAGAACCAGAGATAAAAGACTAGATAGAGGACACAATTATCTTTGATAATCTTTAAAAACCCGGGAATCAAACCCAGGACCTCAGCGTAGTAGTAATGGCCTGCTACCACTAGGCTACCGAGGCAGTTGAGGCCATAGATTTATATAACGAAGTAGATAATAAATCTATTGTTGAGGCAGTGTTTATACATAGCGAGCAGGTCCAACACTAATATAAAAGCACTATATTAATTCACGCAAGACATGCCATAGTTTTAAACTTAGGATGTTCTTAGGATTTCGCGAGACACACTCATTGAAATAAAACTAGTTTTCGGATTTAACTCGCGCATATTAAACCAAAATGATTAAAATCAACTCGACATTTTGGTCGATTTTCAGCTTTTGTGGTCTCGGGCAGACGGAGCGGCCACACAGAACTGCGATGCAATGCGATGCGGCGTCGCATCGCATCCCAGTTCTTTTTTTTGTTTTGTTTCTATTATTTATTAGGGACTTTGAGTCATCGTTCGACTATGGCAGCCCCGTGGTTGCTAATTAATGTCGCCTAATCAAGAATTCATAATATTACCTATACCATTGCAAAGCATTTTACTAATATCACTCAAAGGGTCAGCTAAGATGCTTTGGATTTCACCTAAATTCCTTAAATCTACACCGTGGACTTTAGATATAAAAGACCTTATCGCAGTTCTGTGTGGCCGCCCTAAGTTCGATATGCAATATTAATTATAATAGAGTGTTAATTATTGTGAGTGATAAGAGATCTTTAATATGAATAAAATAATAATAATATTATATTTCTGCGCATAAATTCAGACTGAATATTGAAGTACGTAAGCGACAAGAGGGCGACGAATGCAAGCGTAAAATATCTTCGAAGCAAAATATTCCATTCCTTGCAATACGAACTCTTACAAATAATAACATGATTTGAATTTCTTCCAAAATGCTCCAAGATAGCCGTGAAGGGAAGAATCTTAGTGTCCATACCTCAATTAAAATTTTGTCACGATAATTTGAAAGAACGTTGAGCAGTGCGTTCTTTTTAATATGCTTTTTAACACGCTATTAACTTTGAATCTTTGAGGTTAATTTTCACCGGTTCTTATACGTCTGATTAATTTGAAACTTTGCGTACGTATCAAGGCCCGATGACAATGCAATGAAACGAAAATATAATTAAAAAAACCATAGTTAATAAGTTAAAAATTAATTACGTTTTGAAAAAAACCTAAAAAACAAAAAACACAACAAGGTAGTTGTTGCAATATGTTTTGTCGCCATATTTTTTTCTGCAAATATGAAATGCACTCTCAATGCGATACAGTTCAAAATGTTCTACATTTAAATACAAAACACAAGTCGTTTTATATTTTGTACAAACAGATGATCGCAAAAATTTGAACAATAAGTATATTCTGAAAATATTTATTCTTTGGAACGCGATTTGAATGTAAAATATTTTCAATTTTTGTGTTCTGTTCAGAATATAAAATACCAATATTTTGATGTTTATCTACACATCGAATTACGTAAAATTCATTTCAGACTTCAGAGTAGCAATCATCTGCCTTTCGTTTGTGTGGATGTCTATAGGCTGCATTATTCGCTGACGACCAATATAAACTGCATTAAAAAAAAAACACTCACGAAAAAAGTTTTGCACAACATATTAGACAAAAATGAAACAAACAGCTAACTAACAAAATAATTAAAATAAACAACGAACACCGTACTTCGGGTACATAGAGCAACACATGCCACCGGCCGCGGCGGACCGGCGGGGAGTAACAATAGCGTTTATTACCGATGCAAAACAGTCTGTCATTTTTTGCGGCAGGAAATACACGTGACACACACACGATATACGATAGACGATTTTTGTAGTATGTGTGTGTACACATACTACAAAAATCGTCTATTACTACGAAACTGACACCTTGACTTTAAAAAAATACATGAACAATTTCATGCACACATTTAAACGTCTAGGCGACAGGCACAGACACATTTGTGCTCGTACTTTGACAGAGTGGAAAGCCTGCATATGGCTACTCGCCTCCGGCAGAGAATATGTAATAATACGACGTATAGAATGGACACTTCGACGTCCCGCCTGATTTCCCCGCCTCACCTAACCTCCTCCCATCTTATGGGCAAAGTTTGGTATTATCTACGTGCTACGCACATAGGTGCACGTGTAAATACACGTCACTGATTGATGTCTGTATAATAGAGAACAAATTAAGCGTTTGTATGGAATTTAAGCCGAGTGTCCGCTGTGTGCCTCCGGTCCGCCGCGGCCAGTGGCCCGTGTTGTTATATGTTCGGGTACATTTTTAATACAAAACTGGAGGCCCATTTTTGTACCATATTTTTTGTGTCGTAGCTAATGGAAGGTGATAAAGGCTTCAGCATTTTTAATACTTTCAGAAACATGGCGTGTGTGTTGTTAATTAATTCAGTGAGGCGAATTTAATGTCGTGTTTATTTTTTACCGCTTTACTGACCTGTTAAGAAGAAACTAAAGTTTTAAGAAAATAACAACAACATCAATACTTTTGATTATACATCAACGGGAGAACACAAGATACAAAACATGTTCATGCAAAAAGGCGACATTATGCATGTTACGTAGCGTATTGTCATGAAGTGGCAAACAATCATACAGTAAACTGTACTGTATATGTATGTAAGTATCTTCACGCCAGGTCCCTAAACTGTAATGATGGTAAGTATTACTACCTATTAACCCTTCGGAAATTACGGGCGTGAAGTTGAGTTTTTAAAATGTAGATAAAACTCTAATAAAAAAAATAAAAAATAGAAATTACGGCATTTTAAAATGCAAATACTTCACTATCCTACCCTGACAAAAAATTATATAAGTTATTTGAATTGTATTCGTATTAATTAATGAATTAATTAATTACGGACAATTTACCACGAATCTCTGAAAGGTTAACATCTGCATAAAACCAGAGATTTCAATGTACCTAGATGCGTTGTCGCTTTCTGAGACCTAAGGTACTATGACTCTGTGCCGTAAATAACAGGGCTGTATATTACCACTTGATCGGAACACGATAGTGCTGAAAACTAAACGGCAAGTAGATTAGGTGATGCGGTGGTATTGTGTGGGAACGGGTGGCAATGTTCCACCGACGAAAAGGGAGGTGATAGGGCCTGGCGAGGTTATATTGGCTGGTGGACCGTGGCTCGACGATTAACGATGGGAAATTTGAAATATCACAACTCTTGAGAAAACTTCGTATGTGCGATATAACTCAGTCATACGCCATCTTCCGATCTAGACAAGTATTTTTGTATTTTGTCAATGACTAGGTGGCGTCTTATGTTATAGACACTACAGTATCTACGCTCATGAACTCCGTCACTAGAGGTCTACTATCTTTAAATCCTTCCATACATATACGATTATGTTATTCTAACTATAAAAACATGAAAATTTTATCGCTCTAAAAAGAAACAGATGAATTTAACATGCTTTTGAAATAATTTCTTTTCTTGCTAGAGTTCCTCAACAAGTTACCTGATTACATAGAAACGACACATTTGTATATTATTTGTAGCTATAATAAATAAAATACGCTCACAGCCCCACAGTAGGTATAAACCTGTGTCGTGGGTGTCGTTGTACACAATGACATACAACACATACACAAACACCGAAACAAATATCTGTAGGTCATACAAATATTTGTCCCGGTGCAGGGATCGAACCCGCGACCCTTCGAATCAAACGGTCATCTCACACCGCTGGATTTAACGCTATCTATTGTAGTCATATCTTACGTCGTTTAGATCCTATATATTCTGCATCAATTGGTAGGTACATACCTAGCGGATGGTTAGTCAACAAAGCTGTTGGTACGCAATATTTGCATATTAGATTGAATGCGTCACAAATGTAGTCTGGTCGTTTTCAGGTTAGTATTGAAATTGAAGAGAATTGTTAGTTGGTTAATATTCAGAGAGTTATAATAGAACAGACTGGTAGAGCTCCAGTATAGGAAGGGGAAGAGCGCAGGCACCACCGCATTAAAAAAATACGCTTACACTCACAGCTCCACATTAGGTATTTTAAAAACCTGTGTCGTAGATGCCGTTGTACACATACAACACATACACAAACACCCAGACCCGAAATAAAGCCCATATTTGTTCCGGTACGGGGATAGAACCCGCGACTCTTCGAATCAAACGGTGGTTTCGCACCGCTGGACTAACCGGGTCTTCGTTACCTAATCTATCGCCCGCCAAATGGTAGTGATCAGCATTATTGTGCTCTGGTTATAGTAATGATCCCGTCAATACTATCACACAAACATAACACCTTAGGACTCAGGCAGAGAATATGTCATAATACTACGTATAGAATGGACACTTCGACGTTCCGCCCGATTTCCCCGCATCACCCAACCTCCTCCTCTCTTATGAGGGACGGTTGGTATTTTTTACGTACTACGCACACTGGTGCACGTGTAAATACACGTCACTGATTGATGTCTGTGTAATAGAGCCCAAATTAAGCGTTTGTACGGAATTTTGGCGGAGTGTCCACGGTGTGTCTCAGGGGTGGCAACGCATCTGGACCTCTGGTCTTCGTGCGGTTGTCTATAGGCTGCAGTCATCACTTAACATCAATGTGAAGTGCATGCTTGTTTGTCACCTTCATTACATAAAAAAAATTGTAGCAAAGTTCCCGGCAACTACTTCTGTACTTATAAAACAAAATTAGGATACACGAGTCTCCGAGCTTTTAGTTATTTTTGTTTTCTTTTCAAGTTTGTTTTTTAGGGTTAAGTTTCAAAAGCTAACAGAAACCTTATAGGATCAATAAAATTGTTAGGCTGTATTATTATATTTTAAGTTACATTATTATTTGCTTCATTGTTTGATTTAGTAACTGTTCTAGAAGTGTCAAAGTAGAAGTGTCTTTTGCAAACAAGGTTGAGGAGAGACGTTTTTACTCGCGGGGTAATAAGGTACCCTTCATTTGAGGTCATTCAAATCAAATCACATCAAAAGATCGCTCATTCAACAATGAGTGATTCAACTCAAACAACAAACTAGTCAACCGACTTAAATTAAGATTTGCACTCCGTGTGCAGTTTGATCCAATTCTAAAGATATGATCCTATCCTATCTTGTAGTCGCAATATTTTATTCTGTGATAAACTAAAATTTTGTAATTTCTTATATTATATTTTTTTAAAATACTCAATAGTTTTTGAGATCAGGGTAGAAATATATTTTTTTATTTTTTTTCAATAACATCAAAATTAGAAATTTAATTTTGTAATTATTTTAAATACGAGTATACCTTTCAGATTCTTAAAATAAAGCCTTTTTCACTATATATCACATAATACATTTTGAAAATCATTTTTCAAATTCTCCAATTTATCACCCCAAATTCGCTTATTTTTGTTACACGTTCATGTTTGGGTCACTGGTTTACATACGCGTACCAAATGTTAACTCAATCACACCAGTCCTTTCGCAGAAAATCGGTTGTGACACTTGGTCATACAGACAGACAGACGCACAAGTCATCTTATAAGGGCAGGTGCCTGGAAAGGTAAAAAGTTCATTTTGCGGTACGGAACCTTAAAAACATCGCCTGAAATTTCCTTAAACAAAATACAGCTTGATCATTATAATCACCCTTTTAATTAAATTAACGTAATATTTTTGTTTTAATCTAAAGCCTCATTAAGGATCCATTAACATCGGCTAAAAAAAAATCTAATTATATATTTTTTAAAATTTTTAATGAATCAGCGATCTGTTATATTAATAACTAGCTGTACCCACGGATTCGTCCGCGAAGATACTGAAAAGTAATTATACTAAATTCTACGCCAACGAAGTCGGGGGTACAGCTAGTCTAAATTAAATACGTTTACGTATGCAGCATTCAACTTTGTTTTGTAGCAGTACTTGAAATAAATTTTCAATTGACCATAACTACTTTTTCTCTTATCCTATTTTGATGAAACAACAAGACAACGCTCCCATTATAATGTAATTCACCTGTGAAAACCGCATTCGAATCCGTTGTGTAGCGTCGAAATTGTTTTTTTTTGGTTTCTGTTACTTTTCTTTAAATTTAATATAACATACTTTTCTTTAATTCTTTTTTTCTTTAAATTTAATATAATACACATTTCTTTAATTTTCCGAATCCATCGCCGCTTATAAGTTTTTCGAAAAAATATTCTAATGTACAGACAGTACCAAGCAGCAAGTATATAAGGTAAGGCGGGTGCTTTAGCCCGCGAGCTCCGTCAGTGGAGCCTTACCACCAGGGAGAAAATAATTATACTTCAATTTTATGAATTCGAAGTTTTTATTCACTTTAACTCCGAGCAGCCAATTTCAGCTAAATATTTCACCATAATATTTTATCACCTATTTACCTAAGTGCGAAAACTTGAAGAAATATTCAATTTAAAGTGAAATCAATTCAAACAAAACTTCATTAAGTTTATCGTTGTAAACTAATCGTTTTCCCGATTTCCCTCACCATTAATACGGTATTCGATATCTATCAGCAATTACGGAGCGGATCATTTTTCACTCGGACTACTTTATTTTTGAAGTGAAAAATCTTATTTTGTTTTCTTATTTTATATATTTTTTACTCTTGCACCTTGCTTTATATAATAATATACTATTGGAATTTTTGTACGGATATCCAATTTATTAAAACCAATTTATTAACTTATGTTAGTCGGTGATAATGTAGTATCGCATTTGTGAAAGACTTACAAAATCGATCAAATAGTTTTTGAGTAAAGTCTCTCTAGAAATACAAATGTGAATTTTAATTTAAGTATGTAGTTAAGTTCGAAGAATATTCTCGTCAAAGAAAACAAAACTTCATTAAGTTTATCGCTGTAAGATAAATCGTTTTCCCGATTTCCCTCATCATTAATACGGCATTCGATATCCATCAGCAATTACTAGGGAGCGGATCATTTTTCATTCGGACTTCTTTATTTTTGAAGCAAAACGTCTGGGATAAATAATCCTATCTCGCTTTGCTATGGCTGGATTAGACATTATCTTATTAACGGTTAGTTTTTAATTGGGAAAATTATCAGTCCCATATCGGGATTACATGTTCACATAATATCTAAAGTCACATCACGAAACTAAAAAGTTTTTTGGTGTTAGGTTAGGCTTGAAATTATCCTTTTTGTCTCACTTTTGAATATCTGTTTAAAATTTCTATATCAAACATTAATAAAAAACCTAATCGAAATAAAACTAGATATAGGATTTATCTCGCGTGTATTAAACTAAAATGATTATTTAAAATCGAACCCGATGTTTCGGTCGCTTTTCGCGGGAATTATACGCGAGATAAATCCGAAAACTAGTTTTATTTCAATAAATGTAGCTAGCTAGCGGGAAAACCTAAGAAAAAACCTACTTAAAAAAAAATTGAATATTTGACTTACATTTACAGCCCATACTTGGTGCCGCTAGGCTGTATCATATGTGCCGTACTAAATAAAAACCTAGACCCAAAAAATATATCTACAGGCCATACAAATATATCTATGTTCCTGCAAGAATCTTCTCATTTTAAATAAAAACATAAACACATTTTTTCCGACCTATGGATCGAACCAGAGGTGGATCTTAAGCTTAGTCTGCCTTTGAGCCACTAAAGCGTCCTGTCCAACTAAGCATCAAAGAATAAATATAAGCCGAAGTACAGACTTCTCTATTTGCATCTATAGAGATGTTTTCAAACTAAACCAATAAGCCAACTTCTAATAAGCCATTATTTTGTGAATCTCGTGTATTAAACTAGAATTAACGACTCTTTTAACGAATACTTACTTATCCGTATCCAATGTATCCAAAGATAGAACCTTAAACTTTGATAGCATAACCTGCCTCTGCATATTAGCGACTAGATTTAATTTAAAAAGTGCACTATCTCTGCTTCCTTACTTGCAAAAAACTTAAGATCAATGATGTAAAAGAAATACCTTTACGAGCATCCTCGAAAATGTCTTCCAAAGACACGGCCTGGCCGTTTGTTCTGGGATAAGAAACAAATCTTTTTGTTTTAAAGGAAACTTTTAAGAAAGTGGAGGAAGGAAGGCATTTATTGCGCTAAAAGCTCAGTCTAACTTTAAAATGGATTCAACTTTGTCCGTTGCATTTAAGTTGGCCGTTGTCACACCGTTACGGAGCAGTGAATTATGGATATAGATAATTGGAAGATTAAAGTGATGGACTATGTGGTCTCACTGGTGGCAGATTTCCAATGTAGACGCTCGTAGGGGTAAGCAGAAGTGATGGTTGTAGAGGTCTCACTGGTGGTAGATTTCCAATGTAGACGCTCGTAGCGGTAAGCTGGAGTGATGGTTGTAGAGGTCTCACTGGTGGTAGATTTCCAATGTAGACGCTCGTAGGGGTAAGCACCACCGCATTACTTAATCTATATGCCGCAACATTGGTGGGTGGTATCATGTGAGCTTTGGAACTTTGCCAGTGAATGACAAAGAATGTCCCATATTCTTTTATTTAGTCTTATCATGCCGTTTGTAAATGAGAGTATGATGTGTACTATTTTTATTATTAAGTATTTTTGAACTTTCATTTATTTTATTTTTGTTTACTTTGACATATTAATCAACGTATCAGTTGTTATTCGCTTAAATTTTATATTTTGTAATTTGACTTATCACAAGCAAATTATATTATTTCCAAGTGATTAAATGAATTTTTGAGTTTGGGTCACCTATCTTCGGGCACACTTCCAAACTCCGACGGTGGCACTTGAAAACTACTAGAAAATGAAAAGAATATCAATACCACCTCCTCAAGAGATGGAACCCAGGACCCCATTGGCAACGGTTTTAGCCTACTACACGCAAAATTTAACAAGAGGAGTATTCGTCCGCTGCATGCAACGAGTGAAAATATCCTCGTATGAATAAAATATCCCAAACATTGTTGCTACAGCATTACCGATATAACTTATACTATGATAACATTTACTGGTGGTAGAGCTCCAGTGACGGCGCTCGCGGGCGTATATACCACCACATTACCTAATATACTTGCCGCTAAATGGTAGTGTTCAGCACGATCGTGTTCCGGTCAGGTGGTAATGTAGGGCCCCGTAATTTCCGGTTCAGAGGCATTACACCGTAGGCCTCAGGAGTGGTAACGCATCTGCATTTTGACCTTGGTCTTTGTGTAGGTGTCTATAGGCTGCTGTCATAACTTAACATCAATGTGAACTGCATGCTTGTTTACCACTTCCATAACATAAAAAAAGAAGTAGAAGAAAAATCGTACAACTTCGTTTCTTTTGTGAAATTACATGGATTACATAACACATAATTGGGGCAGTTAATAATGTATCTACAGATATTGCCGAAAGACGACGTCGAAGACCATGTTATTGTTTTTTGCTGTTCTTGGGCATAACATAACTTGCAATTTATTGTGGATTATCAGTCGTTATTTTAGGATGTTTTTATACTTTTATATCAAAGATATTTACAGGACATATACAGGAAAATAATGAAGGATTTTGTTGCGCGCATGTAAAAAAAGTATTTACTTATAATATTACCCCCTTGTTCATAAACGTACTTTAGATACGTTTTAGCTATAGAATGCTTTGTCTTTGTCAGTTGCATTGTCAAATGTGCAGGATAAAAAAGACAAAGGAGAGATTAGCAACACTTTTCCTAAAATACGTTTATGAATAAAGGGGTTAGTATTCATTTATAATATATGTTTTGGTTTTCTTGCTTTATTATTCAACTAGCAGCTGCCCGCAACGTCGTCTGCGTGAAGGCTCTACAGCACCAAACATACCTAAGATGCCAGTGTAAGCATTATAAGCAAACAACTTTTAAAATAGTATTAAATTAAAAGTATAAGGTTTTTTTGCAAGCGAACCAAATGAAGGGAGTCATATGGGAATCCTGCTGAGTTCAGTAGTATTATTACATATTCTCTGGTTCAGTCATAAGATGTGACTGAAGGAAATAGACAAAATAATGCAGGAATATATTCCTGGACACAAAAGCGTAAAATTACGTACAAAGGTATCAAACCTTACAACACTTTCCTATAAACTACGTTGGTAGTAATTCTGCCAGGAGCCAAAATGTAAAAAGAGACAGGACTGGTAAAGCGGTAGCAAGCGACGTTCAGTTGCCCGTGTGAGAAGCAACTTGTCCTGAGGTTAACACCCGCTGAGTGAGCTCAGTGTCTGCCCCTGGGACTTATTGATGGTGATCGCGAAGCAAACATTCAACAGTACGCGTGTGAACTGGAATGTGCAGTTATGCGGTATGAGGGGAATGCGTGGTTTATATACTGCCTCGCCAATGCCGGGTACCGTTATACAACTTCGGAGGAGATATGTTCCGAAGAAGCATAATCGGGACACCTGCCTTCAGCTTGATGGTATGCGATGGAAGTCCGCTTGCTGACAGGAAGTTCAGAAATGCCATGAGATAATGTGTGGCGTCATATTGATCGACGACAGTATTTATTGAGGCATAGACCACTTCATTGCCTATTAATTGCTGCAGCCTGATCATTTTTGGGCGTCAAAATGGCCCGCTTACACACCTAAAACGTCGTTTCCTGCTGGTGCGGTATACGACATATGTCTCCGTAGACACCGAGAATGAGTTCTTCTCTCCTGGATACATCTCTTTCGAGGGTTCTGGAAACACCACCTATCCACCTCTTTCTTCTGGTAGAGTGCTTCCGCGAAGACTTAGAAGGACATCGGAAAAATCTTGAGCACGTGCATTGTCGTTGAGCCGAGCTCTCATATTAATGGTCAAGCGCGGCGTAAGTACGAACTCGTTAAGATCGTTTCAACAAAGCATTCATCTCGTCAGCCCTCGATCTTCGCGTCAAAACGGGAAGCGTTTGCCGGAAATCGTCAGTAAACAGTAATGTGACACCACCCACTCAAATTTTCGTTCCTGTGGATGTCCTGCAGGGTTCTGTCCACGGCCTCAACTGCCTTTCTATTGGCCATCGTACACTCATCCCATACAATCAAGCAATCCTTGAGCACGTGTCCTTTATCACTGTTACATGACACACCAAAACCGTCATTTCGGCGCTCTCTAAATATAAGGGAATTTTAAACATGACATGTACTGTCTTGCTATCCGGAAGCAGTGTGGCAGCAATTCCCCTCGACGCTACGGGACATTTTTGGCTTCGATTTCTATTGTAGATCACGTCCCAAGTATTCTTTTAAAAAATTATCCAATGTACAGTTTTGACTTTCCTACGATTTTATTAAATGTAGATATTCCCGTGGGAATGAGGGATTTTCCCGCAGTAAAAAGTAGCCTAAATGTTGGCCAGGCTTAGTATCTATACACCACAAAATGTTTCATTCGAATCCGTCCAGTATCTTCGGAGATTAGCCTGGACAAAGGGACAAACAGACAAGCAGACAAACAGACAGACAATAAAATTAAAAATCATTGAAAAGTGTTCTAATATTTTATATTCTATATATATTCTATATTTTAACATCGCCCCCAATTAGTTTTTCGTAAATATATACAATGTACAGACACGCGGGTTTTACTGTTTTATTATATGTAATAATAGATTGGATTTAGGTATCAAAAATATCTGCGAATGTTTATATATTTTTTTTATGTAATGGAAGTGGCAAACAAGCATGCAGTTCACACTGATATTAAGTGATGACTGTAGCCTATAGACACCGACACAAAGACCAAGGTCGAAATGCAGATGCGTTACCACTCCTGAGGCCTAAGGAAGTCGTTATGCCTCTGCACCGGAAATTACAGGGCCGTACATTACCCACCTGACCGGAACACGATAGTGCAGAACACTACCAATTTGGCGGCAAGTATATTAGGTAATGCAGTGGTGCCTATGCCCGCGAGCTCCGTCACTTGAGCTCTACTACCAGTGAAGTTGGCATGACTAATATAATGTGCTGTAATTTAGCACATTTGTGCTTTCTTAAACTGACTAATCGTAGACTCTCCTGCGAACACAAGAAGGTCGGACGGACGATCAGAAGAAGAGACAAGGTGAAACTATAAAGGTTCCTTGTAGGCTTCGGTACCCAAAAAGGTTCTTAATAATATTTTCTTCTACATTACACTACAGTGTGAATTGAGCTTATGATCTACAGTAGCGAAATCTGCTCAAGCGGGTTTTGTTATTAGTGTGTGCGATCCTTAAGAAATGAATAGTGAATTGTGAACTGGGTTGCACTGCTTTTGTATATCATATCCACCCATTCAAGCCATCAATCATAGTACCTTCTAGGATACTAAAACTTTAAATAATTGCTTTTTAACTAGTTTATACCTAGTGTAGGGTTGTGAGTGTAAGCGAACTTTATTATTTACTACGCGACTTTGCGCGTAGAATTTAACAAAATTATTGTACAGCAACTAAGCGGACGAAGTCGTGGGTACAGCTAGTATGAAGTAATTCATAAACAAAAGTAGCTTAAGTTACTCCGTATTACATAAGCTATTTGCCAATGAAAGTCCCGTCAAAATCAGTTCAGCCGTATCCGGAACAAGCAGACATACAGACTGACAAACAAAAATTGTGAAAAATGTTCTTCTGGTATATGTACCGCTTATGCATACTATCGCCTCGGCATTTAGTAAAATTCGTTATTTTTATATCACAAACAGACAGGTCAATTTTATTTATTTGTACGATGTAATGCCCCATCCAGACGAGGGTCTAGGAGCTCGCGAGCGTCTGAATGGACCATAAGATGTAATATGTAAGTTAAGATAGAGCGGGTGATGGTAGAGCTCCAGTGACGGAGGTCGCGGGCGTAGGCCACCACCGCATTACCTAATATGTATAAATGGTAGTGTTCAGCACTATCGTATTCGGGTCAGAGGGGAATGTACGCCCCGTAATTTCCAGCATAGAAGCATAACATTTTAGGCCTCAGGTGTGGTAACGCATTTGCATTTTGACCTTGGTCTTTGTGTGGGTGTCCATAGGCTGCAGTCATCACTTAACATCAATGTGAACTGTATGCTTGTTTACCACATCCATTACAAAAAAAATATGTATGAAGATATATAGATATAAATGTAGAGATTAAATTAAATAAATACGCTTACACTCACAGCCCTACACTAGGTATCAACCTGTGTCGTGGTTGCCAATATACACACACAACACATGAAAGGCTATTACACGACATGGTATTCAGGATCCGGCAGAAAGGGTGGGCGTTGCCTCGCGCCGGGTTGCCGCTTATTACACTATCCGGTCAACAGGGCACTAACCCAGTCACAGTACAAATATGAACAGTATGGAAACTACGTACAAAACATTGAAACGGCGCAATCACACAAACATGCGCATCAAACAGGCCCCTAAGCGGTTCTCGCGGTGCTGCAGCGCCTGCAGCTCCGAGTCACTCGCTACTCGAGCGTCGATGGGGCATGTTTGTGTGAGTGTGCCGTTTTGAACGTTTTGTACATTGTTTCCATACTGTTCATATTTGTACTGTGTAGTTAGGGCGTTAGGCTGATCGGGCCGCTCCGGTCGTCCTCATTGGGGCCCTAACACCCTAAATGTTATTACACTACCCTGACCCTTGCTATCGTACCCTGAATACCGTGCCGTGGTGCCGTGTGATAAGTCCATTACACAAATTACGATAAACAATGTTCTCTGTGATATTACACAACAGTGTGACCAAAGTTTATGTTGTACGTACAGAAGCGAAATCTCTAAAAGCAGAGATTCTTTATGTTATTGTTATTTATTGGTACCTGGATACACCTATGTACTTACGTGGAATTCTTTTGATTTGTTAGCTTGCTTGCGATATATACCTTCATAACTGTTGGTTAAAAACGTAACTTCACGCCTGTAATCCCCGAAGGGGTAGGCAGAGGTAAATGCATGCATTCAAGCATACATGCAAACACCCACGATTCGCCGGTTACGTTTTTGGCCCATGTAACAGGTTGCGAGCCTGTTGACATCTCCGGGCACATTACCAAACTTCAAGGTACTGGGAAATTTCCAGAAAATGGAAAAAATCCCAATAGAACCAGAGATAATGGACTTTACACCATCATCTCTGATAACCCCCTACCCGGGAATCGAACCCAGGACCTCAGCGTAGTAGTAGTGGCCTGCTACCACTAGGCTACCGAGGCAGTTAAAGGCTGTTGGTTAAAGTATTGTTTAATTCTAAAAAGAGAAGTTGCAGCTTATCTTTAACTCATATTTTAAATGCTTGGGTAGCCTAGTGGTAGCAGGCCACTAATACTACGCTGAAGTCCTAGGTTCGATTCCCGGGTAGGGAGTTGTCAGAGATAATGGTGTAGTCCTTTAACTCTGGTTCTATTGGGATTTTTCAATTTTCTGGAAATTTCCCAGTACCTCGAAGTTTTGGTAATGTGCCTTGAGATATCAACAGGCTCGCCACCTGTTACATGGGCTAAAACGTAACAGGCAAATCGTGGGTGTTTGCATGTATGCTTGAATGCATGCATTTACCCCTTCGGGGATTACAGGCGCGAAGTTACGTTTATTTTAAATGCCTTAATTAAATTCTAGCGAAGACCTCAAGATATAATTAGTAACTTTTGTGTTAATAATAATTCTGAACGCTACGCAAGACGTGTAAGAAATAGATGCAGGTATTAAAACTTACTAGTAAGGAGGAACTTCAAACTTAGTAATAACTTTTGGGGATAATTGACTAAAATTGATCATTTTATCTCCAAAACTACTGGACCCATTTCAAATATAATCAATAAAATGTATGAAAAATCAATGGTATATAGGAAATTCATTAATTGTGCGGATTTAACACTAGTTCGGCTCCTACTCGGCCGCTTTTTTGGGAAACCACTGAAGAAAAATATAAAAGAAAAGTCATGTTACATTATTTGATCAGCGAAACAGTATAGTTCCTTCGACAGTTTTGATATTTTCTACGAAATAAAATAGCCTGCGGATACTTATTGTTTCAGGTCATGATTATATCGAAAATTCTGTAGCAACATGGTCTCCCATTCTTGGACGGATACTTTTTATCTTATGAACCTTAACTTTTGTTTGACTGGTCTTTTTATTTGTTTTGAAGCAGGGTTTGGACCGCCAATTTTCTACGTGTACTTATATATAGGTACAGATAATGATCATATTTTCGATCATATATGGCTGTTTCAGTAATTTAGTGGTAGACGGCCACTACTGGGGTCTTGGGTTCGATTTTATAATGCCAACAAACGGAATCCATGTGTGCGAAGCCGCGGGTAAAAGTTAGTAACTAATTTTCTGTGTTCAAAAAATTTGACATCAAAGACAATATTTTTTTTAGGTGGTAGATCTGATAGCTCCAGTGATTGTGCTCGCGGGCGTAGTCACCATCGCACTACCTAATATACTTGCCACTAAATGGTAGTGTTCAGCACTATCGTGTTCCGGTCAGGTGGTAATGTACGACCCTGTAATTTCCGGCACAGAAGCATAACACCTTAGGCCTCAGGAGTGGTAGCGCATCTGCATTTTGACCTTGGTCTTTGTGTGGGTGTCTATAGGCTGCAGTCATCACTTAACATCAGTGTGAACTAGATGCTTGTTTGCCACTTCCGTTTCATAAACGATATACTCGATGACGTTAACACTTAGAAAATAATATACGAATTACACTCAGAATGTCTCTGTGCCGACACCCAGAAAATTCTACCTTATTTTATTGTAGGGAAATATCCCTACAATAAAATAAGGTAGAATTTTCTGGGCGTTGAACCTGCACATAGTTAATTTTTCAGGGCGCTCGCGTGCGAGGCACGTATGCAATATTGATTTCAATCATCGGACCGAAATTTTCAATCGAATTGAAAGTCTGAAATAATTTATAGATTCTATTCCATTGGATTTTCATTAAAAATAATGGTTTAAGTCTTTAAATATTTGGTACGCAGCTGGCCTAGCCCAGCCTATAGACACCCACACAAAGACCAAGGTCAAAATGCAGATGCGTTACCACTCCTGAGGCCTAAGGTGTTATGCCTCTGTGCCGGAAATTACAGGGCCGTACATTCACATATACTTGTAGCGGAAAGATGCGTGGGCCAACACCTTACAATTCGACAAGAATCGCTCCGCTTATGAATATTGGACCACGCATCAGAATCGTACGATCCTTTGTTCGAGCTCCGGCGCAGGAACTGGTTTGGATGGCAGCGCGGCGGCCGGCGCGGCCGCTCCACGGACGAGTCTACTTTCAACTTATATCGAGCTCGCACGCGTCGCGCTAACTAGATTGCTTTAACGTTCGTCACTCGTAGTTGTACAATAATTTCCGTATAATGTTATTATGCTTATTGCTTCTAACCTCCATTAAACCATCATATTAATTTCATAATCATATCGTTCATTCTTTCACCTTCCATTCTCATTTCTTTCATGAATTAATTATCTTGCCTTCATAACATTCTTTAATATCTTTGCTCGGGTTCAATCCCTGCGCGTTAGTGGTAGGCAGTAACCGACCTACCGCTACATTGGTGACCCTCGACATCCGCGAACGTTCTGCATTTTCGATCGACCTACGTACCTACACATCGTGCCTGTGGAAGACTTCCAGAAAATCTACAAGATCAAGAAGATCGGGACTCGCTTCGGTTTTAAAGGTACCACGTACGAAGGAAAGTGACCGCGTGCTGTGCTTTCGTCAGTGGCTGACGAAACAATAGGGTTTGGTGTGTGGTCCAAGCGGTGAGCGTTTTACTTTTTATTTTAAAACTAAGATGTCAGATTCGGACAACGACAAAGAAGTGCATGTGAATCTTAGTGTACTTAGAGTAGGTGTCAGAATGCCACCATTTTGGCCAGAGGAACCAGGACTATGGTTCGCACAGGTGGAAAGCCAATTTAAATTATCGAAAGTAACGACAGACGAGACCAAATTTTATTATTTAGTAGCTCAATTAGACCACCAATATGCTGCCGAGGTTAAGGATATTATTACTAATCCACCTGAACGCAATAAATACGAGAAATTAAAATCGGAACTCATTAAACGCTTGTCAGCTTCTCAGGAAAAGCGTGTTAAGCAGCTTTTGATGCACGAAGAGCTTGGCGATAGGAAGCCTTCGCAGTTTTTACGCCACATGCAGGGGCTGGCAGGTCCATCAGTGCCAGTTGATTTTTTGAGAACGATATGGTCCAGTAGATTGCCATCAAATATACAAACTATTATTGCTTCACAGGTCGATATTCCATTGGACAAGTTGGCTGACTTGGCGGACAAGGTGCATGAAATAGCACCAGCTTTACCTCAGGTGGCGAGCACATCCACGCATGCTGACCATCAGGTCCAGATGTTTAATGATCTTGCGCGGCAGGTATCTGAGCTCACGAAACAGGTAGCCCTACTTACCACACAGGTATCCAATGGTGGCAGACAAGCACGGTCGAAGAATTGGCGAAGCGCCCGCTCACGATCCCGCTCACACAGCCGCTCGAGACCTACGCAACCACCACCAAATCATCCCTATTGTTTTTACCATTTTAAGTTTGGGTCTAGAGCTAATAAATGTAGACAGCCCTGCCAATTTCAAGCGGAAAACTCTCAGGGCGGTCGCAAGTAGCGGCCAACGACTGCCCGTCATCGACAGGCCGTCTTTTTATTACCGACAGGACTTCAAAGGTTCAATTTTTAGTCGACACAGGCTCCGACTTATGTGTGTTTCCGAGGTCCGCGGTTAAAATACCCTGTTTGAGATCTAGGTACGATTTGGTAGCCGCCAACAATACTGTAATTCATACATACGGACCTCTCCAATTACAGTTGAACTTGGGGCTTCGAAGGAACTTCAGCTGGAACTTCACCATTGCAGATGTGTCAAAGCCCATCATTGGTGTCGATTTCCTCAGTTTCTATGACTTGCTAGTAGATTGTAGAAACCAACGCCTGATCGACAACAAAACGGCGCTGTCGGTAGCTGCTGCGAGCTGCAATTCAGAGGACGTAGCATCTGTAAAAGCAGTGGTAGGAGACTCTGACTACCATCAGATACTACGTGAGTACCCAGATATTACTCGACCCCCAGGACAACAGCTGTCAGGGAAACACAATACTCTGCATTATATTCGGACGATACAAGGACCACCCGTAGCAAGCAAACCAAGACGCCTTGATCCATCTAGATTACAGATCGCCAAGAAGGAGTTTGCTGAGATGCTGTCCAGTGGTGTAGCGAGGCCCTCTGAGAGCCCTTGGTCGTCGCCACTACACCTTGTGAAGAAGAAAGTCGACGGGTGGAGACCATGCGGCGACTACAGAGCACTTAACGCGAGAACAATACCTGATAGGTATCCTATCCGTCATATTCATGATTTTTCTCATCAGCTAGCTCACTGTAGCGTCTATTCTACTATCGATTTAGTCAAGGCATTTAATCAAATAAAAATAAACCCTGACGATATTCCGAAAACAGCAATATCGACACCTTTTGGACTCTTTGAGTTTCCATATATGACGTTTGGGCTGAGAAACGCAGCTCAAACCTTTCAGAGGTTCATCGATGAGGTGTTACTGGGCCTTGACTTCTGTTATGGGTATATCGATGACATTCTGGTGTTTTCAGCCAGCCCTGAGGAACACAAGGAGCACCTACGTATCCTGTTTGAGCGCCTGAAACAGTACGGTATCGTCATCAACACAGCTAAGTGTGTATTAGGCCGATCAGAAGTTGTTTTCCTAGGATACCAGGTGTCAGCTGAGGGAACGAAACCACTGCAATCTAAGGTTGAAGCCATTCAAGAGTATACGGTTCCGAAGACCGTCAAGGAGCTGCGGCGATTCTTGGGTGTGATAAACTTTTATCGTCGATTTGTCCCGAACGCAGCTCAATTACAGGCACCACTGATTGCAGCCCTCGCAGGTCCTAAAGTAAAAGGTACTCATCCTGTAAATATGACTACAGAAATGCTGAAGGCTTTTGAAGATTGCAAATCATCACTGTCCCAGGCAACACTTTTAGCTCATCCAGACTCATCGGCAGAATTAACCATCGTGACTGATGCATCTGACACTGCTATTGGCGCCGTTCTGCAACAGCAAAAAGGTGATAGCTGGCAACCTTTAGCTTTTTATTCTCACAAGCTCAGCAACGCTCAACGAAAGTACAGTCCTTATGATCGTGAACTATTAGCTATCTACGAAGCAATCAAGTACTTTCGTCATATGGTTGAGGCTAGAACTTTTAGCATCTTAACTGATCATAAGCCACTTATTTTTGCCTACAGAATGAATCGGGACAAGTGTTCACCAAGGCAATTCAGGTATCTCGATTTTATTGGACAGTTTACAACTGACTTACGATATTTACCTGGGAACAAGAATGTTGTTGCTGATGCTCTTTCACGCGTCGAGGCCATATCCGGTGCCATTGACTTCGAAGATCTTGCAAAGTGTCAGGACAAAGATCCAGAATTGCAGGACTTACTCAGTCATGGTTCTTCGCTAGTATTGAAGAAGATCGCGTCACCGAAAAGTAACGACTTACTGATATACTGTGACGTATCAACGCAATCGCCTCGTCCGTATGTTACACCCACTTTCAGAAGAGACGTCTTCAACTCACTGCACAATCTCCATCATCCAGGCAACGCAGCTACAGTGCGACTGGTTACACAAAGCTTCGTGTGGCCAGGTATACGCAGAGATTGTAGAGAGTGGGCAAGGCAATGTTCACAATGCCAATCATGTAAAATTTTTCGTCATACTATTTCCCCGCATTCCTCTTTCCAAATTCCCTCATCCAGATTCTCTCACATTCACCTCGATATCGTTGGACCTTTAACGCCTTCGAATGATTTCAGGTACTGTCTCACTGTCATCGACAGATTTACTCGATGGCCTGAGGCGTACCCACTGCGAGACATCACGGCGGAGACCTGCGCTGCCACTTTGGTGTCCGGTTGGATATCAAGGTTCGGCTGCCCTCTGAAGGTGACTACAGACCGTGGTCGTCAGTTCGAGAGCCACCTTTTCAAGGCCCTCACTGCCTTGCTTGGTGCACGCCACTTTCGCACCACTGCATACCACCCCGCTGCCAACGGCATCGTCGAGCGACTTCATCGGCAGCTCAAGGGTGCCATAATGTGCCATGATTCTTTACAGTGGACAGAAGCACTTCCGCTGGTACTGCTAGGCATGCGTAACTCCTGGAAGGAAGACGTCCAGGCTACGCCAGCCGAGCTCGTCTACGGTGAAGCTCTACACCTGCCTGGGCAATTCCTGTGCCCAAAAGATGACTTCACTACTTCTGATGTCACCGAGTATGCTACACGTCTGCGCGCCCAGATGGCGCGGCTCACTCCAAGACCTACTTCATGGCACGGCACTTCTCCGTTCTATGTGCCTCGAGACTTACAAACCTGCACACACGTTTTCCTTCGCCGCGACTATGTTCGCAGTTCCTTAGAACCTCCATATGCTGGACCATACAAGGTCCTTAGTAAAAGTTCCAAATTTTTTACACTGGAGATAAGAGGGAAGCCCAACAACGTCTCCATCGACCGACTGAAGCCAGCATACATGATGCGAGAAGAAAATAATCGTCCAGAACCAGAGACCTGCCTTCCTTCGACTGCGACTACAAAATCCGCTACTACTACGGAACCAGAACGAAAAACGAAGAGTGGTCGAAGAGTCCGGTTCCCCGATTTTTATCGACCGTAGTTACGGTCTGGCCAGGGGGAATATGTAGCGGAAAGATGCGTGGGCCAACACCTTACAATTCGACAAGAATCGCTCCGCTTATGAATATTGGACCACGCATCAGAATCGTACGATCCTTTGTTCGAGCTCCGGCGCAGGAACTGGTTTGGATGGCAGCGCGGCGGCCGGCGCGGCCGCTCCACGGACGAGTCTACTTTCAACTTATATCGAGCTCGCACGCGTCGCGCTAACTAGATTGCTTTAACGTTCGTCACTCGTAGTTGTACAATAATTTCCGTATAATGTTATTATGCTTATTGCTTCTAACCTCCATTAAACCATCATATTAATTTCATAATCATATCGTTCATTCTTTCACCTTCCATTCTCATTTCTTTCATGAATTAATTATCTTGCCTTCATAACATTCTTTAATATCTTTGCTCGGGTTCAATCCCTGCGCGTTAGTGGTAGGCAGTAACCGACCTACCGCTACATACTTTCCATTTTTGGTATAGTTCCAGTATCGGAACTCAAAGGCATAGTACCACATTAGCTAAATATGTGATCTTAAACAACTCAAATTTGACCATACATTATATACAATAACATAGTTTCAGGTCGAAACCATTGCAAACACTAATTATGAAGTTAACGAAGCAATGTACTGGAAAATGTTACTGGCGGAATATACGGGCTCTCTCTGTGCCGACACGCTTATTTAAGCAATATCGCAATTAAGTTAATGTTAATATCCATTGAGCAATGTAATAACTAAAATGAATTATTACATTCTTGTTAACCTCAAGTTGGAGTTACACACACATAAGTACTTAAGTATACGTTATAGGTACAGTACAAAACTGGCAATTTTTTTTTATGTGAGGAAGGTAGCTAACGAGCATTTAGCTTTACATTTTTATGTCATTTTTACTGGTGGTAGAGCTTTCACTCACGGTCGCTCACTATGGGCCTCATAAGAAGGCTCAAGGTCACTCAGAGAGCAATGGAGAGAGCTATGCTTGGAGTTTCTCTGCGAGACCGAATCAGAAATGAGGAGATCCGCATGAGAACCAAAGTTACCGACATAGCTCACCGAATAGCGAGACTCAAGTGGCAGTGGGCAGGGCACATAGCTCGACGAACTGACGGCCGTTGGGGCAGAGCAGTTCTCGAGTGGCGACCGCGTACCGGAAAGCGAAGCGTAGGCAGGCCTCCCACAAGATGGACCGACGACCTGGTGAAGGTCGCGGGCAATCGCTGGATGAGGGCGGCCCAGGACCGTTCGTTGTGGCATTCTTTGGGGGAGGCCTTTGTTCAGCAGTGGACGTATTTTGGCTGAAATGATGATGATGATGATGAGAGCTTTAGTGACGGAGCTCGCGGGCGTAGGCACATAAGGCTTAACACAAGGTTTAACGACTGCTATCTATTGATAGCAACCGGGACCGACGGCTTAACGTGCCCTCCGAAGCACGGAAACGCGCGTTTTAATTTGCCGCTAGTGGTCACTCATCACACACCCGACCGCGCCCGTATCGCTTAACCGAGTAGATCGCTTACGATCTACACCAGCCCCGGTGCCATGCGCGCTTCTTAGACACAGTGGGTATATCGTTCCACATCTGCGAAACGGTAGTATTCAGCACTATCGTGTTCCGGTCAGGTGGTAATGTATGGTCCTGTAATTTCCGGCACAGAGGCATAACACCTTAGGCCTAAGGAGTGGTAACGCATCTGCATTTTGATCTTGGTCTTTGTGTGGTGTCTATAGGCTGCAGTCATCACTTAACATCGATGTGAGCTGCATGCTTGTTTGCCACTTCCATAATATAAAAAAAAAAAAATGCAGTATCCTGTCGTTGTAATATTTGTACTATTAATTTTTAGCAGTTACATATGCGAGTGAACTTTAGAAAATAAAGAAAAAACGGAAAGTAAACTTTGACTTCGGGCAGGAATCGAACCTGCGACCTCAGGATAACCAGTCCAGCCGCTTTACCACTAAGCTACCGAAGTCCCACACCGATGCGTCAAATTTTGCTTTCCCTTTTTGATTTTAACCGATTTTAGGATCGATTCCTGCTCGAAGCCATATTTTCTAAAGTTCACTCGTTGTAATATCCAAAACATTTCAGCAGGTGCACTTTTCCGTACCCGTACTTTAAACGATATTAGTATCCGATTCCGAATTTAATTAACCAACAACGTTGGAACCGGATTAAATTGGATGCCGTTGGTGATTATAAACACTATCCCATGGACACTATTCAAACGGGAATTGGATAGATTTACTTAACCAGTACTGCACCGGTATTTTCGTTTTGATTAAACACGTTAATATTTTAATTAGATATTGTAATTAGTATGATAATTAGAATAATTATACTGTGTAAACTAAAAGGATTAACTACAATTTAAATAAACAGTGTTGCAAAGTATGCTAATGATGAATTTATCTGGACTAGTTGTGATTAATTAAGCTCTTTGTTTTTTTTTTACTCGTAAATAAGATATTGTTCTGCTTAGAAGGAATAACTTAAAAGAAGGAATAATGCGCGTTCACCGCTAAAAAAACCCCATTCATTGTAGCACCACAGTTCCAGGGCACTCCGCTTGCCATTGGTAAGAGTATCGGTATCCTGGGCGTTGACATATCGAACGAAGTGCAATTTGGGAGTCACATTGAGTGTAAGACCAAGTTGGCATCCAAAAAGTTGGGGGTGCTTAACAAAGCGAGGCAGTATTTCACATCGGGGCAGCTACTACAGCTTTATAAGGCCCAAGTGCGGCCCCATCTGGAATACTGCTCTCATTTATGGGCGGGAGCCCCCAAGTACCAGCTTGGTCCACTTGACTCCCTACAAAAACGCGCCGTTCGTATTGTTAACGATCCGGGACTTACAGACAGGCTCGAACATCTGAGCCTGCGCAGAGATATTGGTAGTCTGTGCGTGTTATACCGTCTCTACAATGGTGAGTGCTCTGTCGAACTGTTCGACATGGTGCCACCGTCTCTTTTTCTACACCGTACTACCCGCCGAAGAGAGAAGTTTCACCCTCACCGACTGGACACCTGGCAGTGCTCAACGGTGCGGTTTTCTCGTTCGTTTCTGCCCAGAACGTGTAAATTGTGGAACGAACTTCCCTCTGAGGTGTTCCCTCGGTGCTACAATATGGGGTTCTTCAAAAATGCCGTCAAAAGAGTCCTTCAGGGCTGGCAGCGCGTTGGCAACTCCCCTGGTGTTGCAAATGTCCATAGGCGACGGTGACCACTTACCATCAGGTGGCCCGTCTGCTTGTCTGTCAACTTAATGACATAAAAGAAAAAAAAAAAAATAATCAACATGTAAAGACATGTTGATTTTTGTGGTGTGGAGGTGTGTTTCCAAACTCCGTTGAGTGCTGCCGCCACAGTCGACACAAAGTCGCGGCAGCAGTTTAGCGGCAGCTCGAAATGTAATCTCATATAAACTTATCTATACAAATAAATAAACTTGGAGTGTCTGTTTGTAATATAAAAATAACCGCTTTTTACTAAATGCATATGTATGTATACACGGTACATATACCACTACAACATTTTTTACAATTCTTATCTGTCTGTCTGTCTGTTTGGCGGGGCTAATCTTGGGAACGGTTTTACCGATTTTGACGGGACTTTCACTGGAAGATAGCTGATGTAATAAGGAGTAACTTAGGCTACTTTTATACTAGCTGCGTCCACGACTTCTTCCGGGTAGATACTGAACAATCATAAATTCTCACGCGGGCGTAGTCGCGGGCACAGCTAGTCTCATATAAACTTATAGAGAATATAGGGACATATACAACCGTAATATACATAATACCTACGGTATTACTATAGTGGCTTAACTATTGACATTATCATAAACAAGATATGTTATTTAGCATAGCATTATTCAAAAATGCCCTGCAATCTGAATCATATCAAATTTTTGTCATAACTTGACCATGTCATAATAATTCATTATTTAAATCGTCGTTACAATATTAAAGAAAATTACTACAGACGAAACTATTAAGTACCGTCACAAGTTAAAAAAAACAACGGATCGATCTCCGGGAGTGTTGGCAGAAGTGACAACTTGACTATTAACGTTGTGCATTTTTGACCACCACCATCACTACCGTCACCACAATGACAGCTGTCAATAGTCCCAAAAAACGAGTATCCGTCTTACGCATTTTCGATCAGGGCCGTGTCCTGACATGAGCTTAATATTTTCCCATCACAAATAGTGCGAGGCGCCGCTAAAGAAGCTTATACTTCGAAAATTAAATTCATATATCACATTTTATTACCTACAATAGGTACGAAACAAAAGAAAAATTAAAGATATAAAAGCCCGCCATTAATCAGCAAAGAAAAATTAACCTCCTATTGTTCTCCGCCGAAATGGCACGTCAAAACGTCAGAGCCAATATGGACCCACGTTATGTTCCTGTCAATATCAGACCCTTACTCAATGCATTGTGTTTTTAGGTTCAACCCGTATTACTAACGCGCCAGTGTCTCCCCATATTGTTGACCTCCGTAATGGGGTGATGGTTCAAAAAAATCAAAGTTAATTTCCTGTGAAACAAAACGGGAAATGGAACCGTGACGTATCATTATGGTAATGTTATATGAAAATGTAACGAAAGATATATGAGGATATTCTTAAATTAATATGGACATGTTTTATCGAGATTGTCGCATTAAAAAAATTGTAATAATAATATTCTTCAAGCTGATGCTACAGTTAGCCAAAAGTTACAGTTCACCTTGTCGGATGAAAGTTTTTTTTTTCAAATGACCTGCTGTAAGATTATATTTACTCATCATTAACACACATTACATTTTACTGGTGGTAGAGCTCCAGTGATGGAGCTCGCATGCGTAAGCAGCACCGCGTTACCTAATATATCTACTTGCCGCTAAATGGTAGTGTTCAGCACTATCGTGTTCCGGTCAGGTGGTAATGTACGGCCCTGTAATTTCTGGCACAGAGGCATAACACCTCAGGCCTCAACAGTGGTAACGCATCTGCATTTCGACCTTCGGTTTTTGTGTAAGTGTCTATAGGCTGCAGTCATCACTTAACATCAATGTGAACTGCAAGCTTGTTTGCCACTCACATGACATAAAAATAACATTACAGTAAATAGAAGTCCACTGCTGGACAAAACCCTTCCCCAATGATGTCTACAACAGAGTAATGTGTCATTTTGAGGAGAATATGCATTAATCGCCACGCTTGGCATAGGTTTTGACGATCGGAGTGGCGATGGCTTTATCGCATATTTACATAAAGCAATAGCCATAGCGTTTACGAATATTACCGATGCATAACAGTCTGTCATTTTTATGCGGGGGGAAATACGTGTGGCACACACACACACATACACACTACAAAATCCGTCTATTACTACGCAACTAACACCTTGACTTTAACAAAATACATAAACAATTTCACTCACACATTTAAACATCTAGGCGACAGGCATAGGCCCACTTAGGCTTGTACTTTGACGGAGGGGAAAGCATATGGCTACTCCCCTCCGGTCCGCCGCTGACCGGTGGCCCGTGTTGCTCTATGCCTATCCATTAAAGACTCATGAACTTTTTTCTTAAGACCTATTGGTCTTAAGAAAAAGCAGCAAATCTAATAACATTGTTCGCACAAATGTTCAAGAATCACTTCATTTAACATATCTAGTTGCTTAAAAGACGAGTATTTAGGACGTTTATTTTTTTTTTCTATATCAAGTATCTTGAAAGAAGTCATAAATACATAATTTTACGGCGAAGAAAGTAGGTTCATGAATGATTTATGACTCGAGTGGCTTGAGAATTATCAGATCTCGTTCTTAATGTTAAAAAATATGTTCCATTTTATTACTCTACTTAATTTAGGACTGATACAAATAAGGTTATAAAAATACTTGATTTAATATTAAAGGAGATGTTGCGAGCTCGGCTCTGGTTCGTACACGTCCTCAAAAAATGGGTAAATTAAAGAATAATTCGAAAAAAGTACAATTAATTTATTCAAGAATATATTTTAGAGTAACAACCACATTAAATTCAAACGATTTTATCGTTTTCAACTATGTTCAACATGGCGCCGATACAGCCGACGCTTGGGATCAATCGATTTCCATAGTATTTAGAAAATATTACTTTTTTTCTTCAAGTGTACTCTAATCGCCCGCCATATTTGCCATGTTGGTTATGAGTTGCAATTCTAACTGCAAATAATGTTTTGTAACTGCAAACAAAGCTAAATAAGTGAAAATATGCAGTAAAAAACTTTTTTATATTGATTTTGCCTGTTTAATGATGTTGTGTACAATACATGGCCGGAAGTCCATACATTTTTGCAACATCTCCTTTCTATAACATGATCTCATATTACTATACAGTAACAGACTGCCTCGTTGGTACAACGGTCGCAATCGCGATGGTGAAACCTGAGGTCCCGGGTTCGATTCTTGGGTCGGAAAAATCTGTTATTAGGTTTTTTTCTGTGAGGAGTTTCGTACCCGTTCCTCGGAGAGCACGTAAAAGCCGTCGATTCTACCTCTGCACTATTTAAAAAGTACGAATATTATTGCAGACTATTGTAACTTCGTATTGCCTCACAATGACATAATGTGTCTGTTGTATAATGTGTGTGATATTGTATAGGAAAATGAAATTAAATGTAGAGATTCCCGTGGGAATGAGTGATTTTCCTGCAGTAAACAGTAGCCTAAATGTTGGCCAGGCTTAGTATCTATACACCACAAAAAGTTTCATTCGAATCCGTCCAGTATCTTCGAGATTAGCCTGGACAAAAGGACAAACAGACAGACAAAAAATTAAAAAATCATTGAAAAGTGTTCTAATACTATTTTAACATCGCCCCCAATTGGTTTTTCGTAAATATATACAATGTACAGACACGCGGGTTTTACTGTTTTATTATATGTATAGATATGTTGCCAGATTATGTTTTGCTTCAATTGATTGTAAAAACAACAACGAATAATTGTTTTAAACTTTCACGATTTGTATTCATATTTAATATAATGACGACCAACCGCGGGTAGTTTGAAGAACTGGCGCGGGTACGAGACGATGACACCATGGAGCAGCAGTCTACTCGTGACCACGGCCGTCGCATTACGGCCGAAAAGTCGAGTGTCGAGCTAAATACTTCGATTAAAATAGTACGCGATTAAGTCCCGTTTACAATATAAAAATAACAACAACGAAAATGCCAAAACACGAAATTATGATTCCTACATGACCTAAGAGTTCTCACGTAAGATAACCTACGTGTTCATAGATACGTGTATTTGTGTATAGACAAGAAGATATAAAACCGAGTAGCAGCTGTTGTAATACGGTTCGTTACTCTGAACTGAGTATTGAATCTATTTCATCTTATTCTGTTGGTTTTAGCTTTTCATCGTGTATTTTTTATGTAATGAAATTGGCACACCAACTTGCAGTTTACATTGATGTTAAGTAATCGTTTGACTGCGGGACTAATTACTAAGTACTATTTATTTTTCGCAATAAAAAATCCGAGTGAACTTTAGAAAATACAGAAAAAACGGAAAGAAAAATTTGACTTCGGGCAGGAATTGAACCTGCGACCTCTACTATTGCCGAAATGTTTGAATTTTTAACAACCACCGTTTAGTTGGTTGGGGGGGACACTTGACTCTAACGAAAATTGGCACTTTAAAGCGGCACTTTAAAGCTTAATAAGTCACGAACCGTTAATTAAATCGAAAAATTATCTTAGCACATAACGTTAACATTTTTGAAAGACCTATCCAACGATATCCCACATTATACATATAGAAAACGAAAACTAAAAAACATATTTGCGCGTTACATGTTGGGGAGGTCCCCTAAATCAATTTAATTTTCATGGTTTTATTATACCACTTTGTCGGCGTAATTAAGGTGTATACTTGTGCCAAATTTCAGGTATCTAGTACCAATAGATTTTGCGCTAGACCGCGGACGGACAGACAGACGGACATGGCGAAACTATAAAGATTGGTTGTTTACTTCGGAACCCTAAAAAAATAGATAGCAAGCTTTATAATAAGTTTTCATTGCCCGTCTTTCAGTATGTTTCACTAACGAGAACAAAACTGTTTCAAAATATTAAAAGGAACGAAACTTTGTTCATTTCTGAAGTGCCCCGACCTCACGATTATGCCCTTCGTAATTTTGGACTAAGATGAATATTGTACTGGGATTTCATATCTCGGCCCAACTCGGAGTAGACAAGCGAAGAATGATTTTGTAAATGCGAGGAACATGGCGTCTATGTTACTGCGGGTCAAATGTCAAAATGTCTGTGTGTACATGAAACGTAGTCTAAGCAAATTAACGAAAAAGCAAACGAGCAAACGAGTCATTGATAACTATGATTTTTGAAAATAAAAGTATTTTCAAAAATCATAGTTTTTAGTGATGTACGCTAGACAACTCTCCAGTTTTGCAGATTTTTCACTTTTTAGGGTTCCGTAGTAAACAAATAACCCTTATAGTTTCGCCACGTCCGTCTGTCTGTCTGTCTGTCTGTTTGTCTGTCGGTCCGCGGTTTAGCGCAAAAAATATTGGTAATAGAGACTTGAAATTTACCACAAGTATACACCTCAATTATGCCGACAAAGTGGTAGAATAAAAACATGAAATATATATTATTTAGGGTAACCTCACCTACTTGTAACGCGCGGATATATTTTTTTTTAATTTCCATATAGTGTGGGGTCTAAAATATTTTTGAAAGACCTATCCAACGATATGGCTAGGTCTTTCAAAAATATTTTGGAAATTAGAACATATGTTTTCAATTTAGTGAACTATTCGTGACTTATTAAGCTTTAAGTTGCAAATTTTCGTTAGAGTCAAGTGTACCCCCTACCAACTAAACGGTTGTTGGTAGAAATTCAGATGTTCCGTCAATAGTAGCTCCATATAATTAAATTAATAGGAAAACTATCACACCGAAGTTGGCTTTACAAGTTTGCGAGTAATAGTCAACCAAATGTAATACTTGAAATTTTTTAACAACTCCTTAGAATTTTTTTATATATTTTTTTCATTACATTAATCAAACCTAAATACGACGGAAACCTACATTGCGCGTGGCCCGACACGCACTTGACCGGTTTTTAATTAAACGTGTGCAGTAGTGTGCACTCCTACGTTTTTTTATATTAACTCCAGCTTTACATTTAACTATCTGCCTACCACGGGGTATTTAGTCCATTGAAATGTTACATTTTTTTGGGTTTACCTTGCGTTTTTTAGAGGACGCAATTTTATTTTTTTGATGTGTAGGGGGGGTAAGTGTAAAGCTAAAATCAAGTTTATGGGGTCACCACCCTTGTCCCACAGCCGCCATCTTGAAAATAGGGGTTGAAACGGTTTTTACAATATATCTCTTAAACTATTTATCTGATAAAAAAAAATTGGAAACGTTTATTGTTGCAAATTAAATTTTCTATAATTTTGCTCCAGTAACTTTTTGTCGTAAAACTATAAATAAAAAATTTATAAGTGAAAATGTTCAGAAATTCGAGAAAATAATTTATATTTTTCGATATAACTTTTTTTTTATCATTTTACGAAAAAACGCTGATATCGTTTATTACCAAGCCACGACTGGACCTGATGGTAGACTCGGAAAGTATGAAAGCGAGCTGTGTCTTGTGTTGGAGGAAGTGAAGATAAGTTAAATGTACTTTTTGTCACTGCCTTAACGAATTGTTTGTATCTTCGGCTGTCAAGAGAATTATCATCTTTATTACCACCGTATAAAGAGATAAAAAAACTTTCACCATTTACAGTGAGCAAAGCAGGGTCAACTCTTTTGTTGAGAAACAAAGCCGTTCCACTTGCAAACTCTATATGTTTTTCCAGAGTTTTCACGAATTTCATTTTACCGATATCGTAAGGAGCTGAAGTTGTGTCACATCCCGAAAAAGCATGAAGAAACAAAAGTTGTTCATTAAAAAATGATCTACAAAAATGGTCTGATATCGTTTTTTCGTAAAATGATGAAAAAAAAGTTATATCGAAAAATATAATTTTTTTTCTCGAATTTCTGAACATTTTCACTTATAACTTTTTTATTTATAGTTTTACGACAAAAAGTTACTGGACCAAAATTATAGAAAATTTAATTTGCAACAAAAAACATCCACAATTTTTTTTCACAAGAGATATATCGTAAAAACCGTTTCAATCCCTATTTTCAAGATGGCGGCTGTGGGACAAGGGTGGCGACCCCACAAACTTGATTTTAGCTTTACACTTACCCCCCCTACACATCAAAAAAATAAAATTCCGTCCTCTAAGAAACGCAACCCTAAATGTAACTTTTCAATGGACTAATTGGGTATTATGGAGTAAGGTATTATCAAACTCATATTTTTTATCAACACAAGTGGTGTACATACCTACCACTATATTTTAGGTGTATTGTTAGGGTCTAGAAATTTAAGGGTTAGCTCTTAAACTCAATGACATTGGGATAATAACTACTCGTGTAGAAACTCAATGTATAATTGAATATTATAATTGGATTGATCCTCGACTGAACTGGAGCAATAGGCAATTGCTTATGAATATTCTGAATGTTAGGTTTGTCATAGATGATATTGCAATACGTTACCAAGTATATTTCCTTTATTCCCATCGGCCCCCTCTGAGACCGGCACCGGGGTGGCCGTTTGTTTCATTTGCCCCCTTCGTAGTTATACTGCAATGGTTTATTCGCATTTCGCATCGGAAGTTTTGTACCAATAGTAAAAATTGACTTAGGTGACAATTTTTCACTTTTGACAATTTATCTTTTTTTTTGTCATGAGTGTCGTTTTGTAAATCCAAGATGGCGGCTGAATGGAGTTGACAACTTTTTCGTCATCGGTGTCGTTTTTTTGGTTCATGAGGGTGTTGAATTCGAAAGTGGTGTCAAAATGTAATTCCAAGATGGCGGCTGCATGGAGTTGACACCTTTTTCGACATGAGTGACGAAAAAATTGACAAATTCGGTTGAATCCGAATTTGTCAATTTTTTCGTCACTCATGACACCCTTATTATTAAATATTATTCTGATTACATTTTTTTAAATGTATAAAATTATATTTTTCAAACTTTAACAGCTACTCTACAATGTCTATTGTAGTAGAGTACCAGCAGATGCCTAAAGGCTGCTGCCGAGACTTATCATCAATGTGAACTGCATGCTAGTTTGCCACCGTCATTATATAAAAAATATGAGGATCGCGTTAAAAACTATAGTGAAATATAACAAAAAAAATATCCAATCTCCGAACACTTCAACCCGTCGCCTTCCCTAACGTTACAGTTAGAATTTCAAATAATGTATTCTATATTCAAATAATAAACGTTCCTGGCTGACGACAGGCCGTTTGGCATGTTTTATTTCCGCTTCTAAATAGGACCTTCGTCGTAAAAATGCTGCCTCTTTAAACGTTTTATGACAATTGCAGATTGCCAGAAACATTTTTTTAATATCATTATGCAATGGCCGTACCGCTTTTTGGTGTGACATTTAATTTGCTCTTTAAACGAAGCTCTTTTCGGGTTCCGTTTGAAACATACAAATGAATTTGTTTATTGTTTTAAAGTTTGCTAGGACTACGGCTATGGCAGGAGATATACCTAGGTATAGTGTTGCAATTGTTGTGTTATGATTTAATAATAAAAATAATAATGGCAACACATTGTACGTCCCGCTGCTGCGCATGAGTCTCTCCCCTTTTTGGGGGAGGCCTGGAGCTTGCTCCAACACGCTGCTCCAATGCGGATTGGTGGAGATACTATAGTGGAGAGTTAGTGGCCGACCCGCTGTCGGATGTTTTCAAATCGCCCATTAAGGCGAGGCCATGCGCGTTCCAAGTAGGTATGTGTCATGTTAATCCTGTGATGCAACGATGTGGCGATACCCCTACAGTGTGCTAGTGTGAAAGTGAGTACAAAAACACATACGCTGGTGGTAGAACTCGCGGGCGTAGGCACCAACGCATTACCTATATACTTGCCGCTAAATGGTAGTGTCCAGTACTATCGTGTTCCGGTCTTGTGGTAATGTAGGGCCCTGTAACAGCCGGCACAGAGGCATAACACCTTAGGCCTCAGAAATGGTTCCGCATCGGCATTTTGACCTCTGGTATTTGTGTGGGTACCTATAGTCTGCAGTCATCACTTAACATCAATGTGAACTGAGCGCTTGTTTGCCACTTTCATGACATAAAAAACGCGACGGTCTCCTATTGTAAGTTGATTTGACACAACGTAAATCCGTTTACAATGTAAGCAATGTATAAAAAATCGCAAAGCTTATTCTAACGCATATACTGACATGTAAAGTGGAATGAATAGAATCCTTATTTTTATCCTCAGGATTTGTTATCCGGTCCATGGATCCTTTACCCATCCTGTACGCGCAAGCATCTGACAAGTAGATTTTTTGCTGGTTTTCCTCAACGAGCGTGAAGATTGTTCTCATTGTGCTTTTGAATTCCATACACGGATGGTAGTAAACCGTAATCTTTTTTCGGCTCTCTAAGCAAATTAGTCGAATATAAGAAGAACATAGTTTTGGGTAAGAACCTCCTCCAAAGTTTTTCCACTTATCTCTGTTTATAGGTATGTCGGATTTGCCGTTGCTATGCCTTCCTACCTGGAACATGGCCGGCCCCTTCCTTCGGCCGTCCCCTTCCTCTGGCAACTAGTGGGTCTTACTATTTAACTGATCTGTCAACGCCAAGTCTTTGCCACTTGACCCGACATTTCCATTTGCTTTTTAGACAGATTGTTAAAGCATCAAATACTAAAATCTTATAATGTATATATAAACTGAAACTTTATTAAACGCATACTGACATGTAAACTGGAAAGAATGGAATTCTTATGTCAGGATCTTTTACCCATCTCGTACGCGCAAGTATCTGACAAGTACAGTTTTTTTGCTGGTTTTCCTCAACGAGCGTGAAGATTGTTCTCTGTTCTTCTGAATTCCATACACAGCGAGTAGAAATTTGTTATTTTTGGATCTCTGGTATTTTTTCTAACTAGTTGGCATAGGTCCGTTTTGGGCAAGAACCTGTTCTAAGTATTTCCACTTGCCTTTGTTAGTGGCTGGTAGTAGCCATGCCGGATTTGCCATTGCTATAATTTCGTCTACCCACCTGGAGCATGGCTGACCCCTTCTTCTGGTTTCTCGTAAGTTGTTGTTGTTGTTGTATCATCACGCCAGGTGCGTAACGGTGTAGGCAGAGAGTGTGGAGCGTCAGATATCCCGGTCCTGACAAACCTCTCGTGCGTCGTAAGTCCTACCACTTAACTGCTCAATTGCCCATCTATCGACATTAAGTCTTGCCACATGACCGGTCCATTTCCATTGGTTTTTAGACAGAATATTCAAGCATCAAAAAGTTTTTGTTTTGCGATTACAATGAACTATATATAAAAATCATAAGACTTTATTTTAATTAACAAGCATGCAGTTCACATTGTTGTTAAGTGGTGACTGCAGCCCATAGACACCCACACAAAGGCCAAGATCAAAATGCAGATGCGTTACCACTCCTGAGGCCTAAGGTGTTATGCCTCTGTGCCGAAAATTACAGAGCCGTACATTACTACCTGACCGGAACACGTTAGTGCTGAACACTACCACTTAGCGGGAAGTATATTAGGTAATGCGGTGGTGCCTACGCCCGCGAGCTCCGTCACTGGATCTCTACCACCAGTAAAAACACTGACATATAAACTGGAAAGAATGGCATCCTTATCTTTATCCTCAGGATTTGTCTTCCGTCCGCAGATCCTTTACCCATTTGTACGCGCAAGCATTTGACAAGTACATTTTTTGCTGGTTTTCCTCAACGAGCGTGAAGATTGTTCTCACTGTTCTTTCGAATACCATACGCGGAGGGTAGAAATTCGTTAAACATATTCTTTTCAGATGTATCTTTTTAAGTAGTTTGTATGGATCCTCTTTGGACATAAACCTCCTTCAAGCATTTCCACCTTAGTGGTAATTTGTATCCGTGCTTTTCGACAAATATGTACGACTACATAGCTTTTTTTTTTTGCGCTTCTTCGCAACTTTACGATGTATACATGGGGCCAGAGAAAAATGCGGATGTTATATAAAATATGTAGATAGGTATATTTATAGTATGATATATAGGTATGTTTATAGTATGATATGGGGTCCTAGTTGCCTGCAATAAATTATTCTATTCTACTCGTATATCCTACCACGTCAGTCGTGATAATAAAATATAAATTGATTAAGTTAGTATAATTTCCACTTTTTGTGTGTACAGTACGTACAGTAGTACGTACATAACAAATAGGATTTATGCGTAAGTCAATTCACTGACAGTGTAAGACGGCGACGTGTAATTTCATTATTCACTTTTTGACAAACCTGTACATAAAGAAGACCTTAGACACTTTTCTTCGCAACGTTACAACACACACGTACCTACATATTAAGCCAGAGAAAAGGGGTATTTTTATATCTAGCCCTGACATACCACTCGTGAAAATAAAACATACATCGATTTAGTTTAAAAAAAATGTATTTTTAATTTATACTCAATTCTAAAACATCGTTCGTGAATAGTCACTTATCAAATAGAATTTAATGTGTAAATAAACTCACTGACAGGATAAGACAGATACAAGACAAACGTCATTTCACTTTTCGACGCACTAAAATAAATAATAAAATACGCTTACAGCCCCACAGTAGGCATAAACCTGTGTCGTGGGTGCCGTTGTACACATACAACACATACACAAAGAATTTTCCTTACAATATTACAAAATTAAATGTGTACACATGGAATCAGGGAAAAAAGGGCAGTTTTGATTTATACCCAAACCTGATACACCGCTCGTGAAAATAAAACATGAATCAAGTAACTATCATTTCCTTGAGTTATTGTGTGTGTACATTCACCTTATATAACATACTGGATTTATGAGTAAGTAAAGTCACTGACAAGGTACGACCACAGAGTTAATATACATGGAGAAGGCGCATTCTACTATAGAAACAGTAGTTATACAATAATGGGTAAAATCGACACATGTCTGACAAAAACAGTTTTGAGTCTTTCTAACTAACCAGCAGTCCCTATGTAAAAAAAGACACAAGATGTATGCAGAGTATCAATTTTGAAAATGATTTGATGTGACGTCATACGTATGCCTTCGCGTGACTGTCATCGCCATTGTATGCGCCGGATTTGTGGTACATCTGTTGTCAAACAAACAGGTGCTCGTAATATTTTTGCTGTTTTCTTGAAAACTAAATCTTTTAACTAGATAATGTGGTATTCTAGGTTTTGCTTTATGTTGACTGATTATGCTCTCATACTGTTTAAAACAGAGTGGTGCAAGGAAAAACGAAAATAATCTTGGATTGAACTTTGTGAGGTTATGTACAAATTTTCACGAATTGTGTCGTATTCGGTGGGATTTTGAAATGCAGTGATATAATAGTGATATGTTTTATCAAGAGTTTTGAAGACCTGTGTAGGTTTCGTATGACTTAAATGACTTTTAATGCTATTCATTCTTTTCATTATCTTATCATTAAAAATAGCATTTTTACAAAGTGATGTATGAATACTAACCTGATATATCAAAGTATCGATATAAAATTATTTTTCATATCAATTTAAATTATGTAATATTATATTGTATTAGCATTATACTCGATAGAATTTCTTGTTTCTTAATAAAATACCGAAGATAAAATTGATGTAAATTAAATAATTTTGGTTTTCTCCTTTTTTGCACCCATATAGCAGGGATTTTTTTCAGAGATTGTTAAGAGTGTAATGTAAGTATAAGCACAACATAACACAGTTTTTTTTTTCATTTCATGAAGTGTCAAACAGGTATCAATATCCTACCAGTCTACACGAAACCAGAGCTTTCAATATAAATGCGTTGCCACTCCTAAGGCCTAAGATATTAAGCATCTGTGCTGAAAATCACAAGGCCGTACAGATCTGTAATTCCTTCTACATGCGTATCATCTGAAAATTGAAGCAGGTTCACGTTTCTGTTCAATTACTCATATCATTAACATACCTAGAGCCGTTCTAGCTACTTTTATAATATTGTTTAAAGGTATAGTAATAATGAAAATATAAAAAAAGATTCTGTTGCACTCACGCCCAACACGTAAGTAGAAGATCTTTCGAGAATGCACAAAAATCAAATGTGTTTCTTGGCATTTAACATGACCGAAGCGTCATCGTTACTGGTGGTAGAGCTCCCGTGATGGAGCTCGTGGGCGTAGGCACCACCGTATTACCTAATATACTTTCCGCTAAGTGGTAGTGTTCAGCACTATCGTGTTCTGGTCAGGTGGTAATGTACGGCCCTGTAATTTCCGGCACAGAGGCATAACACCTAATGCCTCAGGAGTGGCAGCGCATCTGGATTTTGACTTCTGGTCATTGTGTGGGTGTCTATAGGCTGCAGTCATCACTTAACATCAATGTGAACTGCATGCTTGATTGCCACTTTTATTACATAAAAAAAATCGTGCTACTCAAATTAACTAAACATAATGATTACAATTTGGAATACTTAGCAACAATATTTACAGAGATGCATTCCAAGGAGCTGGTCAGCATAAGACTCACATTTGAAGGCTGAAAATCCTACTGAAATTCAACATTACCACAGTTTGCAATTTTTAGCTCTAGTTCTGGCTGAGAACCTTTCGCAAGCTGCTGGTTATCTATGAGATCCTCATTTGAATGAATTAATTAATTTATTTGCTAAAAATATAGTAGGTACATAAGATCTTCAATATACAATATAGCTGCCTTTTATATTTCACCATTTAATTGGCATGCAAATTAGAGAATACATTTCGTTACTAAATCTTATTTATTACAATTATACTCAACTCTAATTTAGTGAGTGGATTTTACTAAGGATAAGCATACATACTTTAAAAGAATAATAATTCGTGTTGATAAAATATCGATATTAACCGCTCATGTATAAGAAGATGATATCGATATTTATCAAAACAACCCTATGAAAGGCGGCCATTGTAATCGCCCAAATTTTTGTAGGCAATCACGCCAATTCTGTAGGTATTTCTACTCCATGTATAAAGCTCAATGGGTACGACAGCCACATGTCATTTCAATATTCACTTTTCGACAAACATGTACATAAAGTAGACGCTAAACACTTTTCCTCGCAACGTTACAGTGTACACATGGAGGCAGAGAAAAAAGGCGGTTTTGATTTATACCCGACCCTGATACACCGCTCGTGAAGGCTGTCTCGTAAGAGATTTATAAGAAAAGCCTAATACGTGGGGAATGAACGAATTACGTTGTAGATATGGAGTTTGTTCAGGGTACTTGTAGGGTCAGCTCAGACGTGAGTGTTTTAAAATACGGTGCCTAAAGAGATTAGGGAGATAACATTATTAAGCCCGTGGTAACCAAATGTCGCAGAATTTTGTATGAATATTTTTTTTGTGTTTATATATACTGAAGTTACAGATCTAAGGCTCAGGATGGTAGTTTCAGCTTTATGCTCTGACTTCTTTCTTTTTTTTTATTTAAGCTGTTTAAGTACAGCCTAACGTAAAAAGTTACTTTAAGTTAGTCATTCTCACTGAAATCTTCTAGGTTTGTCTTCCATAATTTTGTGGTTATTCTAGTTTTTTAACACTAGAAGCGCCGCTGTCCCAAATTTGTCCCCTCTGCAAGTTTGATTGTCTCCATTTTTTTTATTTCTTTACTTAGGTCCGTGAAACTTTTTGACTTTTAATAATTTATTGTATTTTATCAATTACGAGTATTTTCAATTATATAAAAAAAATATTTAAGGAACAGTAATATGATTTTATTTTTAAAGAAAAATGGAAAGAAAAATTTGACTTCAGGCGAGGCTCGAACTCGCGACCTTCTGGGAATCTAGTCCAGCCGCTCTTCCAATTGAGCTACTGAAGCCCTGCCCGATTTGTCAAATCTTTCCTTCACATCTATTGCATTGCTTTATGGTAGCAGTAGCGCCATCTATTACCAACTATGCTAGTTAGGCAACCGATATAATAGACTTTTCAGTTTATTGAATATCGTAAAGAAGTCGCTTTTACCCTTAATAATTGTTTTTTCTTTCAATTTTCTTTAAAAATAAAATATATTTCACAAGCATGTGCTAATGCGAAATAATATAAAAACAACAGTAATATGATTTACCTAGAACTGCCGCTGGGTCATTTTTGTCCCGTCAGTGTTTCAAAACAATAATTCGATAGTTTAATTAGTGATTACCTACTCTAGGGAATTGCAAGGGCGAGAAAATGGCAAAAGAATAATTGTACCTATAGTACGATCATACTAAAAACAGGTGACACATCCTTGAATGTCTACTAGACTAAATCTAATAAAATAATACTAATGCTGAGTACTATGCATCCCGATGTAACAATAAGCACTAGATCAAAGAAAAAACCTGAAACAGTATTATTTTATTTGTTTATTTATTTATTCCTCAATGCACCGAGTACATAAGGTGGACTTAATGCCGCTAGGCATTCTCTAACAGTCAACCTAGTTTATTATAGCACAAAATATGGAGTAAACTGATGTTTTGGATTCTATGAGTCGCAAATACACAGTAAAAGCGCCTTCTTAACGTTGGCCAGTATATACGTTTTATGAGTTTAGAGTGAATTGCGACAAGTGTTGGTTCTTGATAATGCAATGTTTTGCAATTTCTTTACACATTCTAATAGTATAATCTTTGATATTTCACCACCAGTTATAGAAGAAGTTTGATGAAATATTAAACTGTTGATACTGCCCACAAGGCTTCATCAGAAGTCTCAAGGTGAGAGGATAGTAAAAAGAGTTAAGCTCAGCGATTCTCTGCGATTTGTTAATTTGCCAGTAGTTTCCCTGTACCACATGGGTAATGTGCCCAGATATATCAATGGACTCGCATATTACATACGATAAAACTGGTGAATTGCATGTTTCTTCTTCACCCTTGCCTTTTTGACTTGACCTCGTACGTTTTTCTTGCTTTTCTGGTATTTCTGGTTATCATATTTATGATAGACTAGGCGAGCATAAGTGCATGGGTTCTGTGTAAAATTATTAACGGCAGTAAAATGATGATGAACGTAGACACGTTTTTTATTACAATTGGGAGAAGAATTGGGAACACGGAATAATAGAAAAACAACCATACCTGAAAATATACCAGAACAAATACCAGAAAAGCAAGAAAAACGTACGAGGTGTAAGGTCAAGTCAAAATGCACTAATAATAAGTCTTCTGTGAAGTGCCATCAGTGCAAAAAAACTGTATGCAATAAAGAATATTACTTGTGCTATACATATTTGTTCTTCAAATAGCAATGACTTGTTTATAGTATTTCATATAGTATTAAGTATACTAAAAATTACTGCGTAAGTTTTGATTTTATAATATAAAACCAAAAAAAATTGGGTGATAATGAATAATTTACGTTTTGTTTCTGTAGGAGTGAAATATGATTTCAATTAATAAATAAACATGTTGTAGTAAATAAGTAAAGAGTAAAATAGTACGTAAACAGTAAATAATAAATAGTTTTAATATTAACTCTCATGCTATCTGCTAAAAATGTTGCAATAAATACAATGGGACAAATTTGTCACACCGGCGGTTTAAGGGAGGTCGTAATTTTCGGCGCTTCTAGTGTTAAGGAATGGAAAATCAAAAATTAATAAATCCATAAAGAAATTTATTTTTTGGCTTATGCATTGGTGTAAATAAAGCACTTTAAAAACTGTTTAAAAGAAATGAAATTTTAAATACCGAAGTATTTTATTAAGTATGTACTGTCTACGGTTTACTTGCTCCCGACACTTTTAGCTAAATGACGGAAAGATTGCTAGTGGTAAAAAAAAATCAACGCAAATCAACATCGGAATGAATATGTTAGCAAAAAAAAAGATATTTCCGAATCGCTCAAAAAACATGGCGGCGAAATAATTGCGAGGCGTCCTGACGAAGTCCATTTTTCAAGCGGCTCGTTGAAACTGACGTTGGATGAGTAACGAATGCTGTTGTTTGCAGCAGAGCAAATTAATGAGTAGATTTTAAGATATAATTAAACCGGATAGTATATCTCATCCAAAATAAACAGTATTGTAAGATACTTTGAGGGTAGCATCCTAAACACGCTGATTTGGTTTGGTCTTATCATCATCATGTTGCTGTGGTCTTATTTTATTTATTTACTAGCTGTGCCCGCGACTTCGTCCACATGAGAAAAAATATGATTGTTCAGTATCTACCCGGACGAAGTCGTGGGCGCAGCTAGTAGAAAAATAGCCTAAGTTCTTACTCCTTATTACATCAGCTATCTGCCAGTGAAAGTCCCTTCAAAATCGAAGACATTCAAATTCTATTTATTTGTATGTAGGTATGTAGATATGTATGTATGTATGTATCGTATGAAGATAAAAGTAGCCTAAGTTACTCCTTATTACATCAGGTACCTACCCGTGGGAGTCCCGTCAAAGTCGGATACACTACAATTCTAATTATTTGTATGTAGGTAGGTATGTATGTATGGTATGGAGATAAAAGTAGCCTAAGTTACTCCTTTTCACATCATCTATCTGCCAGAAATCGGTCGAGCCGTTCCCAAGATTAGCCCCGCCAAACAGACAGACAGACAGACAAAAATAGTAAAAAATGTTGTTTTGGTATATTTACCGTGTATACATGCGTATGCATTTAGTAAAAAGCGCGGTTATTTTAATATTACACACAGACACTCCAATTTTATTTATTTGTTTAAATTTATTTCAGGCAACCAGGGTCCATATAAAACAATACACAGATAACACAAAAAATACAATAATGCAATACTATTTATAAATGTATCTTATAAACTCTATAAATACATAGAGGATAAAAGTTATATAATACTATATGTATATATAGTATATAGTAGTACACATACATATAGTATATACTATTATCTTAAAAAAACTAGTCACTCTCACTTATGGTCACCAGTGTGACGCTGAACCGGAGGTCGTTGGTTTGATCCCCGGATCGGGCAAAGCGTTATTGGAGTTTTTCGTGAGGCTTATAATATTTGTACAGTTCAGCACTATTGTGTTCCGGTCAGGTGGTAATGTACGGCCCTGTGATTCCCGGCACAGAGGGATAACACCTTAGGCCTCAAGAGTGGTAACGCATCTGCATTTTGACCTCTGGGTTTTCTGTAAGTGTCTGAAGTCATCACTTAACATCAATGTGAGCTGCATGCTTGTTTGCCACTTTCGTAAAATAAAAAAGCTTACACAGACTCACACACAGACCAGAGGTAAAAATACAGATCCGTTGCCACACCGGCGACTTTAGTTTTGTCTCTGTAATACGAGTAGTTATTACGGGCAGTGCCGGATAAAGCCGGTGCGGGGCCCGTAGCAAATGTGACCATGGGGCCCCAAAGTTACATTGCCTACTGAAATTTAGGATGTAAATAAAACAACATTTACGAAAAGGAATCGAAAACAAATTTAGGGGATTCCCCCTGTAAGTATTGTGGTACTGCCAACTTGCAACATAATAATATAGGTAATATAATTAGTGATTGTTTTATATTATTTCGAATTAACACATGCTTGTGAAATATAGAGCGAGTTCGAGTCTCGCCTGAAGTCAAATTTTTCTTTCCATTTTTCTTTAAAAATAAAATATAATTAGTGGTCAACGCTCCCTTTGAGAATAGCTAAGGTGTATTACATATTTGTGTTTTTTTTGGGCACAGGCACGGGGTCCCCAATGGCGCGGGGCCCATAGCATTTGCTACTCCTGCTATATGGCTAATCCGGCACTGATTACGGGGCCATACATTACCATCTAAACGGAACACGATAGTGAGGCATTGGCGTCAGATAGATTAGGTAATGCGGTGGTGCGTACGCCCTTGAGCTCCTACACTGGAAGAAACATGAAATATGCTTAATAATACATTACGGATGTTCCACCATCAGTAACGTACTTATTATTAAGCACGTTTCTTGTTGTTTCTTTATGTAATAAAAGTGGCAAACAAGCGTGCAGTTCACATTGATGTTAAGTGATGACTGCAGCCTATAGACACCCACATGATGACCAGAGGTCAAAATGCAGATGCGCTGCCACTCCTGAGGCATTATGTGTTATGCCTCTATGCCGGAAATTACAGAGCCGTACATTACCACCTGATCGGAACACGATAGTGCTGAACACTACCATTTAGCGGCAAGTATATTAGATAATGTATTTTGGTATCATTTGGCATTGGAATAATAAATGAAACTAAATTTTTTGCCAATTTGTTGCGAGATTTCGGATATGAAAAAATCCAGCGTATGAAATTGTATTTATCGATAAAATCAGGTGCCCGAATAAAACCTGTCCACTTAGCGAATATTCTATACAGTAAAAAAATCGCATCACACTTGTTCCAAAGAACATTTTTCCGATTCCATAAGCACCGTTCGAACAGTTGAATCGAACAATTGAGCATTTTTATTTAAGTGGAAATAAGTATTTGCGTTTCAACAAAAAATATTTTATTTTTTTTAAGCGAAGCAACTGGATCGACTCTATTTTATAGAGGGAGGCCTAAAAAGGCTATTACACGACACGGTATTCAGGGTCCAGCAGAAAGGGTGGGCGTGGCCTCGCGCCGGATTGCCGCTTATTACACTATCCGGTCGCAGTACACGGGCCGCTCCGGTCGCCCTAATTAGGGCCCTAACTCCCTAAATGTAGTATAATAAACACTACCCTGACCCTTGCTATCGTACCCTGAATACCGTGCCGTATAATAAGTCCTTTAGTGTCGATGCGCAGTGACGGAGTGGCACGGCATGGCGAGGGACGGCACGCTTCAGTATACCGAAGCATCCTGTGGCATCCCGCGGCACCCGGTGGCATGCCACGCGCTAGCCGCTGACATTGCCGGCTCTGATTTTCTTTAACATAGAACAGCGCCGTGGCATCTTGTGGAAAGTGACGACCTCCCGCGGCATGCCGTGGCTTGCCATGGCATTTTAAATATTTTTTTCATAATTTACTTGTGTAATTACAAAAAAAAACTATATTATGACGAATAAATGAAAAACACACGGAATAATCCATTATTGGTAACACTTAATGTCACTCGGATATAGGCTTCCGATAATTTTACTGGTCGCAGGTGAAATGAAATCTCATTCACCATTCATCACGACATACAAAGCTTATAACTTATTCAGGGTTTAGCTCAAACTGGAATGAACTATTTGTATAGGATCCGTTAATGTAGTATGTAGGGTTACCACCAGTCTCTTTTTTCTGGTTTAGTATCTATATCATATAGATGGTTCTTGAATTTTCGTGTGAGACACAAAAAAATTGTTAAGTAGTGTTAGTTCTCGTTCCTTGAAGAGAAAAATTACAGCTCCTAAAATATGTCGGATGCGATCTGCGGTTGCATCATGATTGAACGAATGAATGATTTATTTATTTAAATTTAATTTTGTCTTTGCAATTAACATAGTATATTTTATTACAATATTTTACTCATATTTCACCATTATGTTGGCATTGTTACAAAAAAGATTATTAGGTTTATGACTTTCTACAATCAATGAAACAATACTGTTTTAACGAATTTATCTCGCCTTTATTAAACAAAAACGTTTTTTTTTAAAGCAATTCGACGTTTCGGAAGCTTTTATGTTGCCGTGATCCAGTGGTGACATTAATCTCATACAAATGTTTCTTTAGTCTACCAAAGAAATTGATCATAGTAATTAAAAAAAAAAAATTGTAGTTTTATTTTGCACATAAACTGAATCATCATTATAAGTCGAATGAAACAAAATTTTGGCAGCACTTAAATTCGCAAAAAATGCAAGTTCTGTTTGCATGTTACCAAATATTGACAAATCAATGATGTTTTGATGTCGATATTCTTAAAGTAAGTTGAATAACATTTTATGATTCATTACCAACTTTCCAGTTATTATTTGAGAATCGAAACTAAATACGTCACTTCATGTTTGTTCTCTTAGTAAAATGAAATTTCACCCCAATTACGAGTATCCTAAATACGAGAATCTTCAAAACATATAGTTGACAACCCTAGCTTCCGCCCCAATAAACTTATAAGCGACAAGTTCTGTTGTGGTTTTGCTCGCATGAGCTGAATGTTTGCGGATTGCCCGCATAATGTTGAAGACACTATTTTAGGTATCCAATGGTATACACGCGAGTTGAGTAATAAATTTAAAAGATAATAATATGTACATAACTTTGAATAGGTATATCCGTATTTATAGTAATTTTCTTTAATAATACTGAATCCAGTGTAGATTGCAAGAATGATTACGAAACAGCTGCTTACAAATTTTGGCCAATATGAATGTAGAATAGTCACGGGTGGTGTTTAAGTATTGGATATTTGGGGCTTAACACCCTCCCCTCTGGGGCAGGCCCATAAGAGTTTTCCGTAGTTAGAAAGGAAAAAAAAGAACCCTTATAAGATACCTCGTTGTCTGTCTGTTCGTCTGACATAGACGATTTACTTAAAAATTATGTATGTATTTACCCTGTAAATGAAAAATAAAAGTGACAGATTTTAAACTATTTCAAGTATTTTTTACAATTTCAATATTTCAACAGATAAGACGAAATTTGACCATTCCGCCATTTATTATTCATTCACTTTATCTCCCATTACCATTATAAAATAATCCAGAAAATATGTTTTTATCTCTCGATAGTAATTCGGAATACGTTTCAGAAGTCCATGGTATTTATAATAACATAGAAAAATAATTGTACGGAATCTTGTGAACGCGAGTCTTACTCGCACATGGCCGCTTTTTTACGGAACTCTTTTATTTACGCTGGGAAACCCTCATGAGCACCCACCTAGAGGCACAGACGGGATGACCCTGTCCAGACCACTCACAACACCACGCGTACCAAGACGGATGGAGGGGTTCATGGGCACACTTTAAAAAAGTATATGGTATTTATAATGACATAGAAAAATAATTGTACGGAACCTTGTGAACGCGAGTCTTACTCGCACATGGCCGCTTTTTTACGGATTATTTAGGTGCTCATGAGCACCCACCTAGGGGCACAGAAGGCGGTCAGTGTGAGACTTGTACTCACTAAAACCCCATGGTGTTCCGACTCCCCCACCATCAGCTGTGGCGTTACAGGAACGCTCACGCACACATCCGCGATTTCGCCGGCGGCTGTTCGTTTCGGAGCCTTCCACAGTTTGAGCGCTTTCCGGAACAGGTGCAAGCCACTCAGCTTGAGACGTCGACGAGGGACATTGCCTAGTCCGACGCGGGGAGGTCCCTGTCCAAACTACTCAAAACACCACGCGTACCAAGACGCCCGGATGGAAGGGTTCCAAAAGAGTCTTCCATGGGCACACAGTCGGCCTCCAGGAGAGCGGGAGTATCAAAGGAGTTCGACCCCCCCTGGCTCCACCACGTCCCTATCGGACGGCGGGACCACCGTTAGGCGGCTGGGGATAGGGTTAGATACAAGTAAGATATTCTTTAATTACTTTTATCATCATCTATATTCTGACATAATCAAAGTAACTCTGTTTTGAACTCTGTCTAAGACAATATTTTAACGGTCGTACCAAAGTTTTCTCATTATCGTCTAACTAGTGTTATGATCAGTTTTGCCAGATTATAGATATTTTTTGGCTTTTGATTTCTAGGTAATGGCTTGCTTTGTGCCGTATTTAGATAATAAATGATGGAAGTTTTGTTTTCTGAAGAATTGCCTTGTGCTCGGCAAATAAAAAAGAAATATCTACTGACTGTTGATACTAGTAAGTACAAATTATCTAACATTTTCGTGCCACAGTATTTGTATCAATACAGATGGACCAATATTTTTTTTGATAACTTAAATTGTCTTACTGCTGGGCAAAATCCTCCGCTATTTTCTTCCACCTATCGCGGTCTTTTGCAACTTCGAGCCAATTGTGTTCAAAGCCATCGATATCGTTTTTGAGGTCTACCTCGGTAGCGCCGAGTATCTGGGGTCGTACCAATGGTTTATTCCCGTTGTCGCCGTGCGCCGTGTCCCCGTGACGGGGACAGCGGGACATTACCGATGGTCGGACCAATCGTTATTTATGAAATTTTCTGTGTAAATTTGGTAGGTATGAGAATCGGTTGTAGACTTTTTTTTAAATCCCTAAATGATAGATATAGAAAAATGTCCAAATAATCAATCAAGAGAATCAAGGCTGATTCTCGCCAAAAAATTTTTTTCGATTATTTGGACATTTTTTTTATATCTCTAAGGCGATACAAAATTCATCGGGGCAGCCTGTTATGTATGTATATGTAGACCAAAAGGTCACTCACTCATCACAAAATCTCAGAAACTACAAGTACTATGAGTTTCAAATTTTGCATTTGGGTTCTTTTTGGGACGTTGGACGTAGGACGATCGTTTTTTTTTAATTCGACCCCTACGCGTATGTTTGGGGTAGATAGTAACTGCTTTTGAAATCCTCTGTGCTGTGCTATCTAATGTATATGCCTCCAAATGGTAGCGTTTAGTACTATTATGTCCTGGTTAGGTTAGGTCCTGGTTAGATAGTAATGTAATTATGTAAAAAATACTCTAAGTTCGTAGGTTCAAATCCTGACAGATTTTTTTTTCCATTCTATAAAAAAAAAATCACTCGCTTATGTTATTACGTAAACTATATTAAGTCTTATTTATTTGTCTTGAAATAAAAAAAAAACTAACCGTGTCTATTTAAAATGTTATGATTAAAATAAGTCATTTTCTGAGAAATTATTCAAATGCCATACATATTTCCCACGAATAACCACAGGACATCAATAAATATTCTCAATTTCCTTGCACAAAGCAGCCAATTAGCGCTTTTAAAATTGAAGTGTCAGAGCCAAGTCTTAATGCCCTTAATGGACGGCTTAACACGGAAGACCGCCACTCTGTCGCCGTAGGCAGCTCAGTTTATTTTGCGGCAGTAATCGATACTTACTCTGAAAATGTTTGATAAATTTCTCTCTCATCATACACCAATTAGCTGTATGATGGACGATGAGTTGTTATATTTTGTTAGATTGTTTTATTAATAAGGTTCAGTCTGGAGGTAGAGCTCCAGTGATGGAGCTTGTGGGCGTAAACACCGCATTACCTAATATACTTGCCATTAAATGGTATAGTGTTCAGCATTATTGTGTTCCGGTCAGGCGGTATTGTATGGCCATGTAATTTCCGGCACAGAGTCATAATACCTTAGGCCTCAAGAGTGGCAACGCATTGAACACACATACAATGTGGCACACATTGAAATCTCCAGTCTCATGTAGATTTACTGGTGGTAGAGCTCCAGTGACGGAGCTCGCGGGCGTAGGCACCACCGCATTACCTAATATACTTGCCGCTAAATGGTAGTGTTCAGCACTATCGTGTTCCGGTCAGGTGGTAATGTACGGCCCTGTAATTTCCGGCACAGAGGCATAACACCTGAGGCCTCAAGAGTGGAAACGCATCTGCATTTCGACCTTGGTCTTTATGTGGGTGTCTATAGGCTGCAGTCATCACTTAACATCAATGTGAACTGCCTGCATGCTTGTTTGCCACTTCCATAACATAAAAAAATTGTGTTGTAATAACATTACAATACAACTCCAAACTAAGTCTAAAATGTCTCGCCTTGGTAGTTGCTAAAGACTGAAAATAATATTGAATTACAAAAAAGTCTGTGCTTTTTACATTATAGGAAACCGTGATTTAGACGAATCTTGGGCATAAATATCCCGATTTACATTTAGGCTAGTTTCCCCTTAGTTTTGGGAGAAACAATTCAAGCGGATAGAAACGTTGCACGTAACTACACGCCTGGAATCCCCGAAGGGGTAGCCAGAGATAAATGCATGCATTCAAAAGCATACATGCAAACTCTGGCAAACTATTTTCACTGGTGGTGGAGCTCCAGTGACGGTACTCGCGAGCGTAGGCACCACCGCATTACCTTATATACTTGCCGCTAAATGGTAGTGTTCAGCACAGGTGGTAGTATATGGCCTTGTAATTTCCGGCACAGAGGCATAACACCTTAAGCCTCAGGAGTGGTACCGCATCTGCATTTTGACCTTGGTCTTTGTGTTCTTATCAATATGAAATGCATGCTTGTTTGCCACTTCCACGATATGAAAAAAATACCCACGATACGGCGGTTACATTTTGGGCCCATGTAACAGGTAGCGAGAACGTAGAAACGTTGCCAAGAAAGGTAACCCCATAATTAATTAAGGTCACTTTTAGCGTCATCATAATCAACGAACCCTCTTTGAGTTCTAAATAAGATAAATAACGTTTCAACAAAGTTTTCTCATTATCCCCTAACTACGCCTGGAACATGCAGTGCTGCCACATTACAAGCATTCCTAAGCTTTTGGGTGAATTGCTTCATGTGTTGCGACTTATCGTTAAATAACTTTTGTGTTTAATTTAATGTGACACAACAAATTGTAATTATGTTTTACATTGCATTTATCTATGCTTTTCAAAAGTATGCAGCTATACATATAGAATCTGACAATGATAATTATATTCTTGAAGGAGTTGCATAGGCACGCTAACTAGTTCAATTCTGAACGACTTGCATCCAGCCTACTTCAATTACCATCCCCCAGAAGTCGCTCCACCCCCTTTTTTGCACGTGAAAGACACATTGCCACGTCATTGAGCTTATCAGGAGTGGGAGGTGCCGGATAATAGGGATGTACTCAACCTTTCCGTTCAATGTCCCATTTATTACTCGTACACGCTACGTTACACATATATTTACTGGTGGTAGAGCTCCAGTGACGGAGCTCGCGGGCGTAGGCACCACCGTATTACCTAATATACTTGCCGCTAAATGGTAGTGTTCAGCACTATCGTGTTCCGGTCAGGTGGTAATGTACGGCCCTGTAATTTCCGGCACAAAGGCGTAACACCTTAGGCCTCAGGAGTGGTAACGCATCTGCACTTTGAACTTGGTCTTTGTGTGAGTGTCTATAGGCTGCAGTCATAACTTAACATCAATGTGAGCTACATACTTGTTTGCAACTTCCAATACATAAAAAATATACTTGTATATATTGTACCGCATAATATGCACAGAGTTGCACGACACATATATAATACATTTTTTGAAAGAGCAAATACTGAGTTTTTTGTCGGGGTTTTTCGCAGTATATATCGGCCTTTTGAACGCTACTAGTGAATGATGAAGAATTGTCTCCTTTTCTTTTGCTACGCTCTTTATTATCTGTTTGTAAGAGAGGAAATGAGATATTCTACTGATGTATATTATTATAAGACATATTTCTTTATTCTCAATTTTTATCATTTTAGCGTCCACTACATTAAGGCACCAACTAGTGGAACACTAACGAAACGCCAAAGTACTTGTCTAGTACGGAAGATGGCGTGTCAATCGAATTACATCGCACATATGAAGTTTTCTCAAGAGTTGCCATATATACAACTTCCCAATTTCAATCGTTGGGCCGCGGCCCACCAGGCTCTTTCACCTCGCCTGGTCGGAGGATCTTCCCTTTTCGTCTTAGGAACATTTCCACCCGTTCCTCCACAAATTTGTAACCTGATATATGCGTATCTATGTTATTCACCATAGTTTAAAATAGTAATCGATTTTTGCAACATCTTAAGCGATTCTTATGATGCCAAATGATTAATATGTTTTTTTTTAATTTGATTTGATACACCTCACCTAAATGTAAGCTATATCATTATTTCGTTATACTCGTATCTCATGAACTGAAAGCTCGTATGCCATCTTTATAATACAAAATAGGGATAAACACACGTCATTATATAAAACGCTCAAAGTCTGATCCAGCTTATTGTTGGGGTTAAAGGTGGTAAACAACAAACGTTTGGAAAACATTTCATTATATCGTTGGATTTTTACAAGACTTATACTTTAGACACAAGATTGTCTGGTTTTATAACAATTTGTTGAAAATAATGTTCAAAATAATTAGGACAGTCAGGTTGTTGCGTTTGGCATTGTTTCGGTAAATACTTGTATACTTAGAATATCAATAGGGTTGTCAACTTGCAAATTTTACGTACGATAAATATTTACCCCCTTATTCATAAAGGTACATTAGATACGTTTTAGCTATATAATGCTTTGTCTTTGTCAGTTGCATTGTCAAATATAGATAGAAAAAGACAAAGGAGAGATAAGCAACACTTTAGCTAAAATACGTTTATGAATACGGGGGTTAATAGCTGTCTCACATTTGATTCTGACTCATCACATTTAAGTTAATAAATGCTCTCAATATGACGATTAAAAAAAAATTGATGCTTTATGTATGTAAATTATGCAAATTCTGACAAGTAGCTTTGGATCTGTACCTACTTTGAATAAGCTTGTACTTAGAAAAATGATTGAAATAGCTATATTCTGTAGAATATTTAATATATATTTTAATGGGTTCTTTGTATGAACTGCCAATTTCATTTATTTACGTTAAATAAGCTGACTGCTTCAGTAATCAAGTGGCAGGAAGCACTCACTGATACGCTAGGTCCTCTTGGGTTTGATTCCCGAGCCAGGGAAGTGACTAAGCTTTTTCGGAGATGTAAATAGGCTCACCACCTATTACATGTCACAAAATGTAAATAGCGAATTCTAGGTAATTGCCTCCCTTTGCCTATCCCTCGGAGATTTCGGGCGTAAAGTTACTAGTAGCTACGTTTATGAAAAATTAAATTACCAAATAAAAATTTGTCTCGTGTATGCCATAGTTTCACACTTACCATAGAGTCAGTCTTTTCCCAGCTACCCTAATACTACCGTCATGGTGAAATATAATAAAAAAAACATAATTACAGGAACTGACAGCCCTAAGCGCTGCAGGGTTAATCGCACTAGCTTGCAAGTGGACAATTAAACCATATGAAAACAAAATCTCTCTGTGTAGGTACGGTGGAATGAAATTACTTTTGGACTACCACGTGTTTACTTTTATTCTACGTAAAGGAAACAAAGAAGGTTGCAACTCCTTTTTCCTTTTACTAGCTCAAAGTCGGATCTGAATATAAAATTCATTTTATGTTGTAAGGGTTCTGACTTGCTTAAGCTCGTATTACAAGCAGTTTGCTTTATAATATTACTGGATATTGCGGCGGCTTCGTTCGTGTTCATAACTGTCAAAGTTTTTTTTATAAATTTAAGTTATGAACTCTCAATATTTTAAGTACTTTTGAGAGAAGAACCATTTAAATTCGAATCGCAATCGCGTTTACAACAATAAAGAACATATATATTTTTCTTTCTTGAAAAAAAAATAGACTGGACATGCCCTTCGACAGCATGGTTCCAGTTTTTTGCAATCAATTACTTCCACTTTCCCATAATAAAAATCGAAACGTATCAAACGATCTCCTTGAGGAAAACTTTATCCAAGAAGAGCTAATTATAAAACTTGTGACACCAAACGAGGTAATCAAAGCAATCAAAACAAATATCAGCCCCAAAAAAATGTCCAGGATATGATTTAATTACAGGAGAAATCTTGCATAATCTACCTCGAAAAGCTATCGTGAAATTAACAACTCTAATAAATGCTGCATTCAGACTAACATGTGTACCTGATTTGTGGAAAGTGGCAGAAGTAATAATGATAGCAAAACCTGGAAAGCCACCTCATGAAGCAACGTCGTACAGACCAATTTCTCTACTGCCGGTTCTCAAAACTGCCTCAAAACTGTTCGAGAAACTTCTTCTAAGAGGATTAAAACCACTTCTGGATGCTAAAAACATTATTCCTGAGCACCAGTTCTGAATCAGAGAAAAACTCTCTACTATAGACCAAGTACATAGAATAACAAATGTCATTGAAAAAATACTAGAAGACAAGAAAGTTTGTACAACAGTATTTTTAGATGTGGCACAAGCTTTTGATAAAGTCTGGCATGAAGGTCTTATTTATAAAGTCAGAACTATGTTGCCGAAACGATTCTCTGATATATTAGAATCTTATATAACCAATAGAGCATTTAGAGAGAGACAAGAAAGTGATTATTCTGAACTCAAAGAAATAAAAGCTGGGGTACCACAAGGTAGTGTCTTAGGTCCGGTCCTGTACCTATTATACACATGCGATATCCCAAATTGAGAGAATACTAATAATATAATTGCTACCTTCGCTGATGACAGTGCTATAATGGCCACAGGTCAAAGTCATGAAGAAGCAGGAGAAAAAGTTCAAGAGGCTCTTAATGTTTTAAATAACTGGACTACAAAATGGCGCATCAAGCTAAATAAAACGAAGTCGGTCCATATCGACTTTACAAACAAAAGACCACATTATCTCCCATTATATATAAATGGACAACAAATACCATATGCGAACACAGCTAAATACGCGTGACGCTAAGTTGCGCTGGAAAGCTCACGTCAAGAAGAAGCGAGAAGAGCTATGTATTCGCTATAATAAGATGTATTGGCTTCTTGGAAGATACTCTCCGCTGTCGATACACAATAAAATATTATTGTATAAGCAAGTCCTCATGCCAGTATGGACTTATGGTATTCAGCTGTGGGGTTGTGCCAAAAAGAGCAATGTACAAATAATACAACGTTTCCAGAATAAAGTGCTCAGAGACATTGTAAATGCACCTTGGTATGTACGCAATAACGATCTACATCGGGCATCATCACATCCTGAAAATGGATTTCGTAGATAACGTTATAAGAAAATACGCCGAAGCCCATGAAAAAAGGCTTCATCATCATGTGAATATTGAGGCTATCCAGCTCCTCGACAACACAAAGCTAGTGAGAAGACTTAAGAGAACTAAACCTTTTGAGTTAGTGTAGTATTAAAACGAAATTAGTGTTAGTGACTTATTTTGCATAATCAAATTTTGCATAATAAAAAGTGACTTCCCCTTAAGACATACTAAGAAAGTGCCAGTGGACATTTACTTAGAAATAATTTTATTAGAAGTTTAAGTTAGCATAAAATTGCTTATTAGTCTTTTAGGCTAGATTGTAATTTTAATACTTAAGGTTCAAAAAAAGGACCTTACGTTATTAAAAAAAAATTACCTCCAGTTTCCCATATTAACATGACAGCTGACGTGAAAACTTCATACAAAATATCTGTCAGATCAATTTAAAAACGGAACCGGCTGTTTTTGTTTTAATTTATAATGGCATCGCTATTACGCATATTGCCAATGTCAAGTAAAACGATATTTCGTATTCGTATTATGCAACGTAAAAGTCAGAGTCAGTCAGTCAATTTATCAGTCCGCCAGTCAGAGTCACAGTAGGTTATTCGAGTAAAGCGATGGCTACTTTACCAGAACATTTACAATGAAGTGTTGGAGGCAATATGAAAGGCCGTGTTTTCGCATGCTGTTATTCTTTTTCAATATACACGGTCACTGTAATAAACCTATACCAAACAAAATGCCACCAACTTTATTTAATATAACTCAAAAATACACCAAGAAAACGAAATAAAATAAGAGCACTGGTGGTAGAGACGAGCGAGCTCCATGGTAGTGTTCAGCACTATGGTGTTCCGGTCAGGTGATAATGTACGGCCCTGTAATTTCTGACACAGAGGGATAACACCTTAAGTCTCAGGAGTGGTGACGCATCTGCATTTTGACCTTGGTCTTAGTGCGAGTGTCTTTAGGCTGCAGTCATCGCTTAACATCAATGTGAACTGCATGCTTGTTTGCCACTTCCATTACATAAAAAAAGCCTCTTTCAAGGTTCCCGCCAAAACTCCAACCGGCTGTTTGTTCCCGGTGTCTACTCTTTAAATTATTTGACCTTATTGATGTTAATCATCAAAAGTGTGAATCGACATTTACGTAACTTCACGCCTGTAATCCCCGAATGGGTAGGCAGAGGTAAATGCATGCATTCAAGCATACATGCGAACACCCATGACTCGCCGGTTACGTTTTTGGCCCATGTAACAGGTGGCGAACATGTTGCCATCTCCGGGCACATTACCAACCTCCGAGGTACTGGGAAACTTCCAGAAAATAACAATAGAATCAGAGATAAAGGATTTTAAACCGTTATGTCTGATAGCCACCGACCCGGGAATCGAACCCAGGACTTCCAGGTTAATAGTAGTGGCCTGCTACCACTACGCCACTGAGACAGTCAAAATTTATTTATTTACGTAACAAGCCCATGCTCCATCGAATTTCTTGATTTCTTGCAACAGGAACTTCATACATTTTATTTTCTTGTCTTAAAAATGACAGGTTACAATATAAAATTATCCGTAGGTGAATTATCGACTGCAATGGGATATGGGTTTTTTAAAATTAAATGAAAAAAATACACAAGATTTATTCATGCTTAGTAAACTTAATTTCATCTAATTTCTCGATTACTTGCGAAATATGTTAGGGTCCCGCTGCAGATTGCGTTCATCCAGATATGCTGAAAAACCTATTTATAATCTAAAGAATATATAATTATATATCCACTAGGTGGCCTATCAAACATGGCCGCAAGTATTTCATTATATCTTTTTGGAAAATATTTTTTTTCTATTAATTATTGTCCACATTGATCTTTCAGTCTTTATACATATTTTTTATTTTTAAAGAAAAATGGAAAGAAAAATTTGACTTCAGGCGAAGCTCGAACTCGCGACCTACTGGGAATCTAGTCCAGCCGCTCTTCCAATTGAGCTACTGAAGCCCTGCCCGATTTGTCAAATCTTTCCTTCACATCTATTGCATTGCTTTATGGTAGCAGTAGCGCCATCTATTACCAACTATGCTAGTTAGGCAACCGATATAATAGACTTTTCAGTTTATTGAATATCGTAAAGAAGTCGCTTTTACCCTTAATAATTGTTCTTATATTATTTCGCATTAACACATGCTTGTGAAATATATTTTTCTTTAAGAAAAATTTGAATTTTTCAAATTTTTCTTTCCATTTTTCTTTAAAAATAAAATATATTTCACAAGCATGTGTTAATGCGAAATAATATAAGAACAATTTATACATATTGCCCTGAGGCAATATGTATAAAGACTGAAAAATCACGTCCGCCGTTGCGCTCTAGGCCGCCCCTACGTATTTTCGTTCCGCCCCGATAACTTATTACGTCCATGACGTACATGTATTACTTATATAATATCAAATTAAAGCTATTTTTTTCTCATTATTATGGTATACGGGAGCCAAATTAAATCGACCGCAATATTACACAACGGCACAAATAAATTAATTAAAAATACTTACGGCCAAATTTTGATAGGCAACCTAGTGGATACATATTCTAAAGATCAGAGGTTCCCAAACTATTTTTTCTTATAGACCCCTTTCAATTTTTTTTCTGGTTTCCGTGGACCCCTCCTTGCTACATTTATATCACATTCCCATATTTCCAAATTTTGTTCACGTCTACGTAGACCCCCATCTAGTCCCATGGACCCCAGGGGGTCTATATGGACCACTTTGGGAATCACTGCTCTAGATTATAAATATGCGTAAAAATAAGGTTTGCAGCATATCTGGATGAACGAAATGATTCTGCAGTGGGATCCAAACCTAAAAGGAACTTCAGCCAACTTCAACTTAAGCCTGATGATATTTTCCAAAAGAAAATTCTTCCCACATACAGCATAAAATGTCACAATGCAAAACATTCGACATTTGAAACTTGGTACTGCTCGTCTTGGTATTAGCGAAATAAAGCCTATTAATCATACAGAGTGCTCTGCGACATGTTTGTATCAAAATGTGAAAGGAAAAGGCTCATGTTGCTATTATTTTAAGTATTCCAGAACTCGAATATGGCTTACGGCGTTTTGTGTGAATAATTTAACTTATCTATACAAATAAATAAAATTGGAGTGTCTGTTTCTGATATAAAAATAACCGCTTTTTACTAAATGCATATGTATGTATACACGGTACATGTACCAAAACAATTTTTTTTATAAATTTTGTCTGTTTGTCTGGCTGTCTGTCTGTCTGTCTGTCTGTTTAGCGGGGCTAATCTTGGGAACGGCTGGACCGATTTTGATGAGACTTTCACTGACAGATAGCTGATGTAATAAGGAGTAACTTAGGCTACTTTTATACTGACTGCGCCCACTACTTCGTCCGGGTAGATATTCAACAATCATAAATTCTCACGCGGGTAAAGTCGCGGGCACAGCTAGTTTTATTATAAATATTTGATGTTTATTGAAAATATTTCATGAGTTTAGGGATATGTTCTGTCAGGACAACTTGTTTCTTAAATTAAAAAAAAAATAATACATAAACTAAGTTATACTGTAATTTCAGTTCATGTATAATGTTTATAACTTGATTTTCTAATTCCAAATACCAAATTTCATTACAATCAGTTGAGTCCTTTGGACGTGAAAAGGTAACAGACAGATAGACAGAGTTACTTTTGCATTTATAATATTAGTAGGGATTATTATTCAGTTAGTAGTTTAAATATTCAAAATACAATATAATTATTTTTGTATCTTCACGCCAGGTCCCTAACGGGGTAGGCAGAGAGTGTAGAGCGCCAGACATCCCGGTTCTGACAAACCTCTCGTGCCTCGTCTACCTTCATCATTCTCTTCATACATGCACGCCGATTCCTAAGACTTTTGACACCACCATCAGACAGAACTCGACCTATTTGGTCATGGTAGGTCAGCCTTGGTCTTCCTGGGCCTCTGCAACCATCCACATTCGCATTGTATATCTGTTTAGTCATTCACTCATTCGACATTCTTTCTATATGCCCGAACCATCGGAGCATGCCTTTTTTCATTTTTACAATATAATTATCTTATATGCATATTAATGCATATTATAATTAACTTCTTGAAATACACTAAAACGTTAGTAAAAGAATTCAGTTCAATTAATCGAGCTCCATTCAACTTGAAATTTCAACGAAAATTCGCAAACACAACTCAAGTGTAGGTTACTCTTTTTATTTTATGTTATAACTTCGTCAGTACGACTTCGTGAAGCGGGACTTACGGAACTTTGACACTAATATTTCTTCATTAATTATATTGCATAGCCAAGGGGAAAATATAAGTTTTACTTAGCTAATTTTACTCTGTTTTTCTCTTTAATTACGTCCCAAGTGACAGGATGATATTAAAAGCTAATGAAAATGTTGATGAGTGTTATAAACATCCGTATTGTTATAAAACATGAACTGAAGCTGGTGTAGATCATGAGCGATCTACTCGGTTAAGCATTACGGGCGCGGTCGGGTGTGTGATGGGTGACCGCTAGTGGCAAATTAAAATGCACGTTTTCGTGCTTCGGAGGGCACGTTGCTATCAATAGATGTCGTTAAACCTTGTCGGAGGCCTTATGGGGCGGTTTGAAAACCATCCGACAGCGGGTTGGCCACTAGCCCGTATCTCCACCAATCCGCATTGGAGCAGCGTGGTGGAGTAAGCTCCAGACCTCGCCCCCAAAAAGGGGAGAGACTCGTACTCAGCAGTAGGACGTATAATGGGTTGCCATTATTATGAACTGAAGCCTCTGTTTTGTTATTACTAGGTTTCGGTTTGCTATTCTCTCACATAATGATCTTTGTGACAGGCTAGTGGACCTACAATGACATTTAGTCTTGGACGACCTGCACTAATAATGTTCGAAAGCGTAGGATCTCTTAAATATTCTCAGTGCCACTAAATGGCAGATCAAAAAAAAAATCAAAATTCAAATCATTAATTTCAAATTGATCTACAAGGACACAATTTAACACACCGGGACTAATCTTCTAGCAGCTAGAATAAAATCAAAACAACATTTAAATAGCACGCTACATTTAATCCCACAATTTAAGATACAGCAGTAATAAAGGAAAAAACAATCATTGTTGATTTTATATAAAATTAAAATAATAATTCAATTCGGCTTTGTACTTAAACGTAAATCTACCTGAACAAATTAATTTTACAAAAGCAGTGAAGAAAGGTGCCTCCAAGCGTCACATCGCATAAATATTAAAGTATAAAGGATAAATAAACCGTTTCTTGAGGCCAGTTGAGGACAAAAGGCCGCTTATCCGAGGATTGTGGAGTAATACGGCAATCTATTGTGAAGTTGAATGAAAATTCCTTAAGTGGAACTTCAGTTTTGATATCGCAACTGCTTTTCGTAATGGATATCTGCAGTTCTAATAGACTGGGATGTTTGGGAATGGCTTTTGACTCGTTTGACTTGGTTCTGCAAATCCACAATGCACTTTATCTGATTTAACGTGGTAAAAAACTGACTGTAAGTTAGGACACGAGATACGTTATGTTTTTTTAATGAAACTAAGGTGACAAACAAGCACGCAGTTCACATTTATTTCAAGCAGGTTACTGGTGGTAGAGCTCCAGTGACGCAGCTCGCGGGCGTAGGCACCACTGCATTACCTAATATACTTGCCGCTAAATGGTAGTGTTCAGCACTATCGTGTTCCGGTCAGGTGGTAATGTACGGCCCTGTATTTTCCGGCACAGAGGCATAACACCTTAGGCCTCAGGAGTGGCAACGCATCTGCATTGTGACCTTGGTCTTTGTGTGGGTGTCTATAGGCTGCAGTCATCACTTAACATCAATGTGAACTGCATGCTTGTTTGCCACTTCCATTACATAAAAAAAATAGTGACTACCACAACCTATAGTGATCAAAAAAATGCCGATGCGCTGCCACCCCTGACACCTAAGTTGTTCTTGGTTGTTATATTTCTGTTATAGTTACAACGAGGCTTTATACATCCATCTAACCGGAACACGATAGTGATGACGAAAAATTGGTGGCAAATAGATTAGGTAATCTCCACACTGTACGTGTTGCTTGTGTTGCTCTGCCTATGTTTTTTTTTTTTTTTATTCTCCATTTAAAGAGCTTGGTCAAAGACCATGACGCTCTATACGTTCACATGAATTACATTCTTCATTTAAAAAAAATAATTAAACAACATTAGCTCATTGACAATTGATATAGTTGCAACAGTATTCTGGCGTCATCCGTAGTAGGATCTGCCAGGACACTGTTGCAATGTCCTATTTCTAATGAAGCCCTGCGATGAGCCTCACCTCGAACACATTCAACCAAAATATGGTATACGTCTTCCACTTTGCCACATATACTACAATTAGGGGTATCAGATTGATTCATTAAGAATTTAAACTTATTCACTATTAAAACTCTGCCTGTGTTCATTATTAACTGGTTCTCGAAACCCATCTGTTTCGAAGGCCAAACAGGCCTTAGATGCGTTGCAACCAGTACTGAGGTGTTAGGCTTTTCGCCACTGTGTTATGTTTACATGGAACGGCGCCAAAAGAGGCAGGTAAACTGTCAACAATTTGCAAATGAACATCGAATATCTTGAGAATATGCAGAAAATTTCAAATTATGTTGAACAAAGAAACTTAATACAATAACCCAGACAGATTTTTAGATAAAAAATATTATCAGTCTTTCAGGCAACAGAGAATGTAATATCTATTCTATTATATTACGACTACCCACAAAAATCTATGTAACGCGAAATAGTGGCATATTAAAAGTGGAACATTTTTTATATTATCAACGAAATATGTAATATGTCTCACGTCATTTTTGTTTACGGATTCAATATCTTTTCGTGTTTCTATTTTCCGCTCCGATTACTTGTGATATGTTTGGCCTAAATGCCTACAGAAAGAAATATTATAAAAATGTTTGACCGGAGAATGAGGTAAAATGTAGATCATTTATATAAATGAAGTGTATGGTCTGTACCTTTATGTCTGAGTGGTGATTTATCCACTATCTTCCTCCTTCCTGCAAACAATAAAAATACAAATATCACCATGTCATAGCGTCATATTGTTAACCGATATGGAATTGTATAGTTGGTCTAATAACAATCGACAACATAGTTTAACATACAGTCTGACACATACTTAAGTATGAACAAGCATGAATTTCCTTCACTCTTCCAATGAAAATTTTATTTATGTAGAGATAATATTAAACTAATAAATATAAATAAATTCTCATAACTTCAACCTTCGTTCATCTGAAAACTTACATCTTGCCACACCTTCTCATCGTTCGGGCTTTATGTCCAATTCTTTCACAGTTTCTGCAATTAGACTCTGGAATGCTCTCCCTGCTGATATTAGGAAGTCCTCTAGTAAGTTCGCTTTTAAGCGAAAGCTCCGGGAACACTTTTTGAGGTTGCTTTGAGACTTTTTCTTTTTCTTTGGTTCGTCATTCTATTATATATATTTTTTTTATTTATATATATATTTATATGAGTATTTATGTAAGTATGTGTAATATATACATAGATATATAAGTAGTTTATACCGATCCATATATATGTATATGTATCTTATTTCACCGTTTTACATTATATGCTTATTTTTATTTTCCCCTTCTCATTGCACTACATAAAATATTTATCACTACCCAAAGGTTGACTGGGAGAGAATGCTTTTTAGCATTAAGTCCGCCGCATGTACGTAATTGTGCAAGAAAGAATAAATAAATAAATAAATAAATTAAACGTAACTTCACGCCCGTAATCCCCGAAAGGACAGGCAGAGGTAAATGCATACATTCAAGCATACATGCAAACATCCACGATTCACCGATTACGTTTTGGCCCATGTAACATGCGAGCCTGTTGACATCTCAGGGAACATTACCAAACTATGAGGAGAGATTACCCAGTAGGTAATTTCCAGAAAATGAAAAAATCCCAATAGAACCAGAGATAAAGGATTTTACACCATTATATCCGATATTCCCCTACCCGGGAATCGAACCCAGGACCTCAGCGTAGTAGGTAGTGGTAGTGGTAGTTGGTAGTGCTGCTGCCACTAGGCTACCGAGGCAGTTAATAGAACAAGGCAGAGAATATTATATATAAATTTACTAGCTGTGCACACGACTTTGCCCGCGTAGACACTGATCAATATTTTTGTTAAATGAAAAAGTAGGTACAGCTAGTCTAAATTAAATAAGTTTATGTAAACCGTATTCATCTCTGTTTAAGATGTTTGAAGCAGTGCTCTTGAAGTAAATTTTCAATTGACCATAACTTCTTTTTCACTTAACCGATTTTGGCGAAACAAAAGACAAGAAGTTGACAACGCTTCTCATTATTCCATATAATGAGAAGCGTTGTCACCTGTGAAACCCGCGTTCAAATCCGTTCAGTAGTTTCAAAATTATAACGTATCAAAAATTTCAAAAATAGTTTTTTTGGTTTCTGTTACTCTTCTTTTAGGGAGCGCCCCTATCAGTTATTTTCGAGAAATAGTTAATGTACTGACATTCAATTTTTACTGTCTTATTATATGTATTGATTATTTATTATTAATCTTCCCATCCAAAATAGCTTTATTACAATCTTAGACTACTGTAATCAATTAACCAGTTAATAATAAACAACCACTTTTTACAAAATCCTTACCTATTCGCTGGCTCTCATAAATGATTAAGACCAAGTGGTCATGATTTTATAAGTGGAAAGTTTTGACAAATCGGGCAGGACTTCGGTAGCTCAGTTGGAGGAGCGGCTGGACTAGATTCCCAGTGGCCGCGAGTTTGAGTCTCGCCTGAAGTCAAATTATTTATTATTAATAATTTGACTTCAGGCGAGATTAATATATTTATTTTAAAATAAAAATGGAAAGAAATCCATTTTTATTTTAAAATAAATATATTTCACAAGCATGTGTTAATGCGAAATAATATAAAACAAGTGGTAAGTGGTCATAATTTTAAATCTTGGATTTGATTTGCTAAAACGTTTCGCAAGCTCATCATCTTAGCGTTAAAAGTGTGCAGCCAACAAGAACGTCGCAGACTCGCGACCCAATTTAATGTTCTCGTGAAACGTGACTGCAGTGGACTCGAGCCACTTGTGGAGCGATTTGCGCTCCATCAATGAAGTTCATCATTGCTAATGAAAGATCGGGATATGTGTTACTTTAGAATCCAGCCATTTTTATAGAATGTTCTCTAGCTTTGATTATTACATATTATTATTTTTACTAGTGGTAGAGCACCAGTGACGGAGCTCGCGGGCGTAAGCACTACTGCATTACTTAACATACTTGCCCCTAAATGGTTGTGTTCAGCACTATCGTGTTCCGGTAAGGTGGTAATATACGGTCCTGTAATTCCGCTGTAACACGTCTCACAAGCTCATTATCTTAGCTTTAAAAGCGTGTAGCCAACAAGAACGTCGCAGACTCGCGACCTAATTTAGTGTTCTCGTGAAACGTGACTGCGGCGGACTCGAGCCACTTGTGGAGCGATTTGCGCTCCATGAATGAAGTTCATAATTGCTAATGAAAGATCGGGATATGTGTTACTTTAGAATACAGCCATTTTTATAGAATATTCTCTAGCTTTGATTATAACATATTATTATTTTTACTGGTGTTAGAGCACCAGTGACGTAGCTCGAGGTCGTAAGCACCACCGCATTACCTAACATACTTGCCCTAAATGGTAGTGTTCAGCATTACCGTGTTCCGGTAAGGTGGTAATATAAAGTTCTGTAATTCCGCTGTAACACGTCTCACAAGCTCATCATCTTAGCTTTAAAAGTGTACAGCCAATAAGCTCACCGCAGACTCTCGACCTAATTCAGTGTTCTCGTGAAACGTGACTGAGATGGACTCGAGCCACTTCTGAAGGCATTAGCGCTTTTGTATTAGGGGATCACAATTGACTCAACAGCTATCATGCTGTAAAATCCTGTGTTACAGCAAAATAGCGCTGATTAAAACCAATTCTCTTACGAATAATATATAAAAGTTAGGTTAGTACTCTAAGAAATAAAAGACATTAGCAAAAAATAAGCCCAATCAGCAAATATCACAATTCAATAAATTACGGCATCACGCTTTTATATGAAAGCGAGAGCTGGGTATGCTAGAAAGAGCATGAAAGTAAGTTAAACGCGGTCGAGATGAGATCTTTGCGCAAGATCTGCAGTGTATCACTCACCGATTGCGTTCGAAATAAAGATATAAGAAAGACGCTTTGTGTGAATGATAGTATCGGTGTAAAAATGAAAAAAGGCATGTTCCGATGGTTCGGGCATATAGAAAGAATGTCGAATGAGTGAATGACTAAACAGATATACAATGCGAATGTGGATGGTTGCAGAGGCCCAAGAAGACCATGACCAAATAGGTCGAGTTCTGTCTGATGGTGGGGTCAAAAGTCTTAGGAATCGGCGTGCATGTATGTAGAGAATGATTTTGGTAGACGAGGCACGAGAGTTATGTCAGGACCGGGATATCTGGCGCTCTACACTCTCTGCCTAACCCGTTAGGGACCTAGCGTGAAGATACATACATACGGCATCACGACTCACCAGCTCACAGTTAAAAAGTGGTCATCCAACAAGAACCCCGCAGATACGCGACCCAATTCAGTGTCCTCGTGAAACGTGACTGCGGTGGACTCAAGCCACTTGTGGTTTGTAGTGAGATTCCCACTTTTGTATTAGGTTGGTTAAAGTTTTTAGTTGCTACATAAAATAAAATTGACGTAACTAGTTAGCGATTAGGAGCCTAGGTCTCGTAATTTATTTATCACTAGCAGTGTCCGCGACTTCGTTTCCTTGAGAATTTAATGATTGTTCAGTATCTATCCGGGCGAAGTCGTGGGCGCAGCTAGTATAAAAGTAGCCTTAGTTACTCCTCATTACATAAGATATCTGCCAGTGAAAGTCCCATCAAAATTGGTTCAGCCGTTCTCGAGATTAGCGGGAACAAACAGACAGACATACATACAAAAATTGAAAAAAAATGTTATGTGGTATATGTACCGTGTACACGTACATATGCATTTAGTAAAAAGCGGTCATTTTTATATTACAAACAGACACTCCAATTTTATTTATTTATACAGATGTATAGATTAGGTGCGTCCAGAGCGAGCAGCCTCGCGAGGCATTTGCCGTGCGAGCTCGCTATGAGGTTGGTTAACTGACTATACTAGTGAAAGGATTCTCTTTTAATAAGAAAATTCCTAGTGGAAGTCCCGAAGCCAGCATTTATTTCTACTTCATCATCATCATATCAGCCATAGGACGTCCACTGCTGAACATAGGCCTCCCCCAATGACCTCCATGCCGACCGATCGGAAGCGACGTGCATCCAGCGGGTACCTGCAGCCTTGACTAGGTCGTCGGTCCATCTTGCAGGTGGACGCAGCACGACAATTTCTACTTACCCCCTATTCATTTAATACATAATTGAAACTGTTCGCGCTTACACTTTGCGTGCTTGAACCGGTTGTTCGCACGAGTTGGTGGGAGCATCGGCTTGGTCAATCGCAGCGATGACACTATGACGTAGTGGTGACGCTCTACAATCGCATTGGTTCGCTAGTTTTGTTCCGACCCCTTACGTTCCTCGAATCATGTAATGGAATGAATAGACACTTTTTGATGTTGAACGCAGCAGATCTTTTATTTCGTATTTTTCGCATATAATTAATTATCCCATATCGTAACGACAACCGCGTATCGTCAATTTCACGCAAACACATACACATGTGGACCTTCGGAGCCAAATAATAAGAAACAGCATCTACGGAAAATCTGCACGCAACGTTTACGCAGTTACGAAGCATTCCCGAAATCACGCATCGGGATACTGGGACATCGACTACCTGGAGGCTAAGCGCAAGGATAGAATCTGGATTGGCAGTTCTTCAACCATAACACGCAATCTGGTAGGACCAACCAACCATTTTCCTTTTCCATCACCTCCCGGTTCTCTTTGTGATACGTGTGTTCAACTGATTTCAGTGATAATCGTGCCGTGCAGTTGGTTATTGCTGCTGCTGTTACAAGTGCAGACGTGATTTTCCCAGCACACGATAGTAAAGTTCATCAAATCGTGAGTACCTACCCTTTGTTCACCGACCACCAAAATGTCGACCGAAAGTGCCAAATCACGCGATAAATCTCCGGTTACATTAAGTATCGATTCAAAATTAGGCCAAGAAAAGTCGAAATCTCGCGATAGATCGCCTAATATTGCTTGTGATAATCCGGAGTTACTTCGCAACCTAATTAAAAAACGTGGCATCATAAAAGGCAGATTAACTAAATTCTCTAGCTATATACAACAATTACAAGAAAGTGATAGTGATATTTCATCTTCTAGAAGTCGTTTTGATTTAAAATTAAGAATTAAAGGTGCAACTAGTTTATTTGATGAATTTAACAATATTCAAAGCGAAATCGAACAAATGGTTTTCGATAGTGAAATAGCAGAGCAGTTAACGTATAGAGATCATTTTGAAAACTCTTACTATAATACTATAGCTTCCGCTGAATTTATGCTATCTGATGAGGTCACTGACTGTTCTATTACGGACTGCAACAAATCACAATCGGTGAAGTTGCCTGTTATTTCTATGCCATCCTTTGACGGTGCTTATGAACACTGGCTTGAGTTTAGGGATACCTTTTCATCATTAGTGCACAATTCGAAACGAATAACCAATATTCAAAAGTTCCATTACCTCAAATCAGCATTAAAAGGTAATGCGATGTTGGTTATAGATTCGTTGGAGTTTTCGTCTGATAATTATGCCGTTGCATGGGAGTTATTATTAAACAGGTACAATAATAGTAGACTTCTGGTGCACAAACATGTAAAAGCCTTATTTAATATTAATGCGTTAACCAGAGAATCTCCCGTATGTATTCGCAAATTAATTGACACAGTATTAAAGAATTTACGTGCGTTAAAAATCCTAGGCGAACCCACTGACCAATGGGACACGCTTATTAATTACATAATTGTGTCTAAGTTAGATAAAACCACTGAACGCGAGTGGGAGACTTTTAAGTGTACCTTGTATGCGAGTGATAATAGTTCGAATAAACGAATTATTAAACTTACAGATTTGCTTGCATTCTTAAAAGATAGGGCGGAGATGCTTGAAACTTTACAACTTTCACAAAATAAAGGGCATTCACAATCACATTCATTTGATCACAAAAAACAACATTCATATTCGCATTATACCTCACATTGCAATGTTTCGAGTAATAAACCACACGATCGTCCATCTCGATTCACTAAAACCTGTTTGAAATGCGATGCATCGCATCCACTTTATTCTTGTCAATCCTTTCTTACAAGTGATTTAGAATCAAAATTTAAATTAGTACGCGATCACAAACTATGCGAAAATTGTTTACGATCGGGTCATACACCCACCACTTGTAGGAACGGACCGTGTAGAAAATGTAACCAAAAACACAATACATTACTTCACGACGATAATATTAATCATGCGCTTGCATTTCATTCTAATGTCGTAGCGGAGACGTCACAATCACACGGCAATGCGGAAGGAGCGCAAGCGAATACTGAGCACGCGTCCTTGACCGCCACTGATACGTCCCTGATTCAGGTAAATAAGGCACACATGCAAAATGATCGCAATAAATCTATTGATATGCACACGGTTATATTATCAACAGCTGTGATCGAGGTACTCGGTTCTAACGGTACCTATCACAAGGCGCGCGCGCTCCTAGACAATGGAAGTCAGCGGTGTTTTGAATAACTATAATTATAACTAAATCATTTTCTAATCTTATTAACGCAACATTAATACAGTCCATTCACGAAATTAGAGGTATAGGAGATTCGGTGCTACAGTGTTCAGAAACTTGTAGCATCGAAATTAGATCGCATATTGATAGTACATTCACTACGCGCATTGAGTGTTTTTTATTATCACAAATAACGTCTACAATTCCAACCTTATGTAATATAAACGCGCAGCTGAATATACCAGCAAGCATAAGGTTGGCAGATCCGCATTTTTATGAATCTACAAACATAGACATTTTAATAGGTGCTGATAGGTTTTGGGACCTTTTAGGTGACGGCAAATTTAGACTACCTAGCGGCCCTTATCTACAGAACACCAAACTAGGGTGGATTATTTCTGGCCCTGTTGTGCATTCACAACGAAATGTTACACGCATAAATTGTAACATTAGTAGCACTTTAGACGCGCAGTTGCGTATGTTTTGGGAAATCGAAGAGCCTCCCAAACGTAAAGACGAACTGACAGACTCTGAACGCGCATGTGAGGAGCATTTCCTTCGTACTACTACGCGTGATAGTGAAGGTAGGTTTACTGTCAGTATTCCTTTTAAGGAGACCCCTACCGCATTGGGCGAATCCTATTCTAAAGCTGAACGCCGATTTTTAGCGCTAGAAAAACGGTTACAAGCTGTACCTGAATATAAGCAGATGTACGTAAATTTTATGAGAGAATATGAAAGCCTGGGTCATATGACTCGAGTTAGTAGTTATGAAAACCCATGTTATGTCATGCCGCATCACGGTGTTTACCGTGAACATAGCACTACGACCAAGTTACGCGTAGTTTTTGATGCGAGTGCCCCTTCTTCATCTGGAAGGTCACTTAATGATTTACAGTTAGTCGGCGCACCGATTCAGGGTGATTTACTTTCCATTTTATTAAGGTTTAGGCAACATACATTCGTTGTATGCGCAGACGTTGTCAAAATGTTTAGAAATTGTATGGTAAATAAATCGCAACGTAATTTGCAATTGGTAATATGGCGTGATGATCCCTCGAAACAATTAGGTATTTATCAGTTAAATACGGTTACCTACGGCACCGCATCTGCGCCGTTCTTGAGCGTCAGATGTTTGAAGCAGTTGGGTGTCGAATCTACTAACCCCGAAGTGCAGAGGGTAATCAGGGATGATTTTTACGTTGATGATCTTTTAACAGGCCATGATGATAAATCTACTCTCTTAAAACTATGTGCCGACGTTAAAGACGCATTACTTTCACTTTGTTTTCCACTTCAAAAGTGGATGTATAATTTTCCATGCAATGATAACAATAATTTGCCTAATCAATTTATAGAATTTAAAAACAATGAAAATTTAAGCACAAAGACTTTGGGATTATTCTGGAATAATGTCAATGATGAATTTTATTTTAACACGCAATTTAATAATGATAATAAACCAATCACGAAAAGGTTTATACTATCGAATATATCTCAAATCTTCGATCCTCTGGGTTTACTCAGCCCTACGATTATAGTGGCAAAGGTACTGTTGCAGCAGTTATGGCTGCTTAAAATAGATTGGGATGACGTAGTGCCATCTAATGTTGCAAAAACGTGGAACCGGTTTGTTTTTTCATTAAAGAAGCTCAATAGTATTCGGGTTCCCCGCCACATTGTAGGTAGTCAACCTAGTTATATAGAAATGCATATTTTTAGTGACGCATCGCAGACTGCATACGGTGCCTGCGTTTATATACGCACAGTAAATACAGACCAAACAATATCAGTTAGATTACTCATGTCTAAAGCTAAGGTCGCACCGCTGAAGCCTACGAGTATACCGCGACTTGAGCTGTGTGGTGCGTTATTAGGCTGTAAGCTATATGATAAGGTACGTAGTTCGTTGTTTTGCAAATTTAATAATGTAGTTTTTTGGACTGATTCAACTATAGTGCTAGGCTGGTTGAACATGTCACCAAATAAATTGAAAACATTTGTGCAAAATAGAGTTTCAGAAATCCATGACATAACTAAAGGTGTTTTATGGCGTCATGTGAGTACTAAAGAGAATCCCGCAGATCTCGCATCGCGAGGATTGAACTTAGACGAACTGGCCTCTTCCACTTTATGGTGGGAAGGTCCAGGTTTCTTGCGATGTCATAGTTACTCACTTAACGATTTTACTGTAAAAGAGACATGCGAAGACATACCCGAACTAAGATCGCCTATCTCATCGTTTCTAACTCACGATTCATCTGATTTATCACTGTTTCCGTTTGATAGATTTTCGCAATATAAACGTATACAGCGCACGGTAGCTTACATGTTACGTTTCATACACAATATTCGCTACAAAATGGAACACCGCACGGGTGTTTTTAGTGTTGATGAGTTACATGAAGCAGAGATGACATTGGTTAGGTGGTCACAATTAGAAAGTTATCCGAATGAATACAAATTATTACTTAATAGTTCAAATGTTAAAAATAATAGCAATTTAATAAAATTAAATGTATTTTTAGACAAAAATAATATTATACGAGTAGGTGGACGATTAAGAAATTCCAACGAATTTAGCTATGATAAAATGCACCCTATATTGTTATCTGGTAAACATGATTTTACTCTGTTATTGTTCCGACATGAGCATTTACAGCTGCTACACGCAGGAGCTCAGGCATTACTATGCCACTTACGCGAAAAGTGGTGGCCTTTAAGTGGTAGAAATTTAGCTCGGCGAATAGTAAACGCTTGTGTTGTATGTACGCGTATGAAGGGTAAAATTCTTACACCTTATATGGGAAACTTACCCAAAGAAAGGATAACTCCCAGTTTTCCCTTCAACACATGCGGAGTGGATTATTGTGGGCCAGTATTCATTATAAACCGTAAGGGTAGGGGCGCTAAAATGTCTAAGGCATACATTTGCCTATTTGTCTGTTTTGCAACGCGTGCTATACATTTGGAACCAGTCAGTGATCTTACTACAGAGGCATATTATTCAGCGCTGAAAAGGTTTATATCTCGCCGTGGTAAACCGACACAGATATATTCAGATAATGGACGAAATTTTGTTGGGCTGATGAATGACTTTTCTAATTTTTTGCGCAAATGTAGTCCAAATTTGATTGAATACGCATCTTGTTTACAAATTAAATTTAAATTTATTCCCCCGTACTCTCCGCATTTTGGTGGTCTGTGGGAGGCAGGCATAAAGTCTTGCAAACATCATTTGCGTCGTGTGATGGGAGACGCACGCCTCACGTTCGAGGAATTATATACATTGTTGTCACAAATTGAATCTATCCTAAATTCCCGTCCGCTATCTCCTCTTTCTTCAGATCCCAATGACCTTTGCCCTCTTACCCCTGGTCACTTTTTGGTTGGTCGACCACTTACTGCACCAGCCTGTGAAGACTACAGCGACATATCCGCGCATCGGCTGAACCGGTATCAGAGGACGGAGCAATTACGCCAGCACTTTTGGACACGGTGGTCCAAAGAGTACGTGACTGAGTTGCAGATGCGAAAGAAATGGACCAAAGATTCGAGGGAGTTGAAGACAGACTAGCTTGTATTAATAAAGGAGGACAATATTCCACCCCTAAGATGGAGCATGGGGCGAGTGTTAGCTACAATCCCGGGCAAGGATGGTATCGCGAGAGTGGCTGACATAAAAACAGCTTCGGGCGTCGTTCGGCGAAGTTTCGCCAAGATCTGCCCGCTTCTTCAAGAAGATGCATGAAGAGCTATCGAGAAGGTTGAAAGCTACTGCTTTCAAGGCCGGCGGCATGTTCGCGCTTACACTTTGCGTGCTTGAACCGGTTGTTCGCACGAGTTGGTGGGAGCATCGGCTTGGTCAATCGCAGCGATGACACTATGACGTAGTGGTGACGCTCTACAATCGCATTGGTTCGCTAGTTTTGTTCCGACCCCTTACGTTCCTCGAATCATGTAATGGAATGAATAGACACTTTTTGATGTTGAACGCAGCAGATCTTTTATTTCGTATTTTTCGCATATAATTAATTATCCCATATCGTAACGACAACCGCGTATCGTCAATTTCACGCAAACACATACACAGAAACCTCTCATAGAAAAGTAGTCCCAGTATTTATTGAAATAAGATAAGTCAAATAAGTAGAATTGGAATTTATATTAAGAGGAAACCGTATGAAGAATACGCGAACGATTTCATACAATTAGGTGAAGTGGAATCCACAGTAATGCAGTGGAGCTTATTTTAGAATAAGTAATTTGAAACCTTGAAAAGTTATTTTCTTTTTTTATATTATTTACTTGTAGTTGTGAACTGCCTCGGTAGACTAGTGGTAGCAGGTCTGACCTACGCTGGAGGTCCTGGTTTCGATTCCTAGGTTAACGATTTAAAAACCTTTATCTCTGGTTCTATTTGGATTTTTCCATTTTCTGGAAGTATCCTTATGCCTCGGAGTATGGTAATGTGCCCGGAAATGTCAACGGGCTCGTCACCAGGGGCCAAAAACGTAACCGGCGAATCGTGGGTGTTTGCACGTATGATTGAATGCTTGCGATTACCTCTGCCTACCCCTTGGGATTACAGGCGTGAAGTTACGTAGTTGTGAAGGCGTGTTCCCCATCGCCCATAACCAGAAGAATTTTCTTCTACTGGAAGAATTACTTTCTACTGGTGGTAGAGCTCCAGTGATGGAGCTCGCGAGCGTAGTCACCACCGCATTACCCAATATACTTGCAGCTAAATGGTAGTGTTCAGCACTATCGTGTTCCGGTCAGGTGGTAATGTACGGCCCTGTAATTTCCGGCACAGAGGCATAACACCTTAGGCCTTAGGAGTGGTAACGCATCTGCATTTTGACCATAATCTTTGTGTGGGTGTCTATAGGCTGCAGTCAACACTTAACATCAATGTGAACTGCATGCTTGTTTACCACATCCATTACATAAAAAAAGAGAATTCTTCCATTAGTGCAATCAGTCAACCGTACAATGGCGGTCAAACTATTCCAATGGGACGGTAGTAAGTCCCATAACGCAAGATGGGCAGCAGCGTCCTGCGATGAAACTATCGCCACTGCGAATGCCATTCGCATGAGAAGCGAGGCAATTATGGCATAAGGGCGATATACCATAGTCGCATAAACGCTAACGTGGAACGCTTGACCATGCAGAGGCTTTGGTCCTACAGTGGACTAAAACCATAGCATAGGCCACAGATCACCTCCAATAGATACCGCATTCAGGGCAACCGACGCTCACAACATATTAGTGCATTTTGCTAGCATAGAACGCAATGTTCGCAATCGCAACCCCCGCGAACCACAAAAACAGTGAACACGGATCCGAACAAATATTCACTAATGCGGTATCTATTGCCTCAGTAGCGTAGTGGTAGCAGGCCACTACTATTACGCTGGAGGTCCTGGGTTCGATTCCCGGGTCGGGGGATATTAGAGATAACGGTCTAAAATCCTTTATCTCTGCTTCTATTGGGATTTTTCTGGAAGTTTCCCAGTACCCCGGAGTTTGGTAATGTGCCCGGAGATGGCAACAGGTTCGCCACCTGTTACATGGGCCAAAACGTAACCGGCGAGTCGTGGGTGTTTGCATGTATGATTAAATGCATGCATTTACCTCTGCCTACCCCTTCGGGGATTACAGGCGTGAAGTTACGAAGTTACGGTATCTATTGGAGGTGATCTGTAGCATAGGCTGTTATGATGTTTTTTTTTGTAGTTATACTTGTATCTTTGTAATGGTGTACAATAAACAATATTGTTGTTCGTGTTGATGATGATGTGAATGATGTAATGTATTACGTGATTTTGTTATTGGATTCTATTTTTTTATATAATGGAAGTGGCATTCAAGCATGAAGTTCATATTGAGGTTAAGTGATGACTGCAGCCTATAGACACCCACACAAAGACCAAGGTCAAAATGCAAATGCGTTACCACTCCTGAGGCCTAAGGTGTTATGCCCCTGTGCCGGAAATTACGGGGCCGCACATTCTTCTTCTCTACTTATGTAGGGACTGACAAGGATAGACGACGTGACGTGGAACGAAATTATTCTCCAGTGGGATCCTAACCTATAACGCATACACAAACACTCAGACCCAAAACAAGTATCTGTTTCTGTAGGACCTTATAGGACCTTGTTCGTATACGTCATACAAACATTTGTTCCAGTAGGTACGGGGGTCAAACCCGTGACGTTCAAACGATCTTCACATAGCGTCACCTTTCAAATAATAATATACTTACAAACTCTATTCCGCAGATAACCGGTGGATAATTTTTAAAAAAGGACACCTATACCTTTCGTAAAGATTGAATGTTGTAGAAGAAGCACGGGAGATGTGTCAGGACCGGGATATCGGGCGCTCCACACTCTCTGCCTACGCCGTAAGTGACTTGGTATGAAGACACATACCTACTTTGAATGTTCAAATTATAGATTTCAACTGCCTCGGTAGCCTAGTGGTAGCAGGCCACTACTACTACGCCGAGGTCCTGGGTTCGATTCCCGGTTAGGGGGTTATCAGAGATAATGGTGTAAAGTCCTTTATCTCTGGTTCTATTGGGATTTTTCCATTTTCTGGAGATTTCCCAGTAGGTACCTCGAAGTTTGGTAAAGTGCCCGGAGATGTCAACAGGCTCGCCACCTGTTGCGTGGGCCAAAAACGTAACCGGCGAATCGTGGGTGTTTGCATGTTTGCTTAAATGCATGCATTTACCTCTGCCTACCTCTTCGGGGATTACAGGCGTGAAGTTACGTTTTTTATAGATTTCAAAATACTACAGACACAACGCAATGGCGAAAGATGCGAAAGAATCATAAATCCACGTTAATTTTTATTTTAATGCTCGAGAACCGAAAAATTACGATAACCACGTTTATTTTTATTTTAATGCTCGAGAACCGAAAAATTACGATAACCACGTTTATTTTTATTTTAATGCTCGAGAACCGAAAAATTACGATAACCACGTTTATTTTTATTTTAATGCTCGAGAACCGAAAAATTACGATAACCCAAGAACTTATTTATTCATCCTAGTTCCATTAAAATTCAGAGTCATCCGTCCAAGTTTTGATAAATTGTTTAACGGTTTTATTATCTCAAGAAACTCCATCTCGATGCTGACTTGGTAGAAATAATCTGCGAGAAATCCCAGTTACGGAGCTGTTTTGTGAGCAAAACGAAGAACAAGGTCGTCGAATCATTTAGAAAACGTGGAAAACTGCGAATCTCTTGAAGGTTTCGTTGTTTAGTTCACAAAAAAACGGGAATACCTTTCGGCAGCCTCGATAATGTATGTGATTTACTGGTCTCAAAAATGAACAACTCAATCACTTTTGATTGATTTTATTTTATAAAATTTCCGATGTCGAGCGTGTCGACGCCATCGCCCGCTTGTGGAAGAATTATCTTTTTGTTTGAAGAGACTTCTTCCGAAAGTGCTGAACACCACCAAAATTTTTTTATGTAATGTAAGTGGCAAACAAGCAGTTTAGAATGATGTTAAGTCGAGCCGATTAGGCCAGCGGTGTGAGATGTCCGTTTGATTCGAAGGGTCGCGGGTTCGATATCCCCGCACCGGGACAAATATTTGTACGGCCTACAGATATTTGTTTAGGGTCTGGGTGTTTGTGTATGTGTTGTATATGTACAACGGCACCCACGACACAGGTTTATACCTAATATGGGGCTGAGAGTGTAAGCGTATTCTATAATGATGTAAAGTGGTGATTGCAGCCTATAGGCACACATAGATCAAGGTCAAAATGCACATGCGTTACCACTCCTGAGGCCTAAGGTGTTATGCCTCTGTGCCGGAAATCACAGGGCTGTACATTACCACCTGACCGGAACACGATAGTTCTGAACACTACCATTTAGCGGCAAGTATATTACGAGTACGTAATGCGATGGTGCCTACGACCTTGAGTACGCCTTAGGCCCTTCCGGCGCTGGAACTCTAGCACTAGTAAAAACGTGTATTTTATTCTAAGTAGCTTTACGCTGCGAAGTATATACATAGAACAACGTATTACGAACCCATTCTTTAATTTTATTTTGTGACATAATATTACGTTTTTTGTAGGTACCATGTATTATATAAGACTTTTCAACAGGTAAGGTTAAGGGTGCTTTTTCACCAGAGATGTGCTATGCAGCTATACTGCGAAGAAATCTACACTACGAAAATATGTGACCGTTTCCACCGATACTAAGCTACAAAGAATTCTCTCATATCTTCGCTAAGCTATGTAGCTGTACGAGGAAGATGCGCAGTCGCAGCGTGCGCGACATACTGTAGATACTCTGCTCTGCACATATATACACCATTCGCAACGGCAAGCATCCACAGCACACATCCATCCATATAAAAAACATAACTTAGTTGAATCTGTTTCCACCAGTACTAAGCTATGTGCACCAATGAATATGATTGCTGGATATCAAATCTATAGCAACGTAGCATAGCACATATCTGGTGGAAAAGTGCCCTTAGACTTTGAAAACTATTACGTGTACTCTAGCTTTGTGTGTAAGCGTGTTGCCCGAACTCAACGACAATGTGTCACAACCGTCAGTAACGCTCCATAAGCGACCTGTCGCGGTGATTTTGTTCAAATCTGGCGGCCTAGCTGACAGTGCCACTTCTACGTATAATCTCCTTTAATACCCGTTGCCTTAAGTGCGTTCGAGATAATACCTGTCTTATCTTACTTTCACCTTCACGTCTTCACTTGTTTTTTTTTTGTTTCGTCGAACTTTCTCTGGGTTACTTTTATTTTGCTCACCTCCTTTTGATGGGTTGTATTTAATTTTGTTTGGCGTTTTCCCGTTTCTGGTTGGAAAATTCCTAATGGCAAAATTCTTCGTCGTTAGATGACCTGGTTTTGATTTTTAGGTAATGTTATTTACCGCGGTTTTTATTTATGATGTTATAAACTGCAATTTTTGTAAGATTTTTTTCTTTTATGTCAAAGGATTGACAGATAAGACGGGCCACCTGATGGAAAGTGGTCACCGTTGCCTATGAACATTTGGAACATCAGGGGAGTTGCCAACTTGCTGCCAGCTGCCACAATTTGCACTTTCTGGGCAAGAAAAAACGCGCGAATCGGGCTGTTGAGCACTGCCAAGTGTCCAAGATAATTTTTACGTCAAGATCATTTGGTAATAAATATTTAGTTGTAATTAAATGCACGATATTTACTTAAATAACAATTTACGTGTAGCAATTTCATAAATCAATTATTACAGTTTATTACTTATAGTAGTATAATGTGTGTACGTGTGTTGAAAGCCGATAGATGACCAGGCTCGCAGAAATTTATCTTTCTCCAACCCCGGTATTATACATGAGAATTGAATAAAAAACTGTTGTTTGGTACACTGATATTTATTATTGTTATTTGATATATAAAGATAATGAAGCCATTTTATATATATGTTTTTTTTTAATTATAACTTACACATTATTATTACATGTTTTTTTACCAATGTTATCAAGTACCAAACTGTCAAGAAAACAAGGTCGTGAATTAGAAATGGGTTCGAGTGGTGATGATTACTGCTCCCTTTTTCAATTAATTTATAATTTACTTAGTTACCTGTACCCGGGCATAGTAATGCCGGTAACCCTAATCCTTTCTATATATTCTTACGATGGTACCTTAGTAGACAGCTTACGGAGGGATCCAGTATCTTATCTCCTCCACTAGGCTTCAGGGTAACCGGTCACACCCCGCATCCCGCAAAAATAAAAAAGATTTAATGAATTTTAATGAAAAATGATAAAATGACGAATGTGAAACAAAACCACACTGGTTACAATCTGCATAATTCCTGTTTAGTTCATGCAGAATCTAAGACAAACTCAACATGAATCAAACAGCCTCCCCTTACAAAACTTGTGGAAGTGGAAAATAATTACTTACGAGGACTTTTCGCTAAAATCACTTAACAGACAAAAGCCTCTGTATGCCAACTCCTCCCGACATTAGGGAAACTGGCTGGAACAAACAACCCAACATGAGATCATCACGCCATTTCTCAAATCGACATGTGAACGAGAAAATATCCAAATATTCTTGAAGATCTTACCTCAACTGATGATAAAAAGCCTATTTAATAGGGCTTTAGGCCATGATGGCCAAAATATACAAGGCTTTTCGCCTCTTCATATTTCGAGCTCTTCACCACTATCGGCTCCGACCGAGCAAAAACAAATAACAGATGGGACTTACAGACAGGCTCGAACATCTGAGCCTGCGCAGAGATATTGGTAGTCTGTGCGTGTTATACCGTCTCTACAATGGTGAGTGCTCTGTCGAACTGTTCGACAAGGTGCAACCGTCTCTTTTTCTACACCGTACTACCCGCCGAAGAGAGAAGTTTCACCCTTACCGACTGGACACCTGGCAGTGCTCAACGGTGCGGTTTTCTCGTTCGTTTCTGCCCAGAACGTGTAAATTGTGGAACGAACTTCCCTCTGAGGTGTTCCCTCGGTGCTACAATATGGGGTTCTTCAAAAATGGCGTCAAAAGAGTCCTTCAGGGCTGGCAGCGCGTTGTTAAAATTCCCGAATAGTATTTTAAATATGTTCTTCTCGTTATATTTAATTAATAATTTAATATTTAATTTGTAATAATTGATATTTTGTTTTTATACAAATTAAAGCTTTTTAATAAATTATGCAATCCAACTATGCGTCGTATGGAATACATTGATACTATTGATAATGTTGTCTTAGTACGGCTGTGATGAACTAGATGGCGTTGTGACCATTTTTATCACCAGACTACAAAAAACGTTACAGTGTGTGTGTGCGTGCGGACGTGCGTGCGTGCGTGTGTGCGTTCGTGCGTGTGTGTGTGTAATTTCTAGTATTTCTTTTGAAGCCAGTTGCGTACCTTCGTTTTTCAGTTGATTAATTACATTAAAGATAAACAACTCCCTATTTACTGTGTTGTACAGGAACCTACCAAGTTGACAAAAGAAGCGCTTTGAGAACATAGTAGTGAACTTACGATCAATGTAAACTGTATGCCTGTTTGCCAATTCATGACATAAAAGAAAATAAAAATTACCTGTTATGTTACACTTCCATCTAAACAAACAAATTTCTATATTATTGACCGTCCTTTTAGTCTTAAATTTAATGATCCTTTTCGTTCCACTTTATGATGTTAAAATCAAGCCTTTATAAATCCGATTCAAAATGAAGATAGCCAATTAATTTTAAAGCCAATTAATTTTAAATAATTGGCTCTTATTGCTTATGAAAACTGAGAACGAGTCCAGTAAGGCGATTATTTCAGTAGCATAGTTACAGCAAGAGGAAGACCCCATTAAAAAAATAAAATTTTAATATTCGAAGATGTTTTACTTAGTAACAAGTACGTACGTTGCGCATGCGCCTTTCAAGGTGCTCGTCGCAATATGGTGAGATCAGTGTCTTCTTGAAGAAAATTTATATCGTGGGGTGCATTGCTCCTGATGATGCTGATTCACCCTTAGGAGAATTTGGATATGAAAATGAAAAATTAAGTCCTAAAGTTTTTTATTTATTATTATTGCATTTTAATTAGACTTTAGAGATTATTTTAGACCGCTTTTGATTCTAAACTTTTATTTACTGTCATTTACTGTCACTGAACTCTGCCCCAACGGCCGTGTCTCGCTATTCGGAGAGCTATGTCGGTAACTATCTATTGAACCTATCTATGAGCCCATAGTAATTATGGCATATTCTCCCATAATAATCCACAAAAATGTTCTAGGCACCTTTTGGGAAGGCTTTGTTCAGCAGTGAACGTCTTTCCACTGGACTGATGAAGTTTGAAATACACCTAAATATAGATATTTATTATTGTAATATATTGCTTTTATCACAAAGTAATGTAGCGGAATAAAATAATCTAGATCAATAAATCAATAAAATTTCTTCACGAAAACATATTACCGAGTAACAAAATGTAGAGAGAAACTTATAGATATCGGTCTGATATCCCACTCATATATAAATAAACCCTATAACAAACTTTGCAACTAGAAAACAAGCTTGAGTTACACCCGTAGTCGTAACCACTTCAGAATAAACTTACTTCCACTCGATTCTCAGCCGTATTGCTTAGTGTACAGAACTTAATTTATCATCGTGAGAGACCAAGGTTCAATGGCGTGATTCAAGCTAGCATTGTAGACTGCACCTAACTCCGCAATTAGGCCAAGAATGTGGCCACTAATACTGTCAGACACCTCATGATATTTGTCGGCAGTTCTTTCGACTTTATGACTTTAATTACATTTTAAGTGTTTAAATTCGGGGCGGATTTAGAGTGAGGACAGAGTGATATAGAAGTAACAAAATTTGAGGAGATTGTTTAAATTATATGATCAAAGCTGAGGCAATTCGACGTAGTTTTGTCATTGTCAAGTGGAAAACTGTTTGTAGTTTTTTATACTTACGTACGTAACCTCAAGCCTGTAATCCCTGGAAGGGTATGCAGCCCATATAGGTAAATGCATGCATTCAACCATACATACAATCACCCTCGATTCGCCAGTTAACAAGTGGCGAGCCTGTTGGCATCCCTGGTAACATTACCAATCTCGGCGGTACTAGGAATTATCCAGAATATGGAAAAACCCCAATAGAACCATCTCAACCGTTTGAAATAAAGCTCTACTAGTTTTCTCTTTACATTCCCTTCTTAATAAATTAGTTGAATTCAGTACAGAACTGTAATTTTTCAACGAAAGCTTAATAAGTAGAATCCCCTTTTTGTTTCAGTTTCGGTTTTGAGGGGTTCCAATTAGCAAGAGAGAACAAGTGGACAATATTAGCTGTATCATGGAATGTTTTGCCTGTTTTTGGCTTCTTTGTTATGTATAAATAAGGTTAATTCTTAGGATTGATTGGGAGAAAGAGACTTTGTGTGAATGATAGTGTCGGTGTAAAAATGAAAAAAGGCATGCTCCGATGGTTCGGGCATATAGAAAGAATGTCGAATGAGCGAATGATTAAATAGATATACAATGCGAATGTGGATGGTTGCAGAGGCCCAGGAAGACCAAGGCTGACCTACCATGACCAAATAGGTCGAGTTCTGTCTGATGGTGGGGTCAAAAGTCTTAGGAATCGGCGTGCATGTATGAAGACAATGATGAAGGTAGACGAGGCACGAGAGGTTTGTCAGAACCGGGATGTCTGGCGCTCTACACTCTCTGCCTACCCCGTTAGGGACCTGGCGTGAAGATACATATATATTGATTGGGAAACATTGCCTAATACTATATTCGATGGTCACATCATTCCTTTTAGTGATACTGTAAGGAATTTGGGGGTTATTATGGATCGGTATTTATCATGGACTCCGCAGATTAGTCAGGTGAGCAGAAAGATGTTTGTTGCGGTTCATTCATTAAAAAGATTGCAAAACTTCCTACCTGTTTCCACGAAGATTGCACTTGTGAATTCATTACTTTTCCCCATTCTCGATTATGTCGATATCTGTTATCTGAATCTAACACAGGAGCAACTTAATAAATTAGAGCGGCTTCAAAATTTGTGCATTAGGTTTATATTTGGATTACGCAAATATGACCATATTTTCGAATTCTGAAATGTATACGGCCCTGTAATTTCTGGCACAGAGGCATAACACCTAATGCCTCAGGAGTGGTAACGCATCTGCATTTTGACCTTAGTCTTTGTGTCATCACTTAACATCAACGTGAACTGCATGCTTGTTTACCAATTCCATTACATAAAAAAAAAAAAAAATGATCATTTAACAAAGTGTTTTTATTTGAAAAATATGGATAACTACTTTAGTAGTGTAGTTGTAGTAGGCCACTACTACTAGGCTCAGGTTCTGGTTACATCCCCCCCGAGGGTTTCCGCCTTGTCGTGGCGGGGGGGCTCAGTACCCGGTGGTTGGCCTCACACCGGAGAAGCCAAGAGGAACCCAGAGAGGGGGCGGCGTTTGGCGTGGCTCTGCCCGCCACTCGCTGCTGTGGTGAGGAGACGGCTGGGGAAGAGGTGTACGGGTGTATCGTTGCCCTGCACCCTATCCCCAGCCGCCTAGCGGTTGTCCCGCCGTAAGATGGGGACGTGGTGGGGAGGTGGTGGGGAGGTGGCTGGGGAGGAGGTGTATGGGTGTGTCGTTGCCCTGCACCCTATCCCCAGCCGCCTAGCGGTGGTCCCGCCGCTCGATAGGGACGTGGTGGGGCCGCGGGGGGGCGATTGAAGGTCAGTTCATCCCTGTCACTCCCGCTCCCCCGGGGCCGGACAGAGTGCCCCTGGACTCCTCCACCCGGGCGTCTTGGGACGCCTGGCGTTGTGAGTGGTCGGGGCAGGGACCTTTGGGTGTCGGACTAGGGGATGTCCGTCGCCCAAATGGAGATAGGTCCCAAGCTGGGTGGCGTGCACGTGTTCCGCACGCCACTAGTGTTGGTTGGAGCCAAAGAGCTCAACCTGCGGAGGGCTCGGAGACGAGCAGCCGCCGGCGGGGTCGCGGATGTGTGCGTAAGCGTTCCCGTGACCCCGCCACTGATGGCGGAAGAGTCGGAACACCGCGGGGTTTTAGTGAGTACGAGTCTCACACTACCCGCCGTCGTTTCCCCTAGACGGCGGGTGCCCATGAGGGTTTCCCCGCGTAAAAAAAAAAAAAAAAAAAAAGGTTCTGGTTACATTCATAGACGGAGTAACAAAATGTTTAACTTTTCAATTTTTAAGGAATTTTTCTATATCTCTTGAAGTTGCCTAAATGTGCCTCGCAACTAATTAGCTGCCGCAGGTGGGTGTATGATTGTATACTTAAATGCATGTTTTCAATTTTGCATATAACTTTGGGATATAAGCTTTGGATGAAAGAGCCAAATAACGTACATTTCCATAAAATATGACTGCACTTACAATTTATCAACAAAGTGTCAGGGTAAGTGAATTAGAATCCCTTTTTCGTTTCAGTTTCGGGTTCGAATGTGATTAGCGAGAAGAGAGCCAGTGGTACAGTGTCCCAGTGATCAATTTTAGCAGCGTCATGAAAATTTTGCCTGTTTTCGTCACCTATACTTTTATGATGGATGATAATGATCAGATAAGTGCTATTATCTAACGTTATGATTCTATGAGTGCACTGCTTTCGATCCGAATTGATACTTATATTAAAACAGTTTGGGAAGGAGTCTGTGTTTAAGTTATTGTGGTAGTAAAGTGTATCATTCTAGAGTAAGAATGGAATTTGAGTGTATTTTGTATTTAGGTTTTTTTTCTTACGTTAAACCTTGGTACCAGTCTGTGTTTACATGAAGAGGCTATAATATATTCAAATTAATTTAATTATTGGGTATTGTGGTATTATCTGTGTGCATTTCATCGAACCTTTTGAGTATGTATTGGAGACGTTTCCATGGCAACTGTCAATATATGATTACGTGAAAGTGTGGTAAATTGACTGACTGTGACCATGCGACTAAGAGGAGTATCTTGTTTAGTACTTTTTTATTTTATGGAAGTGGCAAACAAGCATACAGCTTACATCGATGTTAAGTGATGACTGCAGCTTATAGACACCCACACAGAGACCAAGGTCAAAATGCAGATACGTTACCACTTCTGAGGCCTAAGTTATTATGCCTCTGTGCCGGAAATTATAGGGCCATACATTACCACCTGACCGGAATACGATAGTGCTGAACACTACCATTTAGCGGCAAGTATATTAGGTAATGCTGTGTTGCCTTGCCTACGCCCGCAGCTCCATCACTAGAGCTCTACCACCAGTACGAACTTTATTACATAAAGGTCGATGGCTAAAATAATTTTAGTATGCGGTGAAAATCTCATAAATAATTAATTTGCGCATTCCCCACCAAAATAATTATTTAAAAATTTATTTATTTATATTATTGACACACCAGCAGCATAGTACATCAAATAGTTACAAAATATATCATAGAAGCATTGGTCTGATGCATATGCCTATTATAGGTATGTACAGCATTCCAATTAAACCAAGTGCAACACAAAAAATTATGAACCCTGATTAAAATTGTTTATTTTTGCACTTAATGGAAATACATACAAATGAATGAAAGAAAAGCAAAGCTGCACCTTCTCAATCCGTTAATATTCTTTCATACCGACTGTCCGAAAGATATTAATACCAGTAGATTTATTTCCACCCACAATCTTGTGACCGGTAATATATCATTGCTAAAGCCAGGGTGCTCTGGAGGACATGCGAAAATGTGAATTATAGTCATTCCTGGCCGATAAGATCCCGGGATAAAGGGCAGATGACGGGAACTTTTTTATTGTATTAACCGGGTACACTTCATTCTGTTAAGCTTTTTTTAACCGTGCTTCTAGGGTTTCGTATCTGAAACGGAAATATAGCGACATGATTAGGTTTTTTTTTGTTACAGTTCACATGCATGGTAAGTGAATAACTATAAACACCTGCATAAAAACCATTTTTTTATGTAATGGAAGTGGCAAACAAGCATGCAGTTTACATTGATGTTGAGTGATCACTGCAGCCTATAGACACCTACACAAAGACCAAGGTCGAAATGCAGATGCGTTACCACTCCTGAGGCCTAAGGTATTATACGCCTCTGTGGCGGAAATTACAGGGCCGTACGTTATTACCACCTGACCGGAACACGATAGTGCTGAACGTATATTAGGTAATGCGGTGGTGCCCACACCCGCGTGCTCCGTCACTGGAGCTCTACCACCAGTAGAAAAACCAATAAAAAATATGTCAATGTAGATGTGTTGCCACTCATGAGGTCTTATTTGTTATACCTCTGTACCAAAAATCCCAAGGCCGGGTATCACCACCTGACCGGACAATACCATAAAGGGAAAGGTGATTGTGCCTACGCCCTCGAGCTCCGTCACTGCTCCACTCTACTACCAAAAAACTACTCAAATATAAATAAAATAAATCATTTCACAAATTATTAATTAATTGGCATTATCCTTGCTGCATTGCACACAATTGCAATTTAACCCAAATCCCCAATATCGATAAGACTTTAAGCGCCTTCCTAGTCTTCCATGCGTTTGTAAAGTAAATTATAGACAATGCTCATGACGTTTATGAAAAAAACTTAATAGCGAATTAGATGCGCGTAAACAAAAGAGATATCGAATTTAAAACGTCAAAGAACAAACTATGATCAGCGCAATTTGAGATATCACGAATATTATTCGTGATATCTCAAATTTCGCTGATCATAGTTTGTTTTTTTCGTAGTTTGTTTTTTTTTAGAAGAAAAGAAATGTGTGAATCGCTTAAGAAAACTGCCAGGAGTCTACTTCGTAACAATGTCATAGCGATCGTAGCCTGCTACCCGCTACGCTTAATCGTAGCATGTAGCTGCGTAGCGCATTGTCTCGTAGATTCGCGCACGCAATCCGATCATCGAATCATGTTAAATGGCCTTGATCTAGTTCGTTAGTGGCATAGCTTTTATCCCGAATATATCCGAAAATACGCATAGATTTCAGTTCAATACGATGATAACCCTATAAAAATAGTATACAGGGTTATTGGATATAGTTTTTTTTAAATTTAAAAAGCTTGCTATCTCTTTTTATTCTCTTCCTCCGTCCCTTTCCCGCATGCACACTGTGTGCTGTGTGAACCCCGTACTGGGAAGACCCGCCGATACAGTCGCGGACGCGCGCTGTCAGTTTGGTGGTGGCGTTGGTGGCGTTAGTTGCGTTAGTGGCGTTAGTGGCTTTGGTGTCATTGGTGTCGCTGGTGGCGTAGGTATTGTTGGTGACTCTGGTGGCGGTGTTAATGACGTTGGTGGTGGTGGTGATGGTTTTTAGTCGCGATGGAGGCATTAGTGGCGTTCGTGACATTGGTGGTGTTGTTGGAAGTTTTGGAGGAATTGGTTGTGCTGGTAGTGGTGGTGGTTTTGGTGGCATTGGTGGCATAGGTGTTTGGTGATGTTGGTGTTGGTGGCAATTACTCTGAGCATAGATATGCCACGCACCTTTCATTGGCAAAATATCGCCACGTGGAAGCGAGGGGCACGGTTGCGGGGTGACACAGCAGCGGCGATGCTCTTTTGAACTTTTGAAAACATTTTTGTGTGTGTTGTTGGGATTGATGAAGAGAGGCAGCCTTCAAGAGATGATGCGCTAAGCTAAATTAACCCTGTATAACATTTTCAAAAGTCATCGAAGTAAACACGAATTGGAAAAAATAATCAAACATGGCCTAAAATATATATATATTACTAGCGGCCCGCCCCGGCTGCGCCCGCGCTGCTCTGCTCCTATTAGTCATAGCGTAATGTAAGCTATCCTATCTCTCAAGTTGGATCGAACTGCACATGGTGTGCGAATTTTATTATAATCGGTTAAGTGGTTTAGGAGTCCATTGAGGACAAACATTGTGGCACGAGATTTATATATATTAAGATATTATGTAATGGATGTGGCAACTAAGCATGCAGTTCACATTGATGTAAAGTGATGACTGCAGCCTATAGATACCCACACAAAGACCAAGGTCAAAATTCAGATCCGTTAAAACTCCTGAGGCCTAAGGTGTTAGGCCTCTGTGCCGGAAATTACGGGGCCGTATATTACAACCTGACCGGAACACGATAGTGCTGAACACTACCATTTAGCGGCAAGTATATTAGGTAATGCGGTGGTGCCTACGCCCGCGAGCTCCGTCACTGGAGCACTACCACCAGTAAAATTAAAAGTGTTAAAAAATTATTGATATAATTAAATAAATTGTTATTCGCAACAATTTATTTAATTATATCAAGAATTTTTCAAAGGGAAAGGGCAGGACAAAACATTTTATAATATTCTTTACAGAAAAAGGTAACGCTTAAGTTTTATAATATTCTTAGTACAAATGTTAAGAAACATCAACAAAAAAATATAATGTAAGCGTAAACAAAACGAAATATTGTAAAAGTATTTTTACGAGTACATCAACTGGAATTATATTAAATCTATCAATTATCTTGATGAAATCGAGTACCTATTTCACGAGCCATTTCATAAGATGTTTATTCTATAAATAGCCAGTTTTGTGAAGGTCGTTACACATTGGATGGTGTAAGATTTAAGATTATATTCTATTCATCGAGACACTCATACAGGAGAATTCGGACTGGTATCTCAAATTTTTATATTGTAAACGGGACTTAATCGCGTACTATTTTAATCGAAGTATTTACCTCGACACTCGACGTTTCGGCAGTAATCATGGTATCTCATTGGTTGGTACTGTAGCCTGTCAACAACAACACGAAACCAGAGCTTTCAATGTAGATACGTTACCACTCCTGAGACCTGGGCCCTGCTTTTGTGCCGAAAATTAAATTACCACTAGACCGGTACTTGATGGTCCTGAACATTATCATTCTAAAATGATGATTTTATGGTGATAAGAGAAAATTGCTTGCAATATCTCGTGTGTACTATAACACGTTTGAAACGAAGCATGGTGCCTACGCCCGCGAGCTCTGACACTGGAGCTCTACTACCAGTGAAATATTATATTGTTATTCAACTATTCAAATTGCAAGTCATTCTTTTTAAATTGAAAAAAAATATGAATTCTAGTAAATGCTTCGTTTCAAACGTGTTACAGTACACACGAGATATTACAAGCAATTTTCTCTTATCACCATACAATCATCATTTTAGGCGTACACGCGTAATGAAAGGTTTCCTGCATGAGTCTCATTCAGATGTATATCTTTAAAATGAGATGTAACCTTTATTGTCGACATTTCAGCATCAATCCCCGCCTATGTAAACAGACCTCTGACAAGATCGCCGCATTTTGGGGCGATTTTCTGCGAACAAGAGATGTATTCGTAAATCTTCTTAATATGCTCAACAGTATTTATTTTATTTATTTATTTATACTTTAATGCACATTATACATATGGCGGACTTAATGCCACTAGGCATTCTCTGACAGTCAACCATGGGGTTATGGGACAAATTGTCAAGGGTGCGGGAGCAAAAAAAAAAAAAAATTACAAAAAGTATTATTTAAGTATGATAACAAGTACAAAAAAAAATATATAATTAAATCGTATATCTATTGATGTAGATACTTACTTTATATCTAATTAAATAGAGGATGACATCAATAAGTACATAAATACATAGTTGATATATTTAATTTAAATTTACTTAAAATATCAAGATAAATAATTACATAATATAATAAATTACTTATAAATAATTGAATATAAGTTTATATATAAATATAAATATATATATATATATATATAAATACATAAATTATTATGATGGCTAACATATGAAATTAGGACAACTGACTCAAGAAGTATTTCTTTAGCATGAACTTGAAAGCTGATTTACTGGGAGATTTCCGAATGTCAATGGGTAGCGTGTTCCAGAGCTTAATTGTCGAGATGGCAAAGGAGTTTGACAAGAAACCTGAACGGTGTGAAGGAATTGCAAGAGATAAATTTTCAGATGAACGAAGAGCGAAATTGTGGGTGTCACCTAGAAATTGAAATTTGTTTTTAAGATAGCTGGGGGAATGTGGATCGTTGATAATGGAAAAAAGTAAGCAAAGAGATCTTACATGTCTTCTTTGTCGGATAGGGAGCCATTTAAGCTTAGAACGATACTGGGATATATGGTCAAATTTGCGCAAGCCAAAGATGAACCGAATACAATTATTAAGAAGACGATCCAACTTGTTTAGAAGTTGTTCTGATATATCCGAACAACAGACATCTGCATAATCAATGATAGGGACAACGAGAGATTGTACTAAGAGAGTTTTTGTACTAGACGGCAAAAAGGTTTTATACCGATATAAGGATCGCAAAGTAGCAATGGAGCTTTGGCTAATCGACATGACCTGCTTATTCCATTTTAGGCAATTATCTAAATTCAATCCTAAGTTCTTGACGTGCTGAGAAAATTGAATAATGGAATTTTCAAAGGTGACCGGTGTTAAAACGTCAAGATTTAGTCTTTGAATCTGCGAGCTACTTCCTAAAATAATGCAGTGACACTTTGATGCATTGACCGAGATACCAAACTTCCTGGACCACTCAGAGATAGCATGAAGGTCGTTGTTGATAACAGAGATAGCATGGTGAAGGTTGGCACTATCAGCTTGAGCATATATTTGCAGGTCATCAGCATACAGATGGTAAGAGCCGCGGAGGTTGAAGGTGAGGATATTAATAAAGAGGGAGAAAAGAAGAGGGGAAAGTATACCACCCTGTGGTACGCCAACAGAGAGATTTTGCCAGTTTGAGAACTCCCCATTACCCCGCACTGTCTGCTGACGTCCACCAAGGTACGAGGAAAACCATTTTTGTACCAATGACGAAGAGTTGAGACGTGCGAGAATAGCAAGAAGGATGTCGTGATTCACGGTATTGAATGCGTTAGAAAAATCGATCAGAACCAGCACAGTTAACTTTGAATGCTCCATACCGGTTCTAACATCCTCGATAACATTGAGAAGGGCAGTGGAAGTGCTATGGGCAGGGCGAAAACCAGATTGAAGTGGAGAGATAAGGTTATTTGCAAAGATAAAACGAGAGAACTGTTTATGAACTATGGCCTCTAAAATTTTTGACAAAAAGGGAAGAATTGAGATAGGGCGATAACGATTAACCAAGGTGGGATTTGATATTTTAGGTAGCGGTATGATGTGAGCCTTGCACCAGATTGAAGGGAAAGCACCGGTAGTTAGGGAAAAGTTGATAATATGGGTGAAAATGGGCAATAGACAGTCGAGAATTAAAAGTACCATAGTTCGGCCTATTCCATCGCAGCCAACTGCCTTAGATTTCAGAGAGAGAATGCATTTTCTAACTTCGTCACTGGTAACAGTTGTAAAGGAAAATATGTCACACGGGATACAGGGCAAAGAGGAAAGGGATCGGATAGTTTCAGTTTTAATAATAGGGTCTAAAGTGGAAGTATTGGAAAAATGTTGATTCAGATCATCTAGTGTAAAATTAAGTGAGGATGGGATCGAATGTGTTTTAGAGAGACCAAGTGATTTAAGAAATTTCCAAACGTCTGCAGGTGAGGAATTAAGAACGTTTTCCATTACGTTGATGTATAATTCTATTAACTATTTGTCCATGTTGAATACAAGTATTTTTTGTAATAAGTAGTTAGTTAAGTAATATAAGAAATCTCGTCCCAGACTTTCTGTATGAAATTAGTTTTTAAGACTTATTTTTATTCCGTTTTTGTAAAAGGATTATAAATTCACGTACTCGTATAATTTTAGTGAGATTTTTTTTGCATCAATTTCATGCATCCGGCTCACATTGATATAGACATCTATAGACATCTAAATAAAAACAAGAGTTCAAAATGCAGATGCATTGCCACCCCTGAGCATAAAGTGTCATATTGTTATGTCTCTGTGATAGTTATAACGGGGCCATACATTAGTGATAGTGAAATTACTGGTGGTAGAGCTCCATGCGCCCTCGAGTCCCTCCCTACACTTGGACTCCACCACCAGTAAAAAATATAATACAATACCTTTAGCAAAGAAAAATGCCAAATAAACAAAATATTTTCAGAAAACGCACACAAAATTAGAAGACTTGAATATTATCACTTGCATTGCAATTACGTTTGTCAGCGACAGCGTGAAATATGACGTCAGCGGCAGCGCTCCTTGTTCCCATCTCTCGCAACGCCGAATGCAGTTAGCGGCCGAACGTGGTTTGGTTTATCACAATCATATCGTGTTTTTACGAAGTTTGTGCTTATACAACAACAATGTATTTAATATGTGATAATATTAGTGGAGTTATATTAAAGTGTATTATTAAGGTTTTACTGGTGGTAGAGCTCCAGTGACGATGCTCGCGGGCGTAGGCACCACCGCATTACGTAATATACTTGCCGCTAAATGGTAATGTACAGCCCTGTAATTTTCGGCACAGAGGCATAACACCTGAGGCCTAACGTGTACATGGTGATAGGTTTATGACATCAGCTGAATAACCTCCACTGTTCTACCAAAACCTGAGGGGGTTTTGGTAGAACAGTGGAGGGGGATATGGCATAATCACCACGTTTGGCATGCGGATTGCTGATACGTTACATCGTTGTTATTAACGTATTTATGTTAACGAAATGTAAGCACATCCATTTCATACGAAAATATAACTATGATAAGACTTGAAATATTCCCCACTTACATCACAATCACACTTTTGCACGATAGTGTGAAATATGGGGTCATTACTAGAGCCAACTGCTTCTTGTTCCCGTGTTGTGCGACGCAGCCAAATGCAGTTTGCGGCCAAATACAGCTGTGTTTTGTATTGTATAAGAAACATGAATATTCTTATCACATAGCTATGTTTTGTATGTAATAATTTCATTAGCGTTTCCTGTTTTTGACTATCTGGAATAGTTTAGCTGAACTACGATATTAATTAATATTTAATCGGGGTCGAAACCCTTAGTCCATGGGGCCCCAGTGCGCGGGTTTTGTTCAAGGAAATCTCGAAGCGGCTGGTCGACTCTTCCCGAGACCAGGGGTGCAACCTCCTATCGACATTGCTATCGACATTGCTGTCGTCATTGTCATTGCTGTCAAATTTTAAAGTCGATTTTTACTTTAACTAAATAACAATAATCGAAATAATCTACCATTATCTCTTGTTTATCACCTACGAAAACGAGAATATCAATCAGATTATCAATACTAATTTTAAAGTAGCTACAAATCGACATGAAAATTTGACAGCAATGAAAATGTCAGCAGCAATACAGATAGGCGGTAGCACCCCAGAAGGCTGGCCTATTTTTAGGTCAGAGAACCAGCATTGCTATCCAACGAGGCAACGCTGCTAGCCTTCTAGGTACCATAGCACAGAATGGCAGCGATGCAGAATTTTTATACGCATGCTCTTTTTTGTAAATATAGAATTAAGAATAATTATAAGATACCCATAGCTTAGTTTAGTTGTAATTTTTTTTGTAAATATAGATTTAATTAAGGGCCGATTTCAACGTCGTAATTAAAGGCATATTGCGTTCGAAACGAGTTCAATAACACTATTTAAATGTCACCAACGAAAACTGTTCGTCATAAGGTTGAAATTGGATGCAAATTTAAAGCTGCGTTTTATTAAACTCAGTCCTCAAAGCAAACGGTGAAATCCACCCCAAGTAATGGTTAGGTTAAATTTAACCGACTTCAATAAGAGAAGAAGTTCTCAATTCTTTGTTTTTATGTATTTTCACTCTGATGGGATATTGGCAGTTACTTACCTATATTTTACGTGAAATCCCATAATTTTTTAAGTTTAAGATGTAGCATTAAATATTATTGCTGTTCAACCTGGAACATGTTACCTTAAATTCTACGTTAAATATCAATACACTTTACATACCTATTATGAGTTTTTTTTTGTTATGCTTACTGTATTGTGTATCGTAACTTGCACTCTCTCAGTAGTCTAGTGTAACTTCAATTATATTTATATCTTGCAGAGATATCATTTGTATCCGGCAAACAGATCGGTTATTTATTTTGATACCAATTGGAACACAACGTCACACAAAGCACAATTCCAGCTTCACAATTGTTAGGCGTCGCTGGAATCACGCCAGCTGTAACACAGGCTCAAAGCGACTGTGAAATGATAATAATGATAAAACAATACGGACCATTCCGCGTTTGTTTAACTATTTGTAATTTTGTATAACATGTATAGATATGGTACAAGTACTTCTGTAATAGACTGCAATATTTTTTTCCAGTAGAAAACAAAAGTGAGATTATTGTTTATCTTAAGATTGACACTTCGTCTGTAATTTAACGAAGGAGAACTACATAACTTTTTGGTTCCTGAGAACGTTCCGACGCGTTTTATCGCGATTCAATTTAAAAACTGTCAACAATTTATTATTACAGCGTATACAAAGAAACTGTATAAAGTTAAAAGTGATTTAGATTAGGTACGCCAAATACATTACACAAAATAGACCCATGTTACGTATTGCCACTAAGTATCCCTTTTAACCATCGCAACGGTCAAGAGGCCTCTACAGTCTACGTGGCAACGCATGACTGTTAACTGTACATTATTGCTTTTTCAATCAGTAGGTATAAAATAAGAAGATGATAACCTAATTTTTAACGTATCTTAAATACGCACACGATATGCATATTTTATATCGACTGTAGGTATTTAAAACCAGACCAAATTAGCGTCCAGCAAACAGACTGGTAATTCGATATCAGTTCAGAACTACGGTCACACAAAGCACAATTCCAGCTTCACAATTGTTAGGCGTCGCTGGAATCACGCCAGCTGTAACACAAGCTCAAAGCGATTGTGAAATGATAACAATGATAAAACAATACGGTCCATTTCGCGTTTGTGTAACTATTTGTAATTTTAAATAACTTGAAATGTTGTATAGATATGGTAGTACTTTTGTCATTGAATGCAATTTTTTTTCAGCAAATAATAAAAGTGAGATTAATGTTTGTCTAAAGATTATCTCTTTAGTTAGAGTATTTTAACGAAGGAGAACAACATAACTTTTTGGTTCTCCTGAGAACGTACCGAGGCGTTTTATCGCGTTTCAATTTAAAAACTGCCAACAATTTGTTACTTTATTTTCATATTATTACGGCGTATACAAAGAAACTGTATAAAGTTAAAAGTGATTTAGATTAGGTACGCCAAAGACATTACACAAAATATACCCATGATGCGTATTGCCACTAAATATCCCTTTTAACCGACTCTACAGTCTACGCATGACTGTTACTTGTACATTATTGCTTTTTTAATATGTAGGTATAAAAGAAGAAGACAATCACCTTATTTTGAACGTATCTTACATACTCACACGATATGCATATTTTATAACATCGACTGTAGGTATTTAAAACTTGGTCAGACAAAATTAGCGTCCAGCAAACAGACTGGTAATTCGATATCAGTTCAGAACTACGGTCACACAAAGCACAATTCCAGCTTCACAATTGTTAGGCGTCGCTGGAATCACGCCAGCTGTAAAACAAACTCAAAGCGACTGTGAAATGATAACAATGATAAAACAATACGGTCCATTTCACGTTTGCATAGTCATTATTTTGTTTACTATGGTTCGTTTTAGTAATATTGTTACTTTAATACACTTTTAAGATAATACATACATACCTCATAAATACATAAAACAATGTATGGAAAAAATTGACTTCGGGCAGGAATCGAACCTGCCCGAACCTCAGGATAACCAGTCCAGCCGCTTTACCACTAGGCTACCGAAGTCCCACACCGATGCGTCAAATTTTGCTTTCCCGTTGCGATGTTTCTTTTTTTCGAGTCAGCGGCTCGATACGTTTAAATTTTGGTTGTATAGCTATTAATAAGTTACCAATGGATGTCGTTCACCGACCCTAAATCAGTTAAAAATCAAAACGGGAAAGCAAAAGACGCATCGGTGTGGGACTTCAGTAGCTTAGTGGTATTCCTCCAGTAATGCGGTCAGCCGCTTTATAACTAAGCTACCGAAGTCCTGCTGGGACTTTGGTAGCTTAGTGGTAAAAATTCGACGACCCGGTTAGTCCAGCGGTGTGAAACCATCATTTGATTCCAAGTGTCGCGGGTCCGATCCCCGTACCGGGACAAATATTTGTATGGCCTACAGATGTTTGTTTAGGGTCTGGGTGTTTGTGTATGTGTTGTATGTGTGCGGCGGCACCCGCGACACAGGTTTGTACCTACTGTGGGGCTGTGAGTGTAAGCGGATTTTATTTAATTTTTTTTATTTTAAATAAATAGTACAAATAAAACATGATTAATTATTTATATCCTTTACTTAAAGAAAAAATGGAAAGAAAAATTTGACCTCAGGCGAGACTCGAACTCGCGGCCTACTGGGAATCTAGTCCAGCCGCTCTTCCAATTGAGCTACTGAAGTCATGCCCGATTTGTCAAATCTTTCCTTCTTATTTATTGCATTGCTTTATGGTAGCAGCAGCGCCATCTATTGCTAACTATGCTAGTTAGGCAACCGATATAATAGACTTTGCAGTTTATTGAATATCGTAAAGAAGTCGCTTTTACCCTTAATAATTGTTTTATATTATTTCGCATTAACACATGCTTGTGAAATATATTTTATTTAAAGAAAAAATGGAAAGAAAAATTTGACTTCAGGCGAGACTCGAACTCGCGGCATACTGGGAATCTAGTCCAGCCGCTCTTCCAATTGAGCTACTGAAGTCATGCCCGATTTGTCAAATCTTTCCTTCTTATTTATTGTATTGCTTTATGGTAGCAGCAGCGCCATCTATTGCCAACTATGCTAGTTAGGCAACCGATATAATAGACCTTGCAGTTTATTGAATATCTCTCGTGCCTCGTCTACCTTCATCATTCTCTTCATACATGCACGCTGATTCCTAAGAACCTTCCTAAAAAATTAAGTCACTTTAATTATAAGGTGAACACATCATGTCATCTGAAACCAACAACATAGTCACATAATATTAATGGACTTAATAAAATAAATTTAGTGTCACACAAAAAATTACATCTAAGCTTCAATTCCACGGTGTCGATTTTGCCAATGTAATATATAGTCGTATAAAATATTGGAGCAGATCCAACGCCAAACTATACCATTCTATCTCTGAATTGGCAAAAGCTTGAGGTTCACATTGTACCTCGTACAGTCGTAAATCCTGAGGTTTTCGTATGGCGGGAAGGCGACAATAGATGACACTGACATTATTTCACTTCGGATCAATCGCGATGAACTTTCCATTTAATTCTTTGTCGTTTCCCATGTAATTTTATTTAACATGTTACTTTTGTGTTTTAAGATAAATCAAAAAGAGATAAAAAAACTGAAATAGAAATAATAAAATAACATAGGGCATAAAAAATAATCACAAAGTCGGTCGACACTTCCCGTGACCAGAAGGCTAACCAATTTTTAGGTCAAAGAATCAGCATTGCCATCCAACGAGGCAATGCTGCCAGCCTTCTGGGTACCATAACACAGGAAGGCAGTGATGCGGAATCTTTAGACGCATGTTGTTTTAAGTTTAGGTATAACTTTATATTATGTAGATATTATTTAGCTTTTTAAATATATTAAATTACAGCGATTCGAACAACGAGTCAAAGGATTGACAGACAAGCAGACGGGCCACCTGATGGAAAGTAGTCACCGTCGCCTATGAACATTTGCAACACCAGGGGAGTCGCCAACGCGCTGCCATCCCTGAAGGACTCTTTTGACGCCATTTTTGAACTGCACTAAGTTGAGTCGACCCCAGTCCGAGACCCGCTCCAGAGAGTGCTCGACTTCAGACACAAGTCTAGTCCTGTTTTCCTCGATAAGTGTCCGAGAGGCATTTGCACGGCCAGTGTAGTGTGCATCTCCCGTACTATCATCGGCATAGCAATGAAAATTAGAGTTTTGCTCCAACATTTCATTGATATGCAGAAGAAAAAGTGTGGGAGATAGCACAGAGCCTTGCGGCACACCAGCGTTGATAGGTAGTCTATCTGAGCGCTGACCGTCAACTAAGACCTGTATATAACGCTCAGACAGAAAGCTGGCTGTCCAGTTGCATAGCCTCTCGGGAAGACCGTAGGATGGAAGTTTCGCGAGAAGTGCCCTGTGGCAGACCCGGTCAAAGGCCTTAGCAAAATCTAGGCTTACAGCCAATGCCTCCCCACTCTTGTCCAACGCGTGAGACCAACGGTGCGTGAGATATACTAGAAGATCACCATCAGATCTGCCGTGACGGAATCACCATTTAGCGGCACGTATATTAGGTAATGCGGTACCTACGCCCGCGAGCTCCGTCACCGGAGCTCTACCACTAGTAAAACATGTTTTCTTTTTGTTTTAAAATAGATTCTAAACAGATTGCTAAAAATTTCTGAAATAATTTTCATCACTCCTGCCGAATGACGTCCACAGCTGGACAAAGCCTTCCCCAAAGACGCCGTCAACACTGTGAGTCATTTGGGGAGAATATGGCATAATCGCAATCTTGGCAAGCGGATTGGCGATCGCAGTGACGGTAGTTTTATCGTGGGACGCTGCTCCTCATACCGAGTTGTTATTTTTCTACCGCCCTATAGGAATAGTTTGACCGCCATTGTTCAGTTAACTGACTACAATAGTGGAAGAATTATCTTCCAGTAGAAGATAATTTTTCCGCTAGTGGGCGGTGGGGTCGTCACGTCCGGACACGTAATAATTTTACTACTATTATAAATGTCGAATTATAGATTATTATTTGTTTGTTGCTCAATCACGCTGAAGCGGCTGGTCGTGTTCAAAGGTAGCTTTACCTATGTGTAACAGGCGGTAACACAGGATACGATAGATTTTCTCAGTGACAATAAAGTTGCTGATTACAATTTGGTGTTGCATGGCAGCTGAAATTTGATAGAAAAAGGACATCTGTAAATGACTTCAGCTTATTAATTAATCTGTATGTGTTTCAATACTACCGCTATTTATACCCGAACTCCACGCGGATGAAGTCACGGGTAAAAGCTAGTAAATACATATACACCTTTAATTATGAATAACATCTCATTCACGACTGCCTCTATTTACACCTGCAGAAAAACACAGACATGAACTTAATGTGATACAGGTACCTACATTATTACAAGGTTTTCCATGTTATAGTAAAACGATTTTTAATGGCAACTCAAGATCGCTTTCCAGCTCCCGTGGTCTAGCGTAAAATTGAAAAACATTTGTCTGATAGAAGTTTGAAAAATAATACACTTCGCTTCCGCTATCGCTTTGGCAAACTCCCTGCGTAGCGTTCAAGATTAATATAGAACGGCAAGATTGACAAACACCATTTTTATAGCAGTATTTGTTTTCTTTCATAAAAATGGTAAGCACATAGGTAGTAATAGTAGGGTAGCCCAAGAGGTGTTTCTGTAGTTAGTCTAATGCGTCAGATTAAAATATATGGGATACTAAACTTGTTTTTGTTGTTCAGCATCTGCACCAAATCTGATATGTAATAGGGAAGCACGTTAAGACAGCTTTTTGACAATTTTGAAACGCTGTCATGTGGTTATTTTTCTTCCAAAACATCAAAATGTTGGATGGGAGCTTATCTTGGATATATATAAAATCCTCTCAGAATATCCAACGCATCCTTGACTTGTGACATGGATCCCGTGGCCTTTTCAAAAGGGTCAAAAACGGAGGAGAAAATATGTATTATGTCAGATATACAGTGGGGCAGTGAAATAAATGCTTTGAAGTTTCCATCCAAAACTCTGTCGATTTGTCGAAAGCTAATCCAGAGGCAACTTTTGTAAAAAGAAAATCTTTTACTAGTGTGCCTTCAGGTCATCACGTCCCGACGAGACATCGTTCTGGTAGTCTTGAAAAACAATAATTTTAAGTCTTTATGTGCACTCATTGTCTCACTTACAAGTAAGCAGCTTTAGTCACCAACTCGTCGAATTTCATTTTCACATGGTTGGTTTACTAGCAAGCGAAATAAGCAACTAAAATGGCATATAAAATAAAACAAGGCAAAACTAGGCGGCCAGCCAAGCGTATACATCATGGCATTGTTATCAGTTGACATGTGGAGCCGACCGTTTTCAAATTGCCGACTTAGCTGTGTTCAGCAAGAATCTACCGCGCAAAGATATTATGCAAGATGTTTTAGGTCGCTCATTCTAAGTTATATCCCACCAAAAACAATATCGTATAAACATTGCTAAGAAGAGACCATATGGCTCGCACTGTCAAAAAGTTTTGAGATCTCAGCTGAAGGATGTCCACTGCTGGACCAAAGCCTTCCTTAAAGGGGGATTATGCCATAATCTACTAGTGATAGAGCTCCAGTGACAGAGCTCGCGGGCGTAGGCCACCGCATTATCTAATATACTTGCCGCTGCCTCAGGAGTGGTAACGCATCTGCATTTTGACCTTGGTCTTAGTGTAAGTGTCTATAGGCTGCAGTCATAGCTTAACATCCATGTGAACTGCATGTTTGTTTGCCACGTCTGCTACATAAAAAAAAACAACCACATCTAAACTAAAAAAAATATTTGAGGCCCATTTTTTTTCAAGAATACGGAGTCTATGCATAATTAATATCATTGAAGGATATCATAGTTGTAAAAGTACGCTACCACACTTTACATCGTTGATTACCTTTGCACACAATGAGACTAAAGCGTCCAGTCGCTATTCACGGCGATGTTTACAGAGCTGCTGTACAATAAAATGCAGCAGTTTATAGAATGAGCTCACTCTTAATTTATTTTGTTTACATTTCATATGATAAAACCACTTTTCAGTAACTATTTTAAATACAATAAAATTGTTAAAAAATTTTGTGAAAGCAATGTTTGTAAAGTAGTTTTAATTCGTGCTATCGTCAAAAATACGTATTATACTGTGGAAGTGGCAAATTTCGGAGAGGCCGTGTTTCGGAGAGCACATTAAGCCGTCGGTCCGAAAATATCCGACAGTGGGTTGGCCACTAATCCGTATCTTCACGAACTCCAATTGGAACAACGTGGTGGAGTAAGCTAAAGTCCTCCCAAAGGGGAGAGACGTACGACCCAGCAATGGGACGTAATGGCTGTTGCCGAGAGTTTCAATGTAGGAGCTTGAGGACGTAGACATCACCGCATTATCTAATCTATCTGCCGCCCAAGGTAGTGTTCAGCATAATCATTTGCCGGCTAGACGGTAATGGACTCGCGGGAGTAGGCACCACCGCATTACCTAATATACTTGCCGCTAATGGTAGTGTTCAGCACTATCATATTCCGGTCAGGCTAGGTAATGTACGGCCCTGTAATTTCCGGCACAGAGTAATAACCTTAGGCCTCAGAACTGGTAATGCATCTGTATTTTGACCTCTGGTCCTTGTGTGGGTGTCCATAGGCTGCAGTCATCACTTAACATCAATGTGAACTGCATGCTTGTTTGCCACTTTAATTCCATAAAAAGCTTTAAAAGCTATACGCTTTTTTATGTAGTCAAAGTGGCAAACAAGCATGCAGTTTACATTGATGTTAAGTGATGACTGCAGCCTATAAACACTTACACAAAGACCAGAGATCAAAATGCAGATGCGTTAAGATGTAAAAAAAATGTTATCAATACTTTACTGTTATAAATGTATCTTCACGCCAGGTCCCTTGCTGGGTAGGCAGAGAGTGTGGAGCGCCAGATATCCCGGTCCTGAAATACCTCCCGTGCTTCTCCTAAATTCATGATTCTTTTCTTACGTTATTGATATTATTATTTGATATCAATTTTATTGTGTTAAGCAATTCGTATGTTTAGCAATGAATATCGTATTCGTGTGTAGTATCGTCACACCGTGGACACACAGACATCAATCAGTGACGTATATTTACACGCGCACCTGTGTGCGTAGCACGTACAAAATACCAACCGTCGCCCATAAGAGGGGAGGGGTTGAGTGATGCGGGCAAATCGGGCGGTATGTCAAAGTGTCCATTCTATACGTAGTATTATTATTTATTCTCTGGTATCGTTTCATACGGGTATTAGAACTAGACGGTTTCTTCGCTGCTTCGAGGCACTCCTCCTTTCCCTGGCGTTCTGCCCTTGCTCACCAAGGGCGTGATGTAGTTTAAGTGGGAGGGGTCGTGTGTGCTAGGACTCACCGGGGTTTTTCTTATCTTTTTACACATGTTTATATATTTTTCTTTTGTGTATTTTGAAGTCCAGCAGTCCTGTATTATCTTTACTGATAACGTAATGAAATTATAAGATTAATAGATGTTAATCTTTTGATTTCGTCTCCTTCTCTTCTCCCGTCGGTGATTATTTTGCTAGTATCAACACAATTTATTAAATTAACTCTCTGAACTACATCACGGTTATTATCTTTTCTTAGAAAGTTGAAATCACTTTGCTGAAAGATATTATAATTATTTTATACCCATAGAGAATATTGTTAACTTTCTGTAAAATAAGATTTCGAGAAATTTGCTTATAAGCCCAATCATATAAAAATTACATTTTATTAATGAAGTTTTAATTTAATTTGGCTTCTTAATAACTTGTTTCTTTGTAACATTTTTGAATAAGTAATTGTATGTAAGTAACAATCAATTCATCATCATCACTCCAGCCGAATGACGTCCACTGCTGGACAAAGCCTCTCCCAAAGACGCTCACAACAGTGTTGTGAGTCATTAGGGGAGAATATGCCATAATCGCCACGCTTGGCAGGCGGATTGGCGATCGCAGCGACGGTAGTTTTATCGTGGGACGCGGCTGTCCATCCCGCGTTGTTATATTTACAACCGTCCTATTGGAATGGTTTGACCGCCATTGTTCGGTTTATTATATTGTGGGGACGCGTCCGACTTCTTCGACAAAAACCGTGATATCTCGGTAATTCTGTGTATGATGTTGATAAATTATAGATATAAACCTTCTTCAGATTTTTTTCCTATTTGAAATGTTGGAAACAGGGTTTGTTTCCAACATTTCAAACAGTTACAAAATCCGTTCAAAATTTTCCGAGATTAGCGCATACATAAATTAAGTCCCCCTATATTATTATGTCGATAAAATATGGGGACTTTATTTTATAAATATGTTAAGAACTGAACTAGCACTAGTAGCACTTCATTCCACGGTGACGACCACAATTCAACTAATCCCCTCTTACCATTGACGATCCCATTTCTACCCCCAATTACTCGACTTCGTAAACAACATTCTAGTCGTTATCTTTACAATAGCTAGCAGGTGTGATTCAAAATGTGAACAACCTAATTCCAATTAGGCACCTGTTTTGGCATAAACACCACCCGCTTTTGGACAAACACCACCTGATTTGGCACAAACACCACCTGTTCTACCTATAATGATGCCTTCTATATTTTAGGCACTAACAGTAGTAATGAAGTGATATTGAGATCGATATTTAACTTGTTGGCTTGAAGTCGATGCTATACAAAATATCACGCGCCGCCGACCTAATTGGAATTCTCCGAGAGAGATTTTGATCTTATAAAACCAGATCGGATTCAAATAAATCACGCATTCAAAGCTTCTTTGGAAGAAATATAATGACGGACTGACGCCCCCTGCAATGTACACAGCAAGCATAAGTGACACGAGTCTACTTTTATTTCTTCTTGTTTACCGGGCAAAAATATTTAAACGATTCGTTTCATATTCTGTTTTTGAAATCAGTGACAAGTGTCTTCCAATTGGAGGCTGTGCGATGAAAGCTTTTACTGAATTACGCTTTCTTGGGATACGCGTAAGTAATTTTGTGAATAATATTCATTATTCTAGACATTATTATACTGACATGAATTTATACTCACTCCTCATGTAACGTTGTATTTTTTGTAGTCTGGTCTGAAAATGGTCATAACGCCATCTAGATCATCACAGCCGTACTAAGACAACATTATCAATGTATTCCATACCACGCATATTTGGATTACATAATTTATTAAAAGCTTTAATTTGTATTAAGACAACATTTTAATAATTACAAATTAAATATTAAAAATATTAATTAAATATAACCAGAAAACATAATTAAAATATTATTTGGTGAATTTCATTAGCATTGTTGCTGAAAGTCTGTAAAAGACGTGGATCCATGGCCGGTAAGGAGGAAGGTCTGAGAGGTTATTAAGACGTCATCTGTGACATCTGTCATTTGTTTTTTCTCGGCCGGAGCCGATAGTGGCGACGAGATCAAAATAATGAAGAGGCGAAAAGCCTTAAATATCTTAGCCATCATGGCCTAAATGCCTATTAAATAGGTTTTTTATCATCAATTGAGGTAAGATCTTCAAGAATCTTTGGATATTTTCTCGTTCACATGTCGATTTGAGAAATGGCGTGATGATTTCATGTTGGGTTGTTTGTTGCAGCCAGTTTCCCTAATCTCGGGAGGAGTTGGGATGCAGAGGCTTTATTCTGTTATGAGATATAAGCGAAAAGTCCTCGTAAGTAATTATTTCCACTTCCACAAGTTTTGTATAGGGAGGCTGTTTGATTCATGTTGAGTTCGGTACTAGATTCTTCATGAACCGAACAGAGATAATGCAGATTGTAACCAGTTTGATTTTGTTTCAGATGCGGGTTTTATTTATCTAAATTATTTTTCATTTCTTTAAATATTTCCTACATTTTTTATTCCTTTTGGTTAGGTTTCATAATTTAGCATAGGGTATATTTAACATGGGGAATTCTCACCTTACATTTTAGGTAGGTACGGATCATTATTGGAATATTTTTTCCTTCCCCAATTATGGTGTTAGATACCGTAGATTTTAGGCATGCTTAAATTAGGAGGATTCTGACTGACCTCTGAATGCGGGGTGTGACCGGTTACCCTGAAGCCTAGTGGAGTAGATAATACTGGACCCCTCCGTAAGCTGTCTACTAAGGTACCATCTTAAGGATTTGTAGAAAGGATTAGGGTTACCGGCATTACCATGCCCGGGGACAGGTAATTAAGTAAAGTATAAATTAAATTAAAAAAGGAGCAGTAATCGTCACCACTCGAACCCATTTGATATTCACGACCCTGTTTTCTTGACAGTTTGGTACTGGATCACATTGGTAAAAAAACATGTAATAATAATTTGTAAGTTACAATTTAATAACATACAGATAAAATAACAATAATAAATAAATATCAGTGTACTAAACAAACAGCTTTTTATTCATTCTTCATTAACAAAACTGGGTTCAAGTAATTCATAAATATTCTGCGAGCCCGGTTACCAGCCGGCTTTCACTCAATTACTTTTTAATGGTTATATTTTTATTTGTCAAATGATAAGCAGGCTTTCATTCAGTTTCTTTCGATGATAATAATATATTAATTTGATTTAAATTTTTATAAGCACGTCGTTTTCGTGCGTGTTTTAGGGTGCTCACACAAAACTGCGAGTTTAACCATATTTTTAATAATTAACATGTCCGTTTTCTTTAGACTGTGCTTTTAATATGTCAGACGAAATCGCATCGCAGCTATTCGCATCGCAAGTTTCTGCAATGCGGCATCACATCATATTGCATCGCTGTTTTGTGTTTTTTTATGTTATGGAAATGGCAAACAAGCATGTTCACATTTATGTTAAGTGATGACTGCAGCCTAGAGACACCCACACAAAGACCAGAATGCAGATGTGTTACCACTCCTGAGGCCTAAGGTGTTATGCCTCTGTGCCGGAATTTACAGGGCCGTAAATTACCACCAGTCCGGAACACTGTAGTGCTGAACGCCCGCGAGCTCCGTCACTGGAGCTCTACCACCAGTAAAGTGTGTGGGTACCCTTAGAATGTTTCTTCGATCTATTGTAATAACACCTATACAATGGTTTAAAATTACTTTCATGTTAAGAACTGAATTAGCACTAGTAGCACTTCATTCCACGGTGACGACCACAATTCAACTAATCCCCTCTTACCATTGACGATCCCATTTCTACCCCCAATTACTCGACTTCGTAAACAACATTCTAGTCGTTATCTTTACAATAGCTAGCAGGTGTGATTCAAAATGTGAACAACCTAATTCCAATTAGGCACCTGTTTTGGCATAAACACCACCCGCTTTTGGACAAACACCACCTGATTTGGCACAAACACCACCTGTTCTACCTATAATGATGCCTTCTATATTTTAGGCACTAACAGTAGTAATGAAGTGATATTGAGATCGATATTTAACTTGTTGGCTTGAAGTCGATGCTATACAAAATATCACGCGCCGCCGACCTAATTGGAATTCTCCGAGAGAGATTTTGATCTTATAAAACCAGATCGGATTCAAATAAATCACGCATTCAAAGCTTCTTTGGAAGAAATATAATGACGGACTGACGCCCCCTGCAATGTACACAGCAAGCATAAGTGACACGAGTCTACTTTTATTTCTTCTTGTTTACCGGGCAAAAATATTTAAACGATTCGTTTCATATTCTGTTTTTGAAATCAGTGACAAGTGTCTTCCAATTGGAGGCTGTGCGATGAAAGCTTTTACTTAATTACGCTTTCTTGGGATACGCGTAAGTAATTTTGTGAATAATATTCATTATTCTAGACATTATTATACTGACATGAATTTATACTCACTCCTCATGTAACGTTGTATTTTTTGTAGTCTGGTCTGAAAATGGTCATAACGCCATCTAGATCATCACAGCCGTACTAAGACAACATTATCAATGTATTCCATACCACGCATATTTGGATTACATAATTTATTAAAAGCTTTAATTTGTATTAAGACAACATTTTAATAATTACAAATTAAATATTAAAAATATTAATTAAATATAACCAGAAAACATAATTAAAATATTATTTGGTGAATTTCATTAGCATTGTTGCTGAAAGTCTGTAAAAGACGTGGATCCATGGCCGGTAAGGAGGAAGGTCTGAGAGGTTATTAAGACGTCATCTGTGACATCTGTCATTTGTTTTTTCTCGGCCGGAGCCGATAGTGGCGACGAGATCAAAATAATGAAGAGGCGAAAAGCCTTAAATATCTTAGCCATCATGGCCTAAATGCCTATTAAATAGGTTTTTTATCATCAATTGAGGTAAGATCTTCAAGAATCTTTGGATATTTTCTCGTTCACATGTCGATTTGAGAAATGGCGTGATGATTTCATGTTGGGTTGTTTGTTGCAGCCAGTTTCCCTAATCTCGGGAGGAGTTGGGATGCAGAGGCTTTATTCTGTTATGAGATATAAGCGAAAAGTCCTCGTAAGTAATTATTTCCACTTCCACAAGTTTTGTATAGGGAGGCTGTTTGATTCATGTTGAGTTCGGTACTAGATTCTTCATGAACCGAACAGAGATAATGCAGATTGTAACCAGTTTGATTTTGTTTCAGATGCGGGTTTTATTTATCTAAATTATTTTTCATTTCTTTAAATATTTCCTACATTTTTTATTCCTTTTGGTTAGGTTTCATAATTTAGCATAGGGTATATTTAACATGGGGAATTCTCACCTTACATTTTAGGTAGGTACGGATCATTATTGGAATATTTTTTCCTTCCCCAATTATGGTGTTAGATACCGTAGATTTTAGGCATGCTTAAATTAGGAGGATTCTGACTGACCTCTGAATGCGGGGTGTGACCGGTTACCCTGAAGCCTAGTGGAGTAGATAATACTGGACCCCTCCGTAAGCTGTCTACTAAGGTACCATCTTAAGGATTTGTAGAAAGGATTAGGGTTACCGGCATTACCATGCCCGGGGACAGGTAATTAAGTAAAGTATAAATTAAATTAAAAAAGGAGCAGTAATCGTCACCACTCGAACCCATTTGATATTCACGACCCTGTTTTCTTGACAGTTTGGTACTGGATCACATTGGTAAAAAAACATGTAATAATAATTTGTAAGTTACAATTTAATAACATACAGATAAAATAACAATAATAAACAAATATCAGTGTACTAAACAAACAGCTTTTTATTCATTCTTCATTAACAAAACTGGGTTCAAGTAATTCATAAATATTCTGCGAGCCCGGTTACCAGCCGGCTTTCACTCAATTACTTTTTAATGGTTATATTTTTATTTGTCAAATGATAAGCAGGCTTTCATTCAGTTTCTTTCGATGATAATAATATATTAATTTGATTTAAATTTTTATAAGCACGTCGTTTTCGTGCGTGTTTTAGGGTGCTCACACAAAACTGCGAGTTTAACCATATTTTTAATAATTAACATGTCCGTTTTCTTTAGACTGTGCTTTTAATATGTCAGACGAAATCGCATCGCAGCTATTCGCATCGCAAGTTTCTGCAATGCGGCATCACATCATATTGCATCGCTGTTTTGTGTTTTTTTATGTTATGGAAATGGCAAACAAGCATGTTCACATTTATGTTAAGTGATGACTGCAGCCTAGAGACACCCACACAAAGACCAGAATGCAGATGTGTTACCACTCCTGAGGCCTAAGGTGTTATGCCTCTGTGCCGGAATTTACAGGGCCGTAAATTACCACCAGTCCGGAACACTGTAGTGCTGAACGCCCGCGAGCTCCGTCACTGGAGCTCTACCACCAGTAAAGTGTGTGGGTACCCTTAGAATGTTTCTTCGATCTATTGTAATAACACCTATACAATGGTTTAAAATTACTTTCACTGGCAACAGGCAAAATCAATACAAAAACGTTTTTTACTGCATATTTTTACTTATTTAGCTTTGTTTGCAGTTACAAAACATTATTTGCAGTTAGAATTGCAACTCAAAACCAATAAGGCGAATATGGCGGCCGATGTCATTTTGACATTTTTATTTTTTTAATTGTTTTTTGATATAATGTACTTGGAGAAAAAAGTAATAATTTCTAAATAGTATCGAAATCGATCTCATGTGTTAACTAAGAACTTAATATATATCGATTTCCAATTCAAAGAAATTCATCGGAACTTCTTTAAATTGATTGATTCGATACGTCAGATAGTAAGGTGCGAAAGAGATAACGCTCTACAGACCCGAAATAGGCCGAAGTCTCGTTACTAAAGTCGAAATGCAATATTTCTTGGATTCTGTACAAAATTGTTCAACACCAGCATTGTAACGAACAGTAAAAAACAAACCAATATATTTATTGTTGGATTTCTTGTCTCAACCTGAAATGCCTCTAGGGTTATTTATTGCGCGCACGTGCTAACAACGTTGAGGGAATTTGTGTAATACCTATTTAAGTACGTACCTAAGGCTTTCTAAAGTGGCTCTATGGGGGACGCGATATTTTTTCATGATATTACCCGTTCATGTTATCTGAATGGTTAATCATATTTTACCGGTAATCGTGCTTTAGCATAAGTGGTATTACATGTATGAATTGAACGATATATTATTTAACTTAACACTTGTATTACTCATGTGTAGAAAGATTTCTAAATATAATATGTACTAGGTCAGAAATAGTGATTGCCCTGAGACTTCGTTCTGGACACATTCCATTAAACAGTTTTGCATTCCTTATGGGAAAGTCTACTTCACCTTATTGCACTGAGTGCGAAGCAGTGGAAGACGTATACCACGTATTAGTGAAGTGTGTACGGAATGAAGCCGAAAGGTCAATGTTGAAATTTGACACTGGAATCGACCTGAAGGAAGTTGGCATTTGTAACAATATTTTAAGCTTTCCTCTATCTGAGGAAGCCAGAGCGCTGTATAAACTTGTTAAAATAGGTATTAACCGTAGATCTTAAGACACTGCCTTGTAACTATGAGGGTGGCATGATCATGTCTGATCAAACCCTCTATAAATATTTTTAGATTAAAAAAAAAATAATATGTACACAATGACTGACTTACATTGACCTAATAGATCGAGTACCTACTGCCTGAGGTCAAGAGTCTTCGGAATCGGCCAGTATGTATGAAGAGAATGATGAATGTAGAAGAAATTAAGATAAGATAAGATAAGAAAAGATAAGTCATATAATTGCTAGAATACAATTACATTTTTAAGATCTTAATACTATTTAAATATCTGAACATGTGCAAATGCTTGTATTATACATTATAGAAAATTATTATTTCATTATCTAAATTAATTGAGGTTATACAGAGTTGAATTACATTAAAATTATATTGTTAACTTAAATTAAGGTCACTGAAATCTTACACAATATTTTGGAGTAATTAGAATTATTAAAACAACATAGTTTAAATTCGTTTATGTCATATATACAATTGTCAAGAAGCCATTTATTTAAGGTTCGTTTAAACTTTTTACCCACAAGTTTTTTTCATAAACGCAGGAAGGGTGTTATAAACAGATATACACATATTATATGCGTTTCTTTTAAAGGTGCCTATATGGAGCACGAGAGGTATGTCTGGAAGACTGGATAGTAATAACTGGCGCTCCGCACTCTTTGCCTACCCCGTGAATATACAAAATATATAGGTACGTTTAAAAGAAATATATTAGGCCTTTGGAAGACCGCCTTACTAGTTTTTTTTAAGACATCAACAGCCTGCTGTTTTAATTCTTAGTGCCGATATTGCGAGCAAACGCTTGTTTGTCATTTTCATAACATAAAAGAAGGAATATAAAACATTTGACGAATATATACTTGTTTTCTTTTCATTGCGAATCCGGAAAGCTACTATGGCTTAGAATTTAATGTTCCTTACTATATATTTTGTGAAATTCTTACATTATTCATGTACTTTCCACTTAATTTATGATCGTACTTCTAGAATTTACAGTGCTATTTTACAATTCAAGTGTAAATTTGCAATTCAACTGATGAAACGGATTTGATGTGTGGAATTCAGTTCAAATTTAAGGGGTTACGTCAGAGTTTGTTATTTTTATTAATTTGGTTAATTTAATAAAAATAACAAACTTTCTACTGCAGTAAGAAAATTATTGATCTGCCTCAGTATCCTAGTGGTAGCAGGTTACTACTACAACGCTGGAGGTCCTGGATTCTAATCTAGAGATAAGCCTATCAGAAATAACGGTTTAACATCCTTTGTCTCTGGTTCTATTGAAATTTTTCCATTTTCAGTTTCCCAATACCTCGCAGTTTGGTAATGCGCCCGGAGATGGCAACAGGCTCGCCACATGGGTCAAAAACGTAACCGGCGAATGTTTGCATGTATTCTTGAATGCATGCATTTACCTCTGCCTACCTCTTCGGGGATTACAGGCGTGAAGTTACGTAAGATAATTGTGACTTAGTATATTTTAATTGACTTACGTAGGCGTCTTGTCTCGTCGACAAAAGTATTTAACTATATCATAGAGTTGATTAAAGGTAATATGATGGCGACACCAACATTCTGAGAACAGGACAAAAGTCCATAACGTCGTTGGCGATCTCTTTAATAAACTATTTTAAAGTAATTTACGTTATCTGTTCATGTTTGTTAATAAAATGTGGACCAAATTACAACTGCATAAGGTCTTAGTGATTTTGAAGTAAATTGTCTTTAACAGATGGAAATACATAAATGCATGTAAATATACCTACGAGCGAAATTTAAAAAGTCTGAACACTCATTAAGTTTGCTGCATAAATAATATAGACGAGAATTCAAGGAAAAACTAGACCGAAAGCATATTAAAAGTTGGCGACTAATCACAAAAAGAAACGTAATTTCAGTCTGGTGACTTATGAACTATGTTAATATAATAAATATTATGCTTTATTTATAACGGTGTTATTTTTTTATAATAAAACAAAGAAATAACTCAATAATCACAGGTTTGGAGGTATTTAACAACATGGGATTGTGAAATAGCTGCTATCATACTCGTATTATGTATCTTTTACTGTATTAAACTTACTATGTTTAGGTAAATCATTTTCTTGTATGAGTAGATATGCTGTGTGATTTTTAACCGAGTTCAAAAACGAGGAGGTTCTCAATTCGGCCGGTATATTTAAATGGTTCTTATTCATATGTGGACTGATGTTTTGTTGGCTTAATTTGTGTCGGCCGACAATGGATAACCAGCGCTGCTCAAATGATCAGCTTTATGCTATTCAGCATGGGGACCATTTTGTGACAACAATTTGTAATTTACAGTATGTTTTACTTATATTTATTTCAGTTCCAAGTTATTGTTTCAATTGAAGTTTTATTCTATTCAATTCTTAAAGTTTCTCCTAGTCCGTCCGTATGTACAGTATCCAACAAGAAATAATGCATATCGACCTCAGGAAGAGACGTTGGCTTATTTCGAATCTGTAGAGCGTTATCTCTTTCGCACTTTACCTATTTGACGTTTGTCGAGCATTTCGATCAAGTTTCGACCGATACCGGACTACGGATGCTTACGTAGGCAGTGTGCAGCAGAGATAACGCTCTATAAAGCCGAAACTAAGCGATGGTCACTTTCATAGGCTCGATGTGCATTATTTCTTGATGAGCACTGCAATAATGTAGTCAATAAGCTCATATAAACTGTACTGCACTTAGCCGTTTTTTTTTCGATATGACGATGGCTACAAGCAAGCTTAGGCTTAGGCTTTTTACTGGTGGTAGAGCTCCAGTGACGGAGCTCGCGGGCGTATGCACCATCGCATTACCTAATATACTTGCCGCTAAATGATAGTGTTCAGCACTATCGTGTTCCGGTCAGGTGGTAATGTAAGCCCCTGTAATTTCCGGCACAGAGGCATAACACCTTAGGCCTCAGGAGTGGTAACGCATATGCATTTTGATCATGGTCTTTTTGTGAGTGTCTATCGGCTGCAGTCATCACTTACCATCAATTTGAAATGTAAGCTGGTTTGCCACTTCCATACCATAAAAAAAATGCATAAGTACACTTTCACGTTGATAATAATAGTGAAAACTGTAGCCTTAAAACATCTACTAAAAACAGAGATTTCAATGTAGAAGCGTTGTCATATCGGAGACCTATGCTGTTATGTATGCAATTACGGACCCGTTCATTACCACCGGACCAGAATGCAATAACGATGAACATTACAATTCAGGGGCAAGAAGATTAAACAAAACCAATCATCAATAAACTCAAACATCCCCGATGGCTCCTACGGCGTTTTTAATTAAAAATAACTTGAACACAATTAGCGTTTCCAGTTTCCTTGGCTTTTCGGAAGGGAATTGTAACATTTTCCTCCGTTAATATCGATATTATGGTTGTATGTATTGTATTGAATCGAAACATTTATATTACAGGACAGATTCCGCTTTGATCTTTATTCAGGCAGCAAAATAGTAATAATTCGCTACCTATCAAAAGTCGTCATATTTACGGTACCGTAGGTCAAAATAAAAATAACGGAACATTTATAGGATCATTCATGTATGCATCTGTCTGCCTGTAAAACTGTATTTCTGTCATGATACGTAAATATATTTATATACCTATATTTTTATGTAATGGAAGTGGCAAACAAGCATGCAGTTCACATTGATGTTAAGTGATGACTGCAGCCTATAGACACCCCCAAAAAGCCCGCGAGCTCCGTCACTAGAGCTCAACCACCAGTAATAAGTTAGTGTTTTGGTTAGATGTTAATTTATGGCACCATAATACGTACCTACCTATCACAGAGGCATAACAAGTAAGGTTTTAGGAGTAGTACCGCATCTGCATGTTGACCTTTGGCTTTTATGTAGATGTTTATAGACTGCAGTCATCACTTAATATCCATGCGAACTGCATGCTTGTCTGTCATCTTCGACTTTCGTTACATTAAAAAAATTGATGAGTTATTGCAGTGATGCTTATGCTCTCGTCAGAGAATATGTAATAATACAACGTATAAAATGGACACTTCGACGTCCCGCCCGATTTCCCCGCCTCACCCAATCTTCTCCCCTCTTATGGGCGACGGTTGGTATTTTCTACGTGCTACGCACACAGATGCACGTGTAAATACAAGTCACTGATTGATGTCTGTGTAATAGAGACCAAATCAAGCGTTTGTATGGAATTTTGGCGGAGTGTCCGCGGTGTGCCCTCGTTCTCCGGACCTGAAACATCAGTACATTTTCAGATCCAGGACAGCTAAAATAATCAACCCATACCTGTAGGTAATAAAAATATATGATCCATATTTTTATTGGACAAGAACTCGTCGTTATATAACCACTGGAATTCAGAAAATGTCAGCGAACGGTTCTCTCCAACTGTATTGAATGTGTACTTTATTTTCAGCAACGATCTAAAAATTCCAACTGTATTAAAGAAATTTGTAGCGATCAAATAGTTACAACGATATTGATTGCATAGAATAGAATATAATAAAACTTAATTTGCACCAGCAGCTTAGAAAACAAGGTTATTGAATATTTATGTGCTATCATCTATGTCTGCCTCAGTAACCTAGTGGTAGCAGGCCACTACTACGCTGGGGTCCCGGGTTCGAGTCCCGGGTCGGGGAATCTTAGAGATAAGGGTGTGAAACCCTTTATCTCGGGTTCTATTGGGTTTTTCCATTTTCTGGAAGTTTTCTAGAAGGCTCGAAGTTTGATGATGTGGCCGGAGATGTCAATAGGCTCGCCACCTGATACATGGGACCTAAACGTAACAGGCAAATCGTGGTTGCTTGCATGTATGATTGAATGCATGCATTTACCCCTGCCTACCATTTCGGGGAGTACAGGCATGAAGTTACGTTACGCTTATCATCTATGTGAATATAATAATGTAAATACTACTGCCTACAAAAATTTTCTGTATACTTGAACACAACGTGAAGGAAAAATTTAATTCACTGTTGAATTCATACACGTAAAACCACTTATGATAACGCACCATTACCGGTAAAATATGATTAACCATTCAGATATCATGTACGGGTAATATCATGAAAAATATCGCTTTCCCCATAGAGCCACTTTAGAAAGCCTAAAGTACGTCCTTAAATAGGTATTACACAAATTGCCTCAACGTTGTTAGCACGTGCTCGTAATAAATAACCCTAGAGATATTTCAGGCTGAAACCATACAATAATAAATAATGTATATTGGTATGTTTTTTACTGTTAGATGCAAGGCTGAAACGCTGTGGTATGAAAAGTGTGATTTATCTATTTATTGGAAAAAACAAAAGTAATGATCTTACGAAAAAACCTTTGTATATTGTAACTATAGAGCAACGCGGGCCACCGGGCGTCGCGGCGGACCGGAGGGGGAGTAGCCATAGCGTTTATTACCGATGCAAAACAGTCTGTAATTTTTGAAATTTGGAATTTTGGAAATGCGTGTGACACACACACACACTACAAAAATCGTCTATTACTATGAAACTGATACCTTGACTTTAACAAAATACATAAACAATTTCACGCACATATTAAACTTCTAGGCGACAGGTATAGGCCCATTTGGGTGGACGTCAGTCTAGACGAGATTAGTACGGCTCTCAAACAGCTCAAAAACAACAGGGCGCCGGGTGATGACGGAATCACTGCTGAACTCCTGAAAGCAGGCGAAAGGCCAGTCTTAGAAGCTCTTCAGTCGATGTTCAATTCCGTCATATCCGAGGGCAAAACGCCACAGGCGTGGCACAGAAGTATGGTGGTACTGTTCTTTAAGAAAGGCGATAATATCCTTCTTAAAAACTATAGGCCCATCGCACTTCTAAGTCACGTCTATAAGCTGTTTTCGAGAGTGATCACGAACCGTCTATCTCGCAGACTCGACGACTTCCAGCCTCCCGAACAAGCCGGTTTCCGTAAAGGCTTTAGCACCATAGACCACTTTCACACGCTGCGGCAGGTTATACAGAATACAAAAGAGTATAACCAGCCCCTATGTCTAGCGTTCGTGGACTATGAGAAAGCCTTCGATTCGGTCGAGATTTGGGCAGTGCTACAGTCACTCCAGAGGTGCCAAGTTGAGTAGCTACCGATACATCGAGGTGCTGAGGAGCTTGTATGAAAACGCCACTATGTCGGTCCGGCTTCAGGATCAGAACTCAAAACCTATCCAACTGCAGCTAGGTGTGAGACAGGGAGATGTTATATCTCCGAAATTGTTCACCGCTGCATTGGAAGACGTCTTCAAGCTTCTGAACTGGAAAGGACTCGGCATCAATGTTAACGGCGAGTACATCTCCCACCTCCGATTTGCAGATGATATCGTAGTCATGGCTGAGACCCTGGAAGACCTTAGCACAATGCTCAATGACCTCAGTAGGGCCTCCCAACGAGTGGGCCTTAAAATGAACATGGACAAGACGAAGATCATGTCAAATGTCCATGTTACACCCACTCCTGTTATGGTCGAGGGTACTACACTCGAAGTTGTTGATAATTATGTATACCTGGGACCAACGGTCCAGTTAAGTCGGTCCAACTTCGAGAAAGAGATCAATCGCCGAATCCAACTCGGTTGGGTAGCGTTCGGGAAGCTACGGTACATCTTCTTATCCGACTTACCGCAGTGTCTCAAGAAAAAGGTCTTTGACCAGTGTGTGTTGCCAGTGATAACTTATGGGACAGAAACGTGGTCGCTCACTATGGGCTTCATAAGAAGGCTCAAGGTCACTCAGAGAGCAATGGAGAGAGCTATGCTTGGAGTTTTTCTGCGAGATCGAATCAGAAATGAGGAGATCCGCATGAGAACCAAAGTTACCGACATAGCTCACCGAATAGCGAGACTCAAGTGGCAGTGGGCAGGGCACATAGCTCGACGAACTGACGGCCGTTGGGGCAGAGCAGTTCTCGAGTGGCGACCGCGTACCGGAAAGTGAAGTGTGGACAGGCCTCCCACAAGATGGACCGACGACCTGGTGAAGGTCGCGGGCAATCGCTGGATGGGGGCGGCTCAGGACCGTTCGTTGTGACATTCTTTGGGGGAGGCCTTTGTTCAGCAGTGGACGTCTTTTGGCTGAAATGATGATGATGATGATGTGTAATATAGTGCTCTACTATTAAGTATAGTTCAAAGGGCATAGGCTCCGCCACAATACGTAATGTTCGTAGAGATGTTTGTACCGCTCCCAATATTAATTGATCCGTAAATCTTCAGTAAATTTGTTTTGTGTTAATAAAATCAAGAATTGATAAAATACTGAGAAAATTTAGTTAACAATTGTATGTTTTTAACGTCGATGTGTTTTTGTAAGTTTCAAGTTACCTAGCAAACGTAAGCACAGTTTGATCCAATTTCTGGAAGGAATCACATCGGTACTTTAAAATTTGAAAATTGAAAATTGTTTCAACTATAAATTGTGTGAAATAAAAACTTCAGGCGAGTCGTGTATTTGCTAAATAATTATAAAATAAACTTGATACGAACCTTGAAGATAATAATGAAAAACTTTTAACGTATTCTACCACGGTTTATATCAAAAACTAATAAGTATTCCTAATGAAAAATTGATGACAGGAGACTTCCGAGAATATAGGCCGTATTGTATAAAGTGCTTTAATATCGGATGTGGGTGGATTTGTTCCTTTGTTGGAAGTCGGTGTTGTTCAGATTCGTCTCACGCACGCCGCTGACATAATTGGAATTCTCAGAGAGATTGTGTTCTTATAAAAGCAGATCGACGTCAAATAAATCACGTGTTTGGGGTTTCTTTTGGAAGAAATTTAATGACGTGACGTAAGCATTTGATTTACAGCATCAATGACACGAGACGAAAGTTGGGAAAGATGACGGCGATGTGGATTTTTTTGATGCATGTACATATAACTGATTTATTAATTTATTTATGAATTTTAATTTGTTTAAGGTTTTTTTATTTAATATTTACTTGTTTAATGACATGAGCGAGTGTTTATTTCTTCGGATTATGTCAACACTAGCGGTCCGCTACGGCTTCACACGGGTGAAATGTTACCTACAATTAAATACCTCAATAAAAATCCTATATGACACAGAATCAGAATCAGAATCTCATTTATTCATTTCGGGTGATAGGCACCTCTTATGACACATCAAAAACAAACAAATATATTACAGTGAACAACAATTGATATACATGTCAAACAAGATAAAAAATATATGTAAAGTCAAGAATATCACTAAGATAAAACAAAATGTTATAAACTAATGTAAAAAGTATATCAGTAGAATGTCTCATTTCCCCTTTACAAACTGATAACAAAGAGGAAAAAGAAAAGAAAAAGAGTCATTCTTTGTCATTCACCGGCAAAGTTCCAAAGGCCAATATGATCTGAGAAAAACTTGCCGGAAAAAACTCAGTAGGCTCTTTTAAAAATATCTCTTAGGCATATTTTTACAATTTTCCATAACTTAAACAAATTTAAAATTAACAATATAATATCAACATTACACTTTAATTATTACATCATATACTCTACTTGTGTATAAAATCATATACTCTACCTGTGTATAAAATTTCAAAATAGCTCAAGCCGCTTTAGCATGCCTTTGTAATAGTAGTAAGATGTGAAAACTAGTTTATGTACTTATTCTTTGTACGCATGGACCTTAAATGATTTATCATTGACAAAATGATTTTATAATTTACATTATATTCATGTAGTTGTTTGTGCTCCTGCAGTCGTCACTACAGTGCCAACTTATGATAATAAAATAAATAACATTTCTTATACCTCCTGAAGAGTGATTTGAAACATAGTGATTAAGTATATACGGGACTTCATGAATGGGAGTTAATATCCAATCTATTTATTTGTAATTACATATTAACAATATATTTATTGTGAACATTAATAGTAAATTTTGCGATAATGTAGTTTAAATAATTCACATCTTTTCTTTTTTGTGTCAAACAGTTTTAATCGTCTGCTGATCATGGCCTAACTTCAAGCTTCAGTTCATGAACATCATTATAAATTAGGTACGTATGACCGCAAGTTTGAACCATACTGAGACAGGCATTCTCTGTTGCGTAGTGAGCCTTAGAATTTTAGGTCTTTATCTTAGTTGGCTTAAAGGTGCAGGCCCACCGCAACGCACGGAGAGGCTGCGCACGTGTATTAAGCTTCGCTTTATATGATATTGTATGTGGTAGTGTCCACTGCAACCCACGAAGAGGCTACACATGAATTGACGTCATTGACCAATGCGTGGCCAGCTCGAATAGGCGGTTACATAGCTCAACGCTATCAACATGGGTCAACGTTTCCACTTAGAGTACACGAATATGGCCCACGACTATGTACAGCTCGCTTATCTATCCTTGATTGATTGCAATGGGACGTGCGTAGCCTCCGTGCGCCGTGCCACGCCACGCTATACGTTATTCGTATTATGTACTCCAGTGGAAACGTTGACCCACATTGTCAAACAAATTAATACACGCAGCTTAAATGCGCCGCGTGTCCGTGCACAGCATGCGTCTTGGTTGGCCTCCGCCTTTAAGTAGGTGCTTGATAGAAATCCCGTACGAGACCTAATTGGAATTCTCAGAGAGAATGTGATCTTATAAAACAAGGTTAACATCAAATAAATTACGCACTCGAAACTTATTTGAAAGAAATTTAATGACGACCTGACGTTGCCTCTAATGTACACAGGAAGCATCGGCGACACGATTTTTTTTTACGTTTATTTTTTCAAATGATGTTTACGAGCCAAGAATATTTTAACGATTCGTTTCATATTCTGTTTTTGAAATCAATAATGAGTATCTTTCAATGGGAGGCTGTGCGATGAAAGCTTTTAATGAATTACGCTACCTTGGGACACGCGTGAGTAATTATTGTTTTTCAGTAATTAAGGTGGCTCTCCTGTTATGGTCGAGGGTACTACATTCGAAGTTGTTGAAGATTATATATACCTGGGACAAACGGTCCAGTTAGGTAGATCCAACTTCGAGAAAGAGGTCAATCGGATTCCAACTCGGATGGGCACGTTCGGGAAGCTGCGTTACATCTTCCCGTCCAATTTACCGCAGTGTCTAAAGTAGTAGGTCTTTGACCAGTGTGTGTTGCCAGTGATGACTTATGGGACAGAAACGTGGTCGCCTACTATTGGCCTCATAAGAAGGCTCAAGGTCACTCAGAGAGCAATGGAGAGGGCTATGCTCGGAGATCGAATCAGAAATGAGGAGATCCGCATGAGTAACCAAAGTAACCGACATAGCCCACCGAATTTCGAAACTAAAGTGGCAGTGGGCAGGGCGGGCACATAGCTCGCAGAACTGACTTCCGTTGGGGCAGAAGAGTTCTGGAGTGGCGACCGCGTACCGGAAGACGAAGCTTAGGCAGGCCTCCCATGAGGTGGACCGACGACCTGGTGAGGATCGCGGGAAATCACAGGATGAGGGCGGCCCAGGACCGTTCGTTGTGGCATTCTTTGGGGGAGGCCTTTATTCAGCAGTGGACGTCTTTTGGCTGAAATGATGAAAGTGGTAAACAAGCATGCAGTTCACATTAATGTTTAGCGATGACTGCAGCCTATAAATACTTACACAAAGACCAGATTTCAAAATGCAAATGCGTTGCCACCCCTAAGACCTTAGTTATTTTATCTCTGTGATAGTTACGTGGCCATACATTACCATATGTAATTTATTTTCTTAGTTATTTATTGTTATAATGCTAATAAGTCATAATAAACTGTATGTTTTCCAATTAAAAAAAAAAACGTACATTTGTGAATACATTAACTATACTGGATATACTTTACTTGTCAACTGACGAACAGGCTTTTATTTCGTTATGAGATTAGTAATAATAGCTTATTTAGACTTATATAATCTCGTTCTCGTAAGTATTCGTTTCTTTTACCTGCCGTAATGATACTTAACGGATTAAGATTTGTTCTTTAAAAAATATGAACCGTCTTGGTTTACAAAACGTCTCATAATATTTTTATGACAATTTTAAATAGATTTATTATATATTTTCTGGTACTAAACGGTGGTATACGGGATATTCACGCATCTTACCAACCTAACTAGCATTCTCAGAGAGATTGTGATGTAATTAAACCAGATCGACATCAAATGAATCACGTATTTGAAACTATCTTGGAAGAGATTTTATGACGGCCTGACACATTGACGCACTCTTGAATGTAGGTTTTTTTTAATGTGATGGAAGTGGCAAGCAAGCATGCAGTTCACATTGATGTTAAGTGATGACTGCAGCCTATAGACAACCACACAAAGGCCAAGGCCAAAATGCAGATGCGTTACCACTCCGGAGACCTAAGGTGTGATGCTTCTGTGCCGGAAATCACAAGGCCGTACATTACCACCTGACCGGACACGATAGTGCTGAACACTACTATTTAGCGGCAAGTATATTAAGTAATTCGGTGGTGCCTACGCCCGCGAGCTCCGTCACTGGAGCTCCACCACCAGTAAAACTTGTACCACCAGTGTACAACCAGTGTACTTAGCAAAGCATCAGCGACACGATTCTACGTTTATTTATTCGAATTATGTTTACGAGCCAAGAATATTTAAGCGATTCGTTTCATATTCTGTTTTTGAAATCAGTAATGAGTATCTTCCAATAGGAGGCTGTGCGACGAAAGCTTTTACTGAATTACGCTTCCTGGAGATACGTGGAAGTATTTTTGAATACAATGTACTGAATATATTGAAATACAAATTTGTTTTCACTTCTCAATTACTTTTTATTTGCCATCTGACAAACAGACTTTATTTAATTTCTTTTCGATGACAACATTAATTAAAGCTTATTTAGGCTTTTATGATATCATTGTTCTCATGTTCTTCAAAGAAATAAGTTGGTAAGTAATCTATGTATATAAAAATCAATTGCTGTTAGTTAGTCTCGCTAAAACTCGACAACGGCTCTACCGATTTGGCTAATTTTGGTTTTGAATTATTTCTGGCCATATTTAATTCTTAAACCCAGGAAAGGTTTAAAATGTAAGAAAACATGAAGAAATTGAAGGGAAATATTAAAAACCACAATTTTATTTTCTTATACAAATAGTGCGTATCTATTAAACCTTTGACACATTATTTCATTGTGAGGCAATACGAAGTTTGCCGGGTCAGCTATATATAAAAAGTAACTCACGCCTGTAATCCCCAAAGCGGTAGGCAGAGGTAAATGCATGCATTCAAGCATACATGCAAACACCCACGATTCGCCGGTTACGATTTTGGCCCATGTGACAGGGTGCGAGCCCACTAAATAGATTGTTGACATCTCCGAGCACATTACCAAACTTCGAGGTACTGGGAAATTTTCAGAAAATGGAAAAATCCCAATAGAACCAGAGATAAAGGACTTAACACCTTTATCTCTGATAACCCCCTACCCGGGAATCAAACCCGGGACCTCAGCGTCGTAGTAGTAGTGGCCTGCTACCACTAGGCTACCGAGGCAGTTATATTATATATTATTACATTCAAATAATATTGTTTGACGCGTATAAGATTATTCCGATATTTATTAACAAAGTGATTTCAGCTTTCTAAGAAAAGATAATAACCGTGTTATTATTGAGAGATTTAATTAAATAAATTGTGTTGATAGTAGCAAATTAAACACCGAGGGTAGAAAAGGAAATAATTAACATCCGTTAATCTTTTGATCTCATCGCGCTGTCAGTAAAATTATGGCGATAGTAAATATAACAACGCGGGATGGGCAGCAGCATCCCACGATAAAACTACCATCACCACAATCGCCAATTCGCCTGCCAAGCGTGGCGATTATGGCATATTCTCCCCTAATGACTCATGACACTGTTGAGGGCGTTTTTGGGAAAGACTTTTTTCCAGCAGTTGACGTTATTCGGCTGGAGAGATGATAGAAAGCACTGAAAAATAACCATTCAACAGCAGGTAGACTTAATTAGGCTGTAATGCCTTCATCTTCATCACTTACGTTCTACCACCAGTAAAACGAAGCATCAAACTCACAGCAGTCAATGCGGTAAACCTAAGCGTATTCAATTTTGTATAAACTTGACAACAGTTAAGGACAGAAAAGTTTTGATCCACAATATTACTCCGAAATGTCTTTTGTTACGAATTTCAAGTCTAAATTCTTCACGAGAGCCATTCTTCATGCATTCCAGCTTACAGCAAAGAGTTAGGCAACAAGAATTAGTAACTTTATTTTAAACTACCTTGCCCTGGAGCCGTACGCACCGCAATATGAAAATATTCCATAACTTTCCCTCTTCTCGAGTACCTAGCTAAATTGTGAAGAATGGGTAAATATATAACTGGCTTTGATATTTAGAAGATTTTGAACTTCACCTCACTTTGGCGTAGTTAGCTTTTCATGAGTTGAAAGTTTGTGCACGTATTTGCACTTGTTAATATTGTTAAGTTAGTGCCTGTGTCGAAAATTATTCAACAAATTAGGGTAGCTGGTGTTATAGTTAGGGTGGATGTTCAATATTTGAGTTGGAAACAACCCGTTTTTACGTCTCACCGATGGGCACGAGTCTCTCGCTTTGGGGAGCCCTGGGGTTTACTCCACCACGCTGCTCCAATGCGAGTTCGTGGAGGTACGGGTGAATGGCCATGTCGGATGTTGTCAAACCGCCCATAAGGCCTCCGACAAGGTTTGACGACTGTTATCTATCGACAGCAGCCGGGACCGACGAATTAACGTGCCCTCCGAAGCACGGAAACGCGCATTTTGATTTGCCACTAGCAGTCACCCATTATACATCCAGCCGCGCTCGTACCGTACAACCGAGTAGATTGCTTGCGATCTACACCAGCCGCAGGGCCAAGCGCGCTTCTTGAATATTTGAGTGAAAATATACAGCTCCATACTTAATATAAGAAATTGTAACAGAAATAGAGGAGCTGGCATGATAATTCTACTAAGAGGGGAGAAGCGTAGGTAGAGGCGAGGCGAGGAGAGGGGAGGCGTGGCGTGGTGAGGTGTGGTGTGATTTGCTGCGGTGAGGAGAGGAGAGCAAAGAGATAATGTACTCTTTGGAGTATACTCTTTGGAGGAGTTATTTTTAAGAAAGATGTGGTTGACGTTAGGATGTCATTATTTTTTAAAATATTGGAACGGATTAACTTTTATATACTTCTATATATTTTTCATACTATTTTAAAATCGTGGTTTAATTATCATAATCCTGCATTTCACTATAAAATTAAACTTATGTACCTTTATGTCTGCAGACGAAGTCCTTTCAGGTCTTCTATGTTTCTTCACTCTTGGCAGATCATTCGTGATCACGTCGTGACTAGTACCCGTAGTGCGAACTAGTGCAGTTTTACACCCTAAAAACACTTAGTGCTGTCAGTTAGGCGTGGATATCATCCCCTAACTGATAGCGCCGCGTTTCACGCCCCCCCCCCCCTCCCTCCTCACCCCGCCCGCCGCGTCGAGCGACTATTGTTCCGCGGAAGTGTGCGAGTGAGACAGTGATAGGCTCGGCAGTGAGTGCGATAGAGACGCGTAGTGAAGCGAAGTAGTGCTGTCCCACTTTCGCCAGTACAAATTAGCCTGTACAGGAAAGTGACGGCAGCCTACGGGACTTAAAAAACCATTTTTTTTTATTTTTATTTTTATTGCCTTAGACAATTGTGCCGGGCACATCGTCCATGTTGTGATCAGTGAACTATGGAAAGTGAAGGAGACCCGTCGCGGCCCAGCCAGCGCAGGGAATCTAGGATTCCCGCGCGGCAGGTAGTCGCGCGGAACATCTTTACACAGGAGCGGACCGCAGTGGGCCCATTGGCCCCCGCCGCACCTGCAACACCCGCCAGCCCGACCGCCACCCCTAAGGTGCCCGCGGCCTCCCCAATTGCCCGTCCGCGCTCTAGCGAGCGCACGTACACACGGTCGACGGCTCCGGCTGACGCAGCCGCCCTCCATTACCCGGCGCTCGCAACTGAGCTTGCGGCAGCCGAGAATGTGAAGAGGCGTCGCAGCGAGGCTGAGTCGTCGGCCTCATCTGGATCTATGGCGCAGGACGACAAGCGTCCGCGCCACTTCACGCCCTCTTCCTCCGAGGAGGAATACGTCCAAGCGGAGGAAGAAGAGAGCCGCACCCCATCGGGTCCGCAGGCCTCCTCCCCCGCCTCGCCCTCCCCTACCCCAAGCCCCTCTACTAGTTACGCGGCGATTGAGTCGCCGCGCCGTTCGCCACCTGTAATGGAGGTGGAGTCGCAGGCCCCTGCCTCCTCCACCCCCCTCCCCACCAATACTGCTGTGCCCCCCTCGCGTGGGGCCACACCACCACCATCCAGCTATGCTGCAGCGGCAGCCGCACCCGCCGCGCCGTCGCAACAGCAAGCTCCCGACCCAACCACCACCACTAGGGGCACATACCCACCGATCGTGGTCGAGAAGCTGCCCAATTGGCCCAAACACTTCGCCATCATCAGCGGCAAACTTGGGTACGCACCGCATGCCAGACCATACGGGCAGGGAGTAAGATTCCTCCCGAAGTCAGCCGAAGAGTACAGGGCGGTCCAGGCATACTTGGTGGCTGCATCCTCCAAGGACAAAGAACTCGTATGGTTCTGTTACGCCTTGGAGAGCGAGCGCCCCACGAAAGTGTGTCTGAGAGGCCTCCCGATGGACACACCGCCCGAAGATATCGAGGAAGCCCTGCGGAAAAAGGGATTCCAGCCGACTCATGTCAAGCCCATAACTGGCAAAAGGGGCCGCGAGAGCCGCTCCATCTACATACAGCTGGGTCACCTGGACGAGAAGGAGCTGAACCGGCTGTATGCTATCGACACCCTTTTATTTATGAGAGGTGTCTCAATTAAGGCATGGCGCGGACGTATTGGACCCGCGCAATGCCACAGGTGCCAGGCGTTCAACCACGCCTCATACAATTGCCATAGACAGATGAGGTGCGTACGATGCGCCGGTGACCACCCAGTTGCCGAGTGCACCACCCCCCGCGTCGAACCCCGCTGCGCCAACTGCGAGGGGCCCCATGCCGCCTGCAATAGGCAGTGCCCGGCGTTCATCCGGGAAGCGAGGCGGAGGAATGAAAGATTCCCCCCGCCCCTCCCGGGAATGCCGGCCGATCAACAGCGAGTGCAGCCGCCCCCCCAGGCGCAGTTGGCGCCGGGGAACAACTATTTCGAGATGCTGCCGGCCGTGCCACAAATAGCGCAGTCGCGGCCGGCGGCGCCTCCCACAAGGACTGGAGGTGCCGGCCAACAAACGTGGCTTGGCACATTGGCACCACCGGCCAATCCGCACCCACCCAAACGCAGGAGGCCCAGAGGCCGGAAAGGTCGCAAAAAGCAAAATGTTTGCGATTTTCCGGCCCTGGGTACGCCGACGGGTGCGCCATCGCACCCACCACCACCAACCACAGTCACCGAGTGGCCTGTCGCCGCCCACACGGCGACGAGGGCCCCCCACGTACCGGAGCACGCGCGGGCGACCCCGCCCCCTATTGGCGCGCAGCCAGCCGCTTATGTCGCGCTGCCTCAACGGAGCAGGGACCCGCGCGTACTACAAAGGAGCGAGCGCCGTGCGCCCGCCGGGCCAGTTGAGCCCAGGCCGCTGGACGAGGAAGACCGACGCACCGCTCCCCCCGCCGCCCCAACTGGCGCACCCGCCGCCCCTGCCGCCTCAACAGGCGCGCCCTCCGCCCCCGCCGCCGCTGCGGACCCCACCGTGGCCTCCGCCGCCATCGCGGTGCCAGCGGACCGCGCCACGCTCGCGCCGTCCGCCACGCCCGCGCCCGCCACCGTGCCCTCCGCCGCCCCCGCGTACGCCCCGCGCAGGACCGAACGACTCCAGCCAACATGGAGGTTGGACACTGGTGAGTGGCCTGCCGCAGCGCCAGGGCCTGCGTACACATTACCGCAGGCCAGGCACGCGGCCGCGTCAAGGAACGTTCCCTCCAATACACAGCATTCAGGTGATCCGTCAGTGTCTACGTTGGTAGGCGTTTTCATTAACACGCTAACGGAGATACTGACGGAATACACGGCCGGAAGGGACATAGTGCCCGCGCTAGTTAGGGGGTTGGCAGAGCTGACCCGCATCCAAAATTGGCCTACGAGCCTATAAACATCCACTAAGGTAAATGGCCTATAGACATACAGACCTCCGGGTCCTCTACTGGAACCCGGGTGGTATCAGCGGCCATATCAGTGAACTCAGGACCCTCGTCCAGTCACAGGATATCCATATTATCCTGCTGGGCGAGACGAAGCTTCGTCCGAGTCAGGACCTCCGGCTGGCCAATTATTTCGTCTATAGGCACGACGAAGTGGCGCCGAGCGGTAGACCCTTTCGGGGGACGGCTGCTCTTGTGCGTCGCGACGTTGTGCACGACGAGTTGGCCGTGCCCCCGTTCACGTCCATGCGCACAAAGGGAGTGCGAGTGAACGCGGACGGGACGGAGCTCCTGATTCATGCCGCGTACCGGCCGCCGGGGGAGGTTTTCGACCCCAGTGACGTCCGCTCTGTCCTCGCGGAGGGGCCTGCCCTACTTTGTGGCGATCTCAACGCCAAACATCCTAGTTGGGGATCCCGAGTCATTACTTCGCCGGGCAGGCGCCTCTACGACGACAGCCAGGCCCACGGGTACGAGGTACTGGGCCCGGATGCCCCGTCCCACGTTCCGTCGGACCCAAGACATCAACCGGACGTCCTGGACATTGTAATAACCAAGTGCGTGCCCTGGCCGATACATGTGGAGGTGCTGTATGACCTTGACACACAGCACCTCCCCATACTGGTCGTGCTTGCACTGACGAGCGACTTCACTGTTGCGCGCCCGCCACGCCGCCGGACGGACTGGGACGCTTTTGAGCGTACTATGAGCGAGGCAGGCCCTGTGGGCGCCGTCACCACCGCAGACGAGGTGGAAGCGGCGGTCCGCCGCATCACCGCAGATATTACGACCGCCGCCGAGGCGGCCACGACAGTTCGACCACCAACCAAGCGACGGGACGCCCTACCTGCCTCGCTACAAGCCAAGCTACGCCAAAAGCGTCTCCTCCGCCAACTGTGGGCGCGCACCCGTTGCCCGTCAGTGAAGCGCGACCTGAACAGCATAACCGAGGAAGTGCATCTGTTGGTAGCGGCGCATCGCGGGGCCGCCTGGGACGAAACAATTGACCGGGCGGCCGAACATGATACTAACCTCCACGCCCTCAACAGATCACTTACTCGGGATCCCGCCCCTATTTACCCGCTCATAGACGGGGCGGGTAATCGTTGTTATAGACCCGCCGACCGGGCTGAAATCCTGGCCACGTACTTGGAGGGGGTATTCACCCCCAACCCTCCCTCCCCCGACGCATCTGTTGTCGAGCATTACGATGCGTGCGAGGGCCGCGTGAGGGACCTATTGTCGGCCCCAGCTCCGCCCCTCCCCGGAGAAGACTTCATCTCTCCCTCGGAGGTGCGTAGAGCGGTTGTCCGCCTACCCAAGCGTAAGGCGGCGGGGCCGGACGGAATCCCATGCGCGGCTCTCCACCATCTGCCGTGGAAGAGCTTGGTGACCCTCGCCAAACTCTTCAACGGCATACTCCGGACCGGACACTTCCCCAGTGAGTGGAAGCTGGGGAAAATCATCGTCCTCCCCAAACCGGGGAAAGACCGCCGCCATCCTGCGAGCTACCGCCCTGTAACTCTTCTATCGCACATTGCAAAGTTGTTCGAGCGTCTGTGGCTGCGGAGGCTGAGACCGTTTCTCCCATGTAGAGAGGAGCAATTCGGCTTCCGGACATTCGACAACTTTGCAACTTACGCGCGTATTGCACCACCTTGCCAGTGAAACCAACAGGGGCCGATACTCGGTCGGGGTCTTTCTCGATATCGAGAAAGCCTTCGACCGAGTGTGGCACACGGGCCTGTTGGCAAAACTGGCAACCTTCTTACCACCCGGGCACTATAGGGTGGTGGCCGATTTTTTAAAGGACCGGCGGTTTTACGTCTCGGTAGAGGGCGTTGATTCTCGCCACCGTCCCATCCGGGCCGGAGTCCCACAGGGAAGCTGCGTGTCGCCGTCGCTTTACGCGGCGTACACCGATGACATCCCCACCCTTCGCGAACATCTGCGAGAGGGAGAGGAGGATGTCATGCTTTCTCTGTTTGCCGACGACAGTGCCTATATAACGTCGTCGTCCCGTATTGAACTGGCCGTAAAAAAAATGCAGCGTTTGTTGGACCTGCTGCCGGAGTGGTTAGACGCGTGGCGGATGTCCGTCAACGTTGACAAAACAGCCGCGATCGCCACGCGCATCCGCCGCGCGTTGCCGCCGCTCCGGTTGCGAGGCCGGGATGTAGAGTGGCAGCCTACGATTAAGTACCTCGGGTGCCACATCGACTGTACCTTACGGATGGTGCCGACTGTTAACCATATGGTTACACAGGCGGCGGCCGCGCAGTCGATGTTGCGCCCGGTGTTGCGGTCTGGGTTGCCACTGCGGGTTAAAACCCGCATCTACAAAACCTACATCCGCTCGAGGTTGACTTACGCTGCCCCGGCTTGGTACGCCTTATGCTCCGCCGGGCAGCGTCAGCGACTGCAGGTCCAACAAAATAAAGCCCTCCGCCTTATCGCGGGTGCGGGGAGGTACGTCCGGAATGAGGTCATAGCCCGTGACCTGAGGGTCGAGTCCGTGGAGGAGTTCGTGGTGCGGTTGGCGCGAAACATGTTTGACCGCGCAGACAACGGGCCCCACGAGCACCTCCGCGGAATCGCACCGCTACACGGTCGTCCACCGGAAGGCCGTGGCCTCCCTCGGGAGGTACTTCCCCCACCATCTCCAGGGCCAGTACGGGACGCCGTCGTTCTGCGCGACAGCGACGGAGCCTCGATTCCGGTACCACTGGTACGGGTCCTACCACCCGTTGATTTCCGTAGTCCAACCTCCTACATTTCCGCCGTGCGGTCACGGGCCGACCTCCGTGACCGATTCACCACCAGGGAGGGTTCAAATCCCCCCACATGACCCGGCAGCGCCGGCGTAACGGGTTCGAACCCCGTTAGGTTTGGAAGCGCCCTTGACGCGACTGCACCGCTTGGCTTACAACCCAGGCGTTGTGCGCGGCCACAAACCTATGTCCGACCTTAATACCTACCTTTGTAAGTCGTGCGTGCGAAGATAGCCGGGGAGAGAAAAGAATATGCCAAAATGGCTAAAAAGCTCTCAACAAAAAAAATAAAAAAAAATAAAAATAAAAATAAAAAATAAATAAATAATAAATAAAAAAAAAATAAATAAATAAAAAATAAAAAAAAAAAAAATAAATAAAAAATAAAAAAAAAAATAACAAAAATAAAAATAAGAAAACCCCCCGGTGAGTCCTAGCACGCACGACTCCCCCAACCAACTATCTTCACCACGCCCTTGGTGACCAAGGGCAGAAAGTCAGGGAAAGGAGGAGAGCCTCGACCCTTTCCGCTGCTGCGCGCGCGAGCGCGCAGCAGCGACGAACTGTCTAGTTCTAGTGATCACGTGAGGCGTCCATGTTAGTTAGTATTAGATGCAAAACGGCACAAACAACATTTGATGTCCTCCAACATGAACACATTTCCAAGCTCATCGAATGGATTTCGAAATACTTTGCACATGAGGATATCGAAATTTGCGTAGATCCAAGATTCTTTCAAAGCACAAGCTCCGCAAGAGTTTATATCACAAGAGTAATAGAGTCTCATTGAACTATATTGCTACAGCAGCTTTAAAACTAGATAGATTCGATTCGGTGAAGTTTTGGTTATAGGTTCAAAATAAATATCCCTTCAAAAGCTACAAAGATATAAATTCTGCTCGCCACATCATATTTTTAGGCCGCCACCACTCCAAACAAAAAATCCATAAAGGTTCACTAGAAAGAAATATTGCAGAGTTTTGTAACAAATAGACGAAAAACTTATTTTATTCCTTGAGCTTAAGAAGTTAACACCCCTTCGGTATCAAACAGCACGAAATATGTACACAAATTGCGCCTTTTGAATTCTACCGTACCGCGCTAGTCCCATAGCAACAGAGGGCGATTTAAGGTCCTCCACCACATGCTCTGCCTGGCGGCCGCCGAAGTTTATCATTAAGTTTATAAATTTATCTTCTCATCATCCGGCGATGCTGAGAAGATATTGTAGCCATCGTTTTTTTTTTTCTCAATTTTATCTTCTTTTTTAATTTTTAAGTCCAAAAAAACTCACTAGGGTTTTTCAAAATAAATTCACATACAATTAATTTTATAATAATCGTGAATATGCTGGAATTTCATTCATTTTCGTAAGAAGACTGATGGGTCTGTGATTTTCGTTAATAAATCGTCGAATCTCTTGAATAAACGCGATGTTTCGCAGGGAGACCCACTAGTTAGTTTTGAAAAATTTTAAAAACAAATTCAAATTTTTAGAAATAAAATAACAGTTATAGCGTTATTGTTTTTATTCACAAGGTAAATATTATTACAGTTCGACTTTCAACTTAATTGAATAAAACTGTTCATCGGTCTTATAGAATTCATTATAATTGCTACGTTACGCAGTACATAAAAATTTAAGACAATCAACTAAAGTACATACAGTATCCAATAAGAAATAAATCCACCTCAGGAAGAGACGTCGGCTTGTTTCGGATCTGTAGAGCGTTATCTCTTTCGCACCTTACATATTTGACGTTTATCGACCATTTTGATCAAGTTTTGACCAATACCGGACTACAGATGCTTACGTAGGCAGTGTGCAACAGAGATAATGCTCTACAAAGCCGAAACTAGCCGATTGTTACTTTCAGGCTCGATGTGTATTATTTCTTGATGAGCACTGCACTTGAAGAATTATAACATTTAATTGATTAAGTTTTCAGGTAGGTATGTATTACCTTTATGTTTCTTAAGATGCAGATAGCATTTCTGAAATATTTTACACACACAAGCCTTTTATGTGTTTGTTGAATCTATATTGATGATTTATAACGACATTACTGATTGGTTTTACAATGTACCAATAAAAATAATTATGGTTATCACAAATCAGACTTGTAAGAAAAGATGAAACATCAGCAGAATATAACTTTATTAGAAACATTAGAAACTGAATTTCGGAATTTCTTACAAAATTAGACAACACACGATTAAAAGTAGCCAAGACCGTTAAATACAGACATTACTATAACAAAAAAGAAGAATATACTAATACTGAAATTAAATTATAAAGTAATTTGTTTGTATGAATGCGAAGAAGTTAAATGATCAAATTAATGTATCATCTGTCAGCAAGATTAGTTGTTACTTAGAATAGAAATTTAAGAATACACTATAGGCAGATTCCTTTGTAATTTTTGAGCTTATTATGAAATCTGATTATGAACAAGTAATACGTAATGAAAACATTTTTTTTTACATTTGAACTAATTATGGGAGCACAAAAACATTACATGGTAAATAAATTTAACGTTAGGTATACGAGGATGAAACATAAATTACCTAAAGAATCCATTACTATAAATAACGTAACTACTAAATTTATAAATTCTGTATTTACAATGTTTAGGCCTGCTATTTAGTAAGAAACTCTACTCTTAGTTTAATATAGCTTAACCTTTTTACTTATCGATTAAATGGTGTGTAAGAAATTGAACAAACTAAACTATTAATGTTGTAAACATTATAATGTTGATACTCAATTCATAATAACATTATACACTTTTAAACCTATTTGTTACTAAAATGTAAATGTAATGTACCTGTTTGTAGCTGCCTCAGTAGCCTAGTGGTAGCAGGCCACTACTATTACGCTGGAGGTCTTGGGTTCGATTCCCGGGTCGGGGACTATCAGAGATAACGGTTTAAAATCCTTTATCTCTGATTCTATTGGGAATATTTCCATTTTCTGAAAGTTTCCCAGTACCTCGAAGTTTGGTAATGTGCCCGGAGATGGCAACAGGCTCGCCACCTGTTACATGGGCCAAAACGTAACCGGCGAATCGTGGGTGTTTGCATGTATGATTGAATGCATGCATTTACCTCTGCCTACCCCTTCGGGGATTACAGGCGTGAAGTTACGTTAGTTACGTTACTAAAAAGTAAGTTAAAAAAATGTTTTAATTAAACACAAATTATCAGACTTTGCAAGTATTACATGGGTTTGAATAATTCAATATTTATTCCTCTAAAATGTTTGTCATACATTTTATCATTTTTGAGATTTAATAATATTACAATTTTTTTTAATTTGATAACTACTTGTATAAAAGTATTTCATCACTTCCTGAAAGATTTTCCACTCGGACAGTTTTACATACAAGTACACTTCTTACATTTTTTTTTCTAGAATAAAAATAAATATTAACATTATATATATTTTGTTTTGCATTGCCATACGCCAAATGAAAATAAAGGACAATTAGTACAAGACATGATAGAAACTGAATGTGGATCATCCAATCCTAATAATATTTCATTTCAATAACCTTTGGTGATCCACTTGAGGAAATTCCTAGCAATACATGTCACTTTGTGTAAAATAAGTATTTAAAAATATGAAAAACAATTTATATCCAATTTAGATTAGACTCAAACCGACAAACCCAGTCGAAGCATGTTTTACATCTGGATGAGTAAAGAATGTAACCATATCAATAAAACAAATTATTACAGTATGAGCTACTTTTGGTCGCTAATATTGTATGGAAGCCATAACAAATTGATAAAAAGAAAATGAAGCGAGTTGAATTTTGCATAAAACATGTTAATTTATGTACAATACATCTATTACTATATTTATGTATATGAATTCCAATCCATTTAACATCACCTTTGCTTCCACCTTTGTGTTTCGGTCAAAACATTAAGTAACTGTAGAATTCAAGTCAACTAAAAATTATTGGTATTATCTTTTCATATTCACATAATTGTGATTATTTTATGTTTAATGACAAATTGAGGTTGTTTTATAACGGCGCTTTAATTGCAGCTCTGACAGCGTCTGAAGAGCCTGCAAGGGAGGGGTTGATGGGTGAGAGGTATAAAATTGGCCGAACACTTCACCATCCCTGCTCAATAACTTTTATATCAGTTGCTGATAGCTCACCTATAAATGCACATTCAATTTTAATAATACTCTATATTGAACATAGCGAACTTTTGTGTAAAATGCCGTGTTTTATTTTCTTGTTCCAATATCGAGCAACTACACATGATCACATCTCTTCCGCAATAGTTACTATCCTTGGAGCTGTAAACAATTTATATCAATAGCTTTTTTAAGCAACTCATGATAGATATTTATTTATATTCCTTTTTCTGTATAATATCACAAATAATTTAGGAGTATCGTCGCTTCACGAGTAGGATAATGAGTTATCAACTTTCAATTCATAATACTTTATTTTTCATTCGCTCATCACAATATTATAGTTACGTAAAATAATCTCTGTTGATTATTATTTTAAAATGATCTTAACATATGATAAATTTCCATGTCCAAACATTTAAAACTGTCGGAAAAATCAATTGTATATTTAATTCATCAATTTATTTGTAATATACAGTAAAACATACAATCACTAAAGCTATTGAAAACTATGAAATCATCAGTAAAAACATTTCTTACTCCAACTATACAACTCGTTAACAGTACCGTCAGCAAATTCGTTAAGCTGTTACATGTGCACCATTTGTTACAATTTATCTCTCGGTACGTACGTTGCCGATATTCCCGTAACTTGGCTCGAACACTGCTTGTGCGCCTGCCCAGCTTTTGGCACCAACACAAGCTGCTCGAGATCACCCTGTCATCAGAACACGAGACATTATTGTAACAAACTGGTTTTGGACACAGCTTTGGCTAACAGTCTACAGTGGGAAGATAGATGATTAGCCCGAAATTTCCCCGCTTTATATTTTCAAAAGCCTATTCGCATATTATTTTTTGCCATATAAGATATTGGATTCGAATTTTACTGGTGGTAGAGCTCCCGTGACGGAGCACGCGGACTTAGGCACCACCGCAGTCAAGACACGTGAGATCACCGGCAGCTTATGAACAATTGAAATCAACTGTCATATTTTAATCGTGAGCTGATGGGTTAAATATTTAAAATAATCTCACGAATTACATATATTGTATAGCGCATGATCACAGAATCATAAATTACAAGACAATAAAAATGTCATGTGGCTAAAAACGGCTGACAAAGCATGTCGCCGGTTTGTAAATTCATCTCTACACACTTGGATAATAACGACGTCCTCAAGTTAACACAAGTAATGAAAACACTTCGAAGAAAAGATAAGAACTGACAGATCCTTGTCATTGGTGTCGAATACTGTCGACGCGACACCAATTTATGACTGATAGTTCACGCGAGCTGGGCTTTCCTGTTACCCCTGTTATTTAGATTTCTGTGAGTCTGATAGACAGATCATCAAACATTTGAAAGACATGCCTGAAAGACCCTTTGCCGACTCTCGTGTTAACTTACCGAAAAGAGATAGCCTATAATGAGATCGGCGTCCCTCGGTGTGTCAAGTGCGTCTTTTTCAAGGACGTCGGTCCTCAGCCAGCGGCAGTCTACATACACCCGCACTGTGCTGTCGTCATGAACGCTGAAACAAAGAGCTTCTTTGAAATAAAACTGGTTTTCGGATTTATCTCGCGTATATTAAACTCAAATGATTATTTTATTTATTACTAGCTGTGCCCGCGACTCCGTCCGCGTGCACAGCTAGTTTTAGTTTATGATTGTTCAGTACTACCCGGACGAAGTCGAGGGCGCAGCTAGTATAAAAGTAGCCTAAGTTACTCCTTATTATATCAGCTACCTACCCGTGGAAGTCCCGTCAAAGTCGGATACACTCCAATTCTACTTATTTGTATCTAGGTATGTATGTATGTATGGAGATAAAAGTCCCGTCAAAATCGGTCCAGTCGTTCAGATTAGCCCCGCCAAACAGACAGACAGACAGACAAAAATTGTAGAAAGTGTTGTTTTGGTATATGTACCGTGTATACGTACATATGCATTTAGTAAAAAGCGGTTATTTTAATATTAGAAAACAGACACTCCAATTTTATTTATTTGTATAGATTTATTACAACAAAAGATCTAAAAATTCTGTGAAAATTTTAAGCGTCTACTTGCTACCGTTATTATTAAGCAAAAAATATACGAAAAAAACACGTTTATTGTAAGCCAACTTGGACCTCTTAACATTTTAATTTTCTTATTTTTAGTAATTAATTTGGTTTTTATAGCGGTAACAGAAATACATAATTTATGAAAATGTTAGCTTTCTAGCTATCACTATTTATGAGATACAGCCTGGTGACAAACAGACGGACGGACGGACAGACAGACAGACAGCGGTGGATTAGTAATCCGTAGGGTCCGTTTTTACCTTTAAGGTACGAAACCCCCTAAAAGATAGAACTAAGATACAGAAAAGCTTTAAAATATTCGATATAATTCTTTAAATTGACATATTTTTTTTATTTCTTACCCGATTCACATGAAACAAACACTTAATGTTAAGTGAAACTTACCACAATATATTAGTGAAAACCGCAAATCGAATAAGCCGTTTCTGAAATTAGGGTGTACAAACACACAGACAAATAGACATTTTTGGGAATAAAAAGTACCCAGTGTTGTGCGCCAAAGGTTAAAGTATAATCATACCAAGTTTCATTGTTATCGGACCGGTAGTTTTTAAGTGATGCTTGAACAAACAGACAGACAGACAGACATACAGACACAAAAAAAAATCTAATCACATATTTGTGTTCGATATCGATCTAGTGACATCCCCTGGTATTTATTTTTTCAATATTTTTAATGTACAGAATTCACACTTCTGCAGTTTTATTATAAGTATAGATATAGGCCAAACAAAGAGTGTGGTTTCCACTAGAATTAAAGAACATATTGCTGATGTCAAACACCGTAGAGCAGGGAGGTCTGCAGTCTGTGTCACACAGCGGACAAACCAACTCATTATATTCGGTTTGACAAAACTCGAATACTCGCTACAGAAAACAGACCAATTCCAAGAATGGTTCGCGAGGTTATTGAGTTTAAAAAACATCCAAATTTCAATAGAGAAGATGGTTGGCGATTGTCACTAACATGCGATCCAAAACTCAGTAGAATAAGCTCTACAACCAGTAAAAATAACTGTCATAACAATGCAGAACTTCTATCTGAAAGTAATTTAAAAACAGCTCCGAATAACAATCCCACGAATCCAGGAATCACGCTATTTTTAGCATTCGTATTTCAGGTTTGCATTGTATTATAATTTTATTTCTTGTTCTTTTCACGGGACCTGATTAAATCGACGTGGGTTGGACCCACATCATGGTTTGGGTAGATTTCCCAAGGGATTCACTGACTTTCTGTGCTCGCTGCAATATGTTTTGTTTAATGTTGCCAGAAACTTTTGAGTCGAGTTTCGAAATTTATTGTCTGTTCCTTTATTTGACTCATAAAGTGCTTTGTTTTTTTTTATTTTTCGTTGAATTTGAATGAATTTGTGGTTTAGGGAAAACTCAATGTTAATTAAGATTACTGAGGATAGGTATTGACTGTTTAAGTATTGCCAGTCAATAAGTATCACATACTTGTGGTAGAGCATCAGTGATCGAGCTCGCGGGTGAAGGCGCTATCACACATTACATAATCTACTTGCCGCTAAATTGTTGAATTTGAAAAGGATTCATACTGCATTAGTCTAAATAGCTTTCCAATTATCACATTGTATGTGGTCAATTTTTTGGAAGTATCGCAATGAGTATCGCATATAGCTCCATAAAACATAAAAATAAATATTATTATATATATTTATATTTATAATCCAACAAACCTTCTTAAAGAATCGCTCTATTTATTGGGGAAATCGCCAATAGAGAGATCTTAAATACGATGTATAGATAGATATTTTGTGACTAACTTAATCTGTACAAAACTGTTAATTTCCTTTTATAACATTCAATTAGCCACTTGGCTGCGTCGTAATGGAATTAATTCTTAATAAGGAAATGTTCAGTCTTTTGTGAAGGCACAAAGTTAATACTTAAATGTAGAGAACGTTGCTTTTTTAATATTCGAATTGGAATTTTTAATTTCCTCTCCATCGTCAACATAATTATTGAGTCAATCTACTATTTTATTGCAAAACGAAACAATTTTAACAGCTAATTGCAAACGTTCTGTGTCGTTTAATTTTAATTAATTCTCGTTTGAGTTCAGAATGAAACAATAAATATTTTCGTTCTTTTTACATTTTTTGTAAAGTCATAAGTCATTCTGCAAACATGACCCACCCACTCCCACTTCAACTTCACTGCTTTTAAGGTCTTTTTAAGGTCTATTCACGATACTCGTTTGTTTGCGAATGATAGTGTAGTGTATTTTTTCAGTTCGCTTCACACCCTGGATGCTCCGTTCCATCGCTCGTTGGTATAGACTCCATACTATAGACCAGAGGTTCCCAAACTATTTCTTCTTGTAGACCCCTTTCATTTTTTTTCTGGTGTCCGTGGACCCCCTTGCTACATTTATATCACATTCCTATATGTCCAAATTTTATTCACGCCTACTTAGACCCATCGAGTCTCCCATGGACCACTTTGGGAATCACTGGTATGATGTTAGTAAATTGGTACTATCAGTGTATGTGTTGAGATCCATTATCGTGGACCCCCATTTTCATTTCATGGACCCCCAAATTTTTTTTTCGCTGGCCCCGACCATTTTCAGTTTGTCATAGACCCCCAGGGGTCGATATAGACCACTTTGGGAATCACTGCTATAGAGCAACATGGGCACAGTATAGATACAAACTGTACTGTGACACGGGCCACCGGCCGCCGCGGCGGACCGAAGGGGACATGTGGGAGGGGAGTAGCCATAGCGTCTATTACCGATGCAAAACAGTCTGTCATTTTTTGCGGGGGGAAAAGCGTGTGACACTCACACACACTACAAAATTCGTCTATTATACTACGCAACTCACACCTTGACTTTAAGAAAATACTTAAACAATTTCACGCTCACATCTAAACATCTAGGTGACAGGCATAGGCCCACATGGGTTTGTACTTTGACAGAGGGGAAAGCCTACATATCACTACGCCCCTCCGGTCCGCCGCGGCCGGTGGCCCGTGTTGCTCTATGCTCGTTGGAAAACTTTGTGTCGTGCAGAAAAATGTACAAAAATAGTAACATATTGGACCCCGGATGCTCGGTGCTATCGAGGTCGACCTCGAAAGCGCTGGCGAGACGATCTCGATCGCTTTGGACCCAATTGGCTCGATGTTGCAAAAGACCGCGATAGGTGGAAGAAAATAGGGGAGGTTTTTGTGCAGCAGTGGGACAGTTTAAGCTATTAAAAAATGGTTGGAGTAAAGAACTTATCTGTAAAAGATAAGTAAATGCAATCCTATGATAAAAAACCGGTCAAGTGCGTGTCGGGCCACGCGCAGTGTGGGGTTCCGTATTTAGTGCATTTACAGAGTAAGTAATGTAATGAAAAACTTCTTATAGGTTTTCCAGTAATCTATAGGCAAGGAACTATTTTCCACATTTTTTTCAAAATTTTAAGTTCAGTAGTTTCGGATATAGGGGGGGGGAATGGTCAATTTTCGTCGTTTTTCTCAAATAACTTCAAATTTGTTTATGTAAAAATTATAAAAAATATATATCTGAGATGCTGACAACAACCTCTTTCATTTGATATGTCACACGACACAGTTTACATTCATCATTTTCTCTTTTTAAATTTTCTGATTTACCCCCCGAAAGTGGTTCCCTGTTTAAAATTTATTATTTTACTTGACGTGTTCATCTTTGGGTCACCAATTTACATATATTTATCAAATTTCAACTCAATCGGTCGAGTAGTTTCGGAGCAAATTGGCTGTGAAGGACGGACAGACAGACAGACAGACGCACGAGTGATCCTATAAGGGTTCCTTTTTTCCTTTTAAGGTACGGAACCCTAAAAAAGGTCAAGATTTTAACCATTTCTGGACAGTATACGAGACACAATAAAAGTTTTATTGTTATAACGTCTATAGACGTTTACTGTCCTTGAAAGTGTCAAATTATTGCAACATTTTTTTTATGTTAACACGCTATTTATAAATATCAGAGAGTTAAACAAACACACATCGCGTAACGTATAATATAAGTGCATTTCAAATATGTTCTATTGACCAACCTTATAGCGATATGATGCCACCTGAAGTCATACAGTGGAACAGCTAGGTAGATGGACCGTGATGTGCCAGCTCCTGCATGAACCAGCCTGGCTGCTCCTCTCCCAGCTAGCTCCAGGGATAAGAAGGACCCAGTGCGGCGACGGGATCTCAGGGAAAATAATGTTCCCTGGCCGTAGCCTCCGCTCTGATAGACAAATAAATCATAAAATTAGTTTTTTTTGGCAAAAAATGGAGTTTTTTTATGTAAGGAAGGTGACAAACAAGCATGCAGCTGATGTTAAGTGATGATTTTTTTTACCAGTATGTCCGAAAGTTGATAGACGAGCAAACGGGCCACCGGAAAGTGGTCACCGTCGCCTATGAACATTTGCAACACCAGGGGAGTTGCCAACGCGCTGCCAGCCCTGAAGGACTCTTTTGACGCCATTTTTGAAGAACCCCCTATTGTAGCACCTAAGGAAAACCTCAGAGGAAAGTTCGTTCCACAATTTACACGTTCTGGGCAGTAACGAACGTGAAAACCGCACCGTTAAGCACTGAAGCACTGCCAGGTGTCTAGTCGTTGAGGGTGGAACTTCTCTCTTCGATGATAGATAGTAAGGTGTAGGAAAAGAGACGGTGGCACCATGTCAAACAGTTCAGCAGAGCACTCACCATTGTAGAGACGGTACAACACGCACAGACTCCCAATGGCTCAGTGCAGGCTCAGATGTTCGAGCCTCTATGATAATGGTAATGGTTACCACCACTACCATTATCATAGAGTTTGGTTATGTACCCGGAGATGGCAACAGGCTTGCCACCTGATATATGGGCCAAAACGTAACCGGCGAACCGTGGGTGTTTGCATGTATGATTGAATTTTACCTCTGCCTACCCCTTCGGGGATTACAGGCGTGATGTTACGTTTACAATACTATTAAATCAATAAATTCGGTTACACCCACACTAAGTATGAACCTGTGTCGTGGGTGCCGTTGTACACACACAAATCATACTCATACACACAGAGCCGAAACAAAAATATCTGTAGGCCATACAGACATTAGTCCCGGTGCGAGGATCGAATTCATGACCCTAACCGGATCGTCAAATCGAATATCAATTACTAGTAAATAATGTCAACTAATGAAGAAATAAATATAACTTTGAAATTTGTCAATAAAACAAAGCTGTTGCTGTGCCTTTTTTCCATTCTTCAAATTAATTTCGGGTACAAATAAAACAGTTTATGTTTTTGATTTTCTGTTTGCTTTTGAACATAGCCTTTGGCATCGTCCAGGTACTGTTGTTATTAAAATTACGATTGCTAAATTAAGGCTGCCTATTTTTTATCCTTACAAACCTTGTAACGATATTATTATGTTTAATATTAATAATTATAATAATATCTTGATCTGGCTCACGAGGTTGTCGCCATGTGGGATGTGGATTCGGAAATCATTGTGCCGATAGTCGTATCGGTGAACGGGCTGATAGCGAAGAGCCTCGACCAACATCTCAAGAGGCTCTCGCTAGGTGGATGGATCAAGGGTCTGATACAGAAAGCAGTACTCCTCGGCACGGCACGCATAGTGAGGAGGTTTCTGTCTCTGTGTCCCTAACCACCAGCAGTTTGGACCCTGCTCCCGCTGCCGACGGCACACTATTTTTTATTTTTTAATATATTTGTTGTTTTTTTTAATACGTTTATATGTAAAAAAATATTTAATAAGTTTTATGAATATATAAGTGGAATAACAATAAAGCAATCAATTAAGTAAGTAGAGATACTAACATAAATAAAGAAATAATAATAATGTTGTTAACACAAGCTTAAATCTTACCTCAGGCCGTAACCTCAGAGAGATGAACAATGTGAACTCCCTAGGAAAAGTCCTCCCTGGAGCGAATAGTTCTGAGGAGGCTATCCAGATGTAGGAGTTAGGCTTCAGACTGAACGCCTGCGGGCGATCCGTGACGGAACCCCATCGCGCCTGCGCGGGATGGAAGTTACGGCGAGCACCCGGAGCTAGTGGGTTTATTGTACCTGCGCACACATAAAAATCAAATAAAAACATTATTTAAAAAAAGTATTTTTATAAAGTCGATTAATAAACGATAAACATGCATCACAAGCCGAATGCTTAGCTACCTGTAGTTCTGCACATTTTCTTGCGTGCAGCATTCTGCGATTCAGGGTCATAGCTCAGCACAGCCACCCGGCACCCGACTAGCACCGTCTCGTTTTACGGCATCCACTCGTTGACGACAAGTGGTCCACGGGTGAGCGACGCTTTGTTACTTGTGAACCACTCGCGGACAGCGCGTGGTCCACTTGGGAACAGTGCGTTGGCAATGCAAAGTCAATTCAAGGCAAGCTTGTAGTCATCGAGTGGTCCAGTTGCGTTCGTTCGTAGACCGCGCGCCTCTTGCGCGTTGACTGACAGCTTGCGGTCGAGGCGGTACGAAGCGAGTTGATGTAATGAGTGCAGACCGCTCGAGGCGGTCGGGTGGCCGTAGTTAACTATGACCCTTTTAAAACGTTATCATCACGTCAAACCCCAACCCAATCGTTTCTATCTAGCTTGGTTTACGTCCTGGATGCCGATACACACCCTTCACATAAGCCCAAACATTCAGATTCGAAATAAACTTCTACAGTTTTTAAAGAAGTTTGTTCAGGTGCGGGGATCAAACCCGCCCTGGGTTCAATGCTACGGCTTTTTGATCAGTTTAACTTCACATGTTCCGTTTCAATGCTGGTCTATCGTAGTAGTAGAAAAATACAACCTATTTATTGTTTGCCTTCAGACAATCTCCAACGAAGTAGTACCCACTCACCTTCACAATCAAAAGAGTTACAGGAGCGCGACTGCTCACCGTAACCTTCGCACGTGGAGATTGAACAGTATCTCCGTCTCGTCTGCTTACCCCCTCCGCATGTCCTGCTGCAGATACCCCATTCCCCCCACCCCGCCCAGCCTGTGATAACACATGTTAATCGTTAGTTATCATCCCTAAAATCTGAAATACGTCTAAATATCTTACTTTGGCAACTTCATGGATGGAATACTCCAGAAACATTTTTCAATTAAGCCTAACGAGATCGCATTTTTTTCATTCACTTTTTATTTAGAACGATAACTATGATTTTACTGTTTCCATTTTACTTTTAAGTCATTGTAAATAATAAATAATTGGGAAGAAGAGTAACTTTCACATAAAGTGCGTTAAAAAGTGGCAACACAAATTTTTGCTGTCAACTTAAGGTACGAGAAAAGCGCTGAGCAACTGACCATTGATTATACAGTAGTAATAGTTATGTGTCAAATAAGTGGTGTCATTTTTTATGGTTTCGATCACAAAACTGCTATAAGAATCAAAGACTAAACCTTAACGGTCTTATTTATAAAAGTTATAACACCTCTAAGAGCTTGCTATAGTATGATATAAGAAAAACGTTATTCATAATAGCATTTTAGCGCTAAAACACTCTATAAACCTACTTTATAGTTATAGAGGCCAGAACCCTACTATAACAGTGCTATAAGGATAAAAGATGGCTGACATTCAACAGCTGATTGTTGAAATTTACATTGGGCGCGTTCCATTAATCGACCACAACGACCGTAACGCCCTTTGTATTGTTCCACCTGAGGCCCGTGGTCGTCACGAGCGGTCGTTTGACGTCATAAGTAACGTCACTGTTCGCGATCGCATTGCGTCCACTCCGATCCACCAATATTTTGTGCTTTCACCAAAACGATAATTTCAGCGGTTTTGGTCGCGGTCGTTGCGGTCGATTAATGGAACGAAGCTAGGAATGACTTGATATGACTTTATGTCACCTTTGACGTTGATTTTTTTCCTTTTTTTCGAAATAAGGTCCTTTCACACGTAATTTATAGACAATTTGGCGTGTTTGATCTCTGGTTGGATCCATCTGTCCACTGAATTCCTTGCACTGGCAACATTTTGTCTATTAGCAGAATTTTAATTATGGAAGGTTTATAGAACGTTTATGAATAAAAAATTTTATAGAACGCTTGATAGGCTTAAAGAGCATTTTAACTAATGAATGCTATAAACCTTTTATAAGCGTTTTTTATGAATAAGACCGTTAGTCTGTGATAAGAATGTATTCTTATACTGCATTTTCATTAATATTGACTGAAGGATACGCTTGGCATTTAGAATCCCATGTAAAATAATACATTAATTATTATTAGACACAATATTAATTGGATATTAATTGGACACAAAAAATACATTTAAGCATTTAAAAATTACATCTAAAAATTTACCTCATTGATTAAACTCTAAATAACCACATATTCTCTTAACCATGTATACTTATTCTTTTTAAATTGATTGAATCCACACAGATACGGGACAAGGATTACGTTAATACAAATAAATAAAACAAAACAGGAAAGGTCCGGCGTGGTCGGATTAACGTCGAATTGTCCGATAGCATTACCTCTGTAATTGGCTTTTGATTTCAACGTAATCACTAAAAAAGGCTCGCAACCGTAATTGGATAAAAGTCAGTACCCAGTTGAAGTTCGGCATAATTGCACTTGGTATCGGATCAGTGATTTCGACTACAATTTGCGGTATAAACTCGGGGCATTTTTAAACCAGAACTTTTACACTGTGCAACAGTTTTTGTAGGTAAAGTGGGGCATTTACAATCCAATGGGGAAAGTTTAACTCCTTAAGGTTGGTCTAATATTTGGCATATCCACCACATTTTTCCTTAGCTGTTTGCGCTTCATAGCATAGAAAAGCAATTTAAAGACTGAATTTTTTTTTTCTGTACTAACGAACCGTTCGGACTTTGTCTGTAGTAGTAATAGTGGTCAGCTACCACTAGGCTACTGAGGCAGTTCAGTTATCTCCCGCACAAAGAGAATGCTACTTAGCATTAAGTCCGCCTCATGTTACATTTTTGTGCTTGAAAGTATAAATAAATAAATAGCTTCTATCGCGGGCCTTGAGCGCGGGGACCGAATTCAGAAATTCCGTAACGTAAAAACCTCACGCTCCCCACTCCGACGGGCACGGAGGTGTGGCTTGAAGGCCGTGCATTGTCTAACGTCGTTTTCGGCAGTCTTTGACACGGTGTTTGTGTGCGTGCAACTAGACGTATTGTACGACTCTACGAAGCTCGCACAAATCGAGACGAGCTGCTCCGAAATCGGACGAATACATAACCAGCTGTTTATATGTATTGTAAAATAATAAAAATATTTTAACAATATTAACTTTTTTATTTAATAAAAGAAAAAAAAAATGTTTTCTTATCAGTCACCACGCTCAAAAAGTGTAACTTGAATTAATATCAAAGAAAAAAAGAAATACTGCATAAATAAAATAAATAAATAATTTTAAATTGCATAAGTTGATACAAAATGCTATGCAATAGCTTTACCGCGGCAGTCCCCGAGTGCCACACGTCGATTTTTTTTCACTCTTCCACGATATTTTCTTGAACTTGTATGATCAACAGTCAAACTCACCAACAGCGTTCCATATGGCAATGTCTACGCCTAGGCTCCAAGGTACAGCAGCAGCTGTTGCTTCTAACCAAGGGCCATCAGGCGGTGTGGTTTCCAAGTCCACCGCTGGCTCGCTGACCCTGGCGAATACCACCAGCTCGCTCTGCGGTGCCATACTCCAATTGAAGCAGTCCACGAGCTGCGAACCTATTTTCAGGTTCACTTGTCTGTAACAAAATAAAATAATAAATAATTGCAACCCATGAGACGTCCATCACTGGGCACGAGCTCCACTTTTTAGGTATTATGCGATACCTAAAAAGTGGAGCTAAATAAAAATAAAATAAAATACGCTTACACTCTACCCCACAGTAGGTATAAGCCTGTGTCGTGGGTGCCGTTGTACACATACAACACATACACAAACACCCAGACCAAAACAAATATCTGTAGGCTATACAAATATTTGTCCCGGTGCGGGGTACGAACCCGCGACCCTACGAATCAAACGGTTATCTCACACCGCTGGACTAACCGGGTCGTCGTAATATATATACGATATACGATTTTTACAGGAACTTTTTTAGGTTTTGGACATCGAGAATTACATCTCCTAGCAAACTGTTCAGCACTATCCTGTTCCGGATAAATGGCAATACGTGGCCCCGTAACACCTCTGACAAAAGTCAAAAATAATTTAGGCCTTAGGTAGTACATAACGCATCTGCATTTGTTCCAGTTTTTGTGTAGATAACTAACTAACTGCCTCAGTAGCCTAGTGGTAGCAGGGCGCTACTACTACGCTGGGGACCTGGGTTCGATTCCCGGGTCGGGCGATATTAGAGATAACGGTGTAAAATCCTTTATCTCGGGTACTATTAGAATTTTTCCAGTTTTATTTTATGTTCAAAGAAGATCAAACTTGATGAAATAGATATAAAACCTTTACAACCGTACCCCATATTCATAAGTTTTACATTTTTACTGGTGATAGAGCTCCAGTGACGGAGCTCGCGGGCGTATGCACCACCGCATTACCTAATATACTTGCCGCTAAATGGTAGTGTTCAGCACTATCGTGATCCGGTCAGGTGGTTATATACGGCCCTGTAATTTCCGGTACAGAGGCATAGCATCTTAGGCCTCAAGAGTGGTAACACATCTGCATTTTGACCTTTGTCTTTGTGTAAGTGTCTATAGGCTGCTGTCATCAGTTAACATCAATGTGAACTGCAAGCTTGTTTGCCAATTCCATTACATTAAAAAATGATGTATTATTTTTAAATGCCAATCCCTATCCGTAACAAACGCATCAGTAACTAGGTACATTAAAAATGTAAAAGTAAAAATTTCACTGCAATCTCAGGTTTTTTAAAATATTCACTGATTTGTAAAGAAACAAGTGAATTAAAAAATTAACATTATTTTAAAAATATGATTAACTTCTTTTGTAGTCAAAAGGGTTTAATCTAGGAATGACTAATTCGCAAAATGACTACATAGTCTAGAAATGACAGATTCTTGAAATGTACAATTCTATAAGTGACTGATTCTCGAAATGACCGATTATACAAATGACTGATTGACTAGAAATGACCGATTCTACAAATGACCGATTCTATAAAAGACTGATTTTTTAAAATAGTTCCTACACAATTTTAGTCTGAAGTAAATAAAAGCATTACGTTTGAAATTCATTTCAAAGTGAAAAGTTTAACACTGCATCCAATCAGCGGGATTGTAAACGCTTTCGAGCATACAGGTCTTTATCTACAACGCGATTCGATTAGCTTTTAAGCGAATTAAATTTATTTTGTGTTTGTGAGATGTGAGATGTAACATGTATATAGATAAATCGATTTTTTGCTTTAATGGTGCTGTTTGTGTTCTTTTCTCAGATATAGAATTTATTTTAAAGACTTTTCGTAATGTTCACTTTTAAAAGTACATTTATTTTTCACATTGCTTAAATTACGCAAGTCGGGCGGTAAGGCATTAATTAATCGAGGAACTAGATATGCAGTTGTTCGCGTGCCGTAGGTATTAGTCGCGCTCGTCGTGCACAACCGGTTCCGAGCGACCGCCCGAGTATATACGGGATGTTGCATTTTGTGCATAAGGCACGGGTTACAGAGATTTTATTTGAGCAGGGCATATTTCACTTGAGTCTGGATAGGCAGAACTTTACTATGCTTGCACTCATATTTAAGTCATAGTTTTGAAATGTTTGTTTGACCATGTTTGATTCACAATCATCAAGTAAAAGTAATTTATTTATTCACATATTAATTTTTTCTCATGTTTAATTGTTTAAAGATTTCAGCATTTAAGTTATCTAAGTAATGTAAAAAATTAGAAACAAATGGTGGTCATATTTTATATATTGCAATACCAAATGGGACTAAAATTAAAGGTTTCTGAAAGAAACATAGAAATCATAAAAAAATAAAATCGGCTCCAAATCATAACTTTACTTCAGTTATTCTAAAATTATAAAAAAAACGTAAGTTAGACTGATTTTAGCGGATCACAGACAAAACATTTCTTAACAATTATGCTTTTTTTTTACACGTTAATTTCTTTTAGTTTTACTAGAAAACTTACGTCATGTTTAATTTCTTCAGGCTTTAGTTAAATTAATTCTTGTTTTTATATTATTTCGCATTAAAACATGCTTGTGAAATATATTTTATTTAAAGAAAAATGGAAAGAAAAAAATTGACTTCAGGCGAGACTCGAACTCGCGGCCTACTGGGAATCTAGTCCAGCCGCTCTTCCAATTGAGTCAATTGGAAGAGCGGCTGGACTAGATTCCCTGAAGTCAATTTTTTTCTTTCCATTTTTCTTTAAATAAAATAAATTTATTCTATTAACGACAATTTCCCGAAATCGGGTTCATTAAGGTTAATTAGTCATTAATAATTTACGAAATTTTTGAGGAATTCCTTTATTAGCATTAATTGTTTTCGCCAATGTAAGGTGAATGTCCGACTCCGAATTGACCACTTAACCCAGTTGTGTTTTGTAGGCCTACGAAAGGTATAAATTAAAAATATCATAACAAACTTTATCGTCTCAGAGGTAAGATTATGTTTCTTTTGTAAAGTTATTTTACTGGTGGTAGAGCTCCAGCGATGGAGCTCGCGGGCGTAGGCACCACCGCATTACCTAATATACTTGCCGCTAAATGGTAGTGTTCAGCACTATCGTGTTCCGGTCAGGTGGTAATGTACGGCCCTGTAATTTCCGGTACAGAGGCACAATACCTTAGGCCTCAGAAGTGGTAACGCATCTGCATTTTGACCTCTGGTCTTTGTGTGGGTGTTTATAGGCTGCAGTCATCACTTAACATTAATGTGAACTGCATGCTTGTTTTCCACTTTCATTACATTAGAAAAAGAGTCCGCTAGTCCATTCAAAACTTTTTGCGCAACAAACCCTGACAAATGCATACGTAACCAAATACCCAATTTAGTTAAGCAGCACTATAAGTACAAAATATGACTTGAAGCGCTGTATGCATAATGCACAACAAAAAAACGTTGTACAGTTTTTTCTCTAACACAATTTCTCTCTAGCTACGTGACAATTTTTTAAGTATGAAGCCCGCAGCATTTTTTGAGCAAGTGTATTTATAAAGTCAGGTTTAATTCTGTACCATTAAACATTTACTTTTTTGTGAGAAAAAGGTTCAACGCTAAAAATCCGTGTCTTTTTCATAAAACTCCGTCTATACAACTAAGTCTACACGTCGCGTCGGGACGAAACGACCTTACCATTAGTTGCCATTTTGTGGTTAAACGGTAGTAAGTGCAATAACGCAATATGGGCAGAAGCGTCCTGCGATAAAACTACCACAGTGCGAATCCATGCCAAGAGTGGCTATTATGGCTTTTTTATGTACTGTAAGTGGTAAACAAGCATGCAGTTTTATTTAAAGAAAAATGGAAGGAAAAATTTGACTTCAGGCGAGACTCAAACTCGCTGCCTACTGGGAATCTAGTCCAGCCGCTCTTCCAATTGAGCTACTGAAGTCCTGCCCGATTTGTCAAATCTTTCCTTCACATCTATTGCATTGCTTTATGGTAGCAGCAGCGCCATCTATTACCAACTATGCTAGTTAGGCAACCGATATAATAGACTTTGCAGTTTATTGAATATCGTAAAGAAGTCGTTTTTACCCTTAATAATTGTTGTATATTATTTCGCATTAACACATGCTTGTGAAATATATTTTTATTTTATTTCATCGAGCCTACGAAAGAGACGATCAGCTCGTTTCGACTTCGTAGAGGGTTATCTCTGTTGCACACTGCCTACGTAACAACTGATAGTCCGGTATTGGTCAAAACTTGATCAAAATGGTCGACAAACGTCAAATGGGAACGGTTCGAAAGAGGTAACGTTCTACAGACCCGAAATTAGCCGAAGTATCCTTCCTAAGCTCGATGTGCAATATTTATTGTTGAGCACTGTACATAGTTTACATCACAGGGATGGTAAGTAAATTCTGTAGCTTTTAAACATCTATCTAAACAAAACTATAGGTCAACGTACAGATGCTTTGCTACTTCTGGAGGTTTAGGTAGTTGTTTTACTTCTGAGGTAATGATTACGAGGCCATATGTTATCGTCTAATCGGAACACAATTGGTAACATCGTGATGCGTAGCCTTCAAAATCCGACGTTGAAACTAACACCAGTATAAATAGTTTATCAGACTTCGCACGTTTCTCAGACTGTAGCAATGTCCTCAATTAACGTCATGTTAATAGGCTTTTCACCCTCACCGATTGGACACCTAGCAGTGCTCAACGATGCGGTTTTTTAGTTCGTTTCTGCCCAGAACGTGTAAATTGTGGAACGAACTTCCCACTGAGGTGTTTCAGTTGCTACTATATGGATTCTTCAAAAATGCAGTCAAAAGAGTCCTTCAGGGCTGGCAGCGCGTTGGCAACTCCCCTGGTGTTGCAAATGCTCATAGGCGACGGTGCGCAAGCAGACGGGCCACCTGATGGAAAGTGGTCCATCAGGTGGCCCGTCTGCTTGTCTGTCAACTTAATGACATAAAAAAATGCCATCTATATCTTGGGACTCCAAGATATGCAGCAAGTTAGTAGTGGCAATAAAAACTACCCTGACAGTTTTCTCTTTTTAATACGACTTATTTAAATAGATCAAGCGAGTTTTGCATTGAAGCAACAAGAAAGTGAGATTCCTAGTATACACCCTCAGTACAAATTCACAGGCACCTTCTAACATATGACAGAAATGAATTTCTACGCGAAATGGGATTCCAAGAATCACGCCTACATTCGAATCACACAGCACTTTTGCAGAGATAATTTAATTCTAAGGATCGCGATCTCGCGCGAACTTTGTTGGTTTAATTGAGTTCCACACTAATCTTTAACTGACTTCCACGGTTGCGTGGTCTGAGTTATAAGCGTTTTCATGAAGAATACTCATTTTACAATTTTTGATTCGCTGTTTCTTTGAATTAAGTTGTATGTATGTTTTTCTGCCAAGTCTGATTTATGGAAAAGACAAAGAAAACGTTATGTGCTAATTATTTGTCTTTGAATTTTTCTCCATAATATTGATGTTCATTGCCCTCTTCACAAAAGGGCGCTAATTTTGATGGTTTTAGTAATAGGTAATTTATTTGGTCAAAGGTCAGTCTTAGACCAAGAGCGTACTTGACAAAACAAGTATTGATATTTATTTATTTTTTGATATATCGCCTCTTTACAAGAATAATGTGACATTTCATATAGAACGATTTAGATGAAATGTCACGTTATTCTTGTAAGAATAATGTTGCATTTCATAAAGAACGATTTAGATGAAATGTCACATTATTCTTGTAAAGAAGCGATATAGTTTGGCTCTTGAAATTTGTTGAACTCCGAACAATATTAGATTTAAGGTGTCATGCGCTATACATTTGAGGTGTAAGTGATGTTTGTTTTTCAAATGAGACATCTACATAACCCACGAAAATTTCGAGGACATTACCAGCTGCTGAACACTTTCTTTAATAATCTAATCTATCTACCGCCAAATGAGAACTACAGTGGTTAAACCCTGGTCACACTATCATCTGACCTGGTCACATATGTAACAATGTTTGAAAAATCCATCACATTAGTGATTTTACAACATTTTAACATTTAACCCTAAAATTCTACGACCACTACACAAAATCATCCATATGTTTTTTCGAGGAAAAACAGACTCACATATACATTACATTACGAATATAGAGTATATACTCGTACATTACGAAGCACGCATGGCCCGGCGGCTGGTGTAGATCGTAAGCGATCTACTCGGTTAAGCACTACGGGCGCGGTCGGGTAGTGTGATGGGTGACCGCTAGTGGCAAATTAAATGCGCATTTCCGTGCTTCGGAGGGCACGTTAAGCCGTCGATCCCGGTTGCTATCAATAGATAGCAGTCGTTAAACCTTTTCGGAGGCCTTATGGGCGGTTTGAAAACATCCGACAGCGGGTTGGCCACTAACCCACCCACCTCCACTAATCCGCATTGGAGAAACGTGGTGGAGTAAGCTCCAAGCCTCGCCCAAAAAGGGGAGAGACTCGTGCCCAGCAGTGGGACGTATAATGGGTTGCCATTATTATTATATATACATTACCCCATAATATGAGTATATGGTGAGTATACCATACCCATCTTCCGATCGTCACTTGGACCACACACCAAAAGTTGTGCGTGTTCCCAACACGCTGCTCTATGAACTTTTGCACTTCCTATATTGAGGTGGCTATTATCGCTGTTGTTTCGTTAACTATTTATACTTATAGCTAGTTTTATGGGAAGGGATAACTGGCGATATACTTTCTATTGGTCTGGCAGCAAAATGTTGGAATAGCAGAAAGTTGTAAGTGGTGATAAAATAAATGTTCCTGAAATTGCGATTGCCATAAAAACAATTTTTTTTTGTTATTACATTTATAGTTTGTAAACATGAAAATGCTCGACCATAATCATACGGCATGTTGAAATATGTTTTATTTTTTTCTGATAACTAGCGCCCCGCCCTGGCTTCGCGCGGGTGTAATAAAATAAATAAAATAAATAAATAAAATACGCTTACACTCACAGCCCCACAGTAGGTATAAACCTGTGTCGTGGGTGCCGTTGTACACATACAACACATACACAAACACCCAGACCCGAAACAAATATCTGTAGGCCATACAAATCTTTGTTCCGGAGCGGGGATCGAACCCGCGACCCTTCGAATCAAACGGTGGTTTCGCACCGCTGGACTAACCGGGTCGTCATGATACCTACCCTCCCCTATTCACCTTAGCGTGTAGTATATAGCATTAAGCCTTCCTCGATAAATGGGATATCTAACAACGATATAATTTTTCAAATCGAACCAGAAGTTCCTGAAATTAGCGCGTTCAAGCAAACAAACATACAATCTCCAGAGATTTTGTTTGCTAAAGCTGACTTTATATTATATATTGAGATAAAGTTTATTCTCTGATATCTACTTGGAACTACACCTTGTAGGGCGCAGTTTTTTGCCTCCTTATCTCTAATATTGATTTTTAAGTAAGTGATAAGTCTTATGATGCTATGTTATGGTATTTTTAGGCAGCTAGAAATAATGAATAACGTTACTCCTTTATTTATGTGTAATTTACTAGGTTAATAATGCAAATATTGATATTTTTCGATTGCTTAATAATTATCAGTAATATTAGATGTGAGTATCGGATATAACGGTGCCAGGACAAACCCAATAAGGGTTTTTTGGTATCCATATACTTTTATTCATATGTTGTTATGTAACAATTCTTAATAAATAATAATAATAAAATTACTTGTTTTTATATTATTTTCGCATTAACACATGCTTGTGAAATATATTTTATTTTTAAAGAAAAATGGAAAGAAAAATTTGACTTCAGGCGAGACTCGAACTCGCGGCCTACTGGGACTCTAGTCCAGCCGCTCTTCCAATTGAGCTACTGAAGTTCCGCCCGATTTGTCAAATCTTTCCTTCACATCTATTGCATTGCTTTATGGTAGCAGCAGCGCCATCTATTGCCAACAATGCTAGTTAGGACAAATCGGGCAGGACTTCAGTAGCTCAATTGGAAGAGCGGCTGGACTAGATTCCCAGTAGGCCGCGAGTTCGAGTCTCGCCTGAAGTCAAATTTTTCTTTCCATTTTTCTTTAAAAATAAAATAAATTACTTTTTATTCATCACTCCACCCGAAATGTTGTTAAGATTGTTGTAGAGAGGCTGCCTGCAAGAGGTGATGCGCCAATATAAATCAACCCTGTATAATGTATTATTAAATAATCGAGCGTTTTCACTAATATTAAAAATGCCAATAAATTTGATTCAACGAAATATTGAGACACAGTGAGTTAACTGGTGGTGGAGCTCAAGTGACGGAGCTCGCGGGCGTAGGCACCACCGCATTACCTAATATACTTGCCCCTAAATGGTAGTGTTCAGCAGTATCGTGTTCCGGTCCGGTGGTAATGTACGGCTCTGTAATTTCCGGCACAGAGGCATAACACCTAATGCCTCAGGAGTGGCAGCGCATCTGCATTTTGACCTCTGGTCATTGTGTAAGTGTCTATTTACTGCAGACATCACTTAACATCAATGTGAACTGCACGCTTGTTTGCCACTTTTATTACATAAAAAAAACACAGTCACATTATTTCCATTTCGAATTCAGAATATTATAACCGAATGGTGCGTGATCGGAGCGGATTGAAATATTGTAGGGTGTATCAGAAAATAAAAAAAAATGCCCTTTTTAGCCTATTTTTGATAAACATGTTTTTTTAAATTATAAAAATATGTTGGGATTGTTTTTTTTTTTAATAAATAAATAAATACGCTTACCACTCACAGCCCCACATTAGGTATAAACCTGTGTCGTGGGTGCCGTTGTACACATACAACACATACACAATCACCTAGACCCGAAACTAATATCTGTAGGCCATACAAATATTTGTCCCGGTGCGGGGATCGAACCCGCGACCCTTCAAATCAAACAGTCAATTCACACCGCTAGACTAACCGGGTCGTTACCTTGAAAGTGAAAACTACAGTGGTACGTATTACGTTACCACTCCTGAGGCCTAAGTTGTTACCATGTGACCTGAACACGATTGAACTGAACACTGCCATTACCGGCAGGTGGTCCTACGCCCTCGCACACTTTAATTCTAACACCAAAAGTAAATAAGAGTTATTCTATTTTTAATTGTTTCTCAGTTGAATAAAAAGTTACAAAAATGTCTTTATCGATAAAATGGAGCGCTCAAGTTAAAATGAACAATATGAATACACAACTAATTAGTGAACGTAAACTAATTAGACTGTTTTATTAGGTTACGGCATGCCATTCCATTTTCCGTCATAGCTGTATAAAAACTTAAATGATCGTTGAAGAAATATCGTAAAAGAAATTTGTAAGATTATGGTTTGTTTTGCTTTTACTGAATTTTTTCACGCCATATGATTTTTCCGTAATATTTTAGAATGAGATTTCCAACAGATTTAGCATTTCGTGCACATAATTAAAGTTATACTTTACATCATATACATAAAATGTTTAATTTAGAAGGTGTCGTAAAAAATGCGCGAGGAATTAAAAATATACAAACGCGTTGCCCACACCGACAATGAAACCCGCCCGTACTTTCTTCTAAAGGTTTGTATAACCTTAACATGATTCTTCCTATGTCAAGGTTATAAATATATTAAAACTGTGGTTCTTTTAACCAGATTTTAAAACTCAGTGCATTTTTTTGAAATATTATATTTATCTGTAAAAAACACTGTATTTAAAATTATTAGCCAAGCCAAGTTTCTTTTTTGTCGGTTCTCTTGCCAAACTTACTATTAATAATAATAATAATGGCAACCCGTTATACGTCCCATTGCTAGGCACGAGTCTCTCCCGGTTTTTTTTGGGGGCAAGCCTGGAGCTTACTCCACCACGCTGCTCCAATGCGGATTGGTGGATACTACTATTAAAGTCAGTTATTTCAAGACTATCTTACCTGTCTGTCGTATTGTATGGTGATCCGGAGTACTGACTGACAGACGCTAGTTCTACTCCACCCCGATATATCGAGACCAGAGCCAAGTCCAGTGTCTTGCTCTGAAACAAAGAAGTTCACAATCACAGTACATGTCTTGTTTTTTTTTTATGTAATGGTAAACAAGCTTGCAGTTCAGCAAGCATGCACGCAAGATGACTGTATCCTATAGACACCCACACAAAGACCAAGGTCAAAATGCAGATGCGTTACCACTCCTGAGGCCTAAGGTGTTATGCCTCTGTGCCGGAAATTACAGGGCCGTACATTACCACTTGACCGGAACACGGTAGTGCTGAACACTACCAATTAGCGGCAAGTATATTAGGTAATGCGGTGGTGCCTACGCCTGCGAGCTCTGTCACTGGAGCTCTACCACCAGTAAAAATGTTTAACATTGTTATAAGATAAAAAGTTCGGTGGGCAATTAATTGTGTACATCACTGATGATAAGTCCGTCATGTCTATATTCGCATAATAAATTAAGCTCTTTTACACGTATCTCGAATATGCTTAGACTGGGGTCGAAACAAGGGATGTGGGATGAACATATTTAATTTTTTTTTAACTGTCCCAGCAGTCTAGTGGTAGATGGCCAAAACTGCTACGCAAGGTTAACGAATTTAATTCCCGGGTCGGAGGCTTTCAGAGTTAAATGTGTATTATTCTTTATTAGTCGTGAGACTACTTGTAACTAAAACCCCGCGATTTTCAAACTCCCCTTTAGAGATGTGTCACGGAGACAACGGCGTACTTTATAATTGCCATCTTCAATTAAATTACTATTAATTTCGTCTAGTTTCTTCGTTAATACGACATGAACAACACAAATGAACAAAAAACATATTTGCAATATTGTGAATCGCAGTCCCGCAATCTTCATCCTACAATATGGTTTTTTTTTCATGTAATGGAAGTGGCAACAAGCATTCAGTTCACATTGATGTTAAGTGATGACTTCAGCCTATAGACACCCACACAAACACCAAGGTCAAAATGCAGATGCGTTACCACTCCTGAGGCCTAAGGTGTTATGCCTCTATGTCGGAAATTACAGAGCCGTATATCACAGCCTGACCGGAACACGATAGTGCTGAACACTACCATTTAGCGGCAAGTATATAAGGTAATGCGGTAGTGCCTACGTCCGCGAGCTCTGTCGCTGGAGCTTTACAAAATTAAGTTTGTAATTAAGATATCTCTACACGGGTCCAGTTTCGTATTATACTTGCCATTCTGTAGCGAAAGATAAAATAAACAACGCGTGGTGTAAAATCCAGAAAATAATTCACTCACATTCCTACATCAAAGTCGCAAACTTATATTCATAGTACCAGATAAAACACCTTGATTAATAAATTTCATCTCCGCACTAATGTGTAGCATCTTGGAGATACATTCGTATGGTGCATAGCTTGAAATAATTGTATTGCGAATGTAGCATAATTTTCATAATACGAGCGTATGCTTTATTGTTCTAACATGTTCAATCGGAATATTATCTTTGCTATTATACTCCTGAATGGTACTTTAATCACAGATGTTTGGAACTTCATTATCATTTATTTTATCTTCATTACTAGTAATTGTACGTAAAGCGCTTATATTCTTTGTTTTCATTTGTTAAACTTGAGAAAACTCACCACCATTTTATATTCTGTTGCAGAAAATGCTATAGCATCAATCGCGTCGAATGTATATTATTTATTATTATATTTGTGTGCGTGGAAGAAAAAGTTTCCTATTACATGCACAATTCCGTTCATAAGTGTCAATTTTGCCTTTACATACCAAAAAATAGCATTAATAGCGCATCAAATGGTGTTAAATCCAGAAAGATGCCTTACGACTTTTTTAATATAATTTTATTTCTACACTAAAGTGTACTATCTAAAAGATGTATCCGTAAAGTGCAAAAAATATGTTTGTTAATACACGTAACTTAAATAACTACATTGTTGCGACAACAGCATAATTTTCATATTACGAGTGTTTGTAATATTGTTTCAACGCGTGCAACTCTAATGAATCACTCATGCTCTAACAACAAACTTGCATTCACAGTAGCAGATAAAACATCTTGATTAATACATTTAATTTCCATATTAAAGTGTAGCAACTAGGAAACACATTTGTAAGGTGCAAAACATGTTTCCTTACACACGCAGCTTGAATAACTACGAGTATATTGCTGCGACAATAGCATAATTTTCTAATTAAGAGCGTGTGCAATATTGTTTCAACGTGTGTAACCGTTATTTTTATTATCTGTGATATTATATTCCTGACTAGCTGTGCCCGCGACTTCGCCCGCGTGAGAATATATGATTGTTCAGTATCTACTCGGACGAAGTCGTGGGCGCAGCTAGTATAAAAGTAGCCTTAGTTACTCCTTATTACACCAGCTATCTGCCAGTGAAAATCCCGTCAAAATCGGTCCCGCCGTTCCCAAGATTAGCCCCGCCAAACAGACAAACAGACAGACAGACAAAAATTGAAAAAATGTTGTTTTGGTATATGTACTGTATATATTAGGTTGGGGAAAAAGTTTCTTCGCATTTTTTAAGATAATTCAAACCATTTTTTAATATAGTTTATTTAAATTTAACTAAAGTATGTATGTACCATTTTGTTCGATAACCTTTTGCCATCTTGTAGGTAGGGACATGATCCCATTGCTATAAAAATTTTGGGACTTCTCATCAAAATACCGCGACCAGTGGATTTGGCAGTCCTCTCGTGATGTTAACCTAACATTGCATAAAGAATTCTGAAGAGACCGAAACAGGTGGAAATCTGAAGGTGCAAGGTCAGGACTATACGGCGGATGCATTAACACCTCCCAGCCAAACTCTCTTAATTTTTGCTGAGTGGCTATAGATGTGTGAGGTCTAGCGTTATCATGATGAAACACCACACCCCTTCTGTTGATACTATCTGCAAGATATCCGCAAAGTGCAAAACATGTTTATTCACACACGTATGTTCATTTATTGTAACTACGTTGCAGCGACAGTCTCATAATGTTAATATAATGAGCGTATGTAATACAATATTGTACCAACGTGCTGCCGACTTTGCCTTTGCTATTTTATCCCTGTCATGTTATGAGGTTATGTAGGTTTGAGTAACTTATAATCTTTACTTGATATTACTGGTGGTAGAGCTCCAGTGACGGAGCTCGCGGGCGTAGGCACCACCGCATTACCTGATCTACTTGCCGCTAAATGGTAGTGTTCAGCACTATCGTGTTCCGGTCAGGTGGTAATGTACGGCCCTGTAATTTCCGGCACAGAGGCATAACACCTTAGGCCTAAGGAGTGGTAACGCATTTGCATTTTGACCTTGGTCTTTGTGTGGGTGTCTATAGGCTGCAGTCATCACTTAACATCAATGTGAACTGCATGCTTGTTTGCCATTTCAATAAAAAAAAAAAAAAAAAATATAAAGAGGTCAAGTTTCTAACGTTGTTTGTTTGTTGGTAGGCATAGAGCAACTCGGCTCACCGGTCGCGGCGAACCGGAAGGGAGTAGCCATAGCGCTTATTACCGATGCAAAACAGTCTTTCATTTTTTGCGTGGGGAAATAAGTGTGACACACAGTCACACTACAAAAATCGTCTATTACTACGAAACTCACACCTTGACTTTAACAAAATACATAAACAATTTCACGCACACGTTTAAATATCTGGGCGACAGGCATAGGGGAAAGCCTGCATATGGCTACTCCCCTGCGGTCCACCGCGGAAGGTGGCCCGTGTTGCTCTATATTTGTCAGTAGCAATCTTCAAAAATACTGACCCGATCATGTGTACATAAATATGATGTGCAATAGAAGACTTCTACTTGATACAAGTAGATTCTTAATTTAATGAAACGATGGAGTCCTATGATATGTATTCATAATAATATGAACCTATATTAACACGAGAAACTTGTATGAATAACGACTATGCAGCTAAGCCGGCAACATTACGAGCGTATGCAGAATGATATTGTCCCAATATGTACGACCTGCATAATGCTGCTTTGCTATATATGAGGTTACGTGGGCTACGTTCGTGTGTGCACTCACGGATCTTGCAAACGCTGTTCCGTTGAAAGGCAAGGTAGTGTAAAATATAGGAAGTATTTTTATTTTTCGCAGTAACTGAATTTACTGAATTTAGAAATTAAAGCCATTACAGTGGACAGTATTTACTTATCATCAATGTGAATGTACCTGCCCCAGTAGCCTAGTGGTAGCAGGCCACTACTACTACGCTGGAGGTCCTGGGATCGATTCCCGGGTCGGGGACTATCAGAAATAACGGTTTAAAATCCTTTATCTCTGGTTTTATTGGGATTTTTCCATTTTCTGGAAGTTTCCCAGTGCCTCGGAGTTTGGTAATGTGCCCGGAGATGGCAACAGGCTCGCCACCTGTTACATGGGTCAAAACGTAACCGGCGAATCGTGGGTGTTTGCATGTATGCTTCAATGCATGCATTTACCTCTGCCTACCCCTTCGGGGATTACAGGCGTGAAGTTACGTTGAATGTACCTTGTTTCAAATTTTTATACCTTGACTTGATCGTGAACTAAAATGATTCCGACGAATTCAGAACCTCCTTTTAAAGGGTTCCGTAGTAAACAAGGAACCCTTATGCCCGCTATGTCCGTCTGTCTGTCTGTCTGTCCGCGGCTTTGCGCAAAAACAATTGATACTCGTACTAGAGACTTGAAATTTGGCTCAAGTATACTTGTACACCTTCATCACGCCGACAAAGAGAATAAAAACATGAGACATGAGTCTGAGGGTGAGATTCACAGACCGCAGTACGACTTTACTTTCAAGTAAAGTACACTTCGACCTGTCAAATTCCAAACTGTACTGACAGTTCTAAGCATTCTTTGCTCAAAGAAAAGTCGTAGTGCTGTCTGTGAATCTGACCATGAGTGAGAATCTTTATTTATTTTGGGTACCTCCCCACATGACAATGTGACGCGCGGATAATTTTTTTATTTTTCGTTTTCTATATAGTGTAGGATATCGTTGCATAGGTCTTTCAAAAATGTTAGGGGTGTATTAATTTCATTTTTTCGATTTTGTTAACTGTTCGTGACTAATTAAGCTTTAAAGTGCTATTTTTCATTAGAGTCAAGTGTCCCCCCCCTGTACCAACTAAATGGTTATTGTTAGGAATTCAAACGTTACGGCAAAAGTAGCTACATATAACGAAATTTACAGGAAAACTATTAAAAAATATATAGTAAGATACACTGCAGTTGACTTTACAAGTTTGCGAGTAATAGTCGACCAAATGTATTTTACTCGATTTTTTTAAATATTTCCATAGGAAATATTTATTTATTTTTTCATTACATTATTCAAACCTAAAAACTACATTGCACTGCGAGTGGCCCGCACTTGACCGGTTTTTGAAGTCGGTTAATTAAATCTAAGCACGTTCACGTTAACTTTAATATTGATCCGAGGGATAGACGCGTAACCTCATATAGCCAAATAGAAGGCGCTTCCAAGAGTAATGTGTTTTTGATGTTGGAAAAGCTTATACGTTAAAGGTCTTATTCATAAAAAAACGCTTATAGAAGGTTTATAGCATTAATTTGTTAAAATGCTCTATAAGCCTATAAATCGTTCTATAAAATTGTTTATTCATAAACGTTCTTTAAGCCTTCCATAGTGAAAATTGTTCATAGTCGAAATTTTGCCTATGTTGATATTGAAAATGACCTTATTTCGAATAAAAGAAAAAAAAATAAACGTCACAGGTGACGAAATGTGTAAAACGTGTAAAAATCGCGCGCACTTTCTAACATTCATGGCTACGTTCCTTTAATCGACCGCAACAACCGCGACCATGACCGCTGAAATTTCCATTTTTATGAAATAATACGCGACCGCATTGTATCGGAGTGGATACAATGCGGTCGCGAACAGTGACGTCATTTATGACGTCAAACGACCGCTCGCGACGTCCACGGGCCTCAGGTGGAACAATACAAAGGGCGTTACGGTCGTTGTGGTCGATTAATGGAACGCGCCCAATGTCAATTTCAACAATCAGCTGGTGAATGTCGGCCATATTTTGTCTTTAAAGCACTGCTATAGTAGGGTTATAGTATTTTAAGGTTCTGGCCTCTATAACTTTATAGTGGGCTTATAGAGTGCTTAAGCGCTAAAATGCTGTTATGAATAACGTTTTTCCTAAAGCATACTATAGCGAGGTGTTATAACTTTTTAATGAATAAGACCGTAAAACTAGAACGTAGTGAACATTGTATCCAATTGAATTAGAAGTCAAATTTCTGATCGTGACCAGAGGTCAAGATGCAGATGCGTTACCACTCCTGAGGTCTAAGGTGTTATGCCTCTGTGCCGGAAATGACAGAGCCTTACTATCACCTAACCGGAACAAGATAGTGCTGAACACTACCGTTTAGCGGCAAGTATATAAGGTAATGCGGCGGTGCCTACGCCCGCGAGCTCTGCCACTGGAACTCTACCACCTGTGAATACCACCAGGTAATGTAGATATCCATGACTTCTAGCACAGAAATCATAATAGGTACATTTTAAAGACACATGAATGAAGAGATATTTGAACGCCAATTATATTTTACAAAGGATGTCATGTATAAGTTAGGAGTGGCAGTGAATTGAGAAATCTAGCTCTTATAAAAATCCTATAAGCTGTAGTATTCAATTGGCATCAATGTGAACGAACCATTCCTTCTTTCTTTTTTCTTTATTGCATAAAAAACCTGAATTGGTCGTGAGCTAAAACAAAATCCGAGCACGTCCACCTCAACTTTAATATTGATCCGAGGGATAGACGCGTAACTACATCTAGCCAAAGAGAAGGTACTTCCCGAACAGAAATGTATTATTGAAGTTGGTAATTCATTTATTTTATACTAAAACTATACAATCTTGAACTATGTGATTTTCGGCACAGAGGCATAACATCTTAAGCATCAGGAGTGGCAAAGCATCTTCGCTGAAATCTCTAGTTTCACGTAGATGTTTAAAGGCGTATTATTTACCATGAATGTAACAGTCCGGGGGGCTGCGGCCCAACGATTATTGTTGGACAGTTGTATACAGGGCAACTTTTCCGAAAACTTCGTATGCGCGATGCAATTAAGTTGCATCGCGCATACGAAGTTTTCGGAAAAGTTGCGTACGACATCTTCCGTCCTAGACAAGTATTGGGTGTTTCTTCGGTGCTCGACTGGGTTATGTAATAGATGCTACATATATAATATTATGTGGAGCTTGAGGATCATTCCCCAAAAATGTTAAGGGCGTACAAATATCAAACTACAGTAGGTATAACCGTTTTATCCTATTTAGTTGCTACATTTATTGATGAGCATTATTAAAGGCCCGAGCACAAATAATTATTTACAGAGACACCCTGCTGACAGTGACAGACAGACATTCACTCGGATGTGTTATTGCGAAAAATAAAAATATTACGATATGGAGACAAAAAAATATATAGGGAGACCGGTGAAACACCAAGCGCGAGTTAAGAGTCACAGTAAGACGGTTTCAATAAAAGTATTGGAAAGATTCAACATCAAAGAAGTCAAACTCGACCAGCTTACACAGTAAAGCCCCAAGCCAATTTTGTTACCGTATTCTTAGAACATTACTTATTAGAGACCGTCTTGAACATTAATCCCCACCTACAAGTCTACGTCAACACTTTTTAAGTATACCTTCATATTGTTAAAAAGCTCGAAGCCATTCTAAGGACCAGCTTCGTGTGAAGGTAATTCGTCGCGTCACCTTAATATTACATCGGAAAAACTTTCCCATTGTGTTAAATGAGAAATACTACTCTATACAGAATAACGTCTACCACTTTTTTATTTTTTTTTATTTTGACAGACATTTGATGATAAAAAATATTACACATATATTATACATATTTCGGGAACGAAGTGAATTCACGTGTCATAGCAAATTATACCGGAAAAAATAGACGCTGCCATTCCAAATTTGGACGTGTTGCTGTGTAAATTTTATTTACGGAATGAGCTGTTCGGTTTTTGAAATATTGTTAGGTTTTATAGACTGCTGTTATGGCGGTGCTTGAGTATGCATTACATCCGGGATATTTAATTCATATAAATTTTAATTAATTTTATTATTTAAAAAATTGTGTGGAACTGTGTCTTTGCATAGGCCGGTTGGTTTTAATGTGAAACGTCTATAAGCGAGTTGCTGTTACTGTTACAGATTGAAAGAAAACCACATTGACTTGGTTGGTTGCAAGCAAAATATCTTGTTTACGCTACAGTAGGTAGGTGACACAAATACGAGTGCGCTGGTGGCACCTGTCTGATGCGCCTCGTTTGAACTTTGCAGTGGCGATATTTTGAACGAACATAAAACTATTTAAAGTTATTGTTTGATATTATTTCGCATTAACACATGCTTGTGAAATATATTTTATTTTTAAAGAAAAATGGAAAGAAAAATTTGACTTCAGGCGAGGCTCGAACTCGCGACCTACTGGGAATCTAGTCCAGCCGCTCTTCCAATTGAGCTACTGAAGCCCTGCCCGATTTATCAAATCTTTCCTTCACATCTATTGCATTGCTTTATGGTAGCAGTAGCGCCATCTATTACCAACTATGCTAGTTAGGCAACCGATATAATAGACTTTTCAGTTTATTGAATATCGTAAAGAAGTCGCTTTTACCCTTAATAATTGTTTGATATTATTTCGCATTAACACATGCTTGTGAAATATATTTTATTTTTAAAGAAAAATGGAAAGAAAAATTCGACTTCAGGCGAGGCTCGAACTCGCGACCTACTGGGAATCTAGTCCAGCCGCTCTTCCAATTGAGCTACTGAAGCCCTGCCCGATTTATCAAATCTTTCCTTCACATCTATTGCATTGCTTTATGGTAGCAGTAGCGCCATCTATTACCAACTATGCTAGTTAGGCAACCGATGGACTAGACTCCCAGTAGGTCGCGAGTTCGAGCCTCGCCTGAAGTCAAATTTTTCTTTCCATTTTTCTTTAAAAATAAAATATATTTAAAGTTATTTTTAATGCTTACAAGAACATAGTTTTGTAAGCTTAAAAGTAAAGTGGCTAGACTGTTTATTAACGGGTCGTAGGTTCAAATTCCACTTTTATTTATATTTTTCCATATTTTTATTTCTTATAACGTAGGTATATGTTTGAAACTATTGTGAAGGTCTTTCACCATTATGCGTTGCCAGTTATGATATACGGAACTGAAACGTGGTCGTTCACTATGGGCTTCATAAGAAGGCTCAAGTTCGCGCAGAGAACAATGGAGAGCTAAGTTTCCATGAGTGAGATTATAGTAGAATGCCATGAGTGAGATTAAATTAAGAATGAAAAAGAATGAAGTGATAGCCGACAAAGTCCACCGAATAGAGAAACTGAATTCCGATCGGTCTGCATAGAGGTCATTGGGGGAGGCCTATGTTCAGCAGTGGACATCCCATGGCTGATATGATGATGATGAATCGCGTGTCGGGAAAGGAAGACCATCCAGGATATAGACCGGCGACTTAGTGAAGATCACGGGAAATCGCTAGACGAGGGCAATTCAGGACTGTCAGTTGTGGCAACCTTTGAATGAGATCTTTTCCAGCAGTGAACAACTTTCAGCTGATATAATAATGATAGGTATATAATGAATCGCGCATGGCTCCGTAGCTGGTGTAGATAGCAAGCAATCTACTCGGTTGTGCGATACTGACACGGTCGGGTATGTGATGGGTGACCGCTAGTGGAAAATTAAAAAATTGAAAGAGCGTTTCCGTGCTGCGGAGGGCACGTTAAACCGTCGGTCCCGGTTGCTATCGATCATTAGCAGTCGTTAAATCCGGTCGGAGGCCTTATGAGTGGTTTGATAACACCTGACAGCGGGTTGGCCACTAATCTTTATCTCCACCAATTGGAGCAGCATGGTGGAGTAAGTTCCAGGTCTCCCCCAAGGTGGTCGTTTGTCAACCATTTCAATCAAGTCTTGACCAATACCGGACTATCAACGCTTACGTAGGAAATGTGCAGCAGAGATAACGCTCTACGAAGTCGAAACTAGCCCATCGTTTCTTTCGTAGGCTTGATGAGCAATATTTTTTGCTGGGTAGGTACTGTACGTCATCTTAACGCACAATTACTTTTACTGGTGGTAGAGCTTCAGTGACGGTGCTCGCGGGCGTAGGCACCACCGCATTACTTAAGATACTTGCCGCTAAATGGTAGTGTTCAGCACTATCATGTTCCGGTCAGGTGGTAATGTACGGCATTTTAATTTCCGGCACAGAGGCATAACAACTTTGGCCTCAGGAGTGGTAACTTACTGCATTTTGACTTTGGTCTTTGTGAGTGTCTGGAGTGGAGTATAGCTATAGGCTGCAGTCATCACTTAACATCAATATGAAATGCATGCTTGTTTGCCAGTTCCATTACGAAAAAAAAACGTTAGTTGGATTTTTATTTTACAAGTATTCACACATAGTGAAACCGTTCAAAACGAAATAATATCCAAACAAAAGTACTAAGTAGTTGTAAGAAAAATATCTTGTTTACGCTACAGTAGGCGACACAAATACTCGTAGGAGTGCACCTGTGCCACCGGTGCACTCCTACGAGTATTTGTGTCTTATGTATCTCGAATGTACTTTTCCGTCGCAATATTTTGGACTTACGTTCAAACACTAAAGGTGTTTTAAACGAGTACAAAAACTTGTTTACTTGACATCTCCAACATAGATAGATATATCAATAGAAAGTTTGCTGAATGAACACTAAAGGTACTTATTAAAACTGAATCTCTTGTTTCAGAAATCATTTGAGTATCAGTGAGACGGATTTCAATTAAGAGCGGTCAATTATGATTGAAAATGAATCAGGAAAATATTATGCAAAAATTGATCGTTTATCCGATTGACGCTAATGACAATACTTCTTTCTATAGATACTAAGAATCTTTTCCAAAATATACCAAGTTTGAAAACCGGATTGAGAAACACAAAAAAAAACGGAATACAGATGAATGCAATACAAGAGCAATGCACGTTGTACTTTTGGAATATGGTTTTATGGAGATACCTATAGGCTGCACTTGCCATCCATGTAAAATGCACGCTTATTTGCTACCTTTAAAATTTGCAACGTAACATCACGTCTGCAATATCCGAAGAGGTAGGCAGAGGCAAATGCATGCATTCAATACATGCAAACACCCACGATTCGCCCGTTACGTTTTTGGCCCATGTAACAGGTAGCGAGCCTGTTGCCATCTTCGGGCACGTTACCAAACTCCGAGGTACTGGGAAACTTCCATAAAGTGGAAAAATCTCAGTAGAACCAGAGATAAAGGATTTTAAATCGTTACCTCTGATAGCCAGCGACCCGGGAACCGAACCCAGGATCTCCAGCGTAATGGTAGTGGCCTGCTACCACTAGGCTACTGAAGCAGTTTAAATAATACTTATTGTACAAACTTCAATAACATAAAACATAAACCTTCTACTGCGCAAATAAATGTCGGACGACACCGATATTTTTCTATTTCTCTTTCCCCAGCCATAAAATGTCCACAACTTTCATGATTATGTAACATTCCTCTGAAGATAATCGCTCTGTGAACACCTCGTGTCCTTCTTTACGTAATAGAAACGTGGAAAAAATATTAACGCGTGGGATGATTTCAGCCACTGTTAATATGGAGGAATGGTATGTACGGGCTGCTCACATATTTAATAATAATATTGAGCGGGATCTTTTCTCTATTTTTTTATATAATGGAAGAGTCAAACAATCATACAGTTCACATTGATGTTAAGCGATGACTGCAGCCTATAGACACCCACACGAAGACTAAGGTCAAAATGCAGATGCGTTGCCACTCCTGAGACCTAAGGTGTTATGCCTCTGTGCCGGAAATTACAGGGCCGTACATTACCACCTGACCGGAACACGATAGTGCTGAACACTACCCTTTAGCGGCAAGTAAATTAGGTAATGCGGTGGAGCCTACGCCCGCGAGCTCAGTCACTGGAGCTCTACCACCAGTTTTCAGTATTGAAATGGTTACGCAAACATAAGATAACATGATATTTTGGTACAGCTCCAGTGACGGAGCTCGCGGGCGTATGCACCACTGTATTAACTAATATACTTGCCGCTAAATGGTGGTGTTCAGCACTATCGTGTTCCGGTCAGGTCGTAATGTACGGCCTGGTAGTTTCCGCCACAGAGGCATAAGTCATTAGGCCACAGAAGTGGTAACGCATCTGCATTCTGCATTTTGACCTCTGGTCTTAGTGTGGGTGTGTATAGGCTGCAGTCATCACTTAACATCAATGTGAACTGCATGCTTGTTTGCCACTTTCATTATATAAAAAAGCGTTACCACCTGAGACTTTTGTTGTTATCTCTGTGGTAGTTATAATACTATTTTTTGGCGGCAGATACCTACATTAGGTAATGCGGTGGTGGCAATATCGTCCGCTATGAGTGGCGGGGTCACGGGAACGCTATAGCACACATCCGTGACTCCGCCGGCGGCTTCCCGTTGCCGAGCCCTCCTCGGAGCCTTTCGGCTTCAACCACCACTAGTGGCGTGCGGAACACCTGCACGCCAGTCAGCCCGAGACCTCGCCATTCGGGCGACGTACATCCCCTGGTCCAACCCCGAAGGTCCCTGTCCAGACCACTCACAACACCAGGCGTCCCAAGACGCCTGGGTGGAATGGCTCGGGCACACAGTTCGGCCTCGAGGGAGCGTCAAAGGACTCCTAGTGCCCTCACCCCCCCCCCCCGCGGCCCTACCACGTCCCTTTCCGATGGCGGGAGCACCGTTAGGCGGCTGGGCATAGGGTGCATGGCCAACGACATACCCGACAGCAGCGAGTGGTGGGCAGAGCCACGCCAAACGCCGCTTCCTCGCCGGGTTTCTCTTAGGTTCGCTTCCGTGTGGGAAGAACCACCGGGTACTAAGCCCCCCGGCCACGACAAGGCGGAAACCCTCGGGGGGGGGGCTAAATTGGAGTCTAACTCAACCTTAATGATTAAATAAAAAGTCTAGATGAAAGTACGGTGATAAGAAAATAGCATTCATTAAATAAATAAGACACCATTCTATAAACTGAAACCCAAGCCCGTCTAGACTATTAGCCGCACTAATAGGCTATCTTTTTTCATCAAAGTATCCATTTCACTTATCCCTTAACTATTCAACCTTTCAAAACCTAATGAACAGTAATGTATGAAGGAAATCTGATTGTTAGACAGCGACACAGTAGGTACTAGACAACGTAACTTGACGCCTGCAATCCTCGAAGGGGTAAGCAGAAGTAAATGCATGCATTCAAGCATAGATGCAAACACTCACGATTTTACGACCGATAGGTCTTAAGCTCTGTGTAATAGGTGGCTGACAGATGTCAATACATTTCCAGGCACATTACCAAACTTCGAGGTAGTGGGAAATTTCCGGAAAGGAGATGTTGCACAAATGTATGGACCTCCGGCCATGTATTGTACACAATATCATTTACAGGCAAAATCAATATAGAAAAGTTTTTTACTGCATATCTTCACTTATTTAGTTTTGTTTGCAGTTACAAAACATTATTTGCAGTTGAATATAGCGGGCGAAGTCATTTTGACATTTTTTTTTTGTTTTTTTGATTATATAGCACATATTATATAGTTATTTACATAGATACTACTATCCCAAGCGTCGGCTGTATCGCCGCCATGTTGAACATGGTTGAAAATGATAAAATCGTTCGAATAAAATGTGGTTGTAACTCTGAAATATATTCTTGAATAAATTAATTGTATTTTTTTCGGATTCCTTTTTAATTTACGCATTTTTTGAGGACATTTACGAACCAGAGCCGAGCTCGCAACATCTTCTTTAAAAATCCCAATAAGACCAGAGATAAAGAACTTTGTCTCTGATATCCCTAGATAGAAATAAGCTCTACGTCTTATTTCTATCGAGGGATATCAGAGATAACGGTGTAAAGTTCTTTATCTCTGGTCTTAATGAGATTTTTAAAGGAAACAACAAACAGGAACAAACCCATTAAAATAAACATACAATAATAGAAAACTAAGTCAACCCAATATGGACTAGCGCAATCATCACAATAATACAGCATGCTTTCAAAATGTCAATCACATTTAATTATCCAATCTTTCAAAACCTATGTACCTAATAGTAACGATGATCTGGGCAATTTACAGCCTTACCTAGCTGATTTGATGATTCATTATTATTTTTCATTTTCTCCGAGCCCTGGTCGGGGTAACTTTATAGCTGGGTTCTGCTCGTTGCCAAGCCGCCCCTAATTTGTGGGATAGCTGCCGGCTTAGGGTTAATTGTGTTGATGTCAAGAAAACCGAATCGGGTAGAATTGGCCAACCTGATTGAAGTATGGATGCAATTCTCATTATTTCTTGATTTAGGATGAATTGAGTTCTCTAACTCAATTCATCTGTTAATATTAGTCATTAGGTGTAAGGCTATCTACTCTACAAAATAAATATGGAGTTAATGTCGGGATATCCCAATTTAAGTCAGATAGATGTACTCAATTTATAGTGATAATGTAAAATTTTAAGCATTATTATTTCAATATTTGTGTCTTGTGACAATCGTATTTTACAAGTTAATTGATTTGTTTGTCATTTAATTCAACCGAAAAGCGTCCACTACTGAATAAAAGCCTCCTCCAAATATTGTCGAACGGTCATAGACCGCCTTCATCCAGCGGTTGCCCGCAACCTTCACCACGTCGTCGGTCCATCTCGTAGGGGCCTCCCTGCGCTTCATCTTCTGGTACGCGGTCGCCATTCTGGAACTCGTCTGCCCCAATGGCCGTCAGTTTTTTGAGACTGCAAGAATCTAAGGAATCGGCGTGCGTGTATGAAGATAATGATTATCTTGTATGAAGATAATAATAATTATTATTATTTTTTTAATGTTATAAAAGTGGCAAACAAGCATGCAGTTCACATTGATGTTAAGTAATGACTGCAGTCTATAGACACTTACACAATGACCAGAGGTCAAAATGCAGATGCGTTGCCACTCCTGATGCCTTAGGTGTTAAGGTGCACAAGAGGCGTGTAAGGACCAGGATATTTCGGCCTCGACACTCTCTGTCTACCATATAAAGAACTTGGCGTGAAGATACATACTTACACGTATGAATATCAATATTTCTCAGGTTTGGTGTTTTTGATATTAACGCAATTGGCTATCTCACAAATAAGTCACTCACTGGCTTGGCAACGAGCTTCACATCCCAGCTATTTTATCCGACTAGGGCTCGGAGAATGAAAAATAATAATGAGCCAATTTATCTAACTAGGTTCCGCTCTTAATAATACAGATAATGCAAGACGTTACTGTTTATTAATTTTTATGAAATGAATAGGTCCTGGTATCTCAGATGTACTTAGATTATAAAGGACTTTTGGACAATTTCATAATTTTAGTTTTATTTTGTATTACTAAATTATTTTTAGGGTTCCGTAGTAAACAAGGAACCCTTATAGTTTGACCATGTCCGTCTGTCTGTCTGTCTGTCTGTCCGTACGCGGTTTAGCGCAAAAACTATTAGTACTAGAGACTTGAAATTTGGCACAAGTATACATCTTTAATACGACGACAAAGTGGTAGAATATATATATGGCAATTATTTTATTTAGGGTACCTCCCCTACATGTAACGGGGGGACATAACTTTTTTAATTTTTGATGTCTATATAGTGTTAGGCATCGTTGGATAGGTCTTTCAAAAATGTTAGGGGTGTGCTAATAATATACCATTTTCGATTTTTAACTGTGCGAGACTTATTAAGCTTTAAAGTGCCAATTTTCGTTAGAGTCAAGTGTCCCCCCTCTACCATCTAAACAGTTGTTGTTAGAAATTCAAACGTTACGGCTAAAGTAGCTACATATAACGAAATTTAAAGGACAACTATCACACATAAGTTGACTTTACAAGTTTGCGAGTAATAGTCAACCTAATGTATTTTACTCAAAATTTTAAAACAACTCCATACAAAATATTTATTATTTTTTAGGGTTCCGTAGTAAGCAAGGAACCCTTATAGTTTCGCCATGTCCGTCTGTCTGTCTGTCTGTCCGTCCGCGGTTTAGCGCAAAAACCATTGGTACTAGAGACTTGAAATTTGGCACAGATATACATCTTTATTACGTCAACAAAGTGGTAGAATAAAAACATTAAAAAAAAAATATTTAGGGTAACCTACTTGTAACGCGCGAATATTTTTTTTTTTATTTTCGATTTCCATATAGTGTGGGGTATCGTTAGATAGGTCTTTTAAAAATATTATGGGTGACTGAACATTATTTTTAGATTTAGTTAACTGTTCGCGACTTATTAAGCTTTAAAGTGCAAATGTTCGTTAGACTCAAGTGTCCCCCCCCCTACAGACTAAACGGTTGTTGTTAGAAATTCAAACGTTATGGCAATAGTAGCTACATATAACGAAATTAAAAGGAAAACTATCACACTTAAGTCAGCCTTACAAGTTTGCGAGTAATAGTCGACCAAATGTATTTTACTCAAAAATTTCGAACAAGTCCATAGAAAATATTTTTTTTTTTTCTTTACATCTCTTACCTACTCTGTAACTACGGAACCCTACATTGCGCGTGGCCCGACACGCACTGGACCGGTTTTTTCATTACATTAATCAAACCTAAAAACTGCGCATGGCCCGACGCGCACTTGACCGTTTTTTTTGTTTTTCATCTTTTTTTTCCTACCTTGGTTTATTACTGTCTAAATAAATATATTTTCCATTCTTTCTTTCTTTCAAAGCAGAGGACTAAGAAATTTGTTTTTTTATCGTATAAAGTTGGTGAAAGTGTATTAAAGTAACAATTGCATTAGTTATGAAGAAAACCCGTTCGTATCGCAAGGCAAGCGTACATCGCCGTGCGGTCCGCATACAAGTAGACGGTCGGATCGGCGCCGATATTTTGAATTAATAAAGAATCATGGCATGTTTAAATAATTTGTGCAAAAATAATGAAAAAGAAGGTTTAAGGTCACACAACTGTTGGATACTATCTTGAGAAACTTTAGATAACATTCTACAGCTGTGGCGCAGGACCCAAACCAGCTCCAATTGTAACAGCATTCTAAAAGTGTTTCGTGAATATTATAGTTGTAAGTAGTACAATATTGGCAATTAAATATATTAACAAAATCTAATAAATATCAACATTTATAATAACCTTACCTTTTTTTTTTTATGTAATAAAAGTGGCAAACAAGCATGCAGTTCACATTGATGTTAAGTGATGACTGCAGCCTATAGACACCCACACAATGACCAGAGGTCAAAATGCAGATGCGCTGCCACTCCTGAGGCATTAGGTGATATGCCTCTGTGCCTGAAATTACAGGGCCGTACATTACCACCTGACCGGAACACGATAGTGCTGAACACTACCATTTAGCGGCAAGTATATTAGTGACTCGAATATAAAATGCTGTCCAACCAAGAACAGTAGCTGGCCATATATAATAAAATAATGGCAACCCATTATACGTCCCACTGCTGGGCACGAGTCTCTCCCATTTTTGGGGGGAGGCCTGGAGCTTATTCCACCACGCTGCTCCAATGCGGATTGGTGGAGATACGGGTTAGTGGCCAACCCGCTGTCGGATGTTTTCAAACCGCCCATAAGGCCTCCGACAAGGTTTAACGACTGCTATCCATCGATAGCAACCGGGACCGACGGCTTAACGTGCCCTCCGAAGCACGGAAACGCGCATTTAATTTTCCACTAGCGGTCACCCATCACACTTCCCGACTGCGCCCGTAGTGCTTAACCCAGTAGATCGCTTACGATCAACACCAGCCGCTGGGCCATGCGCGCTTCATATCGCTGGCCATAGTCGACTTTAAATTTGTACTTTTTTAATCTGAAAATTTTATACATTGAATTTTTTCCATTTTCTGAGGATTATATGTACGGGAGGTAGAGCTTCAGTGACGGAGCTCGCGGGCGTATGCACCACCGCATAACCATTAACGCAATGCCGCTAAATGGTAGTGCTCAGCACTATCGTGTTCCGGTCAGGTGGTACGGCCCCGTACGGCCCCGGAATTTCCGGCACAGAGGCGTAACACCTTAGGCCTCAGGAGTGGTAACGCATCTGCATTTTGACCTTGGTATTTTGTGGGTGACTATAGGCTGCAGTCATCACTTTGCATGAATGTGAACTGCATGCTTGCTTGTCAATTACAACTTACTCGGCACCCAAATGAACAAAACTGATTTTTCTCAAATTTATCAATACTACGAAGCAAATGACGCAATTACATACCTAGTTGACACACTAAACACCCTTATAAGTCCTTGTACAACAATAATTAACCTTGCAAGTCGTCATCGGTTACTTAAACCATGGATGACAAGAGGACTTCTACGCTGTTTACGTAACAGAGATAATATGCACAATAAGCTTAGATTGCATCCCAACAATCATGTTTTAGAGATAACTTACAAAAGATATCGTAACTTTTGCACTAAAATAATTAAAAAACTGAAAAGAGACTATGAACGCGCAGAGGTAAAAGCAGCCGCAAACGATAACAAAAAACTTTGGCGAGTTATTAAAAAAGTAACGCATTCAACTAGTGTTAACATGCCCAGTGAAGAGCTTCTAACAATTGAAGATTCACCTCAACAATCTGTAAATACTGTCAACGAATTTTTCACAAATATTGGATCAAATCTTATAAAAAACATTGCCACAAGTGCTGATCAACAAAACTTAGCTTCAAAACCAAATTCCTTCCATTCCCCTGTTCAATCGTTTGTTACCTTGGATACTGAGGAAATTGAAACATTGATTGTGTCACTAAAAAATGAATCAGCAACAGGTTGGGACAATATTTCCAACAGATTTCTGAAACGTTATCAAAAATTGCTTGTCCCACTACTTACTTATGTCTTTAATCTCGGTCTAAACACAAGCAAATTCCCAACTTACTTAAAAAGGGCTATTATCCATCCTTTATACAAGGTAGGTAATAAAAACTGTATGAACAATTACCGCCCGATAGCAGTTTTACCAGCAATCTCTAAAATTCTAGAACGAATTATCAATAAAAGACGTTTGCACTATTTAGAAGATAAATCACTCGTATCGATGAACCAAATTGGATTTAGGCGAAATAAATCAACAAATGATGCTGTTATAAATTTAACAAACCATATCGTTAAACACCTCGACAAAAAACGTCGGGTGCTCTCTATTTTTCTAGATTTGAAAAAAGCGTTCGACACTGTACCTATTTCCACCCTTACAACAAAACTTGAAGAATAGAACTCGGTATCCGCGGTCAACCATTGAATATTTTTATCGATTACCTCTCTAACAGGACACAAAGTGTAAAATTAAAAACTACATCAGCAGTGAACTTTCCGTATCGGTAGGAATCCCTCAGGGAAGCGTGATTGGTCCAACGCTCTTGCTAGCGCTAGTCCCAATCAATTGTTAATCAATTGTGTGACCTTGAACTGGAAAATGGGCAGATAATTTCATATGCAGATGACACTGTCCTAACTTTTTTTGGTGATACTTGGCATGATACATTTGTCACCGCTCAGCGAGGTCTGAATAGAGTTACAAAGTGGCTAAGTAATCACCTACTTACACTAAACACGGACAAAACAAAAATACTTACTTTTACAATACGCCAATCTACACAACCTCCCGAATATCATGGTATAATAGCCCATACTTGCCTACGTGATATTGTCACATTATGTGCTTGTCCTAGCCTTGAACGTGTTCAGTGCATAAAATATCTCGGAGTCACTCTAGATGACAATCTTAGTTTCACACCACACATTAACTTACTGACCTCTAGGACTAGAAAACTAATTTACGTCTTCAAATCTCTTCGTGACGTGGCTGACTCTAGGATAATAAAGCCCGTTTACTTTGCACTTTGTCAGTCACTTTTGACGTACTGTGTACCTGTATGGGGCGGCGCTCCAAAAACTGTACTCTTAAAACTAGAGAGGGCACAAAGAGCAGTATTGAAAGTCGCTACTAGGCGTCCTATCCGCACTCCGACTGAAGAATTATAATATATAAGAGCTGCGAAGTACTTTCGGCCAGGCAACTATTCATTTTAAATACTATCCTTTTACAACATGTATATAATGATATACATAGAACTCAATAAAAGCCGCAAAGACAAAGCTTGTTACCCATGTAAAGTTAATAATTCATTTGCCAAAAGATTTATCTGCTATCAAGGCCCACGCTTATATAATAAACAAACACCTTAATATTTACTCCTTGACTCACAATCCTCTCAAAAAAAACTGTCTCAGACTGGCTTCTAAAACTAAATTACCTAAATACAGAACATTAACTATCCACTTCACCATAAACGCACATGCACATACAGTAGCAAAAAGGCAAAAAGTTAACACTCAAACCACACAAACAGTTACACACACATACATGCACGCACGCACACACGCACACACACACACACACACACACACACACACACACACACACACACACGCACACGCACACGCACGCATTGTTTTACTCTAATTTAGCTAAGCCCTGTTTATATTTAGTTATACCTTTTTCGTTTTTCTTTGTATAATCATGTACCTATTTTGGTTTTTTTTTTTTAGTCTTCAAAAAGAACCTTAGAAAGTACTTAATTTTGATTACTTTTGTTTTGGATTTTTATTTTTATACATAATTTTCTTTGTTTACAAACCATAGATCGTCGCAGTCTACGCTCGCCATTGTATGTCTGTATAATTGCAACAATATGTGTCTTGTATCAAGGGTTGGAACTAGCGCTTTTAATACAAGTTATTCCATATTGATGAAATATGCATCAACGCTATCTTTATGAACAACTGTGTCTACTGTTAAATTGTAAACTGTAATAAGCAAATAAATACATTATTAAATATTATTAAATTCCATTACATAAAAAAAAATGTATTATCTGAAAGATATCCACTGCCGGACTAAAGCCTCCATAAGGTGGATATGCTATAATCGCCACGCTTGGCATGCGGATTGGCGATCGTAGTGGCGGTACTTGTTGCACTTACTACCGCCGCATTGGAATGGTTTGACCGTTATTATTCGGTTGACTAACTGAGTGGAAGAATTCTCTACCAGTAGAAGAAAAATCATCCGCTAGTGGGCGGTGGGGTCGTCACGTCCCAACGCCACCAATAAAAATTACAAACAAGTTTTTAATTTAGTTACTATCACCGGTATCGATTTAAGAACCCTTGTAAAGTACTCAACAATTAATATTGCACATCGAACCTGCGATAGAGACGATCGGCTCGTTTCGACTTCGTAGAGCGTTATCTCTGTTGCACATTGCCTACGTAAGCACTGACAGTCCGGTATTGATCAAAACTTGATCAAAATGGTCGACAAACGTCAAATAGATACGGTGCGAAAGAGATAACGCTCTACAGACCCGAAATAAAGTCTCCTTCCTAGGCTCGATGTGCAATAATTGTTGTTGAGCACTGTATGTATGTATATACGAGGTACTGTTACTTTTGTCTACTTACAAGGACTAAATAAATACTCAAAAAAATATTCACGCTGTAAAAAATACCAAGTAGGTGTATGATTTTTTTATGATATGGAAGTGGCAAACAAGCATGCAGTTCACGTTGATGTAATGTGATGACTACAGCCTATAGACACCAATGCAGATGCGTTACCACTCCTGAGGCCTAAGGTGTTATGCCTCTGTGCTGGATATTACAGGGCCGTACATTACCACCTGACTGAAACACGATAGTGCTGAACACTATCATTTAGCGACAAGTATATTAAGTAATGCGGTGGTGCCTACGCCCGCGAGTTATGTCACTGGAGCCCCAGTAGAAAATAAACGTAAACTATAACTATCGTAGTAATTCAATTAAGTTAATACGTCTTTCTCATGATGATAAAGATTTTCCATCCAATATGAAGCTCGAATGAGCCGTGAAGCCTCATATTATGGGTCGCACCCCCGCAGTATTTATAAAAGAGATTCAATAATCTAACGCAATATTGGCTATCTTGTTGGTTTATTACTGTAATAATATAAAAAACTATTACGGTATAATGTCTTCGTCGCTCAAGGTTTTAATATAAGTGATTCATTTACTTTCACCTTCTTTTTATAGAAAAAAAATGCGCTTACACTCACAGCCCCACAGTAGGTATAAACCTGTGTCGTGGGTGCCGTTGTACACATACAACACATACACAAACACCCAGACCCGAAACATATATTTGTCGGCCATACAAATATTTGTCCCGGTGCGAATATCGAACCCGCGACTCTACGAATCAAACGGTCAACACACACCGCTGGACTAACCGGGGAAAGAACCTTAAAAGTTGATGTAACATTCCTTAAAACTACAATTGAACTGCCTTGGCAGCCTAGTGGTAGCAGGCTACTACTACTACGCTGAGGTCCTGGGTTCGATTCCCGGGTCGTGGGTTATCAGATATACTGGTGTAAAGTCCTCTATCTCTGGTTCTATTGGGATTTTTCCATATTCTGGAAATTTCCCAGTACCTCGAAGTTTGGTAATGTGCCCTAAGATATCAACAGGCTCGCCACCTGTTACATGGGCCAAAACGTAACCGACGAATCGTGGGTGTTTGCATGCATGCATGCATTTACCTACCCCTTTGGGGATTACAGGCGTGAAGTTACTCTTTTTTATATTAGGTAATGCGGTGGTGCCAACGCTCGCGAGCTCCATCACTGGGGCTCTACCACCAGTAAAAATAAGGTATTCTTAAAATCTTTTATGTATTTTAAACAACAAAATACTAGACTAATGTCAGTATTTCATGAGCCCAATAGAATGTTTAATGACCTACACTTAAAGTCCATCGAGGCAACGTATCGAAACTAATGACCTGGTTATTTCTATATCAGATCAATAAAAAATAATCGCTGGGGACATACGATACAAACTACGTAAATTAATCAATACTAAGCTATGAGACGACTAACTTGTCACTTGGAGCCGTGCTATCATTTATCAACACTCACTGGTCTTCAATATCTACTACCAAAATCGACAACGTCAAGGTAAGAATCACATCGGTAGTAAAAAAGCATTCAGTTCATAGCAAAGTGATAACTGCAGCCTACACAGAAACTAGAAGTCAAATAGAAGAAGAAGAGAACAAAACAAACTACATAAATCAGTCAATACAAATTGAATAAATTAAATTTGCGGATTTTCTTACATATACAACATTTTCAAACTTCTTCTTATACCCGACATTTCGGTCGCTTTCCAGCTTTAATTTCTACAATTTATTTACTTATTTTATTTATTTAATAATAATGTATGAAGCTCGCAAAAGCCTGCGAAAACGTTATTTACAAATTGAAGAATTTACTCTAAGCAATATCGCCGAATTGCAATGTGTTCTTGCTATATGTTCAGTTATGCCTGTTGTTTGTTTGGTATACAATTAGGAATTACTTAATTCTCTTTTGATAATACTACTGAAGGCAAAAAGTTCTGTTGCGGACAAACATTCACTCTCTATATTATTATGTTAAAAAAGAATGGTCTTCTTGTACCTAAAGAAAATAATATATAACGGGGGACACACGACACCAACTTCATAAATTAATCAATACAAAACAATAGGACGACCACTTTGTCACCTGCAGCAGGTTCCATCAATCAATTTTCATAGATCCTCGACATCTATTCAGTGTGTGGTAATGGATTAGTGATACTCTGGATACTTTTATAATTAACACGTTCGTTTTCTTTAGACTGTGCTTTTATGTAGGCAACTGTTTTATATACAAATGTTATACACACTTGGATGAAATATCTTTTTGCGCCATATGACAGCCATCAAACAAAGCTTATTTTTAGATCTAAACATTGAAACACGAAATAAAAATTTTGTATACGATAATAACATAGACGTAAATATTTACAACCGGAATACCTCAAGGTAGTATTCTAGTTCCCATCCTTTTTAAGATGTATCTTAATGATATCCTGAGGTTTATCATCCCGAATATCGAACTAATCTGCTACGTAGATTACACTGTAGCTATATTTCACGGGAAAGATTGACAAAAAGCAAAAGCTGCTGAGAATGGAATGGCTTAACTATAGATAATTAACCGTTTATTCCAATAATACGCCGGTAACGTTTTGTCCCCTATAATAGGTGGTGAGCCTGTTGATCTTCGGACACATTACCAAACTTCGAGGTACTGAGAAACTTCCAGAAAATTGAAAAGTCTCAATAGAATCAGAGATAAAGGATTTTACACTCTAATATCCCCCGACACGGAAATGAAACCGAGGACCCAGCGTAGTAGTAGTGGGCTGCTACCACTAGGCTACTGAGGCAGTTTAATGAGCAGATATTTACATAAAACAAATGCAGATGCGTTGCTACTCCTCGGCTTCAGTGCAAAAACAAAGAACTCAGAAGATGAATTATAACATACTACTCCAACAAAATAGGTACTTACCTACATAAACAATATATCATTATATCAGTTTCATTAAATTTAAAAACATATTTTCATAAAAAGAGATGTTTATTTATCCACAATTCCATTTAAAAAAATTTAATCTCTGAAACTGAAGCTATCATGTTATACTTTAACGAGCTTAAACTCAGCAAAATCTCTTTGTTTCCATGACGTCCCGTAAAGGTTTCGAAATCATTTATTCGATACATTAATTTATTGTATTTTATTTATGTCACTTAATCGTGACGTGGAGCTCTTATTTTAATGTTTTCCCAGCCAGTATTACACTGAATTTTATAAAATATGTTATGTTTTTCTTTAAGTAGGGTAAAACTGTCAATGCTGTTAATAAAATAATATTATATGGGTTATATTTTATATCTTAGCGCTACTAAAATACCAAGAAACGATATCCCACACTATATAGAAAACGAAAAATAAAAAAAATATCCGCGCGTTACATGTAGGGGAGATACCCTAATTAAAAAAAAACTATTTTTTTTATTCTACCACTTTGTCGGCGTGATTAAGTTGTATACTTGTGCCAAATTTCAAGCTTCTAGTACCAATAGTTTTTGGGCTAAACTGAGGACGGACAGACAGACAGACAGACGGACATGGCGAAACTATAAGGGTTCCTTGTTTACTATATAACCCTAAAAAGAATGACATTTAATCTAAAAAGAGAGTAACTTTTCAACCTACGACGCAAAAACTTTATCCCAATAGTCCTAAATGTAGAATCACATAAATGGGTAATACTCAAGTCAATATAATAGTCTATATAGAACTACTTTATAACATTCTATGTAAAACCAACCCTAACTGAGAAACGAACTCCGAGAGAACTTTAAATGGGAGTTTCTTGTTACCATTTTATATCCTCATAAATGTATCGAATGATACCGAACCCTTTCAGGGTACATCGTTAAATTCAGAGAATGAAATTTCGTCGAATTATTGCTCGTTAATAAATGATTGCTTGATTATGAGTATAAGATTACTAGTTATAGGAGCTCGAGGGCGTAGGCACCACCACGTAACCTTCTTTTTTTCACTAGTGGTATAGCACTGCCGTGATGGAACTCACGAGCGTAGGCACCACCGCATTACCAGAGAATATGTAATAATACTACGTACAGAATGGACGCTTCGACGTCCCGCCCGATTTCCACGCCTCACCCAATCTCCTCCCCTCTTATGGGCGACGGTTGGTATTTTCTACGTGCTACGCACACAGGTGCACGTGTAAATACACGTCACTGATTGTTGTCTGTGTAATAGAGACCAAATCAAGCGTTTGTATGGAATATTGGCGGAGTGTCCGCGGTGTCGCATTACTTAAACTACTTGCCGCTTAATTATAGTGTTTAACACTATTACGTAGGTGGTAATGCCAGCATAGAGGCATAATACCTTAGGCCTCAGGAGTGGCAACGCATCTACATCCATATCTGGAGATCTCTGGTTTCATGTGGATGTTTATAGGTTACAGTATTATTTACCGTCAATGTTAGCTGTATGCTTGTTTGCCACTTTATGGCATAAAAAAGCACCTAATCTACCTGCTGTTAAATGGTAATGTATGGCCCCGTAATAACCATCACAGAGACATAACAACGTAGGTTGCAGAGTGGCAATGCATCTGCATTTTGAGCTATGGTTTTTTGATGATATCTATAGGTTGCAGTCATCAATTAACAACTTTGTGACCTGCATGCTTGTTTGCCACCTTCATCACATTAAGATAAAAAAAAATTACAGGCTCTCCACCGTCCAATTATTGTGTCGGCGAAAAAATTGTTACTGTAAATAGATGTAGACAAATGTATCTCTCTTTTTGGAATAAAAAGATGAGTTTAATAATAAAACAAATTTGATGCAGGTATATTTGATATCGTTCTTATATTATTTCGCATTAACACATGCTTGTAAAATATATTTTATTTTAAAGAAAAATGAAAAGAAAAATTTGACTTCAGGCGAGACTCGAAATCGCGGCCTACTGGGAATCTAGTCCAGCCGCTCTTCCAATTGAGCTACTGAAGTCCTGCCCGATTTGTCAAATCTTTCCTTCACATTTATTGCATTGCTTTATGGTAGCAGTAGCGCCATCTATTGGCAATATCTACTGGCAATAGATGGCGCTACTGCTTTCTTTCCATTTTTCTTTAAAATAAAATATATTTGATATCTTATGGCTCATTATTGAAACGTCACTTAAATCATGATGACAAAGAATTACTCTTTTCTTTTCTTTTTACTCTTTGTTGTCAGTTTGTAAAGGGGAAATGAGACATTCTACTGATATACTTTTTACATTAGTTTATTACATTTAGTTTTATCTTAGTGATATTCTTGACTTTACATATATTTTTTTTATATTGTTTGACATGTATATCAATTGTTGTTCACTTTAATGATTATGTTTGTTTTTTGACGTGTCATAAGAGGTGCCTGTCACCCTTAATGAATAAATGAGTTTCTGATTCTGATTCTGATCTAAGTGGGACTCATAAGTCGGGGATCAAACCCGCGACCCTTTGAATCAAACGGTCATCTCACACTATGCTTGTGTAAGTGATGTGTTGGATGTAAAAGATAATATTTCGTGTGACAGTCTTACAAAAATCTGCTACTGAAGTCACATTTCAAGGTCAAGACACAAAATAAGAAAGCATCACTCAAATTATTATAATAAAACAAAACTCAGCACACCTCTATAAATCAATAGCGGACGATATGAAAAGATCTCGCATGCTCCTTTATCAAAATTGAGTTTTCAACTATTCGACCTCAAAACGTCTGCCCAACTTATTTCATTTAACCTCTCCTAGGGCTTGCATTCATTAGACGTTGCGTCAAATTAAAAAGGTGTTGATGATGATGATGACGTTGGTTGATTGATTATTTACTAGGTTAATGGATACTAGGAATTTAAAGCCTAAAATAATGAGGTGGCTGCTTTTATACGCATGTAGAGAGTTTGGCGGGATACAAGTGTTCTTTGGTATTGTGTGTGTGTGTTTGTGTGTGTGCGTGTGTGTGTTTCAGTGTATGTGTTGGTTTAGTACGTGTGTGTGCTTGTTGTTGTGAAAATGTAAGTGTGAATTTGTGCAAGATTAAATTTATTTTTGATGTGAAAGTGTAATATATACTGGATATATACTGGATCTCATATTTAATAGACTATTGAAGAAGCAAATTAAGAAAGATTCACCAAAAGAAAAATACTATTATACTAAACTCAGCACTCCTTTACAAATTTAAAGCGAATGATAAAATATGAAAAGATCTCGCATGCTCCTTTATCATTCAAAATTGAGTTTTCAACTATTCGACCTCAAAACGTCGGCCCAACTTATTTCATTTAACCTCTTCTAGGGCTTGCTTTCATTACACGTTGCGTCAATTTAAATAGGTGTTCAATTTAAACTAAGGCTAGGTGCCTTCGTTGATTTATTCTATATTAGGTTATAAGGTGAATCGACACTAGGAATTTAGAGCTTAAAGTAATAAAATAGGATGCGTGGAAATAATTTGCGGATTTTGGAGGGATGTGTGTGTGTTTGTGTGTGCGTGTGCGTGTGCGTGTGTGTGCGTCCATATCGGGTCAGCCTTTTATTTATTTATTTATTTATTTATTCTTTTTTGCACAAAAGGCGGACTTAATGCCTCAAGGCATTATCTGCCATTCAACCATTGGGTAGTATTGAAAGGCAACGAAAGGGTGCAGAAACATGATAAAATGATCGATATAAATTGAAAAAAAAGGGAAGAAACTTAATTAAATTACTCATAAGAGTAGCAGAACCTACTAAAAATAAACATAAATGCTAATTGTTTTATATTATTTCGCATTAACACATGCTTGTGAAATATATATTTTTATTTTTAAAGAAAAATGGAAAGAAAAATTTGACTTCAGGCGAGACTCGAACTCGCGACCTACTGGGAATCTAGTCCAGCCGCTCTTCCAATTGAGCTACTGAATGGGGCTCCACCAATCAAGCACGATGAATGATATTGAAGTGCTTGACAGCATGCAATTTACTACAATCCATAACTATATAGATATCCAATAATCTAAAACGGATTGTATTTGTATTGGCAGTGATTGTGGGATGGACAATAATACGTATTGGATATAATTTCACGTGAAATTGAACGTTGGACACTGATTACATTTGCATTTAATTGGAGTTGCGAATTATCTGTGTTTTCATTTTCATTGTTATAGTTGTGTGGAAACGTGAGTTGACTATGTTCATTCATAATTATTATTGTATTGTGATGTAGGTACATGGTGGATTGCATTTGCTTCCTAAATTATTATTTACTTTCAGTAAATAAAATTATCGTATTATAAGGCAATATTGCCTTTTGTCATTTTACTCTCATTCGCGCAAAACATCCATCCAACCAACAGCATATTATTAAGGTCAATGTCAACAGCTTTGGCAACGAAAGGGTGCAGAAATATGATAAAATGATCGATTTAAATTGAAAAAGGGGAAAAAACATAAATAAATTACTCATAAGAGTAGCAGAACCTACTAAAAATAAACATAAATGCTAATATATAGTATAAATAAATACGATACATATTGAATATAATAAATAAACAATAAAAAAGATATATGTAAATTATAATGCAAACGTATAAATAAATTTTAAAATAAAAATATATAAATATGAATATCAGATATGTATAGATATGAAATAGTAAGTATTATTCGCCATGATCTATGAAATAAATTATTATTTACTTTCAGTAAATAAAATTATCGTATTATAAGGCAATTGCCTTTTGTCATTTTACTCTCATTCGCACAAAACATCCATCCAACCAACAGTATATTATTAAGGTCAATGTCAACAGCTTTAATAAAATTTGATACCTACCTACATTAACTTTAAAAAAAATTGCTTCACCAAATTACATTTAAGAATAATTTTGATACTGACATTCGATAAAAGTCAGTGTATGTTTGCATCCATTCAATATAATAATATAAACTTTCGTTCTTGAAAATAAATAAAACTCAAGCTCAAAAATTTATTTAATCACGAGGGAATATTAGAATTTGCTTGTGATAGATCAAATTTCAAAATATAAAATTAAAGCTAAAAACAAACGATACGTTGATTAATATGTCAAAGTAAACAAAAATAAAAAAAATAATGGTCCAAAAGTACTTAATAATAAAAATAGGTATCAACAGAATGTCTTATACTCTCTTTTACAAATGGCAAGACAAAAGATTCGAAAGATAAAAGCTAAATAAAAGAATATGGGACATTCTTTGTCATTCACTGGCAGAGTTCCAAAGCCCACATTACTGAGAAAAAACCTGCTAAAACAAAACTCAGTAGGGTCTTTTCAAAATATGAATTAATAAAATTTACCTGATAATTAGTCTGCACCACGACTGCCCTAAAAACTATGGAAGCATCCTGTACGCGCGTCTCTAGCGGCCTCTCACCAAACTTTGGACACTGACTGTCACAAACTATAGTCTGACACAAGAACAAAACAACAACGAACAAATCTTTATTAGAAATGCCCTCGGCGGGGCATCGTTTGTTTGATGCCATTCTCGCCTCTATATCTACTACGTTATATGTGCGATTGGCGCGTCCATTGCTGGCGTTTCGCTCGTCTCTTCTTCTGTCGTTTTCTGCTTTGCATTTTTTATCTGAAACAAATGACATTTTATTATTAGCGTTGTCGTCATCTAATTGGGGCTTATGCCCTAGGTTACGAATGAAGGATTAATTTATATTTCTGTGGAAATGGTATTGAAACATTCTTGCAATATAGAACAGACTTTAAATCGGCAAATTTCTTTGTAACATTACTTCAATCTGGATTGTTGATCGAAGGATTTGTTTTTTTTTAAATGTATTATTTACATACTGTAAAAATCCAAGACGTCAAAATCTATTAGAACTATCTATAGGAGATATGGATATATACAGAAAGGGACCACATTATAAAGCTGTAAAATTATATATTAGTATTCCAAATAATTTGAAAACTGTAACCAATGGTAAGCAATTCCTTAAGAAACTTAAGTCCTTTTTAATAATATATAATTTTTCACTATCTAACGCTGTGACATATAATGCCATTAATCAAGAATGTATTAAATACCTACAAATGACAATATTATGTACCTATATTGATAAATTAATATGACTACAAGACGAATCACTCTGTACTCCATATTGCGATGTCCTATAGAAAGGTCCCATATACCTACTTAACTACCTACTGAAGTTGATGTAAGTGCTAAATGTATAAGACCTGTAATGTAATGTATATGTACATGTTGGCAATAAATAAATTGAATTGAGGATCAGTTAAGAAATATCAAAAGATGTATGTATGTTTTTTTCACGCCAAGTCCTTTACGGCCTGACACACTTCCCTGGTTACTAATACATTCATCATTCTCTTCATACATGCACGCCGATTCCTAAGATTCACCCCACCCTCAGACAGTACTCGACCTATTTGATCAAGGTAGGTCATTCTTGATGTTCCTAGGCCGCTACAACCTTTGAAAAAACGGTAGATACAAGGTAAAACGACATCATAGGTATTTTGTGATGTGATGTTGTGATAGTATGTGTGGTGATTATGGTCATAGAGCTGTTATTGATAAACTGTACGCAGACATTGAACATGCTTTGTGTGAAGCGGCTTTATTAAACAGACATAATAACAATAGGCATCGCAAAAAGAATGTTATAGGTTGGAACAAACATGTGGCCGATGCTCACCGGGAAGCTAAACATAAGTTTTTGTTGTGGGCGTTTTATGGAAACCTTGTTCTGGTAGCATTTATGATGATATGTGCAAGGCTAGGAAAACGTTTAAATCGCGGTTAAAATGGTGCCAAGACCATGAAGCCCAAATAAAGATGGATATTTTGGCTTCACTTCACTCTAAGCACGACTTTCGTGGTTTTTGGAAACACACCAATGAATTGCAAGCTAGACCGGGAGTTCCTGTGAGCATTGGTGGTGTAAGTGAGCCAAGAAAGATAGCGAATCTGTTTAGGCAACATTTTTATGTACAACCTCCTTTGGGGCCTTCGCTGTCTGGACTCGATGTAACGACCGGCATGTCATTAGGAATAAAGTTTATGTCCAATGAGATCGCACAGACTATGAAATCTATGACTGAGGGGAAATCTCCTGGACATGACGGGCTTAGCATCGAGCATCTGCGCTATGGTCAGCATGTGCCTAGAGTTCTCACATTATTGTACAGTTTTTGTATGAGCCATAGTTACATACCGAGTGAGATGATGCGAACAGTAGTTGTACCTATTGTTAAAAATAAGACTGGTGACCTCGCAGACCGTTCTAACCATAGGCCCATTTCACTGGCTACTGTGATCTCCAAAGTGTTCGATGGTTTGCTTAATGCACGATTAAATAAATTTATAACTTTGCACGATAACCAATTTGGCTTCCGACGGGGTTTATCAACAGAGAGTGCAGTGTTGTGTGTTAAGCATGCCATCACGTACTACACAGAGCGTGCAACCCCAATTTATGCATGCTTCTTGGACCTATCTCGGGCATTTGATCTGGTGTCCTATGATGTGTTATGGAAAAAACTGGAGAAATACACATTGCCAAAGGAAATGACTAACATATTTAAATTTTGGTACGCAAACCAGATCAATTGTGTACGTTGGTCAGGAGCTGTTTCTTGTCCGTATAAGTTGGAGTGCGGTGTGAGGCAGGGTGGATTAAGTTCTCCAACGCTCTTCAACATATACTTAAACGATTTGATAGACGAGCTCAGCAGCACCAGGGTCGGTTGTCACATAGATGGTATCTGTGTGAATAATATCAGTTATGCAGATGACATGGTGCTGCTGAATGCGTCTGTCTGTGGGTTGCAAAAACTGGTAACCATATGTGAGGGCTATGCTCATATAAATGGTCTCAGATATAATGTTAAAAAATCTGAGATCATGATCTTTGAGGCGGGAGGAAAGAAACCCGAGTATGTACCACCAGTATGCATTAATAATACGCCATTACTTAGGGTACAAAAGTTTAAGTATCTCGGTCATATACTTACTCCAGACCTCAATGACGATGCCGATATTGAGCGAGAACGTAGGGCGTTGTCGGTAAGAGCGAACATGCTGGCTCGCAGGTTTGCACGCTGCTCACTAAATGTGAAAATTGCTCTCTTTAGAGCCTATTGTTCAACTTTTTGTACTTGCAGCCTGTGGGCTAGATATACTCAAAGATCGTATAACGCCCTACGTATTCAATACAACAACGCTTTCCGGGTACTAGTTGGGCTGCCCCGTTTCTGTAGTGCATCAAGTATGTTTGCAGATGCGCATGTAAATTGCTTTTACGCAACTATGCGTAAAAGATGCGCTTCCCTGGTGTGCAGAGTGCGGGCCAGCCCAAAGAGTATCTTAAATATGATCGCAAGTAGACTGGATTGCATGCATGTTAACCACTGCAGTGCCTTATCGCATGGGTTGAGCCGGTAGTGTGCCGCTGATGTTAAAACTTAAGTCTTTTTATACGTAGCAGAATTTTAAGTTAATTATGAGTTAAAAAGTTTTTATAGTTTATATTATACTAGCTGTTGCCCGCGACTTCGCCCGCGTGGATGTCGTTTTATAATCCTGAATTTTCTTTGCTATAAACCTCAAGGAGCCCGAGACCTTTCCAACGAATGCAAAACCGTGAAAATCGGTTCGTGCGTTCTGGAGTTATAGCGTCAGGAAGGAAAACCCGACTTATTTTTATACAATACTAGCTGTTGCCCGCAGCTTCGCCCGCGTGGATCTCGTTTTATAAATATTTTTTCCTGAATTTTCTTTGCTATAAACCTCACGGAGCCCGAGACCTTTCCAACGAATGCAAAACCGTGGCAATCGGTTCGTGCGTTCTAGAGTTATAGCGTCAGGAAGGAAAACCCGACTTATTTTTATATAGTAGATTATATTATATTGAGTCCTGGTCACTTGAATAAATGATGATGATTATTATTATTATCATTAAAACAGCTTAGAAATAATTGTCTAAAGAACATAAAGAACTTTGACATTTAAAATATTGTTTTTTTTCCTAACAACAATAGAAGCACTCCATACTAAATTTCAATTTCAAACTCAAAAATTCCGGACAGTTAAAAATATTGAAAATATAACTATATACATATATAATGTAGGTAAATTAAAATATAAATAAGGTACCAGGAAATATTTTTCTGTTTACTAGATAATAATTATTTCAAAGCTATTTTACCGTTTTATTTTTTTTGTACTCGTCATACCCTGGTCCATTGAAGTCTATATTATTAGCACAGTCTAAAGAAAACGAACGTGTAATTACCTACAGTCATCCAACGAACGTGTAATGTCAGAGCAATCGTGCGGGGCGCGCGACGCGAGGGACGGAGGGGGCGGTACCAAGTAGCCCATACAAAAACTGTCATCTACTTGCGAGATTTAAAATTTCTGGAATTTCCTTTTTTACTAAGTTTTTGGAAAGATGATATTGAAATATTCGATATCATATTCACTGTTAATATTTTATTCTAATTTTCATTTATTTATAATGTCTGTTATATTTTACACTTTATGTACATACTTACTTCACAAAACGATTATTTTTTTAAAGAAAACTCTAAATATTTTTTTTGTTTGTATGTATTTGATATTCGGATTCGGATCAGATTCGGATATTGGACGGAGTTAAAAGGGTATGGATGAATATTAGGATCAGTACATTATAATTGTTAGAATTCCGGCGTACTGATAGACGGCCCAACTGGAATACTGGTAGATTGATGATAGACTGGTAAATTTTTGATAGGTTGAGATATTTATACTTTGATAGATTTTTCTATTTTCTGGAGGCTTCCCAGTACCTCAAAGTTTGGTAAAGTGCCCGGAGATGTCAACAGGCTCGCCGCGTGTTACATGGGCCAAAACGTGACCGGCGAATCGAGGATGTATGCATAAATCCGATTTACCTCGCCCTACCCCTTAGGGGATTACAGGCGTCATGTTTTTAGGATTTTTATAGTATATGTTTAACGTCATCTGACGCGTTACAAACAACGTAAATTAAAACCAAAAACGTGACAACCTTAATGAATTTGCGTTTTTATGGGTGAAAGCGGCATATTGCAAAACTTCATAGGCGATAAATTACTGTATGTACTTATACTGTGTTATTAGTATAAGAAACCTGCATGAATTCTGGCAAGGAATAAACCAAGCTGAAACATTTATTGAATGACAACTGCCAAACATTTATAAACATTTATTTATAATCCCAACTCCCTTCACATCAAGCCGTAAACTAAGTAGATATAATAAAAAAAACAGTTTTATAACAATGTGTCTGTAAGGCCCAACAGATAGCCGCCTGGGGGGTCGTTCAACAAACGAACGGCGTGGTGAAAGCCTAGGAAAGGAAGGTTGGAGTCAAATTCTTAGATATTGACTTTTGTTTCTGAATGTTTTATGATTCCGTTAATCTTACTGCGCTGGATACGTGAACTATTATTTTATTAATATTTTTTCCAATTATAAAATTATTTAATATTATAAGCGCGCATGACCCCGCTAGTGTAGATTGTAAGCGATGTACTCAGTTAAGCGATACGGGCGCGATCCAGTGTGTGACGCGTGACCGCTAGTGGCAAATTAAAATGCGCGTTTGTTAAAACTTGTCGATGGCCTTATGAGCGGTTTGAAAACAACCGACAGCAGGTTGGCCACTAACCCGTATCTCCAACAACTCGTGCCCAGCACTGGGACGTTTCAAGGGTTAGGGTTATATTAGGCAAGCGTCGGGACGTGGCGACGTGGCGTTGTGGGCATTTTTGGGGAAGGCTTTGTCCTGCTGTGGACGTTCTTCAGCTGGAGTGATGATAATTTTTACCCTGTACCCTTAATTTTTCTTACCTGGTGGCTGTAACATACAGGATACTTTTCACATTCAGAGGTTCCTTAGAAAAATTTTAAGTACACGCGGACGAAGTCGCGAGGAAAAGCTAGTACATCATATATTATGAATAGTTAAGGAGCGGGCCTACCACGGCTTAACTGTTCATCGGCATGGAGAGGCTGCGCACATGTTAACTTCGCTTTATATTAAATTGTATGTGGTAGTGTCCACTGCAACCCACGAAGAGGCTACACATGAATTGACGTCATTGATGCATGCGCGGCTAGCTCAAATAGGCGGTTACATAGCTGAACGCTATCAACGTGGGTCTACGTTTCCACTGGAAGTACACGAATATGGCCCATGTCAATGTACAGCTCGCTTATCTATCCTTGGATTGCAGTGGGACGTGCGTAGTCTCCGTGCGCCGTGCCACGCCACGCTATACATTATTCGTGGGTCTTCATGTACTTCAGTGGAAAACATTGACCTACGTTGTCAAACATATTAATACACGCAGCTAAAATGCGCCGCGTATCCGTGCACAGCATGCGTCGCGGTGGGCCCGCGCCTTTACTACTACCTAATCGTCTCAGTAATGATAATATCATCAATTTACAGATTAAGTTAATGGCAAGTTAAAAAGGAAGTGTAAGGCAAAAACATTGTAAGTTTGCACAATTTATCAAGCATCTCCTCTTAATCCATCAGATAGAGCCTACTTAAGGCCTACATCGTGTCAGATGAGCCCCTAAACCCCTAAATGGGTATTCGTCTCTACTTAGATAAGGGCGCGTTTGCAAATATACTTAATAATATAATGGATCCGGAAAAACCCTCCTAAATATGATAACAGCCAGACCCTATGTGAGATATGAAGCCAGAATATCGTATTTCTGGTGAGGGTGTATTTTGTGTGGGCTTTTATACGATGCGAAAATTATTTATACACTGTACCTACAGTTTTCTAACTTTTTGTTCGCTGTTCAGCTTGCAACGTATAGGATTTGTTTAGCGTAACTTTTATAAAAACAAGCTGTTGCTTCTCACATATGAGTTTTAATATGATGAAGTTCGTCTTTTCAATAATAAATTTAAAAGTGAAACGAAAGCGTCGGGACTTTAAAACCCCATCACCTTCTAGTTTTTTTAACTGACTTCAAAAAAAGGAAGATGTTCTCAATTCAAACGAATTCAACGTCTGGATCTTTTTTTTTATGTTTTTTTTTGTTATTTGGCTTGACTTTTGTGTATAATACGTACCAAATACAGCTTTCTAATACGTATCAAGCATACAGTTCATATTAATCATAAGTATTCGTGTAGTTTAGCTATGGAGTCGGGACGTGACGACCTCAAAGCCTACTAGCGGAAGAATTTTCTTCCACTGGAAGAGAATTTTTCCACTAGCGCAGTCAGTCAACCGAACCATTCCAAGGGCGGTATAATAATAAAAATCGCCAATCCGCCTGGCAAGTGTGGCGATTATGGGATATATTATTATATTTTTTTTGTTTATAGAAGTGTCAAACAAGCATGCAGTTCACATTGATGTTAAGTGATGACTGTAGCCTATAGACACCCACATAATTTTATTTCATTACCACTTCTGAGGCCTAAGGTGATATGCCTCTGTGCGGGAAATTACAGGGCCGTACATTACCACCTGACCGGAACACGATAGTGCTGAACACTACCATTTAGCGGCAAGTATATAAGGTAATGCGGTGGTGCCACCAGTAAAAAACACATATTCTCCCCTAATGACGCACAACACTGTTGTAAGTGTCTTTGAGGGAGGCTTTGTGCAACAGTGGACGTGTATCGGCTGGAAAGATAATGATGCTGAATCATGTAGTAGATTAATTGGATAATGCGGTTGTGCCTACGCCCTTTAATTCTATCATTGGATCTCTACCATCACTAAATATGATTTATTAGAACCTCAATTTTGAGGATTTTGTCCAGCAGTGGACGTATTTTGGTTGTAATAATAATGACGAAGAGAGACATTTTAATCTCTTTAATTTCACTCTATTTTCAAATTTTCATCTATTTAGTTTTAAAGACATAACAGATATTAAACAGGGTTAAATATATCTAACTCATAAGTCGTCAAAGGTGAGTTGTGTACGTTAAGACTAACAACGTTTGTTCGATAAGAAATAAAATCGTTTCAAATGGGACTTCTATCAATTGTTATCACTACGTTTCATAGGTATATTTTTTCATAGGTACAGACGTCAGTTGTTTACGTAACGTGAAGTAAAGAAGTATGAGAACTGCAAATTCTATTTATTATTTTTTGTTTGGTAAAAAAATATATAAAAAATGGCACCACAAGTTTGATAAGTAACAATATCTAGAGTGTACCTCTAGTTTTTGCTTGTAAAAAGTTGTTTGTAGTTCGTTGCTATGGACGTTGTCTATCTTGATGAGCCAGTTAGGTACCTTCGATCTTTTAATTATCAGTACAAAATTAATTGTTTCATATTACTTCGCATTAACACATGCTTGTGAAATATATTTCATTTAAAGAAAAATGGAAAGAAAAATTTGCGAAAAAAAATTTTAATGCGAAATAATATACAACAATTGTTAAGGGTAAAAGCGACTTCTTTTCGATATTCAATAAACTGCAAAGTCTATTATATCGGTTGCCTAACTAGCATAGTTGACAATAGATGGCGCTGCTGCTACCATAAAGCAAAGCAATAAATGTGAAGGAAAGATTTAACAAATCGGGCAGGACTTCAGTAGCTCAATTGGAAGAGCGGCTGGACTAGATTCCCAGTAGGCCGCGAGTTCGTGTCTCGCCTGAAGTCAAATTTTTCTTTACATTTTTCTTTAAATGAAGTACTTAATTAATTTATTGTTATAAAATACATTTATATATGAAATAGATACTGCAGTTTCACCCGTAAATTTTAATGCAAACTGTAATATTTCAACATCTTATAAGTTAATATCATAAGACCCGTTCTGAAACTCGAGCGCTTTTTTAGTTTTTTTTTACTGGTGGTAGCGCTCCAGTGACGGAGCTCGGGGGCGTAGGCACCACCGCATTACCTAATATACTTGCCGCTAAATGGTAGTGTTCAGCACTATCCTGTTCCGGTCAGGTGGTAATGTACGGCCCTGTAATTTCCGGCACAGAGGCATAACACCTTCGGCCTCAGAAGTGTTAACGCATCTGCATTTTGACCTCTGGTCTTTGTGCATAGACATAGGCTGCAGTCATCACTTAACATCAATGTGAACTGCATGCTTGTTTGCCACTACCACTACATAAAAAAAAGTATTATGAGTAAATTGAAATAGCCGGAACAATGTTTGAACCCAATTCAGTTGGTGACAGCTTATTTAGTCTGCTGAAAACTAATTAAGGTTCTGAGTTGTGATATTGTTACGAATTAAGTGTAATAGGCAACTACCTTTACAATACACGGCGAAATTTTTGTCCTAAGATCCTTTAGTTTTCTGCTCAGGGTTTCATTGTGATTGCTCGTTAGCTGTGAGGGATATTTACGGGTATAATGGATTCTGAAAACTTAACAAAAAAATGCACGAATCTTCATCTATACTGGGTGTAAGAAGACCTCTTCCTAAATGAAAAGATCGATGTTATGACAATATGAACAAGCAATGTACAGCGTACATATCCTAAGAGTCGCCCACGCAACGCACACCGTGAGTCGACGGCTGGCCGCTGATCCATCGTACTAGGCTAGCGCAGCTGAGCGAGTGTTGACCTCGAGCGTATTACGATGTTTTATTTCATAAAACTTACATTGCGCTTTTAGAGAAAATAGGTAAAGTGGGTTTGTTGATTTATGGAATTATTTAATCATGGCAACCCATTATACGTCCCACTGCTGGGCACGAGTCCTTCCCCTTTTTGGGGGAGGCCTGGAGCTTACTCCACCACGCTGCTCCAATGCGGGTTGATGGATATAAGGGTTAATGGCCAACCCGCTGTCGGACGTTTTCAAACCGCCCATAAGGTTTTAACCTCCGCCAAGGTTTTAACGACTGCTATCTATCGATAGCAACCGGGACCGACGGCTTAACGTGCCCTCCGAAGCACGGAAACGCGCGTTTTTAATTTGCCACTAGCGGTCACCCATCGGTATTCGCTTAATCGAGCAGATCGCTTCCGATCTTCACCAGCCGCGGGGCCATGCACGCTTCCATGGAATTAAAATTACACGTTACAGTACACAAAAATAAAAACTGATAATAATTTACATGAAATTATTTGAAATATAAAAATATATTTTCTTACGTCGTTGTATCCAGAATCATGAGTGTTAATACTAGTTTTTTTTTTTCGAAAGCGTTCTTTGAACACCTATATTAGCACAATGGTAATAAAAAGATAAATTCATATTATTTTGTAACGGAAAAGATAAAAATAAGAAAAAGTTGTTTAACCTCTACAAAATTGAAAATACTATAAGAAAAACAATTCCAAAACCCAAGCTCTGTCAGATTATAGTGGTTAGTTAGTTCCATAAGCCGTTGTTTTATAACAACAAAATAAAACGAAAGCAAGTTATTCGTTGAAACAAGGGTAAAACAGAAATGGCCGACTCAACCCGCAAGCCAGAGTCAGCTGCTCGAGGTCTGCTGTAAGGCCCATCGCATACCAGTAGTGTTTTTTATTATTTTAAAAAACTTAGACAATTTAGAACTTAGAAGTCTCTATTATTTTAATTTGTATTTACCACCATGAGACATAATATACGTGATAAGAGGGCTGGTCCATTTTTTGCACAAAGAAAAGACCAGCCCTCTGAAGATATTCCGGCTTAGAAGCTGCGCGTAGTTATCACTCCAGTCCAAAGATGTCCACTGCTAGACAAATCTATCGCCCACAACAGTGTGGCGCATCAATAAGGCAAAGTATGCCATAATCGCCACGCTTGGCTAGGCGTACTGTTCTAAGCGAAATATTTAGTTTTAAAATCTGAAATATCACTATATCGCATATTTATGTATGTATGTATCTTCACGCCAGGACCCTAGCGGGCAGAGTGTAGAGCGCTAGATATCCCGGTACCGACATACCTCTCGTGCCTCGTCTACCTTCATCATTCTCTTCATATATGCCGATTCCTAAGACTTTTGACCTCACCATCAGACAGAACTTGACCTATTTAGTCATGGTAGGTCAGTCTTGGTCTTCCTAGGCCTCTGCAACCATTCACATTAGCATTGTATATCGCATATTTACATTTTTGAAATTTGTAGTGTGAGATGAGCCTTAAGCGAAGAAAGATATAAATAATGCCTGGGGAAATGATAGATCAGAATAAAACGGAACAATCGTTTTTATAAGGGCGTTCTATTCTGCTGAATTGGTTGTATTCAAATTATACGAAAATGTATGTGAATAGAAAACTGTACCCTACGAATTTGGCTAGAAATCAACTTGAAACTTCACACATAATTCCTTTTATTTCTGATCAATAATTAAAGTTCTCTTCTGTTTTAAAGAGTAAGAAAATGTTTCTGCGATCATCCACTAATTTTGCAATAAAATTAAATACACAGGGTAATTAAAAAAAAAACAAATAAAATAAAAAAAAATATTGTTTAAAATTATTATTATATAAAATTATTATTGTGTTAATAAAAATGTAATTATAATAAAACGGTGAACAATCCCGAGAAATTAAATGACATTAATTCTAGTAGCGTATCGTTCAGTTTTGAATTTTAGCATTGTGCTTTTAGCATTCGATGTTGCCGGATATTTCGTATCTCGGACAGCAGAATGTCATATAATATTATTATATGTCATATGTTATAGCTACAAAGTTTGGGGTTTTATTTTAAAAGATTGGAAAAAAATATTAGGTATAATTATAGGTAAATATAATATAAGTTTATGTAGTAAACTTGTGTTTATTACCCTGGTAAAAATTAGTCAACGTAGTGATTCACTGCCGTGGTTGACATTGTTTTTAAATTATCTTGAATTTACAGCACCAAAATTGTCAATTCTTTTTCCGGGTAGGCAGAAGTGGAGAGTGGCTGAACACTACCATTTAGCGGCAAGTATATTAAGTTATGTCACATTATTGCGACCATCCACTTCATAAGCAATAAAATAAAATTTAATATAGTAGTTGTTGCCCGCGGCTTCGCCCGCGTGGATGTCGTTTTATGAATAACTAAGTAGCCTATGTTCTTTCCCAAAGTCAGCTCTATCTCTGTACCAAATTTCATTAAAATCGTTCAGTCGTTTGGACGTGAAAAGGCAACAGACAGACAATTTTGCATTTATAATATTACAGTAGGGAAGTAGGGATTAAGGTCATCAGTTTGATATACCATCGAAGTAGGATTAATGAATTAGACACCACAACAATAGAGGAACGCGTTAATAGAACCAATGGTAATTATTATTGTTCAGAATTCCACCTGTAATTTATTACACGAACACTTCAGCTTTTGTTTTCGTCTGCGGCCACCGAAACGGTGGTAAGTTCCGGAGATCGAAATTACAGAGAGTAAATTTCTAAGCGTCCAGCTTTGTATTTTAACGTTTGTAGTGGAAAATCAGTGGAATGGCGGCAGTTGAGCAATTAGCTTTTGGCGCTGCCGCGTTGCTGGAGAAATCGGTTGAGAATCGCCTGGAGAAATATCAAATTAGTTTGTAATTTTGGTCAGTAAATGTATTTTTTTTTTTTTTATGTAATGGGCGTGGCAAACAAGCATGCAGTTCACATTGATGTTAAGTGATGACTGCAGCCTATAGACACCCACATGAAGACCAAGGTCAAAATGCAGATGCGTTACCACTCCTGAGGCCTAAGATGTTATGCCTCTGTGCCGGAAATTACAGGGCCGTACATTACCACCTGACCGGAACACGATAGTGCTGAACACTACCATTTAGCGGCAAGTATATTAGGTAATGCGGTGGTGCCTACGCCCGCGAGCTCCGTCACTGAAGCTCTACCACCAGTATATGTATGGCGATCAACAAAATTTACAACTTAGTTTATAACTTTTTCCTTCTATCAATTCCTTCACAAATCTCTTCACTTTACTCTAAATCTTTCACGGTGGAAGCTATCCGTCTATGGAACTTGCTTCCCATTGAAATTCGACAAGCTAATTCAGTTGCAACATTCAAAAAACGACTCTACGATCATTACGTTGCCCAGATCTTTCCCTTGTCGAGTTAAGTCCTGATCTCCTTAAAGTTGCCTATTATTAGTTTTATTATTTTAATATTTTTTTTGTAAGCATTAATTTTACATTCACTTGCATTAGTACACCCCTATTATTTTCATTTACGCAGTTTCCTAAACCCAAAGGTTGTATGGAAGAGATTGCAGTTTTGTGATAAGACCGCCTTTTGTATCGTCTATTTCTTCTATTTTGTCTCTTTACTGTTTTGGTGTACAATAAAGTATATAAATAAAAATAAATAAATAAATAAAACAAGTAATTAGTAAAACTTTTTATGAAATTGTAGAACATTATTCTTGCGCATCGCTATGCTTGTCAATTTTGAAGGCTAAGCCTGGGTTGCACCACAACATTTATTTTGTTAACAACACATCAACATCATTTTAACATTTCGTTGTTGCGAAAAATAAAATATTACAATTTTTAGGGATTTATCTCGCGTATATTAAACTAAAATGATTTTTAAAATCAACCCGACAATGTGCACTTTAACGCTGTATCCACCCGCGTTAAAGAGCACATTGCTGATGTCAAAAACCGAAAAACAGGGAGGTCTGCAGTCTGTGAACACATAGCGGATAAGCCGAACCATTACATCCGGTTTGATAAAATTCAAATACTCGCTAGAGAACACAAACCCATTCCACGAATGGTACGCGAGGCTATTGAAATTAAAAAACACCCAAATTTCAATAGAGAAGATGGATGGCGATTATCAACATCATGGGATCCCATACTTAGCAAGAATAAATCCCAGCCGCAGCAGTCTGCAAGACCTCAACATACCATAAGTAATTATTGTGTTAATCCTGAACGCTACGCAAGGCGTTTACGAAATCGATGGAGGTAGCTACATATAATTTTTTCAAACTTCTGTCAGACAAATGTCACCTCAGTCTGCCCGGGACCACGGAAGCTGAAAAGCGACCGAAACGTCGGGTTGATTTTAAAAATCATTTTAGTTTAATATACGCGAGATTAATCCTTTAAAATAGTTTTATTTCAATGAGTGTAGCTCGCGAAAACCTAAGAACATATCAAAATATTACAAGTATGAAAAAATTTGTTACACGTACCTTACACAGATATCTATAAACTGTTTTCTTTTTTTCAAATATAATCGCAAAATGAACTCAATATAAACAATCAGATATATTTGCCAATTTTCTAAACAATTCATAGTATCCACAAAATAGGCAATTAAATGTAGCCATCAGTTTGACAAATCACGGAACTAAAATTAATGAATTAGACACCAGAACAATAGAGGGACGCGCTAACAGGACCAATGGAAATTATTAGTGTTCAGAATTCTCTCTCTAATTTATTACACGAACATTCCAGCATTTATTTTCAACCGAGGTTACCAAACCATGAACAATTCCAAGAATTAAAATTACGGAGTAAATTTCTAAGGGTCCAGCTTAGTATTTTAGCGTTTGTAGTGGAAAATTTGTTCAATTTTACTTTTAACATTCGATATTGCTGGGACCGTGTCTCGTGCAGTATTAAAGTGTCAAATCAGTTTGCAATCTAACCCCCTTATTCAAAAACGTACATTAGATACGTTAAGCTATAGAATGCTTTGTCTCTGTCAGTTGCAAAAAAATATTTAAGTAATAATTATAATGCAAAAATTTGCTTTAAAAATACGTTTATGAATAAGGGGATTTACTTAAGTAAGTTTGTGATGTATTTGAATCTTCAGGTTAGCTTCAAAAAAGTCAACGTAATAATTTACTGTCGCGAATCCATCCTGAATTTTGTATTTAAGAGCAGTCAGCAGAATAAATCCCGACGTGTCAATTCTATTCTCAGGTAGATAGAAGCGAAGAGTGGTTATAGAATTAAACAGTTTATTATTGAAAGTGCTGCTCTATGCCGTATCCACTAAAAAGACAATAAAATCGTGTTCCGGTCAGGTGGTAATGTAAGGCCCTGTAATTTCCGGCACAGTAGCATAACACCTTAGGCCTCAGGAGTGGTAACGTATCTGCACTTTGACCTTGGTCTTTGTGTGGGTGTCTATAGGCTGCAGTCATCACTTAGCATAAATGAGAACTGCATGCTTGTTTGCCACTTTCATTACATAAAAAAAAACACCCGACCGCGCCCGTAATGCTTTACCGAGTAGATCGCTTACGATCTACACCAGCTGCTGGGCCATGCGCGCTTCTAAACTGCAGGCGGACAGGTAGACAGACAGACAGATGGACTTGGCAAAAATACAAGGATTCCTTGTTTACTAAGGAACCCTAAAAGTGGAATCAAACATTCACATCTTTCCAAGAAACATTGCCGTATCCACATAAAAGGTAATAAAATTATATACGTCATTAGTTTGACAAACCATCAAACCAGGATCATTGAATTAGACACCATAACAATAGAGCCAAGTGTTAACAGGACCAATAGAAATCATTATTGTTCGGAATTCCCCTGCTAATTTATTACACGAACACTTCAGCTTTTGTTTGCGACTGCGGCCATCGAAACGGTGAACAATCCCGAGAGTTGAAATTACGGAGTGAATTTCTAAGCGTCCAGCTATGTATTGCGTTTGTAGAGGAAAATGAGTTCAATTTTGTTTTTAACATTCGATGTTGCTGGGACCATCGTGTATCGTGCAGTATTAAAGTATCAAATAAGTTTGCAATCTTACCCCCTTATTCACAAACGAACATTAGATACGTTTTAGCTATAGAATGCTTTGTCTTTGTCAGTTGCATTGTCCAATGTGCAGGATAGAAAAAGACAAAGGAGTAAACACTAAACACTTTAGCTAAAATACGTCTATGAATAAGGGGGTTAGTGTTTAAATTTTTTAAAGTTTGTGATGTATTTGAATCTTAAGGTTGGCTTCAAATTAGTCAACGTAATAATTAACTGTCGTGAATTCATCCTGAATTTTGTATTTAAGAGTGCAGTCAGCAGAATAAATGTATCTTGACCCGTCAATAAAAAATAAATCAAATAAATGTTTTCTTTTCTTTTCTTTTTTTTTTTTTCAATTCTATTCTCAGGTAGGTAGAAACGACGAGTGGTTATAGAATTAAGTATTTTATTATTGCTGGTCCGATTCGAAAAATTATTTCAGTGTTAGATAGCCCATTATCGAGGAAGGCTTTAGGCTATATAACATCACGCTACGATGAATAAGAGAGGGTAGGTAACATTGCAACCGCGCGTAGCCGGGGTGGGCCGCTAGTAAAATTATATACGTCATCAGTTTGACAAAGCATCAAACTAGGATCAATGAATTAGACACCATAACAACAGGACCAATGAAAATTATTATTGTTCGGAATTCCGCCGCTAATTTATTACGACTGCGGCCACCGAAACGGTGAACAATCCCGAGAGTTGAAATTACGGAGTGAATTTCTAAGCGTCCAGCTTTGTATTGCGTTTGTAGTGGAAAATTAGTGGAATGGCGGTTATTATGCTTCTAGCATTCGCCGTTGCTGGAGACATCGTGTCTCGTACAATATTGTGAAAATGTCAAATTAGTTTGCAGTTTTGGTGGCTCAAATTTTGAAAATTTTGAATTTTAATCTTACTTTATCACTATTTTGTCTGAGGGTGGGATGAATATTCTTAGGAATCGGCGTGCATATATGAAGAGAATGTGTATAAAAGAAGCACGGGAGGTGTGTCAGGACCGGGATATCTGGCGCTCCACACACTCTGTCTATCCCGTAAGGGAACTGACTTGAAGGTACATATATACTTTATCACAACAAAGTGCAAACAAAATCCATATGAAGACGGCAACTTCACTAAAACTGGCATAATATATTTCTGATATCGACCTGTTATAGGGAAAATGTTTGTATATACAGGGTAAAATAATATCTAACGCATAAATCGTCAAAGGTGAGTTAGGTACGTTGAGACTAACAACTTTTGTTCTATGACTTTTGCCAAAACGCAGTACACCACATGATAAGAAATAAAATCGTCTCAAATGGGACGTCTATCAATTGTTAGCGCTACGTTTCATAGGTATATTTTTACCCAGCAGGTACCTGCAGCACAGTAGATAGAACAAAACTGTGCCTGCAGCCTTGACTAGATCGTCGGTCCATCTTGCAGGTGGACGTTTACCGATACGTGGTCTCCACTCGAGAACCTTTCTGCCCCAGCGGCTATAGGTTCTCCGAGCTATGTGCCCTGCCCATTGCCACTTGCTAAGACACTCAATGTGAAGTTAAGAAGTATTAGAATTGCAAATTCTATTTATAATTTTTTGTATGGTAAAAAAAAATTGTAATTAGTAAAAGTTGTATAACAAAAGTGTAAGTCTTGATGAGCCAAAGCCTCCCTTTAAGAATTATGCGCTATTTACAAGTAACCCTGTATAATGGTGATTTCAGAATGACCTAATTTTCCATGTTTTTTCTCCAAGGGTTAGAAGCAAACTTAAAATCATCATCATTTCAGCAAAAAAAAATTTAACTATAAAACAAAAGAAAAAACTTCATCACAACGACCAGTGTGCATCATACCATAATCGCCACGCTTGGCATGTGTGTTGGCAATCGCAGTGGCGGTTGTATTATCGAGAGACACTGCAGCTCTCTCCACGTAATTGCATTTATTTATTTTTTTAATCTACACTAATATTATTATTTATATTTATATTATTATTTAACTGCCTCGGTAGCCTAGTGGTAACAGGCCACTACTACTACGCTGAGGTCCTGGGTTCGATTCCCGGGTAGGGGGTTATCAGAGATAATGGTGAAAAAGCCTTTATCTCTGGTTCTATTGGGATTTTTCCATTTTCTGGAAATTTCCCAGTACCTCAAAGTTTGGTTATGTGCCCGGAAATGTCAACAAGCTCGCCACCTGTTACATGGGCCAAAATGTAACCGGCGAATCGTGGGTGTTTGCATGTATGCTTGAATGCATGCATTTACCTCTGCCTACCCCTTCGGGGATTACAGGCGTGAAGTTACGTTACTAATATTACAAAGCTGAAGAGTTTGTTTGTTTGAACGCGCTAATCTCAGGAACTACGAGTCCGATTTGAGAAATTCTTTCAGTGTTAGATAGTTCATTTATCAAAGCAGGCTTAGGCTATCACGATAAGACGAATAGGATAGGGTGTAATGTTAGCTAACGCTAGTTGGGTATATTATTCAAACATAAAAACTACGGAACCCTACACTGTGTGGGACACACACAGTACTTGACCGGTATTTCTATTGAAAAATAATTTTAAAACTCCGTGCCTCATTCCTGAACGCTTATTTTCATTAAATTTAGCATGAGAAATATCTATATACTCCCCTATAAAATAAAAATGGGAAGTAAATTGAGATTTTATAGTTATTTTTTGTAAAGGCATAAAAAGCGCTCGTTTTTTCTGTAAAACTTAACCAAATATAGAAATACCTTGTTTATTTTGATACGTTACTGTAAACCTGTAGCGGTATGGTATGCGTAAAAACACCTGAACAGTTTCAATTTATTTTATTTGAACAAAAATTGTACTGTTTTATTACATACTGTGGGTTGTACACCGCGTTATGTGGTAGTAATTTAGTACCTAACGGTGTTTAAGGATTTTAACTTCACGCCTGTGTTCCTCAAAGTAGTAGGCAAAGGTTAATGCATTCATTCAAGCATACATACACCAACACCTACGATTTGCCCGTTACTTTTTCTCCCATGTAACACATGGCGATTCTATAGCCATTTTTTATGGAATGAAGGTGGCAAGCTAGCATGCTAACTAGATACTTACACAAAACCAAAGGTATTTAGACCTGATGTGTTGCGTTACCACAGTTAAGACCTTACTTTTGTCTCTGTGGTAGTTATTACGGAGCCTTACACGAAATCTTAAAAAGACGTTCTTAAAATAAAAACCTCTCCAACCATACCCATGTTAATTACACCCATCTAACCCCCAGACGTGAATTAAAAGCTTGCCATTAGAATTTGTCCCTAAAAAATTGTTCAAATTCGAAGAAACCGTGAGCATTGTCTAAATAAATTGAGTTTTCAACTATGTAATCATATTATTCTAAGAGACTTAAATTCCGACAATTTGCGGAGCCTTTCCTATATAAATTTAAATTACCATTTCAAGATGTCTAATGAATTCTTTGAACCCCCATCTCGCTGTAACAATGCAAATATTCTATTATTTCTATTCGTAAGTAATATTTTAATAAGATGTCATTGATATTTTAAGATTTGAATAAGTATTGTGTTTTTCGGAAACCTTTCTTGCTTTGTTGAATTTGAACGCTAGTGAGATTTTGTAGTTCGTTGAATTGAAAATCTTGTAGAGCTTATGTACAATTAATAAAAAAATATTTTTATAACGTTCATATTTTTAGAGTTTTTAAGTAGGTACTATTTAGATACACATTGGATTCTAACTGACCCAACAAACGTGCTTCTGCCATGCCATAGAGCAATGTGACCCATGTTGCTGTGCCATACATTATATATTAAAGCCATGGCTTGCAATTTTTTTTTTAAATCAAATTTGTCCCATCATCTTGACGTAATTAACATAACTTTTGTTTTGTTCAAATAAATAAACAAATAAACTTTTACGCTCACAGCCCCATACTAGGTATAAAACTATAAACCTGTTTCGTAGGTGCAATTGTACACACAGAACACATGCAATATATAGACAGACAAAGAATTCCTTTTCCTGCATATGTCAGTCAATCAAGACTTCTCTTTTTATTACGATATATGTAGATCTACAGTCTACACCATGTAGCTCGATTTTTTTTATGTAATGAAGTGGCAAACAAGCATGCAGTTCACATTGATGTTAAGTGATGACTGCAGCCTATAGACACCCACACAAAGACCAAGGTCAAAATGGAGATGCGTTACCACTCCTGAGGCCTAAGATATTATATCTCTGTGCCGAAAATGACAAGGCCGTACATTACCACCTGACCGGAACACGATAGTGCTAAACTTTTTTACTGGTGGTAGAGCTCCAGTGACGGAGCTCGCGGGCGTAGGCACCACCGCATTACCTAATATACTTGCCGCTAAATGGTAGTGTTCAGCACTATCGTGTTCCGGTCAGGTGGTAATATACGGCCCTGTAATTTCCGGCACAGAGGCATAACACCTAAGGCCTCAGGAGTGGTAACGCATCTGCATTTTGACCTCGGTCTTTGTGTAGGTGTCTATAGGCTGCAGTCGTCACTTAACACCAATGTGAACTGCATGCTTGTTTACCACTTCCATTACATAAAAAAAAAAAAAAAAAAAAAACACTACCATTTAGCGGCAAGTACATTAGGTAATGCGGTGGTGACTACGCCCGCGAGCTCCGTCACTGGAACTCTACCACCAGTGAAAATATCGATTGAATAGAAAGAATATAAGCAACAACAAATAGTATATGTACAATCGAGCTGAACATAAACAAACTTCAACCCTCGACACGTACACAACTTTGAGCAAATCCATAAATATGTCGACAACTTCCCCCAACATTCATTTCATAAGGCGCTAACTCGCACAAAATTTCGCACCAATAAGCGAAGTTACTATAACAATTAATGAACTGAACCTCCAAAACCAGCGGTACTCGGATTATTATACCCGGAAAAAGCCTGGTCAAGGCTTCTTTCCACAAAAGAAATTCAATTATTCCATTGTGTTCATGATTAATGCAAGGTAACATCCCTTAGCTTGCCATGTACACAAATCTCCAGCAAATATTACGAAAATAGTGGTCAAAAAGTAGAAGTATTTCAAAAATATGTTAATGAAATATTAAATATTTCATGTTTCTTTTTGATTTTTTTCAATGCAACAAAGATTGCGGCAAACAACCATAAAGTTAAAATAGATGTTAAGTGATAACTGTAACCTATAGACACACACCTACACAAAACCAAATGCAGTCAAAATGCAGAGCACCCCTGAGACCTAGTTGTTATGTCTGTGATAGATAAAAAAAAGTTGTAACCATACATTGCAATCTCGTACCATCATCCAGAACACGATAGTCCTGAACACAACCATTTGGCAGCAGGAAGATTAGATAAAGTTTGAATTAAAAATATTCAATATATCGTAGGTATACACAGAGTAAAGTCAAATGGCAAAATACAGTCATTATTACAAAAATATCTTATGTTAAACATGACCAAAGAGTTCCACTATAAGTAGTTACATAATCAAAGCTCATCATACTAATTTAATACCTTAAGGTCTAATGGTTACATAGAAGTACAATTTAAAAATGGTGAACAATAATTTTATTAAAAAAAATAAGACAGTACCTATTAACACAGTCTAAACACACCAACAAACTAACACACACACACACACACACACACACACACACACACACACACACACACACACACACACACACACACACACACACACACACACACACACACACACACATGCACGCACGCACAGAGAGCATAAGTTTTATATTATTTTAAGAAGTTAAATAACTTAAAAGTCTAAATTATTATTTTATCAGCTATATAATGTAATGTTCTTCTTATTATTTTGTTTTTTTTTTCAGTATATAGAAACCAACTTCATATGATACATAATAGAAGGTGATCCCCAAGATACAGGTCGACCTAGTTTGGGGATAATTGATTATAAGTTCAAAATGTAACATGTGTAATGTATGGAAATAAAAAAAGATTATAAAGTAGCGTTTGAGAACTAGTCATGTCACCAGTAAAAAGTTAATTTCTTAAGGCGCCAACTTCTAGAAAATTTGGTACCAATAAGGAACAATACCAATTAATGAACTAAGCTCAAAAACAGAGGTACACGAACGTTAACGTTACTATTTTAATATCGTAACGTACCACGCGAGATCTCGCCAATTTAATATGAAAGTTGGCGAAGAGTGCGAACTGAAGGCAAGTCGGTTTTATTAGATGTTAGAAGTCGGACAAGGAAAATTTGGCGTCCTTGGTGATTCGGAATATATAATATTTCAACACACATGTGTTTCGTAGTAAGGTAGGCAGTATCTTATATAGTATATTTTAACTGGTGGTAGAGCTCCAGTGACAGAGCTCGCGGGTGTTGGCGCCACCGCATTACCTAATTTACTTGCCGCTAAATGGTAGAGTTCAGCAATATCGTGTTCCGGTCAGGAGGTAGTGTACAGCCCTGTAATTTCCGGCACAGAGGCATAACACCTTAGGCCTCAGGAGTGGCAACGCATCTGAATTTTGCCAAGGTCAAAATGCAGATGCGTTGCCACTCCTGCGTCTTTGTGTAGGTGTCTATAGGCTGCAGTCATCACTTAACATCAATGTGAACTGCAATCTTTTTGCCACTTCCATTACATAAAAAAACACATGTGTTTCTTAGTAAGGTAGACAGTATCGTAATAGCTAAGGTAGTATAAGTAAATAGCGTTATCTACATCCATCATTATCATTTCATCCAAAAGACGTACACTGCTAGATAAACGCCTCCCAAAGATTGTCACAAGGAACGGTTCTTGGCCGCCCTCATCCAGCGGTTTCCCGCAACCTTAACCAGGCCGTCGGTACACTTCGTGGAGGGTCTACGCTTCGTCTTCCGGTACGCGGTCGCCATTCGAGAAATACTTATGTGCTCCGCCTGCTGCTACTTCAGTTTCGCTATTCAGTAGACTATGTCGTTTGGTGTGTGTTTTTTTATGTAATGGAAGTGGCAAACAAGCATGAGATTCACATTGATGTTACGTGATGACTGCAGTCTATAGACACCCATACAAAGACCAAGGTCAAAATGCAGATACGTTACCACTTCTGAGATCAAAGGTTAATACCTCTTGTCCTGGAAATTACAGGGCCATACATTACCATCTGACCGGCACACGATAGTGCTGAACATTACCATTTAGCGGCAAGTATATTAGATAATGTGTGTGTTCTCATGCGCATCTCCTCTTTTCTCATTTGATCTCACGGGAAAACTCCGAGCTTAGCTTTCTCCATTTTTCTCTCCATAACAAAATGAGGCTCATGGTGCGCTCACTTTCAGTTACGTATGTCATCACTGGCAACACACACTCGTCAAAGACCTTCTTCTTCAGACCCTGCGGTAAATGGGAGTAGATGTAGCGTAGCGTATAAAAATATTCGTAATCGCCCATCTCTGTTCGAGGGAACCACAGGCCATCACAATTACGGGATTTCCCCGACAGACGTGAAGTTTTGAGTCATGTCATAAACTTTTTCACGAATGTCCAGACGCTTCAGTAATTTGTAGCCACGTTTAAATAAAATGAATTGGATAATAAAGTGTAAAAGTTAGATGTTCTTTGCATAATAAATGAAAGAAATAAATTACGAGTTGCGATAAGTTTTGCATAAAAAACACAAGAACCGTTATTCGAGAATAGCTCCAACTCAAACTTATCCTTGATAATACCGTTTCTACGCACAAGTCTGCTAAAAGTGAACCTACAGATCAGAAATTAAAGAAAATTCCTTTGGTTAGGAATCGAACCCCAGGATAACCAGTCAACCCTAAGGTCGCAGGTTCGATTCCTGCCCGAAGTTACATTTTTCTTTCCGTTTTTTATTCAATTTCTAAAGTTCACTCGCATGTGTTATTGCGAAAAATAAATAGTACAACTGCTGAAAGTTATTGTATTATTGAGTTATATTATATTGATCAAAACAGATCGATTTGTAGTGACAGAAATTAGCTTGATATTATTATATATTAGATAGGTACCTAATATCATGATTACGTATGTATATATACGTCTTCACGCCAAACCCCTAACGGACTAGACAGATGGCGTGGAGCGCCAAATAACCCGGTTCTCAAATACCTCCGAAGCCAACTGTACATTCATCACTCTTTTCATAAATGTAAGCTTTTTTATGTAATGGAAGTGGCAAACAAGCATGCAGTTCACATTGATGTTAAGTGATGACAGCAGCCTATACACCCCCGCAAAGACCAAGGTTAAAATGCAGATGCGTTACCACTCCTGAGGCCTAAGGTGTTACGCCTCTGTGCCGGAAATTACTGGGCCGTACATTACCACCTGACCGAAATACGATAGTGCTGAACACTATAATTTAGCGGCAAGTATATTAGGTAATGCGGAGGTGCCTACGCCCGCGAGTTCCGTCACTGGAGCACTACCACCAGTAATAATTAAGACTATCAAGCTAATTAAGACTTGATCCTAACTTAAGACAGTACTTGACCTCTTTGGTTTAGGTATAAACTAATTATCTCCTTCAAATCCTAGACCAATTCAAAGACAAGTTAACAAAAAATACACATGTACGAAGTAAATAAACCCTGAAGTACAAACCTTTAATTTTGTGTACTCTCCAAACGAGGGTAGGTCTCAGTTGGTTAATTTTGTAGGTTCCTTAATTAGAAGACAATCTAGATACCTAACTTTACTGACATTTACATAGATCGTATAACGATGAAGCCTATTTTCATTAGTGAAAGTAGGTTACAACGTGGCAGTTCGAATATTATTAATAACATTGGGAAGAGACTGCATTTTTACCTCTGATATCCCCATCTGAAACAACTTGTTAAAGTTTACCACAATCAGGTCCATAATTTGGTCGCGAGTGAGTAACAGATAAAAACACTGTCTTTAAAATATTGGTATGGAAGTATATCTAACTCTATCTACTCCTTAGCTGCGATAAAATTGCATAGTTTCTAATTTGAATGAAGTAATGAAGTTTGGACGACTCAAGATAAGACTCGGTAGTAAAGCGTTTCATTAGTTTTTGTATGAGCAAGTTTTAATTATACTGAGATGGAATTGACACGAGATAGGAATGAAGAAAAAAACTTGCATGACTTTAAAATGAGAGCGCTGCTGTTAGGGTTGTCAAACTGTGCTCTTACACATTATTATTTACTGCCGTGCTAAAATTGTGAACTATAGTAGCCATATAATTTGGTCACAATCGTGGGAAAATACAATTACTTTAGTATAATTAAACAATATACTTTTGTTTTTTTGAAGTACGAATCGACCTTTTCACCTCTAGTTTTTAGGGTTCCGTAGTTTACTACTGAAGTGATGATGATGATGATGAATATAAAAATGTGTTAAGTCTTTTGACAAATCATTGAGTATATTTGCTGAGTCTGGTATTACTGATAATTCACTGAGTATTATTGCAAAGATGACAACCCTAGGTGTTGTAGTTATGCTTGAGTATCTGTTGATGGAATTTCTATTCTTACCGATAGAGTAGGTTACACAAGAAACTCAGTATAGTATGAGTACTAGGTAGGCTTTGTTTGTTACTCAAGTGATTAAATTAGATTCAATTCATTTTTGTGATTCCAGCCTGGTGGAAAAAAAAATAGTTGTCTGTCTATTCGTGTATCCATCTGTCGTAGCAAATTTGCTTGGAAATTGAGTGATTGGTTGAGTAATAATTTTAGAAAGTACTAGTATACTATTTTAGTATACCAGTAAGTAATTTTTTTTTTTTGGTTCAAATATGGACGTATAACATTTGTGAAAAAAAAAATGCCTAGGCCGCTTTTCAGTAACCTTGCCTTGCTTATTCATCTCACATGTCATGGGTGGCAGAGTTAGTTAGTTTGATTTTCCCGTTTATTTCTGCCCAGGTTGCGTAAAGTGTGAAACGGACTTCCCTCTCAGTTGTTCTCTAAGTCCTAAGTTACAATATGAAGTTCTTCAAAAATGACGTCAAAAGAGTCCTTCAGGGCTGACAGCGCTAGTATTGCAAATATTTATTTATTTATTTAAACGTTCTGCACAATTAACGCACAAGAGGCGGACTAAATGCTACACATATTCTCTACCAGTCAACCTTAGGGTTGTGTAGAAAACGTAGATTGGTAGTGCATTGAAAATGCGTAGGATACGGTAAGCTAAAAGTCATTATATAAAAACATATTTCATGAATAAATACGACTAAACATAAGGAAATACATAGAGGAAAATAAATACATAAATATTCACAGGCGACAATGACCAGTTTCTCTCAGGTGGTCTTTCTGCTTGTTTATCAATCTTATGACAAAAAATACCTTACAAAAGAAAACTCTAATGTTGGTTATTTTTAAGGCTGCTCAAAGAAAATAGAGTAACATCTGTTAAATTAAAGTCACAGTCGAAAAATGCAGTCTCTTCCCAATGTTATTAATAATATTCGAACTGCCACGTTGTAACCTACTTTCACTAATGAAAATAGGCTTCATCGTTATACGATCTATGTAAATGTCAGTAAAGTTAGGTATCTAGATTGTCTTCTAATTAAGGAACCTACAAAATAATTGTATTTTCCCACGATTGTGACCAAATTATATGGCTACTATAGTTCACAATTTTAGCACGGCAGTAAATAATAATGTGTAAGAGCACAGTTTGACAACCCTAACAGCAGCGCTCTCATTTTAAAGTCATGCAAGTTTTTTTCTTCATTCCTATCTCGTGTCAATTCCATCTCAGTATAATTAAAACTTGCTCATACAAAAACTAATGAAACGCTTTACTACCGAGTCTTATCTTGAGTCGTCCAAACTTCATTACTTCATTCAAATTAGAAACTATGCAATTTTATCGCAGCTAAGGAGTAGATAGAGTTAGATATACTTCCATACCAATATTTTAAAGACAGTGTTTTTATCTGTTACTCACTCGCGACCAAATTATGGACCTGATTGTGGTAAACTTTAACAAGTTGTTTCAGATGGGGATATCAGAGGTAAAAATGCATTCCCTGATATTAGAAAGAAGAAATAAAGAAGAAACATTTTATTGATGAAGACACTACACTGGTAAGTTTTTTTTTTATGCCAAAGATTGACAGACAAGCAGACGGGCCACCTGATGGAAAGTAGTCACCGTCGCATTTGAACATTTGCAACACCAGGAGAGTCGCCAACGCGCTGCCAGCCCTGAAGGACTCTTTTGACGCCATTTTTGAAGAACCCCATATTGTAGCACCAAGGGAACACCTCAGAGGGAAGTTCATTCCACAATTTACACGTTCTGGGCAAAAACGAACGTGAGAACCGCACCGTTGAACATTGCCAAGTACAAGTACAAGTACCTACTACAAGTACCTACTACATTGCCAAGTACAAGTACCTACTACATACAAATAACACAAAGAAAAACAATCGAAATAAAAAAAAGAGCCAGTTTAATTTTTTTTTATAACAAAAACAAAACACATTAACATTAATATAAACGGTTGATAATAAAAAAAAACATTATGTTAAAAAAAGTACCTAGCAAACAAAAAAAAATAAGATGCAACAAATAGATTCCAGTTCAGCATTATGTCAAACCGGAGGCCGACGCTGGTTTCAACTAGAAACTACCTGGTCGGACATGGATGTCAGTCCTAAAAGTCGTTATCTGAGATAAATATACGATACGATAGATAAACTATAATTTGCATAATATTCTTTAAAATATTAGAAAATAAACAAAAAAGGAGAAAAGAAATATTTGACTTCGGGTAGGAATCGAACCTCGAAACCTTTCCATGATTGACATCGAACTCAATTTCAATCATGGAAACGACTGGTAAATGGCTTTTGATAAAATCGATTACATTCTTTTCTTCATTTCATTGGTAGTGTGCAACTTCAAAAACTTTAGTTGTATCAAAACAGTTATTTTAATTTTTGAGTTCAGAAGGGCCAGTATTTCACTGTGATTATCAATAAATATATCGCTTGAGAAGAACCATAAAAACCACGGATAAAAGCATAAATACTCATTAAAAGAACCATCCAAAGCACAAGTATTCATTATGTACAAGCCATTAGTAACCATAAAAAATGCTTTTAATCTTGGCGACTGGGAGTGATATATCACTTTTATGATAACCCACTAAACCTCAGTAACTAAATGAATAATTGGAACGCTAACGGATTTTACCGAGATAATTACGGATAAGAATTGTAAAAAAATGTGAGGGTAGTTTGTTAATATTATTATGTCTCTCAACCCAACCAAGTTTGAATGACGTTCCTATGAAATTGAGTATGCTGTAACCGTGTCGCGCTTATTTTACCACACATACCTACTTTGCGTAGTCTAATTTCAATGCATTATACATGTATTCAATGATGCGACGAACTCGACGTTTATAAGCGAACCAGATAAATCTTCGTGGTTTTTGGTTTATTTTCATGTAATCATTTGTATTTAGAGATCAATAAAAAAAAACTGGTTGCCTGTAAAGTCGGTTTTACGGGCGAAGATTTTACGTGACAACGTCTTTTTCTCGGTAGAAAGGCATTCGCCGGTCCGGCAGGCCTCTCTCTCGTTCGGTGACTCATCGTTACGTTACCGGGCGTTACACTTTTTCATGAGTGACTCCGAGCCGCAACCTAATTTAAGACGTTGTCACGTCAAAAATAAAAAAAATACATGACATTAGCATTGATTGCTAAACATAGATACGTTTGGGAAATCATGGGTATTTGTAACTAACATCACTTTTTGAAGTATGATGATATTGAATTTGTGAGGACTTATCTATTCAAAATTGCAATGTTTATGGTGATAATGGATGACTTAAAACCTTGTTGAAAATAAAATATTTATCGAGGATGTTTCTATGTAGTCAAACAACACACATTTACCTTTGCCAGAGACTGATTATATTCCTTTAATCATTATTATAATATCATAATCATAATATCTTTATTTGCTTTAAAACATGGCATACACAGGTGTTCATACAATAATCATTAGATCTATCACGTTTTGCTTAAATTCAAGCATGTAAATATTAAAGTAAAAATTATTTTTAAATTAAACACATTAAATTTTTTTTCTTTTTTTCGCCGAATCCAACTCGGCTGGGCAGCGTTCGGGAAGTTAAGGAGCGTTTTCTCGTCAAACATCCCGCAGTCCTTGAAGACGAAAGTCTTTAACCAGTGCGTTTTACCGGTGATGACCTACGGTGCCGAGACATGGTCTCTCACTATGGGTCTCGTACGAAAGCTCCAAGTCACTCAGCGGTCAATGGAAAGGGCTATGCTCGGCGTTTCCCTAATGGATCGAATCAGAAATGAGGAGATCCGTAGGCGAACGAAAGTCGCTGACATAGCCAAGCAGATTTCCAAGCTGAATATAATATACGATACATATATCAAAACAACATTTATTTTATTTTTAATTCTCTCTGTATATCTGTCTGTTTGTCCCCGCTAATCTCGGGGATTTTGACGGGACTTTAACTGGCAGATAGCTTATGTAATAAGTAGTAACTTAGGCTACATTTATATTAGTTGCGCCCACGACTTCGTAAATACTGAACAATCATACATTCTCACGCAGACGAAGTCGCGGGCACAGGTAGTATGTTATATATAGAAATTCCCTTTTCAACCTTCCCATCTAATCATGACATGTGGCGGGTAAGACATTTGATTCACATTCCCTACAAAGCAAAGACGTCGGGACTATGTATGTGTTTGATGTCTTCAGAAGGTAAATCATACTTGATTTTACACACATAAATATTATATGTTGGATCCGTCGCGTCAGCAAATTTTTGTCACGAAGTGACAAACAAGCAAACTGTTCCGACTTATAAACATCTACATAAAAACGAGAGACTTTAATTTGATTTTTTTTAATGTAATGAAAGTGACAAACAAGCATGCAGTTCACATTGATGTTCAGTGATGACTGCAGCCTATAGACACCCACCAAGGTCAAAATGCAGATGCGTTACCACTCCTGAGGCCTAAAGTTATGCCTCTATGCCGAAAATAACAGTGCCGTACATTACCACCTGACCGGAACACGATAGCGCTGAACACTGCTATTTAGCGGCAAGTAGATTAGAATCACAGAACGAGGGAGGTACTGGGCCAATCGTTTTGGTAATTTTTGTGGAAAAATTTTGTCCAGCAGACATCCTTCGACTGAAATTTCTAAAAATAAAAATATTTTAAGAACGATAAGTAGAATCGTATTGTCCGATTCGCACTTAGCACTTGGGCCAAAAACGAAAATTTAAAATTAAAAAATATAATTTTGAGTGAATACGACCAACGGCAGCCAAGGCAGTAAGGTATACAATATTAATATCGTAAACAAGTGGTAGTAGTAGATACTCTACGAAGAACTTAGGCTGGCCAACTGATCTTAGCCAAACTTTCCTAATTCACGGTATAGGTACCACAAAATAAGGTCCAAACTTTATTAATATATTGAACATATTGCCAGTAAGAATAAACAATCTGGTTTGATAGATAAATAATTGCTAGTATTTGTTTTAAAGAGATTGTTACAATATTTCATATTACTTGAAACAAATAATTGTTTAACTCAGGAATCGATTGCGATCGATTTGTAAGCTTTTTAAACACCTTTTACTAATTTATTTAAAAAAAAACAGATTAAAAATGTAACCTGTTTTATATAAAAAATTAAAGAATAAAAAAAGTGGAAAAAAAAGTCCTACCTTAGATGGGACATGAATCCATGACATAAGGATCACTTGTCGCTCTACTTAATATACTTTTTTCTTATGTAATGGAAGTGGCAAATAAACATGCAATTCTGACGAGTGAAGTCGTGGGACTCCGATAGTTTATTAGGACTGCAAGCTTGTTTGGCACCTGTGTTCCAAAAAAAAAGTCGAGAATCGAGGTCACAACTCGTCAGGAATTCAGGAAAAGTAATTAAAAATTTTAAATTCCTTCTGTTGTCAAACATATACACCAAAAAAAAAAAAAAGGTACACATACCCATCACTAAATTGATTATAATGCCGCACAATAAAAAGGCCCCTTCAAAAGCGATAGACGCGAGAAAGAAGCTATCAAATTTTATAGCTAAAGCATGAAATTCATAAAGGGAAGCCCTACTGAACATGTTCACTTGACCGGCATATTCTTTGTAGATGAGGAACATCAACGGCATATAAAGTAGTTTGCACATTTAAATGTGTTTGTGAAAATTTCCGGATCAAAAAGTCGGTGGACTTTCAAACGGTAGCAGAGATTCTAGAAAGAGCTTGAAAGGGAAGAGATTAAAGTATAATTTATTCTAACTTCACGCCTGTAATCCTTGAAGGGGTAGGTAAACGTAAATGCATACATTCAAGCATACATGCAAACACCCACGATTCGCCGGTCACGTTTTGGCCCATGTAACAGGTGGCGAGCCTGTTGACATCTCCGGGCACATTACCGAACTATAAGGCACTGCAAAATTGCCAGAAAAATGGAAAAATCCCAATAGAACCAGAGATAACGGACTTTACACCATTATTTCTGATAACCCCCTACCCGGAAATTGAACCCAGGACTCCAGCGTAGTAGTGGCCTGCTATCACTAGGCTACTGAGGCAGTTTATTCTCGGTATCGCTAAATGGAAGTGCATAATATTCCGGTTAGAAGATAATGTACAAATCTATAATTTCTAGCACGGAGCTCTAATCTATACTTATAATAAAACTGTAGAAGTGTTAATTCTGTACATTGTAAATATTAAAAAAAAATACCAGGGGATGTTACTAGATCGATACAACGAACACAAATATGTGATTAGATTTTTTTTTATCTGTCTGTCTGTCTGTTTGTTTGTTCAAGCATCACACAAAATCTACCAGTCCGATTACAATGAAACTTGGTATGATTATATTTTAACCTTTGGCGCACAACACTGGGTACTTTTTATCCCGGAAAAATGTCTGTTTGCCTGTGTGTTAGTGCACTCTAATTTTAGAAACGCCCTATACGATTTACGGTTTTCACTTATATATTGTGGTAAGTTTCATTTTACATTTAATGAAACAAACATTAAATGTAAAATGAAACTCATGTGAATCGGTTCAGAAATAAAAAAGTTATGTCAACTTAAAGAATCATATCGAATATTTTTAAGATATTTTGTATCTTAGTTCCATAATTTAGGGAATTTCGTACCTAAAAGGTAAAAACGGACCCTACGGATTACTAATCCTCCGCTGTCTGTCTGTCTGTCCGTCCGTCTGTCTGTCACCAGCCTCTATCTCATAAACAGTGTAATATTACATATACATTTTCTCAAATTATGTATTTCTGATACCGCTATATAGACAAAAATAATTACTCACAATAAAATATGAAAATTTTAAGGGGTCCGAGGGGGCATACAATACACGTGTTTTTTTTCGTATATTTTTTGCTCGATAATAACGGTAGCAAGTAGACCCTTAAATTTTCACATAATTCTTAGATCTTATGTTGTATATTACCTTCCAATAAATCTATTCAAATAAATAAAATTGGAGTGTCTGTTTGTAATATTAAAATAACCTTTTTTCTTAATGCATATGTATGTATACACGGTACATATACCAAAACATTCTTTACGATTTTGTCTGTCTGTCTGTTCGGCGGGGCTAATCTTGGGAACGGCTGGACCGATTTTGACGGGACTTTTATCTCCATACATCCATACATACATACATACATACCTACATACAAATAAGTAGAATTGGAGTGTATCCGACTTTGACGGGACTTCCACGGGTAGGTAGCTGATGTGATAAGGAGTAACTTAAGCTACTTTTATCTCCATACAACCATACATACCCACATACAAATAAATAGAACTTAAGTGTCTCCGATTTTGACGGGACTTTCACTGGCAGATAGCTAATGTAATAAGGACTAACTTAGGCTACTTTTATACTAGCTACGCTCACGACTTCATCTGGGTAGATACAGAACAATCATATTTTTTCTCACGTGGACAAAGTCGCGGGCACAGCTAGTGGACAATAATATTTTCTTATGCATAGATACATTCAAATACTCACTATTTTATCATTACAACTTTTGAATGTAGAATGTCAATAGCACTCGAACATCCCGACAAGAAGAACGAACTGGCTGTCTCATGCGTCATACTCGTGAATGGGTACTGTTGGTGGGGACTGGTCTGTTCTGGTTTGCAGGAGCTACATCTCATTTGGTAGATAGCAGTTTATTTGCATCTATGCTACGGACGTTCATAGTATTTTATTTTTATGATAATCTGTACCAGATTTAAATCTCATTTAAAAGAGCTCTTACTGAGTTTGTTGGGTTGCGCAGTTCTTCTCAGTAGTGACTGCACTTGGAACTCTGCTTAGTGAATAACTTCGATGTTGACGAACATAGAGCAACGCGGGCCGCCGGTCGTGGCGGACCGGAGGGGAGTAGCCATAGCGTGTATTACCGATGCAAAACAGTCTGCCATTTTTTGCGGGGGGAAAAGCGTGCGGCACACAGGCACACTACAAAAATCGTCTATTACTAAACTCACACCTTGACTTTAACAAAATATAGAAAAAATTCACGCAAACAATTAAACATCTAGGCGACAGGTATAGGCCCATTTGAACTTGTACTTTGACAGCGGGGAAAGCCTGCATATGGCTACTCCCCTCCGTTGTTGCTCTATGTTGACGAATAAGTTTTTCTGTTTCTTCATTTATCATCATTAAAGGAATTGAAAAATTTTGTGACAAAGGTGACGCAGCTCGTGGGCGTGCCTAAGCACCACAGCATTACTTAATCTATCTGCCACCAAATGGTGATAGTGATCAACCTTATCGTGTTCCGGATATATGGTAATGTATGGATCCGTGATAACTATCACAGGTCTCAGAAGTGACAACGCGTTTTGACCCTCTGGTTTTTGTATCGATTTCTATAGACAGCTGTATTTTTTTTAATTGTTTTAATCTTTCACGATTTGTATTTATATTTTTATATTGTAAACGGGACTTAATCGTTTTGTTTTGTTTGTTTATTTGTTTTTTTTTGTTTTTTTATGTATTGGAAGTGGCAAACAAGCATGTAGTTCACATTGATGTTAAGTATTGGTCAAAATGCAGTTGCATTACCGCTCTTGAGGCCTAAGGTGTTATGTCCGCAACACGATAGTGATGAACACTACCATTTAACGGCAAGTATATTAAGGCAAGGCGGTGGTGCCTACGCCCGCAAGCTGCCCGCAAGAGCCCGGAGCTCTACCACCAGTGAATTACAGATCTCTTTAGGCTGCAGTATTCACTTATCATCCATATTAAATATTCACGCTTGTTAGTTACCATCATTACAAAAAAAAATAACTGTAGAATCCGATTATTTTTCAAACCTAAGCATTCAATTGATGGTAGATTTTGTTAACCACAAAACTAATTTTATAAAATTAGAAGTCCTGAGCTTTTTTTTTCTTTTATTATTTATTTAAGGTCGCTTTTTAACATCTAAGGTCATTAGCGACCACGGCAAAAACTATAATTTCTTAAATTCATTTGTACATATTAATCAATTTTAAAAAACTTAAAGTTCTTGTACATCCATCTTCATTTAAACATTCCTTTATACTGTTAGGTAATTTACATTTCTGTTTTTCATTACTGAAAGCTGTGTAATCTACTAATAGATGTAAAACAGTCAATTCGAGTCCACATTTGCATTTGTTTTTATCTTGTTTCTTTATCAGGTGAATATGTGTCATATTTGTATGTCCGATACGCAATCTAGTAATTTCTCCTCGGTCTTTCCTAGTCTTAAATAAAACAGGACTTTTATCAAATACAGAATTTCTAATTTCAAATAATTTACTTGTATTACCTGTTCTCCAAAAATTATTCCAAAATGTTTTAATTTTTAGTTTAAAATATTTTTTTATTTCTAATGGAATAGATTTAATTGATTTTTAGGTCTAAATTTCATCTATTGCTTTTTTAGCTTCACTATCAGCTTTTTCGTTGCCAACAATGCCTTGATGACTTGGGATCCATATAATTTCAAACGAATAATTGTCTCTTAAAAGGTTTATAATTCTTTGTTTTATTTCTATTATAAGAGGATTTAAATTAACTGGATTTAGCAAGGCTGTTAAACATGATTTAGAATCACTATAAATAACACATTTAATTAAATTAGATTCATCGCGTATCAAATCTAAGGCTTTCAGAATAGCTTTAGCTTCGCAACTAAAAATTGAATTAAAATCAAATAATCTATACCTATAACATGTATCACACACACACTATTGAACATCCTGATCTTCCATTCATAACTGACCCATTTGTGTAAAAAACCTTACAATCAGCGTACTTACTGTTCATCTCTAAATATAAATTTTTATATTTAGAGATGAACATTATATTTATCTTTTAAATTTTTAGCAAGATCTAAATTTATGGGTAATTCAAAGTTTTCCCAAGGACCACAATTAAGCAGTTTCTTTTCATAAAGTGAAGGAATTTCCAGATCTAATTCTTTTAAATATCTGGCTGCTCTGATTCTTAACGGCTGAGGTATATTTAGTTGGAATTCATACTCAGCGTCTGTTGGCGATTTTTTAGTAAAGTAATTATAAACAGTATTTTCAGGTTGGGATAGAACGTTAATAGAATACGTAATTATGAGGTCTTTCCTCCTGAACTCCATGACATTTCACCTGCCTCCGCTAAAGTCCTGAGTATTGTTTGTATGAAGAATTGAAAATTACATTATGTTGTAACATGGTAGGAGAAACAATATATTGAAGACTCAAAATTCTGGCACAAAATACTTGTAAAGTTACTGATATAGTAGTAAAAATACTATCGTCTATATGATATGGTTGATGAAAAATACCTAAGCTATACGTTATGTACAAAGACCTGTCTAGCTAATAAGTTTTAACGTAACTTCACGCCTGTAATCCCCGAAGGGGTAGGCAGAGGCAAATGAATGCATTCAATCATACATGCAAACACCCACGACTCGCCGGTTAAGTTTTGGCCCATGTAACAGGTGGCGAACCTGTTGCCATCTCCGGGCACATTACCAAACTCCGGGGTACTGGGAAACTTCCAGAAAATGGAAAAATCCCAATAGAAGCAGAGATAAAGGATTTTAAACCGTCATCTCTAATATCCCCCGACCCGGGAATCGAACCCAGGACCTCCAGCGTAATAGTAGTGGCCTGCTACCACTACGCTACTGAGGCAGTTAAGAGATTAGGTAATAAGTTTTACCTAATCTCTTTTACATTTCTAGCGTTAAATTGGAACAAGTAACCACTGTTATAATTATAATACGCACATGTCAAGATGAGGTGTTTAGAAATATTTCGATTTTACTTATTTTACTTCAGTTTTACATAATATTAATAGATAATTACCAACATTTTTTTTTATATATGATTAAGGATATTGTGCTGATAATTAAATAAATATCATACCATTAACATGATGGCTGTGGAATTCAAAATACAATAAAAACTTATTTTAACGTTATATTAGTTTATATGCATGTTTGTGTGTTTATACTCGATTTTTATGTACGTCTGATACTCGTATTATAAAAAGTTAGAGAAAAAAAAATGTTTAATCCAACAATTTTTATTTTGTTATAGTTTGGCCGGTTTAGGCTAGAGGAAATTTTAAAATAATAGGTTGGGGAAAAAGTCTTTTCGCATTATAGTATGTTTGAACTTGTAATAAAATCTCTTTGGCTGTAGTATTTGTATCTGGCTGGTTTTGGTATCATTGAAAGTTAAAATTTTAAAGAACATAATTCCAAATTCAAATTAGGCAAATGTGTGATTTTCATTTGTTTTTCGTACTATCAAGATGAGTGAATCTAATGAAGAAATTCGATACATTCTAAAATTTTACTACAAAAAAGGTAAAAATGCAACGCAAGCCGCGAAAAAAAATTGCGATGTTTATGGACCTAGTGCAGTGTCTGTGAGAGTAGCACAAATTTGGTTTAAGCGTTTTCAATCCGGAAATTTTGATGTCAAAGATGCACCTCGCTCTGGTCGCCAGCCAAACTCATTACGGATAAAATGGATGCCATTTTTTGAAAAAGTGGAGCAAGATCGACATATCAGTAGTTACGACGTTGCTGAAGAACTGAGAATTGATCACAAAACAGTTTTGGCGCATTTGAAAAAAGCTGATATTTGGGTACCTCACGAGCTCACTGAAAGAAACCTAATGAACCGTGTACTCATTTGTGATTCTTTATTACGACGTAATGAAACCGAATCATTTTTTAAGAAGCTGATAACTGGTGATGAAAAGTGGATCACGTACGACAAGAACGTGCGAAAAAGGTCGTGGTCAAAGGCCGGTCAGGCTTCACAGACTGTTGCGAAACCCGGGTTAACTCGCAATAAGGTGATGTTGAGTGTGTGGTGGGATTGGAAGGGCATTATTCATTATGAGCTAGGCAGGACTATCGATTCTGAACTCTACTACGAACAACTGATGAGAATAAAGCAAGAAGTTGAGAGAAAGCAGCCGGAATTGATCAACAGAAGGGGTGTGGTGTTTCATCATGATAACGCTAGACCTCACACATCTATAGCCACTCAGCAAAAATGAAGAGAGTTTGGCTGGGAGGTGTTAATGCATTCGCCGTATAGTCCTGACCTTGCACCTTCAGATTTCCACCTGTTTCAGTATCTTCAGAATTCTTTATGTAATGTTAGGTTAACATCACGAGAGGACTGCCAAATCCACTTGTCGCGGTATTTTGATGAGAAGTCCCAAAATTTTTATAGCAATGGGATCATGTCCCTACCTACAAGATGGCAAAAGGTTAACGAACAAAATGGAACATACGTAGTTATATTTAAATAAACTATATTAAAAAATGTTTTCAATTATCTTAAAAAATGCGAAGAAACTTTTTCCCCAACCTATAACATAATAATTTAACATAAAACTAATTTTTAGTATAAACTCCTTAAAAAAATCAAAACACTACAGAAAACAGAGATACTTACGTCAGTAAACAAATCCTCGGCCACTCAACAAACAAAAAAAATCACAATGTAAACACAGTTTCTTTTTTTAATACACACCGCGATCAAGTTTCAAATTACAATTCCTGGCCCAAAAATGGGACGGAGAGACGTGCACTCCCTTCCACGACCGGTAGCAGACTGAAGGTACGAACACAAGTTTAGATGTATATATCGCTCACCCTGTAACGTTCTATCGGCCCTTAACAGATTATACGGGTATTAGTAAATCCATGAAGTAACAGATTAACAGCAAAAGGTTTTTAGATACGTTTTTGGTATGGTTATTGGTATAATCAACTCTTTTCAGCCTGGTAACATAGTTTTGTTACGGAATAATAGGAGTATCAACACAAATAGTTGTATCTGGGTTTTAGATTCAATTAGTATTTATTAGAAGGTAGACGAGGCACGAGAGGTTTGTCAGAACCGGGATGTCTGGCGCTCTACACTCTCTGCCTACCCCGTTAGGGACCTGGCGTGAAGATACATACATACATATAGTATTTATTGATGTTTTATAATAGGGTTAACTGCCTCGGTAGCTTAGTGGTAGCAGGCCACTACATACTTCTATATATTTTTTTATGTTATGGAAGTGGGAAACAAGCATGCAGTTCACATTAATGTTAAGTGATGACTGCAGACTATAGACACCCACACAAAGATCGAGGTCAAAATGCAAATGCGTTATCACTCCTGAGGCCTGAGGTGTTATACCTCTGTGCTGGAAATTACAGGGCAGTGCATTACTACCTGACCGGAACACGATAGTGCTGAACACTACCATTTAGCGGCAAGTATATTAGGTAATGCGGTGGTGCCTACGCCCTCGAGTTCCACTAGTAGAAGTATGTATAGTGAAAACTGTAGCCTATTAGGTATTTTTTTTATGTAATGGGCGTGGCAAACAAGCGTGCAGTTCACATTGATGTTAAGTGATGACTGCAGCCTATAGACACCCACATGAAGACCAAGGTCAAAATGCAGATGCGTTTCAAAATGCAGATGCGTTACCACTCCTGAGGCCTAAGGTGTTATGCCTCTGTGCCGGAAATTACAGGGCCGTACATTACCACCTGACCGGAACACGATAGTGCTGAACACTACCGGCAAGTATATTAGGTAATGCGGTGGTGCCTACGCCCATTTTTTTATTTACATAAATGCCGCAGTTCAAAACGCAGATTCGTCGCCACCAGGCCTGACCTCTGAGCTTTTGTTTCGTCACTGTGATTATAATTACACGGCCATAGCTGTCTAACGAAACACACAGTAATGAATATATAATTATATTATTACTAGCTGACTTTTTTTTTTTTTAGTTATTATGGCATCGCTATTACGCATATTGCCAGTGTCAAGTAAAACGATATTTCGTTTTTATTTAAGCAGCGTCAAAGTTAGTATAATATCAAGTATAATATGTAAGTATCAAGTATATAAGTTATCATGTATAATATGTCAGTCAAGTGAGTTACAGTCAAGTTAAGTCGAGTAAAGCGATGGCTACTTTACCAGAACATTTACAATGAAGTTTTGGAGGCAACCTGAAAGGTCGTGTTTTCGCACTGTTATTCTGTTATACACGGGCACTGTAATAAACCTATATCAAACAAAATGCCACCAACTTTATTCAATATAACTTAAAAATACACCAAGAAAATGAAATAAAATAAGAGCACCATACGCCTATTTCAAGATTCCCGCCAAAACTCCCCCCGAAAAACTTTGTAGACTCTTTAATTATAAAACTGGTCAAGTGCGTATCGGGACACGCGCAGTGTAGGGTTCCATATTGCTAAGTCACCTTAGCAATATGGAACCCTACACTGCGCGTGCCCCTACACTTAACGTCCATCGAGGCAACGTATCGAAATTAATGACCTGGTTATTTCTATATCAGATCAATAAAAAATAATAGCTGGGGAAATACGATACAAAATTAATCAATACTAAGCTATAGGATGACTAATTTGTCACTTGGATCCATGATATTATTTATTAACACTCACTGTTCTTCAATATCTAAGGTTGGAATAATGTAATTAAATAAATAATTAATATTTTCAATTGAGTTCTTCAAAATTTTGGAGTAAAATACATTTGGTCGATTATTACTCACAAACTTGTTATTCCAACTTAATTGTGACATATATTTTATTTTTAAAGAAAAATGGAAAGAAAAATTTGACTTCAGGCGAGACTCGATCTCGCGACCTACTGGGAATCTAGTCCAGCCGCTCTTCCAATTGAGGTACTGAAGTCCTGCCCGATTTGTCAAATCTTTCCTTCACATCTATTGCATTGCTTTATGGTAGCAGCAGCGCCATCTATTGCCAACTACTACTCGCGAGTTCGAGTCTCGCCTGAAGTCAAATTTTTCTTTCCATTTTTCTTTAAAAATAAAATATATTTCACAAGCATGTGTCAATGCGAAATAATATAAAAATAATTAATTGTGACGGTTTTCCTTTTAGTTTCGTTATACGTGTATGAAGGTACTATTGGCGTAACGTTTACATTTCTAACACAACTGTTTAGTTGTTAAATGGGGGGACACTAGACTCTATCGAAAATTGGCACCTTAAAGCTTAATAAGCCACGAACAATTAACTATATTAAAAAATAACAAATTGCAGACCTCTATCATTTTTGAAAGATCTATCCAACAATTATTTTTTTTTATGTAATAAAAGTGGCAAACAAGGATGCAGTTCACATTGATGTTAAGTGATGACTGCAGCCTATAGACAACCACACAATGACCAGAGGTCAAAATGCAGATGCGCTGCCACTCTTGAGACATTAGGTGTTATGCCTCTGTGCCGGAAATTACAGGGCCGTACATTACCACCTGACCGGAACACGATAGTGATGAACACTACCATTTAGCGGCAAGTATATTAGGTAATGCGGTGGTGCCTACGCCCGCGAGCTCCGTCACTGGAGCTCTACCACCAGTAAAAATATCAATATCATAGAAAACGAAAAATATAAAAAATATCCACGCGTTACATGTAGGGGAGGTACCCTAAATAATTTTATTTTTCATGTTTTTATTCTACCACTTTGTCGGCGTGATTAAGGTGCGACTTATGCCAAATTTCGAGTCCCTAGTACTAACAGTTTTTGCGCTAAACCGCGGATGGATAGACAGACAGACGGACATGGCGAAACAATAAGGGTTCCTTATTTACTACGAAACCCTAAAAATGTGTCCAAAATATGACACGTACAAATTATTTTGATTGGAAAATTAAGCCTGTTGTTTGACTCTCGATTTGTTTTAACATTTCCTTTTTAACCTCTCTCTCTATTCTCATGCTTTTTTAAAAAGTGTACGGTTTTTTAAATTCGCATCTGTACTTTCTAATGGTATAAAACAATTAACTAAAAGTAATGGATGTGTATCAATAATTGATAGTTAATATGGGAAAATAACAAAATTGTTAAGTTGACATAAATTAGATTTTTTATTTTATAATCAGAACAGAAAAGAAAAAATTCGACGTTCAGGTAGCTTAGTGGCAAAGCGATTGGACTGGATATCCTGAAATTGCAGGTTCAATTCCTGGCTGAACTAAAAAAATTCTCTCCATTTTTTCATTAATTTCTCGCACGTGTAATTGCAATTATAAAAATATTACAATAAATTAGAATCATACGATGCAGTAGAAGAGTGGAGCTTCGAAACTCTACCACCAGCCTACCAGACCCATCAGACCATACCCATCAGATTGAAAACTTCAGGAAAAAATATTAGAACAGGGATTGAATGCCGAAGGGTTAATTTATTTCAAGACAAGCTGACCCGGCAAACTTCGTATTGCCTCACAATGAAATAATGTGTCAAAGGTTTGATAGATACGGACTATTTGTATAGGAAAATGAAATGAAATGTAGAGATTCCCGTGGGAATGAGTGATTTTCTCGCAGTAAAAAGAAGCTAAAATGTTGGCCAGGCTTAGTATCTATACACCACAAAAAGTTTCATTCGAATCCGTCCAGTATCTTCGGAGATAAGCGTGGACAAAGGGACAAATAGAAAGACAAAAAATTTAAAAATCATTGAAAAGCGTTTTAATACTGTTTTAACATCGGCACCAATTAGTTTTTCGTAAATATATACAATGTACAGACACGCGGATTTTACTGTTTTATTATTTAATTCAAGATGGGATTTTAGCGTAGCACTTGCTACGGAGTGACGCTACGAGTGCTACGAAATACTACGAATAAGCTTGACGAAATTGAAACACCACTACGCATACCTTCTCTGTAGCAGATAAGAGCTAGAAGCGATTTTAACATTCCTCATTTTAGAATACCTTTCAGCTTCATCACCTCACTTGATTCCTTTGACTGTTGCTGTAGTTATGATGTCATTTTAAGCTTATATAAAAGCTTTATCGATATTATAATCAGCCTATTATTTTTTTTTATGATCGGCACAGAGGCATAACACGTTAGGCCTCAGGAGTAGTAACGCATCAAAATTTTGACTTTGGTCTATGTATAAGTGTCTATAGGCTGCAGTCATCACTTAACATCAATGTGAACTGCATGCTCCTTTGCCACTTCCATTACATTTTTTTTTTATGTAATGGAAGTGGTAAACAGGCATGCAGTTCACATTGATGTTAAGTGATGACTGCAGCCTATAGACACCCACACAAAGACCAAGGTCAAAATGCAGATGCGTTACCACTCCTGAGGCCTAAGGTCTTATGCCTCTGTGCCGGAAATTACAGGGCCGTACATTACCACCTGACCGGAACACGATAGTGTTGAACACTACCATTTAGCGGCAAGTATATTAGGTAATGCGGTGGTGCCTACGCCCGCGAGCTCCGTCACTGGAGCTCTACCACCAGTGAATAGAAATAAAAAAATATAAAAAATATTTTTGTGCAACTTTAGTATATCTAGTTTGACATGAATATACACATTACACACGGCAACAACACACACGAAAATAGCCACGGGCATAGCTAGTATAAGAATAATCGCCATCAGTGCAATTAAGAAGTAAAAAGGTGAAGATAATACGATAGTCACTACGTCCCCAAGTTCCTCTTTGGAGCTCTACTACCAATTAGGTCTTGACGATTATGGCCCACATTAAGGTTCCGCCGTTACGCGAGAGCTCCCATTCATACATTTATTAAAATTAAAACATAATGCTGATGAATATGTGCCTATGTGATATCATAAGAGTTTAAAGTGAACTTTCACGTGTACTTAACGTTCATAGAAGCAATGGCTTACACTTGGAACTCTGCTAAGTGATTGACTATCATTGTGACAAACAGATTGTTCTTTTTATTCTATGAAGGAATTGAACTGATTTTTGATGAAATTGAATTGATTTACGTCGAACGTCCCGACGCCCAGCGTTCCGACGTCGAGCGTCCCAACCGCCAGCGTCCCGACGCCCAGCATCCCAACGCCCAGCATCTCGACTCCGAGCGTCCTGACGTCCAGCGTCCCGACGCCCACCGTCCCGACGCCCAACGTCCCGACGCCCAACGTCCCGATGTCCAGCGTCCCGACGCCCAGCGTCCCGACGCCCAGCGTCCCGACGCCCAGTGTATCGACGCCCAGCGTCCCGAAGCCCAGCGTCCCGACGCCCATCGTCCCGACGCCCAGCGTCCCGACGTCGAGCTTCCCAACGCCTAGCATTCCGACGCTCAGCGTCCCGACGCCCAGCATCCCGACGCCCAGCGTCCCGACGCCCAGCGTCCCGACGCCCAGCGTCCCGACGCCGAGCGGTCCCGACGCCCAGCATCCCGACGCCGAGCGTCCCGACGCCCAGCGTCCTGAGGCCCAGCGTCCCGACGCCCAGCGTCCCGACGCCCAGCGTCCCGACGCCCAGCGTCCCGACACCCAGCGTCCCGACGCTCAGCGTCCCGACGCCCAGCGTCCCGACGCCCAACGTCCCGACGCCCCGCGGTCCCGTCGCCCAGCATCCCGACGCCGAGCGTCCCGACGCCCAGCGTCCCGACGCCCAGCGTCCCGACGCCCAGCGTCCCGACGTCCAGCGTCCCGACGCCCAGCGTCCCGACGCCCAGCGTCCCGACGCCCAACGTCCCGACGCCCAACGTCCCGACGCCCCGCGGTCCCGACGCCCAGCATCCCGACGCCGAGCGTCCCGACGCCCAGCGTCCCGACGCCCAGCGTCCCGACGCCCAGCGTCCCGACGTCCAGCGTCCCGACGCCCAGCGTCCCGACGCCCAGCGTCCCGACGCCGAGCCTCCCGACGCCGAGCGTCCCGACGCCCAGCGTCCCGACGCCCAGCGTCCCGACGCCGAGCGTCCCGACTCCGAGCGTCCTGACGTCCAGCGTCCCGACGCCCACCGTCCCGACGCCCAACGTCCCGACGCCCAACGTCCCGATGTCCAGCGTCCCGACGCCCAGCGTCCCGACGCCCAGCGTCCCGACGTCCAGTGTATCGACGCCCAGCGTCCCGAAGCCCAGCGTCCCGACGCCCATCGTCCCGACGCCAAGCGTCCCGACGTCGAGCGTCCCGACGCCTAGCATTCCGACGCTCAGCATCCCGACGCCCAGCGTCCCGACGCCCAGCGTCCCGACGCCGAGCGGTCCCGACGCCCAGCATCCCGACGCCCAGCGTCCCGACGCCCAGCGTCCCGACGCCCAGCGTCCCGACGCTCAGCGTCCCGACGCCCAGCGTCCCGACGCCCAACGTCCCGACGCCCCGCGGTCCCGACGCCCAGCATCCCGACGCCGAGCGTCCCGACGCCCAGCGTCCCGACGCCGAGCGTCCCGACGCCGAGAGTCCCGACGCCGAGAGTCCCGACGCCGAGAGTCCCGACGCCGAGCGTCCCGACGCCGAGCGTCCCGACGCCCAGCGTCCCGACGCCCAGCGTCCCGACGCCCAGCGTCCCGACGCCCAGCGTCCCGACGCCCAGCGTCCCGACGCCCAGCGTCCCGACGCCCAGCGTCCCGACTCCGAGCGTCCTGACGTCCAGCGTCCCGACGCCCACCGTCCCGACGCCCAACGTCCCGACGCCCAACGTCCCGATGTCCAGCGTCCCGACGCCCAGCGTCCCGACGCCCAGCGTCCCGACGTCCATTGTATCGACGCCCAGCGTCCCGAAGCCCAGCGTCCCGACGCCCATCGTCCCGACGCCAAGCGTCCCGACGTCGAGCGTCCCGACGCCTAGCATTCCGACGCTCAGCGTCCCGACGCCCAGCATCCCGACGCCCAGCGTCCCGACGCCCAGCGTCCCGACGCCGAGCGGTCCCGACGCCCAGCATCCCGACGCCCAGAGTCCCGACGCCAAGCGTCCCGACGCCCAGCGTCCCGACGCTCAGCGTCCCGACGCCCAGCGTCCCGACGCCCAACGTCCCGACGCCCCGCGGTCCCGACGCCCAGCATCCCGACGCCGAGCGTCCCGACGCCGAGCGTCCCGACGCCCAGCGTCCCGACGCCCAGCGTCCCGACGCCGAGCGTCCCGACTCCGAGCGTCCTGACGTCCAGCGTCCCGACGCCCACCGTCCCGACGCCCAACGTCCCGACGCCCAACGTCCCGATGTCCAGCGTCCCGACGCCCAGCGTCCCGACGCCCAGCGTCCCGACGCCCAGCGTCCCGACGTCCATTGTATCGACGCCCAGCGTCCCGAAGCCCAGCGTCCCGACGCCCATCGTCCCGACGCCAAGCGTCCCGACGTCGAGCGTCCCGACGCCTAGCATTCCGACGCTCAGCGTCCCGACGCCCAGCATCCCGACGCCCAGCGTCCCGACGCCCAGCGTCCCGACGCCGAGCGGTCCCGACGCCCAGCATCCCGACGCCCAGAGTCCCGACGCCAAGCGTCCCGACGCCCAGCGTCCCGACGCTCAGCGTCCCGACGCCCAGCGTCCCGACGCCCAACGTCCCGACGCCCCGCGGTCCCGACGCCCAGCATCCCGACGCCGAGCGTCCCGACGCCCAGCGTCACGACGCCGAGCGTCCCGACGCCCAGCGTCCCGACGCCCAGCGTCCCGACGCCGAGCGTCCCGACTCCGAGCGTCCTGACGTCCAGCGTCCCGACGCCCACCGTCCCGACGCCCAACGTCCCGACGCCCAACGTCCCGATGTCCAGCGTCCCGACGCCCAGCGTCCCGACGCCCAGCGTCCCGACGCCCAGCGTCCCGACGTCCATTGTATCGACGCCCAGCGTCCCGAAGCCCAGCGTCCCGACGCCCATCGTCCCGACGCCAAGCGTCCCGACGTCGAGCGTCCCGACGCCTAGCATTCCGACGCCTAGCATTCCGACGCTCAGCGTCCCGACGCCCAGCATCCCGACGCCCAGCGTCCCGACGCCCAGCGTCCCGACGCCGAGCGGTTCCGACGCCCAGCATCCCGACGCCCAGCGTCCCGACGCCCAGCGTCCCGACGCCCAACGTCCCGACGCCCCGCGGTCCCGACGCCCAGCATCCCGACGCCGAGCGTCCCGACGCCCAGCGTCCCGACGCCGAGCGTCCCGACGCCCAGCGTCCCGACGCCCAGCGTCCCGACGCCGAGCGTCCCGACTCCGAGCGTCCTGACGTCCAGCGTCCCGACGCCCACCGTCCCGACGCCCAACGTCCCGACGCCCAACGTCCCGATGTCCAGCGTCCCGACGCCCAGCGTCCCGACGCCCAGCGTCCCGACGTCCAGTGTATCGACGCCCAGCGTCCCGAAGCCTAGCGTCCCGACGCCCATCGTCCCGACGCCAAGCGTCCCGACGTCGAGCGTCCCGACGCCTAGCATTCCGACGCTCAGCGTCCCGAAGCCCAGCGTCCCGACGCCCATCGTCCCGACGCCAAGCGTCCCGACGCCCAACGTCCCGATGTCCAGCGTCCCGACGCCCAGCGTCCCGACGCCCAGCGTCCCGACGCCCAGCGTCCCGACGTCCAGTGTATCGACGCCCAGCGTCCCGAAGCCCAGCGTCCCGACGCCCATCGTCCCGACGCCAAGCGTCCCGACGTCGAGCGTCCCGACGCCTAGCATTCCGACGCTCAGCGTCCCGACGCCCAGCATCCCGACGCCCAGCGTCCCGACGCCCAGCGTCCCGACGCCGAGCGGTCCCGACGCCCAGCATCCCGACGCCCAGCGTCCCGACGCCCAGCGTCCCGACGCCCAGCGTCCCGACGCTCAGCGTCCCGACGCCCAGCGTCCCGACGCCCCGCGGTCCCGACGCCCAGCATCCCGACGCCGAGCGTCCCGACGCCCAGCGTCCCGACGCCGAGCGTCCCGACGCCGAGCGTCCCGACGCCCAGCGTCCCGACGCCCAGCGTCCCGACGCCCAGCGTCCCGACGCCCAGCGTCCCGGCGCCCAGCGTCCCGACGCCCAGCGTCCCGACGCCCAGCGTCCCGACGCCCAGCGTCCCGACGCCCAACGTCCCGACGCCCCGCGGCCCCGACGCCGAGCGTCCCGACGCCGAGCGTCCCGACGCCCAGCGTCCCGACGCCCAGCGTCCCGACGCCCAGCGTCCCGACGCCGAGCGTCCCGACGTCGAGCGTCCCGACGTCGAGCGTCCCGACGCCGAGCGTCCCGACGCCGAGCGTCCCGACGCCCAGCGTCCCGACGCCCAGCGTCCCGACGCCCAGCATCCCGACGCCCAGCGTCCCGACGACCAGCGTCCCGACGCCCAGCGTCCCGACGCCCAGCGTCCCGACGCCGAGCGTCCCGACTCCGAGCGTCCCGATGCCGAGCGTCCCGACGCCGAGCGTCCCGACGCCCAGCGTCCCGACGCCCAGCGTCCCGACGCCCAGCGTCCCGACGCCCAGCGTCCCGACGCCCTGCGTCCCGACGCCCAGCGTCCCGACGCCCAGCGTCCCGACGCCGAGCGTCCCGACGCCCAGCGTCCCGACGCCCAGCGTCCCGACGCCCAGCGTCCCGACGCCGAGCGTCCCGACGCCGAGCGTCCCGACGCCCAGCGTCCCGACGCCCAGCGTCCCGACGCCCAGCGTCCCGACGCCCAGCGTCAGGGCGCCCAGCGTCCCGACGCCGAGCGTCCCGACGCCCACTTAACATCAATGTGAACTACATGCTTGTTTGCCACTACCATAATATTTAAAAATATCCTTCGAAGTATGTAAAACAAACCAATAACATTCATACAGCGCGTCACGATTGACTATTGCCCGCCATCATACACCATTACCCCCTGTTTATAATGGCTATGGCCTGTAGTGGGACAGCATATACTATTGTGTACTGGGGCCTTAAAGCACAAACAGAATCAGAATCAGAATCAGAAACTCATTTATTCATTTAGGGTGACAGGCACCTCTTATGACACGTCAAAAACAAACAAAATAAATTAAAGCGAATAACAATTGATATACATGTCAAGCCGGAAAGCGAAGCGTAGGCAGGCCTCCCACAAGATGGACCGACGACCTGGTGAAGGTCGCGGGCAATCGCTGGATGAGGGCGGCCCAGGACCGTTCGTTGTGGCATTCTTTGGGGGAGGCCTTTGTTCAGCAGTGGACGTCTTTTGGCTGAAATGATGATGATGATACATGTCAAACAAGATAAAAAATATATGTAAAGTCAAGAATATCACTAAGATAAAACTAAATGTAATAAACTAATGTAAAAGTATATCAGTAGAATGTCTCTTTTCCCATTTACAAACTGATAACAAAGAGTACAAAGAAAAGAAAAGAAAAGAAAAGAAAAGACCAAGGTGAAAATGCGGATGCGTTACCTCTCCTGAGGCCTCAGGTGTTATGGCTCTATGCCGGAGATTACAGCACCTACTGAAGGACTATGAGTGTAAGCGTAATCTTATTATTTATCAACACTAATATTATAAAGCTGAAGAGTTTGTTCGTTTGTTCGCGTTCAACACGCTAATCTCAGGAACTAAGGGTCCGATTTGAAAAATTCACTAATACACCATACATTTACATTGTCACCTTAACCACGACCAAACCAGTCTCGAATGGAAATTAGTATTCAGATAAGTATTGCGTAAAACGTGTCTCGCGAATAAAACAGCTTCCATAAACAGATAGAAACACGACGGGTCTGCAGTAAAGGATTAAAAAGACATCAAGACAAGAAAACTAGCCAAATTGTAGCAATTAAGTCAAGCGCTAGCTAAGATAGCTCTCTGCAGTTTAAAATGTTTGGTAGTAATGTAAGAAACTGTGCAAACGATTGACCTATTTTGTTTTATGAAACAAATGACTATAGTTTAATGAAATCTTTTTACATTTCGATTGTATATGTTACTGTTTCTATAAGTAGATATGTATAATAACAACTTTTTATTGTAGTATTGAGCATATTTTGACGATTATGGCCCATATTCAGGTGTTAATAATAAACAAATCTAAATATAATTATTCTCGCATTTATGCAATGTAAAAATGATAAAAAAATTATAGAAGCGAAGAATTATAAAAATAATTTCATTACTGATGTATTTTTTTTTGGGTGGTAGAGCTCCAGTGACGGAGTTCGCGGGCGTAGGCACCAACGCATTACCTAATATACTTGCTGCTAAATGATAGTGTTCAGCACTATCGTGTTCCGGTCAGGTGGTAATGTACGCCCCTGTAATTTCCAGCGCAGAGGCATAACACCTTAGGGCTCAGGAGTGGTAACGCATCTGCATTTTGACCTCTGGTCATTGTGTAAGTGTCTATAGGCTGCAGTCATCACTTAAGATCAATGTGAACTGCATGCTTGTTTGCCATTTTTGTTCGTCAAGTGTTTCGACGCCCAACTTCCCGACGCCAAGCGTCCCGACGTCCAGCATCTCGAAGCCCAGCTTGTTGTTTTTCTATGATCCAAAATTAACCATAAGCTATATCCAAAAATGCTGCCCAAAGCCACAATTCCACGCGAACGAAGTTGCGGGCACAGCTAGTTTGAAATAAATTATTTGAATGGGCGTCGGGACGCTGGGCGTCGGGACGCTGGGCGTCGGGACGCTGGGCGTCGGGACGCTGGGCGTCGGGACGCTGGGCGTCGGGACGCTGGGCGTCGGGACGCCCATTCAAATAATTTATTTCAAACTAGCTGTGCCCGCAACTTCGTTCGCGTGGAATTGTGGCTTTGGGCAGCATTTTTGGATATAGCTTATGGTTAATTTTGGATCATAGAAAAACAACAAGCTGGGCTTCGAGATGCTGGACGTCGGGACGCTTGGCGTCGGGAAGTTGGGCGTCGAAACACTTGACGAACAAAAATGGCAAACAAGCATGCAGTTCACATTGATCTTAAGTGATGACTGCAGCCTATAGACACTTACACAATGACCAGAGGTCAAAATGCAGATGCATTACCACTCCTGAGCCCTAAGGTGTTATGCCTCTGCGCTGGAAATTACAGGGGCGTACATTACCACCTGACCGGAACACGATAGTGCTGAACACTATCATTTAGCAGCAAGTATATTAGGTAATGCGTTGGTGCCTACGCCCGCGAACTCCGTCACTGGAGCTCTACCACCCAAAAAAAAATACATCAGTAATGAAATTATTTTTATAATTCTTCGCTTCTATAATTTTTTTATCATTTTTACATTGCATAAATGCGAGAATAATTCTATTTAGATTTGTTTATTATTAACACCTGAATATGGGCCATAATCGTCAAAATATGCTCAATACTACAATAAAAAGTTGTTATTATACATATCTACTTATAGAAACAGTAACATATACAATCGAAATGTAAAAAGATTTCATTAAACTATAGTCATTTGTTTCATAAAACAAAATAGGTCAATCGTTTGCACAGTTTCTTACATTACTACCAAACATTTTAAACTGCAGAGAGCTATCTTAGCTAGCGCTTGACTTAATTGCTACAATTTGGCTAGTTTTCTTGTCTTGATGTCTTTTTAATCCTTTACTGCAGACCCGTCGTGTTTCTATCTGTTTATGGAAGCTGTTTTATTCGCGAGACACGTTTTACGCAATACTTATCTGAATACTAATTTCCATTCGAGACTGGTTTGGTCGTGGTTAAGGTGACAATGTAAATGTATGGTGTATTAGTGAATTTTTCAAATCGGACCCTTAGTTCCTGAGATTAGCGCGTTGAACGCGAACAAACGAACAAACTCTTCAGCTTTATAATATTAGTGTTGATAAATAATAAGATTACGCTTACACTCATAGTCCTTCAGTAGGTGCTGTAATCTCCGGCATAGAGCCATAACACCTGAGGCCTCAGGAGAGGTAACGCATCCGCATTTTCACCTTGGTCTTTTCTTTTCTTTTCTTTTCTTTTCTTTGTACTCTTTGTTATCAGTTTGTAAATGGGAAAAGAGACATTCTACTGATATACTTTTACATTAGTTTATTACATTTAGTTTTATCTTAGTGATATTCTTGACTTTACATATATTTTTTATCTTGTTTGACATGTATCATCATCATCATTTCAGCCAAAAGACGTCCAATGCTGAACAAAGGCCTCCCCCAAAGAATGCCACAACGAACGGTCCTGGGCCGCCCTCATCCAGCGATTGCCCGCGACCTTCACCAGGTCGTCGGTCCATCTTGTGGGAGGCCTGCCTACGCTTCGCTTTCCGGCTTGACATGTATATCAATTGTTATTCGCTTTAATTTATTTTGTTTGTTTTTGACGTGTCATAAGAGGTGCCTGTCACCCTAAATGAATAAATGAGTTTCTGATTCTGATTCTGATTCTGTTTGTGCTTTAAGGCCCCAGTACACAATAGTATATGCTGTCCCACTACAGGCCATAGCCATTATAAACAGGGGGTAATGGTGTATGATGGCGGGCAATAGTCAATCGTGACGCGCTGTATGAATGTTATTGGTTTGTTTTACATACTTCGAAGGATATTTTTAAATATTATGGTAGTGGCAAACAAGCATGTAGTTCACATTGATGTTAAGTGATGACTGCAGCCTATAGACACCCACACAAAGACCAAGATCAAAATGCAGATGCGTTACCACTCCTGAGGCCTAAGGTGTTGTGCCTCTGTGCCATAAATTACAAGGCCGTATTACCTCCTGACCGGAACACGATAGTGCTGAACACTACCATTTAGCGGCAAGTACCTTAGGTAATGCGGTGGTGCCTACGCCTGCGAGCTCCATCACTGGAGCTCTACCACCAGTAACCATGTGAATTACATGCTTGTTTACTACCCTTATTATGTATTAAAAAAATCTAAACAGAAATGCCTTATGGAAGTCCATGGGCGGTTGACGGGCCTAAATAAATATAATAATGCTATTATTCCTTCATCATACAAACCCTTCTTTACATCATTTCGCGTGCAAAAAAGAATGCTTAAAGAAGTTCCTTTTTCTTAATAAAACGTAACTTCACGTCTGTAATCCCCGAAGGGGTAGGCAGAGGTAAATGCATGCATTGAATCATACATGATAACACCCACGACTCGCCGGTTACGTTTTGACCCATGTAACAGGTGGCGAACTTGTTGCCATCTCCGGGCACATTACCAAACTCCGGGGTACTGGGAAACTTCCAGAAAATGGAAAAATCACTATAGAAGCAGAGATAAAGGATTTTAAACCGTTATCTCTAATATCCCCCGACCCGGGACTCGAACCCAGGACCTCCAGCGCAATAGTAGTGGCCTGCTACCACTACGCTACTGAGGCAGTTACTTTTTTACTTACTTTACTTGGTTACTTTTTCTTAATAATGCCTTCGTGACCAGGATTGTTTTTAAATGGTAACAGAAAATTATGCTGTCTTACTTTTACGTGGCATGAAAAAAGATGGGATACAAGTTGACCCGAAAAAACATCGTTTGAATTAAATGCAAATATTGTTTTCTCTGATTCCGAATGTATTTTGAGAGACGGAACAGAAGAATAATGTTGAGTAATCAATCTGGAGGGCAAGGACTTCGTTTAGGCTCAAAATCAACAAAACTTTGCATAAGGATATCAAGGACACAAAGTTTTTGAAGTGAAAAAGCTATCAATTCCTTTTTTACGTAATTCTTTTCAACACGTATTATAAATCGGTACTTAATATTATCAATGCGAAAGTAACTCTGTCTGTATGTTACCTTTTCACGTCCAAACGACTGAACCGATGTTAATGAAATTTGGTACAGAGATAGAGCTGACCTTGAGAAAGAACATAGGCTACTTAGTTATTTATAAAACGACATACACACGGGCGAAGCCACGAGCAACAGCTAGGAAATAATAAAATACGCTTACACTCATAGTCCCACAGTAAGTATTGTAATCTCCGGCACTGAGGCATAACACCTTAGGCCTCAGGAGAGGTAACGCATCTGCATTTGACCTTGGTCTTTGTGTGGTGTCTTTAGGCTGGAGTCATCACTTAACATCAATGTGAACTGCATGCTTGATCGCTGCTGCCCATCCTGCGTTATTGCGCTTACTATCGGCCCATTGGAATGGTTTGACCTCCATTGTTCGGTTGACTGACTGCTCTAGTATTTTTTTTTATTGTAATAAAAGTGGCAAACAAGCATGCAGTTCACATTGATGTTAAGTGATGACTGCAGCCTATAGACACCCACACAAAGACCAAGGTCAAAATGCAGATGCGTTACCACTCTTCAAGCCTAAGATGTTTTGTCTTCGTGCCGGAAATTACAGGGCCGTACATTACCACCCGACCGGAACACGATAGTGCTGAACACTACCATTTAGCGGCAAGTATATTATGTAATGCGGTGGTGACTACGCCCGCGAGCTCCGTCACTGGAGCTTTACCACCAGTAACAATTCCAGTAGAAGAAAATTCTTCCGCTAGTGGACGGTGAGTCGTCACGTCCCAACGCCAGCAGTGAGCAATATCAGCCTAAAGACTCGTTTTATGTTAGCAAAGCAAAGCAATAAAATGTTTTCAAGTTCTTCGAAACACAGAGTTATAAAAGCGTCTGTGTAATAAAAACAAAGTTTTGTTCTGTGTAATGTTTTGCGATACAAATATAAATAAAACATTATACGCACACGCTATTACTAGCCATAATTTCGTGTTGTTATCGAAAATTTTTTATTACGTTCATAAAGTGGTAGCTCATAAAGTTCATGATGTATGTATATATCTTCACGCCAGGTCCCTAACGGGGTAGGCAGAGAGTGTAGAGCACCAGACATCCCGGTTCTGGCAAACCTCTCGTGCCTCGTCTACCTTCATCATTCTCTTCATACATGCACGCCGATTCCTAAGACTTTTGACCCCACCATCAGACAGAACTCGACCTATTTGGTCATGGTAGGTCAGCCTTGGTCTTCCTGGGCCTCTGCAACCATCCACATGATGATGATGGTAAGTAAATACATTATATAACACACACAATTTACTGGTGGTAGAGTTCCAGTATTCGAGCTCCAGGGCGTAGGCACCACCGCGTTAACTAATTTATCCGCCGCTAAATGGTAGTGTTCAGCACTATCGCGTTCCGGTTTGATGGTAATGCTAATTAATGTGTGGCGCCGTAATAACTGTCACAGAGACACAACATCTAAAGCAAAGAATATGTAATAATACTACGAATAGACTACGAATACTACGATATTTACTGGTGGTAGAGCTCCAGTGACGGAGCTCGCGGGCGTAGGCACCACCGCATTACCTAATATACTTGCCGCTAAATGGTAGTGTTCAGCACTATCGTGTTCCGGTCAGGTGGTAATGTACGGCTCTGTAATTTCCGGCACAGAGGCATAACACCTAATGCCTCAGGAGTGGCAGCGCATTTGCATTTTGACCTCTGGTCATTGTGTGGGTGTCTATAGGCTGCAGTCATCACTTAACATCAATGTGAACTGCACGCTTGTTTGCCACTTTTATAACATAAAAAAAAAAAAGAATGGACACTTCGACGTCCCGCCCGATTTGCCCGTATCACTCAACCCCTGCCCTTCTTATGGGCCACGGTTGGTATTTTGTACGTACTACGTTGCGTGCGTAGCACGTACTCACTGATTGACGAAACCAAATTAAGCGTTTGTATGGAATTTTGGCGGAGTGTCCGCGGTGTGTCTAAAGTCTCAGAGGTAACAACGCATCTGCATTTTGACCTCTGGTCTTTCTGTGGATGTCTATAGGCTGCAGTTATGACTTAACATAAGTGTGAACTGCAAGCTTGATTGTCACTTTTATTACATAAAAAAAACTTCATGATGATTCTAATGAAATTAACAAAAATCTAAAAAAGTATATTATAGTGTGTGTCTACCCGTTAGTAGTTTTCAACTGTCTTATTATTTTTAATATGATTCTATGATCTTTGATAAAAAGTAATAGGACCAACTATATTAAAAACAAATTAAATAAAATTGGAGCGTCTGTTTGTAATATAAAAATAACCGCCTTTTACAAAATGCATATGTATGTACACACGGGACATATACCAAAACAATATTTTTAACAATTTTCGGCTGTCTGTCTGTTTGGCGGAGCTAATCTTGGGAAGGGCTGGACCGATTTTGACGGGACTTTCACTGGCAGATAGCTGATATAATAAGAAGTAACTTAAGCTGCTTCTATACTAGCTACGCCCACGACTTCGTCCGGGTAGATACTGAATAATCATAAATTCTCACGCAGGCGAAGTCGCGGGCACAGCTAGTTGTAAATAATAAACATTTCAAAGCCACTTTTAATAACGTCAAAGGAAAAATTCCCTATCAACTTTAAATATAAATTGGTGTCAGGTTACCACACCGATACCATCCATCTTAATTCCCCGATTGGCAGAACTCGTGGATCGGAATTTATTGCGTGCGACAGTTTAAAGGAGCCGTGCCAATAACGCTCTCGCTTTACTATTTTGTGGATGGATGTGTTTGGAAAGGTGGTATTTTATCTTTACACCAAATTAACTTTAGAAAATTGTATTTTTGTTGGTTCCAAATCCGATGCGGTATTAATGGTGTAAGAAAGAAGCATTTGTAAAAAAAGGCACTCGCCGTTGGTGCCGTATATCAAAAGAATATCGGAAAGCTCTTTTTTACTAACGAAAGATTTAGTTCAGATTTTTACTGAAATTACTATCTAGAAATTAAGAAAAACCCTGAAAAATTATATGGACGTTATAAAATGTTGTGTATAAGAATCGCATGAATATTGCATAGTTTATCGCATGATCCTCTTTAACGAAGGTTAGTGATGACAAACTTCCTTGTTAAATGAATATTTCAAAGAAAATATTCCCTATCAACTTGAAATATAAATTGCTGTCAGGTTATCAGACCGTTGCCATCCATCTTAATTCCCCGATTGGCAGAACCCCTGGATTGGAATTTATCGCGTGCGACAATTTAAAGGAGTCGTTCGAATAACGTTGTCGCTTTACTATTTTGTGTTTATATTTTGGATTAATGTGTTTGGAATCTTTGTAAAAAAATAATGTTTTTAATAGTTAGTAATACACGTCTTCTTTAATAAGAATATAATTGTTGATATTTAGCCACCTTAAAACCAGATACATATTTAGCGTTCTACCAGAAACCACACAAACATTTTGAACAATGGAAGATGAACCTGCACACTATGATTTTTACCATAGATTTAGCTCTACTAATCTCATTTCGTGGCTTAATTATTGGTATTAAACACGAGCAGATCACGATACCTAACCGGTAGTGTTGAACACCGCCATTTAGTGGTAGTTAAGTTAGTTTGGTAATGCAATGATATTTATGCCTTCGATCAGCGTCACTGGACTTCTACCAGTGAACAATTTAAAATTAATGACGTTTTGGTTTATCTAATTGAGCGATTTTACTTTTTTTATGTAATAAAGGTGGTAAACTAGCTTGCAGTTCACATCGATGTTAAGTGATGACTGCAGACTATAGTAACCTACACAAAGACCAGAGGTCAAAATGCAGATGCGTTACCACTTCTGAGGCCTGAGGAGTTATGCCTCTGTGCCGGAAATTACAGAGTCGTACATTACCACCTGACTGGAACACAATAGTGCTGAACACAACCATTTAGCGACAAGTATATTAGGTAATGCGGTGGTGCCTACGCCCGCGAGCCCCGTCGCTGGAGCTCTACCACCAGTATAAATAAAGATATTTACCTATAAGATGGTTCTACACCTCCTCCCACGGGCTGACTGTATTCCTTTTTATTCGAAGAACAATAATAATCAAGTAACTAATATCATACAATGTAATGCAGTTCAAACAAGCGCCTATTAAAGGATAATCAATCATAGAAGTTTTGATGAAGATGGAACACTTTGATTGCGTTGCAATGACGTCGTACGGGATTGATAGCATAGGTATAATTTACTTATATATAACTAGATACTTACTTTTGCCCGCAGCTTCGCTTGCGTTTAATTTGGTCTGCCCATTCACTTTAACAAAATACATAAACAATTTCACGCACACATTTAAACATCTAGGCGACAGGTATAGGCCCAATTGGGCTTGTACTTTGTCAGAGGGGAAATTCGGCATGTGACTACTTCTCTCCGGTCTGGCGCGGCCGGTGGCCCGTGTTGCTCTATGGGGAAAAGTAATGTAATTACTCTTGAATTTTCAATTACTTCACTTATAATCAACATTTATTTATTTATTTATTTAATCTTCCAAGCACAATAAAAGTACATGAAGCGGACTTAATGCTTGGTAGCATTCTCAACCAGTCAACCTTAAGGTAGTGTAGAAAACTCAATGTGGTTGTGCAATTGAAAATTTCTCGAAAGAAAATAATAAGGCTGTAAGTATAATAAACTTCCATTAAACTAATATTTATTCACTAAATAAAAGATATTAAAATTGCTGTAGTAAAAATAATGTCTGATTCCAAGCAAAGAAGTTATTGTTTTATTTAGCTCAGTACATGGACCTCATTCCGCCTGCATGTAATTTGTATCAGTCTTAATTAAAAATCTCATTTACGGCGTGTTAAGAGTTGATGGAATTTTAAAATTTAAACACTGTGTTATGAAGTATTATTTAAAAGGATTTTGTTTCTCATTATAACTTATTTAGCTGAATATATATTTTTGGAATTACATAAGTTCATGCTGGAGTGCAGTTTTTTTTTTTTCAAAAATATTTTAAATCTTTTTATTTGCACTGAATTTTTTGTCCTGTCATCTTCATGATTAATTCTAAGTGAGCAAAGGCGAAAAATCCGAGTTGTCATCCCGGTCACAATTATAGAGGGAACAAAAAAAGGATTCAATCTTTTTGGATTAAAAAAATATCGGTAACACTAAAATTGTTAGACCTGTATTTTCAGGCACTAACATGCCTAGTCATATGCCTAAATGATGTATTTTAACCTAGTTCTGTATGTCATAGGATCGGTCGTTTTGGAGAACTTTGGGGAAGGCTATTGTCCAGCATTGGATGTCCTTTGTCTTGTTACAGCACACTAGTTCCTAGCATGTAACCCACGCCGTGACACACACATACACACACACACACACGCGCGCGCGCCCGAGACGCACATATACTTACGTTATACCTACATATATAAAGACCGGTACCTACATATAACATACATATGGCTACATGTATAAGTGGGTCCCTATTTCACCCTCTAAAAGTCTAAAGTATCTACTTGGCATGAAGATACATAGATAGAGACCGGTACCTACATATAACATATATTTGGCTACATATATAAGTGGGTACTTATTTCACCCTCTAAAAGTCTAAAGTATCTACTTGGCATGAAGATACATAGATACCTATACCTATTTCATTTTGAGTAGACTTTTACCTTGAAGATTTTTGATTGAAATTATTTTATTAATTAATAGTGTAGAGCGCAAACTTTAATATATTACATATATTAAATTCCAGTATTACGTTCACTTCAAATATCGGTTATCAATTACGACAATCCTGTTCCAAAACCTATTAATAACATATCCCACGCAAATGTTCAACATTCCGACTTAGACAAGAATTATATGGAAGTCTAATTACATCGAGCATAACCGTTAAAGAGGGGTGCCAAATGACTAAACGAGTGTTTTAGACTTTTTTATTCGCCAATAAAACGTGGTAAGTGAGTGTTGAAAGGGAACCGGGGAAATCGTGAAGATGTTTATGCGAATATAAGTTTTGGAGATAACGATGTAATTGAGTTCTAATAATATAGGATTGGAAACATTTACTGGTGGTAGAGCTCCAGTGACGGAGCTCGCGGGCGTAGGCACCACTGCATTACCTGATTTACTTGCTGCTAAATGGTAGTGTTCAGCACTATCGTGTTCCGGTCAGGTGGTAATGTACGGCCCTGTAATTTCCGGCACAGAGGCATAACACCTTAGGCCTCAGGAGTGGTAACGCATTTGCATTTTGACCTTGGTCTTTGTGTGGGTGTCTATAGGCTGCAGTCATCACTTAACATCAATGTGAACTGCATGCTTGTTTGCCACTTCAATTACATAAAAAAAAAAAACATAACATTGCGCTTGCATTTTTTGAGAGGATATCGAGAAGTTTTAAATACATTGATCATAAAAATAATGATCAACACCATCATTTCAGCCAAAAGATGTCTGGAAAGACAGCTGGACAAAATCCTTTTATTTTATAGTCGGTGAAACCCACCATAGGTACCCGCCATCACGGTGAGTAGCGTGAGACTCGACTCACTAAAACCCCGCGGTCTTCCAACTCGCTCGCCATTAGTGATAGGTTACGGTAACGCTTACACACACATTCACGACCCCCCCGGCGACTATTCAGTGCCGAACCCTCCACGAGCCCAATCGTTTGGCTCTAATAATAGTCGCGTGCGGAACACCTGCATGCTAGCACAGGATGTTCTTAGTTTGAGTTGAAGAGGTTCCTGCCCAGCCCACTCAGAACAGCAGGCGTACAATATCGTCAGGTTTGAGGGGTGCAGTGGCGCATAGTTCAGCTCCAAGGGATCGGGAGAGTCAAAGGAGTTCAACCTTCTACCGCAACCAGACAAAAGCCTGGGGTTGCCCTGTTGCATCATATGGGGGATATATTCGCCACGGTTTGGCAATGGTAGTAGTTTTCTTGCCGGACGCTATTGCCCGTCCCGCTTAATTGCATTTAATAATAATAATGGCGACCTTTGATACGTCCCACTGCTGGGCAGGAGTCTCTCCCCTTCTTGGGAGGAGGTCTGGAGCTCACTGCACCACGCTGCTCCAACGCGAGTTGGTGGAGATAAGGGTTAGTCGCCAACCCGTTGTCGGATGTTTTCAAACCGCCCATAAGGCTTGTCGGAGGCCTTATGGGCGGTTTGAAAACATCCGACTAGTTGACTTGGTTTAGCGACTGCTATCTGTCGATAACGACTTAACGTGCCCTCCGAAGCAAGGAAACGTGCATTTTAATTTGCCACTAGCGGTCACCCATCACACACCCAACCTCGCCCGTATCGCTTAACCGAGTAGATCGCTTGCAATCTACACCAGCCGCGGGGGCATGCGCGCTCTAATAGTAATTAATTGCATTTAATGAGTCTAGCGCCTATAAGCCTTTTTGTTCCACTGAGTTACTGAAGTGCACAAATGGACTTCGGTAACTTATTCACTTACAGTGCTCAACAATAATTATTGCACATCGAGCCTGGGAAGGAAACTTCGGCTTATTGCGGATCTGTAGAGCGTTATCTCTTTCGCACCGTACTTATTTGACGTTTGTTGACCATTTTGATCAAGTTTTGACCAATACCGGACTGACTGTGCTTACGTAGGCAGTGTGCAACAGAGATAACGCTCTAATAAGTCGAAACGAGCCAATCGTCTCTTTCGCAGGCTCGATGTGCAATATTAATTGTTGAGTACTGTACCTTTCACGTGAAGTTTATGCTTGCTTGCCATTTCATGACATGAAAAAAAGTTAATTGTATTGATTACCACTCTTGTGACATGTAAGATAGTGAATAATTTTACTGGTGGTTGAGCTCCAGGGACGGAGCTCGCGGGCGTAGGCACCACCGCATTACCTAATATACTTGCCGCTAAGCGGTAGTGTTCAGTACTATCGTGTTCCGTTCAGGTGGTAATGTACAGCCCTGTAATTTCCGGCACAGAGGCGTAACACCTTAGGCTTCAGGAGTGGTAACGCATCTGCATTTTGACCTTGGTCTTTGTGTGGGTGTCTATAGGCTGCAGTCATCACTTAACATCAATGTGAACTGCATGCTTGTTTACCACTTACAAAAGATAAAAAAAAAAAAAACATGAATCGTATGTCATTGAACTAAAAAGTATTGATAAGCTAAAATATTATTATCCCATCCATTTGCTACATAAAACAAATCGGATGATTACATTGCTTCCCTACACAGTTTTACCGTCGCGCCGTATGGAACAATAAAAAAAATATGTTGGCATGATATCACGGCATTTACTATCCAATTGCTTCTTCAAGTTCTTGTAGTATTTGTTGTGATGTTTTGTTTTTCCTTTCCAAGTGTATTACAAAATTCCTATATCTATTCAAGTATAATAATATTAACTATGGATAAGAGTTTTATTTTTATCCTTCTCATACAAATATAAGTAAATTACAGAGACAAAATAACTACTCAGCCCGTTCTTATATTATTATTTATCTATATATATACATAAACTACACAAATAAATAAAATTTGAGTGTCTGTTTGTAATATAAAAATAACCGCTTTTTACTAAATGCATATGTATGTAGGTATACACAGCACATATACGAAAACAACATTTTTTACAATTTTTGTCTGTCTGTCTGTTTGTTCCCGCTAATCTCGGGAACGGCTGGACCGATTTTGACGGGATTTTCACTGGCAGATAGCTTATGTAATAAGGAGTAACTTAGGCTACTTTTATACTAGCTGTGCTCACGACTTCGTCCGGGTAAATACTGAACAATCATACATTCTCACGCGGACAAAGTCGCGGACACAGCTAGTAATTTAATAAAACTGTTACTCGACCATGTCTGACAAAATTGGCTGTCTGTTTACAGCCGATAATTTTCCGACCCCATTTGCGAAAAAAGCTAATTGAATAATTGAGAAGCTTGTATTTTTTTGCTTATAATATGATATGCATGAGCGTACAATAGTTTAAGCAACAATTGGAAGATTTTTTCCCTTTTCCCTCACTGATATTATAATTACAATTAAAAATTATGCATCGTTTAAATTTAATGAAAATTCATTTAATACACTTCATATATCATACTATTCATTTAATTCACTTATTTCAGTTCTTTGCCAATAAAGAGTATCAAATAAACGTGCAGCGTCGTTGACTGTGTTGTGAAAAACGTAACTTCACGCCTGTAGGGGTAGGCAGAGGTAAATTCATGCATTCAAGCATACATGCGTTTGCATTCAACCCACGATTTGCCGGTTACATTTTCGGCCCATGTAACAGGTGGGGAGCCTCGCACCATCTCCGGGCACATTACCAACCTCCGAGGTACTGGGAAACTTCCGGAAAATGGAAATATCCCAATAGAACCAGCGATAAAGTATTTTAAACCGTTATCTCTGATATACCCCGACCCGGGAATCGAATCCAGGACCTCCAGCATAGTAGTAGTGGCCTGCTACCACTAGGCTACTAAGACAGTTGACTGTGTTGTGACTGTTCCATATTTACCCTATGTACATCTCCATCAAACCAGTGGCTTTTACTTTTGAGGCGTAAGATCTTTTATATGTATTAGATTTGTGTGTTCCAATTAGAATCTAATAATATAATATATGGCCTCATGATTCCTGTGAAACAACTTAGGCTTCAGGATTGGCAACGAATTTGCATTTTGATCCCTGATATTTGTTTAGATGTCTATAGGCTGCAGTTGTCATTTACCAGCAAAGTGAACTGCGTATTTGATTGCTGATTTTTAAAAATAGAAAACGAGTACGATGGAACAACACAAAATAAGTATATGCAGCAATTAATGATACGTTTCCCGGAATGTTACCGGGATTAGACTCTCTATTTCTTTGTTAATACAATTTTCACAACGCCTTTCGCTTTGTCGACGCGAATCCATTTACTTTTTTATTCTTGTCGGGCATATTTAAATTCGTTTTGTTGTCGTTTTCAAAACCACAGTATAGATAAGTACACTGTGTCAAGCCTGCGGTTCTGAAAAAAAAATATTATGGGAACGCTGCAAATATTTCTCTAGCTTGTAGCTTTTGTAGAACGTATATTAAATGGATTGTTTTTAACGAGAAATGCTGAAATTTTATTTCTCCACCATGTAAAAATACAGGTAGGTAACATTAACGAACAACCTAAAATACACGCAGAATTTTAGGAGACGCTTCCCGTAATGGGATTGTACCGGGATTGGACTTTATTGTTCTTTATTGATACCACTATTGCAGCCCTTTGTTTAGTTGACGACAACCCATTTACTTTTTGTTCGTGGTGACAATTTTATTGGTCATACCTTTCATATTTGTTTTTTGTACTCTTTCTTTATTAAACTTACTGGTGATAGAGCTCCAGTGACAGAGCTTGCGGGCGTATGCACCATCACATTACTATACTTGCCGCTAAATGGTAGTGTTCAGCACCATCGTGTTCCGGTCAGGTGGTAATGTACGGTCCTGTAAATTCCGGCACAGAGACATAGCATCTCAGGTCTCAGGAGTGGTAACGCATCTGCATGTTGGCCTTGGTTTTGTGTGGGTGTCTATAGGCTGCAGTCATCTTTTAACATCAATGAGAACTGCATTCTTGATTGCCACTTCCATTACATTCAAAAAAATAAACTTTCTATTCAGTCTGAAGTCCTGAGTTTCTGAGGCAAATTAATTACACTTATGTCCCGAACTTTCTTCTTTTTTTTTCGATCATAGATTGCACGGCTCTTGTAAAATAAAAAAGTCCTTTGCCTAACTAGCATTGTTGGCACTAGATGTTGCTACTGCCGCCATAAGGCAATGCAATAAATGTGAAGGAAGATTTTGACAAGCCAGGTGTGGACTTCGGTAGCTCAATTGGGAGAGCGGCTGAACTAGAATCCCAGTGGTCGCGGGTTCAAGCCCCGCCTGAAGTCAAATTTTTCTTTCCATTTTCCTTAAAAATAAAAAAGATTTATTTAAACCTGAGCACTGAAATAACGAAATGAAAAGGCGAAAGATTTTTGAAATCGGTCCAGTAGTTTTGTGCGAAAACCGAGTATTTCATAAGCATTTATATAGTATTAAGTATTTCATAATATGTTTATTTTTTAGACAATTGTTTAAAATTAGAAGTAGATCTGCATTTTTCTCATAAACCTAAAGGAATTGTAAAAAAAAATACGCTTACACTCACAGCCCCACACTAGGTATATACCTGTCTCGTGGGTGCCGTTATAAACATGCAACACATACACAAACACCCAGACCCGGAACAAATAACTGTAGGCCATACAAATATTTGTCCCGGTGCTGGGATAGAATACGCGACCCTTCGAATCAAACGGTCATCTCACACCGCTGGACTAACCGGGTCGTCAAATATATCATTTTACAATTAATTATATCAACTCAATTTTGAAGGCTATATATTTATTAATTTTTTGGTTACTGAACCGTAATAACAATTTCAGATAAAACTACAATATCCTGAAGAAGCAATAACGTGACAACCCCATTAATGCCATAATATGCCAACGCAATATCTTCATCGTCCCTTAGACGGTGACACTAAAATTGCGTAATCAATGTAATAAATCCGAAATGGATCGGAACAAGGGTAATCCTGGTTCAGATAAACAATAGTTTTTGTTTATCTGAACCAGCCATGGAATTTGAGTTTACTTTAACTTGATAAACAATATTTAATAAAGTATCTTCTTTTCTAATTTCATTTTTAGGGTTCCGTAGTAGACAAGGATCCCTTATAGTTTCGCCATGTCCGTCTGTCTGTTTGTCTGTCTGTCCGTCCGCGGTTTGGCGCAAAAACTATTAGTACTAGAGACTTGATATTTGGCACACCTTAATCACGCCGACAGAGTAATAAAATAAAAACATTAAGAAAAAAAATCGGGTAACCCTTAGTGTACCGCACAAATATTTTTTTAAATTTTCGTTTTCCATATAGTGTGGGGTATTGTTGAATAGGTCTTTAAAAAAATTCTATGGGTGTCCCAACATCATATTTTATTTTAAAGTAAAATGGAAAGAAAAATTTGACTTCAGGCGAGGCTCGAACTCGCGGCCTACTGGGAATCTAGTCCAGCCGCTCTTCCAATTGAGCTACTGAAGTCCTGCCCGATTTGTCAAATCTTTCCTTCACATTTGTTGCATTTGAACCTCTCCTCTCTCACCATAAAAAAAATCCTAGACTCATTGTATGCTACTTCCATTACATTTAAAAAAAATCTAAAACTTGCAAAACGTACATTGCCTGCTTGTTTGTCTATACAAGTGGCATAAAAATACATTTTCCTACATCTTGAAAGATATTATTTCAGCAGAGACTCCAATGGATTTAATCCATCTCTTGTGACGAGGGGTCTATTGAAATCGATTTGGTTGTGTTTATTTTAATCATTGAATTATTTTGTGATTTAATATTGAATTCGGTCTTCGAATACAAAAGGTATTGACAGTTTCGTTCTATTATATTAACCCTTTTTTTTATTACAATATCTTTGTGCAGATGTTGCCAATGTATACATTTTACAGTCTTTATATTGATGCATCAGTCTGTCTGTCCGTCTGTCAAGTCCGATTTATTCCGAGAGTACTGGGCCTATCGAGATAGCTTTTGGTGCACTTTTGTAAATCAGTGACCGAAAATATGTTAGTAGAAGGCCAGATTGGCCATGACAAAGTCACAAAAGTAGTGGTAGAGCCCCAGTGACGGAGCTCGCGGGCGTAGGCACAGGCACCACCGCATTACCTAATATACTTGCCGCTAAATGGTAGTGTTCAGCACTATCGTGTTCCGGTCAGGTGGTAATGTACTTTTGGGAAGCGAAAATGTCCCTTTATCGGTAAACGCAGCAAAAATGTATAATATGAAACTAGCGTATCCGACTGAAGTTGTCCTGTAAACGTCAACCCGAAATCTATATCTATACAAATAAATAAAGCTTGAGTGTCTATTTGTAATATTAAAATTACCGCTTTTTACTAAATGTATATGTATGTATACACAGTATTTATACCAAAACAACATTTTTTACAATTTTTGTCTGTCTGTCTTTTTGTTTGGCAGGGCTAATCTTGGGAACGGCTGGACCGAGTTTGACGGAACTTTCACTATTTAGCAGATAGCTGATGTAATAAGGAGTAAGTACTTAGTCTACTTTTATACTAGCTGCGCCCACGACTTCGTCCTGGTAGATACTGAACAATCATATTTTTTCTCACGTGGCCGAAGTCGCGGGCACAGCTAGTTTAAATATATTTTGAAAAATTTATAATACTTTCAAAAGCAATCGAAAGCGATATCTAAGATACTTAAAACGACCCGAATTTTCCCTTGAGAAGTCCCGTTTTGAGTGACGATAAAAATGGTAAATATGCTCAGAAAATAATTTATTTAACCACGACACTGACTAACGTATCCCTAGTTTTATTAATGACGTAAAAAGCTACGAAAATAGCAAGCTTTGACAATAGAAAAGCAACACATATTCATGATATCATGCTTCCCTTTTGCCCTCATTTGTAAGAGACCCTGTTGACGAATGTAGGTTACTTAGCTTTCTTTATTTGTGTGAAGTGGCACATCCAAACAGGGCCGTATCCTTTCTTAAAAAAAGAAAAAAAAATGTGAATGTTGTATGAAAGTATAATGTTTAGTTGCTAACCTGATTTGCTGGAAAATTTAAGGGATATCTCTTTCTTTCTTCTAGAAGTGATAATAATCAATTTTGTAGGTTAAGTTAGTCATTATTTTGTTTGGCCATTATTGTCCAAAAAATGCATTAATGGCAAAAGGGAACTGAAATATGTGTGCTGAAGTACTAGACAGGATCATCCCCTAGTTAATATAGTTCTAGTTTCAGTCTAAGTCAAATTACCACATTTTCACATAGTAACAGTGATGTGGAAAAGCCTAGAAAGAAAGAACAATTTAAAAAGGGAACCGTCTAATTGTTCCTAGTGTCTTCTCTGTATATTAACTTCGTTGTAACAAATCCATCAACTATCTAATATATAATAATCTTTATTATTCCCTAAATCCTTGAAATATTACCTAGTTTTACACACTGCACAATTTTTTTTATGTTATTAATGTGGCAAACAAGCATGCAGTTCACATTGATGTTAAGTGATAACTGCAACCTTTAGACACCCACACAAAGACCAGAGGTCAAAATGCAGATGCGTTACCACTTTTGAGGCCTAAGGTGTTACGCCTCTATGCCGGAAATTACAATGAGTATAGAATAGAATTACCCACCTTTCCCTCAAGAATGGGTTTGTCAGAATTGTTCTATTAAGAATAACAACTGATGCTAAAGTTAAACATAAAGTGAAATATATACTAAATTTTAAATAATTATTTTATTTGAAGTACATCTCTTTTAAATACAGTCCAATCTATACCATCTCCAGTAGTTTATTAGTGAGTAAGAAAGAATTTAAAACAATAAAACAAACAGAAGCGTCTTACCGTTCATATTCAAAGACCTTAACAACTAATACGATCGCCATCCTCGATATTAGCAAAACAATCGAATGATTATATTGTTATAAAAAGAAGCAAATCAATTTCAGCGAAGCCCTTTTCGTACCCCTTCGAAATGGGTTGTCCAATTTCTCAGATCATCTTAATTGTGCGACGGATCAGGACACGATCAATCACTTATAAAAACAAATGTCCACATTTTTTGTTCGACTCTCACAGGATTACAAGCATTTTAATCTGCACCGTTGATGAAGGCGTTATTCTGATGAAAAAAAAATTTGGACGGTAATTCAGACGTTTTTATGTTCATTAAGAATTGCATTCACGTATGATGACATTTTTTCTAATGAAAATAAACTTCTGAACCCGGGGTTAAACCCGGGACTTTAACGTAATTACTTCTAATACGCTGAAACAGGTAAAGGAGAAGGTGTAAATTACATATTTAGGTAAGAATAGGTACTGAAGGTAAACATTACAGAAATTGGTAATTATTAAATTGGATAGACGATAAATGGTGATAATATACACATGGTTTAAAACGTTATATTTGAAGAAACAGTAGTCTTAGAAACAGGACGATCCACTGCAAACTTAAAAAAAGTTGAGGTAAAAACTACCGATGGTGAGACATAGGGTATTGTTAATACCTTACGTCTTACCCTTGTTATCTTTCGCGGGTATTTTGTTTTACAAAGATCGAAACAACCAATTCGATCACCGACCTCGATTAAAGCAGAATAATCGAATGATTGTATAAACAGAACCAAATCAATTACAACGGAGCCCTTTCGTGCGCCTCAGAGATGGATTGTCCAATTTCTCAGATCATCTTAATTGTGCGAGGGATCAAGACACAATCAATCACTTATAAAAACAAAGGTCCACTCTTTTTGTTCTCACGGGATTTCTAGCATTTTAATCTGCACGGTTGACGAAGGCGTTATTCTGATGAAATAATTCGTGATGGTAATTAAGACTTTTTATGTTTATTTCACTAAGGTAATTTACATTTCACACAGATTTTAAGATCGGTAATTACATTAAAAAAAAACGTCTGTCGCTGCTTTCTTGAAAGCGTTTGAACATTTTTTGGGATTCTATTAAATAATCCTTTACGTTGATCTTTAAAAGAATTGCCAGCCCTATGGAGTCGAGTTACATGCTTGGACAACATGTATTTATTCCTGATATTAATATGGTGATTATAGCCCCTTGTAATGTTACCTTCCTGTATTTGGTCGTTGTGGATTGTAACGTGGTTGAACACGCGCGTGTAATGAGATGAAATTTTTGATGTAAAAGTGGACTGTATGCGGGGTTTGAACTGGGAAGAGAAACAGGATACACATGCACGTACCTCAGGCTGAACAGGCGACGTAGCTACGGCGCGTAAGCGAGCCGGGGCGCGCACAAATCCTTCGGGATCACTCTTCCCGCGTTCGGGAACTCACTTTCACACGTGTTCAATTAGCGGGGCGATATACGGAGCAGAGGAGCACAATACAGCGTGCTCACGTTAATAATTTAGCGGTATGTTCAATAATATTTAGTACACAAAGACACAAAGTCCCCGGGCGGTTTCAGCAACGCATAGCGGCGCGTGCGGCGGTTAGAAGACGACTGGGCTCTTCTCACGCCCTCTGGCGGTGTTGCGGTGCATGTGCGGAAACAGAGGGATGTATAAAGGATATAGGTGTAGGTGTCGCATAAGTCCTTAATTGGGTTTTATTATAACTGGCGTTACCAGTGGTGGAGAAATAAAATTTCAGCATTTCTCGTTGAAAACAATCCATTTAATATACGTTCTAGAAAAGCTACAAGCTAGAGAAATGTTTGCAGCGTTCCCATAATATTTTTTTTACAGAACCGCAGGCTTGACAGAGTATACTGTGGTTTTTAAAACGACAATAAAACGAATTTAAATATGTCCGATTGTAACCAAGAATAAAAAAGTAAATGGATTCACGTCGACAAAGCGAAAGGTGTTGTGATAATTGTATCAATAAAGAACTAGAGAGTCTAATCCCAGTAACATTCCGGGAAACGTATCATAAATTTCTGCGTACTTATTTTGTGTAGTTCCGTCATAGTCATTTACTATTTTTTGAAAATCAAATACGTAGTTCACGCTGCTGGTAAATGACAACTGCAGCCTATAGACATCTAAACAAATATCAGGGATCCAAATGCAAATTCGTTGCCAATCCTGAAGCCTAAGTTGTTTTGCCTGTTTCACAAAAATCACAAGCCCATAGATCGGTAATTATATTAAAAAATTGTCTGTCGCTGCGTTCTTGAGAGCCTTTGAATTTTTTTTTGGATTCTATTAAATAATCCTTTTCATTGATCTTTAAAAGAATTCCCAGCCCTATGGAGTCGAGTTACATGCATGGACAACATGTATTTATTCCTGATATTAATGTGGTGATTATTTCCCCTTGTAAGGAACTCACCAATATGTATTTATTCCTGATATTAATATGGTGATTATTGCCCCTTGTAAGGAACTCACCAATATTTTTTATATATTACATTCGTAAAAATATTGCTGTATAATATTTTTTATTATTTTTAAAATATTGGAACGGATAAACCAATACATTTTTCATACTGTTTTGAAATCGTGGTTTAATTATCATAATCCTGCATTTCATTATTATTTTTATTATTATAATATTTCTGACTTGTCGCGCGCATCAGAGATGGATTGTACAAATTCTCGGATCATCTTAACTGTGCAAAGGATCAGGATACAATCAATCACTTATAAAAACAGAGACCATACTTTTGTTCGCCTTTCACAGGATTAGGTTCAAGTATTTTAATTATTTTAATTCGCGCATGGCCCGGCGGCTGTGTAGATCATAAGGGATCTATTCGGTTAAGTACTACGGGCGCGGTCGGGTATTGTGATGGGTGACCGCTAGTGGCAAATTAAAATGCGTGTTTCCGTGCTTCGCAGGATACGTTAAGGCGTCGGTCCCGGTTGCTATCGATATATAGCAGTCGTGAAACCTTGTCAGAGGCCTTATGGGCGTTTTGAAAACATCCGACAGCGGGTTGGCCACTAACCCACCCACGCATTGGAACAGCGTGGTGGAGTAAGCTCCAGGCCTCCCCCTAAAAAGGGGAGAGACTCGTTCCCAGCAGTGGGACGTATAATGGGTTGCCATTATTATATTTATCTTTTAATTCGCACGGTTGACGAAGGCGTTATTCCGATGAAAGAATTTGTGATGCTAAGACTTTTTTATGTTTCTGCAAAGTCGCTCGGGGGAACGCTTTCTCCAGCAGTGGAGGTCTATCGGCTGGATTGATGGTTCAAGATACGAACATTACAGTTTCCAACAAGCTTTTCTACATTTTTCTTTAACTTCTCCTTTCGTGCTATATTATGACAGACATAACCCAAGATTCTCACAAATGATGTCACGTGAATAAATATACAACGTTTAAGAAACGAAATACACTAAAAGATTAAATTTTTCCTTCTATTTTTGCTTCAAACATAATTTTCTTGGTTACAATTCTCAATAATACTTAATCGATACATTCGTGTTCAAATCCAATAGCAAAACTGTAACCGAAAATACAAAATCATTGTCCAAATCCGGAATTCGTAACCGAGGAAAAATAATATTTAAGAAAAAGAAACCGTATTTTTTATCTCGTTCGCATTTTAATATTCGTCTTCCCATCGAATACGAAATTGAATGTTGTATTTATTAAAATGCAAATCTGCTTTATGTGTACATTACAATGGTTTTGGGTATGATTTGTTTTATTGAAATTTTGGAGGCGCTTCGATGTTGAAATTTTTCGTACGAAAATGTAGATTGTCAGAGGGGTAGTTGATCTCAAATTTAGAAGGAACTGTAATGAACTTATTCGTCAATAGGCACTAAAATAATCTTTATCTGATGGTAGAGATTCAGGGATTTCTTTTCTCGACGGCAGAGGCACCATCAGTGTGGGATTTGAACTACACATAACCGCATCACCTAATCGGTCTCCCGCCCAATGGTAGCGTTCAGTAGGTACTATTGTATTCCGGTAGCATGTAATATAAGGTCACGTAGCAATTATTAGAAGAAGCAAAATAACTTACGCTTTAGGAATTGTAAAGCGTTTACATTTACACCCACGGTTTTTCATGGATATCTATAGGTTGCAATCGTCAATTTCAATCTACGAGAACTCCATGCATGTTTGCCACCATCATTACATAAAAAAAATACGGAAGGCTTTGCGATGAACCCGGAAATAATGTTTGAAAGACTTCAAATGTAAGAACTGAAAAACGAAAAGCCTTTGTCACATTTCCCATTGTTCTCCTCTCTTCAAGCCTTATTCAGACCTAATTGTGATACTGCGTAGTGATGTGATATACGAAGTTCCGCAACTATGTTCCGCTCTAGTCGCGGCACTTCATACAAAATACCCAAGCGATACCCGCTCAGTAATTCTTCACGTCGGTAGCGAAGAATAGGGCTTTATACTAGAGAATTGGTACAAACGGAGAAAAATGAAGCAATAGTAATCAGATATGTTCACCAATCTACATCTTTCCCCATTAAACGTGGAGGAATCATCATCATCATTATTTCAGTCAAAAGACGTCGACAGCTGAATAAAGGCCTCCCCCAAAGAATGCCACAACGAACGGTCCCGGGCCGCCCTGATCCAGCGATTGCCCGCGACCTTCACCAGGTCGTCGGTCCACCTCGTGGGGGGCCTGCCTACACTTCGTCTTCCGGTACGCGGTCACCACTCTAGAACTCTTCTGCCCCAACGGCCGTCAGTTCTGCGAGCTGTGTGCCCTGCCCACTGCCACTTCAGTTTCACTATTCGGTGGGCCATGTCGGTTACTTTGGTTCTCATGCGAATCTTCTAATTTCTGATTCAATCTCGCAGAGAAACTCCGAGCATAGCCCTCTTCATTGCTCTCTAAGTGACCTTGAGCCTTCTTATGAGGCCCATAGTGAGCGACCACGTTTCGGAGGAATAGAGAGCAATTAATGCCAATGCTATTGAAAGATGCCTTTGAACAAATTCACTTCCAACAAGTTGATCAGGTAGCATAAACGTCAGCAATATAACTTTCCTATTTAAAAATAGGTCGCTGGAGAAACATAAACCCAAAATCTATACAAAACAAAGGCTTATAAACAACGTGACGGCACAATTTTAGTGCGAGTGTCAAAAACTGAAATTTACGTTCGCACGTTGAAAGCATCTACTTTCTATGCATTGTACCGTCCCGTGTAGCAAATAACTTATGGCCACGGTGGGATCGTGTGGGTTTATTTTACTTTAACGGCTTTTTAAATTAATCGCCTTGGTATGACCGTTATTGGGTTAGAAAGTTTTTTTTTTTCTGTAATAAAAGTGGCAAGCAAGCATGCAGTTCACATTGATGATAAGTGATAACTGCAGCCTATAGACACCCACACAAAGACCGAGGTCAAAATGCAGATGCGTTACCACTACTGAGGCCTAAGGAGTTATGCCTCTGTGCCGGAAATTACAGGGCCGCACATTATCACCTGACCGGAACACGATAATGCTGAACACTACCATTTAGCGGCAAGTATATTAGGTAATGCGGTGGTGCCTACACCCGCGAGCTCCGTCACTGGAGCTCTACCACCAGTGAAATCTTCTGTAATCTTCTATAATCTTTATAAGGTTTCATAGTCTAGAAGCCCTTATAGCTTCGCCATGACAGCATGGCGAAAGAAAGACAGACGGGCGGCTTTCTGCCGTCTGCCTTTCTTTTGAAGATATCAGATAGACATGTACTCGTACTTACTGTACTTGAAGAAATGAAACTTCACGCCGAGAGCAATTTATTTAAAACGATATTTTGTTTTCATAATAAGCTACATAAAAGTCAGTGTCAGTCAGTCAATTTATCAGTCCGTCAGTCAGAGTCATAGTAATTCGAGTAAAGCGATGGCTACTTTACCAGAACATTTACAATGAAGTTTTGGTGGCAACCCGAAAGAACGTGTTTTCGCACTGTTATTCTATTACACTATACACGAGCACTGTAATAAGCCTATATCAAACAAAATGCCACCAACTTTATTTTATATAACTGAAAAATGCACCAAGAAAATGAAATAAATAAGAGCACCATACGCATCCTTCAAGCTTCCCGCCAAAACTCCAACATGCAGTTCATGTGAAAGTTAAGTAATGACTGTAGTCTATAGACATTTACACAAACAACAGGGTCAAAATGCAGATGCATTGCCATCTCTGCGACTTAAGTCTATATGATATTTACTGATGTACACCAAACATTACCATCTGACCGGAACACGACAGTGCTAAACACTACCATTCGGCGGCAGATATTCATTGTTCTCTATAATCATATTACAGTAAATATCTTTACAAGTAGCCTAGTAATAGTTTGCTTGTGGTGGCAAGGGAAATCAATGTGAATAAGGACAGCAAATAAAAAACTATTTCCCCTGAGTAGTAAATCAATCTTCTGTTATGACTGTAATGGAAGAAAAAAATATACGTCTGATAAAGTTATGGATATTAACAATACACAATATTTCACTTTATTTTATTATTAAGAATCTATTTAAATCTTTGTTTTCAATGATTAACAATATTTTATTGAAAGTAAATTAATCTTTGTCGGAGACCCAAATTCAACTTTTTAAGTTCTGTACGAAATAATGAACATTCTCTTTATTAATGAATGCGACATTTTATTCTGTTTCAGAAACTCAATTTAATGAGTGACAACATTATACCTATCACATATTGCATATGGCAACGATTGGGGGTTCTAACATGATTCATACCCTTCTAATTTCTATGGTTGCTATCAATTGAGTCATTGATTTTAATCAAAAGTTCTGACATACAGTATGTATGTATCTTCACGCCAGATCCCTAACGGGGTAGATATACAGAACATGTTTAAACCATGGCCATAAAATAAATATCGGCCTAATATGGCACCCATCATGGATGTGACGCGTTTGAATTTATTTTATTTGCCCACAGGCAATTTTTTTCCTCTTCTCCTTCTAAGATTTACACGAAACTTTAACAAATTATACATACAAACCTTCCCTGAAAATCACTCTATCTACTGATGAACCTCATTAAAATCCTTGGAATAGTCTTTGACTGTATCGCGAACATACAGACAGACGCGTCGGGTGACTTTGTTTTATATTAAGTTTTATCATAGTAACGAATCCGAATAATAATAATGTTTAAAATAACTAAATTTAAAAAAATAGCGTTCGCTTAACTCTTACTTAAGATAATTCTCAAGTGCTTTTACCCACAATCAGATACATAATTCATTGGAAAGTGCGAAATCGAAAATATCAGATGACGTGAAATTTATCAGCATTTCTTACGGGAACTGAAGCAAAAATTACTCAGCATTCTACTATCGGCAGATAAGCCACAGTCCAAAAGCTTTTAAATCTTCAAATCCTCTTCGCTAATAGATATCCGGCTTTTAAAGATTTTGCGAGTCAAAATAAATTCACTAAAAGAATCCGATTACTATAAATGACGATGGCTTGAAAGTAATGAATCTTCCCAATTTTAAATTGCGTATTTTATACTCTGAGTTTTCTTCGAAGCATCGATATCTGGAAATAATATATCACTTTGAACAGATAGAAATTTCTTAAAATACGAGCTTTTGAAGAAATTAGTGTGTATAAAATGGAAAAAGACGTGCTGCGATGGTTTGGTGTTTTGGAAATCATAGGTAATGAGAGAAGTGGAAACCAATACAAAAAATATCCTTTTTGGTGTTTAGAGAGACCAAAACTTACCTACTTATACCAGATGTAGGTTATCCTTTTTATACTCGACGGTATAAAAAGTTTGTGTTTAATGTTGAATAATTTGACCTTCCCTAAAATGTTTTATTTTTTTGGAAATATTAAGTGTTTCTGATCTTTCTTGGCCCTTAATAAAACTATTGTGTTGTAGTCCCCGAGTTAAAATAAAGTAGGTACAGTCAACGGCAAAAGTAGATAATCAAAATCGGACAATAAATACTAATATGTATGTGTGTTGTCAGGTGAATAAATATTTTTCTTTCTGTGTTTCTAATTTGCGTCAAAGCAGTGTGGCGGTGAAGTGTTTCTAAAGTACGAGATTGTGAAGTATACCAAATATAAGCTAATATTAGGTACACTATTTTGACGCAAATTACGATCATTAGTTTTGAATGTCCGATTTTGATCATATACTTATGCCGTCGACCGTACTACATTTCCAAATGAATTATCATCAAGTACCACGATATTCACATCGACCGTATCCAAACCAGAACGGTCCAATAAAATGCTCATCTAAAACTCATGTGTCATAAAAATGTATATCAGAAACGTCCTTTTCAAACACTTGCCGAACGCTGATCGTCCTCGCTGATAACAGACCGAAAGGTCCAAACGTTTTACGGTGTACTGACCCTTCCTATCTCTCCATCACAATTGCCTGACGGCGTACAAATAGTTTGTATAAATCTGTTTTCTGGAACGAAGAAAGATTTTTCATTCGTGTTGTTGCTATGGACGATGCTACAAAAATGAATATATTTTAGGTCTTCACAAATTGTCTTCAAAAAGTCGTGCTGTATTAATAATTATCGATGCCATCCTCTTCGTCAGTTTGTTATGTCTTGAAATAAAAACACTATTAATTTATATTTTTATGTTATGGCAGTGGCAAAGAAGCATGCAGTTCACATTGATGTTAAGTGATGACTGCAGCTTAAAGACACCCACACAAAGACCAAGGTCAAAATGCAGATGCGTTACCACTCCTGAGGCCTAAGGTGTTATGCCTCTGTGCCGGAAATCAGGCGCTTAACATTCATATACAATTTATTTTTCACTGGTGATAGAAAACCAGAAGTAAAAATGCGGATGAGACCTTAGTTATTGTCTCTGTGTTCAGTTATGACGGGGCCATACATTACCATATATACGGGGCCATATAACTTTACAATGTTATATTATGTGAATTTAAAATGATTATGTGCTGTCGAAGGGGTTTCTGGTCATCAAAAACATTGTAAATTGGACTTTAACGTCATACAAATAATTGTTTTATATTATTTCGCATTGGCGCATGCTTGTGAAATGTATTTTATTTTTAAAGAGAAATGGAAAGAAAAGTTAAAAATAAAAATCATACAAATAAGTCACTTACGTGACGGACCGGATATTTCTTCTATAGAACTTATTCTATCACTGGTAGGTACCTATTGTAACAGTAAAAAATAAATCTAACGAAAGAATTGTAAATTAGAAGAGCGGAGCCCTCTGGCACAGGCATTTTACAATGCTTAAAAGGGGACTCCAGCCTATTTGTGTCATAAAACATTTTGATATAGAAATAAAGATTATTTATTATTTATTATTATTATTACCATCTGACAGGGACACGATAGTGCTGAACATTACCATTTGGCGGCAGATATACTAGGTAAAGCGGTGGTTCCTGGAGTCCCTACACTGAAACTCTATCCCCGGCAGAAAATGTGTCATATCAGCAGAAAAATGTCCACTGCTGGACCAAAGCCATAAGGGGGATATGCCATAATCGCCACGCTCGGCATGCGGATTGGCGATCGCAGTGACGGTAGTTTTATCGCAGGACACTGCTGCCGCTCTTGCGTTGTTGCATTTACTACCGCCCCATTCGAATGGTTTGACCGCTATTGTTCGGTTCATTTGGACAATCTTTTTTTATGTTGTGAAAGTGGCAAACAAGCATGCAGCTCACATTGATGTTAAGTGATGACTGCAGCCTATAGACACCCATAGAAAGACCAGAGGTCAAAATGCAGATGCGTTACCACTCCTGAGGCCTAAGGTGTTATGCCTCTGTGCCGGGAATTACAGGGCCGTACAATTCTTTTGAAAATTGCCTATTTATAATATGATCTAAAGGTATAAAATAAATGGCCCTGTATAAAAATATACACAAGCAAGTAATGTGTAGAAACCTATAGCGTATTGCTCTTTGATCGCTTTTTTATTTCATGAAGCGGCAAACAAGCGTACATTTGACATTGATGATAAATAAATATAAAAAATACGCTTACACTCACAGCCGCACATTAGGTATAAACCTGTGTCGTGGGTGCCGTTGTACACATACAACACATACACAAACACCCAGACCCGAAACAAATATCTGTAGGCCACACAAATATTTGTCCCGGTGCGGGGATCGAACCCGCGACCCTTCGAATCAAACGGTCATCTCACACCGCTGGACCATCCGGGTCGATAAGTAATAGTGTAGCCTATATACATCTACATGAAACCAGAATTCAGTGTAGATGCACTGCCATTCCTGAGGCATTATGCCTCTGTGCAATTACAGTGTCGTACAATTACCACCTAAACGGAACACGATACTGCTGAATATCATTTAACGGCAAGTAGATTAAGACATGCGGTGGTGGTTACGCTCACGAGCTCCATCGCTGAAGCTCTACCACCAGTTAAAGTCGCTGTTTAACGGATCTGATTATTTTATTTGAAATTATTCAATAAATAAACTACAGCTATTGAAGATTTATCGAAACGAATAATAAACGTTTCTGTGAACAATAATTCTCACTCATCCGTTTTATTGTTATGTCTTGCTTTCATTCAAGTTATTCTACTTTTTATGACTACTTTCTCAGGAGCCTTAACCTTTTTCTTTTGAAATAACTAGAGAAAACGGGATTCGTCTACGATGCTTTATGATTTATTGCAAAATTATTTCGTAACTTTTGAGAATATGTTTTATTAATTTTTGTTTCAATTCATGTTACTAAAATATAAAAATATCTAGTGTTCTGTCGCCAAAGCTTTTTTATAATATAATGGCATTGCTGTTTCGCATATTGCCAGTGGTCTTGGGAGATGTGGAATAAATCTCGGTAGTATATGTAACGAAGAAAGGGAAACTATCACAGCTAAGAAGATTTTACAATTTTACGAATAAGTTTACGAGTAATACTTGACCAACTGTAAAGTGCTTTGCGAAATGGAACCCCATATTGTTCGTGGTCCGATACAAGTTTGGTCGGTTTATGTTTCCAAAAAACATCTTAAGCGCTCAGCTTAAGAGCAATGTTATAACGACTCAAACGAAACGGAAATACCTCACAGACATAAGAAAGAAAGATTTATTATACTAATTGGATTGTTAATAGTAATAGACATAATTTCCGGCTATTTCACATATTAACATAGGTAACTAATCCCAGATTCAGTATGTCTATTTACCTCAACTAACTCAAACTAAAATATACAACTTTCGCTAAAATCAGTCACACGTCCAATTTGGCTGACCGCAGACTGGCACTAACTAAAGGCAAAACTTTCTTTGTGCGGGACCGAGTGGTATGTAATGGTGGAATTCCAGTGGCAGAGTTACAGCACTTTCATACAGTCTCCTACCGTTTCGGTTACAAATAAGGGTTAGAATGCGTTTCCATCACCCTGTAGCCTGCCTATTGTATGTACCGTTTTGAGGGATCTGGTTGGATGGTAGCGTGCACAACATAGTAGTTATTCTATTAAATATCTTTTTTTAGCAATAAGACGAGTGACGCGTGAAATGCGCGTGAAATATTTTTGATGAAAAAATGAACAGAAAAATTTGACTTCAGGGCGGAATTGAACCCGTGACCACTGAGGAGGTCTAGTCCAGTCGCTCACCCAACTTAACTACCGAAGTCTACACCCAACTGTCGAATTTTTCTTTCACATTTATTGCATTGCGGTGTAATGGTCTAAAAGATACTGAACCCTCCGAGCACCGTTGGTCCTGTAAGGCTGGAAATTTTTGTAGGGATAAATCATAACACGCCAAGTACAAAAACCATCGCCTGGCAAGGATCAGCCAGTCACGTCACCAACCCCACATTTTTGAAAATGTAAAAAATAAAAAAACTTGAATCTGTAAGGTTGATTTTTTTATATAATTTAGTTCATATATAGAAAAGCTTAAAAAAAACTTGACAGGCGATTTCGATTAGCACAATTGCCTGCCAGGCGAACCGAAAGGTGTGCTATATGTATGAATTAAAATAAACTTTCTTCTGTAAAGTTGAAATTTATAAATGTGTTTGTCTAAGATATAGGTAAGTAGGTTCAATAACAGGCGGTTCTGGATAGCATAATAAAATCGGCCAAGTGCAAGTCAGACTCGCGCACAAAGTGTTCCGTGCAAAAATACGAAAAAAACACGTTTATTGTATGGGGACCCCTAAATATTTTAATTTTTAAATTTTTTACTATTTGTTTTTATAGCGGCAATGGCAATAGATAACTAGTGAAAATTTCAGATTTTTAGCTATCACGGTTTATGAGATATAGCCTGATGACAGACAGAGATCTATTCTTCAGCTTCACTTGACTCATTTTCAGCAGGTGCTCGGAGGATTCAGTATGTCTCAGTCTATAATAAATGTGAAGGAAAAATTCAGAAGGATGCATTGGAGTGGCAGTAACGACATCTATTGCTAACAATGCTAGTTAGGCAACCAATGCAAAAAACTTTTCAGTTCATTAAATACTAGCTTGTTCCCGCGACTTCGCTCGCATAAGAATTTTCCGTGGGAATGTATGATTTTCTCGTAGTCAAAAGTAGTCTAAATGTTGCCCAGGATTACTATCTATACACCACAAAAATTCATCATCATTCGCATCCGTCCAGTAGTTTCGGACATTAGCCTGGACAAACAGACAAACGGACAAACAGACAGACCAAAAAATTAAAAAGTATTGATAAGTGTTCTATTACTATATTAACATAGCCCCCAATAAGTTTTTCGTAAATATATTCAACAAACAAACATACGGATTTTACTTTAGATTTTATTTTACTGTTTTATTATAATATATGTATAGATTGTAAAGGGTCGCTCTATTTGATTTTTAAAGAATGGATAGTAAATGTTGACTTCTGGCCGTATTAGAACCCGCAACGATTGGGATTTGTAGTCCAGCCACTCTTCCAACTGAGCTATCGAAGAAGTTTCACAAAACCTTTTTTTATGTAATGGAATTGGCACACAAACATGCAGTTCACATTGATGTTAAGTGATGACTGCAGCCTATAGACATCCGCACAAAGACGAAGGTCAAAATGCAGATGCGATACCATTCCTGGGGCTTAAGATGTTATGCCTGTGTGCCGGAAATTAAAGGACCGTACATTACCACCTGACCGGAACACGATAGTGCTCAACACTACCATTTTACGGCAAGTATATTAGGTAATGCGGTGGTGCCAACACTCGCGATCTCCGTCACTGGAGCTCTATCACTAGAGAAAAACCTGTAGCCATAAATTTTTTATCGCAACTAGCAGTAAGCGTTTCTGTCAGCAGTCATTCTCACTTACCCGTTTTATTGTTAGACCTTCCTTGCCTCCGAGTCGTTTTACTGTTTTATGACTACTTTTTACTATCGTTAACTCTATACCTTTAGGTCTAGCAATATTTTTTTTCCCATACTATGTATTATGTTCTACTATTTTTTTTGTTTTTTTTATTTTTTGACGTGACAACGTCTTAAATTAGGTTGCGGCTCGGAGTCACTCATGCAAAAGTGTAACGCCCGGTAACGTAACGATGAGTCACCGAACGAGAGAGAGGCCTGCCGGACCGGCGAATGCCTTTCTACCGAGAAAAAGACGTTGTCACGTAAAATCTTCGCCCGTAAAACCGACTTTACAGGCAACCAGTTTTTTTGGTATCTGTACTAGGGGTACCTGTATGACAGATTACCAGCCTCTCCTAACTCTAACTAAGCAGGAGCTCAAGTAAGTGTAACTACGTTGATTTGTAATGCGAAGTGTAAGATATAAAGAGAGACTAATAAATGTAAATAAAGCGAGTAAGTGAGCATGAGTTTGTAATCGCGCGCGTGTGTGTTGGTGTGCAAGAGTGTATGTATGTGCTGTGTATGTGTAGGTATGCTATGCTAACTCCACGACAATGCAATAAAATCATGTAAAATCATACTTTTTCTCGCCATCAGAGCCAGCCATAGATGTTTTGATCATATTTCCGACTATCGTAATAAGCTTAAGTGGCTCCCTATCCGTCTTCGCCGTGATACACACATTCTTTCATTCTTATACTGCGTGCTATTCAATCCAAATGCTCCACTTTATCTTAAAGAACGCTTCCAGTTTTTTTGTTCCTCTCAAACCCTTCCCTTACGATCTTCTAAAAACCTTCGCCTTCACTTTCCTTCACATTCATCCCAATTCTATGCGAAATCTTTTACTGTAGAAGCTGTCCACTTGTGGAACAATTTACCTATCACAATTCGTCAAGCTCAATCAATTCTTTTAAAAATAAAGTTAAACAATACTACTTATCTCTCTAACTCCTCACTTGCTATCCGTTTATTTCTTAATTTCCCTGAACCCCAACTTTTTTCTTTTTTAACTTTCTGTCAAATGGTCATTACCACTTTGGTTAAATTTTTAATATTTATAAATATTTGTGTGATTAGTACTCATACCGACGTTAAATTTTCTTTTTTTTTTTTATTATTCCTGACCCGCAGGTTGTCTGGAAGAAATCGCAGCTTTGCGATAAGGCCGCCTTTTGTACTAATTGCTATTTTGTATAATATCTGTTGTAAATTTTCTGGTGTACAATAAAGTGTATTCATTCATTCATTCATTCATTCATGTTTTATCGAAACTAGCAATAAACATTTCTGCGAGCAATCATTCTCACTTACGTTTTATTGTTATATCTTGTCTTCCTCTGAGTCGTTTCACTGTTTTATGACTACTACTATAAAAAATCTGATAGTAGAGCTCTAGTGAAGTAGATCGCGGGCGTAGGCACCAGCGTATTACCGGTAAGGTGGTAATGTGATTTCCGGCACAGAGGCATTATACCTTTTTCTTGGATTTTTCATCAAAAATGCTCTTAATTAAATAAATGTAAAAATAAATGATAACTTACGTATACAGAAACTGCGAGCTAAAACTAGCGTTAGCATAAAGCTGGAAGTAATGAACGTCGAACATAAATTTAAGTTAAGCGACTTTCGTTGAATAACAAGGTCCCGAATCGATAAAGGTGGTTGGAAGCTTGCTACATTCCACAATCCCACAAATCACCCATTGGATGAATATAAATTATATGACAAGTGTAGCTATTACCTGCCCGTTTTAAGGTTCCGTAGTAAACAAGGAACCCTTTAGTTTCTCCATGTCCGTCTGTCTGTTTGTCTGTCTATCCGTCCGCGGGTTAACGCAAAAGCTATTGATACTGGAGACTTGAAATTTGGCACAAGTATACACTTTAATTACGCCGACAAAGTGGTAGAATATAACATAAAAAAAAAATTTTAGGGTATCTCCCCTTCAGGTAACGCGCGGATATTTTTTTTCGGTTTCTATATAGACTGGGATATTATTGGATAGGTTTTTCAAAAATGTTAGGGATGTGCTAATATAATTTTTCGATATAGTTAACTGTATTAAGCTTTAAAATGCAAATTTTCGTTAAATTCAAATGTCCCCCGCACCTCTACCAACCAAACGGTTGTTGATAAAAATTCAGCTAGGTATATATAACGAAATTAAAAGGAAAACTATCACACTTAAGTAAGCTGTACCAGTTTGCGAGTAATAGTCGACCAAATGTACTTTTTCGAAAATTTCGAACAACTCCACAGAAAATATTCATTTATTTATTTCATTACATTATTGAAACCTCATAACTACGGAACCCTACTGCGCGTGGCCCAACATGCATTTGTCCGATTTTTAACAAAAACTTTGATGGCCTTTAAAAGCCAAGCTCCTGGCCTTAGATGGAAGAATATTATCCGTCCGAAATTAATCTCCCATTAGGGGAATCACGACCTTCAGTAACGAGGAATACGACGCGAGGAAGAGGAGAAGCCAAGCATTTGAAATTACCCTTAACTAAGCAGAATGTTAAAAAAAAATGATAAGCTACGTACAGAAACTGTGAGCTGAAACAAGCGTTAGAATAAAGCTGGAAGTAATGAACGTCGAATATAAATCTAAGCTACTGCCGCAGAATAACAAGGTCCCGAATCGATAATGTTTCCAACCACCTGGTTGGAAACATTTTGCAAACTGAATACTTGTTAAATTCATGTCACTAAGTTTTTTAATGTAGGAGTACTGCCATTCCTAAGGCCTAAATTGTTCTAATTGCCTCTGTGTCGTGCATTATTCAGCTGTCTGGAACAAAATAGCGCAGAATACTATCGTGAAAAGTAGATTTCGTAATGTGGTGTTGCTTTTGCCCTCTACCTCTGTCAATACACTGGAACTCTACCACCAGTAAAAACATCAATGTTCTACCAATTTTGTGCGATATTTACAAGATCGTTGATCGAATGGTAAGTTAGTATTCGATGTTATCTGCAAGAATATGATAGGAATTTCCTGCAGACCAAATTTCGGTCAGAAGATTTTTTTTTTTTTAATTAATGAAAGTGGCAAGCAAGCTTGCATTTCACATTGATGTTAAGTGATGACTGCAGACTATAGACACCCACACAAAGACAAAGGTCAAAATATAAATGCGTTACCACTTTTGAGGCCTAATTTGTTATGCCTCTCTGCCCGAAATTATAGGGCCATACATTACCACCTGACCGGAACACGATAGTGCTGAATACTACCATTTAGCGGTAAGTATATTAGATAATGCGGTGGTGCCTCCGCCTGCGAGCTTCGTCACTGGAGTTCTACCACCAGTAAAAAATAATAGAATAATATTGATTTAAAGAAAATCACGACTTCACCCGTATGAGCGTTGGAAACAGAATACCTAAAGAATGAAACTGAAAATTATTAGAGACTCATTAAATGTTATAGAAACAAAAGTTAGTGGAATTAATTTGGACTTATTGAAATTATAACTTTCAGTACACATTTATAATTCAGCCTCTTTTACTACTGGAAAGTTTAAAATTTATTGTTTTGAAGTCTGACGAAGGGTTCAGAGGTTTGCCTACTAATTAATAAGGCACTTGAAATTAAAAGCTGTAAAATGCTTACTTCATAACTATTCTATTCTTACTTTAAGAGTTTCTGTCGGAGCCACCAATATCATCTATAAAGATTGGTAGAGAATGCTTTTTAGCAGTAAGTCTGCCTCATGTACCATTTCATGCAAAGTTTAAATAAATAAATAAAAATAAATGGTGGTGTAGAGCGATACCTTGTTTTGCTTAGATTCTTGGAATTATGGGTGTATGATTCTATCACAGAGGCAAAACAACTAAGGGTAAAACTAGGTAATACGCCCCAGTTGACAATACGCCTCACTGACGTATTAAGCACACAAGCAATGTTATGCGCGCTCGCATAAGGATGAAAGCATCACTCTGACGCTCGAGAACAATGTGTGCTATGCATGCGTGATTTTCTTGGACCCATTAGAAAATCTCGAGACTTTTAATTTTTTGGCGTCGAAACAATTTGGGGTATGTTGCAAATATTTTTTACTATTTTTATGCTGTTATTGTTAAGTATGTCAAATTTAACTATACTTTTGGAAGTACGTACGTATTAAAAACTTTATCTCATAAAGATAAATATATAAAGCTGTAACTGTAACTGTGTTCTAGTTAGAAAGTAATGTGCTATACATTACTTTCTAACTAGAACCGTCATTACTACACAGATTCAAAATTGTAATTGTCGGCCCTGTAATTTCGGGCAGAGAGGCATAACAAATTAGGCCTCAAAAGTGGTAACGCATTTATATTTTGACCTTTGTCTTTGTGTGGGTGTCTATAGTCTGCAGTCATCACTTAACATCAATGTGAAATGCATGTTTGTTCTCCATTTCCATAACATTAAAAAAATATGTATGTAAATTGGTGACCCAAAGATGAACACGTCAAGTAAAATAATAAATTTTAAACAGGGGGGCCACTTTCGGTTGGTAAAACAGAAAATTAAAAAAAAAAATCGTAAACTGTGTCGTGTGATATATTAAATGAAAGAGGTTGTTGTCAGCATGTCATATTTTTTGCATAAACAAATTTGAAGTTATTTAATAAAAACGACGAAATTGTCCATTCGCCATCCGCTATCTCCGAAACTACTGAACTTAAAATTTTGAAAAAAATGTGGAAAGTAGTTCTTTGCCTATAGATTACTGGAAAACCTATAAGAAGTTTGAGTATTCAAATTTAATCGAAAATTCTTAATAATATAACCCTAACCGCAATGTCCCTGCATTTTAAATCTGTAATATTTTCGAAAATATTTATTTAAATTACGGAACCCTCACCACGCGAGTTGAAGTCGCACTTGTCCGGTTTTTTAATACACAAACCCGTATTAAAAAGATTACCAATGTAAAAATAATATCTTTTGGCTTTTATTATATTTTACTTGTGTTGTTTTATAAAATTTTGTAGATTTTTCCTCATAAGATCTCATTATCTCATAAGATAAAGTTTTTAATTTTGCGTAAATGGAGACGATGGTAAGCGGGATGAGGGACTCTACTGCGCCGTTCTGGGCATCTAACAGCCTTAAACCTTAGTTCAAGAAAGATTGTTTTCATTAAATTTGATGAGATACACCGTAGTGAACTAACACACGGAGAGGTTTAGAATAGGTTTAATTTAAAATGTAGTTCAAAATTTTCAACAGCATCGGTAGCCTAATGGTAGCAGGCCACTACTACTACGCCGATGTTCTGGGTTCGATTCCCGGGTAGAGGGTTATGTGTATGTTCCCATCTCAGCAATTTGTTATGCAACAAGGTGGGTTCCGTTTTTCTTGGCTTTACATAAACATACCTTTAATTTTCTTCTTTTTTAGTTTCTCATGTCATTTTCTCTGTATTTGTGTGTTACCAATAAAACAAGTATTATTTTTTCTTTCTTTCTTTCTAACATCAATGTGAGCTGCAGGCCCACCTTCCTTACATAAAAAAAAAGATATTATCATGGTTTGTAATTTTTACCAAATACCATTAACATTTTATTGCTGTTGTCAGTATCCATATAAGAAAATCCCGATCACTATCACATGGAAAACTAAAGCCCCACAAGGCTATAGAAGCTTCAACGCGTAACAAATTTAGATGAGCGAAGACTAACATTATAATATGTGTATCGGATATGTTCGTTGTAGCATGCATCAGTTGGTTCTTTGTAATTCCAATGAAACATAAATGTGGAAATGAGAGCCAAGTCCTTTAGATTTCTACGCTTTATTCGAACTTTCTTACTTTTCAAGAAATAGGTTATACTTTGATCTTTAGAAAATAAAGGAAAAATGGAAAATAAAAATTGACTTCGTGCAGGAATCGAACCTGCGACCTCAGGATAATCAGTCTAGCCGCTTTACCGCTGAGCTACCGAAGGCCCACACCGGTACGTCAAATTTTGTCCTCCCTTTTTTGATTTTTAAGCGATTTAGGGTCAGTGAACGACATCCATTGATAACTAATGAATAGCTTTACATTATAGATACATACGACAGATTTTGATCAATAAGTCAGCAAGTCGTTGGTAAAATTTTCATTTTTTTGTCGTCAATATGTTTATAGCAGTTACATTATTTTATGTTTATAATTTATGGTATAAGTTTATCTAGAAAATCTCAATATATGACGCAAATTAAATTATATGAAACACATTTATCTATGGAATTAAATATGGAAGCGAGAGCTGGGTATGCAGGAAAGAGCATGAAAGTAAGTTGAACGCGGTGGAGATGAGATCATTGCGCAAGATCTGCGGTGTATCACTCACCGATCGCGTTCGTAATGAAGATGTAAGAAAGAGGCTTTGTGTAAATGATAGTATGTACGGTTTAAAAATGAAAAAGGCATGCTCCGATGGTTCGGGCATATAAAAAAATGTCGAATGAGCGAATGAATAAACAGATATATGCGAATGTTAATGGTTGCAGAGGTCCAGGAAGACCAAGGCTGACCTACCATGACCAAATAGGTCGAGTTCTGTCTGATGGTGGGATCAAAAATCTTAGGAATGGGCGTGCATGTATGAAGAGAATGATGAAAGTAGACTAGGCACGAGAGGTTTGTCAGAACCGGGATATCTGGCGCTCTACACTCTCTGCCTACCCCGTTAGGGACCTGGCGTGAAGATACATACATACATTTATCTATGGAGAGGTAAAATTTTGGTGCACCCCAGTTTACGAGCTTGGCTTGACATGCTACCGCGTGTCTACATTGATGCCTAACAAAGTGCTTTTGTAACACTGTTCTGACCACTAAAGCTGATGCTGATATTCGTACAACAATATTCATAAGAGCATTGGTACAGTTCACAGATGGTAGGTCAAAGATATACCTAGCAGTTTTAGCCAAAAGTCAATTCAAATTAGCAAGGTTATAGAAGAGATAATATTTTATTTTCTACTTCAAACGTTGTATTCTAACGTGATTGACACAATCATACGGATTGCACGCAGTATATTATACAACGTGTAACAGGATTGAATGTACAACCCGAAACTAGTTAGTTCAGAATCGATAACCGAATCGATTTCAGACATTTTTGATATAGGTTATATTTTGTCCCAAAGTGAATTAAAATTAAGGAAATTATGGTCACCCATTTGGTGAACAGTCAATACAAACGAAAATGGGACTAACGTCTATCCAAATAAAATGCTAGTCTCAACAAGTTTATTAGAACTCGCTGAGACCTGATTTTTATTATAAATAATAATTAATAAAATAAAATAGTGGAAAATAAAAATTAATCTTATTACTAGCGAGTGCTAAATAAAGCTACGCAAGTTACGCTACATCTCTTTTTTCGGTTCGTGTTTTATGTGAGGCCGTAGGTAGAGGTAGGGTAAGTATGCATAGGGTGTGCATACTGTTCGTACAAATTGAGGACAACTTATTTCTTAAATAAAAAATATTAAATACATAAATAAGTAATATCAGTTCATGTTTTACGATTAAAACTCGATTTTCTGTCGATTGGTAGAGCTCCAATGATGGAGCTCGCGGGCGTAGGCACCACCGCATTACCTAATATACATTTTTACATTTAAAAAAATCTAATCGAGGTGTTAAATAGTGTGCGTTATTCCCGTTACATGTTGTATATTATTTATTTGTTGTATATTATTTATTCTTAAAAATTAAATATACAAAACTGAAAAATACCAATAATAAAATATTATTATAAAGAAACTGTTTTGAGGCCCATATGCAAACCTTCCGAAAGTAACTTTCTTAACCATTTTCATTAAGAGCTATACCGGTACAGCTACCACTTTGACACTTTTATGTGATTCCTTTAGTTTTTCTTTATTAATTGTAAAAAAGTTGTAAAAACCTACGTAACATCACGCTTGTTATCCCTGAAGCGGTAGGCAGAGGTAAATGCATGCATTCAACCATACATGCAAACACCCACGATTCGTCAGTTACGTTTTGGCCCATGTAATAGGTGTCTTAAGTAAGTACATAGTTTTCTTATAATTTGAAAAATGATTATATTTTATTCTTCATAAATAAATAACGCATCTGAATAGGCACGTTTTTTCTGGTGATGAGCTCCCTCGTTATACAAGGCGTTATTCATAAGGACCTATAACTTCTTCCACCACTGAGAAATTCTGACGAACAAATCAACCATGCTAAAAGTTTTATCATGTCGAAAATTCGTATTTGTCATAACATTATGTATGGCATCGAAATAACTATGAGAATAATAATAATTTATTGGCATAAAAGTACAAACAATCAGAACAATAGAAGAGTAGCTTAAGAAGTATTACAACCATACTAGTAAAGATAAAACATTTATTTAACTGTAACATAAAAGTTTGAAGCGCGCATGGCCTAGCGGCTGGTGTAGATCGTAAGCGATCTTCTCGGTTAAGCACTACGGGCGCGGTCGGGTAGTGTGATGGGTGACCGCTAGTGGCAAATTAAATGCGCGTTTCCGTGCTTCGGAGGGCACGTTAAGCCGTCGGTCCCGGTTGCTATCGATGGATAGCAGTCGTTAAACCTTGTCGGAGGCCTTATGGGCGGTTTGAAAACATCCGACAGTGGGTTGGCCACTAACCCACCCACCTCCACCAATCCGCATTGGAGCAGCGTGATGGAGTAAGCTCCAGGACTTCCCCAAAAAAAAAAAGGAGAGACTCGTGCCCAGCAGTGGGACGTATAATGGGTTGCCATTATTATATTATTATTTTTAACATAAAAGTGTTATGTACAATATCTTTGATAAAAGTACGCATTGAATCCTAAACTGAGTCATTCTTGTAGTTTAGGATTCATTGGTAGTGCTCTATTAAGGTCGAAAACAATTGTATGGATTTATGGCTACTATTTAACTAGCACAGAGACATAACAGCAAAGGTCTCCGGGATGGCAACGGTCTGCATTTTGACCTCTGGTTTTTGTGTAGATGCCTGCAATCGTCACTTAACATCCATATGAACTGCATGCTTGTTTGTGACCTTCATTACATAAAAAGTTGCATTTTAAAAAAATAACACAAGCATTATTTTATTTTTAAAGAAAAATGGAAAGAAAAAATTGACTTCAGGCGAGGCTTGAACTCGCGACCTACTGGGAATCTAGTCCAGCCGCTCTTCCAATAGACCTTCTGGTAATAGATGGCGCTGCTGCTACCATAAAGCAATGCAATAGATGTGAAGGAAAGATTTGACAAATCGGGCAGGGCTTCAGTAGCTCAATTGGAAGAGCGGCTGGACTAGATTCCCAGTAGGTCGCGAGTTCGAGCCTCGACTGAAGTCAATTTTTTCTTTCCATTTTTCTTTAAAAATAAAATATATTTCACAAGCATGTGTTAATGCGAAATAATATAAAACAACAAGCATTATTGACCAAAATAAGACTTTTCAAGACATAATTAACAAAGTTACTTATACTTTCGTTGTACCCCGAGTAAAAACAATAGAACTGGTAATTTATTAAGGTTATTTCCGAACTTGGTCCTTATTTATAGCAAGAGCCATTCATTGTACGTGATTAAGGATGTAAATGTTAGCACAATTAGGCACGTTAGGGAATTTGTCTTGGACACAGTGTGTTTGTGTGGTGTTAGTGAACGCGTTTTTTAATTAATATATTTTGCTTTAACAACATTGCGAACGATAAAAAAATGCGAGCAAAACCGCGGGTAAAATTATACTACACACAATATACATGAATTACGATTAACATTGATGTTACAAGACAGTGGAATGCAAATGACCAGCAACACATTCTATACATTTAACTAAAAGTACGATTTAGCTATATTTGCATGGTAGGTATACCTAATTATGAATAGACAATGGATGTGCTTCAACAAATGAAGTATATTATAAAGGTGGTAAATGACTACTGTTGAATATCATTATATCCTGTCATTGCATGTTATAATCCAGAATCAAATTATTTCTTTTCCTTTCTTATTTAAAATGCATACTTATAGGGTGCTTTTCCACCAGAGTTGTGCTATGCTACGTTGCTATGGATGCATTTGACATCCACCAATCATATTCATTAGGCGCGTCCACACAGAGTGAGCAGCCTTGCGCGGCAAATGCCTCCCGAAGCTGCTCGCTCTGTGTGGACGCCGGACGCGCTTAGCAAAAATTAGACGCTAGAAGATGGCTCGAGCGCTCGGTTGCGCGAGCTAACCGAGGCACGTCCACACAGAGCGAGGTGCCTCGCGCGTCAAATGCCTCGCGAGGCTGCTCGCCTTGTGTGGACGCGCCTATTGGTGCACATAGCTTAGCACTGGTGGAAACGGATTCAACTAAGATACGTTTTTTTTATATGGAAGGATGTGTGCTATGGTTAATGCGATGTATCATGGTGCGCATGAGCTGCGCATCGTCATAGCGTATCTTCCTCGTACAGCAACATAGCTTCGTATTGGTGGAAACGGTCATAGCACATCCCTGGTGGAAGAGCGCCCTTATCCCTGCATACTTACACTGGTTCTAATTTTGTTTCTATGCCTACATTTAATTTTGATTTCCTTTCGGACTATATATCTGAAAGAGTGGTTTTGATTTTGTATATTTATATCTCCACGCTAAGTCCATCTCAGGGAAGGCACAGAGTGTGGAGCTCCGGATATCCCGGTCCTGACATACCTCCCGTGCTCCTTCTACGCCCATCATTCTCTTCATACACGCATACCGTTTCCTAAGAATTTTGACCTCACTCTCAGATAGTACTCGACCGTAATTTTATATTCAATATTACTATCAAATAACTTTGGTGTTTATGCAACTGGAAATAGAAAATCAATTAAAGGCATATTTGTAGAATCGCTAACAGTGCAACCAACTCCTTTCAGATCCTTAATGGGTGTTTACATAGAACAGTACCATTCGATAAAATGGATTATGTTCCGCTCACTCGCTATCTCTTTTGCTCTTAGCACTGTTCTGCTCACACTTTCTCAAGTTAGTTAATTAGTTTTCCCACTTTTGGAAGCTTGATATTTCACCTTTGTACCAGAGTTATGCACGTAATATATTTCAAAGGTTAGTTTAGTATTCAGACTACAATAATTATTCACTTGTTTCTTGTTTCTCTCCAGTCGTAACAAGGCTAACAATTGTTTCAATTTTGCAACAAAGTAGCTTACTTGTCTATTTTTGTTCTCGGTGTAAAAAAATAAACCTGTTTTTGGACTTTCTAATAGCAAGTGAAATAAAACGTACTTATGTTTTGTTCTGTAGTGGTTGATGTATTTATATCAATCTCCTATCGTCCTAAAGTTTTTTTTTGTAATAAACAGTATATAATTAATATAAGCGTTTATTATAGTCCGTCCCTTACCGTAAATTATTTTTCATCTTTTGAGAGTATTCTAGAATATCTCACTCGTCTCTATGATCATTCTATTATCATGGGTGATTTTAATACTTGCCTCTTGAAAACTGACACACGATCCAATCGCTTGAAAAGCATTATTGAATCAGCTGATATGCATTTACTCCCTCTCTCTGCAACTCACTATTTCCCAAATTCTGTACCATCCTATCTCGATTTAATTTTGATATCTTCCCCTGAATATGTAGCAAAGCATGGACAATGTTCTGCTGAGGCATTTTCATATCATGATTTTATCTTCATATCGTATAAAATTCGCCCTCCCAAAATCAAAACTAAAATTCTCCTGCAGCGTAACTTTGGTGGCATTGATAATGATCGGTTACTGGAAGATGTCGTGAAAATTGATTGGAGCGTCGTTGACAGGGCGCATGATGTTGATGAGAAAGTCAAACGATTTAACTCTCTTTTAACGCAACTTTTCGACTTGCATGCGCCACTGCGCCCTGTTCGGATAAAGCATCTTTCTGCTCCCTGGCTTACTGAGGAAATTAGGTCTTTGATGAAGAAAAGTAATACTGTTAAACGGAGGTACAAACATAACCCATCTGAAATCAACCGAGAATGCTATGTATTATTAAGAAATCGCTGCAACAAAGTGTGTAGGGATGCGCAACGACGCCATATTCATGCATCTGTTTCTCATGACGACCCAGCAAAAGTGTGGAAATTTCTCAAGTCACTTGGAGTTGGTAGATCTCGTAATACTTCCGCTCCACCACTTTGTGGTATTCACATTGATGTGTTTAATCAGCATTTCTCTTCGACTCCTATTATTAACGGTGTCAATAAGTTACACACCCTAAATTCTCTGTCTTGTTTATGCGCTCCTGACTATCCACCGTTTTATTTCGAACAATTATCCGATCGTGATGTTAGGAGAACTATTTTGAATATTGGTTCGGATGCGGTGGGAAGTAACATGATCAGTCGGAAAATGATAATTCCTGTGATAGAAACTGTAAGCCCTATCATCTGTTCTATCTTTAACTACTCTCTTGCTCAAGGATGTTTTCCTTCCGCCTGGAAAGACGCTCATATTATCCCCATACCTAAAAAACCTAATTATAAGTATTTCCATGATTACCGTCTTATCTCTATACTCCCATTCCTATCTAAAGTCCTTGAGCGTCTTGTCAATCAATTTTTATTAATTCAATCAGCAATAATTTAACTTCTCTCTACCACTTGTTTGCAGATGATCTTCAACTCTATACACAATCTGGTCTTGCCGGTTTACCTGAAGCTATATTAAAAATAGTTTGGGAAATAGTTTGGGAACCTCTGGTTTAGACACAAGGGATACAGACAACACAGTACCAATATTATATAAGTCTAAAAATATGTTTGATGACAATAAGCAACCAGAAAATCCAAACAACCCACGGGGAGGTCCCAAAATTACAATGTAAGTATTCCCAAGGTATCCAAAAGAAAATAGTTGATATAGATAACAAGCAATTGAACGTTCTTAAACAAAGAACAGATATCTAAACGGGGCGCAATAATATGGAGATTTTGGGGCGGAATTTAAATACAGAAGTATGGTCTATCTCTAGACTGGTTTCAGCAAACGTAAACAAATTCAATATGCATTTATTCGGAACTCGGTGGCTCGGTTGATTTGAATAACTTTAGAGGATTTGGCCCCGGTCTATACTTTTTGCGTTGACGTGACCCGTTGGCTTGTGTACACGACTTTAAGACGTGAACGGCTTTTTTAATTAGACGCCTTCTGTTATCTTTGTTGCGCCTTTTTATTTTATTATTTCATTAAGTTTTTTTTGCCTCGGGAATTAGTTATTTCTTGTACGCTACTTAATTGCCTTTTGGCAGCCCGTTAACTGTACCCATAGGAAATTATTTTGTTCTTTTTCGGTAACATTTTTTTTGGGTTAATGTTTTGAAATATCATGCAACTAATTTATTTAATAGATGTATTGCTTTATTGTGATCATAAAATATTTATTTACAAAACACTTTACTAGAAAAAAGGAGTTTTGTATGAGTACATTAAAAATTATTTGTATATGAGTAAAACTTTCAACAATTTTTAAATATAGAACTTTTTACATACTTACTTTTTTAATCTAATTATCTTATTTAATTGTTCCTTTTTCGTGGAAATCCACGAAAAAGGAACAGCTGACACAACAATTTACAAAAAAATCATGAAAACTAACCATTTTGCATTAATATGCCGACCTATTATTATCTACTAACTCGTATTTGATGCTAAAAGTCGTTGTTCACATATCATAAAATATGGGGTCACATGGGTGACTAAGCACTTACATATTCACATTCTATGCTGAATACATTAATAAAGCTGCAGTGTGTTTATCAGATTTGAAACCTAAATGTATGATTATATTGATACAAAGACAAACGCAGCCTTATTCATAAGTAAGAAATAGCTAACTAACTTTTCTTTTGGTCTCAGCCATACCTTTTCCATATTTAGTTTTATTTTTTAATTTTAATTTTCTTTTTATTTCAACTACCTCTTTTGTTTTTATTGTGATACTGTGTATGTGTGTGTCAATAGAATAATTAAGACATGTTTTCTTTCTTTCTACATGAAGTCCATTAAAAGTCGAGCTCGTATTTATAGCCTACTATTCCATGTGAACACCATATTTTATATTTCAATTTTCAAAGTTAGAATTAATAAAATCTGTTGGAATTTTTACGAGATCATTCCCTAAACTTCGCAGACATATAAAAGTATTACTAAATTTTTACTCACATGCTCCCATTTTAGTATTCCTATTAACTTGATATCAAACCACCCATGTTACTTGGACACTCCCAAGTATAACAATTTATGGGCTCGTATTTTGTTCGGTTTTGGTCAAAGTCCAGAAAATTTACGAGACTATAAAGTCGCGAGTCTATTCATTTTACTGCCTGAATTTCATCACGGCTCTCTCGAAAATTATCCATTCTGTTATCTTTATTTTTACGTTTTACGATATATGAAAACGAGATTTCGTATTTAAATCAATCGTTTAGCAAAACGTACATAATTTTGATGTCAACTTCAAACTCCTTTAGCACCGTTCATCGTTCGACACATGAATTCATAAAATTTAGCATGGGAGAAAATGAAGGAAGCTTTAAACAGTATCTCTTATTATTTCTTTAGATATTAGGTAATGCGGTGGTGCCTACGCCCGCGAGCTCCGTCACTGGAGCTTTACCACCAGTTAATATGACACCAACTTGTAGCTTTTAAGACTTATCATGCCAAAATTTCAGTTAAATTTCTAAAAAGACTTGATCTGAAATAAAGAGGGAAGGTATAAACGACAACATTATCTTATTATTATCTGCAGAGACTGCATAAGTTCCAAAATTTGAATAAATTAATCCCATCCAGTCTGTTGATCGCGTAACTTGAAAAGTAGCCAAAATGAAGTCGTAAAATATGGTAATGAATTCGACTTTAAACCTTTAATTAATATTAATCTCAAAACAACGGAATCAGTTCTCAAAGTTTTATGCAACAGATTAATTTTAGAGGTAATTGTAGAGGTGTATAATAGACAATAATATATAAATGTTTTAAAGGAAATTTCTTTTGATAATTCTTTCGAGTGTTTGCAGAACGCTCTGAGAATGAAGATCTTGAAAATTTAGGCGCACTTATTTCATTGTCCTGACTGAATTTTTCAATATTAGTTCCATATAGATACAAGATAAGGCATCTTGCTAATTTCCGTCATGGTTAGTTAGTTTTACCGTATTGATTTGAAGTATGGTTTTAATGGAACCCTAGCCACAGGAGAAAGAGCCAGCCGCGGTACTGAGATATCTACATAAAAACCATACATCAAAATGAGAATGGGTTACCATCATGAGATTTAGGTACATTGTTTTACCTCTACAGGTTGTTGTTACGAACCAATACAGCAATAAAGAAAACTTTTTGGCGAGTAGGATATGGAAAATTATGCATCTGCCTAAAAATCTGCTACACCAGAGGAAAACGACTTGAAAATATGACCTATCCTTATTGCGTTTTATTTGTAGATGTCGATCACATCGAAGAATATTTCGTAACTTCACGCCTGTAATCCCCGAACGGGTAGGCAGAGGTAAATGCATGCATTCAAGCATACATGCAAACACCCACGACTCGCCGGTTACGTTTTTGGCCCATGTAACAGGTGGCGAACCTGTTGCCATCTCCGGGCACATTACCTAACTCCGAGGTACTGGGAAACTTCCAGAAAATGGAAAAATCCCAATAGAACCGGAGATAAAGGATTTTAAACCGTTATCTCTGATAGACCCCGACCCGGGAATCGAACCCAGGACCTCCAGCATAATAATAGTGGCCTGCTACCACTACGCCACTGAGGAAGAATATTTCCTCGGAAAATATTCTTGCACGGAACAAAATATCTCACTGTATACCGGCTGTATAAAAATATAGCGCCTCGGAAACCTTTCCGGATTACAGCACAGAGCACTTAGTTAGCTGCGGTACTTAATCTGGCTGTTATGGCTTAATTTTAGATTATTATTGCAGGCAATTTCAACCTTACTTAATATTACTCTTTTAATATTTCGCCACCAACCCGCATTGTGGAGTAAGCCCCGGAACAGCATGGTGGAGTAAGCTCCGGGCCTCCCCTCAAAAAGGGGAGAGCCTCGTGCCCAGCAGTGAGACGTTTCAAGGGTTGCCAATATTATTTTTATATTTTAAACTGTGCTGTGTAATTATTTCTTAATATTTTTTGTGCTATCAAATGTGATTAATGAATTAAAATTCATCATCACACCAGACGAAAAACGACCACGGCTGGACAAAGCCTTCCCCAAAAACGGCCATAACATTGTCGCGCGTTATTAGGTAACAAAAGGCCATAATCGCCACGCTTAAAAAAATGAACGAACGCAAAAAACTACTGCCACTGCGATTGGCAATCCGCCTGCCAAGCGTGGCGATTATTGCGTATTCGCTCCAAATGATGCGCGACACTGTTATAGGCGTCTGAAGGCTTTGTTCACCAGTCTACAGTATATTTTGGCTGGAGTGATGACGATGAACTTACAAATTAATTTGAAAACATTTGTTACTTTAAATACCGTGTCATTTTTAAAAATAGAACGGACAATACAACTTCATCTGAACAATCTATAAAAAATCGTTTTTAAAGGTGTAAAAGATAGATCTTTTACTGTCAGCGACAAATAATAAACAAAAAAGCATTGAAAATGTTAAGCAAAAGTTTTTCGCTTAAAATGTGCCTTCAAAATCTTTTCCTAGGAATTTAATTTCGTGTACATCTACGAGGGGTTTGATTAAAATGGCAAGAGGCTTTGTCTCGTGGATGCCGGGAGTTTTTAATCTGTCGCACCCGAAGGTCTACCACAAAGAGATTGTAATTCATCTTGAGCCGTCCTAGATGCGTGTCGATGTGATGTGAAAATGCAGAAATATTTACGTCAAGATCTGAAGCATTATCGACGCGTTGCGAATCTTTATTTCGAGTTTAAAAATTCGTTTTATAAATATTTTATTCGTTTGTAGTGTATTTTTTTAAAGAAAATAATAATAGACCTTCAAATTGCACGCACGAATGAGAGTTTCAAGCACTCTTCCTGAATTTTATTCCTTATGAACTTTAGATGTGAAAATGAATCATCTCAGTTTCTAGTTCTCAAAATTAAAAATATATATATATAAATATATGTTTAGCTCAAAAAATTAAAACGTTTCCAGTTTTTGCTGAATTTGATCAAATCGCATCTGCGATTTTACTTTTGGACTAGGGTAAAACTGTATCCAGTTTTACCCTACATTTGTTCAATTTTTAAAAAGTGGGACGTATTATCATTCGCCCGACTTTTTTAAAACTGAAATAAAACAAAAAAGTTCAAAGATAGAGTTGAGATATTTAATTAGGAACAATATTTAGTACCGTGCTAATATTATATCAAAAGTTTAATGTAATAGGAACAAAGGTTAACTACTTAAATAATTAAAAAAATAAATTAACAACAGATGGGGCGTTTTAAAATTACCCATCAACTAAAATGCCCCAGTCTATGAGAAACGTCCATACAGTGCAAAACTCATGCAACCACCCTAAACAAACCGTGCATTTTAGTTTTGCAATAGTTGTCGATGTAAGATGTCTTCTTAGAGTTCGAGACGGAATATTGAAGTTTCTCGAAACCTCATTTACTCCCATTTTTTGCTTCTTACACATTCCATTGCTTTTTTTAAATCTTCTGTACTCCACTTCTAAGTTTTTTGTACTGCGATAGTACTTGTACTACTGGAGCTCCGACACAGAACTCTACCACCAAGAAAATAATTTTATTTAAATTAACTGAAACTCTAAAGAAAATAGAAAATAATTGTATTTACCCTTTAAATTATTCCTTTTAATATCTTCGATTATTATGAACTTCCATTAATAAATCCACCAATACAGGTATAATTTATATTATTGAGTTACCAATAACAGACCAAATTGAATTAAATATTTAGCTATGCAAAATTCCTCTCTATTAGTACTATAGACAAATTGCCTTTGCAGTTAAATTGGCCATGGGATAATCCTCTTAATAGAGAAGTATTAAGTTTAATGGAATGATTAATTGAACGTTCCTAGTAGAATTTAAATGCAATTAATTACGTTACTTACAGAAATGAGCGTAGTATTGCTCATTTAAGCTTAAAACTTTGTAGCGCTCACTGAAGTCTCTCGAAAATATTTCGAGATATTGAAGTAGATATGGTTTTGGTTTATCTTTGGTCAACATACAGTAAATGTTAAATAAAAAAAGTGATAAATTTGAATCGTGATAAATAAAATACCACATATAATAAAACCATCTCAAAATATGCAGAGACTTTCGATGCTGCCAGCATTCTGAGAACTTTACCACAAAATGACGATATGTGATATTTTTTTAGAAACAAAATTAACAATAAACATCTAAAGACGATTTGGATTTTCAGTCAAAGCTAAGCAATTTACTTTAAAAATATGTATTGACGTCACCAGAAACAAAATTCAATCCACATGTGCCAATCAGAGCAAACAAAGTTTAAAAAAGTTGCAATACGCCCAGGAAATCAACGCTGCGACCAAAAAGTTGAAGCAATCGGCACTCGCTTTCTATGTAAATCAAGTCCAACTTGTGGTGTTTGCTGTGAGCAATCAGCTGTGAAACTACGAACAATACTAGCTGTGTTCGAAAATTTTAAAAGTTCCAATATAATCCACGTATTGCGGTAACTTTTCAAATTTGTGACGCGGTTATATTTTGAATGCACACTTTTAGGATCTATTAATACTTTGGGGAATCCCAATAGTCGCAATCCCTATTGAACTTAATCCAAATTGGGCAAATGCTACATAGTCATATTTGGCTTTTACCTGAATAACAGCTTTTGATTAGCCTTAGCTGATTAATAAATACGAAAACGTAAATTCAGGGTAAAGTCTATTCTCCGCCGCAAATGAAAATTATGAAACCACCACTGTCGCTAATGATTTATACAACGTATATATCTGAATATTCATCTACCTACATCCGTTGCATAAAGTTTCGTTTGTCTGTCGTCAGAGAATCTGTAATAATACTACGTATAGAAAGGACACCTCGACGTCCCGCCAGATATCCCCGCCTCACCCAACCTCCTCCCCTATTATGGGCGACGTTTGGTATATGTAATTGAATTGAACCTGGGTGCGTAGCACCTCTACGTGCTACACAGGTTCACGTATAAATACACGTCACAGATTGATGCCTGTGTAATAGAGACAAATTAAGCGTTTGTATGGAATTTTGGCGGAGTGTCCGCGGTGTGACATTAGGTAAAATAGATTTCAACAAAAATATGTAGCGACAGTGTTTTTCTTTGACAAACCATATTCAATCAACACGCGCCATTTTATTCAACTGCATCAATCAAAGCAAACAAGTTTAAAAAAAGTCGCAATACGCTCAGGAAATCAACGCTGCGACCAAAAAGTTGAAACAATCGGCACTGGCTTTCTATGTAAATCAAGTCCAACTTGCGGTGTTTGCTGTGAGCAATCAGCTGTAGAGCGAAGCGCGCATGGCCCAGCGGCTGGTGTAGATCGTAAGCGATCTGCTCGGTTAAGCACTACGAACGCAGTCGGGTAGTGTGATGGGTGACCGCTAGTGGCAAATTAAATGCGCGTTTCCGTGCTTTGGAGGGCACGTTAAGCCGTCGGTCCCGGTTGCTATCGACGGTTGCAGTCGTTAAACCCTGTCGGAGGCCTTATGGGCGGTTCGAAAAACATCCGACAGTGGGTTGGCTACTAACCCACCCACCTCCACCAATCCGCATTGGAGCAGCGTGGTGGAGTAAGCTCCAGGCCTCCCCCAAAAAAAAGAGAGAGACTCGTGTTCAGCAGTGGGACGTATAATGGGTTGCCATTATTATTATTATAATCAGCTGTGAAACTACGAACAATACTGTGTTCGAAAATTTTAAAATTTCCAAAATACATAGGTATTGTGGAAAATTCTCATATTTTCATGAGGTTATGTTTTGAGTGCTCATTGTTCAGGCTTATTTTTACTCGATAAAAGTCATGTCATTATTTTTGACATTAGGTTGACAGACAAACAAAGGGTCCACCTGTTGGAAAGTGGTCACCCTCGCATTATATGATCATTCGCAACACCAGGAGTGTTGCCATTGCACTGCCAGCCCTGAAGTACTCTTTTGACGCAATTTTTGATGAATTACATATTGTAGCACCAAATAAACACCGCAGAAGGAAGTTCGTTCCACAATTTACACTTCTGGGCAGAAACGAACGAGAAAACTGCACCATTGAGCATTGACACTGTTCAGGCGGTGAGGGTGGAACTTCTCTCTTCGGCGAGTATTTGCATTTGTACAAAAAGATCTTGTTCCAATACCACGTCCTGACAGCCAGTAATTTCTTATGAATTAGGTACATACTTTCATCGTATAACAAATTAATTTATGCGTATGATGTTGCTATAGAACATAAATTATTGTTAACTACTAACTACACAGCAAAATATACATTTTCAGCACTGGTTAAAAGTTTTACAGACTGATTTACGGTCCTAATCCATTTATTAGGGCAGTATCATGTCGAAAATATTTTATCGAGTTCCACAAGCAGCTCACTTGGTGGCGGCTTGTCTATACTTGACACCTCTAGTGGCACCTAGTCTGTACCTACTTGAAACCTCTATTGGCGGCTAGTCTGTAACTTTAGTGTGCAGCTTGACCTCAATTGCACCTGATATGTATGAGAAGACATAGCAAAATATGTAAATGTGTAATGATTTAATTTCAAATGATTCTTGGATTGATTATTTGGTTTCGGTCATGCCGTTGTAATATCGATCAAAAATAATCACACAAAAATAGTAAAATAATAAAATTTTTCAGAATTCAATTTTTGAAGGTCATTAAATTTGTTCTACTTATTTGTGAAAAACATCTTAACAATATTGTAACCTGTAAGTAAAGTTTTTCAATTATTAATTATTTATCAATGGATACCTTTCACCAGCCCCAGGAACAGTTATAATAAAAATAAACACCAGTTTCGTAGTTAGTACTACTACCAAAGTAATTACATAATGCCATACTTGCATGTCATATTGGCATAATGTCATACTTGAATGTCATATTGGCATAATGCCATACTTGCATGTCATATTGGCATAATGCCATACTTGCATGTCATATTGGCATAATGCCATACTCTTTTACAACAAGCTTCCACGTGAGATGAAGGTCATAAACAGCGTCGGGATATTTAATAAACATTTAAAAAGTTTTTTTTATTGAAAGGGTGCTTCTACAGTCTATTCGAATTTGAGCAGCAAAGCTGTTCATAATTTGACTTTTATGATGCTTGTTTTTGTTTACTTTATTTGAATTATGATAAATTTTTACCTTTTTATTTTTTATCTGTTTGACATAGCATATTTTACATTGTAACTTAAATGTAACGTAAGTGTACGAATTATGATGATTGTAATATAAATTGTGATATTATTTTTGTTTTCAGTATTATAATTGTTATTAGATGTAATTTTGTGTTTTGTGATTTTTTTTAATATATCATCAATGCATGCATGTTTCCAACACATAGTACATTGATAAAAGGAATAAATGAAATGAAATGAATTGATTTCTATTGCACGGAACCATCTGACCAACTTGCACTTGGCCGGTTTTAGCTTTCAATATTAAAAATGCGAAAGTTTGTACGTTTGTTTGTTACTCCTTCAAGTAAAAACTGCTGAACCGGTTTTCATGAAATAAGGCACACATGTTTTTTTTCTATTCCAAAAAAAAAATCCTGTGTGTTGCCATGGGATGATTTGATGAGTTTCCACAGGTTACGCGAAAAGCGACCTACTGGATATATTATTAAAGCTATTGGATATATTATTTTATCGAATGGTGCCAAGAGCCCTCACCTGATAGGTACCGGAAGTGGAAACTGGGTTCCACGAGTCGGCCTCAATAGCGTTTATTTTTAGTTAAAACATACTTCGACTATACCCACCTTGTAATAAGTGTACCTGGTTTGTGATAAAATATAAAGGTGTTTTTCATTGAAATCTAACAAGCTAATATATCGCCCACGTTATTCGCTAATTAACTTGAAAGGTTATTAAAATAGATTTACTAGCGGTTCTCACACGCGCGCGCGGCTTGGTATGGGTTTCGAGGCACGGGCCTCTTTGCCTCGGCATCTTCTGCTCCCATGAGGATGAGAGCGGCGTCTTGTCTGGGTGGCGCAGGGATGAGCGCCTCGTCGCCGATTACGGCGCAGCAACGAAGTAGGCGCCTCCCAAGTGGTGCCGCGGCGGTTACACGCGCAGAGAATATATAATAAGACTACGTATAGAATGGGCACTTCGACGTCCCGCCCATTTGCCGCGCTTCACTCAATCTCTTCCCCTCTTATGGGCGACGGTGGGTATTCTACAGAGAGGTTGCGAGCGGCCTAGTTTTGATGAATTTGTTATCGAATATTTTATTTATTAACATTAAGATGGTGCTCTATTGTGCAGTGTATGGCTGTATGTCAACAAGTCGTGACAAAAAAATCTTTTTTCTGTTTCCCGAAGGAAAAAATACCTAAGGTAAAATAGTTATGTTCACAATTACAAAACTTTTTTGTTTAACTAAAAACTTTTTTATATTATAATTTCTTACCTTTACGCAATGTGACTGCATTGCATTAGTAATAAAAGTGTTTCAGTATATTGAATTGAAGTGACTTGTCGACGTAATGAGAAGGTAGTGAGTGTTATTTGCCAATACTTGTGCTGTTTGTTGAAGTAGTGTTTGTGTTTTTGTTTTTAAAATGCATTGGTAAACTGGGTGAAACAGATAAAAAGAAATTTGCCTTACTGTTGAGCCGCAGTTGGCCGATATCGGCCAAGAACAATAAAAATAGAAATCAACTCGTATTTTTCTCGTGGCCTGACGGGGTGCATAGTGTAAACCGGGTCAAAGACTAGAAAGAAAGAAAGAAATATCTACGTTAGTACATAGTATTATTTTATTTCTATATTGTCGGTCCGAGGCCTAAAGTCATAACCTCATAACCCTACATGATACGCTGTGTGCGTGCACGTGTGATTGATGTCTGTGTAACAGGTAATCAAAATAAGCGTTTGTATGGAATTTTGGCGGAGTGTCCGCGGTGTAACACGGGTACAATGTAGAAACTACATCACGGTACATTCATTTAAATAGGTACTAGCAAATATCTTAAAGTGACTTATGTATTCAAATTAAAATTTAGGTATATATTCTTAATTTTTACTGGTTATAGAGTTCCAATGAAGAAACTCGAGAGCGCAGGCACCACCGCATTACCTAATTGAACACGCGAGAAAATCTGCAAATATAATTTTTACATATAGAAAGAATGTCGAATGAGCGAATGACTAAACAGATATACAATGCCAATGTGGATGAATGCAGAGGCCCAGGAAGACCAATACTGACCTACCATGACCAAATAGGTCGAGTTCTGTCTGATGGTGGGATCAAAAGTCTTAGGAATCGGCGTGCATGTATGAAGAGAATGATGAAAGTAGACGAGGCACGAGAGGTTTGTCAGAACCGGGATATCTGGCACTATACACTCTCTGCCTACCCCATTAGGGAACTGGCGTGAAGATACATACATACATACATAATAATTTTTACAATATACTCGTATGAAGCTCCCGAAAATCTGCAAATACACTAGAACAACACAACAAGTGTTCCTAAAATGTAATTGCCGTATTTCATTTTATTCCAGTTCCAAGTAATCAGGTCTGTCTTTTTTAATCAGCACAATATTTTCCAAGTTGCAAGCGTTACAGCTGTAGTAATTAATGTTGTGCCGTTAGCAAGTAATTTAATGTCACAATCAAGGACCACCATCTTATATTACTTTCCCAAGTATCTCCGACTGAAAGACTGTGACTCTGTTTAGGGTTTTTTGCTGTAAAAAGCTAATAAATGATTAGAGAATACAGTAACACATGTTATACACGTACATAATATATGTATAAAAAAAACTGTCTGAGGTGTCAAATGTGGGACATTTGACACCTCAGACAGTTTTTTTTGTAACTCTAAACAGAGTCACTGTGAAATATTGCAGCGCTATCTGTGGTTCCACTAGTCTATACTAGATGGCGCTGTACCGATCATCAGATCGGCTAAATGACGCTGTATAGATTTTTCGGATATGTCCTAAAACTAATAAGTTTTTGTGGAAATAAATTTTGTTCCGTGCGACTGTGGTTATTTAATTGACTTCCCGGTTCGTTTCGGACCACACCTCGGACCACCGCTCGCTCGGTATTTGTTCATGGTCCTTCTGAGTCGGATCTGTCAGTAGACGGAACCAGGCTTTTTTGAAATAGCTTGCGGGCAGTGGATCGCTGTCGCAAACGCAAGCTGGGAAGTAGGTGGAGTGCGGACTCCACTACTTCCGACAGTCCCCTCGTGGGAGGAGGCTGTAAGGTCAAGCGAGCAGGTGAGGATCAGCTGGGAGTGCTGCGGTTCCGCAGAGGGAGCGCGGCCGTGACGTCATTGGAGTGGACGTGACGTCATCGGAGGACGAGACGGGGTGGAGTTTGGAAGTTACAGGAAGTGCAGTTAAGTGAACGGAACAATTGTGAGTAAATTTGGCTTCTAACACTTGGAGATAAAGTTCAAAATATCTTGTGCTAAAACATCTACAGTGACATTGACATTTATAAATTTTACTTCTATTTCTTGGAGATAAAGTTCAAAATATCTTGTGTAAAGACATATACAGTGAAATTGACACTTAAAAGTTTAAAATTTGGTGAATTTGAACTTAGAAAATTTGTTGACATTTATTTAAAGTGTAGTTTAAGGACTTAGAAAATTCTTGTGTGCATGCTGGACTTAGAATAATTTCGCTAATTTTGAACTTACGGGGAACCTATGCCCGATTTCATAGCGAATTAACAAGTGCTCAAACACTTGTAAAATTTTACGGTTTTTACTTGGACTTGTGTTTAGGTTAGACATAGAATTGTTTTACGTTGTGTAAAATTGTGTAATTCATAACTGTTTAAATACTTGTAATATATTTGCGACATTTGCTGAGAATTGTATTTGATTTACATTGCAACTTAGAAAAATTATTACCTCTTTCAACTTGTTTATGCTGTTAAGATTTTAATTGAACTATGGAGGCCGCAATCGCATTACAACTAGATATCCAATCTAGGATCGATAAAGATTTTAAAAACTACAAAAAATCGCCTAAAGAAAGAATTACAAAGGTATATATTGAGAATAGATTGGAAAATTTAGAGCGGTTATGGACAAAGTTTGTGAGAGGTCACGACACTTTAGTTCAATCATTTCCAACTACACTGAATACGACAATGTACATGTCTGGTGACGTGTACGGAGTCACTGGGGATAGTTATTTAGACTATAAGTGTGAGCTCAAGGAAGCATTAGCTAAGTTTAATTTGCCAATAACCGATGTCAATAATGAGAGCTCTAAATCCAATAGAGACCAAGCAACTTCTCACGTAAAATTACCAAAGATAAACATTCCCACGTTTACCGGCAATTACGCTGACTGGGCGACATTCAAAGAATTGTTCGACTCGCTAATAATAAAGAACAAGTGTATTGACAATGTACAGCGGTTATACTATTTGAAAGGGTATCTAGCAGGTGAAGCAGAACAGCTTTTACGGCACGTTCCTACACAGGAAGCCAACTTTAGTAGATGTTGGGAATTGTTATCTCAAAGATACAACAATAAAAAACTAATTTCAAATAATGCGTTAAAACGGCTATTGAGTCAAAGAAGTTTATCGATAGAGTCAGCCAGTGGTCTAAAATCTCTTGTAGATACTACGAATGACTGCTTAGCTACGCTTGCAAATTTAGGCATTAACATTAAAAACTGGGATATTTTGATAATTCATATTTTGTCATTGAAATTGGACGCAGAAACACGACGGCAGTGGGAATTTAGCACATCAGATTATTCCGACGAATTGCCTACGTATCAACAATTCACAGAATTCTTAACCAATCGATTTCGAGCCATCGAGTTTCTGGGTACCAAACATGTCGTGGGACCAAATCAATCAGCTAAAGTTAAATCATTCCATGTTAAAGATGTTAATGATATTATATGTCCATATTGTAAGTCCAGCCATAGGCTGATGATGTGTAAGGAGTTCCAGAAGGAACCGGTTGATTCTAGACGTAAGTTTGTATTACAAAATAACATATGCTTTAATTGTATGGGTAGCAACCATTCGGCCAAGGATTGCCGATCTAATATTAAATGTCGCATTTGTCGTCGAAGGCACCATGCGCTGCTACATCCGAAGGGTGGTCAATATTCCGTTGATACTGAAGCGAGTGGGTGTGTTGCCACTGCTTCGGAGGCTGAAACAGCAAAAACAAATGAATCGACACAAATAGTATCCTGTTTCGCGACGGACAAGGTTCGACAACAGGTTTTGCTTGCCACTGCGCTTGTAAAGGCCATGTCCAGGAACGGTGAAGGGCATGAAATTCGTGCGCTCCTCGATCAAGGTTCACAATCGTCCTTTGTGACCGAGTCGACCGTACAGTACTTGGGACTGAGGAAGGCATCTACAAAGAGTTACATAACGGGTCTCGGGGGAGACAAAACTGTAGTGTCGAAGGCAACGGTAGATATTAAAGTACAATCCCGGATTGATTCCAATATAATCATACCGGTGAAGGCGTATGTTTTGAAAAACATAACTTCTCTTCTTCCCACTAGAAAAGTAGAAGACTTGGGGTGGGTAGAACTAGAGGACTTGGTGCTGGCTGATCCAGAATTCGCTACGCCTAACCGTATTGACCTTCTGCTTGGTGCAGAGGTTTATTGTCAAATATTAGAGGCGGGAGTGAAGAAAGCTCCAGTTGGTACGCTTGTAGCACAAGCCACCAGTCTTGGATGGATACTTTCAGGTATGGTAAACCCAGCAACCGATTCCCTTCCACAATCACACATCCAAGTAATGCATTGTTGCACAGAAGGCAACGATATGCTGAAAAAGTTATGGGAATTAGAGTCTGATATACAACAGTCGAGAGAAGCAATGTTCACAGATGATGAGCGGCGTTGCGAACAATACTTTGCCGAGACAACTCGGAGGGATCCAACCGGCAGATACATTGTACGTCTTCCTGTCAGGCATGGCATTCCTGAGGTAACAGCTTCAAAGGTCATAGCTGAAAGAAGATTAAAATCACTACAACACAGGTTAGACAAAGAACAATCTTTAAAAGCAAGCTATCAAGAAGTGATAGATGAATATTTAAGTTTAGATCATATGGAAGTGGTCCCAAAAAATGAAATTGATAACCCAAAGGCTATTTACTTACCACATCACGCGATTGTCAGAAACGATAAGGAAACCTCGAAGGTTAGAGTAGTCTTCGATGCGTCCTGCAGAGGAAAGAACAATCTTTCTTTGAATGACCAGTTGCTGATAGGACCTACGTTGCAGCCTGAGCTGAGGCATATAATAATGCAATGGAGAACCTCGCCAATTTGCATGTCAGCCGACATTGTGAAAATGAATCGGCAGGTAAAGGTTGACCCGCAGGACGCTGAGTTTCAACGAATTCTGTGGAGACCAAATGAAGACCAAGAAATTAAATGCTACAGACTTACTCGGGTCACGTTCGGGTCGGCTTCTGCTCCATATTTGTCAATTAGGGCTCTTCAGCAACTAGCGAAGGATCACGGTGCAGATTATCCTGTAGCAGCTGACAAGGTTATGAAATGCTTTTACGTTGATGACCTTATGACAGGCGTACAAACTGTAGAAGAAGGAAAGATTTTATACAGGGAAATGAATGAGCTATTGAACAAGGCTAGCTTCGAGATACAAAAATGGAATAGCAATAGCGATGAATTAGTAGAAGCAATGAAAGGAAAGGAGGAAGAATTGGAATTCAGGGAAAACGTAAAAATAAATGAAGACGAACTTATAAGAATTATGGGACTTACCTGGAACCGCAGTGATGACACCTTCCGCTACGTAGTGACTCTCCCGATACTGGAACAACCTGCAACAAAAAGGAAAATTATTTCAGATATATGTAGACTATACGACCCACTGGGTTGGGTAGGACCTAACATTATTGTAGCAAAACTAATAATACAAAAGCTATGGTTGATAGGAATTGATTGGGATGAGGAAGTACCAGAAAATATACTAAAAGAGTGGTTTACGTACAGAGAAGAACAAATACAACTAAACGACATACGTATACCAAGGTGGATAGGCAGAAATAGAAACGAAGTCTGTGAGCTGCACGGATTCTGTGATGCGTCGAAGGTGGCATACGCAGCTGTTGTGTATGTTCGTGTTATTAATAGCACCGGCAGGGTAAATGTTTCCTTGGTTACTGCGAAAACGAAAGTGGCACCGGTAAAGCAGGTATCCATCCCAAGATTGGAATTGTGTGGCGCTGTTTTACTTTGTAAATTGCTTGTTGAAGTCGCAGAGATCATGAGCGTGGAGAAAGCTAACATTCATGCGTGGACTGACTCGACTATTGTCCTAGCGTGGCTTAATAGTCACCCTAGCAAGTGGAATGTGTTTGTCGCCAATCGTGTGTCAGAGATACTTACCAAACTGGAACCTACAAGCTGGGGTCACGTGGCATCAAAGCAAAACCCCGCTGATTGCGCATCACGTGGATTGCGACCGTCAGAATTAATAAAAAGTGAAATGTGGTTCAAAGGTCCAGAATTCATCTCTCGTGAACCCATTCTCTATGCGAAACCAAAGGAAGTTCTGACTGATCTCGAAGTAGCTAAGGTTCATTTCGTTGCCCTTGATGAGTCGATGTGGGATAAGTTTTCCTCTCTTACCAAAACCAAAAGGGTAATGGCATATTGTAGACGATTTATAAATAATTGTAATAAAACGAATAAAACTAAAAGAACTACAGGTTATTTAACAGCAAATGAATTAAGCGAAGCATTAAAAATTTTGATAAAACAATGTCAACAGACTAATTTTGAGGAGGATTTAAGAGTTATAAAGCAAAACAAAGGCTTACCCAAAATTAGTAGGCTCAAATCGCTGAATCCATTCATCGATGACGACTGCATTTTGAGGGTTGGAGGTAGGTTGTCTTATTCAGAGTTGGACCAAAACAGGAAGCATCCGATCTTGATTCCGAAGCAATCCCATCTTGCAGATCTCATTGTCGCTGACGCACACCAACATACGCTTCATGGGGGACCGCAACTAACATTGGCGTACATCCATAGTAAATATTGGATACTGGGAGCTAAACAGTTGGTCAAGGCATACTATCGACGCTGTGCGACTTGTATGAAAGCTGCAGCTGCAACGAAAACCCCACTGATGGGCCAACTACCAGCAGCCCGAGTAACGCCAACGCGACCGTTCAGCCATAGCGGAGTTGATTATGCCGGGCCGATTTTGTTACGCACCACGAAGGGTCGTGGCCATAAATCTTATAAGGGGTACATTTGTTTGTTCATTTGCATGGCAACCAGAGCCATACACTTGGAAGCCGTAAGTGACCTGACGTCCGAGACTTTCTTGCAGGCCTTCAAAAGATTTGTCGCTCGACGGGGTCATTGTTCTCAGCTGTGGAGCGACAATGGAACGAATTTTGTTGGTGCTGCAGCAGAATTAAAAAGGTGTATGGCTGAAGAACAAAAGCAAGTGGCTCAATTGTTAGCTTCTCAGCAGTGTGAGTGGCATTTTATTCCGCCTCATTCGCCAAATTTCGGTGGATTGTGGGAAGCAGGGGTAAAGTCGGTTAAATACCACTTAAAACGAGTGATTGGCAGTTCAACGTTGACATACGAAGAGATGGCCACCGTGCTAGCCCAAGTGGAGGCATGCCTGAATTCCCGTCCTATGTCGACGCTCAGTGACGAATCAGACAACGGCATGATATTAACCCCTGGACATTTCCTGATCGGTGAAGCGCCAGTGGCAGCACCTGATTACAGCTACGAAAGTTCTAATGTTAGCACTTTGCGGCGATGGCAATACACCCAGCGCATGATGCAATCATTTTGGCGACAGTGGTCGCAGGATTATTTGAGACAGTTTTTACGTCGTTCTAAATGGACGAGTCAAGGTCCACAGGCTAACCTTGGGGATGTTGTAGTGATTAAAGAGGACAATTTGCCTCCGTGTAAATGGTTATACGGACGAATCGTTGCTACCCACCCCGGAGAGGATAAAATTATTAGAGTGGTCACTCTTCAAACTAAAACTGGCCTCTTGAAGAGACCTGTATCAAAATTGTGTTTTTTGCCTGTGGAAATATAATGTTATTCCATTGTATTTTATTTGTATTTTGTGTATAGTGAGTAAGTCAAATTATTGTTTCTTCTTTTGGAATACTTACATTTTTTAACTAACTTATATTTTTTAAGCTCACCAACGGCCATTTAGAAATACTGTCTGCAGTATTTTATTTTGTTTAAATGTTAGTTCTGTTAATCTTTTAATTCAACTTTAAGACGGTTCAACCAGCCCAGGGTGGGCGGTAGGTAGGTAACTTTTAAATTCTAAAGGGACAAAGTTTCACTTTGCCCTTGGTGGGCGGTATGTGAAATATTGCAGCGCTATCTGTGGTTCCACTAGTCTATACTAGATGGCGCTGTACCGATCATCAGATCGGCTAAATGACGCTGTATAGATTTTTCGGATATGTCCTAAAACTAATAAGTTTTTGTGGAAATAAATTTTGTTCCGTGCGACTGTGGTTGTTTAATTGACTTCCCGGTTCGTTTCGGACCACACCTCGGACCACCGCTCGCTCGGTATTTGTTCAGTCACAGTCTTTCAGTTGGAGTCGATTGGAACGATGTTCCTCTTCAACTTCTAATGAATCACTTTTACAATCTGTACCGTCATCATATTATTTCAAAGTTGGTATACAATTCTCAAGCTTACACTTAGGTTGGTACTCCTTGGCACTCTTCACGGTCATTGGTCGATTCTGACAAGACGTCACTGACGTCACCACTCGCCACTACCTGTAGCGAATCGAACTTGCAACGGGAAAGGAGACGCTTGAAATTCGTGATCCCGAACGCGCGCGTTTTGTGGCTGGTCCAGGGCCACCCGTGACTCGACACCCCGGCCGGGAGTGAAAACTAAGAAAGAACTCGAAGACCACAGGATCAAGACAACATAAATGCCGAAAGCTGGAACCGCAGGTTAGTCAGACGACCTATTAGACCGTTCTCCCTTGTGGGAGTCCCTGTTTGTGAGACGCCAACCGAGTGAAACCGGGCCCTCACAATACATTTTGGTGCCGAAACCCGGGAATTATCCATTTTTCATTAACTTTCGTAAAACCATACACGTACAATTTTTCTTCCTACCGACTTTTTTGAACTCCCTAATTTCGGGAAAGTTGGGAGATTCTGCCCTGTACACGTAACAATTATATTCAATTAACGTGTTGATCGATCGTTAACATTGGAAAGATATCCTCATCTTACGCATCCATATATATATTTTTTTTTTCGATTTCGATTTCTATAAATGAACGATTCTGAATAAATTAATAAATTCGATTTCTATGTAAAAAATTTTTAGGTCACCAGGAGTAACATACCTACCTAGTGTGATCTAGTAATCCGAAGGTACAACCGTTGCAAATGTTGTTTATGTATTAAAATAATAAAACCAGCTATTATCCATAATGTTACAATTGTATAGTCTATGGTAAATGAACATTGGTATAGTGTATAAGTCTATGGAAATAAAGTCAGTCTGTTAAATCGAAACCCACCGGTCGTTTTTATTAGGTTATGGGCCCAGACTTTTTCGCGTTAATAAATTGTATTCCGTGTTTAGAACAGTTAATTAAAGACTAAGTTGTGATTCGTGTGTGGACTGTATCAGTCGGACAAGTATTTGTTCAGTTTAAGAACTGTGAGTGCAATCAGTGTTTTTGCTTGGCGGCATTCACATTCTTAGAACAATGGCCGGCAGTTATATCGTAAACGTACCAAAACTCAAGGGTCGTGAGAATTACGATGAGTGGGCATTTGCCGCCGAAAATTTTCTTATACTCGAAGGAACGGACATAAATGCTAAGCCTGCTTCGTGCGATGGTGACTCAGCAAAGGCGAAAGCAAAGCTAATAATGACAATAGATTCGTCACTTTATGTTCATATCAAGAATGAGAAAACGGTTCACGATGTGTGGCAGCGTCTGAAGTCACTCTTCGATGATTCAGGTTTTCAGAGGAAAATCAGTTTACTACGGCATTTGATTTCAATCAGACAAGAAGATTGCGAATCAATGACTTCCTACGTGACACAGATCGTAGATACAGCGCATAAATTACGAGGAACGGGATTCCAAATAACCGATGAGTGGGTTGGATGTCTGTTACTTGCGGGACTAAGTGAAAAGTTTGCCCCGATGATAATGGCTATCGAGCATTCGGGCATGGCCGTTAGTACCGACGTCATCAAATCTAAATTGTTAGATATGAGTTTTGATGTTGGCAGCAATGATAAGGAAAGCGCATTTTTGTCGAAAGGTTGGCATCAGCGCAAGAAACAAGTTGGCAGTACTGCAGAAACGTCAAAGTCAAAAGCGACACAAGCGAAATCTGTCAAAACAATTCGTTGTTACAAATGTAAGCAAGTCGGTCATTACAAAAATCAATGCAATAACAAAGACAAAGACAAACAAAGTACAGTGTTTAGTGGTTTTTTCATGAACTCGACATACAAGAAAACGGATTGGTATATCGACTCGGGCGCCAGCACTCATATGATTTCTGACAAAGAACGTTTATACGATATATCACATAACCCAGCGATGAAACAGATAGTAGTAGCAAACGAAACAACGGTGCCAGTGTTATGCTCAGGAAATACGAAATTGACAACTGTAGTTAATGGTTCAGAGATTGACATTACTGTGGAAGATGTGTTATGCATTCCTAACCTCACTACTAATCTTCTCTCAGTGAGTGAGCTGATTCGAAAAGGCAATCGAGTGACATTTGATGATAGTATTTGCAAAATATATAATCGCAAGAATGTACTTGTTGGAACAGCGCAGTTAGTGAATGGAGTCTACAAACTTGACATAAAACAAGAATGTTTGTTGGCAGGCTCAGCAATACAAGAAACCAGTATATTGTGGCACAGAAGGTTGGGCCATATAAACAGTAAGGACCTGAACAGTATGAGGAATGGGGCTGTGTCCGGCATATCATACTCTGATAAGGCCGAGATTGACAAATCCCAGTGTGTCACATGTTGTGAAGCAAAGTTATGCCGGAAACCTTTTTCACACAAAGGTACCAGAAGTGAGAGTGTGTTGGAAGTGGTGCATGCGGATGTGTGCGGTCCAATGGAAGCAGTCTCTATAGGCAAGTCAAAATATTTTCTCCTATTTATTGACGACCACAGTAGAATGTCTTTTGTATATTTTTTAAAGCTAAAAAGCGAAGTGCTGATGTACTTCAAGGAATTTAAAGCTATGGTGGAGAAACAGACTGGAAAGTGCATAAAGGTATTGAGAACTGATAATGGTGGGGAATTTTGCTCTTCAGAAATGGAAAGTTTTTTGAAGAAAACCGGAGTGGTACATCAAAAGACAAATCCCTACACGCCAGAGCAGAATGGCATGTGTGAACGCATGAATAGGACAGTGGTAGAAAGAGCTCGGTGTCTGCTTTTTGATGCCAGATTGGACAAAAAGTTTTGGGCAGAAGCAGTTAATACAACAGTCTATCTACGGAACAGAACGTTGGCTTCAGGTTTACCTAAAACACCCTATGAGCTATGGACAGGAAATAAACCGGATCTTAGCCACGTTCGTGTGTTCGGAAGCACTGCCATGGTTCATGTTCCAAAAATAAAAAGAACGAAATGGGACAAGAAGGCAGAAAAATACATCCTCCTCGGTTTTGCAGAAAATACAAAGGGTTATAGATTATACAATCCTATTACCAGGAGCATAACTACCAGCAGAGATGTTGTTATCATGGAAACTAGTCGAGATTCAGACTTGATACAAGCTGCTGTGGAGGAGAAGGATGTAAGTGTTCATAGGCAAGAAGAGGAAAAAGACCAGAGTGTGTTAGACCCCACAGATAATACATATGTGCCAAGTGATGATGAAAGGTTGAACTCATCAAGCTCATCCGTCTATGAAGAGCTTTCGGATTCAGATAAAGACTTGATAGATCCAGAAGCAGCAGAAAGCCCTAGTACAGAAAAGCGTGTGAGAAAACAACCAGATCGGTATGGTGTTGGCAATGTATGTGTAACCAGCACTGAAGATACATGCGAAGAAAGCCTTACCTATGAAGAAATCATGAATGGCACAGAACGGGATCAGTGGTGCAAAGCTATGAAAGAAGAGTTGAACTCTTTCCATGAGAACAAAGCGTGGGAATTAGTGGAAAAACCCAGTGAAGCGCGAGTTGTTCAGTGTAAGTGGGTGTACAAAAAGAAGTTAAATAGTGACAACACAGTGAGATATAGGGCCAGGTTAGTCGCTAAAGGTTTTACCCAAAAGGAAGGCGTAGACTATAAGGAAACTTTTTCACCGGTTCTTAAGTATTCTACATTAAAGTTGTTGTTTGCTATTAGTGTTAACTTAGATTTAAATATTACCCATTTAGATGTCACCACAGCATTTCTAAATGGTGATCTCAATGAAACTGTGTACATGGAGTTACCTCAGAATTTAAAAAATAAGTACCAAAATGCATGTAAGGTTTTAAAATTAAAGAAGGCGATTTACGGGCTAAAGCAGTCAGCTAGAGCATGGTATAAAAAAGCTGATAGTGCTTTACAGCAGCTAGGATATAAAAAATCGGTGTATGAACCATGTTTATTTATAAAATCAATTAAAAATGAGAAAACTTTTGTTGCCTTATTCGTTGATGATTTTTTTATTTTTTCAAATTGTAACAGAGAAGTAAATATCCTTAAAAGCCGGTTAAGCAGTTTATTTAAGTTGAAAGATTTAGGTCAATTGAGACAATGTTTAGGCATGAATGTCAAAATTAATAAAAACAGCCTATGTATTGATCAGACTAAATTTATAGAAAAATTGGTATCTAAATTTAATTTGGATAACTGTAAAAATGTTGAAACTCCAATGGAGGTAAATTTGAAACTTAACAAAGGCCAAAATGTAAGTAGTAAGTATCCCTATCAACAATTAATCGGGAGTTTGATGTATCTGTCACTACTTACAAGACCGGATATCTCATATTGCATTAGCTATTTGAGTCAGTTCAATAATTGCAATAGTGAGACCCATTGGAAACACGCAAAAAGGGTATTGAAGTACTTAAACTCTACAAAATCTTATGGTTTAATTTTTGTAAAAATGAAATCTGATATTGTCGGTTTTGTTGATGCTGATTGGGCCTCGGATACTGTGGACAGGCGATCCTATACAGGATTTTGTTTTAAATACTCAGGATGTGTAGTTTCTCATGAGTGTAGAAAACAGCTAACTGTCGCATTATCCAGCACAGAAGCTGAGTATATGGCTATTTGTGAGGCCAGTAAGGAGGCAATTTTCTTAAAAAACTTGCTCTCTGAACTTATAAATAGAGATAGTGTGCCTATATTAATATATAATGACAACCAAAGTGCACAAAAACTGTCAGAAGATTCTATGTATCACAAAAGAACTAAACACATAGATGTTAGATTTCATTTCATAAGAGAGGCTGTAAATAAAGAATTAGTAAAAATTGCATATTTGAATACTTCAGAAATGCCAGCTGACATTTTTACTAAAAGTTTGTGTAAAGTAAAACATAATTATTTTATGCAGAAATTAGGCATTGTTAAATTGAATTAGTATTAATGTTACTTGTTGTGTTACTGTGTCAGGATTATTTTAATAAGTGGTGGTGTTGTTTATGTATTAAAATAATAAAACCAGCTATTATCCATAATGTTACAATTGTATAGTCTATGGTAAATGAACATTGGTATAGTGTATAAGTCTATGGAAATAAAGTCAGTCTGTTAAATCGAAACCCACCGGTCGTTTTTATTAGCAAATACCAAGTGTTCCGTTCGGCATAATTATTGTGTGTAGCTACCTAGTTTACAAATCGTTTTCAATATTCAACGTTTAGCGGTTTGGATATAGGTAGGTACGTTTTACGTGAATATACACAAACCCGGTAAAATCCTATTCGTCTAACTGTTGTTTATAACATCGTATCATACGCGTATTTAAGTTTTTTTTAAGTAAATAATTGTTCTTCGCTCCTAGGTACATACCTACGTACAACACAATAATACAATTGCTTGCGCCTTTCACTTATTCGCTTTGGTAAAAACCTATCGTAAAGAGGAGCAGCATTCTATTGTTGTTTGTTGACACAGGTTTGCCTTAATTACGTAGGTACCTAAAATTCGTCGCTTATCTCATAGCCCTACACTATGTAAAAGTGGATAGGTATTCAAGTTGCAATTTATCGTTGCCTAGCGTTGTTTATACATTCTATTTATATCGCGGTATAACATCGCTGGTTCTCGCACTTGTTTATCTGATTCTTTTTAGTGGTGTAGGTAGGTAAGTATGCAACTATCGTAGTTAGGTCGTTTTTTATCGTAATTTACTTACCTATTATAAATGGCTCGTAAATAATTCTGACGTCCTATTCATCGAGTGACTTACCATAAGCGAAATTATTCAACTGCAAGCAATAACAATCGTGTTTACGTAACTTAGCTCATTAGGTACTCTAAAGTGATAGGTACCTATCGTGAAGCACCATTATTATTATAATAATAGTGCTCGATCGCTCTCGTAAAAACTGGACCGTGCTATACCTACATATCGTTTACCTAGGTATTCTATTGTTTAACTTTTAATTATTCTCGTATAGTTCCACATCCCCTCGTAATTATAAGAGGACGAGTTCGGTTGGGAACCTGACTCGCGGGATATCGTAACACTAAATCGTTTTAATAGATAAATGGTTCTTCAATTCTTTTAATTAAATTATTTTTCACGTTTTTTAGCATTGCGCGTGCTAAGCCGTAGCTTGTGTACACTGCTTTGTCGTATTTCGTTTGTACTAGTCTCTCACAACGATGTACGCAACTCGGCGACGTTCTAAGCACGACACAACATCGAGGCGTGGCTCACATGCTACTTCCGAATTAACTATGCAAGACTTACCGGTTTTACGGAGGAAGCGTACACTAGCTCTGCGACGTCTTGAAAAAACTTTGGAGGCAGCTGAGCTAGCTCAAGATGATAGATCTCTTCTGAACACGTTTCTTTCTCATCATGCTGTCATGCCGCGACTTTGTGAAAGTTTTGAGCAGGCTCATACGGACATTCTTGGCATTATTGATGGCACATCGGAAGAGAAAGAAGATTTAATACGCGAACAATTTGATGACATTTACATTAAAATTGCTACCATTTATAGGGAACTTATTCCTAGTAACGATGAACAACGTACTGAACGTGATCGCTCGAGCGTCTGTAATGTTAAATTACCAAAATTCAAAATTCCAACGTTTTCAGGAGCTATTAAAGAGTGGCCTGAATTCTATGATGTTTTTAATTCGTTGATCCATAATAACGAAACATTGTCAGACACTGAACGTATGCATTATCTTATATCAAGTTTGTCAGGTGACGCACTTGGTCTTATTCGTACGTACCCAGTTAAGGGTACTTTCTATAGCGAAGCCTACCAAGCCTTGCTCACTAGGTATCGTGATAAGCGTGAGTTGGCTTTTACGTGCTGGAAAGAAATATTAAATATTAATTTTAAATCGAGTTCTCCTTCAGAATTCCGTCGTGTACTTGATTTAATTAGTGAAAATTTAAATATTTTGAAAAGTCTTGATTTACCTACGGATCAGTGGAGCTTTATTCTGTGTTATCACATATTATCGAAACTCGATTCTAAGACTCGCTGTGCATTTGAACGAAGTCATTCAACTGCCGAACTTCCCGAATTTAAAGATTTGTATAAATTTTTAAATATGAGATGCGAGGCCCTTGTTCGAGATACACATTTTTTGTCACAAGAGCGTAGTCACTCTACTACCAACCGTGCACACGATAAATCTATACCTAAAATACCACCAAGTAATAAATCGTTTAAATCGAAACCGACTACGGTATTCCTTTCCAGCACTAGCAACACTAAATCTACTGCTGATAAACCTAAAATTCGAACGATTACGGCATCTGAAGCATCAGTCACAACACCAATTGTCAAGTGCTCCTTCTGTTCAGAAAATCATTCGATCAGTTATTGTGAACGGTTCACAAAGCTTTCTGTTGCGGAACGGATTGAATTCGCTAAAACCAAACGTTGGTGTTTCAACTGCTTAAAACCTTCGCACAGTTTAAAGAATTGTAGATCATTTTTTAGTTGCCAAAAGTGTCGTCAACGTCATCACACCCTGCTTCATCAAGATGATGATGCTAATTTATCTGCTTCATCAAGTCAAGCCGATTCGAGCAGTAGTCCAGAGCAACCTGTAAGAGTACTTACGAGCATAGGTGATAATTCTGTGGTGCTGTTATCAACAGCCACTGTGCAACTTCGTGATTCCTCAGGCAACTTCCAATCGTTTCGTGCTCTCATAGATTCGGGTAGCCAGGCTCACTTCATCAGTGAACGTGCTGCCACCATCTTAGGTGTCGCCCGCACACTTACTTCTCGTCGTGTTCGTGGTTTGGGACAAGCATCTTCGTCTATATCAGGTGCAGTTCGCCTTGAGGTTGGTGCTAACAGCAACAGCCTCTTTTCTATCGACGCGCTCACGTTGCCTAGCATTTGTGGTAGGATACCTTCAACTCGTATTAATAAATCGTCGTGGCATCATATCAAGGATCTCGCCTTGGCTGACCCTAACTTCGACAAGCCTGGTTCTGTAGATCTGCTTCTCGGCGCTGAGGTGTTTACTTCTCTTCTCCTTCCTGGCCGTGTGGATGGAGGTCCAAATCAACCCTCAGCTCTGAATTCAGTGTTTGGCTGGCTCTTACTGGGTGGTGCCGGCTGTCAGGACGAAGTTCAATCGTTTTTCAGCCAAGACGATGATCTGCTTCATGAGGAAGTCAAGCGCTTCTGGGAGTTGGAACCATTTCCGTCATGTCGACATCTAACCCCTGAGGAAACTCGCTGTGAAGAAATCTTCGCAACTCATCATACCCGTGATTCGGTTGGCAGATACGTGGTCACTCTGCCTTTCAAGGAAGAAGAGCAGGATCGTTCTTTTCCTGGATCTCGTGACATCGCTTTGCGTTTTTTTCACTCAATCGAACGAAAACTCAGGAGAAATCCAGAGTTGCATCACCAGTACAACGACTTCATGAAAGACTATCTCGATAGTGGTCACATGAGTCTTGTCCCTGTAAACAAACGTACAGAGGGAAAGTATTACATCCCTCATCACTGCGTTCAGCGTCCCGAGTCCGCCACAACGAAACTCCGTGTGGTGTTTAACGCTTCAGCTAAAGATGCTAGGGGCATATCGTTAAACGACACTCTGCTCGTCGGTCCCAAACTCCAATCAAACATACTGAAATTCGTAAGGGACATATACTCACCTGTTCTTCCATGCAGTAGTCTTTTCGCGTGGTCTGATTCTACCGTTGTGCTTGCGTGGCTTCGCTCTCACCCTTCACGTTGGAAGACTTTCGTTGCGAATCGCGTAGGGCACATTCTTGATGTCATCCCTGGGGCTCGATGGGGTCACGTGGCCTCTGAGGACAATCCAGCGGATGTAGTCTCCCGTGGACAGCTTCCATCAGCTCTTGTCACTAATCGCTTATGGTGGGCGGGTCCGTCGTGGCTCTCTCAACCGCTTTCATCTTGGCCAAGTTCTGATGATATTCCAGACTCAGACATTCTAGCTGCAGAAGAAAAGGCTCCTCGCTCGTTCCTTATTCATGGTGACGTTCCTAGTCCGTTTATAGACACTCTGTTGGATCGCTATTCGTCGATTCGTAAAATCCAACGCCTTTTTATCCATACACACGTATGGATAAAATTCATTGCATTCATTCGTTGTAAACGCACTCGCTGTTCTGATCCCATATCGACTCGGGTAGAACTACATAATGCCTTTATGATTATTGTGAGGTACGTTCAATCACATCATCTTGCATCAGAGATAAGTCACTTGCTAGACAATACTCTTCTTTCGAAACAAATGCGTAAGTTAAATCCGTTTCTCGACGCTAAGGGAACTCTCAGGGTGGGTGGCCGATTGGCCAGATCGGGGCTCGAATTTGAGCATAAACACCCCGCTCTACTCCCTCGCGAATCGAAGCTTACCTATTTAATCATCGAAGCGTTTCATCGTGAAAATTGTCACGCTGGCGTTAACACGATGCAATACCTTCTAACACAACAATTTTGGATCCTTTCACCCAAACGGGCAATTCGTCATTGCCTTTCGAAGTGTGTTCAGTGCTATAAAACGAACCCGACTCCTCTTGAACCGTTTATGAGCGATCTACCTGCTACTCGCGTCAATCAGGTTAAGCCTTTTTCTGTTGTGGGAACGGATTACGGTGGTCCTTTCCGCATCAAACTCGCAAAACATCGCGGTGCGAAAATCGGTAAGGCTTATCTCTGTTTGTTCGTATGCTTAAGTACCAAAGCAGTGCATCTCGAAACTGTTTCGGATCTTTCATCGGACGCATTCCTTGCCGCTCTTCGTAGATTTGTCGGTCGTCGCGGTAGGGTCAACGTCATCCAATCCGATTGCGGTACAAATTACGTAGGCGCGAATAATCAGCTTCAGTCTCTCATGCAATCTGCCGCTCAAACCGAACTGATTGAGTTTCGTTTTAACCCGCCTTCGAGTCCTCACTTTGGAGGAGTTTGGGAAATTCAAATTAAAGCAGTAAAATCGCACCTTTATCGAATTATCGGTGATCAAGTCTTAACGTTCGAAGAACTAAGTACGGTCTTCGTGCAAATTGAGGCGATACTCAATTCGCGACCCCTTTGTCCGTTGAGTTCAGACCCCAATGACTTGGTTGTACTGACACCGGGCCATTTCTTAACCTTGGAGCCTCTAACTACCGTTCCCGATGAGGACTTAACGTCAGTTAATATTAATCGACTTAGTCGTTGGCAGCTCATTCAACGTTTCCAACAGGATTTTTGGAATCGTTGGAAGTGCGAATACCTCCATACTTTGACTCAACGGGCAAAGTGGACTAAACATTCTAAGCCGCTAATCGTGGGATCCGTGGTAATTCTGAAAACCGAAACTTCTCTTCCGTTACATTGGCCTCTGGCTCGGGTCGAGAAATTGCACCCTAGTCCGGACGGAATAGTTCGTATCGCAACGGTTCGTACAGTCGATGGTTCGTGCTTAACTCGACCGTTGGCTAAGCTATGTCCGTTACCTAACCTAGATTAATCCGTAACTCGTTAATTATTAGCTTTAGTCGTAATTAAGTCTTTTCGTAGGTTAGTTATTCGCTAGTTTTAGAAAATACCTATAACGTATTTTGGTGGGCGGAAATGTACCGTCATCATATTATTTCAAAGTTGGTATACAATTCTCAAGCTTACACTTAGGTTGGTACTCCTTGGCACTCTTCACGGTCATTGGTCGATTCTGACAAGACGTCACTGACGTCACCACTCGCCACTACCTGTAGCGAATCGAACTTGCAACGGGAAAGGAGACGCTTGAAATTCGTGATCCCGAACGCGCGCGTTTTGTGGCTGGTCCAGGGCCACCCGTGACTCGACACCCCGGCCGGGAGTGAAAACTAAGAAAGAACTCGAAGACCACAGGATCAAGACAACATAAATGCCGAAAGCTGGAACCGCAGGTTAGTCAGACGACCTATTAGACCGTTCTCCCTTGTGGGAGTCCCTGTTTGTGAGACGCCAACCGAGTGAAACCGGGCCCTCACAATACACAATCGATTGATTATTTTAAAAAATATTTTAAATAACAAAAACTACATAAACACAAACACGACAAAACAATGTACGCATACACAGCAGACGCACGCGTCGCGTGGCTTGTCACTGTCGAAGAGTGTGAGAGAAAGAACGAATAAGTCGAATCCTATACTCGGCCTGCCCGCTCTCCGAGCTCTACGCAGTATTGCAAAAGTGTCGTGAGGATTTTTGGTGACGCTCGCCTAGTCCCCTTAGCCAGTACCGCGCGATAATGAACATCGTTCCAAAACCAGAGGTAAAACTGCATTTTTCGCATCTGCATGCGTTGCCATCCCTGAGAGTCCTGAGACCTTAGTTTTCTATGTTTCTGTGATAGTTATTACAAAGGATATATTACCATCTTACACACACGATAATGCTGAACACTACCATTTGGCGCCAGATAGATTAATTAATGATTTTTATACAATAATCATTACAGGTCATAAAAATATTTTTAATAGACTACTCGTATTTCCCATAGAACAACACGAGCCACCGATGTCTGCGTTGTTCTATATTATTCCAATATTACCCCAGTCCAATTAAATCAGAACAATCTTTTTTAATCAGCACAACATTTCTCAAGTTGCAAGCGTTACAGCTGTAGTAATTAATTTTGTGCCGTTAGCGAGTAATTTAATGTCACAATCACGGACCACGATCTTTGGACGTTCTATTACATTCCGTAGTATCTCCAACCGGAAGACAGTGGCTCTTTAGATTCTTTCTTGCTACAAACAAATTAATAAATGGTTAGAGAGTACAGTAACAATGTTACATTTAGATCTATTTGTTTTGTATAAACATATACAAAACAAATGGATCTAAATGTTTGTAAATGTGTTGTATCTTCTAATGTCTCAGCAATTTTGCTTTTGAGTAGAAAGTTATGGGCCCTAACTACGTTTTTATGGCAAGTGTTTGTGGTAATGTCAGCGTATGTAAATGCCAGTGTCCTTACAGTACAATTAGTAAAACTAAATTTGATTTCTAAAATAAAAAAAATCACAGGTCATAAACGCATTATACTCGTACATATGTTGTTATTTCCTATAGAACAATACGGGCCACCGGTGTCCGCGTTACTCTGCGTTATTCCCATATATTACCCCAGTCCGAAATAATCAGGACAATCTTTTTTAATCAGCACAACATTTCCCAAGTTGCAAGCGTTACAGCTGTAGTAATTAATTTTGTGCCGTTAGCGAGTAATTTAATGTCACAATCACGGACCACGATCTTTGGACGTTCTATTACATTCCGTAGTATCTCCAACCGGAAGACAGTGGTTCTTTAGATTTTTTCTGCTATATGTAAACAAATTCATAAATGGTTAGAGAATACAGTAACACACTTAAACATACATATTTTGATGTCTTATATACATACATCTTTCTATGCCGCTTTGTTATTGTACGCACTATACATAACCGGCGGTTGCATATTAAACTGTAAAAGCGGGTAGCCGTACGGCTCCAGGAATTTTGACACTGGAACTCAATAACTAAGGGTTGTATGGTTAATTCTATCACAGATGCAAAATAATTGAGGCCTTACGGGTGGCAACGCATCTGTATTTTTACTTCTGGTTTTTTGTAGATGTCTATAGGTGCCATCCATATGCACAGCATGCTTATTTACCTTCATTACAAAGAAAAATAAAGGTTTATTTTTACCTTTATTTTTATTATCTTATATCAAGCTACAAATCTAACCCATTAACTATTACACCTCATGTTTTAATAGTAACCGATACGATCAATACCTAGAGCCTGAATCATAATAATTTATACCTTTCATTAATATTGATTGCTATGAAATACTACAGCGGTCCCCCGACACGGAATAGAGCAATTAATGGCAAGAGGAGCCGTGATTAAGGATTGTACCGCAACATTTCTCGATACAAAATATTGTTTCAACTATATAAGAACAACCATGTATTTTTCTTAAGATATTATAAGCGCTTGTAGCATACATATATTACTAGCGGTCCGCCCCGGCTCCACACGGTTGATATGTTACCTACATTATTTATCTAAATAAAAAGTATCCTACGCGTCACAGATATATAATTCTATACCTGTGCACAAAAGGAGATGTTGCGAGCTCGGCTCTAGTTCGTACACGTCCTCAAAAAATGGGTAAATTGAAGAAGAATCCGAAAAAAATACAATTATTTTATTCAAGAATATATTTTAGAGTTACTACCACATTTAATTCACACGATTTTATGATTTTCAACCATATTCAACATGGCGGCGATACAGCCGACGCTTCTTTAACTTGGAAATCGATTAGTTTAAGTTCTTAGTATTAACACATGCAATCGATTTCGATAGTATTTAGAAAATATTACTTTTTTCTCCAAGTACAAAAAACAATTTAATAAATGAAAATGTCAAAATGACATCGCTTGCCATATTCGCCATGTTGGTTTGAGTTGCAATTCTAACTGCAAATAATATTTTGTAACTGCAAACAAAGCTAAATAAGTGAAAATATGCAGTAAAAAACGTTTTTATATTGCTTTTGCCTGTTAATGATATTGTGTACAATACATGGCCGGAGGTCCATACATTTTTGCAACATCTCCTTTCATCGAAATCCATCCAGTCAGTCGCTTTAGCTTGATTGAGCGTAAGCGTTCGCGTGACCACGTCTGTTCCCCTAGACAGCGGGTGCCCATGAGCAGAGAATATTTAATAATTCTACGTATAGAATGGACACTTCGACGTCTCGCCCATTTGCCGTGCTTCGCCCAATCTCTTCCCCTCTCATGGGCGACGGTTGGTATTCTACAGCGAGGTAGCGAGCGGCCTAGTTTTGATTAATTTGCTATCGAATATTTTATTTATTAACATTAAGATGGTGCTTTATTGTGCGGTGTATGGCTGTATGTCAACAAGTCGTGACAAAAAAAGATCTTTTTTCTGTTTCCCGAAGGAAAAAATACCTAAGGTAAAATAATTATGTTCACAATTACGAAACTATTATATTTAACTAAAAGCTTTTTTAATATTATAATTTCTTACCTTTACGCTGTTATTGCATTGCATTAGTAATCATTTTTTTTTCAGTATATTGAATTGAAGTGACTTGTCGACGTAATGAGTAGGTAGTGTGAGTTATTTTCCAATACTTGTGCTATTTGTAGGAGTAGTGTTTGTGTTTTTAAAATGCACCGGTAAACTGGGTGAAACTGGTTAAAAAAAATTTGCATTACTGTTGAGCCGCAGTTGGCCGATATCGGCCAAGAACAATAAAATTAGAAATCAATTGTCATGTTTTTCTCGTGGCCTGAAAGTGGCCAGAAAGAAATATGTACGTAAGTACATAGTATAATTTTATTTCTATATTGTCGGCCCTAGGCTTAAAGTCATAACCTCATAACCCTACGTGCTACGCTGTGTGCGTGCACTTGTGACTACATGTCACTGATTCATGTCTGTGTAATAGGTAACCAAAATAAGCTTTTATACGGAATTTTGGCGGAGTGCCCGCGGTGTGCCATGAGGGTTTCCCCGCGTAAAAAAAGGTGGTCCCGCTCCATGAATTAAAGTGATGTTTACAATTTCCAAAAAATCTAAGTTTGTGTTCAGGTGTGTACATGTGTGTGTGTGTATGAGCTTTTGTCTCATCGTGGTTAAGATTTTTATGCAAGTCACTTACTATATATTTGTACTATTATTCTCCCCTAATGATGTACTTCTTTGTTGTATCTTAGGCTTTTGTTCAGCAGTTGTCCAACAGTCTTTCCGTTGAAGAGATGCACTTGCGAATCCTGAGTAACTTCTTGAACGTTTCTACTAACTAAATGACAGTAGTAATGCTATACGTAGCGACTGCATGAATTGGAATTTCTGATTATGTTAATACAATATCAGTCCGAAGTGTCTCTACGGAGAACAATTTACAATACAAAATAGTAGATTTTAGTTTGGCAGCATCGTTGAAAGTCTGTTTGCTGGCATTGTTTCAAATCTGTAATGCATAAAGCAAATTATGCTCAAAGGTTTCTATGACTCTCGACAATATCTGAAGTTATTTATAAGGTAAGGAAGGATGGAAGGAAGTGGGCGGGAAGTAATAAAGAAATGTAGCTAAGAAAGGAATTCCCATAATCACTGTACAGAAAAAAAAGATATTCTGCAAGCGGTTGTTACTTTATACGTCGTTAAGGTATCCGAAGGACTTTAATCACGCCAGGGCAATTTTGGGTCAGTAGTATTATCTGGCTAATCTTGTGAAGGTATTTATGTATTTGAATGGTTATAATTCAATTCCGCAAGTACAACTAAAGGTTTACTGGTGGTAGAATTCCAGTGTGGGGACTCGAGGGCGTAGGCACCACCACATTACCTAATATACTTGCCGCTAAATGGTAGTGTTCAGCGCTATCGTGTTCCGGTTAGGTGGTAATGTACAGCCCTGTAATTCCCGGCACAGAGGCATAACACTTTAAGCCTCAAGAGTGATAACGCATCTGCATTTTGACCTCTGCTTTATTTGTGTTTACTGGGTGTCTATAGGCTGCAGTCATTACTCAACATCAATGTGAGCTGCAAGCTTGTTTGCCACTTTCATAACATAAAAAAAAATACCGGTATTCGTTCATTTTACCGACAAACGTTTCAAGACTCTTCATTACCAAACCAACGTTTCGCAACGATTTCGTTTCACATCTCAAGTTTCCACAACTGGACACTACATCACTATATGAATAATTCACTTGGCAAACAGATGATTACAGCACTATTCATTTCACATATCATCACTTCTTAAACAATTTAGTTGAAAAAAATATTTTCAAATTTTACGACACAGTCAGGTTAGGTCGAAGGGTGCGGCGGGTTCCGCTCATCCGCCGCATCGTTCGGTTTTAGGTATTTTTTTTTTTGCTGACAGTATTAATTATTATTTTATACGTTTATGTTATCCAGTATTTGCGAAATAATTGAGTCGTTGAGTTGCGAAATGATACATTTGCGGAATTATGTGTTTGTGGAATTAATCGTGTAAAAAAACGTTGGTTTTGAAATGAAGATTTGCGGAACGTTTTTCGGTGAAACATCATTAGTGACCCTAATAATACCAAATAGGGCCGTCAATTTCGTATTTAAAAAGTGTTAACACCGCGCTAAAATATAAAAAAAAAGTATTTTTCCCCTTTCATATAAGTACATATAGGTACGTGTATATAGATTAACGCCTCGTTAACCGGTAATATTGATTATCTCACTGATTGATGTGCAAACGGTGCTATTATTTCAATTAGCGGTGTAGGCGTTGTCTGTTGATCCCTTTAATATGGTACAGAATTTTCATTGTTTAATGAAGATGAATTATTCTGATAAATGCTTACGTGTAGTGTAAATTCTAATCTTAATCTTTTGTTATTAAAGAAAGATCTGTATGAAAAAACTTCGTGAGGCTTGTAAGTTAGAAGGTTACATTAACCCTATATTACTAACCTTCGTCAATTCGACGACGCGTCACCATTAAAATCGCGATATCTTTTGCGAGCGCGCCGTGCGGTTTTCTAATTTCAGCTAATTTCAGTTGACCCGTGGCCCTTGCGATTGACGGTGGAGCTTTGTGCGTAGAGGTCCCGTATGCATCGTTCCAGCAACCATGGCTCGTCGCATCGACGAAGGTTAGTAGTAACCCACACAATGACCAGAGGTCAAAATGCAAATGCACTGCCACTCCTGAGGCATTAGGTGTTATGCCTCTGTGCCGGAAATTACAGAGCCGTACATTACCACCTGACCGAAACACGATTGTGCTGAACACTACCATTTAACGGCAAGTATATTAGGTAATGCGGTGGTGCTTACGCCCGCGAGCTCCGTCACTGGAGCTCTACCAACTTGTTGTTTCAATAATTATTATATGCTCCTATCTTAAATAGGCGCGTCCACACAAAACGAGTAGCCTCGCGAAGCATTTGCCGCGCGAGGCTGCTCGCTATTTACAAAACAATGCAAATATTGTGAAATACTAAGTAATAATTATATAATGTCTTACGATTTCTAGTCCTTTTGGGATTACTCTATTTTCTGGAAGTTTTCCAGTAGCTTGGATAACTCCAGCTCCGGTAATGTGCTCTAAAATGTCAGCAGGCTCGTCACTTGTTACATGGGCCAAAACATAACTGGCGAATCGTGGGTGTTTGCATCTAAGTTGAGGTGTATTTATTATAGAGTTGATGTTAGATAAATACGCCCTATTGGAGTGGTGCTTACGCCTTCAAACTCCCACACTGGAGCTCTGTTACCTCGCAAACTTCGAAAATAATAACATTCCAAGTAATAAGCTTCGCTTGTTCCTTTTACTTGTGCCTCTGCTATGATCAGATTCTGGCAGAATTACCCTCAAAGTTGGTAATTGCCAATGAAATAACAGAAAGAAAGATGAAGAAAGCTTCGCTTGAAGTTTGATTTCTGGGTTTAGGGCATTCAGGGGAGTTAGAACTAGCCAAAATTCTCACGTGACCGAGAAAAAGAGTTTTTTAATGTGATGGTGGTGGCAAACTAGCGTACAGTTCTCATTGATAGTAAAGGCCTACTTCAGCCTATAAACATCTACACAAAGACCGCTGATCAAAACGCAGTCAATTCCTACATACCTACGGTTCCCAAATTTTGTAAATTGCACTCTCCGTAATTTTTTCCCACTACTCAAAGGTTGAGTTGGTCCAAATTGTTGAAGATATGTAAAAACTTATTAGTATACGTCATTTATTTACGTAGCATATTTTTAGCATATTTTTACTGTAATATACTAGTCTTATTAAGCACTCATTACTGGTAGTAGAGCTCCAGTGACGGAGCTCGCGGACATAGGCACCACTGCATTAACTTATTACCGCATACTTGCCGCTAAATGGTAGTGTTCAGCACTATCGTGTTCCGGTCAGGTGGTAATATACGGCCCTGTAATTCCCGGGACAGAGGTATAGCACCTTAGGCATTTTGGCCTTGGTCTTTGTGTGGGTGTCTATAAGCTGCAGTCATCACTTAATGTCAATGTGAACTGCATGCTTGTTTGCCACTTCCATTACATAAAAAAAACTTTTCTGAAAGTTACTTTCAGGATATTACGGGCCGTGTTATTTCCACCTAACCAGCTATGTTAGTTCAGCTACAACCGACAACAATTTTCATTAGTTCAACCGTTTTATGCATACATTAAAAACTTGTAGAACAACACGTGCAAGCTTAACAAGTTCCTGAAGTTTTAGCGACGATTAGCTCTGAACAAAGCAAGACGACAGTTTATACTGACTTTGGAATTAGGTATGCATTTGGCTTAGGAATACTTGAAGTCTCGATGTTGTGAGGAAGTTTAGGTAGTATTTAATACAGACTAATAGAGAAGCGCGCATGGCCCAGCGGCTGGTGTAGATCGTAAGCGATCTGCTTGGTTAAGCACTACGGGCGCGGTCGGGTAGTGTGATGGGTGACCGCTAGTGGCAAATTAAATGCGCGTTTCCGTGTTTCGGAGGGTACGTTAAGCTGTCGGTCCCGGTTGCTATCGATGGATAGCAGTCGTTAAACATTGTCGGAGGACTTATGGGCGGTTTGAAAACATCCGACAGTGGGTTGGCCACTAACCTCCACCAATCCGCATTGGAGCAGCGTGGTGGAGTAAGCTCCAGGCCTCCCAAAAAGGGGAGAGACTCGTGCCCAGCAGTGGGACGTATAATGGGTTGCCATTATTATTATTATTAATACAGAGTGATACGCCGATTTCTAAATCTTTTGACCCCACCCACAGATAGTACTTGAACTATTTGGTAATGGTAGGTCTTGTTCTGCCTGGACCTTTGAAACGATCCACATTGGCATAGGTGTATTTTTTATAATTTTGTGCTTGTAAAATTATGTTTAATATAATTTATAGACATTTATATAAACACAACTGTAATTAGTCATATAGGTATAGTGAATTCATTATGAAGTCATTATAGACATTTATATAAACACAACTGTAATTAGTCATATAGGTATAGTGAATTCATTATGAAGGCAACTTTAGAGGCGGTTGTAGTACAAAAATAATCACAGAATTTTACAAATTCTCGCCCAGTTAGCATTCCGCGCATACTCTTTAGTAATACATTTTCCAATACACATTTTTTGATATAATGAGATTCCACGTATAACAAAAACGTAATTCTATAATATCATTGAAATTGCATAAAAGGAAAACGAGATGTTTTCCAGCTCATACCTTTTCTGTCTAATGCTCTTACCTCCTAACACTTCCGAGAAGCATCTTTTCCTAGAATTACTTACTACTTTATCAACCTCATTTTTATCGACATTGTGTACATACGCCATCAAGTGTATTCTTACGTCTGCCTTATTTAATTGGCAATTTATTACTTAACAAAACAAAGATTTAGGGTTTGGTTCGAACACACACCATATTATATATTCACCATAGTTTAAAATAGTAATATAACGTAACATATCAAAAGCGGTTCTTGTTATCCTAAATTAATTGTAAGTGAACTTTTTCATTTTGAACATCTTTTAATGCAATTTACTTCGTGAATATTTAAATCTAGACAGCAAAAATAAATTATATTAGAGTTTATCAAATAAAATAAAATACGCTTATACTCGCAGCCCTACACTAGGAACAAACCTGTGTCGTGGGTGCTGTTATGCACACACAACACATACACAAACGCCCAGATTCAAAACAAATACTGGTGGTAGAGCTCCAGTGACGGAGCTCGCGGGCGTAGGCACCACCGCATTACCTAATATACTTGCCGCTAAATGGTAGTGTTCAGCACTATCGTGTTCCGGTCAGGTGGTAATGTACGGCCCTGTAATTTCCGGCACAGAGGCATAACACCTTAGGCCTCAGGAGTGGTAACGCATCTGCATTTTGACCTTGGTCTTTGTGTGGGTGTTTATAGGCTGCAGTTATCACTTAACATCAACGTGAACTGCATGCTTGTTTTCCACTTCCATTACATAAAAAAAAATATAGCTACAGGCCATATACTCGTAAATGTGTGTCCCGGAATCGAAACCGTGAGCCTAGATTAAAACGATTGTCAAACACCCCTGGACCATATGGCTCGTCGATGGTAACTTTGAATTATTTAACCATGCGAAATCCCAAGAACTATCTAAAAATATATCATAAAAAGAAATAACTCATGTCACCCAACGATGATCCCCGAAAGCGTATTTCATATCTATTTTACGAGCTAACTTAAAAAGATAAAAGTCGTGTCTGTAAGATTTTTCATCGTCCACAAAGTGCGTTTCGGATTACAGGGGGGATCAGGTGAACGCTGGGACGTGACAAAAACAAGGATTGACGGTATTGATTGTTGTAGCGTGAGACCTAGGCAATAAATGATGAGGATGTGCATCGAAAACAAACTCGTCTTGTAGAACGGGTTCGTTCTTTTCGCTTGTTTGACCGTTCAGTTTTGCATAATGTTTTGTGTGTTCTGTGAAAAATGCAAGTGAACATTTTACGTTGCTAGAGCAACAAAAGCTAACAAAAGCACTCAAAACTGATGGTAGAGCTCCAGTGATGGATCTCGCGGGCGTAGGCACCACCGCATTACATAATATACTTTCCGCTTAATGGCAGTGTTCAGCACTATCGTGTTTCGGTCAGGTAGTAATGTACGGCCCTGTAATTTCCAGCACAGAGGCATAACACCTTAGGCCTCAGAAGTGGTAACGAATCTGCATTTTGACCTTGGTCTTTCTGTAGGTGTATCTATAGGCTGCAGTCATCACTTAACATCAATGTGAACTGCATGCTTGTTTGCCACTACCATAACATAAACAAAACAGATTTGCTACCACTTCTTCTAAAGCAAGATTTTCTGCTATCAATCCAAAAATTACAAAGCTGTGGATTACCACACAGAAACATGGTAGCGATGAATATTAACCATTAGAAAAATGCATTAGAATCTATGTCCTTCAGGTCTTTTACCTATTGGAATTGGACCTCTAGAATATCAATTTCAAATATCTAAAGAAAAGCCAAGGATGATCCCTAAAGCATATTTCACAACGATTTTACGAGCTAACCTAAAATGATAAAAGTCGTGTCTGTAAGATTTTTCATCGCCCGCAAAAAGTGCGTTTCGGATTACAGGGATCAGGTGAACTTTGGGACGTGAAAAAAACAAGGATTGACGATATTGATTGATGTAGCGTGAGACCTAGGTGATAAATGATAAGAATGTGCATCGAAAACAATCTTGTCTGGCCGTTTATTCATTGCTTTTGGATGTATATACTCTTCAAGTTTTACGTACTCGTAGAAGAAAACTTTGAGCCATATACCTATGCAAAAACCTTTGTAAATACCTGAACTCAAAATATTTTATAGGAAAGAGTTTTATGTAATAAGAGTAGCAAACAAGCATGCAGTTCACATAGATGATAAGTGAATACTGCAGATAAAAAGAAAAAGGTTCCGTTGATTCGGACATGTAGAAAGAATGTCGAATGAGCGAATAACTAAACAGATATACAATGCAAGTGTGGATGGTTCCAGGATCCCAGGAAGACCAAGGCTGGCCTGACTTAACCAAATAGTTCAAATAGGTATTATCTGAGAGTGGGGTTAAGAACCGGCTTGAATGTATATGAGAATGATGAAAGTAGAAAGCACGCGAGGTGTAACTTTTTACCCTTTTTATTCCCGAAGATCCCTTCGACAGACTTAAATTTACGAATTCTAAAATACATCCAAACATTCACAATTTACTAGTTAGGTTAGGTTACGTGTTCATGAAATAGGTGGCAAGCGTATGGACATCTCTCGGCTCGTTACCAAACTTTGAGGGTGGCACTGGAAAAGTTCCAATAATAGTATAAAATAAAAATATAACACTTATCCCAGTAATCGAACCCAGGTGTTAAAATTTCACCAGAATAAACGTAATCATAAGATAATTAAAAAGTGGCTACAATTGTTACCCTCCATTTCTATATTTATACATTTAATAATGGAAAGTCAAAACTGTACATAGAATATTATTTTACAAGAATCCTTAGGGAGTGATCTACAATCGATATCGAAGTCAAAAACATAGTTTATAGATTTTTTGTCTGTTTGTATTGTCTATTTTAAGTCCGGGATAAACTCAAAAAGCACTGCATGGATTTTCTTCAAATTTTCCATGAATATTACTAACAGGTCGGGTTCACATATAGGCTACATAATATATTATAGAGCTTTCACCCAGACAACGTCGCGGGCAGCAGCTAGTTACTCACATTAAGAACGTTCTCGGTCTACCACAGTAGCTAGAACGTACCTATCAACGAACACCAAAACATTTGTTCAAGAGTTCGCTCCCATTTGCCATCACTGACTAAGGACAAAGTAAAGTTTATTACACTATCACGATGCAAAACCCTCTCACTTAATTTATCTTTGTCGGCGAAACTTACAGGAAACTTGCAAAGTATTTAGTTAGGAAATTAAACACAAATTTTGCTCTCCCTGTTTTAATAGTTTGATGTCGTTTTTGTTGAAAAGATAATTATTTATCATATTACGTAAAATATAAACCTTGAAAATTTTACAGCATAGAACTCAAGATATTGCTAAACCTATCATAAAACGATATTGTATAAAGAAGTAATCATTTTGGTAAAATACGTTTAAAATGTTTATTCATTCATTAAGTGAAACTGTAAATGTCGCTATATTTATTGTTTTATTCAAAGCTCGTTTCGGAGTTTTGGCGGGAACCTTGAAAGAGGCGTATGGTGCTCTTATTTTATTTCATTTTCTTGGTGTATTTTTAAGTAATATTGAATAAAGTTTGTGGCATTTTGTTTGATATAGGTTTATTACAGTGCCCGTGTATAGTGAAATAGAATAACAGTGCGAAAACACGACTTTTCAGGTTGCCTCCAAAACTTCATTGTAAATGTTCTGGTAAAGTAGCCATCGCTTTACTCGAATAAATTGACTGTAACTCACTTGACTGACATATTATACTTCATAACTTATTTATTTGATACTTACATATTATACTTGATGACTATAATAAACTAACTTTTACACTGCTTTAATAAATACGAAATATCGTTTTACTTGACACTGGCAATATGCGTAATAGCGATGCCATAATACCAAAAAAAAAAAAAAGCTCGTTTCAGTGATTTTGTCGTCCAAGCCATTGTAATAATATGAAATAATTAGATATCAATACTTAGAATAGAATAGTATAAATATGAGTTGTTCATTAATTTATCACAAATGCATATAGTCTCATAATAACTATCACAGAAACATTTATTACTGGTGCTAGAGCCCCAGTGACAGAGCTCGCGGGCGTAGGCACCACCGCATTACCTAATATACTTGCCGCTTAAGTTCCGGTCAGGTGATAATGTACGGCCCTGGTATTTCCGGCACAGAGGCATTACACCTTAGACCTCGGAAGTGGTAACGCATCTGCATTTTGACCTTGGTCTAAGTGTGGGTGTCTCCCACACAAGACCAGATGGCTGCATCATCACTTAACATCAATGTAAGCTGCATGCTTCTTTGCCACTTCCATTACATAAAAAAAGACATGACACCGTAGGTTTCAGGGGTGACAACGCATCTGCATTTTGACCTCTGGTTTTTGTGTAGATGTCTATAGGCTATAGTCATGCCTGCGTTACATAAAAAATTTAGCACTGACATTTTTGAGGGCTTTCTCGGTCTTTCAACTTTACTTGTAGTAAATATTACCCAGTCTGTATGGAGTTACGTTTAAAAAAATATTTTGATAATATACCCAAACTGAAGACTTCAGTCTTCATAAATATTATTATGTTCCGCATTTTGAATTGAAGATGTCATCAATTTACCCACTCTGACATAAAATTTAAATATCAGAATAGAATTGAACCACTGCCTCTTTGAAAATATCTCCTACAATCTGTATTCTCTCTCTCTTTCTCTCTCTTTCTTTCCCTCTCTCTCCTAGTACCTATATTATCTGACTCCAAGTGTTAAGTTTCATTTAAATTAACATAAAACTATAAAACGAGAATGGCAAGAGTAGAAATGATTAATTATAAGGCAAACTTAAAGTTTCTGAAGGCGATCAAATCTGAAACAATATGAGCAACTTAAGTCTTAAGTGGTCTTTAAGAACCTTCACTGTTTAGTTAGGCATTCATTTCACTGGAACATTAAAGATTAGATCAGCTATTTTGTAAAACTGCAAAGCATAACATGAATATTTCATGCAGAACATTGAAATCGACATTAATAATTATATTAAACTTTTTTAAATTATAAAGTAAGGATAAAGTTTTTCGAGGCGATCAAATCTGGAACAATATGAGCAGCTTAAGTCTTAAGTCTTCGAGAACCTTCACTGTTTGGTTAAGCATTATTTCCACTGGGGAATTAGAGATAAGCGCAGCTATTTAGTAAAACAGCAAGATATAACGAATAATAAGGAATAAAGAATATCCAATGCAGAATATTTAGTATTGAGATTTATTACCTACCTACATTACCAATAAAATACTATGTATTTCCGTTTCTGATGGAATAGCCAAATCTACTGATCGTATAAAGCTGGGATTCATTAGAAATATAAAATATTCTGAAAAAATGTTTTTAATTAGAAACTCATACGCCACATTTTTAGGAACAAGACAGAGACGATTACCTATGTTAAAAATAAACAGGGTTTAGGACGATTACCTATGGTAAATAAACAGGGTTTAGGACGATTACCTATGGTAAATAAACAGGGTTGTAGGTTATAGAATCGAAAAAGCAAACGATAGAGATAAACGACACAACACAGCTATGAGGTTCGCGTAAGGAACCTCGATACAAAACTAGTGGCTTATCTATACTTATAATAAAACTGTAGTAGTGAAAATTCTGTACATTAAAAATATTGAAAAAATAAATACCAGGGGATGTTATTAGATCGATACTGAACCCAAATATGTGATTAGAAAAATTTTTGTCTGTCTGTCTGTTTGTTTGTTCAAGCATCACATAAAAACTACCGGTCCGACACACAACAAATAAATAAAGTATAATCATACAATGAAACTTGGTATGATTATACTTTAACCTTTGGCGCACAACACTGGGTACTTTTTATTCCGGAAAAATGTCTGTTTGTCTGTGTATTTGTGCACGCTAATTTCAGAAACGGCTTATTCGCTCTGCGGTAGTGGTAATAGTGGTGGTCGTGATGGTGGTGGTGGTGACGATGGTGGTAATGGTAGTGGTAGTATTAGTGGCATAAGTGGTTAAAAATGCACAACGATAATATTCAATTTTACACATCCGCCATTATGAACCTAAGCACAGACATTACATCTCATATTTTATGCCACAGATCTACGGTAGACTCGATCGAAACCTATTTACAATTAAAGATCGTAAAAAAATAATCGTTCTGAGTCGAGAACATGTATCCGCAAAATTCGTATTTTTTGATAATTCGTGAAATAAAATCAATAATTTCATAAATTCAAATGTCAAAGCCCGCCATTATGACGTACACATTTCATTTTTAATAAATGTCATTGAATGACATATTACCAAAACTGGACAGGAAAGGCAATTTTCAAAAATCAATTGCTGTTTGTTAGTTTCGCTAAAACTATAGCGTATTTATTTTTTTATCTTTATTCTTATTATTATTTTTTAAAGCGATACGAAATTTTCCGGGCCAGCTAGTACATATTAATGAGAGACATCACTGATAGCTTCTAATAAAATATTAAAAAAACTCTAATTAATATAAAATCGCCTCGCTTTAACTATGAACTATCCGAAATCTTAACGTAAACAGTTTAGTATCGGCAGCGTGATGAATAGATAACCCCGAGTAATTGCAACGAAAGCACTTTAACAACTTTGCTACTTGTAAACTGTCACAATACCTAAAGATCCCATTAAACTTTGTCAATTTGTAACTTTTCCTATTAGGACTAACACATTTCGTATTATAGTCTTAGAAATTCTTGCGATCGCTCGTCTTGGTATGTTTTTGTGGATCACCTCTTACATTCAACATTTCGGATACAATGAATGATTTAACGATTTCGCAGGTTTTCGCGAGATTCATACATTTTAGAAATTCAATTTGCGGATTTTCTCGCGTATAAAACACTCACAAACTTCTTCTCATACCCGACGTTTCCGTCGCTTTCCAACTACCGTGGTCACGGGCAGACTAATTTGACCATGTTCAGCCTGGTCTGATTGAATGATTTATAATAATAAGTTGGACTGAACTTAAGATCTCTTTTCGGGTGATGGGACGGGAACTGAAAATAATCTTACTGAATGCTGACTGCACTTAACGAAATTTTATTTGATCGCCATTCATTTTTAGGGTTCCGTAGTAAACAACCCTTATAGTTTCGCCATGTCCGTCTGTCTGTCTGTCTGTCTGTCCGTCCGCGGTTTAGCGCAAAAACGATTGGTACTAGAGACTTGAAATTTGGCACAAATATACACCTTAATCACGCCGACAAAAGAATTGTAACGATTTCAAATATTGTTTGATACTGGCTAGCCAAGTAAAGTAGCCAAGTAAGCCTTTTGAGGCCTGAGCTGTTATGCCTCTGTGCTCAAGACCGGAACATACTAGCGCTGAACACAGTCATCAAGCTGTAAATAGATTAGGTAGGCGTCCGCACCAAAAAAAAACAAGGGGACTCGTGTCTATCAGTGGGATGTATCTCAAGGGTTGCCATTATAGCTGTGCCCGCGACCTTGTCCGCGTGAGAATTTATGATTGTTCAGTAGATCTACCCGGACAAAGTCGTGGGCGCAGCTAGTATAAAAGTATCCTAAGTTACTCCTTATTTTCTAAGCTATCTGCCAGTGACAGTCCCGTCAAAATCGGTTCAGCCGTTTCCGAGATTAGCCGGAACAAACAGACAGACAGACAGACAGATAAAAATGTTGTTTTGGTATACCTATATATGTACCGTGTTTACATACACATGTATTTAGTAAAAAGCGGTTTTTTTTATATTACAGACAGACACTCCAATTTTAATTATTTGTATAGATGACTAGCTGTGCCCGCGACTTTGCCCGCGTGAGAATTTATGATTGTTCAGTAGATCTACCCGGACAAAGTCGTGGGCGCAGCTAGTATAAAAGTAAACTAAGTTACTCCGTAATACATAAGCTGCCAGTGAAAGTCCCGTCAAAATCGCATCTTCGGGCACATCACCAAACTCCGAGGTACTGGGCAACTTCTAGAAAATGGAAAAATCTCAATAAAACCAGAGATAAAGGATTTTAAACCGTTATCTCTGATAGCCCTCGACCCGGAAATCGAACCCAGGACCTCCAGCGTAGTAGAACAATTAAACTCTCCACTTTTTTTGTTTTGGAACATAACTAAACTCATTGAGATTGAGGTGCAGTGTTATATGTTAATATTAAAAAAAAAAAACAGTATCGTACAAAAACATAAAATGTACCCTGGATCAAAGTCCTCACGAACTCATATCTCAAAAGGTGGAAACTCTAGATTAATTATTCAAGTTGGTATTAGGTAGCAGCATTTCCCAGAAGATCCAGTACATGAATGTAATAAAAACTGAAGACATTTTTTGTGTCAGACAAACCTTAGATTATTTTGATACATTTTTTATTGTAGGTATACTAGCTGTTTTCCGCAATTTCATTCTTGCAAACATTGAAATGAGTATTGCCATTGCAAGTTCATAAGTATAATTTGGCACAATTAGCTGAGTAATTTGATCGACAAAGCGTATTCAAACAAGCACAGTCCATAGAAAATGGACATGTTAATTATACTGTGGTATTAGACAGACTGAGTTACTTTCTTATTTACAATATTTGTATGTTTAACCACACAAAAGAGAACGGTAACGATTTTCAGAGAAGGGCAATACACATCTTTAGGTTATTATTAATCGAATACTTTCATACATTATACCATACTTCGAAGGTCGCAGAGTTAAATATTACCCAAATATTATATGTTGAAATATTATTATGTTGACTTGTTGAATACAAGAAATATTGCACATCGACCTTATCCTTCGGCCACAGCCACAGATCACCTCCTGGAGGTGATCTGTGGCCACAACTAATGGTGGTGCGAACTGCGGCGCGGCGTGCGTTGCGATTTGCGGTGGTATGCCACAGCTGGTCGCAGCGCTTGACGCGCCATTAAAACAAAATTCTTTGTTTCGGTCGCGCGACGTCAAAAGAGATGTTGCAAAAATGTATAGACCTCCGGCCATGTATTGTACACAATATCATTATATTTTATTTTTAAAGAAAAATGGAAAGAAAAATTTGACTTCAGGCGAGACTCGAACTCGCGGCCTACTGGGAATCTAGTCCAGCCGCTCTTCCAATTGAGCTACTGAAGCCCTGCCCGATTTGTCAAATCTTTCCTTCACATCTATTGCATTGCTTTATGGTAGCAGCAGCGCCATCTATTGCCAACTATGCTAGTTAGGCAACCGATATAATAGACTTTGCAGTTTATTGAATATCGTAAAGAAGTCGCTTTTACCCTTAATAATTGTTTTTTTATATTATTTCGCATTAACACATGCTTGTGAAATATATTTTATTTTTAAAGAAAAATGGAAAGAAAAATTTGACTTCAGGCGAGACTCGAACTCGCGGCCTACTGGGAATCTAGTCCAGCCGCTCTTCCAATTGAGCTACTGAAGCCCTGCCCGATTTGTCAAATCTTTCCTTCACATCTATTGCATTGCTTTATGGTAGCAGCAGCGCCATCTATTGCCAACTATGCTAGTTAGGCAACCGATATAATAGACTTTGCAGTTTATTGAATATCGTAAAGAAGTCGCTTTTACCCTTAATAATTGTTTTTTTATATTATTTCGCATTAACACATGCTTGTGAAATATATTTTATTTTTAAAGAAAAATGGAAAGAAAAATTTGACTTCAGGCGAGACTCGAACTCGCGGCCTACTGGGAATCTAGTCCAGCCGCTCTTCCAATTGAGCTACTGAAGCCCTGCCCGATTTGTCAAATCTTTCCTTCACATCTATTGCATTGCTTTATGGTAGCAGCAGCGCCATCTATTGCCAACTATGCTAGTTAGGCAACCGATATAATAGACTTTGCAGTTTATTGAATATCGTAAAGAAGTCGCTTTTACCCTTAATAATTGTTTTTTTATATTATTTCGCATTAACACATGCTTGTGAAATATATTTTATTTTTAAAGAAAAATGGAAAGAAAAATTTGACTTCAGGCGAGACTCGAACTCGCGGCCTACTGGGAATCTAGTCCAGCCGCTCTTCCAATTGAGCTACTGAAGCCCTGCCCGATTTGTCAAATCTTTCCTTCACATCTATTGCATTGCTTTATGGTAGCAGCAGCGCCATCTATTGCCAACTATGCTAGTTAGGCAACCGATATAATAGACTTTGCAGTTTATTGAATATCGTAAAGAAGTCGCTTTTACCCTTAATAATTGTTTTTTTATATTATTTCGCATTAACACATGCTTGTGAAATATATTTTATTTTTAAAGAAAAATGGAAAGAAAAATTTGACTTCAGGCGAGACTCGAACTCGCGGCCTACTGGGAATCTAGTCCAGCCGCTCTTCCAATTGAGCTACTGAAGCCCTGCCCGATTTGTCAAATCTTTCCTTCACATCTATTGCATTGCTTTATGGTAGCAGCAGCGCCATCTATTGCCAACTATGCTAGTTAGGCAACCGATATAATAGACTTTGCAGTTTATTGAATATCGTAAAGAAGTCGCTTTTACCCTTAATAATTGTTTTTTTATATTATTTCGCATTAACACATGCTTGTGAAATATATTTTATTTTTAAAGAAAAATGGAAAGAAAAATTTGACTTCAGGCGAGACTCGAACTCGCGGCCTACTGGGAATCTAGTCCAGCCGCTCTTCCAATTGAGCTACTGAAGCCCTGCCCGATTTGTCAAATCTTTCCTTCACATCTATTGCATTGCTTTATGGTAGCAGCAGCGCCATCTATTGCCAACTATGCTAGTTAGGCAACCGATATAATAGACTTTGCAGTTTATTGAATATCGTAAAGAAGTCGCTTTTACCCTTAATAATTGTTTTTTTATATTATTTCGCATTAACACATGCTTGTGAAATATATTTTATTTTTAAAGAAAAATGGAAAGAAAAATTTGACTTCAGGCGAGACTCGAACTCGCGGCCTACTGGGAATCTAGTCCAGCCGCTCTTCCAATTGAGCTACTGAAGCCCTGCCCGATTTGTCAAATCTTTCCTTCACATCTATTGCATTGCTTTATGGTAGCAGCAGCGCCATCTATTGCCAACTATGCTAGTTAGGCAACCGATATAATAGACTTTGCAGTTTATTGAATATCGTAAAGAAGTCGCTTTTACCCTTAATAATTGTTTTTTTTTTTTTTTTATATTATTTCGCATTAACACATGCTTGTGAAATATATTTTATTTTTAAAGAAAAATGGAAAGAAAAATTTTGACTTCAGGCGAGACTCGAACTCGCGGCCTACTGGGAATCTAGTCCAGCCGCTCTTCCAATTGAGCTACTGAAGCCCTGCCCGATTTGTCAAATCTTTCCTTCACATCTATTGCATTGCTTTATGGTAGCAGCAGCGCCATCTATTGCCAACTATGCTAGTTAGGCAACCGATATAATAGACTTTGCAGTTTATTGAATATCGTAAAGAAGTCGCTTTTACCCTTAATAATTGTTTTTTTATATTATTTCGCATTAACACATGCTTGTGAAATATATTTTATTTTTAAAGAAAAATGGAAAGAAAAATTTGACTTCAGGCGAGACTCGAACTCGCGGCCTACTGGGAATCTAGTCCAGCCGCTCTTCCAATTGAGCTACTGAAGCCCTGCCCGATTTGTCAAATCTTTCCTTCACATCTATTGCATTGCTTTATGGTAGCAGCAGCGCCATCTATTGCCAACTATGCTAGTTAGGCAACCGATATAATAGACTTTGCAGTTTATTGAATATCGTAAAGAAGTCGCTTTTACCCTTAATAATTGTTTTTTTATATTATTTCGCATTAACACATGCTTGTGAAATATATTTTATTTTTAAAGAAAAATGGAAAGAAAAATTTGACTTCAGGCGAGACTCGAACTCGCGGCCTACTGGGAATCTAGTCCAGCCGCTCTTCCAATTGAGCTACTGAAGCCCTGCCCGATTTGTCAAATCTTTCCTTCACATCTATTGCATTGCTTTATGGTAGCAGCAGCGCCATCTATTGCCAACTATGCTAGTTAGGCAACCGATATAATAGACTTTGCAGTTTATTGAATATCGTAAAGAAGTCGCTTTTACCCTTAATAATTGTTTTTTTATATTATTTCGCATTAACACATGCTTGTGAAATATATTTTATTTTTAAAGAAAAATGGAAAGAAAAATTTGACTTCAGGCGAGACTCGAACTCGCGGCCTACTGGGAATCTAGTCCAGCCGCTCTTCCAATTGAGCTACTGAAGCCCTGCCCGATTTGTCAAATCTTTCCTTCACATCTATTGCATTGCTTTATGGTAGCAGCAGCGCCATCTATTGCCAACTATGCTAGTTAGGCAACCGATATAATAGACTTTGCAGTTTATTGAATATCGTAAAGAAGTCGCTTTTACCCTTAATAATTGTTTTTTTATATTATTTCGCATTAACACATGCTTGTGAAATATATTTTATTTTTAAAGAAAAATGGAAAGAAAAATTTGACTTCAGGCGAGACTCGAACTCGCGGCCTACTGGGAATCTAGTCCAGCCGCTCTTCCAATTGAGCTACTGAAGCCCTGCCCGATTTGTCAAATCTTTCCTTCAATAAACTGCAAAGTCTATTATATCGGTTGCCTAACTAGCATAGTTGGCAATAGATGGCGCTGCTGCTACCATAAAGCAATGCAATAGATGTGAAGGAAAGATTTGACAAATCGGGCAGGGCTTCAGTAGCTCAATTGGAAGAGCGGCTGGACTAGATTCCCAGTAGGCCGCGAGTTCGAGTCTCGCCTGAAGTCAAATTTTTCTTTCCATTTTTCTTTAAAAATAAAATATATTTCACAAGCATGTGTTAATGCGAAATAATATAAAAAAACAATTATTAAGGGTAAAAGCGACTTCTTTACGATATTCAATAAACTGCAAAGTCTATTATATCGGTTGCCTAACTAGCATAGTTGGCAATAGATGGCGCTGCTGCTACCATAAAGCAATGCAATAGATGTGAAGGAAAGATTTGACAAATCGGGCAGGGCTTCAGTAGCTCAATTGGAAGAGCGGCTGGACTAGATTCCCAGTAGGCCGCGAGTTCGAGTCTCGCCTGAAGTCAAATTTTTCTTTCCATTTTTCTTTAAAAATAAAATATATTTCACAAGCATGTGTTAATGCGAAATAATATAAAAAAACAATTATTAAGGGTAAAAGCGACTTCTTTACGATATTCAATAAACTGCAAAGTCTATTATATCGGTTGCCTAACTAGCATAGTTGGCAATAGATGGCGCTGCTGCTACCATAAAGCAATGCAATAGATGTGAAGGAAAGATTTGACAAATCGGGCAGGGCTTCAGTAGCTCAATTGGAAGAGCGGCTGGACTAGATTCCCAGTAGGCCGCGAGTTCGAGTCTCGCCTGAAGTCAAATTTTTCTTTCCATTTTTCTTTAAAAATAAAATATATTTCACAAGCATGTGTTAATGCGAAATAATATAAAAAAACAATTATTAAGGGTAAAAGCGACTTCTTTACGATATTCAATAAACTGCAAAGTCTATTATATCGGTTGCCTAACTAGCATAGTTGGCAATAGATGGCGCTGCTGCTACCATAAAGCAATGCAATAGATGTGAAGGAAAGATTTGACAAATCGGGCAGGGCTTCAGTAGCTCAATTGGAAGAGCGGCTGGACTAGATTCCCAGTAGGCCGCGAGTTCGAGTCTCGCCTGAAGTCAAATTTTTCTTTCCATTTTTCTTTAAAAATAAAATATATTTCACAAGCATGTGTTAATGCGAAATAATATAAAAAAACAATTATTAAGGGTAAAAGCGACTTCTTTACGATATTCAATAAACTGCAAAGTCTATTATATCGGTTGCCTAACTAGCATAGTTGGCAATAGATGGCGCTGCTGCTACCATAAAGCAATGCAATAGATGTGAAGGAAAGATTTGACAAATCGGGCAGGGCTTCAGTAGCTCAATTGGAAGAGCGGCTGGACTAGATTCCCAGTAGGCCGCGAGTTCGAGTCTCGCCTGAAGTCAAATTTTTCTTTCCATTTTTCTTTAAAAATAAAATATATTTCACAAGCATGTGTTAATGCGAAATAATATAAAAAAACAACAATATCATTAACAGGCAAAATGAATATATAACGTTTTTTACTTCATTTTTTACTTATTTAACTTTGTTTGCAGTTACAAAACATTTTTTGCAGTTAGAATTGCAACTCAAAACCACCATGGCGAATATGGCGGGCGATGTCATTTTGACAAATTCCATCAATAATCGATACTGATCGATTTCCAATTTAAAGAAATGCATCGGAACTTCTTTAAATTGATCGATTTGATACATAGTTTTTTGTTAATATGTGATAACTAGTAAGCTACAGATAGCATTAGTTCTATTTTATCTACATAGGTACTATCCCAAGCGTATGCTGTATCGCCGCCATGTTGAACATGGTTGAAAATGATAAAATCGTTTGAATTAAATGTGGTTGTAACTCTGAAACATATTCTTGAATAAATTAATTGTATTTGGGAATCTTCTTTAATTTATCCATTTTTTGAGATCTCGATATCTCTTTCGTAGGCTCGATGTGTAATATTTCTTGCTGAGTACGGTAAATGATTCTGCTATTTTGTTTTTAAATTACTTCTAAAATACAGTGACAATAATTTTATGACAAGTTTCGGATACATTTATTTAACTTTTAATGCACAGATTATAAAAAGTGTACATAAGGTGGACTTAATGCCAATCGTGGCAATTTAATTTGATAACAAAAAGAAAACTTGAATGCTAAAATTTTATCATGTGAAACTATAAGTTGCTGAAACAAAAAAATAAAATAATCTTCATTTATTACGTCGAACGGCCTATGATTTTCCTCCCTACGTAACAGACATGCTATTAAGTTTCAACATGGCTGTTTCATAAACACAATTAGAGATATTTCCAAGAAAAAGTTTTATTGGATATCTAAAAAGAAAACAGATACCGCATATCATAATCTTATAATATTAACTCGTATTATATATTCAAACCCGATAGCGACTTATTGGATTCCAGGCTGAGAATTCTTGTACGCAATAAAGACATTCTTTGGCTCCACGCCATTTCCTTGCTACCTAAGACTAGGCCAACCATAGAGCAACACGGGCTACTGGCTAGGCCGCGGCGGACCGGAGGGGAGTAGCCATATGCAGGCTTTCCCCTCTATCAAAGTACAAGCACAAGTGATCCTATGCCTGTCGCCTAGATGTTTAAATGTGTGCGTGAAATTGTTTACGTATTTTGTTCTTCTTCTTCTCGTGTCAGCGGTTTGACTTAAATTCATTTAAATTTTATCGGCCCAGTATTTTGCCACAGTAATTGCTACATTATTTGCGGTCCTTAGGTCCTCCAACGTGCAAGAACTGGGGCAAAGCGGGCATTGGAGCAAGTGTTGCATTGTTTGAGCGATCGCTCCACAGTCACAACGCTCCATAGGCGGAGAGATAAACCCCCACTTGCACAAATTTTGTCTGCAACGGCCTACCTGAGTACGTATTTTGTTAAATTGTACTTTTTATTTTTCGCAATAACACATGCGAGTAAACTTTAGAAATTAAAGAAAAAAAGGAAAGAAAAATTTGACTTCAGGCAGGAATCGAACCTGTGACCTCAGGATAACCAGTCCAGCCGCTTTATCCTAGGGTCACAGGTACGATTCCTGCCCGAAGACAAGTTTTTCTTTCTATTTTGTTAAAGTCAAGGTGTGAGTTTTGTAGTAATAGTCAGTTTTTGTCGTGACACGTATTTCTAATAAAAAAACAGTCAAAACAGTCTGTAAAAATTACAGACTGTCTTGCATCGGTAATAAACGCTATGGCTACTCCCCTCCGGTCCGCCGCTGCCGGTGGCCCGTGTTGCTCTATGAGGCCAACAGGAGATTTACTTTTTATTTCCTGCAAAGCTCTCGCATTCCGAGTCTTGGCAATATTAAGGTTAGTTTTTGGAACACCGTTTGTTTTCACCTTGCGTTCAGGTGCTAAGTAAACATTTTAAGAATTTGGAAGGTTTTTAAAATTGCTTTTACGCTAACAATTTGAATGTTTTTGTTTTGTGAAGGTTTAAGGTTCATTTTATTATTCAGTTTAGTTTTGGCCTGGGAAATATAAGAAAATGGAATCGTGATGATTCTTGTTTTTTTTTTCTCAATCTAAAAAGTAGCAAACAAGCATGCAGTTCACATTGATGTTCACTGATGACTGCAGCCAAAAGACACCCATACAAAGACCGAGGTCAAAATGCAGATGCGTTACCACTCCTGAGGCCTGAGGTGATATGCTTCTGTGCCGGAAATTACAGGGCCGTACATTACCACCTGACCGGAATACGATAGTGCTGAACACTACCATTTAGCGACTAGTATATTAGGTAATGCGGTGGTGCCTTCGCCCGCCAGCTCCGTCACTGGTATGCCACAGCTGGTCGCAGCGCTTTACGCGCCATTCAAACAAAATTCTTTGTTTCGGTCGCGCGACGTCAAATTTTAATGCATCCGCCGATGTCGCCGCGACTGGAGCTCTACCACCAGTGCAATACCACAAATTTACAATAACTTGAACAAATACCGTGGTGCAACCCAGGCTTAAAGTGCTACGTATTTATTTTTAAAGGACCTCGTCTTAGAGTCAGACTATCGGTATCCTATCTGCATATTTAAATAGAATCCACATCAATTCTCAGGACTATATAGAAGTTTAACGGGACTGGAGGAGAAATTCATTATGATAACTAAGTAGAGAGAATCAATCACAAAGAGAAGTGTAATACAGAGCTGTAAAATAAATATGTAAGTTAGATGTAGGTGTTTTTCATTGTTTGCTAGCTAAACCTACTTCAAAAGAAGCATATATCTATATAAATAAATAAAATTGGAGTGTCTGTTTGTAATATAAAAATAACAGCTTTTTACTAAATGCATATGTATGTATACACGGTACATATACAAAAACAACATTTTTTACAATTTTTGTCTGTCTGTCTGTTTGTTCCCGATAATCTCGGGAACGACTGGACCAATTTTGACGGGACTTTCACTGGTAGATAGCTTATGCAATAAGGAGTAACTTAGGCTACTGTTATACTAGCTGCGCCCCCGACTTCGTCCGGGTAGACACTAAACAATCATAAATTCTCACGCGGACGGAGTCGCGGGCACAGCTAGTTTAGCTCAGTTCATAGCTCAGCTATGATATATAATTGAGTAAATTTTAAGTAATAAGAAATATGTTAATGTTTAATAATGGCTAAGGTACGATGGAACTGGCGTGAACATGCGATAAAGAGTTCCTTTTCATTAAAATAGACTAAAAAAAAACTAAGTAGAAGAATGTATGTATGTATGTATCTGCACGCCAGGTCCCTAACGGGGTAGGCAGAGAGTGTAGAGCGCCAGACATCCCGGTTCTGACAAACCTCTCGTGCCTCGTCTACCTTCATCATTCTCTTCATACATGCACGTCGATTCCTAAGACTTTTGACCCCACCATCAGACAGAACTCGACCTATTTGGTCATGGTAGGTCAGCCTTGGTCTTCCTGGGCCTCTGCAACCATCCACATTCGCATGAAAGAAGAATGTAGCGCATGAAATTATTAAAAAAAAAATATGTCATGTAGTTTGTTGTTGAAATGTTGTTTTAGATATGGCGCCGTTACGAAAGATACTCTCGTCGGAGTATCTAATCAGTTCATAGGAATTAGGTATGTTTAAAAACTCTACGAACGGTTTATATTTGGATTGTATTTATTTATTTACAAGAAGAAACATATAGTTACAAACATAATATGATGCAAACATAAACTTACTAGAGTTTTATCGTGCATCAGTGTCATCGGTTACATTGTAAATTGATGAGAACAAAAAGTAATTATAAAAAAAATAAGTTTCACTACATATCTACTTCAATTAAAATATTTAAACAATTTGATTGAGACTAATAATTTATTATTACCCATTGGACCATCAAATATATTTCAAAATATATACCAAAAAACAAAAGCTCACCAAACAACTATATATGTAACTAATAAAATCACCGTGCTTTGTTCCTCATATAATAGGCATAGAACCTTGTCTCAGTGTCAGACTACCGGTTTCCATCTGCATAATTAAATTTAATTCACATGAATTCAGAGCATTATAATAGGTTGGGGAAAAAGTCTTTTCGCATTATAGTATGTATGAACTTGTAATAAAATCTCTTTGGCTGTAGTATTTGTATCTGGCTGGTTTTGGTATCATTAAAAGTTAACATTTTTAAGAACATAATTCCAAATTCAAATTAGGCAAATGTGTGATTTTCATTCATTTGTTTTTCGTACTGTCAAGATGAGTGAATCTAATGAAGAAATTCGATACATTTTAAAATTTTACTACAAAAAAGGTAAAAATGCAACGCAAGCCGCGAAAAAAATTTGCGATGTTTATGGACCTAGTGCAGTGTCTGTGAGAGTAGCACAAATTTGGTTTAAGCGTTTTCAATCCGGAAATTTTGATGTCAAAGATCCACCTCGCTCTGATCGCCCTATTACGGATAAAATGGATGCCATTTTTGAAAAAGTGGAGCTAGATCGACATATCAGATCACAAGACAGTTTTCGCGCATTTGAAAAAAGATGGGTATAAAAAACGCTCGATATTTGGGTACCTCACGAGCTCACTGAAAGAAACCTAATGAACCGTGTACTCATTTGTGATTCTTTATTACGACGCAATGACACCGAATCATTTTTGAAGAAGCTGATAACTGGTGATGAAAAGTGGATCACGTACGACAAGAACGTGCGAAAAAGGTCGTGGTCAAAGGCCGGTCAGGGTTCACAGACTGTGGCGAAACCCGGGTTAACTCGCAATAAGGTGATGTCGTGTGTGTGGTGGGATCAGAAGGGCATTATTCATTATGAGCTATTACCACCAGGCAGGACCATCGATTCTGAACAACTGATGAGATTAAAGCAAGAAGTTGAGAGAAAGCGGCCGGAATTGATCAACAGAAGGGGTGTGGTGTTTCATCATGATAACGCCACACATAGACCTCACACATCTATAGCCACTCAGCAAAAAATAAGAGAGTTTGGCTGGGAGGTGTTAATGCATCCGCCATATAGTCCTGACCTTGCACCTTCAGATTTCCACCTGTTTCGGTCTTTTCAGAATTTATTATGCAATGTTAGGTGAACATCACGAGAGGACTGCCAAATCCACTTGTCGCGGTATTTTGATGAGAAGTTCCAAAATTTTTATAGCAATGGGATCATGTCCCTACCTACAAGATGGCAAAAGGTTATGGAACAAAATGGTACATACATACTTTAGTTAAATTTAAATAAACTATAATTATAAATGTTTTGAATTATATTAAAAAATGCGAAGAAACTTTTTCCCCAACCTTATATTATTAGGAAGGTTTTACGTGACTGGAAGCTACGGTCATTAATATACATCTTCATAATAATACATATAATGCTCTGCGTTCGTGCGAATTCAATTTAATGACCTACTAGGTAGGTAGGTAGTGTCTGTAAAATTAAATATAAATCTACATGGTAAGAGATTGTAATCTTTTATTTTCAAAATATTAGATTTTAAACATTGCTGCGGGCGGTTCATCATTTTTGAGGTAGGTACGGCGCCGTATCGAAAAATAATCTCATCAGCCTTAGAAGTTCAATGTCATCAGCCTAAGCAGTTTATATTTTTAATAAGTTATGACGACATTGATATGAAAATTCTCTGCTTAATTTTATATAGCCTAAAATAATTCCCAATTTATCAACATGATAGCAATCAATATATTCACTTGTACCCAAAATATACTTATCGCATGATTGTACTACCAAGCTACAAAAGCTAGCCATACAAATACATCTCTAACATGTAAAGACATACCTATATCCCTCTAGTTTTGTCTATATCCCTTATCTTAGAGTCAGACTACCGGCACCCCATCTGCATAATTAAATTGAATCCACATCAACTTCCAGCACTATACGGAGGCTTTACGGGACTGGAGGACAAAGTCATTAAGAAAACTGAGTTGAAGTGTATATTTTTAATTTTGCTAAAGCATATTTTTATCTCGTGCCGAGTAAATATGAACCTGCGAGGTAAGGGATTATGTAATTTTATATTAGAATTTTAAGCGTTGAAGCCGGTGGACGATTTTTTTTAAGGTATGTACGGCTATTTCAAATATGAATAGTATAACAATCGGGTAGGATTCGAACCTGCGACCTCAGGATAACCAGTCCAACTGCTTTACCACTTAGCTACCGAAGTCCCACTCTGAGGGCGCAGGTTCAATTCCTGCCCGAAGTTAAATTTTTCTTTCCATTTTTTTCCTTAATTTCTTAAGTTCACTCGCATGTTCTCTTCGTTCTTGCGAAAAATAATTCTAATACTAGTTTATAATTTGTATGGTAGACACTTTATACGTTAACTTATGAGTTACTTACTCGTAAGTCGAATTGGTTCTGGCATGCATAATAATATGTCTCCATGTTTATAGTTTCGCCTGTAAGCCACAATAACAGACCAATAATCAACGCCATTTATCGCTTCCAGCTCCGCCACAATTACCTGTCTATAGAAAGAAAAAAAATCCATATCCATCCAAACCCATTCCAATGCATGCTAATTTCGGTCTGAAACTGGGGCATGCATGATGCAAAATAAAAATAATTTGATTTAATAATACTCTACCATCTATCCAATGAATTTATATCCAAACCTGTCCATTCTGAGCCCATTTAACAAACAAATATTGTATAGATGTGTAAATAGTTATGTTTCGGCTCCAATAAATCTACTTCCCATTGGCTTTATTTGACAACGGGAAAATTTATTGGGTGCTAAATGCTGGGTTCCGTCGAATAAATTATTATCGAAACATGTTACTCGTTGCCAGGTCAAAATAGATAAGGTTTGAATTGGAATTATTATGTTTTAAGTACAAATGGAACTGGCCGAACAATTATTCGATTGTTGTGCGTTTCACGAAATTATCTCAGTTTGTACTAATGGAATTTTGATTTGGTCCGTTACAAAGACTGTCAACTACACAGATTGTTCAATTGTTTTGCCTATTTAAAAAAGGGATATTTTATTATGAGCCCTTAACATTTTAATTGATCTGTTGTTGATTGAATTATTTTTATTAATGTTCTATTTTTTTTTTTTTTTATGTAATGGAAGTGGCAAACAAGCATGGAGTTCACATTGATGTTAAGTGATAACTGCAGCCTATATAGACACCCACACAAAGATCAAGGTCAAAATGCAGATGCGTTACCACTCCTGAGGCCTAAGGTGTTATGCCTCTGTGCCGGAAATTACAGGGCCATACATATATATCGGCGCAGACGCGTCTATCAATCACAATTTAATAATTATAGTAGAGTCATTTCGTATTTTCATAGTATGCAAAACGCATTCGGTTGGTGTCGTTTTGCATTGCCTGGATTAAACATTCGTGTTGCAATAGAATGTAATTAGCTAATTAGTCTATTTGAAGGTGTTTTATGATTTTGATAACACTCAATTTACTAATGACTTATAAGCAGGTGTTTTATGATCTTGTTTACAATCAATTTACTAATGACTTTGTTTTGTAAAGCGTTTGAGGGGCTCCCCACCTCAACCGTCCAAGTGCTTTATTATAAAAGGCAATGTTGGCCATTTCAAAAACATCATTGCCCTTTTGGCTGCGATACTCAACGCAGCGTTTAAAAATAGTATGTTTCCACCCGCGTGGAAAGAGGCCACAGTTATCGGGTTTAAAAAGCCCGGTAAGCCGAGCAACCAGGCCTCGTCATACAGGCCGATAAGTCTGCTCAGTTCTCTAAGTAAACTCTACGAGCGCGTCGTGTACGCTCGACTCTTAGATTTCACCCGAGTGCGGCACTTGATCCCGGACGAACAGTTCGGGTTCCGTGCTCGTCACTCCTGTGTCCATCAAGTACATCGAATCACTGAGCATATACTCAGTAAATTCGATAGAAAGATTATGACGGGAGCCCTCTTCTTCGATATCGCTAAAGCGTTTGACCGCGTGTGGCACAACGGCTTATTATATAAGCTGTACACTCTCGGAGTGCCCACACAAATCGTGCACATCATTCGCGATTTTCTGTCGGACAGAGGCTTTCGATATCGAGTAGAGGGTACCCTCTCGAACCGTCACACCATAACAGCCGGTGTTCCCCAAGGATCCGTACTCTCCCCCCTCCTGTTCACGCTATACACTAGCGATATCCCTGTCCGCCGCGGCGTTCATTTGGCAATGTACGCTGACGACACCGCTATTTACGTCTCTGGTAGAAAACCAGAGATCATAAGGAAAGCCCTGCAAGCGGCGGCCAAAGACCTTGAGTCTTGGTTCCGCCGCTGGCGTATAGAGGTAAATCCGAGCAAGAGCGCTGCAATCCTGTTTATACGGGACCGCGCTCCCAGACCCAACGTAGCCCCAGTCCTTATGTTTGACGAGCCCATCCCCTGGATGGACAAAATCAAATACTTAGGAGTGACGCTTGATCGGCATCTGTCCTTCGCTGCACATGTAAGAGCAGCGCGCGCAAAGGCTGCATTCGTGCTATCCCAGTTACATTGTTTATTAAACAAAAAGAGCAAGCTATCGGCCCGGAACAAACTCCGTGCCTATACGTCCTGCATAAGGCCCATTTTATGTTACGCGTCCCCAGTATTCGCCCACGCGAAAAAGACAATATTACAAAAACTTCAAACCTTGCAGAACCGATTCTTACGTAGAGCCGTAGGCGCGCCTTGGTACGTACGTAATAAAAACTTGCACATTGATGCAAATCTGCCTACCATCCGGCAGTTTATGAAGCGAGCTTCAGCTCGCTATTTCGATCGGGCGAGTCACCACCCGAATCCGCTGGTCAGAGCGGCCGCGATATACACTCCTTTTGATCGCGCCAAAAGGAGACGTCCAAGGCACGTCTTAAAAGATCCGGACGATGAGACCACGTTGGCCATCGCCGCAATGAACAATCGATTACAGAATCACACTGCACAAACCGCTAATAATACAACGCGCCGACGCGTTTCGCGCCGCGCCCGCCCCTGATCCCGACCCTATCTCCGGCCCCGCGAGGCCGATGACATTCCGGTTATCGCCAACCGAATGGAGTAGAGCGAAAGTTGCACCGCCCATAATCGCATATGTCTCATATGTCTCTCCGCAACGTCCTAAGCCGAGGCACGGACCCGCATGGGTCACCCTTAGGCAGTTGCGCTAAATTTTAGGCTGGAGCGCCCTCTGCGCTCGCCGATTGCCCGGTGAAGTAGACTAGTGCCGTCTCGAGACAGGCCGCCTACACAAAGCCCGACCTAAAAAAAAAAAAAAAAAAAAAAAAAAAAAAAAAAAAAAAAAAATTTCAAAAACACTTTGGCAAGAGCGCACGGACGGTGAGGTGTAACTCTGCTCAAAGTTAGGCGTTGCGTTAGTTTAAAACATCAAAATAAGTTAATTTGAAGAATGACTGGTCGTAAGATCTAGTGATCATAAAATCAATAATTAATAAAGTCTTGATTATTGTTCTATTCTAGTTTTAAATTTAAATCGGATAATTATAAAAGTATAGATACAGCCTACTTATCTTTTCTTTAATTTCCTAATTACAAATTACACATGAGTAATAGCAAAGACATAGACTGTGACGTCAGCGATGCTGTCGACACTATTTTTAAAAATCAAAATCAGCCTTCTGCTTTGATATCAGAAGTGGGATGCCCTCCCACTTCTGCCGGACATCCTGGTCCTTCAGAAAATGTAAGTAACCAATTTAACTCAAACAATTTTTCTATGGATTTCTGCATGCAGATGATGCAGACTATGCGTCAGATGTCTGAACGCTTAATGAATCAGCAAACTGACAAGGTAAAGATTAACGATATATTTTTACCAGCATTTGATCAAGATGGTAATACAGGGGTCCGTGAATGGTGCCAACATGTTTCAAAAGCTATAGAGAGATACAACCTGGACGACTACGACGTTCGAATGAAGGTTGGTAGTCTTTTAAAAGGTCGCGCAAAGTTGTGGGTTGACAATTGGTTAGTGTCTACAAGTTCATGGGATGAATTGCGAGATAATCTCATTACTACGTTTGAACCAGAGAACAGGTATTCAAGGGATATCATAAAGTTCCGCGAACATTTCTACGATTCAACCAAAGACATATCGGAGTTCTTATCCCAATCATGGGTTCTGTGGAAACGCGTGACAAAGGATAAGTTGAGGAACGATGACGCAGTTGAAGCAGTTATTGGGTGTATTGGTAATGATGAGGAATTATGAAACAGAGGATTGGCCAAGCATGCTGGATAATTTACAGTTGGCATTTAACTGTACGCCGCAATCTACCACGGGAGTGGCACCGCTATTATTAATCACACGTCGTGAACATTGTGTGCCTCCGGAACTGCTGAATTTGGTAAATTTCCAAGAATAAACTGTCAACATAGAACAGCTCTACAATCATGTTCAACAGAGGATGTTAACAGCTGCTGAAAGAGAAAAGCAAAGATTCGACAAAAATAAAGCCAGTATACGACATTTCAAGAAAGGCGATTACGTGCTACTAAAAAACAATCCACGTAATCAAACTTGCCTCGATTTAAAATACAGCAATCCCTTTGGATAGAGGACGCCCACGAAAAGTCTCCCACGACCAACTACGACCAGCACCACAACCTGGTCTTCAAGAAACCGTATCGGCGGATAGTGGGACAACTAACAGTGATGACCAAACTCCGACTGAGGTGGACAATGGCCTTCAACCATCCACCTCGAGAGATGTACAACAACAGTAGTAACTACTATGTGAATGAATTCCGTTCAAATGGTGAGTCAATGTACTTGACTAACGCGTGTACTAAGACAGTACACAACTACAATAACAGTACATAGTACTGTGTATTTCCCAAACTCCTAATTTGTAGAGCCTCTGTGTACCACGGTCTAAATAAAAAGACCTAGAACACAGCATCAACCCTTAACCCTAATCCTTTAGAGCCTCTGTGTACCACGGCGAACAGGACCGCCCAGAGCACAGCAACATCCTTACAATAAAAAGACATTGTACTTAGAGAGAAGTGCAACGTCCAATAAAGATAAAAACCAAAACTCTTGCATAGCAAGATGTTCCTACAACAATAATAACAAGAAAAAGGTGTTGTGCTTAGAGAGAGGTATAACGACCAATAAAATAACGTGATGTCGCAGACACATAGGTACTGGTTGACAGATACCTGGTTGACAGATACCTATCTCAAATACAATTGTTTCAGCTAAACTACGGCCGGGCAGAGCGCGCCCAGCCAATCAGTATGGCCGTATCGGCGCAGACGCGTCTATCAATCACAATTTAATAATTATAGTAGAGTCATTTCGTATTTTCATAGTATGCAAAACGCATTCGGTTGGTGTCGTTTTGCATTGCCTGGATTAAACATTCGTGTTGCAATAGAATGTAATTAGCTAATTAGTCTATTTGAAGGTGTTTTATGATTTTGATAACACTCAATTTACTAATGACTTATAAGCAGGTGTTTTATGATCTTGTTTACAATCAATTTACTAATGACTTTGTTTTGTAAAGCGTTTGAGGGGCTCCCCACCTCAACCGTCCAAGTGCTTTATTATAAAAGGCAATGTTGGCCATTTCAAAAACACTTTGGCAAGAGCGCACGGACGGTGAGGTGTAACTCTGCTCAAAGTTAGGCGTTGCGTTAGTTTAAAACATCAAAATAAGTTAATTTGAAGAATGACTGGTTCGTAAGATCTAGTGATCATAAAATCAATAATTAATAAAGTCTTGATTATTGTTCTATTCTAGTTTTAAATTTAAATCGGATAATTTCCTAATTACAAATTACACATGAGTAATAGCAAAGACATAGACTGTGACGTCAGCGATGCTGTCGACACTGATTTTTAAAAATCAAAATCAGCCTTCTGCTTTGATATATATAATTGTATGAAGAATAGAATTATTGAAAGATGTCCAGTGCTGGACCAAAGCCTACCCATAAGTGGGGCCATAATCGCCACGCTTGGCATGCGGATTGGAAATCGCAGGGGCGGTAGTTTTATCGCCTACATCTGTATAATCTATCTGCCGCCAAATGATAGTATTCAGCACTATCGTATTCCAGTTAGATGGTAATGTATAGCCCCTTAATAACTATCACAGAGACGTAATAACTAAGGTCTCAGGAGTGGCAAAGCATCTGCATTTTGACCTCTGGTCTTTATGTAAGTGTCTTCAGGCTGCAGTCTTCACTTATCATCAATGTGTTTGTCACCTTCATCTACACAAATAAATAAAATTGGAGTGTATGTTTATAATATAAAAATAACAGCTTTTTACTAAATGCATATGTATGTATACACGGTACATATACCAAAACAACATTATTTTCATTTTTTTCTGTCTGTCTGTTTGGCGGGGCTAATCTTGGGAACGGCTGGAGCGATTTTGACGGGACTTTCACTAGATAGCTTATGTAGTAAGGAGTAACTTAGGCGCAACTTTTAGGAGTAACTTTTATACTAGCTGCGCTCACGACTTCGTCCGGGTAGAGACTGAACAATAATAAATTCTCACGAGGGCGAACTCGCGTGCACAGCTAGTTACATAAATTAATACGTAGGTGAATGACAGGTAGCTACGCTATGAGTCTGCACCTGTGTTTCCTCAGTCGGGCCTATCCAACATTTTATGCAAAGTCACTGTTGCTCGTGACCGGGTTTTGTTGTGAGGTCGGATATCAAAGGAATTGCTTGGAAATCCACTTTGCTCCGTATTGAATATAAAATATTGTGCACAGAGTTTTGGTTGTATTTGTCTTATAATTGATGATGCTTATCATTTGGATCACATCTACCTTGGTTTTGTATAGTGTGCCGTATAATTTTTTTTTATATAAAACATATACCCTCTTATTCATAAACGTATTTTAACTAAAGTGTTGCTAATCTCTCCTTTGTCTCTTTCTATCCTGCACATTTGACAATGCAACTGACAAAGACATAATCTATACTTATAATAAAACTGTAGAAGTGTAAATTCTGTACATTGAAAATATAAAAAAAAAATACCAGGGGATGTTACTAGATCGATACCGAACACAATTATTTGATTAGAAAAAAAATTGTCTGTCTGTCTGTCTGTTTGTTCAAGCATCACACAAAATCTACTGGTCCGATTACAATGAAACTTGGTATGATTATATTTTAACGTTTGGCGCACAACACTGAGTACTTTTTATCCCGCAAAAAATTGTCTGTTTGTCTGTGTGTTTGTGCACGCTAATTTCAGAAATGGCTTATCCGATTTGCAGTTTTCACTAATATATTCTGATAAGTTTTACTTAATATTTAGTGTTTGTTTTACTGGTGGTAGAGCTCCAGTGACGGAGCTCGCGGGCGTAGGCACCACCGCATTACCTAATATACTTGCCGCTAAATGGTAGTGTTCAGCACTATCGTGTTCCGGTCACGTGGTAATGTACGGCCCTGTAATTTCAGGCACAGAGGCCATAACACCTTAGGCCTCAGGAGTGGCAGCGCATCTGCATTTTGACCTCTGGTCATTGTGTGGGTGTCTATAGGCTGCAGTCATCACTCAACATCAATGTGAACTGCATGCTTGTTTGCCACTTTTATTACATAAAAAAAAAAAAAAAAAAAAATGACAATCGGTTCAGAAATAAGAAAGTTACGACAGTTTAAGGAATCATATCGAATATTATTAAACTATTCCGTATCTATCTTCTATCTTTTTTAGGGTTCTGAATCTAAAACGTAAAAGCGGACCCTATTACTAATCCTCCGCTGTCTGTCTGTCCGTCCATCCGTCTGTCTGTTACCAGGCTGTATCTCATAAACAGGGATAGCTAGAAAATAAAATTTTCACAAATTATGTATTTCTGTTACCGCTATAACGACAGAATTAAATACAATAAAAGTGGTTTTTTTTTCGAATATTTTTTACACGACATTAGTAACGGTAGACGCTTAAAATTTTTCCAACAAACGTAATTTTTATGCCATTTTTTATAAACCCTTTAGGAACCCTTCGTACATGACTTCGACTCGCACTTGACCGGTTTTTTCTCTGTTACATTAAGCATACCGCATAGCAGCGTCCCGGCATAAAGCAATCGCCGCTATGACCATTCAGCATGCCAAGCGTGGCAATTATGGCACATTTTTTCCTTATGAGGCACAACACTTTTAGGAGCATCTTCGGGAAAGGCTTTGTCCAGCGGAGAGGGATGGACGTCTTTCGGATGTAATTATGATGATGATGATGGTGGTGGTGGTGGCGTTAGTGGTGTTGGTGACATTGGTGGTGTTGGTAGTGGTGGTGGTAGTGGTGGTGGTAGTGGTGGTGGTAGTGGTGGCACTGGTAACGACACCAATGCCACCACCACCACGTGGCGTAGGTGTTGTTGGTTACTCTGGTGGTGCTGGCGGTAGTTTTTAGTGGCGATGGAGGTATTGGTGGCGTTGGTGACGTTGGTGGTGTTGTTGGTAGTTTTGGAGGCGTTGGTGGCATTGGTAGCGGTGGTGGTGGTGGAGATGGTAGTGGTAACAGTGGTGATGGTGATGCACAACGTTAATATTCAATTTTTCTCTTCTGCCGACTCTTACGGAGTGCCTTTATTATGCATAGGTCTATCTTTTATCTTTCATTCTCTGTTGAAGAACTAATTGACTGAAACTTTATAATAATTTTCTATAATAAAATAATATGCATAGAAGTATATCAAAATGGCCTTTTCGAAAATACGGTTTTGCATAGGATGGATGCGCGTTTAAACAATTAATTTGCAATTTTTTGCGCAATCCTAGCGGTCTGTGTGCTTTTATCCCCGATGGCCATACGTTAAATATCGTATATAGAAGCATTACTAAGGCAAAGTAGATTTTTTTAGCTACCCAAAAGTGTTTATGATCCAAAATTAACGGAAATGTATAGCCAAAAGCGCTGCCCAAAGTCCCAAAGCCACTATTCCATGCAAACAAAGTTGCGGGCACAGCTAGTACATAATAAAAGGCAGTAAGTAAAACAATAAATCAGTAAAATCCGTAAAAAGTAATTAAAATAAGAAATAGTTACATACATGAAATAACCCTTGAGAAGTAAATTTAACAAATATCAAGATAAAAAATTAAAACTTAAATATGTAAAATGTCTCTGATCACCACGTCAGAGGAAAAACTTGTTGCCTGTAAAGTCGGTTTTACGGGCGAAGATTTTACGTGACAACGTCTTTTTCTCGGTAGAAAGGCATTCGCCGGTCCGGCAGGCCTCTCTCTCGTTCGGTGACTCATCGTTACGTTACCGGGCGTTACACTTTTTCATGAGTGACTCCGAGCCGCAACCTAATATAAGACGTTGTCACGTCAAAACTGACAAAGATAAAGCATTCTGTAGCTAAAACGTATCTTATATACGTTTTTTAATAAGGGGGGTAGTTTATAAAAATATTAAAGGACTTTTTGTTGTTTCTGTTGAAGGTACCTTTTGTTTATAACACGAAAATACTTCTGCTACAGATAACGGTAACGATAAACTCTATAATCATCTGGTATTTTAGGTACAATAGGAAACTCTCCATTTTTTAATATCCTGTGAACTTGATTCTGATTTACCTACACTTTTTTCCTTTTGGCCAGTTTTTTATGTAAAGAAGCTGCTTACGAGCAGAAGGCGCTCCAGCCTAAATGAAAAGTTAGCGCAACTGCCTAAGGGTGACCCATTCGGGTCCGTGCCTCGGCTTAAGACGTTGCGGAGAGACATATGAGACATATGCGATTATGGGCGGTGATTAAGGCGACCGGAGCGGCCCGTGTATTTGTACTGTGTTTGAGTTAGGGCGCTGTCGACCGGATAGTGTAATAAGCGGCAACCCGGCGCGAGGCTACCCTTTCTGTCGGACCCTGAAAACCGTCTCGTATAATAGCCTACTGTTGCCTGGAAGTGTATTAGTGTGTACATACCTACTTCAGAGCAAAATCTTTAATAGGCCGAAACTGACAAATTAACGTCATAAACGAATGCATTCGAGTTATACGGTCAGCTCCCAGAAGAAACTATGTACAGAGCCATACATTACCATTTAACCGATACAAATTAATAATGGTTAACACTACCGTATGACAGCAGATAAATATTGTAATACAGTAGTGTAAGCACCATCGTTGTCGAAGCTCTCAAACTCCGACACTGAAGCTGCAAACAAATTATCGGACGCGTCTATTAGCCGTGGCTGGCTGATGCGTCCGACAAATATTCACAGTATTCATAGTCGTGAAACATCCAGAGAGCCGGATCGCTCTTGGACATCCGGACGCAAGAACAAGTCTGTGACTTACATCTGGCTGTACCCATAGCAAAAATGCACTTGCTTCAGCCACCGCTGACGGACGCGTCTGCCCATAGATTTATAAGTAGATAATAAATCTGCCGGTATGTTGGCAGCTCAACACTCTAAATAATAATAATAATGGCAACCCAAGAAAAATGGAAAGAAAAATTTGACTTCAGGCGAGACTCGAACTCATCTTATCTTAATAATATATATAAATCTCGTGTCACAATGTTTGTCCTCAATGGACTCCTAAACCACTTGACCGATTATAATAAAATTCGTACACCACGTGCAGTTCGATCCAACTTGAGAGATAGGATAGCTTACATTACGCTATGACTAATAGGAGCAGAGCAGCGCGGGCGAAGCCGGGGCGGGCCGCTAGTCTATTATATAAATATAAGTCGGGTTTCCCTTCCTGACGCTATGACTCCAGAACGCACCAACCGATTTTCACGGTTTTGCATTCGATGGAAAGGTCTCGGGCTCCGTAAGGTTTATAGCAAAGAAAATTAAGAAAAAAAATCAACGCGGGTGAAGCCGCGGGCAACAGCTAGTCTCTTATATATTTATATATTATTTCCAATATTCTTTATATATTTTAAAGAAAATTGTAAAGAAAAATTTGACATATCGGGCAGGACTTCGGTAGCTCAGTTGGAAGAGCGGCTGGACTAGATTCCCAGTGGCCGCGAGTTCGAATCTCGCCTGAAGTCAAATTTTTCTTTCCATTTTTCTTTAAATAAAATATATTTCACAAGCATGTGTTAATGCGAAATAATATAAAACAACTCTACAACTAATAAAGTGCAAGACTACCAGTTTGACACTTTGCTATACATGTATGGGTAGTAGTAATAAATTACCCAGGAAGTAGTACACCAGCCCGTTTGCTTATATTTAAATGAAAGTGCGAGGAAAATTAAAACCCAGCCTAAATCCCTCTTCTCACAAATGATCTGATACACAAAAGTTCCAGACCTAAAATACAAGCAGCACTGTATCAAAGAGGCTCATCCAAACGCTTCCTTTGTGTGAATGAAAGGACGATATCTCATAATCTGCGATGATGTTACAGAATTTTCCCCCATCCATCGAGAACGAATTCCTTATTGATATCTGATCTAGATCGTAATGGTCTTTACGATTAAAGGTTATTGTGGATGAACGTTTAATTACATTCACTGGTTCACTTCCGTCACTTCCATTGTATCGACTTGAACTATGGAATAAAGTGTTATTGATTTTGACGTGACAACGTCTTAAATTACGTTGCGGCTCGGACTCACTCATGAAAAAGTGTAACGCCCGGTAACGTAACGATGAGTCACCGAACGAGAGAGAGGCCTGCCGGACCGGCGAATGCCTTTCTACCGAGAAAAAGACGTTGTCACGTAAAATCGTCGCCCGTAAATCCGACTTTACAGGCAACCAGTTTTTTTTTTATGCAGATCGTGAAAATTATCGTGACGTAGAATAAAACTCAGCACTCTATTTACTGTACACGTGAATCTCGTAACTTCGTTACTTCACGCCTGTAATCCCCGAAGGGGTAGACAGAGGTAAATGCATGCATTCAAACATACATGCAAACTCCCACGATTCGCCGGTTACGTTTTGGCCCATGTAACAGGTGGCGAGCCTGTTGACATCTCCGGACACATTACCAAACTTCGAGGTACTGGGAAATTTCCCGAAAATGGAAAAATCCCAATAGAACCAGAGATAAAGGACTTTACACCATTATCTCTGAAAACCCACAAGTCTTCCTAATATTTCCGTACCCTGACTTAACGTTATCGTTATGATTCTGAAACATCTAGGGATTACCGAAAGCGTCCCCAGAGAATAAACAATATTTTATCTTCAAGCTAACTTAGATGTATAGATTCTAGTAGCTTACCCAACGCTCCATTCACGCAATTTCTAGTCAGCATCCTTCTCTCTATGTCAGCAGTGTATCTACCATCCCTGTTAAAAGCAAATCCAAAAGTACATAATTTTATCCGAAAAAAAATTACGAAATACAATTTAAGCACTCAATAGCCAACGAACATTATTTTATTAACTTTACTTCTATATATGTATATATACTAATATTATAAAGCTGAAGAGTTTGTTCGTTTGCTTGAACGCGCTTAACTCAGGAACTCCGGATCCGATTTGAAAAAAAACCTTCAGTGTTAAATAGCCCATTTATCGAAGTAGGCTTTAGGCTCCATATAACAACACGCTAAGATGAATAAGAGAGGGTAAGTAACATTTCAACCGCGCGAAGCTGGGGCGGCCGGTAGTTAGTTATAAAAATCGTACATAATATCTACAATCCGTGGGGTTCGCTAAGATGATATACTGTTATATTTTAAAGAAAAATGGAAAGAAAATTTGACTTCAGGCGAGACTCGAACTCGCGGCCACTGGGAATCCAGCCGCTCTTCCAACTGAGCTACCGAAGTCCTGCCCGATATGTCAAATTTTTCTTTCCAATTTTCTTTAAAATATATTTCACAAGCATATGTTAATGCGAAATAATATAAAACAATGATATACTGTTACTCATTAATCAAGTTACATCCTGAGACCTATCGCAGTCTTTCGAAATTTTGGTAGTCAATAATTATTTCTGCTAAAAAAAAGGACAAGAACATTTTTTTTGCACCTCGCATTTTAAGAGCAAAATAATAATAAAAAGCGTGTAAGGTGCATGTTAAAAAAATGAATCATTAAAATAATGATAGCAGAACATTCTGGGCACTAAATATTATCAGGTTATCTCAAGCAGGAATAATACAAAAATACAGTAAGTATCAATGAAACAATAAACACGTTTTTTTTAATATAACATACAACAATTCATTATTTGAACAACATTAAACCAATCTGGCTCACAATGCCGATGGATAACGAGCTATAAAGAGGGCAAAAGCAATAGAACCCGACATAAGCGTCCCTTCCTATTCTCATAATTTGTAGCTGGTTGTTATCCGTTGTTTATCGTACATTATTTATTCAGATGCGGGGGCTTACATAATCTTTATAATATATAAAATTCTTGTGTCACAGTGTTTGTAATAATACTCTTCCGAAACGACTGGACCGATCATTATGATTTTTTTTGGTGTATATTTGGTAGATATGACAATCGTTTGTTTGTATTGTTTGTGTTTTTTATATTCCAAAATGGTTAGAGTGAATCTCCAGAATTGCCTTTTTTCGATTTTTTGGACATGTAATTTTTTATATCTCTAAGGCGATCTCTAAGGCGTCGGGGTAGCTAGTTCGATATAAAAACAGCACTGTAAAATCAAGATCAAATTGGTTTTGAATTTGCACGTAATATCGTCACAGTCAATTCGTAGGGTTTGCGAGAAAGATTTAAGATCGTCGCTCATTTATCAATGTAATACTTGGCAACTTTTCCTGGGTTTTTAAAGTCCGTGAGTAGTTTTACCTAAAAAATTGTACAAAATTACTTGTATCAAACTTGATAATTGAAATGCAAAATTATGTCCAAAATAATTTTTGTAAGTAAGAATTGTCTTTCATGAGTATTTACGTTAAGGTGGGAGCTGTTAGTCAGTAAATATTTTTACATCCTGCATTTCTAAATACCTTTATTAATAAGGAAATCAGACTAAAAAAATATAAACAAAAATAAATCACCATCAAAATAACAAAATGAATCGAGAAGTATGTAGGGATGCATAGATTTTGATAAATGAATAAAAATGTATTGAAAGAATCATGACGCGCAACACTTTGGGCACGGAATGTCGTCAGTTTATATAAAAATACAATTGGAACATCCAATAAACATTTTTTTTTTATTAAACATAATTTATTATTATTTTTGTAATGTGGACATAACATCAAACCAATTAAGCTCGCAATGGCAATGGATATCGAGCAATAAAGAGAGCCAAAGCAATAGAATCCGACATAAGCGTCCGATCCAATTCTTATAATTTGTAGCCGGTTGTTATCCATTGTTTATCGTACATTTTATTATTCAAATGTTCAGCTTACAATGTATTGGCTAATAAAATCGAGTTATAAAATCCCGATCACATTGGTTTTAAATTCGCACGTATCACATCAGTCAATCCTCGAGGGTTGTTGAAATGACTTAAGGTCGTCGTTCGTTTACTAGCTCTGCACATAATATCTATTGCTTTGCTTTTGACAGTTTTATAACATTCGTTGAGTTACGTTTTATACAAACATATAAAACAGTGAGCGAATTTCTCTATAGTAAGGAAAATGAATCTAGGCCTTTCTCTTGTCTAAATAACAGGAAGTGTTCTGCAGACGCAATTCGGTGTCTATCTATTTGAAAGCGTCCTTATAGCAGGCACATTGCTGTTTTCCTAATATGATTGTCATTATCGCATTGTATCAAAACAGCATTGTATTGTAAAGAGGCAATTGAAACGAGGTCTCGTTTATATTGTGGTCTCGTGCAGTGCATTAGGAGTTCAGAAGGCGTATTATGTATCTCAGTGTACTGCTTCTAAATAAATTAAAGGCTTTGGACGAAAAGAAAGAAATTAAGCAAAGATTTTTGTACTTTAATTCAACATTTCGTATGTTCATCAAAATGCTTCAAATGTATGTAACTACCCTAATAGCTTAGGATCCCACCGCAGAATCATTTTGTTTATCCAGATATGCTGCAAACTTAATTTTTAATCATATTTATAATCTATAGAATATATATCTACTAGGTTGCCAATCAAAATTTGTCCGCTTGTATTTTTAATTATTTTTTTTATCTTTAACAGCCAGCAGCTCTTATTTGCGACTGATTTAATTTCCCGTATATCATAATAATGAAAAAAAAAATAGCTTTAATTTGATATATAAATAATACATGTACGTTATAGACGTAAAAAGTTATCGGGGCGGAACGAAAATAGGTAGAGGCGGCCATGTGAGAAACAGCAGCCGTGATTTTTCAAAGTTTTTATACATATTGCCGTGAGGTGAAAGATATTTTATTGAAAAAACAAGTTAAAAAAAATTATTTCCCAAAAGAAACTTTAAAAAATACTTGCGGCCAAATTTTGATTGGCAACTGATTGGATGTTAGTTAGATTTCTCTAGATTATAAATATGCATAAAAAATAGGTTTGCAGCATATCTGGATGAACGAAATGATTCTGCATTGGGATCCTAACATCTAACTACCCTAACGACGTGGCACGGTTAAGCTAACAGCGCTCATCAGCCACTATTGTGTAACAGCCTTAATGTCTGCAAAAAATAGTCTGACTGAATAGTTCATTACCTTCGCTTCAGGCAGAAATATGTATTTTATAATGGACGTATTGAACAAGAATTCTTGAAGTCAAACCGTTCCCTGGATAATTTACATTTCATAATTCCTTCGACATTCACCTGTCTTTTTTGCGTGACGACCTTTGAAATCAAACTAGATTGTATATTTCAAAATTTTATATAAAATGGAATGTCGTGAACGACTTGCATAACTAAAGCCCTATTCAGACCTGCGCGATATTCGCTATCGCCGTGGGGAGTGGAATTACCGAGCATTTTGTATGAAGTTCCGCGACAAGAGTGGAACATAGTCGGTACAGAGCGGTATACCACATCACCACGCGATATCCGCTAACGTAGGCGGTAAGGGATAACACTCACGTCTGAATAAGGCTTTATTCTTATTTAGCGCATTCTGCGTTAGTTAAAGACATTTGAAAGGTGCATTAAATGTAGATACCTATATTACATTAAGATGTATTAAATACTTTGATAGCATCGTTGTGGTTGAATCCGCACATAGACAGGCCACCACTATATATTTACTCATTTCAACCGATAGCCACCCATCGCTGGACAACGGTATTCTGTAAAGATGCCCGTTATGTGCTATGGTGTTTTGCGTAATGACGCCAATAATGTAACACGCTTGGCATAGTGATTGGTGATCCCAGGAGTAGTTTAATCACAGGACTCTACTGCCCATTCCGCGTTATTTAATTTACTACCACCATGAGTGGAAGTTAATTCAAATAATTAACTTCCACCCATGGTGGTAGTAAATTAAACTTTTAACTTTAATTTCACTAGTGTAAGAATTTCCCTCCACTAGCAGACGGTGTTCCGACGCCTTTGCCACTTGTCACTGATTACTACTCAGTTTTAATTTTCCACCCTGTACCTACCAGTGGCGTGTATTGCATATAGGCAGAACGAGCAGAGCCATAGAGCAACACGGGCCACCAGCCGGGATTAGCTAGTAGTATAGCGCTTATTACCGATTCAAAACAGTCTGTAATATTTTGCAGGGGAAACTACGTGTGATACACACACACACTACAAATATCGTCTATTACTACGAAACTCACACCTTGACTTTAACAAAATACATAAACAATTTCACGCACACATTTAAACATCTGGGCGACAGGCGTAGGACCATTTAGGCTTGTACCTTGACAGAGGGGAAAGCCTGCATATGGCTACTCCCCTCCGGTCCACCGCGGCTGGTGGCCCGTGTTGCTCTATGAGCAGAGCCTACCTCAGTATTTGGCTACAGGGTTGGGTTGGAGAACTTGTTTTCTACAGTAATATGTTTACTAACAATGAATTTAACCTATAATTTACAAGAGATTCGAATGAAATCGATTAATCCAACTGATCTGGATCAAGTAAACTCTCAAGAGTTTCAACTACAGTCCTCTAAATAAAAACTGAGTTGTTCACAATAAGAACCAATTCCAACAATAGTGCTACAACTTGCCACTTCTAGCTAATAGATGCTGAATTAAAAATACAAATACTTTAAAATGGATATTCCGTCTTATTATTCACAAAGCACTCAGCATCTAAATCAAATTGATTTAAAAGCTGCTTTTAGCGAATTACGCTTGCATTCTCCTTGTTAGCTACTTTAGATTCTGTATCATAAACTACAATATTCAAATAAAGAAGTTTTCAAGTTTCAAGTTTTCAAGTTTTTCAATATCATTTACTACTATCTCAACGATTTTTATTGGTTACTAGCTGACCCGGCAAACTTCGTATTGCCTCAGAATGAAAATATGACATGTGTCAAAGGTTTGATAGATACGAACTATTTGTATGGGAAAATGAAATTGTGGTTTTAATTATTTCCCTTCAATTTCTTCATATTTTCTTACCTTTTAAGCATTCCCTGGACTACCAAAAATCATTCAAAATCAATATTAGCCAAATCGGTCCAGCCATTCGCGCGTTATCCCGTGACCAAGGAAAACGGGTTGCATTTTTATATATATAGAAGAAGATAGATGCCGATAAATGGTAATGTTTAGCGCTATAGGGATGGCAATATATTTACATTTTTAACCTGATGTTTTTGTGCAGATATCTCTTGACCTGCATTCACTTACCCTTTAATTATTTGCATGCTTGTTTACTACCATCAACGATTTTTATATTATTTTTCGCAATAACGCGTGCTAGTGAAATGTATTTTTTTTTTAAAGAAAAATGGGATGAGAAAAATTTTTTCAAGCGAGACTGAAACTTGCGACCACTGGACATCTAGTCCAGCCGCTCTTCCAACTGAGTTACCGCAGTCCACGTCTGTTTTGTCAAATTTTTATTTCCATTTTACTCTAAAAAATACATTTCACTAGCACCTGTTATTGCGAAAAATAATATAAAAATTACAAAGGGTGAAAGCGACTTCTTTACGATATTTAATAAACTGCAAAGTTTATTATATCGGTTGCCAACTAACATTGTTGGCAATATTGCTACTGCCGCCATAAGGTAATGCAATAAAATGTGATAGAAAAATTTGACAAATCAGACGTAGATATCGGTAGCTCAGTTGGAAGAGCGGCTGGACTAAATTCCCAGTGGTCGCGAGTTCGAGTCTCGCCTAAAGTCAAATTTTCCATTTTTATTTAAAAAAATACCACCGATGATATCAACAAAAATATGTTTATCAGAATGAAATGTTACATTAGAACAAATTCGAGCAATCTAAAATTCGATCGTCTGAAACGGTGATTAGAAAATTTAAATTCTGTGATTAAGTTCTCTACGGAACCAATTTACATGGGCTGAGTATTGTCAAGTATATTCCCCCTCAAAATATTTTGCCAGTAAAGGTTTGGGCGAGATGTCTATTAACATTAGATTATTTATACATTTTATTAATACTCAAATAATAATTAATACGATAGATATCATACAAAGTGATATTATTACTCCTATTCTTATTCAGCGTGGTAAGCTTTTTCTTTTTGCAAATCCGTTTGTTTAAATGTGCCACGAAGCTTAGTGTTTTCATAAATAACTTAAAAATTACAAGTCAACCTGATGGAGTGGACTCGGCGAAGGTTCTCAATTCTGAACTCAGAGAGCCAGTTTAATTAACTTTAATTAATTATTAAGAGGGGCGACGTGCAGAGCGGAATGAAATAATGAAAGAAAAATGAAAGGCACTTTTGCCTTCGGGATTTGTTGTATAAAAAAATGGATACTGGAGTGTCGATTTATGCTATCGTAATGCATGTCTGAGATACTGGACTAATTATTGAAAATTCGTATACCGCAAATTGCACGAAGTTCAACTCTTATTCATTTATTTATTCTTTGCTTTACGATAATGCCAATAGACGACTATATAGAATGGAAATCAGTTAATTAGACATGAAGTCTTTGGTTTCAGATTAAATTATTTTCTATATATATAAGGTGTTTTTGTGTATGTTTTTACTAAAAAATGTTCTCTCAGGTACAAATTTACTAATACGTGTTATTTATTAAAAGATATTAATAACTATTGTAATACTAAAACAATTATCAATTCTTAATTGTCCTCATAAACACCGTCAACTTATAAAATATATGTTTTGAATCTAATTTATTATACTTACATTATGTTTCTACATGACATTTACTCATAATAAAAAAAGAAATGTGAAATCCTAAATATGGTAATTTTAATTTTGATATGATCGAATGTTTGTTTGATGAATAGATAAAAACAATACAATTGTATACTAAATTAAATGATATCAAGAACAAGTGTGAAATCTTAAAATATGGAATCTCACATAGTCTGGAGACAGTTGCCTAACTAAGTTAAGTAAGCTCTGAAGCAAGGCACTTGGAAACTGTGACAAGCAGTGGTATGGAACTTCTATTAATTTCATAAGGAAATTGCCGCATATTAATTAACGGAGAGGCCCCTCTGGTATTCTATTTGGTTCTAGAACAACTAGTTGGAAATTTAAAGTTAATTACAATGCTATTCAAGACGATATTATGATAGACAATTTAGACATACAACGAGAAATTTAATGTTCCAGGAATGGGAAAGCGGATGAGGTAGGCAGACATGAATACCTACATTCATGTATTCATGAATAGACTCACGATTGAACTATGTTTTAGTCCTTTATGATATAACTGATGTGATATAATTGCTATTGATTATCATTATCATGGTCTACATGCTAATTATGAAATTTCAAGAGATCATAAATATTGTTTTTTTTTCTATGAAACTAAAAATCCTATCAATTTAATTAAATAGTGTAGATATACCTACTATTACGGTATCCTTTTTTCTTGACGCCTTGCTTTGTATCTGATGTAACAGAAAATATGAAGGTTTCAAAATAAAGAAAGACACTTTTGCCTTCTTATTTTCTTTTTTTTCAATATTAATTTGAGTTCCAACGGTTATTTTAGTGATAGTGTTTATTAAACAGAAAAGAAAGCAGGAATATATGAAAAACTTTTAATATGGTTTAAGTTACAAAACCACTTGTTCGATTTGCTTAATTTTTATACAATTACATATTTTATTAATCTTCCATTTCTCTAACATTTAAATTAAAATTCTGCCTCGTCAGACTCATGGAAGAGGTTAGGGTGTGGTAAACTGTTGCCATCAGCTGATATGTACCCGAATATTCCACACCGATGCCTCTGAAGCCAATAGAACAGCTGGTGAATGGCTGAACAGCGTCTAAGAAGAAGACGTTGGTGGATGGTAAATTGCTGTTGGGGTAAGCTTCATAGATGGCACCATTTGGGAAGATCACGTTGCAAGATCTAAGTTCATCCCAGAATGCCTTAGCGATGCCCATGGAGCTTCCGACGTAGCCATGGATTATGTGGTCAACATTGCGGTCATCCAGCCAAATTTCTGTGAGACTGTTACCTGGAAAAAGAAAATAAAAAGTTGGATTGTAGGTTCTTTGGTTTTCGCGAGTTATACTTAATGCAATAAAACTATCTCTGTAGCGTTAAATATACGCGCGTTTGATTGTTTATCAACTTTGGTGGAAGGCATAGAGCGACACGGGCCACCAGCCGCCACGGCGGACCGGAGGGGAGTAGCCATAGCGTTTATTACCGATACAAAACAGTCTGTCATTTTTTGCGAGTGCAAATGCATGTGACATACACGCACACTACAAAAATCGTCTATTAATACGAAACTCACACCTTGACTTTACCAAAATACATAAACAATTTCACGCACACATTTAAACTTCTAGGAGACAGGCATGGGCCCACTTAGGCTTGTACTTTGACAGAGGGGAAAGCCTGCATATGGCTACTCCCCTCCGCCGCGGCCGATGGCCCCTGTTGTGTTGGAAGGTAATGTTTGGGGTGCCACTGATATAACAATCATCTTCGTGATCTCCGCAAATACTTTTTCAAGGGTTAGGTCATTGATTTGTACGTAAAGCAAAGCATGCAAGCAAGCAATTTATAAAAGCATTAAATAAGAAGTAGTAAAACACTTTACGAACTACATGCCATGTCATACCATACCAAGTTTTTCACAAAATAATATGAAAGTATGAAATTCGTATTGTCATGCTATTCCGTTTTTACTGTTATATCAACACACGTCAATGGACTACTGTAATCAGATGATGTTGGAACTGATATCATTTTAAAATAGCACCATAAAATGGGTATTAAAATGAAGCGCATCAACCGATACTGATTTTTTTTTATATTACGTTGTGATGACCTACAGCGAGCAAATAGTGAATATAACTATTACACGAAATATGTTTTGCATTATGGGAGGAGGAAACCGTGCTGGTCACCATGTTATCAGCACGGGTCACTCATTTATTTACCAGTCATCATAATACTCATCATTTCAGCCAAAAGACGTCCACTGCTGGACAAAGGCCTCCCCCAAAGAATGCCACAACGAACGGTCCTGGGCCGCCCTCATCCAACGATTGCCCGCGACATTCACCAGATCGTCGGTCCGCCTCGTGGGGGGCCTGCCTACGCTTCGTCTTCCGGTACGCGGTCCCCACTCTAGAACTCTTCTGCCCCAACGGCCGTCAGTTCTGCGAGCTATGTGCCCTGCCCACTGCCACTTGAATTTCGCTATTCGATGGGCTATGTCGGTTACTTTGGTCCTCATGCGGATCTCCTCATTTCTGATTCGATTTCGCAGAGTAACTCCGAGCATAGCCCTCTCCATCGCTCTCTGAGTGACCTTGAGCCTTCTTATGAGGCCCATAGTGAGCGACCACGTTTCTGTTCCGTATGTCATCACTGGCAACACACACTGGTCAAATACACACACACACACACATCAAAATACTGCATTGACTTAATCTATTATCAAAACCTTATATTACACACTAGCGGCCTGCTCCGACTTCACGCGGGTGTAATGTTACCTACCCTCTCCTATTCGTCTTAGCGTGATGTTATATAGCCTAAAACCTTCCTCTATAAATGGACTATCTAACAATGAAATAATGTTTCAAATCAGACCAGTAGTTTCTGAGATTAGCGCGTTCAAGCAGACAAACAAACTATTCAGCTTTATAATAATAAGTAATGCTATTTTCAGAAACTTATACACTTACACTCACACACTCACAGCCCTTACACTAGGATAACCCTGTGTCGTGGGTGCCGTTACACACATACAACACATACATAAACACCCAGACCTGAAACAAATATCTGTAGGCCTTACAAATATTTGCTCGGTACGGAAATCGAACCTTCGAATCAAACGGTCATCTCACACCGCTGGGCTAAACGGGTCGTCAAACTTAAATAATTGCAAATTTGAACGTTTAATTTTATGTGGACTACACTTAACGTTTAACACTTATGATAATTATAATTGTAACCCACGAAACGTCCCACTGCTGGGCACAAGTCGCTCCAGTTCTAGGGAGGAGGCCTGGAACTTACCCCACCACGCTGCTTCAATGGGGTTGGTGGAGATCAGGGTTAGTGGCTGTCGGATGTTTTCAAACTGCCCATAAGGCCTCCGACCGACGGCTTAACGTGCCCTCCGAAGCACAGAAACACGCATTATTGCCACTAGCGGTCACCCATCACACACCCGACCGCGGCCGTATCGCTTAACCGAGTAGATCGCTTCCGATCTACACCAGCCGCGGGACCATGCGCGTTTCACTTAAAACACTTAAAACAATAAAAAAGCCTCGTCCACTTATCACACACTTCGGTAAACATAAGTAAAATAAATAATATTGTTAAACACCATGAAATAAATTTTAATTTACGCGCTTTAAGAGAAATGTAATCGGTTCTAGCACATTACCTTGCGAAACGAACGCAGCTAGAAGTAAAAGAGTAAATAATTTTACAGCCATTGTTAAGATCACACAAATCAAACACTGATTTTACCTGTGTAAAATTGCTTAAATAAATGAACGTAATCATAAATTTAACTGATAAGTTGTGATTTGAGTTGATGATTATTGCTGGATTGAAATCTATGTTTCCAATCTGAGATTTTTCTCAGATGATTAGGAGTTTTTACGTTAGATTAGTACTGTTGAAAAGTAAACTTACAGTTGAATTAATAAATCGAGTCTGTGGAGAGAAAACCTTATTTTCTCTCTCGTATTTCCGTCTCTCTATTACTCCAGGAATAATTAACTCTCATTACTACTAAGTATGGGTATAATAAAAAAACTGGGTACCCAAAATACGTTACCATTCCACGTTACCATACGACCCATGGTGCCATAATTTGGTAAAAAATAATTAGTGACCCAAACATGAAAGTTAATTATAACCATTGATATACAAATATCAATGACTTTAACTTAAAAAAATGTATGAAAGCTTTTGGGGAATAAATTAGATACTTAAAATAAACGTTAGTTTCCTAACGATATAATGTGGTATAATTCAAACATTTATTTCAAATTGGTCTACAAGGACACTTTTGCATTGTCGGGTTATAAGCTACCCAGAGAGAATGACTTATAATAATAATCCAATAGGTATTAATACATACCAATTTAATAATAATATTTACGATACGTGAATCATCAAATTTTTCAATTCTTCATAGAAGAAAAAGAAAAATCTGTTCGTCATAATCATAGTCATTCACTTAGCAGAGTTCCAAGTGCAGGCACTACTGAGAAGAACTCCGCTACCCAACAAACTCAGCGTGTTGCTCTTTTGTCAAAATCTTAGATTTAATACAAATATTATTAAATAAAATAAAGATAATGAGAACGTCCATGGCATATAAATATTTACATATAAACACATACGCAAATACCTATCAACAGCTTAATATCGTGATATAATATAACACCCACAAATCACAACAGACCAGTCCCCACAATCAGCACCCGTTCACGAGTATGGCGCATGTGGCAGCCATTGCTCTCCTCGACCACTTTGAAGGGAAGTGAGCAACCCGTCACACGACGCCGCCGAAGGCAAAGACATTAAAGCGAGCATGACTGTTATGATTACCAGTGCTAGACTGAGAGATACTGAACCCTCCGATCACTGTTGGTCCTGTAAGGATGGAAATTTTTGTAGGGATAAATCATAATACGCAACGTACAAAAACGATCGCCTGGCAAGGATCAGCCAGTCACGTCACCAATCCCACATTTTTGAAAATGTAAAAAAAAAATAAAATAAACTTGAACCTGTAAGGTTGATTTTTTTTTATAATTTAGTTCTTATATAGTGAAGAATTGACAGGCGATTTGGATGAACACAAGTGCCTGCCAGGCGGACCGAAAGGTGTGCTTTAAGTATTAATTAAATTAAACTTTCTTTCGTAAAGTTGAAATTAATATAGGTGTTTGTCTAAGATATTTGAAAAAGTAGATTCAATAACAGGCGTTTCTGGATAGCATAAAAATTCGGTCAAGTGCGAGTCGGACTCGCGCACAAAATGTTCCGTACAAAAAAAATGCTTAAAAACTAAAAAAAAAAAAAAGGGCAGGGCTTCAGTAGCTCAATTGGAAGAGCGGCTGGACTAGATTCCCAGTAGGTCGCGAGTTCGAGCCTCGCCTGAAGTCAAATTTTTCTTTCCATTTTTCTTTAAAAATAAAAATATATTTCACAAGCATGTGTTAATGCGAAATAATATAAAACAATTATTAAGGGTAAAAGCGACTTCTTTACGATATTCAATAAACTGAAAAGTCTATTATATCGGTTGCCTAGCTAGCATAGTTGGTAATAGATGGCGCTACTGCTACCATAAAGCAATGCAATAGATGTGAAGGAAAGATTTGACAAATCGGGCAGGGCTTCAGTAGCTCAATTGGAAGAGCGGCTGGACTAGATTCCCAGTAGGTCGCGAGTTCGAGCCTCGCCTGAAGTCAAATTTTTCTTTCCATTTTTCTTTAAAAATAAAAATATATTTCACAAGCATGTGTTAATGCGAAATAATATAAAACAATTTATTTGCCATCACAAATAGATTACGAAACATAGATTTAGACAAAATTATGTTATGGTACTCGAAAAAATCTAGTTTGTGAGGGCCTAGTGCCTAATATGGGCTTAAATACCTGTAATATAGGTCACCAGGTCCTCCCCACTCGGAATGATACAAAACTGCATTAGGTACTAAGTAACATAATTTATCCAATTATATTGGTGTGACAACCATCATTATTTATAGGTATTTAAAGCATAAAAATAAAAATAAAAAAATAATTAATAACTAAATACAGAGACAGTTATTGCGCAGCTGATTTAAATATGGAACATAACTTAACTGTAATATAATTTTAACAACACTACTTTTCGCCTGTTGTTTTTTTTTATAATCAAGTTTTAACGATACTAGATATAATTCTATGTAAGTATTTAAATAAGTTCTTGCATCAAGTTAGCTTAGTGGAATGAGGTAACTTTGTAAGTCATCATATGTTAATGTTTTAATCCAATCGCTAATTACACTTTTACATTGGTATCTAGATTGTGAAGATATGAACAATGTTTCATTAATTTTGTTATAAAGATAGTTGCCTAGAAAACAATAATGCTTACGAGCCGCACTAGTATTTACCAACGTCATGGAACACACCCTGTTTTTACGCCATTTTTTACTTTTATAATTGGGATTAAAAGTTAATTCTGAATGCTTTCGTAGCAGAACCTGCAGAACAAAAGTTTGCCTTATAGTTAAAACATTCCAGTGTCTGTAAAGTTCTGAGGTTGGATATCTAAATGAGAAGGAGGCTGCAACCTTTAGAATTGCGCGTTGGGCTCTCTCCAACTCAATCAGGTAAGACTTAGCAGCTCCACCCCAAGAAGTGATACAATAACTGCAAATAGATTGGCATAAGGCAAAGTAAACTGATCTTATGATTTGCTTGTCTGCTATATGTCTCAGTGACTTAAAGATATAAATCAGTTTTCTAAGCCTGGTCACTAACGTATCAATATTTTGTTTAAAATTTAGAGATGAATCTATGGTTACGCCTAAATACTTAATATTATCAACTCGTTCCAGCTGTTGACAAGTACAAATATGATTTTGTGATTTGTTACAGGTATGTGCAATGATAGAATTTTCAATTTGAACTATGGGTTTTTTTAGAGTGAAGGTAATAAACTTTGTTTTCGATACATTCAGTGATAGAATTTTATCCCGCAGCCAATCACAGACCTCATTAAACCTCGCCTTTCTGAGCTGTTGTAAGTATATCATCCCAAGTCTCACCTCTAAACACAAGTGCCGTATCATCAGCATAAGAAATGACTCTGCCCTGAGAGAGATTAAGATTACATAAGTCATTTATAAATATTAAGAATAAAGTCGGCCCCAAAATACTGCCTTGAGGTACACCGTAGGTAACAGGAAGTGCGTCACTCAATACGTTACTTTCTGGTGTCGATTAGCCAAGCAATCCGCGAGTAATTGAAGTGGTAGTCCTCTTATACCAATTCTTTCCAGCTAAATAAATAAGAGGGAAGTGGGGACTGTGTCAAAAGCCTTAGCGAGGTCGATAAAAACAACTAAAGTATTTTTGTTTTTATCGAGATTAGTTATTAAGTTATTGGCCAATTCAAAGACTGCGTCATCTGTAGATCTGTTTCTACGGAAACCATATTGAGACGGTGATAGTAGTTCGTTCGATTCTAAAAAGTTCACTAATCTTTTGTTTATAAGTTTTTCCAGTATCTTAGATAGTGTTGGCAAGATCGATATTGGCCTATAATTATTGACACAGTCTCCATCCCCCCCTTATGAACCGGTTTTATAATTGACATTTTAAACAGATTAGGAAAACAACCATTTTCAATATAAATATTACAAATATGTGTAATAGGCTCAAGAAGGACTTTTTGTACACTTTAATTAGCCAACCTGGAATTAAAGAGTACCATACAACAAACGTAATTTTTAAGCATTTTTTGTACGGTACACTTTGTGCGCGTCTGACTAGCACTTGGCCAATTTTTTTATGCTATCCAGAACCGCCTGTTATTGAACCTACTTACTTCAAATATCTTAGACAAACACCTATATAAATTTCAACTTTACAGAAGAAAGTTTATTTTAATGTAACAAGTGCCTGCCAGGCGAACCGAAAGGTATGCTATATGTACTCGTATATAGCATACCTTTCGGTTCGCCGGGCAGGCACTTGTGCTCATCCAAATTGCCTGTCAATTTTTTTTTAAACTTCACTATGTATGAACTAAATTATTTTAAAAAATCAACCTTACAGGTTCAAGTTTTTTTTTTACATTTTCAAAAATGTGGAGTTGGTGACGTGACTGGCTGATCCTTGCCAGGCGATGGTTTTTGTACTTGGCGTGTTATGATTTATCACTTCAAAAATTTTCAGCCTTACAGGACCAACGGTGCTCGGAGGGTTTAGTATCTCTTGGACCATGGATACAATGCAATGATATTAAATAGCCCTCATGATGAGTGTCTCATATACATTTTTTTGTAATTTCCAGAAAAATAAATAAGTAGTTGAATATAGAATAATTATTCTTTACTACATTTCAGAAAGACCTATAAGTTTTTTAATACTCCACAGTAGGTACACTCCTCCAAGTAGGACATATCATAAAGTGGAAATGAGACATTCTACTGGTATACTTTTTTACATTAGTATATTATATTTAGTTTTATCTTAGTGTATTTTTTATCTTGTTTGACATGTATATCAATTGTTATTCACTTTAATTTATTTTGTTTGTTTTTGTCGTGTCATAAGATGTGCCTGTCACCCTAAATGAATAAATATGAGTTTCTGATTCTGATTCTGATTCATACGGCATTAAATTCGCCGAATAAGTTTACGGTGATCCAAAACCATTCCAAATTATACCTTATCACATAGCCTTAGCATATCGCCGCACAAATAAGGCATCGACATGATCTACCGGATATTTCTTCGATGTTACCTGGTGTATAAAATTTTAAGTAAATAAATAAAAGTCAGTGGTATATAAGTTAACATAAGAAATCTTTCTGTTGTACGGAACCCTATATAAGCGAGTCCCACTCACACCTGTGGTTGGTTTTATCTAATCTTAAAAGGAAATCGAATAAAAAAACATACTATAATAACACATTTCCTACATCTTCAACCTTTGACATAACGAGAATGGTACACAAAGTGAAAGATCAAATAAAAAGGAATGTTACAATAACAGCCAACCATTGATTTGAAGATTTCGAAATACAAATAACCGCCGAGAGACACTGTAAAAGTAAGAAGCAAAGTAAATACTGATACAGACCAGAAAAAGATCAGAAGGGAAAAATACAAGACAATATTATTATTAATAATCTACTAACAAATAGGTACTTGTGATTTTGAAATTGACGATCATCGTGCTTCATCAATGTGTTATGGTTACTGTTGCTTACGACTTGTTGCGACTGTTAATTAAACTAAAGCGTCACAATCAATAGCGATGCTTATTTTCTATAGTTTTTATAGTAATTTTCTGGTGGTAGAGATCCAGCGAAGGAGCTCGCAGGCGTAGGCACCACCACATTACCTAATATACTTGCCGCTAAACGGTAATGTTCAGCACTATCGTGTTCCGGTCAGGTGGTAATGTACGGTCCTGTAATTTCCGGCACAGAGGCCTCAGGCCTTAAGCCTCAGGAGTGGAAACGCATCTGCGTTTTGACCTCTGGTCATTGTATGGGTGTCTATAGGCTGCAGTCATCATTTAACATCAGGTCAGGTGGTAATGTAACGTTACCACCTGACCGGATCACGATAGTGCTGAACACTACCATTTAGCGTCAAGTATATTAGGTAATACGGTGGTGTCTACGACCGCGAACTTCGTCACTGGAGCTCCACCACCAGTAAAAAGTCTCTGAAATATAAATATATCCAAAGGAAGCTCCCATCCAAAAATCACTCGATTTTGAAGAAAGCTGAGGTTAGCTTTCATCACGGCTATTTGTACATTTTGAACAGCTGCGCTAAGATTTGATTTGAAGATATTAAACAGGATACGGCGGGCAGGTCGCGACCTGAAGGGCTCTCAGCAAACCCGAGCACGAACTAACTAACTTATATGCCCGGAGATGTCAACAAGCCACATGGCGAGATCGCCCTGTTACATGGGCCAAAACGTAACCGGCGAATCGTGGGTGTATGTATGTATGCTTAAATGATATGCATTTAAGCACACATGCAAACACCCACGATCTCTCTGCCTACCCCTCCGGGGCCTATAACTGGCGGGAAATGACGTTACGTTATTGCTCTTAATTTTGCCGTAACTGGAACGATAATTTCAACGTAGTAAATCAAGTATAGGTGGCGCCACGTAAAAAGAACGCTGGAAGAAAGTAGAAGGGATGTGTTCGCGCATCGGTACACTCGCGCACGAAAGTACTAGCCCTATTGGTTTATTTTTGATCTAGCTTTCGCTTGCGGTTTCGTGTATTGGTAGGCAGATTGAAAACGCCGCACCTCATACTGCCAAATAGATCGATAAATCGTCTACTGCGCTGCTTGACCGCCAGCATTCTTTTTACCTGGCGCGACCTATATAATCGTTGTGTAAATTGATTGGAAAAATACATTCCAACCCAGCAATCAACAAATTTATGACTCAAATCAGATATCGAAAATTAGATTTTGATGTAAAATGATTGTGTTGAAGCTATTTAAAGACACTAAAATATTGCGCAGCACTGTTTTGATTTGTGTGGTTCCTACAATGGCTGTGAAGTTTTTTACTCTTTTACTCCTAACTACATTCATTTCTCAAGGTATTGTACTGCAACAATTCATGATATTTTTATGATTTAACAGAGCCCAAAAAAGTTGTGTTATTTTAGAAGTAAATCTAGATATTGAATAAATAATACTATTTTCGGTCCGGACAGTGTCCGAATTTTGTTATATCATTCCCATTTTATTAATTGGCGAATGTGAATTTGTTGAGTAATACTTACACTAATAACTAGTTGTTACACTAATAACATCAATTTCAATGTTCGAAATCTAGACATAAAATATATTTATATAAATTATATAAATGAGGCAGGAGATGTTGCAAAAATGTATTGACCTCCAGCCATGTATTGTACACAATATCATTAAACAGGCAAAATCAATATATAAACGTTTTTTACTGCATATTTTCACTTCTTTAGCTTTGTTTGCAGTTACAAAACATAGTTTGCACTTAGAATTGCAACTCAAAACTAACATGGCGAATATGGCATTCGCCATGTTAGTTTCATGTTCGTTTTTTAAATTGTATTTTGATTATAGAACCTGGAGAAAAAAGTAATATTTTCTAAATACTATCAAAATCGATTGATCCCAAGTGTCGGCTGTATCGCCGCCATGTTTAACATAGTTGAAAATGATAAAATCGTTTGAATTAAATATGGTTGTAACTCTAAAATATATTCTTGAATAAATTAATTGTATTTTTTTCGGATTCTTCTTTAATTAACCCTTTTTTTGAGGACGTGGACGAACCAGGGCCGAGCTCGCAACATCTCCTTTACAAATGTAGTGATCCATTTGATTTTCTGATTTATCAAGTCTATTTTTACACAAATTGTAATTGACAAATATAAATAAATATATTGATATCGCTCTAGGTAGTTTATGATTTATTGACGTTTTGAAAGTATCTGTAAAGATCTATTCGAAATAAAAACATTTTCTATTTCTATTTCTATGAATTCGTTTTATAAGACTGTCAATGTATTTCCAAATAAATTTAACCTGCAACATTTCTTATCTATTTAGCTACACTATTAGCTATTGTGTTTGAAATGGTCAAGGATAGTTTTTTTATGTCATGAAGGTGGCAAACAAGCACGCAGTTAAGTGATGACTGCAGCCTATAGACATCAACATAAAAACCAGAGATCAAAATGCAGATGCGCCACCCCTGACACCTAAGTTGTTGTCTCTGTGATAGTTATTACTGGGCCATACATTACTATCTAACCGAAACACGATAGTGCTGAACACTAGCATTTAACGGGAGATAGAGGTAATGCGGTGGTGCCTACGCCCGCGAGCTCTGTCACTAGAAGCTCTACCACCAACAGTGTAGTCATGTGTATGTAATAGTTATTTCGGCCATACATTACTATCTAACCGGAACAAGATAGTGCTGGTATTCTACCACCAGTAGGGTAAAAAGGAAGTAAAAAAAATGTATACGTTTCAGGTAAAAGCCTCACAGAAATTTGGCTCAACGAACGAAACGTTGACCACATCATCCATGACTTCTTCCCCAGTACTATGGGCATCGCTAAACCATTCTGGGATGAGCTTAGATCGTGCAACGTGATCTTCCCAGACGGAGCAATATACGAGGCTTACCCTAACAACAATTTGCCTTCCCAAAATGTCTTCTTCTTGAACGCTGTACATCCTTTCACCAGTTGTGCTATAGGCTTTGCAGGAATTGGTGTAGAATATTCTGGAACATATCAGCTGATGTCAACAGTTTACCAAACCACGACATCCACTCTGACTGTTACGAGACAGAATTTTCATTTGAATGTAAGAGAAATGGAAGTTTAATAAAAGAATCGACAACCTCACGAATCGTAATTATGTTTTTGGACCAGATAAAAAAGGCCTGAGGGGCCTGTTATTGACTAAGTAGAGTTATTATATTATTTTTATACATATGTTAACTAAAACAGTATTCTTAACTATAATTTAATGCATTAATTGTTTACTATATCTTATCAATAAAAAATATCATATCTCTGTCTGTGTATGTCAACATTTCAAAAGCGACTTTATACCGAAACTATTATGACCATACAGTTGAAACTATAGATTTATTATCTACTATGGTTGAAACTTATGTAAACCGCTTCATGATTTTAAAAAGATTAAACATTTTTTTATCTCCAAATCTGTCTTCAAACATAACAATGACGTTTCTAAAACTATTTTTCAATCGTTTTGAAGATACACAAGTCCTCAACTCCTACCACCAGGCATTTTAACTGAAAGAGTGATTTTTTTTTAATAAAGATCATGCTGTCTGTCGTTCTCAATAAAATGAACACTTTACGATTTTCGAAAACTCATAATGTTATTGACATACCTACTTAGTTTTTTTTTTGCGACATTACATGCGCTTGTGAATTTAGAAATTAAAGACAAAAAAGGAAACGATTGGACTCCAGTCCAGCCGCTTTTCTACTAAGCTACCAAAGCTTCACAAGCATACTCCGTTAAGTGGTATAGTGGCTGGATTTGATATCCTGAGGTTGCAGGTTCGATCTTTGCCTGAAGTCATTTTTTTTTTATTTTTGAACTGTCAATGTAACTTTGAAATTCATAAGCATTATATTATTATGAATGACAAAATTATATGTGAAAAATATTAATTATTTAGAGAAAAATGATGGTCAATATTCAGTCAAATATTACTTCCTACTACGAAACCCTTCATAGTTGTGTCCGACATGCACTTGGCCAATCAATTATTTGCTCAATTTCTTAATTTTAGATAAGATTAGACACAGAATTCAATCAAGGTCGTAGGTACCACCGCATTACCAAATCTATCTGCCGCCAAAAGGTAGTGTTCAGTACTATCCTGTTCCGGTTATATGGTAATGTTTGTAAGAACTATGATATTGAGACATAACAACTTAGGTCTCAGGGGTGGCAACGCATCTGCATTTTGACCTCTGGTTTTTATGTAGATGTCTATAGGCTGAAGTCATCATTTAACATCAATGTCAGCAGCATGACTGTTTGCCACCTTCCTTACAAAAAAAGTATAGGTATATTTCAGCTAGGGTTTCTGCTCGAGACTTCTCGAACTCGAGACAACTCTAGAATGTCGCCTCCATTCGAGACGAGAAATAAATAGCCGACTCTCGAGTTCTGGCGAACACGAAGAAAGGGCTAAAGTCAGGCTCGCCATTTTGCCCCTTTTACCAATGAAAACGTCACTCGCGCACTACAAACACGCGCAGACTTCTCACTCGCACGTATTGAAACTCGCCGCCGCCGCATAGTTAGCAACTGGTATGACGCGGGAGACTCTCGAGGAGACGGAAGACTAACTGGCAGTTACTCAGACTCCTGCTCAGATTGGTCCGTGAAACTCGTGCCGTACCTGTGTGTGGCTACGCGGGCACAATTTAGTAAGCTCTAATACAAGTGGATTAGTCCGACACCTGCACTGCGTTCATAAAATAACTTTGAAAACTGAGTCACAAGCTGCTTTAACCAGTTCAACCGCTGATAATGAAGATGAACAGCCTCCAACAACAGAGTTTCAACTTTTCAACGCCAGAAGACCCTCAGTGAAATTGTATCGTTTAGCTGCAAGAGATGGTCTCACCATTCGACAAATCACAAGAAGTGAATTTATAAGAGAATCAATTCAGAGTACAGGATTTAAGTTACTTACGTTTTATATTTCTAACTTGTAGTGTAAAGTATGTTACATTAAAAGAAGTCTGATTTTTAATTGCTTTTCATTTTATTTTCAGTTTCATTTACAATTTTTTACGAAAGACTCGAGAGTCGAGACAACTCAAGATATTGAAGGCGAGAATTATCAAAACGCGAGAAAAAAAATGAGGCGTGACAACAGAAGCCCTAATTTCAGCAGTCTACTAAATACATATAATTTAACCTTACAATCAAACAGTCAAATCAATTTTTTTATATACCCTGATAAATTTAAGTGTAGATCAGAGTTATTGTCGTATTATCATGTCACGTATTCTTGATAAGATCGATTTTTTTAAATATCTCCGGGTCTAAGTACTGATTCTAATCGATATTATAAACAATGTAGATATGATATGATAAGCTTTGATTTTAATTGATAACGTTGTTGTAGAATGACTTGACTCGTTGATGCAAACTGTAGTATCAGTTTTTAGGGTGCCTTAGTAAACAGGGAATCCTTACCCCCTTATTTATAAACGTATTTTAGCTAAAGTGTTGTTAATCTCTCCTTTGTCCTCAAAGACAAAGCATTCTATAGTTAAAACGTATCTAATGTACGTTTATGAATAAGGGGGGTTATAGTTTCGCCATGTCCGTCTGTCTGTCTGTCCGTCCGTCCGCGGTTTAGCGCAAAAATTATTGGTACTAGACACTTGAAATTTGGCACAAGTAGGTATACACCTTAACCTTATATTTACGCCGACAAAGTGATAGAATAAAAAGTTGAAAAAAATATTAGGGTACCGCTCCCATATGTAATGATAGTCCTAGTAGTAGTTTGTAGGTAGTAGTGTGAAGTTGTCCACTGTTGGACCAAAGCCTCCCCATAAGGGGGATATGCCATAACCTCCACGCTTGGCATGCTGATTAGCGATCGCAATATCGGCAGCGGTAGTTTTATCGCAGGACGCTGCTGCCCATCTTGCGTTATTGCACCTACTGCCGCCCCATTGAATTGGTTTGATCGCCATTGTTCGGTTGACTGACTGCACTAGTGGAATTCTCTTCCAGTAGAAGAAATATCTTCCACCAGTAGGTGGTGGGGTTGTCACGTCCCGACGCCAGCCATTAATGGGTCATTAAGCCTTTATTCGAAACCCTTTATCAAAGTAACATTATTGATATTCAGTTAAAATTTAAAAAATAAAAAAAATAAACAAGAATGTTTCATTAAAAATCGTTTTCACAAAAATAATGTCTTTTCTCTTAATAAATTATGATTTTCACTAACCCATTTAAAAAAAAAAATTGTGAACCCGTTAATTGAGACACCACGAAAATACCTTAAGAGTTAAGCTCTCACTCACGAAAATCTACGTCTCATCTAAAAAAAAACACTGTTTTGATCTATCTTAAATTTAAAAAACACTGCGTACCTAGTTTTATAGTAAGGTACATATTTTTCAAATAAACGAAAATAAAGATATTTTCGCTACACCTAACATAAAACGTATCCCATATTATAAAGTAGAAACGCTAAATTGCTTTAAACAGACTTACACAACATATGCGTAATACTAACATGGGTCATTAGGTCTATACTCGAGTCTTGTCATGAAAGTAACATTATCGATATTCAGTTAAAGCTAGTCTCAGGTGTCGGTACTTTGTATTGGAATTTCAACATGACGGCTGCGGTCCCATGCATATGGATGCGCCGTATCGCGTTACATGGACGTCTGCACAAAGTTGTGTAATTGTGTTACCATAGCAATTACGCCGAGGCGTATAGCAAGCCGAAGTAAATGTCGAACGGTAATTGGCGGGACAAATGCACTTTTGAAGTAGCAATATTGTGAATCGAAATAGTATATTTGGTAACGAGCCATTCGTTGTTCTCAATATTTATATACTTACATAATAAAGCCTATAAGTCGAAAATTTTAAAAATAAACAAGTATGGCTCATTCAAAATCGTTTTTAACATAATAATAATGTCTTCTCTCATCGTAAATTATGATTTTTACTAACCCATTTTTTAAAGAAATAGTGAACCCGTTAATTGAAATACTACGAAAATACCTTAAGAGTTAAGCTCTCATTCACGAAAATCTACGTCTCACCTAAAAAAAAATACTGTTTTGATCTATCTTAAATTTAACAAACACTTTGCCTACCTAGTTTTACGAAAATAAATATATTTTCGTTACGCCTAACTTAACCCATTGAGTGCCAATACGTTATATTACGTAGGTAGTAAATAATGTTGGAAGCCAACTACGAAATATTACGAGGAACTTCCATAGGGGAATAGAAATAGAAAATATTTTTATTTCGAATAGATCTTTTTCAAAACGTCAAGAAATCATAAAATACCTAGAGTGAATAATCATTATATATAGTAAAAGCAAAATCATATAATATATTAATAGTAAATTTAAAATTAGAATTGAAACTACTTAGTAAAAACATAATAATCACAAAATATGAAAACGTATCTCATTATATAAAGTAGAAACGCTACATTGCTCTAAAGAGACTTACACAACATATGCGTAATACTAACATGGGTCATCAGGCCTATACTCGAGTCTTGCCATGAAAGTAACATTATCGATATTCAGTTATAGCTAGTCTCAGGTGTCGGGACTTTGTATTGGAATTTCAGCAGGACGGCTGCGCTCCCATGCATATGGATGCGCCGTATCGCGTTACATGGACATCTGCACAAAGTTGTGTAATTGTGTTACCATAGCAATTACGCCGAGGCGTATAGCAAGCCGAAGTAAATGTCGAACGGTAATTGGCGGGACAAATGCACTTTTGAAGTAGCAATATTGTGAATCGAAATAGTATATTTGGTAACGAGCCATTCGTTGTTCTCAATATTTATATACTTACAAAATTAAGCTTCTAAGTCGGAAATTTAAAAAATAAAGAAGAATGGCTCATTCAAAATCGTTTTTAACATAATAATAATGTCTTTTCTCTTAATAAATTATGATTTTCACTAACCCGTTTTTTAAAGAAAAAGTGAACCAGTTAATTGAAATACCACGAAAATACCTTAAGAGTTAAGCTCTCATTCACGAAAATCTACGTCTCACCTAAAAAAAAATACTGTTTTGATCTATCTTAAATTTAAAAAACACTGCGTACCTAGTTTTATAGTAAGGTACATATTTTTCAAATAAAGGAAAATAAATATATTTTCGTTACGCCTAACTTAACCCATTGAGTGCCAATACGTTATATTACGTAGGTAGTAAATAATGTAGGAAGCCAACTACGAAATATTACGTAGAACTTCCATAGGGGAATAGAAATAGAAATAGAAAATATTTTTATATCGAATAGATCTTTTTCAAAACGTCAAGAAATCATAAAATACCTACAGTGAATAATCATTACATATAGTAATAGCAAAATCATATAATACATTAATAGTAAATTAAAAATTAGAATTTAAACTACTTAGTTAAAACATAATAATCACAAAATATGAAAACGTATCTCATTATATAAAGTAGAAACGCTGCATTGCTCTAAAGAGACTTAACACAAAATATGCGTAATACTAACATGGGTCATTAGGCCTATACTCGAGTCTTGTCATGAAAGTAACATTATCGATATTCAGTTAAAGCTAGTCTCAGGTGTCGGGACTTTGTAGTGGAATTTCAGCAGGACGGCTGCGGTCCCATGCATATGGATGCGCCGTATCGCATGACATGGACGTCTGCACAAAGTTGTGTAATTGTGTTACCATAGCAATTACGCCGAGGCGTATAGCAAGCCGAAGTAAATGTCGAACGGTAATTGGCGAGACAAATGCACTTTACTTTACATGCAATTTTTTAGGACTGACTTATGTAGTCGGCTTATCTCGAGACGACACTAGTCGACTTCACTACTACTACACAGTGTCGAACCGTATAAATGTTATAAAGCTGAAGAGTTTGTTTGTTTAATTCAAGCGCTAATCTCAGGAACTAACAATCCGATTTGAAAAATTCTTTCATTGTTAGATAGTTATCGAGAAACGTTTTAGGCTACATAATAACACGCTACGATGCATAGGAGAGGGAAGTGGTAACATTGCACCCGCGCGAAGCCGGAGCGGGCCGCTAATTCAATATAATTCTGAAAAACTTTAGTTGATTTTATTTGGCAGTGCATCATTCTTAATCGCATATCGATTTTCCGAAAAAGTAAAATCAAAATCATCATTAAGATTTCACTTAACCTTAAGTTTATGTTGTTTTGTATGTCGCAAAGACCAAGGTTAAAATGCAGATGCGTTACCTCTCCTGAGGCTTAAGGTGTTATGCCTCTGTGCCGGAAATTACAGGGCCGTACATTACCACCTGACCGGAACACGATAGTGCTGAACACTACCATTTAGCGGCAAGTATAATGTAATGCGGTGGTGCCTACGCCCGCGAGCTCCGTCACTAGAGCTCTACCACCAGTAGAAGCTAGCCGATAGTCACATTCATAGTAGCTGACCGTCCGATCCGTGCCGGTTTTATTCCGAACCCGGCCGACCGGAGAACCGTGCTTATCAAATAATCATGGGTAGCTACATGCTGGGCATCCAAAAAAAAAGTGTCCTGACCGCTGTAAGCTTAAGTTATTATATTACTCTTTATTCAAAACATATTTTCTTATCTAGCGTGACAATGCCATAAGAAGATAAAATGCGCAAGGGCATAAAATTGGAAATATGTGCGACAGTTGTCGACAGGGCTCGTGACGCACAAAAAAAAACTAGCTGTTTGTCTGCTGTGTCTTATTATCTGTGCTTAGTCTCTCAGGAACTAAACCATAAAGCAAAGCTACTTTACTAAACATTTTTTTTATGTAATGAAGGTGTCAAACAAGCATGCAGTTCATATTGAAGACTGCAGCCAATATTCACGTTGCCCCCCGAGAGCCTAGTTGTTATGTCTCTGTGAAATTTATTACATTACCATCTAACCGGAACACCATAGTGCTAAACACTACCATTTGGCGGCAGATAGATAAGGTAATGCGGTGGTACTTACGCCCTGACGATACTGGAACTCTGCTATTTATATATTAAGTAGCCTATGTTCTTTTTCAAAGTCAGCTCTATCTCTGTTCCAAATTTAATTAAAATCGTTTCACTCGTTTAGACATGAAAAGGTAACAGACAGATAGACAAAGTTACTTTCATGATATGTTCTTAGGTTTTCGCGAGCTACACTCCTTGAAATAAAACTATTTTTACGGATTTATCTCGCGTATATTATAAAAAGATTCATCAGTATTTAAGACCCATTAAAAGTAATATTCCATTACAAAATTCTGGCATTTATAAATTAGATTGTGATTGTGGACTCTCATATATTGGTCAAACGAAGAGAGCTGTATCCACCCGCGTTAAAGAGCACATTGCTGATGTCAAAAACCGAAAAACAGGGAGGTCTGCAGTCTGTGAACACATAGCGGATAAGCCGAACCATTACATCCGGTTTGATAAAATTAAAATACTCGCTAGAGAACACAAACCCATTCCACGAATGGTACGCGAGGCTATTGAAATTAAAAAAACACCCAAATTTCAATAGAGAAGATGGATGGCGATTATCAACATCATGGGATCCCATACTTAGCAAGATTAAATCCTAGCCTCAGCAGTCTGCAAGACCTCAAGATACTATAAGTAATTATTGTGTTAATCCTGAACGCTACGCAAGGCGTTTACGAAATCGATGGAGGTAGCTACATATAATTTTTTCAAACTTCTGTCAGACAAATGTCACCTCAGTCTGCTCGGGACCACGGAAGCTGAAAAGCGACCGAAACGTCGGGTTGATTTTAAAAATCATTTAAGTTTAATATACGCGAGATAAATCCGTAAAAATAGTTTTATTTCAAAGTTACTTTCGCATTTATAATATTAGTAGGGAAGTAGGGATTATGATGCGGCTAATATTCAAAGTACGGCCACACTCAGTTCTATCCGGCTAAAACTAGGTGTGGCTGGTAGCCGTTGGTTAAACCTAAGTGTAAGATAAACTTATTCATGGTTATTAGTAAGTGTAGCCAGTTCAACTGTCTGTTAAAATTTTACTAACATCAAGCCGTTGGCTAAGCCAGGGACGCCTATTGTCCACACCTAGTTTTAGCAGGATAGAACTGAGTGTAGCTGTACTTCGGGTATTAGCCGCAACACATATACAAAATAGTATAACTATTATTTCACTCCTAAAAATATTAAACAAATTGACGTAATCGAATCACGATTTCAAGAGTGGCAGCTGAACGTCCGATCAACCGTGCCGGACGTAATCCGTACCCGGCCAACCGGAGAACCGAGGGTAACCAAATTACCGCGGCTACATTTTGGGCCATCCAAAAAATTGTGTGAGCTTAATATCTCGTTTTGTAACCATGAAAAATTAATAATATTGAATGGGATTTCAAAAAGTAATGACTATAAGAGATTGTGAGTAACCATGAAATTAAATACACTACTTTTTAAGCGTGACAAACCTATATTGCTTCGGTAGCTTAATAGTAGCCAAACTCTGATGTGATGGCATACGAAAGTGTTTGTGGTATTGCACTATCAGGGAAATGGACGCTTGACTATGTAAACACCTTAGGAGTCGGTAATAAATATTATATTTGATTTATTTTGGACATAGAGCAACACGGGCCGCCGGCCGAGTGTGACCGGAGGGGAGTAGCCATACGCAGGCTTCCCCTCTGTCAAAGTACAAGCCTAAATGGTCCTATGCCTGTCGCCCAGATGTTTAAGTGTGTGCGTGAAATTGTTCATGTATTTTGTCAAAGTCAAGGTGTGAGTTTCGTAGTGAAAGACTATTTTTTGTAGTATGTATGTATGTATCTTCACGCCAGGTCCCTAACGGGGTAGGCAGAGAGTGTAGAGCGCCAGATATCCCGGTTCTGACAAACCTCTCGTGCCTCGTCTACCTTCATCATTCTCTTCATACATGCACGCCGATTCCTAAGACTTTTGATCCCACCATCAGACAGAACTCGACCTATTTGGTCATGGTAAGTCAGTCTTGGTCTTCTTGGGCCTCTGCAACCATCCACATTCGCATTGTATATCTGTTTAGTCATTCGCTCATTCGACATTCTTTCTATATGCCCGAACCATCGGAGTATGCCTTTTTTCATTTTTACACCTATACTATCATTCACACAAAGCCTCTTTCTTACATGTTCATTAAGAACGCGATCGGTGAGTGATACACCGCAGATCTTGCGCAATGATCTCATCTCGACCGCGTTCAACTTACTTTCATGCTCTTTCCTGCATACCCAGCTCTCCCTTCCATATGAAAGCGTTGGAGTAAGTACAGCATTATGTACGGCTAGTCGAGCCCGCTGGCTGAGTTGTTCAGATTCTAGCAGCTTACCCAAAGCTCCATTCACGCAATTCCCAGAAAGCACTCTACTTTCTATGTCAGTGGTGTACCTACCATCCTTGCTAAAAGCACATCCAAGATATACAATTTCATCCACCTGTTCTAACACTGCATCATCTACTACTACCCTTGCATTTGTTCTCTGTTCATCTCTTTCAAATACTAATACTTTAGTTTTATCCACATTCAATTGTAAGCCTTTCTCCATACAATCCTCTTTCATGACTGTGACTAGTGCTTGTAGCCCAGATGGTGTAGAGCTATCAATTACCGCATCATCTGCGTAAAGCAGACAGTTCACCACTAAGTTACCCATACGCACTCCCACATCCATCAACTTCACCCTCTGGAGGCATTTGTACCTTGTCTGACACCGATGTTAACATCAAACCAGGGTGACATGTTATCATCTTCCCGCACACATGCTTTTTTGTAGTGTGTGTGTGTATCACTCATGGCTACTCCCCCTCCGATCCGCCGCGGCGGCCGGTGGCCCGTGTTGCTCTATGGATTTTGGATAAGCGAAGAGTTCAGTTCGCATTGATGCATGTTCACGTTAAATTATTTACTACGAAAAGTCAACCCAACATGATAATAATAGCTTTTGGGCCATCAAGGCTATGCACTCTTCAATCTTAATGTAAGTATACGGATGTAGAGAGATAGGTAAGTAGGTTATTCAGCTATCCACGACATTTTAATAAAGATCCAATTTTAGTGGTTTCAGTCAAAACTGTAATTCCATTCCCCTTTGATGTGGTAAACGATTGCAAAGGATTGCTTTTCGAGAAGATTTCTTTATATCTACACTAGCGGCTCGCCCCGGCTTCGCTCGGGTGAAATCAATGTAATATATGCTTTGTCACTCAGTGAAGATGCAGCTTTCTAATTCTGCAAGAATTTTTGAAACCGGTCCAGTAGTTTTTGTGTGAAAATGATACAAACATACATACGAAAATACAAATGTTTACTTTTCATAATATTCGTAGGTATAAAAATCAAAAATTATAAATTGACTTATTTTGGTATTGAATAACGTAACTTCACGCCTGTAATCCCCGAAGGGGTAGGCAGAGGTGCATGCATTCAAGCATACATGCAAACACCCACGATTAGCCAGTTACGTTTTAGCCCATGTAGCAGGTGGCGAGCCTGTTGACATCTCCGGGCACATTAGCAAACTTCGAGGTACTGGGAAATTTCCAGAAAATGGAAAAATCCCAATAGAACCAGAGACAAAGGACTTTACACCATTATCTCTGATAACCCCCTTGAAATCTTAAAACAGATTTTACGTAACTTTAATGTACAAAAAAAAACCATTAAAAGTATTCATTTGCAATTCGTGGGGTCACATTTCAACACAAGTTATGATTTACTTCCCCAAATCAAGACCAAAACAAGTTTTTCTTGTTTATTATATTATTTCGCATTAACACATGCTTGTGAAATAAATTCATTTTAAAGAAAAATGGAAAGAAAAAATTGACTTCAGGCGAGACTCGAACTCGCGGCCACTGGGAATCTAGTCCAGCCGCTCTTCCAACTGAGCTACCGCAGTCCTGCCTGATTTGTCAAATCTTTCCTTCACCATGCCGTGTAATAAGTCCTTTATTAGTATAGTCTTCGGGGCCTTGAACAATAAATCATTAAGTAACCTCTTACAATTTACAATGTTTAGTTACTTTTATGTCCAATGAAATTGAATTACATCATTATGTGTGTTTAAAAAAAACAATTCGAACAATGCTCTCAAAAATAGTCACAAACAATACACACACTCCTGTTAAAACCAAAATTCTATCTTAATCTATAAGAACATCAGATTTCACTTGCCTACATTAAATTGAATCGAAATGGGAGCAAAGAGAAATCTTAGCCATTCAAAGCGCGTTCAAAGAGCCCTCACTCGTTCGTTATAACGTGTCACGTAAAACAATTTCCAGTCCCCTTATCCCGGACTCCGTCTGGAATACAATACTCACTACAAAAGACAGTGTACTTACCTATAGACGTCTCCTTTATCTTCTGATACTCGAAACGTTGTGGCAATTTGATACAACGTGAATTCTAGATTGTTCTCCACCGAAAATTATAAACCACGGTCGATAGTCAAAGATTCTGTGAACGCTAAGATTGAAGTTTTTCTAGTTTATTAATTGTAAAATTAGATTTGAATTCATGTACTTTTAGGATTGTCTGAAGATTGCGTTTTATCTAAATAAAATAAGTTTGAAAAATAGTTTTTGGAAAATAAACTGTTATATCATTATTACAATTTACTCTTGTGCAACATCTGATATTAAATGTACAATGTTTTACACCTAATATATTCGAATAAATTACGAAAAAAATAAATTGAGACAAATATGTAAGGGACTCAAAATCGAATGTTGGTCCTGAATGTGGTTAGTATCCTCTTTCGCAAATTTTTTTAATTTTGAAATATCTTCCAAAAACTGCCAAACAATAATCGCAAACAATTTCCCCCGCAACAAAAATCGCAATCCCACTTTAATCATATTAACATCAGATTTCACTTGCCTACATAAAATTGAATCGAAATGGGAGCAAAGAGAAATCTTAGCCATTCAAAACGCGTTCAAAGAGCCCTCACTCGTTCGTTATAACGTGTCACGTAAAACAATTTCCAGTCCCCTTATCCCGGACTCCGTCTGGAATACAATACTCACTACAAAAGACAGTTTACTTACCTATAGACGTCTCCTTTATCTTCTGATACTCGAAACGTGGTGGCAATTTGATACAACGTGAATTCTAGGTTATTCTCTACCTAAAATTATAAACCACGGTCGATAGTCAAAGATTCTGTGAACGCTTAGATTGAAGTTTTTCTAGTGTATTGATTGTAAAATTAGATTTGAATTCATGTACTTTTAGGATTGTCTGAGGATTGTGTTTTATCTAAAGAAAATAAGTTTGAAAAATAGTTTTTGGAAAATAAACTGTTATGGAAAAAATATCGTTTTTTTTTTATTTGCTCTTGTGCAACGTCTGATATTAAATGTTCGAATAAATTACAAAAAAAAAAATCAAGAAAAATATGTAAAGGACTCAAAATCGAATGTCTGTCCTGAGTGTTAGTTAATCTTCTCTTTCGCAAATTTATTTAAATTTGTAATACCTTCCAATAAATACCTTAAACAATAATCGCAAACAATTTCCACCGCAACAAAAATCACAATCCCACTTTAATCTTTATAAACATCAGATTTCACTTGCCTACATTAAAATGAATCAAAATGGGAGCAAAGAGAAATCTTAGCCATTCAAAGCGCGTTCAAAGAGCCCTCACTCGTTCGTTATAACGTGTCACGTAAAACAATTTCCAGTCCCCTTATCCCGGACTCCGACTGGAATACAATACTCACTACAAAAGACAGTGTACTTACCTATAGACGTCTCCTTTATCTTCTGATACTCGAAACGTGGTGGCAATTTGATACAACGTGAATTCTAGGTTGTTCTCTACCTAAAATTATAAACCACGGTCGATAGTCAAAGATTCTGTGAACGCTTAGATTGAAGTTTTTCTAGTTTATTGATTGTAAAATTAGATTTGAATTCATGTACTTTTAGGATTGTCTGAGGATTGTGTTTTATCTAAAGAAAATAAGTTTGAAAAATAGTTTTTGGAAAATAAACTGTTATGGCAAAAAAAATATCGTTTTTTTTATTTGCTCTTGTGCAACGTCTGATATTAAATGTTCGAATAAATTACAAAAAAAAATCACAATCCCACTTTAATCTTTATAAACATCAGATTTCACTTGCCTACATTAAAATGAATCGAAATGGGAGCAAAGAGAAATCTTAGCCATTCAAAGCGCGTTCAAAGAGCCCTCACTCGTTCGTTATAACGTGTCACGTAAAACAATTTCCAGTCCCCTTATCCCGGACTCCGACTGGAATACAATACTCACTACAAAAGACAGTGTACTTACCTATAGACGTCTCCTTTATCTACTGATTTACGAAATGTTGCTCAAATTTAATAGAACGTGAATTTTAGAGTGTTCTGTTCTGTCTTAAATTACAAGGTACGTTTTGAGAGGCTCGTGCCAGTTACGGGTATTGTAGGCGCTTTAATTTGAATAATTCTCGTTTATTAATTGTTATTTTAAAATACGATAATTTTTATACCTACTATGATTTTCAGCACTTATCCACCTAACCTCTTATCATCGACCTCATCATTTCAGCCGAAAGACGTCCACTGCTGCACACAAGCCTTTGAGGGGTGAAATACATGTGTCACACACACACACACACAAAATTTTTCTTTCGGCCTCAGAGGTGGCAACGGATATGCATTGTATATATATATGTTATTGAACTCGTCCGGTTTTATATGTATGTCTATAGACTACAATATTCACGTACCATCTATGTAAAGTGTATGGTCGTTTGCTATCGTTATAACTTAAAAAAAAATAATTAAATATTTTTTTGTAAGGGTTAATATAAAACAAGCTCCAAAACGAACGGAATATTAACCTTCTCCGTATCGTAGTTCTGTCCATAAATAGTCTATGCAGGATGTGGGAGCAGTTACCTTTATTGAATCAAGCTCGGTCCAGAATGAAAAGTAAGCGGGTAAACGTTACGTTTCTGGTAATCATCAATACCTAAAAAATTAAATACGTTTTTTTATTTACTCAATAGTTTTTATTTATTTCATTTTCATGTTTAATTAATAATTAAAATAAAGGTACTCAACATATTTCGGTGCTTGGAACCTGCTTAAATTCTACTTTTCTCTGAATCGTACACAGATATAAAGAGAAATATTATTCTTACCATTAGATTCTAATTTTAAATGATTAAGCAGAAGAAAAAGTTTTATTCAAAGCTACATCTTTGGATAATTGCGCAAAATTGCAGTCTTTGTATAAAACAATCATAGTGAATATGATTTCTACTTGTAGACACAAAACAAACATGTGTATTGGTCACAAATTAACAAAAAACTCTTACTGCATATAGAGGACCACCACAGAAAATTATTTGTCCATTAGTAAAGGCCCCTCTACACGATGATCCACTGGATGGACCAGCGTGTATAGTGCGTCATGGCTTATCGGCCGTGGGGTGAGGCAGATAAATGGCGCCGGTGTCGGTTTTTTCGGGCACACATCAAAGGGAGTGGGCAAGCGATGGCAGTACGCATCTACACGTGGCCGATTACACAGTACATGCATACGTGCTGTAAAGATATATCTCCGCTACGGCTAATATTTCCTCATCCATCTCTCAAAAGGCGTTAAGACCATAAGTGACTGTCGCCATCGTGTAGTTGCGTTTCAGCCATCGCTTGGCCATCTTGCTGGACCAGCGCTGGTCCATCGTGTAGAGGAGCCATAAAGCTTTATTTCAAGGTTGGTGCTAATTTACGCATAAAAATGGCAACCCTCTTCTAATACTGAAATAGAAATCAGAATGAGACTATACCGACTGTATTATCTTCTCTATTGTTACGTAAAGACTTTCTTCGAACCTTCACAATGTACCTGCAAAAACAAATGATATATTAAATTGTGTCAACAAAACACTTCATGCATTTCACTCAATGTTAAGGAAAAACAAATAAAATCGTAAACAACACAATGTAAACAGCAGCGTGCACGTAATGGCGTGAAGTTGGATCGTTTGTTGCGGCATAATATTGGCGACTCGTAATATCGCTGTGACAAACTCACATAAATCCCAACTTGCTAGGCAGTGTACATGAAATCGTGATGCTAAGTTGACATATTTATATTCTGTTTTCACTCTTACATTGAGGGCCAAAATTTCGGGCATTTGAGTAGGTATTTAGCACAACTACAAGCTCTAGATGAAGATTATTAACCTCTTAATTGCCTACAAAATATATACATTTTAAAAAATATTGTGTTTAGTATGTTTCGGTCTATGCGCGTTTTACAGATTTTTACAGATTCAAGGACTACCTTAAAGTATAGTTTTGGAATACTAAAAGCAATAGAGCTTCATTAGCTACTTACGTTCATGCAATAATAGATTGAGAGATACTGAACCCTCCGAGCACCGTTGGCCCTGCAAGGCTGGCAATTTTTGTAGGGATAAATCATAACACGCCAAGTACAAAAACCATCGCCTGGCAAGGATCAGCCAGGCACTTCACGAACCCCACATTTTTGAAAATGTAAAAAAAAAAACTTGAACCTGTAAGGCTGAAATTTTTATATGATTTAGTTTATGTATATATAGAGAAGTTATAAAAAAAAATGACAGGCGATACCGATGAGCACAAGTGCCTGCCAGGCGAACCGAAAGGTGTGCTATATGTATGAATTAAAATAAACTTTTATTTTACATTTTCAAAGATGTGGGGTTCGTAAAGTGACTGGCTGATCCTTGCCAGGCGATGGTTTTTGTACTTGGTGTGTTATGATTTATCCCTACAAAAATTTCCAGCCTTACAGGGCCAACGGTGCTCGGAGGGTTCAGTATCTCTTGGACCATAAGTTTTATTTTCAACTTGGAATTCATCTAACGTATGTCAAATTCATCTAACGTATGTCAAATAGGTGACAAAAACAAATGGAAGGTGGTGGCAACAAAACGCTAGATTTTATTTAATAATTAAAACGTTAACAGCACAATGTAAATAGCAGCGTGCTTGTAATGGCGTGAAGTTGGATCGTTTGTTGCGGAACAATATTGGTGATTCGTAATATCGCTGTGACTAACTCACATAAATGTACGGCCCTGTAATTTCCGGCACAGAGGCATAACATCTTAGGCCTCAGGAGTGGTAACGCATCTAAATTTTGACCTTGGTCTTTAGGCTGCAGTCATCACTTAACATCAATGTGAACCGCATGCTTGTTTGCAACTTCCATTACATAAAAAAATTTTAAACCGTTATCTCTGACAGTCCCCGACCCGGGAATCGAACCCAGGACCCCCAGCGTAGTAGTAGTAGTGGCCTGTTACCACTACACTATTGAGGCATTTGATGAACAATTTATGACGACTATAATATTATTAAACTAACTTCTACAAAAGGAGTGTTTTAGGTAATTAAGATACGCTCCTTAGACTGCGGTGTTAGTATACCTAATTTATACCTGACTGTCCTCTTTGATGATACTATTACAAAACATAACTACGTATATTAGGTAAAACCAACCACGTTATTCATACATATATGGAGGAAAAACATTGTGGGAATGGTAGTATCGGTATAAAAATGAAGAATGAATGAAATGGTCTGAGCATGAAGTGAATCGTAGATGAGGGAAAAGATATATACTCCATAAACGTTGAAAATCGCGTTCGGACAAGACAGATTTACTTCGTTGGTAATCAAAATCGATGTGATTGAAAGTAGTAATTGTTAGAAGTTTTAAAAAGTGCGACACGCTCTTCGAGGGTTTCGTGAAAGCAGTAGCTCGCGGGCGTAGGCACCACCGCATTACCTAATATGCTTGCCGCTAAATGGTAGTGTTCAGCACTATCGTGTTCCGGTCAGGTGGTAATGGACAGCCCTGTAATTTCCAGCACAGAGGCATAACACCTTAGGCCTCAAGAGTGGTAACGCATCTGCATTTTGACCTCTGGTCATTGTGTGGGTGTCTATAGGCTGCAGTCATCACTTAACATCAATGTGAACTGCATGCTTGCTAACCACTTTTATTACATTAAAATAATAAGATTTTTTTATAATTTTCGGCCCACTATAGCTACAAATATTATAATGCAAGTTTCGAATTGTTTCCTTAACTTATATTAAACATCGTTTTTTACCACATTTCATAATTCATGCATATCTGAAAGTTCCCCATACATTTTAATTCCAGTAGTCAAGATAAACAGGAAAAATGGCGTCCCGAGACGTGGCGATACCACCCGCCTTCTAGTTCATCAGCAGCATCCTGCAATAAAACTACCACAACTTCGATCGCCAATCCGTATTCCAAGCGTGGCGATACTGACATATACCCCTTATGGGGAGGCTTTGGATATCTTTCGGCTGAAATTATGATGATCATACACGAAAACGGTCCTTTCTTTTTATTCCGTTTTTTCAATCAACTTAATATTAGACAGTCAATAATTTTATATTCGATATTAATTTTCACGGATACTTTCACATAGATATACAATGCGAATGTGGATGATTGCCCAGACCCAGGAAGACCAAGACTGACCTGACAGAACCAAATAGGTCGAGTTCTGTCTGATGGTAGGGTCAAAAGTCTTTGGAATCGGCGTGCATGTATGAAGAAAAGGATGAATGTATATGAGGAACGGAAGGGGCCTCAGGACCGGGATATCTGGCGCTCCACAATCTCTGCTTACCCCGTTAGGGTCCTGGCGTGAAGACACATACTTTCACACATTCTCGAGAAAAAAAGATCTTAATACACAGAGAAACAGACACGTATAGACTATTATTATATATATTAGACAATATAGTAATCCTTTAATGGTTCATTTTTCCTTAAGAGGTATGAAACCCTAAAACCAAGCGAAGAAAGCTAGAATAGATACACTAGCTCTCCAGTGTAATCACATCCCTATTTATGCAGAAGGCTTACGACAAAAAGTAACTTTATTACGTCGTAGCTAACTCCCATTACGTGTGTGGCACACGTAATGGGACCTGAAGACTCGTATATGGAATGTGAGAGAATACATGTTACGTCATATAAAATGTCCTAATCTTCTAATTAAGGTCGCCAAGATTAACGAGCGTTTCACTGAAATCATACAGGGTGTGACAACACCGAACACTCCGCACTCTGGACATAGAAGTTCCAGCGACGAAGTTTGGGATACACGTTCGCAAATTTTGTTGGGAGACGTAGCTGTTTATTTCTACCTGACTTTGAAAATAAAAACGTTCCTTTATGAGATAAAAGGTCAATTTTATGAAATCTGTTAGTTATTTTTCATTTATAAAACTAATGACTGATAAAATAAATAAGAAATTTAATTAATGTCTCCAAGATTAACGAGCGTTTCACTGAAATCATACAGGGTGTGACAACACCGAACACTCTGCACTCTGGACATAGAAGTTCCAGCGACGAAGTTTGGAATACACGTTCGCAAATTTTATTGGGACACGTAGCTGTTTATATTTACCTGACTTTGAAATATAATCGTAGTTTTATGAGATCAATAGTCATTTTAATCAGTTAGTTTTTGTTAATTTATAATCTGCGTAAGAACAACACGAATGAAGGCTAAAACATGAAAATATAAATTCCGTTATTTTCACTCATAAGCAAAACACTCACAGCCGCTTTGTCGTTGTAAATGCAACCATTTGGTTTGAACATTTCATGAAGTGGACTATATCGACGAAAGATTTCTAATCATTGATTAGCCAAGGCACATCCGACAGACAACATTTCGTAATCATCGGACTGCCCGAGATTGACACTGAAGCTGAAAAGCGACCGAAACGTCGTGTTTATTTTAAATAACCATTTTAGTTTAATATACGCGCTATGTCAATCCAAAAACTAGTTTCATTCCTATGAGATGACTGAACATCTTAAGAAGGTCTCGCTCTTTAAATTATCTTAATTCGCAAAAGTTGAATAGGTACATTCTGCAAATAAACGCCACGATTCTACCTTCAATACCCACCCGTGTGTCGCCAAACGGGCGCACGATACGTCAAGTCGCCGAAATCCGTAAGTTTATCCAAGACAATGCAAGGGTAAACCCTGACAGGTTGATGGATGATTGCTTACAATTTGAAGGCTCTTAATCAAAGTGAGTGCTAGTTTTTGAACTTGATGTATGGAGACGATTCAACAAGTTTGGCAATATCTGGCGATTGATAGTTATTTTACAACGATTGTTTAATATCTGAGGCTATATAAAAATAAAAATAAAAAATAAAATAAGCTTACACTCACAGCCCCACAGTAGGTATCAACCTGTGTCGTGGGTGCCGTTGTACACATACAACACATACACAAACACCCAGACCCGAAACAAATATCTGTAGGCCATACAAATATTTTTCCCGGTGCGGGGATCGATCCCGCGACCCTTCGAATCAAACGGTCATCTCACACCGCTGGACTAACCGGGTCGTCAAATAATATGAATTATAACTATTTTGCTAGGTTCAAGCTTCACACATTATGGAAATTATGTTTAGGGATTTCATTGATTAAATATTTATATCAATTATCATGAGTAAAAACATAATAATAACACAGCCTAAGAACATATTGTCTCATTTTACGTACCTACATCAGTGAAAAATAACCATTATAAGTCATTGCCAAATACCTACTTCCTTCTCGTCACGATTAGTTAGATATCCTACAAAATATAACAAACTATAATTAATTGTAATCCAAAATAATACTCCTCGCTTTGCCAATCAGCAAATAGAGCGTGCATTACAAACTCCGCGCGTAAAATGCACAACAATTTTCCATTTTACTCCAATGGAATACTTGAGGCGTACGTAAAATTTTTGACACTTTCGAGAGCTAAATCCTTCAGTAACATTCAGTAAGCTAAGGATTATTCTTTCCAAGTCACATTTGAAAATAAACAATCAGTTATTGTATTGTTTTTAAAATGAATTTATTATTTCTCGGAAGTTAATTTGCCCCTTCCTCCACCCCCCCCTATTTACCCGTTTGCCCAAAAATCCGAAGCGTGTTCTTTTGATGTGTGTGTGTTTATTATTAACACAATTTTAAAGGTTAAACGTGGGATTAACTACGAAACGAGGAAACTTTTTAGTTTCAAGTAAGTGACAATTGAAATTTAACAACTATCAGCATATAACCCAACTTTCTTCACTTATTTTATTTTTTAAAGAATAATGGAAAGAAAAAATTGACTTCAGGCGAGACTCGAACTCGCGACCTACTGGGAATCTAGTCCAGCCGCTCTTCCAATTGAGCTACTGAAGCCCTGCCCGATTTGTCAAATCTTTCCTTCACATCTATTGCATTACTTTATGGTAGCAGCAGCGCCATCTATTACCAACTATGCTAGTTAGGCAGTTTCTTCACTTATCCGGCGTTTTGGTCGCTTTCTATCTACGTTACGTACGCCCGTTTCTGGTGACCGAAATTGTGGTTTACGCGAGAAAATCCGCGAATATGATTTCTACAATGTATGAAGCTCGTGAAAACCAGCGAAAACGTTCCAACAACTTTTTGCAACATAAGCGTCTGAATAAAAAAGGTGTATTCCATATTCAGGATAAATTCCACCGCGCGAACAGCAAGATTGGAAGCCCGCAGTTAAGTTCCGAGCAATAACATTACAGTAATGACGTCATTACACCCGCTTGCTATGAAAAGGCTGGTAGCAATTAAATTTTAATGCGATATTCCGTTTTCACTGCATTTAGAAGTGCAGCCTTAGTGCCGAACACTTTGTTCGAAAGCTAAATGGGTTTTTATGAGTTTCAACGGTAAAGCCAGACAATATTTTGCTGTTTGCCGAGTCAATGGAAGAGTAATAGTGCATCGCTACTTCATTGGTTAGTCCTTAGCTTCACTTAGTATTGTGAACGAAATAATATTAATAAGAAAGTTTTTTAATTTCCGGCTCTATAATATGCGGCACAAGGACATAATACTTTAGGCCTCAGAAAAGGCAACGCCTCTACATTGAATATATATTTTTTTTTATGTTATAAAAGTGGCAAACAAGCGTGCAGTTCACATAGATGTTAAGTGATGACTGCAGCCTATAGACACCCACACAATGACCAGAGGTCAAAATGCAAATGCGCTGCCACTCCTGAGGCATTAGGTGTTATGCCTCTGTGCCGGAAATTACAGAGCCGTACATTACCACCTGACCGGAACACGATAGTGCTGAACACTACCATTTAACGGCAAGTATGTTAGGTAATGCGGTGGTGCCTACGCCCGCGAGCTCCGTCACTGGAGCTCTACCACCAGTAAAAACATAACAGAATATGTTGATGGATGTTTGTTGCTATTTCACGTGATACCTACTGACTGGATTTTGTAATTTTTTTATGTAAATTATTTTTTTTTATATAAAGAAATTTGTAATTTGTAAATGTTTTTTTTGTAATCCATATTAAAACTTATACATCAGAATAACACATTGGATACAATTTATAAGGATACTAGCTGTTGCCCGCGGCTTGGCCCGCGTGGATGTCGTTTTATAGATAACTTAGTAGCCTATGTTCTTTCTTAAGGTCAGCTCTATCTCTGTACCAAATTTTATTAAAATCGGTTCAGTCGTTTGGACGTGAAAAGGTAACAAATAGACAGACAAACAGAGTTACTTTCGCATTTATAATATTAAGTAGGAAAGTAGGCATAGTGTGTTATACTAATACTGCGCAGACGAAGTCGCAGCCACCAGCTAGTTTTCCATAAGCATTCGTTCATAAATATGTTATCTTGCTGAACATACCAAAAAGAATAAGCCAAACATGTACAGCCACTCTTAAGTGATGTGTTTACGTTCAACAATTGATTTTTTATCTAAATTGACAAGAAAAGGACTAGAAAGAAAGAACGTTCTACTCGTAACGAAGGCTGACTGACTCAAATAGGCTGTCACCCCATTACATCTGAACCAATCAGTATGCATCTATCGTGTTGTACGTCCTACGTGTACAGAGGTTTGATGTATTTACTATACGTAAGCGAAATATGGACACTAACAAACAGTAGTCTATTTTTATAGTTTTTTTATGTAACATAGGTGGCAAATAAGCATGCAGTTAACATGGTTGTTAAGTAACTGCTTGTATTCTTGTGTCTTAGTCATTGATTGTTCAGTTTTTATATGTGTTATGATGCTACCACCACTAAAATGTCACTAGATGGTGATGTATGATCCACTTAGGTCTCAGGGGCAATGAATCTGCCTATTGACCTTTAACTTTTGTAAATATGTCTATATGCTTATGTCTATTATCTTATCATCAATGTTAACTGAATGCTTGTTAACCACTTTCATCACATAAAAAAAAACCGGCCAAATGCATGTCGGGCCATGCGCAGTGTAGGGTTCCGTAGTTACAGACTAAGAGATGTAATGAAAAAAATATATATATTTTGAAGGACTTGTTCGAAATTTTCGTGTAAAATACATTTGGTCGACTATAACTCGTCAACTTGCAAGGCCAACTTTAGTGTGATAGTTTTCCTTTTAATTTCGTTATATGTAGCTACTATCGCCGTAACGTTTGAATTTCTAACAGCAACCGTTTAGACTGTAGGGGGGGACACTTGAGTCTAACTAAAATTTGCACTTTAAAGCTTAATAGTCACGAACAGTTTACTAAATCGAAAAGTGATGTTTGTATACCCATAACATTTTTGAAAGACCTATCCAACGATATCCCATACTATATGAAAATCGAAAATTAAAAAAAATATCCGCACGTTACTAGTAGGGGAGGTTACCCTGAAAATTTTATTCACGATTTTATTCTACCACTTTGTCGGCGTGATTGAAGTGTATACTTGTGCCAAATTTCAAGTCTCTAATACGAGTACTAACAGTTTTGGCGCTAAACCGCGGACGGACAGACAGACGGATAGACAGACAGACGGAAATGGAGAAACTATAAGGATTCCTTGTCTACTCCTCCTGTTCCTCCTTAGTCGTTCACTCTTGACAGGATGGTTGTGGCTGGCGATGATGCATTTTCTGCAGATGCTGCAGCTTTTGCGATGCGTCTCCATTTGTTGCGGTCTTCAGCGTCTCGGCTGTTTTGGACTACGGAACCTTAAAAGGATTTAACTACCTTGTTTACTACGGAACCCTAAAAACTAACCGACACAAGATAATGCTGAACTCTACCATTTGGCGGCAGGTAGATGAAGTAATGCATATTCCCTTGAGCTCCTTCACTGGAACTTTACCACAAGTAAATTCACGCTCATCAATGTAAAAAGAATCATGGCAAGTTTCATACATTGATTGGTACAAAAATGTAAGAAAAAAATACAAGGTAAAATGGATTAGAAATATTATCTAGGGAACCTAAAGAATTTCTGGTACCTATTTAAAATGTTTTTAAATCATCGGAATAAAAATCGTCTTTCCGTACAACAGTAAAAGCACTCCATACTAAAGTACAATTTCAAACTTGTTATTCCGGAGAGTTAGAAATATTTTATGTATCAGGAAATGTTGTTTAGGTTCACTGGATAATATTTCCATGCTGTTTTACAGTGTACCTTTTTTTTTTCATTTTTTCTGTAAATCTTGCCATGATCCTTTACATAATATATTATACTATGTTGCCTTTAATACCTATAGTTTCAAAATATGTTTATACTTACAACAACATAAACATTTCCACTAAAATCAAACTTTCCTAAATAGCCGCGCGTGCACATTACGCTTTGTGGAAATTTAAATATTTACCAAAGTTGTCGTAGTTATTTCATACTTTGAACATTCTGAAACTCCCACCTAAATAAATATCACTATGTTCATAAAACCACAACGTAAACATAAGATGTTCCTCTAATTACCAAAATCTAATTATCTCACCACTATTAAGGTTTGGTTACAACTATGCGATTTGAGCTATATTTGTATTAAACTAGCGGCCCGCCCCGGATCAAATTTTGTAAGAAACAATCTTTGTACGTTCTACACAAACCCCAAGCAACATTTGAAACTCCTAGCACTTGTATTTCCTGAGATTTCGTGATGAGTGAGAGACCTTTCGTTTATATACATATTATATCAGTACTATATTATATCCCTCCACCAATCCGCATTGGAGCAGCGTGGTGGAGTATGCTCCAGGCCTCCCCGCAAAAAGGGGAGAGACTCGTGCCCAGCAGTGGGATGTATAATGGGTTGCCATTATTTATATTATTATATCAGTACTTGAACATTTTTTTGTGATAGAAGACGGAAACAAGCATGCAGTTCACATTGACGTTAAGTGATGACTGCAGCCTAAAGACACCAACACAAAGGCCAAGGTTTTGACCTTGGCCTTTGTGTTGGTGTCTTTAGGCTTAATGCAGATGCGTTACCACTCCTAAGGCCTAAGATGTTATGTCTCTGTGACCTATATTACATAAAAATATCTTTGTTTTTATCTTATCTTAATTATACAAGATAATTACCAGCATATAACTAACCGATGTATTTATGCACAGAATATCAGTGTACATATCACGACAATATAATAAAATTGCAATAAGGAAACCGAAGCTTAATGCAGGAAAGGAAGTTACCGAGTCTATTATGCGCCTGAGGCATGACAACAAAGTGTACACTACGTGTTTACATATTATTAACTTGAACATAACACAATGGCAATGTTTCTAAGGGCTCAGTTAAGAAAAAGCGGCTAAGTACGAGTTGGATTCACCAAGAATTATTATTATTAATCATTTATTTCAGATCACAGATCCATAGTAGGTACAAAAATAGATAATAGAATTAAAATTCAAATAAATTAAATATTACAAATCAAAACAAAATCAATATGCATCAATCAAATTACTAATTTTACATTTCATATTTTACATTATTAATAATTTTAACAAACTAAAGAATTCCTTATTAATAAAATCTCTAAACAACACAGAAGCATCACTAACAACACTTTTTCACATTAAAAATGACTACACTTAAAAATTAATATTTGTGAGTCATTGTCAATTGCTTGTTTGTCAATTGATGTATCATCGAGCAATGATTGATATATTGACAATCAAAACGTTCAGACAATACCTTCAGAATGCTATTGGGGCTGGTCCTGATCCTGCGCCCCAGGGATGTGCACCGCTTACGCATGGTTGTGTAAAAACAATCAACGCGTGTCGCCGCGAACATCCCCGACGCGCTGCAGTCACGGGGCAATCCCAACAGCCTCCTAAAGGCATTGTTATACTGGACCCGAAGGGCGTTGTATTGTCTTTGTCCATACGCTACCCACAGACTACAAGTGTAAAAAGTCGTACAAAATGCCCAGAAAAGAGTGATTTTGACTTCCCTCGAGCATTTCGCAAACCGCCTAACTATCATATTCGCTCCTACAGACAACGCCCTTCGCTCTCTTTCTATATCAGCATCGTCTGTCAGTTCAGAGGTCACTAGATGTCCAAGATATTTAAACTGCTGAACTCAAGTTAATACGGTTCCATTAAGCTTGATTGTTGGAACATCATCGGGACATTTACGACCCCTGGCCCGAAAGACCATGCATTCGCTCTTTTTTGCGTTGTTTAGCAAACCATGGGTGCGGGCGTATCACTCGCAGATAGAAATAAGTCTGGTCAAGCCACAAACTGAGGCACGCAGAAGCACCATATCATCGGCATAACTTATGTTGTTGACATTGATGCCATCTATATGGCAGCCAACATAGGTGCTGCTGAGCTCCTCAATTAGGCCATTTACGTACAGGTTAAATAGAGTAGGCGAAGTCAACCCCCCTTGCCTCACGCCACACTCCAACCTGTATGGCTCTGATGCCTCACTCGACCACCGGACAGCGTTCACTTGATTTAGATACCAGTACTTAAGAATGTGTACTAGTTCAGTGGGCATCGATGTGCTGTGTAGCTTTTGCCATAAGATATCATAAGAGACCTAATCAAACGCCCTCGAAAGGTCGAGGAAGCAGGCATAAACAGGAGTGCGTCTATTGGAATAATACTTTACTGTTTGCTTAAGGCACAATATCGCTGACTCAGTAGACAACCCTGCTCTAAAACCAAATTGGTTGTCATGAATGTTTACATACTGGCTCAGTTGTGCGTTAAGCAAACTGTCAAGAACCTTTGCTAAGACTGTTGCCAGTGATATCGGCCGGTAGTTGCTTATATCACTAACATTACCTGTTTTGCACTTTATAATCGGTACCACTACAGTTCTCATCATATCTGGTGGTAGATACGCGTGGTTTAAACACAGATTAAAGAGTAATGCTAACACTCTCGGTAAATGATCACCCGCATGCCTTAAGTGTTCAATGCTTAAGCTGTCATGGCCAGGAGATTTTCCTCGCACCATAGAATGTATTACTTTTCTGACGTCATTCGCCGTGAACCTGGTATAAATCTCCTGACCATGAGGCTCAACCACGCAGGTAGACTGCGGAGGCCCTAATGGTGAACTGCATGCTTGTTTGTCACACCCTCATCACATAAAAACGTCATATCCAAAATTTTTACAAATAAATTAACTAGATTATCTTTACCTCAATTAACTAAGCAAACATTTCCGAAAGGTCGATTCAAAGTGAACCGTATTGAATTAGGTTCAGCAACAAAGACGGTGTTCAATTAATTTGCATTAGGATTCGAACCCCGGCCGACGTACAAACAGTCCCGCAGTGGGCACTTAAAGCTTTGTTTGTTTCTAAGGTTAAACACAGATGGTGAGATTAGAATTTGCAATTTGTACTGGGACACGGTCACTTATTGTAATTGCTTGTTATTTGAATCTATCTCGATTGTAACCTTACTAATTGCTTGGAAATGGTAAGAAGTATATTCTTGTGCTTAAAAACTCACCTTTCTGTTCATAAAGATAATTTGAGCAAACATAGTATAATTTTTTTATTATTTCTCAATTGTATTACATACTGACGTTTTCGATCAAGTAAGACTGAAGTAGACAGAAGAGTTAGGCTAAAATAAAACAATAGAATGGTGCGCGAAATAAAATACGGAATATATCAATACGAAAGCATAACAAGTTAAGCTTCAGGAGTAGAAATCCTTCATCAACTGTACTTTAAAAACCGTCAAGTGTGTGTCGGGCTACGAGCATTGTAGGGTTCCGTAATTGATTTGGTTTGAATAATGTAATGAAAAAATGTTATAAATATTTTCTATGGAGTTTTTTTCGATTTGGTCGACCATCACTCGCAAACTTGTAAAGCCAACTTAGGTGCGATAGTTTTCCTTTAATTTCGTTATATGTAGTTACTATTGCCGTAACGTTTGAATTTCTAACAACAACCGTTTAGTTGGTAGAGGGGAGGACACGTGACTCAGACGAAAATTGGCACTTTAAAGCTTAATAAGTCATGAACAGTTAACTAAATCGAAAAATAATGTTAGCACACCCCTAATATTTTTAAAAGACTTATCCAACAATATCCAACACTATATAAAAAAATAAAAATAAAAAAATATCCGCGCGTAATATGTAGCGGAGATACCCTAAATAATTTTATTTTTCATGTTTTTATTCTACCACTCTGTCGGCGTGATTACGGTGTATACTTGTGCCAAATTTCAAGTTTCTAGTACCAATAGTTTTTGCGCTAAACCGCGGACGGACAGACAGACGGTCATTTCGAAACTATAAATGAGACTACACATTACCTACCAGCTTATGTGCTTGTCATTGACTAAAAATACTAGACAGGGCATGAGTTGCATGGTTCCAGTTTCCAGAAGTAAATTTTCCATACCTTCAAATAGTCACTTGACAGGTGACGTGGAACGTCTGAAATAAAATATCTGTCAAATCTAATAAAAACGGAACCCACTGTTTGTTACCGCAGTCTTCTCTATGTACTAATGTCATTGGTGCTTGCACTATTTAGTATAATAGTACCTCATATTGGGTTGCTAGAATTATAGTCAGGTGCTAATGAATCCAGACATAAAGCAGCCCTTAAGCGTAATTTCTGGCACAGTAGCAGTAGTAAATTAGCTTAAAACGGCTAACGATATGGCCCTATAGGCTGCAGTATACATAACATAAACTTATTACTAACTACACGCAGCAATAAACTGTCCTGTGGGCTACTAACACATTACTTAATCTCTATGCCGCTAAATGGTTTGGTAATTCAGTGCCATCGGTACGGAGGCATGACATCTAAAACCTTTAGAGTGGCAAAGCGTCTACATCAAAATCTCTGTTTTTACATATATGTTATGGGCCACACATCAATGTGAACAGTCTGGTTGAGTGTCACTTCATGACAAAAAAATACTTTACTATGAGAAGTACGTACGGGACCCTAAGCTTTCAATGTCCGTTTGTTTGTTACAGTATTTGCCTAGAAATCGTTTTGGGCGATTCATCAAAGTATGAACATTAAAACAAACGAAGTTATTAATTAGTTTTAAAGCAATCTTTGGGTATTAAGGGGTAAGACCATGTAAATAAATACGAAAAACAACTTCAGTTGTTATATGAAAGAAGAAAATAGTTTAGCTAAAGGGTTCAATGAGATTTTCCGTGAAAGCGTCCGCTTCCTGAGAACAGGAAGACATGCAAAACTTTTCCGCCCATTTCATTACCATAACAATATTTAGTTCCACTTCGCTGGCGCCATCGCCGGGTATTCATTAGGGAATACAGTTTTGTTATTGTCTAACATTTTTTTCATGTAACAAACAAAAATAATGTCACTGAGTAAAGTAATTGGTAAAGGGTTAACTTATGTCACTCTAAAAATGTAAGAGGAATATGTTTTATTTAAAGAAAAATGGAAAGAAAAATTTGACTTCAGGCGAGACTCGAACTCGCGGCCTACTGGGAATCTAGTCCAGCCACTCTTCCAATTGAGCTACTGAAGTCCTGCCCGATTTGTCAAATCTTTCCTTCACATTTATTGTATTGCTTTTTGGTAGCAGCAGCGCCATCTCTTGCCAACTATGCTAGTTAGGCAACCAATATAATAGACTGCAGTTTATTGAATATCGTATAGAAGTCGCTTTTACCCTTAATATTTGTTTTATATTATTTAGCATTAACACACGCTTGTGAAATATATTTTAATTAAAGAAAAATGGAAAGAAAAATTTGACTTCAGGCGAGACTCGAACTCGCGACCTACTGGGAATCTAGTCCAGCCGCTCTTCCAATTGAGCTACTGAAGTCCTGCCCGATTTGTCAAATCTTTCCTTCACATTTATTGTATTGCTTTATGGTAGCAGCAGCGCCATCTATTGCCAACTATGCTAGTTAGGCAACCAATATAATAGACTTTGCAGTTTATTGAATATCGTAAAGAAGTCGCTTTTACCCATAATATTTGTATTATAATTCACAAGCATGTGTTAATGCGAAATAATATAAAACAAAAAGAGGAATATGATGAATGGTATATCGAAGTGAGTGCAAGGTACAGAGGTGTGGGACTTCGGTAGCTTAGTGGTAAAGCGGCTGGATTGGTTATCCTGAGGTCGCAGATTCGATTCCTGCCCGAAGTCAAATTTTTCTTGCCCAATTTTCTGTATTTCCTAAATTTTACTTCACTCGCATGTGTTATTGCATAAAATAAAATATTACATCAATTGTGGTTTTGTGAGATAGGAAAACATGTCTAAATGCAGTAAACTAAAAAGCTACCAACTTGTCTTGCGATTTTTTTTCCCATAAAACAAGTGATTTGTGAGGCTGCTAATTTCATTATTTATGGTTTGACCACCTAGTTATTCGGTGAACTCTGAGGATGAGAAGAAAAACTTTTTTCAGATGTTTTTTTTTACTTTTCATCCCATTCCCGAAGTTCATCGAATAACTATAATGTCACACTTATACACATTAGTTCATATTTTAAAATTGTCAAACTTATTTCGATTAAACTTGTTACAGATTAAGAGATCCCACTGCGGAATCATTTCGTTTATCCTGATAGGCTGCAAACCTATTTTTTACGTATGGATTAGGTTTATGAACAAAGTTCTTTTCAATCAGAATGGGAATCTGAATTTTCTTTTTTTTTTTTTTATAGTAATTGAAGTGGCAAACAAGCATGCAGTTCACATTGATGTTAAGTGATGTCTGCAGCCTATAGACACCCACACAAAGACCGAGGTCAAAATCCAGATGCGTTACCACTCCTGAGGCCTAAGGTGTTATGCCTCTGTGCCGGAAATTACAAGGCCATACATTACCACCTGTCCGGAACACGATAGTGCTGAACACTACCATTTAGCGGCAAGTTTATTAGGTAATGCGGTGGTGCCTACGCCCGCGAGCTCCGTCACTGGAGCTCTACCACCAGTAAAATATACCAGTAGAATATGTCAGTTGTAAATATCCTACTAAAAAAATAAATCTAATGGAACGAAAATACGGAAGCTTGAAGAAGTTTCAGATAACGCCAATTAACCCCATCCACTTTTTGTTAAATATTTTCAATTTACGATATTAATCAACGAAGCCAAGTTCGGGCAAAGTATGATATATTTTTATAGCTCGAAGTAATTTCGTTGGTAATGAATTGGTTCCAACTTTACCGAACGTGTAAGTTTGACGAATGGCATATATCATAACTTATGGATTGGCTAAGTTCTGATGTGTTGGAATTCAAGAAAATTATTTGCTTTTAAAATGGTAACAGCTGAACCCGAAGAATCTACGCAACATTACAAATGATCGCCTGAAGTCAAATTTTTCTTTCCATTTTTCTTTAAAAATAAAATATATTTCACAAGCATGTGTTAATGCGAAATAATATAAAACAATTATTAAGGGTAAAAGCGACTTCTTTACGATATTCAATAAACTGAAAAGTCTATTATATCGGTTGCCTAACTAGCATAGTTGGTAATAGACGGCGCTACTGCTACCATAAAGCAATGCAATAGATGTGAAGGAAAGATTTGACAAATCGGGCAGGGCTTCAGTAGCTCAATTGGAAGAGCGGCTGGACTAGATTCCCAGTAGGTCGCGAGTTCGAGTCTCGCCTGAAGTCAAATTTTTCTTTCCATTTTTCTTTAAAAATAAAATATTACAAATGAATTACGGTTTTACGTATTAATAACTGGCTGTGCGCACGATTTCATCCGCATAGATGAAATTATTTTATTAAATTCTACGCACACGAAATTGCGGGCACGGCTAGCCTAAATTAAATACGTTTAAGTCAACCGCATTCAAACCCGTTTAAAAGTATTGAAGCAGTGCTTGAAGTAAAATTTCAATTGACCATATCTTTTTTTTCCCTTTGTTGAGGAAACAAAGTTTTAGCAAAGCTCTTAATTATATGTAATCATCATCACTTACACAGGTGGTGTAATCCGCATTCAAACCCATTGATTAGTTTCGAAGTTATAAGGTACCAGACAGACTGACATACAGACACTCTTCTTTAATATTTTTTGGAAAAATATTTCATGTACGACACTCGATTTTTACTGTTTAATTATATGTATTATTGGATCATCATACTGCAGCTACAATTTTTTTGTATCTGTAAAAATGAAGAAGTAATTTGATGTCTGAGAGGTGACAAGTTTTTAAAACTATCACGGATTCAGATAGATTTATCACTCCGCGCATGGCCCCGCGGCTGGTGTAGATCGGAAGCGATCTACTCGGTTAAGCGATACGGGCGCGGTCGGGTGTGTGATGGGTGACCGCTAGTGGCAAATTAAAATGCGCATTCCCGTGCTTCGGAGAGCACGTGAAGCCGTCGGTCCCGGGTGTATCGATAAACAGAAGTCGTTAAACCTTGTCGGAGGCCTTAAGGGCGGTTTGAAAACATCCGACAGCGGGTTGGCCACTAACCTGTGGCCAATTGGTAACCAACCCGCATTGGAAGTTGGTGGAGTAAGCTCCAGACATCCCCACAAAAAAAGGAGAGACTCGTGACCAGCAGTGGGACGTATAAATGGGTTGCCATTATTATCACACACATTATATGACACAGCCACTTTAATAGTCACTTCGAACATACATTTCAGCTGGGCCAAAGCTTTTAAGGGGGATATTCCATAATCGCCAAGCTTGGCATTCGGATTGACGATCGCAGTGGTAGATTTATCGCAGGACGATCTTGCGTTATTAACTTACCACCGCCCCATTGGAATGGTTTGACTGCCATTGTTCGGCAGGACAATTGCACTACTGACTGACTTTTTGACTGACAACTACGATCACTAGTGGAAGAATTCTCTTCCAGAATGTTCTTCCGCTAGTGGGTGGTGGGGTCGGCACGTTCCGAGGCCAGCAAATTTTTCATTAAACCATGCATATGTTTAGTCTAGGAATGACTGATTCGTTGGTTAATGCATATTTATTTAGGGGTTTCTGGTCATCCAAAACATTGTAAATTGTACTTTAACGTGATACAAATAAGGCACTTACCTACGTGACGGAATGGATATTTCTTCGATAGGACCTATTCTATCTCTGGTATTGTAACAAAAAAGTGACAATTAGAAGAGAGGAGCCCTCTGGTACAGGCATATTACAATGCTTAAAAGGGGACTCCAACCTATTTGTGTCATGTAAGATTTTTGATAGTGAAATAAAGATTAAAAAATATGTAAATATTAAAAGAGTAGTCGTTTACAAGTCAAGGTTAAGAAATGCTTCGTAGAACATTTTTCATTTACTTACCAGGGTTAGTGTTTATTTTTCATTTATTACAATATCGCTAGAAACAGTTCATTTTCTCGGTAAGTTCACAAAGTGCTTTACTTTGTTAAGATTAAATAAAGAAACGAGAAACTTCATTCCTGTAATCCTCTAAGGGTTAGGCGGAGATAAATGCATGCATTCAAACATACATGCATACACCCACGTTTCGCTGGCGGTTGGCCCATGTAAACAAGTGGTCCGCTTGTCACCTCCGTGCACATTATAAACACTGAGGCAGGTATTAGGTAACTTCCAAAATTTAAAAGATAAAGGCTTTTACACCTATATATATAAAGAGAGCAAAGACAACCATTACACAACATACTACACTCTTTAAAGATAGTAATGTAAACCGCGTGTATACCCAGCTTTAATTAGGTCGATTATCCACAGTATGCTAGATATACTATACATCGCTTTAAATGAGTCGATTAATCACAAAATACAGAGTATGTATTGAAATTCTTAAGTTAAAATACAAATGTATATATATCGAGAGCATCGAATACTGCCCGAAAACTGAAACTTTATACTAAAGGGAAGGAACCGAGCGTATATAATAGTTTTTAAAGAAAGAAAACCATCATGAAATGTTTTTCTTTCCTTCAAAACTATTACGATATAAATATATACCCAGCATTTTATGGATAAGTGACTTATTTAAATCGAGGTATACATAATAGTTCAAGTGCAATATTTCATTAAATAAGAAAGTACTCCTATCCTGATGCCGGGGCTATATACCTATATGCCTCAGTGCCAAAATTGCTATAAGTCTAACTCTAACTCTTTAACAGTATAAGACAGTGTCGAAGTTATGTTATCATCATTTACTACTTACTACTTACTACTTTTATTTACTGGTGGTAGAGCTCCAGTGACGGAGCTCGCGGGCGTAGGCACCACCGCATTACCTAATATACTTGCCGCTAAATGGTAGTGTTCAACACTATCGTGTTCCGGTCAGGTGGTAATGTACGGCCCTGTAATTTCCGGCACAGAGGCATAAGACCTTAGGCCTGAGGAGTGGTAACGCATCTGCATTTTGACCTTGGTCTTTGTGTGGGTGTCTATAGGCTGCAGTCATCACTTAACATCAATGTGAACTGCATGCTTGTTTACCACTTCCATTACATAAAAAAAAAAACATCATCAGCCAAAATAGTATATGATGGTAGATAGATAATACATAACATGGTAGTAGCTACGCTCGTGAACTTTTATAACGGAACTATACAATGCCAAATTGATATTATACTCGTAAATTCATAAAGAAGTATGCCATATTTCTATGAAATCAGTTCAATGGCCATAATTATTTGCCCCATACATACTAGCATAGAACACAGAAGGTTGTAATGGCATCCATTCCAAAACAACATACACTCAATAAAGCTTGCAATGCGAAGCGGGTGTATACCCCGCTTTAATTAAGTCGATTACCTACAGTATGCTGGGTATTTTAAATTTTCCATTTTAAACGTATGAAGGTGAGTGTGTAATATGTATTATCGTAAAATGTGACGGCTGTAGCGTTGGATTATGAAGAAATAAAAGTTTTATGAGCACCGACGCTTTCTACAGAGAATGTTTTGCGACTTTTTTAAATGGATTTACTTAAGTTTCTCTGTCGCTTTACTATCATGACTTCGTGTTTCTCGGAGTTGAGGTGAAATGGAGACGACTTTAATACTTTCAACAGTGTAAATAAGGCATTAGCTTGGAAAAGAAACATTAATATTAAAATAGAGTACCTAAGTAAATTAAAATTATTTTTCTCTCAGTTTTTTGAATTTTAATGTGTTTTCCAAATATTGGATTGATATTTAATCATCAATTAAAACTAGAATAATTACCTATTAAGTAATCCTTTAAGATTAGCAGCGCGTTGGCATCTCCCCTGGTATTGCAAATGTTCATAGGCGAACGGTGACCACTTACCATCAGATGGCTCACCTGGTATTTTGACATCCTAATGTCATAAAAAAATCTATATGAACTCTAAGTTTATTTACCAATAAAAAATAATTTTATTTGTTTATTTTATTTATTCATGCCAACATGTACAGCTTAAAGATAATAATATGACCTTAGTGGTTAGGTACATGCACCTTGTTAAGTCATTGCAATTGAGTAAAGCGTGCGAGAGACATTGTTTATAATAATATGTATCATCGACTATAGAAGAAGGAAGGCTGATTGGTCTGTGATATGTATACACACCAAGACATACTTAATAATTGTTATTTCATTTACGATTGTTATTGATTGAATGGATTGAATTCAATGATTATTACAAATTGGATTAAATTTTTGATATAATTATAAAAATAATAGATATTATTGTAAAGGTTAAAATTTATTTACAGCTAAAAATAATTAAAAACAAATTGTAAATATTATAATAGAATTAAATAACAATAATCAAAAGGTTTATTATAATTAGTTACTTAAAATACATAATATCACAATACAATGAACGACTAGATTGGATCTTGAAAAAATTCATTAACTGAATAGTATCACTTTGTATGTAGATAATGTATAATAATTTATCATAAAAATTATTGTCTTTGGTCTCGTTTTTGATAACTTCCGGTATTCTATTATATATTGTGATTGCTTTGTAGTGGGATCCATTTTTAAACATCTGCATTTTTGCTGTCGGTAGCTGTAGTTTTTTTATTTCTTCTTGCACTTTTGCAGTATTGGTAATATTTTTCTTTATGTCATTTGCGGCTTCAAGAATATAATAAATATACGGAATTATTATTACTAATCATGAATGCATGATTCTCTATTATTTTCATGGCGTAAAAACGTATTGACAAAAGAACGAGCTCTGGTTGGCAAACACAATCACAAAATTCACAAAAAAGGTCAAACCGACCGAAATTGAATTTATTGAAAACAAAATGAAATTCAATCAATGCGAACTGAATTCAGCCGGGTAACAAGTGAAAAGTCAATGTTTGCGCTAATCAGTGGTAAAAAGTTGCGGGCTTTGTCACAAATAGGACAAAATGTGGAAATGACGAAGATGTGCAAATTTAAATTATCACATTTTTCACGTTTTTTTAAATGTAATTAATATAATAGAGCTCCAGTGATGGAGCTCGCGGGCGTAGACACCACCGCATTACCTAATATACTTGCTACCGCTAAATGGTAGTGTTCAGCACCGTCGTGTTCCAGTCAGGTGGTAATGTACCTACGGCCCTGTAATTTCCGGCACAGAGGCATAACACCTTAGGCCTCAGAAGTGGTAACGCATCTACATTGTGACCTTGGTCTTTGTGTTGGAGACTATAGGCTGCAGTCATCACTTAACAACGATGTGAACTGCGTGCTTGTTTACCACTTCCATTACATAAAAAAAGCTTCCCTTTAATTAAGAGGGATATACCATAATCGCCACGCTTGGCAAGCAGTTTGACTAACGCAGTTACCGTATTAAGTAGTAGGTACCTACAAAACGCTGCTTGATTGCAAGCGTTTGCTTATGTAGAAATATCAATAGGTTCACCACATAAGGACCATGAATGTAACTGTCGAATAATGTATTGATATTTCTACATTAGCAAACTAATGTAGAAATATCAATAGGTTCCCACATAAGGGCCATGAATGTAACTGTCGAATAATGTATTGATATTTCTACATTAGCAAACTAATGTAGAACTATCAATAGGTTCACCACATAAGGGCCATGAATGTAACTGTCGAATAATGTATTGATATTTCTACATTAGCAAACTAATGTAGAAATATCAATAGGTTCACCACATATGAATGAATGTAACGATTAAATGCATTCGACATTGGTGAAGGTATAGATCCACCCAAAATCCACCAATGTAACCACTAAAAAAAGTCAAGTTTAAGCTGTCACCTGCCCACTGCCACTTGAGTTTCGCTATTCGGTGAGCTACGAGTATGTCGGTAACTTTGGTTCTCATGCGGATCTCCTCATTTCTCCTCCGAGCATAGCCCTCTCCATTGCTCTCTGAGTGACCTTGAGCCTTCTTATGAGGCCCATTGTGAGCGTGAATTTTCACCTACTGGAAAAGAATTCTTTCACTTGTGCAGTCAGCCAACCGAACAATAGCCGTCAAATCATTCCAATAGGGCAGTAGTAAGTGCAATAACGCAAGATGGGCAGCAGCGTCCTGCAATTAAACTACCACCACTACGATCGCCAATCCACATGCCAAACGTGGCGGTTATGGCATATCCTTGGGACCAAAGCTTCCCTTTAATGGGGATATACCATAATAGCCAGCCGTATTAAATAGTAGGTACCTACAAAACGCTGCTTGATTGCAAGCGTTTGCTTATGTAAAAATATCAATAGGTTCACCACATGAGGGCGATGAATGTAACTGTCGAATAATGTATGTTTGTATGTATGCTTGAATATATGCATTCACCTCTGCCTACTCATTTGGAGAAAACAGGCGTGACGTTACGATTAAATACATGCGATACTATCCGACCCGGCAAACTTCGTATTGCCTCAAAATGAATATGTAGTTTTTACTATTTCCCTTCAATTTCTTTATATTTTCTTAGCTTGTAAACCTTCCCTAAGCTTTCAAAAGTCATTCAAAATTAGCCAAATCGGTCAAGCCGTTCTCAAGTTTTAGCGAGACTAACGAACAGCCATTGATTTTTATATATATTGGTGAAGGTATGAATCCACCCGAGATCCACCAATGCAACCAGAAACTAAAAAAAGTCGAATTCAAGTTTATCAAGCATTGGATGTTGTTTCTTAAACTCCTCATAAAGTTAGTGAGCACACAATAAAAACGCTCACTCATATAAGAATCTCAGTTATTTGTTATTCGAGAAAATGTTGGCTTAGGAGTAACGTCCCGAGAGTGGCTTTGTAGGAATTTTCTGGAAATGTCAAACCGCTCGTGAGAGGGATACAAAAGTTTGGTCGGGCCTCTAATAATAGTATATTTTTCCATTTAGAAGACTTCTGTGTGATTTAGGTTACTCATCCGAAATGTCATTTTAGGTAAATGTGTTTTGATGTATGAGTGGAGACTGCCACTTGTGAAATGGGTGTGATGGTCCTAGTCCGACCAATTTATTTACGTATTGCATATTGTATAGCATATTTTAGTAGAAACACTTAAACAGGTATTCTGCAATGTATGGCTTCGTAATCTTATTGGTAGTAGAGCTCCAGTGATGGAACTCGCGGGCGTAGGGACCACCACATTACATAATATACTTGCCGCTAAATGGTAGTGTTCAGCACTATCGTGTTCCGGTCAGGTGGTAATGTACGGCCCTGTAATTTCCGGCACAGAGGCATAACACCTTAGGCCTTAGGGGTGGTAACGCATCTGCATTTCGACCTTGGTCTTTTTGTGAGTGTCTATAGGCTGCAATCATCACTTAACATCAATGTGAACTGCATGCTTGTTTGCCACTTCCATAACATAAAAAAGTTATAATAACAGAGACATAACAACGTAGGTCTCAGGAGTGGCAACCTTCTGACCTCTGGTTTTTGTGTAGACGTTTATCAGCAGTCATCACATTACATCAATGTGAGCTACATGCTTGTTTGCCATCTTCCGTCCATTAAAATTACTAAGTAGCAATTTTTCATTTGATCTCAATAAACATTTGCCTTGAATGTTCTGACAGGCATTGTTCAAGTACTAAATATCTTCGATACCGTGCAGCAGTAGCATATAGATATTATGAAACGGATTTATCAGTATTTTATAGATAATCTATAGCGGATAATTATAAAAGTAACCAAACACTGTAACAACGCCCTATTGGGCCCCTGTTGGGCTCTCTCGGCAAGATAGTAAGTATTTTTTGTATGAATGTGGCAACAAGCATGCAGTTCACATTGATGTTAAGTGATAATTGCAGCCTTTTGACACCCACACAAAGACCTAATCACCCCTGGAACCTAAGGTGTATTGTCTCTGTGATAGCTATTACAGGGCCGCAGAGGCATAAAAATGTTTGTTGTCGTAGGTGTGTTCTACTGGTGGTAGAGCACCAGTGACGGAGCTCGCGGGCGTAGGCACCACCACATTACCTAATATACTTGCTGCTAAATGGTAGTGTTCAGCACTATCGTGTTCCGGTCAGGTGGTAATGTACGGCCTTGTTATTTCCGGTACAGAGGCATAATACCTTAAGCCTCAGGAGTGGTAACGCATCTGCATTTTTACCTTAATCTTTGTGTAAGTGTCTATAGGCTGCAGTCATCATATAACATCAATGTGAACTGCATGCTTATTTACCACTTCCATTGCATAAAAAAGTATGTTATTATTTGATCATTATTTAGTTTATTCGTTGGTACTACTATTTTACTATCTTTAGTACCACAACCCTAGAAAACATAACATAAAATAGCATTTACTATTGTCATAAAATATCCGAAATTTAACTATACCGCCCTAAACTTTGGTGATTAGGAGCTAAAAGAGCAAAACACGAGTCCAGATTAAAAAAATATTGCGCCATGTTTACTTGGTTCGCTAAGAATGTTTCCTCTCAGTAAAACTTCTGGCGGAATATACCCGAACTTCGGAAGTGTAATGGGTCTCAAAATTGACAAGGATATTGTGTCGCCACGTATACTTGCTGCCAACTTTTTTTATTTCTATTATAACGAATCCTTAATGAGGGGCTGTGGTTTTGTCTGTTACTTTCAGAACTTGTGGTGCCATTTTATTTGTAAACAGATGTTGCAGTGGTCAAGTAAATTTGTTCTTTGTATCGAGTGACCGGGTACATAAAATATTTGTGTAGACATTTAAAGATATGCTATGCATAGGTATATATTACTTTGTTTTTTTATGTTATGAATGTGGCAAACAAGCATGCAGTTCACATTGATGTTAAGTGATGATTGCAGCCTATAGACTAACACAAAGACCAAGGTCAAAATGCAGATGCGTTATGCATGCATATGGGCTATGCTCGGAGTTTCTCTGCGAGATCGAATCAGAAATGAGGAGATTCGCATGAGAAACAAAGTAACCGGCATAGCCCACCGAATAACGAAACTCAAATGACAGTGGGCAGGTCACATAGCTCGCAGAACTGGCGGCCGTTGGGGCAGAAGAGTGGCGTGGCGACCGCTTACCGGAAAACGAAGCGTAGATAGGACACGAGATGGACCGGCGACCCGGTGTAATCTCAGGATCGTTCGTTATAGCATTCTTTGGGGAAGGCCTTTGTCCAGCAGTGGACGTCTCTTGGCTGAAATGAGGTGGTGATAATTCTTCTGCTGGTGTGGGTTGTGGAATCGTCACGTCACGACACTAATTTTGGATTACTGTGCAAAAGCTATTGATAAGAGACATTATTATGATTGCAAATGTAATATTTATCAATTATTTTATGAGTAGAAAATAAAACAACTACCATTTTATTAAATTGTTTTTAATTTCTGATACTATTGTATGTGTTGTCAAATAAATGATTATATAGGTATTCAGTCATTTCATTATCGTAGTCTATCAAAATGAATGCCTACTAATTGCAACTTTTTTTCCTTTATTAGTCTTTTTTATATTCTATAATCTGTTTTCATTCATTGTATGCTAATTGCGGTTTTAGTTCCTTATTTTGACAATACTTTTTTTTAATTAGAAATCCAACAATTTTTGTAACTAATTAGCAATCACATCATATAATAGTCAAAACCAATTTCATGTTTTCCATAGGGAAATAATTCCTATTTAACATTAATAAATATTAGCATCACAAAGAACAATGGAGACCCGTAGAACATCAGTGACCTTAAAAATATATATTCCTTGATTAACAATCATTAAACGTTTTATTTAGAATCTCTCATTTCAAAATTATTAAGATCTATAAAATAAATTCGCTAAGGAGAAACGTGAAAAAATACCTGATTAAAAACATAATAATTTGAGGTTAGGTATGTGTGTCATCACGAATATACTATGTTATTGAACTACCTGAGAATATATTTTATCTTAGTATAATCTATTGTATTTTATTCGTATAGGCCTTAGTAAAAACTGTTACGGACCTCTCGCTTTTTAAAGGTGGCTAACAAGCATGCAGTTTACATTGATGTGATGACTGCAGCCTATAGAGACTTACATTAAGACCAGAGGTCAAAATGCAGATGCGTTGCCATCCCTGGGAACCCAGTTGTTTTGTCTCTGTAATAGTTATTGCGGGGTCATATATTACCATCTAACCGGAATACGATAGTGCTGAACACTACCATTTGGCTGCAGATGGATTAGGTAATGCGGTGGTGCCTACGCTCTCGAGTTCCTTCACTAGAACTCTATTACGCATGATTTTAGGTATCTTACTTATTATCTTTACTTATTCATTCTTTTACTCTCAATAATCTGTACAAATTCTTATTTCATTTTTTCTAATAGCTTGGCATTAATAAATACCTAGTACTTAAAGTGCTGTAAACAAAACTTACTTAAGCGAAAAATTAATTAATTTTTTACATGAAACAATCACCATACTTACTGACTTTTCCAAATTACGCCAATCAACAGAATCAATAGTGAGACAAATCGATTCTCCCCGATAATCGAGTAAATTAGAGAATTGTTTTACGGTACTATAGGAACGGAATTAGTGGATAATTAAAGTGGTGATTAAATCGGGTTATCGACTAGCACGCTTAAATTTCACCACAATTTATAATGAATATACAAGATTATTGGTATGTCATGGAATGTATTAATACAGTGTGCTCAGTACCCGATTCTCGTACAATAAACCTATATTATGTGTATTAAAAATCCGTACCGTCTTCTTTTATGACCGCCAAACTAATCCAACAAATTAGATAAATCTTTCTTTATTGTATTCATTATTGTTAAGAGAAGGTTCATATAAAAAAACTAAAAATGGTAAAAAAACGAAATAAATATATATTTTTTTAATTTTATTTTAAATCTTAGGCTTTTGACAGCAGGTATACTGACTAAGTTCGCCTGGTCAGCTTGTATCATATAAATAAGAAATGACGTTTGTTAGTCTCACTAAAACTCGAGAACGGCTGAACTGATTTCACTAATTTTAGTTTTGAAATATTCGTATAAGTCCAAAGTAGGTTTAAAATGTAAGATATGAAAAAAAATAAGGAAAGTAAAAAAAATGTGATGGTCCCATACGATTACACAGTTCGTACCTGTCAAATCATTGACACATTATTTAATAACGCATACCTACTAACTAACCCGCCAATCAGCTAGTAAATTACATAATTTTCGTAGCTAGCCAGACTGAAACAATAATCTAGATGAGTCAGAAGTGAGTGAAATGGCAAATTAAAAACAAGGCCGTAACCATGGCAACCCATGACGCGGACAATCGATAACATGGCTTAGTTTCCATTGACACACGTGAAACCAAGTATAATAAATCTATGCGTGAAGCCAACAACGACTATTTTCCTTATTATTCACAAAGAAAAGAAGTCATTATATTATTAGTAATGGTAATAAACGGTATACCTAAGAGGATTAGACTAAAAGAAAAACGTCAAGAAAAAAAATGTATGATCCGCCCTGCCCTTGTAAATTATTTTTTCAATCTTAGAAGATTTAATTAAGACTTAAATCAATAACTCATAAGATACTAATAACTTCATACACGAAGCGTGCCGCCTGTCTATTAAAAATGCCTTTTAATTTACGTACAAACATTAACATTTAATCTGAGATGGAAGGTTTTAGAATTTTCTTTGATACGTGCAAATAAAATATTTATAGCTTAAAATCTGCTGAATCTACGATTATTGGTTTGATTCCCGCATGAAGAAGTGTATGGCATTTAGGTTATTACAGTATCCATGTATGCATACATTACTGGATTTAGACTTTTACCTAAACACATCCCCACACTTCAGCTGAAAGACGTCCACCGCTGGACAAGTCTTCTCCAAATACGCTTACATCAGTTGTGTTTATTAAGGGAGAATAAGCCATTATCGCCCCGATTGGCAGGCGGATTAGCAATCGCAGTGGCGGTAATTTTTTTTCGGGTCGCTACTGCTCATCCCACGTTATTATATTTTCTACTACCCTATCATCCTACTAAAAGAAAGTACAGGAAACTCATTCAATCCTCTAACACATTGTTAACACCTTAAAACAGTTCAATAATACATGATATATCATGACATACATATACACCTGAACTCAAAATGCATACCTAATCCACTCTATACTCACCTTTCATCTTGATATTGACTTAAATCGTAGCGAGGACATCTGTCAAGTCATCCACAACAATACTTACTCCTCTTGTATAAATATACAAAGGAGGTGAAAAAAAACTACCTTATTGGAATAGATTGGCAGTCATTGTTCGGTTTACCAACTGCCGTGCCTTCTATCTACATCTCTGAAGATATACAGAAGAAAAGTACTATAAACTAATCTAAATAAAAAAGTTTGAACTGGAGCACTTCATAACTTTAAAACTTGATTGCATTTCAAGATTGTTATATAGAGTGCCATCAAACAAAACCACGGTATTTCAAGTAGAAAAATGATATTACTTAACATTGTGTTACATTGCAGTAGAGTGTTTTCTTGCCACAATACAATATTTTCACGTTGACTCGTCAGTTTCCTGTGAAATACTGCTGCTGCTACTAGAATAACATTTAAAACTTGCTAGGGCTGTCTCTTGCTGTAAAACTACTGATTTCTAATGTGTGTGGGAGCACACAATACTCAATTGCACAGACCCAGAAAAAGTATGTTTGTTTCATGAAGGTTTAGAAAATGTACATTTTTGCTATGATGTAGTAAATCGGATTTTTTGTTATGAAAGTTGCCATTTGTAAGCCAAATATAAATAATTTCTAGCAAGGGCATAACGACTTCGGCCTCAGGAATGACAATCCATCTAAATTAAGATCTATCTATCCATCTCTTGTTAGATGTTTATAAACTAGACCCAGAATTGACTTACCATCAATGTGAACTGTATACTTGTTTGCCACATTATGAGTATTTTTGTTTTATATTATTTTGTTTATTGTTCATAGTGTTATTCCGCATAAACACAATGCGAAATGCTTGTAAATATATTTTTAAAGAAAAAAGGGGAAGAAAAATTTGACTTCAGGCGAGACTCGCGGCCACTGGGAATCTAGTCCAGCCGCTCTTCCAACTGAGCTACCGAAGTCCTGCCCGATTTGTCAAATCTTTCCTTCACATTTATTGCATTGCCTTATGGTGGCAGTAGCGAGTATTTTTGTCAATTTTCACATTCAGTTTGCACCAGTGAAGAAACTGCAATACAGTATAGTTATAATTACAATTGATGTCATTATATGACAAAATATTTTTTATAACTATAGAACAAATACTTTTCAACTAGGTATGTGAAGTAAATTATCTTGGTTAAGTTAATAGCTAATAACAATAATATGGTATTCATTACTCCAGCCAAGTGACGTCCACAGCTGGACAAAGCCTTCCCCAAAGACGCTTACAAGTGTTGTGCATCATAAGGGGAGAATATGCCACTATCGCCACGCTTGGCAGACGGATTGGTGATTGCAGCGACGGTAGTTTTATCGCGGAACCCTGCTGTAAATCCCGCGTTGTTAATTTCACTACCGCCCTATTGGAATGGTTTGACCGCCATTATTCGGTTGACTGACCGCACTAGCGGAGGAATTCTCTGCCAGTAGAACAAAATTTTTCCGCTAGTGGGCGGTGGGATCATCGCGTCCCGACGCCAGAAGAAATACAGGGTTATTTGTAACAAGCGCATAATTCTTAAAGGGAGGCTTTGGCTCATCAAGACTAGCACTTTTGAAATACAACTTTTTCTAATTCAATATTTTTTTCCATACAAAAATAATAAACAGAATTTGCAGTTCTAATACTTCTTAACTTCACGTTACATGAACAGCTGACCTATGTAAAAATATACCTATGAAACGTATTACTAACAATTGATAGAAGTCCCATTTGAAACGATTTTATTTCTTATCATGTGATGTACTGCGTTTTGGCAAAAGTCATAGTATAAAAGTTGTTAGTCTTAACGTACCTAACTCACCTTTGACGATTTATGCGTTAGATATATTTAACCCTGTATATAGTATTATTTGGTTGCAAATGTTGGCCAACCCTGTTTTATTTGACGATGTATTACAAAATAAAATGTTTAGGACGTCAAGAGCGCCATGTTGTAGTCTTTTTAGGATTTTGAAGTTCTTGAAACAATCTCCTAACTTAGGTTGAAGTTTAAATGAGTAACGTTGACAGCTACTATGCTATTTTAATGTGCTACTCGGGAACTAGACGGTGGACTACATGAAAACTTTGTGTGTTGGTAATAAATGCTGTTTGATTAATTCAGACAATTTTAGATAAGTAGAGAATTCTCGAAAACCATGATATGGTCAATCGTTATGTGGTTTTGATGTATGGCTTCGTAATAATCACAGAGGCATAACATTTTAATCACACGTATTTATGTATCTATAGGCTACATATTCTAATCTATCTGCCACCAAATGATAGTGATTAGCACTATCGTGTTCCGGTTAGATGGTAATAAATGGCCTCGTATCGTATCGTGGCAACGCATCTGCACTTTGACCTTTGGTTATTGTTTAGATGTCTATAGGGTGCAATTGTCACTTAACATCCATGTGAACTTCAAGCTGGTTTTCCACCATCATTAGTGACAGTATACTATAAAATAACTTATTCGTAGCCCTGAAGTTATGTTTGTATTACTTTGTATACTTATCGTATCACGCACTCGGCGCACGCGCGTCGTATTCCTATGGAAACGGAGCCAACCCAACATGTATATTTTAACGTCGTATGACGCGAGCGCAGTGATCGAACGAATTAGGTTAGGATCGCACGTGTTGAATCGATTTTACAATGGATCCGATTAATCTTTTGGAATTAGACTCGAGTGGTGTGAAAGTGTTTCTTGACTCGTTCGACCATGTGTTCTCGGATTGCGATGGTGAGTGCATTCGTATAATCGATAATTCGTTTCCGTGTTGACATAATAGTATCGATGTTTGAAGAGGAAGTACATAAGTAAATAATAACAGATGATACACGGAAAATTATACGAAGCAGTTATTTTTAAGCACATTATTAATTATAGTTATGCAAGTTATGTTATTGAATTTGCATAATTATGTGGTCATGGAAATTATTTTTATATACTTACCTATTTAATCTTTTTAATAAGCTTATGATTTTATCTCAGGTGTAGTAGGTATGTATAGATAAAATATTTAAATAAAACTAAACTTCATTAAAAAATTTCCTGGTCTTATTTTATGCCATATGATTATTGTAATAAAAATAAAATCGCATCGTCTGATGCGTGTTAACTATTGTATTTTGTTTTATATAAATATGCATAGTATAGTGCCCTAGTGACGGTGCTTGCGGGGTTAGGCACCACCGCATTACCTAATCTACTTGCCGCTAAATGGTAGTGCTTAGTGATATCCTTGTAACCTACAACATTGGAGTGGCAAAGCACATTGAAATGTCTGGCTTTTATGTTGATGTTTATTGGTTACAATAGGTATATATTTACCATCAAAATGAATTATATGCGTTTGTTTTTTACCACTTGATGATATAAAATGTCTTCATAGTTAAAGTTACCCTACCAAATATACTGCTCGAATAAAACTAATCAATTGCTTAAGGACTTTTTTCAGGTCTTTCATATGAACAAGATTATTAGTAGAGATTAGTGCTCTGTCTTTTTCCACCTTTCAACTCAACTTAAGAAAAAACACATAGATTAACTAACTAATCGACGGCTAAGCTGCTTTATCAATACCTTATAAATAAATTTATTAAAGGAATAATCATTGATATAAATAGATCACCCTGTAACTAATCTATCTCTTTCAAATCTGTAGTGTAATCATAGAGGAAAGTAACCAAATATGGAATAGTATCCTAATATGGAATTTCTTGATTTCTCCGAAAATATAAATATGAAACGCAATTCACGACCATCTTCTATTTCACTGGCTCTCTTTACTATCGCACTCACGCCTTTGTGCCGGTCGCGCAAACGACACGCGTGTGGCAGATGAGTTTTGTTTTATCGTCACGCAGAAAATTTTGGAGGTATATATTGTCAAGTATTATGCATGAATATAGACTTGTTATTCTATTGAGTATATCGATATTACGTTTATATTCATATTTTGTGACCTTCTGTTTTTAAAATATTGTGTTTAGAAAAAATGTTAATACTAATTTGAACGACAGTAAAAATCCAAATAAGGACAGTCTGACATCTCCTGACTCTGCTTATGCTGAATGTGTGTTTTGCCAAAGACATTTTTCCTCGGATACCAGTGGAGAGAACTGGATTAAGTACATAATGTGTGGGTTCTGGGTTCATTATGATTGTGCTGGTCCAGAGTTTGATACATGGATAGTTTGATACTGTGACTTCTGCAAGTGAATGAAGCTTACCTCTTTAATTTTTTACAATTTTTTTATAATAATAAATAAGTTTGTTTGATCTCATTGATGTTTATATCTATTTTTGTCATTAATATGTTGGTATTTGCATATATTCCATATATGGGTACCTATTCCATATTTGGTTACTAATTTGTGATTTTGTTTTAGTGTTCAATTTAATTTTGTTAATTGAGATGCTTCATAAAAGACTGTTAATTCGTACTTATAAATATATGACTGATTTGTTTTTTTTTTTTTAATCTCTATAAAGTTATTGCTTTATACCCCCAAAACAAAATGGTATTCCATATTTGGTAACTTTCCTAATTAATTTTTTTTATGTTACTTTTTATAAACATAATTACATCTGTAATACCTATTTATTTTTCGCAATAACACATGCGAGTGAACTTTTGAAATTAAAGAAAACACGGAACGGTAGCTTAGTGGTAAAGCGGCTGGACTGGTTATCCTGAGGTCGCAGGTTCGATTCCTGCCCGAAGTAAAATTTTTCTCCCCGTTTTTTCTTTAATTTCTATAATAACATCTGTTAATCCAGCCTGTATCCTTGTCACTTGACTATAATCATACTGTAATGGACCTTACAATAAAGTCGATTAAAAGACATTGTGAGTCATGACCTCTGTGATTGGGGCGAATTGTATGTGTAGTTTAGAGTAATACGAGCATAGGCGTAACCAGAGGGTGTCATGGACGGGGGCAACTACACCCATACCCAGACCCAAGCTACACCCTCAACAATTAATTAATAATCACCTAATTTATTGAGTCTTGGCTTCCGATACTAGAATGTGCCATTTTTGTCGGTATTGCGCTGTCTCTCGCCAGGCTAACTCATTCTGGGTCACGTCGCCAATAAAAAAAAACCAACCAATTAATTTATAGCAAATTTTACAGATATCTGCCATTAATCAACCTGCCCTCACCCCTTTTTAAAAGTACTCAATCGGTCTTCTACATCTGACTATCGCTGCTAATGAGCTGTGGCAAATGGACATACAGACATTAGTGAATTTAAAAGCGTTCCGTTTGTTCATTTGCGGTTTTTTTAGCCAGGGCAAAATGCCTTACGCGTACTTACCTCTGAGGCCTCTGAGAGAGGGGTGAGTTATGTGGGACTCTGAGACAAGAAAAAGACACCCATCTACCCACTAAAAACTTTGAGTATTTAAACTCGTCCGGCTTCATTTAAAGCCTAAAAACCTTGTTTTTCCATATTTAAAAGTTTGATATCCTAGACTCTTTCAAAGATATTCAGGTCAAAGACGAACGAAGGAAGTTCATAAACAATTCAAAAGGAAAAAATATGCATAATCACTGCAGTTAAATATATTATATTTAGGTATTAAATAAAAACTGCATTAGGTACCTACAGCCGTCAAAGTAAATAGGTACTGTAGCAATTTTATTTCTGTACATATTATCTTTCATCATTTATTTAAATAAATTATCGTCATACCTTTTATTGATAATTTATTTGGACGTTTATTTGTTCAATAAAACTAATATTATACGGATTTAATATTGTTTCTTTTGGCATAAACCATTACATCTCCTACCAAAGACATTAGAATATTTCTTATATTCTAATGTCCTTGGTATTTTCCTTGTCTTATACCATTCTCATGGAAGACCAGCTAGTGGTGAATTGTTGGAAATTATTTCTACGTCTACAAAGCAATAACATTTCGAGTTTCTTCGAGGGAACTGGGTTTCCCTTCGTCTCCCATGTGGCTAGACTGAGCATCAGGTTTCTGACCTCTGGATTGCCTTTATTGGACGGTCATAGTGGGGTGCGAGAAGTAAAGTCCTCAAAGCCGAATTTCGGTGACGGCGACCAATCTCAACAGAGACTAGCCTCTAACGGAATGTGAGAGATCGGATGCAGGACCGATAACGTCACCGGCTCTCCGAAGGATGAGTACCAAACTCCGGGCTACTACTGGGAATACCTTCACAGAAAAAACCCAATAAAGAATTTTCCCGACCTGATGAACAAACCCGGGATCTTGAGCTTCAGCATCGCAATTGCTACCACTTAATAACTATCACAGAGACATGACACCTTAGGATTCAGGGGTGGCAATGCATCTGCATTTTGTCTTCTGGTTTTGTAGATGTCTATAGGCTACAGTCATCACTTAACATCAATGGGAACAGCAGGCTTGTTTGCCAAATTTCTAACATTAAAAAAAAATCTAGATAACAGCTGTTATTTACATTACTGCAAGAGCCATACACTCATACAACTGGAGGCAGAAGAGTCACTTTTTCAATCAATCCACGCCGAGTCTTCAAACAAGTACCGCTCGACACTCTCAGCCAGAATTACACCTTACTTTCTGCATTCAAAATAAGAAATAAATGATATCTATAAAAATAGTGGTAGAGCACGTGACGGAACTCGCGGGCGTAGGCACAACCGCATTACCTAATCTACTTGCCGCTAAATGGTAGTGTTCAGCACTATCGTGTGCTGATCAGTTGGTAATGTACGGCCCTGTAATTTCCGGTACAGAGATATAATACCTTAGGTATACCTCAGGAGTGGCAACGCATCTACATTGAAATCTCTAGTTTCATGTAGATATGAATAGGCTACAGAATTACTTACCATCAATGCCAACTGTAGGCTTGTTTGCTACTTCATAACATTAAAAAAATTGCTTCCATGTGAAGCGGGGTGGGACGGTAGTATGTCATATAAACGTGGGAAAATACTTAAGTTTAAACAGCCTTGTCATTCGCACGTGCGCTTTTTGTTGCATCAAGGTTAAATTTAATAAATTCATCAATGCAGACAAATAACTGTTATTAAATCACTTGTAGCCTATTGACAGTGTAACTTTAATATTTTACTTGTGGTAAAGCTCCAGTGAATGAGCCTGAGGACGTAATTAGTGCCTATTTCTTAAGCCTGTAACTTAAACTGCCTCGGTAGCCTAGTGGTAGCAGGCCACTACTACTACGCTGAGATCCTTGGTTCGATTCCCGGGTAGGGGGTTATCAGAGATAATGGTGTAAAGTCCTTCATCTCTGGTTCAATTGGGATTTTTCAATTTTCTGGAAGTTTCCCAGTACCTCGAAGTTTGGTAATGTGCCCGGAGACATCAAAAGGCTCGCCACCACCCACATGGGCCAAAAACGTTACCGGCGAATCGTGGGTGTTTGCATGTATGCTTGAATGCATGCATTTACCTCTGCCTACCCCATCGGGATTACAGGCGTGAAGTTACGTTTTTTTACTTCAATTTCATTTCATTTCATTTTATTCATTTCATTCATTTCATTTCATTTCATCGGAGAAGTGTCATATTATCATGACACTTATACGTTGAGGACGTAAATAGTTGAAGTCCACCCATGAATTTTACTGGTGGTAGAGCTCCAGTGACAGAGCTCGCGGGCGTAGGCACCACCGCATTGCCTGATATACTTTCCGCTAAATGGTAGTGTTCAGCATTATCGTATTCCGGTCAGCTGGTAATTTCCGGCATAGTAAGCACTTCTTTTTTTTATGTAATAAGAGTGGCAATTGTGTGGGTCATTGTGTGGGTGTCTATAGGCTGCAGTCATCACTTAACATCAATGTGAACTGCATGCTTGTCTGCCACTTTTATTACATTAAAAAAGTACCCCTCCACCCACCAGTGGGTTAGGCCAGTGGGTGCACGGGTATAACCCAAATATGGTGGTCCAACACGAATCATCCCGAATGAAAAAGTTACGAAAGGAAAGGAAGCAAATCAAATATTTGTATGACATAAACAAGATTCCGCAAGGTCAATGTTTATTATCAAGTCGGTTACATCAGCTTGTTATCTATGTACCGTGAATCTGACCTACTTCACCGTATTACCACAGTACAAATGTGAACAGTATGGAAACTACGCACAAAATGTTCGAAACGACACAATAACACAAAATTGCGCATCGATGTAGCGAGTGACTCAGTACTGCAGCACCGCAGAACCGGAGGCCTCGTCGATGCGCTTGTTTGCGTGAGTGTGACGTTTCAACGTTTTGTACGAAATTTCCACACTGTTCATATTTGTACTGTGGTATTACTATCGTACTGTCGTTTATAAGGTTTTTTTTATGTAAGTAAAAGTGGCAAACAAGCAGGCAGTTTACAATGTTAAGTGATGACTGCTGCCTATAGACACTTACAGAATGATCAGAGGTCAAAATGCAGATGCGTTGCCACTCCTGAGGCCTAGGGTGTTATGCCTCTGTGCCGGGAATTACAGTATACTTTTATCCCATTATGTATACTTTTTAGGGTTCCGTAGTAGTCCGTAGGAACCCTTATAGTTTTGCAATATCCGTCTGTCTGTCTGTCTGTCCGTCCGCGGTTTAGCGCAAAAAATATTGGTACTAGAGACTTGAAATTTGGCACAAGTATACACGTTAATCACGACAACAAAGTGGTAGAATAAAAACATGAAATATAAAACTATTTAGGGTACCTCCTCTACATGTAACGCACGGATATTTTTTTAATTTTTGTTTTCTATATAATGTAGTTTATCGTTGGATAGGTCTTTTAAAAATGTAAGGGGTGTGCTAACATCATTTTTGGATTTAGTTAACTGTTCGTGACTTATTAAGCTTTAAAGTGCCAATTTTCGTTAGAGTCAAGTGTGTCCCCCTCCTCTACCAACTAAACTGTTGTAGTTAGAAATTCAAACGTTATGGCAATAGTAGATATATAAATAACGAAATTAAAAGAAAAACTGTCACACTTAAGTTGGCTTTACAAGGTTTCGAGTAATAGTCGACCAAATGTACCTAATTCACTCAAAAATTTCAAACTGCATAGAAAATATTAATATTTTTTTTATCAAAATTAATAACTCGGAACCTTATACTACATGTGGATCGACACGCACTTGACCGGTTTTATTCCCTTTATTAATCCTGTGAGGGCAGTTATTAAATGAATTTAGTCTGTTAAATTTGCACTTGAAGAAACTGGCCCCCAATTCCGCCCATTAAAGATCTTTGACCCGACTTGTAATCGTTCTACTTACTCTCTTGTATAAATCTCTTCGCTGTTATTTTGGCATCACTAAAAAGTTAAAAATAACACAGTTCTTACACAATGCAATGCATCGACCTTTAACGAATTGTCTCATCTTCTAAGGTGTTCAAAATATTTTTTTTTTATTTGAAGGAAGAGGCAAACAAGCATGCAGTTCACATTGATGTAAAGAGATGACTGCAGCCTATAGACACCCACACAAAGACCGAGGTCAAAATGCAGATGCGTTACCACTCCTGAGGCCTAAGGTGTTATGCCTCTGTGCCGGAAATTACAGGGCCGTACATTACCTCCTGACCGGAACACGATAGTGCTAAACACTACCATTTAGCGGCAAGTATATAAGGTAATGCGGTGGTGCCTACGCCCGCGAGCTCCGTCCCTGGAGCTCTACCACCAGTGAAAAAAAATTCTTAAAATATGTTTATTTCAAACCGATACCAAAAAAAACCTAACTCCTAAAATTTATTTATCTTTCTTGCGTGACTTTATTTGTTTAAACTAATGTCGTAAAAAGTTTTTACTGTAACACATCTCAAAACATGAAAGAGATAACAAAATATTTTTATCATGACATGTGTTGTTCGATTCGTTTTGTAGTTTTGACTCTAACAAAAGCGAGTAAAATACTAGAGACTTATAAATAAAACATAGAAAAACAAAAACTTCGAGCGTTACTTGAACCTGGGACCACTGCCCGAGAATATGTAATAATACTACGTATAGAATGGACACTTCGACGCCCCGCCCGATTTCCCCGCATCACCCAATCTCCTCCCCGCTTATGGGCGACGGTTGGTATTTTCTACATGCTACCCAAACAGGTGCACGTGTATTAAATACACGTCACTGATTGATGTCTGTGTAATAGAGACCAAATTAAGCGTTTGTATGGAATTTTGGCGGCGTGTGAGCGTTGTGCCACTGCATAACTAGTCCAGTCGTTTGACCTGCCAAGCTACCAGGTCTAATTTCTCTTTACGTTTTATCGCGTCGCCTTAGGGTTAAGCGCAATACACACTGACCCCGCTGGCCCGCCGACCTATGTCGGCAACTTTTTGACGGCGGGTTAGTTGGCGGCTTTACTCTTTGCAAGTCGGCAAAGTTTGTCGCCGGCATGTCGGCGGCTTGAGTCGAGGAATATACTTGTCACTTCCGCTCGAGTGTCGCCGGGTAACTGAGCGTACGTCCGCAAGCCAACACGTGGACGGGCAACACACGCGGGCGCAGGTTGCCGACATCTTTTCATATAGGCCGCCGGGTTGAGTCGGCGGGCTGTGTCGGCGGGCTGTGTCGGCGGGCCGGCGAGCTCAGTGTGTATTGCGCTTTATGGTGACATTTTTTCTTTAAAAGTTAATTTTTATAATGTTTATCAAAAACTGTGTATATTTGTCCCCAGGGGTGGTCTGGTCAAGAGATCCATTACCAGGTGCTGGAGAATTCTTCGCGACCATGAAGAGCCTAGGAAAAACTGTTCACTTTGTGTCTAACAACAGTTTGCGTAGCAGGGAGAACTACGAACGAATGTTCGAAGCTGCTGGAATTAAAGATGGATACGTAAGTACCTTCGTTAAAATGTATTTTTTTTTGTGAGATGACTGCTATGTTACTGTTGTCGTACGTACATAGATTCGCCTAAGCATACCGGACAAGTCTTGGTGACTTTTGGTTTGCTTTGATGTAATATTTTGTAATGTTTTCTTAAATAAATATAAAAAAGTGTATTCTAGGAAAATAAAACAAGATTTTGAAAACGAAAATTTGTTCATAACAAGGTATTAAACAATTTTCGTAAGAATCTTTTTAAACAATTGCTTCAATTAGGTATCTTGTGGTACTACTACCTTGGCAATCCTGGCATGCTAGGAGCTTGGGTGGTTTGGGTGGTAAAAAAAATAATTTTTGTATCCAGTCTAAGAATGCTGCAGGGTAATCTCAGCTTATTTTTTTTATTTTTTTTTTAATGTAATGGAAGTGGTAAACAAGCATGCAGTTCACATTGATGTTAAGTGATGACTGCAGCCTATAGACACCCACACAAAGACCAAGGTCATTACAGGGCCAAGGAAATTACAGGGCCGTACTTTACCACCTGACCGTGACCGGAACACGATAGTGTTGAACACTACCATTTAGCGGAAAGTATATTAGGTAATGCGGTGGTGCCTACGCCCGCTCCGTCACTGGAGCTGCCAGTAAATTATTTTAATATCTTAGTAGATAATTATTTTAGTAGCTTATTTTAATATCGTAATGTTTTGCCCATATAAAAATCTCGTGTCAAGATATTTGTAGACGCAAAAGTTAACTTACTGTCTACACTAACTTAACTTACTAGACTAATCTGTCTTTCAAAACTGCTCCATCGATATTTCGTAGTAAGCAAGGAACCCTTAGGCCTCTTATACACGACAAGGAAAGTCACCAGGCCTTTATAAGAATTCGTGTTGTTTGTGCAAACGAACCGTGTACATTATTTCGGCGCTGATCAAGAAAAAAAATCTTGTATGCTCAACACTGTTATGATCATCTGTGGGGAAGGCTTTGTCCAGCAATGGAGGTCATTCGATTGAAGTGATGACGAGAAAAGATCGTAAAATATTTATCATACCTAACTGGTGGTAGAGCTCCAGTGATGGAGCTCGCGGGCATAGGCACCACCGCATTACCTAATATACATGCCGCTAAATGGTAGTGTTCAGCACTACCGTGTTCCGGTTAGGTGGTAATGTACGGCCTTGTAATTTACGGCACAGAAGCATAATACCTTAGGTCTCAGTGTCTCAGGTGTGGCAACGCATCTACATTTTGACCTTAGTCTTTGTGTAAGTGTCTATAGGCTGCAGTCATCAATTAACATCAGTGTGAACTGCATGCTTGTTTGCCACTTCCATTAGGTACATAAAAAATAGCTAAATCTGCCAACAAATCCTTAGTCTATAATCAGTCTTTATTACACACATTAATTTTTATTGCGCCTTTTGTGGCCACTGATTGCCAATTTCGTCTGATTTGGGATCGAGTACCTACACAATATCTAAGAAATATTCACACCGCCTGATTGAACGACTGTAATAATACTCTGCAATTTCATACACAATGTAGTAATTAATGGAAGACTATCTTCGAGAACGTTCGGCTATGTCATTGTCTGAGAAAAGGGTTTTGTTATGTACTAGCTGACCAGGCAAACTTTGTATTGCCTCAGAATGAAATAATGTGTCAAAGGTTTGATAGATACGGACTATTTGTACGGGAAAATGAAATTGTGTTTTTTTCTATTACCCTTCAATTTCTTCATATTTTTTTACCTTTGAAACCTTCCCTGGACTTCCAAAGATCATTCAAAACCAAAATTTGCCAAATCGATCCACCCGTTTTCGAGTTTTAGCGAGACTAACGAACAGCAATCGATTTTTATGTACCTATATAAGATTTTCTTATCATATTAAAGTATCAAATAAAGATTAGCTGACCCCGCGAACTTTGTTCCGCTTTAGTATTAAATTATTATTACTATTATTATTATCACAAAGACCGAGGTCAAAATGCAGATGCGTTACAACTCCTTAGGCCTAAGGTGTTATGCCTCTGTGCCGGAAATTACAGGGCCATAATTATGTTATGCTACATTACTCAACTTTTTATTTTTGCAGTGAAATAAATATGTTTTACCTTTATTATTATAGCATGCTTATAATACTTATTAAGTTACTCTTCTGTTGTTCAACGACCAACGACCAACGACCTACCCGTACACCTCCTCCCCAGCCGTCTCCTCACCACAGCAGCGAGTGGCGGGCAGAGCCACGCCAAACGCCGCTCCCTCTCTGGGTTCCTCTTGGCTTCGCCGGTGTGGGGACAATCACCGGGTACTGAGCCCCCCCGCCACGACAAGGCGGAATCCCTCGGGGGGGCACTAATATTACCCTACCCTACACTATACAATACTACACAACCTCACCTAACAGTGAGAGGTTAGACTGTTTTTTTTTTTAATTATGTTATTGACGAATATTTTTTTATGCTTATATCCTACATGATATGCCAGACAAAACTAAATCCAAAACCACAAGAATCATAAAAATCAGTATAGCCGTTCTTGTGTTAAAATGGTGTTTAATCTTGGCGAAAGAAACTATTCGCTATTAGTGCTATTACACTTAATTAGATTTCAATGCTCGTATACAGTACATTTAATGAATTGAATGCAGAATGTAGCAATTACTTACCTAACTACGTCTTGGTATGTCAAAGTGCCACTAATCAATTCAATACAACCTATTCAGTGTACTGTCCATCGCAGACAAGTGCATCATCTGATGTAGGATGTTATGTTCACTAGAATTCAAGATTCCTATCTACAGGATTGTCTGGATTGTAATTTTTTTTTGCAATAGCACATGCGAGTGAATTTAGAAATCAAAGAAAAAATAACGTTTAATTACTTCGATAAGGCTTTGGACTTCGGCAGTTTAGTGGTAAAGCCGCTGGACTGGTTATCCTGAGGTTGCAGGTTCGATGAAGCTGATCCTGCCTGAATAGCCCGAATTTTTCTTTAATTTCTAATACCTAACTGGATTGTCCCGATTTTGCATACCAACTTGGATTTAACGTCGGGTAAAAAATAAAAAAAATTGATAGAAAATAAAAAGGATGAAGCCGTAGAGCAACTCGGCCCACCGGTCGCGGCGGACCGGAGGGCAGTACCCATAGCGTTTATTACCGATACAAAACAGTCATTTTTTGCGGGGGGAAATATGTGTGACACACACTCCCACTACAAAAATCGTCTATTACTACGAAACTCACACCTTGACTCAAGTCAAACAAAATACATATACAATTTCACGCACACATAAAAATATCTGGGCGACAGGCATAAGACCATTTGGTCTTGAGCTTTGACAGAGGGGGAAAGCTTACATATGGATACTCCCCTCCGGTCCGCCGCGACCGGTGACCCGTGTTGTTCTATGTCATAAGCACATGTCATGATAAGTAGGCTAAGGCGGTAGGGTAGCTACATCCCGACGCCTTAGCTACTACTACTAGCGGTGGGGAATTTTGCCGCTATTCCAATCAGTCAACCGAACAGGAGCAGTCAAACCATTCGAACAGGGCGGTATTAAAAGAGATACCGCGGGATGGGCAACAGTATCCTGCGATATAACTACCGCCACTAAAATCATGCACAACCCTGTTGTGAGCATCGTTGGTGAAGACTTTTGTCCAGCAGTGAACGTATTTTGAAGTGATGATGATGAAATTGTAGTACCTACTACACCCTCATGAATTTTGAACGCACCGCCCAATTTACCTAATATACTTGCCGCTAAATGGTAGTGTTTAGCACTATCCTGTTCCGGTCAGGTGGTAATATACGGCCCTGTAATTTCCGGCACAGAGGCATAATACCTTAGGCCTCAGGAGTGGTAACGCATCTGCATTTTGACCTCGGTCTTTGTGTGGGTGTCTATAGGCTGCAGTCATCACTTAACATCAATGTGAACTGCATGCTTGTTTGCCATTTCGTTTAAATAAAAAAATATATAAATTATTTTACTTGTGTTAGACTTCCAGTGCAGGAACACAAGAGCGTAGGTACCACCGCATTACCTAATCTATCTATCGCTTCAACACTATCGTGTTCCAGTTTTATGGTAGGTAATATCTGGCCCCGTAATAACTATCACAGAGACATAACAACTAAGGTCTTAGGGGTGGCAACTTACCTGCATTTTGACTCTGGTTTTTGTATAGATGTCTATAGGCTGCAGTCATCACTTAACATGTGAACTGCTTGCTTGTTTGCTACCTTCGTTGCAGAAAAAAAAACTGCTACAGTAAACCTGACACGCGTAATGTAGTAAAGTTTCCGTTCCAGGAAAACCTGACCATACCGTCCATAGCTATTGCAGAGTACTTGAAATCTAGAAATTTTGATAAAGCAGTATACTCCATCACGTGTCCGGAAACAGAAAATATATTGAAGAAAAATGGATTTAAGTGCAAATGTGGGGTAAGTTTTGATTATTATTAACAATATTAAAAAAAGTTAAACCTTACTAACCAAACCTTGAAAACCAGTATTTTGGAGAGAAAACGTTCTTAAGCGGAGTTGTGCACATTTTGTGAATTCTATAAAATGTTAAACTCGCGTCAGGATACGTGACCTGATCGAAAATTCGTAAGACGGAGAGCGAGTAGACCGGCGCGGCGTAGAAGAGGAAATAATATATCTCCCTCTCTATCTACCGCGCGGCGCAAGCTTATGCTTGCTCCTAGCTATTCCGATTAGGTAGCGCCCGCAGCGCAGGCCGCATGCGCGAATGTACGTGTGTGTTTGTGTCACAGCATGCTGCTGCATTGAAAGTAATTTGGCATTCCTCCGTTTTATTAATGTAAAATAATTGTAATAGTTCAAAAAAAATATTCCCTATAACTATTCCAAAATATTAAAAAATGCACAACGTTAATATTTAAGTTTTTGATTCTGCTGACACTCCCGGATTGCAACCCGTTGTTTTTTTATCAATGGATGTCATTCGTTGACTCCAAATCGGTGGAATAAAGAATTTCGAAGTCAATTAAAAAATATATATATCCTTTTATTATTTGCCACCTTTCAACCAATACCAATTATTCCAGCCAGACCTAGGACCAGACTACTTCGCAGAACTTCACCAATTTCTTCAAGACGACGAAGAGATCGGTGCCGTAGTATTCGACAGTGACTACAGAATAAACCTACCCAAAATGTATAAAGCCTGCACTTACCTGCGACGGCCTGATGTACTTTATATAAACGGTGCTACGGACAGATATATACCTTTGAAGCCTGACCTTTTAGCAATAGGTGAGTTAATTTTTACATCACATTTACTTTTCATTAACGTTAAAAAAATACTATTGAATTAGGATGACAAAAAGGTCTTTCTGAAGCACGGATCTGTGGCCAATAATGACATAATAATTAGCAATTATGCAAATGTATTGAAGCGCGCATGGCCCAGCGGCTGATGTAGATCGGAAGCGATCTGCTCGGTTAAGCACTATGGGCGCGGTCGGGTAGTGTGATGGGTGACCGTTAGTGGCAAATAAAATGCGCGTTTCCGTTCTTCGGAGGGCACGTTAAGCCGTCGGTCCCGGTTGCTATCGATAGATAGCAGTCGTTAAACCTTGTCGGAGGCCTTATGGGCGGTTTAAAAACATCCGACAGCGGGTTGGCCACTAACCCACCCACCTCCACTAATCCGCATTGGAGCAGCGCTTACTCCAGTAAGCTCCAGGCCTCCCCCCAAAAAGGGGATAGACTCGTGCCCAGCAGTGGGACGTATAATGGGTTGCCATTATTATTATTATTATTATGCAAATGTGAAGGTCGCAGGCCGTTGTTGGACGAGGGCGGCCCAGGACCGTTCTTTATGGCAATCTTAGGGAGAGGCCTTTTTCCAGCAGTAAACGTCTTTTGGCTGAAATGATGATGATGATGAATTAGCGATTTCTATATCCATCTTACTGGTGGTAGAGATCCAGTGTAGGGACTTAAAGGACTCGAGTGCTTTGCCCTATCCTTCTGCCGCCAAATGGTCGTGTTCAGCACTGTCGTGATTCGGTGAGATAGTAAAGAAAAGAAAAGAAAGAAAATAAAAATATTTACTGGCGCAGCCGATCAGGTACTGCATAAAAAACAATAGGAAAAAAATCACATTTAAAATATAAGTAGGTAGGTACGAACAAAAGAAAAAAAAACATTTATTAACAATATAACACAAAAAAAGAAAGAAATCTATTAAAAAAAGGACCTTGTTACAGTAGAAAAAAAAACAAGATCTCACGGCTGCACCAAATAGTTCCCAGTTCAGCATAATGTCAAGCCGGAGCCCGACGCTGGTTTTCAACTGGAAACTACTCGGTGGGACACGGATATCAGTCCTAAAAGTCGATATAAATATTATAAATACTTACTAGGAATAAACCTATACATATGTGTAAATAAATTTATATAAGTAGGTAAAACAGGTTAAATTAAACAAAACAAAAAAAAAACGTACTTGAATACCAACGAATCACATAAAATATTACATAATATAAAATAAACGTACAAAAATGTTTAAATATATAGGTATGCATATATAAATATACTTATTCGAGCGCACACAAGTGTGCCGAGATGTCATCTATCTCCATCTCTGTTTGGTAGGTACCTATATCTGCTTACCACATAACCATCGCAGAGACCCCCCCTCCTATTCACGCTATACACTAGCGATATCCCTGTCCGCCATGGCGTTCAGGTGGCAATGTACGCTGACGACACTGCTATATACGTCTCTGGCAGAAAGCCAGAGATCATAAGGAAAACCTTGCAAGCGGCGGCCAAAGACCTTGAGTCTTGGTTCCGCCGCTGGCGTATAGAGGTAAATCCTAGCAAGAGCGCTGCAATCCTCTTTATACGGGACCGCGCTCCCAGACCCTGACATAGCCCCAGTCCGAATGTTTGACGATCCCATCCCCTGGATGGACAAAATCAAATACTTAGGAGTGACGCTTGATCGGCATCTGACCTTCGCTGCACATGTAAAAGCAGCGCGCGCTAAGGCTGCATTCGTGTTGTCCCAACTACATTGTTTATTAAATAAAAAGAGCAAGCTATCGGCCCGGAACAAACTCCGTGCCTATACGTCCTGCATAAGGCCCATACTATGTTACGCGTCTCCGGTATTCGCCCACGCGAAAAACACAACATTACGCAAGCTTCAAACTTTGCAAAACCGATTCTTACGTAGAGCCGTAGGCGCGCCTTGGTACGTACGTAATAAAAACTTGCACATTGATGCTAACCTGCCTACCATCCGGCAGTTTATGAAAGGAGCTCCTGCTCGCTATTTCGATCGGGCGAGTCACCACCTGAATCCGCTAATCCGAGCGGTCGCCATTTACACTCCTTTTGATCGCGCCAAAAGGAGACGTCCAAGGCACGTCTTAAAAGATCCGGACGATGAGACCACGTTAGCCATCGCCGCTAAGCAAAATCACCTACAGAATCACACTCCACAAACCGCCAATACAACGCGCCGACGCGTTTCGCGCCGCGCCCGCCCCTGATCCCGACCTTATCCCCGGCCCCGCGAGGCCGATGACATTCCGGTTATCACCAACCGAATGGAGTAGAGCGAAAGTTGCACCGCCCATAATCGCATATGTCTCATATGTCCCTCCGCAACGCCCTAAGCCGAGGCACGGACCCGCATGGGTCACCCTTAGGCAGTTGCGCTAACTTTTTTGCTAGGCTGGAGCGCCTTCTGCGCTCGCCGATTGCCCGGTGAAGTAGACTAGTGCCGTCTCGAGACAGGCCGCCTACCGAAAAAAAAAAAGAAAAAAAAAAAAAACGTCGCAGAGACATAACAGCTAAGGTGGTAACACATTTGCATGTTGATCTCTGGTTTTTGTGTAGATTTCTATAGGCTGCAGTCATCACTTAACCTGCATGTGTCCACCTTCATTACATTAAAGAAATACGGACTGAATTTCCAATGGAGTCTAGTCAACTACGCAGAAGATTAAAGTGCACAAGTGTATGCATGTGGAAACACAGCTGGACTCCCTATATTTCCTTACTTTCATAGCCCGATAGGACGGTAATGGGTGCGATACGGGACTTCGATCTGATACGACCGTAGAAAGACCATTCGCAGGACACCAACTTCATGTGCTCTCCGAGACACTAGTATCAGACTCCGGGCTGCTACTGGTAGCCAACTGGCATAAAAACGGAATGACAGCTCTTCCCGAACTGTAAAATAAAATTTCAACAAAGCAATTATAAAGTTACTATGCATCTGCATGTAGGTCTCTATAGATTTTTATCGTTTAACATCAAAGTATACATCATCATTCTTAAATTGTTGCCTAAAAAATTTCATATTTTATTATTTATTCATACAGAAACAGTAAGTAATAAAATCTGATACTTTTGCTTTCAGAGTAAATTCAATAATCCTATTTTACATTTCATTAAGATAATATGCCGGCACTTGAAATCTAGAGTGTAAGCAAATGTTATTAATCGTAAATCTGTTGAAATATTTTTCTTCACATACCTATCTACTACTTTTGAGTTCATTGAGATTTGTGGGATTGTTCGAACTATCTTTTTTATGCCAAAAGGTTGATGACGAGCAGTTGGGCCGCTTCATGGAAAGTGATCATCGTCGCCTATGGATATATCGCTAATATGCTGCCAACCCTGAAAAACATTTATGAGGCCAGTTTTTCATTAAAAAATTGATATCAGGCATGCCTGCCTTTTTATGGCTTTAAAAAAACAAAGCTTAAAAAAATACCGACTTCAAAAATCCTCCACACATTTTTTTTGTTTGTATATTGACATGAATATCAATTGTTATTCGCTTTAATTTATTGTGTTTGTTGGAGACTTTTCATTAGTCACCCTCAATCATCGACGCCACAACGCAGCTTATCGTCGATGCCCTCGATGAATAAATAAAGGAGATGTTGTGAGCTCTGCTCTGGTTCGTACACGTCCTCAAAATCCAAATTAAGAAGAATCCGAAAAAAATACAAATAATTTATTCAAGAATTTATTGAAATAAAACTATTTTTACGGATTTATCTCGCGTATATTAAACTAAAATGATTTTTTTTAAATCAACCCGACGTTTCGGTCGCTTTTCAGCTTCCGTGGTCCCGGGCAGACTGAGGTGACATTTGTCTGACAGAAGTTTGAAAAAATTATATGTAGCTACCTCCATCGATTTCGTAAACGCCTTGCGTTTAATATACGCGAGATAAATCCGTAAAAATAGTATTATTTCAATGAGTGTAGCTCGCGAAAACCTAAGAACATATCATGTCAAGAATATATTTTAGAGTTGCAACCACATTTAATTCAAACGATTTTATCATTCTCAACTATGTCCAACATGGCGGCGATCAAGCGGCGGCGGCAGCCGACGCTTGGGATAGTACCTATGCAGATAAAACAAAACGAATGCTATCTGTATTAAGATACAGATGTGATGCACTAGTAAGCTAGTGCATCACATCACATGAAATCGATTTCGATACTATTTAGAATACATTACTTTTTTTCTCCAAGTATTAAATAATCAAAAAACAATAAAAAAATGAAAATGTCAAAATGACATCGCCCGCCATATTCGCCATGTTGGTTTTGAGTTGCAATTCTAACTGCAAATAATGTTTTGTAACTGCAAACAAAGCTTAATAAGTGAAAATATGCAGAAAAAAAACGTTTTTATATTGATTTTGCCTGTTTAATGATATTGTGTACAATACATGGCCGGAGGTCCATACATTTTTGCAACATCTCCTTTCTGGTTCTGATTCTAACAGAAAACAGATTTACCCGTCGGCAATCTTAACATTAAGCAGCCTGTTTAATTTCACAGGCACCGGAGCTTTCTCAGATATGGTGACAGAACATACCAAGAGGCAACCGATCTTGCTCGGCAAACCTGGTCGGCAGTTTGGTGAACTGGCAATGAAGAGGGCAGGAGTCACAGATGCCAGCAGGGTGCTGTTCATTGGTGATATGTAAGTTTAGCGAAATGTTTAGGTGTCAAATGTTAGGATAACTTTCGAGCGATTTGGATTAATATTTGATTGTTCCAAAGGATTCAGTTTAGTAGCATAGGTGTTCATAGGTATAAGGTAAAACGAACTTCCCCACTGAGCCTAGCAATGTGAATACATTTAGATCTGAAAAGAGTAGATTATAACTGATGTAGGATTTTTAGGCGAAGGTTTTAGGTATAACGTGTTGTTTGAACGAATTAAGAATATTTTTACTAAATGAGTAACTTTACCGTTTCAAATTTGAATCATACGTTGATGTTTGCTTTGATTAGGACAAATACAAAGTTTAGCGACGTCGTTTACTCATGGGAGTCTGGTTCAGTTCAATTCTCTGTCTGAATGCCAATGCTTATTTTGCAAGAAATTATACTATCTAATCTTTGTTAAAAAAAAGTGAAAGTTTGTATTATTATGATAAACGTGTATTTAGATAACAGTATACGACTAAACTAAAGAAGCGAGAGAAGAAGAAGCCTAAAGAAGCGCGCATAGCCCCGCGGCTGTTGTAGATTGTAAGCGATCTACTCGCTTTAGCGATACTGGCGCGGTCGGGTGTGTGATGGGTGACCGTTAGTGGCAAATTAAAATGCGCGTTTCCGCGCTTCGGAGGGCACGTTTAGCCGTCGGTCCCGGTCGCTATCGATAGATAGCAGTCGTTAAACCTTGTCGGAAGCCTTACGGGCGGTTCGAAAACATCCGACAGTGGGTTGGCCATTAACCCTTCTCTCCACCAACCCGCATTGGAGCGGCGTGGTGGAGTAAGCTCCAGGCCTCCTCCCAAGGGGGCAATTCGTGCCCAGCAGTGGGATGTATCAAGGTCGCCATTATTATAATTATACGACTAAGCCAGCAGGTTCGACTAGCCATATGTTTTTTGAACGTTAATACCTACCTACCTCCCAACAGCAATGGTATTACAATTTTCTTTAGGCTGTGGCATTCATATTTTTGCATTGGCAAATTATTTTATATATTATTTTTCCTCTTATACAATATTAAATTATATCATTATAAAAAAAATATAAATATAATACATTTCTAATTAACCATTAGCAGTTTTTAATTTTTAAAAAAAGTTACCTTTTATTTGCGGCCTTCAAACATATAATGCAGCAGTAGGTATATAACAAGGACGTTCTCCATTTTGTTTATATCTTTGTTTATTTTTCTTTCACTGTGCACCGCCCTTTCCATATGAATATCATTAACTGCCATAGCGTTCCTCTGTAAATCTTAATATATATAAATCTCGTGTCACAATGTTTGTCCTCAATGGACTCCTAAACCACTTAACCGATTATAATAAAATTCGCACACCATGTGTAGTTCGATCCAACTTGAGAGATAGGATAGTTTAAATCTCAAATTATAGTCGCAATTTTAATTTATTGCTAATTATTTGTCTGTTATTATTTGACAGTCACAATTATCTGTTAACTCCAAATGATTCTAACAGATGTCGATACCTTTCGACTGGGTTGAGTAAGTAATCAATAGATGGCGCTGCTATGGTAAATCTACAAACATGTCATATAAGCTACATATAAACAGCATAATTACCACGTGTTGTTGACGCTATAATTTTTTATTTTGTACCTATTGATTTCTGCTTAATATCAAGTGTAAGAACATTTTAATTAATTGTGTTCAACGTACTTCCCCTTCAAATCTCAATCCAGTGAATTTGTATACCAACATCAACATTTTCGTCTTTGTTCGTAAATAATTTCATTGTACTAAAGGGTTATAGTAGTAGAAAGTCAAATAAGGAGACAACCAAATTTTTTTACAAATACCATCTGTGTGAAAAAGCATAGTGGACTGTTCTCTTATTGTTCCTCTTAGATTGTTTACTATAATGTAATATAACATAAACTTTAGCCACAGCAACGCGTGGCCGGGTCAGCTAGTTATATAATAAGGATATATGTATAGGTACATAGTGATCATAAGGAGAATTGTTCTCATAAATAATTCATACAAGATGAGTCCACAAACCTTTGTAACGTTGTATACACGTACTACGCCGTATCACTTGTATGGATTGGTACCATGAGTGAAGTATTAAATACTTAATATGCCCACAAATATCGGACGTAAGTTACCTTAACGCGGTTTCACGTACGCGACACCGGCGCATCGGCATCGCAATAAAGCCTGCTGCGCTCGGCCGGTCGTTATCGCGCTGTGGTGCCTGAGGTGGGGATGACGCATCACTCCCGGTGACTCCCAGCTCCCGGCGATCGACGCGCCACCGCACAATTGCGTTATAATTCTTTGATTGCATATTATTATTATGATATTTAATAAGATATTTTTTATCTACTTATATTTTATTTACTTTGGTATTAATCTATTTATTATTGTTTGTACCTACTAGTATGTATTACATTTATCGTTTAATTAAGTATGTTATTTTAATGGCTTATTATCTGTTTTATATCCGTATGTATGTACCTTGTATAAGTATTAGTACAATTATCCTTTATTATAAATTTGACATCCGTGGTTCACTCACTTAGGGTCCTGTTGAAAACCAGCGTCAGGTACCTTTTACATGAAGGTACCTGACATTTGCTGAACAGGACACCTTTTTGGCAGCCGTGAGACACATATTTCGTGTATAGGTATGTATTAATTTTTAGAAAATGTGTTGTCTATTCTATGTTACCTGTTACGTTTTATGTCTGTTTTATGTGTCTCGCTGTGTGTCAAATAAATGTTTCTTATCTTATCTTATCTTATCTTATCTTATCTTATCCATATACAACATGAAACGGGAATAATGCACACTCTTAAATACCTCGAATAGAAAATCGAGTTATAATCATAACATATGAGCTGAAATTACATGTTTAAGTATTTTATATTTTTTTATTTAAGAAACATGCCCCGGTGTTGTATCCGCGTTACGCAAATGGTGCCCGCGAAGACCAGTGATGGGATTGAAATGGTTGGACCGCCATTATTCGTTTGACTAACTGCACTAGTAGAAGAATTATCTTCCAGTAGAAGAAAATTCTTCCTCTAGTGGGCAGTGGGGTCATCACGTCGTTAAAATGGTTAAGTCTAGGAATGACTGATTCGCGAAATGACTACATAGTCTAGGATTGACAGATTCTTGAAATGTACAATTCTATATATGACTGATTTAATTTCTTACCTCAATTTTTTTAAAGATATTGTAAGACATAATATTTATTGAAGTTCTCTTTTTAATTTACAGGATACAACAAGACGTTGGACTTGGCAAAGCTGCGGGATTCAAGACGCTTCTAGTACTTACCAACAATACAAAAGAGATGATGCTAGCTGAAGAAACTCTTAGACCTGATTATTATGCCCCAGACTTGGGTAGCATAGTACCTGTTTTACGTAAAGTTGTGTAAAACAATGTGTATTACAAATAAGGAACTGGGAAGAAGAACAGCTCTCAAATAAGTATAATAAAAATAAAAAGTGGCAACACTGATTTGAGCTGTCAATTGAAGTTAAGCAATTCGCTTATGAATGTTGAACAATTTTGATGTTTGACGATACCTATTTGTACCTACCTGGTAAAATCATGGGGCTTCTATTCGTGATTGATTACACTTCTAACCAACATCTTAGAAAATTTTATATAATTAAAATACGCGCATTCAATATTTAACTTTGCTTTTCTCGTCTAATAATGTAAAATATTTTTTTTAGGAATATCTTAAATCAAATATGATTAATTATGTGTCCTTGGATAATGATTACAGGGACATGAGCTTGTGACATTGTCGTCACGCACTGGTGTCTCTTACGACACCAACTCCATCCGTGATCTTTCAAATCGTGTCACATACACACAAATATAAGATTCAATGTCAGCGAAACAATGGACTGTATTTAACAAACGCATTTATTTAAAATTTTTTTCTATTTTATCTTCAGTAGGTAGTTAATACCTATATACTCGTATGTGATAGTCACTATAGAAATCTGCGACATTCTTTCCCGTTTTAGCAACATACCATTGTATTATCTTGTTATTTCGATTTTTGCTATAATGATAAACATTAATTTTTAAAAAGATTGAAAAAACGGTTCGTGCAATCAACCAAATTATGTACAAAAGAGTTATTATAACATGTCATACTATTATAGATTACATACAGCTAAAAACCTAAAACTTTTTACTTAATTTTATACCAAGAAATAAGTAAGGACGTAGTTCTCAAGTTTTTTCATGACTGTAATTTTTTTATATTCGCATTAACACATGCGAGTGAATTTAGAAACTAAATAAAAATGGAAAGGAAAACTACCTCATCCAGGAATCGAACCTGCGACCTCAGGATGACCAGTCCAGCCGCTTTACCACTAAGCTACCGGAGTTCTTAATCTGAATGTTGAATTTTTCTTTCCCTTTCTGATTTTAGCCGATTTAGATTGAGATTTTATTTTTTAACGACATTTAACACATATGTCGTACCAGGATGTCAGAAGGTTGGCACAGGATAGAGAACGCTAGCGGTTATTCCACCGACAAGAGCACAGCTCTTAAATATAGAAGAAGAACATATATGATTATTTGAACAATACGTTGAATTTAACTTTATGATATTAAAATTATACTGCATACAACAGAAAACACTCGCATTGTCTTTTTAAATTAAAAAAAACAATTGGCTATTGTAATTTTTTTGTAAAAAAGGAAGTATTGTTCTGTCACTTAATTTATAAACTTAAAATTTCCTCAATTTATATGACACTGATCATATTTTATACTATGTGAAAAATTGAGGCTGTACGTATTAGGTTTTTTTTTTTTTTTTTTATGTAATCGAAATGCGAAATGTTAAGTGATGACTGCAGCCTATAGACACCCACACAAGACCAAGGTCAAAATGCAGATGCGTTACCACTCCTGAGGCCTAAGGTGTTATGCCTCTGTGCCGGAAATTACAGGGCCTTACATTACCACTTGACCGGAACACAATAGTGCTGAACACTACCATTTAGCGGCAAGTATATTAGGTAATGCGGTGGTGCCTACGCCCGCGAGCTCTGTCACTAGAGCTCTACCACCAGTAACAAAGGTATTGACTGAAATGTAAATTACTTATTTTTATTCTCTAACAGAATAACAAGTAACCCCCTTATTCTTAAACGTACATTAGATACGTTTTAGCCATAGAATGCAGCTAACATTAATGTTAAATGATGACTGCAGCCTATAGATACCCACACAAAGACCAAGGTCAAAATGCAGATGCGTTACCACTCCTGAGGCTTAACATGTTATACCTCTGTGCCGGAAATTACAGGGCCGGACATTACCACCTGACCGGAACACGATAGTATTGAACACTACCATTTAGCGGCAAGTATATGAGGTAATGCGGTGGTGCCTATGCCCGCAAGCTCCGTCACTGGAGCTCCACCACCAGTTAAAAAAACTCGGTGCTGATGTTGCAGTGGTTCTGTAACTTACGCTTAGGTAGCATCTGCATTTGGACCTATCTTTTTGTATAGCTGTCTATTTCTTTATCTGTCAATTTCTGGTTCTATAAACTGCAGTATTACTATCCATGTGAATGGCCAGCTAATTTGCCACTAACATTACTTAAAAAACAACACTAAACAATAAGACAAACGAACAAAATGAGCTGTATGCTGGTTACCCACTATAAACATAAAAACATTGACCTACTCGTATATGTACTATAAAGTACTAGACTGGACATTCTCCTTGATAGCATGGTTCCAGTTATTTGCATATAATTACCTGCACTCTCCCAGAGTAACATGACAGCTGACGTGAACACGTCGTACAAAATTACTGTCAAATGAATTTAAAAACGGAACCGGCTGTTTGTTCCCTGTCACCCATATTCTAAGACGTTACTCGAAACATTCCATGACTCACACTCAGCTGAGGACACTTTATAAGGACGCCTCGAAATCCATATTCTTAGTTGTATTTTGACAGTAACTCATGTGTCCTAAAGATAATTCAAAATGTTTTAATAATCCAGTTTTATAGAAAAATATTATATTTTCAGACAGTTCCGACGCGATAAACTTATTGAGCGCAAGAATATGGCGTAAATGTAAATACTCCTCGAAACTTCAAGTTAGGTCTTGAGGTACCTTGGACCAAACGGAGGCAGAATGTTGAGTTGACGTTATTAGTTACAACTAAGAATACCAATTCCATTGAGTGAGGTTGAGTTAAGGTTGAGGTTACGACTTAGAATATGGGTGTTAGTCTCTACAAATTGACCCAATTGATTAAATTAAAAATATTATCAACTTCTTCGTAAAATACTCTTCGAATTTGTTACCAAATTAAAACATTTGAAACGGGTAACAGCTACTCAGTGCGTAATTTTAATGTCGTAGAAAATTAACTGTAACGACTTAATTTCCTTTCGTAATTCAATTAATTTTCGCGATGCCCTTTTTATTAAGTTCTTAATGCATGCTGAAGTTTACGGTATATATAATAAAAGATAAGCGTTTTATACTTGCTGTTTCATTTGACTTTGTAGAGAACGTACTGATATTAAAGCTATATTCGCAATATGGATTAAGCCGCGGATCCACCGCAGGCCCGGACACGCGACGCATGGGTTCATTTATTTGACAACGTTGATCGGCGTTCCATTCAGCACACGCTGTGCACAAAAGTCAAGACTATGCACAGTTATAAATCACAGTTGTGTGGAATCCACGCATTTCGAGTTGCTCATAAATATAAACATTGAATGCCATCGGAATTGACTTTCCTGCCCGTCTCACCCACCACCCGATCCCGCTTCCGTGTACCGCGTGTAGAGCGTGTATTGTAGTACGTGCGCTTATCCGACTAAGCCACGTGTGTCAATTGATGCATAGCGTGTCCTTGGGTCGCGTGGACACGATCTCATATACTTTCATGCAAGGCGAAGCTTGACCTGCGTATCCTCTCGGTGCGCTGCGATAGTTCTGTGACTTAATGTTACTCACAGTAACCAAATTTTTAGCACAGATACAAAGCAACCTAGGCTTCACGAATAGCCAAAAAAATGCGTTTGGTGTAGATGCCTATACTTTTAGACTGTAGCCGTCAATTAACATGTACTTACTTTACTGGTGGTATAGCTCCAGTGATGGAGCTCGCGGGCGTAGGCACCACCGCATTACATAATACACTTGCCGCGAAATGATAGTGTTCAGCATTATCGTGTTCCGGTCAGGTGATAATGTACGGGCTCTGTAATTTCCAGCACAGAGGCATAACACCTAATGCCTCAGGAGTGGCAGCGCATCTGCATTTTGACCTCTCGTCATTGTGTAAGTGTCTATAAGCTGCAGACATCACTTAACATCAATGTGAACTGAACGCTTGTTTGCCACTTTTATTACATAAAAAAAAACATCCATGTGATCAATATTATCTAATGTACGACCCCGTAAGTTATTACGGGGCCAGTTTTTGATAGTTATATAGATACCTACAGACATAACAACTAAGGTGTCAGGGGTGGCAACGCATCTGCCTTTTGACCTCTGGTCTTTCTGTGAGTGTCTATAGGCTGTAGTCATTACTTAACAACAATGTGAACTGCTTGCTTGTTTACCTTTGATACATAAAAACTCAATGAAACCACGCCGACGGCCCGACGGATCGACTGTCAAGCAGTACGGTGTGGCGATGTCGCAGTGATGTGATAGATAAAGTAAAATAGAAATATATTCGTTTCGCCCTTGCTAAAACAAATAGCTGAGATGAATGAGATATTATAGTTTTTTTAGAACTTACAAAATAAATACCTAATTAAATTATTATAATAACTGCCTCGGTAGCCTAGTGGTAGCAGGCCACTACTACTACGCTGAGGTCCTGGGTTCGATTCCCGGGTAGGGGGTTATCAGAGATAATGGTGAAAAAGCCTTTGTCTCTGGTTCTATTGGGATTTTTCCATTTTCTGGAAATTTCCCAGTACCTCAAAGTTTGGTAATGTGCCCGGAGATGTCAACAGGCTTGCCACCTGTTACATGGGCCAAAACGTAACCGGCGAATCATGGGTGTTTGCATGTATGCTTGAATGCATGCATTTACCTCTGCCTACCCCTTCGGGGATTACAGGCGTGAAGTTACGTAATTAAATTAAAATGAAGTAAATAGTTAAAGGTTGAACGGGGTCCCCGTGCAAGAAACGTGATTTTTGGCATTTTTTGTAGATAATGACACTGTGTGCAAGTCCGACTCGCACTTGGCAGTTTTTTTTTAATAATCACTGTAATGATATTTATTTAATTATTCTTTTAATTTACCAAAAGAGAAATCAAAAGCGATGTAAAAAACATACCCTTGTTATAAATAGTTGGTGAGGATAAATATAAAGTAGGTAACTGTGTAAATAATCTAGAATGCTGTCTATGTACCTCGTGTTAATCAAGTTAATTTCCGAAGCATTTCGTACTCTATAAATGGAATTCTGTACTAGAATTTGCGTGATGATAAATACAACCCATGCTCTGAGATATTTACAAACTCGAACTGGAGTAATGGACACTGAAAATATAGCCATTTAAATTTAAACTCTATCACTAACAGCAATAAATTCAATTTGTCTGGCATGCCCAAAAAATCTCCAATTACCCTAAAATATCCAACCATTTACGGTCCAATCGTGAAACGAAAGAATTCTTCCGTCAACTGGCTAAGCGTACGTAAACAAAAAAACTGTACAATAAAACTACTCGCTTTTCAACGTTCGCAAAACGGGGATGCAAAAAAAAAGCGAAATGTGAAACTGCGAGAAGCGAAATACTTGCGGACTGCGAACCCAATAGCGAATTCCTGTAGCATTGGTAACACTCGACAATTTATATTGGAAAAAAAGAATGAATAAAAAAAACAATGCGATCAATTCACGGCTCCAACTTTACCTGACGTATTTGATGCGGTGGCGCATAAAGCTTCAACTGGCTATTGTGATACTGGACAGTGGTTTCTTCAGTCAATTGCAAAAGAATAACCTAGTGGTAGCATTTATTCAGTATTATTGTCCACAAGTATTGGTGCACTCTCTATTCCCTCACTCTCATAGTCCGATGGGACGGCAATCCGACACGACCGGAGATAAAGTTCGGGCGCATGACCGACGGCTTAACGTGCTCTCCGAGGCACGGGTAGCAGACTCCGGGCTGCTACTGGGAATCTCCTCACAGGATAAACCCAAATGCAGATTTCTCAATCTGGAGATCGAATGCTGAAGGTCCGGCTTCACCATCGTGATTGCGAACACTGGACCAACGAGGTAGTTTGCCGACTCTGCTGTAAACTAGCGGCGGAAAAAATCATTCTCCTTCGTTTTACTCTTTTCCGTTTATCAGGTTTTGTTACTGATAAACAATTATAATAAAAAATATGTATATTGGACGTAAGGACATCCCACGGATTGAATAAATGTTCTGTGGTATATCCAGTACATATAATGTTGAACACTTTTTTTTATGTAACGAACGTGGTATACAAGCATGCAGATCACGTTGATGTTAAGTGATGACTGCAGCCTATAGACATCTACATAAAAACCATGGGTCAAATTGCAGATGCGTTGCCACCCCTGAGACCTATTTCCATCTAACCGGAATACGAAAGTGTCGAACCTTACCGTTCAGCGGCAGATAGGTTAGGTAATACCTGCGGCTTCGAGCTTCTACACTTGAAACTCTACCACCAGTAAATTGAAAAAGTAAGGTAAATAAATACTTATAAAGAAAAGAAAAGAAGTAAGGTTAATAAAATCGACGACTATTTACTAAATAACAAAGATAGATAAAATTACTACATGGTAGATTTTCTTACTCTAAAATGTCTGAAGGTGTTACTCAAGACTAAAACAATTTTATTAGAAGCACATTGATAAAACTGTAAGCTCGTGAAAGCATTTTGTGAACGCTGCATCACTCTAGCTTTATTTTTGTCTTCTTACCTTGCAATATTACTTTTAGGAATGGCACAATTTTTGAACCTGAGTCGTATTTTTTTTGAGACTTTTTAATGTAGTGACTGCACTTTGAGCACTGCTAAGGACCTTCATTATGACGAACATTTTCTTCACCTGTTTGTTTTTATTACATTTTCAAGGAAAAAGGAGGAATATCATGTAAAGCAACTAAATCAAAGTAACTAGTGCACTAGGGATAATAATGTACAGAAATGTAACTCTCGTCAAATTATAGTTTTGATGTTGATGATCCATTTATGCAAGCATAAAAGGCAATTACACGACACGGTATTCAGGGTCCGGCAGATAGGGTGGGCGTGGCCTCGCGCCGGGCTGCCGCTTATTACACTATCTGGTCGACAGCGCCCTAACTCAATCACAGTACAAATACACAGGACGCTCCGGTCGAACTAATTAGAGCCCTAACTCCCTAAATATTATTACAATACCCTGACCCTTGCTATCGTACCCTGAATACCGTGCCGTGTAATAAGTCCTTAAGTTAAATGTTAAAAGAATATTTATTACACGACACGGTATTCAGGGTTCGGCAGAAAGGTGGGCTTGGCTTCGCGCCGGGTTGCCGCTTATTACACTATCCGGTCGACAGGGCCCTAACTCAGTCACGGTACAAATATGAATGAATCGAATGAATTATTTTTTTATTCGGGTAAATTACACCCACACAAGAAAATACACTAAAATACAATAAAATGAATACAGAGGGAATGTCAGAAAATTAATACATAATAATTTAAGAATAACAACACCAAAAAAGAAAAAAAAATCAAAATAAAATATAAATAATAAATAATTAAAATAAATTCATCACGAAATAAATTTTTCTATAAGGTAAAATCAAAATAAAATGTCAGTCGTAATGTCAAAATAATAATTAGATAAAACAAATTTAAAATTCATGTCACAATTCAATAAAATTTATAAAACAAAATAAAATACGAACACAATCTTTTAAAATAATTTAAAATACATAATCAAAGCAAATAAATATACAAATAGTCATAATTCCCTCACCGGCATTGGTACAGAAACGTGTCTAGTACAGCAATGGCGTATGTAAAGGCAGTCCAGCCTTGCCGCTATCATTGCAAGGACGGTGTTGGAGGTAGCCATTACTCTGCGCACCATACACGCGGAACGTTTGCGCATGATTGTGTTAAAACAGCTCGTGTTCGATTCCGCGAACATTCCCGAGGCGCTGCAGAATAGTGGCAGCCCCATCACCGCCCTGAATGCATTGTTAAATTGGACACGGAGAGCGCTGTAGTTTCTCTTAGTATAAATAGCTCATAAGCTGCAAGAATATAACGATGTACAATACGCTCTGAAGAGCATCAGTTTTATATATTTAGAGCATCGAGCAAACCTGCGGGCGATCATATTGTCTCTGACTGACAGCGCTCTCCGCTCCCTTTCCATATCTGCATGATCGTTAAGGTCAGTGGTCAGTATATGACCCAAATATTTAAAATTTTCCACTCTTTTGAAACAAACATCATTCAATCTTATTTGGGGTATAACTGCAGAGGACATTTTGCACCAGCATTTCCAAATATGAACAGTATGGAAACTACGTACAAGACGTTGAGGCGCAATCACACAAATAGTGTCATGTATCTAATCATAACAAACACTAACACTTTCAACATACACGATGCTGGCATTTGATTGGTCACAACAAGGTCATTTCGCCGAGAGGGAGGGAAAAGTCAACAGCCTCTTCGATTATTATTAACCTAGGGTTATACCCCTACATAAATATGATAATCGACAAGAAATAAAAGTGTTATATGCGGCAATCAGTTTCAGAATATGATAAGAGCACTTGCTAGCTCGGTACTTAACGTAAAGCAGTGGTAAAGTTAAAAAAAAATTTAATGAACGAAGCTGGTAAACTAGCACGTAGTTCACTTAGATGTTATGTGATGACTGCGACCTATAGACATCTACTCAAAAACCAGAGGTCAAATATAGATGCGTTGCCATACGTGAGACCTTAGTAGTTATGTCTCTGTGATAGTTATTACGAGGCCATACATTACCACCATCACAACACATCAGCGGCAAGGTACGATTCCGAACTCCGCTGCACGCAGCAGTGCTGCCGCTGCAGTATATTAATTGCAGATATTATATTAGGTAAGCGCGCATGGCCCGGCGGCTGGTGTAGATCGGTGGGTGACCGCTAGTGGCAAATTAAATGCGCGTTTCCGTGCTTCGGAGGGCACTTTAAGCCGGTTGCTATCGATAGACAGCAGTCGTTAAACCTTGTCGGAGACCTTATGGGTGGTTTGAAAAACATCCGACAGCGGGTTGGCCACTAACCCACCCACCTCCACCAATCCGCATTGGAGCAGCGTGGTGGAGTAAGCTCCAGGCCTACCCCCAAAAAAGGGGAGTGACTCGTGCCCAGCTGTGGGACTTATAATGGGTTGCTATTATTATTATAATATTAGGTAATGTGAAGGTGCTCTCGAATCCCTACACCGGGACTTTACCAAGTAGAAGAAAGGAGTTACATAGCTGTAATTTGACATTTTATTCATTTGAAATGACAGTTATTCGACGTGCAATCAAATTTATTACGTGTCGGTAAAATTTTCGCGTCTTTTCTTTTGAAAATAAAGACTTCTTTTCTTTTCCAGGAACTGCAATATGAAGTTTTTGAACCTTTGTCATATTTATAGCGATGCAAAGTTTTTTAATATCGCAATTTGTTGAAAATTGTAACTCATTGTCTTTTACGTTATATTAAAGAAATATCTCAACAATTATCATTTACATATTTATTTAATTACAATAAAAGCTTAACTTGAAAATACCGAAATTTTTGGAAAGAAATCCTTGGTTTTTATGTATATATATATAGGCTACAGTATTCATTTACGATCAATGTGTTTTTACAGGTGGTAGAGCTCCAGTGACGGAGCTCGCGGGCGTAGGCGCATTACCTAATATACTTGCCGCTAAATGATAGTGTTCAGCACTATCGTAGTACTTTACGGCTCTATAACACCTTAGGCCTCAGGAATGGTAACGCATCTGCATTTTGGTGGGTGTCCTATAGGCTGCAGTCATCACTTAATATCAATGTGAACTGCGTGCTTGCTTGCCATTTTCAATACATCAAAAAAATGTGAACTGTACCTCTACATTTATTTGACGCTTCATATTATTGAAAACAGAAAAATAAACTTGAGTTTAATTGGTCAATGTTCTAATATTATCTAACACCAATATCTGCAATGTGTACATGTTTTTTCTACTCTTTTCGTGCTATAAAAACGCACTATTACTCGAAAATACGCACAAAACAATTTATAGTGCCAATAACACCATGTCCAACCGACTATTTGTCCATCAGGACAAACAATTGTCTGAACATTAAAATTTATGTTCTAGTGATAGTGTAATGAACATTTTCCAAATTCAATTTGATATGTATGTATGTATGTATGTATCTTCACGCCAGGTCCCTAACGGGGTAGGCAGAGAGTGTAGAGCGCCAGATATCCCGGTTCTGATAAACCTCTCGTGCCTCGTCTACCTTCATCATTCTCTTCATACATGCACGCCGATTCCTAAGACTTTTGACCCCACCATCAGACAGAACTCGACCTATTTGGTCATGGTAGGTCAGTCTTGGTCTTCCTGGGCCTCTGCAACCATCCACATTCGCATATTATCCATGTAATCAAATATTTCCACCAAAATGTACACGTACTTAACCGCCTTATACGAAAATCGGAAAATCGTATGGTCACCATTCAGTGTACTATCGGGGATCTTGCTGCTTGACCGCATGGGCACCTATGTGGTGCCAATAAAAGCTATATTTGATTGATAATAATATGATGATGATACAGCGGTGGACATCACATGTCGAAAATATTTATTGATGATGAAATAAGGATATTTAGCCTTAGACTAAATACCATTATTTACCCTAGTCGGTATGTTCACGAACACTTTCCTTTTTTATACCAAAATGTTAACTTACAGTAGGAATTCAATTGAATATGAATTTTTTACTTGACATATGATTGTCACAAAATGCTAAAAACCGTAACGACGTCATCTAAACCTTCTCAAATACACAGATAGCAACATAACAGTACAGTCGCGAACAAAAATAAAACAATGTTATTTAAATTCAACTCAACTGAATGTCAACCTTTATCTGTATTTTATGTTGAATATCTTCATATACCTAGTAGCTTTCCAATTTTGCATGATATTTTTACTTGCCATTTAAATGTTACAAAAAAATTCTAAAGCACCGCTTTTTTAAATTATAAGTAAACCTGCTCAAATACACAGACAACAACAAAACAGTATAGTGGCAAACAAAACAAAACAATCTAATTTAAATTCAACTCAACTGAATGTCAACCGGTTTCAATTCCACGGACGATAAGCCGGGTAAGCCGGTTGTTTCAATAGCCGTAGGTGAAGCCAAGCTTGTTACTTGACGTTGCAGTTTTATCGAGTGGCCGTTCCAGGAGTTTTACGATAATGAATATTACTGAACGAGCGCGTGTTCACCTGAAACTTTATCATTTACGCTTTTGTATACGACTGTACTACGTCGACGTTAACGTAAACGTTGGATTAAATAAAATACTGCTGTGGCGTAACTACCTACTATTTTGTGGATGGTTATGGTCGAATTAATTAAAGAAAAAAGAGTTTCGTCATTATGTAGTTTCAAATCTACGTTTCAGCTAAATTTACAAAAAGAAAAGGGTTGTACCCACGAATCGCCGGTTACGTTTTTGGCCCATGTAACAGGTGGCGAACGTGTTGCCATCTCCGGGCACATTACCAAACTCCGAGGTACTGGTAAACTTCCAGAAAATTGAAAAATCCCAATAAAACCAGAGATAAAGGATTTTAAACCGTTATCTCGTGATAGCCTCCGACCCGGGAATCGAACCCCGGACCTCCAGCGCAATAGTAGTGGCTTGCTACCTCTACGCCACTGAGGCAGTTCATAAATACATGATACTGAATAACAGAGGACATTTTTACGTGTATGTAATTATGGTCCTAATTTAAATCCAAAACAAATTACATTTACAAAAGACTCAAATGATGATCGGAATTTGCAATGAGCGAAATTAGCTGGCCTCAAATTGAATTCCATTAACGGAGCACATAAAAGTATTGCAAATGAAAACAACGTTTTGCAAACGTGTCATGTATTTTTATGAGGGTTTATAAATTCAGTAAACAAAAATATCAACGTCCATTTTTATAAGGATACTAGCTGTCCCGGCAAACTTCGTATTGCCTCAGAATGAAATAATGTGTCAAAGGTTTGATAGATACGGACTATTTGTATGGGAAAATGAAATTGTGGTTTTTACTATTTCCCTTCAATTCCTTTATATTCTCTTACCTTTCAAACCTTCCCTGGACTTCCAAAAATCATTCAAAACCAAAATTAGCCAAATCGATCCAGCCGTTCTCGAGTTTTAGCGAGACTAACGAACAGCAATTGATTTTTATACATATAGATACTAGCGGACCCGACAGACTTCGTCTTGTCAAAAAGATTTGTTGACTCTTTGACGTTAGGAATACACCTACATTGCTTAGACAACAGTGAGTGCTTGTAATTTCATATGCATATAGCAATAAAGATCAAATTGAGTCTACGTTTTAATTAGAAAACGTTTGTATGGGAAAAAGAAAAGGGCCGTTTTTAGGGTTTACCCGGCAATAATTCGATTTTTTCTCACCTTTTAAACATTATTTTATTTTAAAGAAAAATGGAAAGAAAAATTTGACTTCAGGTGAGACTCGAACTCGCGGCCTACTGGGAATCTAGTCCTGCCGCTCTTCCAATTTATTGAGCTACTGAAGTCCTGCCCGATTTGTCAAATCTTTCCTTCACATTTATTGCCTTGCTTTATGGTAGCAGTAGCACCATATTGCACTTTCATGCAATATAACTAACCATGACGAGTCACATTCCACGGGACCTAATTTACACTGGTCACCTAAACCATCAGCAAACAAAAACTACAGCACTAAAACACTGCAATTAACGTGCCAGCAATAAAGTGATTATACTTAACCGACGGTTAACCAAGGGTTGGGTCCGCCTAATCTAAATATAATTAGGGCCCGGTCCAATTATTTACATTATGTAATGTCCCCAGTTTACTTTGAATTAAAATGAAGATGAATAAATTCGATAAAAGGCCGCCATTAACGATACGTTTTATTATTTTGGGCCTACTGTGCTGGTAATTATAGGGTAGGGTAATTATTTTGTGTTGCTACTTTAATGGGTCGATATTATGTATGTATCTTTACGCTATGTCACTCACGAGGTAAGCATAGAATTCGACGACCAGTGGGTTAGTCCAGTGGTGTGAGACGATCGTTTGATTTGAAGGGTCGCGGGTTCGATCCTCGCACCGGAACAACATTTTTATGACCTACAGATATTTGTTTCGGGTCTAGATGTTTGTGTATGTCACTGACATGTGTTGTGTGAAGATTGTGTGTGTACAACAGCAACAACGACACAGGCTTATGTCTACCAATGTGAGGCTGTGTAAGCGTATTTACTTATTTTTTTTAATTTAGAAATAGTGACACTATTTCGTGGCCTATGGGGTCATATTTCTTGGGTACCCTCTATTGAAATTTCATATAAACTTGAAGCACACTTTTTTATGTAATGGAAGTGGCAAACAAGCATGCAGTTAACATTGATGTTGAATGATGACTTTAGCCTATAGACACTTACACAAAGACCAACCACTCCTGAAGCCTAAGGTGTGATGCCTCTGTGCCGGAAATTACACATTACCACTTGAGCGGAACACGATAGTGCTAAACACTACCATTTAGCGGCAAGTATGTCAATGCGGTGGTGCATACGTCCACGAGCTCCGTCACTGGAGCTCTACCACCAGTAAGCAATGTCACCTCAGTCTGTCCGAGACCACAGAAGCTGAAAAGCGATCGAAATGTCGGTTTGATTTTAAATAATCATTTTAGTTTAATATACGCGAGATTAATGCTAAAACTAGTTTTATTTCAATGAGTGAATGAGTGAAGCTCACGACTCTCAAAACCTAAGAGCATACTTTGTTTCATCACTCCGGAAGAATGAGATCCACTGCTGAACAAAGCCTTACCCAGAAACGCCCACAACAGTGTTATGCGTCATTAGAAGAGAATATGCTACAATCGCCACGCTTGGCAGGCGGATTGGCGATCGCAGTACTTTATCCCGTGTTGTTATATTTGCTACTGCCCTATTAGAATGGTTTGACCGCCATTGTTCGGTTGACTGACTGCACTAGCGGATGAATTTTCTTCGAGTTGAAGAAAATTCTTCTACTGGGGTGGGGTCGTCACTACCCGACGCCATAACGCTTCAGTAGCTTAGTGGTAAAGCATATGGCCTGATTTTTTGTTTATTAATACCAAATTACAGCTTTCTAGCACAAAGGGTCTCTGAGCTTGGCTGCTTACAGACAGACGTACGGACGGACGGTAAGGCGAAATTAAAAAGGTTCCTTGTAAGCTACCATTGAGCAACGCGACCCATCGGTCGCGGTGGACCGAAGGGGAGTAGCCATAGCGTGTATTACCGATGCAAAACAGTCTGTCATTTCTTGCGGGGGGAAATGCGTGCGACCACAGAACAGAAATCTGTTCTGTGCGTGCGACACACACGCACACTACAAAAATCGTCTATTACTACGAAACTAACACCTTGACTTTAACAAAATACAGAAACAATTTCACGCACACATTTAAACATCTAGGCGACAGGTATAGGCCCATTTGGGCTTGTACACCCCTCCGGTGTTGCTCTATGAAGGCTACTAACCCTCAAAACGCGACACCGATTAAGAGATAATTTTATAATGTGATTTTATATGAAATTTGGAACATTATTTGAGCTCAAAATAAGTTACATAAAAGATTCAAGTGATGATGATCAGAATACGTATTAATATATTTATGTAATCTCCATTATATCAAGCTGAAATTTTAGCTACCCTTATATTGAATTCCATTAATGGAGCACATAAAATAATGCAAATGGAAACAATGCTATCTGCGAATGTATCGTACATTTTTATGTGTGTTTCCATAACACAGTACATAAAAAATATTAACGACCACTTTTGTAATGAAATTTTGATATTTTTAACCGACTTCAAAAAGGATGCGGTTCTCGTTTCACCGTTTTTTAAATTTATGAATGTAATTGTCTAAAACATAAATCGCCAGATATCTCGGTTTACACACACCTCACGTTCCTTTTTTACACATGTGTATGTAATTAGTTTATGTAAAGTATTCAGGCTACGATTAATTGTACGTTCTAAACAGATGTTTATAGATATATAGGACAAGATCAATCGTATCTTGCCTCTCACTCAGGTACCTTGTCTCTTTGTCCTACCTAACTAGTACGTATGGACAGTAAATTAATGTAACTAAACAAAAATATGGTTGCACGTAAATAGATACACGCTTTCGAAATGATGATAATTTTTAGGGTTCCGGAATTCTGCAAGTAAAATAGAGCCCTAAGGCCCAGGAAGACCAAGAGCAAAAAGGTCGAGTACTGTCTGATGGATGGGTTAAAAGTTTTAGGCATCGTTGTGCATGTATGAAGATAATTATGAATGTAGAAGCAGCACGGGATGTGTGTCAGGATCGGAATATCTGGTACTCTACACTCTCTGCTTATCCTGTAAGGGACTCGCCGTGAAAATATATACATGTGAGGCTTACGCAATAAAAAGATACGACCGGTATACATATATACCGATGGGTCCTATGTATATGGGCCAAAATGCAAAATTGCAACTTTGCAGGAGAGACCTCCAAAGTTTAAATTTACTATAACTTCAGATTGATAAAACCAAAGTTTACGAATCTTTGCTTGCTTACGAAGACAACTTTCCTCGTCATTTATGCTATGGTATTTTAAATGTACATTTATTGGTTTTTATTTTACGTCACATTAGCCCATCTACGTTAATTTTTGTTAAAATTATTTTTCTTTAAGAACACCCTAAAAGGGCCCGTGTATTATATTGGCCACTAGCTGTTGCCCGCAGCTTTGCCCGCGTGGATCTCGTTTTATAAATATTTTTTCCTGAATTTTCTTTGCTATAAACCTCACGGAGCCCGAGACCTTTCCAACGAATGCAAAACCGTGGCAATCGGTTCGTGCGTTCTAGAGTTATAGCGTCAGGAAGGAAAACCCGACTTATTTTTATATAGTAGATTATACGCGTATTACGCTAATCAGCGTAAAATGTTTATATTTTTAATTTGTTACCAAAAAAATCAATTAATAAGTAAAGTAATTGATAAATTATTAATTACAATACAAGCTATTTCTATAATGAGTTATTTATGTCACATTGACACTTATACTTTTTACTATCTGCTAACCTACTAACTGACTTTTCAGTTAGATTTTTTCAATTATATAAAAAACGCAATAGTTTTTTTCATTAATTGAAATAAAAATTGAATTTGCCTTAAATCTACTCTTATGGACCCGTATTTTTGGTATTTTCATGATCAAAAAATTACATCAATTACATAAGGACACTGTTGCAAGAGATCTTACGTTGATTAATAAAATAATATAATATTACTAACTGCACATTATAATTTATATAATAAAGCAAGTCTTTCTTCTTGGAAGGTTGTATTGGTAACAGCTGATTGTAAAATAGTTGCAGAGGAATTTCTGTAGGTCCCCATTTATTGTAGCACCACAGTTCCAGGGCACTCCGCTCGCCGTAGGAAAGAGTATCGGCATCCTGGGCGTTGACATATCAAGCGAAGAGCAATGCGGGAGTGATATTGAGTGCAAGACCAAGTTGGCATCCAAAAAGCTAGGGGTGCTTAACAAAGCGAGGCAGTATTTCACCACGGGGCAGCGATTACAGCTTTATAAGGCCCAAGTGCAGGGAGCCCCATCTGGAATACTGAATAGACGGCAGTCCTCAAATACCAGCTTGGTCCACTTGACTCCCTACAAAGTCGCGACGTTCGTATTATTAACGACCCGGGACTTACAGGCTCGAACATCTGAGCCTGCGCAGAGACATTGGGAGTCTGTGCGTTTTATATCGTTTCTACAATAGTGAGTGCTCTACTGAACTATTTGAAATATATTTGATGTGCAGTTCTCACGTTTGTTTTTGCCCAGAACGTGTAAATGCCGTATAAAGAGTCTTTCAGGGCTGGCAGCGCGTTGGCAATTCCCCTGGTGTGACAAATGTTCATAGGCGACGGTGACCACTTTCCATCAGGTGGACCATCTGCTTGTCTGTCAAGTCAACCTAAACACAATTAAAAAGGTCTATCGGTAATTTGCTTTCTTGTTCGTACTGCCTGATCTAAGTTTTTCAATGTGATTTTCAATAGTAAAAAGAACCGGCTGGCCAGAGCTGAGTGTTAAATTACATGAACCACTTTGGACCCCTCCATAATTCAAAATCTGTTTAACGTAAACACTAGTTCTATGTAAAATCCAAAGATGTATTTATAGGAACAAAATAACAATACGAACAAGTATTAGACTATATTTCTTTACTTTATTGGATACCCATAACAATAGCTGTTATTTAAAAATGTGAGATTTTAAAGCAGGTTAGGTTAGGCAGGTTTGACTTGACCAGTTCATCAGATTTTGTATTCATCACAGTGCGGCCGTTGCCCCGTTTAACGTAGTATAAGTGTCAAATCGGCTGATTGGTCCAAACCATAAACAAACCTCTAACTACACTTAGGCCCTTGTACGTTTAAATTTATGTTACATATGCCGTTATACTGTCGTAAAATATCGTGTTGCTATGCAGAAATCTTTTGTTTTTTTTAAGCTCACATGATTAATTATATCGATAAGATGCGTTTACAATAAAAAAGTCAAAATGGCCAAATTGTTAGTTTGGCCCTTATACATAGGACCCATCGATACGGTGTTTATACTTTCATACGAAGAAAACTGTACATTTCCCATTACATAGCAAAAATACTAAAGAACTTATATGCAATTGGTAATGTGGCCGTGACAGTCTTGATGTACGAGGACAACTGTTTTATAATTACACATGAAAGATTGATCCTTGAAGTGAAGTGTCCTTGAAGTTATTTTTTTTTTAATGTAATGAAAGTGGCAAATAAGCTTACAGTTCACATTGATATAAAGTGATGACTGCAGCACATAGACACCCACACAAAGACGAAGGTCAAAATGCAGATGCGTTACCACTCCTGAGGCCTAAGGTGTTACGCCTCTGTGCCGGAAATTACAGGGCCATACATTACCACTTGACCGAAACACGATAGTACTGAACACATTTAGCGGCAAGTATATTAGGCAATGCGGTGGTGCCTACGCCCGCGAGCTCCGTCACTGGAGCTCTGCCAACTGTAAATTTTATTAGTTTAATAGTTATTTCAGAAAATAGACGGATATTGACCCTTTACCACCTTTATTTTCGAAATCACCGGGGCTTAAATGACTCTACCTGAACTCACTAGCACGCCAGAAGAAGTGTTTTTTTTTCGATATCGCACCTCACAAGCCTTGCAGTTCAAACACAATCAAAAAAGTATATTACATTTTCTTCAAACGAATCCTTCCAATTTTTCAGGGTTTACGAGTCCAGAACGATAAGCATTAACAATTACTTGACCCTTCTTAACTCTACTTGATACTGCAGGACAAATTAAACGCATGATATAATTGATGAGCCCTATCCCTGATAGCAAGGGGGCAATAAAGACTTTACGGTCCAAGTCATTCCCACCTAAAGTAACTTAATGCAGATTTAGTCGTTCGCTTAGCCCGGCACGTTTACATTAGACCCTTGTTTATGGTCGTTAAGTCGACGTCAGATACACAGCGATAAGCTATGATAGACGATTCGTGAATACTATCAAATCGTGCGTGACTTCAATACTGATTGGTTTTTCGCATTTCGTATTCAGTTTGCAAACGTGCTGTTTCGTTAATGGTTATGTTCTAATTTTAATGTTATGGTCTATTGATTTTGTTTTACTGTGCTTAATGGTTTGAAATATTTGAGAACTGAAACATTGTTTCGAGGATAGTCATTCATTTTGGCTGTGAGTTTCTCGATAATGACAAGTATCACAAAGTTATGTACTCGTACAAACTACAATTATTATACAACTATGAATAAGTGAATAACTTGGTTGTCATCATTTGCATGGGCAATATATTGCTGACTATTGCTGCTTTGATAATTAACAACATTTAAGGATAGTAGGCATGGTAGGCACGCAGTGAACATCTTTTTGAAACGCAATAATAATCATATGCAATATTATTGCGTTACGTCCTCTGGTGCTATGATTAACCTATGGAGTTGATTCAATAAATCCAAAAAAAATCATACGCAAGTTAAAATATACGAATCTTTACACCAAGCCCCTATTAAAACAAGCCGTAACCAACAATCAATAAAAATTAACAACAAATACGTTTTTCTCTTGTTCAATCATTCCAATTGTAACCTAAAAATTATGTGGTTAACTGACGTAACAAGTTTTATGTAGAAAGCCTTTAAACACTGAATTCTTTTAGATTACTTCTTGCAAAGAGGTCGTTAGAATATATTTTCACATATATACATAAAATAAAAAGAATGTAATAGTATGTTTAATCTTAAATTCTTAGCTCTTTTTTTCAGCGCTAATGATTTCAGGCATTACATTGTACCACCACGTAAACGTAAATAAAACCTTGGTTTACTATATAATTATTTTCGAAACGTGTGATATATTTATAAAATGATAGTAAATATAATGTCTACACGTCCAACCAATCAAGGCGATAGTTCGATTTTAAATATAACAAAAAAATATCTTCGCTCATTGTTCTAACCGTAACTTAAAAACGGTTCCGGTTAAATAGTTATTCGTGTCATTGGTGTGATGAAAGAGCAAAAACTTCATCCCTTCTCGTCGATCTTCGGGATTAACTTTTGGGTGATGGTCGTAATAAAACAGGTAACTAACAAGTTCGATTTAGAAAGCCTATAAATACTGAATTCCAGTAGATTTACTCCTGAAAAAGTCATCTCAAGATTTTATTCTTATTACTTTACACAAGGTGAACAAAGCAATTAATAAAAGTACTCGTCATATTGGTGACAAAAAAGAAAAAAAACAATTTAAAATAGTTCTAGTACTATAAGAATCAGAATCAGAAATTTATTTATTTTGTTAATTTAAGGTGGCAAGCATCGCTTTTGACACATCTCAAACAAACAAAAAATATAAAGCGAATAACAATTGACATACATGTCAATTTAAAAACTAGAACAAAAAGAAAGCTAAGAGCAGACCGGAGAATTGCGAAAGTAGACCCGGCAGCGGGACTGCTTATTGTTCACTGAAATTATTATATAATAAGTGAAGAATAAGCAGGAAAACGCGCGAATAAAATAACTGGAACCGTTTTTAGGCTACGGTTAGAACTATGCGAAGAGCGAAGATATTTTTTTATTGATTTCGGGAATCTAATTACTTCTCTTGCTTGGTTTGACGTATAAACATTATTAAATGCTTGTAACCTGTCAAATCATAACTCGTTCATTGCCATTGGTTAAAATTGAATAAATTTAAAACAGATGGCTGCCGGTTAACCTCATGACGAATTCATTATCGCATAACAATTTGCGGTCAGCCCTCCAATAGAGCGCAGTTTTGTAAAGGATTTATTTTTACCGCAGCCGTTGTGGTGTTACTGAATAATTGGTCTTATTATATACCGATCACCTATTGTTGGATCATTAATGTTATTTTGTGTTTTGTACACAAAGATATTTACCACATGTTTACCATAATTAGCTAGCTGCCCGGGAGAAATTGACATTATTAAATGAAGGTGGCAAACAAGCATTTATTTATTACTGGTGGTAGAGCTCCAGTGACGGAGCTCGCGGGCGTAGGCACCACCACATTACCTAATATACTTGCCGCTTAATGGTAGTGTTCAGCACTATCGTGTTCCGGTCAGGTGGTAATGTACGGCCCTGTGATTTCCGACACAGGGGCATAACATCTTTGACCGCAGGAGTGGTAACGCATCTGCATTTTGACCTCTAGTCATTGTGTGGGTGTCTATAGGCTGCAGTCATCACTTAACATCAATGTGAACTGCATGCTTGTTTGCCACTTTTATTACATAAAAAAAAACCATGCAGTTCAGCTTGATGTTAAGTGATTACTGTAGCTTATAGACACTAACACAAAGACCATTGATCAAAATGCAGATGCGTTGCCACCCATGAGACCTTTGTTAGGTCTCTGTAATAGTTATTGTGAGACCATACATTACCATCTAACCGGAGCACGATGAGATGATATCCAGAACACTACCATTCGGCGGCAGATAGATTAGGTTATGCCCACTCCCTTGAGCTCTTACACTGGAACTTTTCCCCAGCCGTCTTCTCATCACAGCAATAAGGGGCAGACAGGACCACGCCAGACCCTAGCTAGGTTCCTCTTGAGTTCGCCGGTGTGGAGACAACCACCGGCTACAGAACCTCTACCACGACAAGGCGGAAACCCTAGGGTGGATTTTTTGTCGGCCCATGTGTAGACAGCCAGTTATTTTTTTATTTATAAACATCATAAAGCGATATACATAATACATCTACCTTGTAGAAATTAAACTTGCGGATTTTCTCGCGTATACAACACTCCCAAACTTCTTCTTACACCCGACGTTTCGGTCGCTTTCCAGCTACCGTGGTCACGGGCAGACTAAGTCGATGTTCAGCCTGGTCTTATATAGCTGAGACAGAACAAAACCCTAATCCTGTCTAACCCTAACCCTAATCTACCTACCGAGTCTGAGCTATGTGGTCTTTTAATTTGGAATAAAGTGGCTGTGATATACGATTGGACGGACAGACAGACATGACAAATCTGTAAGGGTTCCATTTTTGCTTATTCTTGCCCTAAAGAGGATGCCAGTAAATTGAAGTAAATATATAACGAGAGCGCGTAATATTCTTCATAGATTCTGTTGATTTGATTTCCGCCTTTATGTAGGTCAATTACTATACGGCTTATTCCTATCTATCAGTGCAAACCCGGATCCAATCCACAGAATTATAAAAATAAATTACCAAAAACGGCAATTTAAACGTGACCCCAATATTATTCATTTAAAATATCGAATATTATCGCTCCAGGGAGAAATCAACGATGTAATCAACTACCCCAAATGAAGATAGGGACGATGCCATCATCAATAGTCGCTTGGGAAATTTACAGGTTTCATGAAGGGCGGCAGCTTAAAAATATATTATATTGCGGGCTAATGTAATTTGAGTTATTTATCTTGATTGTCAAGATTTTGGATGTCGCACAATGTTTCCTCTATAGATAAAAAAATTGAAAAATTGAATTATTGTTGAATGAGCGAATGACAATACAATGCGAATTAAGATGATTATATAGGCCCAGGAAGACCAAGACCTTTCAAAATCTCAAATAAGTTGAGAAGAACCTACCTCTTGACCCACCTTAGGACAGCTAAGGGTGGGGTCAAGAGTGTTCTGAATATTTTGGCATAGAATGTTTATGAGGACCAAGACGATTAACTGCATTTATAAGGGACGCAGGGAGAAATATTATAATAGTACTTACATTGCGTATATGTACAACAGTAGCCATCTATCTTAAAATTTAATATATAAAATATTGAGTCTCAGTGAAAATAGATTTTCCTTTTTGTGAAATAAAGAAAGAAAGAAAATATGTTTATTTAATGCGCCTGAGACATATATAAAGAGGCAAATCTAAAAAAGATACCTATAAGTAATATTTAACATAACAAAGAGAAATTTCCTTAAGAACATATAATACAAAAAAAAATAATTTAAAACCTTTTCGTGAAAAATAAGATAAAATGTAGTGTTTACCTACTTTCAAGAGCTTCAGATTTATAAATATAAGGTTATCATTTGTTTTACAATTTTCGTTTCATATTTCATTTATTCGAAGCCCAGCCGTTCTTTATTATTTAAACTGATAGCGTAATGAGATCAAAAGATTAACGGGTGATAATCTTTTCCTCTTCTTCCCTCGGTGTTTAATTTGCTAGTATCAACACAATTTATTCAATTACATCTCTGAATTATTACACGGCTATTATCTTTTCTTAGCGAGTTGAAATCACTTCGTTAATAAATTTCGTAATAATCTTATACGCGTAAAACAACATTATTAAAATGGTATGTATTATAATATTATTGTCGAGAATTCATGGAAAATGGCTAGATTAAATTTTTTTGTTCGTATCTATTCTCAAGTAAAGTAGGTACATAAGTAGGTACCTATTTAATCAATTTGATGAAAATTACCTTTATTATTTTAGAGCAAATAGTTATTTTTTCATTTTTTATTCGATACTAGCTGTGCCCACAACTTTGCCCGCATGGGAATTTATGATTGTTCAGTATCTACCCGGACGAAGTCGTTAGCCCCGCCAAATAGACAGATAGACAAAAATTGAAAAAAAATTGTTTTGGTATATATACCATGTATACATACATATCCATTTAGTAAAAAGCGGTTATTTTTATATTACAAACAGACACTCCAATTTTATTTATTTGTATAGATTCTTAACCCATTGAGAGAAAATTGTCAATAACTTAGAATCGAGAGCAATCACAATGAAGAAATAAAAATAACTGTAACCTGTATATCAAGTTATGGACGTCAGGAACAAAATCTGGATTTCAAATAATTCGCAATTGCATTCAGTTTTACGTGAAACGAGGCAACGCAACGTCACAAACTGCGGTTGCTGATAATGGAGGGTATTTCAATTCAAAACCCGCGTGAATTGCTTGCGACTCACTGATTTATAGATGCGGGGCTTATTCATGTGTCAATTTATTGTCTTGTTTCTCATCGACGATAAGCTGTGTTGTGTGGTCGATGTTCACATGTCACTACAACTTTGATTTTCGTCGACTTTAAGGGTCATAGCTCACTACAGCCACCCGGCACCCGACCAGCACCGCCTCCTTTTACGGCGTCCACTCGTTGTCGACGGGTGGACCACGGGTGAACAACGCGATGTTACTTGTGAACCACACTCGCGGACAGCGCGCGGCACACTTGGGAACAGCGTTTTGGCGATGCAAAGTCAACGCAAGACAAGCTAGTGGTCACAAAGTGGTCCACTCCCGCGCGTTTACGGCTTGCGGTCAAGGGGATCTGGTGTCGATACGGAGCGGAGTTGATCTTATGCTGGATGGGTGCCGGATGGCTCTAGTGACCTTTAGTCCGTATCAAATAGACAGCGCACCGAAACCAGGGCGAAGCGTTTTTATATTGTAAGGTATCCTTTGAATTTAGTTACATAATTAAAAAAAAAACAATTCATAAATATCATTTATTTCAAATTGGTCTACAAGGACACTTTTGCATTGACGGGTTATAAGTTACCTAGAGAGAATGACTTTTAATAATAATCCAATAGGTATTCATAAATACCAATTTAATAATAATATTTAACCGATATGGAAATCATCAAATTTTTCAATTCCTTCATAGAAGAAAAATCTGTTCGTCATAATCATAGTCATGCACTTAGCAGAGTTCCAAGTGCAGGCACTACTGAGAAGAACTTCGCTACCCAACAAACTCAGCGTGTTGCTTTTTTGTCAAAACCTTAGATTTAATACAAATATTATTAAATAGAATTGAAATAGAATAAAGGTAATGTGAAATATTTGCATATAAACACATACGCAAATACCCATCAACAGCTTAATATCGAGATAGAAAATAACACTCGCAAATCATAACGGACCACTCGTATGACGCATGTGGCAGACATTGCTCTCCTCGACCATTTTGAAGGGAAGTGAGCAACCCGTCACACGACGCCGCCGACATAGAAAAGGGAAAACGAACCGAATGCTTGCTAAATACCGAGGCAAACCAAAAGCATGCGACGCTAAGACAAACCAAAGGCGTGTACGTAAAATCAAAGCTTCTATCCAGCATTTAATTACATTTTCATTTGAAAACAAAATCCGAAATAATTTCCAATTGCAGCCAGTTTTACGTGAAAACGAAGCAACGTCACAAACTACTGTCGCTGATAATGAAGGGGGTTTCAATTCAAAACCCTCTCTCCGCATAAATTGCCTACTGATTCATGGACGCAAGGCTTATTCATGTGTCGAGGTATTGTCTATACTTTATTACTAATATTTATTTTTTTGTTTGTTTCTTATGAAAAGGCTCAATAACTACTGGACCGATTTTAAAAATTCCTTTACTATTCGAAAGCTGCATTATCCACAGGTAACATAGGCTATATATTTTATTTTGAAAAAAATAGGGTTCCGTAACATATTTGGGTTTTTCAGACACAAGGTATAAAAAATCAACCAGAAAAGTTACTTATTTTGCGTACGCTGCCTAAACTATAAAAGATATTGAGGAAGACTTTAGGCTATGTCTATGTATAATCATCACGCTAAGACGAATAGGAGAGGGTAGGCAACATTGCACCGCGCGAAGCCGGGGCGGGCCGCTAGTCGTTAATAAACATTTACGGGTTGCACTCCAGGAGCACCAGCAGAAGTGATGGGTGACCGCTAGTGGCAAAATTTAAAGAATGCGCGTTTCCGTACTTCTGAGGTTACGTTTAACCGTCGGTCCCGGTTGCTATCGATAGATAGCGGTCGTTAAATCTTGTCGGAGGCCTAATGGACGGTTTGAAAACATCCGACAACGGGTTGGCCACTAACCCGTATCTCCAACCCGCATTTTAGAAGCGCGGTGGAGTAAGCTCCTGGCTATAAAAAGGGGAGAGACTCGTGCCTAGCAGTGGGACGTTTCAAAGGTTGCCATTATTTAAATTGGATAATACAGTGGTGCCACAGGTGGTAGTAGAGCTCTACAAATAAAATCAACAATCTTATAAATACATTGAAACTCACAACGTGTAGGTAAAACTCCTACACATGAATCGCATTAGCAATGTCGAAGTAATGCAATAATAGGCGCAGTTCACAATACATATCGATCGATCACGGATTCGTTGGACATTTCGCGCCTGTTCTAGTCATAGCCGTGAGCAATTAGCCGAACAATTCGAAACACGAACGACACTTCTGTTGATTTGGTAATGAACAGGTAAGGCTGAATAATTAGTAGCCATCGTAGATCAAAAATGAAAGCGCTTGTAGTCTGAATTATGAACTTGATAAAAAATAACGTGACTTCACGCCTGTAATCCCCGACGGGGTATTCAGAGGAAAATGCATGCATTCAAGCATACATGCAGACACCCACGATTTGCCGGCTACGTTTTGACTCATGTAACAGGTGGCGAGCCTGTTGACATCTCCGGGCACATTAACAAACTTCGTGGTACTGGGAAATTTCTAGAAAATGTGAAAATCCCAATAGAACCAGAGATAAAGGACTTTACACCATTATCTCTGATAACCCGCTACCCGGGAATCGAACCCAGGACTTCAGCGTAGTAGTAGTGGCCTGCTACTAGGCCACCGAGGCAGATAAAAAATGTTTGGTTAAATTTTCGTGACCTATTCTCACAACCTTGTTTTGGAGTTCACTCCAAAGGAACCGATTTCAGTTATGAGGCTCGATACGGAAATTTTATTAGTTAAATCAATTCTAACACGTAAGTTTAGGCGTTACGCGAGCTGCGACCGAGCGGACGTGTTTTACTCGCCGCACACTCCCGTCGCGCGTCGGAGTTAACACACACGCACTATTTTTACTTTTTCATTTCTTGTGACCCTGGGTGTACTGACTGTACTTTCTCTATGATGTATGTACAAGTATGTATGTACCTTCACGCCAGGTCCCTAACGGGGTAGGCAGAGAGTGTAGAGCGCCAGATATCCCGGTCCTAACATATCTCTCGTGCCTCGTCTACCTTTATCATTCTCTCCATACATGCACGATTCCTATGACTTTTGACCCCACCATCAGATAGAACTCGACCTATTTGGTCGTGGTATGACAGTCTTGGTCTTCCTGAGCCTCTGCAACCATTTACATTCGCATTGTATAAATGTTTAGTCATTCTCTATGATATTTCCGTAAATACACAAGTCACTCGTCATGGATAAACGCTGATCCGCTCTTCACATTTATTGTCATTCATAACAATGAATATGATTATATAACAATTATCAGCGTCAACTTTCCCTACCTTACACTGAGTTTCAGTTTACTATGATTTATGCACATGACTTTACTTGTCAAAACATAATATTCAATGTCCCTTATCAGCAAAGTACCATCTCATAAATTCGTTGACATACACAAATAATTTTATTCCCCATTAGTATTATAAAACTAAATTATACCAGTGATGTCGAAATACATAATTAATAGGGAAATATCATTTATGTGATGTGAACAGAAAAAGATTTATCTTTTTTGATTAATATACTCGTAAAAAAACTGAACTGATTTATTAACTTTGATACCATAGGTACACTATATCTACGTACCTAAATCCATCATATAAAATAAAAGAAATTCTAGAACATTCCAATTCTCAACCAACAAAAAGAACGCTCCGAATTATTATTTGCTTTCTGATTTACAATATCTATAATTTACCCTTTCATCTCCTTTTTCAATGAAATAAGCCTGAAAATTTCAACAAAATAAGCCTGCAAAATTCAACACTGTCATTTGATTCTCATTGTATCGATAAATTAGCTATCTGTATAACGTTCATTAACCTGACATATTTGTGCCGTTTATCAGGTGAATGTGGAATTTTTGAACTACCCGCATTGTATTGGGAATTTGCGAATATTACCCTTTTCATTAAGCTCTGCTTTGTATCATTCGTTATAACATGAAAACACTTTTATGGTTAATATTGAATGGAATTTTAAATTATGACGCGTTTTCCGTAGATTAACTCAAACTCAAACTCAAAAATTCATTTAATCACTTGGAAATAATAGAATTTGCTTGTGATAGGTCAAATTACAAATATAAAATTAAAGCGAATAACAACTGATATGTTGATTAATATGTCAAAGTAAATAAATTAATAATAGTCCAAAAATACTTAATGATAAAAATAGGTATCAACAGAATGATCCATACTTTCTTTTACAAACGACAAGATAAGACTAAACAAAAAAATATGGGACATTCTTGGTCATTCACTGGCAGAGTTCCAAAGCCCACATTACTGAGAGAAAACCTGCCAAAACAAAACTCAGTAGGGTCTTTTCAAAATATGTCCCTTAAAACTATTTTCACAATATGACACTTATAACTATGTTTTACAATGTACATTCATTTCACAAAATTATTGTTTAGTCTTGTGGAGCTAGACCAGCATTTGTCCAGGCATCTCTATCCTTTAGATAGTCATCGAGTCTATAGTACGCATTTTTACATAGTGTGCGTTTAATACATGACCTAATATCGAGCCCTGTGGTACACCCATTTCTACTTTAGAGCCTGGTGATTTTACTCCATTAACTTGTATTTTCTGTTCCCGGTTTTCTAGATGCGATTTAATAAGTTGAAGGGCTTTATATCCAAGGCCATAGTGCTCAAGTTTGCACATTAACGTATTATGGTCCACGCAGTCAAATGCTTTAGAGCTTTTTTGACTGATAAGAACGAACACCAGTGCTACTTTTCCAACGATACTAAGGTGTCGGGATGCGATGACGCCATCTAGTGGAGGAGAATTCTTCCGGTAGTGCAGTCAGTCAATCGAACAATGGTGGTAAAACTACACCAATACCTCTCTGGTAGTAAAAATAACAATGCGTGATGCTACTAAACTACCGCCACTTTATTAGTCCAGCGGTGCGAAACCACCGTTTCATTCGAAGGGTCGCGGGTTCGATCACCGCACCGGAACAAATATTTGTATGGCCTACAGATGTTTGTTTCGGGTCGGGGTTTTTATATATATCTACGACACAGGTTTATATAATACCTAAAGTGGAGCGGTGAGTGTATGAAAAAAAACAACGATCGCTAATACGCTCGTCAAGCGTGCTGACCTATGGCGCATCCCCCTACCGCGGTTGCCGTCGACCGGTAGTAAGCTACCGCCCCAATGGAATGGTTTGACCGTCATTATTAGGTTGACTGATAATAAGCATAATAACACATATTACTAAATGAAAAAATTGACAAACAAAACTCAATTAAAATGAAGCAGGGAAAGTATTTAAACAATCGAAACACCTTAAATTAAATGCGCTTCCTTTAAGCTTTGATTTTCAAAGTGTTTTCTCAGTGTTTAATTGAAAACTGAACTTCCTCCACCTTGTTAAACCTTTTCAAGTAAATCAATTAAAATCTTTCAACTGGTATTAAACAAAAGAAATAAGGGTTGAATAAGGGCGAAATTGAGTTGGGCAACTTGCTTCAAGCTTTTTCTAATTGCTACGTAATCTTTAAATGTTTACTTTGAAGTGATTTAAAAGGTAAACAGCCACTTTGTATCGGTAGTTGATTTTCTTGTTTGGATATTAAGTAACTGATTAAGGTCAAACTTTCATAGCTGTGATGAAATTTAACTTCATGAATAATGTTTCTGAGGTATTTAATTTAAATAATTTTTCAATTTTCAAATTCAGGAGGAACTTCAAAATTTTTGGTGTACCAATTAAATTTTGTTTTTTTTCCAGTGAAATATTAATTACGCGATCCCATTTTTAACCTCTCTATTTAAATTATATAAAAACAAATATCATGTTCGCGCATCCCCTAAAAGGTTGAACGTCAGGCAACTGAGGGTTAAACAAATGAAATATACTTTTGATTGTTGTTTTTGCATGAGAATATCAAATTAAAATTGTACCTATATTTTTGTGCGATCGTGCTAAATTCAATAAAATTGGTACCTTTTTTTCGAGATATTCCATTTTACTACCATCCAAAATTTTGACGATTCGGAAGTACTCGTGAAATAAGCTTTTCGTTTTTTTTTGTTACTGTCCTAAGGGCGTGCCCTTATACAGACAGCTCAGATTTGGTAAAGATACTCAACATGGTGCAAGCTTTATCTAAGGAAGAAAGGCTTGACGGCTTTTTAACCGACTTCAAAAAGGAGGAGGTTCTCAATTGGTTTTTATGAAAACGCCTGTACCGATTTAGATTTTTTTTTTGTTTGAAGTGTGTGCCTCACAGTTGGTCCCATTGTTAATATGAGGCCATTCAAGTATTACGTGAGCACTACGGGGGGTCGGGGGGGTCCTTGCTCTGCTTATTTTGGATGACATGGGGGATAGGGGAGTCTAAATGATGATTACGTCATCGGTAGTTATTTACTTTTTTACACGAATGGCAACCCTCACATTATCTTTTCTTGAAAACGAAACGCTTTTTCGGGGATTCCCGCAAATAATGCATACGAATTATAACATTATAATTATAATATTAAAAAAACAATACATTAATTGAAAAATGTTTACGTAAGCATGGGGGGAGGGGGTAAGAGCTTTGCTTACTTTTGCTGACAAGGGGGATGGGGGGGTAAAGAATTGTAATAAATCTGCTTACGTAATACTTGAACGGCCCCTATGTGATGATGGGATCCTGGAGAAATCGAGGGAACTCTTCAACTTTCACAGCACACTTGAAAGATTTTAGATATTTTTTTAAAATAAAAAAGTTCCGTGCCTTGTGGCCGTACACCTCACAGGTGGGCCACATGTCACCATGTCAAGATGTAATGATGGGACCCTGGAGAAATCGAGGGAACTTTTCAAATTTCATGGCACGCTTGAAAGGATTTCGATTTTTTTGAATATTTTAATCGGCTGCCCTAAGTGCGCGACTCTGTATAGACTTAGCGGCAAATGAATTAAGTCTTCTTCTTCGTGTCAACCACTGTAAAGCGCAATGTAATAAGTTAAAGAAAGAATCTTGGCCCAAAACTTGGTAATGGGCACCGCATTATCTGTAGCCCCGCTAAGGTCACCTGTGGAGCAGCTAGCGGGACACAGAGGGCAACTTAATACTGAAATGTTACTATACAGAAGTTTTACTGGTGGTAGAGCTCTAGTGACGGAGCTCGCGGGCGTAGGCACCACCGCATTACCTAATATACTTGCCGTTAAATGGTAGTGTTCAGCACTATTGTGTTCCGGTCAGGTGGTAATGTACGGCTCTGTAATTTCCGGCACAGAGGCATAACACCTAATGCCTCAGGAGTGGCAGCGCATTTGCATTTTGACCTCTGGTCATTGTGTGGGTGTCTATAGGCTGCAGTCATCACTTAACATCAATGTGAACTGCACGCTTGTTTGCCACTTTTATAACATAAAAAAAAAAAATACAATCGTGATTTTTTTTATGTGATAAACAGTGAAATGGAAACGTAATTGTTACATTTTATTTTGACATTATTATTATTTTTTATTTTGACTTTTATTTATCGATTGACGTATCATTAAAAGGAGATGTTGCGAGCTCGGCCCTGGTTCGTACATGCCCTCAAAAAATGGGTAAATTATAGAAGAATGCGAAAAAAATACAATTAATTTAATCAAGAATATATTTTAGAGTTACCACCACATTTAATTCAAACGATTTTATCATTTTCAACTATGTTCAACATGGCCGCGATACAGCCAACGCTTGGTATCAATCAATTTCGATAGTATTTATAAATTTTTTTTTCTCCATGTACTAGATAATCAAAAAACAATTTAAAAAATGAAAATGCCAAAATTACATCGTCCGCCATATTCGCCATGTTGGCTTTAAATTGCAATTCTAACTGCAAATAATATTTTGTGACTGCAAACAAAGCTAAATAAGTGAAAATATGCAGTAAAAACGTTTTTATATTGATTTTGCCTTTTTAATGATATTGTGTACAATACATGGCCGGAGGTCCATACATTTTTGCAACATCTCCTTTAATGTTGACATTCTCAGTTTATTGACATACATGCAAATAAACGATAATTTTAACAATTTTAAACCAACAGAATATTCATTTCACTTTTGACATTGTAACATACTATTCAATTAATCAAATAGACGTTATTACTAGACAATTGAATAACGTAATTAAACATTTAAACATGTTGTTTTATGTATGAAAGATAATTAGGTAATAATTGATGTATGTAATTATAAATATAGTATATATGACTTGCATGACAATTACTCTTTAACATATTGTGATGCACCAAAGAAGGGTCATATGTACTTGACTTGATGTGTATAATATAAGATTCTTATAATGAAATAAGTAAGTACATGCTGGCAATAAATAAATTGAACTGAATTGAATTGAAACCTTCAGACTAGCCATGAATTAAATAATACAGTGGTAGGTACCTACGCCCTTGAGCTCCGGCATTAGTGCACTGGCAGTAAAATTATATTTAATGTTATTATATTATTCAGAGATTGTATTGTGCCCATTTGATTCAAGTAACTTGTTTGGTCAATTCGGGATTTACTCGTCCCGCAATCAGCCAAAATAATATAAAATGTCTTTTGTGAGTCTTCCACTTAGATTTTCCCCGGCGCAAGTAAATAAATTCGTCAATACACCTTTATTTTCTTTCACACGGACCCTAGTGACCTTTCCAACTCAAATCACGGGCGAAGGTAACTTTATTACCGTTAGGGATGTGCATGTAAACAACATAATATCGATATTTTCTGAAACGCCGATATTTGCTATCGAAGTTCATTATTGCAAACCATCGAATGGAAATTATTTTGATAACGAACTTTAAAAGTATTAATTTATTAATGTTAATTTAAGTACCTGAAAGATATATTTTAACTATAATATATTTACTATTATAATATTATATCTTATACAACATTAATCTACATAATAAAAAAAAACATTAAAATATAACGTAACGTAACTTCACGCCTGTAATCCCCGAAGGGGTAGGCAGAGGTAAATGCATGCATTCAAGCATACATGCAAACACCCACGATTCGCCGGTTACGTTTTGGCCCATGTAACAGGTGGCGAGCCTGTTGACATCTCCGGGCACATTACCAAACTTTGAGGTACTGGGAAATTTCCAGAAAATGGAAAAATCCCAATAGAACCAGAGACAAAGGCTTTTTCACCATTATCTCTGATAACCCCCTACCCGGGAATCGAACCCAGGACCTCAGCGTAGTAGTAGTGGCCTGCTACCACTAGGCTACCGAGGCAGTTAAAATATAATTAAAGCTAAATAATATTTACATATAAAGTTATATCTAAACTAAAAACAGGATGTGTCATGGTACCCAGAAGGCAGCATTGCCTCGTTGGATGGCAAGGCTGATTCTTTGACCTAAACATTGGCCAGCCTTCTGGTCATGCTGTGGTCTCTTTCTGTGAGGAAATAATGCTCCAGAAAGAGACCGCCGAGCGTTTTCGGGAGAGGAATGATCCTGGTCGGAGGGGAAGAAGGCGCCGGGGTGATGGCAATAGTCAGTAGCCCCGGCCGTGGGCCCTGCAGTTTCGAACCTATAGAATAGAACTGAGGTATCCTCTGCCTGTCGTAAGAGGCGGCTAAAAAGGGATATGAGCCGCGGGCGACAAGTGTGGGGGCTCTGGTCGCTCAGCAATCGCGGCTCCGTGAGGACGGTGACCGAGGTAGCAGCAGGTCATCGTGGCATGGACAATGGGGGGAGCTCACAAAGCCCCCGTGGACGAGCCTTGTCCCTCATATCCCGACTCTTCCCCCAAAGAGTTGGTTAAATACAAAGGCATTTCCACCTCGTAAAAAAAAGCCTTCTGGTCACGGAAAGTGTCGACCAGCCGTTTCGAGATTTCCTTGAAAATTTTTAATTATAGGTACATTTCGACATCAGGTACTCTACATATATTCATTTCTTATCATATCTTAAGTAATATTATGCGTAGATTTATTTATAATTATTGAGCTCTGAAGATAAATAAATATTTTATTGAATTGGTACCTGATTTTTAATAACTTGTATAATAATTATGTAATATATGGCATTGAGAAAGTAATAAGTGGAGAATTGTGAGAAAAAATACTGTTCAACAATAATAGTTCATGTGCTATATTTCTTGTTATTAAATTCGTTCATTCATCGGATGGTGTTATTTTGAACTATAGTTTTAATATCGATGTTTTCAATAATTAGTAGAAGTCGTTTTATTGTATGAATGTGACAAGCAGTATGCGGCTTACACAAGTGATAACTCAGAATATTCTGCTGGTGGTAGAGCACCAGTGACGGAGCTCGCGGGCCTACGCCCACCGCATTACCTAATATACTTGCCGCCAAATGATAGTATTCAGCACTATCGTGTTCCGATTAGGTGGTAATGTACGGCCCTGTAATTTCCGGCATAGAGGCATAACACCTTACACCTCAGGAGTGGGAACGCATCTGCATTTTGACCTTGGCCTTTGTGTGGGTGTCTATAGGCTGCAGTCATCACTTAACATCAATGTGAACTGCATGCTTGTTTGCCACTGCCGTAACATAAAAAAACTAACTACAAATTCCAGCCTATAGCTGTGCAACTGAATCTGCATTTAGACGTCTGGTGTTTGTGTAAATTATATAAAACCTGATGAATTTGCCTACCCTGAGCCGAGACTTAATTTAGTTTGCTTTTGTGACCAAAATTACCTACAGTGTCATTAAAACTATTATGGGATTGATTTACTTCCTTCTTTCATTTTATAATACAAACAATACCATTTTCTGACAGCAACAGGTGGGTTTTAAAAATGAATTAATTTACTTCTACCCACCTGTTTAGTGAAGAAAGAAGTGAAGTTACATTTTCAATGCTATAAACATAGCTGTGAATTACATCGATACATCATATTAGGGAGGATTATCGATAATTCTGAAACTGAAACGTCCATATATCGTTAACATCTCTCGGTACCGTTGTTTATTATTGCGTCTTGTTGACTCATGCTATTACTTTATTTGCAGGCGCTTTAATACAAATGTAAGTGAGCATGTTTCATACATCGACGCCATGATATAGGGATATTTTTCAGTGTTTGTCAGGATTCTTGTGTTCTCTTTTAACATATTTCTCATGACTAATAAATATATCCTTTAATAAAGGTGTGACGCACTCCATGACGCCAAGGACAGACACCGATGGAAGAATATCATCCATCGGAAATTAATCTCCCATCGGGGGAATCACGACCCTCAGTAATGAGGAGTACGACGCGAGGAGGAGGGAATAAAGATGTTAACAAAAATACCTAATCTATACAAATAAATAAAATTGGAGTGTATGTTTGTACCTAATATTAAAAGGTAACTTAATAGGTTCTAGATGTTTGTGAAGATGAAAATTAAATGCTTCGCGCCTCGATGTCGATATAATACGGCGATATTTTTTTTTCAAAGTTCAAAAAAAAAATCCGTAAAATCACTCGTGCAACTTTCTGTATGTCTCAAATACCTATTCTCAAAAACTACTTTTTTATGTACTAAACTACTACTACTTTAACTACTGTCGAATGAGCGAATGACTAAACAGATATACAATGCGAATGTGGATGGTTGCAGAGGCCCAGGAAGACCAAGGCTGACCTACCATGACCAAATAGGTCGAGTTCTGTCTGATGGTGGGGTCAAAAGTCTTAGGAATCGGCGTGCATGTATGAAGAGAATGATGAAGGTAGACGAGGCACGAGAGGTTTGTCAGAACCGGGATGTCTGGCGCTCTACACTCTCTGCCTACCCCGTTAGGGACCTGGCGTGAAGATACATACATACATATATACTTTTTTATGTAATGGAAGTGGCTAACAAACATGCAGTTCACATTGATGTTCACCTGACGGGAACACGATAGTGCTGAACACTACCATTTTATCATTTTAAGTATATTAGGTACCAGCAGTAAAATTTTATTATTATTAATATTTTCTTCACTAACAATACTACAGAAAGTGTACTGAATATACATTAGCAGTTGTAGTGATATCAGTACAGGTAAACGAAATAAACACTCATCAGTATTCACTCGACTAGCAAAGGTCAGGTTTTCACTGGGGAGTATTTCAATCGCATTGTAGAGGTCCCCATCAAACCCGAGCCAGTCACCTATTTGATGGGACACTTTGGGAATGTAGGTTAAAACAATGGTGGAAACATTTGTACTGCAACCTCTCACACCGTTACGCTCTTGGCACACAACATTAATTTGCTATAAGAGTTTTTGGTGGAGACCCTGAAAGAGGCATGTGGTGCACTTATTTCATTTTCTTGGTGCATTTTTGAGTTATCTGTATAAAATATATAACGACTTATATATAGCGATATATAACGAACTGACGACCCGGTTAGTCCAGCGGTGTGCGATGACCGTTTGATTCGAAGGGTCGCGGGTTCGATCCCCGCACCGGGACAAATATTTGTATGGCCTACAGATATTTGTTTCGGGTCTGGGTGTTTGTGTATGTGTTCCATGTGTACAACGGCACCACACGCTAAAACTCGAGAACGGCTCGACCAAATTGGCTAATTTTGGTTTTGAATGATTTTTGGAAGTCCAGGGAAGGTTTAAAAGGTAAGAAAATATGAAGAAATTTTAGGGGAATAGCAAAAAAACACACTTTCATCTATCTATACGTATAAAAATCAATTGCTGTTGGTTAGTCTCGCTAAAACTCGAGAACGGCTTTACCGATTCGGATAATTTTGGTTTTGAATAATTTTTGGAAGTCCATGGAAGGTTTGAAAGGTAAGCAAATATGAAAAAATTGAAGGAAAATAGTAAAAACCACAATTTAATTTTTCCATACAAATAGTCCGTATCTGTCAAACCTTTGACACGTTATTTCATTCTTAGGCAATACGAAGTTTGCCGGGTCAGCAGTCAGTATTAAATTAAGTTGGAGGCATTTTGTTTGATATAGGTTTATAACAGTGCCTGTGTATAGCATTTGCGATCACTTTACAGAAGTTCCCATCATACGTGAAATATGGCATAAAGGGACTTTTTAGGGTTCCGTAGTTCCGAAGTAAGGAACACTTATAGTTTCGCCATGTCCGTCTGTCTGTCTGTCTGTCTGTCCGTCCGCGGTTTAGCGCAAAAACTGGTATTGATACTAGAGACTTGCAATTTGGCACAAGTATACACCTTGATCACGCCGACAAATTGGTAGCATAAAAACATGTTTTTTTTTTATTTAGGGTACCTCCCCTACATGTAACGAGCGGATAATTTTTGTTTTTCTCGTTTTCTATATAGTATGGGATATCGTTGATAGGTCTTTTAGACCAGAAAATCAAACTTTAAGGCAATAATTTTACTGGTGGTAGAGTTCCAGTGACGGAGCTCGCGGGCGTAGGCACCACCGCATTACCTAATATAGTTGCCGCTAAATGGTAGTGTTCAGCACTATCGTGTTCCGGTCAGGTGGTAATGTACGGCCCCGTAATTTCAGGCACAGAGGCATATCACCTAATGCCTCAGGAGTGGCAGCGTGCATTTTGACCTCTGGTCATTGTGTGGGTGTCTATAGGCTGCAGTCATCACTTAACATCAATGTGAACTGCATGATTGTTTGCTACTTTTATTACATAAAAAAAAAAAAAATAGTAGCTACACATAACAAAATTAAAAGGAAAACTATCTCACCAAACTTGGCTTTACAAGTTTGCGAGTAATAGTCGACCAAATTATTTATTCAAAAATGTTGACACCACAGAAAATATATATTTTTTTTTAATGACATTATTCAACCTTAAAAACTACGGAACCCTACACTACGCGTGGCCTGTCACACACTTGACCGGTTTTTTTAACCACACTCACCACACTTCTACAAGATGGAAACAAACAATTTCAAAAATGCCGTTAATAGAGTCCTACAGGGCTAGTAGCGCGCTGGCAACTCCCCTGGTGTTGCAAATGTTCACACGGTGACCACTTACTATCAGGTGGCCCGTCTGCTTGTCTATCAACTTAATGACATGAAAAAAACAGTCCGCTGGTATAAAAACTAATTTTCTAGTAAACACTACTAAACTAAATTCGGTGTGTAGTACGGTCAATTTTTTATTCAAACTGAACATAGCGACGTAAAATGGTGATAAACCTTTATAGGTGACTTCCGCAGTACCGCTTTGTTCCCGTTTTGTTGCTGATGTTTTATTTTCACCGTTTCCTGATAAACCCATAATGGAATCTACCTGTGACGCTGTATTGACATAATCGGATACCTTTTGATCATTTACCGCTGTAGTTCCATTGAAGATGATGCCTATAGTCAGTTGAGTGGTCTGAATTCTCCGTAGAGCCATTTTAGTAATAGTATTTTAAAAAGCCGTTTTCTGGCGGTAGAGCTCCAGTGACGGAGCTCGCGGGCGTAAACACCACCGCATTACCTAAAATACTTGCCGCTAAATGGTAGTGTGCAGCACTATCGTGTTCCGATCAGGTGGTAATTTCCGACATAGAGGTATTTTGACCTCTGGTCTTTGTGTGGGTCTCTATAGGCTGCAGTCATCATTTAACATCAATGTGAACTGCATGCTTGTTTACCACTTTCATTACATTAAAAAAAACATGGAATGTTACTTATCAAGTTAAGTAGTTTCTCTTAACACGATATTGGTATAAAACCATTAAAGCCACTGCATACGCATAACTAATATATATATATATATAAGAGTACTGTCAGACTTTTTAGTAACATAAAACTTTTTTGGTTCACTATTATACTTAATATGGTAGGTTGGCCACTAACCCATATCTCCACCAACCCGCATTGGAGCAACGTGGTGGAATAAGCTCCAGGCCTCCTCCCAAAAAGGGGAGAGACTCGTGCCCAGCAGTGGGACGTTTCAAAATACGCTTAAACTTACAGCTCCACATTAGGTATTATATAAACCCGTGTTGTAGATGCCGTTGTACACATACAACACGTACACAAACACCTACACCCGAAAGAAATATCTGTAGGTCATACAAATATTTGTTCCGGTGCGGGGATCGAACCCGGGACCCTTCAAATCAAACGGTGGTCTCGCACCGCTGGACTAACCGGGTCGTCGGGTTGCCATTTTTATTTATTATGTACTTAATATGGATTGGCTACAATTAAATTTGGAAATTACTAATACTCGTAATCAACTATGCAAGCATTGAAGACACCTATTGATAATCAATAAATCTCTGTCCAGGTGGCCTATTATCATAATTTACACTATATACCCGTACATACCCGCAGGCTATCTCTCCATTCACAGCTCATTAGTTTTAGCAAATTACTGAGCCGAACGTGGTCACAGTTATAGTGCGCTGCAGTGCCACCGATAGGGTATTAATGTGCCAAATTATTGCGGTTATCTCATTACAGATTTGCGGCTTTGTTTCTTGTGTCCTAGATAATAGGAGCATTACTACTTTTAGAACCGGACATTGGAAGGGAAAGGTTAGGTTAGGTTAGTGAAATGCTTGTGAAATATATTTTTATTTAAAGAAAAATGGAAAGAAACATTTGACTTCAGGCGAGACTCGAACTCGCGGCCTACTGGGAATCTAGTCCAGCCGCTCTTCCATTTGAGCTACTGAAGTCCTGCCCGATTTGTCAAATCTTTCCTTCACATTTATTGCATTGCTTTATGGTAGCAGCGCCATCTATTGCCAACTATGCTACTTAGGCAACCGATATAATAGACTTTACAGTTTATTGAATATCAACTATGACAATAATGTTCTTCGTGAAATATCCGATAACCCTGATAATATGGGCATTTATCATACATTTATCCGAATGGTAACACGTTATTTTTTAATCAAATGGCAAACTAAATTCAAAAAAATGTTCCCATGGTAAGTGAATACTGAAGCGCGCATGGCCCCACGGCTGGTGTAGATTGCACGTGATCTACTCGGTTAAGCGATACGGGCACGGTCGGGTGTGTGACGGCTGACCGCTAGTAACAAATTAAAATGCGAGTTTCCGTGCTTCAGAGGGCACGTTCAGCCGTCGGTCCCGGTGGTTGCTATCGATAGATAGCAGTCGTTAAACCTTGCCGGAAGCCTTATGAGCGGTTTGAAAACATCTAACAGCGGGTTGGCCACTAACCCGTATCTCCACCAACCCCAGTGGAGCAGCGTGTTGGAGTAAGCTCCAGTCCTCCCCAAGAAGGGGAGAGACTTGTGTCCAGCAGTAAGACGTATCAAGGGTTGCCATTATTATTATTATAAGTGAATACTGGAGCCAAACTTGAAGTTCAAGTTTGAAGTTTGAGAGGCAAGTTTATAAAGTTAACTAACTCGTGTCGTGTCGTGTCGTTTGTACTCGTACTTGATTTCTTATGTTTTGTATAACAAAAAAATAATAAATTATGGTCCAAAAACGATTATAAATATCCAGTGTATGTATAATACATTAATATTTTACTGGTGGTAGAGCTCCAGTGACGGAGCTCGCGGGCGTAGGCACCACCGCATTACCTAATATACTTGCCGCTAAATGGTAGTGTTCAGCACTATCGTGTTCCGGTCAGGTGGTAATGTACGGCCCTGTGATTTCCGGCACAGAGGCGTAACACCTTAGGCCTCAGGAGTGGTAACGCATCTGCATTTTGACCTTAGTCTTTGTGTGGGTGTCTATAGGCTGCAGTCATCACTTAACATCAATGTGAACTGCATGCTTGTTTACCAATTCCATTACATAAAATATATATATATATATATATATATATATAATTACTAGCGGCCCGCCCCGGCTTCGCGCGGTTGCTATTTTACCTAAAGCTTTTAGAAAAGACTTAAAAAAGCCTTAAAAAAGTTTAGACTAAAAATGATCCTTCCTAAATAAATGGGCTATCTAACACTGAAAGAATCGGATATCAAATCGGACCAGTAGTTCCTGAGATAAGCGAGTTCAAGCAAACAAACAAACTCTTCAGCCTTATAATATTAGATGTCTGAACTTACCCCTCAGAACAACGTTTCCAAATTGTGCAAATATATTTTGAAAATCATCGTTCAGTTCGCTAAACTTACCGTACGCTACGTCCATTTTACGGTCGACGTAATCGTCCATCGGAGCAAGTTATTAAATCATGGATCGTTTTCGTACTACACACACTTTAGTGGTTAATAAAGCCTTTTTCGAGACACATTTACACATTTTACTGGTGGTAGAGCATCAGTGACAGAGCTCGCGGGCGTAGGCACCACCGCATTACCTAATATACTTGCCCCTAAATGGTAGTAAAACGTACGTTAACGTAACTTCACGCCTGTAATCCCCGAAAAAGGTAGGCAGAGGTAAATGCATGCATTCAAGCATACATGCAAACACCCACGATTCGCCGGTAAATGGTGGTGTTCCGGTCAGGTGGTAATGTATGGCGATGTAATTTCCGGCACAGAGGCACAATACCTTAGACCTCAGTAGTGGTAACGCATCTGCATATTGACCTCTGGTCTTCGTGTGGGTGTTTATAGGCTGCGGTCATCACTGAACATCAATGTAAACTGCATGCTTGTTTGCCACTTTTATTACATAAAAACACATTTACTTATAAAGGCAAACAACCCTTTTTACGTCCCACTGCTGGGTACGAGTCTCTCTCCGTTTTTTTGGGAGGCCTGGAGCTTACTCCACCGCGCTGCTCCAATGCAGTTTGGTGGAGATACGGTTTAGTGGCCAACCCGCTGTCGGTAATGACAGAACGAGGTCTGCCGGGTCAGTTTGTAGCTAACATATTAATAGGTAACACGACTTTAAATAAAAACTAGTTAAAAATGCCAACAATTTTTTTTTTTCAATGGTTTTATAACTATGTAACTAGTTTGAGAACTGTATGGGTGTGTGATTACTGATGACTACTTAACCCTAGAAAAGAATGTACCTACCAGAGAATTTGTCTAAAGATCTTCCGGAAGTCGGGAGATTAAAACAAAGCAGGGAAGGATTTATACCTTTATCGATATACCCATATTTATACACTGATCAATGTGAGTAGCTGAGTATTTTGCGTATTTTTGTTTAGTTTAACATATATTTATTTGCACTTATGTAGATTTTATAGTAAGTATTTTTTATATCGACTTTTAGGACTGATATCCGTGTCCCACCGAGTAGTTTCCAGTTGAAAACCAGCGTCGGGCTTCGGCTTGACATAATGCTGAACTGGGAACTATTTGGTGCAGTGGTATCTTGTTTCTTATTTTCTATGTACTTTTTTTAATAGGTATAAGATATTTCTTGTCAACCCTTTTTTAAAAGTATTTTTTGTTTTTTTGTTAACGTATGTACTTGTATTGTATTTTTTTTCTATCGTTTTTTTTATCTATGCAGTACCTGATATTGGTATGGGGGCTGCGCCAATAAATGTTTTTTCTTCTTCTTCTTTCTTCAGTATTAACCATGAATAGGTATGTAATATATTATACTAGGCTAGTAATGTTGCCTTCTGGTGGTTTTCGGTAATGATATTTCGTAATTTTTTAATGTGATAAAGTTAGCACAAATAGTTCACATTGATGGTAAAATAATGCTGTAGCCTGTAAACGTCTAATTATTAACCAGATATTTCATTAGAGATACGTTGTAATTCCGGCAATTTAAGCTGTTATCCCTTTTCAAAAAAATAGGAAACCGTTCAATACCACTCGACTGGGACACGGTAGTATTGAACGCCACCAACCTGCACCGAAATGACAAGTCTGCACTACTTCAACAAAATGAACTGTAATTCTGAGTTCTGCAATAGTAACTTACACTACACTAATTCGACCAGCGTTTCTGGCCGACTAACTAAACGCGAAACTTCTTCTTGGCAGTACCTTTTCTTTTTATCCAGCGAAAAATGCGTTACGAACACCCACCCTTGGGGAGAGGGGTGAGTTATGTGGGATTCCGGACAAAGAGAAGACGTCCGTCTACCTACTAAAAACCCCTGGGTGTTCCCGACTCGTCCGCACGAGGTGGCCGGGTTGCGGGAACGCTTTAGCATACATCCGCAACTTCTTGGCAGTACCTGCACGGACTAGGAGCGCTTTCTTTCTTCAGTATCGAACGAGGACAATGCATACACAAACGTCTAGCTTTTATAAGCTTCTAGCCCGCCAAAAGTGGTTTCACAACTTCTACCACCACAATTGACTGCACATCGGGACCTGTCCAACTTACACGTTTCATTGACCCTGCGAATTTTGGGACAACAGACAATCGACCTTAACTACTGCCTATATGGTTAATTTTGCAATGGCCGTAATGGCTTGCCTGTTGCCCCAATTTTCTTCAAAACCATCTCTATTCCTATGTATTGTTAGCAGCAAGTAGAATCAGTAACACGGTGTTGCTTACGCTCACTCACTTAGTCGCTGGATCTCTACCAGAAAAATCGTAAATCGATGAAAACATTTGGAAATAATAAAATCTTGCGATCACTGTATAGCTTATAATTCAACTACTAAATGTCTTGCCCTGTTTTTTTTTCAGTTTATATAGAATAGAATAGAATATTTATTTATTTATTTTATTTATAACAATGTACCTACAACATCGAACATATTTACTACAAACAATTATATTTGAGGACATTGGTATAAATTGGTCGATATATCGATACAACATATCCAGCATTGCACATCTCTAAACCGATTGCTTATCAAGTTGATATCGTCTGGCCAGACTCCAAATGGAGCCACAGAATCTTTAACCAAATTGTATAGACCTGTATTGGATTTAGATAAAACTGAATTCAAGATTAATTTTGTTGAATGCATATTGTTGGAAGGATGCAGTGATGTTATTTTCTTTTATTTGACATCTATATTATAGCTGAAAAGTTTGTTTGTTTGCTTACACGCGCTAATCTCAGGAACTACCGGACCGATTTGAAAAATTCTTATAGTATAAGATAGTCCATTTATCGAGGAAGGCTACAGGCTATAACATTACGCTAAGATGAATAGAAGAGGGTAGGTAATATTGTACTCGCGCGAAGACGGGGCGGACCGCCAGTAATTGATAACTTCACATCGCAACGTTCGTCTCAGTTAAACAGTATAGCTAATTTCTAAGTGTGGATCTGCGAGTATACTTTCAATTGTTTTATATTATTTCGCATTAACACATGCTTGTGAAATATTTTTTTTTTATATTTTATATATTTTATTTTTTTTTGCTGCTACCATAAAGCAATGCAAAAAATGTGAAGGAAAGATTTGACAAATCGGGCAGGACTTCAGTAGCTCAATTGGAAGAGCGGCTGGACTAGATTCCCAGCAGGCCGCGAGTTCGAGTCTCGCCTGAAGTCAAATTTTTCTTTCCATTTTTCTTTAAATAGAGTATACTTTCAGTAAAATCGGTTTTGGGAAGTGGAATTTTTTGCCCTTCATGTGAGTAGCATGCTTTTTTATGTAACGTAAGTGGCAAACAAGCATGCAGCTTACATTGTTTAGTGATGACTGCAGCCTTTAGACTACATAAAAACCATATGTCAAAATGCAGATGTGTCGTCAACCGGTAGACCTTAGTTGTTGTCTCTATGATTGTACTATTTATTTTTTCGCAATAACATATGCGGGTGAAGTTTAGAAATTAAAGAAAAAACGGAAAGAAAAATTAACCTGCAACCTCAGGATAACCAGTCCAGCCGCTTTACCACTAAGCTACCAAAGTCCCACACCGATGCGTCGAATTTTGCTTTCCCTTTTTTATTTTTAACCGATTTAGGGTCGGTGAACAACATCTATTGATAACTAATTAAGCTATACAACCGATGATACTACTTTCACCATCTCTATGATTGTTATTACGGGGCCATACATAACCATCTAACTGGAACACTATAGTGATGAACACCACCATTTGGCGGCAGATACATTAGGTAATGCGGTGTTGCTTACGCCGTCGAGCTCCCACACTTCGAACTCTACCACTAGTTATTAATAATAATTAGTTATTATTAGTAACTTCGCACAGAGGCATAACACCTTAGGCCTCAGGAGTGGTAACGCATCTGCATTTTGACCTTGGTCTTTGTGTGGGTGTCTATAGGCTGCAGTCATCACGTTAACATCAATGTGAACTGCATGCTTGTTTGCCACAACCATTATATAAAAAAAAAGTTAGTTTGCCTTTTCCATGACAACCCTATGAACATATTTTACACCTACATCGGGCCTATAAAAGTATTTCACACCTCAGCTCTATCGCTATCAAATTCGTATCGAAAACGAATTGAACGGATACTACATATGCGCATTTTGGTCTCTCCAGTTTTCAAACTCGATTTGATTTCACGAATTCCATTGTTCAAATATTTCATATACGACCTTTTTTAAAATTGAGAATTCGATATTAAAATTTCTTTTATAAATTAGTGTCCATTGTATCTACGTTATTAAAGAGTTGGCGTACCAACTCGAGCGGGTTCGATCCCCGCACCGGGATCGACATATGTTTTTTGTGACTATTTTTTTAAATGTGTATTGTGACGTTGTGTAATTGCCAATTATGTTTTTAAAGATGAGGGACCAAAATATACTACTATCTTAACTGCCTCAGTAGCCCAGTGCTAGTAAGCCACTAATACTACGCTGGGGTTCCGGGTTCAATGCCTGGATCGAGGGATATTAGAAATAACGGTGTAAAATCCCTTATCTCTGGTTCTATTGAGAATATTCCATTTACTGGAAATTTCCCAGTACCTCGAGTTTGGTAATGTTCCCGGAGATGTCAATAGGCTCGCCACCTTTTGCATGTATGATTGAAGGAATGCATTTACCTCTGCCTACCCCTTCGCGGATTACAGGCGTGAAGTTACGTTACGTAATGTACTATATACTATGTAATAATATGTACTGTACCCAGCAAGACAGATTGCACATCGAGCCTACGCTCATTCGTAGGCTCGATGTGCATTCTGTTTTGCTGGGTCAACAATCGGTTAGTTTCGACTTCGCAGAGCGTTATCTCTGCTTTACACTTCCTAAGTAAGCACTGGTTTTTTTTACCGTCCATGTGAGTAACATGCTTTTTTATGTGATAGAAGTGGCAAACAAGCATGCAGTTCATATTGATGTTAAGTGATGACTGCAGACACCCACAAAAAGGCCAAGGTCGAAATGTAGATGAGTTACCACTCCTGAGGCCTATAGGATTGTGCCTCTGTGCCGGAAATTACAGGGCCGTACATTACCACCTGACCGAAACACGATAGTGCTGAACACTACCATTTAGCGGCAAGTATATTAGGTAATGCGGTGGTGCCTACGCCCGCGAGCTCCGTCACTGGTGCTCTACCACCAGTACGACAAATAGTCGACAAACGTCATATAAGTAAGGTGTGATAGAGATAACGCTCTACAGACCCTAATAAGCCGAAGTCTCCTTTCTAATGTTTATTGTTGGATACTGTACTAATTAATTAATTTATTAGTACGTCAAAATTTTGAGAATATTTAGTTATTTTAAACATTCACGATTTGTATTCATATTTTTATATTACAAACGGGACTCAATCGCGTACTATTTTAATCGAAGTATTTACCTCAACACTCGACGTTTGGACCGTAATGCAACAGCCGTGGTCACGAGTAGACTGATCTACCTGGTCTTCTCGTGACAATATAAAAAACAGTATAATAATTACAATATATAATAATTAACAATATTTTAGTTATATTTATGTGCAAGAAGCCGCATAAATATTCGGCCCGGACCGGGCATCGAACCGGCAACCCTCGAATCAAGCTATCCACACACCTCTCTACCAACTGGGCTGTCCAACACTTCTCTAAAACTTACTTTAACTCCATAGTTTCAGAAAAAACATAAAAACTTGCATACCTACATAACGTCGGTTAATTCTGAGGAAATGATAATCACACTAATATTATCACATCACATCACGCTAATCACACTATCACACTTACATTACAAATGTGAAAGTTTCTTTGTTTGGATGTTTGTCCGTCAATCACGCCGAAACAACTGAACGGATTTTAATGTTTTTTTTTATACAGATAGGGTATTAGCTGACTTACATTATAGGATACTTTTTATCCCGAAAAAATATTCCTGTGGCATGCCATGGGATGATTTGATGAGTTTCCACAGGTTACGCGAAAAGCGAGCTTCACGCAGGTGGAGCCGCGGGCTACAGCTGGTAATATAAATAAAAGTGACGACCCTGAAAATACGAAATTTTACCGGAAATACAATCCGAAAATTCGAGATATTTTATCAGGCAGAAAAAACTATTTTATTTACCTCCAAGAATTTCTATCAAAATGGAAGACGCAATGGTGCGTGAAATGCGAAAGTTTCGTATTCGGATAGTGATCGAACGTAACTATTTTCGCGAGGGAATCATATTTTCTAATGCTTTCATACAAACGAAATAAATGGTCCACGAAGGAAAGAAGAAAAATGTTTACTTAACAAAAAATTAACAACTTCAAGCATCATCATCATCCTTCACCAAGGACACTTTAAGTACTTTGTATTTTTTATTTATTTAATGGAAGTTTCAAATAAGCATGCAGTTCACGTTGATGTTAAGTGACGACTGCAGCCTATAGACACCCACACAAAGACCAAGGTCAAAATGCAGATGCGTTACCACTCCTGAGGCTTAAGGTGTTACGCCTCTGTGCCGAATTACAGGGCCGTACATTACCACCTGACCGGAACACAATAGTGCTGAACACTACCATTTAGCGGCAAGTATATTAGGTAATGCGGTGGTGTCTACGCCCACGAGCTCCGTCACTGGAGCTCTACAACCAGTAAGAGTACTTAGTAGCCTAGTGGTAGCAGGGCACTTCTACTACGCTAGGTTCGATCACTGGGTCGGGAGATAAAGACATTATATGGCTCCGTTATAAATATCATACATAACAACTTAAGTCTCAGGGGTGGCAACGCATCTTCATTTTGACCTCTGGTTTTTGTGTAAACTTCTATAGGCTGCAGTCATTACTTAACATCAATGTGTTCAAACCGCCCTAAGGCCTTCGATAAGGTTTTAACGACTGCTATCTTTCGATAGTAACCGGGACCGACGGCTTAACGTGCCCTCCGAGGCACGGACATAGCTCTCTGCCTAACATAGCTGAATGGAAGGTTGGCAAAGACCTAGTTAAGGATCCACCTGCCTATCTCCATTATTTAAGAACAGAAGTTTATAGAATGATAAAGCAAGCTTTAATATTAACAGTTACGAAACAATAGTGTGATGTAGTTGGCATATAGTTATGATTTAACTGCCCAGAGCTAGCCTATATTAAAATCGGTGAGTAATAGAAAATAGTAAAAAATCAATGGACAAAATCTGGCTTAACGATATGTTAGACTCGGGATTAAATTCGTGAAAAAAAATACCCAATTTCGGCGGAGCGGGCGACCGGGGTGGGTCATACGTCATTTTTATGTCCGTACCGAGCAGCGTCTGCCAAAATATTTATATGGTTTGAACGATGTGACCACGTTTTTGAATTTGAGGGCCCGTGTCCAAGTAATGTGTCATCTGTAATGGTTAAACAACAGTTTGCGTGATTGATGTTGTTTTGTACTATTATAGATTTTTAGAATTGGAATTGCGTTTTATGAACAACAGGGCAAAAAGTTTTGGTCGTGAATGGGTCGTTTATCGAACTCACATAAACGTATCTACCTGAAATAGACGAATGGAAGGTTGGCAATGACCTGTTTGGCGGTACACCTGCTAGATAACATTAGGAGTTCTAAGAGTGATATGGCTATCATTAATATTAACAGTTACGAAACAATAAAAAATGTCCACCAGAGAAAAAAAAACATATCGAGTAGCATATATTAAAGTCTGTGAGTAATACTAGTAAAAAATCGACGGACAAAATCTGGCTTAACGATATGTTAGACTCGGGATTAAATTCGTGAAAAAATTACCCAATTTCGGCGGAGCGGGCGACCGGGGTGGGTCATACGTCATTTTTATGTCCGTACGGAGTAGCGTCTGCCAAAATATTTATACTGTTTGAACGATGTGGCCACGTTTTTTTAATTTGGGGACCAGTGGCCAAGTTATGTGTCATGTATAATGGCTTTGCGATAGTTTGCGGGCTTGATGTTATTTCGTATTATCATTGATTTTGCTTGAATTGTTGGGAAACGTCTCCTCTCCTCTTCGCTTTCGTGGATACCGTTATGGCCTTACGCTGAAATGATAATGATTATAAATGGCTGGACTTATTTACTATTTATCGAATATCATGACATAATATCCAATTGTAGAATCTACAAAGGCGAACTAACTGAGAATCCCAACCAGTATGACTTAGGTGACAATTCATCCGCAACTGTATATTATCCGCGGGTGAAATGTCACTCTTTATAAATAGTAGGCATCGACTCATCCGAAGTGTGTTTTTATTCGGAGGAGTCGCCACCTAGTTAAAATACTAGTAGTCCTTTCATCCAAAGGTGAGTAACACCTATATAGTTATACCTATCCAAGATGGCGGCTGCATGAAGTTGACAACTTTTACCTCATGGTTGTCGTTTATCACTTAGGTACCTACGTTTACTTTAAACCCGGGATCTCAAGGCTTAGAAAGAGTAATCCAACGACCTAAATATGTCTACAAAACAAAAGCGGTTTTAAAGTAAATAATGTACGAAATAACATTTCATACGGACCCTTACAAATTATATTTATGTGATTCACAATCATTATCACGTTTTTTCTATTAGGGTTGAGCGCTTGTCGTAAATATAAATGCGGGCTTTTTATTATTTTATTTATGCTCTCCACACCCCTTGCTTGTGTTTGTACTGAATTTTTCATTGAATGTTATTCTATTTAAATTTACACGGGCCCTGTTATAAACCTATATCAAACAAAATGCCACCAACTTTGTTTAATATAACTCAAAAATACACCAAGAAAACGAAATAAAATTAGAGCACCTCACGCCTCTTTCAAGGTTCCCGCCAAAACTCTCTATGGTGGATCTATACTAAGCAAACATGGAGCATGTCGCCATTTAACAGACCTGTCACTTCTATTTTTAACCGACTTCGAAAAAAAGAGGAGGTTTTTTTTTTATTCTTTTTTTTATGTATAAAAATATATAAAGATGAAACTTGTTTGGCTGATTGGCTAGATTGAAGGTTTTTTAATGTTTTTTTTTAACTATCACAGATTAAAGAATCGACAACCCAAATGTTTTAGTTTAGTTGTTAAGTTAGATGTAAAGTTCCGATTAAGTTGATGTTAGGTAAATTGAAACAAGTATAAAAACCTATAGTTAAATTATCATAAGAAATCAATTCTTACCTTCTAAACACTGGCAAAGGAGAAAAAGAAAAAAATATGTTGGGATTGAGGTCATGAAGAGGTAGAGCTCCAGTGACGGAGCTCGCGGGCGTAGGCACCACCTCATTACCTAATATACTTGCCGCTAAATGGCAGTGTTCAGCACTATCGTGTTCCGATCAAGTGGTAATGTAAGGCCCTATAATTTCCGGCACAGAGGCATAACACCTTAGGCCTCAGGAGTGGCAACGCATCTGCATTTTGACCGCTGGTCATTGTGTGGGTGTCTATAGGCTGCAGTCATCACTTAACATCAGTGTGAACTACATGGTTGTTTGTCACTTCCATTGCATAAAAAAATGTGTGTGTGTATCTTCACGCCTGGTCCCTAACGGGGTAGGCAGAGAATGTATAGCGCCAAATATCCCGGTCCTGACATACCTTACGCGCCTCGTCTACCTTTATCATTCTCTTCATACATGCACGCCGATTCCTAAGACTTTTGACCCACCATCAAACAGAACTCGACCTATTTGGTCATGGTAGGTCAGTCTTGGTCTTCCTGGGCCTCTGCAACCATCCACATTCGCATTGTATATCTGTTTAGTCATTCATAAAAAAACACGTTGAAAATACCATGATCACCCAAAAAGTTACTTATTTCTATCCCCTTCCTTTACGTCTTGAAAGAAGAAACTAGTTACCACTGTTTCAAATTAACGTCAACAACCGTTACGCGATTAAAGAAGCTGCGTTCCCATTAATAATAATAATAATAATGGCAACCCATTATACGTCCCACTGCTGGGCACGAGTCTCTCCCCTTTTTGGGGCCTGGAGCTTACTCCACCACGCTGCTCCAATGCGGATTGGTGGAGGTGGGTGGGTTAGTGGCCAACCCACTGTCGGATGTTTTTGAAACCCATAAGGCCTCCGACAAGGTTTAACGACTGCTATCCATCGATAGCAACCGGGACCGACGGCTTAACGTGCCCTCGTTCGTGCGTTCCCATTACAGTGAGTTATTACATGGTAAAAATAGATGCAATTATAAATGTAGAGAGCAACATTCACTACATGAATTATAACAATTAGCTCCATTCATTTGCGAAATGCAGGCGGGAGGCATTAGGGACTGCTTGGACTTAATTGCATTAGCTACTAAATTATGACTCAAGCGAATTTAGAATGTTTTTTCTGGAGGTGGATATGGTTTTATTCAATTAAGAATTAGTTTATTTTCTTGTGTTTGTTTTTAAATTAACTTAACTTGCCTAAGCCTTAAACCTAAGCCTTAAGAAAATGGTACCCTAGAGTATTATTGTACACTATCATTTTGCGGCAAAAAAATTAGGTAATGCGGTGGTGCCTACGCTCTCGAGCTCTTACGCTGGAACTCTACCACCTGTTAAGAGGATGATAAAAAAAAATGAATATGTCATATCTCCGCTTCCTTGTAAAAAGATTTGGTTTAGCAGTGAACGTTTTACAGTTGAAATGATGATGATATAATGAAAGAGGCTTCCTCTCTTAATGTATGGCCCCATAATAACTGTCACAGAGACATAACAACTTAGGTCTCAGTGATGGCAACGCATCTGCATTTTGACCACTGGTTTTTGTGTAGACGTCTATAGATTGCAATCATCACTTGACACCAATGTCGAATGAGCGAATGACTAAACAGATATACAATGCGAATGTGGATGGTTGCAGAGGCCCAGGAAGACCAAGGCTGACCTACCATGACCAAATAGGTCGAGTTCTGTCTGATGATGGGGTCAAAAGTCTTAGGAATCGGCGTGCATGTATGAAGAGAATGATGAAGGTAGACGAGGCACGAGAGGTTTGTCAGAACCGGGATGTCTGGCGCTCTACACTCTCTGCCTACCCCGTTAGGGACCTGGCGTGAAGATACATACTTGACACCAATGTGCTGCATACTTGTTTACCACATTTTTAACTTGAAAAATGATGAATAATTTGAATGGCAAATGAATAGTTTTAGCAATTGAATACGTTAAAATGATACAGACATATATATATTTTTTTATCACTTACACTCACAGCCCCACAGTAGGTATAAACCTGTGTCGTGGGTGCCGTTGTACACATACAACACATCGAATCAAACGATGGTTTCACACCGCTGGACTAACCGGGTCGTCAAAAAAATGTAACGTTTGATTTGATAGCGGTTTAAGTTTAATTCTGCTATTATGGTAAAGTGTGTGTAGTCCCTTATCTATATATATACTTATAATAAAACTGTAGAAGTTCAAATTCTGTACATTGAAAATATTGAAAAAAAAATACCAGGGGATGTTACTAGATCGATACCGAACACAAATATGTGATTAGAATTTTTTTTGTCTGTCTGTTTGTTCAAGCATCACACAAAATCTACCGGTCCGATTACGACGAAACTTGGTATATTTATACTTTAACCTTTGGCGCACACCACTGGGTACTTTTTATCCCGGAAAAATGTATGTTTGTCTGTGTGTTTGTGCACGCTAATTTCAGAAATGGCTTATCCGATTTTTAGTTTTTACTAATATATTGTGGTAAGTTTCACTTAACATTTACTGTTTGTTTCATGTCAATCAGATCAGAAATAAAAAAGTAACGACAATTTAAAGAATCATATCGAATATTTTAAAACTATTCTGAATCTATCTTTTTTAGGGTTCTCACTCGGTACTCATCCTCCGCTGTCTGCCTGTCTGTCCGTCCATCCGTCTGTCTGTCCCCGTCTGTCTGTCTCATAAACAGTGATAGCTAGAAAGCTAAAATTTTCACAAATTATGTATTTCTGTTACCGCTATAGCGACAAAATTGAATATTAAAAATAAGAAAATGAAAATATTAAGGGGTCCAAGGGGGCACACAATAAACGTGTTTTTTTTCGTACATTTTTTGCTCGATATCAATAACGGTATCAAGTAAACATTTTCACAGAATTTGTAGGTCGTATGTTGTAAATTACCTTGCAACAAACGAAATTTTTTATGGCATTTTTTGTACGGAACCCTTCGTGCACGAGTTCGACTCGCACTTGGCCGGTTTTTCTCCGTTAGTAACATTAAGCATACCGCATAGCAGCGTCCCGGCATAAAACAATCTCCGCTATGATCACCATTCAGCATGCCAAGCGTGGCAATTATGGCGTATTCTTTCCTTATGACGCACAACACTTTTAGGAGCATCTTTGGGAAAGGCTTTGTCCAGCGGAGACGGATGGACGTCTTTCGGATGTCATTATGATTTCAAGAATGATATAGCCAAATGTTTCTTGAAAAAACGTAACTTCACGCCTGATATCCCCGAAGGGGTCATCATCATCATATCAGCCATAAGACGTCCACTGCTGAACATAGGCCTCCCCCAAGGACCTCCATGCCGACCGATCGGAAGCGACGTGCATCCAGCGGGTACCTGCAGCCTTGATCAGGTCGTCGGTCCATCTTGGGAAAACCGGCCAAGTGCGAGTCGAACTCGTGCACGAAGGGTTCCGTACAAAAAATGCCATAAAAAATTTCGTTTGTTGCAAGGTAATTTACAACATACGACCTACAAATTCTGTGAAAATGTTTACTTGATACCGTTATTGATATCGAGCAAAAAATGTACGAAAAAAAACACGTTTATTGTGTGCCCCCTTGGACCCCTTAATATTTTCATTTTCTTATTTTTAATATTCAATTTTGTCGCTATAGCGGTAACAGAAATACATAATTTGTGAAAATTTTAGCTTTCTAGCTATCACTGTTTATGAGACAGACAGACGGGGACAGACAGACGGATGGACGGACAGACAGGCAGACAGCGGAGGATGAGTACCGAGTGAGAACCCTAAAAAAGATAGATTCAGAATAGTTTTAAAATATTCGATATGATTCTTTAAATTGTCGTTACTTTTTTATTTCTGATCTGATTGACATGAAACAAACAGTAAATGTTAAGTGAAACTTACCACAATATATTAGTAAAAACTAAAAATCGGATAAGCCATTTCTGAAATTAGCGTGCACAAACACACAGACAAACATACATTTTTCCGGGATAAAAAGTACCCAGTGGTGTGCGCCAAAGGTTAAAGTATAAATATACCAAGTTTCGTCGTAATCGGACCGGTAGATTTTGTGTGATGCTTGAACAAACAGACAGACAAAAAAAATTCTAATCACATATTTGTGTTCGGTATCGATCTAGTAACATCCCCTGGTATTTTTTTTTCAATATTTTCAATGTACAGAATTTGAACTTCTACAGTTTTATTATAAGTATATATATAGATAAGGGACTACACACACTTTACCATAATAGCAGAATTAAACTTAAACCGCTATCAAATCAAACGTTACATTTTTTTGACGACCCGGTTAGTCCAGCGGTGTGAAACCATCGTTTGATTCGATGTGTTGTATGTGTACAACGGCACCCACGACACAGGTTTATACCTACTGTGGGGCTGTGAGTGTAAGTGATAAAAAAATATATATATGTCTGTATCATTTTAACGTATTCAATTGCTAAAACTATTCATTTGCCATTCAAATTATTCATCATTTTTCAAGTTAAAAATGTGGTAAACAAGTATGCAGCACATTGGTGTCAAGTATGTATCTTCACGCCAGGTCCCTAACGGGGTAGGCAGAGAGTGTAGAGCGCCAGACATCCCGGTTCTGACAAACCTCTCGTGCCTCGTCTACCTTCATCATTCTCTTCATACATGCACGCCGATTCCTAAGACTTTTGACCCCATCATCAGACAGAACTCGACCTATTTGGTCATGGTAGGTCAGCCTTGGTCTTCCTGGGCCTCTGCAACCATCCACATTCGCATTGTATATCTGTTTAGTCATTCGCTCATTCGACATTGGTGTCAAGTGATGATTGCAATCTATAGACGTCTACACAAAAACCAGTGGTCAAAATGCAGATGCGTTGCCATCACTGAGACCTAAGTTGTTATGTCTCTGTGACAGTTATTATGGGGCCATACATTAAGAGAGGAAGCCTCTTTCATTATATCATCATCATTTCAACTGTAAAACGTTCACTGCTAAACCAAATCTTTTTACAAGGAAGCGGAGATATGACATATTCATTTTTTTTTATCATCCTCTTAACAGGTGGTAGAGTTCCAGCGTAAGAGCTCGAGAGCGTAGGCACCACCGCATTACCTAATTTTTTTGCCGCAAAATGATAGTGTACAATAATACTCTAGGGTACCATTTTCTTAAGGCTTAGGTTTAAGGCTTAGGCAAGTTAAGTTAATTTAAAAACAAACACAAGAAAATAAACTAATTCTTAATTGAATAAAACCATATCCACCTCCAGAAAAAACATTCTAAATTCGCTTGAGTCATAATTTAGTAGCTAATGCAATTAAGTCCAAGCAGTCCCTAATGCCTCCCGCCTGCATTTCGCAAATGAATGGAGCTAATTGTTATAATTCATGTAGTGAATGTTGCTCTCTACATTTATAATTGCATCTATTTTTACCATGTAATAACTCACTGTAATGGGAACGCACGAACGAGGGCACGTTAAGCCGTCGGTCCCGGTTGCTATCGATGGATAGCAGTCGTTAAACCTTGTCGGAGGCCTTATGGGTTTCAAAAACATCCGACAGTGGGTTGGCCACTAACCCACCCACCTCCACCAATCCGCATTGGAGCAGCGTGGTGGAGTAAGCTCCAGGCCCCAAAAAGGGGAGAGACTCGTGCCCAGCAGTGGGACGTATAATGGGTTGCCATTATTATTATTATTATTAATGGGAACGCAGCTTCTTTAATCGCGTAACGGTTGTTGACGTTAATTTGAAACAGTGGTAACTAGTTTCTTCTTTCAAGACGTAAAGGAAGGGGATAGAAATAAGTAACTTTTTGGGTGATCATGGTATTTTCAACGTGTTTTTTTATGAATGACTAAACAGATATACAATGCGAATGTGGATGGTTGCAGAGGCCCAGGAAGACCAAGACTGACCTACCATGACCAAATAGGTCGAGTTCTGTTTGATGGTGGGTCAAAAGTCTTAGGAATCGGCGTGCATGTATGAAGAGAATGATAAAGGTAGACGAGGCGCGTAAGGTATGTCAGGACCGGGATATTTGGCGCTATACATTCTCTGCCTACCCCGTTAGGGACCAGGCGTGAAGATACACACATACATTTTTTTATGCAATGGAAGTGACAAACAACCATGTAGTTCACACTGATGTTAAGTGATGACTGCAGCCTATAGACACCCACACAATGACCAGCGGTCAAAATGCAGATGCGTTGCCACTCCTGAGGCCTAAGGTGTTATGCCTCTGTGCCGGAAATTATAGGGCCTTACATTACCACTTGATCGGAACACGATAGTGCTGAACACTGCCATTTAGCGGCAAGTATATTAGGTAATGAGGTGGTGCCTACGCCCGCGAGCTCCGTCACTGGAGCTCTACCTCTTCATGACCTCAATCCCAACATATTTTTTTCTTTTTCTCCTTTGCCAGTGTTTAGAAGGTAAGAATTGATTTCTTATGATAATTTAACTATAGGTTTTTATACTTGTTTCAATTTACCTAACATCAACTTAATCGGAACTTTACATCTAACTTAACAACTAAACTAAAACATTTGGGTTGTCGATTCTTTAATCTGTGATAGTTAAAAAAAAACATTAAAAAACCTTCAATCTAGCCAATCAGCCAAACAAGTTTCATCTTTATATATTTTTATACATAAAAAAAAGAATAAAAAAAAAACCTCCTCTTTTTTTCGAAGTCGGTTAAAAATAGAAGTGACAGGTCTGTTAAATGGCGACATGCTCCATGTTTGCTTAGTATAGATCCACCATAGAGAGTTTTGGCGGGAACCTTGAAAGAGGCGTGAGGTGCTCTAATTTTATTTCGTTTTCTTGGTGTATTTTTGAGTTATATTAAACAAAGTTGGTGGCATTTTGTTTGATATAGGTTTATAACAGGGCCCGTGTAAATTTAAATAGAATAACAGTGCAAGAACACAGGCCTATCAGGCCTATCAGGCCTAACAGGCCTATCAGGTTGCCTCCAAAATTTCATTGTAAATGTTCTGGTAAAGTAGCTATCGCTTTACTTGAATTACTGACTTGGACTCTGACTCTGACTGACTGACTGACTCTGACTTATACGCTGCTTATTATGAATACGAAATATCGTTTTACTTGATACTGGCAATATGCGTATTAGCAATTTAAAAAAAACACTATAGAATCCTGCTGTAAAAGTTCTACCCACATTTTATTAGAAATATGAAACGCAAATAAAGTTACTACAAATAATCCACATCATTCGAGCATTTTTTTCCTATTTCGAAATAAAAGCTCAGACATTTTTCAGTACAAAGTTTGTTTGCAGTTCGTAAACAACGAATAGCCATTTTCATTGTCATTTAATAACCCCGAGGCGCATTTGTTTCGCAAAAAGTTGACCAATTACAATTCCTCCTTGTTTCACCACTAGTGGTATTTGCAATAGTCGAGCAATGATTTAAAATCAAAAAAGTTTTTGCCTATAATGTCGTAGTGGATGGTTTCAGCTGGGGCAATCCCATGGGAATTTCGAGTAACTTTTATTAGGTAATTTCTAACAGTTTCCGAGGAACTTGCATGCCAAATACTTCTACTTACTACGACCAGAAGTTTCGAATGTGTGTTGTCTGTCAGTCACTCAATCATTCAATTACTCAGTCACTCGATCACTCCGTCACTCAATTACTCGGTCACTTAATCACTCCGTGACTCAAATACTAAGTTACTCAATCAGTATGTCACAAAATTACACAATCACTAGACTTAGTGATTGTGCAATTTTGTGTGACTTCACAATCACTCATTTGTTCATAATATTCAGTTTATTCATTTATTTCATATAATTAGGCTCCTGGAGAGCACTTTTACATCGTCATTTTTTTTTAAACTAACCTAGAGTGAATAACCACTAATAATAATCAAAAACACATAATAAATTAAATAGACACTGAACAATTTTGTATAATATGGAAAGCATCAATTATTTACAAATTCCTCCATTTCCCCATTTCAAAAGAAACTGAGAAAGAATGAATTTGGTCGTCATAATAAAGGTTATTCACTTGGCAGAATTCCAAGGGCAGTCAATACTGAGAAGATATATTAGTCACTCGAAGAAGAATATACCTATCGATAGTGCTGAACTATTAATTGGCGGCAGATACCTTAGGTAAGCAATGCGGTGCTTACGCCCTCGAGTCGCTACGCTGGGACTCTACCACCAGTAGTTTCGCCAACAGTGGATGATATTCGGCTGAAATGATTATGAATAGGATGCGAGGTATTGACAAGTAAATAACATTTTTTGTTTGTAGAATTTGCAGTACTCTACAATTAGAGGTAGAAATATCTTACTTCGAGTCAATACCTCGCATCAACACCGTTTAAGTAGAAACTGAAATACGAATTTATGAACTCCAAACTTCCATAGTTTGATAGGCCATTATAAAGTTTATATTTATGTGTACACTCCGCTCCGATGTTTCCAGAAATATAACCGTAAACGGGGCTCAGGTGCGCATTTTATGCGCGATACAAATTCAAATAACGAATATTGAAATTTTAACGTGAAATATTTTCTTTTCCACAATATTCAACGTGGAATTCGATTCCGCGGGAATTGAGTTTTTCGTGATTCGTTGTTGCACTTGAAATGGTTGCGGGTGCAGTATTGTAGTTGTACTAGTTCTTGGAGTTAACGACAATTTGTTCCGTTTCTAAATGTTTATTTAGGTTTGGATCCCGCTGCAGAATTATTTCGTTCATCGAGATATGCTGCAAATCTAACTGTCGTAAGATTAAAGAGCCGATTGACTAGAAATTTGTTGCAGATATTACAAATATTAAAAATATCCCAACTTTTAACTAACTCGTTTAACTGCCTCGGTAGCCTAGTGGTAGCAGGCCACTACTACTATGCTGAGTTCCTGGGTTCAATTCCTGGGTAGGGGGTTATCAGAGATAATGGTGTAAAGTCCTTTATCTCTGGTTCTATTGGGATTTTTCCATTTTCTGGTATCAAATTTCCCAGTACCTAGAAGTTCGATAATGTGCCCGGAGATGTCAACAGGCTCGCCACCTGTTACATGGGCCAAAACGTAACCGGCGAATATTGGGTGCTTGCATGTAAGCTTGAATGCATGCATTCACCTCTGCTTACCCCTTCGGGGATTACAGGTGTGATGGTACGTTACGTCACATCTTTCAAAAACTAATAATATCTGGCTGAAAGTTTTCAATAACAACAACAGCGTATATTTTTTTAATAAGAAAAAAATGTTCACTTACATCTAATAAGCTTTGTGCACTTACACAGGGAAACCGTAGACTCGCATAACGATGCGAGTCGGTGATGACGTGTAACGATACGTCATTATCATCATCATCATATCAACCGAAAAATGTCCACTGCTGGACCAAAGCCTAAGGACATAAGGCATAAGAGAGATATGCCATATAGTTCTTCCATTGATTGGCGATCGCATGGGCGATAGTTCTATCACATGACGCTGCTGCCCACCTTACTACCGCCCTATTGGAATGATTTGACCACCATTATTCGGATGACTGCCTGCGCTTTTTTTAATACTACGTATAAAAGTATCCCTTACTTCGACGTCAACGTCCCGCCCGATTTCCCCGCATCACCCAACCACCTCCCCTCTTATTGGCGACGGTTGGTATTTTCTACGTGCTACGCACACAGGTGCATGTGTAAATACACGTCACTGATTGATATCTCTGTAATAGAGACCAAATTAAGAGTTTGTATCGAATTTTGGCAGAGTGTCCGCGGTGTGGTTAGGTTGAGATTCACAGATCGCATTACGATTTTACTTTCAGCAAAGTACGCTTAGAACTGTCAAAACTCATATTTTACTCACATTTCTAAGAAAACTTTGCTCAAAGTAAGCCGTAGTGCGGTCTGTGAATCTCACACTTGGACATGGTGGAGTTAATAATAGTCTTACGTCTTTACTGGTGGTAGAACTTCAGTGGCGGAGCTCGCGGGCGTAGGCACCACCGCATTACCTAATATACTTGCCGCTAAATGGTTGTGTTCAGCACTATCGTGTTCCGGTCAGATAGTAATCTATGGCCCTGTAATTTCCGGAAAAGAGGCATAACACCTTAGGCCTCAGGAGTGGTAACGCATCTGCATTTTGACCTTGGTCTAAGCTGTAGTCATCACTTAACATCAATGTTTGCCACTTCCATTACATTAAGAAAAAATTGTATCCCACAACCACAACCTTTAAAAGGAATTGTTATAAAGATTAAGAGAACGTCAGGTAATAATAAAATTATCCATGAATACTTAATTTGGTGGTAATAAAAGCTTTATCTTAGCTATATTTATCTTTTCTCTTTAACCGTATTTCGCCGAGTAAAATACACAGACAAAGGACAGACATTATTGAACCCATAATCTTATTTGGTATTCCTAGAAATAGATTATAAATTACTTGGAAATTTTGAAGTCTTGATACGGATTTGGGGAATCCATTGTAAGTTAAAAGAAACTGCCGGAACTACATTTTACAGAATTAGTAGTACGTAGTACTAAGTCCGGGTTGCAACACGATATTTGTCAAAGTTAAAGTTATTTTTATTTTTAATGTAATGGATGTGGCAATCAAGCATGCAGTTCACATTGATGTTAAGTGATGACTGCAGCCTATAGACACCCACACAAAGACCAAGGTCAAAATGCAGATGCTTTACCACTCCTAAGGCCTAAGGTGTTATGCCTCTGTGCCGGAAATTACAGGGCCGTACATTACCACCTGACCGGAACACGATAGTGCTGAACACCACCATTTAGCGGCAAGTATATTAGGTAATGCGGTGGTGCCTACGCCCGCGAGCTCCGTCACTGGAGCTCTACCGCCAGCCAAATATTGTAACATTGCACATCCTTCTCTAACTTTAATAGATTTCCTTAAGTTAGAGAAGGATGTGAAATGTTAAAATAACTTTAACAAATATTTTGGTGCAACCTAGGCATAATATTCTTCCAGTGAAGAATATTTATTACTACGTAGGTTGTTCCTTAGTGCGAGATTCACAGACCGCACTACGACTTTACTTTCAGCAAAGTATGCTTAGAACTGTCAGAAATGTATGGGTTTTGACAGTTCGAAGCATTCTTTGCTCGAAAGTAAAGTCATAGTGCAGTCTGTGAATCTCGCCCTTAGACTTGCGATTTTTTTGCCGTACATGACCACCTTACTGTAACACGCTAATGCTGATGGACACCATTTAGAGGCAAGAAGATAGGCGGTGGATTGGCGACTTATGCGGTGGTGCCTAAATCTGAGCGTCGAATTTTTCTTAACCGATTCGGAATTGTAATCGTAGAACCCAAAAAATAGATAATGATAATTTAATATAAAATAATTAATTAAATGCAAATTAGGAAACGAGTATAATCAACAAGATACAAGTTATATTGGAATCGATCAATTAATTAACATATCTGGAACTGTCACTTAAGACTAATTTAAATTTGGAATATCTTAAATAACAATATTCATATCAATATTGCGTAATAGTCTATGGTAAAAAGAAAACATATTGGACAGCATCCACTAACTGCAATAGTCCATATATCTGAGATTGAAACTAATAGATATTGAAACTAGCTGGTGCCCGCGGCGCCGCCCGCATGCAGGACGCTTTTCGCGTAACCTGTGTTCATCAAATCACACAATAACATTTTTTCGGGATAAAAAGTGTGTGTAAAGTAAAAGTCAGCCAGTACCCTACCTGTATAACAAATTTTATCAAAATCCGTTCAGTAGTTTTGGCGTGATCGACGGACAAATATCCAAACAAAGAAACTTTCACAGTGTGATTAGTGTGAAGTGTGATAATTTATAGTCATTGGACACAGTTCAATAATAATTTTAGAAATTTAAAAAAAAAACTGAAAGAAAAATTTGACTTCGGGCAGGAATCGAACCTGCGACCTCAAGATAACCAATCCAACCGCTTTACCACTAAGCTACCGAAGTCAAATTTTTCTTTCCTTATTGTTTTAATTTCTAAAGTTCACTCGCATGTGTTATTGCGAAAAATAAATAGTACAATAATAGTTTTTGTTTATATATTCACATACAATAATTAGACAGTTTTCAGATGCAGATAGCTCCAAAATAAAACATTCATGATTCCAAGTCGTATAATCAAGCTAATTTAATGTTATCTAACCACAAATCAATAACACCAAGAGCTCCAGTGCTATACACATTACCTTATACACTTGCCGCTAAATGGTAGTGTTTAGCACTATCGTGTTCCGGTCAGGAGGTAATGTACAGCCGTGTAATTTCCGGCAGAGAGGCATAACACCTTAGGCCTTAGGAGTGATAAAGCATCTTCATTTTGACCTTGGTCTTTGTGTGAGTGTCTATAGGCTGCAGTCATCACTTAACATCAATGTGAACTGCATGCTTGTTCTCCATTTCCATAGTTTAAGTTATTGTGTTTCAAATGGAACAGAGAATGTTAAGGTCCCCTTTTTGATATGTAAATAAATATTGAAAAAGGTACCTACATATTTTTGGTATTTGGTAGATATTGATATTGATTTTGTACTTAATCTAAAAAAATATAATGTTACTTATTACGTCATAAAATTATAATATTTCTTTAACTTGTTCCTTCTTAATTAATTACTGGTAATTAACATGTTTTAACATGACAGAACCTTAAAAACATCCGACAGCGGTTTGGCCACTAACCCGTATCTCCACCAACCCGCATTGGAGCAGCGTGGTGGAGTAAGCTCCAGGCCTCCCCCCAAAAAGGGGAGCGACTCGTGCCCAGCAGTGGGACATATAATGGGTTACCATTATCATTATTATAATGAACATGTTTTAACATGACAAAACTTGTTAAGCTAAAGATATAAGCGATACCAATAATACTCCACAGACAGATAAAGAAACAAAGAATATGCCAGATAATGAAAACAAACGCTACCTAACAGCCTGTCAAGTTATTCCCATAATAAATTACACATAGTTGTAAAAAAAAGCAACCGTATCCTGTCCTCCGATCTCACGAGACAGACTGGGATAAAAAGTTGTATGTGTCATTCTAGAAATATAAATAGACTAATAACTGTACGATTAATCAATAAGTATTCGATGTGTGGGAGGGTAAACGACGATTGTGAAGAGCTTAATAGAATACTATTTATAGATAGAGCGCTTATTCTATTAAACACTTTTATTTTTTTATTGAAAAAGTACAAGTACATATATTTTTTGGGCGCCTCTTCAACTGATATCAAATTTAATTTATGTAGTCTATTTAACTGCCTCAGTAGCCTAGTGGTAGCAGGCCACTACTACTACGCTGGCGGTCCCGGGTTCAATTCTCGGATCGGGACCTATCAGAGATAACGGTTTAGATTCCTTTATCTATGGTTCTATTGGGATTTTTCCATTTTCTGTTAGTTTCCCAGTACCTCCGAGTTTTGGAATTTGCCCGGTGATGGCAACAGGCTCGCTACCTGTTACATGGACCAAAAAACGTAACCGGCGAATCGTGGGTGTTTGTATGCATACCCCTTCGGGGATTACAGGCGTGAAGTTACGTTAGTCTTTTTAATGATTTTTACTGGTGGTAGAGTTCCAGTACAGGAACTCGAGGGCGTAGGCACACAATGAAACTGGAAAACGATATTACTGAACACTACCATTTGGTGGCAGATAGATATGGTAATGGGGTGGTGCCTCCGCCCTCAAGCTCTTACACATGGAACTCTACCAAAACCAACGTTTTGTGCGGTTTTCTATGTAACTTATTTGAGATTTCCTAATCCGTCACCAAAATCTAGACCTAAAGACTCTTCAAAACAGTTAGTTTAACTTAGTGGGCAGTAGTTAGACAAAGCTACAGAACCACCGTTGCTATGCGACTTTTTTCGTAATTTCCACATAACAACCAGCAGATGTTTTGACAATTTCCGACAATTTCAAAAGAAATTCCTACATTACAGTTCTGATGCACTCTTTCCCACGTTCTATTTTTAACTTCACGTACACTGAACTTGTCCCGGGATTACCTGTTTGACCACGAAGCAGGTAGACCTGTCTTGGCAAGTCACAAGGGTGTTATCAGCTGTATAAATGCCACGTGTATTGTAATCCGAATATAATACAGTGTATTATCGCTTGGCAAGCCGAAAGTTAATGATGCAGATAAGATTGTCGGAAACAAGTAGGGAATCAATTAAGTTGGCAATTTGTTAGTGCTGGTTCATTCAGTTAGCGTCTGACAATCGATTGTAGTGGTTGTGTAAATGTTAATGGTATTCCAATTCAAGGTGATGTTATTTTTGTGAACGGATCGTTTTGTGACAGGTGATTTTCTTTTGTTTCCATTTTTACTGGTGGTGGTGTGAGCTTCAGCGACGGAGCTCGTGGGCGAAGGCACCACCGCATTACCTAATATACTTGCCGCTAAATGACAGTGTTCAGCACTATCGTGTTCCGGTCAGGTGGTAATGTACGACCCTGTAATTTCCGGCACCGAGGCATAACACCTGAGGCCTCAGGAGTGGTAACGCATCTGCATTTTGACCTTGGTCTTTGTGTGGATGTCTATAGGCTGCAGTTTTCACTTAACATCAATGTGAACTGGATGCTTATTTGCCACTTCCATAACATAAAGATAAAAAAATATCGGGCGTATTACCAGATGCACATTTATGTACATACATTAACTTATGTAGTTTGAAATTGAGTTTGTTTTAATTTATATTTTATATAATAGGAATTAGTGTTCCATCTCATATTATCTTACATTTATATGTATAATATGTTATTGATTAATTACGAGTATTATGGTTACTGCTATATTGATGCTTAATAAACCAAGAAATCAGTAAATATTTAGAAATAAATTACTTAATTAACATCATAATTACGTAAAAATATTAACAAATATACGGTATTTCTAATAATTATGCAATCTTTTATCTTTCGTATCGTGTCATTTGAATAAATTTAAAGTATTTAAACAGCTTCTAAAGTACCAATAAATATTATAACTCTTATGTATTATCTTTATTGGATCTTGCATACATCAAATAATTTAGTAGTCCTGCATAATTTTAGAAAATTTAAGATATCACACAATATTCTCATTAAAATGTAAAATGTTTTCATCAATGGATTCCCAACCGGGGAGCGTAGAGATGTCAGAGGAGCGAAAAAAGATTTTAGAAAAAAAATATTAACGATAACAATATATTCTGCACACCATTGTTTCAAAACCCAACGTCGCCATCAAATAGCAGTTTCAAAAAGTCTCTCAAGTTTTATTTATTGAGAAAGAAAAGGGAGTGCCATATGCAAGACCTAAAAATATTTTTAAAGTCCGAGAATCCTATACAAAAAGACTGGATAAACCCTGATCTATGTAGCTTAATATTCTTTGAAACTATTCCAAATTAATAAAACAATCAATAAAGACAATTTAATGCAAGTAATGAGATTCTACTTAAAATTCAAAAGTAATATCAAATATTTCTCGTAACTAACGCCAAATGATTACCTCTACCTGAACCCAAAATAAATACATTCTTCAATGAATTGTAAGGCATTGAAAACCGATAAAAAGGTATCTGTAATAAATTCTCAGAAACCATTTATAAATATGAAATAAGATAAAAACCTTAAGCCCCATGAACCAATACAAAAACTCTACCATAGAAACATATACCAATAGAAAAAGACACTCATCTGACACCGCTAGTATATGGAACTAAAATAGCAGCTGTTTTTACAAAAGGTCATTTGTATCGTTCGGAACAATACGACATTGTTATTACAACCGTGCGACCGGTTATATGTAAACCGTGTAATGGAATCCCTGGTATGAAGTTTAGCGACACAGCTGATGCATTCTGGGGAGTAAAAGTTCATTCATCAGCTCGCATATTGGAATGCCGCCTTGGTATTGAGAATCTCATCATTTGACTTATGAATTTTTCTTAAATACTGAATACTTTTAGTTCAGATGAGTGAAAATTTTCTGTAACTAAATGTCTTCTAATCGTTACATGAGTTACATTAGTCACTGTTAATATTCTTAGTGATTAGCAAACGACAGCGGCCATTTATATATAATCTTTTCGATTGCGACCACAATGTAGATTTAACGACAATTAGTATTACACAATTAATTTTTTTTTGTTACAGATCTGCAACAAAAATGGCGGAGTGCGTCGCGAAAGAAAGTATGCAGCAGCCAGCTAGTTTACAGGAGGCTATCAATGTAATCAAGTTCCTAAAAACTTCACATAAACAAGAAATTACGAAAATGAAAGAGGCATATCTGAAACAAACTGAGATGATAAAGAAACTGGAATCAAATAGAAAGAAGGAACTAGAGTTTTTGTCAAGTGAGCTACAGAAGTATGAATTAAGCTTAGCTCTAAGAACAGAATCAGTTGCTAAGCAATTAGCAGAAAAAGATGACATCATACAAAAACAGAGTGATATGATAGATGAACTTAATAAGAAATTAAGGTTGAAAGATGACACTTCACCTGAAATTTCTATCCTCATAGATTCAAATTCCGACTCTGGTGTTGCTTTAGAAAACGAAGAGATAGTCATCAAAAAGCAAGAAACTAAGCCTACGCCAGAAACAAAAGCCACTAGAAAATGTAGTCGAAGGTTTGCAGATCCTATAAGCTTTTTACGAAGGGTTGACTTTTCACCAATGAAATATAAGCCTAGAGGGGAAAGTAAGAAAAAAGAGGATAAAAAGAAAAATCTGGAAGTACCTGCCATTAACAGAGTTTTCAGTCGACAATCTAGTAATGAGAAAGCAACGAGTGATGACGATAGGCTTTTGACAGAAGACGCCACCCATTCAGACAGTACTATAGGGCCAGTTATAATCAGACCGAAGAAATTGAACGACAGTATGAACAATCACTTCTCTGATGATGGCAGTGAGGACACCAGTGAAGAGATATTCGATAGAGTAATGACTAGAAGTAGTATTAGAAGATCAGTAAAAGCAAATCCAAAATATAAGAAAATCAATCGAACAAAATCAAAACTTCTGGAACAAGTCAAAGTGAATATTGGTGATTGAACTGATTTGTTTTAGGTATATGTGTTACATCGGACTCATGACTGGTGCTTTTAGGTTAATTTAATGTGCAATTTGAATAAATAACTTCATGTGATGAGGGAAATTTGACTTTAATTTATCTGCCATATCAATAATTCTAATATTAGTGATGTGTTTTTCAGTAGGTACCTAAAGAATGTCAAATAATAATTTATTTTCTAACCATATTTTATATGTTACACGTGTAATAAGTACATAGGTCCTCATTGATACATAACTTGCGAAATATTTCACAACATTGACATATTTAGAGAACAATACGTTTCTTAGAATCAGAATCTAAATTCAGCAACTCATTATTATTAACTCACAATGCAAAGTATACTGAACTCGCAACAAAGGAATTCCCACAATAGACAGATGTAATTTATGACAGTCAATAACTAGTCTTTAGTCTCGCCGCCGATCTATACTCATCAATTTTCATTTGTTTACTATCGGTAGAGATCTTTAGAGTCGGTGCTTGGAGACTTCGGCTCCATTGTTTTAATTAATCTATCTGCAGCTAAACCACCGTAGTGCTCTGTGTTTATGTTCTAGCCTCGTATTTTTTGGGATTTCTTGGAGAGAGGCAAAATATTATCTGAATTGTTATCTATGAAGACCTCAAGTATATGTAAATTTACTTATATTACACTTAAATAATATACGGAATGGACATCTAATGAAAACATTTTTCGTATTGGTGAACAGAAATATAATGAAACCTTCGAAATAATTTTTATCACATACTTTAGAAATATATTTAAGTAAAATATTTTCATAGTTTAATCATATATAGCTTATCTTATTATAATGAACACGTATAGCCTCTTATGTATGTATCTTCACGCCAAGTCCCTTACAGCCTCTTCATTAGCAAAAAATATTTTTTATGTTATATTGTTATCGTAAATACCACAGACTTCTACATTTGCTTGTGCTATACCTAAAGAACTACCTTAATCGAGATATGATATTCTCAAATCTGCAACGTTTTTTCAAAGATCTATCTTATCACACCTTACACTATAGGTTGCACAAGAAAAAAAATACTTCGCTACTTTTACTTATTATTTAAAAAATCAAGATTTTATTTTAACATTTTGTCGGAGTAAGTAATATTCCAAATAACAGCTTTCCAGTACTAAGAGTATCTGCGCTAAGCTATAGACAGACAGACGGACGGACATGATGAAACTTTAAGGGTACCTATCTTCTAGGCTACGGAATGTACGGAACCGTTAATTGTATACCGTAATAATTATTACAGAGACATAACAACTTCGGTCTCAGGGGGTTGCAATGCATCTGCATTTTGACCTCCGGTTTTTATGTAGATGTCTATAGGCTGCCTTCATTACTTAACATCAATGGCAGCTGCAAGATTGTTTGCAACATTCGTTACCTACATGAAAAAGCTCATATATCAAAATACATTACGACTTAGAATATGGATTAAATCATAAATCTTATAATGTTTAACAATGAAGTATGTTTCAAACTTGAATAAATGTTCGCCAGTTAAGATTTAGCTCTGCATTTAACAGACTTAGCGTTTTCATTAAAACTTAGTAAAGTGACTTTAATTGTTTTATGCAGAGAGCACGCAATTACGCTATTCTGCTTGTACCATCAGGAAACTGGTTGCTTTACCACCTTATGCAATGATAATAAAAACTATATTTGATTGATTTTGGATAAGCGAATAGTTTCCAGACTGCACTTTACAGGAATTACGGATCAGTTTTTTACTGGTGTTAGAGCTCCAGTAACGGAGATCGCGGGCGTAAGCACCACCGCATTACCTAATATACTTGCCGCTAAATGGTAGTGTTCAGCACTATCGTGTTCCGGTCAGGTGGTAATGTACGGCCCTGTAATTTCCGGCACAGAGGCATAACACCTTAGGTATCAGGAGTGGAAGCGCATTTGCATTTTGACCTTGGTCTTTGTGTGGGTGTCTATAAGCTGCAGTCATGACTTAACATCAACGTGAAATGCATGCTTGTTTACCACATCAATGACATAAAAAAATACCACTGTGGTAATTTAACGGTAATATGGGTGGGACCTTATCACAGAGCATAAATTTGTTGAAAAAGTATTTTATAAAAGCAGCCTTACTTTTGTTGCCAACGGTCAATTATTTGGGAAAATGTTCTGTAATAATTTCTTTTTCGCCGAGCGGTAGAGTACGCGGCGACGAATTGCTGCCGTTTTTTAGTGAAATTTCTTAAGAGAGAGCAAATTGGTTCCTCAATTACTTTTAAAAATTTAATGTTAAAAGGTATATATGTATACTTCATATCTATGATAAAATTAAATATAAGGGTATTTTATATTTTATTATTATGTCTCTCGTCAGCACGGGGTCCAAATTGAACCCCGGACCTTTGTCAGGCTTGCGCGGGGACATAGGGGTCCAACACGTAGAGGCCCTTTCGAGAATTTTGATCTACTTTGTAATGGGTTATATCCGGCGGGACCTCTCTCTGACTGCATCAATAGTTAATACAGACACAGACAGACCCCGCAGAATATAATTGGACTATTGTGATGATAAGTGATTCGCCAAACTTTGGGCTATGTGGGTGAACTGGGGGGACTAGCTGGCTGGGCCTATGGAGTGAGATCCGGCACCTGCCTATATTCAACAACTAACATTATCGAATCCTACTTTAGGCAGGTGGTGACTCGCCTCTCCTTGGTGGGCCCCCCAAACAGCCAACCTGATGGTCGACAGGGGGCAACACTGTTGAGAGAGGCTGGGGGTGTCGAGAGGTGTGGCCCCAGTTTCAGCATCACGAGCGAGTAATCTCGAGCTCGGAGCGGGTTTCCCCGCTATTATGCCTTTAGACACTTCCACCCCCGAGTGTATGGCTCTTGCAGAAATTTAAACAACAGCCTATTATCCAAATGCCATACCTCTAGCGCCCCACTCTGACCGTCCAATGAAGGCAAGCCAGAGGTGAGAGATTAGATTTTATTATTATTATTACACTTTATAATTTTTTTTTGGGGCAATTAGTTAAGTACTATGCTTTAAATCTTGTATGAAATCTTGATTGGTAGGGGGCTCATTGTTAAAGTTAGTTTTAAAATATTGTATGACATCTCAGGCTTTCAATGTACCTATTACGCGCAATTAGAACTATCAAAACTCATACTTTGCTGACAGTTCTAAGCATACTTCGCTCAAAGTAAAGTCGTAGTGCGGTCTGTGAATCGCTCACTTAGAACTGTCAAAACTCATAGTCTACTGACAGTTCTAAGCATACTTTGCTCAAAGTAAAGTCGTTGTGCGGTCTGTGAATCGCACACTTAGAACTGTCAAAACTCATACTCTGCTGACAGTTCTAAGCATACTTCGCTCAAAGTAAAGTCGTAGTGCGGTCTGTGAATCGCGCACTTAGGACTGTCAAAACTCATACCTTGCTGACAGTTCTAAGCATAGGTACTTTTCTGAAATGACTACTAGCGCTGTATTTAAAACAATGGATTTGGAGTTAAATGGGATAATGTACGGCCCTGTAATTTCCGGCACAGAGGCATAATACCTTACGCCTCAGGAGTGGCAACGCATCTACACTGAAATCTCTGGTTTTATGTAGATGTGTATAGGCTTACAGTATTTTTACCATCAATGTGAACTAAATGAAAATTGTATTAGCCAAGTTCTAGTAAAGTAAGCTGATGAATCAAAGAGATTAAATACTACAAAAGTATTAATAAAGGATTACGTTACACTAGGTTTCAAACATTTAATCCTAATAGCTTTGTTCTATGTAGTAATTAAAGATGAGATTTACATGGGCTGATCGCAGTTATCTAGGGTAAGTGCCAAGAGCGGATAAGAATTTTATTTAAGTGAGTGAATTTTTATGCGAAGGAATTTATAATCTTCAGTTCTTCAAAAATTAACAGAAAAATACAAAAATCGACCTTTATTTTTAGAAAAATAAAGATCTTTTTTAAATAATATTACACAAACTTTTTTTAAATAATATATAGATTCCATTATTTGTCCTCCAAAGCCCCTATGTTTGAGATCCACTTAGTTCCATAATACGTTCATGTTTGAATCACCTCACTAATTCAGTGTCAAATTCAGTATCATAATACAAACAGTATTAAATAACAAGAAGACGGAATCTCTCAACGCGACATTATGTGCCTCTCTAAAGAATACTTGTTCTCTTCATCCCCTTAAATATCTTGTTTTCGGAATGCGCCTCTTGGGGATTTTAGAATACTATTGGATACGGAGTTGAGTGCTTGGAGTTGTAACATCGACCTTAGATGGTTACGGTGCTTATTCCATTTGCGTGTTGCTATTTTTCAGTTTTTTATAGTTCAATAATACGTAACAATTCTGTAAGAACAGGCAAACCGCGGATACTCCGCCAAAATTCCATACAAACCCTTAATTTGGTCTCTATTACACAGACATTACCAGTGACGTGTATTTACACGTGCATCTGTGTGCGTAGTACGTAGAGAATACCAAGCGTCGCCAATAAGAGGGAAGGAGGTTGGATGAGGTGGGAAATCGGGCGGGACGTCGAAGTGTCCATTCTATACGCAGTATTATTACATATTCTCTGGAACAGGTAAATGTATTGAAACCCTTTTTCTATTTTTAGAGTTTGTAACAGAGTTTAAAACATGATAAATAATAATAATGAAATACGCTTACACTCACAGCCCCACACTAGGTATAAACCTGTGTCGTGAGTGCCGCTGTACACACACAACACGTACACAAACACCAAGACCCGAAACAAATATCTGTAGGCCATACAAATAGGTTAGGATTAGGATCCCACTGCAGAATGATTTCAATCATTCAGATATGCTGGTTCATATCCGGCTCGAAGGACCAAAGAATGTGGGGTTGTAAGGTCCTCACATTCGTTGATAATGATATAAGGAGATAATTTCCGGGGAGAGATAGTTAAATATATTCACTCGGTTTGAATGCAAAATGAACACTGATTAATTGTAAAAGAAATGAGGGAATCGCCAGCGTGTGCAAACGCAGCGTCAGCGGGAAACACGTAAATGCACGGTTGACCGTACATGTTGGATACTGTAATTATACTTATCAATCATTAAACTCATGCGTCAATGAATGAGTGTAAAATGTAGGTAACTCCAGTTTTAAAACTCCATACTGTTGTCAAAACGATAGTTATACCTATGTATATACAAACATTCCAATCGCATCCAATGGTCCGCGAAATGCAGGTGGAGTTTGGAACTGCTGATACGGAACTTTCCACTCCGATCGGGAACAAGATTCTATCGAACAAAACTGTTGTAACTTAACGGCTTATACACTGGAAGACCGTGTCGAGTCGGGGGATTCGAATCTTATTGGAGTTCCACAAAACTCTGCCGACATACATTTGTGTAGCGGAATAAATCAATATTGAACATTTTTCGTTGTACTCTTAAGGTTTTTCTAGAGTGAAAGTTGCACCACCTCTAATCGCATATGTCTTACGTGTCTCTCCGCAATGCCCTAACAAGGGTCTCCCTTAGGCATTTCCGCTAATTTTTACTTAGAAAGCGTCCTCTACGATCATTGCTTGGCCTTTGAAGTAGACTTATCGTCGGCCCTGTAATTTCTGGCACAGAGGCATAACACCTTAAGCCTCAGGAGTGGTAACGCATCTGCATTTTAACCTTGATCTTTGTGTGGGTGTCTATAGGCTGCAGTCATCTCTTAACATCAATGTAAACTGCATGCTTGTTTAACACTTCCATTACATTAAAAATAATCTTTTCATTTCCCACTGGCGCTGCGCTTGCACACGCTGGCGATTCCCTTATTTCTTATACAATTAATCAGTGTTCATTTTGCATTCAAACCGAGTGATACTATTTAACAATCTTTCCCCAGAAATTATCCCCTTATATCATTATTATCATCAACGAATGTGAGGACCTTACAACCCCCACATTCTTTTGGTCCTTTGAGCCGGATACTAACCAGCGACCTATGGATAGAGATAGAAATATTGCTCATCGATCTCAGGAGACTTCGGCTTATTTTGGGTTAGAAGAGCGTTATTTTTCGCACCTTACGTATGCGACATTTGTCGACGACTTTGATCAAGTTTTGACCAATACCGGACTATCAGTGCTTACGTTGGCAGTGTGGAGTAGAGATAACGCTTTACGTCGAAACTAGGTGATTGTCTCTTTCGTAGGCCCGATTTGCAATATTTATTGTTGGGTACTGAATATGCTGTCCCACAGCGGGGCACGAGTCTCTCCCCTTTTTTGGGGGGAGGCCTGGAGCTTACTCTACCACGCTACTCTAATGCAAATTGGTGGGGATACGGGTTAGTGGCCAACCCGCTGTCGGATGTTTTGAACCACCCACAATCCCTATCGATAGCAACCGGGACCGACGGCTTAACGTGCCTTTTAAAGCACGGAAACGCGCATTTTTTAATTTGCCACTAGCGGTCACCCATCACACACCCGACCGCGCCCGTAATGCTTAACCGAGTAGATCATTTACGGCTGGTGTAAGCCGCGGGGTCATACGCGCTTCATGAGGTAGTAAACAAGCATGTTAAAATTGACATATTTCTGTTTTTCACAGTTAGGTCGATCGTCGATCTCAAATAGGTTAACTAAAATAAAAACGGAAAGAGAAATTCGATAATAAAATATGGGGCTTCGGTAGCTTAGTGGTGCAGCTTGGACTTGATATCCTGAGGTCGCAGGTTTGATTCCTGCCTGAAGTCAACATTTTCTTTCATATCTCCGCGAACCAAAGGATCGCGGTTTTTTGAGGACCCAGTTCGAATAATTCGTTTACATCGCGAACGACACACGTACCTATATGGAACCGAAACGTTAAGTGGCTGTATGTAAACACTATTGGTGAATCACATTATTATTATTTTTTTGTTGGAAGAGCTCCAGTGAAGGAGCTCGCGGGCGTAGGCACCATCGCATTACCTAATATACTTGCCGCTAAATGGTAGTGTTCAACACTATCGTGCTCCGGTCAGGTGGTAATGTACGGCCCTGTAATTTCCGGCACAGAGGCATAACACCTTAGGCCTCAGGGGTGGTAACGCATCTGCATTTCGACCTTGCTGCAGGCATCATTTAACATCAATGTGAGCTGCATGCTTGTTTGCCACTTCCATAACATAAAAAAAAAAATCTGTCCATGTCTTATGTCGTACTTTGTTACAGATATAAATCTCAAGTAGAAGCTCATCAATAAGAAATTAAAATATAAACGAGTAATTAATTAGAAATAAATTTGATAGCAACTGGAAAAACTTGTTGGAAGATTTCAATACATAATTGATTAGTCAAAGGTCAACCACAAAATGATAAGAATAACAACGGGATTCAGATAATAATAATAGAAGTTACTCTCGCTAGTATTCATATTTTAAAGGTTAATTTATCGTGGAATCTAAATATATAAAAATTAATTCCACTTTTGGTTTAAATTATAACTCAAGAACGGACTCAGCCATGCAAACCAAACGTTTAGAATTTGTTCGGAATATTTAGTAGATAGGTAGATGTGAAGTTTGCACATAATCGGTAGAGCGGTTCGTTTTTTTTTTTTTTTTTTTTTCTTCATTTAAAGAGCTTGGTCAAAGACCATGACGCTCTATACGTTCACATGAATTACATTCTTCATTTAAAAAAAAATAATTAAACAACATTAGCTCATTGACAATTGATATAGTTGCAACAGTATTCTGGCGTCATCCGTAGTAGGATCTGCCAGGACACTGTTGCAATGTCCTATTTCTAATGAAGCCCTGCGATGAGCCTCACCTCGAACACATTCAACCAAAATATGGTATACGTCTTCCACTTTACCACATATACTACAATTAGGGGTATCAGATTGACTCATTAAGAATTTAAACTTATTAAATGGCACATGTCCGGAGCGAAGTCTCATCATTATGACAAGTTCTCAAGAGCGGTTCTTCATTTATCACTTTTTTGTAGGTAATAAATGAATTCAATAAATGGCGGATCATTTGTTGTGTTGACAGTAAAAGCACTTAACACGTTCGTTTATTTAGACTGTGGTAAAAGCATGTTGTTATGTCATTCATCCAATCATTTTCATTTCGGATTTGCTTCCGGTTATAAATATTTTTTGTTTGAATAAATTAATTAGATGAGCCATTTTTTTTATTTTTAATTTTTTACGCAGCGAAGCACGTACCGAGCCGCTAGTATATTAAAATAATATTATAACGATTTACTAGTAGTAATGGTGTAGGAACGTGACATTTCTACCGACCTAGCAGAAGAATTTTCTTCTACAAGAAGATAATTCTTCCACTAGTGCAGTCAGTCAACTGAACAATGGCTGTCAAACTAGTCCAATGAGGCGGTAGTAAATGCAATAAAGCAAGATGGGCTGCAGCGTCCTGCAGTAAAACTACCGTCTCTGCGATCGCAAATCCGCATGCCAAGCGTGGCGATTACGTGTTCAGCAGTAAACGTAATGAAAGAATTAGTACGGACTGAACTGTACTGGTGGTAGAGCTCCAGTGACGGAGCTCGCGGACGTAGGCACCACCGCATTACCTTAAATACTTACGGCTAAATGGTAGTGTTCAGTACTATCGTGTTCCGGTTAACACCTTAACACCTTAAGCCTCAGGAGTGGTATCGCATCTGCATTTTGCACCCTGGTCCTTGTGTAAGTGTCAGGCTGCAGTCATCACTTAACATCGATGTGAACTGCATGTTTGTTTGCCACTTCTCTAATATAAGAAAAAAATAAACATGACAAGGGCTATTTTATTTGAAAACAAAAAATGTTTGAGTGGATGGATGGATGGAAGTTTGTTACTTTTTGTTTGTTGTTCCCAAAAAAACTACTTGGCGGATTTAGATGAAACCTTACAGTTATTTAGGTTTTACATTGGAATAGCATATAGGATACAATTTGCAATTATAAAAGTACACGCCGACGAAGTGGCGAGCAAAAACTAGTATAAAATAATTCGGCAACCCTTTTTTATGAATAAATTGTAATGACAATTATTATAAACCCAACTTTTTTTTCAAAGGTACACCAACTCACTTGATTAGGGTTGTGAAATACAAAATATAAGAGAAATTTATCAAGTCCCTTTGTGTAAAATAAGAATAATAAATGCAGACAAATTGTTGCTATCAGAGTCGATGTTCTAAAGGATTTTTTGCATTAGAGAGCCGGCGATAGAGAGCAGACGCTGTTTTATTAAATATTTTTCATGGAACGCGAAAAGAAAGATTAAATATCTCATTGATGTTATTTTGTCCGAATTTTCGCTCCTTTGTCCGTCGTTTCGCGTTCGAATTAAAAATTAAACTAAACGGAAGGTTTCCTCACATAGAATCCGTTGTTGAAATCTTACTGATGATAGAATTTGACAGTCGGAGCCGTACACACCTCCACATTGTGTCATCAATTCTAATTTACTGGTGCTAGAGCGCCAGTGACGGAGCTCGCGGGCGTAGGCACCGCCGCATTACCTAATATACTTACCGTAAAATAGTAGTGTTCAGCACTATCGTATTCCGGACAGGTGGTAATGTACGGCCCTGTAATTTCCGGCAGAGAGGCATAAAACCTTAGGCCTCAGGAGTGGTAACGCATCTGCATTTTGATCTTGGTCTTTGTGTGGGTGTCTATAGGCTGCAGTCATCACTTAACATCAATGTGAACTGCAGGCTTGTTTGCCACATCCATTACATTAAAAATAAATGTTTTTTTTGTATTAGCTGGCAAATAAGCATGCTGCTCACATTGATGTTAAGTGTTGACTGCAGCCTATAGACATCTACACAAAAACCAGAGGTCTAAATGCAGATGCGTTGCCACCCCTGAGAATTTGTTATTATGACTCTAAGATATGACGGGGCCATTAACCTGGATATTATTTTACTGAAAACAAAATATACCTACAATAATAAATGCAGACATATTATTGCTATCAGAGTCGATGTTCTAAAGTGTTTCGCATTAGAGAGCCGGCGATAGAGAGCAGACGCTGTTTTAAGTAATATTTTTCAGGAAACGCGGAAAGAAAGATTAAATGTATTATTATCTCATTGATGTTATTTTGTCCGATTTTTCGCTTCTTTGTCCGTCGTATCGTGTTCGAATTAAAAAATAAACGAAATGGAAGGTTTTTCACAAGGTTCCATTACATTTTTTACATGCGGCCATATTTTGATAGGCAACCTAGTGTATATTCTGTAGATTATAAATATGCGTAAAAATTAGGTTTGCAGCATATATAGATGAAATAAGTAATTCTGCAGTGTGATCCTTACCTATAACTGATGATAAAAGTTTGTCAGTTGGAACTCGAAGCCATAGAGTATTATTACATATTCTCTAGCCATAGACACCTCCACATTATCTTTTTACTGGTGGTAGAGCTCTAGTGACGGAGCTCGCGGGCGTAGGCACCACCGCATTACCTAATATACTTGCCGCTAAATGGTTGTGTTCAGCATTATTGTGTTCCGGTCAACGCATCTGCATTTTGCCCTTGGTCTTTGTGTGGGTGTCTATAGGCTGCAGTTATCACTTAACATCGATGTGAACTGCATGCCTTTTTACCACTTCCATTACAAAAAATCTTATCAATTCTAATCTATTTGACGACCCGGTTAGTCCAACGGGTTACGAGTTCAATCCCTGCACCGGGAAAAATATTTGTATGGCCTACTATTATTTGTTTCGGGTCTGGGTGTTTGTGTACGTGTTGTGTTTATACACCGGCACCCACGACACAGGTTTATACCTAGTGTGGGCTGTGAGTGTAAGCGTATTTATTTATGTATGAATTTATCTAAATACTAATCTATACTGATATTATAGAGCTGAAGAGTTTGTTTGTTTGTTCGCTTGAACGCGCTAAACTCAGGAACTACTGGTCCGATTCGAAAAATTATTTCAGTGTTAGATAGCCCATTTATCGTGGAAGGCTTAAAAAGGCTATCACACGACACGGTATTCAGGGTCCGGCAGAAAGAGTGCGTGTGGCTTCGCGCCGGGTTGCCGCTTATTACACTATCCGGTCGCAGTACAAATACACGGGCCGCTCCGGTCGCCCTAATTAGGGCCCTAAGTCCCTAAATGTAATTACACTACCCTGTCCCTTGCTATCGTACCCTGAATACCGTGCCGTGTAATAAGTCATGTCGGCTATATAACATCACGCTAAGATGAATAGGAGAGGGTAGGTAACATTGCACCCGCGCGAAGCCGGGGCGGGCCGCTAGTTTATTATACAGAATAGCCTAATGCTTTGTCGAATATAGTTTAACCGCAATTATTCGATGTAATCATTATGATTCGCGGTTACATTGGGCGCGGAGAAGTATTTAACTAGTGAAGGGTAGGGGGAGGGGTGACGAATTCCATAATTTAATGACATACCTTACATACCTACCGCGGTTGTGTGGTTCATATCTAACACAATGTGTATGGTACATTTTAATGAATTGTATTAATGTCAATCAAAGTTTAATGTATGTTGGATAGTGGATGTACCTACAACTAGTAAGTATGTAAATATTCTTTATTGTATACCAGTAATGTTCAATAAAAACAAAAATAGAAAACAAAGAGAAAGTACAATCAGGCGGTCTTATCTCTTCCAGACAACCTGTCGGTGGAAAGAGAAATGTTAAATTACAGAAGCAGCGTGTACATCAAAGTAAGGACAAACATGAATAAATAAATAAATAAATAAATAAGTACATACATGACATAAATATATAAACCTAATTAAAAACACAAAACTTAATATTGGCTATAGAAATAATGATGTTAACGAAGCAAAGTAGTAGTCATAGAGTCGTTTTTTAAACGACTCAAGAGTCTGTGCTTGCCTTATGTTTAAGGGCAAGGAATTCCACAGTCGTACAGCAGTTATTGTAAAGGAATTTGCAACGAAGGAAGAAGAGTGACGAGGAATTTGAAGAAGTAGATTTTCTGAGGATCGTAGATAGAGAGGATTTGATTGTCAAAGGAAACTGAAATGATTTTTAAGATAGTCAGGAGATTGTGGAACGAATAGAAGACAGTAGAGAACTAGGTTGGAGTATAATTATTTTAACAGTGGAGATTCTTGATAAGGCAATTTTATGCCGATCTAGTTCGTATAGACTACTTTCCTTGTTTTATTAAAATAGTAAACTTTTCTTAATTATTTTTTATTTCACACTTTTGTGAGACAATACAGGTAGCAAGTAGGTACATATCATCCCTCAGGCAGTACGAAAAATATGACAATTGATTTCTTATTGTTCTTGGACCTTTTTTTTATGTAATGGAAGTGGCAGACAAGCATGCAGTTCACATTGATGTTAAGTGATGACTGCAGCCTATAGAGTCTATAGGCTGCATAGTCTTTGTGAGGGTGTCTATAGTATAGACACCCACACAAAGAACAAGGTCAAAATGCAGATGCGTTACCACTCCTGAGGCCTAAGGTGTTATGCCCCTGTGCCGGAAATGACAAAGATTCAAAAATTAATTTGCCAAAGTTAAATATTTCCGCTTAAACTTTATCCACAAATTCTACAACGTTATAATGATTTGATTTTAAAAGATCTAACATTATCGTTGATGGAAGCTAAGCAAGCATTGTGCTCGGCTTCTTTTCCTTCCCTAGACGCACAACACAAGACGTCAAAAGTAGAGCTGAGTCGATCGCGAGCGATAGAATCACTTTGATTGAATCTCGATCCAAACACAAGTGATCGGGTCGTGACGTACAAAAAAAGTCGATCATTTGGATGCTTTGGGTCATTGGGTACTTTGTTTCTCGTGAACTCTATTATAATACTCATAAAGTACACTTCAGTTTGTTTACGGTTAGTTATCGATCATGCTCCCCTGCACCATGTCATCTAATTGTAAAATTTATGCGCTACAAACATTTTGTTTCATTTTGTCGTGTATGACACCGCGTATGACAAAACGAGATATTACATATTTCTTTCTTTCACATGGTTCCACTTAAGTTTTTCACTTACCAACGGAGAAAGATACTAAAACGAATTGTAATGTTCTGTTTCACTCTTATACGGGCGATTAAAGTGAAACAGAACATTACTTCGTTTTAATTTTTCATTAATTAGGATAACTGTATTTTTAGAGGCAATGTTTTGAATGACCTTCCCTAAAATATGAATGATTAAAGCAACATTATGCTAAATAAGTAACATCTAATATATAAAATTCTCGTGTCACAGTTTTCGTTGCCATACTCCTCCGAAACGGCTTGACCGATTTTGACGAAATTTTTTGTGCTTATCCGGTATCTATGAGAATCGGCCAACATCTATTTTTCATAACATTTTTGGACTTTTTTATTTTCTAGGGCGATACGGAGTTTGCCGGGGCAGCTAGTTAATATCATAAAATAACTTTCTTTCTCAGCAGCTTTAGTATTTGTCTAATAATATTTTTGTAAATCTAAGCAGTTCTTGTAATTCTTGGGTAATCATATTTCGCAAAAATTCTTAAGAACTTATAGATTACAAAAAGCTTGAAATTAATTAAGAGCAATGAGTTCAACAGTTTTATTGTAAGTAGGTATTTCATTTTAAATCTTTATTTCAAATTATTGAAGATAATTGGGTCTCGTACGTCCATATTATTGAAACGATTAATTCTGAAATGTTTTGTTATTTCAAATTCCTCTTCTTCTTTTATTTTATTTAGCAGGTTTTCGTTTGTGTTGAAAACAAAATTATTTTTAATTACATTGAGATTATGTAAGGTATTTTTTAGTTTTTGTTTCATCTTAGAAATTTAATTAATTTTTAAATATGATTTTTTTTAATTATTATTTATGATTCGTTCTAAAAATTAATTAGTTATGCGTGTTTCGTTTAGTAATACAATTTTTGAGTTAAGTACGTTACAAACTTGCAATGAGACTTATTTAAAAATATGTAAGTACTACAGATCTATAATTTTAGTAATATATTGTTTTACTGGTGAGTGATCCTTTTTTGATAAATGAGATTGATGAGGCAGCGACTTACTGATTTATGTCCATTTATTTGTTTGTGATGTTTTATTAGTGTAGTAGGTTTACTCGTATGTATTTAAGTGCCGGTTTGCATATTAAACTAAAATCACTTATCTACACTTCAATAATATTATAATAAAGTAGTTCTAGATCTATACAACAGATGGCGCATCGAATCTTGTTGTGGTAGTTGGGAAACTAATGTCAACTGCGCGCTACTAGATGGCGCTCTTCATTTTTGCTCCAAGGTCACTTCGCGCTGTAGAGATATTCCGATGGCATCATAAGTAGTTCGAACCGTCATCATGCAGTTACTCTGGTTTCCCTTCAAAACGCACAAATCTTTCGCCTTTTACTAAAGATTTCCGTGGAGGGGAACACTCAAATGAGTCTAACTCTATTTTTGATAGCCTTGCTTCTTGCAAGGCGTTATAAATAAGTGACGTTCACGAAGAAACTGATTGAAGTTTGAATACTAACATGAAGCGAATAAGCGATCATAATAATCTAAGTAGACCTGAGTCGATCACTCCTTCGTCGGGGTTCGGGTCGATCGCGACCCGTTTGGGTCATTTGGGTCGCGACTCGATTTCGCTCAAACGTATACTGTAGCTCATGATTCTCGTGATTCAAGACCTATCTGATAAGGATGCAAGACTCGAGACCGCGATCCACACATTATGTCGCTGGCTATTTATCATTTTAATACAATTCAATTATTTAACAATAATTTCATTCTGAAACTTTATAGGTAAATAGGATTACCCTATTGAAATAGGATTAACTGCACCGGTAAAGCTATTGCATAGAATGCAATAGCGACGAATATATAGAATAAACAACCTTTACAAATAGACGATTTATAAAAACGAATATATAAAACATATGTGTTTAGATTACTTGCTGGGATTTGAACCCGAGCCTTCCGGTCTCACTATTATGCCATTTGTCTGTTTCTTGACACAACGAATATTATATATATATAAATTGTTTCATGTTTTAACCCACTCCAAAAAAAGGAGGTGGTTCTCTATTCGCCCAGATATTTTTTGGACAACGAAGTAATGTTCTGTTTCACTTTAATCGCCCGTATAAGAGTGAAACAGAACATTACTTCGTTGTCCAATGGCGATCGCGAACCAATGGCAGCCAGCGCAGCGCGATGATCTTTTGCGATCGATGTTTGTAAAATAGCGCCATCTTACATAAAATGATAGAGTCGTTGGAAAGACTGGAATGATAGTTGATGAAATCCTTCACACATAATTCATTAGATGTCGTTAACAAATTCAAAATTAAAGACATCGAGCGCGAGGGCGATATTTATTTTGTAGAATAGCGCCATCTTACATAAAATATTGATCATAATAAAGTTGTTAGAAAGACTAGAATGATAATTGATGAAATACTTTACACAAAAACCCATTACATATCGTTTTGATGTTTATTAGATTTCGGCAATAAAATAAATGCTTCGAATGTTGTGTGTGTTTGGTTGATTCCACATTCTCAAAGTTACCTACCACGTGAAGCATTTGGCCTGAAGACACATGCATAAAAACACTTTTATTATATTATAGTTAACATAGTTATGAAGTGGATTAGGATTTTAAATTTTTAGCTATATTGATCTAAATTGCATGAATATTACAGCTTTTCAATCAACATAACTATTTTGATTGCTCGGGATGCTTGTATAACTCCGTAAAGAAAATAAAACCTATTACCTTCCACTCCGCTTACCATGTAGGTACCTATGTATTGCGACCAGAATACCTACGTGAACTAGAATTTTGCATACATACAAATGAAAATAAACTGTAAACAAAAAAATATCTGGGCGAATAGAGAACCACCTCCTTTTTTTGGAGTGGGTTAAAACATGAAACAATTTATATATATATAATATTCGTTGTGTCAAGAAACAGACAAATGGCATAATAGTGAGACCGGAAGGCTCGGGTTCAAATCCCAGCAAGTAATCTAAACACATATGTTTTATATATTCGTTTTTATAAATCGTCTATTTGTAAAGGTTGTTTATTCTATATATTCGTCGCTATTGCATTCTATGCAATAGCTTTACCGGTGCAGTTAATCCTATTTCAATAGGGTAATCCTATTTACCTATAAAGTTTCAGAATGAAATTATTGTTAAATAATTGAATTGTATTAAAATGATAAATAGCCAGCGACATAATGTGTGGATCGCGGTCTCGAGTCTTGCATCCTTATCAGATAGGTCTTGAATCACGAGAATCATGAGCTACAGTATACGTTTGAGCGAAATCGAGTCGCGACCCAAATGACCCAAACGATCGAGTCATTTAGTCGCGATCGACCCGAATCCCGACGAAGGAGTGATCGACTCAGGTCTAACTTAGATTATTATGATCGCTTATTCGCTTCATATAAATATTCAAACTTCAATCAGTTTCTTCGAGAAAGTCACTCGTTTATAAAGCCTTACAAGAAGCAAGGCTATCAAAAATAGAGATAGACTCATTTGAGTGTTCCCCTCCACGGAAATCTTTAGTAAAAGGCGAAAGATTTGTGCGTTTTGAAGGGAAACCAGAGTAACTGCATGATGACGGTTCGAACTACTTATGATGCCATCGGAATATCTCTACAGCGCGAAGTGACCTTGGAGCAAAAATGAAGAGCGCCATCTAGTAGCGCGCAGTTGACATTAGTTTCCCAACTACCACAACAAGATTCGATGCGCCATCTGTTGTATAGATCTAGAACTACTTTATTATAATATTATTGAAGTGTAGATAAGTGATTTTAGTTTAATATGCAAACCGGCACTTAAATACATACGAGTAAACCTACTACACTAATAAAACATCACAAACAAATAAATGGACATAAATCAGTAAGTCGCTGCCTCATCAATCTCATTTATCAAAAAAGGATCACTCACCAGTAAAACAATATATTACTAAAATTATAGATCTGTAGTACTTACATATTTTTAAATAAGTCTCATTGCAAGTTTGTAACGTACTTAACTCAAAAATTGTATTACTAAACGAAACACGCATAACTAATTAATTTTTAGAACGAATCATAAATAATAATTAAAAAAAATCATATTTAAAAATTAATTAAATTTCTAAGATGAAACAAAAACTAAAAAATACCTTACATAATCTCAATGTAATTAAAAATAATTTTGTTTTCAACACAAACGAAAACCTGCTAAATAAAATAAAAGAAGAAGAGGAATTTGAAATAACAAAACATTTCAGAATTAATCGTTTCAATAATATGGACGTACGAGACCCAATTATCTTCAATAATTTGAAATAAAGATTTAAAATGAAATACCTACTTACAATAAAACTGTTGAACTCATTGCTCATAATTACTTTCAAGCTTTTTGTAATTTATAAGTTCTTAAGAATTTTTGCGAAATATAATTACCCAAGAATTACAAGAACTGCTTAGATTTACAAAAATATTATTAGACAAATACTAAAGCTGCTGAGAAAGAAAGTTATTTTATGGTATTAACTAGCTGCCCCGGCAAACTCCGTATCGCCCTAGAAAATAAAAAAGTCCAAAAATGTTATGAAAAATAGATGTTGGCCGATTCTCATAGATACCGGATAAGCACAAAAAATTTCGTCAAAATCGGTCAAGCCGTTTCGGAGGAGTATGGCAACGAAAACTGTGACACGAGAATTTTATATATTAGATGTTACTTATTTAGCATAATGTTGCTTTAATCATTCATATTTTAGGAAAGGTCATTCAAAACATTGCCTCTAAAAATACAGTTATCCTAATTTAAGAGACAGAGAAATAAATATCTCTGAACAGAATCATAATTTTGTACAGATTTTTACTACTCAATTTTTTTTCTTACAACAAGAATTTATTGTTCAATTTGTATTTTTGTGTTTTGATACGTATTAATTATTACATCTATAATTTTTCGTTAAGTAATGTAACTAGAAGCTACAGAAATGTATTCTGATTATGCATAGCTAACTTGGTCTTATCTCCTTTTAATATTGTTCTAGTAACAAAACTGAAAATTTTATATAAAACAAGATATTATTATAATATTCTGTAACTATTCTAGAGTACTTTACATAATTTTGGAATATTAAGAACAACTACTATACTAACGTTAGTTTAGAATAACTATTTGACCTTAGTAAAGCAATTGTAACATTATTACTACCCCATTGTGTCTTGGGAAGTGTTTATTTCTTTTAAAAGTATTTTCTCTATAATGAGAGAAAACGTAATCGAATCTTAAATTACTATTGGAATGTTTTCTATTTTTAATATACTCATGCTCAGTTGTTTAACTTCAAAAGAAAAAACCTGCAACGATTTCAATTTTTTTATGATAAATAGTCTTGCTGTTTGTAAAAGAGAGTATGGAACATTCTGTTGATTCCTATTTTTACTTTTAGTATTTTTGGACCATTATTTATTTTATTTTGTTTATATTTGGCATATCAATCTACGTATCAGTTGTTATTCGCTTCAATTTTTAATTTTGTAATTGATCTATCACAAGCAAATTCTATTATTTCCAAGTGATTAAATAAATTTATAAATGTGAGTTTGAATAAAAAAAATCGTATCTAAAAAAATTTACCATGATTAAAATATTGTTAGGATTTATAATACGACAAGTAACAAAATTAAAGTATGTGTTCAGAACATAACACACCACATTCATAATGATAGACAAACAATAACACATTTCTATTCATGTAAATATATTCTAGTATATCAGTGAACCCAGTGCGATTGTTTCGATTATTTCATGCGACGAGCTAGAATAATTAACGACCGCAATTAATGCGCATTACATTCAATTACACACTGTTATCGCTGTATTGAAATGAGGCTTTTAAACCACAGTGTGTTATCATAAACGTAACTTCACGCTTGTAATCTCCGAAGGAGTAGGCAGAGGTAAATGCATGCATTCAATCATACACGCAAACACCCGCGATTCGCCGGTTACGTTTTTTTGGTCCATGTAACAGGTGGCGAGCCTGTTGCCATCTCCGGGCACATTACCAAACTCCGAGGTACTGGGAAACTTCCAGAAAATGGTAAAATCTCAATAGAACGAGAGATGATGGATTTTAAACCGTTATCTCTGATAGTAGTAGTAGTGGTCTGCTACCACTAGGCTACTGAGGCAGTTATTACTGTGTTAATAAAAGGATATTTTGTGTAGGTTTAGGAACACTATCACCAAATGTAGAATTTAATAACAAGATTCCACCCGAGATTGCTAAACTTACCGATAGCATGGACCAAATAATAAGAGGACTAGCAGAGATGCCGATAGTAAGTTAGGCATTGCTAATAGAGGCCACCATCGTAATGTGTTTTGTATTCTATTTGATCGTCCCGGTAATACACTAAATGGTATCAATAATAATATTAGTAAGGACTACAGTATGTCATTATCTCAGTTAATAAAACAACACTTGCCTCAGTAGCTAGGTGAAACTATAATGTTGCTCACAGTCCTGATCTTCCGATTTTAACCTTACAATCAAAGAGTAAAGATTGTTTCTTTAAAAATAATAGGAAGATTAAAAGATCAATCTGCAACCTTCCTAAGTAAACGAATGTATATTTAAATATCTACCCGAAGAATTTTTATTTTTATGTAGTGGAAATGGCAAACAAGCATGCAATTCACATTGATGTCAAGTGATGACTGCAGCCTATAGACACCCGCACAAAGACCAAGGTCGAAGTACAGATGCGTTACCACCCCTGAGGCCTAAGGTGTTATGCATCTGTGCCGGAAATTACAGAGCCGTACATAGCCACCTGACCGGAACACGATAGTGCTGAACACTAACATTTAGCGGCAAGTATCTTAGGTAATGCGGTGGTGCCTACACCTAGTTCCGTCACTGGAGCTCTACCACCAGTAACTGTAAGTAAGATTTACTTAGAAGTACGCACTGGTTACATTTTCAAAATTTCAGAGAAAACAGGAATCTTGGAAACACCGCACATTAATCGAGCGTAATATATTTAGCAGAATGTTCTATTACATTTGAAACAATACTCCGTAAAGAGGACGATGCGCGTCTAAAATAGTTATAATGCTACGCCGGGCGTCGTTTTATCAACCGACTCTGAGATTGGACATGAAGTTTTAGTGTAATGGATATTGTGTTTCTAAGCTGAGTGCACAATGTTTATTTAGATACAATAAAAATATGGGAACTAAGAGGAGTGTGCGATCTCCAGTAGAGTAATCTTTTAGCACGCTTCAGTTGGTCAGTGAGAGTGAATTGAACTGCTAAAATGTTGTAAGCTAATAAAAAAAATACGTTTGTAATTCAGTCATATAGTAAAACCTGGTTTAAAATTCAATAATTTAAACGGGCTTTGTTTTTCAATGAGGCAGACATCGACCTTTAATACCGGACATAAAATATGTAGATACTGAACTTAAATAAAAAAAAAAACTTATAATATTGAGTTAAGACCGGCACTAAATTATGTTTTTCTAATAATGCGATAAAAGTGTAAGACAGTTCAGACAGTGACTAATAAGATAGTCTTATTAGTCACTGTCTGTCATTGCTTAAATATTATATAAATTATGTATTATCAAAATCTGAAAAAAAACTACTTAAATAAAACGGAATGGAACATCCGTTGTGTGCTTTTAAATTCATAATTTATAAATTTTGTGTTATTCGAAATCTGACAAAAACAAATCAAGCAAAAATGAAGCCAAATAGAACCGCCCCGCCGTTATGTACCTAGCCTTATTATATTACGACATTATTACATTCATTTTAAGCCATAGAACCATCCAGATTAATTTGGGACAAACAATTATTACTGTATAAGATAATAACATAACCTATTACATGTTTACCAAATAGGTAGGTAGGTATATATTAGTAAAAAAACTTAACATAAATAATTCTATTGAGATTTTTCCATTTTCTGAAAGTGTCCTGTGTCCTTTTTTTATGTAACGAAGGTGGCATCCAACGATGCAGTTCACATGGATGTTAAGTGATCAGTGTCTAGAGACATCTACACAAAAACCAGAGGTCAAAATTGTTAATTCTGTATAATAGTCATAACGGGGCCATACAACGTATGTATTTATATTTGAAAATCATCATTACTTTTTCACATTACTGAAGTCACGTTGGGAGACACATGGTGTTAGGAGATGATACCTACTGCAATATGTTGACAAAAATCGGTCCACAACTGACGTAATAATCGGTGAACGTACATAAAGTCGAATATAGCTACTTTTTTAAGTCGGTTAAATAGACTATTTCTAGATAATATTATTGCCTACCAGTTTTTTTTTCTCTCACTACTAATGGTTGACTGGCAGAGAGCGCTTTTAGCGTTAAGTCCGCCATTTGCTCATGTGTTTTATATGTTGTGGCAATATAGATTGAATAAATAAATAAATAAATTGTCGATGGGCCACCAATGACAAGGGACAAAAATGTCTAGCAAATTGTGGGTCATGTATGCCTAAATGCATTATTCTGGCTACCCGTTCGCAGAAGACAGACGCGAAGTGATATAAGTAAGACAATTATTTTATCTCACTGACTCAGTAACACATCTAGTTTTCTTCAGATGTCTTTGAAAATACACTACAAGTATTTAAAATAACGTTTTAGTTGCAGTTCAACTTCAATTCTCGCATGTTCTAAGGTTTCCAAAGTTGCAGCGCTTCTAAAATACTTTGTACAAACTTTGAGCTCCAGGATGGTCATGTCGGTGTTTTTTTGGACAAACTTGCGCTTTACACACAAAGGACGTACGAACAATTGGACTCTTACTATGGTTTGGTGTAAGTTAAAACCTCTTGGAGTTTGGAGTATTTTCCGACGATGCGTTACCACTCCTGAGACCTAAGGTGTTTTTGGTGTAACACTTTAGGCATCAGGAGTGGTAACGCATCTGCATTTTGACCTTGGTCTTTGTATGGGTGTCTATAGGCTGCAGTCATCACTTAACATCAATGTGAACTGCATGCTTGTTTGCCACTTCCATTACATAAATAAAAATCGTTATGCCTCTGTGCCGTAAATTACAGGTCCGAACATTACCACCTGGTAACACGATAGTGCTGAACACTACCATTTAGCGGCAAGTAGGTACCTATATACTTTTGTTAAAGTTAAAGTTATTGTTAACATTGAGTAACTGTCGAGTTGATCGGAGGCGTTTTTCTTATAACATAATCGCAAACTAAAAAGCAGGGGTATCCAATAATCGATCTCAATCCATTTTCGATGACTTTCAATCGATACTTGGATCCGTTTGTCTAAAAAGTCGCCCCATTAACAAATCTACAGAAGAATTTTGAGATCGATCAAAAGATTGTTCGCAATCTAACAGTGCAATATTGGGATCGGCTGAATCAATACGCCAAAGATAACTAATATCTTTGTAATACGCCTTTCTTGATCTCCAAACCCGCAACCACTTGTAACTTGAACCTCTTTTACATTAAAATGGCGGTGCTGGTCGCAGCGGTCAAAGCCTCAAAGGAGAGGTTTCCAAGCGTTTCCAATATATTCTCGGTTACCAAAGATTATTTAAACTTTTTCCATTCTACTCACATTGTCAAGGTAGAATAAATAAATGTCTTTCATACAGGGTTTTAGTATATCACTAGCTGTGCCCGCGACTTCTTCCACGTGAGAAAAAATATGATTGTTCAGTATCTACCCGGACGAAGTCGTGGGCGCAGCTAGTACAAAAGCAGCCTAAGTTACTCCTTATCACATCAGCTATCTGCCAGTGAAAGTCCCGTCAAAATCGGTCCAGCCGTTCCCAAGATTAGCCCCGCCAAACAGACAGACAGACAGACAAAAATTGAAAAAAATGTTGTTTTGGTATATGTACCGTGTAAACATACATATGCATTTAGTAAAAAGCGGTTATTTTAATATTACAAACAGACACTCCAATTTTATTTATTTGTATAGATGTTTAGATATAGATTACTTCCATGGTTAATAAGGTTGTGATTAACATCATAAGGAAAGTGGATACTGTTGATTTTAGATATTTTCATACAGGTAGCTATAAATTTAATAAAGTTGGCATCGGGACATGACGACCCACTAGCGGAAGAATAAGTATCTAGTGGAAGAGATTTTTTCCACTAGTCAACTGAACAATGACGATCAAACTATTTTTTTATTATTACAACGGGGCGGTAGTAAGTGCAATAACGCAAGGTGGGTAGCAGAGTCCTGCGATAAAACTACCACTGCGATCGACAATTCGCATACTAAGAGTGGCGATTATGACATATCCCCCCTTGTTGGAATGGATTTAGTCCAGCTGTGAGCGTCATACGGCTGAAATGATGATGAAGATAAATTAGAAAAATATGTATGAAAAACTGCTAACTTTATTATTATTATTTTTTAATGCAAGTGGCGAACAAGCAAGCAGTTCACATTGATGTTAAGTGATAACTGCAGCCTATAGACACCCACACGAAGACCAAGAGGAAAAAAAAATGCAGATGCATTGCCACCCTTGAGGCGTAATTTATTTTCCCTCTATAATAGATAATATGGGTTTTTTCTTCTTTCTTTTTACCTATTTCGATAACCTTCATCATAAATTGACGTGAAACCCAATCGTAATTTACTAAGTACTAAATGTAACAACCCTGAAGCATTTGGGTATATGCGAAGGAAAGCGGCATTTTGCAAAACTTCAAAGGCGATAAACTACTGTATGTACTTATACTGTGGTAATACTGTAACCTATCAACATCTACATGAAACCACAGATATCAATGAAGACGCGTTGCCACTCCTGAGGCCTAAGGTATTATGCCTCTGTGTAGGAAATCACAGGAACGTACATTAATACCATCTGATCGGAACACAATAGTGCTGAACAACAACAATTTAATGGCAAGTAGATTAGATAATGCGGTGGAGACTACGTCCGAGAGCTGTGTCACTGGAGCTCCATCACCAATAACTTACTCAACTAAAGCACGAGCGCTATCATAATATGAACAAGAACGTAAAGTGATTGCGATCGAGTTAGAAAAAATAAAGCCCCTCCAATTTACCCAAATGTTTCGCTTTACTCCGTGACCCCGGCAACAGTGGGTCTCAAGGGTAGATCATGTCATCAGGGTTGTGCTTAGGTCAGTATTTCTTTCTTTAAAAGTAATGAGGGTGACAACAAGCATGCAGCTAACATCGATAGTATTATTATGACTGCAGTCTATAGTCTCGCTCACATTGATTATTATAATTATTGCAGCGTATAGACACAAAAATAAAAGGTCAAAATTTAGATGCGTTGCCACCCCTGAGACCTAAGTTGTTATGTCTCTGTGATAGTTATGACGGGGTCATACACCATACAATGGGACCAAATATTTTTATTGCCTTCTTTAACTAACCTCCCTTTTTATCTTAGAAAGCAAATTGATTGCGATCAAGTTAGAAAGAATAAAGCTCGTCCAATTTACCCAAATGTTTCGCCAACTCAAATTTGGGTTTACTCCGTGACCCCGGAAACAGCGGGTCTCAAGGGATGACCCATGTCATCAGGACTAGTTCTTATTCATGCCTCCATAAAATAAATCATGGAGAACGGAAATAATTTTGGTACACCTATTCAAGCGGAGAAATGTGGCTTATATGAGTTATGGAAACAATTATTTATTTCTCCGTTAGTAAAAATATGCTATACGGATTACTTGGTAGATATTTTTGGATATATTTATAACTAGATGTGCCCGCGACTCCGTCCGCGTGAGAATTTATGATTGTTCAGTATCTACCCGGTCAAAGTTGTGGGCGCAGCTAGTATAAAAGTAGCCTAAGTTACTCCTTATTACATAAGCTATCTGCCAGTGATAGTCCCGTCAAAATCGGTAGAGCCGTTCCCGGGATTAGCCGAAACAAACAGACAGACAGGTAAAAATTGTAAAAAAAATTGTTTTGGCATATGTACCGTGTATACATACATATCCATTTAGTAAAAAAAGCGGTTATTTTTATATTACAAACAAACACTCCAATTTTATTTATTTGTATATAGATGTATAGATACACTTGTTATTCGCTTACGTCCTTAAAACAATATGTTACAGCTATATACAGATAGGTGTAAAAATAAACTTGAGATTAGTCCGCTAAACTGAAATCCATTTTCGTAGAGAGGCTAACGATTGTTTTTTCAACCGTCTTAGGAATTGCAGATTAAAATTGCTACTTTCAACTTCAGTCGGCCAAACTTAAGTACTACTATAATGGGTGCTACTTAAGTTTAGCCGTCTGAAGGTAGAAGAAGCAATGGTAGAAGAAACATTTTTAGAGAGATTTCGGCTTAAAAATTGCTTCTTCTACCTTCAGTAGGCTACTTAAACTCAAACTGAAATTCAAAACTTTATTTAATCACTTGGAAATAATAGAATTTTGCTTGTGATACAATGTGTAATTACAAAATATAAAATTAAAGCGAATAACAACTGAAACGTTCATTAATATGTCAAAGTAAACAAATATAAAATAAATAGTTGTCCAAAAATATTAAATAATAAAATCAACGGTAATCAACGGTAGGTATCAACAGAATGTTCCATACTCTCTTTTACAAACGGTAAGATAAGACTAAATAAAAGAATATGGGACATTGCTTGTCATTCACTGGTAGAGTTTCAAAGCCCACATTACTGAGAAAAACCCTGCCAAAACAAAACTCAGTACTACTACTAAGTAGGTACCTACTACTTATGTTTAGCCGACTATGCCCAATAAATTTAATTTATCATGCATGGGCACATTACCTAGCTTCTGGACCGCCAATCCATTCGTTTTTTCTTCATTTGGATATGTCTCAATATCGTTAAGGTACACTCCTCGACTCGCGGATCGAAGCCGGCTCTCAAGCAATTGCTATCACCATAGCCATCGAACAAACAAAAGAGACGGTCTGTCCTTATGTTGATGGGCAACATTTTTTGTTGGATACTGAACCTTTTTTTAGAAGTTTGTAGTACGTATTCTCTAAAAAATAAAAATGTATATACCTATTCGTAGATTTGAATGTCACAAGCATAGAGCAACACGGGCCACCGGCCGCGGCGGACCGGAGGGGAGTAGCCATATGCTGGCTTTCCCCTTTGTCAGAGTACAAGACCAAATGGTCCTATGCCTGTCGCCCTGAAATTGTTTATGTGTTTTGTTAAAGTCAAGGTGTGAGCTTCGTAGTAATAGACGATTTTTGTAGTGTGAGTGGGTGTCACACGTATTTCCCCCCGCAAAAAATGACAGACAGTTTTGCATCGGTAATAAACGCTATGGCTACTCCCCTCCGGTCCGCTGCGACCAGTGGGCTAAGTAGCTCTATGGCCACAAATGGTTCAAGATTTTTTTTTACAACTATTACAAAAACCTCACCATAAAAATTAAGACCGTTTTCTATTACCGAAAATAGAAATCCATAAGATAAGGCTGTAAAGTGGTAAAATTGACAAAAATCGTACCTGCAAATAAATGAAAATGTTACACAAGACATAGCCTATTACCTAACCCTAGGCAACCTAACTAGACGAGAGAAAATCGATCCAAACTAACACGGGTGTCGAATGAATGCGCACAATGAACGTCGTTACGAACAGTCGGGCACGCGGGAAGTAATTTGGCGCTGAAGAAATTCTTCTAAAGAAATAGAATACCTCCGTGGAACACCCATCTATATTGTTAAGCGATTACAGCTCTTAAGCTGTCGAAATAACGATGTCTGCTTCAAAACGCTGCGTGGCGATTCGCTCGGAGAATATTGAAAATTGAAACGAAGCTATTTCTTCCGTGAGACTGAATAAATTTAAATATCGCAGATATTAAATTGCATTGTGAAATATAAACAATTTTTGTTTCGAACGAATTGGTAGAAAATTGTTTATGGATAAAAAATGACAGATTTTTTGCAAGTACCCACGTAATCGCAATTTCATACTGAAATGTTAAAAAATGTTAGTTTTGTATTCATGTATTGTTTTTAATGTTACGACGATAGTATTCAGCTACAGCTTGATGTTTGTTGTTATGCGTGAAAAAATCTGAAGATAAATACTTATACGTCGCTTTCGGAATTGGTTCTTAGTGAAAAATAAATTATGAAAGTGAGTACTAAACCTTACTTTGGTAAATAAACAGTAATTATCTAACACTTTATGCCTGGCAGCAAAATGCAAATTGGCAACCAAACTGTAGTGATATCCACACATCACTAGTGATGCAAGACACGTAATTAACATAGGCACGAGCATAAAATCGAGGTTGTTATTTGTTATTATGCTAAGATAATGAGAAAAGGTACAAGACCAATACTTTTAAAATACACTGTTTTTATTGTTACGAAGGATGCAGATCACGATGATGTTAGGTGATGACTGCAGCCTAGAAGGACCAGAGGTCGAAATGTAGATGCGTTGCCACCCCTGAGACGTAAGGTGTTATGTCTCTGGGATAGTTATTATGGGGCCATACATACGTAGTCACTTGTTAGTATTTTTTTCTTGATTTAAAATTCATGTTGAATGTCTGTTTCCAAATATTAATTAACATCATGCAGCCGATTGCCATATTTATATATGTACTCTTGATGAAAGCTGTTGAACATAATATTCCTAGAGGTTAGAGGTTTCTGGCTCAGTACATCTTCTTACGATAGGTGGCGCACGTGTATATGTATATACCTGATAGAAGACAGGCAAACGATTTAAAAAACCAACACGTAGTAGCAGTTTAATCTCTCCAGACACGAGAAAAATATGACAATTGAAATTCAATTGTGTCTCGTCGCCGGTGGCCGTACGATCCTTGAAGGATTAATGGAGTGTTATTTTTTACCTTTCAGACATGTTAAACTATGGCTCTTTTAACACCAGAAAACGACAAAGCCAACAGAAGTAAACAGGAAAAACAAACAAATAGAAATAAATCCGTAAAGAGCAACCGTAAGAAAATTGAAACAAAAAATTCTAGAAAATTATTAAATTACCCGCAAAACAAGAGAAAATCAACACAGAACACTATAGAAAAAATTTCTACAATGGCGACGTACTATCCCCATTATCAAATGGTTCCCCAAACCTACAATTACCCCGTCATTGTTACTGAATGGAGTCCATTAGTCACTACGGTTTCAAGTCCTGTTTATACGACCCCAATGACTATGCCCGTTGCAATAATCAATCCTACACAGATAATAGCCCAACTTTACCCATACACTACATTAGTAACAGACAGAGTCTTAACATCAACAATAGCTACAAGTATTCCAGATGAAATACTTGCTTTATCGAATATTTATAATCCATTGATCTGTTACTCACCCGATTTGCCTGTTAACTCACCGACAGATATCAACGATAAGTATTATACTGCTGAAAGTCCACCAGAAGCTGTAAATATTGATCCATTAGAGTTTTACTTAACATTGCCAAGAGAACTATTTCCTACAGCAAGAATGCTCGCTCTGGATCCGAATCCCATTATAGATGAATTTTGTAAACTAACCAATGTCAATGATAATGCACCTTGGATTTTAGATTTAGAATTTGGAATACCTAGAGCACCTGTGACGCGTGCCATTCCTATCTACGATGTACAGTTTAATAGTATAAATTGCAAAAATACGCCAAGTGCTATTCATCCAGGTTTTGAGAGCTGTAGTCACGATTTCAAAAAGATATTCCTCTTTTATTATGACTGTGTGATATCTACCTGGTACAAAGGTTACATTATAATGAATTATGATAAATCTGTACAGAATTTCCAATCGTGGTTGTTATTACCCATGCAAGTTTTCGGAATGTGTTGGCCGTAAGCATGAAGCATGTATTGTAAAAACTTTGTGTATATTTGGAATTCATATGTAAATATAGTGTTAAGATCCATTTTTATTGCGTAAGCTTGAGATTCTGTAATAAAATAAGAACTGAAATATTATATTTTTGATTCGTTGTCCCAACTTTTAAGTTCCACAGTTTATAAAGTCAAAATGAAACCAGGAGCCATGAAATGAGGTGATTCTTCTTACTTATGAGAAAGCTGAGTTATTATTTGGAGCAGAAATAGCACTATGGTGAGTGAGTTTTCTTGGACTGGTTAAAATTAATCTTGTTTACCTTATTTTTAAAGTAAAATCTTAAATTAAATGCTTGATTAGGTTCAGGTATGATATTTCTTGCAATTTAGGTTTGGAATTAATATATATACCTACTTGTACTTGTAATATTATAAAGAGGTAAAGTTTGTAACTTTGTTTGTTTGAAGGGGCTTATCTTCGGAAATACTTTTTTTTTTTTTTTTATGTAATGGAAGTGGTAAACAAGCATGCAGTTCACATTGATGTTAAGTGATGACTGCAGCCTATAGACACACACATAAAGACCAAGGTCAAAATGCAGATGCGTTACCACTCCTGAGGCCTCTGTGCCGGAAATTACAGGGCCGTACATTACCACCTGACCGGAACACGATAGTGTTGAACACTACCATTTAGCGGCAAGTATATTAGGTAATGCGGTGGTGCCTACGCCCGCGAGCTCCGTCACTGGAGCTCTACCACCAGTGAAATACTGAACCGATCGTGCAAATTCTTTCACAATAAAAAAGCTACTCTATTCAAGAGTGCTACAGGCTATTGTATATTTTATTATGGTTATTGTAATGTAGGTAGCATTGCATATAGAAGCATTTAATTCTACTTCATTAATTTCAAAGTTACATTTTTGGACTGATGCAATTAGTTCTTAATCGCTTTAACTAAAGATATCGTACATTTCATTCGTTTAAGCCACGTAAAACATACATAATGTTTGTTTCAAAATATTTATATCTATCGATAGGTACTAATTAGGTATTACTTTATAATTTTTTGAACGCGATAATCTCAGGGACATTTGATTGGAATTTTAGCCATAGTGACGTCCTACCGTCCACTAGTGGAGAATTCTTTTACTGGTGGTAGAGCTCCAGTGACGGAGCTCGCGGGCGTAGGCACCACCGCATCACTTAATATACTTGCCGCTTAGTGGTAGTGTTCAACAATATCGTGTCAGATGGTAATGTAAGGCCCTGTAATTTCCGGCACAGAGGCATAACACCTTAGGCCTCAGGAGTGGTAACGCTACTGCATTTTTACCTTGGTCTTTGTGTGGGTATATATTGGCTGCGGTCATCACTTAACATCAATGTGAACTGCATGCTTGTTTGCCACTTCCATTACATAATAAAAATTACGCTACGACCGAAAGGCACAAATAATTTGAAAACGTTTCAAAGACGTGAAGGAAAATTCAAGGCCGACGAAAAAACAGGCACAGCTAGAAATTAAAAACAAACAAAGCTGTGAATAAAGGCTTGTACACCGTAAAATCACATTTGAGACTCAGGCACCCCTGGCATTATGATAATAAAATTATAATATGATTTAAATCTAGATTTATTACAAAGTTTCAATTGTATAATATTTAGGAGCGAGGTTGCGCGTTAATTAGGGTTTTTATTATAATTTTCATCATTAGCAACATTGTGGTTGATGCTTTGGTATAATGCGTATGTAAATATGAGACGTATTCTCACACCTATTGTTGATATAAACATATATTTAGGTCCCTAGATATATCTTTGTAAAGACTTACTACTGGTTGGAAGATTGGGATGTAGGACGTAGATATTTAATCAATGGGGATATTGAATAGGTATAAATTATTGATGTAGGTGGTTTTAATTGTCGTCGTTTATTACTATTTATTTATTCAAGTATATATTTGCTTATATATTCATACTACTGTATTTATTCAATCTTATTTATTTATGTGTATATTTTATTCCTATGTATGAACTATGTTTATATTTATATAAATATGTGTGTGTGTATATCTTTATGTAATTTGTCTGTAAGCTCTCATTAAGTAATTTGTTTATTTTTTTTTCTTTTTTTGTTTTCCTATGATTTCTGTTTCTCTATGGTTTTTTATTTTTATTATTTTTTTATATTGCACCCCCACAATATGGATCCACTACCACTAGGTCGACTGGTAGAGAATGCCTTATGGCATTAAGTCCGCCTAATGTACCTAAATGTGCATTAAAGTTTAAATAAATAAATAAATAAAATAAAGTCATTTTTTTATCATATCTTAAGAAAATGATTACTGATGATGTACTTTTTACTTTTTACCGCATTACCTAATATACTTGCCGCTAAATGAACATAAACATCTGCAGATTTTCCTTAGTCCTGATTTCTGGCCCGAAGGTGTAGTTTTCAGACGATTTTGGGAGGCGAAACGTACGCCCCATGTGAAGTGATGTGGTTAGTTTTAAGATAAATAATAGTATTGTATTAGTGTATTGTATGTTATGGGCCCTGGTTGCCTGAAATAAATGGTGAAATAAATAAATAAATGATAGTGTTCAGCACTATCGTGTTCTCAGGTGGTAATGTACGACAGGTGGTAATTAATTTCTGGCACAGAGGCATAACACCTTAGGCCTCAGGTTTGGCAACGCATCAGCATTTTAACCTCTGGTTATTGTGTAAGTGTCTATAGGCTGCAGTCATCACTTAACATCAATGTGAACTGTATGCTTGTTTGCCACTTTTATAACATAAAAAAAATTGAATGGGATATACTCGTAAGAATACAAAAATTATGTAAATTGGAACTTTTGAAAATACTGATTTTAATTTCAGTTAAGATACACTTTTTGGTATCCGTATTCTGCTTAAAAATCTATAAATATCAATGCAAAGTACTGTATCCAACAACATATATTACACATCGACCTTAGGAAGGAGATCGGCTTATTTCGGATCTGTAGAACATCGTCTCTTTCGCACCTTACCTATGTGGCATTTGTCGACCAGTCTAATAGTGTGTAAACACACTATGCCGAAGCTACGCGACGGAAGTTCGGGGGCTGATTTACGTCCCGACGTATTCGGCTGATATGAGAAGAAGAAGAAAAATTTTTTTTTCATGGCACCCACACAACACCCAATAAATAATAACGAAAGTTAAAAACAAGTAAAACATTTGTTACATATTTGGTTGTGGGAAGCCAAGAAAAACGGAACCCACCTCAGCTGATTGCTGCAGAGTGACTGCAACGCTGATATTCTGGTGGGTCCTAGTGGCATCACGAACTTCAAGCTGCCAGGCAATACCTATACCTCATTAAAAAAATAGACTACATATATATTATTCATATTTATTTTAGTAAACTAACATCAATACGTATATATACTACACTACGATAATAAAATAATAAATAAATGTTTTTCATTAGTTGAATTACATATGTACCTAAAATAATAATAAGTTAAAAAGTGAAATACATATCGTATAAAGCATAGAAATAAAATTACGTAAATAGCTACAATAGTGAAATTTTAAAAGAATACATAAATACTCAAACCAACAGATAAATAAAATAAAATATTATAATATTAATAAAACAATTAAAATGAGAAAAAAAAGAGACATTACTTAAACTTGATCCGGTCGCAAAAAATGGAATGCAGCTACCACCATATACCTACCACCATATGACGCACTATAAGTGCCGAACTAACGCGGAAGAACTTCAGTTCAATATGTCGGCATAGTGTGTGGATTCCGTAATCGAACCGAACTTCGGTCGTACTCCCGACCGAAGTTAAAAGGCTATTACACGACACGGTATTCAGGGTCCGGCAGAAAGGGTAGGTGTGGCCTCACGCCGGGTTGCCTCTTATTACACTATCCGGTCGCAGTACAAATACACAGGCCGCTCCGGTCACCCTAATTACGGCCCTAACTCCCTTAATGTTACTCAAGGTAGTGTACCTTGATCCTTACTATCGTCAGAGAATATGTAATAATACTACGTATAGAATGGACACTTCGACGTCCGCCCGATTTCCCCGCATCACCAAACCAAATCCCCTCTTATGGGCGACGGTTGGTATTTTCTACGTGCTACGCACACAGGTGCACGTGTAAATACACGTCATTGATTGATGTCTTTGTAATATAGACCAAATTGAGCGTTTGTATGCAATTTTGACGGAGTGTCCGCGATGTGCTATCGTACTCTGAATACCGTGCCGTGTACTAAGTCCATTATGCTGTACCAGAGAAGGTGTAATAATACTAAGACTACCGCCAAAATTGCATATAAACGTTTAATTTGGTCTTATATTACCCTGAGAAAAATGTTTGAAAAAATAATTCAGAATAATTTTAAAAATAAAATAAGTTTCATATGATGTATTTACCATAAGAAAACATTGTGGAGAAAGTAAATAAATTCTTATTATTATTATGTCTCTCGTCAGCACGGGGTCCAATTTGATCTACTTTGTAATGGGTTATATTCGGCGGGACCTCTCTCTGACTGCATCAATAGTTAATACAGGCACAGACAGACCCCGCAGAATATAATGGGACTATTGTAATGATAAGTGATTCGCCAAACTTTGGGCTATGTGGGTGAACTGGGGGGACTAGCTGGCTGGGCCTATGGAGTGAGATCCGGCACCTGCCTTTATTCAACTGGGGGTGTCGAGAGGTGTGGCCCCGGTTTCACCATCACGAGCGAGTAATCTCGAGCTCGGAGCGGGCTTCCCCGCTATTATGCCTTTAGACACTTCCACCCCCGAGTGTATGGCTCTTGCAGAAATTTAGACAACAGCCTATTATCTAAATTTCTGCAAATGCCATACCTCTAGCGCCCCACTCGGACCGGCCAATGAAGGCAAGCCAGAGGTGAGAGACCTGATGCTCTGTCCGGCCGTACCTCTGTGTGGCGGACGAGGCGGAGCCCAGTTCTCTCGGAGGAACTCGAGATGATGGTAGGGGGTGGTGTCGCTACTCACCAACAGCTCGCCACAAGCTGCTCTACACAAATATAGACGTGTTTGTATGCAATTTTGGCGTAGTGTCCGCGATGTGCTATCGTACCCTGAATACCATGCCGTGTAATAAGTTCATTACGCTGTACCAAGAAGGTGTAATAATAATAAGACTATAGCGCAGCGTAATTTCGACATAGTGTGTGTGTCTGTAATTCAAATAGCATTGCAGGCGTAATAGTGCCGAACTTCCGTCGCGTACCTGCGGCATAGTGTGTTTACACGCTTAAATAGCCGATTGTCCCTTCCGTAGGTCTGATGTGCAATATCTGTATATATTTACTGGTGGTAGAGCTCCAGTGACGGAGCTCACGGGCGTAGGCACCACCGCATTACCTAATATACTTGCCGCTAAATGGTAGTGTTCAGCACTATCGTGTTCCGGTTAGGTGGTAATGTACGGCCCTGTAATTCCCGGAACAGAGGCATAACACCTTAAGCCTCAGGAGTGGTAACGCATCTCCATTTTGACCTCTGGTTTATCTGTGGGTGTCTATAGGCTGCAGTCATCACTTAGTGCGAGATTCACAGACCGCACTACGACTTTACTTTGAGCAAAGTATGCTTAGAACTGTCAGAAATGTATGGATTTTGACAGTTCGAAGCGTACTTTGCTCGAAAGTAAAGTCGTAGTGCGGTCTGTGAATCTCGCCCTTAACATCAATGTGAGCTGCATGCTTGTTTGCCACTTTCATAACATATAAAAAAAAATTGCTGAGTCTACAGTACACAGCAAGATCTCTATTGTGCACGTGTAAGTTCAACTCGCTCTGATTTTATAAACCGTTTAGCTTCTCAGCAAAACATTGCCAGACAGGAACGTTTAACAGGATTGTTTCGCTTCATATATAATAAGCTTACTGTACAGTTCCTTACTCATCTACTGTTTATAAATTTCTGAGAATTGATTCTTTGTTCTTTGAAGTAGGTAAGTGAGAATCATCAAAGGTATTTACGTTGTTTGATAATATTTCAGGTAAATATATATAAATTTGTCTCACGTTGATGGCTTATTTGATAAACACATATAATATAATACGACTTAGGTGACAATTCATCCGCAAATGTAACTTATCCGCGGATGAAATGTCACTTGTTAAAAACAGTAGTGGTCGACTCATCCGAAGTTTTGTTGTTATTCGGAGCAGTCGCCACCTAGGCAAATGACTAGTGGTCATTTCATCCAAAATTGAGCAACACACACCTTTAGAAAGAATCAACACCTTTAGAAAGAATCATGGCACGTTTTACAGGTACATTGATTTGTTTAGAAAAAATTGAATTAGGTACCTACAACGTAAAACAGCTTTAAAATATTATCTAGGGAACCTAAAGAATAATAAATAATAATAAACATTATAAATTACCTTTACTACTACTGCCTCAGGAGCGTAGTGGTAGCAGGCCACTACTATTACGCTGGAGGTCCTGGGTTCGATTCCCGGGTCGGGGACTATCAGAGATAACGGTTTAAAATCCTTTATCTCTGCTTCTATTGGGATTTTTCCATTTTCTGGAAGTTTCCCAGTACCCCGGAGTTTGGTAATGTGCCCGGAGATGGCAACAGGTTCGCCACCTGTTACATGGGCCAAAACGTAACCGGCGAGTCGTGGGTGTTTGCATGTATGATTGAATGCATGCATTTACCTCTGCCTACCCCTTCGGGGATTACAGGCGTGAAGTTACGTTAAAATACCTTTAAAAAATGTAGCAAGACATTCCAAAAGAAACCACAACTTCAGATATTACGGCAAGCTAAAGTGATCAGTCATTAGATAAATAAATAAAATAAGCTTACACTCACAGCCCAAACTACCTAGATATAAACTTGTGTCATGGGTGCCGTTGTACATACACAACACAAACTTAACACCGAGACCAGAAACCAATGTCTGCAGGCCATAAAAACATTTGTCCCGCGATGCGGGGATCGAACCCGCGACCCTTCGAACCAAGAGGTTGTCGCTGGACTAATCGGGTCGTCGAATAAATATAATTCATCAGACAGGTCCTAATATGGAAATCTTACTCCCAAACTACCAGTGAGAATTTTCTATTGTGGAAAATTACTAACCACTCGGATATCAAATCTAGAGCCAAAAAGTTTTAGGAAACTCAAAATTAGAATTTTAGGTAATCTAGATATAAATAAATATCAATTGCTGTTCGTTAGTCTCGCTAAAACTCGAGAACGGCTGGACCGATTGGGCTAATTTTGGTATTGAATGATTTTTGGAAGTCCATGGAAGCTTTTAAAAGATAAGAAAATATGAAGTAATTGAAGGGAAATTATAGTAAAAACCACAATTTCATTGTCCCATACAAATAGTCCGTACCTATCAAACCTTTGACACATTATTTCATTCTGAGGCAATGCGAAGTTTGCCGGGTCAGCTCGTATTGGATATTATCTGACACCTTTAAAACTTGCTCACAAAAGTGCAATCAGATTAGTAATATTTTGTCTATTTCATCAAATATTTGTTAATCCTGCACTAGTTTTAACTCGTACACTGACCGCGTACTGACCTATATTTAAACTCTGTAACTAATAGCATAATGAAATTAATCGGCGGTATTCAAGCGATGCACCTAATTTGACCGCAGCTCCGAAATGAAATATTTGTGCCTTTAATTGGCGGTTAGTGTAAATTTTTACTGAACGTTTTATTTGTTTTACATGGAAATATGATCTGCGAAAATGCCTCCGTAGCTTAGTGGTAGCAGGCCACTGTTACTACGCTGGGGTCCTGGGTTCGATTCCTGGGTCGGGAATATTAACGGTGTAAAATCATTTATCTCGGGTTCTATTGGGAATTTTCCATGTTCTGGAAATTTCCCAGTAGGTACCTCGAAGTTTGGTGCCCGGAGATGTCAATAGGCTCGACACCTGTTACATGGGCCAAAACGTAACCGCGGGTGTTTGCACGTTAATTGAATGCATGCATTTACCTCTGCCTACCCTGCCTGCCTCTGTGTTCAGCACTATCGTGTTCCGGTCAGGTAGTAATGTATGGCCCCGTAATTTCCGGCACACAGGCATAACACACCTTAGGCCTCAGGAGTGTTAACGCATCCGCATTTTGACCTTGGTCTTTCTGTGGATGTCTATAGGCTGCAGTCATCACTTAACATCAATGTGAACTGCACGCTTCTTTGCCACTTCCATTACATAAAAAAATACTTTTGACCTTATTTAACTCATATGAGTAATAATGTTTTTGAAAACAATTAGCGTAACAGATTGGTACGTGACTGATGATTTTCTAGAAGAAACGTAACTTCACGCCTGTAATCCCCGAAGGGGTAGGCAGAGGTAAATGCATGCATTCAAGCATACATGCAAACACCCACGATTCGCCGGTTACGTTTTGGCCCATGTAACAGGTGGCGAGCCTGTTGACATCTCCGGGCACATTACCAAACTTCGAGGTACTGGGAAATTTCCAGAAAATGGAAAAATCCCAATAGAACCAGAGATAAAGGACTTTTGACCATTATCTCTGATAACCCCCTACCCGGGAATCGAACCCAGGACCTCAGCGTAGTAGTAGTGGCCTGCTACCACTAGGCTACCGAGGCAGAATAATTTTCTAGAAGAATTATGTATTAAAGCATTTGGTAATTATTCAGACTATTCTTATAAACAACTAGTGGTCCGCCCCGGCTTCGCCCGCGCTGCTCCGCTCCTATTAGTCATAGCGTGATGATATAGCCTATAGCCTTCCTCGATAAATAAGCTATCTAATACTGAAAGAACTTTTCAAATCGGACCAGTAGTTCCTGAGATTAGCGCGTTCAAACAAACAAACTCTGCAGCTTTATAATATTAGTATAGATATAAATTAACTAACAATGAAACTGATGTTTATAACAATAATATGATAACTAAACACCACATTCACACCATGGGGAATAGATTCACACATAACAAAATCGACAACAATCAATTCAATAGTTTAATTAACAAAATTATTGTGCAAACGAACAATATTGAATCAACATCGTCATAAACTATCCATCCAAACAAAATTATAATAGAATATACATCAAATAAACATCACTTTAGCAAGATATTATAATGCGTATTAAATGCTTGTTTATATTAACAAAATTGTGATTTGGTTCACGTTTTAGCCTTAACAATAACATGTTTAATCTATACAATAACGTAATAACTTACGTGTAATTTTAAAATTAATGTATACAAAATGTAAACTTTAAAGAAATGTTGAATATGATTCAAGTAGAAGTGAGATAAAGTGTATCTATATACAAATGCACAGCTGTGTTCAATGATTTAAGAATCGTTAATAATACTGCAGGATACATTTACAAAGGCAAGAAAATATTCTTAATATTTACAATATTAAAATGAATAACTCATTAATTTTAAAAAAAGCTGTAAAGTGTCGTTAATTAATTAACACTTCAACCGTTCAAAGTCGATGTATTAAATGTAAAATAACAGCAATTGAACACGTAGGAGATTTTTGTTGTTATAGTAGGGGATCCGAATCTAGGTCGACCTTCACTTATCTGTTTACCGAATGAAACATTATTTTTATCAAATTTCATAACTAAAACAAACACGTCTTGCGTGTATTGGTCATAGAGCAACACGGGCCACCGGCCGCGGCGAACTGGAGGGGAGTAGCCATAGCGTTTATTTCCGATGCAAAACAGTCTGTCATTTTGTGCGGGGGGAAATGCGTGCGACACACTCGCACACTACCAAATCGTTTATTACTACGAAACTCACAATTTGACTTAAACAAAATACTGAAACAACTTCACGCACACATTTAAATATATAGGCGACAGGTATAGGCCCATTTGGGATTGTACTTTGACAGAGGGGAAAGCCTGCATTATGGCTACTCCCCTCCAGTGCTGCTCTATGTGTATTGGTTATCAAAATATGTTCATAGCTATCAATAATTAGCACAATATATATTTTTAACAAGTTTCACTCAGTTGCTTACCAATCAATTAAATGGAAACTAAAAGTTTTAAACGTATAGAATAGGTCCCTGATGTATTGCCTACGCATTTACGTTCATGGCTACCAGGCAAGCAGTTGCAAAAAATACTTATGAAAAAATAGGTAACTGCACCAATCTGTATACCAATAAACCACATAGACCTATTTTATATGTTTAAATTTTTACCCCCTTATTCATAAACGTACATTACGTTTTAGCTACAGAATTCTTTGTCTTTGTCTGTTGCATTGTCAAATGTGCAGGATAGAGAAAGACAAAGGAGAATTTAGCAACGCTTTAGCTAAAATACGTTTATGAATAAGGGGGTTAGTTTCAAACACATTTTATTGGTTTACAAATGGGTGAAACTTGAAAAAATATATTTTTTTAATTCTATGATCATATATTGATAGGCAATACATGCAAGACGTGTTTGTTTATGTATGAAATTAGATAAAAGCAATGTTTCATTCGGTAAACAGATAAGTGAACGTCGACCTAGGTTCGGATCATAGACTAAAATATATTTACAGTATGTCTTTCATTTTCAACAAGCGTGAATAAAATTTAATATTGTCGAAAGTAAGCTGTGATAAATAAGGGCGTTTATTATAAGTCCAAGCATGTATGTATCACCGTTATGTAGCTTCACTGAAATTGCACGAACGAAGGCGTATATTGTTATGAACTCATATTTTTAATTAAATTTTACATGAAGTTCATTTTTATTGGCAATACCACTTAACTTTTTACAACCCTATACCCTAGGTGTAAGCTCCACGTACAGTATTCTATTTATTGTATGTTTGTTTTGTTATAATAATAATAGTATAATAATGGCAACCCTTGATACGTCCCACTGCTGGGTACGAGTCTCTCCCCTTTTTGGGAGGAGGCCTGGAGCTAACTCCTATTTCGTTTTGTTACAAGAAAATTATTATGGTTCATAGGTCAAATTGCATTATAGAATATCGGCTTTCATCTTAATTTTCATCCGCAATCTTAATCTTTTAATTAATATTAATTTTATGATCATCGTCTTTAAATTCGATTTTCAACGATTAAATGTATAATTTGGATGACCAAATATGATCATGAAAGTATATCAATAATGAAATAGGTAATGAGCTTCCGTTAGATTTTTGAGACGAATTTTTAGCACTTCGTATAGCATAAGAAAACATTATTATAGATTCTGGCAGAACAAGGTCTTGTTCTGTGTACTTCGACAGTTGGATGATATTTGAACTAACCTTTCCAAGCTGTAAATTTTTAGATAGGTCTTAATTTTTGCTCCTTTTATTAGCCTTTTCAACGACGGCTACCAAATTAAGTTTAAAGCAAATAAGAACATATTTTACAACAAATTTGAAATAATTTATTTAGCTAAGTTAATTTATAATAAGGCAATTTATTTGTATTAGGTATAACAGCTGTCTACGCGTTCGTTAGTGTAATTTCAGTACTGATCGATACAGAATCTCGCGTTCGCGACATCTGCACAGCTCCCCGGTGGGCTGTACCGTTAATAAAACGCCTCAGAAAACGTTGAATCGAATCAACATTTTTGAAGGTAACTTGCACTGTATTGGTAAATTCGTCACTGCCGATTAACACTTCACGTTAACACTTTTGAGTTGTCTAACACTTGTGTATTTTTTTCACTTTTGTTTTGGGCTAAGAGTTTACTGTTTGTAGGATCCAAGGTACGAATTTGGATATTCTGGTGCACACTCCTGGCAAGTTGGCTTCTCCACATCCGATGCCCCAACTGATGATGCCAGCCAGGAAATATCGTTGATCCTTTCCTTTCACCTGGTTAAAAATATGGTACATTTAAATGTCTCAATGTAAAAAATTACAAACTTAGGAGTGTACGTAGGCAATTAATTTAAATTTTTTGCTCCGCCCACCGTGTGTCTATTGTGTGTGTGTCTTTATTACCTGAAAACTAGAGGTCAAAATGCAGATGCCACCCCGAAGACCTAAGGTGTCATGTCTCTGTGATAGTTATTACGGAGCCATACATTACCATCTAACCGGGACGCGATTGTGTCGGCACTATCGTGTTCCTGTGTTCGGACACTACCATTTAGCGGCAGATAGGTTACGTAATGCGGTGGTGCCTACGCCCTCGAGCTCCTACACTTAGAACTCTACTATCAGTAAAATTTTTATTTGTAGCTGTATAAGTTTGGAAATAAAGTACGGCTCTCGTTTACTTTTCGTATTATTATGTATTAGGTATGTAACCATTTTACAGATACCTCATTAAATTAAGGTTAATTATTTGGCAATTAGCAAATAAATTTGGTTCACGCTGGTAAATTGTTCAATTGAAACTTAATTCATATGGCGTATTTATAGCAATGATGTTCATAGTTGCTATAAATACGAAATGATTACTCCTTTGATTCATAATCACAGTTATCTGGTGATAGGGCGTTTGAGCTCAGGACATATTTCCAGTATTGTTTTACCTCCCCGCCAGACAATTAACATAAAAGTACATTTACTAGGAATATTATATGTACATAAGTGTCAACGGTCGGATGACAAAGCTGGGGTGGCAGGTCAGAAATGGCTCCAATACGCACAGAACCATGACAGGTCGAGCAAGCTGGAGGAGGCCTACACCCAAAGAGGGGTCCAAATTTAATCCCAACAATCACACAATTTGTAATTTGTTATGTATTTAATAGATTTGGAATAAATGTTTTTTTTTTTTTGAATTTTTACTGGAGGCAGAGCTTTAGTGACGAAGGTCGCGGGCGTAGGCACCACCACATTACCTAATATACTTGCCGCTTAATGGTAGTGTTCAGCACTATCGTGTTCCGGTCAGGTGGTAATGTACGGCCCTGTAATTTCCGGCAGAGGTATAACACCTTAGTCCTCAGGAGTGGTAACGCATCTGCATTTCAACCTTGGTCTTTTTGTGGGTGTCTATAGGCTGCAGTCATCACTTAACATCAATGTGAACTGCATGCTTGTATGCCACTTGCATAACATAAAAAAAATGGCTTCGTTTTCATTATAACTGTCAAGTCCAATACGAGCAATACAAGTCCAAAAATTAATACCTGCAAAGGACCCCCGGAGTCGCCTTGACAAGAATCATGGCCGCCTCTCTCGTGTCCGGCGCACAGGAAGATGTCCGGGATGAACTCGTGCCGGCCGGCTCGCAGGAACATGGATTTACATCGCTCGTTCGATACAATCGGCACTTGCACCTAAGATAACAAAATTGTGCGAATTGTAGAAGAAAACTCAAGCACAGATGAAAGATATCTCCAGAAAGATTGGGCAACTCGGTCAATATTATGAGTTGGATTCTCGCGTCTTAACGGGCGGATCCCATAAATCAATTTCATTTTAAAGAACTATGATATGCTTTTGTCAATGGCGTATCTAGAGATATTTTTTTAGAGTACACACCTCAATACTTATAGCGATAAGGGCACTAATTATAAGTGTTTGTAAGTAAAAATTCAGGGTTGGGCACGATCCACCTAGTGTCTCCAATTCCTACGCGCATAGCAAGTGTTCATAGTTATAGTTGTACGTCTATGCTCTCTTTTACTAGAGGTTCGTAAAAAAACACAATTTACATGACGTAGCATGATGAATCAAAAAAACACAATTTACATGACGTGGCATGACGAATCATTAGTGCATTAATCCTTCAAGGATCGTACGGCCACCGGCGGCGAGACACAATTGAATTTCAATTGTCATATTTTTCTCGTGTCCGGAGAGATTAAAGGTGCTGCACGATTGCAACTTGAAAACTCTGTTTCTTCAAACTCTTCGAAGAAATATATACGTGAATGGATACTGATACCTTCAAATATCCAGAGACAAGGTTAATAAAAAGATCGTGATAATTGCAACCTTTAAAATTTTCGGAAATAAAAGATCTTTTAACTTTTTTCCCTGAATATTACTGTGCGTGCAGCATACTTTAATGTATCAACTTATATTTCTTTAATCCTTTTGTAAGAGGGAAGGGCTGGTGTCCTGAAATACAGGCTCTACTCAGTTTAATCAGGTACCAGTCTCCCACAATTCTCTTAAATCATACATAGGTAACTGATAATTTTCTGATGTTATTATGGTGATAAATAAAAGACATACATAAAAAAATATATATCAAAACAAAACGATACCTCCTGCAAAACAGACGGGAGCACGCCACCTTCAGACAGTCTTCCCCATCCCGTCACAGTAGCATTCTCCCCCACAAGCAAATCATCAGTAGCAGGCAGACATATCGGTGCTATATGCGGCGCGAACTGCACCGGCGAGTCCAGCTTCACCAGCGCCAAGTCGTATTCGTACGTGAAGAAATTATATTTCGGATGAACAGCCTTCCTAGCGACTCCTCGCTCCACGAAGGGATACTGCTCGGAGACGGATGAGAAATCGTATTCGCCGACCCGTATCCTTATTTGCGATGTTAGTAGACTGGAAAGAATAAAGTTGGTTATATGAAGGAGTAGTTCTTGAAAATGTTCCTAAACGTTGGTTTTTATTAACCGAAGAGTTTGTTTGATCAATTGTTTAGTTGCGCTAATATTAGAAATTACCGGTTCGAATTAAAAATTCTTTTGGATAGTCCATTTATTGTAAAAGGCAGGCTATATATCATCAGACATATAGAACCACCACCAGCATATAGCAACCCTGATAACTTTAACTATTTTTGGTATAGTTAAAGTTATCAGGGTTGACAGATTCAATCATCGTCTGACAGATAGAGGTTAACTTTAGCTAACCAGCGCAGCTTGGCCAGTTACGATCAAGAATTAAAGTCATTTACCAATTTTCAAAAGGTGCAACTCATCTTTTTACTTAACCAGTAGGTAATTTAACAAAGTTATAATCAACTTTTTCATTTTTTTTTTATAGTAATAACACTGTTCTTAGTCTATACTATCATCTAACTATAGAGATTGTCTTTGTTTTTATTATAGGTACCATCAGAGAATATAATTTTATTCATCACCAGACAGTCTTCTAGTCCACCGATCAATTTTATTTATTTATTTTATTTTTTTAGTAAGTTGAACGCGGTCGAGATGAGATCTTTGCGCAAGATCTGCGGTGTATCACTCACCGATCGCGTTCGTAATGAAGATGTAAGAAAGAGACTTTGTGTGAATGATAGTATCGGTGTATAAACGAAAAAAGGCATGCTCCGTTGGTTCGGGCATATAGAAAGAATGTCGAATGAGCGAATGACTAAACAGATATACAATGCGAATGTGGATGGTTGCAGAGGCCCAGGAAGACCAAGGCTGACCTACCATGACCAAATAGGTCGAGTTCTGTCTGATGGTGGAGTCAAAAGTCTTAGGAATCGGCGTGCCTGTATGAACAGAATGATGAAGGTAGACGAGGCACGAGAGGTTTGTCAGAACCGGGATGTCTGGCGCTCTACACTCTCTGCCTACCCCGTTAGGGACCTGGCGTGAAGATACATACATACATATTTTATTTTGTTTGGATTCTGGCAGAATTACCCTTAATCTTGGGTAGTAGCCATTAACCATAGAAAAAAAAGGAAAAGATTGGCAATGTATCTATGTAAACTGCATGCTGTTGCTTGCCATCCCCATTACATAAAAAACCAGTACAAGTACGAGTCGGACTCACGCACGAAAGGTTCCGTACCATCATCTTTTCTAAGGAAATCACGTTTGTTATATTCAAGTTGCTACCTGTTTATCAAGATAATTTGTGAAAATTTCAGCTTTCTTGTTATCACGCTTTATGAGATTCAGCCTGGTGTCGGTCAGACGGACAGATAGACAGACAGGCTGCAGAAGCTTAGTAAAAGTGTCCCGTTTTTACCTTTTACGTACGGCACCCTAGAAAGAAACTTATTCAAATGTTAAATGTGTTTGCTTACTCGTCAACGCAATGGCCAGCTGTAGCGATCCAGCCCTCGTTGATGATGGCGCCCCCACATCGATGAGTGGAAGAGAAGCCGAAGAAGGAGTTCCTTCTGACGGACACCTGCCACGGCCACCGCCCGAAGCTGGAGTCCTTGCCGCCCATGATCCTCGTCTCTGGTCGCGGCCACATCGCTGTTACACCGCACTCTGGAATTTTTATTTATGATCAAGTTCAATCAGCGAGAGGTATAGGTAAGCATTATTATGAGAGATAATACTATATGATTATACATTTATGAAGCGCGCATGGCCCCGCGGCTGGTGTACATCGTAAGCGATCTACTCGGTTAAGAGATACGGGCGCGGTCGGGGGTGTGATGGGCGACCGCTTGTGGCAAATTAAAATGCGCGTTTCCGTGCTTCAGAGGACACGTTAAGCCGTCGGTTCCGGTTGCTATCGATAGATAGCAGTCGTTAAACCTTGTCGAAAGCCTTATGGGCTGGCAGCAGAGAAGGCAGTTTCCCGCAGGCAGCACGAAATATATGAGAATTGATTTCTTATTGTTCTTGGACCTTATAGGGTCCATCTGCTGCTCCAGGGAATGAGCACCAATTTTTTATGAAACCGGCCTGCCCGAGAACAAAGTTTAGTCCTACGATGTCGAGCTTGGAAACGGCACCAGGTGTTATTTTAAAATATATCGGCTTATTTCGGGTCTGTAGAGCGTTATCTCTTTCGCACCGTACCTATTTGACGTTTGTCGATAGAGTTTTCCCCAGAGACAGTCAGTGTGCAACAGAGATAACGCTCTACGTCGAAACGAGACGACCGTCTCTTTCGCAGGTTCGATGTGCATTATTACTTGTTGCGTACTGTACCTTTACACACCGTTTACCTGTCTACTATCTTAGAATGATTTTTTCCTCACCAGAATTAGCGGTAGCCGCAGTAGTCTGTAGAGCATCATCAGTTTTGTTGATCATATTCGTCAACGGGTCTTTAGGTTTGACGTAATTCTTGTGGGGTTTGCTGGTGGTGGTGGTGAACTTCTTTGTCGGCTTTGGTTTGCCCGCTGGCTTGTCCCAGTTGGGCCGCGGTTTGGTGATGAACGAGGGTTCCGTTGTGGCCTGCCAGTGGACCGTGTTCATGTTGCTGGGCCGTGACATTAGATGTGCTGAAATGAAATGCTTATGATTTAAAGTATTTTTTTTTTTTACCTACATTGTGAAATTTTCATCGTTCTGGCCACTAAAATCCTTCGACGATTCAAATAATCGATTTTAGATAAATACTAGTATTTTGTTATTTGTAATCGATTATGAATAGCTTCCTTTCTCCCAGTTCGCTATTGTTCAGGATGGTTCAGTACCTAAGTCACATCGCGGACATTCCGCCAAAATTCCATACAAACGCTTAATTTGGTCTCTTTTACACAGATATCAATCAGAGACGTGTATTTATTTACACGTGTACCTGTGTGCGTAGCACGTAGAGAACACCAAACGTCGCCCATAAGAGGTGAGGAGGTTGGGTGAGGCGGGGAAATGGACGTCGAAGTGTCCATTCTATGCGTAGTATTATTACATATTCTCTGCCTACAGTTTACCTACATTGATGGTACGATAAGTATAGTGATAAGTGGTATGATAAGTAGGTACCTAATACTGTAGCTTATAAACATCTCGGTACATAAAACCAGAGATTTCAATGTAGATGCGTTGCCACGCTTGAGGTCTAAGGTGTTATGCCTCTGTGTCGGAAATTACAGGGCCGGACATTACCACCTGACCGGAACCCGATAGTGCGAGCGGTGGTACATACGCCCGCAAGTCCGTCACTGGAGCTCTACCACCAGTAAAATAGTTTACATAAAAATCTACATATTTTGAGTACATACACATAACATAGCAATATAATTATACATATTTCAAAGTAAAATATAACACAATTAATAACATTGCGAACAGCGCCATCTACACTTTATTGTATAAACTAAGTGTATGAACTCACCGGCAGAAATGCTGTTGTCGGCGTGTTGTTCAGACACGGCCATAGGTCGCGCGCCCGACATTATGCTAAGACTAGACGAAATTTTGTTGTGGGGACTAGTTTCCACTTCACCGCTCGGCCTATTTACAGTTTGGTACTTATTTACACTGTTATACGTTATTTTATTAACTATATCACTATTTTGCTCGCTACTTGAGTCTATACTAGCTAGGGGTAGGTTAATTTCAGGAGGCCGATAGCTATGTGTGGGCGCGCCATCTATCGGCTTGGTCATGAACGAGGGACGTTGAGTGGGCGCACTCGGTCGCGCGATGGTTTGTGTAGACGTCTCGGGTAGTTTGCTCGTTGTGACACTTGGCAGCGCTGTATACGGTTTTTCCGTAATCGTAATGGGAGTTGGGGTTTCTGAAAAATAAATGTTTTTGTTTAAATAACAGTGCAATGACAAAAAATACGTGTCGAGTTAAATAATATTATGTATTGCACTCGAGCTAAACCTAAAGACAATAGCAAAGTTAATAGGTTGGTACATTATATTTCGTGGTACATTATTATTGTGTAGGTTTTGCTTTGTCCAGTTGTAGGTGCTTAATATCGATATGCAAAATAAAGGATAAAACTTTGTCATTTCTATTTACTATTAGTAATACAGTACGAGTATGTAAGCATTAATGTAGCAATATAAAAATTCCCATCACAAAAAAAAATATCAATTAAATTAATGTTTTTATACATTTCTAAAGTAGGTATTGGTACCAAATGCTTACAATAGATGGCTCTATTGTGAAATGTCCACTGACCGAATTGTGTAATCTGTGTTTGCATTTGCATGCACGCTTGAATTCAAGCATCTACCTCTGCCTATCCCTTCGGATTACAGGCATGAAGTAACGTTTTTTACATAAAATTCAAAGAAAGTATCCAAAACTAACCTTCCACAGGCTTGTCCGGCAGCCGGCAGCACGAGCCGAACATAAAGGCGTCTACACACACGCCGGCGTGCGTGCCACCCGCACGGTTGCACTCCTGCACCCACATGCACGTGCCGCGCGCGCCACCCACCACGCACGACTTGCGCGACATCTGGTAACCTGCGAGAGATAGAGATAAGGCTGTATAGCTTCGTTCCTTTGCACTTGCGAATAATGTTAACAAATAAAGTTTTTTAGTTACGGGGGAAGTATTTTGTACGAAGGTGGCAAATAATCATGCAGTTCACATGGATGTTAAATCATGACTGCAGCTTGTAGATATCTACATAAAAAGCAGAGGTCAAAATGCACATCCGTTGCCACCCCTGAGTCGTTAGCTGTTATGTATCTTTGATAGTTATTTCAGTGAATGGTGTACTTAAATTGTACTTTTTATAAATCTTTTGGATTGGTTTTCACATTGTTAAATATGTACTTATTTACTTGACAAAACACTGTACAGTATGTACTAAAGAAAAGACGCACAGTCTGCAGTTGTCGATTGACCACCGTTGCACTTAAACATATAAAGACGACCCGGTTAGTCCAGCGGTGTGAGATGACCGTTTGATTCGAAGGGTCGCGGGTTCGATCCCCGCACCGGGACAAATATTTGTATGGCCTACAGGTATTTGTTTCGGGTCTGGGTGTTTGTGTATGTGTTGTATGTATACAACGGCACCCACGACACAGGTTTATACCTACTGTGGGCTGCGAGTGTAGGCGTATTTTATTTATTTATTTATTTATTTATTTAAAGGACAGTTGACGTGCGAACGTCTCCAACTTTAATCAGTTGGAGAACTCAATGGTGCTTAGCTAGCAGGTTGCAAGAAATAAAGAGTTATGTAGGCTGTACGACTCTGGTCCTAAACATTTTCGGAAAATGACATTAAAATGTTTTAAAAAAAAAAATTTTTTTTTTACATTTCGGTGGCTGAAAGGGATTATCACTAGTAGGCAGTAGATATTATATCTATTAAGTATTTAACGTTAATATTTCAATAAAATAAGGAAAATATCAATTAATGTGAAGATCTACGCAAAAAAGATACTTAAACTTATCTACATTGCATCTAGTTATTGTAGATATCGGATTTAATCCTTTTAAAAAAAACAATTTAGCTACTATTCTATGTATTAAGCCCACATTTTCGCTATCACAATGAAAAAAAAAATGAGCGAAATTATAATGTTTTCGAATTTCTCGAGTAGCTCCCTGAAAATCTATAACATAAAATACAGAAATAAAACTGATCTATACAAGTTTGGAAATACAAAACTATTTTTCAACAGCAATACCGAAGATCCAATAATTCGCCAATAAATATCAATTTATTGGTTATTCGCCAACTCGATTCCCAAATGATTTGATAGAGGTTTCAACCTACAATACAACCTCAACCCTAATGTTGAAAGCAACAGAGTTCTATTTTACTTGCCATTTTTGTCACATACGACTTATTCCAGTATCATTGTGAGGTGAAAATAGGAAAATATTTTCTTATCATTAAGCTTTACGAGGCTTTCAAATATTATTTGAACCGTAGGTCTGATCTCCGAATAAAAGTTATAGGAATAGTAAATATTTCATAAAATCATGGACCACTTAACATTTATCCAAGCATTACTTCACTCTCGCCTAAATTTCCCAAGAGATTCCTTCTTTTTTAATTCATCACTGGTAATGGAATTTGATATAGCTTTTTTTTCGTTTGTAACGTCACTAGTGATTATGTAAAATATAAACATCTTTGAAATAAAACTATTTTTACGGATTTATCTCGCGTATATTAAACTAAAATGATTTTTAAAATCAACCCGACGTTTCGGTCGCTTTTCAACTTCCGTGGTCCCGGGCAGACTGAGGTGACATTTGTCTGACAGAAGTTTGAAAAAATTATATGTAGCTACCTCCATCGATTTCGTAAACGCCTTGCGTAGCGTTCAAGATTAACACAGGAACGTCGAAACGTCGGGTTGATTTTAAAAATCATTTTAGTTTAATATACGCGAGATAAATCCGTAAAAACAGTTTTATTTCAATGAGTGTAGCTCGCGAAAACCTAAGAACATATCATATAAACATCTATTCCATATTTCAGCCAATTCGCGTTAATTTAATGAAAAGAAATGGCTGTTTATTTTTAAACCACTACTTTAGACTACCTTCCTACCAATTTTCATTAAGATCAATTTAGCGGTTAAAAACGCTCACCACATTGTGGATTTGTCGCCTGTCCATAGGGAAAATTGATTAGCGCCTTAATAATACTGTAATGTTTTTTTTATATCACGTAAAATTTTGGGGCTCCACGCTTTCTGCCTACCTTATAAAAGACTTGGCGTGGAGATACCTATGTAAGTAGCGAATACTATAACTTATATGCATCTACATAAAAACCAAAGATTTCAATGTACCTAGATGTTTTGCCACTTTTGAGGCCTAAAGTTAAGGCCTCAGCTGTTTTGCCTCTCTGCAGGCAATAACAGGACTGTACATCACTAGCAGGCTGGATCTCGATAGCGCTGAGTCTTGGTCTTGCAGACTTGGTCTTGTTTTTCCATTTTTGCAAGACCAACACCAAGAGCAAGACTGCCTAATTTTAGCAAGACCAAGAACAAGACTGACGGTGCAAGATTTGAGCAAGACAAACGTGAGCAGTGTGGTATTGCTCAAGGTCTTGCTCTTGGTCTTGGGTTTGCAAAAATGCAAGAACAAGACCAAGACTGCAAGACCAAGACCGATTTTGGGCAACACTACGCTGAACTAGAGGGATCAAAAATGATGCGATGCTATTTCGGTAATGTAAGATATTCTACTTCGGTACCTTTAATTAATTTATCGGCCTTTTGATTATCGCTTAGATAGTAGCTGCAGCGACCACATTTCTATGCGATATCGTCACCCCAGCCGAATGACGTCCACTGCTGGACAAAGCCTTTCCCAAAGACGCCCATAACTGTGTAATGTGTCATTAGGGAGCATATGCCATAATCGCCACGCTTGGCAGACGGATTGGCGATCGCAGTGACGATAGTTTTATCGCGAGTATTCGCGAGATGCTGCGCCCCATCCTCTGTGCGATATATTCAGAATCAGAAACTCATTTATAAGATAAAACTTAATGTAATAAACTAATGTAAGAAGTATATCAGTAGAATGTCTCATTTCTTCTTTACAAACTGATAACAAAGAGTAAAAAGAAAAGAAAAATGAGTCATTCTTTGTCAACATTATTAGCACGTAAGTCCTACAAGCCCACCACCTAAACTATAGTTCTTATCAATAAAACTATTCAAGTTCCACTTCCAGTAAAAGTATGTAGTAGACTGTTTCAGAATTATGCAACCCCAGTTCGTCCATACCAATTAAACAAACATTGCCTACTTCAATAATATGACTTTATCGCTCTCATATTGCAAAAGTTATAGATATCTGCCAAATATTTTATTGAAGCCGCCGTACCCTCGTCAAATAAACGACAGGCAGTCTATTTGATGAACGCCTCGCCACATTGTGGGTTTATCGCCTGTTCCTTGGGAGAAACGACAAGACAAATATACAAATGTAAAAGAAGCAAACAATTCACATTAATGGTAAGTTTACACTGTAGCCTATAAATATCTACATAAAAACCAATGATTTCAATGTAAGAAATGACTTGCCACTCTTGAGTCATAAGACATTATGCCACTGTGCCGGTTTTTTAAGCTATTGCATAGCTTCTATCGCGGGCCTTGAGCGTGGAGACCGAATCCAGATATTCCGTAACGAAAATAACCTAACACCCCCCACTCCGAACGGCACAGCGGTGATACTTTTTAGTTTTGCCATCTATCGATGAATAGCAGAACTTTAAATGACTTTTTTTTAAATATCAAGCTTGTCCCTTTAGTTCCGCAACTCGCCTCTAGGTGGCATTGATTGTATCGGCTCAAAAAGTTGAATTAATATCAAAGGAAAACAAAGGGAAAAAATACTACATAGGTAAATAAAATAAATAAATAATTATACTTACATGTTGATAAAAAAAGCTATGAATTATTTTTTTTTTAACGCTTTATCGCGGCATTCTCCGAGAACCCCACGTCTTTTTTTTTAAATTACATGGCTGTACGTAACCACCTAACCTGACGCTAAACTAGAGGGTACAACAGTGATGTATTGCTACTCTTGATACCTAACATATTTTACCTCTGTACCGCTAATTAAGGGTATTTTAATTATCCTTCAGGTAGTAGCTAAAGCAACCACATTATTATGCGGTAGATAAGTTTAGTAATTAGGTTACCCTAAATTATTTTTTTTCATGTTTTTATTACACATGACATACCACCTTGTCGGCGTAATTAAGGTGTATACATGTGCCAAATTTCATGTCTCTAGTACCAATAGTTTTTGCGATAAGCCGCGGAGGGACAGATAGACAGACAGACAGACGGACATGGCGAAATTATAAGGGTTCCTTGTTTACTACGCAACCCTAAAATCGACGATATTTTATTAAATTACTTAGGACGACTATTCCACAATTATGAAACCAAGTTTATCCTTACTAATCTAACAAACAAATAACTTAAATAATACGGCTTTATCGCTTTCATATTACACAAGTCATAGATATCTGCCAAATATTTTATAGAAGCCGCCGTACCCTCCTCAAATAAACGACAGACAGTCTTGTAACTTCACGAACGGCTCACCACATTGTGGGTTTATCCCTTGTCCCCTGTGAGAATTGATAAGTGATTCAATAATTCTGGATTGTTTTGTGTCAAATGGGGCAAACAAGGATACAGTTCAGGTAATGTATAGCTCTGTTAGCCAGTACAGAGGTATAACAACTTGGATCGCAAGAGTGGCAACGAACATCTACATTGAAATATCTGTTTTTATGTACCATAATGTTTATAGGCTATAGAAGTGTTTCTCGAACTTTGAAGACGTAACGCTTTTGAAAAACGGAATAATTGAAAAAGCCCTCAAAATGTAATGAAATTTATCGGGATATGAAGGAGCAGGCTTAAATGCAGATGCAAATTTTCATTGAAGACAACACTTAATTTCCTAACTATAATTTCATAACGAGGGAACTAGACGAGGAAAATTCTTCTGCAAGTTTAATCAGTCAGCCGAAAAATGGGAGTCAAACATAATGCGGGACGGGCAACAACGCCCCGCAACGACTGCCACCACTTCGATCTACTTTTCTACGATTAAAACAGGATCTGAATACTACAACTTTAATGCATCCATGTAATAATTTTTGTATTCGCAAAAAACGTCAATCTAATCTTCGACTCACCAAAGCACGCAATAAATCAAAGGCGAAAGGGAGCAGGATGTAGGCCCGATAAATTTCCCGCGGTGGTCCATAAACCGCCCCGGGTACAATACGCTCGATGTATCTTTTTACGGTAAGGGGCTAACAACACTACGGGATAAGTGTACTGAACCTCCATTAATTGTCCATTTCCATTTTAAGCCCTTTGAAGAGCTAAAGCGACTGCTAAACTTATATATTAGGTATATATTTTGTCTTTCTTTCAAATAAAGATATTATTAAATGTACAATGAAATGAAATACGAATCTCCTTATTTATTCACTCTTTACCAGCCTTACTAAACCTCTTTTCTGCCGCAAAAACATTACCATCTACACAGAACACGATAGTGCTGAACACTACCGTTTTTCGGCACATAGATTGGGTAATGACAGCTGTCGTCATGATTGACGTTAATTAACAATGTGTCGATAGAAAAACTGACCTGATACTACTGCTTATGCATTATGTTTGAAGAGTACCAGTATTTATACCCATAGAGCAACACGGGCCACCAGCCGCGGCGGACCGGAGGGTAGTAGTATGCAGGCTTTCCCGTCTGTCAAAGTACATTAAATGTGTGCGTGAAATTGTCTATGTATTCTGTTAGAGTCAAGGTGTAGTAATAGACGATTTTTGTAGTGTTAGTGTGTGTCACACATATTTCCCCCCGCAAAATATGACAGACTGTTTTGCATCGGTAATAAAAGCTATGGCTACTCCACGCGGACGAAGTCGAAGTAAAAGCTAATCTTATTTATATATAAAAATCTATTGCTGTTCGACAGCCTCGCTAAAACTCGAGAACGAGTCTACCGACTTGCTTAACTTTACCTTTGAATTATTTCTGGAAGCCCAGGGAAGGTTTAAAAGGTAAGAAAATATGAAGAAATTGAAGGGGAATAGTAAAAACACAATTTCGTTTTCCCATACAAAAAGTCGGTATAAATATATCAAACATTTGACACAATATTTCATCCTGCGGCAATCCGAAGTTTACCGGGTCAGCTAGTCTCTTAAATAAATGAATCGTAGACACCCACAGTGCGCAAATTCCCGATCACTAAAAAGGAGATTCGGTTGAAGTGCAGAAATAACTGCATTAGTACATGATCCCGATAAACCTATGTTCCGCAGCCACGTGGGAATTATCTCTCACCATGCACAACGGGAAGTGGCCAGCCATTGTTTTTTATGAATATAACTAAAGAATAATCTTTTCTATAGAATTTTACAAAGTTTTACCAATTCTGTAAATGGAAAACTGTAAAGAACAGAATCATTTCATAACCTTAGATTTATCGATTGACCTCCGTTTTTAGGGTTCCGTAGTCAACAAGGAACCCTTATAGTTTCGCCATGTCCGTCTGTCTGTCTGTCTGTCTGTCTGTTTGTTCACGCATCACAGAAAAACTACCGGTCCGATTACAATGAAACTTGGTACGATTATACTTTAACCTTTGGCGCACAACACTGAGTACTTTTTATCCCGAAAAAATGTCTGTTTGTCTGTACGTTTGTGCACACTAATATCAGCAACGGCTTATTCGATTTTCGAATTTCACTAATATGTTGTGGTAAGTTTCACTTAACATTTAGTGTTTGTTTCATGTGGATCGGTTCAGAAATAAAAAAGTTATGTCAATTTAAAGAATCATATCGAATATTTTTAAGCTATTCTGTATCTTAGTTCTATCTTTTAGGGGGTTTCGTACCTAAAAGGTAAAAATGTACCCTACGGATAACTAATCCTCCACTGTCTATCTGTCTGTCCGTCCGGCCGTCTGTCACCAGCCTGTATCTCATAAATAGTAATAGCTAGAAAGCTAACATTTACACGAAGTATGTATTTCTGATACCGCTATAAGGACAAAATTAATCTACAAATAAATAAAATTGGAGTGTCTGTTTGTAATATTAAAATAACCGCTTTTTACTAAATGCATATGTATGAATACACGGTACATATACCAAAACAACATTTTTAACAATTTTTGTCTGTCTGTCTGTTTGGCAGGGCTGATCTTGGGAACGGCTGGTCCAATTATGACGGGACTTTCACTGGCAGATAGCTGATGTGATAAGGAGTAACTTAAGCTACATTTATTTCCATACATACATCCACACATACATACATACCTACATACAAATAAATAGAATTCGAGTGTATCCGACTTTGACGGGACTTTCACGGGTAGATAGCTGATGTAATAAGGAGTAACTTAGGCTACTTTTGTCTCCATACATCCATACATACATACATACCTTCATACAAATAAGTACAATTGGAGTGTATCCGATTTTGACGGGACTTTCACTGGCAGACAGCTGATGTGATAAGGAGTAACTTTGGCTACTTTTATCTCCATACATCCATACATACATACCTGTCTACATACAAATAAGTAGAATTGGAGTGTATCCGACTTTGACGGGTAGGTAGCTGATGTAATAAGGAGTAATTTAGGCTACTTTTATACTAGCAGCGCCCACGACTTCGTCCTGGTATACTGAACTATCATATTTTTTCTCACGTGGACGAAGTCGCGGGCACAGCTAGTTAAGAATAAGTACTTTCTAAAAAGAAAGGAAACCCTATGAAACCATTCGTACGTCTGTCTATAGCCCCGACGCGATCATCGAACCCAGCGTAGCAGTTGAGTAGAGGAATTACTGCCAATGTGAACTTATCGTATGTGAGACTGAGTGTACATCTAGTTAAAAATGAACGCAAGTACATCGGAAGCCTCTCCGATTCTCTCCCAACGGAATAGGCACTATGTCACGCTTCGGTGGTTCCAATCCAATTAACGAATGTTGTTAATTCTGACTCAAGTCAAAACTTTATAATTACTGGAAACAACACGCTGTGTCAACATGTTTTAGTACTCGCAAATTCATTAAAAGTATCTTTGCATGGGAGTATTCGGTTTGTTAAATGGAGTTTGGCATTAGATTGAAAATATTTGCTTCAAAATGGAGGATACGCTGAAAATTGTATCTCAAAATAACAACATAATGTTCATTATAGAGAAGACTAACGTCCATATACTAAACTGTCACTTAATTCTAAGTGGAACCTAGTTACAGAGTTAAGGGACGAAAGAGAGATGGGGATTTTGTGGCGATGGTGATATTATTACGGTAATCAAGCAAAATTATATAAATTAGTGGAATAATAATAATGGCAACCCATTATACGTCTCACTGCTGGGCACGAGTCTCTCCCCTTTTTGGGGGGAGGCCTGGAGTTTACTCCACCACGCTGCTCCAATGCGGATTGGTGGAGATACGGGATAGTGGCCAACCCACTGTCGCATGTTTTCAAACCCCCCATACAGCCTCCTACAAGGTTTAACGACTACTAGTCCTACTCCTCCGACGGCTTAACGTGCCCTCCGAAGCACGGCACCAGCCGCGGGGCCATGCGCGCTCTTTTTTGATTATGGCACATTCTCCCCTAAAGCCGCACAACACTATTGTGGCATCTTTGGGGAAGGCCTTGTCCAACAGTGGATGACTTTCGGTTGGAGAGATACATCGATGTAAACAAAAATTCATAAAGCAACTTCTAAAGACACATTCTTTGGAACGCCCATTCAGCTTATCCAATATTTTCAAACCACTAGCGCTGGCTTCCGTATTCCTATTGAATTAATTATATCTAATTTATAAATTAATGGACTGACAGCCTGCCTGGGCCTCAAGTTAGGATTTTCATCGAGAAATAATTCCTAGTGGTGATAAATTGTAAGGCTACAGATACACCGCGAGCGGAACAAGCTGCTACCGGTTTATTAGTGTGTGGTTTAAATTGAAAACGAAAGCGGGACATATTTTAAAATGTCCCCGGGACTTGTAGCCTTTACTATGATGACTTACATGCACGGCACGTGCACGGCCAAAGACTGGCCAATGTTGCTCAGTCCCTCTTTTAGTCGACTTATATGCTAAGCCGGGGATACCAGTCCTATTCTCTTCGTACTCCCAATACTGTATTACAGATCTTTATAACATATATAATCACAACCACAAAACGGAAGTAATACATATACTTATGTTGACTGATTTTCCCAATTTTTCTCTGGCTTGTCTCCGAAAATCCGGGTCTTTGTGTGGTTGTCTATAGACTTCAGTCATCACTTAACATCAGTGTGAACCGCATGCTTGTTTACCACTTTAATTAAATTTAAAAAAAGATGTGGGAAACGTTGTTTTCGTAGATGACCGTGTGTTTGAACCCGCGGGCGGGCTTGCGTAAGGTTAGGAATTGATGATGATAGCTTTCGCTTTCGCTTACAAATTGCACCGCATAAAGGGCGCTCAAACCCTCTCAGATGAGATCAACACGCAAACAGAGAAAGTGTGCATCACACACATACATCACAGACCACACGTACATTCGCAATTTATTACAAGCTAATGATGGAAGATTAATCACCCTTAAGCTGCTTTTTCCTTATTAACTTAGCAAGTCGCACAGTTCTCACCATTTTCGCTGATTATATTAAGCAATAAGCCACATGATGAATTGGTTAAGCCTTTCTATTTGTAACCTATCACTATAGAATAACAAGTTAAATAATTTCATGTCTGCATTTCTTGGCAGGCTCTAAATAATATTTACTGTGTGAACATGTGTTTATGTAAAGTATACCTAAGCCTATTCGTTTGGTTTATTTTCGAGGGCCGTGTTTTGAGTCGTGAATTGGTGACTGGGTGACGTTTATTAATCACATTTAAACCTAAAATGAAGTAATTACGGCCCTGTAATTTCCGGCACAGAGCCCACTTAGGCCTCAAGCGTGGTAACGCATCTGCATTTTGACCTTGGTCTTTGTGTAAGTGTCTATAGGCTGCTGAACGACATGATTGTTTATCACTTACATTACCTACATAAAAAAAGGCATTGAACCCCCATTAAATATGAATCATAATTTCAGCCAAAAGACGTCCTCTGCTGAATAAAGGCCTCGCCCAAAGAATGCCACAACGAACGGTCCTGGGCCGCCCTCATGCAGCGATTGCCCGCGACCTTCACCAGGTCGTCGGTCCACCTCGTGGGAGGCCTGCCTACGCTTCATCTTCCGGTACGCGGTCGCCACTCCAGAACTCTTCTGCCCCAACGGTTCTCATGCGGATCATTTCTGAGTCGACCTCGCCGAGAAACTCCGAGCACAGCCCTCTCCATTGCTCCCTTAGTTACCTTGAGCCTTCTTATGAGGCCCATAGTGATTAAATATGTATATTCAAAAGAAATACGTCATTCGCAAAAACATCAGCTGTCTTGCTATCACAGTTCATAAAATATACCTGGTGACAGACAGACGGACAGCGTGGTCTTAAAGAGAAAGGAAGGAAGGAGTAAGTGATGAAAATTCCACTCACTCCTTTCAGTACATAAATTGTACTCATTGCCATTACCAAACTTTTAAACAACATTTGTTTACTTAAATGTACGCTTTGACAGTTTCTTAATTATACTTGAGTTCGTCTGAAGTACTTAAGTTGAAATGGAAACCCCGTTTCTTGTTGAAATAAATTCGTTAGACAAACAAAGAGAACCAAATTACGTAGGTATTTTTCTAAAAACATACTTTTTGAATAATAATATAATATTTACGTGTGTAACAAGAAATCCGATTAATATTTAACGACTACCTACTAACTATTGCCTCAGAATAAAATAATGTGTCAAAGGTTTGATATATACGGACTATTTGTGTAGGAAAATGAAATAGTGGTTTTTACTGTAAGAAGGGGTCTTACTATATATACTATTTCCCTTCAATTTCTTCATATTTTTCTTACCTTTTAAACCTTCCCTGGTCTTCCAAAAATCATTCAAAACCAAAATTAGCCAAATCGGTAGAGCCGTTCTCGAGTTTTAGCGAGACTAACAAACAGCAATTGATTTTTATATATACTCTTAATATATAAGTTCTTTTTTTTTCTTTTTTAACTGAACTTTTTATTGTACAACTACTACCCTTCCAGCGTTATTGCATTTACTTTTTTCTATTGGAACGGTTTGACTATTTATATTGTTCGATTGAATGACTGTAACAGCGGAAGAATTTGCCTCCACTTGAAGGCGACGGGGTAAATGGGCGTTAATGCAAATAAATTAATTTTAAACATAAAAGCCATTCTTAAAAGGACAAAATGGCGGAACATCAGCTTCTCATGTTTTTTTTTAATAACTTTAACCAAAAATATTGGAGATTTAATATCTTTGACTTAAACATGAATAGTTTTGAATTTAATTACTTCGCGAAAATTAATCAATCATCCTTCGTTTATATGTGAAACTATTGGAGTTTAAACTTTCAAAAGAAGATGGTTCTCTACGTATTTTATTTAAAAAAATATAAAATACTCTTCAGCCCTACATGAGGTATATACCTGTATCGTAGGTGTCGTTGTACAGTTTGTACACACACAACACCTACACAAACATCCAGACCCGAAACAAATATCTGTAGGCCATACAAACATTTGTCCCGGACTCTTCTCCCGGACTTGTCTCACAACGCTAAACTAACCGGATCGTCATATTATATTACGTCATATTACAGGAAAACCTATAAAAGTCTATGATATTAGGTACCTACCTCATATACATACGTTAGTCTATGCCTAACTAGCATAGTGTGGCAATAGATGGCTCTACTGCCACCATAAGGCAATGCTATAAATGTGAAGGAAAGATTTGACAAATTGGGCAGGACTTCGGTAGCTCAGTTGGAAGAGCGGCTGGACTAGATTCCCAGTGGCCGCGAGTTCGAGTCTCGCCTGAAGTCAATTTTTTCTTTCCATTTTTCTTTAAAAATAAGTTAGTAGTCTAGTTTCGCTTCGTCTATTTTGTTCTGTATTTCTCTTCCAATTTCATTTCCACCGTCCAATCTTTATTTGCATAGACCGACCGTACCCTACACGAAATATAATGAAGTTGTCCTCATTTATATGCAGGTTGGTTTTTCTTTGAAAAAATATCTAAACTAGACCAAACTACATCTGTATAAAAGTTGATTAAATTCGTTCTCTCTTTCACCAGGGTTCTCAGAAGATAAAATGTGTTTCGAAATATATGTTATGTTAATGTATGGTATATATCTTATTAACTATGTTAATGTATGGTATATATCTTCACGCCAGGTCCCTCACGGGGTATGTAGAGTGTGGAGCCGCAGATATGCCGGTCCTGACATACCTCTCGTGCTTCTTCTACCTTCATCATTCTCTTCATACATGCACGCCGATTCTTAAGACTTTTGACCGAAATATGATGTTATTTGGGTTGGCTGGAAAGCCTTATAGATTCGACATGTCATTGTCTGTCTGTCTGTCTGACCGTCCGTCCGTATATCATAGCTGTTTTACTCCGAACCTAATAGGACTACGTAAACTAAAACCCCATCGTCCTCTACTGGAAGAGAATCCTTCCGCTAGTGCAGTCAGTTAACCGAACTATGGGCGCTAAACCATTCCAATAGTAGCAAAAATAACAACGCAAGATGGGCAGCTGCGTCCCGCGATAAATCGACCGCCACTGCAATTGCTAATCCGCCAGCCAAACGTGGCGATGATGGCATATTCTCCCCCAAAGACGCATACCTGTTGCGTACTGCGGCATCTTTGGGGAAGACTTTGTCCAGCAGTGGACGTCTTTCGGCTGGAGTGATGATGATGACGAAGAAACTTGGTAGGTAGATGTATCTTGTCAACCACTTTATAATTTTTTTCGTGCGCCCAAACCCAAATTTTACTTAGACATTAGCAGTGTTTATTTACCATCAACATCTTTTATGCTAGTCAACAACCTTTAAGACTCAACATATACCTATAAACCCGACCAACTTGAGCTTTAAGGATATACATAAAGTATTCAGCGCCATTTCCCGCAGTTAAGTAACGGAAGCAATGAAAATAGTTTCATGGGAAATCTAAGAAACAAAAGGGGATTGCCTCCGAGCACGCTCGTGAATAAATGAGATTCCGCCTCGCGGGATGCCATTTTCATGAAGCTTCAAAGGAAATGGAAAAGTGTTGAGTGAGAATCGAATGGCTAATCAGGATCGTCGGTCGTCTTTTATATGGGCATATCTGGTTTTTAATCAAAAGGCTTAAAGAAGCTCCACGAATTTGGCAAACAAGAATGTAGTTCAGATGGATGATAGTAGTCTAGTGGTACACGATAATGCTGAACACTACTATTTGGCGGCAGGTAGACTAGGTAATGCGTTGGTGCTTACGATCTACACTGGAGCTCTTAATTTATTACAGAGAAATGCTTTATAATGGAAATGTAAATGACTAGTGAGTCATTTACATTTCCATTATAAAGCAAACTGGTGGAAGAGTCCCAGTCTTGGAGCTAGCTAATCTATCTATCTACCGCCAAATGGTAGTGTATTTTGATTTTGGTTATACACAACAAAGTTCTCGCTAATGTATACGGGCAACTTTATTGTATAGTAGCTGTGCCCGCGACTTCATCCACGTGAGAAAAAATATGATTGTTCAGTATCTACCCGGACTAAGTCGTGGGCGCAGCTAGTATAAAAGTAGCCTTAGATACTCCTTATTACATCAGCTATCTGCCAGTGAAAGTCCCGTCAAAATCGGTAGCCAAGATTAGCCCCGCAAAACAGTCAGACAGACAGACAGACAGAGAGACAAAAATTGTGAAAAATGTTGTTTTGGTACATGTACCGTGTATACATACATATACATTTAGTAAAAAGCAGTTATTTTAATGTTACAAACAGACACTCCAATTTTATTTATTTGTATAGATGTATAGATGACTAGCTGTCCCCGCGACTTCGTCCGCGTGAGAATTTATGTTTGTGCAGTATCTACCCGGACGAAGTCGTGGGCGAAGCTAGATTAGTTAAGTTACTAAGATATTACTAAGTTACTCCTTATTACATCAGCTATCTGCGAGTGAAAGTCCCGTCAAAATCGGTTAAGCCGTTCCCAAGATTAGCCCCGCCAAACAGACAGACAGACAGACAAAAAAATTCAAAAATGTTGTTTTGGTATATGTACCGTGTATACTCGTACGTCATACATGTGCATTTAGTAAAAAGCGGTTATTTTAATATTATCAACAAACAGACACTCCAATTTTATTTATTTGTATAGATATAGATTAGTGGCCTGGTTGCGTGTATTCCTTTTTTATTCAGCTTTATTTATGTCTGGTTAAACTATTAAAGTGAATTTAGTACAGAAAAAAATTGTGGTGTATTAGTACTTTTGTGTTCCGGTTAGATGGTAATATGACCCCGAAATGATTATCACAGAGATAATAAATATAACAACTTAGGTCTCAGGGGTGACAACGTATCTGCATTTTTACCCTTCGTTTTTGTGTAATATCTATAGGCTACGACCATAACTTAACATCCATATAAGCATGCTTGTATACCACCTTGTTTACATAAAAACAACACAATCTCCAAATCAAACCAATTAGGCTTTCCTTCTATAAACTAATACCTACCGCATTGGAATAATAAATTAAAATCAATATCAAAATCACTCATTCTACAAGCTTTAGCTGGAGGCTTTGTTCCAGTTTCGGTAACATTAATTAGCCAGCGATTGCCCACCTGCTTACACCCGCGTTCGAGAGATAAATGGCACTGAAATAACTACACTTCTCTTTTGAAAATCATTTATATCCATAAATGAGTTTTGTTAAGTACTTTGGTATGGTAGATTGAAAAGTTTGGATTATTGTGGTGAAAAATTACATACAATACAATTTTCATGAATTCATTAAAAGTCTAGATTAGAGCATAGCAAATTCAGGAAGAGGAAAACGCATGCATTCAAGCATACATGCCAACACCCACGATTCGCCGGTTACGTTTTGGCCCATGTCAAGTACATATAGTTACTGGTGGTAGAGCTCCAGTGACGGAGCTCGCGGGCGTAGGCAACACCGCATTACCTAATATACTTGCCGCTAAATGGTAGTTTTCAGCACTATCGTGTTTCGGTCATCAATGTGTGGCCCTGTAATTTCCGGCACAGATGCATAACACCTTAGGCCTCAGGAGTGGTAACGCATCTGCATTTTGACCTTGGTCTTTGTGTTCGTGTCTATAGGCCGCATGCATCACTTAACATCAATGTGAACTGCATGCTTGGTTGCCACTTCCACAACTCAATTATAGGTGTTAAATGCTTTATTTATTTATATTATTTATTTATTTATACACTTTATTGTACACCAGAAAACTTAACCAATTATACAAGCTAGAAAAGAAATAAAAGTACAAAAGGCGGTCTTATCGCAAAAGCTGCGATTTCTTCCAGACAACCTTTTAGTCAGGAACATAAAGAAAGAAATTATTTATTTTCCGGCAGGGTGTACTGAGCAATAATAAAGATTTAAAACATAATAATAATACTAAATGAATAGATAATTACGCAACGAGGAGAAATATTATAATTATTTATACATTATGAAAGAGCAATGCATGACCAAAAGATAAAGTTAAAAAGTTTTAGAAAAAGAGGTAAAGAAGAAGGATGAAAAAGGATTGATAGTTACAGAGTCTGAGTTAAATAAAAAATTTTGACCTTATGTTTAAAGGAAACGACAGTTTGGGCTTGCCGAACTGTCGTTGGTAAGCTGTTCCAAAGATGAACAGCTTCTACAGTAAAAGATTTTGAATAGAATTGAGAAGAATGCTTGGGAATGTGAAGCTGAAGGTTTTCAGAGGATCGAAGGGAAAGTGAATGGGAGAGGCATAAGTACTGGAAACGTTCTTTAAGGTAAAATGGAGCATTCGGATTGAATAGAACACAGTATAAAAGTGAAAGAATGTGGGTGTTCCGGCGAAGATGAATTGGGAGCCACTTGAGTTTATCACGGTAGCTGGAGATGTGGTCATATTTGCGCAAACCAAATATAAACCGAATGAACATGTTTTGGAGACGCTCAAGCTTATTAAGTTGCTCCTGGGTCAAATCAAGGTAGCAGACATCAGCATAATCAAGAATTGGAAAAAGTAGAGAGTGTGCAAGCGCAATCTTAGTAGACACCGGAAGAAATCCTCGCAACCTCCTCAAGGAACCAATCGCGGAAAACGTCCTCCTGCTGACTTCAGTAATCTGTGGAGACCAAGAGAAATGTGAATCAAATAAGATACCTAAGTTTTTAACCGTTTGACTAAAAGGAATTTGTACATTTTCTAAATTAAGTTGGGGTAAACAGTCCCAGTAAATTTTATGTATGAAACGTGAACTGCCAATAATTATTGATTTAGTTTTCTCAGGATTTAATTTAAGTCCGTGCGCGTGACTCCAAAGTGAGATACGAGCTAGGTCAGTATTGATAATATTAATAGCGCCTGGTAGATCTTTCAGATGAGCCTGCGTGTATATCTGGAGATCGTCTGCATAAAGATGATAGAGAGAAGTAAGAGGGAGTGTAATAGAATTAATGAATGCTTTATCTCTGGTTCTGTTTGGATATATGTATATATATATATATATATATATATATATATATATATATATATATATATATATATATATATCTATATATATACTCTCTGCTCATGTGCCTGTTGCACCTGCGAGCCTGTTGACATCTCCGAGCACATTACCACTACTCCTGGGTATTTTCCAGAAAAATGGGAATATTCAAATAGAACCAGCGATAAAGAATTTTACACCTTTATTTGAATTGAACCCAGCGTTGTACTAGTAACCTGTTACAAGAGTACTGTGGCAATTTAAAAAAAAAAATCATAATTTTCGAAAATTTTGGCAACATAACAATCAATGCAAGTTAAGTTCTTCATTCGATACACCTACAGTATTGCCCCATCAACATCACGTGGTCTTGATTTATGAATGAGTGTGATTATACTTGAAAGGTACACGTTCGATTCCCATGGTGCACTTTCGCTTTCAATCGACCCGCAACGTGTATCTCTCTGACATGCTAATGAGTTTATAACCATCGAATTGTAAACCATACCATGTATACGTTTTGTCGTTGTCTTTTCTTAACCGACTTCATTTCATTTTTAATGACTTCAAGGTAACAATGCAGTCCAAATGTAGATAGATAGATACCTATCCATCGGCTTCATTTATCAATTACCTACAAAAATTCCTGCTTAAAATTGCTGAAAATCGGTGAGAGAAAGGAAAAAAATGAAACATTTTATTTGGACAACCATACTAGCTTATAAAACGAAGGGAAAAAAAGGGTAGGCGGAGAGTGTAGAGCGCCAAATATCCCGGTCCCGACGTACTTCCCGTGCTTCTTCTACATTCATCATTCTCTTCATACATGCACATTGTCTATTTGGTCATGGTAGGTCAGTCTTGGTCTTCTTGGGCCTTTGCAGCCATCCACATTAGCATTGTATATCTGTTTAGTCATTCGCTCATTCGAAATTCTTTCGATAGGCCCGAACCATCGGAGCATGTTTCTTTTCATTTTTACACCGATACCATATTACATATTCTCTGCCAATAGGTGGTACCTACTCTCATTCACGCAAATTCTCTTATTACCATCTTCATTATGAACGCGATCGGTGAGCGATACACCGCAGATTTTGCAAAGATCTCATCTCAATCGCGTTTAATGCTCTTTCTTGCAAAAAAAATACAACTCTCCGAATAAACTTATTTCACTTTAAAAAATGCAAAAGCGCGCACGACTTCGTGGCTGGTGAAGATCATAAGCGATCTACTCGGTAAAGCACTACGGGCGCGGTCGGGTGTGTGATGGGTGACACATCCGACTTGTGGCAAATTAAAATGCACGTTTCCGTGCTTCGGAGGGCACGCTAAGCCCTCGGTCCCGGTTGCTATCGATAGATAGCAGTCGTTAAACTTGTCGGAGGCCTTATGGGTGGTTTGAAAACATTCGACAGTGGGTTGGCCACTAAGCCGTATCTCCACCAATCCGCATTGGAACAGCGTGGTGGAGTGAGCTCCAGGCCTTCCCCCCAATAAGGGGAGAGACTCGTGCCCCGCAGCGGGACCTATAATGGGTTGCCAATATTATTATTACTAAAAAAAGTTACTTTACAAAACAACCTTTCTATTATGTTACAAAAGACGGATGTTGACACATGATGTGCCATTAGACATACAGGCGCAAACAGTGTCATTGTTTGCATCATAATCAACGTAAACAATGCCAAAAATGTTACCAAAGGACCGTAATCATGGCGTAATGTGGGTGAAAGACAAACAAAGGATACATTCATAAGGTATTAAGGTCAAACAAACTCATGCCGCAAAAATGTTGGCCGTTTCTGCGAATTACGCAAAATCTGTAAGACAATGGAGGGCTTTTTTGTTGCATGAAAGCAATTTATTTTATTTCCGACACTTAAATGGGTTATGGGTATGTATCTGGAATACTGCTCTCATTTGTGGGCTAGCCCCCAAATGCCAAATTGGTCCACTTGACTGCCTACAAAGACGCGCCATTCGTATTGTTAACGACCCAGGACTTATTGACAGGCTCGAACATCTGAGCCTGCAACGAAACATTGGAAGTCTATGCGTTTTATACCGTCTCTACAATGACGAGTGCTCTGTTGAACTGTTCGACATGGTGCCACCGTCTCTTTTCCTACACCGTACTACCCGCCGAAGAGAGAAGTTCCACCCTCACCGACTGGACACCTGGCAATGTTCAACGGTGCGGTGCTCACGTTCGTTTTTGCCCAGAACGTGTTAGTTGTGGAATGAGCTTCCCTCTGAGGTGTTCCCTCAGTGCTACAATATGGGGTTCTTCAAAAATGTCGTCAAAAGAGTCCTTCAGGGCTGGCAGCGCGTTGGCGACGCCCCTGGTGTTGCAAATGTTCATAGGCGACGGTGACTACTTTCCATCAGGTGGGCCGTCTGCTTGTCTGTCAATCCCTTGAAATAAAAAAAAACGAGTTCACCGCCCACAAGCGGAGGCATTTTCTTCCAATGGAAGAGAATTCTTCCCCAGTTAACAGTTAGTCAACCGAACCAATCGCCCAATGCCCATACCACGTTGTTATTTTTACTACCTCTCTATTGGAATGGTTTGACCGCCATTGTTCGGTTGACAGACTGCACTACTGGCAGAATTCTCCTCCACTAAGTTATGCATAAGGTTTGCCTCTGTGCCAGAAGTTACAGGGCCGTATATTACCACCTGAACGGAACACGATAGTTCTGAACACTACCATGTAGTAGCAAGTATATTAGGTAATGCGGTGGTGCCTACGCCCTCCGTCACTGGAGCTTTACCAACAGTTGATTATATGTACACTTATTCGGCCACTACGACCAAAAGATTCACGTCATGAATCTGTTTCGTCATTTAACATAACACTCGGAAATACACTGCCATCCTTCCTTCTGAATGTCTGATACCTTACCCCTAGTTTGCACTAAAAACATTAAACATGATATGTTTCGCAACTCGTCGCATAAAGTATGTATTGCGATGAATGTCGTGTTGGTGCTAGCGTTCGCACTGCTGTCAAACCTATCATTTTAACATGTTTTTATGTGAATATTTCATCAATGCAGACTCACGGTTAGGATATCCAAAGAAACAGATCAAACCTACACCGTAACAAAATTGTTAGACCATACATCACAATGCATTGCTCTCGAATCAGTCAATTTAAAACGGCAATCACATACTTACAATACACCGGAACAATGCTCATTTGTATCAAAACAACTTCCACACATTGTTATGGAGTAGGAAGAAATGAACGTATTCTTTTGTTTGAACAAAAACCTGAACCGACGACACTTCGTTATATAACCGCTTTCCTCCTTTTATCTACATCTAATCAGATCTTTCAGTACCATAAACTTTATCACCGCACATTGTAGTATGAACCTTAGTAAATGAAGATAAAGATACACTCAGATTGACAATGTCAAGCAAATTCGCGAGCGTAACAAATAAGTAGACACTTATTACATGCAACAAGGAATTGTTTATGTATGAGGTTCTGGTTTAAGAGGTTACCTTAATTATCTGCTACATATAATATTCTAACATCAAAGCTGACGTCTCGGAATAATACATTAATGTTTATCTTTCTCCGTTATCAACTTAATCTTTCAGTAGCTACAGCTGATCTACAGATTCTGAAGGAAGTTTAAAATATGACGCGGACTATGATACAATTTTTTCAAATGCTTTCATGTTTCATAATGGAAGTAAAACATATAAAATGTGCTGTTTATGAAATCAATTCTTACAAATTGTTATTATAGAGATATTTAAACAGGGCAGAATGTAACATAAGAAAAGACGGAAACATTTACCGTACTCATAAAATGATGATGCAAATTTTAATAATCAATCTATATACATGTATTGTTACATTTAGCTTTATATTTTAAGTCAGACATTTTAAAATATTTTTGTTATTGCTTTATTAATTTAAGGCTGCTTATTCGAATTCACACTCAAGTCTAAGTTTGTGAGAAATAGTTAAGGCTTGGCTTAAGTAATTGTGTATATATTTAACAAAATGACATGGAGCGGATAAACTTTACGTCTCATGATAAACCAACTATCGTATAATCAACGCAATCAAATAGTTACTCAATATAATTTAATTAAAAGCGGTAGACTTACAACTCCATCCAAACTTCAAAAACACCACTAGTTAAAATTGAATGGCACTTCAATACTTCACCAAAACACAATCGAAGCAAACTGACAAAAAATAATCTCCAATCATCAGTAACTGAAGACATTAACCTTATTTGTTGGTACAATTCAAAATAAATCCAACTAAAAGAACCAGCACTTTGGAATATCTGCCGAGCATAACTCAAAGATAACCTCCAAGTAGAAATGAGCACAGGCACAGTTATACAAATACACCAGCAATAACTAGCAAGTAAGCGAGGTCACAATATTTTATGTCACCCGTAGCATCTCCTCGTTGGAACGGGAAATCTTGAAGCGATTCCAGACGTAACTCGTAACCATAATTTCGATGCGTCAAAACCAGTAGCCATTAAGATCCAGGATACCGTTAAATACCAAGGACGCTTCATGCCGGTACTGATGGAACTCGAGTGGGTTTCGCCTCGATTGTGATTTTTTAAGATTTGGAAGTTATAATTAAGCCTACAATTCACATTCATGATAAGGGAATACAGGATATAAATATAATACATAATGCTAACGGTAACTGCATAATGGTCTCAGTAGATGGGTTGTCACACATTAGCACTCTGGAACCCTTCTAGTGGAGCTATTATATTTACTTCCACTGCTCTAATGTTTAACCAAAGGCAAGTATGTTACCGGCCACAAACCCTAATTATTTGCTACTGCTGTGGCGATATAAGTTTTATCAGTTCTTGGCCTGATAGATGCAGAGTCCGTTCCTATGTGCTTAAGTGCCCAATCTCTTTTCACTCCCCACTCAAAGCTACCTAAGGGCTATAACCTAAGACACTAATAGTAAAACCTTCGGTTTTCGGAATCCGTGCCTAGTAGCTAGACAGTGACAAACAAACGTCAATCACTGGTGAGCAGCAAGTCGCTGACTACAAACGCACTATTGGTGGATGAGTCCTATAAAATCTTGACCTGGTAAATGCAGGGTCAGTTTAAAATGGGCCATGATTAAGGTCGTTATATACACAGCTAATCGGTCTTTGCATGTGTACAATCGAAGATTCAAAACTCAATTCAGTAAAGTAAGATAATGAAGTTTATGAGAGTAAAAATATAAAGATCACATAAGTCCAATTTCTTAACTCTGTGGTTACTATTTTGTGATGAGAACATTTTTTTATGTACAAGTTTAAATGTCTCTGGTTTTTTCATGTTTGTGGTCTTCTCATGTTTGCGAGCCTCTTCTAGTGGTTATTATCTCACCAGTAGTAACACCTTCGGATTGCCGGACCCGAAGCCTAATAACTCAGCGCCGACAGACCGGTACGGGCGGCCATTGGTTGGAAAAAGCAATAATAAATGCATGCATTATGTCAGTTTCATATGGGTCAATAATAATATGGGTAAAACCCACACAGTCACGATCATAGCGAATCGGTTTTTACAGGTGTTAAATCGAAGATCTGTAACTAAATTCAAAAGCATGATGAGAAATTATGAAGACCAGGTGACTAATCTATTAAGATTCTATGGTCGTGTAGAACTCCCCTTTTGGTCTTCTCTTGTTTGAGGTAATTTTGAAGCCGTTGTCGGCTCACAAACCAATAGTAACACCTTCGGTTTGCGGGACCACAAGCTTAATAACTAGGCAGCGGCAGACCGGCGGCGTGTGTAATCAATGGTAAGCGAGTCACCAGTCAGAAACCTACTCATTATTTACTACTTGAAGGTGTGGCGATATAAATTTTATCAGCGCTTGACCTGGTAAATGCAGGGTCAGTTCCATATGGGCTTTACGTCATGTTTACAGTAAAATGGTTTTGTTCTGCAGGTGTGGATCAAATAATTCGTAGTTAATAGCTTACGAAATTCAAGAAATTAATGAGAAAATCTTGCTATTTAAGTAATATTCTAAATCCATTTAAGTACTATTTTAAAGGTTTTTGATTAGATATGTGTCATTCCAGGTCTTCAAATAAGCGATCCGCTGGTTCATTTCTTTGGTAATGACCCGTTCGTTCGATGACCCAATGTTCGTGGTAACGTAAAGAAAATAGCATCGCAAGTCGCGGCGACTGAAACGACCGAGCGCGAGTCGTTGACATTTATCGAATGAATGATATGTATCGATCTGACTCGCTGATTCAAATGAACCGCATATAAAGGTCTATTTCACAAAACTAGATTTTGTGAACAACTTTTTCTAATCTTTGAACTAATGAACCAAGCAACCAATAGAACGAGTCGAACGAACCGGGTCTTTTTCTTAATTTTTCTTTTTTGTAATCAAGGTGGCAAAAAAGCATGCATTTCATATAGATGTTAAGTGTTGACTGCAGTCTATAGACATCTACACAAAACCAGAGGTCAAAATGCAGATGCGATGCGAATCCTGAGACCATACTTGTTATGGTTCTGTGACAGTTGTTACAGGACTGGTTATTATTAAATCAAATAATGGAACAGTATTGCCATCAAAGGAACGACACATGCTTATTTTTGATATTTTATTATCTCGTATTTAAGCAGCATTAGCTTCACTCATATCTATGAAACAAAATCTGTGACCCGTATAGGAATTTAACTAACAGTCCATTATTTTGTGTAAAAAAATACATGCACTGTCCGATAATTATAGTGCATAAATCTAATTAGAGAAAATAAAAAGCGAACAGTAGCTGCAACGAATCCTTTGAACCTCACAAAACAAAGATAGCATTAAATAAATCATAATGACCAGTACCGCAATCGGTACATAATGGGTAACGGGAGAAGATTTCATTTATATTTGGTCATCAATTAATTTCTGAGTATAAAAAAGCAGCCTAGTGCGAGCCGGACTCGCCTATAAAGGTTTCCGTACAAGGTATATTTATCGCGAGTTTTATTTGCAGATTTTTGAAAATATATTATATCTCAAAAACTATTAAGCACATCTCGTTCCAACTGCATTTCGTTGAAAGTTTTAATTGAACCACTGCATATCGTTTTATAGATTTTTCACATACTTACTTGTTCTTAAAGTGAAGAGGGATGAGATTTTTGACCACTTTGTAAGTGGTTTACTTTCAAAAGATTTTCTTTCCGAAAGAATAGTTCTAGAAATATCAAAGTCGGTTATATCTATCTATAGACACCCCTCACGATGAAAAAAGTTATTCCAATTTTAAGACTTCACACACCTTCTTAATTTTTTATGTATAAAAATCATAAAGCGGTTTACAGAATACCTATACATACCTACTGAGTTTAAAATACTCATATGTAGTCTTGATAGTTTCGGAGTAAAGTGGCTATAACATGCGGACGAAGCAGATATGACGAATCTACAAGAATTCCGTTTTTGCCCTTTGAGAACGGAACTCTAAAAATAAATGGACAAAAAATGTGAAGCAGTTAACAACGGTTCACAAAGGCGATACGGTTGCCGATGACTAAAGATCTTTTGATTCAAATTGAATTAGATTGACTTTGTTCGTTTTTTCGTGTTGGTATTCGCAAATGAATTACTTGGATGCATTCTGATCTCTCTTTGATAAAAAAAGGTCCATTTATAAAAGTTGGATCTTTGTGAAACTTTGTAAAGTAAGTTATACAAAGTGAGATTTATACCCAGCTTGCATGCCTCCGGCTATATAGATATTTTATAGAATTTATTTTTTGAGTATGTATCCACTGATAAAAATGTATGGTAGCATTAAGAGACACGTTGTTTAGACTGCGGTATATTCAATATGTTCATTGTATTTAATCAAATGTGAAGTGTTCTTAGGTTTTTCCGAGCTAAACTAATTAAAATACGGGTAGAACTAGTTTTACGGATTTATCTCGCGCATCGACGACACAACGCAGCTCGATGATCTCGCGTAGGACCAAAATGTTTTTTAAAATCAATTTGACGCGACGTTTCAGTCGCTTTTCAGCTTCCGTGGTCACGGACTAAGGTGACATTTGTTAAAGGTCCGATTCCGAACTCGGCAGCACGCAACAATGCTGCCGCTGCAGTGCTGCCGCAGCACCATATTTTTCTATTTTCTACTGCATTGCTGTTACCACAGTGTCGCGTAGCTAGGAATGTAATCTCATATAAACTCATAGATAATTTGAGACCAGTAGTGCTGCCGAGATCGGAATCGTACCTTTAATGTTTGGTAATGTACGGTCCTGTTATTTCCGACACAGACGCACAACCATATACCTCAGGAATAACAACGCATCTTCATTGAAATCTATGGTTATGAATAGCTGTTTATAGGCATACACTTATTATATAATATTATTAAAAATATATATTATTATTAAATTATATTATTATAATATTCACTTATTATCAATTTGAACTGTTTGTTTGCAACTTCATGACATAAACGTAATGCTGTGGTTTCTACGCCCTACTCCAAGCTACTAACAGTTAATTTAGACTATAATCATACAGAGTTTCCATCTTGCTTAAAGATATCCATTCACGGTGTAATTTAGCACGGACTGCGTACTTGCTTCTATATACTCACGCAAAAAATGAACAAAAAACGTTTGTGATGACGACAGAGTTATTACATTAACTGGCATCGCTGCGTGTAACTGCGTTAGTGGATTTATTTAACGATCCTGTCTGCGCCATTGTGATCACTGATGCCTTATTGTGGAGATGGACCTTTATTTTTTTTTACTGGCAATCACGGTTATAGGTGTTAATATAAAGTCGTATTGAAGAGTCATATAGTATTGCGCAATTTTATACTTTTTTTCTTTCTTATCAATCAAAATATTAGTTGTTGTGGGATGCACAGGGTGGTTTCAGAACGGGAAGAGGATGTATGGATCAAGTTTTCTCCCTCCGCAACATCGTAGAGAAGCATCTGGCTGTGAGCCAGAAGGTTTTCTGCGGTTTTGTGGATTTGGAGAAGGCGTTTGATAGGGTATTACGAAAGGAGCTGTGGGACATTTTGCCAGAGTATGGTATTGATGGCAGTCTGCTCCGTGCAATACAGTCCACGTATGTGGGCTGTCAAGCATGTGTGCGGGTAGATGGAAGCATGTCACCCTGGTTTGATGTTAACATCGGTGTCAAACAGGGTTGCGTGCTTTCGTCTAGGCTGTTTATTATATATCTGGACAAATGCCTCCAGAGGATGAAGTTGATGGATGTGGGAGTGCGTATGGGTGACTTAGTGGTGAACTGTCTGCTTTACGCAGATGATGCTGTAATTGTTAGCTCTACACCATCTGGGCTACAAGCACTAGTCACAGTCATGAAAGAGGATTGTATGGAGAAAGGCTTACAATTGAATGTGGATAAAACTAAAGTATTAGTATTTGAAAGAGATGAACAGAGAACAAATGCAAGGGTAGTAGTAGATGATGCAGTGTTAGAACAGGTTGATGAAATTGTATATCTTGGATGTGCTTTTAGCAAGGATGGTAGGTACACCACTGACATAGAAAGAAGAGTGCTTGCTGGGAATTGCGTGAATGGAGCGTTGGGTAAGCTGCTAGAATCTAAACATCTCAGCCAGCGGGCTCGACTAGCCGTACATAATGCTGTACTTACTCCAACGCTTTTATATGGAAGCGAGAGCTGGGTATGCAGGAAAGAGCATGAAAGTAAGTTGAACGCGGTCGAGATGAGATCCTTGCGCAAGATCTGCGGTGTATCACTCACCGATCGCGTTCGTAATGAAGATGTAAGAAAGAGACTTTGTGTGAATGATAGTATCGGTGTAAAAATGAAAAAAGGCATGCTCCGATGGTTCGGGCATATAGAAAGAATGTCGAATGAGCGAATGACTAAACAGATATACAATGCGAATGTGGATGGTTGCAGAGGCCCAGGAAGACCAAGGCTGACCTACCATGACCAAATAGGTCGAGTTCTGTCTGATGGTGGGGTCAAAAGTCTTAGGAATCGGCGTGCATGTATGAAGAGAATGATGAAGGTAGACGAGGCACGAGAGGTTTGTCAGAACCGGGATGTCTGGCGCTCTACACTCTCTGCCTACCCCGTTAGGGACCTGGCGTGAAGATACATACATACATACATTATCTAAGTAAATATTATTTTTGTTCTAGTAATATATATTATTATTTATTTTTGTTATGCAAATGGCAAATAATGTACCTAATTCATATTAATAGTGAGCTAACACTGAACCCACACCTATAATTACAGACGTCTGAATAAAAATTGTAAGCCCGTTGTAGGTGTGTGTACTTTTTACTCACGCAAAAAATGTACAAAAAACGTTTGTGATGACGACAGAGTTATTACATTAACTGGCATCGCTGCGTGTAACTGCGTTAGTGGATTTATTTAACGATCCTGTCTGCGCCATTGTGATCACTGATGCATTATTGTGGAGATGGACCTTTATTGTTTTTATTTTTATACAGGCGCTCACGGTGGTAATTTGGGCATCAATATAAAGTGTTGGAGCCACACAATTTTCTCTTTTTTCGTGCAACTTTTTGTCTTTTGTACCAACCTTCTCCTGACAATAAAAAAGAAATAGGTGCAGCCGTTTCCGTCGCCAGTTCTGTGCATAATCATTTAATTCCACCGAGCCCGAGATCTCGCTGTTCATTGAATCAATCCAAATGAAATATGTATTTGGTTACCATTATCTGATTCATAAATAGGTAGGTGTACGACTTTTTTTATGTAATGGATGTGGAAAACAATCATTCAGTTCACATTGATGTTAAGCGATGACTGCAGCCTATAGACACCCACACAAAGACCAAGGTCAAAATGCAGATGCGTTACCACTTCTGAGACCTAAGGTGTGATATCTCTGTGCCGGAAATTACAGGGCCGTACATTACCACCTGACCGGAACACGATAGTGCTAAGAACTACCATTTAGGGGCAAGTATATTAGGTAATGCGGTGGTGCCTATGCCCGCGAGCTCCGTCACTGGAGCTCTACCACCAGTTACGTGTATTTGGCGTCGAGATGTGACGACCTCACCAACCAATAGCGGATTTTTTTCTTCTACTGGAAGAAAACTACCACGCCATTAATTGGTAGACTCGTTCGGTACACTCACGGCCAAATACTCAAACGTCACTCAAATCTAAGTGGGACTTAGAAGTCTTTTGTCTTTATAAAACACTTTCAAACGATGGAGATGGCGCACATTTGAGGGTTGCTTAAAATTGAGTGACGTTTGAGTATTCGGCCATAAGTCTACCGAACAATGGCGGTCAAACCCTTCACTGAGTAGTTAGTGCAATAACGCAATCGTCCTGGCGATTATTGAATATCCCTATTTATCATGGAGAGGTCTAGATCCAGCAGTGGACATCTTCCGGCTGATATGATGATGATAAATAAAATAAATAAATTAAAAAAATATATACGCTTATACTCACAGCCCCACACTAGCTATAAACCTGTGTCGTGGGTGTCGTTGTACACATACAACACATACACAAATACCCAGACCCGAAACAAATATCTGTAAGCCATACAAACATTTGTCCCGGTGCGGGGATCGACCCTTCGAATCAAACGGGTATCTCACACCGCTGGACTAACCGGGTCGCCATGATGATGACGTCTTATTGTGATTTAATTTAGGAGCTTGCCTAAATTTTGTCTTTATTTGTATACACGACAGCGAGTAAGAAGAAATGAGACAAAGCTAAGAGCAATTCAGTTGAAGTTCAAAACTGAAGGTTTGAAAATCTCATGATTTATCTTGCTGATCAAAAAAAGTCCTTTTCCACAATACAAGAGCTTTCAATAGACGGTTACAAGCAAAGTAATGAGTGTGGCGAAAGCCGCTATGTCACCGCGGTGGACGACCTTCTTCCGATCCCTCCCTCGCCCACCACCCGCCATATTACACGCCAGTTATGTCATCCAAGTGTCATTATGATAATATCCGACATGAAATGATTCTACAAGTCGCGGCATATTTTTATCGAAAAATCTAGTTTCAAGCTTACAACGTAAATAAAGCTAAGATTCATAAAATTAAATGAAAAGAACTTCTTGAAGATTTTTTATTGCCTTGCTGGGAGACTAGAGTACACTATATGATTTACTTTTACACTACATGTTTTTTTACCCATTTGATTGTACACAATGTCGACTTTAAAAATGACAATATTTTATATATTTTTTTTAAGTGTGAGAACAAATAATAACAACACAACATTCATTAAAATTATAGTGGAATTCGGTTTAGAATAATTTTATCTATTATATATCCTTTGTATGCAACTTGTCATGTCTCTTGTCTTACGTTGTTTGCTCAAATATGTGTGCTTGTTATTGTTCCTAGTAGGATATGTTAAATTATCATTTAAGAGAGTTGCCCATCTGTACTGCCCAATTATATTAATAATTCGACAGTCATCCGAAGTATGGCTGTCAAACCATCCTTAAAGGACGGTAGTTAATATAATAACATGGGATAAAACTATCAACCAACACTAATCCGCATGCCAAGCGTGGTATTATGGCAATAAATATAACTAATAATCCTCCAATAAAAGTTAAAAATAAAATGTAAGAAAATCAATAAGCATTCATTAATATTCCAGATGATAAGCATGTTAAAAAAAATGAAAAATAATTTTATGGGAAGGCTTTGGTCCAGGATTGGACGTCTTGTGGCTGAAGTGAATTATTTGTAGCCAATAACAGGTCACCCAGGTATCACGATTGAAATCATTTCGATAGTCACGTGGCAGTACATTGCCGTTTTTACAGAATACGCTATTCTGCATGACGATGTAATACAACAGTGTCACAGTAAAACCACAGTCTAAAGAAAATGTTATGTACAGTGTACAGTGCTCAACAATAAACAATGCACATCGAGTCTAGGAAGGAGACTTCGGCTTATTTCAGGTCTGTGAAGCGTTATCTCTTTCGCACTGTACCTTTTTGACGTTTGTCGACCATTTTGATCAAGTTTTGACCAATGCCAGACTGTCAGTGCTTACGTAGGCAGTGTGCAACAGAGATAACGCTCTACGAAGTCGAAACCAGCCGATCGTCGAGCCTGCGAAAGCGCAGGCTGGATGTGCAATATTAATTGTTGAGTACCGTACATAAACTGTGGTTAAACCCTACTATTTGGTGTTAGAAACAAGTCGATAGTGCTCTAGGCACAGCTCCGACAGTTAAAAAGGGACAAAATTTAAAAAAGAGACATGTCCATAAAATTATTATGCTTCTATAAATTATTCAACAAAACTTTATAAGCACTTTGGTATTGTAACGTATAATAAATGCTTAATTAGCATTGAAAAGAAAATTACCGCTCAATACTGTTATTACGTATTTAAAAATAGTTCTCATGACTAAATATCGTCATTTTGTTGAAGCTGTTAAAATAAATATCAGTTTAATAAATGTGCGTATTTTTCATTATATTTAATAACAGTTTATTAAAACCTTATGGCATCTTGCCTTAATCGCGTTGCTTGTTTACAAAAAGTACTAGAAGTTGGAAATTAAATTGCTCATGAAATATATACTTCCTGGAGAGTAACCCCTTATTCATAAACGTATTTCAGCTAAAGTGTTGCTAATCTCTCCTTTGTCTTTTTCTGTCCTGCACATTTGACAAAGCAACTGACAAAGACAAAGCATTCTATAGCTAAAACGTATCTAATGTACGTTTATGAATAAGGGGGTTAAGGTTTTACTTGTTGAGATTTCACAATTACACATACGAGTGAAATATTTTTAAAGAAAAATGAAAAAAGAAACAATCAGGCGGGTGTTGAAGTCGCGACTACTGCCTGCCGGGCAATGCAATGAATGTGAAGGAAAAATTCGACAGTCGGGTATAGACTTCGGTAGCTCGGTTGGGCGAGCGACTGGACTAGAGATCTCAGTGGTCGCAAGTTCAAGTCCCGTCTGCAGGGAATTTTTTATTTACATTTTACTATAAAAGTAAACAAAGGAGGCCATAGCGTGGAGGTGTGAGCCACATAATTTATGGTAAGCCCAAATTTGACGCTGAAATATTTACATTTATAAATACAAATACTTCTCTGGAAAGGAACACCACAACTGCCACCACACGATTTGTTAGGCCTGCATAGAAAAAGTTATTCACTTCATACGTTTAAAAATGAAACTTAACATACGTTAAAATACGCATAATACAAATCATTACTGTATTGAAACGAGACAGCATGAAAGGCGTATTTTCGGATCAAAATAAATACCTATCCCAATTTGGTCGGGAGACATATCGAGAATCTACCCTCATTTTATTCAAAACAAAAATATCTAATAAAATTCCGTACAAAGTACAGTCACGAAGAAAATTTTATTTTTGGAAAAAAACACATGGTTTCATGGTTCAAACACACAAAGTTTCAAATGGAAGTAAATAATAAATAAATAAATAAAATAAAATACGCTTACACTCACAGCCCCACAGTAGGTATAAACCTGTGTCGTGGGTGCCGTTGTACACAAACAACACATACACAAACACCCAAACCCGAAACAAAGATCTGTAGGCCATACAAATATATGTCCGGGTGCAGGGATCGAACCCGCGACCCTTCGAATCAAACGGTCATCTCACGCCGCTGGACTAACCAAGTCGTCAAAATGTAGTAAAGTAAAGATATCGTTGTAAAAGCGTTGCCACTAAAGATTTTTGCCTCTGCACGAGAAGTTCCGGACGGTATATAGGTACGTAGAATAAAGTAAAGCGAGATATGCCTTTGGACTCCACCACTGGAATTCTACGAATACTTTATAAATATCAGAAGTAAACGATGAAAACTAGAAGAATCTTTTGCCAAAGAACATTTTAAATTTGCTTTAAATGAAAATTAAAATTTGCTTAAGAAACAACTCAAAAATAAAACAACCTGTCATGAGCATGGATTTGAAATAAAGCAAAGAACGTACTCTTGCTCTTTTTGTTGCTTCAGTTCAAAAAGATTTAAAAGTTTTTAATTCAAGCTACGAGTAAATGCAACCAAAATGCGCATATCAAAACCTTATCTGTTATTTTTCTCTTGTTAATGCTTAATATATTATTCTTGAGCTTTGAGAAATTAAGGCGTTTGCACATGCGATCTTTAAAAAAAAATATATTATTTTTACTGGTGGTAGAGCTCCAGTGGCGGAGCTCGCGGGTTTAGGCACCACCGCATTATCTAATATACTTGTCGCTAAATGGTAGTGTTCAGCACTATCGTGTTCCGGTCAGGTGGTAATGTACGGCCCTGTAATTTCCGGCACAGAGGCATAACATCTTAGGCCTCAGGAGTGGTAACGCATCTGCATTTTGACCTTGGTCTTTGTGTGGGTGTTTATAGGCTGCAGTTATCACTTAACACCAACGTGAACTGCACGCTTGTTTGACACTTCCATTACATTTAAAAAAAAAAATTAAAAAAAAATAAAGAGTAAAAATGCACAACGTTAAAATTCAAGTTTTAACTTATGCCGGCATTCCCGGAGTGCATAACGCAGTTTTTAACCCTTATAGTTTCGGTATGTCCGCCTGTCTGTCTGTCTGTCCGTCCGCGGTTTAGCGCAAAAACTATTAAGACTAGAGACTTGAAATTTGGCACAAGTATACACCTTAATCACGCCGACAAAGTGGTAGAATAGAAACATGAAAACTACATTTGTGTAGGGAACCTCCCCTACATGTAACGCACGGATATTTTTTTTATTTTTCGTTTTCTATACTATATAGAAAACGAAAAATAAAAAAAAATATCCGTTGTATATCCGTAAAAATATAATTGTAAGATATCGTTGGATAGGTCTATCAAAAATGTTAGGGCAGAAACTGTTCGTGACTTATTAAGCTTCAAAGTGCCAATTTTCTTTAGAGTCAAGTGTCCCCCCCCCTCTACCAGGTAAACGGTTATTGTTAGAAATTCAAACGTTACGGAAATAGTGAAATACTACATATAATGAAATTAAAAGGAAATCTATCACACCTATGTTGGCCTAACAAGTTTGCGAGTAATACTCGACCAAATGATAATACTCGAAATTTTTGAACTCCATAGAAAATATTTTCTTTTTTTTTTCATTACTTTAATTAATCCTAAAAACTACGGAACCCTACACTGCGCGTGGCCCAACACGAACTTAACCGGTTTTTTTTTAATGTTTCGACCTTTTACTTGAAAATTTGAATATATAAATGTTAAACAGACTCGTTTATAATTTTAATTGCAGATCAACATTATTAGAAATTACACTGTTATTACGATTTGCAATTTGAAAAAGATTTACGTTTTTCCATCAAAGTTATATCGAATGACTTGCTACTAATGTAGAAAATTGTTATAATACTTCAAACAGAATAGTCCCACAGTATAATGAGTTCTGTCTGTGTAATAAAATGACTTCGAGCTTAGTAGATTTTTAGCGATCCGTAGAAAAATAGTAAACCACGAATTACTGGTGGTAGAGTCCAGTGAAGGAGCTCGAGGGCGTAGGCACCTCCGCATTAGCAAATCTTTCTGCCGCCAAATGGTAGTGTTCAGCACTATCGTGTTCCGGTTACATGCTCATGTATGACCCCGTTATAACTATCACAGAGATAAAACAACTAAGGGCTCAGGTTGGCAACGTATCTGCATTTTGATCTCTGGTTTTGGGTACGTCTGTAAAAAGGTCGTAAACAATGTTTTATACGTTGGGACTACTTAGGACTTAGTACTTAGGGCAGCTAGTATTATGTTTAAATTACGTAAATCACAAAATAGATAAATGCGAGTAATTACCTATTCCGTGACATTAATTGTGGAAGTAATGGTCGAATACTCAAATGTCACTTATTTTTACTCAAATGTCACTTATTTTTCGGCAACCCTCAAATATATATTACTATACTATCTCTGTAGTTTGTACGTGTTATATAGAGATAAAAGGAGACAAAAGATTTTTCTCAAATTGAAGTGACGTTTCAGTATTGTAACGTAAGATACTTTTTTTTTATTTCATCATTTAACCTGTTTCCATGAGTTAGTTGTAAGGACAACGTGATAGGTTAGTGCTGTATTATGATATATAACGGAACCCTTCAAAGCTATCCGACTCGCGCTTGTCAATTTTTTATTCATTTTTACGCCAGTCCGCAAAACCGTTACTCTAACAATCGGGGTGTTCTGTTGACATCATCATTTTTTATGATCACATGATATATGTGGTCACAAAAAATGGTAGTGTACTGTGGGGTCAACAACATATTATTGTAGTTATTACATCATACATCGTTTTCGTAGGTTTTCGCGAGCTTCATTCATTGTAGAAATTAAACTTGCGGATTTTCTCGCGTATACAACACTCCCAAACTTCTTCATACACCCGACGTTTCGGTCGCTTTCCAGCTTCCAGTCAGCCCGTAACTACGGTAGCTGGAAAGCGACCGAAACGTCGGGTGTATGAAGAAGTTTGGGAGTGTTGTATACGCGAGAAAATCCGCAAGTTTAATTTCTACAACATCATACATCATCGAATTAGTCTGCACGAGCCGAAGGTAGCTCGAAAACGACCAAAACATCGGGTAAGAGAGGAAGTTGAGAGTAAGTTGAGAATGTGAGAAAATCCACAAATATAATTTCAACACCCGAAACCTGCGAAAACATATTTATTGAATAAAATATATTTAATGTTTTTTTTTTTATTTAATGAAAGTGGCAAACAAACATGCAGTTCACATTGATGTTAAGTAATGACTGCAGCCTATAGACACCCACACAATCACCAGAGGTCAAAATGCAGATGCGTTGTCACTCCTGAAGGCTAAGGTGTTATGCCTCTGTGCCGGCAATTACAGAGTACATTACCACCTGACCAGAACACGATAGTGCATAACACTACCATTTAGCGGCAAGTATATTAGGTAATGCGGTGGTGCCTACGCCCGCGAGCTCCGTCACTGGAGCTCTACCACCAGTTAAAAGCATTAATGTTAAATAATTCTGTAGCCTATAAAAATTTACGCGAAACAAGAGATTTCAATGCAACAATCAATTTTCATAGAATTCTCATGCACCAAAGGGCGGTGGTGTCGTTTTAGAAAAAATATAAGGGTGATATAATATCCGTACTTACCATAAATAATAATCTGCTTAAATTTAGAATGCAATAGGAATTTACCCTTACCTCGCTATTGGCATTTGGCAAAGCTCCAATTGGGCTGAGTTTGATTGCGTCCTGGGGCGATCGAGTCGACCGGCCCTATACCCACTACCGAATAAACAATATGCAATTTTCAAAATAATAATTTTGTTAAAAAATATTATTATTATTCAGTATTGTTTTGTTATTCCAACATTGTTGTATTGGATTGGCAAAACTTTTAACATTAACTTTTGTTTTTTTCGTAGATGTCTATAGGCGACAGTATTCACTTACCACCTATGTTTGCTCGCATGCCACTATTTAACACAGAAAAAACTGAAGATACAACTAGTAACTTTTGTGTTAATCCTGAACGCTACGCAAGACGTATGCGAAATAGATGGAGGTAGCTGCACATTATAATTTTTCAAACTGCAGTCAGAATAATTTCACCTCGGTCTGCTCGAGGCCACGGAAGCTGAAAAGCGACCGAAACATCGGATCGATTTTAAATAATCATTTTAGTTAAATATACCTACTTACGCGAGTAAATCCGAAAACTAATTTTATTTCAATCACTATAGCTCGCGAATACCAAAAAATATACTAAAAAAAACTCGACGGGATATTGATTTCCATTCCTAGATCGGAGAATTGAAGATCAATTTTTGAGACATAACAAACGATTTTAATAGATTCCTTGTGATCCTAAGGCCTTCTCCACATTAGGTGTGCGTGTTCCTCGGGCGTGTGAGCGACGCAGGCACAGTACAAATATGAACAGTATGGAAACTGGAACTGTTCATATTTGTACTGTGACGCAGGGCAGCTAAACACGACGTTCACGAAGCGCGCTCGCGCTTCTCGCACGTCCGAAGAACGCGCACGCCTAATGTGGGGGAGGCCTAACAGTGCGCATATACCACCTTAACCAATATCCCCCTTATTCCGCCAGTGTTCGTGTTCACAAGGGGTGGAATCTGGGTTTAATATCGAGATGCACTAAATTCTTTGTTCGTAGACAAATGCAATAACACAAAGACTAGAACGACCACTATCTAGACTTCTTATTGTTTAAATGATCCGTAAAAATAGTTTTATTTAATGAGTGTCTCTCGTGAAAACCATAGACAATTATGTTAAAACGCATGTGTTTGATGTATTTACGGAATACTTAATGGATATTTCGAAACGGAATTCCGAGTGTATGTAGTCGCCCTTGGCTACTAATGTATATTACCTCAGGATAAACAGTCTAATGTTACCGTTGTAGGCAGCGAGGGTTTGAAGGACCGCTGAGATCTCTCCAACGGTCCCAGAACGGATGGTCTGATGAAGTGTTTAATTTAAATTGTTTATACAGAAAATAACGTGAAATTGAGCTGGTTCGCAATTCTGTGCTTCAAGCGCTTGTAGCAAGGGTTGGGTAGAGTACAAACATATCATTTAAAAAAAAAACTATGGAGATAAAGCTTAAAGTTTTATTTTAAATACAGCCTGTAGTTCGATCCCACTACTTGAAGGTAAAATTAGTGAGTTAAACCATGCAGCACTACCGTTTTCATTACATTTTCAGATTATGGTAAAGAACGGTTAAACTTGGTTTCAAATGGAAATATGGAAAAAAGATTGAATAGACTTCTAATAGTAACACACGACCGAATTCGGAAACCCCGCTCGAGCGGACCGCATCGGACTTGATTAATAATAATTCTGTCCGCCGGACTCCTCTAAACACATCCAGATTTGGTTTTCATTACATTTTCAGATTATGGTAAAGAACGGTTAAACTTGGTTTCAAATGGAAATATGGAAAAAAGATTGAATAGACTTCTAATAGTAACACACGACCGAATTCGGAAACCCCGCTCGAGCGGACCGCATCGGACTTGATTAATAATAATTCTGTCCGCCGGACTCCTCTAAACACATCCAGATTTGGTTCGGAGCGTACCGAATCCGCTGTCCGCTCCGTACCAAACGGACGTGTATTACGACTGTAAGAGAGCTCTACCATCAGTTGTTGTATTCGTAGGATAGTATGACGGCTATCTTTTTACGGCATATAAGGTACCATCACACTATAACAGTTCTAGCTTACATTACGGAAATATTTTTGAGATACATCGTTTAATTTCACGATCCTAGATTGTGAGCGTGTCCATTGTTTAACGTCAATACGAGTAAATAAATTAAATCAGGATTAAAACAGATTTTTATATTGAAAAATTGTTTCCAATAACTTTTTCATAGTTATGTAGTAGATTATCTACTATTATTCAATTAAAATTAGACAGAAACATTTAATAAATATACGGTAGCTTTAAGTCATCATCACAAAAAACTTCGTAATAAATAAATGTGTCACTTGTTATCACGAAAAATTCATACTACGCTTAGTATGAATATATCTTATGATGTGTTCCCATAAAAATAATCACTAGCAACCTCAGGCCACGAATAAGCCAGTTTTTGTAATAATTAGGTTTTTAAAGCTATGGTTTTTGTCAAATTTAACAATAATATTACCATTGACTTACTAGTTACTTGTTAATTACTGCGAAATGTATAAACCTAAAGTTATTTTTCACATTATAAATGTTACCAGCGTTGCAAGTAAAATAGCAACATCTGACAGATAATTGACATTAAGAATAACTTTAACCAGTGCCTCGTGGACGGTTACAGTTTAAAGTTAAACTTATGACGTCATTAAAAAAAATTCAAATGATGCAACTCGTTTTTTGCTTAACCGGAACTTAAACAAATTCGTTAGACCTAAAGTAATTATAACTAAGGGCGGTCACACAAGACTGCGATACGATGCGATGCGACACAGAAACTTGCGATGCCAATTGCTGCGATGCGATTTCGTCTAATATGTTAAAAGTATGGTCACCTAAATCACATCGCATTTTTGTGTAAGCGCCCTAAGATCCAAATCGCAAATTTTATCAATTTCATGACAGTGGAGACGCATCAAAAGTAAAGCGTATTCTTTCCCCGCCGAAAGAGTGCGCGGTGTGGATCGACCGTGTTTTTACTTTCATCCGAGTACAGTTAGTATACCGTCGTCATGGTAACGGATATACAACATTGCAGGTAGTCAAGAGTGATACTCGGCAACTTGGTGTATGTTAAGAATTTTTAGAGAAGTAGATAATGTTTTACAAATTAAAGAAAATTAAAAGAAAGACAACAAAAAAATAATGCCAAGTTTGGGGATTAAGGCATATTCTTACCAAGATGACGCATAATCCGGTTGTGGACATCTACATTTTTTCTCTATTATACCTTCCTTGGACTTTTCGAATATTTCCAAACTAAAATTAGACTAATCAGCGCAGCCATTCTTGAGTCTTAGTGATACTAACAAACGTTTCATCTATATTCTATATATATATCTATCTTTATACATATGTAAAATTCAATTGCTGTTCAATAGTCTCGCTAAAACTCGAGAACGGCTGAACGGATTTATCATATCTTGGTCTTGAAATGTTCGTGGAGGTCTTAGGAAGGTTTTAAAGGTGGGAAAAAATCGAATAATTGGCGGGAAAACTCTAAAAACAGCCCTTTTCTTTTTCCGCACAAATAGTCCGCATCTATCAAACCTTTGACACATTATTTCATTCTGAGACAATATGAAGTTTGTCGGGACAGCTAGTTTTTATATTTAAAAAATAATGCAAAATATTTGAATCTAATTATCAAGGGGGAAGGGATCAAGTAAAGCAGGGTTGCCTACGCCCATGATCTCCGACATTGGTCCTCTACCGAGAGTTTCCACTTTCATCGATATTTTACACTTTTCACTGTTGGTAGAGTCCCAGTGTAGAGACTCGAGGGTGTAGGTACCAACGCATTACTTAACCCTTACCTGTCTCCCGGGTTTTGGCGGGCACCTTGAAAGAGACGTGTGGTGCTCTTATTTTATTTCATTTTCTTGGTATTTTTTTTTTGTTATATTTTGTTTGATATAGGCTTATTACAGTGCCCGTGTATAGTGAAATAGAATAATATTCTGAAAACACGTCCTTTCAGATTGCCTCCAAAACTTCATTGTAAATGAGTTCATTGTAATTACTCGAATTACTGACTGCGACTGACTGACGGACTGATAAATTGACTGACTGACTCTGACTTTTACGCTGCTTAAATACGAATACGAAATATCGTTTTACTTGACACTGGCAATATTCGTAATAGCGATGCCATAATATAAAAAAAAACCTGTTTCCCTCCAAATGGGAATGTACAGCACTATCGTGCTCCGATAAGGTGGTTATGTATGGCCCGTAATAACTATCACAGAGACATAACAACTAAGATCTCAGGGGTGACATCTGCATTTGACCTCTGGGTTTTGTGTAGATCTACGATTATAGGATGCAATAATTACTTAACTTTTTTTTTTATTTAATGGAAGTGGCAAACAGGCATGCAGTTCACATTGACGTTAAGCGATGACTGCAGCCTATAGACACTTACACAAAGATCAAGGTCAAAATGCAGATGCGTTACCACTCCTGAGGCCTAAGGTGTTATGCCTCTGTGCCGGAAATTACAGGGCCGTACATTACCACCTGTTCGGAACACGGTAGTGCTGAACACTACCATTTAGCGGCAAGTATATTAGGTAATGCGGTGGTGTCTACGCCCGCGAGCTCCGTCACTGGAGCTCTACCACCAGTAAAATCAACATCCATTTGAAATGCTTGTTTGCCTTGCCACCTTCGTTACATGAATAAATATACAAAACATCTATCCGATATCTATAAGATTAACGTCATAATTTACTTATAAGTATCTATCGTATAGAACAGACTATAAAATTGACCAATTGAAGGTCTCCATTAAAAATGTCTCCCTACACTTTTGATCTACTCCGACGTCGCGTCACTTGAAAAATCGCTTACCATTTACATTATCATAGTATTAACACCACAGTTTATAGGAATTCGAAATTACTTGCATTATCGATAGCTTCTCGTGGGAAATGATCGCTGGTTCGATTCCCCGGCTGACTTGTAACTATCATTCTTGAGTGATATCGTCAATGAAACCAGGTACATTGGTTTTGATTCCATTACGTTTGAAATTGGTTAGATAAGTGATCATAGAAAAGGTGTTATGTCGTAAATAGTGACTTGTTACTTCAATAACTTGCTTTGGAAGACGTATACCATATTTTGGTTGAATGTGTTCGAGGTGAGGCTCATCGCAGGCCTTTATTAAAAATAGGACATTGCAACAGTGTCCTGGCAGATCCTACTACGGATGACGCCAGAATACTGTTGCAACTATATCAATTGTCAATGAGCTAATGTTGATTAATTATTTTTTTTAAACGAAGAATGTAATTCATGTGAACGTATAGAGCGTCATGGTCTTTGACCAAGCTCTTTAAATGGAGAATAAAATTAAAAAAAAAAAAACTTGCTTTATATTTGGCGAGGGTTATAACTTTAAATAGAGAGGAATATTTAAGCTTCGTAACTTCCCTCCTCGGATAAAAAAATAAAACGACCTAAAAATATGGGCATTAGTGCAAACAAAGACATGATGCGTTAATTTTGTTTTTAAGTTCCTTGGCGATTGAGATGGCGATAAGAGCGATTCTATGGCATTCGTCAGGCTGATTTCCTGGCTCTAGTTATGCCATTGGCATTCCTTTTTAAGGTTTTATAGTCTACAAGGAACCCTTACAGTTTCGCAATGTCCGTCCATCCGTCTCTGCGCGGCTTAGCTCGGAGACTCTTAGTACTAATATACATATTAGCTATTCTGACAAAGTCGTAAAATATTATTTTTGTGATAACTCGCCTATATACTATGTGCATGTGAAAAAATTCACGGTAGTGGAATATTTTCCTCTTTTTCTCAGTCGTTCACTCTTGGCAGAGTGGTCGTCATTATGGGTCTCTCAGTGTTGACCGCAGGCTTCGCGATTGCTCCCCACCGGTCTATATGTGTGGCACTGCGGGTACACTCTATGATGGAGGAGCCAGTTGTGATTTTCATAAAATCAGTCCACCTGATTGGGGACCGACCCTGTGATCTTTTGCCTTCCACTCGCCCTTGTACTACTAGGCGCTCCATAGAGTCGGGTTTACGGGTGACGTGACCAAAGAACTTGAGGACTCGTAATTGGACAGTCAACGAGAGCTTTTGTTTTATTTTTAGTTCTTTATGTATGTATGCGCTTGTTCTATGGGCAGTCAGACTTATCCTAGAAGGCGTCGCCAGCACCACATCTCTAGGGCTTCAATCTTCTTCCTATCTTGCATACTATTCATCCACGTTTTAGCTCTATAAAGGAAGATTGGAGTGACTACGTAATTCATTAGACGTGTTGACGTTAGTAAAATATTTAAAGAATTCAAAATCGGAAAACTATCACAGCTAAGTAGACTCCACTATTTTACAAGTCATAGTCGATCAACTTACAAAACATATCTACTTGAAAAACGCGGGTCCCTACATTACACGTGGTGAATACAATCACATTGTTACAAAATTAAAGAATAATTAAGGAAATAATCTGAAAGGAGGTGCGTTGCAACTTCAGAGGCCTAAGATCTTATGCTTCTATGCTGAAATCACAAAACAGTTTAACCTTCTCCACAAAACTTTTTATCACACACTCCCTGATGCTAATCAAATCCACGATAGCATTAATAATCTGTTGCTGCTCAATAGCTACAGAAATTATAAACTCTCAATTTCACAAAGTATTTTTACTAGTCCTGAAACTTCCAAACAAATTAACTATTTCTCAACTACCACCATTTTTCTCTAAAAATGCAATGTCATTTCAGATTTCAAATTAAATTCAGGCTTAGCAGTATCCCATATGAAATTATTTTAATACTGCATAATTTATGTCACCATAACAAGGGATAAAAAAAATTAAGCTTCGCATTTAAAATAGAGATCGGAATAAATAACAAGCAAATCCAGCTTATGAGGATTTATTTTTTCCAATGTAAATTGCGTTAATGTGGCAAAATAAGCCGAATTTAAGAGCCCTTATAGAAGAGCTCTCATAAATAATTTATTTTGAGTTCAGCTGTTAGAATAAGAATTTTTATTTTAATGTAATGTGTAGGTTTTTTTATGTAATGGAAGTAGCAAACAAGCATGCAGTTCACATTGATGTTAAGTGAAGACTGCAGCCTAGAGACACCAACACAAAGACCAAGGTCAAAATGCAGATGCGTTACCACTCATGAGGCCTAAGGTGTTATTCCTCTGTGCTGGAAATTACAGGACCCTACATTACCACCTGACCGGAACACGATAGTGCTGAACACTACCATTTAGCGGCAAGTATAGGTAATGCGGTGGTGCATACGCCCGCGAGCTCCGTCACTGAAGCTCTACCACCAGTAAAATGCAAACAAGCGTATAATTCACATTGAGGATGCTCGAGACGATAGACACTTGCATAAAGTTTAGGCGTCTCCGTACAGATGTAATGCCCAGTGCTGCCAATTAAAAATTTTTGGATTCCCCTATATAGCTATTTTAAAGCTCAATTCCCCGCAATATTTGAGCGATCCTCGAAAAATCTCTGACACACCTATGTATCGAAGCCAGAAAGCAAGTAAAACTAATAAAACTGCGACGGGGGGGAAGAGCGTGTAAGAAAGTTACGCTATATAACAAATCGAATTTCTGAAGCCTCGTCAACTCTAACACTAAATTGGTGACTTGATTGTATGGGAGATCTTGTTGCATAGAAATCCCAAAAAAAATTAAATTGTTCATTCTCCGGAATTCCCCGATTTCATCCAGTCCCCGCTTGCTCGCCACACTTTCTTCCCATTTCCCGGAAATCGGGAATTAAATAGTTTTAATTTTATTTAGATACATTGTACCAAAGTTCATTTTCAATTTCTTTCACAAACAAACACGTAAGTATGTAATACCTTTTATATATTTTTTTTCTTCTGGCTTATCTTTCGATTATTTTTCATTATTTCTATGGATAAAATTATAATAATTAATCATTACTTATTGAATACATAGGAAAAATCGTTAGACTCCCGGTATCTTGTACCTTAGGTCTTACAAAAGAAAGTCATACGTTACGACTAATCGCAATCTATTAAAAGCCAATGAACAGTAATAACTAATCACTATTGTCATCTATTTTAACTGGTGACATTAATTTTCGACTTTATACGTCAGGGGTTAGGGTATAAAATGCTGTAGATGGTACGGCTGCAAGAATTATCGATTTTTCTAAGGACGATTTCTCACTTGCAACATTTAATTTCAATCACTGTGTGAAAGTTGGTACACTTGTAGCAAAGCAAATCATTGACGCAAAGGCAAATTGCAATGCAAGTCAAATAATAAAATACTACAATCAATTAAAAGGCTTGGTTGATGGGAAACAAAATTTGGGTTTTTACGTTGGCCCTGTAATTTCCGGCACAGAGGCATAACGCCTTAGGCCTCAGGAGTGGTAACGCATCTGCATTTTGATCGTGGTCTTTGTGTGGATGTCTATAGGCTGCAGTCATCACTTAACATCAATGTGAACTGCATGCTTGTTTGCCAATGCGATTACATAAAAAAAAAAAACAACCTTATTCAAATTCCACGCAACTGACACCAACTGGATAGGGCGATTTATATTATTAACATTAACCATTTCTATAATAAGTATCTTCTTCTATTAAAAAAAAATGTGACATTGGAAAACACCCACTTTTAGTGTGTTTCATTGATCATTGAAAATCAATATTGCGTATATAAATAAAAATATTTTTATATATTTTATTTTAAAGTAAAATGGAAAGAAAAATTTGACTTCAGGTGAGACTCGAACTCGCGCCCTACTGGGAATCTAGTCCAGCCGCTCTTCCAATTGAGCTACTGAAGTCTTGCCCGATTTGTTAAATCTTTCCTTCACATTTAATGGTAGCAGCAGCGCCATCGATTACCAACTATTCTGGCTGGACTAGATTCCCAGTAGGTCGCGAGTTCGAGTCTCGCCTGAAGTCAAATTTTTCTTTCCATTTTTCTTTATAAATAAAAATATTTTTATTTTACCTAATTTCTTCAATTTTTTTTCAAATTTCATGTTTCCGGTAGTATTATTACATATTCTATGGTTCCCGGGCAAGCAGAGGTGACTTCTGTCTGCCAATAGTTCGAAAATTAACTTAGCGTTCAGTGTCGAGCTTGTTCACTTGTGTAGATACAGACATGCACAGGGAGTGACAGAAACTACATTATTATTCTCTTTTGCAGTGAGGAATAAAAAGCCTACAAAATTATCATTTTTCTACATTACTATTCTAACGGCTTCTGCGTTACATTTCTCGCGAAAAGATGCGCTTCCTATAACTTATGAAACTTTAAGCTCTTTTTTATTTAAGAGACTTTGAACTTTAATTTGGTTATATAGGCATTCACTGGCTTATATTTCATAACATCACGAACGGTTGCAGTAATAAGCTTTTTTATGTTATGGAAGTGGCAAACAAGCATGCAGTTCACATTGATGTTAAGTGATGACTGCAGCAAAATGCAGATATGTTACCACTACTGAGGCCTAAGGTGTTATGCCTCTGTGCCGGAAATTACAGGGCCGTACATTACCACTTGATCGGAACACGGTAGTGCTGAACACTATCATTTAGCGGCAAGTATATTAGGTAATGCGGTGATGCCTATGTCCGCGAGCTCTGTCACTGGAGTTCTACTACCAGTAAAAATGCTGAAATTGGTACCGTTTTTCTGGCTAACACAACCACATTTTGTTATATTTTCTTTACTTAATGTTCAATTGAGTTTTAAGGAGATGTTTCTATTTTTGCTTCTTTCTTTAATTTGCTTCTTTCTTTAATTTCCTTTATAATCATAAGCTATGACAAATTTTGAAAAATTAAAGGAACACTTAAAACACCCCGTAATAACTTTCACAGAGACACAACATCTAAGGTCTCAGGGCTGGCAACCCATATGCATTTTGACCTCTGGTCTTTCTGTGTGTCTGTTTTGGTGTCTATAGGCTGCAGTTATCACTTAACATCAATGTGAACTGAAAGCTTGTTTGCCACCTTAGAATAAAAAAAAAAATACCAAAAAGTGATCACCGCGGTCTTTATTTTGATATCGGGCTCGTTGATAGTATTGACATCTATACAAATAAATAAACTTGGAGTGTCTGTTTGTAATATAAAAATAACCGCTTTTTACTAAATGCATATGTATGTATACACTGTACATTTTTTATAATTTTTGTCTCTCTGTCTGTTTGTTCCCGCTAATCTCGGGAACGGCTGGACCTATTTTGACGGGACTTTCACTGGAAGATAGCTTATGTAATAAGGAGTAACTTAGGCTACTTTTATACTAGCTCTGCTCTACGACTTCGTCTGGGTAGATACTGAACAATCATAAATTCTCACGCGGGCGGAGTCGCGCTCACATCTAGTAGTAAAATAAAAATATTGCTTTGCACGCAAGAACCTTAACATCTGTAGGCAACGGAAGGTATTACTCAAAGATAGTATAATAATGAAATGCTATGCATAACATTTTCTATTAGAATCCACTTCGTAAACCTGCATAGAGTGGCTATAAATTTTAATGCTTTATTACAAACTGTTTTATCATTCAAGATCTGTGGGCAAATGTGTGAATTTAATATGAAATGCTGGGTGGTGTTTGGGATTGCATTTTGTGATATCGCCATAGAGCAACACGGGCCATCGGCCGCGGCGGACTGGAGGGGAGTAGCCATATGCAGGCTTTCCCCTCTGTCAAAGTACAAGACCAAATGGGCCTATGCTTGTCGCCTAGAAGTTTAAATGTGTGCGTGAAATTGTTTATGTACTTTGTTAAAGTCAAGGGTCAAGGTGTGAGTTTCGTAGTAATAGACGATGTTTGTAGTGTGTGTGTATGTGTCCCACGCATTTCCCAAAAAATGACAGACTGTTATGCATCGGTAATAAACGCTATGGCTACTCCTCTGCCTCCGGTCCGCCGCGGCGGCCGGTGGCCCGCGTTGCTCTTTGGATATCGCATATAAAATTGGTCAAACATTGAACAAGTACTTCAGCTTGAGATCCGTTTGCTGTAATATGGATGTCCTTCTGAGGATTTGAGGTTAAGATACAACTACGTCAATCTGATTGTTATGCATAATTTGATTTTACATAAATTTCCTTACGGGAAAGATGAACGCACCTTTTACCTAAATTATTACACTATTCCGTGCCTAAACTTATTCTAATGCAGGATCAAGAAAATCGATCGGCACTACATTACAAGTTCCGAAATGAATCATTAAACGTAACTTCACACTGTAATCCCCGAAGAGGTAGGCAGAGATAAATACATTCATACAAGTATTCATGCAAACACCATAAATCAGTGGTATCAGTGAGTGACCTACTACCACTAATAGACTGATAAGTAGCAACTCACTCAAAGATACGTTTTTCTGATTGCCTAAAAGATGCAATATTTTTCCTTTTCATATAAAGTGCTAGTAAGTGATTGGAAAAATTGTGACTTACACCTTTGCATAATACTTACATAAAATTTTAAATTAAAAAAAACCTTTTCCAAATTATTAATTCTGTTATCTTGATCGTTACAGAGATTTATGTGTTCAGAACCATCAACATTTGACCACTTACCTCTAAATTGGAATTCAACACTGAATGATGAATGGCTCTAGTGAATAAATATGTTAAATCAAAAGTAATACGTTTAAACAGAAATACTGTAATAAACAATCTTGGAGTTTTCTCTAAAATTCGTACAGTTACGAGCAATAAAACGGGAGAGTTATGGTTATTTTATATGCGCCAGAAAATTGTGGAAGTCGAGCACTCTAAAATTCATATTTTATAACCCAGCGACATATTTACCCGTAATGTGCTATTTGAGAAATAATTAAAAGTTTCAGTGCAATGAAATATGGCTGAAACGTGATAAAATTAATGTGGAAGCTGCATAATTTAAGCCGAGATAAAAATTTTCACTCGTTCGTTTCTGTCCATTTACGTAGAAGTACTGTAATATCGTGAGCATTTTAACTTATAGTCATTTCCATTTCAAAATCTGCGCTGCTTAAACATTGTTTTTCATAAAAAATGTGTTTGGAGTGTTAGTTACATGTTCCAAATACAGGTTGCATACGTTATGGGGTTTGAAATAGAAAGTGATGGATAACAAAAAGTAGAAATAACCTAACTGCCTTAGTAGCGTAGTGGTAGCAGGCCACTACTACTACGCTGGGGGTCCTGGGTTCAATTCCCGGGTCGGGGAATATCAGAGATAACGATTTAAAATCTTTTATCTCTGGTTCTATTGGGATTTTTCTATTTTCTGGAAGTTTCTCGGAATTTAGAAATGTGCCCGGAGATGGCAACAGGTTCGCCACCTGTTACATGGGTCAAAACGTAAACGGCGAGTCGTGGGTGTTTGCATGTATGCTTGAATGCATGCATTTACCTCTGCCTACCCCTTCGGGGATTACAGGCCTGAAGTTACGTAGAAATAACCTTGAAATAAAAGTATTTTTACGGATATCTCACGTACATTAAACTTAAATTATTTTTTTAATCAACCCGTCGTTTTTCAGCTCTTGTGATCCCGGGCAGACTAAGGTGACATTTGTCTGACAGCAGTTTGGAAAATTATATGTAGCTACCTCCATTTCGCAAACGCCTTGCGTAGCGTTCAAAATTGACTCATGGTATCTATTCGCTGGTTCGTTTCTGTCCATTTACGTAGAAGTACTGTAATATAGTGAGTATTTTACCTCATAGTCATTTCCATTTCTAAATCTACGCTGCCGAAACAAATTCGGTATTTGCAAGAATTTCACGAATCAACCAATTTTCCAGGTTAAAATAAATTGAAACAACAAAAAAAAATTCACAAGAGGGGACCCTATTTTATTTTTGCAAAAAATTCGTTATTTGTATGGTAATTACATATATATATACGAGTATATAAAATCTATTGCTGTTCGTTAGTCTCGCTAAAACTCGAGAACGACTGGACCATTTGGCTAATTTTGGTTTTGAATGATTTTTGGGAGTACAGGGAAGGTTTATAAGATAAGAAAATATGAAGAAATTGAAGGCAAATAGTAAAAACCACAATTTTATTTTCCCATACAAATAGTCCGTATCTATCAAATCTTTGACACATTATTTCATTCTGAGGCAATACGAAGTTCGCTGGGTCAGCTAGTATATTATAGAAGTCACAAGTTCCGAACGTAATGACGCCAAAAATAAAAAAATACAGATAACAAAAAGCACAAATAACCTTTTTCGGAAATAGTTTTAAAATGATCAAAAATACTTGAGGATAGCAGTGCTTTCATAATAACGCCTTCAGGCTTCTTCATTGGTTCCAGCATATCAACATTTGTTTTTTTTTTAATATTAAGTTTGAACATACACTTATTTAAAAACCTGGCTTTTTTGTCTGTATTTCTTACCAAATTTCACGATTTCACTAGGCCAACGGAAAGTTCATTGATTTCCCTAGAAATGCATGAAAATATGCACATAAATGATAGTGTCTCTTAATTGAATTTACTTTATAAGTCCCAGAGCCCCTGGGAAATTGAGACTTAAATATTTGGTATTAATTTCAATTGGATATCTCCACACACTCACGAGAAATACAGACTTGACAGAGACACAACAAAGTGATTATATTGGAGTTCCATTTTTAGGGTTCCGTAGTAAACATGGAACCCTTTATAGTTTCGCCATGTCCGTCTGTCTGTCTGTCCGTCCGCGCAACAGTTTAGCGCATAAACTATTGGTACTAAAGACTTGAAATTTGGCACCTTTACCACGCCGACAAAGTAGTAAAATAAAAACGTGACATTTTTTTTATTTGGGGTACCTTTTCTACATGTCACGTGCGGATATTTTATTTATTTTTCGTTTTTTATAGCGTTGGATAGGTCTTTTAATGATTACGCCGCGCGTGGACCGACACGCAATTAACCGGTTCTTTCCTTTTTAAAGTACCCTAAAAGCACTTCTAACCTCTAGTTCAGTATCTAGCATCCAGTGAAACCCAATGTTGACGCACAAACTTGGATCTGCAAAACGATTGCATCAATGTGAAAGTAAGTAACAAATGATTTTGAGATTAAGTTACGTTACGCAGACTTTCCAATGTCGTGGAAATGCTTAAGAGTTATCCAGCTGATAGTGTTGTTTATACTTCTATATAATAATGGCAACCCATTATACGTCCTCTGAAGCGCGCATGGCCCAGCGGCTGGTGTAGATCGTAAGCGATCTGCTCGGTTAAGCACTACGGGCGCGGTCGGGTAGTGTGATGGGTGACCGCTAGTGGCAAATTAAATGCGCGTTTCCGTGCTTCGGAGGGCACGTTAAGCCGTCGGTCCCGGTTGCTATCGATGGATAGCAGTCGTTAAACCTTTTCGGAGGCCTTATGGGCGGTTTGAAAACATCCGACAGCGGGTTGGCCACTAACCCACCCACCTGGGCACTAGTCTCTTCCCTTTTGGGGGGGGGAGGCCTGGAGCTTACTTCACCACGCTGCTCCAATGCGGAAACGCGCATACGCGCATTTAATTTGCCACTAGCGGTCACCCATCACACTACACGACCGCGCCCATAGTGCTTAACCGAGTAGATAGCTTACGACCAGCCGCCGGGTCATGCGCGCTTCAGTAGGTATATAGCTACTTCTATATCTATATAATACTTCTATACTAATATCACAAAGAGAAAACATTTGCGTTTTTGTATGTATGTTTGTGATGTTTTCACACAAAAACCACTGGATCGATTTAGAAAATTCTGTCACCAGACTATAGTACATTCATTGAAAGTCGGGGCGAACCGCTATGATAAAATATAAATTACCTGGGTTTTTCCCGCGACTTTATACGCGCATTACTCTCGTACTTGTCGGGATTTCGGAGAATACTGTCTTAGTACTCGCCTACGCTTCTTTTTGTCCCAAAAGACATCCAATGCCAAACAAAAACCTCCCCAAAAGATAATTACAACGAACGGTCCTCCGCCGCCGTCATCTGGCGATCAAGCTCGCAATCTTCGGCTTTTACTATGGCCAGTAATTTGTAGTTTGTAGGTTGTTTGTACCCTGGCGTTGTCTGTCAGTCACACAATAACTGAGTCTGTAACGGAAGATTATGTTAACAAAGTTAATGTTTATAATTAATGTCGATGAAGCGTATTTTAGCGTAGATAGTTTCGGCAGGTAAAGCTTGTTCTGTCAATAAATTTGTTAAAACTTATGCTATTATATGATTCAAGGTTAAAGTGAAACCAGACTTTTGACAAGAAATATTTTTACGTCCCTAGCTTTGGAGAGAAAAACGAACGCTTGCAATTTCACTACAAATAAGAATCATAAAATCATACTAAATGGAATTTTCATAGCTGGAATCGCAAACTGTGACGCCATAGCATTAACTTTAACGACTGTCTGGCAACTGTTTATTTGCTATCTCGCTCGCACTCACCCTTTTCCTTATAAATAAAGAAAGACAGATAATAAGATGAAATAGATAAGAGGATGAATCATTGAATCACACCTCAGAAGTTAAGTTAATTATTGTTTCTGAGATATCTATGAAATTACACACTTTATAATAACACTCGCCTTATAATTATATGATTTTTGGATAGATAAAAAGACACGCACGCTTAGCTCTGGATTAAAAAGTTACGGTGGTGATCATAAAAGTATAAAATTAAACTTTATTGACAGCAGAACAATAATAATATAGACAAGACTCTAAAGTCAATTTAAGCTCGCTCTTCAAATAATAATTGTTGCGCAATTAATAAAAGTAGGTATAAATTAACCTCTCATTAATAAAAGGTAAAAAATGTAATTCCAATCTTAAAATATGTCACCTTGCTCATCGCTCCAACACAGGCGGGGTTTTAATACCACAGACTGTTATCAAGCGTTGATATAAAGAAAAGCGAAATAATAGTAATAAATCAGAAAGCTCGTATCAGTGTTTATGGGCAGTTTCGCTTTCATTTCGACCGCTAGGCATTGTTTTAATAATCCATAAACTAGGATAACGTTCGACGATGTAAAGGCTTTTCACACGAAACGGTAATTGACGCGCTGTTTTATTATGTTGACGTGAGCTCGTTGGCTGAATAGTGGTAGAATGAAAAGTGTTTTCAAGTCATTTGAGGGCAATATCGATCTTTCTCGACGCATTTATACGGATGAAAGTACTTGTAAATCATATTTTACCATAGAAAATTTATTTCATTGGCAATTTTATCACTTGTGATAATAAATGATCTACCTAAAAACGAATACAGTTCGTAGTTGAGTGGCCAAAGTTAATTAAAATAACCTAAATGACATAGATCGTTAGTAATTTTAGACGCTGCTATAGTAATAAATTATGAACACGAAAAGCTATAATTTTCGACACAGAGACATATCAACTTAGACCTCAGGAGTGGCAACCTACCAGATTTTAATTTTGAAGTTATGATGCTTTTGTAATATTTAATCAAAATAAGGCGAAAAATATGTTTTTTAAATCAAAAGAATTATCCTCTTATTCATAAACGTATTTTAGCTAAAGCGTTGCTAATCTCTCCTTTGTCTTTTTCTATCCTACACATTTGACAATGCAACTGACTAAGACAAAACATTCTACAGCAAAAACGTATCTAATGTACGTTTATGAATTAAAAAAGTATATAAGATGTCAAGACGCCAAGATTGGTGAAAAACAAATATGTGGGAGATATAAACAAATTTGTCAAATTAATTCTGCTGTCTTATGAATTAATAAAGAGATAAAACTTTCGCGTTTATAACCTTACCATAATTAATATTTGCATAATTGCTTTATTTATACATTCAATGTTTGTAAATCCTCGAAACAATAAAATATTAAGGAGATTCGTGACTGTTAATAACAGTTGTAAAACGTTTATAAAATTAGCGAAATAATGGTGAAAATATTGTATAAATTATGTTACTAAAATCAAAGGGATTGGACTTTTTGGGGATTTGCGTACTATGTAGCGTTAAGAAAAAATAAAAGTTCATAAATTTTTCGGACGAAAATTCAACGGTAACCTAACAGAAGTACTCAAACACAAAAATATTTTCAGTTCCACTATCATTCATGGATTCCGGCGATTATTTTGGGTTCATCTGGTAACACATTTATGTGTTATCAGATTAGAGGGCAAAAATGAACACAACATTTTACTCCGAAAATATCTTACACCATTTATAAAGCCTGGATTTGTTATAGCAAATAGAATTCGAATACAATGGTTTTCATATTTTGAGTTAATCATGTTTTACATTATTGTGTATTTTAACAAGTGATGGTAGCTTTATGTTTGATGACTTCTTGGAGTAGTGGAAGGAGAAATCTATTGCAAGACCTAAGACTCCAGATTCGGTTCGAGAATCAAACACGGGCTTAGAATCGTTTTTTTCATGGCATTTTACTGGTGGTAGAGCTCCAGTGACGGAGCTCGCGGGCGTAGGCACCACCGCATTACCTAACTTGCCGCACCGCATTAATACTTGCCGCTAAATGGTAGTGTTCAGCACTATCGTATTCCGGTCAGGTGGTTATGTACGGCCCTGTAATTTCCGGCACAGAGGCATAACACCTTTGGCCTCAGGAGTGGTAACGCATCTGCATTTTGACCTTGGTATTTGCGTGAGTGTCTATAGGCTGCAGTCATCACTTAACATCAATGTTAACTGCAAGCTTGTTTAGCACTTCAATTACATTTAAAAAATGGGCCCTTCAGCGTTCCGCTGAGCTAACTGAGAGCTAAGTGAGATTCAATATATTTAACTTCCCGTGACAACAGATGCTGATAAAGATAATTTTCCAATTGTGTATGCATGTATGCAACTGTCTTTACCCCTTTCAGAAAATAGCGAAGCAGAAATTATGGTTTTTAATCACCATATGGTTGACAAGGCTTTGGTCTGATGGCTTCTTCAGAAAAGTATGTCGCTTTTGATGATGTGTAACCAGCACTTTTTCTAATGAGAACGATGCCACGTTTTACAGTATGTGGCGTAATATAGGAACGGTAGTCATCAAGTATAGTTATACTATACAGTACACGTGAATGCGATTCCTTAATAAATTCTAATGCTTAAAAAAATTGTTATACTTATGTATATTACTTAATTGTTTCCTGGTGAAACGAACAAGATTCATAAGTATATTTAATACTAGCTGTGCCCGCGACTTCGTCCGCGTGAGAATTTATGATTATTCAGTATCTACCCGGACGAAGTCTAGGGCGCAGCTAGTATAAAACTAGCCTAAGTTACTCCTTATTACATAAGCTGTCTGCCAGTGAAAGTTTCGTCAAAATCGGTAAAGCCGTTCCCCAGATTAGCCGAAACAAACAGACAGACAGACATACAAAAATTATAAAAAATGTTGTTATAGTTTAAGTACCGTGTATGTATGTGTATGCATTTAGTAAAAGCGGTTATTTTTATATTTCAAACAGACACTCCAATTTTATTTATTTGTATGTATTTATGTATGTAGTATGTATGTATAGATTTTCACTAGTGGTAGGGCTCCAGGAGATTGAAGGTAGGAACAAAATAACGTTCAGCGATATCGAGTTCCGATTAGGGGATATTTTTTAAATACATATAATGAAGGTGGCAAACAAGTGTGCAGATGTTAAGTGATGACTGCAGCCAATAGACACCCACACAAATATAGAGACAATAGAGGCACGAAGAGACACATTTAGACATAGTCACGGAGACTGAATATTGATAACTTAGTCATGCAGGCAGATGCATTTATAAATGGTGGCAGACAAGCATTAAGAGCGTATACATTTTGGCACGAACTCCCCTCTGAGGTGATCCCTCGGTGCTAAAATATATCTTCAAAAATGACGTCAAAAGAGTCCTTCAGGGCTGGCAATGCGTTGGCAACTATCCTAGTGTTGCAAATGTTCAACGGCCACGGTGATGAGTTAACTCGGTGTGCGTAATGAGATCGCAAGTGTGCGGCAGAGCGAAGCGTGCATGGCCCGGCGGCTGGTGTAGATCGTAAGCGATCTACTCGGTTAAGCACTACGGGCGCGGTGGGGTAGTGTGATGGGTGACCGCTAGTGGCAAATTAAATGCGCGTTTCCGTGCTTCGGAGGGCACGTTAAGCCGTCGGTTCCGGCTGCTATCGATAGATAGCAGTCGTTAAACCTTGTCGTAAGCCTTATGGACAGTTTGAAAACATCCGACAGCGGGGTGGCCACTAACCCACCCACCTCCACCAATTCGCATTGGAGCAGCGTGGTGGAGTAAGCTCCAGGCCTTCCCCCAAAAAGGGGAGAAACTCGTGCCCAGCAGTGGGACGTATAATGAGTTGCCATTATTATTATCATGTATGCTATATAAATTGAAGAAATAAAACTCAAAATAGTCGGCACACGACAAACAATCCATCTTGGTGGGTCATTAGCATTTAATTAAAACTAATGAACCAATAGACCGCTTTGTACCACTGACTGATTACTGCCATCTGCATATCAATTTATGGATCTAACAGCGACAAAATTAATGTCGACCTCTATTAATTATTGTGTTTATTTAACACTTTGATACTCTTGTGAAATAAGAAAGTGTAAAATGTGTTGTTTATTGCTTTAGTGTTTTAAGGTGTTTTTGGTTATAATATCTTCTTTGGTGGGTTAGTATGCCACTACTTGTACTGTTGGTCTTACTCTGCTGGCAGTAGGAGTAAATGTATATATTATTAGCGGTGTCCTGCGACTTCGTACGCGTGTTCTTAAAATCTTAAGAAACCTCTGAACAGGAAAACAGTATCCTATGTGTTACAGCCATAAATAATCTACCTGTGTACAACATTTCATCGAAATCACGACTTATGACGTAGTAAAGTTCCAGTGAAAGAACTCGAAGATATTGGTACCTACTGTATTATCCAATTAATCTGTCGCCAAATAGTAGTGTTCAGGACTAACGTCTTCTGGTTAGATGGTAGTGGCCTCGTAATGGCTCACAGTGGCAATAGACATTGGTCTCAGGGGTGGCAACAAATATGTGTTCTAACAATCGGTAAAAAGAATATGCCCATAAAAAAATAAAACATTTAAAATGTAAAATAAAAAAAAAACACAAAAAAACATAAAAGGAAGGGCTAAAAATAAAACAACAATCGGTAAAAAGAATATGCCCATAAAAAAAAAACATTTAAAATGTAAAAAAAAAAAAAACACAAAAAATCATAAAAGGAAGGGCTAAAAATAAAACTCACAAAAAAACAAAAAAAAAACTAATGGCCCCCTCAGCGAGTAGCCCTGCGTGCCACAATCCCCCCAATCCGACCACGCCCCCGACGCTTCGGGGACAGATAGGCCCGGGGAAGGAGGGCTAAACCTCGACCCCCAAACCATCCCCTTTCTCTGTTACGCTTCACATGCGGACGGAGGGATGACGATTATTCGGTTATTATGCAGATGTATAGGCTGCAGTATACACATAACATCAATATGAGCTGCAAGCTTGTCTGCCTCCATCGTCACGTAAAGTTAACATCCCATTTTAAGTGTTATAAAGAGCGAATAAATTAAAATTATTAATAGCAGCTTCTAATTAGAACTTTTCTAATTGGAACTGAAAAGTTTTCAGCTAAGTGAAACGTTTTTCGGATGACAGTAAATTATGATCAATTAAAAATTTGAAAACTTTACTGTGCGGCAAAATTTTTTCTATCAGTAACGAAGAAAATTTGCCGTTCTGTAATTACGTGAGTTTTTTTGGAGTTAAATGAGTTTTTTTTAATAATTTCCTTACCTATTACAATTCCGAAGTAAATTTACGTAGCGCTCCAGTGACGGAGCTCGCGTGTGAGCGTAGGCACCATCGCATTACCTATACTTGCCGCTAAATGGTAGTGTTCGGTACTATCGTGTTCGGGTCAGGCAGATACGGCTCTGTAATTTCCGACAAAGAGGCATAACACCTTAGGCCTCAGGAGTAGAAACGCATCTGCATTTTGACCTTGGTCTTTGTGTGGATGTCTATAGGCTGCAGTCAACACTTAACATTAATGTTAACTGCATGCTTGTTTGAACAATAGTACTGAACACAACCATTTAGCGGCAAGTATCTTAGGTCATGCGGTGGTGCCTACGCCCGCGAGCTCTGTCACTGGAGCTCTATCACCAGTAAAACCCCAGTGCCTACAACGTCACCCACGATACACGTTTATAAATATCGGGCTATCGGCACACCGCGGACACTCCGCCAAAATTCCATACAAACGCTTAATTTGGTTTCTATTACACAGACATCAATCAGGGACGTGTATTTACACGCGCACCTGTGTGTGTAGCACGTACAAAATACCAACCGTCGTAAGAGGGGAAGGGGTTGCGTGATTCGGGCAAATCGGGCGGGACGTCGAAGTGTCCATTCTATACATATTATTATTCTCTGCTATTGGTGTAAGCGTATTTTATATTAATTTATGTAAGCAAAACGAGTGTAGGTATATACAGAATGTTTTTTTTATGTTACAAAGGTGGCAAACAAGCATGCAGTTCACGTAAATGTTAAGGGATGTCTGCAGTCCATAGACATCTACACAAAAACCAGAGGTCAAAATGCAGATGCATTTTGCTACCTTTGGTGTTATGTCCCTGTGATAGTTATAATGGAGCCATACATTACGATCTGACCGGAACACGTTAGTGTTCCATTTAGCGGCAGGCAGATAGGTTAGGTAATGCGGCGGTGCCTACACGTGTTTGCGTATTTAACAACATGTTGATGTCTAGCTACTTCACTTGCTGACAGTCCCAGCGGACTCAATATGGAGAAAACCATGAACAAACAGTTTTCCCCATTTTCACAACACACATTTCCATGTACCAAGTGTTCGAAAGGGTGTCAATCACTTTCAATGGCCAACACTGCAGTGGACTGGGACCTTAGTTTAGTTTCACTAATGCGACTAAAACTTAAGACTCAAATATAAAATGAATGAAAAATATTTTAAAGAAAAATGGAAAGAAAAATTTGACTTCAGCCGAGACTCGAATTCGCGGCCACTGGGAATCTAGTTCAGCCGCTCTTCCAACTGAGCTACAGAAGTTCTGCCCGATTTTGTCAAATCTTTCCTTCACATTTATTGCATTGCCTTATGGTGGCAGTAGCGCCATCTATTGCCACGCTATGCTAGTTAGGCAATCGATACAATAAACTTTGCAGTTTATTTAATATCGTAAAGAAGTCGCTTTTACCCTTAATAATTGTTTTATATTATTTACACATGCTTGTGAAATATATTTTAAAGAAAAATGGAAAGAAAAATTTGAATCCAGGCGAGACACGAACTCGCGGCCACTGAGAATCTAATCCAGCCGCTCTTCCACCTGACTTTTTTCTTTCCATTTTTCTTTAAAATATATTTGACAAGCATGTGTGAATGCGAAATAATATAAAACAAAATGAATGAAACTAAAAAAATGAAATCTTATTTTTAATCGCCAATCCGCATGCCATGCGTGCGATTATGACATATTCCCTATGTTGGGGAGACTTTTTAGTCCAACAGTGGATGTCTTAAGGCTGAAATGATGATTATGATTTCTGATATGGATGATTACGATTGTAGAATAAATATTAAAGTTTTTTTTTTAATATCCGAAAGTACTGGGCTTAGTTTGTTGAAAAAACACGGTAATTTCTTCTATACCTATAGATTAAGGGAAAACCTTTAAAATGTCTATGGTATTTAGGGCAGTAGGTATAGGAAATCTCTCCATCGTACGGAAATTTATAAACGGGTCAATCTCGCACTTGGCCAATTTTTTCCTTACTGTTGAGTAAAATAACTGACAAGGGGTTAAACAGAGTTACAGTCCTTTTTAATTATTTTGTTTTTAATATTTTATGATTAATTTGTTTTAACATTATCATATTAGCTTTTATAGCATACTTACGGTTAGGGTTGCTAGGTCGCTTAACTTTATAGCCGGACATACCATCAAGTTTAGCCGGACATTTGGGTGAAAAGGCCGGACACCAGCAATAGAAGCAATCGGGTGTGCTTGGTGCTCGCTCGTTTAAAAATGTAGAAAACCTAACAAAAGCTTAAAACCCTATATTTTGGCCGGACACGCAATCAAAAGGCCTAAATATGTCCGGTTTTATCCGGACGCCTGGCAACCCTACTTACGGTTATACCAGCAGTCCAGTAATTAGTATCAGTAGTAAGTAAAAACATTACTCACACTTCGGATAGAACTATGGTGGAGAAATGAAAGGGCGTAAATATTATTACCTGTATTCAAATTGCAATCAGGTATTAAAAAAAAGACGTACAACGCTTATAAAAATAATAAATATATAATAAATATTGTTTATTTTATAAATTAAGGACACAACTAAGACTAACAAAAATAAAATGGTGACAAGGATGAATTAACTGTTATATATAAAAGTCTGTCTTATCGCAGCTGGTCGCACTGGGGAAACCACACCTTACAGTTACAGAATCGCCTGGGAACATCTGTCGTAGCCGCGTAGGCGAGCACGCCTCTTATTTAAATGTTATGACAAACACTTTCACTGTTGGTGGCCTATTGTCGGGTCTGTGATTCGTTTCGTATTCTTTGTTGCCGATTTTACAGTGCTGTTGTGTTTAATTATTTGGTGAGTGGGGTGTGGAGTGCTTCGGTAGATTAGGGTATTCGAATAGTAGGTACCTACAAACAGGTCTGGGGTCTCAACGGAAGGAAACTTTATTGCTGACTAGCTATACCGGCAAACTTCGTATTGCCTCAGGATGGAATAATGTGTCAAAGGTTTGATAGATACGGACTATTTGTATGGAAAAATGAAATTGTGGTTTTTATTATTTCTCTCCAATTTCTTTATATTTTCTACCTTTTAAACTTTCCCTGGACTTCCAAAAATCATTCAAAACCAAAATTAGCCAAATCGGTTCAGCCGTTCTCGAGTTTTAGCAAGACTAACGAACAGCAATTGTTTTTTATATATATCTTCTTCTATATATATAGATAGAAGAAGATAATATTCTCAAGAAGTGTAAAAATCAATTGTCGTTCATAGTATAGCTTTATAGCTAGCTAATGAACGGCAGGTGAAAGAAAAATTCGGCCACCGGGTATGGTCTTCTGTACCTCAGTTGGGAGAGCGACTGGACTAGATATATATCCCAGTGGTCACGTGCATCCCATCAAATAACGAAAAGTCACTTTTAACCCATCCTATTAAACTCAGCCGAGAAAATAATGAGCGATTCTCCACATCTCATTTCACGGTGCAAGCATCGTCATCAATCAGAAGTGATGTGCGAAGCTTGACCAGGTCACCTCCACAATCCGTAGTGCAACTGAACATCATGGAAATCGTTTTACGGACACATAGCTGAAATGTCACTGGAAGTGACATGATTATTTGACATTAGTTCCTGAATATGTAAAAGACAGTCCCTGTCATAAGATGTTGCATTCAAATGTGTATTTGGGTCACAGAGTGGAAGACCCACTTTGTGCTAAAAACTTAAGAAGGTATGTTAAAATCAAATCAAGGTACAATTTTTCTATAAAAAAAATCAAAATATTCGCTTGCCAGGCGTGGCGATGATGACATATTCCTCCCTTAATGACTCACCAGCCTTTTGTGAGCATCTTTAGGTAAGTATTTTGTTCAGCGTAAACGTCTTACAGCTAAAGTGTTCATGATGACGATATTTATATCTCTGTTTATCCCTTCAAGGAAGGATATCGTATTCTCCATACGCCCACTACTGGCCAAAGCCTTCCATATCTGTTTATCCCTTCAAGGAAGGATATCCTATTCTCCATACGCCCACTACTGGCCAAAGCCTTCCCTAAAGACACCTATTTCTTACTGGTGATAGAGTTCCAGTGTACGAGCTCGAGAACGTAGGCACCACCGCATTACCTTACCTATCGGCCGCCAAATGGTAGAGTTAAGCTCTATCGTGTTACGGTTAGATGGTAATGTATGACCCCGTAATAACTTATCTCAGAGACCTAACAACGAGTCAGGGGTGGCAATGCACTTGCATTTTGACCTCTGGTCTTTATGTAAGTGTCTAAAGGCTGCAGTCATCTTATCATCAACGTGAACTGCATGCCTGTCTGCCACCAACATAAAAAAATCAATGATACATTTCGGTAATAAAATCAATTCATACCACGACCCACACACTCGGAAAGTAATGGCGTGCAATATTTTACTATTTGTAATATATTAAATTTGGTCTGGCATCGGAATCACATTAAGCGGATTAGAGCAGCCATGTGTCAGAGATTTAGGAGTCGGCGTTCATTAGTGATTTTGTTTCCGCTATATTTCAATGGCGGGTGCTTTCATAGCGTAGAGTCGGTTTCATTCAACAGAAAGCCAGTGATTATTTTTATGACATGTAGCCTGGGTTGCACCACGACTTTTATTAAAATTAAGTTAAACATTTCACATGCTGCTCTTACTTATACAGATTTCCTTAAGTTAGAGAAGGATGCGCAATGTAACAATTACTTTAACTTTAACAAATGATGTGGTGCAACCTAGGTTTAGTGTGGAAAATATCTACTTTAAGTTCTGTAAACCTTATTGCAGAGGACAGTAAATGATTTTATTATTATATTCTTATATCCTCACATAATTTGGGGATTAGGCAGACCGGAACTGATCTATTTAGACGGCTAAAGCAATAACGTCGACTAAATTTAATTTTAATTTCTTACCTAACACCCTTATTCATAAACGTACATTAGATACGTTTTAGCTATAGAATGCTTTGTCTTTGTCAGTTGTATTGTCAAATGTGCAGGATAGAAAAAGACAAAGGAGAGATTAGCAACACTTTAGCTAAAATACGTTTATGAATAAGGGGGTGATTATCTAACTTGCATAATACAATTGAAGACATTTTGAAAAAACTTGAACATGGCTCAACTAACTTCTATACATCTATAAAAATAAATAAAATTAAAGTGTCTGTTTGTAATATTAAAACAAACGCTATTTACTTTTTTACTGGTGGTAGAGCTCCAGTGACGGAGCTCGCGGGCGTAGGCACCACCGCATTACCTGATTTACTTGCCGCTAAATGGTAGTGTTCAGCACTATCGTGTTCCGGTCAGGTGGTAATGTACGGCCCTGTAATTTCCGGCACAGAGGCATAACACCTTAGGTCTCAGGAGTGGTAACGCATTTGCATTTTGACCTTGGTCTTTGTGTGCGTGTCTATAGGCTGCAGTCATCATTTAACATCAATGTGAACTGTATGCCACTTCAATTACATAAAAAAAAAAATAAAAAAAAAACTAAATGCATATGTATGTTTACACGGTACATATACCAAAACAACATTTTTTACATTTTTTGTCTGTCTGTCTGTCTGTTCGGCGGAGCTAATCTTGAGAACGGCTGGACTGATTTTGACGAGACTTTCACTGGCAGATAGCTGATGTAATAAGGAGTAACTTAGGCTACTTTTATACTAGCTTCGCTTACGACTTCATCCGGGCAGAAACTGAACAATAATAAATTCTCATATTTTTAACAATCATATTTTTGTGTAAATTTGAATGGGAAACCCATCCATAAAAGATGATATAGATTCATAATGGGACCTGATAATACAAAATAAGTATACCGATATTTTATGAAGAAATTGATGAATAGGCACTGAAGCTCGAACGATTCAGGGACAGAGATTCTACGGTCTCTACGCATACAAGCACTTTGACGACCTGCAATGATATGGTCGTCAATAGGATAGTTTATTTTTAATGTTTCAATAATGGAGCTGGCGTCGAGGCGCGATGTTGATGAATCATCGATCACAACAAAGAGGAGTATGTCTCAGTTTGATGCTGTTAAAATACTATAGTGAGCAAGAGGCATCTCCATTCGCATTACATCTGCGATTGGCAGAAGATAAAGTGGCCGATTTCTCCGCAGTCCGCAACCCACCGAGCAGGTGCCACGACTGACCTTGTCAACTGCATATATTTTTCATACCAGCGAAAGTGCATGTTTGCATATAAAGAGATGTATGTACAATTGCTTGCGCTTGCATTGGATTAATATTTACTTTTTTGAGATTTATTTTGTATGTTAATTTGAAAATGTAAATAATAATTGCCAGGTCGAGGTTTAAAAAATATCGCTTGTTAAGAAAATGTTTAATTACCTTTTTTTTATGTAATAAAAGTGGCAAACAAGCATGCAGTTCACATTGATGTTAAGTTATGACTGCCGCCTATAGACACGCACACAATGACCGGAGGTCAAAATGCAGATGCGTTGCGACTCCTGAGGCCTAAGGTGTTATGTCTCTGTGCCGTACATTACCACCTGACCGGAACACGATAGTGCTGAACACTACCATTTAGCGGCAAGTATATTAGGTAATGCGGTGGTGCCTACGCCCGCGAGCTCCGTCACTGGAGCTCTACCGTCAGTGAATTACTCCACCACAATTGCGACAATTGCGAATTTTGGTTTCAACTATCAACTCGTTTAACATAAAACATTCGGTACTGGGCCTTCCTCATCTAGGTTCGGTCGGTTTTCACCAGATCGTCGGTCCACCTCGTGGGGGGCCTGCCTACGCTTCGTCTTCCAGTACACGGTTGCCAACTCTTCTGCCCCAACGGCCGTCAATTCTTCGAGTTATAGTTAGGATAGGTACACTGGTAAAAGTGCGACTAAACCAAGCGGATTCAATTGAACTATTTAACAAATTATAACATAATTCTCATAAGACCTCTGAGGTCAACAATGCAGAAACAATATTACGACGTAAACGCTGCATTAAGTATGTATTCATTAACAACAGGGTTGGATAATCGCATTTTACAGTTACTGAGGTCAACGCATCTCGTAGGGTTGAGAGATGATTTTCAAATTAATGTGTGTCAATTAATTAATGTGACAAATATCGATATTTGATAATGTCGAAAGTTTTGATTGATATCTTCATCATGCCACTATAATCATAGATAGAAAACCAAGGTAGGTACATAAACATCTCAATCATCCAATATTTATACTTTTCAATTCAATGAGGAAAAGAAGGAAATACCTATATACGAGTATAATCTTAACCTTAATATCTAAAAATTTTCATTTACTGCAATTTCCTAAAATTAAATGTTGATTTACAACCCCACCATTATATAGAAAACATTTTTTTTGTATTGCGTTATCAAATTTATTGAAAAACGTTACAAGAAATTAATCTCTTAATTACTTTTATTCGTGCAAAACAAGAGGCCTTATAAATGGCAACGAATTCTGCCTCTGATTTCTTTTTGTCTGTAGGCTGCAGCATTCACTTACCATACATGTTAACAGGCTTATTGGCAATCATCATTAGATGAAAAAATAGGTATCGATAATTTTATTGAAATTCGATAATATCAATTTTCTGATAATATGTCGTTGCAACCCTAATCTCGTGCGGTTTTATGTCCGTTTGCATACTGGTTGGACAGTTAAATAAGTTGAATTCCATCAGCCCATGATACAATTAAAGCTTGTCAAACGCGTCGGTGGTATTTTACCATGGTGAACATAACTTCACGTCTGTATTCCCCGAAGTGATAAGCAGATGTGGCATTCAAAAGTCATAACAAATGAAGAGTGCTTTTAACTGTTGATAGTGATTTTTCAGATCTTTCTCTGACTGAGGAGCTGACCCGTGTATGTACAATTTGGATATAGGATTGTCACAACGGTCGAAAACTGGAAATGTGGTTCTGGATTCTCAGGAAACGTGTAATATCTCGACTTTGAACGAACTGAAGGTCAAGCAAAGATTTGCAGCAATGTGGGCGGTAATTTTTATTGCATAACAGTTACATTTCATGTTACGTTTCATCAGTCTCTTGGACATCTGCACGAAGAGCTTCTTCTAGGTCACGATGTGCAATGGCCGATCTGGAGATTATTTAACAGGTAAGCCGTTGCAGACAAAAATTGTTCATCTGAGGATTTTTTTTTTCACTTATGGAGTGGTGTGACTGTTGTGTGTGTGTTTAACTGTACTGTTTTTTAGCTTTAACAAAAAGATCTTTTATTCGTTTCAAGAGTGGTCCCAGTCGTCGGGAGAAATATTTTTAATTTAACTTAATCCGGCGACTGGGACCGCGGTCCGAGTTGATTGCGGTCCCAGTTTGCGGAAACCTCGTTCGGTTGACTGACTACACTAGTGAACTAGCAGACTGCACAAGAAGAATTTTCTTCCAGTAGAAGAAAGTTCTTCCGCTAGTGGGCGGTGGGGTCGTCACGTCTCGACGCCGGATCATCGAGGTTACCAGTATTTTAAGAGAGGGGAGTTCCACCCCCAACGCCCCTTCGACCTTTTGTGCTTTGCACCTCAGCGATCTTCCACTCCTGACTATGGCATTGAATCTAATGAGATTCAATAACATAGTCAAACATCAATTAATCTTATACCCACACATAGTCAACGCAATCCCAGAAAATCAAATCAAACAAATGGGAAAATCCACAGCATTAGGCAATCAATCTTGTAAGAATTAGTGTTATCTGCAGGTCAATATATCTTCCGTCTTAAATTATGAGGGTAAATAATGGGTGTGTTTCGAAAACACAACAAGAAATATATTGCTTATTATTTTCGTTCTGGAAACAGTAATTGATTTTTATTTTATGTGTATTTATAGGTAGACTAGCTGTTGACATCCACGAAGCCGCGGCTTCGTGGATGTCATATGTTCTTTCTCAAAGTCAGCTTTATCACTGTACCAAATTTCATTAAAATCGGTTCAGTCAATTGGACGTGAAAAGGTATCAGACAGACAGACAGAGTTACTTTCGCATTTATAATATTAAGTAGGGATAATACAAAATAAAATTTTAATCCGATTAGGTAATTTGCCCGTGCAAAGCCGCGGCAGGCCGCTAGTAATCATATAAACGTAGCAGTTCCTAACTCTATGTATGTGTAAAACCAAATCGATGAGCCGATTGTGATGAAATTCACCAGGTTGATTGTCCGAACACAACATATAATTGTTTTGACAAACCATACCATAAACCGTACGCGGACAGTGAAACCATGGAGGACCCCAAGAAAGGACATAGGCTTCTTTTCATATCAAAATCCAATAACCCGCAGACGAAGTCACAAGCAACAACTAGTCTTCTATATATCTACTCAAAGACCATAGGTATGTATAACGTGTCATATCCAGCTTAATTGCTCAAATAAATTGTACAACTTTCTCGGGTCTAACACAAATACAAATGTAATTAGACCCTTGGGAATATTTGACTATAACTAAACAGATTAGGGACTCGTGAAACATAAACGAAAGTGACCAGCACCTGTTTGGATACGCCAATTTATGAATAGAACGCATATAAAACTTTAAGTTTTGGGACATTTTTAAAAAATTGTACGAGTATATTGACATCTTCTGCTGACTTCGTCCTCGTTATTATTTAACCGAGTTTTTTATTGAAATAGGTTAAAAGGTTAAAGTGATAAGCTCTGTTTTTCCCTGAAAGGATAGACGGAGGTGTAGGTACGTATTCGTATATTTATGCATAAAACCAGAATCCTTCGAGTCGGATACAGGTAAAAGATGGGAAGCCTTAATATTTATCACGAACACACATTACCAATTTCCAAAGCATCGCAAATCTTCTTCATTGGAGTAATAATTTATGTAAGTATGTATCTTCACTCCAGGTCTCATTAGGTAGAGTGTGAAGCGCCAGATATCCCGGTGTCGGTCCCGACACACCTCTCGTGCCTCATCTATAGGAGTGATAATAATATCACTATACTCCGGCCCGGGAATAAACATTGACCTCAGTTACTACCTAAACCTACTTCTAGTAAAGGCCTAAGCCCAAGCATCCGAGGCATTGAGAAACAGGTAGGTATACCTGTTGAAGTAGAATGTTTCCTCACCAAATTACGTCAAAATTTAACGTATGTATTTAAATTTCATTAGGCATTTGTTGCACGATTGAATATCAAATTTCCTTTCATATTTATTCCTAGTATGATGCATATTAACGCATTATATACGAGAAATATATACGTAACTTCACGCCTGTAATCCCCGAAGGGGAAGGCAGAGGTAAATGCATGCATTCAAGCATACATGCAAACACCCACGATTCGCCGGTTAAGTTTTTGGTCCATGTAAAAGGTGGCGAGCCTGTTGACATCTCCGGGCACATTACCAAACTTCGAGGTACTTAGAAATTTCCATAAAATGGATAAATCCCAATAGAACCAGAAAAGGACTTTACACCATTATCTCTGATAACCCTCTACCCGGGAATCGAACCCAGAACCTCAGCGTAGTAGTAGTGGCCTGCTACCACTAGGCTACCGAGGTACCGAGAAATATATATATACAAGGATATCAGGCGCTCCACGCTCTCTGCTTAGTTAGGGACCTGGCATGAACATACATACACATACGATAAAATAAAAAAATAGGTTACCGACATTCTGGGTTAACTTTAATTATATATGTAAGAGTTACACTCGCGTTAACACCAAGCCTTTTTCTGGCGAAAAAATCTCGCTCGCATCGTGTAATAAAAACGAACGAATATAAAGAGAACATTTCGCCTGATTACATCCACAGATACGAGGTGTGAATTAAGTGTTGTTTATGTGAGCTAGCTTCATTACATTGGGTTCCGTACTGGTACTGAACCAAGAAATTGCTCATAAATCTGTTTTAACAATACTTCGAGGTGAATTTAGATAGAACTAGTTTTTTTTTAAACTTATCTTAGTTTTAATCACTTGATTTAAACTCCAATGTTTCAGGTTAAAGAGTCTAAGTAGCTTCATGATAATAGGTCATTTCTACTAAGCCTGGAGTGATTCTAACACAGTGGTAACCTGGATTTTGATAATTTGGTCGATGGCTATTAATAGGTTCACTGTATATCTTTTAAGGAACTCAAAAAAACGTAAAACAAACTTGTGCCCGTTATATTTTTTCTGAAAAGACTTACTGAAATGAAACTTACCTTTGTGCAAACCCTGTATTACTGCTGGTTAGAGTTCCAGTCGGAGTTCCAAGACAGGCACCACCGCATTATGTATGTGGTGGTGCCTCTATCTTGGAGCTCCGTCTACTTGCCGCCAAATGGTACTGTTCAGCTCTATCCATGTTCCAATTAGATGCCTTAATAATTTTCACGGGCTAAACAACTCAAGCCTCAGTGGGTGGCAACGCATTTTCATTTTGTCCTCCGGTTTATGTGTGATAGATGTTTAAATGCTACAGTATTAACTTGCCATCAAGGGGAACTGTTCGTTGAGTAAATGTGCAGCCTTACCTGTGTTACCAGCTTACTGAGGAAATTCGTTAAATGAACCTTTATAAACCCAAAGAAAAATAAAGAAACGCATTCTCAGTACAAGCCGAGTTAATTTTCGTGTAGTGTTTATTTTAACCCCGGTCCGTTTAAAGTACAATATTTATCGTCAATAAATGTGTCCTTGCGTTTGGATACTTTATAAAAAGCACTCCATAGTAATGCGGCAACAAATCCGTTGACGCATTTATGTTCGCCGGGTTGATAATCTTTTATTTATGGTGATATTAAATTTAAAAAGGTATTCCTGATAGTTGAGAATTGAATTCCATTATTTTGTTGCATGCAATATATATATATATATATATATATATATATATATATATCTATATATATATATATTGTATGCAACTAATGCATATAATGTTGAATTTTAAGCCTTATTTCAATAAGAAATAAATGTTATTACAGATTTGAACTAAGTCTGTTTAAGACGTATAACATCACATCACAATTGCATTTTACTAAGGGTCATTTCAGAGGTAGATGTCGTACGTTTAAGCATTCGAGCTTTTGTAAGCCTCGAAGATATGTGCATCATATACTCACAATTTGTTAACTAACTATTCTTCTATTACTACTATTCTTCTATTATACTACTTCTATAACTAACTATTTTCCTTTGCCGTAGAGCCATCGTAGTTCTATCATAGTTCTATTACATGATTGTTACCTTTATGGAATTACATATAAAATCCTTAGTATCCGTCGAAAGGTCGTTAAAATTCTACCACATGAATATTTGTACCAATAAATACAATTTCTTTTGGACTGGTTTTTCGTTTTCCTTGTATAATTCGTCTGGACTGACATTCCATATCCAAGCTCAAATCACTGAAAGTGTTATGAAATTGAACCAAATGTATGCATACTCTAAGATAAGATTTAAAAAAGTCTAGTAGAATTTATTATGTATGGAAAATTTTGAAATAAATAAACTATGCAGTATTTTTTCCTTTGTTTTTCTTTGGTAATTCAACTTTTTGAGCCGATACAACCAATAACATCAAGAGGCGAGTTACTGATCTTAAGAGATAAGCGTGAGATTAAAAAAAAAAGTCATTAAAAGTTCTATTCATCGATAGATGGCAAAACTAAAAAATATCACCGCTGGGCCGGTCGGAGTGGAGGTGTTAGGTTATTTTCGTTACGGAATTTTTGGATTTGGTCTCCACGCTCAAGGCCCGCGATGGAAGGTATGCAATAGTTAAAAAAATATGTAGAGCAAGGACTTTACCCGATTAAAACAATACGTTCTTCGAGGGATCAGAAATTCTATCCCCAAACCCAAAACTGTCAACTATGACGAAAAAACGATGTCAAAAAATGTCCCACATATGTCACACAAAATCATAGTCATACTACCCACCGAAGGGCCGTCAAAGTTCCGTCACATGGTAATTTGTACGAAAGTAAAACCGTTTCACTTTCCACCGCGGGTTCACGTTCACGCATAACCAACTATTATGGGTGATTATGACTTTCGTTGTTACTGAATATGTTAATTGCTTTTTATCTCGAGCGATCGGTTTGCTCGCGAAGTGATAAAACACGTGTTTCGATGCGCGAAAGCATAATTTGTTTAAGTACATTTTTTTTAAGGATTCCGTACCTCAAAAGAAGAAAACGCAATCGTTATAAGAATACTCGTGTGTCTGTCTGTCTATTTGTCCGTCTGTCACAAACGATAATTCTCTGTGAGAACTATTGCGAGTGTCTTGCATTCGATACACATATTATATTATTACGTAAATCCAATCCTATGACTCAATCCATTCAAAATCCACAGAATCTTGAAGATCTTCATTTCTGAATCGATCTCACAGGTAAGCTCCGAGCATAGCTTTCTGCGTTACCTTGAACCTTCTTATGAGACCCATGACACACCGCGGACACTCCGCCAAAATTCCATACAAACGCTTAATTTGGTTTCTATCCATCAGTGACGTGTATTTACACGCGCACCTGTGTGCGTAGCACGTACAAAATACCAACCGTCGCCCATAAGAGAGGAAGGGGTTGTGTATGTGTGCAAATCGGGCGGGACGTCGAAGTGTCCATTCTATACGTAGTATTATTACATATTCTCTGCCTGATGAGCGATACAACTTAATCATTTTTATCTACAATTGACCTACGAATGTTTGGAGAAATTGAAAAATACAATACGGAACATCAGCATAATAATAGTGGCCTGCAACATCTACACTACCAAGACAGGTATTTCGTTCTTTGTAACTCATAGTACTCAAAATTGTATTCAATCTGCCGAATGTTAATAGAGCATCAAACACAGTCCGTAAGGTCTCGCTTTTAGCAATAAACAGCGATGTTATCCTGTTTACAGCCCGTGAAAGATTGCGCTACCCAACAATGTGATACTACTCGTAATTTGATCCTTGGAGACTGTTGCTGATGTTTTAAGACTACAACGATCGCTAATAACTCATCTCTCACTATTGACACTTATAAAGCAATTTTAAAACATTCTCCGTGCTAGAGATAATTCGTAATATATTTTCGTTCGTTAAAACACTAGTTAACTACTTTTAATAACTTATTCACTCACAGTACCTATTCAAAATTTTACTCAATCCACCTGTAATATAGTCTGTAATAGATTGTAATATCTATATTTGTAATAGTCTATGCTCACATGTCAATGTAAGTCACATGACAGGTGACAGCGACGGAGGTATATAAGTCGTGTGATTGTCGTGTGACTGGACCCCTCGTCCTCTTACTTCCACGGCAAAATAATATTAAGTAAGACTAACAGTGGTTCAAGACAATAAACAAAACGCAAGTGTGCTTTGATAAATATCTTTTATTTAAATACCGAAAAATAACTAAACAATACACCACCAAAGTGTTAAGAGACATCAAACCCAGTCCGTAAGGTCCCGCTTTTAGCAATAAACAGCGATGTAATCCTGTTTACAGCCCGTGAAAGATTGCGCTACCCAACAATGTGATACTGATTTAGCCCTTGGAGACTGTTGCTGAAGTTTTAAAACTACGCTACAAAGATCGCAAATAACTCTGCCAGCGAGATTAATATACACACAGGCATCCGTAACAAACAGTCGTTTTCAAATTGATTTGATAGATATTTCTATGAGACGTTTCCATGTAATCTGTTTTTTTTTTAATGTAATGGAAGTGACAAACAATCATGCAGTTCACATTGATGTTAAATGATGACTGCAGCCTATAGACACCCACACAAAGACCAAGGTCAAAATGCAGATGCGTTACCACTCCTGAGGCGTCAGGTGTTATGCCTCTGTGCCGGAAATTACAGGGCCGTACATTACCACCTGACCGGAACAGGACAGTGCTGAACACTACCATTTAGCGGCAAGTATATTAGGTAATGCGGTGGTGCCTACGCCCGCGAAGTCCGTTACTGGAGTTCTACCACCAGTAACATGTCATGTTACTATGTGACAGTTTGGTAAATTGACTTCTGCAAACTGGAACCGTGCTACCAAGGGGAGTATCTTGTCTAGCAGTTAAGTACATATAGGTTCACTGAAAGAGTAGAGATAGGAGAATAGAAACGCTCCGAATAGCTTCGTGCTACGAAGTGGAGCTTTGCGCTTTGCTTTTTTAATTATTAGGAATCAATGATACCAACTTACTCGGAGGTACATTAGAATTAAGAAGAAACGAGATTTGACGCCTGTAATCCCAGAAGGGGTAGGCAGAGGTAAATACATGCATTTAAGCATACATGTAAACACCCACGATTCGCCGGTTGAGCCGTTTTTGAGCCATGTAACAGGTGGCGAGCCTGTTGCCATCACCGGGCACATTACCAAACTCCGAGGTACCTACTGAAAAACTTCCAGAAAATGGAATAACCCTAATATAACCAAAGATAAAGGATTTTAATCCGTTATCTCTGGTAGCCTCCGACCCGGGAATCGATTCCAGGACCTCCAGCGTAGTAGTAGTGGCCTGCTACCACTAAGCTATGTCTGAAATGCTAAGTTGGTGTCCTTGCTTCGATTTGCCATTGTCCTTGCTTCATTTTTGACGTGATAACTGTCTTTTGAGTCGGAAGCGAATCGATCGCCGGCTGCAAGCACGAAAAAATGTCACGTTTCGCCCGAACCAAGGGTGCAAGCGAGTGCGCGGAACAAGGAATAGAGAGGCATGATTGATCTTGATTGATATTCTTACGTAAAACTATCAGCAGTTTTTTTTTAAGTTAATTATGTACCAGTTTATAATATGCATTAAGATGTCAATAGGAGGTTAGGTCCCGCTTTTAGCAATAAACAACGATATAATCCCGATAAAAGTCCGTGAAAGATTGCGCTACACGACAATGTGCTTACTTTGTTTAGATCTGACGTAAAAATGTTAGTTTATTGGTAGTAAGATTTTTCGAGGAATCCACATTGGTGTTACTTCGATATTTTATTATCCAGAGTCTTTGGTAATAAACCGGAATGCTTTTAAATATGTCTATATGTAATACTCTGTAATGTAATACGCTGGGGGTCCTGGGTTCGATTCCCGGGTCGGGGGCTATCAGAGATAATGGTTTAAAATCCATCATCTCTCGTTCTATTGAGATTTTACCATTTTCTGGAAGTTTCCCAGTACCTCGGAGTTTGGTAATGTGCCCGGAGATGGCAACAGGTTCGCCACCTGTTACATGGGCCAAAACGTAACCGGCTAGTCGTGGGTGTTTGCATGTATGCTTGAATGCATGCATTTACCTCTGCCTACCCCTTCGGGGATCACAGGCGTGAAGTTACGTACGTTTTTATATGTAATATATGTAGGTATTTTCTATAATTTTTGAGAGTTAATTTGTTCTTTTTACTATGAGGCGCGCATGGGCCCGTGGCTGGTGTAGATCGGAACGATCTACTCGGTTAAGCGATACGGGCGCGATCGCGTGTTTGATGGGTAACCGCTAGTGGCAAATATAAATGCGCGTTTCCGTGCTTCGGAGGGCACGTTAAGTCTGGTCAAGGCTGGTCCTGGTTGCTATTGATAGATAGCAGTCGTTAAACTTTGTCGGAGGTCCTCGATAGCAACCGGGACCGACCGGGCTTAACGTGCCCTCCGAAGCACAAGAACGCCCATTTTAATTTTCCACTAGTGGTCACCCATCACACACCCGACCGCGCCCGTATCTCTTAACCAAGTAGATCGCTTCACCAGCCGCGGACCCATGCGCGTTTCATAGTAAAAAGAACAAATGAACGCAATACGAGATTTCCACGCCATATGAACATAATTAAGCGCGTTGTTCACATGCGTGATTCGTATATAGAGTATGTACTACGGATGCATGTTCATCACACTGTATTTATCTGAAGCAAAAGATACCACACCACAACCGTTACGTACTTGACTACGTACTATCAACTATGTATGTATTCTTTTAAGAATCAAGAATATAAAGTTGCAAAAAGCAATAAATAAAAATTCGCACGTAGTGTGAGCTAAACGAAAACCTCCCACAAATCCATTAAAAATATAAATAAAAGAAAACGTGTGAAACATTAAGATAACCAATTTAATTATCACCTATTGAGAACGATATAGACGATGAAATGAGGGGTTCGCGTGCGAAATATCACAGGATTGACAGTGAAAGTGATTATTCAAACTTGTGTGAAAATGACAAATGTAAAGCTTACAAAGAACATTGAATCAAAAGAATAGTACGTGATACAGTCGCCCATTACAATGCTAGACAATTCGACGGTAGAAAAGATTACTTGGGATATTAAATTCTTAGTCATGTGCTGGTGAAAATTATGTAATGTACTTGAATGTTATCCCTAAATAATCTTTTTTTCACCTATTTGAGCAGTAAACTAAAGCCGACTTAAGATAAGAAAGATTTTGATACTGATGAATATTGAGTTCGATGCATCACTAGCGCGACACGTTTCTTACTTATCTTTTATTTAAGATACTTAGGCACACTGAGCTACAAGTATGTAGGCAACGCTTTAGATAAAATGCTGTCTACCAAAATGATGACCAGTATTTATGTAGTTTTTTTTTATTGACTAAGTTATTTATTTTAGTCTCAGTTATTTATACATGGCGGATCAAGTTCATCCAAGTATTTGACTCTAAAATCTCCATTACTTCTGATGGCACATAAAGTTCTTATCCCAAGTATTCGATTCTACAATCCAACCAGGGCGTTGGAAATGTGCAAAGGGAATGCTTACTGTAAAATAGCTCACCGATGCCCGCCCGGGGTGCGGGTCGAGCGGGCGCGCACAGCGCTAGCAGCGCTAGCGTCCACCACCATGACATCACAACCACACCTGGAACCAAGGAAAAAGGAGTTATAGATCATTGCATAAAAAAGACTGCATATAAAAAAACAATAAAAACATAAAAAAACATAAAAGGAAGGGCTAAAAAGCACACAAAAAAATGAATGGCCCCCCACAGCGAGTTGCCCTGCGTGCCACAATCCCCCTAATCCGACCACGCCCCCGACGTTTCGGGGGCAGATAGACCCGGGGAAGGCGGGCTACACCTCGACCCCCGAACCATCCCCTTTCTCTGTTACGCTTCACGTGTGGAGGGAGGGATGATGATTATTAGTAAGTAAAAAAGACTACTGGTGATTGACGGCTGTTGGGGCAGACAATATGTAATAATACTACGTATAGATTGCACACTTCGATGTCACGCCCGATTTCCCCGCCCGATTTCCCCGCCCCACCCAACCTCCTCCCCTCTTATGGGAGACGTTTGGTATTCTCTACGTGCTACGTACACAGGTGCACGTTTAAATACACGTCACTGATTGACGTCTGTGTAATAGAGACCAAATAAAGCGTTTGTATGGCATTTTGGCGGAGTGTCCGCGGTGTGGTTGGAGTTTGAGTTCTTGATACGTACGATCGTGTACCGGTTGTTCAGCAGTGAACGTGAAATGATGATGATGATCAACCGTTAAGGAGGCCCATTTGAGGTGTTGAGTATCCAGGTTGAAGATCAAAAGATGTTTTATGCTATGACAGTGGCAATACTGACGCGATGGTAAGTGAATACGGCAGCCTTAACATCATTTACGCAAAAAAGGGAAGAAGACAGATCTCATTATGTCAAAAACCGTTGCCATTTTCCTGAGACTCAAGTTGTTTTGCACCTGTACTTGTCTTGGCTTTACATTAGGTACCACTTTACTGAATAGCCACAGTTGGTAGATTATGTCATGCTCAAAATGATTCCTACATCTTCAAGCAGTAATTAGATCCGTACTACCAGTATGATATTTCCAAGATTGTCACCATCGAAACCTGAACACGAATATCAATAGACCTTTCAACCTATTTGAATCAGATTCCTAAAATTAATCCCCAACACTACGACAAAGAGAGCCGAAGTCATATCTTACGACAGGCCGTTGATTGCACCTCAATCCTATTTTATATGTCCTGCAATAAAAAGGCATTATACTTTACTTAACTATTACAACTTTCACTAAGCGATAACTAGAAATTGAGACTTAATTTATGTCTGCTGAAATAATGTTAACGATCCATAATAATGGTCTCATCCTCAGAGTTACGAATATAATAGCAACAGGCACTTACACGCTTCGCAGGCAAATAAAATAAATCATCGTATAGACATTCCAAGACATTTGTAAGTAGAAATTAAATGCAAATCAAATATCTATTTAACCAAATTCATACAACTCGATCTTTAAACTCACGAACAAGCAGCGACCATTATTATGATTTATACCACATAGCTTATGGCCCAGTTCCATAAAACGTGCCTTGGAACGGCTCGATAAGATTGGAAAGCACCTGTTTTTAATAACTCCATGGAACTATAACAATTCGTAACAGTGCAATAACACTGTGGGTAAGTAGGTAGTTAGTCTGATAATTTATAGGTTAGTGTTCCACTTTTAATAAATAGATTGTCCATTTCTTTTCGAAGATTTGCTGACAGGATTAGAACCTAAGACTTCTAAATAAACGCTTCGGTTTCTTTATGAATAGAAACCGAAAGATCGCCACACCTGATGCTGGCTTTTTCCTCAAATATTTATTGAAATAAATAGCATCCTTGCTGTATGGGACACATGCATTTTTATAATGCACCGTCGGCACTTTGCCGCCGCGCATCGGTTTACGTATAACGCAATAATTCAGTTCACGTGCGGTCACCATAAACACCGGTTCTCATTTACCAATTTACCATTTTACCAGTTCGCGTCGGGTTACCATTCCACGCGTGCTATCTTACCATCTTTTACCATTACCATTCAGTTCACGTGCGGTCACCATAAACGCCGGTTCTTATTTACCAATTTACCATTTTACCAGTTCGCGTCGGGTTACCATTCCACGAGTACTATATTACCATCTTTTACCATTACCATTCAAGTTCACGTTCGGCTACCATTACCGCGTGTGCTCCCGTATTTATTCCGGCTACTTAATTGTACCATTTGCACCATCATTATAATAAGTTACCAGTAATAAACCATACCGTATCTAATCCTAATCTACGTCTTTATATTTCTCCTCCAACAACCCAAACACTTGCTTTATTACATAAGAATTAAAAATGTTGTCTTAAATATTCTAGCTAATAACTGAAGCTATGCCTGAAGTATATTTAAAATACCTATGTATTGTAAGAATACTTTACATCACCGCGCATGAGTACAAAACAGCGTAGATCTAAATAAAAATGAGCCTAGCCTTTAAATGGAGATGTTAGATTAAAATTCCACATAAACACATACCTACTTATTGTCCTCAATAAAACGCGCGACAGGCATGTAAGATTCAACAATGTAACCAAAGTATAAAGTGTTAAGTACACGAGAACTAACGTAAATTTCTACTTTACGCTACAGCGTCAGCTACTTTAATTTAATATTTTGATAAACGTCAAACTCCATTTAAGCTCATCTCACCGTAATATCAAAGTTCAACAAGATAATATGACTGAAAATAACAACGAACTTGAACCTCATAAAACTTCAGCGTCGCGATCACATTGTACGCGAAGTTATCTCCGAAGATAACGAGCGACATACTAATGAGTTTGACTTGTTACTACGATGAATTCACGTTACAAGAACTTCTAATTTTAAGTTATATATTGAAGACTAGCTGTGCCCGCGACTTCGACCGCAGCGATTTTTTTTCAATATAATAACCACCATCCATCACCATCAACACCACCAACACCAACGCCACCAAAGCCACCAACGCCACCAAAGCCACCGACGCCACCAACACCACCAACGCCATAAACACCACCAACAACACTAACAACACTAACACCACCAACACCACCAACACCACCAACACCACCAACACCACCAACACCACTAACACCACCAACACCACCAACACCACCAACACCACCAACACCACCAACACCACCAACACCACCAACACCACCAACACCACCAACACCACCAACACCACCAACACCACCAACACCACCAACACCACCAACACCACTAACACCACCAACACCACCAACACCACCAACACCACCAACGCCACCAACACCACCAACACCACCAACACCACCAACACCACCAACACCACTAACACCACCAACACCACCAACACCACCAACACCACCAACACCACCAACACCACTAACACCACCAACACCACCAACACCACCAACACCACTAACACCACCAACACCACCAACACCACCAACACCACCAACACCACCAACACCACCAACACCACCAACACCACCAACACCACCAACGCCACCAACACCACCAACACCACCAACACCACCAACGCCACCAACACCACCAACACCACCAACACCACCAACACCACCAACACCACCAACACCACCAACACCACCAACACCACCAACACCACCAACGCCACCAACGCCATCAACACCACCAACACCACCAACACCACCAACACCACCAACACCACCAACACCACCAACACCACCAACACCACCAACACCACCAACACCACCAACACCACCAACACCACTAACACCACCAACACCACCAATAGCCCCATTACCATTTTATATTACAAACAGACACTCTAATTTTGTTTATTTGTACAGATGTACAGATGAAGTAGAAATTGGAAGTATAATTGAAAGAAGGGCGAAGTTTTAGATACACAGGCAGAATACGTGGAGTTACTTAAGAATTCCACTCGCTTAGGTACCTTGCATACGCAAAAGCTGAAATGAGCTACATTTTAAGAAGGCCCTGTGATAAAACCACCAACGATCCATTTGATGAAACATTAACCTGTCTTTCAACATTTTTTTTATTTCTATTTGGGTTCTAGTGTCGAGCACAAAGGGGTAGGCCGCATTTCCTTTCAAATGAAGGGTTTCAATTTTTACTGGTGGTAGAACTCCAGTGACGGAGCTCACGGGCGTAGGCGCCACCGCATTACCTAATATACTTGCCGCTAAATGGTAGTGTTCAGCACTATCGTGTTCCGGTCAGGTATGGCCCCGTAATTTCCGGCACAGAGGCATATCACCTTAGGCTTCAGGAGTGATTACGCATCTGCATTTTGTCCTTGATCTTTGTGTAAGTGTCTATAGGCTGCAGTCATAACTTAACATTTTAAATGAAGGGTTTTTCCCAGTGTCGGAGCGGGCGTAGGCGCCACCGCATTACCTAATATACTTGCCGCTAAATGGTAGTGTTCAGCACTATCGTGTTCCGGTGGTAATGTGCGGCCGTCAAGTGGTAATGCACTGTCCTGTAATTTCCGGCACAGAAGCGTAACACCTTAGGCTTCAGGAGTGTTAACGCATTTACATTTTGACCTTGGTCTTATTGTGGATGTCTATAGGCTGCGGTCATCACTTAACATCAATGTGAACTGCATGCTTGTTTGCCACTTCGATTACATAAAAAAGGTGATGAAGGTATGTAGCACTATCTTAATGGCCTTCGCCTTCTGGCGCCCATCGTTAATTCCCATCCAGTAGAAGCGCCCCTGGCGCTTCTACTGGATGGGAATTAACGACGATTAATGAAAATTACCATTTAGCGGCAGATAAATTGGGTAATGGTGCCTACGCCCTCGAGCTGAACCACCAGTAAAATATACAACGTGTAACAGGATTGAATGTACAACCCGAAACTAGTTAGTTCAGAATCGATAACCGAATCGATTTCAGACATTTTTGATAATGGTAATATTTTGTCCCAAAATAAATTAAAATTAAGGACATTATGGTCACCCATTTGGTGAACAGTCAATACAAACGAAAATGAGACTAACGTCTATCCAAAATAAAATGCTAGTCTCAGCAAGTTCATTAGAACTCGTTGAGACGTGCTTTTTATTTTAAATAAAAATAATTTTATTACTAGCGAGTTTTAAATAAGGGTACCCAAGTTACGCTACATCACTTTTTTCGGTTCGTGTTTTATGTGTAACCGTAGGTAGAGGTAGGATAAGTATGCATAGGGTGCGCATACTGTTCGTACAAATTGAGGACAACTTATTTCTTAAATAAATAATATTAAATACATAAACATGTAATTTTAATTCATGTATTATGATTATAACTCGATTTTCTAATCGATGTGTTAGATAGTGTGCGTTATTCCCGTTACACGTTGTATATACATATTAATTTCCGTATTTCAATACACATTCTGTGCGCAGATCAAATGCCAGGAAATCGTTGCATAACCACCGCGGAAACAGTTCCGTCGTGTATAAAGTAAACACATAGCTTGGAAAGTTCACAACGACATTTCCCGGAAAACGGAGTTAGGAAAACAATTTTCCACAGCAATTTTCCGAGCGGTCTTTGTAGAAATGTCATTTCAATCAACGACAAAACAGAGTTGGAGTTGTATTGTGTTGTAATCTCGTTGTTGCAACTTTGGAAACTCGTTGGGTCATGATGAAAACTTTGGGTAAGTACGAAAAAGTTTTACGTTATTCAATCGTGTTTTAAGTTGAATTATATTTTCAGATTAATTGTCGGATCTGGATTTTTTTCTTTCTTTTTATTTCTTAAAGTGGCAAACAAGCGTGCAATTCACATTGATGTTAAGTGATGACTGCAGCCTATAGACACCCACACAACGACCAAAGACCAAAATGCAGATGCGCTGCCACTCCTGAGGCATTAGGTGTTATGCCTTTGTGCCGGAAATTACAGAGCCGTACATGACCGAACACGATAGTGCTGAACACTACCATTTAGCGGCAAGTATATTAGGTAATGCGGTGGTGCCTACGCTCGCGAGCTCCGTCATTGGAGTTCTACCACCAGTGGACGAGCGATTTTTTGACGAGTGTCCTTAATAGTCTTATAGACAGCGGATTCTGTACGCTCCGAACCGTCTGGCCGTGTGTAGAGGAGTCCGGCGGACATAATTAGATATTATTAATCAAGCCCGATGCGGTCCGCACGCGCAGATTTGGTCTTGTGTGTTATTGCTACGAGTATAATAGATGCTTATAGGCAATAGTATTTACTTACTATCAACGTGAACTGTAACCTGTTTGGCTGTCTGTACTGTCAATACTTTCAAAGAAATAAAAAACCACTGTAACCTGTTTGTCTGTCTGTACTGTCAATACTTTCAAATAAACCAATTTCAGAAAAACCATTACTAATATTTCAAAGCGATTTTTACGTCAGTATTATGATTTTTTTTTATGTTAAACGATTGACAGTCAAGCAGACGGGCCACCTTATAAAAGTAGTCACCGTCGCCTATGAACATTTGTAACATCAGGGGAGTCGCCAACGCGCTGCCAGCCCTGAAGGACTCTTTTGACGCCATTTTTGAAGAACCCCATATTGTAGCACCGAGGGAACACCTCAGAGGGAAGTTCATTCCACAATTAACACGTTCTGGGCAAAAACGAACGTGAGCACCGCACCGTTGAACATTGCCAGGTGTCCAGTCGGTGAGGGTGGAACTTCTCTCTTCGGCGGGTAGTACGGTGTAGGAAAAGAGACGGTACCATGTCGAACAGTTCAACAGAGCACTCGGCATTGTAGAGACGGTATAAAACGCAAAGACTCCCAATGTCTCGTCGCAGGCTCAGATGTTCGAGCCTGTCAGTAAATCCTGGGTCGTTAACACTACGAAACGGCGCGCCTTTGTAGGGAGTCAAGTGGATCATGGTGGATTCTCACAAAAAATTATTTCCATTCAATAGCAATAAGCCATTTTGTATTAGGTACATGACACTTTTCGATCAAGCATTTATTTGTTGAAAAAATTAAGTATGGCCCCGTAATAACTATCACAGAGACACAACTAAGGTATCTTGTGTTGCTGCACTCGACACTTAATATCAATATTAGCTGCATGCTTGTTTGCCACCTATTTACATTAAAAATTAAGATAACAAGATAATATATACGCGTGGGTGAAGTGAAAGTAATGAATTTATAAGTGCAAGTGAAAGATCTTTTACAATCGACACACAATGTACATGTATACATATTCTTATACGTAACATATTTATGAATAAGTATCTAGTTAACTTAATTTTTTAAGCTATTGTTTTCCTGTTCAGAACTAAACGTGTTAGTAGATATATTAATGCGGAAACATATTAATGGTTGTTATTATTATTATTTTTTTGTTTTTTTAATTATGGCATCGCTTTTACGCATATTGCCAGTGTCAAGTAAAACGATATTTCATATTTATTTTAGCAGCGTAAAAGTTAGTTTAATAGTCATCAAGTATAATATGCAAGTATCAAGTATATAAGTTATCAGGTATAATATGTCAGTCAAGTGAGTTACAGTGAAATTATTCGAGTAAAGCGATGGCTACTTTACCAGAACATTTACAATGAAGTTTTGGAGGCAACCTGAAAGGTCGTGTTTTTGCACTGTTATTGTATTTCACTATACACGGGCACTGTAATAAACCTATACCAAACAAAATGCCACCAAACTTTATTCAATATAACTTAAAAATACACCAAGAAAATGAAATAAAATAAGAGCACCACACGCCTCTTTCAAGGTTCCCGCCAAAACCTCTAATTGTTGTTAGTTTTTAAGAAGTGTTTTACATTGTTATGTCAACTGTTTGTTTTCTTAAATAAATAAAAATAAATAAATAAAATAAATAAATGTAGTCGACTCACGTATGGGCGTTAATACTGAAGAAAGTTCAGCCTTAAGATTAACGCACACTTATGGAAGTCGAAAGCGTTAAATGAATCAAATTTGACGAGACGTTACATGTATATTTTTCTTCGCCATAGCTGAAGGTTGTTGTGATCCAGAAACGCCTTAGTCAAAGTGTCAGCCTATTTATCTACGAATAAATAGGCTGACGTTATAGTACAGTATAGAAGACTTTAAAATTAATTTCTTTCGTCGTTCGCCTCGTTTATGAGTCTAGTAGAGTTTTAATGTTTGCAAAGAATAAACTCGATGCGGACAGTGGATTACTTAAGCTATCAATTGGTTTGAACTATTTTACTGGTGGTAGAGCTCCAGTGACGGTACTCGCGAGCGTAGGCACCACCGCATTACCTAATATGCTTGCCGCCAAATTTTAGTGTTCAGCACTATCGTGTTCCGGTCAGGTGGTAATGTACAGCCCTGTAATTTTCAGCACAGAGGCATAACACCTTAGGCCTCAGGAGTGGTAACGCACCTGCGTTTTGACCTTGGTCTTTGTGTGGGTGTCTTTAGGCTGCAGTCATCACTTAACATCAATGTGAACTGCATGCTTTTTTACCACTACGATTTCATAAAAAAAAACTGCACGCTTGTTTGCCACCATCATTAAATAGGTACATTAAAACACTTATTTTACTCCCGTGTATAATATAATACCTATTGACTTAAACTCTCATGCGATTAAATAGGTTGGTTCCCCGTGCCAAATTCAATGACATTATTCCAAAACTATAGAATGTTTAAAATTAATTTTGTTCGACGCGTTCGCCTCGCTTGTGAGTCAACCTTTATAATATTCACAACGAATAAACTCGAGGCAGAAACTGCATTACTTAATCTATCTGATACCCTGATAGATCATAGTGCACGACGTCGACCCTTACTTATTGAGAACCTGAACATCTTTAGCTTGTAGTCTTGAGTGATATTCATAGACCGCACTACGTCTTTACTTTGAGCAAAGTATGCTTAATGACGCTCAGTATGAATTTTGACAGTTCGAAGCGTACTTTGCTCAAAGTGAAGTCGTAGCGCGGTCTGTGAATCTCGCCCTTAGTATCGATTTTGATGTCTTGGGAACTCTTGGGTGATATGGTCACTGTGGCGCAGCATTACTGGTGGTTCACATGCAAAAATCTTTAAAAATATTTTTAAAGATTTTATTGCATTACTTTGTTGACTTGACTAATGTATATTCATACCAAATAACAGTTTTCTACAAAACTCCGAACAAATGTAACGGCGTACTGACAGATAGACAGACGGACGGTATAGGGTTTCCTTGTACGGAACTCTAAAAGTCAGGAGTGCACACAATTATTGGATTCTAATAAAGATTCCATTGACCTAATTACGCGCGGAAAAGTAAAAAAACTGATAATGTTACTTGAAAGTCAGTTGTTGGAAGCATTGCATTCGAATAACGAAAGATATAAAAAATACGTTTAAAAATAAAGCTTCATTTTATGGAATTACCCTTCTCACCACAGACAGTAACAGTTTTTGTAAACTGGGAAGCAAAATGCAGGGTTGATTTTTGTTTAATGTATACCATTCGTGAAAAAAGGTTTATTCAAAAAGTACGCTGTAAAAGCTTTAATAAAAAGGTAAAAAAACGAGTGTTGTTTGCATGTGCGTGTTCAATTTTATACAAAATTTGTATCCGAAAATTATAAAGCATATGAAGAGTACAAGTTTTTTTTTTATCATGCCATTGGCAAATAATCACACGTTTCACATCGATGGTTTTTGATTTAACCGATTCGGGATCGGTGAATGACATCCATCGATAACTAATGAATAGCTTGACAACCGATAGATATAATTTTTGAATAATATATCGATAAAATGCCGCTGTATGTAATAATTTTGAAGGACTGCTTATCCTGAGGTCGCGGGTTCGATTTCTATCCGAAGACAAAATGTCTTTAATTTTTTCTTTAATTAATCAATTAGGTAATTCGGTGATGCCTATGACCTAGCGCTTCGACTGTGAGCGAAACGAGATCGAACCTTAGAGTTCAGGCATATTAACCAACCACAAAGCCACTAAAATTGTTTTATTTTTAAATATTTCACTTTAACGCTAAAACTCATCGTAGAGGTAGAGAACTGCACCCCACTCAACATTAGGACCTATCTCCCCACCATAGAGTGTGAAAACCAACCGTATGTAATTCAGTAATAAAGTTCACGAGACCGGCAGTATTCGAGATATACGACTAACTGAAGACCGACTGTATAAAGTTCAAACATGTACAAATGGTTCAGCATCCGAGATATAAAAGATTTCACTTTGCAAGTTTCAAACTTAAGTCGTGTGAGAATGAAAAGTTTTTCGCTTGTCTTGTTTCCATGCTATAAAGTATAAACTTCATGTATGATGTCCCGAAATTGTATGATTTTACAGCATTTAGGTACATACAATGTGTGTTACGGAAAAGCTTCTGCCACATATCAAAGAATAATAATAATAATAATAATGGCAACCCATTATACGTCCCACTGCTGGGCACGAGTCTCTCCCCTTTTTTTTTTGGGGGGGGAGGCCTGGAGCTTACTCCACTACGCTGCTCCAATGCGGATTGGTGGAGGTGGGTGGGTTAGTGGCCAACCCGCTGTCGGATGTTTTCAAACCGCCCATTAGGCCTCCGACAAGGTTTAACGACTGCTATCCATCGATAGCAACCGGGATCGACGGCTTAACGTGCCCTCCGAAGCACGGAAACGCGCATTTAATTTGCCACTAGCGGTCACCCATCATACTACCCGACCGCGCCCGTAGTGCTTGACCGAGTAGATCGTATACGATCTACACCAGCCGCTGGGCCATGCGCGCTTCTATCAAAGGTTAATGATATTTAAATGCAGAGTAAACGTTTTTTTCTCTTATGCGTTCTGTTTCGATACAAGATAAGTGAGCTATTTAATATACAACTAAATGCTGCACATGGCGTGAAGTGTATGATGTCATAAATAGCAATTAATTTCGGCCACCTGTTACATTGTTACCGGCGAATCGAGTGTGCTTTGCATTTACCTCTGCCTACCCCTTCGGAGCTTACAGGCGTGAAATTATGTTCCGAACATTGCTATGCCCAAACCTAACTTAGGATACCTTACGAGTTCCTCAGAGAAATCGAGGAGTGGTTAAAGGTAATCAATCTATGTCTGTGGTTATCTGTGATAGCTATAATCTCTTTAGCCTGCGCATCTTCTGATAATTTCAGCTGAGAGACTTACACTGCCGGACAAAGGCCTCCCTCCCCCCCCAAAGATTACTACAATGAACGGACCTGAGCCGCCCTCATACAGCGATTGTCCTCGGCCTTCACCAGGTTGTCGGTCCACCTCGTGCCCCCAACGGCCATCAGTTCTTGGAGCTATGTGCCCTGCCCACTGCCATGATGTTAAGTGATGACTGCAGCCTATCGACACCCACACAAAGACCAAGGTCAAAATTAAGATGCGTTACCACTCCTGAGGCCTAAGGTGTTATGCCTCTGTGCCGGAAATTACAGGGCCGTACAATACCACCTGACCGGAATACGATAGTGCTGAACACTACCATTTAGCGGCAAGTATATCAGGTAATGCGGTGGTGCCTACGCCCGCGAGCGCCGTCACTGGAGCTCTACCACCAGTAAAATTAAATAATAATAATAATTTAAAAAATAAACAACCTCACGCCTGTAATCCGCGAAGGGGTAGGCAGAGGTAAATGCATGCATTCAAGCATACATGCAAACACCCACGATTCACCGGTTACGTTTTGGCCCATGTAACATCACTGGGCACATTACCAAACTTCGAGGTACTGGGAAATTTCCAGGAAATGGAAAAATCCCAATAGAACCAGAGATAAAGGACTTTACACCATTATCTCTGATAACCCACGACCCGGGAATCGAACCCAGGACCTCAGCGTAGTAGTAGTGGCCTGCTACCACTAGACTACCGAGGCAGTCATAATAATTAGTAATTATTAATAATAATAATTTTTAATGGTATAATTACCATTAAAAATGTCTGCCATCAATAAAAATGTCTGTCTAATATACCAACAAAACAGTTTAATTAAGAAAGACATTTATATTAAAGTTCTGTACTTTCATGTGCCATTATCCGTTTTAACGCAGCCCGCAGTTTATTGGTGTTCGTTAGACGTTATGTGTTTTTAACGCAACCATGAAATGATGTCGTACAAGTAATTAATGTGGCGACGCTTAAGACGAAATGTAAAGAGCGTTGTTAAGTGAAAATTAACTGTCTTTGACCTTAACACAAGCTAGCCTCCTGTGTATGATTATCTTAACTTCGTAGTTGTAAGTTCGTAGTTATAACTTCATTGTGTAACTTAACCGATAAGCCTGTATTTTATACAGATTTTTTTATAGGAGAAACTAGAAGGAAAAACTTTGTACCTATCCCTTTTCACGAGAATTGCGTTGACTGAGGAGTATGAAAATTGGTACAGTTCTAAGTTTTAAGAAGTCTTTATCTCTTCAAATAATATTAGCATAAAGGTATGATTCCGAACACGCAGCAGTGCTGCTACTTTTCTACTGCGTTGCTGCCGCGAAATTGTCGCATAGCTCGGAATGTAATCTATACAAATAAATAAAATTGGAGTGTCTGTTTGTAATATTAAAATAACCGCTTTTTACTAAATGCAAATGTGTCTTTACACGGTACATATACCAAAATAACATTTTTTACAATTTTTTTCTGTCTGTCTGTCCATCTGTCTGTCTGTCCGTCTGTCTGTCTGCTTGTCTGTCTGTTTGGCGGGGCTAATCTTGAGAACGGCTAGACCGACTTTCACTGGCAGATAGCTTATGTAATAAGGAGTAACTTAGGCTACTTTTATACTCGCTGCGCCCACGACTTCGTCCGGGTAGATATTGAACAATCATAAATTATCATACGGACGAAGTCGCGGGCACAGCTAGTCTCATATAAACTTACAGATAATATATGGAAACCAGTAGCGCTGCGGCAGCACTGTGGCGGCAGCACCACTGGTGCTGGTCTCCATATATTATCTATAAGTTTATATGAGACTAGCTGTTGCCCGCGGCTTCGCCCGCATGGATATCTAAAAGTAGCCTATGTTCTTCTCAAAGTCAGCTCTATCTCTGTACCACATTTCATTAAAATTCGTTTAGTCGTTTGGACGTGAAAAGGTAACAGACAGACAGACAGAGTTACTTTCGTATTTATAATATAAGTAGGGATTACATTCCAAGTGCAATCTGAAACTTAAACCTTCCAGGCACCATAAACCCGACCGCTTAGGGTCCAAGCACACCTGTCGCCAAACCAAATAGTCGTTATATCTAAAATAAAGATATCATAACACTAATGACGTCACCTTAGCCCCTGAAATCATTATGAGCTCCAACCCTTATCTCTTTAATATTCATTCTCAAATGGAAGCCACTCTAGTATGTACTTATAGATAACAAATTGCTTTTCGTTCCTAAGGCTTTACTCTATAAGTTTGTAAAGATGATGCTATCAGAGAGCGTGGCAACAGTGTTGTTTAAGTTTTATATTAAACTTTAAAATACAAATTAATGACAAGCTGCAATCTCTCAGATGAAAATATTCGGGATAGAACGAAGTCGAAAGAGAAACGAAGAGAAAGAACAGTCGGAAAGCGGACCTCGTCACTATACGGGACAAACGCTAGGAAGAAGAAGAAAATTAAACTTTTAAATACAACTTAAGACTTGTATTGTATGCAGATGTAGATAAAGATAGATTCTCCAGTTCTCTCTTCAATTCAATCGTTTTTCTTTATTTATATAATTTTACCCGACTGCGGGGAAGCAAAGGAAGGGTTAAGTATTTGACATAAATGTATGTATGTGTGTCTGTTCCTGAGTTCCCTCGTAATAAAAACCGATGTATTTTCCCTTTGTGTTTCGACTGATCTCTGGATTATTTACCCTTAACTGAATTTTGAAGATATAGGACTATGATCGCAATCCACAGCAAGTAAGACAAAATGGCTTCTCTATCTACTAATTTCCTACAAACAGCTCCACAAAATATTACTCAGAACAAGCAAATGCGTAATATAAAATACCTATCAGTGTCTGCTCCTTTTACTAACACCGAATAATATTTTAACAAACAATTTTGCTGATATTAACTTTCGCTCCCTACACTTCGCTTGCTGACATTTTTCTGATCTCTCAGAACAGACGCTCCACCTACTGTAAAACACTATAACAAGCAATATTAAGGGATCTAACTTATTGTGAATTCACAGTAGTAATCCCTGTGATAGTGATCTACGGTAGGCAAAACGTCAAATCGTTACCGTGCCCGATTTCATTAGGACTTATGGAGGAACTGGTGGAAATGTTCTTCCGACGAAAAGGGAGGATCCTCCGACCAGGCAAGGTAGTACGGGCCGCAGCCCAACGATTGACGTAGGGAAGTTGTGAATATGCCAACTCTTGAGAAATCTTCGTATGTGCGATGTAATTCGATTGCACGCCATCTACCTACTAAACAAGAACTATGAGGTTTCGTCTGTGTTCCAGTAGTTGGCGCCTTAATGTAGTGGACGCTACAGACTCAACAGGATCGATTATGATTAAATCAGTCACCTTGGACCACGCCTCCGATGCTTCGGGAGCAGATAGGCCCGGGTTGCACCTCGACCCTCGAACCATCTCCTTCCTCTGTTACGCTTCACGTGCGGAGGGAGAGATGATGATTATTAGTAGTCACCTTGGAGTGGATCTCTGCAATAAGTGAGAACACGCAGTAGGGCTGTTATGTTGTTCAACAGCAGGTAAATAAGTATTTTAGTTCAATGTTTCAATCAATTACAAGAATTCAAAAAGAACGTTCGCTACTTGTCAAATCTTTACCGCCTTGGACGTAATTAGCTGAGCTGCACTGAGCCAATCAGAATTTACCTTGTTACCTTTATCTAGCTAAACGTCACGTCCAACCACTACACGTCTGGCAAGACCTTAGGCCAGGTGATAATTCAACCTTACCGGACCCGGAGTATGAGGATCGTCATACTTTGCTTGCTTATATTTCTATTTTGTGACCTGCATCCCTCCTAAACGGCTGGACCAATATTAATTCAATCTGTTATCTTGGATCTCTGCATTAAGTGAGATCACGCAGTAGGGCTGTAATATTGTCCAACAGCAGGTAAGTAAGTCCTTTAGTTTAATGTTTCAATCGATTCCAAAAATAAAATCACAAAGAACGCTCGTTGCGTGTCAAATCTTTACCGCTTCGGACTTCATTAGCTGAGCTGCACTGAGCCAATCGGAATTTATCTTGTTACCCTTATAAAGTGCCTGCTCCTTTTACTAATAGATGATAAAATCAACTCAATAAGTGCATATTGATTAAAACGAATTTAATACTGAACATGTATTTATGCTCGATATCTTCATACAAATTGTGGAAGCGTGTAATTAAGTACTATCGGCGTTTATCATTTGATTTATAGACGTTCATGAGATGGACGTTGCGTGGCTATTACGATTTCCGGTACATTTTTAGAGTCCCTTATCAAAAGGATTAATGGGACATTATAAACAAGTTGAGGACTGTTTGTGCACCTGTCATAGATTTTCTACATGATTATGTTCTTAAGTTTTCGCGAGCTACAATCATTGAAATAAACTGCAATCATTTCAGTCGAGATTAATCCGTAAAATCAGTTTTATTTCAATAATTTTCTACATTTCTATACAGTGTAATTAATTATTGAATAGTGATTTTTTATAAAATGAGGGTAGCAAATAAGCATGCAGTTCACGTCGATGATAAGTAACAACTGCAGCTTATAGACATTTACACAAAAATCGGAGGTCAGTAAGCAGGTGGGTTGCGCTGAACACCATCATTTAGCGGCAAGCAGTAAGGTAATGCAGTGGTTGGTGGTAAGCCCGCGAGATTAGCTTATAGATTAGAAATACAAAAAAATCTTAGAGGGAATAACTGTTACATAAAGTTAAAGTAAAACAGATATTATGAAATAAAAATAGAGACAAAATAATATTATTAAATATCATAATAACATTTCAATTCCTTCCTTTCAAAAACTAGATAAGAAGTTATTTTGAATTTGATCATTTCTTTGTGGCCATGATACTATATGTTAGGATCCCACTGCAGAATCATTTCGTTCATCCAGATATGCTGCAAACCTAATTTTTAAGCATATTTATAATCAAGAGTATATCCACTCGGTTGCCTATTAAAAAATGGTCGCAAGTTTTTTTTATATTTTCTTTGGGAAATAATTTTATATATTGCACAAACATGCAATAAAATATCGTCCACTTCACGTCAATATGTATAGAAACTCTGAAAATTCAGGGCTGCCGTTGCGCACTTGGCCGCCCCTACATATTTTAGTTTCGCACCGATAACTTTTTATGTCCATAACGTGCATGTTTTATTTATATATCAAATTAAAGCTTTTTTTTCTCATTATTATGACATACGGAAGCCAAATTAAATCGGCCGCAAATAAGAGTTGCTAGCTGTACAAGATAGTTTTATAGATTAGTTTTAGAGTTTATATGAGATAACATTCCGAGCTACGCGACACTGTCGCAGCAGCCATGCGATAGAAAATAGAGAAATATGGTGCAGCGGCAGCCCTGCAGCGGCAGCACTGCTGCGTGCTGCCGAGTTCGGAATCGTACCTTTAAGAAAACTATTTCTTCTTGAGCCACTGTTTAATTTATCAGAATCATAAAAATCAAGTGATAAAGAGATTCTTGTATAAACCAAATGTAATTGTGTTTGTTAGACGTCTAGACTGAGTTAATCAAGAGATACTTTTATTTCGAGACTCTTAAGAGTGGCTTGAAATAGGCAAAAATAGTGCGCTGATAATAACCAACAGAGTGCGGGCACATTAATTTATTTAAACTTTCCGAGGTCAAAATGCGTTATCACCTCTGAGAGTGTTTGAGACCTTCCTTGTTATGTACCTGTGATAGTAATTACGGGGCCATACATTACCATCTAACCTGAACACGATAGTGCTGAACACTACCATTTGGCGGCAGACAAATTAGGATACACGAGCTCCTTTGGTACTCTACCACCAGTAAATTAATGATTGCCACCTACATTACTTAAAAAAAAACATGTAAACAACAACATAGGTACTAGAACTATTCTGCTCTGCCCCAGACAAAACGGGTGATTACCCGTGCACCCACTGGCTTAACCCACTGGTGGGTTAAGCCTAGTAATTCCTATTTACCCGTGCACCCACTGCATCAAGGTTGGAATTAAATATCGATTAACGTTGTCGATAATATCATGACTATGCAATCATCATTCGAAAAATAACATTTCTGACATTAATATACGAAGTCGATCAAGCATGTATAGGTTTATTCCTGGTAAGTATTTATTATATTTATATCGACTTTTAGGACTGATATCCGTGTCCCACCGAGCAGTTTCCAGTTGAAAACCAGCGTCAGGCTCCGGCTTGACATTATGCTGAACTGGGAACTATTTGGTGCAGCCGTGAGATCTTGGTTTTTTTTTCTACTGTAAGGTACTTTTTTTATAGAGCTCTTTCTTTTTTTGTGGTATATTATCAACCCTTTCATCATTTTTTTTTCTTTTGTTCGTACCTACCTTTTTATATTTTAAATGTTTAATTTATTTTTCTAGTGTTTTTTTACGCAGAACCTGATTGGCTGCGCCAATAAATGTTTTTCTTCTTCTTCTTTCTTCTTCATTATCAAGTAAAAAAAACAAGTATTTGTTGTAACATACCTTACTAAGGTATGTTTTCGGTCGATTAAGAAATACCAATTTCCGTCGCCCTATAAAACAGCAACATTGTTGCAGAATAGATATTGCTGTCAAGCGCAACAAGCCCGATGTGGCCGATAGAGCTTTACAGCACTATAAATGTAAGCTTCCATATTTTTAAGCCCCATTCAGGATAGATAATTCCCATTACGCGATTTATCTCTATTTGTGATAACAGAAGGGTTAAGTTAGGGACAAGATTCTGTCACGTTTTTATATGCGTTCGTGGCAATGCTTAATGGTGTTGAAATAATTACATTTTCACTGTTGGAAAAGTTCTAATAAAGGAACTTGAGGGCATTATGTGCCATTGCATTATCATTAGTCATTTATACTGGTGGTAGAGCTCCAGTGACGGAGCTCGCGGGCGTAGGTATCACCGCATTACCTAATATACTTGCCGCTAAATGGTAGTGTTCAGCACTTTTGTTATCGCTTTTGTTGTTCACGAACTAAATGTCCTACTTATGTTATAGGTATAATATGATTTTAAATAAATTTACTGTTTACTATCGAGTTCCGGCCAGGTGGTAATGTACGGCCCCGTAATTTCCGGGACAGAGGCATAACACCTTAGGCCTCAGAAGTGGTAACGAATCTGCATTTTGACCTCTGATATTTGTGTGGGCGTCCATAGGCTGCAGTCATCACTTAACATGAACTCCATGCTTGTTTGCCACTTTCATTACATAAAATGAAAAAAAAAAAACACTAATCTATCTCTTGCCAAATGGTAGTGTTCCATTTTTTTGTTCCGATATATTCATTTCATATTGTAAAATGTCAGTTAAAATTTAAATTATGAAAAAATCTGTCAGTCACGTTAACTCTGCATAGATATGATGTTTATGATAATTTAAGGCCATTTTTCGTCTATTTTCATAACTTCAAAACTGTTTGTGTCGAAATGACAAAGATTTTTTTCATCCTCACGAAATGGTATCACAATATTAGATATTTAAGCAATACAGTTTTAGATGTGGCTCCTATGTTACAAAATCTGTTTTTGTTTTTGTTACACATTCATGTTTGAGTTGGTATTTATATTATCATCATCATCTCAGCCAAAAGACGTCCACTGCTGAACAAAGGCCTCTATGTGTATTTACATGAGTATGTTTTTTCGGTCAAAAACGCCTGTGATAGACGTACAGACAGAGACACACGAGTGATCATTTTTTTTATGTATTGGAAGTGGCAAACAAGCATGTAGTTCACATTTTTTTATTTTTTTTTTTATTTATTTATTTATCACCATAATAACCTTAATAACTACACAGTTTAACATAATAAAAACATAAAAAGTCGTGAGTGATTATTAAACATTGGTGTTAATGACTGCAGCCTATAGACCCACACAAAGACCAAGGTCAAAATGAAGATGCGTTACCACTCCTGAAGCCTAAGGTGTTATGCCCCTGTGTCAGAAAGTACAGGGCCGTCCATTACCACCTGACCGGAAGACGATAGTGCTGAACACTACCATTTAGCGGCAAGTATATTGGTCAATGCGGTGGAGCCTACGCCCGCGAGCTCCGTCACTGGAGCTCTTCCACCAGTAGAAATCAGTAGAGATCATTAAGGGTACCGTTTTTCATTATAACGTATGGAACCCTCCAAAGTCTAATAGAGTGAAAATGTGCAAAATGAAAACGCACTTTCATCGGAGCAACAGCGGAAAATCGGAAGCGTGTCAAAGCTTATATTAACGTCATGGTGTTACCAGAGAATGAAATTGTTGGCTAGTGTGTCATTAGTGTCATTACCGACTATTGTCCGTTCTGATATTTGTTCCGCTTACTACGTTATTGGTTGATATACGGTCTGACTGTCTGCAATGCGAGCTGTGAGAGATATAGATTGCTTTATAATGTGACATTATTTTTAATTTGATAAAGCTTGTTTAGTTTTAGTTTTAAAACGTAACCGGCGAATCGTGGGTGTTTGCATGTATGCTTGAATGCATGCAGCTACCTCTGCCTACCCCTTCGGGGATTACAAGCGTGAAGTTACATTTCACGTTTTTTGTTTAGTTAAAAAAAAATCCAAAGCTACATCAATCAATCTTTATAAAGTGCCCTATCCAAAGAAAAAAAGATACTTTTACTTATTTCTGTAATGAATCTAAACCTCCAGCTACTGAACTACTTTCTTAACTTTGTAAGTGATTCAGATTAAATGTATATTTCGATGATTTACTCGTGAAAATATGCTTCAATTAACTCATTAGCGATTCAGAATATTCGCTAACTTATGATATGGTCTACAGTTAAAATATTTTTATAGAACACGTACAATGTACTGTAACATTAGGAATAAATAAGATAATGCATTTTTTGTATAGACCCTATTGACCACCAACCTACTTGATGGAAAGTGAAGCATGTTGGTGTAAAAAGAACTCATGTGATCTGTCTATCGAACAAAGTATTTTTTGATTAGCTCTTGATTTGAAGATGGCCTTTGTAGTTTTTCAAAAATATGGATCTTTGTAGTTTTTCGTAAACAAAGAAGTCGGCAAAGTATTAAAAATAACAACAACTGCTACACTATTTTTTCCTCTGATCGGTACCTAATAACCAACTAGGAAAGAATAAAACCCATACATTATCTTGAAAATCTTCAACTATTCAGATTAAATTAACAATGATATCAGCTAACTATAATAAAGCAGGAGAAGAAGCCGTAATGTCTGCTCAATGTTTCCCCAACCATAGCATAAATCAATAAGATATATTCGGAACAAGAGTTCACTAACAAAGCGCTATCGGTTTTATAGCTCATCCAGACCGTAGAACAACTTTAACCCTTTCAATTTTACAGCCCGCACTCGCTTTACGATCTAACCGAAGCTTAAAATATGGGCCAAGTTAAGTGTTTCACGAACGAAAGTAAATTTATTTATCGCTCGTATAAACAACAAACAGTTTTTGTGAGAAAAATAGAAAGTGAAGATAAATTTAATTCTCACTCGTGGTAGTTCCAGTGCTCGAGGACGTAGGCACCAGCGCATTACCTAATCTATAAGTCTGTGCGTGTTATACCGTTTCTACAATGGTGAATGCTCTGCTGTACTGTTCGACATGGTGCCACCGCCTCTTTTCCTACACCGTACTACCAGCCAAAGAGAAAAGTCCCTCACCGACCGGACACCTGGCAGTGCTCAACGGTGCAGTTTTCACGTTCGTTCCGGCCCAGAACGTGTAAATAGTGGAACGGACTTCCCCTGAGGTGTTCTCTCGGTGCTACAAAATGGGGTTCTTCAAAAATGGCGTCAAAAGAGAAGGCTGGCAGCGCGTTGGCAACTGGTGTTGCAAATGTCCATAGGCAACGGTGACCACTATCCATCAGGTGGCCCGTCTGCTTATCTGTCATCCTAAAGACATAAAAAAAACTCTTGTCAAACAGTAGTGTTCAGCACTATCGTGTTCCGGTTTGATGGTAATGTACGGCGCCGTAATAAATTGTTACAGAGACATAATAATCAACTAAGGTCTCAAGGGTGGCATCGCATCTGCGTTTTGACCTTGTCTTTCTGTAAGTGTCTTTAGGCTGCAGTCATCACTTAACATCAAAGTGAACTGCAAGCTTGTTTGCCACCATCATTAATTAAAAAAAAAATTGAATATAGATAGAATAGCGAGGCCTATGAAACCATAGGTTTATAATGTACTCGTCAAAATTATATGGAATAGGCGATAAATTTGAGCACTACTTAGAAAATTAACAAGTTCTGAACTTTCCACTGTTATGCCTCTTAATTAGTAGATAAGTTTGAACATGTTTAATTTAGTACTATTCACTTGACCATAAAGCTACATCGTTATTACGAAAGGTTCTAACTTTCATACATTTAGATAATTGGTTTTGTATTAAATAAGTTAATGTAATGAATGTGGCAAAGTAGCACGTTCATATTGATGCTAAGGCAAAAACACAGCCTTCTTGACATCTACATAAATTTCTAGTAGGTCTGGTGTCAATGTGTTGCTATGCTTGAGGTGTAAGATATATTTTATGTGACTGCCACGTTGGGTCAATGGTCGCAATCGCGATGATGAAGCCTGAGGTCTTACGTTCGATCTCCAAGTCTGGAAGATCTATTATTGGGGTTTTCTGTGAGGAAATTCCCAATAATAGCCCGAAGTCTGGTCGTGCCTCGGAGAACACGTAAACCCGTCGGTCCTGCAGCCGATCTCTTTCCGGTCGGGGCGGATTGCTGTCCCATCGGGTTATAAGAGTGAGGGAATAGAGCGCACCTGTGTTTGGACATATGTCAGCATCTATACTTTAATATTATAAAGCTGAAGAGTTTGTGTGTTTATTTGTCGGTCCCGGTTGCTATCGATAGATAACAGTCGTTAAACCTTGTCGGAGGCCATATGGGCGGTTTGAAGAAATCCGACAGCGGGTTGGCCACTAACCCGTATCTCCTCCAACCCGCATTGGAACAGCGTGTTGGAGTAAGCTCTAGGCCTCCCCCCAAAAAAGGGGGAGACTCGTGCCCAGCAGTGGGGCGTATATTGTTGTTGTTGCCACTATAAACGTTGTAGAAATATTACTTTGTGTAGAGTTACAGTGTAGGGCTCGAAAGCGTAGGCATCACCGCATTACCTATCTGCCACCAGATTTTACTGGTGGTAGAGCTCCAGTGACGGAGCTCGCGGGCGTAGGCACCACCGCATTACCTAATATACTTGCCGTTAAATGGTAGTGTTCAGCACTATCGTGTTCCGGTCAGGTGGTAATGTACGGCTCTGTAATTTCCGGCACAGAGGCATAACACCTAATGCCTCAGGAGTGGCAGCGCATTTGCATTTTGACCTCTGGTCATTGTGTGGGTGTCTATAGGCTGCAGTCATCACTGAACATCAATGTGAAAAAAAAAAAAAAAAAAGATGGTAGTGTGCAGCACTAAAGTGTCCCGGTTAGATGGTAATGTATGGCCCCGTAATAACTATCACAGAGATATAACAACTAAGGTCTCAGGTGTCGCAACGCATCTGCATTATGACTTTTGGTTTTAGGCTGCAATCATCACTTAACATCGATGTAAGTGACTGTTTGCCACCTATGTTAAATTAAAAAAAAAATGAGACTTGCACTAGACCAAACTAGACACAATTTTATAGACGTCAAAGAAAAACATAACAGAATACCTTTTTTGTCGAAACTTTTGACACGCTCTATATGAAAATACTAGCAAAAAACACTTGTTTCAGAAATATGTGACAATCCAGTACAACGTGTAAGAGAAAGGCGTTCGATTTACGTTCGATTCTCATAGCAATTACAAATAAAAAAACTTGTATCGGACAAAAATGGGTCAATTGCCCGATATCAGATAAGGCACATTTCTAATAGTGCGAACCGCAAACGTACAAGTTTATGTATAAGGTGAAAACGTGTGGTGTGTATTGAAGCAGGGGTCGACAACCTTTGGTTTAAAAAAAAACTAACTTAAATATAACTCCAAACAAAATTTATGGATAGGTTTAAAATAATCATTGATTAAGTTTTTTTTTTTTAATTTATGAATTGGTTCATATTTTTGGTAAGATTACTTTGTCTCGGCAGATTTTCGGTAGCAGAGCACAATTTATTAAGCTTTTAGAGGGTAACTATAAGTAATATTCGTATTCTTAAAGTTTGGTGTGATAATATTATGTCTAGTAGAATAGTATCTATAATTTTCCTAGCTAAAACTTGGATGTAAAAAATTAAAATGTGAATTCAGGGTCAATGTTTATAATTATATAAAAACTATACCTACTCCTTTAGAGAGCGGGATGCTTCTGCCCACCCTGTATTATACCATTTACTATTGACATATTGGAATGATATGACCCCAATTGTCCGGTTCTGACTTGCGTAAGAATTCTCCGCCACTGGTGGGTATTGGAGACTTTACGTCCCGACGCTTTATTGACCATACTATTTTTTTTTTCATTTTGTAATTACAAGGACTACGTTAGCTGTAAATAATTATCCTTTCTGACTCATTTTAAAAGAGGTATTTCTATAAGCTCAGGTAAAATAGTGTTTTACTAATTAAAATAGTTAAGTACCCCTGGATAGTGGAAATCGTTCACACGGGATATAGCCACTGGATCGGCCACGTTATTTGTATCGGTCCACTCCATTTTTGGATCGACATCTATTTATTACGTTTGATCTTTAGGTTCAAGTTAAATGGAATTAGAAATGCTTTCTTAGTACCAATGATTGATAGATAAAGAATTGTTTTACTTGATAAGAAGAACGACCTATTAATATAACATTGATTATTAGATATATAAAAACGTAACTTCACGCCTGTAATCCCCGACGGGTTAGGCAGAGGTGAATGCATGCATTAAAGCATACATGCAATCACCACGATTCGACGGTTTTGGCCCATGTAACAGGTGGCGAGCCTGTTGCCATCTCCGGGCACATTACTAAACTCCGAGGTACTGGGATACTTCCAGAAAATGGAAAAATCCCAATGGAACCAGAGATAAAGGATTTTAAACCGTTATCTCTGATAGCCCCCGACCCGGGAATCGAACCCAGGACCTCCAGCGTAGTAGTAGTGGCCTGCTACCACTAGGCTACTGAGGCAGTTAGATATATGTCCGGCAGATATCATGCAACTTCCTACATTAAGACGAGAGAACCCAATTATAATATTTGTCGAAAAAATTAATTCATCACTCATTAGGGGAGAATATGCCATAATCGCCACGCTTGGCAGACAGAATGGCGATCGCAGCGGCGGTAGTTCCATCGCGGGACGCTGCTGCCCATCCCGCGTTGTTACTTTACTACCACACTTTTGGAAAGGTTTGACCGCCATTGTTCGGTTGACTGACTGCACTAGTGGAAGAGTTCTCTTCCAGTATTCTTCCGCTAGTGGGCGGTGGGGTCGTCACGTCCCGACACCAACCAATAAATAAATTAATTAAATATGTTACTATTTTTATTTGAACAATTGTGCACCCCTGCACTGTAGAAATTGTTCACACGGGATAAAGCCACTGGATCGGCCATTATTTGTATCGGTGCGCTCCGTTTTTGGACCGACGTCTATTTATTACGTTCGTTCTTTACGTTCATGTTACATGGAATTAGAAATATTTTCTTGGTAGCGGTGATTGATATGTAAAGTTTTAAGTTTTTTGTACAATCCTACTGCTACAATATCCAGCAAAAAATATCGTAGTATTATTAATAATAATCGAGACTACGAAAGAGACAATTGGATAGTGTTCGTTTCGACTTCGTAGAGCGTTATCTCTGCTGCACACTGACTACGTAAGCGCTGATAGTTTGGTTTTGATCAAAACTTGATCAAATGATGGATAAATGTCAGACAGGTAAGGTGCGAAAAAGAACGATCTACACACCCGAAATAATCCGAAGTCTCCTTCCTGTGTGTGAAGTGCAATATTTCTAGTTAAATATTGTACATATCTCTCGTCAGCACGGGGTCCAATTTGAACCACGGACCTTTGTCAGGCTTGCGCGGGGACATGGGGGGGTCCAACACGTAGAGGCCCTTTCGAGAATTTTGATCTACTTTGTAATTGGTTATATTCGGCGGGACCTCTCTCTGGCTGCATCAATAGTTAATACAGACACAGACAGTACCCGCAGAATATAATGGGACTATTGTAATGATAAGTGATTCGCCAAACTTTGGGCTATGTGGGTGAACTGGGGGGACTAGCTGGCTGGGACTATGGAGTGAGATCCGGCACCTGCCTATATTCAACATCTCACATTATCGAATCCTACTTATAGGCAGGTGGTGACTCGCCTCTCCTTGGTGGGCCCCCCAAACAGCCAACCCGATGGTCGACAACACTGTTGAGAGAGGCTGGGGGTGTCGAGAGGTGTGGCCCTGGTTACACCATCACGAGCGAGTAATCTCGAGCTCGGAGCGGGCTTCCCCGCTATTATGCCTTTAGACACTTCACACTTCACATTTCTTTGTACATATTATTATTATTATGCTTGTGTTTGCGGAGAGGTGGAAATCTTGACAAATATCACGCAATTTGGCAAACTATTTGTTCTGTTTACAATAAATAATAGTGTTCAGCGCTATCGTGTTTCGGTCAGGTAGCAATGTACACTTACCGCCCTGTAACTTCTGGCACAGATACAAAACAATTTAGACCTCAAGAGTGGCATGGAATTTACATTGAAATTTCTGGTTTTTGTGAAAATATTTATAAGCTACAGTAGGTATGCACTTACCATCAATGTGAATAATATGCTATTTCATATATTTCATGACATAAAAATATACGATTTGGAAACTTACCACTACAAAAAATTGGTGGTAGGTAAAAAGGTTAGTGTAGGGACTCGCGTAGGCACATAACACTTCCATTTGGCGGCATATAGATTAAGTATTGCCCACCGCATTACTATCTATCTTATATCTATCTTTCTGCTGCCAGATGGAAGTGTTCAGCACTAACCCAGTGTTCCAGTTAAATGGTAGATGATGCATGGCTTACGGGACCATTTTCAAAATTATTTTCAAGGAAGCAGGATAAGAGGCTTACTTACGAACGCCCAGCTTTAACGCCCTTCTTTAAGTATCTCAGGTATTGCTATCGATTGGTTTTGAATGTATTATTTATAAATTATTCAAAAAATATTAAATTTTTGGATGTACGTTTACAGAACTACTTCAGTCCGGTAGGCTCTAGTCACACCGCGGACACTCCGCCAACATTCCATACAAACGCTTAATTTGGTTTCTATTGCACAGACATCAATCAGTGACGTGTATACACACGCGCACATGTGTGCGTAGCACATACAAAATACCAACCGTCGCCCATAAGAGGGGAAGGGGTTGAGTGATGCGGGCAAATCATGCGGGACGTCGAAGTGTCCATTCTATACGTAGTATTATTATATATTCTCTGCTCTAGTTTCCTATACTTTTTTCGCTGAAATTACCGATAACGGGATATTTTCGCTTTCCAAAAGTTTGCAACACCGGCACGGGCTGCATTAAAATGGGACTGTCCCGTTCAAAACGGGATGTATGGTCACGTTATGTATGGCCCCACAATAAATATCAGAGTCTATCTGCAAGCTTGCTTGCCAGATTCGTTTCTATAAAAAATCGTATATAGACACTCACTCGTCAGACATAGAAACTTTCAATATAAACGTGATCAAGTTTATTGATTTCCGGTTCATATTTCTGTATTGGATATTTTCTAATAAACTATATAAGAAACTAAAACCGCAGCCTTGAGTTTTTGATCCATTTACTTATTAGAGCAAAGAGGAAACCGCATGTAAAGTTTGTTAATACTTTCACTGTTTAGCGTCCTATATTTATATTATGTCAGTTAATTAACGTTTCATACATAAAAAAACATAACTTCACGCCCCGAAAGGTAGGCATAGGTAAAAACAAGCATTGAAGCATACATGCAAACACCCACGATTCACCGGTTACGGTTCATCAATACACATTTTATAATTGCTAAGTTTTTCCACTACTAATTCCCAAGTCGACGTTATCCAATATCTCTTTTTCTATTGGGATTTTTCCTATTTTCTGGATATATCCTAGTAACTCGGAATTTGGAAAAATCCTTTGATGTCATCAGGCTCGCAATCTGTTACTTACATGTAATTTCCGACACAGAGGCATAACACCTTATTCCTCAGGAGTGGTAACGCATCTGCATTTTGACTTTGGTCTTCGTGTTAGTGTCTATAGGCTGCAGTCATCACTTAACATCAATGTGAACTGCATGCTTGTTAGCCACATTTATTACATAATAAAGAAATGTAAAGGTCTAATAAAACGACTAAGCATCGTGTGGGACAAAGCACGTTACACTGACGAAAATGTAGCAACGACGAGGTGTATTTCTTCTTACCGAAATTAAATCGTTTAACCGAGCTTAAAAACACTTGATATCTGAACCGTCTACCACCTCGATGATCCAAATATAAAACCAGTTCAGCATGTTTACTCCTCCATTATCTCCAGTCTTTTAAACAGGCGAGCTATCTTAAATTAACCGTAGCCTGGTAAAGCCACGCCCTGGTAATGTTCGCCGGGATGAACCGAACCAATCGTGTGCACTGGATCTAAATGCTTAGAATGATGCCATTGATTTATTTTGGAGAATAGATCTTCGGTAGCTTAGTGGAAAAGCGGCTGGACTGGTTATCCTGAGGTTGCAGGTGAATTCCTGCCCGAAGTAAATTTTTTTTTTCATTAATTTCTAAATATCCAAGTGATCATGTGTTATTGCGAAAAATAAATATTACAATACTTATATCTTAATTTTTTTATTATAACATTAATTTCGTAATAGTTTAAAAGCAAGATAACTGTAGATGATTAATACTGAGAACTACATTTTAATACGCTTTTATGACGTTGGGTTGTTTATAACCTAGTTATTCAGAGGTGGCAACTTAACAGTACGAAATTATGGTATGTTATGGCTCGGTGTGCAATTCTGAAGCCTTCTCTTTGAAGTCTAATTCAAGAAAGTTCATACGTTATAACCCTAAAGATGTAAGAGACTCCTTGATTATCAAACGGTCTTTCCATCCGTTTAAGTGTTCCGCCATAATATAATGAAACTACTATTAGTAGGTTATGGGTATTATTAAGTGATAAACATGAAACAGCATATTATTAAAGACATGCGTGTGCTGAGTCCAGATTCAACAGTTGCTCAATAACAGTTTCCTTCCTGTCACTAATTTATTGTAACTTTTATTTTGCATTTTCAAAATGTTCTAATAAATGAGTTCTTAGTTTCACAAATGTAGGTATATAACTTAACCAGACCTTACAGCGCTCATACGAAATTGTTTTTTTTTTTATCAAAAAAATACCTGCCTAAGTTTTTGAAAAGTCTAAAGATTATTTCTAAGCTTAAATGTCGTGTTATAATTATACAAAAAGGTATATCTTTATCAAACACTAAACTCAGTTACGTTAATAAAGCTAAACAATAACATCGCACATCTAAATTTTAAATCCAACGCTCGCTTTTAGCGATTTTGTTTTCATCTGTGGAATGAGAAAGTGGTTTCTGCGTGATTTTTATCTAAAAGCCGTAACGTATTATGATCTAAAAATTACTTAAGTACCTATTTAAATATAATTAAAATCAGTGTTAACTGTCGGTAGGTCAGTTGTGCTATTACAGCCAGAATCCGAAACTAAATTAGGAAAAAACAGATCGATCAACTGAAAAAATATACCTTCTTGGAGAAACGGAACATCACACTGCGCGTCTCCCGACCCGATCGCACTTGGCCGTTTTCTTAATTAGGAATAGAAAATAATTTCGTTACCACCAGCCACCAACACAAACAAGAATTTTCCAGGTTGATCATCGTCGAATTAGTCTGGCCGTCACCACGGTAGCTGGAAAGTGACCGAAAAGTCGGGTAAGAGTGGCAGTTGGGAGTATTGTATACACTAGAAAATTATCAAATATAATTTCTTCTAAATAATTTTCTAAATATAATTTATTTAGAATCAGGATTACACATTCATCATGACACCTAGATTAATAGAATATGTATGAAATAAACGATACTACGATGACATATTTAATCATTAGATATCCCTATAGTTAATTAAGATTGCAATGCTATCACACACTTCTCGAGAATCAGTCCACTTATATGTGGTAGAAAGTCGAGTATAAATTAATTAAAAGGCTGTTAAAAACCAATTTGAGCACGTTACGAGCTCGTTGCACTATTATCATTATACTGTGCTGAACATAAAACCGTCGAGTGCTAGTTGGATAGTTTTAGCAAGGTTCCAACGCTTACCTTAGCCTTAATTTTAAAAATGTTTTTCATCTTACATAGCTCCTTGAACAGCACAATGGGGAAATATTATTAAAACTACTATGTTATTAATTATTATATTATGATAATATGCCGTATTTTAAAGAAATGTATTAAATAATTAAGATTTTTTTTCCATATAATTTATTTCTTTTACTATTTCAAAGTTAAACTATTGTGGTACATATACAAACAACAAATCTATACTTATAATAAATCTGTAGAAGTGTTATTTCTGTACATTAAAAATATTGAAAAAATAAATACCAGGGTATGTTATTAGATCGATACCGAACACAAATATGTGGTTAGAACATTTTTTGTGTGTCTGTCTGTCTGTTTGTTCAAGCATCACATAAAAACTACCGGTCCGATTACAATGAAACTTGGTATGATTATATTTTAACCTTTGGCGCACAACACTGGGTACTTTTTATCCCGGAAAAATGTCTGTTTGTCTGTGTGTTTGTGCACGCTAATATCAGAAACGGCTTATTCGATTTGTGGTTTTACTAATATATTGTGGTAAGTTTCACTTATCATTTAGTGTTTGTTTCATGTGAATCGGTTCAGAAATAAAAAAGATATGTCAATTTAAAGAATCGTAGCGAATATTTTTAAGCTATTCTGTATCTTAATTCTATCTTTTAGGGAGTTTCGTACCTAATAGGTAAAAACGGACCCTACGGATAACTAATCCTCCGCTGTCTGTCTGTCTGTCTGTCTGTCCGTCCGTCCGTCTGTCTGTCACCAGGCTGTATCTCATAAATAGTGATAGCTAGAAAGCTAACATTTACACAAATTATGTATTTCTGTTACCGCTATAATGTAAACGCTTTAAATTTTCACAGAATTTTTAGGTATTATGTTGTATTGTAGCTTCCATAATAAATCTACATACAAAAAAATAAAATTGTCTTTTTGTAATATTAAAATAACCGCTTTTTACTAAACGCATATGTATGTATACACGGTACATATACCAAAACAACAATTTTTAAAATTTTTGTATGTCTGTCTGTCTGTTTGGCGGGGCTAATCTTGGTAACAGCTTGAATGATTTTGACGGGACTTTCACTGGCAGATAGCTGATGTGATAAGGAGTAACTTAGGCTACTTTTATCTCCACACATCCATACATACATACCTACATACAAATAAGTAGAATTGGAGTGTATCCGACTTTGACGGGACTTCCACGGGTAAGTAGCTGATGTAACAAGGAGTAACTTAGGCTACTTTTATCTCCATACATCCATACATACATACATACCTACATACAAATAAGTAGAATTGGAGTGTATCCGACTTTGACGGGACTTCCATGGGTAGGTAGCTGATGTAACAAGGAGTAACTTAGGCTACTTTTCTCTCCATACATCCATACATACATACATACCTATATACAAATAAGAAGAATTGGATTGTCTTCGACATTGACGGGACTTTCATTGGCAGATAGCTGATGAGATAAGGAGTAGCTTAGGCTACTTTTATATCCATACAACCATACATACATACATACCTACATACAAATAAACAGAATTTGAGGGTCTCCGATTTTGACGGGACTTTCACAGGCAGATAGCTGATGTGATAAAGAGTAACTTGAGCTACTTTTATCTCCATACAACCATACATACATACATAACTACATACAAATAAACAGAATTTGAGTGTCTCCGATTTTGACGGGACTTTTACTGGCAGATAGCTGATGTAATAAGGAGTACTTACGCTACTTTTATACTAGCTGCGCCCACGACTTCGTCCGGGTAGATTACTGAACAATCATATTTTTTCTCACGTAGACGAAGTCGCGGGCACAGCTAGTTAAGTAATATGATTATGCATAATCAAAGCCGATTTTACTCTATGAATATAAATGAACCGCTTAATTACGGGCAGCAATTATTACCAATTTGGATTTGCAAACAGTATTGGAAATTAATTTCGTTCAACCTCGTATGTCATGTCGCCAGTTGATTTAGCTCGGGGTCTGGATTTTTAACCGAGTTCAAAAAACGAGAAGGTTCTCAATTCGGCCGGTTTATAGATTTTTTTTTAATGTATGTACGTGAATTTCGCCGAGATTTCTGGACCGATTTACATAATTCTTTTTTTTTGTTTGATGCGGAATAGTTTCGAATTGGTCCCATAAAAATTTGATTTAGATAGGCCCATCAGTTATTATTTTATGAGCATTTTTTTACTTACTCAGACTAAAGGAATAAGAATCTAGTATAGTGATATGTGATAAGAATAGACGGCGAGTTGTCATACAGTGCGTTGAATCCACTGACGTACTACATAGTCCTAATGCGCATGACATTAAGATGACAACAAGTGACAATGACACATTTACTCATCGACGACACAAGACAGCTTATTTACTCCTTCGTGGATATTTTTTTTTATTGATTTCGTATAGTCGTGTAATAATTTTGTATCGAGACACCTAAACAATTCAAATTAGGTATCTAATTGTAACGAAGCTAAAAGAGTCAGATTTTACAAATTTAACAGATGTGAATATTAATCTAATTAGCAATGCAGCAATAAACTAAAAAGTATTAAATAAATATAACTACGTTAAGAAAAACCGACTTCAAATCTGAAAAGTAAAAAATAATAAATGTTTAATTGTAATTATATACTACCTATTATTTACATGTGCTATTTACTAATAGGTTTGAAGTCGGTGCCAAGCCAAAATCACTAAAGTATTCATTTCATTGTATTAAAATGCAACTTCACGCATGTAAACCCCCGAAGGGGTAGGCAGAGGTAAATGCATAAATTCAAGCATACATGCAAACACCCACGATTCGTCGATTACGTTTTGTTCAGTGTATTAATTTGCTCGTATTCATATATAAGTGATTAAAATATAATTATTTGTTTAAGGCTTGGCACGGACTTCATACCTATTAGTAAAAAACACATATAAATAATAGGTAGTATATAATTACAATTAAATCTTTATTATTTTTTACTTTTCAGTTTTGAAGTCGGTTTTTCTTAACGTAGTAATTTATTGCTCAACTTTTTTACAAACCTGAAGTTAAAATGTCACCAATTTAGTCGCTAACTTATCCAGTTATAAGTTAGTATTTACCTAAAGTTTAAGATCTCAGTATCTGTAATGAGATCGTATAGTTAATATTATTATAATCGTCTAAGCAAAACTCAGTCAGTAAACGTATATATAGAGAGAGAGAGAGATACGGTGAGGGAGATTTCCTACACCCTTGAGTTACGTCACTAAAACTGCTGATATTATTTTAACCCTTTCGTTACTGACTGAGTGGTGACAGACAACACACAGAAAAAACTTATGACAATAGAAAGCTGAAATTTATTAGTTCCAAGTGTAAAGCACTAAGAGTGGATACTCCAAAACTCAAAGAATATTCTTTGAAAGCGATAAAATGCTCAATAAGCACTTCCCGAAATTCCCTCGGGTACAGCGAAACATTGATATTTACCCTGGATTAAGAATTAATGTAATGTTTAATGCGTATTATCTTATTTGTTATCAAATATTAAACCAATATTGGATCCAATAGTTAGCGAAACTAAGCTTTCGATAGCCTACAATGCACCATTCAGCGTAATTATGGAGCAGGGCGAGTAAATAAGGCTGCGATAGCAATCTGGTGGCGCTAATGGTTCTCAATCATAACTGAATACACATTCCTGCTGCTGAATCACAATCGCGAACGTTCCGATCGATATCAAGTTTTTCTTGAGAGTTTTTTTTTTTAGGTTCTTCACTTTGATCAATAATGATAAAAAAAGAAATAATAGCAACCCATTATACGTCCCACTGCTGGGCACGAGTCTCTCCCCTTTTTGGGGGGAGGCCTGGAACGTACTCCACCACGCTGCTCCAATGCGGGTTGGTGGAGATACGGGTTAGTGGCCAACCCGCTGTCGGATGTTTTCAAACCGACAAGGCCTCCGACAAGGTTTAACGACTGCTATCTATCGATAGCAACCGGGACCGACCGCATATTTTAATTTACCACTAGCGGTCACCCATCACACACCCGACCGCGCCCGTATTCGCATAACCGAGTAGACCGCTTCCGATCTTCACCAGTCGCGGGGCCATGCGCGCTTCAATCAATTTGATCAATATTAAATTTATTTTACGGAAACGGTAAAAACAGGAATTCACGTTTTACAGTAAAAACTGTGACAGACTTGCCATTTAATACGTAAGTTTTTTTAGAAGGTGGTTGATTTTGGTCTGTATTTAACCGACTTCAAAACATGAGGAGGTTCTATGTTGGACTGATTGAATGTTTTTTTTTTGTCGTTTTTTGTATGTTCAATTAATTGTAGACCGATTTTTTAACATTTTTCAGTTATTTGTAAAACAAACGAACACTTCGAAATTGGTCCCATTTCCACCAAGTTGGGATCTGATGATGGCATCATTGGGAAATCGAGGGACACCCTCAAAAATTGTATGTACACGCCCTCGAGCTCCTATACTGCAACCCTACCACCAGTACTCTTATTATCAAGCAAATTCTCATCACAACACTAACCACACGCAACGATTTTCACTGGTGGTAGTCACCACCGCATTACCTTATATACTTGCCGCTAATTGGTAGTGTTCAGCACTATCGTGTTCCGGTCAGGTGGTAATGTACGGCCCTGTAATTTTCGGCACAGAGTCAGAACACCTTAGGCCTCAGAAGCAGCAACGCATTTGCATTTTGACCTCTGGTCTTTGTGTGGTCAATAGGCTGCAGTCATCACTTAACATCAATGTGAAGTGCATGTTTGTTTGTCACTTCCATTACATTAAAAAAACGATTCTCTACCTCAATTATCTACCTCTAATCAGTAATACCAACACATTAAAGCTCCGAGTTCATTAATATTAATATCAAGAGCGATTCACATTTACAGCATTATTATATTATTCCGTTAGACTGTTATGGTATCGGAAAACAGTAAAAGGTTATATTCAGTGTACGCAAGTATTTTATTAATATATTTAATTATTCGCTCTGTTTATGTGAAGCGTTTTGTATTGTTCGTTACGTCCGGGATTTTTAAGGAAGAGATCTGAGTGTGTTGTTATTAAAATCTGAATACTGCTGGCGCCAGTAATGACATTTTTTTATATAGGTGTATATATAATGTAAGCGCGCATGGCCCAGCGGCTGGTGTAGAACGTAAGCGATCTGCTCGGTTAAGCACTACGGGCGCGGTCGGGTAGTGTAATGGGTGACCGCTAGTGGCAAATTAAATGCGCGTTTCCGTGCTTCGGAGGGCACGTTAAGCCGTCGGTCCCGGTTGCTATCGATGGATTGCAACCAGGACCGTCCTTAAACCTTTTCGGAGTCCTTATGGGCGGTTGGGCCTTAGGGACAGTGGGTTGGCCACTAACCCACCCACCTCCACCAATCCGCATTGGAGCAGCGTGGTGGAGTAAGCTCCAGGCCTCCCCCCAAAAAGGGGAAAGACTCGTGCCCAGCAGTGGGACGCATAATGTTTGCCATTATTATTATTATATAATGGAAGTGGCAAACAAGCATGCAGTTCACATTGCATGTTGTTTGCCACCTTCCTTACATAAAAAAATATTATGTATATGTATCTTCATGCCAGGTCCCTAACGGGGTAGGCAGAGAGTGTAGAGCGCCAGATATCCTGGTCCTGGCATACCTCTCGTGCCTCATCTACCTTCATCATTCTCTTCCTAGGACTATTGACCGCATCATCAGACAGAACTCGACCTATTAGGCCATGATAGGTCAGTCTTGGACTTTCTGGACCTCCCCAACCATCCTCCTCAACATCCATTAAATATCGCACTAGGGTTGTGTTCTGTCTCAGCTATATAAGACCAGGCTGAACATCGTCGAATTAGTCAGCCCGTGACCACGGTAGCTGGAAAGCGACCGAAACGTCGGGTGTATGAAGAAATTTGGGAGTGTTGTATACGCGAGAAAATCCGCAAGTTTAATTTCTACAATGTATGAAGCTCGCTAAAACCTACGAAAACGTTATCCATTAAATAAATAATGTATACTGCCTAAATTACATTTCGTTATCACGGTTATCACGAGCTTGTAAATCATTTATTGTATACGAAATGGGAAGTGTTTTCAGTTGAGTAATTTGCATATAAAGTGGGTAGTGGGACTGCGGAGTAACCATTCATCTTTGGAAGGCTGCGCTTCCGTTTTCCGATAAGACTTCGTAACTTGTAATTGGGTTCATATTAAACTTACAGTTAAGTGGAAAGCAAGGATTCTGATAGCTGTGAATTCGATTGACGGGTCGGAGTTTTTTTTTTAATAGGACTCGTCTCAAGATGACAAAAGTTCATCGGCGAGCGAAGTAAACTTATGCCGTCCTAGAGAATAACACCCATACTCTAAGTTGTAATCTCGACCTTAACTCAATCTTACTCAATGGAGTTGGTATTCTTGGTTCTAACTAATAACGTCAACTCGACATTCTGCCTCCGTTTGAGGTAAGAAAGCAATTGTTAATAAGCATAAAGCTCGATTGCCACTATAAGGATCATTCATCATCATCATTTCAGCCAAGAGACTACTGCTGAACGAACTTTTCCCCTAAAGATTGCCACAAAGAACGGTCCTGGGCCGCCCTCATCCAGCGATTGCCTGCGACCTTCACCAGGTCGTTGGTCCATTTCGTGGAGGGCCTGCCTACGCTTCGTTTCCGGTACGCGGTTGCTACTCTAGAACTGCTCTGCCCCAACGGCAGTCAGTTCTTCGAGCTATGTGCCCTGCCCACTGCCACTTGAGTCTCGCTATTCGGTGAGCTATGTCGGTAACTTTGGTTCTCATGCGGATCTCCTCATTTCTGATTCAATCTCGCAGAGAAACTCCGAGCATAGCCCTCTCCATTGCCCTCTGAGTGACCTTGAGTCTTTTTTTGAGGCCCATAGTAAGCGACCACGTTTCTGTCCCATATGTCATCACTGGCAACACACATTGGTCAAAAACCTTTTTCTTGAAATACTGCGGTAAGTCGGAGGAGAAGATGTATCGTAGCTTCCCGAAAGCTGCACAACCGAGTTGGATTCGGCGATTAACCTCTTTCTCAAAGTTGGACCGACCTCACTGGACCGTTTGTCCCAGGTATACAACTTCGAGTGTAGTACCCTCGACCATAACAGAAATGGGTGTAACATGGTCATTTGACATGATCTTCGTCTTGTCCATGTTCATTTTAAGGCCCACTCGTTGGGAATACTCTAACCCCCTTATTCATAAATGTATTTTAGCTAAAGTGTTGCTAATCTCTCCTTTTTCTTTTTCTATCCAACACATTTGACAATGCAACTGACAAAGACAAAGCATTCTATAACTAAAACGTATCTAATGTTCGTTTATGAATAAGGGGGTTAGGATATAAAAAATGAATTTAAGATTGGCATTGGAACAGGCTGCAACCGTTAGTGATTACTGACAGAATAACTCGTATTCGCAATCGGATCGCTGGTTTCCCATTAAAAATTCATCCCAAAAAGGTTCGGATTTTATTATCTATGTATGTGTGCCGGTTACATTGATTCAATATACGATACTTGAACTTTCACGGTGAGTGTAGTGATGTGTACGACGCATCGATGAATTTTATGTAACGAAGATGGCAAAACGTAACGTACGTTTTACCGAGAAACGTTTCGAAAGTGTTCATTACAAAACCAACGTTTCGCAACGATTACGTTTCACATCTCAACTTTCCAAAACTACATCACTACATAAATGATTCACTTGGCAAACAGATTATTATAAAACAATTCAGTTCATAGCATAGCATCACTTCATAAGTAAATTATTTTTTTTTTTCAAATTTTACGACCTAGTCAGATTAGGTCGAAAGATGCGGCGAGCTCCGGCGCACCCTTCGACCTAACTCACATTAGGGTTTTTTTTTTGCAGTTTAAAAATTATTTTATTCATTTATGTAATCATTAGTAAACAATTAATGTTTCTGAGTTGCGAAATGATACATTTGGGAAATTATATAGGTATTTGTGGAATTAATAGTGTACAAAACGTTGGTTTTGAAATGAAGAGTTGCGTAACGTTTGTCGGTGAAAAATTAGTGAACCATAGTTAAATGCATGCATTTACCTCTGCCTACCCCTTCGGGGATTACAGGCATTAAGTTACGAAGATAGCATGTATTTCTTAGGGGTGTTCATTAACTACTGCAGCCTATGGACATCTACACAGATTCGTTGCCACCTCTGAGGACTAAGTTTTACCCCTGTAATTGAAATTATGGGACCATACATTACGAGCTAACCGGAACACAATAATGCTGAACACCTTTCTTTTTTTTTTACTGGTGGTAGAGTCCCAGTGTAGGAGCTCGAGGGTGTAGGCACCGAAGCATTACCTTATTTATCTCACCTTAATGGTAGTGTTCGGCGCTATCGTTTTCCGGTTGGATGGTAATATATGGCCCCGTGGTAACTATCACAGAGACATAACAACTTAGGTCTCAGGGGTGGCAACGCATTTGCATTTAAACCTCTGGTTTTTGTGTAGATGTCTACAGGCTGCAGACATTATTTAACTTAATATATTTTTGTTAGGTACTAATAATTAAACTTTAATTGCACCAAATGGGTTTCAGATATTTGATTGATTAATAAAATTTTCAAATACCTACTAAACATAACCTCACCTAGCTCATCATGCTATCAAAAATACCTACAAAATTTGATAGCAAAAGTAACTTCACATTCTAAAAAGAATCCGTTGTTATGTACAAATATTTTTGTCCATGGTTGATTATTTCAACCATGGACAAAAATAGTCAACTGCCTCGGGAGCCTAGTGGTAGCAGGCTACTACTTCTACGCTGAGGTCCTGGGTTCGATTCCCGGGTAGGGTATCAGAGATAATGGTGTAAAGTCCTTTATTTCTAGTTCTATAGGGATTTTTCCATTTTCTGGAAATCCCAGTACCTCGAAGTTTGCTAATGTGCCCGGAGATGTCAACAGGCTCGCCACCTGTTACATGGGCCAAAAACGTAACCGGCGAATCGTGGGTGGTTGCATGTATGCTTGAATACATGCATTTACCTCTGCCTACCCCTTCGGGGATTACAGGCGTGAAGTTATGTTGATTATTTGTAAAATAGCAACTTTTATCCAACTGTTCCTGTAACATCGATACATCTCCAAGTGTAATCTCAGGATGGTTTAAAAATGCCTTGTTTCGTCGCAAGCATACCCGAAAACCACAACATGATGTTACTAAAAAAGCCTTTTACAAGAGCCCGTACCGCGGATTTTTGGAACTTGGGAACTCTGCAAGTTTGAATGTGCTTATCTGCGCAGAGTTGTTATTTCTTTGCAAGTTTGCCAAGTTGGGGTCGTATTTCATTTTCTTGGGGAATTTATTGTACTTTAAGTATGTATATATCTTGTCACTAACGGGGTAGACAGAGAGTGTGGAGCACCAGATATCCCGGTCCTGTCACACGTCCCGTGCCTCAACTACATTCAGCCTTCTCTTCTTATATGCACGCTGATTCCTAAGACTTTTGACCCCATCATCAGACAGTACTCGACTTATTTAGTCAGTCTTGGTCTTCCTGGATCTCTGCAACCATCCACATTCGCCTTGTATATCTGATTAGTCATTCGCTCATTCGACATTCTTTCTATATGCCCGAATCATCGGAGCATGCCATTTTTAATTTTTACACCGATACTCTCATTCACACTTTATTATTTTACTTTAAGTACTTACACCTAATCAGTTTGAGATATTTTTAATTTTATTAGTTCTTTTTTTTTTATGTTTTGGAAGTGGCAAACAAGCATGCAGTTCACATTGATGTTAAGTGATGACTGCAGCCTATAGACACCCACACAAAGACCAAAGTCAAAATGCAGATGCGTTGCCACTCCTGAGGCCTAAGGTGTTATGCCTCTGTGCCGGAAATTACAGGGCCGTACATTACCACCTGACCGGAACACGATAGTGCTGAACACTACGATTTTGCGGCAAGTATATTAGGTAATGCGGTGGTGCCTACGCCCGCGAGCTCCGTCACTGGAGCTCTACCACCTGATAAAAAATAAAAATAGTTCTTTTATTTTTTACAGCAATGACCACTGAAATCTAAATTATTGTCGACTAGCTATTGCCCTCGGCTCCGTCCGCGCGTAGGTCGCTTGTCGCGTAACCTGTGGAAACTGCATCCAACTGTTTAAAACTTTTGAAGCAGTGCTCGAAGTAAATGTTCAATTGACCATAACTTCTCTTAACCGATTTTGACGAAACAAAATTTTGACAACGCTTTCTTGCAACTCTCTTATTATATGTAATCCATCTTTGAAAACCGTGTTCAAATCCGTTGAGAAGTTTCGAAGTTATAGCGTACCAGACAGGCAAAAATTCCAAAAAAAAATTTTTTGGTTCCTGTTACTTTTCTTTAATCGCCCCCTATATTCTTCTTCTTCTATCGTCTTATTACATATACAACTTTCTGTATGTATGTATTGATATCTCTACGGGAGTACCTAACATAATAACTTTATGTTTACGCACATTCTGTAATATTTGGTAACCTCATAATAATATGCTGAAAACATGGAAAGTATGATTCATCGTTGTTTTGTAGATAACATTTCATTTTATTTCTGGATTATCGATACATTAATGTTGACGATTTTTGCATCCCTAAACGTAATCTCAAGTTGGTTCCGAGAATGCCTTGTTTCGGCGCAAGAATTGCCGAAAAACCACAACTTTCTGTCGTAAATCGAAATCTGTTACAAGAGCCCGTACCGCGGCTACTCGAAACTTCGGCATTTCGCAAGTTTTGCACACTTACCTGCGCCGAGTTATTATTTCTTTTCGAGTTTTCCGAGTTATTTCCAAGTGCGGTCGTTATTTATTTGTCTTCTTGGGGTTTGGTGTAAAAATATTCATGTCTTGCCTATGCATGTTCTACATAATAATGGCAACTCATTATACGTCCCACTGCTGGACACGAGTCTCTCCCCTTTTTGGGAGGAGGCCTGTAGCTTACTCCTCCACGCTGCTCCAATGCGGATTGGTGGAGGAGGGTGGGTTAGTGGCCAACCCGCTGTTGGATGTTTTCAAACCGCCCATAAGGCCTTCGACATCTCACGAGATTGTCGCCATGTGGGATGTAGACTCGGCTGTAATTGTATCGATAGTTGTCACGGTAAACGGACTCATGGCGAAGAGCCTCGACCACCACCTTAAGAGGCTCTCGCTGGGAAGTTGGATCAAGGGCTTGGTGCAGAAAGCGGTTGAGCCCCTAACCGCCGACAGCTTGGACCCTGCTCCCGCTACCGGCGGCAACCATTTTGTATTTTTTTATATATACGTTGTTTTTTTTCTTTATATGCATGTATATGTAAGAAATATATAATGAGAATGTGAATAAATAAGTGGAATAATAATAATAAATATTCTTTATTGTACACCACATGAAAGATAAAACAATGAACATAAAGAAAATAAAAATTACAATGCAGGCACAGCAGGCGGCCTTATTGCTCAGGCAGCAATTTCTTCCAGGCAACCTTGTTACATGGATTACAAAATCAAGGAGCCGGTAGGGTGTACTAAAAATTTACATGTTACTCATGCAGTAATAATAAACAATTATATCAGAACTATAACATAATAGAAGCACTCGCAAAAGTTTCAGTGATCGGATGAACAACACACATAAGGAAAGGAAAGAGATAACCAAAAGAACATGAATAGAAGGAATTAAAAATGATAACAAACTTATAAATTTAGGTAAAAATCTTTTACATGATGCTTGAATGTTGCAATCGTTTGAATCTTCCGAATCTCAACAGGCAAGCTATTCCAAAGAACTACTGCTTGGACAGAAAAGGACTTGTGGTAAAACTGCTCAACTAAGTTATATTATATATTTTTTCAGGAGTCATCTTCATTGAAGTCTCTGCTTTATAAGTGGGTGTTGATAGGCTGCTGTATTAGCCGGGTCCATTCCATAGCGAAGCATTTGCCGCGTGAGGCTGCTCTCTCTGTGTGGACCCGCCTGTTCACTTACCATCAGCCTGAATTGTTTGCTTCATGACATAGAAAAAAACTGTCAAGTACAACTCGAATTCCTCTAACTCCTACAAAGGGTTCCTATGTAGTTGCCGTGGTGACAATACTGGCAATAATATTTACTGGACAATGAAATGTGCCATCACTAAAACATAATAGTAATACCACTGTCTAAAGAAAACGAACATTTAATTACCATACTGTCTACATTGCGTATTGATCGGGATCATATAAATATTTTTTTTTTTAAAAACCGCCATAAATAACTCATTACTTAAAAGTGAAAAATAACAGAAAACAGATTTAAACCCAAAAAGCAACGCACATTATGCTTTTGGAGTATTTATAAGTCGGGCCGCCAATTATCTACGCCAGTTAAAGATCTTTGAAAAAAATACATAAGTACTGTCGAAAATAGAAACTCCACCTTTTTTGGAGTCGGTTGAAATAAGAATAAAAATCATGTTAGAAGTTGGTTGAAATACTATATAAATTATATAAGAGTAGCCATAGTCGCAGTAAAGCATGTTTATTAGACAGTATTTTACAAGATTCTCACCAGACAGACTACTTTGATTGAAAGTGAAATTAAGCAAACTGTCACATTATTTAATTTACATCCGTCAACGTTTTTTATAATCCTCTTCAACTGCAATTTAAATAACACACGTCCAAACGCTTTAATATGAGTGTAATCCATCACAGGTAACACGACATACACTTTCATATCCCTTAATTATATGTTGACAAATAATAAATTCTTGAATTTTACAACTCTGTCCAAATACGTATCAACTTTCGCCGTGTAAAAAAGCAATTAAAAGAAATGACAGTCGTAAACTGAGATTAAGGTGTTTCGTCTCTTTGGCGGTGTCAGTCAAATTTCAAAAAATTCGTGAATGTTTCCTTGTCTCTTTCACTGTCATCGTGAGTTTCGTGAGCTTGAATTACATAGTTTTTGACGCGTTAGGTGTCGCTGCATGTTTTTTGCGGATATGAAATAACATTAATCGTTACTTGTGTTAATTTTACACCATTTGGGTCGCGCTTATCTGCAATCAGAGGCCCTGTCATTTTTAATGAAAGACTTTATCCGTGAATATTATTTTTTATGTCCCACTGCTGGGCAGGAAGGAGTCTTTCGCCTTTTTTTGGGAGGAGGAGGCCTGGAGCTTTCTCCACGCTGCTCCAGTGCGAGTTGGATGAGAATATAAGTAGGTATATTATATGTACAATATGTGTCATGTCAAGATTTATATTAATTACATGAAACATATGACCTAAATTTTAAAGAAAAAACGGAAAGATAAAATTGCCAGTGGCCGCGAGTTCGAGTCTCCCCTGAAGTCAAAAAAAAATATTTTCCATTTTTCTTTAAATAAAATATATTTCACAAGCATGTGTTAATGCGAAATAATATAAAACAATTATTAAGGGTAAAAGCGACTTCTTTACGATATTCAATAAACTGCAAAGTCTATTATATCGGTTGCCTAACTAGCATAGTTGGCAATAGATGGCGCTGCTGCTACCATAAAGCAATGCAATAAATGTGAAGGAAAGATTTCGAATCGGGCAGGACTTCAGTAGCTCAATTGGAAGAGCGGCTGGACTAGATTCCCAGTAGGCCGCGAGTTCGAGTCTCCCCTGAAGTCAAATTTTTCTTTCCATTTTTCTTTAAATAAAATACAACATAAAGGGTTTTATCGCTTAGCGTCTACATCGTTCAATTGGAACATACAAAAATAACTTATAGGTTACTATTACCTGTGATATATATTAGTGATGTAACGAATGTCAATTATTAGGCATTCGCGAATGAGAATGCGAATGCGAATATCTGCCGTTGATATTCGCGAATGCGAATGCGAATGCGAATATTCACTTTCGAATTTGGCGCCATTTTTCTATGGCTTTATTTTGCACGCGTTTGTCATTGTCATTTGTTTTTACGAACATTGTCGAGCCGATCCGAACCAGGCCGATTAATTTTGTGTTTACTTCACGAAAGATCGTTAGCAGAAATACGAAAAATTTGAGGTTAGAGGGAGTTTAATGTTTTTTCAAGATGAGTAAATCAGTTTCTAGTGAAATATTATGAACTTATTTTACGTATAGTAAATAAGTTGAATAGTGCAATTCATCTTGTTTGATATTAATATTTTCACTTCATTATAAGAAGATAATATTTTATTTAGTCTTAAATGGAAGTAGATTTTTGTAAGAACTTTAACTACATTAGGAGAAGAATACGTGTGAAAATTATTATTCCTAGTATGTATTTTGTTTTTATCTAAAAAACGTTTTAGAGGTTACTATTTTTTTGTTTTGTTTATTTCTTGGTTGAAAATAGAAGAATTACTTGAAGTTCAAAATAGTAGACGGTTAATGTAAAGACTGTAATTCATGTGAACGTATAGAGCGTCATGGTCTTTGACCAAGCTCTTTAAATGGAGAATAAAAAAAAAGAAAAAAAAATGTTTTGTTTGATATTGTTAAACATTATTTATTTTTTGTTTCGTAAATTCTAATGAAAAGTATATTACCATAACAATATCAAGTATTACAATTAATGTAATAAAAATCAGTAATGATATTTGCAAGTCAATGTGAATTAGAAGGTTTAGGGCCTGTTTCACCACTTACTGATAAAGTCCCTGATAATCTATTAGGAACTTAGCAATACATTTATAATGACAGTAAAAATTAAGTTATTTTCCAAAAAACTGATAAAGGCGATTAAAAAAGAGTATCTTACAGAAACAAAAAAAGCTATTTTTGTCTGTCTGTCTGTCTAGTATGCTCATCATCATCATCATTTCAGCCAAAAGACGTCCACTGCTGAACAAAGGCCTCCCCCAAAGAATGCCACAACGAACGGTCCTGGGCCGCCCTCATCCAGCGATTGGCCGCGACCTTCACCAGGTCGTCGGTCCACCTCGTGAGAGGCCTACGCTTCGTCTTCTGGTACGCGGTCGCCACTCACAAACAGTTGGATTCGGCGATTAACCTCTTTCTCGAAGTTGGACCTACCTAACTGGACCGTTTGTCCCAGGTATACATAATCGTCAACAACTTCGAGTGTAGTACCCTCGATCATAACAGGAGTGAGCGTAACGAGGACATTCGACATGATCTTCGTCTTGTCCATGTTCATTTTAAGGCCCATGGCATTGTGCCAAGGTCTTCCAGGGTCTCAGCCATGACTACGATATCATCCGCAAATCGGAGGTGTGCCACGCCTGTGGCGTTTTGCCCTGGGATATGACGGAATTAAACATGCTGAAACTGAAGAGCTTCTAATACTGCCTTCCACCTGCTTTCAGGAGTTCAGCAGTGATTCCGTCATCACCCGGCGCCCTGTTGTTTTTAAGCTGTTTGAGAGCCGTACTAATCTCGTCTATTCTCGTACTAATTTAATCTCGTCTGGTATGCTATAACTTCGAAATAATAAATTATCAGAGAGTTTGATGGCGAAACAGAAAGAAGTTATCAGAAATCTTTACCTGGTTAATATTTCTTTGTTTAATTTACTTTTTGTTATTGACATCTTATTTATTTTTTCGGATGAACATATTCGCAAAACATTCGCATAAATTTTGCGAATGCGAATGCGAATGCGAATGTCAAGATATAAACGAATATTCGCGAATGCGAATGCGAATGCGAATATTCGTTACATCACTAATATATATATTGTGAGATCGTCTAGAATTATCGCTTTATCAGATGTAGGGTATAATATACTATTACCTAGCGATTATGTTATCCGATATTGTAATTGAGTAAGCGAAAAGCAGTCTTCTTTTCGTTTGCATTTCGAGCACATTCCAAAAACAAATGTTGGAATTCTTCCAAATTACAACCGTCACAAATTTTGCTGAAGGTGTCTTTTCACTTGTTAAGCGAACTTATTTAACAAAAGATAAAAACGGGATCATATTACTAAGACTCCGCTGTCCGTACATCCATCCGTTTGTCACGAGGCTGTATCTCATGAACCGCGATAGCTAAATAAAAGAAATACCAAAAACAAATTTAGGAGTTGTCAAGAGAATATTCCACGTCTATTTCATCTTAGACCCTCTTTACATTATTGATTTTTCATTATTGATTGATAGATCGTTCTAGGCTACAGTTATCGAGAGAAATAAATGAAGAACTGTTAATATAATGAATACACTAAAATCAGGCCATCATGGAAACACAAGCTTAAAGCTTTAGGTGAAATAAAAAAATATATACTGGAATTTCTTTCAAATAAATTGGTAGGTACACTGCTGACATTTGATAACTATTGTTTTTATATTATATCGCATTAACACATGCTTGTGAAATATATTTTATTTTAAAGAAAAATATAAACAATAATATAAAAACAATTATTAAGGGTAAAAGCGACTTCTTTACGATATTCAATAAACTGAAAAGTCTATTATATCGGTTGCCTAACTAGCATGGTTGGCAATAGATGGCGCTACTGTTACCATAAAGCAAGGCAATAAATGTGAAGGAAAGATTTAACAAATCGGGCAGGACTTCAGTAGCTCAATTGGAAGAGCGGCTGGACTAGATTCCCAGTAGGCCGCGAGTTCGAGTCTCGCCTGTAGTCAAATTTTTCTTTCCATTTTTACTTAAATAAAATATTTGATAACTACTTGATAAAATATGATCATGTCTCAAAATATCAAATATTTCAAATATAATCCTAGCTTTATATTCAAATCAAGTTTTCGGGCTATTTAACAGCCGTAAAACTAGTTTATATATTATTATAGCCATTTGATGTATTCATTAAAGTTAAATATACATATTTTATAGTAGCTTAATACGATTCATTAATATTTGTTAATAACCGAGATACTAATTATATTTATAATTAAGACCAAGTTTTGCAAAATTAGATTAATGACCTTTCATATTTTACAGTTAATATTTATTATACTGGCAAAATTTATTAATATAAGAAAACTAAAAACGCGTCTTATAATTAATACAGTAAAATTAAATATTGTATTACGAAGTCAAAGCTCGGTCCTTACATGTGCTTTTTATCATGCTGACGTCTACTAACCAAAACGCCGCTAACCCATACCCTGCCGATTTTCGTTTTTTAATTGTATCTTATGTAGTTGAAAATTAACTATCTACCTGTCTTGGAAACATGTTCGTATCTTTTGTAGTTTTAAAGATAGGAAAGTCAAAAAAGCCGTAATGTGAGATATATTTACATCTTTTCGCAGCTAAAACGCAGTTATATAGCAATAAAAAAAACGTAACTTCACGCCTGTAATCCCCGAAGGGGTAGGCAGAGGTAAATGCATGTATTCAAGCATACATGCAAACACCCACGATTCGCCGGTTACGTTTTGGCCCATGTAACAGGTGGCGAGCCTGTCGACATCTCCGGGCACATTACCAAACTTTTGAGGTACTGGGAAATTTCCAGAAAATGGAAAAATCCCAATAGAACCAGAGACAAAGGCTTTTTCACCATTATCTCTGATAACCCCCTACTCGGGAATCGAACCCAGGACCTCAGCGTAGTAGTAGTGGCCTGCTACCACTAGGCTACCGAGGCAGCATAGTATATAGCAATACTTAGCTAGAAAGCAGTTATATGCGTTTAGCAACTTTGAAGTTTAAATATGTCAGTAGTAACCATTGCTTAGCTTAGAACACAGTTTGTCAATTTCACTTGACAATAAAGAAGTTAAAGGATTTTAACTTCGTTTATGCTAAGGTCCCGATTATATTAGGTACATTAGTCTAAATCCATAAATAAAACGTAGTTTTGTACAAACACTTAGCTATAACAACGTTAAAATTTCTTAGCTTTAATCTGTGTTTCCACTGATATGCTTAAGTAAAACACCGTCACAATTATTAAGGGTAAAAGCGACTTCTTTACGATATTCAATAAACTGAAAAGTCTATTATATCGGTTGCCTAACTAGCATAGTTGGTAATAGATGGCGCTGCTGCTACCATAAAGCAATGCAATAGATGTGAAGGAAAGATTTGACAAATCGGGCAGGGCTTCAGTAGCTCAATTGGAAGAGCGGCTGGACTAGATTCCCAGTAGGTCGCGAGTTCGAGCCTCGCCTGAAGTCAAATTTTTCTTTCCATTTTTCTTTAAAAATAAAATATATTTCACAAGCATGTGTTAATGCGAAATAATATAAAACAATTATAATACAAGTCCTTAGCAAAAACACAGCAAAGCAACATTACTTGACTTTATTTATTAGTTCTTAGTTATAACGCAGCAAAGGTATACTTTACCCCGTTTAAGCTATGTTTAGCAAAATCAAAAATTCAAATTGATGATTTTTTTTATCAGTCACAGGAATGGGTCTTGAATTCTCACGGCTCACAGTACCTAATAACCTACTAAAACACCGTGTCAACAGACACATGAAATAATCATTATAACTTCCTGTATATCAGTACATATGTAATTAGTATAAAGTTTCTGGTTCATCAATCCTTAAGACATTTATTACAAAAATTTATATGATAATGAATCAAACTGTAAAAGGTCTTCAAATTTGATAGTTATGTATGTATATCATTGTACATTTGGACATTAATTATCCTTTCTTAATGGATTGCTCTATTTAGGACAGCTAATATAGATAATTAATATTGGTTTCATAAGTGGTTTTTATGGCATGTCGAAAAATGTAAGCGAGTTGCTAATGGAGCGTAAAGCACAAAGTGGATGATTTTTTTGCTTCAGATTTATTCATATCACTAGCTATAAGGAAAGGATAGGACACATTATTTTTTAATTTATAGAATTGACCGATTAATATAATTGTAAGTTCACATTGCACTGTTATGTTAGGATCCCACTGCAGAATCATTTCGATCATCCAGATATGCTACAAACCTTTTTTTATACGCTTATTTATAATCTAGAGAATATATATCCACTAGGTTGTATATCCATATATATCCACTAAAAATGCCACATGTATTTTTAAGTTTGCAGCATATCTGGATGAACGAAATAGACTGTAGCAATTAACATAGTCGGAACTACATTTTGGACAATTTTGTTTTATTGCATTAGAAGTCTTAGAATGTCCATATTATAGACATTCTAGGACTACATTTTTACATTTCTGGATTATTTGTTTTATTGAAAATACAAAATTGGCAATAAAACAATAAAACAAAATTGGCTAAAACGTAGTTCCGACTATGTTAATTGCTGCAGTCGAATTGATTCTGCAGTGTGATCCTAACCTATGTCTAGCGCCTTAGCCTATGCCCACATGGTAGTGTTCAGCACTATTGTGTTACAGTTAGAGAGAGAGATATATATAGCCCGGTAATAGCTATCACAGAGACGTAACTACTAGGTCTCAGTGGTGGCAACGCAACTGCATTTTGATCTATGGTATTTGTGTAGATGTCTACTACTACTACAGGCTGCAGTCATAACTTAAGATCCCTGTGAACTGCATGCTTGTTTGCCACTACAGAACAGAAAAAATCTGTTCTGTGTTTGCCACCTTTGTCACATAAAAAAACCTAACATTTTCTGGTGAGTTGTGATAGTAGAGGTTTTTAAATTAATTTATCCGAACTTGCACGGGATTTACGGTTCCATTTGGTTTCACGCTCGCTGTAAAAACTCAATATTGCATACTGTGTTTTCTTTCTTTCAAAGTTATAACGAGCTTTGCTAAATAAATGTATCTACGATATTAATATAATGAACTAGCTTACCCGGCAAACTTCTTATTGCCCCGAATGAAACAATGTGTCAAAGGTTTGATAGATACGGACTATTTGTATGGGAAAATAAAATTGTGGTTTTTACCGTTTCCTTTATAATTTCTTATCTTTTAAACCTTCCCTACACCTCCACGAACATTTCAAGACCAAGATAAGATAAATCCGTTTAGTCGTTCTCGAGTTTTAGCAAGACTAACGAACAGCAATTGATTTTTATATATATAGATAGATTGCAAACAAGACTCTCAACTCACCAGGTTGAGTTGCGTACCTTTTATACATAGCTCATACCCAATTTATGAATGTGATTATTCATTAATATGAAAGATAAAACATTTAACTTAATTATTCACCTTTAATGTCATGTAGGATCAAGGATTTTTAGGGTTCCGTAGTAAACAAGGAACCTTATAGTTTCGCCATGTCCGTCTGTCTGTCTGTCTGTCCATCCGCGGTTTAGCGCAAAAACTTTAAGTACTAGAGAATTGAAATTTGGCAAAAGTATACATCTTTATTACGCCGAAAAAGTGGTAGAATAAAAACATCACATTTTTTTTAATTTAGGGTACCTACTTGTAACGTGTGGATATTTTTTTTATTTTTCTTTTTCTATATAGCGTGGGGTATCGTTGGATCTGGTTGGTCTTTCAAATCTGTTAGGGGTGTGCTAACATCATTTTTCGATTTAGTTAACTGTTCGAGACTTAATAAGCTTTAAAGTGCCAATTTTCGTTAGAGTCAAGTGTCCTCCCCCTCTACCAACTAAACGGTTGTTGTTAGATATTCAAACGTTACGGCAATAGTAGCTACATATAGCGAAATTAAAAGGAAAACTATCACACTTAAGTTGGCTTTACAAGTTTGCGAGTAATAGTCGACCAAATATATTTTACTCGAAAGTTTTGAACAACTCCATAGAAAATATTTATTTATTTTTCATTACATTAATCAAACCTAAAAACGACGGAACCCTACCCTGCGCTGGGTCCAACACGCACTTGACCGGTTTTTTTATAGTTTCGCCATGTCCGTCAGTCACAGCATAGACAACCCCCGTATCTGTGCTATCCGTCTATTTACAGCTTGAAATATTATTAAAGCCAAACAAAAAGAAGAAATATCCTAAATTTTTTTTTCAGGTTTTGTTCCCCACATGTTATGTGGGGAACAAAACCTGAAAAATGTGTAGCTATTTTTTTTTGTTTATCGAAGTGCACCTTTTACGTTTTTGGGATAATCATTTCTTGATTAAAGAGACTGTTCGTGAAATAATAAACGCACATATTCCCGATTTTTGGTAGATTCAAGTATGCTTTAAAATTTGTAATTTGATATAAAATTATAATTACAAAATTTATCTAATAATTTTTATCAAAAACTTTTGATTATGGGTTTAATATTCATATTTACTGTAAAAAATATTATATATAGTGCCAACAAAATATTCACATTAAATATCCTGTTTATATTAATTAATTGGAATGCAGCTAGCTTCTCACTACGGGCGGTAATATATTAAGTTACCCAAAATATTAGTTGCAATAAAGTCACGTTCGCACTAAATAAAATATATTTTCGATCATTTCAATTCAATATCTATTCAAAAACTTGACGACTTATAAGTATACAAAATTTACGATGCGCTATAGATTATTACTTATACATATTTATACAGAATGGACAAGAATATACACGACAGTAATAATTGACGACCCGGTTACTCCAGCGGTGTGAAACCACCTTTTGATTCGAAGGGTCGCGGGTTCGATCCCCGCTCCGTGACAAATATTTGTAGGCCTACAGATATTTATATACTGTGGTTTAACTTTTAAAAAGTATGTCAATAATAAGCAAAACTGTTTTGTGGCTAAGCTATGAGATAATTTGTTACATTTTAATAAAATAAATATGTGTTAAAACATAATATTTTGATGGCTTTATGATTTCTGTACACCAGTATGGCTAGTTTTTTTCATTGACTGTGTTCTAAAATATCCTACTACTTAATAGCCAACACGAAAATCGAAATGGACCACAGAGTAACAATATACCTCCAAACGCACATTAACTGAACGGATATCTCGCTCAGCAAACCGGTAGTAAGTACAATATCGGTTTACATGGATTGAATAATGATATCTTCATCAGACGCCAGACACGAGATTGACGTGGCCTGCGAGTTTCTCTGGCACCAGCTATAATCGAGCCATTGCAATATTAATATCTACCCATTAAGCAAGTACAGTCTTGGACAAAAGCATTAGACACACTATACTTAGGGCGATATTCGCAGATACGACTTTATTTTAATTAAGAGCGAGATTCATAGACCGCACTTCAATTTTACTTTGAGTTGGAGTCGAATTTCCAGCGCTTGTTTTTGTTGTCACAGACGTGTTCTACTCTTATTTTACTTTACTTACTCTTTGTTATTCTTTGCTTAGTAAGAATAGTATGTTTCTCAAGATGTGAAACAAAAAAAACAACGTTGAAAATTGCAGTTTACGAGTAAGTCAACGTGATGTGATAGCGCGATCTGAAACTCGCCATCAGAGTCGAACTTTCAAGGCATATATCATTTGTGTCATGTACTCTCGACTACGACTCTTGAATCTTACAAAAAACGACAGTTTAAAACTCATAATATTTCACTGTTTTCTCTCTCAGTCCCCAGTTTTAACAAACACCCTGTGTATTATATTGAACTTTTCAATGACACGCCCCTCACAATAGGTTGCGCGAGAAAAAAAGAACACCTCACTATACATGTAAGGAAGTCCTGAAGAAATTTTATTATATTTTTATTTACTTGTTATAAGACTTTCGCTAAATTGCGGACAGTTAAACTGGCGGACGGACTCGACGAAACTATAAGGGTTTCTTATATACAACGTGTAACAGGATTAAATGTACAACCCGAAACTAGTTTGTTCAGAATCGATTTCAGACATTTTTGATATAGGTAATATTTAGTCCCAAACTACATTACATTTAAGGAAAATATGGTCACCCGTTTGGTGAACAGCCAATACAATCGAAAATGAGACTTACGTCTATCCAAAATAAAATGCTTATCTCAACAAGTTAGTTAGAATTTTGTCGAGACGTGTTTTCTATCATAAATAATAATTTAAGAAATAAAATAGTGCAAATTAATCTTATTACTAGCGAGTGTTATATAAGGGTACGCAAGTTACGCTACATCTCATTGCAACAGTGTGAGTGTGTGAGTAGGTTCGTGTTTTATGTGCGGCTGTAGGTAGAGGTAGGGTAAGTATGCATAGGGTGTGCATACTGTTCGTACAAATTGAGGACAACTTATTTCTTAAATAAAAAATATTAAAGACATAAGCATGTAATTGCAGTTCATTAATTATGATTATAACTCGATTTTCTAATCGGGATGTTAGAGAGTGTGAATCATTCATGTTACATGTTGTATAAGCTACGGAACTCCAAAAAGAATTACTTACACGCATACAACCACAGACATTAAACATAATATATAAGCACATATCCTCACATCAAGTAGGTACAAAAAATCAAACAAAGATAAAAAGTCTCGTTTCATGTATAATAACGTCTCCAACAAAGCTAGACAGCTCGACACGAGACCGACTAGCCCGCGGCAAGTTTCTCCCGTGACTATAATCGAGCCATTGCAATATTATGACAATATCTGTCCATCGAAACGTCTCAATCAAACTGTTTAGACTGTGCTGTCGGTATCAGGTAGCACATCACTTTCACTGGTTCGCCATTTTGTTTTCAGATATGTCCTAAATGTTGAGCGTAAATCTTTCACCACCATGTTACCCAATTAAAATTATTAGTATTATTAAATTACTAGATAGTTTTTATTTCTTTTGTGAATGCTCCAAAAGTACTGAGCGATGGAGTTGAAATTTGATGGGTACAAACAAATCTACATGTTACTATACACTTGTAATTATTATTCTCTATTCTATGGTGCATAATTAATATATAATATATATACACGCGATATGAAGCGCGCATGGCCCAGCGGCTGGTATAGATCGTAAGCGATCTGCTCGGTTAAGCACTACGGGCGCGGTCGGGTAGTGTGATGGGTGACCGCTAGTGGCAAATTAAATGCGCGTTTCCGTGCTTCGGAGGGCACGTTAAGCCGTCGGTCCCGGTTGCTATCGATGGATAGCAGTCGTTAAACCTTGTCGGAGGCCTTATGGGCGGTTTGAAAACATCCGACAGCGGGTTGGCCACTAACCCACTCACCTCCACCAATCCGCATTGGAGCAGCGTGGTGGAGTAAGCTCCAGGCCTCCCCCCAAAAAGGGGAGAGACTCGTGCCCAGCAGTGGGACGTATAATGGGTTGCCATTATTATATATATATATATATATAATTAATATTAATGGAAAATAATTAGGCAATTTAAAATTTCCCAAACTATTAGGCGTTTTGTTACAGCAATTACTAAGTGCTATCACTTTACAGTCACTGAACCCTCGGTGCTCAAGTTCGACTCGCAATTGATCGACTTTAACAGATTTCTTTAAGTTAGAGAAGGATGTGAAATGTTACAATAACTTTAACTTTAACGAACATCGTGGTGCAACACTGGCTTAATGTTTGATAAGATAGCCGTAGTTTTTCTTTCAACGCAGAACCTTAATTTATGTTTAACTAGCTGTGCCCGCGACTTTGTCCACGTGAGAAAAAATGTGATTGTTCAGTATCTACCCGGACGAAGTCGTGGGCGCAGCTAGTATAAAAGTAGCCTAAGTTACTCCTTATTACATCAGCTACCTATCCGTGGAAGTCCCGTCAAAGTCGGATACACTCCAATTCTACTTATTTGTATGTAGATATGTACCTATGTCTGTATGGAGATAAAAGTAGCCTAAGTTACTCCTTATTACATCAGCTACCTACCCGTGGAAGTCCCGTCAAAGTCGGATACACTCCAATTCTACTTATTTCTATGTACCTAGGTATGTATGTATGTATGAATGTATGGAGATAAAAATAGCCTAAATTACTCCTTATTTCATCAGCTACCTACCCGTGGAAGTCCCGTCAAAGTCGGATACATTCCAATTCTACTTATTTGTATATGTATGTATGGATGGATGTACGGAGATAAAAGTAGCCTAAGTTACTCCTTATCACATCAGCTATCTGCCAGTGAGTCCCGTCAAAATCGGTCCAGCCGTTCTCAAGATTAGCCCCGCCAAACAGACAGACACACCGGCGCACCCGGGGCGGGCCGCTAGTAATAAATAGAAGCCAAAGAGAACATAAAGCGACATGATGGTTGTATTTCCCAACGGGATGCGAATCCTTTCCTATCCCACCATAAAATCTTAATCAATGATGATAGAGATATACTACCCAGTTATGTTTCAGATTAAATATAATACTTGTATTGATGAAGGAAGCTTTTGTTTCCGCTTAGAAATTATTACAATGAAATGAATAGATACCTAAAATAGTAGGTTTTTTATTTTTTATGTAATGGACGTGGCAAACAAGCATGCAGTTCACATTGATGTTAAGTGATGACGACACCCACACAAAGACCAAGGTCAAAATGCAGATGCGTTACCACTCCTTAGGCTGAAGGTGTTATGCCTCTGTGCCGGAAATTACAGGCCCGTACATTACCACCTGACCGGAACACGATAGTGCTGAACACTCCCATTTAGCGGCAAGTATATTAGGTAATGCGGTGGTGCCTACGCCCGCGAGCTCCGTCATTGGAGCTCTACCACCAGTAACATCACCAGGTACACCAGGTACTCCTGATACTGATAGGCAAATTAACGAGATATTACACCAAGTTCCTTACGTAAAACGTGATATTCTCTAGTATTATCCAATATGTGATTTTTGGTAAATGACAGCAAGATTTTTCACAAAAGCTTGGACATACCTGTTTCATATATCTGTATGTGTCTGTTCACGCCAAGTCCCTCACGGGGCAGGCAGAGAGTGTAAAAAACCTATTTCATGTGTCTTTCTTTTCAATGTACCTATTTATTGGAATTTTTTGTTAAATCCATTACTGATTAACATTAAAGACGAATGGAACTACCTTGAACCTGTTCATGGTGTTTTTTGTTTTAAACTGAATGTACTTCTTACATTAATTTTATGATTCCTTATATTTAAATAATAATAATAATAATGGCAACCCATTATACGTCCCACTGCATGGCACGAGTCTCTCCCCTTTTTGAAGGGAGGCCTGGAGCTTACTCCACCACGCTCCTCCAATGCGGATTGGTGGAGGTTAGTGGCCAACCCGCTGTCGGATGTTTTCAAACCGCCCATAAGATCTCCGACAAGGTATCCATCGATAGCAACCGGGACCGACGGCTCAACGTGCCCTCCGAAGCACGGAAACGCGCATTTAATTTGCCACTAGCGGTCACCCATCACACTTCCCGATCGCGCCCGTATTGCTTAACCGAGTAGATCGCTTACGATCTACACCAGTCGCTGGGCCAAGCGCGCTTCATATTTAAATAAATAAATACAAAACATTCAATAAATAAAATGTGATGATCTTACGGCAAAAAGTACGTAGTACTGGAGTACTGAGGAACTTAAGGCCACGCAGCTACAAAGACACAGCTCTCACAGCTTAAAATAAAGGAAAGTTCTAAAGACATCCAAGCATATAAATTGAAACCAAAAAATATACCGACACTAAAAACCTACTTCCAATAAGAGCGGCGATTCCATGAAAAATCGATTTGAATCATCTTAATCGCACATAACCAGCACCAGTGACGTACTTTAAAAATATCAAATCCGATTCACTGTAGAACGTTCCGCCGCCGCCTTAAATCCCAGACCGAGTTTACGCTCTGCAAATCCGAATAGGGTTGGCTAACGACAGTCAATTCCTTATATTTAAAAGGATATAATATTTACGAATTGATACTCAAATTACAAAGATATATGTTCTTAATATTTGCATATCTGTTGAAACGTGATAATCTCGGGAGTTACCAGTCCAATTTGTCTTTTTGTGTGTATTACTTGGTCTATAGATTCTGTAGAAAGGCTTGGACAGACTATCCTTTATCAGTATCTCTGCACCTGTGGACTTTAAAGCAAATAATTTAATAATACAATTTCACAATGAAACTCAAGGGCCGCAGCTCCTTAAACAGAATGGGTACCCACAATAAGCTCATATCTATATTAATATTATAAAGCTGAAGAGTTTGTTTGTTTGTTTGAACGCGCTAATCTCAGGAACTACTAGTCTGATTTGAAAAGATTTTTCAGTTTTAGATAGCCCATTTATCGAGGAAGGCTATATCTTCTATACTATATAGATATCTTCACGCTATGACTAATAACTAAACTAGGAACGGAGCAGTTGTTGAGCAGAATGTTATCCAAATACATATTGATTTTTTTAGGATAGATTTGATTATTGGTTTGTGGAAACACGAATTAACACAAAAAATATATACAGACACTAAAACTATATTATAGTTCGAATCAGAGCGGCTATTCAATAAAAAAAAACTATTTGGATCACATAACCAGCACCAGTGACGTACTTTGAAAAATATCAAATCCGATTTACTGTAGAACGCTCCGCCACCGCCCGAAAGACCGAGTTTACGTTCTGCAAATCGAAATAGAGGATTCTTAGAAGAATTTTTAAAAATATTTTTTGTGCCGTGAAAGAGTATTATCCATATTAATGGTGGTTTATTTGAAAACTCAATAGTCTAGTGGTAGCGAGAGTTGAGTGCCATTGGGGTTGACCCTTATTTTACAATTTGCCACATTATTATAATTTTGGAATATTGACGAAAACGTCAATATACCCACTCGTCACTTATTAAATGACACGCGTAAATTACAACCACCCTTCCCCTCCTCTCATCCCCTTAGGTACTTAATGGATGTTTTTCAATATAGAAGATTCTTGAAGAGCTTTTAAGTGCGTACCAGACGTGTAACAAAATACAATTTTATTCGTATTTCTCATCCATCAATGATTATTATACTATTTATTTTTCGCAATAACACATGCAAGTGAACTTTAGAAAATTATAGAAAAAACGGAAAGAAAAATTTGACTTTGGACAGGAATCGAACCTGCGACCTCAAGATAACCAGTCCAGCCGCTTTACCAATAAGCTACCGAAGTCCCACACCAATGCGTCAAATTGTGCTTTCTTTTTTTGATTTTTAACCGATTTAGGGTCGGTGAACGACATCCATTGATAACTAATTAATTCCTGCCCGAAGTCAAATTTTTCTTTCCGCTTTTTCTTTAATCATCAATGATTATGATTTTTATATACCAGCATTTTCAGACGAAATAATCCCATCCCTATTTCGAAACTATTCGAGCCCGGTTTCTACGTAATCCGAATCTGTCAATACATCACTATGTTACGAAATGTGTCATTCTTTCGGAATATTTATTAAATCCATCACTCGCGTAGTCTTTTGATACGACAGCGATGGAGTAACACTTCAAAAAGTTACGACTCCCGGTTCGTACCCACGCACTGTTACATATTAAATTGCTTTTTCAATCGTGTATGAAGTTTTGTAGTTACATTATAGGGTCAGCTTAATTATTAAGCCCTTGAGTCGGTAGATCGGCATGTTTCGAGGATCACACAAACTGGTGTACACCGACCGATCTACTTGATCGGTCTCGAATACCGCCGCAAATTGGTGCGTCTTTATTCTATAAGTTCTAATTCGGCGAATGTACAAAGTACTTTATCAGATTTTTTCTTCATCTTTATACAATGAGACAAATAAGAGCACGGCGGACCATCATCCGTACGCAGTAAACATTTTGACATTCTTCTTCTTGACTGTTACATCTATTTATACCTAAATACAACTAGGGAACGTGACACTTTGTTCATCATAATGGTCTTTTTAGCCGAAAGATTTTTACTGCTGGACCAAAGCCTCCCCATGAACTTTATTAACGATGACTTATGGTGTATTTTATGTAATACAGGTGGCAAACAAGCATGCAGTTCACATAGATGTTAAGTGATAACTGCAGTCTACAGACACCAACAACCAAAGGTCTAAATGCAGATGAGTTGCCAACCCTGATATCTAAGAGCTGCTAAGTGAATGACTATATTTATACTGGTGGTAGAGTTCCAGTGACGGAGCTCACGGGCGTAGGCATCACCGCATTACCTAATATACTTGCCGCTAAACGGTAGTATTCAGCACTATCGTGTTCCGGTCAGGTGATAATATACGGCCTCGTAATTTCCGGCACAGAGGCATACACCTTGGCCTCAGGAGTGCTAACGCATTTTGACGGGACTTTCACTGGCAGATAGCTGATGTAATAAGGAGTATAGGTCGCGCCACGTAAAAAGAACGCTGGCGGTCAAGCTGCGCGTCATGTGTTTTTATTTCATTTTATGTTATTCTATGTAATATAGTTTTCAATCTGCCTACCAATACACGAAACCGCAAGCGAAAGCTAGATCAAAAATAAACCAATAGGGCTAGTACTTTCGTGCGCGAGTGTACCGATGCGCGAACACATCCCTTCTACTTTCTTCCAGCGTTCTTTTTACGTGGCGCGACCTATAACTTAGGCTACTTTTATACTAGCTGCGCCCACGACTTCGTACGGGTAAATACTGAACAATCATATTTTTCTCACGTGGACGAAGTCGCGGGCACAGCTAGTAAATAGTATGTTGATGACACTGACGCACAGTAAAACTCGAACGAGCATATGTTGCTTCTTACTTCTTAATTATTGTATGTTTTTTAAATAAATAAAAAAATAATCTGCATTTGACCTTGGTCTTTTTGTAAGTGTCTATAGGCTGCAGTCATCACTTAATATCAATGTGAACTGCATGCTTGTTTGCCACTTCAATTACATACAAAGTGATGACTGCAGTCTATAGACACCAAAATCCAAAGGTCTAAATGCAGATGAGTTAAAACGCCTGAGACAGAGAATATGTAATAATAATACTACGTACCTGAGATCTAAGATTGTCATGCCTTTCTGATTGTTATTAGTGTACGTAGTGTATTATGTCTAACCAGAACACGATAGTAGTGAACACTACAATTTGGTGACAGATAGATTAGGTAATACGATGGTGCCTACTCCTTCGAGCTCCTACTCCGGAACTCTACCACCAGTAAATGTATTTAAAACGTTACTTAAAACATAATGTTATTTCTTGAAGTTTCTATTTTTTCAGCTGTCTTGCTTGAAAAAAAGGACTTGAAAAATACTACGAGAATTGATTCGTATACAATACTTATTTGAATAAAAAAATATATGTTATTATATATTTAATAAATAAAATAATAAAAAATTACGTTTGTCACTTAAATAAATATTTTGAGATATTGCATATTAAAGGTAGATAAACAGAAATATAAATGATAGTAGAATTAATACAACTAAAATAATCTTATAAAGCATTCCCTTTGTTTTTCTTATAAATTACGATACCTAAAAAATGTGCAAACAAACATTACTCACAAACTCAACCTCCCCGCAACATAATGAAAGAAATAAATATTTATAATAAAATTGTCTAGTGTTTTATCGCATATAAATCCAATTAATTGTGACGGAAACCAATAAATACTAAATGTACGTCCAATTTAATGACCAACCGCGTGTGCAAGTAAGATCCATTATAAAGACGCTGTCCCACAACGGCATACGCAGAATCGACATTGTCGTGTAAACTTAGGTTCGGATGCACCAAAATATTTGTTAAAGTTTAAAGTTAATGTATAATGTTACATCTATTTCTTACTTTAACAGATTTCTTTAAGTTAGAGAAGGATGTGAAATGTTACAATAACTTTGACTTAAACAAATATCTTGGTGCAACCGAACATTAGTGTAAATCATTTGTATGTTTCCACTTAGTCGCTTACGCCTTTGACTCTACTACACTAATCACAATTTTTATATTGCACACCGATTCAGAAGACTCTTGAATCTATTAGTGCTCTTTTTTACTTTCGCATCGTTTATCTGTAATTTCGTTCGTTCATTCCAAAGAGGTTGCACGAGAGGTTTGTCTGAACCGGGATATCACACTCTCTGCCTACCCCGTTAGGGACCTGGCGTGAAGATACATACATATATACATATATTCCAAATACAATACGTGTATACTAAATACGGTATATAGCTTTTTTTTATAAAAAATTAAAAAAATATATAATTGAAAAAATTTAAACATTTCTCTATATAATATATTTCCACAGAACGTAGGTATAACTTTTAAATCGAAAGGAATTCAGTAATTAATATCACCAAGGCAAAATTACTTAGGCGTTAGGGGTGGGGTGCGTAACGCATCTTCAATTCGCCATCGATTTTTGTGTGTATGGATTGCAGAACATATTCGCTTACTATCAGTGTAATCTGCATACTGGATGCTTGTACGCCACCTTCACAACACAAAATTATTGCAAAATAAATAGATTTTTCTACAGATTTCGCTACATAGTTCTCTTGTAAACTTTACCAAACATGTGACTTAGTTTTAAATAGCATACGGTTTTTCAGAGGAAACGAACCCAGGCAGCTAAATAACATCTCTGTACATGCACAGTGAGTACAGCAGTGGAATAGTGCCTTAGCTTCGCAGGGAATTCAGCTCATTTGGCATTTATTTATTACGCATGTTTAATTACTTCGTCAACTTAAATATTCTGTCATTATATGTTTCATAATACTGACCTTTTAACGGTAAAACCACAACCACACAAATGTGTTATTGTGTTTGAAAAAAGCAACTTTTACGGATTTCTCTTAAAACCAACCTTACGTTTCGGTTGCTGTGCCTACGCCCGCGAGCTTCGTCACTGGAGCTCTACCACCAGTAAATTATATGACCCCAAACATAAATACGTCTATCAAATTACTTCTATCCTCATGGCTTAGTTACATTAGAATGTAAAGCATTATGACAACACTTTTCTTATTTAACTTAAGAAATAAGGCGTTGTTCCTCTGTATAAAACCGCTATAAAACTCCATATATTACACAAAGTACTCCATTAGTATTATTTATTCGACGCTCGTTTTTCCTCGTTTATCTAATTTAGATGTTTCCAAATGATTTGTTTGTGGATTTGTGTAATGGCATGTCAAAGCCTGATTTATTATCGTTCGTAAAACGAAAGTATTCGGTTTTTTTAGCGTGATCTGTTTCAGTCCTCTGCTCATTTTTACTCTGTAGCTATCGAACAAATCTTTCTTATTTATATCTAAAACTAGCATTTACCCGCGCCTTCATCCACGTGGACTTAAGGTCTACTATATATTATCTATACATACCTCTTGCTCTTAAAACATATAAAAACGTAACGTAACTTCACGCCTGTAATCCCCGGGTAGGCCGAGGTAAATGCACGCATTCAAGCATACATGCAAACACCCACGATTCGCCGGTTACGTTTTGGCCCATATACGTTTTGGTGAGCCTGTTGACATCTCCGGGCACATTATCAAACTCCGAGGTACTGTTAAATTTCCATGAAAGTGTGGAGCGCCAGATATCCCGGTCCTGACGTATCTCCCGTGCTTCTCCTACATTAATCATTTTCTTCATACGTGCACGCCGATTCCTAAGACCCTTTTATATGTTCGTCATAAAAAGAAAATACGTATCACCTCTAATAGGCTCACGTATAGGAATTTATTGAAACCGAGCGAGATGTTACGAATTGTTGAACACTCTATCTAGACGCAGAGTAATTTATCTATTTTCGCCTGAAGATACGTCGCGGTTTTTACCTCATACCGATTGCACGTTTCATAAAATAAGATGAACGATCGGTTTTCTATTTATCAATACGATATGATTTTTTTTTTTGACAAGTATAAAGCGGATGGAATATAATGTGCTTGATTCGAGACGAGGCAATTTCTACGCAATTTTACCTGTCGCGGTGTTCTCTTATTTATGTGTCAAGTGTGTGACGGAATAAAATCATGTTGATTGGCATTCAGTTGTTTGGAGACATGAAAATTACATGTTCTTGGTTAAGGAGAGGTTGTCCTTGGGTCAGGGACGGCATTTAATTTTTCTTTGGAAAATTAGCTGTGCTTCGGTGTTTAGTAATATGCCCATACGATCAGTGATGTCAATACGATCCTGGAACAGAACGTAAATGGCGAATCGTGGGTCTATTTATATGCATGTAATGCTTGCTTTTATTTTTAACTAGCTGACCCGGCAAACTTCGTATTTCATTCTGATGAAATAATGTGTCAAAGGTTTAATAGATACTTTTTTAGGAGTACACTTTATCACCCTTCATTAGTCCCACAACTTTAACCAACTGAAACCCAAGGGTAATTGTTCCACTAATATACGTGTTCTTGTTTGGATAACGAAATACAGTCTTCATTGGCTGAATTTATTTCCCCGCTCAAATGTAACAGTGGTTGTAACATAATCAACCCACACGTCAATGTTTTTTGTCTATCCATCCGTGAATTCTTTCTCAGGAAAAGGGGATCTTTTTTAAGAGGATTCTTATACATTTTCCTAGAAATGTTTTTTGGTATTAACATATAAGATATCCTGATTGGTTGAACAGTCAATAATGATTTGTTTTCATTTACTGGTGGCAGAGTTCCAAGTGTAGGAGCTCGAGGGCGTAGGCACCACCGCATTACCTTATCTATCTGCCGCTTAATGGTAATGTTTAGGACTATCGTGTTCCGGTTACATGGTAATGTATGGCCGTAATAACTATCACATGAGAGACATGACGCCTTAGGTCTCAGGGATGGCAACGCGTCTGCATTTTGATTACTAGTTTTTATGTAGATGTGTATAGGCTTCAGTCATCACTTAACATCAATGTGAACTGCATGTTTGTTTGTTTTTACATAAAAAAATACAAAACTCTGTGGTGATAAATATCACATCTCAGTGTTCTAAAACTTTAATTCTTTCACCAGAAGCTCGCAGGCGTTGCGTGCTATTAGGTGCCAATCTTCTTGCCGATAAATGGTAGCTTTCAGCGCTATCGCGTTCCAGTCAAATTCGACACAGAGCCATAATACCTTAGGCTACAAGAGTGGCCACGCATCTACACTGAAATGTCTGTTTTATGCCGATGCTTATAGGCTATAGAATTCACACGTTTGCCACTTTATAACAAAAAAATCTGGTTTCTACCTATATAACGACACTATCCGTCATGCCCATGCCACAATAGGTGTGTCAGACAAGTTGAAACCAAGTGGCTTGGCGTATGACAATGGGAAGAGACCATACGAAACGTCGCTGATGCGTTGGAAGATGGGTAGTCTCTCGGTGTGGAACATAACCCATGTTGGCAACCTCGCGCTATCCCACATTCCAAGTTCAGCGCGTTCTTCCAGCGATGCTTCTTCTATTATGGAGTCTCTCAAATGGCACAAATATAATAATCGAGACGACTCGGTTAGTCTAGCGGTGTGAGACAACCGTTTGATACGAGGGATCGTGGATTCGATCCCCGTGACCAGTCTTCTGGCCTCCTTCGCTCTTCTCTTGTGGTAAGTGCCTAGCCAGCGCTTTGGAAAAATTATTTGAAGCTTAAACGAGGATACTGAAGATACTCAAACGTAACGAATCAATGTTGATTAACCAAAGGATTACCGTGATGATAAAAAGCCCTAAAAACATTATAAATACATTATCTTCAACGTGACCAGACAAAAATAACACACTTCGAGATCGGACTAAAAAAACCAGGGAACACAAAACAAAGCTCATAGACAAGACACAGTAAATTTTCACAAGCCTACGCTCGTTGTTCAACATCTCGTGGAAAATATGGACCGACGCGGGCAGATAACGCCCTTTGTTGCGATGATATTTCCTTAATGATAAAATATGCTGGGTCCGCTGTAAACATGCCGTCGAACGCGAGATAACTTGAATCTTCGATGGGAAATAATACATTTCTGGATCTTCCATATTTGGATGGTCACACAAATTAAAGAGACCTCTATCTAAAATTTACAAGCTCAACTTTGTTATAAACGACTCCTATACATGGAAATTACAAGGTTTCAATAAATGGCAATAACAAATTGCTATAATACGTGAAGCAAAAACTTCGTACTCCTGTTTAAGAAAATTACGCAGACCGAGGAGTATAAACTTTGGCACAGTTACACTTTGTAAAGAGGAGGAGTGCAATACTCTAATAATATATATATATATTTTAAGTGCATAGAAAGAAGCGCGCATGGCCCCGCGGCTCGTGTGGATCATAAGCGATCTACTCGGTTAAGCATTACGGGCGCGGTCGGGTGTGTGATGGGTGACCGCTAGTAGCAAATTAAAATGCCTATGGTAAAACGGTTTCTCGAAACAAAATAAAGATAACCTCTACTTTGTAAGAAGTTCGTTATAGAATTCAGGCTTAGGTTCATTTGATGTATTACGGTCGAATTTCGACCAGTGGGCGATCACTGGTACTTACTTACCACTCTACATTGTAACATATTAGTTAGTTTATGAATGTACTGGCCAACGATACAAACACCCACTTACTATGGCGACGTTTTTATGAGTGAGAAAGCTACTTTTCTTGAAAATACACCTGGTCTCGTTTCTAATCACGATTCGTTTTTTCTATGCTTTGTGTCTACAATAATGATGCATATGTCTTGAATGCGTTTACCCACGTAGGTATATTCATAAATATTGAAGAAAAAGGGCGACCCCTGCGGGTCCTTACCTCGGCGTAGGGCGTTGCAGAGGGTTACTTATTCATATACGAAAGTTAATCTCAATTTTCCCAATCTGGATATCTTATAGTAGCTATAGAAAAATACGTAAGCGTAAATAATTATTCGTGGAATCAACAATCAATGTAAGTCTGTGCAGAAGTGCTCTGACGTCACAGTACCCTCCACCAACACCTATCTAATCCGGAGACAGTATCTGTGCGATCTGACGTCACTCAGGCAGACTGCGGCGAACAATGGCTGACAGGTGCGACGTGCGATCACTGGAAAATGGACGCCCTGAATATTTTTAGTTAGATCTATATGGAATATGTTACAGGAGATATAATAATATATTACGGGCATGTGGTTATGAATCTTTAGCCGTATAGATAGGTAAGTACGCTATGGGTGAAGGGACTCGTACGTATTTTAGAGTGTTTCTTACATGTATCACAATGAAACGAGTACATAATATTGCTATTGTAGTGATGACGACTCGATCAGTCCAGCGGTGGAAGATGGCCGTTTGATTGGAAGGGTAGCGGATTCGATGCCCGCACAGGGACAAATATTTGTAAACGTAACTTCACGCCTGTAATCCCCGAAGGGGTAGGCAGAGGTAAATGCATGCATTCAATCATACATGCAAACACCCACGACTCGCCGGTTACGTTTTGGCCCATGTAACAGGTGGCGAACCTGTTGCCATCTCCGGGCACATTGCCAAACTCCGGGGTACTGGGAAACTTCCAGAAAATGGAAAAATCCCAATAGAAGTAGAGATAAAGGATTTTTAAACCGTTATCTCTGAAAGCCCCCGACCCGGGAATCGAACCCTGGACCTCCAGCGTAATAGTAGTGGCCTGCTACCACTACGCTACTGAGGCAGTACCCAGACCCGAAACAAATATTTGTATTGGCTACAAATATTTGTTTCGGGTCTGGGTGTTTGTGTATGTGTTGTATGTGTACAACTGCACTCACGACACAAGTTTATACCTAGTGTGGTGCTGTGAGTGTAGCGTGTGTAAGTAGTACGTGCAATGTAAATTACTAGAATCCATGTGCTTTTTTCGTTACATTTTAAAGATAATATTAGACGCTCTGACAATTGGTATGATTAGTTTTCTAATTCGATACTTCTTCACACTATTGTGGTCAAATTTCGACCATCATTGTATCCTATGTTTAAATTTAAGAAATGCCAATCCACCTTTTCTAAAATCAATAATCTATGCGCTGTCTGTGAGTGCAGAAGTAGATAGGTACATTACGACACAATACCTGCCACCAACACCTATCTAATCCGGAGACAGTATCTGTGCGATCTGACGTCACTCAGGCAGACTGCGGCGAACAATGGCTGTCTGGAGCGACCGCTGGCAATGGACGGCCTGAATATATTTAGTTAGAATCGTGTGAGATGTGATTGCCTATTTATAATAAAATGTTTATGGATAAGATATTCAAAGAATGAAGAACGATATGTAAGAAAATCTTTATTTTTTAAAGAAAACCTGCCAAGTGCCATGTACAATGGAGGGTTCCGTATCTCCTTAACTAAGGCCAGAAAATATATAATAATACTACGTATAGAATGGACACTTCGACGTCCCATCCGATCCCCCCCTCACCCAACCTCCTCCCCTCTTATGGGCGACGTTTGGTATTCTCTACGTACTACGCACACAGGTGCACGTGTAAATACACGTCACTGATTGATGTCTGTGTAATAGACACCAAATTAAGGGTTTGTATGGAATTTTGGTAGGGTGTCCACGGCGTGCTAAGGCTTATACTTTTTATTGCCCTGTAATTTCCAGGACAAAGGCATGTCAAGCTAGACCTCAGGAGAGGCAACGCATATCTTTTTCATATCATGAAGTGATATGCGGTACGGTATATAATGTACGGCCCTGTAATTTCTGGCACAGAGGTATCAGGCTTCAGGAGTGGTAACGCATTTGCATTTCGACCTTGGTCTTTGTGTAAGTGTCTATAGGCTGCAGTCATTACTTAACATCAATGTAAACTGCATGCTTGTTTGCCACTTCCATCACATAGAAAGAAAATCGATTCGAGTATCTAACTGCGAAGACATATTCAACTTTAAAAAATAACCACGACTAATTTCCGACCTGCCTCAACAAAAAAACGACTGTAAAGAGGCGTGCCATACTGTCTGGCACGATCTTGCGGGGTTTTTCTAGACTTTTATTCAATTACTAAAACTATTTCGATGGTTCTTTTTTTAGAAAATAAAAGCTTTGAAACTGTTCTCATGATTGACAGTACCGGTTATTTATGACCTAGATGTCTAGATGGAAATAAATTGTCGTCACGAAGTTAACAGAGGGACTCATAAACTAGATCGTTTCGTGTACTAAGAATCAACAAGAATTTTCCAGATCAATGGATCTAGAAAATTCTTATTGAAAAATCTTCTTGAAAATGTGTTCGAGTGTTATTATTATAATTTAGGGTAATAAATAATCATTATTATTTAGGGTTCCGTACATCAAAAGTAAAAAACGAATCTCTTATAAGATTACTCGGTCATCTGTCTGTCTGTCTATATGTCTGCCTGCTACAAGCAATTTTTGCCGAAAGTAGGTACCATCTTATCTTCGTTTTACATTACCAATGTACATCAAGAAGATTTCTAAGAATCAATAAAAAAAATCTAGATCAAGGGACCTAGAAAATTCTTATTGATTCTTAAAAATCTTCTTGAAAATGTGTTCGAGTGTTACATCATTATTATTTAGGGTTCCGTACATCAAAAGTAAAAAACGGATCTCTTATAAGATTACTCGGTCATCTGTCTGTCTGTCTATATGTCCGCATGCTACAGGCAATTTTTGCCGAAAGTAGGTACCATCTTACCTTCGTTTTTTATAATATATAAGTAAGTAATATTAATGTAGATTAGGTACATTCTTGACAAAATTTTTTTTTTTAAATGGACGCCGATTATTGTAGTCCTTTTATGGATGTTACAGAATGATATATAAAGCCGTATACCTTACCTACCTACCTCGTTTTGGTTGGGACCATGAGCCCCTGACTTACGGCCAAATACTCAAACGTCACTTAAATCTAAGTGGGACTTAAAAGTCCTCTGTCTTTATGAAACACGTTCAAATGATAGAGATAGCGCACATTTGAGGGTTGCTTAAAATTGAATGACGTTTGAGTATTCGGCCATTAGCCAGGTTAGGTCGAAGGGTAAGACGGGCGAGCAGAAAGTCCGGTGTTAGGTTTTTTTTTCTGACAGTATAATTATAATTATATTCCTAGTAAGATAGAAATGAATTGCTTTGTTCCGGTATATAATTATATTCCTAGTGATATAGTTATATTACGGCTTTATCTATCATTCCGCGACATAGATACTAACTGACAATATTTTTTAATTATCAATGATTGACTGGCAGAGAGCGTTTTAAGCGTTAAGTCCGCCATTTGTACCGATGTTTTATTGAAGCAATAAAGAATAAATACATCAATAAATACAACATTGGCGCGTTCGATCGTTTTATTGTCAATCGATTTTAACATTTAATTTATTAATTTGTGCTAATTTAATTTCTACAATGTATGAAGCTCGCGAAAACCTGATCAATTTTAAATTTACCCAATGCAGAATCGATTCGCCCTTTCGCAGTTAGTGAAATAACCCACCGGTAACATTGTTATCGACATTTATCTAAATCATTGGATTACCCCAGTTCGAGTCCACTGATTACATTTGAAAGTGGTTCGTATTCTAAATGTCATCTAAGGGACTCTTCAAATACGTATCATTAAATAATTTTATAATCTTAGGTTCGGATGCACGATCACATTTGTTACAGTTTAAGTTAATGTAAAATTTTACATCCTTCTCTAACTTAAAGAAATTTGTTAAAGTTAGAGTAGGATGTACAATTCAGAGTTAACATTTGATGAAGAAAATTCAAAGAAATAGGCGACCGTTTCGATTATCGTCAATCGATCTTAGATTCACCTAATTAATGCAGAATCGATTCACCCTTTCACTGCCAATAAAATAACCCGCTGGTAACATTGTGGGTTTTCAACATTTATGTAAATAATTGCATTACCCCAGTACGAGTCTCGTTAAATTTAAATTAAGTTAGATGTTAATGTATTGACAGTACCATCTAACCGAAACACGATAGTGCTGAACACTACCATTTAGCGGCAGATAGGTTCACTAATGCGGTGGTGCCCACGCCTTCGAGTCTACATCGGAGCTCTTCCAGCAGTAAAAATCTAATGTATTTTTTTTTATGTAATGGAAGTGGCAAACAAGCTTTCAGTTCACATTTATGTTAAGTGATGACTGCATCCTGTAGACACCCACACAAAGACCAAGTATGCCAGCGGCAAGTATATTAGGTAATGCGGTGGTGCCTACGACCTCGAGCTCCGACACTGGAGCTTTACCACCAGCAAGAAAAATGTATTTTTATTAATAAGGGGGTACCCCAAGGAGCCAAGCCAAGCAAAATGTTTAGTTTATTTTATTAAATGAATAATATTTAATTCTGCGTTTCCGCACTGAGATATGTAACGACTCCCAGAAACTTTAGATAAACATGCACAGTTAAAAGATAACAAAGACACACAGTGAGAATGGCTATGAATGATAAAGTAGATTCTAGTAGCTTTGTATATCAAAATTAATCTAATTTGTAATTTACATATTCAGTATCTATATTAGTTGTGTCTATTGAATATTTGCTGGTTTGAACTGTTTTTTTAGTCAAGGAAGAATCATATCACTCACAATAATAGTAAAGGAATTCAGTAGCCTATAAATGTCTTCATTAATATGGTTTAATTATTTCAATGTGTGCGTGAATGGCAACGGATCTACCGTTGCCACTCCTTGGCCTTAGCTGCTTTACTTCTGTGTCTGGAATTACGGGCCGTATATTACACTATCATTTAGCAGCAAACTACGTCACTGGAACCCTACCGCCAATAAAATTAGTTACGGATATCATCATCACTCCAGAAGACGTCCACTGCTGGGCAAAGCTTTCCCAAAGACACCCACAACAGTCCTGTGCGTCATTAGGGTAGAATATGCCATATCGCTTGGCACACTTGGCAGGTGGATTGGCGATCACAGTAGCGTTTTATTTCGGGACCCTTATTTTTACTACCGCTTATTTTTACTATTGTAATTGTTTTACCGCCATTGTTCGGTTGACAGACTGCACTTAGGCGGAAGAATTCTCCTCCAATAACGGCCGATGGAATCTTCATGTTCCGACGCCTGCTCATTATGACCAATACCGGTAATTAAATATATTTTTTTTTTATTCTATATTTTTTAAAGGGTATATATTTGTCACACGATATATATATACCCCATCGTGCCCAATACTAACTTAAACCATTGCTCTATGCTCATAAAAATATAAGTAAATAGAAAGGAAAATGTAACGGGCGAGGAATTAACTTATTTCTTTTGCGATTTCTGCATTTGAATTAGTTAAAATTTCCTGAAGAAGGCCAACATTCATAAATTTAAATTCAGTTTCTGCACAAGCAACATTCTCTCATTTGGTTCCGTGCACACTCCATCAATTAAATAATTTATTAGATAACTATTTGCTATAAAATAGCTTCTATACAAATTAGACTGTTGCGTTTGCCACCACGTATTCTCATTCACATATAATATACATAACATAGATATACCCAATACTATTATCATACGAGCCACCTGCTAGTTAAAAGCTCTCTTGAATTAATAATGTCCTATTAGTGAAGTGCTTGTACAGGATTTTCATTACTTACGTGAACATACTCAATATTAATATTTAAGCGATTATAAATATTCATCAGAGTAGGGCACTCAATTATTGATACGTGATACCTTAAAATATTGAATCTTCAAACTTTATCGTAATAATATCGGCTTATTAACTTACTAGCTGGTGCCAGCATAGAGCAACGCGGCCCACCGGTCGCGGCGGACCGGAGGGGAGTAGCCATATGCAGGCTTTCCCCTCAGTCAAAGTACAAGCCCAAATGGGCCTATACCTGTCGCCTGGATGTTTAAATGTGTGCGTGTAATTGTTTCTGTATCTTGTTAAAGTCAAGGTGTGAGTTTCGTAGTAATAGACAATTTTTGTAGTGTGCGTGTGTATCGCGCGCATTTCTCCCCGCAAAAAATGACAGACTGTTTTGCATCGGTAATAAACGCTATGGCTACTCCCCTCCGGTCCGCCGCGGCCGGTGGCCCGTGTTGCTCTATGGCTGTTCCCAAGTGGACCGCGCGCTGCCCGCGAGTGTTTCACAAGTAACATCACGTCGTTTACCCGTGGACCACCAGTCGACAACTAGTGGACACCGTAAAACGAGGCGATGCTGATCGGGTCTTGAGTGGCTCAAGTGAGATGTGACCTTAACATTACCATTTCAGATTCAGATGCCCAGTGATTCGCTAACCCACATTCTCGAATCCGTTCCAAACGTTTCACGACCGTCCAGAAACAAAAAACAAATTATTAATTTAAAACAGATAACTATAACGATGAACCCAAACTTGGTTTATTAATCAGAAAGTTAAAATTCGTCTCGCTTGTAACGAGGTTATCGTGTGACACGACAACTCCAATTCTATTCAATCAAATTCTCATTGTTTTCGATTTTTACCACTCGAAAAACGAAGTGAAGTACCTATATTTAATATCATAAAATGTGAATTTCAGTCTAATTTAACTATAATTGAAAAAAATTATTCATAATTAATATAACACGTATACATCCACACACACACACACACACACACACACACACACACACACACACACACACACACACACACACACACACACACACACACACACACACACACACACACACACACACACACACACACACACACCCACCCACACACACACACACAAACCGCGCGCGCGCGCACACATCACTTACACCTTTTGTTTTTTTAAGCTATTGCATAGCTTCTATCCCGGACCTTGAGCGCGGGGACCGAATTCAGAAATTCCGTAACGTACAAAACCGGACGCTCCAGATTACAAATTTTAAACTCCTTTAAAGAAAGTCATGTATAATTTCGCTATCCGACCTCGTGGGTAGCGTGGCCGAGCGGTCTAGGCGCTGGTATAAGGCACCAGTCTCTTCGGAGGCGTGGGTTCGAATCCCACCGCTGCCAAGATTGTTATTGTTCATTTTTTTTATTGTTTGTTTTTCCATTCAATATTTAAAAAGTGGTAAATATTAATAGAAAATTATTGTTTCATTTTTCTATTTTTTTTTCTTTTATTTGCATTTTATTTTGTTTGGCATAATTTTAGATAATTATGTAAATGCAATATCTTTACCGCGGCAGTCCCCGAGTGCCACACGTTTTTTTTTTCATAACTTTGTAAGAAAAATATATATTATTATACTTTATGTAAGGTCCAAAAATTTATACCTCAGAACATAGATACCTACTTACTTAATGACATTTAATGAAATTATACGACAAAATTGTAATATGATATCATCTGGGGAAGCCACTGATTCCCGAAACACAGTGAATACTAGTTTGGGAATCTATGGAGTCAATATTTAAAACGATGTATGTTTTTTGTCAATAAATACATTATTTTTTTTTTTTATGTCCCGTGAAACAAAGAGCGACTGATTCTCTTATTAGTCCATGGACGGTGTGAAATGATTGACAAGCATTTATCGTATCTGATTTGGACTGTTAACTGAATAAACTTAACCCATTCCCTGTCCCACTGCAAACACAATACCTTTTTTTTTGCGGTAGTGGCAAACAAGCTTGCAGTTCAGTTTGTTAAGTGATGACTGCAGCCTATAGACACCCACACAAAGACCGAGGTCAAAATGCAAATGCGTTACCACTTCTGAGGCCTAAGCTGTTATGCCTCTGTGCCGGAAATTACAGGGCCGTACATTACCACCTGACCGACCTGACACGATAGTGCTGAACACTGCCATTTAGCGGCAAGTATATTAGGTAATGCGGTGGTGACTACGCCCGCGAGCTTCGTCACTGGAGCTCTACCACCAGTAATACCTTAAACAATGCAAACACTCACATGTGATTCATACGATATGTCACCTTTGAGGATAATTTTTTTTACGTTATGAAGGTAGCAAAAACAGTTCACATAGATGTTAAGTGATGGCTGCAGTCTATATACATCTTCACAAAAACCAGAGGTCAAAATGTAAGTGCTTTGCCACCCCTGAGATCTTAGGTGTATATGCTATTCCTTAAGGGACCATTTAACCGGAACACAATAATACTGAGCACTTCCATTTGGCGGCAGATATGTTAGATAATGCGGTGGTGCCTACGCCCTCGAGTCTCTATAGGTACAGTACTCAACAATTAATACTGCACATCGAGCCTGCGAAAGAGATGAGCGGGTCGTTTCGACTTCGTAGAACGTTATCTCTGTTGCACACTGCCTACGTAAGCACTGACAGTCCGGTATTGGTCAAAACTTGATCAAAATGGTCGACAAACGTCATATAGGTACGGTGCGAAAGAGATAATGCTCTACAGACCCGAAAGAAGCCGAAGTCTCCTTCCTAGGCTCGATGTGCAATATTTATTACTACTACTGGAACTCTACCACCAGTAACGAACAGATTTTTTGTTTTTTTTAACGATATTCCAAACTATTAATGCTTGTAACACCCGACAAAATTTACATCGATTTAAATATTAAATAGATTTAAACATAGATATTTACATAATCAAACGAGAATTGGGAATTTAATGTCAGGCACAAATCGTTACGAAAACACGTTACAAGATAAAAAAATAAAAATGTTCTCATTTACATTCATATTAGAGTAAGGCTACTTACATAATTTCACGTGAGTGTAAGGTAAAATACTCCATACAGCAAGATCTTACTTACCTGCAAAATAAAAAAAAGTTTCAGTTTTATTGTAGTAATTAAATTTACGGATTCTCTCGCGTATACAACAAACACTCCCAAACTTCTTCTAATACCCGACGTTTCGGTCGCTTTCCAGCTACCGTGGTCACGGACAGACTGTTTATTTTATGCTTAAGTACATGCATAATAAAATCAAAACTATTTTTAAATCTTTTCTGTTTCTAATGTAACCTAAGTTTTCCAAAATGTGAGTTTATAGAATCAATGCATATAATATTTAGAGACAAATAATTACTCAGCCGCTGGCATAAAACCTAACTAGAAATTTTGATTTAATTAGTGATTTTAATAGCATCGTATAGTAAGTAGCATCGTATAGTAAGTAGCATCGTTATAAGCCACTTTAGTCATGTGTAGTACCCTATTTTTTTGTTTTTCAGTGTCATATTTTAACTCTCGCTAATTATGTACATTCAAACCAAATAAGGAAGATAGAAAGAATGAAAGAAATAAAGAAAAATATTTTATTCTTTGGCTTACAAATAAAGTCCAACAGTGGACGGCTGTAGGATGATTAGTAGGTACAAATCAAGAACAAAACAAAGAAATAAAAATTGTTTTATATTATTTCGCATTAACACATGCTTGTGAAATATATTTTATTTTTAAAGAAAAATGGAAAGAAAAATTTGACCTGTCTCGCCTGAAGTCAAATTTTTCTTTCCATTTTTATTTAAAAATAAAATAAGAAATAAAAAATGAAGAAATCAGTAAATACATAGTTACATAGTAGCTATGCAGATTTGCTCAATGTGTGAAGCCAAAAAAACGGAACTCATCTCAGCATTATTCTGTAGTAGAAACTACAGCGCTAGAAATTACAGCATTCTAGCATACTAACACCTATATTCTAAGTCGTACACTCAACAACTCAACTTTTCTCAATGGAATTGGTATTCATATGTTGTAACTAATAACATCAACTCGACATTTTACCTCCGTTTGAGGTAAGAAAGCAATTGTCAACTACAAGGTACGTCACGACCTACCTTGAAGTTTCGAGGAGTACTTACACTTACCTACGCCATTTTTTTTTGCGCAATAAGTTTTTCGTGTCGAAACTGTCTGGAAATATAATTAAATACCATATTTTTCTATAAAATGGAGTTTCAAGACTGTGAATTATCTATATAACAATCCATACCAGAACGGCTTTACATACGGGATGCAGAAAACCCTAACTAACTACTACAACTAAGAATATGGATTTTGAGGCGTCCTCATAAAGTATCTTAAGCTGACATCGACATTGACTCACTGTCAAGCAATATTTCAAGTAACGTCTTAGAATATGGGTGTAACTGTCTCTGAGCCAAGCTGTGGAGAGACGGAAACTGTAAGTTCCAGGTCTATGGGACCCTAATAAAAACGTGTGCCTATATTTTTAAATCAATATTCACAATGTTGACACGACGCCGTGTCTACACATAGGATACCATTAAAATTCCCACACTATTCCAACATGACTCAACATCATGAAAGGAATTATAATCAATCGATGTTGAAATAGAATCCTTAGGGATAGCAAATCCTGCATTCATAATTTATCAAGGTAATCAACATTAAAATTCTGACCCTTTAGCTTTAAGCTTCATGGCAAAAGGATTAGTATCTAATTGTTCAATGATATATGGAAACCATTAACATGTTGGAAGCGGGCGGTTTAGGCACTAAATTAATATTTGGATTGAGTTTTAGTTTAGAATGTGGCATGTTTATGGACATAAAACTATGCAAATACGAAAACTAGACTATTCATTAAAAAGTGAAATTTGTCATTAAAAATTTTTAACGACATGTGTAGGCAATAGTAGTCTTAGAAATGCGTGCGACACCTTTATCTCTGGTTCTATTAGGATTTTTCCATTTTCTAGAAGTTTCCTCGTACCTCGAAGTTTGGTAATGTGCCCGAAGATGGATAAGTTCGCCTCCTGCAACCGGAGAATCATGAGTGTTTGCATGTATGCTTGAATGCATGCATTTACCTCTGAATTTGGAGGATTACAGGCGTGAAGTTACGTTACGTAATAATATTTATGTAATAAAGTTGGCAAATAAGAATGCAGCTTACATTGATGTTAAGTGATGACTGCAGCCTATAGACACCTTCACAAAGACCAGAGATCAAAATGCAGATGCGTTGCCACCCTGAGGCCTTAGTCATTATTTCTCTGTGATGTGATAGTTATTACGGGACCATACATTACCATCTAACCGGAACATGATAGTGCTGAACTGTCATTTAGCGGCAGATAAATTAGGTAATGCGGTGGTGCCTACGCTCTCGAGCTGCTACACTGGAACTTTACCACGAGTAGATAATAGGGTAATATTGGGGTAGTACTGTGATTATAGAGTGGTACATACGCCCTCAAGCACTATACTGCAACTTTGCCACCAGTGAAAATATAATTACCCCAACACTTAAGCATTGCCATGAACGCATACAAAAACGTGACCCAAGATTCTCATTCCTTACCTGTCTAACCTTTCTGTTATCACAAGTCACAAATACAGTAGGAATAAATCGCTTAATGGGAATTATCTGCCCATTATGGTGCTTAAAAATTATGGGAGCGTTCACTTATAGAATTGTAAGGCTCTATCGGCCACATCGGACTTGTTCCGTTTGACAGCAATATGTATTCTGCAACAATGTTGCTGTTTTATAGGGTTAACATTGCGACGGGAATTGGCATTTCTTAATCGAGCGATGCGAAGGCAGGCCTCCCACAAGATGGACCGACGACCTGGTGAAGGTCGCGGGCAATCGCTGGATGAGGGCGGCCCAGGACCGTTCGTTGTGGCATTCTTTGGGGGAGGCCTTTGTTCAGCAGTGGACGTATTTTGGCTGAAATGATGATGATGATGATGAATCGAGCGATTATACTAGACTTGTGTTTTTGGCGATTGAACGAATCATAAGAACCGGATCTTAAAATCTGCGCGATCTGGTGGTTTTGTTTGTGAAAATTAACCGTTAACGTTCCATCACCCGTCATAGTATCGCAGGTCGTGCCAAGCGATGAAGTGAAACGAACCGTGTGCGAGCCAGTGACATTTATTATCAAATTAATGATCTGTATCGCTGATTCAAATGGCTCGCTGAGACCAGTGGACCACTCGGTGACCAATAGCTTGTCTTACGTTGACTTTGCATTGCCAAATTTCGCGAGTGGTTCACAAATAACATCGCGTCGTTCACCTGCGGACCACCCATCGACAACGAGTGGACGCCGTAAAACGAGGCGGTGCTGGTCGGGTGCCGGGACGCTGTAGTCAGCTATGACTCTAAGTAATGCGGTGGTGCCTACGCCCTCGAACTCTTTCTTTTGAATTCTAACACCATTCAGTACTTATATTCAGTTTTCTTATAAATTAATCTTCCTGAATTAAGCCTTCTGTCTTAACTACAACAAGATAGAGTTATTTGAAGATGTGTATATAACCTAGTAACCTAATTTGAAGCATTTTTACTTATTTTAGTTGTGTATATTTGTTCAAGATATCTATATTTACTTATAAGTGGTTTGTATTTGAGTTTACATATAAAATTACCTCTAAGTTTTAGTTTTTGTTTATTATATGTTTATATCTTGTATCTTGTATATTATATGTTTATAATTTTTTATTGTATGAAGCTGGCAAACAAGAATCAAATTGATGTTAAGTGATGACTGCCGCTTAAAGACACCCACACAAAGACCAGAGATCAAAATGCAGATGTGTTGTCACCCCTGAGATCTTAGATGTTATATCTCTGTGACAGTTAGTGCTGAGCCATACATTATCATCTAACTGGCACTATGGTGATGAACACTACCATTTGGCGGCAGATAGATTAGGTAATGCGGTGGTGCCTAGGCCCTCGAGCTCTTAAACTGGAACTCTACCACCAGTAAAAATTTAAGTACCAGTAATAATACTAAATGTATGTTTATTCATTGCCTTCTAGTTTCAAAATGATAGTACATTATCATCATTCCATGTCAAGGTTTTGATAAGCTACGAGTCAACATATAGTTTTGCTAAGGTAATTTTAACACATGTTTATCTCAGAAGAGGCACGGGCGATATTTGGCCCTGCATGCTCTCTGCCTACCCTCTAAGGACAAGTCCCTTATAGCCAGAAGATACATGACCGCTAGTGGCAAATCAAAATGCACGTTTCCGTTCTTCGGAGGGCACGTTAAGACATCGGCCCCGTTTGCTATCGATAGATAGCAGTCGTTAAACCTTGTCGGTGGCCTTTTGAACGGTTTGAAAAGATCCGACAGCGGGTTGGCCACTAACCCTTATCTCCACCAACCCGCATGGGTGCAGCGTGATGGAGTAAGCTTCAGGCCTCCCCCCAAAATGGGGGAGACTCGTGCCTAGCAGTGGAACGTTTCAAGGGTTGTCATTATTATTTATAATGTAAACTGTGGGCTTGTTTGGCAATTCATGACTTTAAAAAAAAATGTAACTTCACGCCTGTAATCCCAGAAGGGGTAGGCAGAGGTAAATGCATGCATTCAAGCATACATGCAAACACCCACGATTCGCCGGTTACGTTTTTGGCCCATGTACCTAACAGGTGGCGAACGAGCCTGTTGACATCTCCGGGCACATTACCAAACTTCGAGGTACTGGGAAATTTCCAGAAAATAGAAAAATCCCAATAGAACCAGAGATAAATGCCTTTACACCATTATCTCTCATAACCTACCCGGGAATCGAACCCAGGACCTCAGCGTAGTAGTAGTGGCCTGCTACCACTAAGCTACCGTACCTAGGAGGCAGTTAAAAAAAAGAAACAGTTTAATGCTATGAAAGTCCTATAATATCAATCGACAATATACGCAGATTGATACCCATCTATTCCCACGTGGTACCATGAATTGATAACACAAAATAACAAGAATTCCCTTTTGCTATTATGGATTCAATGAACGGTTTCTTTTGTTTCACTCAGTAGTACCAGTCGTAACACACGTCCGGATTTGGTGCGGAGTGGACAGCGGATTCGATACCCTCCGAATGAAACCTGGCCGTCTGTAGAGTCCGGCGGACAGGATTATTATAAATCAAGTCCGATGCGCTCAGCTCGCGTGGGTTTGGTCGGCAGACCGATTCCGCTCGTGTGTTACTATTATAGGAAACATTTGCGGCAAAGGACCCTAGTGCTGTTGATATATTTTTAATGTCATGAAGTCGCAAACAAGCATACAGTTTACATCATAGAGCAACAGGGGCCACCGGTCACCGAGGCGGGCCGGAGGGGAGTAGCCATAGCGTTCATTACCGATACAAAACAGTCTGTCATTTTTTGCGGGGGGAAACTACGTGTGGTACACATACACTCACACCTTGACTTTAACAAAATACATAAAAAAAATTCACGCACACATTTAAACATGTGGGTGACAGGCGTAGGAGCACTTGGGCTTGTACTTTGACAGAGGGGAAAGCCTGCATGGCTACTCCCCTCCGGTCCGCTGCGGCCGGTGGCTCGTATTGTCTCTATTACACAGACATCAATCAGTGACGTATATTTACACGTGCACCTGTGTGCGTAGCACGTAGAAAATAAGAGGGGAGGAGGTTGGGTGATGCGGGGAAATCAGGCGGGACGTCAAAGTATCCATTCTAGACGTAGTATTATTACATATTCTCTGCTATTACTACCATTTGGCGGCAAATAGATTAGGTAATGCGGTAGAGCCTACGCCCTCAAGCCCTCATGCTGGAGCTCTACGACCAGTAAGAACGATTTCAGGTTCAACAAGTTTATACTCAAACGATGATTATAAACATGAATAACTTATCTCTCTACATTCGTCTCATTCCAAACATAAATAAGTACTTCATTAATTGTTGCTAATTAATCAGTATAAAAGATAAAAATCCAGTTCGTAATAATTTCTTCATCCATCATTCTTAAATTCCAGTAAGCCATAAGAGCAAATCAAATATAAAACATACTCGACCAGCATGTCCCATTTTACTAAGACGGTATAGTTGTGCGCAAAAGTGAAATGCTTAATTTATTCGAATAGCTACCTAAATACGCAAACTCCATGCTTGCTGTGCATTGATTAATTAATTGGATAAATAAAAATGAAGTGTACATTAATAAAATCAGATAGAAGATGGAGTTTTGTTAATCTTTCATAATAAAACTTAATGTTAAATCCAGATGAAGCCAAGCATCATAATACCCAAACTAAACTCAAGACTGTTTGCTAGTGTAGGTACTTGAAAACAGTCTCTACTACTAATTTACATCTTTTATACTGGTGGTAGAGCTCCAGTGACAGAGCTCGCGGGCTTAGGCACCACCGCATTACCTAATATACTTCCCGTTAAATGGTAATGTTCAGCACTATCATGTTCCGGTCAGGAGGTAATGTACGGCCCTGTAATTTCCGGCACAGAGGCATAACACCTTAGGCCTCAGAAGTGGTAACGCATCTGCATTTTGACCTTCTCTTGTCTTGGTCTTGGTCTTTGTGTGGGTGTCTATAGGCTGCAGTCATTACTTTACATCAATGTGAACTGCATGCTTGTTTGCCCCTTTCATTACATAAAAAAACATATGAATTAGAAGATTTTCAACTGTGTTACAGTTATAGTGTAGGATCCCAAGGGCATAGGCATCACCGCATTCCCTAATCTATCTGCCGTCAATTGGTAGCGTTCAACACGGAAGTGTTCCAGTTAGATAGTAATATGTGGCCTCGTAATTGATAATGATTACGGAGCCATACACCATACATTACTACAAAGACAAAATAACTTAGGCCTCAAGGGTGGCAAAGTATTTGCATTTTGACTATCGGTTTTTGTATGTTTACTAACTTGTTAACTAGTCTGACCCGGCAAACTTCGCATTGCCTCAGAATAAAAATATGACATGTGTCAAAGGTTTGATAGATACGGACTATTTGTATGGGAAAATGAAATGGTGGTTTTTACTATTTCCCTTCAATTTCTTCATATTTTCTTACCTTTTAAACATTCCCTGGACTTCCAAAAATCATTCAAAATCAATATTAGCCAAATCGGTCCAGCCATTCACGCGTGATGCCGTGACCAAGGAAAACGGGTTGCATTTTTATATATATATATAGTATTCATTAAGAATCGTGAACTGCGTGCTTTCCACTATAATCTCATTGAAAAATTTATTAAGAAATCACCATGAGTTATTTTAAATTTTATAATTTCAATTACTTTTTGTTATCATCAGCATATTGCACTTTACACCATAAGAATAAGAATTCAATACATATTTAACAAAAGGGATCTGAATTTTTCCTAAGATTTTATGAATTATAATATTAATCAGCACTAAGCGTTTCGTACGCAAAGCTACAGCGCCCGCGACACCGATGAAAGTGAGAATGACCTTAAAACGTGTATAAACAGTGGATCGTCTGGCTTCAGCTGACAAAAACAAATATTGAACGCACGTACTACCGCAATAAGATAAGTACGCCATAGAAAGTTGCCGGCAATACGTATTATTTCTTTCTTTCGTCATTTCTATTATGGCGTCAACCGGGAAAATTGGTAGATAATAGACCCGGTTAAGAGAATGGAATGAATAGAATTGGGATTATCAGAGCAATCATGGATAAGGGATGAGGTCACTCGTAAAAGTAGCTTTTATTCTCTTTTGTTTGCGATTGTACCCGATATTCATATTTATGGAGCAAGCTTTGGGATCGGCGTTTTTACGTACGAGTAGTAAAATATTTACTTTGTATATTTATTATTCTGTTTTCGTATGTCACTCAATTTTGTGTACATGTAAGTAAAGCATATCTCCTAGTTGTATATTATCTTAGTTTTAAGTAGTACACAGAAAACTAGATAAGAATCATATTGGTATAAACAAATTATGAATAAAAATCAACTAGCACATTTTCGACCGATTTGACTATTCCTTTGCATTCGTGTTTATTGAAGTTTTATGGAAAGAAACTCCATTTAACTCATAGTAGGTACATAAGATTAGTATTTGAGTGTTTTGAGTACTTTTGAGTATAAAAATCACAATAATAAATTTAATATTAAAAAGTCACCAGTGCTTAATTTTATTATTTTAACAACAATTGCTTACAAACACTGTTACATGAACAAAATGTACGAACAAAGTAGCACATCCTATTATGATGAAAGAAAAGAAAAAAAATAAGAATCAGCCAGAGACCATCAGATTTTTTTAAAAATACTGACTGAACAAACCCTTTATTATACAGGAAATTTTTACTGGTGGTAGAGCTCCAGTGACGAAGCTCGCGGGCGTAGGCACCACCGCATTACCTAATATACTTGCCGCTAAATGGTAGTGTTCAGTACTATCGTGTTCCGGTCAGGTGGTAATGTACGGCCCTGTAATTTCCGGCACAGAGGCATAACACCTTAGGCCTCAGGAATGGCAACGCATCTGCATTTTGACCTTGGTCTTTGTGTGGGTGTCTATAGGCTGCAGTCATCACTTAACATCAATGTGAACTGCATGCTTGTTTGCCACTTCCATAACATAAAAAATTAAAAAAAATTAAAAAAAAGGAAATATTTTTGTATAAATACTGTAAATATATCGGAGAAAACATATAGAAATGTCCAGAACACTGAAATGCTCTTTTTCTTATCCTAAATCTCAACCTTTGACCTATCAGACATCACAAAAAAGTCATACATTTAAATTTTGTTTTACATAACAGTCAAACGACACATTTGGAATATATTAGCCTTATCAAACATCTACGCCTATCGATTGACTGCGAATGATCACACATTCGTATAGAATATTTATAGCTGCTTAAAAGTTTTTATGGTGTGTTAAATGTTAATATTAGTGAAAAAAATATTGTCACATTGTATTTGGTTTAACATTAGAATTTACATAATTTAAAAAGGTAAATTTGCGTTGAATGCAAACATTTTAGCAGTTTAGGGAAGGTTGTAAAATTATTAAAGACTTGATCACAAAACTCCATTTGTATAGATCAATAAAATCATGTATGTATGTATCTTCACGCCAGGTCCCTAACGGGGTAGGCAGAGAGTGTAGAGCGCCAGACATCCCGGTTCTGACAAACCTCTCGTGCCTCGTCTACCTTCATCATTCTCTTCATACATGCACGCCGATTCCTAAGACTTTTGACCCCACCATCAGACAGAACTCGACCTATTTGGTCATGGTAGGTCAGCCTTGGTCTTCCTGGGCCTCTGAAACCATCCACATTCGCATGAAGAAAAAAATTTTTTTCTGTTCAATAAAATCATGATAATGAATTATTGTAATGTCCACGAAAATAGCAATTTTCATTAGTGACAATAAAACAGATTTATGAGGAAAACTAAAATCAGTCGGAACAGGAAAATTACAAGAAACGTATAGGTAAGTTAACTTGTAAAAAAGCGAAGGTTTGCAAGACCACTCTGTTTGGAATTCCACGCTTTCTGCCATTAGAACTGTAATGAGATTTGGCGAGAATAACTATAGTCATCTATAGTAATAGAAATCAATTGCAATCTAAATAGATTATTTGAAGCTTATTCGCCCAGCACCACCAGTAGATAGTGTTAAATTCTGCTATCTTCTAATTAAATGATAATGTATGTAAGATATAAGCATTAGATACTCTTACAGAATTTAAGAGTAAGGCATCTTTATTTCAAACTCAAACTCAAAATCAAAAATTCATTTAATCACTTGGAAATAATAGAATTTGCTTGTGATAAGTCAAATTACAAATATAAAATTAAAGCGAATAACAACTGATACGTTGATTAATATGTCAAAGTAAATAAATTAATAATAGTCCAAAAATACTTAATAATAAAAATAGGTATCAGCAGAATGTTCCATACTCTCTTTTACAAACGGCAAGATAAGACTAAACAAAAAAATATGGGACATTCTTTGTCATTCACTGGCAGAGTTCCAAAGCCCACATTACTGAGAAAAAACCTGCCGAAACAAAACTCAGTAGGGTCTTTTCAAAATATGTTCCTTAAAACTATTTTCACAATATGACACTTATAACTATGTTTTACAATATCAAGTACAATGCACATTCATTTCACAAAATAATTGTTTAGTCTTGTGGAGCTAGACCAGCATTTGTCCAGGCATCTCTATCCTTTAGATAGTCATCGAGTCTATAGTACGCATTTTTACATAGTGTGCGTTTAATACATGACTTGAATTTATTATCTGTAAGTTCAAGAATGTTGGACGGAATTTTGTTATAAAACTGTACACAACATGTTAAGAAACATTTATGTGTTTTCGATAGGCGAAAACTTGGAAATACTAATTTATTTTTATTTCTGGTATTATAAGTGTAATATAAATATTGAATCAATTTCAGCTGCCCGACCCCACAACAAAATACCGTAGGACATGATACTGTGAAAGTAGCTGAAATAAACGAGTCTCGCAGTGTCGACATCCGTTAACTGTCTAATCTTCCTGACGGCATAAGCAGCAGAACTTAGATATTTTCCTAACAGTTTAGTAAGAGGACCCCATTGCAATTTTGAATCAAGCGTTATACCCAAGAAGACAGCTTCACTAACAAATTGTGTTTTATCATTGTTGAAGAATATTTCCCCTTCTTTACTTTTGACATTTGGAAGAGTAAAACGAATACATTTAGTTTTTTTACTATTTAATGCAAGATTATTTACTGTAAACCAATTATTCACAAACAAATCAGGTATAGTATTTTTATGATTTGTTTAGTACATAATTGTTTAATACGTAATACATAATTTGTTTAATACATAACATATTGGACTAGATATCCGGTTAACCTACCTGTAAACGTCCACGAACTACTTATCATATATTCAACTACTTCTAATAAGCCCTGGCAACATCATGACTATTTTTCGGTTATCGTAAAATCCACGTCAATGTTAAAAACATCGAATACTGCCAGAAACGCTTTCTTTTGAGGAAAATTTCTTACAATATAAATCTGTGTCACGCGACCGCACCAAAGTATCATCAGAATAAATCTCAAAACGAAATCGTAAAAATCGATTCTGCGGGAAATAGAATCGATCACATCTACCAATATTGACATGAATTTATTTTAATCGAATTCTGACTATCCGTGTTACATCATTTTGGTATCTAACTTTGATTCGTATTATGTTTGCACTTACATTTACATCGGCGAAATGATTATCGTTTTTGTGAAGCTGTGTTAATGAATGATTATATCGACGATCAATCAACTGATTAGCGGGTAAATATTAGGTTTAGCGATGAATTTCGTTCCGATATATATGCAAGCAGTGATGATCGTTTTCATACAAATATGCCGACACTCAGACCTTCATATTTGTCCGGATATATATCTTCAATCTTTACAAACATGACATCTATAAATTAAACGCTTAGCTAACTAACCTTACAGAATATTCAAAATACGTGTCAAGTCAAATTTACTTTTAATTTCACTAACCGCGATCACGTACTAAGTAAAAACGGTGACATTCAGTACCCGCGTCACGCAGGCCGCATCCGAATCCACTCATTGCTGATTCTAGCTGTGACCGTTACGTAATTAACTAAAAATTATCCATCGCCGGTGAATTAAAAAAAAAAACACTTCTGTCACTTTCACTTGGACTTGTCACTCGGATTAATTGGCGCGTAATTGATGAGTCACTCGCGAAATTGTCATCTCAATCACAAGTTGTCGAGTTATGCCGTGTTATCGAAAGTTTGTGTAACAAAATCAGTGAGTGTTATATCAGTTAAGGTGATGCAAATAACAAACTCAGTACAAATGGCATCGAAAAATGCTTCATTATTATTATGACTGCTAACTTGAACTAAAGAAATTTTGACAAACTAAGTGGAAGTACTTTTACTTTCACTTAGTTCGTCAAAACAAACTTCTTTCAAATCATTTTCTTGAAATGAAAACAAAATTATTAGCACCAAGATGTGTGTACATTAATTTGAAACATCATTCAGTTAAAAACACTTTTTTTATGACTGCCTCTTAGGTATTCCTCGTTCGTATTCTGCGTATTTATTTTACAGAATTTAAAGGGATAAAAATTAATGAAAAAAAAACTCTATAGTCTAGTGTTCGCAGGCTGCCACTGCTACACCTAACTAACTTCGAACCCCGGATTGGAAAAAAAGAACTATATAGATAATCCGGAGACCTTCGAAATTTTGAAGGTTTCCCTATGGGTACCATCTTCGGAGCTTGGTTATGTGCCCGGAGATGTCAATGTGCTCACCACTTATCATGTCTAATAAAAGCGCAGCGAATTGGCGAAGCATTACCCTATGCTACGTCTACTAGCATTCAAGTATTTTGCCTTTGCTTACCTCTTCGAGAAATAGACGCAAGAAGTTACTATTTTATTCGCAGGTTGTATAATGAAATATACATTAAATGACTCACTATTTCTTATCCATTGATGTCATCATTCGCTTTTTTTAACAATTATGTACCAACATCAAAACAATCAAACGTAAATCTAATTAAGATTTTAATCAAGAATATTCGAAGAAAAGACTGAATTGGAATAAATATAATACGCAGAAAGGATTTTATCTTCTTTATAATCCACAAAGAGTTCATTGCCTTGGTTTCAAAGAATATTGGAATATTTTTTACTTTGATGTCATTTTCCTTATAAATGCTTTATTCAAGTCGTTCGATTAAGCGTTTATCGTTTAGCTTTAGGCCGTCATTTTCAGATTTAATTAAGGATTTTGATTAAGTTAATTATCAAGTACAATTGACTCTGGAATCTTATTCTGTATATGTACGACTATTTTTAGGATTCCGTAGTAAACAAGGCACTCTTATAGTTTCGCCATGTCCGTCTGTCTGTCTGTCTGTCTGTATGTCCGTCCTCGGTTTAGCGCTTAAAACTATTAGTACTAGAGACTTGAAATTTGACACAAGTATACATCTTAATTACGCCGACAAAATCGTAGAATTAAAACGTGAAAAAAAAGATTACTTAGGGTGCCTCCCGTACATGTAACGCGCGGATATATTTTTTATTTTTCGTTTCCTATATCGCGTGGGATATCGTTGGATAGGTCTTTCAAAAATGTTAGGGATGTGCTATGCTAATATCGTTTTTCGCTTTAGTTAATCGTTGGTGACTTAGGTATTAAACTTTAAAGGTTTCCCGGTCAGTCCAGCGGTGTGAGATGACCGTTTGATTCGAAGGGTCGCGGGTTCGATCCCCGCACCGGGACAAATATTTGTATGGCCTACAGATATTTGTTTCGGGTCTGGGTGTTTGTGTATGTGTTGTATGTGTACAACGGCACCCACGACACAGGTTTATACCTACTGTGGGGCTGGGAGTGTAAGCGTATTTTATATTTTTATTTATATTTTAAAGTAAGTGTCAAGTTTGTGTTCCCCCCTCTACCAACTAAACGGTTGTTGTTAGAAATTCAAACGCTACGGCAATAGTAGCTACATATAACGAAATTAAAAGGAAAACTATCACACTTAAGTTGGCTTTACAAGTTTACGTGTAATAGTCGACCAAATGTATTTTACTCGAAAATTTTGAACAACTCCGGACCGGTTTTTTTCATCATCATTATCATCACACCAGCTGAAAGACGTCCATAGCTGGACAAAGCCTTCCCCAAGACTCACAACATGCGTATTAGGGGAGAATATGCCATAATCGCCACGCTTGGCAGGTGGATTGGCGATCGCAGTGTTGGTAATTTTATCGCGGGACGCTGCTGCTCATCCCGCGTTATTTTTTATACTACCGCCTTATTGGATTGGTTTGACCGCTATTGTTCGGTTGACTGACTGCACTACTGGAAGAATTATCTTCCAGTAAAAGAAAATTCTTCCGCTAGTGGGCGGTGGGGTCGTCACGTCCCGACACCACAGTAGGCATAACCACAGAATAGATTAACTATTCCGTGGGCATAACGATCTCTAATAAGTTATATTACTTGATAAGATTTTTCGCAATAACACATAATAATGGCAACCCATTATACGTCTCACTGCTGGGCACGAGTCTCTCCCCTTTTCGGGGGGAGGCCTGGAGCTTACTCCACCACGCTACTCCAATGGTGGCACCGACAAGGTTTAACGACTGCTATCTATCGATAGCAACCGGGACGGCTTAACGTGCCCACCGAAGCACGGAAACGCGCATTTTAATTTGCCACTAGCGGTCACCCATCATACATCCGACCGTGCCCATATCGCTTAACCGAGTAGATCGCTTACGATCCACACCAGCCGCGGGGCCATGCACGCTTCAATAATACATGCGAGTTAAATATTTTTCAAAGGAAAAAATGCGAACACCTTCTGTATATCAGTAAGAAGAGCGACTGGACTAGTGATTCCAATTGTCGCAGGTTCAAGTCGAGCCTGAAGGCAATTTTTTTCTTGCCATATTTTCGCAAATAAGTTTTAAGTCGAAGACGTTTAATTCACAAAATCAAATATACTGGTGGTGCAGAGCCAGCGTAGGAGCTCGAAGGCGTAGTTACCACCGCAAGACCTAATGTGTCTGCCGCTAAATGGTAGTGTTCAGCACTATCATGTTCCGGTTAGATGGTTACCACAGAGACATATCAACTAGCCTCAGGGGTGGCAACGCATCTGTATTTTGACATCTGGCCTCTGTGTGGGAGTCTATAGGCTGCAGTCATTAGTTAACATCAATGTGAACTGCAAACTTGTTTACCACCTTCATTACATAAAAAATCAAAACTATTTTTCTTCTTCGAAATTTTAAACATCTCAACTAACATTTCTCTACATTCTAACGGGACATGATAAAATCCTAACATATTCCTTACTAGTTCATTTGGTATCTATAATTCACTTGTACCTTTATCTAGACTAGACACATTTGTATTACCTAACTATATATAACTATTTCAACAAGAGTCTTCGCTCGCAAATCATTTCTTTGATCAGCTAAAGCAAAATAAAGAAAGCCAATCCCGTATCTAAAAATCGAATCTTGATAGTTATCTGCACTCAGAGTCAAACGATCGGAAGCTTAACAGAAATCAATTTGTAAATTGTTCCAACGGGTTTTTCTGTGAAATACAAAATCAGATATCATTCTATTCGGAGTATTAAGGATAGGTTGCGAATTTTCTTCCCGAACTAAGAACACATTTTTCAATTTCTTTTCTGTTCTTACTTCGCTATAATTCGCAGAGGATGGATACAGAGGTATTAAAACAGATGATACTTTATATTATTTGAACTTTTTCATGTTCATGTCAACAATTAAGTATAGTTTTAAAACAGCCTATTATTTACCATGGGTTAACTATTTTAATTCCAAACTACAGAGACCCCTACTAATATTTTTCTCTAGTATTTGTTATATAGATTTTAAAATCATTCCACTTTATAATTTAAACATAGCGCGATATCTGATATAAGAGTGTGTTTTCTTTTACTATTTATTAATCAGTAAATATTATTGAAATAAAACTATTTTTACGGATTTGTCTCGCGTATATTCAACTTAAATGATTATTAAAATCAACCCGACGTTTCGGTCGCTTTTCAGCTTCCGTGGTCCCGGGCAGACTGAGGTGACATTTGTCTGACAGAAGTTTTAAAAAATTATACGTAGCTACCTCCATCGATTTCGTAAACGCCTTGCGTAGCGTTCAGGATTAACACAATAATTACTTATAGTATCTTGAGGTCTTGCAGACTGCTGCGGCTGGGATTTAATCTTGCTAAGTATGGGATCTCATGATGTTGATAATCGCCATCCATCTTCTCTATTGAAATTTGGGTGTTTTTTAATTTCAATAGCCTCGCGTACCATTCGTGGAATGGGTTTGTGTTCTCTAGCGAGAATTTGATTTTATCAAACCGGATGTAATGGTTCGGCTTATCCGCTATGTGTTCACAGACTGCAGACCTCCCTGTTCTTCGGTTTTTGACATCAGCAATGTGCTCTTTAACGCGGGTGGATACAGCTCTCTTCGTTTGACCAATATATGAGAGTCCACAATCACAATCTAATTTATAAATGCCAGAATTTTGTAATGGAATATTACTTTTAATGGGTCTTAAATACTGATGAATCTTTTTATATGGTTTGAAAACTGTTTTAATGGAATTCGAATTATCAGCACGGAGGACGATGATGTCTTCTGATCGTCTCAACGTCGTCAGTGAGCGAAGTTCTTCACGAGACAGATTAGGTTTTGGGGGCCGGCAGTGTCGTAACGCAGACGAAGAAAGCTAATTGCTCACAATATGCTCCGTCAATATGCAGAACTACTTGAATGGTGCCACGCGAATTCTACCTACAAATAGACGGAGTTGCCATGGGCTCCCCAGTTTCTCCCATAGTCGCCGATATATTCATGGAGGACTTTGAGGAGAGAGCCCTGAGCACTACAACCATGACACCTCGCATTTATATACGATATGTAGATGACACATTCACCATATTGGATAGCAACAATGTTTCTGTTTTTCTTTCACATCTCAATTCCATACACCACAAAATCAAATTCACTATGGAATTGGAACAGGACAGTAAATTAGCCTTCTTAGTTACTTTATTAATTAGAAACACCAATAACACACTCAGTCACACAGTGTTTAGGAAGTCTACCCATACTGATAGGTACCTTAATGGTGAATCACACCATCACCCGGCACATTTATCTGCCGTTGGCTCATCTCTATTTCAGAGAGCACGAGGCATCTGTGACAACCACCATCTTCAGGAGGAGCTGAAGCACCTACGCCAGGTGCTACATAACAACAAGCTCCATGTACCCCCTGTCCGTCACAGAGGCCGCATGAAACCACCTACAGTAGAACGACAACCAGCTATACTACCTTACGTTAAGGGTGTCACAGATAAAATCAGCAACATTTTAAAAAAGAATTCCATTAAAACAGTTTTCAAACCATATAAAAAGATTCATCAGTATTTAAGACCCATTAAAAGTAATATTCCATTACAAAATTCTGGCATTTATAAATTAGATTGTGATTGTGGACTCTCATATATTGGTCAAACGAAGAGAGCTGTATCCACCCGCGTTAAAGAGCACATTGCTGATGTCAAAAACCAAGAACAGGGAGGTCTGCAGTCTGTGAACACATAGCGGATAAGCCGAACCATTACATCCGGTTTGATAAAATTCAAATACTCGCTAGAGAACACAAACCCATTCCACGAATGGAACGCGAGGCTATTGAAATTAAAAAAACACCCAAATTTCAATAGAAAAGATGGATGGCGATTATCAACATCATGGGATCCCATACTTAGCAAGATTAAATCCCAGCCGCAGCAGTCTGCAAGACCTCAAGATACTATAAGTAATTATTGTGTTAATCCTGAACGCTACGCAAGGCGTTTACGAAATCGATGGAGGTAGCTACATATAATTTTTTAAAACTTCTGTCAGACAAATGTCTCCTCAGTCTGCCCGGGACCACGGAAGCTGAAAAGCGACCGAAACGTCGGGTTGATTTTAAAAATCATTTAAGTTTAATATACGCTGAGATAAATCCGTAAAAATAGTTTTATTTCAATGAGTGTAGCTCGCGAAAACCTAAGAACATATCAGTAAATATTATTCAAGTACTTATACAAGTATTAACTATAATTTGCAAATAGTAAGAATATCATCCAGCTCATAGGAGTATCTACTATCTTATAAGAAACTAATTGTATGTAAACTTGTTAATAGCTGGTTGCGTATCTTCTTGAGTTGCTATAATCACTTACTATTGTATATCAGTTTTAACTTAAAAGATACCATTTTCCACAATTTTCTTGTAAGTGCACATAATTATAGCATTGACACCCATCATACGCATATCAGTGAGGGATCTGCGGAACTGGTTCGAATGGTCATTACTCCTCGATGAGTCTTCACCGCTAAAGCATCTAAAATTAACCCTATTTTTAAAAGGCTAAGGTTTTTTTTTTTCAATTTAACTCGATCAGTGTTGAGCTGATTAAGACGGTCCATAATATTGTTAAAAGTAATTGTACCGAGGTTGCGATAATGTGCTATGTGCTTGCATAGCATGGACACCTTCTGCAGTGATAATAAAAGCTATATTTGAACAATTTTGTATAAGGGAAGAAGTCCCAGACTGAGAATTCTGAATAATAATTATAATATAATATGATTTATAAAAAAATATAAAATTTTATTGGACTCACAATATTATTTTCTATAACACGAAGAAAGAAGCAATCTGATTGCAATAACACCATCAAATGCATAACTAACAACTTCTTCAAGTGTTAAATAATTGGTAACAAATCTTTGAAAGTTAGATCTCAATAACATGGTGTTCCAGTCTAAAACTAATAATTACAAGCCGTTATTTTAACACATAAACGCGTTTATGAGCATCTTAAAGCATCAAATAATTGGAATAATGGTGTGTTTAGCGAAGATTTGTGTTACGTTTAAACCGGTCATTACTTATAACTAGTTCAGAAGGGATAAAACGCAAAATTCTTAAGTCTTGGTCAATGCAGAATCTGCTCTGATTGAATAATTAAAATTGGCGCGTGAGCTAATTCGTATCATTATTTTCTGGGTAATTAGCATCAAAGTTCGTCATGATCGTATTACTGGTACCTGGGTTAGAGGAAATTGATTCTCATGATGAAAATTATTCCGAATAACTTACAAGATGAGACTTGGACGTGATGAAAATTGGAAATACTTCTGTAGTTTATTTTAATGGTATTTAATAAAGTGCTTACTATATACCAAATGCAGGAGACTAAAAGAGAAACACATTTTTAAAATACTGAGACATTTTTTGCGAATCTGTCCCAACTGCTACTGGTGGTAGAGCTCTAGTGACGGAGCTCGCGGGCGTAGGCACCACCGTATTACCTAACATATTTGCCGCTAAATAGTAGTGTTCAGCACTATCGTGTTCGGTCAGGTGGTAATGTAAATTCCGTAATTTCCGGCACAGAGGCATAACACCTTAGGCCTCAGTAGTGGTAACGCATCTGCATTTTGACCTTGGTCTTTGTGCAAGTGTCTATAGGCTGCAGTCATCACTTAACATCAATATGAACTGCATGCTCGTTTGCCACTACGACAACATAAAAAAAAATTGCATCATGGAACCACAAGGTATTTTTGTGTAATTGATAACAATGACGTTTACGAATTATTGTCTGTATCGATTTACTCGCATTAAAATATTTTTATTTAATTTATCATTTTTCACTTTACTTTAAAAATCTGCTGTTGATAATGAATCCCAAATATGAAAATTATTGAAATACTTATCAGTTTTTTGCGTCATATTGCTTAGCATATAGTGGAAGGGACTGTCATTATATACCGCTAAATCTATGTATAGGTAATTAATATTAATCGTGTTAAACTTAATCATCCCTGAAAACTGCGATTTAAGCCAGAAGTTTATCCACCTAACTAACAAAAACATTAAAAAAACATAGGGCATTTTACTTTCAAAACTTCAAACAATATGTTCAAACAAGCTACCAATTACAATGTACTACGTGTGAACCACACATATAAAAATTACTAAAAGCGAACGCACACCGAAACCTAAAAAAAAAAATACTTTCACTGTTTGAATATTTACTGACAGCTCAAATATTTGCAGTGGCTGGCCTAAAAGCACGCTTACAAACACTGCATTTAATTGAGGGTGATAAACAGTGTAAACCGCTTGTGATCATTGTACGCTTCACCTAGGGTTGACACAGTGAGTATATCCGAAGAGTATAATGGTTAACATCTTAACATGCAATATATTTCACAATCACAGATGCAAGTCAATGGCAAAGACTTAAGAAAGACTAAAAAACGACAAGTTGAATGAAAAATTGGGATAATAATTGGGTATAGTCATTTTTTTTCTAAATAATAATTAATTAGAGAACTAAGGCGCATATTTGCACTATTACCTACCATTCCAGATACAGTACATAGTTTTTCGTTTTTTTATGTTATGGAAGTAGTAAACAAGCATGCAGTTCACATTGATGTTAAGTGATAACTGCAGCGTATAGACACCCACTCAAAGACCAAGGTCAAAATGCAGATGCGTTAACACTCCTGAAGGCAAGGGTGTTATGCCTGTGCCGGCGAGTCGTGGGTGTTTGCATATATGCTTGAATGCATGCATTCACCTCTGCCTACCCCTTCGGGGATTACAGGTGTGAAGTTACGCACGTTTTAAATGATATGTTCTTATATACCTGACATGTCTTTACTATATTCTATCTGTAATAGTAAAAACCACATTTTTTTCCCATACAAATAGTCCGTATCTATCAAACCTTTGACACATTATTTCATTCTCAGGCAATACGAAGTTTGCCGAGTCAGCTAGTTTTTATTATATTTTTATTATAATCAAAAAAACTGATTTCTTTTCACGAAAGGTCAGAGTTATATATACTCGTACGTAGGATATTGTTTGTCTCTTTCAGGGCCGGTTTTTTAAATATTTTTTTATCTTATTATATTCAAAAATACATGGGTAACACTCACTAAATAGATAATAAATAATAAAGTAAAAAACCGGTCAAGTGCATATCGGGCCACACGCAGTGTAGGGTTCCGTAGTTTTTAGGTTTGAATAATGTAATGAAAAAATAATAACAAATATTTTCTATCGGGTTGTTCAACATTTTCGAGTATAATACATTTGGTCGACTTTTACTCGCAAATTTGTAAAGTCAACTTAAGTGTGATAGTTTTCCTTTCAATTTTCGTACGTAGCTACTATTTCCGTATCGTTTGAATTTCGAACAATAACCATTTAGCTGGTAAAGAAAGGGTGGGGACACTTGACTCTAACGAAAATTGACACTTTAAAGCTTAATAAGTCACGAACAGTTAACTAAATCGAAAAATGATAGTAGCACGTCCCTTACATTTTTGAAAGACCTATACAACAATATCCCACAATATGTAGAAAACGGAAAATAAAATAAATAACTGCGCGTTACATGTAGGGGAGGTACCTTAAGTAATTTTTATTTCACGGTTTATTTTTTATTCTACCACTTTGTCGACGTGATTAAGGTGTACCTATACTTCTGCCAAATTTCAAGTCTGTAGTATCAATAGTTATTACGCTAAACCGGACGGACATACAGACAGACAGACGGACATGGCGAAACTATAAGGATTCCTTGTTTAGTTACGGTGCTACGGAACCCTAAAACGCAGTGAATTAATAAGATTAATTACAACGATGGCATATAAAGCTACGGACCATCTGTTTATATCATCTTATTTTAAAAAAAAAACATGTTTATTTGCATAATTTATGTGATATTTTATGCAACTGATTTGTTAATATTCAAATGACCCGTCATAGTTCGTCCCTTTTTATTATTATTTATTTAATATACACATTTATTTTAATGACGGTCATAATTTTTTAACTTTTTTTTTATTTTTCTTTACGACTCAATGACTGAGCACAGACTTTCTCTCACATTTACAACTTTATTGTGTGAGAGATATGTTATGTTTTAAGCTTATTCTCCATAAACATGAGAATATTTCCGATATCCACGAAAACTTAATTTTATTAAGTGGGAGTTAGAGTAGATCAAAATTACAAATAATTAGTAAAAAACTGAGTACATTTTTTAAAGTTATTTTAATGACGTTCGGTATTAATTTCAAATATACTTACACGATAAGTCATGTATTAAGTCGAGGTTAGTCATGTAATTATTTTAATAAATATACTTTTGTATTAGTGATGCGACTCGAGCCCTGTTTTTACTCGAGTCACTCGAGTGAATTTGTCAAACTCGTACTCGATTGAAAAAAAATATTACTCGAGTCTCTATGCACTCGAGTTACCGAGTCAACTCGGCGCATCGAGTTAATTCTGTTGCCACTAGATGTCACTTCACTACTCTATTTTACTTATCTGTGTCGGGCCGGTACAAACAAATCAAAACTGACAGGTTTAAACTTGCATCTCGTAGTTAACCGTACTTTAAGTTTTTTTACCAAAATTGATTGAATATTAGTGTTTAAAAGTGAAAAATACGTAAAAGAGTTGATATTCTTAGTATTGGTGAATATAAATTAAAGTGTAAAAGTGATTATACCTTAGGTATTTGATTGTAAGTAACCTACTTAATTTTATTGTTAAAAAATATGAGTGAATAAGAAAATAAAAATTGCACTCGAATTGCAAACTTGCAACTCGAGTGCGATTTTCTACTCGAGTGAGATTTTTTACTCGAGTGACTCGAAAACTCGAGTATGACTCGAGTGAGGCTGAAAATTACTCGAGTGACTCGAGTCACAAAATTCCATTCGAATCGCATCACTATTTTGTATATAAGATTTAAGTAAAAAGTAGTATAACCCCCTTATTCATAAACGTACATAAGATACGTTTTAGCTATAGAATGCTCTGTCTTTGTCAGTTGCATTGTCAAATGTGCAGGATAGAAAAAGACAAAAGAGAGATTAGCAACACTTTAGCTAAAATACGTTAATGATTAAGAGGTTATTGTATAATAGATTGTATATTTAAAAAAAATGGTTAATATGTGAGTGTAAAAGTAAACATGTTAATATTTAGAAATTTTAAAAAAAATGTCCCATGAATAACATGTGAGCATTTGCATTGTTACAGCTATCGTGTTTACAACTTGGCTTTTAAAATATACTAAACCACCACCTTCTAGTACTGTCCTCTGTTTCGATACTATGTTTCCTTATAACATGATACAACTAAAAAGTTTTCGGCTTCTTTTGATGCGCTAATCTCTGGAACTCGAACTAGCAGGCGGATTAAAAATATCGGCCATGATCGGCACCCACTTTGTCTATCGACTTGATTAAACGTCGTAAGCCACTAATGATATACAGAGACATTGAGAAAGGAAGTTAATTTGAATATGGTGAAACGCTCAGTCATTGTTAATACGCATCGTCAATGCAACTCAATAGGGTTGACACTTATGGCTGTAATGCATCGGTGACCTTGAACTTTGTTATAATAATAGGTATAAAGGTATTTTCAATACTCATTATATACTTTCAATTCACAACAAACTATCATATTTCATTAATATATTGTCAAAGAGTATTACCTAAAAGAAGATGGCGTGCGCTCAAAATGCGACTTAAAAATGTATGTACTTTTTCCAAAATACGTAAAAAAATTTTTTTTGGTGTCAGTCACGTTCATTTACAACTTTTTTTGTACAATTGAAATTTTAAGCACTTTATGTGTAAATTATGCTTACAACTTTAGAAAACCTTTACGATAAATCAGTTCGATAAATACTGATAATGAGAATAAACTTAGAATGCAAAATCGTTTTTCCAACTGACATCTGGAACAAAACTTGGTTACTTTATAAACAAGGGCAGGAATAGTTTCTCCCATTTGCCAACTCGCGGAAGTCCCATCAAGTAAGGCCGTCAATTAAAACCTCCAATGTGTATCGTTTGGCATAAATATTTAAGAATGGTGTTAGCTGTGTCGACGAATCGCCTTATCGGTTGAAGGTTTACCCCTTATTCATAAACGTATATTAGATACGTTTTAGCTATAGAATGCTTTGTCTTTGTCAGTTGCATTGTCAAATGTACAGAATAGAAAAAGACAAAGGAGAGATAAGCAAAGCAACACTTCAGCTAAAATACGTTTATGAATAAGGGAGTTAATACTTATTACACTCTATTATAAAAAAATCCTGAATTTAAACAAAAAATTGGTTGAGCCGTTTTGAAAAAGTGCAACCACTAACATCGCGACACGAATTTTTCTTTAATTTCTAAAAAGCTACAATTTTGGACCTAAATCAATGCAAAAGAAAAACATGAAACAAAGCTTAAATGAAAAATTGAAAATAATTTTGATATGAAAATAATTGAATCCATAAAAACATATTCAATGCCTATCCGAATATGTCGTCCACTTAGCAAAGGTGTTAAGGATGGCAACGCATATTTATGTCATATATTTATTGTATTTGTTAGTTTTGGTCCAAAAAGTTGATAAGTGTGTCGTATCAACAAACACGGCGCTGGTATTCTTTTGGGGCCTTGTGAGAGGATATACATCTATATTATAATATTATAAAGCTATAAAATTTGTTTGTTTGAACGCGCTAATCTCATGAACTATTGGTTCCATTTGAAAAATTATTTCAGTGTTAGATTGATCATTCACCATTGATCTAGGAAGGCTTTTAGGCTATATAACATCACGCTAAGATTAATAGGACAGAGTAGGTAACATTGCAACCGCGCAAAGCCGGGGCGGGCCGCTAGTATATACATATATAAAATTCTCAAAACTCCTACGAAACGGCTTATTTCGTGATTTTTTGTGATTATTCGGCAAATCTGAAAATAGGTCGTAAACTATTTTTCGTAAACGAAGTTCGCCGGGACAGTTTATTTTTTTACGATGTCAATAAGGGAATAATGTGAGCCTGCCCACAGCCAAATTCAATATTATTTTTAACAGGATTGTCTAGTTAAATTACATTACAAGTTTTTATGACAGATATATTACATTATATTTAAACACTATTTTTAGTGAGATTATTGTAATAATAAATCCATAAATCTCCCGAACAATTGATATAACAAGGATTTCCAATCAATTATAAAAACAATGTAATGCTGATAAGCAAAATCTCTGAAAAGATTTTTTTTACACTGGCAATTTTTTCGAAAATCGGAATTTGGACAACGGGAGTATACCAATTTAAGCCGCGTCGTCAGCCATCAATTGATCTTCTTATGTGAAATTCATATCAAGGTTTGAAAATATCAAGGTCTCTAAGAATATATTAACTCAATATTTTTATGTCAATGCTGATTGCACAGACCAATCAGCCTTCCTATCCGATGGCCGAGTGTTATATTTAAAGAGAGTCGTATTTTGACGACCCAGTTAGTCCAACGGTGTGAGATGACCGTTTGATTCGAAGGGTCGCGGGTTCGATCTCCGCACCGGGACAAATATTTGTATGGCCTACAGATATTTGTTTCGGGTCTGGGTGTTTGTGTATGTGTTGTTTGTGTAGAACGGCACCCACGACACAGGTTTATACCTACTGTGGAGCTGTGAGTGTGAGCGTATTTATTTTATTTATTATTTCTGACGAAAAGCAATCTGAGAAAGGAGATGTTGCAAAAATGTATGGACCTTCGGCCATGTATTGTACACAATATCATTAACAGGCAAAATCAATATAAAAACGTTTTTGACTGCATATTTTCACTAATTTAGCTTTCATTTTTAAAGAAAAATGGAAAGAAAAATTTGACTTCAGGCGAGACTCGAACTCGCGACCTACTGGGAATCTAGTCCAGCCGCTCTTCCAATTGAGCTACTGAAGCCCTGCCCGATTTGTCAAATCTTTCCTTCACATCTATTGCATTGCTTTATGGTAGCAGTAGTATGCTTGTGAAATATATTTTATTTTTAAAGAAAAATGGAAAGAAAAATTTGACTTCTGGCGAGACTCGAACTCGCGACCTACTGGGAATCTAGTCCAGCCAAGTTTGCTCCTGAACATTTTCTATGTATAAAATGCTAAATCGACAAAATGTTAATGCCAATCTAATTAAGTTTAATTGCCACACAAAGGATAAAAAGTGGGAAAAACTGTCTTTTAGCACTTCAGCTTTATAATATTAAGTAGGTATAGATTGCATAACTATACACCTCAATTTATCTAGATCCACGATTAGTTAGTTATATTTTACGATTCCTATGTAGGAAGTAGCTAATAGAATACAGTTAAAATTGGTGGTTAATATTGCTGTCTATTGAAATCTTCAGAAAAACTCGATGCAGATGTGTAGCCAAAATAGATAGCTTAGGTACCTAATATATCCTACGCCGTCCAGGATAGTGAAAAAATAACTCTCAGATTCTTGATTATAATAAAGATTAGAATGACTGAATGTGGGAAGTAATACCCTACTTCTAGAGCATCAAGACTGTCGCCCTAGTTCAGGTTGTCTATAACACTTGATGGGAGTTTTAGCGGGAACCTTGAAAGAGGCGTGTGGTGCTCTTATTTTATTTCGTTTTATGGTGTATTTTTGAGTTATATTAAATAAAGTTGGTGGCATTTTCAATAGTTCGAGTCTCGCCTGAAGTCAAATTTTTCTTTCCATTTTTCTTTAAAATAAAATATATTTCACAAGCATGTGTTAATGCGAAATAATATAAAACAAACATTGTACATAGTTAATGTAGCTATATACAATACTAGCGGCCCGCCCCGGCTTCGCATGGTGCAATGTTGCCTACCATCTCCTATTCGTCTTAGCGTGATAATTATACATAGATATAGCCTAAAGTCTTCCTCGATATCTTTTATAGTTTAGGCAGCGTACGCAAAATAAGTAACTTTTCTGATTGATTTTTTACACCTTGTGTCTGAAAAACCCAAATATCTTACGGAACCCTATTTTTTCCAAAATAAAAGCCTATGTTACCCGTGGATAATGTAGCTTTCGAATAGTGAAAGAATTTTTGAAATCGGTCCAGTAGTTATTGAGCCTAATCATTACAAACAAACAAACAAACAAATATTACCTCTTTATAATATTAGTTTAGATTGTAATTATATTTTATTTTGAAGAAAAATGGAAAGAAAAATTTGACTTCAGGCGAGGCTCGAACTCACGACCTACTGGGAATCTAGTCCAGCCGCTCTTCCAATTGCAGCAAGCAATTATATTTGCAGCATGTTAATTTTGTTGTTCTGATCGATTGATGAAATTTTTCAGTCGCGGACTTCTTTGGGCTTAAAACAATAATTATGATTTATGTATGTTTGGACGCAGCTGATCTTCTTTTGGTGTGTTGTGTTTTACTATGACAACGATACGGTAACGTTCCGTCCCGCTCTCTGTGTGGACAAATAATTACATTACAAACGTCCGAGATAGTCATCCTAGTTCAGTTTGTCGAAGCTCTGCATTAACGAAGAGACACGTAGCTGTGTAAATGTATAAATGCTGTAGCTACAACATTTAAACATTTTCGTATGATGTAGTAGCATCATACTAAAACATCGAAGTGGATATAGAATTTACCGCAAAATATTTAATAGTACAGGTACAGGACATTCACTCTGTAAAAACATAGAAATAAATGTCAATTGTTCCTATGACGCAATGAAATGCCATGTAGATCGTATAGCACTAAGCTCCTGCCTCTATATTTACCTAAATTGTGCCTCTTTTTCTTCTGACGCAGTGAGGAAAGCATTTTGACGGGAAGCATTTCACCAAGTCTACGCCAGTGTTCTAGTAAGTTTATACCTAAAATGCGAAATGCGCCTGACCACAGTCCGGATTCTCGTAACATAATAGACGTTAAATCGGTGCTGTCGCGGTTCGATTGCGAATATTATTAGGGCCCTGGCATGCGTCGCGCTGAGATCCCATCTCGTCCCGCCTTCTGTGTAGGAAAAGCACTAGCTGTATAAAAGTAAAAATCATAAATCACTCGCTATCTGGCAGCCCTAATCGCGTGTCCACCAAGCTCATTATCTGCACTCCAAATAAATATTAATGCGGTCGCATTTGCATACTCGCACTCAGCCAACACGTGAATCTGGCTAATTGGGTGCCTTTCATAGGCAATTCTATTTTTTTGTGAATAATCTCTCTAAGTAGACTTTTTTCAAAAACTAAATGGGATTATAGAGAATCAGGGCAAGATTTGTACAAAAAAAAATACAAGGTGCAAAAAGGTACAGCTTTCAAATATTATTTCGAGAACCTAGAACATTTTCCGATGTTGAAAATATTTTTAATTTTCCGGAATAAAAAGTTTAGAATCAAAATATATAGTATAGAGGCTTCTACCATTGTTAGGAGAGACCATTTGTATTACGGTGAGGTAAAAATATTTCACTTAGATTTCCGACCTGAATAAATATTACATTTACTTTACCGAGTAACTTCAGAGGACTTGATACCTAACGCCGGATTTTAACTCTATTTTAACTAGAATTATAATGTACATTTGAACTAAATAGGATATTTTATTATGGTTATAACTTTTAATTTTAATAAGCAAGAATAATAAAAACATTAACCCGATTTTGAAAATGTTGAAAGCGTAAGTAGAGAGATAATTGTTTATGAAAGTCGATCATTAGCTGTACACTTAATTCAATTAACTCAGTGAATGCAATAAACTCTTTATTGAGTGTTTTAAATACACTGCGGTAAGGGTAGAGTTCGAGTTCCAGTAATAGGTACAATTCCAGTGCAGAAGCTCGAGGGCGCAGGCACCACCGCATTACCTTATTTATCTGCTACCAAATGGTAGTGTGAAAGAATAAATATGTAATAATACTACGTATAGAATGGACACTACGACGTCCCGCCTTATTACCCCGCCTCACCCAACCTCCTCCCCTCTTAGGGGAAATGTTTGGTATTCTCTACGTGCTACGCACAAAGGTGCACGTGTAAAAACACGTCACTGATTGGTGTCTGTGTAATAGAGACCTAATTAGTCGTTTGTATGGAATTTTGGCGGAGTGTCCGCGGTGTGGTAGTGTTCAGCACAGCTATCGAGTTCTGGTTAGGTGGTAATGTATGGCCCCATAATGACTAGCACAAAGACACAACAACTTAAATCTAAAGGGTAGCAATCCATCTACATTTTGACCTCAGATTTTTCAAAGATAGACTGCAGTCATCACTTAACATCAATGCTTTTTTGCCACCTTCTTTACATAGAAAAGCCTACATATGCAATAAGTATAATATGGGGTTCTTCAAAAATGGCCTCAAAAGAGTCCTTCAGGGCTGGCAGCACGTTGACAACTCCCCTGGTGTTGCAAATGTTCATAGGCAATGGTGACCACCTTCCATCAGGTGGCCCGTTTGCTTGTCTGTCAACCTTCAGACATAAAAAAAAAGTTCTACACACGAAGAGTTTCCGTTTTTAGCGCTAACAAATACATCATCTGGAACAGTCTAGCTAACACGGACAGACCGACATACGGACAGCGGCACCTTACTAATAGGGGTTTTAAATTATAAGCCTAACCCGAAGCCGTAACCCTTCGGATATGGAACCCTAAAAAAACTGTCATAAAATCAAGTATACCATTAAACAAAAACATGCAGATGTTTTTAAAGGCATGCAAATGATTCGATGCCCTCATTACTAAATGCGTTTATTGACTCATACACTGTATTACATAATAAAACATGCTTTGAGTAACCCAATGTTGCAAAACAGATGCACTGAAACTTGGGTATTCACAGTTGTCATAGATGATTCATTCCTAAAAGACAACAACAAATATTGCTCGACTTTAGGAAGAAGACTTCGGCTTATTTCGGGTCTGTAGAGCGTTATCTCTTTCGCACCATACCTATTTGACGTTTGTCGACCATTTTAATCAAGTTTTGACCAATACCGGACTGTTTATTCTTACGTAGGCAGTATGCAGCAGAGATAACGCTCTACGAAGTCGAAACTAGTCGATTGTATCTTTCGTAGGCTCGATATGCAATATTAATTGTTGAATATTGTATACATAGAGCAACACCGGAGGGGAGTAGCCATATGCAGGCTTTCCCCTCTGTCAAAGTACATGTCCAAATGGGCCTATACCTGTGAAATATTTTTCCGTATTTTGTTAAGGTCAAGGTGTGAGTTTAGAAGTAATAGACGATTTTTGTAGTGTGCGTGTGTGTCGCACGCATTTCCCCCCGCAAAAAATGACAGACTGTTTTGCATCGGTAATACGCGCTATGGCTACTCCCCTCCGGTCCGCCGCGACCGGTGGGCCGCGTTGCTCTATGGCTGTATACCATTAAACAAAAACATGCAGATGTTTTAAAGGCATGTGAATGATTCGATGCCCTCATTACTAAATGCGTTTACTCATACACTGTATTACATAATAAAATGCTTGAGTAACCCAATGTTGCAAGACTGATGCACTGGAACTTGGGTATTCACAGTTGTCATAGATGATTCATGCCTAAAAGAAGTATGCTCTTGTTTCCTCTTAAAGCTCTTTCACACACATCTCTAGGTTCGCCTCGAGACGGATATTAGGTAAAAAATATTATTCGTAAAAGGTAACTTCACGCGTTATCTACAAAGGCATAGGCATAGGTGAATGAATAATAACTCTCCTCCAAATAATGTCCTCCAGACCGAATTACGGTCACGGCGGCCAACTGAAGAAGATATTATAGTTGTTTTATATTATTTCGCATTAACACATGCTTGTGAAATATATTTTATTTTTAAAGAAAAATGGAAAGAAAAATTTGACTTCAGGCGAGACTCGAACTCGCGACCTACTGGGAATCTAGTCCAGCCGCTCTTCCAATTGAGCTACTGAAGCCCTGCCCGATTTGTCAAATCTTTCCTTCACATCTATTGCATTGCTTTATGGTAGCAGCAGCGCCATCTATTACCAACTATGCTAGTTAGGTCGCGAGTTCGAGTCTCGCCTGAAGTCAAATTTTTCTTTCCATTTTTTTTTTAAATAAAAGATATTATAGTACACAAGTGTATGCGCAAACACAGGTGCACTCTCTATTCCCTCGTTCTCATAGCCCGATGGGACGGCAATCCGACACGACCGGCGAGAGATCGGGCGCAGGATTGACGGCCTTACGTGCTCTCCGAGGCACGACCAGACTCCGGGCTACTACTGGGAATTTCCTCACAAAAAAAACCTAATATCAGATTTTCCCGACCTGGGGATCGAACCCAGGACCTTAGGCTTCACCATCGCGATTGCGACCACTGAGCCAACGAGGCAGTCAAGCCATGTAACAGGTTGCGAGCCTATCTTTTTTACTGGTGGTAGAGCTCCAGTGACGGAGCTCGCGGGCGTAGGCACCACCGCATTACTTAATATTCTTGCCGCTAAATGGTAGTGTTCAGCACTATCGTGTTCCGGTCAGGTGGTAATGTACGGCCCTGTAATTGCCGGCACAGAGGCATAACACCTAATGCCTCAGGAGTGGCAGCGCATCTGCATTTTCCAGTCATCACTTAACATCAATGTGAACGGAATGCTAGTTGGTCACTTTTATTACATAAAAAAATATCATCTCCGGGCGCATTAAACACATTAACGTTTCACACCGTTATCTCTGATAGCCCACTACCCGGGAATCGAACCCATTCGTTTCAATAAATCCGACGATTACACTACGTAATATTACATAATTCAACATGCTTTGAGTAATCCAGTGTTGCAACACTGATGCACTGCAACATGGAAATTCACAGTTGCCACAAATTATTCATACCTAAAAAGACTATGGTCCTGTTTCCTCCAAAAGCACTTTCACACACATGACTAAGTTCGCCTCGAGACGGATCCTAGGTAAAAAATAATTATTAATTTGAATTAATCCAACTATTCCACTCTATACATTTTACTACGTAGTTAAGTAGGTAGTTACGCTGTTTACGATCCTGAATATGTTTTATATTTGAAACTAGCTGACCCAGTAAACATCGGTAGTTATGCCATATATTAAATATTTTAGCCATAGCCTTCAAATAAATTAATAAAAATAAAAATTGATATACAAAAAAACTCTTTTTTTTGTATACTTAACAATGAGATAAAATAACTAAGAGATTGCGCATTTTATTAATGAATATACTAAGTTGATTCAGTATACCGATACCGATAAATTGCGTAACAACAAAAATATACACAATCATTAATGACTTAAACAAGTATGTAGATAAACCTTTACACTTAACTTTGTATGTAACTCAGGATGTTTCCCAAGACACTCATATGTCCAAACATGTTTTTGTTGTCTCGTAAGTTATCTGGATACGTGACTTCTCCAGAAAATGCCAGGAAAATGTGTTTGAATTCTTGGAATGTTTCTTCCAGAAGATATTTATATTATATTATTTAGATTACTATAATTTTGCTTAATCTGAATTGGTATTTTGGTTAGTTTTATTTCTTGTCTAACCTGTAGACCATAGAATCTTCATAAGTTTCTATGACCTCTAGACTCTACGACTCTACGACACTAGACCTCAGTGATCTGTAATATTTGATTTTTATAAATGTAAAAAGTATTTAGTTCTTTGTAACCGGCGAGTCGTGGGTGTTTACATGTATGCTTGAGTGCATGCATTAACCTCTGCCTACCCCTTCGGCGATTGCAGGCGTGAAGTTAGGTTTTTTTTTTAAGTATTTGACAGCCTTTATGGTAGGAGAGACACTGAACCCTCCGAATACCGTTAGCCCTATAAGGCTAGAAATTTTTAATTTGTAGGGATGAATCATAAGATGCTAAGTACAAAAACTATCGCCTGGCGAGGATCAACCCTATATTTTTGAAAACGGCTAGCTATCGCCGAGCTCTACTTGGCCTTGGGCTTTCTTATGAAGTCCATAGGCCTCGCAGTGAGCAACCATGTATATGATATTTTTTTTATTTTTTTTTATGTAATTGAAGTGGCAAACAAGCATGCAGTTCACATTGATGTTAAGTGATGACTGCAGCCTATAGACACCCACACAAAGACCAAGGTCAAAATGCAAATGCGTTACCACTCCTGAGGCCTAAAGTGTTATGCCTCTGTGCCGGAAATTACAGGGCCGTACATTACCACCTGACCGGAACACGATAGTGCTGAACACTACCATTTAGCGGCAAGTAAATCAGGTAATGCGGTGGTGCCTACGCCCGCGAGCTCCGTCACTGGAGCTCTACCACCAGTAAAACATATGGACATAGAATGAATATAAATTGTAAAATACAGACCGGGTTCGCGGGCGGCATTCATGTGTCGCACGACGGCGCTCGCGGCGCATCACCGCACTGCCACCGCCTTCACACACACCCTGCAACAATATCAAAACCACATTCAGAATTGGAATAAGAATCAAAATAACTGTCAGAATTCTAATTTTAATATTACAGTATCCAACAAGAAATAATGCACATCGACCTCAGGAAGGAGACTTCGGCTTATTTCGGGTCTGTAGAGCATTATCTTTTTCGCATCTTACCAATATGACGTTTGTCCACCATTTTGATCAAGTTCTGACCAATACCGAACTATCAGTGCTTACGTAGATGAAGACGCTCTACGAAGTCGAAACTAGCCGATTGTCTCTTTCATAGGCTCGATGTGCACTGTAAGAAGGTATATATTCACAATACAAAAAACAGGCCAAGTTCAACGAACTCGCATTCACAGGGTTGCGTACAATTAAAATGTTTTCTATCTGTATGAAGCTTATGGTATTTAAGGGCAACACCCTTAAATACCATAAGCTTCATACAGGTTTACAAATGTTTCACGAAGATTTATGTTAACGTAACGAACTATATTGAATGTTTTTTTTTTTCAATTTTTTTTATCCCAGTAGTTTTATAAAAATCGGTCCGGTATTTCCACAGGTTTTTTAATGAGGTACGTAATTTTAATCCTAAAAACAACATTAAAGTTTTTTCTGAAAGTAAAATAAGGTTATTTTTATAGTGAAAGTAACTTTATAGGTATAAGGTTATTTTTTTAGAAGTATATAAGCATGTATGAAGAGAATAATGAAGGTAGACGAGGCACGAGAGGTATGTCAGGACCGGGATATCTGGCGATCTAAACTCTCTGCCTACCCCGTTAGGGACATAGCGTGAAGATACATACATAAAAAGCCCACTATTTCTATAATATAAAAATAAGTCGGGTTTTCCTTCCTGACGCTATAACTCCAGAACGCACGAACCGATTTCCACGGTTTTGCATTCGTTGGAAAGGTCTCAGAAAATTCTTAAAATATTTTTTGTTTATAAAACGACATCCACGTGGGCTAAGTCGCGGGCAACAGCTAGTTTTAAAATAAATGTTAAAGAGCAGTTTTGTCATTAATTCAAGGATGACTTCTCTTGTCGTTTTTATTGTAAAAAACCACATAAAAACAATACCGATAAAGAGTCTTCGTCCATATAAAGAATTGTAACTAAAAAACAAATATTTTTCAACATATCCATTGAAACAGAACTCGTGATTTGACTCAACAAATAAAAAGGTGGCAATCATAAAAAAGGCCGAGAGAAACTATTATACAGAATCGGAATCTTCAAGCCTATCTTCAAATAGCTATACTAAAAGTAAAAAGGCAGTAATAGCACTCTCCCACAAGACAATACGTGAGGCCACTTTGGAATAATCACCACGATTTGCGGTGTGCAAATTATACTAATTTTCGCGTAACGCTACGGACACACGGTTAGAGCAGACGCCGAACAAATTTGGAGGTCACCGGCCCCCTATCTTTAGCATCGCTGTAGACGTAACTGTACGTAATGTAACTAATCGTTTTTTTGTAATCTATTTAATTTGTTTAGAGACGTAATAGTGAGTAATACTAACGTTTTTATATCACGATACAAAAAGAACTCTTCAAGTTCTGTATCTACGTATTCTTGATAAGCATAGTCTAAAGATAACGAACGTGTTAGCTATGAGATACATTCTTTAAACTGTGCAATGTTGTTTTCTCGCGGTAGATCGATTTGCCCGCAATAGCATTCATCATGCTTGCCGAAAGACGTTCACAGCTGGACAAAGCCTTCCCCAAAGACCAGTGCCGGATTAAATTAGCCATATAGCAGGAGGCAGCAAATGCTACAGGCCCCGCGCTAGTGCCCAAAAAAAAACACAAATATGTAAAATATGTAATACACCTTAGCTATTCTCAAAGTGAGCGTTGGTCACACTGTAATTACATAGGTATATTGATATGTTGCAAGTTGGCAATACAGCAATACTTACAGGGGAATCCCCTAATATTGTTTTCGATACCTTTTCGTAAATGTTCTGTTTTATTCACATCCTAAATTTCAGTAGGCAATGTAACTCTAGGGCCTCATGGTCATATTTAGTACGGGCCCCGCACCGGCTTTATCCGGCACTGCCAAAGACACTCGACAACAATGTTGTGCGTTGTTAGGGGAGATTATACAATAATCGCCATGCTTGGCAGGCGGATTGGCGATCGCAGTGGCGGTAGTTTTAGCGCAGGACGCTGCTGCCCATCCCGCATTATTATATTTATAACCGTCGTATTGGAATGGTTTAACTGCTATTGTTTGGTTGACTGGCTGCACCAGCGGACGTATTTTCCTCCACGAGCTGGTGATGCGGTCACGTTCCGACACCTTAGTTGTAGGTATTATTGAAATTTTATTAACTTGATTCTAAATATTAAAAAACAATCAACTAAAAACGTGAGAAATTATAGTAATCCAATAATGTAGGTAAAAAAAAAACTGCGAAATGTGCTGCCGAAAATAGTACCTATTCCGTTCGGAACGAAATAAGCTCACGTACTCTGTAAAAGGGCATATCTTTTAAAACAATAATATTAAAGATAACTTAAACTACCAAAACAAAATCATTTCGATACGGAAAAACAACAAATACATTTTTTGTTAAATGTTAATATTTTCAAAAAAAAAATTGAAATACGTATTTGTTTTACGTCTTTAATTCAAGCATTGTAAATGTATGAGCCGGTCCTAAAAAATAACTTATCTTACAGTTATCTCGAAGAGCATGCTTGTTAATTAGATTTATTAATTACGCCGCTTCCGTTAAACACGAGCCTATCTACGACTTCCTCATGTCAGATCTAAATGATACATAACCCATCGATATTAAAACAGAGTACGCAACACGATATTGAAAATAAGTATCGAGTTATCTCATGTAAATCTATGACCAGTTTCTATGTTGCATGAGCTTACGTTAGAATCTTCGATCAATTATGTAAGAAATATTTATACTTAGGCTTGGTCTATAAAGCATCAGGCATATCACGGTCTCGTTAATATGTGGTTCCAGCCTAGTCTGGATAGAAATCATCGAGGAAATATTACATTCGGTCGAACCAGAGTACAAGTAATCTTACTCTAAGTAAAAATAATATCAATATCTGAAAACTTGCCCGAGTGTATACCACAGGTATGAAGTATAAATTAGTATTTTTAGAAAAATTTAAGGCAATAATTAAGTTCTGTTCGTTAGTCTCAGTAAAAGTCGAGAATGGTTGGACCAATTTGCCTAATCTTGGATATGAATTATTTTTGTAAGTCCAGGGAAGGTTTGAAAAGGTGAGAAAATGTGAAGAAATAGTAATAACCACAATTTTGTTATCCCATATAAATAGGCCGGACCTATCAAACCTTTTACACTCCCTTATTCATAAATGTATTTTAGCTAAAGTGTTTCTAATCTCTCCTTTGTCTTTTTCTATCCTGCACATTTGACAATGTAACTGACAAAGACTAAGCATTCTATAGCTAAAACGTACCTAATGTACGTTTATGAATAAGGGGATAAGTATTTAATACAGAGGCAATACGAAATTTGACACATCAGCTAGTACATGATAAATGTTTTTGAGAGATCGGAGAATTTATCTTACACGTAAGGGCCCCATTATTGTCTATATATTTTTTATTTGAAGTTTATCACACAACGATTTCCACTTTGCCCACTTTTTGTCGTGGACCAGATCCCTCCACCTTTCTCACACTCAGCATTTCAAGGTCTTTACGCTATCTTCTTGAAGGGCGTCGTTGAGGCTTTCGACTAGGACATGCAAGCCGGTTATTATAGTATTTATCCATTTTATTACCAAAACACTTTTCCTTTCATTTCAATCTGTATAAATTTCGATTTAATTGGTCGGTTCACAATTCTAATCATCCGTGAGTCCCAAATATAATTGTTGGCGTAGTCAAGTGGTCAGAAGCTGGCGTTAGATGTGGGCCAGCGTTGCAATTTGTTCGGTGCATCAAACAGACATACTAACATACTATTTTATTATTCCACTTTTGCGCGCTTTCTTGTTTATACAAATTCTTGAATCAGTTTTTATTGTGTTTGTTAATTGACGTTGCTGTTTGATGAAATATTTTCAGTCTTTATATCATGATTCTAGGTTTATTTTCTGATTTTGTATGGCTCAAAAACACAAATAATAATTGGAATATAATTGAATTAAATTATAGTAAGTATAAAAAACCGGGTTAACGATAAAGGTGCGGCACCTTTATCTATAAAAAAACCGGTCAAGTGCGTGTCGGGCCACGCGCATTGTAGGGTTCTGTAGTTTTTATGTTTAATTAATGTTATGAAAAAAAAATTAGAAAAAAAATCTCTATGGAGTTGTTCAAATATTTCGAGTGATATACTCGTACATTTGGTTAACTATTACTCGCAAACTTGTAAAGCCAACTTAGGTGTGATGGTTTTCCTTTCAATTTCGTTGTATGTATAGTTTCTAACAACAACCGTTTAGTTGGTAGAGGGGGGGGAGACTTGACTCTAGCGAAAATTGGCACTTTAAAGCTAAATAAGTCACGAACGGTTTACTAAATCTAAAAATGATTTTAGGAGACCCCGAGCATTTTTAAAAGACCTATCATGGCGAAATTATAAGGGTTCCTTGTTTACAACGGAACCCTAAAAAATGGTCATTGTTAAATTAACAAGGAATCAATGCCATGATTATCTACAGTTTAGTAACAGTATGACGTAGTAGACTAATTTAAGAATATTCAACAAGTTCATATCTTCACTGTCCGTGAAGTAATAACTTAAAGTTTTAATTTAAACAGTTAAAAGTTGTGTATGATTCATAGAAACGGGAACTTTATTTATTTTTCCGTACATGTGAGCTACACTTAGTGAAAACATTTTTTTAAATTTCCATTTTTAGGGTTCCTTAGTAAACAAGGAACCCTTATAGTATTGCCATGTCCGTCTGTCTGTCTGTCTGTCCGTCCGCGGTTTGCACAAAAACTATTGGTACTAGAGACTTGAAATTCGGTACAAGTATACACCTTAATCACGCCGACAAAGTGGTAGAATAAAAACATGAAAAAAAAATATTTAGGGTACCTCCCGCACAACGCGCGGATTTTTATTTTTTTGTTTCGTTTTCTATACCGTGTGGGATATCGTTGGAAAGGTGTTTAAAAAATGTTAGGTGGGATATACAAACAGCATTTTGCGATATAGTAAACTGTTCGTGACTTATTAAGCTTCAAAGTACCAATTTTCGTCAGAGTCAAGTGTCCTGCCCTCCCCCTCCCCCCTGCACCGACCAAACGATAGTTGTTAAAAATTCAAACGTTATGGTAATAATTGCTATTTATAATTAAATTAAAAGGAAAAATATGACACTTAAGTTGGCTTTACCAGTTTGCGACTAATAGTTTACTCGGAAGATTTCGAACAATTCCAAAGAAAATATTTTTTTTTTTTTTTCATTACATTATTCAAACCTAAAAACTACGGAACCCTACAATGCGCGTGGCCCGATAGGCACTTGACCAGTTTTATTTACATAGAATCTCGTCCTTTTTTCAGTCAGTCGGTTAAAAATAGATTCACTAGATGCCCAATGCAAAAACAAAATGTAATGAGCACCACTGGTACAGCACGATGTGCCGTTAGCGGTCGTGTATCAATAACGCATCAGCAACCATTAGCCGAACTGGATGCTCTTGCGCATGTTTCGTGATGTTCTTGTGGAAGAATACGATATAGAGTACTGCACTTGGATTAAAAAAGCTAAAGTGATTGTAACGGAATACCAGGGGTTCTCTCTCAACCAGAACAATGTTTAAGACCCATTAATAACAATGTATAATACGAATTATAATTATTCGTCTCATTGATGTAACTATGTAGGTATATTTCATACGTTAGATTAGTAAGTATTTGTTAAAAAAGCCGTCAGAACGTGACGACTCTGTCGCCCTCTAGAGGAGGAGATTTTTTTACGTAATGGAAGGCAAACAAGCATGCAGTTCACATTGATGTTAAGTGATGACTTCAGCCTATAGACACTTACAAAAAGACCAAGGTCAAAATGCAGATGCGTTACCACTCCTGAGGCCTAAGGTGTTATGCCTCTGTGCCGGAAATTACAGGGCCGTACATTACCACCTGACCGGAACACTATAGTGCTGAACACTGGTAGTGTTCAGCGGCAAGTAAATTAGGTAATGCAGTGGTGCCTACGCCCGCGAGCTCCGTCACTGGAGCTCTACCACAGTAAAATAAACTTTTACCAGCATAAACAAGTTGCTTTTTTAGCCCCCGGGGTGGTCATTTATCTATTACGTTCTTCAATTTATCGACACAACTATAATAAATATAGCTGCAGGCTTCAGAAGAATTTAGCGTCCATTGATGCTGAATGATGAAAAATAAGCGCAAACGTGCGTTTCTAGCCTAGTTTTATTTTAAGTGCGTAGTGCGGTTTGTGAATCTTTACAACTACTGTCAATACTCATTGTTTTTTTTTTTTTTTTATGTAATTGAAGTGACAAACAAGCATGCAGTTCACATTGATGTTAAGTGATGACTGCAGCCTATAGACACCCACACAAAGACCAAGGTCAAAATGCAAATGCGTTACCACTCCTGAGGCCTAAGGTGTTATGCCTCTGTGCCGGAAATTACAGGGCCGTACATTACCACCTGACCGGAACACGATAGTGCTGAACACTACCATTTAGCGGCAAGTAAATCAGGTAATGCAGTGGTGCCTACGCCCGCGAGCTCCGTCACTGGAGCTCTACCACCAGTAAAAATATATATACCATACTTTACTGACAGTTCTAAGCATACTTTCCAGAAAGTGAAGTCGTACTACGGTCTGTAAATCTCACATTTAGAGGACAATCAACGTAATGAGGTATTATTTCGGATTAATTAAACAACTTGCTTAAATAGACACTAATCAGTAAATAATTCGATAGAATAATAATTGCTTGATGTAGGTGGCTTAGTTTTTTTTTATACAAACTAAATCTAAGTGTACGGTACTGCAGTGGTGTTAGGTAATGCAGTGGTGCCTACGGTGTACGGTCTCTAAAGATCCAAAATGAAACTTTAATGACAGAGACAAAAAAAATGTCGCATGTACTTAATGTTTTCTTTACAATTTTGACGGGATTTGGACGATTATAGTTGCCAATAATCTTTGTCTTCCGTTCTCATATAGTTCTTTATTAAGGTTCTTTGAACGGAACTTCGTATTCCGGACTAGAATTATATAAATTATATGTTTTTCTCGGAGAATTGTAACATTTCAAGAGAGAATCAACTTGCAAGTTACGTAACGGTTAATTTGGACAATCAAAACAATCAAAATTATCTTCTTAAAGAGACGTCATGTGTAGTGGAGGTGTATTCTTCCGCTAGAGCAGTCAGTGAATAGAACAATAGCGGTCAGTCAAAACATTTAAAAAAGTACAAGTAAATATAATAAGGCAGAATGTTTTTTCGTTTTTCACACAGTTTTATAGTTCTCGTTTTTTTTTATTCTCTGATTTTATTAAGTGTCAAAATAGTAATGGCTAAAACGGTACTTAAGAATTCCCAATATCAGACACAGAAAGCCTCAACCTCTTCTGGCCATGCATCCTGTAATTATGCAGGCATAATTTATACGTCTGCCTATTTTTTCAGGAAAATACAGAAAATTTTACTGTACTCTACTGAGTAAAGTATGATTTAATGTCCTAAAAATAAAGTTTATGTATTGCTGAAAATTCCTCAAGGATTTGGACGGTCCTTCCAAATAAAAAAAAGTAGGAATATGTGACAAATAGCAGCAAGTGGGTGTTCCGTTCCTTCTTGATCGTTCCTTAAGTGCCAATCACGTGCCAGTGATTGGCACTTAAGGAAGAAGAAGGATCATTGCAATTGGTACTGACATTGGAATGGTTTGTTTTTAATTATTACTGTAAGTAAGTAAAAAAAAAATCGTTCGAAACGGCACACTTACACAAACATGCGCATCTACGAGGCCTCTAAGCGTAAGCGGTTCTCGCAGTGCTACAGTAGCGAGTGTCGCGGACTGTCGCGTCGAGACGAGCGGTCACGTTGCGATTTGTTTTGGCTTCCACGAGTGTTTTAAAGATGCCACGAGCGTATTGCGTGGTATACGACTGTTTGAACTCTGCATCATCAAAACCGGAGGTACCGTTTTTTAAACTTCCTGGTGATTTTGAAAGGCAAGAATAATGTTTTGTTATAATATCTAACATATTTAAAAAATCTCGTGTGGTATTGTTTGTAACAATACTCCTCCGCAGCGGCAAGACCGATCAGTATGAAATTTGTATATATATTTATTGTATATATATTTGTATATATATGTGTGTGTAGTTGGTAGGTATGAGAATCGGTTGTAGTCTTTTTTTATATCCCTAAATGGTGAGGGTGATTCTTACCAATTTTTTTTTTCGATTTTTTGACATTTAATTTGTTTATACCTCTAAGGCGATACGAAGTTCGTCGGGGCAGCTATTTATTAAGATTGTACTGTCGTAAGAACTATAAAAATCACCCAAGTAATTAGCACTCAGTTTTGTTATTTTTAAGACCGAATTCACAGAAGCAATAGGAATTATAATTTGTTAAAATATTTATGAAGAATAAAGTATTTTTATGTAATAGTTAAAAACAAAGATCTTCAAGTTATATCAATATTAAACTGTTTTTCGTACTTAAAACTATAATAATAATAAGATCGAGGTTGGATCATGGGTCTAATACAGAAGGCGGTACTCCTCGGCACGGCACGTATAGTGAGGAGGTTCTTGTCTCTGTGACTCTAACCACCGATAGCTTAGACCCTGTTCCCGCTGCCGGCGGCGCACTATTTTTTAATTTCTTATAGGTCTGTTTGTTTGTTTTATAACTACTTATGTATGTAAAAATATTAAATAAGAACAAGAATAAATGAGTGAATACTAACATTGTTACTTTTGCTGGGATTAATCAACACCATAAGATTATGTATACATAGCCTACATATTATTATTTGTAAACTGTTGTACCGCGGTGTGACGTCATAATTAACGTGCTGCAATTTTATTTAGGCCGTTTTGAGTCATATCACTATTTGCAACATTTTGAATCGTTATATCTTAACAACTTTTAAGTACTTATTGACTATATGTTTCAAAGACACATAGTATTTATTTATCCAATACTATTACAGGGTAACCAATAAAAAAATAGTCAACATCCCAATACGATTGATTATAATAATAATAATGGCAACCCATTATACGTCCCACTGCTGGGCACGAGTCTCTCCCTTTTTTGGGGGGAGGCCTGGAGCTTACTCCACCACGCTGCTCCAATGCGGATTGGTGGAGGTGTCGGGGGTTAGTGGCCAATCCGCTGTCGGATGTTGTCAAACTGCCCATAAAGCCTCCGACAAGGTTTAACGACTGCTATTTATCGATAGCAACCGGGACCGACGGCTTAACGTGCCCTCCGAAGCACGGAAACGCGCATTTAATTTGCCACTAGCGGTCACCCATCTCACTACCCGACCGCGCCGTAGTGCTTAACCGAGTAGATCGCTTATGATCTACACCAGCCGCCGGTCCATGCGCGCTTCTGTACGATACGATTGATTAAAGGTCAGTAAATCCTAAAATAATAACACCATTATTTAAAAATATAGTGACATCCCTATTGCTTCAATGGAGTGTAGGTAAATATTTTATAAAATGGGCTTAGTTTCCATACTGTTTGTATCTATACTGTGGTATGGTGGCACCGTTATAGCTTTAGACGGATATGAAAATTGCCAATCTTTGTGAAAAACTGGTGTATAAACAGCTTGGACTTCAGGAATGTGGAGGTATTCGCTTTGAGACCTCTTGTTTTATTCTGTTATCTTGTCTATGGACTACAGATTCAACATAAGTTCCAGAATTTTGTTTATATTAAAAAATAAAGAAAAACGGAAAGAAAATTTTTTTTCTTTATTTTCTAAAGTTCTCTCGCATGTGTTATTACGGAAAATAAATAGTACAATTTGTTTATAATATTCCTTATTAATTATAGTTAAGATTTTCGTAAATTCTTATTTACAAATAAATTAAGCTATGGAAATCAAAAACGTTTATCCAAATACAGCAGTCAAATAGCGGCAAGTGGGTGCATTAAGTGCCAATCACGAGCCAGTGAGTGGCACTTCAATGACATATAGCACTCGTTGCCGCCGGCCAGTAGCTGAAGGATCATCGCGATCGCTGTTGACATTGGAATTGATTGTTTTGTATTTACTTTATATCAGGATATAAAGTAAATACAAAAGTAGTCTTTTTGTTAGTTTTACAGTTATGGAAATCTCGTAAAATTGGCTGTAGTAGTAGTACGCCAAGAATGGTAGTTCCTAAATAGATACATTTATTTTTCACTTGTGTTCAGCACTATTGTGTTCTCGGTACATGGTAATATATGGCCCCGTAATTTCATTCACAGATGTGATACAACTTGGGCCTTAGGGTTGTGAACGCATCGGCATTTTGACCTCTAATTTATGTGTAGATATGTAAAGGCTTAATTTAAAAAAACATTATGATAGTCGTTTTTAATATTTTTGCAAAACTAGAAAAATAGCAGCAACATTTTATTTATAAGGCACTGCAATAAATGTAAAGGATTTGAAGATTTGACAAAACTTGTGGACTTCGATACCTCAGTTGGCAGAGCGGCTGGACTAGATAATAATAATAAATATTTTTCTTTAAAATAAAATATATTTCACAAGCATGTGTTAATGCGAAATAATATAAAAACAACTAATAATAATAAATGTTTATTCATTAACTCTTATAATCTAGGTTACAGAGATGAAGCTAAGGCTAAGAGCTAATCAAGTTGGGCTACACTTGTGGACCCCTGACTCTCAAACTAGAATAATCTGTGATATGAAAGTCAGTGCTCCTCCGCGTTTACAAGCAATATTGCGACGCCTTGCAATCAATGATTAAAAGCTTATTTTGTTAGTATAGGTACTCGTACCTATACCAAATGTCTATCATAATACTCGTATACCTATTAAAGAAAAATTGGAATGATGATGCTGACAGAGGGTTTGTTTGCAACCTTCTTAAAACAAAACATAAAAACATTTTGATTCGGTCAAACTGTCACTGTGATGTGCCACTGAATGCACAATAATCCTATAGGTTTGGTCATCAAAAAACAAAAGAAAAGCAAACACTTACTTCATTGTTTTAAAATGAAAATTAAGCTTAATTTACTTGTTTTCACCGTCCGTTAAACACAAAACATGTTATCATTGCATAGTTTAACGTAGTTATATTAAAATTTCAAATCAAAATAGGAATACATTCGCTTTGCAGCTTAAAAATCCTTATTATATTCGCAAACCTAATTACACCTGTATGATATAGTACCGTTAAATTGAAATGTAACCACAGCGAAGCGAAACAAAGTGCCTTTAAATTAAGAAAACACAACCAATTGTAAAATAAAGACGTTAAAATCTAAGTACAAGACATAACGACCCCTTTAATGTAACAAAGGAGTTATATATACTGGTGGTAGAGCTCCAGTGACGGAGCTCGCGGGCGTAGCCACTATCGCATTACCTAATATACTAGCCGCTAAATGGTAGTGTTCAGCACTATCGTGTTCCGGTCAGGTAATGTACCGCTCTGTAATTTCCGGCACAGAGACATAACACCTTAGGCCTCAGGAGTCTCTGTGTGGATGCCTTTAGGCTGCAGTCATCACTTAACATCAATGTGAACTGCATGCTTGTTTGCCACAACCATTACATTAAAAAAAATAAGGCAAGCAATGCAATAAATATGAAGGAAAGATTTCGGAGATCGGGAGATCGGGCAGGACTTCGGTAGCTCAGTTGGAAGAGCGGATGGACTAGATTCCCAGTGGCCGTGTGTTCGAGTCTCACCTGAAGTCAAGTTTTTCTATCCATATTTTTTTAAAAAACAAAAATCATAGTCAATATTGAGATATTCTCTAACACTCTGTGCTAGAAGTGAGGCGACAACTAATGCCTTTTGTTACCGACATGTTACGTTTCTTGCAACTTTTTTATTACAGTATATAATAGTTCATAACTATCGCGTAATGAATAAACCATAATCTTAACTGTTGCATGTAATATGGGTTATAACGAATACAATGGTTTACGACCGACAGGCATGGAATTGATGGAACGATACTTTGACTTTTCTACGAACCGTAATAGATTATTGTTAATTGTTTTATATTATTTCGCATTAACACATGCTTGTGAAAATATATTTATTTTAAAGAAAAATGGAAAGAAAAATTTGACTTCATGCGAGACTCGAACTCGTGGCCTACTGGGAATCTAGTCCAGCCGCTCTTCCAACTGAGCTACCGAAGTCCTAAAAATTTGACTTCATGCGAGACTCGAACTCGCGGCCTACTGGGAATCTAGTCCAGCCGCTCTTCCAACTGAGCTACCGAAGTCGTGCCCGATTTGTCAAATCTTTCCTTCACATTTATTGCATTGCCTTATGGTGGCAGCAGCGCCATCTATTGCCAAACTATGCTAGTTAGGCAACCGATATAATAGACTGCAGTTTATTGCAAAGTCTATTAGAGGACTTCGGTAGCTCAGTTGGAAGAACGGCTGGACTAGATTCCCAGTAGGCCACGAGTTCGAGTCTCGCATGAAGTCAAATTTTTCTTTCCATTTTTCTTTAAAATAAATAGATTATTGTTATCGAATGTAACGTTGATACGAGTTTATCTCGAGGAACCGTACATTTTTTTATGTAACGAAGGTGGCAAATGAGCCTGCAGTTCACATGCATGTTAAGTGGACACTGCGGCCTATGGACATTTACTTGGGACAGAGGTCAAAATGCTGATGCGATGCAACCCCTGAGACCGAAGTTGTTGTCTCTGTAATGGTGATTACGGGACTATTTACGGGGATTAACATTTAACCGAAATAGAATAGTCATGAACACTATAATTTGGCGATATATAGGTAGATTAGGTAATGCGGTGGTGCCTACGCCCTCGAGCTCATACACTGGAACTCTACCACCAGTAAACAATATGTTTTTATCTACTTACTTACCCGTTTTGGGTACCTATGGTTTATGATGGAGGCCGTTTCAATAAATTTTTGTTAATAGCTTTTGGTCGCAATTGCGTCGACGTGAAACTTTGCAATAAGTAAAAAGTAGGTATACAAACATTTGCCACATATTTTCCACTCTTAATCTCTCCAGACACGAGAAAAATATGACAATTGAAATTCAATTGTGTCTCGCCGCCGGTGGCCGTACGATCCTTGAAGGATTAAATATTAAAACATAGGGGGAGTCCTTAAGGTTTTTGAGGAAAAAAAATATTATTAATATGTTTTTATTAGGTTGCTTCTTATTTGGAGCCACTTAGTAATATTAAGCATCGAACTAAATCAACATAAACACAAATTAATAACTAATTAAGCACTAAAAGGAACTATTAAATGGACATAGTTTTTTTGTATCATTAAAATTTGGCACCTAGTACCGGACAGGTTTAATTTCGAGAGGTTAAAAGTACCGTAACAAAGTATTTACCTCGACATTCGACGTTTCGGCCGTAATGCAACGGCCGTGGTCACGAGTAGACTACTGCTCCATGGTGTCATCGTCTCGTACCCGTGCCAGTTCTTCGAACTACCCGCGGTTGGTCGTCATTATTTCGATTAAGTCCCCTTTACAATTACAATATAAAAATATGAATACAAATCGTGAAAGTTTAAAACAATTGACCGTAAAAAAAATTCGATAATAATAAAATTTGTTATAATATTAAGTATAAAAGTAATATTAATTTACTTAAGTATACTCACCAATTAATAAATGGAAGCCAAACACACACAACATATTCACACGAATTAGTGATTTACGACCTGCGAAATATTATTCGATGCAGCAGTCTCGTGCACACAATATGTAATGTATGACCTGTATGAAGCGTCGTGCGAGATTGAGGCTGCCCGTGCCGTCGGGGAGTTAGGACCATCAAAGCCAATACGTACTCGTGTGAAATATCGATCAAGAATTCTAAATCCTGCTTGTAGAGGTTTTGTCCGGTACTATGTGCTGTCCGGCGCTAGGCGGATTCCCCCTACTGACACAATCTGATTTAATATGATTAAGTGTAATGGCCCCGTAAAAACTATCATAGAGACAACAATTAAGGTCTCAGAATAGGGGACACATACGCATTTTGACCTCTAGTTGTTGTGTAGATGTCTCTAAGCTGCAGTCATCACTTAACATCCATGTGAACTGCATGATTGTTTGCCACATTCGGAACATAAAAACATGGTACAGTTTCTAAGAAACCGGTGATTGTTTTTATTTTTTCATATACTTACACTTTCACCCTCTATTTATGATCCAAGAGATACTGAACCCTCCGAGTACCGTTGGCCCTGTAAGGCTATAAATTTAAAATTTCTAGCCTTACAGGGCCAACGGTACTATTATAGGAGGAAAATAAAACTGATATAAAGAAAAAACAAAAAAATTCAAAGAATTTTCAACAATTTACTTACTTGGCACGGTACAATTTTATTGTTAGTAGTACTTTATTATAAATAATGAAATGTACGCCTCAGATTTTTTTTATTTTCACCCCTTAAAGGATTAAAGTTTAAATAACAATATCATCTAAAGTTCAAACGAACAAAATCGCAAAAAAAGCTACTTTTGAAATAAAAAATAATTCATTATAAGTATTTATCCATTTTATTAGACTAATGAATGCAATTGTAATAAAAATGTACCTGGCATAAAGTCTTATAATAAGAAGCATTATTATAATAAGAGAAACGACGCAAGAGCAATTGACATAAGTAATTTTAAACGTAGGAATGTAGGAAAGAGATTTCTTTTTCCCATAATTTAATAATTGGCACAGATTATGAGCTGGACTTAGACTTAGGTCACCCACGACGGTTTTAAACGGTGGACGAGTAACAGTATCTATTATTCGCAAGGAGAGACTGAATTGATATTATTTTATTCTTTTTGGAAAGTAAAAGGAAGAAGTTAAATTCTTCAGTGGCGTAGTGATGGCATGCCGAATTTGCTGAAGTCCCGGGTTTAAAATATTATTTTGTGGCCACAAAGAACATAGATAGAGATAGAAAGCCTGTAATTTTCGAAGAAGTGATAGAGACAGAACTTTAAGCGTGTAAAGTCGCGAGCAAAACCTATCACAGTAATTTTATACGAAAACTTTTCATTGTGTTTGGGAAACCCTTTTGAAACTATAGTGTACGGATTACGTAGTGATTAGATGCAAACTACGTAACGATGCGTGAGATCGTGCTAATTGCTTTATTGTATTTTAATCAGAGGCTGTTGACCTCATAGATATGAATTTTAAAATTCTTTTGTTTTTTCTTTGGGGTCATGATCATGGTCTCTTATAGGAATTTCGTGATCACTAGCTTAAATAGCTTCCCCCCTTTTTGCCTCGGTAGCCTAGTGGTAGCAGGCCACTACTACTACGCTGAGGTCCTGGGTTCGATTCCCGGGTAGGAGGTTATCAGAGATAATGGTGTAAAGTCGTTTATCGATGGGTTCTATTGCGATTTTTCCATTATCTGGAAATTTCCAGTTTGGTAATGCGCCCGGAGATGTCAACAGGCTCGCCACCTGTTTCGATCGATTTCTGAAGAATGAAAGAATCTAATCAATTCAATCAAACATATAACCACTACGAATTAAGTAATGCGTTCTTATAATTTTATTATAATTCGATCTCGACAGTAATTAATAAACGTGAATATAAATCGATTAATTTAATTATTTATAACAAACATTTAAAGACTAGCAGACATTTATTACCACAGAAAAGTTTATGAATGCTATGAGGAAATCTTCGGATGGCTGAGCGCCACCGTCTGATAAAATCCAAAGCCGAAATCCCATAATTTGTGACTGTTATACTATCAACTTACATTCATGTTACGCAAGATAGAGAAAGTTTTGATCTCATTGAGAAAATAAGCTAAATTAAATTACTACATCTCGTTATAAATAAGCGTAAAAGAAATTGTGATTCTAACCTTTAGCACATATAGGTATTACCCGAAGTAGGCTGCAGATGTTAAATGTGTATTCAGAAAACTCTCATAGCTTTTAAGAATGATAAAGCAGATCAAAAATGCTAGCATATGATGTTTATACACACATTATAACATACAAGTTTGAAACAAATAAAAATAATGACTATTTAACAATATCTCTGAATTATTAAAAAATTCTAAACCATAGTCTTAGTTGTCTAGTCCGTTATAGTCTTTCAAAAAATGTCCGAATTTCAAATTATATGTTTTATAGTCGTTTGAAAATGACATATTTTTTACAGTGTTAACACCTGGGCTCAGAAATGAATGGAACAGTATCATCCTCCTTTCTGTGTGCGTGCCTCCTCCACCAAAGCCCTTAACCAACTTACCTCGCGCACGCGACGATTTACGAGGACCAAATTTCTAGCTCAGAGGCCTGATGGGTCAGAAGTGACAAAACATCTGCTCAGAGCCTTGTATTTATATGCGAATAGATTATCCCGTAGATAATAGATTTATAGTATTATACATTATTTGTATTATTCACTTAGATAAAAAAAATGGAATTACACCTGTAGCTTTTACATTCATATCACCACTGTATTTAATTTGTATAAATCACAAACTCACTGGCAGCTTATATAAGTAGTCAAGTGGTTCCACAGGTTAGCTGGAAAGGGATGAAAGCAACCAGCATCCGGCTCGAAGGACCAGAACGGGAATATTACTTGTCATCGGTCGGTATAAACGGTAATTTCCTCTAATTAATGAGCCTCGTGCTATTTGCGTTATGGTAATACATTTAAATAGGCGCTCAGGGCTACTGGGAGTGCTACGGGGGCTAGCTACGGGTTTAGTTGGGTGTTTTTTGACAACACGCCTAAGATTAATGCAAATTTCAAGGAAATAACAGATATTACTGATTTGTGAATTACAAGTTTACAATTTAGAGATCAATACAAATATTTATTTATGAAAACATTTATTAGGTAGTTCAGATGATTATCACGTAAGGGATACAAAGTTTATGAGATTTATCGCTTTTGATTTAAACCTACGATCGCATTTTACCAAATAAAGTATTAATCCTTCAAGGATCGTACGGCCACCGGCGGCGAGACACAATTGAATTTCAATTGTCATATTTTTCTCGTGTCTGGAGAGATTAAGATAAGTAAGTAGGTAAGTATTTTTACCCTCACAGTCAAGTAAAGTTATTTCTAAATTTTTTATATTTCGGACGGGCCGGAATATACGTGAATTTACTGCCTCACTGGTCTAATGGTAGCAGGCCAGTACTGCTGCTCTGGGGCCTTGGGTTCGAACCCCAGTTCAGGCGACAAGAGATTTTTCAATTTTTCGGCCATTTCTTAGTGTCACTCTCGAAGTTTGGTACCGAAAACGTAATAGGCTTGCTACCATAAAGACTAAAATACATTTAATCACTTGGAAATAATATTATTTTCAAATTACATAAAAATAACAAAGTGAGTTACAATTGACACATTGATTGTAAGTTAAATTAAAATTTAATAATGAAACAAATATCCGTCTTATAAAATACGTAAAATACTACGATCTAAAAAGGTTTCAACAGAATGTTCCATTATCTCTTTTACAAACGGACAACATACAATCGGTGATTAAAATTATCGTCCTGAGCACAAAAGTGTCCGTTATCAAAAGCTTACTGAATACTTTAAATTCAAAGTCATCATAAATGAGAAATCGTCCATCGTCTAAATTACTAGCTTAGGACATTAGTCTGGGGCCGAAGGTTTCTAATGAAAAGCCTCGGCAATCACGTTAATCCAATGTTAATTCCTGGGTAGATGTTTAAGATATTAGTGTCAGATAGCGTGTCAGTAGCTTCCTTATTAACAGTATCTGGTGTATTAAGTTATCAGTAACACTGATTTGAGCTTGCTTACTTGATAATTTTTGATATTAGTTGGTACACGGCGGTCCAAACATTTGATCCTAGTTTTTAAAATTATTTATTTCATAGAGACGGATGAGATTTTTGGCACTTGTAACTAATTTTTATATTATGGTTAAGTTTTAAATGTTTACTCCAACCTCAACTCATTGTGATTGTATTATTATTTTTATTATACATAGATATTCCATTACCCTTATCACGACATTTAATATCAAATTTTATTACACATCACACATAAAGATCTTCTACTAATGCATTTTGATCATCTATTTGCAATTATTTAAAGTAATAAAATTTTACTTCGAGGCAAATAATCAACCAACAAGACCACAAAATCAATATCCCCGTCCGTACCACACGACTGTTTTACTACAAAACCCAGCTATAAATACTCAATAGCTTGATTATACTGTTTTATTGCTCAGGATATGGCCTTACCTCCAAGACTGCACTCGCAATTAAACGGTACGAGCGTATTAAGCAAATTGCCCATAATTTTATCTTTGTGATCTTAGAAATCATAATATAACAGTCTAACATATTGAATTGAAACGGTGCATACGCTTATAACAACTTACATTCATACAGACGATACCAATAAAGACGTCGATCCGAATACGAAAGCAGAAGAAACGAAAGAGAAAATTGAAGTTATAAAGCTCAGTTCAATATCCATTATTAATAAAGTGAATTCAGCGTCATACGAAATAACAGATGCTATATTAAGAATGGTCACGCGATTATTAAATTATTAATTTTCTTAACGGGCGCTAATTCGAGATGTATTCCAGGTCGATGCTACTCAGACTCTCACTGCCTACTCCACTAACACGGTCGCACGCGCGGAAACAATCTCCATGCCTCTCAGTGGTTCGATGCATTTTGCATGAGCATTAGATATCGGAATACATGTGTCGCTGTGACTGCACTCAATCGTTTTCTTGTGTAATGCAAAACTAGGCCGAGATACAATAACTATATGCGAATTTGCCAAATTCTTTGCAACAAACTCAGAGATTTCTCGTTAACTATCTTCTATCGTATATCTTCTTCTTCGTGTTCTAATTTTGCATTGTCGTAATTAAAATCAATGTTTATTTCATTATCATGCGCCGTAATTGTACGTTGCTCTGCAATGAAAGTAGTGCGTTCACCTCTTTCATTGTTGACATGTTTTTATCATCTCACATTGCTATGGTTTCGTTTTCCATTTATTTTAAAGTCATTTTCTGTAAAATAGAACTAAAGTATAGACCATATTATTATGACGAGCGTTTTTAAGTAAATCACTTATTTTGTTGAGAAAAGAAAATCATATCAATTTCTATTTATCTATCGATTTTATTGCTCTCAGTTAACGTATGGAACGAATATCATGAAACAGTTTATCTGCAGAGGTATCCGTGGTGTGGTGACAATGTCTTCGCCACTATCGCCACAACATCAAGATAACATTGTGGCAAGATCGCCACAGCGCAGCGCGGCGCGACGCTCTGGCGATTTCGTGCATTTTTTCATCTTACTCGGATTTCTAAATAATTTAAATACGTGCACGATGTTAGAAACGCATATCGCTAATTAATTGCCATTTGGAATTGGGTTTGTGTGTATTCGCGTGATTATTTGTCGTGCGGTTTGATGTTCGCCGACTGATTTGGACTTGTATTGACCTAATTCGAGTTGGTGCAAGTGTGCTTTTTTCATATTTGTGGTCACTTAGCGAAAATGATTTTTGCAAAAACGTGACTTACGTTTTCAATAGCACAGCAATCGAATCCGATTATAGCACAGAACCATGTCACTAACACTGATGGGTCTGGTTTTCAGTAGCACAAAATATTCGCGGGTTAAATTAAGGAAAAGCGCGACGACGACACGTGTTTGCGTGGCGAGTGCGCCGGCGCAACTGAACTACCGGTGCGGTGCGCAATATACACTCCATTCCACAATGAAATGGCATAAGTTAATTTTTTGCATTTTTGTAAAAAACGTACATTTTTATTCGGATCTCGTTCAGTGAAATTGAAAATGTTTTGTTCACTTACCCGTTCCAATTGTGTTACTGTAATTTTATTTCAGTTGTTTTATGATAACGTTTATAAGTACTAGCCATAATATAATATTTTTTAAGTAAGTAGACCATAATTATTATATACCTACTTATTTATGTAGATTTAACATTATGGACGTTAGTTACACATTTAACACACCTATGAATTAATTTTTTTTTTCATTTTTCACCGGGGTTTGGTAATGTACTCGGGGATGTCAATAGGGTCACCACCTGGCCGAAACGTCCAGAAAATGGAAAACGCTCTATTACATCAGAGATAAAGAATAATATACGTTTATCTCTGATAGCCCTGGTGACAGCTGATGACCTGGGGATCGTGCTCAGGACCCCAATGCCTGTAGTGGCCTGCTACCAATACTGAGACATTTTACATACAATATAATAATAATAATAATGGCAACCCATTATACGTCCCACTGCTGGGAACGAGTCTCTCCCCCTTTTTGGGGGGAAGCCTGGAGCTTACTCCACCACGCTGCTCCAATGAGGGTTGGTGGAGATACGGGTTAGTGGCCAACCCGCTGTCAGATGTTTTCAAAACCGCCCATAAGGACTCCGACATGGTTTAACGACTGCCATCTATCGATAGCAACCGGGACCGACGGCTTAACGTGCCATCCGAAGCACGGAAACGCGCATCAGACACCCGACCTCGCCCGTAATGCTTAACCACAGTATACTTAACCGAGTAGATCGCCTATGATCTACCGCGGGGCCATGCGCGCTTCACATACAATATATTTATGTTAAAATATTTTTTTTTTAATCTGTGTAATGAACATGAATTAGGGATAACTGCAGCCTTTAGATATTTACACAAAAACCAGACGTCAAAATGCAGATGCGTTGCTACCGCTGAGAGCTTAATTGTTAGGTATGTCTCTGTGCCGGAAATTACAAGGCCGTACATCACCATCTAACCGGAACACGATAGTGCCTTAGGCCTCAGGAGTGGTAACGCATCTGCATTTTGACCTTGGTCTTTGTGTGAGTGTCTATAGGCTGCAGTCATCACTCAACATCAATGTGAACTGCATGCTTGTTTTCCACGTCCATAACATAAAAAAAATCGTAATAGTCATTTAAATAAAAATATTTATTATGATAGGTTCTTTGCTGCGTAAATAACAACATTTTGTCACGAGTAGGTACACGCAAATCTCAAGTTACAATACCAGGTGAAAACAATGTTAGGATAGGTCAGTAACAAATCTGAGAAACTTTGATTCTCATATAAATTTGGCATAACGTAGTTATATAGTACTATCGTGAGCAACGTTAATCTCTTCGTGGCGTTAACAATCGACATTAAAAGTTGCCTAGCCATAAATGAATTAAAAGTGTATGGCCGCATGTATGAAAGACTTCACTTGAGAGAAAGGCTTAGATTTTTGAGAACTATGAGGAAAAGTCTTGAAGAATGGTGTTTTTTATGTAATGTATTGAATAAGGACAGCGTGCAACTCACATTGATATTAAGTGATGACTGCAGCCTATAAACATCTAAACAAAAACCAGAGGTCAAAATGCAGATGCATTGCCAACCCTGAGATCTATGTTGTTGTCTCTGTGATAGTTATTACAGGGCACTATTGACTGCCTCATTGGCTCAGTGGTCTCAATCGCAATGGTGAAGCCTGAGGTCCTGGGTTCGATCCCCAGGTCGAGAAAATCTGTTATTGGGTTTTTTCTGTAAGGAAATTCCCAGTAGTAGCCCGGAGTCAGATCGTGCCTCGGAGAGCACGTAAAGCCGTCGGTCCTGCGCCCGATCTCTCTCCAGTCATGTCGGATTGCCGTCCCATCGGGCTATGAGAGTGAAGGACTTCTGCACTTTAATATCTCCCGCGCAGTTGGCTAGTCTCCGTTGAGATTGGCCGCCGTGACCGAAATTCGGTCTGAAGGACATTATTATAATGGGGCAATACATTACCATCTAACCGGAATACAATAGTGATGAACACTACCATTTGGCGGCAGATAGGTTAGGTAAAGGTCGTAGTCACCCGCCCTACAGTCACTAGACTGGAACTCTACCACCAGATAATGGTGTGAAACCCTTCATGAACGATTTTTCCACGACAAACTTTTTTATTTACTAGATTTGTCTCCGCCTGCTCAAAATTAGCAGGAATCTAGGAACACATATTAAATCCACGTTGCAGATAAGTGATTTCTGAAAGAAAAGTACTATAGAATAGTAACTACAATATGGATGAGTTATTTGTACTCCTGCGCCTGTAATTACGGGATCATACATTACCATACGTCAGCGTCAAGAAACTATCATTTAGCAGTAGATAAATGAGTTGATGCGATGGTACGAGTACCATGGCCCTTGCCTTGAAAGCGAAGGGCTTTGAAGCGAAAACTATTATTATTTTAGCATGAAACACAAGAAAATTCATTGTACTATTTATTTTCGCAATAACACATGCGAGTGAACTTCGAAATAAAAGAAAAACGGAAAGAATATTTTTTTTCTTTAATTTCTAAAGAAAATTCCATAATTTTAGGACAACAGCAATGTACTAGAAAGTGGTTATACACGCTTCGTTTCTTAATGCACCCGCAGTTCGTCAATTCATGGCCAATTAAGCCATTCTAATGGAGGTCCCCGTAATAGCTATCACAGAGACATGACACCTTAGGTCTTAGGGGTGGCAACACATCTGCATTTTGACCTCTAGTTTTTATGTAGATGTATATGGACTGCAGTCCTCACTTAACATCAATGTGAGCTGCATGATTTTTTTTATGTGATGGAAGTGACAATCAAGCTTGCAGTTCACATTGATGTTAAGTGATGACTGCAGCCTATAGACACTTACAGAAGGACCAAGGCCTAAGGTGTTATGCCTCTGTGCCGGAAATTACAGGGCCATTATTGATTATTTGCCACCTTCATTTCATAAAAAAAGAAACAAAAATTCTGTTTCTTCAAAGTGTCGTGCCAATCCTATAAAATAAATGTATTTTTAATTCGACTTCCTTATTTCTATGCATTGAAATAATCGCTTAAACTTCCTCATTTATAAAATCAAATCTCGCCGAAGCATTAAATCCAATTAATTACCACTCTTCATCAAAAGTGTACGAATTAAACTAAATCACTCGTTCAATTAAGCTATAAAGCAAACGAGTCTGAATTTCTTTAATAGAACATTTCATTATTAGAAGCCGGTTGCAATTGCAACCGAACATAAAGTCGCTAGTACACTGTGGTACGCAACCTACAGCGAACGAGAAACGAGCGTACAGATCACATTGATGGTAAGTGATAGCTTATAGCCATTTACATCAAACCAGAAATTTAAATGAAGATACATTTCCACACTTGAATATGAAGTTATTGTGCCTCGATGTCGGTAATTAAAGCTATGTCGGTAATTAAAGAACGGTACATTACCACCCGACCGGAACACGACAGCGCTGATCACTACCATTTAGTGGCAAGCAAATTAGGTAACCCGATTTCTGTCCCTGGAGCTCTAACATAAATAAGAAAGTAACTTGTAATTGCTGCTACAAAATACTTACAAGAGTCAAAACTGGAAGTTGTAATGTTTCTAATGTACGGCGCTGTAATTTCCGGCACAGAGGCATAATACCTTAGGCCTCATTGCCGCATCTGCATTTTGACCTTGGTCTTCGTGAGGGTACTTAACATCAATGTGAACTGCATGCTTGTTTGCCACTTCCATTACATGAAAAAAAATCATCTAAATATATTTTATTTTTAAAGAAAAATGGAAAGAAAAATTTAACTTCAGGCGAGACTCGAACTCGCGACCTACGGGGAATCTAGTCCAGCCGCTCTTCCAATTGAGCTACTGAAGCCCTGCCCGATTTGTCAAATCTTTCCTTCACATCTATTGCATTGCTTTATGGTAGCAGTAGCGCCATCTATTACCAACTATGCTAGTTAGGCAACCGATATAATAGACTTTTCAGTTTATTGAATATCGTAAAGAAGTCGCTTTTACCCTTAATAATCATCTAAATATGTTTGCCGCAGTGTACGAACAGCTTAAAATATTCAGTTTCACCAGTTGCTTAATTAATGCAGACCAACAACGAAGATTGTGTGATTGCCTACGCTCCGATAAAAGTAACTCAACTCGCGTTTGCGTGATGGAAAATATTAAAAGCAGTTTCATCAATTGACACAACGGAGCTGCGGTCCGTTTGAATGTTCTACGTATTTAGAAACTGTAGATACAATTTTATCGGTATTATCTCTAAAGACCTTTCATTAAAACGTAATATTTCTTCACGCCTGTATCGGTAAAGATTGACAAAACTTCGTGCCTATATTCAAATTTTTTTTTTTTTCAAATTCAAATTATTTATTGCGTTATGTCATATGGGTACATAGGTGGTATTGTACAATGACACCCTGTTAGGGTATAGCAACATAAGAGGGGAAGCTTATGTAATAAGGGGAAAGTTAAATATTATCATTTATTTAGATTAAAAAATATCATTTGAAGGTGTGGCTCAAATAATCCTGAATGTTATAGTAACATTTATCGATGAATAATTGTTTGATATTTTTAATGAATGTGTTGTAGTTTGTTTCGTTTTTTAATGGTGTTGGTAATTTATTATATATTTTTATGCTCATAACAAAAGGATTCCAAGAAATGATATCTATCAATCACCTATAAATCGCCAGTTAGGCTTGTCTCTTGCACTTAATAGGTGGCAAGTGGTGAACCTATCGACATCTATAGGCACATACACAAATCTCCGAGGATAGCATAGGGAAATTTATACCTACTATATTTATAATTCTTTTTTTTTACTAAAAATAAACAGTTCTGGAATTACAAAAAAAATGGCGGGTATTGACTGGGGAATAGTCAATACCCGCCATTTTTTTGTAATCCCTTTTCTTATCTCCAAAACAAGCCATCCTAAAATTTAAAATAAGAATCCTGAAATAACACACCCTTAAAATATTTACTTTCCAGCTAAAAATAATCCTCAAAATCGGCTTAAAAACGACGGAGTTATTCGCGTATGTTGTGTATTCTTGTTTGCAATCCGAAAAATAACGATACTAGTATCCTGGAACTTTACAACAACTTTATTTATTTATGTAATTTTAATGCACAAAAGAAATCATTGTACATATTTATATATACACTAGCTGACCCGGCAAACTTCGTATTGCCTCAGAATGAAATAATGTGTCAAAGGTTTAATAGATACGGACTATTTGTATGGAAAAATGAAATTGTGTTTTTCACTATTCCCCTTCAATTTCTTCATATTTTTTTACCTTTTAAACCTTCTCTGGACTTCCAAAAATCATTCAAAACCAAAATTTGCCAAATCGGTCCAGCCGTTCCCGAGTTTTAGCGAGACTAACGAACGGCAATATACGTACTAAAAACGAGGCTAACATAATATACATTATAAACTTATAAACGCATATATTCTAAATCTATAAAAACACTGTTGTATACTTCATTAAAATTGAAACTACATTCAGATTCTGACTAATTACAACCAGTTTTTTAACGCTTAGACTTAGCTTACACCGTAAAAACATTTCTGTATCCTTTTGAATAAGAAATTAATTCAATAGCATTAGTAGTTGTAACATATCGCTGAATCTAGTCGGTGTCAATATAAGTAAGATTGATGGTTGAAAACAAGCATTGATCACCATTAAGATAGCATATTCTTATCAGTATAATTTGTTAATGACATTCGGAAGCATTCTTTGTAAACTTTTTAGGGATCCACACTCAAAAGAAAAATTAGAACCCATATGGGATTTGCTGCTGACGACTCGAGGCGACCACACCGCACAGCGGAAGTATCTTTTTCTACTGGAAGATAATTCTTCCACAATTTTCACTTTCCATTCGTGTGTCTGACTGTCTTTCACAGCCAATTTGCTTCGAAACAACTGAGCTGATTTGAAATTTGGCACAAATATGTAAATCAGTAATCCAAACATACATACTCGTGTAAAGTTAATAAACAAATGAATTGAATAAATTAATTTCACTGAATGAGGACCCATCAGAATACCAGCGCTGCAGCCACTGATGCTGCCATCAGGTGAGATGGGTGCCGTTTTTTTTGGCTTCACAACAAACATGTCTTAATTCTCACATTTTTTTTTTCATTTTATTATTGTAGATAAGATGTTGTGTGTGGGCCAAGAAATAAAGCTTTTTTTTTTCTTCCTTTCAATTTTAAGAAAAGTGGCCGCTTTTGGAGTATAAATTAGAAGATTTAGATTAGAGTCAACAAAGTTAACCAAACTACGTAATAATATATTGTGTGATATATCAAATACACAATAAGTACTGCCTATCTATTAAAATTATATCTACATTCATTTACAAAGCCTTTTAATTTATTAACATACATACATCTCTTAAAATAACTTGAAACATTTAATGTTTTTCAAATATGTTTTATTATTCAGTTAAGCCGAAAAAATGTGTCATTTCTGTTTAATCCCGAAACTAAATTTTATACTCGTTAGATGAAATTAAAAAAAAAACACAGCAAATAGTTTTTACTGGCATATTACAGAAATACCTACTAGAAGTGTTTGGTATTTAAAGTAACATAGAGAATTCCTCAATCATACGGAACGCTCAACGCAGTCCGACTCGTACTTGACCAGTTTTTATTATCATAACTAAAACAGTTATGCATTCCTAACTGTTGTCGTTTCGTCATCCATTTCATCGTATTTTAAAGTTACTCGGTAGATTATGTTAAGGGAAATGCATGTTTTTTTTTTAATTTATTTCGTAGATTATTTATCGTAATATTAATTAGGCAGCTGTACAAGAATGCAACCATTATCAGACTTTAGTTTCAAAGACCTTTACTGTTATTAGATTTCTTCTGGTGGTAGAGCTCCAGTGACAGACCTCGCGGGCGTAGGCACCACCGCATTACCTAATATACTTGCCGCTAAATGGTAGTGTTCAGCACTATCGTGTTCCGGTCATGTAATTGCCGGCACAGAGGCATAACACCTTAGGCCACAGGAGTGGTAACACATCTGCATTTTGTCCTCTGGTCTTTGTGGGGGTGTTTAGCAGTCGTCACTTAACATCAATATGAACTGCATGCTTCTTTGCCACTTTCATATAAAAAAAAATCGTTTGCACACAAGTATTTGTTAAAGTTAGTGTCTTCGTCAAATTTAACAATAATGGTACAGCAGTGACTGCGAAATGCGTTGCACCAGCGAATTTTTATTATTTAGTATTTTTTTTTTTTTATTATATTGTTCCATAATTACTGGCACAGCGGCCTTTAAAGGTGCCAAGATCGCCGCGGCGGCCAAAGATGCATGGCCTTGGGACCTTTAAGCATTGAGACCTACAGTTTTTACGTAGATGAAGAGCCACCTTCGTATAAACTAGAGACAAATCAGTAAAACTGTACCTACTAACAATGTAAACTGTATGCTTATTATACACAAATAATAATACGTTGTTGAACAATAATTGAAGTAAACGCCTGATAATATAAAATAGCAACGTTTTATTCGAACGCTGCACTGTTCAACTAAAGACTTCAACGCGCATGCGCGTTGAAAGACTTCAACGCGCATGCACAGTGAGTCGACAAAATATTTTTGTACATCGATAGCGAAATTGTTAATTTTTCTTATCTATACTAGCAGCACGCCCCGGTCTCGCACGGGTGCAAAAATGTAATATAGCATAAATCAATCAGTGAAGATGCAGCTTTCTAATAGTGAAAGATTTTTTTGAAACTGGTCCAGTAGTCTTTGTATGTAAACGTTGTAATCAGGGGCGGATTTGATACGTTGGCTGCCCTATGAAAGACCTCCCCCCCACCCTCCTCTGTGCTGTAAGGCATAAAGCATAAAAAATTAGATAAACTATAGAAATTTAATTCAAATGGAAAAAAAAATAGTAGGTGATTTAATTAATTCCTTTAATAATCGTTATTGCCATACATGTAAATCTTTTCGCAAGATGCTATATGGACACATTTTTGAGATTTTACACGTATGCGCGTAGGCAACTACTTAAAACAAAAACGACCATTTTTTGCCGCCCTAGGCCTGGGTCTACTCGGCCTCTAGGGAAATCTGACCCTGGTTGTAATCAAAGCACAAATCTAATTACAAATTATAAAACATCGATTACGACACGGCTGAAACCCGAATCACTTACCTATCTATAAATTTAATCAAAAATAAACTATTTTACTGTGAAATTCTTCGTTGAGTTACAATATTTATCAATTATACTATCCACATACAATCAGCTTCGTCAAGAGATTCATCGAGACGAGAAAATAAACATTGAAAAATCGAATCGATTCATCATAATTTGATATAGAATGCGATGTTTGTTATGGCACTCAAACTTAATCAGCATCAACATTATTTAGAAACTAGTTTTAAGTTGCAATTAACCCATCAAAAAATCACTTTCATAAGTCACAGTAACCAGTGAAAGTGATCAGTGATTAGTGCATCGCGACCGGGAAAGCCTGTCGAACTCACATGGCCGTATTTACACCGATACGTAACAAAGTTCGTTCTTAGGTATTCGCGAGCTACACTCATTGAAATAAAACTAGTTTTCGGATTTATCTCTCGTATATTCAACTGCCCGAGACCACGGAAGCTGAAAAGCGACCGAAATGTCGGGTTTGATTTTAATAATCATTTTAGTTTATTAAGTAAGTTTAATATAAGCGAGATAAATCCGAAAACTAGTTTAATTTCACCGATACGTAACATGTGTTTTACTGGTGGTAGAGCTCCAGTGACTGAGCTCGCGGGCGTAGGCACCACTGCATTACCTAATATACTTGCCGCTAAATGGTAGTGTTCAGCACTATCGTGTTCCAGTCAAGTGGTATGTACGGCCCTGTAATTTCCGGCACAAAGGCACCTAAGATCTCAGGAGTGGTAACACATTTGTATTTTGACCTTGGTCTTTGTGTGAGTGTCTATAGGCTGCAGTCACCACTTAAAATCAATGTGAACTGCATGCTTGTTCGCCACTTCCAATACATTAAAAAAATGTGAGGTTTTTTTATGTAACAAAGGTGGCAAATAAATATACATGTATATGGTGTTAAGTGATGACTTCGGCCTTTAGACATCTTCGGAAAAGCAGAGGTCAAAATGATGATGCGTTTACTATGGGGTTCAAATTATGTTGCCTGTGTGACAAGAACTACCGAGCAATATATTACTAACAGGAACAGGTTGTAGCTCAATTCTACAAATCGACTATGGAACCAAGAAGGCTGATTGGTCTGTGATTCTACCATTTGACTACAGATAAAATATTTATATGTTGTTATTGATATTTGTATGTGGTATGTTATTTACATGCATATATTATTTACTTCGGCCTTCTTTTGGACACAAATTTTAATATCAATACAGATATAAAAAATAGTAAAAAAAAATGAACTCTCAAAGTTACTGAGCAATTGCGAAATTGTCTACAAAATCTTTCAAAACTTTGTATTGATTTATGAATCGTCCAAAACAGGCCTAGTGGCAAATATTTAAAATTAATTTAGGTACGTTAGACTTGCGTATTTGGGTCTCAATAGTAAGAGTTTCAAATATAAGCCAAATTTCAACTCAATCGGCGTTATAATTTCTAAGCTGACTGTTACATACTGATAGACACACGAGTTATAACCATTTTGTTTTAACCTTTTGGTGTACGGAATCCTAAAAATCATCATAATTACCTATGACGTAGTGTAGGGAACATTATGTTTGTGTATATATTACACATACATTATATATTTCATATGTATTTATCAATATAACGCCACACAGCTTTCTACAGTAGTATAAATATATACACTCTGCCCGACAGTGGGTACTACGTCTGAACGGACCTAAAAGAATGGACCGTAGTCCATTCGGCCGTACGTACGTCTCAACGGACCGGTCATAAAACATTGTTAACAAAAGTTATAAATAGAAAAACTTAGTCTTAATTTTTTTCTTAAATTTGTATTATTTTCTTTATAAAAACAATACTCTACAGTCTCTGCCTACCCCGTTAGGGACCTGGCGTGAAGATACATATTTAAAAACAATCAACCACTCAAACATATATTGACAAAAAAAACCGGGTCAAGTGCGTGTTGAGCCACGCGCAGTGTATTGTTCCGTAATTTTTAGGTTTGATTAATGTAATGAAAAAATACACAAATGTTTTCTATGGAGTTGTTCAAATATTTCGAGTATTATATTTGAATGACAAAGAATGACTCTTTTTCTTTTCTTTTTACTCTTTGTTATCAGTTTATAACGGGGAAATGAGACATTCTACTGATATACTTTTTATATTAGTTTATTACATTTAGATTTATCTTAGTGATATTCTTGACTTTACATATATTTTTATCTTGTTTGACTTGTATGTCAATTGTTATTCACTTTAATTTATTTTGTTTGTTTTTGACGTGTCATAAGAGGTGCCTGTCACCCTAAATGAATAAATGAGCTTCTGATTCTGGTGGACTATTACTCGCAAACTTGTAAAGCCAACTTAGGTGTGATAATTTTCCTTTTAATTTCGTTATATGTAGCTACTATTGCCGCAACGTTTGAATTTCTAACAACAACTGTTTAGTTGGTAGAGGGTGGGGGGACACTTGACTCTAACGAAAATTGGCACTTTAAAGCTTAATAAGTCACGAACAATTATCTAAATCCAAAACTGATGTAAGCACACACACCCCTTACATTTCTGAAAGACCTATCCAACGATATCTAGCACTATATAGATAACGAAAAATAAGATAAACTGCCTGCTTGTGATTGGTTGATAAGAAAGGGTAATTGTTGAGTTAGGTACCTGAAGTCGTGCCAACTAGAAACGAAGATGTCAAAGATTTTGTGAACTTACAATACAACTATTAGATTAAATACTACTTTAAATATGTAGATATTTTGTAGTGAAAATGTATAAACCATACGACTGTTACGCTTGTATGCGACTGTACTTTTAAATTATTTTATGACCGGGCCGTTGGGACGTAGACGTTTTTTGATTACGGTCGAATGGACTACGGTCCATTCTTTTTGGTCCGTTCAGACTAAGTACCCGGACAGTAGCTCAATCATTATTAATAATATATAGATATTTTTATGATACAGAGGCGGCTCTCTTTGCTTCTACACTTCACAATAAATAAATAATAAAATAAAATACGCTTACACTCACAGCCCCACAGTAGGTATAAACCTGTGTCGTGGGTGCCGTTGTACACACACAACACATACACAAACACCCAGACCCGAAACAAATATCTGTAGGCCATAAAAACATTTGTCCCGGTGCGGGGATCGAACCCGCGACCCTTCGGATCGAACGGTTATCTCACACCGCTGGACTAACCGGGCCGTCAATGTTAATGTATCATATGATATGATACGATCGTGATACGATCTAACTAAGAGCTTAGGTAGTTGTGCAAAGATTGACGTGTAGATGTCGTAGTGATGTAATCTATCTTTTTATACTCGCGAAATCTGTGGAGGTTTTTATTCGATAGGGAAGACTTTTTTATTTAAACTGGTGTGTAGCACTGAGCTACTAAGAAAATGTATTAAACTATAAAATGGGCAAAACAAGTTAGGGTGACAGGGCTGCTGTCAGTCATCACTTACCACACATGTGAACTGTATGCTTGTGCAACCATTATTACATCATAAAAACGTTCATATTTACTGATTGAAGCGCACATGGCGGCCGGTGTAGATCGTAAGCGATCTACTCGGTTAAGCATTACGGGCGCAGTCGGGTGTGTGATGGGTGACCGCTAGTGGCAAATTAAAGTGCGTGTTTCCGTGCTTCGGAGGGCACGTTAAGTCGTCGGTCCCGGTTGCTATCGATAAATAGCAGTCGTTAAACCTTGTCGGAGGCCTTATTTAACCTTATTAACCCGCTGTCGGAGGTTTGAAAACATCTGACAGCGGGTTGGCCACTAACCCGTATCCATACGAATCCGCATTGGAGCAACGTGGTGGAGTAAGCTCCAGGCCTCCCCCAAAAAGGGGTGAGACTCGTACCCAGCAGTGGGACGTATAATGGGTTGCCATTATTATTCTCATTTAAATCCTAATCTATTTACCACTAAATGGTAGTTCAGCACTATCGTGTTGTGGTCTGATGGTAAAACGGCACTCTAATTTCCTAGGATTCCTTAAAGGATAACCTAGGCTACTTTTATACTAGCTGCGCCCACGATTTCGTCCGGGTAGCTACTCAACAATAATAAATTCTCACGCAGACGAAGTCGCGGTCACAACTAGTTTTTTCATAATTTTATTCGCGCGTGAGAAGCCGGGGTGGATGGCATAGTAATTAAACTAAGACCATGTTTATGATAACAACCCGCACGACTTTCGATATTACGCGATCTTCTCACGCTCGGCTTCTTGTTCGACTTTAGTTTTCTTATCAAATCAATCTAAAATTTGTGTACACGCAGTTCTATTTTTTATTAGTCGCTGCTATTAATGCTTACCTGTCTTTACTTAGGTGAAAGGTAGAGATAATATACATACATACATACATTATTATACAGTCATACGATTTGCAAGTTTTTAGGTTCCGTACATTAAAAAAATACGGAACCCTTATAAGAAGAGCTAGAGCTCTAGTGACGGAGCTCGCGGGCGTAGGCACCAACGCGTTACCTAATATACTTGCCGCTAAATGGTAGTGTTCAGCACTATGGTCGGTCGGGTGGTAACGTACGGCCCTGTAATTTCCGGCACAGAGGCATTAACATCTTAGGCCTCAGGAGTGGTCACGCATCTGCATTTTGACCTTGGTCTTTGTGTGGGTGTCTATAGGCTGCAGTCATCACTTAACATCAATGTGAACTGCATGCTTGTTTGTCACTTCCATTACATAAAAAAAACATACATACGAAATAATATGAGACATCTATCATCGCGCTTCGGTGTGAAGTCTAAGTGGACTCAGATTTATAACGTAACCGATATAAAAACAGTAATTGGTCACCGTTGCCATGAGCCCCGTAAATCTGCCGAGGTTTATCTCCGAGCGATATTTTCACTCCCCAACGTCTGTAGGCATGTGTGTGCTTATTTTTTACAAACGGTATTGACAGCGGCTCTCAATATGCTGCTTATAATACCAATATTTTGTAATTATCTTATAGACCGGGATATCTGGCGCTTTAAACTCTCCGCCTACGCCGTAAGGAACTTAGCGTGAAGATACGTACATACATGATAGCATATTTGTGATGATTCCATCTGGAATACGATAATGCGGAACACTACCATTTGGCGGCAGAACGATACAATTTTTAAGTTTTTACAATTTTCCCGCGTGTGTAAATGCATAAAAAAACAATATAAGACTTTGAGAACCACTGTAACTCAGTACACCCAAGTCAAGATCGAGTGAAATTGAATGACTCGTGGGTTGCGATTGTTGATTGACTTGCTTTTTATTTTATAGAAATCTTACCGGTTTCGATACAACCGACAACAGTCGGATAGGAGTGATTATGATAATAAGCTCCCTTTACTTGTAAGGTATAATCGTTTTCAACCTTCTGGGTACGACATTGAGAGACGGGTTGAACCGATGTTCCTCTGTCATTACTCAGGCGATAAAATGGTGTGAAAAATATAAAAACAGTTTGGTAAGTGCTTTAATTTAGGTATACTTTTGACTTTAAGCTGTCGACAATTACGAATAAGATTATTATCAACGTTGGTTTAATATTTTTGGCTTTTCTTCATAGCTATTCATTTTGATGATGGAGCTCGAAAATGGAAATCACTATAATACAGAAATCACTATTATCGAGTTATGAAAGAAAACAAGAAAGAAAGAATTTTTTAATTTAAACAATAGATGTACAATAGTTAGTAAGTATCAAAGTTTGTGCAGTAAATATTATTTTTTATTATTATTAGTCTTTGACTTACACAACACAATAAATAAATAAAGAAAAAAAACAAGAAGCAAGAAATTTTAACCAAATGTGATTGTGTGAAACAAAAGAAACGCTACCTATCTCAGCTTATATCTGCAGCAGTGCTGCAGCGCTGGTATTCTGACGGGACCTTGAGTGACAATTATGAAATACATGTCAGCTAATGCCTATATAACCCAATTACATAAATACATCGCACTAACGCTCAGAGTGATATTTGGGGGCATTTGAATATTAGGTTGGGGAAAAAGTTTCTTCGCATTTTTTAAGATAATTCAAAACATTTTTCAATATTGTTTATTTAAATTTAACTAAAGTATGTATGTACCATTTTGTTCGATAACCTTTTGCCATCTTGTAGGTAGGGACATGATCCCATTGCTATAAAAATTTTGGGTCTTCTCATCAAAATACCGCGACAAGTGGATTTGGCAGTCCTCTCGTGATGTTAACCTAACATTGCATAAAGAATTCTGAAGAGACCGAAACAGGTGGAAATCTGAAGGTGCAAGGTCAGGACTATACGGCGGATGCATTGACACCTCCCAGCCAAACTCTCTTAATTTTTGCTGAGTGGCTATAGATGTGTGAGGTCTAGCGTTATCATGATGAAACACCACACCTCTTCTGTTGATCAATTCCGGCCGCTTTCTCTCAACTTCTTGCTTTAATCTCATCAGTTGTTCGCAGTAGAGTTCAGAAGCGATAGTCCTGCCTGGTGGTAATAGCTCATAATGAATAATGCCCTTCCAATCCCACCACACACACAACATCACCTTATTGCGAGTTAACCCGGGTTTCGCCACAGTCTGTGAAGCCTGACCGGCCTTGGACCACGACCTTTTTCGCACGTTCTTGTCGTACGTGATCCACTTTTCATCACCAGTTATCAGCTTCTTCAAAAATGATTCGGTTTCATTACGTCGTAATAAAGAATCACAAATGAGTACACGGTTCATTAGGTTTCTTTCAGTGAGCTCGTGAGGTACCCAAATATCGAGCTTTTTTTTGTACCCAGCTTTTTTCAAATGCGCCAAAACTGTTTTGTGATCAATTCTCAGTTCTTCAGCTACGTCGTAACTACTGATATGTCGATCTTGCTCCACTTTTTCAAAAATGGCATCCATTTTATGCGTAATAGGGCGACCAGAGCGAGGTGCATATTTGACATCAAAATTTACGGATTGAAAACGCTTAAACCAAATTTGTGCTACTCTCACAGACACTGCACTAGGTCCATAAACATCTCAATTTTTTTTCGCGGATAGCGTTGGATTTTTACCTTTTTTGTAGTAAAATTTTAAAAAGTATCGAATTTCTTCATTAGATTCACTCATCTTGACAGTACGAAAAACAAATGAAAATCACACATTTGCCTAATTTGAATTTGGAATTATGTTCTTTACAATTTTAACTTTCAATGATACCAAAACCAGCCAGATACAAATACTACAGCCAAAGAGAGTTTATTACAAGTTCATACATACTATAATGCGAAAAGACTTTTTCCCCAACCTATTATTTACCAAAAGAAAAAAATTATAATTACAATAAACACATAAGCATATAATACATACATTATAATTATACCAATATGTCGCGATCCAATTAACAGTAATAATACTAATGGCAACCTATTGTACGTCCCACGGCTGGGCACGAGTCACTCCCCTTTTTAGGAGGAGGCCTGGTGCTTACTCCACCACGTTGCTCCAATGCGGATTAGTGGATATAAGGGTTAGTGGCCAACCCGCTGTCAGATGTTTTCAAACCGCCCATAAGGCCTCCGACAAGGTTTAACGACTGCCATTTATCGATAGCAACCGGGACCGACGGCTTAACGTGCCCTCCGAAGCACGGAAACGCGCAGCACACACCCGACCGCGCCCGTTATACTTAACCGAGTAGATCGCTTATGATCTACACCAGCCGCGGGGGTTCTTGAGAACGTTGGTTCGATTCCAATTTCATTATTTTATCCGTACACCTTAAAAAAAATAAAAAATTCAAGAGTCACTGCCTGCATACCAGCTTTTGTAAATACGTGTTCCGTTATAATGGCAACCCATTATACGTCCCACTGCTGGGCACGAGTCTTTCCCCTTCTTGGGCGGAGGCCTGGAGCTTACTCCACCACGCTGGTCCAATGCGGATTGGTGGAGGTGGGTGGGTTAGTAGCCAACCCGCTGTCGGATGTTTTTCAAACCGCCCATAAGGCCTCCGACAAGGTTTAATGACTGCTATCTATCGATAGCAACCGGGACCGACATCTTAACGTGCCCTCCGAAGCACGGAAACGCGCATTTAATTTACCACTAGCGGTCACCCATCACACTACCCGATCGCGCCCGTAGTGCCTCACACAAACCCCTATTTCACCATTTTAGGGGATAAATTTTGGAAAACGTTTCTTTTTAATTTTTGTTAGAACAATGCGACTGAATATTCAAATGTCTTGGTCTAAGGGTTTTGGGCAGACGTTGGTTTGTGAGTTAGTGAGTCAGGACTTTTCTTTTTAGATATGATATGTACAAGTAGCTGTATAAAGCCAGCGCTTCTTCGCCCATATCTCGGCAGGGCAGCCAACATTCCAAATATAATACATGCCTGCGTCTAGGGCTCACCGCACGCCGGTGTCACGCACACTCGCCACGTGACCTAATTATCCTGCGGTTTCATTAACGCAAGCCTCCCGGCGGACTCTGCGAGATTCTTTAGGACGATTACACACTCGTTGAAATTGCGTTTACATTTTTTTCAGATATTTTTTTATGTAGGCAAAGAAGGTAGCAAACAAGCATACAGTTCATATAGATGTTAAGTGATGGCTGCAGCCTATAGCCATCTACACAAAGATTAGAGGTCAAAATTGCGAGAAGTTGCCACCCCTGGGACCTTAGTTGTGATGTCTCTGTGATAGTTATTTTGGGCAATTTGGGGCCATACATTACCATCAACACGGTAGTGCTGAACACTACCATTTGGCGGCAGATAGACTAGGTAATGCGGTGGTGCCGACGCCCTCAAGCTCCTACACTAGAACTCTATCACCAATATGACACAAATAAATCTATAGCATATACCGTGTCAAAGCTGGGTTCTCAAAGGATCACTTTGCTGTCAATCATAGTATGTGTCCGTCTTTATGTGAATTTCACGCGAAGATATAATGAAAATGTTACACAATTTCAAACACACAAGACTTCCTCCTATTTAAATTGGTCGTCAGCCAACATTCTACGTATATAATAAGTAGGTTAGGCTACGTTTAGGCCTCACCGCACGCCGCAGTGTCACATACACGCGCAACGTGACCTAATTATCTCGCGGTTTCATTAACACAGGCCTCCCTGCGGACTGTGCGGGATTCCTTAGGACGATACCATACTTGATGATATGCGTTAAGGACGCGTTATGACGTGAAAATCTCGTTCAAATTTATACTTCTCGAGCCAAAGCTGATATTTTTTTTTACTATCTTTTTTTTATTAGTAATATTCGATACATGATCGACGCGAAGTGGAGTCAATAGAGATGACGAACTTAATCTGGAAATTCTCCTTGAATTTCCGTCACAGAGGCATAACACCTTAGACTTCAGGAGTGGCCACGGGCCACGCATCTGCATTTTGACCTCTGGTCATTGTGTAAGCGTCTATAGGCTGCAGTCATCACTTAACATCAATGTGAACTACATGCTTGTTTGCCACTTTTATTACATAAAAGTGCGGATTGGCAATCGCAGTGGGTGTAATTTTATCGCAGGACGCTACTGCATATCTTGTGTTATTGCACTTACTACCGCCCCATAGGAATGGTTTGACTATCATTATTCGGTTGACTGACTGCACTCGTGGAAGAATTCAGTAGAAGAAAATTCTTCCACTGGTGGTCAGTGGGATAGGTATAATATAGGTGTTGTTCAACTTTGGATGAAAGCACCACTAGTAATTTACCTAGGTGGCGACTCTTCCGAATAACAACACCACTTCGGATGAGTCGACGCCTACTATTTGTAAAAAGTGACATTTCATCCGCGGATAAGATACATTTGCGGATGAGTTGTCACCTAAGTCGTGTGGAGTCGTCAGTTGCCAGCTGAAATGTCAAAGTTCTCTGCTATTTTAGATGATATCAAACGTGCAAGTGTGTACACTGCTTTATCGTGATAAAAGTTTACCCACATACATTGATGTACATTTTTAAAACACACTCCTGTATGTGATGTGAATTTTAATCCCAAAAGCAGCATTATTGCAACATTAGTATTAATTACACCTACCTTTTCGTGCGTGTTCATTCATTAAAGAAGGGTGATTTTTTTATAAATATTTCAGCCGAATGTTCGCTATCGAATGTTCGCTATCTGACCTTTTTTATTACTGAGTAAGCATAAATATCAAAAAATACTTCTTAAGGGCGTTGGGATGTGTCCATCGCCCACTACTGGAGGAGACCTGGCAGTCAGTCAATTGAACAATGATGGGCAAAACATTGCAATAGTAAATATAATAACGCGGAATGGGCAGCAGCGTCCCGCGGTATAACTACTGGCAATGCAATCTAACTACTGGCAATGCGATCGCCAATATACCTGCCACCGTAGTTTAAAATAGCAGTCTTTTTTTATATAATAAAAGTGGCAAACAAGCATACAGTTCACATTGATGTTATGTGAGTGTGTGTAGAGCTCCAGTGATGGAGCTCGCGGGCGTAGGCACCACCGCATTACCTAATATACTTGCCGCTAAATGGTAGTGTTCATCACTATCGTGTTCCGGTCAGGTGGTAATGTACGGCCCTGTAATTTCTGGCACAGAGGCATAACACCTAATGTCTCAGGAGTGGCAGCGCATCTGCATTTTAACCTCTGGTCATTGTGTGGTTGTCTATAGGCTGCAGTCATCACTTAACATCAATGTGAATTGCATGCTTCTTCGCCACTTTTATTACATAAAAAAAAATGTATGACTTAAAACTAACTCGATTTTAAAACAAAACATTCCTGCAATATCGTAATTAGTAATTACTTAACATAAACTCAGTCTTCAATAAACTATAACATCCGATGATTATCAGAAAAATGTACAGCAAAAAAAACAAAAGCAGAGATCGCTTTCTATTTATTGCAAACAGCATTCCTGGAGAATGAGTCGGGGAATCCTAAACCACATTATATGGTAACGGGAGGCGACTAAAATATTTACAGTATGCTCAACATCTGGGTTAGAAATGTCTCTCGGAGGTACGTTAGGTATGACACACAATACCTGGAGCGGTCATTATATTCTACGTAACATCTATTAGTTATAAAGTTTATCTGTGAGAATTACAAGGTCTGGGAAATGAACGGTGGAGCTGTGCAATTTAAATATTAATGTCATGTTTTGGTTTTTATCTTTTTTCCGTCTTCATTTCCTTTCTTTGGTATTTTGAGTATAAACATCTATGCAAATATCTATAACTATACAATTAAATAAAATTGGAGTGTCGGTTTGTAATTATTTGTATGTATGTGTACATGTACCGGTACATATACCAGAATATTATTTTTTACAATTTTTGTCTGTCTGTCTGTTTGTTGGGGCTAATCTCGGGAACGGCTTTACCGATTTCGACGGGACTTTCACTGGGAGATAGCTTTTGTAATTAAGTAGAGAAGCCATCTGAAAGACGGATGATTGGTTGAGTTAACTAAGACAAGATACTTGATAAGCACTCTCGAACGTATCACTAAACTAAACAGTAAAATGTTATTGCCACATGTACAATATTTATGTGTAAGTAACTAATATCGTTACCTATAAAATTCCATTATACATATAGCTTTAAAATTCGTAGTGATGTGGGGCTTGTCCACTCGTTAGAAATAGAAAAATATTTTTAAAATAATACGTAAGTGCATAAAAATACAAAGCGTATTGGTTTGTGTTTTTCTGCCCTTCAATCACAGTAACTCGACTTAACATTATTAAAAACTACCAGTTGCCCGCGGCTTCGCCCGCGTGGCGTCCTTTTATAAATATCTAAGTAGCCTATGTTCTTTCTCATTGTCAGCTCTATCTCTGTACCAAATTTCATTTAAATCGGTTCAGTCGTTTGGACTTGAAAAGGTAACAGACAGACAGGGTTACTTTCGCATTTATAATATCAGTAGGGATTATGCGTTCAAATTTATTTGAATGAATTTCATATTTTAAATGGATAAATGTGGGGATACCACATTTCATCATTAAATTAATCGGCAAGTCATTAATGATTCACACCTCCTCCATATCGGTGCAGTAGCATTAATCGTGTTATCTGTCTAACGATTCGGTATAGGTCGCGCCAGGTAAAAAGAACGCTGGCGGTCAAGCTGCGCGTCATGTGTTTTTATTTCATTTTATGTAATATAGTTTTCAATCTGCCTACCAATACACGAAACCGCAAGCGAAAGCTAGATCAAAAATAAACCAATAGGGCTAGTACTTCTGTGCGCGAGTGTACCGATGCGCGAACACATCCCTTCTACTTTCTTCCAGAGTTCTTTTTACGTGGCGCGACCTATACTACCGGTGATATGTCTGGGCGATATCATCGCTTGCTACTACTGCTTGTTGGTGATGAATAGACGTAATAATACTCTTTACAAATTAGCGTTTTTCAGCTTATATCCTAGACTCTAGAATAGCGTTTTCTAAAATTCAAGTACTTTATTTTCTCTAGAGACGCTGAAATACGTAATTTACTATTTTTGCTGTACTTAATTCTTACGAACTTTCATTCAAATATGTCTAAGGAATAAAAAGTTTCTTACAAATTTTCATCCCTTCTTTAAACCACTTAGGGGTTGAATTTTTAGCGGGTGCCTACTTCATAATAAAAATCTACGTACCGAAATAACAACTCTCATAAATAACTCCCAGCTACTTATCTCAATCAAAACGAGTTTCCACGACTACTTAACTCAAAAAAATCTTTCGGTATCATGAAATAAAAATGAATTAAAAATGTTAAATTAAATGGCTCGAACAGCATCTAATCACCGGGCCAGTTAAAACTTTTTTTTCCCATGTGACCCGGTGCCGGGCCAAGTCACCGGGGCAGATGGGATACAGCCCATCTAACGCAATTTGCTCAGTGGTGAGAATTATAGACTGAATTAATAACATGCAGTATGTCATTAATAATTCACACCTCCTCCATATCGGCAGGTCCAGCATTAATCGTGTTATCTCTCTAACGACTCGGTACTACCGGCGATATGTCTCAACGATATCATCGCGTGCTACCGATTAGTTCCAGAGTTAGAACCACTGCTTGTTCCCTGTGTGATAAAGCTAATAGTCCTTACAATGTAACAGATGGATCTTCTAATAGGTTTTGGAACATTTTCCCCTCGCAATTTTCTAAACTAATTGATATAATTAATCAATGCGTACTAAGCCACAACTTAACTTACAACAACAAACAGAAATGAGAGAATCCTCATGAAAACCAAAGTAACCGTCATAGCTCACCGAATAGCGAAACTCATGTGGGTAGAACAGATAGCTGAAAGAACCGACGGCTGTTGGGGCGAAGAATTCTCCGAAACGACCGCGTACCCGAAGAAGACGAATCGTAGGCAGCTCCCCCACGAGATAGACCGACGATCTGAAGATAGCAGGCAACCGCTAATTGACCGGCCTAGGACCTAAGACCGTTTGTAGTGGCAATCTTCAGGAGAGGCCTTTCTCCAACAGTGGATGTGTTTCAGCTGAAATTATGATAAATCGGATGCATTCCGCGGGACATCTCTCTGACTACATCAATAGTAAATACAGACAGTCCCTAGAGAATACATCCGGAACTATTTTAATTGCAAATTTTCAAAATTAAATTGCCAAACTTTGGTCAATGTGCATGAATTGAGGGCACGAGCTGGCTGGGCCTATGGAGTGAGATCCAGCACCTCCCTATATTCAACAACTTCAAATATTGAACCTTAAATAGCCTGATGGTCGACGAGGGGCAACTGGAGTGAGAGACTTTTTACTGGTGGTAGAGCTCTAGTATGTCTGCTGGTAGAGCTCTAGTGACGGAGCTCGCGGGCGTAGGCACCACCGCATTACCTAATATACTTGCCGCCAAATGGTAGTGTTCAGCACTATCGTGTTCCGGTCAGGTGGTAATGTACGGCCCTGTAATTTCCGGCACAGAGGCATAACACCTTAGGCCTCAGGAGTGGTAACGCATCTGCATTTCGACCTTGGTGTCTATAGGCTGCAGTCATCACTTAACATCAATGTGAGCTGCATGCTTGTTTACCACTTCCATTACATTAAAAAAAAAGTGAGTGAATGAACTGAAGCTGACCAAAAACATGTATGCAAATGATTAAGCGAAAATAATGCAATTGTGGGAAGCGAGAACTAAACGCAAATTTAAGCCATTAAGGCAGGAACAAAATTTATGAGCACCGCCGACGGGTCGGGTTGGGTACAAGACTGTAAAGAGCACATCAATTTCACTCCAAAAATATATTAACGCATATGATACTATGGCAAATATGATCCGGTAAATAATCGTTGAATTTTCATATTATTTTATAAATACTAATACATATTGTCAAAGAATAATAGAACCTACTACTTAGTTTCTACTAAGTTGTTCGCAGAGCTCTAGTTACAGAGCTCGTGGGCGTATGCTTACTATCTTGAAGCTTGCTGTGGCGTCCCTAATCTATTAGCCACTAAAAGATAGTCTTCCGTGCTATCGTGTTCCGGTCAGCTTGTAATGCATGTCCCCGTATTTTCTAGCAAAAAGGCATAAGAGCATAGTCCTCAGGAGTGATAACAAATCTTCACAATTAACACATTTTGTTTGAAATCTTTGGTTTTGAAAAAAAATGAAACAACATGTTGAAATTTAAAAAAAACTGTTGAACAGAATAGAATAAAACGACAGCAGTAGATACAGCGTAGCAAATGATTTCTACAAAATCCGACACATTGGAAATCAGTAGCCTAGTCGGTCATAATTACAAATTATTATCGAACCTTTGTTTAGTATTATTAGCAGTATTAAACCTATCTGACGAGAAAACTAATCGTCTTCGAATAAAACTCCTCCCACAATCTCCTAGATTTAAGATGATTCATTCCCATCGGTAAATTAATACATAGAGAGCTAAACACTGTAATATCTACTAAATGACTAACACTTGTATGATAACATACTATTAGAGCACATTCACACTAGCGCCCGATGAAAATATGCGCACCGCAGACGCCACGAGAATGCGACGCGTGCGTTTCGTTGGTACTACGTTTACTACATGTTATCCGTCATTTTCAATTGACAATAAAACGGATTCCTTATAGATTCGTAAAATTTTAATCAAACCTATGCGAGTTGAATAAAAACGTGAGAGTAAAGATAGGTCGATGAAAATTATACTGAGTAAAAGTCCTCGATAAATATAGGTTACTATTACGGAACCCTTCATGGGCGAGTAAGACTTGTACTTAGCCGCTTATTTATTACAAAAATGGTGTGAAGTCGGCGCCGCGCTAACATAGCGTTCAATTGATTGCATAGGAAAGTCGCGGCAACACGTACGCGTCGCATTGTCGCACGTCTGCGCTGCTCATACGTTCATCGAACGCCTACGCTGGACAAACGCTAGTATGAAGGGTCTCGTAAAGGCTATCGTTAGAAATCTGCCAAGGAAACTATTATTATATCACTCACTATAATTACTAGAGAAATGGTATTTACATAAAATTGCAGGAAACAATATAATAAAACAGCCACTTTCTCTACAAACTCTTCATATTTTATTATGAACCATTAAATATTATATTCATCCAACCTCCGTGTGTAATGGTAGATTTACAATTGTGTGGTAAATTAAAAAATAGTAATTATCTTAATTAAATTGCCAATTTAAATCGTAGTTAAATTAACTAACTTGCAAGAACGGTAGCTCAAGTTGCAAGCTAGTTACTAAATGCTCACTTAATTTATTAAAATGTTTCAAAAGTAGCTTACATACTTATGTTAATGTTAAATATTATTTTTATGTAATGATGGTAACAAACGAGTATGCAGTTCACATGGATGTTAAGTGATGACTGCATCTTATAGACATCTACACAAAAACCAGAGGGCAAAATACTGATGCGTTGCCCACCCCTGAGACCTAAGTTATTATTTGTATGGCAGAAAGACGTGTGGCGGGTCAACTTGTCATTACAATGACATAAAAATAATATCAGGAACCTTGATTGATTAGACTTAGTGCCCTAACGCACTAGTGGTTAGCCGCGGGAGCGGGTAGCCGAGCGGCTTACCGATTTTACACTTTAATATGCAACCGCCTGTACGAGATATAGTGCGTACAATAACAGGCGGTTGCATATTAAGTAGTTAGTAGTAGTTATAAAGCGGCTAGCCGTGCGGCTACCCGCTACCGGCTAACCGCTAGTTCGTTAGGGCGCTGAATGGCGTCGGGTCGTGAAGATCCCATCGCCTACTAGCAGAAGATTTCTTTCACTAGTGCAGTTAGTCAACCGAACCATGACTGTCATACCATTCCGGTCGGTATTAAGGTATTAAGTTCAATAACGACCAATGAAGCGCACATGGCCCCGCGGCTGGTGTAGATCGTAAGCGATCTACTCAGTTAAGCGATACGGGCGCAGTCGGGTGAGTGATAGGTGACCGCTAGTAGCGTTTCCGTGCTTCGGAGAGCACGTAAAGGCGTCGGTCCCGGTTGCTATCGATAGATAGCAGTCGTTAAACCTTGTCGGAGTCTTTATGGGCGGTTTGAAAACATCTGACAGCGGGTTGGGCACTGACCCCCTATCTCCACCAACCCGCATTGGTGCAGCATGGAGGAGTAAGCTCCAGGCCTCCCCCGAAAAAGGGTAGATACTCGTGCCCAGCTGGGGGATGTATAATGGGCTGCCATTATAAGTCCAATAACGCAAATTGTGCAGCTGCGTCCGGGATAAAATTACCGCCATTGCGATCGCGAACTTGCGTGCCAAACGTGACGATTATGGCACATCCCCCTGGGGAGGCCTTGGTCTAGCAGTGGACACCTTTAGCCTGATCATTGATTAAGGGTGCTTTTCCACCAGAAATGTGCTATGCTACGTTGCTATGGATGCGTTTGATATCCACCAATCATATCATACACATAACTTAGCACTGGTGGAAACGAATTCAACTAAGATATTTTTTTATAGGGAAGGATTTGGGCTAAGGATGTTCGCTATGGGCCGTCGCGACTGGTGCAGAGCAGAGTATGACGCGCACTTCATAGCGCATCTTCATAGCGCATCTTCCTCTACATAGCTTATCTTATCTTATCTTATTGTGGGGCCAGCTGTTACACTGGGACACTTCGACCCATTGTGATCTTTTGTGTTCAACCCCAAGACCCAATATACTATCATCCATGGTCCCTTTAAATATATATGAAATGTATAATATTTAATGGTGTCCCTAATGTACAGTACTTTATAATCTCCCGGTGTAGGATATGCCACCCCGAGGATCTTCATACGCTTACCAGCAAGGCCATCACATTGGCATAAGAGATGTTCCATTGTCTCCTCGTGCTCACCACAAGCTCTGCACAGTGAATCTTCACCCGGATGCATCCGCTGTAGGTGCTGCCTCGTGCCGAAATGGACGGACGGACAGCGGAGTCTTAGGGTGAGATTCACAGACCGCACTACAACTTTACTTTGGGCATAGTATGCTTAGAACTGTCATTAAAGTATGGGTTTAGTCACAGAACAGAATGTGGGTTTAGTAATAGGGTCAGTCCCGTTTTTTTCCCTCTAGGCACGGAACCCAATAGAGCAATAGAGCTAAATTACTTTGTTAAAATCTGAATATTGTCTTACTTTCTACAACTTTTTGCAACGTCCCAGTGTAATTTAGAAACACTTATCTCTATAGAAAGGTGATACAAAAATTAAGCGGAACGAAAACATAATTATCTTATACTTTGTGAGTGAATTGAGATATTAAAATTGTATTAAAATGAGCGGCGAGTGACTCGGCAGTTTTTATGCTACGATTGTTGCACGAATTAAAATATAATTTACGTAACTAAATAAGTATAGAAGATAAATATCAGAGATTCGCGATGGGACGAAATGCACAATAAGTTCGTGAATTAAGTAAATTCGCTTTCACATTTATGAAAGCGTGATTGTAAATTAACAATCTGTAACAGTGTGACATGGATGGCGGATTTCTGTTGTTTCGATAGCTTTAGTACCCAGGGTGCTTTTTCACCAGAGATGTGCTATGCAGCTGTGCTGCGAAGATGTGAATTTTACGCTTCGAAAATATGTGACCGTTTCCATCAATACTATGCTATGTATGATCTACAATAAGAACATCCTACGATTAAATAGGCAAAGTTTGCGAATGATTGTGGGAGTTTTCACAGGCCATTTCCGCACGAGGCAACACCTACCTGGGTGAAGATTCACTGTGCAGAGCTTGTGGTGAGCACGAGGAGACAATGGAACATCTCTTATGCCAATGTGATGGCCTTGCTGGTAAGTGTATGAAGATCCTCGGGGTGGCATATCCTACACCGGGAGATTCTGGCTGTCTGGCTGTCTGGCTGTCAGTTTTTTTTTAATTTAATGAATGTGTAACATGGATGTTAAGTAAGACTGCAGCCTATAAACATCTACACAAAAATCAGAAATCATAATGCCGATGCGTTGCCACCCCTGAAACCTTAGTTGTTATCCTCTGCGATAATTATTACGGTGCCATATTATTATATTTCCACCTAACCGTAACACGATAGTGCTGAATACTACCATTTAGCAGCAGACAGATGAGAAAAAAAAATTCTTTATTTTAATGCTTTTAATCTAGCGAGACCATTGTACAGATGAGAATATTTTTTAAAGACCAAGTATATTTGGCGCACCACGTCACTATCCTTACAAATGTTCCTTAGCCATTCCACATTCACCACTCTCTTCTGAATATATTCAATTCAATTCAATTCAAATTATTTGTTGCGTTATGTCAATATATGTTATAGGTACCGTGATTTATAAAAGTCTAGACCAGCAAAATCACAACACAACATATAATTAAGCGTCCACCAGGAACCATTATCTTTTTTAGAGGACAGCCTAACTACCGAATTTATCTACCGACAATTGGTAGTGTTAAGTACTATAATGTTTCGGTTAGATGGTAATGTATGGTCCCATCATTTCAATCATGGAAATAGGGTTGAAATTTTATGCAAGCGCACCTCGCCAAATATCTTGGTTTTTATAAATCTTCCTTACCACATATACATTCACCACTCTACTCCTGCATATACGCTGATCTATAAAAGTCTAGACAGCAGAATCACAACACAACATCTAAATGAGCATGCGTTCACCAACAACCATTATCTTCCTTAGAGGACAGCCTAGAAAGTTGCGCCTGAGTTGACGGCGGCAGATCAAAGACATGTCAACATTTGATACGCGATGTGGATGCCGGACGACGAATGCATAACAAGCCACCGGATATTATTAAAACATGGACAAGAGCTTATCGACTACGCCTCGTACAAGGTTCCGCACACAGAATTAATTAAAATAACAAATATGATACTGAGGGTGTCCCACGGCATCGGGACGTGACGCTTGATTTGAAGAATTCTCTTTAAACGGTTGAGAATTCTTCCGCTTGAGTATTTTTTTTTATTGGTAGTCGCAAACAAGCATGCAGTTCACATCGATTTTAAGTGATGACTTCAGCCTATAGACACCCACACAAAGACTAGAGGTCAAAATGCAAATGCGTTACCACTCCTGAGGCCTAAGGTGTTATGGGCCACCCTCATCCAACGATTGCCCGAAACCGTCTTATTATACGAAATTCCCATTATATACTTGAGTTATAGATAGGGTCACACTTTTATTTATAGAAAAATGGAAAGAAAAATTTGACTTCAGGCGAGACTCGAACTCGCGGCCTACTGGGAATCTAGTCCAGCCGCTCTTCCAATTGAGCTACTGAAGTCCTGCCCGATTTCTTAAATCTTTCCTTCACATTTTATTGCATTGCTTTATGGAGTAAAGAAAAATAGAGCTGTTGCTACAGCTCTATTTTTCTTTAAATAAAATATATTTCAGAAGCATGTGTTAATGCGAAATAATATAAAACAGTCACACTTTTTACAACTTTTAAAACAATGAAACAACCTATTAAACGATTCCCCACACGCCTATTAAAATATACGTTTTTATTACTTTACATGAAGCCATGTTTCCTTTTTTGTGATTTCAAAACGCCATCTGAAGGCCTGCTCAGGAGTTTCGTTACTTTGGAAAAATCAGGCCGTAGGTTCAAAGTAGATAAAATGAAAAATATGAAGTTTTTTTTAAGAAAGTGGTATCTTTTAGGTCTTAATCCTCATAAGTGTCCCCAATCCTAATTAAATTAATAATATCTATTTGTGAGACACAAAACGAAGATAAAACTTTTTGAGATGGACTTCGGTAGAAAATATGTATTGCGTCAAAAAACAAAAAACTTTGATATTTATTACGGGGCCATACATTACCATCTAACCGGAACATGATCCATTTGGCGGGAGATAGATCAGGTAATGCACCGGTACCTATGCTCTCAGACTGGATGGTAAAGCCAAAAGTAAAACTATTTATTTCATATCGACCCATTGTCTTTTAACTTAGACAAACGGATTCCTAAAACATTCTTTATTTAAACTAGAACCTATTGGAAGTTTATTGACTTTCTAGATGATATCACAAACACTTCCTTCCTTAACATTTCCTGTTCCTCACTCATAAATTTTGCGAGAGCTTGAGGCTAAAAAACTTAGAACCACTTTTTTATATTTCTTGCCAGCGAATGCTCACACCCAAATATCATAATACGTTTAACATTTCATTAATTTCGAAATTAATAAAAAACCTGTCACCTATAACACTGGTGGTAGAGCTCCAATGAAGGAGCTCGCGGGCGTATTACTTTATCTACTCGCCGTTAAATGGCTAAGTGTTAAGTGTTCAGCACTATTCTGTATATATGTTCTGGTAAGTAAGTAAAGTATGGCCCCGAAATACCTATCATAGAGACATGACACCTTAAGTCTCAGGGGTGGCAATGCATCTGCATTTTGACATGTGGTTTTCACATAAAAATGCCTATAGACTGCAGTCATCACTTGTCATCAACATCAATGTGTTTCTTGAAGAAAAATTTACTGCTCCATACATATTCTCGCGCGGCGATGAACTTTTTGTATGAAAAAGCATATTTTTTTCGTTATATTAGAATGGGTTCAATTTTCAGATTAGGGCTGAAACTTACTATTGAAATATTTACTATTTTTTGGCAGTTTCCCCGTTCTATCCTCAAAGCTACGTCATCCGTCGTCAGTGTCGTCACCTATCACATGGGATAAAACAAACGAATTGTAAGTGTTGGCATGTACCTATGCACCCATTTCGCTCTGGCTACCCCTTGGATGAGCAGTAGGTATAGATGTGCTTACTTATTTCAAAAATATTCAGCAAACTCTAGCAGGCATATTAATAAACATGAAAAGTGGTCACTTTAAACGTAACTTCACGCCTGTAATCCCCGAAGGGGTAGGCAGAGGTAAATGCATGCATTCAAGCATTCATGCCAACACCCACGATTCGCCGGTTACGTTACGTTTACGAGGTATTGGGAAATTACCTGAATATAGAAAATTCACTACATAACCAGAAATAAGGGACTTTACACCATTATCTCTGATAGTCCCCTACCCGGGAATCGAACCCAGGACCCCAGCGTAGTAGTAGTGGCCTGCTACCACTAAGCTACTGAGGCAGTTAGTTTTATTTGGTAGGACGTAAGTAGGCGGCTCGAGACGGAACTAGTCTCTTTTGCCAGGCAATCCGGTCACTCCATTGACATCCAGAAACTTTACTGATCTTCAAGGTCTATGTTTTTAATATTTAAATAGAGAAAGTAATTACATAATACATTCCCCATATCACTAGTAAATTTCTAGACACAACCAAAGAAAATAAATGAAGGCATTAGAGAACACGCATCCATCAATTAATAACATAGGTACGCGATATCAATTTCACAATAACATCAATTATAGACCATTGAACATCTTTGCATAAGGTTTTAATAGTGCCTATAACAATAGAAACACGCTATAAATATGTAAAATACACATTCTCTGTCAGATAAAAATTTAATAACACGTGAATGACATGTATTTTCTATACCAGTTTAATAATTTCGTTTGTAAAAACGTAATAAATATGTAAGATAAACAATATTTTAGATAAATACATTGTTGTAATCTAGCATCAACGGCGAAGCAACGAAAGTTCAAGTTTCGAATAGTTAATTGGCCGTGATTGTGCAAAGAATTAAAGAACATGGAACGTGCATACCAGAAAGAACTTGATAATTTTTTAAGGATTTGAAAGCATTGAACCAGCTTACGTCTATGAATGAATACGTATAGCAGACGTCGAGACGTGACGATTAGCGGAAGAATTTTCTTGTACTGGAAGAATATTCCTCCACTAGTGCATTCAGTCAACCGAACAATGATCAAACCACTCCAATGAGGCGGTCAGTGCAATAACGTAAGATAAAACTGCCGCTGCTGCCATCGGCAAAAATGGAAAGAAAAATATTGAGCTAAGCTACCGAAACTTGGACGGTTTCCTGCCCGAATTCAAGTAAATCATTCTATTTTTTAGACTTTGGCAGCTTAGTGATGGTAGTCGCAGGTTCGATTCCTGCCCTAATAATTTTTTTTCTTTGCATTTTCCTATAATTTCTAAAATTGCATCATTGCATGTGTTAATGCGAAAAATAAAAACATTATTCTTATACTTTATACCATAATCACTTCCAGCGTATGTAACTCCACGTTAGTTTGTTGAAGTAAACGACGCGTGGTCCGTATCACCCGCATCGAGCGGAACGTTACGCACTTTAAACATTATATCCATCGGAACATCATCTAATCACTTGATATAATTATTTTATGTTGATGCGAATTCATTATGCACAGTTGAGATTCTCTCGTGGTCTTCGTTAGACTCGTTAGGTATAAATACAGGTTTAAAGATATCGTTAGTTAATCATACCTGTCTACGTCGACAGCATACTCTATGACAGAAAATTGGAGCCTTTTTTTCCATTTGTGGTGGACTCTATTGACGGAATCCGAGGGCGTAGTTGCTATATTTCCATATCTTACATAACTGTCACTAGAAATGTCAGATTTCAGCAATACCGTGCCTTGATAAAATTTTAATGTAAATCGATGTTATCAAACGTTATACTATAACCAGCAGAAAATTATCTAAATATGACTTATTATTACTTGATATACTCATTTAATATATTATATTATGTACCTATCTTCACGCTTTTTACTGGTGTCTACCACCAGTGACGGTGCTCGCGGGCATCGGCACCACCGCATTACCTAATAAACTTGCCGCTAAATGGTAGTGTTCAGCACTATCGTGTTCCGGTCAGGTGGTAATGTACGGCCTTGTAATTTCCGGCACAGAAGCATAACACCTTAGGCCTCAAGAGTGGTAACGCATCTGCATTTTGACCTTGATCTTTTTGTGGGTGCCTATAGGCTGCAGTCATCACTTAACATCAATGTGAACTGCATGCTTGTTTGCCACTTCCATTATATAAAAAAACGCCAAGTTCCTAACGGGGTAGGCAGAGAGTTTATGTTGAGAATTCATGTTTGTCTGTGTTATGCACGATTCTCTTGTTATAATTTCTGAATTCGTTAGGTATAGTCGACAACTTAATCTATGAAAGAGAATAAATGAATCAATAATTGAATGTATACATATTTTCTACCTATGGCTGAAGTCTTATGATGCAATTCGAAAGCATGGGTATGTACTATCGCATAACCTTATGCAATTGGTGCTAGAAAGGGAAGCATAGCACTCAGCAGTACGTGTTCTGATGATGTGCATTCTGTTTTATGATATAAATTCTCCGGGACATCATCTCATTTAAGGTCCTGTGTGTTTTCTGGTACACAGGTAAAAGAATCTAAGGCCTGAGCAATAGATAGAAATTAGAAGAGAAATCTACACACTACAGCCTGCATTATTTACTTACCACCAGATGTCGCTAAAAATACTTGAGTAAAAAAAAACAAAAATTTATCCATTGTAATATTTTATTTTTCGCAATAACTAAGGCAATGCAATATAATGTGAAGGACAAATTTGACAAATAAGGGGTGGACTTCGGTAGCTCAGTTGGAAGAGCGGTTGGACTAGATTCCCAGTGTTCACGAGTTCGAGTCTCGCCTGAAGTCAAATTTTTCTTTCCGTTTTTATTTAATACTAGCTGACCCGGCAAACTTCGTATTGCCTCAGAATGAAACAATGTGTCAAAGGTTTGATAGATAATTTTTACTGGTTCCCTTCAATTTTTTCATATTTTCTTTCAAACCTTCCCTGGACTTCCAAAATCATTCAAAACCAAAATTTTCCAAATCGGTCCATTTGTTCTCGAGTTTTAGCGAGACTAACGAACGAACAGCAATTGATTTTTATATAAATAGATAAATATATTTATTTCACTAGAACTTGTTACTGCGAAAAATAATATAGAAAAAAAAAACATTCTATAATTTCCAAAATTTTATCGGCCTAAGTTTGCGGCATACTTGATGCTAAAATGCATTTTAGTTACCATCACCGAAACTCAAAAAATAAAGACCTGTTTTGAAAGGTTTTGTCGAACATTTTCCTCCTTTATCCTCCTATGTACGGAACGTTTTTACAAAACCACTCTTAATATCCAATTAGCAAGCAGTCTAATTAACAGAATGTTACCTATCACAATTCTTATTGTGTTAAGTTCCACTGTAATTGCAATAAGCATAGTTTACGATCTGCATGCGCAGGCGCCGCCATAGCAAACGGAGCGTCACCACGCTAGTTAGCCAACACATAGCATAAGTATTTCTATCACTAGAAAGTATTATGAAACTATGAGAAATATTGAACTGCCTCGGTAGCTTAGTGGTTACAGACACTTGAATTTCTACGTTGGAACCCAGAATCGACCTGCAACCAGTAATTGTGATTGATATTTTGATTGATTTGACCGTTACACATAATAACGCTTCTTTTACTGGTGGCAAAGTTCCAGTGTAGGAGCTTTCGGTAGTGTTCAACACTATCGTGTTCCGGTTAGATGGTAATGTATGGCCCCGTAATAACTATCACAGAGACATAACAACTTAGGTCTAAGGTGTGCCAAAGTATCTGCATTTTATACTCTGTTTTGTGTAGATGTCTATAGGCTGCAGTCATATTTATGCGTACCGTGAACTATACACCTGTTTGCCATCAAACGAATACGTAAAAAAAACTAAAGAATAACTGGTGGCATGGAGACTAGATGATGCGGTGGTGCAGAAATATATCTCTAAAACCGGTACTGTATCATTATACTTAGACTGTGCTAATATTGCATCTTTAATATTGTTCAATTTTCTCACAGTACCTGTACACTGGCAATCCGTGCTTCGGAGGGCACGTCAACCCGTCGGTCTCTCTTGCTATCGATAGATAGCAGTCGTTTAACCTTCTCGGAGGCCTTATGCGCGGTATAAAAACATCCGACAGCGGGTTGGCCACTAACCCTTATCCTTATCTCCACCAACCCGCATTGGAGCAGCGTGGTGGAGTAAGCTCCAGGCGTCCTCCTTAGAAGTGGAGCCACTCGTGCCCAGCAATGGGACGTATCAAGTACAATGAGTTCAATAAAATACGAGTATAAGCAAAGAAGAACCAAACTTTATTACGTCGTTTCATTTCCACGTCCAACCAAAACGTGTAGCAGTAAACGTGAGCTTTTTCAACGTTAACAAGCCTTTTTACTGACAGTGTGAATTCCATTCAAAATGCCACCTGATAACGAAATTTCAGCAAAGTGAAAATGCAAATTGGAATCCAGGCCGCACTGAACTAAAGGACTGGACGTGAACGGCGAAATTTTACATAGTTGAAACAGTTTCAGAGCGACCACAACGAAAACGATAACTTTCAATTCAAAACTGCGAAAGTTTAAAACTTTGGCAATGGAGCCGAATTACTTGAGATTTTATTTATGAGTTCCAATCTATTTTGTTTGAGACATCTTAAGGTATAGTGCCAAAATTCGGAAAGGAAAAATAACAATGTATATGAACAAAAGGTGTGTTAGAACCGGGATTGCTTTAATTGATAGCCATTTTCACAATAACACGTAGGCGAGTATTTTAAGGAAAAAAACAACGGGTTGCACTCCGGGCGTGCCTGCAGAAGTGAAAACTTTAATATTAAAGTTGTTCGTATTTTACTACCGCCACCAAACGTCTCAGCCATAGAGCAACACGGGCCACCGGCCGACCGGAAGGGAATAGCCATAGCGTTTATTACCGATGCAAAACAGTCTGTCATTTTTTGGGATAAATTTGTGTGACACACACACACACACACATACACATACACACAACAAAAATCGTCTATTACTACGAAACTCACACCTTGACTTAACTAAAATATATGAACAATTCGACGCACACATTTATACATCTCGGCGACAGGCATAGGATCACTTGTGCCTGTACTTTGACAGAGGGGAAAGCATGCATAGGGCTACTCCCCTCCGGTCCGCCGCAACCGGTGGCCCATGTTGCACTATGGACTCAGCAAACGTGTTTTGTGAATCAGTGTTCATGTATTTCTCAGTAGATGTATTTCCACTGGGAGTCGAATTCACAGAGAAGCAAGTACCTATGGCCTGTTGCTGTTGATGCCTTTATCTCGTATTCACTAAAAGTACTCCTGGATCACTTAAATATGTCTAAGTTTATCTAACTCATGGGCGAATATTCAAACGTCACTCAATTTTAAGCAACCCTCAAATGTGCGCTATTCTTATCGTTTGAACGTGTTTTATAAAGACATAAGACTATTAAGTCCCACTTAGATTTAAGTGACGTTTGAGTATTTGGCCGTTAATCGCTTAGTTATAACTCAATACGATTTACGATTTGTATTACGATTTATTATGTTCGTAATTTGCTTATAATGAATTCAGCGTTCCTTGTCGTATGTATAATAAGCGTTTCAAAATACTTTATTTCATTTTGGATACATATAATTTATTTATTAATTAAAATGTCTGGCAAATAGCTGGCGAACATTATGATCAAGTAAAACAAAGAAAATATGAAGATTACGTCTTAGCGTGTTGAAATGATTAATTGCAACACTGAACGCCATCCATAGTTTATATTTTGTACCTGTTCACAAACTTTTACTGTTGGCAACCTTACTCTGTAATCTATTGCCTTGTCACTTTTACAATATACTTTATTCCGTCGATTTGCTTAGTTCGTGTTATTATTTAATTTCCTAGTTTTATCAAGTAAATACTTAAATACTAACATATTCCAACAGGTTATGGGCAATATATGTCCGATAGTATATTAGGGAATTATTTCAAAATATAAACGCTGTGATTCAATTAGATTAAAGTTAGTTAACCTAAAAATTCAATTCAAAATCGGCCATTGCCGGCGTGCTTAATTTTTTTTTTTTTCTCCCAGCATTTTCAGCTTATTTTTTGAGAAAAGTACATAAAATGGCATCACAAATAACAATGGGTACTATTGAGAAACTAATTGGAAGAGAAAATTACCAAAGTTGGAAGTTTGCCGTAAAAAACTACCTCGAACATGAAGAATTGTGGCAAGAGATTGAACCTGATCCAGCCTATATATCTGATAGCAAGAAAAATATAAAAGCAAAATCGAAAATAATACTGTTGGTGGACCCAGTTAATTACGTCCATGTACAAGAGGCTGTAACAGCGAAACAGGTTTGGACTAAATTAGAAAAAGTGTTTGATGACTCAGGGCTTAGCAGAAAAGTAGGTTTATTGAGAGATTTGATCACCACTAGCTTGGACAATTGCTCGAGTGTCGAAGAATATGTCAATAAGGTAATGTCAACAGCTCACAAGTTGAGAAATATCAATTTTGTAGTAGGTGACGAGTGGCTGGGTACGTTGCTGCTCGCTGGTCTCCCAGATTACTACAAGCCTATGATAATGGCTTTGGAGAGCTCCGGTGTGAATATTTCTGCAGATTATGTAAAAACTAAGTTGCTACAAGAAGTTAAGGTATCAGATTCAGCTGCTTACTATGCCAAGTCATATAATAAGCAAAGTATGTCAAAGCAAAAAAATCCTAATAACCAATTTCAGAAAAAAGGGCAATCCAAAGGGCCACGGTGCTTTGTATGTAACAAGTATGGTCACATGAGTAGGGATTGCTACTTTAAAGACAAAAAAAAGGTTCTGTCAAACAATGACAATTCAAATAATGGTTATTATGCTGCTTTTTCAGCTGCTGCTGCATTGGATGGGAGTTGCTGGTATGTCGATTCCGGAGCATCACTGCATATGTGCAATAACAAGAATTGGATGTATGATGTATCCCCATCAACTATCAACAATATTAAGGTTGCAGACAATAAAACAGTAGCAGTAAAAGGCAGTGGCAAGGTGGATTTTCAGATTAGAGACTCAGATGGCTTAATACGGACAATACAGGTCAGTGATGTCTTATATGTACCCACCCTGACAGTCAATTTACTTTCTGTAAGCCAAATGGTAAATAAAGGCTGTGAAGTAAAATTTGAGAGAGATAGTTGTCAGATATACCAAAGTAATAAGTTAATATTGACAGCATTGCATCGCAATAACATGTATATATTGAATAATGTTTCTGAAGCACTGGCATTGCTATCAACAGCAGATGAGCGAGATATAAATTTATGGCATCTAAGAATGGGCCATCTCAATTTCACAGACTTACAGAAGGTAACTGATAGCGCAGACGGAGTTGAATTATCAAAAAAAGGTAATCAAATTTGCACAACTTGCTTAGAAGGAAAAATGAGTAGACAACCATTTAAAAATACTGGTACTAGGGCTTCAGAATTGCTCCAATTAATTCACTCAGATTTATGTGGTCCGATGGAGACAAGTTCTATTGGAGGTGCCAGATATTATGTTACGTTCATTGATGATTATAGTAGGAAAGTATCCGTCTATTTCATGAAGAGCAAGTCTGAAACTTTAGATAAGTTTAAAGAATTTAAGAATTTAGTAGAAAATGAAACCAATAAGAAAATAAAAACGTTACGCACAGATAATGGAAAAGAATATGTAAACAATGATTTTAAATTGTTTTTGTGTAAATCTGGTATCCAGCATCAAACAAGTAATCCATATACACCGCAGCAAAACGGTATGGCAGAGCGTATGAATCGCACATTAGTAGAGAGAGCTAAATGCCTAATTTTGAATTCCAGATTACAGAAAATATTTTGGGCTGAAGCGGTCTCAACAGCGGCATATATAACAAATCGTTCACCAACAAAAGCTTTGGACTACAAGACGCCATATGAATTATGGACAGGTAAAAGACCAAACTTAAATAACATGAAAATATTTGGTTGTCACGCAATGGTTCATGTACCAAAAGAAAGCAGACGAAAATGGGATTCAAAAGCTACTAAGATGATATTTGTGGGTTATTGCGAATATACTAAAGGCTACAGATTGTATGATGAGAGTAAAAAACAAATATACAAGAGTAGAGATGTTGTTTTCTTGGAACACACAGCTAGGAATAATTGTGTAATTATGCCACTTACTTCTTTGCAAGAACAGGAAACAACAGCCAAACAAGAATCTGATACCGATACTTTAGTAAGTGAAAGTTCAGAAGAGGAACAATTGTATGATGCCAGCAGTGATATGTCAAATTCAGAAAGAGGTAATGACCCAGATTACACACCGGAAAGACATGATGACGATTCTATACCATTAAGAAATATAACTCTGAGGCCAAGGAATATCAAACCCAAACCTACTACTTATTTTTGTTATGAAGAGAAATCAACATGTTCATCAGCATTATTAAAGGAACCAGAGACTGTGGAAGACGCTCTATCAAGCCCAAAAGCAAAAGAGTGGAAAGAAGCTATGGATAGCGAGTATGAATCGCTTCTTCAGAATAATACATGGACGTTGGTAACTCTACCTGAAGACAAAAGAATAATCCCTTGCAAATGGGTTTATAAAATGAAAATAGATGCAAATGGTGAAGTTGTACGATACAAAGCAAGATTAGTAATAAAAGGATTCAGACAGAGGAAAGGAACTGAATATAATGAAATTTTTGCTCCCGTAGTACGGCACACTTCAATAAGATATTTGTTTGCACTAGCTGTAAAAGAAAATTTATATATAGATCAAATGGATGCAGTTACAGCATTTCTGCAGGGAGACATAGATGCTGAAATATATATGAATCAACCACCTGGCTATGAACACGGAAAAGAAGTTTGCAGATTATATAAGTCTATTTATGGCTTAAAACAGGCGAGCCGCCAATGGAATTTGAAACTTACTTCTGTTCTCAAACAGTTAGGATTGGAAAGTACATCTGTTGATCCATGTATTTACTACAAAAATGATAATGGAAACATCATCTTTATATTGATCTATGTTGATGATTTATTAATTTTTTATAATAATGAAGAAAAAGGTAAAGAGATCAAGCTACAACTTAAAAGTAAATTTGAAATGAAATCACTTGGACCTGTCAATTATTTTATTGGCTGGAGGATAAGTCAAAACGCGGCCAGAGACCAAATTTATATTGATCAGACTGCTTATATAGAAAAAATCCTACAGAGATTCAATATGACAGATTGTAATCCAGTCCATTCGCCCTGTGATCTTAGTTCCAAATTGATCAGCACAGGAGATGAAAATAATATTATTAGTAATGCACCTTATCAAGAAGCTATTGGAAGTTTACTTTACTTATCACAAGGAACAAGACCAGATATTTGTTTTGTTGTAAACAAATTGAGTAGTTTCAACAACAAACCAGAATCACAACACTGGTTGGCAGTAAAAAGAGTGCTACGCTACTTAAAAGGAACTAAGGATTATAAATTAAAATTTTGCCAAGATAGAGATGAAAGAGGAGTGTTTGGCTACTGTGATTCAGATTGGGCTTCCGACATTAACAGCCGGAGATCATGCTCGGGCTACATTTTTTTGTTTCAGGGTGCTTCAGTCTCATGGTGTTCTAAACGACAGAACACAGTTGCCTTATCAACCATGGAGGCTGAATATATGGCACTAGCTACGGCCACACAAGAGGCTATGTGGCTAAGGCATTTAGAGTCGAAACTAAATTGGAAGCTTACAGATGTGCCCACCATAATTTATTGTGATAATCAAAGCGCTATCAAATTTGCAGGTAATGATTCTTACTGTGCTCGCAGCAAACATATTGATCTGAGACATCATTTCCTCCGAGAAAGAGTTGCTGATAAGGAAATTCAACTCTGCTATGTTGGGACTCAAGATATGGTTGCCGACATACTTACAAAACCAATTTCTCCGAAGAAGACTGATGACTGTTCCATGGCTATGGGTTTGCAATTAAGAAGAGGATGTTGAAATGATTAATTGCAACACTGAACGCCATCCATAGTTTATATTTTGTACCTGTTCACAAACTTTTACTGTTGGCAACCTTACTCTGTAATCTATTGCCTTGTCACTTTTACAATATACTTTATTCCGTCGATTTGCTTAGTTCGTGTTATTATTTAATTTCCTAGTTTTATCAAGTAAATACTTAAATACTAACATATTCCAACATAGCGCACGTGTTTTTTGGATCAGTGTTGAGTCCTCATGAATTTCTCAGCAGACATCATAATTATTTCCACCGGGAGCCGGCTTGCACCAACGTCAACATACCTTTGTCTCTTATTCATAAAGCAAGCCACCTAAACAAGCAAAATATACTTCAATTCTGTTATGCGCATTCACTAAAGGATTTACATTTTTGATTGGTTAAAACCACAGAGTGGTTTAAACCATTGACCATGTGATTAATTGAGGACCCCTGAGGTTAATCTGGCAGAGCTGTGACTGGTAGCTGTTTGGATGTTCATTGTGGAATTAAAAAATATATGATTGACAATGTTTTGGTGTTTCTTTATAATATGTTTTCTTTTAGGACTCTTAGAGCTTTGCATTCATCACTAATATGCTGTTTAAAAAACACCTTTATTATAATTATAGAAGTCATCTTTTACATCTGTAAATAGCTGGAGAACATAACAATCATAGGGAAACAAAGAAAAATATGAAGATTACGTCTTAGCGCACGTGTTCTGTGGATCAGTCTTCAGTCCTCATGAATTTCTCAGCAGACGTACGTATTTCCACCGGGAGCCAGCTTGCACCAACATCAACATACCTTTTTCTCGTATTTATGAAGCAAGCCACCTCCACAAGCAAAATATATTTGAATTCTTTTACGTGCAATCAATCATGGTTCTGCATTTTTTATTAGTTTTTTAATAACTTATGGGTGAGCTGCGAGGATAGCTGTTTAGATACCTATTCATTGTGCAATGAAAATAAAATAGTAATGTGGGATGTGTTTCTTTATTTGTTTTTCTGGACATATTTGATTTTTTTTTTAATTTTTTAAATAAAATACCTTTACACTCACAGCTCCACATTAGGTATTATTTAAACCTGTGTCGTAGATGCTGTTGTACACATACAACACATACACAAACACCCAGACCCGAAACAAATATCTGTAGGCCATACAAATATTTTTTCCGGTGCGGGGATCGAACCCGCGACCCTTCGCATCAAACGGTGGTATCGCACCGCTAGTCCAGCGGTGCGATACCACCGTTTGATGCGAAGGGTCGCCAAAAACGTTCAAAGTTGATAATACGCTCATTTTATTGGTGATAGAGTTCCGGTGTAGGAGCTCAAGGGAGTAGGCACCACCACATTACCTTATCTATCTGCCGCCAATTGGTAGTGTTCAGGACTATCGTGTTCCGGTTAGATGGTAATTTAAGGCCCCGTAATAACTATTACAGAGGCATAACAACTACAGTCTCAGGGGTGGCAACGCATCTGCATTTTGACCTCTGGTCTTTGTGTGGTTATCCAAAGGCTGCAGTCATCACTTAACACCAATGTGAACTGCATACTTTGCATCACATCATTGTCATCTTCATTACATTAAAATCTTCAGATATTTTCAATCATATTGATCTAAGCTGTTTAAAAAAGTACACGCGGACAAGATCTCGGACAAAAGCTAGTAATATATAATAAGAAGTAGAAAAACACACGAAAAGCTTTTCGTCCACTTCGCTAATGGATACGATAAGTCCTGAAGGGCTTCCAAAATCTGAAGCTCTCCAAGCAAAACTAAAGTTTTCTCGTGACTTACACTTCAGCGAATATTCACGACGAAAGCTCTCAAGGGAATATCGTCTGACCCTTTGAAAGGACGTATAGTGTTACCATATTCAACGTTAGTTATGTTAGTAAATAATATTACAGACGTAATTCATAACTTCACGCCTGTAATCCCGGAAGTGGTAGGCAGAAGTAAATGCATGCATTTAAGCATACATGCAAACTCTCCCGATTCGCCTGTTTAGATTAAGGATTTCACACCGTTATCTCTGATAGCCCATAATCTGGGAATCGAACCCAGGACCCCAATATAGTAAGTAGTAGAGGCCTGCTACCACTGAGGACAGTTTAATATTATAACTGTTTTATTCAGGAACTTTAGATAATAATAAATAATAATAATGGCAACCCATTATACGTCCCACTGCTGGGCATGAGTCTCTCCCCTCTTTTGGGAGGAGGCTTGGAGCTTACTCCACCACGCTGCTCCAATGCGGATTGGTGGAGGTGGCTGGGTTAGTGGCCAACCCGCTGATACCGCAACTTTAGATAAAGGTTATAAAAATTACATAATGGCTGAAATTATACTTACGAGCGAGCGAGTGTTAAGCCCAAGCCCAAAATTTAGACAATAGATTAGAAAACTTGCTTTTACATTTAGACAGAACGACAAAAATGGAATTTTCATACAAAATAGTGACTCGACCAATTACAGGCCTATAGCAATAACCTCTCTACTCTGCAAAGTCATGGAGCGCGTGATCAACACACAACTGCTGCAGTATCTAGAGAATCACCAGTTGATCAGTGACCGCCAATATGGATTCCGTCACGGCAGATCTGCTGGTGATCTTCTAGTATATCTCACGCACCGTTGGTCTCACGCGTTGGACAAGAGTGGGGAGGCATTGGCTGTAAGCCTAGATATTGCTAAGGCCTTTGACCGGGTCTGGCACAGGGCACTTCTCGCGAAACTTCCATCCTACGGCCTTCCCGAGAGGCTATGCAACTGGACAACCAGCTTTCTATCTGAGCGTTATATACAGGTCTTAGTTGACGGTCAGCGCTCAGATAGACTACCTATCAACGCTGGTGTACCGCAAGGCTCTGTGCTATCTCCCACGCTTTTTCTTCTGCATATCAATGAAATGTTGGAGCAAAACTCCAATTTTCATTGCTATGCCGATGATAGTACGGGAAATGCACACTACACTGGCCGTGCAAATGCCTCTCGGACACTTATCGCGGAAAGCAGGACTAGACTTGTGTCTGAAGTCGAGCACTCTCTGGAGCGGGTCTCGGACTGGGGTCGATTCAACTTAGTGCAGTTCAACCCGTCGAAGACACAAGTCTGCGCGTTCACCGCTAAAAAAACCCCATTCGTTGTAGCACCACAGTTCCAGGGCACTCCGCTCGCCGTTGGTAAGAGTATCGGTATCCTGGGCGTTGACATATCGAACGAAGTGCAATTTGGGAGTCACATTGAGTGTAAGACCAAGTTGGCATCCAAATAACTAGGGGTGCTTAACAAAGCGAGGCAGTATTTCACATCAGGGCAGCTATTACAGCTTTATAAGGCCCAAGTGCGGCCCCATCTGGAATACTGCTCTCATTTGTGGGCGGGAGCCCCCAAATATCAACTTGGTCCACTCGACTCCCTACAAAGACGCGCCGTTCGTATTGTTAACGACCCAGGACTTACTGACAGGCTCGAACATCTGAGCCTGCGCAGAGACGTTGGGAGTCTATGCGTTTTATACCGTCTCTACAATGGCGAGTGCTCTGTCGAACTGTTTGACATAGTGCCACCGTCTCTTTTCCAACACCGCACTACCCGCCGAAGAGAGAAGTTCCACCCTCACCGACTGGACACTTGGCAATGTTCAACGGTGTGGTTCTCACGTTCGTTTTTGCCCAGAACGTGTAAATTGTGGAATGAACTTCCCTCTGAGGTGTTCCCTCGGTGCTACAATATGGGGTTCTTCAAAAATGGCGTCAAAAGAGTCCTTCAGGGCTGGCAGCGCGTTGGCGACTCCCCTGGTGTTGCAAATGTTCATAGGCGACGGTGACTACTTACCATCAGGTGGCCCGTCTGCTTGTCTGTCAATCCTTTGACATAAAAAAAAAAAAAAAAAAAACAACCAATCCTGAGCTCCTCGTTCTTCGAACCTTATGAATATATTCAAAGGAGAATCGCTTCTTGCGCTTTTGAGTGTTTCTCCATAAGTAAAAACGACACGGCGACTATGCCAATGATGTTCCATAATCGCATGACGGACGAAAAAAGAGATCACTATTTTATCAAAACCGGATGCTGAAGAATGCCTAAGGACAACAGCGCATAAGGTAATTTAAGTTATGAAGGTGGCAAAGAATAGAGGACTATTGCAACCTATAAGCATCAACTTTGAGATCAAAATGCAGATCCATTGTTGCTTCTGAGACCCAAGTTGTTTTGCCTCTCTTGTCTGAGAAATTTTCGGTATCAATCATGCAATGAAAGTGGTAAAAAGCATATACGCTACAACCCACATCACTGCCACTGTTGTGAAACTCGACGGCAAATACTCCACCACCAGAATTTCCAATACCTAGGTATCTAATTTATGATTCTCAAAGTCAAATACATAGAAAGACGTCTGAGAATGGAAATGCACTCCGTGAATTCGATCAAAATCGCCAGTAGTAATGGTGCAGACTGTAGTTTGAGTTTAAAATATTGAAATCAGATGAGGATTTATTTCGTGTTTATGCAAATAACTAACAGCTTAGGACCCTCTTATATAAACGATTAAGGTCATGCAAAATTCCACCTATGATCTAAAATAATAGAAAACAAGCTGTTGCCCGCGGCTCCGCCCGCGTGTCAGTCCTGTGGAAATTCACCAAATCATCCCATGGCATCCCACTGGAAATTTTTTTCGGGACAAAAGTATCCTTTAATCTAAATCAGCTATAATACCCTATCTGCATAACAAATTTCATCAAAATCCGTTCAGTAGTTTCGGCGTAATTGACGGACAAACATCCAAACAAAGAAACTTTCACATTTATAACATTAGTGTGATTTTCAAAATCAATACTTACTTAATAAAATAATAATAATGGCAACCCATTATACGTCCCACTGCTGGGCACGAGTCTCTCCCCTTTTTGGGGGGGGAGGCCTGGAGCTTACTCCACCACGCTGCTCCAATGCGGATTGGTGGAGGTGGGTAGGTTAGTGGCCAACCCGCTGTCGGATGTTTTCAAACCGCCCATAAGGCCTCCGACAAGGTTTAACGACTGCTATCTATCGATAGCAACCGGGACCGACGGCTTAACGTGCCCTCCGAAGCACGGAAACGCGCATTTAATTTGCCACTAGCGGTCACCCATCACACTACCCGACCGCGCCCGTAGTGCTTAACCGAGCAGATCGCTTACGATCTACACCAGCCGCTGGGCCATGCGAATACTTACTTATTAAAATAAAAAGAGTTTTATTTCAAACTAACAAGAGTTAGGAACTCATAGTTTTCTTATTGAGGTACGGATCTGATGAGGTATAAGTCCTAAAATAATATAATGGAATAATAAGAATAAAAATTCTCCTTTTGACTCTACCTCACACGTGCAATAACATTATATCAGATTAGATTTTGTTTTCAAACAGGATTCTATTGACACCGTCCCTGTCCGTTTACATAACCCTCAAGCGTCGAATTACCTGATTGCCCCGAAAGGGCGCGTCTTTGATGAAATTGAACGATTCTGAGATCAATCGACACGTTCAAATTGAATTTCGAACATGATAATATACGCATTTTCATGTGTCAATTGACGGGGCAAGTGGGGTGAAGTCTACCAATCAGGATTCTGTAGTGCGTGTGAATTTAAAATTTTTGATTCTAAAAATCACTTTAGTTTAATATACGCGGGAAAAATCCGTAAATATAGTTTTATTTCATGAGATGATTCATATTTCATGAAATGATTCGGGGTGAATCATGTCATGAAATAAAAAAATATATTAAAAAAATCGACGTGTGGCACTCGGGGACTGCCGCGGTAAAGCTAATGCATAGCATTTTGTATCAACTTATGCAATTATAATTATTTATTTATTTTATTTATGCAGTATTTCTTTTTTCTTTGATATTAATTCAAGTTACACTTTTTGAGCGTGGTGACCGATAAGAAAACAATTTTTTTTATTTAATTAAATAAAAAAGTTAATATTGTTTGAAATATTTTTATTATTTTACAATACATGTAAACAGCTGCTTATGTATTCGTCCGATTTCGGAGCAGCTCGTCTCGATTCGTGCGAGCTTCGTAGAGTCGTACAATACGTCTAGTTGCACGCACACAAACACCGTGTTGAAGACTGCCGAAAAGAAACGACGTTAGACAATGCACGGCCTTCAAGCCACACCTCCGTGCCCGTCGGAGTGGGGAGCGTGAGGTTTTTTCGTTACAGAATTTCTGGATTCGGTCCCCGCGCTCAAGGCCCTCGATAGAAGCTATGCAATTTCTTAAAACTATATTTACGTACGTGTTAGGGGTCCGGTTGAAAACCAGCGCCATCTTAAGTCTGGCAAATGCTGAACCGGACACTCTTTTAGTGCTGCCGTGAGACACCCATATACCTAAGAAGAATATTTTATATTTTTTTTGTTTTATGTTCCTAATGAAATTCCTTCTGGTTATGTAAAATTTATATTAAGTGTTTTTTTAACCTTTTTTATGTTATAGAAGTGGCAAACAAGCATGCAATTCACATCGATGTTATGTGATTACTGCAGCCTATAGACACCCACACAAAGCCCCAGGTCAAAATGCAGATGCGTTACCACTCCTGAGGCCTAAGGTATTATGCCTCTGTGCTGGACATTACAGGGCCGTACATTACCACCTGACCGGAACACGATAGTGCTGAACACTACCATTTAGCGGCAAGTATATTAGGTAATGCGGTGGTGCTTACGCCCGCAGGCTCCGTCACTGGAGCTCTACCACCAATAATTTCATATACCTCTTTTGTTTTTTTCTGTGACTTTTCATGTGTCTCAGGCGTACAAAATAAACATACTTTGTTTTCTTTGTACCTCGTGTATTTAATAAAAATCTGCCTTTTTTCTATCGAGTTCTCATTGACCCTTCCTGTCTTCTCTTTAAGCTTAAAATTACTTGAAGGTCACGAAAGGACATGTCCTTTGGTGATATTGAACGATCCTGAGATCAATCGACACGTCCAAATTTAATTTCGAACATGATATACGATTTTACACGTGTCAATCGGCGAGGCAAGTGGGGTGAGACCAGCCAATCAGGATTCTGTAGTGCGTATGAAATTAGGAAATATGTCATGGAAATGTTTCTTAAGTTCATATTTTTATTATATCTCCCAAGATATTGATTTAAATCGAATGGAGTAAAGGACAATTTCGTTTTAAATTAAATGCTTGTGATGAATAACATATATTTATTTAAATACAAGATAGACATAATTATGCTATCGCGAACTTGTTTTTAGAACTTTTGAAGAGGATGCATCCTGTAATACAGGATTTTTGTGAAACTTTAACCGTTTACGCAGCGCACTCAGCGGAAGCTCTGGAAAAGGAAAAAAAATCCCCCGATTTTGAAACATTTTTCATTGGTGCTCCGTTCCTAATGGTCTTAGCGTGATGATATATAACCTAAAGCCTTCCTCGATAAATGAATTGTCTAACACTGAACGATTTTTTTAAATCGGACCAGTGGTTCCTGACATTAGCGCGTTCAAACAAACAAACAAACAAACTCTTCAGCTTTATAATATTAAGTATAGATTATGTTGTGATGGTGGCAAACAAGGATGGACTTCACATGGATGGTAAATGAAAACGATCTACTCCATTTCTGAAATAAACCATCTGCCGTCTTAAAAGAACAAATCTGATTTTTTTATATTGTATGGAACGCGAAATTAAATGACTAACAACTTAAACTGAACCTTCCGCGGGACTTGGCAACATAGCACGGCAAAATTCTTTTACAGATAAACTTGTTAAAGCCGAAAATCTCACATGTCCGTTGCATGCAACTTGGCACCTTTTCAATGGACCAAATTGTATTATTAAAGCTTGTAGGATTCGGAGTTAGGAAGTAAGTGCCTTTATTTACCTATATACTTGCTTGATTTTAACAGCAAATGTTTCAATGTTCTAAGAACAGTGACATGAGCAAATATTTGGTGATTTAACGTTCAATAATTGTTTTATTTTATTGGATTTTTATGCGTGTAAAATGTTTTTTAATATTTGTTAGCTGTAGGTATGTCGCTTTTGCTACCCCAAGGTAATTCCAATAAAGGAGATGTTGCAAAAATGTATGGACCTCCGGCCATGTATTGTACCTACACAATATCACTAACAGGCAAAAACAATATAAAACGTTTTTTACTGCATTTTCACTTATTTAGCTTTGTTTGCAGATACAAAACATTATTTGCAGTTAGAATTGCAACTCAAAACCAACATGGCGAATATGGCGAGCGATCATTTTGACATTATCATTTTTTAAATTGTTTTTTGATTATATAGTAATTGGATAAAAAAGTAACATTTTCTAAATACTATCGAAATTGATTTCATGTGTTAATACTATACTAATCGATTTCCAATAAAAAAAACGTCGGAACTTCTTTAAATTGATCGTTTCGACCATAGAATAGATAATTTATCTATTCGGTGGATTCGACACATCGTTTTTTTTCGATAATATATGATGCACTAGTAAGATACAGATATATATAGCATTAGTTTTGTTTTATATATACATAGGTACTATCCCAAGCGTCGGCTGTATCGCCGCTATGTTGAAAATGATAAAATCGTTTGAAATAAATGTGGTTGTAACTCTATAATATATTCTTGAATAAATTAATTGTATTTTTTTGTATTCTTCTTTAATTTATCCATTTTTTTAGAATATGTACGAACCAGAGCCGAGCTCGCAACATCTTTTTGTAGGAGAAATTCGACTGTCAGGTGTGGCCTTCGGTGGCTCAGTTGGGAGACCAGCTGGCCTAGAAATCGGCGTGGTCGCGATTTCAAGTGCGGGTTAAAGTCAAATTTGTGGACTTCGGTAGCTCACAGCTACAGTTGGGAGAACTCAGTTAAGGTATCATGCCTCTGTGGCGGATATCACAGGGCCGTCCAATACCACCGGAACGCGACTGTGCTAAACACTCCCATTTAGGGGCAACCCCTGTTCCATTAGGATGTACTTTTACATTAGTTTATTACATTTAGTTTTATCTTAGTGATATTCTTGACTTTACATATATTTTTTATCTTGTTTGACATGTATATCAATTGTTATTCGCTTTAATTTATTTTGTTTGTTTTTGACGTGTCATAAGAGGTGCCTGTCACCCTAAATGAATAAATGAGTTTCTGATTCTGATTCTGATTCTGATGGTAATGTATGAGTCCGTAACTTCTATCGAAGAGGCAACAAAACGTAGGCCTCAACGCGTTTGCATTTTTACCTCTGGTTTTTGTGTAGATGTCTATAGACTTCAGTATCCACTTACCATCTACGTTCAGTAACAGCTATCTTCGTTACATTAATACGTTTCAATAGGACTTATGACTTATGAGTCATTATTCGAGTAGTCTACTGGTGGTAGAGCTCCAGTGACGGAGCTCGCGGGCGTAGGCACCACCGTATTACCTAATATACTTGCCGCTAAATGGTAGTGTTCAGCACTATCGTGTTCCGGTCAGATGGTAATGTATGGCCCTGTAATTTCCGGCACAGAGGCATAACACCTTAGGTCTTAGAAGTGGTAACGCATCTTCATTTTGACTTTTGGTCTTTGTGTGGGTGTCTATAGGCTGCAGTCATCACTTCAAATCAGTGTGATTTGCATGCTTGCTTGCCACTTTCATAACATAAAAAAAAAACACCAACCGTGCCATTTTAGTACAACGGTTGACACAAATCAGCATTCTTCTGAAAGCGAGTACATTTTTTGTTTATTTCCATTTCTTTTGTAAAATAATTAAATATTTGACTTGAATACTATACGCCGTAATTTAACGCGCGCTCAAACAAAAAAATAAGCTGTATTTAAACAAAACTGAGCATAAAACCCAAGCAAGTACATCGTAAAATTAAATCTCCGAGACGTTTGACTTAAAACCCACTTTCGTGATTGCCGAAACAACTTTTTTAGCCATTTTTTCACGGAACAAAGGCTGTCTAAATAATAGAAAAAACGCTTTTGTCTAAAATGATCGTAGAGAAAGCAGCGCGCGATTATTTTTCGGTAAGCATTGCATTCAATAGAAAGTGAATAGTGTGCGATTGAACGATTGAATAGCTTTTGATTTGTTCAAATTCATGTTTATAGATCGAACCGAGACTTCTTAATCTTATGTTAAGGGTTCCGTACCTCAAAAGATTAGAATCATACTCTGTCTATCCGTCTGTCACAGTCGATTTTCTCCGAAAGTAGTGGGCCGATTGATTTGGAATTTAGCACCTGTGTAGGCCTTCCAGAATCAGACCCCCCCCCCCTTAGTCCGTCACTGCTTACAGGAAAACTTACGAGAAATGTATGATATTAAAGCAAATGTAAAAATGTGTACGGAACCAATTGAATGCGAGTCTGACTCGCAATTAGCCGCTTTTTTATATGTTATGACAGGCAAGAATAAAATTCTGTGCAATGTGCAAATATTAAAAAAATCTGATTACATTAAGCTTCACTTTCATTACTTAACATGTTCGTTTTCTTTAGAATACTAGATTCACTAATAGATTCACTTACAACTTCATAAATATAACAAAAAATGATTAATGAAAAGTGATTATTACTGAGTCAAACAGCTAAATAATGTTGAAAGGCCGAGCGAGGTTGGCGCACGGTTGGCACGTTAGAATTGAATGGGTGAGAGAGGCTATTTGCATCGATGACAGTACAATGGCGGTGCTTGTCACTCATCGATCATTATGCGATTCATTTGTTTACAACACGACAGACGATCTATACCTAAAATATATGCGGGGTCTGTTATGTGGCTCATATCTTTTTGCTCAATGTCATTCTTCATGAATAACGTATACAGTGCACAAAATATTGCACATCGAGCCTAGGAAGGAGACTTCGGCTTATTTCGGGTCTGTATATCGTTATCTCTTTCGCACCGTACCTATTTGACGTTTGTCGACCATTTTGATCAAGTTTTGACCAATACCGGACTGTCAGTGCTTACGTAGGCGTAGGCAGTGTGCAACAGAGATAACGCTCTACGAAGTCGAAATGAGCCGATCAAGCTCGATGTACAGTATGAGTTGTTGAGTACTGTAATTGCATTGACTTAAATGTACTGAAGGACTTAGGGGTCGTTCATAAATTACGTAAGAGGTTTTGAGGGCTAATTTGACCCCCTCTCCCCCTACTGTAAGACATCATAAGATTACGACTAGTCCCCCCTGCCCCTTAATAAGAAATTTTCGTAAGAAAAGATTTTTGTAAGATTCAATATCAAGTTAAAGAGATGAAGTACAGATGGCGCTATTCAATAATGCCAATTTTTAGCGCGAAAGTGGTAGAATTTTCAATTTCAAATCTTACGTAATTTTAGATTCTCTGCCCCCCTTACCTATAGTAAGAAATTATAATATTCAGTCAACACCCCCCCTCCCCAAACGCCTTACATAATTTATGAACGACCCCTTAGACACTTCCCTTGGTTCCAGATTTCGGAACTAAATTTCCAACACTCTCTCATAGTAACATCACAGATGACGTGGAAACGTCTCCTTGGTCCAGGGCAGACATCTTAACGTTATTCCTCAGCGCTACCGAAGGCGTTTACGAAATCGATGTAGATAGCTACTTATGATTTTTCAAACTGCTGTCAAAAAATGTCACCTTAGTCTGCCCAGGAACACAGAATGCATTTAGGGATCACAGAAGCTGAAAAGCGACCGAAACTTGGTGTTGATTTTAAAAATAATTTTAGTTTCATATACGCGAGAAAAATCTGTGAATATAGTTTTATTTCAATAAATGCATCTCGCGACAACCTAAGAACATATCAAGTAGGTATCTACATTTTAAACCTGTTAGTATTGCTATCCAGTTCATTCTTGTTAACTATATTTCAATGTTTTACATTCCTATTGCTGCCACAAAATGTATTTTGAATTAGAAAACTTAGGTACTTACTAAATTAAGTTAGTTGTGCATAATTATTACTATACCAACCTAAGTACCAACGCCTGTCTAATAAATATCTCATAATCGTCTTAAAACTTGTTGCCTTTTATTTAATTCAGGCGCTATTTCCTAATGCATCCATGTGCCTCGACTGGATCGTTATTACTGTAAAATGTTATGTTACTTAATTTTTTATACCAAGATTTCTATAAAAAATCTATTCGAACATTAATTGCAGATACTAAACATAGCCCAATTTGAGTTGTTCAAATTGAGTAGGTATGTTCTTGCGTGCATTTTTATTTTAGGCTCTCTGAACATACCAAATTCGATATGTACCTACTAAATTGGCATATATGTTTCTTTTTTCACTCTCTACCACCAATGAATAATTAAGTCAAGGCATACCACATTAGGTACGACTCCGTATAGTCTGGCACAGAGACGTTGCAGGTTAGACCTCAAATCTCTGATTTTTGAACCGACTTCAAACAATATAGGACCTAAGGGTTTAGGACCACTCACCACCACTACCATTCTTCAGTTAAATTGAAATGTATGGCCCTGTAATAGGTAAGTAAAACAGGTTAGGGCAAAATAGGTTTGAGCTCAGGGTTGGTAACGGATTTGAATTTTGCGGTTCATTTTTGCACTGAACATTAACACCTTACCGGAACACAATAGCGCGGCACATCTACAGGCAGGCAGATATGGTAATGCGGTGGTACCTGCGCCCGCGAGCTCCGTCACTGAAGCTCTACCACCAGTAAAATACTAATATAGGTACTTTTTACTTCCTATAATGCAAGCAAAACATTAGCTTAATTATGTTAACAAAGAAGGTGATATTTAAGGCACCAGCCATTTTAAGGGGTAATTTTATTTATTTGTAACACGTGGTGGAGTACACTCTAGCCATATATACAATTAGTAAAATTATATACGTAAACGTAACTCCGCGCCTGTAATACCCGAAGGCAGAGGTAAGTGCATGCATTTAAGCATACCTACATGCAAACACCCTCGATTCGCCGGTCACGCTTTGGCCCATGTAACACGTGGCGAGAATGTTTACATCTCTGGGCACATTACCAAACTCCGAGGTACTGGGCAACTTCCAGAAAATTGGAGAGATAGCCCTCGACCCGGGATCGAACCATTAGACTACTGAAGCACTTGATACTTTTTTTATGTTATGAAAGTGGCAAACAAGCATGCAGCTCACATTGATGTTAAGTGATGACTGCAGACTATAGCCACTTACAGAAAGACCAGAGGTCAAAATACAGATGCGTTACCACTCCTGAGGCCTAAGGTGTTATGCTTCTGTGACGGGAATTACAGGGCCGTACATTACCACCTGAACGGAACACGATAGTCCTGAACACTACCATTTAGCGGCAAGTATACTAGGTAATGTAGTGGTGCCTACGCCCGCGAGCTCCGTCACTGGAGCTCTACCACCAGTAGTTATAGTAAAATAATATACGCTGAATTTCGTGAAAGTATGTTGTCAAACATTAGTATACATCTTTTTAAATCCCTATAGATTAAACAGCGATCTATCGATGTAGAAAGTTATTGCATAAGTTCCACGCCGCACCGTCTGGGTCGTCAAACTGACAAATCGGCGTACCATAACAACTGTCAACTGTTGTTTCGTTAAAGAGAAAACAATAACAATATATCAATTTGTAAATGTCAAGTCTCATCGCTGTCTACCATCTTTCCGTTAAAGAACAAATAGGTGATGATTAGTCTTGTTCTGAGAGAAATTCAACTTCGTTAATATTTTCCGTGTTATTTTCCAGCTAATTCGCTTGTGGGGCATTAGATGCCAAAATCTGTCCTCAAAACCTTTTTCTTCTGCATTTACATGCTTTATGCGATGCTTTAGATGTACCTACTGAGTGTCCATTATTGCGTCACCTTTTCCAAATAATGCATTTAGGTGACTCATTTAAAGCATTATAATGGTTGGATAACCTTTGCTTGAGCCCTCGACATATATTTTTAGCGTAACAAAACAATGACGTGAAATCGTCAGATTTGACGCAAGGCCATGTGCAGAAAGAATTTACCGCTAACTTATTAAACGTTTTCAATTAATTAATCTCGTTAGTTCGATTAGCCATGTCAATTAGCTCCAATACCGTGATCAATAGGTCAGTACTCAGTGAATCATAATTCGCAAACAACCCGAGCTTAAGATCAAATGATTGGTTGATGTACAGAGAGAACGATGATTTAGAAACTAAAATCATTGAAGGTGGTGTTCATCTGTAAATAATCTGGTGATTGACGATGCAATTTACCTACATGTTCCTTTCACAAAAGTATGATATTCGAAATATCAATATTGTTCTTGAAAAATCTTCGTGAAAACGTGTCGCCTAGCGCGTTGCGTAAATCTGTGCCCCACTGCCGCCTCCAATGAACTGGAAAGCAAGGTCTCCGACCGGCTCATTGTATTTTAGCTGTAGCGTTCTCATTAGGACTAGTTGAAACAATACCACAGGAAGGAAATGACCGGGCACGGACCCAAGAAAACGGCGAGGAAACTATCACACGGCACCAACAAAGAACCGCTTCGTTCCACCGATTTTTAACTTCACTATAAATAAACGTGGCAACCCCGAAATGTCATCAGTCTTGCAACGTAATCATCAGTAAGATGTTGGTAGCAGTTTTTGTTTTCGCAACAGCGTGGACGGTAGCGTGCACGATCACTGTTGAATTGTCCGATGAAAAAACTCCTTATGACTATGTGAAAGAACGTTTGGATATCATTGCCAGTGATCCGAGATCAGGAATACCGCTATCAAACTCATACGAGGTGGAAGAAAGTGAAGACTACCCTGAAGAAATTAAAGGATCGGCTTCAAGTGTTTTGAATACCGTTGCTGGAGTTGGTGGAATCGGACTAGGACAAGGAATTGGATTTGGTGGTATTGGTGGATTAGGAGGAATAGGATTAGGACATGGATTAGGCATAGGGCTTGGAGGTCTCGGGGTTGGTGGCATTGGTGGCGTCGGTGGAGTTGGTGGAGTGGGTGGTACTGGTATTGGTATAGGAGGTGCTGGCGTAGGAGCCAACGGAATTGGCTTAGCAAATGGTGTGGGTTTAATCAATCCTGGTCTTGGAGGCATAGGTGTAGGTGGATACGGAATCGGCAATGGTTTATTATACCATCCGCTACTCGGAGCCCAAGTGGGTGGAGGATACGTTGACAAAAATGCCTATGATGCAGCACAAAAGAAAGGTGCTGATGAGAATCTTGAGAAAGTTGAAAAAAAAGTAGAAGAAGAAGCTAAGCATGGACAAGAAGGTTTTCAACAAGCGGCCGCTGCTGCCAAAGCAGAGAAAGGAGAGTCAAGCTTCTACAAAGATGAAGAAGCAAAGAAGAAAGCTGCTGGAGATGAAAAATTCTATGAAGGTGGACAGAAGTTTGACAAGCATGGTAAGCAAATTGAGTTTATTTTCGTTAATAATGCATAGTTTAGTCTTTCACTAGAGACCTAGTGGAAGAAATTAGTGCGTAAGTATCTCCGCATTACCTTATCTATATGACTCTTAATGGCGGTGTTCGTCGCTACCGTGTTTCAGTTTTATGGTAATATTTGCACTATTGACTTCCTGTAAATATTTGTTATGTTGGTTGCTCTTCAACATGATAAAACATTAAAACATTGTAATTGGAATGTGAATGAATTTTAATGGATCACTTCCGTCATGAAAAAAAGGATAACTGGCAAATCGTAAATATATACAATTATTCTTTGGAAATTGTATGTCTACGCATCTCTCTCTCATCTCTTAGGAATATGAGTGTAAATGTGAGTGTTGTTAAATTTGCTTTTTTTCCTGCAGGTGCCAATGAAGAGCAACTGAAAAAAGCGAAAAGCCACAAGAAAGGTCATGTAAGTAAAGGTTTTAAGTCATCGAGCAGTAAAAACGAAGAAGAGAAATCTGAGACTTTCTATGATGAGGCTCATGATGAGGCAGATCACAAGGTTGCTGGCCAGAACGCTGGCAGCTTCGGAGAGAATGCCCAACAAGGATTCAAGGGAGCTCATGAAGAAAAAGTACTGGACGCGAATGCCCAAGGGAAGGAAGGCCATCATGTGTCTGAACAGAAGATTGATGACGCTAAAGGAAATAAGGTATGTTATATAAATCATAAAGGACCTCAAAAAAACTGTTCGATAAATATGAAATGTGAAAATAATATGATACCTCAGTGAGTTTTAGTTTGGCTATGTGCCCGGAGATGTCAACAGGCTCGCCACCTGTTACATGCGCCAAAAAAGTAACCAGCGAATCGAGGTTGTTTTGTGTGTATGCTTAAATGCATGCATTTACCTCTACCTACTCCTTTGGGGATCACAGGCTTATAAGTTACGTTTCTACGTACCTCAGGCGCTCTAGTACCTAATGGTAGTCAACAATTTGTGCTTGGTTTTATATAGTATAGCTCCACGGAGTCTAAAATTGTGTCGAACTATATCGATGAGCTTGTCTTATATTACAAGAAAATTGGAAAAATAATTTAGGTTCGCTTTTCGTTATCGTTTTTAAAACACCATCAGAAATCATTCACAGGCAGCAGTCCAAATAACTATTCAATGGCTCCGTAATAACTATCACAAAGACATATAACAACTTAGTGCTCAGGGATGGCAACACATCTGCATTTTGACTCTGGTTTTTGTGTAGATGTCTATAGGCTGCAGACATAACTTAACATCCATGTGAACTTCAAGCTTGTTTGCCACCTTCTTTACAGAAAATAAACTCCTTATTATAAGCACGGGCCTGCAATGATGGTTACCATAATTTGCCTTAATATTTATAATAACACTCCCTCTCATTACCCACGTTGAAACATTGTTGAAATAATAAATGAAAACCTTTAATTTCATCCAGTTCCGGTCCTAATTAAAATTACAGACCCCACAATTTCCAACTGAATAATAGGCTTTATGAAGTGTTTTATTCTGAGAAGATTTATCTGAGCGCTATTACGTTTTATATTGTTATGAATTACGTGAAAATTTGCGGTGACTCGTAAAATTGCGGTATACATTTCAGTATTGTTGAAAATACATGAAATAAAAAGAGATCGTTAAATGTGACAATTGACACGAAGGACGTTCAGGCCGTAAAAGACTTCGTGGCTTTGATTTATGATGGCGACATTCGTATCAGATATGTTACAAAAAATAATGATTTATTGGACATATTTATTATATCCACCATAATGTGTCCCGTGTTCTAGTAGTACAAGAGAAATTGCCTAAACTATTAATCAGACGAAGCCAATATTTAAGTAATGTATAAAAGCAATAAATACGAGTATATATACTTATATACTTATCGGGAATTCAAAAGATTGGCTGTTTGGGCCATCTCAGGTTTCGGGAGTGGTCTTCAAGTTGGTAAGCAGATAAGACCTTAAATTATTTTCTAAAGGACATGTTTTTGATAAACAAGTGAATATTAAAAATTGCCGAATACCTTTTACTTAATTTTAAATTATATATAGGTATATAATTTAAAATATATATATGTTATACTAATTTTATCATTATTTTTAATTATTTTAAATTAAAAAAAATATTTTAAGCGACATGAATAGATTCCCTTTTATGTTTTTATCAGTCGTGAATACCGATATCAAACTTATAATGAATGAAGTCGATGAACTTGTAGACTAAATAAAATAAATTACAGATACATGTAACAAAAAATCAGAAGGTATTTATTTGTAGGGCTACCGTAAGGCAGATATAACATGCATACAACACCTTACACTTCACGAATTAAGCCGAAATCGTTAAGCACTCGCTGATGGCTTGGTGAAGAAGACTATGGCCGTCTCAAGTCAAACCACTTACATACATCCAATCAAATAAAAAGAGAAAAAATGCTTTATGAAAAGACTGTTATTTAAAGTTATCAGGCAAATCCTAAGCGGGGCAAAGAACATTAGTGTTTGCTATAAAGTGAAGAAAAATGAAGTAGGAAAGCACTTACAGTAACATTTCCATAATAAATTCTTGATCGACGTAATCTAACTGGAACACCGGCAGCGAGAGCCACAAAGTAGCAGGCAGCAGTAATACGATTATGCCTACGTCGGTTCACAGAGTTGCTGCACTAAGAACTGCCGAGCTCATAAATATTCAGATTAGATATATCGACTTTAGCATATTTAAGTCAATTGGCAATTGATCATGGGAGTAGCATGTAAATTGCATAATGAAATGTTGAAATGAAATGAAAAAGTTTTGCCTTATATCGTGTCTTGGAGACAGTACCCGACGAACATCTACAAAATGTCTAATTTAGAGTTATTTACCCTGTGAATTTCGAAGTTAAAGAGAAAAAGTAATGATTCAAGATTTTCAATTATTTCCTCAAATACACACACGTTTTTAATATGAGCTTTGCCTCTTTAATAGTTTTTAAAGCCGCATTGTTCTATAATTGATTATTTATTTTAAAATATCCGGCATTCTATACTCGTATGATAAACGATATTGCGAATTCAGTTGTTGTTGGATTAAATTCAGTCGCATTCTTATAATTCTGAAAAATACCTAACCCATTAATGACTTGTATCATCTACAGCACTGAGAACTAAAAAACAATAGAAAATAATGACCGTGGTAGTACATTTGCTTCTGTATTTCTGTAGATAGCCAAGAACACAGCGAAATGCGAAATTGAAGCTCAAAAGAACGTTAGTGTTGCTACAAAATAATGAAGTAGAGTACATAGTAGCACATTCATTAACTTTACTATAATAAATTCTTGATCAACATAATCTAACTTTAACACCGGCGGCGAGAGCCACAAAATAGCAGACAACAGATACGATTATATCTACGTGCCTCGGCTCACAGAGCTGATGCACTAAGAACTGCCGAGCTCATACACATTCAGATTAGACCAAGAACAATATACTTACAAGGATTAGATATGTACATCGATTTTTGGACATTTGAGTAAATTGGACTTGCTTTATGTTCTCATGTTATATGAATAGGGAACAAAATTCACAACCTGGGTTTTCTTTTTTATTAGTTTATATAAACAAACCCTCCTCCACCTTCGTACGGGTAGCGCATATTACACGCATAGACACAAGCGTAGCGTTTCCCGATTTAAAACTTAAATGCATAACCCTGCTCCAGGTATCTTTTAGAAGGCTTTTGTCCAAATGTGAACGTCTTTTGGCAGAAGTGATGCTGATGTGATGAAGTAGTCTGTCAGGCACTCTGCCACTCAACCAATAATTAGTACCTCATCATGTCATTGCATTCTATTCCAGGGTGAATTCCTGCAAAAGGGCTACAAAGGCGGCGCAGAACAGCTGGAGAAATTCAACAATCTGGGCGCTCATGCCGTTCACGGCCACCAAGAGGCTACCGGTGGATATCAGCAGAGCAAGGGCATCTTACCAATCCACTGAACCCTCATTTGATACGAACGAAGACCAAATATACCATACGATGTGCATTTATTTTGCATTTTTATTTTAACCTGCGCAAGCGTATATATTCGATATGGACATTCATCACCAGTTACGGATTTAGTTTGTAAATATTTGTAGGCGTTTTTGGCGATCCTTTTTATGTACCTCAAGTACTCGGGTACATTAGCAAACTCTGCAAACTCCAAAGGTGTCACAGGGCCTGGTTTATCCCACTTATGCTTTTTCCATGAATTTCTAAAATCACTCGCATATTGTGTTATTGCGAAAAAATAACAACCAATAGCTTACTTAAAAGTTATTCAACATTAGTATGCTGTTAAGCTGAATAATTTGCCAAAAATGTAAAGTATTCAAATATTCCAACTCCACCAATTAATTTTCTTTTGTCCCTATTCTAGTAGATTTATATTCTCAACAGAAATATCATTTCATAATGGAGTACCAGATTAATCTTGCAAAAATATGAAAATTAGTTTTGTAATATTTACATGGGGATTTCCATTATACTGAGTACTTACATTTCATCTGCGCGTGATTAGAATAATATGTAAATGGGATTTGTTTTGGTACCTATACAATCTATTTCAGACTGTCGTTGAATATTAAGTATTTGAAAGAATGTTTATCGCATAGGATATTACTTATTCTGTTCCATCCTGTTATTATTATTTTGTGACGACCAAACGAGATTTGCATGACCAATAGACCCAAATAATAGTCCATTTATTCGTCGGCCCAGTGGCCGTAAGGCTAACTAAGCTAATAAATGATGAGCTACCGGCCCGGGTGGCTCATTAGCTCTTTATACGCCCAAACCTAGGATTGGGTACTGGGTCCGGGACATAACACGGTACATGTTGCAAGCCTCGCTAGCCAACCTCGTGAGGGGCGCCCGAGGAGGCTGGGGCCAGGTTGACAAACGCCACCTCGACTCTAATTATGATCCACACTGTAAATAAGTACCTATATACCTATATTTAAACAGTAGTTATTATAACTGTACGTAGACATACACGAGACTAATTAATTCTATCTAAATAAAATAAAAAACGATCTCGGACATGGGCATCTCCACAGCGTGATAGCTGCCCCTTTCTAGATGCAAAAATAACGCATACTGACCTCCACTACAGAAAAACTGACCTCCTTTATATCGGCGGCTGGTGCCGCACTTGACCTGGGGTAAGGAAGCAGATTCGCCATCCTACCATCTAGGGCAGCGTCTCTTCGCCTTGGGTCGCGGACAATGTTACCCCCTTCCTGACTGGATCAGCATAACAGGGTCATATATTTTTATATTTTAGGTCGCCATCCAAAAACATTTAAACCGCTTATAGGGACAGGTTGCCCAATATTTTTTTTTATGTAATGGCAGTGGCAAGCAAGAATGCAGTTCACATTGATGTTAAGTGATGACTGCAGCCTATAGACACTCACACAAAGACCAAGATCAAAATGCAGATGCGTTAACCACTCCTGAGGCGTAAGGTGTTATACCTCTATGCCGGAAATTACAGGGCCGTACATATATGACAGATTTGATGTATTAACTTATATGCCAAATCTGGCAATCTCAAAGGCACCTCTCCGCGTACAAGAAGTAAATTAAAATAATCAACCCAGTTCAGAATCAAATTAATTTATTAACTAAGATTAAAATGACATGCAAACTAACGACCATACTCGCATGGAAATTATAACGAAATTACATTAAAGAGGGATTAGAAGTTCTCACGAAGGGACATTTGTTCGTGTAGCCGTTGCAGTATAACACTGTTGGTGATTTCTGCCAAGGGCTTGATGAGTATCCAGACTCGATTTCCGGACTATGTGATGATAAGAACCTGGATAAAAATGTTTTTGGGAAACTGAAAACACTAGGAGTAGAATTAAATTCAATTAGGTACTGATGATTCAGTTAAAAGACGCAGGAACGTGACGACTCTAACGCCTCTAATATGAGTATTGAACAAGAATTCCTCCGCTAGTGCAGTTAGTCAACTGAGCAATGACGGTCAAATCATTCCAATAGCAAAGTAGTAAATGCAATAGCTTGGGGTGGTCAACAGCGTCCCGCGATGTAACTACCGCCACTACGATCGCCAACCGACTATGGCATATCGGTGGCGACTATGGCATATCTCCCCATATGATGCAATAGGACATCTTTGGGGCAAGCTTTTGTCCAGTGGACGTCTTTTGGGATGAGGTAATGCTGGACACAACTTAGCAATATGTCTCGCCGGTTATAATGGTAATATTTCCTATAGATGCTCCATTATTTTTGGAAGCAGATTAGTTTGCGTACGTTATTAGGATACATTTTCCGACTTCTTTAAAAAATAGAATTCATTGTATTATGCTTTAAGTAGGTATATCAATCCAAGTCATAAAGTATCTGGGGTTTTATCGTCGTAACATAATTAATCGTAGTTGTCATTGTATCGCCATTGAATCGTTCTCTTGTCTGGCTCTAACATTGGCCGCGAGCATTGGTTAAAGCAAGACAGCGAAACGATTCAATCGCGATCTAGTGACAACTGGACTAGTTACATTACGTGAATTAGCCCCCTGATCATGCCTCTTGTCACAGTCAGTATTGATGGATTGGTAGAAACAATATTTTTTATAATATAGATCATCTTTGGCCAGTAGGTATGGGTATCGTAATCCAGGGTTACGATACCCATTACTTGCTTCTCTTACAGGGACCTGCGGGCCATGGAGTAAAAGTCCACTACCGTAACCGGGAATGGTTCTGCCAATCAGAATCACTACAAAATCAAAAATATTTTTTTTTTTTGCGATGTCCGAAAACAAAATCGCTCGATTGAAAAGGTTTTTTTTTTAAATAAATATTTGAAACTCGCCGTAAATTTTAATATGAATTAACACCATTTTAAACCAAATCTACTAAAGAACATGGAATTCGCATCAGCATTAGTTACTTGTGTGCACATGCATTAAGAATACCATTAAAGATTCTTTAAAAAGTTGTTGTACCCTGCAGACTCGGGAGTCGGAGGGGTGACCACGGTCGACGATATTCGATTTGACGTGTTAGACTTCTGGAATAACAAAAAAAAACAAACGAACAAAATGTGTAAAAGTATTAATAATAATGACAACCCATTATACGTCCCGTCACGGAAACGCGCATTTTTTAATTTGCTACTAGCGGTCACCTATCACACACCCGATCGCGCCCGTATCGCTTAACCGAGTAGATCGCTTCCGATCTACACCAGCCGCTGGGCCATGCGCGTTTAAAAATTACAAAAAGTGTAATTCAAATAAAATCTAAAAAGTACATAAATAAATCCATATTCGCATTCTTAAGTCTGTCGTATTTATGGCGTTTCCGTGAATCGGTTGCGCGATTGATAGGTGACAGATGCATATTTTATAATGTGTATTTTAACTCCATAAACGGGTTAATCAATATAATTTAGGTACGACTAGAAAACATACATGGTACTGCTCATCGGAGCAGAACCATTTTTGTTATGTAGTTAGAGTTCATACCTATATTATCATCATCACTATGTATATATTAAATAATAATAATATGTATAAAAAGGCGAAGAAGGGCTCGGGGCATCAAAGCTCCCTCTAAAATTCAAGGAAAATATAGTTCAGACAAATTTCATGCCAGTCACACACGCTACATTTTAAATGTACCAATGTAGGTTTGCACAAGTAAGTGTATATACACACTATGCCGAAGCTACGCGACAGAAGTTCGGTACTATTATTATATTACGCCTGTAATTATATTTATTTGAATTACTGGCGACACACTATGTCGAAATGACGCTGCGTTATAGCGGACTGCGTAACTTCGGTCGGGCGGACGTCCGAAGTTTAGTTCAATTGCTGAATTTACACACTATGTCGACACACGCCACACTGAACTAAAGTTCTGCCGCGTAAGTTCGGCACTTATAGTGTGTAACATCAGCCGAATATCTAGTAACGTAAAATCAGCCGCCAAACTTCCGTCGCGTAGCTTCGGCATAGTGTGTTTACGCACTAAAACGTAGCGCGTCACAGGGGTCTCCCTAAGGTGTAAATTTATTAAGGCTGAGAGCCCTTTGCTCTCGCCAATTCTCCAGTGAAGTAGACTAGCTAGTGCCGTCTCGAGACGAGCCGTTTCCATATGCCCTTCAATAAAATTACTACTACACTGAGGTCCTGGGTTCGATTCCCGGGTAGGGGGTTATCAGAGATAATGGTGTAAAGTCCTTTATCTCTGGTTCTATTGGGATTTTTCAATTTTCTGGAAATTTCCCAATACCTCGAAGTTTGGTAATGTGCCCGGAGATGTCAACAGGCTCGCCACCTGTTACATGGACCAAAAACGTAACCGGCGAATCGTGGGTGTTTGCATGTATGCTTGAATCCATGCATTTACCTCTGCCTAACCCTCCGGGGATTACAGGCGTGAAGTTACGTTACGCAGATTACGTTACGTTCAATAAAATTAAATAAAGTCGCGTATGTGGATACAATTTTTGCGCAAACTCATAAAACAACTGTCATTGTTAGCTTGTGCAAGCCTGAATTTGACCAAATAAAACGTTAAGTGTGTAGCGTGTAGCCGGCATTAGCTGCCTACCCTCAGCTGGAATAATAACTTCCCCTTTCACTCTCTTAATCTTGATTCTCACAGATTATGATTATCTAATCTTTCAATAGCTAAAAGGCAACATTCAGCGCCACTGTATTAAGGTTAGATGGTCTTAACTCTAAACAAAAGATGGAAGCAAGAGAAGAAGATGGAAGCACATTTAGACACATACACAGTCCCACAGGCCCACATATGGACCATATAATGCATATTATTGTTGAAACAATATTGACTGATTCTCAGACAGCTAACCTGTAAATTTTATGCTCATATCTATAGTATCCAATATTTACTTACCATCAACTGTATACATTGCCTTTTTCATTTCATAAAAAAGTGTAGAACAGACTATTATACATACAAGGAAAACGATGATACCTACCTGACTGTGAGCCAAGTTCGGGCGTTGTTTACTTATCCTCGCCGGGGTCACTAGGTTCGACTGATATGGTTGCTGTGTCAATTATCATTTTATTATTTTGTTGTTCAATAGATATCGTTGTTGGTTTGATGGGGAGTACCCTTGTTTGAGAGTTATGTACTTAGTTGTCAGAATTACGTGTTAGAGTTTCCCTCAAATATTAATTAGTTTAGTTTCGGCCAAGGGCCGAACACGTGTCTGTGGTAGGAACACTGGTTTTATAACTCTGTCAACGTAGGACATTTTGTATACTCATCGACTATGGAACCAAGGGAAGGCTGATTGGTCTGTGTGTATACTCTTTGGAAAATAGTACCAGATAATTAGATACTGTCATAAGATTTTTTGCCTACTAACAAACTTCAAACTGTCGACTTTAATTAGTTTTGAAGGAAATGCGTTGGGAAAATTACGTTTTTTTTTGTTTATGAAAAATAGCACCACCTGTATGAAAATATGCCTGTGAAATAAAAGTAGGATTACCTCCACCTATAGCCGTGGAATCTGAATTTTTTTTTTTTATGTAATAAAAGTGGCAAACAAGCGTGCAGTTCACATTGATGTTAAGTGATGACTGCAGCCTATAGACACCCCCACAATGACCAGAGGTCAAAATGCAAATGCGCCACTCCTGAGGCATTAGGTGTTATGCCTCTGTGCCGGAAATTACAGAGCCATGTACGGCTCTGTTTTTACCACCTGACCGAAACATGATAGTGCTGAACACTACCATTTAACGGCAAGTATATTAGGTAATGCGGTGGTGCCTACGCCCGCGAGCTCCATCACTGGAGCTCTACCACCAGTAAAAATATATGCTTAGATATATTCCTTTCGGTGAAAAAATTGTGTCATGTATATTATATATACGCGATAAAGCCACTTGATGTTACAGTAATATCTGTTATGAACAACACAGCAAATATTTATAAATCCAAAAAAGCGTCATTTTATATCTCAAGTACAAAACAAAAAGTAATTTTCTAAGCAAAACCAAACAAAAAATAGGTCAGCAATCGCACAAAAGATACCGAGATCCCTCATCAAGTGAAAGTTATTTTACTCACATTATACGGTGTACTTTTGGCTCGTTTGTAAGTCGGCGTGCCTTGAATGAAGCTCGGTGATAAATTACTCCCGGGCGAGATGGGGACACTGAATGGGGACACCTCTGCAAATTGAATGGGGCAAAAATATCCGATATTAATCACGGATCGCTAACGGGTTAACGAATCCCGTGTGGATTGGTGCAATATTGTGGTTATCGGTGAACTTGGCGCTCTGTTAGTATTTGTACATTTGAAACGTGCGACTGAACATTTTGCGAGTTACGGCTAAATTAAATGGTTTCGATTCTTCATGAGAAAAATATGATGAATCTTTGGCCAAGCCTTAACATTTTATTTAATACTGGCTGTTGCCCCCGGATTCGCCCGCGTGGATGTCGTTTTATAAATAACTAAGTAGCCTGTTCTTTCTCAAAATGAGCTCTATCTCTGTACCAAATTTCACTAAAATCGGTTCCGTCATTTGGACGTTAAAAGGCAACAGACAGACAGACAGACAGAGTTACTTTCGCATTTATAATATTAAGTTGGGAAGTAGGGATTTCGTTAAATCCATATGGTTCTGACGCGTGTGTCATTTTATGCCCCGCACACGGTGTGTCCATTTACGTGGAAGCATTCTTTGGCTTAGTTCTTAGTTAGGCTTCTGCAAAATTATTATTCGTTGAGTAACTGCCAAAAAAAAAAATATATATATAAGCCATACAAATATTTGACCCAGTGCGGGAATCAGAACCCTCAGATTCGGTCGAAATTAAAAACAAGCATACAGTTCACATTGATGTTAAGTGAATGCTTGTAGCCGAGAAACATCAATAGTATATTACCCCCTTGCGATAAAACTACCGCCAATCCGCACATCTTTCGGAAGATGACAATATCACCCGACTGGAACACGATAGTACTGAACACCACCATTTAGACAGTTTAGATTAGACAATGCGGGGCTCTACTACCTGATGATACTACGATGATGATCACGATGATTTTTTTTATGTGATGAAAGTGGCAAGCAAGCTTGCAGTTCACATTTATGTTAAGTGATTACTGCAGCCTATAGACACTTACACAAAGACCAGAGGTGAAAATGCAGATGCGTTGCCACTCTTGAGGCCTAAGGTGTTATGCCTCTGTGCCGGGCCGTACATTATCACCTGACCGGAACACGATAGTGCTGCACACTACCATTTAGCGACAAGTAAATATAGATGATACTAACTCTGATTGGACATTTGCGACTCAAGACTTTTAATAATCTTCTGGTACTCCTTCAACTGTTTGTGCTGCTTCTGACACAGCTCAGTCATACGTTTGAGTTCATTGCGCGCTGTATAGAACTTCTTAGTCTGTGTTAATAAATAAATACACTAACACTCACAGCCCCACATTAGGCATTGCCAAGCTGTGTCGTTAGTGCCGTTGTTCACACACAACACAACAACACAAACACCCAGACCCGAAAGAAATATCTGTAGGTATGTATATATGTATGTTTTTTGTGTAATGAAAGTGGCAAACAAGCGTGCAGTTCACATTGATGTTAAGTGATGACTGCAGCCTATAAACACCCACACAAAGACCAGAGGTCAAAATGCAGATGCGTTACCACTTCTGAGGCCTAAGGTATTGTGCCCGGTGCCGTACATTACCACCTGACCGGAACACGATAGTGCTGAAAACTACCATTTAGCGGCAAGTATATAAGGTAATGCGGTGGTGAGTATATAAGGTAATGCGGTGGTGCCTACACCCGCGAGCTCCGTCACTGGAGCTCTACCACCGGTAAAACAATCTGTAAATGTATGTATCTTCACGCCAAGTCCCTTAGTGGAGCGTCGAGCGAGATACGGGGATCAGTTTAAACCAGTGATTCCCAAAGTGGTCTATGGGAGACTCGAGGGGGGTGTACGTAGGCGTGAATAAATAATGGAAATATGAGCATGTGATATAAATGTAGCAAGGACGGGGGTCCACAGAAACCAGAAAAAATTGTAAAGGGTCTACATACACAGGGTCTACGTACAAGAAAAAATAGTTTGGGAACCTCTGGTTTAAACGGTCGTAACAACTCCGCTGGACTAACTGGCTCATACATTTTGTGAATCAATGTGATTATAATGTTAGGTATAATAAACAATTAATCAGTCGAAGAAATATTACTTCATACATGTATTTCTCCAAAGCGATGGACAGACAGATACACTACGAGTATCGTAGTAAAATATTCACAGCCAAGACGGACCACCTGACAAAAAGTGGTCACTGTCGTCTATGAATATTTGCAACATCAGGGCCGCCAGTTTTGATGAACCCCCATAATTTCAGCACCGAGGGAACACCTTCGATCCACAATTTGCACTAGCAGAAAATATTGTAGTATCTGCCCGTCTGGGCAGATAATATTGCAATGTTGGGCATAAGTAGGCCATTCTCAACGTTAATCAGCCGTAAATCCTTTTCCATCTCCGAATCACCATTCGCCAGCCAAAAGGTAATCATAAAATGTTCCATTATTAAACAGGCACTGAACAAAAACTGAATACTTAACGACCGCCTGTAGGTATTCATTAAGCCAGCTTAATTAAGCCTTGGAAACGACCTTCGCTAAAAAGGTCGGGTGTCGTGTTATTGTCAAAGTGTATGAACATTTTATCCCTGACACCTTTGAATATAAATGGTGCTTCGCTGAATATTGGAAAAAAAAAAGCTTTAATAATGTAAATTGTAGTAGCTTTTTGCACGTGTGTCTGTGTTTGTGTGTCAAGATATAGGTAACATCATGCCTGTATTCCCCGAATGGACATGCAAAAGTTAATGCACGAGTAGACCCAAAAGCTTTAATGCCTCTGTTTCAATAATGATGAGGCCTTAGTGCCAGAACGCACCAGCGGTTAGCCGCGCGGTTATGTCTGATATGCAACCGACTGGGATTGTATGGCGATCATAGAGCAACGCGGGCCACCGGTCGCGGCGGACCGGAGGGGAGTAGCCATAGCGTGTATAACCGATGCAAAAAAAGTCTATCATTTTTTGCGGGGGCAATGCGCGCGACACCCACGCACACTACAAAAATCGTCCATTACTACGAAACTCACACCTTGACTCTAACAAAATACAGAAACAATTTCACGCACGCATTTAAACATTTACCCCCTTATTCATAAACGTATTTTAGCTAAAGTGTTACTAATCTCTCCTTTATCTTTTTCTATCCTGCACTTTTGACAATACAACTGACAAAGACAAAGCATTCTATAGCTAAAACGTATCTAATGTTTATGAATAAGGGGGCTAGGCGACAGGTATAGGCCCATTTGGGCTTGTGATTTGACAGAGGGGAAAGCCTGCATGTGGCTACTCCCCTCCGGTATTGCTCTATGATGGCGATTAAGTGCGTACAATCACAGAGGCGGTTGCATTTTAAAATGTACAAGCGGCTAGCCGCGCGGCTACAAGCGCACGCGGCTAACCCCTTGTGCGTTCGGGCGCTTACAATCATAATTTTACTCTCATAAAACTTAATTACTAACTAAACATTATAAATTCTTCATTCCAAATTGCATTCACCATCACGATTCATAATTTGAAAATAACCTCTCGAACTTTCACTATCTGTGCTATGACAGCGAGAGTTTAAATAGATAAACGTAATCTGAATAACAAAAGGGCAAATAATCAGTTTGTTTACCGACTGCAATAAAAACGATAGCAATCGGCGTCGGTGCTGCCTTTGGAATTGTAAAACTTCGCACGACTTTTTAATTAATTCTTCTGGGTCCGTGAAATAATCTTGGATATCGGGGCTCATCTGCAATTAGTGTAATACATTATTATATACACAATTAAACCGGGTCTCCGTTTTAAGGTTGCGTCTCTTAAACTATGCATTGAAAAAAAATAAATCATACAGAAGCCACATTTTGTTGTACGTCTCACAGTAGCCGCGGCAGGAGGCAGAATGTTATGTGTCTAGAGCCTAAATAATGGAATTTAAAATAAAGAAAAAAATAAAAGTATGCAAGTGTTAACTTTAAAAAACAGTATGATATTCCTACTTTGAAATTAATGAATCGCCATGTTAACTTTTTTCAGTACCAAATAATGGGAACGATCAATATCTCATTATTATGTACCTTCAATCTAAATTAAGCCTATGCTATTACTGCTTAGAAAAATTAAAATGCATTTGAATTACTTACATCAGGGACCAGTTTCATGATAGAACATGGCATGCGACATACTAAACATGTGCTGTCTTTTGTTCCTACAAAAAATAATTAATGTTGACATTAATAATAATATAAGTATGTATGTACATAAACAAAATAATACGCACCACTATTCAAGCAGTTATTACAAAACATATGCCCACATGATGTTAAATGCAAAGTGATACCGGGTTCTAATTGAATAAAACAATTATTACAATGAATCCAATCCATTGTTGCACAATTTAAAACTTAATTAAACTACCTATGTAGAATACTCTCAATGTTCATGACTATTCTTTTACATTATTTACAAAATAATATTGACAATGGCAGAACGCCCGCCATTTTAACTTTTTTTTTAATTACACACATAGTCACAAATTTTAGTGCATTGTCGTACGAGAACGAGCTTTGCCCGAAGCCATACAGCCTATTGAATTTATAAGACGCAATTATGTAGGTATCTCTTGAAACATGTTAAATTTGAACAATCGTGTAATTTCTCATGACAAAAACAAACAATCATGAGTGTATTTTGCATGTAAGTACGTATGTGAGTATCCGTTAATTTAAAACATGAATAGCCTTGTACGGCCTTAAAACTGTATTATTTAATCAGACGAGACGAGAGTACGATGACTCTTATACGAATTGAGTACATAATGGGTACTTAGGGACATATTCATAGAAACATAAAAATACAGACACGGCTACGAGCAACGAGCGATATTTCTTTAACAAATTATTAGGTAAATTATTACAACGTTTTGGAATGTGTCAACTTTTTATTTGCTTGAAAATTACATTGCTTCATAATTTTATTAGGTATTTATTTAACATAATATTATTATATTTATGTTAAACTTAGTATTATATTACTCTTATATTACATTTTACTGGTGGTACAGCTCCAGTGACGGAGCTCGCGGGTGTAGGAAACACCGCATTACCTAATATACTTGCCGCCAAATGGTAGCGTTCAGCACTATCGTGTTCTGGCATATTACATATACTCTGGTGCCGGTCTGGTTATAATGTACGGCCCTGTAATTCACGGTACAGAGGTATAGCATCTTAGGCCTCAGGAGTGGTAACGATTATGCATTTTGACCATGGTCTTTGTGTAAGTGTCTATAGCCTGCAATCACCACTTAACATCAATGTGAACTGTGTTTTCTGTGTGTGAACATAAAAAAATAACTCTTCTTAGATAGTTTTTTCCCATGTTTTGTCAATATCTATTAGATGCCTAATAGTGGTGACGATTCTTTAAGAACCTAATTGCAACACAATTTTAATTTACTTCATTGCGAGAACATAACTATATTTAGTATTTATTCAACGTATAAGTAAAAATATATATCTTTAAATCCATACCCTTCTAAAGATGCATGACTCTACACAAATACACCGGATAACCAACAAAACAAAAGAGACCCGTGTCACAAAAAACATTGAAAAACAGACGTATTATTTCGCCGACAGACCAACTACGACCTGTCTGAGTCGCGTGTGTGTCTCTAGTAGGAAAATAATCATAATAAAGATCATGAATATATAAAAGAAGTCACCGGTACAGCGTCCAGTTGTGTTTACGTTCGCGCGTGGTCACCAGTCTGACCATGACTTTGAAATATATTTTAGTTTTGATAGCTTTGGCCGGTGTACATGTCAACTGTAAAACAACATGTATGTTTTAACATTTATTTTCATTTTGTGCGGATTATTACGATTGAATTTGTTTTATGTATGTGTTTACTGGCTTTATGCAATGTGTGTAATTACCTTTTCATTGCTAGTTACTAAAAAAGTTACAATTTTTTCCGTTTTCATTATAAAAAATGTCATTTGTTTTTGTTTACTTTTATAATTTGTTATTACCTACTTACTACACTACATAGGTACAATCAAATACAGAGATATGCGTGATAAAAATAATTGGTAAATCATAAAATTACATACCTACTTAGTTTACTTATCTCTTTTAACATTTAATACAAATACTTGACAGTAAGAACAACAGACCTAATAAACCTATATAATAGGTAGGTAAGTTGGTAGTTAGTTACTTTAACTAGTGTAGCAAGCGTAACATTATGAAGATATTACTTACCTGTATAAAAACCGACCAAGTGCGAGTCGGACTTGCGACGAAGAGTTCCGTACCATTATATTATAATTACTTAAAAAATAGCGAAAAATCACATTAGTGGCATGGGAGCCTTAAAAAAATCTTTTGTCTGTTTTAAGTACGTATACGGCATTATAGCGGCAAAAAAATACATCTTATACTGTGAAAATTTGAACTGTCTGACGGTTCATGGAATACAGCCAGAGAGACAGACAAACAGCGAAGTTTTAGTAATACCGTCTTTACCCTTTGGGTACAGAACACGAGATACAAGGAGAACTGTCCGCTTATCCAAATTCAAACAATTGTAACTTTTATTACGACTGTATAAGGTGCCCGTGTGGTCAAACCACTAGTTCCTTGATAGTACCGACCTACTCATCTTCTTATCTTATCTTAATATATATATATATATATATATATCTTCTTAATATATATAAATCTCGTGTCACAATGTTTGTCCTCAATGGACTCCTAAACCACTTAACCGATTATAATAAAATTCGCACACCATGTGCAGTTCGATCCAACTTGAGAGATAGGATAGCATTCATCTCAATTCATAGTCGTAATATTATGTAAGTACCTAAATTGCAACCGTGCGAAGCCGGTACGGGCCGCTAGTTTAATATTAAATTGTCAATATAAATAATTTCCCAAACGCAAAATGGGCACCAGCGTCCTTTTTTTAGGTTATGGAAGTAGCAAACAAGCATGCCGTTCACATTGATGATAAGTGACGACTGCAGCCTATAGACACCCACACAAAGACCAAGGTCAAAATGCAGATGCGTTACCACTCCTGAGGCCTAAAGTGTTATGCCTCTGTGTCGGAAATTACACGGCGATAAAACTACCGCCGCCGCGATCGGCAATCCGCATGCCAAGCATAGATTATGGCCTTTTTGGCATATACCCCTATGGGGTATGACGCGCCTGTTCTTTCCTACGATCAAAGAACCGTACCGTCTGCGTGGAAGACCGCCCTCGTGCACCCGATACCCAAAAAAGGGGATCGCAGTGACCCGGCCAATTATAGGCCCATAGCAATAACCTCCCTACTCTGTAAAGTCATGGAGCGTGTGATCAATACTCAACTGCTGCAGTATCTAGAGGATCATCAGCTGATCAGTGACCGCCAATATGGATTTCGTCATGGCAGATCTGCTGGTGATCTTCTAGTATATCTCACGCACCATTGGTCCCACGCCTTGGACAAGAGTGCGGAGGCATTGGCCATTGCTTAGCCTGGACATTGCTAAGGCCTTTGACCGGGTCTGGCACAGGGCACTCCTCGCGAAACTTCCATCCTACGGTCTTCCCGAGAGGCTATGCAACTGGACAGCCAGTTTTCTGTCTGAGCGTTATATACAAGTCTTAGTTGACGGTCAGCGCTCAGACAGACTACCTATCAACGCTGATGTGCCGCAAGGCTCTGTGTTATCTCCCACGCTTTTTCTTCTGCATATCAATGAAATATTGGAGCAAAACTCCAATTTTCATTGCTATGCCGATGATAGTACGGGAGATGCACACTACACTAGCCGTGCAAATGCCCCTCGGACATTCATCGAGGAAAGCAGGACTAGACTTGTGTCTGAAATCGAGCACTCTCTGGAGCGGGTCTCGGATTGGGGTCGACTTAATTTAGTACAGTTTAACCCCTCGAAGACACAAGTCTGCGCGTTCACCGCACAAAAAACCCCATTCATTGTAGCACCACAGTTCCAGGGCATTCCGCTCGCCGTTGATAAGAGTATCGGTATCCTGGGCGTTGACATATCGAACGAAGTGCAATTCGGGAGTCACATTGAGTGTAAGACCAAGTTGACATCCAAAAAGTTGGGGGTGCTTAACAAAGCGGGGCAGTATTTCACATCGGGGCAGCTACTACAGCTTTATAAGGCCCAAGTGCGGCCCCATCTGGAATACTGCTCTCATTTGTGGGCGGGAGCCCCCAAATACCAGCTTGGTCCACTTGACTCCCTACAAAAACGCGCCGTTCGTATTGTTAACGATCCAGGACTTACCGACAGGCTCAAAACATCTGAGGCTGTGCAGAGACATTGGGAGTCTGTGCGTGTTGTACCGTCTTTACAATGGTGAGTGCTCTGCTGAACTGTTTGACATGGTCCCACTGTGTCTTTTCCTACACCGTACTACCCGCCGAAGAGAGAAGTTCCACCCACACCGACTGGACACTTGGCAGTGCTCAACGGTGCGGTTTTCACGTTCGTTCCTGCCCAGAACGTGTAAATTGTGGAACGAACTTCCCTCTGAAGTGTTCCCTAGGTGCTAACAATATGGGGTTCTTCAAAAATAGCGTCAAAAGAGTCCTTCAGGGCTGGCAGCGCGTTGGCAACTCCCCTGGTGTTGCAAATGTTCATAGGCGACGGTGACTACTTTCCATCAGGTGGCCCGTTTGCTTGTCTGTCAATCTTCAGAAATAAAAAAAAAAAAAAAATGGGGTGGTTTTGGCAGAGAATATGTAATAATACTACGTATTAAATGGACACTTCGACGTCCCGCCCGATTTCCCCGCATCACTCAACCCCTTCCCCTATTATGGGCGACGGTTGGTATTTTGTACGTGCTACGCACACAGGTCACTCCTGTTATGGTCGAGGGTACTGCACTCGAAGTTGTTGACGATTATGTATACCTGGGACAAACGGTCCAGTTAGGTAGGTCCAGCTTCGAGGAAGAGGTCAATCGCCGAATCCTGCTCAGATGGGCTGCGTTCGGGAAGCTGCGTTATATCTTCTCGTCCAATTACCGCAGTGTCTGAAGAAGAAGGTCTTTGACCAGTGTGTGTTAACAGTGATGACATACGGAACCGAAACGTGGTCGCTCACTATGGGCCTCATAAGAAGGCTCAAGGTCACTCAGAGAGCAATAGCTATGCTTGGAGTTTCTCTGCGAGATCGAATCAGAAATGTGGAGATCCGCATGAGAACCAAAGTAACCGACATAGCCCACCGAATAGCGAAACTGAAGTGGCAGTGGGCAGGGTACATAACTCGCAGGACTGACGGCCGTTGGGGCAGAAGAGTTCTAGAGTGGCGACCACGTACCGAAAAACGTATCGTAGGCAGGTCCCCCACGAGATGGACCGACGACCTGGTGAAGGTCGCGGGCAATCGCTGGATGAGGGCGGCCCGGGACCGTTCGTTGTGGCATTCCTTGGGGGAGGCCTTTGTTCTGCAGTGGACATCTTTTGGCTGAAATGATGATGATGATGATGACGCACACAGGTGCGCGTGTAAATACACGTCACTGATTGATGTCTGTGTAATAGAAACCAAATTAAGTGTTTGTATGGAATTTTGGCGGAGTGTCCGCGGTATGGTTTTGGTCTGTTAAGTGATGACTGCAGCCTATAGACATCTACACAAACACCAGAGGTTACAATGCAGATGCGTTGCCATCCCTGAGACCTTAGTTGTTGTCTCTGTGATTGTTATTACGGGGCCATACATCACCATCTAACCGGAACACGATAGTGCTGAACACCTCCCATTTAGCGGCAGACAGACTAGGTAATACGTTGGTGCCTACGCCCTCGAGGCCATACACTGGAACTCTACCACCAGTAATTTTTTTACACCACCGGTTTATTACAGCGGTTTTTTTAAGAATAATATCTAATTTCAGATAAACTATGTGTGCCTGCGCAGTTTATGAAATCCTGCGAGGAAATGCTGGAGGTGCCCACCAAAAGCAAGGCTGTGATAGAATGCATACCGGCGAGGGATAGGTAAGTATATTTATATACCTATATCTATACATCTATAGGTGCAAATAAATAAAATTGGAGTGTCTGCTTGTAATATTAAAATAACCGATTTTTACTAAATGCATATGTATGTATACACGGTACATATACCAAAACAATATTTTTTTTAATTTTTGTCTGTCTGCTGTGTGTTTGGCGGGGCTAATCTTGGGAACGGCTGGACCGACTTTGACGAGACTTTCACTGGCAGATAGCTGATGTAATAAGGAGTAACCGTCCTGGTAGATCACACTTCGTCCGGGTAGATACTGAACAATCATAAATTCTCACGCGGACGAAGTCGCGGGGGCAGCTAGTTTATATATAAGACTACTTAACCTCAATAACCGAGGTCAAAGTAATAGGGGAGGAAAAGAAATTGAACTTGCGACCTCAGGGAAACCAGTTTAACTACTTTACCACTTAGCTACCGAAAGCCACACAGCTACAGTGAACTTCGGTAGTTTCGTTGTAAAGTGGTTAAGATCGATTTGGTTGGGATGAATTAGATAATGCGGTTGTGCCTACGCTCTTGACCTCCACACGGGAACTTTTTCATGGGAACAGTAAATTTTACTATTTATTTACCCCCTTATTCATAAACGTATTTAAGCTAAAGTGTTGCTAATCTCTCTTTGTCTTTTTCTATCGTGCACATTTGACAATGCAACTGACAAAGACAAAGCATTCTATAGCTAAAACGTATCTAATGTACGTTTATGAATAAGGAAGATATAGGTACTTTAAGACGGAGATTTTTAGTAGGTACTAGAAAGCTGTTATTTGGTATAAATACACATATTATTCATACAGACAAAAAGATAAAATAAAATCTTGAAAAAAATATAGGAAGTCGTTAAAAAAATTGTACGGCAGTACTAAGTACCTAATAGTAATAATTATTATGTCAAAATGAAAAAGAAATCGATCAAGCTTTTTACGGCACAAGTTTACGAGTATTCGACTAACTAAAAAAATAATATAGATACCTACTTCGAAAAGCGAAACACTACATTCCGCGAAACCCGACACGCGATTGGTCAGTTTTAATAGGTATAGGTACATACTGTTTGCAAAATAAAAGTAGCGAGAAGAAATTGCAGCAACCACTCGACTTGATGTAAAAATGCAGTTTTATAACTCCCCATCCCCAACTCCCTAAGGCTGGGTTTCATCATCTTACTTTAACTTTAACAAATTTGCTAATTTACCGGTTCAGTAAAATAATGAGTTGCACCATTTGACAATTGTTAATTGACGTCATAAATTTAACTTTAACCGATAGTGGTCAAGCACCGCTGGTTAATGTTAAGTTATCCTCAAAATTATCTGTCAGATTATATAATATAAGGGCTCTGTCAACCGTGGTAATGTTAACAATGTCATTAATATATTGGTGCAACACTTTCCGCAGTAACAGTTAAAGTCAGTGTAAATATGCTAACTATAAGGCTGGGTTGCACCAAGATATTTGTAAAAGTTTTTTTTTTTATATAATGGACTGCAGCCTATAGACACTAACACACACAAAGACCAAGGTCAAAATGCAGATGCGTTACCACTTCTGAGGCCTAAGGTATTTATTATTATATAAATTACAGAGCTGTACATTACCAACAGACCGGAACACGATAGTGCTGAATACTACCATTTAGCGGCAAGTGTATTAAGGTTATTGTTAAATTTCACATCCTTCTCTACCTTAAAGAAATCTTTTAAAGTTAGAGGAGGATGTGATATGTTACAATAAAATTAATTAGAAATAGAAATAGAAAATATTTTTATTTCGAATAGATCTTTACAGATACTTTCAAAACGTCAATAAATTATAAACTACAAATTATAAATATCATGGTGCAACCCAGGCTTATTGTTAAATTTGTCAATAACCGTAACTTTAACAAATATTTTGGTGCAACCGGACCTAAGTAATGAAACTTAACTGCAACATTTGAATTTTATAAGTTTCCAGAAAATCCCAGCACACTCAAGTCTTTTAGTTTTACGACAACGTAACAGTTGGTTGAAATTTTGTTTATTCAGCACAAGATTCCACAGAGGTCAGACAAAATACCTCAGTTTAAAAAAGGCTATCGCCTATTTGTCGATATTTGACCGCAATACATGAATTGTACCTACTTCAGTCTGAATTCTGTAACGAATTTCTCTGAAAATCTTTGTTTTGTTTTGTGAAACCGTTTCACACAGCTCGTATGTTTTGACATTTACATTTTTGTCTGTCAAACGCACGATAGATTGTCTTAGTAATATTTATTCCAATAGATATTGTGTTTCATATGCATATCTTATCTTATCTAAATATAAAAATCAATTGCTGTTCGTTAGTCTGGCTAAAACTCGTGGACCGATATAACTAATTTTGGTTTTAAATGATTTTTGGAAGTCCAGGGAAGGTTTAAGACGTAAGAAAATTTTAAGAAATTGAAGGGAACTAGTAAAAACCATATTTACATTTTCCCACACAATTAGTCCGTATCTATCAAACCTTTGACACATTATTTCATTCTGAAGCACTACGAAGTTTGCCGGGTCAACTAGTTTTTTTATTAATATTCTCTTTCTCCGTGTAAAATTTTAACTGTACCTAACTTCACACTCTTCTGTCTGCAGAATTTTCGTAAAAAGGGTTACGAAAGTTTTGTTTCACTCATTTAGATATTTTGATAATATGAACCCCGAAGCCTTTAAGTACTAAACTACTAGACTGGACATTCCCCTTGATTAAGGAAGCCAACCGCCCCGGATTCTGCGGGACCGTCCCGTAATGCTGGATGTAATTCCGCTTTTTAAGATTTAGTCCCGCATGTCCCGCATTCGATGCATTGACGTACCAGGCCTATTTTTTTAAGCTACTACATAACCACACAGACACACACATACATGCAACATACACTACACTACACTTACACACGCATGCAAACAACAGCGGAGCATCTACGGGGTTATTCGTCATCTGGCCCGACAAATGCTCGCCCGATGAGGCGAGTTAGCACCTTTCGAATTTACGTAATATTTCTGTCGTCAACTCGCACGCTCATACAAAGTACAGTCAGGTAAATAAATTTAAAATAAAATTTTAAAAACGACTTCGAACAAAACTATATTATATTTATCTGAAATAGATTTATACATAAAACTATTTAAAAAATCGACCGTACACTATCAAAGAGGATTCCGACGCGAAAAGAATAGCGCTCTTCTACACCACACCACCGAGCTGAACAGATTTGCGGTCACAAAAGGATAGCGCTCTTTTTTTTATTTATGTATGTATGTATGTATCTTCACGCCAGGTCCCTAACGGGGTAGGCAGAGAGTGTAGAGCGCCAGACATCCCGGTTCTGACAAACCTCTCGTGCCTCGTCTACCTTCATCATTCTCTTCATACATGCACGCCGATTCCTAAGACTTTTGACCCCACCATCAGACAGAATTCGACCTATTTGGTCATGGTAGGTCAGCCTTGGTCTTCCTGGGCCTCTGCAACCATCCACATTCGCATGGATATTTTAGACCCTTCATTTTTTTATTTATCTAACCCTTTATCCCAATCGTGGCAAAAATCGTGTTCTGTGATAATTATGCCTATTGACAATTATTGTATGTTATAAGAAGTAGTTATAATAAAGCCAAATACTTTTGTGATATTGTTAATTTTATTTATATTTTGATTACAGCTATTTCACAGTGAGAAGATAAATATTATCAAACAGAAATAAACATGTGCTATTGATAAATATTACTACCATAGTTATCGAACTGAGACTCGGAAACATAAGTATTGAATTATGTATCGAAAGTCTTGTATTACAATTTTTTGAATATTTTGATTTGAAAACCAATAAGAACAAAAATCGTAATCTGTGATAATTGTATTGACAATTATAATAATGTAATAAGAAGTAGATAGTTATAATAAGCCAAATGCATTTGTGATATTGTTGATTGTATTTTATATTATTTATTACATCTTTTGAAAGAAATATGTATCTAAAATTATGATATAATAAGATTTTGTTTTATCTTAAAGTCCAACCATAAAATATTAAACGTTTTTAAAAAAGATTTTTGTAGTTGACTGTACACAATCCCCTCACAATTTGATGGTCGGGCGAGTTGACGACAGAAATATTATTAAAATTTAAAGGGTGCCAAGTCGCCCAATCGGGCCAATTTTTGTCGGGCGAGATGACGAATAACCCCATCTACGTACCTATATCAACACGCATTGTGTGAATTCAATTGAAAATTGTTGGCGTGTGTGTGTATGTGATCGCTTTGTTCCATTTTGAATTCTTTGAAAAAGTGTCACTCTAGTGATATATACCATTTTAAAAATAAATTATTTCAGTATGTAAGTTTTGTGTTTTTATGTAATTTTGGTACGTATAATGACAAAACTTCATACTTCGCATTCACCATAACCTATCTATCCACAAAAAGTCCAGCATGCTATTTTCAGAACGTTGGCCGCCTTACCCCTTGATAGCATGGTTCCAGTTTTTTGCATACCATTACCTGCACTTTCCCATAATAACATTACAGCTGACGTGAAAACGTTATCTATACTAATACGAGTATTATAAAGCTGAAGAGTTTGTTTATTTGTTTGCTTGAACGCGCTAATCTCAGGGACTACTGGTCCGATTTGAAAAATTATTTCAGTGTTAGATAGCCCATTTATCGAGGAAGAAGGTTTTAGGCTATATAACATAACGCTAAGAGAAATAGGAGAGGGTAGGTAACATTACAACCGCGCGAAGCCGGGGCGGGCCGCTAGTACAAAATATCTGTCATGGCATCGTTTGTTTGTTCCCGGTGTCTTTTGATCCTGAGGTTGACATCATTACTGACCAGTACTGGTTAGGTTTTTCACTTTTCAGGTATAACATGCCTATAATGTGTTGTGTTGGTATATTTTGAAGCAACAAAAACAATTTTATTTAATAACTAGATGTGCCCGCGACTTCGTCCGCGTTTGAATTTATGATTGTTCAGTATCTACCCAGACGAAGTCGTCCGCGCAGCTAGTATAAAAGTAGCCTAAGTTACTCCTTACTACATCAGCTATCTGGCATTGAACGTTCCGTCAAAATCGGTCCAGCCGTTCCTGATATTAGCTGGAACAAACAGACAGACAGACAAACATTTAAAAAAATGTTGTTTTGGTATATGTACCATGTATAGACACATATATGCATTTAGTAAAAAGCGATTATTTTAATATTACAAACAGACACTCCAATTTTATTAATTTGTATAGATGTATAGATTTTTCAACTTGCAGTTGTCAGTATGGTGAATCAATTTGGTAAAATATAAATGTATCTGTAATACAATTTATTCGATTTTGTTGCTCTGCCCATTTCTCTCGACTCCTAATATTATTTTCTAGAAAACATATCCATGTAAAAAGTAATAGCTCGGAAACACCCCCACTGCAATGTCATATCATAACACGTTAATGTTACGAGATTTGCAGGTGTGACCAATCTCGTAAAAATGTACGAGATCTCGTTAAAAGAAATTGCGTTTCTTACGGCCAAATACTCAAACGTCACTCAAATCTAAGTGGGACTTAAAAGTCTTCTGTCTTTATAAAACACGTTCAAACGATAGAGATAGCGCACTTTTGAGGGTTGCTTAAAATTGAGTGACGTTTGAGTATTTGGCCATCAGTGACTTTAGGAGGTAAAATATAAAGCAAACCTTATTAAATGAAGGATGAATCTATTTATTCATTGTTTGACAAATAGTTTTTAATTATTCGTACAGGTATCAGTATTATACAAAGATCTCAAGATATTGAAGTTTTTATTTCTGTAATACACATTATAACCTCAAAATTAATATCTGCAATATTTCAGAAAAAATTTTGTACTGTATGGCAAATAAAGCAGAGTCCGAATGGCCCAAAAAGAATGGTCTGCGGCCCATTCGACCGTTATCAACAACGTCTACGTTTCGAAGGACCGGATTGAGAATTTTGATAATTTGAACCATAAACACCTGACCCCTACCTGACAGACCAAATGGGATAAAATATAATATAGACTTAATAAATGACAATGACATGTGTTATAAAACAGCTACTACGAAAGCACACCGCGGAGACTCCGCCAAAATTCCATACATACGCTTAATTTGGTCTCTATTACACAGACATGAATCAGTGACGGGTATTTACACGTGTACCGGTGTGCGTAGCACGTAGAGAATACCAAACGTCTCCCATAATGGGGGAGGTTGGGTGAGGTGGGGAAATCCGGCGGGACGTCGAAGTGTCCATTCTATACGTAGTATTATTACATATTCTTTGACGAAAGTTTACCTTCACCTATATTATTTTTTGATATAGCTACCCATCCAAGCCATTCTGAATTTAAAAATAAAAAAAGTAATTTAAATGGCCAAATAAACTTAGGTAATATTTATTATTAATCTAGTACCCATATAGTCACTTTGTTAAATGAATCTGTATTTCAAAACCTTTACAAGCTTTTATTTTTAAAACAATCGATTCACACTCATCACTTATACCTGATAGGTATATACTTTGTATTCATGGGATATTTACGTGCTTGGACTCGTATCATCAGTGTCTACGAACCTTTTGTGGGAAAAAACTTGCTTTATTTTTAGTTACGCATTCTAGAAACATAAAGACTTTATAACCTTGAGACAATCTTGTATTGAATTGAGTCACTTGTAAATCGTTAATATATACTGTTTGAATAATAAAAGCTTTCAAGTTAGAAAGATTCTCCGATTTAAATTCACATACCGCACTATATGTATGTATGTATCTTCACGCCAGGTCCGTAATGGGGTAGGCAGAGAGTGTAGAGCGCCAGATATCCCGGTCCTAACATACCTCTCGTGCATCATCTACCTTCATCATTCTCTTCATACATGCACGCCGATTCCTAAGACTTTTGACCGCGCTATCAGACAGAACCCGACCTATTTGGTCATGGTAGGACAGTCTTGGTCTTCCTGAGCCTCCTTCCTTTCTCTGCAACCATCCGCATTGTATAACTGTTTAGTCATTCGCTCATTCGACCTTATCTCTATATGCCCGAACCATGGGAGCATGCCTTTTTCATTTTTACACCGATACTCTCATAGCACTATATGTAAAGCTTCTTAATTTACTTTAGGAAGCATATCTTCACAAACTAAGTAAATGATAGAATAAGAAGTTGACACAGCTGTAAAAAAAAGAAGTATTAAGAGTTCGACTCTTAGGTTCGGTTGCGCCAATTTTTTTATAACAGTTATGGTTTTTGACAAATTTAACAGGTTTCACTGGCGTATTTTTGACATTGTTAAAGTAACAATGAAACAAAGGAGATGTTGCAAAAATGTATGGACCTCCGGCCATGTATTGTGCACAATATAATTAAACAGGCAAAATCAATATAAAAACGTTTTTTACTGCATATTTTCACTTATTTAGCTTTCTTTGCAGTTACAAAACATTATTTGCAGTTAGAATTGCAACTCAAAACCAACATGGCGAATATGGCGGGCGATGTCATTTTGACGTTTTCATTTTTAAATTGTATTTGATTATATAGCACTTGGAGAAAAAAGTATTATTTTCTAAATACTATCGAAATCAATTGATCCGAAGCGTCGGTTGTATCGCCGCCATGTTGAACAAAGTTAAAAATGATAAAATCGTTTGATATTTTTTTGGAATTCTTCTTTAAATAACCCATTTTTTGAGGTAGTGTACGAACCAGAGCCGAGCTCGCAACATCTCCTTTTGCTGGTGGTAGAGTTCCAGTGTAGGAGCTCGTGGAGCTCAGTGTAGGAGTGTAGGAGCTCGTAGGCACCACCGCATTACCCAATCGATCTGCCGCTAAATGGAAGTGTTCAGCACTATCGTGTTCCGGTTCGATAGTAATGTATGGTCCCGTAATAACTATCACAGGGACATAATAACTAAGGTCTCAGGGGTGACAACGCATCTACATTTTGATCTCTGGTCTTTGTGCCACTGCGATCGCTTATCCGCATGCCAATCATGGTGATTATGGCACATCCCCCTTATGGGGAGGCTTTGGCCCAGCAGTGCACATCTTTCGGCTGATATGATGATTACAAGAAGCCCTCGATCAAGGAATCGAACCTAGGATCCCAGCGTAGTAGTAGTGGCCTGCTACCACTGGACTACTGAGGCAGTAATAAAATAGACATTTCATCTTGCAGAGTGGACTGCCTGTCGTACGTCCAACAGCGCCAAGCGGACTTCGTGCCAGTGGACCCCGAGGACATGTACGTGGCGTCCAAGATACCCAACCAGGACTTCGTTGTGTTCCAGGAATACAGAACGGATGATGAGCCTGATGGTAAGTTTAATTGTATTACCGGTGGCAAAGGCGTCGCGATGTGACGACCCCATCGCCTTCCAGTGGAGGGTTCTTCCTTTAGTCCAGTCAGTCATCCGAACATAACCCGCCAACCTTCCCATGGCCCCACCAACCTTTCTGGTTATATGGGCCGAATCTCGAGATACACGCACGAACCGCTGGAACCGAACACGAGGATTCTTCCTCGCTTTTGTCGCGCGCACATTTGATCTTGACTCCCTACAAGTTCTTTACCCGCATTTAACGCAGAATGGACAGCAACGTTCTGCGATAAACCTACCACCAATACGATCGCCAATCCACACACCAAGCGTGGTGATTATGACATATCCCTTAAGGGTAGGCTTACCATACGTGCCGGTTTGACCGGGATAGTCCCGGTTTGAGATCCCTGTCCCGGCGTCCCGGTCAAACTTGAACAGCACCGACACCCCAACCCCAAATATGAAAAACACAAATTAAGCGAAAAGCAAAATGAAAATGAGCCTCTTTCTCTTCTGCGTCTCTCTTCGTAATTATGGTAAGCCTACTTATGGGTAGGCTTTTGTCCAGAAGTGGACGTCTTTCGTTTGAAGTGATGAAAAGTAGAACCTAGACCAGTGCTCAACAATCGAGCCTAGGAAGGAGACTTCGGCTTATTTCCGGGCCGTAGAGCATTATCTCTTTCGCACCGTACCTATTTGACGTTTGTCGACCATTTTGATCAAGTTTTAACCAATACCGGACTGTCAGTGCTTACGTAGACAGTATGTAACAGATATAACGCTCTACGAAGTCGAAACAAGCCGATCGTCTCTTTCACAGGCTCGATGTGCAATATTAATTGTTGAGTACTGTAGCTATATAGGTATATATATATTTTTTTATGGAAGTGGCAAACAAGCTTGCAGTTCACATTGATGTTAAGTGATCACTGCAGCCTATAGACACCCACACAAAGACCCAGTTCAAAATGCAGATGCGTTGCCACTCCTGAGGCCTAAGGTGTTATGCCTCTGTGCCGGAAATTACAGGGCCGTACATTATCACCTGACCGGAACACGATAGTGCTGAACACTACCATTTAGCGGCAAGTATATTAGGTAATGCGGTGGAGCCTACGCCCGCAAGCTCCGTCACTGGAGCTCGCGCTCACTTCTTACCACCAGTTAAAGAAAATGTAACAATCAGCAAGCAGACATATCAGTCATAATAGTAATGCTATCTCTATATTTACGTAGAAAAGTGAATACAACAGTATTCCTTTGAAATTGTTTAGAAAAATAAAAGTTCTGAACATCTAAAATTTATAGGACCTTGGAAATGTTTTTACGACTTTGTGACTTACAGCTCAACCACAAAACTTTTGCATGCTAGAATATTTTTGCTATAAAGCTCTGCAGACAAATTACGCTGAGGTCGTTGACATACTAACATCCGACTCATTTAATCGTACAAATTATCATAAACATTTCATAATCAGTTATTACGAAACTACAGCTTATCTGAACATATTAATATAAGAGACGGCCATTTTACAGATCAAAATAAGTCTTTAGTATTATTTTAATTATAAAACGTAACGTACAGTATCCAACAGTAAATATTGCACATCGATCTTAGGAAGGAGACGGCTTATTTCGGGTCTGTAGAGCGTTATCTCTTTCGCACCGTACCTATATGACGTTGTCCGACCATTTATACCGGACTATCAGTGCTTACGTAGGCAGTGCGTAGCAGAGATAGCGCGAACGACATAACGAACGAATGTTTCTACGAAGTTGTACCTAGCCGATTGTCTCTTGTGTCTCTATCCTAAGCTCGATATATTTCTTGAAGAGCACTGTACAGTATATATTTAAAAATCAATTGCTGTTCGCTAGTCTCGCTAAAACTCGAGAACGGCTGGACCGATTAGGCTAATTTTGGTTTTGAATGATTTTTGAAAGTCCAGGAAAGGTTTAAAAGGTAAAAAAATATGAAGAAATTAAATAGTAAAAACCACAATTTTATTTTCCCATACAAATAGTCCGTATCTATCAGACCTTTGACACATTATTTCATTCTGAGGCAACACAAAGTTTGCCGAGTCAGCTAGTTCAACAGTAAATATTGAACATCGAGCCTACGAAAGAGACAATCGGGTAGTTTCGACTTCGTAGAGCGTCATCTCTGCTGCACCCTGCTTACGTAAACACTGATAGTCCGGTATTGATCAAAACTTGATCAAAATGGTCGACAAACGTCAAACAGGGAGTTTTGGTGAGAACCTTGAAGGAGGCGTGTGGTGCTCTTATTTTATTTCGTTTTCTTGGTGTATTTTTGAGTTATATTAATAAAGTTGGTAGAATTTTGTTTGATACAGGTTTATTGCAGTGCCCGTGTTTAGTGAAATAGAATAACAGTGCGAAAACAAGACCTTTCAGGTTGCCTCCAAAACTTCATTGTAAATGTTCTGGTAAAGTCGCCATCGCTTTACTCGAATGTGACTCACTTGACTGACATAATAAATAATTAACTGACTGATTCTAACTTTAACGCTGCTTTAATACGAATATGAAATATCGTTTTACTTGACACTGGCAATATGTGTAATAGCGATGCCACTTTAAATTTAAAAAAAAAACTTCATATAGGGAAGGTGCGAAAGAGATAACGCTCTACAGACTCGAAATAAGCCGAAGTCTCCTTCCTAAGGTCGATGTACAATATTTCTTATTTGATACCGCAACTTCACGCCTATATTCTCTGAAGGGATAGGCAGTGATGGATAACCGTACCACCGATACGACAGTTATGTTTTGGCCCATGTAACACGTTTCAAACCTATTGACATCTCGGAGGACCATACCAAACTCCGTAGCTGGGAAACTAGAAAATATAAAAATGCCACTAGCACCAGAGATAAAGGATGGTAAACCTTTACCCCTGATATTCTTACCCGAAGTTCAAACTAAGGCAGGCAGCAGTAGAAGCCTGCTACAATTAGACTACTGAAGCGGTAAATTATTAAAAAAATAAGATTATTCCAGCAAAGACTCTTTCGACTTTTTTCGTTAATTTTTCAATACATAATTTCATTATTAAACAAATTCAATAGACCCAAAATTAGGCACTATTTATCTATATCACTGCAACAAAATCTCTTCTAGCAACATTAAAAGCGTAAAATGTAATGAATACGAGGCATCACGCCAATGTTCCATCCACAACAGTGTATCTAAAACATTATATTTCAAACAATATATTAAATTAACATACAGATAAGTTTGTATCGAGATGTTAGGAATACACAGTTTAATAATATGTGGGTGTAGCTCCGGCCTCGTTTGATTAATAGATTGGAATTAATTTAATTTAAACGATGGTTTGCCGCGGACATGGTTTTAGAGAATTCTGCTTTGCATATTCTATTATTGTAATAACTTATTATTAACACTCAACTTACATGTCCTAATCTATTTTTTTTTTAATGATTTGGTAAATTTTTACATGTAAGTGAACGATGATCATATTACCTGTTAGTAGTTACATTGAGGGTTGTATCCTGGGCACATTATAAACTAAACTGTGGTACCATGTTGCCAAAAATTACACCTCTCAAAGCTTAGGTAGGTACTTGGTTACTGTTTTTTTCCTAGATATGTACCTAATGAAAGTGGCAAATAAGTACACGGTTCATATTGATAACAGCTCAATGGTAGCGTGAGCTGTTGATGCAAAAGCCCAATCCTGAGACTAAATATGATGTAGAAATTACGGTGCAGATCTGATACCATCTAACCAGAATGCGATAGTGTTGAGCGCTATCGATTGGTAGCAGAAGGATTAGGAATTGCGATACGAGTAGTGCCTACGCCTAGAGCTCCGTCATTGGAAACTCCGTCAGTAAATTAATTGAACCGCTTTCGAACATCGCCATCCGATTTCTATAACAAATATGTATATTTCTAGAATAGCCGTTTATGTGTATTATAGGTACTGCAAAATATTTAAATTGAAATCAACACATCGCTTGTATTGGACTGTAAATACATAAAGCTCTCGAGCAGAGCGTCGAAATTCGAGTGTTTAATCGAAACTTTCTTTGCTGAATGATTCTTCTACATTAATCAATAAGTATCAAATAATTGAATAATAAAATTGTTTATTCCATAATTGACTTTTAAAGATAAACATGCAAGATGGTTTGAGAAAACTTAAAGAAATGTTTATGTATAGTGTGTATAAAAGCATCCACGATATATGTTTACATCTAGTGTGGGATGTGAGTGTAAACTTAATTATCTTATTTATTTATCTTTCCAGAAAAAATAAATCAGGCTGTTTGTGTGTATTTTACTCAAGAAGCATTTGTGCTGTAAAATATTTAAATTGAAATCAATACGTCGCTTGTATCGAAATGTAAATACACAAAGCTCTCGAGAAGATCGTCGAGATTCGAAACTTTCTCTTATTTGAATAAGTTTCAAATAATTCCATGATTGTTTATTCGATTTGTTCGTTTGTTTATCGGAATTTTATAAAGTTTCGCATATATTTATTTGTTTGATAATGAAGAAAAGGGTAGTGTGGTGCTTTTTAAAGAAACACTTGCAATATGGTAAGAGAAAACATAGGTATAGAAATGCCTTGCCATTTTCCACTCATGAAGTCTAAAAGTTTTTGTTTCTGAACCAGTATTTTGACGACTCGATTCATCCAGCGGCGTGTGACGATCACTCAAATCGAGGGTCGCGGGTTCAACCCCGCACCAACACTAATATTAGTATGGCCTACCTGTATTTGTAAGTGTTTGTCTATGTGTTGATTTGTCTACACACACACAAACACGTGCCTACGCCCGCGAGCTCCGTCACTGGAGCTCTACCACCAGCTCAATTATTTATTTGTCTGAACAGAAAAGTAAAATATTGTTAATATTCAATTATATCATAATGTCTCTCGTCAGCACGGGGTCCAATTTGAACCCCGGACCTTTGTCAGGCTTGCGCGGGGGGACATGGGGGGTCCAACACGTAGAGGCCCTTTCGAGAATTTTGATCTACTTTGTAATGGGTTATATTCGGCGGGACCTCTCTCTGGCTGCATCAATAGTTAATACAGACACAGATAGACCCCGCAGAATATAATGGTACTATTGTAATGATAAGTGATTCGCCAAACTTTGGGCTATGAGGGTGAACTGGAGGGACTAGCTGGCAGGGCCTATGGAGTGAGATCCGGCACCTGCCTATATTCAACATCTCTCATTATCGAATCCTACTTTAGGCAGGTGGTGACTCGCCTCTCCGTGGTGGGCCCCCCAAACAGCCAACCCGATGGTCGACGGGGGGCAACACTGTTGAGAGAGGCTGGGGGTGTCGAGAGGTGTGGCCCCGGTTTCACCATCACGGGCGAGTAATCTCGAGCTCGGCGCGGGCTTCCCCGCTATTATGCCTTTAGACACTTCCACCCCCGAGTGAATGGCTCTTGCAGAAATTTAGACAACAGCCTATTAACTAAATTAAAATTGACTGTTGTCTAATTAAAATTGGCCAGTCAGAGAATGAAGGCAAGCCAGAGGTGAGAGACCTGATGCTTTGTCCGGCCGTGGGGCGGACGAGGCGGGGCCTAGTTGATGATGCCCAGCTCGAGATGATGGTAAGGGGTGGTGATGGTATGGTGTGTCGCTACTCACCAACAGCTCGCCACAAGCTGCTCTGCCTCCATATAATTATTATTATGTGTGTATTTTACTCCAGAATTATTTATTTGTCCTGTTAAATATTTTAATTGATATCGCTTGTATCGAAGTGTAAATAAACACAAAGCTGTCGAAGGATGGAAGCCCACATGTTTTATATCTTATTCCATTTGAACTCTCTTTCCGTATTAAATTATAAACTTTTCTTAACTTAAATAATGCCACAATAAAGCAATATTTCAGAGTTGAAAGAAATTCAATTTTACCTTGGTGGGCCTTCTTTTATTATTTAATTAACCATTCTTCAGGCGCGGTTTGAACTTTTGCAGATTTAATTACAACCATTATTACTATAATAATACCTGATGATGTTGAATTAGGCAAGCTCTTTGTACTTTGGAATATAATGAAAAAAAAATACAACAAGAGAGGCGAGCTTGTTGAAAAAATAGTCAAACTAATCCAAAAATTCTACTTTAGATTTCTGTTAAAGACAATTTTTATTATTCATTTCAATAATCTCTAACTTGTGACTGCCTGGGTCTACCTCATAAAAAACTGTCAAATGAAAAACTTATGTCAGCAAAGACAAAGTATCAGTAGGCGAACTTGTCCCCTAAATAAGTTTGAACTTGTCAAAGAAACAACTTAATTAAATATTCATTCAAATAGTTTTCAAAACTCTTTCAAGTTGATGATCACCTGCCTTCGACCAGTACTCAAGTTCCAGAACATGTTCTAAATATAAATTAACAAACCAAACTGTGGTAATGCATAAAAATTATTTTTTTTACGCATGTAGGTACAGTCTTATCCTCTAAGGTGAATATTTATGGCATCAACTAATAAAAACATCTTAGGCTTATACGCAACCCACGATTTATGAACCATGTATTTGTGTTCCCCGATAATTTTATATGTGGTGAATCCTAGGTATAGAATTAATCCTTGAACCTTGATTGTTTTCCAAACCTCCCTGGGTAGAACGAAATCTCAGGCTAAAAGATTCTTACAGCTCAAATCCAAAAGTGTAACCGTGATTTCTGGTTACACAGAAATGTGAATAGTAGGTAATGGTTTCCCTTGATAAAACTTGCCGTCAGCTGCCTTCAATTCGAGTTTCATGCAAGTTTATGACGGTAAACTAGATTTGAGCGCTGTTTGAGAAGATCATCAAGCCAAACCCAAGAGCATCAACGTCCATTCGATAATATCTTAACTTTATCCTATTTTTTTGTTATTAGATAAGTAAAAACCTTCTCAGTCAAAAATCCTGAATAAACCATTCGAAACTCGATTCTGCTTTGCTGGACACCACAACACACAATAACGTTAAAATATACAGACTATAAGATTGCAAGTGGGACAGTGTCTAGCCTAAATAACCTTGAACAAGCCTGACCAGAGCTAAAGCCAAATCCAATCCATCAACCGAATCCAAATCAATTCACGAAACAAATAGCCTCAGGGTGTTATAAAGAAAGTAATGGCCCATTACATTACAGCAAGACAAAGGCCGGTTCATTGGAATTGTTTCACAATGAGAAGTAATTAGCGCGATGCTATGGCGTATTGTGAGATTTTGTATAAGAAAATTAAATTCGAGATTTGCGCCCATTGTGAGAGATTATAGTTACTTATGGGTAACCAGGTCAACCAGAAACTGGAGAAATGTATTGATTATTCGATTTGTAGGTTTGGGGGCAATTTATATTGTTAGATATACTTATCGCCTAGCACAGATTATGTTAAAACGTTTTAAATACCTACTCGTAAAATAAATAATGAAGTTCTGCTCCAGCTCCCGTGATCAAACTTAAGAAGTTTATGGCCTTGGTTACAAATCCTTTCGTTAGGCTGGGCTAGTCCAGAGGTTGCAGGTTCTAATCTCGCCCGAAGTCTAATTTTTCTCTCCATGTTTCTTTGATTCGTGAATGTTCCCAAAATGTTCACGCTGTTTACTAACATTCAATGACAACCGGACAGAAATTTGGCTTCAACTATATTTTTTTAATAAGTGAAGGTAGGCAGCTCGTCTCATCACGGCTCTTGTCTACTTCATCGGGCAACTGGCGAGGGCAAAGGGCTCTCAGTCTAAATAAATTTACACAACTGCCTAACTGAGACTCTTGTGGATTTACACTTTAGGACGTTGCGGGGCGACGCGTACGACATAATTATGCGACGTTTAACTCTTAAACTCTAGTCATCGGTTGGTAGCTGATGGTAACTGGAATAAGGCCGTGGCAGGTTCGGGGCGGGTAGATCGGATGTAGAAAATGCTCGTTGATCGTGACAATGGCCAACTTAATCTCATTGTCGGGCTCTTTTAAGACAAGACCATGCAAGTTCCCTTTATATACAACTTCCCCACGTTATATCCCACCACCTCCCATTCCCCTTCCTACCTTTCGGTATACGGGGCTAAACATGGGATATCAAGAAACACGTCTGCTAAACGTCTGCTTCCATGAATTTCTGGATCTCCCTACAAGTTATTTGTATTTAATTGTCTTTAATTTGTCCTTATTATGTTACCGCACAACACAACAAAAAAAACACACAGAGTACTTCGTGCGGTATGTTCGCGCTAGGATTTATAAAGAACTTGACTTTTTTATGTTATGGAAGTGGCAAACAAGCATGAAGTTCACATACATGTTAAGTGATGACTGCAGCCTATAGACACCCACACAAAGACCAAAGTCCACTGCTGAGGCCTAAGGTCTTATGCCTTTGTAAAGGAAATTACCGGACCGTACAATACCACCTGACCGGAACACGATCGTGCTGAACACTACCATTTAGCGGCAAGTATATTAGGTAATGCGGTGGTGCCTACGCCCGCGAGATCCGTCACTGGAGCTCTACCTCCAGTGACTTACCCCTCATTTTACTCAGCAGCTTAATTCAGTAACTTCCTGACGTTGTGCCAACGATGTGCAAAAGTGCTTCCCAACTTTAATCGTTGGACCAAGCGTTATCACCTCGCCTGGTCAGAGGATCGACCATTTTCGTCGGAGGAACATTAAATCCCGTTCTTTCAGAAGATTATTGCTTGCGCATTTAACTATTTTTTTGTTCTAGCGGAGTTCCGTTACGAGGCTGTGATCGTGGTGCACAAGGATCTGCCCATCAACAATCTAGACCAGCTGAAAGGCCTGAAATCCTGCCACACCGGAGTTAATAGGAACGTCGGTTACAAGGTGCGTTGATAGATTTCAGATATATTTATTATCATGATCTTGTTTCGGACAAATTTTAATGAAAACCATACCTAATACTTATTTTTTTCTCCTCAGCTGCGATTTTTTTACTATATTTACTTATACAACACAATTACAATTATATTTACTCATATTATTTAATAGAAAATAAAGGACTTTTTCCTTATATTTGACTTAAATATCGCGAATTCTTAATAAAACGCGCCAATGCAAAACGAAATACCAATTCCCGAATGTCAAACAATTTTGAATAAACGCGAAGCCCCGTGTTTTCATCTATAAAAAGAATTCGCAACCTTCAAATATTTGAGGTCAGTTCTAATATTTTTCAAATAAAATGTTTAACCTTAAGCTTCACCACGTCTCGTCTCATCCAAAGGCAATTTTATTCAAAATGGAATGTACGAAATTGTACTGAAGTTATTGGATAAATATTGGAGAAAATTTGGTTTTCGAAGGCTTATATTATTAAAACCGAATTTCTTGAATTTCGAATTTAGTTACTGAAATATTATTTTCAAAACAATTTGAACAAATGCATAGGAACTATACCTAATATTCTACGATGATTGATGTGGGCGCAAATAATGGAAGAAATTTAGCTATGGGAATCGCTATAAACGCCATGATTACAGCTGCACGTTTTGACTGCTACTGCTCTGATTAAGAAATCTGGAGTAAGAGTCACCACTAGCTACAAAATCACACACTCATAATACTTTTAAATTTTTTATATTTTTGTGATAACATCTTAGTATCTGGCCTCGTTTGACTGCCAAAATATAGACCTCAGAAGTCAACTTTTTTTTTATGTAATGTAAGTGACAAACATGCATGCAGTACACATTGGTGTTAAGTGATGACTGCAGCCTATAGACACTTACACAAAGACCAAGGTCAAAATGCAGATACGTTACCACTCCTGGAGCCTAAGGTGTTATGCCTCTGTGCCGGAAATTACGGGGCCGTACATTACCACCTGACCGGAACACGATAGTGCTGAACACTACCATTTAGCGTCAAGTATATTAGGTAATCCGGTGGTGCCTACGCTCCCGAGCTCATCTACATTGAGACGGATAGTTAAAATTATTTACGGCAAGCAACGGCAAACAGATATCGTAGATAAAATCAATAACCACCACATAACTTTTATCTGTATCTCAATGTCACAAACATGTCCCCTATTTGTATATATCTTATGTGTCCCTTTGCAACGCTCTTAGCCGAGGATCAGATCTACAGCACCCTTAGGCAGTTGCGCTAACTTTTATTTAGGCTGAGAACGTCCTCTGCGCTCACTGATTGCCCGATGGAGTAGACTATGCCCTCTCCAGACGTGCCACCTACATGGATCAATACCAACATAAAAACAACCAAGTCCATACCAATTTAATTGTTATACTATATCAAGATATTATCTGAGACAGTGGCCAAAAAGAAAGATAAATTTTCCATCCCTTTAACGAAGCATTTTTGTCTTGTCAATATCAACAGCTGTCGAAAAACTAAAATAAGAAAAATGTAACTATTTTCATGTTGTAAAGAAAAAAATGGCTTCAAGAGAAATCTCGGCCCGTATAAAAGTCTATGTAGTAATGTGGACTGGAATTCCTCAGCAAATTTAATAAAAAGGCGTAAGAAATGTCGCTACTGCCAAAATGAGATTTGTACGAAGTAAAAAGAATGACATTGACGATGTATTTCAACATCGGCGCTGATTGTATGGAACAAGTATTGAATGAAATTGCGATACATCCAGTACAAGTAATACTGGTATTGTCTATTGTACTTAATTTCGTCATAAAGAGGAACAACGCGTGTAAGCACTATACATACAAATAAATAAAATTGGAGTCTCTGTTTGTAATATAAAAATAACCGCTTTTTACTAAATGCGTATGTATGTATACACGGTACATATACCAAAACAACATTTTTTACAATTTTTGTCTGTCTGTTTGTTCCCGCTAATCTCGGGAACGGCTGGACCGATTTTGACGGGATTTTCACTGGCAGATAGCCTATATAAGGAGTAACTTAGGATTAATTTTATACTAGCTGCGCCCACGACTTCGGTTTTGATGGGGTTTATTATTGAAATAAAACTAGTTTTCGGCTTTATTTCGTGTATATTTTGACTCGACGTTTTGGTACCTTTTTAGCTTCCGTGATCTCGGGCGGACTGAGGTGAGATTTGCATCTGATAGCAGTTTGAAAAAATATTATTTCAAAAAATATAGTGTCTTAATGTACACTTAGTCCTAAAAAGAACCCCCATGCAAAATTTTAAACTACTAGTACTTGTAGTTTCTGGGATTTCGTGATGAGGGAGTGAGTGACCGACCTTACGCTTTTATATGTATATGTACATAAAGATTATATTTCTGTAGTACCTACCTAATTATGTACACGAATACTTATTTTATACACATCTGCCTACTATTTCAAAAACCACGTTAAATTGTATATTAAAACATATATATTTACTAAATATATCTTATTTTTTCTGCAAAATAAAAAGCCATACCAAAGCAAAGTCTTATAAGATTTAAACAGAGCAGCGCACCTTGTTCCGATCTTTAAACCTTCTTACCTTTCAGCGTGAATGCTTTAATTGCGCAGCAAACGCTTTGCATAAATCTGTAATAAACCACTTATCGCGGCCTGAAAGCCTTTTTATACCTCAAAGAAATTAAATACCGACTGGTAAGTCAAAGGCGTTTTACGAATATGTTGACGGTAATTCACTTTATGTATAGGTGTTCCCTATTATAATATTGTAGGGAACATTTGTATTTTGTACAAAATAGGGTCAAAAAATACTGCACCGATTCATTAAATTCTTCACCAATAGAATATGTTATCACTAAGAAACATAAGATAAGTCATTTTTGCGTAAATCCTAAAGCTACGCAAAGCGTTTACGAAATCAATGGTAGATACATAACTTTTGAAACTGCTTTCAGACAAAATTAAATGTTACCGTAGTCCAGGACTACGAAATTTGAAAAGCGGCTGAAACTCGGGTTGATTTTAATAATCGTTTTGGTTTAATATACGCGTGATAAATCCCCAAAAATAGTTTTATTTAAACATTAAAGTTATATAGTTTTAGGCGACAAACATTTGGGACCCATATATAAACTAATAATGTGGATATTTGATGTAAGTTACATGACATGCACTGCTTAAGCCATAGTTACAAGAGAAAAATGTATGATGGTATATCTTTATGATATCAAAAAAAAACGTTTCGTTCGCTTTTATATGGAAGCGAGAGCTGGGTATGCAGGAAAGAGCATGAAAGTAAGTTGAACGCGGTCGAGATGAGATCTTTGCGCAAGATCTGCGGTGTATCACTCACCGATCGCGTTCGTAATGTAAGAAAGAGACTTTGTGTGAATGATAGTATCGGTGTAAAAATGAAAAAAGGCATGCTCCGATGGTTCGGGCATATAGAAAGAATGTCGAATGAGCGAATGACTAAACAGATATACAATGCGAATGTGGATGGTTGCAGAGGCCCAGGAAGACCAAGGCTGACCTACCATGACCAAATAGGTCGAGTTCTGTCTGATGGTGGGGTCAAAATCTTAGGAATCGGCGTCCATGTATGAAGAGAATGATGAAGGTAGACGAGGCACGAGAGGTTTGTCAGAACCGGGATGTCTGGCGCTCTACACTCTCTGCCTACCCCGTTAGGGACCTGGCCTGAAGATACATATATAAAAAAATCTTAATAGCTATAGTCAGTCTATCTTTTATACAGAAAACATTATAGTTTAAATATTGGACAGTAAAATCATTTTAATTGGAGCTTACATCGCTAGTCCTTTATAACGCAGCAACGCCATTGTAATACGACTAACGATATATTGCTGATAATGGACAATATTACAATGTTAAAGGACCCAACAGACCTCTCAAGGGTGCTACAGTTCCCTCAGACCGTAACAGATTCCTATCGGTCGTAATCAGGTTTATGATGTCAATATTTAGGTCAAGTTTGTGTACGAAGGGTCGTCATTCAACGCCCGTAATGTAACCTATCTGAGGACAGAATGGGTATCTATTGTGGACCATCAAATAGAGTATAAAAGCCGAGACCGGTTTGGCTCAAGCTAACATTTTTATGAAATTGGACGAAATAACTTAGGTCCATCCATTTATAAAGGTTGGGTCCAAAAGTTTCTTTAACTCAAGATGTATATTTAACCGATTTATATCGGAACCTTTTTCGACATGGTCCATTTCTTCGGTGGAAATTTTGAAATAACAGCAAATACTAGTGAGCATTCTTTTTTTACCGATTTCATGAAAAGAGGTTTTATGTTGTACGTTTTTTTTTAAGTATCGCTGATTTTGAAACTTTTTGTCACGTTATACACTTCGAAATTGGTCCCATTGCCACTTAGCTAATTAGGATCTGATGACAGCATCATGGGAAAATCGAGTAAAACCCTAAAAAAATACTCTGCTCTAAACTATCAACATCTAATTGTTTTATATTATTTCGCATTAACACATGCTTGTGAAATATATTTTATTTTTAGAGAAAAATGGAAAGAAAAATTTGACTTCAGGCGAGACTCGAACTCGCGGCCTACTGGGAATCTAGTCCAGCCGCTCTTCCAATTGAGCTACTGAAGCCCTGCCCGATTTGTCAAATCTTTCCTTCACATCTATTGCATTGCTTTATGGTAGCAGCAGCGCCATCTATTACCAACTATGCTACATTTACACATTTTTTTAACATCTACATTTTTATGTATTAGTAGGTACTATATGTACCTATTACTAGCTGTGCCTGCGACTTGTTCGCGTGGAATAGTGACTGGGACTTTGGGCGGCGCTTTTGAATATACATTTTGGTTAATTTTAAATCATAAACACTATTGGGTAACTTAAAAAAAATCTTCTTTAGAGTAATGCTTTTTTTTTATGTAATGGAAGTGGCAAACAAGCATGCAGTTCACATTGATGTTAAGTGATGACTGCAGCCTATAGACACCCACACAAAGACTCAGGTCAAAATGCAGATGCGTTGCCACTCCTGAGGCCTAAGATGTTATGCCACTGTGCCGGAAATTACAGGGCCGTACATTACCACCTGACCGGAACACGATAGTGCTGAACACTACCGTTTAGCGGCAAGTATATTAGGTAATGCGGTGGTGCCTACGCCCGCGAGCTCCGTCACTGGAGCTTTACCACCAGTTAAACGCTGCTTCTCTTTACACGATATTAGACGTATGGCCATTGGGGATAGAAAGAAGCACCCAGGCTCCTAGGATTGCGAAAAATTGCTAATTATGTGTCTCAACGCGCAGTCGTGTAAGTGCCTTTTTTTTGGACAGCTTTTATAAAGTTTTGTAAAGTTTCAGTCAATTAGTGCTACTAACAGAGAATGAAAGATAAAAGATAGATCTATATATAATATATGCATTGCGTGAGAGCCGGCAGAAGTAAAAAATTGGATATTTACGTTGTGCATTTTTAACCACTAATGCCAGCAACACCACCACCATCGTCACCACCACCACCATCACCACCACCACTGTCACTGAAACACAATAACGCTAAACACTACCATTTAGCATGAATGAACAACGAGTTGGTTAATTTCAAGCTTAATAGTACCTATTTTTTTATTCAGGGGAATATGCGTTACGCATACCCACCCTGAGGGAGAGGGGTGGGTTAGGGGAGATCCACAAATTACGTGAGATGTTTAAGGGGGAGGGGGGGTCGAGTCAAATCTCATCTAATCTTACGTTGGAGAGAGGGGGGGTCTCGGCAAATATCACGCAATTTTTTTTCTTATTACAAAAAAACAACTACTATTTTGACCCATTATCCAGATTCTACATGCTTAAGATTTAAGCATAACTGTAATACGATTAAGATCATTCACTAATTCATTCGAAAGAAAATAATTTAATTCATACTTCGACGTTATACATTACTACTGACTGTCAAACTACCATATTTGTTTTATACCAAATAGTTCAATTTAATCAGAGTTTACGATACAGTGTAGCCCGTCCTTTGTTTTCGCGCCACTGTCAGCCGAACGCGCGGCTCGATGAACGAGAGCGTACGAGCTGAATGGCAGCGACACACGGACAGGTTCCAACCTGCTTTGCTTATTCTTGCAAATGTTTTACCCGACTCAGTATATGCTCTCACTAATTTAAAATGAGTTATCAAGATTTTTATAATGCATACGTCAAAAGATACGTCTATAAGACGAAAAAGTCCTGCCAGGACGAAGTGATAAAATTATGGAATACAGCGAAACAAAAATTCCCGAAGAAAGAAGAGTTAACACAACACATTCAACATGAGATTGAACGTCTTCTTAGGGAAGCCACTGATAGAAAAGTTCGGTCTACTTTAGCATTTCGTCAAAAGGTAGGTTAAATATATTTTGTTAAGAAAATTCTTTTTTTATACAAACTTTATTGTTACAATTAATAGCATAAAAAAAAATAATTAAAAAAAACTAAAGAACACGCTTTAAAAGCACATCAAATTAAAAAGTAAAAAATAATTCTTAAAATGAGTCAATAACAATAATAAACGAAAAATGCTAATATAATTGTGAAATAAATTTTAATGAAGATAAGTATAAACAACAAAAAATATATTTAATTGTAAAAAAAGTGTGGGGTGCTTTTTAAGATATCAAAATGATTGTCCTGCTCATATCTTTAATTATATATTTATAACTACCGACACCGTGCACCCCACGCTTTTTTTACAATTAAATATATTTTTTGTTATTTATTCTTTTCTTCATTAAAATTTATCTCACAATTATATTAGCATTTTTTGTTGATTATTGTTATTGACTCATTTTAAGAATTATTTTTTACTTTTTTACTGGTGTTCATAGTAAGTTATTTTGTGTTTATCTGTCTTTTTAATTTCATTAGATTCACTTCTTTATTATAATATTTTGATTTCAGAAAAATACTAAGATCTCTAGCAGTTATTTAATTCAGGCTGAGACAAGCACTGAGAGTGTTCCAAAAGTGGAATGTGCAGGTCAGATTCAGATCAATGATCATAATATTCAACACGCGAAATCTGCGGTTCAGGATGAGATTAATGACCAGCAGTCAGAAGATCAAGATTTAGACGTTGGTCCTCAACCGGCAGGTTAGTATTCGTCTTTTTTTCTATAGGTGACGTTCTTAATTTTTTGCTATTCTAAATTAAAATTTTCTGCATTATACAGGCGCTTCGAAACGGAAAAATCAATCTCTTGTGCCAGCCCACGCCGAAGTGAACTGCATATGATTCTTCACGACCGTTTTCTGCCACCTCCATACCCTATCACTCAGATTGATGGACATTTGACAATTCCGGACTTTAAAGAGCATGACGGAAAGTCATTTGCTCCATTTCTAATACGCCACTGTCTACCGATTCAACCACTGAATGCCTTCATCAGCACACCTTATGATCTCTATTGCCCAAGTGTACGTGATGATTTAGAGAAAAGATGCTGCAGTACATGCGGCATTTACTTTGCATCTATCACAAGAGCTGCAGAGCACAGGCGAGTAGCCCACATTGCACCAGCTAAGCAAGCGCGTATGTTCCGCAAAGTGCGACCCTCACGGATTGTTACAAGACGAGCTAATGAGTTACTGTGCGCAAGTGTCAACGGCTTAGAGTGGCTAGAGGAGAACGAAGTTGAAGGAGCAGATGATTTTATTGAAAATCATATGGACATGTTGGTTCCAATAGTCTCTCTTGAGACCACGCATGATTCTCCATGGACTGAATTAGAGTAGATCTTTTTTTTTAATCGCATTAGTTACGATTAAAGTATTTTATTGTTAAATTTTTATTACACTTATAACTCAGCAATATTGATTACTAGTCTTAACTAGTCGTAAATAAAAGTACGAAGCAATTTTTTTTTTCTTTTTACAATAAAACTCCAACACGTTTACATATTTAAGAAACGCACATTTTGAAAAATCTCACGTGAGGTTGGGGGATGGGGGAGGGGATTGAATAAAATCTCACAACATCTCACCAGGAGGGGAGGGAGGGACAGAAAATTCAAAAAAACACCTCACGTAATTTGTGGATCTCCCCTTATGTGAGACTCCGGACAAAGATAAAGACGTCCATCTACCTCTACTAAAAACCCCTGGGTGTTCCGACTCGTCCGCGCCAGGTGGCGGGGTCACGGGAACGCTCTAGCCCACACCCGCGACCCCGCCGGCGGCCGCCCGCAATCAGGCCCAACTCACGAAAAGGGAGCCCTTCGGCTCCCGGCCGCGCTAGGGACGCGCGGAACACATGCACGCCAACCAGCTCGGAACCCATTTCATCCCGGGCGATAGACGTCCCCTAGTTCATCACCCGAAGCTTAATAGTACCTAAGCTATTTTAACCGACTTTAAAAAGAAGAAGGTGTTCAATTCAATTTTACTGGTGGTAGAGCTCCAGTGACGGAGCTCGCGGGCGTAGGCACCACCGCATTTCCTAATATACTTGCCGCTAAATGGTAGTGTTCAGCACTATCGTGTTCCGGTCAGGTAGTAATATATGGCTCTGTAATTTCCGGCACAGAGGCATAACACCTTAGGCCTCAGGAGTGGTAACGCATCAGCATTTTGACCTTGGTCTTTGTGTGGGTGTCTATAGGCTGCAGTCATCACTTAACATCAATGTGAACTGCATGCTCGTTTGCCACTACCGTCAGATAAAAAAAAATCGCCTGTATTATTTTTTGTGTATGTTACGCGATTATATTTATTTTTTACCAGATCCCACTGACGATGCTTATGAAGAGATCCATATTCCCCAAGATGACTGACCGCACGATCTCCCCCAAAGAGAACGAATTGAAAGCACTCTCAACATTCTTCAAGCAATCTTGCATCGTTGGGAAGTGGTCTCCTGATCCCAAGACCACCGCTGCTTGGAGTGAGTAGAAGACTTTTTTAAAATGTAACTAACGTGGCAAGCGAGCAAGCAGTTCACATGGAGGTTAAGTGATGACAGCAGTCTATAGACATCTATGTAAAAACTGTGGTCAAAATGCAGATACGTTGCCACCCTTGAGACCTTAGTTTTTACGTCTCTGTGATAGTTATAACGAGGCATCTAACTTTTTTTTAATGTAATATAAGTGGCAAACAAGCATGCAGTTCACATTGATGTTAAGTGATGACTGTAGCCTATAGACACTTACACAAGGTCAAAATGCAGATGCGTTGCCACTCCTGGCATAACTGGACATATCCATGTACATTCCCAAACTTCGAGTTACTGATAAACTTCGTAAAAATGGTAAATCCCAAAAGAAACATAGATAAATTATTTGACACCTTTATTTCTGGTAGACCCCGACCCGGGAATCGCACCCAGGATGCTGCCGGAAGACAACTGAGGCAGTTAAACCCTCGCTCTACTATTGTTGTTTAAGATAATCTTAATTGTTTTTACTATGATGACAATATATCCACTAATGGGTGAGCTGTCAAATTGTTAGGACATACTTTACCCTACCCTCGTCAACGACACAATAAAATCGGCGGTTCTTACCCTACTGAGTTGCCAACTATTGCGAGGACGTAAGCCTTTGTGATTACCAGGAATTTGATTAGGGATTCCATTAAGCAAGGAAAAAGTGTGTTGGGAAGAAAATGGAAAGGTCTCGTCGTTGTCGTAGATTTTCGCTTTGTATTTTACTGATTTTGATATTTAAGCTTGCTTGCTTAGCTAACCGGCAATGCGGTAGCTTAGTGGTAAAGCGGCTGGATTGGTTATCCTGAGGTGGTAGGTTCAATTCATCCCCGATGTCAATGATATATACGGCCCTGTAATTTAAATGGCCGGCACAGAGGCGTAACACCTTAAGCCTCGGCCGTGGCAACACATCTACATTGAATTCTCTAATTTCATGTTGTCAGTCAACCGAACAATGGCGGTAGTATAAATAAAAACGCGTCCCGCGATAAAACTACCGCTACTCCGTTCACCAATCCGCCTGCCAAGAGTGGCGATTATGGCATATTCTCCCCAAATGACGCACAACACTGTTGTGAGCGTATTTGGGGAAAGCTTTGTCCAGCCGTGGACGTCTATCTGCTGGAGTGATGATGAGATGTTTATACATTACAGTATTACTTACCATCAATGTACCTAAATTGTATGTCTGTTTTCCAAAAAACAAATCTATCTACATAAAAAAGAGCTTACCTCAAAACATTCAATGATCAATGAAGGGATGATCATGATTTATTTTTATCAATATTATTTCACAACAGAGGGCCAGTACAGTCAGCTATGTGCACTATGCGAGCACCCGGATAAGTGCGACTACCCGGACAACTACAGCGGCTACGAAGGCGCGTTGCGTTGTCTTGCGCACAACGGCGGCGAGGTCGCTTTCACCAAAGTCATCTACGTCCGCAAGTTCTTCGGGGTAAGTTTAAAAAACAAAAGGCTGCACGCACGAAAGTATCACCTTTCGCTTGAGCCGAGCCATAGAGCCAGTCGCGGCAAACCGGAGGGGAGTAGCCATAACGTTTATTACCGATGCAAAACAGTCTGTCATTTTTTGCGGGGATTTACCCCGTGTGACACAAACTCACACTACAAAAATCATCTATTACTACGAAACTCACACCTAGACTTAAACAAAATGCATAAACAATTTCACGCACACATTTAAATATCTGGGCGACAGGCATAGGCATTTAGACAACCCGGTTAGTCCAGCGGTGTGAAACCATCATCTGATTCGAAGGGTCGCGGGTTCGATCCCCGCACCGGGACAAATATTTGTATGGCCTACAGATATTTGTTTCGGGTCTGGGTGTTTGTGTATGTGTTGTATGTGTACAACGGCACCCACGACACAGGTTTATACCTACTGTGGGGCTGTGAGTGTAAGCGTATTTTATTTATTATTTATTATAGGCCCATTTGGTCTTGTACTTTGACAGAGGGGAAAGTCTCATATGGCTACTCCCTTCCAGTAAGGCGCGGCCGCAGCCCGTGTTGCTCTATGAGCCGAGCGTAGTGAGAGCGCGAAACAAGCGATAGAGAGGCGGGGTAGATACTGAACAATCACAAATTCTCAAATTCTCACGCGAATGAAGTCGCGGGCACAGCTAGTCGATAAATAAAACTATAATGACATGTTTTACTGGTGGTGGAGCTTCAGTGACGGAGCTCGCGGGCGTAGGCACCACCGCATTACCTAATATACTTGCCGTTAAATGGTTGTGTTCAGCACTATCGTGTTCCGGTCAGGTGGTAATGTACGGCTCTGTAATTTCCGGCACAGGGGCATAACACCTAATGTCTCAGGAGTGGCAGCGCATTTGCATTTTGACCTCTGGTCATTGTGTGGGTGTCTATAGGCTGCAGTCATCACTTAACATCAATGTGAACTGTATGCTTGTTTGCCACTTTTAAAACATTAAAAAAAAATGTTGATCACGTGACCAAACACTGAGAGCACCAGCGCTAACAGTACGAAAATGGTGAAGCTTATGTTTCTGTAGGACACCTGCCGCAGTATATTGTAACGGAACAAAATTCTCTTCAGTACTGCCACAATGGTCATGGTGTAGGTATATCGGAACACCGTAAAAATCAACATAAACCCCCTGAACATAGGCCTCACCATATGTAAGCAGCTGCATCATTGATGATTCACAAATAGCTCGATTCATAGCAAATTTTACTTACATCTGTCATACATTACCAACTTGTCTCCCTAGATCGTCAAATGGAAAATCTGCCCTCTTTATTTTTTTAGGATGCCCTTGCTCATGAATATTATCAAATTTTCCAAGACATGGAGGGTGTTAGGGACGGAGATGTGTTCCACCCTCACTTGAGAGTCTAGCCGTGATTAGTGCTGCCCCAACTTCGCACGGGTGCTATGTTACCTATATTAATGACGAATATCGCAATATCCGTCTTAGTGAGCACCTACGTCCTAAAAAGTACCCTCATGCAAAATTTAAAACTCCTGTTACTTGTATTTATTTATTTATTTATTTACTCTTTTTATGCACGAAGATGGTGGACATAAAGGCGGACTTAATGCCACTAGGCATTATCTCCCAGTCAACCTTGTATGTACGTATCTCCACGTCAGATCCCTATGGGATAGGCAGAGAGTGTGGAGCGCCAGATATTCCGGTCCTGACACACCTCCCGTGCCTCATCTACCGTCATCACACGCACGCCGATTCCTAAGACTTTTGACCCCACCATCAGACAGGACTCGACCTATTTTATTACTACTTGTAACTTCTGAGATTTCTTGATATGTGGCCCTTTCCTACCAGAATCCGCTTTAAACCAAGATTAAGAATAAGTTGACTTCCTCTTACGCAAATTCGACGTCAAAATATTTAAATATTTTTTAATATTGTCCAAACAGCTTCCAGTAGGAACCATCCCAGCCAGTCAATCATCGGAGAATCCGGACGAGTTCTCGTACCTTTGCGTCGACGGGTCCAAGGTGCCAGTCAGACAGAAGGCCTGTTCCTGGGCAGCCAGACCCTGGCAAGGGTTGCTGGGACATAACGACGTCCTAGCTAAGCTGACGCCACTAAGAGAAAAGATCAAGCAATTGGCTAATGCTGGTAAGATTACTTTTTGTATAAGACTTGCTCAACCGGCAAACGTCGTTCTGACAACTTAAAATATTTTTTTAAAAGCAGGCAGGTCTCGTCATCGCTTTGAGCGCGTTACTCAATTTTTTAATTTTCCAGTCGGCATCTTTTTGCGGCAACTTCTAAACATGCGCACCTAATAACAATCCCCAGACCAAAGCTACTGCAACGAGAATTACATGTTACAGAGTAACTCAACAAAAAATACTCCGGGGAGAAACTTTCCTATCAACCGTAACGATTGAACGAACCCTGCCTGCCTCGGGCATCGTTATCCCCTTTGATTAATTCACTCTGAACATGTGGTTTTGGTTTTAAATTAATATATAAGCGTGGAAAATGAAACATGGGTATTTTGTTGTGAATCGTTGATAATGTGTTCAATTTATACATACTTATGTACAGGTTTTAATCAGATACGTATAGTTTTTCAGTTCCGTTTTGATTTGGGTTCCTAAACTTACTTTATGATAATATACAATTATAGGTACCCACATAATATTCGGATATTGCGCGCGTGTGAGGTCTCGGACAAAGGCTAGTTTTTAATATTTAACACGAAACAATTTTGTTTATATAATGATATTATCTCTCAATAAGTCAGACATTTTTACAACCAGTGTTCCAAACCAAGGTAACCTGAACAAGGACCATTGCATTTTGGACCACTTCAGAAATATATAGCATAAAGTCCCGTTTATTCTGGCCTACATTTCTCATAGTCTACTGCCGTCCTCTACTGGTCATTTAGCCTCTCCCTGAGTACGCCAACTATCCCGAACAGTTCGTATCCAACTGACTCCAGCCACTATACTTAAATCATCGCTCCTAAACGTCCATTTCAGCTTAAGTCTCTCCGGCGGCAATCGACTCTCTTGATAACATGACCGGTTCATTCCCACATTTGCCTCTTTAAGTTTCTTATCCTACGACAACCAGCAACGTCGGTCACTTTGGTTCTTTAGCAGACAATCTCAATTCGAATCTTATGTGCTCAAGAAACTCCGAATATAGCTCGCTACGTCGCTCGCAACTCCCAAATGAAGATATAGTAAATACTCAAATCTACTGGCTTCATCTTCTAATATATAAAATTATCGTGTCGCAGTGTTTGTAACAATACTCCTCCGAAACGGCTGGCCCGATCATTATGAAATTTTATGTGTGTATTTGGCAGAGAATCGGTTGTAGTCTATTTTTTTATATCCCTAAATGATGAAGGCTGAGGTGTGATACATTTAATTTTTTTATATCCCTAAGGCGATACGAAGTTCGTCGGGGGAGCTAGTCATATAATAAAAAATAATTTTACTTACATACCTACAAGTTTGTACGGTACCCTCGGTGCGCAAATCCGACATGCACTTGGCCGCTTTTTTTTAGACATATACCTATAATACGTTTGATTAGGCGCAGCAACGAAACCGGATTGGTTCACGAACGTGCTGGGCCTGTCGGAGAAGATCCACCGCGTGGCTGACAATATGCCAATCAAGCCGGTCGACTATCTGCAGAAGGCTAACTACACCGACGTCATCGAGCGAGGCCATGGACCACCCGAACCGGTTGTCAGGTATTGACTGACTACTATTACTATTGACTGATTTATGCTTTTTAGGGTGCCGTACTTCGGAAGGAAAAATGGAACTCTCCTTTGTCTGTCCGTCTGTCACAGCAAATGCTACAAAACTACTGTTCCGATTGAATTGAAATTTCGCACTCATATGTAAATCGGTGGTTAATATGTAAATGGTGGTATCATGCACGTGAATATGCACGTATAAAGAAAATAAATAAAAAACGTAACTTCATGCCTGTAATCCAAGAAGGGGTAGGCAGAGGTAAATGCATGCATTCAAGCATACATGCAAACACCCACGATTCACCGGTTACGTTTTAACCCATGTAACAGGTGGCGAACCTGTTAATATCTCCAGACTCATTCATTACCAAACTATATCGGTTGCTTAACTAGCATAGTTGGTAATAGATAGCGCTGCTGCTACCATAAAGCAATGCAATAGATGTGAAGGAAAAATTTGACAAATCGGGCAGGGCTTCAGTAGCTCAATTGGAAGAGCGGCTGGACTAGATTCCCAGTAGGTCGCGAGTTCGAGTCTCGCCTGAAGTCAATTTTTTCTTTCCATTTTTCTTTAAAAATAAAATATATTTTACAAGCATGTGTTAATGCGAAATAATATAAAACAATAATTACCAAACTGTTCGGCGTTTGTACTGGGAATCTGCCAGAAAATGAAATAATCCCAATAGAACCAGAGATTTTACACCGTTATCTCTGATAACCCCCGACATGGGAATCGAACCCAGGACCCCGGTGTAGTAGTAGTAACCTGCTGTGACTAGGCTACTGAGGCTGTTTAAAGCATTTGGGGCATGCACTAGGGGATTTTATGCAAACTATAGAGTGACATATCGGGAGACAAGCCTTACAAATACCTTGAAAAAAAAATGTTATTATAAAACCCAAGAATTATAGGAAAACCTATAAGCAGTCTACGATATTTGAAGTAGGCACCTAACTTAAAAAAAAATATTCGGAACCCTCAGCTAAAACGTCCACTTCGAACTTGAGCGGTTTTTCTAAAAAAAGACTTACATTTGAACCTATAACTGTATTCTAATTAGATCATTAAAAGGGAAAACTATGCGTTCAGTTTCCGACTGCTGCAGAGTTAATTAGCAAACAAAGCATGAACGGAGTCAGAAATAGATTGATATTCTTTTTATACATTAAAGCATAGGTTAGAGCTATAGGCAACTATTGAAGCATGAATAATTTGACATTTTAGTAAAATGCCATTACTAAGGGGATCTTTAATAAACTACCCTATCATTGGAAATATATCTGTGAACAACATTGAACTATATCACAGGTTAAAGACCGTATTATACTGTGGCTATATTGAGCAATGTTGAATATAGATTTAAAAAGATGAATTTAACTCACAAGACATCATTAAGAAGGTTGCTGCATAGCTAAATAAACTTGAATATGTCATACATATTACTCTACTATAAGACTATTTTTTAATATGATCAGTGTTTGTAACCAAACGGCTTGACAGATTTTTATGAAATATTTATGAATATTCGGTAAGTCTGCGAATAAACTATTTTATGCCGCTAGGGTAAAACATAGTTATCTGGGATACCTAGTCTCACTCAAAAAGTTAGCTAGAGACGAAAAAATCTACTAGAGAAACTTACTATAAGTAATAACATGTAGTATCAATAAAAGTCGATCAACAAAATTGAAATTTGAAACAAACCTTAAAAAAATCAATTAGTAGATAATGTAAAGCTTACACGGAAATTAAAGAAAAGATATTGTGTTAGTCGCGCTGTACTTTATAGCCTATTTTAATCTGTAAATATACATTTCCATGTCGAATATCAATAGGGGTCCAATTAGATACATCTCTTTTGGACCCTTTCGTGCCTAATAACGATTTAGTGATTATATGAGAAACTAGATACGAGTAGTTATGAATTTTCAATGCGATAAGTCAAAACTTATCAAATAACTAACCGTCAGCTATAAATTTCAAGTCCTAGGAGTCTTGGTCGAGATAGTAATATCCAATCAACAGTTGGAGAAATTAAGTCCGCAAACTTTAAGTGGTGTCAGTGGGACAGTTCTCATTGAAACTTCTGCGTGTCTGTGGTAACAAGTATTTGTCTTCGGTCCAGTTAAGAGTTATATTGCCTCGTCCCGTAATAAGAAAACTTGTAGCAACTTGAAATTGAAGAGAAATGTCCGTATTAATGATCATGTCAATTCTAATACTCGTAATGTATCATATAATAGATTACCTTAATAAATAACTGTAGCTTTTCCCAAACATAGAGCAACACCGGAGGGGAGTAGCCATATGCAGGTTTTCCCCTCTGTCAAAGTACAAGTCCAAATGGGCCTTTACCTGTCGCCTAGATGTTTCAATGTGTGCGTGAAATTGTTTCTGTATTTTGTTGAAGTCAAGGTGTGAGTTTCGTAGTAAAAGACGATTTTTGTAGTGTGCGTGTGTGTCGTACGCATTTCCCCCCGCAAAAAATGACAGACTGTTTTGCATCGGTAATACACGCTATGGCTACTCCCCTCCGGTCCGCCACGACAGGTGGGCCGAGTTGCTCTATGTTCTCAAACAATATACATATATATTTTAAATCAACTTATCCTATTAGAAAATCTAAACATTACTACACTCTGCTGTACCCTATCACGACTACATTTTTTCCAAAAGCAAGCAGATATTGTGATACCTACCTAAGAAACTTAAAAAAAAACGGAAAGAAAACTTGGCTGGACTGGTCATCCTGAGATCGCAGGTTCAATTGCTGCCCGCAGTCAAACTTTTCTTTCCGTTCTTTCTTTAATTTTTTAAGTTCACTCGCATGTGTTATTGCGATAAATAAATAGTACAGACACCTACCTAAATAAACGTAAACAAAATAACATATTTTGTGATATAGGCGTCACCGTGTTAGCTAGATTACTTGCCACTAGATGACTAGATGATAGAGTTCAGCGCTATCGAGTTCCGGACTGGTGGCTGTACTGTTCCGTAATTTGTGGAATAATAACTTAAACACCATGTTTATTGATTTTTATACAGATGTTTATAGGCTACAACATTCACTTAGATACCATCAGTGTGAACTGTATGCTTGTTAGCCACTTCATGATGTAAAAAAAACATTAATCGAAATCATTCCTACCTATTTTTTTTTATATTAACAGTGTTCTTTTTTTGTGTTATAATGTCAATGCTTACATAAATATTGTTCTTTTTTTTTGTCGTACCAACCTACTTGTATTTTAAATGTTTATTTTTTTTTCTATTGTTTTTCTATGCAGTATTTGATCGGCTGCGCCAATAAATGTTTTTTCTTCTTTCTTCTATTCTTTCTTCTTTCATTCCCAATTGAGGAATTGAACCAGTGGTGCCCCAAACACTGGGCAACTTCTCTATTGGAACATACTTAATATCACTTATTCCCCTTCCTGGGATTTCAAATTACAAACATAATAATAATAATAATGGCAACCCATTATACGTCCCACTGCGGGGCACGAGTCTCTCCCCTTTTTGGAGGGAGGCCTGGAGCTTACTCCACCACGCTGCTCCAATGCGGATTGGTGGAGATATGGGTTAGTGGCCAACCCGCTGTCGGATGTTTTCAAACCGCTTATAAGGCCTCCGACAAGGTTTAACGACTGCTATCTATCGACAGCAACCGGGACCGACGGCTTAACGTGCCCTCCGAAGCACAGAAACGCGCATTTAATTTGCCACTAGCGGTCACCCATCACACTACCCAACCGCGCCCGTAGTGCTTAACCGAGTGGATCGCTTTTAAGATCTACTCCAGCCGCCGGGCTATGCGCGCTTCCAATATACATAATAATAGGGGCCTACTATCTCTTTACGACGAAGGAGGATCTACAATAGAGAAGATACTTAAAACGTTAAAACAATAGGTCATAAATAAAAACACAAGAAGTGATAGGAACACAATTCGAAAGATCTGAAAAGATTTTCTTCTGGTTATTGCCGAACTTATTAAGTCTAAAATAACAAGTCAAAGAGTGGGTACTTAAATATTTTCGCAATAAAATTGTTAATTGCATATTTCAAAGAGCAAAATTACCATTTTATTAGCTGGCATAGGTATCCAAGCTTTAATCTTCCCCAGGTTTAGATAGTCTCTTGACACACTAACCTATTCCGTTTGATCACTCTGTGCGTGATGATGTCTCGAATTACACATAACCCTTTGAAAGACGCCCTTTTCATTACAAGTAGATATTTTTTTCAGCATGAATTTCAAGTACCAAAGACTGGGGCCGCTTTGATCTTTTTATGTACCGGGTATCGTGTTTATATTTAAATTCGACGAAACTTTTTTTCCTATCTATTCAAATAGATTCGGGCATAATCTGCCGGTACGGTATACCTACATAAATTTTGTTACGTTTTGGTATATTCACTTTGTGTTCGCTGAAAATATTTATGTAACTCTTTTATCTTCACACCAAGTCAGCAGAAAGCGTGAGTATCAAAAGTATCAGTCCTGACGCACCTTCCATGCTTCTTCTAAATTCATCACTCTCTTCATACATGCACGCCGATTCCAAAGACACTTGACCCCACTTTCTTCACTATTTGGTGAGGGCAGGTCGTATTGCTCGCATGTTTTTATCATTCGCTCAGTGGACATTCTCTCTACATGTCCGAACCATCGAAGCGCATATCTTTTTTACATTTTTACACCGATAATACTTTGGTATTAAGGCTTTGTGTGAATGAGAATTCGTAATAAACGAATGCAATCGGTGAGCGAAACACCGTCCACCTTGCGCAATTATATTCGTCTCGACTGTATTATTTCTCTCATGCTCTTTCCTGCATACCCAGCAAAAATATTATATTTACATTTTAAAAGATTTTGCATTTGCATCGTGGCTTTTAATTTTGCTGAGCTTTGGGTAGGAATAATTGCTTAACAGTTACTTAAAACAAAACACGAAAATGCACTGTTTACTGTAATTACACCTACACCCAACTCCGTCCTTGCATCATAATTTGGTAAAACGCTTTCATGAAACTAACATAGCGCTTCTACTACACTAAGTAAATTAAAACTTTAAAACCCCTTTTATGCAGTTTTATCACGAGTATGTATGCACGTTTTATTAAAAACGTGCATACATACTCGTATATCTCGTTTCGTTGATGAATCAAAGAAGCAAATGGGGAGTTTTCATATCTCGATTTCTATCTAAGGAAAGTCCGAAATCCGACGCATATCTCTCTCCATTGTCCTCTGCGTGCCATTGAACTTTCTTATGACAGCCATAATGAGTGATCATTTTTTATGTAAGGAAGCTGGCGAACAAGCAGCTCACATTGATGTTAAGTGATGCATCTACACAAAAACCAGACGTCAAAGTGCAGATGCGTTGCCACACTTGCCACCTCTATGACCTAAGTTGTTATGTCTCTGTGATAGTTATGACGGGGCCATACATAACCATCTAACCCAAACACGCTAGTGCTGAAACTGCTGAACATGATCATTTGGCGTCTGATAGATTAGGTTTTTTTTTATGTAATCGAAGTGGTAAACAAGCATGCAGTTCACATTGATGTTAAGTGATGACTGCAGCCTTTAGACACCCACACAAAGACCAAGGTCAAAATGTTGATGTGTTACCACTCCTAAGGTGTTATGCCTCTGTGCCGCAAATTACAGGGCCGTACATTACCACCTGACCGGAACACGATAGTGCTGAACACTACCATTTAGCGGTAAGTATATTAGGTAATGCGGTGGTGCTTACGCCCGCGAGCTCTTGCACTGGAACTCTACCAATCATCACGTTTCAGTTCCGAATGTCATCACAATTATTGTTACTAGAGTTTTTGTCTCTATTTGCCCAGACTATGCGTGACGTCGAACGTAGCTCTGGCGAAGTGCCGCGCCATGTCTGTGTTCGCCTTCAGCAGGGACATCCGCCCGAAACTCGACTGCGTACTTGAAAGCTCTGAAACCGATTGCTTACAACGGGTACGTACCTATGAACCATACTGTTATTCTAGGTAATTGTGGAAATGCCGCTGTGTTTTTCCTGAATTGTAGAAAACTTGCGCGACTGGGATTTCATTTCTCCGTCTACGGAGTGATTGTGAGACTTTATCTCAGACAATGCAACATATGCTTCAATATCCGTTGCCGCTCTTGATCCCAATTTCGTGAAATCTCTTTATAATCCAATCATTTAAACGAAAGGGCTGGGGACTTGTAGTGATAAAGTCTTCTTTCAAAGCTTTAGATCCTTTCTTTATATTTTTAGTTGAGCTCACGCAACGTTGCCTTGCCATTGAAGATATTGAGGGCGCTGCAAGCGATGGGTCTATTGGAAGGTCACTATGCGCGGCTGGTGTGAAGAGTCGACTGCGCTCGCGCATCGCCATGTTGCCAGGACAATTTGAACCACGCAACTTTTCTTCTGACCTTATACGCCTATTCATAGACCTATAATTTAAAGTATTTCCTACTCTTTAATTTTATTTTTTTTCTGTAAGTAACCTTTGAATGCGATACTAGCGCCATATTGTTTCAATATTGAGTGAACTCATGTGATTGTGTTAATTAGTTGTCTGGATAAAAATGCTACCCTTGACGCGATTTTCAAAGCCCAATATTGTGTGGTTATTGTGTTTGAAATTTGTTTGCTATTGAGTTCCACCGAATAAAGAAAGTTAGCTGGTGGTAGAGCTCCAATGACAGAGCTCACCACTGCATTACCGGTGGTCAGTCAGGTGGTCAGTCCAGGTAGGTCAGTCTTGGTCTGCCTGGGCTTCTACAGCCATTTACTTTGTATATCTGCTTAGTCATTCGTTCATTCGACATTCTTTCAAAAGTAAGCGTAAGTTTTTCTTGACAAAGACATTTTATAACACAGGTCCAAGATAACGCAGCAGATTTAGTATCTGTGGACGACATGAAAGTAGCATCGGCTTCCAAAAAGTACAACCTTCATCCCGTGTTCCACGAGGTGTATGGGCAGGCCAAAACGCCCAACTACGCTGTCGCCGTCGTCAAAAAAGGCTCGCAAGTTAACAAGTTGGAAGATTTGAGGGGGAAACGGTAAGGCTTTCTCTGATTTCTATCTTAGCTAGTGGCTTATTTAGGCACCACGATGCTCCAATGCGGATTAGTGGAGATACGGGATAGTGGCCAACCCGCTGTCGGATGTTTTCAAACTTTTTACTGGTGGTAGAGCTCCAGTGACGAAGCTCGCGGGCGTAGGCACCACCGCATTACCTAATTTACTTGCCGCTAAATGGTAGTGTTCAGCACTATCATGTTCCGGTCAGGTGGTAATGTACGGCCCTGTAATTTCCGGCACAGAGGCATAACATCTTAGGCCTCAGGTGTGGTAACGCATCAGCATTTTGGCCTTGGCCTTCATGTGGGTGTCTATAGGCTGCAGTCATCACTTAACATCAATGTGAACTGCATGCTTGTTTGCCACTTCCATTACATAAAAAAAAAAAAAACCGCCCATAAGGCCTCCGACAAGGTTTAACGACTGCTATCTATCGATAGCATCCGGGACCGACGGCTTAACGTGCCCTCCGAAACACGGAAACGCGCATTTTAATTTGCCACTAGCGGTCACACACCCGACCGCGCCCGTGAGTCTTAACCGAGTAGACGATCTACACCAGCCGCGAGGCCAAGCAAGCTTCAAATGCGCCTCCCCCTAAAAAAAAGGGGAGAGACTCGTGCCCATCAGTGGGACGTATAATGGGTTGCCATTATTATTATTAGTTAACGTATAATAATAACAATACAATAATAATAATAATTTCACTCGTGGTAGAGTTCCAGTGTAGGAGCTCGCAGGCACCATCGCATTACCTAGTCCATCCTAGATACGTATTATCCTTAACTAGAGGGTAATGTATGGCCCCGTAAAAACTATTATCGAGGCATAACAACTTAGGCCTCAGAGGTGGCAACGCAACTGCATTTTGACCTCTGGTTTTTGTGTAGATGTCTAAAGGCTAAGTCATCACTTAACATCAATGTGAACTGCATGCTTGTTTGCCACCTTAGTTACAAAGAAATACTGTTACTTACACTCACAACTCCACACAAGGTATAAACCCACAAGTGTATATATACCTACCTCTATAGTCGTTGCCGTTGTACTTACACACACAACACATACACAAACACCCAGACACGAAGCAGATATTTATAGGCCATACAAATATTGTACCCGTGCGGAATCGAACCAGCGACCCTCGAATCAAGCAATCGCCACACACCGCTGGGCTAACCGAATCGTCACAATAGCGGGTAGATTAAGCAAAAGTATTAACGATCCGTTTAACCTGGAGGTTGGTCGGAGGTCGGGCAAAGGGTATGCCTCGAGGACAAAAGGGATTACCGTGAACGGTGAATTAATTCAGGTTTGTAAGTAGATTAATTAGAGAACCACCTACCTAAACTTGAGCGATAAGAAAACTAACATTGGCAGGGTCTTTAGTTCACTCGTGTCCCTTTATTTTCGGTAAGTCTCTAAACATCATTTTTTAAGAAATTAAAACTGCCTCAGTACACTTGCGGTAGCAGGCCACTACTACTACGCTGGGGTCCTGGATTCGATTCCCGGGTAGGTGGCTATGAGAGATAATGGTGTAAAGTCCTTTTTCTCGGGTTCGATTGGGATTTCTCAATTTTCTGGAAATTTCCCAGTACCCCGAAGTTTGGTAATGTGCCCTGAGATGTCAACAGGCTCGCCAGCTGTTACATGGGCCAAAACGTAACCGGCGAATCGTGGGTGCTTTGGCAAAGTTTGCATGTATACTTGAATGCAAGCATTTTTCTCTGCCTACCTTTGGGGATTACAGTCGTGAAATTACGTTAAGAAATTATATATATAATATATATCTTCACGTCCGGGACGTGTCCGGATCGACGTCCTTACGGGATATGCAGAGCATGAAAAATAAAGAAATTCGGTCGTTTAATTCCTTTTACGGCCTAATCGTGAGTTAAATGCCAAACATTTTGAAAAGTGTTTTTTTCCAAAATTTCTTCACAATTATAGAAAATTTGATTTTCTTTAATTGTGAAGAACTGAATAAATGCTTTGTTTATTTCTTGTAATTTTTGCATCGATTTCTTTCCTATTGTGTTATATCTTAATGAAACGTCGTCTAGATTTTTCTGGTACGACGTATAGTGTCAAAGATTTTCATAATAAAGTTTTGTGCCATATTTTACACATGGGTTTAATTTTGTTGTCTGTATGAGTATTTTATTGATTGTGAATGTATTGAAAAAAAAAAATATTTTGAGTCTCTTTTTTTGTCAAAAATCTGTCCTTTTCCCGTTTTTTTTGTGAGTCGTACACGTGTTGCGTAAAAGTAATTTCTTACATTGTCACCACCAGATCCTGCCACAACTCATACGGCACCTTCAGCGGTTTGACCGCCCCACTGTATCTCCTTATCAACAAGAAGATGATCTCCTCTGGCCAGGTTCGTAATAATAGGAAAATATTGAACTATAGTGCAGGGTAGAACCAGTACCGGCGTTACGACCATTGATACCCCTTACCTAGTCCATCTTATCCTTACCTAGAGGTGAATATATGGCCCCGTAAAATATTTATTATTAGTTAACGTATTTGTCATGCTAAAACAATACAATAATAAAAATAATTTCACTCGTGGCAGAGTTCCAGTTTAGGAGCTCGCAGGCACCATCGCATTACCTAGTCCATCCTAGATACGTAGTATCCTTAACTAGAGGGTAATGTATGGCCCCGTAAAAACTATTATAGAGGAATAACACCTTAGGCCTTAGAGGTGGCAACGCATCTACATTTTGATCTCTGGTCTTTGTGTGGGTGTCTATAGGCTGCAGTCATCACTGCATGAACTGCATGCTTGTTTGCCACTACCATTACATAAAAAAAAGAATGTTGTGGCGGCCACTTAAGGAAACCAAAATCGAATATAATTGGAAAGAAGTTCCTTATCGCGCGATACGCTAGCTAAGGGGGCTAGGCGAGCATCACGAAAAATCCTCACGACACTTTTGCTGTAGTGCGTAGCGCTCAGAGAGGGGGCAGGTCGAGTATAGGATTCGACTTATTCGTTCTCTCTCTCTCTCTCCCTCGATAGTGACAAGCCACGCGACGCGCGCGTCTTCTGTGTATGCGTAGTATGCGTACATTGTTTTGTCGTGTTGTGTATGTAGTTTTAGTTATTTTTATTATTTAAAAAAATAAACAATTGATTGTGGAAGTGATTCATTAGAAGTTGAAGAGGAACTTCGTTCCAATCGGTTGTACCACATGTGACACCTCAGACAGATTACGGAACGACGTTCAGAATCAGTATCAGAATCAGAAACTCATTTATTCATTTAGGGTGACAGGCACCTCTTATGACACGTCAAAAACAAACAAAATAAATTAAAGCGAATAACAATTAATATACATGTCAAACAAGATAAAAAATATATGTAAAGTCAAGAATATCACTAAGATAAAACTAAATGTCATAAACTAATGTAAAAAGTATATCAGTAGAATGTCTCTTTTCCCCTTTACAAACTTATAACAAAGAGTAATTCCTTATTTTATTTGCTGAAACGTAGATTAATAATTTTATCTTACCTTTAGCGTTACGTAGAGCTAGCGATCTCGCGCTACGGTTGAACGTTTAGCTATCCCAACCATCCACCGTAGGTACCATTTTGACGGGCATTCCAACCCCATCAATCGGCTAAAATTTTACGCTCTTGGCCGCCACATCGTGCCTCCTGTGTCCCGGTCCTAGTAGTGGCACACTTACCGTACTTCTTCTACACTACACGGTGATAGAAGAATTACGGGAGGTACCAGGACCGGTGAGTTCTGGTATAAGGTCATTTTTATTTCTTTGTAAAACAACCACTTATAAACGCTTTTGATTTTCATCGAAGTGTGTAAAGAATATGGGAGATTTCTTCTCCGGTGGATCGTGCCTTCCTGGTGTGGACAAGACAGAAAATAATCCTCAAGGTAAAATATTCCATACATAATGCTTATTTTATATACTTCTAGTAATACTTAATTGGGTACAGGGATTTATGGTACCTGATTTCTAACGATAAAACCCCACTTATAATAAAATACATAACAACTTATTCATATATATATGTATCTTCACGCCAAGTTCCTTATAGGCTAGGCAGAATGTGTGGAGCGCCAGATTAATTATTTTCCTACTCACCTTATGCTTTTAATTTTGAAACTGGTTCAAAATATGCCATATCAACGCTTCCGATTCAACGCTGAATTCGGGTTTATTCGCAACCATGAGCAAACACACGAGCCTAGGTATCAACATACTCGGTTGGTAAACACATCACCGGGCACATTACCAAACTCCGAGGTACTGGGAAACTTCCAAAAAACTGAAAAAAGCCCAATATAACCAGAGATGATAGTGTAAAATCCTTTTACATCTTTAGATACCCCTCATAGCCGCCGATCTGGGAATCGAACTAAATTTTCACTGGTGGTAGAGCTCCAGTGACGGAGCTCGCCGGCGTAGGCACCGCCGCATTACCAGATATACTTGCCGCTAAATGATAGTGTTAAGCACTATCGTGTTCCGGTCAGGTGGTAATGTACGGCCCTGTAATTTCCGGCACAGAGGCATAACTCCTTAGGCCTCAGGAGTGGTAACGCATCTGCATTTTGACCTTGGTCTTGCTGTAAGTATATAGGCTGGAGTCATCACTTTACATCAATGTAGACTCTACATGCTTGTTTGCAACTTCCATTACATAAAAAAATCGAACCCAGGACCTCAGCGTTGTAGTATAGGCCTGCTACCACTAGTGAAGGTACGGAATGAGTTTTAAATACCTTTATTTTACCATTTTGGAATTATTCACATGAATCTGTCAATTGCAGGAAACGACGTGTCGAACTTCAAGAAGCAGTGTTCGAGTAACAACACACCCCTGAAGTGTCTCGAAGAAGACCGAGCTGACGTTGCCTTCGTGTCCAGTAAGTCATCCTTTAACTAACTCGTGTACCTTTAAGAACTTAGGTAGGCACCTATAGGTTAGGATGTACACTATGCACGTCAGTGGTGGATTTACCAGCAGGCTGAGTAGGCTGGAGCCTAGGGCGGCAAATTTTAAGGGGCGGCAGTATTAGTTCATAATCTTTTTATTTCTATTTACAAAATTACTGTTAAAATTATCAAGGCTCAGATTCGTTCCTAATGATTCTAACCGTAGAAAAAAAGTTGCTTACATCAACTTCAGGATTATGAAGCATAAAGTTGAAATTTTATTGATAGAAAATATACCTAATTGATATGATTGTAAACTACGATATCGAAAATAGGGGCGCCAAAAATGATAGTCTACCGGCGGCAAATTTGTAAATCCGCCACTGATGTACGTTATGAACGTAGAGATATCGGGGTGGAAAGTAAATATGTAGGGGCGGCCAAGTGCGCAACGGCAGCCATGATTTCTCTGAGTCTTTATACATACTGCCATGAAGTGGAAGATATTTTATTGAAAGAAATCGGTTATAAAAAGAAAAAAAAAATTCTTAAAATAAAATATGAAAAAATACTTGCGGCCATATTTTGATAGGCAACCTAGTGGATATGTATTCTCTAAATTATAAATATGGGTAAAAAATAGGTTTACAGCATATCTGGATGAACGAAATGATTCTGCAGTGGGATCCTAAACCTACTACGAACGGATAGGTATTATGAGGTGATGACAGCATTTGTTATCCCTGACATCCTGAGATTAAGGATAATTTAACTAAATTTATCGTGAATATGACTAAAATCTGTCCTCCCTTCCTCTAGACTCTTAGGGTCATCCATTAATTACGAGAGGCTCGAAAGGGGGAGGGGAATCCGAAAAAAAACGATTCATCACTAGGGGGAGGGGGAGAATGTGTGGAGATATCACGTGTATTTATTTCTACTTTGAGAGCCTTATTTCATCCGAAAATTGATAAGGCAACAATTTGAGGGACCTTCGTCTGGACCGAACTGTCGCCAGTTTAATCAGTAATTTTCACGCCAAATGGGTACATGCTTAGTAGGTATACCTATTACACTTACGCGATTTTTTTCCCGACGCAATATTTTCCGCAAAATTAAAAAAAATAGGTACCTAAGTGCCATCCTGTTTAGATACCTATTTATTTTCTAAAAAAATCCACGTGTTCATAGGGGGGGGTTAAGCTAAAACCTCACCGCGTATCACCAAGGGGTAGAAAATTAATGATAAAAAACATCTTCACTGTATTACCTAATCCATCTGCCGCCAAATGGTAGTATTCAGCACTATCGTGTATAGTAAGATACTATCAGTAAGATGGTAATGAAGGTATGGCGCCGTAATAACTTTCATAAAGACCTAACATCTAAGGTCTCAGGAGTGGCAACGCATCTGCATTTTGACCTCTGGCTTTTGGGTAGATGTCTATAAGCTGCAGTCATCAGTTAACATCCATTTGAACAGCATGCTTGTTTGTCATCTTGGTTACATAAAACAGCTTATGGCTCAGAGGTAGCAATTCATTGCTACCGTCTTAACATACCATCAATGTGAACTATGCGCTCGTTTGCCTGTTTATGATATAAAATATATGTATAATATATACATCCGTAAGTACTGTGTTTATAAGAAACGCCATTTTATTTTCAGGCGCAGACCTTCAGAACTACGACACTTCGAAGTATGAACTGCTCTGTCTGAACAGAGACTCTGGAAGAGACAGTGTTGCAAATTTCGCCACTTGCAACGTAGCCATGGCTCCATCCAGGACCTGGTTGTCAGCCAAAGACTTCCTTTCGGATGTTTCCATAGCCCACACGCCTTTGAGTCTGGCGCAGCTTTTGGACACTAGGAGTGATCTCTTCAACATTTATGGAGAGTTCTTGAAGAACAACAATGTCATCTTTAATGTAAGTTTTTTTTTATGTTTAAGGGTTGACAGACAGGGTTGAACATTTGCAAAACCAGGGGCGTTGCGAACGTTAGTCGTTCATGCCTGGCAGCGGCATGAACGACTTTAAATAAAAAAAAATAAAAAAAATACGCTTACACTCACAGCCCCACAGTAGGTATAAACCTGTGTCGTGGGTGCCATTGTACATATACAACACAACAAACACCCAGACCCGGAACAAATATCTGTAGGCCATACAAATATTTGTCCCGATGCGGGGATCGAACCAGCGACCCTTCGAATCAAACGGTCATCTCACACCGCTGGACTAACCGGGTCACAGAGAGAAGTTCGTTCCACAGTTTATATGTTCTAGGCAGAAACGTACGCGAAATTCAAACCGTTGAGCACTTCCATGCGTCCAGACTTTGTCTCTTCGGCAGGTAGTGCGGTGTAGGAAAAGAGACGGTGGCACCACATCAAATAGTTCAGCAGAGCATTCACCAGTTACAATATTTAAGCACTTTCTGATGCTTTAGCTCTAATAGCGAAGCTCGAGAGTGTAGGCATATCTCCATTACGTATTCTATCAACCTTTTAAGCAGTAGGTATCGTTATTACTGCCTCAAAGACAACATCTTAAGCCACAGGGTTAGCACTACTCATACTGGTGGTAGAGCTCCAGTGACGGAGCTCGCGGGCGTAGGCACCACCGCATTACCTAATATACTTGCCGCTAAATGGTAGTGTTCAGCACTATCGTGTTCCGGTCAGGTGGTAATGTACGGCCCTGTAATTTCCGGCACAGAGGCATAACACCTTAGGCCTCAGGAGTGGTAACGCATCTGCATTTTTACCTCTGGTCATTGTGTGGGTGTCTATAGGCTGCAGTCATCACTTAACATCAATGTGAACTGTATGCTTGTTTGCCACTTTTAAAACATAAAAAAAAAAAAAAAAAACTATATCTTTACTGAGACTTCGTCTCGAATTGTTCTGCCTGAACAGAGTCTGATAGAAACAGCGTTGCCAACTGCAAATTTTCCACCTACAACGTAGCTATGGGACTTGGTTCTCATGGTTCTTGGTTTCTTGGTGTTCATAGTCTGATCAAAGGCGTGTCGGAACGATTCTTTAACATATATCGCGAATTCTTGAAGAACAAAAACGTTATCTTCAATATCATCATCATCCCTTCAGCTGATGGTCAGATTGCAGAGGTCCACTGTTAAACAAAGCCTTCCCCAAATATGCTAGTTTTGTGCGTCATAAGGGCAATAATATGCCATAATTGCCACACTTGGCATGCGGATTGGCTATTGTAATGGTTTGACCGTCATTGATTGGTTGAGTGACTACAATAGGAGAAAAATAATTCTTCACTACTTTGTGTTTGTGTTGGTGGTTGGTCATGAATCTAACTAATTAAATTACTGCCCAGAATCACTACATATCAACAGACTTTGAAGACACTTTAAGTTATATATATTTTTCAATTTTCAGAATGCAGCAAAAGGATTGGCTACAACTGAAAACCTTGACTTCGAGAAATTCAAAACTATCCATGACGTCATCAGTGCCTGCGGTGTTGCCTAAAAAATAAGATTAAATTTTGTGCCATCAAATATCAAATTCTAAAATGAAAAAAAAAAATTAAGTCTGATAATTATTATTTATTACATGGCTTAAAATGAGAATAAATAAACATGTGTTTGAAAACGTTTAACAAATTATTTTCTATCCTATATTTTCGAATACTTATAATGCGGCTAAAATCAATGTAATAATAGCAGATACACCGAGCATAGCATATCCTGTTGTGTAAACTTCCTTCATCGTGAGACCTTTAGCAGTATCCCAGTACAAATGTCTGACTCCGTTGACAAAGTGGTAGCTGAAGGGGGCAGCAAGGAAAGCCTTGGCGAGGAAAAGTACTGCCGGTGATAATCCTTCAGCCATAGTGATGTAGTGGGAAATGTCATGGGGCATCATTAAGGCACCGAGGCCCATAGCAGTAACATAGCCTGTCAGCATCATTCCTGAAACAAAATGTACAGATTTGTTACACTTTTACAATCAAATGTAGGACCGGATTGTGTAGCAAAATAAGAATTAGGAAGAAGTGTCGATAATGTTCCCTGTAAGTTTGATAGTTGCCATAGTCCAAAGGTAGAATAAAGTTTAGGAGATAGTTCGGGGTCCCAAAAATGTGATAGACTAGTTTTTTAGGGTTCCGTACCTTAAAAGGAAAAAAGGAACCCTTATAGGATCACTCGTGCGTCTGTCTGCCTGTCTGTCTGTCTGACAAATTTGAAGTTATTTAAGAAAAACGACGAAAATTGACCATCCCCCCCCCTATCTCCGAAACTACTGAACTTAAAATTTTTTAAAAAATGTGGAAAATAGTTCTTTGCCTATAAATTACTGGAAAACCTATAAGAAGTTTGAGTATTCAAATTAAATCGAAAATTCTTAATAATATAACCTCCCCTGCCGGTACCACCGTAACCGCTATGTCCCTGCATTTTAAATCTGTAATATTTTCGAAAATATTTATTTAAATTACAGAACCCTCACCACGCGAGTCGAACTCTCAATTGTCCGGTTTTTTTTAAATCAATCCATTGTGACTACCTGCTTACCTTAAATATATTGTGTCTCATATACTATGCAGTAATGTGTTAAATATTTGATTTTAATTATGAAAAAATATTTTGTAAAATCTAATTACAAAAGTAACATTAAATAACATTATAAACCATTAAGATGTGATATGCATCCAATTAGTTCATCATTATTCTCTTATACTAATAATCAGCCAATTAAGAAACAGATTTAATGTCCACATTCTCTAGATAAGTACCTATTATCAAACTAACAAGCAAACATAATATTTGAATAAAAAAAAATAACTTAAACATTAAATGTACGGCCCTGTAATTTCTGGAAATTACAGGGCAGTAAATTACCACCAGACTGGAACACAATAGTGCTGAACACTACCATTTAGCGGCAAGTATATAAGGTAATGCGGTGGTGCCTACGCCCGCGAGCTCGTCACTAGAGCTCTACCGCCAATAAAAGGAAATGAAGCATAATAATATTAACTGACATACATACCTGAAGCTCTATGGGAAATTGATAGCATAGCAGGCAATGGGAATGCATAGATGGTGAGATGCGGAGACAGTGGTCGGTTGAGACGAGTATTCTTGTCCTCATAATGTTCCTGCTTAGGGGGCTCGAATTTTTTTATATTTATCTTCGGAATGGCAGCAGATTGCGCGTACTGCGATACACCAAGAACCGAAGGAAATTTGCCTAGATTCGCTAGCACAGACTTACTACCCCATCTAAAAAATTGGGAAATGTTAATATTAAACTTGGTCAGCCACTTGTTATTACATAATAAAAATTGTTATAAATATCACAGTTGTTTTACCTGCTACACGAGTAGAATGCCATTTTACAATATAATTTGAGCACTTTTAAAGTTGTATCGTGGTACAAGGCACCAGTCGCCGTCTCAACCTTTTATTTTCTATTTTCTTGTTTATTTTTCGCTAAAGTTCTACCATCCACATCTACCTTTTGACAACAGATAAATGACAGCAGACAGAACTTCAGAATTTCAGAAGACAGAACGACGCTGTGACAGATTGTTTACGAAGTCCCTCTGAATTACATATTGAATAATTATTACTGTTGACTAAGTAAGCCCGTCACCATTTATAATAACACATATCTATAAGGTACTTTTAGGAACCGTTAAGTTTCTAGATAGCATAGAAATATATTTTTCAAAATTTATTTATCCACATACCTATATATTCGATTAAAACAGTCTTCGTACACGCATACTGTCGTTTGTAACAGTGTTGCCAACCCGTACGATAATTATGGAGGCGTACGATAATTCGGACCTCGCGCTCGGTACGACTTACGATAGTGAAAGTCTAAATTCGGGTACTTGCAACGGAGGTCATCTGAGCGATGGCGGAGTCAGATGCGGAGATGAAGAGGTTCGCCTCCGCGGGTGCAGAGGTTAACGGAAGCTGAGGCGTAGCTGAAATTTAAAATGGAAAAAATTAAGTTCTTGATTCTTTTATTATCTTAATATTTTTTATTTTTTTAGTATCTAAAAAGTCAAAAACATTTGCTTCAAATATGAACATACCAAAGTAGGTACTCTTTTTTTTTTTTATAAACTAACTAGGAATCAAAATTGAGGAGACGCAAATTATATTAAACGAACAAAAGCTTTGCGGCCTTGTGTCGGTTTGATTTTCTTTATTTTATTCTTTAATTAATGTTTTCCATAACATGAGGTTGCTAACCGTGCTATTATATTCCACGACCTCTTTATCGTCACTGCAATTTTTCAACATCTCAGTTGGAATTGGCACCAGGTTGCAATGCACAATTTGTTTTGGCTGCAAAATCTCGTAGCTTGTGCTTGGTCCGACATTACTGGGATTATATTTTACTCTACCTTTCTTGGCAGCAGAAGGATCATCATCGCCAAGTTTAACTTGCAACATTCGAGTTAAATAGGGTAAGCAAACGTATTAGTTAACCAATCACGGCTCAGTTGCAACTTAAACAAAACTGCTTGTGCCTGTCATTCATTCCCGACCCCACCGCTCGCCCGCGTTTCTCTTGAACAAAGACACAAATCGATTTCACTCGAAAACAGACAGCCGAGCGCGACCGCTCGGCTGCGCATTGTGCTATTCCTTGCGAGATGTATGGCAGTGCAAATAAAACTCCTCACAAATTTTGCGGCGGCAAAGGTTTGTTACTTTGCGAAAGTTCCGCAGTAACGGAGGCGGAGTTCCGTTACAACCCTAGTCTAAACGTTCGAAAATTTTGTATCATAAAAGTTTAACTAAATGTAAGAGATTTTTAAAGGCCACATGAGGCATAGTCATTTTTTTTTGTTTGCTCACATGTCCTTTTGTGTTCGATAGATTTTCGAAGAAAGTGATAATTTTGACTTTAGGACTTGGCAACACTAAAACTTACTGTCACTGTCAATTCTGTCTCCTTGAGTTTTGGCGGGAACCTTGAAAGAGGCGTATGGTGCTCTTATTTTATTTCATTTTCTTCGTGTATTTTTAAGTTATATTGAATAAAATTGGTGGTATTTTGTTTGATATAAGTTTATTACAGTGCCCGTGTATAGTGAAATAGAATAACAGTGCGAAAACACGACCTTTCAGGTTGCCTCCAAAACTTCATTGTAAATGTTCTGGTAAAGTAGCCATCGCTTTACTCGAATAACTTGATTTTAACTCACTTGACTGACATATTATACTTGATAACTTATATACTTAATACTTACATATTATACTTGATGACCATATTATACTAACTTTTACGCTGCTTAAATAAATACGAAATATCGTTTTACTTGACACTGGCAATATGCGTAATAGCGATGCCATTACAACAAAAAAAAAATCTTTCTCCTGTCACAGATTGTCACAGAATGCACAGAATTATTTCTATGGGGAACTGGTGATTTTTTTCAAATTTCTATTACATTACATACAAAAAGGAAGGTTTTACTCAAATTAAATGTTTCGTTTGTTACTGTTAACAGCATTAACTAGTAGTTTGAAAGTGAACTGCTCAACTGCTTCGGCCATGGCACTACGAAGTGTGGATTTCGAAGTATTTGGCCGGGTTCAAGGAGTTTTCTTCCGAAAGGTATGTGCTTACCTGCCTTGTTTATTTACTATCAACTATAATTTCATAGATTATACTATTATAGTTTCTGCAGTATTGCTCAGACTATTTCCAAATCTGCATTGTAAGTAGGTAAACCGTTCTTGCTAGAAAAAATATAAATATCTGCCGCATTGCGCTTTTTTAGCGGGAAAATAAAGCAATTATTCTCACTACCTAGTAAGATTGGGCGACTATATACATATACTATACATCGGTCCCCCCGAATGCAACATGCAAATTAGATATAAGCCCAACAAAAAAAACAGAGTTTAAATACCCCTGCACAATAGAAACTGGATTATAAATTAACAACATAACCAACACTTATTTTTTTTATATTATTTTAACATATTAGCCGGGCAGATTAAATTAAGCATAATAAATTAATAAACTTACCGATGTGCAATGTTTTTGTCCAAGTATACAAAAGATGAAGCAGACAAGTTGGAACTCAGAGGTTGGTGTATGAACACATCCCGTGGAACCGTTCAGGGGCAAATGCAAGGGCCTTCTGACAAAGTAGAGTCAATGTAAGTAATTTTTATACTTTAAATCTGCAAAAAAACGAATGTACATTATTTTTTACTGATATTATTAAAAGTATAGAATAGTCCATTTATAAATTGTTAATTACTGCAAACAAAAAAAAAATTAAGGTATATTTTAAGGTATTTAATGAAGGTGGCAAACAAGCATGCAGTTCACATTGATGTTAAGTGATGACTGAAGCCTGTAAGACACTTATACCAAGACCCAAGGTCAAATTGCAGATGCGTTGCCACCCCTGAGACCTTAGTTTTTATATCTCTGTGATAGTTATTACAGAATCATATATTACCATCTAACCGGAACACAATAGTGCTGAATACTACCATTTGACGGAAGATAGATTTGGTAATGTGGTGGTGCCTATGCCTTTGAGCTCTTATACTGGAAATCTACCACCCGTAGAGATCATCAAGCATAACTACATAAAATATTTAAGAAGAAGAAATAAAGTGATTCTTAGGTCTATTTCCAATTTCCAGGAAACACTGGTTGAAGACTACCGGCAGTCCCAGTTCTAAAATAGATAAAGCTGAATTTAAAAATGACAAGGAAATATCAGAATATAGTTTAGAAAAATTTGCTATTCGTAGGGATGGTTAAATAAAGTGTATTGCTTCATAATAAGTTGTGATTTAGAATAATTAATTTATTTGTAATTTGTAAGGCCTTGACCTATGTGATATTGCTCCATGATGAATTGGAATGTTTTACTCAGTATTTTTTGTTTTGTTTGAATATAGTTAGTTCGTAAAATAAATGTTTTATTTCTATAAGAATACTTGTTGAAACGTTAGTTAATTTTATTCCTTTGCAGTATTGTGGAATTAGTCAAGTGGACTGCAGATGTAATGTCAGCCGAAAGATTATATGATGCCATAATCGCCACACTTGGCGTGCAGATTGATCTTTTTTTTTCAGTTATTTGTAGTTGTTGTTCTTTAGTTTAAGTTTCTTCAGATGATCTTAACATTCCTATGCTATTATTAAACTAAGTATTTTGACCCCTTTCCCCACCATCTATAAGGTAGAGTCTGGAGGCGCGTTAGATAGTACCGATTATTAACGATTTTTTTCCGGTATTTATCGTTTTGTCAAAATGGACCGATCACCGATAAAGTATCGGTTATCCGGTTAGGAATCTGGTAGGTCATGCAAACCGATAACCGATAAAGAATCGGTTATTGGTTTGCATGCCCTACTAGATTCTTTATCGGTTATCGTTTTGCATGCCCAACGAGATGCCTACTAGCTACCTACTTTGATGGTAATTTTAACGCTGAATTAACGTTAGTTATCGCCTACGTCACTTTCGCGATTACTCCAATTGCCGCATAATTAGCAGTGCAAACAAACATCGTTTTTTTTCGTTTCAAAGTGCAAAGTTTTGGCTTATGTCGAAAGCGAATCAATTATTTTCAATTAACGATGCGCGCTGTTTGCTTTTCGACTTCAATCAAGCTTTTTTGTGCTCACGAGTAATGACGTGGCGCAAATGTTGCGGCGTTAAATGAAAAAGTATTTTTTCGTTTTCAGGGTTCTTTATTCAGTTGACTAGCTCGCAAATATACCTAGGTACACTAATATTTTAGATGACATAATTTGTTCTTGATATACAGGAAGGCTGAATTAATGTTCGTGAAACTAACAGTTAATGTTTTCGATTCCGTTTAAAATGGATCCATTGTGATTTAGATGGTTCAATGAACAAGGTGCAAAAACGTAACTACATGCCTGTAATCCATGTAGGGAGCGATACGGGCGCGGTCGCGTGTGTTTTGGGTGTCCGCTAGTGGCAAATTAAAATGCGCGTTTCCGTGCTTCGGAGGACACGTTAAACCGTCGGTCCCGGTTGCTGTCGATAGATAGCAGTCGTTAAACCTTGTCGGAGGACTTATGTTTGAAAACATCCGACAGCGGGTTGGCCACTAACCCTTATCTCCACCAACCCGCATTAGAGCAGCGTGGTGGAGTAAGCTGCAGGCCTCCTCCCAAGAAGGGGAGAAACTCGTGCCCAGTAGTGGGACGTATCAAGGGTTGCCATTATTATTGTGTGTCTCCTCTATGCTATCTAAATAAATGTTTTCTTTCTAGGAAGGAACCACCGAATTCCTTAATATTACATCAGCACTACAGTCGAAAGACGTTCATTTCTGGACGAAAGTCTTCACCAAAGGTGATGACAAAAGTGTTGTGCGTCATAAGAAGAGAATTGTTCTGATAAGTAGGTACAGTATCCAACAAGAAATAATGCACATCGACCTCAGGAAGAGACGTCGGCTTATTTCGGATCTGTAGAGCGTTATCTCTTTCGCACCTTACCTATATGACGTTTGTCGACCATTTTGATCAAGTTTTGACCAATACCGGATTGGGGATGCTTATGCATGTAGGCAGTGTGCATCAGAGATAACGCTATATGAAGCCGAAACTAGCCGATTGTCACTTGCGTAAGCTCGATGTGCATTATTTCTTGATGAGCACTGTACCTTATGATGCGAATCAGCACCGATTTCAATACAATTTGGAACATAAATACGGAAATATTATTTGCTTATTGTCATAAGCTAATGAAATTATCCCCTCTTGCCGATTTAGAGTTACGTACGCAGACAAAGCAAGATTGTTCCAAATAAGAAACTATTTTTAGCTCACTCTGTTATTGCTTTCGTTCTTGAGCATTTGTAATTACAACCCACAATATCACTCTCTTATAATAATAGGTAGGGGAAATAGAAATAGAAAAAGTCTTTTCGCATTATAGTATGTATGAACTTGTAATAAAATCTCTTTGGCTGTAGTATTTGTATCTGGCTGGTTTTGGTATCATTGAAAGTTAAAATTTTAAAGAACATAATTCCAAATTCAAATTAGGCAAATGTGTGATTTTCATTTGTTTTTCGTACTGTCAAGATGAGTGAATCTAATGAAGAAATTCGATACATTTTAAAATTTTACTACAAAAAAGGTAAAAATGCAACGCAAGCCGCGAAAAAAATTTGCGATGTTTATGGACCTAGTGCAGTGTCTGTGAGAGTAGCACAAATTTGGTTTAAGCGTTTTCAATCCGGAAATTTTGATGTCAAAGATGCACCTCGCTCTGGTCGCCCTATTACGGATAAAATGGATGCCATTTTTGAAAAAGGGAAGCAAGATCGACATATCAGTAGTTACGACGTAGCTGAAGAACTGAGAATTGATCACAAAATAGTTTTGGCGCATTTGAAAAAAGCTGGGTACAAAAAAAGCTCGATATTTGGGTACCTCACGTGCTCACTGAAAGAAACCTAATGAACCGTGTACTCATTTGTGATTCTTTATTATGACGTAATGAAATCGAATCATTTTTGAAGAAGCTTATAACTGGTGATGAAAAGTGGATCACGTATGACAAGAACGTGCGAAAAAGGTCGTGGTCAAAGGCCGGTCAGGCTTCACAGACTGTGGCGAAACCCGGGTTAACTCGCAATAAGGTGATGTTGTGTGTGTGGTGGGATTGGAAGGGCATTATTCATTATGAGCTATTACCACCAGGCAGGACTATCGATTCTGAACTCTACTGCGAACAACTGATGAGATTAAAGCAAGAAGTTGAGAGAAAGCGGCCGGAATTGATCAACAGAAGGGGTGTGGTGTTTCATCATGATAACGCTAGACCTCACACATCTATAGCCACTCAGCAAAAATTAAGAGAGTTTGGCTGGGAGGTGTTAATGCATCCACCGTATAGTCCTGACCTTGCACCTTCAGATTTCCACCTGTTTCGGTCTCTTCAGAATTCTTTATGCAATTTTAGGTTAACATCACGAGAGGACTGCCAAATCCACTTGTCGCGGTATTTTGATGAGAAGTCCCAAAATTTTTATAGCAATGGGATCATGTCCCTACCTACAAGATGGCAAAAGGTTATCGAACAAAATGGTACATACATACTTTAGTTAAATTTAAATAAACTATATTAAAAAATGTTTAGAATTATCTTAAAAAATGCGAAGTAACTTTTTCCCCAACCTTATATAATAGCCCTCTCTTATATACAATGTCGACGGATTCGTCGTAAATTAGTTTTAGCATCGCAACATGTGTTCGCTAGAATTAAGTAATACTAATTCACGAACACATAGGTACGTGTGTTACGTTACTAATGTCGTCAATTCATCTCTTCCGTCGCCGCAGGTGCGTCCGCCGTCGGTATTTGTGTTTCCATTACTTTCCACCTTTCCTCGAATAGATCTGTTTCATGTCTGATTTTTTATAACCCGACCCTAAATGTTTCCCAATGTAATCAAAAAATTGTAAATAGTCGTTGAATGATAAAAAATTGCTCAGGCCGAATCTTAATTAAAGTTTTATTTGAATAAAATCTCCGAGAACATGGAACTGTTTTATTTACTTGTCAAGAGTTGGGGGTACTAGAAGCGCGTCACTATGTACGCTTAGGGGCGAGCGGTAACTGTTGCTTCACCGAGAAGTCGTAACGGTTATGTAAAGGAAACCGCCGAAGTGTGCGAACTTTCGCCGAAGTATCGGGGAATAATAAACCATCTGTTAGCTAACAATAGACGTCGACCTTGAAGGCTTTTACGGAGACCGTTCGAAGGGGTAGGAAATGATTACGTCCGAGTCAGTAACCCGGGCGAGCGTTATTGATGGGCGCGGGCGGTGGAGGCGGGAGGCGGGCGGCGGGGAAAGTGGGTCAGGGGACGCGCAGTCGCGCGGCACTGCGCCCTCGCTCTCCAGCCATGGCGGACGCACCGCCCGAGGTCCTCGAGCTGAACGTAGGCGGCGTGCACTACGCTACCACTCGCGACACGCTGCTGCGCGAGCCCGACTCGCTGCCGGCCGCCGCACTCCAGGACCCCGACCACCCGCGCGACGCTCGGGGACGGATCTTTTTCGACCGCGACGGGGTCCTATTCCGCTATGTGCTCGACTACCTCCGCGACGGCGGCCTGGTGCTCCCCGAGTGCTTCAGGGAACACAAGCGGCTCACGCGTGAAGCGAAGCACTATAGGCTAGCGGGACTCGAGAACGCAGTGCGAGAGGCGGACCCGAGGCCGCCGAACCGCGAGAAAGGATGCATCACGGTCGGCTACCGCGGTAGTTTCGCATTCGGGCGCGACGGCCTCGCGGATGTCAAGTTCCGGAAACTGTCGCGAATCCTCGTCTGTGGAAAAGTGACGCTGTGTCGCGATGTCTTCGGGGAGACGCTGAACGAATCCCGTGACCCTGACCATGGGTTGGCGGACCGATACACGTCGCGTTTCTTCCTGAAGCACTCTTTCATCGAGCAGGCGTTCGACAATCTCCAGGAGAACGGGTTTAAGCTGACTGCCAGCTGCGGCAGCGGCACCGCCGGAGGTGCGGCCGAGCTGAAGCCAGGAGTGGACTCTGAGGAGAATCGCTGGAACCATTACAACGAATTTGTTTTCGTGCGTGACTAAACAAGAGTCTGCGCGAAGTATTGGATCAGCTGACAAGCACTACAGTAAGCCGATTAAACGCAATTTATGAAATACGTTTGGTCGCAGGTAAATAAGGAAAATTAGTTCATTTAACTATATTACTTTTTATTAAATTAGTGAGAGCTGTTGGTGTTCGCGAACTACACATAGCGTGCATGATGTTTGGTTATACCGTTATACTTACCTACCATACTCTACCAAAATAAACTGAATTTTTGTGGTGTATGTCGCAAAATTGGCCAAAAATCTAATCAAAAAGATTGTGAAGCCGGCATTTAAAATGGAATGCAAATTGACTTAATTGCGTCCGGCTGACGCACTTTATTCGTCAAAATAATTGTCCGAGATAATAATGAAATGCTTTTAGCCCACAGACATAAAATTGTAAAACCCAAAATATTTTGGTTCTTAATTTAAAGATTGGTCTTTTTTTATTATTTAAGCTTACTTACATAAATTTTATGCAAATATTTGGTATTTGAGATAATCTTCGCATATTAAATGCTGAAGTACCGATATCTGCAGTTTTCTTCGAATAAATAATAGTGTCAGGAATTTAAAGACATGTTTACTTAGTTATAGAGATGTAGATAATGGAAATTTAACTATAATCATGTATCAAATAGGTAGTTAAAATGTAATAGAGTTAAAATGTAAAAATATAAAAACTATGTAGTTGTTAAAAGAGTTACCTCCTTTTAGGATATCTCTTGTACTGCGAAAAACCTATTTCTAATGTATCTTTCTAAATTATTTTATACCAATATCTTATGATGTATTTTGAATACTACATACTTACATACGTTTTTATATAAATATGCCAAATTATTATATTATATTTAGAAGTGAATATTTATTTAAAATTATGTTTCAGCCCCATTTAGTAGGAATATGTATAGAATGTTGTAATCACAAAATTAAATTTGTACCAAATTTATGTGTAAGTACTGACCGATGTGTTGTGAACAATGCATTTTCTACTATCTAGACATTTGTAATATTTTATAGCTGTAAGAGAAATTATTCGATTTCCAAAGTGTTTAAGTATTTTATGCAAAAGGAGCGCGTGTGAAATGTACCTTAAATGTGAATAGAAATGACTAAGCATACTTAAACAGTATAATTAGAAATCGTACGAAATGTAAGAATATTAAAGTTATATAAAAATGTTAAGACGCAATTATTACTCGGCAAGCGCGAAAGTTCCAGGAGGGAGTTGAAAATATTGCCACTTCTCCGGCAAACTTTAATCGTTAGCATAAAAATTTCTCTACGACCACAGTTATCGTTACAATTTTCGTTGGCAGACTCCTACCGGCGTACCCAACGTGAGGACAGTATATTGCTGCATTATACAATTTACTATTATCAAATTTTACCATTTTAATACAAAATATAATAAGCTTTTTGTTAAGTAACGCAGATGTTACTACCAATGCATACTAAATACTTAATATACGTTAATTCATCAGTCGCATTTGGTAAATGATAATTAATTGGCCCATTCAATGGGAAATACCGAGTAAATTTGATTCATATAATCGTCGACCACCCTGATTAGGAATGCTAATTTTAGAAATATGTAAATTTTCATCAGGGAATGTTTCAGAAAAAGTCAGAGTATATTTGGACACGGATAATCCTACAGCATTTAGATTTTTTTCAAATGTAACTAACAACTCTTAAGTCTGCCGTATGTCTGTCCTTGTCGCATTCCTTGTATAATTCAATGAACGACTACCATTGATATACAAGAACAATACTTAGTAAATGTTCTTCCGTATCACAGTTCACGGTTCATAATGTTTCCGTAGGCAATAAACCTAAATTACTATGAGATATCTACATAGCGCAAATTGCTATAGGTTTCACAGAATGTCCTTTAATTCTACAAATTCTTCCGTAGTATTATTAACATGAAAAATTATGTTTTACTACTAAATTACTTTCTTAGTTACCATATTTATTCGGACAATGAATCTTCAACCAATACAATGTGTCGACAGGCTTATTGAACTGAAAAGCCTATTTGAAATGTCACCACTATCATACCGCACATAGCATCTTAACTACTAGATGATTAATGACCTCTGAACCGCCGAAGGGCTGTAATATATGACTTTTCCTAAACTTAAGGCAGATCACGTACTAAATACGACGTGGATGTGAATTAATCATATTTATCTCGCCTGAATCAAATGTAAGACTTTGTTTTATCTGGCGCTCTACACTCTCTGCCTACCCCGTTAGGGACCTGGCATGAAGATACATACATACATACATACTTTATTAAGTATGTCTATGATACTAACTAGAGATTCTATTTTTCCAAAAACTGTAATTAGTAACTGTTGTAACTGCAAATTACATGTGCTTATCTCGGCCTCTCTTTCGGTTAATTATTTTGGGTTCATCATATTAAAATTATGTAGTCTAAAAGTTACTGTGGATTTGGCCCAATAAGTATTGAAATTTATCCCTGTATCGTTATTGCTCCATTTATTTTTAATCCAACATAGAATTTAACGATCGCAGCCATATCATTAGATTACCAATTACCTTTAAGCTGACTTCCATTCTCTTCCTTATTTATCTCAGTTTATATAAGGTCTTTTATAAAAATAGGGATGGGATACTCTTGGATGTATTTCCAATTCTTAGCAAAATCGTTTATTAATACCGACCAAACGAAAATTTCACCGTAGTGCGTTATTAACATTTATTGATCTCCAAGTTTCGGATGAAATGAACAGTCTTTAGGGACATATCTATCATCAGGCGACTCATTATTCCTTTACGATGGTTGGACCCTTTATTAACAGCGTTTATAAGATCCATGCCCTGATTTAGATAGATGCGTATTTTTAAATCGTGTCTCCTAATTAAATGTATTAAGTGAGATTTTTACTAACTTAGAACAAAGAAATTTCTTTACTCATATTCAAAAATTTAAACAGCCTATGCCTCTGTACTAAAATGAAAAAATCGTCCTGGGAAATTAATGGAAGTGTCATAAAATATCACAAAGAAAATGAGAAAATGAAATTGGTGCGCGTGAGAAATACTTGCGTATGAAACGCGGTATTCATTTCCCACTCCGCTGCCCCTGAAAACAGATTCGATAAACACCGTGATCTAATCTAAATATAGCCTTTTTTATAATAAAATAATGATGGAGCGGAGTAATCGTTGCTGGAAAAAGCATGAATAATATTATTACGTTGAAATGAGCTACATTTTGCACCCGGAAAAGAAGGTATTTCCATTTGGCGTTTTTTCCTGCGTACTAAAAATTTAATGACCCAAGCAAAAAAGAAGCAATGGCCCGTTCTTGAAATATGTTCAATTTGAACATTTTTCTGCTTTCCGCGATTTATGAGATACACACCTTTAACATACACAAAGGGAGTTTGAATCAACTATTACCGAAACGTGTCGTACTAAAATTAATTCGGTAAGTATGTAAATATTGAAAATGAAAAATCGTTTAATCACATTAATATATTTTATATCAAATTGAGTAACAAACATAATTGAAGTCACTTCTCTTAGCACGTTAATTTACTAAGTGACTATGAATTTCGATATCGTTCGCACCTTCATTTTTGTTAATATCTTTCAGAACTTATTAGTATAAGGCTTTGGTACAAATCGTATCAATCTTATGAGACGGAGAGGATATTTGGTTCCGCAGGCAGATAAATAATAATAGGTATACAATGAGTGCATTCATTTAATGTCTGTAGCTGTGGTGCAGAGGACCAAATGACTACGTACGGGCAATAACGGTCGGGTCCTCTTTTCTCTAAGGAGGATACACTATACTGTCGAGGGCTCATTGTTAGGATCAGCCTAAAGTAGGCGGATGTTAGGACCTTCCAAAAAACGGCGAACTTGAACTAACACAAGTCAATCATGTCTACCAGCGCGTCAAGAAATGACTGGACAGGGTGGAATATGTTTGCATTTTAAAAATGGGACCATCTCAGAGATATCCTCTTTATATCGCCACTAAAGTCGCTCCAATCGGTCAAGCCATCTCGGAATGATTTGGAATCATGGGTACTTAAGATTTCTACGAATTGATAAAACGTTTTCTTTTTACACGACCAAAAATGGAGTGCTATGTTTTCAGGGTTCACTGAAATCGGTGTTGATTTTTTAAGGACCCGAGAAGGCTCGACAAAAAAATTGAGTAGGAGCAAACTTGCTTTAACGCATCATTCCACTCTGAAAAAGCGTATCAAGATTAAATCAGGACTTCTATAATTTTAAGAAGGGTATTTGATGTAGGTAATATTACTCCAGAGATATTTAATTTTACAATTCATAACGGTGCATTTTCTACTTAGAAGTAAAATAAAAATGTTTTCAAATGTTTTATGACGATAAAAGCTATTACCTACATAAGTACCTATTTGTTATCCAGAAATCTGGCACATTCTGTTTTAAAGTGGAATTCTTGAAAGGAGATGTTGCAAAAATTTATGGACCTCCGGCCATGTATTGTACACAATATCATTAAACAGGCAAAATCAATATAAAAACTTAGCTTTGTTTGCAGTTACAAAACAGAATTTGCACTTAGAATTGCAACTCAAAACTAACATGGCGAATATGGCGGGCGATGTCATTGTGACATTTTCGTTTTTTTAATTGTATTTTGATTGTAGAACTTGGAGAAAAAAGTAATATTTTCAAAATACTATCAAAATCGATTGATCCCAAGTGTCGGCTGTATCGCCGCCATGTTTAACATAGTTGAAAATGATAAAATCGTTTGAATTAAATGTGGTTGTAACTCTAAAATATGTTCTTGAATAAATTAATTGTATTTTTTTCGGATTCTTCTTTACTTTACCCATTTTTTGAGGACGTGTACGAACCAGGGCCGAGCTCGCAACATCTCCTTTAACTAAGAATCACGTCGGAATGAGTTAGGTATTTAGTAAGTTACGTATAATATTTGAGGCACGTGGTATCAAATGACTAAATCATACAAGATCAATATCTCAAATGTGTGTGCCCATAGTTGATTTATTATTGTGGAAATTGAATGATGCCTAAAAGAACAAGAATAATGCGCGATATCAAAAACCATATGTATATAATATGAAATGCTTCATGCATGATCGGTGAAAGTTAACCTATGTGGCCACATATTCTTAAAAAAGATAACCAAAAAAATCCAAATTACGCATATTTTTATGGATACTAACACAAGCAGATTACTGCCCTACCTCGAAAAAACTTTCAACATCGCTGACAGGTAACAGCTAGGTCATTGACAACACCACGAGCCTTAAACAATTCGTGATCGTGGTCACTTACAATAAAACGTTAAAAAATATTTTTTATCGTGTAACAACGATACAAATCTGTTGTTTTATTAAAATCTTTCAGGTCTTTGACTCGTTGAGTAAAACAATCTTAGACAAATATAAAGTTGAAATGTCTGAAACAAATGTCGCGTGTATTTCAATGATACTTATACTTTAATAAGAATATGAAAATTAATTGCGTGCTATAAAGCTGTATAATGAGTAAAATGTTGCCATATTTCAGGTGATTTATGGAATAATATAGAAATGTTGGGTCTCGCTGAATTATCGGTACGATCGAGCTGATATTTGCGTTAGACGTTCTAGCTTTTGTGTTTAGACAATGTATTATACATGTTAGAACATTGTAATAAAATGTATAGGTATCATTACATCTAATGTTACGAAAATTTGTTGAGGACATTATGATTTAAATCTAAAAAAATACCAACGATTTTGAAGCTGGATTTAATTACTGTCGTAGGATTTCTAAAGGGATAGTTTTGAGAATAAATTTAGTTACAAAACCCTTTTTGTGTTGTTTTCTTTACACAGTACCTACCTAAGTAATGAAAAGTATTGCGAAATTAATTTAAATTTCAAGGACTTATAAACTTTATTGGAGATATGTGTAGTACTCCAGAACTTAAGCGTATTTTGAAGGGGTCGCATCGCAAGGATCAACCCAACACATACCTAGTATAATAGCTGCGTTCTTGTGTTGTCTAAAGGAGAAGCTGGAGAAGCTGCGTTGTCAACGATGTTTAAAGTGCAAGATACAAAATGTCACCGAAGCGAAGGGTAGTTTTAATCATAATTAATAATTATTATTATTTTTTTTGCCATATCAAAAAATCTTACATGTCTACAGTGCAAGATACAAAATGTCACCGAAGCGAAGGGTAATTTTAATCATAATTAATAATATAATTATTATTTTTTTTGCCATATCAAAAAATCTTACATGTCTACAGTGCAAGATACAAAATGTCACCGAAGCGAAGGGTAGTTTTAATCATAATTAATAATAATCATTCTTTTTTTGCCATATCAAAAAATCTTACATGTCTAAAGTGCAAGATACAAAATGTCACCGAAGCGAAGGGTAGTTTAAATCATAATAATAATAATTCTTTTTTTGCCATATCAAAAAATCTTACATAACACATACTTTGGAGGTTGAGGTTGAGAGGTTGGAGTCCCCTTTTGAAGCATTGTAAAATGACTGTGTCAGAGGGCTACGCTCTTCTTATTTTACAATTCTGATGTAGATTTTTTGTTGTTTATAATGTATATTATAGAATAGGTTCTATCGAAGAAATGTCCGGTCGATCGACGTGCCTTACGTCTATGAAATTAAAGTCCAATTTACAATGTTTTTGGATGATCGGAGACCTCTTCGATACTTAATCATTTCAATATAATCATGTTTTTGATACGTTCCTACTGTACCAGTATCCCTTTATGGGCAACTTCTATACCAACATTGGAACTGCGTTTGTTATACGCCTTTTAACGATTCGTATTTTTTTCACAACTACAAAAGATTTACTACGCTACGTAGCACAAAGCTACGTAGCTTTAAAAGCTTTGTGCTACGAAATCGAATGTGTAGCAATTTCGTTATTAAACTATCTACGAGTTTTGAAGGACGATGCCTTGATCAGAAGCATTACTTTTAGTGTAAGATGTTGAGAACAATTGTAGAACAAACTTAGTGGTGGTAGAGTTCCAGGGTAGGGGCTCGAGGGCGAAGGCGCGACCGCATTACATAATCTATCTGCCGCCAAATGGTTGTGTTCACCATTATCGTGTTCCGGTTAGATGGTAATGTATGGCCCTGTAATAATTATCACAGACAACAGCGAAGATATCCAGGGTGACCACACATCTGTATTTTAACCTCTAGTTTCTATGTCAATGTTTATTCTATATATTGCTACAGTATTCACTAACTATCAATGTGAACCGTATGCAAACTTTGTATATATATATATGTATATTCGAAAAGTGATCAATGAAAATCAATAGATTACTTATATATATGCGACTCAACAACCATAACTTATAAGATGTGATGTTGCATACGTGAGCGTAGCTCATTCTGGGAAGGTTTAAGTTACTGGGAATATTATACTGAAACCCAGTACCTAAAAAATATCACCTAGAAACTTCGTTTCAGATTCAGTTACATTTTCGTCGCTCCAAATTTCCTAGGTGCTAGCGAAAAGTGCATCCCCCTGGGCATTTCACGTTCCCAGCCCGCGTCGCGCATTGTGAGAAAACTGTCACCCCTTCTAACGGGCGCCGGGACGCTATTCATACCACTGATTAAATGCAACGTTGCGAATGAAAAAAAAAGGGAAATTAAACGGGCATAGTAATAGTTCACGTTTCACGATAAGTCAATACGTAATAAGAAAGGCGAAAGAAAGAAAGAAAAGGCATTTATTTGGCGCATAGCCGGAAAACACACAAAAACAAACAGATTGAAAAACACAAAACAATTTTAAACTAGTACAAGCACAATAACAATAGACCACAAAAAAAGGAGATAAAGAAAAAAAAAAAAATAACAAAAAAAAATCAGAATTAACTACACAGTGACACAAACAATAGGTAATGGTAATAGTGTGTGTCACACGGCTGCGCCAAAATGGTCTCCAGTTCAGCATAGAAGTCAGGCGTAACGCCTGACGCTGATTTTCAATGGAACCACACGAGGGAGTTCACGGATGTCAAAACGGTACGAAAAAAATAAAATAGAAGTACTTAAATAAAGATACCTAGTAAAAACTAATAAATATAAAATAAAATAAAAAAATCATAAAATGAACATATTAGATATTATTATACTTATACATAATATTTAAAATAGTTAAAATATTGAAGATTACACCTAATAAGTTAGTGGCTGCTGTACAGATGAAATGAACTCGTGGCGCGTGCGTCACAGGAGCGCAATGTCCCCCCGCGCCCCTCACCGCTGAAGGCTGCGCAGCGGTACCTGCCTCCTGCCTCAATCAGATGGCGACGCCGCACGAAATATAAATAAATATTTAATGAAATAAATAATTTGAGCTGTTTTAGACGTGAAAGCGCAACACAAATCTCACTTTCGCAATTATAATACCAGGGGGCGCCAGAGGCAGAATTTGCTCAAATAGGGAGGCACAACGGTGGAGAATGGAAAAATAAGGTATCAAAAAAATGGAAAGTATTTCCTTTTTTTTGCTCATTTGGGTGCCACCCATGTTGCGTTCGTAAGTAGGTCTACCAGTAAAAATTCCCACTTGACTACATATTCTTTACGCTTCAGTACCTTTGTTCTTTGTATGAAAGGTTTAGTAGCAACTTGCCCCAAATTTCCTTGGTGCTTGCTAAGAGCATCCCCCGGGGCGTTCCACAAAACTGACACCCCTACTAACGGGTGCCGGGGATGAAGCTATTCATGCCGCTGATTAAAATGCAACTCTACAGAGTGGATCTGCATTTCAATTGGATCAGAATAAGATAAAGATACTTCTTGGTTGTGTAATTATGGATTCGGGATAGGTAATTACACCGACATATTATTATGCAGATAGGTATATGCGTAAACTAATGATGGATTTTAAGAAGTTAAACAACGTAATAAGAAACCAGGCGTTAACCTGGTTTCCTCGGTGAGGTAAGCACAAATACTTGCATGCGCAATTCATGAGCAATCTACTTGCCCCTAAATGGTAGTACGAGTATTCTGCACTATCGCGTTCGTGTACGGCCCTGAAATTTCCGACACGGAGGCAAAACGCCCTAAACCTCAGGAGTGGCAACGCATTCACATTGAAATCACTGATTTCATGTAGATGTTTAATATGTTTATAGGCCACAGTATTACTCTGTATTACTTAGATCAATGAAAACTCGTTGTATGTTTGCCACTTTATGACATAAAAAAGTAAAGTCAAGTACGCTTTTTGAGTTCCATGCAGTTGGTGATCCTATTGACATCCACCGAATACATAACCAAACTTCAACGGTGCCTCTGGATTTTTTCGAATAAAATATTCCAATCCCAGTACAGCAGCTGTGACCCGGCACCCGACCAGCGCTCGACCGCCTCGAGCGGTCTGCGCTCATTACATCAACTCCGCTCCGTATCGCCTCGACCGCAAGCCGACAACGCGGTCCACGCGCGGACGGCGAGTGGACTACTCAATGACCACTAGCTTGTCTTACGTTGACTTTGCATTGCCAACTCGCTGGTCCCAAGTGGTCCGCGAGTGGTTCACAAGTAACATCGCGTCGTTCACCCATCGACAACGTCAGTAAACGCCGTAAAATGAGGCGGTGCTGGTCGGGTGCCGGGTGGCTGTAGTGAGCTATGACCCTATGGCTACTGAGGCAGAGAAAACTATTAAGTTGGTTTGTATTCTGTATGAGAAAATACTAGCAACTTGGACCAAATTTCTTAGTGCTTTCCAAGTGCATTTAGGTGCATCCAGTGCTGGCCATTACACGTTCAAAACTGACATAGTACCCCAGCGTAGTAGACAGGGGTGGTTTTCCCTATAGGCCGAGTAGGCCCGGGCCTAGGGCGGCAAAAATTCGTCGTTTTTTTAAGTAGTTGCCTACGCGCATAGGTACTTGTAATATCTCAAAAATGTGTTCATATACCATCTCGCGAAAATCTTTTCATGTGTGGCAATAACGATTATTAGAAGAATTAATTAAATCACTTACTGACTATCGTTCTTTTTTCGTTTTAATTATTTCTATAGCCTATCTAATTTTTTATGCTTTACAGGACGGGGTGGGGGGGCCGCAATCTTTCATAGGCCTTTCACAAGCATGTGTTAATGCGAAATAATATAAAACAATTATTAAGGGTAAAAGCGACTTCTTTACGATATTCAATAAACTGAAAAGTCTATTAGATCGGTTGCCTAACTAGCATAGTTGGTAATAGATGGCGCTACTGCTACCATAAAGCAATGCAATAGATGTGAAGGAAAGATTTGACAAATCGGGCAGGGCTTCAGTAGCTCAATTGGAAGAGCGGCTGGACTAGATTCCCAGTAGGTCGCGAGTTCGAGTCTCGCCTGAAGTCAAATTTTTCTTTCCATTTTTCTTTAAAAATAAAATATATTTCACAAGCATGTGTTAATGCGAAATAATATAAAACAATTATTAAGGGTAAAAGCGACTTCTTTACGATATTCAATAAACTGAAAAGTCTATTAGATCGGTTGCCTAACTAGCATAGTTGGTAATAGATGGCGCTATTGCTACCATAAAGCAATGCAATAGATGTGAAGGAAAGATTTGACAAATCGGGCAGGGCTTCAGTAGCTCAATTGGAAGAGCGGCTGGACTAGATTCCCAGTAGGTCGCGAGTTCGAGTCTCGCCTGAAGTCAAATTTTTCTTTCCATTTTTCTTTAAAAATAAAATATATTTCACAAGCATGTGTTAATGCGAAATAATATAAAACAATTACTTAGGAAGTTTACCTGCTTCTTGTAGGTACGTCCTGTTTCTTTTTTGTTTTCTTTTACTATGTTTTAATCCAATGTGTTTAAACCCTATTTAATTTCTGTTTACTGTGTCTCCAATCTACGCCAATTAATTCTATTCTAGAAAGAATGGCCTACCATTAGACTAAAAATTCTCAAATATATTTTATAAGTAGATAAAGCATCCATAACAGAGCTGTATCATTGATATAAAAATATCACCCGCACCTGCGACACTATGAAGCCAACATCAACATTTTATTCGCAATTAAAAATGCCTGCAAATAAAATAAAGGAAAGATCACAACGTAAGAATCTACGTGTCAAGGGCAACAAATTTATAAGCTCTAAGGAAATTTAACGTGGTTAGACTTAATTAAACGTGGGTATTATTTGACATCCGAGTGTGTTTTACCAACTTTAGTACCAGTACTATCGTGTGACGTTGTGTAAAGATAAGGAGTCTTGTTGGAAAAAAGTGAGAAACTATTAGCGATGAGTTAAACATCATCATTTCAGCCGAAAAACGTTAACTGCTAGACAAAGCCTTCCTGACTGACTAATCATCATCCCTCCTGCCGCGCGTGATGCGCAACAGACATCACGTCCCGACGCAAAATCCCGCGCTGATATCGATTACTATGATGCTCTTCGTGTTCAATATAATAACGATTTCAGGATGCTGTTAGGTCTGCCAAGGTACTGCAGTGCGTTAACCATGTTCGCAGAAGGTCATATAGATGATTTTTATGCAATTATGCGAAAACGTTGTGCGTCACTCGTAAGTAGAATACTGGGCAGTTCAAACAGCATTCTGAAGGCTGTAGTGGACAGTTACGGTCCTGTAATGACGCATTTTAAACAGATGCACACTAGAGGACTTTACAGGCCTAACTAATTTTGACATTTTTATAATTTGTTATTGTTTGACACCCTACATATTATTGAATTCTTGGGTTTTATATACATAATATAAAATATAATAATTTAATTATAATAATTTAATGTATTGATTGTGTTAACTAACAATAGATATTAAGTGCTTTTTCAACTTTACTAACAAATTATGGATGTAATGTCTGAATCAAATGAATAAATAAATTTTAAAAAAATAATAATGGAGGCAACCTATTATACGTCCCACTGCTGGGCACGAGTCTCTCCCCTTTTTGGGGGGCAGTGCAGGAAAGCGCTCATGGCCTTGCAGCTGGTGTAAATCGGAAACGATCTAATCGGTTAAGCGATACGGGCACGATCGGGTGTGTGATAGGCGACCGCTGGTGGCAAATTAAAATGCGAGTGTCCGTGCTTCGGAGGGCACGTTAAGCCATCGGTCCCGGTAGCTATCGCTAGATAGCAAACGTCAAACCTTGTCGGAAGCCTTATGAGCGGTTGGAAAACATCCGACATCGGGTTGGTTACCAACCCGCATTGGAGCAGCGTGGTGGAGTAAGCTCCAAGCCTCCTTCCAAGAAGAGGAGAGACTCGTGCCCAGTCGTGGGACGTATCAAGGGTCGCCATTATTATAATGAAGGTCAGTTACCGCCGATGTTTTTAAGGCACCGGTACCTAAATCCAATTACTAGATATACTAACTATAAGGTACAATGCAAATTCGCCTTTAGTCACATTTGCAGACGTAAGCGAAACTCCTTTTATGTCTGAAAACTTACAACCTTACCCTTCACCGTACCTATGTAAATTAGTTTTACATGCACATCGTGCGTGGTTTTCGCCCCAAGGGGTGAACTTTACTAAACGTTTTACAAACAAGTTGGGGACCCCGTCAAAGTCAAGATTATATGAACTACTGACATCGTAGCGCCATATGCTATTTTTTTTATAAACGTAACTTCACGCCTGTAATCCCCGAAGGGGTAGGCAGAGGTGCAGATGGGTGGGAATGCATGCATACAAGCATACATGCAAACACCCACGATTCGCCGGTTACGTAGGTACTTGGCCCATGTAACGGGTGGCGAACCTGTTAGCATCTCCGGGCACATTACCAAACTTCGAGGTACTGGGAAATTTCCAGAAAATGGAAAAATCCCAATAGAACCAGAGATAAAGGACTTTACACCATTATCTCTGATAACCCCCTACCCGGGAACCGAACCCAGGACCTCAGCGTAGTAGTAGTGGCCTGCTACCACTAGGCTACCGAGGCAGATTTTTTTTCATAAATATTTTTTTTCAGCCTTCTCCTGATTGTAACGAACACATTAAATAAAGATTTAGGTATCCAATTTGGAACAGTCGTTTGAAAGTTATGGGCTTACAAACATTTTGGTGATTCATTTTTATTTATACAATACAATACTCTTTATTGTACACCAAACATATCATTCCTTTATCTCTGGTTCTATTGGGATTTTTCCATTTTCTGGAAATTTCCCAGTACCTCGAAGTTTGGTAATGAGCCCGGAGATGTCAACAGGCTCGCCACCTGTTACATGGGCCAAAACGTAACCGGCGAATCGTGGGTGTTTGCATGTATGCTTGAATGCATGCATTTACCTCTGCCTACCCCTTCGGGGATTACAGGCGTGAAGTTACGTACGTAAACATATCACAAAATAAAGTATAAAATCTTGAGAGAGGTACAGTGGTCATCAAGAAATAATGCACATCGTGCCTACGAAAGTGACAATCGACTAGTTTCGGCTTCATAGAGCGTTACCTCTGCTGCACACTGCCTCTGCCTACGTAAGCTACCGTAGTCCAGTATTGGTCAAAACATGATCAAAATGGTCGACAAACGTCAAATAGGTAAGGTGCGAAAGAAATAACGCTCTACAGATCCGAAATAAACCGACGTTTCTTCCTGAAGTGGATGTGCATTATTTCTTGTTGGATACTGTACAAATGGGGGTCTTATCGCTGCACAGCGGGTGAACTAAACGCAAGAAAATAAAATACAACGACAAGAAAAGGAAAATAGAGAAAAAAAATAAACATAAAAAGATAAAAAGCCGGTGAAGTACATGCCGTGCGCATTTATACATCAGCCAAGTGCGAATCAAATTACTGCTACAATTATTTAAAAAATAAACAATAGCGCGATGCAAATGACTGGTGGTAAAGCTGCAGTGACGGAGCTCGCAGCCGTAGGCACCACCGCATTACCTAATATACTTGCCGCTAAATGGTAGTGTTCAACACTATCGTATTCTGGTCAGGTGGCCCTATAATTGCCGGCATTACACCTTAGGCCTCAGGAGTGGCAACGCATCTGCATTTTTACCTCTGTTCATTGTGTAAGTGTCTATAGGCTGCAGACGCTGCAGTCATCACTTAACATCAATGTGAGCTGCATGCTTGTTTGCCACTCTTATTACATTAAAAAAAATTATAAATCTTATTACATTAAAAAAAAAACTAGAAGGTAGATAGGTATAAAATACTAGCTCTGTTCCATTCCCTTGCGAATACTCTGGTTCATGCGAATGAAATTCAGTGACCAGGAAAAGTTCACTGATCTCCAATATATAGTAATTCTTTGATCATTCCTCTCGTATACCATGTCGCTGTGAACACGCTCACAAAATATATCTCTGGAATATAATATTATATTGTGCGTGATAAGATTACAATAAGTAATTCTATGTCTTATGCTTCACAATTTTTACTTGCAGATGGTAGCTAGCTATACATAAAATGTGTGCTTCAGAGTAGGCATCAACGGATTACTTAATTTATCTGCCGCTAAATGGTATTTAGTGTTCAGCACTATCGTGTTCCGGATAGATGGTAATGTAAGACCCCGTAATAACTTAGGTCTCAGGGGTGGCAACGCATCTGCAGACCTCTGGTTTTTGTGAAGGTGTCTATAGGCGGCAGTTATCACTTTTTCGCCGAAAGATAATAAAATATGTAGTATATTTCCATACATTACCTAAAGGTACATGAGGCAGATAAAACTTAAAACAAGATCTATATAGGTAGTCAGTGGGAATCCCAAGAGGGGATTTTTTGCATTTATTGGAGCGATTGAAGAAACCTTCCAACTGTGTTGGGTACGTCCACCAAATCTAAAGTTTATGTATTGTTGTATGTATATATCATATACACAGAAAGGATGTTAAGTGAAGCCAATCAAAGCTCCCATTATCTGGCGATTTGGATGTGAGGCCTTAGGGTTCGGTCCTATATAGAAACCTTGGATTTGGTGAAGGTACTCAACAGGTTGCAAGGTATCTCCTATATCTTAATCTGATGCGCTCGAAGAAATCTAAAAAAATCGCTTTCGAGGCTCGTCTACCAATATAATAGGACAATTGACTGATTTATCGATGACATAACACAACACATTTATCATTACCAATTGACATTGGGCATTGGACCAAAATCAAGTAAGAAACTTTGTGACGTCGTCGAAGTGTTGCAGAGGTGAATCGATAAGAAAATAAATAGCCTAAGTACTGTTTACTTAAGAGAACAATAAATTACGCGAATAATAACAAAGCATTACACAAAACAGACAGCCCAATGCAGATGAACTGTTGCTCCATGTTGGTTTTGCCTCCGGGCCATCTGGCACAAAAGTTACCTACTTTGCCGGACGTACGCTACCATTTGGCGGCAGATATTACTATGTAAAGCGGTGGTGCGTACGCCCTCTAACCAGAGAATATGTCTCTAGCTCTACCACCCTACCACCACAATTCTTACACGTAGAGAACGTCTAACACACAAACATGGCAAATGAAGTGGTTAGGATAACACTTGATAACCAGTAAGTGACTATACAACCTACGAAAAAAACGTTCTGAACTGAACGTTCAGAGCAAATTATGTTGAAAACTCGAATGTGTGCGAAAACCGCACCGTTGAGCACTGCCAGGTGTCCAGTCGGTGAGGGTGGAACTGCTTCAGCGGGTGGTGCGGTGTAGGAAATGAGACGGTAGCACCATATTGAATAGTTCAGCAGAGCACTCACCATTGTAGAGACGTGGTAGAGACGGTATAAAACGCAAAATTCTCCTAATGTCTCTGCGCAGGCTCAGGTGTTCGAGCCTATCAGTAAGTAGTTTCAAGCCTGTCAGTCGATTGCGTAGTTAAATCCAATACTGGCGGACAGCATCGAAGAAATCCTATCTACTCGTATATAACTACTCATTACCTATTTTACTGTGTTCTAATGTGCGAGTTATTTCCGTTATTTGTGTTTTGATGTACCTACAATAAAGAATTACTTAGCGTACTTATTTTTTTCTTTTACAGATATTTAGGGAACCGTAAAATCGCAGTATTGTTTAATAATCGACTGATAAAAAAAAGCCTCGAGGGTATCCGATTATCGATGTATACCTACAGATGTTTTTACGACTTCAATTAAGTACACGAAAAGTTAAAAACATCTGCTTTGTCTCGAATGAACTTTTCCACGAAGTTCGAAGATAAATTTATATTAGGACAAAACAAGTTGATACAGTGTTTTTATTCCCTACTGCTTGCCGAAGTTTTATGGAAATTGAATCTGAAGTGGGGCACAAAAGTAGTTCTTAAATATTTAAGAAGGTACGTACGGAACTGGTCTATTCTAGTAAAATCTGTGAAAGGGTTGTTTTTCAGACTTGTAAATATACAATAAAAGAGAGAAACACACTAACCACTAACATAATAAATACCTACAAGCAATATGCAGTTACTGATATAATATATTGTGTGAAGTAAAAAATTTAAATATTATTTTTATTGGTGGTAGAGCTCGCGGGCGTAGGCACCACCGCATTACCTAATATACTTGCCGCTAAATGGTAGTGTTCAGCACTATCGTGTTCCGGTCAGGTGGTAATGTACGGCCCTGTAATTTCCGGCACAGCGGCATAACACCTTAGGCCTCAGGAGTGGTAACGCATCTGCATCTTGACCTTGGTCTTTGTGTGTCTATAGGGTGCAGTCATCAGTTAACATCAATGTGAACTGCATGCTTTTTTGCCACTTCCATTACATAAAAAAGGTACTTTTTTTACTCGTAGAGTTACAGTGTAGGAGCTCTAGGGCGTAGGCACCATCGCATTACTTTAACTTTGACTTAAAATCCTATTTCAGGCAACAGAGGGTGACCTCAGTGTTTCCCCATCTCGATCAGACTTTAGATGCCTCACGCTTAATTAAATAAATAATAAAATACGCTTACACTCACAGTCCCACAGTAGGTATAAACCTGTGTCGTGGATGCCGTTGTACACAAACAACACATACACAAACACCCAGACCCGAAACAAATATCTGTAGGCCATACACATATTTGTCCCGCTGCGGGGATCTAACCGGATCTAAGCGTGTGAGATGACCGTTTGATTCGAAGGGCGCGACCCTGGACTAACCGGATCGTCGAAGCTGGTCGCTCCAGCAATTCCCGATCTTCTTCAGGATGATGTTCTACCATTTGGTTATCTATTACGTAATTCACTTGCCACTAAATTGTAATGTTCAGCGATTTGGTATTCCGGTCAAGTGGTAATGTACAGCAACATGATTTCTGTCATAGAAGAATAAATGCTTAGGCCGCTAAAAATCTCTAGTTTTCATGCAGATGTTTTTAAGTAACTAGCTGACCCGGCAAACTTCGTATTGCCTCAGAATGAAATAATGTATCAATGGTTTGATATATACGGACTATTTGTACGGGAAAATGAAATTGAGTTTTTTACTATTCCTCTTCAATTTCTTCGTATTTTCTTACCTTTTAAACCTTTCCTGGACTTCCAAATATCATTCAAAACTAAAATTGGCCAAAGCGGTCCAAAGCCGTTTTCAAGTTTTAGCGAGACTAACGAACAGGGGTTATTCGTCATCTCGCCCGATAAAAACTGGCCTGATTGGGCGACTTGGCACCTTTTAAATTTTAACAATATTTCTGTCGTCAACTCGCCCGACCATAAAATTGTGAGGGGATTGTGTACAGTCAACTACAAACATCTTTTTTTAAAAGTTTAATATTTTATGGTTGGACTTTAAAATAAAACAAAATCTTATTATATCATAATTTTAGATACATATTTCTTTCAAAAGATGTAATAAATAATATAAAATAGAATCAACAATATCAGAAAAGAATGTGCCTTGTCATTATCTAAGTATAAAAATGTAAACAAAAGTACAAAATACAATCAACAATATCAACAATATCGGCCTACTGGGAATCTAGTCCAGCCGCTCTTCCAATTGAGCTACTGAAGTCCTGCCGGATTTGTCAAATCTTTCCTTCACATCTATTGCATTGCTTCATGGTAGCAGCAGCGCCATCTATTGCCAACTATGCTAGTTAGGCAACCGATATAATAGACTTTGCAGTTTATTGAATATCGTAATGAAGTCGCTTTTACCCTTAATAATTGTTTTATATTATTTCGCATTAACACATGCTTGTGAAATATATTTTATTTAAAGAAAAATGGAAAGAAAAATTTGTCCAGCCGCTCTTCCAACTAACTAGCATAGTTGGCAATAGATGGCGCTGCTGCTAGAGGATGCTGATGGAGCAGCTGGACTAGATTCCCAGTAGGCCACGAGTTCGAGTCTCGCCTGAAGTCAAATTTTTCTTTAAATAAAATATATTTCACAGTTGACAACAGAAATATAAAGTAAATTCGAAAGGTGCCAACGAGTTGACGACAGAAATATAAAGTAAATTCGAAAGGTGCCAACTCGCCCGATCGGTCCAGTCTTTGTCGGGCGAGATGACGAATAACCCACGAACAGCAATTGATTTTTATATATATATATATAGATAGATTATAAGCTACAGTGTTCACTTACAATGTGTTCAATGTGAACTATATGCTTGTTTACCACTTCGTTACCTTCAAAAACAAAAACAATTTGATTATTGAATTTGAATTTTGTTTTTCTGTAACGAACGTAGCAAATTTCGTTAGTTGGTTCACATGGATGTTAAGTGATGACTGCAGCCTACAAACAACTACACAAAATCCGGAGATCGAAAATGCTTTGCCACCCCTGCAAAGTTGTGTGTGTTTCTGTGATTGTTATAACTTATAACCATACGTCACCATCTAACTGGAACACGATAGCGCTGAATATTACCATTTGGCGGCAGATAGATTAACCTACGAAACCCACTTGCGAGTGAGTTTCGTAGGAACTTACTTAAACGTAACTTCACGCCTGGTGTTCCCGAAGGGGTAGGCAAATGTTAATGCATGTATTCAAGCATACACGCAAACACCCACGACCACGACTCGCCGGTTACATTTCGGTCCATGTAGGTAACAGGTGGCAAACCTGTTGCCATCTCAGGGCACAAAACTTCCAGCAAATTGAAAATACCAATAGAACCAGAGATAAAGGATTTTAAACCGTTATCTCTGATAGCCCCCGACCCGGGAACCCAGGACCTCCAGCGTAGTAGTAGTGGCCTGCTACCACTACGCTACTGAGGCAGTTAACTTACTTATTTACAAAAATTGATATCGAAATACGATAAGTAGCTATGCTGTGCTGTGTACTTCAAGATTCTGCTAGATAAGTGTACCATAAGCCGTGCTGGTAAGGGTTAACAAGATACAGTGTACACAAATCTAATTTCCAAGGCTTATCAAGTTTGGCGACCGAGCCATGTCTCACACGTGAGAGGTTTATCGACCTTCATTTTTATTAGAACATACGCCTTTCTACACGAGGACGAAGGTCAAACGTAAATATTCAGGGATGTTAAATATTTTTACAACATAAATGTTTTCTGCCATCTGTCTTAAAGGTAGGTACTCAGGATGAAATTCATAGACTGCACTACGACTTTACTTTCAGCAAAGTACTTGAGACGGTTAAATCTCATACTTTATTGATAGTTCTTAGCAAAGATATTAGAGGCGTTAGATTGTCAATACACACGCTTTTCTATGAAAACTGCTTCAACCATTGTAAGTGGGTGGAGCTTATCTTGGCGCGTAAACATACACCAATTAGGCGCGAGGCAAACACACCTGACTTCACCTGATGATGATGACCGATTAGAGTTTGGTCGCGCCACATAACGTCACAAAAATGGCGTATTATCAGTTTGTACAAGAATAATACTACAAAATCAAGATGTCCGACGTTTTCCGAGTTAGCTGGCAATACTCCCTGTTTTAACACAATGTACTTGATAACGGACGATATGATAGGTATCGTGTTTATCTTTAAAAAATATCAAAATTATGCCTTACCAGTGATAAGTAAACTGAATGATTTAGTTTGCTTTACTGATCGGTTTTTACACCAAAACACTGAATAATTTGACATTGTTAACGGTTTTTTCTCACTAAGTTTACGCTCGGCGGGCGAATGCACAATGAATGGACGATTCTTGCCGCGTGAGCGGGAACGGTCACCTGACCGTCCGCGAGTCTAAACGAATGCTCAGCGGCCGGTGCGGATTGGCAATCTAATTCCTCTAATATGTTAGGCTCTAAGCATACTTTCTGCACTACTGTGCGAAGTGCAAGACAAGTCTGTCTTGAGACAGCCGTGACTCCATGTTAGTGGCGTAGCTAGCATGGGTGGCACCCAGGGCGGAGGAGCAAAAAAAAGGAAATAATGCCGATTTATTTGTAAGTATCCTATTTCTCCATTCTCCAGCCTCTGGCGCCCCCTTGTATTATAAATCCGAAAGTGAGTTTTATGTTGCACTTTTATGTCTAAATAGCTCATATTTGGTTTATTTAAAGAGAGGATGTCACCCCCAAATGGGTGGCACCTGGTCCTGGTTGTACAGTTAAAAATAAAAAAACCGCGAGAGCTGCTATCTACCGCCGTCATCAAAAAAAAATATTTTACACAACCGAGAGTGCTGCCACCTACCGCTGACCGCTGTCGTACAGTTGAAACTTCACAGCCGCGAGTGCTGCCATCTACCGGCGACCGCTGTCTTTCGTTGACATTTCTACACAGCCACTAGTGCTGCCATCTACCGCTGTCGTCCAGTTGACATTGTTGCACAGCCGTGAGCGCTGCCATCTACCACTGGCCGCTGTCGTCCAGTTGAAACTTTTACACAGCTGCATTGAATCTTTTACAAGTGCTGCCATCTACCGTCAACTCCTGTCATTCAGTTGGGATCCTATTGTAATCCTATTTTTTTTTAATTATTTTTCGCGACAAGACTGGTCCTTCGTGGAACCTCTTCCATTTATTCATCCACTTGGTCCATTACAAGTTCAGAAGGACGAGCGAGCAAAAAAAAAACAAAGAACCTTTTTCCCAAATGGTTAAAAATTGAGAGCCCCGCCCACGCACGTTGGGGACCCATAACCCGCGGAGGCCTTGTTTAATGATACGGCAGTAGCTACGCCCCTGATGTAATATAAGGTGCATGATTGATGTTAATAGGTGCCTGCATATTACACAAGTTTATAATTTTGAATATAAGTTGATATAGGTTTAATTCATTGTACCTAGTAACTATATTTTTCATAGATTTATTATCTAATATTGTTGATGAGGTCTTATTTACAATTAATTTTTAATTTAAATACTAAGGTATTTTTGAAAATATTTGTTAGTCAGTAGAGTTCTGTCTGATGGTGCAGTCAAGTCTTAGGAATAGGCGTGCATGTATGAAGAGAATGATGAAGGTAGATGCGGCGCGAGAGGTATGTCAGGACCGAGATATCTGGCGCTCTACACTCTCTGCTTACCCTGTTAGGGTTCTGTCTGATGGTGCAGTCAAGTCTTAGGAATAGGCGTGCATGTATGAAGAGAATGATGAAGGTAGATGCGGCGCGAGAGGTATGTCAGGACCGAGATATCTGGCGCTCTACACTCTCTGCTTACCCTGTTAGGGACATGGCATGAAGATACAAACAAACAATGAAAATATTGTCAAAATGTAAATAAAACATAAACCACTTGAGGAGTTAATGCCTGACGTGGAGAAATAAAAATATTACAATTATTAAGGGTACAGGGACATCTTAACAATATTGTATTAAAAAAATGCTTTTATATCTATTAACTAGTTATTTATTTATTTATTCTTTATATGCACAGAGATTTTACTAATATTATACGGATGGTACATAAAGGTGGACTGAATGTATGTCATTGTACATAATTATTATGTTATTAAAATAATATAACAATATTACCATTTATGTTATCAATGGATGTCATTCACCAATCCCAAATCAGACAAATTGGAAAGAGGAATTTGTTGGTCGGATGTGGGGCTTCGTTAGCTTAGAGGTAGAGCAGCTGGACTGGTTCCTGAGCAAACACTGCTTGAAGTCAAGTTTTTCTTTCCATTTTTCCTTACACTTACTTTTTTTTTAAGTTAGTATTTTAGGTTTTTTTTTATAATAAGTTGATTACTATCTTTTTGCCAATACCCAATACACGCCACAGGTACTAATTACTTACTACTAGCTTTTTTTCTTAAATATATTTTCCTTATAATACTTCAATTCCTCTATACTCTCCATTAAGTCATTCAGACATCTATGTTGGAACTTCTTTGCTGGAATTCTAGAAAATTCTTTGGAGTACCACCGTTTTGCCAGTTCCTTAATTGTGCTCACATCAATTATTCTATAATGTAGATATGAATTCAATGTTGGCATGCATTTTCTTAAAAACAATCGGTCCATATACACACTGTTGCCTCCCAATGGACATCTCTTTTCTGGTACATGAGCAGAAACAAATTGCAGCAACTGACTCTCAGCTTCTTTTACTGTTATTTTTGAATTCCGACAAGCTTCTATTAACCCACTCTGAAAATATTAAATAAATATATACTCAAAATTCATGCATTGCCTGTAAACATAAAAGGAAAGTGGATGACAGTGCTCATCAAGAATTATTGCACGAGCCTATGAAATCCAGCATCCAGTAAAATAACCTCATTAAATCACTATATACTATACACTATATATCTCTGTTGGTAGAGCTCCAGTGACAGAGCTCGCGGGCATACGCAACACCGTATTACCTAATATACTCGTTGCTAAATGGTAGTGTTCAGCACTATCGTGTTCCGGTCAGGTGGTAATGTAATTTCCGGCACAGAGGCATAATACCTTAGGCCTCAGGAGTGGTAATGCATCTGCATTTTGACATTGGTCTTTGTGTAAGTGTCTATAGGCTGCAGTCATCACTTACTATTAATGTGAACTGCATGCTGGTTTGCCACATCTGTTACTTAAAAAAAACAAATAATGATTTAGGCTGCGAGCCCATTTTGCTCACCAAAATTGGTGAACAAGACTAGTGCTGTCTGGAGGTGGGCCACCTTAACATGACCATATAAAAAATATATATGACAATTTCAATACCTCACCATGCTGTGTGATACACCAAGGATCCATATTTTCTAGTATATCATCTGATTGATGAATTATTATATTTGGGCCATTCGCAACAACATTCAACTCTGCGTCTGTCACAATACAAGCTGCTTCCAGAATATAGTCCTTGTCTATATCAAGCCCTGTCATCTCTAAGTCGATCCACACAATTCTTTTGGCCTCACCCTTCTGTGGCAGAGTGTTGGTGTGATTGGTTTTACATTTTTCTGTAACAACAATCATTAAAAGATTAAACTGGATGTCGCTACGCTGTTCACTGATTACACAAGTGTGTGTGTGTGTGTTTAATCCCATGGGTGTTAAAATTACTGGTGTATACGTATAAATGCATGTATCTCTACTCATTCGTACGAAAAAAGGGCTGAAGCAGAGAAAATGTACTATTTCTAAACTGAAGTTACTATTTTAAATAAAACGTGTTTGTTGTCTTTAAAAAAATTTATGTAAAAAGGTTTTACTAATGAAAAAAATATACACGAATTTCATTTATGTTCTAGTGCTTTAACACGCCCAAAGTATGGATCTATTACCATGCTTTTCACAGAAAAATAGCACTTTTTGTAATCATCATAAGATAACCTCACAAATAGAATGCAACGGATTTATATCACTTTGTTCATTAAATAATTTAATTGTACTCACTTCTGGAACTCATAGCTGGACCAATACTACCTTTTACGTAGTTAGTACCGTAATAACGTAGAAAATTCATAAGTACAGCCGTATAATTTTTGTACTAACTTTTCCTCTTTTGATTATTGAATTAACCTATAAGTTTGCCTATTAGTTCCAAAGATGTTGCAAAAATGTATGGACCTCCGGCCATTGTACACAATATCATTAAACAGGCAAAATCAATATAAAAACGTTTTTTACTGCATATTTTCACTTATTTAGCTTTGTTTGCAGTTACAAAACATAATTTGCACTTAGAATTGCAACTCAAAACTAACATGGCGAATATGGCGGGCGATGTCATTTTGACATTTTCATTTTTTAAATTGTATTTTGATTATAGAACTTGGAGAAAAAAGTAATATTTTCTAAATACTATCAAAATCGATTGATCCCAAGCGTCGGCTGTATCGCCGCCATGTTTAACATAGTTGGAAAATGATAAAATCGTTTGAATTAAATGTGGTTGTAACTCTGAAATATATTCTTGAATAAATTAATTGTATTTTTTTTGGATTCTTCTTTAATTTACCCATTTTTTGAGAACGTGTACGAACCAAGGCCGAGCTCGCAACATCTCCTTTGCCTATATAGGCAAAGGAGATGTTGCGAGATAATACATACTGAAATAGAAACCAATTTTCGATATCAAAGAAGGCAACAGCTCACTTACGCTGTCTGGCGAGTTTCGTGTTTCGTTTTGGAACTACAACCTAAGGTCAATAGTCCGTGCGTTGCTATTCACTGCTATTCCATTATAAAAACAGTATTTTGGGCCGCTTTCTGTGACGTAGACTTAGCAGAATTTTTGAAAAATTATTGTTAAACCAGTTACTAGCCTATTTTAATCACAATAAACTTTTACACGTTCGGCAATTTGTATTCACCAGGGGTCGCTCAACTACTGACGCAGGTGTTGAGCTTATAAAACATATATTCGAAGCTTGGGAAGAATCGCACGATGCTCTAGGGGTATTCTGTGACTTATCCAAAGCATTTGACTGTGTGCAACATAAAACTTTGGTCAGAAAATTATATCACTATGGCGTTCACGATACCGCTCTTGAGCTTATGACTTCATATTTAAGCAATAGAACAATGTATGTTGATGTCAATGGAAAGAGATCTCCCGGGACTTCAATGGATATGGGGTCCCGCAAGGCTCTATTCTAGGACCGTTTCTTTTTTTGTCTATATAAATGACTTGCCGTATATCATCAAAGATAGATATGGTATTGTTTGCTGACGACGCTTCTTTAATTTTTAAAATTAAAAGACAACAGGCTTTATTTGACGATGTGAACAATACTCTCTCTAATGTAGTACATTGGTTTAGTGCCAATAACTTATTGTTGAATAGTAAAAAGACAAAATGTATTAAGTTCACCACTCCTAATGTAAAACTTGTGGACACCAATGTCAAAATAAATGAGGAAGTATTGGAGTTAGTAGACTCCACGGTATTTATTGGCATTACCGTGGATGCTAAATTCTAATGGTATTAATATTAATTGTAATTGGCCAGTAGACTTAGCTCAGCAGCATTTGCAGTAAAGAAGATAAGATTATTGACGGACGTGGAGACGGCTCGGCTGGTCTACTTTAGTTACTTTCACAGTATAATGTGCTATGGCATTTTGCTATGGGGAAATTCCGCCGACGTCAATACTTTTTTTGTTTTGCAAAAGAGAGCAGTACGTGCTATCTACGGGCTTAGCCCGAGAGTGTCTCTGAGAGATAAATTTAAGGAAATAAACATTTTGACTGTTGCTTGTCAATATATATACAAAAACTTATTGTATGTCCGGAAAAATATTAATGAGTTTCCTACGCGAACCAATGATCATAATATGAACACAAGGAACAAATACAAGTTGTCCATGCATGTAACACGACTGCATAGAGTAAGTAATTCTTTCAGAGGTCAGTGTATACGATTCTACAATAAAGTCCCAAAAAATGTTCAAAGTCTATCTGTTAATAAATTTAAAAAAGTAATTAAAGAACGTTTATACAAATGTAATTACTACAAAATTTGTGAATATCTCAATGATAGAACACCTTGGGATTTTAGCGATTGCTGCCAGGCTATTTCATAAAATTGTACTTATGTTAATGCATATTGATATTGTGTATGCTCTGGCCACAAACAGATTTTCTTTTCATCTATATTGCTATCTATGCACTGGTAATCATAACAGTCATGCTCACTTTAATGTCTTTGCCTTCGGCGGCATCGTATGACGGGTTGCTCACTTCCCTTCAAAATGGTCGAGGAGAGCAATGGCTGCCACATGCGTCATACTCGTGAACGGGTGCTGATTGTAAGGACTGGTCTGTTTTGATTTGCGGGTGTTATTTGCTATCACGATATAAAGCTGTTGATGGGTATTTGCGTATGTGTTTATATGCAAATATTTATATGCTATGGACGTTCACATTATCTTTATTTTATTTCATAATATTTGTATTAAATCTAAGGTTTTGACAAAAGAGCAACACGCTGAGTTTGTTGAGTAGCGGAATTCTTCTCAGTAGTGCCTGCACTCAGTTGCAATGCAATGTTGTCAGACGTGGTACATACATGTCATGCTGCACTTGCGTCATATGTAATATTGCTTAAAAAAAGTGTTTTTTAATCGTTTTCCGTGATTTTTTTCATCGAGTTGAGATGTATGAAATGTACGTCACAGATAGATATAAAGAAAGTACACAGTAAGTAGTACAGTATTTTGGGCCAAAATACTGTTTATATAATGGAATAGCAGTGAATAGCTACGCACGGGCTATTGACCTTAGGTTGTAGTTCCAAAACGTATCACAGACTCGCCAGACGGCGTAAGTGAGCTGTTGCTTTCTTTGATATTGAAAATTGGCCTCTATTTCAGTATGTATTATAGTACTCTGTGATTATGAACATGAATTCTATGAACATTATTGGAACACATATGCGCGCCATCTATTGTTACGTGTTAGTAACGTTCACTTGTCCTTACATTGATATGATTGCCATCGGATTAGTATAGGTCGCGCCAGGTAAAAAGAACGCTGGCGGTCAAGCTGCGCAGTAGACGATTTATCGATTTTTTTGGTGGTATGAGGTGCGGCGCAGGGCGGGCGGGTAACGCGCCGCATGCTTACCACCGCGCTATTGGTTCGTCAGTCGACCTTTGCTATCCGCCCTGTGTCCACGTTACGTTTGTTCTCGAAATACCATCGCGCACAAAAGTGTTTACTTAGGAAATGGTTCTACATAGAAAAGAAAGGAAAATGATTTACAATGTATATTGTTTTATGAAGACAGAGGCTGATAATAATGCAGCTGTTAATTTAAAACAATGTATGAAACGGACAGCTGAGGCAACAAAATGTTCCGAGTCTACAGTGAGACGAATTGTAAAAGGTTCAAAAGATTCGGAATTTCTTACTCTATTCCGAACTCCCGGCAAAAATAAAAGAATTAAACAAAAACCAGTAACAGAACCGGACAGCTTTGACCAGGGTGTAATAAAACGAATGATCCACAATTTCCACGACACGGAAAAAGAATGGCCTACCATAGGCAAGTTGCGAAGAAAGTTACAGGATGACCTAAATTTCCAAGGATCTGCTACAAGTCTCAGGCGAATAATAAAAAAATTGGTTTTAAGTGGGCAAAAACAGAAAGCAATAGAAAGCTTTTAATTGAGCAGTCACAAATACGCTTTCAGAGGGTTGAATATCTGAGAAAGATAAAAAAATATAGAGAAGAAGGAAGACCAATCATTTACACTGATGAATCATACGTGGATAGTTCCCATACGTCTCATCATTCTTGGACAGACGGTCCCACAAAAGGCATTAAAAAACCTATCTCCAAAGGTAGCCGCTTGGTCATAGTGCATGCGGGTGGTGAATCAGGTTTTGTGCCGAATGCTCTACTGACATTCAAAGCCGGCACAAAAGGCGGCGACTACCATGACAACATGAACTCTGATAATTACGAGCGGAGACTGCGTACTAAACTAATGCCGAATTTACCGCCTAATTCAGTCGTGGTAGTGAATAATGCGTCTTATCATAATAAACAAGTCGATGCTGCACCAACGGCCAACACAAAAAAAGCAGACATGCAACTCTGGCTCCGTCAAAAAGGAATTCCATTTGAAGAATGCATGCTAAAGCCGGAGTTGTACAACATAATAATAAAAAACAAAAAAGAATTTAAGAAATTTAATAGCGATGCTATTTTAAACGAAGCAGGCCATTCTGTACTCCGTTTGCCCCCGTATCACCCGGACTTGAATCCTATAGAAATGGCCTGGTCCCAAATAAAGGGATATGTCGCCAGTAAAAATGTGAGTAGGAACCTGACACGAATAAATGAATTAATTAATGAAAAAGTAAATCTAATGGGAGCTACAGAATGGGGAACATTATGCACTAAAGTCAAGAAAATAGAAGCCGAGTATTTTAAAAGTGATCATGTGGTCGACATGAGGACAGAAAAATTTGATGATGATGATTCGGACTCAAACGATGATGAAGGCTCAAGTGACGACAGCGACGAAGATGAAGTGGCCGAATCTAGTACCAACACCGCGTCGTCATCTGGATTTCACGCCACCCGCGACGACTTAATGGAAGGCGTTGCGCCGTTAGTTTGATTTTTTATAGTAGTTATGAAAATTAAACATTATAGTCTGAAATAAACATGTGTTTTTATTTCATTTCATGTTATTATATGTAATATAGTTTTCAATCTGCCTACCAATACACGAAACCGCAAGCGAAAGCTAGATCAAAAATAAACCAATAGGGCTAGTACTTTCGTGCGCGAGTGTGCCGATGCGCGAACACATCCCTTCTACTTTCTTCCAGCGTTCTTTTTACGTGGCGCGACCTATACTAAGTTTAAACACCCTGAAGCTGGCCAAGGAGCAGGATTGCCAATGCTATTACTTTATATTCCTCAAATTAATTTTGTTGAAAACAACTAAAGACGAACGCGAAAGCAAACAAAAACTACCTTTGACTTGCTAGAACGACAAAAAATTTTACGTAAGGCTGAGTTGTCAAAATTTCCGCATTTTCCCCACATCTGCAAAAATTACCCGCTCAGCTTGAAATTCCTCGCAAATTCGGGAATTCTCCACGAATTGGCAACCCTGCCACAGAGTCCATTCCACATCCACAGACTAATAACCAACCATTAATCAATCTACGGATGGCCATTATTTACCTTCATTATTTATTTATTATATACATTCATTATTCACCTTGACTTTAACAAAATACAGAAACAATTTCACGCACACATTTAAACATCTAGGCGACAGGTATAGCCCATTTGGGCTTGTACTTTGACAGAGGGGAAAGCCTGCATATCTTAGATTAAGTACCTATAGATGTAGCCAGCGTGTGGCCGCTCATGAAATCATGAGTGTTGCTAGTAAATAAAGTTTCCCAATTTTCTTCCTAATCATTTACTATATCTCGGCAAGTTTTTATGTTAAACATTCCTAAGCATTTTACTTTTATTCAGATTAGTTGAATTGTAACGAATTGATTGAATTATGAATTAAAACATGTGCATCTACCATTCAATTAATTCTATACATTTTGCTGAAAGATCAAGAACATATAGAGAAAATGTACATAATTTGAAATAGGTAACCATGAATTAGCATTTATTATGCTGCGAGCTGTGAATAATCTAGGTTCTAGATTTATTTATCACAGCTCGCACTCTAGAACATCATCTACAGGGTATTATTTCTTTGGCCGCGATCTTATAGATAGTTTATCAGAACGATTGCTGTATCGGGTAAGGCATTCAATATTTGCGTGTAAGTAATAGTTAAATAAAACTAAGAGTTTCAGTGTGATTATCGCTTTATTATTCAAATTATAAATATCAAGACATAAACCATTATACAATTATAATGTTAGTGTCCTCTCATGAAATGTCAGAATGTGGGAATGTTAGTACTTCCGTGGAATGAACGGAAATACTAAGTTGATCAACAATTTCACATCGATAAATGGGTACCGAGTAAATGAAAATTGCAGCCTATAGATAACTTCTTAAACATTGAGATCTCTAGATCTCAATTTAAATGCAGACGTGTGTATCTTCACGCCAGGTCCCTAACGGGGTAGGCAGAGAGTGTAGAGCACCAGCTGACAAACCTCGTCGTTCACCCACCCTTAATCGGTTAAAAATAAAAAAGGGACGGCAGAGTTTGACGCATTGGTGTGGGACCTCTGTAGCTTAGAGGTAAAGTGGCTGGACTGATTATCCTGAGGTTGCAGGTTCGATTCCTGCCCGAAGTCAATTTTTTCTTTCCCATTTTTTTCTATAATAACAATGTTTTTTATTCTACAGCATCTTGGAAAGAATTACCAAAGCCGCTTAATATTTTGTTATGGCTTATTGTCAATTCTAACACTGCTACAACAAAAATTTATATGTCTACAAAATTAGGGAGAATATAAAAGTAAATTTATAGCAACACACAAAAATAAGTATGTGGGATTTAGTTGAATGAAAATCAAGAATTTCATGAGAAATGTGCTTTGTTTTGAATTGATAATCAAAATTTATATGCTTCAACGTATATTTTGTTTAATAGACATACATTATCTACTAATATCTGTTTACTTACGAATGAAAAGTGATGTCGTTTAAAGGCCCCGTTTCTGTACGGTTTATACAGGCTAAAATACTGCAAACCTCCTATTTTACTGCACACCGTATACACTAAACACTTAACTAATTGAGTCTTTTTCTCATAACTCAAAAACTCAAAAACTCCAAAAACTTATTCATAATCGCCGAAATACGTCGAAAACAATAAATAAATGCGTATACGATAGGTTATCTATTACAGCAATTGCGATGACAGATGTTTGTTTGGCTAACTTTTCGAAGTTCGCCAAGCAAAAACCGGCACGCCGTAAGGGACAAAAGATACGATGCTCTATTTCAACTTTCTTATGTTCATTGTATATAACTGTCTCACTTCCACAAAGCATATGGCGAACATGGCTACGTCTATAGGTACTCAGTCTAAGCCTGCATATGGTTACTCCCCTCCGGTGTTTCTCTATGGATGAATTCGAAATTCCGAACTAAAAGCAAAAGTATGTATTGAGCTTTAGTGTTCCGTTTTTATTCTATGGTAATGATTTGTTTTGGATGGATTGGATGGTAATAAAAAAATATTATCTGTAGTTCTTCTTGATTGTCATGGTGCGTAAAGGTTGATTTTGTTTTCGATTTTATTATTTTTCTAAAAGCATAATTTGCTCGGTAAGATGAACAGAATAATACTGAATCAATGTCGGTGTCTGAAAAAATCGAGTAAGTATAACAAGCTAGCTTTAATTTTATCTATAAACTTATATTAACCATAACCTAACGAAACTAAAATTTGATTGATTTTAAGATGACTTCATCCATAGCTATTGATGGTGCTCCATCCCGTAAATATTTATTTATCAATATATCGGTACCTATGACTGGTTTCAGAAATATTCAATTTGTTATTGATACAAAATTTTAGTTTATATTCTTACACATGGTTATATCAATACTATTTCATAATGTTAATTTAAATTAACATATTATTATGCGAAGATTACTATCGACAAAGCTTTTCGCATTATTCTATCTATATAATGTCAAAAATTTTCAATTTATCTTGTCAAACATCAGCCCATATCTGTTAACCTTGAAATTATGTATTAATAGTTCTTGCCGCGCTATATATGACGTTAACCTATATTTTAGCACTGCTGTGGGAGAACAGGCAATATCAGAATTTTCCTTATATCACCTTGTCAAGATCTCTCTCGTATTACACAACACAACCTATAGGATTGCAGCATGATATCACACAGAAACCTCTCAACACAAGGGTGTTCTGCTACCCCCGACATGTCAGAGCGATATCCACAAGTGGTTATCGATTCGAGAAAGAACCCTTGAAACCCTCCTCCAAAGTCGAAGCCACAGTAGAAACAATAAAAAAGGAGATTGAAGAAAAAGAGAAACTACCCAAGAAGGTGGAAAAGAAGAAAAGTCTTAAAGAGCGGATTATGGATGAACTGAGGCATTATTACCACGGTTTCCGTTTGCTGTTCATAGAAGTAAGAATTTCTACATCATTGGTGTTCAGAATTCTGAAAGGACATTCATTGACTAGGAGGGAGCATAGATTGTTAGTCACAACAATTGGTGACTTGTTTAGAATGGTGCCATTTATTGTATTCATTATTGTACCATTTTTGGAATTTGCACTGCCACTGTTTATAAAACTGTTCCCCAACATGCTACCGTCCACATTTGAGAGTAGCAGCCAGAAGGAAGCTAAACTAAAGCAGCATTTGAAAGTGAAATTAGAAATGGCAAAGTTCTTCCAAGAGACCCTAGATCAGATGGCTCCACAGGCCAGCAATCGACATTCAGAGTTGGCTAAAGAGTTTTCAAGCTTTTTCACACGAATACGAACATCCGGGGATGTTGCTACTAGCGAGGAAATAATGAAGTTTTCTAAATTGTTTGAGGATGAAATCACCTTGGACTCTCTACAACGGCCACACTTGGTTGCTCTCTGTAAAGTATTGAATGTGTCGACAATTGGCACCAGTGCCATGTTGCGGTTTAATCTTAAAATGAAATTGAGATCTCTTGCTGCTGACGATAAAATGATTGCAAAAGAGGGGGTGGATAGTTTAAATTTTAGTGAACTGCAACAAGCATGCCGTGCCCGTGGTATGAGAGCGTATGGTGTGTCAGAGGAGAGATTACGTAAGGAATTGCGCAATTGGTTGGATTTATCCCTGAATGAGAAGGTGCCTCCATCTTTACTGTTACTGTCGAGAGCTCTTATGGTACCGGAACATGTGCCTACAACGTACAAACTGAAGGCAACTATTTCAGCCTTGCCTGAACAGGTTGCTACACAGACACGAGCTGCTATTGGTGAAAAAGAAGGCAGAGTTGATTTCCAGGTAATATTTTTGTTACATTACTTTTGTTTGTAGTAGAATGATAAGCTAATCATTTCTTTGTAATTCGTTCTGTATCCATAGAAAGAAACATCATAAAATTCTGTGCCTTACTTTTTTATTACTAATTTGTTGACCATGAAGTAGTTTTCAATGCCTGTTTTTTTTTATTTCATATTGATTGTTAGTACAGGTTTTAATGTAAGTATTAACAATATACTCGTTAAATGTTATAAATAAAAAACTTTGGTATATACCATTCATACAAATGCATTATGTTTTTTAAATCAAGTTACATACATTGTTAATAACATAAACAAAATAACATAAAACAATTTTAAAAAACATGTGTGCAGTTCGTGCATGGTATAAGTGAAACCCTCTAAAAACTCTAGCTTTCTACTATGAATGTGCACACAAAAACTGTAGGTATGCTTCCTATCTCATTTTCGCCCATGATTAATCTTAATAATTTATATGTCTGTCTCTTTTTACTGTTGCATTTTCGTTTCATCGTCTTTCAAATCACAATGATGCTCAAGATGTTTTCACTTCAAAAACATGTGTGTCATTTTGTATATTAAAAAAGGCATTTATTCCTTGTTTTGTTAATTTTATTTTAATTTTGTACATAATGAGTATTATTATTCCAGGCTAAAGCTGAAGCCATCAAACTGGAAGAGGCAAAGATCAAAGAAGAAAAACAAGAGTTACAGGAAGCAGAGAGAGAACAACAGATACTGGAAGCCAAGAAGAGAGAAAAAGAGGAACTTAAAGACAAAGCCCCAGTTATCGACGTTCAAAGCACACCGGTCATGGTTGATCCAGCTCCTGTTATAGATGTAGATTCACCAAAACCCAAATCCGAGGAAGGCCTGTCTGGCAAAGACATTGAAGTAATTGAGGATGCTTTAGAGAAATTAGGTAAACAAATTGGCATACCGCCATTTAGTTTTTTCATGTCAATGTCAAGAGAGTTCATATTCTGGGGTATGAGTACAAGGAAGTTCATTACCAAAAATAAATAGTCTTAGCTAATAGCAATGAACTAGCTGAAACAAAGGAATTTATTATGCTCTTGAGCATTGTCTCTATTATATATTCTACTTTGTCCAGTGTCCTTCTATACAGTTGTTTCTTTACAGTTTAACTGCATAAGTTTACAAAATGACATGGTGGGCTATGTAATTTTAGAGACATACTTTTAAAATTTACTTCTAAAAAATAATTCTAAAAAAATAACCTTTTTTTATATCTTCCATTATGTTGTAAAGGAGTTGGATAACATTTTATCATTTCTTAACATACATAATATTTTTTAATACCTATGCATGGATACAAGCCTCCCACATTGTTTAGTAATTCACAAGTGCGGTTGGCGTTTAGTTGTTGTTAGATATAGATATGACAATGTGTACACGTGTGCAGTACAGGTGTTACGGTGTGTCAGTGTACGGTGTGTAGTGTCCAATAGCGCGGCCATTCTCCCTTGCAGAGACGCATTTACAAGTGTACACACTCTGTATTACCTACTGTCAATAGCATTCATGAAATGCAAATAAAATTAAGAAAGAAATATGGCGTCGTTAGAGTGTATTGCTGGTCGACTTTGGGTCCAGTACTAATTTTTGCTTCCAATTTAATTTCTATTTCCATTTCATGCAAAATGCATGAAAATCAAGAAAACTTCACCTGATTGCAGCTCAACAAAAGAAATCCCTGCTTCTGGAAAAGGAGAGCATCCAGGAATTGAAAACAGAATTGCTGGATTACAGTGAGGATGTGAAGGAAATGCAGGAGATCGTAAAGACAAAACAGGCAGACATCAAACTCACAAAGGGTGCTCGCAGGTATATTAAAATTCAAGTGCATACAATTGCAAAGTCATACAAAATAAATTAAAAACTTTTGGAATATCACAACGTAAAGGAGAACGATACTGTTCCATACATTTCTGGGTTCAGGTGTTAACACTGTTCAAATTATGTCATTTTCAAATGACTATAAAATAAATAATCTGAAATTCGGTCATTTTTTGAATTGCCAGTAATTGAAGTAAATATATAAGATTATGTAAAAGTAGGGTTAGATTGCTAATTGTTAACTATAAATTACAAAATGTACCGTATGATGGGTTAACCAGTAACGATTTTGCGGGCCCAAAATTACCCGTCTCCTTTGTGCTGAAAAGATTACAAAGTTCTTAGTTTTTCTGAACACAACCAATGGGTGTTGTATCTTCATTGTCATGGAAAGTTATAGGTTAAAAAAATGTCGTAAAATGTTCCTGATTTGAAAGTCAAATACTTACATATTGGAGTTGATCTGAACTGAATATCAGCACATGTCGTGTGTGGCACACATTGGTACTGATTTGGCAGATTAGAAAATATATGAATAACAACAATTGTTTCTTACTGATACAGATTGAGACATTAGGATATAGATAAATACGTCTCAGAAAACATCCTTTATCTCTCTCATTTAACACATTAAATTATAGAGTATTTAACAAACAAAATTTTACTGCTCGCGGGCGTAGGCATCATCGCATTACTTAATATACTTTCCGCTAAATGGTAGTGTTCATCACTATCGTGTTCCGGTCAGGTGGTAATGTACGGCCCTGTAATTTCCGGCACAGAGGCATAACAGCTTAGGCCTCGGTAGTGGTAACGCATCTGCATTTTGACCTCTGGTTTTTGTGTATATATATTGGATCTCTATATTGGAACTCTGCTAAGTGAATAACTTTGATCTTGACGAATAAGTTTTTCTTTTCCTTCATTTATCATCATTAAGGGAATTGAAAAATTTTGTGATTATCATGTTTTAACCAAGTAGTTTAAATTCTATTTTTTTTTAAATTTACTATTAATATATGATTTTGCTTTTACTATATGTAATGGTTATTCACTCCAGGTATTTTATGATTTATTGACGTTTTGAAAGTATCTGTAAAGATCTATTCGAAATTAAAATATTTTCTATTTCTATTCTATAGGCTGCAGTCATCACTTATCATCAATGAAAACTGCATGCTTGTTTGCTACTTTCATTACATTAAAAAAAAAATAAGCGGATGCTAACGCCAACGCCCGCGAGCTCAGTCATTGAAGCTCTACTACCAGTATTAATTTACATAAATTATATTATTCATGAATATTTGTTCACAAAGTTAGTATCAAACGAAGAAAACGAAATTTTTGTAACCAAACATTGTTATCCATAAAATAACAGAGTTAATACTGTATTAAAATGTTATAAGACATTGCAAGGTTAGTGCATTTCAATTCGATGAACTATGTTTGCTACTACAGCAAACATAATGCAATCATTCAACTTTTTTCATAATTATTTTCTTCAAGGTCGGGCAGGTGGTAAAGTACAAAACTTAATTTTGTATAACTTTACTGCAATTTTTTTTTTTTTTTAATGTTTATCAAAAAATACGTATGTGGGAAAAGGATCACTATTCGGTTACTGGTGATTTAGTTACATCGTAAAAAATCGTCATTCAAACTAAATATAATCATAAAGGATCATTAAAATTAAATGTAGATAATTAATGTATTACTATTACTAATTTCTTTACCATAAAATCAGTTATTTGATGTTTCCACGTCATCTGCCATGTTACTATGGGAAAGGTGCGGTAAATTTACCACTGAGAACTGAACCTTACTACCAAGGGGAGTGTCCTGTCAGTACTTAAGTACATTTAAGTCAATGTCAAGGACATATTCAATCATCATTCGTATATAAATAGCACAACAATTAATATACTTTTATTTTTCCTCACATTCCAGACTATACCGTGCCGTCAACAATATGATAAGCAAGCTAGATTCCGCTTTAGTTGAACTTGAAAACAAGGAAAAGGCCCTCAAGACAACACTGGAGCAGACCAAATCCGAGCCTCAGAAAGCGAAGGAGCAACTGATACAGATCGACGAACTCATGCATTCCATTAAGAGTCTCCAGAAAGTGCCTGATGAAGCTAAACTCAAACTTATTCAGGACGTGTTGGGCAGGTTGGACGATGACTTCGATGGACAACTTAAAATTGACGATGTTTTGAAGGTTTGTTCAATGTTTGACTTAAATAATTTTCAGTCTTTTGTTGTTTATTTTTTATTTCAATAATATGATAAACAATCACATAGTTCACGTTTGTATTTTAGGCATGCATTGCATATAGGAAAATAGGTAGAGCTCACCTCACTACCTCATAAAAAAAAAAACTGAAAATACTAACATTTCAAAAAATATTCAAAATTAGGTGTAATGTATCTTTACGCCGGGTCCCTAACGGGGTAGGCAAAGTGTGTAGAGCGCCAGATATCCACAGGTTGGTTGTTAGGTTTAATTCATTCTTAGTAAAGGTATTTCTAAAGTAAACAAGTACCCTAACCCAATCCTACATAGGATGTGTTACAGTCGTATCATATATTTACATTCAGAGGTTCCTTACAGAACTTTTAAGTACACGCGGACGAAGTCGCGCTCAAAATCTAGTAAAAAATAAATCTCGCGCACTTTCTAATAATGATCTACATATCGAATTTATTGCGTACAAAGTACAACGAAATTGCACATTATCATGTCACATGATTACGGTTTATCTACTCGATAAAGTTTCATTTAAGGTCATTATCACATTCACAGATGCTCGAGATAATAGGCAACGAGAATGTAAATCTATCGGAGAAGCAAATGCAGGAGCTAATTGAGTTGTTGGATAAGGAGGAGATACTTGAAGTGGAGAGTAAGATACAGAAGGCTCTGGATAAAGCCGCTGCAGCTGCTAAGGAACAGGACAAGAGTGAATCCGATGGCAAGGTGAGTTTTAACCAACTTCAAAAAAGGGGACGGGTCTATGATGTTTTTTTATATAATGAATGGTGGCAAACGAGCATGCAGTTGACATGGGTGTTAAGTGATGACTGCAGCCTATAGACACACCGCGGACACTCCGCCAAAATTCCATATAAACGCTTAATTTGGTCTATTACACAGACATCTATCAGTGACGTGTATTTACACGTGCACGTGTGTGCTTAGCACGTAGAGAATACCAATCGTCGCCCATAGACATCTACATTGCTATGCCTCATTGATTGTTATTATGGGGCCATACATTATCATCTAAGTGGAACATTACGGGTGTTGAATAATACTATTTGGCGACAGATAGATTAGGTGATGCGGTGGTACCTTAGTACCTACATCCTCGAGTTCCTGCACTGAAACTCTACCACCAGTAAAATGACACTGAATAAAATGTCTTTTATGTATGTTCACCATCACTAAGTTGGGATGTTTGTGTCTAAATTACACCAGAACAGCTGGACTGGTTTGGAATAATCATCGAAATAAAACTATTTTTACGGATTTCCTCACGTAAACTAAAATGAAAATGAACTTATAACAATAAATTTAAAATCAACCCGGCGACGACTCGCGATTATCTAAGAACACATCGGGATTGAAGAATATTTCGAACATAGTTTTTACTTTGATGTACATACCTAAATAAGATACTATTCTTTTTATGTAAATATTTTTTTTAGCTTCTAAGAAAATAAAGTCACGGGTAGAACCTAGTGGTTTAAAAGTGTACGTTTACTTTTCAGAGCTTGTTCGACATAATACGAGAGGCGCAGAAGCGCCGAGAGATGAAAAAAGCAGGCGAAAAATTCGGCGAACAGCAAAGCGAAGAGATAGTCACCAAACAGGACCCAAAAGATAGTAGTAAACGGCCGGAGAGCCATTGAAACATGTAAAAAATGTTTTAGCCAAGGTGTAAATATGTGAATGACTTAGTTGGTTCTAGTTTGCTTTCCTGCTCGTTTGCTCGACAAATTCGCATGGATACGATACGATTTGATTTCGATACAGTTGCCGTAACGTGGATGCGTTTGCCGGGAATGAACGCTCCATCGGTCACGGATATTGGAGTGAATGGTGTATGCAGAATGATTTGACAACGAATTCGTATTGGTAGAATGAATAGTTGTTTTATTTTTATATGATCTTAATTTTAGTAAAATTCCATTTATGCTTTAACTGATATACATGTCGAAATTATCTTTGCATAAATTACGAATGAACGAACGATAAGACGTAATTTGGAATGTACTTAATCAAAACTGCTGGTCTGTATTCCTTTATTCGCGAATGAAAAAATTCATTCACTCCAAAATCCTAGGCCAGTGAATGATCCCGAAGACTTTAACCCCAGCGAGGACGGATTTACGCGGAACAATGGAAGCGTGATGGACTATGTCTAACGATACGCATATATTTATGTAGATAATATATTGTTTATGTAATGAATGTGTTACCTTAATGACAATAAGCATTTTTATAATCATTGCTCTTAATCACTACGATGTAAATAACGTTTCCACGTACAAAGTAACATATACGTTTTATCTTATTTATGGAATGGTTCTGTTTATTCGGTTCAGAGATTTATTGTTGTTTTTGCATTTCTGTGATCACTGTAACGCCTTAAGTTTTTATTTTAGTTTTCTTTTAGTTTCAATTCTGCACAAATAGTTCTGCATAATCCTCACAGATGATAAAATGTCCTAAAATTCATTTTACAATGGAATAAGTGTTACTGTTTCCCGAAAATTCAACGGTAATGTTTAATTGTTTCTTTTTACATTGTCCGTTTGCATATGATGCAAATATGTTATTTGGTCATATTTTGATGTAGACCTGGTACTTTTTATGTTATAAATATTTATGCAAATTATATAAATCAATGAGATGAAGTAAGTTCATTACCCGATAGCGTATGCTAAAACTCTTTAAAGGTTTAAGATAATAAAATATCTTATGATGGATAAATGTGTGTTTTATTCATTTTAATAGGTATACTATTAAAAAGAAGGAAGTGATCAATCGTCGAATGTTTGTTTTGTACGACGTAAAGAGAATGTCATCGGAAAATATCTCAACTTGATATATCTAGGATTTTTCAAACTGGAGACCAAATCTTACGAAATTGACAATGCAACTGATAAAGACAGCTATTATAGCTAAAACGTATCGAATACGTACGTACGTGTATGAATTAGGGAGTAAGATTTTTATGCTAAAAACAAATAAAATCAATTTACTATTTATGTAGTAACAGGCTATATTATTGTGTAATATTATGTATAATGTAGGTACTCTGTAAACTGGCCGCTCGACCACATGCAGGCATGTTTTGCGGTGATAATAAAAGTTATGAGGGAAGGGGGAGCTGAGGATCGAATTCCATTATTTCACTTGGAGATCAACAGTGTGCTGGTGAACCTCTCATCCGCGCGTCTTATCCTGATGTGATCTGTGGTCTGGGCGAGGGCGGACAGCTGGCGCTCTAACGGGCACCTTCGGGCGTCGGACTAGGGGACGTCCGTCGCTTGGGCTCGATTAGGGGCGTGCGGCTGACGGAGTCGTGGATGTAATACGAAATTAACTGTTCCCGTTACCTCGTCCCTGAAGGCGGACGAGTTGGTAAATATTCCAAAAGGTATTTTGTGTGTTCTCACACTACCCGACGTCTGTTCTTAAAGACAGCAGGGTAAAGTTTCCCCCCTGTGGACAAAAAAAATAAAAAAAGGCACTTACGTAACTAGTTTCTACTGGTGGTAAAGCTCTAGTGACTGAGCTCGCGGGCGTAGGCAAAACCACATTACTTACCTCTTACCTGCCGCCAAATGGTAGTGTTCAGTACTATCGTGTTCCAGTTAGATGGTAATGTATGGCCCCGTAATAACTATCACAGAGACAACCTAGTGGCATTAAGTCCGCCTTATGTATCGTTTTAGTCTGTGGTTTTAGTGCATAAAATATTGTTAAATAAATAAATAACAACTAAGGTCACAGGGGTGGCAACGCATCTGCATTTTGACCTCTGGTTTTTATGTAGATGTCTATAGGCTGCAGTCATCGCGTAACATCAATATGAGCTGCATGCTTGTTTGCCAACTCGCTTACATAATTAAAGCTGTGCTTGCCAGGTTGGTTTTAAATCGGAGCAGAAAGTAAAAATCGACGTGTGGCACTCGGGGACTGCCGCGGTAAAGCTATTGCATAGCATTTTGTATCAACTTATGCAATTATATATATTTATTTATTTTATTTATGCAGTATTTCTTTTTTTCTTTGATATTAATTCAAGTTACACTTTATGAGCGTGGTGACCGCTATGAAAACTTTTTTTCTTTTATTAAATAAAAAAGTTAAATATTGTTTGAAATAGTTTTATTATTTTACAATACTTATAAACAGCTGCTTTTATGTATTCGTCCGATTTCGGAGCAGCTCGTCTCGATTCGTGCGAGCTTCGTAGAGTCGTACAATACGTCTAGTTGCACGCACACAAACACCGTGTCGAAGACTACTGATGTACTCTGTGAAGACTACCGAAAAGAAACGACGTTAGACAATGCACGGCCACACCTCCGTGCTCGTCGGAGTGGGGAGCGTGAGGTTTTTTCGTTACGGAATTTCTGGATTCGGTCCCCGCGCTCAAGGCCCTCGATAGAAGCTATGCAATAGCTTAAAAATAAATCGAGACCCATTTACTAAGGTTCGGTCGGTTACTTCGGTTGCATCAAAATATTTGTTAAAGTCAAAATGTTTTTGAAAAATTTAAATCGTTCTCTAACTTTAAGAAATTCGGTATCCAACTTTAATTTTAGCAAATTTTGTGGTACAATCGAATCTTATATAAACGCTTAGACTATGTACCTATAATCTAAGTTTTAACGTAATTCTGCTACAAATATCACAGTATAAGTACATACTAACACGTTCGTTTTCTTTAGGCTGTGCTAATATTATGTAAAATACAGTATAAGAATATGTATTTTATTCTTAGACTCTAAAGAACAAAATAGATAAACCAAGCTACAAATAAGTATAGAAACTAGAAACCAATAGATGAAACTTGATTTATGAACAATCTGAACAATGATTAAAATACACGACGTACGATTTCAAGGCATCTAAATTGAATTTGCCGCTATAACAATGGCGCGAAAGTAGCGACGTCCGGTATTGTTCACCGAGTTTCATTGGATGTTGAAAACATTTATTGGCCAATTGACAACAAGACACACATTTCAACGAATCACAAGTTATTGAAAACATAATCTTGAAATCACGGACAGCTCGTCCGCCATCTTTGATATATTTGAAAATCGAAGCATTGTCATTGGCTGATAACGAGACGTCATTCTAATATTTGACGGCGTTGCGCAAATTATAATTTTCAACTCTCACTCACTGCGGCTGCCATGTTTTTTTTCATGTGGGGTGTGTGTGTATAGAAATTATCATGATAATTTCCCCATATAAACTATTACAGGTGAGTTTTAATGGTGTTTCTATGTTTATTTGGAGTGCCAACGCGGAAGTACGTCGCGCGTCCTCAGTGAAAGTGTATCATGTAATACTGTCGCCTTCTTGTGAAATTGCATCGTATCGTTCTTGCAAGTACACGATGACTGAGTCAAAATACGACCGTAAAGTATTTACGCGCGCTGCAGATTTTTCATTGTCGATTGATGACTAACAGACATGCATCTTGGGGATGCGCGGCGTAACCTCGGAGTGTTGCATCGCACCCTCGTCCGTGACGTTTGTTTGGCGCCATCGACCCATATAGCGCGGGGCGGGTATGCGATGGTATTCCATGAGATTCTTTGTGCCATCATCAGTGACGATCATTAGAGAGACACGTGACATCATAAATACCTAACCGATTTGTTACAGAAGTAAGGGGTTGCACTAAGTGCGTCATACATCGATAGCCAGTGACAATGCGATTGCAGTTCAACTGAAAGTGAGCACCTATACCGAAACGTCGACCCTCTAGCAAAGAATAGGCCAAAGAAAACAAGGATGTATTACTAGGAGAGGAATACCTGAGGATCGATATCAACACGCGGCCCACGGCATTTGAAAATGGACACTCGAGATAATTGCAAAATGATTGTGTTTGTCGGCAGCAGATATGATATCGGGCAGGATGCGTAAGCATAAGAGAGGGAGCCAGGCGCACGCCTGCTGGCCTGCTACGTCGCGAGAACTGCTCCTGAACCCTCACCCGGCCATCTGATATCCACACACTCTACACAGGTAACTATAAACATTGTTTACTCACTGCGCTTTGGCTAGACGTTCAGTGTTAGGATACATTTAATTGTGATATAATCAACTCAAGTGTCAATGTTCATTTTCCATAATGATGTAGTAGAATTTGCTTTTACTGTACCTATTTATCAATCTCTTCCAGCTATAAATAAGCACCTTTTTGAATTAAAATTTGAGATGTACAGTTATTTTCTATGTGCAATACCTATATATATTTGTTTTGTTTTGAAATGTGTACTGAAATTGGTAGATTTTAATAAAAATACTAGCTGACCCGGCCACGCGTTGCTGTGGCTAAAGTTTATGTTATATTACATTATAGTAAACAATCTAAGAGGAACAATAAGAGAACAGTCCACTATGCTTTTTCACACAGATGGTATTTGTAAAAAAATTTGGTTGTCTCCTTATTTGACTTTCTACTACTATAACCCTTTAGTACAATGAAATTATTTACGAACAAAGACGAAAATGTTGATGTTGGTATACAAATTCACTGGATTGAGATTTGAAGGGGAAGTACGTTGAACACAATTAATTAAAATGTTCTTACACTTGATATTAAGCAGAAATCAATAGGTACAAAATAAAATTTTATAGCGTCAACAACACGTGGTAATTATGCTGTTTATATGTAGCTTATATGACATGTTTGTAGATTTACCATAGCAGCGCCATCTATTGATTACTTACTCAACCCAGTCGAAAGGTATCGACATCTGTTAGAATCATTTGGAGTTAACAGATAATTGTGACTGTCAAATAATAACAGACAAATAATTAGCAATAAATTAAAATTGCGACTATAATTTGAGATTTAAACTATCCTATCTCTCAAGTTGGATCGAACTACACATGGGGTGCGAATTTTATTATAATCGGTTAAGTGGTTTAGGAGTCCATTGAGGACAAACATTGTGACACGAGATTTATATATATTAAGATTTCATTTTCTGGCAATTTCATAATGAGATGTCATTATTAATGAAACATTAACTAAACCTAGTTTCTGCTAATTATATTTCTGCATACCATTATACTTTGGTCTGGAGCATTAGTAACTTAATTAGTCAACTGCAAATAAGTAGTACAAATTGCTTGTTAGTATTCTAAAATTAAAAAAAATCTAGGGCTTGGCCATGAGACAAGTTTAAAATGTTATTTTAGGGTTTTGCAAAAACTAATTTACTCTTTTCTGTCATGTCAAGAGGATATGCAGTCGATAGTTCTGGATCGTAACAGTGGGGACATAAAAATGAAGACACTTAACAATTTTAAGAATCCTTACAGAAAGGTCGGTTTAGTATTGCACTTTATGGATTGCACTCACTCTCATAGGCAACATGAGTAATTAAAGCAATGCATTTGTCGTTGGTTATTATTTGAGGTCATAATCAAAAATTGTGATAAACTGATTATAAATGTTGCCTGTGAATTTGCACAGTATCTGCCGTCCCTTTATAATTTTTTTGCTAAATTATACCTTCCTTTTTTGTTCCATTGTTAAGTTACCTGTAATTTGCATATCAATGTACTTGTGATTTTGCATCGGCATAAGTTTATGAACACTTTATTCCTATTATAATTACATCACTATTGACAATACATAATAATATGTAGGTATATGTAGTATAATGAGTGTGTAGTGTGTATGTACAATCGTAGTCCCATAGCCTTCACAAGTCGATATTATTTATTGCTATTGGATTTCATTACAAATGGACTGATTTCTATGGTATGACTGGCCTTGTACATATCACAAGTAAACTTTCATTACTTATGATATCAGATTTTACGTTTTTGTCTAATTTATGTGGTTGTTTTCCCAAATATATAGTATTTTATATTTTTTAATTGTCCATTTTAACATTGAATGCTGTAATAATTAAATGTTATCCGTACTAATATTATAAATGCGAATGTAACTCTGTCTGTCTGCTTGTTACCTTATCACGTCCAAATGACTGAACCGATTTTAGTGAAATTTGGTACAGAGATAGAGTTGACTCTGAGATAGAACATAGGCTACTTTTTAAACGACATGCATGCGGGCGAAGCCGCTGGCAACAGCTAGTTATTTTATATTTTTGAAATGCTATCTATTTATATGGAAGTGTTATTTCATTTCAGGAGTCTAATCTGGACAACATTGTTGATCAGCTGTGCACAAGGCTTCAGGATATCAAGGATCAAGAAGGCGCATCACAAGTAGGTATGCCAACCTGTTCTATAGAACAAAGTGAGGCTGTACGACGATATTACGCTGCATTTCCGGCTCTGAAGAAAGGTGAAGAGTCGCCATTGCAATATTATCTGCCTCCTCCGTCTTGGTGCCGTAAATCCACTCCTGATACGAAGATCAAAATGCAGAGTGAACTGTCAATGTCTAAAGATTGGAATTACAAAAACAAAAAATACACTTCAGGAAAAGAGCGGCGGAACTCATACCACGGTCAAAGAAAGAATAACAGAAAACGTTGCAACAGTTACAGCAGGTCTTTCGAGAGTAAAGATAATCTACCCGAGTGGGTAACACACGAAGGCGTCTGGGATATGGAAACACAGGATCCTGTGAAGGAGTTCATCAGGGCAATAGCTCTGGACGAAGGCTACGGCACTTGCGAGAACACCGTCACCGACGAAATCAAAGAGATAACTCAAGCCAAGCTCGCTCTCAAAGAAAACATGGTGCCGGACTGGGACGATAGCCTCGACCTCGACGCCGATTGGGTCATAACGGAGGACCTCAATCCGCGGGTGAGAACCCCAATGGAGGAGGAGCTCTACGCCAAATTCGAGGCGAAATTCGATCGGAGCATCGAGGCGCTATGGTCGAAGGACCAGAACACGCCCGACGACGAATACCAGGATTTGCCGATCGACTTTCAAGACTTGCTTTCGTCTCCCTCCGACCACCTGTTTGCCGATCCGTCCGAGAAGTGCAGCCTCGTCTCTCTCACCGAGAGCATCTGGTCGAACGAGGCCGCGGAGGCCGTCGACCGCGCCGACTCCTCGAGGATCGCCGACGGCCTCCACGACCGCCTCAAGCCGCTCAACATAGCCGACGCGGAGTCGGGCCCGCGCGAGCTCGACTCGTTCTCCCTGTACGAGAGCGACGAGCTGTACGACGCGCTCTCCGCGGTCGCCATGACCATGCGTTCCTTCACCGCGATCAACCACAGCCGTGAGCGCAGCGGCTTCGTCGAGGTGCCGCCGCGCCGTCGCGTCGACGCCCCCGCCGCGCTCCTCCCGGACCCCAAGCCGGCCGAGGAGCGCCCCGCGCCCGAGTCCCGCGAGGACCTGCTCACGTCCTCCCGCACGCACTTCCGCCCGATCCGGCGCGAGACCGACGCGCGCTACGAGGACGGCGACACGTTCGACATCCGCGGCGACCTCGACCCGGTGGAGTTCGAGCGCAGCGAGTCCGGCGGCGAGTACCTCGCGCTCGAGCGGTACCTCGAGTACAGGGCGGCGCGCGGCATCGACTACGGCCGGCTGATGCTGACGGCGGCGCAGCGGTGCCCCGACCTGGACGACCCGGGCTTCCGGCTGCGGTTCCCGGTGCGGCAGACGGACGCGGCGGTGCAGACGGAGCGCGAGGCGTGGTGCGAGTGCGGCGGCTCGGCGAAGAAGATGCGGGCGAGCGCGATCGACAGCATCTGGAGCGAGCGCGAGTGCGAGTGCGCGCCGCCGGCGGTGGCGAGCGCGGCGCCGGTCGCGGACGAGATGTCGCGCGAGTGGGAGGAGCTGCTGTCGGACATCAGCGCGGCGCACCGCCAGTACGTGGGCGAGGGCGCCCCGGGCGGCCCGGGCGGCCAGGGCGGCGGGGACGGCGGGGACGCCGCGCCCGACGAGACTCTGGTGAGCGCGGACCGCAAGCGGCGGCACAGTGCGGCGCTGCGTTGCGCGGCCTGTTCCCACCCGCACGCGCGCTTCCTGCACTGCTGCACGGCGGCGCTGCACCGCCCGCTCACCCGTTGATCGCTCCCCGCCGCAGCCGCGTCTATCGCCCTCTCTCGTTTCACCCACCGGCTGCTCACACCTACGAATGAATAATCGGGAAGAAATGTAACTCCTACAAAGCACAGGATAAAAGTGGTACCACGGATCGGATGTCTATTGAAGGTAACAGACACCTTTGCACGATTGCATAATCATTTAAGGGACATTGATTAATTACACTTCTTTCCGATTACTTATTTGTGGGCTCGTACGCTCGGAATCCTGGAATTGAGGTTTCAAAAGATCAGGTGTTGAACTTTTTAAGTGAAAAAAATTCTGCATGTGATCTTTTTCAGTAGGCATTTCTGTACTCGAATCTCAAATCTGGATTCATAATCAGTATTCCGGGTGAACTATGGCGGCCGTGATGTCGCCGGACTATCGATAGTCGAGTTTTGTTAAAACATTATGTCGATAGGACGATTGATAGTGTCGATTTTGCAGTAATAGTGACAAACAACATATTCGTTCAATAAAAAAATAATTGTATCGATAAATACCACAAAATTTTAATTACATAAAAATGCCGATATCTGACGTCATTAATGTTCATGTAATGTTCGATAATGGCACCTGATATACAAAAACAATAACCTGAACAATCGATGTTATCAATGGGTCTATCGTTATATTGTTTTGGTCTTGCCAATCGATAGTGGGGTATCGTCCGACGACAATAATCATCGTCATCCACGCTGTACCCGCGTCCGCTTTCAATACCTCGTCACCGCCCTACGCCTGCAACTTGTTTCAGAATATCATTCTGAGTTTTTTGTTTTTATTAAATTTACAATACTTCACAGTGAAGTAAAATCGAAATCCTTAAATATGGATTTGAAAACGAAAATTCTTACATGCTATGCTACTAGTTTACACTATCACGATGTAAATAGTACGTAACATGCACCTGCCGAAAATCTTAGTAAGAGAATTTTAACTTTTTAATTTTGCTTTTTTATAATTTTATATTACAACTTAGATACCTGTGATTTCGGCCATAAGACGATTATAAGGTAATCTGAAATAGGCCATTACAATGAGAACATTCTCAAATAACCATCAGCAATTGTTATTTGCAAATTAAACAGTTAAAAAAGTGACTTGCATTGTTCTGCTATGAATGTTCTCGCTTTAATGAGTGCTGTCGAGTTTGGTGGCCTTGGATCGAGCGATACTGCCGAGCTTCTTTAGAATATTTAAACTATCATTCAATCCAATAACATCAAACTAGGTATGCTCAATTTATTCGATCATCCATGTAGTATAATTGACAAGTTCCAACAGGAATGCTCTTGACGAATAAATTGACTTATATCAGCATCGACCATCACAGGCGCGGCAGGGGCGGTGAGACAGGCTTTCAGAATATAAGTCACTTTAACACAGTATTCGCCGGTACGTCAACTAATTTGAATCGAACGTAGGAAACTGCAACCTTCACGACTAATCATGAAACCACGATTACGTTAATATTGTGTCAAGGTGACCTATTGATTATTTCCTTTACTGAAACGATAGTATTGTATATAACCCTCAATCGAAACTAATTCGAAGTGCAAGTCCCATATCGTGTCTCACGCATGCCGCAAGACGTTTCGGGACTTGGCTCGATTGCGAAACACGAAATGTCGCATGTCACAGAATGCGCTCTATATTGGAGTATCCGATATATTTTCAAGTGGCATTAGAATGAAAAAGTTAGCAATAATACCATAGGATAAATTAGCGAGGCCTGTTAAATTGTTCTTCGGGTGGGACAGTGGAGCTAGACATGTGCTAACATATCTTACGATTTGTAGGTGATCGAGGGAGTAATGTAACATTAATTTTAGTTCAATGTTTTCTTTGTAGCGGTTTATATTGGTAGGAACGTTTGATGGAATGGCGCCGCTCTCGATGTTTATATTCAAACGTTTATTGCGAAATGGAGCTGTATTTTAGTGACAAATATATCTATTTACATTGGAAATTCGCCGGTTTTTCGGCTTATTTTGCGTTACATTTTACGTATTATCGGGGTAATTAAGTGGTGTTTTTATTTTTTGATGCATAATCATTGCTGTCGACCGGTCGGCGCTATTCCATCTAGCGTGTAGGACGATTCTAATATAATTCTTACAATAATATCGTCCCGAGTTGTTTAAATAATTTGTTAATATAAAGCGTAGGTGAAACATGTATTTTATTTTTGTTACAGCATATTTTTTTCGTTTACGTTTTCAGGCTATCTAAATTACAATCTAAATTTTATATTGTAGAAAAAAATTGTTTTCTGTTGCAAAATATTTTTTTGAACATTGATTTGTGGGATAGTTGGGTGCATATGGACAGCAGCATTGACGAGTTTTCCGAGCGCTAATACTGGATGTATTGGTGGAAATTTTCGTACCTGCTTCAAGCTAACAGTGGGGACTCGGTCAATATTGCTGCCCGGTACATTGTAGGTACGCCCAATGGCGGACGACCTAGCTATAATGGTTAGATATCGTTAAATGGAGGCAGTGGACGATTTTAATAGTTTGTCCAATATGTTCTAAGTTTTATACGCGGCAATTTTATTGAGTAGCCGCATAATAGTAGGACTTCGGTCGGGTCGCGGGCACTGTTGGTATTGCCGTGATGTTACGCCCGCGCGGCTCGGCCCTTAGTGGTAATTGTGTAAGGTTTTCTACGAAGCTGGACAATGTTAGGCGGGGCAGCTTCTCTGAAGCCCCCTAGTGTGTTACGGGATGAGATGGAAGTTTATATTGTGGTCTTTGATAATAAATTCGTGTCGCCACCCTTGATAATTCACTAACAATTTTCTTTTCTATCCTATGAAGTGTAATAAGCAGGTATGTTGCAGTCTACGAGAGGCTCGCGTTAGATAATTACGAAGAGTGGCAACACACAATTGTAACATAATTTACAAGCTCCAAATATGGATGGTAACAGTTCGTATAGAAGTAACTGTTATTATAGTTTATGTAAAACATAAGAAGTGTATATGTTATATTTTATATTTTCATTTTAGTGGCGTCGTAGCTATCGCTTGTTGCGATTTATACAGAGTGCATTTTTACATTGAACATTGTTCCTTAGTAAGATGGTCACACTGTATACGATGCCATAGATTATGTATTTCATTTTAAAGCCTTCCCTAGTTACAATTTCTATGAAATGCAAACTTTGCTAATTTGTGTCGTGTTTATATATTTTATATATTTATTCATTTTTCTGTAGTGTGATTTACTTCTGTTTGTGATAACTGAAAATGATTAAAAAAACGTAAAAAAATATTGCAGAATTTGCATTGGAAAGGCTATTATTATTATTGTATATATTTAATATATTGTGAAATTAATGTACAGACACCTTCAGTTCTTCATAAATGTATTGTTATATTGTTTTCATCGCCTCGGTGCTATGTTTGGAATATGATAGATAGCAAAAAAAGTATATTTTGTCTCAGACATAGTACAGGGTGTTATCAGTATATCTAAAGCTACATTGTTAGTATGGTTGGGTATTTAAACTCATTCGACTAATTAATTCACTCATTTGTTTCGTATCGCGTAATCTATTTACGAGCCCATCACAGTTTAATTTTTCTGTCATAAGTTCATATTATATTGTACTTATTCCATTAACGATATTCGCTAAAGAATACCTCTATAAAAATATTTCAGAAAATCAAAAAAAAAAAGGTTATTGTTAGTGTCAAGTTCGCATATAATATTATGTTTGATTAGCAATTAATCTAATGTAATGTGCCTATGCACTTGATAGTGTTTCCAAAACATCTAAGGATCGTTCGTATTGGTTGGTCCGACACGAGCGATGCTTGCGACGTATACAGGGGGCTGTAGCACGACGCGTCGCAAGCTGTAGGTGCGATGCGGATTTACTAAAACTATTGCTGTCGACTTTGTCACTGAGCCGACCCAATAGATTTATTTATACCGCATTTCCACACTCGCGATACCGCCAGCCGCGGAGGTAGCACGGGTGTAGCCCCCGATATAAATTGTAAGCCACGACTACGAGTGGCGCAAGAGCTTTTTGTCAGTAATATAATCTGTAATTCAATTTGCAACATCTTTCACGGTCAGCAAATCTAAAGTTGTGTTGATGAAATAATTGAGACGAGAGCAGCTACTTTTCTGTACTTTTGGACACGTCGCTATTTAGCACACGTTTTAATGAAGAATATAATCATAGAAAGTAATTTTAAAAAAGTATATTTGCATGTAGATATTTTCAAAAAATCTAAATCTTGTAATGCTCTCCACTCAAAAAACAAGTGAGCTTGTAACCGATAGCTTCCAAGCCTTGGTTACATGCATATTTGTTGCAGTTCATATCAAATTATCATTTTGTTTTTCTTTTTTGAAACTCCGTAAATTCATTAGAGATTTAAAAAGAAACTATCTTGTAAACCGGAGTAGGAGCAATACACAAGGGATTCCACAACTTTTTATAAATTTTGTCAAATTTTCTGCAAGTCAGTTCATTTATTGCGAAACTTTACCATCATGTAGATACTATTTACTGTCGATCTTTGTACTACAATTCGCTAAGGATTTTATGCACAGAAAAAAAAATAGAAGTATAACGCACTGAAATAAAAAAAAAAATGTAAACGTGACTTTATTTAATTTCTAAGGATTGACTTCGTAGTTTAATGTTATGTACATGTTCAATAATCATGTTTGGATTTATTCATTGAAATAAGATATTGGATTTATCATAGAATTATTACTAATATTCAATTTGATTTCAAAAGCTAGACAAAAAAACTAGATAGATGCATTAATTCTGTGATGGGACTACTTAGTGGGAATATTGTCAATACATTTTACCTGTTTACTAATTTCAAATTAGAAGTGCAATCCCTGAGAAATAGTTACCAATTTCGTTGCGTTAAGTTGTGCTCACTACTCTGGTACTTGCCACCTGTGGGAAGAAAATAAAAATAAACAATTCATATTTGTGTATTATTTCAAAACCAGTAAACCACATTCGAAAAATTTGGAATTGAAGGAAGTGGAAGAGCTCCGCGAGGGGTCTCGAGATGTTGAGTATTTATTAGAATAACAATAAAATAGTAGGCGAAGTCTCTATTCGGTCGAAGCCAAACTTGATGGTGGCGGGCTCGGTCGTCCTTTTCCCACTCGGCCGTCGAAGCGAGAGAGCGCTATACAAAAACCTCAGTTTACACTTTCATCCATTGAAATGCACGCGGTGCTTCGACGGGAGCGAGACACGCGGGTTTAACTATTCGAAATAACAGTGAACCGTCGGCTTTTATCGCCAAACAAAATATAACCCGAAACGGCTTCAGTACAGAACTGATTTTGGGTGTGATAAATTGTGATTGAACTGTGTGAGTTTGGAACTTTGTGTCAAAAGCGAACTTAAGTTTTCCCAGTGTATTTTGGAGGTGAGGCTTTGATTTTACTTATTTCACCTATTATTTTGTAAAGATGCTAACTATCTATTATGTTTTAGTTATAGATAAAACACCTGTGGTCGGTGAAATTTAAAACTAAAAAAGTAAGTTCTTAAATCTTTTAGCGGTGAAAACTTAGTTTCCCGTGATGTGGGTTCTTTATTTATATACAAACTGGCAGAATACCTTTATAGTCATTTTAAAATGAAAACTAGTTAGATATTCGATGAGATCTTCGTCTCCGGTAGCAATAAATATCCTAGTCACAGACCGTTTGTTCAGATAAAATCTAGGTTTATGACTGCACCGGGTCAAAGCTCCAATGTAGGTATGAGCAGAATCAGCGGAATGAAGTGTACAAAATTTCTTCCGGTACCTATACGAGCTAGATAAAATCTGGTAGTAGGATGTATAATACTAAGTACATAATAAATCTATGGTAGGTACCTAAATCAAATTACGGATGGTTATATCTTGTTGACTATCGTACATATTAGTGAATGAAATAAGATTCTCCACTATAATTGACTGACGCGTACGGCACCTACTTTTGTTTCTTTTCAACCAGTTATTTATTTTTGGCGGTGAAAATAACGTAAATCAATAAAAGTGCCGTTATGTGAAATAAGTTGGGCTATTGCGAAACGGATATCGTTTAATGGACTACCTATTTTGTTTTTTTTTTTGTTGGTCTGGACAATAAAGATTGTGAAATAAAATCCCATTCAATATGATTCACTCGAGACTGAAAACTGGTAGATTTGCTACGATTATTTTTTTTAATACGTCTAGATTTAAATGATTCCGATACCTAAAACTCCACCTTTTAGAACTAGGTATATGTTAGCAAACAAGCATGCAGTTTACATGGATAGTTCGTTAGAGGCAGTGACTTGTAGCATAGGCTCTACCACCAGTCATTTTTGTCTGAGTAACGGTTTAGGTATATTTATTATTGATGAACAATTCTGAAGGTGGTAGGTACCTACTATTATCTCCAGTTCTTTATTCTTCGGTATTACCGTGTTTCGGTGTATGATGGTACGATGGCCCGATCGTTATTGGCACAGATATGAAAAAAAAAATGAGCAGGCATTAGGTACTGATCATTAGTTGTACAGTAGGTACTATATCTTCCTCGTAGTTATTTAATTTTCATGAATTAAACATAAATAATAATTTATACCTACATAAGTAAAAAATAGGTACTTGCCGAGGAACCTCTAAACCAGTGATTCCCAAAGTATAGACCTCCTGGGGTCCATGGGGCTCGATGGGGGTCTACGTAGGCGTTGGAAATATGGAAATGTGATATAAATGTAGCAAGGAAACCAGAAAAAAATTGAAAGGGGTCTACAAGAAAAAATAGTTTGGGAACCTCTGCTCTAAACCCTAGCATAAGGTTGTGATTTAATCCTTTGGCGAAGGATCCTTAAAAATCTTACTATCTTTGAGATTCAGCACATCGTGTTCATAGAACTCTATGAACAGTTATCAATCATCTAAAGACAGATTGTCATAATTTTAATGTACTTATGGTTAGATTTAATAACTAACTACTAGTGGTAAGTACTTACTTCTACCTATCTTGGACAGAGGTTGGCCATTAAAGATTTTGTACATATAACATAATAATATATTGTCTATCTCGGTAGGTACCTACTCGGTTTGCTTGGTACGGTTTCGAACGGCCTATCGTAGGTAATGTCTAATGAAGCAAAACAACTTAGGCCTCTGGAGTGGTATCTGTATCTGCAGGCCTCAGGCGTGGCAACGCATCTTTGGTTTTTGTGTATCTTCTTAAATATTGGATAAACGCTGCAATTATAGTCACTAACTAACTGCTTAATTTGTTTCTAATACATAGTTACCTGTGAATATAGTTTTCATTAAGTGAAAGTTCAAAAACTTTCATTTTATCACATTGAATGAGTACATACCTACTCACTACGCACTATTACCTAGTGGTAATTTTAATTTTAGTCTGTTACTTAAAGGCAAGATACCCTATACCTACTCCTGTGCAACAAATTACCCTATCCCCCTATGCAACTTTATACGACAACAATAATTGCAACACTGTAGCATTAATATCGAACTGTGTTCACGAAGTCACAATAAATGTCCCAATCGCCTACACTTTGTTAAATATACATTTAAATTTCAAATGTTTTAACACGTGATAAGTACGTTGGTTTATTATATACCTACTAGTAAGTTGGTTTATTATATACCTACTTAAATGGTACCTACCTATTGGTATTTAAGTATTTTGGTACATTTTCGCCCTGTAATTTCCGGCCCAGAGGCATAACACTTTAGGCCTCAGGAGTGGTAACGGATCTGCATTTTGACCTTGGTCTTTGTGTGGGTGTCTAGGCTGCAGTCAATCATCACTTAACATCAATGTGAACCGCATGCTTGTTTGCCACTTCCATTACATAAAAAAATACATAGATGCAAATATCATATTTATTATTTATTGGGCGTCGGAAACTGACGATCCCACCGCCCACTAGAGGAAGAATTTTCTTCTACTGGAAGAGACATACCTATTTAATTGTACTATTTATTTTTCGCAATAAAACATGCGAGTGAATTTACCACTAAGCTACCGAAGTAGTTCGGTAGCTTAATGGTAAAGCGGCTGGACTGGTTATCCTGAGATCGCGGGTTCGATTCCTGTCCGAACTTAAATTTTTCTTTCCGTTTTTTCTTTAATACCTATTTAACTCGCCACCGGTTACATAGGCCAAAAACGTAACCGGCGAATCGTGGGTGTTTGCATGTACGCTTGAATGAATGCATTTACCTCTACCTACCCCTTCGGGGATTACAGGCGTGAAGTTACGTTATTATTTAGATACCTATCGAGTTTTTTCGATAATGTTCATAAGGATAGGTATATTTTTAAGTGCCTACTGATAAAAAATAAATTTATAGCTCTCCACGGATATCATTTTGTATACTTATGAATATTTGACTACTTGCTCATAAAAATATAATCACTTTATTAAAGAAATTATGGTTTTAAAATGATGGACATAAAAATAATGTTATGCATAATTATACATTATGTTTACGACAGGTAAGTAAGGTAGGCGTCAACAAAAATATTAATTTGATTAACAACATCGTCGACGTAGATATCAAATAACAATGGCCAAACAATAAAGCCAATATTGTGTTTTATTGGGTTAATTATTTACATACCTACCTAATAATTTGCTTAGCCTTAACTCATATAGCAACACGGGCCACCATCCGCGGCAGACCGGAGGGGAGTAGCTATATGCAGTCTTGGCGCGCTGTCAAAGTACAAGCCCCAGTGGGCCTACGCCTGTCGCCTAGATGTTTAAATGTGTGCGTGAAATTGTTTATGTATTTTGTTAAAGTCAAGTTGTGAGTTTCGTAGTAATAAAAAATGACAGACCAGTTATTACCGATGCAAAACATGTATCGGTAATAAACGCTATAATATAAGATTCAGGGCAAAAGGAGACCTGGTAGAAGAAAAACAACCTGGTTGAAAATTTTGAGGGCATGGTTCAACCTAAGCACTCGTTCTCTATTCCGTGCTGCAGCATCAAAAATTAGGATTGCCATGATGGTCGCGAACCTTCGTAGAGAAGTGGCACTTTAAGAAGAAACAAACGCTATGGCTACTCCCCTCCTCCGGTCGGCCGCGGCCGGTGGCCCGAGTTGCTCTATACAATAAATGTAGAATATTTATTACAGCTCCATTATCTTTCTATCGAACGTTTGATGTTTCACTGTATAAAGCAGCTATTAATGAATTGCAAATTTCCAGTATAAAGTCAATAGCTGGGCAAGGCTGAAATTTATTCGTTTTAATATCTAATAAATTCATGTTGCCTAACATTTCCAAGGATAAAAGGTTTTCGCGTTTTAAATGAGTTTTTTTCTATTTGTAACATTTTTTTATCATACAAGGATGTAAAATTGTTCATCATTATCATCTTCACTTCAGCCGGAAGACGTCCACTGCTGGAGAAAGCCTTCCCCAACATAGAGCAACCCCAGAGGGGGTAGCCATATGCAGGCTTTCCCCTCTGTCAAAGTACAAGCCCAAATACTAGGTAATTGGGCTTGTACTTTGACAGAGCCTATACCTGTCGCCTAGATGTTTAAATGTGTGCGTGAAATTGTTTCTGTATTTTGTTAAAGTCAAGGTGTGAGTTTCGTAGTAATAGACGATTTTTGTAGTGTGCATGTGTGACGCACGCATTTCCCCCTGCAAAAAAAGTCCAGACTGTTTTGCATCGGGAATACACGCTATGGCTACTCCCCTCCGGTCCGCCGCGATCGGTGGGCCGCATTGCTCTATGTTCACCAAAGACGCCCGCCTACACCAGTGTTTTGTCTCATTAAGGGAGAATATGCCATAATCGCCACGCTTGGCTGGTGGATTGGCGATCGCAGTGGCGGTTGTCTTATCGCAAGGCGCTGCTACTCATCCGGCGTTATTAAACCTATTTACTATCACCCTATTGGAATGGTTTGACCGCCATTGTTCGGTTGACTTACACCCATATACCCCTAAGAGTTTGCTCGAAACATTCCTTGACTCTCTCGGCTTAAGATACTTTATGAGAACGCCTCGAAATCCAAATTCTTAGTTGTATTTTGACAGTAACTCATGTGTACGGATTATATATCATAAAGATAATTCACAAAATCCATTTTAAAGAAAAATATGGTATGTAATTATATTTTCAGACATTTTCGAAACGAAAAACTTATTGAGCGCAAGAATATGGCGTACCTAAATAAAAATAAACACTCCTCGAAACTTCAAGGTAGGTCGTGAGGTACCTTGCAGTTAGACAGTTGCTTTCTTACCTCAAACGGAGGCAGAATGTCGAGTTCACGTAATTAGTTACAACTAAGAATACCAATTCCATTGAGTAAGGTTGAGTTAAGGGCGAGATTACGACTTAGAATATGGGTGTTATTACACTAGCGGAAGGATTGTCCTCCACTGGAGAGGGATGGGGTCGAAATGTCCGGACCGCGACGCTTTCCAAAAAAAAAGGTTAATAAACAATTATATTTGATTTGGTTTGTTTTTGTCTCGTAAAATGGCGAACAAGCCTACAGTCCGCAATAAATGAAGAAAAAAGTATTTTCTCAAACTTGTTTCGAAAAAAAACTTTTGGAAAACAAAAAGTTGTTATCAGAGTTGAATGAATAGACTTGCTCTACAAGTCCACTCGCATGTGTAGCATTGTTCCTACAATATGCGGCCGTAAATGCTGGCTTGCAATTTTTTAGGGTTCCGTAGGTACCTACCTCGAAAGGAAAAAACCACACACTTATAGGATCACTTTCTTGCTCATCAGTCCGTCCTTCTGTCAAGACCTTTTTTTCTCAGGAACGTGTGTATTAAGCTGATTATAATTATGATAAAACAGCTAATTTATATCAAATACTCAGGTCTACTTTCCCTTGGAGTTGCGAAAGAATAAAACTTTTAAGCCTGCGAAATTAAAAGATAGACCTACACCCGTTTATGCCGCAAATTTTCGGAACTCGCAAGGGAATCAAAACCGACAGGGCGGGCCCGTGAACTCAGAATCTTAATTTTTTATACGAAGCAACGTGTTGTTAGCACATATAAAGAAAAACTTTCGGAAACCATAATTTTTTTGTTTAAATAATAAAAATATTTTTACTTAAGGAACCCTCGGTGCGCGAGTCCGATTCACAGTTGGCCGGTTTTTCTCTCGTAAACCTACTTTGCGGGGTTTAATTTCAGGTTTATTTATATGGTCATAGTTCCTGCCAAACTTGGTGTCGAGACGGGCCTTTAGACCATAAATAAAACTATTGGCACGATATCTTGAATCTCGAATAGCAACGGGGGAGGAATATTGCTGTGTTTATGGTATAGCGTGGACAATGACTTAGTAATTACAGGCTTTCCACACGTGGGCGGGAGGCAAGTCTTTTCAAGCTATCTTACCATCACTAATAAGTTTGTTCTAGTCCTGGGATTTATAATAGGGATGTGCTTTTATGGCGTATTGAGCTTGGATATTTCTTTGTAGGTACCTACTTAAATAAATATGATAGCAGTTACTTATCTTCAGTGGATACGGATTATAATAATGAATGCAGAGTTGTTAAATAGAAAGCGGAAAACAGATTTGTACCTACATACGAAAATCATCTTCTCCCAATTTTGCATATGTAGGTATCTATAATTTAATTATCAGAGGCTCCTTAGAAAACCTCTACTGCTTTTGCTAGGCTTAACTTTGGGGGTTCAATCCTTAGGTTTTTTTTTTATGTAATGGAAGTGGTAAATAAGCATGCAGTTCGTGATACGAACTATCACGAACTGCATGATATGAGATAGTCCTGAACACTACCATTTAGCGGCAAGTTTAAAGTAAAGTCGTAGTGCGGTCTTTGAATCTCACCTTAGAGTAGAGGCAGAGAATATGTAATACGTTGTATAGAATGGACACTTCGACGTCGCACCCGATTTCCCCGCCTCACCCAACCTCCTCTCCTCTTATGGGAGACGTTTGGTATTCTCTACGTGCTACGCACACAGGTGCACGTGTAAATACACGTCACTGATTTATGTATTACACAAATAGAGACCAAATTAAGCGTTTGTATGGAATTTTGGCGGAGTGTCCGCTGGTAGAGGTCCGGTCTTGAGGAAGGTAGTTTTGGTTTTCACTTCAGATTGTAAAAAAAGTATGTACGAGTACCTTTCACGTTAGACTGCAACCATTGGCAACATCAATAGCTTCGGGGAAACACAGACGTAAAGGAGATGTTGCGAGCTCGGCCCTGGTTCGTACACGTCCTCAAAAAAAGGGTTAATTAAAGAAGAATCCGAAAAAAATACAATTAATTTATTCAAGAATATATTTTAGAGTTACAACCATATTTAATTCAAACGATTTTATCATTTTCAACTATGTTAAACATGGCGGCGATACAGCCGACACTTGGGATCAATCGATTTTGATAGTATTTAGAAAATATTACTTTTTTCTCCAGGTTCTAATCAAAATACAATTTAAAAAACGAAAATGTCACAATGACATCGCTTGCCATATTCGCCATGGTAGTTTTGAGTTGCAATTCTAAGTGCAAATTATGTTTTGTAACTGCAAACAAAGCTAAAGAAGTGAAAATATGCAGTAAAAAACGTTTAAATATTGATTTTGCCTGTTTAATGATATTGTGTACAATACATGGCCGGAGGTCAATACATTTTTGCAACATCTCCTTTTAGAATATTTTTTTTTAATTTATTTTTACAAACAATCTTACAAATTGGGTAGGTACATTCTCATAACTTAGTAATGCTATAGTGTTTTCTAAAATTATTGAAGTTTACATTTGTGAACATATCTTGTGGCCCTTCTGTTAGTTCATTTAAGATCTTTGGTATAATACTAGACACGTTAAACCCCAAAAAGCAAGAACGACGAACTAAATTGACCATTATAACATTTCCTCAAACAAAATATATTTCAAAAGATAAATCAATACAAGTCTAGACTTTAAAAAGCTAATTAATTAAGCAAAATTCTCCGTTTGAATTTGCAAATTTGTTTTACAAAATGAGACATTATAATAATTTAAGTTCTAATTAAGACAGAGGAAATGATATATAGAGTTATCTTAAGTTGTAAAGGCTTCTATGGTATTGACATTTATATAAAACTAGCTATGCCCGCGACTTCGCCCGCGTGAGAATTTATGATTGTTCAGTATGTACCCGGACGAAGTCGTGGGCTAGTATAAAAAATTACTCCTTACTCGTATTACATAAGCTATCTGCCAGTGAAAGTCCCGTCAAAATTGATCCAGCTGTTCCCGAGATTAGCGGGAACAAACAGACAGACAGACAGACAGACAGACAAAAATGTTGTATTGGTATACATATATATGTATACCGCATTGCATATGAATTTAGTAAAAAGCGGTTATTTTTATACTACAAACAGACACTCCAATTTTATTTATTTGTATGGATAAAAAAAGGTTGTTTGTTTAATTAAGACAAGACTAGTTAGTTGTTATAAGACAGATGATGTTAAATTGGTTATTTGCGTTATGTAAGTAATAATAAACATTAATTTTCAATGTACCTAGGTGATTACGAAACGAATGACAAGTGTTTAGCTATATAGGTAGTTGGTAGTGTTTATTCTAATTAATATTCTTTTAGACAAGTAAATGATGTGAAATGAATGTTAAATCTTAGTTTTTTAAATCCAATGTAGAGCTCGGATCAATGTTAAGGAAATAAATACAAAAGGAATGGACTCAGTTCTTTTGCCTCTCAATTATTTGTTCTTTCTACCTGTCGTAGGTCTCGGCTGTGAATCAAGTTACTGAGCCATCCGGGCTTTTCCGGCTCAGGGCAACCCTGTGATGAACATCGGTTGTTAAAATTCCTCGGTATTTTATCTTAGTCTCGAGTTTATGGGATTCAGTTCAAATGGAAAAAATGGTACACAACACTAACTTATGATTCGGTAAGAACGTCCATTGTACCCACGGAATATTGTACCTACGCCCAATCGTTCTGTTCGGAATCAGGTAGTTAATGATAAAATCATTAACTTATTAGTGGTTTATTATTTATGTGATGAAGATTATATTATATTAAAAAGAATATGTATTTTATGGGTTACCTAGGTATCTATGTCACTTGATAATTTTATTTGTGACTAATGCGTCAACTGCAGTCTTTACACTTACCTAAGGTGAGATTCACAGACCGCACTACGACTACTTTGCGCAAAGTATGCTTAGAAAAGTATGAGTTTTGACAGTTCTAAGCGTACTTTGGCCAAACTAAAGTCTGCTTAGAACTGTCAGAAACGTATGGGTTTTGACAGTTCGAAGCGTACTTTACTTTGAGCAAAGTTTGCTTAGAACTGTCAGAAACGTATGGGTTTTGACAGTTCGAAGCGTACTTTACATTGAGCAAAGTTTGCTTAGAACTGTCAGAAATGTATGGGTTTTGACAGTTCGAAGCGTACTTTGCTCGAAAGTAAAGTCGTAGTGCGGTCTGTGAATCTCACCATTAGTGCTAGCACCGTCTAAGTCTCTCTTTACCGAAAGAGTTCATATTATGCATTGTAAATCGAATAATCTACCTAGTTTATTAATATCTATTAAAAATTTTAAGAGCGTTAGCTCTACCTGTAGTAATTTGTATTGTTTCTACAAACCTATAAAAACTGCAAACAACCATAAAATCTACCTAACGTAGCAAGCAAATAACGCATCTGCATTAATACGTTTGGATTTATTTTGTAATTAGGTTTGTTGGTTTTCATCCAATAACCATAAATATTGAAATATTCATACACATATCTTTTGCTCTATTAACTATAACTGTAGTATCCTATTCCACGGGATACTTTCACCGGGACTTACAAATTATGTAAGTGATGGTCTCGTCTATAAATTAACTCAAACGGATCTTGTTGTGATATTTATCAGTGACGAAATATCTTACGTCATTGCGGTAATGTAATTTATTCTAATGCACCTCGTAACTATGTCTAAACTTTTGCGTCTAGATATATTAAGACGTTTTGTTCTAATTTTGCAATAGTTCTTCTTTGAATTCGTAACATGGCACGTGTATGAATATCTCTTTTTTCGGAAACTGTTGGATTGAGACGATGCCTTCTCTAGTGGACTAGATAAGGGTATAAGGCCTTGTAAGGTAAGGCACACTAGCGTATTTCTAGCAACAATGATGGGTGCTACGTCACCCATCAAAAATCGGTATCAAACCCGACGGTATCAAATTGACTGTATTTTTTTGTGTAATTAACTCTAATTTTCTACATTATAGGCACTCACAATAATAAGTACCTCAAAAAAACCTACCTAAGATTTTGAACTTTTCATCCAAGCAAACAACGACTCTAACTTCGACTCTAGGAATATTAAAATGTTAGATAAGTGGTAGATAAGCTGTAAAAATCTTCTTAAAACTTTATGTAGTAGAATTGTAGTTTTTTTTTATAATTGAAAATAAATTGTTCTAGTTACAATAAACCCGCATGGTCCGGGTTATTTTTCAATGAGTCCTACATAATTATATCGTATACATTCATGGGCATCGCAAGAGAGGGCAGCTACCCCTTCTAGACATAAAAAAACCGCAATTTACAGCAAAGACTGACATGTGCCATAAGTATAAGAACCAATCTGCCCTTACGTATAGCCAAATTGCCCTTCTCTACATTGTTGGCTGGCCACGCCCTTGGATACATTTATATATTAATTTACCAATTTATTGAACATTAATGTATATAAAGATATAGATACGTATGTACCCAACTTATTACAATTATTGTTAACTAGCTGATGCCCGCAGTTTCGCCCGCGTGTACGAGTAGGTCGCTTTTCGCGTAACCTGTGGAAACTCATCAAATCATCTCATGGCACCATTTTTTTCGGAATAAAAACTATCCTATGTGTTAATCCAATATACGCTCTATGTGTGTGCCAAATTTCATGAATATCGGTTCAGCAGTTTGTGTGAAGGAATGTGGAAGGAAGGAGACGTGGCTACTACTATTACGCTGGAAGTCCTGGGACGATTCCCGGGTCGGGGGCTATCAGAGATAACGGTTTAAAATCCTTTATCTCTGGTTCTATTGATATTTTTCCATTTTCTGGAAGTTATCCAGTACCTCGGAGTTTGGTAATGTGCCCGGAGATGGCAACAGGTTCGCCACCTGTTACATGGGCAAAAACGTAAACTACGAGTCGTGGGTGTTTGCATGTATGCTTGAAAGCATGCATTTACCTGTGCCTACCCCTTCGGGGATTATAGGCGTGAAGATACGATACGACACCTATACGATTGTAGAAATTAGAATTAAAGATTTCGGAAGAGTAGCAACTGGTAGGTAAACGCATCTATATTTTGACCTCCGGTTCTGTTTAAATACCGAGGCTGCCGCATTCACTTACTATCTTAAGTGAACTGCACGCTTGTCTGCCACAATCTTTGCATACAAATGTCTTAATTTTTGAATTTGCATAAACTTTTCACCCATTTACAACGGCTTCTCAAGAGCGGAAAACATCTCGGAATATCCTTATTTCCTTGGCTCTAATCTATATTTTAATAAGACATTAGTCTTACTCTTTCATCAGCGTGTTGAATTACTACGTGCGTATCGAATGGCAAGCACAGCTCACATTTCCCAGTAGCCAATGCTAGGGATGGAACTAATAAATATATCGATACTATAAATAAATATCGATATACATATCAGCGAAAAAATATCGTTATCTTCCTATGGCGAAGTTGTATGAGGTTTGTTTTCGTTTACTTATTTAAAGTTGGAAACCTAAAAACACTATATTTTTATTTTAATGGGTCTAATTTTTGTTATAAACTAAATACGGACCTACAAAACCATTATTCTGTCGTTCGGAAACCTAGGTAAAGGTCTATGTTACGAAAATTTCGAATCCAGATTACAAAGAAGCATACCTTGTACCTATAAACAATTTTCTAACGTTCAATTCAAGTGTAAAATATACATTAATAATAAATGTAATAAATTATTTATATAAGTAATTATTAAAAAAAAATTTGGTAGTTTAAATATCGACAGTTTATATCGATATTTTTTATCGTTATTCTATCAAGCTTAGGCAAAGCGAAATCCAAACACTGATCGAAGCCGTTTGGCTTCTAAGAACGGTTATTTATAGACGTTACCAAAAACGGCTCTCGGTAGGTATTTCGTTTTTGAATAGAGATGAATTATTCTACACGTTACATATTAAATTGTTGAACTTGAAAGTTACTTCGGTAGCTCAGTTGGAAGAGCGGCTGGACTAGATGATTCCCAGTGGCCGCGAGTTCGAGTCTCGCCTGAAGTCCATTTTTCCATTTTTCTTTAAAATATATTTCACAAGCATGTGTTATTGCGAAACAATATAAAACAACTTGAAAGTTATTACAAATGAGGACATAGTATTTAAGTGGAAGCTGCAATCTGCTGATTGTCTATTTACCTATATTTTCAATTTCTGTTTTTAAATGTAGGCGATCGAACTTAAGTAAAGATTCAAGATAGTGCAAGTAGTTACTTTTTTTCTATATTTTTTTACACTTCTGCAGTTTTATTATATGTTTAGATCTTCTATATTTACAAAAAACAGCATGTACGTATCTAAAAGTTCTGCATCACTGCCATTCTGTGCTATGGTAGGTACCTAGAAGGCTGGCAGCATTGCCTCGTTGGATGACTATGCTGATTCTCTGACCTAAATATAGGCCCGCCTTCTGGTCTCGGGAGGTATCGACCAGCCGCTGCTAGATTTCTTTGAACAATACCCGCGCACTGGGGCCCCATGGACCAAGGGAACATTGACCCCGAAAGGCACAAATATATAGTCCCCTGAAAGGGTACTACTTTTGCGCTGTTTCAGGGTCTCCGCAGCTGCAGCATCAGTGCCGGCGGAACACGCCGTGCTCGGAAGATGGGATGGCGCTAAGGTGTCAACGCAAGTTGCGTCCCACACCAAAGGCCTACCCAGTAGTTACTTATGCCATTTAAAAGTACCTACCTAGTTTGGTACTTATATGGTGTACCTATAAATGGCATTTGGCAACAACACCTTTTACGTCCCACTGCTGGGCACGACTCTCTTCACTTTTTGGGGAGGCCACAGTTATAGGGAGAAGGACACAGACAAAGAGAGTTAAATGGCATTTAAAGTAAACGATTTTCGGCTCATCATTACAAAATACAAAATACCTTCACGCAGCATCCAACAATAACTGATGGCGCTGCTTCGTGTAAGAGAAGTTAGAGATGATCCGTGGAGGGGGTCACGACCCACGGACCACCCGCCCAGAGGAAAAGGGTTCCTCTGCCCAAGCTGAACTGTGAACTTCTTGAACGAACAAAGATAATTTAAAAACATACCTAATTGGTTTTTAAAGAAAAAAAAAATCATATCGGTTGCCTAACTAGCATAGTTGGTAATAGATGGCGCTGCTGCTACCATAAAGCAATGCAATAGATGTGAAGGAAAGATTTGACAAATCGGGCAGGGCTTCAGTAGCTCAATTGGAAGAGCGGCTGGACTAGATTAGTAGGTCGCGAGTTCGAGCCTCGCCTGAAGTCAAATTTTTCTTTCCATTTTTCTTTAAAAATAAAATATATTTCACAAGCATGTGTTAATGCGAAATAATATGGAACAAATAACTATTTGGTCTGTCGTTCCCAAGTATCAGTTCAGTGATTTAAAAGTTTGTCTACATTATGCCTCACTCATAAAAAAAAATCACAATTACACAAATTGTAGTCGATTTCTCATTGGGGTCCCACTGCCCCACACCGATATTGTTCAGAAGTGAATGCTTTAGCTCACGAGTTTGGTCGCCATATTACATCGAGATAATCATTACCGTCGGATGAGTCACGAGCGATGTAGATACGCTTAAATCGACTCCCTTTGTCAAACCCGCCACGAATTACGGTACTGGGAGGACGCTGGCGTATTAATAGTGAGGAGCCAGTTCTCCAATATTTGGCTCTCAGGTTAAGCCATCTGCACTCGCCGATTGCCCCATGAAACAGTTAGTGCCGTGACGTGAACACTAGCTCGAGTAAACCCAATTAAAAATAGAACAATCTTATATTTCTCGATTATTATACATAGGTATATGAGTTGTTACGCCTCTATGCTGGAAATTACGAGCGATGTAGTCATGTAGATACGCTCAAATTGTTTCGAAGTCGGTTAAAAAACTGTTTGTTCAATATTTGGCTCACCAGCAAGTAAAGAGCCATCTGCACTCGCCTATTTCCCGGTGAAGTAGTGCCTACTCGAGAAAAGCTCGAGTAAACCCAAAAAAAAAACAATCCAATATTTGGCGATTATTGTTCTGCAAGTGGTAAATATACAGTTCACATTGAGGATATGTAAATACTGTAGCGTAGCATAAATAGGTATGTCATCCACATTAAAACTGGATGGATAGAGATCTCATTAGAGGAATCTAAATAACAAAATAATGGAAGTGCCATGATTGCGTGAACCTGTCGTCACAAATTGGTGTCGCTTCAATAGTATGTATTCGACACCAATTCCGGTTATCTGTCAAATCGTGCCATATACACAAACATAATTAAACAAAAAAATCATCAATCATTAAAGTATTTATCGTTATCGACCTAGGATAAGGTGACCAACTTTCTGAAAAATGCATGGGGGACTTGTTGTGGATAGATAGGGTATGGTGAATGCGAAGTATGAAGTTTTGTCAGTTTAGGTAGGTACGTATCAAAATTATATAAAAACACAAAACTTACATACTGAAGTCATTAATTTTTAAAATAGTATATAACACTAGAATTACACTTTTTTACAAGAATGCAAAATGGAACAAGGCCTACATAGATGCCCCGCTGTTGTTTGCATGCGTGTGTGGGTGTTGTGTAGTGTATGTTTTACGAGTAGATATGTATGTGTGTGACTGTGCGGTTATGTAGTAGCGTGAAAAAAAATAGGCACGTCAATGCATCGAATGCGGGACATGCGGGATGTATCCAACGTTTTGCGGGACTATTTTATTGATTGTTGCAAAGCGGGATTACATCCAGCATTACGGGACGGTCCCGCAGAATCCGGGACGGTTGGCCGCCTTAACCCAGGACTCACTGCGTCTATCTGTCAGAGATGTTGGGAGTCTGTGCGTTTTTTATCGTCTCTACAACGGCTAGTGCTTTGCTGCACTGTTTGATATGGTGGTTTGACGAGGTGTTCCTTCGATGCTACAATATGGGATTCTTCAAAAATGGTGTCAGAAGAGTCCTTCAGGGCTGGTAGCGCGTTAGCAATTCCCCTGGTGCTGCAAATGTTCATAAGCGACGGTGACCACTTTCCATCAGGTAGCACGGCTGCTTGTCTGTCAAACTTATTACCGTTAACTTTAATAAAAAAAACCGGACAAGTGCGAGTTCGACTCGCGTGGTGAGGGTTCCGTAATTTAAATAAATATTTTCGAAAATATTACAGATTTGAAATGCAGGGACGTAGCGGTTACGGGGGGGTTATATTATTAAGAATTTTCGATTTAATTTGAATACTCAAACTTCTTATAGGTTTTCCAGTAATCTATATGTAAAGAACTATTTTCCACATTTTTTTTCAAAATAGGCGGGGGGGAATGGTCAATTTTCGTCGTTTTTCTTAAATAACTTCAAATTTGTTTATCCAAAAATTATAAAAAATATATATCTGAGATGCTGACAACAACCTCTTTCATTTGATATGACACACGACACAGTTTACAATTTTTTTTAAATTTTCTGATTTACCTCCCGAATGTGGCCCCCCTGTTTAAAATTTATTATTTTACTTGACTTGTTCATCTTTGGGTCACCAATTTACATATATTCTTTAAATTTCAACTCAATCGGTCGAGTAGTTTCGGAGCAAATTGGCCGTGACAGACGGACAGACAGACAGACAGACAGACAGACGCACGAGTGATCCTATAAGGGTTCCTTTTTTCCTTTTTAAGGTACAGAACCCTAAAATACTTTTTTTTTTCAATGATTTATGCTACTCATCTTTTGTGGATAAGCTTAGCTCTCTTGGTATACCTAATTCGAGAATCAAAATCAAAAAAATTACTTAAATCTATGCTTTATAACACTTTCACGCTGATTTGTCCCAATTTACAGCTCCATAAACTATTGCGTAGCGTAGGTGTACAAACAAATCACCCAGCCACCAGATTTGTACCAAATGTTTGTGTGCCACACAAATATTAGATGGCAATAAGTAATGGAGAAAGTTATTGCATTGATAGTCTGTCGATCGAATTTGTATGTATACTCGGACATTTAGTTTGACTTGGAAGCTTCTAGAGTTGGGAAATGGCCTCGATAGTTTAGCGGTAGGCATGACCCGATTTACTGAGTTCGATTGCTGCGACTGTAAGTCCTGAGAATTTTTTCCAATTAGTGAATAGTGCATAGAGAAGTGATGATGATAAGAAGTACATTTAAAAAGCTAGTAAGTTAAATACTTGTGAGTTTTACACCGGAATCACATAAACTGGGGTATATAATTGAACCCGAGTGCTCGAGACCACGGAAGCTGAAAAGTGACCGAAAAGTCGGGTTGGAATCTAAACAATCAATTTAGTTTAATATATGCGAGATGAATCCGAAAACTAGTTTTATTTCAATGAGTGTGCCTCGCGAAAACCTAAGAACATAATAATCACATGATTTAACAACCCCCGTTTGTGCTCGCAAGTGTAGTTAGTTCCTTCCATAGATTATACACTAATAACTGACAGTTAGGGGGCGTCCATAAATTACGTGAGATGTTTAAGGGGGGGAGGGGGTCGAGACAAATCTCGTCTAATCTTACATTGGGAAAAGAAGGGGTCTCGGCAAATATCACGCAATTTTTTTTCTGATTGAAACAAAGAAATATACTTAGGTACTATTTTCGCGCGAGCTGAATTGGAGTAGATATTTTTTTTTAATCGCAATAGTTTAGATTTAAGTACTCTATTGTTTAATTTTTTTCACACTTATAGCTATCAGCAATATTAATTACACTTACATTTTGAAAAATCTCACGCGAGTTTGGGGGACGGGGGAGGGGGTTGAATAAAATCTCACGACATCTCACCAGGGGCTCCCCCCTGGAGGGACAGAAATACGAAAAAAAAACACCTCACGTAATTTATGAATGCTCCCTTACTTCCGATGAGCTCACACACAAGTAGGTACGTCACAACAGCAACGACTATGGAGATAAATACCTTGCAAACTTGCTTGCTTGCTACTGTTATTATTTTGAGAGTATTTTTGACTCGAGATAAGCCAATATACCTAATAATATGTATATTGATATTGTAAATCATTCCTTCCGTATATTTGAAGTAGCCATATTGCAGAATGATTTCCTAAATGGATTTGAACATTTAATTATTTTTGACTGTATTATTTTGAGATAATACAAGTACGTAAATTGTTGTGTCAATTCCGCTACTACCAAATACATTCATGCAATTCAAAGGTTCAGGTTTTAGGGGCGTTCTAATACTTGTATATAACCAAAGACATTAGCAGAAATGTCTTTCCGTGTAACTGTTTCCTATAGCTCTAGTTGCCACTTTGAGGAATCACAGATATGAAGTTGTGTTTACTGCACTTTACACTAACCGTTCTATTAGACATATTTAGGCTTTAGGTAGGTCCAGTAATCGCTAGTATTATTTTACTTACTTACAAAGAATCATTTTGATATTTATTTGTATCATTATTTAATGTAATCTTATCTTCAACTACTTTCTGATAGCAATAACACGTTAATTGACCACATTTAATTTAGTTGCTTCAAATAAATCAAATAAAGCAAAAAAAAAAAACGTAATCTCCTCCTAAAAGGAAACACATTTTCTTTAATTAATATATTATGCAATATTTAGCGTTTCTTAGTTAGAAATTCGACGATATTATCATTGTGCGCCATCATTCCTTCCTGTTTGCAAATTAAACAACATTTATCTTTGATTAAGTACATTGATAAAGTAGGAATTACGTAATTTCTGTCGTTTCATATCTAAAATCTCAGGATATCTCAATGCTTATGCTTGGTTGAGAACTTAATTTAATTATTAATGAATTGTTACTAGATTTATACGTCCAATAGCGAAAATAACAAAAAGCTTGTCCGTGTTAGTTGTTTTAAAATATTTTAAATTAAGCAATCAATATTCTTTTATCCTTTGCTATTCAAAGAATACATTCTGTTGTAGACTTCTAAACTTTACAGCACAAAAACACATCAGGTTTATTATCACATTTTATGAATATTAAGAATGTACGATAATATCTATATGAGGCCACTCTTGTGGTATGTATACCTGACCTACTAGTCAGGTATATAAACAATATCCTCGATATTCTATTTAAACACAACTATGATATATTTTTTCTCAGTTGTTGAATGTTAGAGGCCTTAGTTAAGTCCCGTAATTTGCAGCACTGACCAGACTTTCTTCTGAACATCAATGGACCCTATGCTTATTGTCAGAAGGAAACAATGTTTCTGACAGGACCTCCCCACATCTGAACAAAAACTTTCCCCCAAGCTTTCCTCACAGTTGCACATCAACTGTGGCGATAGATATGCCATCGCCACGGTTGGCATGCGGGTTAGCAGTGGCGGTAGTGTTATCGCGAAACGCTGTATGTTGCCCGCCAAGCGTTATTGCACTTACTACCGCACTACCTCTCTCTCTCTCTCTCTCTCTCTCTTCCACTACTGGGCATCAGTTCCCGACCGCAAGGTTGTTGGTTTTTATGCTGAAAGAATTAATTTACTTTGTATTTGGCTCAAACACGGGTATAGGTCGCGCCACGTAAAAAGAACGCTGGAAGAAAGTAGAAGGGATGTGTTCGCGCATCGGTACACTCGCGCACGAAAGTACTAGCCCTATTGGTTTATTTTTGATCTAGCTTTCGCTTGCGGTTTCGTGTATTGGTAGGCAGATTAAAAACTATATTACATAGAATAACATAAAATGAAATAAAAACACATGACGCGCAGCTTAACAACCAGCGTTATTTTTACCTGGCGCGACCTATAACAATAATAACTATTTCACACAGTGTCCCCTGTGTAACAAACACACTTCAGCCATCTAGGTAGGCGAGTAGCAATGAAGTTAGGTCATAGGAAACATTACGTTTTCCTGTCCCAGTTATGAGACCATACAAAATTGAGTTTGACACGAAATTATGACACGTCAGAATTTATCGACAGCCCCCCGGCCTGTAAACTGGAGCTAATAAACCACGACTGCTATAAATATACCCAGAGATTACAGATGGTGTTATGTCACACCACTTCACACCATTACAGCGGGCACTGCGTCGCATGATTGAAACTTTTAGGATACACGTGGACATTACAGTATTTTGATTACGAAACTTCACGCCTCCCCGTAGGACTATTGCTACGGGGAGGCGTGAAGTTTCGGAACAACAGAGGTAAAATGCGTGCATTGCAGAATACATGAAAACACCTACGATTCGTCAGTAACGTTTTGGCACATTACCAAACTCCGAGGTACTGGGAAACTTCCAGAAAATGAAAAAAATCCAATAGATGGTTCTATTGGGATTTATACTTTTATCTCTGGTATCTCCCGACCCGGGAATGGAACCCAGGATTTCAGCGTAGCAGTAGTGCCCTGCTACCACTGGACTACTGAGGCAGTTTATGTATTATGATAACACGTGCAATCTCGGTGAATGCTCTAGTTGGAAACATTTTTCTTTTCTGCCTAGTCACCGTATACTGTCATGCTCCCTTTAGTCTTTGCCTTCATTGGCTTCATGTGAAGGGTTGCTCACTTCCCTTCAAAATGCTCGAGGAGAGCTATGCCCGCTACATGCGTCTTACTCTCATAAGTATGACGCTGTAGGTGCTGATGGTGGGGACTGGTCTGGCAGATTACTGAGGTTTTTTCCATCATGATCGAATCGATAGTTATTTTAAATACGTATTTAATGTTTGAAAACATTGAATAGTCCTTCGAACTACAGAAGTTATTAAATTGCAGTCTATATATACTTATTAGTTAATAAGAATAGGTACAGTATAAAATAAAGGTGTTGGTCAACGTTAAGACAGCATTAAGAAAGTGTTCTCTAGCAATAAATAAATTATACGCGTATAAAGCGTAGAGGGTCCACCTCTGTAATCTATCCGTTCTCACGGGGACCGATCGCTCCGATAGCTATTATCATCTGACCACCGGAGAACCAGCTGTCAGTTATCCATTAACTAACCGGTTTTTTCGATACCTCCTTTTTACGGGCCACCCTGACTGGACAATTTATAAAATACTAGTTTTTCTGAGTTGATACCTTAAGATAAAGCAAGCTTGCCTTGGTGAGCTTGGCTCTAGATTCAAAGTATATCTTGTTTTGTAATACTTTTATACTGAATAGCGTTCATTTGTTTGTCATGAAAGTACCTAAAGTGGCCAATATGAATACATACTGTTGCTTTTTAGTTTCCTACATACAAATTAGAGTTCTCAACTGATTCATCTCCACATTTGTTTCCTCAGACTGTTTGTGATAGCTGAATAATCAAATTTTATATGCATCTAAGTACCTACCTAGGTACTTTTAGGAGCATATAAGCATATTATACACATATTAAGTATATTATAATTATAATATATCCTAATACGGTTATTTATGTTTTTCAATAGTCTTTTTCTAGTGATTTGAAGTTTTTTTTTTTATGTAATAAAAGTGGCAAACAAGCGTGCAGCTCACATTGATGTTAAGTGATGTCTGCAGCTTATAGACACTTTCACAATGACCAGAGGTCAAAATGCAGATGCGCTGCCACTACTGAGGCATTAGGTGTTATGCCTCTGTGCCGGAAATTACAGAGCCGTACATTACCACCTGACCGGAACACGATAGTGCTGAACACTACCATTTAGCGGCAAGTTTATTAGGTAATGCGGTGGTGCCTACGCCCGCGAGCTCCGTCACTGGAGCTCTACCACCAGTAAAAAAAGTTCTTAAACACATACTTTTCAAAGGACACGGGTAATTTTGGGCCGGCAAAAATCGTTACTGGTTAACCCATTACAATCTAACAATTAGCAATCTAACCCAACTTTTACTTGATCATAATATGTACTTCAATTAGGCAATTCAAAAGATGCCCGAATTTCAAATTATTTATTTTATAGTCAATTGAAAATGACATAATTTGTACAGTGTCCTGGGTCCCAAAATGTATGGAACAGTATAATTCTCCTTTCTTTCTTTAAAGGTGCAGTATCGACAAAATTTTCTTGATAAAATTAGTTTTATATACATGTACCTACGTACGGATAACCGACTGAACGCAACTATAAATAAAGGACCGATGAAGAAAAGATGGCACCTTTTAAATTTTAAGTGTCAATTTTTGTAAGTTAGTTTAGTCGTCTACTTTCAATGACTAAACAAAAGTGTAACTATTTGTTTATCCCATAATCACGTAAAAAGCCTACTTACCGATATCAGTAAAAAAACGACACGACAAACAAAGAATCAATCTAACTACATACTGTTTTTTCTGGCATCAATCTCTTATATTATCGTGTGTACCTACTGATAGACAATGTACGTGATTATGTACCGTTAACTTGCGTCAGCTGTGCCTCTTGCCCTGTACAACCTGTACAATGTAATGTACAATTACGTGAAAAACACCATGACTGGATTAAATATAATGCAGAGATAAGAGTATAGAGTCGGTTTTCAATGTCTTGCTATGATATACTCTATTGTTTATTCAAACACGAAATTAATTGTAAAATGTTTTCTCTCTTTTTCCAAAAGTGTAGGAGACAAGATGCCACCTGCAGGCGTATTCTGTATTTTGGTGAATATCAATTTGAAAGCCACTTTGCAGTACGATGCTGTTTTCCTGAATTATCGTTATTATCACGTTTTGTCAAAACAGCAATGTACCTACTGCAAAATAGTTATCCAAATTATGTGAACCGACATACTGAGACCGGATGTAAAGTGATAATCGTCGTCTAAGAGCATTTGTAACAACGCATCAACGGAGTTGTCAAAAAGCTGCTCTATTGATATTAATTATACCTACTAGGTTGATCATACGGGTTCCCTACTTTACTGCGAAATACGTTTCATCGAAAAATCATTGGCCGACAACTATACATCGAAGACTTCATTGATGCTTTATTTCGCCGAAGCTTCTTAGCGGCCCGCCCCGGCTTCGCGCGGGTGCAATGTTACCTACCCTCTCGTATTCGTCTTAGCATGATGATTATAGATTTATCCTAAAGCATTCCTCGATCTTTTATAGTTTAGGCAGCGTACGCAAAATAAGTAACTTTTCTGGTTGATTTTTTACATCTTGTGTCCGAAAAACCCAAATATCTAACGGAGTCCTATTTTTTCCAAAATTAATAAATAGCCTATGTTACCCGTGGATATAGCTTTCGAGTAGTGAAAGAGTTTTTCAAATCGGACCAGTAGTTTCTGAGATTAGCGCGTTCAAACGAACAAACAAACAAACTCTTCAGCTTTATAATATTAAGTTAAGATTACCGAATATGTTATCTTCAATTCCTTAAAGAGCACTACACATCACAGTCATGTATGCTGGACAGTAAGAAAAGAAAAATAACATCTACCAAAGAAGTATCGAGGATTCCATAGTTTTCGCTGAAACGAGACCTCCATCAAAAAAGCTTCGAAATAAAATTTTCGATGAAACGTAGCATCGGGCAAACGAAACTTCAATTTATAAATTTTCGGCAAACAATAGCATCGCTCATTGAAGTCTTCGATGTATACTTGTCGGCCAATGATTTTTCGATGAAACGTATTTCGCAGTAAAGTAGGGAGTAGTAGTAAGAACCCGATCATACACACCAATGTCACCTTAGTTAATCGTCACAACTGGAAAATCACAATTCTTCCTACAAGATTTGCAATCCCCACCAAGATATATTAGATATACGACTTAAGGGAAGAGATTTCGCCTAATTTTGGCTCCGTAGAGCGTTATTTTTTTTCGCACACTACCTTTGTGACGTTTGTTGTTCATTTTGATCAATTTTTGACCAACACCGCACTATCAGTAGGTACTTAGGTACGTTGTCATTGTGCAACAGTGCAACATGCAGTCGATGGTCTCCTTCCTAAGCTCGATGTGCAGTATTTCTTACTGGGTAGGTACCATATATACCAACCGTATTACCGTATATACCGTATATACCAATCACCAAATAGCTTCCGGTTGAAAACCAGCGTCGGGCTTAAGCCTGACATTATGCTGAACTGGAGGCTATTTGGTGCAGTCGTGAGACATTGTTTGCTATTGATTGAAGGGAGGGTTTTTTTATATATTATATAAGAGTTGTTGATTTAAATATGTAAATCTGTAAGTAGTTACGTAACTTCTACTTACACTTAGTTAAGTTTTTTTTTTTTGTTATTTTCTGAAATATTTATTTTGTCTCGACTGCATCAATAAAGAGATTTTCTTCTTTATATTGTATTTTTTAAATATTTTTTTTAGCTTTATTTGTCCCACTGCTGGGCAAAAGCCTCCCCCATTTTCTTCCACCTATCGCGGTCTTTTGTAACTTCGAGCCAATTGGGTTCAAAGCGATCGATATCGTCTCGCCAACGTTTTCGAGATCTACCTCTTTAGCGCCGAGTATTTGGGGTCCAATATGTTGCTATTTTTGCCCATTTTTCGCACGACATTCTTCAAAAATGGCCCGCCCACTCCCACTTCAACTTCGCTGCCTGCTGCTTTAAGGCCTTTATCCACGATGCCCGTTTTTTCGCGATTGATTGTGTTACGTATTTTCTTCGCTCGCTTCACACCCGTATATTGTTAACGTAGAAAATATTAGGTATAATATTAGATATCTCTTTTAATTAAAATGTTCAGATACATATTACTTCCTTAACAGTCAATAAACACAAGAATTATTTAGATAAATATCAAAGATTGTATTTTAAAGGCGAGACTATCATATTGCTCTATACCAGGTGACATCGTTAAAATCGATATGAATGGAATATATCACATTTTCCTCATTTGGCACGTGTGATATTAACATGAATAGCTTAGACTTTTTATGTTCCTTCCATGCCTACTTGTAGGTGTTTTATATTTTGTCGAGCTCAAAACAGATTTAAGATTTAGCAATTAATTATGTTACTATCCGAATTGGGCGGACATAATCTTTTAAAATGAGCTTTCTATTCGCTCATATAAATGTAACACTTTTAGCTCAGTGAAGAGTTAGCAAATGCTACACGCAAACTCATGTTCAATTTCGAAACTATAATTTTTGTACTTACCATCGACGACACAACGCAGCTTCTTACTTACCTTTCTTCTATTCGATTTGGTTTTTTTTTCTGTATTTTTTTTTCGTCTGTAAGTAATGCTTTGTTGATAGTAAATGGATATATCAGCGTATACATATAGATGTACCATATGTATCATATATAGATGTACCTAAATACCAAAGAATAATTAATGACGTGATTGGCACACCTTCAGCAGAACTTGAGAGCCCCAGAGTTTCAGAGAATACCCTCTACGATATTTATCTGCCATCTTTAGTTTCGTGTCATTCGCAATTTTCAGGTGAAACTAATGTCAACTAATTTCACCATGTAGTATAGAGGTATGTGACGTGAAACTATGCCCAGATGCTTTCTTGCTATCCGTTTTCGAATTCGATAACGCCTGTTCTTTCGGAACAAACTATATACGTATCAACATCTGTACGACAACATTTTTCATTGCAATATGGAGGATGGAGATGAGCCACGATCTCAATGCATAATTTCACGATGCAATTATTTCATATCAAGTAATTCTTAATTCTTCAAGGCATGGCACTAGTTTCGTAATATAAATTTGGCTTAAGGTATTGTTATAAGGCGAAATAAATGTTTATTTTCAAATCATTGGTAGTTAATCCGACCATCCGACCAACAATTTCATGAACAACTTCAGTGAATCCTCAAAACACTGAGCTGAGAACAATTTCACCTTTGGCCTATGCAATATACAGGATATTGCATGGGCCAAAGGTGCTCTGCTAATGAGGGAGCTGACTTATTCACCGCGGTTTGAGTCCGTTTCTCACGGTGCTCCTGCATTTGTGATTGTTCCCTTCTACCCATGACCGAACGGCAATGTTATTCTGATCTCATCTTACAATTTATCTTGAAAATTGGACCATCGGATCCTTATTTTATGTGCAATTTATTTCAACACGGGAATGTTTATATACCTACTTAATTCTCGTAAGGGGTCGTCCATTAATTATGCGAGATGTTTAGGGGGTTGTGTCGAATCTCATATAATTTCAGTTTGGGGAGAGGGAGGATCGTGGAAAATATCACCAATTTTTTTTCTGTGAAAGAAGAAACAGAAAAATGAATGATAAATTAAAGTATGTTTCTGGTGATAGTACATGTTTAACATACCCGTACCCCCCGAAACATAGGTTCCCAGATCTAGCACATTTTCTGAGCAGTATTAAGTAAGTACTAGGTACCTATTATATAAATATGTTGGGCAAATATTTTTAAATAGCCTTAATACGAACCACGTTACTAAAAGGAATTCTTTGTATTATTTTCCTTTATTTCTTTAAACATCACCTTAAATATCAAGCAAAGCTTAGCTTAGAAATACTGAAAAAAAAAAATTTTTACTTAAGTTTTAATTACGTTAGTCTTGAACGTTGTGACGTTAAGCGAACAATCGACCAATTGTCCAATCAGTATTCAATAGTCATAGATTTCAGCCAGACTAAGATCCCTATTCTTCACTGTCATTGACATCAATGCCAGTAGACTCACGAGGCTGTTAGGTACATCTAACCGACCCATACAAACCGAGTCGATCTGCAAACAATCGAACAGTAAAGTTCAACCAACGATTCAACCCACCCACAAAGTAGCCGGTTAAAATTAAATATACAACAAAAATCAATAAATTCCTGTCGCGATTGAGATGGCGTTCTAAGATCGACGCCCGCGCAATTACGATGCTTACGAGCGCATCCGAAGCTCTCGTTCGGTTTTTATCGACACAGTAAAAGCGTGCGCAGACGAGGGACATTTTCCTGACTAGCGGTTCGGTTTTCTGGGATTAATTTAAATCATCATTTCAGCCGAAAGATGTTCACAGTTGGACATAAGCCTCCCCGTAATAGGTTAGGATCCCACTGCAGAATCATTTCATTCATCCAGATATGCTGCAAACCTTATTTTTACACATTTTTATAAATATGTATATTGCATGTATTTAAAAAAATGCAAGTATTTTTTGTTATATTTTTTTTGGAAAACATTTTTTGCTTTTTTTTTTTAAATAAAATATTGTCTACCTCACGACAATATGTATAATGACTGAAAAATCACGGCTGCCGTCGTCAAAAAGTTAAAAACTAAAAAACTAAGTTCTAAACATCTATTTTACGAATAAAAATCTATCTACCGCGAGAACTGTCCGTCGTCTGCGCAGGCCTTAATAATGACCGAGCGCGCAACGTTGCGATCTAACGCCAAGCAAAAGCAAAAAAAACTCAATTCGTGCTTTAGCTAGAACCACCCTGTATAATTTGAGCGCTGTGCTCATAAAGCATCGGAATTTCGTCGGTAATCCAAAGTGCAGAGTAATTTTCACTGTTTTTGTTCCTTTTGAAATCGTAGGTAGAGCTGTTTCTGTTCCATTGTTATGCATTTACATTATAATAATAATGGCAACCCATTATACGTCCTACTGCTGGGCACGAGTCTCTCCCTTTTTTGGCGGGAGGCCTGGAGCTTACTCCACCACTCTGCTCCAATGCGGGTTGGTGGAGATACGGTTTAGTGGCCAACCCGCTGTCGGATGTTTTCAAATCTCCTAAGGGCCCTCCCAATAAGGCCTCCGACAAGGTTTAACGACTGCTATCTATCGATAGCAACCGGGACCGCCGGCTTAACGTGCCCTCCGAAGCACGGAAACACGCATTTTTTAATTTGTTACTAGCGGTCACCCATTACTTACCCGACCGCGCCCGTATCGCTTAACCGAGTAGATCGCTTCCGATCTACACCAGCCGCGGGGCCATGCGCCGTTCATAAAAAAAGTTAATTATATTGATATACAAATTATTATTATATTGATTTACAAAACATTCTAGCATTCGGGAACTCGAGCTTGAGATCCCTAGGTCCCTAGTTTTGTAACTATAGTAGATGTTGATATTAAGATTAGGTAGGTCAGGACTTACTGACAGGCTCAAACAACTGAGCCTGCGCAGAGACATTGGGAGTCTGTGCGTGTTATACCGTCTCTACAATGGTGAGTGCTCTGTGGAACTGTTCGAGATGATGCCACCGTCTCTTTTCCTACACCGCACTACCCGCTGAAGAGAGAAGTTTCACCCTCACCCTGCAGTGTTCAACGGTGCGGTTTTCTCGTTCGTTTCTGCCCAGAACGTGTGAATTGTGGAACGAACTTCCCTCTGAGGTGTTCCCTCGGTGCTACAATATAGGGTTCTTCAAAAATCAAAAGTCTAAAGAGTCCTTCAGGGCTGGCAGCGCGTTGGCAACGCCCCTGGTGTTGCAAATGTTCATAGGCGACGGTGACCAGTCTCCATCAGGTGGCTCGTCTGCTCGTCTGTCAACTTAATGACATAAAAAAAGGTCAGTACATAGGTACAAGGGCGCTGTTGAAAAACAGCGTCAAGTATCTTACCTGACATAATGGTTAGTGTTGTTAAGTATTTGGAGATCCGTACTGAGAAACTATAACCTGGGAATTTTCAAGTTCAGAGTGAATAGGTTCCTTTTAGGCAAGCGTGCTTCATCTTCTTCGCTTCAGCTTCGTGAGATGGTGGTCAAACGTGTTGTCTATTAATGATTAAAAAAAAGAGAAAAGATTTTTTGTTCTATAGTTTCTTCTTTCTATTTACTCATCTTCAATGTTAACTGCATGCTTGTTTCATGCCATAAACTGTAGCATCAACTTAGAAACATTTATCTTTTTTAGTCTTTGGTCAAACCCGTAACACAAGTTCAAGTTTAATGCCTATTTCATAATTCATAATATTACACAACAATGTAGAAGAGTTTTTCTTTAACGAGATATATATAAAAAGACATTTGATCGTGTATTGACATAACTGGTTTTACGCCTGTATTCTATTACATCGCAATAGTTCCTGGTGAAGCTCATCATCTCAAACTTGGACAGTTATGATAACATTTATAGTTTTCTAAGAAAGAAAATTTGTTATTATGTCTTAATAAATGTCATTCATTTTTTTTATGTAATGAAAGTGGTAAATAAGCATGCAGTTCACATTGATGACTGCAGCCTATAGTCACTTACACAAAGACCAGAGGTCAAAATGCAGATGCGTTACCACTTCTGAAGCCTAAGGTGTTAGCCTCTGTGCCGGAAATTATAGGGGTGACCGGAACACGACAGTGCTGAACACTACCATTTAGCGGAAAGTATATTAGGTAATGCGGTGGGGCCTACGCCCGCGAGCTCCGTCACTGGAGCTCTACCACCAGTAAAGCCTTATACATATATTTAATCTCTCCAGACACGAGAGAAATATGACAATTGAAATTCAATTGTGTCTCGGCGCCGGTGGCCGTACGATCCTTGAAGGATTAATGTTTTAATCAAAATATGTACCTACGCTGTAGGTACGAATACGAGTATAACAGTAACAGTTTATAGCCTCCTAATAACAATCACCGAGACATAACAACTTAGGTCTCAGGGGTGTAGATGTATATAGGTTCATGTTTGTCACCTTCGTTACATATATATATTTTATGTCTGAAGTTTGACAGACAAGCAAACGGGCCACCTGATGGAAAGTGGTCACCGTCGTCTATAAACTTTTGCAACACCAGGGGAGTTGCCAACGCGCTGCCAATCCTGAAGGACTCTTTTGACGCCATTTTTGAAGAACCCCATATTGTAGCACATAGGGAACACCTCAGAGGGAAGTTCGTTCCACAATTTACACGTTCTGGGCAGGAACGAACCTGAACACCTTTGAGCACTGCCTGGTGTCCAGTCGGTGAGGGTGGAATTTCTCTCTTCAGCAGGTAGTGCCTACGGTATAGGAAAAGAGACGGTGGCACCATGTCAAACAGTTCAACAGAGCACTCACCATTGTAGAGACGGTACAACACGCACAGATTCCCAATGTCTATGCGCAGGCTCAGATGTTCTAGCCTGTCAGTAAGTTCTGGATTGTTAACAATACGAACGGGACCATATGAAAGCGAGTCCGCTCTTGACCGCTGTTTTTACCGGATAGATGTCGCGAATTGTCGCACATTTCTAAGCGAAGTAATATTTCGTAGAACCGCTTGTCTTACAAAAAACTTTACTTACTAAAACTCAAATGAGTGAATTTCACGGTTCGTTCTTTTCTAACGGTTGCAAATTGATTTTCAACAACGTAGACCTTAACTGCTAGACAGTTAAGTAGCGTAATGTTGTAGTGGTGTAGGGTCTTGTGAATATCAATATCGAATGTGTTCTGAGAAGTTCTTACCTAAGTAATATCAATACAAATCTATACAAATAAATAAAATTGGAGTGTCTGTTTGTAATATAAAAGTAACCGCTTTTTACTAAATGCATATGTATAAATGCACGGTACATACACCAAAACAATATTTTCTTACATTTTTTGTCTGTCTATCTGTTTGTCCTCCGCGCTAATCTCTGGAACGGCTGGACTTCGATTGAACAATTGTAAAGTCGCGGGCACACTTAGTCTGAACGGACGAAAAAGAATGAACCGTGGTCCTTTCGGCCGTAATCAAAAATTGGGAACCTATCATCATCACTCCAGCCGAAATTTCCACTGCTGGAGAAAACCTTACCGTTATGAACGTTTTGTACGTAGTTTCCATACTGTTCATATTTGTACCGTGACACTATGCCCGGATTGAGCCTCAAGGTGACATGCACAGGGGAGAGGGAGAAATGCAAAGTGATGAAAATGCAGGGCAGAAATGATTAAAAGTCTTATAGATGGCAACCGAATTGCAGGATTAATAAATAACCATTGAGTTTTTCACAATAAAAAATCCCGCTTTTACCAAAAAGTTTTGTTAAATAAAAATAAATGGGTGAATTTCACGACCCGATCTCTTATCCATTGGAAATTGACATGAAATTGATTATCGAGCCCAGTCGGTTACCTGCTCACGTTTCAAGGTCGACCATGTATTATCATATTAACAGAAACATAATGTTAACGAATCTATTTGTTATTTCAAGTTTTCCTCATAGACAGGTTTACATAAGATGTTGTTATACTGTCTTTGTTGTTTTCTATGGTGTTTGTTAGAACTTCACATACTTATTAACAGTTATTTCTGTAACTATGAGTAGGTATTCTCATTACTTATACCGTGCATTTAAGGTGGGGTCAAGAGTCTTCGGAATCAGTGTGCGTTCATGCATGAAGAGAGTGATATGAGATGAGATTAAGAAACGAGATATTTGATTATCTCTCTGCCTACCTCTGGGACCTGGCGTGAAGACACATACAGACATAAATAGACTTCAGAAGAGTAAGCATTTTGAGCACGTTGAGACTGGGAGTCAGTTTTATGTAGGTAAATATCTACTTATATAAAACTGGGGGTAAGGTATATGAAAATACATGTTCACATGTATTAGGATTACTATTCAGATCAAAACTATTCTAAATTACTCTAAATTACTTATATTGTGATTGCAATCTGCTTTGTGAGCTTCATTAAATAAACAAATATGTTTTTTTTTAATATTAGTAGCTGAATCATGCCAAGATGGCTGAACAGCCTACAGTTATTTATAATTTAGAAAGATTATGATCTGAATCAATGTGTAGCACGTATCCCGATAAATGTAGTGGTCGTGGGCAGAAGCTAGTAAGTATGAACAATACCTACACACAACAATATTTTTAGAGATCCAGTCCAATCAGATTTAAAAAAAAAAATGTAATATGCAAGTTATTATGTCAGCATCCTTTCTGTGAATGCTAATGTTTATTTCCTTCGCGAAAGTTATCCATACTTAATACTTGAATAATTTCCAATTTCCTGTCATTCCTCAGGCTTACCACGTTTGCTTACTTTTAAAAGGATTTTTTATATGCATTCCTCAACTGAAAATATTTTTACTTACTTTCAAATCCCATTCATTTGCAGGCCCGGAATTATGTTTTAAAAATGCAGCTTTCTAGTAAGCTTTATCTCATCTTTACGCTTCAATATCGTGAAAGTTGTTCAGATAATTATAGCTGTACAGTGCTGTACTAGTTTATTTCAAACACTACCACAAATTATAAAGGTAGGTATGTAGCTTCTCTTCCTAACTGCTTAGAGACAGAAGCAGATAATATAACGTAACCTCACGTTTGTAATCCCCAAAGGGGTAGGCAGAGGTAAATGCTTACATTCAAGCATACCTACATGCAAATATCCACGATTCGCCGGTTACGTTTTGGCCCATATAACAGGTGGCGAGCCTGTTGTCATCTACGGGCTCATAACCATACTCCGAGGTACTGGGAAACTTCCAGAAAATGGACAGATCGCACTATCAGAGATAAAGGATTTTACCTTTATCTCTGATAGTCCCCGACTCGGGAATCGAACCCAAGACACCAGCGGAGTAGTAGTGGCCTACTACCGTTGCTAACTTGCAGGGTTGCATGGTGGAGGACCAACAGGTTTACCAACTAATTCAAAGCATAGGCGGGTCCTGAGTGTAACCGTGAGCCGGCATAATACCTACGACGATGATAACTTTGCACTTCATAACATAAAATAATGTGGACCTAAGTGACTAAGGCAGTTTTTCGTCACATTCCCCTGCAAAAGGGCGCCACTTATCGGTGAAGTCGTTGATGGCCGTTATCGTTTAGTTGCGGTACGGCAAAGTTACCTTACTAAGTGTAAAAAATTCTGAGCGTAGAAACTAACCCATTGTCAGTTTCTACGCTCAGAATTTTTACACATGAGCTTTTGTTTCCGTTTAACTGTCACTTTTGATAGGGAATAATAAGAAAATAATTAATTTTGATCGGTAGATCATTAATCCTGCGACCTGCGGATAAGGAAGACGTAGCTTGGTTTGTAAAGCGGTCAGTGTGGTCTTTCAGTTATAATACGATTTTTTTCCATAAATGAAATTGTTTCATATTCTGGTATTTCCTGAAATTTCGTGTTCTTTCACTTTTATATACATATATTTATACATAGATTCTCTACCTAGGACTAAGACGGTGCTAGTGGCAAGCTCCGCTGGACAGACCTGGGGGGGGGATCCGAGTAGACTGGGACTCGGACATGGTCAGTCCGACGCTGGCTGTTTGAATACGTTGTATGTAAATATTGCAGCCCTTACAACTGAAGTATATGAAAAGCAAAGGCTTAAACACAATGCGTTGCTACTTTTAAGCCGTTTCTGTGTTGGAAATTACAGCTTCAAACGTGTCATACAGGTGCTACTAAAAAGAATTGGGCAATCGCCGTCAAAGTCAAGTGTATGTCCATCTTAACAGGTGAACAAACGACCTCGAACGTCAGCAGTTGCTACGATAAGCATATCCCACACAATACTCGTACATCCGCAATCCAAACGAGCGAATTCTAGTTTTTGTTATAAAATTATTTCATTATGCATTAGCCTACGCGAAATATCCAATGAGCGTTTTTTTAGAATAACTGCAGACGATATATAAGGTGATTGTTACTTTTTAAGCACGTTTTGTTATGGTTCTGTCCGACAAGGAAGTTATTTTTTCAACAGATACGTTTTTCATGGAGATAGGTTACCTATCACTCTATGCTCATACTCTGGGAGCATATGGAATATATCGAAATGGCGGGATTTTTCTCGTACAAAGAAAAAGAAAGTGGATATGTTTGTAGTCGCACGAAGAATGAAAATAAAGATCTTTAAACAGATTTTGCTAAGGCGATAACAACATTTTTGAAATTCAAACTCAAATATTTATTTCAATTGGATCTATAAGGACATTTTTGCATTGTCGGATGAGCCACAGTTTTTCTGGGCAATCTTAGGATAAAATAAAGGTGGTATCTGAGAGAGGTTTAGCTAGGGTTAGTTACTAGCTTAATGAAAATTTACTCACTAATAAAAAACGTATTATATAATATTATGTTCTGGATCCTACATAAACTCAATTTAGTTCAGGTGGCACCTGGCCATTTTACTCTAATTGCAGTACATGCTGTGTTTTTCATACATAGTCATATATAAAGACACACGTTCACACACACACATATTTCATAACAAGCTGTGCCTGCGACTTTGTTCGCGTGGAATAGTGACTTTGGGACTTTTGGAAGCGCTTTTGGATATAAATTTTGGCTAATTTTGTATCTTTTACATTTTGGAATGCTAAGAAAATCTCCTTTACAGTAATGCTTCTCTGTACACGATATTAGAGGTATGGCCATCGGGGATAAAAGCACACAGGCTGCTAGGATTGCGAAAAATTACTACCACCACCACCATCATCACCACCACTGTCACCACTACTACTTCCACCACCGCCACCACCATCAACGCCACCACCAACACTAACATCACCAAACACCTACGCCACCAACGCCACCAAAACCACCACCACCACCACTACCAATGCCACCAACGCCTGCAAAACTAACAACAACACCACCAACTTCACCAACGCCACCAATACCTCCATCGCCACTAAAAACCACCACCACCACCAGAATTATTATTATGGTAAAATATTTTTTTTATGCCACAAAAGGCATCTATCCCGTACAAAACGGATAGACCTTCGCTTTGGCTGGGGATACTCGTAAATGCCCCTTAGAGGCATTAATCCCCTTACTAAGGCGTTATTAATATCAAGCAAAAAAATATACAAAAAAACACTTAATGGAACCTTGGACCCCTTAATATTTTCCTTTTCTTATTTTTAGTATTTAGGCATTGGTAGTGGTGGTGGTGGTGGTGGTTTTTAGTGGCGATGGAGGTAATGGTGGCGTTGGACAAGTGAAAATTTTACCTCTCTAGCTATCACTGTTTACGATATACAGCCTGGTGACAGACGGACGGACAGACGGACAGACAGACAGACAGCGGAGGATTAGTAATAACGTTCGTTTTTACCTTTTATCCATCTTCAATCTTTTTTAGGGTTTCGTACGAACCCTATAAAAGATAGTAGATAGATACAGAATAGTTTTAAAATATTCAATATGATTCTTTAAATTGACGTAAATTTTTATATTTCTGAACCGATTGACATGAAACAAACACTAAATATTAAATGAAACTTACCACAATATATAAGTGGAAATTAGCGTGCACAAACACACAGACAAACAGACATTTTTTCGGAATAAAATTGTGCGCCAAAGGTTAAAGTATAATTCTACCAAGTTTCATCGTAATCGGACCGGAAGATTTTGTGTGATGCTTGAACAAACAGACAGACAAATTTTTTTCTAATCACATATTTGTGTACGGTATCGATCTAGTAACATCCCCTGGTATAACTTTTAAAAATATTATTAATGTACAGAATTCACACTTCTACAGTTTTATTATAAGTATAGATTTAAGCTATGTTTGTATGTACGTATCTTCACGCCAGGTCCCTAACGGGGTAGGCAGAGAGTGTAGAGCGCCAGATATCCCGGTTCTGACAAACTTCTCGTGTCTTGTCTACTTTCATCATTAAGCTATAGATATAATAAAGGTCTAATTAATGTAAATCGTTCCGTATTGATCATAGTGGAAGAGCGAGGCATTCCCAAGACAAGTAAAGTAGTCTCGGAGAATAATTTTGTAAAAAAGGTTTACAGTATTATAATACTTTTTTTTAGCTATCCTCCTAGCAACTCTGTAAGTAATTAGTAGCAATCACGGAATAAATAAATAATATCTATTCTGTGGCAGAAATAACTACGGAATTCTTCATTACGATCGTATCAAAACACTTGACCGGTTTTTTCGCAGTCGAAGGAGGACATTATAGAAATCTGTCATAGTGATCTCATATTCCATGTCGCCGTTTATTTAGCCGTGTTCGCTTTTTAGATGAGGCTATTAATTTATAGCTACGATTAGGTCACTTTATGATCTCACGGGAAAAGGTTTTTGATAAAATGTAAGTACCTATCACTATAATAGGAAGAGAAACCACTGTAAGTTTTTCTGATTTAGGTAGAGTTGGACGATGCATTGAGTAGAGTCTTAAAGGAGATTTAACGTCTAAGACCTTTGAGAGAGACCTGTCATTTACATCTGCTTCAAAAATTACAGAGCTCTGTTATTACTTCTCATAGGTACCTGAACATGGTGCCGTCGCTAGCGGCATGTAGGAATTCGAAAGACGCCCTTCATTGGAGCTCTATGTACGGCCAGCAGCTCGACCACATACACGAATCGATTTTCTCCTATATTGCCTTTTTGCAAAATCTTATAGCAAAAGCTATAATCTCACTATCGTTATTACTATTTTAGCCGATATTGAAGCTATAGCAAAACTTGGATTATCTCATAAGTGACTGGAAGTGACAAGAAGAATCCACGAGAAAAAAAAGACGATTCAGTTGGGCGGTCGAGCCTCAGTGGAAATAACGTTTCATAATCTTAGAATGCGTTCGCATTGCTTTCAGTTCTGATTAGATCCGTAAATGACTAAGGTCATCAAAAAGTCTTAAGGCTGATTCACACATATCAGTGAAGTCACAGTTCTGGCACAGTACCGTTACCGTGATAGTTATTCTTTCATACATTTTCTATGAACGTATCCACACCAGTCAGTATCAGTGACGGTACTGTCCCGGAACGGTGTCTTCACTAATATGTGTGAATCAGCCTTTAATCTGGCATTGATGACAGCCGCACTGCTCGGGTGCCGTACTAGGACTACTCAAAGCGTCTAATTTGATAAAGCCCGCTAATAAAGAGTGTGTTTGTTGCAGCATGCAACAGGTGTAGGGATGGGGCACTCGGAGGAGGGTCGGGGTCGCGGCAGCCCGCGCCGCTCGCCCGACCTACCGCCGCTGCCGCCGCCCATACAGCCCTACAGCGGCTTCCTCGGCAACGTGAGTCCCTTTCGCTTATCTTTACTGACCGTGATTTAAAAAAATGTTTTTCTTTGTTTTTAGGAAATACTTTTTTGTTGAAGTTTGGAATAAAGTCGTTTAGTCGCGATTTGTGATGATGATGTTGACTGATTGTGATGAGACCCCAGGTGAACTGGAGGGAGTGAGTGGAGTGGATATCTATGAGTTAAAAGGTTGATGAAATGAAAATGGTGCAGTACTATAGGTACTTAAACAAAGTACGAGGAAGGAAAACAGTTTACTCCCAACAGTTTTACAACGGACTTTAAATTACAGACATAAAATATATTATTGTTAATTTTTGCTCAAACTTTTCCCGAATTTATCAATATGTCATCGTTTAATACGAATTACGTCCGCAACACTAACTCATAAGAAATCAACAGGAGATTTAAATCGTCATTACAAAATTAACTACCAAATTACAATTTACGACTGCATATATCACGATTACGATTCGACGACGGCGACGACTGGGATGCGATCGATCATCCCCGATCACCAGAACCGGGTCAAACCGGTAATGTCGCAGGTCGCAGAAGCTTCAGAACGCGTTCCATTTCACACGCACTGCCGGCCATTATCATAAAATTAAGCGACGCACCGCCATCTGTCTTTCTTTGCCGACTTTCCTCGACTTATCGGTCAATTTTAAAAGGTTTAACGGTATTGTGACGAAAGTGATGCGAGTTCCAAATCGGATCGTCATCTCGCTTTCGATGGTGGCCCAAGACTTATTGGCTCCCTTTTCATTGGCTTCCTTTGCATTCATGCTTTCCTCTCTGGTTATTTTAAGTCATACTGACATACGTTATCAAGGCGTTGGATCCAATAGCTGTGGCTGGAGGTCTGGGCCAGAAAATCATGTAGAATAACAGGCCTTGTATGTAAGTATCTAGTTTTATGCTAATAATAGCACAGAATAGCATATGATTGTAAAGATCAAACTTCTACGGCTGGCTTAAATTTTTATTTAAGCATCCGAAATTTTCGCTTCACGTGGATAATAATACACAAACTGTTTTTTATCGTTTTCTTCCATAAAACTGTGTCAAACTTCGACATAAAATTGATTGTCTTCTTCAAGATAACCCATGAAATTATTATTCCAAAGAATCAACGGTTCGTAAAAAAGTCAAAACGAATGCTTTACAAACTTTGTCATAAATCTCACGTCTTTAAAAATCCATCATGAACGAGTTTAAAAATATTTTTAACAGGCCATTTGTACATCGCTGCAATATTCAAGTTAGCTTGTAGGTCTGATGAACTGTATTTAAAACGATGAACTATCATACTAAATTATAGATTATTCTGCTAATTCTTCATTGTAGATAGCATCTAAACCTAATTTATCTATGCCGGGATCTATGCTGTTTTTATATCTAAAAACCAAGCTTGCAACTTCAATAGAAATGGTGTGAATCAATCATGATTACGATGACGAAGCTACTTTCCGCAATGAATGTAGTCTTTTCCTTAGCTAAATAACAAAAATGGGACCCTTATAGATCAGGGTTTTTGATTTGAGCAGGTCTTAGGTACTTATCTCTACATGTGAGCTAAGTACCTGCTCAAATCAAAAACTCTCAACAAAGTTGGTCAGCTTCATTGTAGGTTCATATGTCTTCAGTCAAACTCTCGGTATTCTTTATCAAATACCTACATAATATTATGTTTTCCATACGTTGCAGGATTTTAAAGATTTTACGTTTATTTTAAACTAAGTACCTATTCAATACATGATACACCCATTCAAAACACCTTTGATAAAATTACGATATATTATTTTTTGTAGATACGTACAGTAAAACCATCACTAACATGTCTTACGTCTACATGAAGGTGTTTTATTACATTTCGTATAATTGACGTAATTCTAGAGAATACTATAGAATCTGATTCCATAACGATTCTCTAAAACCGGAGCGTCGTAGTGTACCTACCTATCGCAAATCGGTGCAATTTATGCTGCATTTGCGCGCGCGCAGCCGCCGGCACAATCTCCTTACCTCCATAAATTGCCAATATTGCCTACCTTGGTGAGCTTCAAGCTCTTATTAGAAGTAGCTCAGATGCCACAACAATGTCTCCGGGCATAAATATAAATAAGCGTCTATTGCGTTCGAAATTAAATATGAATTCCTAATTTATTGCGTTCTAAATAAACAAAATGCTGGTATAAATAAACAAAATGCTGGTAAATTTCACTTTAAATCATCATTAAGTGGTACTGTCTAATGATAGCTGATGTAACTCACGGGTAGGTTGAAAAAATAAACTTCAATGGCATTAGTAAGTCAGTTTCGTGAAGATTATGCTCTGCTGGTGTACTGAACTGACTTTTTTATTTTTTATTAGTTTTAGCTGTTTGATCGCCGTCGCGTCGACAAAATTACAGTTAGCTTTGAGTGGTTAGCTTTGAGCATTATAAAATGTTATCCAAAAAATAAAATACACGTGTACAAATTGTGAAATTTATATCAGTTGAATGATTTACCAATTCGCATACCAAGCGTGGCGATCATGGCATGTTGTCTCAAACTGACTCTTGTGTGGATCGTTGGGGATGGCTTTTGTCCTCTCAACAGGGAACGTCTTTCGGCTGAAGTGATGATTATGTATGATATCCATATTAAAAATGGGGATGCGAGTCTCCATATTAGGCGGGGATGTGAGTGTAAGCTTGAGTATAAACCTGTTTCTTGGGGACCGTTGCACACATACACAAACAACCTTGTGTACGTGTTCTATGTTCACAACAGTTTGGTCTGGACCCGTAACAAATATCTGTAGGCCATACAAATATTTGACCCGGTACGGGGATGGAACCCGTGATCCTCGGTTCAGACCAAAGAACAGTAAAAATTACTGTTCCGTGGTTCAAATGGTCGTCACACACTGCTCTGGACCAATCACTCGCTCGTCAATTTAATCGTTACAGCATTTTTTTTTTGTTTTATTCTATATTATTTTTATACATAGCACCTGTTCCTAAGGATATTTTTAAAATGTGATCTGTTTTTATATTTTTTATTTGTGATATTTTTTAATGATAAATATGGGTGCTTGATCTTTGTTGAAATTGAACAAAGAAACGTCTATCTACTATAGTAACCCACGAATTTTCTACGCAATAAGTATGTAACGGAAATTTATCGTTATTGTTATTGACAAAATTGTATAACTTTTCGTAATTTCGTTTATTCAAATCTATTTTGCACGCATACAAATCTAGATTAACAACCGACATTAAATTAAAATGAAATACAAACTTAACAATTATTCACAAACCATTTAATTCACATTTCAATCCAACTATCAACCTCTTTTTCCATTTAAACAAAATTGCATAAAGATATGACTCAATGGGTCCCGAGATATGGGTCCATGATAGACGGCCGAGAGGTAATTTGTAGTAAGAATAATGTGGTCCGGTCTTGACTATTGAATCCTAAAAGCGGCGGCATGACCGTATAATTTATCACCGCACTTGTCTGTAGGTTGTATCGATAATGTCTTACATTGTTGCGAACAAATGCGTCTTCGAACACATGTAATGTCAATGAATGTAGGCTTTAAGGCGACTTTGTCGGTGCGGCCTTAAACTGGGAAACAATGCGGGGTAAACCACGCTTGGTGCTGAGATAATGCTTATTAAGGTATATTTTCTTAAAACAAGCTTTTGTCCGCGACTTCGTACACGCATAAAGGTAAAATAAAATCGTCAGTTTTAAACAATATTATAGAGTCTGGTCGTAAACAAGAGTATTCGTAATGTAACTTGGTTGATTAATATTATGAGAACTTTGCAATACATTACTATTTTCTCAAACTGATGGTAATTGTCAAGTTATATGAAAGCAGCAATTACCTTACTGCATATTGGCTATCAATTTGATGTCAACTGGGTTACATAATTTGCCCTCTGGGTCTATCTGTATCATGATGACGTCTTATTACGATTTAGTTTAGCAATTACAAAAGTTTTGTTTCATTTCCTAATACGAAAGCTCGTATGAGGAAATGAAACAAACCTAATAGTGATTCCGTTTAGGGCCAAATAAAATTTCTTTTCTTTTTTTTTTTCTTATCATGGTGTGCCCGCAGTAGTTTCTATCGTGCGATTGTCTGTTAGAAGGTGACTGTAAGTGCACCAAAGAGTGGCGAGTTACCTACCAAACAATTCAGTAGTGTGAGATCCGGCACCTGTTCACCCACATAGTCCAGAATTTGGCACGTCAGTTCGTCAGTTTACAATAGTCTCATGTATTCTATATTAATAATTGATGCAGCCAGAGAGAGGTCCTGATGCAACCCATTACAAAGTAGTTAAACATTCTTGAAAAGGCCTCTACGTATTGGACTCATGTCTCCGAGCCAGCCAATAAAGGTCCGGGGTTCAAACTGGACCCCGTCCTGACGAGAGCCATAATGAATAATAATAAAAAAATACGCTTACATTAACAGCCCACACTAGATTTAAACCTGCATCGTGGGTGCCGTTGTACACACACAACCCGAAACCACCCCGAAACAAATATCTGTCGGCCATACAAATCCTGTCTCGCTGCCGGGATCCAACCCTGCTCGACTAACCGTGCTGTCAAAATATGGCTAGCTCTAAAGAGGATGTTTTCGGGTCCTAGTGCGTTCCCGAAGAGGTATAATTGTATTTGGTTACACACAACAAAATTCTCGCTGCATACGGTCGAAGGAGATGTTGCGAGCTCGGCTCTGGTTCGTACACGTCCTCAAAAAATGGGTCAATTAAAGAAGAATCCGAAAAAAATACAATTAAATTATTCAAGAATATATTTTAGAGTTACAACCACATTTAATTCAAACGATTTTATCATTTTCAACTATGTTAAACATGGCGGCGATACAGCCGACACTTGGGATCAATCGATTTTGATAGTATTTAGAAAATATTACTTTTTTCTCCAAGTACCATATAATCAAAATGCAATTTAAAAAATGAAAATGTCAAAATGACATCGCCCGCCATATTCGCCATGTTGGTTTTGAGTTGCAATTCTAACTGCAAATAATGTTTTGTAACTGCAAACAAAGCTAAATAAGTGAAAATATGCAGTAAAAAACGTTTTTATATTGATTTTGCCTGTTTAATGATATTGTGTACAATACATGGCCGGAGGTCCGTACATTTTTGCAACATCTCCTTTGTTGTATTTTAATGTTTTTATGATGAATTTGGTGAAGTTGTTGAACGAGAGGATAGTTAATAGAGAGGCTGTTTGAAAATTGTCTGTTTGTAACGGATAACGGATGTGTTAATACTGGTCGTGATCCATGCAATTTCATGGAATCCCTAATGGGAAGTGTGGTGATGGCGATGAGATATCACGATGTTTGCTGTCGCAATCTACCTCAAATGGAGGATGTAATTTGACCTCGGATTCGGATATTCGGAGTTGGGGAACATTCTAAATCGATGAATTTCTGATCATTTATCTTTTGTTCTTTCTTAATGATATCAAGTGGCAAACAAGCAGTGGCGGACTAAGGCGGGAGGCTGCAGGGGCGGTCCGCCATGGGCCTCCGGTTCTGGCGACCTCTAAAGTTCGACTGAGCCAGTTCCTTACACGCGTAGAGCCCGGAGCCTAAAACGATGCTTGCGGCTAGCTCCGTTAGCCAGACCCGTGGGAGGCTCGGCTTTAAGAGATTTTTTAGAGCCCACGGCGGGGATGGTCGTTTTGTTTTGCTCTCGTGTTCTTTTTTATTTGTTTTGAATCTCTTACCTCTTAGTTTTTGGAGTCCACGCAGAGACAAAGGAGGTTAAGATGTTTTTTTTTGTTTTTTGCTCGCGCGTTCTTGTTTGCTCCTTAATTTAATTTTTACGTAGCAGGCCACTACTATTACGTCGGGGTTCTGGATTCGATTTCTGGGTCGAGGTATATCATAAATATTTAATGGTGTAAAAGCCTTTATCTCTGGTTCTATTGGTATTTTTCCATGTTCTAGTAGCTCGGAGTTTGGTAATGTACCCGGAGATGTCAACAAGCTCGCCATCTGTTACATGGGCCAAAACATAACCGGCGAATCGTTGGTGTTTGTATGCTAGTATTTCCCTTTGCCTACCTTTTCGGAGATTACAGGCGTGAAGTTACGTTGTATAATAACTCAATAGATTCAACGATAACTGTGGTAAGATCACAGATTAAGCAAAAGAACATTCCAGATCGTGTTCTTATACTAACTGCTGATAGAGATCTACTTACGTCAGAATATAAGATATTGTTATTATTTTCTCATCGTTTAAACCTTTGAAGATACATTTTTATTGTAAAAGAGGTCAGATCTTTGTATAAGGTTAAAGATAATTGTTGTTTGATATCAAAGAGTTTGATAAATGTTAGAATTGACCTCGTTGGCGACTGGCTGCAGAGTTATATATGTACCTAATGTGCCTGCGGCAATTTTCTTGTCAATGAAGTTTGCAAGCAGCATGGGTTCCACGTTGGTATAGGTAGTTTTAAAAACAAACGTATCACTTTCAGTTCAGCAGTAACGTGTGTACTGTGTACCTACTTATTTCTGTATAAGTTTAGGCAGTAGATATTGTCTGGAATTACGGAGTCACATATTATGAGACCAATTTTCTAAATCGAAATTAATTTAAAATATGAATCGGTTTTCAAAAACCAAATCATAGTTATGAAATAAGTTATATTTGCTATATCTACCACAAAACGAAATTAATCAAAAACAGATGAAAAATATATGTACAGACCTATCACACTGTATACTATACTGTGCCTATTATCTGCGGATGTACATTTTTTAGGTCAGTCAGTGCACTGTCACTTCTTCCTGTTGTTTCTTAACAATTTGTTTTAGATTTACATTAGTTAGGGTGGCTTTACTGCCTTAGGTACCTATACTTGAAAAAATATACTCCTCTAATTTTTTCTCACATACCTACTTTTAATTCAATTTAGTCAGTTAATTAAATTTTAATTAAAAGATATTACTTATTTCGTAATTTTGAGTTGATTTTTTGAAGACGGTAGGTACCTATAATTTTTTAAATTATTTTTATAATATGTTCTTAGATTTTCGCGAGCTACACTCATTACTACAATAAAACGGGTTCGATTTTAAATAATCATTTTAGTTTTATATGTATACACGAGAGAAATCCGAAAACTAGTTTTATTTTAATTATTTTTGTTTCACGATTTATAGTGAAATTTACAACATTTTTTTTTTAAATAAGTAAGTCCGCTTATTACCTTCACAGCCTCATACAATTTACAAACATAATGGAAGTGTTAAAATAGCGTCCAAGGAAGCAGCGAAAAATGTTGGGAAAGTAGGTATGTTGTAGGTTGTAGGGTGTGAAAGCAATGTACCTAGTGATACCCATATATGAGGTAGGTATGTGTAAAGCAATACGGCAAGCTCCGAGGCGCGCACGGGAGGCGCAATTTGATGCCGAGCCCAACAGGTTGATCTCACTAGCACCTAGTGAATGCTATGTGCTATCTTCGTGTAGTACTAAAGGGGAAAAGAGACATTTTACTGATATACTTTTTACATTAGTTTATGACATTTAGTTTTATCTTAGTGATATTCTTGACTTTACATATATTTTTTATCTTGTTTGACATGTATATCAATTGTTATTCGCTTTAATTTATTTTGTTTGTTTTTGACGTGTCATAAGAGGTGCCTGTCACCCTAAATGAATAAATGAGTTTCTGATTCTGATTCTGATTCTGATTCTACTTTAATAAAATTGGGTGCCCAGGGTTCCGAATAATTTAGAGATCTCCTATGTTCAAAAATTCAACATTCAAATACTTACCTATTTTAAATTGGTCTACAAGGACACTTAGCAAAACTTTGCTTTTTTTTCATCTTCTATTAATTAAAAGAAATATAGTGGCACATTGCCAATCATTTTTACGTTTAAATTTATGTGCCTCTTATTGCAATAAGACGTCATGCCACTAACACTGAAAAGTTGACAATAACTGACATGCAGTAGGTAGATAGTATAGTAGGTATATTACCTGGTAGCTGGAAATTATGTATACTATCAAATTAGTAGGTATGAAAAATGTAGCAAAGTGTTTAAAGATAAGTTATATCATCCGTATAAAATAACCATCAATCAGTGTATCGAATTAGTACATTAGTAACTTGAAATACAAATAGCTTTAGAATCGATTCCATTTTTTTTATTTTAAAACATTCTGTATTATTGAACCTGTTAGAAGCCTTTCATTCGGAAGAAATAATATAGGTATGTCTAAAGTGATGCATCTGTAATATCGCTAGAAACAACCGCCTAAGTTTTTAATGTGCTTATGTACCTAAGCCCAATTTGGATATTTAATGGAATACACAAATTATATTCTTTTTAAAAATGAAAGCTATGAATAAGAATGTTGCTTACATACTCGCACATTCAGTTAAAGTTGGTGATAAGTACGAGTATCAGATAGTAAAGCCTACTATTCTTTTTGATAATTAAAGCCACGAACAAGAATGAGAGTTGCTAATATTAGCACAATGCATTCTACTTACATAAATTTCTGTAATCCTTACATAGGGGAAAAACCTGGTGTCCTGAAAAACAGCCTCTGCTTAGTTTAGGCACCAGTCTCCCACAATTTACTTTAATAATAGCTCACAACTTTTTGATGTTAATATAATATGTTAAACTGTGTAGTTATTAACGTTACTATGTTGATAAATAAATAAATAACATACATCCAATTTATATTGGTGATTAGTAAAGCCTCTCTTTCTTATCAATAATGAACGCCACCATCAAGAATAATAGTCGAATACTCAAACGTCACTCAATTTTAAGCAACGCTCAAATGTGCGCTATGTCTATCGTTTGAACGTGTTTCATAAAGACAAAAGACTTTTAAGTCCCACTTACATTTGAGTAACGCTTGAGTATTTGGCCGTAAGAGTCGCTAACATACACTCAGTTCATGTTGGTGATAAGTACGAGTAGATGGTAAAGTCTATTATTCTTTTTATAAATGAAAGCCACAAATAAACGCTAACATACGTAGGTATATTTAGGTCCCATTTGCCAGGTCGCGACCCGCTACCGGGCAAACAAAAAAAAAGACCTTCCTCGGTTTCACTGTATTCGGTTCATCCTGCGAAATTAATCCATGATTTCATACAAAACATAGAACATACATTTTCTATGATCCAATATTTTGTATCCCGAACTTCACGGACGAATCCGTGGAAGCCAGTCTCGTATAATAGTATCACGATTGCTGCTAAATCAAATCAGCGTCCCCATCAGATATGGTCGTTAGGGAACGGTGAGCCATGCTAACTGTTTGCTAACTGCCAATTAGAAGCGGCACCTGCGTCTTTATCCATCAAAGTCAGCTCTTCGTGTTTGTAAAACTTTTCTATCTATTGTTTAGTTCAGTTATTGTTCATTTTAGCGCAGTGTAAATATAGTAAATACCTACATAAAGTTACATAGTCCTTTGGCATATTTGCTATTAACTACTATTCTCAAATCCTATTTTTTATTATAATTAAATTTAGGCTTACGGAGTCTCTGAACTTATGTTTGGGAGGTGGGATGTACATAGATTAGGCAATGGGGTGGTGTCCACATCCTCGAGTTCTGACAATGAAACTCATCCATCCATAAAACCAATATTTTCTGCTTTATAATAAGTGCTTGCTAATACTCGGACTTGACCAATTTTTGTAATTAACAAATGTTTGTCTATCCCAGTCCTTTCATATGTCCATCCGATGGTTGGACGTTACAATGGATTATATATATTTTTGTATTATCAACGTCATCATGAAGTACGCGACATGGACGTCGCTTGTGCTATTTTAATTGAAGACAATCTGGGCTTTTACGTCAATCAACCGATCTCGGTCTTTTTACTTGGACTGTCGACCCTATGGACGCACTTCGAACTCGTGCTCACAGGGTTCAATTGTGTGATTTCTTAGTGCAAAAAAATAACGGGGCCAAACATTACCATATAATGTAGTAAATAGTATTATGTGCTGAAAACAATAAAGGAAAGCAGGAAAGAGCATGAAAGTAAGTTGAACGCGGTCGAGATGAGATCTTTGCGCAAGATCTGCGGTGTATCACTCACCGATCGCGTTCGTAATGAAGATGTAAGAAAGAGACTTTGTGTGAATGATAGTATCGGTGTAAAAATGAAAAAAGGCATGCTCCGATGGTTCGGGCATATAGAAAGAATGTCGAATGAGCGAATGACTAAACAGATATACAATGCGAATGTGGATGGTTGCAGAGGCCCAGGAAGACCAAGACTGACCTACCATGACCAAATAGGTCGAGTTCTGTCTGATGGTGGTGTCAAAAATCTTAGGAATCGGCGTGCATGTATGAAGAGAATGATGAAGGTAGACGAGGCATGAGAGGTTTGTCAGAACCGGGATATCTGGCGCTCTACACTCTCTGCCTACCCCGTTAGGGACCTGGCGTGAAGATACAACAACAACAACAACAACAAAACAATAATCTGGCGGCAGATAGATTAGGTAGTGCGGTGCCTACGTCCTCGAGCTCCTACACCGGAACGCTACCACCACTAACCCACCAGTCTAGAAGTCCAAGCCATTTTAAGAATAAATACATTATTTAATACATAAATCTATAGACAAGTTAAACTTGCACTTGACTTTTTTACTCGGCTGGCCTAAATTGGCCTTAAATGTAGAACTGGTATCCCCTGGTATCTTTATTCGATGACACGGCTTGAAATTATCCATGTCTTTAATTGGAAGTACGTATCAGAGATCCGTACTGTTATTGAATAATAATATAATTATAATTACTTATTTGTGTCATGAAAGTGTCAATGAAGCATAGGTACTTATTGCACGTCCCTCTAATTTCTGCCACAGAAACAAATCAACTGTGGCCTCAGGGGTGGCAATGGCAATGCATTTGCATTTTGTTGACATCTGGTTTTTGAGAAATTTTATTGTAGTTTTATATTATTTCGCATTAACACATGCTTGTGAAATATATTTTATTTTTAAAGAAAAATGGAAAGAAAAAATTGACTTCAGGCGAGACTCGAACTCGCGACCTACTGGGAATCTAGTCCAGCCGCTCTTCCAATTGAGCTACTGAAGCCCTGCCCGATTTATCAAATCTTTCCTTCACATCTATTGCATTGCTTTATGGTAGCAGCAGCGCCATCTATTACCAACTATTTTAACTGAAGCCCTGACAATTTGACAAATCGGGCAGGGCTTCAGTAGCTCAATTGGAAGAGCGGCTGGACTAGATTCCCAGTAGGTCGCGAGTTCGAGTCTCGCCTGAAGTCAAATTTTTCTTTCCATTTTTCTTTAAAAATAAAATAATTTTATTGTATTTATATTGTATCTGAATTTAATAAAATGTTAATAAAATTAACTGTAAATCGAGTTCACTTGCGGTTTTAACCGCCTAACTAATTGCCGCTGAGTTGTAGAGTTTAGCTAAGATCTTCGGCACAGATGACAATGCTTCTATATGGTTTATATATTTAGACCTCCAATTCCGTGTGGTTTTTATGAACAACAATATTGTAGGTACAGATATTACGCAGTTACTTACAATGTGAATTATAGTTTTTGTGTAGTGTAAATAGCTGGCTAACAATGCAGTTCGCATGAATGGCAAGTAAATACTCGCATTTTTATTACTTATTCTTTAACGGAATTCGCTACCAAAATCGGACTCGCACTTGACATTTATTTATCATGCGGCCGTTTATTTCGTGGAATCGTTTATATCGCAAATAAATAAAACTAATAAACATACAAACTGATGTTTTTGGTTTGGGTTACTTACTTTAATAAAATACTACTTAACACCTGTATACTCAGATATTAAAACTTTCGTGCGTACGAACAGACAGTTTTTTTTAAATCCCTGGCACCTATTAGCCTCATGGGCATGGATTTCAAACTATGTAGGTGAATTATTAACTTATTTGAAGACTTAGGTGACAGCTCATCCGCAAATGTATCTTATCCGCGGATGAAATGTCACTCTTTACAAATAGTAGGCGTCGACTCATCCGAAGTGGTGTTGTTATTCGGAGGAGTCGCCACCTAGGTAAAATTACTATAGTCTTTTCATCCAAAGTTGAGTAACGTTCAAATGAACTGTATCAGGTAATTGCTTAAAATTCGACGAAACGTGTGATAGGTACTTATTAAAAACTTAATGTACGGCCATGTAATTTCCGGCACAGAGGCATATCACCTAAGGCCTCAGGAGTGGTAACGCATCTGCATTTTGACCTTGGTCTTTGTGTGGGTGTCTATAGGCTGCAGTCATCACTTAACATCAATGTGAACTGCATGCTTGTTTACCACTTCCATTACATAAAAAAAAAAAAAAATGATATAAATAATTGGGTGCTTACTACGAGTACATACGCAAGTAAACATTATAGATATAAAAGTATTTTGACGCCCTTAATTCCTGAAGGGGTAGGCAGAGGCAAATGCATGCATACATGCAAAAATCCTCGGTTACGTTTTGGCCAATGTAACAAATGGCGAGCCTGTTGACGTCTCCGGGCACATAACAAAACTCCGAGGTACTGGGAAACTTCCAGAAAATGGAAAAATCGCAATAGCACAAGAGATAAAGTATTGCACACTGTTATCTTTGATAGTCCCGACCCGGGAATCGAACCCACAACCCCAGCGTAGTAGTAGTGGCCTGCTACCACTAGTCTACTGAGGCAGTTCATAAAAGCCAAATAACATGTAATTTTAAGCAGTTTATGTAAGTATTTAAACTCGACATAAAATTATTAATGTAATCAGTGGTATAAATATTAAAAACATGTTAAAAAATGATAATGGAGAATTCAATCGCGAGATTATTAAATAAAATTGGTTTCGGATGCGTTCGAAATTGCCACCTCAGCATCATTGATAGGTTAAAATAAAACTCCTTATGTTTCATGAAAGTGGAAAAGCTTCGTCATTGAGAGGTTTTATCTATAATTATAATAAAACTGTAGAAATTCAAATTCTGTACATTGAAAATATTGAAAAAATAAATACCAGATGTTACTAGATCGATACCGAACACAAATATGTGATTAGAAACTTTTTAGTCTGTCTGTCTGTCTGTCTCCACTGACCACTGATAGTATGGTAATATGTTCAAGCAAAGGTGTAACTATTATAATGCTTTATAGTCTTACTGGTGGTAGAGTTCCAGTGTAGGAGCTCGAGGGCTTAGGCACCACCGGGTTACCTAATCTATCTGCCGCCAAATGGTAGTGTTCAGCACTATCGTGTTCCGGTTAGATGGTAATGTATGGTTTTGGTCTCAGGGATGGCAACACATTTGCGTTTTGACCTCTGGTTTTCGTGTAGATGTCTGTAGGCTGCAGTCATCACTTAACATCAATGTGAACTGCACGCTTGTTAATATAAAGGGTACCTATTATGTGAGATACACGCATCAAGCATGGTAGCTCATCTCTGGCGACTGCGTACCGGAAGACGCAGCGTAGGCAGGCCCCCTACCAAGTGGATGGACGACCTGGTGAAGGTTACGGGCAATCCCTGGATGAGGGCGGCCCAGGACCGTTCGTTGTGGCTTTCTATCTATGCGGGAGGATTTTGTCTGTGAGTGGACGTCTTTCGGCTGAATGTGTATGATGATGATGACGCTTAATTGCCATTTACATGGTATGAAAGAAATACTACCAGAAGGGATTTTTTAAAATGGTTGCTTTGAGTCTAACAATGTATTATGCACGATGGACTATGGACGAGAAGTTGACAACGAAAAAGGCATAAAAAGCAGCTTTCACACGTGTTAAGGACAAAATTTGTGCGTGCATGGTCACGCCACGCTAAATTGGTCCGTCGTGAATGATCTGCCTTATATGGGTTTCGATTTGTGTCATACAAACTAGTAAGTTACCCGCGACTTTCTGTGTCTGATTTTAAGCTCACAAAATCAACGAGGTTAGTACCTTAAAAGAGAAGATACCGGGAACAAACCATACTATAATGAAATGCAGGATTATGATAATTAAACCAGAATTTTGAAATAGTATACAAAATATATAAGTCTATCCGTTCCAATATTTGAAAAAATAATGACACCCTAACGTCCACCACATCTTTATTAAAAACAACTCTGCTCCAAAGAATATACTCCAAAGATTACATTATCTTTTTGCTCTCCTCTCCTCACCGGACCAAATAACACCACACCTCACCACGCCACGCCACGCCTCTCTTCTCCTCGCCTCTACCCTCGCTTCTAGTAAAATAATCATGCCAGCTCCTCTATTTCCGTTACAGTAATAAAAAATAATAAAATAAAAAAAAAAATATTTACTCCACAAACTTTGAATTTGAATCTTACTTACTATTGTACATCAATTGTGTCATAAAAGTTTAGTATTATCATCTAACCGGAACAACTAGTGTTGCACAGTACAATTTGGCGATAGACGGGGGTAATGCGGTGGTGCCTAAGTTGTCGAGCTCTGACACTGGAACTCTATCACCAGTCTTCAAGGTATGAAAAGGATACCTAAAATAACTTATTAACGTGGATGGTAACAGAGGCCGAGGAAGTATTAGAGGTCGAGTCTGAGGGTGGGGTTAAAAGTCTTAGGAATCGGCGTACATGTATGAAGAGAATGATTTATGTAATGGAAGTGGCAAAGAAGCATGCAGTTCACATTGATGTTAAGTGATGACTGCAGCCTATAGACACCCACACAAAGACCAAGGTCAAAATGCAGATGCGTTACCACTCCTGAGGCTGAAGGTGTTATGCCTCTCTGCCGGAAATAACAGGGACGTACATTACTACCTGACCGGAACACGATAGTGCTGAACACTAGATACTTACCATTTAGCGGCAAGTATATTAGGTAATGCGGTGGTGCCTACGCCCGCGACCTCCGTCACTGGAGCTCTACCACCAGTAAAATGATGAATGTAGAAGAAGATGTCAGCTCGGGACGTGTGTCAGGACCGGGCCATCTGGTGATCCACACTCTCTGCCCACCCCATAATGGACTTACGTGAAGGTATAGGTCGCGCCACGTAAAAAGAACGCTGGAAGAAAGTAGAAGGGATGTGTTCGCGCATCGGTACACTCGCGCACGAAAGTACTAGCCCTATTGGTTTATTTTTGATCTAGCTTTCGCTTGCGGTTTCGTGTATTGGTAGGCAGATTGAAAACTATATTACATAGAATAACATTAAATGAAATAAAAACACATGACGCGCAGCTTGACCGCCAGGGTTCTTTTTACGTGGCGCAAACTATACATACTTTTTATCCCATCTCTCAGTCTTCGTAGTAGGATTAGTGTTACAAAACAAAGATGTACTTTTACGTTCGTTACAAAATATCGATAGCGATCAGAGTGAGAAATCCAATAGTTTATATCCTATTATAGTTAGCGAATGGAAACAATAGCCAGCAAGTCATGTACTAATTTTATAATTGGAACATAAATGGGTATAATGATGGCTTTCAATTAATCGCTTTAGTTAGTATAGGCATCTATAATACGTACTTAGGTATCCTTTAATGTACCTAAGTATTTTACTGGTGGTAGAGCTCTAGTGACGGAGCTCGCGGGCGTAGGCACCACCTTATTTATTACCTATATCTACCGCCAGTGATATCTTATTGTTCAGCACTATCGCATCCATATTTCACCACAATCATACAATCGATAAAAAATCGCGATTTTATGTTTATTTAATTATAATATTGGTGTGCCAATTTTAAGATATTTATATACTTGCCGCTAAATGGTAGTGTTCAACACTATCGTGTTCCGGTCAGGTGGTAATGTACGGCCCTGTAATTTCCGGCACAGAGGCATAAGACCTTAGGCCTCAGGAGTGGTAACGCATCTGCATTTTGACCTTGGTCTTTGTGTGGGTGTCTATAGGCTGCAGTCATCACTTAACATCAATGTGAACTGCATGCTTGTTTACCACTTCCATAAAATAAAAAAAAAAAAAAAAAAAAAAAGAATAAATACATCATTATTCACAATAATTATTTATTCATGAGTAGATAACCATTGCAATATTTTAATATAAGTTATTGTTCGGTTTGCTATCAAAATGAATCTTCAGCCAAGTACATCACAAAAAGACGTAAAAAAATTGTCCACAACGAAAAAAAAAACCTTTATGAAAAGCTTTGACGGTTATTGAAAAGTAATGATCCGCAACGCCTACAAGTACGTGAAAAACGAAACTTCTGCTCTACAGCAGTAGTTGTTTAGACGATAGGTACTATAAACGAAATAAATCGATTCAGAAATGTTTAATTTCCCTAACGATTAATTTCGCAACGTCACTATTTAGCATTTGTCATTACGTTGCAACACTGAAACTGTCAAATCGGGAATCGAATTAAAATGCCGAGTATAGACTTTAAATTGAATCAGTTCTGACGCCAAAACTAATCCTGTCTCCCTAAGGTCGCTATAAATATCATATGCTAATAGCAACCTGCATTGTTATCTGATAGACATAACAACTTTACCCACAAGGTGCCGTACAAACTGGTTGGCTAGCGTAATGTAAGTGGGTCACATGGCAGACAAACCCACTGACATACATCCAGTATTTAACTTTTACATATAAAACGTAAAATATGGTGTGCGGTACAGGTTAATGTGGTTGTGGCTTTATTTGTTGGCGCTATGGTGTTTATGCGCTCCTAGTACAAACGTAAGCACCATAGGAATATGAATTTCATATTCAGATTACTGTGGTAAGCTACGTTGCAAATTATTAATGTATTAGGTATATGTTAATATGATATATATTATGACTACTTTTGCCCACGAATTCATCCGCGTGGAATTTATAAAATAAAAAAGAGATGCGACAGAAATGTATGGATATTGGTAATAGGTATTTGAATCTCATAACTTTGCATGAAATCAAGTTTTTTTTTTATGTAATGGAAGTGGCAAACAAGCATGCAGTTCACATTTGGAGTTAAGTGATGACTGCAGCCTATAGACACCCACACAAAGCCCAAGGAAAAACTGAAGATGCGTTACCACTCCTGAGGCCTTAGGTGTTATGCTTCTGTGCCGGAAATTACAGGGCCGTACATGTACCACCTGACCGGAACACGATAGTGCTGAACACTACCATTTAACGGCAAGTATATTAGGTAATGCGGTGGTAACTACGCCCGCGAGCTCCGTCACTGGAGCTCAACCACCAGAGTATTCTATTACATATTACGTAGTCTTAGGAATCGGCGTGCATATATGAAGAGAATGATGAAGGTAGACGAGGCACGAGAGGTATGTCAGGACCGGGATATCTGGCGCTCTACATTCTCTGCCTACCCCTTTAGGGACCAAGCGTGAAGATACATAGGGGAGACCGAGGATAGTTGTGTCAATTTTTATTTCAATGGTCATATCTCGCTTAAGAAACATTTCACAGTTATGATCTATGTTAATTCATGTAGCACCATTCCTTCTTGTTGCATAATAATCAACAAAATTTATTGAAGTATCATAGTTTCTGAGAAAATCAACAAAAACAAAGACAACTCCCTCTGTCACAACTCTCCTATCACCGAGGTAAGTTGTGACAGGGACCGAGATAAGTTGTGACAGCTTTTTATTTAGACTGTTTGATTATATAAAAGGACCATTATAGAAAATACAAATAAAACAAACAATTTCATTTGCAAAAAAAGTACTAATAATCATCTTTTAGTACATTATATACCAAAAAACATAACACTCGTAACTAGAAATAATACCCTATAAGTAGGTCTTATTATTATTTACTTGTGGTAGAGGTCCAGTGACGGAGCTCGCGGGCGTAGGCACCACCGCATTACCTAATATACTTGCCGCTAAATGGTAGTGTTCAGCACTATCGTGTTCCGGTCAGGTGGTAATGTACGGACCTGTAATTTCCGGCACAGTGGCATAACACCTTAGGCCTCAGGAGTGGCAACGCATCTGCATTTTGACTTTGGTCTTTGTGTGGGTGTCTATAGGCTGCAGTCATCACTTAACATCAATGTGAACTGCATGCTTGTTTGCCACTTCCATAACATTAAAACAAAAAAAAAAAAAAGAAAAGGTCTCTAATATATGGCACCCCATTTTAAGGTAAATTACATTACTATCCGTCAAAAATCTTCATTTAATCTCATTGACAATTATGGCAAACGTATTGCAACTTGTCGCCAGTAGGGATAATCTACATGTGATCAGTCTTTGCATTCTAGGCATTGGGCCCACAGCTCATTCGATCTGATGTTTTCAAATAGTCACTTATTATATTCCTCTCATTTTTTTTTTTTTTTTTATGTAATGGAAGTGTAAACAAGCATGCAGTTCACATTGATGTTAAGTGATGACTGCAGCCTATAGACACCCACACAAAGACCAAGGTCAAAATACAGTTGCGTTACCACTCCTGAGGCCTAAGGTCTTATGCCTCTGTGCTGGAAATTACAGGGCCGTACATTACCACCTGACCGGAACACGATAGTGTTGAACACTACCATTTAGCGGCAAGTATATTAGGTAATGCGGTGGTGCCTACGCCCGCGAGCTCCGTCACTGGAGCTCTACCACCAGTATAACCCATTGATGAAGCCTTTCCTACTGGGTTTGCTTGATAAGCGTGTTTCTTCTAAATATATCTTGACAGAGACATGTAGTTAAGATTGTAAGAGGACGCGACATCTCTTGGACATTTATCTCGTATCGTCACGTAACCTCTTAAAATTCCATCATCCATTCCTCATCAGTCGTTCTTGTATATTTATTCTGCATTCTAAAACCAAGAACGTAGCCTTTTAGCACGCAACACACCACATCGCGAAAAATGAAGTCAGATAGGAGAGTTGTGACAGGCTGTCACAACTCGCCTAGATGCTCAAAATGATGACTTGGTCCAAATAATAATTCATATTTTCTAGACACGATACAAACACAAAAGATTGATGCAACATTTTGAGTCTTGAATAAGCACACAATTTAAGAAAATATTACACAACAATCAACATGTAATAAGGGATGATATAAATTTGATCAAATTTTTAAAGAAAAACTTACTTTTCGCATATTTTTTCACGCAGATGTCATAACTTGATAACCGGTTCTCGTACGACGCCGAGTACTAAGTCAAGGAGCGCATCTCTCAAGTCGCAAACTTACCTTTGTCACAACTCTCCTAGGTCTCCCCTACATACTATTACGTAATATGTTTCATGAGATGTTTAAAAAATGTGTTTTTCAACACGGCGGCGTCAATTCAATGACATTTTTCTACTAAGTAGTAGGTATTATAAAAACATTATTACTTCCACGAAACTAAAATACGATAACTCGTGGTGTTACGCGAGATTGGGACTGTGGACCAGTGGGCATCCCGACTTAGTCAGGTTAGGTCGAAGGTTTGTTGGGAATTTTATAATATTTGACAGTATAAACTTCAGGATGTATAACTTTTTGAAACCACAATCAAAATATTACAATACTTCTTCTACTTATCCGTAGAGCTCAAACGCTGGAGTCGTTCAAAAAGCGGCTCTACGCGCACTATTTATCTTCCCTATCTCCTTCCTAATTTCTTCCACAGCTTGTCATCTACTGTTCATTGCATTTACCCTGTTAACTGTCCTCGTATATTATGTTGTGTATCTATATAGTTTTTAGTTTTTAAAGTGTACACCCTACCAATAGCTTTTTCTTCGACTATCTCTTAAAAGGCTAGGTTGTCTGGAAGAAATTGCTTAAAGCAATAAGACCGCCTAATTGTACTGTGTCCTTATGTGTCAGTTATTTCTGTTATTTATGTTTATTTGGTGTACAATAAAGCGTTACTTACTTACTTCTTATTCCAGTGAAAGTTTAATCTAAACCAAGCGGTGGCAACCTTAGCTAGTTAATAAAAACATAATTTAATCGGTTCTTGATATAGGTACATTTCATATTATATGCTGTATAAACGTGGGTGTTCAAGTCTTTTCGATTGATTAATACTCTGGAGTCTATAATCTCATTCTAATCTCATGATATCCTCATCAAGCAATTCATTAAACTGTATCGAAATAAAATCGCTTTATTAGACTCACTCGCTTTCTCGTTACTCAACGTACGACAATTAAACATTGTAGATGTTAACATGACAAATAGTCCTAGAAGATCCTATGATTTATGATTATCTTCTTTCAAAAAGTGTAACAAAACTTTTACTTGTCAACATAACCATTTATAAATGATATTTTGTTTCATTTTGTTTCTATTGTGGTGTACTCTACTATTATATTGGGATGAAAGATTACCTACACAGCTTTCATCGTTTGAACTTTAACGACAAAGAACTTATTTTATAACAATACTTTCGCTGTTCGATGAAAAATGAATGTCCGACGGCCATCGGTTACGACTTACGACCTTAGGGCGTGTATACACCTAGTCTACTTTTTTTAACGCTTTCGTCTCACTTGTTTACATTATATGTTAGTGCATTTGTTTTATAATTGAAAACAGTTTTAAATATTTTAGCAGCTATTATCCTTCTTTTTATGTAATGGTAGTGGCAAACAAGCATGTAATTCACGTTGGTGTTATGTGATGACTGCAGCCTATAGACACTTACACAAGACCAAGGTCAAAATGCAGATGCGTTACCGTTTATTACCACCTGACCGGAACACGATAGTGCTGAACACTACCATTTAGTGGCAAGTATATTAGGTAATGCGGTGGTGCCTTCGCCCGCGAGCTCCGTTATTGGAGCTCTACCACCAGTAAAACCTAACCTATTATGAGTACGGGTTTCCAATAATTGAAACTTCCCAATAAGTATAAAATAAAAATGTAGATTCTGCCTCAATAGCCTAGTGGTAGCAGGCCACTACTACTACGCTGGAGGTCCTGGGTTCGATTCCCGGGTCGAGGGCTATCAGATATAACGGTTTAAAATCCTTTATCTCTGGTTCTATTCGGTTTTTTCCATTTTCTGGAGGTTTCCCAGTACCTAGGAGTTTGTTAATGTACCTGGAGATGGCAACAGGCTCGCCATCTGTTACAAGGGCCAAGAACGTATCTGGCGAATCGTGGGTGTTTGCATGTATGCTTGAATGCATGCATTTACCTCTGTCTACCCCTTCGGAAATTACAGGCGTGAAGTTACGTTTTTTTAATACTAGCTGTGTATTGTATATGATATGGGCCCTGGTTGCCTGAAATAAATGATTTTATTTGACAAGCATTTGTAAAGTGTGCGCATTGCGTCGGGTGCGAGCATAGAGCAACACGGGCCACCGGTCGTGGCGGACGGGAGGGGAGTAGCCATAGCGTTTCTCACCGATGCAAAACAGTCTGTCATTTTTTGCGGGGGGAAATAAATGCGTGCGACACACACTCACACTACAAAAATCGTCTATTACTACGAAGCTCACCTTGACTTTAACAAAATACAGAAACAATTTCACGCACACATTTAAACATCTAGGCGACAGGTATAGGCCCATTTGGGCTTGTACTTTGACAGAGGGGAAAGCCTGCATATGGCTACTCCCCTCCGGTGTTGCTCTATGGGTGCGAGTGTAGTGGGAACGCGTCTTTATCGGCGCTGTTCAATATGCATCAATAACTTCGGACACGAGAGTGGCAGTGAAAGTCGACATTACAAATAATAACAAAGATGTCCGACAATGTACACCATTGAGCTCAACGAAAGTAAGTACTACGAGATCGTGTGATCGAAAAAAGTTTCGTGTATATTTTGCTGAATTCAGGGACTTTTTTCAATGTTTGGAAAGTCTTCGTAAAAGTCGACGTTTGACAGAAAGAGAGGCACGAGACATTTCTGACCCTACTTCATACGTTAAGGTGTTCCATGAAGTAAAAATAGGCAATTGCTTATTTTTATTAATCCGTGCGAGACAATTAAGTACTCTCGAGATATTTAAAAGAAAGATGTAACAATGGATAGTGCTAAGACTTACAAACAAGACTTAGAAACTGTTTTGGGACCTATGGCCTTGCTTTGTTACTGCCTAAAGGTGGTAAGAAGGATACTAGCTATGCGAGTAAATGACAAAAATATGAAATAAAAAAAACATTCCGGCCTAGTCCCAAACATAATTACTGTACCTAGAAATCGGAACATCAGACCCCACTAACAATAACGGCCTACCTATTAAGTCACCGATATATTTAATCTCATTCACGGAACAGAAAAAATCGAATAACAAGTACCGTAGTGATCAAAGTAAGAGTAAATAAATCAGACAAGAACAAAATAATTCAAACTATGCGAATATTCATCTAAAAAGCTCCATTCTAGAGAATTACTTTACTTTTCTTTGGAACGACATAAAAGCCTGTTTTGTGGTCAGTCTACGGATATCCTCTGGAAGAGCATTCCACAAACGGATTACTTGAATTACAAAAGAGTTGGAGATGAAGCCGGAACGGTGAAGAGGTATTGAAAGAATATTAAAATCGATGGAGCGTAATTGAAACGAATGCGAAGAAGAAAGGTATTGAAATTTACATTTTAAGTAAGAAGGAGTAGTGGGATCTGAAAGAATAGAAAACAGTTGGCTAAGAAGCCGTGATTGTCTTCGCTGTCGAACAGGAAGCCATTTCAGCTTTGTTCGAAAGGAAGAAATATGGTCAAACTTGCGAATACAAAATATGAAACGAATAGCGTTATTAACAAGTCTATCAAGTTTGTCCAGAAGACTCTCATTCAGATCCAGATAACACACATCAGCATAATCAATAATGGGGAGAATAAGTGCCTGAACGAGTCGCGTCTTCATTTCAACTGGAAGAAAATTTTTAAGCCGGTTTAGGGAATGGAGTGTGGCGTAGACAGCTCGACTTACTTCACTAATATGGACCCTCCAGCTAAGAGTTGTATCTATGTGTAATCCTAGATCCTTCCTAGCAGAACAAAAAGGTATAATCCGATTTTCAAACGTGACAGGGGCAACAGAACTATAACTTAATTTGCCTAATTGTCTAGAACTACCACTATGATGGCCTGACACTTATCCGGATTTACTTGGATGCCTTGGATATTTGTGTGACCAAGAACTAATTTTACTGAGATTGGCATTAATCTTACTAACAGCAACATCAATACTTGTGACTTCAGCCTGACTATATAATTGTAGGTCATCTGCATAGAAATGGTAAGAGCAGTCCAAACAGTCGAAAGAATGTTTATAAAGATAGAGAAAAATAGAGGGGAAAGAATACCACCTTGTGGTACACCTGTGAGTACCAAGACAGTGACCATTCCATCCTCCATGCCACTCCTGATATCTTCGGTCACTTTGAGAAGTGCAGTGGTAGTACTGTGGCCAGGACGAAAGCCGGATTGGTAAGGAGATACAAGATCATTGCCGTGTATGAAAAAAGAAACCTGTTTATGCACAACTGCTTCGAGAGTTTTAGAAAGAAACGGCAATATTGAGATGGGCCTATACTCCTTTAATTTACAGGGATTATTAACTTTGGGAAGTGGAGTCACAAAGGCTTTTTGCCAGATAAAAGGAAAAACCCCTGTGGTTAAAGAAAAATTAATGATGTGCGTTAGCGAAGGAATGAGGAATTGAAGTATAGGCATTACCATCATCCGGCTTACGTCATCACTGCCCACTGCATTAGATTTAATGGAATGAATCGTTTTGAGAATATCTTGCATATTTACTTCAGAAAATGAAAAAGTATTAATAGAAGGGTGAGCCATTAGAGATATATCTGATAAGGTAGTAGTTTTTATAGAAGAGTTAAGGGGAGTAACACGAGAGAAATGAGCATTCAAAATATTAGGAGTAAAAGGGGTAGTATGAGATGGGTTTGAAATTTTACCGTAACCAAGTACTCTCCACTGGAATTACCGAGATTTCTGATCTGGAATGGTTCAAATTGGAACAAGTCGATCAATAGGCGGACTGATCGATATCACGAAGATTTATCGAAGTTAAAATCAAAAAGCAAAAAACTTACAATGACAACTAAAAATTAAAGACGACAATTCGCATTATAGGTGCTAAAAGTGCATTGAATTTGTGTATTTATGTTCCTGATGTCTATCAACTAGTAATAATTTTATGGATCCGTCTCGTGCTCATGATCTGATACATTTTTTTAAATTGACATGGCGTGGATTTTGGCTCGCATTTTAGATTCTTTGTTGTCGAGATAGATCTGCGAAGGTAAGAAATAAATATCTTTTCCATACTATTTCGCTTACAGAGAGAAATATCCTTAAAAATATTTTTATTTCGGTGACTGTATTTCAGGAAAACCAAAGACTAGATTTTGAGACAGATCTGCTGAAATAAGTAGGTTGTTTTATCATTTTGTTCCATTAAATTCTATAATCAGATAAATTGTCCTAATAATCTGGAAAACAATAAAAATGAGCAGCGTGGTCAAACAGCCATTAGATACGTATTAGCTATAGAATGCTTTGTCTTTGTTGCATTGTCAAATGTGCAGGATAGAAAAAGACAAAGTAGAGATTAGCAACACTTTAGCTAAAATACGTTTATGAATAAGGAGGTAAAAGTATAGATGGCTAAAGCCATAATAAATCCAAAGGTCTTAATGCGTTACCAGGTAGGTACTAGTTCTGAAGGCGTACATGCATATCGGTTGATGTCATTTCGATAGTTACTTCTTGCAGTATCTACATTGCTGCCAAAAGTAACTATCGTTTACATTTACACGTTTCAATTCAATTCAGTTTGCTTCAACATCCTCCCAAACCAAACATCGAACAAATAGATCGATTTATCATCTTGTTCGAATTGAATTCCAAATCAGTTATGTTATCATGGTAATTCTGGAGGTAAGGAGTAGGGACCGTTTCGTTTGGACGAATATTTTTTTATTTTCCATTTCAAGGGAAACACGCTTCAATCAAACGTCTAACTCTAGAATGTATCGGATCCATAGAACAATACATACATAGAATGGATTGATCGAGCGACGTATCGTGAAAGCCGCCCGCGGCTGTGGCGCACTGGGCCACGAGATGAAGGTCAGTGGCCAGCGAAAGTTTATGGTATAATTGTTCAGATAGTCAAGTGTAAGGAAAGTACAGGTATCCGTAACGAGTCTCCTTCGTGCCTCTTTTATGGAAAGACACCAGGAAAAACACAACCGCATGCTCTATGTTAGATCAAGAAAGCAAATCGATTTAGTCGCGATGGAGTTATGTTGTGAGCATAAGGCCCCAATTGCGACTGTACCTACTGAGGATATTCATGCTGCTAAAGTTTTTCATATTCAAAAGAAAGTGGTAAGAAGTCGGAAGAAGATGGTGAAAGTAGTTTCACTGGTAGTAGAGCTCTAAGAGATAAAGGACTTTACACCATTATCTCTGATAACCCCCTACCCGGGAATCGAACCCAGGACCTCAGCGTAGTAGTAGTGGCCTGCTACCACTAGGCTACCGAGGCTATTATTAAAAATTAACGATCTTATAAATTCCCTAAAATCGGCATTTTTTAACATAAGTGCGAAAATGATCAACCCCCAGTCAAATACTTTACCTCGTTTAATTTTAACATCATCATAATTTCAGCCGAAAAAGTCCACAGCTCGACCAAACACTCCAAAAAAAAATTGGGTGATTCTCCAAAAATGAATTTCGCCACGCTTGGAATGCGGATTGGCGATCGCAGTGACGGTAGTTTTATCGCTGGACGCTGCTACACATCTTGTGTTATTGCACTTACTACCGCTCCTTGAGAATGGTTTCACCGCCATTGTTCGGTTCACTGACTGCACTAACCTTCACTTCTTCTCCTCCTTGAATCGATTTCCTCATTGTTGAGGGTCGTGATCGCCTCATTGGGAATACAGTTTCTCTTTCACGACTTCCTTCCACTTTTTTCTGTCTTTTGCATTGTGGAGTGCGTCATGCAGCTTGGTATGGAAAGTCGAACGGACCTGGTCAGACCATCTGGTTGGGGAACGACCTCTCGGCCGTTTCCCGTCCACCTTTCCCGTGACCATGAGTTGTTCCAGATTATTTCCGTCTTTGCGTGCAATGTGACCAAAGAACTCCAGGATTATTTTTACGTAGGTGGTGGAAAGCCGTGCGTGGATATTGACTTTTTGGACTATTATTTATTTTATTTTGTTTACTTTGACATATTAATCAACGTATCAGTTGTTATTCGCTTTAATTTTATATTTGTAATTTGACCTATCACAAGCGAATTCTATTGTTTCCAAGTTAATCACTTGGAAACAATAGAATTTTTGAGGTTTGAGTTTGAGTTCGCGAAGAATAGACTGGTTCGTGCGAAAGGCAGTCTACGGAATCTGTAGCATCTTCCGCCAACACCACATTTCGAAGGCGTCAATGCGGATTCTGTCAGCTTTTCAGCATCCACGTTTCCGAGCCATAACTGAAAATGGAGAATACTAACGAAGTAACCAATCCACTCTTCGTTGTGAGGGATATGTTACGGTCGTGCCGATTTTCTGCAGCTGAGACATTGCATTTTTGGCCATACCGATACCTTCACTTCTAGTTGAAGATAATTCGCTAGTAGGTAGTAGGGTCGTCACGTCACGACGACGGTGCTGACGTTTAATATAACTCCACTTAACTGTAGATAGGTATTCTGTGATATTAGCAAGTGAAGCCCACTACCTAAAGTGACTTATGGTCCCTAAAAACGAATTATTTATACAAAATTTAATCAAGCTCTTTCATACAATTCGAATTCAATATAATCTTTTCGACATAAAAACAAAGTTATTACGACATAAAATATTTCATAAAACAATAAGGAACCCGGAATTCAAGCTAATTGGTAATGCAATCACCAAATCGTTTGGTGCAATTTTCACGCATAAACGCCATCGACCTTGTGTTTTACTACACCCTGTTCCATTAAATTATTTGTTAAATAACATGTAGCGCTGATCGGGTCCTTTGTTTTAACAAATTTGATCGGTAATCATGATTTAGGTAATAATCAATAATCAATAATAATTTATTCAAATCGAAATATGAAAACAACACAAAGGTTGGAATCTTCTTTTAAGTATTACAATACTTGTACTAGAAGGCCGCGCTCTTCCATAGCACATTTTTTAAAAATATATAGGTACATGATTTTCTAAAAAACAATATTTACCTTATTAAATAAGTTATAAATAAAAAAATATGTATAAATATTTTTATATTATTTCGCATTAACACATGCTTGTGGAATATATTTTATTTTTAAAGAAAAAATGGAAAGAAAGTCTCGCCTGAAGTCAAATTTTTCTTTAAAAATAAAATATGTATAAAGAATTATTTAACAAAAAATGCAATGCAACGCGGTTAATACACAGAAGACCCCGGGAACAAACGGCCAGTTCCGTTTACTATGGGTAAGTGTGGTAAATTGACTCCTGGAAACTGGGACCGTGCTACCAAGGGGAGTACTGTATGCTACTTTATTACATACGTATATATAGCTCTATGATGTAATTGCACATTTTTGTCATATTATTTCCATACAACAATGTTGATTTACAATCAGGTATTAAACAGAGTCTTTCTTAATACTCCTAATGCACTAAAATTAAATGCGTAATTGGCTGTTTATTAGTAGAATATGAGGTATCGGAGATGGTTTAGGTAATAAAATAAAATGCAATCTTACAAAGAAGATGATTTAATAAAATAAAATACAATGTAACTGAACGTTTTTGTCTTATTATAATATTATTGTACATTTTATTGCAGCATTTGCAGCACCTTGGAGTGGCGGTAACCGGTAACAACATCTATTGCCAACATAGAGCAACACGGGCCACCGGTCGCGGCGGACTAGAGGGGAGTAGCCATAGCGTTTATTACCGATGCAAAACAGTCAGTTATTTTTTGCGGGGGGAAATGCGTGCGACACACACGCCCACTACAAAAATCGTCTATTACTACGAAACTCACACATTGACTTTAACAAAATACAGGAACAATTTCACGCACACATTTAAACATCTAGGCGACAGGTATAGGCCCATTTGGGCTTGTACTTTGACAGAGGGGAAAGCCTGGCTACTCCCCTCCGGTGTTGCTCTATGATTGCCAACAATGCTAGTTATACAACCGAAACGACACAATAAACGTTTCAATTAATAAAATATCGTAAAAATGTCGCTATACTTACCCTTAAAAATAAATTGTAAAAACGTTATCAACTAAATTATGACTTTGGTTGGTAGAAGTAGAACGTTCTTCTATAGCTCTGTAATTTTTCTTTCCATTTTTAATTTATATGTATATTTTAAAAATATTTCACTCACATTAATTATTGCGAAAAGTACTCGTATTCAAATATTAGGCTGAGGAAAAAGTTTCTTCGCATTTTTTAAGATAATTCAAAACATTTTTTAATAAAGTTTATTTAAATTTAACTAAAGTATGTATGTACCATTTTATTCGATAACCTTTTGCCATCTTGTAGGTGGCAAAAGGTTAGGTAGGTAGGTGGGACTTCTCATCAAAATACCGCGACAAGTGGATTTGGCAGTCCTCTCGTGATGTTAACCTAATCTTGCATAAAGAATTCTGAAGAGACCGAAACAGGTGGAAATCTGAAGGTGCAAGGTCAGGACTATACGGCGGATGCATTAACACTTCCCAGCCAAACTCTCTTAATTTTGCTGAGTGGCTATATGTGTGTGAGGTCTAGCGTTATCATGATGAAACACCACACCCCTTCTGTTGATCAATTCCGACCGCTTTCTCTCAACTTCTTGCTTTAATCTCATCAGTTGTTCGCAGTAGAGTTCAGAATCGATAGTCCTGCCTGGTGGTAATAGCTCATAATGAATCCCACCACACACACAACATCACCTTATTGCGAGTTAACCCGGGTTTCGCCACAGTCTGTGAAGCCTGACCGGCCTCTGACCACGACCTTTTTCGCACGTTCTTGTCGTACGTGACTTGTCCACTTTTCATCACCAGTTATCAGCTTCTTCAAAAATGATTCGGTTTCATTACGTCGTAATAAAGAAAAATGAGTACACGGTTCATTAGGTTTCTTTCAGTGAGCTCGTGAGGTACCCAAATATCGAGCTTTTTTTTGTACCCAGCTTTTTTCAAATGCGCCAAAACTGTTTTGTTATCAATTCTCAGTTTTTCAGCTACGTCGTAACTACTGATATGTCGATCTTGCTCCACTTTTTCAAAAATGGCATCCATTTTATTTGTATTAGGGCGACCAGAGCGAGGTGCATCTTTGACATCAAAATTTCCGGATTAATTTTAACTTTCAATGATACCAAAACCAGCCAGATACAAATACTACAGCCAAAGAGATTTTATTACAAGTTCATACATACTATAATGCGAAAAGACTTTTTCCCCAACCTATTATAACAATTTATCTTTATATTATAATAGGTTGGGGAAAAAGTCTTTTCGCATTATAGTATGTATGAACTTGTGATAAAATCTCTTTGGCTGTAGTATTTGTATCTAGCTGGTTTTGGCATCATTGAAAGTTAAAATTTTAAAGAACATAATTCCAAATTCAAATTAGGCAAATGTGTGATTTTCATTTGTTTTTCGTACTGTCAAGATGAGTGAATCTAATGAAGAAATTCGATACATTTTAAAATTTTACTACAAAAAAGGTAAAAATGCAACGCAAGCAGCGAAAAAAAAAACCATGTTTATGGACCTAGTGCAGTGTCTGTGAGAGTAGCACAAATTTGTTTTAAACGTTTTCAATCCGGAAATTTTGATGTCAAAGATGCACCTCGCTCTGGTCGCCCTATTACGGATAAAATGGATGCCATTTTTGAAAAAGTGGAGCAAGATCGACATATCAGTAGTTACGACGTAGCTGAAGAACTGAGAATTGATCACAAAACAGTTTTGGCGCATTTGAAAAAAGCTGGGTACAAAAAAAGCTCGATATTTGGGTACCTCACGAGCTCATTGAAAGAAACCTAATGAACCGTGTACTCATTTGTGATTCTTTATTACGATGTAATGAAACCGAATCATTTTTGAAGAAGCTGATAACTGGTGATGAAAAGTGGATCACGTACAAGAACGTGCGAAAAAGGTCGTGGTCAAAGGCCGGTCAGGCTTCACAGACTGTGGCGAAACCCGGGTTAACTCGCAATAAGGTGATGTTGTGTGTGTGGTGGGATTGGAAGGGCATTATTCATTATGAACTATTACCACCAGGCAGGACTATCGATTCTGAACTCTACTGCGAACAACTGATGAGATTAAAGCAAGATTAAAGATGTTGAGAGAAAGCGGCCGGAATTGATCAACAGAAGGGGTGTGGTGTTTCATCATGATAACGCTAGACCTCACACATCTATAGCCACTCAGCAAAAATTAAGAGAGTTTGGCTGGGAGGTGTTAATGCATCCGCCGTATAGTCCTGACCTTGCACCTTCAGATTTCCACCTGTTTCGGTCTCTTCAGAATTCTTTATGCAATGTTAGGTTAACATCACGAGAGGACTGCCAAATCCACTTGTCGCGGTATTTTGATGAGAAGTCCCAAAATTTTTATAGCAATGGGATCATGTCCCTACCTACAAGATGGCAAAAGGTTATCAAACAAAATGGTACATACATACTTTAGTTAAATTTAAATAAACTATATTAAAAAATGTTTTGAATTATCTTAAAAAATGCGAAGAAACTTTTTCCCCAACCTAATATAAATAGCTGACTCGGCGAACTTCGTATCGCCATATGCTTTTTTTATTTTGTATAAAAACCTTCTACCATACAATAATATAACATAAAAAAAACAACATATATAACATACAAACATAAAAAAAAGATCCGGAAGAATTGAGAACCTCCTCCTTTTATTGAAGTCGGTTAAAACGAATGATTTATTCAATTTGGCGCAGTCGTTTGAAAGTGTTGCAATTTTTTTTAAATATAAAAAAAATAATTGTTCTGCTGTGCAAGTTCATTTAAACGTTAGGAATCTCTAACTGCAGTTATAACTCGAGGTTACAAGCTTCATTAGTTGTGCCATTGTCCAACTCAAGTTCAATTACAGAAGATCTACGAACAAAGGGCCCGCAGCTCACTTAATTGAATAATTCAATTTAATTGATATAATTGAACTTCTCTAGTCCAGTTCACTTGAAGGATATAAGTTAGTTAGGAATTTACTTGTCTACGGGTAACGCAAGATTATTGTTATTGTAATTTCTAGTTCTTCTTATCTAAGTTTTTACACATGAGATTAAAAATGATAATATAGGTACCTATATAATTAGTGGTCAACGCTCCCTTTAAGAATAGCTAAGGTGTATTTATGTTTTTTTTACATATTTGTGTTTTTTTTTGGGCACAGGCACGGGGCCCCTAATGGCGCGGGGCCCGTAGCATTTGCTACTCCTGCTATATGGCTAATCCGGCACTGGTTGTACCTATGTGTGTAACGGCATCCACGACTCAGGTTTATTTAATAGGAACCTACCTAATGTGGGGCTGTGAGCGTAAGCGTATTTATTAAGGGTTGGGTGTGAACTGAGAAAAGGTTTGTGGAAATTCAATCGGCACCATGGCATTCTTTGTTTGGGTAAATTGGCCGAAAAACACATGTACAAATGAAATCCATTGAGAAATTTGTTTCAAGATACAAAAGATCAAATTTACTTACAAACAGGATTTAATAAAAATGCAGATTATTTAATAAAAATTAAGTTTTATTATTATTATGAATCATACGTATGCAAATACATAAGTATTTATTTAGGAGGTATACCTACATATTTATTACGAAGTGCACGTACCCGCTATAATTGATTTGAGAAAGCTGAAGTATTTTTTATTACTTGTTACAGTTGCTGATGTACCAATAAAAATTATCCCATGGCCTTTAGAGAACAGAACATCAATAGTAATGAAGCCAATACCCAGCTACAAAAACCACTGACAATGAGTATTGTCTCTACAGATGTAAAGTTAAATGATGTGACAATAGAACGTAGTTCCTTAGTTGGTCTGAGCGTAGTTTTGTATCAAATATTTTGGTCAAATTCCATCTGCATAAGATGATTTCAAACGAAAAGAAAATTTGTTCCTTTTTTGTTTAATATTCATGCTTTTCAAAACAAAGACGAAAAATGTAAAATTCCGATGTTGTATGATTATTTCGGCATATATTGTGGGGTAATATTGTATTACTTATCTTAACGGCATGTAAATATTTTCTTCCATCCGCTTCCCAACTTTCTACACGGATATTCGACACGCGGACATCAACAATTTTAACATTTCCTGTTGATAAGAATTTAGTTTATTTATGTTGTAAGTAAGATACATTTAATTAGGTGATCACATTACATCTAATATGTCGTCTCAAATATTGCTCATTATGGAAACCTGTGATGAAAACCAAGATGACCAGTCAATGTATATGAAAACATGACATACGAATACAGAAAACATAGAACATCTGTCTTTTTAAAATTGATCCTTTAAGAATCTTATATAATATTCGATGATGTACTTACCTTTACGTTGTTTATTACTTAATTTGTTATTTGACTGATACAATTTTTACATACAAGACAGTTTCATCTATTTAAAAATGTAACTGCCTTGAGTATAAAATAATGTGCTTATAAGGTTTAATTCGACCTTTTCTAGTAACACTATATCTGAGTAATTTTGCCTGAGGTATCGATCTTGAACCTTGCTAACTTTCCTGCTTCCGTGTATACAGCCAGAAGAAAAGTTTCTAATTATTATTATGTAACATTGTATAATAGATGTTTTTACAGCCTTCATCTGATATATTCGTGTTTTAATCATTCTAATCATTTGTTATATATCGCTATGGTTGTCACTTTTTATAGAACATTCGCTTTTATAAAATTAAATAATTTGGTTGGTTTCTATTGTAAGCTTTATTATATGACCGCGACGGAGAATATTTTTCTATGGACTCCATTATTACATGTAACGGACTACTGTTAGGTACTGTACTGTAGGTACCTATAGGTATCAAATATTTATTATTATTAACTTTTTAAAATGAATTACAAGCATAAGGCAGCAAAAACTGCACTCACTCCGCTTCGTGATTTTAGGATTTCGAGTATGGTTTTCGGGTCATAAGTCATTCTTAGAATTCCAAGGGATTTACATGTATTGCCGAGGCCTCTCACATGCACTTCCTAGTTTACTTAAACGCTTACTTAAATTATGATCATGTGCTGCAGTTGTTATTAATCTTTCAAATATAACCTAACATTAAAAATACCATTTGAAGGAATTATTGATTTAATTCTTCATTGAAAATGGATTAGTGTCAGCCCTAGTCAATAAAAAACAGATTAATCAGTACAAAATAATTAATAGGTGTGCATTTGCGTAACTCATATTTAGTTGCATACTTAAACGGATGTTAATCATGCTATATTTGCTTGTAACATTGAATAGAGCTTCCGTAGAAGGCAATTTTAAATTAGAAGCAAATACGGGTAATTATTTTAACGGCACTTTAATCATGTTAGGTATAGTTAATACATTTTTCCCTGTTGCAGTTTTGTTGCTGATGCATTGCAGCCATGAAATTTATGGACCGATTTATTCCAAATAGATTTTTATTATGTAGGTATTTGCAAATTATTGTAATTTTATTATTTTGCTATGGTATGAAGTTGGCAAACGAGCATGCAGTTTACATAGATGTTACGCGATAACTACAGCCTATAGACACAAACCAAACCAGAACGTCCAGAACACAAAAACCAGAGATCAAAATGTAAATGCCTGAGACCTAGCTTGTGCTGGAAAGAGTTTCAACCACAGTATTCAGTTTTCATATAACAGACAGACGTTTTTGCAAAAAAAAAAATTAGTAAGTATGGTAAATTTGTAATTTGATGATGTAACATTCAATATTAGCGAAACAACCACTTTTCTGGTTCACGCATATGTTTGATATGGACTACTTATTTTTATAGCTTCGTTTCGAAACATCTTGATATAGATGTCAACTCGACAACCATTTCATTGTGATGTCCAAACATGTTCCTTTGTTTCTGGTGAACGTAACAAAGCTAATGATAGTTATACCACAGTCTAAAGAAAACGAACGTGTTGTATGTACTTATACTATGGTTATACACTCACGCTTGAGGATTGTTGCAAATAGATGCCCCTAGAGTAGATCTAGATTTCAAAATGAAAGAAGTCTTATTATTATTGCAATATAAGCGCTAAAACTGCTAAAATTTGCTAAATAAATTCTGTACCGACATGTGAAGAGGGTGACGAATGGTCTGTGCCCGTTGTCGCCGTACACCATGTCCCTGGCACGGGGACAGCGCGACGTGATTTTTCTTATTCCTTGTCCCCATAACATAAATTCGGCTAAGGGGGTGTAAAAGATTCGGAAGAAAATGACGATTATCTGAAAAATATTCCATTCCTCTGATTTGATGATCATGATTTGTGATATAGAAATGGCAGACTCGGCTTAAGTCAATAAAGATTTAATTCAATAACACCGAATAGTCGGAATACTGATGACAGGTGACTGAATATTAATCAATTCAGATTTATTAAAAGCCTCCTCAGTTTTTTGTTTTAAAAATACTAACAATTTATTCATTCAAAAATTTTCACAAAATCGATCTCGTTCACTTACATTGCTATTGTTTTCAACTTGTTACTCAATGATTTAGAAGTATGAAAATCTCTCTACAGTGAGATCCACTAACAAATGGCTCCATTTACCGTCGGGATGGTATCTCGCAAGAACAATAGGGACTTACAAACTACTAAAGATTCGCCACAAATTATACCCGCTTTTACCTATTCGTTACATATTAATGATTGTATCTGTTTCTCACAGTTGTATTGTTCCGCTATTTTCAATATCCCGTTTTTGATTTTCTTCAATATATTCATTTGACGCTACGGCGATCGTATCGCTATGTCGAATCTATTGTGTTATTACGATACAAGATTGTAGTTAAGTTAGTCAAACTGCTGATATTTAAGGGTAATACCAACCGAATATCTTTTTAAAATTGAATTTTATATCGAAATCACTGAAAACTACCGATTTAACGAGTTGTGCTCAATTAACAAATTTAACAAGTGTCGTTTATTCTCGCAGATTTTTCGCAAATGAATATAGCCGGCCTATCAAAACTGAATACTTGTTGTATGATTTTGGACATTATACGCGAATCGTCATCATTCGATTATTAACTGATCAATTACAATAATAATTGGAAATCCCGATAAATGTTCATTTCATTCTATCAACCGTCGTCATCGGCGAAGACTTATGGCTTCGGTCAACGCCCTCCTGACAATCGAGATAATCTGCAGTCTCAATGCATTTAGAGTTTACTTACCATTGCTTCTCAACACGCCTGTTTTTTTCGTTCTTCTGCATTCAAACGTCAATGAATCGAGAATCGGCTTATAAGACAATTCCGAATGGGATCACGTAATTAGGCACACACCGGTCAGTTCGTGTTGGTATTACATCGATTTGAATTCCACCCGTTTTGAATCGATTTTCCACGGGTCATTTATATGAGAATATTCGGACGTGATCTGCCAAATGTTCAATGTTATATTGATTGCGAAATGTTGGGGCAATGCTGCTTTGTTTGTGCTATAGTTACGCGGGCTGTGAGGTAATCATTGACCGTTGAGATAAGCTTCCAATTACAAATGGATGCTTATTGGCATGTAGGTTAACCTTTTTGAGAAGTGGGTCAAAATTTGTTTATATTTTTATAATATTTTTCGTATCTTTTGAATTTTGTGCCGATCTTGGAATGGACAACTAAACTAGCTATATAATATTTTCTATCTTGCCTTAGATTACCTATACCTACTCACTTGAGTGAATAACTTTTGAGAACTAATGAGAATAAAATTAATAATGACATTGAATACAAATAACTACATAATATACAAAATATACTGCTTATCTATTTAAAAACAATTTATATACTACATTAGTTTGCAAAGCTCATTAGCTTACTTACGTATAGCATCGTCGTACTCTACAATTTTAATTGATTAAAAAGTATATTTCACCATTGTTATGATTTAAATACAAGTTAAAAAAGCGAGTTAATAGCAGGATAACTATTTCCATCCCTACTTTGGCTATTCAACCAATTTGCATTTGAAAGGCAAACTTCAAACATGGTCATCACCGTTCATACCTATGCAGTTATATTTACCCAGTGTTTCTCTATGACTGCCTACAAACAATATCCATACTGATTACACCAAAACTCAATGAAGAGTGTATTGACTGCTGATTCACTGTGAAGGGAACGCACGGTCTAATCAGCTGGTCGTGGGAAATGACTGCGTGCTCTACATATTGCATACGCGTAGGCGGAAGCGAGAGAGCGGATTATTGTTTACAGGAATTTTACCATGACGTCGCACAATTAGGATCTGCTAAAATATTAATACATTGATTTATTTGACAGTGCGTATGAAGAAACAAGACAAAGCAATTAGCGATTTAGCTTAGGCTCTTTATAATCATGATACGCCCGCTGAAAATGATTAGTAATGTAAGCTGATTAGGATTATCTAAAAATCTAAGGACTTATAATATTTGGCATTTCACTTAATTATAGAAGAAACAATTATAAAATGTGTGTTCTGTCATTGAAATTAAACACTAAACGTTTTAATTATGTATGTATGTATCTTCACGCCAGGTCCCTAACGGGGTAGGCAGAGAGTGTAGAGCGCCAGATATCCCGGTCCTGACATACCTCTCGTGCCTCGTCTCGATTCCTCAGACTTTTGACACCACCATCAGACAGAACTCGACCTATTTGGTCAACGTTTTAAATTAACAAAAATTGCAAAATATATTTTCTGTAGTTCTTGACTGAGTTATTATATTATTTTTTATAATTTTTTAAGTGTTTGTCGCGGCATCCTTCGAATTGTGTTTTTACAAAGCATGTTTTATGTTTACGATAAGCTCCGAAAATGTTTTTGGTTAGGTCAAAGCAGACATAAAAATAGTCATCAAATTACAGAAACTCTGACAGAGCAAAATTTTTGGAGAGACCTTTGTTACAACAGACGGAGTAACGTGCCAAAAGTCTCAATAGATCCCGTCAGTGTGAAAAAAGGTTATTCGAGGTCTAAAATTTTTAAAATTTTCGTTCTTATTGAAATTGCTAAAAAACCGTAATATTTATTGAAAAAAAGAAATAGTATTCACTAAAATCTAAAACACGTACAAAAATGGTCCCATACAGGTTTCTAAGATATCGCCATTCCTGAAGTTGAAGGAATAACATTCTACATGACAATAATATGCACACAATCCTCACCATCTGTTCCTTTTTTTTGGCGTGATTTCTCCGGATGGCCTAATCGCTTTCGCTTATGCACTAAAAACGGACAACTAGAGGGCGTAATCCGTGGTACCGTACCGACACACTTGTGAAGCTATTTCATGGTCAGGCTCCAAGATAGGCCATCGACGTTCATACTGTTAACTATTATGAAAGCTGTTTCGATGAGACGATATTGTTCAAAGTATAACAAATAGTTACGTATTTTCACAATGATTTTGTCGTTAGTTAAAATAGGAACGGAGCTTAGTTTTTATTCATAAAATGGTGTTTAGTTTTTACATTTGTTATCACTATATGTTTATTGATCACTGTATGTTTTCCGAATAAATAAAATAGAAACAAAATAATTTAGGTTCTTACTAAAAATTCGAACAGTGTGATTTGTAAGATTATAGTACGTTAAGTAGACGTAAGCCAGAATTTGTTTCACAGTTATTTTGGAAAATACAGGCGTATACCTTGGCCATTTAATAATGTCTATGGAGAGAACCATAACCAATTTGAAGCAAGGAATTATAAAAATAGAGAAATTTAAAGTACTGATGGTAGATATAGAGCCAGTGACGGAGCTCATGGGCGTAGGAACCACCGCATTATCTATAAACTTGCCGCTAAATGGTAGTGTCGTGCACTTGTGTGCGTAGCACTATCGTGTTCCGGTCAGATGGTCAATGTTTTTAATTAAAAAAAAAATTATAACAAAAACATATATAAAAAAAAAGAAAACCCCCCGGTGATTCCTAGCACGCACGACACCCACCCAATAAAACCTTAACACGCCCTTGACAATCAAGGGCAGAATGCCAGGGGAAGGAGGGAATCCTCGGCCCTAGCCGTATCAACGATGAACCATCCAGTTCCAGTTCATGTACGGCCCTGTAATTTCCAGCACAGAGGCATAACACCTTAGGCCTCAGGAGTGGTAACGCATATGCATTTTGACCTCGGTCTTTGTGTGGGTGTCTATAGGCTGCAGTCATCACTTAACATCAATCTGAACTGCAAGCTTGCTTGCCACTTCCATAACATAAAAAAAAAGAAAATCACTCCGATGATCTATCAAAGCATACTCTTTGCAATAATGTGGTTATATGATTGTGTTTTCTTAAATATTTTGTAAAATTTCTTTAGCTTATAAAATAAATAAGTAGGTAAGTTTCGCGATTTTCAAAGGCATGAGGCATGACAAAAAAAAAACAATTATCAGACGATTTAACCAAAACATTAAATTTTTTAAGAAGTGAATAAATTTAAAGAAACTGATCCACTGAAAACGTTTATGAATTGAAAATTATCTTCATAATTTCGCTAAGTTAAATTCAAAATAATGTCTTAAATTCCAACTGGATGTAACCGTAATTGCTGGATGGTTGAAAAATTATCTAGCAGAACTGATTACATCCCACAACTACGATGTAACGAAAGTGTTTCTCACAGAATCTATTAGTTTGAACTAAACAGGATAGGTTATTGAATGTTGAGAAATTCTAGCCTAATTTAGTACTTATTGGATAGGAAGCCGCTTCTATATTAACCACTTTTATGGGCAGCAAATTGCACTAATTTTCGATCCACTCCTAACGTAATAACACTTTGATATGTGAGATTAAAATTCACTAAGAAACACTAAGTATAGCTCGTTCATATTATTCCAGTTAATATGACAACATTTTCGTTATACATATTGCCAATTAGAACATGATCTAACATTCAAAAACCTAATGCTACTTATTCCCCGATACAGCATTGAATTGAATTTACATCTACCCCTGGCTGAAATAAATTAAAGAATTAAAATTTTTCTTTTAGCTCGCGTTTTCCTTCTTCATTAATGTCTTCGGCACATGGACTCACGTGTCGGATCGCCTTGCTGCTCCGGGATTGCTACAACAAGCATGAGATACAGCAACCATAGGTGTTTTATGTGCTCAGTTCTGTAGAACACAGCAGTATGTGTCCTTCTAGTGGCCTTCTAGTCCTTTTAACGAGCAAGTCATCTCTTGTTTTGGAACTTGCCAGTTCATCATTCTCAAATAACTGAAGAATGATCTTACACATAAAACCATGCTCAAAACTTCATCATTTCTTGAAAAAGCATTAGTTCTGAACTCTCTGCAACTTTCGGTCACAAGAGAAAATCTCCACAGACAATGAAATTCTCCACAGTCAATAATATTTTCAGCTCTATTTATAGTGTATGGTACCCATTATTTGTTCGAACTTTATGGTAACAAGAACAACTTTGTAACCAATGTCCCAAACATAACTCCATCCGATTTATTGATACACGTAATACTAACAACGTACCTAAATATCCCGTACAAGTGTGACAAGGCTTTGTGGGTTTGAAACGTGAAAAAATCGTGACTGGGAGTCACGAGGCTGTCCCCGGTGACATGAGCGTGCTTTGGAATCGTCTCATCGATGGAAACAGGTTCATGTGTGGAACATGGTAGGGGAGTTGGCAGCTGGCAGGTTTGATATGACCACACGACGTATTTTGATTTGTCGATAATTCATTGGATAAATCAATTCAGATTGGACGAAGGATTGTGTGAATGTGCATTCTCGATTTCAGAAGTAGTCGTCCTCTCGTGGGGCATGATTTCCTCAAAATCAGACGGGACAGGTTGGAATTCGTTTAAGATACTCGTAGTATAACAATTACATGAATGCAAACCGTAACCCCCGATTCATGCCCGATTATCCCCAAAAATAGATCCTCCTTACCCTCACACTCTTTTTTCCGATTTCGACCTGATGATTCATAAAAGTGTCTGTTTGTAATGTTGTATGAATAAGAGTTGAAAAATATTGGTGTTCATTTTATTTTTTAAGTCTTGAACTTGAAAGATTTAACTTTAGGTCTAGGGGAAGCAGATACCTATATCAATAAAGTTTATTACAATGTTTAACAACTCAAAACAACTAAACAAAAGCCAACCAAAGGTTCCTTTAATCGCTTATATTATTGAGAACTTATAATCTGTTGAAAGGTCCTAATTTTTTGTTATTGTACTAAATATACGTAATATAACTTGATAATCACTTTTGCGGAACATAATTGACGTTGTTCAGGAAGGTCTCCTAGGCTATCACCCCACACATTTTGTCGTATTACTTAGTGGACTCAAGCATTGATAACGAAATAAAAAAATATATAATTTTCATTCAACTTCCTTACAATTTTGCGAACATTTTATAATAAACCATTCAAGACCATCCATTACATCTTCATGGTCATCAACGCATTTCAAAGCCTGACAGGCTGATAATATCTAGAATCGTCTTGAACAGTACAAGTTATTAAGCATTGAAAAGTGCATGAAAATAAAACATACATCCTCTACAAATGGTTGTTAGATTGCACGCACTCGCGCATTTATTATTCTAGATAATAGGTACAAATAAATGGAGCTAGATACAAACTTACGCCTCCGTGTATTCTTATTATCTTTTAAACGTAATCGTTCTAACAAATTGCCGTGCAGCGCACTGTCATTAATTATTTTTATCATTTCTCTGAGAAATTACAACTCGATCCTTACTGATACCGTCAATAGTTCTACGCTTTAAGGCATTTTTAATTCTACCTCTCGTACTTCATAACAAGTGAACGATCGTGAAAAGGAGCCTGATTCGAATTCAAATAACAGTAACGAGTTTTATTCAAGCCATAATTCATAAGAAAGCATTCATTTCAATACTATAGCGGTCGGCTTTACGTGGTTTTCTATTTAATGGCGCGATATAGCCTTTAGTAATGAACCAGTTTTAATAAATGATCTTTCGAGAAACACAGATATAAATACATACGCTGAAATAGAAAGCGCGTTTCTAGATAAGTAGACTTGATGAAATATGCTTTTTATTATTAGCTCTGCTCGAATTAACATGTTGGATTTTTAGTTTGTATAATGTGTTTTGATTAGTAGGTAAGACATCTTCATTTAGCCTTTTAAGTTTACTAATCTGCCGCCTGATTTGCATCCGTATACTTTTAGAGTTGACAAGACCTCTATGGGCTGAATCGAGTATTTTTGGTAATCGAATACTTTCATCCCTTGCTTTTAAGTATCCTCATGATTGAACCATGTGCTGTAATATAACGTTCTTTCACTATGCGGTCTAGGTATTGCAGCTGCTGGCTGACAGCTTCATTTTTGTAGTGAAAAGAGTTCTAGGAAGATAAGTAATTTCTTTTACAATTTAAGTGAAATTTCTTATCAATTGGAAATTTCTAGTGAACCGGAATTTGGTTATAACAAGTAAACATATAATACAAAAATATAATTCGTCATATTTTTTTACTTGTTTTAAGTATCGTCGCCACACATCAAACAAGAGATCAAAAACCGCCGCAATACCATTTTTTCAATTTGTTTTTTTTTCTGTCCCTACTTCAGTGTCAACATTTCAAGTTGCTTTAATATTAAAGTTCCTTTTCCTAAGATCACCATTCGAAAATAAGAAATCAAATGAATTCAATAAATCTCGACATAAAAAGCCTTGCCGTCATAATCGACAGATTCTAATCAAACGTATCTCTTCCATTGTCCCTTATCACGCTCATACATTTATGGACACAATAAAAAATACATTGTATCTCTTCACGTGCGTATAAATACGTAATACGGTCCGCTAATAAAAGCCATTAGCACTTCTAAGGATACGAAGTGGGAATCTCTAGAAAGTTGTCATAAAAACCGGATTAAAACCGACTGCGATCGCGAAACCCCGCAAGGCTCGTGAAATTTGGACACCGAAATATACGAAAGAACTAGCGATCTGACGATGCATGACTTACTACAGGTTGTTCTCCGCGGCTTTGTCCATATGATCTCTTATTACATCGATATAACCTGTAGGGTTGAACTTATAGCTGAGAACTGTCCAAATGACCTCATATCATGGACAAGAGTGAATCTATTTTTCATCAGTTTCATCGTGTTTCGATAGATAAGGGATTACTCAATGTTTGTAGAGTGAAAATATCGTTATACCTAATTCATATGATGATGATCTCACGATCATGTTCTAAACTCATCATCAATGAAGAACTTTTATTATGGAGCCAAAGCAACTTATCCATACCAATAAATCTTCAGACCGATGACAAAATGACAATTGCATTACCCTAATCGTATGTCTTACCCCTCCCAGCAACGCCTTAAGCCGAGTTTGGTCAAAGAGGTTTCTCTAAGGGCCCCAACTCACTAGGATTTGGATGCCATGGGCACGTTGCTGGCTACGTACCCAAGCAGTTAGTATGGTGTGGAGGTGAGTTAGGTATCATGTATTACAATACTAGCTGCTTGGATACGTAGCCGGTTAGGTTGAGAGTTTGAGAGTCCTCTACGACTACGGCCTTCTCGAGACTAGCTACTTGGTTCCAATTAAAAAAAGCGTGATGTATGGATCAGCTTACTCTTATATTTAAAGTGTATATTTTTTTAGCGATTTCAGTGTTGGCTCCATATTAAAAGTTCATTATAGTGATGAATACAATAAGCCCCTATTTAACACATACTTAAACGTGACATTATTTAAAAAATAACCCATAATGTTTTTTAAATAATAGTTATATATTTGGTTTAAAATCAAAACTGTTATTTATTTACTCGAGACATGCGTCTTAACAGTGATCCACATTATGTGTAATACGATATACGGCATGTATTATAGTTACGAACTTGAACTTACAATCTGTCAGTAACACAATACTTGATGGCATTTTGTTGGCAAATCCCATTTGTTTCGCATCACCTAGCGCCAATCTCCAGCCTTCGCTCACTGTATTTAAGTGAAAAAAAAAAGAATCACGAACGTATTTTAATTCCTTATATTAATTTGTTACTAGCTGTTGTTTGTTGCTTTGCTCGTGGGAGTTTTGCAATTTTGTCTCTTTGGCAGCAATTAAAAGCATTTCAAAGCATTCTTTTGCAATATTGCTATTGCTAATTTATTGTCATTCCATTACGTAATGCATAGAATTCTAATTATTCATATTTCTATGATCGAATGGTAGTATACAGATAGGAATGAATGTATCTTCACGCCGAGTCCCATACGGGATAGGAAGAGAGTCTGGAGCGCCAGATATCCCGGCCTTTACACATCTCCCGTACATCTTCATTCATCATTATAGTGATTTAGGCACGCCGATTCCTAAGACCCTTAAACCCACCTTCACATATTTGGGTCAGTTTTGATCTTCCTGGGCCTCTACAATTAGGTGCAAATAGGAATGTATGAGTTATGTTATTAGATAAAAACTTTTTATTTTCTATGTATTTTCTTTCCTTTTAGAAAAGTTTAAGTTTAAATATTTTAAGCGTATGTCTACAATTACCTGTATCATTATTTTGTTCACTTATTTCTTTCGTCAGTTTTCTTGGCCTTAGATGAATTCTATTTCCAGTTATAAATTAATAATAGACAGGATATCAAATCCAAACAGGAAGGAACGCCGGTTATAACTATTCCACAGAACACGTATTTTCTATAAATTGATTTCAAACTGTACAGTTTGATGCAGATGTAGAATTGATTATTCGCTTTTTATTGACTAATGAATGTGTGCTTGCATGCAAATTGAAGTCATTTCAAAACCAATCTATCGCATGCCGTCTCGTCTTAGGTATGTCTGGCTTGTTCTCAATTTAGTAATGTCAAAATCGTGTATGCCAAATATATTTTTATTATTTTTGTAAACTATTGAATAATAAAGTTGTAACAAAATAAACATTAATAAAAACAATGAACATATCAATTTACTAAATGTCGATTGAAATGATAATGATGAAATGAAAATGAAAATGAAATGTAAATCAATATTGTTTTGATACGACTGAATTTAAATCAGAAATCTGACATATTATTTTGTGTTAATGGGTAGATATTACTAGATATAACATTGTAATAAATTGTTATGGAAGTTTTATTTTATGATAGAGAGACAAAGCTTGAGGACGTAGGCACCACCGCACCGTCCACCCGAATGAACTAAATTTTTGCATCAAAAAATCCTTTAAAATGATTTATTTACTTAACTACCTACGCTTTGGAATGTTTGTCTAAATATAAATAATTTTTAATTAAAGGTATAATTATCTAGGCATTGTTACTTATATAAAAAAAATTGTAAGTAGGTAGTTTTACAAAACATGACCTACATATACGTTCAAAATGTTTTTATTGTTGTTAATTATGATAATGTCCCGATGCGTTGAGCGTCTGACCCACTTCAAGTTTGATTTCTACACTTTGATAAAGTTGTTCCACAATAATAATTTAAATAATGGTTTTATTGGGTCTACAATATATAACCCCTTTGCGGTGTTTGCCTAGAGCGATTAGCATAATTTACGGTACCCTACCACCCAGGTGTCACGGTTTATTGTTCGCTATTTTTTGTACGGATTTAAAACTTGTATACATTTTATTATTGGCTTGCTCGGATTAGATAAGCCTCTTCTTGAGTATAGTTGCTTTATCTCCTCCTATTAATAATGTATATAGCCTATATAGGTAGGTATTTTTGTTTTCCTTAAAATTAAAATGATTAACAAATAAGAACCATACAGCAACAGGGTCCGTACCATGACGTCTCATTGCGATTCAATTTAGGCGCTGCCAAAATTTTATTTCATTGGCCTTGCGCAGCCTTGCGTATGAAGAAATGAGACAAAGCAATTAGGGATTCAGTTTAGTTTGACAATAAAAGGTTTAACTAATTCGTTTGTGAAGTTCGTAATGGAATGATATAGGATCTGTAACAAATTATACTGTGAAGTAAATCATTAACGTAGACTAAAAACAGAAATGGTCCTAATATTGAGCCCTGTGGGACACCCATTCCTGTCTTTGCACCTTACCATATAAACACATACGCAAATACCCATCAACAGCTTAATATCGTGATAGAAAACACCCGCAAATCATAACAGACCAGTCCCCACAATCAGCACCCGTTCACGAGTATGACGCATGTGGCAGGCATTGCTCTCCTCGACCATTTTGCAGGGAAGTAAGCAGGTATAAATCTAATCACAGTTTGTTGCCTACTCACTAAATCTTCTATAAAAACATGTTCATTAGGAAAACAGTATTAAAACTATTAAAAATTGAGTGAAAAGTTAATTTTAATTATCCATCACATTATTATTCTTAAATTAAAGGCATGGGTTATCAAAAGTAACAAAATTTACCATTTTAAAATAATATTTAACAAATCAAAGACTATTAAGAAATAACAGAACAAGACAGTTTTAGTAGATCAAATGTATATTCATTCGGAATGAAAGTGCTATGAATACGAATGATATGATTGTCGATTTTTAGGAAATCATGCTAATAGGCCAAGGCCAATGCATCGAACGTATGAAATTGAGACTTAGTGATAGTTATGGACACGGTATAATAGTATCTATTAACGTGGAATATATTTTCTGATGTTGCTTTTTATGCCATCAAAATTGGAAAAACAAATGTAGTACATCAGTGATTAGTAATCGATGGGGTACCTCAATAGGGATGTTGACTTTTTTTTTATTAGTATTCCCAAAAGTATTGGATAAATAAATACTATTTGTCTTCAAAACATATACCCCCATAATGAATAAGGGGACCTTATTCATAACGTACATTTTAGCTATAGAATGCTTTGTCTTTGTCAGTTACATTGTCAAATGTGCAGGATAGAAAAAGACAAAGGAGAGATTAGCAACACCTTAGCTAAAATACGTTTATGAATAAGGAAGATAGTCATTAAGTAAAAGTAATAGTTGTTAAGATATAACTATTCAAAACGTTGCAAGTAGTGAAATGACTCAAAGCGGCCCACATAAAATTACAGTACGTTATTACGTCACAGCATGGTACAACACCGGTGAATTGAATGGTGATATCAAGAAATTTTAAAATTTCTTCGTCAATATTGCGTTTATATTTAACGTTGACATATTCAAAGTTGTTGAAAAATGTACAAAGATTCAAAAAGTGAAATTATTTATCTTTTTTCTGTTTTGGTGTCTTCTCTAGGTATATATTGATCTCGTTGCTCGCCACCTATAATATGAAACAAATCATAATGTGAGTGTTTGCGTGTATGCTTCGAAACATACATTTTATTTATATCTGCCTACCTCTCCGGTGAATACGAGCATGAAGTTACTTTTCTAATGATTACAATACCATCACTATGCTCACCTTGATTTATTTGCGGGTTGGCGCCGTCTTGATTTATGGGGGCGATAAGTGACGCATACATAACCTTTCTAGCTTGAAGATCCCTTTTAAAACGTTAAATTAGTTTTGTGGTATTTATTATCCATTGTAAATTATTTTTTGTATAAAATATGAATAATCGTAATTCATGTTTCTAAATATAATTTAAAAAAAACTTTGAAAGTAATGTAAAAATGTATCCTCCCCGGCGGGGAATCGAACCCCGGTCTCCCGCGTGACAGGAGGGGATACTTACCACTATACTACCGAGGACATATTATGGGGTGCCAAATTTTGCTAAATGTTCATCAAGAGGAAACTTAGAAAGACTACCTTTTGTTTCTTACAAGATTTTCATTAACATATTGTGTGAATTTAGTACCTTTTACTCCTGTTACCTTCTTATTATGCGAGAATTGTTAAGGCGTTCGTTTAGAATTGACAATATTAACGGCAATTAATAACAATTATTTTACAAAATTATTTAGATATTACAATACGTTCTTAAATAACTTATACCTATTCATGGTAAAGAACTATAGATACCTTGTGCATTGAATACCAATACTACCCTATTAACCATCTATTTTCTTCGTCGTAGACAAGTTAAAGGAACCTAATAAAAAAACACTTTGCCATCAAATGCAGTTTCTATACGAATTTCAATTGAATCGATATGGCACAGCACTATTCGCCGAGCGCCACTATATCTATCCATCAAGATCTCTATCACAAATTCAGATGGGCACAGCATTTCTTGTACAATTTATATGGATATCCGACGACATTGGCAATTAACTAGCGGCTTACCTTTGTGTTTTTCCCACGATTGTTAATGTTCAAGTTATCGATTGTCGTGGGAATGCGATGAATTATATTTTTATCGATAAATCTTGTTTTCCCGTCTCTAATATTTGGAATTACGTTCGTACAGTCATTGTGGTTGTTTGTTAAATGAGTCTTTGTTTACATGCAAATGAATGAATAGAATTCGTTCAGTGTATAAGTACATTGTCAGTACTTACTTCCTTTTATAGCGTAACGTATTTACATCGACTGGTATAACTTTATTACCCGTATTTTGTAGAAACTTACTAGTTACTATTTCGTTTCATTATGTATGCGTGTACTTAATTATTATTATATATTTATTTTCAATCAACTTGGATCATACAAACTGAATAAAATTATACAACATTATGTGATTACAATTACAATTGTGTTAGTAGTGACTTAACCTAGTGTTAGTAAAAATCATTACAAATTAAAGTTATGTCACAATATTACATGTCTCGATTTCTGACAGCCTGTATCATATTGCAATGATTTAGGTAAAATCAACCTTGTCGCAAGTACGCTCAGGAGTACGCCGGCACCACCCCGCACCCGACGCACCAGGGATGCGCACCGCTTTCGCATGGTCGTGTAAAAACAATCTACACGATTTTCAGCAAACATCTCTGATGCGCTACAGAAACGAGGCAGACCCATCAAAATCGTGAACGCATTGTTATATTGAACCCTCAGTGTGTTGAGAGCTCGTTTCGTGTAGCTAGCCCACAGGCCGCTCGTGTAAAATGATGTACAGTATGCCTTAAATAGAGTTATTTTAACTACTGCAGTACAGCGGGCGAACCTGCGGGCAAGCATGTTAGCACGGACGGATAACGCCCTCCGCTCCCGCTCTATATCTGCATCGTCTTTCAAGTCAGTGGTCACCACATGTCCAAGATATTTCGTCTGTTCATCCATACGTAGTGGAAGTCCATATAATTTTATGGGAGGTATTGTTAACTGGCTTTTTCCACCGACTCGAAAAACCATACATTCGCTTTTCCGGTCATTGTAAACAAGACCATGGCTGCGAGCGTATTTCTCACATATACCCAATAATTTCGTCAATCCACAAGGTGAGGCACTCAGAAGCACCATGTCGTCTGCATAGCTTAAGTTATTTAGACATATTCCATCAATATGACAGCCAACACGTGTGCTGCTGAGCTCCTCCAGCAAAGCGTTTACATACAAATTAAAGAGTTTGGGAAATGTAGTCCCACCCTGTCTTACGCCGCACTCCAGCTTATAGGGTTCCGAATACGAGCTCGCCCGTCTCACAACATTAACCTGGTTCCTGTTCCTGGTTATGCTACCTGTCATTCCCATGAATTTGCAATAATAATTATTTCATAAAAAAAATGTCTAGAAATCTATCAGGGTTGAGTTCAGTATACATGTCTGGCACCTTATGCGGTGGTAATAAAAGCTATTTTTTATTCATTTAGGAAGACCGGATAATTCGGTATGTGACAAAATAATATTTGTCACATATTGATTTGATTTAGCATTACCTCTGTTGCCCGCAGCTTTGCCAACGTGGGTAAAGTTTTTACTTTCTATCATCAAATTTGCGAGTATGTAGGTAGGTATGCTAGTTTGATTTATGTTGTAAAAATGTAGGTACATCATCACATATAAAAAACGTCCACGGTTGGACAAAGGCCTCCCCCAAACATTGCCACAACGAACGGTCATGGGCCGCCCTCATCCTGGACCTACTTAGTCATTTTGTCCTCAAAATAAGACTTACCATTCAATTAAATTTATTGTAACTTATTTTCAAATAAGATGATAATCACTTAAATTTCTATGGTCATAATAAATAATACGACCGCCGTATTTAGCATATTTTGCCCTCAAGTAAAGCGGGCATACTTACCTATTAATAAAATTAAATGTGCCCGGCTGTATCATGTGATAAACGATCTAAATATCGATAGCATCGCTTTATTATCGGCAAGCCTTAATTAATGTTAGTAATATATTTGATAAGCCGATGTATTCAAGCTTTATAGTTTTTACTCTATTTATGCTAGCGAAACAATGGGAACTGCGTAACAAGGAACGTACCTATTAAACTGAACAACAAGATTGTACCGAGACTGGAAGGCTTTTATATTTTTTTGCGTAAGTCCAATCATGATGCCAGTTTCTGGATATTAGGTACCACTTATATGATTTAAAGTCTTTTGAGGTATGATAATGGCAAACATGGCCATGCAATTCACATGGATTTTAAGTACAATTAACGTGACAGCCTGTTGATATCTACACATAGACCAATATTTACCCAGATGCGCTATCATCCCTGGGTCTTATGTTGTTTCGCCTCTGTCATGAACGCTTCCATTTGTTGGCAGACAAATTACCTACCCAGTGCCTTCGCTCTTTAGTAAATGAATAAGTATCATCACTCCAGCCGAAAGACATCCACTGCTGGACAAAGCCTGCCCCAAAGATGTGTTGGGCGGCATTAGGGGAGAATATGCCTTAATTGGCAGGCTTGGCAGGCGGATTGGCGATCGCAGTGGCGTAAATTGAATAAGTATACGAGTTTAAAAAAGTATCAGATATGTTCTAATGATATATTTCTTCCTTGTAACTTTTGAGGATAGTGGTTAAGAGGGAGGTCTTGTGAAGTCTTTGTGGGGGGCCGAAGCTATGTATACTTGTTATCCAACTTGAACGCGGCGAAGTCGTGTGTCAGTCGAATACTAATATTTAGCGCCAGATAGAATAGATAAGCCGGTGATGTGCAGCAATGGGAATATAAAATAGGACTAGGTACTGGAGTGTATTCCCCCATGCCTGGCTTGAGGAAAGCTTTAAGGTAGTGATTTTCTTGAGCGGCCATTGCATTGATGATCCCGAGGGGCTAAGTCGTGATTTCAAGTTGTTGTAGCACTTTGTAATGTTGTTATAGTGGCCAATAGGCATACAAGTCGCAAATAAGGAGAAGGAAATATAAATATATATTGGAGCTTTACTACTGATGGTAGGCCTAAGATCGTTTGATTTTGTAGGTTGGTCTGAAAGGTCTCTTAAATATCTTATAACCACCTGCCCGGGCCGATAGTCATATGAATCGATGAAATCTTTGGGAGTCCTACTAGTACTATATTTTTTACTAACGATCACACTCGTCAACTGAAAGCTTAGGCCAAGTTTTTGTAATGTCAATAAATATAAACATTGGTCGTTTAAAACAAGCAAATAAATAGCAATATGTAGGCGTCGATTTACATAATTTAACTTTATAATAAATACATTACTTTATTAGCATCAATTTTAAGAACCACCATCCATCCGATGTGACTTCCGCTGCCGATCGTTCACAAGCCGCACCCGAATAAAAAACAAACAACTTTGCAAAAAAAGTGATACACTTTTAGACACCGACTTAATGAAAAAAAAAACGTACCGTACCTAACTTGTTTTAAATCTGGTGCCCCTAAACGCGAACATTTTTTTAATTGAAGATTGTTTTTATAACTAATTGTCTCCAGTCTCTGGTGAAGATGTAAGGCATGGCTGAGCCTCAAACACTTTCACCGGTTTTGACACAAATAGACCAAATCAGAATTTTATCAATAATATCTATGTCTAGTCTTAAACGTTACCTACTACTACTAAGTACATAGTATTAGGTTGGGGAAAAATGTTTCTTCGAATTTTTTAAGATAATTCAAAACATTTTTAATATAGTTTATTTAAATTTAACTAAAGTATGTATGTACCATTTTGTTTGATAACCTTTTGCCATCTTGTAGGTAGGGACATGATCCCATTGCTATAAAAATTTTGGGGCTTCTCATCAAAATACCGCGACAAGTGGATTTAACAGTCCTCTCGTGATGTTAACCTAACAGTGCATAAAGAATTCTGAAGAGACCGAAACAGGTGGAAATCTGAAGGTGCAAGGTCAGGACTATACGGCGGATGCATTAACACCTCCCAGCCAAACTATATTAATTTTTGCTGGGTGGCTATAGATGTGTGAGGTCTAGCGTTATCATGATGAAAGACCACACCCCTTCTGTTGATAAATTCCGGCCGCTTTCTCTCAACTTCTTGCTTTAATCTCATCAGTTGTTCGCAGTAGAGTTCAGAATCGATAGTCTTGCCTGGTGGTAATAGCTCATAATGAATAATGCCCTTCCAATCCCACCACACACACAACATCACCTTATTGCGAGTCAACCCGGGTTTCGCCACAGTCTGTGAAGCTTGACCGGCCTTTGACCACGACCTTTTTCGCACGTTCTTGTCGTACGTGATCCACTTTTAATCACCAGTTATCAGCTTCTTCAAAAATGATTCGGTTTCATAACGTCGTAATAAAGAATCACAAATGAGTACACGGTTCATTAGGTTTCTTTCAGTGAGCTCGTGAGGTACCCAAATATCGACCTTTTTTTTGTACCCAGCTTTTTTCAAATGCGCCAAAACTGTTTTGTTATCAATTCTCAGTTCTTCAACTACGTCGTAACTACTGATACGTCGATCTTGCTCCACTTTTTCAAAAATGGCATCCATTCTATCCGTAATAGGGCGACCAGAGCGAGGTACATCTTTGACATCAAAATTTCCGGATTGAAAAGGCTTAAACCAAATTTGTGCTACTCTCACAGACACTGCACTAGGTCCATAAATATCGCAAATTTTTTTCGCTGCTTGCGTTGCATTTTTACCTTTTTTGTAGTAAAATTTTAAAAAGGTATCGAATTTCTTCAATAGATTCACTCATGTTGACAGTACGAAAAACAAATGAAAATCACACATTTGCCTAATTTGAATTTGGAATTATGTTCTTTAAAATTTTAACTTTCAATGATACCAAAACCAGCCAGATACAAATACTACAGCCAAAGAGATTTTATTACAAGTTCATACATACTATAATGCGAAAAGACTTTTTCGCCAACCTATTATATATACTATATTTACCTATTCAGAACAGTTTTGATTTTTGTAGTGAAGAAAAATTTGGTTAATAGCTTGAATTTTTAATGGATTACTTTAATTGAAATGAATTCACAAGAAGTTACTGTTTTTGTTAGTTTGATTTATTATGGAAAAGGATAAATAAATAATAATGAAGTAGAACTTCATTATTATTTATTTATCCTTTTCCATGTTGAGTTAAGCATGTTAAATTTTAATATTAACTAATGAAGTGATATAGGTGTGCTTCGAGCTTTAACAGGAAATATTTTAAAAGTAGCTATAATTAGTAGGTATGTTGCATATAATAATGAGGTCAATCACGAATTAGAATCTTGTGGGTTTATAGGGTAATAGAGAAACTTATATCAAAAGCGACGGGGTCAGGATGAGGTGACCTCCGAACTCGAATGGTTCATTGAGCATAGCAGCTGAGCGCCGGGCATCCATTCAACCGATCGCTGTGGCCCGTCGCTCAGTGCCGATCCTAAACACGGAACGCGTCACACGCGCCCCGGCTGGCTGTATGAGTCGGACACCTTTGCCTTTTTATTATTTTTTTACGCGCTCGCTCGGCGGGCAATTTGACATTTGCCAATTTTGCTCTAACTCTAGATTTATTTTAGTTCGCGCAAGTTCGTAGGGCATTTGCGGTTACAAATAAGGTACTAAAGTAAACATTTTGGTTGGTGAAATGTGTGTTTAGATAGTGATCGCTCCAGTTTGCAAAACAAAACACCGTGTCCAAGATGACGTCTGTGTACAATGAGGTGAGTGCACGACATATCGCTTTGTGGACTGCTGTCTCTGTCGTGGTTAAATAAATTTTGCCTGGTTAATGTTTGCAAAAATGTTTGTGATGTTTTTCTTTTAAAAGCTTATCATCTCTTTTAGGTACTTACCTAAAGTGCTTACTCGAGTACTTAAGCACTATATTTTGTTATGATATAAGTACCTACATAACTAAGTTTATTTTTTTATTGGTTTGTTTTTTACCGGTTTACTGTTATAAGTAAATGTAAATGGCACATTTTCATTTAAATCAAACTGTTTTTCAAGAACTTTATTTTTCATTTATTTTTTTTTGTAAGAATACTCTTCATAAAATGTATATTAGGTGCATTCATTTGATTATAAATAGTAGGCACTTCCTGTTTGAAATCGCTGAATGGATGGATGGCACCATTAACATTGACATTGAGACTCATTCGAACAAGTTCATGATTATTAGCATATTTAAATTTATGGATAGTCGACAATAGGCTTTTTTGGGTGTGGTTGACAAAAAAAGTTAAGTACAAACGGTTGGCGATCATTAAGCTCTAGGTTATTCCGTCCAAGGTTTTTGCGGATTCATCGCAAGTTAGATCGCAACTTGTTTTGTTTTCTGTTAGTTGGTGTTAACACGATCTAGTTCATTAGCAACCGTTATACCTACAACATTATAACAAGTCTCATGAAAGTTAATTAAAACAGGTACTGTGGTGTCTGTGGTAATTCCAGGATAATCTGCGAACTTAAGATTGTTTATGGTTGTAACAAGGTTCATGGTGAGATTCACCTATTTTCCAGTTAAATCAATTACATAAAGTAGAAAAAAAACCTACCTATACCTATTTGTAGACATGTACTTACCAATGTTTAGTTTTATTTTGCAGTTTTTGACAGCAAGATCTACGAATAAATAGATAATTGGGAAGAAGTGTAATCATTCGTAAAAAGTGCCCCAAAATATTGACAATATCGGTTTCTATAATATTGACAGGTACGATACCTACCTACGTATCAGACGTCAAAATTGATCAAAGATATTACAGTAAATATCTTCTTATTTATGTATTGGCAAGAAAAACTAAGAAGTTTAAGTTTATAAATTGCTTAGCGATTTCAAATTTCAATCAATATTCTTGAGGGCAAATTCGATTGGCCAAGAAGAATAACTTTCAGAGCCGAAATTGCGGCTTTGAAATAAGTTCCTAGATTTTTTTTTTATCTTCGCAATAGAATTTTGGTTAGATACCTGCTGGGGTGCGCTATTAGAAACGTTGACCGTGGATAATCCGTCGATTACGCTGGCGATTGACCAAAACCGCAAGAAAATTCAATTCAGCTCACTTAACTATCAATTTCAAAGTGTATGGTTTTCATTTTCAATACAAAACCATTAAAATTATATGGGATTTTGGATTGTCATATTAGTGGTTATTTGGTTAATTTAGTTCCGAATTTGAGCGAGTAAAAGTACGCAGTAGCTATGCCTAAATACGTACCTACTATAGATAGTTAAACGATGGTGGCTAATGGAAAAATTTGATATTTGATGAACTCAAATGGAAAATAAAACTGTTTGTTATAAAGTAGAAGTTGAAGAAATACTTAAGAAGACACTGCTGTTGCACTGCAACAAACAACAGTCGTAGGTATCTACATTTTTTTTATATGTTACGGAAGTGGCAAACAAGCATGCAATTCACATTGATGTTAAGTGATGACTGCAGCCTTTAGACATCCACACAAAGATCGAGGTCAAAATGCAGATGCGTTGCCACTGCTGAGGCCTAAGGTGTTATGCCTCTGTGCCGGAAATTACAGGGCCGCACATCTCTGAGGATACCGAAATTAGCAACATGAATTACGGGTTAAAGGCGCATTTACAAAATTAATATAGCTTTAGCAATTACTTAATAACAACATTGATAAAACAACAGAATGAAACAATATTTGAATTGTCACGCCTTCAAGAATCAATGAAAAGACTGACCGTATTTTTATTTTTAATGAAAACTATCTTTGATTGTGCCAATTTAGACGAATTCAAAGAAAACTTTAATTATGAAACCAAAAAGAGACCAGCCGCAGCAGTCTGCAAGACCTCAGGATACCATAAGTAATTATTGTGTTAATCCTGAACGCTACGCAAGGCGTTTATGAAATCGATGGAGGTAGCTACATATAATTTTTTCAAACTTCTGTCAGACAAATGTCACCTCAGTCTACCCGGGACCACGGAAGCTGAAAAGCGACCGAAACGTCGGGTTGATTTTAAAAATCATTTAAGTTTAATATACGCCATATAAATCCGTAAAAATAGTTTTATTTCAATGAGTGTAGCTCGCGAAAACCTAAGAACATATAAAAAAAGAGACGGATTTCTTTTAACAAGATTTAATCGACATAATCACCACGAACTATTTACCGATAGTTATTTCTGTGGCATGAGTGAAATGGCTGATTAGATGACTAATTTTACCTCTAATTATTTCTGCTATAGTGTATTGCTTGCTGGTCAAGTGATTCAGAGACTATCCCTTTAATCTATCAAAATAATCACGAAAGACTTAGACTAAGAATTTTCGATGTTAACTCAAAATAACGAAGCGTCTCTTTACTATTGTCATGGATGTCCACAATGACCACACAAGGACGGAGTCATCTTAACGCTCACTAAACATGAAGATTCTTTAATAATATAATTAGGAAGTCTTTTTATTTGTTTATCTATTTCAATGCTGTATGGAGCTTTAAGGTTTTTTCCAGTACATTTCTGATTACCATTCGTCTCTCGAATACGTGTTATTTTGGTTGTTTGCTCCCTAATTATCAACTGCGATGCATCCGTTTAGGGTTGACACTGTAGCCAAACATTGACGCACAGACTAAATGCGGTGAAATAAACGCTGTTACGCTGTTATGGTAATGAATGGGTATCTTTTGTTGTCATTGGTGGGGTATGGTTAGTCTCGCAGACTCTCGTATTCAGTGTAAAATATGAGATTGATATGAATGAAACATTTACAACATTTGCTGATCAGTGATTAAATAGATACCCGCTTATCAGATTTGACATAAATAAATACGGTTGAACGTTATATCTTAAGTTGCCTTTCTTTGTGAATAGTTTTATGTTGGTGTATGTACTTTCTTGTAAGAAAGTGGGTCATCATAGCACGAGATAATCTTATCGATATAAGATTGTCAAAAAATTATATAGTTTTCGCAAACTGTAATAGTTTTTTTACCACTTCATTGTCAAAATATATGGTATGTAGTTCTACTTACAAGTAAAATATACGTGAAACTACTGGGCACAGGTTCATAACCCCACTTAACCTAAATTATTTCTGTTAGATGGTTATATGAAATGGCAACACGTTATATCCGCATAATTATGCGTTATATGACTTAAGGTTTTAGAAGACAATTAAATACTACTATTTGTTTTTTAATTATAATATAATAAACTCTCCTACGAAAATCAAACTCCATAACTGTAGAAATACCATTACTAAAAATAAGTTCTTGAAACGCTGCAAAGTTTCAACCGCTGCCCGTGTAGTTGAGCCGTTAGACTGTAACAGCCATGTGCTACCCTCGAGTATTTTTAAAGTTTGTTTATTTACAATTCCTCGTACACTGCTGAGCTATTAATTTGTAAAGCTGTGAAGAATATTTCCAACGCTGATTTCTGTTTATACTTTAATGTTTTTTCTGGGATAGTAATAATTTTCTTATGTTAGGAAACAGGCTGAATTAAAAATGTATTTTAAAATTGTTAAAGTTTTTATGGAATTTGTCTAGTGGTACAACAATTTAAATGATGACAGTTTTACTACTATAGTCGTTTAGAAGACTACTGACATATATGCATTTACTAGTGGCAGAGTAATTGTGTCAGAACTAAAGGGCGAGTTACCTAATTGTCAGAACACAAGGGCGAATTACCTAATCTTTCTGCCACCAAAAGCACTATAGTGTCCAGGTTTGATGGTGATGTATGGCCCCGTAATCACTATAACAGAGCGAAAACGGAAGTCTATTTTGACGCATCTGCATTTTGATTTTTTTTTCTGCACTTCTTTGTGGTTTGTAGCACTCATGTACTATGTGATCAACTGCACGCTTGTTTACCGCTATCATTACATAAACATAGAATGAATGTTGACATTAAATTAGAGAATAGGTTTGCTCATTCAAAAAAATAGTTTAACCTTCCGCAAAAAATAACTAAATGTCAGTGAAAACCGTATCAAAATCGTTGGTCGGTTTGCCCCTAAGGTTTCGACAGTCAGTAAAAAAAGAAACAATTGAGAAAGACGCCGACAGTAGTGTTTTGTTTTATGTAAGTATTTAGGGTATAATTTTAATTTAAAGAATAACAAGGTTTTTAAAAAATGCCTATATCGAAGCATGAGAAAGGTAAACACGAAAGGCAAATAAGGGTATGAAATGAGATTCTTATCAGACCCAGTCCGTTAGATTTAATATCCGCTTGTGACCGTTGCCCACAAATATTTACTTTCGATAACTTATTTGTATGCGTTTGCAATATCCATAAACGCAGAAATAATCAATTACCTGAAAAGGTAAATAAGAATAATATTTTAATTAGTGACAAAACTTTAGGTAGGTTTACTAGTGGTGGAGTTCCAGTGGGAGTGAGTTTTGGCCAGTGTCATAACAAATTTAATTAGGACAGTTTAACTTTATACCATATATTATCATGGTAAGTACTTCACTTGTCTGCTTTTAGTTAAGAAGACCACATAACTTATAAATGTATCTGTTACGGGCAACTTGAGATGAGATAAGATATTTATTGCATCAAATATGGTACATTCAGAAATCTGGTCCCTATGAATTTTTTTTACAAGCCTTTATACATAATGCCCGTGTTAAGTTCTTTTTTGTTGACAGTACAACCTAGACTAAAAGAAAATAGGCCAAACGCACGCCACACGAGCGAATTAATCAAAATGCCCGGTTTAATCCCTCGGTCCAAGTGATAAATTCAATAAATTCAATCAATTGCTTACGTTGATTTTTTTAATGGACCACGGGCTGTCGAACTTTATAATATGGACCACGGGCTGTCGAACTTTATAATATGGACCGGTCTAAGTAATTAAAATACTAAAAAAATTATCAAGTAGCCCGATGCTCTTGGAAACGGCCCTGTTAATCATGTTGTCCGTAAAATGGTGGCAGAATTCCACTATCGAAGTTCAACGGCATATGCACCATCGCATCACCTACCTACTCGCTAATCTCTGGAGCTAAACATTTTCTCATTTTTAAACCTTCTTTTAAACTTCACATAGGTAATTCTGATGCTGATGATTCGGCATTTCAAGGTGAAGACATAGTTAACTGCAATCCAAAGCGGTAGCTAGCTAATGCGCAGCAGCATCCCGCGATAATATAGTCTTTATGCATATTACGACTATACTGACTATAGGCTATGTATAGATTTCTATATCGTCTAGAGGAGCAGGACTTAAACCGCGAATACATGCAATACAGTTATCTTAATGCTCTATTTAGCTTCACTACACGCCGAACATAAAATTTTATATATTATTATGTATTTAGGTACACGGGGTGTGAATAGGTGCTTAAGACCACAACAAGCGCAACATGGTCACTATAGGCACTCGAACGAAATTGACTCTAGTCTAACTTTCACCTCACAAAATAGTGATAATGTGTGCGATACCCCCCATTATTCGCTTTGAAAGCTCATTGACCACTTTCACTGTCATTATTTTGTATTGATCATTATTTTGATGTTTGCAGCCATGATAATTTGTTGCTGGTACAACAATTGGGCGAACATTTTAAAATCGCTTAAACTACATTTGGAATAATGATAACACAACTATGCCTCAGTGATTTTCCTATGTCATGGGTTGCATGTTTAAAACATATAATAGTAAGAATTAACGTGCGAATATAAGTACAAATGATAATATGATTGGATATGATGATAACTGTTCGTCTTCTTAATTTACTTATTCAACTCATGTTACTGAATATCAGATGTTGAAAAGATGTTTTCTATTAAATAGATAAGAAATTGGATTAATATTAATGAGATTTCCATACTTGAGCGGGAACTTATATAGTTTATATCAAAATTATCTTTTTACAAAATGACCTTAAAAATATAAGTACTATGCGACATTATTTTGCAAAGACTCCATTAATATGTTTTATTAACAAATACGAAACTTTTTACGTTTACTTACCTAAAGGCCTAACAAAAGATTTCAACGATTTGAGACCATTGTTTTTTATATTATTTCGCATTAACACATGCCTGTGAAATGTATTTTAAAGAAAAATGGAAAGAAAAATTTGACTTCAGGCGAGATTTGCGACCAAACAATACTAGATATTAAATTTGAAAAAGTTTGAAATGTTCAAATAACTTTCTTGTCACCGTGCTTTTAAATAAAAAATATAGTTATTATATGTTTTACGAGAATTTTAAGGTGGATTTTCTAAGAAAGAATGTTAACGACTCCCTAAAAAGTGCTCTTATACCTTTTAAGACAATCATCCACTTAAAAGCTTGTCAACATTTTTCTGTTTAGGAATATTTTCTTAATGTTTCCCGGGTAAAGTTCATTGTCATTTTATAAATTAAACAGTAGTTACTTAAGTACCTACTGGGTACTTAAAAGAAAGAAAGTATTTAAAAAATACGTTACTTCATCTAACTGGTCGTAAATACGACAGAATCTGAAGATCTCAGGATATTCTGTTGTAGAGCGCAGGCGTAATAATATTATAGTTTGTTTGCTGGCAGAGTTCCAGTGTCGGTACCTATTCGAAGGGATAGAAAATAGGTAACTAATCTATCTGCTGTCAAATATTTCAGTTCAGCACTTGATATGTACCTCGTTAGATGGTATATAATAACCCTGTCTTATTGCCTGTTACATAGATGAAAAACTAACCCCCTTATTCATAAACGTATTTTAGCTAAAGTGTTGCTAATCTCTCCTTTGTCTATATCTATCCTCTACATTTGACAATACAACTGACAAAGACAGCATATTATAGCTAAAACGTATCTAATGTACGTTTATGAATAAGATGAATAGGCTTTAGGGTGAATTTTTGTATTTTACCAAAAAATCAGAAATTCCAAAACCACCTATCAGGCTACCATTAGAGACTACTACTCAGGGGGTGTCCATACTACCTGAGGCGTTTTCCTCCCTCTGGTGAGATGACGTGAGATTAGGCTCAACCTCTTCCCCCATTCCCCAATCCCACGCATTGTCTTATTCAAAATGTGTTTATGTCAAATGGGTTGAATTTATAGGAGCAGTAATTACTAACTGCTACGATCGAACAAACTGGCCTACCGTCACTTAATTGCTCAAGGAACCTAACGTTTCAAGAGCACTAAAACTGAATGAATTCGTTCACCAAAATCAATCGTACGCGAAACCAAAAAAACGACTCTAAAAACCCGATCAAATTGATAACGCCATAAAACATTCTCAGGCTCCAAATAATAACACATTCCACGTCGATGAAACGGTTACCATACGGTCAGATTCCGTACGGGTGCGGGACCCGTCTGGCCCGGGGTGACGTCACCATGACTCACTTCATTCAAACCTAGAACGATGATTCTGGGGAGTTCTGGCGACTGTTACACACGTACCAACTTATTGATTTTAAGGGTTCCGTACTTCAAATGAAATCGGTGTCTCCGTTTGTCGCAGCCGATTTTCTCTAAAACTAAAAAGCAAGTAGGTACCTACCTATATTTTTTGCGTTTCAGGCATCGATATTATAATATTGCCTACAAATGAACCTATTACATTTTTGAAGGATTGTTACGATAATACAATGCAATACGATTTTTTATTAATAACGTCATAGTAACAGGTCATTGATATAACTAGTATACGAGATACTAGAGATACTAAATATAATATAGAAATAGAAACAAGTTCATTAGGTGGAAAGTTAAATAAAGAAATATAAAAAGCCTAGATCTGCTAGGTATTAAAATCTAATCAAAACATTTTTCAAATCAAGAGTCGTATTACACATATCTCAAAATGCAAATTCGTTTAACACAGAAACCTCTATTTCTGTCCATTTCATTATCGTCCGGTTTTCTAACTATTCCTTTGCTACAGATTCAAATGATTTCAGGTCATTGCATTGCAAATACAAGATTTTAGGAATGGTGATCTTACATCGATTAATCGCGAAATCGATTTCTGGGCCAAAAACGATTATATTAATCAATCTCTTACAGTTTATTTTTTCAGTTTATTTCATTTATTTCATATAATTAGGCTCCTGGAGAGCACTTTTACATCGTCATTTTTTTTTAAACTAACCTAGAGTGAATAACCACTAATAATAATCAAAAATACATAATAAATTAAGTAGACACTGAACAATTTTGTATAATATGGAAAGCATCAAATATCGTAACACTGAATCGATCCAGTTAATCGATACGTACTCCACCCTATGAAATCAAGGTTCGATTTTTTTTGTACATACAAATTGTTAAACGTAGGTACTTATTACTACTTATCCCAACCTCAGTGAAATAAATGATATGGTGATACGTTTTATCGGTCCAATTTGTTTTCCATGATTGGATTTATACTGAAAAATCATACTCAGGAAGGCAAAGCGAAAAAATAAATCGTGCACAGATTAATCGAGCATAGATTTTTCTTGCCTAGATTTTTTCTGGATAGTTTAATCAAATCAAGCTTTGATTCGAATCGATTTTAAATATGTTTTTTTTTTCTGAAAGTATCGCTATCCCTACAAGAGATTACCACATTGGTTCTATATTTACGATTTCAATCTGTATCATATGAAATATTCGCAATAATAACCCTACTTTTAACAGACTTTAAAACAGGAGGCGGTTCTATGTTCTACTATATGTATCTTTTTGTATGATACATACTCTAAGATCTTCTCTCTAAAATCTTTTTGCTATTATTAGGTATTACACAGTATTCTGTTATTTTTCACTATGTTGTTTTCTTCTTGTAATTTTAATGTAACTTCAAAAATGTATTATAGGTATGTAGGTACTTATAAAACTATTTTCGATCCAACTTGAATCTTGTAAACTGGAAAGAGATCAAAATTCGTTATTGAAGTCCTTATCTAGATTAAATGCAGTAGGTACATACGTGTATCAGCAGTAGTACATACATTAAATCGATGTGAATTAGTTACACATTGGTTACACCTCAGTACAAATGCAAAAACCCCTCGCAGTTGGTTTGACTGCTCTTTGTTTACGTTATCCCAGTGCTCTGTTATTATTATGTGAGAACTGAGAACTTCGAACAATTCTAACTGAACATATCATTATGCAAATAAAGCTGTAACAATGAATCTTCAACTTGAAAAGTACCTAATTGCGGAAGTCGTTTTTTACTAGTATTGCATGCCCAGGTATGTCGTAAGTATTTCAATAGATATCGCGAATGGACGCCTTCAAGTCATTCTTTGTGATGTTTTTACGTGTACCCATTTTGAAGTTGGTGGGGCTCATGAGCTTAAGGGTCAGCTCACTGCAGCCACCCGGCACCCGACCAGCACCGCTTCGTTTTACGGCGTCCACTCGTTATCGACGGGTGGTCCACGGGTGAACGACGTTATGTTACTTGTGAACCACTCGCGGACCGCGCGCGGTTCACTTGGGAACAGCGAGTTGGCAATACAAAGTCAACGCAAGACAAGCCAGTGGTCACTGAGTGGTCCACGCGCAGACCGCTCGAGGAGGTCGGGCGCTGGTCAGGTGCCGGGTGGCTCTAGTGAGCTATGGCCCTAAGTTGGAGCATCATTATACCGCCTTCCGTCACGCAACACGACTCTACGAGGCCAGTTGAAACTTACAACTAAATTTTCAATGCTAACACTACTAACAGGCCATAACAACACTCGTAATCCACTTAGTGTGTAATACAAATAATACCTTCCGATGTTATTTTACAGAGTCATAAAAATACTTATATAATATATGCTAATGACTGTGGTAAGTAATTACAGGATAGAAGAAATAAAACGTAACAAAAAATCTCAATATCCTACTAGTCACACAATTAGAGCAGATCGGTTTATAATCATGAGTCATAGGTAAGCAAAAAATAACCTTCGGTTACAATGTCTCAGTGAATCCACGTCTCAACAAATCCGATGTTCATGTAACCAAATTAAAATACGGACAGTTTGCCGAAAAAGGGGACAAAACCAAAAAAGCTAAATTGTTCTCTGCTTTTAGAATTCGACACCGTCATTTAAGGTTATTTAAACCACGCCGATGTTTGTCGTTCGTCAGCCAAAAAAACTGCATACAATCCCAAGGTCCAAGCAATGTTAGTAATTACCTACTTAAGCACAATCAATTGGGCAACAAGCTAATACACCTTCTATTATTTGATAAATGTAAATAAGATGTGGGAGGAACTTAATTCTACAAGTGACGGTTGAATGATGGTACCAATCACAAACAAATTAATGACTTGTACGATTTAGTAATAGCTATAAACAATACGCTCACTAAGCATTTAAAACAGACATTAGCCAAGATAGAATCATAAAAAGAACAAAATATCGTTATTAACTTCGCATGATCATAAACAACTCTAAAAGAAAGGTGTCTCACATTATTCAGATTAAAACGGCTCAAAATAAAAATCAAATAATATTCCTAGTTGGTTTTATTCGATTGTATGTATTGGATTGAATATCAATGAGAGTTCGCACCTAGTTCGCCCACAAACCAATATCGATCACCAAACTTGATGGGCGAGAAATTTTATAGGCAGCCGAAACCGATTGACCTCGCCTCCGCTTTAGACAACATTTTGGACTCATCGTTCTTCCGGACGGAGCCTACAAATCATGTGTCGGTGATACTGATACTGATAATAGTCACGGCAGTTTCCGACGTAGAAATTCCAAGTAATTATCATAAATGGGCCCGGTCCAACGAGACGATTGAGATAACCGACAACGGTTCGCTATCGGCTCGCATCCATTCAACAAATGCATAGCTTCGCTTCGCTAATTTATGTGAGGTCTGACATCGTTTTCATCGTTCACCTCTATTAAGCTATATTCGAGATGGACAATACAATTTGAGTTATCGATGCATGAGAAATCAGAAGTTTACTCGAACGCAGCGCGAACAATCAATTTTATGATTTCGAACTTGACCTTGTTACATCATGGCTTCGAAGAGTTAACACAATTTACGGCGACGTAACCCGCGGTAATGTCGCCTCTGATTACATTGTTGCCAGATCAAATAATCAAGAGTATGAAATATATAACATTGTTCATTGTTACACTTAATTGCAGCTATTAGAACATTTGCTCCTTCGGTGAGCTCCGTGTTGTATTATTAAAGCTGATAAAGATCTAAAGTATAGGTCGTCTGGTAGTTTTGATCTATAATATTCTTTTGTGTCCACATACTTTCCAATTGACCTTTGCTGAAGTTATAAAGGTGTGTGGAAATAGTCCAAGGCCAGCCACCGGTGGCGGATTTGGATCCGGTGGTCACGATTCGATTGAACTCGCTTTGTGATAATTGCTGCTTAGCACTCCGCAATAGAAAGACTCGTGATAAGACCAGATATTTTGCGATAAGCATATTGAATGGAGTCACTGAGTGTCTTTTGTGAAACGCTCTTAAAATTTCAACTTTATTACCTTGTAGAATTTTAGTGCATAAATTAATATTTATTACATGTTATTTGTCAAAACATAATTCGTTCTTTCTCTAAATTATATGGTTGAATAAATTGTGACACAATAACTTCTGTCGAAGTAGGTGGGTAAATTTTAGTTTTATGGGGATGAATAATTTTATTGTCTCATAATTTATCACTTCGTTGACAAATAATGGGTTTGGATGAAAATTTGATGTGCAAATCCTCTATAAATGTATCAATAACAACGTAAAAAACAAAATTATCGTCGTTAATTTTTATTGTAAATGCATTAAAAACATAGGTATATCATCCGGTCATTCCATTTGTATCTTCGCGGTTATTAACACATGATCCATCGTGAGAGCGGTCGTTCAACCGGAACTCTGCATTGAAGGCTAGTGAGACCGCATCTTCTAAGAGATAATTCTGTATCGTAAATACGTTTGAGTCTAGCGTGCCTATCTTATCTTATATGTTTTAATTGTTTATTGTCTTTGTCATCCCTATTTAAACAAGAGGCATTAATTCTTAAACTTCATCGTCATTGCGATCGGTCTGTAATTTTATGTTCTATTCATTACTTTGGTCCTGAAATTTCCGTCACAGAGGCATAACACCTTAGAGGCCTCAGGGGTGGTAACGCGTCTGCACTTCGACTTTGGTCTTTGTGTGGGTGTTTATAGGCTGCAGTCATCACTTAACATCAATGTGAACAGCATGCTTGTTTGCCACTACCATTACATAAAAAAATACAGATTTTTATATGCCTCGTATGAACGTTTTAGATATTACACAAACAGTAGGTAGGTGAACAAAAATAACTAAATGGTCATCTTTTTTAGTGTTTGATTTTCATTCTCAGAGAGAAAAAATAAAACAAGTCAATGGAAAATTTCGTTTAGTTTTGAGCAGGTACTAGGCAAATATTGTTTGATAATAAGAAACTGAACATTCAGTAGAGACTGCATTTGGAATTCACCTTATTGAAAGCCATACTATGATGAACAAAATAATAACTGCCCCTAGGAGCTTATATGTATGGATGAACTAAATAATTTAAATATATCCAGTACTTTTGTTCAACATTCATTTGCAGTTAAAATCTTATGGTTTTGTTAGCCGTATGTCAGATCTTTTATAGACTTTATATGACGATAACCTAGGTATGCACAAAACATGCAACAAAATTGCATGACAATAGTAAACTTAGATCGTTTCACACAAGTTAGCTTTCAGGTTGTATGGTGAGCTTTAGAGGTATTATTTGATGAGGTCCCAACCATATCCCTCCCATACAGGTGTGTACGATCTGAAAGCAGCCGACCGTGTGACCTACAAACCACTGTAAGCGTCGGTGAGGCCGTACGCTTTGTCAGGCCATTTCACCCGTCCGCCATTGCCTTTTAGCAGGCACACGAAACATTTTTTTTTTCAATACGAAACAAACGCCTTTTTTATGTATTGATAGCTTTTTTTTTTTTTTTAATGTAATGGAAGTGGTAAACAAGCATGCAGTTCACATTGATGTTAAGTGATAACTGCAGCCTATAGACACCCACACAAAGACCAAGGTCAAAATGCAGATGCGTTACCACTCCTGAGGCCTAAGGTCTTATGCCTCTGTGCCGGAAATTACAGGGCCGTACATTACCACCTGACCGGAACACGATAGTGTTGAACACTACCATTTAGCGGCAAGTATATTAGGTAATGCGGTGGTGCCTACGCCCGCGAGCTCCGTCACTGGAGCTCTACCACCAGTAAAAATGAAAAGCTTACAAGGTATGCGGTTCACATTCATGTTAAGTGACACATCTACACAAAAACAATCAAAATGCTGATGCGTTACCACCCCTGACAGTAAAGGTCCCTACTTGCAAGTTGCTTTGCCTCTGTAAGAGAAGTTACGGGGCCTTTACCATCTAACTATATCATGATAGCTGAACACTACAATTTGGTGGCCGTGAGATTAGGAATGGCGGCACCAACACATTCGAACTCTGTTATCACCAGTAAAGCATGAAGTACATGAAACTACTCTGGTAATAGAACATTTCGTATTTACCAGTGTTACGCACGTGCGGCGATAGCATAGGCGGATCAAGGCAGATAAGCGACGCCGCATGTTTTATTAATGGACCCCTTTGTTTGCCTTTAAAGTCCACTTGACTATTCATGCAAAAACTTCGTGCATATCACCTGGGCTATCTTCAGAGGAAACACGTTCACTTGATTCTGAGCACTATCCAAAATATTCGACTTTTATGCAAGAAAGTAAAAAAACACTTTGCAACTAGACAGATTTATCTTAAGGTATACAGGCCAAACATTGATAGCCGTAAGCTATTTCAAAGAACTAGTTGTTAACATGCGTGCTTACGAACGCTGCACCTTCGTTGAGAGAGAGAGAGATCAAAATAAGACAATGTATCGCGCGCAATGCATCGGGGACCACCGGCCGAGACTATTTGCATATCTACGGTCACCACCAACCTGTTGCATACACCATCTATGTTAATTAACCGTTAGAAGTCCTTTTTACTGGGTTACTTTTCGTAGTAGTTAAATTGACTTTGGTTTATTAGAATATTCTGAAGTGATTTCAATATATACGGTATTTTGTTTCATACTGTCGTCACTAACGCATATGGAGAAGATAATAAGTAAAGCACTTGTTTATTTGAAGCTATGATCTTTTTTAAATTGGATACTATAATGAAGATTCTGTCTAATGTAGATTCACGACTTACGGACACTTATTATGCGTAGGCCGTAGGTACTCCAAAAAATTATACAAAAGGAACAAAGATAAATCTGCACTTTCTGTTTCGGTAGAGCCACTTCATTTATTTTCATTAAAAATCATATTTATTTCATGGAGTATCGATGAGTATGAAGACATTGAGATAAATATTTGCCCACCATTACACGCTTTATTTCATCGAGTGAAACCATTGCAATTAACCTTTAATTGGTGCATTCATGAATTTTTGATTAGTCCGCAAATTTCTTGGGAATCACCTCTTAATTAATGTGCACATGTCGTTCTGCTGAGCATTCTTCATAATCATTCTCTCGCCAGGATTTCGCATTTTTAAATTGTTTTTATGGTATCTGACCAATTAAACTTTAAATATTAAAGTAAAAACTTTGAGCTCAGGAATTATTCTGCGTTTCAAATTGAAGGCCACTTCAAGTTTGTTCTGAATGTTTAATTAAATTTATACGTATTCCATCCACACATGGAATAGGAACATTTAAATAATAGTCGTCAAATATTTGTTAGAACAGCTGGTCGACTGTATAGATATATTAACTTAATATTTTTGATAATTGTTGTTAACTTCACTCTCTACCTACCCAGTTAGGGACCTGGCGTGAAGATATATAAGATACATTTTATAGAAAACAGCAAATTAACACATTAGAATAGTACTTTTACTTACTACTTATACGGAATGAATTTGAAGTTAATATGCGTAAAGTCGAAGATTGTTCATGCTTGTCTCTGATACGAGGGTTACTTTTAGCAGGTGATGTGTATGCTCAGATTGGATCGCCTACGCCTTACAGATTAAGTATCTGCTGACATGTCTATTTGCGCTTGAAGATATGTTTGAGATTAACTGCCATCTACATGTACCTAACGAACGTTATCTCATGATGCCATAAAAAATCCATTGCACAAAACAACAATTAGGTACCTACGCAGTATTGCCACTCCGTGTTCCGATAATTTTGTTTATTGTTCCACATACGATATTACTGGTCTACGTTAAATCAGAACGTTATAAATTTAAAAACACTATCAAAGTACTGCAAAAGCTAGATTTGCACAACGTGAAACAATTAACAAAAGAAATCATAGTAGCTGAACACGATAACGTTGAGTTGGTTTCAATTTTTTAATTTCGTTTTCTATTACACATTCTAAACGTACTTCTATTGACAAAAAAAAACTATTATACATACGTTTGTCACTCTCGTTTTCTTTGTAGACTGGATGATTAAAATTCTGTTCGTTGTCCCGAGATTGTAATTCAGTGTGCTTGTCAGAATCCAATCAAGTTTTTAATGCGAGTATTCGCTCTTGATAATTCAATTCTCTTTAAGGCGCTACAAGTTCATACGCGGAATACTACTGAATAAACCTTATGATTCGGAAATAAGATTCTATTTTTTATTTCTCAAAGCTTCATTATCATCTGAATATTAAACGTACCATGCATTGTTTGGTTGGCTCTTTTATGGAATACATTCTTGAGCCTTTATTTGAACTTCCTAGTTGTTTGTATGTATAGTAGTCTAGGAATTTTAATGACTTTATGTTATTGAAGGTATTTTTCGCGGATTTATTTTATTGCCGTTTTACGTTAATAATATATTTCAATCGTTTATTAGTTCTTTCCTTAAGATCTGTTACGAAATTAAAAGTAATTTTCAACTCTCATAATATGTGTAGCGTTGTTGTAACTAATAGGTAAATATAGAAAATTATATAAAATTGTCTTAATTACAATTCACGGCAATTATACTTGTATGTATTACAATTGTTCTACCTATGATGTTTGAACATTGCATAATTACGTTTCCATGTTATTCATTTCACATTTGTGTTGTGATGTTATTGTTTTTATTCAAACAACAACCCGTGCATAACAGCTTTCATCTAACACCATTGTTAAATTATTGAGTAAGGTTTGTTTTAATGAAATGCAGTAATTCGCTTATTGTTTTGTGATGAGTAGATGAGCTTTGTTTGTGACTCAAGTGTTAATCGAAAGAGTAATGATTTGTTAAATGAAACAAAAGCCTTTATTTTATTTTTATTTAATTTGGTAACAGTTATTGTTCTAACGCAAGTGAATTAAAACCCTTTGGTTAATGATTTAGTAGCACTAATATGAATGCAAAAATGATGGTATAAATAAATCATTGTTTGCAGCAAATGTTTTGGATTCTACTTTTGCTCTGGACACTGGACAATCAAAGTTTATTTACTTTTTGAATATTGCTGTTTCAATATTTATTTTATACGTAACATAGAAAATCTTATTTTTTACCGACGAAAAAAACGGAGGTGGTTCTCAAGTCGACTCGTATATATTTTTTCATTTATACTATTATATCAGTTGGACCATTGTAATAGTTATGGTATCTGTTCAGTTTCAGACTATAACTACCTCCTTTTGGTTTCTAATCGTAGTAGTATTTCATTTATTAATTAGTTCTTAAGTGCAGTTTGCAAGATTTGTCTATTTAGATTTCAATATCGGACTCATTAGCCACTTCAGTACGCTATTTATTTAGCCGATAATTGCCCATTCCGACCTGGTTAAGTGTTATCTGAACTACGTCTGTATGTTTGCAATAGACAACAAAATAACACTAATTAATGGATTTGGTAACACTTATTAAATTGAAGAAAGAACTACGCCTAAACTTATTTACTTTTATTTTTACATTTACGTGAATATTGATAAAGATAGTCATAGGATAGGAATTACATTTCATTTGTTTAATTTTATAATTTAATACTTTTTACACCTATTTACTTTAATTATTCTTGAAATTCTATTATTGTTATCCGTTTCCATCAACATAGACAAATCTTCAATTGTGTATTTGTCACATGCCGCTAAGCAAATTTAATAACAATGTTATTGAGAAATATGACTTTTGAGGATAACAAAAACTTAAGCCTCAAGAAGCTTTGTCTGTCTTTCCTATGACTTCAAACTTCAAGACTCCCAATCTTAAAGCTTAACTGTTCAAGTTCAAGTAATATTACAGAGGTAATCTAATAAAGCAGGTATTAAGTAGCCTAACGATGCCTTTAATCTGTACATGGGTTACTTCAATTTATATCTCATTTTAACGGCCCATTGAACATAACAATGTTTCGCTGTATGTAGAATCGATTTAGTCTCATTTATGGTTGCCATGGGCAGTTTCATTAATTACAGAACTGTATTCATATTGCTAATCTATAGTCTGGTTAGTTTCTTTTAAATAACTTGTTATCGCGCAATTATTGATATAGATACTAGGCATACTAACTAGGCTATTATCAAGAAATTAATAATTTAGATTGATAATTTTTTACAGTACTAGTGACTGCATAGTTTCTTATTACAGATTATGTTATTGTTTTACTCATTCAACTAGTTACCTACTCTTGTTAATAACGAAAGGGTCGGATAGAAGATTGAAGATTGAGTACTTTAGATTGATTCGCTATATATTTTTGATATTCAGCTTCAAGGCCCTATGCATGTTTTTTTTATAACAAAAATATTTACGAAATCCAAAGATGTTCGGCTGAAAATGCAGGAAACGTTGGAATGATAAAGGTGCAGGAGGTTTTAAGCGCCATTTTAATTTGAGTTTTTTTTTCTGGAATCATATAGGCGGCATGTCCTAGTCTACTTCATCTTGAATTCATCAGTCAATTGGCAGAGAGCGCTCTCAGTCTTAATAAAAGTTAACTGCCTTTTAAATGGAGTGTCGACTCAGTATTGGTAGTAAACAATCGTTTATAGCTTGTGCCCTGTGCCAAAAAGATGATACTATGTGGGAGTGTGGTAACATGACGTTAAAGATTTATTTGATAAACGCCTACAATGTCTAAACAATGTATAAGAAGATAAAGAAAGGGTTGTGCAAAACAGCTCTACATGGGCGGCGTGTGTGAACTAAGATTGATTTTTATTAGGTAGGTACCAAGTATAGACTGTCCATACTTTATGTTAACTAAGACGTTATAATAGGTAAATTATTACGAATTTTGTTTTCTTTCCATATGTATAGACGGTTAGGTTTAGTTCATTAGGCCTCCATTCCAATAGGCACCCGGCCAGTTTATAATTCCGTCCGTCATTCCTTCGACTGTCACTTGAGTTTCGCTAGTGGGCTACGTCTTGGCTGCTTTGGTTCTCATGCGGATCTCCTCGTTTCTCGCCGAGCATTGCTCTTTTCATTTCGTTGCCCTCTACATGACCTTGAACTTTCTTATGGGTTAGTTTAGTACGTCTAAGTTCCGTATTCCGTCCGTTTATCAATGGCTAGACTGGTCAAAGACCTTCATGTGTCATAAAAAAAAATACTGATTAATTTTGGCATTAACTATCCCTAGCATTAGTTTTGGTTTCAAAATATTTTTAATTTACATATTTACTTACATAGAAAAAGACTCCCTTATGAATCCTTATAGACAACAATAAGTGTTTTATCACGCTTATTGTGATACGTGTGCCAAAACATTTGTTTGATCGTGAGTTGCTCTAATCGTATTACTTGTGTTCTCGTCACGAAGTAGGTGTATCGCATTTGTGCCAAGGTCCATCATATTTCACTAATGTACACTATTCATAACAATAATAAACTATTGCTTCGGGTTTAGGTGATGCGGGACAAGAGAAAATAATTATCTTCTGCTCAAATGATGTTAAATCGTGATGCTATGGAGAATTATTGTTTTTGAAACTGATCATTAAGCAAGACATCATTATCGGGTCATCACATAAGTTTCATGACTTTTGTACTGTCGTGAAACTTAAATCATTTATCTATACATACGACATGCTAAAGATTTTTTTATGTTGTGGAATTGGCAAACAAGCATGCAGTTCACATTGATGTTAAGTGATGACTGCAGCCTATAGACACCCACACAAAGACCAAGGGCAAAATGCAGATGCGTTACCACTCCTGAGGCCTAAGGTGTTATGCCTCTGTGCCGGAAATTACCGTACATTACCACCTGACCGGAACACGATAGTGCTGAACACTACCATTTAGCGGCAAGTAAATTAGGTAATGCGGTGGTACCTACGCCCGCGAGCTCCGTCACTGGAGCTCTTCTACAAAAAAGATGAAAAAATATCGACAAATGTATCCGGGAATAGCGTATAATATAAAATAATTACTGCAATAAAAACGGTGTCGTAGGTTATTTTTTAATTCACTCGACAAAAAGCGATACTCTCACTGACGCGACGACACACCCATCATGATAAAATTGTACAACCTCCGCATTATTTGGGGTCACAGTGCGCACAACTTTCAAATCTCGACCATTTTTTGACCATTGGTCGCACCTTTTTGCTTTTACAAAATAATGCTTTTGGCATAATCGTTATCGATACTAAAAAATGTCGATAATCTTAAATGTCGATATCTCGATGCCTGTCTCCGTTTGTTGACTTATGCCGACAATTCGGCAACTTTCTCCATCCTACAAAAAGTTGATACCGACTTGTTCCGACCATCTATCGATTGTTATTATCGATTTAAGGCGTACACCTCATAAAAAACGTATTCCAAATTGCATACGGTGGTTTTATTTTAATTATATTAATTAATGTAATAAGATCTCTACTTAATGGTATGCAATCATGTTTTTTATTGTCAGTTTTATGTTGTATTTCTTTCATTATCTGTTTTAATAATGTTCAGATTTTATGAATGATTCTACTATAGGAACACCAAAGCCATTCAATATTTGTGGACAATACGGATTACAGTCCCATTTTTTTTCACGCTTGTAACACGATTCCGGCTTCCCCTATATTGTGATTCTGCTATTTAAGAGGAAATTGGAGCAGATGGGTAGACACATCTGTCTGCCACGTGCGAACTTTTGACCCTAATTTAAAAAATAACCAGTTCCATAGTTTACCTGCTCTGATCGTTAATTCCAAACACGTCATGCGTATATTTCATTTGTGATTTATGCGAGTGGGGGAATACAATTCAATAATGATCAATTCGTTACCCTTTTATAAAATGAATTTTCTACAATATGATTATTAAAACCACTACTTATCACTTACGTTTTTTCAATTTAAGTACGTAGGTAATATAATTTTTTTTTGGTAATTAATTTTTTTTGGACCGAATCTACCTATTTAAGAAGAACTCTTGGGCGATTCGGTCCACTTTCTATTTGTGGGCCGAATATCCCCATGAATAAAATGCTTATAGGCGTTTCGGTCCGCGGGACGAAACACGAGCGGACCGAAACGCCCCAAGACCCCATTGATTAATATATTTTTTTATATATAATGGAAGTGGCATACACGCATGCAGTTCACATTGATGTTAAGTGATGACTGCAGCCTATAGATACCCACACAAAGACCATGGTCAAAATGCAGATGCGTTACCACTCCTGAGGCCTAAGCTATTATGCCTCTGTGCCGGAAATTACTAGGCCATACATTACCACCTGACCGAAACACGATAGTGCTGAACACTACCATTTAGCGACAAGTATATTAGGTAATGCGGTGGTGCCTACGCTCACGAGCTCCGTCACTGGAGCTCTACCACCAGTAAGTGTAGTGTAGTGTAGTTCTAGAAGTAAAGATATTGTTGAGTATTTTTTTGTACGAATGTTGAATCTAATTTTGCCAATTAGTTTAGCATTGTCCCGTATGCCCGTATGTCCTCTCTCCAAAGAACACCACTTGAACACCAAGCGAAAGAGTCCTAGCAACCATCAGCACTCTAAAGCCTAGCAACTGACAACCGACCACTTTAAAGAAAATAAATCAGGTCTAGTAGGTCAAAACAGTTTAGAATGTGAATCCACGTGATCTTCTTTCATAATTAAAGGTATGTTTTCAAACAGATCTTTCAAAAGGTTCGCTATCTTAAGTTTCGTAAATACGAAAAAATCATGGATACCTACTCTCAAAATTTTTGACGCCAAAACTTCCACTATAATAACCTCTCTCTTTCAGTTTGACTTATGTCTTGTATTTACAAATAGACAAATCGACATTATACAGCAGCTGATTCAATGTTGTCAAGCAATAATATCCATTACACAATTGAGATTGTAAGTCTTCCTAGATACTCATCAGCATCATTCAGAAATAAAGTTAGAACAATAAATAGCGTGACAGACAACTTCCTTCGGCATCTGGATGTCCCTGACATTGATATAGGAAACTAATGCCCATACAACATTTTACGTCTGAAGGATGTATGTGGGCTTGTCAAACTTGTCGTCCTGTTCTGATCGTAATCATAAAATGCACGAAGTTGTGGCTTTCACAATCAACTTTGTCGTACATCGAGGAAATAAATGCTGAAGAAGATGGGACGTATGTCTCAAGACTACTGCTGATAATATCATCTTAATCTGCCATAATTTCTGTGTCTCTAATTCCGGTCTAATTGATTCTCTTGCTTTTTCTATCCAATTGCAATGGCTTCTGTTATTTCTTTAGGTCATGGGTCCAGTTGTTGAGGTTATGCTTGTTTTCTCGAGACGTGATCTTCATTTAAATTTTTTTCATGCCCACTGTTTGTCTATCGTTTAAACGGACTTGATTTAAATTTTCCGTTTTTAAAAGCTATATCGGCCAGTACCTCTATTCTCAACTATATCCTTCATCCTTCAATAAGCGATGACGTGAAATCGATATACATGTATGAAGAAAGTGCCGAATAAATAAAAATGACAGTATATTTTGCAAGGACAGAAATAAATTCTTAGAAAACCATACTTTCTGGATTTAATGGCCATTAGATAAAAATCGAGAGTTCAGTAAGGTAATATATAGATCCCCACCAATATCCCAATCTAGCTGTTCGTTTTGATCGCCAACGATGCTGCCTTGTAAAACATCGTGTTCAGATAGTAATCGGTTAATTTATCGGGGGGTGCTATGTGCTTATTTCAATTGACGCTCGGGCTTCACCATATCTGGATGCGGGTTTTCTTTTTTACAAAATGTAACGTGCTGTATACGTTGATGGTAATCAATTATTGCCCATAAACGTCTACAAAAAGCTGGAGACTTCCATGTCGATTTAATGCTGTTCCTTCTCTATGGCAGAGAATATTCAATAATACTACGTCTATGGTATACTGTTTTTAGCGATATAATACATTGTCACTAGACTTCAAAATACAGTGTAAACTCTCTATAACGAAACTTAAAGGACTGAGCATTTTTCATCGCTATAGAGAGTTATCGTTATATGGAGTGAACAAATAAAACAACCAAATTTACAATAATGTTTAATAAGTCTTAGATAAAATATGAATATATGTACATATATTGTTATTTACACATGTAGTCCGTTAACTTTGTCTGACGTTTTTTGCTATGCCAGTACTTGTTTTGTATTATCTTATGTATCCTATTCATATCTAGATATGTGGTGGAATCATCTTGATTAAACAACAAAAATGTTTCTATCAACTTAGCAGCATCTAGCGCTTGTTGAATTGTTGGTGGTGATTCGGCTTCGTCCACTTGATCATCTTCTTCATCATCATTATTGGGGTTTTCCTTACTTTTTGAAAGGTCTACTTTTCCGTTCATTTTACCGTACGAAATTTGGTGACGGTGTTTAAATTTTCCGAGCCAACCTTCAGATGCTTTAAAGTCAATTAACCAAGTTGGTCGGAAAACTTTTCAGCCTTGGCTTTTACAATTGGCCCCGAAATGGGTACATTATTTTGGCGCTGCTTGTGAAACCACGACAGCATTGCCTGATCCAATTCTTCGAATTTTGGCTTCCTTAATTTTTTAGACGAGTTTCCCTTCAGCGCCGCCTGCAGAATTGTTTCTTTGTTTTTCCAAATGGTGGCAACAGTAGATTGACTTAGTTTAAAACGTCGTCCAACGTCACTTTTCTTTTCTCCTTTTTCAATCGCACGTATCACACAAACTTTTTCGTCAACACAAATCGCTTTTCTTTTACTGGCCATGTTAACAGTTTCAATGTTGGTTTACGACTGATAATACGATAGGTACCGTGTATGCTTGGTTGAAGACCATCCAATCCACTTCCAAGAAAACAAAGCGTTATGTTGCACGTGTTCAAGGCAATTAAGAATAACAAAAGCAAGACCGACCGTTTACGACCTCAGATGTTTCGGAGCTTCAAAGTCTTTTGTTACCTGATAAGATAACATAAACAATAATACCGATAATAAATATGTATTTACTGTTAAATTCATTTCTTCGCAATAGAGAATGGCTGTATCGTTATAAAGAGTGTATCAATGTATGGGTTTTAACGCAAACCAACCAAGTTGTGTACACTTCTACTTTATAGGGAGTTTATCGTTATAAAGATAACGTTATAAAGAGTTTACACTGTAATTACGAACATATTATTACTGGTATGTACTACCATAAAAGATAGATATATGAAGTGAAATTCGATATTTGATATCATTGTGAAAATTACAAACAGGTCTACAGAACACTGATTAGTGTTTATACTCATGTGGATTTCTATCACCAGATATTATTTTATATAAAACGCTGTTTCATCACGTCTTTATAATTAGTTATTCATTGTAAGAGTGATTTGTGGTAGAAATAATATGTTTGATTTAGTCCAAAACGCCTACGTAAAATACATACAATTATAAAGCGCAATTAGGTATTTGATAACGAAATGGTGTTAATATTATTATCTCATCGGTTACAAAGTTCTCTAAATTATTATTAGATATCTCATAAAAGGTATTTTAAAAGTACAATCAGAGTAGATACATAATTAAAATCGAAAAGATACTGTAAAGGGAAACACATAGCTGCACGAAAAGAATAATTCCAAAAGGGAAAATCCGTTATTAAGCACTCGCGTGATAAATTCGGAGCATTCGACCACGTGCGGAATGCAAATCACCGACCGTCCCAAATGTGGCATGCAACAGATATGATTAAGCAAAAATTATTCACAATTCCACACAATAATTTGGCCAAGCAGGCCACGGAGCCTGGGATACAGCCGGGGGCACTTTCAAAACGTTTACTCTCTCTTTCACCTAATATCGCGTAGAGAAGGATGAATGATCGAAAAAACACGTGCTCCTAAACTGCTGCCGAGTCCCAAAGCGTGGGAGATGGCCTGCGGTTGTAAACCGATAGCTTTTGTTACACCTAAACGTTATTCGCGAACTGTCATTTAAAGACATGCAACGTTTTTTGCATATCGTCGCTAATCATTCGTTTACATACGTTGGTAACTCTGTGGGCGTAACTATTGTTATGAATCGGGAAGTAGGAGCAGCTGCACGTACACATACGTAATCATCATCATCCAGTAACCATATAAACCACATTTAATAATGTGAATAATGGCCGAATACTCAAACGTCACTCAATTTTAATAAACATCCCTTAAATGTGCGCTATCGTTTGAACGTGTTTTATGAAGACAAGACTTTTTTCTTTGAGTATTTGGGCGTTAGTCTATTATTGTAGTGGTGGTGGAGTTCCATTATTGAGACTCGAGGGCTTAGGCACCACCGCATTACCTAATCTATCTGTCGCCAAATGTAAGTGCTCAGCACTGTCGTGCTCCAGTTAGATGGTAATGAATGCCCCCGTACCTAATCACTATCACAGGGGCATAACGACTAAGGTCTCAGGGATGGCAACGCATCTGCATTTGACCTCTGGTTTTTGAATAGATATCTGCTGAATTCATCACTTAACATCCATATGAACTGCATGCTTGTTTGTCACCCTCGTCACATCGAACGAACATGTATCAAATAAATTAAGATGCATAAATAAGTCGAATGATAGCAACGCTAGTTGTGCATCTCGTAGATGAACGAATAATTTAATTACGCGTTTCCAATTATCGCAAATCGGTAAGCAATAAAGTAGCAATGAAGATTACAGCATATAAATTATGTGCAACATAGACGGTAAATATGTCTAGTCCTTTTCATCTTTGGTCACTACGACGCAGATTACACGTTGAAAATGGTAATTTAAAATATTTTACGCCCTTTATACGTATAGAGTATTCTGCACGATTATATTGAATAACTGTTATCACTGAAGCCAGCGTCTAATAAAGCAATAAACTCGGGTCTCACATCGCATTTATACAGCATCTGCGTAAAGAAACAGGTAGTACTGATAGTGTTTAATAGCAGCAACGGTGGTTTCTATAATAAATCATGTGGCTGTGGACTAGCCACCCAGTGTGAAGTGGGTCGACCGCAACTCCGTTGCAAGTTGGGTGACTTCTGACAGTTCCATTCATAGTCGTCTGCGATCATTAGATCTATTGTTAGATCTTGTTATTTGAGACGTGTCTTAATTTTCACTGTTGTGTAACTAGCTGCGCGTGCCTTTTAAAGCTTTCTAGTTGCCTCAATTTGTTTAGACAAATTGGAATATAGCTAAGTGACTTAGATTGGCAAAGTAGGTACTTACAAAATTTTTAATATTTAGATTACGCCTGGTGGGAATAATTTAAAACTCATCAATCACCTGAAGCTAATATTCATACATTCGAAATTGAATACTATAAGAAGAAAATAGTAGAGAGTAGAATTGAATATACTAGAAGCACAGTCTAAAGAAAACGAACGTGTTACAAGAAGTAGATAGATAGATAGATAAGCCTTTATTCTCTGACCAAAGTGTAAAATTTTTCTTTTTAAACTTAATCTATACATTACAAATATAAAACTAATATTATATATATTTTTTTAACGAAAATTTAGTGCAAAGACTATTTTAGCAACTAATTTGATCAGGTTGTCTTCTGACATAGGCCTCCCCCATTGTTTTCCATTTCTCCCTATTAAGAGCAAACCTTCTCCATCCTTTAGGTAAATCGTCCTCCCATCTTTTTATTTGACGTCCTTTCTGTCTTTACAAGAAGTAAAAAAGTTTAAATCTAACCATCCTTAAAAATTAGATGTGTCCCACAACCGATTGACCAATTCGATGTTATTATGGAGCAACCATCTCTTGTCACCTCTTTATTCTTTTAGTAAAGATTGCAACTACAAAACACTTAATTTATATACATAATTGTAACAAAGACGTACCTACTTGTAAGACTAGGCAATTACAAGTCGATCGAAGAAAACACCTTGATTGTAACTTGCAAAGCAAGACTACTATTCCCTTGCAAGTCAATAGATTCCGCGTGGCAATTGAATGACTATGTTATTGGTATGAGACATATGTAATAAACTAGCGATGTACATTAAAGCTTTTAAATAAGTTACTACCGGTAGTAGGAAGATGTAGGCACGACCAATTCTATCTTTTCAACTTTGTCAGTCAATCATCATCATCATCATTACTCCAGCCGAAAGACGTTCACCGCTGAACAAAACCTTCCCAAAGACGCCCACAACAGTCTTGTGCGTCATTAGGGGAGAATATGCCATAATCGCCATGCTTGGCATGCGGATAGGCGATTTCAGTGGCGGTAGTTTTATCGCAGGACGCTTCTGGTCATCTTGCGTTACTGCTCTTACTACCGCCCTATTGGAATGGTGTTAAGGTCAAGTAGGATACAATCTTGTTTGGGTCTCTGTAGACTATCCGTTCTAACTTCTGCTTTGTTAGTCTCAGGGAAAAAAAAAATCCATTTTCTGAGCATTCTTAACCACATATAAAAAGGTTGTCAACTTAATTTTTACGTAAGTAGGTACAAACGATCTATTTTAAATTAAGCGATTGATAGCGGCCTGCTTCGGTAGCATAGCAGAACGACATAAAACGTCTTAATTGAAAGAGCCCTAAGCTTTGTAAAATATGAATTCCGCTACCGCTCATATATTACGCTCATCATTACAAGATAAGTCTGCAACAGACAAGGCCTTGTCACGAATAACCTACTATTACACCCAGACTAGACGCGTATATATGTAAACTTAGGTTTCAATCATTCTACTTATATGCAGATTTTATACTTAATATTTCCTCAGATTTACAAAAAATATTACTATAAGATGCGGTATATTAATTTATACAATATTTGCTTTCTTGGTAGATAATTTTAATTTTGCTTGATACATCTTGTTTGTTAATATTATTATAGGGTTCTTTACATAGCTAGAATTAAAGGGCCTTGTAGCTTCTTGTCGAAACCCTTAGTTTTGTTTTATGTAGGCGCCTACGATGGGCCTATAGGCTTCAGTATTCATTCGCCGTCATAATGATCTGTAGGCTTGATTGTTTCCTATCTTTCGGGTTTAAACAATGTTTCTTCGTTTTATGTGTTTACTTTTATAATGAACATTAAATCCGTAGGTAGGTACTACAAATCTAGTCTTTTACTATCGTAAATGTTTAAAAAGCGGTAATTCTTCGCTGACCTATTTCATAATGAATGCAAAATGGATATAGACACTTTAATGATAGTTATTGTTGTACAGTTATGTAATTGGCGCTGTTTGTTGCGGTTACTAAGTTACTGCATTCATAGAACGTGCCAATGGCTCGTGCGAGTCATGTGAACGGCGTTTAGCGGTTTGTTTAGGCAGAGGTTACACGCTTGGGGTTAACCGATCAAGTAATATTTCCTGATAATATCCTTGAACTTCGTTTTGAATAGCAACCTGCATGACATCTACTGGTGGTTGACCTCCAGTGACGGAGCTCGCGGGCGAAGGCACCACCACATTACCCAATGTACTTGCCGCTAAATGGTAGTGTACAGCACTATCGTGTTCCGGTCAGGTGGTAATGTACGGCCCTGTAATTTCCGGCACAGAGGCATAACACCTTAGGCCTCAGGAGTGGTAACGATCTGCATTTTGACCTAGGTCTTCGTGTGGGTGTCTATAGGCTGCAGTCATCACTTAACATGAATGTGACCTGTATGCTTGTTTGCCACTTCCATAATATATAAAATTAGGTTATGTTGAATTTTGCATGAGAATAAAATGTTTTTTTTTTTTGTTATGTTAGGAAGGTGGCAAACAAGCATGCAGCTCACATTGATGTTAAGTGATGACTGCAGCCTATAGACATTTACACAAAGACCAGAGTTCAAAATGCAGATGTGTTGCCACCTTGCCACCTCTGAGACCTAAGCTGAGACCCATTACTATCTAATCGGAACACTATACGCCACGCTCTCGAACGTGTCGTACTGGAACTCTGCCACCAGTAAAAGATACTGTGCCTGTTAACGTTTTAATGTAGGTATAATTTTAGCTTCAACTTTATTTTTTTTAATCCTGACATACATTTGCCGAGAGCTTCATATGATTCTGACAGAGAAGAAATATTTGAGCATGACATCTTGATTTCTGTAATGTAGATATATTATGATACATTAGAGGACTTATGCGAGTCTTTTTTTCACAAATCCGAGATATTCCGCTATTATTGCACTATTTCATTCATCATTCAGCCCAAAAACGTTTACTGCTGGGCAAAAGCTTCCCTCAAAGATTGCCACAGCGAAACGGTCTTGGGCGGCCCTCATTCAGCGATTTTCCGCAATGGTCGTCGGTCCTCTATTTCAATCGCTATCACTAAAAAAACAATATCGGATCGTAAATCTTCCATATTAGAAATTCAAGCGGTTTGTAACACTCAAAATGTGATACCTAGGTACAATACAGTGCGCAATGTGCCTAACAACAAGATATTTCCAGTTTTTGTCTCCTAGCATTCCTGAGACTCTGTTCGACATCGATGGCTGCAAGATATTTTATTTTTTAAACGTCTGACGGTTGGCGAGTCATTCCGCTTGATTGGTGAGACCACGCCTGTGTCAGTGGGAATCTTAATTTATATAATGAAGCTGACAAGTTTGTTTATGTTGAGTTTTTGGCGGGAACCTTGAAAGATGCGTGTAAGTACTCTTATTTTATTAAATTTTCTTGATGTATTTTTGAGTTAAGTGTATTGATTAAAGTTGGTGGCATTTTGTTTGATAAAGGCTTATTACAGTGCTCGTGTATAGTGAATAAATAGACAAGTAGTAAATAGAATAACAGTGCGAAAACATATTCTTTCGGGTTGCCTCCAAAACTTCATTGTAAATGTTCTGGTAAAGTAGCCATCGCTTTACTCGAATTACTGTGACTGACTAACGGACTGATAAATTGACTGACTGACTCTGACTTTTACGTTGCTTATTACGAATACGAAATATCGTTTTACTTGACACTGGCAATATGCATAAAAAGCAATGCCATAAAATAAATTTTTTTTTTTAAAAGTTTGTAGGCGCGCATTTTTGATACTAGTAAGATTAAATATATTTTTTTGTATATGATAATCACGTTTATGAGGAAGACTGTAGGCTATTGTAACCTCAGCAGCCATGCATAAAAAGACTACGCCTTGGTCATGTGGTAAGTCCGTTATGGGGAAAAAAAAATGTAATAAAAGTGGCAAACAAGCATGCAGTTCACATTGATGTTAAGTGATGACTGCAGCCTATATACACTTACACAATGACCAGAGGTCAAAATGCAGATGCGTTGCCACTCCTGAGGCCTACGGTGTTATGCCTCTGTGCCGGAAATTACAAAGCCGTAAGAAATGAATGAATTCCTTTGGGGGAGGCCTTTGTTCAGCAGTGGACGTCTTTTGGCTGAAATGATGAAGAAATGAAAGTGAAACTTAAAACAAATTCAAATCAAGAATGTCACTGAGAATAATTATTTGTACACTTATGTAAATCAGAAGAATGTCTCATTTTCTCTTGCAAACTGATAACAAAGAAGTGAGGAACAGAAAAGGAGGTTCTAATGTTATACTAGTTTTATCTTGGAAAGTGTAAGAGGTGTATAATAATATAATAATGGCAACCCATTATACGTCCCACTGCTGGGCACGAGTCTCTCCTCTTTTTTGGGGGGGAGGCCTGGAGCTTACTCCACCACGCTGCTCCAATGCGGATTAGTGGAGGTGGGTGGGTTAGTGGCCAACCCACTGTCGAATGTTTTCAAACCGCCCATAAGGCCTCCGACAAAGTTTTAACGACTGCTATCCATCGATAGCAACCGGGACCGACGGCTTAACGTGCCCTCCGAAGCACAGTAGGATTAAGAGGTGTATACATAATTATATTCTATTTCTTTGAAGTCTCATTGTAAAAGAACTTACTTGTATGAGATTAAAATAAAGATCTTTATACCTAACTGCGGTGAACAAGTAGGTATGTTATTGTTATGCTAGTATGTTGATAACTAGCTGTGTCCCGCGATCATGTCCGCGTTCTTTTTGGTTTTGGCATAAATGTAGCCTATGTCCTTTCCCAGAGTTCAAACTACCTCCATGTTAAATTTCATCACAATCGGTTCAGAGGTTTGGTCTTGAAAGCGTTACAAACAGAAAGAGCTACTTTCTGGTTAGTTTACTGGTGGTAGAACTTTGGTGACAAATGGTAATATTCAGCACTATCGTGTTCCGGTTAGATGGTAATTATCACAGAGACAAAACACCTTAGGTCTCAGGGGTGGCATCGCATTTGCATTTTGACCTCTGGTTTTTGTGTAGACGTCTATAGGCTGCAGTCATCACTTAACATCAATGTGCTTGTTTGCCACCTTTCTTACATCAAAAAAACTTTCACATATAATATTACGCAGTATGGATAAAAATTGAGATGCACGATTATAATATCCTTATGCCCTTTTAACAACATTGGCGCCTAATTGTCTGGGAAAATGTTAAATTATATGTGGAGGTCATGAGTGTCAACCGTAAGCACTGAAGCAGACGATGCGAGGCGAATAAATGTCCAATTTAGAATTTATACATTCAAATAAAAGGCTCTTGAAACTTTTTGTTTATATTTTATTTTCGTCTTTATAGAAACTGCAAATTACATTGTGTGATATATCAAATATCTTTCTATTGCGAAAAATCTGGTGATTTTTGGTTTCCGAAATAATGGACGCATATTTCCGCAACTACAGAGAATAATATAGTCTATGATATTTAAGCTAACGTTGAAAAAAAAATTATGCAGTCCAGTGACCGCGAGTCCGACTCGGACTTGGCTAGTTTGCAAAGTTTTTCCCAAAAATCAATAAAAAAATTCTAGGTCCCATTTTAATTTCATTGAACTTAAAAGAAACTCAACGAAGCCATGATAGATCGTCCACCACTATAGAGCAACACGGCCACCGGCCGACCGGAGGGGAGTAGCCGTAGCGTTTATTACCGATGCAAAACAGCCTGTAATTTTTTTGCCGGGGAGGGGGAAGTGCCCGTTACACACACATACACACACACACACCAGACACACACACCACACACACACATATACACAACAAAAATCGTCTATTACTACGAAACTTGACTTCAACAAAATACATAAACAATTTCACGCCACATTTAAACATCTTGGCCCATTTGGGAGTGCTTGCACTTTAACAGAGGGGAAAGCCTGCATATGGCTACTCCCCTCCGGTCCGCCGCGGCCTGTGGCCCGTGTTGCTCTATGTCCGCCACTGTCCCAGATGTGATTAGCACAGTTGTTATTAATTAATTAAAATTTAAAGTAGGTATACGACCACAATTAATTTATCTAATCAAAAGACATCTCGGTTAATAGTTTACCGTTATTTTTTATGACGATACATGGCAAACTGTTATATCAACATATAATTTTATTTATTGTTTAACAATCGTCATAAATGTTTAAAGTTAGCTGATCGATTCCATTATATTTGACATTGTTAAATTATTACGGAATTTGCGTTTTGTATACCTACTTATATATTGTGAAAGAGGATGTTACATGCACACGGATTACTTACATACTTTGGTATATTCTTATTAAATTAAATAAAAAGAGGATTATTTGTAATTGTAGTAAGTACTGTAATAGTTATGTAATTGACGATTGCTTTCACGTTTGTAGAGCTCAATATTATAATTTGACCTAAAAATCTTTATTTCCAATTGAGGTTATGTTAATTGAACCGAATAGAGTTAATTATTTTAATGTAACAGGTAATTCTCAAGTATCTTTGATTTCACACAACTATATTTTGTTTTCAATTTCATATTCAGGAAGTAATTTTTTGTTTATTTGAAATTGGTGATTGAACGAAATTAGACGTTCCAAAATGTATGGAGCTTGGACCCGCAGCTTGTACACTATGTAGAGAGAAAAAGCATAAAATACTAAATCATTTTCAGCTATTCAAATCGTTTATAATACCTACAATTAATTGTCGGAAGTAGATATATTTTAAAAACAAGAATGTCATAGTAGCAATATGGCGACGTATTGTTGTCATACAAAAATTACGTAAGATAAATATTTCCGATTCAAAATATTGTTTTAGTATTTTTCCATAATTCTACATATTTTTCTCTATCTTTTGATATAGTGCACAAGGTGCGGACTCAATATGTAACTTGTCCTTTAATAATAATAATGGCAACCCATTATACGTCCCACTGCTGGACACGAGCACAGTAAATAGATTGTAAACAGTAAAGTAACTACATATAAAGCGTTCAAAACGGCACACTCACACAAACATGCGCGTCTACGAGGCCTCTAAGCGGTTCTCGCAGTGCTACAGTAGCGAGTGTCGCGTCGAGACGAGCGGTCATGTTGCGATTTGTTTTTATTTCCAAGAGTGTTTTAAAGATGCCACGAGCGTATTGCGTGGTATACGACTGTTTAAACTCTGCATCATCAAAACCGGAGCTATCGTTTTTTAAACTTCCTGGTGATTTTGAAAGGCAAGAATGATGTATTGTTATAATATCTAACATATTTAAAAAAATCGCGTGTGACAGTGTTTGTAACAATACTCCTCCGCAGCGGCTAGACCGATCATTATGAAATTTTGTGTGTATGAGAATCGGTTGTAGTCTTTTTTTATATCCCTAAATGGGAAGGGTGATTCTCACCATTTTTTTTTTCTAGTTTTTGACAGTTTATTTGTTTATACCTCTAAGGCGATACGAAGTTTGTCGGGATAGCTATTTATTATCCTGCCTACCCGAGTGGGTGAGGGGAAGAGAAACTCGCCCGGTCTCGACAACTCGTTGCAGTATTCCACAGATTGTACTGTCGTCAGAACTATAAAAAACACCCAAGTAATTAGCACTCAGTTTTGTTATTTTTAAGACAAAACAAAAAACAAAGATCTACAAGTTATATCAAAATTAAACTGTCTGCCGTACTTAAAACTATAATAATAATAAGATCAAGGTTGGATCATGGGTCAAATATAGAAGGCGGTACTCCTCGGCACGGCACGTATAGTGAGGAGGTTCCCGTCTCCGTGACCCTTACCACCGATAGCTTGGACCCTGTTCCCGCTGCCGGCGGCGCACTATTTTTTAATTTCTTATAGTATATGTTTGTTTTTTTTATAACTACTTATGTATGTAAAAAATATTAAACCTGTGTCGTGGGTGCCGTTGTACACATACAACACATACACAAACACCCAGACCCGAAACAAATATCTGTAGGCCATACAAATATTTGTTCCGGTGCGGGGATCGAACCCGCGACCCTTCGAATCAAACGGTGGTTTCGCACCGCTGGACTAACCGGGTCGTTTAGGCCGTTTTGAGTCATTTCACAATTCGCAACATTTTGAATCGTTATATCTTAACAACTTTTAAGTACTTATTGACTATATGTTTCAAAGACAAATAGTATTTATTTATCCAATACTATTACAGGGTAACCAATAAAAAATAGTCAACATCCCAATACGATTGAGTAAATGCAAAAATAATAACACCATTATTTAAAAAATTTAGTGACACCCCTGTTGCTTTAATGGAGTGTAGGTAAATATTTTATAAAATGGACTTAGTTTCCATACTGTTTGTATCTATTTACTGTTACACGAGTCTCTCCCCTCTTTGGGGGGAGGCATTGCGGAGACATGCTTTACTGTCTCTTATATTCCTATACGTATTGACATATTTCCAAAAGCAAGTCAAGAACAACTTTGTAATTTTAAATCTTCTAGTTTTTTCTTTGATCCTACAACCACTAAATACCTAATATCATTCATTATTTGTTAATTCAAAGTCAGATCTATCTGTTGATTACAGTTCAGTTATTCTATGCTTTATAAATTACACACACACATAAACACAAGACTTGCACTTAATATCCTTTATCTGTCTGTTTACCTACTAATCTGAAAATTAATTACATAAAAAAATTTGGCCAGTTCCATACATTAATTTGTACAGAAAAAGTAAAAAAAGGTATAAGATGACACAGCTAAAAAATATTATGTACGGAACCTAAACGAAAAAAAAAACTTTACCGAAAAAAATGTTTTTTCTAACAACAGTAGAAGCACTCCATAATAAAGTTCAATTTAAAACTTTTTATTCCGGAGTTAAAAATATAAATGTTCTAAAAGATTCACCGGATAATATTTCAAAGCAGTTTGACCGTGTCCCTTTTTAATTTTTTTTTGTACAAATATTGCCACGATCTACGTGGACGAGGACTAGTGACATCATTCGAGCTTAAAATTTTCCTCTACATTCACACAAATAAATATAAAAAGAACTCCCATCAATTTAAATGCAAACAGTCGTAACTTTTTAGGCTTATCAGTAGGTAACGGTAACGGATGCATGTCGTGTCGATGTCGTGTCGTAAACTGTGTTGACCTTTGTCGTGACATTTCGGTGCGTCTGCTGCGTACGAAATGTCAAATCCGTGCCTGACAAAGATTACTACATTATGACGATTAGCTTAAATGCTCTGTAACGAATATGTTTATAGTTCGATAGTAGTAATGGACGGGATTAGAAATTGATGAGCAAAAAGTTTATTGCTTTCCGCGATTAGGTATATCGTGGTTGCCTAATACAGATGGGTAATTAATAGGCACATTAAACTTGATCTATGTTTGATATCCTAGCATTTTATTAGGTTATGAAAGAAAACAATTTGCACGATGCAGTGTTATAATAAGTGATGTTATCTTTTTTTATGTAATGGAGGTAGCAAACAAGCATGCAGTTAACATTGGTGTTATGTGATGACTGCAGCCTATAGACACTTACACAAAGACCAGAGGTCAATATGCAGATGCGCTGCCATCCGAGACTTTAATTGTTATATATCTGTGATAGTTATGACAGGGTCACTTAAGTTGTTATGTCTCTGTAATATTTATTATGGGGCCACACACTTATGGGGCGTGATTGTTAAAAAATAAAAATCTATCAGGCATGGCATGAACCCCGCTCTGTGTCGTAGTGTAGGTGTAAATCAGACAATTTCAAAACCGTTCTTCTATAATTTCGACTGCATCAAATAACATAGTCGGAACTACATTTTAGCCAATATTGTTTTATTTCTTTAAAAGTCTTAGAATGTCCATAATAGAAATGTAAAAAATGTAGTCCTAGAATGTCCATGATGTGGACATTCTAAGACTTCTAATGCAATAAAACAAAATTGGCCAAAATGTAGTTCCGACTATGTTAATTGCTGCAGTCGATTTATTTCAATAAACATACCTTCAACATTTTTTTACCTAGTTCGTACTTTTTTCAACTTTTTAACATATAAAAATAAAAAAAATCATCTAATGTCGTCTATACGTCTAGGCACTTTTCTGCTTCGCGCAGCTCACACGTTAATTTTTGCCCAGAACGTGCAAATTGTGGAGGTCACTTCTCTTTGAGGTGTTCCCCAGCTCTATTATAGGTACCTATGGGGTCAAAAGAGTCCGCCCTACAGGGCTCGCATCGCGATGGCAAATTCACTGATGTTGCAAATGTTGGTTTGGTTGGTTGTTGATGGTTCGCGGGGACAACCCCACTGGGATTGCAAATGTGTCAGGGCTGGCAGCGCGGGGACAACCCCACTGGGATTGCAAATGTGTCAGGGCTGGCAGCGCGGGGACAACCCCACTGGGATTGCAAATGTGTCAGGGCTGGCAACGCGGGGACAACCCCACTGGGATTGCAAATGTGTCAGGGCTGGCAGCGCGGGGACAACCCCACTGGGATTGCAAATGTGTCAGGGCTGACAGCGCGGGGACAACCCCACTGGGATTGCAAATGTGTCACGGCTGGCAGCGCGGGGACAACCCCACTGGGATTGCAAATATGTCAGGGCTGGCAGCGCGGGGACAACCCCACTGGGATTGCAAATGTGCATAGATGTGACAGTTAGATGGTCCGTCCGCTTGTCTATCAACGTGTTGATGTAAAAAAAACACTTTTAAACAGTAGGGGCCTATTAGTCTTAAACAAATAATATCTAATTTACAAGTTTAGACACAGAACACAGACATCACAAATCAAATAATCTTTTCCACGCTCGGTAGCTTATGAAAATTGAAATCAATTAACATAGAAGTACAAACATGTGAAAAATAGGTAGAAAAACATTTTATATGTATGTGCGGTATAGAGACATTGAGAAAGATTTTCGCACCTCTCGCGTTAAATTCCTATTCAGATACGCGTGGAGAGGAAATAAATGTTCATAATTAAAGCAGTAGGTACATTATGTATGTAACCATGTATTCAGAATTAGATACGCTTCTTGAACACACCGTAGATTACGTGTGTTTGTACAGTATGTGCGAACGTAACCGCAATAGTGGAGAAATATTGAACGGAATTAATGTTTATTAAAATCAGTTGGTATCTTTAGCAACTTGGCATTATCTCGTTGTACAATGTGTGATGTGCGTATATAATTTGTTTCTTATGGAAATTTTATGGTGTAAAATAAGTATGATCCAAAAATAATTCTAAGAGAATTAAGTAGGTACCTACAATAACTTCCGTTTAGAAAACAATATACTCGTAAAATATACATATAAGTAATCATACATAATATAAAATATTTTTCTTATTTGCCCTACTTTGTATTTCCATGAATACCTACTGTTCTTGTAGGTTTAAGTTTTTTTTTACGTAATGGAAGTGGCAAACTAGCTTGCAGTTCCCGTTGATGTTAAGTGATGACTGCAGCCTATAGACACCCACACTAAGACCAAGGTCAAAACGCAGACGCGTTACCACTCCTGAGGCCTAAGGTGTTATGCCTCTGTGCTTGAAATTGTAAACGATCCTATTGTTGTACTTTAATCGTGTAAAATAGTTTAATTCGCTCCTTTCAATCAATAAGCGAACCGACATTTACTTGACATTCGGCGCTAACTAAAAATACTTATGCTAAATTTGTTTTGTTACAGGGCAAGTCGGTGATCCGTCCGATAGCGTTCAAGCCGCTAGGCGGGCGGTTGTCCGCAGGCGGCGAGAGGTACGGCTCCACACCGGTACTGGCGAGCCGGCCGCCGTCGCTCATGACATTGTATGGCAGTAAGTATTGTTTTGTTAAGATGCCTGATGATGAAATCGGGTGTTATTGCTTGTTATGAAGGGTTCCGAAGCGCGCACGGCCCCTTGGTTGGTGTAGATCAGAAACGATCTACTCCGTTAAGCGATACGAGCGCTGTCGGGTGTGTTATGGGTGACCGCTAGTGGCAAATTAAGAATGCGTGTTTTCGTGCTTTGGAGGGCACGTTAAGCCGTCGGTCCCGATTGCTATCGATAGATTAGCAGTCGTTAAACCTTGTCGGAGGCCTTATGAACTTACAATAAAGCTAGATATTGCCAGATCAAAACAGTCAATCTATCGGTATTTTGTCTACTGGACTGCGATCTAACATCTTACGTATTAATACGCACAAGCCGTGATTTGTTTGAGGATCCAGATTTAATCACCCAAAAACTAAACAAATTGCCTCAGTCAGTCTATGGGAGGAGACCACTATTGCTACGCCCGAGTGCAATCCATGGGACGGAGACATAATATTATTATGTATTTTTTTATGTAATAAAAGTGGCAAAGAAGCCTGCAGTTCACATTGATGTTAAGTGATGACTGCAGCCTATAGACACCCACACAAAGACCGAGGTAAAAATACATATGCGTTACCACTCCTGAGGCCTAAGGTGTTATGCCTCTGTGCCGGAAATTACAGGGCCTATGGGATTTTTGTGTTGAGGGCAAACATCCCAATAGCTGAGGGGAGGGTGGCGCTGGGAAACTGGCAGAAAATGGTTCTGCCAGTTTCCCAGCGCCACCCTTGGGAGTTCGATAATGTGTCCGGATTTGTCAATAGGCTCGTAAACATAACTAGCAAATCGTGGGTTTGCGTGGATGCTCACTCAATTCCATGCATTCCTTGTAAAACACGAAGTTACGTTGTTATGTTTCAAAAGCCGTACTACATGGGTCATATCAAATATTTCATAGTATATTTCGACGGCAGGTTCGTCGGACGTGCGTGAAGCCCGCTGGTGTGGGTCACCACAGCCAGCGTCGCTGTCCGCGCTGCCGCCCGCCACGCTCTCTGTTCCGCATCACCAACGACACCACTCTGCCATCGTGTGAGTATCTTATCTGTATTATTGAAGGACCTGGCAGCTCAGTTTGTGGCTGCTGGTATATATTCCATCGCTTTCATACCTACGCGGAAAGCTTTAGTACTTAGTGTCGTAAGTAGTGTTTAGTAGTAAGTAGTGACGGAGCTAGGCACTAGGAGAGGTATAACAGCTTAGACCTCAGGAGTTGCAACGTATCTACATTGAGCAATTTTTGGTACAGAGATATAACAGCTTAGATTTCAGGGTCATCTTCATTGAAATCTCTGGATTTTTTGTAAATGTTTATAGGTCAGTATTTACTGTAAACTGTACGCTTGTTTGACAGTGCATAACATATAAATAAATATAAATAAATAAATTGGGCCGTAACTCACTAGGACGCCATGGCGACGTCGCCGGCTTCGTAACCAAGCAGCTAGTATGGAAATATATGATACCTAACTCACCTGGCCTTCTTGTGGCGACGTCCCATGGCGTCCTAGTGAGTTAGGGCCCTTAGTGTCAAATTGATTGCTTTAAAATAATATAACGTGTATACCAAGCTCTAACACAAGCCTAAGCTCTGGAAAGGAATTAGGTTAGATTAAAAGGAAACAACATGTTACAATCAAACAATTTCTTTTTTATTTTTTCATTAGCTCGTTATTTCAACATTTTCTCAAGTTCATAGTAATAAATTCCACGGCACTACAACAGATGCACGCACTGATACAGATTCGCGTCTCGTGCGTTACTGATTGTGGAATCACGAACTGTATTACCAGCTGCAACCGTGTGTATCGTGCGCTTCATAGTTCATTACTCACTTTCGTCATCAAATTAACTGCTGTAATGAACATAACGATATTGATGTAGCCGGTCCTCGAATACCTATAAGTGTACGGTACAACCAGGGTTGCCAACAGTCCGGTTTTCGACCGGACCCGTTTCAATCACACGATCATCTTCAGGGGTTTGTTGACAGTAAACGACTTTTTTAAACACTTAGAAAAACTCGCTATAAAAAGTTCCAAAAGAGAGGAGGTAGATTAGGAAAAATATTTTAAAATGTTGCCACTGTACAAAGTAATATCCCAAAACCTGGGGAAGAAATCCACCTCAAAGAAAAAAGTTTTCATTAATATTAACCGTTTTTTTTCGATTTTGACAAAGTATGATCCGATTAAATTTTTTGTCCGGTCATGGCGGTTGGAAAAGTTGGCAACCCTGGGTAGAACTATTTTAATTTTTTACCGTGTCGATTACCATGATGGCTGTAGGTATAGATGCAGTTTTTTCATAGTTGTAGGTTCCAGAAATAATTTTATTGGTGGTAGAGTTCCTGTGTACTCGGAACTCGGAACTCGAAGGTGTAGGCACCGCATTACCTAATCTATCTTCTGCCAAATAGTCGTGTTCAGCACTATCGTGTTCCGGTTAGATGGTTATGTATGGCCCCGATATAACTGTCATAGAGACATAACTAAAGTCTCATGGATCAACGCGTCTTCATTTTGACCTCTGGTTGTTATGTAGATGTTGATAGGCATAGACCAATGGTGATAAGTCAGCCGTAACTGAAATATGTAAACGGTTTTGTATCCACGACGTTACAATACCGAAGTTTTTAATAGATGAACCGATATGAACTCTAGAAAAAAAAGCAAAGCTTGGGAGACTGAGAGAATAGCAACGAGCCAACGATAAAAAATAATAATAAACTCGGATTCTACTTCACGGATTTTCACGCAGTTTTGACCAATATATGTAATTTATGAGGAAGGTCTGTGTATATAATTTATTTAAGTTTTGTGTCAGTTAATTGGAGTTTAATAAATGTTTGAGGTGGCAAAAAATATCAAACCATCAGGGAGCTTTCTAACCTTGGAAGCTGCCTAAACCTTGAGATATACCAAAATAATGTATAGTGAAATATTTTCTCTTTGGTAGAACTACAAAAGAGTCTGCGATGGCATACATCTATCTTTTTATAATTATTATTTACATCTGTAAGTATGGCTTATAATTAAAAATACTGAGTCTTGCTCTACAGTGTTTTCGTTAATTGCTAAGTGATTGCTTTCCTACGGCATTCGTTTACCGTATAATAGCGGTGAATACCAAGAAGGTAGAATGTAACAAATTGCCACCAAAACCTCTTTTGGCTTTCGATTGTATCTTAAAGCCTATTTATTCCACTGCTGAGTGCCTCCTCCCGATTATTTAGTGATAACCGTATTCGACTTAACGTGCCTTCCGAAATATGGAAATGCCACTAATGCTCAATCCATCAGCGACCAAGATTGCATCAATACGTAATGTTTTGTTATTTTGTAGAAGCTTTCTTATAAACTCTCCTCATCTGTATTTTTCGTATCTGTAATCCATTTTTGATGCTTTTGAAATGTCATTGAGTTGTATACATTGAAATGTCACTGTGTTAGCAAACGAACAATTGCAAAATAACGATAGTACCCAGGTTTAATGATGGAGCTAGAACGTTGAATTGGATCCAAATTTTGAAAAACGTTGAAGCTTGTGAAAATGTTTATATGTTGTATATTATTTGAATAAGAATAGATTTATTATCATTACCTAATACTTGCTGCTAAATGGTAGTGTTCAGCACTATCGTGTTACGGTCAGGTGGTAATGTACGGCCCTGCAATTTCTAGCACAGATGCATAACATCTTAGGCCTTGGGAGTGGTAACTCATCTGCATTTTGATCTTGGTCTTAGTGTGGGTGTCTATAGGATGCAGTCATCATCTTGACATCAATGTGAACTGCATGCTCGTTTGCCCCTTTCTTTTACATAAAATAGATACCTCGTTGAATGCGACATAAATCTTAATAAATCTAAATTAATCGGTTTAGTGGTAGATTGACCACTAAACCGATTTCTCTGACATTTGTTATAAGTACCTACTTTAATGGAAATCTAGCCATCATCAGATGGCATCAGAAGTTTGACATCAGAAATATCAACCAAATAGGTAGGTATATGAGATATGAGTAGATCAATTGCGCTTGTGCCACCATAACGGCATTGAATATGAACCATAATTAAATGTTGTCTCTAATCGTGATAATAGCTTAAAATTCTATTATTCTTTTAAATATTTTTAGCAGCATTTATATAAATAAGTATGAATTCATAAATAATCTCTATTAAATTGCCTTTAAGAAGATCAATAAAATATAGATATATCATGCCGACCTAACAAATTGTAATTTCAACGCACATTACGATCCTCCGTCGTAACACTAATTACACAGATCGCTATCTAGTAAATTAACCAATAATTAATCAAGATCATCAATCTAATATGTAATATGACCAGACAACTACAGCAGCGCTTTAGACGGTTGTATGATTACTTCAGGCAACTTAACCACTTCATTAGTTTATGCTTGTTTTCGAAATTCATTATTGATGGCATAGTTGAGGATTTAACGTATTTTTATAAATCGCTGTTTAGCTGTGAAACTCTTAGTAACAACGATATTATAGAAAAAGAAATTATAATATTAAAATCAAGTAACTATTGATTTTTTTATGTTATGGAAGTGGCAAACAAGCATGCAGTACACATTGATGTTAAGTGATGACTGCAGCCTATAGGCACACAAAAACCAGAGATACGATGCCACCTCTGATACCTTAGTTCTTATGTCTCTGTGATTGTTATTACGGAGCCAAACATTATCATCTAACTATACCATTTGGCGGCAGATTTGGTAGGTAGTGAATGATGCCTGCACCCACTTACTACACTGGAACTTTACCACTAGTGAATATTGTTTTCTTCTTTCTTTCTAAGGTCTTTTAAAATGAGATCACTAACTTACTTAGGTATATCGTTTGGACTATAAGGGTGCATACCATCTTTGATGGTTTCACAAATAAAAGTCTCCCTTCTGTCAAATTTTAAAAATCAGTTGGCACATGTAATAGTTTTCAAATGTTGTTTTCAAGTCATTATAGGTTTTTAGGTGGGCTTTCAGCGTTCATATTTTTAGCAAGTATTATAGGAAACAATGTTACTGTTCCCACTTTAAAAAAATGCTATGAAAATAGGAATCCAACATAACAAAATTTCTATAACTTCTATACAAGTCTACGAACACTTCATTCTACTTTTGTATATTCTTAAGACGTGTATAAGTTACTTACCACTACTTACATATTATTATCATCAATGAGAACATGTTCGTTACTGCCTCAATAAAATAAAAGTGGCACATAACATGACTAAGGATACATTAAATCTTGTTCAGTGACATTTTTATTCGTTGTCCTTTATTGTGTTTAAATCAGTATGTCTACTACAACTTATTTAACTTTACAATCAACGATGATCTCATTGGATTGGCAACGGTTTGCCGATTCATTCTAGTCTGTGCTCGCCTATTTATTGTTGCTTACTGTTTTATACGATGAAATCACAAATAAATACCTTACTGATAGTAGGTAACTGATTTTGACATTAATGTATCAAATTTCTCTCTAAAGGCTGATTAACACACGTATCAGGTATACGGGTTACTAAAGGAGATGTTGCATAAATGTATGGACCTCCGGCCATGTATTGTACACAATATCATTAACAGACAAAATCAATATAAAAACGTTTTCTACTGCATATATTCACTTATTTAGCTTTGTTTGCAGTTACAAAACATTATTTGCAGTTAGAATTGCAACTCAAAACCAAGATGGCGAATATGGCGGGCGATGTCATTTTGACAAATTCCACTAATATTCATATTGAAAATGATAAAATCGTTTGAATTAAATGTGGTGGTAACTCTAAAATATATTCTTGAATAAATTAATTGTATTTTTTTCGGATTCTTCTTTAATTTACCCATTTTTTGAGGTAGTGTACGAACCAGAGCCGAGCTCGCAACATCTCCTTTTAATTTCATTTTGTGTGATTAATTGCATATGTTTCGGAGAATACAGGCGAGAAGTTGAACAATAAAACTAAGACTATAAAACTAGCTGCAGTTTGTTAAGTTTGAGTCTAGTATCTGTCTCTTCTCCACTTCTAAAACTTTTTTGAAGGGTTAAATCATTTTATGGTCAAAATTGTAAGCCTTTTGCATCATATCTTGTGGACTTAACAAGACTCACATTAAAAACAGACATTTATGAAAAATACGAACAGACTATAAAACTATTAAAACTAGCTCCTCATAATCTTATTGAAATACTTAAATGCACACGCTCTAATCCGATCACGTGAAAACAAATAGATGACAGCATAATCCGCATTGAGAATCCTATCAGCCAAGCCAAGTTCCTACATTTTATAATTGCCTCCCGCACTAATCTAGGCTTAACATCTTCAAGAACAAATTTTGCGACGGACAAGTATCGAAGAGCTGTGTAAAGAGAGACAGATATTATAGGATTTAAGTACTATTTAAAGGCAAAAGTGCCATTGGCGAGTAATCTCCATTTCTTGGTAGACAGTAATATAGTTTGGTCTAATCTGATTAGGTATCTTCACATTGCTTGCAATAACATAAGAATATTTAAATTTTTTCCCTATATTTCTTACTAGCTGTTGTCCGCGGCTTCGCCCGCGTGGAGGTCGTTTTATAAATAACTAAGCCTAGCTCTAGCTAGCCTATGTTCTTTCTCAAAGTCAGCTCTATCTCTGTACCAAATTTCATTAAAATCGGTTCAGTCGTTTGGACGTGAAAAGGTAACAGACAGACAGACAGAGTTACTTTCGCATTTATAATATTAGTAGGGATATATAATATATATATATATATATGATTTTATTTTGTAATCAATTTTATATGATGCACTCATTTTGTAACACCCAAGGAAAAATAGTCGATATTGCAAATCCTATTATCCAAGAGTTTGCACATGGTTTACTAAGGCTTACAAAAGCCTTGTTACTGTCTTAAAACAGTGCAGAACACTCTTCCTGTATATTATAATATTGAATTATTATTTAAAGCTGAGGTTTAGCTTTTAACCAGCATTATACACTTTGGTCCCTGTCGTAAGATTTCTCGTAACACTAACTCAACAAACAAGGTATCTAGTATATTTTTTCTAAACGGTTATCGCGATGTGTTCAACCGGTGCTTTGGTTAATCACCAAAGGAAGAGTTGAGGGGTTACAAATAGGCTATAAGGCTTTCCATAATCATAATCTTTGGTTCGGCGTAATCATAAAATTACTGGTGGTAGAGCTCCAGTGACGGAGCTCGCGGGCGTAGGCACCACCGCATTACCTAATATACTTGCCGCTAATGCCGGTAGTGTTCAGCACTATCGTGTTCCGGTCAGGTGGTAATGTACGGCCCTGCAATTTCCGGCACAGAGGCATAACACCTTAGGCCTTAGGAGTGGTAACGCATCTGCATTTTTACCTCTGGTCATTGTGTGGGTGTCTATAGGCTGCAGTCATCACTTAACATCAATGTGAACTGTATGTTTGGTTGCCACTTTTAAAACATAAAAAAAAAATCATAAATATGGGCTCTATAGTAGTGTATAGGTATTCCCTTGACGATTTAACTTACATGAAAAAAGATGTAACCATAAAATAGTTCTTGTGTAGGCATTACTCTTGTGCATTGGTACTTAGTAAAACACCCGGGACAATAAACCTAGCTATGCTGTATCATTGGGGCCTATAAATTAATCATAAAACCATAGTACCAGACAATACTTCTTGAGCATTTAAGAACTTTTATGGAAAGGGTCATCAGTCCATCAATCGAGGGTTTTTATTGAATGGTTTCTTAAAGTATGGGTAAACATATAACTAATATGCGAAATAATATAAAACAATTATTAAGGGTAAAAGCGACTTCTTTACGATATTCAATAAACTGCAAAGTCTATTATATCGGTTGCCTAACTAGCATAGTTGGCAATAGATGGCGCTGCTGCTACCATAAAGCAATGCAATAAATGTGAAGGAAAGATTTGACAAATCGGGCAGGACTTCAGTAGCTCAATTGGAAGAGCGGCTGGACTAGATTCCCAGTAGGCCGCGAGTTCGAGTCTCGTCTGAAGTCAAATTTTTCTTTCCATTTTCCTTTAAATAAAATATATTTCACAAGCATGTGTTAATGCGAAATAATATTAAACAATATATCTAATTCCCCTATTTTCATGGGACTCAGCATTATATTTTTACAATTTATTGCACACAATGTAGGATGACGGTCTTTCTCTTTGTCTTGCTAGATCCTGTAAATGCGTTGTCATGGGTTGTTGAAGCTTTATACTCAAATCATTCCCAAAATTTTAAGCAATATTACGTATTGCTGGCTAACTACTTAACTGAAGTTATACTTCCCAACTTAAACAAGTAGGCATACTACGATTTGAAAAAAACCAAGTTATAATTTAATGATCTTGTATTTTTTTTCGTTCAGTGTACATTAGCACCCAAATAAAAAAATGGCATTTTCTACCAATAAGCTTGTTTTGAAGCAAGACGTGTCGTAACATCTGGAAGTAGTGAAAATCTAATCATAGAATTTCATTTAGTGTTTGTGGAGTCGAGGTAAACAGGACAAAGATGCTTTTACATCACACTTCTCAAGTAAAAAAATAGTACTATTTTTTCGAATATTTCACATCGTCAGATGCAATTTGTTTTGAAACAGTATTACCACAGTATAATTAACACGTTCGTTTTCTTTAGACTGTGGTATTACGATTTAATTGAAGGCAATAGCGATGGTTAGAGAATAATTATTGCCTGTACTTTAGGGATTACCTACATATTGTTAATCTGTAGAAGTAATCTCATTACTTATAACCGAGTTAAAAAAACGCGTCTGCCATGTATTATTATGATAAGGGTTAAATTACAAAGCCCAGCCTTAAAAATAATACAATTTTAAAAATATATTGTACGGAAATGTTTTCTATACTTACTTCATTCTTCAATGCAAAATGAATCCATAGATTAATTTTTCGTCTCAAAGGCTGACGCATGAGCAAAAACAAAAAGTTTGAGGTAAAATTTGGGGGCTCCTTCCCACGCACATATTACCCCTTCCCCTGTACGATTAATACGGTAGATTCTAAAATACACGTCACAAAGAACACACGAGCAAAATAAACGACATTTCCCTCAGTAAGCCCTACAAACCTTTCATGATTCCCAGCGACCAGTCGATCTTTGGAGCACCCAGAACTGGAGGCCCGTTGCGGACCGCCCGTCCCTGCCGCCGCCAACTTAGCAGAGAATATTATGAAATACTCGTAATATTACGTATAGAATGGACACTTCGACGTCCCGCCCGATTTCCCTGCCTCACCCAACCTCCCCCCCTCTTATGGGCGACGTTTGCTTTGGTTTGGTATTCTCTACGTGCTACGTACACAGGTAGGTGCACGTGTAAATGCATGTCACTGATGGAATTATGGCGGAGTGTCCGCGGTGTGACCTTAGTCCGCCACTGTCTCAAAGTCTGATTTGCTAAGCTATAAGGCATTTAGGTATAACTTTAACTCTCGGAGTTGAGCGACCACTGGAACCGCCTGTGGTTACTTAAAGTATTTTCAGCACATTATCGAAGTTATGAAAAGTCTAGAGTTATCTCTTTATATCACGATACGATTACGTTTCTAAAAAAGGCTGTTGTTGTTCTTGATAAAGCTTACTATTACGTAACTTTACGACTATTTCCCGAAGGGATGCAGAGGTATATGCATGCATACAATCATACTGTTCGTTTCCACGATTCGTTCGTGACATTTTGTCACAATAGGCGGTGATCCTATTGCCATCTCCGGGCTCATTACCAAACTCAGAGGGTAGCAGGCGGAAGTTTGCCCTTCTGAAAAATCGAAAAATCGTGATAGCCCTAACCGCCATTCCACAGCGTATCATCAAGTGGCTGGCTATCAATAGTCCTGAGGAAATTAGAAATACCGAATACAAAACTGGCAAAGTACCCATGTTCTTTAATAAAGACAATAATAATTGCAGTTTTATTCTTTAGACATTCACATACCATGATACAGGAATAGGATTGTAAGGCCTACAGATATTTGTTTCGGGTCTGGGTGTTTGTGTATGTGTTGTGTGTGTACAACGGCACCCACGACAATACACGACATAACTACCTACCTGCTTATAAAAACTGGCTGGAAATGGATTCTAAACATAAAATAAATTTTTAAGTTCTTATTGCAATTGTATGTACCTTTATTGTTAATGTTATTATACCTCAATAGGAATTTGGAAGAAAACTGTAAGAATATATGTATATAATATATTTATTATGTTTCTAGCATCATCTTGGAGCAACAATCGTACTTAAAGATGGACAATAGAACACGTTTTGTAGTTTTTACAAATAATTGAAATGTCAATGACTCGATCCGTATGATCCCCGTCCATTAGCTATGTAATTAAAGTAATTAACAAGTGGAGTCGCGTGACTATCCTCGCCCAGCGATTCCTGAATGAGCTAAGCGAGCGCTAAAATGTTGCTTCGTGTTGTATTGGTTCCACTATTGTTGTACCTTTTATTTCATACGCTTTTAATTTACTTGTTTTATTTTTCAGATTAAAAACGTATTTTATACTTAGTTCAAAAATAACTAATCTATGGGTATAGTTCAGTTATTTTTTTAACATTAAAATTACCTATACTGCATGAAAATTGTTTGGGGTAGGTACTTACTTGTACCTTTTTCTTTAAATTCTCAAAACTTTATGTACTTATCTTATAATTATATGAGTTAGATCAAGCTGTATACGCGTCATGAGCATAGGGTTAGGTAGGTTTAATTTTTAAATCGTTTTCGTTACGAAGTGAAATAAACTATCCAAACTGTTAAACCAATTATAAGAGCTGACGTGAAAATCATGAGCGTGACAATTATTTATTTACATTGCTATGATGCAATTGTTTCCTATGTCAATTTTTTATTCGCAGTTAATAAATGAATAATTATGCAACATTTTAGCGGCGGCACGCGCCCAGACTAACATTCAAGCGGCGCGCACGGCGCGTGTGCACGCTCCCTTAGTTTATTTACCAACGTACCGGTACATTTGAATATTCCTATTAATTTTACCGGTATTTTGTTTAACGCGTATTTCGAAGATAATCTGTGAGTGGTGTTATGTGTGTGTATCATGGCATAATTTACTCGTATCGCGTCATTCGATGACTATGAATTGGTGAGTTGTAATTGGTTGTATGAGTGCAAGTACTATTAGTTTAATATAGTATACCTACTTAGTGCAATAATGATCACCTACATTAAGATTAAAGATAATACCTAATAATATACGAATATATGTATAGGTACAATCTGACAGGATAAGTCAGATGATAAGTAAGTATGATCGTAGGTATACGCACTGATCTGTTTTCAGTGGGTAATGAAAATTAACAGCGTCCAAATTTCTTAAAATTAGTGGAAACAAAACTCACGCCTTTCATTGAAAAACCAATATAGCAAATAGCAATCCACGTTCCTTTTTGTAGGTACACCGTGTGCTGTGTTAATGTTACGTTCTAAACACAGATAATGAAGAAAACATGCAAACAAAATTTGACTTCGGTTAGGGATCGAACCTCGAACCAGCCCCTCCGAAGGGGCTTCGATTGCTTACTGGTAAAGCTGCTGCACCTGTTATGAATTATTGGTGGCTAATGTTAGACTCAATTTAAACTATATTTTTAACATCAAGCTAAATTAAGAATCTTTACTTAGTAACAATTTGTTATTTAGTTTAAATTGTGCATTATTTACAAAATATACGTAGCTGAACTATGCTGAACATAAAATCACGTAGTATTTAACTGAATCTAGGTCTATTTAGTTGCAAAACGTTCTGTTGTCACTCATCACTCTGCTATTTCCTCTGATATCATTATCGATGTGTTGTTTCCTATTAAATTGACTAACGTTTCATGAAATTTGATAAAGGTTGCAAATGCGTTGATTGTGTTCAATAAGAATACTTGATTTAATTTTATTAATATGTATGGAATTGTGGGTAATATCATGCCTACGTATTTTGTGTTTTTTTTATGTAATGTAAGTGGCAAACAAGCATCCACTTTACATTGATGTTAAGTGATGACTGCAGCCTATAGACACCCACACAAAGACCAAGGTCAAAGTGCAGATGCGTTACCACTCCTGAAGCCCAAGGTGTTACGCCTCTGTGCCGGATATTACAGGGCCGTACATTACCACCTGACCGGAACACGATAGTGCTAAACACTACCATTTAACGGCATGCATGATTGTTTGTCACTTCCATAACATAAAAAAAAATATTTACTTGCCATCAATATGAACTGTTTGTTTGCCACTTCAAGACAGAAAAAATTGGTAATGAGTGTTATTTTTCATATCAAATGTCCTCAATACAACTCATCATTCAATGATTGTCGGAGGCTGCGTAACAATAGGTTGCCGAGATGTATAGGAACCACGCTCTGGTGACCACACATCTGATTTGCATGCTATAACCGAATAATTATGGTTAATTGCTAGCGTGTGCTATTTCGCAAGTCGCCTTGTTCAATCATTTTGTACAATTAAAACTGGAAATCCGTTTAGATTAACATTATGTGGAAATTGTGGATGGTGCATACTTTAAGGCTAGCAGTCCAGCATAAAGGCGCGGGTCTACCGCAGCGCATGGAGAGGTTGCGTTCGTGTATTAAGCTTCGCTTTTATGTAATTGTATGCGGTAGTGTCCACTGCAACCCACGAAGTGACACATGAATTGACGTCATTGATACATGCGTGACTAGCTCGAATAGGCGGTTACACTGCAATATCTTTGTATTGCAGTGGAACGTGCGTAGCCTCCGTGAGCCGTGCCACGCCACGCTATACATTATTCGTGGGTCTTCATCTACTCCAGTGGAAACATTGACCCACGTTGTCAAACAAATTAATACACGCAGCTAAAATGCGCCGCATATCCGTGCACAGCATGCGTCGCGATGGGCCCGCGCCTTAAAGATAGCACGACGCCATGTCCTTACTTTCTATACAATATAGTATAAAGTAATACTTTACTGGTGGCAGAGTTCCAGTGTCAGAGCTCCGTATTACCTTATCTGTATTTGGCGGTAGATGTCTCCAAATGGCAGTGTTCAGCACTATTATTCTATTCCGGATAGAGTAGGTTATGTGCGGCCCTGTAATAGCACCTTACAGGTAAGTCTCAGGTGGCAATGCGTCTGCATATTGATCTCTGGTTTTTGTGCAGATATCTAAAGGCTGCAGTTACTTACCATCAACGTGAACTGCACACATTGTTAGCTTTACTTTCATAAAAGAGGTATGTAACGATGGTGACAAACACACAGGTCACACTTTTTTGAGTCAATAAATGCAACCTATAAGCCTACCTTTAAGTTATGTTGTCAATACAGGGAACTAGTTGTTGGTCAAAACATACTCGTAATACGAATAACATCGCAATTGAATTGTGCCGCTGTATTACTTTAGCCAAAACACATACATATACCTACACACAGTCACCAAGTGGAATGTAAAATTTCCAACAACAAAAATCAAACTGCTCATTTAACAAATAACTATTTACGAACACCCTATCCTTAATAATCTTAAACATCCAATAATAACTTTGTACAATCACCATATACGAAAAAAGAAATTGTAATAACATAGATGCTTGACTGACAACGCTACGAATGAAAACAACTCATACATTAGGTATATCAAGCAAATGAAGAGCAATTTTCCATCTCACCATTTAGGTAGGCCATTTGATATGCCAGTTTAGTAAGTATGTTTTCCTTTATTTTTTCCTTCGAACCGAACAAAATTGGATTATAAGACAAGCGCTTTTACACGTAATCGAAACGTCATTATAATCGCATCAAACATGGTATAAAACACGCTCCTGTTTTTTGTATGAACGCGCTAATCTGGATTTCGCTACATACCGGATAGAGTTTCGGGGGCTTTAACGTTAATAATATACCGGAATATTTACAAGAGGCATATTGTATAATCTGCCGCCAAATGGTTCAGCACTATTGTGTACCGGTTAGATGGTAGTATGGTCCCCTAAAAACTATCACAAACGCAAAACAACTTAGACCTCAGGTTTTATCGATGTCTGCGAAAATTAATACGAAAAGTCAGAGTCAAACTGTTTATTTATCATTTATGATTTCAAGCATCATTTATGATAATGTCAGAAATTAATAACTATGTTACACTAGCTGACCCGGCAAAACTTCGTTTTGCCTCAGAATGAAATAAATAAGGTGTCAAAGATTTGATAGATTCGAACTATTTGTATGGCAAAATAAAATTTTGGTTTTTACTGTTTCCCCTTCAATTTCTTCATATTTTCTTACCCTACCTTGACTTCGAAAAATCATTCAAACCCAAAATTAGCCAAATCGGTAAAGCCGTTCTCGAGTTTTAGCGAGACTAACGAACAGCAATTGATTTTTACAACTATGTTAAACTTAGGTGAATACAATAGATACACATGACAATTTATAACTGTAAAATTGAGAATCAATAATGTCACGGAGAATAAATATATATACACTTATGTATATATCAGTAGAATGTCTCATTTCCTCTTTTACAAACTGATAACAAAGAAGTGAGGAACAGAAAAGGAGGTTGTACTAGTTTGGGTCTTGGGGCGTTTCGGTCCGCTCGTGTTTCGTCCCGCGGACCGAAACGCCTATAAGCATTTTATTCATGGGGATATTTGGCCCACAAATGGAAAGTGGACCGAATCGCCCAAGAGTTCTTCTTAAATGGGTAGATTCGGTCCAATTATATTGTCATGTACAGTCGAATACAAAGAAATGCTTTCGTTCACCAATTATTTGAGTTTTTTTAAGTGATTGATAATATACTACAGATGATTAATGTTTTGTGTGTGTGTAATATATTTAATTTGATTTATTTGTTTAAGTTTATTTTTGTGTAGGTAATTATAAATAAATATAAATTTTATCATAATACATTGCATTTTATTTATTTTTTTGTAACCAACTGTACTTAAATCTTTCAAATCAGGTATTCATATCGGGTCGAATCGCCCTGTAATAATAAAAATATGGGGCGATTCGTCCCGCGGACCGAATCGACCCATTCAGAAGGCATTGTTAGGCGTTTCGGTCCGCGGGACGAAACACGAGCGGACCGAAACGCCCCAAGACCCTACTAGTTTTGTTATACTAGTTTTATTTTAGTAAGTGCCAGTGTAAACATATGTTCTTACTTTTTTAAGTCTCATTGTAAAAGAACTTATATGTGTGTATGAGATTAAATAAAGATCTTTAAACCGAAAAGGAAAAAGAAAAAAGAAGATTGTATAATTTTTGTATCAAAAATTAACAGAATTGTTTATGAATTAGGGCTCGGGCTAGTGACACTGTTTGTGTAGAGCTTGTTATCTTCTCTCACGATGGCACATTTTACCAAAGTGACGAAAATAGTGTGATGTTGATATACCTAATATTACCTCCGAATAGAATTTTGCTTTAGGCGTGTTGTCTTTTATGATAGCTATGACGCTCTACCATTATACATTGTCTCTTATATTATTAGTAACAAGGTGGTTTTCAAACGCATGTTATTTCTACTTAGTACATAAGTAGCAAATAGAAATAGAAATAGAAAATATTTTTATTTCGAATAGATCTTTACAGATACTTTCAAAACGTCAATAAATCATAAACTACCTAGAGCGAATAACCATTACATATAGTAAAGAAAAATCATATATTAATAGTAAATTAAAAATTAAAATTTAAACTATTTGGTTAAAACATAATAATCATAAAATTTTTCAATTCCTTCAATGATAATAAATGAAGAAAAAGAAAAACTTATTCGTCAAGATCAATGTTATTCACTTAGCAGAGTTCCAAGTGCAGTCACTACTGAGAAGAACTCCGCTACCCAACAAACTCAGTAAGAGCTCTTTTAAATGAAAGCTTAAATCTAGTACAGATTATCGTGAAAAATCAAATAATGTCAACGTCCATAGCATAGATGCAAATAAACTGCTATCTACTAAATGTGATGTAGCCCCTGCAAACCAGAACAGACCAGTCCCCACCAACAGCACCCGTTCACGAGTATGACGCATGTGACAGCCATTGCCCTCCTCGACTTAAAATTCGTTTGTGAAATGTGCAAGTTCATTCAGGATGATGTTATGTTTTCATGGACACTTGTTATTTACTAGTATTTACTATAGAATATAAAAACACGAAATGTTTTTTTATATAATGACGATTACAAACAAGCAACTTACGTGGATTCAAGTGATGAATGCAGTCTATAGAACGTAAAAAACGTAACTTCACGCCTGTAATCCCCGAAGGGGTAGGCAGAGGTAGGTAAATGCATGCATTCAAGCATACATGCAAACACCCACGATTCGCCGGTTACGTTTTGGCCCATGTAACAGGTGGCGAGCATGTTGACATCTCCGGGCCCATTACCAAACTTTGAGGTACTGGGAAATTTCCAGAAAATGGAAAAATCCCAATAGAACCAGAGATAAAGGCTTTTTCACCATTATCTCTGATAACCCCCTACCCGGGAATCGAACCCAGGACCTCAGCGTAGTAGTAGTTGCCTGCTACCACTAGGCTACCGAGGCAGTCTATAGACATCTACAAATCTGCAGTCAAACTTCAGAGACGTTACCAACCCTGAAGCCTAAGTTGTATTTCTCCAGTGATAGATAGGTACCTACCTATGACGGAGTCATACATTACCAATATTACTATCTAAGCGGAATACGATAGTGTTGAACAATACCATTTGCCACTCCACCAGCAGTAGAATAAGGAGCATCATCACGTTTTAGATCATACTTGTAACTACTTCGGGTATGTATGTTTTATTAGTGACTAGCTGTTGCCCGCGGCTTCTCCCGCGTGGATGTCGTTTTATATATAACTAAGTAGCCTATGTTCTTTCTCAAAGTCAGCTCTATCTCTGTACCGATTTTCATTAAAATCGGGTTCAGTCGTTTGGTTGTGAAAAGGTAACAGACAGACAGAGTTACTTTCGCTTTTATAATATTAGTAGGGAAGTAGGGATTCTAGTTTAATTAGTTAATTTTGTTTTACAGAATTTTGCATCGCCATTTTATTAAAACTTTAGTTCGGTACACAAACGAATTTTAAATAGCGTAATTTGATACTCTTTATTAAGATATAAACTATAAAAGAATTCAAACGTTATGAATTAATGATTTGACTAATCAAACATAATAAAGATACCGGTATATTCTCAATTTCACAGCATGCCCATAGATGAAACACCGGTGATTATCGTAAGTTTAAAATGATATTGTTTTTTTATAACAACGAGAAGTTAGTTATAAAAAACAAGATGATCAATAAAATCATTGAAACGCTAGAAAAAGTGAAAGCCACACAATTATGGTGTTGCATATTTGAATTCTAATGAGTATTTTGAACTAGATACCTATATTCGTAGCATCAGACTTGAATTAAGCAAGAAATGCCTAGATGTTTGGTCTCACATTATTCACCTACAAGTATTTAGGCCCAAGTTTTCATTTCCCCCTTATGAGAAATACCTTTAAAAGATACTATAGTACATATACTCTTGTTGACCTTTATACTTATGTACTAGTTGACCCGGCAAACTTCGTACCGCTTTGTATGGTAAAATTTAATAGTTGTTTTCAGTATTTTCCTTGCAATATCTTTATATTTTCTTACCTTTTCAATCTTCTTTGAAGTTGGCCAAATCGGTAAGGCCGTTCTCGAGTTTTAGTGAGACTTCACGTTTTTTATTGAAGAGCTGTGCTCTTGTTGTTCTGTATTGCAGCCCTTCATGTTTTATTTCTTCTGATAGTAATATTTAAGGCATTAAGTCCGCCGTATGTACGATATGCATAAAAGAGTAAATAAATAAATACTCCGTAAAAATACGACGGTCTTAACAGACTTTATATGTTCTTAACTCAAAATGATAAACATTAAATAATAAGTAAATTTAAAATGAGGTTAATTAAGTATCCAATTAACAAACGTTATTTCCTGCAGATTCTGGCCTGCATTACCGAATTTTAATTAAGTAGCTATATTTGTTTTGTTACGAGACTTTCAGAGTAACATCGTATAACTCGTAATTAATCCTAAGTAGAGAATTGAATTAAATAAAAGAAAGTAAAATGCATCTCTTGAATCATATGCAAAGTACAAAATTCTCCAAGCTCACATTACGTTCCAAGATGGAGACCACTGCGATAGGCTGCCACGCTTCGTTGCTAGTGCAAGACGCGCCGTCGACCGAAACCGTACCCACTACTCACCTTTCATAGCCACCTGTACCGTACGCTAAATGGAAGTTAATCGGACCTTTTGTATTAATATTGCAATCATCATACACTCCAGAACAATATTCGACACCGGGAGGGACCAGAACTGTGAACAATGACTGTTAAAAATTGGTTCAAGCTCTTTTCTATCGGTATGTCTAAAGATCAGCAAATACAGCACCACTGCCAAATCTCAAACAATAATCGTTTTTTGCTACATTTTCCTAATCAGAAGAAAGCAAAACTGCTATTTTAATTTTTAGTTAAGTCACTTTATGAAATTTTTATTTGTTACAGTACTTTATAATGACTAAAGTAACTGATCCAGAATAGATAAAAATATTGATTACGTAACAAGGCCATATTCTAGGATACCATGATGCTGACCCACTTTTTTCCACAAATAGTCACAATTATCATTGTATAAAGTAAAGTCACTGAGAGTAGGTAGGTACATTGAAAAATAGTTTAAAGAATCTTCATAATTTATGAGCGGAACCGAAACCTTAATTCAGAACAAATAAAACCTTTCACATAAATATAATCCTTAAATCTTGCACTCAACGATTGCAATGTCAATAACTTAGCACCTCTTACAGAGCCGATTAAAATTGAAGTCATATTAAAACCTGATGAAATTATCAAAGAAAGTGTGCATGCATAATTATATGTAAAATATGAAACCGATGGGCTCAATTGTCACGTTAAAGGCAATTCGGGACACCTTACATGTCGAAATTATTCAAGGGACCCGTGTAAAAGGGGAAACTCAAAAGAAACCGACCATAAACAAACTAATAAAATACTTTAAAATGCTTTTACCGTAAGGCGATTGCAATTTACCACGATTTACAAGGCGTGTAGTCATAAAACGAAATGGTGATAAGAGAATTGAAGATAACATTTTACGAAGACGTGAAATCAGGGTGGCATCATTGAAGGCGACGTCCGTGTGGGTTCCATCTTCCTCTTACTTTCTCTAAAACTAAGTAGTGAAGTCCAGAAGCTAGATTAGAAAGATTTGATTATAATGGCTTTATTGATTATAGGCTTGTTAGAGGGGCTCGGTCAAATGGATCAATTCATTACAATTGACCACACACGACAGTACGGACGGATATTGTGATGAATTTCCGTCAGGGTATTAGATTAGAAGCTGTAATGGTATACAGAGAATCCATTTCTATGCGGCCATTTCAGGTTGATACAAGGTGTGACATTTATTTTCTGGGAACCCATCTTCGTAACCATATCTAGCGTAACTTCTTAGTAAGGTAAAGATACGGATGGCGTCTTGCACCTTAATATAAAAACATGGACACGAGACAATTTCTGACAAAGATACAGTATCTGTCTCGTGTGTACCACGTCTAGTCCCCGATGGGAGTAAAAAGAGAGAGCTGAGCACCTATTATCTCGGTTTGCAGTCAGCCTCTTCAATCATGTCGCCGATTCTGAAGACTCTTGAACCTATCTTCGGACATACTCAACCTTTGGTCAAAGTAGATTGTCTTAGTCTTCATGGGCCTCAGGCCTCTGCAATCATTTGCATTCGCATTGTAGGTATATTTCTTTTGTCACTCGCTCTTTCAACATTGTTTCCATATACTTTACCCTCTAGTCATTGTGTAGATATAGATATTCAGTTGCCATCAATGTTCCCTGTATGCTTGTTTACCACCGTCATGAAATGTGAAAATATAGTAAGGATCTCACTTCGACGTGTCACGTTAGTCGCTTACAGCCATGTTTACAACTCATTGGATTCAAATTATAAAGAGGCTGTAATGATATTTCGGTGTACAATTTCCTTCCGACAAACATGTTTGACCCAGAAGAACACTTATTGGAATACCTAGATAACGGGTTTTATTCCTAACTACCGTGTTGACCTCAAACGGTGATGCACACTATCGCCGTTTCGAAATGTGAATTACTGAAATAACACATTTTGAACATAAAAATGGATTAATCAAATGTCTGTATTGCTTAACGGAGTTGTTGCTTTATAGCAATGTCTGCCTCAAATTTAACACGTAGGTCGAGAATACTCGATTCGAAACTATGTGACATTACTAAACATTTTCTTATTTATACGTATGAAATTACTAGTAACCTACTTCTAATTACTAAATAATTGCTTACACTGCTAAATGCATGGCGCATGCGCTATTTTTAAGTTTTAAACAAGAATTTTCTTGCTATCAGATTGTAATAGTCATCCCACTGAAAACACTTTATTATGTTTTCTTACTTCCCCAATGAGTTTCACCCTATACTATTTTTGTTCACGGAAACTATTGGCTTAATAAGGTCTCGCCTTGGCAACATTCAACATGAAAAGTTTTTTTGGAAATTGCATAATTATAATATTTACAATTGTACATTAATGTATTAATTTTTAGAGTAAATCCTTATATATGGATTTGCCTATTTTAACCCCCTAATTGAAAGTTGTTGGTTGATCAAAAATCTGTAAACCATATTTTTTTCATTTGTCATAAGAAGTCCGTAATAGTATAGTTCAATTATTTATGCAAAAATACAAAATCAATCAGTATGAAATAGGAGCAATAACAGCTTTATTAGGACAACCGTTTAGTGATGCAGCAAAATCATTATTAAGTATTATATCATTGCTTATATAAGTGTCTTTCTCAATGAATAAGTGTATTATATTGTAGATTAGGTTATGATGGGGCTGACATATCCTTCAATGGACAAAAGCCACCAAATAAATTTAGATTAAAAAAAAATAGTATAGTTCTATAATTTTTATGTTGATCTTAAGCATTCATCAAGTTTTTTCAAGCATTTTTAAGGTTGTTGAATGATGTCTTCTGAAAATCCTGAAATGTGTATTTCTATAGTTTAGAAGAAGAAAAAGTATATTAGGCAATTTTTTTAGACTACGCATACTTATTTAAATGTGTACCTAATCGACATAAGAACAAATTTTACCAAAATATTGGTGCTGGAGCTGGATGGAGCTGGATAGTACCTATTAATCGGAATATTTTTTGGCGACTGCTAGCAAGAATCTTGTCAATAAGTACAGAGCGTCAAGGCTGAAGCTGACAATCACCAGTTTTTGCTGATGACTAATTTCTATCTATTGTATAGATATCTATCACTAAAGTTGTACGAATTCTGAGATGTTGTTTGTAATAAAAAACATAATTAGGAAACCTAAACAAAAAAAAAGCTAAGTGCGAAACGGCCTAAACGAAAGCCACCATTTTATAGAATATAACTATGTATGATTGGTAAATTTCCTATATAGGTAATACATACATTATCTATCTTATATATCTATCTTACATACATTATCTATCTTATATAAAAATCTGCTGTTCGTTAGTCTCGCTAAAACTCGAGAACAGGTGGACCAATTTGGCTAATTTTGGTTTTGAATGATCTCATTTGATGAAATATAACGAGCTGTTTTTTGCATTCCAGGACGAAGTCCAGCATAGGCGTGAGTGCGGATAGCAAGGAGCCTGCGCCTGCGCCCTCTCCCGCCGACTCTGGAGTGTCAGAATTGGAGCGGGATCAACATGACTATAGGTAAGCAGTAGACTTAAAAATAGGTTCCACTCATAAACCCCACACATAAGTATAAACCTGTATCGTGGGTAATGATGTGCCGTGCCCGGGAACGTTCCCGCGAACGTTCCCCAGGTGGGAATATAGGGGAACATTGTTTATAAAGATTGTAAAATACTTCCATCATTATTTTACACTTGCCACCTCAGATTTAAACAACATGTTTGTATTTGTACAAACTTATACTACTTTTGTAGGTATATCAGTTGGTACTTCGTCACATTTTGTTAGATGGCGTGCAAATTTTGGTGTATTTTTAAATTTGTAGACTAATATACAAAAGCAACAAAATTTGCACGCCATCTAACAAAATGTGACGAAGTACCAACCGTTATCAAACATTTTGTTTAAATCTGAGGTGGCAAGTGTAAAATAACAATGGAAGCATTTTGCAATCTTTTTAATCCTGGGTACCTACCGTTGTACCTACCTACACACACACACACACACACACACACACACACACACACACACACACACACACACAAACATTCTACCGTTGGTAAAGCTCCAGTGAATGAGCTCGCGGGCGGAGGCACCACCGCATTAACTAATGTAGGTACTTACCGCTAAATGGTGGTGTTTAGCACTGTCGTGTTCCGGTTAGGTTGTAATGTACGGCCCTGTAATCTCCGGCACAGAGCCATTATACCTTAGGCCTCAGGAGTGCAACGCATCAATATTGAAATCTCTGGTTTCATGTACTTAGATGTTTGTAGGCTTTAGTTTTACTTACCATTAATATAGGCTGTACGCGTATCTGCTTCTTCATGAGAGTAAAAAAAGGAGTGGGGCTGAATACAATTTTTTTTGCTATACTTTATAAATGCATGACATCAAACCAATAACAATCTTCACAAAATATATGCACAAACTAATTTACTATCAAATAATTTCAGTTCAACGGACCGTCTCCGGAGTCACGAAGTCCGCTTACGAGCCCCCCGCCTCATGTTACAAACGTACGGAGGGAGATCCAGAGACGAGAGAGACGCAGAGTTGGCCCGAGTGAGGAGAGACAGGGCTCTCTTGAGGCAGAGACTGGAGGACACCGAATGGAGTCTCTGTCAGAGAGCCGGGGAGATCGCTTTGCTCAAGACTCAGTTAAAGGAAGCACAGGTGAGTTAAGTATTTTAAAAAATCAGAAAAAATCGCATTTTGGATCGAGTTCAGTCCCCTTCTGAACTTCAACGGAAGAATAAAAAGATATCAATAACCTGATTTACCTCTAATAATATTAAAAGGGAATAACACAACTGTAGAAAGCTAAAAGGCAAGTGTATAGGAGCATATACTTAAAAGTGCAAATCCGGGGACGAACGAGACTCAGTAGGTACTTAACCCAAGTTAGAAGGCCTAGATTTCTCTTGAGGCAAAGACTTGCGAACATCCAATGTAGCCTCTGTTGGAGAGCCGCAGAGATTGCCTTGCTCAAGACTCAGTTGAAGAAAGTTGAGGTGAGATATTACTGATAGTATGCTAATATTAGAAACAAAATCGTGTATCAAAGATTTTGAGGATAAGAATTCTAGGTATCGTCTTCACTGTATCTTAGAAGGCGACATAAAACTACAAAGGTATTATTTTAAAGATGTTCTAAGATTGAGAGAATAAACAAAAATTTGAAATGCTTGATTTATCTGCGACAATTGTCGAAGACAGTCTTTTAACTCAAGTAAGCAAGCATAAAAAAGTAGAAAATTAATATATTCATTTCTCGACTAAAAAGCGGAGAGCTGGAGTGGTCGTATCGTACAAGAGTTTTTTATCTAACATTCTACATTCGGAGCGCAATGTGAACTAGATCTATGTACCTACCTACCCACTTCAAAGTATATCAAGTCATTTAAAACAGCATAAACTTGTCGACACTGAATGGTTCTAAGACTTAATCTTCAAGGTCAAACATACGGAGGGTGACCCATGGACGAGAGAGACGCAAAGATGGTCCGATACCCCAACATTTTTAGAATTACTGGTTTGGCATACAATATGCAAATAATAACATGGTTTTAGTGCCGTTATTTAAAGAAGTCAGAAATACGAAGAGTGTCGTCACTACACCAATACATTTTCTCTTATTCAATTTTTCTCTTTAATTCCAGAATGAACAAACAGCCAAAGGCCACGAATATCTCACACTGAAAGCCGATTGTCGCCAGTTGAGGGAAGCACTGGACAAGAAAGAAAAAGAAATAATGAGGTTGCGAGCTGAATCGGAAGAAAAAGAGAAATCCGTCAAAAGACTACAGACTGAGGTCGACAGATTGACAACCGATCTAATGGAGAGCGTAGCTGATCTATCAAAGACGAAGGAAGGCAGCAAAAATGAAATAGAGAGACTAAAGACCGAGCTAAAGGAACTTAGACAAGAACTTTCCGACGTGTCTCTCAGCGGTTACGAAGGCATCGAATGCGGCAGAACTATGAGAGGGATTTACGACGTCTGCAAAACAAATGAATACCATTGGACCTCAAGCGACAGCGCCCTCGAAGATGCAGAGGTCCAAAGACTCAACGGTGAACTCCCAGATCCTTGCAGCGATCCCTGTCCAGCCAGTGCAATGGTAGAAAGGCTAAAATGCGAGTTGGAAACGAAAGAAACGCAATTCAACAACGAAAGAAGGAAGTGGTCCGAGGAGAAGGACAAAGTGTTGAGATACCAGAAACAGTTACAGCTGAATTACGTACAAATGTTCAAGAGATCGCGTACCCTGGAAGCCGAAGTAGACGGTCTGAGGCTAGAACTCGAACTCTGCAAAAACACAAAGAACCTAAACAAACACGGCAAAACCATAGAATTGTAATTACACTACCAAATTCTGTAGAGTTTAATATTTATTAAGAAGGCGATGCTTTTGTAAATAAATTAGCGTAATGAGATCCTCTTGCCTTAACTTTAGACGTCAGTTTATTTCAACTTGCTGTTATTGATAAGTTCGTTCGAAATAATACTCTACTGGCAATTGACAATATTAAATGTTAAATTATTGTACATTCACTAGATAGTGTAAGCATAGATATTATATACAAAATATCTACTATTTTACAAGGAATATTTTCAAGTTATTGTAGATACATCAATAAAATATTTTTAAATTTACGAATTGTTTTTTATGGAAATGAAACTCTTTTTCGGTGCAATGTGTTTATTTCAAACGCACTTGTATAATAAAGCTATGCTTATGAGATCAAAGTTCGTGCCAAACGAGCATACAAGCAAGCATAAACAAACAATATGAGCGAACATTTTATAAATTGAAAATCTTCAGGTTCCTGAAGTTTTTCTTGAGATATTCCCGATACCTACTTTAAGAAAAACAATTTTTGGACACAACACTAACGTACAATATCAGTAATAGGTACATCGACATTCGTTTTACAGATTTTCAAGTCTTACTTATTTTTTATTACTCGCAACGTCTCCTTTACCTCGAAAAGGTCTTATGGCCTTTAACTGCTTCAGTGGTAGCAGGCCACTACTATTACGCTGGACGTCCTGGGTTCGCTTTCCGGGTCGGAGGCTATCAGAGATAACGGTTTAAAATCCTTTATCTCTGGTTCTATTGGGATTTTTCAATTATCTGGAAGTTTCCGAGAACCTCGGAGTTAGGTAATGTGCCCGGAGATGGCAACAGGTTCGCCACCTGTTACATGGGCCAAAAACGTAACCGGCGAATTGTGGGTGTTTGCATGCATGCTTGAATGCATGTATTTACCTCTGCCTACCCCTTCGGGGATTACAGGCGTGAAGTTACGTTTTTTAATACAACTGTGGAATGTTATCTTCAGAACCATCCTAATCGCCAATTTAAATAGACACTAGGAAAATCTTCTTGCACATTTCCTAGTACCTGTTTAAAATAATTTTACTTTACCGGTATGAATAATTGTATTTTCACTTTATTTTTTGTACCAATCACTTTATCCTTTATACTTAATTTAATTTCACATTTAATGTTAAAATGAGATCAATGACACTTGAGCACATAAAAATATCTTATATCTTTAAAAATGTACTTAATCTAGAATTTTCTTTTCAGATTTGAGAGACCTAAATTCCTGGATCTGAATGTAAATCCTTCTTGTTTACCATCGTCAATATTGCCGACATTGTTTCTTGTTGTTTTTGATGGCTCCACCTGAAAATATAGCACATTGCCATTACTTTTACCCCCTTATTCATAAACGTATTTTAGCTAAAGTGTTGCTAATGTCTCCTTTGTCTCTTTCTATCCTGCACATTTGATAATGCAACTGACAAAGACAAAGCATTTTATAGCTAAAACGTATCTAATCTACGTTTATGAATAAGGGGGTTACTGTATAATAATAACACCTATGCAACAATAAAGGATAGAGAGGAACAAATTTCACCACTTGTTTGCCAATGAATTTGATTTTTTAAAATATTATTTAGGTGGTAGAGATTATTTTTACTGATGGTAGAGCTCCAGTAACGGAGCTCGCGGGCGTAGGCACCACCGCATTACCTAATATACTTGCCGCTAAATGGTAGTGTTCAGCACTATCGTGTTCCGGTCAGGTGTTAATGTACGGCCCTGTAATTTCCGGCACAGAGGCATAACACCTTAGGCCTCAGGAGTGGTAACGCATCTACATTTTGACCTTGGTCTTTGTGTGGGTGTCTATAGGCTGCAGTCATCACTTAACATCAATGTGAACTGCATGCTTGTTTACCACTAACAGTACCTTAAAATAAATGGCCTACTATCACTAAAGTACAGAGAGTGGTTTAGAAAATAGTAAGAATAAAACCAACCAACACACCTGAGTTACATCACCAATGACTGGTCGTTTCCTCCACTTGTACCACCAGTACTCGACGCCCAGCGTGACGCAAGCGAGCCCTATCCCCATGAATATCACTATGAAGACTCCACCGATGTTCTGGATAGATATTCCATCGGACTGGTCGTCTTGTTTCTCGCATTTCATTGCTTTGGGATTATTGTTCCACCAGTTCTCTTTCAGTTTCTCGAGTTTGCGCTTGTTCAGAAGTTGAAGTATGCTGAGAGATGTAATGTAGGTATAATAATTTTAGATTAAATTAACATTTCAGAAATATAAAAGGCTCCCCTACTCTAACCACACAGGAGCGTTATTATAGGTCGATAATAACGCATGCGTTACTGCGATATCTGTTTTCAGTATATTTTGTATTAGGATGTTCATGTTATAATATCGCCGCAATGGAAGTAGGACGTTGCGTTTCTCCGTCCTGCGATATGCCGATATGAGTTCTAGAATGTTTTGTATCAGGACGCAACGACCGTACACACACCTGCGATAATAACGTTAGTACTTGTAGGACGTTTGGTTTAGAAATAACGGACGATAAAAACGCAGCTGTGTGCAAGGAATGTAAAAGGAATCGGGACGCATTATCGCAATACCGCATGCGATATTATCGACCTATATAACGCGCCTGTGTAGAGGAGCCTTAAACAGTCCAAAAACGCCTTGTATATATACTATAGCAATGTGGTTCCGTGTGTCTGACTCAGGAAATATGGAGATAACAGTCTAAACACCTTTTTAGGGGGAAAAACTATAGTCAATGTGGTCTCACTTTATTTAAAAATTATAAAATTGCGATTATAGACTACAAAAATATAGGTCTAGACCACGAATGTTTGAGTCAAAGTGTTGTTCGTAGTGCTGGCTCCATGGTTACTTAAGCTACATGGTCTAAGTACGTAGGTATTAAAGAAAGAAGTCAATAAATAAAATTCGTTCACCATTTTCGGCGATTAACGGTGACGGACAAATATTAAGTAAATATTTTTCGATGGTACTTACAAAGAGGAAATAATGGACAAAACATACACACATCTTGGGACTAAATTTATTAAAAAGATCGATTCAAATTTTGGAGTAAATTCTTAGGTACATATCCTTGTTACTTTAAAATTAACTATTATCCGATTTAATCCGAGTTGGTTGTACGAAATAGGAAAATGAAAAATGTTATAATCGAACAAAAAACATCATTATTTGGCATAACTAATTAATGTCGAAATCAACGATTCAGATGCTTTTATTAAGTGTCCTACCAACTAAAAATTTAGAAAATATCTATCTATCTATCTATCTAATCTAATACCTTTAAACGAGCAATTCTTGTATATATAGAATCAAGATCTCGGAAACGGCTCCAACGATTTTCTTGAAACTTACAGATTAGGGGTTTTTCGGGTCAAGAAATCGATTTATTTAGGTTCCAGGTCAAAGAAAAGCTCGGTTCCAAGTTAATAATAAATTTTTTTAATAACCGACGACTAACGCCATCTATTGATGAATAGAAGAACCATTAGTCTACTAACGTTAGTCGTATTTTTAGCAAAGAAGAAGTGTTTGATTTGAGGTTAGACCAAAAAAATCAATTGTTTTTATTCATATTTCTTCAGCATGCAATTCATACTAAATATAATTTTCAAAAATCGCTACGGAGCGAAGCTCGGTCAACCAGGTACTTACTTATTACTTGTGTCAATTCCTGGTTAAAAATTTCTATCTTATGATCTTCTTCGTTACCCTGAATTCACTCGTTCAAATCATGTTACGTGCAGCATGAGGAACCCACATCAAAAAATAAATATTCAATGCAACAATTCCATTAAAAAAAACATTGAAATACATGGAAAAATAGATCGACTAGTTGTTTTAAAACAAACAACTTCTAAAGGTGCACGGTACACATTATTATAGCAATTTATTCGTATTGGACTTTGAATGTCAACGCGGTCACCTATTCAAACGTGCATAATACAAACAGTTACTACGGTAAAACACAATGTATACGTAATTATATGCTTTAAAGTTTTGAATTAGTTAGGAAATTGCATGTTGTGACGAGCTCATGAATGCAAACGTAAGTGATATGCTACGTTTCCGTATAATGTTATACCGGAATTGCACTGAACTATGCAATTGTAAAGAAGTCTTAATATAGCAGTTTCTTTATTAATTTATATGAAAACTAGCGGCCCGCCACGGCTTCGCCCGCGCTGCTCTACTCCTATTAGTCATGGAGTGATGTATCCTATCTGTTAAGTTGGATCAAACTGCACACGGTGTCCAAATTTCATTGAAATCGGTTAAGTCGTTTAGGAGTCCATCGCGGCAAACACCGTGACACGTGATTTATTAAATTAAGAAGATAAAGAAAAGATCCGGACGAATTGAGAACCTCCTCCTTTTTTCGAAGTCGGTTAATAAAACAGCGGTTGCCCTAGACATATGTATAGGATATAAAGACATAAGTTGTAACATGTTATCAATGATCGATATGCTACCTGCTGATAGTAGGTAATTGATTGACCTTAAATCTGTTATTTATTTTCATAGTTCAGAAATACTGACAAAAAGAACCAAACTGAAAATAATAATTATTGTTGCTCCTATAAATATATTTACAGCCACGTAGGAATGAGTAGGAATTTTTAAGAATAGTTTTTTCACAGTTAAAAGAGTAATTTTTTCACCTTTTTAAATTGTTTCATTTTGAATTTGTTTTAATTCAATTATAATAACATATTCTGAAAGATGGTTATATGTTGACATCTATCTCTACACTGATAATAGTTTTCCAAAAATTTTGTATATATTAGGTAGGTACTCGTTTTCTTTTTCTTTAAAATTGTAGTAGTAGGTATTATACCGGGAAAAAGACCCAGGGGCAAAAGCCCACTACGATGGTCCGACCAAATTCGCTCCACGTTAGAAGCCACAGTTTGCCAAGCCATCCACATCGCCGAGGATAGGACGACATGGCGTAACATCGTCCAATCGAGAGTTATTCGTCGACGTCACGACCCTCAGCATTGAGGACACACGACGCAAGGAGGAGGAGGGAGTATTATACATATATATTGTATAGTGAAATTAATCCTTTTTTTTCATGCTGTTATACTGCTTGGTGACAATAAAGAATGGAGAATATCTTCTCCACTATCTTATCAATCATTTAAATAGCATATTTTAGCCTGGGTTGCACCAAGATATTTGTTAAAGTTGTTGTAACATTTCACATCCTTCTCTAACTTTAACAGATTTCTTTAAGCTAGAGAAGGATGTAAAATGTTAAAAATATCTTGGTGCAGAGATCTCAAATACAACTAGAAAAAAGAATTATACACAAAGTGACAAAACTTACGCATTATTAAACTGATCTTTCAATGGCGACCCTTGTTGAACAGCTATAGCGTAAGGTTTCCTCGAGAATTCATCTCCAACCATTTGAAGATCACAACTGGTCAACACATGATATCTTACATCCGTAGCGTCTCCCAACCAAGCGAAACCTTCACTTGAACTCTTAGAGTCTCTCACTCTTTGCACTGCCTCTTCGATTGAGTTCGGCAGACCTGCTTCTTTCATAGCTTGCCACATCTTGCTGTATTTGTCGCTAACTGGATAGTCCCATACGGCTAATTTCGCCCGTTCCACATCACTTAAGCTATCGTTCAAGCTCATGTCTTTCCAAATTCTGCAAGTTTAATTGATTGTAGAAATAATCTATACTATATACTATTTTTTTTATATTATAAAGCTGAAGAGTTTGTTTGTTTGAACGTGCTAATCTCAGGAACTACTAGTCCGATTTGAAAAGTTTTTTCAGTGTTCGATAGCCCATTTATCGAGGGAGGCTATAGGCTATATATCATCACGCTATGACTAATAGGAACGGAGCAGCGCGGGCGAAGCCGGGGCGGAGCGCTAGTACGTTATAATGGCGTAATATATTTGGTATATTGTTTTCTGTATTAAATACAGTACTTAATAATAACTTCAAGGTTGAACGGGCTTTATTTAATAAATACCTACCATATATTCAACAGTCAAAACAACGAGTAAATACCTCCTAAGCTTATACATATAATCGTTAATTATATTATTGCTATTATAAATAATATATACAAAATAGATTTAGATTTTCCTCAATTTGATATTTTAGTACTGCATAGGCGAATTTCATATTAAGATGACAAAATCGCTTCTCTTTTAGATGTAGATACTAACCCTAAGAAAGACTGAAATAATATATGTTGATATGTATCTGCTGATGACAGTTTTATGGCAGCAACAATAAAATCTAAAGTATTGTAACTTCAATTGTTTTTTAGTTTATTTAAGTTGCATGGCAGTAATTTAAGATACTTAATAATGGCAACCCATTATACGTCCTACTGCTGGGCACGAGTCTCTCCCCTTTTAAGGGGGAGGCCTGGAGCTTACTCCACCACGCTGCTCCAATGCGGATTGGTGGAGGTGGGTGGGTTAGTGGCCAACCCGCTGTCGGATGTTTTCAAACCGCCCATAAGGCCTCCGACAAGGTTTAACGACTGCTGTCTGTCGATAGCAACCGGGACCGACGGCTTAACGTGCCTTCCGAAGCACGGAAACGCGCATTTTAATTTGCCACTAGCGGTCACCCACCACCCATCACACCCGACCGCGCCCGTAGTGCTTGACCGAGTAGATCGCTTACGATCTACACCAGTCGCGGGGCCATGCGCGCTTCAACTAAAAATACTTAACTTTATGTAATGAAGGTGGCAAACAAGATGCAGTTTACATGGATGTAAAGTGATGACTGCAGCCTATAGACATCTACACAAAAACCTGATGTGTAAATGCAGATGTGTTGCTAACTTGGACGTCAGTTATTAAGTCTCTGTGATAGTTATTACGTGGCTATACATTACCATTTAACCGGAAAACTATAGTGCTGAACACTAATTGAACGCCATTTGCCAGGGTTGCCTACGCCCTCGAGTCCCTAGACTGGAACTCTACCACCAGTAGACATCTACATCATTGAAAACTTACCATTAACTACATTTGGAACTGTATACAACAAACTATCAATTAGGTATAGATGGAACTATAAACTGCCTCAGTAGCCTAGTGGTAGCAGGCCACTACTACTACGCTGGGGTCCTGAGTTCGATTCCCGGGTAGGTAGATCAGAGAAAATGGTGTAAAGTCCTTTATCTCTGGTTCTATTGGGTTTTTTCCATTTTCTGGAAATTTCCCAGTACCAAGTCAACAGGCTCACCACCATGTGCCTAAACGTAATCGGCGAATCGTGGGTGTTTGCATGTATGCTTGAATGCATACATTTACCTCTGCCTACCCCTTCGGGGATTTACGTACGTATAATTAAGTAACAGTTTGTTAAACCCGTCAAGTCACGAGAAAAATATGACCATTGATTTCAATTGTGTCTCCGCCAATATTGGCCTCCGCGAGAGATTAACAGCATAAAAATTAAAATGGGATATTTACAATATTTAAAAAATAAGAATTGTTGGACCCAATTTCAGAAGTATGAAATACTTATATTAAGTTGATAAATACAAGAATATGAATCTGTTCCTACATAAAAAAAAATGTTTACAGCCCAAACATCCGAAGAATATAATAATGTTATCTCAAGATCATTCCAGTTTCACGACCGATAAGAGGTTAGATATAGAGCTGCTTGAGAAACAACAGAGTTATTTTGTATTGCACATTATGTTGAAAGTACATTTATTCACTTTGGTATTTATTATGTTTTAATATGAACATCATATTTAAATGATAGCGGTATAGAGCAACATCGAAGGGGAGTAGCCATATGCAGACTTTCACCTCTGTCAAAGTACAAGCCCAAATGGGCCTATACCTGTCGCCTAGATGTTTATATGTGTGCGTGAAATTGTTTCTGTATTTTGTTAAAGTCTAGGTGTGAGTTTCGTAGTAATAGACGATTTTTGTAGTGTGCGTGTTTGTCGCACGCATTTCCCCCCGCAAAAAATGACAGACTGTTTTGCATACACGCTATGGCTACTCCCCTCCGGTCCGCCGCGACCGGTGGGCCGCGTTGCTCTATGGATAGCGGGGTTGCCCCACACAATCTTTTTAATTGGGAATGACTCAATATCATTACACCCCGAATGGAAAATTAATTACAACCCAGGGAATAGGCTAGTTGATCTTTGTCAATAATAATAATGAAAATCTTGGATTCTTGAAGTAGATATTTGATATAATTATAATTCAGGATATATTGCTTATTATTAATTAAAAATCAACTAAGTATCACTTAATAATTAAATTTAAAAAAATAGGTTTTAATCTACCATTACAAATATATGACACATACAGATTGTAAGCAAACCAATGTCAACGCGTCCATAGTCACTTGCGGTCATTTTAGGTTTGTTCGCTATACTAGTGACGTCATAATTATGACAGAAAATCTAAACACCACCATGAAGTGTTAGTGTTGTTTTTTCTTAAATTCTTGAGGGTAAAACAAGGACAAAAAAATATAATCGTAGCTACTTCCATTGAATCTCTAATAACTTTTCTATATTTCTGAGTAACTATTTCCCACTAAACCCAACAATACAACGTGTGAACGGGCGTTAACAGCAATACTTACTCATAAAACCTTACTTCGATATGTGCCATCCTCTCAAAGTAAGTCATCGCTGCAGATCCATTGAGCGGGGCGTATTGTATCTTGTATTGTTTGGACAGATCGTCCAACGACTCTATGGGAGTGTCTAAGCGAGATACCGTGAGGAAAGCAGCCAAATTCGCCGTGTATGAGGCTATTATAATAAATCTGTTAAAGAAGTTAAACGATAAGACAATTTTTCGGGTTCCGTAACTTACAACTCGGTTTTTTTTTTATTTATTTAACACATAAAAATAACATAATATACATTTTTTTTATCAATGCATTACTTAAAACCACTGAGGTTTATCTCAAATGCAAATCTACGTCAAACAATTTCAAACAACGGTTTGGTAGCGTTCGGGAATCTACTATACATCTTCTCGTCCAATGTCCCGAAACGAAAAGAAGACAACAACTCTCAAGAAAAAGGTCTTTGACTAATGTGTGTTGCCAGGGATGACATTCGCTCACTCATTGTAACGTGGTCGCTCACTACGGGCCTCATAAAAGGCTCAAAAGTCGCGCAGAGAACTATGATCGGAGTTTCCTTGCGAGATCGAAACAGAAATGAAGAGATCCGCATGAGAACCAAAGTAACCGACAAAGCCCACCGAATAACGAAACTCAAATGGCAGTGGACAGGGCACACTCGAAGAACTGAGGCTTATTGGGGCAGAAAAGTTCTCGAAAGGCGATTTGGTCCAGCAATCCTGTAGTGGGGTGGATATCTTTCGGCTGAAATTATGATTCAGGTAAATTCATATCGATAGAGAATAATAGATTCTCTTTTACATTACCTACAGACTACACTACACTACACTACACTACATACACTATTTATTTTATGCGTGTTAATCTATTGTGGGTAGTGTGGGTACCCGCCGTCCAGGTGAATAGCCCAATGGGGCATTCCCCGCATGCACAGCTTCCTGATGCAGACCTCTGTGACCAGACCTAAAATGTCGGAGCTTTACATTCTATACAAACCATTTGATAGGAACATGGTAACATGGTAGCGCTGGACACAGACGAGTGACTAGACAATGTGATGGAGTATATTCCATCGAGCTCCGATTCTAAAACTCTAACACCAGTTGAAAAGAACAAAAACAGACAGTTCTACGAGTAGGTATATCATATTTATATCATATCTCGTATTAATGTAGAGATTTAGATATGTTCTGATACGTAACACAAGCTTAAGGCTTTCAATGGCACAACGTAAACAAAACAATGGCAGTTAATTGGCAAAACCTTATCAGTCACAGCCATGGCCATAATATCTTGGAACAAACAGTCCAAACAGTCAAATATACGGTTTGCTTTCTTACACTCGTGTAGACTGATAATGCTATCTTATTTACACTTGCTACTGTTCAGTGCGAATTAGACATATTGTAAAGATTATGCACGTCATATTTTTTTATGTAGGTGTGCTACTTTTAATAACAAAACGAAGAAGCTACCTTTTAAAGGACTTTAACTTTTTGGTCTCTCTCCGTATTGCTAAATTTTGTTGGCCTCATAAATAGGCTCAAAGTCACGCAGAGAGCAATGCAGAGAGCCATACTCGGAGTTTCCCTATGAGATCGAAATGAAATGAGTAGATCCGCATGAGAACCATAGTAACCGACATAGACCACCGAATAGCGAAATACAAGTGGCAGTGGGCAGGCCGGGCACATAGCTCGAAGAACCGAGACGGCCGATGGGCCAGAAGAGTACTCGAATGGTGACCGCGTACCGGAAGACGAAGTAGACCGATGGCCTAGTCGATCCTCTTCCTCAGATCCAAGCTGCCTCCCCTAGATCTGACCTTCCTTGCTTGTCTTGATAGTTTGTCTTCACTTTATCAACACTACTAGACTGAATTGACTGAAATAAGTTCAATGTTTTACCCAAACAGCCACCAGGTAGCAGCTAGCAGCCTTCCAGAAAGGTTTTTAGGTGCCTCCCCTCCACCCTGCGGCGTGAGTGAGGTCATACAAAACCACAGACACTCCTTTAGCGTGAACTCCCGCTTTTCCTCGTCCTCTTTGTACTTCTCTCGGTTGTTCTGGTAACTATATGGACTCCATTTGTCGAAGACCCACATTAGAAAACTGGAACAAAAGTTATTTATGCTTGAAGTTTGGATGGCTGGAATCACTCAGGTACTTATTTATTAACCGACTTCGAAAACAGGAGGAGGTTCTCAATTCGTCCGGATCTTTTTTTTTGCGTATTCGCATTTACCTGTATTTACCTACATAATCTATACTTATAATAAATCTGTAGAAGTGTAAATTCTGTACATTAAAAATATTGAAAAAATTAATACCAAATGTTATTCGATCGATAACGAACACAAATATGTGATTAGAAAAATTTTTGTCTGTCTGTATGTCTGTCTGTCTGTCTGTCTGTCTATCTGTTTGTTCAAGCATCACATAAAAACTACTGGTCCGATTACAATGAAACTTGGTATGATTATACTTTAACCTTTGGCGCACAACACAAACTACTTTTTATCCCGAAAAAATGTCTGTCTGTGTGTTTGTGCACGCTAATATCAGAAACGGCTTATTCGATTTGCGGTTTCACTAATATATTGTGGTAAGTTTCACTTAACATTTAGTTTTTGTTTCATGTGAATCGGTTCAGAAATAAAAAAGTTATGTCAATTTAAAGAATCGTATCGAATATTTTTAAGCTATTCTGTATCTTAGTTCTATCTTTTAGGGAGTTTCGTACCTAATAGGTAAAAACGGAACCTACGGATAACTAATCCTCCGCTGTCTGTCTGTCTGTCCGTTCGTCCGTGTGTCTGTCACCAGGCTGTATCTCATAAATAGTGATAGCTAGAAAGCTAACATTTTCACAAATTATGTATTTCTGTTACTGCTTTAATGTAGACTCTTAAAATTTTCACAGAATTTTTAGGTCTTATGTTGTATTGAAGCTTCCATAATAAATCTATATACATACAAATAAATAAAATTGGAGTGTCTGTTTGTTAAATTGAAATAACCGCTTTTTACTAAACGCATACGTAGGGGAGAGTCTGGTATATTGAACTGCCCGATAAATTGTACCACCTCAAAATTTTACACTTACTGTAACTTATTTTCTTTTCTGGCAACAAAAAACTGAGCGCTGACAGCGCCCTCAACTACTTGTCTTTTTGTAACGGCCTCCAGAAAGTACATTCGTTTTTAGAGAAAAAAATGTGTTTTGAAAGTCCTTCATACAAATTTTGACGTGTGTAGCTAAGGAGATTACAAAGTGAAAATGTAAGTTACAATTTTGTTATATTTTTATTGATTAGATCTATAATCACCACTTCAACCATAGCGTTGCGAACGTATTATGTTCAGCGGTTATTTTGTGACAAATATTTATTTTTGAAATCTATTGGTTTGGTAAATTGTACCACCGACAGTTGTGTTATTTGTACTGGTACAATTTACCCAACTTGTTGCTATATTTATTATTTTTTTTTTTAGACGAATGATGACCAGAAATAGTATTAAAAAAAGAAGAAGGAGGTTTTGGAAAGATATTGTTGGCTCTTGAAAATAAGGAGATGAGCTAGAATCACATATCTGAAACGAATTCGCTTTCAAAACCAACAATTTAACGTCATGCCAGAATGCGAAATAAGTTGAGGGTCAAATATTGACAAGACAAAGTACGTTCGTTGTTGTAAATGGGTTCACGGAACCTGTAAATTGAATCAAGATAATTACGAAATTCTTTATACTATTATAATATGGTAAAAGAAAATAAAGAGTTAGATCTCAGTACATAAGTAGATAAATAAATAATTGTTGACTAACGGAAATAATATTCTAAAGTGATTTAATCTATTTTCATACATTATTTAATTTATGCAGAATAATGTATAATGATTTTTTATCAGCATTTTTTCATTAATAATTAAAATATAATCAATTTATTTTGAATATTTATTAAACCTCTTTATTTTCATTTATTATCATGTTATTAAGTCTCTTAAGTCTTGGTGGTACGATTTACCTAACCTGTGGTACAATTAATCCGACTAGTTGGGTAAATTGTACCGAAGGAAAGCCTTCAGGGAAACGCATATTGTGTGAAATCCGATAAGAGTATGGTGTTGACGTTGCGGCACATGTTAAATGAGATCCTAAACTATATGAATCAAGATAAAGAACTTACATACATCCATACATACATACATACCTACATACATATAAGAAGAATTGGAGTGTCTTCGACTTTGACGGGCCTTTCACTGGCAGATAGCTGATGTGATAAGGAGTAACTTAGGCTACTTTTATCTCCATACAACCATACATACATACATAACTATATACAATACATAGAATTTGAGTGTCTCCGATTTTGACAGGATTTTCACTGGCAGATAGCTGATGTAATAAGGAGTAACTTACGCTACATTTATATATTATAGCTGCGCCCACGACTTCGTCCGGGTAGATACTGAACAATCATACATTTTGTCACGTAGACGAAGTCGCGGGCACAGCTAGTTAATAATTAAAATCAATAGTTGTTCGTTAGTCTCGGTAAAACTAGAGAACGGCTGCAGTGATTTGGCTAATTTTGGTTTTGTTGAAGTCCAGCTAGGGTTAGGTTTAAGGTGAAAAACTGTGAAGAAATTGTAAAATAAAAAAAAACCTTTTTCATACTTATCATACATAGTGAGGAAAAAACAGAGAAACACACTAGCTTACATGCGCAATTTCATTTAACGTCAGAACGAGACAGGTATAATACCTTTAACATTTCTTAATTAGACTGGTACAAAATATTCAGCCTGGCATTACCAACTCTACGACACGCGTAATCACCTAGAATCTGTTATCGGAAGGTTATCCGCTTGCCGGCTACCGGCTAGCGCCAAGATTCTATGTCAGGGCTTTAATCGTGTTATCAATGCCACAACACAAGATTAACAAAAGAGGTTGTAATTTTGTGATGTGAAGCAAAAAAGTAAAAAACTCTTTCCTTTAATTTACCCAAATACTTAGTACCTAATCTTCTTGTAATAAAATGAAATGATATACAGTGCCGGATAAAGCCGGTGCGGGGCCCGTAGCAAATGTGACCATGGGGCCCTAGAGTTACATTGCCTACTGAAATTTAGGATGTAAATAAAACAACATTTACGAAAAGGAATCGAAAACAAATTTAGGGGATTCCCCCTGTAAGTATTGTGGTATTGCCAACTTGCAACATAATAATATAGGTACCTATATAATTAGTGGTCAACGCTCCCTTTAAGAATAGCTAAGGTGTATTACATATTTGTGTTTTTTTTTGGGCACAGGCACGGGGCCCCCAATAGCGCGGGGCCCGTAGCATTTCGCCGGTTAAAAACCAGATGAACGTATCTACAATTTTGTCAATGTTGAGAAAATGACCTCCATTTCTGTTCAGTTAATTGCGTTTTCTCAACATTGACAAAATTGTAGATACGTTCATCTGGTTTTTAACCGGCGATTTGCTACTCCTGCTATATGGCTAATCCGGCACTGATGATATATTTATACATGATATGTTTAAAGCACAACAACAATTAAAATAAAGATAGGTAACTAGGTAAGAATTTTTTTGTTTGCCTAATTAAAGTTCTCTTTTATACTATGCCGCTTAGATAGGTGTTGTAAAATGGAGACAATTTAAATATTTTATTAAACCGCCGTGTATTTTCTAGACTAATAAATGTAAACAGTTTCTATCCTCAACAATTGCGATCATTCGTAATATTGTACAATTCGGTACCTACCTATGTTCAGAAAAACACCTATTTTCATCAGCGCGGTAAGCGCTACGGCAAAATCCTGTATTTTTTTGCATTCACAGTGTTCATTCTTTTTATAGGTACATGATTGTGTCAACTAAGAAACAAATTAAATATGAACAAAGAACCGACCATCAATTATTATTTTTTTCACTAAATCAACGATCAACCTCGAGGCAAACCGGTTGGTTTATTGAATGTCACGCAACTTCATCACTAGATGGCGTTGGTTGTTAGGTTTGTACATTTGGTCTGTGGGTTTGTATAACCAAGAGATATTTATGAAACTGATTATTTTTTCTAGTACCCAAATACTCATAACGTCACTCAAATCTAAGTGGGACTTAAAAGTGTTCTGTCTTTATAAAACACGTTCAAATGATAGAGATAGCGCACATTTGAGGATTGCTTAAAATTGAGTGACGTTTGAGTATTCGGCCATTAATCTGTTGTATTATGAGGTAAACAACAGATTTCGATAACAAAATCGTTATTTAATCATCTATCCATAATAAATAGTGAATGTACATACACATTGTACACTAAGGTGTACAATGATGGTGATGGTGAAACATGGTGATGTGATGTTGGGTAAGTAGGTACCTACGATGTAGGAATATCAAAGTCAAAAAAGAGGCGTGCGACGTGCAATATGCGGCCAACCCTATCTAATAATTATCCGCAATTTAAGTGAGGTACCAACCTATTTATTTTTTATAATTAGGGAGAAATTAGTGCTATGATATTTTCAGTCTACATGCCAACTCGGATAGAATGTCTTTCTTTATCCATTGAAGTATAATGTTCCTACATTCTTCATCATTATCAATCATCATCATCACATAAGGAGACGTCAGAGAATCTACCTGGAAGATCTGCATCAATATTGAGACGGTTCACAACAATATAGTGTACCTAGTTAGTTTTATATAGGTTTAATATTGTACGCTAAAGATTTACGCCAAAATCTGTGTTAGGTGCAAAATATAATCTATTTTTAGATTGAGGTTATTCAGGGCTAGAGGTCAGTCGATTAGATGACGTTATCCTTAATATTTGCAACCGCTGCCGCGCTGTAATGGCTACGCGAACTATGTAATCCGTATATTAAATCCATAAGTAAGTAGGTACCTATCACTTTTCTCATAGAAATACGAAAGGAACTCTGTCTGTCTGTGTAGTTTTGGTAAGCTTACATCGGAACCCTTAGAAATGACAATTAGGGCAACAATTATGTTTAATTTCTTTTCAGTTTACAGTTGTACAAAATTGACGCAGGTATGTAGGTATTAAGTTTAAAATAAAACTAAATAAACGCTCTGACAAAGAAGCAGAAGGCAATTACCTAGTAACAATTCTATGCCTAGTAATAATAAAACCTCCTCGCGAAATATTAATGTAGCAAAGCTGGCTACATTTATAGCAGTATTATTACATATCCTCAGGCTATAGCAATTCAAGAGTGTGGCCGGAGCTTGATTGTGGTTAGATGTAACAATGTGTACAGATAAGGTGTTGCAATGTGCGTGCCTTACTATGCGACCAGTTACGCGTACGCTCTCGCTTGCACACATAAAATACATTTACAAATACATGGACACGTCTACACCACATCCAACGAAAACTGCGCTCGCTAATTGCAAAGACTTACCTATATTCAATCTAGTATCCGCCAGAGGTGTGTAATGTGTGATAATTCATTAATTAATTTTAAGGACGTCACGGTCGTTTCCATTTTAACTCTATTGTTAAAACTCCAAACGAAAAACAGAAAAAAATGAACGATTCATAATGAGCCTAAATTTTGCATTTGTGCTATAGTTAGCAATGGAAGGAATAAACTTATGGTAGATGTCATGTTCGTAGTGATGAGGTCAAGTGCGAATCAAATATTGGATAAAATTGTTTTTTTAACACAAATTGTTTATTCAATATATTTGTAACGGACGTTTAAGTGGTTACGAAACACGTTTTATTGATATTATTATAGCGTTGAGTGGTATAGACGCCGAATCCACAAAGCTACTAAAAAAAAAACACTTCGTGACATAAACATAAAAATAGCGATGTGTCGTTTTTAAGCGGAATCTGTTAATAAGATCCCACCAAAAACATTTTCACACAAAATGTTGTCAAGACGAGTCTAGTTTACTTATCCTGTGAAAAAGTTATCAGATATCGTATAAAGCGAAGCTCCAAAACTACACACTCTAAACCTACAAGCCCTAACTTCACCAACTCTACCTACACTAGGTATATGCGCCCTAACTTTACCAGACCTAACTTCACATACTCTACATTCTAGTTAAAACGTGTGGCTTGGCTGTTGTGCTACCATCACGTAGATTTCATAGGCATTCGTAATCTTATTTCTTGAGTTACGAAACGGCCAAGCCACACGTTTTAACTAGAATATAGAGTATGTGAAGAAAGGTCGCTTAGCTCGTCTTGACGGGGGCACTGCTATGTCCCCAGATGTCAAGAACTTCCTGCTGCAGTACCTATACAAAACAGTCACTTTTTATGTTCTTCCATATTAGGAACTGACATGTATGATAAGTACACATGGGCACCTTATTCACAAGGAATAAAAGCTATATTTTATTGTTTTTGTATAAGCGCATAGTCTTTTGATTTATCTGCCTATAGGTAGACATTGACGTATAATATATAGGTATGCGGCGGTCATACGCAATGACCTATACATACATATTATTATTAAGTATGTATGTGTCCACAACAGTGATGCTTTTATGTTGTTAAGTAGATGGCAAACGGACAAGTTAATGTTCTAGAGATGATAGGTATTATACCCAGCAGGTTAAATAACTGCTCTGTGATAGTTATATGATTACGTGTAGGTAGAGTTGTGAACCAACATTTAGCCTGGGTCACACCGCGGACACTTTGCCAAAATTCCATACAATCGCTTAATTTGGTCTCTATTACACAGACATCAATCAGTGACGTGTATTTACACGTGCACCTGTGTGCGTAGCACATAGAAAATATCAACCGTCGCCCATAAGAGGGGAGGAGGTTGGGTGATGCGGGGAAATCGAGCGGGACGTCGAAGTGTTCGTTCTATACGTAGTATTATTACATATTCTTTGCCTGGGTTGCACCAAGATATTTGTTAAAGTTAAAGTTATTGTAACATTTCGCATCCTCCTCTAACTTAAAGAAATCTGTTAAAGTTAGAGAAGGATGTGAAATGTTACAATAATTTAACTTTAGCAAATATCTTGGTGCAACCTAGGCTTTAAGTTTTAATTTCTTACTTCGCACTACCCGCCATATCGGAATAACACTTTCACCATTCTCTTTTTATGGTGCTGTGAAATGCTGATGAAGGTCTGGCTGACAGTAACATGTTCAAACATTTTGTGAATTATGATTTTTGGATGATTTGCGGTGGATATATACCTATCATGTACTAGGTATGTACTATTACAACATTTTTTTAAGTATTTATGTTCCAAATACGAGCATTTGCTTCTAAAACCATACAAAAAAGCTGAAATTACTGTCATGTGTAACAATTAACACACAGTGCGGATCGATAATAAAAAAAAATACATTCACAATGATTACAACATTATGATGTTATATCTTCCTCTTAGAAACTGCGCTTATTATACTCAAGGCTCGGTATTATACTGTACTTCACGCGATAAATCTTACAATAATAATACTAATAATATCGTAACCAATCTTGATTACGCACATTTCTCGATAGGCACGCAATAAAAAAGAAATAGGGCACGTCTTGTTTAAAAGGAATTGTGGGCAGATGCTGGCGAGTGATTAGAACGGTTGAATAATTTAGATTTATTGCACATATTTTCATACGCAATATCTTTCTATCTGACCGAACGTGAGCTAGGACATATGAACATTGATTGCAGAAAATAATATGTCCTTCAGACCGAATTTCGGTCACGGCGGCCAATCTCAATGGAGTACCTATAACCAACTGCGCAGGAGATACTATATATAGCACAAGTATATGCGCAAACGCATTTGCACTCCCTATTCCCTCACTCGCATAGGCCGGTGGGACGGCAATTCGACACGACCGAAAAGAGATCGGGCGCAGGACCTACGGCTTTACATGCTCTCCGAGGCATTGATACGAGACTCCGAACTAGTACCAGGAATTTCCTTACAGAAAAATCCCAATAACAGGCTTTTTCCGACCCTGAGGAACGAATCTGGGACCTCAGGTTACAGCATCGCGATTGCGACCAGTGCAGTGGTCCAATTAGGTAGTCGAAGCGGAAAATATACATCTTTTATTAGCATTGATACCGTTTAAACTTACTGCAATGAGAAATTAAATATCTATACAAGCGATTACTTGGGTAAGTTATAATATAGATTTACTAGACAATGTAAATGTTCGTTATCCATGACATTTCGTAGGACGATCGATAGAGCGATGCCCACCCGAATCCATTATTTCTTATCTGATTTTATGGAACGAGGTCAAATTATGAGTTCAACTCTATTCAATTTATCACTGACCCTTAAGATTAATGCGGGAAAACAGATGCAACGCAACATTAATGATAATCCTCCGAAGATAATAAGAATAATATCAATTAGGTATACAGGGTTAACTGAAATCAGTACATCACCTCTTGCAGGAAGCCTCTCTATTAACCCTGTATAGTTAAAGTAGAGGAGCCCAAGAGGGGATTTTTGGATTTACTCGAGCGCGTCTAATTGAAATCTCTAATTAAGATACCTACCTTGCAACCTGTTAAGAACCTCCACCAAATCTAAGGTTTCTACCTATATAGAGCCGAAGCCTTAGGGCTATCGCCACGAGTTTGCCTCACTTTCAAACTGTCCAAATTTTGGATGGGAACTTCGATTAGGTTTACTTAACGTCCATTCTGGGTATTCGAAAGTCTCGAGTAATTTTTCCACCTTCATATTTGAAAGAATCAAATCTTTTGGCAAAGAGCATGGCATCAACATCATGGTCTAGGATCAGTCAGATATTCTATTAAGTTTTACCTGAATCATGACGGTTAGTTACTTTACATTATGTACCTTCTAAATAATATATGCCGAATAGGCCACGCGGCTTCACCCACCCGGTAACTAACCGGGGAACTAAAGAATACTAACTTAATCAAATATTGCAAGAAAGTTTCATATAAATCAATTCAGTCAGTTATTTTACCTTGAAAGTATGTTGTATTGTAACAGTTAGCTGTTAAGATAAAAACCTAAATACATACATGAGTAGTTTCGGAGCAAAGCACAATATGCATGCAACGAGATGCAGCGTCAATATGAAGCCTAAAATAAAACACTTAGGAAATGCGTCAATGTAATCCTTACCAATGCTCCGTGAACCCAATTAATACAGTGTGGAGCGAAACGAAACATACATATAATTATAGATGTATAGTTAGATCCAACCATTATACAGAGAAACACAACTCAAAATGAAAGCATCATCCCCCGATTGAAATAAACAAGGGTGTCGTTCTTTCAGAGGGTTTCTCCCTCGTGCTAGGCATCTTTCAAAATGACAAATGAAGGGTACAAAGCATTCGGGTTGGTAATTCATTAACATATTCAAAAAATCTTTTGCTATAACACAATTGCGTAACCGATCTAGCCAGCCAGGAATGCAGAACTACCAAAATATTTAACGAAAGTACAAATATTATTACTTACACATGACACGTTCTAGTTTATCTTACACGAAAATATCACGGCCCAAATGTATTGGCAAAGAAACAAACAAAAATTAAAAGATAACAAAAGAGCAATGCACGATAAGGCGACGTATTCTCGTGTTGTCTTCGCTCAAATCTAAAAATATTGTATCACTCACCTCGTAAAAAAATACGCCGCCAAAATGGAAAGCCAGACGTCATTCTCTAACACCGTTAGAAATTTGAACAACGACGTCGGAGTTCGTGGCAGTTTCATCAATATTGTTATCCCAACCAAATCATAATAAGGCACTGTGAAATCTACCACATTTTCTCTCTCTGCCATCACCGATAAAGAAGTTAGACCAATGTCCGCTCTCTTTTCTATAAGCTCCTTTATAATACCGTTCCAGTTGCCATTTTCATCCATTGTACCAAAATTTCCATCTGGTGATAGAATTATCTCATAATCGAATTTAACAATCTGACGTATCTCCTCGACAAGATCGATACAATAACCTTTAAAACCCTTAGGAGCATCATCGTCTCGTATTATGAATGGTTGTTGCTAGAATGAGAAATAATCATTAAGTTTTTGAGCTTCGAGAGGACGTTATCGTCCGCATAACACATAGTAATTCAATTGTCATATTTTTCTCGTAGCTCAGTCAGATTAAACACCTCTGAAGTTCTAAACAAATTGACTTGGTTAAGGGAAACGACTGAATTATGGTTCGAAACTGAGCATGAAAAATGTGAGTTGGTTATGTAATGATTCAGGTGAATATTATATGAATATCAAACTTGAATATTTTGAAACGATAAATAGGTACCTATGTAAGAAATGTGCTTTGTCAATACCTGTAGTCAGAAATTTGTAAAAACGAAAAACTCCTACCTCAACAGTGACAATTCTGTATACTAGTTGCGCAGAATAATCGCTCATATTATCGGGGTCGCTGAGCGATAATGGATTGGCCAGGCCAGCTTTCCAAGAACCCAAAGCCTTACTGCCTATAGAAGCTCCATCCTTAACTGTCACAGCCGACAAATCTGTACTGAATTCCATATAACTCCTTCCATTCATAGGGTCATCTTCAGGAATGTAGAAAGGAGCGTAGGTTGGAGTTTCTTTTATCTGAGTCAAATTTAAATCTTACAATGATATTACAGTACTCAACTGCTTCTTATTGAATGAGAATAGCTACAGTTAGGAACCAAATCACACATTTAAATGATTTGAATCTGTTCAAATTTTCAAATCAATTAATGAATAAGTCTATGTGCGTAATTTACCTCCTGAAACGCTGCTTTAAGGTCCAAGGTCCTGTTAGGTGTATTCTTACCGTCGTAATCGTCGCACGTTATGTATTTCATGTCGTTTGGCCACTTGCCAGAATCCAGCAGTGATCTGGAAATTCATAAAAGCGAACTCTCATGGAATAAGCCAGGTTATTATTAGACGATCCACATTGCACGCGGTGAACTGAAGTCGGTGAGATCAAGTACACTAGCACTAAAATTAGTAAAGGTTATTACTTGATAGCTAGAAAGGTTCTCAGCGACAGATCGAAATAGAACGCAGATGTGATCTCGGGCTCGCCGTTCATGCTGTATGTGGTCTTGATTTTCCCTAATCTGTCCCTGCTCTTGGCGTCTGGAGTCGGCCGCATATAAACTATCGTCGCGTCCTTGCACCCGCAGGTGATGTCACCTTTATCGAGTGACAGTGCGAACCACGCGGTTTTTCTACCGAAATACTGATTCTCGTTGGCCGCGTCTAGAACATTCTTTATCGTGCGCAGTGAACCGATTACGAAGAAATTCACGATGTCCAGCTCTCGTAGACTTCTCAACTGAGTTTTTATTTCATCTTTGCTGAAACTCTTGACTGGGGTGATCACGTGTCGAGACGCAATGTTTTGTAGAAGGGACTTGTACTTATGATCCATTACTATAAGGAAACAAATTGTTAGGAAGTACTTGAATAAATGTCTACCTACTTGATAGACGGGGTTACAACGATTTGATTCGAAATGAACTACCTGATATTTTATAGTTACAGACGCATTAGAATATTTAGGTTGTATCTACACACGAACAAGTTTTTTCATAAATTATTTATCACAAGCTCGGTTAACAATTCTGTCCATTTACAAGTCTTGGCACCCAAGAATCGAATACATAATACAAACCAAAGTTTTCATCGAAAATGATGGCCGCGTTGGTGATGTCTTGCTTGGTGACAATAGCACGAATGGATTCAGGTAAGATGTCAGCAGGTGGCATTACTTGAAGGAGGAACTTCGTCTGGTTAGCGTTTAGTGAACGCCACTGTCGCAAGTCGCCAGACTGACCGAATGACCCAGAAATTGTTGGCAAGCCCAACGCTGATGTGAAGGACTTTATCGTTTCAGAACCGACTCCGGTCATTGTGAAATCCAGGACCACGTGTGGTGTCTTCTTAGCAGATAACATGTCATTGTATTTTCTGCAAACTAAAATTCTAAGGTAAATGACGACCCGGTTAGTCCAGCGGTGTGAGATGACTGTTTGATTCGAAGGGTTCGATCCCCGGGATAAATATTTGTATGATTTACAGATATTTGTTTCGGGTCTGGGTATGTGTTGTATGTGTACAACGGCACCCACGACACAGGTTTATACCTACTGTGAGGGGGGCTGTGAGAGTAAGCGTATTTTATTTTAAGGTTACATAAAACTGAATGATTCTGTACCTTAGGTACGGGTGCTCAAATATATATTTACCTAAACCTTGCTATAAATAAGCCGTTTATGCGACTGGGAACTTCTATTACTAGGTATTAATCATTGATATTTAATGCAAATAAAATTTACAGCAGACAGCTATTGAAATTCCATTCACTGGACTAGAATATCTTGGTTCTGCTCATTATTGCGGCCTTTAAAACTATGGCTGGGCAGGGTTTGCCCTTCCTTCTTAGCACACCGCGGACACTCCGCCAAAATTCCATACAAACGCTTAATTTGGTTTCTATCCATCAGTGACGTGTATTTACACGCGCACCTGTGTGCCTAGCACGTACAAAATACCAACCGTCGCCCGTAAGAGAGGAAGGGGTTGTGTATGTTATATGTGCAAATCGGGCGGGACGTCGAAGCGTCTATTCTATACGTAGTATTATTACATATTCTCTGCTTCTTAGTTATAGTTTCATCAAAGAATGTGAAGAAATTTCTATTCTACCAATTGAACAAGAAATGCCATGAGGATAACTGTGTACGAGTGACTCTGTGTTTGTGTGTGTACTACTTATATAATGATTTTAAATAAGATTGATTGTTTCAGAAGGAAACCAGTCTATCAAACTAGAGAACACCAGTTGCGAATGTCCTGAAGTATGAAAATCAAAAATGTTTCTTTAATATATATGTAATGCTAATTACGTAATGAACAAATTAAAGGTTAACGAAACTTACCATTCTCCAAAAAGGTTTTTGCATCCGAACGATTTCCAACCACAATGACCGGATCTACGGCTAAACCTAAACTTGGGTTACGACGAACATACTCTTTTGCTACTTCAAATGCTTTTTCGGCCAATGCATTGTTTTCTTCGTTAATTAACACTACAAAGTATAAATGAAAATTTAAAGTACTTTTTCAAAAAAATCGTGTTTGATACAGTACGAACGAAACTTAAACTGTCAGTGAGTAAAGTTGCCTGCGTAAGCTTTGGGCCAGTCTCTTAGCTCGCAGCGAGCATACAGACGAGAAAGTAATCTTGTTTCGATATTGGAAAAACGAACTATTTCCACATTTTCCTCCTCGCGTATCCACCTTCTACTTCATAAAATTACCTTCTTCGCATCAGCTTGTACATAACTTCACAGACGAATTTAAGTTTTGAGTGTACTGTAGATACTAAAATCATCTATACTGATATTATAAAGCTGAGGAGTTTGTTTGTTTGTTTGGTTAAACGAGCTAATCTCAAGAATTACTGGTCCGATTTGTTTTTTTTTTATTCTTTCAGTGTTAGAAAGCCCATTTATCGAGGAAGGCTTTAGGCTATAAAACATCACGCTAAAATGAATAGGAAAGGGTAGGTAACCTTGCAACCGCGCGAAGCCGGGGCGGGCCGCTAGTCATAAATAATTTACAGTAATGACAAAACCACTGTCGGCGTCTGAATCATAGTCATTTTGTTTGTGAGGATACTAAAAACAAGGTGACTACATAACTTGGTCAATACTAAAACACTAAAATTAAATTTAAGATTTTTCAATGCGTGTTGGGAACTATTTGTAGGTATATATTCGGGAGGGGGCGATGATGGAGCTTCTTTGCCCTGGATCCACCAACTGTCGTCATAACTTGGAAACTTAGACAAAATTTACTCAGTCTGACTCAGAGTTGAGTTCTGACGTGATTCTGACTAATCAGTTAGCAATTTGAAGAGATAGGTCACCGCAGTTATCAATGTCTAAAACGACAATATATTTATAAAACAAGAAAGATTAGTTACTTATTGCTTAAAATCAGTGATCATTAGACATAGGGTCGTTTCGCCAGTTCGCCGACCGTCGCCAGTTTTCGACTTTTTCATCGACTTCTTGGACTAATCGGTACAAAATAGCATTATTAACAAGAATGGGAACTTAACATAAATACTGTGGCACCCCAAATAGTTCCGTTGTACATAAACAATATGCACGTTTGCACACAGAATATGGCACAAAAAAATGTACAAGTCTGTGGTTCGCAACAAACACTATCAACGCGTGCTTTTTTGCAAAAAAAATAGTGACGAGCCTCACAGTGCGTGGTAAGTTTTTAAATGTAATTTTGCGTTTTTTTATTTGTTTCTTATTTGTATTGATATACAATGAGTCTTGATATTTATTAAAAATAAGTCTTACTTCATATTTCTTTGGAAAAAATATAAAATTGAATGGTCGGTAACTGGTTACCTTGATTTCGTAAATACCTACTTCTCGACCGTCGCGGTCGAAAACTGAGGTTGCAGAGTCCAGTTATGTTGCCTCTTTTTTTACATATTCTTAAAGAAACTACTAAACCTAATATTAAAATTGAATCTTATTCATACCAGAATAGTATCAGCCAGTTTTCGACCGGATGATTTCAAATATTTTAAGAATATCGCGTATCGTAAAAACATCTTGGTCGAAAATGGGGTATGTAATAGCTTTATGCCATATTTCGACTACAATAATCGAAATACAGTTTTGAAGTTTAAATTATATCTTTTTGTACAAGAAACACGTCACATAGGTACATCACACGATGTATTTTGACTCGAAATCTATTTAGCTGATAAAAGGATAAAATAATGTATTTATATACCCATAATTTTTGGTCAGAATGTGGCTGTGACGTGCTTGTTTTCGACCTCAGTAATGAATATCGGTAATGATATTGTTGGAAAATAATCTTTAGTACTATTAATAAATATTGGTTGATAATGTTAGAAAATAATATCTTTAGTACTTTTAAATTTAAACTGTTAACAGTAACCCGATACCCAAAAAGGGGATCGCAGTGATCCGGCCAATTACAGGCCCATAGCAATAACCTTCCTACTCTGCAAAGTCTTGGAGCGTGAGATCAATACACAACTGCTGCAATATCTAGAGGATCATCAGCTGATCAGTGACCGCCAATACGGATTTCGTCATGGCAGATCTGCTGGTGATCTTCTAGTAGGGAGGCATTGGCTGTAAGCCTGGACATTGCTAAGGCCTTTAACCGGGGCTGGCACAGGGCACTTCTCGCGAAACTTCCATTCTACGGCCAAGAGGCTATGCAACTGGACAGCCAACTTTCTGTCTGAGCGTTGTATACAAGTCTTAGTTGACGGCCAGCGCTCAGACAGACTACCTATCAACGCTGGTGTGCCGCAAGGCTCTGTATCTCCCACACTTTTTCTTCTGCATATCAATGAAATGTTGGAGCATGATGGAGATGCACACTACTTTAGCCGTACAAATGCCTCTCGGACACTTCTCGAGGAAAGCAGGCTAGACTTGTGTCTGAAATCGAGAACTCTCTGGAGCGAGTCTCGGATTGGGGTCGACTTAATTTAGTGCAGTTCAACTTCTCGAAGAAACAAGTCTGGGAGTTCACCGCTAAAAAACCCCATTCATTGTAGCATCACAGTTCCAGGTTACTCTGCTTGCCATTGATAAGAGTATTGGTATCCTGGGCGTTTACATCGAACGAATTCGGGAGTCACATTGAGTGTAAGACCAAGTTGGCATCCAAAAAGTAGTGAAAAAGTAGTTAAGTGCTTATCAAAGCGAGGCAGTATTTCACATCGGGGCAGCTACTACAGCTTTATAAGGCTCAAGTGCGGACCCATCTGGAATACTTCTCTCATCTGTGGGCGGCCCAAAATACCAGCTTGGTCTACTTGACTACCTACATAGACGCGCTGTTCGTATTGTTAACGATCCAGGATTTACTGACAGGCTCTAACATCTGAGCCTGCGCAGCGACATTGGGAGTCTGTGCGTGTTATACAGTCTCTAAAATGGTGAGTGCTCTGTCAAACTGTTCGACATGTTGCCACCGTCTCTTTCCCTAAACCTGACTACCCGCCGAAGAGAGAAGTTTCACCCTCACCGGCTGGACACCTGGCAGTGCTCAACGGTCCGGTTTTCTCGTTCGTTTCTGCCCAGAACGTGTAAATTGTGGAACGAACTTCCCTCTGAGGTGTTCCCTCAGTGCTACAATATAGGGTTCTTCACAAATGGCGTCAAAAGAGTCCTTCAGGGCTTGCAACGCGTTGGCAACTCCCCTGGTATTGCAAATGTTCATAGGTGACAGTGACCATCTGCTTGTCTGTCAACTTAATGACAAAAAAAATACAGCAAATTGATGTAATAGGTAATAGTGCCATTAAAAATTGAACTTCACATATTACTTGTAAAGGTTAATAAAGCAGGCCATAAAGACTGATATGATAAGAATTAAAGATAATGTTCCTATTTTCTGAAAAATGCTAAAAGTGCGATTTTGTTTTTGTGTAAATCTGTGATTGGAAAACTAAATAAATCCAAGATTAACTTTAGCTCATCGACGACACTTGTTTTATTTTGCTGTCATAATATTGTATGCTTAATATTTGAACATAGTACGATTTTCTTTATATTTTTTAAATATATATAATGCCTCATTTTTTGACATCACACCCAATAGTCAAGAACTGGCGAATTTAAAGTCGGGAACTAGAAATTTCGGTCGAAAACTGGTAAAACCGGCGTTTTCGGCTTTATTGTTTTTTATTTAATTACTTCTAGGTTCTACTTGAAAATGAAGGATATTAAACGAAAGAAGACTATATTGACTATGTGTATTATTTTTCTCCAATTTTCGCTTATAATAATTCTATTTATTTTTTCGTTCTAAACTGGGCAACTCCACTAATCGGTCGAGAACTGGCGAAACGACCCTATTAAGCCCGGTGCTGTTTTTGTTTGAATATTATCAACAAAACAACCTGAACTCTCCGAATTATCATAATAATTAGTAGTTTACTACCACAAAAAAGCAAGGCAAATGATAATAATTAGGTACCTACATAACTAGGTACTAAGAAATACAAAATAATAAAATCCATCAAAATGGAAAAATGTTAACGCAAGATCACAAGCGATTGGGAGTCGTAGTTTATTTATTTACGGGTGCCAAAGTAATAGAAATTACAGAGAAAATAATTTTTAACACAAAAAATCTGAAAGTGGCAATTGGAAATTTGATTAAAGTCTACACATTTTATGAAATGATAATGCAGGTGGCCAACTTCATAACAAAATAAGATCTAAAAGTTCGCCATACAAGAGGTGTTAAGAACATCATTCCATTCAACTGTTTTTGTACTGAACTGATTAACTTCCGTTTCTAATTGATGGTTCTATTCTACAACCAAACTATTCATAACACAATACTTACAGATGTTAATATTTTGTGTCGTTTGACTATATGTAGCTGGTAGAAAAAGCAAAATAAGCAGGCACCACATTTCTGCGGAATTGTTATCTAAACCCGTGTGATCATGGTGAACGACTGTTTAGTGTTACAAATGTAGAATTTGTGAGAGCAACACGATATGTAGGTCCCACGTGTGTATACCACCTAGTTACCACGGCGACGTCCGACCTTCATACACCCCACGTAATTGATGTATTCTATGCTCATCACTTTAATAAAGGTTTTATGAAGCGTACGATAAGCTAACGGGATAGAACAATAATGTAATTTGAATGACTACATTACACGTGAATTTCATTTGACTTAACTTCGATTTAACTTTAGGCAATAGAAATAAGCATCGGCGTAAAAGTACCAATTTCTACCTGCCAACAGTTTTTTTCATGCCTGCAAAATCAATTTAATAAACTGAAGGAAATTAGGCCCTAACTAACTTCAAGTATTACCAGGAAATTAATGTCAAGGGTAATTCGAAACGATACATCAATGAAGGAATTAAATACTATCAGGTCAATGTCATCATAATGCAAGTCAGCTTTATTGAACAGAAACAGCGATTGTTGGCGTATGCTTGGCAAGAAAAGAGAACGAAAAGGGAGATATGGAAACAAGCAAATAGATTGGACTATTTTATTGCCAGAAATGTTTTACAAACACTAAAACTCCACATGTGAGACGTAGTGTTAAAACTGTACATACTACTACATATTATATTCTTCTAATACTTAATGTACTTTGAATCAAAAAAAGTTTGAACAATTTTACCGTCAAATAGTTTGAAAAAGTTAGTCAAAATCTTATTAATACAAATCCTTAATTCGGAACACGAAGTTTACAACACTTGTTTCGGAATAGAAATAAAGATTCGTATCCAGAGGTTATCTTACATTCGAGGTTTTGTAATCTATCACATACAAATGAGAAGCAAATAAATTAGAAAAAAAAATAGGTACAAGAACAAAAAAAAAGACCCAAAAGAATTATAAAATAGCACACGCAGAATTAGTATGTCAAAAAATATGAACTATCACCTTATTTGTCAACTTTGAACTTTTAATTAAATTTCAATTCTTATAATTAGTGTTCGCAATGTGAACGGCACGAATCGAGCACGAGCGAAAGTGAGGAACCGTGCGCGTACGCACCGGCCGTGGCGCGACCCAACGGAGCGTTCACCGTTCACAATACGATCCATAACCAAGTCAAAGGAATGTTTAAATGGTTAAGTAATAATGCCTATGAAATATGGAAAAAAAAAACAAATGCTAGCAGTCTTCCAGATCTCATGAAAATAAACATCTGTAACTTTCATACTACTTCATATTGATGTAACAAAAGATCATTTTTAATTTTTCTTTCCTTTCTTTTAATTAACACTCACACTGAAGAATCTGTCTCTAAGACTGGGTTGCAGCAAGATATTTGTTAAAGTTATAGGAACATTTAACATCCTACTCTAACTTTAACAGATTTCTTTAAGTTAGAGAAGGATGTGAAATGTTACAATTGGTGCAACCAAGCATTAGTTATGTGTTTACATAGATGACCTTGCTTAACCCATCAGCTAGCAAGAAAAATATGACAATTGATTTCTAATTGTATATCAGTCCAATTTAACTTATTAAGACTTATGTGATCATTATGATTATGACCACTTCTGTTGTTCTTCATATTCGGTCTTCCATCAACACACTGCAATGTATAGAACACCATCTGATGTGAAATTTCCTTTCTTGATTGAAATGGAACTCTCTTGCTCACCAGCAAACATTTCATACCATACACTGCCCAATTGCTCTTCGGTCAAACAGAATTTATTTCATTCATTGTTGATGTATAAAGTTGACAGAGCTGCTTAGTATAGGACAACAGTAGTAGTTCACCATACAAATGCAGTGTTCCTGTTCTGCCCTTTTTTCTATGCTCTGTAGAAATGTTTCATTAACATGTCACACAAAATATTTTAAAACACTGGCATACTTTCCTCATACAAATTATTCTACCATTCAAGATGAAGGAGATGTCAGAGATTGCTAGCATTTGAATCATTTTCCTGTACAAATGTGCGACATTTAACTGCTAACTTAAATTTACAACTGAATTAATTATCTAAAAACTTTTAATTAACCTTAAGTTTATCTAAAATCCTCGTTTCTGAAGCTGTATAAGTCGCGTCGTTCACAGAACGGATCGTGAATTGCTTTCACACAGGGTGAACTACTTTGGCAGTACCTACTGGCGGATTTCAATTTTTTCCAATACCGATTTGTGTTATTACAAATTCAGTAACCCATCTTTACGGGTCCCCCTGTTGAAATAGAAATCGATACGCAAAACAGCATACAACACAGAATCCTTGTGCATGTGATCAGTTCACTGCGATGCACATCTCAGACATGAATAGTTTTAATATTAATTTACACTTTACATATACCCATTACTTGTTAAGAATAGACCTTAGGCTGACTCGCCTACAATAATAACATCTGCGTAAAGTAGTATCTTAATCTCTCCAGACACGAGAAAAATATGACAATTGAAATTCAATTGTGTCTCGCCACCGGTGGCCGTACAATCCTTGAAGGATTAAAAACAGTATATCATTTCCAAAGTTTTTGTATATATGTGATATTTACAAGAAATAAGGAGCAGTAAAATGCATTTAAAATATGAAAATGCTGCTGAAACCATTAAATGGGTGGCAGCGACGCCGAAAAAAAAAACGTCAGTCTATTCTCAGCATGCACAGGCAATACTTAACAGGTACTTTCACAGGTAGGTAATACATAATGTATTATAAACCTAAACTTAAAATGTTCAAAAAAGGGCCCAACTCAATTTATATTGGACAACAATATGTAACATGTATAAAAACTATGGTTTTGGCATGAAAATTGTATATAAATGGATATGTATGGGTGAGTTGTGCCCTAATGAACGTAGATGCATTGCAGTAAACCAAGCATGGTTCGTTACGTGTGCCTTTAAGCTGCAGCCTCCTCTGCCTCAGCTGGTGGAGCCTCCTCTGTTACTTTAGCCTTCTTCTCGGGAGTGGTTTCACGGGCATCACCATTGTCTGCTGCTGCAGATTTTCTCTTCACAGCAGTCTCTTTCTTGGCTGAAATAATAATATCCTTATGTTTTGTGTTTGCATGACAGTTAGGAAACTTAAATTATTTTTCTACAGACTAGGGTACTTTTTGATTTGGAGATATACCTAATATGTTCACATACATAGGTACATTTTTTATCTAAACCAATGCCATGGGAGGTGCCAACAAATGTAGAGGGAATTACAAGTTTAATAAAATAAACGAGGTTAAAAAGAAAAAAATAAATAAAATAATACACACCATCACCATTCTCCGTGGCATCATTGCTTTCTTCATCATCTTTGCTGTCACCATTTTCGGCGGGAACATCTTCTGGCGCATCTCCGCTACCGTTCTCCTCTTTGCCGTTGCTCTCAGCGGCTTCAGCCTTTTTGGCGGGAGATTTCTTCACTGGGGATTCCTTCACTTCGGTGGAAGTGACCTCCTCAGGGGCGGCATCTCTGAAAAACATAAGTTTTTTTGTTTAGTTTACTATAAACATAGAAGTTTATACCTATGAGGATAACTTACTGTCACAAGTACTGTTCATCTCTGGTATTGTTACGGTTTTAGTGGGGTCAACAGTACCTACCTAAGTAATGACGCCAAGTTTACAGTGCGTAGCAAGTAGCGAACGAACAAGTGGGACGCTCGAAAAGGAAGTGTGGCGGAACAAAAACAAATTGGCGGCTGTTGCGCAAGGCTGCATGTGAGAAAGTTGCAAAGAAACCGAACGTAAGCGTTCAACGAATGCGCTGCGGTACATCGACTCGCGACGCTAAAAAGCGTTAAAAATAACTAATGACAACATGCGGCCCTCGAGTGCCGATAACGTAACCACCACGGTGCGCTGTTGCAAAACTAGCGACTCTGAACTCAGCGAATTTGAATCGAGCGCGCGCCGATGACGCCACAGCGCCGGCACGCCGCGCAACCAGCGCCATCTTGAATAGCGACCCGCGCCCGCCCGGCGTGCTTTCAATTTCCACGGAATATTGTAAAACGCAACCACGCTATTGTTCACATAATTAATTCCACTATACATCTACCTACTTGTACAGCACATCGCACTCTACTCGTACCCCTCCAAAATACTATTATCAAACTACTAACATTTTCCCGCGTGCACCGCGGTCGGCGTCTAACAAAATATGTACTAGCAAACTATGAATAACACTTATCTAAATATTGACATTCACTGTCTGTATCAATTTGTACACTCAAAAATGCGATTTTGGATGACTAATTCACATAAAACACGGAATAATCACTTATTATATGGAAGCCATTTTGATCACGTTTTCGAAGCCGCCAAAAGTAAAGTAGCGGTGATTTGCGAACTAATGAATAAATAACTTGAATACAACTTACTTCTTCTCAACTGCTGCGTCTGCCATTGTAATATTTAGTTTTATAACTTTGAATTAGGAATTTAAAATTAACAGCACGTGTTACGCACCACGAAAAACAACGTTCACTGCACAAACACCGACGACCAAATGAAGGAGGAGAAGGAAAACATCGTGGGCGCTACGTTGCACGGGGCCGCGCGTTTACTCTGATGTTGGCGCGAAAACTTCAGTCTTGAAACAGCTATAGCTGATTACAGTACATCAGAACGAGATAGTTATAGATGCACATTCATCTTCAAGCAACCTTGAATTTCGTTAAAACGAGGCAGGCAATAATCTACCTTGCTCTGTCCTGTTTCAAAAACATAATCGTTAAAAATGTTCCATGCAGGAAATACCAAATAGATTATTTAATTTTCTACTAAGGATTAATTTATTTTTATTAATATTAATAGTATATAGGTACTGTTTAATATAACATCATGTATATACCTACTATATAGAGGAATGTTCACATTCAGCAGGTTTCTTTCCACCTTTGATTACATTGTAGTCCGATAATTACCGGCAAAGATATGTTGACATTTAAGACACCAAATAAACCGTATTACTACTTAAATAAGGACGAAATTAATACTAAACTAACATCAATAAGAGTTAATAACTAGGTACTTAAAAATCATGTAAGTATTATAATAGGAAGATTAGGAAGGTACAGTGACGTACCTAGTAGGAACCTACATGTCATGAATCTAAAAAAAATAGTAAGTAGGTAGGTACGTACTAGCATAGGTACGCCTTATTAACATCGACCTAGATAACATTTATCAGGCATTAATTGAAATTGGAAGTAGGTATTTTACTATCTTTAATTTGTCGTGGATTTTAAAAATAAGATTAAACATGAGTTTCGTTCACCTCGACCATGTAGGTAAATGCCCGTACCTACATGACTATAGGCACGTGTGATTTTGGAGTTCAATGACCTTGTCTCCCTCAAAACCGCTTGGTAACGTCTTGCAAAATTACATTATTTCTAAGTTTTTTCGTTCATCGCTTTTTGTTGCAAAAAATATTGTTATACTTTTGAGTTGGTCCGAGAATAAATTGGATTTATGATGCGCGCGAGTTTATTTTACGCTAACATGATTTCGGTTCACCTCTTGAGCCAGAAAGACAAGCTTGAACTGTCTGCTTATCGCTACGTTGTGTAGCCAAAGAATTTGGAACCTTAGCACCTTGTGATAGAGGTGCTCTGAATCACAGCGCGGTTCGTGGGCAGGTCGATGGCTTTTAAAAGAAAACTTGGCACAAGGTGGTGATTTCGTCAGAATATGAATTCGTTAACCAGAACGATCGACATTGGCCCGTACCCTAAGGTAAAGAAACTACAAACGACGTCCAAAGTTACTTGGTCATCATTTGTCGCGTGGAAAATATCAAAGAAATGGTTAAATGTTTAGGATTAGGAGCGTATTGTTGAGTGAAACTAGGTACCTATGCAAATAGAATATGTTTCATATAAATAGGTAGGTAAGTAGGTCTGGACTAGATCGCGGCAGTGTATTAATCAAGTTCGGCAAATAGGTACTTAGGTAATAGCGCGATTCACCCAGCTGGACAACTTAACTGAATCGCTTTTGTTTTCCACTAGGTAGGTCTAGGTCTTGGTAGGTCCTACGTTTTTGACTTTCCTTGTCCTTTCATCACGCTTTTGAGCATTTTTTTAATGGAATTGTAGGCGGCTCGCCTTGTGATGGCACTTTTCTGAAAAGGGCTCTCTGTTTGAATAGGCTAGAACATCTGTGAATGCGCAGAGAAATCGAGAGACTATACATTTTCTACCATTAGTGCTCTGTTCAGCTATTTGAGCTCATTTCATTTCAATTTCGAGAAATGATTGCTGTCATGTCCACATCTCGCGTTAACTCGCGTTACGTCACTGACACAGACCAATAGTCACTGACTCAAAGAGTAGGGTCGTTTCGCCAGTTCGCCGACCGAGAGCTTTCTAGAGCTTTCTATTACCGCGTCGCTGCGTAGCAAACAGTTCACCTATAAGCCTATACGCCATTGATCCCACAACCATTGACTTCAACCTCTGAAGTAATTTGTCCAGATATTGTTTAATAAACAGCCTAGACGAAAGCACGCAACCCTGTCTGACATGACTGAGGGTGACATGTTTCCATCTATCCGCATACATGCTTGACAGTCCTCAAGTCCTCATACGTGGACTGTATTCCACGAAGCAGACTGCCGTAACCATACTCTGGCATATTTTCCCACAGTTCTTTTCGTCCTACCCTACCCTGTCAAACGCATTCTCCAAATCAACAAAACCGCAAAAAAACTTATGTTAACAGAAACCAAAAATATTATGTTACACCAATAATTTTTGAAAAATACTCCAAATTTAGATGTTGAGAATGATGTAAATGGTTTCGGAGAAACTCTTGATTTTGACGTAGAATTTGAAAGAAAGCAGGGATGATTACTAAGCCTGTATGGTAAATTTAAAATTGATTGTTGTTTATTAAAAAAACATATCTAATATTGAAATCTCAGGACTGATTAAAAATAGTAAAAATTAATTTAAAAAATGCATTTAAATATTTTACCCCTTTAAAACCCAAATAGTTTGTTTCATACTTCAATTTGTTCAAAGGTTTCAAAGCAACTAATGCATATAATTTGGAATTCTAGTGTATTTAAGCAAAAAGGTGTTAGCTGTTATAATATTATATATTATAATAATAATAAGACCTATTTGGGGAAACCGAGGGTTTTGTCTGTGCAATTATGGACGAAGTGGTAATGACCAATAACTACCGGAGATTTATCCTGAAAGATGGAACGGTCGACATATGTCGGGCATGCCACCGACCGGGTGAATCTATCAGGCATATTGTGTCCGGCTGTTCAAGTCTTGCCAACGGCGAATATTTGCACAGACACAACCAAGTAGCCAGGATTATCCATCAGCAACTTGCCTTGCGATACGGTCTTGTGGCCATGGAGGTGCCATACTACAGGTATGTGCCCGACCCAGTTTTCGAGAACGACCATGCCACAATGTATTGGGACCGGTCTATTATCACTGACAGAACTATTGAAGCCAATAAGCCTGATATAGTGGTAATAGACCGCTCGGAGCGCCGCGCAATGATCATCGATATCACCGTCCCTCATGATGGGAATCTCGTGAAGGCCGAAAAAGACAAGGAAATCAAATATCTTGATCTGGCTCACGAGATTGTCGCCATGTGGGATGTGGATTCGGCCATCATTGTGCCGATAGTCGTCACGGTCAACGGATTGATAGCAAAGAGCCTCGACCAACATCTCAAGAGGCTCAAGTTAGGAAGTTGGATCAAGGGTCTGATACAGAAGGCGGCACTTCTCGGCACGGCACGTATAGTGAGGAGGTTCCTGTCTCTGTGATCCTAACCACCGACAGCTTGGACCCTGTTCCCGCTGCCGGCGGCGCACTATTTTTTATTTTTTTATATATATTTGTTTTTTTTTTTTTTCAACTTATGTATGTAAAAAAATACTAAATAAGATGAAGAATAAATGAGTGAAATAATAATAATAATGGCAACAGGCATTAATATTATACGTCCCACTGCTGGGCACGAGTCTCTCCCCTTTTTGGGGGGAGGCCTGGAGCTTACTCCACGACGCTGCTCCAATGCGGATTGGTGGAGGTGGGTGGGTTAGTGGCCAACCCACTGTCGGATGTTTTCAAACCGCCCATAAGGCCTCCGACAAGGTTTAACGACTGCTATCCATCGATAGCAACCGGGACCGACGGCTTAGCGTGCCCTCCGAAGCACGGAAACGCGCATTTAATTTGCCACTAGCGGTCACCCATCACCCATTACACGGTACATTATAAGTAAAGTAAGTACAAACATATAAATTTCGCTCCGTCAAAAAACTTTGATCGCGTTTATCTCAAAATGACGATAATGTCACTTGAAACCATTATGCTTAACAGGATCCAATTTTGAAATTGTATCTTATTCATACCAGAATAGTATCAGCCAGTTTTCGACCGGATGACTTCAAATATTTTAAGAATATCGCGTGTCGTAAAAAGATCTTGGTCGAAAATGGGGTGTGTAATAGCTTTATGCCATATTTCGACTACAATAATCGAAATACAGTTTTAAAGTTTAAATTACATCTTTTTGTACAAGAAACACGTCAAATAGGTACATCACACGATGTATTTTGACCCGAAATCTATTTAGCTGATAAAAGGACAAAACAATGTATACACGACAAGATAAAGGACAAATTAATATACCCATAATTTTTGGTCGGAATGTGGCTGTGACATATGGAAGTGCTTGTTTTCGACCTCAGTAATGAATATCGGTTGATATTGTTGGAAAATAATATCTTTAGTACTATAATTAAATTTAAACAGTTAACAGTAACCCGATATCCAAAAAGGGTATCGCAGTGATCCGGCCAATTAAAGGCCCATAGCGTGATAATACACAACTGCTGCAGTATCTAGAGGATCATCAGCTGATCAGTGACCAGCAATACAATTGGCCGTAAGCCTGGACATTGCTAAGGCCTTTGACTGGGGCTGGCACAGGGCACTTCTCGCGAAACTTCCATCCTACGGTCTTCCCGAGAGGCTATGCAACTGGACAGCCAGCTTTCTGTCTCAGCGTTATATACAAGTCTTAGTTGACGGGTCAGCGCTCGGACAGATTACCTATCAACGCTGATGTGCTGCAAGGCTCTGTATCTCCCACACTTTTTCTTCTGCATATCAATGAAATGTTGGAGCAAATCTCCAATTTTCATAGCTAAGCCGATGATAGTACGGGGGATGCACACTACACTAGCCGCCTCTCGGACACTTCTCGAGGAAAGCAGGACTAGACTTGTGTCTGAAATCGAGCACTCCCTGGAGCGAGTCTCGGGATCGGCTAAATTTAGTGCAGTTCAACCTCTCGAAGATACAAGTCTGCGCGTTCACCGCTAAGAAAACCCCATTCATTGTAGCACCACAGTTCCAGGGCACTCTGCTTGCCATTGGTAAGAGTATTGGTATCATGGGCGTTGACGTATCGAACGAAGTGCAATTCGAGAGTCACATGGAGTGTAAGACCAAGTTGGCATCCAAAAAGTTGGGGGTGCTTAACAAAGCGAGGCAGTATTTCACATCGGGGCAGCTACTACAGCTTTATAAGGCCCAAGTGCGGCTCCATCTAGAATACTGCTTTCATTTGTGGGCGGGAACCCACAAATACCACCTTGATCCACTTGACTCCCTACAAAGACGCGCTATTCGTATTGCTTACGATCCAGGATTTATTAACAGGCCTGCACATCTGAGCCTGCGCAGAGACATTGGGAGTCTGTGTGTGTTGTACCGTCTCTACAATGGTGAGTGCTCTGTCGAACTGTTCGACATGTTGCCACCGTCTCTTTCCCTACACCGTACTACCCGCCGAAGAGAGAAGTTCCACCCTCACCGGCTGGACACCTGGCAGTGCTCAACGGTGCGGTTTTCTCGTTCGTTTCTGCCCAGAACGTGTAAATTTTAGAACGAACTTCCCTCTGAGGTGTTCCTTCGGTGCTACAATATGGGGTTCTTCAAAAATGGCGGCAAAGGAGTCCTTCAGGGCGGCAGCGCGATGGCAACTCCCGTGATATTGCAAATATCACGGGAGTTGCCATCATCATAGGCGACTGTGACCACTTACCATCAGGTGCAAATTACAATAATTTATAATAATTCTAAATTGGTAAATAATATTAAGATACCTTGTAGAAATTAAATTTGTGAATTTTCTCTACCATGGTCACGGAGTCTGCCCGTGACCACTGACGCTGGAAATCAACTGAAATGGGTATAAGAAGAAGTATATATTCCGAGGATATATACTGGTCTATGATCAGGTGGCCCATCTGCTTGTCTGTCAACTTAATGTTATAAAAAAATACAGGAAATTGATGTTTTACCTATGAGGTAATAGTGCCTTTAAAAATTGAACTTCACTTATTACTTGTTAAGGTTAATAAAGCAGGCCATACAGACTGATAAGATAAGAATTAAAGATAATGTTCCTATTCTCTGAATAATGCTAAAAGTGCGATTTAGTTTTTGTGTAAATCTGTGATTGGAAAAATAAATAAATCAAAGATTGTCAACGTCAACGTCACTTGTTTAATTTTGCTGTCATAATATTGTATGCTTAATATTTGAACATAGTATGAGTTTTTATATTTAAAAGATATTGAATGCCTCATTTTTTGACATCACACCCGATAGTGGAGAACTGGCGAAATTAAAGTCAGGAACTGGAAATTTCGATCGAAAACTGGTAAAACCGGCGTTATCGGCTTTACTGGTTATTTAAAAATTATTTCTAGGTCCTACTTGAAAATAAAGGATATTAAACGAAAGAAGACTATTGACCATGTTTATTATTTTTCTCCAACTATCACTTCTAAATTGGGCAACTCCACTAATCGGTCGTAAACTGGCGAAACGACCCTAATTAATATAAGATTTTACTTACTTCTGGATAGCAGTACCTGGGTATAGAAAATAGAAACGTATCTATACCTGCCAAGATATCTATCTATCAATTGGCAGCTAAGTACCTACGCAACTTATGGTCAGTACCAGTGTAATAATAATTAATTTATTAAGATTAATACACTGGTTAAATTATGTAGGATCAGGCGCCTTGGTAGGTGGCATCTATCAAAATAATTTTATCAGCATCGCTTGAATTTCGATGAAGGTTCTTATCTAAGTTAAAAAAAATATTAACTTTTCAGTAAGTACCTATAATAATTATGCACAGCCTAAGGAACGTTTTTAATTACTTTTTAATTACTTAGGTATCTACTTTTTTGATATAAGTACTATCTACTTACAAAAAAAAAAGATTATACCTACGAAAAAATATAAAATTAAACATACCTAGGTGTCAAAGCAAAAAACGACGACTTCTTCATAAGTACCTACCTTTTTAAAAAATGTATTAAAATCTTGCAGCTAGGTGTTGCTCTATGGTTCAACGTTCAACACAAACTTCACGAAAAGACCGAAAGATTCAAAAGAAGTAGGTTGGAAGTAGGTAAAATACTTACTATTCAACTAACCTTTCTCATTCTCAGTTCTCAATATTCTCAGATGTATTGTACTCTGTGATTCTCAGTCTCAGTTCGCTCGCAGTTTCACAACAATTATTTAGGTACTTTGGTTGCGCACAACAATCCTTGTGCTGCCATCTCACGTCTGACGTAATAACGAATATTCAGTGTTGCCGTACTTTTACGTATGGTAGTTTATGGTAGAAACGCAAGCACTTTAAAAGAATTTTAATTATTATTCTAGTTCAATGTTTTTCAACCTTTCTCATGACGTGACTAGGAAGAAAAATGAATTCGCGGCCGTGGATAAAATTTCCTTTATTTTTGTGTAAGGGGCCGTTCAAGTATTACGTAAGCACTATGGGAGGGCGGGCTTATTTTGGATGACGTGGGGGGTAGGGGAGTCTAGATGATGATTACGTCATCGGTAGTTATTTACTTATTACATCAGTAAAATCTAATCTCTATCCTAAATCTATTTTCTTATTTCTAAAATTATAATTATAACATTATAATTATTATATAAAAAAAAACAATACATTAATTGAAAACTGTTTACGTAAGCATGGGCGGAGGGGGTTTGCTTACTTTTGCTGACAAGGGGGATGGGGGGGGGGGGTAAAGAATTGTAATAAATCTGCTTACGTAATACTTGAACGGCCCCTAAGAGGGAGGTTCAAAAATTGTAAATGTACTTTAGGAGACATTTATTTTGAAAAAAGAGATTTTATTTCGAAAAGGTTAGGTCATATCTGGGAATATGACGCTTTTGTTTGTAAGAGACTGAAAAAATGATGAGTGTGAATTTTCGCGATATGCCCGCACACCCTACAGTCTGAAGTAAGTAGCTAAACTCTGTATTAATTCAATTGTATACACGACGGTGATTAAATTTATTTATAACCACTTTTAGCACTAATATTCTAAATAAATATTTTTACTGATTTAACTCTTCTCTATATTATACATATTAAATCATATATAATATATAGTATAATCATATATATTAAATTAACAAACTCCTCCGAAACGGCTCTACTGATTCTCATGAAATTTTCTGTGTCTATTGATTACATCTGAGAATCGACCGACATCTATTTTTCATACCCCTAAGTGATAAGGGTGATTCTCTCCAAATATTTTTGTTCTAATGTTTTCGTCATTTTATTGTTTTATAGAATAGAATAGAATAGAATAGAAAATATTTTTATTTCGAATAGATCTTTACAGATACTTTCAAAACGTCAATAAATTATAAACTACCTAGAGCGAATAACCATTACATATAGTAAAAGCAAAATCATATATTAATAGTAAATTAAAAATTAAAATTTAAACTATTTGGTTAAAACATAATAATCATAAAATTTTTCAATTCCTTCAATGATAATAAATGAAGAAAAAGAAAAACTTATTCGTCAAGATCAATGTTATTCACTTAGCAGAGTTCCAAGTGCAGTCACTACTGAGAAGAACTCCGCTACCCAACAAACTCAGTAAGAGCTCTTTTAAATGAGAGTTTAAATCTAGTACAGATAGATTATCGTGAAAAATCAAATAATGTCAACGTCCATAGCATAAATGCAAATAAACTGCTATCTACTAAATGTGATGTAGCCCCTGCAAACCAGAACAGACCAGTCCCCACCAACAGCACCCGTTCACGAGTATGACGCATGTGACAGCCATTGCCCTCCTCGACCATTTTAGAGGGAAGATGATATATAAATGTTAATAGGCGATACGAAGTTAGTTAGCTAGTTATCAATAAAAATAATTATCACCATCGTATGCATATACGATTGAATTAATAAAAACACAAATAAAATATTATTTATTTGGTATGTTTTTGGTCACAATATTTACATACAATAAACATAGTAACCAAAAACTGGTTGGTTTAGCAACTTCCAACTGTTTGTTGCTATTATACCTTATTAATTATGTTTGGCAACTAACTTCAGAATGTCACTTTTATCTGTCGGTGTGCGCGCGCATCTTAAAAACCGGACAAGTGCGAGTTCCACTCGCGTCGTAAGGATTCCGTAATATAAATAAATATTTTCGAAAATATTACAGATTTAAAATGCAGGGACATAGCGGTTACGATGGTACCGGCAGGGGGGGGTAATATTATTAAGAATTTTTGATTTAATTTGAATACTCAAACTTCTTATAGATTTTCCAGTAAACTATAGGCAAAGAACTATTTTCCACATTTTTTTCAAAATTTTAAGTTCAGTAGTTTCGGAGATAGGGTGGGCGATGGTCAATTTTCGTCGTTTTTCTTAAATAACTTCAAATTTGTTTTTACAAAAATTATAAAAAAATATTACTATATATATTAAAACTATACTATAAATATTAATATTATATTCTGCCTACCCCGTTAGGGACCTGGCGTGAAGATACATACATACATAAAAAAATATATATCTGAGATAATGACAACAACCTCTTTCATTTGATATGTCACACGACACAGATTACGATTTTTTATTTTATTTTCTTATTTACCTCTCGAAAGTGGCCCCCTGTTTATAATTTATTATTTTACTTGACATCAAATTTCTACTCAATCGGTAGAGTAGTTTCGGAGCAAATTGGATGTGACAGATGGACAGACAGACAGACAGACAGACAGACGCACGAGTGATCCTATAAGGGTTCCTTATTTCCTTTTAAGGTACAGAACCCTAAATAAAAATCACTCATCAGTTTTCCAACTGCGCCAAAAGAAGTTGATATAACTACAAAAGCTTTTAGAAGATTATCAAGTCATCCCGCTTGGGACTTGTCGTGTTGATTCACACATACTTGTCCGTTTCATTGCGGATTAGTTAAACACTCCAACAAAAAGTGAAAATTCAAAAATGTTTTAATTGTAAATATCATTATCCTAAGCAGCAACACTTTGAAATGAAAAAGGTATCCGCGCGTTGGTTACCAACTATACTAACAGGTGCACAATTGCAAAAGGGATCGAGATTTAGGAAGGCTCATTGGAATATTTTAAAAGATTCATATGGTTTTCGCCTCGAATCATAACAATAGACGAACATAGCTTTATCATTAAGGAACAACCGTGCGCCTGATGTAATATATACCAGTGGGATGAAATTATGCCATGAATCACATCAAAGTATTTTAAAAAAAATCCTAATACATTTCACAAAAAATAAGTATATTTCATGACGAATAAAGTTTTTGGCTTTTATTAAGAACATTGTGAGTAAATATGGTGTATTAACTAACTAATTATTTATATTACAAAACATAATCCTTAATATTACAATCATCTCAAGTGTAAATCTACCACTAATTTTTGAATAGTAGTAGATTTTTGAGGAAAGTAGAAGTTTTTTTTCAAAAGCTAGCAACATTGTCATAATTGACCGCCACCCGTGAGCAAATCGTTCGCTCGATCTCGCTCTGTCGATCGAGTCCGGTAGTGGAAGCCATTTTATTCTGGTGAATGTGACAAAATATTTTTCGGGATATCTCGTATACAAATTAAACGTGTCAATGTGTGCCTGCAACGAGTGTCTTTTGTGACGTGTGTTCGTGCAATAAAAATTGAGAATGTACGTGTTTCAAATCGGTTTGTGTTGACCTGCCCGTTTCTTACGCGGTCGCACAGGCGGGCATCGATTAGTGCAATAAGGCAGCCTCTAATAACGGCAAATCGAGGGTCTGGTATAGTGCGTGGTGTGCGCCATGGGCAACAATGCTGCCACCGCCAACAAGAAGGTGGACGCCGCCGAAAGCGTCAAGGAATTCCTCGACCAGGCCAAGGAGGACTTCGAGGAGAAATGGAAGAAGAACGCTACCAACACCGCCGGACTGAACGACTTCGAAAGAATAAAGACCCTCGGCACGGGTTCTTTCGGTCGAGTAATGATAGTGCAACATAAACCGACGAAAGAATATTACGCTATGAAAATCCTGGACAAACAGAAAGTAGTGAAGTTGAAACAAGTCGAACACACGCTGAACGAAAAACGAATCCTGCAGGCGATCAACTTCCCGTTCCTGGTGAGCCTGAAGTTTAATTTCAAGGACAACTCGAACCTCTACATGGTGCTAGAGTACGTGCCTGGTGGAGAAATGTTCTCTCACCTTAGGAAGGTGGGTCGGTTCTCAGAGCCGCACTCTCGCTTTTACGCGGCACAAATAGTGCTCGCCTTCGAATACCTACATTACCTAGACCTCATCTACCGAGATCTCAAGCCGGAGAATCTGCTAATAGACTCGCAGGGCTACCTCAAAGTGACGGATTTCGGTTTCGCGAAACGTGTGAAGGGTCGCACTTGGACGCTGTGCGGCACGCCTGAGTACCTAGCCCCGGAGATCATTCTGTCGAAGGGTTACAACAAGGCGGTGGATTGGTGGGCGCTGGGCGTGCTAGTGTACGAAATGGCGGCGGGCTACCCGCCGTTCTTCGCTGACCAGCCGATCCAGATCTACGAAAAGATCGTGTCGGGCAAGGTGCGCTTCCCGTCGCACTTCGGCTCGGACCTGAAGGATCTGCTGCGCAACCTGCTGCAGGTGGACCTGACGAAGCGGTACGGCAACTTGAAGGCGGGCGTAAATGACATAAAGGGCCACAAGTGGTTCGCCAGCACCGACTGGATCGCGGTGTTTCAAAAGAAGATCGAGGCGCCGTTCATCCCGCGCTGCAAGGGCCCGGGCGATACCAGCAACTTCGACGACTACGAGGAGGAAGCGCTGCGCATATCCTCAACGGAGAAGTGCGCTAAGGAGTTCGCGGAGTTCTGAGCGCGCGGTGCGACCCAGGCGGACCGCGCGTCCGCGTGTTTTGTATTAGTGAATCTTCCACGGACCCGTGGACCGGCCGGCTTTGGGTGATATAGACGTTGTTGCGCTCCCAGTCCGGCCCGAATTGGAGTGTAGGAGATAGAACTGATTTCCTATGTCGGTGGCGTTTCGCTTAGTGCCCTGTCGAGCCAGGATGCCTCCGTTCCGGCGATACTCCTTGCTCTGGACCCCGCTCCGATGGGCGGTATGTAACGGCTGCCCGTAGCATTCGGGGTGTGGTAAGCTTTATTGTGTATTTTTATTGTTTTTATCAAATAGAATCGATTGGATAAATGTGAGGTTTTCTTGTTGCTTTTAATATTAATTCTTCACAATTGAACTTCTCAATTTCAATATATAAATTGCATCACTCGAGTATAGATTTGATCACTATTTACTGTGTTACCAACTGAATAGAAATTTTCTCAACCACATAGGTATAAACTTTTGATGGAATGTTATTATAGCTCATAATTATTTGACATTTTGTTATTGGTTTTATTTAGAGAGTATGTTGTTAAATCAGTTGATATTTTAATTAAGGTATTGTAACTGCTACATCAAAATATTGAAGAGATTAATTTATTGTTGTATGTAGTTGTGTTTATTTGTGCAATTCAACCTGTGTTTGTGATCTGATGTGAGGATTTATTTGGTTTAAGTGTAATGTGTATAGTTCCTTATTTTATAGATTTATGTAATATTATAATGTGGGTAACACCCGCAGTCAACAGTTGGACGCACTTATTGTTAGCATCAGTTTTTTGAAAAGCAATAAACTTTCCAATCGCTCTATCGTATGAATGCCTCCTTGTAAAGAGAGCAATATTTCACCTGTTTGATGTGTCTAGTTTCATACGAGCATTCATGTTAAGCACAAATGGAGTCATGAGAGAATTTTTTGTATTGAAATATTGCTTTCGTACGCATTAAATGTGAAACTTCTTAGTGGTAGATCTCTTTAAATGCCACTCTGGCGATATCTTGTCATGGAGACTGATGTTATCAATAAGCTAAGTGTTAATGCTTCATACCACTAACATATTGGAGTGCATAAAAACAGTTTTGAACAACTGTAGAGTCAGAATAACATAAAATTTGTTAGCTATTAGACGTAGGACTTTGAATCCAGGCTGTACAAATAATTATCTACTTAGTTATTTGTAGTGAATTTTACATTGTGAAAACATTGTGCGTATGTGGTAATAGTGACTAGGTTGATCCCTGGGGACATTACTTAACTGAGAATGCACTCGCCGAGTTAATGAATGTGACCTTACTGGGGCTGCACTTAGAATGATTATTGTGTATTATTTGGAGTTTATAATAATACAATGCAACAGCAGTGTTGTAATAGATCATACAGCATCATATCAATACTGTTACTCCTATAAATAATCATTCTAAATTATTATATATTGTCCATTATACATTGTAGGTTTAGAATCTGACCAATATGCTTTATCTTCACTTAATGAAATGTTGTGGAAAAAAAGCTTTTAAGATAAGTTACCTTTGTGTACTAATTTGTATAACCTAAGCACTATTTGCTATTGAAAACAATGTCTTAACTGGTGAAGTGCCTGGATTTTTTATCTTTACACATAATTTTATGTTTTTGATTTATTCTATAATTTTATTATAACAACAATTCTTGAATTGTAACATCTAATATTAATATGTATTGTTTATTTGGTGCCATATTGTCTTCGGACCACTGTGTACATATTTAAAATAGATTTTTCTGTTTCTTAGATCAATTGATATTTTTTCTATGTTGCCACACCAGTGAAATGGCACTCGCTGCTGTAGTATTCATGTCAGTGTTGCCCTCGCACCAATTTTTCCTAAGCTAAATTAGGACTTGAACTGTCAATAAGACTAAATGAACTCAATAAATAGACATTTATCTTATGCAACCTTCATAGTGTGGTGATGTAACATAGCTTGTGTCCAACGCTTTAGAGTTTATCAAAGATAGTAACATTAGTTCAATTTAAAAACAATTGATATATCAGTGGTAATAATGATAAAAAACTTAAACAAAACAGTGACAATTGTCTTAAATAATTGCTGAACATTTTTGCTGTTGACTGAGGCTACACAATTCTGTAATTTTCCACTGTCGAGGCTAAAATGCGATCGGTAATCTATTTTTGCGTAAGAATCATACTCACCATTTGGACATTGTTTGTCAAGGTGTTTCGATTTTATTTCTAGCGACGTACCTATCACTGTATCTTAAGCAACGCTAAAGTTATTAGTGTGAGATTCACAGACCGCACTACGACCTTACTTTGAGCAAAGTATGCTTAGAACTGTCAGTAAGGTAGGTATGAGTATTGAAAGTTCTAATGGTGAGATTCACAGACCGCACTACGACTTTACTTTGAGCAAAGTATGCTTAGAACTGTCAAAAATGTATGGGTTTTGACATTTCGAAGCGTACTTTGCTCGAAAGTAAAGTCGTAGTGCGGTCTGTGAATCTCGCACTAAGCGTACTTTGCTCAAAGTAAAGTCGTAGTGCGGTCTGTGAATCTCACCATTCATTAGTGTCTGGGTAATTTTCATTTTTTAATTGCATTATAGTAAATAATAAATTAACGACGTGTACCCTTTGTGACTATCATCATTGTATATATTAATAACTAGCTAGAGTGATTGTGTCCCTGGTATACCTATTTTAGATACGATAATCTGCTTGGTATCTGCAGACTCATTCCAGTAGCTTCAACCTTGCTCACCGTCGACTCAGGACGCTCTAATGTGAACATTTTAAGCAATTTTTGGATATTATAATAAATAAAACTTTTGTGTGACAGTATGTGTATTTGCGAGCAGTCGTCTTTTTATATCTGTGAGTATAATTAATATTAAAATGTTCACGTCTAGATCTATTAAATCGAGTGCCTATAGCATTGAAAGTTCAAGTGTAAAAAGTCAGTTAAATTCAGTAAATTATTTGTCACCATGTATTGATCTTCCATAAAATTACGATGAAATTAAAAATATCGATGTAACAATAATAATATTTGTTTGATTTATTAGTACGATTCTGTTGTTATTTCTGTTCTGTGAAAGTGAGATTGTTCGTGTCTGTTGCATTTAGCTGATGCGTGTTGGCTGTTCGGTTGCATAGAGCAACACAGAAACAATTTCACGCATAAGTGTGCGTGAAATTGTTTCTGTATTTTGTTAAGAGTCGCACGCATTTCCCCCCGCAAAAAATGACAGACTGTTTTGCATCGGTAATAAACGCTATGGCTACTCTACTCCTCTCCAGTCCGCCGCGGCCAGTGGCCCGTGTTGCTCTATGTTCGGTTGCATCAATGTGTATAGCTGTCTGTTTGTACGTAGGTTGATATAACATTTGGCAACGCACGAAGTCCGCACGTGGGGCTAAGCGGTTAATGCGCCGCTTCCTAATAAAGCGAAATACTCCGACATATGTATTGTTGCGCCAACGGAAATATAAAGAATTATTGTCTCGCCATGCCAACGTTGGCATGAACCACACGCACGGATGCTGCCAGAAAGCCGGACTACGGGGCGTTATTTCGACTACCGAAGACTAAAAACCACGTCTGAATCGATTCTGTAGACTTATTACATAACGTCTATGATTTTCTAGCCTGCGATTATGTGTACTGTTTTATTTCATGTACACTTTGCTTTAAAAGGTTGTGTAGTTTTTCTCATCTCATTAAGGCATAAGGTAACATGGAGCTGTAATAAAATACCATTAGTTTGATTGTCATTTGGAATGGATTTATTGCAGAGAGTAATTAAGTACTTATGGATGTTTGAAGTGTTTTCGTGAGTAATTGGGAAGTTTTTCTGTTGTATAATACTAGTACGAAAAACTTGCTAGAGCTTATCATGATTGAACCTCCTTTGTTATGTAAGACCAAGATAACGTCGCCGACATGCATAGTTTTCATTATTTAGCTTGAGCACCTTCTGCGCTCGCCGATTGCCCTGTGAAGTAGACTAGATTAGTGTCGTCTCAAGACGTGCCGCCTAAAAAGGTACTTAAGTACGTTACTAAAAAAAGAAAAAAAGGACCTTCCATTATAATGACGTTTTTAGGACGATCATTTCTTGTGTCACTGGCTATCGGTTTATAATTTTCATCGTAGATGATTCGACATAGCATAGGTAAATTTCACGCAATTTATTCGCGACAATTTTAAGTCCAATTTGATAATTGAAGATATCAAACAAATCTTGTAAAAGAGGTCCACTCCACTGTGAATTTAATTTAAAATTACATTATACAATTATGTTGAAAACATAGGTAACATTTTCTGATATTTGATATATTTTTAACTTACATTGTGGCATAGAACATTTTTATTCCGGTGAGGTAAACATTGGTTTTAAATACTGGGAAATGTTCTTAGATTCTCGAGGTAATATTCCACAGCTGTGTCACCTTGGGGGTTTCTTCAATGTGTTTGTCCAAAACAATGTATGGCATATTAATAAATAGGTATCTATAACTTAAAACTATTCGCGAATTGAATGACACTATATTTTATTATTTTTATTGTCCATCAATTTGTTCTAATCTATCAGTAGTTTTTTCTTCATCATTATGTATAAAAACGATAAAAAATTCAACTGACATGGAAATAATTCAGATAATTAAATATTCAAGTTCTTGGCTTATAGATTACGGTTTCCTTTAATTAGAATGCATTATTTATTAAGGTAGGTATTTGTCCTTCATAACCTTAAGCACGTGTATGTTTAATGATTAAAATATATAATATAAATATTGAAAGTATTATAAGAAATACTTATTTATCATAAGTAGTTATGCCGTATTATTCAATATCTAATAGGTTTTTTTATGCTGTTACTAACCGATATATATTTCGATTTCAAAAAAACTAGTGGGGTTCTAATTTGTTTGGTACCTTTGATTAATTTTTGTTGACTCATTCTTTGTATGTGTTGCTATGGTCTTAAAGTTGATACGACCCTTTTACATTCAGCCTGGGTTACACCACGATATTTGTTGAAGTTCTTGTAACATTTCACATCCTTCTCTAACTTAAAGAAATCTGTTAAAGTTCGAGAAGGATGTGAAATGTTATAACTTTAACAAATGTCGTGATGCAACCCAGGCCAAGTGTGAGATTCACAGGCCACACTACGACTTTACTTTGAACAAAGTATGCTTATGGTGAGATTCACAGACCGCACTACGACTTTACTTTCGAGCAAAGTACGCTTCGAACTGTCAAAACCCATACATTTCTGACAGTTCTAAGGATACTTTGCTCAAAGTAAAGTCGTAGTGCGGTCTGTGAATCTCGCCCTTAGTGTCAGATTCACAGACCGCACTATGACTTTACTTTAAGCAAAGTATGCTTAGAACTGTCAGTAAAGTATGAGTTTTGACAGTTCTAAGCGAGGTACTTTGATCAAAGTAAAGTCGTACTGCAGTCTGTGAATCTCACCTAAGTATCTTTTATTTCAATCTTTGTTTCGTGGTCATTTCTAGATGGTTTGATCAATTTGAACGGTCTAAGCGTAAAGAAAATCTCTTAAGGTTAATGAAATACAAAAAAAGTCCTTTTCCATCCAAGATATTCGAGGTAGTAAAAAACCTTATTTGATTTGCCATTTCTCCTTTTCCTTTGGATATATTTTTTCAATTTAACGTGTTATTGAAGATGAATTCTTATTACACCATTGGCTCGCCACTTATCACAGAACTTCAACGCGCAGTATACAATTGAAACCTAGTTTATGTCACCGACTTTCTTTGTGTCACTAGGGCATAGTTAATCTAGTTTATAGCTGCATTGTGATTAGATGTAGCGTAACCATGGAAGGAAACGGAGCGGGCATAAACAATTTCTACACGCGTTGCAGTCACCGTCATAATGGCGACGATGATCGGCCATAAAATCACGATTTGCATAGAGGTTTATGGTGTCAGGTCGATGACATTCGCCAATACGTTTCAATCATAGAGCAACACCGGAGGGGAGTAGCCATATGCAGACTTTCCCCTCTGTCAAAGTACAAGCCTAAATGGGCCTATACCTGTCGCCTAGATGTTTAAATGTGTGCGTGAAATTGTCTCTGTATTTTGTTAAAGTCAAGGTGTGAGTTTCGTAGTAATAGACGATTTTTGTAGTGTGCGTAAAAATGACAGACTGTTTTGCATCGGTAATAAACGCTATGGCTACTCCCCTCCAGTCCGCTGCGGCCGTTGGCCCGTGTTGCTCAATGGTTACAATTGATACGGGTTTCTTGTGATACATTTGGATAGGCAGTTTTTTAATGTAATGCAGGTGGCAAACAAGTATGTAGTTCACATTGATGTTCAGTGATGACTTAAGCCCATAGACACACAAAGACCAGAGGTTAAAATGCAGATGCGATGCCACCCGTGAGACCTTAGTTGTTGTCTCTGTGTTAAGTTACCTATTACGGGGCCATACATTACCAATTAACCGGGAGACGATAGACAGATATATTAATACGGTGGTGCCTACTCCCTCGAGCTCCTACACGGGCACTCTACCACCAGTATGGTAGTTCCAAGTGTCCATAGATTGAGACGATCATTAAAAGTGAATTCTGGTTCCATTGATGGGGAAACCATATGTATTTCTCCCGGCGAATTGTTGTGTTTTACAAGGGAGTCGAGTTAGTTCATCAGGGGCCTAATTCTTTAATTGGTTCGCTGTCATGCTCCAATATAAAGGCCGCGCGCATTGCTTACAGCAAGACAGCTAATCGATTCCATATGACCCGGCAAACATCGTTCTGCCACAATAATAACGAATAAAGAAATTGGCTCACAATTTTTTCTTAAATCGTGCGAGTCCCATCTACCATGGTCGGTGTGAGTAACGTGTTAGAATTAAAATTATTTTCATGCATTGTAACTAAAGTATTTAATTTGACGAGGATTAATACTATATTGGTCTATATAGCTTTCCAATTACCGCTTTGTAAGTTAACAAATTTTTCGAATAGGAGAATAGAATTCTTATAAGATACGTATAAATATGCCATCGCGGACTTATTCGTAGATCTACCAAAGAGAAAATATTCCACCATACATTGTTTTGTTATCTCAAAAGGCAGCGTCTTGGATGAATACTCCTAGGTGGCTTGATTTCTTTTACACTTCCTATCGTTGTATTCTAATTAATTTACTCAAAATTTGACAAGCTATATACATAAACCTTCCTCGTGAATCTTAGTATCTATCGGTGAAAACATTAGACTTTGAGACAGACAGACGCGTCCGCAGACTTTGTTTTATAATATTTATTCATGTTTACATAGATACACACTCGGTTGTTGATGCTAGTAACAGTTAATCCCTTTTTTCACGCTAACTAAATTTAGCTCAGTTCGCATATTGATCCAGTTTTTCATTTGCGTTCACCGCAAACTATACGTTAACCTAATAGGCATGTTAAATTGACTCAACAAATCGAATTAAAATAAATTACCTGGTGGACAATCGGCTTACTAATGACTCGTTGACTGTTGCACATGAATTATTTTGCAAACTTATCCGGTTATGGGCTTCGCGCAATTAACAGCTTGTAAAATAACACGAATCGTCTGTCCACCTTGTGACCTGCCCACACTGTTCGCAATTTTAACTTCGTAATTCATCTGACAAATGGTCAAACACTGAAACGTCACTTTTTAAGTGGGACTTAAGTCTTTTGTCTCTATAAACCACGTGCGAACGATAGAGATAGCTATTTGAGGGTTGCTTAAAATTCAGTGAAGTTTGAGTATTCGGCCATAAGTACAGCCTGCAAGAAATATTGCGCGTCGTGCTTTGGAAAGAGACAATCGGCTTGTTTCGACTTCGTAGAGCGTTATCTCTGATGCACACTGCCTACGTAAACACTAAGGGTGAGATTCACAGAACGCACCACAACTTTACTTTGAGCAAAGTATGCTTAGAACTGTCAGTACAGTATGGGTTTTGACAGTTCTAAGCGTACTTTGCTCAACGTAAAGTCGTAGTGCGGTCTGAATCTCACCCTGATAGCCGGTATTGGTCTTATGTCATAACTTGATCAACATGGTCGACAAATGTCACTTAAGTAAGATGCGAGAGAGAACACTACACCCAGAGAGAGACTGTAGAGCGTTCGGCTTATTTCGGGTCTGTAGACTTCAGACCCGAATAAGTGTCCTTCCTTTGGTCGATGTGTAACATATCTTGTTGGATATTGTATAACAATAACTTTAGTTCAGCAACTCCTACGGTCATGCCATATTTAAGGTACGAGCCTACAAAACAACAGTGTTCGAACTTGAGAATTCGAAGCTAAATAATTTATGCATACAAATTGATTTAGATACTTGAGGCCATGCATGTTCTTGACCAAATTAAACAGCTTACTTCATAGATGTAGTGTTGTACTTGTATGACTTTGTTTAATCAGAATATGTTTTAACTACTAGGTATATCTAATTGCGTCACAATTGTCGATTGATATCAGATCTCTACGATGCAAGTTTTTTTTTTATCATATTTGTGTACCTACTTGCTGATGTAAGAATAGATAAAGTACAGAATTATGTTGTGTAAACATTCAAATAAATGGTCTTTATTTGTATGTTTTCGTCAATTAACTAGGCATCATAATTTCTAGAACGAAAAGTTGAAAATGCCTTTCTTAATTTTAACCACGACGAAAGATATTTTCAGGTATTATATTGGAAAAATATGACATTAGCCTAAGGCGGCCAACCGTCCCGGATTCTGCGGGACCGTCCCGTAATGCTGGATGCAATCCCGCTTTGCAAGAATGAATCAAATAATCCCACAAAACGTTGGATGCGTCCCGCATGTCCCGCATTTGATGCATTGACGTACCATGCCTTTTTTTTTCAAGCTACTACATAACCCAATGAGCTTATAAATACATAACCACACAGTCACACACATACATAACACACACGCATGCAAACAACATCGGAGCATCTACTTAAACACCCATTGAAAATTGTTTGTGTGTATATATGTGATCTCTTTGTTCCATTTTGAATTATTGAAAAAAGTGTCACTTTTATTTAAAAATAAATGACTTCAGTATGTAAGTATTGCGTTTCTATGTAATTTTAGTACGCATACTGACAAAACTTCATACTACGCATTCACCATACCCTATCTATCCACAAAATGTCCCGCATGCTATTTTCAAGAAGTTGGCCGCCTTACATTAGCCTAATTTGATTAACATTTGCCTCTTATTTTTTTGTTACAGTCTAAAGAAAACGAACATGTTACTTAAAGGTTAATTGAATTCACCACTTGATAACTAACATAAATTTTATTTAGATAAATATCTCCAAATTGTTCTTACGCCTTGTTCAATGCAACTTTATAATCCAAAAAACAGTAAAAAATGGAAAGAAATATTTGACTTCGGACAAGGATTGAACCAGGATAACCAGTCCAGCCGCTTCACCACTAAGCTATACAGCGGCTGGACTGGTTATCCTGAGGTCGCAGGTTCAATGTCTACTAAGTATTTTTTTTCTTTTAATTTCGAAATTCACTCGCATGTGTTATTGCGAAAAATATATAGGTAATAATATCACTTATTATCTTTACTTACCTGAATCTTGAAAAGGGTTAAAATAACTGGTATTTTGATATAACGATGAAGAAAATTACACTTATTTCGTGTTAGGCACGCCAAGAACGAAAATGTCTTTAGCTAATGACGATAAATCTTAGTTGTGTAATAATTTGCATACTCGCTTGATATTTTGTTGGTAGTATTTTGCAATAACTTAAAGGTTAGGATTGTATGTAGGTATATGCCCATTATTCAAGATCGAACGGTTACATGGGAATGACGGGCGAGTCAAGGCCAGGCGGAGGTCAGATCGAATTCTTTTTTTAACTATGTTGAGTGCTATCCAATTTTATGGCCTATGTTTGTTTTTCAAAGGTTCTATTTAGTCTATTGATGAGTAATACGGATTCTATTTAAATAACATTAGAGATCTAATGGTGGAGTATCCAGCCGTTTAACAAGTTGAATTTTGTTGGAAATATGCTTTGGCTGATGGTAAGTTAGTTTTATATTGCGAAAGAACTATTTTCAATTAACTTTACGATTACTTATATTCTAGAATTCAACTTATAATAAAATGTGTTCGAGGTGAGGCTCATCGCAGGGCTTCATTAGAAATAGGACATTGCAACAGTGTCCTGGCAGATCCTACTACGGATGACGCCAGAATACTGTTGCAACTATATCAATTGTCAATGAGCTAATGTTGTTTAATTATTTTTTTTAAATGAAGAATGTAATTCATGTGAACGTATAGAGCGTCATGGTCTTTGACCAAGCTCTTGAAATGGAGAATAAAAAAAAAAATTACAATAAGCGAAGGACCATACTGGATGGTCCTTCACTTAACTAAAGGTACATACAATAACATTAAAACTGGGTATTTTTTATTTGCACGTTCCTGTGTATCTCGCACGTGGATCTAGCAATGGTGGTAGAGTTCCAATGCAGGCACTCGAGAGCGTAGGTACCATCGCATTATCTAAACCAGCGTTTCTTAAAGTGCGCTCCGTGGAGCCCTGGGGCTCCGCAAAGCCTTTGAGGGGAACCCCCTCAGAGTTTTTTATCCATTCGATTACGAACCCGATATAAGACTTCAATTCTCTTCGATCAGACCTAATATCAACCAATTGATAAAAAATTATAAATAATAAAAGATAAAATAATAATTAAAGAATGAACGTAATTTTTTCATTTATTTTGGGGTTCCGTCAAAAATGTCTCTTTTCAAAATTGTTCCACTACCAAAAAAGTTTGAGAAACGCTGATCTAATCTATCTACCGCCAAATAGTAGTGTTCAGCACTATCGTGTTCCAGTTAGATGCTCGCGTAATAACTATAACACCATGCAAAACAAGTTAGGCCTCAGGAGTGCAACGCATCTTTGAGCTTCTGGTTTTTGTGTAGATGCCTATATAGGCTGTAGTCGTTTCTTACCATCCATGTGAATTGCATGCTTGTTTGGCACCATCATTTCATGAAAACCACGTCTTGTAGACGTTCTATGTACCTATGTGCCGGTTACATGATTTCAATAGCCATTATGCAGTACATCGCTATTTTGACGTTACGTGATAAATACGATCATTTGAGGAAAACAGTAATGTACTCTAAACTTCAAACTGTGGCCATAGAGTTACAGAATACGCCTGCTGTTGTATTATGTACGTACCTAGTTGTTGTCTAACCATTGTGCCGTCCGGGGTCGTCGTGGTCATTTAATTAAATGAATAATCAATTTAATTGCATCGTTTATTGTAGACCTACATAACTCATTATGTCATCAGCCACAATTTCATAATATTATTATTATAATCGATTAGATTGTCGCCATTTGATAGCCATAGCAATAATTTTGAATATGACGAATTAAGTACCTATCCAAATTCATTCATAATATATGGTAGGTATTAGGTAGATACTTACTGTAGAACCTATGAAAACTGAAGTTTAAAATTAAAGAATACTTTCTAAGAAGGTTTTCTACCAGGTCTGGCGGCGTAGCAGGTCCAATTCGGATCAAAATCTTTCGTCTGATTGGACGTAGGCCTGTTGAACGTTTAATCATTAAGCAAGGGCTAAATTTTAGCCCTTTCTTCACTTTGTACCAGTTCTATTGCTAGGAACCTATACCATACAATATAGAGTACCTAAGTTGAACTGTTTTTGACTATTCACGTCGTATTTTTCATTCCTGTTGATTTCAATTCTGTGTTCTTTTTTCCTCCGTGTGTATATTCTTGATGTTATTAAATGTATACAGCTCAGTGTTCATCGTTACACGGATTTGGTCGGATGCTGATTGGAATTTCCGGCCTCTTGGTATCTATATTGCCTGTAACCACCTGTACACTGCACTGGTCGCGGTTACGTCCATTATTTTGAGCTATGAGCCCAATAGTAGAGAAGCCCAAGAGGCGATTTTGCAGTTTCCTGACATTCTTTGTAGTAGGGGCTCCCCTGCTACTTGATGGGATATTTGCAGGTACTTGAACGCATCGGATTAAGGATGTGGAAGATTAGTCTCGTTCAATAGTTGTGCTAAAAACTAATTTAGAACAATTTTCTAGAGATCTTATCGCGTCGAATGAATAAATAACCTACGTATCGTATGTATTTTTACGATCATTATTTTTATATTTTACCATTTCAATTTGTGAACTAGACTTGATAGTTTGCACTGTTAACCTCCTCACTCATAATAAGTTATTATAAAATTTCGACGACTAGGCTAGTCCAACGGTGTGAGACGACCGTTTGCTTCGAAGGTTCGCGGGTTCGATCCCCGCACCAGGGCAAATATTTGAATTGCCTACAGATATTTGTTTCAGATCTGGGTGTTTGTGTATGTGTTGTGTGTGTATAACAGCACCCACGACACGGGTCTTTACCTGGTGTGGGGCTGTGCGTATAAGTGTATTTTATTTATTTGAACAGCTACCCTAAGTGCGCTCCCCTATTAGGACAGTTCAGAATTGGAAGAGATACTGGGCGATAAAAGGTTGCAAGCTATCCCCCATATCCTTAATCTGACGTGCTCGAGAAACTGCAAAAATTCCATCAAGTAGTAGGGAATTCCAATTCCTACTACAAAGAATATCAGGAATCTTCGCAGGCAGGTGTTTACCACCTGGGTCTAATACTGAGTAATAGCAAGTTCTATAACATAAAAGCCCATGGAATTCGAAGCATCTTTCGTCAACCAGCACATGCTGAGTTAGGACCAATTTGTAACAATGTTATGTGAAATACTAGACCTAGAATCATTATCCCTCGTGTAACATTGTTGCAAATAAATATTCTTTCTTTCTTTCTTTCAACATCTCTAGCGTCTAACGCAGAGGTTCCCAAACTATTTTTCTTGAGACCCCTCGCAATTTTTTTCTGGTTTCGGTAGACCCCCTTGCTTACATTTATATCACATTCCCATATTTCCAAATTTTATTCACGCGTACGTAGACTCCCATCGAGGCCCATGGACCCCAGGGGGTCTATATGGACCACTTTGGGAATCATTGCCTAACGCGATCATTTTTGAAAATATCACAGTCGTTAAATTTGAATATTTTAGCAAATATCTATTTGTGATGCCGGCTAACATTCTTTATTTCTAGAATGCGTTACACAATCAGTATGAGCCGAGCCAATATACACTGTGTTCGATATATAAGAATTTTTGCTCAATGAGCATATTTAAACACACCCACGTCATCTCGTTTCGGCACAACGTCGAGTCTAAACAAAACGTGCTAAAAATTAACATTTCTACCATGATCCAGTCGACACGCGTCACGAACGTTTCTTAACGTAAATAGTTGTTCAAAATTAACTCTAGACGTTGCAAATTAACCTGATAACAACACTATATTTAATTTGAGGACAATAATTACTTAGTCGTTTCGCTGGAAACGGTTGATTGGTAGTGCGAAAATTCTATTGGACCGATAATTGACTGGTTGATTCATTCGTTTCTAGGGTTCCGTACCTAGAAGGTAAAAACGAAACCCTATTACTAAGCCTCCGGTGTCTGTCTGTCTGTCACCAGGCTGTATGTCATAAATCGTGATAGCTGAAATTTTCAAAATTCATCTGTTTCTAACTACAAAAAACTACAAATACTAAAGATATAAAAAAAAAAAATTAGCGACACAAAAAAAAATTGTGTTTTTTTCGTATTTTTGCTCAATATTAATTTCTTTTATATATGACTAGCTGTTGCCCGCGGCTTCGGCCGCGTGGATGTCGTTTTATAAATAACTAAGCAGCCTATGTTATGTCTCAAAGTCAGCTCTGTCTCTGTACCAAATTTCATTAAAGTCGGTTCAGTCGTTTGGACGTGAAAAGATAACAGACAGACAGACAGAGTTACTTTAGCATTTATAATATTACTAGGGATGGTACGAAACCATCGACGATGGAGAGAAGCTGCGTTGTGTCGTCGATGTACGGAACATTTCGAGTCGACTCGCACTTAATCGTTTTTTTTCTGTTGTTATTAAGAAATTGATTTATTTTTGATTTTGATAAATAGGTATAACATGATTGTTAAACATGATTAGATTAGTACGAAAAATACCTGATACTGAACTGATGTCCTACTAGAGAACTGTACGAATCTCGGTTGACATAATTTCGATAGCCACTTTGTAGTAGGTACTCGTAGGTATATTGTTCTTTTGGCGTAACGTGCTAGTTACGATCATTTGATAAAACGGCAATGTAAGGTACAGTCGCCAAATTTCGTCCCCGAACCTAATTCCGTCTTATCTTTATTCCCAATCAACGTTATCTCGTAAATCTCGTTTTGATGTTCCGAATGTAATGTTAGTTACGTCAGTCGGCCAATGTAAAGGCGGTAATAGGCGGTAAGACGTCGCTCCTACATAAAGATATATAAAAAAGCAAAAAACTGTCCAAGGTGAGTTTTTATTTGAAATATTTTCGGATTTTATTAAATATGGATATTATTTCCTTTTGTATAGAAAGTTTCGCTGAAATATACGACATTAAATGTAATTTAAACGGATTGGAAAAATTTCAGGTTATGACATGTTGGTTTTGGTGAACGTATTTTTATTTAGATAAACCGAATTTTCCTAATACCGTCCCCCTACGTGGACCTAATATCGTCCCCGGGGCGATATTTAGGTAACTTTTTTTTATGTAATGAAAGTGGCAAACAAGCATGCAGTTCACATTGATGTTAAGTGAGAACTGCAGCCTATAGACACCCACTCAAATATCAAGGTCGAAATGCAGATGCGTTACCACTCCTGAGGCCTAAGGTGTTATGATTCTGTGCTGGAAATTACAAGGCTGTACATTACCACCTGACTGGAACACGATAGTGCTGAATACCACCATTTAGCGGCAAGTATATTAGGTAAGGCGGTGGTGCCTACGCCCCGCCCCTGTCACGAGGTCTACCGCAAGTAAACCAGTTTTCTGATGAGGAAACATTTGGAGATGATCCAATTTTAGTCTCTACTGACGACGAAGACACAGCGACAGCGATGATGATGCTGAGTTTGTCAACAAAGCTTTTCCCAACACATAAGGGGGGAGAAATGGATAAGATGTATAAAATGTTTCCAATGCATGAGGATTGCGTTGATAGTCCAGCCCTTAAATTTATTTGTATTGTTTGGAAAATGAAAATTACTTACTTAAACGATACTAATTATTGCACATATACTGATTAGATATTATTATATACGTAACTTCACGCCCCGAAGGGGTAGGCAGAGGTAAATGCATGCATTCAATCATACATGCAAACACCCACGACTCGCCGGTCACGTTTTGGCCCATGTAACAGGTGGCGAACCTGTTGCCATCTTCGAGCACATTACCAAACTCCGGGGTACTGGGAAACTTCCAGAAAATGGAAAAATCTCAATAGAAGCAGAGATAAAGGATTTTAAACCGTTATCTCTGATAGTCCCCGACTCGGGAATCGAACCCAGGACCTCCTGCGCAATAGTAGTGGCCTGCTACCACTACGCTACTGAGGTATTATAATATGATTAAGAAATATTATAATATATATAAAATATATCGTATCTATATAAAAACTATATTAAGAGCACAATTGAACTTATGTTCATGTACTGATTCCTGTGATATCAATATCGTCCCCGGGACGATATTAGGAGCCCAAAAAATATTTTGTAGAATTTGCACGTTTTTGTTAAATATATTTTTAAATAAATTATAACAAAGTTAATGACATTTTTAATATTTTTAAGAATAAAGCAGTATTGTACCTGACGATTTACGTTTTAATTATTTTTTACCTGTTATATTTTAGTTTTGACATTTTTTTTACAAAAGGGGACGATATTTGGCGACTGTACCTTACTGAAAAATGGCTTTCAAATCGATGGCCATCGAGATATAGACCGGACCGGTTAAAAAAATATTTATGTAATTTTTGTCTGTCTGGTAGGTACTAACGTTATAACTTCGAAACATAGTGCACATTCTGTAGCTCTACTGCTTGTGTGTGTGGATATTGAGTCACTGGAATAAATGAACGTACTTTGAATCATCGGTTATTCAAGCTGACGCGAAATTTGTGGGAACTGTGCATACGTATTCATTAAGCGGTTATTGACACATTTATGTTCGCAGTGGGATGTGACCAAAATTTCGAGCCTTTTGACCTCTCCGGGCCATAGAGCAACGCGGCCCACCGGTCGCGACGGACCGGAGGGGAGTAGCCATAGCGTGTATTACCGATGCAAAACAGTCTGTAATTTTTTGCGGGGGGAAATGCGTACGACACACGCGCACTACAACTTTATCAAAATACAGAAACAATTTCACGCACACATTTAAACATCTAGGCGATAGGTATAGGCCCATTTGGGCTTGTACTTTGACAGAGGGGATAGCCTGCATATGGCTACTCCCCTCGGTGTTGCTCTATGCTCCGGGAATATTACTTCCAGAAAATGAACGAATCCCTATAGAACTAGAGATATAGGATTTTACACCGTTATCTCTAATATTCCCCGACCCGTGAATCGAACCCAGGATCTCAGCGTAGTAGTGGCCTGCTGCCACTAGGCTACTGAGGCAGTCAAAGTTTTGGGTCGGTAATTTGTTTATGTATTGTGCCTTATCTACAATTAACAGTTTCGAAACTTCATAACAGTTAGTAGATAAGTACCTATTATCGGTCGATAAATTAGGAAATTCCCGATTATGATTCTTCGTATGTTTAATTCTAATCGAATAATAAATACCGTAATCCTAATGTAGATACGAAGAGTATGTAGGTAGGTGTACTTACCTACTTTAATATAATCAACGCGTATACTCCAGGGAATAACAATATAAAAAAAAAAAATATCCAAATCGGTTTAGGCGTTTACTAATTACGGTGAACATCTATAATATAAAAATAACTCGGGTTTTCCTTCCTGACGCTGTAACTCCAGAACGCTCGAACCGATTTCCACGGTTTTGCATTCGTTGGAAAGGTCTCGGGCTCCGTGAGCAATAATATATATACTACTAGCTGCTGCCCGCAACGTCGCCTGCGTGAAGGCAGTTAATTTACTTACCAAGCATACCTAAGATGCCAGTGTCGCTTTAGCATTATAAGCAAACAACTTTTAAAATACCATTAAATTAAACTATAAGTTCTTTTGCAAGCGAAGCAAGTGAAGTCATATGAGAATCCTGCTGAGTTCAGTCATAAGATGATGAAGGAAATAGAGAAAATAATGCAGGAATATATTCCCGGACATAAAAGAGTAAAAATACGTACATAGGTATCAAACCTTACGACACTTTCCTATAAACTACGTTGGTAGTTATTCTGCCAGGAGCCAAAATGTAAAGAGCGACAGGACTGGTAACGCGGTAGCAAGCGACGTACAGTTGCCATGGGTAATAAACGCTATGGCTACTCCCCCTCCGGTCGGCCGGTAGCCCGTGTTCCTCTATGGCGGTGTCCAAGGTTCCAGCCCTAGAACAAAGAGTTCGTCAAAATTGGCTTTTATTGCTTTAGGAAATGTACTGGTGGTAGAACTCCAGTGACGGAGCTCGCGGGCGTATGCACCATCGTATTACCTAATATACTTCCCGCTAAATGGTAGTGTTCAGCACTATTGTGTTCCGGTCAGGTGATAATGTACGGCCTTGTAATTTCCGGCAGAGAGGCATAACACCTTTGGCCTCAGGAGTTGTAACGCATCTGCATTTTGACCTTGGTCTTTGTGTGGGTGTCCATAGGTTGCAGTCATCACTTAACATCAATGTGAACTGCATGCTTGTTTACCACTTCCATTACATAAAAAAAAAGATATCCCGGTCCGGACACACCTCTCGTGCTTCTTCTACATTCATGATTTTCTTCATACATGCTTGCGTGACATTATTAATATTAAAAATACTATTTATAAAGCTTCCGTAAAATTGCGATTACGTTAAATTGATAAAAATAATCCTCAGAACCGCTATCAGTCAGTGCAGCTTACCTATAATTAGTTGCTCGTAGAATGAATTGAAATTTGATAAAGATGTGAAGAAAAATAGTCCTTGGGTTTTCTCTATAACTTTAATCTTAAATACGCTTACACTCACAGCCCCACATTAGGTATAAACCGGTGTCGTGGGCGCCGTTTTACACATACAACACATAAGTACACAAATTAATGTTACTCCATAACTTTTGTTTATTGTGATCGATGTTGGGTAGAAATCCAAAACTCCTTTCGACGTGTCCATTGCTTCAGCTGAAATTATTAATCTTCAACTAAATATAACTACTAAAAAAAAATTGTTCGTGGTCCATATTTCAAAAGGAAATAATGCTATGTGTTGCGACACCCCTGAGCCATCCTTGAGGTATAAAATATTGTTGTTTATTCTCAGCCTGAGGTCGAAGTTGTTTTGCCTCTGTGATTGTTATTTCGGGGCTATAGGTACCTACACCTACATTACATTTAACCGCAACAGGATATTGCTGCAAAAGGCTAAAAACGACTACTTGGACAGCATATATTAGGTAAAGCGATGGTGCCTACACATCTGTACTAATATTATAAAGAGGAAAACTTTGTTTGTTTGGTTGTATTGAATAGGCTCAAAAACTACTGGACCTATTTTAAAAATTCTTTCACTATTATAAAGCTACATTATCTACGGGTAACATAAACTATATTTCATTTTGGAAAAAATAGGGTTCCGTAAGATATTTTGGTTTTTCAGACACAAGGTGTAAAAAATCAATTAGAAAAGTTACTTATTTTGCATACGCTGCCTAAACTATTAAAGATACCGAGGAATTCTTTATCGGCTATATCTATAATCATCACGCTAAGACGAATAGGAGAAGGTAGGTAACATTGAACCCGCGCGAAGCCGGGGCGAGCCGCTAGTCCTTTATAAAAAACAAATTGTACAATAGGTACAGTGCTCATCAAGAAATATTGCACATTGGACCTATGAAAGTGACAATCGGCTAGTTTCGACTAGGGTTGTTGAGGAAGTGATTATGAGGAAGAGGAGGAGGAAGAGGAATTGTGATGCGCCAATTTAGAGGATGCGGATGAGGAAGAGGAAGCAGATGACATAATAATAATAGCAGCTCTTGAAACGTCCCACTGCTGGGCACGAGTCTCTCCCCTTCTTGAGGGGAGGTCTGGAGCTTACTCCACCACGCTGCTCCAATGCGGGTTGGTGGAGTTACTTGCAAGGGTTAGTGGCCAACCCGCTGTCGGATGTTTTCAAACCACCCATAAAGCCTCCGACAAGGTTTAACGACTGCTATCTGTCGATAGCAACCGGGACCGTCGGCGTCCTGCTCTCCGAAGCACGAAAATGCGCATTTTTATTTGCCACTAGTGGTCATCCGTCACACACCCGACCGTACCCGTATCGCTTAATTGAGTAGATCGCTTGCGTTCTACACCAGCCGGGAGTCCAGACAGAGCAAAACTCCAATTTTCATTGCTATACCGATGATAGTACGGGATATGCACACTACACTAGCCGTGCAAATGCCTCTCGGACACTTATCGAGGAAAGAAGGACTAGACTTGTGTCTGAAATCGAGCACTCTTTGGAGCGGGTCTCGGATTGGGGTCGACTTAATTTAATGCAGTTCAACCTCTCGAGGACACAAGTCTGCACGTTCACCGCTAAAAAAACTCCATGCATTGTAGCACCACAGTTCCACGGCATTCCGATCGCCGTTGGTAAGAGTATCTGTATCCTGGGCGTTGACATATCGAACGAAGTGCAATTCGGGAGTCACATTGAGTGTAAGACCAAGTTGGCATCCAAAAAGCTAGGGGTGCTTAACAAAGCCAGGCAGTATTCACTTTCACTTCAGGACTTACTGACAGGCTCGAACATCTGAGCCTACGCAGAGACATTGGGAGTATGTGCGTGTTGTATCGTCTCTACAATGGTGAGTGCTCTGCTGAACTGTTTGACATGGTGCTACCATCTATTTTCCTACACCGTACTACCCGCCGAAGAGAGAAGTTCCACCCACACCGACTGGACACCTGGCAGTGCTCAACGGTGCGGTTTTCACGTTCGTTCTTGCCCAGAACGTGTAAATTGTCCAACGAACTTCCCTCTGAGGTGTTCCCTAGGTGCTACATTAAGAGGTTCTTCAAAAATGGCGTCAAAGGAGTCCTTCAGGGCTGGCAGCGCGTTGGCAACTCCCCTGGTGTTGCAAATGTTCATAGGCGACGGTGACCACTTTCCATCAAGTGGCCCGTCTGCTTGTCTGTCAACCTACAGACATAAAAAAAAACACACGCACACCAAAAAAAAAGATGAGTGAATGACACAATTTCATTTAGGAATGAAATGAAAATTAGAATGCAGTCTTTATTTCTTTGTTAATACCTATATTTAAGTCGAATACTATTAATCAAAATAAAAGAATTGAATACTATTAATCGAAATTTATTTTAAACAGGGAGGTTAATTTTTATAAAAAAAATATTTGAACGCTGTTTCCCCAACAACCGGTTTTATAGCTCATCATATACCAATACAGCATTGCTAAAAAGTCGTTTGCTGGTTTCGATTTGATCATTTGATGGAAGAGAAGATAGGTATTGTAAAGATACAGTTCTGTAAAGCCCCGAATATTTAGATTTTTTATGTTGAGTACGCGTATAAACAAAATAATGTATGTCAATAAAATTAAAACAAACAATCAAGGAACAGCGCCGGTGGCGGGTGGGAAGGTCTCTCTCGCCTGTTCGGCCTGGCACCGTGCTGCGGCGTGTGCGTTGCCATCGATACGCGACGCGCATGCGCAAAAAAATTCCTCATAAATTCCTCTTAAATTTTGAGGAAGCGGTAGCGGAAGAGGATATTTTTGTTTTAATTTTTGAGGATGCGGAAACGGTTGAGGATCCCAAAATATTGCGGTACTTACTCATTATGAGGAAGAGGAAGAGGAATCCTCAGCAACCCTAGTTTCGACTTCGTAGAGCGTTATCTCTGCTGCACACTGCCTACGTAAGCATCCCTAGTCCGGTATTGGTCAAAACTTGATCAAAATGGTCGACAAACGTCAGATAGGTAAGGTGCAAAAGAGATAACGCTCTACAGACCCGAAATAACCTGAGGTCTCGTTCCTAACGATGTGCAATATTTCTCGTATACACAAACGACGTGAATGCGAATTAAATCGAAAATGTTTACCCAATGATCAATATTTACATCAAAATTTCTTTCAAAGTGCCGAACATGTTTTCGGATCACTGTATCCAGATACGTAGCGTACATATACAGTAGGTGATATAACGATAAGTATGATTGACAATGCCAAGCATCCATTATTTGCCAGACAATAGATGTTTAGCACAAACACGTGCCTGTCGTCGGAAACGATTAATTTTCTACACACAAACAGTTTTGTATGCTGGGACTGCTACGGTTTGTTGTTGCTAACTGATAAAACACACAAAGAATATCTTATCTATTATTTTAACTGGTTGAATGTGGTTATTTTATGCAGTTAACCTGTGCAGTTAACTGACGAGTCAGATCCAGCGGTTCATTTCCCGTACCGGGAAAAATATTTGTATGCCCTTTTTTATATAATGAAAGTGGCAAACAAGCATGCAGTCACATTGATGTTAAGTGATGACTGCAGCCTAAAGACACCCACACAAAGATTAGAGGCAGATGCGTTACCACTCCTGAGGCCTAAGGTGTTATGCCTCTGTGCCGGAAATTACAGGACCGTACATTACCACTAGACCGCAACACGATAGTGCTGAACACTACCATTTAGCGGCAAGTATATTGGGTAATGCGGTGGTGCCTACGCCCGTTAGCTCAGTCACTGGAGCTCTACCACCAGTAAAAAATATTAGATATAGCCCTACAGATATTTGTTTCAGGTCTAGATGTTTGTGTATGTGTTGTGTGTGAACAACGACACTCAGAATCAGCGCCTGCTTTACGTCCATTGACACCCAAGAATAATGTAGCGCCCATTTAAGGAAACGAAAATCTAGTATGAATTTTTGCTGAATCAACGTAAATTATCTTTCCTTTAGCGTTACGCCCGAGCGTGTGAAGAGTAAGAGCTACCGATCCAGTTTATCAGCTCTGTCGTGTTGCTAAAGTCAAAACAAAAGAACCCCCTCGTCCTCAGAAGTGGACCTGCATTAAGACCTCTGGTTTGTAATAAATGTTATTAGGCTGCAATAGTCACTTACCATCCATGTGAACTGCATCAATTGCTACCATAATTACACAGAAAACATGTCACAGTAAGTATCTAAGTAACCGCAACTATATAGGTCAATTACCTTACATTTGAATTCGATCACTTACTCAATGCCAACGGAAGAGGCGTAGGTATTCATAGTAAAAAAAAACATTGCGATTCTTGCGAAGCTCGGTGAGTGGGTGTGGGTTGGTTGGTTTACTGTCGAAACACGCAGCCTTGACGTAGTGAGACAGTTATGTCCTGCACTAAAAATACAGACACCTGTAGCTGTTTCATGTAATTAAACCTCGATAAAAAGTAGAATAAGCACATTCCTCGTAAATTCTTGTCTAGACTCGTTACGCAGAAATCTTGGTTTTTTTTTTAATGTAACGAATGTGGCAAACAAGCTTGCAGTTCGAATCATGTTAAGTGATGACTGCAGCTTATAGACATTTACACAAAAATCAGAGACTAATGTGCAGAGATGCGTTGATCACCCACCACCCCTGAGATCTAAGTTGTTAAGTCTCTGTGATAGTTACCTATTAGGCTGCCTGTCCACCGACGTGGAGCGAGGCAACGGATCGGAGCGAGGGAGTAATGCGGAGCGGAGTTGCGTACTGTGCCTGTCCACCAGAGCAGAGCGAGAAAGTAATGCGGAGCGGAGTTGCGTACTGTGCCTGTCCACCTGTGCAGAGCGAGGCTTCGGGGCGGAGCGAGAAAGTAATGCGGAGCGGAGTTGCAGGCTGCCTGTCCACCAGAGTAGAGAGAGACACGGAGAAATATTAACCAATAGCATTGCACAAAATCTCCGCTCCTCTTTAGTGGACAGGGAATTACGAACTAGTTTTAAAATTCATATAAAATCGGGAAGCGGAGCGGGCAAGCGGAACGGGGAAGCGGAGCGGGGAAACTAAAGCAACGTCCGCCGCCAGGAGCTCGAAAAGACTCGTCGCATGCTCGCGGCCTAGCTCCGCATATTGAAAAACACAGTCTGGAACTCCGCTCCGCATTACTTTCTCGCTCCGCCCCGTAGCCTCGCTCTGCTCTGGTGGACAGGCACAGTACGCAACTCCGCTCCGCATTACTCCCTCGCTCCGATCCGTTGCCTCGCTCCGCTTCGGTGGACAGGCAGCCGCAGACATGTTTTTCAATATGCGGAGCTAGGCCGCGAGCATGCGACAAGTCATTTCGAGCTCCTAGCGGCGCTCAGCTTCCCCGTTCCGTTTACCGATTTTATATGAATTTTTAAACTAGTTCGTAACTCCCTGGCCACTAAAGAGGAGCGGATATTTTGTGCAATGCTATTGGTTAATATTTCTCCGTTTCTCCTCTCCGCTGCTTCGCTCCGCTCTGGTGGACAGGCAGTCTAAGGCTGCCTGGGGCCATAAATTACCATCTAATTGAAACACGATAGTGCTGAACATTACCATTTGGCGGCAGATAGATTAGGTAATACGTTGGTGCTATGCCCTTGAATTACACTGGGACTCTACCACCAGTAAACTTGTTCTGAATTTTGAATACTGCAATTTTGTTTTGAGGTATTTTACCTACATTTTTCATTAACTAAAATTGCTTGGGTAGATAACTAAACTAAACTAAACATAGCTAGTCTGCATACAGTACATATAGGTTTATCTCATTACCTAACGTTAATTGGGCATATCAATAGGATATCATGCGATCGATTAAGGGGCCGAAACACGAGTACAATATCATTTCACGAATCTTATCAGTATGTATTTATCTCGTTACGATCAAAGTCTTTTGCGTTGTTTACAAAAAAAGCAGCCCAATGCGAGTTAGATCCCGCACGAAGAGTTCCGTACCATTATCCGGAATACTGCTGTCCTCTCAGGAGTCCCCAAATACCAGCTTGATCCACTTGACTCCCTAAAAAGACGCGCCGTTCGTATTGTTAACTATCCAGGACTTACTGACAGGCTCGAATATCTGAGCCTTCGCAGAAACAGGGCGTCTGTGGGCGACGGTGACCAGTTTCCATCTAGTGGCCCGTCTGATTATCTGTCATCCTACGACATAAAAAAATTGTCTTCCGAAAATGGCCTAAAACACGTCTGTTGCCCCCCTTAAATATTTATTTTTATTTAATTACATATTTTTAAAGTGAATACATAACTAAATATTCTGAAGATATTGCAAGGGTCTACCTGTTACTGTTATTAAAATCGAGTAAATAATCACGTCTGTTGTTGTATGGGAGCCTCTCCCCCTCTTAAATATTAATTTTATTCTGTTTTTGTTGTTAAGTCCCGTTTTTACCCATTTAAGGTCCATGCCCAAATGCCCAATGACCAAAGTAAAGTGAGCCGGCGACAGATTGGCGGTTGACACGTTCTTTTTATGGTACAAACTGGTGTCAGTAAGTAGGTACTTACTTACATTTGGAACATGCACTTGATAATTGCAGCTAAGTATTTGCACATTTAAGATCACGATAAGCTGATATAATATGTAAGCGATTTTAATTTTTTTTATTTCAATGGTTTAAAATAGGTGAGATACGTGACACATGTTCTGATTTCTCAATAATTGTCTCTTAATCACTAGCAAAAACTCAACTTGTGCGCTCATCATTTGAATATGATACTTGTGCTTAACTGGTGGTAGAGCTGCAGTGACGCAGCTTGGAGGCGTAGGCGCACAGCTGAGGCCTAGTACCTACTGAAAATGAGTTTTGTACAAGGATCACGATACTTGAGGCTGCTGCAACCGCAAATAGCTACCTATCACGAATCAAAAACGGTGGGATAATCTATTTTTCATTTTATTTTTATTTGTCTGACTGACTGACTAATCATCATCCCTCCCTCCGCGCGTGATGCGCAACAGAGGGGGGGGGATGGTTCGGGGATCGAGGCTTCCTCATTCCCCGGGCCTATCTGCCTCCGAATCGTCGGGGGCGTGATCATTATAGGGATGCTGGTACACGGGAAACTAGCTGTGGGTTTTTTTTGTTTTTTTTTTACTCCATCAGCTATTCCCCCGCGTACCGCTTACAATTGGTCCTGTTCTAAATTAAATAAAAATAGGTTCTCTATTGTGAGGGGCCACACGTCCGCGCTGGCCTGAGCCGGGCGGCGCAGCCGCGGACCCGGACGACAATTCCGTTCCACGACCGGGGGTTGAACCCAGTTGATGGTTGGGGCTCGAACCCTCCCAGTACGATGCGGGTGGGTGGGGCCTGTCAACAGTGTTGTGTGTGTCTGTGTGAATGTTTGTAAGGGCGGCCTTTACGGTGATCCGGGGGATCGGGGCCTCCGGGGGGATGGGGTGGGCGACATCGGCTCGACGCGCCCCCGGTGATGCAGGGGGGAGGATCTCGCGCGGCAACGGACGACCCTCGGGCGGACGACTGTGGAGAGGGGCGAATCCACGGAGATGCTCGGGGGGTCCACTGTCTGCGCGGTCGAACATTCGACGCGCAAGACGGACCACGAACTCCTCCACGGACTCAACCCCTAGGTCCCGGGCGATGACGTCGTTGCGCACGTACCTACCCGCGCCTGTGATCAGCCAGAGAGACACGTTCTGCTGCACCTGAAGCCGACGTCGCTGCGTCGCGGAGCATAAGGCATACCATGCAGGCGCAGCGTACGTCAGCCTCGAGCGGACATAGGTCTTGTATAACCGGATTTTGGTCCGTAGTGGCAGTCTCGATTGCAACACCGGGCGCAGCATCGAGCGCGCAGTTGCCGCCTGTTGCACCACGTGATTCACCGTGGGCACCATGCGGAGCGCGCGGTCGATGCTACACCCTAGGTATTTCACTGTAGACTGCCAGGCTATGTCCTGGCTTCGCAGTCGAAGCGGCAGTGGGTATTGGCGGACTCGTGTTACGATAGCGGCCGTCTTGTCTACGTTGACGGCTATCCGCCATTTGTCCAGCCACTCCGGCAGCAGGTCCAGCAGGTGTTGCATTTTAGCGATTAATAATAATAGATCTATATGCAACCGAGCAGATGTCGCTATGTAGGCGCTGTCATCGGCAAACAAGGACAGCATGACGTCCCTCTCTCCCTCTCGCAGATGGTCGCGTAGGGTGGGAATGTCGTCTGTGTACGCCGCGTAAAGGCAAGGCGACAGACAGCTGCCTTGTGGTACTCCGGCACGGATTGGATGCTGGGCAGAATCACAGCCCTCCACCGTTTTATTTGTCCTCGCGCTCTGGTAGAGTCCCAGTTTAGTTTAGGACCTTGAGGGCGTAGGCACCACCGTATTACCTGCCTAATCTATCTACCGCCAAATAGTTCAGCACTATCGTGTTCCGGATATCTATAAACCTAGCATGTAAAAGGGAGCAAAATCGATAATTATTTTACCAAATATTTAGTACTAATTTAGTGCCAGAATACCGAAATTTGTGCTCTTTTGGATTTGCAGAAAATGCGAAAACTGCTACCTTTTTGGCAGGCTAGCTAGAAAACGATTTTTTTTTGTGAGATAAATATATTTATTTAAAAAAAAAAAATTATTTTCTGCCTAGATCGAGAGCACATAATTAGCACGTAATACCTATTTATTAGATTTAGAGCAAGATCATCCTGATCTGGAGTTTGACAAAAAGGTCTTTCGTACTTTTCGCATTTGACGCAAATCTAAAAGAGCACAAAATTCGAGATACTGTCACTAAATTAGCACGAAATATTACGTAAAATAATTATCGATTTTGCTCATTTTTGTAAACTAGGCATTGCTAGCTTGACAGTCGTGTGTTCCGGTTAGATGGTAATGTATGGCCCCGTATTAACTATGATAGAGACATTCTCTACCCACTAAAATTAAAATATGCGGAAATGTCAACACATTTGAGAAATTGCCTCATTTCGCTTTCTTAGGCATTTTTATCTTTTTATCTGAACGCGATATCAGTAACATCATCATATCACCCATGTAATCATTGCATTAACATAATATTGTGTCTTCCAAAGAATGTACGTTCGAAGTCTGATATAAAATGTTTTGCATTTAAATTCATGTACTTATGCATATAAGTTACCTCATTACGTAAAGATTATGATAGCTGCAAGACTTAAAAAAAATGTAGTTTCTTTTTAATTTGGTCACTTGCTACGTGATTGTGATACGTAATCGTGAATTTCTAAATGAACTATCTATTGTTCTATATGGTCTTTTAACGCAAGCCTTTTATGAAAACCCATTCTCTAAAACAAAGGTTACCAATAGAAATGCCTTGAATAGTGATTTGGCTCAAATGCACGCCGATTCCTAAGACTTTTGACCCCACCATCAGACAGCTAAATAAACAAGCTGGTTGCTAAATAACAACAGTATCCGTTGATTCATCAGACGATACCAACAATTCCTGGTTCCTTGTGATGCATTAAGTAAATAATTATATCCGACTGCAGTTAATTGGTAAATTGTTCATGTTGACTGTCTGGTTGTTTATCGATGCTGTGGAATGACTATTCTTATGATGCATCGTTTGCTCTTATTGTTAATCTAACATAGGATCATGGCAAAATTTGTACAAAAAACCGGCCAAGAGCATGCCGGGACACTCGCAATATAGAGTTCCGTTTTTTCAAGTCCGTTGAATAAGTTGACCGACTATGACTCGTAAAAGAGTTGAGTATAGATATCTACCTAGCTGTGATAGTTTGCCTTAAGTACACATATTTCGATCTGGTTTCCTTCAAATTGTAGTGATCACATAATATAATGACTCATTTATGACCTTTGATATTAAATGTCACTTTTCAATATCTAATGTCACATTTCGGTACGTCCGTCCGCCTGTCTGTCACAGCCAATTTGTGCCAAAAATAGTAGGCCGATTGAGTTGAAAGGTACACATACCTAGGTATCTCAGTGACTCTAACATATTCAACAGATTTTTTTTAGTATAATAATAATGGCAACCCATTATACGTCCCACTGTTGCGCACGAGTCTCTCCCCTTTTTGGGGGGAGGCCGATGAGACCGATTTTTTATGTGCAGCCATCGTCTCATTACCACTGGGATGAAAATCGGATCACATAAATATTACAATTTGATTTCTGCTTGCCTCGTAACCATCAGAAGTTTGTTAACCTTAAGTAAGTACCTACACATATCTGGTTTCCTTAAAATTCTAGTGATCAAATATGGTGTTCGATGTCAAATGTCACGCTACCGTTACCGAGATTGATCTCTATCACTCGGATTACGGTAAACAACTACAAAATCTTTAGAACGGGTTGCATCTTACCCACTTTAATAAAAAAAAAATAGAAATTAAAGAAAAAATGGAAAGTAAATATTGACTTAAGCCCCCCCCCCACACTTACCAGTCCACCGGCAGATACTAGCCTGTCAGTTAATCGTAGGAGATCACAGACCGACGAAATCGTACGATGAACTGTGAGTCTGTGATTTCCTACGAAAAACTGAGAGGCTAATATCTGCCGGTGAACTGTTAATGTCCCCACACTTTTAGGCAGGAATCGAACCTGCAACCTCAGGATAACCAGTCCAGCCGCTTGACCAATAAGCTACTGAAGCCGACTGACAGACCGATGTTAAGTATTATTATACCAATTATTCGTAATATACCTACTTATAATCACTTTTATACAAGTTTATCATTGCATATCTATGTACCTATATTTAAACTGAATTCAAAATAAATAAGTACTTGTTTTATATTATTTCGCATTAATACATGCTTGTGAAATATATTTTATTTTAAAGAAAAATGGAAAGAAAAAATTGACTTCAGGCGAGACTCGAACTCGCGGCCTACTGGGAATCTAGTCCAGCCGCTCTTCCAATTGAGCTACTGAAGTCCTGCCCGATTTGTCAAATCTTTCCTTCACATTTATTGCATTGCTTTATGGTAGCAGCAGCGCCATCTATTACCAACTATGCTAGTTAAATAAGTACCTACTTCAAATAGGTACCTACTTTCTTATTGTAATCAAAATTCAAATCTTACATCATTTAGGCACAACTTTAATTTTCACTTTATAACATAATTTTATTTATTAAATTATTTAATTTTATAATAGGTATTAAATGGCATAAGTAATTGAAGTAATTATGTAAACCAGTCACTTGAGAAAACGCGGCAAAATTGATTTCCCAATTTTGGCCGGGCATCTCAATGATTTTCATTCCAAACCTTCTGTTGTGATTCCATTATTACAATAGTTTTTTTTTTTTAATTATTAAGGCATTGCTATTACGCATATTGCCAGTATCAAGTAAAACGATATTTCGTATTCGTAATAAGCAGCGTATAAGTCAGAGTCAGTCAGTCAGTCAGTCAGAGTCACAGTTAGTAATTCAAGTAAAGCGATGGCTACTTTACCAGAACATTTACAATGAAGTTTTGGAGGCAACCTGATAGGCCGTGTTTTCGCACTGTTATTCTATTTCAATTTACACGGGCACTGTAATAAACTTATGTTAAACAAAATGCCACCAACTTTATTTAATATAACTCAAAAATACACCACGAAAACGAAATAAAATAAGAGCACTACAAGTCTCAATTACCATAGTTGTTTTCCCATCTACAATACTTTCCTACGTCACCCATCGCACACATGCTAATTTTCACACTCCACGGCCCAAGGTAAAGTCCAGTAACGCTCTGTCTCTTTCACACTAATGGCGACCAGCGTTTGTTAGTGGCAACAACATAAATATTTGTATATTGCGACCTCGGTTACTTACTCGTGTCTCGTGTCATATTGAAAATGTTTGAAATAAGAATGTTTGCTGTTACTATTTTCTAAATTATGTTACTAACCTATTAAGTAAGTAGCCATTTATAGCGTTGATGGTATCCATTTACGAAGATTTCATACTTATATTATACGTATCTATCACAGACCAATCAGCCTTCCTTGTTCCATAGTCGATGGTATCTACTTATACAGGTAGGTGTAATTTCCGGCACAGAGGCATAACACCTTAGGCTTCAGGAGTGGTAACGCATCTGCATTTTGACCTTGGTCATTCTGTTAGTGTTTGTAGGCTGCAGTCATCACTTAACATCAATGTGAGCTGCATGCTTGTTTCCCACTTCCATCCGACAAAAAAAGGTACGCTATAATCATTAAAAGTTAGGAATGTTAGGATCCCACTGCAGAATCATTTCGTTCATCCAGATATGCTGCAAACCTACATCCAGAGAATATATACCTATCCACTAGGTTGCCTATCAAAAATTGGCTGCAAGTATTCTTAATTAAATTATATTATTTTATTTCTCCCTACCTATAATTAAATTATAGGTAGGGAGAAATTGTCTTTGTCACAACTTACCTTTGTCACAACTCTCCTGGGTCTCCCCTACTTATAAGAACATTACCATAATGTGCTTTGAGGTTCAGAAAACATGTCATAGTTTTTAAGCGTGTATGGTTGGAAACTATTATTTTAATTGCACTGCTCTTATAATTCATTGAACGTGATAATACCTACATAGTTCGCTAAATGTACAAGGTAAGACAATTATTGTTTATATAGTAGGTAATTTAGATAATGATGTGATATGCGTGTCAATCATTAGGTAAGAGACATGTGATCTTATATATTTTTATGTTATGAAGTGGCAAACATGCATACAGTTCACTTGAATGATAAGTTTTTTTTATGTCTGAAGGTTGACAGACAAGCAAACGGGCCACCTGATGGAAAGTGGTCACCATCGCCTATGAACATTTACAACACCAGGGGAGTTTCCAACGCGCTGCTAGCCTTGCAGGACTCTTTTTGACGCTATTTTTGAAGAACTCCATATTGTAGCACCTATGGAACACCTCAGAGGGTAGTTCGGTCCACAATTTACACGTTATGGGCAGGAACGAACGTGAAAACCGCACCGTTGAGCACTGCCAGGTGTCCAGTCGGTGAGGAACTTCTCCCTTCGGCGGGTAGTACAGTGTAGGAAAAGAGACGGCACCATGTCAAACAGTTCAGCATAGCACTCACCATTGTAGAGACTCCCAATGTCTCTGCGCAGGCTCAGTAAGTAAGTAATACCTTTTGCATCCTAAACAAAACTAAACATCTAGGTAGAGTGTCCAACAAGAAATATTGTAGATCTACCTGAGGAAAGAGACTTCGGCTTATTTCGGGTCTGTAGAGTGTCATCTTTTTCGCACCTTACCTTTATGACGTTTGTCCACCATTTTGATCAAGTTTTGACCAATACCGGACTATCAGTGCTTACGTAGACGGTGTGCAGCAGGAATATATTATTGTTGTCATGCAAAAATTACATAAACTAATAATTTGATACAAAAAAAACAAGGATTCAAATAATTTTTTGAGTATTTTTCCATGATTCTACGCTTTTTTTTCTATCTTTTGATAGAGTGTACAAGGTGCGGGCCCAACGTGGAACTTGTTTTTTGCTATGAAGAAATTCGGTATATCATAATTACGTACCATTCCTCTCCATACCGGACCAGGTACCAGTTTCTTCGGCTAATGTTGTTCCTCGATGTCGCAGTTTGACAGTCTAGTAGAGATGAGTCATCATCAGCTTATCTTAAAATTCGACACAAAAATTGATTACTTATGCAGATACTAGTAAAAGATTATGCTATTTCAATATTTCAGATACAGCTATCTAAGTAACCAAGGAAAATATCTAGTTAGAAATAAAATAACTACGAGTTAATACCTACAATTCGTAGGTGACGCTATGTTAGTAGGTACCTATTAACTGCTTAATTTTATTGTAGAAATTATATTTGCGGATTTCCTCGCGTATAGGTGTATATGCTTCCAACTTCTTCTCTTACTCGAAGTTTCCATCTAGCGAAGATGGAAAGCGACCGAACCGCCCCGGGTAAAAGAAGTTGGGAGTATTGTACACTGTACACGCGAAAACAACTCGCGAAAAACCTGCGAAAACGTTACATACTACATTTTTATGATCACTTAAATGTTACAATACATAGCAACATTAGACATAATCTATACAAATAAATAAAATTGGAGTGTCTGTTTGTAATATTAAAATAACCGCTTTTTACTAAATGCATATGTATGTATACACGGTACATATACCAAAACCACATTTTTTCAATTTTTGTCTGTCTGTCTGTCTGTCTGTTTGGTGGGGCTAATCTTGGGAACGGCTGGACCGATTTTGACGGGACTTTCACTGGCAGATAGCTGACGTGACAAGGAGTAACTTAAGCTACTTTTATTTCCATACATTCATACATACATACAAACCTAAATACAAATAAGTAGATTGGAGTGTATCCGACTTTGACGGGACTTCCACGGGTAGGTAGCTGATGTAATAAGGAGTAACTTAGGCTACTTTTATCTCCATACATCCATCCATACATACATACATACCTACATACAAATAAGTAGAATTGGAGTGTATCCGACTTTCACGGGACTTCCACGGGTAGGTAGCTGATGTAATAAGGAGTAACTTAGGCTACTTTTATGTCCATACATCCATACATACATACATATATAAGGAAGAAGAAAGAAAGAAAGAAAATACATTTATTAGGACAAATAGGTAAACAAAACAGAGAAAGAAAAGAAAATAGAATCAATTAAAACTTAAACAAGAACTAAATTTTAAAATTGTCCTAAAGGGTCCCCAACCCAGCATTGTGCCGGATTAAAAACCCGGCGCTGGTATTATGTTGGGGCCCTAAACTGTGACACTACGGATGCCCAACTGCTGCCAATTTAGAGCTGAAGTTAAAAAAATAAAAAACTAAAAAGGGACACTAACTTTAAATAATTTTTAAATAATAATATAAATTATACATACACATACAAATAAGTAGATTGGAGTGTATCCGACTTTGACGGGAATTCCACGGGTAGGTAGCTGATGTAATAAGGAGTAACTTAGGCTACTTTTATCTCCATACATCCATCCATACATACATACATACCTACATACAAATAAGTAGAATTGGAGTGTATCCGACTTTCACGGGACTTCCACGGGTAGGTAGCTGATGTAATAAGGAGTAACTTAGGCTACTTTTATCTCTATACATCCATCCATACATACATACATACCTACATACAAATAAGTAGAATTGGAGTGTATCCGACTTTCACGGGACTTCCACGGGTAGGTAGCTGATGTAATAAGGAGTAACTTAGGCTACTTTTATCTCCATACATCCATACATACATACATATATAAGAAAGAAGAAAGAAAGAAAGAAAATACATTTATTAGGACAAAAAGGTACACAAAAGAAAACAAAACAGAGAAAGAAAAGAAAATAGAATTAATTAAAACTTAAACAAGAACTAAATTTTAAAATTGTCCTAAAGGGTCCCCAACTCAGCATTGTGGCGGATTAAAAACCCGGCGCTGGTATTATGTTGGGGCCCTAAACTGTGACACTACGGATGCCCAACTGCTGCCAATTTAGAGCTGAAGTTAAAAAAATAAAAAACTAAAAAGGGACACTAACTTTAAATAATTTTTAAATAATAATATAAATTATACATACACATACAAATAAATAGAATTTGAGTGTCTCCGATTTTGACGGAACTTTCACTGGCAGATAGCTGATGTGACAAGGAGTAACTTAAGCTACTTTTATCTCCATACATACATACATACAAATAAATAGAATTTAAGTGTCTTCGATTTTGACGGGCCTTTCACTGGCAGATAGTTGATGTAATAAGGAGTAACTTAGGCTACTTTTATACTAGCTGCGCCCACGACTTCGTCCGGGGAGATACTGAACAAACATATTTTTTCTCACGTGGACGCAGTCGCGGGAACAGGTAGTATGGAATATATCGCTACTTCGCTACCTATGTTGCCTTTTACAGACATTGTTTTTTTATGTAAGGGAAGTGGCAAACAAGCATGCATGCAACTGCAGTTCACATTGATGTTAAGTGATGATTGCAGCCTATAGACATCCACACAAAGACTAAGGTCTAAATGCAGATGCGTTACCATTCCTGAGGCGTAAGGTGTTATGCCTCTGTGCCGGCAATTACAACCCGTAAATTACCACCTGGCCGCAACACGATAGTGCTGAACACTACCATTTAGCGGCAAGTAACTTCGTATATTATGTTGTGTGATCATTTTCTCTATTCTGTCCTTAAACGGTGATAAACCGCGTTCGTACGAGGGCAACACACTTTCAAGGTTTCGAGGAAGCAATTGTGTTTTGCTTATTTCCTTTAATATTTAAACGATTGTAAATATAGATTAACTGGTTTTTATTTAAACACTAATACACTGGTACGTGAGCAGCTGATGTTTAGTTGGCAATATAGTTCGTTTATAGGCTTTATTTAGAAAAAGCGACAAAAGAGGGAATGCGGGACCAGTTACACAATGCTGATGTAGAGTTTAGATTGAGCTTCGAGAGACCAAGGCTGAAAATCTTGCCAATAAGGTAGAATAAAAAAAACATATAGGGTACTTCTTCGAGCTAAAAACTTGACAAGGACTGCAAAAACACATAAATGCATAATTCAGATTATACGCTGATTTTTCAAAGCAGATTTTTCCATAGTATCCGAATAATTAAAAAAAAATCTCTGTTGTTTAAATTACTATCAAGAGAGTCGCGGAGAGTTGAGAAAAGTAATGGTAAAAAAATAGTATGGAAAACACAATAGGTGCAAATAGAAATGAATCACAGAAATGTTTCAATCTTACCTACCTACAGAGCGCATAACTTCCAAACGACTGCACAAAATTGGATAAATATTTCTTTTCTGTGTTCGTTGTTGTCAAGAGTAGATGGTTTGTTTGAAAAAAATCGACAGGAAATAAAGTTTGAGAAACACTGGATAAGAGATGTTGGAAACTTCTTAATATAGTGATGTTGGGATTGTAACGCGCACGGCTTATTCCGTGTAATATAAGCAACGCGATTAGGTGTTGACTGTAATCGATACCCATGCGTGCGGCACGTCACTATTCGTGCTCACATCACTATTATAGCTGTCGTCCGTCAACGTCACTCAAATTGTATGTATGGATGTCACTTACCTTTACCAGAGAATATGTAATAATACCTTTACGTAAAATAAGGTAGGTAGGTACTTAAAAATACCTATAATTGTTAAGGTTCTCGCAGGGATTCCGCCACCAGATTCTGGAAATATAAATAAATAAAATTGTTGTTTTAAGTATCTAGTGTCTATCAATCTGCTACTTCCAGGTGTTGAATATAAAAATAGGTACCTGATATTTTTAAGCCACAAAGGTGGCAAACAAGCGTCCAGAACAAAGGTGGCAAACAAGTGTGCAGTTCACATGCATGTTAAGTGATTAACTGCAGTTTATAGACATCTAGGTACATAAAAACCAAAGTTCAAAATGCAGATGCGCTGCAACCTCTTATGGGGCCCTTATATTAGAGGCCATTGGCCATTACCATCTAACCTGAACATGATACCGCTAAACACTACCATATGGCGGCAGATAGAGTAAGTAATGCGGTGGTGCCAACGACCTCGAGTCCCTACCCCGGATCTACCGAAGAACTTATAGTGTATAAAATTCTCACCCTCCCATGTAACCTCATTCTTCCCGACTGCTTGTGTATCTAATAAAAAACTTTAAACAAAAAATACTGATTAAAAGACCAGATAATTGCATCACTAAAAACTGAAAAATACTTAACAGAGATGTAAACCCAAGATGTACGTCATACCTAGTTATGAATTGTTAAGAAGTCGGGCCATTAATCCTTGGATTTGGCGATCAGACTTATATTTTTAAATTATTTGTGCGTATTTTTTGTAAGACGTTTAATGGCTTAACACATACGCCACTAAACTGGATACTGCATAGAAACGAAATGTGGTATGTGAAAACATTGTACCTAACTAGTTTAAGATTTACGATCTATGAAATATAATCATTACCCAACAAGTACATAACTGTCCAGATATTGTAAGTCCATAAATCCTTGAGGTCATATTGGCGAATGACCGCATTACTTGAAAAAGTTAATGACACCGCGTGCCAGATTGTTGCTGATAAAAATTCATTACTTTACGTAATGTTGCCGTATATGATAAATAATGTGTTACGCAGTTATTAAATTTTGACACGCTTACAGCTTGTTATGTCACTTAAGCAAGCTAGTATTTATCCACAGATCACCTATTTATCACTATAATCTGTGTATTAGGTATATCCGTCTCTAGGCGGTAGGTAAGTGTTCTGCTTTATCATTTCAGCCGATGACGCTCTGTTGGAAGCCTTCCCTAAAGATTTGCATAGCGAACGGTCCTAGACCACCCTCATCCAGCGATTGCCCGCAACCTTCACTCGGTTGTCAGTCCACCTCATGGGAGCCTGCCTACGTTTGTACGCTTCGTCTTTCGTCTACAGGCACGCAGCCGCCACTCGAGAACTTTTCTACTCCAACGGCCGTCGGTCCTACGAGCTACGTGCCCTGCCCATTGTCACTTGAATTTCGCTCTTCGTTGGGCTATGTCAGAGACTTTTTTTATGTTACGAACGTGGCAAACAAGCACGCAGTTCACATGGATGTTAAGTGATGACTGCAGCCTATAGACTGCAGATGTCGAAAACACAACCAGAGGTCGAAATGCAGATGCGTCGCCACCTCTGACCTTAGTCGTTGTCTCTGTGATTAAGCCAGATGGTTTTTTCGGTTTTGTGGATTTTGAGAAAGCGTTTGAGTAGAGTATAACAAAAGGAGCTGTGGGACATTTTGTCAGAATATGGTATTGACGATTGACGACAGTCATTGCTTTGTGCAATACAGTCCACGTATGAGGACTGTCAAGCTTGTGAGCAGGTACCTATGTTGGGAACATGTCACCCTGGCTTGATGTTAACATCGGTGTCAGACAGGGTTGCGTGCTTTCGTCTAGGCTGCTTAACATATATCATATCTCTGACCATTGTCCCCCAATCATGTCAATCTTTCGAAGTCAATTTATCAAAGTTTACCGTAGTAACATGACACATGTCTCACTTTGATTTTCTTTTAAGTAAGGAAATTGGTTTGGGTACCGAACTATCGGCAAACACTAGGTAATTCAAACTGCATTATTTCAGCCAAGAAAAGAAACATTTAGCATTTTGGCTCTCACCCCATCCAGTTGTCTAATTATAATCGTGTTCAGGTATTAAGTACGGAATTGTATACTGTCACTGATAACATTTTATCGTGGTGTTGCAATGCGACTTTCTATCTTATTATAACCGAGCAAAGTCGTGTATTGTGTGTCGTCAGTCCGATAACGACGTACGTCGTTTGTCCTTGCTATTACAATTTACAATCTATGTAAATTTTCAATGTTCGGAGTTGAATGTACGTATTCGCGGACGTTCAGATAGAATACTTTCTAAGCGACAGCGAAATAACTGTGGATTCTTAAAACCAATCCTGGTTTTAAGAATTTTGTTTCATTTAACCATACATATACATTTGAGATGTTATTTTGCCGTATGGCATAGCCCTCTGAAACAAAATCTGAGATACATTAAATCAGTTTTTTTTTTTAGTAAGATTATCGACAGCATCCCCAGAATTTGGTATGTCTGTTTATTTATACTTTTAGAGACTTGTCGTATTATGGATAACTAGGTATATGCCTGCATTAAGGTAAGTACCTATGTAAAATAGTATTCATCTCTTACCTTACCTACCTTTGGGTATGAAAATGTGATGTTATGTTCATTTTAGGTGTAGAGTATCGTTTATTACGGATAAATCAGCTTCCAACACACTACTCACCAGAGATACCCGCAGATATTTAAATTATTTCATTTTAAGCGACTCTATCAATAAATAATAAGCCGCTCGTCATATTTCAGATCACTACCTACATATTATAAAGTAAAATTCCCCTATTTTCTCTGTCTGTATATGTAAGCGCTAATCTCGGAGAGTTGTGAACGGATTTTGTTCCTGTTTGAAATTTTGGAAAGATAGTTTTCTGAGGAAGGTTTATATAATTATAATAACTGCTGCCCGTGTGAAGCCGGAGCGGGCTGCTAGTTTATAATTATATATATATATATATTATGTTATAAAAGTGGCAAACAAGCGTGCAGTTCACATTGATGTTAAGTGATGACTGCAGCCTATAGACACCCACACAATGACCAGAGGTCAAAATGCAAATGAGCTGCCACTCCTGAGGCATTAGGTGTTATGCCTCTGTGCCGGAAATTACAGAGCCGTACATTACCACCTGACCGGAACACGATAGTGCTGAACACTACCGTTTAACGGCAAGTATATTAGGTAATGCGGTGGTGCCTACGCCCGCGAGCTCCGTCACTGGAGCTCTATCACCAGTAAAAGTATATTACGTTATACTTTATGCTCACTGTAATATTAGATCCATGATTCGAATGTGGATCGTCTGAACACGCACCAAATGGATTTTAACGTTGGATCGTTATCTCGCAGCATCTTGTCTCTCACTGCTATCGTTTATAGTGATAAGGTGCTCATTTGGGAGGGTCGAGCGAGGTCGAGATTTGTGAATATTATTGTTTCCTAGTTGAAAACTTAGAAAGTTTCAATCGTTGAATCTTTTTGTGACGTTTAGCATAAGGTTTTCTTAGCCTGGGTTGCACTACGACTTTTGTTAACTTGGACTTTTGTTATTGTAACATTTCACATCCTGCTCTAACTTTAACAGATTTCTTTACGTTAGAGAAGGATGTGAAATGTTACACTAACTTTAACTTTGACAAATATCGTAGTGCAACTCAGGCTTAGGTTTTTTTTATGTTATAAAAGTGGCAAACAAGCCTGCAGATCATATTGATGTTAAGTGATGACTGCAGCCTATAGACACCCACAGAAAGACCACAGGTCAAAATGCAGATGCGTTGCCACTCCTGAGTTCAACGTTCTTGTGCCTCTGTGACGGAAATTACAGGGCCGTACATTAACACCTGATCGGAACACGACAGTGCTGAACAATGCCATTTAGCGGCAAGTAGATTAGGTAATGCGTTGGTGCCTACGCCCGCGAGCTTTGTCACTGGAGCTCTACCGCCTGTAAAAATACTCTACATATTTAAAAAAAACACGTACATTATTATATTAAACATACGTGTTTTTCGTATTTAAAAAAAGACATGTTATAAAATTAAATAATAGACGAAAATCAATTCGTAAAATAAATAGTTTTCAAGTCTAATAAAAGCGTCGTGCAATTCCCCTAAAGCTAATAACAAAAATTGTTATTCGCCAGCACATAGACGTACCATTACAAACACTAGTCTAGACTCGTAGGTATTAGACGTAGGTACGCTAAGTGGGAGCTGAGTCTGGAAGCCATTGTCTGCATCCGGTGTCCTATTTAAATTTTTCATATATTCTTTCTCTCTCACATCGGCTTAAGGCAAGCATTCTTTGATAAATAAAGTTTTAAAACTACGTCTGAAATCGTTCTTGTGGAACGTGATAGATAATGATTTTGGTTGATTTTAATACTAAATCTATACTAATATTATGAAGCTGAAGTGTTTCTTTGTTTGCTTGAACGCGCTTATCTCAGGAACTACAGGTCCGATTTAAAAAAATATTTCAGTGTTAGATAGCCCATTTAGCTAAGATGAATAGGAGAGGGTAGGTAACATTGCAACCGCGCGAAGCCGGGGCGGGCCGCTAGTTCTTAATATAAGATATGTCAATTACTGACAGAGATAATCTTAATGCTTTATCTTATTTTAAGTTCTGAAAGAACCTTATGCTTCAGCAACTTACCTCAATCCTTTTCAGATCGAGCTTCGCTTTTAGCTAATGTTCGTACATTTACCTACGAGTACCTTTACCTTTAGTCAAAGAGATAATTATCGCCTAATGATTCACAAGACTGTTGTGGGCTTCGGGAAAGGCTTTTGCTGCAGCAAGGCTTGCAGCTGTGGACATCTTTCGGACGAATGATGATGATGACTGTTAAAGAAACAAAGGAACAATTTTTATGATTTTTTACAATAAGTAGGTACGTGCGACTTGGAACCGAGAACGAGATGCCATTTCTCTGCCAACTCCACCACGACAGAGACGACGCGATGACAAACTGATGGCGGGAAGATTATTCACAGAATGTCTATCACCTCTACCGGAGACAATGGTATTTTTCAAAGAGTATTATATAATTTGGCTTAAGTATTATTTTAGTGTAAGTCAAAGTTATTTTATTTTATGTAATGGAAGTGGCAAACAAGCATGCAGTTTACATTGGTGTTAAGTGATGACTGCAGCCTATAGACACTTAGGTACTCAAAGACCAAGGTCAAAATGCAGATGCGTTACCACTCTTTAGGCCTGAGGTGGTATAGTGTACATTACCACTCATCACTGGAGCTCTACCACCAGTAAAAAGTTATGCATTTGTAACAGTTAATGTGGCTCCGTACCTAATAATTATCACAGAGGCATAATGCATATAACGCATCTTCATTTTGACGTTTGTTTTTTGTGTAGATGTCTATAGGCTGCAGCCATCACTTAACATCTAGCTTAGAGTTACATAAACGTAACTTCACGTCTATAATCCCGAAGGGGTAGGCAGAGGTAAATGCATGCATTCAAGCATACATGCAAACACCCACGATTCGCGATTATAGGTATACCTACTCTATTAAATAAATCCTTTTTGAAACAGGGGATCATACCCTGATTTATAATAATGGCAACCCTTGAAACGTCTAACTGTTGGGCACGAGTTTCTCCCTTTTTTCTTTTTTGGGGGGAGGCCTGATTTATGGTAAAGGTTATTGCATTATCCGAATGTTCTCTTCTTATTACAGGTGTTCTGAGGCAGTTTGTACACTTACATAATTTTATTATAACACTTTTCCATCAAATCTTAATATAGATACTTTCATTAATTCGGTGACCTTCTTCAGTCAGATTCAGTATTAACAAAAACAACGAGAGACGTCCTATGTAAAGGTACAATTTAAAATTCAATGACGTCAGAGCTGTGCCGCTGTGCGGTAGATTCAGGTTCAGGTCTGACGGATTAAAGTCAGGGGAATGTGTAATTTCAGGGACCTTATGCTGTGCTCGAGGCATTTGCGCCGTTTGACCGTCTGCGGTTTCTTTAAATTTATGCAGTAAATACGTACATTTTGTATCCTGTACATTATGTGCGCGGTTTGCATATAGAACTCATATGGCGATACGTTGTACATCAAAGAGTAGTACGACACGGGTTGGCCACTAACCCTTATCTCCACCAACTCGCATTGGAGCAGCGTGGTGGAGTTAGCTCCAGGCCTCCCCCCTAGAAGGGGAGAAACTCATGCCCAGCAGTGGGACGTATAGTAATAAAATAATTATTACAGAGACATTTTTTTATGTCATTAGGTTGACAGACAAGCAGACGGGCCACCTGATGGAAAGTGGTCACCGTCGCCTATGAACATTTGCAACACCCGGGGAGCTGCCAGTCCTAAAGAACTCTTTTGACGCCATTTTTGAAGAACCCCATATTGTAGCACCTAGGGAACACATCAGAGGGAAGTTCGTTCCACATTTTACACGTTCTGGGTAGGAACGAACGTGAGAACGGCAACGTTGAGCACTGCCATGTGTCGATGAGGGTGGCACTTCTCTCTTCGGCGGGTAGTACGGTGTAGGAGAACCAGGAGAAGAGACGGTGGCACCATGTCGAACAATTCAACAGAGCACTCACCATTGTAGAGACAGTACAACACGCACAGACTCCCAATGTCTCTGCGCAGGCTCAGATGGTCGAGCCTGTCAGTAAGTCCTAATAGGCTAGGATCTCACTACAGAATCATTTCGTTCATCCAGATATGCCGCAAACCTCATTTTTAAGCATATTTATAATCTAGAGAAAATATATCAACTAGTTTGCCTATCAAAATTATGCCGCAAGTATTTTTTTATAGTTGTTTTTTTCAATAGATTATCGTCCACTTCACGGCAATATGTATAATATAAAGGCTCTGAAAAATCACGGCTACCGTTGCGCATTTCGTTCCGCCCGATAACTTTTTACTTTTTACGTCCATGACGTACATGTATTAATTATATTATTTATGTATCAAAATAAAGCTATTTTTTCTCATTATTATGATAAACGTGAGTCAAATTAAATCGGCCGCAAATAAGAGTTGCGGGCTGTTAAAGATAAAATAATTTAATTAAAAATACTTAACCAATTTTTGATAGGCAACCTAGTGGATATATATTTTCTAGATTATATGCGTAAAAATTAGGTTTGCATCATATCTGGATGAGCAAAATGATTCTACAGTGGGATCCTAACCTATAACAACTATCTCATTTTGAACTCTGGTTTTCTTTTAACATACATGTGAGCTGCATTCTTGTTTGCCATTTTCGTTACATTACACAAAATTCAAGATGTCGAAAGCACGTCATTAAATACAATAAAACCCATAGTTAAGCATAATGCGAGGCCTCTGGTAATCACTGATGTTGCCAAATAATGGAGTCGCCATTTGTATACATTGCCAGATCCAGCTTTAGAATTGTAGAGTATGTAAATATCATGGTAATATATACAAACAATGTTCACAGATGAGCCAAAACTGAAATGAGACAATATCTTTACACTAATATACCTATTTATAGCGTGATTCGGAATGTTTTTGTAATCTTAAATGCTTCTTTGACTTGATTTGAGGTTATGTGCTAGTTCGAATTAGTGTCTGCAAGATATGGTATGTCAAAATCTGTTGTAAGCAACTATAGCTACATTGACATATTTTAGAGAAGACACCGGGAACGAAAAGCCGGTGCCGTTTTTAAATAGATTTGACCGATTGATGTGAGATGTATAATAATACGTCAAAGTGTGGTAAATTGACTTCTTCATACTGTAACAGTGCTACCAAGGAGAGTGTTTTGTCTAAAGGCACCAGAAACAAACAGCCGGTTCCCTTTTTTAAATTGATTTATGTGAGACGTTTCCACGTCACCTGTCATATTTATGACGAATTTAGAAGGAAAACTATCACGGCTAAAAAGACTCAACAACTTTAAGAGAAATAGTCGATCAACCCTATATTGTGCCTGCCCCGACACGTACTTTGTACATCTCATACTTATCTTTTCGCTGCAGCATTAGAAATTGTAGAAGCGCGCATGGCCCAGCGGCTGGTGTAGATCGTAAGCTATCTAATCTTGAAAACATCCGACAGCGGGTTGGTCACTTACCCACCCACCTCCACCAATCCGCATTGAAGCAGCATGGTGGAGTAAGCTCCAGGCCTCCCCCCAAAAACGGGGAGAGACTCGTGCCCAGCAGTGGGACGTATAATCGGTTGCCATTATTATTATATCTGGATGAACGAAATGATTTTGGAGTGGGAACCTAACCTATTAAACTTACTGTATTAAACTCATTCGCTATCTCTTATGTTGACGACACAGAAGTGAGCGCCGTTATTAATGGCTTACGTAGCAATTGCGCGATCGGATGGGATAATATCTCGGCAAAAATATTAAAAATGTCTGTTACATCCTTAACTCCTGCTATAACCCACATATGTAACTGTGCAATAGATTCAGGGGTATTTCCTAAAGCGTTCAAACGCGCTATAGTTCACCCGATTTACAAAGATGGGGCCCGCGAAGATGTCTCTAATTACCGGCCAATATCTGTCTTGAGCTCCTTATCTAAAATCTTAGAACGCATACTTAACACAACACTTACAAAGTTCTTATCCAAAAATAACCTAATAGCACAAAACCAATACGGTTTTAGATCAGGCGTGTCGACAGAAGACGCTGTTTTGGACTTCACTAATACTATCGTAGATAAATTAGACAAACGCCTCAAATGCTATGGGGTCTTCCTAGATATGACCAAGGCCTTCGATACAATCTCAATTCCTAGACTAATTACAAAAATGGAGCATATGGGCATACGGGGAATTGCACTTAACATTTTCAAAGATTTCCTGTGTGAAAGTGAACGGAGTCAATGTCTTAAAATCGACTCCATCATTAGCGATGAGGAAAACATTAATTACGGCTTACCACAAGGCAGCATTTTATCGCCTACGCTCTTTCAAATATATATAAATGATTTGTGTCAATTGTCCCTCAGTCAATGTCACATGTTCACTTATGCTGATGACACTGCCCTGTTAACATATGACAGTGATTGGTTAAAAGCTAAATCACTAACTGAAAACTCATTACAAATAGTAACTAACTGGTTGTCCACTAATCTGTTAACCTTAAATGTGACGAAAACTAAAGTGATTCAGTTTTCGACAGCGAATGCACCTCCACCTCCTACCGGATCCAAAAATATTGTGGCACATATATGTCATAACAGCACATTATGCAACTGCCCAGCTCTCGCTATAGTTCCGTTTGTAAAATACCTAGGCATTTATATAGATGAGAAATTGGATTGGCGAGAACACACAGACGTGTTTTGTGCTAGGATAAGAAAATTAATATATATATTTAAGGAAATTCGACATTCCGCAGACTTTGATTATGTATACATTGTTAATGGTCTATCGTTCCCTGTGCGAGGCAGTAATCACGTACTGCATACCAGTGTGGGGAGGAAATTTTAAGACTGTGATACTGAAAGTGGAACGAGCTCAACGAGCAGTCCTCAAAGTAGCTCTCTCTCGGAAGAGGGATCATTGCACTGCTCAGCTCTACTCAGAGACGAAAGTACTCACAGTCAGACAACTATACATCCTTCCCACGATTCTACGACGCCACTCCAAGATGCCCTTACGTGGTAAAATTACATGTCGTAGGCCCGGTTTTCCGGTCTGTGCCGCAATACCTACCAGAACTGCACTAGCACGTAGACACTTTGATGCAAGCTCACGCATATACAATAAAGTTCACAAAAAGTTATCTATATATAAGCTCAACTTACATGAAGTAAAGCATCGTTTAAAACCATGGCTCCAAACTTTCACATATGATGAGACAGAGCAAATTTTAACACAATAACTTCAACTCATACCACCACAAAATCTCTCGAATACACACACCCACACACACACCCACACACACACACACACACACACACACACACACACACACACACACACACACACACACACACACACACACACATACACACACACACACATACACACACACTCGCATACAACTACATTACAACTTATTAATAGTATGTAGTTGATGTAAAAATAGCATGTAAAAAACAAGCACTTACTTCTCGTTATATGTTCGCTTAAGATTTCCTTATTTTACTGTTATTAATTTTTTTGTATTCTTATATTCTATTTGGTTTATTTTATGTTTCATTTCTTTTAAAATGATATACTTGTCAATTTTTTTACTGTGTCATACAATGGGAGAGGGCGCTGACTTGTGTAACACAGGTTTACCACCTAGCACACGAGTCAGAGACTTTCACATAAAATGTATCTCTTTTTACGAAATAAAGAAAAAAAAAAACTTACCAAATCTTTTTTCGTGTACCTTTTGTTAGATGTTTAATTAATAATACCTACTTAAATTGTTATTTTGTTAATTATAATGTGTATTCGACGGATGATTTGCTGCCTTTATTTGTGTCACAGAATCGGCCTCAATGGAAGACCAGCGCAGCAGCTTTATGCTGAATTGGGGACCATTTTGTAACAACAATTTGTAATTTACAAAATGTCTTACTTATGATTATTTTAGCTCTAAGTTGTTGTTGCAAATAAAGTATTATCCTATTATATTCTAATAACTTTCCCAACGTTAATTGTACGATCATTGTACGAAATTCACGACATGAAATGATTTGTATACTTAACTAAATGTTATTTGAGTTTCTAACAAAACAAATGACATTAGAACGTGGCATGTAATATATCTATTTGGTTTTCCGGTTCCTTAAAGAATTAGAAAGATTACACTATCTAATCTTAGTTGCTGTATCAATCATTTCGTTTGTCTAACAGAGACAACATCTTCACTTATTTACACCGTGTATGTAGGTACGTCATAAAGATCACGAGTTAATATTGCATCTGCTCTATAGTCATCTGTATCTAACAAAAGGTTGGGGTCCCACTTGGAATTATTTCGTTCATCCAGATATGCTGCAAACCTAATTTATTCGTTTATTTATGATAAGCTGTGCCCGCGACTTCGTCTACGTGAGAAAAAAATGATTGTTCAGTATCTATCTACCCGGACGAAGTCGTGGGCGCAGCTAATATAAAAGTAGCCTAAGTTACTCCTTATCACATCAGCTATCTGCCAGTGAAAGTCCCGTCAAAAAGAGCCGTTCCCAAGATTAGCCCCGCCAAACAGACAGACAGACAGAGAAAAATAGTAAAAAATGTTGTTTTGGTATATACATATGCATTTAGTAAAGAGCGGTTGTTTTAATATTACAAACAGACACTCCAATTTCTTTATTTGTGTAGATCTATAGAATATATCTACTAGGTTGCCTATCAAAATATGGCACCACCGCATTACCTATGCGATGGTGCCTACGCCCTCGAGCTCCGGCACTGTAACTCTATCATCAGTATATGTGAGAGAGTTTCTCACAAGAGAGAGTTCATATGCCTTGTCTAGTAAGTATTAAGGAACGGCCGTTGGTTGGAGGCGTTGACCGGAACTTGGAGGAAATCTAGAAACACGCAAATAGGTTCGTGTCTCTTTGAAATTACTTTCTTTATACCATTCATAATAAGTTACGAAACAGCCGGTTGGTTTCCAATAGAACGCATTTTTTGAGGTATAAGTTAAATTTCCTTTTCATATCGATTGTGAATGAACGTTCGAGATACAAAAGCGTTAGTTTTATTTGCGAGAAATAAGAATAGCGACTAAGTTCGAGACGGACATCTGTTAAAATATTTATTCTTTATGCTAGCAAAAAACCATCTGTTTTGGCTCAAATATGAACGAAATATTTTCAGTGGTTATTATGTCTTCGCGCCTCTACCACTGAAGCTCTACCACCAATGTAGGACCATGAAATGATGAGTAATCAAATTTTAGTCCATATGTTATTGAAAACATCATCAAGTTCATTGCAGTTTAGACGTTAATATCTGTTCAATTATTTATTGTTTTTGGCCTATCCGGGTAGCAGAAAACCGTCTGTTTTGGCACAAATTTAGTGCGTGGGCTCGTGAAAAACGTCCTGTCGGTGGATCACGATTTATTGTTCCTGTTACAATTTTGCGGACTGAGTACTCAATCGATATTTTGTGCTATTGGTGACGTATGCATTCTAAACAATGTTGGCTCAAGATGGCCTATTCATCAGGTGCGATGCAAAGATTTGGAAGATTTGATCGGTCCTGAACCAAGATTGTGGGGTCAATGGGGGATTTGCATGAGGTGTGACGTTATAATGCGAACTGCCGAATGCCGTGTGAGGCCAGTGGTTTTTTTAGACCCCGGTGATTCTTTTAAGTTTTTTATGTTTTTAAATCTTTTATTATAATTTAGTACAACGGGTTGGAAGTGCTAGTGTTCCGGAAGTGTCGACAGAAGTGACAACTTGAATATTAACGTTTTGCATTATTGTTTATTCTCCCTCCGCCTTACGCATTTTCGATTAGGTCACGTGTCCTGACGCGAGTTTAACGTTTTTTACCCATCACAAAAAGTGCACAACGTCGCTAAAGGAGTTTTTACTTACCTACCTACTTAGATACTAGGTACCTATATACTTGTATACCTACTTATTAGATTAGTGGTGGTCTAAATGCAATTCACGGCAGCATTTTTATTCCTTCAAATGCTATCAATCGGCCTTTTGTTTAAAATTCTCGTGTCACAAGGCTTGTAACAATACTCCTCCAAAACGGCTGGACCGATCATCATAAAATTTTGTACTTATGTACATATTTGGTAGGTATGGGAATCGGTTTTAGTATATTTTTTGTACTATTTATTTTTCGCAATAACACATGCGAGTTTTCTTTAATTTCTAAAGTCTATGTTTTACATTCCTAAATGGTAAAAGTGATCCCCACCAATATTTTTTTCAAATTTTTAATCAATTTTTTTTTGTATCTCAAAGGCGATACCTAGTTTTGTCGGGGCAGCTAGTTAAAATAGGGATGTGACTTAGCTGGCAAAAACTCGATTTTTATATTAATCGATTATTTAATAAGCTAGAATAATCGATTTTCAATAATCCATTTATTACATTAATAATAAGCGATTATTAATCGATTTTTTAAATAATCGATAATTTTTTCACATCTCTAAGTTAAAGTAAATTAAACTATGTTAATCTACTCTCACACACTCGCCACGTATTTTCGGACGAAACTGTCACCGGGCATATCACACCAGTCCACAGTTCCACGCTAACAAAAACAATGTTAGCAACATGTAACATAATGAATTATACATTTTTTCGCGCGTTATTTGACATTGTTGTGATATTTTCGTTCGGTTGTCAGCGGCGGCGATTTGGCAACTTTTCAACGGGTTTTTAGACGCTTAAAGTAGGGGTGCCATATTTTATGCTTTTGATTATTATTTCCCTTGTCGACTGGTTTTTATTTTATTTAATGAAAGTGGCAAACAAGCTTGCAGTTCATATTGATGTTAAGTGATGACTGCAGCCTATAGAGACCCACACAAAGACCAGAAACCTCAAAATGCAGATGTGTTACCATTCCTGAGGCCTAAGGTGTTATGCCTCTGTGCCGGAAATTACAGGGCCGTACATTACCACTGGAACAAGATAGTGCTGAACACTACCATTTAGCGGCAAGTAGGTATATTAGGTAATGCGGCGGTGCCTACGCCCGCGAGCTCCTTCACTGGAGCTCTACCACCAGTGTTGGTAAAGTTCCAAGTGTAGGAGCTCGAGGGTATAGGCACCACCGTATTACCTAATCTGGTAGTGATAATGGATGGTAATGTATGGCCCTGTAATAGCTATCACAGTGATAAAAAATCTTAGGTCCTAGGGTGGCAACGCATTTGCATTTTGACCTCTAGTATTTTGTGTAGATGTCTGTAGGCTGCAGTCATCATTTAACATTATGTAAACTGTATGATTTTTGCCACCTTCGTTACGTAAATAAAAATGTAGATACCTACTCGGACCAATACCTTTGTCGAAATTCTTAACATTAACTAAAAACAATTATTATTTGATACTTCTTATAAATCTTGATTTGTTTCCCAACAATATATAAAAACTATTAAAAACGAACAATAACATTAAGTCAAAATGAGACTTGTCGTTAAAAACAAAAGAGGAAAAATAAAAAAAAAACAAATCAATATATCTATTAATACATACGAGTAGGTACCACGTTTGTATGCGACTGTCCTTTTAAATTATTTATGACCGGTCCTTTGGGACTAAGACGTTTTTAGATTACGGTCGAATGGACCACGGTCCATTCTTTTTGGTTCGTTCAGACTAAGTAGGTACCCATTTCAATCTTTTTAACAGGTATTTAAACAAGGATCAAATGTTCAGCGCCAATGCGGTGTGTATTAGCGCTACTGTTGATCAAAATATTGGGGTTAAAATGGGACAAGGGATGATCAGATAATCACATTAATAATGTCAATCGAAAGAGAATGCAAATAAGATGTCACCAGGGCTACATAACACGCTAACAATTATTATTAACAACAATTACAATAACCTAAACGTTTTTTGAAAAAAAATATTTAGGTCTATCCATTTTGAATGGGAATGTAAACCTATCGGCTTGGCATGATTTGTTCTTTTGTAGGTATACCTATACGACCTTTTAACAAACAAAATAAACAGGGATTTTTTTTATATTTATAATGGCATCACTATTACGCATATTGCCAGTGTCAAGTAAAACGATATTTCGTATTCGTCAGAATCAGTCAGTCAATACCATGTCATATACTATGTCAGTCAAGTGAGTCACAGTCAGTAATTCGAGTAAAGCGATGGCTACTTTACCAGAACATTTTACAATTAAGTTTTGGAGGCAAACTGAAAGGCCGTGTTTTCGCACTGTTATTCTATTTCACTATACACGGGTACTGTAATAAACCTATATCAAACAAAATGCCACCCACTATATTTAATATAACTCAAAAATACACCAAGAAAACGAAATAAAATAAGAGCACCACACCACAGACACCAGTGTCGTTCTACGACATATAATTTTGGCATATTTAAAAGCTTCTCGAAATTTCTTTGTGAACAAAAATTATACGCCTATAAAGTCGCAGGATACACTCAAACTCAAAAATGAATTCAAACTCTTAAATTTATATAATCACTCGGAAATAGTAGTAATAAAGCGAAGAACAACAAGAATACTTAATAATTAAAAAAGGTATCAACAGAATGTTCTAGACTCTCTTTTACAAACGGCAAGAGGTACACACGAGGTACACATAATACAATTTTATCGTAACGCATGGTCCCCCTCTATCTATTTTCGGACGACATTGCTCTTGGTGTAACACAAGGACAGTTTGAGCATGCATCAAATGATTTGGGTGTCAGGGGCCGCCGACGGATGGAATACACCCAGCTCCTTGATTGAGGATTTTTCCATTGTATTCCTGTCCGTTGACTTACGTTAGTATTATTACATATTCTCTGCTTACGTATTACCAAGTTTTTATGTACCTACTTCTAATGTGGGGTTTGGGATTTGCACTTTTGTCCAATTCAATTACCATATACGTACGTACAGATGCATTCGAGAACGCGAAAGATGCGCGTTCACTGCAAAAGCGAATGACCAAACTATTGTAGGTATTACACAGTAATTGAAGAAATATTTTTTGTCGCACGACTAGGTAAACAAGTGAAAGACATTGTCTTATTTTGATAAATACGACGTTCAAAAAATATCGTATGTAATATGTATAGAATATTTCGAGATATTATGTATTAGTGAGATTTATAGGTGGGCGTCCTGCAACTAGACGTTTTTTTTCTCCTTAATTCCTTCTTTTAATCTTTAGGATCGTGGAAATTATATAATGAATTCAAAATATAACGCTAACATAACCCAAAACAAGTATAATAAACTGAAATAGCCTCCGGTCCCAATCAGAGCACATGCCAATAAAAAAATAAAAAAATGTTTTTATTTTTATCCTCATTATCTTTTTCGATATTGTTATTCAGTATTCTCTCCTCATGTTCGGTTATTTTTATACTCTACACTTGTGTATAGCCGCGGTGTTTTATGGTGAGAAGTTAAGTTTACTTAGAACTGTAAAGTGTTTTGACGTGGTTTTGACAGTTCTAAGCGTACTTCGCTAAAAGTTTTTTTTTGATGTAATGGAAGTGGCAAACAAGCATGCAGTTGACATTGATGTTAAGTAAAGTGGCTGTAGTCATCACTTAACATCAATGTGAACTGCAAGCTAGTTTGCCACTTACACAACATAAAAAAAAAAGTGATGACTGCAGCCTATAGCCATCCACAACCATATTTCCTCTCTAGACAAATACGAAAGTGGGGGAAAAAACTATCTTTTAGGAGAAGAACTAGCATGTTTTTTTATATATTTGATAGAAGGAAGTAAATCTGCGCAAATTATTATAAACCCACTTTTATATTGCAATACAGTCGGCCTTGTAGCCAATGCATACACGCGCTGAATGAAAACGCTCGTCATCATAACTACGACTATTTAAGGAGCGTTTCCATTATGCATGCTGAGAGTTATGGAAACTGAGTCTTGTTTATTTTTAATAAACAAGTTATCTACGATCTATTATCCAAATATAATTTATCAATGTGTAAATGGAATTGTAATGATTATAATGTAGTAATTGATAAAATATATTATGTTCTGTTATTTGCATGCCAATGAAGTGGTGAAATAGTAGTAAGATCTTATGTACTATATTTCTAGCAAATAAATAAATTCATTCATTCATTCATTCATTCATACGATCTTATGTACCAATAACAGTTATTTCAAGTTTTTTTCTTTGTAAGGCTTGCGCGGACTTGGGTCCAACACGTTAAGGCCCTTTCGAGAATATTGATCTAATTTGAAACTGTCTAACACACAGACAGACCCCGAATAAAACGTGGCTAATAGTTCCTTAAAGGCCACTTACATTTACTTGTTCATGTTAGGACTTTGTGACTTTGTTCGCAGATGAGTAGCGGGACTACATTTCTGGACTTTGGAGAGAGAGAGAGCACCTTAAATATCATTTTTTTTGCCGGATAGGTAAAGAGCCATCACTAGTTGGGCTATAAAAAAGAAATGTTATAAAAATGAAGAGTTGGACAGTGTAAACGAGTTTTTATGAAGAGCGGACGTACTGTCTCGCCACCGTGTGCAAAATATTAAAAACTTACGTAGGTGAAACGTCTCCCGCGTCATTTGCTGGCTGTTTATTTTGTGTGATCTTGATTTTTCTGATGTTTAGTATCTGAAATAGAAGTTTGGATTTTGATAGAGTCCCTCTGTTCCGGGATGTGATTCTTTATTTACTTTGGCATTACATCAAATATCAACCGGTGTTTGTGCTCCAGTGACAGGGCTTGATGGCGTGAAGCTTGAAGCTTTTTTTTCTATGTAATGAAGGTGGCAAATTAGCATGCAGTTCACATTGATGTTAAGTGATGACTGCAGCCCATAGACACAAAGATCAGAGTTCAAAATGTAGATGCGTTTCCACCCCTGAGATCTTAAGTCTCTGTGATGGTTATTGTGAGTAAGTATAAGCGTATTACGGGACTATACATTACCATCTAACCGGAACGCCCCCGAGCTCCTACACCGTCTCTACCACCAGTAGGAGCTCGAGGGCGAGGGGCAAGTACATGTAGTTACATGTACTTGATACAGGTATGATATAGGTACCGCACATATAAATGATAAACTTAAGTGCTGCCATGTTCATCGGAATAGATACGTAGCTAACAACAGAACCTTTCAAGGGCTTGGAGCGTTTTTATTTTTTTATGTGTTGGCTTGAAACGAACGATTTCTCCAATCGGTATCTTGAAAAATATCCAAATTTAAATGACAATAGAGAGGACGGATTGGCGATTGTCACCATCATGGGATCTAATGCTCTTTATTTGATTTTACCCTTTTTACAAATGAAAGCTGTCTTTAATTTATTGCAAACAATATATTACTTGACTGCGCCATTATACAAACAGATGCAGATTGATTATATCCGTTGTACTTTCGAATATGAATAGTTAACTGGATGTAAGAAATAAATTGGTTGGTTTACCAAAACGATTCGATTGTTTCTAGTTTATACCAGTGTTATGAATACAATTGATTATTGTTAAGTGGTCCTTATACTTGCATTTCATGTTCACTGTTTATCTTTATCATGACTACTTCGGTAGCAGAGTGGTAGCCACTGCTATTGCGCTGGGCAAACCCAGGAGGGTTCGATTCTGATTCGTTCGATCGGGGGCTGTCAAAGATAAAATCCTTGTCCGGTGTAAAATCCTTTTTGTCTGTTTCTATTGAGATTTTTCCATTATCTGGAAGTTTCCCAGTACCTTGGAGCTTGGTAATGTGCCGGCGATGTCAACAGGCTCGCCACAAGTTACATGGGCCAAAATGCAACCGACAAAGCGTGGATGTTTGCATATATGTTTACCCAGTCCGGGTTCACAAAAAGCAATAAATAATCCGGAGATAAGAATAAGGTCCGGGATAAAATAGGAAGGACCAGAAACAAAGCAACCAGGTACGTTCATTTATCCAACAATGTTGACGCAACGATGGAAATTAGCACAAAATAGATAATGGTTCAGCACTAAATTTAGTTAATAGACACAACACTTCACACATTATATAATTTCGGCTGCTCACATAAATTTCGTATTTGGAACAATGCCCGAGGTATATCTTCCTTATTTCAATAACGATCTTGAAGGTCGTTACAATAGAAAAAAGTGGCCAATTGACATATTATTATACATTTTAGGGGCAAAATGGATTGTTACTTTTTGTTATGATTTAATGAGGGTTGTTTTTCACATTATGATTATGAACCAAAAATACAGTTCATGATTCATGATCTATATTAAATTTCATTTTAGATTATAAATAATTTATTTTTCTGCACACATTTTCATCGAAAGTGCGTCTTCCATAAAAAAATATAACTTCTGTTCTAAATCCGTGAAGGATTAGGGAAGAAATGCAACCATTCAAGCATACAGGCAAACTACCAAGATCGGTAGGACTTCGTCAACCAGCCAATTTTGCCTGTAATGCGTGATAGGTTTTATGTATTAGAGGCATGATTGGCTGAATCTCGTATAATAATTCTACTTAATTTAGTCTATTAATAGTTACAAAATAACGCAACATCATTGTTATGAGTCAGTTGTTCATATTTTCATCTGTGAAACAATGTCGCTTCCTTATTTCAATAAAGCTCTTGAAGGCTGTTACATTCGAGGAAAATGCGACAAATTGACATCACAGGGATATCAGAAGAAAAAGTGTCTTTTATTTTGGGACTACAATTTTAGATATACATGCCTAGTGGAGATATGGGTGGGTTTCCTTTACGCAATTCATTCCTCAATCACAATTACTTCAATTTACACCAGTACATAGGCCTAAAGAGTTAATTATTGACCCACTATATCTTTTTTTCATTCTTACCTTTCAGTATGCAGGGTCAAACGTGGACTATCAAGATATCATGAAACACAAAATCATCGGATGCTAACGTGCGTTTCTGTTTGTCTGCGGAAGCAGAACTATTCTTTTTTTTTTTTTTTTTATGTAATTGAAGTGGCACACTAGCATTCAGTTCACATTGATGTTAAGTGATGACTGCAGCCTATAGACACCCACACAAAGACCAAGGTCAAAATGCAAATGCGTTACCACACCTGAGGCCTAAGGTGTTATGCCTCTGTGCCGGAAATTACAGGGCCGTACATTACCACCTGACCGGAACACGATAGTGCTGAACACTACCATTTAGCGGCAAGTAAATCAGGTAATGCGGTGGTGCCTACGCCCGCGAGCTCCGTCACTGGAGCTCTACTACCAGTAAAAAATTGTGTCTGGAGCTATTGTTATAACAATTGTAATGCATATATCCGCAGATGATTTGATAATTTACTTTCATTTATCTTCTTTTTTTTTTTTTTTATAAAACTCACAGAGTTGTCCAGCGTCTGCCGGGCCATATAGTCGAGGTGGCTTCTGCATCTATGCCATTATAATTACTTGTCTTAGGATCTTCTCTTAGTCTCCGGGCGTGTGAGGAGCCTCCGATCCCCCGGGCTCTTCCGGCCCAGTCCGATCCTGGAGTAGTCACCGGAGAAAGTTCGTTGGTGGAACATCTCCAAGCACTGCTCCAGTACATTATCATAGTGTCGTTAGTAGTTATCTGTAGTGTTCAGCTTCTGCTGAGACTCTTGTATATCTAAATATCATTAGGCGTAAAAAACTGTACAATTATTATAATTCGTACCCAGGCGATCATAGTTGGTGATATTACTCCCGACGTAGATCAGGTACGTATGATGGTGCTATACAAGTCAACAATAGAAACTCAGCAATTGATTTATAAACAAACGTGTATTTCGCAGTATTGGCCAGCACTGGAAAATTAATCCAGAAATATGCAAACTAACTAACAAGTGAGATCAAACAAAAGCTTTTAAAACGTGGAAACGTTAAACAAAGAGTGAACGATACAACGTTCACGTCACGGTTCATGCAATAACAATGATCAACGATTTTAGCGATGTAGCTCAAATCTTTGCGAATAAATACAAAAAATCTTACTACGCATTGTTTAATATACAACTGCACGAGAAATGGATAAGCAGATATATATGCTCGCAAACACCTACGTATTTTGAGTAATCCCAACAACTGTTTTAACCTATTTGCATAGGGCTGTCAAATTTCAGCTTTCATAAAAATAATTCCGAGTCATTTGAACGCCTTCAACTTTCTCCAGCTCTGTCTTAGAATCTCAAGGTGGGTTCAAGGATTCGTCAATTATAATTCTTTGAGGCCCATACATTAGAGGTTGTGCGTTTAGACAGTCACCGGATCCACTCGGAATCTTTCCAAATTGAAAATATTTGACATCATTTGTTTCCAACCAGAGACAGAGAAGCTTAACAGTACCTTTTTCTAAATCTTCATAAAACTAGAAGTCTTCGCATTAATCTAACAACATCGATGGCATCTTAGTTTATCAATTGTCCGTTTTATTTTGGAGCTAAGCCAAGCAACTGTGCAATATTATAGCTGTCATAAAATTATTGCTATCTCGATGTATTTGAACGTTATTTTGGCATAGCTCTGGCTTTAATTGCTCGCCCACTGTTTTAACCTTGTGTTTTATGTATGGTTCTTACAATGTAGGTCTTCATTCAGAATAATTGTGAGCATAAAATCGGTGACTAGTGACTAAGCACCTATGTTTTATGCGGCTAAAGAAATGTCAGTAATATCTACCTATGTGGGACTACCTATAACCAGTAGTTATCTATTTTTATTGCATTTCTTTGTTGAAAGGTTATGCGGAGGGATATTTTTAAGCATTTATGTATACACTAACGTTTCGTTAATAAACGAGTTGGTGATGGTGACAGGTAATATAATCGAAGTGGCGTTTGCTAGCCTGGGTGCCAGCTTCCTCCAAGGGTTTGGCTTGCTGGACTTGGCGGAAGATCTATTTTAGATCCCGGGGTCATGCGTTAGTCTCAGGTCCCAGGCGTGTGATGATCCAGCAAGCCTTGTCGATATATCGGGACCTTAGGTTTAGTAGTAGATATATGTCTCTACTCTATCTGCCGCTGGTAGTGTTCCGCACTATCGTGTCTCCGGTTAGATGCTTATGGATGGCGAATTAATATTTATATTAAATATGAGGCGAAACGCTTTGACCTCAGTGCTGGCAAGGCATTTAGAGTGAGATTCATAGACCGCACTACGGCTTTACTTTGAGCAAATTTTGCTTAGAACTGTCAGTAAAGTATGAGTTTTGACAATTCAAAGCGTACTTTTCTGAAAGTGAAGTCGTAAGTCGTAGTGCTGTCTTGGAATCACACCCATAGATCCTGATCTTGTCTAGATATCTATAGGCTGTAGTCGTCACATAACATCTATGTGAACTGCATGATTGTTTGCCAACAACGTTACATAAAAAGGAGACATCTACAAGACAGTGAGCAATTTCAGTTCATGGTAGCTAACGTTGCTTTTTCTGAGGCATCAAATCCAATGTTGACGTACTATCACCAGAAAAATATGACATTTTTGAAGTATGCAACATGCAACATATCGTTTACTTGGATATGTTCAATGCTGTTAATGCGAACGGCCCTGACGATGAATCGGCGCGCATAAATTAAATCCTCTACAATATGTGCCAGACGAATGGCGTGTGTCAAATGTTAAATAGTTTTAACAGCCTGCAGACATACTCTTGGAAAATATCGGTCAATTGGTAAAATAATTATCATGAAAAGAAAAAGTCTTTATTGAATTAATTATCTGACCAAAAACGTGTCCCAAATCCCGTGATACAAGAGATTCGATTGCAATTTGATACAAAAAAACTTTATGTGACTTTGAGTTCAGAAACGCTTACAATTTTTAATTGGGCTGGATATTATTAACTAAATATATAATTACAATATTTTAGAGACGGTAGACGAGGCACGAGAGGTTTGTCAGAACCGGGATGTCTGGCGCTCTACACTCTCTGCCTACCCCGTTAGGGACCTGGCGTGAAGATACATACATACATACAATATTTTACGTTAAGACTATCTGATCCGAAACACAATTAATTTTGAATGCATCATCGGGCTATGGGATCTGATCCGGCTCGAAGGACCAATCTGTCTTATACTCCGGTATAACGGAATTGTAAATACAAAGTTTCAATTATTTTATAATAATGAATGATATTATGTTCTAACTAAAACCATCAAAGTAGCTTTTAGAAGGACTACTAAAAGCGTATAACTTTTTATGTTATAAAAGGGTAAACAAGTTAAAATTTTTTACAGATCATAAATGAATTGTAACTTAAAAAAATATTTACATAAAAACCAGATATAACAATGTAAATATAATGCCATTCCTCGGCCCTAATCTGTTAAGCCCCTGTGATATTACCGTTTCTGACCGAAACACCATAGCGTTGAACACTACCATTTAGGGGCAATTGGATAAGGTAATGCTGTGGTGTCTACACCCTCGAGCTCTGTTTCTGGTGATCACTCTTATCTAATAGGCATATCATATAACCGTTCATTTGATAAAGATATAATAAACTCTTGGTACACCAATTGACGACTCTAGAATTTTTAAATTTCGGGCTGGGTAGCTGTTTCTTAAAAGGAAAAATTTTAACATCCAATTTGTAAACACGTTCAGTGCAATAATTATTGTGATATTGGCATTTAAACGAGACCAAGTAAAGTAATAAGCATTGTATTTTACGAGAAACATAAAAACGTATTCGGCTAACTCATCGTGATAAAAAGATATTTTGGTAAAGGCACTTTATTACTCCCGCAATGTGTAAAATGTTGATTGGATTGGTAAACGCGCAAAACTGACAGGTGCGGTTCGACAACGGTTATCATGCGTAAGATCTGAACAATATGGATGTGTTTTTTGTCTTTGGCAGAGTACTAAGTGACGAGTGTAGCATATAATCTTTTTTCACTCTCAACATCTGATTTAGATAGCAGACGAGACTCTTATTATTATTAATAGCCACCCCTGCAGTCCCTTTCAGCTGTGTGGTCATTTTATTTATGTCATGCTTACACACGCACATTGATGGCAAGTGAATACCTACAGTTGGTACATGCCTATATACATTTCGATGTAGATTCGTTGTCACTCCTGGATAATGTTGCTAGGTTCAAATTGTTATAAATCAGGACATAAGGGCTGTATTGACGCCAGTATAAAAAAATGTAAGTATTTAGAGAAGTTTGAAGTTTAGAAGATGTCTTTTAGTTTTAACTCTTCAGAACGGCAACGCACCACTGCGGAAACTTCGGAAAAATTTCATACAAACGCTTAATTTGGTCTCTATTACACAGACATCAATCAGTGACGTGTATTTACACGTGCAACTGTGTGCGTAGCACGTAGAAAACACCAAACGTCTCCCATAAGAGGGGAGGAGGTTGGGTGAGGCGGGGAAATCGGGAGGGACGTCGAAGTGTCCATTCTATACGTAGTATTGTTACATATTCTCTGCCACAAGGCAACGCACATAGCAATGTGCGTTACCTTTATCCGATTTTAGGATAGTAGGTAGTTTCTGCGTTTTCGTTGAGAGTATGATAAAATCGCTGGTATGTATCATCTGAACTCACCTTACGTGGCCTGACCTTATTTGACGCCGGTTGGTAGCTATATGCCGGTGCAGTTCAAGCTCAGATTGCACATAATTATAGGCGCTTGTTTGGTCAAAATCATTAAGTTGCAAGACACAGCGTATGTGGAATATTGGTTTCGTACTGAAATATTCGCTTTAATATGCACTTACTACTTTATGTACTATGATGTAACTCCTTATAATGTTAATTTCGTACCGTTGACTAAAATCAACTTGTTTTGTGCTTTGGTTTGGACTCTTTTTTATGTCATGAAGTAGCAAACAAGCATATAGCTGTTCACATTGATGGTTGGTGAATATAGTAGCCTATAACCTTTATTCGCTTACCATAAGCCCGAAGAAAAACCAGATTGCAGTGTAGGTAGATGCGTTGCCACTTCATGACATAAAAAAGTTTGGTAGTTTGGTTTTGACTATTGAATTATATTAATTAAACGTAGTGCTGAATGTACCTAAATATCGAAACATTATTAACACAAGGTTTAAGTGATTATCATTTATTGAAATAAAACTATTTTTACGGATTAATCTCGCGTATATTAAACTAGAACGATTTTTATAATCAACCCGACGTTTCGCTTGTTGATTCCTCAGCTTCCGTGATCCCGGGCAGACTGAAACTTACTGAATTAAGAAATCGATTTCTTGAAATTTGAAAAATTATATGTATCTACCTCCATCGATTTCGTAAACGCCTTGCGTAGCGTTCAGGATTCACGCAAAAATTACTTATGGCTAAGTATGGGATCCCATGATGTTGATAATACTCGTAATATGGGATAAAACGCAACTGGCGAATCGTGTGTGTTTGCGTGTACGCTTGAATGCATGCATTTTTTTACCTTTGTTTCCTTACTTACCTCTTCAGATAATACCAGCGTGAAGTTACTAACAAATAACACCGATATTTGAAAAGTTATATAAGTATAGTGTGATAATACTACAATACATTCGTACAATTATGCATTGGGGCCCTGAGAAGATTTTAAGATGATTTTTGTGTTAATTATTATCGGATGAGCTGCAGATTTATAAAGTAGTGCGGTGGTGACTACCATTGTACAAGTTAGGTACTACTAGTACCTACAATTATTCCAGCCTCAAAATGGATGAAAAGGGTATTTTTTTGCGGCGAGCTCTCGGCAACAACTATCTTTAAAAGCTTGTCACTCAAAAGATATTGCGAGCGTTTCCACTCTACATTAGGGTTGTGCAGAATCAACATTTTTGTTGTTGTTATATTTTTTAATAAGTAAGTAGTTAGGTACTATGTAGACAAATAATTGACGACCCAATTGGTCCAGCGGTTTGTGACGACTGTTTGAACCGAGTGTCGCGGGTTTGATCCTCGCACAAGGACAAATATTTGTATGACCTACAAATATTGGTATCGGGTCTGGAGACATGCAATTTATAACTACTAAAAATTATAAAATAATTGTGGCTGCCGTTGTACACATACACATCATATTACCATTCAAATATTTGTGCCAGTGCGAGAATCGAACCCGCGACCCTCGAATTATGCGGTTGTCACACACCACTGGTCTAACCGGGTCATACACTCGGATGAAATATCGTAAAATTTTTAATGAAACAATTATTTATCGGTGTCTGAAAAAATAAATTCGCCAACCCTACAATACGTTTTTATCCTGTCCCATTTCACCACGTCCGCAATAGTGTGAATAGAGATTTTAGAGGACAGTGCGTAATTGCGTCCATCTACTTAGATTAAATTAGTGGATACCTACGTTTGTTTCTCTTTTGTCGAACAAAATAATGCTTATTCATAATCATAGAGCAACGCGGTCCACCGGTTGCGGCGGACTGGAGGGGAGTAGCCATAGCGTGTATTACCGATGCAAAATAGTCTGTATTTTTTTGCGGGAGGAAATGCGTGCGACACACACGCACACTACAAAAATCGTCTATTACTACGAAACTCACGCCTTGACTTTAACAAAATACAGAAACAATTTCACGCACACATTTAAACATCTAGGCGACAGGCGTAAGATCATTTGGTCTTGTACTTTGACAGAGGGGAAAGCCTGCATAGCTGCGTATGGCTACTCCCCTCCGTGTTGCTCTTTGTTCATAATACAGTTGGATTAAGAACAGCCTTGAGTACGTAGTGGATATTGAGATAAAGTTGGTAGGTACCTACTGAGTTTTTTATACCTAATAAGTTTTTCTCAGTAGGTATACATGTAGGCATAATCTTTGGAACTCTGGCAATAAATGAAAAAAACTATAAACTATTCAAAATTTGTATGTAAGTTATATAATTTTAGCTTTAGTTTATTTATCCTTATCAGTTTCACTTTTCGGCAGGTTTTTTTTTTAAACTGTTTGTTTGTTGTTGATAATCTTACCCATAGAGCAACACCGGAGGGGAGTAGCCATATGCAGTACAAGCCCAAATGGGCCTATACCTGTCGCCTAGATGTTTAAATGTGTGCGTGAAATTGTATCTGTATTTTGTTAGAGTTAAGGTGTGTGTTTCGTAGTAATAGACGATTTTTGTAGTGTGCGTGTGAGTCGCACGCATTTTTCCACGCAAAAACTAGTTTTGCATCGGTAATAAACGCTATGGCTACTCCCTCCAGTCCGCCGCGACCGGTGGCCCGTGTTGCTCTATGATCTCACCTAACAAGAGAAAATAATAGTGCAATAAATACACCATCACATGCGAATTGCAAAGTATTATTATTTCACTAGTGGTAGAGTTCCAGTGGTGGAGATCATGGGTGTAAGCACCACCGCATTACCTAATCTACTTCTCGCTGAATGGTAGTGTTCAGCACTATCGCGTTCCTATCAGGAGTGGCAATGCACCTACATTTATATCTCTTTTTCCATGTATATGTTAACTGCCTCGGTAGCCTAGTGGTAGCAGGCCACTACTACTCCACTGAGGTCCTGGGTTCGATTCCCGGGTAGGAGGTTATCAGAGATAATGGTGTAAAGTCCTTTATCTCTGGTTCTATTGAGATTTTTCCATTTTCTGGAAATTTCCTAGTACCTTGAAGTTTGGTAATGTGCCCGGAGATGTAAACAGGCTCGCCACCTGTTACATGGGCTAAAACGTTACCGGCGAATCGTGGGTGTTTGTATGTATGCTTGAATGCATGCATTTACCTCTGCCTACCCCTTCGGGGATTACGGACATGAAGTTACTTTTTTTAAGTTTATAGGCGACAGTATTGGTTTCCATCAATGTGTAGGTACTTTACCTATTGACGACTATTTATAAATATCGGGCACATTACTGAACCACTGAATCTTTGAATTGAATCTTTAAAAATTGCAACAAATCACTCCTATTCTCCGGTATTTCTGATTCGGACTTAGTATATGTAATAGAGAACTATATGGCATTCTACCTCTAAGCCTTTAAGGGCTCTTACTCACTAGGACGCCATAAAATGACTCCAGACACGATAAAATGTGATGAATCGTTCAAAATCATTCGTCAACCCTACCATACATGTTTATCCCATTCCGTAACATTTTATCATATTTTATCTGTACTATAATATGAAAAGCGGACGGCGCTTTCCGCCGATGCGACGACCAGCTAATCGTAGATTACCGTGTATCAATTGATAACACTCATCAAATCTGTAGTCAGCAATATTTATTTTATGTGCAGCTCCGTTTATGTTATTTTAGCATATTTATCGATATATTGATCAATTGTGGACCGATTTAAAAATATATTTTTTTACTAAGTGCAAAACAATATTAAAAATAATCATAACACTCATAAAGTCTGTATTCTGCTGTATTTCTAAAAGAGAGGACATTTCTGTTTTTAATTGTTGTTATGTATGTTTTTATGTTTTGTCACCGATATTTTCATCTCCTACACCCAGAGTTTGAACTTGGTATGAAGGCCTAGCAGTAATGGTCTAAACCATACTACCAATGGTACAGACCATTACTGCTAAACTCACGATAAAATATAATTTATCGTCGAAAATTGTGTAATGTAATATAGGTAATAGAAGCAAAGAAAAACAGTATACATTAGGTTAAATATTTATTTAAATTAAAAAATAAATTAATCAGCCCTACCATGCGAGTACATGCTTATCCGTGCCACTTTATCACGTCTGTTCTATAACATGAAAAGCGGACGGCGCTTACCACCGACGCGACGACCAGCTAATCGAAGATTAACGTGTATCAATTGATAACACTCATCAAATCTGTAGTCTGCTATATTTCTTTTATGAGCGACTGTTTATGTTATCTTTTACTATGACATTTGTAGCAAGTGCAAAACAATGTTGATAATAATCATGACTTCATTATAACCAACGGTATAGGTAAGTGGGTTTTTCCCAATCAGTAATTTTGGTAATGTCCCGGAGTTTGAATAGCCTAGAATTATGTAGTAATACCACACATAACTTTTTAAATATCGGTGTTATTTGTTAGTTTAACTTCACGCTGGTATTATCTGAAGAGGTAAGTAAGGAAACAAAGGTAAATGCATGCATTCAAGCATACACGCAAACACCCACGATCCGCCAGTTGCGTTTTATCCCATATTATTATCAATATCATGGAATCCCATACTTACCAAAATTAAATCCCAGCCGCAGCAGTCTGCAAGACCTCAAGATACCATAAGTAATTTTTGCGTTAATCCTGAACGCTACGCAAGGCGTTTACGAAATCGATTTTATATTTTTCAATTTAATTTATTATGTGTTTTTGATTATTATAAGTGGTTATTCACTCTCGGTTAGTTTAAAAAAAAATGACGATGTAAAAGTGCTCTCCAGGAGCCTAATTATATGAAATAAATGAATAAACTGATGGAGGTAGCTACATATATTTTTTTTAATTTCTGTCAGACAAATGGGCGACATTTGTCTGCCATTCTTTCGAAGGTCTACCACTAGATTACGCTGTTTGGGTATCTATCACCGGAAGGCCATACATCAGGAACATACACGGATATACAGTCCGACAACTGAGTGATCCTATGTGGGTTCTATTTTTTTTTTGGGACTTAACCCATAAAAAGGCAAAACCAGTTGTGACTTATGTATGAGTAATAATTAAGGGTGGATTTCACTGTTTGCTCTTTTAACTGAGGTTAATAAGCGCGTTTTAGTTTATAATTTGTATCCAATTTCAGCTTAATCACGATCAGTTTTCGTCGGTAAAAGCCAAATAGTGTTATTGAACGATTTGGATCTTACTGACGAACTTAACACGTGTTTTACTATAATTGATCGCGTTTTATTACGACGGTGAAATCGGTCTTTAATAGTATTTATGGAATTATTTTTATCTAATATAAGAAGTCTTTAAACAGCATCCATTGGTTTTATTCCAACACGCTCCTACCTCCCGACATCGCCAGGATTATTCCTAACACAGATTAATTACTGTTCCATTCATGCAATCAAATAAAGGGTGCGGTTTTCCTGGAACTTCGGAACCGTCAGGAAGATAAGCTGATAAGCTTAATTGATAAACAACTGTGGTCAGGGAAAGTTTTTCTGTCAACTATATACAGTACCTACTTAATTAATTTTCTGCTTACGCGTAGTAAGTGAGTGAGTAAAAGCACTTTAATGTGTACTACTACATTGTCTAAGAATCACACTAATTACACATTGATTAAAATCAGAAGAAAAAGCATAATCGTAGTGTAGCGCAATTTCGCGTGTCTTTCTGTCCATCAGTTTCAGCTAATTTGGCTGGGCCGAGTAGGTACCTATAGCTAGATTGAGTTGAAATGTTTATATACCTAACAATTTTACTGCCTCAGTAGCCTAGTGGTAGCAGGCTACTACTACTACGCTGGGGTCCTCGGTTCGATTCCCGGGTCGGGGATATTAGAGATAACGGTGTAAAATCTTTTATTTCTGGTTCTATTGCGATTTTTCCATTTTCTGGAAGGGTCCCAGTACCTCGAAGTTTGGTAATGTGCGAGATGTCAATAGGTTCGCCACCTGTTACATGGGCCAAAACGTAATCGTATCGTGGGTGTTTGCATGTATGATTGAATGCATGCATTTACCTCTGCCTACCCCTTCGGGGATTACAGGCATGAATTTACGTTACGTTTACCTAACTATAATATTATGTAAATCACTCAAACATGGACGAGTAAAGTAAATACCTAAATGGTTTAAAAATATCAATGATACATTGATTCTCTTATTTATCCTTAAAAGTGACTTTAATGAGCCATTTTAATAGGATAAACTTACGACAAATAGAAGAATAAAAGAAACAACCTATTTCATGTGTCAGAGTTTATTATGAGAATCTCAAACAAATGTTTTTTAACTGTTTTTATAATTTTGTAGTTATTAAAAAAAATAGAAAAAATTGTATGTACCTATTTCCTGCCTTTATCTTCAAAATTGCTATTGTACCTACCTGTAATTTAGAAAAACAGAAGATCGTTTTTAAATTACAAATTTAATAAACTACAGACAAACCTGTATAATTAGACTGGTATGATGAACAACACATTCAAAACTGCTACGTCACGGTCAATTGCATTCAAACTGAAGTAGGTATACAAGAAAAACAAGATTTAATTACGTCACAAACTAATGAGTGACGTGGGAACTCTGCCTCGTTGTAATTGCATCAACCATGAAAGTTGAATAGGTAAGTAATGACGTTTTGTTCGCATACTTATTATAGGTATCACTAGCGGTCCACCCCGGCTTCGCACGGGTGAAATGTTACTTACATTGCTTACCTGAATAAAAAGTGAACCTTGGTCTGGGGTGCTTTTACGTTAAATTATTCCTTCTGTTGTAAAATTATTGAGTAACGTCAATCATTACGTCAGCTGTCATCTGTCTACGAGTTTACGTTCGGATACATGCAACAGCAAAAAACATAAACCATGTTTCAATTATTTTAATGTGAAGATCCATTTAAAAACGAAAGAACCTCTGAACAGTAAAAAGTATCCTATGTGTTACAGCCATATATACTTTGCCGTGTTCAAAATTTCATCGAAATCCGTCCAGCCGCTTTAGCGAGATTTAGCAACAAACAGAAAACAGACATCAATACTTTCACATTAATAAATAGAAGTAAGATCAGAGCAGACAATGTCTCATTAAAATTAATGCAGAAAAATATGTATTGTTAGCGTTCAGTGTTCAAAAAACTAGATTATCAAGACTTGAATGTCAAGTTTAATTATAAATCAATTCGATTTTAGCTCGAATAAGATTAAGACTGGTTCTACTACTATTATATTTTGTGTCATTTAACTGGGGTTTCCAGAATACCTTATCTTTAAAGAGATTTTAATAAAGAAACTAATGTCAAAGATTTCTGCTTAGACAATTTTTATTTCAATTGAAAACTTATCTTCAAACTAAGTCTTCAAATAAATTCTGATGGTAGAGCCCCAGTGTCGGAGCTCGTAGGCGGAGGCACCATCGCAATTACCTACTTACATATAAGAAAGTTGAGTCCTACGATATTTTTAAATTACAGGGTTCACACAAGGTACATTAAAAAATATAGAAAATTGAGATAAGGGGCTCAAGCCAAATTATCCGAGCTCAGCCTAGTCACGACAAATCTTAAATAGTATTCCAGTGATTATGGCAACTTTATCATAGTTAATAAATAGAGGATTAGCCCACAGTCTAAAGAAAACGAACATGTTAAGTGATTGGCCTATGTCAATCGTACTAAAAATTAAAATTACAATTTCTCCCCAAAAGGCCGTTCAAAAATACGTCTTGCAAAAATAAGCTTTAACTGACCCCTCACCCCTATTTTCAGGCTGTGTCACCCTGTCTGCGACCCCCCTAAAAATATTACGTCACAAAAACTAAGACCCTACCCTGAATGTGACAAATTTTAATTAATAATGCACAAATATTGAGATTTAAAAATATTTATTGGATTTTTATAATTAAATGTCAATAAACATATTTTATAACGAATATTTTAATGAAATGCGAACGTCACGTTGCCGGAGACTCCCGTCCCCCCCATCACATCTTGTCACGCTCAGCGAGACCCCTCTCCCCTATGTATGCGAACGTATTTTATGAATGACCCCAAATGAACACCTTCAGCGAAATAAATGCGTTCAGTATTATATTATACTTCATCAATCTATAGAAATATATTATCATCAATTAGTGGCAAAGTGACTTACGAGCTCTTCAGACGAGACGGTTCCCCTTGACACCATTATCGAACGTTAATGACAATATGCTATTCAATTCTCTCTAACGGACCAATATGAAATGGATCGTCGATACGTTAATGTGAAATCGATGCTTTTATCTTCAACGATATAAACTACTAGCGGCTAGCCCCGTCTTCGCACGGGTAAAATGTTACTTACATTAACTACTTCTGATACGGTACTTATTTATAGGGTTATTTTGGCCTTAAAACCCCTGTATTTTATTTCTTTATTTTATATTTTATGCACAAAAATTATACATAAGGCGGACTTAACGCCACTAGGAATTTTCTACCAGTCAACCTTTGTGTAGTTAAGATAACAACGAAATTAGGTGCAGCATTGGTACAAATATTTGAAATTGGTAAAAAATACAAATACATTCTTAAAAACAAGATAACGAATGTACATAATCATAATATAAAAAATATATACGTAAATACCTACATATGTACATATTTAAATATTATGAATATATAAACATATGGCTAAATAGATATGATAAATACATAAAATTATAATAGGAATATCTCAATTAATGTCAGACTTGCGATGTCAGCTTCTAGTTTACCAAATTAAAAAAATGTTCCCGTATATGTATCTATCACATACATACTGTCAACCCCAAAAACACACCCTGGAGTCGAATTTTGCATAATCCCGACTTAGGTTTACACCCACGTACTAAAAAATACCATTACATAAAAAAAAGAAAGTTGATATAGGCCTCAAATATGCCTTCGTCTCTTATATTTGATTATATGAATAATCGCAGTCTATGATACCCATCAAACGTTTTTCGTGAACGATAACAGGCTGCATGGTGATAAAGTAATTCGTTCCACATGCAAGGTGTTCTTACGATATTTAATTTTATCATTTACAAAATGTTATGAAAGATAGGCATATCGACTAATCTAGGTCTTTTGATATTTATATGATACTATAGAGGTATAATTCTATGTATGATACTAGCTGTTGCCCGCGGCTCCGCCCGCGTGGATGTCGTTTTATAAATAACTAAGTAGCCTATGTTCTTTCTCAAAGTCAGCTTTATCTCTGTACCAAATTCCATTAAAATCGGTTCACTCGTTTGGATGTGAAAAGGTAACAGACAGACAGACAGAGTTACTTTCGCATTTATTATATTAAGTAGGGAAGTATTTACATTATAATAATGTAAATATTTTTTTTTTTTAAATCATATCTGTCATCATCAGCATCATCATTGCAGCCGAAAAACGTCTTCTGCTTTAATATGTTTTATTTGTGTGTACAATAAAGAGTATTGTGTGTGTGTTATGGTGGATATCAAACGCATCCATAGTATAGCTGCATACCACATCTCTGGTGGAAAATCAGTCGAAGGGGGAGATCCATGCGATCACCAATTTTTTTTAGTGTAATGGAAGTGGCAAACAAGCGTGCAGTTCACATTGATGTTAAGTGATGACTGCAGCCTATAGACTCACTCCTGAGGCCTAAGGTGTAATGGTCCTGTGCCGGAATTTACAGAGCCGTACATTACCACCTGAACACGATAGTGCTGAACACTACCATTTAGCGGCAAGTTTATTAGGTAATGCGGTGGTGCCTACGCCCGCGAGCTCCATCACTGGAGCTCTACCACCAGTGAATAGCACATCTCTGGTGGAAAAGCACCTCTAGGGGGAGATATACTCTAATCGCCAATCCATTCGATCGCCTATCCGCATGTAACGATGTATCCGTATATCTCCCCCTAAGGGTACTTTTTGGAAGAATTCTCCACCAGTAGAGGACGATGGGGTCGCCACGTCCCAACGCCATCTCTCCATCGGAACATCTGCCTTTACTTTTAGGATAACAGCTCACAAATTTTGTAATTCAAAAATAAATACTCAATTCTGAATCATAATTTCTGGTTCTTGAGACAAAATAATTGTGAGATAGAGTATTATCAGACAAAGCCTCTTGCAAATTGTTTTTCAAACTCGAATTTAAATTCTTGCACTGTTGCTGCAAAATTTTGCTCGATTTGCTTTAAATGATCCCGCCGCTTTGATTTTAGGACAGAAAGGATTAATTTATTTCAGCAATATAATATCATGAACTTTGAAACGGCGAAATTCATAATTGAAGGTGTCTTTTGTGGGTGAAATTTGTACAAACTAACTGAAAAGGTGCGTCATAGAACTTAGGGCTGAGGGATGGGGTTTCAACAATCCGAGTTATGGGCAGTGGCGGCGCGAGACTTAATTTCAAAGTAGGCAAGCTATATCTATACTTATATTAATATTATCTATAATAATAATAAATAATAATGGCAACCCATTATACGTCCCACTGCTGGGCACGAGTCTCTCCCCTTTTTGGGGGGAGGCCTGGAGCTTACTCCACCACGCTGCTCCAATGCGGATTGGTGGAGGTGGGTGGGTTAGTGGCCAACCCGCTGTCGGATGTTTTCAAACCGCCCATAAGGCCTCCGACAAGGTTTAACGACTGCTATCTATCGATAGCAACCGGGACCGACGGCTTAACGTGCCCTCCGAAGCACGGAAACGCGCATTTAATTTGCCACTAGCGGTCACCCATCACACTACCCGACCGCGCCCGTAGTGCTTAACCGAATGTGTTGTTGCCAAAAATAAATAGTACAATTAATAAGAGAACAGCGACATCTTAACGATATTGTATAAACTGCAAAGTCTATCATATCGGTTGTATAGCTATTAATTGTTTATCAAAGGATGTCGTTATAAATCAAAAAGGGAAAGCAAAATTTGATGTATCGGTGTGGGACTTCGGTAAGCGGCTGGACTGGTTATCCTGAGGTCGCCGGTTCGATTCCTGCCCGCAGTTAAATTTTTCTTTCTTTTTTTTCTTTGATTTCTATAGTTTACTCGCTTGTGTTATTGCCAAAAATAAATAGTATAACTCTGGACTAGCATAAGTTCTGTTTTTCAACTTCATTTCTGTTTTTCAATATAAAAGAACACACCTAACACATAAACATAAATTAATGTTAAACCAGGAGAAAACAGATGACGAGAGGATAAAAATTAAGATTAACATAAAATCCAGAAATGTTTGATAACACACCATGAGTTATCGCATTTGTTTTAAAAATTAATGAACATCTTCCTGTAAATATTGACGTTCCCACAAACAGCTAATGTGATGCTATTTTTTTAATCTGTATGTATCGCGCGATTGGATTATGAGTATAAATATAAGTTTTAACGAAATTTTGTTGTTAAGGCAGAGAATATGTAATAATACTACGTATAGAATGGACACTTCGACATCCCGCCTGTTTTCCCCGCATCACCCAACCACCTCCCCTCTTATGGGCGACGGTAGGTATTTTCTACGTGCTACGCACACAGGTGCACGTGTAAATACACGTCACTGATTGATGTCTGTGTAATGGAGACCAAATTGAGCGTTTGTATGGAATTTTGGCGGAATGTCCGCGGTGTGGTAAAGGTTTGTTTTACGTTCTTACGTTTCACGAAACTATTGCAGTTATCATCAGCTTATAGGTCTCATCAGTTAACTAAAAAAAATACGTTTACACTCACAGCCCCACACTAGGTATAAACCTGTGTCGTCGATGTGTCAGGATCGAACACGCGATCCTTCAAATCAAACGGTCGACTCACACCGATGGACTAACCGGGTCGTCAGATCCGTTTTCCTCCTGTGTTCAGTTTAAGTCCTTCCACTCATGTCCTATAGACTGAATTTCGGCCACGGCAGCCAATTTCCAACGCACACATTTAAACATCTCGACTTGTGCTTGTACAGAGGGGAAAGCCTGTATATGGCTACTCCCCTCCGGTCGACCGGTGGCCCGTGTTGCTCTATGGTACCGCCATCGACTATAGAACCAAAGGAAAGCTGATTGGTCTGTAAGTACCGACTATCTATTTCAATAATGCAGCGGTACACCCTCGAACTCCGTCACTCCACTGTTAGAATGAATCCTTTCCAAGTTTTTTTATATTACAAAGGTGGCAAACACGCATGCAGTTCACATGGATGTTAAGTGTACACAGTGTGTGTATAGACATTAGATGTTAGACATACCTATAGACATTAGACTAAAACTAAAGGTCATAATGCAGATGCGTTGCCACTTGCCGCCCCTGAGACCTTATAGTCTCTATGTCTCTGTGATAGTTATTACGAGGCCATACATTATCATCTAACCGGAACACGTCAGTGCTGAACACTACCATTTGGCGGCTCATAGATTAGGTAAAAAAAGTTATGTTTTTTATTTTCTCCACAATGTTTTCTTAAGTTAATTATGACGATCCGGTTAGTCCAGCGGTGCGAAACCACCGTTTGATTCGAAGGGTCGCGAATTCGATCCCCGCACCGCAACAAATATTTGTATAGCCTACAGATATTTGTTTCGGGTCTGAGTGTTTGTGTATGTGTTGTATGTGTACAACAGCATCTACGACACAGGTTTATATAATACCTAATGTGGAGCTGTGAATGTAAGCGTATAATGGTAGGTAAGAAAGTAGATACATGAAACGAAACTTATTTAAAAAAATATATTTATTTATTCTGGGTATTGTAGAGGGAGCGCTTAAACTATTACCTAGTTTGAGCGCTCCCTCCCTCTACCCTGTGCTATGAGTCTCCTGGTCTCAGGATTTTGTCCACTTATTTACTTGTAAGATTTTAGTAATAGCTCATGAGAGTAATAGGTATAGAGAATTAAATACTATTAAGTAAATTATACTTGGGGTGTAAGGGGTCTCAACCAACACCATCGAGACCCAAGCCAACCTCACCTGCACGTGGTGCACCCTGCTACACAACAAACGAGGCTCTGGCGACCTGCCAACACGCACTGGACCAGCGTGGCGGGTTATGGTCTAAACCCCCCCAAGATGAAAATGCAGACGAGGAAAAGGCCCCAAGTGCCCGGCGTCTCCATGAGCAAAACCGACGTAGACGGGCGCTGGTCGAGCTCTGGAGTCAGGGGTGCTAAGAATCTCCGGGTGAGTCGCTTCCGTCAAACGACTTTGGCATGCACAACGGAAAACCGACGTAGGTTATCACTGGTAACATACAATACACGCACGTTAAGGACAGACGAGAAAATTGCTGAGCTGGAAGAAGAATTGAACAAGTTGCACTGGGACATCTTAGGTCTATCTGAAGTCCGTAGAGAGGGAGAGGACACGATAACCCTGAAGTCTGGCAACTTGTTCTACTACCGGGAGGGCGACCAGAAGTCCCAAGGTGGTGTCGGGTTTATCGTCCACAAGTCTCTCGTTAACAACATTGAATGCATCACGAGTGTGTCGAGTAGGGTCGCGTACCTGATACTCAGAATATCCAAGAGATATTCCTTGAAGGTCATCCAGGTCTACGCACCGACCTCGGCACACCCGGACGACGAGGTGGAAGCTATGTATGAGGACATAAGTAGGGCCATACATACTTCCAAAACGTATTTCACTGTTGTAATGGGAGACTTCAACGCAAAGCTGGGCAAGGGATGCGATAATGAGCTGAGAGTGGGGCAATTCGGATGTGGGAATCGGAACCCTAGGGGCCAGAGGCTGGCCAATTTTCTGGAGAAGGAGGAACTTTTTATGATGAACTCCTTTTTCAAGAAGCCGCCTCATAGGAAATGGACCTGGATGAGCCCAGACGGTTCCAATAAAAATGAGATAGACTTCATTATGACCAACAAGAAACACATATTCAATGATGTCTCCGTGATTCACAGGGTGAAAACCGGAAGTGATCACCGAATGGTTAGGGGCACATTGAATTTAAACATCAAGATCGAAAGATCTCGTCTAATGAAGTCTACGCTCCGACCTACTATTTCTCACATACAAAACCCCGAGAGCTTTCAGCTCGAATTGAAAAATCGCTTTGCTTGCCTGGAGGATTGCATCTCAGTGGACGATATGAATGACAGGTTGGTAGAAACTGTCCAGTCGGTGGGGTATAAATACTTTAAAACTCGCCGACGAAATAGACCTCAAAAACTAACCGATCAAACCCTCAACCTTATGGCAGAACGACGCTCAATGACACTGCAGACCTCTGATGAAGCTGAAAAATACCGGCAACTTAATAGACAGATCCAACAGTCCTTGCGGCACGATATCAGATCCTTCAACACAAAATGTGTTGAGGAAACGATAGAGAGAAACAAGGGCTCCAAAGTGTTTGCAAGGGATCTGTCTATTGGACAGAGCCGGCTGATGCAGCTGAAGACAGAGGACGGCAGTTTAGCGTCGACTAAGCCTGAGGTATTGCGGGAGATCGAGAGGTTCTATGGGCAGTTATATACCTCGGTCGCACAACCTGCCTCTGATTTGGTTAGAGACCCAAGAGCCAAATTAACCCGACACTATACCGAAGATATCCCGGACATCAGCCTGTACGAGATTAGGATGGCCCTCAAACAGCTTAAGAACAACAAGGCGCCTGGAGAGGACGGAATCACTACAGAGCTTCTGCAAGCGGGTGGATCACCGTTACTGAAAGTCCTTCAGAAGCTCTTTAATTCCGTCCTATTCGAAGGTACTACGCCAGAAGCATGGAACAGAGGCGTGGTGGTGCTTTTCTTCAAAAAAGGTGATAAAGCCCTATTGAAGAACTATAGACCCATCTCGCTTCTGAGCAATGTCTACAAGCTGTTTTCGAGGGTGATCACGAACCGTCTCGCTCGCAGGTTGGATGACTTCCAGCCTCCCGAACAAGCCGGTTTCCGAAAAGGCTTTAGTACCATAGACCACATACACACGCTGCGGCAGGTTATACAGAAGTCCGAGGAGTATAACCGGCCATTATGCTTAGCGTTCGTGGACTATGAGAAAGCCTTTGATTCGGTTGAAACATGGGCTGTGCTGCAGTCTTTACAGCGTTGCCACATTGACTATCGGTATATCGAAGTGTTGAAGTGTCTGTATAAAAACGCCACCATGTCAGTCCGAGTACAGGACCAATGCACGAGGGCGATTCCTTTGCAGAGGAGAGTAAGACAGGGAGATGTCATCTCACCTCTACTCTTCACCAATGCAATGGAAGACGCCTTCAAGCTCCTGGAATGGCAAGGACTAGGCATCAATATCAACGGCGAATACATCACTCACCTTCGGTTTGCCGACGATATTATAGTCATGGCAGAGTCGCTGGAAGATCTCAGCACAATGCTCGAAGACCTCAATCGAGTGTCCCAAAGAGTGGGCCTGAAAATAAACATGGATAAGACCAAGGTCATGTTCAATAACCTTGTATCGCCCACTCCAGTGTCCGTTGGGAACTCGATGCTCGAAGTTGTCGACGACTACGTCTATTTAGGACAAACCATACAACTAGGCAGGTCGAACTTCGAGAAAGAGGTCATTCGCCGAATCCAACTCGGCTGGGCAGCGTTCGGGAAGTTAAGGAGGGTTTTCTCGTCAAACATCCCGCAGTCCTTGAAGACGAAAGTCTTTAACCAGTGCGTTTTACCGGTGATGACCTACGGTGCCGAGACGTGGTCTCTCACTATGGGTCTCGTACGAAAGCTCCAAGTCACTCAGCGGTCAATGGAAAGGGCTATGCTCGGCGTTTCCCTACTGGATCGAATCAGAAATGAGGAGATCCGTAGGCGAACGAAAGTCGCTGACATAGCCAAGCAGATTTCCAAGCTGAAGTGGCAATGGGCAGGACACATAGCTCGGAGAACCGATAGCCGCTGGGGCAGAAAGGTTCTCGAGTGGAGACCACGTATCGGCAAACGCAGCGTAGGACGTCCACCTGCAAGATGGACCGACGACCTGATCAAGGCTGCAGGTACCCGCTGGATGCACGTCGCTTCCGATCGGTCGGCATGGAGGTCCTTGGGGGAGGCCTATGTTCAGCAGTGGACGTCTTATGGCTGATATGATGATGATGATGATGAAATTATACTTCTGACAAAACAAGGGGACCAAATAATTAACGAGAGTATTTTTATTTCTATCCGTAAACGGAAACTCCAATTTACGTACGTACGTGTAAATCCATGTAAAAATATATTCCGGGCAATATACATAAGTAGTCGATCAAAATCCATTGGATCGGTCCGAAGTGGAATCGGCAATAAGCCTTTCCAATGCAAATGAGTTGCGATAGTGGTTTTTTGTGTACAAAAGTAAAGAAAATAAATCCAAGCGGACGCTGAAAATGAATGCAGAGACGTCGTTTTGCGGCAACTTTAACTTTGAAATGAAAAGTAGTTTTGTCGATTTCGATTTCCTTTCTCAGTTAATAAGGTAAACCTTAAGTCCATTGGATCATTGTTTTGTTTATCTTTGTAAGGATAGTTTGTTTTCCTTTTTTACGTATTTGTATTGGAAGGTTCTTTGGTAAGTTCCTTGTTTGCAGGCAACTACGTGGGTTCACGTCTTATGTCAAACTCAAACAAAACATGGAGCGCCGATATTTTTCGACTGTTTAATCAATTCTTAAAATTACTAATGCGGAAATTAGACTGTCTATCTATCGATTCTGATGTTATGAATACTTGTGTATTAAAAAAAACAAAATAAATCCAAGCGGACGCTGAAAATGAACGCAGAGACGTCGTTTTGCGGCAACTTTGAAATGAAAAGTGGTTTTGTCGATTCCAAATTCCTTTCTCAGATAATAAGGTAAACCCTAAGTCCATTGGATCATTGTTTTGTTTATCTTTGTAAGGTTGGTTTGTTTTCAATTCTTAAAATTACAAATGCGAAAATTAGACTGTCTAACTATCGATTCTGATGTGATGAATACTTTATATTGAAAAAAGAAAATAAATACAAACGGACGCTGAAAATGAACGAAGGAACGTCTTTTTACGGCAACTTTAACTTTGAAATAAAAAGTAGTTTTTCGAGTTAATAAGGTAAAACTAAGTTTCCCTTGGATCTTGGTTTTGTTTATCTTTGTAAGGATGCTTTGTTTTTCTTTAACGTTTTTGTACTGGAGGATCCTTGGTGAAGTTTCTTGTTTTCGAGTATTATGTGGGTACAGATAGGTATGCGATACGTATTTATTGCTATAAGGAAATCAGAGTATATTCCACCATTTAATTCATGTAATAACTTTAACGTAACTTCACACCTATAATCCCCGAAGGGGTAGGCAAAGGCAAATGCATGCATTCAATCATACATGCAAACAGCCACGATTCGCGGGTTAAGTTTTGGCCCATGTAACAGGTGGCGAGCCTATTGACATCTCCGGGCACATTACCAAAATTCGAGGTACCTACTGGGAAACTTCCAGAAAAAGGAAAAATTCCTATTGAACCAGAGTAATAAAGGATTTTACACCGTTATCTCTGATATGCCCCGACCTGGGAATCGAACCCGGGACCCGAGCGTAGTAGTAGTGGCCTGTTACCACTAGCCTACTGAGGAAATAACTTTTACACGTTACTATTCAATTTATAATTTGCCAAAACATTACGAGTAAGACTTTTACAATATTATATTTTCTATAATTTCTATCCAAACATTTTACAAGGGTATGATGTCATAGTAATTTTAATTATAAAGCAAATAAGATTACATTTCCCACGAGGTTACTAAAACCTTTCGCAAATTACGACGAATTTTGGCGAGTTTATCGCGTGTGTCGAAAACAGATTAAACCAGTCTGAAGCTTCCCTAATGGTGCCTACAGACCAACCAAATCAACAAAATCCACAGACCTCACTATGTCTTTACTCTCAGCATAGTATGGACGTATACAGCTCTAAAGCTGACAGTTCACTGGTGGTAGAGCTCCAGTGACGGAGCTCGCGGGCATAGGCACCATCGCATTACCTAATATACTTGCCGCTAAATGGTAGTGTTCAGCACTATCGTGTTCCGGTCAGGTGGTAATGTACGGCCCTGTAATTTCCGGCACAGAGGCATAACACCTTAGGCCTCAGGAGTGGTAACGCATCTGCATTTTGACATGCAGGCATCACTTAACATCGATGTGAGCTGCATGCTTGTTTGCCACTTCTATTACATAAAAAAAAGTATGATTTTTGACAGTTCTAAGGGTACTTTGCTATAAACGTACGTTGCGTATGCGTACTTCTGGTGGTAGAGTTCTAGTGCAGGAGCTCGAGGGCGTAGGCACCACCGCATTGCCTAATTTATCTGCGCTCAATAGTAGTGTTCAGCACTACCGTGTTCCGGTAAGATAATAATGTATGGCCCCGTAATAACTATCACCGAGACATGACAACTTAGCAACGTATTTGCATTTGACTTCTGGTTTTTATGTAGATATCTATAGGCTACAGTCATCACTTAACATTCTTAGGAACTGCAGGCTTGTTTGCCATCTTGGTTACATAAAAATATGTATACGTAAAGTAATCCAGAAAGGACCGACTGAAGTCCACGAACGCTTTTCATAGCTAGTCTGTATACACCGTAATGCTACGCTCTCTGGTGTCATTAACGCATGCGTGGGCTAGCTTAGTGTACTTTATCATTATAATCCACTAATAAAATTATAATGGACAAATTAAAGAACAGCCTACGCAAGGTCACCGATGAGAAGCCTGATATTTGAGCCGTGAATAAGTTATGACGTTTTACTTGGTGAGTTCGTTTCTTCAGGTTTTCATGAATTCAGATAAATATTGGTAGGCTTAAACTACAGGTTGTAACAAAAGTCTCTCATAAAACAGAAAATATAACTGGGAATCTAGTCCAGCCGCTCTTTCAATTGCGATATTTGTGAAGGAAAGATTTGACAACTCGGGCAGGACTTCGGTAGCTCAGTTGGAAGAGCGGCTGGACTGGACTAGATTCCCAGTGGCCGCGAGTTCGAGTCTCGCCTGAAGTCAAATTTTTCTTTCCATTTTTCTTTTAAAATATATTTCACAAGCATGTGTTATCTATACTTATAATAAAACTGTAGAAGTATAAATTCTGTACATTAAAAATATTGAAAAAATAAATACCAGGGGATGTTACTAGATCGATACCGAACCCAAATATGTGATTAGAAAAATTTTTGTCTCTCTGTCTGTCTGTCTGTCTATTTGTTCAAGCATCACATAAAAAGTACCGGTCCGATTACAATGAAAATTGGTATGATTATACTTTAACCTTTGGCGCACAACACTGGATACTTTTTATCCCGGAAAAATGTCTATTTGTCTGTGTGTTTGTGCACGCTATTTTCAGAAACGGCTTATTCGATCTGCGGTTTTCACATATATATTATGGTAAGTTTCACTTAACATTTAGTGTTTGTTTCATGTGAATCGGTTCAGAAATAAAAAAGTTATGTCAATTTAAAGAATCGTATCGAATATTTTTAAGCTATTTTGTATCTTTGTTCTGTCTTTTAGGGGATTTCCTACCTAAAAGGTAAAAATGGACCCTACGAATTACTAATCCTCCGCTGTCTGTCTGTCTGTCCGTCCGTCCGTCTGTCTGTCACCAGGCTGTATCTCATAAAAAATGATAGCTAGAAAGCTAACATTTTCACATTATGTATTTCTGTTACCGCTGTAACGACTATATTTAATATAAGAAATAACAACATTGGTGGCGTAAGTGGTGTTGATGGCATTGGTGGTGTTGGTGGTGTTGGTAGTGGTGGCGTTGGTGGCGTTGGTGGCGTTGGTGGCGTTGGTGTCATTGGTGTTGTTGGTGTCGTTGGTGTCGTTGGTGTCGTTGGTGTCGTTGGTGTCGTTCGTGTCGTTGGTGTCGTTGGTGTCGTTGGTGTCGTTGGTGTCGTTGGTGTCGTTGGTGTCGTTGGTGTCGTTGGTGTCGTTGGTGTCGTTGGTGTCGTTGTTGTCGTTGGTGTTATTGGTGTTATTGGTGTCATTGGTGGCGTTGGTGGCGTAAGTGTTGATGGTGACTCTGGTGGTGGTGGTATTGATGGTGTTAGGGGTGGTGGTGGTTTTTAGTTTTTAGTCTCGATGGAGGCATTAGCGGCATTGGCGACGTTGATGGTATTGTTGATAGTTTTGGAGGCGTTGGTGGTATAGATGTTTGGTGATGTTGGTGTTGGTAGTGGCGTTGATGGCGTTGGTGGTGGTGGCGGTGGTGGAGATGGTAGTGATGATAGTAGTGGTCGTGATGGCGGTGGTGGTGACGATGGTGGTAATGGTAGTGGTAGTATTGGTGGCATTAGTGGTTAAAAATGCACAACGTTAATATTCAATTTTACACATCCGCCATTATGAACCTAAGCATAGACATAACATGTCATATTTTCTGCCACAGATCTACGGTAGACTCGATCGAAACCTATTAACAATTAAAGATCGTAAAAAATCGTGTTCTGAGTCGAGAACATGTGGATACATGAAAACGCAAAATTCGTATTTTGTGATAATTTATGAAACAAAATCAATAATTTCATAAATTCTAATGTCAAAGCCCGCCATTATGACGTACACATTTCATTTTTAATAAATGTCATTAAATTATTACAGAAACTGGACAGGTAGTGTATTTTTTTATCTATAATCTTATTATTTTTTAAAGCGATACGAAGTTTGCCGGGCCAGCTAGTTGCGAAATAATATTAAAAACAAGAAAATATCACTTGCGGACAAACTACAATTTGTTTTGTTTCTAAATAAGTATCTATACCTATTTGGGTATATATTTTTATTCATTTGTGTTTTTGTGATAATTAGGTACTTACATAATAAAATATGAAATTAGCGTATGTACCTTAAATTTGTAAACTTATAGGATATCGATGAATGTCGATAAGGTTAAAATTGGTTTTCCCCGAGAGACTACCGTTTACAATCATGGTATAAAGGACAGGTTGACCAGATTTAACAAAAGTCTGCTGTTTTACCGGAATTAGTTCCCAATTTAGAGCTTGTCGCAGAATTGGAAGCATAGCGTGGACGTGTTAATCCCTTCAGCCGTAGGACGTCCACTCCTGGAAATAAGCCCACAATAGGGTTGTGCGTCATTTTGCCGAGACGCAAAACCCAATTCGTACGGCTTCACTTACTTGCCAACAACAAAAAACAATACCCACTTATCTAATTGAAACTACCATTCTAAATGTATTTGGTCCGATGACCACCATCTTTAATACTGAAGAAATGTAGTTATTTTTCGAATAGAGAGAACATACACTTGGCAAATAATAACAGTAGGTACGCTTAAAGTACGCTTACACTCACAGCCCCACAGTAGGTATAAACCTGTGTCGTGGGTGCCGTTGTACACATACAACACATACACAAACACCCAGACCCGAAACAAATATCTGTAGGCCATACTAATATTTGTCCCGGTGCGGGGATCGAACCCGCGACCCTTCGAATCAAACGGTCATCTCACACCGCTGGACTAACCGGGTCGTCGAATGCATCTGAAAACCACAGAGGTTTGTAACGATACTACTTTAGTTCTACGTTCTCTGTTGTAATAAATTGACAAATTAAATTTATAACATTTAAACAAATAGGTTGTTCACTGTCGTTTCATTCAAGCAATGGTCAATTCGTCTCTTTACAATTTTGAATGAAAAATGTTTTAAGCTTACATTTAATATTCCTGGGACTTACAACGTTCCTTGACCCATGCCATGGCACCATAATATTTCTAACAATATATTATGTCAGCGTGACCTTAACTTTGCGTATTGGCGTAGGTATGCTAACCTTAATTTAAATTAATTTTCGTGGAATTAGAGTCGCGGAATTGCGTCGATCAATATTGACCTATCACATCTCAATACCAACTTGTTCAAAACTGTGTTTGCTGTAAGACAGTGTTCGATAATCCAGAACCTTTCACGTGGAAGCGACTCGTGCTTGACCGATATTATTTCACTAACATTAAAAATGTTATTACAAAAAAACAAGTCTACTTACGATATTCTTCCACATCACGTGCGCATGAGTGGAGTTGCGTGAAATATTTTAATTTCTCAATAATGGCCGCCGGACATACTGCGTAGGCACCTCCAGTACATTTGCATGGACACTCTAAATGTATTTACATACATTTCGTAACAGAGCTGTTTGTGTTGTGAAAATTATACACAATTGAATGAGCAACTAGGCTCGTTGGTATGTTAAAGAAAATTACTATTGAGATTTGTGATAGGTCAATATTGATCCACACGATTTCGCGACTCTAATTAATTCCAAGAATTTTAATTAAAGGCCTTACAAACCACAAACCATGCAAATAGCAATTTAAAAAAATTAAAAAAAACGGACAGAAAAAGTCCGAGACTTTGGTAGCTTAGTGGTCAAGCGGCTGGACTGGTTATCCTGAGGTCACAGGTTCGATTCCTGCCCAAAGTCAAATTTTTCTTTCCGTTTTTTTTTTCAATTTCTAAAGTTCACTCGCCTGTGTTATTGCGAAAAATAAATATTACAATTAGCAGTTTTTAAATCCGTTTTCTGAAAATATGCTTTACATATACAATTACAAAATATTGCTGTATTGACACAAAATAAATCCCTACCAATGTTTCGTCTCTTAACCCGCTATTCTGAAAAACGTAAACGCTTCCGGTCTATCACCCAACGTAAGTAGAAGCGCAGAAGTGAAGTAGACTATAAGAATATGGATATGATTTATGATATTGTATATTACCTATTTAATATATATTTATGCTACATGATATTATTTAGTTTAATGTAACTTTACAACACAGCCTAATTCTTTTCCTTCGCCCTTTTCAATTGCACTCTCACATTGAGCTTTCTAAAGAACCTTAATATTGACTGGTAGAGAATGCCTGAAAACCTAGTAGGTATGTCCACCTCGTATTATTATGCTTCTATTGTGCTTGAAAGATTAAATAAATAAATGATTATTGTAGGTTAGGTTAGGATAAGGTTAGGATTATTTCTCTCTCTTATAAGGCTGTTTCGAGATGAGTTCTCTACATTCCTCCAATTAAAAAACATTAGCAGCCAAAAAGAACGGCACTTTACACGTTTTATAATGGTTTTGTAATATTCTTCAACAATTATTAATATTTTAATGATGATGATAAACCTCCGTCCAATCTACATTCTGTCCGGAGTTTAAAAAGTGTATGCTTGTATCATTTATAAAACCACATTTCGCGATCCTCGTTCATATTTTATTACTGTAGCCTTCACTCGTTAGTGCAGACAGTAATAAAAAATATACAGTTTCATAATTTACGAGCGTATAAACGTGAATATCGAACCAGATTTTGATATTTTGTAACAACGTGAATCAACTTAACGTTTTCGTGAATCAACTTATTTGAAACATAAGGAAATGCGGTAAGTTTCGAATCATTTATTTCATCTGAGAATTTAATTATTTAATAATCACCTAAAATACTAAGACCTTACACAAAATTTTCAATTAAAAAATAAATCTCCGAGCCTGCCCCCCACGATCACGGAAGCTGAAAAGCGACCGAAGTTTTTTTATGTCATAAAAGTGGCAAACAAGCATGCAGCTCACATTGACTGCAGCCCATAGGCACCCACACAAAGACCAAGGTCAAAATGCAGATGCGTTACCACTCCTGATGCCTAAGGTGTTATGCCTCTGTGCCAGAAATTACAGAGCCGTACTTTACAACCTGATCGGAACACGATAGCGCTGAACACTACCATTTAGCGGCAAGAATATTAGGTAATGCGGTGGTGCCTACCCCCGCGAGCTCCGTAATTGGAGCTCTAGCACCAGTTATTCCTTCGCTATTGGGCGGTAGGGTCATCATCCATTGTAATAGGTAAGTATAGCCTCAATACTTTGACGACCCGGTTAGTCCAGCGGTGTGAGACGACCGTTTGATTCGAAAGATCGCGGTTTCGATCCCCGCACCGGGACATATATTTGTACGGCCTACAGATATATGTTTCGGGTCTGGGTGTTTGTGTATGTGTTGTATGTGCTCAACGGCATCGACGACACAGGTTCATACCTAGTGTAAGGCTGTGAGTGTAAGCGTATTTCAGTAATACGAACATATTTCTCATTAAGTAACAAATTAATATATTCGCGTAGGCACAACACCCCAAATAGTGTACCCTAGTACCCAGATAATATCGGAGATCACGCCACCCATTATTATGGGGTCGCGTGAGGTTATCTTCCAGATTTTGCAAATAATGTTATTCTATTAACATAAACGTTGTCCCGTTACTCCGTTACTAATAAGTGTTCCGTACCATTTGTACAAATTTTGTGAGTCGAAATCGTAGTTACTTGCCTCAGTAGCATATTTTTTGTATGTAATGGAGGTGTAATAAAATAATAATGAAAAATGTTTTTACTCCACAAATTTTGAAACTTACTAACTTTTGTACATCTATTGTGTCATAAAAAGTTTAGTGGAGTCTGGAGCCTAAACTAGGATACCCTGTATTTCAGGAATCCAGATCCCTACCTCTGGATAAAATAATTTGTTTGAAATTCAATTAAAAAAATAATAATTCAAAATTCAAATCATTTCTTTCAAATTGGTCTACAAGGACACTTTTGCACTGTCGGGTTATAAGCTACCTAGAGAGAATGACTTATAATAATAAGTAAGTAAGTAACTCTTTATTGTACACCAACAGAAAAACATAAATACAGAAATAACTGACACATAAGGATACAGTACAATTAGGCGGTCTTATTGCTTAAAGCAATTTCTTCCAGACATCCTAGTCTTTTCAGAGATAGTCGAAGAAAATAGCGATAGATAGGGTGTACACTTTAAAAACTAAGAACTATATAGATACACAAGATAATATACAAGGACAGTTGACAAGGTAAATGCAATGAACAGTAGATGAAGGGCTATGAAAGAAATTAGGAAGGAGATAGGGAAGATAAATAGTGCGCGTGGAGCCGCTTTTTGAACGACTCCAGCGTTTGAGCTCTACGGATATCAATAGGCAAGGAATTCCAAAGCCGAACGGCAACTACAGTGAAAGAATTATCAACAAAGGAAGAAGAATGGGAAGGAGTATGCAGAAGGAGATTTTCGGAAGATCTTAGGGTAAGACAGTTTAAGGAATGACGGTACTGGAAACGGTCCCTGAGATAGGTAGGAGTGTGAGGAATAAATAGTAAGCAGTAAAGAAGAGAAAGAATATGCATATTCCTGCGGAGTCGTATAGGAAGCCACTTGAGCTGAGAGCGAAATTCAGAAATATGGTCATACTTGCGTAAGCCAAATATGAACCGTATGCAAAGATTTTGAAGGCGCTCAAGTTTGTTTAAATGCTCCTGTGTCAGATCAAGATAACATATGTCGGCATAGTCTAAAATCGGGAGATGTATAGATCGAGCAAGCGCAATTTTAGTGGAAGTTGGTAGAAAATTATGCAATCTCTTAAGAGAGCCGACTGCAGCGAACAGCTTTCTACTTACCTCTGTAATCTGCGGGGTCCAAGATAGACAACTATCTATGATCACGCCAAGATTTTTAACTGTGGTCGAAAAAGGTATAGTAACACCATTGTATATTACGCGTGGCAGTTGATCGTAGTCAATTTTGCAAATCATTCTGGAACTACCAACAATGATGGCTTGGCTTTTACATGGATTTACTAAGAGGCCAAATGCTTGACTCCATTCTACTATACGGTCAAGATCATTGTTGATAGTCAGTAAAGTCTGTGGTAGATCAATCAAGTTGGTCTGTTGGTAAATTTGAAGATCGTCGGCGTAAAGGTGGTAGAGAGAAATTAATTTGAGGCTGACAGATGAAATGGAGACTGAAAATAGAAAAGGGGACAACACGCCACCTTGTGGTACACCAGCAGTAACATCACACCACGCGGAGAACATATCGTCCACCCGGATACGCTGCCGGCGACCATGCAAGTAGTTATGAAACCAATCAACCACTGTCGGAGATATGTTAAGTGAACGCAGGATTGCAAGCAAAATGTCAAAATCTACTGTATTAAATGCATTACTGAAGTCTAATAAGGCCAGAACGGTGAGCTACTGATGCTCCATTCCAAACCTTATATCCTCAGTAATCTTAACGAGGGCGGTAGCCGTACTATGACCCTGTCGGAACCCTGACTGGAATGGATTTAAAAGTTGGTTTTTATATAGGAAGGCGGTTATTTGATAATGAACCAACCGCTCTAGGACTTTGGATAGGAAAGGGAGAATCGATATAGGACGATATTCAGCGAAGGATTTAGGATTTGGCTTTTTAGGGAAGGGTATGAGCTGCGCCTCTTTCCAACAAGAAGGAATTGAACAAGAGGAAATGGAATAATTGCATAAGGAAGTGATGGTAGGAATAAGAATATCAAGTAAAGGAAGGATCATCTTACGGCTAACGTTGTCACTGCCTACTGCATCGGATTGAATAGCAAGAATGTTCTTCTTAACATCACGCTCAGTGAATTGATCAAAGAAAAAAGAGGGACAGTTGGGAACGGCAGCGGTAGAAAGTAGATCTAATGTTTCTGCTTTAGTAATACCATCAATACAGGTAGACGAGCTAAAATGTAGATTGAGCAAATCAAGATTGATATTATTTGATAGAAGATAAGAACTATCAAAGCGTGACTTACCGATTCCCAGAGTTTTTAGAAACCTCCAAACTTTTGACGGGTCTCGATTTGAAACAGATTTATGGATGTGGCGTCGTTGTGCATCTCTACACACCTTATTGCAACGATTTCTAATGAAGACATATTTATCGCGATTTCTGTCTGTAGGAATTTGTTTGAATTTAGACTTAGCTAGGTTTTTTTCAGTGATTAATTTTCTGATATCTTCCGTAAGTCACGGTGCTGGCAGATGTCTAACTCGGACCGGCCGAATAGGAGCGTGGACGTCAAACAGCTGAGGGATTAGAGAATTAAACAAGTTTATCTTATCATTGATATCGTCCACGCTATCTAATACGGACCAGTCAATACTGGCCGCATCCTCCCGAAGTTTGTCAATATCCATTCCACTAAAATTGCGCAGCAGGAGAATTTTAGCCTTGGCTTTAGGTGGACGGATCTTGTAGGACACATATAGCAGATCATGGTAAGAGAAGGTATCAGCAGGACATTGCCCGTATTTGGCAACATAATCAATTGAAGAGACTAAAATTAAATCAAGAAGAGACGGTTGGCAGCCGGCGGATAATAATCCAATAGGTATTAATAAATACCAATTTAATAATAATATTTAACCGATACGTGAATCATCAAATTTTTCAATTTCTTCATAGAAGAAATGAAAAATCTACATTAGGTAATATGGTGGTACTTCCTCGAGCTCCTACACTAGAACTCTACCACCAGAGACAGCATAGTGGGTCGGGGGCTATTAGAGATAACGGTGTAAAATCCTTTATCTCTGTTATATTGGGATTTTTCCATTTTCTGACAGTTTCCTAGTATCTCGGAGTTTGGTAATGTGCCCGGAGATGTCAACAGGCTCGCCACCTGTAACATGGGCCAAAACGTAACCGGCGAATTGTGTCTGTTTGCATATACGCTTGAACGCATGCATTTAGCAATTGCATATGAGTGTGTAAAAGTACTTATCTACAGTATCTACAGTAGTGAAGGTACTTTCATAAAACAAAATCAAGTAGATACTTTAACAAACTTGAAACTTCTATTTTGCGTACGTTCACAAAGTCGCTAAAATAAGACATACAAGTGGTAATCTTTCATACGTCAATACCATACAATTTCACACTAGCAGCGTTAGTAGACTCTGTAGAAATGGAATTGGAACGTTGCTTTGTGGCATGCATTTATGTATTAGCACCTGATTTGATCAGCTTCGTTTGAAATTCAGAGCGTTTGTCGCGTGTCGTCGTCACTTCTGCTGACATTGATGATAATTTGATGGTGAATTAGAGAGTTAGTTGTGTATTATTCTTATTATGATTTAGACTCATAATCATAATTTATGAGCAACGTTGAGGTTGAGGTTTGAGCCGAACTTACAAGTTTACAATTTATGTCATAATTTCAGCCAAAAGACGTCCACTGCTGGACAAAGGCATCCTCCAAAGATTGCCATAACGAATGGTCCTGGGCTGCCCTCATCCAACGATTGCCAGCGACTTTCATTAGGTCGCCAGTCCACCTCGTGGGAGGCCTGCCTACGCTTCGTCTTCCGGTAGTCGTCCGCGGTCGCCACTCCAGAACTCTTCTGCCCCAACAGCCGTCAGTTCTGCGAGCTATGTGCCCTGTCCACTGCCACTTGAGTTTCGCTATTCGGTGGCCTATCTCGGTTACTTTGGTTCTCATGCGGATCTTCTCATTTCTGATTCGATCTCGCAGAGAAACTCCGAGTATAGCCCTCTTCATTGGTCAAGACCTTGAGCCTTCTTATATGAGGCCCATAGTGAGCGACGTAAGTTTAGAATATATTTTGCGAGAAATCATAACGATCGTTCGTTGGGTATTTTAACATATTTTACCTAGTATAGATATTAGATAGGAGGTAGACTTATCAATAATATTATTTTATAAAAAAAAATTGAAAATTTGAGCGCTTTTGTATTTCTGCCACAGAATAGTTGGTGATTGATGGTTTATGATGCACAGCTACTGTTTGACACCCTAAAAATATGCATTTTTATTAACTGTATACTACTACCTACTTGACAACACCACGGGTTGTCAACATGATTGCTGATAATTTTGCAGACCTGAAAAAATAGCACAAGATTGCGAATGTAAGAAAATATAATAAAATTAAAAGGAAGAATAATTTACGGACAATCTAAGGTCAGAAAGGAAAAAGGAGCAAGATCTGAAGCGTTTGAAAAGTTTATCACGATTTTCGGCAAAACAACGAATGCTATAAAAAAGTTGAATGAAAAAAAATTAAGAACATCTACAAGTGCATTTGCAGATTTTTATATAACCTCAACATTTATGCGAAAAGTTCAAAAAGGGTTCCGGTGTTCGAGGTGGGGGATTCGAGGGTGTAGGCACCACCGCATTACTTATATACTTACACCCTTATTCATAAACATATTTTAGCTAAAGTGTTGCTAATCTCTCCTTTGTCTTTATCTATCCTGCACATTTGACAATGCAACTGAAAAAGACAAAGCATTCTATAGCTAAAACGTATGTAATGTACGTTTATGAATAAGGGAGTTAATCTATCCACTGCCAAATTATAGAGTCAGCACTATCCTGTTCCGGTTAGATGGCAATGAATGGCCCCGTAATTCGAGTGAAAGCAACCCGAAAGAACGTGTTTTCGCACTCATTCTATTTCACTATACACGAGCACTGTAATAAGCCTATATCAAACAAAATGCCACCAATTTTTTTTTAATCAAAAATAACCAAAGAAAATTATATAAAATAAGAGCACCACACGCATCTTTCAAGGTTCCCGACAAAAAAAACCTTAGAACATTTATTTAACATCCATGTAAACTGCATGCATGTTCTACCTTCGTTACATAAAAAATATATAAAATGTGAAACATTCAAAACAAGTGCGATTGAATTGGTCTTAACACGAAACAGAGAGTACACTGCATGTACCTTTATCTCTCATCTACCAGACCAACGAGTACAATAAAACAACGTAAACAGATCTCAAACCCTCATTCATAACATTCCAAACAAATCCATTAGTGCTAGTCATCGTACAAACTATTTAATTGGCATACAAGAAGCGTTTTAATTCAATAACACTATGCCAGAATTTAATCGTTTTGGCTCACCAAATGGACTTGAATAATTGTGCCATGTCAAAGGTTGCGTTTGTTAGACTACTGGGACATATTCGAGAGCATTGTAACAGGACTATCTTCTAATACGTGTATTAGACGATAAGTTTTGCTGTCAGTTTTATTTACCTCAGTCATGGCTGTGACGAATAATCTACCGTATACAAACAATCATGTAAGGCGGTGACTGATGGTTCCATGAAGTGTTTAATGTTTATCATCCTATTCAGCAAACATCAGTCAAACATCATTAATGACTGACGGAATTGGGAATTTGAAAACAAAAAATGAATTGTTTTTTTTTATATTTTATACAACTTTGTTATTAATTGTATTGATGTGTCATGCGAAAAACAGTTTTTTTTTTAATTAATTATACTCAATTAAAAGTTGATAAAATTTAAATAAAAATCACGTGACTATGAACGCGCCACGATTGGTTACCCCTAATTGTGACGTCATAATGTTATAGCTGTTCAAGAATAGTACAGCGCTTACGGCGATAACATGTGACTTGACAATAATATCGAAAATTTATTGCTAAAAAAATTATTAGTGGATTCCGTGTAGCTATGTGTTACAAAGGATTTATAAAGGCAAAGTCTGATAATATTCCTGATGTTTATGATAACCAATTATGTGACAAATGATGTTCGGTTCAATTTTGCTGAAGTTCGATAGTAAGTAAGTTAAATCTATACATCTATACAAATAAATAAAATTGGAGTGTCTGTTTGTAATATTAAAATAACCGCTTTTTACTAAATGCATATAAAAATACTAAATGCGTATGTATACACGGTACATATACCAAAACAACATTTTTTTACTATTTTTGTCTGTCTGTCTGGCGGGGCTAATTTTGGGAACGGCTGGACCGATTTTGACGAGACTTTCACTGGCAGATAGCTGATGCGATAAGGAGTAACTTACGCTACTTTTATCTCCGTACATAAATACCTACATACAAACAAGTAGAATTGGAGTGTATCCGACTTTGACGGGACTTCCACGGGTAGGTAGCTGATGTAATAAGGAGTAACTTAGGCTACTTTTATCTCCATACATCCATACATACCTACATACAAATAAGTAGAATTGGAGTGTATCCGACTTTCACGGGACTTCCACGGGTAGGTAGCTGATGTAATAAGGAGTAACTTAGGCTACTTTTATACTAGTTGCGGCCACGACTTCGTCCAGGTAGATACTGAACAATCATATTTTTTCTCACGTGGACGAAGTCGCGGGCATAGCTAGTAAGTAATAAAAATAGTGTTATGAAATACTCGTACTTACATCGAAATGATCTTCACAACAAAAAAATAATCGATTTTGTTTTTGGATTATCATGGTGCACTGCTTGAAACCATTTATTTCGACGCTTTTCATCTTGGGAAACATTTAAAAACTTTTTACCAGGAGTTGTTTTTGTAGTATTCGTACATAATGGTACAAAACAAGAACGATAACTTTTAAGATTCGACATTTTCAATATAAATTTGTGTTTTTATAACAATGTCAACAGAATTAATTAGATCTAAACACTGTACGTATTGTCTCTGTATCAACTGCTATGAGTGGAAACTAACATTATGACGTCACATGCACTCGGGTTAGTTCGGGAGCTGTCGGCGTGTCTTCGGTACTGGATTCAAATTTTTTTTATTTTTATTTTGATATAACTTATGAATTATTGCAAAAAAATAATTTTAAAAATTGTTTTGTTATAAGACTTATATATAATCTTTCTATTTATTACATAATTTTTTTTTTCAAAAACCCAATTGAATGATGCTGGAATTAACACGTTCGTTTTCTTTAGACTGTGATGCTGGCATGAGTGTGTAATGGAATGAAAAGAGCTTACGTGTGTCTTTGTATGGGGGTCTATGGGTTGCAGTCATCACTTAACATCAATGTGAATTGCATGCTTGTGCCACCTCCATTACATAAAAAAATGTTTATGTATAGGTCCCGTAATATCTATCACAGAGGCAAAACAGCTCGGACGTCGAGGGTATGGCAACGCACCTACATTTACGACCTCTGGTTTTTTTTACTGCAGTATTAATTTATCATCAATGCTTATTTTCCACTAAAATAACATCACCGAGTTAAATATCTCACGTGAGACGTTGTCACGTTCTGTATTGGTCGTGAGATGGCATAGCTCAGTGACGTCAATGACAACAATGAACGCATCAACACCGTGTTTGCTTTTGGAATACGCGTTTAAGTGAGTGAGATGCCAAGTATGGTATGGTTAAACTTAAATAATGTTTTTTAGTATGTTGTTGAAATTTTCTTTGCTCTTCGCATTTTTATCGAATTGATTAACTCTGTTGACCGTTACATAGCAGCTAGTCGATAATAAATAAATAAAAAAAACACGCTTACACTCACAGCCCCACAGTAGGTATAAACCTGTGTCGTGGGTGCCGTTGTACACATACAACACATACACAAACACCCAGACCCGAAACAAATATCTGTAGGCCATACAAATATTTGTCCCGGCGCGGGGATCGAACCCGCGACCCTTCGAATCAAACGATGGTTTCACACCGCTGGACTAACCGGGTCGTCAAATAATAATGTTCTTTCTACCAAATGGTCATCGCGGCCAAACTCAATGGAGACAAGCCAACAGCGCAGTGTGCGGCAAACATAGGGGGCACTCGTAGCCCGAAGGGACAGCAATACGACACAACCGGTGAGAGTTCGAGCACAGGACCGACGGATTTACGTGAGGCTCGGGTACCAGAATTCCCGACTTATACCGGGAATTTCCTTACAAAAAAAGCCGTCAATAAGTACAAAAGTGATTCAGTAGACGGTCGAGTCGCTGAAGTAATGCGCTTTTATACATTTTTTTAATGTGATGGAAGTGGCAAACGAGCATGAAGCTCACATTGATGTTAAGTGATGACTGCAGGCTATAGACAGCCACACAAAGACCAAGGTCAAAATGCAGATTCGTTACCACCCCTGAAGCCTAAGGTGTTATGCCTCTATGTCGGAAATTACAGGGCCGTACATTACCACCTGACCGGAACACGATAGTGCTGCACACTACCATTTAGCGGCAAGTAAAACCTAACCTACTTACCGGTATTACTACGTACATTCATTATTACCTATAATTATGTCGTTCGTACAGTTTGAAAGAATCGTTGGTTCCAACTGATCCATTGTTAAATGACTTGTTTCGTTCGACCCACTTAATCGATTGATTGTTAATGATGAAGCGGTTCAGTCTATCTCTTTCTATGAAATGGACCCCAAAACAGAACTAGAGGTATCTAGGGCGCATCCACCAGCTGCGGCTTAACCACAGACTACCTAGTAGGTATATTTTGTCAAGGTCACTTCCGCGCATAAAATTTATTTATGGTTGCAGGCCTGTAAGGCAGGATAATCAATGGTTACTTTTGCAGCCGTATAGTGTCACACCATAAAAAAAATCTACCAGCTAGTTTATGGTCTCGACCGCGGCTGATGGACGCGACCAAAAGGTGTGTTTTAAAGGGTCGTAATGGAGAGCGAGATCGATACCGATCATTTTCGGCAAATAAGCTTTGGGTTTGATTGGTTTCATTCATCGCCGAGTTCGCCGACTCACGATACTAAGTCACTGTAATTGAACGTGACTTTCAACGAAGTTGAACCAACAGATGGCGCAGATTTTAAAATTTGCTTCTTTTGATTCGCCTTATTGCGAATTGCGAATGACACTTATCTGTTTGTGGGAACATTAAAAGAAAAAGATTTTAAGTGAGACACAATGTTATTGTTCTGGCAACTGTCGACAATTTTAATCAGTGTTGATTTATCGATTTCAAATGTTGCAAGTCATCGCGATATTCAGATTTTTGTTGCAATTGAAACTGGCTCACGCCGGTTCCAACTACACAATATATGAACGTTTAATGATTTATTGCATACATGTATATTTTTCTGTATTGTTCCAGTGAACGAATATTCATCACACAATATTGGTACAGATATTACCTATGTAATGACAAATGTAAATTTAGGTAGATAAACATTACTAGCATAGAACTTAACTGCCTCAGTAGTCTAGAGGCAGTTTCAATTGCAAGTTTCCTAATACCTCGGAGTTTAGTAATGTGCCCGGAGATGTCGATAAAAAGTCTGATATCAGAAGCACCTTTTATGAAACGCCTAAAACAAACGAAATAAAATAAGCTAATAATATTTGATATACCAACATGTCGATTTACAGACTAAAAAAATATAATTTAAAAAATCATTCAGACAAAACTAAATAATATATAGGTAAGTTATATCAATAATGTCTCATTTCCCCTTGCACAAACTAATAACAAAGAGTACCTGAAGTTAAGAACTTGTTTTATTATTAATAGTAATCGTTGTATCTTTAAATTGAAATTGCGGTTGATATTTTATTAAGATTAATCTCAAACATTCGTAAGAGGAAATGGATAGCGTTCGCTTATTTTGATTATTACGAAGTCATCTTTCTGATTCTACATTTTCTTATTTCTGATCCGTATTTAACTGTTTGTAAATTTAAATTTTGCAAACATTGCAAAAATATTTAAACGACCATCATTATTAATGATTGATAGGTACTTACTTTTTCTAAGCCGAGCATTAAAATAACAAAAAAATATATATTTAAAAACGCCCACACAAAGCCCCACAACACAGCTACACAAGCACCCAGACCCAAAACAAATATCAGTAGGCCATCCACCTAATCCAGTTTTTATATATTTTGATGGTTCATGGACATCTTGTGAAAATACATGTATGATTATTTGATGTTAGCATGTGCTTACATGATGTTCGGATTCAATGATTTCAGCTTGGCAAATAAACGAGAATATAGGAACGTCGTGTTTAGCAACAAATTTGTTAATCAGTATTACGTACAGTTCAAGTCTGCAACTCAATAGCGTAAAGGGCTTTCAGCCTGAATCCTACCTCTTACTCTTAACAGATTAAAACATTAGACAAAAAAAAATCCACCAATTACCCCTTATGTACGTATTACTAAAGTATGTTGAAATTATTTTGTTTTTGAAATTTTTTGTGTAAATGAAGAACCCTGTAATTGGTGGCTCGACTTTTTATAATACCTACAAGAATAAACAAATAAAAATAGTATTAAGTTCACTGCTCTGTTGGATTAAATCTATAAGTATTTTGTTATTGTTAACTTTAATGTTGCAACAATCTTTTTTATCTCAAGTTGTTGAAATCGACTCTTTATTTCTAAAAAGTTTTTTGGGAATACCATTGTGAATTTATATATTACGAGTATTTAGAGCACATAGAATATAACATGTTCGTTTTTTTTAGACTGTGATAGAATTGTCTAACAAGGGTCGGGTTAGGGTGACTTAAATATTAATGTGAGCCCGTGGCATGACCTGAGACATGCTTGGTATGATTCAAGATTTGTGACGAACAACGATTTTTACCGGTGGTAGAGCAGTGACGGAGCTCGCGGGTTTAGGCACCACCGTATTTCCTAATCTACTGGCCGCTTAATGGTAGTGTTTAACACTATCGAGTTCTAGCCTAATGGTATCTAATGTAAGGTCCTGTCGTTTCCCGCACAGAGGTATAACATCATAGGCCTCAGGAATGGCAATACATCTACAATCAAAACTCTACTTTGATGTAGATGTTAATAGCTATTACTTTGCCATGAATGTAAATTGTGTGACTGTTTGGAATTTCAAGAACAAAAAAAAAACTATTGTTTCATAACGTTTGCTTCCATTATTGAAATCTCGCTAATATTTTTCCTGAAAATAGTTTGCTAAACGATACTTCCACAGAAATCTACATAACGCAACGTAACTTTACTGTAATCAAAGGGGTAGGCAGAGGTAAATGCAATTATACAAGCATACATCTAAACACCCTCGATTTGCCGGTTACGTTTTGGCCCATGCAACAGGTGGCGAGCCTGTTGACATATCCGGGCAAATTACCAAACTTCAATTGGGAAAATTCCAGAAAATATAAGAATCTCAATAGAAATAGATTTCAAACCGTTATCACTGATAGCCCCCGACCCGGGAATCGAACCCAGGAACCCGGCGTAGTACTAGTGGCCTTCTACTACTAGATTATTGAGGCAGTTTCATATAAATAACAATATTTATGTCTGTGGATAGATCATTTGGAAATTATTACGTCTAGTATAAGCCATTAAGGTCTACCTATAAAGTGACCGGCGGCAGACGTCGTTTTTATGTTCGGACTGAACTATAAAGAAATAATTGATCGTTATCTAAATAATACAAAATATGCCCAACCTAAATCAATAAATCTACATAGGTATTTTGTGAAGCACATATCTTCACGCCAGGTCCCTAACAGGGTAGGCAGAGAGTGTAGAGCGCCAGATATCCCGATCCTGACATACCTCTTGTGCCTCATCTACCTTTAACATTTTCTTCATATATGCACGCCGATTCCTAAGACTTGACTGCACCATCAGACAGAACTCGACCTATTTGGTCATGCTAGGTCAGCCTTGGTTACAATCATACCTACATAAACGGTGTTTATTGATAATACAGGATTAATTGAAATTGGCGCATCACCTCTTGTAATTTAAATTAACCCCGTATAAAAGCATATATTTGGCAAGTGTCGGGACGTAACGACCCTATCACATTCTGAAGGGGAAGAATTCCTCCTCTAGTGCATTCAGTGAACCGAACCATGGCGGTCAAACCATTCCAATACGGCGGTAGTAAAAATAACAACGCGGGACGGCAGCGTCCCACGATCACTGCAATCGCCAATCCGCATGCCAAGCGTGGCGATTATGGCATATTCTCTATGAATGACACACAACACTGTTGCGGACGTCATTGGGGAAGGTTTTTTATCTCGGGAACGGCTGGACCAATTTTGGCGCGACTTTCACTGGCAGATAGCTGATGTAATAAGGAGTAACTTAGGCTACTTTTATACTAGCTGCGCCGACGACTTTATTATGACGGGAAGATAATGAACTATCATAATCACGCTGACGAAGTCGCGGCCACAGCTAGTGAACACATAAAAATACACGAAGAGAAACGAAAGCATAATCAACAATTCTCACATTCCAAGGACAGAATTGATTGAATAAAATAAGTATGAAAACGAATACTTGTTCAATTATCGGATAATACAAGCTCTAGGCGATTTTGTAAAAAACAACGTTCTTTGTACTTTGTTTTTTTTTTTGTATATTTGACCTGTTTGAACTCAGGCATAGTTCAAAGCTAGCCAAAATCATCCTCTGTATTTATTCACTGCCGGCATAGAAAAACACGGGCCACCGGCCGCGGCGGACCGGAGGGGAGTAGCCATATGCAGGCTTCCCCTCTGTCAAAATACAAGCCCAAATGGTCCTATGCCTGTCACCCAGATAATTAAATGTGTGCGTGAAATTGTTTATGTATTTTGTTAAAGTCAAGGTGTGAGTTTCGTAGTAATAGACGATTTTTGTAGTGTGATTGTGTCACACCTATTTCCCCCCGCAAAAATGACAGACTGTTTTGCATCGGTAATAAACGCTATGGCTACTCCCCACCGGTCCGCCGCGATCAGTGAGCCGAGTTGCTCTATGACTGCCGGTGTAGTAAAATGTAGGTACATAACTAGTTAAACAAAATAAATACCTCAAATTATTTTATCCCGGATTGCTAGAGGGAAATACGTCACGCACATTAATGATTAAATTTAAACGACGAGAGCGTTCAATACTGGTATTTGGTGGAAGATAGGCGGTCCTATGCCCTGGAGTTCCGACTTTTGTCAAAATGCAGATGCGCTACCACCCCTTAGGCCTAAGGTGTTATGCCTCTGTGCCGGAAATAACAGGGCCGTACATTACCACCTGACTGGAACACGATAGTGCTGAACACTACCATTTAGCGGCAAGTAGGTATATTAGGTAATGCGGTGATGCCTACGCCTGCGAGCACTGTCATTGGAGCTCTACCAAAATTACTACTCATTATCATTATTTCAGCCTAAAAATATACACTGCTGAACAAAAGCCTTTCACCACCATAGGTTCTGGGCCGCCCTAAAGCGAGTGGTCATATCACTGGTGATTGTACGTGACCTACACTAGGTCTTCGGTCAACCTTTTAGGAAGCCTGCCTACGCTTCATCTTCCGGTACGCGGTCGCCACTTAAGAATCCTTTTCCCGCAACGGCCATTCGTTCTTTGGGTTACTTATCTACCTCATAAAGTCCAAATATCCAATATGATGTGATTAAAATAAATAGCTCTGGCTTTAATAGAAACCATGCTAGGGGTAATAATGGGGCGCACGCTAAAATAGTGCACGCGACAATGTGCCGCGGTATATATGCCACGTCGCCGGAGGTGCAGGGCTGACGACTCGGGTGACCACGATGCTATTTCTTTCTGGATAACAGGGGAAAATTGTGATTAACTTTTTTTTATGTAATGAAAGTGGCAAGCAAGCATGCAGTTCGAATTGATGTTAAGTGATGACTGCCGCCTATAGACACCCACACTAAGACCAGAGGTCAAAATGCAGATGTGTTATCACTCCTGAGGCCTAAGGTGTTATGCCTCTGTGCCGGGAATTACAGGGCCGTACATTAGCCACCTGACCGAAACACGATAGTGCCGAACACTACCATTTAGCGGCAAGTATATTCGGTAATGCGGTGGTGCCTACGCCTGCGTCATATCAATAAAATGAAATATTTTTCGAAGTGAGTGAATCACTTACTAACCTACACCAAATTATAGGTATTATGCTATGTCACAGACCTACGGTTGTTGTTAATTTAATCCGTTGTGGAACACTTTGTCATCAATTGCCACCACCATCGTCTAATATCGTTAGTTGTACAATATTCCACTTATTACAAACTACTTGTGCCTTTTACATATCATTGTATCCTATTTTTAAATGTAGGTAAGTATATCTAAATGAGTCCCTTTTATTTAAAATGAAAAGATGGTCACCCTACAAAGGCATCGTCAAAGCTTTTGTATTCGCCCATATCTTGGCAGGGACATTGTTCTAGATTTTTTTACAATGTCCTTTAGTAGAATAATTAATATTAAATAACACAAACATCTACGTTTGCATGGATAACGTATTATACTTAATGGTATTAGTATTGTTACTTTCGTAGTCTATAATAATAGTAACCCATTATACATCCCACTGTTGGGCACGAGTCTCTCCCCTTTTTAGGGAGAGGCCTGGAGCTTATTCCTGGGTTGGAGGAGACACGGGTTAATGGCCAACCCCGTAAGGCCTCTGACCGGAACCGACGGCTTAACGTGCCCTCCGACGGAAACGCGCATTTTTAATTGCCACTAGCGGTCACCCATCACACACCCGACCGCGCCCGTAATGCTTAACCGAGTGTTTGTGTATGTGCTGAGTGTATACAACGGCACTCACGACACAGGTTTATACCTAGTGTGTGTGTGTAAGCGGGTTGTATCTTTATCACCTCTATTGGGCAGAGAGCAGGGAGCACGTGTCCTGACACATCTCCCGTGCTTCTTCAGAGGCAATGGACAGTGCTTTCAGAGAAAATCGGCCGTGTCAGACGGACAGACAGTAACATGGGTGATCTTAAAGGGTTCCAATGCCTTTTGAGGAACGGAACCCTAAAAGTGTAAAAATATAGTAAGTACCTAATTATAGTCTAGTTTTATGATTCAGTAATATTATTATGTATTTGAAATGTATGTGGGTGTAGGTGAATAAGTAATTATTGTAATTTTATTATTGTGCGGGCTAGACTTTTATAGCTACATGGAAGCAATCGTTTTAGTAGAACTTATACTGTGGAATAGGGGTAAGTTATTATGAGGTTTCCGTGGTTTTCTAAATATACATTACAAGCAGTTAAGTTAGTAAACGATACCATATACAACGTGTAACAGGATTGAATGTACAACCCGAAACTAATTCGTTCAGAATCGATAACCGTATCGATTTTAGGCATTTTTGATATAGGTAACATTTTGTCCCAAAATTAATTACAATTAAGGAAATTATGGTCACCCATTTGGTGAACAGTCAATAGGAACGAAAATGAGACTAACGACTATCCAAAATAAAATGCCAGTCTCAACTAGTTTATTATAACTCGTTGAGATGTGCATTTTATTATTAATAATAATAATTTAAGAAATAAAATAGTGGAAATAAATCTTATCACTAGTGAGTGTTAAATAGGGGTACGCAGGTTACGCTACATCACATTGCGACAGTGTACGTGTGTGAGTTGGTTTGTGTTTTATGTGCAGTCGTAAGTAGAGGTAGGGTAAGTATGCATAGGGTGTGCATACTGTTCGTACAAATTGAGGACAACTCGTTTCTTTAATAAAAAATATTAGTTACTTATAAATGTAATTTATGTTCATGTATTATGATTATAATTCGATTTTCTAATCGAGGTGTTTAAAAGTGTGCGTTATTCCTGTTACATGTTGTATATGGGCGTTGGGAAGCTTGGCGTTGTGACGCTGAGCGTCGGGACACTCGATGTCGGGACACTCGACGTCGGGACGCTGGGCGTTGGGACGCTACGCATCGTGACGCTGGGCGTCGGGATGCTTGGCGTTGTGACGCTGAGCGTCGGGGCGCTCGACGTCGGGAGTCGGGACGCTGGGCATCGGGACACTGGGCGTCGGGCGTCGGGACGCTGGGCGTCGGGATGCTGGGCGTCGGGACGCTGTAAGTCGTTACTTTGGGCTTCGGGACGCCGGGCGTCGGGACGTCGGGCATCGGGACGCTGCGCGTCGGGACGCCCAATGTCGCTGGGGGACGTTCCTCAAAGAAAAGACTAGAAGTGACCTGTAAATAATATATTATACGCTCGTTACTCATAAAAAGGTCAACATACCGTCAAGAGAAATCAAATATTTCAGAGGCTAATTAAGTTGGTTGTAAGTAAACATTTAGCATCATAATTGGTCGCCACGGGTTTGGTTTCAAATAGAAAACCAGTTAATATTTATATTTTGTAATTACCAACCACCTGAGGGTTTGTTCTAAAAATTTCATTTATTTCTTCGCCCCGTATTATATTCTGCATCCCACTTGTTATAACATAGGGATGTTATTGAGCTCCGTAACTACCGAATATCCGAAACATTTTTCTATCGTAATTGTAACCGAATCCGAAATATAAAAATCGGATATACCTATTCGGGCGTTGTTGCAGTCTAATTAAGACGTCTTCTCGCAGTTTTTTTCACCAGTCAAACTAACGGCTTTGCGGTAGCTATTACATATATTATATATGCGTGCGATATTCGTAAAAAGGGGTTCTGAGTATACTTTAATTTATCATTTTATTATCAAGAGAATGCAGCTAAAAATAAATTTAGTTGCTTATAGTTCCAAACAAACGATGTAATAGAATTATAGATTATCCATTATTCCTTTTAAATCTTATATTCGTTACTTACCGAAATTTCACAAACCTTACATCCGTACATCGATTATCCAATTGAAATAATAATTTCATAAATTTCACATGTGCATCCAGATACACGAGCAAAGATCTCAACGGATGAGCAGGTGTAAGGCAGTGGAATGCCACAGTGTCTTCTCAAAGGTCGCCCCTCCAATAAGATGGCGTAGAGACCTTGTAACGCTGCTTGAAAGTTGGAGGGAGGAAGCCCAGGACATAGAAGAGAGGAAATCGTTGGACAACAAAGTTAATAAAAAAGAAACCGTAACCGAAACCTATACCAACCGATATCCGAAATGTCGTATCAGTAACATCCCTGTTATAAAATATATTTGGAGTCATGTTCCTCAGATGTCGGTCGTAAGTAACGCTCTCACGTTAATGACGAGCCGTATTTAATAGCCCGAGGGCTTAAGAATGTACTGAAAAACTCCATTTTTGCATTATTCTCTTCGTAATTTTTTCTCTTTATCAACTGAGTTATGTTTGAGTTGTCTATGTACTTATTTATTAAGAAGAACTTAACGATTCTGTTTGGTATAGATATTTTTTATAAAAGCAACCTAAGCAAAGACTGACAAATTACGATTATACAACATGTAACGGGAATAATGTCCACTATCTAACACCTCTATTAAAAAATCGAGCTATATTCAATTCAATTCAATTCAATTCAATATTCTTTATGGTACACCAAGGACAGAACACAGAAACGGAATACAAAAACGTTATGTACAATTGGCGGTCTTATCGCTAACAGCGATCTCTTCCAGACAACCAAGTGGAGGAGAAATTAGAATAATAGCTTATGTGGGGGTGTACGGTTAATATACTATAAATTAATAATGATGATAATAATATATATCTGATATTATTAAAGAAGGAAATATAAATTTAAATAAGTATGTCGTGCAACCTATGCATATGATCGATATTAGATGATATAGAGAAGTAAGAGATAAATACTATGTATTCAAAGAAAGATAATGTTTATATAAATGTTTTTTTAAAGTTTCAAGGGTTTGAACTCGACGAATATCGAATTCCAAAGACGGATAGCGGTATTGGTGAAAGAGTTAGAGACGAAGGAAGAAGTATGGGAAGGAATCTTTAAGCGCAGATTGTTGGAGGAGCGAAGGAAGTAGGAGTTAGCAAGGCTGAGGTAGTAAAAGCGTTCTCTAAGATATTGAGGAAAGTGAGGATAGAAAAGTAAACAATAGGGAAGAGAAAGAATGTGAGTATTCCTGCGAAGGCGAAAAAATATTAATTACATAAATGTATTTAATATTTTTTATTTAAGAAATAAGTCGTCCTCAATTTGTACGCACAGTATGCACACCCTATGCATACTTACCCTACCTCTACCTATGGCTACACATAAAACACGAACCGAAAAAAAGTGACGTATCGTAACTTGCGTACTTTTATTTAACACTCGCTATTAATAAGATTAATTTTTATTTTCCACTATTTTATTGTTTAAATTATTACTTATAATAAGAAGCACGTCTCAACGATTTCTAATAAACTTGTTGAGACTAGCATTTAATTTTGGATAGATGTTAGTCACATTTTCGTTTGTATTGACTGTTCACCAAATGGGTGACCATAATTTCCTTAATTGTAATTAACTTTGGGACAAAATATTACCTATATCAAAAATGACTGAATTCGATTCGGTTATCGATTCTGAGCTAACTAGTTTCGGGTTGATCCTGTTACACGTTGTATAGGTATATAAGCGCGCAAAATTCAATAATTTAGAGATATTCATGAAAATCACCAACCTTGAAAAAATTTTGTCTAACGTATGTATGTATCTTCACGCCAGGTCCCTAACGGGGTAGGAAGAGAGTGTAGAACTCCAGATATCCCGGTCCTGACATACCTCTCTTGCCTCGTCTACCTTCAACATTCTCTTCATACATGCACGCCGATTCCTAAGACGTTTGACCGCACCATCAGACAGCCCCTGAGTAAACCGCCGGCGGTCCAGTTTTTAAAAATTTTATGTAGATCACTTTTCAACATCCATTTTGTCTAACGTAATTTATGAAATTAAGGGAATGGTGTTATAGTAGAAAATCCCATTTTAAAAGACGTATAATACTTTGTAGGTGAAGCCTACCATGTAAATAAAAAATACTACCGAATGAAATGTAATTTACTTCAACGGATATTTATTTACCCTGAATCCTACTTATTATAAATTTCATTTGAAGTCAGTCATGTTTCTCAGATGTTGGGCGTAAGTAACGTTCTCACGTTAATGACGACACTTTTATTAAAAAGCTTGAGGACTTAAGAATGTAATGAAAAACTCAATTTTTCATTATTATCTTCGTAATTTTTTCCCTTTCGTTTCAGTAATGATGGAGTTGTCCATTGCTAAAGAATTGATATGAAGCTTGAGCACGCGATGTTTGGAAATACTTTCAACAATATTCCTCATCAATGATTCTGTCTGGTATAGATAACATCACTACTTAAAAAGTAAGGTCCCCCCTATTTTCTCTGTCTGTAGGTACGTATGCGCTTATCTCGGAAAGAAAGGAAGAAGAAGAAAAGGAAGTTGTGAACGAATTTTGTTCCTGTTTGAAATGTTGAAAAGAGGGTTTTCTGAGGAAGGTTTATATCTATAAATGCTACGCGCGCGAAGCCGGGCGGGCTAGTTTTAGAAAAGCCAATCCAAAGGTAAGCAGACAAATTATAATTAAAAAAACACTCACTTCACGCCTGTAATCTCCGAAGGGGTAGGCAGAGGTAAATGCATGCATTCAAGCATACATGCAAACACCCACGATTCGCCGGTTACGTTTTTGGCCCGTGTAACTGGTGGCGAACCTGTTGACATCTCCGGGCACATAACTAAACTTCGAGGTACTGGGAAATTTCCAGAAAATGGAAAAATTTCAGTAGAACCAGAGATAAAGGACTTTACACCATTATCTCTGATAACCCTCTACCCGGGAATCGAACCCGGGACCTCAGCGTAGTAGTAATTATAATTAAATTATGTATATAATAAAGGTGCAGCGGAAATGATATAAATAATCCGCGGACATTAGCTGTACTAGGTACTAATTTGTAAAGACGCCGTCATATGCTTGTCGACATCAAGTCACTGTTCCTTCCTCTCCTGTCCTGTCACTTCTCGTAAAAGCCGAAAAAGACAAAGAGCTAAGAGATTGTCGCCATGTGGCTTGTTGATTCGGTGATCATTGTGGTAAACTGTTTTAGAGAGAAAAGAGACGCGTTAAACATTTAAAGATGCTCTCGCTTGACGGTTGGATCAGGGGGCTGGCGCAGAAGGCAGAGCACCTTGATACGGCGCGTGTTGTGAAGAGGTCTGTCTTTCACTGGGTCCCTATCCACCGGTGGCTCGGCTTCTGAGCAAAATATTTTTATTTATATGTTATATTGTTTTTTTGTGTACGTTTTTTTATGTACATGTAAAAAATATAAATAGGTATAGGTTAAGAAGAATAAATGGAGCGAAATAAACTTACTCATCATCAAATAACAGAATTATATATCTACTTATAATATATCTAATACCGTATCTCAAACTATATTTCAAGCTATGCTATTTATTATGTTGCGATTTTGTGAATATTGAGAATGGTTGATCTTCAACTTACCAAACACGTAATGCAAAAATCGATCGGCAATTTAGGGTTGGGGTTTATTGGAAACGCTCATCGTTCTACATACGAAGGCTGTAGTTCAAAGTGGTTCATACCACATTACTTAGCGCGATTAAATTCAATGGATATTGCGTCGTGTTTTATAGAAAAGTGGGTTATGAGCATACAGTTCTTGTTGTTGGTTTATGTTACGTTAGTGGGCTCAGAGGGCGTATGTGACTAGGTTAACATTAATTTCATAGACACTATGCAGTACATTACTATCTGCTTAAAATGTAGTTAATTATTATGATTTATATGATATATTTATACCTAAGTATTCGATTGAAGCGCGCATGGCTAAGCGGCTGGTGTAGATCGTAAGCGATCTACTCGGCTAAGCACTACGGGCGCGGTCGGGTAGTGTGATGGGTGACCGCTTGTGGCAAATTAAATGCGCCGTCGGTCCCGGTTGCTATCGATGGATAGCAGTCGTTAAACCTTGTCGGAGGCCTTATGGGCGGTTTGAAAACATCCGACAGCGGGTTGGCCACTAACCCACCCACCTCCACCAATCCGCATTGGAGCAGCGTGGTTGGAATAAGCTCCAGGCCTCCCCCCAAAAAGGCGAGAGACTCGTGCCCAGCTGGGCGTATAATGGGTTGCCATTATTATATTCGATTAAAGACACCCATAAGATACCCATATTGTAAGACGTTACTTGAAACATTGCTAGACTCACACTCAGCTTAACCTGTCAAGGAACGTAAGGCCACCGGCGGCCAGACACAATTGAATTTCAATTGTCATATTTTTCTCGTGTCTGGGGGGTTTAAGATACTTTATGAGGACGTCTCGAAATCCATATAACATAGGTATATAACATAACGCATCTTGTATTGCATAGTGCCTTTGAAATTGATGTTAACCAAGTTACTTAAAATACGCTGCGCTTTCAAGATTCGGATTAACAGAGTAACCATATCAAAACACCGGGATTTTTGTATAATTTTGTTCATATATTGCTTCAGTAGAGTATTAGATAGAATTGATTTGAGATTCCGATACCGATCTTAAGCATCTCAAACTTAACATCTTAGATGTGTTTAATTATCTTTATCGTAGAAGAAATTGCTACGGTCCTGTAATTTCCGGCACAGAGGCTAACACCTTAGGCCTCAGGAGTGGTAACGCATCTGCATTTCGACCTTGGTCTTTGTGTGGGTGTCCATAGGGTGCAGTCATCACTTAACATAAATGTGAACTGCATGCTTGTTAACCACTTACATTACATAAAAAAATAAAAATATGAAATAGAATTTACAATATCACAAAGAATTTAGCTTGTTACTATAACTACTTATATAACACTTATATATACAATAATTGTCAATATAGTGTACCTACGACCGATTTTTTTTTTTAGTTTTATGTATAAATCTGTGTCAGATATAAAACAACAGTTGTTAGTAGCAGTAGCAATATCGTTTCTAAAATTTAATTTAATATTTATTTACCTGGCTGTACTTTATATGAGCGTGCGAGTTGACGACAGAAATATTAGGTAAATTCAAAAGGTGCCAAGTCGCCCGATCGTGCGAATTTTTGGAAAATTGTAAGTTTTTCAACAATAGCAAGTACGATCGCTCTAAAACGATACTAGGACGAAATGTATCCATTTACAATGCAAATATACAGAACCTAGAAGAGCTCGATTATCTGGCGCATGCCGCAAGCCGCCAGTAGGACGCCTCTAACAAATTAACAATTCTATTGCACTCGAGCTAGTGATGTGCGGCCTCGATACCGATACTCGTTACCGGTTACAATCGGGATTAATTGGATTTGCAGTAGTTCATCCTAGCCGAAATGTTGGTCTTTGCTAAAATGTTTAGTCGTTTTACGGAAGATGCAAAGGTATGATTATTAATTTTGTTGGTGGTCAATATGCTACGGTTTGTATATACATATTGAAATTATTTATAAGTAGGCATACATTTAGCGTAGATTGCGATGATAGTCTCCTTCATTACGGTCCATATATTATATTTATGCACTTTCGAAAAAAATTAGAAACGAATCACACCGAAAATCTACCTTACGATTCTTAGGATAAACTAAATTGCATTCACAATAATAGAAATTCAACTATTTACCAAATACGAGACTCAAAGTCTACTTTGCAATATTTGGAACAAAATGTAACAGACACGATGAAAGTTGGATAAAATATACACATCAATTTTTTGCCCATCTCTGTTCATTTGATTGTTTTAAAACTTTGATTAATTTATTGATGATTAAGAGTCATTGGTAGAATAAGACTTAAAGCGAATCCAATTTTTGATCTCAATCCTTAAATATGTATTTGATGACATTCGATCGATACTTCGATACGTTTGTCAAAAAGGCGTCCGAAATAATAACAAATCTACAGAGGAATTTGCAGTCTGTGGTTATTAGGAGTCTGACAACGGATCGATCAGAAGATCGTTTACAATTGATGCAATATTGGGACCAGCCGTTAGAGTCACGGTGGTGAAATGATACAATTAATTATAGTGTTCAATCTGTCATCTAACCTACGCAAGGTTAGATACAGATATCTGCTACAAATATTTAACATCTCTCGAGTTTTCAAAATGAATAAATATTGCACCTAGAATACGGTACAAAAGAAACTGCACACACAAATATCAGGTATCATAAAGATCCACTACCTACATCACTTAAATTCTACTATCCTGATAAAGTTGCAAATGCATTCACCATACAAAATTAAGGACAAAAGGTATCAAGTTGAGGATGCTAAAATATTATGGAGCCTAGAAGAGCTCGCTTTGCATGGCGTCGGAAGGACGCCTCGTGGCAAATTATCAAGTGTATTGTAGTTAGACTAGTATTGTTCTGCCACAATGTTTACTTTATTGGTACATAATAATTTTAGGGCCCCGTAATAATTTATCACAGAGACATATCAACTAAGGACTCAGAATGGCAACGCATCTGCATTTTGACCTCTGGTTTTTGTGTAGATGTCTATAGGCTGCAATCATCACTTAACCTCAATGTGAGGTGCATGCTTGCTTACGTTACTTAATTAAAAAAATATATTTAAAAAATGTGCTAGTCTGTTTGTCAAAGAAACATGGCCTACCTATATAAAATTACGTTACAAACAATGTGAGCGGAGTTAATGAAAAAAAGTTGCAGTAAAGGAACAGAATTCTTTTTAGGAAGAAAAGATGGGCAAAGCTCATTGTAAATAAACAATCTATGAGCCCCATTCGTCATTTCTGTTATTTACAATAAATATCCCGCAGTGCACACTCAATAATTTCAACGTACCTCCAATAAGTGATATTTCTATCGAATGATTAATCGATGACACCACAAAAATGTTTATCGACAACAAACTTGCGTATGAGCTTGGATTAATGATTAATGAACATTTGCTTTCATTAAGGCCAATTATGAACGTGATCTAAATAATTTAAATGATTGCACACAAAAACAAAGTCTGTCAGCTGTCTAATACTTCCACCGCAGTCTAAAGAATGTTCAAACGTTAAGCTTCCACGAAGAAAATGATGTTTCTACTACAAAAATCTTTGCTTCTTCAAATTAACGTTGAAAAATCAGCTGCAAGTCAGAGTGAAGTCGTTGTGCGGTCTGTGAAAACCCTGGGGAAACAAAGAATCTGTATTTTAATATCCAGTCTTTGTGCTGATTTCTACACTTAACATTTATGTGAACTGCATATGTTTGACACCGTCTTGATATAAAAACCTCGGTTGTCACTTAACGATTTCGTCAAGGTAAGTGTATGTTTTTCGGTTAGGGGCCTAACTCACTAGAACGCCATGGCGACGTCGCCGGCTACGTATCCAAGCAGCTAGTATGGAAATAAATGCCACCTAACTCACCTAGCCACCTTGTGGGGGCGTCTCCACACCATACTAACAAGCCATACAAATAAGCTTGGATATAAAATATAGAAAGAAGAAAGAAAAAAATAGAAAATGAACATTTTCAAACATATTTCCCACACCGCGCCGCAGCAGTATTATGTTAGCGAATTTCGATTTTTAATAGGTATAAGGATTACATTTTTCATTACAACGTTAGATGGCGATATCGGGGGACCACTTGGAAGATATCATTTTATAACGTTTTGATGTCGTAACATTAAGCTATCAAATTGAGGGTTTTTGCCTTTCATACTTACTATCTTATTTTTATTATAGTACCTATCTTTCTAAGATAATATCACGTCATTCATTCAATATAAGTCTTAATTAAAACGTCGTATGTTATTAATTTTTTAAGTATATTTTTTTTGGCCTAAAACTTGCGGTAGATCAGTGTAGGGATTAGAGATTTATTGATTTTAATATTTAATTTTTAATGCACAATGTAAGAACATAAGGCGGACTTAAAGGGCGTAGGCGCCACCGCATTACCTTATCTGCCGCCAAATGGTAGTGTTCAGCACTATAGTGATCCGGTTAGATGGTAATGTATGGCCCCGTAATAACTATCACAGAGACATAACAACTAAGGTCTGAGGGGTGGTAACGCATCTGCATTTGTCCTCTGGTTCCATGCAAACTGCATGCTTCTTTGCCTTAATCAGAATATTAAAAAAAATAGTTGAACTGTAATTAAAAAAGTAAAGTATTTTTTTTTGTTGAGTATTTGAGTTTTAGGTTTCTAGTAAATTAGACTAGTATACAAACAAATATGAATAATAAGAAAATATTATTCAGAATTCTATTATAGATCTTCGAAATCAGCGGGCATGAATGAAGAGTGAATGTAGAAGAACCACGGGCGGTGTATAAGAACGGAATATCTAGCGTTTCATACTCTCTGCCTACCCCGTAAGGGACTTGGTGTGAAGATACATCATCATCTATGATAGTTACTTATAACACTCGCAAAGGAGATGTTGCGAGCTCGGCTCTGGTTCGTATACATGTCCTCAAAAAATGGGTAAATTAAAGAAGAATCCGAAAAAAGCACAATGAATTTATTCAAGAATATCTTTTTAAGTTACAACCACATTTAATTCAAACGATTTTATCATTTTCAACCATGTTCAACATGGCGGCGATACAGCCGACGCCTACATAGTACCTTTGTAGAGAAAACAAAACTAATGCTATCTGTATCTTACTAGAGCATCACATATTATAAAAAAAAATACTGTTTTGAATCGATCAATTTATAGAAGTACCGATGATTTTTTTTAAATTGGAAATCGATTATTATAGTATTAACACATAAAATCGATTTCGATAGTATTTAGAAAATATTACTTTTTTCTCCAAGTACTATATAATCAAAAAAAACAATTTTAAAAATGACAAAATGACATCGCGCGCCATATTCGCCTTGTTGGTTTTGAGTTGCAATTCTAACTGCAAATAATGTTTTGTAACTACAAACAAAGCTAAATAAATAACTGAAAATATGGAGTAAAAAAACGTTTTTATATTGATTTTGCCTGGTAATGATATTGTGTACAATACATGGCCGGAGGTCCATACATTTTTGCAACATCCTCCTTTGGTTGAAAGCTAAAATAAAGGCAGTGTCATATATTATTGTTACGCTGCGACAATGCCAAAGGCTTATATACGAGTAAGTACATCAGATTCCGAAATATCATTCGCTTCCAAATATCATAAGTGCCACTCGTATAGCGGTCAAATAAAGGCTTAAATCGATATTTCAGTATAACAATGACATTTTTTTCTCTAAGTAACGGAGAGTGAGAAGGGTTGTTCGGGTCTTGGAAAGGCTTGGTGCCGGCGCTCTATCGATTTAAAACAAAGTCACCGAAACGTGACATGGGAAAACGAAAAAAAAAAAATACACCGTTACAGACTTTTTTTTAATTCTATGTTTTAACTGAACGTCAAAAAACTTGTCTTTTCATTCGTAACTATTACCTACTGTCATCTATAAACATCTTTAGGGAATCAGGCTTTTCAATGTGGACGCGATGCCACTCCTGAGGCCTGAGGTGTTATGCCTCTGTACCGGAAAATTACAGGGTCGTACCTTACCACCTTTTTAATATGTTATTTAAAGAAAAATGGAAAAAAAAATTGACTTCAGGCGAGACTCGAACTCGCGGCCTACTGGGTCCTAGACTAGGACCCAGTAGGCCGCGAGTTCGAGTCTCGCCTGAAGTCAAATTTTTCTTTCCATTTTTCTTTAAATAAAATATATTTCACAAGCATTTTTTGTACGGAACCCTTCGTGTACGAGTTCGACTCGCACTTGGCCGGTTCTTTCTCTGTTAGTAACATTAAGCATACCGCATAGCAGTGTCCCGGCATAAAACAATCTCCACTATGATTGCCATTCAGCATGCCAAGCGTGGACATTATAGCGTATTCTTTCCTTATGACGCACAACACTTTTAGGAGCATCTTCGGGAAAGGTTTTGTCCAGCGGAGACGGATGGACGTCTTTCGGATGTGATTATGATGTGTTGGTGGCATTGGTGGTGTTTGTAGTGGTGGTGGTGGTGGTGGTGGTGGTGGCGTTAGTGTCGTTGGTGGCATAGGTGTTGTTGGTGACTCTGGTGGTGGTGTTGGTGGCGTTAGTGGTGCTGGCGGTGGTTTTACTGGCGGTGGAGGCATTGGTGGCGTTGGTGTTGTTGGTGGTGTTGTTGGTAGTTTTGGGGGCGTTGGTGGCATTGGTTGCGCTGGTGGTGGTGGTCTGATGGCGTTTGTATCAATGGTGGCATTGGTGTTTGGTGATGGTGATGGCGTTGATGGCGTTGGTGGCGATTGTAGTGGTGGCGGTGGTGGTGGTGGTAAAAATACATGTATTTTTAAAAATTGACTGAAAGTTTACAAAAGTTTATAATAATTTTCTGTAAAAAATATTGTGCATAGAAGTTTAAAATGGCGTTTTCAATAATACGGTTCAGCATAGGATGGATGCGCGTTTAAACAAATAATTAGCAATTTTTCGCAATCCTAGCGGCCCGTGTGTTTTTGTCCCCGATGGTCATACGTCGAATATCGTGTACAGAGAAGCATTACTGCAAAATATATTTTTTTAGCTACCCAAAAGTGTTTATGATCCAAAATTAACCAAAATGTATATCCAAAAAGCGCTGCCTTAAGTCCCAAAGCCACTTTTCCACGCAAACAAAGTTGCGGGCACAGCTAGTTTGTAAATAAAAATCTGGTATTGCATATTGCATGACAAATGAATTGACCTTTTATGTAAAGGTTTTTCTCATTACCAGGGAATCATGATTGTGATGCAGGTCCTCACATCACAGTCTAAAAATAAAACGTTCATTCAATGGACGGATTCTATTTTTTCAATTATCAGTTTCCTGATTCCTTTTTTACCCGTTGATTAAAATTCTCTTATTCGCATGTGTCTCCCGATTGAGGTTTCATCCGTTGTTTTATTTCGTTTATTCAGTAAGGGGGAATTTTGGATTATTTTATCAGTGAATTAAAATGATTTATTGTTTCTCATCATCACTTCAGCTGAACGACGAACTGCTGGACAAAATCCTCCAAAAGTCATTAGGAAAACATGTATTTTTGAAGGAACGTTAAAGATTATAAAAAACCGACTAAGTGTCATTCGGACTCGCACTCAAAAAATATCACGTTTGTTGATTATGAGCCCCCTTTAAATATTTGTTTTTAAATTAATTATTTATTTTAAAATACATTTTAGTTCTCTATCTGTTACCGTTATTGATATCGAGCAAAGAAATCACGTTTGCATCGGAGCCCCCCTAGTATTAATTTTATTCTGTATTCAGTATTTGTTGTTATAGTGGCAACAGAAATACCTACACCATGTCTGAAAAATTCAACTCTTTTTTTTTGTATATTTAAAATGGCATCGCAATTACGCATATTACCAGTGTCAAGTTAAACGATATTTCGTATTAATACGAAATTCGTATTAAGCAGCGCAAAATTATCAGCAAGAGTCAGTAGTCAGTCAGTAATTATCAGTCAGAGTCACAGCCAGTAGGTAATTCGAGTATAGCGGTGGTTACTTTACCAGAACATTTACAATGAAGTTTCGGAGGTAACCTGAAAGGCAGGTTTTCGCACTGTTCTTCTTTTTTATTATATGTACACGGGCACTGTAATAAACCTATATCAATCAAAATGCCACCATCTTTAAATGAAGATGGTGGCATTTACTTTTAGTTTACTTTTGTACTTTTGAGTTATATTAAATAATATAACTCAAAAGTACAAAAGGTAACTAAATAAAATAAGAGTAGGTACCACACGCCTCCTTTAAAATTCCCAGCCAAAACTCCAACTCTATTTATCACGGCCTGCCGACACACAGATCCACAGAACACACAGACGGATAGACAGATGGACATTCTTAGTAATAGGATCCCGTTTTTATCTTACGGAGCTCTAAAAACAAATCAAGATTTTTCATCTTGATAAAAAGAAAGTAAAATTTTCCATTAGCCATAAAATGGAATTCCTCAGCATGGGATCCTTACGTGAGAACGTATGTTATCCAATATCTTTTTTTCGTTTTTTTATGAGTAATCAATGGGCGCTCAGAGAAGTAATTTTCATTTCAAGGTGGGGATGGAAAGAAATTCCTCACTCTATAGGGTGCGTCTTATGTAAGATTTGTTATTATATTTTTAAGGTTTAAACGAAAATAGCTCAATTATCATCTACACTGATGGCAAATGAATACTTACTGCAGCCAAATTGTACTATATAAACTACGAATGATAAAGTAAATAAGTGTATCTAAGCACAACAACTGGTCAAGTGCGTGTCGGGCCACGCGCAATGTAGGGTTCCGTACTTTTTAGGTTTGATAAATGTAATAATATAGTTATATTTATAATCATCTAAATCTATTTAATTTATTTTATTGTCATTCTCAAATTTTAACCAGTGCTGCACCTACTTCGTTGATTTCTACACAACCCAACGGTTGACTGGTAGAAAACGCCTAGTGGCGTTAAGTCCGCCATATGTATCTTTTATGTGCATAAAAGTATTAATAAATAAATAAATATATTATAAAAAAAAAAAAAACTATGGAGTTCTTCAAAAACTGTCATATTGTGTATGTAGTAACAAGTAACACTTTAATAGGATACCCTCATATGATTTAATATTATTATGGAGTGATATAAAATGCTTGACACTAATGAAATAAAGAGTCTAAATCAGAACACCGTTGTATTATTATCTCATAAACTTTACATGGCGCAGCCGGTTAAAATATTTAAATAAGTGTTGATTGAAATTAATAGAAAATGGAAAGTGTACTATCACCACCGCAGGCGTTCAAATTCGATGTCAATTCGGAAGAATTAGTGTCAGGAAACATAAGTGACGAATGGAAGAAATGGAAAAACAGTTACGAAATATATACAAAAGCGTGTGAAATTAATAAAAAGGGCTCTGATGTACAATTAAATATATTGCTTCATGTGATTGGAGAACAATGTCGTGAAATCTTAAATCAATCTAAAGAAAAAGTTTCAACTGTTGAAGGTGTCATAAAAATATTAGACGGCCATTTTAAATCTAAAAAAAACGTTACTGTGGAGCGGCACAAATTTTTTTCACGAAATCAACAAGAATACGAAAGTATCGAACAATATGTGTTTGAATTACGGCGGTTATCTCAGACGTGTAATTTCCACGAAATGAACGACGAATTAATTAAAGACAGATTGGTATGTGGAGTAACCAGTGCTATTATTCGTGAAAGATTATTACGCGAAGAAGACTTAAGTTTACAAAAGGCCCTAGAAATATGTCGAGCGGCTATAATATCAAAGATGTATTCGGAAAACATAAGGAGTGAACAGGATCGAGTTTGCAAGATTGGCAGCGGGTCAGAAGAGGGCGGAGACATATATGCTGTGAAACAACGGAGGGCCTCTGGATATCGGGAGAACATGCGTGGTAACTCATATCGGCAAGTCTCAATGCGCGATGGATACGGGAGCAGCGGTGGCGGTGGACAGCGCGCCGGTTGGCGAGCAGGCGGCGCGGGCGGCGGCGTCAGTCACTCAACGAGACCAGTGATAGCGACCGCGGCCACGAGATGCCTACCGTGCGATCGCTGTGGAGTTACGCATAGAAAGTTTCAATGTCCTGCATTTGGAAAACGATGTCTACGGTGCTCAAAAATGAACCATTTTGCCAAGAAATGTCTGTACAACGTCGACAGCTTAGATGAACAGGTACTATTTAACATTTGTAGTATTAATGAGTGGGATCTTAACTTGTTAATTAATGAACAAATCATAAGTTTTAAATTAGACACTGGGGCTGATGTAAATGTGTTGCCGTGTTCGGGAACGAAAATAGACGTATTGGGGAAAATTAATTTAAAAGTATCTTACAAAGACAATATGTACCTTTTAGAATTTAATATAGTAAAAATGCAATCTGTTCCAATTTTAGGTCGATTCGCATGCACAGAGCTAGACGTGGTTCGGCGCGTGATGTCTATACAGGAAAACGTGGTAAGTGCCATATCAAGTCCATTGTTAATAAATGAGTACAGTGATGTGTTTAGTGGGATTGGATGTTTACCGGGTAAATATACAATAAAGATAAGATGTGATGCGGTTCCAGTTGTTCATGCGCCTAGAAAGTTGCCTTTTGCGGTCAGGGATCAAGTTAAAAATAAATTAATTGAGATGGAGTCTCAGAAAATTATTGCTAGAGTTGAGGGTCCATCAGACTGGGTTAGTAGTATTACGGTTGTTAAGAAACCTAACGGAGATTTACGAATTTGTCTTGATCCGAAGGAATTGAATGCAGCGATCAAGAGAGAACATTTTAGAATACCTACATTGGACGAAATTGTGTCTAAGCTTACTAACGCTACATATTTTACTACTTTAGACGCTAATTCTGGATTTTGGCAAGTGGAATTGGATGATTCCAGTTCCTTGTGCACTTTTAACACACCTTTTGGCAGATACAAGTTTTTGAGAATGCCATATGGTATTTGTTCGGCGTCCGAAATTTTTCATAAAAAAATGTATGAATGTTTTGATGATTTAGAGGGTGTATGTATGTATATTGACGATATATTAGTATATGGTAGTACCAAGCAGGAACATGATAAAAACTTAAAACATGTTTTGGAACGCTGTAGAAAAATTAATTTAAAATTAAATAAAGATAAATGCAAATTCGGTTTACAAGAAATTAAATACTTGGGTCATCGAATAACAAAGAATGGTTTATTTCCTGATAATTCTCACATTTCGGCCATAACAAATATGCCTTCACCGAAAAATAAAAAAGATGTGGAAAGGCTATTGGGATTAATAACATATGTAGGAACATTTATTCCTAATTTATCGGACAAGACTTTACCGTTACGAGAACTATTAAAAAAAGATACTGAATGGCAGTGGTATGAAAGGCATGAAAAATGTTTTTCCGAAATTAAACAATATTTGTCAACGAGTCCCGTGTTACAATATTTTGATCTGAATAAACCTATACTGATGTCGGTCGACGCAAGTAAAAGTGGTCTAGGTGCTTGTCTATTGCAAAATAATTTACCCGTTTGTTACGCGTCGAAATCATTGACCAGTGCAGAGCAAAGGTATGCTCAGATAGAAAAAGAACTTTATGCCGTAGTATTCGCGTGTGAAAAATTTTATGCATACATTTATGGAAGGTCGGATGTTATCATTGAAACGGATCATAAGCCATTGATTAGTGTTATTAAAAAAGCTATCGTAGATTCACCCGCGCGTTTACAAAGAATGTTACTTAGATTGCAACGTTATACATTCAAGCTTGTTTATAAGCCAGGTAAACAATTACACATAGCAGACGCGTTATCGCGAGCGTACGAAGCGCCCGCGTTCAGCGCAGCTAGTTCGGAACACGATAGCTCAGTACATGACGAGATATGCGCGGTGACACGTGACTTAGCAGTGCGCGCGTCGCACCACTTTGATGACGTTCAATTTATAAAATTGCAAAAATTTACAGAAACCGACGAAGAACTTAATGAATTAAAAGTATGCATTATGGCAGGTTGGCCAGACGATAAAAATAAGGTAAAAGACATTATAAAACCATATTGGAATTATAAGGAAAACTTAACTGTAGCTTACGGTCTTGTATGGAAAGATGATAGGGTTGTCATTCCACAAAAATCACGAAAGGATATTTTGAATAAGCTTCATATAGGACATATGGGCATTGAGAAATGTAAACTACGAGCGAGAGATTCAGTTTTTTGGCCCGGTATAAACAATGATTTAAAAAACATGTTATCTAATTGCAGTATCTGTATATCACATAAAAAAAATAATCAAAAAGAGACTTTACAACCCCACCAAATCCCAGATCGACCATGGGCGAAAGTTGGTATAGATTTATTTTTTTATAAACAAGTAAATTATTTGTTAATAGTCGATTATTATAGTAAATTTTTTGAAGTTGTAAAGTTGCATATTACTACTTCATCTCACATTGTTAACTGTTTAAAGAACATTTTTAGCCGTCAAGGTATACCTAACACTGTAATGTCGGATTGTGGACCTCAATTCTCATCAGCTATTTTTAAAGAATTTGCTAATGAATGGAATTTTGCCCATATAACGTCTTCGCCTCACTTTCCTCAATCCAATGGACAAGTTGAACGCACTGTTCAAACAGTTAAAAATATAATGATAAAAACTTCGGATAATAACACAGATTATCGACTTGCTTTATTAGAATACTTAAATACTTCGTTAGCAGAAAATATTCCATCACCAGCAGAGCTATTACAGAGTAGAAAATTACGTAGTATTGTACCTGTTAGCAATAGGTTGTTAAAGCCTCAAATACAGAAAAATATTCAGAATCAATTAATAGACCGTAAATTAAATGAAAAATATTATTATGATCGTAATGCAAAGGATTTAGACGTTTTATCTGTTGGTCAAAAAGTTAAAGTTTTGGATATGTCTAGTCATAAAAGGCGGTGGATTCCTGGAACTATCAAACGTATTTTAAGAAATCGGTCATATGAAATACAATTGATTACGGGTGTCATATTAGTAAGAAACCGTAAACACATCATAAAAGACTCGCCCCATAGACTTGATGTGCCTTGCTATGATTTTGACTGTAATGATTTAGATGTAAACCCAACACAGAGTATAGAGAATAATGTATCTGATATTATACCAAAAGATGCATATGTAACTCGCTATGGCAGAATTGTGAGGCCCCCCGATAGATGGGGCTTTAATTAATTAAATAATAATGAGCTTATGTAAAATAAAATAGTAAATAGTGAGCGATAAATTAGTATATGAATCATGTGTTTCAATTAACTTGAAATTAATAAAAATATATTACTTTATTACTATGTATGTTATATGTCATTTATAATATAAAATAGTAATGTAAAAATCAAGAACTATATTATGGAAATGTATATGTAATGTTGTTGTTAATTAAATAATATGCGGAATCAATAAATAAATAGGTATGTTTATAAATTTTTTTTTAAAATAATAATATGTTTTTTTTTTTTGATAATATCTAATATGGTCATGTTTCTATAAATCGAAACTGTATCGAATTAACTTTCATTGGTAGGTATATATCGAATCGTTTGCATATTTAGAATTATATAACTACAAATTGTGATACCTGTTAATTAAACAATAATGATAGATATTATAACAAAACTTTAAGCATGACAGAGTATTTATTTTGTCTAATATTGTCTTTGTATACCTAATTGTTGAAATAGATTCAGACTTTAATACCTATTTACCAACTTGTTTAAGATAATGGTAGATCTTACCTTAAAGTATTTATACCTACATGTGTGAAGATAGATATTGTTTAACTTTAACTTTGCTTTTATTGTGTAAAAAACTTGTCAGATATCGTTATATTCCTATAATAAGTTTAAGGTGCACGTGCAAACTTAAAATTGTTGAATTAAATACCTATCAATATTACTCAATATTGTATTAAATATCTATTCGTTTAACTTTATAATTTTTACATGATTTTTTTTTTATTTTTTTTTATTTTAAGGAGGATGATGTCATATTGTGTATGTAGTAACAAGTAACACTTTAATAGGATACCCTCATATGATTTAATATTATTATGGAGTGATATAAAATGCTTGACACTAATGAAATAAAGAGTCTAAATCAGAACACCGTTGTATTATTATCTCATAAACTTTACAAAAACTATCCCCGCGTTATACCTCCTATGTAGGGGAGGGGATACCTCCCCTACATGTAACGCGGGGATAATTTTTCCTAAATAATTTTATTTTTCATGTTTATATACTACCACTTTGTCGGCGTGATTACGATGTAGGTATACTTATGCCAAATTTCAAGTGTCTAGTACCAATAGTTTTTGCGCTAAACCGCGGACGGACAGACAGACGGACATGGCGAAACTATAAGGGTTCCTTGTTTACTACGGAACCCTAAAAATGGTCTCACGTCATGTGGTGCACCGTGCTTAAATCTGTGGTGACAAGGAAAATAGAGATGAGTCAACTGTGGTGTCAAGGAAAAAGGGGTTAAGTCATACACTTAAAGATTTGACTCATCTCCTATGGTCCACCGCAGCGCGTCAGACTATTTGACGTTTCCTTGACGCCGCGCGGAAAGAAGAGAAAATTTGAATACTAACGTTGTGCATTTTTGGCCACCACCACCACCCACAACAACCACCACCACATGATCAGCACAGGGTCCCCAAAAAGTAGGCAGACACAATTCTGCTCACGTGCCCGTCTTACCCATTTTCGATCAGGGTCTCGAGTCCTGACGCGAGCTTATACTCTATTTAAGTCAAAACATTTGTGTATTCCCACTTCTCAGGTCTTTCAAACAGATTATATCATGAGTATTAAATAACAGTTGAGTAGCATTCTCAACGGTCCACCGGTTTAGAACGGACGACCTCCAGAGCTTGCGTTTGGTAATCAGTTACATTGGGAGTCTTCCATTCAAAGATGGCCGCGATATGCATTTCAATAAAAATACATTTCTTTTTATGTATTATAGTGGCAAACAAGCATGCAGTTCACATTGATGTTAAGTGATGACTGCAGCCTATAGACACACGTACAATGACCAGAGGTTAAAATGCAGATGCGTTGCCACTCCTGAGGCCTAAGATGTTATACCTCTGTGCCGGAAATCACAGGGCCGTACATTACCAACTTTTTTGAAACAACAGTTTAGACAACGTTCCTAATTATATCTAATCCACCTGTGAAAATCGCGTTCAAATCCGTGGAGTAGTTTCGAAGTGATTAGGTATGTAGTTTACGTACAGACAGACAGACAGACAAAAATTCCAAAAATTGTTTTTTTGGTTTCTGTTATTCTTTTTTAATTGCCCCCTATCAGTTTTTTGGAAATATTAAATGTACCTACAGACACTCAATTTATACTTTTTTATGTAATGAGGGTGGCAAACAACCATGCAGTTCACATTGATGTTTAATGTTTACAGGCTATAGACACCTATACAAAGACCAGAGGTCAATATGCAGGTGCGTACCCCTGAGACCTTAGTTATTATGTCTATGTGATCGTTTTTACAGGGCCATACAATTGACTCTCTTATTATATGTTTTATACTGTTTTGCTCAAAATGAAATTGAAAAAAAGCTTAAAATGTGCGCATTCAATTAGGTAAATATGACGAAATTAAAATTAATTGAATCGACCTTAAGTACAGATAGGTCCAATGAATTCTGACACAAGGCAAAGCATGAAATAATTTACTAGTCTAACGAGATCGATAACTTGTTATGGAGATATAATAAAAGAAGTGTATATATTTCTAAACCTCAGTAGTAATATCCCGTCACTATGCCTATATCAATGGCTCAGATCTATTTATTTACAACTAGCTGACTCGGCAAACTTCATATTTCCTCAGAATGAAATAATGTGTCAAAGGTTTGATAGATACTAGGTCTATTTGTATGGGAAAATGAAATTGTGGTTTTTACTATTGCCCTTCAATTCCTACATATTTTCTTACCTTTTAAACCTTCCCAGGACTTCCAAAAATTATTCAAAACCAAAATTAGCCAAATCGGTTCAGCCGTTCTCGAGCTTTGATTTTTTAGATTATGGTGTTACAAGCTCACGAATGTCACTAACCAAATTATTGTAAAAACATTAATGTTCTGCTTATTTGTCACTTTTGTGTTATGTAATTTTGATATATTGGTTTCAATCGAGGACTAAAAGGTACCTAATGGACAGATCTCAGTCCCAAATCAAGGTGTAAAATCCAGTTTTGTATGAAAAAAATGTTATTAAAATTAATTGACTCAAGGACTACGATGACAATGTATTATTAATATAGTGTGTGCCAGAAACATCTATAACATGGTGCATTGTAAACCGAGACAAATAGCCTCCCGAAGCAACTATTCGGCTTTTACCCTAATCAAATTTACCAGTGGTCATAACTACTGAGTGCCTAGTGCGAGATTTTATTTAGTCTTACGGGAATTCGATCGAATCGAGTAAACGCAGATTTGTATGGAATCGAAGGAGCGTCATCTATTCACCGCTAGATACTCTTACGCGATCGCGATCGAAAATCTCGCACTTGGCACTCGGATGTATGCGAAAGAGATTAACCAACAAGACTCTGATAATAGGATACTATCTACTTACAGGATAACTGTTTTCTGCAGCTTCGGAAAAACAAATTCGGGAGAAATTTTAAACCTCCTTGTCGCAAAATCCGTTCCTAGTGAATGTTCAATAACTATTAACCCTAACTATCTCCTTGACAAATTTTAAGTTTGTGACACAAAAAACACTCAGCCTGGGTTGCACCATAATATTTGTTAAAGTTAAAGTTCTTACTCGTAATCGTACCATCTCACATCCTTCTCTAACTTAAGAAAATGTGTTTGAAGTTAGAGAAGGATGTGAAAATGTTACAATAACTTTAACAAAAGTCTTTTTGCAACCCATGCTTACTTTCATGCTTACTTGCGAGAGGCCTAAAACCTTAATTGGTCCCTGTCGTCTTTTCGTCTATACGTAGTAGAAAAATTAACCTTTTATCCAAAATTTCAACTTTAAGGGTACGCCAAACAGTTTTTAATATTTCGTGTTACAAAAATCGTTTTTTTAAATGTTTTGTTTATCGTAAAATTCGTACATAAAAGCATCAAAAATCTAAATAAACTTAAAAACAATTCAATATAATATCTTAAAATTAATAAGTAAAGCGGTTATGTACATGCATCAAAATAACCACATCGCCGTCGTTCTGCTGTGTGCAATGTTCCCAAAAGACTGGAAGCATTGCCACGTTGAATAGCATTTTTTTATAATATAAATTAAGATTTCGTTTGAAGAATCCCAAAATTAAACATTTGATTTGCAAACCATTAACCACACACTTGTATTAAAACTGTGGAGGAACGGGTGGAAGTGTTCCTCCAGCGAAAAGGGAGGATCCTCCGACCAGGCGAGGTGGTAGCGCCTGGCGGGCCGCGGCCCAACGATTGACGTTGGGAAGTTGTATATATGCCAACTCTTGAGAAATCTTCGCATGTGCGATGTAATTCGAATGCACGCCATCTACCGTACTAGACAAGTACTGTGAGGTTTTCATATGTGTTCCACTAGTTGGCGCCTTAATGTAGTGGACGCTACAAAACAAATAATTTAAGCAGCCAAACATATACACGTCAAAAAAGAGATGAATGAATAGTGAGCGTCTAATTGGGGCGCGGGCATACATAACGAATCGCATCAAACGCTGTCAGCGTGGAGCGACTTATCTGGTTAGCAGTAGAGGTGTGCTAGAGGCCACTATTGACGGCCCTCCATTCTGGGAGTCGCATGTGATCGTTTGGCGATATCTTGTTGATTGAGTGTACCTTACTAGCTTGTACCTACCTAATAGGCTTTGGAAGTTTACATAATAGTTCTGTTTACATAGGAAAAAAGTCAATAAAGATGTGCTGCTATTCTTGTAGCTAACGGCCAAATACTCAAACGTCACTCAAATGTAAGTGGGACTTAAAAGTCTTCTGTCTTTATAAAACACGTTCAAACGATAGAGATAGCGCACATTTGAGGGTTGCTTAAAATTGAGTGAAGTTTGAGTATTCGGCCATAAAAGTACTAACTTTGAGATTTCAATCCTGGAAAGACTTGATGACTTATTACTTGATTGATATGCAGTACTCACCTGTGTCCACTGCAGAAGTGGCCCTTATGATTTAGATTTTCAAATTTTTGTTAACGGTTATGTTTGGGTTACTAAATTACATGCCAAATTATGCCAAAATGCCAAATTTCTACTCAATCGATCAAGTATTATTTGGAGAAAATTGATCGTGACAGACAACCATTTTTCTCTTTCGAGGGTGCCACCTGTATGGGTGTGACACGCACTCCAGTGATCATCTAGGTTTAAAAACGCAAAAGACTGGAGAGTAATTTCTCTTCTTTTTTGCTCAACCGCCCCGGGTACCATGCATGTTAGCTGCGACACTGAGTCAAAGAACCCAGAAAACATCAACTAGCTGTTCAAAAGTCAAAACTTGTGTACAATTGTTCAGCGCGTTACCTGTCCATTTCAATTGACAACTTCGAGCTGGAGCGCCACTTTTGAAGTGTGCTTTGTAATAGAGTAGGTGGGTAACACCTTTTTCCAATAATTTATTCGGAGGATGTATAGTCTTTGAAATATTTTTTGACATGACATTGGATTATATAAGGCGGCTAACTTACCTCATTCTGGCTTCTGGCTTGCCGTTTGTCAAAGATGTAGTGCGGCGCTGTATGTGTCCGACGTTGTCAAGAATATGTGTTGTGGGATGCATGCAACGTTTTGTATGACATTGCGGGACGTTTTTTCCATACTCAAAAATCCGGGTGGTTGGCCGCCTTTGGGTTATATCGGGAGGCTGTAACGGCGGATACGATTTTGGTATGAAGAACCCATTACCATTAACCCTACATACCAAATATCTCTCAGAAGGGCAATTGTAATGATATAGACCAATCGTAGAGTCGTGAACATAGCCTTTATTCAAATTAATCTATTTTTGTATTATGTATGTATTGGGGAAGCATGTATTACTTTTTTATGGAGTTTTCGGATGTGTTTTACATTCGTTCAAGATCGTTCATGCATGAAGAGAAAGATGAATAAAAGAATAACGGAAGTTTTGTAAGGATGTTTGACTTACAAGTGGGCAATGAATACACGTGAATAAGAATATATATCTGAAATAGTAAAAATATACTGAATACCTAAAGCCTGTCTACCTTCGTTACTACGAGCATAACGTAAGCAGCTATTCAGAAGGCGAAGGGTAGCAGATCGTGTGGGAAAGCTAGAATGAAGTGGGTCGAATACGGTGGTGTTCGTGCAGCGCATTGTCAGCGCGATCAAACATAGGTAGGTCTTAAACTTATATAAGAGACGAGCGTGTGAACAATATTTTTATGACTGAACTTACTTAAAAACGCTGAACTCGCATCTCGCCTTGGTTGAGCGAAGGTAACTGACCCACGATCTCCTCCCCGGATTCAACCTAAACATCATGGGTGATGACATCATTATAAGAACACCCTTCACTTGTAATTAATTGGAGAGCCTGGGAAGTGAGAAGTTCTGTTGGACCTGAAATTTGTGACGCTACTCGGTGGATCATAGTACATATTGCACCGACCGCGACGCAGCGTTCGTCATCTTCGAGCTAGGTGTCTATTCTTTAATTTAATTAACATCAATAACTTTTGAGAGAATACTCTCGAGCTTAGTTAGTAAAGAAAGTGGCAAACAAGCATGCAGTTCACATTGATGTTAAGTGATGACTGCAGCCTATAGACACCCACACAATGACCAGAGGTCAAAATGCAGATGCGCTGCCACTCCTGAGGCCTAAGGTGTTATGGCCTCTGTGCCTGAAATTACAGGGCCGTACACTACCACCTGACCGGAACACGATAGTGTTGAACACTACCATTTAGCGGCAAGTATATTAGGTAATGCGGTGGTGCCTACGCCCGCGAGCTCCGTCACTGGAGCTCTACCACCATTAAAAACGTGTTATATTACGAGACTAGGGTATATAAACAGGTATAGCAGGCCTAACTAAGGTCCCGACATAATTGACTTGTGTCAGTCATCACGCCGAGCTTAATTGACAATTATTGCACCCACTTCGCACTAGTTAATTCATTTAGGCATCTCTTTAGAGAGAAAGATATACAACGTGTAATAGGTACTAACATATGAAACCTTTATAGACATTGGCAACCTTTAGACGATATAAATTTGACGTTTGACATTGTCTATCAGTTCAGTGAAAAATATTATTCTAATTGTTAAAACATATAATAGAACTAGAAATGTTTTATTGATTTCGTCCAATTTAATAATCGACTATTTTTGTAAAGAAAGCATGGACATTTAATTGTTGATTCTCTTTTCTTTTTAGGTTAATAAGTTATTTTATGCGGTTGATATTTTGTTATAATAACTATGTAATTTTATTTTAATGAATAAATCTCTTTTCTTTTTAGACGAATCACATTGTTGTTTTATGCTTCAAGAAAGATCACTTATATTATTGCGGGTTCCTTAATCAATCTATCATCGGTAATTGAGTAGCTTCAATGATTTTAATAATGTACTGAGTTTTTTGAGTAAAAAGGGAGATCGTATAATAGATAATTATATTGTTCGATATGGCTAACTACGCTTAGCGTATTACTGAGTGCAATCTCTTAATAGGGGAATAAGTGTAATTTTTTCCAATAGGAAAATTCTCAGAGACAACTCCAGAGATTGTTGTCAATATACTATCTTTCAATACTATAACTAAAAAATCGTCGGTTTAAACGATGTAGGTTTTTTTTAATGTTATAAAAGTGGCAAACAAGCATGCAGTTCACATTGATGTTAAGTGATGACTGCAGCCTATAGACACCCACACAATGACCAGAGGTCAAAACGCAGATGCGCTGCCACTCCTGAGGCATTAGGTGTTATGCCTCTGTGCCGGAAATTACAAGGTCGTACATTACCACTTGACCGGAACACGATAGTGCTGAACACTACCATTTAGTGGCAAGTATATTAGGTAATGCGGTGGTGCCTACGCCCGCGAGCTCCGTCACTGGAGCTCTACCACCAGTCAAAAGCCAAAAAAGGTATGCGTAAACCATGTTAATACTTTGCCTACCCTCCAAGAAAACATGGACATGAAGTTACGTAAACTGCGTTATAACGAGACTAGGCTGTATTATAATAAACAGGTATATCAGGTCTAACTAAGGTCCCGACTTAATTGACTTGTGTCAGTCATCACGCCGAGCTTGATTGACAATTATTGCACCCACTTCGCACTAGTTAATTCATTTAGGCATCTCTTTAGAGTGAAAGCTATACAACGTGTTTAGATAAGGTTGGGGAAAAAGTTTCTTCGCATTTTTAAAGATAATTTAAAACATTTTTTAATACAGTTTATTTAAATTTAACTAAAGCATGTATGTACCATTTTGTTCGATAACCTTTTGCCATCTTGTAGGTAGGGACATGATCCCATTGCTATAAAAATTTTGGGAATTCTCATCAAAATACCGCGACAAGTGGATTTGGCAGTCCTCTCGTGATGTTAACCTCTCTCTCTGTGGTCGGTCCCTCATGTCTGAGGATCGTGGTCAGCATCTGGGTTGCATCTGGATCGGATGATCTGTTTCCACCGGTTTCTATCCAGCGCGTCTCTTACGTCAGTGTAGAATTTGGAAGATGTAGGATATTTTATTTGATCGGTGCACCTTGTTGGTGAGCGGCCACGCGATCTTTTCCCTTCAGTATTTCCAACCACAATCAATTTTTCTAGGCTGGTGTCGCCTCTGCGCACTGTGTGGCCGAAATATGAAAGAATGCGTTGTTGGCAAATGGTGGATAAGCGGGTTTTTATGCCGAGTTGGGTCAGGATAGATGCATTGGTGCGCTTAGCAGTCCAGGGTACTCTCAGCATTCGTCTCCAACACCACATCTCGAAAGCATCAATTCTTTGCCTCTCCCAGGCTAGGATCGTCCACGTCTCAACTGCATATAAGAAGATGGGAAATATTAGTACTCGTATTAGTCTCATCTTAGTTTTAATATTAATTCCCCTTTTCTTCCATATGTTGTTTAAACGGGTCATAGCGTCTTTTGCCATCCCGATTCGTCTTCTAATGTCAGGTACACAGCTACCGTCATTGCAGATTTGGGATGATATTAACCTAACATTGCATAAAGAATTCTGAAGAGACCGAAACAGGTGGAAATCTGACGGTGCAAGGTCAGGACTATACGGCGGATGCATTAACACCTCCCAGCCAAACTCTCTTAATTTTTGCTGAGTGGCTATAGATGTGTGAGGTCTAGCGTTATCATGATGAAACACCACACCCCTTCTGTTGATCAATTCCGGCCGCTTTCTCTCAACTTCTTGCTTTAATCTCATCAGTTGTTCGCAGTAGAGTTCAGAATCGAGAGTCCTGCCTGGTGGTAATAGCTCATAATGAATAATGCCCTTCCAATCCCATCACACACACAACATCACCTTATTGCGAGTTAACCCGGGTTTCGCCACAGTCTGTAAAGCCTGACCGGCCTTTGACCACGACCTTTTTCGCACGTTCTTGTCGTACGTGATCCACTTTTCATCACCAGTTATCAGCTTCTTCAAAAATGATTCGGTTTCATTACGTCGTAATAAAGAATCACAAATGAGTACACGGTCCATTAGGTTTCTTTCAGTGAGCTCGTGAGCTTTTTTTGTACCCAGCTTTTTTCAAATGCGCCAAAACTGTTTTGTGATCAATTCTCAGTTCTTCAGCTACGTCGTAACTACTGATATGTCGATCTTGCTCCACTTTTTCAAAAATGGCATCCATTTTATCCGTAATAGGGCGACCAGAGAGAGGTGGAACTTTGACATCAAAATTTCCGGATTGAAAACGCTTAAACCAAATTTATGCTACTCTCACAGACATTGCACTAGGTCCATAAACATCGCAATTTTTTTTCGCGGCTTGCGTTGCATTTTTACCTTTTTTGTAGTAAAATTTTAAAATGTATCGAATTTCTTCATTAGATTCACTCATCTTGACAGTACGAAAAACAAATGAAAATCACACATTTGCCTAATTTGAATTTGGAATTATGTTCTTTAAAATTTAAACTTTCAATGATACCAAAACCAGCCAGATACAAATACTACAGCCAAAGAGATTTTATTACAAGTACATACATACTATAATGCGAAAAGACTTTTTCCCCAACCCATTATAATACAGGGTCTTGATTACAGGTGTGGTTAATGGGTAATTTTATTGATGTTAGAGTTCCAGTGACGAAACTCGAGGTCGTTATTAATCACTTATTAATTATTGATTGGCATAGGCACCGTGTAACATTATTTATCTGCCGTCAAACGGCAGAGAAGCTAAAGTAATGTTACGTTTTACTGGTGGTAGAGCTCCAGTGACGGAGCTTACCCTAATACACTTGCCGCTAAATGGCAGTGTTCAGCACTATCGTGTTCCGGTTAGATGGTAATGTACGGCCCTGTAATTTCCGGCACAGAGGCATAACACTTTAGGCCTTAGGAGTGATAACGCATCTGCATTTTGACCTCGGTCTTTGTGTGGATCTATAGGCTGCAGTCATCACTTAACATCAATGTGAACTGCATGCTAGTTTGCCACTTCCGTAACATAAAAAAAAAACATTTAAAAAATTAAAAGTTACAAGTGGCTAGGTACATTGTGAGTTTCTTTTATGAAAATTCTCCCAAAAATGTATACCTGCCTAAATATTATTATATGTCTTTAATAAATGCGTGTATACTGCATGATCTGGTGAGAGTAATGTTGTGTTTGACAAATTTTTGCACAGAAGTAAAGATCTTGGGCCTCGCTAGTGGGTAGACCCTCAGACAATACTCAAGGCCAAGGCAGATCTTAGTCTGCCTGGGCCTCTGCAACCGTCCACATTCGTATTGTATATCTGTTTAGCTATTCGCTTATTCGACGTTCATTCTTTCTCTATAAATAACAAAATGTTGTCTATCTATCTATCTATCAATTGCTGTTCGTTAGTCTCGCTTAAACTCGAACGGCTGGACTAATTTGGCTAATTTTGGTTTTTAATGATTTTTGGAAGTCCAGGAAAGGTTTAAAAGGTAAGAAAATATAAAGAAATTGAAGGGAAATAGTAAAACCCACAATTTTATTTTCCCATACAAATAGTCCGTATCTATCAAACCTGACACATTATTTCATTCTGAAGCAATACGAAGATTGCCGGGTCAGCTAGTAGATATATAGATATCTATAGATATACAACATTTACCCAAAGAGTATACAAATACGTACCTACCACTTAAATGCATTACGTAGCGGATATAATTGCGGCGAAATAGTAAACAATGTTTGCGGTTTAAACACGGTTTTAAACACCAAAATAACCGCTGTCACAACATTTAAATATTTGTTCGATGTCAAATTAACGTGCCGCGGTTTTTACAGCGTTAATCTTTATCAAATTGTTATTGAATGAGCCTAAAACCTGTCGCCATGTGGAAAATAGCACCGTGCGATGGAAGATTACTGGGATCATCATAATTTTCGGCTTTGCTTACTGTTTTGTTGGTGTGGATTTTGTTTTGCAAAAAGCGCCCTTATCAATTTCAAAAAGGCAGTATTTCATCAAATATTAATGTAGGAACTTATACTACATTTAAGTTTGTAGATAACTATACATACCTATTTAAAAATTTTTCAATCCCCATTTTGATGAGGGAACTCATCGCTTTTTCAAAATTGATCAAATGTAGCTTTTGTTACCGCTGCATAAGGTTCGATATGTCCAATCGAGCAGTCCCCTGATAAGAGAGCTAAATTACCTCTAACAACAAATATTTCAAAAAGACAGAGTATAAAGGTGTGATTCCGAACTCCGCTGCACGAAGCAGTGCTATAGTCTCCATAGGTAGGTATATTCTCTATTAAAAGGCTATTACACGACACGATACCTATTCAGTGTCCGGCAGAAAGGGTGGGCGTGGCCTCGCGCCGGTTGCCGCTTATTACACTATCCGGTCGACAGGGCCTTAACTCAGTCACAGTACAAATATGAACAGTATGGAAACTACGTACAAAACGTTGAAACGGCACAATCACACAAACATGCGCATCAACGAGGCCCCTAAGTGGTTTTTGCGGTGCTGCAGCTCCGAGTCACTCGCTACTCGAGCGTCAATGCGCATTTTGTGTGAGTGTGCCGTTTTGAACGTTTTGTACGTAGTTTCCATACTGATTTGTTCTGTGTGTGGTTAGGGGGTTAGGCTGACCGGGCCGCTCCGGCCGCCCTAATTAGGGCCCTAGCTCCCTAAATGTTATTACACTACCCTGACCCTTGCTATTGTACCTTGAATACGGTGCCGTGTTATAAGTCCATTAGTTTCAATGAGATTACATTCCGAGCTGCAACTGCCACAGCTGCAGCTGCAACTGCTTGCTGCCGCGACTTGTCGCCGCGGAGTTCGAAATCATACATTAAACATCGTTATCTATCGCAACGTGTTGCCACGTGAACGAAAGAGACAGGTATATCGTGAATGTACATTATTTGTGTGGCATGGCAGGTTCCTTCACGCCTAATGGGCTCATGTCAAGGATCACTTAAATAGTATACCTGCTGTGTGATGAAATCATGTTAATTATTAGTAAAACTACGTCTACTGCAGGTAATGGATAGCCTTTTTAGGATTCCGTACCTTTAAAGGAAAAGCGAAGAGTGCGTATGTCTGTTCGTCTGTCACAAAAATGTCTCGAAACTACTGGATTGATTTAGAGTATGGTACCTACATATAATACGTAAATTAATAACCCATCAATAGATGTCTCTAGTAAATATATAGGTACTAACATTTTTAAGGTTCCGTACGTTAAAAAGAAAAAGCCGAGCCAATATAGGATCACTTTATTGTCGGTCCGTCCGTCGTTCTGACTATCAAGACTCTTTTTCTCAGGAACCCATAGAGGTATTAATACACTCCAAATTTCCGAAAATTTTCGAAACTCTCAAGGGAATCAAAACCTGCCTACCTTCCCGTAAAGAGATATTACCTATGCTGTGAAAAGTTATTTTTCGTGTTGCTTTCAAAACTTCGTGTTTTCATTTTAAATTATGATACTCGTACTTAATAAAGGCTTTTTAATTGTCATTGGCATGAAGTACAAAAATACATTGCTACACAAAGAATAAAAACCAAAACTTTGTTAGGTTAAAAATACCTCAATAAAACAAAAGCAATGCATAATTTAATTTCGAAATGTTGATTCAAGTTTCGAATTCTCGAACGAGTTGGATTATTTTCGATCTAATTGCTTGAATGCTTGCCTTTAATTATTTAATTTATGTGGCGAACGGGTTGCATAAATTATTTGCGGCGCGGGCGTATCCGCTTATTTAAGAAACGGGGAATTCCAGAGGTCATTTTTGTGAGTGTACCGTCAGTACCGTGGTACCGTGCTATTTTTTTTTTTTTTTTTTTTTATGTAATGGAAGTGGTAAACAAGCATGCAGTTCACATTGATGTTAAGTGATGACTGCAGCCTATAGACACCCACACAAAGACCAAGGTCAAAATGCAGATGCGTTACCACTCCTGAGGCCTAAGGTCTTATGCCTCTGTGCCGGAAATTACAGGGCCGTACATTACCACCTGACCGGAACACGATAGTGTTGAACATTACCATTTAGCGGCAAGTATATTAGGTAATGCGGTGGTGCCTACGCCCGCGAGCTCCGTCACTGGAGCTCTACCACCAGTAAAAATTATTTTATTGTAAACTAGCTGTGCCCACGACTTCGTACGCATCAGTCTCTCATCTACCCGGACGAAGTCTTGGGCGAAGCTAGAGTAAAAGTAGTCTAAGTTATTCCTTATTACGTAAGCTACCTGCCAGTGAAAGTCCTGTCTAAATTGGTCCAGCCATTCCTGAGATTAGCCCCAACAAACAGACTATGTTGACATGAACAATGTTTTAGACAGCAGACAAACAGACACTCCAATTTTATTTATTTGTATAGATATAGATATTTATGAAGACGAAAATACACTTGATTAGACGAATTTTAATTATTTTTATAGATTGATTTAATAAGTATACATAATATTACATAATGCATTATTATGTTCACCTGTAAAGGTGAACGCACATTTATGGGAGCTGAACGCGCCGAACGAATCGAAGTTAAGAGGGACGCACTATGATTACGGTCGATGCCTCGCACACATCCTCAACGATAGAATCGATCGCGCCATTACCGAAGAAATCGTTTCCATTTTCTTTACGCCTGTTATACTGCTATTATGTGAGAATTGTGATGTTTCTTTGCTGATTGTGATCGATCGTACATCTCTTGGTAATTATGTACTAATTCGATGAAATAAGAATCATTCTTTTTTTTAAAACAGGCAGGTAGGCGGCACGGCTTGAGATAATATTAGTCTACTTCAAGGGGCCATTGGCGAAACCAGAGGACGCTCTCAGCCTAAATTAAGTAAGCACCTTACGCAACTTATCAGTTAGAATAAGAGCTCATTGGTCTAGTCGACCGCATAAGCTGCGCTGAATCTAAAGACGTCATCCGAAGTCATTTAGGTAGGATTTCTGGTGTTCTGCCAGATTCGGAGGATTCGACGCGCGAAAGTGTGCAAGGTTCGATAAGATAAACAGAATTCTAAAATTCGTTTGTTCTATTCGACTCGGTCGACGCGTTCGGTTCGGATAAATGTGCGTTCACCTTAAGATATGTAGGTACCTTTAGATATTTAAGACACACGTTACAAGGTTGCCGGTTCAGCTAGCTCAAAATAAAGAGTACTTACCTGCAGGGATGATATCCTCTATCCTCTGTTTAAAGAGACACTGTGGGGACCGCCCCTCCCCACCTTAGCTACGCCACTGGTGATTCGTAATAGATATTGTGTCTTGCTACGGATTGCGGATTCGATTTTCTCAGGCAACAAACTATTTGTTTACAATTTGCTCAGAATATTGTCAGCTATATTTAAATTTCTCAGTTAGAGAAAAATGATCAAAAAGGCTGTTAAAAACGAAGATCTCTTAAGATTATAAGAAAATTCATGTTTAATTACCTGATTCATGATTTGTTTTCAGTAATAAAAATAAAAAGATTTTGATTTTGTACTTAATATATACCTACTAATTCATAAGACAGTCAGTCACAGGCAACAGTCCTGTGTCAATTTTTCAGAAAAAGTTCAATAATTCGTAAAGTAATGGACAAATGTTTGGTAAACTTACTTTTTAATGATTATATTTTTTTAAGACAAATGGAAAGAAAATTTGACTTCAGGCGAGACTCGAACTTGCGGCCACTGATATAGTCTCGCCTGAAGTCAAATACCTATTTCTTTAAAAAAAATATAAAGATAGAGCTATAAATTTGAGTAAATGACCCATATTCAATAGCACAATTTCGCACGTTACAATGTGTACTAATAGCCCCAATGTGTTATTAGGTGTTGCTATTAAGCCTTGGCATGACTCCAAGAGTCTTAATCGTCTGTCTAACAAGTAAAGATAACACAAAAACATCAATTTATTTGTCTCAGATACATATTATAGTCAACATTCGTTAAGCCCAACCCAATTCATGATACGGGCATAAAGCTGTGGTTTTATCGCATTTTAATTCTTGAAATTGAGTGTTAAGGTCGATAATCGCTCTGATGCCCTCCACTTTACTCTTGATCTTTGATGATGCAAATTTATTATGAGAAAAAGAAAAATAAAATCAGTAAAATACGTTTCAGGAGCCTAGTGGTAGCAGGCCACTACTACTACGCTGGGGTCCTGGGTTCAATTCCCGGGTCGGGGGCTATCAGAGATAACGGTGTAAAGTCCTTTATTGCTGGTTCTATTGGGATTTCTTCATTTTTTGGAAATCTCCCAATACCTCGGAGTTTGGTAATGTGCCCGGAGATGACAACAGGCTAGCCACCTGTTACATGGGCTAATACGTAACCGGCGAATCGTCGGTGTTTGCATGTATGCTTGAATACATGCATTTTCCCTGTCTACCGCTTTGGGGATTACAGGCGTGAAGTAATGTATAAAAATACCAGGAAATGTGGTTCTTAAGAGTGTCAAGCGCCGCGTTGGTGGGCTGATAAACCAGGTTTACGTAAACAAGTGTCTTGTTTGCGCAGATTGTACATTTTTCATTTTGTTTGTAAAAATCAATGTATGGGGCTGGCCTTGATTCCTTCAGCTACCAGTAATTTGTCTTCACGCCTCTTATCCCCCAAGGGGTAGGCAGAGGTAAATGCGTGCATTCAAGCATAACACGCAAATAATCTCGAATCAACTTTATTATGCTAATAAGTTAATGAGACCCTAGAAGAGAAGTTCACATTGGTCTCCTAAATCCGAGTAGACGAGTAGAGGTTATCTACACTAATATTATAAAGAGGAAAACTTTGTTTGTTTGGTTGTGTTGAATAGGTTCAAAAACTACTGCACCGATTTTAAAAATTCTTTCACTATTCGAAAGCTACGTTTTGCACGGGTAACATAGGCTATATTTTATATTGAAAAAAAAAAATAAATAGTGTTCCGTAGGATATTTGGGTTTTTCGGACACAAGGTGTAAAAAATCAACCAGAAAGGTTACTTAATTTGCTTACGCTGCCCAAATTGTAAAAGATATCGAGGAAAGCTTTATTAGGCTATATCTATAATTAACACGCTAAGACGAATAGGAGAGCGTAGGTAACATTGTACCCGCGCAAAGCCGGGGCGGGCCGCTAGTATAAAATATAGAGCAGATCGTCCAATGAACTTGGAAAGGAACCGCAACATTTCACATTCCATTACATATTCCGCTCAATTTAAATTAATTACAACTTCATAATAATTTGGAGAAACTCAAATAAATATTTAATGCAGGGTCAGCCTCGGCCAAGCAGGCGTATTCTTACAAACCCGGTGGCCAACAATTTGGATGCCACTTTGCAGTACATTACTGTTTTCTTAAGGGATCGTAATTATCACGTTACGTCAAAATTGTAATGTACTGCAAAGAGGCTATCGAAATCAGGTCAACTGAGATACATAATACCTACGCTGGTCGGACCACAGGCTCAAGGGACCTGCGATTTCATTTACCACCGTGATTCTGAATTCAGACCAACTCGTGCTACGATTCGTCGCTTGTATTATGACAAATTGTTCGATACAATCCAATGGATACTATACATTGTCAGCTAAGTTAGGCGAAAGTTTTCAGCGTTCAATAGAAGATAGGATATGTATAACGAATTGAATGGTAAAATTGCTTTTAATTTGGCTTCGTTATGGAATATTTGGCTTCAAGTTACGCTGTATTGACGAGGATGTGTTTACCAAATGGAAACGGAATTTCGGTGTATTTAGTGCCGATGAAACGGTTTTTATTTGTGATAGTGGACGAGATTGCATGTTTGCCCAATTTTAACAGTAATCAAAATAAATATTGTAGCTATATTCCTAATTTGTATAACTCAGGACTGCGTAAAAATTAAATCCTTGTAATGCCGGCACTACAGGTGGACAGAGGCGTCCGCGAACACTGGCAGAGGCATCCGCAGATGAATTTACATGAACTATCCACACATCTGTAGATCGATCAGTCTATGTTCATTCTCGACAGACGCACCACGCATTTAATATTTAAAAAAAAACGTAACTTCACGCCTGTTATCCCCGAAGGGGTAGGCAGAGGTAAATGCATGCATTCAAGCAAACATGCAAACACCCACGATTCGCGGGTTACGTTTTGGCCCATGCATTTAATATTAACGTTAAATATGGATATTGAGACCGTAGCTGCTGCAGCTATTTATCTATTTAGCACTTTTAACTACTACTTGAGTGTGAAGAAGAGATATTAAAAAGAAGAAGGTGGTGGATGCTCTCAATCACAACTGCGATCAAACTGATGCGTCGACAGACGTGTGGAGTGGACAGACACCGAACGTTCGCGCCGAAACCCTTTGGTGCGTGCCACAAAACCGACAAAATCGGATTTGAGGCGGACGCGTCTGCTGACGTTAAATACCTACCACAGACGCTCAAATTACGTCCTCTATACGCCGGCGCATACGCCGATGACGTCTGCAGATGCATCTGTAGACGTGTAGTGCCGGCTTAAGAGAGGGATGTGTCTATTTATTTTTGCAAAAGAAATTGATTGGGTAGAAATTGGGATTTGAACGTAATTTTTCTTAAAAATCTTAATGTATCTATGTATGTAATAGACTTATTTATGGGGGTGGAAATACCGTGTTGGAACTCGAAGGCGTAGGCACTACCACATTACCTAAGCTATCTATCAAATGGTAGTGTTTAGCACTATCGTGTTCTGGTTCCGGTTAGGTGGTGATGTATAGCTCCTTATATTCAGACCGCACTACGACTTTACTTTGAGATAAGTACCTTTTTTTCATGTAATGGAAGTGGCAAACAAGCATGCATTTCACATTGATGTTAAGTGCTGACTGCAGCCTATAGACACCCACACAAAGACCAAGCTCAAAATGCAGATGCGTTACCACTCCTGAGGCCTAAGGTGTTATGCCTCTGTGCCGAAAATTACAGGGCCGTACATTACCACCTGACCGGAACACGATAGTGCGGAATACTACCACTTAGCGGCAAGTATCTTAGGTAATGCGACGGTGCCTACGCCCGTGAGTTACGCCATTGGAGCTCTACCAGTAAAACCTACGCTAAGAAATGTCAAAACTCATACTTTACTGACAGTTCTAAGGATACTTCCAGTAAGGAAGTAAACTCGTGGTACGCTCTGTGAATCTCACCCTTGCTCTTCATGGGCTTACAACCATCTTACACTCGTTAATTGTTTGTACGGGAACATCAGCATTAATTTCTTTTTACGCCTTAGGGAAGCTAAAGAAAAAACAGTAATATTTTTAAGCATTTGCGTCGCAGCTTTTGCCTCGATCGATGTTATTAGAGGGAGTGGATCTCTTGTTTATGCTTTTAGTATGAAAGCATACGTAAAGGTTATTTATGTATGCTGAACCGTGTTTGTTGATACGGGGTGAGCCACGTGCGCGTGTTACATAACCCCTAGTTTGCACTAAAAATATTAAACATGATGATGTTTCGCAACTCATCGCATAAAATATGTATTGCGATATGTCTTGTTGATGCTAGCGTTCGCACTGCTGTCAAACCAATGATTTTAGTGAAACATCTCAAGATTTGTTGTCCGCGATATGTGTTTTGCTTTTACATGTTTCATGACAGTGCAAAAGCGATACGCGATACGCGATACAGTGATTTTAACATGTTTTTATGTGAATGTTTCATCAATGCAAACTCACCGCAATATTAACACGTTCGTTTTCTTTAGACTGTGGTAATATTGTAAAGTAGCCTAGAGCGAATCGTTCATATTCATAAAAAAGTAAGAGACATCTCTTAGGAAAAGTTTTGTAAGATATATTTAGGTATTACATTTCTATGTTCGTATATTCGTATGTTCGAACATCTGTGGCAGCTGCTGGTCGGAAAGCAGATAATTATTGCGGTTATTCATTGCACATATTCTATTCACTACAATTAGCGTAAAGTTCCATATGCCTGAAGATGTGGTTGCTAAGAAGCTTGACCGTCTGGGAAATAAGGAACAATGTGCCAGACAGCGCACAAGTTTATTTGAAAAAGAAAAAAAATGCTGCATAACAACCCATGTTCCATGGAGAAATCCTTTTGGTGTCATAAGCTGTCTAAATTTCAGGATTTTTTTTAGGCGAATAAATAACAAGTTGGTAATAATAAGTTGGTAATAGATGGCGCTACTGCTACCATAAAGCAAGGCAATAAATGTGAAGGAAAGATTTGACAAATCGGGCAGGACTTCAGTAGCTCAATTGGAAGAGCGGCTGGACTAGATTCCCAGTAGGTCGCGAGTTCGAGTCTCGTCTGAAGTCAAATTTTTCTTTCCATTATTCTTTTAAATAAAATATATTTCACAAGCATGTGTTAATGCGAAATAATATAAAAAAACAATTATTAAGGGTAAAAGCGACTTCTTTACGATATTCAATAAACTGAAAAGTCTAATTATATCGGTTGCCTAACTAGCATAGTTGGTAATAGATGGCGCTACTGCTACCATAAAGCAAGGCAATAAATGTGAAGGAAAGATTTGACAAATCGGGCAGGACTTCAGTAGCTCAATTGGAAGAGCGGCTGGACTAGATTCCCAGTAGGTCGCGAGTTCGAGTCTCGCCTGAAGTCAAATTTTTCTTTCCATTTTTCTTTAAAATAAAATATATTTCACAAGCATGTGTTAATGCGAAATAATATAAAAAACAACGAATAAATAACATTCGCATAAAAGCAAATGTAATTAACATTCTAAGTTCATGAGTAGTTCAATCAATCTGTGTAAAACTTCCGACTGACAAACGACGGACAGCTGGAACTACTAGTCATCAAATTCTAAATTCGACATGTAGGTTCCTTGGGGAGTGTAGGGTGCTCCCCTACACACCAATGTTTTAAAGAAGATAGGTACACAGTTATGAATCAATTTGTATTTAATTAAATACTAGCTGACCCGGCAAACTTCGTATTGCCTCAGAATAAAAATAATGTGTCAAAGGTTTGATAGATAGGGACTATTTGTATGGAAAAATAAAATTGTGGTTTTTACTGTTTCTCTTCAATTTCTTACCTTTAAAACCTTCCCTGGACTTCCAAAAATCATTGAAAACCAACATTAGACAAATCGGTCCAGCCGTTCTCGAGTTTTAGCGAGACTAACGAACAGCAATATATTTATATATATTAAAAAAAATATATTCGGATTGAAAAAACTTTGACCGAGCGTATAACATCATCTTTTTACCTTTCTGGCAACACTAGGGCATACCCGGAAGCTTTGAAGCGGTAGAGTGGCTATTCTTTGTAGAAGTTTTCAATATCGCTTGTTGGTATAAAATATTTTGCTCGACTGACTTTCTAAACTTTTGCGAACTGCGCAACACAAATAATAATTATTAAACATCTCAATTTTTGTTATTTAATTATACTTCTTTTATATACTTGCGAGTGAATTTAGAATTTAGCTGGATTGGTTTTCCTGATGTCGCAGGTTTGATTTCTACCCGAAATCAATTTTTTCTTTCAATTTTTCTTTACAATACAATTATTCAATATACAATACAGGTATATTAGATCATGTAATGTTATAGCTTTACAGAGAAAATTAAAGAGAATCTGCGCATTTTTAATTCAAGTATCTTAGTAGCCTCGAAATTTTCAGCACACTATACACCGAAAAGGAACAATTAAAATTAAAATTGAAGAGCTATATTCAACTTAACAGATAATATCATAAAGACCAAATTAAATTAGCCGACCGTAACTTCAGTAACATTCTTATAATATTTCTCGTGATACTGGACTCCATTTGAGGAGTTGCCTCTGCGGTTTTCATAAGAAAGCTGATTCCGATAAGAGGCTTTCCAAAGTCTTAATAAACGGGGTCCACCTGTATAAGACTTGACTAACTTTGAGACTGACCAAATCACATTACCTTGCAAATAAAGCTAGAGGTTTATTACCAAAATAAAATATAGTGGTACTTATATTTACTTTTAGGAACAGATGTCATGTCAAAATGTTACTTCATTACTATATGTCATCATCATTTCAGCTGAAGGACGTAAAACTGCTGGATAAGAGTCTCCTCCTCCTCAAGTCTGCAACAGCGAACGGTCCTCGTCTACCTTCATTCAGTGATTGCCGCCATCGTCATTATGGGCTTTATAATAAGTCTATGCGTCTTCACTGTCTTTTTTTATTTAACCAATGCTCGCGCCCTTTGTTAGAGCAAGACATCGAAGCTATTCGATTGTCACCCAATGACAACGATTATTTTTATGACTTAATTTAGCAGAGTTATTCCTCAGGTTGTCGGTCCACCTCGTAGCGGTTGTTGCACAGTCTTCCAATACGCGGTCGCCACTAAAGACCTCTTCTGCCCCAACGGTGTCCAGGTTTGCCCTGCCCAATGCCACTTGAGTTTCGCTGTTCAGTGGATTATGTTACCTACTTTGGTCCTCATGCGGATCCCCTCATTTCTGATGAGATCTCGCAAGAAAATGTCCAGCAAAGCCCTCTTCATTGCCTTTTTCGTGATTTAGCCTTTTTATGAGGCTCATAGTGAGCGACTACATTTCAATGCCGTATGTTACTGGCAACACACGCTGGCCAAAGACCGTCGTCTTGAGATACTATAGTAAATTGGACGAGATGTATCGTAGCTGCCTGAATGCTGCCCAATCGAGTTGTATTTAGTGATTGACCTCTTTCTAGCAGGTTTCCGTTTTGTCCTTTTAAGGTATAAAATACTAAAACGTGGATTCCACGTCATTCATACAAAAAGATTTTCCAGTTGTTAATTGTTATTGTTTTCAGATCTGACAGTACATTCATCGAAGTACATATGTTGGAACCTCCGCGGATAGCCACTTTTTTGCATACTAGAATCAGAAACAGAAACTCATTTATTCATTTAAGGTAGCAGGCACCTCTTATGACACGTTAAAAATAAACAAAATAAATCAAAGTGAATAACAATTGATATACCTACATGTCAAACAAGATAAAAAATATATGTATAGTCAAGAATATCACTAAGATAAAACTAATATACTAATGTAAAAAGTATATCAGTAGAATGTCTCATTTCCCTTTTACAAACTGATATCAAAGAGTAAAAAGAAGACCATAGAATACCATAGAATCTATTGACATCAATCAGATACTTTGAATATCCAGAGTGGTTGTGGTTTTATGGGTATTGTGGGCTCACTGTGCAACACTTTACATTTTCTATTTAGCACATTTATTCTACAGTTACTTTTAAATATGTGAACGGAATGATCATTTACTCTTCCGTTAACATGAAAAAAACTTCGCGAAAGTTGTTAAGGAACCCTCATTAATATTCATAGACATTCTTTCATCTAAGTTATCGTTGGCTGACTTTTAACTCATAAATTCAGAAGCTTTACAATAAAAAAATGAATATTGCCGAGAAAATTTCAATTCGAAAAGGAATTGCCCAATAGTTAGCTATTTATGACTACGCTCTAGAGATACGTTGGACTTGAAACAGTTTTATCAAATCCTTGTGTTTATTATTCATGACTATCGATTGCTAGCCCAACCTCCAAGGTTTATTCATTTCGGTGTTTTTCGGATATCTTATTTTCGGATGGAATGTCTACATTTTTAACCGAGTTCAAAAAACGAGAAGGTTCTCAATTCGGGTGGTATTTTTTTTTAATTTTTTTTTAATGTGTGTACGTGAATTTCGCCGAGATTTCAAGACCGATTTACGTAATTCTTCTTTTGTTTGATGCGGAATAGTTTCGAATTGGTCCCATAAAAATTTGATTCAGATAAGCCCATCAGTTTTTATTTTATGAGCATTTTTTTACTTACTTTCACCTCAGACTAAAGGATTTAGAATAGACGGCGAGTTGTCATACAGTGGGTTGAAACCACTGACGTCCTAGATAGTCCTAATGCGCATGACAACAAGATGACAACAAGTGACAATGACACATTTACTCATCGACGACACAACACAGCTTATTTACTCCTTCGTGGATATTTTTTTAAAATTCGTTTCGTATAGTCGTGTAATAATTTTGTATCGACACACCTAAACAATATAATTTAATTATCACGAAGCTAAAAGAGTCAGATTTTACAAAATTAACAGATGTGAACATTAATCTAATTGGCAATGCAGCAATAAACTAAAAAGTATTAAATAAATATAACTACGTTAAGAAAAACTGACTTCAAAACTGAAAAGTAAAAAATAATAAAGATTTAATTGTAATTAGGTATATACTACCTATTATTTATATGTGCTATTTACTAATAGGTTTGAGGTCGGTGCCAAGCCAAAATCACTTAAGTAGGCATTTCATTGTATTAAAACGTAACTTCACGCCTGTGATCCCCGAAGGGGTTGGCAGAGGTAAATGCATGAATTCAAGCATACATGCAAACACCCACGATTCGCCGGTTACGTTTTGTGCAGTGTATTAATTAGCTGGTATTCATATTTAAGTGATTAAAATATAATTATTTGTTTAAGCCTTGGCACCGACATCAAACCTATTAGTAAAATAGCACATATAAATAATAGGTACTATATACCTAATTACAATTAAATCTTTATTATTTTTTACTTTTCAGTTTTGAAGTCGGTAGTTATATTTATCACGTAATATATTTTGATCAGTGTCAACCAGTGTTAACCGTTCTCAGAAAGATATTAAGTCAAGATAGCAAAAAACTAATTTTAGACTAACTTACGGCACTTATTTTGCAGTAGTCTCGAGACAAGTACTACAAATACGTCTAATTAAAAAAAAATCATACTTCGAACCAACATTACGAGACATTATAAGTAAATATTGTAGCCTATAAACATCTACACAAAAACCAGAGATTTCCATGCAAATGCGTGGCCACTCGCCACTCCTGAGGACTAAGTTGTTATGCCTCTGTGCATAACAACGCAATTAAGTAATACGGTGGTGCTCTAATGAAAAATATTATCTGCATAGATATGGATCTCCGTATCCATACTATCCATACGAGACATACGATGTGTTACACTACGTTCAGAAGTTGGATTGATCCGTAGTAATATCTGTAGGCCACACAAATATTAGTCTCGGTACAGGAGTCGAACCCGTGAGCCTCGGTTAAATCAATCGTCACGCACCGCTGGACCAAATGGCTCGTCTACATTAATGGTCAGTAATACTGTAAACCTATCAACAACTACACGAAAACAGAGATTTCAATGTAGATGCGTTGCCACTCCTGATGCCTAAGGTGTTATGCCTCTGTGCTGGAAATTACATGGCCGTATTTTACCACCTGACCGGAACACGATAGTGCTGAATACTACCATTTAGCCGTTAGCAGAAAGTTCATTAGGTAATGCGCTGGTGCCTACCGCGAACTCCGTAACTGAAGCCTGGCAGGGGCTCGCTAGTAAAGTTTATTCTGCTTCTGATTGAAAAGGGTGATTCGATTCGATCGATATGGACGTTATTCCATTGGATCAGTCCATCCGAGTTTACTAAAGTTTATCAATAGAAGTAATCCTGTGGGATTTTGAGAACCTTTCGCGTTCCAGTTTGACCTCTTTCGGTAATATTTCTGAATAAGTTTTCAGTTCATAAAGGATATATCTTTGACCTTAATTTATCGATAACTTACAGACTTGGGCGTTGTTAATTGGGTCACATTTAAAGGTTATACTAAGTTAAAATACATAACGATACCTACTGAAATAAAACTATTTTTAGGGATTTATCTCGCGTATATTAAAATAAAATGATTTTTAAAATCAACCCGACGTTTCGGTCGCTTTTCAGCTTCCGTGGTCCCGGGCAGACTGAGGTGACATTTGCCTAACTAGCATAGTTGGTAATAGATGGCGCTGCTGCTACCATAAAGCAATGCGATAGATGTGAAGGAAAGATTTGACAAATCGGGCAGGGCTTCAGTAGCTCAATTGGAAGAGCGGCTGGACTAGATTCCCAGTAGGTCGCGAGTTCGAGTCTCGCCTGAAGTCAAATTTTTCTTTCCATTTTTCTTTAAAATAAAATATTTTTCACAAGCATGTGTTAATGCGAAATAATATAAAACAATTATTAAGGGTAAAAGCGACTTCTTTACGATATTCAATTAACTGAAAAGTCTATTATATCGGTTGCCTAACTAGCATAGTTGGTAATAGATGGCGCTGCTGCTACCATAAAGCAATGCAATAGATGTGAAGGAAAGATTTGAAAAATCGGGCAGGGCTTCAGTAGCTCAATTGGAAGAGCGGCTGGACTAGATTCACAGTAGGTCGCGAGTTCGAGTCTCGCCTGAAGTCAATTTTTTTTTTCTTTCACATCTCAATTCCATACACCATAAAATCAAATTCACTATGGAATTGGAACAGGACAATAAATTAGCCTTCTTAGATACTTTATTAATTAGAAACACCAATAACACACTCAGTCACACTGTGTTTAGGAAGTCTACCCATACTGATAGGTACCTTAATGGTGAATCACACCATCACCCGGCACATTTATCTGCCGTTGGCTCATCTCTATTTCAGAGAGCACGAGGCATCTGTGACGACCACCATCTTCAGGGGGAGCTGAAGCACCTACGCCAGGTGCTACATAACAACAAGCTCCATGTACCACCCGTCCGTCACAGAGGCCGCGTGAAACCATCTACAGTAGACAGTACGACAACCAGCTATACTACCCTACGTTAAGGGTGTCACAGATAAAATCAGCAACATTTTAAAAAATAATTCTATTAAAACAGTTTTTAAACCATATAAAAAGATTCATCAGTATTTAAGACCTATTAAAAGTAATATTCCATTACAAAATTCTGGCATTTATAAATTAGATTGTGATTGTGGACTCTCATATATTGGTCAAACGAAGAGAGCTGTATCCACCCGCGTTAAAGAGCACATTGCTGATGTCAAAAACCGAAGAACAGGGAGGTCTGCAGTCTGTGAACACATAGCGGATAAGCCGAACCATTACATCCGGTTTGATAAAATTCAAATACTCGCTAGAGAACACAAACCCATTCCACGAATGGTACGCGAGGCTATTGAAATTAAAAAACACCCGAATTTCAATAGAGAAGATGGATGGCGATTATCAACATCATGGGATCCCATACTTAGCAAGATTAAATCCTAGCCGCAGCAGTCTGCAAGACCTCAAGATACCATAAGTAATTATTGTGTTAATCCTGAACGCTACGCAAGGCGTTTACGTAATCGATGGAGGTAGCTACATATAATTTTTTCAAACTTCTGTCAGACAAATGTCACCTCAGTCTGCCCGGGACCACGGAAGCTGAAAAGCGACCGAAACGTCGGGTTGATTTTAAAAATCATTTTAATTTAATATACGCGAGCTAAATCCGTAAAAATAGTTTTATTTCAATTAGTGTAGCTCGCGAAAACCTAAGAACATATCACGATACCTACTGTTGAAAGTTTCACTGGTGGTAAGGGTCCAGTGACGGAGCTCGCTGTTATATATACCACTGCATTAACTAATCAACTTGTCGTTAAATTGTACGGGTTTCTTTTTATTTTTTTATGTAATAAAAGTGGCAAACAAGCATGCAGTTCACATTGATGTTAGGTGATGACTACAGCTTATGGACTACAGCTGATGACCACACAACGACCAGAGGTCAAAATGCAGATGCGTTACCACTCCTGAGGCCTAGATGTTATACCTCTGTGCCGGAAATTACAGGGTCGTACATTACCACCTGACCGGAACACGATAGTGCTGAACACTACCATTTCGCGGCAAGTATATTAGGTAATGCGGTGGTGCCTACGCCCGCGCGCTCCGTCACTGGAGCTCTACCACCAGTAAAAAAGTTCAACCCTATCGTGTTCGACATGCCGTTGTACACATACAACACATACACAAACACCCAGACCCGAAACAAATATCTGTAGGCCGTACAAATATTTGTCCCGGTGCGGGGATCGAACCCGCGACCCTTCGAATCAAACGGTCATCTCACACTGCTGGACTAACCGGGTCGTCGCAGTGTTACTTACCATTTCACGATATCAAAAAAATGGTCTGTATTAGGTTTATCTTGGATTTTATGAGACACAATTTAGATTTGGCTCCTTTATAGTGAACATTCCAGAATTTCATTTATTTCAGCTCATGCCAACTAAAATAAGGAACAGAAAATAGGTCGTTTTATTAATCACTTGCTTTACACATATGACCTCCTTTGCAGATGACTTGGAGTTTAACTACGTGGTCGATTAAAGAATAAGCCAATCATAGATTAAGTGAAATACTAGAAGTTAATATAGTGAAGATGGTGGTGAACAATTCTGTTCACATTAATGTTAAGTGAAGACTGCAGCCTCTAGCCCCACACAAAGAACAGAGGTTAAAATGCAGATGTGTTGCCACCCCTGAGACCTTTGTTGTCATGACTCTGTGATAGTTATAACGGGGTCATACATTACCATCTTAACGGAACACGATAGTGCCGAACACTATCATTTAGTGGCAGATAGATTAGGTAATGCGGTGGTGCCTACGCCCTCAAGTTCCTTCTCAGGAACTCCAGTGTATGAGTAAATAAATGTATCCAGTGGTAGAGTGCCAGTTAGAGAGGGGATTAACAAGCAAGTTGTGATTAAGTGAAATACTAGCAGCCAATATCGCGAATATGCCGATATAGTTTCAAGAATTGGGAAAAACAGAAATTATTTCTGCAAGATTTTCGATTTGTGAGCAAGTAGGTACGCCTGATTCTCGGAATGTAGGTAACCACTCTACCTAATTCCCTGAAATTCTAATTTTCGAGAGTGTTCTATTTTTGTCAGATATTTACTAACTTACAAATGTACCACGCATTAGTTAATCGGTGTTCCATAGCTTTTTGCCTTCGGAATTTTAATTTTATTTGACATACATGTAAGTGGTGGTAGAGATCCAGTGTAGGAGCTCGTGGGTGTAGGCATCACTGCGTTAACTAATCTATCTACCACCAAATGTAGTGTTCAGCACTATCGATTATGTATGGCCCCGTAATAACTATCACAGAGACACAACTTCTAAGGTCTCAGGGGTAGCAACGATGGCAGCAGAGGCAGGTATGCACGCCAGAAGGGAGTACAAGGAGTGGCAAAAAAAAAATTGACATTAAAAAAAAAGGAGGAAAAAACATAACAAAAAAAAAAACAAAACGGGGAAAAAAAGGAGAAAAAAAATTAAAAATAACAAAAAAAAAGTGTAGTAAAAAAAAAATATATATTAAAAAAAAATTATAAAGCTCCCACCCGTCTCTCGACTGACGATGCGTGCCTCCTCCACCGCAGCCCTTAAATCCCTGGCCCTGACCCAACGCCGACCTGCATGGCAGGCCAGAAGAAGCCGCAGCAGAGGGGGCCAGCCCCGGTGCTACATCCGCGCCGCGCGCTTTGCGCGCGCGACGATCAACTGTGGGTAGCAACGTATCTGCATTTTGACCTCTGGTCTTTCTGTGGTCTATAGGCTGCAGTTATCACTTAACATCAATGTGAACTGCATGCTTGGTTGCCAACTTTGTAACATAAAAAAAATCGAGTTCCAGTTAAATGTTAATATATTATTGTGGTCTCGTAATAACTATCACAGAGACAAAACAACTGAGGTCTCAGGGGTGGCAGCGTATCTGCATTTTGACCTCTAGTTTTCGTGTCGGTGCCTACAGGCAGTAGGTAGTCATTGCTTAACATCGTTGTGGATGCAGGCTTGTTTACCACATTCATTACATAAAAAAACACAAATTCATATATCAACATAATAATTTTGATTGAGGTAAAGTTACATTATTATCCCATCTGAGATTGGAAATGGATAAGATTCGTAGTGAAAATCTACATGTCATAAAATATCTACACTTTATGACATTGTATAAGCCAAAAACTTCATGTTATAAGTGCGTTAATTGCGTCTAAAATTAACTTCTTAACTTTAATTATATAATGATACGATGTCAAAAAACAGACAGTAAATAAATTACATATTCCGATAGAGTATATATCATTGCAAACAAGGCAGATGGCTTAAAATGTCAAGGTAATTAAGCTCCAAAATTGAAACGTGAGTAGCATGACTTAACAAAAATTCCGAACATGAATTTTGGGTAACAATGTTTGTGCTTTAAAAAATAAATGCGACTCGAAAAATTCACTAACGCCTGTCATACGTCGGTCTTGAATGCTGATGAGTTGGGGGTGAGAAGGGAAGGGGAGATGAGGCACGTAAATATCTCGCGCGTTAATTTATGCACACGTGGAGAATACAATTTAGTGATCCTGGATTAGGGAAGCGGCTCAGGCTATATTTGCAGAGAAGACGGCAGCTTATTCTACATTACTGAACATTTGAAATATTTTGTTGATCTATGTATATATACAGTTTATTGATCTAGATAGAAACTGCTAAAAGAAAGATTGTGGTTTTGTTTCACGCCCTAGGTACAGTATCCAACAAGAAATAATGCACATCGACCTCAGGAAGGAGATTAGGATTCTTTCGGGTTTGTAGAGCGTTATCTTTTTCGCACCTTACCAATATGACGTTTGTCCACCATTTTGATCAAGTTTTGACCAATACCGGACTGTCAGTGCTTACGTAGACAGTGTGCAGCAGAGATAACGCTCTACGAAGTCGAAACTAGCCGATTGTCACTTTCATAGGCTCGATGCGCAATATTTCTTTATGAGCACTGTATATTCTTGGCCAGTCGCGACAGATGCCTAGATATTCCGAAGGTTAATAATAGACAACTAATATACAATTGTACTATTTACTTATCGCAATAACTCTTGCGATTGAACTTTAGAAATTAAAGAAAAAACGGAAAGAAAAATTTGACTTCGGGCAGGAATCGAACCTGCGACCTCAGGATAACTAGTCCAGCCGCTTTACCACTAAGCTACCGAAGTCCCACACCGATGCGTCAAATTTTGCTTTCCGTTTTTGATTTTTAACCGATTTAACTGATTTAAAAAAGCATGCGCCTCAAAAATGCTTATAAATAAATAAATAAATACGTTGGCTTTAAGGCGAAAGTATTTGGATATAAACAGGGTAAAGAATTTGGGGGTGAGGGGAGAAGGCACGTTAATATCTCGTGTACGTAAAATAGTACATTTGAATGATCCGGGATTAAGGACATGGCTCAGTCTTAATTTTTAAAAGAACTTAGAGACGAACGCAGCTAATTCGAAATAGTCGGCGCTGCAGTACGAGTGTTCCCAGCGGTGACTCGGCTTTCCACTTGAACGATCTTGGGGTTAACAGGCGACAGACGAGCTGCTTTTAGGAAGGGCACTAAGCCCGACAGATGTATGCGTGTATTTAATAGCATATATTGGGTAGGTAGCATACATGATATCGCAATTTTAATGGCTTACAGAAAATCATTCATCATCAGTTCTATCCTCGAGCACAGACTCCGGAGTTTTACTCTACCACCAGATATCACTGTTTTGTCGCATAATTCATTCACATTGCGGTAAGTGTTTTTGAGCTATCCTGTGCAAATTGTTCGCATTAGTTAAGTGGAGCATCAAATTGTAATATTCTGAGAGCTACGGTTTACTATGACATGTGTATTTTATGTATCAGCTACAGTGATTACATAATGGTCTACTGGTGGTAAAGCTTAAGTGAAGAGCTTCACGTTTTTTGCCGTTATCACAACATAAAAAAAGATCAACTGCTAAATAAATGTCAAACAAATATGACAATTCTTTTCAATTGTTTATTAGCCGCCGGCTGTCTTTCGTGTCTTGCCGGTTGTCCTCATTCAAGTATTGGTCATGTTTTTTTATCCCTCAGTTCCCCAGATATCTAGCGCAAAGTGGGCGGGTGTCCCCATTTACCCTACAAGATCAAGGTTAGGTCAACCAAGTCAGAGATTACCCGTTTTAGGGATACGTATCGAAATGGCTCGTATAATATTTATCGCGCCATTTTCTTAGGGGCCATAAAAGTGAAGATTATGTAACCTATTACCCTCAAGTTTAAGTGTAAGGGGAATGGAACTCGACCTACTTTGTTCGAGATAGGCCAACTGGTGAATGTTATGTCAATTTCGAATACTAGAACATTTTATAAGCGCTCGCAGACTATAATATTTATATTATCATCAATGATACGACGTTCTTTATTACAGACCATAAATAATACACTTTATTTTAAAAGTCATATGGTGGCAACTATGCATATAGTTCTTATAGGTGGTATGGGAATACTGCAGCTTATAAACATCTACACAAAAGCTCTGGCTTTTGTGTAGATGTTTATAAGCTGCCTCAAAATGAAGATATATTGTCAACTTTTAGAAAAGCTACTATTTAGCGGCAAGTAGATAGGATAATGCTATGGTGCCTACGCCCTTGAGCTCTATCACTGGATTGTACTCGTAAAAGCTATGTACTAACTACAACTAAACCAATGTTAATGCACAGTTAAAGAAATGGTAAAACTGAAAAAAATCATTCCTTTTGTAAATCCTACCAATACCTAACAATCCTGAGGTATTATTCTGGTCAAATTTGTTGAAGCGATTAGGGGATATTTTTATGTTATGAAGTTGTCGTACAAGCATGCAGTTCACATTGATGTTAAATGATGATTTCAGCCTCTGTACACCCACGATTCCCCGGTTACGTTTTTGGCCCATGTAACAGGTGGCGAGCCTGTTGACATCTCCGGGCACATTACCAAACTTGGAGGTACTGGGTACAGAAAATTTTACAAACGGAAAATTTAAAAATCCCAATAGAACCAGATAAAGGACTTTACACCATTATCTTTGATAACCCCCTACCCGTGAAGCGAACCCGGGACCTCAGCGTTTTAGTAGTGGCCTGCTACCACTAGGCTACCGAGGCAGTTATAAAAATATAATAATAAAACATATATCTTGACGCATTTAGAATCATCATTTGCGCTACACCCCACGCCTATGTCTGAAAAAGATACAGAACTTGGGTATATTTTCAACCCTTAATTGCAAAGGTTTAACGGCGCCGTACTCCATGATAATGTGTAATGGCGCTTTTCGGAGCTTGGTTTTAAAGGAAATTACTTCGGTAATGGAACCTGTAGGACCTGTAGGTATACAAATACGTTGGTGTAGAGAGATAATAGAGATTTCGCTCCGTAATCATTTATTTATTTATTTATTTAACTTCAATGCACACGAATAAGGCACATAAGGCGGACTTAATGCAACCAGGGCATTATCAAACCAGTCAACCTTCGGGTTGTAATGAAAAAGGAAGAATAGGTGCTGAGAGGTTACAATATATCCATATTAAGTACGTAGAGAATAAATACATAATATAAATAATAAAATAAATGAACAAAAAATAAACTGAATTCATAGATATGTAATATATAAGTATGTATATAACTATAAGAATATATATACACATATGTATATACATACATATACACATATATATATATTATATATATATATATATATATATATATATATATATATATATATATATATATATATTACACATATACATACATATATATAAAAATATAAAAATGTATAAATATAAAAAATACATAGATATATACGATGTACAAGTCATAGATTAAATAGTTTGTTTACTTTTAAATTACCAACAAACATTAACTAGCAGATTTTAAAAAGAAGTCGCGAAGCTTTCGTTTGAATGTAAATTTACTCGGAGCTTTTTTAATGTCAATAGGCAGCGTGTTCCAGAGTTTGATCGCGGTGATAGCGAAGGAATTGGACATAAAACCAGAATGGTGAGAAGGAATGTCAAGAATGAGATTAACCGAGGAACGAAGATCAAGATGGTGAGAGTCACCGAGAAATTTAAATTTACATTTGAGATAAGCAGGAGATGATGGATCGTTAAGTATAGAGAATAATAGACAGAGAATTCTTAAGGATCTTCTATGACGGATAGGGAGCCATTTAAGCTTGGAACGGTAGGAAGAAATGTGGTCATATTTGCGGAGGCCGAAAATAAATCTGATACTGTTATTGAGCAAACGATCCAATTTAGATAGAAATTCTTGAGAGAGATCGGAATAACAAACATCGGCATAATCGATTGCTGGAAAAATGAGCGATTGCACCAACAGTAGTTTAGTTTTCCAGGGAAGAAAATGTTTGAACCTATAAAGAGAACGAAGCGTGGCTGTTGTGACCTTACAAATGTTAGTGATCTGAGAGCCCCAGCTTAAGGTTGTATCCAGATATAAACCCAGGTCTTTCACCACACGTGCTAATCTAATTGGTGTGTTATTAAAAATTAAAGGGGATAAATTGTTAAGGTCCAATTTGTTCACAAAATACGTACTTCCCAAAATACACGCCTGACATTTATTGATGTTCACAGAAATACCAAATTTCTGTGACCACAATGATAACGAAAGGAGATCTTTGTTAAGTGATGAAATAGCGTAGTCCATATTTTCGTAATCAGTTTGCACATACAACTGGAGGTCATCCGCGTACAAATGGTAAGAGCATTTAAGGAAATAAGTGACAGAATTAATGAAAAGTGAAAAAAGTAAAGGAGAAAGAATACCGCCCTGTGGTACGCCTGAGGACAATTCACTCCAATCGGAGAAATCACGATCGATGCGAACCGCCTGTTGACGACCACGAAGATAAGATGAAAACCATTTCTGAACTAGTGGCAAGGTACCCAGCTTCGAAAGAATGGCAATTAGAATGTCATAGTCAACGGCATTGAATGCATTCGAAAAATCGATGAGAACCAAAACTGTTAATTTGGAATGTTCCATGCCTAACCTGACATCCTCAACAACCTTGAGCAGAGCAGTGGCAGTACTATGACCAGGTCTAAAGCCAGATTGTAATGGAGAAAGAAGGTCATGTTTGTGAATGTAATTACTAAATTGTGTATGAACTACCACCTCTAAAATTTTTGATAAAAAAGGTAAAATAGATATGGGTCTAAAATGGTTAACAAGACTGGGATTAGACATTTTAGGAAGTGGGATAACGAAAGCTTTACGCCAAACATCAGGAAATATCCCAGACTCTAAAGAAAAGTTAATGATGTGAGTAAGAGAAGGGAGAATAAAATTGATTAAAGGTAATAACATGGTTCTACCTACTCCATCACAACCATCACTTGTCTTTTAAAAGATGTTATAAATCATTTTTCGTATTTTTTATTTCCTAATATTAGAAAGACTTCGCTGTCCGTCTATCACCAGGCTGTATCTTACGAATTGTTAGGGAGTTGGAATTTTCACAGATGATTTATCTATATATTATGCCCGTTTAACAAATACTAAAAACACAATAAAATATTTTTAAGGGACCTATAAAAGAAACGAGTTTTTATTTGGTCGATATTAATAAAGGGAACTGGTAGACACTTGAAATATACACAAAATATTTAGTTATATATTCATCTATACTAGTATTATAAATAGGAAATATTTGTGTTTTTGTCTGTATGTTTGTAACGTGTTCACACAAAAAATACAGAAGCGTTTTCAAAAATTCTTTCACCATTAGAAAGCTGTATCTCTACTAAGTGACATAGATTATATTACATTAATTGCATCCGTGCGAAGCCGGGGCGAGCCGCTAGTTTTAAATATAAATAATTACACAGTCCAACGTGGAACTCAGAATTTCATACCAATTATTAATACCAATTAGTAATACATTTTTACTTCAAATTTCTCACTTAATTTCACTTGAAAAAAAGAAAATATGTTGAATAGCAATAAAGGACGCAAGGGAAGCGACAAAGTGTTTGAAGAGCAACGACCTCGTTAGAGTTCCTAGGACGTAAATAAGATTTTCAACCCCTGTAAGTACCTATCTATTGTGTCCTGTGTCACGACCAGACAATTTATTTCACAAAAAGCCAAGCTTTGTACATCTACAGAAAAGTATTTATAATTTTCGTGTTTCCATAAATCCACTATTCGTGGATTGAAAAAATGCGACTCAATTCCTATATTCGCGGCTTAAGATTTCTTTATTCGCGGATTGAATCGGTACATCGGTACATATATATTATGTCCCTATATAAAAGGTATTCGGTATCCTTTGTCAATGCGTTAAGAGATAAATAAAATAGACTTTGTTACAAGTTACAACCATGCCTATATTGTGTTTTAAAAAGCTAACGGCGTTGTTTGTTTCATTCAACGATTCCTTTGAGGTAAAGTCGTCTAGGCCGCGGTCGGTGTTTTGAGTATGTAAACAAACAGAAAATTTAGATAAAACAAACTTGTTACTCAAAACATCAAATAGGGATATTATTAAATGCGGCCACAATTGGACCATTGCATAAACCTAAAGATATGTAACTTATCAAAATGTATGGTCAAAAATTTTAATTTAACTGATTATCTGTGTTTGTTTTTTTTAATACGTCGCCTAGGAACGTATACCCTATAATTCTACATAAATTACCATTCCATATTCACGATTTCGGTATTCGCGGCATATTTACGGAACGTAAGTATACCCCGCGAATAAAGAGCTTCTACTGTATTAACAAACTTAGAGGATGACATTGGAAATATTCCGAAAGTAGGAAAAATTCCAGTAGCACTTATCTCTGGGACTGAACCTGGATCATCGTAGATGTTGTTAGCAGCTGCTACTAAACTAATAATAATAATATATTCTTTATTGTACACCACAAAAAGACATCATACATAAAGGAACCTTAACAACAATATATAACGTAGGCACAGCAGGCGGCCTTATTGCTGTTCAAGCAATTTATTCCAGGCAACCTTGTTAAAAATAATTACAAAGTAAAGGAGCCGGTAGGGTGTACTAAAATTAATATTATGTAATGTAGCAATATACAAATAAATGTCCATGTTAAATTAAATTTTATCATATACAATAAACAACGTGCGTATACGAACGAAAATGACGCAAGGATAAAAACAAATAAAGGTGAGGAGAAAGATAGATATCCAAAGGAATAAAAGGAAAGAAGAAGTAAGTAGGAACATTAAAAGTCACAAACTCAGGTAAAACTCCTTCAACTGTTTCTTAAACGTTATAATCGTTTGTGACTTTCGAATCGAAAATTAAATTCGGATACGTGATCATATTTCCGTAAACCAAATATGACCCTAATAAAAACATTTTGGAGGCGCTCAAGCTAAACTACTAAGTTCTATTACATTTTCGAAAGTACTTATTCAAGTCATTTACTGGTGGTAGAGCTTCTGTGATGGAGCTCGCAGGCGTAGGCACCACCGCATTACCTAATATACTTGCCGCTAAATGGTAGTGTTCAGCACTATCGTGTTCTGGTAATGTATGGCCCTATAATTTCCAGCACAGAGGCATAACACCTTAGGCCTCAGGAGTGGTAACGCATCTGCATTTCGCCCTTGGTCTTGGTCTTGTGTCTATAGGCTGCAGTCATCACTCAACATCAATGTGAACTGCATGCTACATGCATACATAAAAAAAAGATATGTACGTCTAACATACATAATAAACGCGAGATATTGATTTCCTCGGTTAAGTGAGATCTATTAGCATACAGCATATTTATAGCATACGAGTTTTCTATTGTCCATTTCCACGAAAGAAGGGTCGCCCTTGTTTTTACCAAGAAGCCTCAAGACGAAGCCGTATTAATAGTCTAAGATCCGAACATATATTAGGTCGACCTTCACCCATCTGTTTACTGAATGAAACATTGTTCTTATCAAATTTCATACCTAAACAAACACGTTTTGCATGTATTGCCTATCAAAATATGTTCATAGCTATCATTATTTAGAAAATGAACACCTTTCACCCATTTGTTAGCCAATCAAATGTGTTAGAAACTAAAAGTCTAAAACAATAACAATAAATAGTTAACAAATGGGCGTAACTTGAAAAATGTTTTTTTGTTTATAATTCTATGAACATATTTTGATAGGCAATACATGCAAGACGTGTTTGTTTGTGTATTGAAATTTGATAAAAACAATGTTTCATTTGATAAACAGATGGGTGAAGGTCGACCTAGATTCGAATCCCCTACTATAAAGCGCGGCTGCCGTCCATCTTAATATATATAAATCTCGTGTCACAATGTTTGTCCTCAATGGACTCCTAAACCACTTAACCGATTATAATAAAATTCGCACACCATGTGCAGTTCGATCCAACTTGAGAGATAGGATAGTTTAAATCTCAAATTATAGTCGCAATTTTAATTTATTGCTAATTATTTGTCTGTTATTATTTGACAGTCACAATTATCTGTTAACTCCAAATGATTCTAACAGATGTCGATACTTTTCGACTGGGTTGAGTAAGTAATCAATAGATGGCGCTGTTATGGTAAATCTACAAACGTGTCATATAAGTTACATTTTAACAGCATAATTACCACGTGTTGTTGACGCTATAAAATTACTTAAATTTATTTTGTACTGAACGAAATACCGTATAATTCAATTATTTCCACTTTTTAAATTTTTTGTGTTAGCATAGCCGGTCACGTCTATATATATAAAAATGCAACCCGTTTTCCTTGGTCACGGCATCACGCGTGAATGGCTTCACCGATTTGGCTAATTTTGGTTTTGAATGATTTTTGGAAGTCTAGGGAAGGTTTAAAAGGTAAGAAAATATGAAGGAATTGAAGGGAAACAGTAAAAACCACAATTTTATTTTTCCATACAAATAGTCCGTATCTATCAAACCTTTGACACCTTATTTCATTCTGAGGCAATACGAAGTTTGCCGGGTCAGCTAGTGTTTTTATACATATCAAATTCCGCCATGGAATGAAAGTGACGTCAGTTATAGCATAACTTTGGATGACAAATGTTTGTTTTATTGTTCTTTATGACAGAGGCAATAGGGTAACTTTTTTACAAGCGTTTTATCTTATTTTTCTGCTTTATACGTTTGTTTGGATCGCTCGAACCTTGCAAGTTAATTTTATATAGCTTCTTTGACAATCGCTTTATTTTCAACTTCGAAAATAATGCATCGAATAAAATATGTTGAAATTATGTATATTCAATGACGGGTTGAATAATTATATCAGAGGAGCTTGATTACGTTACGAATTCGAGTTAAAAGTTTATCTCTTTATTATTCTCCTATGTCAAAATTGTTATAACAACATTATAACTACTTGCAGTATGTTCAAAGTGTTCGAAACTTCCTGTTAAATTTTATGAGTCATCATAAAATTCCCGGTCGGTTGCGTAATTATGGAGCTTTTCAGTCGATATTACACGTTGGAGAAAAGGGGATGGAGGTGGATGGAAAACTTATTATATTAAATGTAATAATCAAAGTGTAATGTTTGATTATATTATATTATTAATTTTAAGCTTGTTTAAATTAGGGAAAATTGTAAAAATATGCCTAAGAGATATTTTTAAAAGAGCCGACTGAGTTTTTTCCGGCAAGTTTTTCTCAGATCATATTGGCCTTTGGAACTTTGCCGGTGAATGACAAAGAATGACTCTTTTTCTTTTCTTTTTACTCTTTGTTATCAGTTTGTAAAGGGGAAAAGAGACATTCTACTGATATACTTTTACATTAGTTTATTACATTTAGTTTTATCTTAGTGATATTCTTGACTTTACATATATTTTTTATCTTGTTTGACATGTATATCAATTGTTATTCGCTTTAATTTATTTTGTTTGTTTTTGACGTGTCATAAGAGGTGCCTGTCACCCTAAATGAATAAATGAGTTTCTGATTCTGATTCTGATTATTCATATAGGCATATCTTATACTTACAGCTTACATACAAACCAGATGATAACATTTTACCGATGGTAAAGTGAAACGATTTTCGCATATCGTGCATATAATTTCTACACTATTTATTTTAAAAAATATAACGACAAACATGTGAAATTTCATCACCAACTCGTACATCAAAAACTCGTTTATGTTAGAGGTCCAGTGACGGAGTTCGCGGGCGTAGAAAACACCACATTCCCTAGTCTACTTGGAGCTAAATGGTAGTGTTAAGCACTATCGTATTCAGGTCAGGTGGTAATGTACGGCCCTGTAATTCCCAAAACAGAGGCATTATACCTAAAGCAACGGGAGTGACAACGCATCTGGATGTACATAGGCTTACAGTATTACTTAGCGTAAATGTGAACTGTAGGTATGCTTGTTTGCCACTTCATGACATAAAAAATACATGACCTTTTATATGCAACATATACTTTGCAGATGATTAATATTCCCCAAAAGTGATGTACCTATAACTACTACACACACATATTATACAGTACTGTATGATATAAAGATTACAGTTATATAGTATAGCTACTATAGCCGTAACGTTTGAATTTCTAACAACAACGGTTTAGTTGGTAGCTTGACTCTAACGAAAATTGGCACTTTAACAGGTAACCAAATCGAAAAAATAATCTTTGCACACCCTTACATTTTTGAAAGTCCAATCCAACGATAAAAAAATTTTAATTAAGGTGTATCCTTTTGCCAAAAAAAAAATCAATTTCAAATAATATAGTCAAATAAAATAATATTTCAAATTTCAAGTCCTTAGTATCAATAGTGTTTGCGGACAGACATACAGACGGACATGGCGAAACTATAAAGGGTTCCTTGTTTACTACGAAACCATATGCTCTTGTTTAATCGATGTTTTCTTAAAGCTATATTCCTACTTAATGATGATACATTGCTTTCGCAGTTATTCAACTTCGTAGTAGTTAGTATGTTTTTATCCCAAATTTCCTATTCAACACGAGTAGTGTTGCACAAGATTTGATGAAATCCCTCTCTTTCAAGGTCAGACCCAAAATCCGGGTGTTGAAGGCCAAGGGTGGATCGATATCGCGGTGAGAGTGTAACTATTTTACGTAACATTTTTAAAGGTAAACTACCGACCTGGGAACACTTGGATTTTTTTTCTCAAACGATATTGTGATTGTAGCTCCGTGGTTACAGTTGCTTCATGTCGTTATGTTTGTTTGAGGACGCAAAATTCTGAAACAATATACAATAGAATAAAGACTTGCAGAAATAATGACAAATAAGCAAATTCCTGAATATAAATGGAAATGGATTCGGATGAACATAACTGATCTAAGTTGGACAAGTTGCTTGAGTAGGTACTATCCTAAAGTAGGTAGCACTTAGTCAAGTAGGTCAAGACTTTGAAAACTTTTTTTTTTAAAAAAAAACTACATTTAGATAAATACTATGTAAAATAAGCACGGGAGGTATCTCAGGACGTGATATCCGCCACTCCACACTGTCTGCCTGCACCGTGAGAGACTAGGCACGAACATACATACATACTATATAGTTACCAGTTAGTGGACTTTATATTACGATTGTGCTTATACTCTAAAATACTAGTCTATCACCGGTGCACCGGATCTACCACCATCAGAAGCAAAATAAGTCAGGTCAAACAGAAATGTCTTAGTATGTGAAGCAGTAGTCAAGCCTGAGTTCAGTGGCTCGAATTGTATTTAGTATGAGAAAGTATATATATACCTAGGTAGTCTAGACTAACCCGCCGTGTCTATTGCAAACAAGTATGCTGTTCGAATCACGGAATATCTATTCCGTGGTTCGAATGGATGGTAACGATACAAAGATTAACTATCACAGAGTTAAATCTAATTAGACCTCTGCACTTTGACTTCTTACACGTATTTGCATTTTGGTAAATAAGCGAAAAGAAGGAGCTATCAGTGGCAAGCGAACACACAATACTTTACTGGTGGTAGAGTTTCAGTGTAGGACCTCGAGGGCGTTGATACCACCACATTAAATATCTATCTGTCACCAAATAGTAGTGTTTAGGACTGTCGTGTTCCGGTAAGATGGTAATGTATGGCGCCGTAAAAATAAATAAAAATCTCTGGTTTTTGTGTAGATGTTAATAAGCTGCAGTCGTCACATCCACGTAAGCTGCAGGCTTGTTTGACACCCCGTTACTTATAAAAAATGTCAGTATCAGTGCAGACTGCAGACGATTAGTAAAATCGATTCGTGTACCCCAGGCCTCACTTCTGGCGCCATATCGGGCAAGGATACAAGGTAATTTTGATTCAGTGCCAAGATCTTGCAGGCAGTGAGATGTAGGATGAATATTTCAAGTAACCGCTCATGTAACTGCATTGCAGATGTTGCAAAACCACAACTGTGATATAATATAAATATAAATGGTAGTGTTCAGCACTACCATACCGTACGGGCCTGAAATTTTCAGCACAGAGGCTCATACTTTAGGCCTCCCTCGGGAGTGGCAACGCATCTCCATTGAAAAAATACCTAATCCCAAAAATCCCAAAAAAAATACCTAAGTATTATCATAGTTTATGTCTGGCGACTATACACTCGTAATAACACTTTCAATGACCAATTGTTCAAGTCCCACCTGAATCAACCTTAACCAGAAATGTCGGACCAACAATGGCTGAATTTGGACTCTGTTAACTTTTACCAACTAATTAAGAACTTTAGCCAACCAGCCAATAGTATTTAAAGTGCCGGCAGCTGTTAGTCTTTCGGCGGTCTTGATGGAAACGTATTATAACTGACATTCTTAGTTTAGTATGCTCTTAGGTTTTAGCATTGAAATCAAAAATATAAATGAGATCATTTATAGAGAGAGAAACTGTATTCTATGTATGTATCTTCACGCCAGGTCCCTAACGGGGTAGGCAGAGAGTGTAGAGCGCCAGATATCCCGGTTCTGACAAACCTCTCGTGCCTCGTCTACTTTCATCATTCTCTTCATACATGCACGCCGATTCCTAATACTTTTGATCCCACTATCAGACAGAACTCGACCTATTTGGTCATGGTAGGTCAGTCTTGGTCTTCCTGGGCCTCTGCAACCATCCACATTCGCATTGTATATCTGTTTAGTCATTCGCTCATTCGACTGTATTCTATAAAGATTTAAAATAAAATACGCTTACACTCACAGCCCCACAGCAGGTATAAACCTGTGTCGTGTGTGCCGTTGTACACATACAACACATACACAAACATCCAGACCCGAAACAAATATCTGTAGGCCATACAAATATTTGTCCCGGTGCGGGTATCGAACCCGCGACCCTTCTCTGACACCGCTGGACTAACCGGGTCGTCAAAACTAATGTAATAGCTTTTCTCTATTAGATATTTAAAACAATATCTTATAGAGAAAAGCTATAACAGCCTTAAATATTTTTTTAAAGATAAATAATTAGAAGGAAAATAAAATATTACAATATTTAAATACATAATTATGGTACTAAGATCTACTTTGAAACATTATTATTTTGAAATTGTTTAACAACCAAAAATGTTTTTCATAATTTAATTATGATACAATTTGTATACTTTTAAGTATAGCCCTCTAGGACAGTATTAATGGTGACATTGCATTAATTTGTTTTAGGATTTTCTCGCGTACACAATACTCCCTCTTCAAAACTTCCTCTCTTACCTTCCCCTTCTACTCTAAAGTAGGTCAATACAAGTTCTATTCACTATGGCGTGAAATCTTACTGTTCCAAAATATTGTTCGAAGTAATATTGATTTTCTCTGTAGGTATATTTCGAGAAAGATGATTAAATATTCAAACATAGATACCGTTGCTCCGTTAATTCTTAATCTATTTCTTATTTCAATGTCAATAGTGTTTTTACCTCAAACTAAAGGTAAATGAAGGTGTTAATAGATGTTACTAGCTGTTGCCCGCGGCTTCGCCCGCGTGGATGTCGTTTTATAATCCTAAATTTTCTTTGCTATAAACCTCACGGAGCCCAAGACCTTTCCAACGAATGCAAAACCGTGGAAATCGGTTCGTGCGTTCTGGAGTTATAGCGTCAGGAAGGAAAACCCGACTTATTTTTATAGATGTTATATATATATATAATATTTCCAGAATGAGTCGATTGTTTTAATAAAACTTTCACCAATATTTTGTACAGATTTTTTTTTGGAGGTGACATAGATTATATTAGTCTGTATGCTTACGGGATTTTTAATTAAATCTTACTGGTGATAGAGTTCTAAATATAAGAGCATGAGGGCGTTGGCATTTCCTAATCTATCTGCCGTCAATAGTGTTGAGCACTACCGTGTCCCGGTTAGATGTTAATATATGGCCCCGTAATAAAAATCACAGAGACATAACAACTTAGGTACCAGGGGTAACAACGTATCTGTATTTGACCTCTGGTCTTTGCCTGGATGTCTCATAGGCTGCAGGGGCAACTGCATGCTTGTTTGCCACTTTCATTAGGTACATTATAAAGTTGAACTCTTACGATCGACAACATATTAGTAGACATATATATACAATTTTTTTTTCAAAAAATAATTTATTTAAAACTTGATTATATGTAATTATTTTCACGCTTGGTCCCTAACGGGGTAGGCAGAGAGTGTGGAGCGCCAGATATCCCGGTCCTGACACACCTCCCGTGCCTCATCTAGGTACCTTCATAAATACCTCCCTCATTAATCGTCTTATCAAGAACGAATTCTGAAACTGAGTCGTTATCGTTTTTTTGCTTAACTAGAAAAATTGGCTATGATCGAAGTAGTCCTATTAGGCTATTACAACCCTAATCCTAATTACGAAAATAGATGCTTGGAAAATAGGGTTGTTCATAAATATCGACATATTCGATATATCGAAATATCGATATTATTATTTCGGAAGGACAAGTTCCACGTTGGGCCCGTACCTTATACAATCAAAAGATAGAAAAAAATACGTAGAATCATGGAAAAACACTCAAAAAGTAATTTGTTCATTTTTGTATGACAACAATATGTCACCATATTGCTACTATGACATTCTTGTTTTTTAAATATACTTACGACATAAATTGAAGGTATAATAAACTATTTGAATAGCTGAAAATGATTTAGTAGTTTATGCTTCTTCTCTCAATATAGCGTACAAGTTGCGGGGCCAAGCTCCATACATTGTGGAACGTCTCTTTTCCATATGTAAACACATTTTTTTTTTGGATCATATTATTAAATAATAATCATAATAAATAAAATACGATTACACTCACAGCCCCACCGTAGGTATAAATGTTGTGGGTGCCGTTGTACACATACCATAGGCCATACAAATATTTGTCTCGGTGGGGATCGAACCCGCGATCCTTCGAATCAAACAGTCATCTCACACCGCTCGACTAACCGGGTCGTCATGGTTATATCGATAGTTCGATATTGAAATGTAGATATCGACACTCGATATTTTTTTACATGAGTTTTTATTTCTTCTCGCCAATTATTTAAATTACAACATTATCGTAAACTCAATTCTGTATTATATTTATAATTGAAATTGTTTAACAGTTATAAACTTGGTAACTTATTATTACCCATTTTGGAATACGTCCGATATAACTAACTAATATAAATAACTAACGAATAAACTATAACGATATTTCTTATCGGTATATCAAACTTCGATAAGTACTGATATGTTTAAAAGTATCGAATGTGGCAAATTAAATATTTTAGAAAATGTCAACAGCCCTATTGGAAAATTATATTCAGAAGACAGTAACCATAAAAACCCAATAACGTCCACAAAACACAATCCGGATAATGAGAGAATCGGTTTACATAGATAGCTACGTTGTAGGAATACGTTCCAACATTTGGTATCAGTTGTAAAAGAAATATTTGGCTGATGAAGATCGAATACATCTGAAGCTTTGTAAGCTATAATCTGAAATATTCTTCATGAAAACAGTACAGATTTTTCACTTATTATACTCGTAAACATCCAATCCATGATCTTTTTCTTAGAAATAGGTGATATAAAGAGAAAACTTGTATAGGTATTATGCGTATATTAGAATTAAGAGGGGTTGTTTTTCTCTGCCTCACAGTAATAATTGTTATGTTAAAAGTACCTATCAGCACTACTTATTGAAAAAACATTATTTATTTTTAAATGCCGTTACATTTGCAATCTATATATATAAAAATCAATGCCACTTTTCGTTGTAGTTTTATAACTCAAGAACCGAACCGTACCTATTCAAAACAAATGTTTAGGCTTTGTTCGGAGTCGTTAGTAGATGGTTTATGTGAAGTTTGTACAAATTCGGTGGAGCGGTTCTTCATTTTTGTAACAAATGAATTCAATAAATGACGGATCATTTTGTAAATAGCAGTAGGTAACATTGCACCCATGCGTATCCGGGGCGGGTCGCACTAGCTACTTTTAAAGCTAATTGCACATAAATAACAACAGAAAGTGTGAATAATACTATTACAACGGGATGTAGTTATTCCTTCAGCAAAATTATAAAAACATTCATTTCTATTTTAACACAGAGCTCCGATGACGGAGCTCAGACGCAACTAAAATGCTGCCAGAATACATAATAAGTTGGGTTTTATTTATTCGACAAAAATACGCAGACATGGAGGTTGAGGCGAGAAGGTCCTGTCTATTCTATATCAGGGTTGCTACAGTTTTTCCAGCCACATTCAGCTTAAAAAAATGCAGTAATTATAAATTTTATTCATAACGTACATTAAAATATTTTTCAGGAGTATACAAAAGAAAATTATTGCAAATTTTGATAAATTGCATACTTTTATGAGTACAGCCAAAAACTACAAAATACCCAAAAGCCTTTACGCGTTTTATCTATTTGAATCGAAAAGGTCCTGTATATTTTTATGTTCCGCTAGGTTTTATTGTATTGGTGATGTGGTTTAATCGTAAAAAGATTTCATACAGAGAGTATCTTTACTGTTACGCATACATAGTATAAAAGATGTGAAGTACCAGAGCGTAATTAAGTATAACAGAATGTAGTCAAACAGAAAAATGACTGACTGATGACGGAGTTCAGGCGCAACAAAAAATGTTGCCAAAATACACAATCAGTTGAGTTTTATTTTTTGGACAAAATGCGGATATAGAGGTTGAGCGAGAACCTAGGTACCGACAAACATAAACATTATTAAAAGTTTGAACGCAATTGCTCAGCGAATTGTCTGTAAACTTCAACTTACAGCTCAAATCCATGACGATTCTTTGAAGCTGTGCATTGTAGGAGAGTTCTTTACTTTCAATTATTTATGCGTCGTCAGAGATAAAGGAATAATATATATAAATAAAAATGCAACCCGTTTTCCTTGGTCACGGCATCACGCGTAAATGGCTGGACCGATTTGGCTAATATTGATTTTGAATGATTTTTGGAAGTCCAGGGAATGTTTAAAAGGTAAGAAAATATGAAGAAATTGTAGGGAAATAGTAAAAACCACCATTTCATTTTCCCATACAAATAGTCAGTATCTATCAAACCTTTGACACATGTCATATTTTTATTCTGAGGCAATACGAAGTTTGGCGGGTCAGCTAGGTTCTTTATAAAAATAAAATAAAATACGCTTACACTCACAGCTCCACATTAGTTATTATATAAACCTGTGTCGTAGATGCTGTTGTACACATAAAACACATACACAAACAGACAGAAACAAACAATCTGTAGGCCATACAAATATTTTTTCTGGTGCGGGGATCGAACCCGTGACCCTTCGAATCAAACGTTGGTTTCACACCGCTGGACTAACCGGGTCGACAAACTGTCGGGCGTTGTAGACAGCCCTATTCGTCTGTGGCACGTAGATATGTCTTCTCTGATTACCTAAAGAAACTTGCCAGACGCGACAGGCGGTACTTGGGAAATGTTATTTAAAAACAGGCTCCAATGTGATTTTTTTTATGTCATGGAATTGCTTAACTATCATACAACTAGTGTTGCCAGGTGTCCCGATTTGCGCGGGACGTCCCGATTTTCAGGGCTCTGGGGACTCGTCCCGATTAGCACCTGATCGGGACGTTAAATGTCCCGATAAATCAATCATCATCATTACCTCAACCGAAAGACGTCCACTGCTAGACAAAAGCCTTTTAAAAGATCAATCGTCTTTGGGACCCGAGGCTTTTGATAAATCTATAAATTAATTAATATCTTTTGGCTTGCTTTTTTACTGTTTCGATTTTTACCCCTGGATACCGATTTATTTTATCTACTGTCCCGATTTAAAACAAATCGGACCTGGCAACACTACAATGATGGCAAGTGAATACTGTATGCTTATATTAAAAACCAGGGATTGTAACGTAAATGCGTTGTCACTCCTGAAGCTCTATAAGGTATGCTGTGCCGGGAATTACAAGACCTTACATTACCCCTAGACCGGAACACAATTTCGCTGAATTGTAAATTTAGCGGCAAGTATATTAGGTAATGCGGTTTCAACGTGCAAGAGCTCCGTCATTGGAGCTCTATCACCATTAAGCAAACATTTTTATAAAATGTCTAGAGATTTGCACAACTGCAATTAAAACTGAACGACAAGCTCCGCAATCTGAGATTGCGCAGAGACATCGGGAGTCTATGCGTATTTTATCGTCTCTACACTGGTGAGTGCTCTGATGAACATTTAGATATGGTGCCACCGTCTCATTTATTATTGTTATCGCATTGAAGCGCGCATGGCCCAGCGGCTGGTGTAGATCGTAAGCGATCTGCTCGGTTAAGCAATACGGGCGCGATCGGGTAGTGTGATGGGTGACCGCTAGTGGCAAATTAAATGCGCGTTTCCGTGCTTCGGAGGGCACGTTAAGCCGTCGGTCCCGGTTGCTATCGATGGATAGCAGTCGTTAAACCTTGTCGGAGGCCTTATGGACGGTTTGAAAACATCCGACAGTGGGTTGGCCACTAACCCACCCACCTCCACCAATCCGCATTGGAGCAGCGTGGTGGAGTAAGCTCCAGGCCTCCCCCCAAAAAAGGGGAGAGACTCCTGCCCAGCAGTGGGACGTATAATGGGTTGCCATTATTATTATTTATTATACTCGCTGAAGGGAGAAGTTCCATTTTCATTTCTGCCTAGATCGTGTCAATTGTGGTTCGAACTTCCCTCTGAGGTGTTCCCTCATTGCTTAAATATGGGGTTCTTCGAAAACGGCGTCAAAAGAGTCCTTCAATGCTGGCAGAGCGTTGGCAACTCAAACAACTCTCAACTGGTGTTGTAAATGGCCCGGTTGCTTGTCTGTCAACCTAGAGACATAAAAGAGGACTCACTTTATGAAATCCTGAGTACCTATTGAATGCCACTATGAAACTTAATATTGAAATGGACACAATGATTGAAAGTTGTTAGCGGCGAAAGTTAATTTCACGCGAAATAGACTTCCAACGCAAATATTTAAACAACCTGTAGCCTAGTGACTTTTGACTTAAGTACAGGAAAGTTTCATCTCTCAAAGAGCGAAAACGACAATAAATTGACAATGGCAATTATAAGATTAGCTATTTTTCACTTTCACGGGTGTATTAATAAGGAAAATTGACTGGAATTCTCTTCAGTTTTTTCTTCTTTCATTTTTATTTTCGACTAGCTGACCCGGCAAACTTCGTATTGCCTCAGAATGAAATAATGTGTAAAGGTTTTATATATTCGGACTATTTGTATGGGAAAACGAAGTTGTGTTTTTTACTATTCCCCTTCAATTTATTCATATTTTGTTACCTTTTAATTAAACCTTTCCTGGGCTTCACCTTAACTTTAACTTTAGTTTTGAATTATTTCTGATTCAAAACTAAAGTTAACCAAATCGGTAGAGCCGTTCTCGAGTTTTATTTAGCGAGACTAACGAACAGCAATTGATTTTTATATATATCTCATGGTAACGCATCTGCATTTTGACCTCGGACTTTGTGTGGGTGTGTGTAGGCTGCAGTCATCACTTAACATCAATGTGAACTGCATGCTTGTTTGCCACTTCCATTACATTAAAAAAAAAACATTTATTATGCTCGGGCTATACTTGTCACTATTGTTGATGTCAATGCTGGGCAACGCGATAAGAGATCTACGTTTGGCAGGCGGATTGGCGATCGCAGTGACGGTAGTTTTATCGCGAGATACTGCGGCCCATCCCGCGTTGTTATATTTAGTACCGTCCTATTAGAATGGTTTAATCGCCATTGTTAGGTTGACAGACTGGGTGGACGGGTCGTCACGTCTCGACACCACCAATGTAATAATAATGGCAACCCATTATACGTCCCACTGCTGGGCACGAGTCTCTCCCCTTTTTTGGGGGGAGGCCTGGAGCTTACTCCACCACGCTGCTCCAATGCGGATTGGTGGAGGTGGGTGGGTTAGTGGCCAACCCACTGTCGGATGTTTTCAAACCGCCCATAAGGCCTCCGACAAGGTTTAACGACTGCTATCCATCGATAGCAACCGGGACCGACGGCTTAACGTGCCCTCCGAAGCACGGAAACGCGCATTTAATTTGCCACTAGCGGTCACCCATCTCACTACCCGACCGTCCCGACCATCACTTAACCGAGCAGATCGGTTACGATCTACACCAGCCGCCGGGCCATGCGCGCTTCAACTACTAAAGTACCTAATAAACACCAAAAAATATTCACCCCCAGTGTTTTATAAAAATTGGAGGTTACTCACGTTTTTAACCAGGTAATAGGATGAAAAGAATTTTGGAAACTTCTTAAATATTAAGGCCGGTTCCAGAATAGTTAAAGCGACTTAAGGTGATCTTACAAGGTCTTATGGGAACAGTAGTGCGTTCGGAAGTTAGCAAGCGGCAGGTAGTGGACCGACTCTACGCATTATGGCACTTAAGGGAGTTGGATATTTATTACTGGAGTAGTGCGGGTTTATTGTGGTGATCTTTGTAATTAAGCCTGTATTTTGTGAAATGCCCGTGATTGTTGCGGTAAATTAAGAAATTGACTAGTCGTTTTAGTATTGAAACATACATAACATATGTGTAGATATGTTAGACAACATCATATAAAATTAATTCACCTCCAACATCACATTGAAATTGCTTAAAGAATCGCTTATATGATAAAGTCTTTTAAAAATATTTGTTTTTGAACTGCCATCTTGGAAACCACGGGAATGACAACGATTAAGAAAATGGTACCAATTGAGGTGAAAATTCCTTCCTTTGCATTAAATCGACCCTTTTAGGGAACGGACAGTTGGTATACATGAGACCTTTTATCCGAACACTTCCTGCCATCCCTAGCTTACTTTTGGCGACCATAAAATAAAATAAAAAAATAGATATTTATGAGTATACATAGTGTGTATATCAGGGACCCAAACAAGCACGTGTAACGAAAATAAATTATTTTTTTATAGAAAGGCCTTTAGAGGATGAATTAAAAAAAAAAGTATTGCAAACTAGATTGTATGATATATAACATTTAAGGTCTAAATGTGAGGATTTCAGACCAACATTTTTAATAATTTTAAAATAAATACTTTTTAAGTTATTTAATTTATTGTATTTCCTAACCTTCTTATTTCTAATACCAGAAAGCCTAAAATTTTGAGAAAATATCTTTATAAGATTAAGAACTATAGATTACAGGCATACCTATGAGAAACTATATTATTAAGGGAAACGTAAAATAAAACGAGAAAAAAATTGTACAGAACCCTGACAACGTGAGTCCGACTCTTCGTGTCTAATTAAACCATGCAGATGGAGAGGAAAACAGCTCGTTACAAACAAGAGTCGACCAAAAGCAATTTTGCCTGTCACCAACACAAAACGTCCATAAACACTTTAGTGTTACATGTTTAAAATGCATTACCTAGGTACCTACTGTAGACCACGTGTAAGCTAATAGCGAATGCGGGAGCTGAGTAAATTAAATTGCTATGTTGTCTAGACCGTTTTTTCTACAAAAACGTTAAGTTGGCCTACATTCCACAATTTTAGCACCTGGACTGGTGATATAGTATGTTATTTTAATGGTTTTATTATCTCTATTATATCCGTATGTATGTACCATGTATACGTATTAGTACAATTATCTATTATCTATCTATCTATCTACATAATACAAAAATCAATTGCTGTTCGTTAGTCTCGCGAAACCTCGAGAACGGCTTTACCGATTTGGCTAATTTTGGTTTTAAATGATTTTTGGAAGTCCAGGGAAGGTTAAAAGGTAAGAAAATATGAAGAAATTGAAGGGATATAGTAAAAAAACTAGCAAGAACACAAAAACTTATTCAACGCGTACAGAACGCATGTGCCCGTTTCTGCTTTGACATTTCGCCGAGGGCTCATGTTAGCCCATATTTAAACAAACATGGTCTGCTCAAAATTAAACATCGTCGTAAATTACATTTAGCAACAATGCTTTTCGGCGTAATAAAAAATAAAACCCCAGCATATCTCTTTGAAAAATTATCTTGGGCGTCTAGTTATAAACACTCTGGGTCTCGTAAGTGCGCACCTCACCTTTTAACATTCTCACATAGTTCAGCCGCTTTTCGAGGAAGCTTTCGTTATGCCGCTACTAGATGTTGGAATAATATCCCACCACCATTAAGGGACCTAAAAAGTATTAATAGTTTCCGACTTAAACTTTTAAAAAAAAATTGAATATAGTTCAAAAAGAACAGGAAAACCTAAGGCATGACACCAGTGCAATTTAAGTTGATATATGAACTATGGACTATGATGTGTATACGTTTACGTATACTTATTAATGAGAAGATGTAGTCTGGAAATAGATGTAATTTATTCATATAGTACTTTTTTTTTCTTTTCTTTTTTTATAAAAACCTTAAACAAATTATCGTACAAGGTACTTATTTGCTAACATTGTATTTTTATTTTCTCTCCTTTAATTTTGTTTCTTTTTTTTTGTAACAATTCATTCATTGACTGTAGATGTTTTAACATACATATATTTTATATCTGTATTTCTACTTGAGAAAAGTTGGAAGATGTGCTTTTTTTACCAAATTTTGTTTTTTTCGCTTTTAATTTGCTTTATTATGTAAAATTGTTATTGTTAAGACTCTTATTTATCTTTAACGTTGCTGAAGTACGGAAGACCAGCGCCGGTCGTTTTTCTTTTCGACCAGCACAATGCTGAGTTAGGACCAGTTTGTAGAAATGCACCACTATGGATCATATTGATATTACATTGTAAATTTATACCTACGATAGTGTGCAACATTGTTACAAATAAACGCTTTTTATTATTTATTTATTATTATTAATAAAAACCACAATTTTATTTTCCCCTACAAATAGTCCGTATCTATCAAATCTTTGACACATTATTTAATTGTGAGGCAATACGAAGTTTGCCGGGTCAGCTAGTAAATTATAGATTTGACATCCGTGGTTCACTCACGAAGCTGCGTTGTGTCGTCGATGACTCACGCTAAGGTTCCTGTTGAAAACCAGCGTCAGGTACCTCGTGTATGAAGTTACATGACATTTGCTGAACAGGACACCTCTTTGGCAACCGTGCGACACATATTAGTGATGAAACAAATATATTTTTTTAGGCAAAAGGCTAAAAATTTAAACTCTCCTTCAGCTATTTCTCCGCGTGCCGCTTACAAACGGTCCTGCTTCAAATTGTTATTACTGGGCAATCTAACCGGAACACGATAGTGCTGAACACTACCATTTGGCGGCAGATACAATGGATAATGAGGTGATGCCTACGCCCTCCATCCAGGCATTGTCTGAAGGTCAATCAGGGGTCTGTTGAAAAAAAAAATTCGGAGCACGACAATGTATTTTTGAATTTCACTGGTGGTAGAGTTCCAAGTGTAGGAGCTTGAGGGCGTAGGCACCATCGCATTACCAAACATATCTACCGCTAAATGGTAGTGTTCGGCACTATCGTGTTCCGGTTAGATGGTAATGTATGTTCCCGTAATCACAGAGACATGACACCTTAGGTCTCAGGGGTGGCAACGCATCTGCATCTTGACGTCTGGTTTTTTGCATGCTTGTTTGCCGCCTTCCTTACATAAAAAAAACCTGCCTGCTCCATTCTTGCATTCCGTTAGCAATAATGTTAAGTATGTTATATGCTCCTTATGGACTTATTACACGACTCGGTATTCAGGGTCCGGGAGAAAGGTTGGACGTGGCCTCGCACCGGGTTGCCGCTTATTACACTATCCGGTTGACAGGGCCCTAACTTAGTCACAGTACAAATATGAACAGTATGGAAACTACGTACAATACGTTGAAATGGCACAATCACACAAACATGCGCATCGACGAGGCCCCTAAGCGGTTCTCGTGGTGCTGCAGCACCGAGTCACTCACTACTCGAGCGTCGATTCGCATGTTTGTGTAAGTGTGCCGTTTTGAACGTTTTGTACGTAGTTTACATACTGTTCATATCTGTACTATGTGTAGTTAGGGCGTTATGCTGATCGGGCCGCTCCGGTAATTAGGGACTCTAACTCCCTAAATGTTACATTACCCTGACCCTTGCTATCGGACCCTGAATACCGTGCCATGTAATAAGGCCATTAACCTATAATGTAAGCGGCCGGGATGTTATGGATGGCACAAAGAATTTTTAAGCCCACGCATAAATCTCTTCGTGGCCCGTTCTTTTTCCTTGTTACTTTTGACCTTGTAACGACATAAAAGGGACAAAGTTTTACAAAGTCTAATAAATTTTCGTCACAAGTTTTATTTTTAAACTATAATAGCGAGTGGGGCGAGTGTAATAAAGAACGGCAAGTTTTGCATATTTGAGTATTATTTTTTTGTAAATCGTAACTACACATTACTTTCTATTCTAGTAATGGTTTAACTGGTAGAGAACGCTCTTAGCGTTAAGTGCGCCATTTGTAACAATATTGTATGTGTATTGTGATAATAAAGACTTCATAAATAAATGAAAATAAATCTTATTAGATTTTTTATAATTCGAATGTTAAATCTATACTAATATTATAAAGCTGAAGAGTTTGTTTGTTTGAACGCGCTTATCTCAGGAACTACGGATCCGATTTCAAAAATTCTTTCAGTCTTAGATAGCCCACTTATCAAGGCTATAGGCTATGTATCATCACGCTGTGACAAATAGGGACGGAGCAGCTCGGGCGAAGCCGGGGCGGTTCAATAAAATGTTAAATGTTGTTCCGCGAAATTAACGTTCTACCAAATTTTCAAGGTTGATATTTTTGCTCTATGAAGAAGGAATCCAAGAATGATAGAATATTACTTTTATTCAATACTCAGAACTGTGGTGCGATCTATAGAAATTATAGTCAACTTCGTTATTGCTATCAATTTTTCATGTCAGTTTGTTAAACCTTAAAAGCAATAACGATAATCTATCATTATCACTTGTTTATCACCTACGAAAGCAAGAACACAAGAACGTCAGTCAAATTGTCTCTGTTGCTTTTAAAGGAGGTATAAATTTAAAAGTCGGAAGCCTAAACAATTTTTTTCAAGGATTTTATTGCTTGGCGTGCTTCGCATGGCTAATATGTATACTCGTGCCAAATCCTATCCTTGTACTAAGTATAGCTTTCTAGTATAGGTACCTATCTACGTCATAACCTACAAACATAGCTGCGGACAGAACAGATGGACTAACGGACATGGCGCAACTATAAAAAGGGTTCCTTGTAGGCTACGGAACCCAAAAGCAGAATAAAATAAATATTTAAGTAGAGCATATTATTATACTCTCCTAGAAAATCTCTCTCTCTCACTCTCTCTTTAAAAATTTAATTATCACATGTGCTATTAATTTTTTTTTACAGATTATGATACGGATCCTTTGGAGCGCGAGTCCGACTCGCGCTTGGACGATTTTTTTATAACATACAGATATGAATTACAAGCTAACCTTGCCAAAGGTAGACCATAGACTAAATGAAAAACCGACGGCAAAGTTGATTAGCATTTATATTTCAGCAATAGCGTAGTACAAAAATATTGTAATATCCCATCGTTTCCACGAAACTCGTAATATGAAAGAACAGCGTATTTTGTATTCAGCCTATAAAATGCAAATCGGGCTCACAGGCTAAGCATTTGTTATGTAATAAAAACGCAGGGCAATTGTATCTCATAAGAGTGTTATACTCGTACGTATCGCGAGTTGTATATTTAGAAAAGTCGTGAGTTTATGACGTAAAGAAAGGCACTTCTGTAATTTGACTTCATCCGAAAGACGTCCACTCGACAAAGCCTTCCCCTAAGGCGTCGACAAGAGTGCTGTGTTATTATGGGAGAATATGCGGAGTATGGTAGAGCTCCAGTGACGGAGCTCGCGGGCGTAGGCACCACCCCATTACCTAATATACTTGCCGCTAAACCGCTACCATGTTCAGCACTATCGTGTTCCGGTCAGGTGGTAATGTACGGCCCTGTAATTTCCGGCACAGAGGTATAACACCTTAGGCCTCAGGAGTGGTAACGCATCTGCATTTTGACCTTGGTCTTTGTGTGAATGTCTATAGGCTGCTATCATCACATAACATCAATGTGAACTGCATGCTTGTTTGCCAATTCTATGACATAAAAAAAAATGCGGATAGGCGCATTTGCAATCACAGTGGCAGTAGTTTTATCGGAGACATCGGGTAGCTGCTGTTCATCCCACGTTATAACAAGCGTCAGTAATAAATTCATTAACAGCTCATATTAACTGTTACTTTTCTACCCTTCCTCACAATTTGATTGTGAAAAGGTAGAAAAGTAACAAATAAGATTGCTAATTATCTACATATACATAAAAATCAATTGCTGTTCGTTAGTCTCGCTAAAACTCGAGAACGGCTAAACCGATTTGGTTAATTTTAGTTTTAAATTATTTTTGGAAGCCCAGGGAAGGTTTAAAAGGTAAGAAAAAATGAAGAAATTGAAGGGAAATAGTAACAACCACAATTTAATTTTTTCATACAAATAGTCCGTATATTTCAAACCTTTCACACATTATTTCATTGTGAGGCAATACGAAGATTGCCGGGTCAGCTAGTATTATTATAATTAGCTTGACAAGGAATGTACACAGTAGATGTTCCTAAAATTCAAACCAAACGTTTCGGCTCTACGTTTATAATGCGAATAGCCAAGGAATGGAACAGCCTGCCGAATTCGCAACAGCAAGTCTTTAATTATGAATTCGTCTATTTTACCTCTGCCTACACTCCACCAGGGAATAAACCATGTAATAATGTTACATCTGAATGAGAAATCAAGGTAAAGTTATAAAGTTAATTGTTTAAAGTTTTAATTACACTTCTGAAGTCACGAACAGCTTAAGGCGTACACATTGCAGCGCATCACAGACAAGAAGTTAACGCCTCAAGGGAAATTTTATTTGGTTTAAACTCCCCTTGGGTCCCTCGTTTTAAATTGTGCTTTGTTCGTACTCGTTTTTGTTTTATTTTATAAATATTCGGTTTAAAAAAAGTAATGCCTATGTTAATGTGTGAATCCTACATCCTAATTTAAAATTATTGCATCATCATAGAACCCCGGAAGGTGATGATATTTTCAATAATAATTTATTTAAAACAAGTCTACGAAATATAGTAATATCTTTATCTCTTATTTTGATTCATAAGGAAACCTCTCGTTTTCAGCGCTTCAACAAACAAAATTTAATTATTTTTTACCGGTTCAATTTCCGAACTTACAATATTTTGTTTCATTTGATTATACGACGGCGCGGCACGTATAAAAGAAACGAAGTAAAGCATTTGCGATTATAATTAACTAGCTGTTGCTTGCGGCTTCGCCCGCGTGGATGTCGTTTTATAAATAACTAAGTACCCTATTTTCTTCTCAAAGTACCAAATTTCATTAAAATTGATTGAAGTAAAACTATTTTTACGGATTTATCTCGCGTATATTAAACTAAAATGATTTTTAAAATCAACCCGACGTTTCGGTCGCTTTTCAGCTTCCGTTTTCCCGGGCAGACTGAGGTGACATTTGTCTGACAGAAGTTTGAAAAATTATATGTAGCTACCTCCATCGATTTCGTAAACGCCTTGCGTAGCGTTCAGGATTAACACAATAATTACTTATGGTATCTTGAGGTCTTGCAGACTGCTGCGGCTGGGATTTAATCTTGCTAAGTATAGGATCCCATGATGTTGATAATCGCCATCCATCTTCTCTATTGAAATTTGGGTGTTTTTTAATTTCAATAGCCTCGCGTACCATTCGTGGAATGGGTTTGTGTTCTCTAGCGAGTATTTGAATTTTATCAAACCGGATGTAATGGTTCGGCTTATCCGCTATGTGTTCACAGACTGCAGACCTCCCTGTTCTTCGGTTTTTGACATCAGCAATGTGCTCTTTAACGCGGGTGGATACAGCTCTCTTCGTTTGACCAATATATGAGAGTCCACAATCACAATCTAATTTATAAATGCCAGAATTTTGTAATGGAATATTACTTTTAATGGGTCTTAAATACTGATGAATCTTTTTATATGGTTTGAAAACTGTTTTAATGGAATTCTTTTTTAAAATGTTGCTGATTTTATCTGTGACACCCTTAACGTAAGGTAGTATGGCTGGTTGTCGTTCTACTGTAGGTGGTTTCACGCGGCCTCTGTGACGGACGGGTGGTACATGGAGCTTGTTGTTATGTAGCACCTGGCGTAGGTGCTTCAGCTCCCCCTGAAGATGGTGGTCGTCACAGATGCCTCGTGCTCTCTGAAATAGAGATGAGCCAACGGCAGATAAATGTGCCGGGTGATGGTGTGATTCACCATTAAGGTACCTATCAGTATGGGTAGACTTCCTAAACACAGTGTGACTGAGTGTGTTATTGGTTTTTCTAATTAATAAAGTATCTAAGAAGGCTAATTTATTGTCCTGTTCCAATTCCATAGTGAATTTGATTTTATGGTGTATGGAATTGAGATGTGAAAGAAAAACAGAAACATTATTGCTATCCAATATGGTGAATGTTAGTTTAATATAGTTTAGTTTAAGTTATAGTTATAGTTTAGTTTAATATACGCGAGATAAATCCGTAAAAATAGTTTTATTTCAATGAGTGTAGCTCGCGAAAACCTAAGAACATTCATTAAAATTGGTTTAGACGTTTGGACGTGAGAAGGTAGCAGACAGTCAGGCCGAGTTACTTTCGCATTTATAATAAGTAGGGATTATACCTCCATTGCATTTTATACAATACCTACCAATCAATGAAAACTTTCAGAAATGTCAAAAGGGAAAAATGAAGAAGTACGCTCAGATGCAGGACCAAATACTTCCCTAAAGACGTACGCCATTTTTTCTTTGGTCTCATCTACACTTCGGTAGGGATTCCACTGCAGAATCATTTCGTTCATGCAGATATGCTGCAAACCTATTTTTACGCATATTTATTATCTAGAGAATATCTATATATCCACTAGGTTACCTATCAAAATTTGGCCCCATTTTTAATTAAATTATTTTATCTGTAACAGCCAGCAACTCTTATTGGCGGCCGATTTAATTTAGCTTCCGAATATCATAATAATGATATTCAGATGTAAAAAATAGCTTTAATTAGATATATATAAAACATATGCGTTATGGGCGTAAAAAGTTATTGGGGCGGAACGAAAATATGTAGCGGCGGTCAAGTGCGCAACGGTAAAAATACAAGTAAAACAAAAGTCTTTTCCAAAATAAAAAATAATAGCAGCCATTTTTTGAGAGACCACCTAATATGTAATACATTGATGTGGTGTCTCACAAGGTCGTATATTCTTTCACGCATTATTCAGGTGTGTACCTAAGCTATCCTTCGAAAGGACACAAGAAATAGTGTCAGGCTATATGGGGCATAGGTTCCAAGTTGAGAAATTGGATTTTAATAATGCAACACGTTTAGTGTTTGAAAATACAGTTTCTCCGTCCTCGAATCATGTGAAAGATCTAGTGATAGATTCTTGTCTTGTCTTCTTGATAGATTGATTGATTTTTTTTTGCAAAATACGTGACAGTTCGTCTTATTAAAATTTGCAGTACTAAAAATGTTTACTCCTAATTACCTATACGTAGTTTAGTTAATTCGTTTTCTTAAATTTACCATTTTTTTGCTGATAGTTTTTTAATTAACACTTGTAATTCAATGTTTTTTGGTACGCTGTTCAAAAGGTTATTCAATCATCTAATATTTGGATATTTAATATAGTAAATTGCTTAGTTATTATTTTTATGTTTGTATATTATATTGAATTTTAGATTTCCAAAATACATTCTATTTATTTTGCTGCCACACGCAATCGTAATATTTCTTTAACTTTACGCCAGTTTCTAAAACATGGAATCGTTTAGCAACGATCCACGCTTCTCTCTTGATTTTTAAAAACTAACGCCGTCTCCCTGTTTCATTCATATTCATGTTGATATTCGTTGGAACGCGTTTTGTCCGCGATGTTAATGTAAGTGGTATTAGGAATGTAGCTTGGTTCGCATCATGGAAAACTATATTATTACTTCGCCTATATTCTTTCATCCAATGCAATAGGCAATTATTGTATTTTACGTGTATGACGCTTCACGGCTAAACCACAGCATCTACGAGCATTTCTATGAAAGGAGATGTTGCGATCTCGGCTCTGGTTTGTACACTACCTCAAAAAAAGGGTAAAATAAAGAAGAATCTGAAAAATATACAATTAATTTATTCAGGAATATATTTTAGAGTTACAATCACATTTAATTCAAACAATTTTATGATTTTCAACCATGTTCAACATGGCGGCGATACAGCCTACGCTTGGGACCTATGTAGATAAAACAAAACTAATGCAATCTGTACATTACAGTGCATCACATATTAACAAAAAAACGATGTATCGAATCGACCAATAAATCAAAGAAGTTCCGATGAATTTCTTTAAATTCGAAATCGATTAGTATCGATTATTAGTGGAATTTGTCAAAATAACATCGCCCGCCATATTCGCCATGTTGGTTTTGAGTTGAAATTCTAACTGCAAATAATCTTTTGTAACTGCAAACAAAGCCAAATAAGTGAAAATATGCAGTAAAAAACGTTTTTATATTGATTTTGCCATTTAATGATATTGTGTACAATACATGGCCGGAGGTCCATACATTTTTGCAACATCTCCTTTGTGCCAAGTATAGTAAAATCAAATACAGACTACGTTTTTTTACACAATCAACCACTAGGGGAAACTACCACTAGAAATAGGGAATTCTGGCTGTTACGAATACGAATAAAATATAAAATATATACCTATACTAGCGGCCCGTACCGGCTTCGCACGGTTGCAATTTAGGTACTTACATAATATTAGGACCATGAATTGAGATTTAAACTATCCTATCTCTCAAGTTGGATCGAACTGCACATGGTGTGCAAATTTTATTATAATCGGTTAAGTGGTTTAGGAGTCCATTGAGGACAAACATTGTGACACGAGATTTATATATATTAAGATAAGATATTACGAATTCCACGCGGATGAGGTCACGGGCAATATCTAGTGATGAATGAGTGAACATTTATTGGAACCATTATTCTGGCTAACATAAGAGTTTTATTAATTTCAAACTTCCAAAACACATTTTTAACAAATTCGGGATTTTTTTTTTTTTATGTTATTGAAGTGGCAAACAAGCATACAGTTCACATTGATGTTAAGTGATGACTGCAGTCTATAGACACCCACACAAAAACCAAGGTCAAAATGCAAATGCGTTACCACTCCTGAGGCCTAAGGTGTTATGCCTCTGTGCCGGAAATTACCACCTGACCGGAACACGATAGTGCTGAACACTACCATTTAGCGGCAAGTAAATCAGGTAATGCGGTGGTGCCTACGCCCGCGAGCTCCGTCACTGGAGCTCTACCACCAGTAAAAAAATGTAGATAGGGCTGTGATATCTACAGCGTGGTTGAGGGCTTTTAGGTCCTGGCCACGAGCAGTTGTGGCTCGTATTTCACGTATCGACAATTTTAATGATTTTTTTTTGTCATGAAGTGGCAAAAAAAGCGTACGGTTTGCATTAATGGTAAAACCTATAAACGTCTAATTGAAACCAGATAATTTAATGTAGATACATTTGCACTCCTGAGGCCTAAGGTATTATGCCTCAGTGCCGGAAATTACAAGGCCGTACATTACCACCTGACCAGAACACGATTTCTCTTTCGATCTGCATTTTCACCTCTGATCATTGTGTGAGTGTTTAGAGGCTGCAGTCATCACTTAACATCAATGTGAACTGCATGCTTGTTTGCCACTTTTACATACCTGATAAAAAAGATAGTTCGTGCAGTTGACATTCGAAAAATGCTTGTGATGTTTCGTCCGGATCTTTTTTTTTTTTTAAATAAACCCAATTTTATTTCAGTGCGGACTAGTGTTGGAAACATTTTCATAATTCACTCGCAACTCACTCCGACTGAGGCACAGTGATAACTTTTTGTTTGCTTTGTGTTGTTAGTGCAGTGTTAATTACAGGTACAAATACAAGTGTGAGAAATTATACTGAAGTAACATAATGACATTGTGTGAATTGTATTATAATAAATTTGCTTTGTTTCTCAGTTTGCAGTATGTTAGTTATTATGTTTTATGTTTTACCAGCTGTGCCCGCGACTTCGTCCACGTGAAAATTTATGATTGTTCAGTATCTATCCGGACGAAGTCGTGGGCGCAGCTAGTATAAAAGTATCATAAGTTACTCCTTGTTACATAAGCTATCTGCCAGTAAAAGTCCCGTCAAAATCGGTCCAGCCGTTCCCGAGATTAGCGGGAACAAACAGACAGACAGACAAAAATTGTACAAAATGTGGTTTTGGTATATATACCGTGTATACATACATATGCATTTAGTAAAAAGCGGTTATTTTTATATTACAAACAGACACTCCAATTTTATTTATTTGTATAGATGTATAGATGAGATTAAGTACGAGTACTGTTAAAAGCCACTATGGTCGCTCACTATGGTCGCTCACTATGGTCGCTCACTATGGGCCTCATAAGAAGGCTCAAGGTCACTCAGAGAGCGATGGAGAGGGCTATGCTCGGAGTTACTCTGCGAGATCGAATCAGAAATGAGGAGATCCGCATGAGGACCAAAGTAACCGACATAGCCCATCGAATAGCGAAACTCAAGTGGCAGTGAGCAGGGCACAAAGCTCGCAGAACTGACGGCCGTTGGGGCAAAAGAGTTCTAGAGTGGCGACCGCGTACCGGAAGACGAAGCGTAGGCAGGCCCCTCACGAGGTGGACCGTTCGTTGTGGCATTCTTTGGGGGAGGCCTTTGTCCAGCAGTGGACGTCTTTTGGCTGAAATGATGATGATGATGATGACTGTTAAAAGTATTTCTAAAAATGAAGTCTTCTTTAACTGACTCAGTAGTCTAGTGGCCACTACTACTACGCTGGGGTCCTGGGTTCGATTTCGGTTTAGGTTGGTGCGTCAAAAGCTATCAGAGATAGGTAGTTAGGTAGTAGGTAGATAGGTGTAAAATCCTTTATCTCTGTTTCTATTAGAATTTTTCCATTTTCTGGAACTTAATTAACCAGTACCTACCTTGGAATCTGGTTCATACTTGGTGATGTCAACAGGCTCGCCGTCTGCTATATGGGTCAAAATGTGACCGGCAAATCATGGGTGTTTGACCTATAGCCAATAGCAACACTGTATTTTGAAAAAATCGGGTTCCTTACGCATTCAGTCGGTAGTCTGTCTTGAAAGCTATCCAATTTGAGAAATTCCTTATGGTTGAAACTTACAAAGACGTATCCTAGCTTGTGGCAGCCCTGTAATATCAAATTTACTAACTACTAAACAACAGTTCTCTTGTGACAAGTTGCTTTGAACTGCAGTAATTATATTAGACCTGTGTTCAATTCATTTGGAACTAGTTCGAGATGTAGTGCTCGCTAACTGTCTTGCCTGCACTAAGTTTTGTGTAATTAAACTTTGAAAAGTTGTGTATAAATAGTAGAATCATATAGATAATTCAAAATGCTACTGTAAATTTAAGTATATTTATTCTATTTTTACTGTCTCAGTAGCCCAGTTCGATTCCCGAGTCGGGGGATATTAGAGATAACGGTGTAAAATCCTTTATCTCTGGTTCCATTTTTCCATTTTCTGGAAGTTTTCCAGTATCTCGAAGTAATGTGCCCGGAGATGTCAATAGGCTCGCCACCTGTTCCATGGGCCAAAATATAACCGGCGAATGGTGGTTTGCATGTATGATTGAATGCATGCATTTACCCATCGATATCTCAACCTAATAGATACCGCATCGCAAGCGAACGCTTTCGGACAACACATTTGAACACATGTGTAATTTAGTAATGGTAAAAGAAACCGCGCGCGAGCTCGACTTCAGTACCGATCACGTATGTGACCTATGTACGTCGTTTTACGAGCGCGAAATAATTTCGTTAAAAAATAAGAAAGTGAATCAAAATGACATCTTGTTCAATAAGATAGTGTGGCAAATGTAGCAAAACATCTAATTTCAAAAAAGACGACATAAATTTTCACAGGAAGACTGTTTTCACGATTACAATTTTCAAAAATCTTCTCTCTACCACTTATATGCAGATGATTTACAACTTTACTTACAATCTAGTCTTGATAATCTTCCTGAAGCCATACATAATATGAACAATAATTTAAAGAAAATATCAGATTGGGGTAAAGCTTATGGCCTTCAGGTTAATCCGGAAAAAAGTCAGGCCATTATAATAGGCAGCTCTCGGTTGATTCGAAAAATTGACTTTGATACACTACCAACTATATCATTAGATGGAACTTTAATAAAATATTCTATGACCGTGAAAAACCTGGGTGTAATCATGGATAGTTCTCTGACTTGGGTTCCTCAGATTAGTGAGGTGAGTAGGAAGATGTTTGCTGCTGTAGGTTCCCTAAGAAGGTTATGTAATTTCTTATTATTGTTTTACATTTTCTTAACTAAACGTTACAAGTATGTTTAAGAAACGAGTTGAAATTGAAATGACCATGATAAAATGAAAACTTACTCCTCTTGCAATCAAAACAAAAACTTTCCCATCACTAGTTATAATTTATGACCTGTCGCAACCTTGAATCGACCAATCACGACGCTCTCTTTTGCCGCTTCCCGGCCCTTCATACCTCATTGCTTTGACTGAAATGTTTCTCAGTAGAATCGATGGCATAGGGTGTCTAGTGGTTCTTTACCTCTGCCAATACGTTCGGGGATTACAGGCGTGAAGTTCAGTTATGTTATTCTATTTTAATATATTAACAATCAATATACCTAATTGAAGCGATCGCTCCCAGGCTATTTCTAAAACCTGTACTTTGGATTTACAGACTGTATTAGATTTAAGTTTAAATTCAAAAGAGCTGTACTGAGTTTCTTCAGTGGCGGAGTTCTTCTCAGTATTGACTGCCCTTGGAATTCTGCCAAGTGAATAACCTTTATTATGACGACCAAATTCATTCTTTCTCAGTTTCTTTTGAAATGGGGAAATGGAGGAATTTGTAAATAATTGATGCATTTTACATACAAATTTGTTTAGTTTCTATTTCTTTTATTATGTGTTTTTGATTATTATTAGTCGTTATTCACTCTAGGTTAGTTTAAAAAAAATGACGATGTAAAAGTGCTCTCCTGGAGCCTAATTATATGAAATAAATGAATGAATGAATTAATTAATCTATACTTATAATAAATCTGTAGAAGTGTAAATTCTGTACATTGAAAATATTGAAAAAATAAATACCAGGGGATGTTACTAGATCGATACCGAACACAAATATTATATGTGATTAGAAAAATTTTGTCTGTCTGTCTGTCTGTTTGTTCAAGCATCACATAAAAACTACCGGTCCGATTACAATGAAACTTGGTATGATTATACTTTAACCTTTGGCGCACAACGCTGGGTACTTTTTATCCCGGAAAAATGTCTGTTTGTCTGTGTGTTTGTGCACGCTAATTTCAGAAACGGCTTATTTGATTTGCAGTTTTCACTAATATATTGTGGTAAATTTCACTTAATATTCAGTGTTTGTTTCATGTCAATCGGTTCATAAATAAAAAAGTTACGACAATTTAAAGAATCATGTACTTAATATCGAACATTTTTAAACTATTCTGTATCTATCTTCTGTCGTTCTGTGTTTAGGGTGCCGTATCTAAAAAGTAAAAACGGACCCTATTACTAAACCTCCGCTATCTGTCTGTCTGCCCGTCCATCCGTCTGTCTGTCACCAGGCTGTATCTGATAAACAGTGATAGCTAGAAAGCTAAAATTATCACAAATTATGTATTTCTGTTACCGCTATAACGACAAAATTAAATACTAAAAATAAGAAAATGAAAATATTTAGGGGTCTAAGGCAGCATACAATAAACGTGTTTTTTTTTTCGTATATTTTTTGCTCGATATCAATAACGGTAGCAAGTAGACGCTTAAAATTTTCACAGAATTTTTAGGTCTAATGTTGTATATTACCTTCTAACAAACGTAATTTTTATGCCATTTTTGTACGGAACCCTTCGTGCACGAGTTCGACTCGCACTTGGCTGGGTTTTTTCCTGTTAGTAACATTAAGCATACAGCATAGCAGCGTCCCGGCATAGAACAATCGCCGCTATGATCACCATTCAGCATGCCAAGCGTGGCAATTATAGCGTATTCTTTCCTTATGACGCACAACACTTTTAGGACCATCTTCGGGAAAGGCTTTGTCCAGCGGAGACGGATGGACGTCTTTCGGATTTCGTTGATGTCGTTGGTGGCGTAGGTGTTGTTGGTGACTCTGGTGGTGGTGCTGGTGGCGTTGGTGGTGCTGGCGGTGGTTTTTAGAGGCGATGGAAGCATTGGTGACGTTGGTGGTGTTGTTGGTAGTTTTGGAAGCGTTGGTGGCATTGATTGTGGTGGTGGTGGTTTTGGTGGCGTTTGTGTCATTGGTGTTTGGTGATGGTGGTGGCGTTGGTGGCGATTGTAGTGGTGGCCTTGGTGGAGATGGTAGTGGTGACAGTGGTGGTGGTTATGGTATTGGTAGTGACGATGGTGGTAGTAACAATGGTGGTAGTAACTATGGTGGTAGTAACAATGGTGGTGGTGACGATGGTGGTGGTGGTGTTGGTGGCATTAGTGGGTAAAAATGCACAACGTTAACATTCAATATTTCTCTTCTGCCGCCTCTTACGGAGTGCCTATATTATGCATAGATCTATCTTTTATTTTTCATTCTCTGTTAGAAGCACTAATTGACCGAAACTTTAGAAAACTTTATAATAATTTTCTATAAAAAAATTATAAGGTACCTATGCATAGAATTTTAAAATGGCCCTTTCGAAAATACGGTTCAGCATAGGATGGATGCGCGTTTAAACACATAATTAGCAATTTTTCGCAATCCTAGTAGGCTGTGTGCTTTTATACCCGATGGCCATACGTCTAATATCGTCTACAGAGAAGCATTACTATAAAGTTGATTTTTTAAGCTACCCAAAAGTGTTTATGATCCAAAATTAACCAAAATGTACATCCTAAAGCGCTGCCCAAAGTCCCAAAGCCACTATTCCAAGCAAACAAAGATGCGGGCACAGCTAGTAAATAAATAATGTGATAATGCTAACTTTACTCGAAGACGCATGTTTGCGCATTTGTCAGTCTATGGCGCGAAATTTTTACGTTAAAATATCCTTCGGGGCTGGCAGTAGTGATAGGGACCACTTTTCATCAGCTGGGCCGTTTGCTAGTATGTCAACCTTTAGACATAAAAAAGTGGGACTTAAAATCCTATTTTGTTTCTGTAAAACACATGCAAACAACAAAGGCAGCTTATATTTATGGGTTACTTAAAATTATGTTACGTTTGTGTATTCGGCCGATCTAATAGGTTGGGGAAAAACTCTTTTCGCATTATAGTATGTATGAACTTGTAATAAAATCTCTTTGGCTGTAGTATTTGTATCTGGCTGGTTTTGGTATCATTGAATGTTAAAATTTTAAAAAACATAATTCCAAATTCAAATTATGCAAATGTGTGATTTTCATTTGTTTTTCGTACTGTCAAGATGAGTGAATCTAATGAAGAAATTCGATACATTTTAAAATTTTACTACAAAAAAGGTAAAAATGCAACGCAAGCCGCGAAAAAAATTTGCGATGTTTATGGACCTAGTGCAGTGTCTGTGAGAGTAGCACAAATTTGGTTTAAGCGTTTTCAATCTGGAAATTTTGATGTCAAAGATGCACCTCGCTCTGGTCGCCCTATTACGGATAAAATGGATGCCATTTTTGAAAAAGTGGAGCAATATCGACATATCAGTAGTTACGACCTAGCTGAAGAACTGAGAATTGATCACAAAACAGTTTTGGCGCATTTGAAATAAGCTGGGTACAAAAAAAGCTCGATATTTGGGTACCTCACGAGCTCACTGAAAGAAACCTAATGAACCGTGTACTCATTTGTGATTCTTTATTACGCCGTAATGAAACCGAATCATTTTTGAAGAAGCTGATAACTGGTGATGAAAAGTGGATCACGTACGACAAGAACGTGCGAAAAAGGTCGTGGTCAAAGGCCGGTAAGGCTTCACAGACTGTGGCGAAACCCGGATTAACTCGCAATAAGGTGATGTTGTGTGTGTGGTGGGATTGGAAGGGCATTATTAACTATGAGCTATTACCACCAGGCAGGACTATCGATTCTGTACTCTACTGCGAACAACTGATGAGATTAAAGCAAGAAGTTGAGAGAAAGCGGCCGGCATTGATCAACAGAAGGGGTGTGGTGTTTCATCATGATAACGCTAGACCTCACACATCTATAGCCACTCAGCAAAAATTAAGAGAGTTTGGCTGGGAGGTGTTAATGCATCCGCCGTATAGTCCTGACCTTGCACCTTCAGATTTCCACCTGTTTCGGTCTCTTCAGTTAATTCTTTATGCAATGTTAGGTCAACATCACGAGAGGACTGCCAAATCCACTTGTCGCGCGCGGTATTTTGACGAGAAGTCCCAAAATTTTTATAGCAATGGGATCATGTCCCTACCTACAAGATGGCAAAAGGTTATCGAACAAAATGGTACATACATACTTTAGTTAAATTTAAATAAACTATATTAAATAATGTTTTGAATTATCTTAAAAAATGCGAAGAAACTTTTTCCCCAACCTTATTTTCAAAATACCCGAATACCTGCTATGTTAGTGACAGATATTTATTGATTTTACATGAACAAAAAAGTTATACAGTTCATCCAATCCAAATGGCTGACACACAGCAAATAAATGGTAATTAATCACGCAACATGTCGAAAGCAGGTTTGTTCCATTTCAAGTCCCACAAGTGAAATACCTATGTTTATCGAAAAAAGTAATATCGTTAATTTAGTTTAAACAAACGAACTAACTTGTGACAGATCTAGCATTGATGACACAGTTCCTCGAACTGGTGGTAAAGCTCCTCTAAATAAATACGCGGTATGTTGAAAAGGCATGGTATTTGTTGCCTGTCATATTTTTATTATTCCCAATAACACAATGCGAGTGAATTTAAAATGAAAGAACAAATGGAAAGAAAAAATTGACTTTGAGCGGGGATTAGATCTGCGACTTCAGGGTAACCAATACAGCCGCTTTACCACTAAGATACTGAAGCCCTTGGGGCTTCGATCCCTGCTAATCAAATCTTTCTTTCCATTTTAGGGTCCCGTAGTAAACAAGGAACCCTTATAGTTTCGCCATGACCTCTGTCTGTCTGTCTGTCGTCTGTCCGTCTGCGGTTTAGCGCAAAAACTATTGGTACTAGGGACTTGAAATTCGGCACAAGTACTTATACACCTTAATAACGCCAGCAAAGTGGTAGAATAAAAACATGAAAAATAAATGTTTAGGGTAGGTACCTCCCCTACATGCAACGCGCGGATAATTTTATTATTTTTTGTTTAATAGTCGTCCAAATGTATTTTACTCGAACATTTTGAACAACTCCATAGAAAATATTTATTAAATTTTTTCATTACGTTATTCTCACCTAAAAATTACTGAACCCTACACTGAGCGTGGCCCGACTCGCACTTGACCGGTTTATTTATTCTTTTGTTGTGTGTTTTTATTTGGCATGGTGTGTGAAATACATAACACTAATTAAAATAATCAAACATACAACAATTTAGCTGCTAAAATAGTTAAAGAGTTCCTGGAACAGCAGAGAAAGTTCGTGTTTACTAGTAGAACTCATTTAGGTTTTTAAATAGTGAGACAGTTTTATTTACTGGTGGTGAACACGTGATATGTCGAAAAAAGGTCTGTGAATGACGAGTAGAATAATAATGAATGTAGAAAAACAAAGAGGACAAATTAGTGGTCTAATTTGTCTAACGGATTAAGTTACTACTGATTAATTTTTAATGTAAGTCCCCGTAATAAATATCACAGATACGTAACAGCTAAAGTCTCAGGGATGGCAAAGCATCTGCATTTTGTCATGTGGTTTTTGTGTAGATGTCTGTAGGCATGTGAACTAACATGATTGTTTGACACCATGGTTAAATAAAAAAAATGATGCATTCGTTTCGAGCTTTTCCTATGTTCATGTTGGAGTGCGTAAGGAAATCAGATCTGTCTGCCGCTGAAAATAATTCAGCGTCATCGCTTATAACCATAGAGCAACACCGGTAGGGAGTAGCCATATGCAGCCTTTCCCCTCTGTCGAAGTACAAGCCCAAATGGGCCTATACCTGTCGCCTAGATGTTTAAATGTGTGCGTGAAATTGTATCTGTATTTTGTTAAAATCAAGGTGTGAGTTTCTAGTAATAGACGATTTTTGTAGTGTGCGTGTGTGTCGCACGCATTTCCCCCCGCAAAAAATGACAGTCTATTTTGCATCGGTAATAAACGCTATGGCTACTCCCCTCCAGTCCGCCGCGGCCGGTGGCCCGTGTTGCTCTATGCTTATAACAATACTACACCCACAATATGCAAAAATAGTGAACCCATAAAATACAATAACATCTGAATATTTCACGGGCAAATAAAAGAAGATTACATTGGCATTTTTTTAACGTAGGCGGTTCATGACAAGATCGTTAAGTAAATAAGGCTGTACAGGGGTGAGTGACCTTGTCCTTGGTAGGTTTCAGGGCTATATGTGGATTGCCGGGCCCTTCATCTGTACTCGTTTCGTATTTATGTAATGTGCGTGTACCCTTACATAATATTACAAGATTGCGGAGTGTTTTTTATCGATTTCAGAAAGAGATTGTCAATTCGCTAAGTTTTTTTTTAATGTAGAGATGACTTGTTAACTTTTTTATTGTAATATAAGTGGTAAACAAGCATGCAGTTCACGTTGATGTTAAGTGAAGACTGCAGCCTATGGACATACAAGGACCAAGGTCAAAATGCAGATGCGTTACCACTCCCGAGGCCTCAGGTGTTTAGCCTCTGTGCCGGAAATTACAGAGCCGTACATTACCACCTGACCGGAACACGATAGTGCTGATCACTACCATTCAGCGGCAAGTATATTAGGTAATGCAGTGGTGCCTACGCCCGCGAGCTCCGTCACTGGAGCTATTCACCAGTAACTTGAAATAGTTTTTGTGTCGATTGATAGTGTTTTAGTGATGTTATCGGACGCGTTACCACTAAGGCTTCAGCAGAAGGTAGAGCCACGGATCCACATTGAAGTCTCTGGGTTTTTATGTAGATTTTTACAGGCTACAGTATTCTTTTTCTTCTTAATCGGGCACTCTTGTCAGAGTGGTCGTGGTTGTGCAGATGAGTTAACTTGGTATGTTGTTCTTGTCTAGTACGGCTGTCTTGGTGATCTGCATCCATTTTTGACGGATAGTTGCGTACGCACTGAACTATAGTACATTTAGTTGCGTTTTTAATTTTGTCCGTCCAGCGGGTTGGTGATCGGCCGCATCCTCTTTTGCCTTCTATTTGACCTTGGACCACGAGTCTCTCCATCAAACACTCATTTCTGGAGATGTGACCAAAGAACTACAAAGGCTACAGGCCTACAGTATTAGGTACTTACCATCAAACTGTATAAGTGTTACTTTACATTATCTGTTTGCCACTTTGTGACAATAAATAAAAACAAAACATATTTTTAGTGGATGGGTCGTTGGCAATGATACGCAATGATGTAACTGAGACTTACTTTTTACGATTTGTAAGTTAGTTAGCAGCTAGAAAAACAGTATTTCAGTATGTCTAACAGTGATGCAAGAACAGATTAATAATGGCAACCCATTACACGTCCCACTGCTGGGCACCAGTCTCTCCCTTTTTTGGGAGGAGGCCTGGAGCTTACTCCACCACGCTGCTCCAATGCGGGTTGGTGGAGATACGGGATAGTGGCCAACCCCCTGTCGGATGTTTTCAAACCGCCCATAAGGCCTCCGACAAGGTTTAACGACTGCTATATATTGATAGTAACCGGGACCGGCGGCTTAACGTGTCCTTCGAAGCATGGCAACGCGCATTTTAATTTGCCGCTAGTGGTCATCCATCACACTCCCGACCGCGCCCGTATCGCTTAGCAGAATAAATCGCTTGCGATCTTCACCAGCCGCGGGGCCATGCGCGCTTTTAATATAATTCTAATAAAAACAGATTAAATAGAATATAATGATTGTAAAACTTTTACTTAATATGTGTTGCAAAATCAATTAATTTTGTAATTAAATATCCATAAACACTTGTGTGTGTCTATTACATTTTCGTTTTCCCTTAAGGCTCTATTTTGTATTGGTCATGGAATTTTCCGGTAAAGTGACACTTACTTAAACGACACCGCGGGTCAAAGATAGGGGACTCTTATCTTACCACCTCTGAAAGAACGGTTATTTATAGCTCACTTAATGTCACTTTAACGGCGACATTACTGCGATATACCGTCGTTATCCTTGAGTGAATTCTTTCATAATAACATCGCGTTGATTGGCAACGTCTTATGTTGGTTTGGGGTCGAACAAGGCTTAAATTACTGTTCAGTATGAAAACATCGTACTTTCTATTGGATAGGAAAAAAAATTCGTATAATGTATTAAATATCCATAAACATAGCTTGTTAATTATTGCAGTTTAACTCTTAGTTTGGAAATTGATTGTAATTATAAATACGAACGATAAGGAAGAAGTTGATAAGGGAATTGCAAAAGAGTCTAAGACTGAGAGACACATTTTTATATTTTTTTTACTATTTCAACATACCACGCTCACTATGGGCCTCATAAGAAGGTTCAAGCTCACTCAGAGAGCAATGGAGAGGGCTATGCTCGGAGTTTTTCTGCGAGATCGAATCAGGAATGAGGAGATCCGCAGAACCAAAGTAACCGACACACCCCACCGAATAGTGAAACTGAAGTGGCAGTGGGCAGGGCACATAGCTCGCAGAACTGACGGCCGTCGGGGCAGAAGAGTTCAAGAGTGGCGACCGCGTACCGGAAGACGAAGGGTAAGCAGGCCCCCCACGAGGTGGGCCGACGACCTTGTGAAGGTCGCATGCAATCGCTGGATGAGGGGGGCCTGGGACCGTTCGTTGTGGCATTCTTTGGGGAGGCCTTTGTTCAGCTGTGGACATCTTTTGGCTGAAATTATGATTATTTCAACATAATCCCTACTTCCCTTACTGATATTATAAATGCGAAAGTAACAGACAGACAGACAGACAGACAGTGTCTGTCTGTCTGTCTGTTACCTTTTCACGTCCAAACGACTGATCCGATTTTTATGAAATTTGGTACAGAGATAAAGCGGACTTTGAGAAAGAACATAGTCTACTTAGTTATTTATAAAACGACATTCACGCGGGCGAAGCCTCGGGCAACAGCTAGTCTATTATTAATAAAAAAGCAATAAAAGTGAATGATTTAATTGAATGAGGTCAGTAAATAATGAAAATAAAGAACATCGGAAGATCATCGAAAAACAAATTACGAGTACATAAATAATAAATAACAAGGGTAAAGAGTCAAGATAGCTTTAATGACCAACAAAAATTACCCGAACCGGATAAAATACTTAGATAAGCAAAAGTTTCTTCGTTGAACTTCATAATCACGTCGGTCCAGCTTGTTGGCTAACTCTTGACTCACTTCAGTTAAGTTTGACGTATTAACCCAAATCCCCAACCTGAAGCGAAATGGGAAAACGTGATCAAGGTTATTTTTATTTGAACCAGGGTTCACAAGTTTAATAAATCTTGGATTGAAATCAAACTGGTTGTCGGATTTATTTCGCGTATATTAAACTAAAATGATTATGTAAAATCGAACCCGACGTTTCGGTCGTTTTTTTTAATTTCAACGAGTGTAGCTCGCGAAAACCTAATAACATACTAAGTCTTCGATTAATAATATTTGCAAATCAGACACATTATCTCTAATTAATTATACTTATCTCTGATGAAGATATTAAATCGTGTATGTAATTATCAATACTCCAAGGTAATGTTTTAACACTACATATTGTGAGGACTATAAATGCTACACAAGCTACACTTTCATAAGCGATAGGTTTTTTTTGAACTACAGAACTCTTTCGGTCCAGTCTTTTAGCATTATGAGTAAAAAGGCACACGACACGGTATTCAGGGTCCGGCAGAAAGTGGGCGTGACCTCGCGCCGGGTTGCCGCTTATTACACTATTTTACACTATCCAGTCGACAGCGCCCTAAGTCAATCACAGTACAAATACCTGGGCCGCTTCCGGTCGACCTAATTAGGGCCCTTACTCCTTAAATGTTATTACACTACAAGTACCCTTGCTATCGTACCCTGAATACCGTGCCGTGTAATAAGTCCTTTAGATATGAAAGTTTCCTCAAAATGATTAATGATTAAACAGCGGAACATTTCTTGTATCACATACTTATTTATCTGTATCAGAAATCAGTGTTTATTTTCATAGCAATGAAACACAGTCTATTTTAATCAACCTGTCAACCCTGAAACGGCCATTTCTCCGGATTATCTTTACGACTTTCGCGTGATCGACGTGAATGTTGTTGTTTTCATTTCGCAACCGTGACATCTTTTACTTTATTTCGCGAATTACTTTTATTTGTAGGTATTTAACTTCGAGACGAGAGAGAGAGAATCCTTCGGCTTGTGCAGTTACTCAATATTACAATGGCGGTCAAACCATTCCAATAGCAAATACAACAGCACAGGATTTACTGGTGGTAGAGTTTCAGTGCAGGAGCACGAAGGCATAGGCACCACCACATTACCTAATTTATCTGCAGCTAAATGGTTGTGTTCAGCACTTGGTGTTCCGGTTAGATGGTAATGTATGGCCCCGTAATAACTTCACAGAGACATGACAACTTAGATCTCAGAGTGGCAACGCATCTGCATTTTAACCTCTGGTTTTTCTGTATTTTATAGGCGGTAGTCATCACCTAACATCAATTTGAACTGCATGCTTGTTTGCCACATTCCGTACAGAAAAAAATCGGTCAAGTACGTGTCGGGCCACGCGCAGTTTACGGTTCCGTAGTTTTTAGTGTTGAATAATGTAATGAAATAAATAATAAACATTTTCTATATAGTTTTTCAAAATTTTCGAGTAAAATACATGTGGTCGACTATAACTCGCAAACTTGTAAAGCTAACTTAAGTGTGACAGTTTTCCTTATAATTTCGTTCTAATATGTAGCTACTATTGATGTAACATTTAAATTCCTAACAACAACCGTTTAGTTGGTAGAGGTGGGGGTAACTTGGCTCTAACGAAAATTGGCACTTTGAAGCTTTTTTAATGAGTCACGAACAGTTAACTAAATCGAAAAATGATGTTCGCACACCCCTTAACATTTTTGAAAGACCTATCCAACGACATTCCACACTATATAAAATAGTTTTTGCGCTAAACCGGACTGACAGACGGACATGACGAAACTATAAGGGTTCCTTGTTTTCTACAGAACCCTAAAAAAGGGTGAGCAGCGCCTCGCGAAAAAACTATCATAACTGCAATCGCCAATCTGTCCGCCTATGTAGTATGGCAATTAAGGCATATACTTCCCTAGTGACGCCCAATACAGTTGTAGCTTTAAGGGAGGCTTTGTCCAGCGGTGGACGTCATTGGGCTGGAGTAAGAGTGGTGAAGCGCGCATGGCCCCGCGGCTGGTGTAGATGATGTGGTAGATGTGGTTAGGCATAACGCCGTCGGTCCCGTTTGCTATCGATAGATAGCAGTCGTTAAACCTTGTCGGAGGCCTTATGGTTTGAAAACATCCGACAGCGGGTTGGCCATTAACCCGTATCTCCACTAACCGGCATTTGGAGCAGCGTGGTGGAGTAAGCTCCAGGCCTCCCTCCAAAAAGGGGAGAGACTCGTGCCCAGCAGTGGGACGTATAATGGGTTGCCATTATTAAGAGTGGATGAATATTGGTGATGTTGGTAGTAAAGGGGTTACAATTTTATTTCTAAAGGCAGGCCACTTGAGGTCGTTATGCTGAAAATCTTAACATTATCATGCTTTTTGTGAATACCTCGACGATTTTTACGAATGCTACCATATTTTTGACCATTATTAAAACATCACATTCGGAGGATTCCAAAGGTTTTGTGACCTAAGGAATATTTTTGCGTTGTTTTCAAAACGCTTCGTCAGACCGTAGGCGTTTTGCTGCCCACGTACAACAAGCCTGATGAGAAAGATATGTTTTTATACAAAGAGCAGAGATCAAAATGCAGATGCGTTGCCACCCCTGAGACCTCAGTTGAATTGTCTCTGTGATAGCTATTACGGGGCTCTTCAATCTACATTATCATCTTTAACCGGAACGCGATAGTGCTGAACACTACCATTTTGCGGTAGATAGATTAGGTAATGGCATAGGTAAAGGCACCACCACCTACGACCTCAAGATCCGACACTGGAACCACAGTATAACTGTAACTCTACCGTCAGTAAAAAGCACTTTATAAATCATTATAGATACTGTATCTATATTCAGCATCTATTTCAGCTGTTATCTAACATTATGAATAATCTAGATATGTATATGTTCATTACACTGAATAGAGATTAGTATAAATAGAACTGAAATCACGTTTTATTTGTTTGGCAAGTGGAATATTTTGAGCAACAGCTGTTCGGGGGATGATTGATGAAACATGTTTTAGATTTGTAAAAGTAATACAGCAGTGATCTAATTTTATTTTTTCTAAGTAGGAACGGACTTTTCTTAAGTCCATGAAAGATTTTGGTGACTGCAGATTTTGAAACCAGTCAAATTTTACTTTCCATTTTTTGTTATTGGGTAAAATAAAAACATGAACGGCTTTTCCCGGCACAGATGCATAACACCTTAGCCCTCAGGAGTGGTAACGCATCTGCATTTTGACCTCTGATATTTGTGTGGGTGTCTATAGGCTGCAGTCGTCACTTACCATCAATGTGAACTGCATGCTTGTTTGCCACTTTCAATACATAAAAAAAATATTGTAAAATAATACTTATATCTATATTAAAAATAATCCTACCCTTTTTAACCGAGTTCAAAAACGAGGAGGTTCTCAATTCGCCCGGTATATATGTTTTTTATGTATGTACGCCGATTTCGCGGAGATTTCTCGACCGATTTACGTAATTCTTTTTTGTTTGTTGTGGAATAGTTTCGACTTCAATCCTATTAGTAAATAGCACATATTAAAATCTAATAGGTAGTATATAATTAATATTAAATCTTTATTATTTTTTACTTTTTAGTTTTGAAGTCGGTTATCTTAACGTAGTTATTTTTATACATAATTCTATTTATTTTTGTTGTTCCAAAACTTTCCTCCACCAATCTGTAATAGGTTAGGAGAACGAAGTATCATGTTAGTAACTTTTGGTAACAGTTACTTTTCGCACTTATGACTGTGGTGTAATAGACATCCATATTTACGAGCGCCGCGCAAACATGTTGCGCGACCACTTACAGCAGAGCCGTGAAGATTTATTATGTTTAGCTCTTTTCTTCCATTCCCAAACGATTCGAAAAATGGCCGCGGTTCATTTTACTCTGGTTAAAGTTACCAAAGCGAATTGTTTGTGTCTCTTAGTGTTCGTTTGAAGTAGTTTACAATTCGTTTCATATCAGATTTGTGATTTGTTTTCATGAATTCCTTTCATATTCCTAGATTTATTATTCAGCAGTGTTTAATAAATATGTCTTGTTTTGTTATTTTTAAGTCTGCGTTTATGATTTTCGTCGCCAGCTTACCCTGTATTGGTGAACAGTGCAGCCACCTACGAGAGCCACCTACTTACCTGTTTACACCGGTACATACATTTGATTGGTTAACAAATGGGTGAAACTTGTGAAAACATTTGTTTTTTTTCCTAATTAATGATACCTATGAACATATTTTTATAGGCAATACATGCAAGACTTGATTGTTTATGCATGAAGTTTGATGAAAACAATGTTTCATTCTTTAAAGATAGGTAAAGGTCGAAATAGATTCGGCTCCTGTACTATTAGACTGTCCTATAAGTTGAAAGAAAACTCAGGTTGACCATGCCTATCGATAAATTAGAACCGCGACTAAAATTGCCTACGTAGGTACAAAGTTAGTTAAAAAGCGTTCTAGGTGGTTCTATTGTTTGTGGTTTTGCAAATGGCGATTCCTCGAATTCCTCATTCGTCACCCATACACCATTAGGGCTGACAAGATCTTGATTGATCGATGATCGTTTCCATAGTGCTCTGATAGAATTACTGCTTTGTAGTTTAATTGGTATGTAAGTATGTGCCAGATATCCCGGTCCTGACAAACCTCCCGTGCTTCTTCTACATTCATCATTCTCTTCATACATGCACGCCGATTCCTAAGCCTTTTGACCCCACCTTCAATTGGCCACCTTCTGTAAAATCGAATACTACTCGTACCATAGAGCAACACCGGAGGGGAGTAGCCATATGCAGGCTTTTCCCTCTGTCAGAGTACAAGCCCAGATGGGCCTATACCTGTCGCCTAGATGTTTAAATGTGTGCGTGAAATTGTTTCTGTATTTTGTTAAAGTCAAGGTGTGAGTTTCGTAGTAATAGACGATTTTTGTAGTGTGCGTGTGTGTGGCACGCATTCCCCCCCGAAAAAAATGTCAGACTGTTTTGCATAGGTAATACACGCTATGGCTACTCCCCTCCGGTCCGCCGCGACCGGTGGGCCGCGTTGCTCTATGACTCTTATGGCCAAAAACAATTTACTCGTATGATAGTATTTTGCTGTAAAGAGTAAATTTAATCAAACATATCTCGATGATTCGAATTCATGTCCTATGTAGTCAGAAATGGATTCAATTTTTTTTTTTTTTTTTTATTTTATGGAAGTGGCAAACAAGCATGCAGTTCACATTGATGTTAAGTGATAACTGCACCCTATTAACACCCACACAAAGACCAAGGTCAAAATGCAGAAGCGTTACCACTTCCGAAACCCAAGGCGTTATGCCTCTGTGCCGGAAATTACAAGGCCATACATTACCACCTGACTGGAACACGATAGTGCTGAACACCACCATTCAGCGGAAAGTATATAAGGTAATGCGGTGGTGCCTACGCCCGCGAGCTCCGTCACTGGAGCATACTTAACATAGAATAGTTTTGCCGTATCTGTCGGTCCGGCTGTCGTTGGAAATTTGTAATTTGCCGGGAATATACATTTTAGTACTTAATTCCAACAAAGAGAAAAATCAAATCTTGAGAAATTTTATGGCTCACATCACGTAGGTACCTACCTACCTAATAGTCGATAAACTTATAAAATATGCTGAGAAACGGAACCCTTCATAGCACATACCCCGACACGCACTTGACCGATTTTTTTACGTTATCGTTACGTTTGTCTAACACGGCCCATCACTTAGTAAGATAGACATATTACTTTTTCAGCGAAAGTAATTAATGCATAAAAGTAATTTATTGCCTTCTAATGTCGGGATCTCGCTATCGGCAGATACCTACCCCTGTTAAAAAAAAAAACGTAACTTCACGCCTGCAGTCCCCGAAGGGGTAGGCAGAGGTAAATGCATGCATTCAATCATACATGCAAACACCCACGACTCGCTGGTTACGTTTTGTTAAAACATTATTAGATATCGTTGGATATATCTTTTAAAAATATAATAGGTTGGGGAAAAAGTCTTTTCGCATTATAGTATGTATGAACTTGTAATAAAATCTCTTTGGCTGTAGTATTTGTATCTGGCTGGTTTTGGTATCATTGAAAGTTAAAATTTTAAAGAACATAATTCCAAATTCAAATTACGCAAATGTGTGATTTTCATTTGTTTTTCGTACTGTCAAGATGAGTGAATGAGTGAATGAAGAAATTCGATACATTTTAAAATTTTACTACAAAAATGCAACGCAAGCAGCAAGAAAAATTTGTGTTGTTTATGGACCTAGTGCAGTGTCTGTGAGAGTAGCACAAATTTGGTTTAAGCGTTTTCAATCCGGAAATTTTGATGTCAAAGTTGCACCTCGCTCTGGTCGCCCTATTACGGATAAAATGGATGCCATTTTTGAAAAAGTGGAGCAAGATCGACATATCAGTAGTTACGACGTAGCTGAAGAACTGAGAATTGATCACAAAACAGTTTTGGCGCATTTGAAAAAAGCTGGGTACAAAAAAAAGCTCGATATTTGGGTACCTCACGAGCTCACTGAAAGAAACCTAATGAACCGTGTACTTATTTGTGATTCTTTATTACGACGTAATGAAACCGAATCATTTTTGAAGAAGCTGATAACTGGTGATTATGATATTGTGACATTTACGCCGCTCTTAGCCAATTCGACATCACGTGTCGTTACTTTTGAACAACTTGTTATTCCGGGAGAATTATTTATTAGTATATTTTAAATTCCTTCCGGGAGACGGGCGATTTTAATTTTGAGAGCTTGAATCCGGGAGACTCCCGGAATTCCAGAAGTAGTGGGAACCCTACTCACAATGCGTTTGGCCGGTTTTTTGCTGCCACAATAATATTTCAAAAGCTTTTGACGAATACAATGCTATTGCAAAACGCATTAGCGACTGAAATAAAATACTAACCAACACAAATGCTGCAAGCAGTTCATATAGACGTACCACTCTTGTGTCAGTGTTTTAGCTTACTAGGTCATCGCTAGAAAGGTGTGAGTATATGCCCTATATTCAAGGATTCATATTTTTTATGATATGAAAGTGGCAAACATACAGTTCTCAGTTACAGTAATAAGAGTGTGTAGCCTATAACTAGACTAGTATCAAAGTACTATGGAAACGATCAAGATCTTGTAAGTACGAATGGTGTGACGAATGAGAAATTCGAAGAATCACCATTTGCAAGACAATAGAACTATCGCACCCGGAATATTTTTTTTTATTAACTATGGTTATGGTGGTTGTTCAATTTTTCGTTTTTTTAATGAGTAAGTTTATTTATGTCGGATGATGTTAATAATAAATAGTTTTGTTGACCGGCTACAATATACTAACCTTGGATATACTGAAAATAAGATAATTCATTCTCCAAAGGAACTATCACCATCATAGCACGATCAGTGCTATGATGGTGATAGTTCCTTTCAATTATATATAGCCCTGTTAGCAATACAATCAGCAGATCGTAGAGCCAGGCCGACCCAACACTACACCCAAGATGTCCCGGATGTCAGTCTAGATGAAATAAGTGTTACCCGGTGATAATGGAATCACCATTGAACTCCTGGAAGCAAGCGGAAGGCCAGTATTAGGGGCTTGGCCTACTGGGCTCTCACGACGCTTTTGTATAAATGAGATGCTCTCTAAAGACAATTTATTATTTTTTTAAGTCTAAGCCTGGGTTGCACCACGATTTTTATTGAAGGTAAAGTTATTGTAACATTTCACATCCTGCTCTAACTTTAACAGATTTCCTTAAGTTAGAGAAGGATGTGCAATGTAACAATTACTTAAACTTTAACAAATGATGTGATGCAACCCAGGCTTAGTGTGAAAAGCCAATAAAATGGATTGGAAGTACACTTGGGTCAAACAAGGGTAGATATACTTACTTCAGGGCATTGGTGGAGGAAAGACACTACATCGACAGTTAAGAGAGAGAATTTATTTATATGATTTTTGTTCATTGGTTTTCATTTTTAAATTTTTATTATTTATTGTAATTTTTAAATTGATATTTTTAATAACAATCTATTTCACTATAATATGTTTTTTTTACACTCCTCGTACCTCTTCTGACGTGCATACCTACCTCTGTTGGTTCGGTATCATCGTGCCCTCTCGCAGCTTGCTGTCGCCTCGACAGCAACGGCCTCCGGCCGCGGTCACGGGCAGGTGTCTGCCACTCCGACTTCCCGGCCCTGCGATGCAACTTCCTTTTCTCTTCTTCTTGGTAGTTGCAGTGGTACATCGGTGCAGCAGATCCACTTGGCATTCGACCGCAACCACAAGGGGCGGTAGGCTAAGGTATGTTGGGTTATTTAATACAGGTTCACGTTATGAGGATGATTCATACAAGCCATGGCAATCTCAGGGTAGGTATCATAGCGATATTAGAGTTACAGTGTATTCACTTGTGGTTTAGGTCGCATGCGGGATGCTGTTAAGGGACGTATGTATATGTATGGGCGGGTTCATACGAGCTTACTGTTGCGTCATCGCTGCTCCAATACCTGAATGCACGGGTAAAAGAGGGGTAATCTGTGATGCATTAACAGACAGGCAACGAAACGCTGACCAGGCAAACTTCGTATTGCCTCAGAATGAAATAATGTGTGTCAAAGGTTTGATAGATACGGACTATTCGTATGGGAAAATAAAATTGTGGTTTTTACTATTTCCCTTTGAATTCTTAATATTTTTTTACCTTTTAAACATTCCCTGGACCAAAAATAATTCAAAACCAAAATTAGACAAATCGGTCCAGCCGTTCTCGAGTTTTAACGAGGCTAACAAACAGCAAATGATTTTTATATAGGTATATAAGAAGATTGCTGGTGAAACTGTGTCAATATTATTACAAAACCTTACATAAGATTTAATACGCACACATTGAGAATATCATTTTAACGCTGAAAGGAAAAGAACACTTATTGCAAAAAATTTACATACTAGTGTACGCGAGCAGTTTCCTGATATTAGTTTTCTTGAATAGTAATATTTACCAGAAGATATATAAAAGGTAAGTCACGTTGAAACTCGCATAATATTGAAAAAATCAACATGAAAGGGATTGCCGTAGGAATCCTGTTTTGCATTTTTGGTAAAAATGTAATGTGTATCGATTATGAGTTCGAAGATTACCTTAACAGGACGGACCCCGTTGATCAGCAAATTTACACATATAAAAAACTTCATAAGGTATGTATTTTTTTTAATGAACTTTCTTTTTGACTAACTACAGTTAAGTAGTTACTGAAGTTTCCCAGAGCCTCGAAGCTTGCTAATGACCGGAGATGTTAACAGGCTCGCCACCACCACCACCTGTTACATGGGCCGAAATATAACCAGTGAATAGAGGGTGTTTGCGTGTATGCTTGTATGCATGCATTTACGCCTGTAATCCCCAAAGGGGATACTCCACAAGATTTTGTATTTTTTTATGTCAAAAAAGTCAACAACAAATTGAACGAATGTCGTGGACGAAATAAATTTTAAATAGATATTAAACTAGGTAGAATTAATCTAATTTAAATGAGTTACGTAACTAGGCTCTATGAAGTTACCTAATATATGTATAATTTTATTACGTATCCATATGAAACTTTGGTATATTTTTTCCATTTTTCCCCTCAACGAATCATTATACATATTACAACAATTCATTTACGATTTTATTGACATTAATGAATGCTACGTTTTAATTAAATTCGATCGATTTTAGCACGCTCAGCTATTGACTACTAGCGCTGGAGAACCGACAGATTTGAGGGACACTATGCTACTTAATAGCGATGTTTTCGCGAATCAATTCTTCGTGGATTTGGTATCGAATACAAATGTTGAAAGAATCCCTGAAAGGCTAGTCCACGCTAAAGGAGCTGCCGCCTTCGGATACTTCGAAGTGACACACGATATTTTTAAATACACAAAAGCTGACGTATTTAACGGTATCGGCAAAAAAACGCCCGTATTGGGTCGCTTCTCTACGGCTTTACAAAATAACGACTTAGTAAGAGAAATGAAAGCTTTAGCCATTAAATTCTACACCAAAGAAGGCAATCTCGATTTCTTATGCCTAAATTTCCCAGTTTATTTATATAGAGAGCCAATTTCTTTCCCATTCTTCGTTCGTTCATTCAAAAGGAACCCTAAAACGAATTTATTGGATTATACCATGCGCTGGGATTTCATAACATCGAGACCCGACGCATTACATGCAATCCTGTGGTTACTGTCAGATTATGGCATTCCTAATGGTTATAGGAAAATGGACGCTTTCCCTATACACGGTTACGAAGTGCATAACAAACACGGTGAGCGGTTTATCGTCAAATTTAACTTTAGAACTGAACAGGGCCTTGAAGGTCTGTCTACTGAGGTAGCACAGGAGATTGGAGGCCGCGATGGCGATTACTTTAATAGAGATTTATATGATGCAATAGCTAATAAAAACTATCCAGCGTGGAAATTAGAACTGGATGTGATAAAGTTCGAGGATCTAAAGAAATTAGATTACAATCCATTCGAAGTGAACAGAATGTGGAAGAAGGGTACTTATATCACGGTACCGGTGGGTCGTCTGGTATTCGACAGAAATGCAGACAATGCTTTCAGGGTATCCGAACTGAGTGCTTTCAATCCCGGTAATCTTGTTCCTGGCATACCCGGTCCACCAGACAACATGTTCAAAACTCGACGTTCGGCTTACCGTGACACTCAATTATATCGTTTGGGCATAAATCATAACAAACTAGATGTGAACGCACCTCTATACGAAAGAACGTACAACCGTGATGGTGTACCACCAGTGAGAGACAATATGGACGGCGCCCCGAACTACTACCCAAATTCATTCCATGGCCCCATGCCGTATGTAGACGTGAATCGTCCTAAAGAGCGTTTAGCTCTTTTGGAAACAAATGCTGTGGATTTGGAGCCTTGTTCTTACTTCTATAATCATGTGCTGAGAACTGATTCACAGAGAGAAAGGTTAGCAAACTTCACTATACCGACATTGACTCCTGTTGCTCCATATATGCAGCGGAGAGTTTTAAGATTGCTGTCATTGACTGATCCTGACTTGGGTAGGCGAGTTGCGAGGAGATTGAGAGAGGCATTAGGTACTCCTCCTCTACCAGAGCCCGAAGCTATTACGATTGACAGATAGGGATCTTCTGACCCGATGCCTGAGGCAGATTCTGAAACGGAACCTGAGCCAAGGCTGCTGCCACGACTTGAGCCTGCTCCAAAATTAAGTCGCAAATCAAACATGCATGACGATATGTACCGTGGCTAATGATTTGTCTGACCAATATATTGTTAGTCGTAATAAAATAATTTGATTTATTTATCATTTGGGTATGAAGTTTTTAACAAATTGGTATGTTTGTGTTGATAAGTATTATCGTTGAGAAAAAATATCAGAATACGTGTGTAATTAATTTTGGATTACTTTATGTGTATTTAAATGTATGTAATAACATAATTGATTATAAATAATAATAATAGTGTCCATTTAAATAAACTTGGCACAAATGGTGCACAAACATCCCTCGGTCACAAATTACGATTTTCCGGAACAATTACACACTGCAATTAATTGAGGACACTAATTTATAACACAGTGTTTCAACAGTCCATGCCTAAATATTGATGGACATTTTCGTTACACCTTGTATACTTCAAGTCTTCTGTTTATTCAGTTTATATATCATAATTTATTATAAGTGGATAGCAAAATATAAGTATTACATACTAGCTGACCCGGCAAACTTCGTATTGCCTCAGAATGAAATAACGTGTCAAAGGTTTCATATAGATATGATAGTTATGACTATTTGTATGGGAAAATGAAAAAGTAGTTTTTACTATATTTACTACTTTATAACCTTCCCTGGACTTCCAAAAATTAATCAAAACCAAAATTAACCAAATCGGTCTAGCCGTTCTCGAGTTTTAGCGAGACTAACGAACAGCAATAGATTTTTATATAGTCTACTAAAAAATATGCATATAAATAGTTTACAAAAAAAAAACGAGTTCATTACAATTATTTGTGTCATCATTTTTATTCCAAGAACTCGGTTAATTACTAAAAATTGTTTACATAATTCTAACTTTACACTGTAATAACTGAAACACTTTAAATTATTATGACAATATTATAATTTCCATAATTTCATCTTCTGTATCTCATTTCTGCACCAGTTTAATACGAGTACTTTCTTTGTAAAGGTACCTATGTCATTTGTTTCACAATGCAGTGTCTAAGATAAAAAACCTCAAAGTATGTTGGGTTATATGCAGTCGGATTACCCATATAGCAGGTGGCAGCAAATGCTACGGGCCCCACGCCTATGGGGGCCCCGCGCCTGTGCCCAAAAAAAGACAAATATGTAGTACCTACACCTTAGTTATTCTCAAAGTGAGCGTTGGCCACACTGTAATTATGTAGGTGTATTATTATGTTGCAAGTTGGCAATACCACAATACTTACCGGGGGAATCCCCCTAATATAGTTTTTTATTCCTTTTCGTAAATGTTCTGTTTGATTTATATCCTAAATTTCAGTAGGTAATGTAACTCTAGGGCCCCATGGTCACATTTGCTACGGGCCTCGCACCGGCTTCATCCGGCACTGGTTATATGCAAGTTCACCTGGTTCACGTCATGAGGAATTCCTACAAGAAATGAGCAATCTCAGGCTAGATATCATGGTGATATTAGAGTTTGTATCGCATTCACACATATACATATATCGTTAAGGTCGCATGCAGGATCCCGTTTACGGTCGTACGTAGTTCTATGAGCTCGTTCACACGAGTATTCTGTTGCGTCATCGCTGCACCAATACAAAACTGACACGAAGTTACAGCAAAAAAAGTTGCAGAAACCGAATGCTCGGCTAAAAGAAGGGTAATCTGTGAAGCATTACCAGACACGCAACGTTTTTTTAACGCTGCAAGTAAAATCCATGAGAATATTATTACAAAATCTTACACAGAATACGCACGCATTGAGAATCTTTTTTTATTGCTGAAAGGAAAAGAACATTTATTGCCAAATACTTACTTATTAAAGTACTCGGGCAGTTTCCTGAGATTAGTTTTCTTGGATGGTCCGAATGTATATAAGAGGGAAGTAACGTTTTAACTCGCACAATATTGTAAAAAATCAACATGAAAGGGATTGCCGTAGGAATCCTGTTTTGCATTTTTAGTAAAAATGTATTGTGTATCGATTATGAGTTCGAAGATTACCTTAACAGGACGGACCCCGTTGATCAGCAAATTTACACATATAAAAAATTTCATCCGGTATGTATTTTTTTATCAATAACTCAGTTTTTGTCAAATTACAGTAAAGAAGTTACTGAAATATAGTTTTTTTTTGAAATATAATAGGTGGTCAATAAGCAGGCAACTTACATGGATGTTAAGTGATGACTGAAGCCTATAGAACTCTACACAAATACCAAGAGTCAAAAGCAGATGCGTCATGCGCCACCTCTGAAATCTTTGTTCTTATGTCGCTGTTATAGTTATGAGGTCATACTTTAACGAACTACCATTTGGCGGCAGATAGATTAAGTAATATGGTGGTGCCTACGCCCTTGAGTCCCTATGCTGGTATTCTACCACCAGTCAAATGTCACCAACTGTAATGTTACTTTACGATATGCGCATTATGTAGCACAATATGGGCCTATTGTAGCACAATAATGGTTTAGAAAAATAAATCTCCAAAAATAATTCAAGAACAATATAATAATAAAAATGTATTTCTAAACACATAATGACTATAATATTTAATTAACGAATAATCAAAAAAGTCAACATCTAATAGACGAAATATTCTAAATAGATTTTATAATGCGTACTATTGTTTTAATTTAATCGAGTTAAGTACCTCATATCTATAGTTTATGATAAGTACCAAAAGATTAAAATTGAATTAGATACGTCTGTTTTTTTTTTCATAAACTTATTTGTATTGTTGCGTGTACTTAAAGGTTCCTAATGTAGTTTGTTTACGTATCCATCCAACTCGGTAGATTTTTTATATAAGTTTGGGTAGAACTCATCATCACATTACACCAATCTTTAAAAAAAAATGGAAAATCTAGTAGGTACTTACTTTTTTTGATATTATTTCAGAATACTAGGTTTTAATTAAATTCATTCGATTTTAGCACGCTCAGCTATTGACTACGAGCGCTGGAGAACCGACAGATTTGAGGGACACTATGCTAATTAATAGTGATGTATTCGCAAATCAATTCTACGTTGATTTGGTATCGAATACAAATGTGGAAAGGGTCCCTGAAAGGCTTGTCCACGCTAAAGGAGCTGCCGCCCTTGGATACTTCGAAGTGACACACGATATTTCTAAATACACAAAAGCCGACGTATTTAACGGTATCGGAAAAAAAACGACCGTCTTGGGTCGCTTCTCTACGGCTTTACAAAATAACGACTTAGTAAGAGAAATGAAAGCTATAGCCCTTAAATTCTACACCAAAGAAGGCAATCTCGATTTCTTATGCATCCATTTCCCAGTTTATTTCTACAGGGAGCCAATTTCTTTCCCATTCTTCGTACGTTCGTTCAAAAGGAACCCTAAAACTAATTTATTCGACTTTACCATGCGCTGGGATTTCATGACATCGAGACCCGACGCATTACATGCAATCCTGTGGTTACTGTCAGATTATGGCATTCCTAATGGTTATAGGAAAATGGACGCTTTCCCTATACATGGTTATGAAGTGCACAACAAACACGGTGAGCGGTTTATCGTCAAATTTAACTTCAGAACTGAACAGGGCCTTGAAGGTCTGTCTACTGAGGCAGCACAGGAGATTGGAGGCCGCGATGGCGATTACTTTAATAGAGATTTATATGATGCAATAGCTAATAAAAACTATCCAGCGTGGAAATTAGAACTAGATGTGATAAAGTTCGAGGACCTAAAGAAATTAGATTACAATCCATTCGAAGTGAACAGAATGTGGAAGAAGGGTACTTATATCACGGTACCAGTGGGTCGTCTGGTATTCGACCGAAATGCAGACAATGCTTTCAGGGTATCCGAACTGAGTGCTTTCAATCCCGGTAATCTTGTTCCTGGCATACCCGGTCCACCAGACAATATGTTCAAAACTCGACGTTCGGTTTACCGTGATACTCAATTATATCGTTTGGGCATAAATCATAACAAACTAGATGTGAACGCACCTCTATACGAAAGAACGTACAACCGTGATGGTGTACCACCAGTGAGAGACAATATGGACGGCGCCCCGAACTACTACCCAAATTCATTCCATGGCCCCATGCCGTATGTAGACGTGAATCGTCCTAAAGAGCGTTTAGCTCTTTTGGAAACAAATGCTGTGGATTTGGAGCCTTGTTCTCACTTCTATAATCATGTGCTGACAAGTGATTCACAAAGGGAAAGGTTAGCAAACTTCACTATACCGACATTGACTCCTGTTGCTCCATATATGCAGTGGAGAGTTTTGAGATTGTTCTCATTGATTGATCCAGACTTGGGTAGACGGGTTGCGAGAAGATTGAGAGAGGCATTAGGCACTCCTCCTCGGCCAGAGCCCGAAGCTATTACGATTGACAGGCAGGGATCTTCTGACCCGATGCCTGAGTCAGAATCTGAATCGGAGCCTGAACAAAAGTCGCCACAATTTGATGCCGCTCCAAAATTAAGTCGGAAATCAAACAGGAACGACAATATTTACCGTGGGAAATAATCAGTTTGATAATACGAGTATTTTGTAAGACATTAAATTATTTTGATTTATTTATCATTTGTATGATTTATAAAGGTTTCAAGAAATTGTTATTTATGTTTTTATTGACGTGTTTTTAATGCAAAAATGCAAAAATAGCAGGCAGATACTTTCTTTCACACATAAAATAACTTCCAATTTTTTATATATATTTTTATATAATTCATGATCAGAATGTCATATCCTTTGGGTAATTTTACAACTGACCAGGGAGAATCTCACCTCAAATGACCAAAAATCTTCTCTGGCTACGAGTTTACTAAAATCGTCCACCAACGAGCATTGTTCTGGCAGTAGATTTGGACTCCTGTTCTTACTTCTATAACCATGCGCTGACAAGTGATTCACAAAGAGAAAGGTAAGCAAACTTCACTTTACTGGTATTGAATCCTGTTGCTCCCAGAATCTTAAAACTTTGAGACAGAAAGAGAGAGAGAGAGGGCGGTGGTTCTATAGTTTATCAATGGCGATGGAAATTTTACTCGCACTAACGTTTACCAGTTATTGTTTTTTTTTTTTTTATGTTATGGAAGTGGCAAACAAGCATGCAGTTCCAATGATGTTAAGTGATGACTACAGCCTATAAACACCCACACAAAGACCGAGGTCAAAATGCAGATGCGTTACCACTCCTGAGGCCTAAGGTGTTATGCCTCTGTGCCGGAAATTACAGGGCCGTACATTACCACCTGACCGGAACACGATAGTGCTGAACACTACCATTTAGCGGCAAGTATATTAGGTAATGCGGTGGTGCCTACGCCCGCGAGCTCCGTCACTGGTGCTCTACCACCAGTAAAAATCTAATTGTTTTGTCTATCTAATTTAATTATAAAAATATATATTTATTAAAAAGCGTTCATAGGTTCAAGTTATAAATATATATTCATACGTCTGTACCTTTGACCTCACAAAGGAGACCGTCAAATTCCCAGAACCAATAATTTGAATTGAATTTGATTGAAAAAAGAGCAGACATACACGCAACAGAAAAACATTTTTATCTTTTTTACAGTTTTCTCCCCATGTTTCCCATACTATACTAATTAAAAAGAATTGGACTGAAACAGCGACCCTTAGTGACCCATTTTCGCTCCCGACCCACTCAGGTCAAAGGTGCACGTTACACAAATTTAAGCCTTAAAGTAAAATAAATAAAGTGCATATCACTTTCAAAGAGTGAGATCCTTAAATAGATTCGCGAGACATTTTAACTGCAGGTACCATTTATTGATTGATCTATTCAAGTCCATTAAAATAGATTCAGATAACTTCGGTTCAATAATTCAGGGAGTTTGCATTTTTGCATGGCAATTTGCATCTACTTAATTATAATTTATATACAAAACATACCTTTAGGTATAAATTTTGCTCAATGGGATAGGACTATTTAAGACTAGTAAATTTGATTCGCCATTATAAATTATATTGTTTGGTCAAGTTCTGTTTCTCTCTCATATTTTATTGGATGAAGTACATAAATGGATACATTTCTTCCTCTTTCTTTAAAAATGTGATCCACTTCTTTAGTTATTTACTAGTAAATACTTTGATGTATATTATATAAATAATTGATGGCTTAAAATTAGAGCTTGCCGTCATAGGTGAATAAGGCCATGTTAGCTAATTTCTAAAAAATATAAAAACTATTGTATATAACCCACATATATATATTAAGCTTATAACTCTTAAAGTTTGGGTCCGACAAATAACTTTTTTTTTTTTTGGTTTAGTTCAAAACAGATGATATTACTTACTATCGATTGATTACGATAGAGATAGCGCACACTTGAGCGTTGCTTAAAATTGACGAAGATGATCGTCAATTTTTTTTATACTTGTTGATTTTGTATAATGATAAGGATCAGTTAAATCCCTTACCACCTACATAGGTGTATATTATACTCAAATGTGACTCAATTTTAAGCAATTCTCAAGTGTGCGCTATCTCTATCGTTTGAACGTGTTTTATAAAGACAGCAGACTTTTAAGTCCCACTTAGATTTAAGTGACGTTTGAGTATTTGGCCGTATAAGTTATAGAGTGGTATTCTAAAAGATAGCTATTTACATCTTCTTCTTCCTCTTAATCGGGCACTCTTGTCAGGGTGGTCGTGGTTGTGCAGGTGAGTTAATTTACATGTTATGTCGTGCTTGTCAAGTAGTCTTAGTTATCTGCTTCTATTTTTGGCGTATGATCTGAACTATGGTAAACTTAGTTACGTTTTTAATTTGTTCGGCCCAGCGGGTTTTTCGTCCTGTTTTGCTTTTGTTTTCTATTTGATATTTTTTGTTTGTTTATTTGATATTGGACCAGGAGTGTCTCCATCAAAGACTCATTTCTGGAGATGTGACAATTTCAATATCCGTAATTGGATCGTTGATGAAAGGCGTTCTTTAAAAAACTCTTTACGTAGGTACAAGCATTTCAAATTGATTCTCATTTTATAACAGCAGAGAGACACAAAGACGTCTCCTAATGTTTTACCTTCAACAGACACAGTACCTTCAGTGCTCGACAAACAATATTCTAAATATAGCGCCAGTAAAATAAGCCCTATTTATTTGCCCAGTCTCTCCCTTTACGGCGTCGTAAAACCCGCAGTCAGTTCTCTGTCAAGGCCACTCCTTTATTTACTTTCCATGTACGTATTTTATTATTAACCCTCCAATTTAAAGCGACCTGAGTCGATTCATTTCCAAAGCAAAACCAATTTGTCGACTGCAAATCGAATGGGACTCGAAAAATCTAAACGTTAGAATATTTGATGATATAATGAGTTTATCTCGTAAACGGTTTACGGTATCGGTGACAAATATTAGGTTTTGTCGAGCTTTATATGCGCATACATTACTGACCGTACGATTTTTTGGATTGTTTTGTGAGTTTACATGTTTTATTTAGTTGGGATGCCGAGAGCATATATTTGGGCTTTCGGATTTATAAAGTTTTCAATTGTTATTGACTTTATGAATCTATATATATATATATATATATATATATATATAGTTTATGGATGTTAAGTGATGACTGCAGCCTATAGACATATACCTACACAAAAACTAGAGGTCAAAATTCAAATACGTTGCCACCCGTAAGACCTAATTTGTTGTGTCTCTGTGATAGTTATTACGGGGACACAAATAAGTTACTATCTATCCGGCACACGAAAGTGCTGAACACTACCATTTAGTAGTAGATAAATCAGGTAATGCGAGGTGCCTACGCCCTTGAGCTCCTCTCGTGAACTCTACCACCAGTAATAGGCACATATTATTATAATCATTCCTATTTAGCACACTACTGTGACATTCTGGTGAATTATGGTGCGACCACCAGTCAGGACTCACATATATGATTGGTATAGGATAAGCGTAGAGATTCCATAGCTTGTAGTAAGTATAACAAATCATGATCCACGATCGATAGCTTAAAGACCAACATGTCTTCCATTTTTACAAATGCTTCCTAAGGATCACCGTAAACTTAACTATTATATTGACATCAAAACTATATCTATTTACTAAATTCAATGTTAGGGTTAAAGGCACCAATTTCAGGTTCAATATTTTGTATTTGAAAGTCTTTTGCGCATGACCTTCCTCAATATATCTAAATAAGAACATAATACTCATTTATATTGAGAAAGGTCATGGATTGTCGGAGGACGGATATGAAAAAAATGTTTTGTGTTTTTTTTATGTCCGAAGGTTGACAGACACCAGGGGAGTTGCCAACGCGCTGCCAGTCCTAAAGGACTCTTTTGACGCCATTTTTGAAGAACCCCATATTGTGTGTTCATTGGAATGCACCTGATGAATACCGGGACGACCGAGTCCTATGTGTGTGAAGGTAAAAATATAAATTGATTTATTTTATTTTTAAAGAAAAATGGAAAGAAAAATTTGACTTCAGACGAGACTCGAACTCGCGACCTACTGGGAATCTAGTCTAGTCTGGGAGCTACTGAAGCCCTGCCCGATTTGTCAAATCTTTCCTTCATATATTTCACAAGCATGTGTTAATGCGAAATAATATAAAACAATTATAAATTGATTTTTTGTGTGGAAATTTTGAATACTTTACGTCGACTAGGCATATTGTTATGTACTCCCTGGTCTAATCCTTCCTAATCTGGACCTTTGTAAGGTTTGCGCGGAGACACGGGTCTAACACGTAAAAGTCTGTCTGTATCAACTATTGACGTCTTTTAGTCGTAACACTCTTGTCAGAGTGATCGTGGTCGTTACGATGTTGTGACTTGCTTCACTATGCTTCGCCACTGGTCCCTTACTGTTGCCTTTCTCGAACACTCGTGCAGTTGACCTCCCACTGCTGCTTTGACTTGGTCCGTCCATCGCAATGGTGATCTGCCGCGTGGCTTGGTTTCCTCCACTCGACCTTGCACCACCAAGCGTTCGATAGAGTGACCGTCGCGTCGAGATATGTGTCCAAAGAAAGTGAGCATGCGACATTGAACAATGGATGACAAACGCTGCTTGATGCCGAGTTCTTGGAGTATGGAAGCATTTGTTCGGAATTCGGTCCGAGATACTTCAAGCATTCTCCTCCAACACCACATCTCTAGAGCGTCTACCTTCTTCCTTTCACATTCCCTCAGAGTCCAAGTCTCAGCTGCATAAAGAAATATGGGCAACACAACACTAGCGCACGAACAAGCCGGATCTTAGTGCCTTTTTTTTTTGTGTTATTGTATTTGTAAACAAGCATGCAGTTCACATTTATGTTAAGTGATGACTGCAGCCTATAGACACCCACAGAAAGACCAAGGTCAAAATGCAGATGCGTTACCACTCCTGAGGCGTAAGGTGTTATGCCTCTGTGCCGGAAATTACAGGGTCGTACATTACCACCTGACCGGAACACGATAGTGCTGAACACTACCCTTTAGCGGCAAGTATATTAGGTAATGCGGTGGTGCCTACGCCCGCGAGCTCCGTCACTGGAGCTCTACCACCAGTAAAAAAAGAGCTTTGGTAATGTTACGGTTACTCATATTTTCTTTTATTTGTCCATTGCAGATCTAGCTATCGCCATACGTCGTTTGATTTCATCTACGCATCCCCCATTGTTTGAGATTAGCGCACCTAAGTAAATGTATGATTGGACCACTTCACAGTTCGCAATATAAACATTGACGTAGCCAGAGAGAGATTCCGCCGATATCATGTAATACGTTGATGTGAGGCAACACTGTCGTTTCCGTTCATGTTATTGGGCGCTACACTTTAGGACTGTTATTCATTTCAATATGTGTAAAGAATTATGAACGTTAATAGTATATTTCCGATTGAATATAAAATAAATGGGCTAATAATTTGATGTAATTGTAGAAATCAATAATGATTGATAGTAGTACTTTGTATTGCCTATAATTAGTGGGTAGATGATATGTGTACAGACTTAAAATAATAAAGTAATTGCATTTAATTATTATTTATTACCTACGCTGTTAATGATTTTTTGTCTCATTTTCAGTGTATGTCAATGGTGTCTAGTTTTCCGTAAATATTTACAAAAATAAAACAGTAGAACTCAATACAGATGGGTTGCTTTTGCCATGCCACTGCTGCCTTCAGTTTTTTTTTCTTTGTAGGCCAGAAATTACGGCAACCTCGGTACGGTCAGGGGCGGCATAACCTATAGTGCAGGGTGTGCAATGCATACGGGCGCCGCCGATTACGGATGATTATATAAAAATGCTTTCTTGTTACGACGGCAAAATTAGCCGCAGGAGGGAGGGTCAGGCCTAGGGGGCGCCAGAGTTTCATTGAACACGGGTGCTACACGAGCTAGAGCCGCCCCTGGGTACGGTCAACATCACTTTAAAACGCCTGACGTTCAAACAGCTGAGTCATACAAACCACGCCGGGTTTCGGCTGGCTTTTTGCGGAGGTCGTTTGGTCTGTTTTTTTACGAACGGATCAGAAGACGAATGGGTCGAGCGGAGACAAGGTTGGCCCCAAGAAGACTTTCCTAGACTTTCCTCAAGTCTTCTTGGGGCACAGTTGCTTCGGGAGGTAACTTTGTAGGTATTGTGAGGGATCAATCATGTTATAAGAGCAGTGTTTCAACACTGGCGGTAAGCCCGTCATGGGATGAGCCGCTCTCCGAATAGTTCGTGTTCGTGAGGCCGTTTTCTGACTTCTATCATGTTGTAGTAGAGCTTGAGCGGGATGACAAGGCGGTGGTTAACCTATGCCCAATTTGCTGAATTGATATGAACCGCAGGTGATAGACTCCGGCTGAAGTCCGTCGCCCGAACGGTAATAGGTCCACTGACCTTGTTGGCTGCTGTCTGTCCCTAAAAGGACGGGAAGATGTATTATCGCGTAACAACATCCTTTATCCGTGGTTGTGTTATGTTTATTAATGAAGTTTGTTTTTAATTAACTATGACGTTAACTTTATAGATTATGAGCTGTGCCCGCGACTTCGTCCGCGTGAGAATTTATGATTGTTTAGTCTCTACCCAAAGTCGTGGGCGCAGCTAGTATAAAAGTATCCTAGTTACTCCTTATTACATAAGCTATCTGCCAGTGAAATTCCCGTTAAAATCGGTCCAGCCGTTCTCGAGATTAGCAGGAACAAACAGACAGGCAGACAGACAGACAGGCAAAAATTGTAAAAAATGTTGTTTTGGTATATGTACCGTGTATTCATACTATTCATACATATGCATTGAGTAAAAGACGGTTATTTTTATATTACAAATAGACACTCCAATTTAATTTTTTTGTTATTTGTATAGATTTGTGGGATATTTGTTTTTTTTTTTACGCTTACACTCACAGCCCCACAGTAGGTATAAACCTGTGTCGTGGGTGCCGTTGTACACAAACAACAAATACACAAACACCCAGACCCGAAACAAATATCTGTAGTGGCCTACAGATATTTGTTTCGGGGCGGGGATCGAACCCGCGACCCTTCGAATCAAACGGTCATCTCACACCGCTGGACTAACCGGGTCGTCAATATTTCTTAGAGATTTCCAAAATCTCGTTGTACTGTTGGAAATCCCCGGGTACTGAGTATGTACAAAATAAACATCCAATGTGTAGCAACTATGCTTCGGGCGTAACACAACATGTTATACGGTTATTTAATTAAATACACAACTTGGTTTGAAATCCAGAAACTTCGTGTATAATTTTCGTGTAAATGTAAATCTCTTGCTTTATTTACAGCCTGTTTTAGCGAGCAACGGATTTTCTTTCTTGCTTTGACCCATTCCGTGGACTTATATTGTAGGACCTATCACCTCCGAACCTAAATGCCTGAAAAAAGATATAAGCACAACATCTTTCAGAGGCCTGATTCTCGTAACACAACATTTTTGAATCGAACTTGAATCGGTGCGCTGTCCTGGTCTCACATAAGCCGCGCGCATTGATTACAGCAGGACAGCAAATCGATTCTATTTCGGTTTAACGACTTTCTGTTACAAGAATTAGGCCACAGGTAGGAGGTTTTTTACTGGTGGTAGAGCTCCAGTGACGGAGCTCGTGGGCGTAGGCACCACCGCATTACCATATACTTGCCGCTAAATGGTAGTGTTCAGCACTATCGTGTTCTGGTCAGGTGGTAATGTACGGCCCTGTGATTTCCGGCACAGAGGCATAACACCTTCAGCCTCAGGAGTGGTAACGCATTTTGACCGTACGTGAAAATTTTTTTTTTAGTGTAACCTAGTACTAGTAACGCGCGAATGTTTGCGAGTTTGCGAGTAATAGTCGACCAAATGTATTTTACTAGAAAATTTCAAACAACTCCATAGAAAATATTTATTTATTTTTTTCATCACACTTCTTACTCTGTAACTATGGAACCCTACACTGCGCGTGGCCCAACACGCACTTGACCGGTTTTTATTCTACCACTTTGTCGGCGTAATTAAGGTATACTTGTGCCAAATTTCAAGTCTCTAGTACTAATAGTTTTTGCGCTAAACCGCGGACGGACAGACAGACAGACAGACAGACAGACAGTCAGACAGACAGACAGACATACAGACAGACGGACATGGCGAAACTATAAGGGTTCCTTGCTTACTACGGAACCCTAAAAAGGTGATTCGTCTCGAGATGGCTCCAGTCTCTAGGCGAGTGCAATGGACAGTCTAAATAAATTTACAAAACTTCGTTAGGGAGTCCGCTGTGGGTCCAATTCTTGACTTAAGGAGTTGGGAGAAAAATAAGATATTGGCGATTAGGGGATTTGGGGATTGCAGTACAATCAGGAGACATCTATCCTAATATCTAAACACGGGAGAGGGAGAGGTCAAGATTCGTCTCTTCTATTTTTTTTTATGTAATGAAGGTGGCAAACGATCGTGCAGTTCACATAGATGTTAAGTGATGACTGCAGCCTATAGTCACTTACACTAAGGGTGAGATTCACAGACCGCACTACGACTTTACTTTTAGCAAAGTACTTACGCTTCGAACTGTCAAAACCCATACTGTACTGACAGTTCTAAACATACTTTACTTCTCACTATAAGACACCGCGGCTATACATTAAGCTGCAATGCCGTGGGTTTCACGTTTCTGCACATTTACCATTCGCTACAGATCCACCGACTGGCTGACAATGACCATATTTACACTTTTTACACAGCTTTGAATATGGAGCTTCCATATATCTGTCCATAGTCGACTTACCCCTAGTTATTTTAATGTAATGAAGGTGGCAAATTAGCGTGCGTTCACATAGATGTTAAGTGAGGACTGCAGCCTATAGACACCCACACTAAGACCAGTGTTCAAAATGCAGATGCGTTGCCACCCCTGAGACCTTAGTTGATATGTCTCTGTTATAACTTATTACGTGGCCGTACATTGACGAACTTATTTTTTTTTTGTAGTGTCAAGCCAGCATACAGTTTACATTGATGGTAAGTAATACTGTAGGTATCCTTTAAACATCTACATGAAAACAGAGATTTCAATGCGTTGCGACTCCTGAGGGCTGAGGTGTAAGGTTGATACTCCTGAGATGTATGGTGCCTCTGTACCGGAAATTACATTTCTGTACTATACCAGCTGACCGGACCACGATAGTGCTGAACACTACCATTTAGTGGCAAGTAGATTGGTAATGCGGTGGTGACCACGCCCGCAAAGTCCGTGACTGGAGCTCTACCACCAGTAAGACATTACATTGTTTAAGTGTTATGATGGTAGCAAACAGGCATGCACTTTACGTTAAGCTGTAATTCCGTGCATCGCGATCGAACGACTGTCGTCAGCCGCGCGCGAGAATAGATGCAGTATGAAAATGTATGGCACCGCTTCCGTGGCCCGCGACAGACGCGCGCGGCTCACGACAGTCACGACGATCGCGATCCACGGAATTGCACCTTTACGCTCATAGAATAGAATAGAATAGAAAATGTTTTTATTTCGAATAGATCTTTACAGATACTTATAAAACGTCAAGAAATCATATAAAATACCTAGAGTGAATAATAATTCATAAACACACGATGGTAAATCAATAGTGATGTCACCTGTTCTTGGTCTGAGGCTCGGAACCCTAAATAGTGCGATTACCTCTAGATATCCATTACTTATTATAGCTCCTCACCGGACTAAAAGTGTATTGTTGTCCCGATCGAATTACAAATTAATTTGTTCCCGAAATAGACAGTCTCATGCAGGAAATCGTGACGGGCTAGACAGTATATTTATTTATCCGTTTGTTGTTTATAAAAACTCTTACGATAATCTGTTTGAAGCCAAAATAATGACGGTATAATTTATATTTATGAATGAATGTTCAATTTTGTGTGTGGGTAGATGTTGTCGAAGTGATTAGCTTGAATGAATCACCGAATATTTATATGAAAACAAGCTTTTGCCCGCAGCTTCGCCCGCCTTTTTTATTTTTTTATGTCATGAAAGTAGCAAACAAGCATGCAGTTCACATTGATGTTAAGTGATGACTGCAGCCTATAGACACCCACACAAAGACCAGTGGTCAAAATGTAGATGCGTACTTCTGAGGTCAAGGTGTTATGCCTCTGTGAAGTGAAGTCCAGGGAAGTTTTAAAAGGTAAGAAAATATGAAGGAATTGAAGGGAAATAGTAAAAACCATAATTTTATTTTTCCATACAAATGGTCCGTATCTATCAAACCTTTGACACATTATTTCATTCTGAGGCAATCCGAACTTTGCCGGGTCAGCTAGCGCAACAATGCTTGTTTCCTTTACAATTACTTAATCTTTGATCTTTTCGACCAAATACAGCGAGTATCCGCTAGATCACTCTAATTTTGACAAATGTTTGATGAGCTCCGTTTTGCCAAGGTCATTCAGGCTGCTTAACCCCTTAAGTATATTAACCTCAAATAACTTTGATTAACCTCGTTGACTACAAAAAATTGCGTACCAAACTGATAATTCCATTTCTGTACTGAACTAGATGTAGAGAGAAATACTTCACAAAGTTCGAATTAATCCAATGCCATATTTTTCCAACCTTTCCCTTCCGTCCGATCCCTTCATTCGTACTACTTACTACTTTTATCGCGACGATCTTGATCATTTTATTTCACCCTTTAAGTCGTGTTTTAAACACCCCTTTAAGTAAAAGAGACATATTATTTGGTCGCTGAAATCTGGTTTCATCACATTTCGGTTTTTGTAAACAAAGTAACATTTGACCGTGGTAAAAAATGAGTTTCAGTGTCTTATTTATATCGAATACGTAGCCACCTTTGTCTTTCCTGATCTTTCGGGTAGACGTAACCCTCCTGTTAGGTGTTATTGTTCAGTAGGTTTTGTGTTTTTCCTTGAATTGCGACCACGAACAATTGGGATGCACAGGCGGCCGTGATAACTACCTCCCATAATAGTGTGGAGTGAGCATTTGTTTGGGACACCTTTTCTAGCCCCCTCCCCGGCTGGGCGCGGAAAGCAGTGCCTCTCTAAATAGAGCTGCTTTGTCACTTAGGGTGCTGACGAACCGCGCTGTCACTCCATTGCAGTGCGAGAGCGACCACTCTCCCTAAGCCGCCTATGTGCAGGTATCAGACAAAACCCGACATACACCAGTGCCGAACCTCTCTACTTCTACCTATCGCCATAGGACTTTAAGTCTCGGATGCCATTTTTAGAGCCAAGTACGCAGGATATATTTCGGTGCATAAGTGTGCGCGCAATACACAGATGCACCCTCTGGTCCCATCCTTCCCTAGTCCCGATGGAACGGTGACCCGCTCCGACCGGAGGGGAGGCGGAATGCAGTCTTTGGCGACGATAAAGTTCTCCTACCGCCACCTTCAGGCCTTCGACGTTTGCCTGGTTGTCTCGCCACTGGAAGTGGACTGCAGGATGCCGAGACAACTGCACTGGTACGGGGAGTTACCGTACAGACTCAAGTCCTGAAACAGTCTGTCTTCGCAGATAGGCTGTTTCAGCACCTGGGTCCCCCTCAACCAGGTTTAGCCTATGAGTCGTCATGGTTTCCGGGGTGTGGCCACTGTGTGCTTATACACTGCACTTAGCAGGAGCCACTGGTGAGAGATTTACGGAATGACAGCGAATTTAATTTGCATTTTGTACCTTTAATAAGGTCGACTAACAAGAGCAAACGCCGACGTTCCGCGACACCCCACCACATTACTAATCTATCTGTCGCCAACTCCATCGTTCCCTCTCTGGATGGTAACGTATGGCTCCGTAATAGCTATAATCCGGTACATGGTCCTTCATAAATTGGTGGCAAAAGTGTCCTTCAGGCCTGGCAGCTCATTGGCAACTTTCCTGGTTTAGCAATGTTCATAGGCGATGGTATCCATTTTCCATCAGGTGTCCCATCCGCTTGTCTGTGTGACTTCACAAAAGGAGGGTTATAATTTTAGTGACAGCCTTTCTCCGTCTTAGGGCGGCCACAAAAAACTGCGATGCGACGCCACATCGCAGGCGATGTTACCGTGCGAGCTCGCAGATATTTTCAATTCTATGCGAATTCGCAGTTATGTGTGGGACCCCTTTATGATGAAGTGTATGGCAGTTCCATTGACAATAAATTTCAAGAATCCGTTATTTCGTCATCTAAATTAGGACAAAGTTATTCGCGGTCCAGTTTGCGCCTACGGCCGTCAGCCCGTCACACAGATTATGTAAATAGCCACCTATAAAAGGGTTATTCCATGCTCGTTGTTTCGGAAACGTACCCTCATCTCGACCTGAGTCCACTCTAGTGGAAGCTGTTTCTATCATAGACGTATAGTTCGCAAAAGTTTTAGTTTTTTTTTATAGGCACGATATTTTATAATAAAAGGTTTTATCTTTCTGAGCAATGAATACGGTTTTGCGCCTGATCTATTATTTACTTTCTATTGAATAACAGTTGCGGTTTTTGAGATTTTTATTAATATTCCATAACTTTTAGTATCACCATCTGATGTTGTTATATTACCAAATATACGTATCCAATTAGAGACCTGACAATAAATAAAAAATATTTTTATGAATAGAACCACATGATTATTATGAAACCGCAAAAATGTTATGAAAACAGGAAAACACGGGCAAAAATTGGCAATTGAGGTTTGAAGAAGTTTGTTATTAAATAATGGCTATTATTTTGTTTCAATGTCACTCAACAGTGGGGTGTTTACCCGTGCACCCTCTGGCTTCAGCCAACTATTATTTGCCGGCAGATAAATTAGGTAATATGGTGGTGCCAACGCCCTTGAGCTCCTACACTGTAACTCTACCACCAGTCAAAAGTGACGGGTCAAATCTCAACAAGGTAAAATGATTTTGTGTCCTGATGGTAGAAATCCCATGAATAATAAAGCAGAAAGAAGTCTCAATTAATTAGTTTGATCACGTATATTAGAACATACTGGTGGTAGAACTCCAGTGACGGAGCTCGCGGGCGTAGGCACCACCGCATTACCTAATGTATTTGCCGCTAAATGTGTGTTCCGGTCAGGTGGTAATGTAAGGCCCTGTAATTTCCAGCATAGAGGCATAATACCTTAGGCCTCAAGGGTTTGATCCTCGTAAGACAAATATTAGTATGGCCTAGAGATATTTATTTCTTCCTTGGACAGTACTTACTTTTAATTACGTCCCTGTAATTTCCGGCACAAAGGCATAGCACCTTAGGCCTCAGGAGTGGTAACGCATCTGCATTTTGACCTTAGTGTGTCTATAAGCTGCAGTCATCACTTAATATCAATGTGAACTACATGCTTGTTTGCCACCTTCATTACATTAAAATAACTAGGGGTAAGTCGACTATAGACATATATAATAATATGTAAGCTCCATATTCAAAGCTGTGTAAATATAGTCATTGTTAGCCAGTCGGTGGATCTGTAGCGAATAGTAAATGTGCAGAAACGTAAATGATCCGCTCCGCTTGCGTTGTTCACAGTCTAGCGCGTTAACTCTACGTGTTGATATAGTATGAGTAAACATATATATTTATTTATACTGTATACACAATAATTCAACGGCGGAAACCATTGCAATGAGACTATAGGCAGAGAATATGACATGTAATAATACTACTATTGAATGGACACTTCGACGTCCCGCCCGATTTCCCCGCTTCACCCAATCTCTCCCCGTCTTATGGGCGACGCTTGGTATTCTCCACGTGCTACGCACACATTTGCGATTTACGATGATGAAGAGTTTCGTCAGAATCGCTTTAATCTGGCTATCATTTTTATCTATCATTTCATTGTTTTGACCTATATCGTCAAAACACAAAAGTTTTTGGTTTCATCATTACTTCAAGTTAGGTAAATGCGATTTTATTTGTTGGTGGTTGTGAAAATAAAGTTTTTATAGCTGTAAGTTATCTTGGTGGGTATATCTATATATTATCTATTTGGTTTTAGAGTAAGTCGTAAGTTAGTTAAAACGGGGTACGCAATAGCATGAGGAGCCAAGTTCAAGCGAAAAAAAGATTTGGGTACGAAGAAAAGAGAACTGGTTCATATATTATTATGGAGATCTCTCAGATAAGCGAATGCTTACCCCAAATAAAATATAAATAAATCAAGTCTCAGAAAAACTTTGAATATTCATAAATCCTATGTCATTTGCTTGGTGTATAGTAAATTTATTATTTTAAATTTTAAAACGTCATATTTTCAAAAAACAATCAGTAGTAGAAGAAAAAAAACTAGAAACTATTATTTAAATTTACTTATGTATGTTAAACGTTCTTATACATGAATTAATTTCAAAGTTGTCTACAGAACAACCATTTAGACCATTAGTCGCTGGGCGTCGGGATGCTGGGCGTCGGGACGCTGGGCGTCGGGACTCCGGGCGTCGGGACGCTGGGCGTCGAGACGCTAGGGGTCGGGACGCTGGGCGTCGGAACGCTGGGCGTCGGGACGCTGGGCGCCGGAACGCTGGGCGTCGGGACGCTGGGCGCCGGGACGCTGGGCGTCGGGACGCTGGGCGTCGGGACGCTGGGCGTCGGGACGCTGGGCGTCGAGACGCTAGGGGTCGGGACGCTTGGCGTCGGGGCGCTAGGCGTCGGGACGATGGAGTCGGGACGCTGGGCGTCGAGACGCTCGATGTCGGGACGCTGGACGTCGGGGCGCTGGGCGTCGAGACGCTCGACGTCGGGACTCTGGACGTCGGGTGCCTGGGCGTCGGGACGCTGGGCGTCGAGACGCTCGACGTCGGGACTCCGGGCGTTGGGACGCTGGGCGTCGGGACGTTGGGCGTCTGGACTCTGGACGTCGGGACGCTGGGCGTCGAGACGCTCGACGTCGGGACTCCGGGCGTCGGGACGCTGGGCGTCGGGACGCTGGACGTCGGTACGCTGGGCGTCGGGACGTTCGACGTCGAAGCGCTGGGCGTCGGGACCCTGGGCGTCGGGACGCTGGGCGTCGGGACGCTTGGCGTCGGGACGCTGGGCGTCGGGACGCTAGGCGTCGGGACGCTGGGCGTCGAGACGCTGGGCGTCGGGACGCTGGGCGTCGGGACGCTGGGCGTCGGGACCCTAGGCTTCGGGACGCTGGGCGTCGAGACGCTAGGGGTCGGGACGCTTGGCGTCGGGGCGCTAGGCGTCGGGACGATGGAGTCGGGACGCTGGGCGTCGAGACGCTCGATGTCGGGACGCTGGACGTCGGGGCGCTGGGCGTCGAGACGCTCGACGTCGGGACTCTGGACGTCGGGTGCCTGGGCGTCGGGACGCTGGGCGTCGAGACGCTCGACGTCGGGACTCCGGGCGTTGGGACGCTGGGCGTCGGGACGTTGGGCGTCTGGACTCTGGACGTCGGGACGCTGGGCGTCGAGACGCTCGACGTCGGGACTCCGGGCGTCGGGACGCTGGGCGTCGGGACGCTGGACGTCGGTACGCTGGGCGTCGGGACGTTCGACGTCGAAGCGCTGGGCGTCGGGACCCTGGGCGTCGGGACGCTGGGCGTCGGGACGCTTGGCGTCGGGACGCTGGGCGTCGGGACGCTAGGCGTCGGGACGCTGGGCGTCGAGACGCTGGGCGTCGGGACGCTGGGCGTCGGGACGCTGGGCGTCGGGACCCTAGGCTTCGGGACGCTGGGCGTCGGGGCGCTAGGCGTCGGGACGCTGGGCGTCGGGACGCTGGGCGTCGGGACGCTGGGCGTCGGGACGCTGGGCGTCGAGACGCTAGGGGTCGGGACGCTTGGCGTCGGGACGCTAGGCGTCGGGACGATGGAGTCGGGACGCTGGGCGTCGAGACGCTCGATGTCGGGACGCTGGACGTCGGGGCGCTGGGCGTCGAGACGCTCGACGTCGGGACTCTGGACGTCGGGTGCCTGGGCGTCGGGACGCTGGGCGTCGAGACGCTCGACGTCGGGACTCCGGGCGTTGGGACGCTGGGCGTCGGGACGTTGGGCGTCTGGACTCTGGACGTCGGGACGCTGGGCGTCGAGACGCTCGACGTCGGGACTCCGGGCGTCGGAAAGCTGGACGTCGGGACGCTGGGCGTCGGGACGATGGGCGTCGGGACGCTGGGCGTCGGGACGCTGGGCGTCGGGACGCTGGGCGTCGGGACGCTGGGCGTCGGGACGCTGGGCGTCGGGACGCTGGGCGTCGGGACGCTAGGCGTCAAGACGCTGGGCGTCGAGACGCTAGGGGTCAGGACTCTGGGCGTCGGGGCGCTAGGCGTCGGAATCCTAGGCGTTGGGAGGCTGGGCGTCGAGACGCTAGGCGTCGGGACGCTTGGTGTCGGGACGCTGGGCGTCGGGACGCTGGGCGTCGGTATGCTGGGCGTCGGGACGCTGGGCGTCGGGACTCTGGGCGTCGGGACGCTGGTCGTCGAGACGCTAGGCGTCGGGACGCTGAGCGTCGAGACGCTGGGCGTCGGGAAGCTGGGCGTCGGGACGTTCGACGTCGAAGCGCTGGGCGTCGGGACGCTGGGCGTCGGGACGCTTGGCGTCGGGACGCTGGGCGTCGGGACGCTGGGCGTCGGGACGCTGAGCGTCGGGACGCTGGGCGTCGGGACCCTAGGCGTCGGGACGCTGGGCGTCGGGACGCTGGGCGTCGGGACGCTGGGCGTCGGGACGCTGGGCGTCGGGACGCTGGGCGTCGGGACGCTGGGCGTCGGGACGCTGGGCGTCGGGACGCTGGGCGTCGGGACCCTAGGCGTCGGGACGCTGGGCGTCGGGACGCTGGGCGTCGGGACGCTGGGCGTCGGGACGCTGGGCGTCGGGACGCTGGGCGTCGGGACGCTGGGCGTCGGGACGCTGAGCGTCGGGACGCTGGGCGTCGGGACGCTGGGCGTCAAGACGCTGGGCGTCGGGACGTTAGGCGTCAAGACGCTGGGCGTCGAGACGCTAGGGGTCGGGACGCTGGGCGTCGGGGCGCTAGGCGTCGGGACGCTAGGCGTCAGGACGATGGAGTCGGGACGCTGGGCGTAGAGACGCTCGATGTCGGGACGCTGGACGTCGGGGCGCTGGGCGTCGAGACGCTCGACGTCGGGACGCTGGCCGTCGGGTGCCTGGGCGTCGGGACGCTGGGCGTCGAGACGCTCGACGTCGGGACTCCGGGCGTCGGGACGCTGGGCGTCGGGACGCTGGGCGTCGGGACGCTGGGCGTCGGGACGCTTGACGTCGGTACGCCCAGCGTGGAATAGTGGCTTTGTGACATTTGGCAGCGCTTTTGGATACACATTTTCGTTAATTTTGGATCATAAACACTTTTGGGTAGCTATAAAAATCTTTTTTGCAGGAATGCTTCACGAAACAAACACTAACCCCCTTATTCATAAACGTACATTACATACGTTTTAGCTATAGAATGCTTTGTCTTTGTCAGTTGCATTGTCAAATGTGCAGGATAGAAAAAGACAATGTAGAGCTTAGCAACACTTTAGCTAAAATACGTTTAGTAAAACTTACCACAATATATTAGTGAAACTGCAAATCGGATAAGCCATTTCTGAAATAAGCGTGCACAAACACACAGACAAACATACATTTTTCCGGGATAAAAAGTACCCAGTGTTGTGCGCCAAAGGTTAAAAAGTATAATTATATCAAGTTTCGTCGTAATCGGACCGGTAGATTTTGTGTGATGATTGAACAAACAGACAGACAGACAAAAAAATGTATAATCACATATTTGTGTTCGGTATCGATCTAGTAACATCCCCTGGTATTTATTTTTTTATATTTTTATTGTACAGAATTCACACTTCTACAGTTTTATTATAAGTATAGATAAATGTTTATCACCGTCGTATCATGTAGGGTACCTACATGGTATGACGGAATTAAGTATTATTAATAAAAAGTTTGGCAACTAACTGCAGACTGTTGCTTTCATTTGTTTAGCAACTAACTTCAGACTGTTGCTTTTATCTGTCGGTGTGCGCGCGCATCGAAAAAATCCACTCACATCATTTTTTCCAATCGCGCTATAGAAGTACCTGTAACTTCAATATGTACCTAACATTTATGTAGCTTCCTTTATAGGTATATGCCAAAACATTTTGTGGGCATCGTCAATTATTTAAAATTTCCTCGATTATTTCCATAGTTTTCTTCTTGAACGTCCTAACCTGTTTTTTGTCCATTTCATTAACATCTGGTAACAAGCTCAATAAAAAGTTTTTATTCGCTTCTTCCCGTGAATTTGTGTCGTCAATTTTTTTTCGTTTTGCTCTTGAATTGAAAATGTCTAGGTCTATTTGTGGCGGCATATTATCATTCCTTTTTGGATTGTTGAAACAGTTACTAAGAGAGGGATGGGAAGATTCAGAATCTGGAGATATGGGTGGTGTTCTGTATGGTAATGGAGTAAATTCTGGGGACGGACAATTCTGAATGGGATCATGTAACGTGACTGTATCGTCTTCAAGTTCGACATATTGTTCTTCTACTTTCACTTGTGTTTCTGATATGTTTCTCGTATTTTCTATTCCCAATTTTCCGCTGGACACTTTTAAAAATGGCAATGTGAACTGCATTGTATCGGCCAAATAATACTTCTTCTTTGATTTTCCACTCCAAGACAGTTTAGTGTGCCGTGCAAAAACTGTACGAAGGTTTTTCCACTTCTCTCTGCATTCGCTAACTGGAAAACGATAAGAAAATATTAGGATTGATGGTGGTGGAGCTCTAGTAACGAAGCTCAAGGGCGAAAGCGTAGGTGTGTGTTCAGTCAGAGAAATTGTAATAATACTAAGATCAGTGTTGTCGAATTCAGGGCCGCAATCTATGCTGTTATTTCTGGCACAGAGACCTATAATACGAGTAGCTTAGGTCTTGGGAGTGGCAACGCTGCCAACGCATCTACATTAAAATCTTCGGTTTTTGGTGGATGTTTGTAACGGGCTACAGTATTTACGTAGGTATCATCAACGTGAACTGTAAATCTATAGTTTTTGCCACTTCTATAACGTAAGAAACGTAATAGGTCATTTTAGGTACTGTGTAAATATTATAAAAGCTATATAAAAAATATATACTTATAAAAAATGTGCTCCATTTTGTGCACAAAACCGCTTAAGTTTTTCGTTAATATACAAACAAGGTTGTTCCGAAATTTCAGTTGTATTAAATTTCATCTCGAAAATCATCCAGTTTCTTCTTTTAGTGCTGCCATCTAGTCTATTATAAAGTGTAAAGTGAGGGCGGCACTTTTAAGATTGTTTCTCGTCAAGAACAAGAAATATTTCAAACTACTAACGCCATCTAGTGCAGATCGTTGAAACTGGTGAAACTAACCAGCAACCAGCAACCCCAATTTAAGACAGCGTGTCGAGTAGCGTCTAATGAGTCAATGACATATCTACATAACCAAACCATCTATTAATAATCATACCATAGGTACAACCTTTTATTTACTTTTTTAAACAAGTACAAGCTGCCTCTAATTGCCTAAATTATGACATATTTTTAATCGAAATTAATAATAACCTCACATTCAGCTGTTTATTACCTGTTAAATTGACTGTCTCTCCCACACTCTTCCAGGCTTTTTCTGTAATATCTTTACGAGAATATTCACACATCTTGTTATTATATAAACAAGGATGCTTCTGGATTTCCTGTACGAACTTTATATTGAAAAGTTGTTCCGACATTTTGAATTACACAACACGAGACTGTAGTCACCAACAGAGTTGCCGCTTGGCGACGCACTAGTCGCTTAGGCGTTATCAACCGGTTACGGTTACGTAGGTACCTACTTGCTGATCGTAGTGTGTGTGTATTTCGCATGTGTCAGTGAAGTAGATATAGGTAGGTATATAGGTACATAGAGTCGCAGTGAGTGCTCTGGGCTCTGTGCTCTGACTGCAGTCATATTATTAAAGACTAGCTGTGCCCGCGACTTCGCCCGCGTGAGAATATATGATTGTTCAATATCTACCCGGACGAAGTCATGGGCGCAGCTAGTATAAAAGTAGCCTCAGTTACTCCTTATTACATCAGCTATCTGCCCGTGAAAGTCCCGTCAAAGTCGGTCCAGCCGTTCCCAAGATTAGCACCGCCAAACAGACAGACACAGACAAAAATTGTAAAAAATGCATTTAGTAAAAAGCGGTTATTTTTATATTACAAACAGACACTCCAGTTTTATTAATTTGTATATTTATATAACAGACACGCCAATTTTATTTATTTGTATAGATTCTCTGCTGCAGTGCTCTGTAATACAATAGTGTCCTACCTATCTAGTCGTAATGAAGTCAGTTCGCCGTATTGGTAGGTAGGCCAAACATACTTAGGTCACATGCATTGGTTATAGAAATATAGCGAAATTATAGTTACAAGAATTACGGCTCAGTGTATTTTTTGTCATTGTATTTTTTTATTCGAAGCAATGAGACCGTTTATCGACAACTGTGAACCAGTCTAAGAAACTGTCCAAACAGTGGCCTAGTTTATGCCGTTTACGTTGAATATTGCTCAATAAATGTATGAAATGCATCTCACAACTCTTACGAGCTGACGAGAGTATGTATTGATTTGAGTCTTTGACGAGTTTCTCGTCGAACGCTGCCACTAACAATAAGTAGGTATATTGTACCTAGGTATACCTATTAAAATACCCGGTTGATTGAAGTATGGGTAACATTGGACCACCCGCCTCGGTGGACCAAGATAGGGACATATTAATGGGATTGTGTTGAAATAAGGAATATTTCAGACAGCTTTTTATAAAATCTTTTAACATTGTTGGTACCTACGTATTTTTTAAAAAAAAATCGAATCGAAGTCGTTGATGGTCTTTACCAATACATTTTTGGAGTGGAGGAGGTTGGACGGTCATTTTAGTTAGTTTACCATTTTTTTACAGATTTATAATCATGTATTAACGAGAATAAGAGGTATAAAAAATTCCCGTACCGGGAATCGAACCCGAGCCTCCTGGGTGAAAGCCAGGTATCCTAGCCACTAGACCATACGGGATTGTAAGATTCAGGTTGAAATATTTGTATTGTAGCTTTTTAAATTACATTACAATTGAAATCGTCATAAGAAAATATCGTAAAAGCATCAATTCGTTATAAGTACATGGTCGTCATTAAACATGTAACTTGCCGATAATATATACATAATTCTATTTTTGCATTTCAATACTGGTGCTGCTCTCTGTGTACTTCATAAAAAGTGGCTTCTATCTAAATAACGTAGATTGCGAGAGGAGTATAAATTAATAACTTTTAACGCTAGATGTCGCTATAAAAGAATGTGTTCTTAATTATGTAAGTGGTTGGTAGATGGCGCTATTAATCACTTGAATGTGCAACGTTATTTTCGTGTGTATTTCATTTATGGAAGCTTTATTATTCAATTGCCAACGATATCTTTATACTTTTTATTACTTTCTTTAATTTTAAATGCTAAAGTAAGGAACTCCAAAATATTTTTTATAATTTCAACACTTAAGCTCATATCCCGTATGGTCTAGTGGCTAGGATACCTGGCTTTCACCCAGGAGGCTCGGGTTCGATTCCCGGTACGGGAAGTATTTTTGATTTATATTTCTTTAACACATTGTAGGTGTTTTTTTTTTATAATAATGTAATATTTTTTTATCCCTATTAACATGATCCAAAGGTCATTATTGTTGATTTAAGGTGTTCTTCTAGTTAAGGACTACAAACAGTGTTGCCTTTGATAGGAACTTTTATCAGATATCTGAAGGCTATCTTTGCATCCCTAAATAGTATGTATTGAGTAGGTAGTACTAGGTAGGTAATAAGGATTACTTAGATTTCTGCTCTCACTGCGGTTTTTCTAATGTTTTTTCGTATTCTGCAATTCTAACATAAGTACTATACGTACATCTCGTTTCAAGAATACACCCATTATAATAATATACGGTGGCTCTCAGTTTCACGTGTAATAACATAAAACCGTTCCTGGGACGACAATACGCCGTATGAGGCGTATATACGCCCGGCAGCATTCGTATCCTTATACCATGAGTAACATCTCCGCTTTCATGCACGCTTATTTACACAATTCCTATTAGTTCCTATAAGGGTGATGCATAAAAAAAATGTTAAGGCTAGAATACTAAGTTACCTTTTGAAATCAGATTGCTAGTTCATAAACAATCGTCATATTTTCATAGCTGTATATTTCAAGAATTTCTATAAAATGTATAGGTACAGCTGGTAGACCTTCACTAGTTGGAGTTTTTAGGTATAACAAGGCTAAGACATGAATATCATGCCATTATTTTCCAATTATAACATACGGAATAGCAACTACATCTAAGTTTTCCAGCCTGCAAAGTCTGAAAGATGATAAAAAACGCAAGTATGCCTTGATATTCATAACATATTTTTATTTCTTAATCAATCTCCCTTTATATTCAATTATCAACATAATAATAGAATCAGCTTCTAATAAAACTATAGACGAACAACATAAACACGATGTAAATATGAATATCTCTTTATTTATTTTTAACAATAATCTCTAGACAGGAGGTATTTATCACTTATTTGTTACAATCTATTTATTATTTGCCACATACATTAATAGGAATGGTAACACAGAAATGTTACAAGTTAGTAACTAAATAGTTGTTCTTGCTAATAAAAGTAAGTAAGCGTTAGGTAATCAGTAAAGAAACGGACTAGAAATATTTCGTAATAGACATAAACAATTTACACGTAATACTGTTACAAATACTGACTACATGACTCATGATAATAACATAAATTTGACTTGACTAGACAATATACTTATCGTTCTAAATGGAATGGATGATTAACAAAATAACTATCTATTAAATAAATTAAATGAAGTTAAATAGAATAAAACACGTAAAAACTATCAAATTTCTAACCTGAACAATTCTACGCATATCAATGATATTTATCAGAAAGTTACACTATAAATAGAAACTTGAAGAGATGCATCGCAAGATACGATAAATTTCAAATATGTACAACATTTCTAAATCAATCATCGATGCTTATCCTTGCCCCATACCTTTCGCTGAATAAAACTTGAAGAAATAAATACGTATTCATACAAATGAATATTTTAAAAATATTGTTACATTCAGGGATTTTACAATAATTAGAGTCATATACGAAACTGGTCATCTTAATGCAAATGGATGTTACCTAAAATGACAGCTACTTTATAGAATTCTAATTAAAAATACAAGAGTAAGTTTAGGACCTAGGCCTGAATTCGTTTTGCTAATATAAGAGCTGTCGAAAATGTGACTATAATTGTAACAGTTAAGCTTTAGGAATCGAATTATGAAGCGTATAAATATGTCGAGTTATGGTTGATCGTTGTACCAGCCATAGTGTGACGGTGAATTGTACTAAAGTTACGGTAGTGGCGAGCACTTTAGTGGGCATCGCGACGCCTCCTTCCAGGGCCACCGGCGTAGTTGGCGGCTGCCAGACCCATGAGATGCTTGGCTTGCAGGGCACCAGAGTAACCGCGGCTGAGACCCAGGTCCAAAGCGCGCTTCTCACTGGAAAATCATTAAGATTTTACATTTGTTTTCATCAATTTCAAAACTTATTATACATTTTATACAAAGCATCTTAGTATTTCTCGTGATACCAGCTATTGAATTCATTTTCGTGTTTGGTTCAGTATCATCAAAAATATGATGTAAAATGCAAATTTTCTAGCTGATTTCACTATAAAATGTCCATTGTTTTTAAAACTATTTGAGTATTATACAACATTGTTCGGTGACTAGTTATGTAATGTTAAGCTAGTTACCATAACAGGTCTCTCATGCACTAAGCAAAGACATCTCTAGGAAATAGGCCTTTAAGCCCAATGTTTTCTGGGGTGCGACCGCCTGTAGACATTGCTATTGTCGTTGTCATTGCTGTCAAATTTTCATGCCGTTTTTTGTTTTTAACTAAATAACAATAATCGAAATAATCAACCATTATCGCTTGTTTCTGACCTACGAAAGCAAGAAAAACGATCAGATTATCACTACTGCTTTTAAAGGAGCTACAAATATGAAAATTTGACAGCACTGACAACGACAATAGCAAGTCGTTAGGCGGTCGCACCCCTGGTCCCTTCATTACTCCTTTCCTTTTATAATCAATCTTTTTTATAATCACACGAAAGTGTGAATTGTTCTTGTCTATATTATGCTAGCACAAATAAAACTGAATTCTCTCACTTTAATTTTTAGATATAGTATTCGTCGCAGCAGCGTTTTAAGCAATCTTATATAGCAAGCAATTTACATTTACCATCGTTTAAACACTAGAACATTTTATGTAAGATTCCTATATTCTAGCATCAGCAAGCATTTGCGTCAAGGATACGTGTCGTTTTAAACTCCACAAGAGATTTTATATCTATGTCCACTATTTGATATGTTCAGATGGTTACCCATTTAATCTACTGTCTAGATCAGTGATTCCCAAAGTGGTCCATATAGACCATGGGGTCCATGGGACTCGATGGGGGTCTACGTAGGCGTAAATAAAATTTGGAAATATGGGAATTTGATATAAATGTAGCAAGGAGGGGGTCCACGGAAACCAGAAAAAAATTGAAAGGGGTCTACAAGAAAAAATAGTTTGGGAACATCTGGTCTAGATTATACATCTAAACCGAAATATACTAATTACTCAAGTAATTCCTTGATTTTTTTGCGAATCTTCTATAAAACTTTAGAAGAGATTGACGAAAGGGAACAATTAGGTACATCAGCCGTTCTAACCATCCGCAAATAATTAGGGAATTAGTTGAATAATTTAAAAAACTAATTTAATAAAATTGGAGTGTAGATTTGTATTCTAGATAGTGGTCTCATTAGAAGATTATCTCCTAATGTAATATTATTCCGCAGTCATGTAAGTATTTACTGAGAAATAAAAGTTTTGGATACAAAATTGTATTCTTTCACAAAGACATCGGAGTGTGTGAATGAACGACTTTGTGAATGAATTCTCAATCAATTAGGTACATGGATTGAATGTACCTAATAGGAGTCTATCTCTAACAAATGCATTTTACGGTGTTCTCATAATCTAAGTAGTAGCTCTAACACGTGTTACAACTACTGTGCTGCTACTTGCTACAGTTTTACGTGAAAATTGAATTAAGTTTCTAAATTCTATTATTCTATTTATTTATTCTAAATATATCTTAGATAGGTTTAGTTAGTAAAAATGTAAAAGAAAGTCAAGTCGTAGGTAGTAAAGGTACACTTTTCATGTGACATGAAACAAATTATTCTCAAATCCCGGCTTAGTGTACTAAAAAATACCGCCATGAAAAATTTGAAACTAATAGCACTCGTAGTTGCCGAGACCTTGTGTTGAGTAAGTGAACTTTCGCATCAATCATTGCACCCCTTCGACTGCTCTATTTGGCCCTAAGGTTGACTGGGAGAGAATACCACTCGATATTAAGTCCGCCTTATGTACATCATTAATGTGCAAAAGCTTAAATAAATAAATAAATGAACTTTCGCTCGAAGAATTACACCTATTTCTACTATTAATCATAGAATGAGATGTAAAACAATTTCTTAATCAAAATTGTGTCTTATACGTCCGTACGTGTTATTCACATTTCTCTGTATACGCCATACTTTATTTCTTACGAGCTGAGCCCGCGACTTCGTCCGCGTGAGACAAACAGTCGTGGGCGCAGCCCAGGTTATAAAAGGCTATAAAATAATAGGCTATAAAAGTAGCCTATGTAACTTTATTACATAAGCTATCTGCCAGTAAAAGTCCCGTCAAAATCGGTCCAGCCGTTCCCGAGATCGGAAACAAACAGACAGACAGACAGACAAAAATTGAAAAAATGTTGTTTTGGGATATGTACCGTGTATACATACATATGCATTTAGTAAAAAGCGGTTATTTTTATATTACAAACAGACACTCCAATGTTATTTATTTGTATAGATAGCAATCGCAGTTAAATGTATACTATAAATATATAACGGACTTGAAATCTTTTGATAGTGTCATTTCAAATCCTTATCCTAAGTATTGTTCCCTTATACATAATGTATGACAAGAGTTTGCAGGTTGCCGAACCATGTGTTTATCTTTTTGTTCACAGAAAGGGTGAAGTTATTTACATAATACCTGGATTTGGATTGATTTCCATCTAGTTTCTCTTAATACGATTATTCGTCTAGAAGTAGGTATAGATGGGGGTTGCTTCATAAATATGTAGTATCTGTGTTTAATTTTAACACAATCATGAACGTATCGAGATGTTAGATATTTTCGAAATAAAATAAAATAATTACACTATTGAAAATATGTACGTGTCTGGTATTAATCGCCTAGGTATGCAAAAGTATTTTTTGAAAATGGAAATGTAAAATCAAATGATTGGTAAGGGAATTTAAGATGACTTACTCCTTTTTATATTGCATATTTATTTAAGTACCTAAGTCAATGTTTTTGTAATTAGTTATTGTTATGTGGGATTAAGGCAAGAAGTGTTAAAAAAAAATGAAATAATAATTTAACTCACCAGAATAAAAATTTAAACTTATAATTGTTATATGAAAGGCTACTACTGTTGGTAGATAATTATTTACCGGGTGAGGTAAAAATATGTTAAATATCGGAAAATGTTCAACAGATCCTACGATATGGCGTCCTTGGACTTTTTCAATGCATTTGTAAAAATCAATATATTATGGAACTTCACGTGATTTTTGTTCAACGATCAATTTATGAAGAATGTCTAGTAGTAGGTACTAGTGGAGTCTGTCTTATCCGGATATCTATTCGGTGCACAAGGTTAAAAAATTGTTTACTATATTCACACTATCGTATGCCCTCAACTAATTTTCATTCAATTTCTGTTGCACGAAGCTCTCTCTAATGGCAATTTTATGTCAAACCAGCGTATTTAGATTTATACGCAATATTTCTTCGTGTAGACAAGTGCTTTATACGGGTGCAAAAGGGTTGAAATGCAAAAAATGTACAGCTTAAAAGCATAACAATGTTTTAGTGTGCGTTTTATAAAGGCCGCACATAGTTTTACTATACAACATGACGGGTCAGCAGACGGGGTGATGCATACGATAAAAATTCTTTGCAAATTAACTTTTTGCCTGAATTTTGCAGTATAAAATTTTATACCGGTATTAGCAGCTACGTATTTTTTGTAAATTAAAACATTATAAATGTCGTATTACATATTAAGAAAATCGGAAATGTTAAGTACACGTCTTAAAATCTTAACTAAAATCTTGACCGAGCGGTCGAATTGATTTTGGGAATTGACATGTCAAAACAGTTTGAATTAGAGAGACAAACGAATGATGTAATATCTGTTACATGCATCGACTATGGATTGGTCTGTAGTTACATGCTTCGTATACCTGAGTTTGTTGCAACAATATATTTATATCATTATTAAAATACTATAAGTACCTACATAACGTCGCATAAGTATATGAAATATGAACCTCTTTAAAATTTTGTAAATACGAAAGACTATTTCTAGGCAATAGTTAAGTGTGTTTCGTTGTTGTTTCGTGTGCGTCGCGCTTTTATTCGAACATGTCCCTAAAACACTTCGTTTTAATATTTCATCTTAGTCATTAAAATATGCTGCAAAAAAATTGGTCTGCTTAGAAGCTTACTAGACAAAGCATTGTAAAATTTTTGAGCTAGCAATAATTTTGTTTAGAATAAGCGTGTCTTTGCATAAAGTAAACAACTGAATAAATTATGCGTGGAAAAGAAAACGAAAGGGCATTTCAACATCCATTTTAGACTTTTAAATTAGAGGTTTGGAACACGTTAAAAGTTAATTATGGATGATGAACGTAAAACAGAATGAGCTAATGGTTCGCTAGACAAATTAGGTTCTAAGTACGTGGACGTACCTAGTAATGTCGTCTTTAAAGCTGAAAAAGATAAAAATACATTTAAAAGTGTCCGGATTATAATAATCAAAAATGTAACTTCAGATTGGTAAGATTTTAAAGTAGTATATTCTGTCAGTGTCAAAAGTGATGTAGATATTTATTCGATCCAGAAAAGTGTAGTGAAAAAAAATACTACAAATATATACATTAATAATAATTTATATGTGAAAAAAATTTAATTTTGATTGATAAAACCGAGAGTAAAAATTCATAAATAGTTGAATTTTAAAATAAGTTATTAAGTTTTGTATATGCTTACTTCTCCATTTTGCGTTCGATCTGGATAAGGTTTCCAAGGCGATTTAACATATCCATGATTTCTTCGGGTTCGTATTGTCCTTCATCACGGTAGTAGTTGCTGGGACTGAAAGTACATAACATTAAATTATTACACAAATTTCTTGAAAGTTTCTAAATCATAAATTATGAGCAAATATCCCAACTAGGAAATAATTATCTAATAATAATCAAAATCATATAAAACACTACTTTATAGTCAAATTATTGTCGATGTTTGTGAATACAAATGAGCCAATGCAGAAGAATATCTTTAATAATATTGACGACTGCAAACGTTAATCCATTTTCGATTTCATTGTGCTTTTAGTACTAACCATTTGCATGTATTAGTACCACACTGGAATCAGTGTTCATGAGTTAAAACAACATTGTTTAGCATAGTAAAATGTAAATACACTCCACTTTTATGTCTGTAGCCATTAGATAAAGTGTTTATTTATTAGGGCTTTTAATTTTGAGCTATTAAAAATTACATTACAAGTATGATGTTTTTATGCTAATACCGATGCTTAATGTAGTATTAAAATTAAACAGCATAAACAATTTTGCATTAGAATTTTTTAAGTATCGCCGTCTGGTACTAAAACATAAAAAAAACATTGTTATTCCTGAATTAAGCCTTGATGATCAATATTAAGATGATCCTTCAGTTTCATGTTTAATAGTACAATTAGTACACACCTACTCTGATGAGTGACAATAATTTAAACTTATCATTTCGATTACGATTATAAAGAAAAAGACTTTGCGAGGATCAGATTATCGATAATGATTATTATGTGTTCCGTTGGTTCGGTAATGTAGAAAGATTTTCGAATGAGAAATGACAAAACAGATAAATAATGCGAATAAAGTTTAGTACAGAGGTCCAGGAAGACCACGACTACCTTGACCAAAGAGGTCGATTACTGTAATGAAAATAGTGATGATCATGAAATGAGGACCAAGGATATATAGCGCTCCACGCTCTCTGTTTCTTTCTCATGCTTTAGAAATGATGATCATTTTTGAATTAGGAAAGCATTATTTATGTAACTTCACGCCTGTTATCACCGAAGGGGTAGGCAGAGGCAAATGCATGCATTCAAGCATACATGCAAACACCCACGATTCGCCGGTTACGTTTTTGGCCCATGTAACAGGTGGCGAGCCTGTTGACATTTCCGAGCACATTACCAAACTTCGAGGTATCTACTGGGAAATTGCCAGAAAATGGAAAAATCCCAATAGAAACACAGATTAAGGACTTTATACCATTATCTCTGATAACCCCTTACCCGGGAATCGAACCCAGGACCTCAGCGTAGTAATAGTGGCCTGCTACCACTAGGCTACCGAGGCAGTTACAAAATTTCACCCTATAGGTACAAGTCTACATTGTACCGTTCCAAATAAATAAAAATGTTGAGCTTTTTAAGGGTAAGGTACCACTACCTGGGGTAAGCCGCAGCCGGCACGACAAGGAGCAGGGCACCAAGCAGGCAGCAGGTGAGGAGGCAGCTGACTCGCACCATTCTGAAACAATCGACCAGTTTAAGATTAGTTATCTGATCAATACATCTAACCAGTGGCCGACCACGAATTGAAGTCTTTGCTTTGTCTTATTTTTTTTTTTTTTTTTTTTTATTATGGCATCGCTATTACGCATATTGCCAGTGTCAGGTAAAACGATATTTCGTATTTATCTAAGCAGCGTAAAAGTAAGTATAATATAGTCATCAAGTATAATGTAAGTATCAAGTATAATATGTCAGTCAAGTGAGTTACAACCAAGTTATTCGAGTAAAGCGATGGCTACTTTACCAGAACATTTACAATGAAGTTTTGGAGGCAACCTGAAAGGTCGTGTTTTCGCACTGTTATTCTATTTCACTATACACGGGCACTGTAATAAACCTATATCAAACAAACTGCCACCAATTTTATTCAATATAACTTAAAAATACACCAATAAAATGAAATAAAATAAGAGCACCATACGCCTCTTTCAAGGTTCCCGCCGAAACTCCCCCTTTGCTTTGTCAATATTTTAAAAGAGCAGTTACTGAATTGTTTTGTAACGGGATTTTTGTCCGTAGGTATATATCGGTGAATGTCAAACAATCCATGTCCTTTTCTGTTCCTAAACTCTATGGTTATGAGATGATAAAAAAAATAATTATTAGAATAGCGATTATCGTTATCGCTTTAATACCTTATATTAAAGTAATAACGACAGTCAAATTATTCTATTGGTCTCCTAGGTTGTAGGAAAAAGGAGAAAAATCGAAGATGGAAATGAGAAAACCTTATTTATAGCAATTCAGTTATGCGGTTGAGTCGCAAAATCACCGAAATAAATAAATAAATAATAATAAAATCGTTTATTGATTTCTCTCTCACACAGAAAAATACATAATCAGATCTTAAACTAGGTATTACAAGCATGGGTAAGCCGTGGGAGAGACTGGTATCTGTGGGAGAGACTGGTATCTACACTAGGGGTACCTGTATGACAGATTACCAGCCTCTCCTAACTCTAGATAAGCAGGAGCTCAAGCAAGTGTAACTACTAGTTGGTTTGTAATGCGATGTGTGAGATATAAATAGAGACTTATAAATATAAATAAAGCGAATAATTAAGTAAGCTTAAATTTGTAATCGTGCGCGTATGTGTTAGTGTGTGTGTGTGTGTTTGTGTGTGTGTGTGTGTGTGTGTGTGTGTGTGTGTGTGTGTGTGTGCGCAAGAGTGCACGTATGTGCTGTGTATGTATATGCTGAGCTAACCCTACGAGATTGCAATATAATCGTACATATATATATATTTTTTTCAATCTTTAGGAAAGTACAAGTATTAAATTTTCAGTTTCCTCATAACTTAGAGATTTTAGCCTAACAGATATAATCTTTTTACATCGATATTTTGGCAGTGAATATATATGTAATTTCTGGTTCACTTTATTGTATATGAATCTGCCCAGAAATCCAAAAAATCTACCAGAAAAAGCAGTTGACCATTGGTTACCAATTACTATGTCAGTTTTATGTTGAAGCCGTTTTTTAGGCCGCAGAGGGTCATAAGGGAGAATGGAATGATGTCTCATTATAACATTTAATAAAGGATAAATAATTGACGCACCGGCAGGACGTCAGAGAGTTGATACAGATCCTTGGTATGGTATTGGAAAGGCAAAAAATGGCTTGCCTTAAGGACCGCCCTTTGTGCTCTTTCAACCTTTAGCAGTTTGGTTTTGCAGGCACCACCCCATATATCTCGTGATTTTGTTTACAAATTTTTTTTATTGTTTTGTAATTTGACATTTCATTTATTTCATTCAAATCACTAATCAGATATTTCTTCAGAACATACCTAATATATCTATTTATTTAAATAAAGGCATACAATATTCTTAAAACCTTGGGTGTCCCTCATCGCACGACAGCTTTGTCTAATTTATACTTTTGTTTTTAACTACATAAATTTAGCGTTGTTTTTCTGTTATAATTTGTATTGACAACAACGTAAACTGACGATAGGCATAAAGCTGATAAACAAAATTAATAAAAAACAATGCGACAACCCTAACAAATACGCGGTTTTACGGGGAAGACGGCATTTTGCAAAACTTCAAAGGGGATAACCTGTAGGATTACCACCTACAAGTGAGCTGGATTTCTTAAGCTCCATTAGCTTGCTGACCTTGGTTTAAAAGGAGACAATTAAGATTCATTATTCTCCTCTCATCTGCAGTCTACTGTAGATCCGCCTTATTAATATTATTGTTTACATAGTTAATTTAGTTTACGTTGAAACTCCACTGCCAATTTAACAGCACATGTGTGCTGTAGGCCTTACGCTTGAAGAGTACTCACGTACTCAGATGCCCGAGAGCTTGATAAGTCTACTCCCGTCACTCAAGTAGACGATCGATTGACAGGTTGAGGGTAAACGTTAAATGTGCTGTGAATTATTACGCTGTAAAATAATTATTCGATCTAATTATAAGATCGTATTTACAGATTGAGTTTCGAAGGTTTACAATTACTCAAGAGGAGGCCGTCTTTAGAAGCAAATACAGTCTGGTTAGATTGTTAAGCTCAAAAAACGTACATATTATAATTTTATAAGATCGATACTTTGCCTTTGGTTGGCATTCAAGTCAGTGTTATGTGCTTCTTTGAATCACAATACACTGATGAATATACCCTAGTAGGTACGTAAGCGTCAGATTGCCATTAATTATTTTATTTTTAAGTATGAATTATTTTGAGCACGAAATCTCGATAAACAAACGTTTATTACATTTGCGAATTCATTACTTAGCGTTTCGGATTGTGTATTTATTTTTAAATGCGGTTTACATACAAAAACAAAGACTTGTTCTCTTTTAAAATATATTTGATAGTTAATTGTAGTAAAAAGTGCCAAAATTTCACTCGTGGAATAAAATAGTACCAACCATAAAATCGGAAGGAGAAAGAGTTGAGATGAATAAAATTCAGAAATTAAAAACATCAAACATTATAAAAATATGCCTATAAAATTACTAGTTTTAGGAAATCCCGAAAAAACAAACGAAACTCTTACGTTCTCACTCATCTATTGTCTATCTGTTTTGGCTTCAGGAAGAAGCTAAAGAAAAAGCAGGAAGAAATGAGTGGGAGAGGGAGAATTGAAAATCACGGAGCAAATCTTAATATGCCTAAATCCATTGCTGCACAGAAATAAGAATAAGAATCGAATATAAATGCAATAGAAAGTAATTCACATGTTAAGTATGTTAAGATTTTATGTCTTTAAATATCTAAAACAATTTGGTTGATATTATAATGTTGACATAAAAATCAACACCAACAAAGCAAGGGAGTCCTTAACGGTTAGATAAAAAATCTAAAACTCACGTGCCTTGCGGCCAGAATCAAAGGCTAGACAAAGATCAAATTAGAATCACGACAAGCCGGTCAGCCACAAGGTTTTAAATATTACTGAGCACTTTCATATCAGCCCTTATCGAAGTTGACCAGCCATGCGTGATGTTGACAATACCCTCTCGACAACTAATTGGATTTAGTCGTGATTTGATGTCTTGATTATAGTTCATCAGTTTTCGTGTACGTGTACTTCTACAGCAAACGGGTAAATTGTTAGTAAACTAGAACAAAACATTTGAACTAGACTAGGACTTGAACATTTTTCGAAAAAAAAGACTTCAATTGATTAACTAACAATTTTATAAATGTATAGTATAATCACATAAACACTTAAATGAGTCCGGCACAATCTGCTCAAGGCTCTTAACACCCAATATATGCTTTGTTGAATATGTATGTATGTAGATCATTACATACAGAGTATGATTACAAATTTCTATTGCTATTACAGTAAGCTTTGTTCAGGGACATCCATACAATGGAGAGTATGGAACAGTTACTTAATAATCGTACATAATGGATGTCACTAACAGCAAGGATCGCTTCATCCTTCTACTGCTCATTGACGCTGACATTGATAATATAATTATGTGTAATATAACATGTAAATAAATAGGCTGCGAGCCATTTTACATCTTCCTACGGTAGGTATTTTAGGGTATTTTTTATTAAGTTAACTTAACCTCACGTCTGTATTATTAATTACAAATACCTACGATTCGCCGGTTAAGAAACAGGCGGCGAGAATACTGACATCTTCTGGCGTATTACCACACTTCGAGAATGAATTTAGAAAATTTCCGGAACATGAAACAGTCTTAATAAAACTAGATATGACGGGTTCGAACCGGGGACCTCAGAGTAGCAGTAGTAGCCTAATTACCAATAGACTACCGAGGCAGTTCATATTATTAGTAGAAAATAAAATAATAATATCATTGCTTGAATGCTATTTAATATCTCATTTTTACTGGTGGTAGAGTTCTAAGTGTAGGAGCTCGAGGGCATTACCTAACCTATCTGCCGCTAAATGGTAGTGTTCGGCACTAACATGTTCGATGATAATGTTTGGCCCCGTAATAACTATCACAGAGATATGACACCTTCTGCATTTTGACCCCTGGTTCTTATGTAGATGTCTATAGGGTGCAGTCATCCCTTAACATCAATGTGAACTGCAAGCATATTGGCCACCTTCCTTTCATAAAAAAAATCGCCTTCAGCACAGTAGTATGTTTCGCTAATAATACTCCGGAAATTACTCTATTAGGGTTAATATAAACCCACAGAATAAGTCGCATACATGTCATATAATATATATTACCATCTTCCGAATCTCAACACGATAAAAGCAATATTACTGAAAAAATCTACACGTTCTATTTGTAAAGCACATGTTCCTACCCACACGGGCAATGGAGAGTCCGATTGACTGTAAATAAATAATCAAACATTCGATCATGTAATTTAGGTCTGCACTATGTATAGTGCAGAGGGTATGTCTACAAACAACTGATAAAATATTGATAGAACAATTTTATTTTTGGCTAACATTTTGCGCTTTAGCCAGTATTTGTAACAATTTATATTTGTAACATTTCAGTGGCGCCGTACCTACGAGTTACGGCGTACGCACTGATTTTTTAGAGTTTTGTACCACAGAAGGAAAAACCGGAACCTGTATTAAAAACATCGTGTGTCTATCCGCGTGACACAGCCAATTTGCATCAAAATTAAAAACTGCTTGTTATTTCAAGTTGAAAATTAAATACACCAATTAATTTATGCTGCGATCCTTAAATGCGATTAAATGATTTTACTAAACTGTGAACACTTTTATCTCAATTATATAAATTATCCATCTTTTTCATTCGGCAATTATTTATACTATAACAAAGAAGTTTGGGGTGGGAATTCCAAAAATTGGTTTGCTTTTGTGGATTGCAATAAAAAGTAAAATCACGGGAATTGATTAGCTCTACTATCTTAATGTGAAAGGAGATACGTTTGGATATTGATATAAATTCATACCTTATGATTTAGATCAGTAAATAAAATAATTTTAACTCCGATGAACGGTAATCCGTTGTACGGCCCTGTAATTTCTGGCACAGAGGCGTAACACCTTAGGCCTCAGGAGTGGTAACGCATCTGCATTTTGACCTTGGTCTTTGTGTGGGTGTCTATAGGCTGCAGTCATCACTTAACATCAATGTGAACTGCATGCTTGTTTACCAATTCCATTACAGAAAAAAAAAAAAAAGTAAAATAGTGTTTCTTAAAATAAGTTTCGGCTAAATCACCCGTGTTCAACGTTACTGATTACAAAATAGTTTTAGGCAGCTCTGGAATATCTTCAGTTACTTCAGCTGTTCTTAATTTAGCATTGAACGTTAAATTTAAGGCAAGGGATGATATGAAGCTTAGAAAAGAATTAGTGAGTAGAATTTTGACGACCCGGTTAGTGCAGCGGTGTGAAACCACCGTTTGATTCGAAGGGTATGTTATCAAAATAGTATTTCAAAGGTGTTTTAACTTGTACCTTTTATTCATTTTTATCTTTCTTTGCCTTGATCCCTTAGTTTAAGCAAGCAATTGAGAGTTAAAAAATCGAATGCAGATAAGCCAAATTGTTAAATCTGTGGCAATATGTTTAAGTATTTTTATGACGAATGCCGTGAATAAAAAAACGAGACTTTTCCAAATTCAGAGCAGTTTTCAAAATGAACCAAAGGTGTACCCCACACACAATGTATTTCACTAGTTGGCCGCGGAAGTATAGGTCGTTATGCAGCGTAGCGTGTTGCCACGTCTTTGTACGAGCCACTCAGGAAGTACTACGGAATTTGAGGTGTGACTGTCGAGAAGCCTCGTAAATTATTACCTATGCACATATTGTTATAGTTTTACCCCCTTATTCATAAACGTATATTAGATACGTTTTAGCTATAGAATGCTTTGTCGTTGTCAGTTGCATTGTCAAATGTGCAGGATAGAAAAAGACGAAGGAGAGATTAGCAACACTTTAGCTAAAATACGTTTATGAATAAGGGGGGTTAATATTTAGAATACGCCTGTAAATAGGATAAAGAATGCACTTTGTAAGACGTAAAAATACAGTGGAGATGAGTTGTTATGAAAAATAATGAGACAAATGGCACACAATTTAAACGTTTCAAAGAATGGGATTAGTCCACTATAATAATGTAGACAGAGTGGCTGGACTATGACTAGGAAATTCCTGACAGAAAAAAAATCTCGACCTGCAGATCGAACCAGGGACCACAGGCTTCACCATCACGATTTCGACCACTGGGCCAACGAGGCAATCAGATACTCCTTTAATAAGGATTTGAAAGCAAGAGATAAGTCGTAACATAAATCAAAAATATTCTTTGTTATTCTCTAAATACAAATAAGTAAAAATAAGAAAAATAATTAATATACGGCACTTTTATCTATGGGTGTATCACAAAGACATAACAACTAAGGTCTCAGAGGTGGCAACGCATTTGCATTTTGGCTTTAGTCATCACTTAACATCAATGTGAACTGCATGCTTGTTTGCCACCTTCATTACATAAAAAAGTCCAATCAATTGTATGTTGAATCAGATTTGCTTTGCAGTCGAATTCTTCTAAAAATAACTTAAAAACCTGACTTTGTTTTGCTACTACCCACATTAGCTATCTTTAAACATCAAAACCTTTTTTCTACTCATCTATAAAGGTGGTCCCTTCGAGCTAATAATACTCCAGTGTTACGAAGCATACCTAATTCCGATCTAGAGCTCCACAAATAAACTGACACATCCTTGTAACAAAAGCTGATGGGTATTGTGCCTAATTCAGTGACTAAGTGAACAGAAACAATGGGTTACCAGCTCAACCTTGTCATTCAATGTTCGCCATTACTCGGTCATACACGTCACGTTAATATTGAAGCTTGTGTAGCCTTTTCCAATAGTATTGAATGGACAGTTCTCTATACCTGATGATAGATGATAGGTTTACGAGTAGTTGCAAATGTTATGGTAATTGGTAGTAGTGGATTGAAGTTTTTTTGCACAATATTGGGGCTTTTAGGGTTCTGGCGTCGGGACGTGACGACCCACCGCCCACTAGCAGTAGAATTTTCTTCTACTGGAAGAGAATTCTTTCGCGAGTGCGGTCAGTCAACCGAACAATAGCGGTGAACCCATTCCAATGGGGCGGTGGTAAGTGTGTATAAACGTAAAATGGGCAGCATCTTCTTGTGATAGAACTACCGCCACTACAATCGCCAATCCGCATGCCAAGCGTGGCTATTAAGGCATATTTCTCCTTATGAGCAGACTTTGGTCCAGAAGTGGATATCTTTCGGCTGATACGATACGATTCCGGTAAAAAATGAAACCTTTGAGGGATCACTTTGTTGTCTGTCAATTTATTAAGACCTTACTTCTGAAGAGTGGTATCTAGTTCAAATTCCAAATTTGAAGGCTATGAGAATAACTCAGTTTCTTGCGTGGATTTCAACGGAATGAAAATATTTTCATTTCAAATTTCATACATTAGTAAGGGAATCCAAAACTTTTGATGTATACGGGTACGCTAGTTTTCTACACATTTTTGCTGAGATTACCGATAGCGGGACATTTTCGCTCCCCAAAAGTTTTCCTGGAAAACCGGGACGGGCCGCATGAAAACGGGACTGTCCCGTTCAAAACGGGACGTATAATCACTTTTCCCCTTATTCATAAACGTACGTACATTAGATACGTTTTAGCTATAGAATGCTTTGTCTTTGTCAGTTGCACTCTCAAATGTACAGGATAGAAAAAGACAAAGGAGAGATTAGCAACACTTTAGCTAAAATACGTTTATGAATAAGGGGGTAAATGTATACCCTGCATTTATGTCATGATTAGGTTCTTCTTTGGTATTCATTATTTTTCGAGAGTTTTCATTACAATATTTTACTCAAAAATGGAACGAAGTACCTGTGTATGCCTCCAGGGAAGGGTTGTTTGGAGTGTAAACAACTGTTCCCATTCAATTCCAAATTGGTTTGATCGATTTACATATAGTTTTCTGCAAAAAGATCTTACATTTTTGGATACGAGAGTATTTCATTCTAAATTACGAGTTGAGTTTAATTTAGTTGAGTTGAAATTAATTTTATTGTAGCTAAATTAGAGCTGAAAAAACTCAGTCATGCGCTGTTTCAAAGCTTCCATGGCTGTTCTTTGCAAATCAGCAATATCATTTAGAGTGGACATTTCGCAGGATTCTAGTATTACAGTGCACCAAGTGAAACAATAAGCAGTCAAAAGTGCAGTGTTGTGAGTGCAGGTAACCGGCAAGTAGGTTAGTGATTATCACTTAAACACATATAAATGTCAGTTATTTAAATAATATGTGCTTAATTTTGAATAAATAATATTAATCAATTAATTTTCCTTCACTAATACATGAATTCTATTTAAAAAATACATAAGTATTCCTTGAGCGCATGTTACTTTTTTTTTTTTGTTATAAATTCTTGCTTTTGTCAGTTGATATTATGTAATAACATACAGGGCAATAGCAATGCATGTAAATGGAAAAAAAATAATCAAGCCTTTTTGTTCCACAATATCTTGTGTAGCTTGTAAATATTGAAAACTTATTTTCCACGCCACCAAGAAACTAAATACCGGGCAGACAATACCGTTGACACAATACTCGTTATTGAAAGAGGTTGTTCCCGGTGTCTGGTTTATCTGACATCGTGTGTATACAATGGAGTGCATGTTAGTATCGCTTATCTAGATATAGCATAGATCATGTTAGAAAGAAAGAAAGAAAAATATGTTCTTTGGCTTACACTAACTACTACAAAATACGTAATAGGTACTTACATTAAAAAAAAAACATAATGTAATGTGAGTGCCGAAAAAATGGCATCTATCTCAGCAAGATGCTGTAGCATGAACTACAGCTGGTTGCTGGTTTTCTGATAGGGCCGTAATGTTAAAAGGAGTTGTTTAATTGTACATCTGTATACATCAATTCTCAATCTCGCATGCTCTTTCTTTGGACACATATCTCGACGCGACGGTCAGTCTATCGAACGCTTGGTGGTGCGAGGTCGAGTGGAGGGAACCAGGCCACGCGGCAGATCACCAATGCGATGGACGGACCAAGTCAAAGCAGCAGTGGGAGGTCAACTGCACGAGTGTTCGAGAAAGGCAACAGTAAGGGACCAGTGGCGACGCATAGTTTTTACTGGTGGTAGAGCTCCAGTGACGGAGCTCGCAGGCGTAGGCACCACCGCATTACCTAATATACTTGCCGTTAAATGGTAGTGTTCAGCACTATCGTGTTTCGGTCAGGTGGTAATGTACGGCTCTGTAATTTTCGGCACAGAGGCATAACACCTAATGCCTCAGGAGTGGCAGCGCATTTGCATTTTGACCTCTGGTCATTGTGTGGGTGTCTATAGGCTGCAGTCATCACTTAACATCAATGTGAATTTTAATACATAAAAAAAAAAAAAAAAAACAAAAGCAAGTCACAACATCGTAACGACCACGATCACTCTGACAAGAGCGTTACGACTAAGAAGAAGATACATCAATTCAATTTCTTTATTGCCAGCATGTACATGATGGAAAACATAGATATTTTGATGTGAAAAAAAGAAAACCACTGTGTACCCTGCCCTAGGTCTGATAAATATTTTATATTATTGATATTTTAATATTTTATTTTTATCAAATCTGTCCCAACACTATTTGTAATTTTCACAATTCAATACTTACGCGGAATAATTTCAAATTTATAACCATTTTCTCGTGGACCGCCGTGGGATGCTGCTCTCATAATGATAAATGATGAAGTAGAATAATAATTTTACTTTCACAGTTTACTAACTACGATAGTAAAACTTCGCCAAACTGCTAGTTCAGAAAACCCTTAATTGGCAAAATGTGAAGTAAAAGTAACAAAGGCTTAAGTTTCTCATTACAAGGCACACGTCTCCAATAATTGAAAATTAACTACAAAAACTTATGAAATCCTTGTACTTGGTGTCATGGCGGGCACAAACAAACTTCAACAAGCCGGCTGCGGTTAATTGCAATTTATAGCATAAAACTTGCACGTTTCCAATTAGTGCAAACGTTGAATTAAGTTTAACTTCGTAGAAACGTAACAAACAATGACGGCAAACTCACTGTTACTATAATATACAACATATTTGTTTTTTTATTGAAATGTTATTTAAATGTTACCGATACGAAAATGTCCTGTAACTTGTCAATAAGGGTCATAGCTCACTACACCGTATCGACACCGGACCGCCTCGACCGCAAGCCGCTAGCTGCGCGCTGTACACGCGCGGACTTCGAGTGGACTTGGTGACACTTGGTGACCACGTACTTGCCTTGCGTTGACTTTGCATTACCAACGCGCCGTTCCCAAGTGGACCGCGCGCCGTCCGCGAGTGGCGAGTGCTAGTCGGCTGCCTGGTGGCTGCAGTGAGCTATGACCCTTTATCTATATATATATATTAGGTTGGGGAAAAAGTTTCTTCGCATTTTTAAGATAATTCAAAACATTTTTTAATACAGTTTATTTAAATTTAACTAAAGTATGTATGTACCATTTTGTTCGATAACCTTTTGCCATCTTGTAGGTAGGGACATAATCCTATTGCTATAAACATTTTGGGACTTCTCATCAAAATACCGCAACAAGTGGATTTGGCAGTCCTCTCGTGATGTTAACCTAACATTGCATAAAGAATTCTGAAGAGACCGAAACAGGTGGAAATCTGAAGGTGCAAGGTCAGGACTATACGGCGGATGCATTAACACCTCCCAGCCAAACGCTCTTAATTTTTGTTGAGTGGCTATTGATGTGTGAGGTCTAGCGTTATCATGATGAAACACCACACCCCTTTTGTTGATCAATTCCGGCCGCTTTCTCTCAACTTCTTGCTTTAATCTCATCAGTTGTTCGCAGTAGAGCTCAGAATAGTCCTGCCTAGTGGTAATAGCTCATAATGAATAATGCCCTTCCAATCCCACCACACACACAACATCACCTTATTGCGAGTTAACCCGGGTTTCGCCACAGTCTGTGAAGCCTGACCGGCTTTTGACCACGACCTTTTTCGCACGTTCTTGTCGTACGTGATCCACTTTTCATCACCAGTTATCAGCTTCTTCAAAAATGATTCGGTTTCATTACGTCGTAATAAAGAATCACAAATGAGTACACGGTTCATTAGGTTTCTTTCAGTGAGCTCGTGAGGTACCCAGCTTTTTTCAAATGCGCCAAAACTGTTTTGTGATCAATTGTCAGTTCTTCAGCTACGTCGTAACTACTGATATGTCGATCTTGCTAGACTTTTTCAAAAATGGCATCCATTTTATCCGTAATAGGGCGACCAGAGCGAAGTGCATCTTTGACATCAAAATTTCCGGATTGAAAACGCTTAAACCAAATTTGTGCTACTCTCACAGACACTGCACTAGATCCATAAACAAAGCAAATTTTTTTCGCTGCTTGCGTTGCATTTTTACCTTTTTTGTAGTAAAATTTTAAAATATATCGAATTTCTTCATTAGATTCACTCATCTTGACAGTACGAAAAACAAATGAATATCACACATTTGCCTAATTTGAATTTGGAATTACGGTCTTTAAAATTTTAACTTTCAATGATACCAAAACCAGCCAGATACAAATACTACAGCCAAAGAGATTTTATTACAAGTTCATACATACTATAATGCGAAAAGACTTTTTCCCCAACCTATTATTAAACAAAGCGGCTGTTGTGTTCGCGATAAACTCACGAACGGTTTTCACGAACGAACAGAAGGAAGGTTTATGTATATTTTAAAATTTTTTTACTGGCGCGCGTACCCATCACCGCATCACCTCTATCTGCCGCCAAATGGTAGTGTTCAGCACTATCGTGTTCCGGTTAGATGGTTATGTATGGAATTTTAATACATGAAGTAAAAATGAAATAAGTATATTATAGTATTTGAATTATATAATAATTTTAGTGGCGGTAGAGTTCTAGTGTAGGGAGTCGAGAGCGTAGGCCACGCCGCATTACCTAATTAATCGGCAATTGATAGTGTTCAGCACTATCATGTCCCGGTCAGAAGTTAATGTATTGCCCTGTAGTAACTTTTACGGAAACATAACAAATAAAGTCTCAAGGGTGGCAACGCATCTGCATTTTGTCCTCATTTAACATCCATATCACTTGCATAATTATTTGCTACCTTCGTAACATAAAAAAAAATATAATAAAATCTATCCACGCGTATCATACCCTAAACAATCTAAAATAACGCTTTGTCATACATCATACATTTACACAAAGTTAACAAAGAAATATTACATTTCTAACAATACAGTTTAATTATGTTTCAGGTAAGTAGTTAAATTCATAGAAGTTGAGCGGCAAGTATGCTGGGAATAATTTTATGGGCAAACCCAGTAATTATTTAAGTAAATTGAAGCGGACATTTTCTCATCCTTATTTTAAAGCTTAAATTACTAGAAGGGTAACTGTAATCCAAGTTTTAGCGTGGGAAGCCCTGTCAAACAACTACAATTTAGATAAAATTGGTCTAATACAAGTCAAATACAAGAATTCAAGAATAAACCCCGATTTAAAAAAAATATATAAAAATCTAAGTGTCATGAATAAATTGACTGTTGCTGTTTTATATTATTTCGCATTAACACATGCTTGTGAAATATATTTGAAAATATATTTGAAGGAAAGATTTGACAAATCGGACAGGACTTCAGTAGCTCAATTGGAAGAGCGGCTGGACTAGATTTTTTAGTTTCGACTTTGTAGAGCGTTATCTCTGTTGCACACTGCCTACGTAAGCACTGACATTCCGGTATTGGTCAAAACTTGTTCAAAATGGTCGACAAACGTCAAATAGGTACGAAACGAAAGAGATAAAGCTCTACAGACCCAAAATAAGGCGTAGTCTCCTTTTAAGCTCGATGTGCAATATTCATTGTTAAACACTGTAAATTATGTTTTATCATGGAGCATTTTTATAAACCCACTTACGCTAGACCAATCCGAAAAAATAATTTCATACCCTAAAGCAGTGATTTCCAAAGTGGTCCATATAGACCACCTGGGGTCCATGGGACTCGATGGGGGTCTACGTAGGCGTAAATAAAATTTGGAAATATGGGAATGTGATATAAATGTAGCAAGCAAGGAGGGGGTCCCCGGAAACCAGAAAAATATTGAAAGAGGTCTACAAGAAAAAATCGTTTGGGAACCTCTGCCCTAAAGGTTGATTCAGACATATCCGTGCAGTCACAGTTCCGGCACGTTCGTCTCCCAGGTGCTGTATGCCAAGCTTATCCTGAATTTTGTACAACAAATATTCGAAAAACGCCGGGCGGTCACTTATCCTTGGGACACATTGTATAGTATTTTTTATAGTTTGTTCTTAGCTTTTCGCGAGCTACACTCATTCAACGTCGGATTCGATTTTAAATAATCATTTTAGTTAAATATACGCGTGATAGTATTTTTTAAATAGAATTCCGTTTAAGATCTTGGCCTGATCTTAATGCATTACATAGCTATAACTTTCGCTAGGATCGCTTTATTTCTTTTGAGGAACATTTGAACTCGTGATGAATCCGTTAATATTGCTTTTTATGGAGCTCAAAGTTTATGCGATGCGTAAATCCTTTTACTTATAGCCTTACATAGTGGAGGTACCAAATAACTGCTAATGACGTCATTGCATTTTTATGACAATTTGCTTGATTGTTTTACAAGCTTTTGGCATCGACTTCCTACAGTTATATGTCTAGTTCCCTTAAAAAAATCTTATGGCTCCTATATTTGAGTTTGATAATCAAACTCTGTGAGTACTTCATTCAAATGACGCAAAAATGTATTAATTTATGTTTCATGATGATACGCGTTAGGGTTGAGAATTGTAAGAGTGAGAAGGTATGTAGATATGTATGTATCTTCACGCCAGGTCCCTAACGGGGTTGGCAGAGAGTGTGGAGCGCCGGATATTCCGGTCCTGACAAACCTCCCGTGCCTTATCTACCTTCATCATTCTCTTCATACATGCACGCCGATTCCTAAGACTTTTGACCCCACCATCAGACAGAACTCGACTTATTTGGTCATGGTAGGTCAGTCTTGATCTTCCTGGGCCTCTACAGTCATCCACATTCGCATTGTATACCTATCTGTTTAGTCATTCGCTCATTTGTCATTCTTTCTATATGCCCGAACTATCGGAGCATGCCTTTTTCATTTTTAGTGAGAAGGTCATTTCTAAAAAAAGTAAAAGCGCCCATACATCTGATCTGAACACCCCTTACCCCCTCTCCCCCTATCTGCATATTCACTGAGTGACATAGGCAATTTTACATTTATTGCAACCGTGCGAAGCCTTGGCGAGCCACTAGTCTATACTTATAATAAATCTGTAGAAGTGTAAATTCTGTACATTAAAAATATTGAAAAAATAAATACCAGGGGACAAATATGTTATTAGAAATTTTTTTGTCTGTCTGTTTGTTCAAGCATCACATAAAAACTACCGGTCTGATTACAATGAAACTTGGTATGATTATACTTTAACCTTTGGCGCACAACACTGGGTACTTTTTATCCCGGAATAAAAATAACTACGTTAAGAAAAACCGACTTCAAATCTAAAAAGAAAAAAAATAATACAGATAGATTTAATATTAATTATGAAGCGCGCATAGCCCAGCGGCTGGTGTAGATGGTAAGCGATCTGCTCGGTTAAGCACTACGGGCGCGGTCGGGTAGTGTGATGGGTGACCGCTAGTGGCAAATTAAATGCGCGTTTCCGTGCTTCGGAGGGCACGTTAAGCCGTCGGTCCCGGTTGCTATCGATGGATAGCAGTCGTTAAACCTTGTCGGAGGCCTTATGGGTGGTTTGAAAACATCCGACAGTGGGTTGGCCACTAACCCACCCACCTCCACCAATCCGCATTGGAGCAGCGTGGTGGAGTAAGCTCCAGGCCTCCCCCCAAAAAGGGGAGAGACTCGTGCCCAGCAGTGGGACGTATAATGGGTTGCCATTATTATTATTATTATTATATTAATTATATATTACCTATTATTTATATGTGTTATTTACTAATCGGTTTGAAGTCGGTGCCAAACTTCACGCCTCTAATCCCCGAAGGGGTAGGCTGAGGTAAATGCATGAATTCGAGCATACATGCAAACACCCACGATTCGCCGGTTTCGTTTTTTTCAGTGTATTAATTTGCTCGTATTCATATTTAAGTGATTAAAATATAATTATTTGTTTAAGGCTTGGCACCGAATTCAAACCTATTAGTAAATAACACATATAAATAATAGGTAGTATATAATTAATATTAAATCTGTATTATTTATTACGTTTTAGATTTGAAGTCGGTTTTTCTTAACGTAGTTATTTTTATTCCGGGATAAAAAGTACCCAGTGTTGTGCGCCAAAGGTCAAAGTATAATCATACCAAGTTTCATTGTAATCAGACCGGTAGTTTTTATGTGATGCTTGAACAAACAGACAGACAAAAAAAAAAATATATATATATATACCGACCGAATTGAGAACCTTCTCGTTTTTTTGAACTCGGTTAATAAATGTCTGTTTGTCTGTGTGTTTGTGCACGCTAATATCAGAAACGGCTTATTCGATTTGCGGTTTTCATTAATATATTGTGGTAAGTTTCACTTAACATATAGTGTTTGTTTCATGTGAATCGGTTCAGAAATATAAAAGTTATGTCAATTTAAAGAATCGTATCAAATATTTTTAAGCTATTCTGTATCTTAGTTCTATCTTTTAGGGAGTTTCGTACCTAATAGGTAAAAACGGACCCTACGGATAACTAATCCTCCGCTGTCTGTCTGTCTGTCTGTCCGTCCGTCCGTCTGTCTGCCACCAGGCGGTATCTCATAAATAGTGATAGCTAGAAAGCTACCATTTCACAAATTATGTATTTCTGTTACAGCTATAATGTAGACGCTTCAAATATTCACAGAATTTTTAGGTCTTATGTTGTATTGTAGCTTCCGTAATAAATCTATATACATACAAATAAATAAAATTGGAGTGTCTGTTTGTAATATTAAAATAACCGCTTTTTATGAAGCGCATATGTAGGTATGTATACACGGTACATACACCAAAACAACATTTTTACAATTATTGTCTGTCTGTCTGTCTGTTTGGCGGGGCTAATCTTGGGAACGGCTTGACCGATTTTGACGGGACTTTCACTGGCAGATAGCTTATGTGATAACGAGTAACTTAGGCTACTTTTATCTCCATACAACCATACATAACTACATACAAATAGGAAGAATAAGAAGAATTGGAGTGTCTTCGACTTTGACAGGACTTTCACTGGCAGATAGCTGATGTGACAAGGAGTAACTTAGGCTACGTTTATCTCCATACAACCATACATAACTACATACAAATACATAGAATTTGAGTGTCTCCGATTTTGACGGGACTTTCACTGGCAGAGCTGATGTAATAAGGAGTAACTTACGCTACTGTTATACTAGCTGCGCCCACGACTTCGTCCGGGTTCGTTCGACTGAACGAACCCGGACGTAGTCGCGGGCACAGCTAGTATGAAATAAAGCTATGAAGCATACCAAATGATATTAGCATAATAAATGTGATTAAGGCAAACCACGTAAATTTGATAATATTTAAATGTTTCTAAACAAAACTTTGTTCGGAATCTCTTCTGTACATTGTCGTGAGTGCGTGGTTTATTTTAATTATAAAGTAAAATATAATTATTACTCACAACGCACATAAAAAAAAAATTAGAATTTTGTGAGTATACTTACCTACAATAAACTGTATCCTCGATACAAGAAAATCCTGGTGCGAGGCTGTGAGTATTATAACTGTTTAACTTTATTATTTTACTGAGCAAATAATTTTAAGTCTTGACGTAAATTTTGCAGTTATTTTGTCAAAGAATTTGGTAAAATGTCGGATGCTTTCTTAATATTTTAACAAACAAGCCCCATGTCTATCAAAAAAATCAATGTATTTGCATAATTACACAATGAAACTGATGTACGTATTAGTGATTTGTGCAGTCTTCATCATCATCATCACTCCAGTCGATCTAGATGTCCACTGCTGGAAGCCTTCCCCGAAGACACCCACAACAGTGTTGTGAGTACAGTGGTGAATATACCATAATCGCCACGCTTATCAGGCGGATTGGAGATTGCAATGGCGGTAGATTGAGGCTGCTTGTCCATTGACGCTGTACGAGGCGGCCGTGCGAGGCGGCCGTGCGAGGCGGCCGTGCGAGGCGGCCGTGCGAGGCGGCCGTGCGAGGCGGCCGTGCGAGGCGGCCGTGCGAGGCGGCCGTGCGAGGTGGCCGTGGGAGGCGGCGGCGTACAACTAAACTGATCGTCCACCGCGCTTCCCTCCGCTATGACCGCGTCGCGTTAACTCGCACAGTCCGCAAGTTCGCTCCATTACTCGCTGGCTTCGCATCGCTATCTTGCTCCGCGACAATGGACAGACAAAGTCCGCAAGTCCGTGCCGCAATATTCGCTCGCTCATCTCTGCCACCTTGCTCCGCGTCAATAGCAGAGAATATGTAATAATACTACATATAGAATGGACACTTCGACGTCCCGCCCGATTTCCCCGCATCACCCAACCGCCTTAGCCGTAGAAAATACCAACCGTCGCCCATAAGAGGGGCTCATGGGCGACGGTTGGTATTTTCTACGTGCTACGCACGCAGGTGCACGTGTAAATACACGTCACTGATTGATGTCTGTGTAATAGAGACCAAATTAAGCGTTTGTTTGGCGGAGTGTCCGCGGTGCGTCAATAGACAGGCTGCCTTATCGCGGGATGCTGGTGCTCATGATGCGTTTTTATTTTAACTGTTCTATTGGAATGGTTGGACCACCATTGTTCGGTTGATTGACTGACCTCTACTAGAGGGCGATGGGGTCGTCACGTCTCTGTGCCTTCTATTTACCCTCATCAATAAGTAAAACCCTAACCCCCTTATTCATAAACGTATTTTAGCTAAAGTGTTGCTAATCTCTCCTTTGTATTTTTCTATCCTGCACATTTGACAATGCAACTGACAAAGACAAAGCATTCTATAGCTAAAACGTATCTAATGTACATTTATGAATAAAAGGGTAAATATATGCAGCAATCGACCCTAAAAAACACGCAATCGAAAAAGAAATTTTAAAACATTGATCGTACATTATCAACGTTTAAAAATAGAATGTCCCTCTCTGTTTAAAAAGTCATGTTGACACGGTCTCAAAGAAAAGCGCTCATTAAGCTTAAAGAAACTTGCATTTTATGCGAAATGTTTATGAAATAAATGTTGCTTGGTTGAAATGTAAGAATTGTATGCACCTACAACATTTATGTATGTAGGTATCTTCACGCCAGGTTTCTAACGGGGTAGACAGAGAGTGAGAAGCTCCTGATATCTCGGTCCATCCGTGCCTCATCTACATTCATCATTCTCTTCATACATGCACGACGATTCCTTAGACTTTTGACCCCACCATCAGGCAGTACTCGACCTATTTGGTCAGAGTACATCAGCCTTGGACATCCTGGGACTCTGCAGCGATTATTTGAATTTGTAAATCAATACACCGCCGGTGGTCACGCGTGTCTGACGGTTTAAGCATTCCTTTTGAAAACTTAAGAAAGAATATCAATACTCTTTTCTATTACGTTTTTTTCAACAATTTTAAGCAACCCTCCAATATCAGCTTTTCTCACTTCAAACTCGTGAAAACGACAGGAAAAGCTGATATTAGGGACAAAAGACTTTTAAATCCCACTTAGATTTAAGTGACGTTTGGGTACTTGGCCGTAAGTCTCTGAGCCAAGCGGCGTACAGATTGTCGGACGGCCATGGCAAAATTACATGGGTTCCTTGCAGGTACCAGAATCTTAAAAATGAAGGTATGTTTGTAGGTATAAGATTTGCCTTGAATTATGGATATGTGGTAATCACTCGAGTGTAAAACGGATCGTGTTAATCGAAGTGCACTGGCGATTATTACAAATGATTGGAGCGATTTCAACAAGATTACATGTGATGGTCACATAATATAAAAATATCAAATATGCGGTAATGAAAGGCAAACATTGAATGTCATCAGTGTCCGATGATTATGAATGAATGATGGTTATGCAGATATTATGATATATGTATTGTATTTGTAGATGTAAATTAGTAGATGTCTTTACATCTACATAAAGTAGGTGAATATATCTCAATGTTAATCTTCGAATCATCCGGCTCGAAGGACCAAATGTACAAGCGGATCACGGGGGAGTTGTGGAATTAAACTCAAGTGGACTGTATTATTTTGTAATCAGAACTATATCACAATTTAATCGTAACTATGTACAAAACAAGAATTAAAAGTAAGAAATATGCGCGAGCGCGGCCGTGCGCTAAGACGATGCGTGGCCGACAAGTGGCGGGAACAGGCGACAGCCAATGACAGCTCCAGTGTCCCCGCGCCTCTCAGTACACCCCCGGCAGCCTGGTTGAGTGTACAACTCAACACTAAGATCTTATTTACCTCTGTGCCAGAAATAACGAGGCCATTTAGTATTAGATGGTACCTACTATTAGTGCCGAATTTTGAGGCAGATATTAAACTAGGTGACTTTTTTCAGTCAGAAGTTTTTTGTTATTTTGTAGGTTGGTAAAACACGATTCTTACGTAGGCACCGTTATTTCTCTTTTTTGTGAATTTCTAAAAATAAGCTATTGTCGGTATACTAAAGAGCCGTACTTGCACACCATAGTAATTTGCAGCGAGACAGACACGTGAATACTAAAACAGATCATAAAGTAAAGCAAGAATTTTCATAAATTCTTTAAAAATATTATTTAAAAATGAACGAGGGCGAAGCCAAAATAAAACTGAAAGCAAGCAATACTAGTGTTGGCTCATTCAAATGCAGATCAAAGCATTGATGATACAAAGAAAGACATTTTCAGCAGTTTGACTTTTCTGAGGTAGCATTTTTCTATTTTGATGGTTACTTTCAGTAACAAAGAAATATGGAATCCATAATATCCATTGTCAGTATGCGAATACTGATTATCAGACTCATAAGCAGTTTGTAAGGAGCTAGAAATTTTGTGTATATTTTATTTATAAAAATAGCAATTATTTGGTACGCGATCTTGATTCACTGCTTAAAATATAAAAACAGTTTATATTGCATTTGGATCAAAACCACCCTTTCTCCAAGTTCTCTCCCTTAGTTGAAACAAAACGAACCTATTTACGTTCAATCGGATAGTTAGTTTAGGAGTTTATCCCGGGCAAACACCATGAATTTATATGTACCTATACATTACATCCAATAGATAACGTAACATCACGCCTGTATTTCCGGAAAGGTAAGCAGGTGTGACGGAGCTGTTTAGCGCCATCTGACGGGAACACGATATCACTGAATACTACTATGTAGTGCCTTCTCCCTTGAGCTCAATCATGGGTGCTCTACTATCAATAGGATCACGATTTCATCATAGGCCATGTTGTATTATGTATGTATCTTCACGCCAGGTCCCTAACGGGGTAGGCAGAGAGTGTAGAGCGCCAGACATCCCGGTTCTGACAAACCTCTCGTGCCTCGTCTACCTTCATCATTCTCTTCATACATGCACGCCGATTCCTAAGACTTTTGACCCCACTATCAGACAGAACTCGACCTATTTGGTCATGGTAGGTCAGCCTTGGTCTTCCTGGGCCTCTGCAACCATCCACATTCGCATTTGTTGTATTACATACTAAAATTTACTTAATTGGAGTAGGGCTCAGAATCTAATCTAATAAATAAAATAACCTTTACATCGCTCACTTAAAATAAGTAAATGAGTACTCGTATTATTAAACAGTCACTGTTAAAATATTATAATGGAAACAATCCTTGATAAAGTAATTTTCTTTCCCAATATTAAAAGACCATTTCCGCTAAATATTCTGTGGAAAATTTGTAAGTATAATGTATGTTAACACAATGCGTGGTTTCGAGGTTTTGTTCAGTAATACCGTGGGTCATGATTAAGTGGGGACATTGCATTCCGACAATTTTGACAATGATACCCACAATCAAACGGTTCGGGGCTGCAATAATCCAGCGATTGCCTGCGGTCTTCACCATCCATAGAGCAACACTTGCCATCGGCCAACCGGAGGGGAGTAGCCATTGTAGCCATAGCGTTTGTTACCAATGTAAAACAGTCTGTCTATTTTTGCGGGGTGAAATTTGTGTGACACACACAAAAGTCGTCTATTGCTACAAAACTCACACCTTGACTCTAAAAAAATACATAAAAAACTGCACGCACACAATTAAACATCTCGGCGACAGGGATAGGATCACTTGTGCTTGTACTTTGAGAGGGGAAAGCCTGTATATGGCTACTTCCCTCCGGTCCACCGCGACCGGTGCCCCGTGCTGCACTATGTCACCATCGGTATATCTCATGGAACGGGCAACGACCGTCAGTTCTTCGAGCTATGTGCCCTTTGCCTCTTGTGTTTCTTCTTGGATGTCCTTATTTTGTGGCTCGAGCACGCAGTGAATCGTCCAGCATATTTTTCTTAATTGCCTTTGGCGTGATCTTGAGCTTATGAGGCCCATAGCATATGCATAGTCTGCCTCCTTTTGCTATATAATTCTAATTTTGAATCACTCACTGAATTTATCTACATTCAAAACCTGATGAAATGCTGTTAATATAATAAAGTAATGCCGAAGTGATTGAGTTGATATAGGTAATCATAAAAAGAACTGTGAAAATCAGAACTGTCTTCCATGTTCTTTTCTTTATTCTTGCAAAGTTTACGGTTATAGATCAAGGTGTGATGGTAGTCTTACGTGTTCAATAAAAATATACATAACTTTCGTTTTTATACTAGAGACATCTTAAAGCATTGTGTGTATTCAGAGTAAAAAAATATTCTTGAGCGTGTATTTTATCGGTATCTTATCAGATATTTTGATCGGCAACGCGTCGAACAATATCATCGTGTCGCTGTCAAAATGTTCCCGTTATGACATGTGTTACAAGACATTATAATCTAAAAATAAATGCCTACTGTTATTAACCGACTTCAGAAAGGTTCTGTGTTCGACGCGTACGTATGTTTTTAAATGTACGAGTTTACCGATTTATCCGACAATACTGGACCGACTATAGAAATTCTTGTCCCTTTTTTATGTAAATGGATTGACAGGCAAGCAGATGGGCCACCTGATGGAAAGTAGCCACCGTCGCCTATGAACATTTGCAACACAAGGGGAGTCGCCAACGAACTGCCAGCCCTGAAGGACTCTATTGACGCCATTTTTGAAGAACCCCATTTTGTAGCACCGAGGGAACACCTCGGAGGGAAGTTCATTCCACAATTTACACGTTTCAGGCAAAAACGAATGTGAGAACCGCACCGTTGAAGATTGTCGTTTGAAAAGGAACCTACACTTCCATGTTGGTTCCACTGTGACGAAGTTGGGATGTTGATGATGATATCTTTGGGAAATCGAGGGAGACCCTCAAAAGTTGTATGGACGTATAGGACTTTCAGTTACTGAATAATTTTCTATCTTCGTTTACGTCGTACCTATATCTGACTGTAGTTATGACCTTAATATGATCCTGCGTTTACAGAGTTCCGTGAAATTTAGTGATTTTCTATATAACTTTAAAAAACACAGACATAGGGTAACATAGAAAACTTCTAAAAAGTTTTGCCCAAAAGTGACCTCCATTTTTGCACTGTGTTTATTTTGTGTCAATTTCATCTCAATCGATCCAATACTCTCTGAGAAAATCGGCCGTGACAGACAGTCATACAGACCGACAGACAGACACAGAAGCGATCTTTAAGGGTGCTGTTTTTTTTCTTAGGTGGTACGAAACCGTAACAATATAATTTAACGGTCAAACCGCTGGAACTACCACAGCGTAGAAGTCATTACAAAAAATTATGAAATTATGCTGTGGTATCATATTATCTGTGAGAAATACAATAGGGAAATATTATTTTCATTTCATTGCTAACAGTTTAAAGGCTCGCATAATTAATTCAGGAGATGAAGGCCGCCGTTTTTAATAAGTAAGTTGTTTCTAGAATTCGTGATATTTAAAAGTCGATCAAAGTTTATTTTTACTTATTGTTGGAAAGATCTTTAAACTTGAAAGAGATTTTGTGAATTGAAGCATAAGTTTTAAACGAAGAAAAACAGCATTCTTCATTGAAATTATAACTACTATTCGTTTTGGTCCATTTTTATTCTTGGGCTCTCGAGTAAATGAAATCAAACACTGATTCAAGTACAACTTTCACTTTGAATAACATGTGCTCCACTTGACGGCCAAATTGGAAGTGTCCCTAACATTGGCAAGCCACCCTTTACAACGTGTAACAAGATTATATGTACAATCTGAGACTAGTTTGTTCAGAATCGATAACCGACTCAATTTCAGGTATTTTTGATATAGGCAATATTTTGTCCCAAAATTAATTACAATTAAGGAAATTATAGTCACCCATTTGGTGAACAGTCAATACAAACAAAAATGAGACAATCGTCTATCCAAATTAAAATGCTAGGCTCAACAAGTTTATAAGAACTCGTTGAGACGCTACCATAAAACAATGCAATAAATGTGAAGGAAAGATTTGACAAATCGGGCAGGACTTCAGTAGCTCAATTGGAAGAGCGGCTGGACTAGATTCCCAGTAGGCCGCGAGTTCAAGTCTCGCCTGAAGTCAAATTTTTCTTTCCATTTTTCTTTAAAATAAAATATGTTTGACATGTTTTCGTAAATTTTATAAATCATTAAACTTAGTGCCAGCTTCAGTAATTAGGAAAATATATTGTCTCAAAAATGTTATAGTGGATGATTATAAAATTAACTTAAGTGTAATTTAGTATGTACTACCAAATATACTAAGTAATTTGAAAAATACATATTACATAATATTTCATATATATAAATTATACACGTAGTGAGTATATTTTTATTTGAAACGAATACTGGCATAGATACTTGAAACAAAACAATATATCTGATATATTGATGCTTCATTCATTCGGAAACATTCAGACCCTTGGGATCAAGACATTTCGTTTCTTTAAACACGATTGTAACCACATTCTGAGCCTCACATTCGCATAATTAAAATGTTCTTATAGCTTTTTAGTTTCGTTAATATACGTAGATATATATATATATATATTCCAGGGATAAGTGACCGCCCGGCGTTGGAATATTTGTACAAAATTAAGGATGATTACTCTTATATATATGGGACGTACAGGCTTTGGTTTTTTTATTGATTTTTTATTTTTTTTAGTAATTACGCGTGTTGTGGTTCAGTTTTTTTACGATATTTTCTAAGTTTTTTACATATTTCTGCATTATTTTTGTTTATTGACTTGCCGACATCATAATTTATCAATTAAAATGATCAAACATAGCTAAAATGTGATAGAAGGCCTCAGAAGTGGCAACGCATCTGCATTTTGACCTCTGGTTTTTGTATGGGTGTCGACAGGCCGCGGTCATCACTTAACATCAATGTGCACTGCATGCTTGTTTGCTAATTTCATTACATAAAAAATCGATCTTAGGAAGGAGATTGGCTTATTCCGGGTCTATAGAGCTTTATCTCTTGTGGGTTGCTGTAATTCTGGAAATTTTATGAAATACTTACTGAATTTGTTGTAAAAAATGCTATTCTAGCAATATTTGTTACTTAATGTAATATCACTGATAACTTTTCAGGGTCTTTAAAGTACATATCCGAAATACGTGTATGCGATGCTACAAGGAAATATATTTAGCCGTGGATTATACACTCTGTGATTCAATGATAATCCCAGGATTACCAATTAGCAAGCCGTCGAAGTGATTGATGAAAATGTTCGTTTCTAGACAAAGTCAAACATACATCAATTTGTTGTTGACAATTTGTTATATTGCACGAGCACTACAGCAATCCTACTAATATTACAAGTAGGTACCTATGGACTTTGGACGAGATTATAAAAAGTATAAAACGTTTTATTGTATAATCTATTGTGTGTACACAAAGCGAGTGTGACAAATAAAATCTCCGATAGATAGTTTTAATACAAGGAATAAGAACAAGTTGTCTCTACCAAGTTTTAGACTGATGAAAACTAATACATCTTTCCTAAAATATAGTGTAGAATTTTATAACAAGATCCCATCCGGGATTGCTGAACGCGCCAATAGTAAGTTAAAAGCACTCTATGTAAAAAGGCTTACTATAAACTCGAGGACTATCTCAAGGATAGAAATGCTTGGCTAAATGCTGATCTAGCGTTGGCAACAAGGTTGTTAAATATAATAATCCAAGTGTAATTTTGATATTATATTGTTAATTTTAAGGTTGTTTAAATTATGGAAAATTGTATAATTATGTGTAAGAGATATTTTTCAAAGAGCCGACTGAGTTTTTTTGTGCATGGTTTTCTCAGATCATATTGGCCTTTGGAACTCTGCCGGCAATGACAAAGAATTAATCTTTTTCTTTTCTTTTTACTCTTTGTTATCAGTTTGTAAAAGGGCCAATGAGACATTCTTCTGATATACTTACTTACATTAGTATATTATATTTAGTTTTATCTTAGTGATATTCTTGACTATATATTTAAATTTTAAGCTTGTAATTTGACATGACGTTTATAAATTGTTATAAACTTTAATATATTTGTTTGTTTTTGGCGTGTCATAAGAGGTGCCTGTTACCCTAAATAAAGGAGATGTTGCAATAATGTATGGACCCCGCGGCCATGTATTGTACACAAAATCATTAAACAGGCAAAATCAATATAAAAACGTTTTTTATTGCATATTTTCACTTGTTTAGCTTTGTTTGCAGTTACAAAACATAATTTTTCAGTTAGAATTGCAACTCCAAACTAACATGGCGAATATGGCGGGCGATGTCATTTTGACATTTTCATTTTTTTAATTGTATTTTGATTATAGAACTTGGAGAAAGAAGTAATATTTTCTAAATACTATCAAAATCAATTGATCCCAAGTGTCGGCTGTATCGCCGCCATGTTTAACATAGTTGAAAATGATAAAATCGTTTGAATTAAATGTGGTTGTAACTCTAAAATATATTCTTGAATAAATAAATTATATTTTTTTTGGATTCTTCTTTAATTTACCCATTTTTTGAGGACATGTACGAACCAGGGCCGAGCTCGCAACATCTCCTTTCTGCTTCTGATTCTAATATAACTGTAAAAATATTGTACATAAAAAAGTTGAGACAGATGAATTGAGAACCTCCTCCTTCTTTTGAAGTCGGTTTAAAATTGTGTATACCTGTAGCATATAACGAGAATGAATATAACATTCTGTCCAGTTTTAAGAAAAAATATATATCACAAACGAAGACAGCGTTACATGCATACGTATTTATTGAAAGGGATTGGTTGAAATTCCCTTTGCGACTCTTTATCTTGACGCTAAGGGAACCGATGGGTCAAAAGATAGGTATCATTTTGTAGAACGTATCCATGAAAGAGACAACGTTTAGAATATAACTGTAATTTAGAATTTTATGTGTGACATGATTTAAAATCGACCTATGCGTCTCAAATATTCTGTTGGATTTTTCTGTCTAAATCTAAGAGAGTGTAATTTATCCTAATTTATATTACTGCTGTGTACTCTGCCTTTTTGATCTAAAGTTTATATTACTCCGTTTATAAAGTACGAACTACCGTAAATAGATACTAATTTACTATTATAAACAGCTAAAGTTTGGAACTAATACAGTGTGAGCTAGTTATTGATATTTCTCGAAGTTATCTTCACTGTGGCTTAATTCTATTATGACTCTATAGATCACAGGGAACAAAACCTATCTAAAGTATTTTTAAAGAATATCTTAGCATAGAATATTCTCATGAAATAGTTTTTAATTATTATTTGGTTATTTTTACTCTACTGGTGGTAGAGCTCCAGTGACGGAGCTCGCGGGCCTAGGCACCACCACATTGCCTAGTTTACTTGCCGCTAAATGGTGGTGGTTCAGCACGATCGTGTTTTGGTCAGGTGGTAATGTACGGCCCTGTAATTTCCGGCACAGAGGCATAACACCTTAGGCCTCAGGAGTGGTAACGCATCTGCATTTTGACCTTGATCTTCATGTGGGTGTCTATACGCTGCAGTCATCACTTAACATCAATGTAACCTGCATGCTTGTTTGCCACTTTCAGTACATAAAAAAATGGTATGTGACGACCGTTTTAACCTAGGTTCACGGGTTCCATCCCCGTATCGGAACAAATATTTGTTTGGCCTACGGATATTTGTTTCAGGTCTATGTGTTCGTGTAGTCATTGTGTAAACAATGTCACCCACGCCCACGATATAGGTTTAGGCTGGGGCTGCGAGTGTAAGCGATTTTTTTTATTTTTTTATTTTTTATGTCATTAAGCTGACAGACAAGCAGACGGGCCACCTGATGGTAAGTGGTCACCGTATTATTATTTATTTATGTAATATACTAACTGCATCTTAAGCAACAAGATTAATGATTTTTTTAAAGATCTAATCGATAACTACATTAGTTAATTAGGTTGTCTTGTATGGGAATATTACTTTATAGACATGAAATTATGATATTTATAATGCGGAGATAAAGATTCATGTGTTTGTTCAAGTTTCGATTTTGTGATGACCGAGTTTAATATTATACGTTTAATTATATACAACCAATCATAAAGTGGAAAGCAATTTAAGAAGGTGCCAAGTTCTGTAATTTAATTTTGTTGAAAGAAAAGGTTGGAAGGAAGGAAAAGGAGGGTTGAAAAATGAAAATTATCAGTTTTGTTTTTTTAATTCACAGCGAAATATTAATCCTTTATTTCAGAAAAATAGAAGTTATATAGTCTTGTTAATTCTATTTTGTATTTTTTCTATAAGATTAATTATGTTATTCCAGATACAGATATTTCTAAACTCTATTCTTGGTATAATGACCTTTTATATCTTAAGCAATCTCTGAGGAAATCATAGTTAGAATAAGTTTTATGGATCTACTGTATACATTATTTAAAAAAAATTGGAAATTGTGCTTCGTATAATTAATGTAATTTATCTTTTGAATTGCTTCATTATGTTTGCAGAATTTATTTTAATAAAATATTTTCATGTTAATATAATATCACGACGTGACGACGAATATCACGACTCATGTTACATAACGACGCATAAAAAAGAGATAAGTGGTGTTTGTGATAAAACATTAAAAAGAAAACCAGACTCAAGCTATATAAAACAAAAACTAAACGAAATGAACCGATTTATTTTGCAAAGACCATGATAGGTAAAACTATCAAATTTTGGTGGTAAACCTACCAAAGTTTGGAAGGTCAGTCATCTATGTGATGATTCATTAGTTCCCGGTCAATAGGATATCGGAGCGTGCCATCCTTCACCAATTGCATTAACGAACGTCTTAGCGAGTTCCAAACAAAACAAAAGAAAACGAAAAGTTTGGCTCTGACCAGAATACTGATACCAAGTTATTATACAGTTGTTTGAACTCTATTACTTCTCCTCTTAAGCCATGTTACAAGTTTTAAAGACGGATAGTTTCTCTCCAAAACATTTTTTTGTCAACATTGTTTCTTTGAAATTTCTCTGGATGAAACTTCTCTTGTTTATTATTATGCCTCTTGACGAGCATTAAAGGCTCCGATTACAACAATTAAGTCCCTTATAATTAAGACGATGTCCTTTATCCTGTAACCTTGTATTCTGGTGTAAAGCCCTTCTGTTTTGAACATTTCTAAGTCCAACCTTATTTTAAAAAGTCAAAGAAAGGGGCACGAACAAAATTGGTCTTATTAAAGCATGACAGGAAAATAAACAGTAAAATTATGTTCAAGGTTTCGAGTTTTGTAAGCCACTACGTACTTTTTAAGAACTGATAGCTCCGCACTTTGATTATATACACGACTAGCTGTTGCCCGTGGCTTCGCCCGCGTGGATGTCGTTTTATAAATAATTTTTCCTGGATTTTCTTTGCTATAAACCTCACGGAGCCCGTCCAACGAATGCAAAACCGTGGAAATCGGTTTGTGCGTTCTGAAGTTATAGCGTCAGGAAGAAAAACCCGACTTATTTTTATATTATAGACTAGTTGTTGCCCGCGGCTACGCCCGCGTTGAAATTTTTCCTGACTTTTCTTTGCTATAAACCTTACGGAGCCCGAGACCTTTCCAACGAATGCAAAACCGTGGAAATCGGTTGGTGCGTTCTGGAGTTATAGCGTCAGGAAGGAAAACCCGACTTATTTTTATATTATAGATAAATGTATGTTGCTATTATGGCAAATCTTAGTTGTATGCATACAATATTTAATAATGAATTTAATTTTTACACTTAATTCGGTATAGAAACGTGTAGCTTATTATCAAACTAGTTTTTTTATTTATCTTGCGTTTGAAGAGAGGACGGATAGCAGTTGTCACCATAATGAGATCCGATACTGAGTAAAATTAAATCTCAACCGCAACAGTCTGAGCGTAACTAAATACAATTAGTAACTTTTGTGTTAATCCTGAACACTACGCAAGACGTATGTGGAGGTAGCTGCACATAGTATTTTTTCAAATTGCTGTCAGACAAATGTCATCTCAGTCTGGCCGAGACCACGGAAGCTGAAAAGCGACCGAAACGTCGGTCTTAAATAATCCGTCGGTTTTAAATAATCATTTTAGTTTAATATTCGCGAGATAAATCAGAAAACTAATTTTACTTCAATGAGTGTAGCTCGCAAAAACCAAAGACAACTTGTAGGTATGTTCTTTGGTTGGGTAAAAATATTTTGGAATTGAGATAAAATCGAAAAGCATCCATTTAAGAATGACTTATATGCCTTTCTAATTACAGTTGCAATTATAACACGACTAAAACACAACTATTCTAATTATCTAATCTAAAAGCCTATTGTTGAATGACCTTTATAGTATTATACTCTCCCGCTGATTACTTCAAAGGATGGAGATAACCTGCTCGGGACAAGGTTATTGTGATTGGATTGTTTGCCACTTCGCTTTGTAAAAAGAGGATTTACCTATGGGCGTATCGATTCAGCGGGTGAACAAAACAGATTGATAACAGGCTTTGGCTGACATAAAGCCCCGATAGTGCTAAACGTTATACTTGACAGGTTTTTAATATAATGGCAATTGAGATTTAAAAAGTTAACTTATGCTAACTGCCATGCAAATCTAATAATAACGTAATTTCATGCCTGTTTTCCCCCCGAACAGGCAGTCAGAGGTAAATGCATGCATTCATTCAAGCATACATGAAAATCCCTGGAATTTCAAACATGTCATATTATATTTTTAATTAACTAAGCCTGGGTTGCACCAAGATATTTGTTAAAGTTATTATAACATTTCACATTCTTCTCTAACTCGAATAGATTTCCTTAAGTTAGAAAAGGATGTGAAATGTAACACTTGAACTTAAACAAATATTGTGGTGCCAGGCTAAGAGTTGATGTCGTCAAAGTCAAGTTTAAATATTAAACTATCGGTTAATAAAATAACTGTTTAAATTTTGACTTAAATTAACTGGTGGTAGTAGAGCTTCAGTGACGGAGCTCGCGGGCGTAGGCACCACCGCATTACCTTATATACTTGCCGCTTGTTTAGCACTATCGTGTTCGGGTCAGGTGGTAATGTACGGCCCTGTAATTTCCGGGACAGAGGCATAACACCTAATGCCTCAGGAGTGGCAGCGCGTCTGCATTTTGACCTCTGGTCATTGTGTGGGTGTCTATAGGCTGCAGTCATCACTTAACATCAATGTGAACTGCACGTTTGTTTGCCATATTTATTATTTAAAAAAAAAAATTGGCGTTTATCCTCAAGTTAATTTAATATATAATATTTTATTTTTCACAATTTTTAGGTCAATATCAGGTACAAGGGATCGTGCGAACTTTTCGCAGTACGGAAATGCCCCGTGAAGTTTGAAAACTTTTACATAAGTCTCTTAGGACAAGAGATCGTGGCTTTGTCATGTTCCTTAATTTGTTATATTTTTTGTTTAATTTACAGTTTAAACTTTCAAATGTTATTAAGATTTAGCTTGGTATTTATGACGTGATAACGTCTTAAATTAGGTTGCGGCTCGGAGTCACTCATGAAAAAGTGTAACGCCCGGTAACGTAACGATGAGTCACCGAACGAGAGAGAGGCCTGCCGGACCGGCGAATGCCTTTCTACCGAGAAAAAGACGTTGTCACGTAAAATCTTCGCCCGTAAAACCGACGTTACAGGCAACCAGTTTTTCGTTTCAGTTTTTTTTTGCGTTTTCCCTTGTATTCAGCAATTTATAATTAGGTATGTAAAGTATGTTTCCTTTACTCTTTAAATCCATTGGTTTGTATATAAGCAGACACTCTCAGAAAGAGTTAAGTAGATTTTGTAAAAAATAAAAGAAATTGCAAGTAGCCTGTAAGATCGAATTGAGAAAATCTGGATGAGAATCAATGTAGTCGACTTAGGCCATGGAATAAAGAAACTCAAGAGGCTTTGAGGAGGTCACATAGCTCTGAAATAGAACGGCCATTGCAATGGCGTACTGGATGATGAAGCGTGGTCAAGCCACCTTGGAGGAATATCGTCTATCGCTATCATCCATAACGCCCAGGACTATTTAGTTTAAGATGTGATGAATATCCAGATCCGATATTGATGGGATACCAAAGCAAGTGAGGGTACTTGCTTTGGTATTCGATTGTATGTATGTATCTTCACGCCAGGTCCCTAACGGGGTAGGCAGAGAGTGTGGAGCGGTATTCTATTAATATCGGATATTCATAATTTTTCAAACTGTGCGGTCCTGGGCTCTCTCATCCTCGTAAGTAACATAGCAGTAAAATATTCTGCTCTCAAATAGACGTTCAAAATATCTACACGTTCTTAGATTATAATTACGATATTATATACGAACACGTATTAACGTTACCACAGAACAAAGCAAGAAATTCGGCTTCGGGCAGACTAAAGGACATATTTGAGATTGTTGTCGTTCTCGGCATCACCGGAATACCTGGGCACACACCAACTTGTGACTTGATGCGTACCTAACTAAATCGAAGTTGCATTTCGTGGTGATATTCTGAAGGAAAAAGTTTCACAATCTAGTTAGCAGTTTGAAATTTGAGCTAGCGGATCAAAGCTGCAACGTAAGTTCATGGATTGACGCAAATTTGCTAGAGTAACTTTTGAGCTAACAATAAAAATGTCGACATTGTTATGATGGGAAATACGTTTTTGCCACGTTGTATAATATTTAAAATGGACAGAGAAAAAAATATATCAGAAATAAAGAGAGAAATAAACAATTTATTTAGACAGACAACACGGAGGCTAAAATAAACAAAAGAAAATAAATGTAAAACAATTAACAAACAACACATATATACCTAAACATTAAAAAAAAATCAAGGTCGGAACATAATGTCTCATGGCTGGTCTAAAAGTGTGCCCAGAGCAGCTTAATTTGCTTTTAACAATTTTGTTCGAAGTCACACGTCAACTTGAGCCTTGAAGCATATTTTTATTGTTAGTTTTCGGATTTATCTTGCGTATATTAAACTAAAATGATTATTTAAAATCGAACCCGACGTTTCGGTCGCTTTTCAGCTTCCGTGGTCTCGGTATTATTATACTCTTTGTCTCGGGCAGACTGAGGTGGTATTTGTCTGACATCAGTTTGAAAAATTATAATGTGCAGCTACCTCCATCTATTTCGCAAACGTCTTGCGTAGCGTTCAGGATTAACACAAAAGTTACTAATTGTATCTTGAGATCAAACAGACTGTTGCGGTTGGGCTTTTATTCTACTGAGTATTGGATCCCGTGTTAGTGACAATATTATATTGTCTGTATGTACCTTCACGCCAAGACCCTCATGGGGTAGACAGGGAGTGTAAAGCGCCAGATAGCCCGGTCCTGACACCACACGTGCTTCTTTATGCCTATCTTGCATTTGCAAACTTTATTATGGCGATATTTCCGTTATTAGTGGCCAGTAAGCCAGTGTTCATTGAATTTTTTCACTTCGAAAATTTTCTGTGCTCATCAATGTGCCTACCTAGTTAAAACAGGCGTGAAGTTACGGAAGTGTTCAAGCTGTATAATCTCTTTTATGGAGCTCTTATTTCATTATAAAAGGAATGTTATGAAATGCTATTACAGCTCAATAGTACCGACATTAAAAACATTAAAGTGTCTGATAAGATATTGAGTAGTTTATAGGCATTTTAAAATCCTATACGATCAGAAATTTTATCAAAGGATTTAATGTTAATATTTATTGTATTCGTTTAAGAAGGAATATTTTAGGAAACTAAGTCCACTCCGAGACAAAATTCGTTAGATATGTCCAGTTTTAAGCCGACCTCATGCAGTGGGTCCCGGTGTTCTGTCCAAGGCCATCAGTCTACCTCTTGAAACGCTTTGGATCCCTATGCCTCATAATATAGACTTTATGCTGAATTGACTGAGTTTTTATCTCAATAGAAAGTTTCATGACCAGTGATAGCATACGGAACTGACACGTTCGATTAAAATTCAAGGTAAAGTATAGGATTACGGATTAAGGAGTAACAATTTTATTTCAACTTTTATCTTCTTTGAAAACATCAGAATATAACAGATAACTGATCTAACTATCCACCTCCTTCTGAAGCCATATCTATCCCTGTATAAAAGTCTTAATCAAAACATCAATAACAATATCGGATATCGAACGAAATGATTACAAAGCGTGTACACACTTCACGCCTGATGTGGTCCAATTTACCGTTCGTTAATAGTTTTTTACGGGAGTTGGTAAGCCGGCTTATTTCACAGCAAGTGGTTTCAAGTAATATTGAGGAGCCTTTCTATAGAACACTGGCTTATAATCATATGCGAGACGTGAACCAAAACAAAATGCCGTATTTTATTGTTTTTTTTATTACCTTTTATTTTTACGTATTTTTCACTCACAGAACTTGAGAATAATAGTTGGTTTTTCCGTGACTGCTATATATAAAGATAATATTCTGTAATGTACGATTTAGTATATCCCATTATAGTGTTCTGTTTTGACTGTCAACTAGCCTAGTTGACAATCAAAACAAATTCAATTTTTGTTTTTATATTATTTCGCATTAACACATGCTTGTGAAATATATTTTATTTTAAAGAAAAATGGAAAGAAAAACTTTTTTGGTTAGTAGCCTACTTCTTTTTCACCACCACGAAATATTATCCTTACGAGACAATTATATACCTACCTAAGATGAAAATATAGTTTAGCGCGTTGAAAGTGGATAGATCATTTGTCATACAGTCACATTAAGCCAGCATGAAGAGATGTCATAATATATTTTATTGCGCAAAAAATAATTACGTCACCGTAGAAAGTGTTATTTATATCCGTTCTAAACAATCTTCAGACCAACTGTCTCTCATGGTAGACAGAGAGCGTGGATCATCAAATATTTCAAATGTTGACCTCATCTTCGATTAGTACCTACTTCATCTCCTTGGTTAAGGTAGGTCAGTGTTAGTCTTCGTGAACCTCTGCAACTATTCGAAAAGTATTATTTTTAGTTAAATTTTGAAACATCACTTCATATATGTAACAGGATTGGTTCCTATATAAGTTTACTAGCGGCCCGCCCCGGCTTCGCGCGGTTACAATGTTACCTACTCTCTCCTATAAATCTTAGCGTGATGTTATAAATAATTTTTCAAATCGGACCAGTAGTTCATGAGATTAGCACGTTCAAGCAAACAAACAAACTCATCAAAGCTTTATAATATTAGTATAGATTATTCATCAACATGTATAAGTACTTAATGGGGTTATTGAATAGATGTAGGTATTTACTGTGCTTATGTCGAATTTATACCAAAATGCAATTTGAGTTGGTGAACCCGTTTCCTAAATTAATTTACTAATTAAACGCAATTTGCAGCGATGACATTTGCAATCATCGAATGGACTATTTCTTTAACATACTTTTTTTTATATTATGGAATTGGTAAACAAGCATGCAGTTCACATTGATGTTAAGTGATGACTGCAGCCTATAGACACCCACACAAAGACCAAGGTCAAAATGCAGATGCGTTACCACTCCTGAGGCCTAAGGTCTTATGCCTCTGTGCCGGAAATTACAGGGCCGTACATTACCACCTGACCGGAACACAATAGTGTTGAACACTACCATTTAGCGGCAAGTATATTAGGTAATGCGGTGGTGCCTACGCCCGCGAGCTTAGATATGAGTAGCCTAAAAGCTGCAATATTAAAAACAATTAAGTATACTAAACTTTATTAAATAATTACACAAACAATTACTTTCCTAATCATCGTTCTTATAATAGGTATACAAATTATTTGTATGAAATCTTATACGTATGCCGAAAAAAATATTTTTACAAAAGCCTTTTTAGCATGTTGACAAAATGCAAATACAGTTTCAAATTTCGCGTCTTTATTGTATTTTAAGCCCTTGGGAGAATACAGTATACAATTTACAAGAAGTAAGAGTATATTTGCAGAAGACTTTCTTAATTTATAAAACACCGAAATAAGTCCATTAAGGTAACATCTCAAGAAGCCTTCGAGTAATATTTGTTCCTAAAAATACGTGTATCGTTAAAGAAATGGTTTCTCTTAGGGATAAAAGTTATAATTATAAACGAAACTCTGTTGTTGACGACTGTACAATGTAATTCCGTTATTGCATCGTACCTTAAGTGAAGGTGTGAAATTATATTTGAAACAATCCTCCGAGGGACTTAAATGGAAAAACTTCTTGAGAAAAAATCAGCTTGAGTGCTATTCCGCAATATTCAAGAATCGTTTACGGGTGGAACGTTTCTGCAAAAAATTGCAAATGGCGGAAAATTATTTAACTTTTTTATAACTTTGTTAGTGGTTTGAAAACTTGTCATTCGAAACTGTTAAAACGTTTAACGAATCTTTCTTTAATTGATCTTCATTGTTAGATCTTTTATCTTTTGAATTTAAAAGTAAATACAGACAAATCGTTTTCATCACAATCAAAAATAAATTATCGTGTTTATGGAGGACTGAGTTATGGAACTGCTCTATTGATTTGGTTCATTATTCCATTCAGGTACGATTCGAACTCGGCAGCACCCAGCAGTGCTGCCGCTGCAGTGCTGCCGCAGCACTACTGGTCTCCATATATTATCTATGAGTTTATATGAGATTAAATTCAGAGTTACGCGAAACGTCGTGGCAGCAATGCAATAGAAAATAGATAAATATGACGCTGCGGAAGCACTGCTGCGTGCTGCCGAGTTCGGAATCGTAACTTTACCTTTACCGGTTTGTGATTAATCTAAATAGCTGATATATCTGTTAACACAGTCTTTTCTTGGAAAATTAGGGTACCTCACTCAGCTAAAATTCACTTTTATACTAAGACAAACTTTACTATGTAGCGACTACAGGGTTGTTATTAAATTGATAATACGTTGCGTGTTTATACAATCCATATTGTATTTCACCGAAACTAACGTAATTTGGACAAGTACTATGTAATTTGATTATTTTATTGCTTCACTAAATATTACCTTCATACGCATTGTAACTATGTCAATTTTTATCCGTACAAACAATTTGTGGGCTTTCACAAATAGCGCACATTTTTAAGTAATAGACTAAATTTGTAGGTACTCAAAAATGTACGCTCTGAAAGGAGATGTTGCGAACTCGGCCCTGGTTCGTACACGTCCTCAAAAAATGGGTAAATTAAAGACGAATCTAAAAAAAATACAATTAATTTATTCAAGAATATATTTTAGAGTTACAACCACATTTAATTCAAACGATTTTATCATTTTCAACTATGTTAAACATGGCGGCGATACAGCCGACACTTGGGATCAATCGATTTTGATAGTATTTAGAAAATATTACTTTTTTCTCCAAGTTCTATAATCAAAATACAATTTAAAACATGAAAATGTCAAAATGACATCGCCCGCCATATTCGCCATGTTAGTTTTGAGTAGCAATTCTAACTGCAAATTATGTTTTGTAACTGCAAACAAAGCTAAATAAGTGAAAATATGCAGTAAAAAACGTTTTTAAATTGATTTTGCCTGTTAATGATATTGTGTACAATACATGGCCGGAGGTCCATACATTTTTGCAACATATCCTTTGTTGCAAAGTTTTTTCTTATCTCTACTATCCTACCCAATTGGCGCGTCTAACACAAAATCTTGAGTTACGGATACAGTTACGGTATCGTTTGATTTCATTCTGATAAATGTTATTTCTGACGATAGCTTCAACATGAGTGATTCAATAAAATGTTTTTTTTTTTACCAAAGTTCCGACCGGAATCGGTTTCGGGGTATCAATTTGGCGTAACTAACGTGGAGAAACAAGTTTGGTTTGACGTTGCGAGATTGGGGAACAGTTTTCGTTCAAGTTACTTCGACTTCATGAAGTTGTTGAGGCTAATTTTCATTGTTTGTTTTATATATATCTATCTTCACGCCAGGTCCCTAACGGGGTAGGCAGAGAGTGTAGAGCGCCAGATATCCCGGTCCTAACAAACCTCTCGTGCCTCGTCTACCTTCATCATTCTCTTCATACATGCACGTCGATTCCTAAGACTTTTGACACCACCATCAGACAGAACTCGACCTATTTGGTCATGGTAGGTCAGTCTTGGTCTTCCTGGGCCTCTGCAACCATCAGAGTTTGTTTTATATCTGACTTAAAATTATGAGTATCATTCGTAGGTAATTATTTTATACATATGTGTGTGCAGTATAATCTGCAAAGACCTTTCTGTGCTTTATGGAGACAACCATATAATGTCAATTATTTTAAAACTTTTATACACAGACTACAAAATATTAGCATATGCCATAAGACATTTGCTGCCAGCCACCCTCAGGGTCGTAAAAGTTACTACTATAATTTCAAACTAACATACTGGACTGAGCCTACATAAAAACAAATATTCGAATGCAGATGCGTTGCCACTCTTGAGTCGAAGTAGTTTTGCCTCTTAATTAGTGACTACGATTCCATATTACACTAGCTGTTGCCCGCGGCTTCGCCCGCGTGTATGATGTTTTATAATCCTGAATTTTTTTTAAACCTTGCGGGCCCCGAGACCTTTCCAACGAATGCAAAACCATGGAAATCGGTTAGTGCGTTCTGGAGTTATAGTGACAGGAAGGAAACCCCGACTTATTTTTATATTATAGATTAAGTGACCACATTCTGAGAAATATTTTCAAAACGCAAGTAAAATCGGGGAGCATATCTACTATTTAATAAAAATAATGATTACACAGTTTAACTTAATTGCACCATATATTTCAGTTAAAAAATAAATATCTGACCAAATATTTGATGCAATTGACAACATTTCAAATTTGACACGACCCTAAAAGAAAAATACCGTTTCTTTATGTTTCTGTGAAATAAAAATAAAACGGAAAAATATGTGATGACGTCATTTATATGGTGGAATGAAGTAGTTACCATTGCCTATCTTTAGATGAAAACATTATTGTTACATACTCTGTGACAAGATGTGTCAAATTGATACGGATACGTCAATGTCAAAGTGTAAAACTAGGAAGTAGGGTTGGTGATCCGAGACCTGAGATCGATTAATCGGAAAAGCGATCTTTAGGAACCAAAAAATCGGTTCTTATTTAAATAATTATAATAATTTATTTAAATCGATCCACAGTATCCGATCGTATCGATCCATCGATATTATACCCTGGAAAATCGAAGATCGATCTTTTTGGTTAATTCACATAGGGACATAGGAAACATACAGATCATAAGATTTAACGTTTAAACGTGAGTATAGGAAGCGTTATACCAGCATTGAACATTGTTGAGTTGCTTTTTTTTTTGGTCGTCTGTTTTCCTTGAAATTTAGTATTACATATCCCAAATCAAAAATAGATCGATAGTCGAAGATTGATTTATTTCAGAAAGAATCGGCATCCCTACTACGATGTTTATAAAAGCTGCTACAAACTGATTTATCAAAAAAAAAAAAAAACAAGTTTTAAAGTCTTAAACAACGACTTAGCCCTTAAAAAATAAAAAATAAAATTCATTTAATGTAGGTTATTTCCACTCATATTCAAATTAAAATTACAATACTGAGGCCTTAGGCTGTTGATATAATATTGATATTTTTTATTTGTAGTTGGATCAAGGAAGAGATTAATCGACGAAACGCAGGGTCAAAGAATTTTTTTAAATTATATTGATATAGCGATATTTTTTTTGATATATCGAACACTGGTACTGATATTAGAAATTAACAAACTAATAAAAAACTTAAAAAATAAAACCAGTCACGGTATAGATGGGATCCCCCCTAGCTTAATCCGCCAATGCTCTGAGGAACTTACCTTACCATTATGCTTGCTAATTAATAAATCATTCGAAGAAGGCGCATTCCCAGAAATATTAAAAACTACTTTAATAAAGCCCATATATAAAAAGGGAGGAAAAACTAACCCGTACAACTATAGACCCATAGCGCTCCTACCCACTATCTCAAAACTGTTTGAAGCGGCTATGTGTAAGCGTATATATAATTATTGTGAAAAATATAATATATTCGATGAAAACCAGAACGGTTTTCGCAAAAAAAGGTCTACAATACTCGCAGTATATAAATACATACAGGAAGCATTAAATACAATTAACAATAAAAAATATGGCGTCGGAATTCTGTTAGATATGACAAAAGCATATGAAAAAGTACAACATGATATATTATTAAATAAACTACATGACATAGGAATACGTGGAAATAGTTATAATTGGCTCAAATCATATTTAAATAATAGGCAACAGATAGTTGAAATCGAATTTTACAATAATAAAAATCATGAAATAACTAAAGTTCAATCAGATAACCAAATAGTGAATGCTTCAATACCACAAGGCAGTGTAATAGGGTGTTTGCTTTTCCTCATTTACATCAATGATTTACCTAAAGTTATTCATGATACATGCGTTTTATTTGCAGATGACGTATCAATATTAACCTCATGTGAAAATAACATAAATATAAAACAAAAACTGGATTCAATATTAGACAACATTACTTCCTGGATGAACAACCACAGCCTTGAAATTAACTACACTAAAACCAAAATTATCACTTTTCACCCTCGCCAAAAAGCATCTTTATCAATAAAATATAACTACATTTCATTTAATTTAGAAATAGTAAATTCATTCACCTTGCTTGGCTTAGTAATAGATACACATATAAATTGGAAACAACACATACAACATATTAGAAATAAAATTTCGAAATTTATTTATGCCCTATGGGAAATAAAAAGAACAACAGATCTTAAATCATCACTAGCAACTTACTACGCATATGCCTACTCATGGTTTACTTACGGGATAATTATGTGGGGAAATAGTACGGACATGCCTACACTCTTTACATTGCAGAAAAAATTAATCCGAATATTAGCTAACATAAAACAAGAAACCAGTTGTGTACCCCATTTTAAAGAGCTAAAAATGCTAACATTACCTTCCATATATATTCTAGAAACATGTAAATTTGTTAAAACCTATCCAGCCTTTTACACAAGACGCGCAGACATCCCTACAAATCACCTACTACGACACCAAAATAGACTAATGCTCCCTACCTCCCGTCTAGCCAGCCATTCGTCAAGTCCTTTTGTTATGAGCATAAAAATATATAATAAATTACCAACACCATTAAAAAACGAAACAAACTACAACACATTCATTAAAAATATCAAACAATTACTCATCGATAAATGTTACTATAATATTCAGGATTATTTGAGCGACACCTTCAAATGATATTGTTTAATCTAAATAAATGATAATATTTAACTTTCCCCTTATTACATAAGCTTCCCCTCTTATGTTGCTATACCCTAACAGGGTGTCATTGTGCAATACCACCTATGTACCCATATGACATAACGCAATAAATAATTTGAATTTGAATTTGATATTTTTAAAATAAAAAGATCACAGCCCTACATCGAGTTTGACAAGCTGACAACGACAAGACAGTGACATCTACAATTTTTTTTAAAGGGTCACGGCACAATGCAATGATTCTATCGCCATTCCACCGTATGTGTGACATCATATGGCGCATAAGTCTTTTTAGAATACACTAACTTTCAAAGTAGAAATTATGAATGAAAAGTACAAAATTTCGAAAAATGATTAAACACGGGTCCTTTAGTTTTGGATTAACTTTTTAATAATGTAATTTAACGGCGAGTTCGCTCTTTACTGACAGCGCACCGCATGCATCACCCACGGTCTTCGGTGATGAGATTATACATCCCACGGAAATGTGGGGGTTGTGGCGTTCTAAGCGCTAAGACCCTACACAACCGTGAGGTGTGTAATCTCCGAGAATACTTTCTGACCGCCGGCGGAGAGATGCATCGGGATGTGGTGGCGGTCGACAGCGGACTCACCCCACTCTCTTTGGCTAAAAAGATTTGGCGCAAACCTGAGGTGCTCACGACTAGCGACCGCAGGATTGTATGGCAAGGCAAGGAGCTACACGGGCGTTTTTACCGGGCCCTCCATGTAGATTTCTTAGCTTCTGTGGCCTGGCTACGATTCGGTGACCTCTTTGGGGAAACCGAAGGTTTTGTTTGTGCAATTATGGACGAAGTGGTAATGACCAACAACTACCGGAAGTTTATCCTGAAGGATGGAACGGTCGACATATGTCGGGCATGCCATCGACCGGTTGAATCAATCAGGCATATTGTTTCCGGCTGTTCGAGTCTTGCCAACGGCGAATACTTGCACAGACACAACCAAGTAGCCAGGATAATCCATCAGCAACTTGCCTTGAAATACGGTCTTGTAGCCGCGGAGGTACCGTACTACAGGTATGTGCCCGACCCAGTTCTGGAAAATGACCATGTCACGATGTATTGGGACCGATCTATCATCACTGACAGGACTATTGTTGCCAATAAGCCTGATATAGTGGTGATAGATCGCTCGTAGCGCCGCGTAATGATGATCGACATCACCGTCCCGCATGATGAGAATCTCGTGAAAGCCGAAAAAGACAAGGAAATAAAATATCTTGATCTGGCTCACGAGATTGTCGCCATGTGGGATGTGGATTCGGCCATCATTGTGCCGATAGTCGTATCGGTGAACGGGCTGATAGCGAAGAGCCTCGACCAACATCTCAAGAGGCTCTCGCTAGGTGGATGGATCAAGGGTCTGATACAGAAAGCAGTACTCCTCGGCACGGCGCGCATAGTGAGGAGGTTCCTGTCTCTGTGTCCCTAACCACCGGCAGCTTGGACCCTGCTCTCGCTGCCGGCGACACACTATTTTTTAATTTTTATATATATATTTGTTGTTTTTTTTTATACATATATATGTAAAAAATTATAAAATAAGTTGAATCAATAAATAAGTGGAATAATAAAACATGTAGGTTAAAAATTTGTCAATTGTGTAAACTCGTTAAACATTCAATTAAATATTGCGTAATGATATTAATTTGGTGCAAAATTAAACAATGGGGCATTGTGATTATTATAAAACGTAATTGGATTCATTTAAAAATTTAAATTCATCTATAAATTTGTAGTCGGCAGCGTATGGGTAACACCTGTACCTTATACTCATATCATTCGAATTAATTTCATTAAATGCTCCAGTAAGCTGTGAAACGAACTATTCGGATATTAAAGTGCTTTTTGTTAAAATACAGGATCAAATTATGTTTGTATACCTCAAAAATGTTAACAGACAAAAGCGACGGCTCACCTGATAGAAAGTGGTTACTGTTGTCTATGGACATTTAGCACGCTGAGGGATTTGTCAATGCTGCCAGACCTGGACGTCTCTTTGGACGCCAGTTTTTAAGAAACCCACGCTATAGTCCTCCGGAAAGACTTCTGAGTGAAATTCACGCCACAATTTTTACTGGTGGTGGGGTAGAGCCCCAGTGACGGAGCTCGCGGGCGTAGGCACCACCGCATTACCTAATATACTTGCCGCTAAATGGTAGTGTTCAGCACTATCGTGTTCCGGTCAGGTGGTAATGTACGGCCCTGTAATTTCTGGGACAGAGGCATAACACCTTAGGCCTCAGGAGTGGTAACGCATCTGCAACGCAACGCATTTTGACCTCGATCTTCGTGTGGGTGTCGCTGCAGTCATCACTTAACATCAATGTGAACTGCATGCTTGTTTGCCACTCCCAATACATAAATTACCAACACACTTACACACAGTTCTGCCGGACACAAAAAAAATATCTGTTAAGTTTATAAGTTTCTCATTTTAAGTGACCAATGTATGTCTTATGAGAAATAAAGATTCATTAAAGCAAAACCCCAAAAAAAAAATTTGCACGTTCCCCTACAACGTGCAAACCACAACTCAGGGATTCCCGATTGTGACCTGAAAACCATCTGACCTCGCGCCGATTGCTAGGTGAACACTAGTGCATGTATTAAAGACGAGCCGCCTATGTAATACCAAGCACCTAACAAAAAGTCTAATACCTACAGCTCCCACGTGTCCAGATTGTGCGAATGAAATCTCTTTCGTCAGCAGTTGGTGATGTAGACTTACTCAAAATGTTTACTCCAGATTTTATAACATTATTTTATACACTTTCTATCCACGGTAGATGGCTGAGCAATAGCAAAGCTGGTCCGAGTCAAAAAATCTCATATTAAATCCATGGTGTTTTACCTCATTTTTTTAATGTCGAAGAGATCGCATTCACCCATTTTCACTGGCGCTTCGCAACCGGCAATGTGGAGGTGTGAATGAAACTATTTCCGATGTCAAGAGGCAGGTAATATAAGATCGTGTACACTTCCATATTACCGACAAACAAACGAGTACAGGGAAAGTTAGAAAGAAGAAAGACTATTGATTCTAAAAGTACGTATGTATGTATATTCACGCCAGGTCCCTAACGGGGTAGGCAGAGAGTGTAGAGCGCCAGATATCCCGGTCCTGACATACCTCTCGTGCCTCGTCTACCTTCATCATTCTCTTCATACATGCACGCCGAGTCCTAAGACTTTTGACCCCACCATCAGACAGAACTCGACCTATTTGGTCATGGTAGGTCAGTCTTGGTAAGTTCAGTAAGTTGATTTTAAAAGTAAGACTTCATATTCTATTGATTAATTTGCTGATAAAATCCTTGGCTTGAAAACTTTGTTTTTTTTTCTACTAAAACATTAAAAAAATATATGGTTAGTTTACGAGATGGCACATCCGAATAACTAGAAACGTGCCCGTGTAAAAAAAAGTTTACTTGACATTAAAATAAGTTTGCTTAAAAATTATAATGTTATTGTGCAATAACAAGTAATAACGACACGTTAAACGTTTTATGAGCTTTACTTTCCAACCGAGCTGTTTACTTACACCAATAAAAACAATGTCGACAGCGCGATTAAATTTACTGTGCAGTTTTCATGACTTACGAACGTAAAACCATAGGGCAAACAATGTTGATGTAGACCTATATTATTTACCACAGAATACAGTATATTTTATTTTTAAAGAAAAATGGAAAGAAAAATTTGACTTTAGGCGAGACTCGAACTCGCGACCTACTGGGAATCTAGTCCAGCCGCTCTTCCAATTGAGCTACTGAAGTCCTGCCCGATTTGTCAAATCTTTCCTTCACATCTATTGCATTGCTTTATGGTAGCAGCAGCGCCATCTATTACCAACTATGCTAGCTGGACTAGATTCCCAGTAGGTCGCGAGTTCGAGTCTCGCCTGAAGTCAAATGTTTCTTTCCATTTTTCTTTAAAAATAAAATATATTTCACAAGCATGTGTTAATGCGAAATAATATAAAACCAAGAATACAGTATCAGAAATAAAACGTTTTGTAAAACATCTTGTATTATTTTATTTTGTGCAATAACACATGGAAGTAAACTTTCGAAATTAAAGATAAGCGGAAAGAAAAATTTGACTTCGGGCAGGAATCGAACCTGCGACCTCAGGATAACCAGTCCAACCGCTTTGCTTGCTTATTGGTTCTTTAATTTGTAAAATATCTTTTAAACTAAATACAATGAATTTAATTTACCGCAAAATTATAGTGTTCAGCGCTATTATAACATTTAATTAAACATGCCTGGTATGACTGCCTCATCCAAAATTTCTGGTCTGATGGGAGGTAGGAGCTCGAAGGCGTAGGTACCGCCGCATAACGTAATCTATCTGCCGCCAAATGGTAGTACTCAGCAGTATCGTCAGCTATCGTGTTCCGGTTAGATGGTAATGTATAGCCCCGTAATAACTATCACAGAGACAAAACAACTATGGTCTTATTGGTGGCAAGTGGCAACGCATCTGCATTTTGACCTCTGGTCTTTATGTTACTGAAGTCATCATTTAACATGAACATGATGCATGCTTACGTTTGAAAATAGAAAATAAAAGTAGCTAGAGCCAGAGCACCCAACTCTCAGAATATCTTATTCTATGGGCTTTTAGGCGACTTATTAATTTGGATGAAATTCAAGGAATTATATCGGTCTAGGGCTCAATTTAGGTTTCACGACAAATCTAGGGCAACATTTAAACTAATAGGCATACTAACTGCCTATTTGCTTGCTTTGATACCGCATAAATAGAAATGTCCCCGATTGATGTTGGTGCTATTGGCAAGAATTTCGAATAACGGAACGTAGAGCGGCAACAGAAATTAAAGATATGGGAATTCATTAATATTTTTATGTCATAAGAGTGGCAATCAGACATCTTCACGCCAAGTTCCTTACGAGATATCCAATAAAAACCTCCGTGCTGCTTCTAAACTCATTCATCGTTCTCTTCATACATACAGACCGATTCCTTTATCGTTATTGTCGTACACATTCTAGATTGTTTCCTTCACATATTGAAATGATGCATCTATCATTATCATTGTTTTACAATGTAAGAATTTTCAATAATCAATGGTAATGTTAAAGGCAGGTATTTGTTTTCATTACTTTTTGATGCGGCACTCCCTTGGTCCCTTTACTAAATTATGGTCGTGTGTAACGTACTGTCGTATGTGTAACTAATGTACCTATGTGTCATCATTTAAAAAAAATAATCTAAAAGTAATTTTGGTTTAAATATACGCGAGATAAATCTGCAATACTAGTCTTATTTCAACAGTCATTTGTAATTGATAATGTGACCGAAGGTTTATGACCATCGGGAGACTCCAGGTCGAAATACTAGCACAAATGTTCCAGATCCTTCCAAAGGTCATTTAGAAATCTAGATTTTAAAACTTTAATCAGGTGCGACCGAGGTGCTAGTCAACTGTGCAAGAAGTGATAACACTTTTACGATTGAAGTTAAGCGGCTAATAAAAGTGGACCGCGTATTGCCGATAAAACGTAGTATTGGCTTTTAACCGACTTTAAAGGTATTAGACTAATGCCCACTTAAACCGACTGTGCTAATGAGTTCTAGACTGGACTGTTTGAGTCAGTAATCGAGCGGGTATTATGGTGAGGCGGTGCCGCTTGCATTCATTGAGTAGTTTTAAAATAACATGTCATTTAAATTAAGAAATCGAATATATTGTATAATTAATAGGTTTAGGTTTTAGCCGTATTTTTGCAAAGGTGAGGAACAGCTTTTAAACAATTAAAAATTAATATAAATAATACACACAACGAAATGTTTGATTAGTAAGTAAATTACAATACTGAACCTTTTGAACGGCACAAGAGAACAGAAACATCATACTTATACAAATGAAAAGTAACTATTATCAACTTATTCAACCCTTTGTTCTATAAACGTTCTGTCCCCTCGGCTCTGATTGACTTGCCGCGTACTCCAAGGATGTATCTCATCAACATATATGTGATGGTATAATAATATTAATATACTAGCTGTGCCTGTGACTTTGTTCGCGTGGAATCGTGACTTTGAGACTTTGGGCAGCGATTTTAGATATAAATTTTGGTTAGCAAAAAAAATCTACTGTACAGTAATGCTTCTCTGTAGACGATATTACACGTATGGCCATCGGGGATAAAAGCACACAGGCTGCTCGGATTGCGAAAACAATGTTGTATGGGTTTAATATTTACTTCACTTTTATTAAATTATTTATTATGGGAGGTAATATACAACATAAAACCTAAAAATTCTGTGAAAATTTTAAGCGTCTACTTGCTACCGTTATTATTATCGAGCAAAAAATATACGAAAAAAAAACCACGGTTATTGTATGCCCCCTTAACATTTTCATTTATAGTAATTAATTTTGTCTTTATAGCGGTATCAGAAATACATAATTTGTGAAAATGTTAGCTATCACTATTAATGAGATACAGGCTGGTGACAGACAGACGGACGGACGGACAGACAGACAGACAGCGGAGGATTAGTAATCCGTAGAATCCGTTTATACCTTTTACGAAACTTCCTAAAAGATAGAACTAAGATACAGAATAGCTTAAAAATATTCGATATGATTCTTTAAATTGACATAACTTTTTTTATTTCTGAACCGATTCACATGAAACAAACACTAAATGTTAAATGAAAATTACCACAATATATTAGTGAAAACCATAAATCGAATAAGCCGTTTGTGATATTAGCGTGCACAAACAAACAGATAAACAGACATTTTTCCGGGATAAAAAGTAAAAAGTGTTGTGCCCCGAAGGTTAAAGTATAATCATACCTAGTTTCATTGTAGTCCGATTACAATGAAACTTGGTATGATTATACTTTAACCAGTAGTTTTTCTGTGATGCTTGAACAAACGGACAGACAGACAAACAGACAGACAAAAAATTTTCTAATCACATATTTGTGTACGGTATCGATCTAGTAACAACCCCTGGTATTTATTTTTTCAATATTTTTAATGTACAGAATTTACACTTCTACAGTTTTATTATAAGTATAGATCAGTATGCTCCCCTCCTGCCGTGTTACTTTTTTATGCCTTTTGCTATGGAGACTGCTGGGCGTCTGTTTCTATTTCTTTTATTCGGGAGATCGGTCGCCGTCTCAGAGACAGGGGTCATGACTACCGCTCAGGGACGTTTTTGGTGCAGAGGCTGGCCATTGCAATTCAAAAAGGCAACGCTGCCAGTATTTTGGGCTCCTTTGCTCCGGGAACGTCCAGGGGTGGTTTGTTTGATTAGATTTTTTTAATATACATACTTATAATAATAATAATATTTAATATAACAATATGTAGAAATTGTTTGGAGTGACATCTTACTGAAACATTTTATTTCTCAATTCTCACATGAACATGTTTTTTATCGACAATAACCAACATCAACGAAGCGTGTTCAGCTAGTAAACACAACGCGAAACCTTTTAAACAGCACGTCAAAGCAGAACATCATATTATTACATACACAAATACAAAGTAACGAGTATCAACATGTTCAACCCTTTATTCTATAAACGTTTTGTTCCCTCGTCTCCGATTGACTTGCCGCGTACCGTCAAGACTCGTCCACATTAAACATCTTTTGATATAAACATATCTAAGATGTAAAAATATTTTTAGTATACGAAACAGGGACGTGATGAAAATATGACAAAATATTGCATACATCTTTTGAAAAATCTTAATTTTAATTATTCTTCTTATTCTGTAATATTATATTAAAAAATATAGACGTACGACACACAACGTCTGTATTCGGCGTTGAAAGTATCGACAGAGGTAAAAAGTGGTGCCGAGTCTATTAACATCTTTGAACAAATTCCGGAAGAATTTTCAGAAAAATTAAGTACACAAAGTACCTACCGGAGATAAATTGTCAATATCTCTGATACCCTCCCAACCCGGGCATCAAATCCCAAACGCCAGCGCAGCGCCACTATTGCAAAATAGTGACATGCTACAACTAGACTATTGAAACAGTAATTGGTTACACTTGTTGTTAACGATATAGAAAAATGGTAGCATATTATTTTGTAAAATCCTGTTGTTCTATAAACGTGCTGTCCCCTATTCCGATTGACTGAGGACGCGTCCACATCACACACCGTATTGATCCTGCATTCTAAAGATTTCAAACAATGTGCAACCGTAGAATGTCCATTAGACTCGTGTGTCGGTAATTGTATTGAAAATGTTGATGTGTGTTTACTTTTTTGACCGAAACAAATCGATTTTAGGAGTGACTGGGCTTCAACCGCGGGGATGTCGTTTTATAAATAACTAAGTAGCCTATGTTCTTTCTCAAAGTCAGCTCTATCTCTGTACCAAATTTCATTAAAATCGGTTCTGTCGTTTGGACGTGAAAAGGTAACAGAACAGACAGACAGACAGAGTTACTTTCGCATTTATAATATTAGTAGGGATAGGATAAGGAATAGTGTTTAGTTCAATTTAATTATATTTTTAAATCTAGTTTTGTTATTGTAAATTAAATTAATTTAATAAAAGTTAAATATTAAACTGTTAAAAGACTGTTACAATAGTTTTAACTTAATACAAAGAAGTTATTACATTTTGACATAGCCGAAGCTGTGGTTTCAACTTTAAAGTTTTATTACTTGAAATAGCACGTTTACCGTGCTATTTCAAGCTCATAATGGTTTTCAGATCTAGTCATAATTATAAATAGATGAGTCAATATTCTTTCGCTTTCTGTGATCTAATAAAGGGCCACTTAAAATCAGACACGGATTGTAATTGATTCAGCAATGCACAGGCATTTTAAGTTAATATGCAATTAGCGAGAAATGGGTGATCCGATCCATTGAGACATTTATGGAAAAGTCTAATTGCTTCTGGAACATTCTAGTGCATTCTTGTCTTGTGCGACAATGAGGTGACTAGCTTAATGAGCGGACTGCAGCTTGTTGGCAAATGATATGTGGAAAAATGTCTAGTTTATATTTGAATTGGATTCTTTTTTTATGTAACATTGACAAACAAGCATGCAGTTCACATTCAGGCAAATAAATTAAGTCGGAGGAGTTTGATAACTAACATTGTGACACGAGAATTTTATATATATGTACCTAAAGAGATTAGATATTATCAGCAAAAGGTAACTCCAAAATGCTTGCTTCCTACATAAAATATCTTTTTGATTAAATTTCCATACGAGAACAAGCTAAAATATGTACTGAAACATAACTTTGATTATGCTTTTGTATACACAACATATCTTAGAACATTCTACGAAAATATTTAAGCTAGCCGCAGAAACCATAATTTCGTAACTTCAGCTAGTAAAATAACAGATTCTTAAAATGCGGGTGCATTTTCTCTTTATTGTCAAGTCCAGTGAAAAGAACAGCGTGTCGAAACCATTTCGTCGTGTTTCAAATTCCTTATAAGTACCGAATAGCCTTTCAAAGTAAAAAAAAGGATCAAGCACTTGTTAACTAAAAGAAAAGATATAAAAGTTCAAACACTATTTGCAGTCAAGGTAAACTTCACTTGCTCCCTTACTTCCTTAGATTTAAAAAAAAAAAAGAATTTAGTTTTAAAACTTTCAATTGTTTGACTTGGTAAGATGTTACCTTAAATATATATATATATAAATGTATAACCTTTCTTCTTTTAAAAAAATGCCATAGAAATCTTATAACAATACATCTACTAGAACCACTAGCGAATATGTTACATATAATTACCTATGCATAGGTGCATAATCTTAAAAGATATTAACAGCAAAAGGTATCACCCAAATTCAAAATACTACATCGAATATATTTTTGATTAATTATGTCCATGAACAAGCTAAAATATCTACTGAATCAAAACTTTCGGTAGAGCTCCAGTGACGGAGCTCGCGTGCGTAGGCACCACCGCATTACCTAATATACTTGCCGCTAAATAGTGTTCAGCACTATCGTGTTCCGGTCAGATGGTAATGTACGGCCCTGTAATTTCCGGCACAGATGCATAACACCGTAGGCCTCAGAAGTGGCAACGAATCTGCATTTTGACCTTGGTCTTTGTGTGGGTGTCTATAGGCTGCAGTCATCACTTAACATCAATGTGAGGCTGCATGCTTGTTTGCCACTTCCATTACATAAAAAAAAATTTGATTTAGTTTTCGTATGTACACAACATATCTTGGAACATTTTACGAAAATATTTAAGCTAGCCGCAGCAACCATAATTTCGAAATTGCAGCCAGTAAAATAACAGCTCCTCAAATGCGGGTGCATTTTCTCTTTATTGTAAGTTCCAGCGAAAACAATAGCGTGTCGAAGCCAATTCGTCGTGTTTTTGTAAGGAATTGGAAACTTTCGTTCAAGATGTAGGTTATGAAGTCAGTAGGTATAACAAAATATTTTTTTGCTATTACTTAGGATGCGTTAGTAAGTGAAGATGACTAATTTCGTTATTTAGACGGCTCAAGAGTGGTAAAAAAAAAACATCACACATGTCGTTTTTTAAGCCACTGTATTCACTTATGTACCATCACACTGAACTGTATGCTTGTTTTCCACTTTTTTTTTTTTTATTACCATTCCGAAATCATAATTAAAATCAGAATCAGAAACTCATTTATTCATTTAGGGTGACAGGCACCTCTTATGACACGTCAAAAAACAAACAAAATAAATTAAAGTGAACAACAATTGTTAAACATGTCAAACAAGATAAAAAATATGTGTAAAGTCAAGAATATCACTAAGACAAAACTAAATGTAATAAACTAATGTAAAAAGTATATCAGTAGAATGACTCATATCCCCTTTACAAACTGATAACAAAGAGTAAAAAGAAAAGAAAAAGAGTCATTCTTTGTCATTCACCGGTTCCAAAGGCCAATAAATCTGAGAAAAACTTGCCGGAAAAAAAAATCATTACACAGAAGTATAAATCTTAATGTGTTTAATAGTTTATTTAACGAACAGGCAGATTTTGTTTCACATATAAGTGAATTATGAACTCTGTCGAGCGCCATTTTAATTTTACTCAGAATAGAAACTGTCATCGATATAAATAACGTTTAGGAAAATGAGATAATATTAACGGACTCGTGAAAGAAACACAAAGCAATCCATCAACGTATCGTATTGATTGATTAACTGGTATCTTATGTTCTCACGCCGTTACATTCTGTTGTTTTTGTAACAAAATCTGCAGCCGCCATATGATCTTATAGTGTCAACCTTAACTAAATCGCTGTAAGCTTTGTCTCGTTTCTTCATACACACTACGCAATAAGCAAATGAAACAAAAGCTTTTGCTAGTTACTAAATCGAATCGTTATAAGACGTCAATAAACTGGTCCGGATGTTATAATGTCTTTTAATTTCTTATGGTATACGGATAATATAGGTAGTAATTGTGTGTAGTAAAATGATTATATGATTTGCACGCTTAACGCGTTTATACGCGAAGTAAAGACTTTGTTTCCCTTTTTTCGACAAGTGGAGTATGAAATTCGGTAAAGTGCTCGTTGATATGTTACGTCCACATTGTTAATGTCAAAATGTCAAACAATGTGCTTAAGTAATTGTTCCGAGGCTGTGTTCCAGCCTGTGGTAAAACTTTTTTACAAAACAAAGTAGTGATTATTATACAGGTTCGTTAGAGAATTAAGACTTCGGTACATTTCACGTGTTTTTTGAATTTTGAACATTGAACAATCACTAGATCTTTTATAATAGTCGTAATTGTACCTATTTATTGACTCCTTCGATGATCTCTTAGCTCTGTAATATCATTTTTATTTGTGTTTTGGTGCCATTTATGAGTAACCTACAATTTACCGTGGACCATAACATACATTCAACAGTTAATACAATACATATTTAAAGCTATTTAGAATAATTTAGACGTATGCCTCAGAACCTAAGCCTGCCAAGCAAACAAACAACCAAGCATACAAGCATTTCTCGGCAGATACTACAGACAAATTAGGTACCTACCTAATGCCGTTGAACGCCTTTTTAATCTTACTTAGTAGGTAACGAATGTGTACAAGATATGAGAAACAACAGAACAATCCATCAAAGTTTCCAATTGATTGATTAACTCGTATATTCTGGCGTTTTGTAACGTTTTAATGCTCATTTATTTTCAGGATTCTGAAGGCAAAACCTGAACCCTTACAGAATTATTCTTGTTTGTATACCTGTAAGTCTGTCACAGTCAAATTTCTTCAAAGCTACTGAGAATAATCATCATCATTTTCTTACAGGAAATACGCACATAAATTAAATAAAAGAGATATAAATTTTCATAATCTAACATACAGTGGTAACAGTCAGAAACGAGCTTTCATCTGTCGACCATCTGACTTTAAATTCTCGTTCAAATGATACTCTAATAGCAAGTAATTGTGTGAGTGAGAATGTGAGTGTATAAACACGTAATGAACAGCAAAGATAATCTAAGTCTTAAACGTAAAGAACTTAAAATCTCAAAACAAACGCATTTTTGCTAAATCGGTCAGTTTTCGATTAAGCACCAGTGCTTATTAATTGAAGTTACTCTGTCCATATTTATGTTACTCTTCACGACCAAACCACTTAGCCGACTTAAGAAATTTTATATCTACAAATATATATATATTTATCATAACAAAATATCACGTAGGCGAAGACGCAGTATGGAATTTCGAAAAAAAAAACATAGTACACATGCATTTAGCGAACAGTATACCAAAACAGCTCTTCTTCTATCGAATTGATCAATTATTAATAACTGAAGGGAGTTAAGTGATACTAAATAACTCATTAGTTGAGCAACCTCTCATATGTTCAATTGCTGATATTACTGAAAAACGATATTCAATATCACTTAATAGACGCATCGCCAAAACCGATAAAGATATTCGTCTATAATATACTGTGTCAACGACATTAACAGTTGACATCGAATTCACTTCCGTATTAATGTAAATGTGTGTGTGAATTCAAACACACATTTACATTTGTGTGGTTTTGTCAAATTTATTGACGTCTAGGCACAGTACACATATGTGTATGTGAAAATGGAGTCTGTACTATTTCAATCGATATAAGAACCCAATCTTGGGGTCTACTAGCAAACGACTTTATTATATTGGAACAATTTGTTGTACCTATCGAAACCCTACTCCAACAGACGCCTAGAGCCTACGCCCACAGTATAGATACAAACAGTATGGAAGCTGGGTGATTTTTATAGTTCTTACGATAGTACTTTTTACTGGTGGTTGAGCTCCAGTGACGGAGCTCGCGGGCGTAGGCACCACCGCATTACCTAATATACTTGCCAGGTGGTAATGTACGGCCCTGTAATTTCCGGCACAGAGGCATAACACCTTAGGCCTTGGGAGTGGTAACGCATCTGCATTTTGACCTCTGGTCATTGTGTGGGTGTCTATAGGGCTGCAGTCATCACTTAACATCAATGTAAACTGCATGCTTATTTGCCACTTCCATTAAATAAAAAAATCTGTGCCGGAAATTACAGGGTCGTACATTACCACCTGACCGGAACACGATAGTGCTGAAAATGGAATGCAAAATGTAATGTAATTAGTATGAGTTAGCCATACCGTAATAAAGGTATTAATCACCGCTAACCATTGATTGATTGACGGTATTTGGACGGGGTTACTAATTGCGTATCAAACTCTGATATTCCAACTCACTCGATTTAACATTATCCTGATTATTGAATGTCAGTGTTATCAAAATTATTTACTAGCCGTCCGCTCTGGTTTTGAACGGGTTAAATGTTACCTACATTACTTACTTATCTAAATAAAAAGTGAAAAAATAAAAAGAGAAGAAACATAAATAATACCACAGACTATCATTAATACCACAGACTGAAGAAGTCTGTGGTACATTTATGTTTTTCCTTCGGTTGTCAAATTGTTTATTAACGTCAATCATGATGTCAGCTGTAATCTATAGATGACAGCAACGTAGACTCGTAGATAGATCTACGAGTCTACGTTCGGATACATGCAACAGCAAAAAACACAAACCAAGTTTCAATTATTTTAATGTGAGGGTCAAATTCTACTTTCAAAAGGTGAAATATAGAGTTAAGGTTTGTAATAGTTTATCAACTTCCTGAAACTTTATTAAAATTTTTAATTCTCATATTGAAAAGAAACTTTTTTTACAGATTTATCTTGCTCAAGTAGAACTATTTCTGTGCCTCCTGTGATGAGTGATGTAAGCGGAATTGTACCCTTTTTTGTATTTTTATTTAGAAATGATAATAAAAAATTGGCTTCTTTTCTATGTTCTGAAGTTTCGGAGATAGTTATGTGCTAAATAATATAACTGCAAAAATATCGTGGGTATAGAGTAGATTACGTGAAATAGACATTTCAAGTTGTAACCCTTTAATTTTTAAAGAAAAACATGTTTTGGGTGGGTACAGTAATAGTTGTAATGCAAAATGAAACTGATCCGTAAAAGAGTTTTTATAACAATTAGACCAATTTAAAAAGGATAACCTATAAAAAGTAATAAATACCTTAATACCACCATTAACACATAAATCAAAGCCCACAACCTATGCTGAATGATTTGCGCATAAGTTTGAAGTGTTTGTTAATTACATTTCGAATTGGGTTATACCAAATCAATAAATAGATACAGGTTATATTTACTTCACAGACGTTAGGTAAATATCATCCAAATGCAATTTAAATTTGTTATGTTTGTACAAGCACAAACGAGTTTAGGGAACCCTAAAGTTAGTGTAGAATGATGGAGTAAAAATGAATGATTGAGTTAATGTTTCTATGCTACTCATGTCATTTTTGTTTCATCATCATCATCATATCAGCCATAGGACGTCCACTGCTGAACATAGGCCTCCTCCCATTTTTTTACTACTCACTTATCTCATCTTTGAAAAATAAGTGATCGAGTAACTAGTAAAAATTCAATGCCACGTTATTTCTTTTTTTTTAATTCATGAAGTGGCAAACAAGCGTACAGTTTATATTGGTGTAGATGCGTTGCCACTCTTGAGTCCTAAGGTAAGGCATAATAATGCCCCTCTACCAGAAATAACAGGTCCGTATATTACCGGGTGGCGTACCGTATATTATAAAGTACGGCGTAATTTCAGGTGACCGTAACACGATTTTGCTGAACACTACCCGACTTTTAGCGACAAGAAGATTAGGCTATGCAATGGTGCCTATGTCTTCCAGCTAATAATAGAATGCAACAAAAACTTGTTTTGAAGAATTATATTATTCAGAATATTTATATACAAAATTATACCTTTAAAACGTCCACAAACCCTATTTACATTCAACTTCATACAAATTAAGTTAAACACAACAGCAATGAAATTTATACTCACTCGAAAACTGCGAAATAGACTTTCAAAACAAGCGAATTGAATGTAATTCGGGGTATAATGTGTTTCATAAACATTTAACGTTTACGCCACGTGTGAAACCTCCATAATTATATTTGCACCTTTTGAATTTGCCTCATGCATGTTGCAAAATTTTAATTCGTTAGGACGAGAGCCCGCGGGATTATTCTGGTTAAAATTTAATTTACAGATATACGAGTACGTCGGTTGCGCTTTTATTTAACGGTAACACTTCAGCCGACGTTTCATTTCACTTTTTGAATGTGAAAATTCACCCGGATCTAGTTGGTGGAATAAATATTTTACTTCCTGCAAATTTTTTTGACTCATCAACCTAGATTAAATTTATATTTCTGTTGCAAATATTATTTGGTGCTTTACAATGAATTTCAACTTTCACAAAGGTTAGTTATTTACAAAATAAGATTGCAAAGGAAAATACTTTTACAATTTACGGACAAGAAATGAATTTGGTTTTGTTAAAGGTTGGGCAAATAAGTTTATATGAGAACGTTTCATTGTTGATTGCTCAGATTTCAATCGTGACATACCTATGTTTCTAATCCTAAAAAACTTAAGAAAAATGTAAAGAGCATATTACATTTATTTAAACTTACAACGGTCATAAAGAGGGGCGAGGTAAGGTAATAAAATACCTTGAGCGTTTTACCAACTAAGCAAACGGGCGCTCCCGATGCTAAATCTTTCTTCTTCTTTTTATTATGTGCTTCTATACAATATAACTGGCTTATGAAAGTGGATGCACAATAAATCATTGTAATAATATCAAGATTTATGAATATCCGGATAAGGATCCAAAAATGTCGGATATTATTTGAGATACTTTATTGAATATAAAAGGTTAACACGATGTTTGCAAAAACTGTGATATGTAATACGCTTTCTTGGTTACAGTAGGTATCAACGAGATTAGGTTGCATAGAGAAAATTAATTTATTTTATTCTGAAATCAAAAATATTATGAAACTCTACGTTTTTTTTCTTCATTGTTATGGCATCGCTATTACGCATATTGCCAGTGTAAAAGTCAGAGTCAGTCAGTCAATTTATCAGTCAGTCAGTCAGAGTCACAGTCAGTAATTCAAGTAAAGCGATGGCTACTTTACCGGAACATTTACAATGAAGTTTTGGAGGCAACCTAATAGGCCGTGTTTTCGCACTGTTATTCTATTTCAATTTACACGGGCACTGTTATAAACCTATAGCAAACAAAATGCCACTAACTTTATTTAATATAACTCAAAAATACACCACGAAAACGAAATAAAATAAGAGCACCACACGCCTCTTTCAAGGTTCCCGCCGAAAAACTGAACCTCGGTTGACATCAATTTAAAAGCCACTAAGTTATACATTGCTGTTTTCTAAGAATTATGATAATTATCATATTACATCAAAGCAGTTATGTACTGTATAATGGTTTTCAAACGGATGGCAACTGAGTTAGATAGTACGGCCTGAAAGACGTTTAATTTCACTTCAGATAATGTAAGAGTTCTCTCAGGTTTAACGAAAGATAAAAATATTTCAAAGCTTCCTCGCATTTCTTTAAGACACCTGTAGTTCGTTACTAATGGGTATAATATTCTAAATGAATGTGAATTCAAGCGACAATAGCAGATATAAACTAACGTCTGCGAAACAAGATTGCAACGGAAATTACTGCAGTTTAAGAACCAATGCATTGGGATATCTTAAAAGCAGAAATTTATTTCTGAGATTGGTTCTATTATTTCGAAACCACTCGTTACGAATGCTCTTTTATTTCTATTCAACTGTCCGCAAAGCGTTTTAATCAATCGGTCTCCAGAAAAGAAACTGATATGAAAAAAGGTGCGTAAAAATAATAAGAATTTATAGCGGATCGAGTCTTACAGGGAAATTTTACTTCATGATAAGAATATTGTTTAACAGGTGACAATAACTTGGTAATTTGATTCACAAAATATATTGGCAACCACAAAGAACCGCCAAAGAAACAAAGTTATGTTTGGTAGCGAAAAGAAAACTTTGAAGATGTAGGAAAAATATCAAGGTATACACAAATGTAATTGCTATAAATATTCTATCAATTTTTCTTCTAATCGTATCCACTTAATTGGTAAGTATTTTCTATTTTTGGGTAGAATCTATGCAAACCACAGAACATAAAAGACAATAGAACAAGCATAACACCCGTTTAGTATCAGAACCAATGTAGCCACACTCACATATTTGCACTTTATCACACATAGAAGAATATCCCGAGATTGGCAAGTAAGCTTCTAATGAATATCCAATATGTCACAGAACCACGTATTTAAAAAACAGGACCTTAATAATATGCAAATAAAGTTATTTTTTCAACTCACGTCAACTCTGTTACTACCTTTTTGTTTTGAGCAAACATGACGAATAGCCATAATTCTGATGCCTAATTCATACACTCGTGACAATAATATCAATTTAAAAAGATAGCTTGTTGGCTAGATGCATATTCAAATTATATAATAACGTGCTAATAATGTTCCAAAATTATATAAGAAACTTTCGTGGTGGGAATCGTTCCTCAGGTCTTTATAAAAAATAACATTTTCAAACATATTCATCGAAACACTCTTGTCGAGAGTGTAAAACAATCTTAACAAATCAGCACTAGGGACGTAACGCTGAGGGTATCTTGGGATCGATATTTATAATATTTTATCGAGATTTTCTAACGGTAATCTCGTAGGTATACCTCAGCATGTAAATAGTATATAAATTAATTACTGTATTTTCCATCGTAGTCAACATAGTTCGTCCACAATATCAATATGGATTGGAAATGCACAGTACCCGATAATTTCCCACCATTGAGAATACATTATAATATTTTTTTTTTCAGGGTACTTAAGGGATATTTTTTTGATACGAATACTTTATCGACTGGGTGTTCGATTCGCAAGTTGATTGTCCATTGACAATTAATTTTAATGACTTTTAATATCATATTATAATATTTCCTGATTATTAAGAAAAACCTTAATATCATTATATTTATTCTGGATTAATAATAGTACCATGACCAAATAGGTCGAGTTCTGTCTGATGGTGGGGTCAAAAGTCTTAGGAATCGGCGTGCATGTATGAAGAGAATGATGAAGGTAGACGAGGCACGAGAGGTTTGTCAGAACCGGGATGTCTGGCGCTCTACACTCTCTGCCTACCCCGTTAGGGACCTGGCGTGAAGATACATATATATATATATTAATAATAGTTCCAAAAATACGCCAATATTAGCACACCGCGGACACTCCGCCAAAATTTCATACAAACGCTTATTTTGGTTACCTATTACACAGACATCAATCAGTGACGTGTAGTGCACCTAAAGTGCATAGCACGCAGGGTTATGAAGTTATGACTTTAGGCCTCGGACCGACATTAAAGAAATTTCTACTTACTAGTTTCACCCAGTTTACTAATGCATTTTAAAAACATAAAAACAAAAACACTACTTCAACAACTATTTGTTGAAGTATCACAAGTATTATAAGCTATCACAAGTATTGGAAAATAACACTCACTGCCTACTCATTACGTCGACAAATCACTTCAATTCAATATACTGAAACACTTTTATTACTAATGCAATGCAATCACACTTATCATCACAAGATGGCAGACTTTTTGAGGCAAGAGAAGAAACAAGATGGCAACATATGAAAGAGCGAAACAGTTGCGGAACAATTCATTTGAATTAATGAAATCTTTATAATGTATTAAAATATCTTTTATCACTAAAACAAATAATTAATTGTGGAATTTTGTGATAGTCCCATACTTATTTAAATTTATTAAATTCTAGGTGCACCGACTAAATAGAAAAATAAATAAAGTTTTGTAATTGTGAACATAATTATTTTATCTTATTTTTTCCTTCGGGAAACTGAAAAATGATCTTTTTTGTCACTACTTGTTGACATACAGCCATATACTGCACAATAAAGCACCATCTTAATGTTAATAAATAAAATATTCGATTACAAATTCATCAAAACTAGGCCGCTCGCAACCTCGCAGTAGAGTACCAACCGTCGCCCAAAAGAGGGGAGGAGATTAGGCGAAGCGGGGAAAATGGGCGAGAAGTGTCCATTCTATACGTAGGTAGTTTTACTACACAATTATTCTCTGATATTAGTGTAGTACAAAATGGTACGTATAAAATATCGATGCGCTTAAATAAATAATATCGATATTTCTTGATCTTAGATCAACAGCGGAAATTCCTATGGAATGCTTTAGAATTGTTGGGTTAAAATCATTCGAAAGTAGTCCTAGATACTTTTGCATAAGGTTCACTTTTATTTGGTTTTGGGAGTCAAAAATACGTCTCCCTAATTTTAATTAAAATTACATGAAACGGGACTTTCCGATGATATAATAAACCATCATTTGACACATTTGTGGTTGAGCTATCGTTTTTGCACGCCAAAACGGCACAACATGGCATTATTTTAAGATAATTCAGCTTTTGAACACGGCGACTGCCGAAGTTGCACTGGCGTGTGTAAAGGAGCGGGCGATTGAAGGTGTTAGTGTCTCCGCATATTAGATGCGCGCGTTCCCCGCCCACTTGCGAATTCTATTGTTTTTTCTGTTCTGTGATGCAAACCATCACTACGAAAACTCATCCAACTATGTTTCTTCGAATTAGCACCGTGAACTACGCTAAGATCATATGCCAACTTTCCATAAATTGTCTTATTTTGTAATCTTCTATACATATAATAAAACAGTAAAACCCGCGTGTCTGTACATTGTATATATTTACGAAAATCCAATTGGGGGCGATGTTAAAATAAAATTAGAACACTTTTCAATGATTTTAAATTTTTTTGTCTGTCTGTTTGTCCCTTTTTGTCCAGGCTAATGTCCGATAGATACTGGACGGATTCGAATGAAACTTTTTGTGGTGTATAGATACTAAGCCTGGCCAACATTTAGGCTACTTTTTATTGCGGGAAAAACACTCATTCCTACGGGAATCTCTACATTTAATTTAATTTTCCTATCAAACCTTTGACATATTATTTCATTGTTTTTATATTATTTCGCATTAACACATGCTTGTGAAATATCTTTAAAAATAAAATACATTATTTCATTGTAAGGCAATACGAAGTTTGCCGGGTCAGCTAGTGCAAAATAAATAGAAGTAACTGATAGGGGAGTTCTGAGCGTTAGTTCTGTATAAGTAAATTTGAGCTGTAAATGCCTTCGCGAAGGTTCAAAATACGTTCTATTCATTAAATCTAATTTGACAGATTATTAGAATTGGTGACATACCAATTTTTAGCGACTGTATCATGCCTTCATAGCCCTTCTATTGTCTTATAATTCATATTTTGTGAAGCGTGTAGATAATATTACACGATATTACTAACCTGGTGCCCATATGAAACCGAATACCCGTCTGAAAGAAGGGCTTTGTAAAGATGTAAGTATATTACCAAACACGTGTTCAGGACCGGGATATCTGGCGCTCCACACTCTCTGCCTACCCCATAAGGGACTTGGCGTGATGATACATACATACATACGTGTTAAAAAAGTACACAGACAACACTATGATCAATTTATTTCGGTATGGAAAATACATTGCATAATACTAAGATATATGTATATGTCAAATATAAACGAGTATTGAAGATGTATTGCGAATGCCGCATTTTCAATTCGATTTCATTTATTACATTCACATATTTGGTATGATGTGGCAATCCCCAAAGACCTGAAGCGCCGCGGACGTATATTTGAAATGTTAAACTTCAAAAATTCTCAAGTCTGTATTTACAACGATTTCTGATGTAAATCACATAAAATATTAAAGAAAGAAAGAAAATATTTACGTTCTTGGATCCACAGAACATACATTTAAAGAGAAAAAAAGGAGAGAAACTAAAATTAAAGGCTTAAGTCAAGCCAAGAAAAACGGCACCTATATCAGTTATTAATTGCAACAAGTGTTGTAGCTATTATTATTTTTTTTATTTAAAAATATATATTCAAATCACAGGTTTTAAAAACACATTAGAATTTTAAAAAATACTTACGACGTGTCAAATTACTACAAGATGTTAATACAAAAAAAAATAAGTGAATAACAATGGGTATACCTACACTAAGTCAATTTGGGTAAATGTAATGTTATTCTGATATACGTCCACAACTTAATAATTTTTACACCAAATTGTGAATACTTACAATACAATACAATTTTCTCACACAAACTCAAACATTTATCGAAGAGCCAATCGGATTTATTGATACAAGAAAACACGTATCAACAGTGAGGTCACTGATTCAATTGAGACAAATCTTTCAAATTTCATTAAGCGGACGATAACACAGTATCGTGGCCCTTCGTTAAGGCAACCCTTAACAAATTCCAAAGTACTTTATTTTTACTTAATTTTGGGATCTCAGTTAACTTAATAAGAAAAACCGACCAAGTGTGATTCGGACTCGAGTACACAGGGTTTCGTATAGTTTTGAAATTTCCTTTGCAACTTACGTATTCTAAGGGTTTCGGGAAATACACTCATTGAAATTAAACTATTTTTTCGAAGTAAGAAATCCATATGATAAAGAAACTAAAATGATTTTTAAAATCAATAAATTTGAATCTAAGTCATGCCTTTTTTTATGTTATGGTAGTGGAAAACAAGCATGCAGTTCACATTGATGTTAAGTGATGACTGCAGCCTATAGAAACCCACATGAAGACCAAAGTCAAAATGCAAATGCGTTACCACTCCTGAGGCCTAAGGTGTTATGTCTCTGTGCCGGAAATTACAGGGCCGTACATTACCACCTGACCAGAACACGATAGTGCTGAACACTATCATTTAGCAGCAAGTAAATTAAGTAATGCGGTGGTGCCTACGCCCGCGAGCTCCGTCACTGGAGCTCTACCACCATTTGATTCACTAGTTTGAAAATTATTTGCTAGCTGCAAATAAAGTTTCTCCTCCATCGATTTCTTAAATGTTTTGCGAAGCGTTTATCATCGCATTAGGATAGACGCAATTTATTTTATAGTCTTTTCGCATTTAATTTGCCACTGGCGGTCACCCATCACACTACACGACCGCGCCTGTAGTGCTTAACCGAGCAGATCGCTTACGATCTACACCAGCCGCTGGGCCATGCGCGCTTCATTTAATTCGTATTAAATAATAAATAGTTTTTGACACTTCAATGCATAATTAATTGTGAGCTCATGAATAATAATATTGTTTCGCCAATTTTTTTTGATGCCACAGAATGTATTTTGTTTTGTTTTGTTTTTTTCATTTTTTGATTAATTTTCTAAGCTTTATCCATTTTGGAAATTTATTTATTTACGTCACACGTTCGTGTTCAGTTTACTGATATACCTACATATATTTACTCAGTCAAACAAGTACTTATGAAGCATTTTTGCTGTTATAGATAAACAGACATAAAGGTAAACTCGTCATTAATGCTGTAAGGATTCGGGTCTTTAAATTATTTTTTGAGGTACGGTACCCTAAAAGTGAAAATTCCAAGGCACAAGCTTTGGCCAAATCTTTTAAGCTTTTAAGCAACAGCAGGTACCTTGTTAAGCGTCGCTGGCTTACTTTAATGGGTTACAAGCTTAAGTTGAAGATTTTCGTCAACTAGTGACTGATTCTTTTTTAAATTATAGTTGTAGTTTTAGGGTTCTCTACCTAAATGGTAAAAACGGACCCTATTACTAATCATCCGCTGTCTGACGGTCTGTCCGTCCGTCTGTCTGTCACCCGGCTGCATCTCATAAACAACGATAGCTAGAAACCTAAATTTTTCACCAATTATGTATGTCTGTTACCGCTAAAACGACAAAAATGAATACTAAAATAAGAAAATATTAAGAGGTCTAAGGGGGCATACAATAAACGTGTTTTTTTTTGGTATAGTTTTTGCTACACTAACATTTGTCACAACACCATATTTGTCATTGGTGGCATTGGTGGCGTAGGTATTTGGTGATGTTGGTGTTGGTATTGGCGTTGATGGCGTTGGTGGCGTTTATGGTGGTGGCGGTGGTGGAGGTGGTAGTGGTAACAGTGGTGGTGATGGTGGTGGTGGTGTTGGTGGCATTAGTGGTTAAAAATGCACAACGTTAATATTCAATTTTTCATTCTGAGGCAACACGAAGTTTGCCGGGTCAACTAGTCTTAAATAAAATACCTATTAGTGTAAATGAATCGTGGGTGTTTGCGTATATCGACGCCTTATAGTGAAAACCCCGTTAGTGTAAAATACTACGTACGAAAAAACTGCGTACCTACTGTAAAATTTTCGTTTGGGCTCGTTTATGTTGGTTTATTCATTAATATGAAAATTTAGCTCGCTTTTATATCCAGATCTGCACTCAGAAGAGTTTTCTAACACGGAACAATACGTTCCTTGCAAGGAATTCACGGCTAACTGACAGATGCGAGTGTTTACGAGGTTCTCAATTACTTACTGTTATAGAGAGCGCTAAATGTATCAAATGGACAAATTAGTGAGATAAGAGTGCGCCTTTCGAAATATTCTCCGTGTAAAAGCAATAAAAAAAATTGAGCAAAAATGCATTCCCGAGGTTTTCACTATAAGGCGACGGTATGCTAGAATTAACCTATTGCCGGTATGATTAAAAAACAGGCGTGAAGTTACGTGAGGACTTTATTTCAATTTATAGTGAAACTCAGAATACATTTATCTGTTTTTCCGAAACAAGTATGAATTATACATAAGACCTATAATACATTAAAGAGACCCACGAAAGATTAGCAGATGACGTTGATAGGGGGTCCAAAAGGTCTAACATCGAAGGGCGCCTGAAGTTTTCTCTGAGCTGTCCGTCCCATTTCAAAGTGTCGAAGTCGAATCACTTTCGCTCATCTCAAATGTAAGACATATGACACGATTACATTTGACACGGTGGTAATCTTTGGATGAATTCAATTTTTATGTGTATTCAATTATTTTTATCACTCCATACCGCAAATAGAAATTTACCTTTATAGGATGCCTCGTATGTCTGACTAGTTGTATGTGTTAGGCCTTACTATGAATATCTCAAAGATATTTTTTCCTTAATTTTACAGAAAAAGTATAAACATTATGTAAAAAAATACACGAAAATTGACCATTATTTTCGAGACTTCTTATAAGTCTATGATATTTAAAATAACGTAAAAACATCTTTTATAATTAATAACATAATTTGATATAATTAAAATTATAATAAATAATAAATAATTCCCTCGCCGCGTGATTTTGACTCACACTTGGCTGGTATTTCCATATTGATAATCGTGCCGGAAGCAGAATATAATAAATCATAATATAATGTTAGGCTGGAGTGACCTACTTACATAGTAATGTTTCTATTATATCCTGGTCCTACTCAAGCATATTTATTTTTTGCGATTTCTGTCCAATGTGCTTCATTAAATATTATTTTACTTGGTTACATTCTACCCAAGGTCATTTGACCTCTAAAGCCTTGATTGAGTTTTTATCCAATCAAAAACTACCAAACAAAACCGCACATGCGAAATATTAAGTCACTATGCTTTGTTTTCAGTTAGACAATTATGTTTTGCACACTTATGTTCAATTAAAAAATGAGAATAGACGCGTCTATTCACATTTTCGTTTTTATAATCACATTTATTATAAGTATATTGCGAATTCTGCACAGATGGATTCGTGATTCAAAAACCAATATTTTTTTTAAATTCCATTTAATAAGGTAATGTACACACAAGTAATATTATTACCAGATTAAAATGTAATAGACCAAAATACACATCAAGATGTAAGATATTAATCGTCAAGGAAAGGCTCATAAATGTTGACATCACGTACTAAGCTCATATTGGACAAATTTTTTCGAAAGGATGACGCCATAAATCACACCCTCGTTATAGCCGACTATTACGCTACGGTGACGTTATCACTGACAGCTAATCCCAGTTTCTATTCTTCATTTTGAATTGACCAGATATTTTTTTGTTCAGTGACTAGAGAGAGAACAGACGTGACTGAAATTGGGACTCTTGTTTGGTAGAGACTCCATGAAATTGTCAGTTTTACAAAACACACCTTTAGGGCTTTTCTTAATGTGATTGGAAAGACTAGTGCAGGGCCTGACGAGAACACAAATTATTCTCAAGTGTCTGACCTTCAGGCTTAGTTCCTAACAATCAGGGACTAGGCGTAAAGATGAAGATATAGAATAATCATCATATCAGTCATAGGACGTCTACTGCTGAACATAAGCCTCCCCCATTGACCTTCATCCCGACCGATCGGAAGAGACGTGCATCCAGCGGGTACTTGCAGCCTTGACTAGGTCGTCGGTCCATCTTGCAGGTGAACGTCCCACGCTGCGCTTGCCGATACGTGAGAACCTTTCTGCCCTAGCGGCTATCGGTTCTCCGAGCTATCCCAGTTTCTATTCTTCATTTTGAATTGAATAGGTATTTTTTGTTCAGTGACTAAAGCCTAAAGTAAAAGCGATCGAAATAAGGATTTAGTTAATACTTTATTTACTTACTTTATCTGGCCTAGTGTATTTTAATGATCCAGGAATAGAGACGCATCTGCATTGAAATGCTTAATTTATATGGAGACTTACTTAGGCTGCAGTATTAAATTATTAACAGACATTGCATGTCGACTTAGGGTCCCATATCCAAAGAGTAAAAATGGAACACTGACCCTATTACTCATAATCCTCTGTCCGTCTATCTGTCACTAGGTTGTATTTCATGAACAACGATAGCTGGACATTTGGAATTTTCACAGACATGTATTTCGGTTGCCGCTATAACAACAAATAAACAAATACTAAAACAAAAACAGAATAAAATAAATACTTAAGGGGGGCTGATACTACAAATGTGATTTATTTACTCGATATGAATAACGGTAACAGACGCGTAGTAAACGCTTATTCACTTTAAAATTAAAATAAAATAAAGCTCCCATATAACAAACTAATTTTTTGCTTTTTTTTTAAAGATACGGAATCCTTCGTATGCGAGTCCGATTCGCACTTGGCCAATATTTAGTACATTTCAGTAAGTAAGTATCCTATACATACGTACCTATTTGTTCCACCAAATTCGATAATGGATCAGTCTACACGATACCCCACTCAGTCGTGTAAACAGAAGAAATTTATACTTTTCAAACAAACGAAGTAGTCAAGCATTCCTACAATTGCATCCTGTTACACGTATTTATTAATATGGTTAAAAAATAGAAAGTTATACAAATGAAATGTGTTAGTTTGACCGCTACATAATTTGATCCAAACGTGTTAAATAAGACAAAAAGAAGGAAATATTATAATATATTCAGTGATAAAATGTATTGGCTCATTAAGCAGTAAGGGTTTTTTCGCAAAGTGATAAAGGAGTTCTGATCTTCTAACTATACAATGTGTAAAAAATAGGTATCCGAGCACATGTATACTAGTATTTATTCTTGGTCAAGGATACCGGAAAAAATACAGTTAAATTTCATCACTAATACCTATATACAATATACTGAATATACTATACTATATAAGGATAAATAATGATATAGCGATTGCATTCTATAATTTATAGTTGGAAAGAATCGTTACAGTACCTAATTCATCGACAGGAGAGATGGTAGCTAAGACCGTCTATTTATCAGTAGATAGAAGTAGTAGGTACCTAGTCATCATAAAACTAGAAGATTAAGTTAAGACCAAATTATTTAAGTCCAGTCCAACTCTCGAATCTTACCCCCTTATTCATAAACGTATTTTAGCTAAAGTGTTGCTAATCTCTCCTTTGTCTTTTTCGATCCTGCACATTTGACAATGCAACTGACAAAGACAAAACATTCTATAGCTAAAACGTACTCGTATATCTTTATGAATACGGGAGTTAGTGTTTAGGTGTATATCTTGATAATGCCCTCAGAGAGCTCAATTGCTCATCCCAGTCAATGAAAATTCTACGTTACTTCACGCCTGTAATCCCCCAAGGGGTAGGAAGAGGTAAATGCATGCATTCAAGCATACATGCACCACGATATATACCCACGAGTCGCCGGTTACGTTTTGGCCCATGTAACAAGTGGCGAGCCTGTTGACATCTCCGGGGACATTACCAAACTTCAAGGTAGTAGGCAATTTCCAGAAAATGGAAAAAGCCCAAGGGAACCAGAGATAAAGCACTTTATAAATAAATAAATAAAATAAAATACGCTTACACTCACCGCCCCACAGTAGGTATAAACCTGTGTCGTGGGTGCCGTTGTACAGATACAACACATACACAAACACCCAGACCCGAAACAAATATCTTTAGGCCATACAAATATTTGTCCTGGTGCGGGAATCGAACCCGCGACCCTTCGAATCAAACGGTCATCTCACACCGCTGGACTAACCGGGTCGTCAAAAACATCACTTTACACCATTATCTCTGATGAGTCCCTATCCGGGAATCAAACCCAGGACCCCAGCGTAGTAGTAGTGACCTGCTACCACTAGGCTACTGAGGCAGTTGCCTAGTGATAGCAGATGAAAATTCTAGATCCACTAATAAGGTTATTACCTCCTAAGGGCGGTTACACAAAACTGTGATGCGATGCGACGCAACGCCGCATCGCAGGCGATGCATTCGTGCGAGCTCGCAGATATTTGCGATGCGATACAAATTCGTTGTTGTAAGAAAGAGACTTTGTGTGAATGATAGTATCGGTGTAAAAATGAAAAAAGGCATGCTCCGATGGTTCGGGCATATAGAAAGAATGTCGAATGAGCGAATGACTAAACAGATATACAATGCGAATGTGGATGGTTGCAGAGGCCCAGGAAGACCAAGGCTGACCTACCATGACCAAATAGGTCGAGTTCTGTCTGATGGTGGGGTCAAAAGTCTTAGGAATCGGCGTGCATGTATGAAGAGAATGATGAAGGTAGACGAGGCACGAGAGGTTTGTCAGAACCGGGATGTCTGGCGCTCTACACTCTCTGCCTACCCCGTTAGGGACCTGGCGTGAAGATACATATACAAATTCGTAGTTATGTGTGGGAGCCCTAAATGCACAATATTATAACAGCAGATAACATTATGTATTCAGTTGAGCTCCAGTGTGTCGAGTTGGCGCTAAATATTTATTCCACAGGCATTGTTGGCCCGCCAGTTAATTGCCTTGATAAACACTTAACGAATAATTATCAAACCAACGGCCACTTTTACGCAGATCTTTATGACCTTCAGCTTTGAAGGCTACGTTGAGTTTAAGACAAAATATCTGGATTTTAGATAACTTGAAATTTCCTCACTGATTGAATTTGACAGCGATGAAGTTTTAGTTTCTATTAAATCTTTAAGTTTATGAATTGATAAAGCTAATAAAAGGGAGATATATTTTTATCTATCTGTGCGAACAAACTAAGAAATAGTCCAGCATTGAATTTTCATAAGTCATCACGACAACCCAAAAACAATATGAAAGAAGTAGTTTTTCGGAAAAAGTATGCCTAGACCTTAATGAAAACATTTCTTAAGACTAAACTTTTGAGGGTCTTGAAAATATCTTGTGATTAACATTTAAAACTTTTTAGTATTCATGTAATATTTAGTGGCAAATAAAAGTAAATGCAATTATGGCAATAAATTATTGATACAACTTGGATTTTTTATTTGACATTTTAAATGATGATAAATTTAATTTCAATAAATGAATAATCTATCACTTAATATCCTCACATTTGTGTCTAGTTATAATAAAAATTTGAGAAAATATTGAATAAAATGGCTTCAGAAAAAGTTGATCTCAGCAGTAGGTACCTATAGTTCATAAAGCGCCTAGGTGTTTATAAATGTTTACGATAAGAAAAGCAAATACTAAAAAATATCAGTTAAATGTTATATGTCACTAATAAAATAAGAAAAACAAATTATCCGCTAGAAAAATACGCCAATTTTGATAAGCACCTTATCCCCGTCCTCTCCAATATCCGCCAGAAGACCACTGAGTATTTTTTCCTCCGATATCCATCTGATCATTTATACACGTAAATTCACGTTTTGAGAATCAAGAACGTGCGTAATGGGGGAAATTTGAACGAGGCTAAATGGAATCGTCTAATGCTAATTTGAGTTTAAAACATCAAATGCCGACGGCAGGTAGGCGGGTGCCGGCGATGATCTAATAAGGAGGGACGCTAACAAGCACCACAGTGACCGGGAAAGTGGGCGGTGTGATTACAAATTATCTTTTTTCATTTTTAATTATTTTTTTGTCTCGGTAGCTGGCTGCTAGTGGGTTTTCGCTGATAGGTTTGAAGACCTGGTTTTGTCTAGCTCGAGAATTACTTGATGGGGTTTTTTTTCAAATTCAGTAATTTCTTAGTGACCTCTTGTTCCTAAGTCCTGTATGGCCCTGTGATTTCCGGCACAGAGGCATAACACCTTAGGCCTCAGGAGTGGTAACGCATCTCCATTTTGACCTTGGTCTTTGAGTGGGTGTCTATAGGCTGCAGTCATCACTTACACATCAATGTGAACTGCATGCTTGTTTGCCACTTATATTACATTAAAAAAAGTTTGGAAATATGTCTGATACAAAACCATTCAAATATTCCTCACGTACCAGCTATAAGATGCACGCAAAATCTAATATATATAAAACTCGTGTCACAGCGTTTGTAACAATACTCACCTGAAACGGTTGGACCGATCATTATGAAATTTTGTGTGTATATTTGATATGTATGAGAGAATCGGTTGTAGTAATTTTTTTAACTGCCTCAGTAGCGTAGTGGTAGTAGGCCACTACTATTACGCTGGAGGTCCTGGATTCGATTCCCGGGGCGGGGACTATCAGAGATAACGGTTTAAAAATCCTTTATCTCTGCTTCTATTGTGATTTCTCCATTTTCTGGAAGTTTCCCAGTACCCCGGAGTTTGGTAATGTGCCCGGAGATGGCAACAGGTTCGCCACCTGTTACATGGGCCAAAACGTAACCGGCGAGTCGTGGGTGTTTGCATGTATGATTGAATGCATGCATTTACCTCTGCCTACCCCTTCGGGGGGATTACAGGTGAAGTTACGTTTTTTTTTTTTTTTTTTTTTTATATATCCCGAAGTCCCGGGTTATTCCCGTATTTGTTATCCCGTTATTCTCCCCAAATATTTATTTTCCATTTTTCGGATACGTAATTTTTTTATACCACTAAGGCGTTTTAATTTCGTTATATTATCATGTAGCTACTACTTGCCGTAACGTTTAAATTTCTTACAAGAACCGTTTAGTTGGTAAAGGGTACACTTGAGTCTAACGAAAATTGGCACTTTAAAGCTTAATAAGTCACGAACAGTTAACTAAATCGAAAAATGATATTAGGACATCCCTAACATTTTTGAAAGACCTATCCAACGCTATCCCACGCTATATAGGAAACGAAAAATATTATCCGCGCGTTACATGTAGGGGAGGTACCCTAAATAAAAAACAACATTTTTTTACCACTTTATATTTAAGGTGTATGTGTGTCATGTCTTGTGCCAAATTTAAAGTCTATAGTGCCAATAAATAGTCTTTGAGTTAAGCCGCGGAGGGACAGACAGACAGACAGAATGGACATGGCGAAACTATAAGGGTTTCTTGTTTACTACGAAACCCTAAAAACGAACTGATTAATATAGTCTAATGCTAAATTCAGTTCAAAATAATGTTTTTATTACGCCTCTATGCCGGATATCAAAGAGCCGTACATTACCAACACCGACCTGACCGGAACATGACTGTATGGGACATACATGCATTTTTATGATGCACCGTCGGCACTTTGCCGCCGCGCATCGGTTTACGTATAACGCAATAATTCAGTTCACGTGCGGTCACCATAAACGCCGGTTCTCATTTACCAATTTGCCATTTTACCAGTTCGCGTCGGGTTACCATTCCACGCGTGCTATCTTACCATCTTTTACCATTACCATTCAGTTCACGTGCAGTCACCACAAACGCCGGTTCTCATTTACCAATTCTACCATTTTAACAGTTCGCGTCGCGTTACCATTTCACGCGTGCTATCTTACCATCTTTTACCATTACCATTCAAGTTCACGTTCGGCTACCATTACCGCGTGTGCTCCCGTATTTATTCCGGCTACTTAATTGTACCATTTGCACCATCATTATAATAAGTTACCAGTAATAAACCATACCGTATCTAATCCTAATCTACGTCTTTATATTTCTCCTCCAACAACCCATACAATGACAGTGCCCAACAATGCACGACAGTACCTCCGCCCGCCGTCACTGGAACTCTACCACCAGTAAATCCACCAAGGAAATAAGTAGGCCTAAACAACAGTACACTGCTGTATTGGAATAAGATTGCCCATTTTTGAGGTGGTTTGAGAGGGTCCAAGGTTTTAATATAACCTTCCCCAGAGACACGATTGAATGTAAAGGAACCTCGTAAAAAAAGGTTAAAACAACAGCTCAGCGTATTTTTAAATTGTTAAATACACAGTTGAAAGGGTTTCGGAACATCTTTTACGGTGGGCAGTGCTCAAATTTAGATTGGTTTTAGTCGTTTCTACCTTTTGTTTTCGATACATTTACGATGACCTAATTTTTTTGAGCATTTTAAATAGCACTTCAACGGTCCTTTCTGTTATATAGCAATAATACTTAAATCATTTGTTGTTGAATAACATGCTTTTAAATTTTGTGTGTATTTTTTTTATGCAATGAAATTGGCGAACAAGCCTGCTGTTCACATTGATGTTAAGTGATGACTGCAGCCTATAGACACCCAGACAATGACCAGAGGTCAAAATGTTGTTAAAATGCACTCCTGAGGCCTAAGGTGTTATGCCTCTGTGCCGGAAATTACAGGGTACGGCCCTGTACTGGCCATTACTACCTGACCGGGACACGATAGTGCTGAACACTACCATTTAGCGGCTAGTATATTAGGTAATGCCTACCGCATGCCTACGCCCGCGAGCTCCGTCACTAGAGCTCTACCACCAGTAGAAAATACTTACACTTTCTTAATTGAGATTAATAGTTTCTGGAAAGCCCCTGGAACTAATTGTTTTTTTTTAATGTTAAGAAGGTGGAAAAAAAACGAGCAGCTCTCATTGATGTACAGTGTTGACTGCAGCCAATAGACATCTACACGAAAACCAGAGGTCAAAATGCAGATGCGTTACCACCCCTAAGACCTAAGTTGTTACGTCTCAGTGATAGTTATTATGAGGCCATACATTACCATCTAACCGGAACACGATAGTGCTGAACACTATCATTTGGCGGTAGATAGATTAGGTAATGCAATAATGCCTACGCCCTCGAGCTCCTACACTGGAACACTACTACCAGTAAAACCTACCTACAGCTGAACCATAACTTAAAACAGTTTCTTTCATTCCTTCCAGCCATGCAATTTCCATGGCCATCGAAAGAAGCCCGAAGATTCTGATAGGCCTGGGTTACTATAGTCTTATCTACATGACCGATATTACTTGTCACTTTCAAACTTAACCCATGTTAGGGTATGCTCAGCTTCAGTATCTCATACCCTTCAAATCAATGGAACTATTCCGGACGGAGAAATTTTCAAAACAAGACAAGTATAATAGGTACATTTTGAAAAAATCTAATAAAAAACTGCTTTGTCTAACGGAAATAACTAAATTAAGTTATCTGTTTATTGCTGCATATAATAATTCTAAGTTTATTTTGATTTTGATGGAACACTCTAATATCTGAAATTAAAAGTTAAAGGCTAAAAATAGTAAGTAAATGTTAAAAGCTTTATTCGTGTCTAAGCTTATGTTTTGAAGAAAGGCTATAATACTTTAAACAGCGGGTTGGCCACTAACCCGTATCTCCACCAACCCGCATTGGAGCAGCGTGGTGGAGCCATAAAGACGATGGCCCCAAAAAGAGAAAGGCTCGTGCCCAGCAGTAGGACGTTTCAAGGGTTGCCATTATTATCATTACCTCAAACATTTGTTTAGTTGAATCACGCTAGTAGTTTAGGATGCAAAGAAAACAGAGAAAATAAATGGGGACGAAACTTATATGTTTGAAGAAGATCTATTATAACTTAATAATGGCAACCCATTATACGAGTCGAGCTCGAGTCTCCCCCCTTTTTGAGGGGAGGCCTGGAGCTTACTCCACCACGCTGTTCCAATACGGATTGGTGGAGGTGGGTGGGTTAGTGGCCAACCCGCCGTCGGATGTTTTGAAACCGCCCATAAGGCCTCCGACAAGGTTTAACGACTGCTATCGATAGCAACCGGGACCGACGGCTTAACGTGCCCTCTATTATAACTTAAACTTGCGTATTTCTTCCATCAAGCTAACAATTTTAGGACCAACCGGTGTCTAGAGGCGACAGTGGCACCGTCCCTAATCGCATATGTCTTATGTGTATCCCCTAAGCCAAGGATCGGACCCGAAGGGGTACCATAAGGTCCCCCTTATGTAGTTGTGTATACTTATTTAGGCTGATAGCCCTTTGTTCTTGCCAATAGCCCGTTGAAACATACTAGTGCCATCTCGAGCAACCTACGTAAGTTCAAACAAAAAAAATACCTTTTTAGGAGCGGAATTATTAAGAGACGAGCCTAATGGGGCGATCAATTAGTTTGGGACTAAATTTAACTCAATTACAGTACCCGTCAAGAAATATTGCTGAGGAAAGAGACAATCGGTTAGTTTCGAGTTTGTAGAGCGTTATCTCTGCTGCGCACAGCTTACGTAGGCACGAATAATCCGGTATTGGTAAAATCTTCATCAAAATTGTCGACAAACGTCACATACAGTACTCAATAATTAATATTGCACATCGAGCCTGCGAAAGAGACGATCAACTCGTTTCAACTTCGTAGAGCGTTATCTCTACGTAAGCACTGACAGGTGACAAATGGTCGACAAACGTCAAATAAGTACGGTGCGAAAGAGATAACGCTCTAAAGACCCGAAATAAGCCGAAGTCTCCTTCCTAGGCTCGATGTGCAATATTTATTGTTGAGCACTGTAGGTTGTGTGCAAAAGAGAGAACGCTCTGCAGAGCCGAAATTATCCGTGGTCTCTCTCCTAAAGTCGATGTTCAATATATCTTGCTGTGTATGTATATGGTTATGTGGAACCACTCTGTTATGACGAAGCAATAATGGTTGCTTATGGTAAAATTCAAATATCGCAAATCAATATTGATATTCTAAAGTTAAAAAAAAAATCATCAATGCAACAAAAAAAAATTAAGATCAATCATATAATATCGGATAATGAAAACCATAAAATTGGAAAATGGAGACGAATTAAATTATGGTAAGTGTTCATTTAAATTCCCATAGATCCTCACGCATATTAATTTAAAAATTAGACAAGAAAAATAATATAAAAACATATTATCTAATTTGGGGTGTAAGTAGCGCCCTACCATCTTGGTGCCGCAGCCAACCTTACCTGCTCGTGGTGCACCCTGCCGACCAACAAACAAGGCTCTGGCGACTGGTTCCATTTGGTTGCTGGGTCGGCACTACCAGCATAATCCTTCCTAGTGTCCCGCTTGGTGGTAAGGCCCCTCCGGGGACCTGCCTGGCTAGCTACCACCCTCAGGTCGTAATCTGCCGTCAAACGTCTTAGGACGTGTTCCGGCTTCCGAGCCTGAGAGCCAGTATCCCCCCCCCGTTCCTCTATCCCATCCTTGAAGTGCGCCGTATTGTCCACCCCGGGGACCAGTTAGTGTGAGGACATCTTACGCTCAGGGGCGCAACATGTTGGCCCGGGGGCCAGGGAGAGCCGATGAAACAGTTTTCCGCTGCCGCCCGCCGGTCAGTTGGGGAACAAAAGAAGCACTATGAGTTTCACACAGCGGACACCCCTCCCACATTTACTGTGGACATGTGCAACATCAGGGGTTTACATACCAACCTAAACGCCGTCCATCATCACCTTGAAACGACTAAGCCAGCCCTACTCTTTCTGACGGAGACACAAATATCCTCTGCTCTTGACACTGCGTACCTTACTTACCCCGGCTATACTCTGGAGAACACTTTCATTCGCCGCGCCGGGGTATGTCTGTATGTCCGAGAGGATGTCTGTTGTCGCCGTCTTGACCATTTTGAAGACAAGGACCTGTCGTTATTGTGGACGCGCGTGGACTACGGTGGTTCTACCCGAATCTACGCGTGCACACGCACGCGTAGATTCGGTCCTATAGCGGAGACGGGGAGACAGCTCGCTTGTTCGAGCACATCCAACAGGTAGTCGACACGGTGCTTGCGCAGTATCCTTCTGCGGAGTTGGTGATTCTTGGCGACTTTAACGCACACTATACGGAATGGTTGAGCTCCCGAATCACTGACTTCGCTGGAAGGACTGCATATGACTTTGCGCTGGCTAATGGACTCACACAAGTCGTATCCGGGTTCACCCGGATACCAGATGTCGAGGGCCACACCGCCTCTTTGCTGGATCTTCTGCTGACCTCACATTCTGCCAACTATCAGGTGGTGGTCGAGGCTCCTTTAGGATCCTCAGATCACTGCCTGGTACGCACGAAAACCCCCTTGTCGGTTCGGGCGCCTCTGCAGCCCTCTTCCACCCGGCAAGTGTGGCACTACAGGTCAGCAGATTGGGATGGCATGAGGGAGTTCCTATCATCCTACCCATGGAGGCAGCTTTGTTTCTCATCGGAAGATCCGAGCACGTGCGCTGAAGCTGTAACCGATGTGATACACCAGGGTATGGAATGTTTCATCCCGTACTCTGTGGTATCCATTGGTGGTCGGTATCAGCCCTGGTTCGATAAGTCTTGTGCTATGGCTTTTTACCATAAGCAGGAGACTTACAAAACCTGGACTGAGGCTCACGCTTGCAAGGATCCCAATGCCTCCGACCTGAAGAAAGTACTCAACGCTGCCTCCAGGTCCACGAAGCTGCGGATAGCAAAAGCAAAGTCCAAGCATGTCGGTAGAGTTGGCAAGAAACTAATGAGGCATCCTCCCGGGAGCCGTGCCTATTGGTCTCTTGCCAAAGCTATCGAAGTGACTTTTGTCGGTCATCTTTCCCACCACTGCGAAAACTTGATGATAGCCTAGCCCACACGGCAAAAGAGAAAGCCGATCTTCTGGGCAGCTTCTTTGCCTCAAACTCGACTCTTGATGACATCGGTGTCACAGCGTCTACCATCCCGCGCTGTGAAAGCTCTATGCCTGACGTCAATTTCTCTCAGAAGAACGTCGAACGCGAGCGCTTTTATCCCTTGACATCAAGAAGTCGAGTGGGCCGGACTCCGTCCCTGCAGCGGTGATGAAGATGTGCGCTCCCGAGCTTACCCCCGTTCTGACGCGCCTGTTCTCGCTTTCCTACGATCGTGGAAAGGTACCGTCTGCGTGGAAGACAGCCCTCGTGCACCCGATACCCAAAAAAGGGGATCGCAGTGACCCGGCCAATTACAGGCCTATAGCAATAACCTCTCTAATCTGCAAAGTCATGGAGCGTGTGATCAACACACAACTGCTGCAGTATCTAGAGGATCACCAATTGATCAGTGACCACCAATATGGATTCCGTCACGGCAGCTCTGCTGGTGATCTTCTAGTATATCTCACGCACCGTTGGTCTCACGCGTTTGACAAGAGTGGGGAGGCATTGGCTGTAAGCCTAGATATTGCATAGGCCTTTGACTGGGTCTGGCACAGGGCACTTCTCGCGAAACTTCCATCCTATGGTCTTCCCGAGAGGCTATGCAACTGGACAGCCAGCTTTCTATCTGAGCGTTATATCAGGTCTTAGTTGAAGGTCAGCGCTCAGATAGACTACCTATCAACGCTGGTGTACCGCAAGGCTCTGTGCTATCTCCCACGCTTTTTCTTCTGCATATCAATGAAATGTTGGAGCAAAACTCCAATTTTCATTGCTATGCCGATGATAGTACGGGAGATGCACACTACACTGGCCGTGCAAATGCTTCTCGGACACTTATCGAGGAAAGCAGGACTAGACTTGTGTCTGAAGTCGAGCACTCTCTGGAGCGGGTCTCGGACTGGGGTCGACTCAACTTAGTGCAGTTCAACCCCTCGAAGACACAAGTCTGCGCGTTCACCGCTAAAAAAACCCCATTCGTTGTAGCACCACAGTTCCAGGGCACTCCGCTCGCCGTTGGTAAGAGTATCGGTATCCTGGGCGTTGACATATCGAACGAAGTGCAATTTGGGAGTCACATTGAGTGTAAGACCAAGTTGGCATCCAAAAAACTAGGGGTGCTTAACAAAGCGAGGCAGTATTTCACATCGGGGCAGCTTTATAAGGCCCAAATGCGGCCCCATCTGGAATACTGCTGTCATTTGTGGGCGGGAGCCCCAAATATCAACTTGGTCCACTCGACTCCCTACAAAGACGCGCCGTTCGTATTGTTAACGACCCAGGACTTACTGACAGGCTCGAACATCTGAGCCTGCGCAGAGACGTTGGGACGTCTCTACAATGGCGAGTGCTCTGTCGAACTGTTCGACATGGTGCCACCGTCTCTTTTCCTACACCGTGTAGAGGAACGGGTGGAAGTGTTCCTCCGACGAAAAGGGAGGATCCTCCGACCAGGCGAGGTGATAGCGCCTGGCGGGCCGCGGCCCAACGATTGACGTTGGGAAGTTGTATATATGCCATCACTTGAGAAATCTTCGCATGTGCGATGTAATTAGAATGCACGCCATCTACCGTACTAGATAAGTACTGTGAGGTTTCATTGTATTCCACTAGTTGGCGCCTTAATGTAGTGGACGCTACAACCGCACTACCCGCCGAATAGAGAAGTTCCACCCTCACCGACTGGACACTTGGCAATGTTCAACGGTGCGGTTCTCACGTTCGTTTTTGCCCAGAACGTGTAAATTGTGGAATGAACTTCCCTCTGAGGTGTTCCCTCGGTGCTACAATATGGGCTTCTTCAAAAATGGCGTCAAAAGAGTCCTTCAGGGCTGGCAGCGCGTTGGCGACTCCCCTGGTGTTGCAAATGTTCATAGGTGACGGTGACTACTTTCCATCAGGTGGCCCGTCTGCTTGTCTGTCAATGCTTTAACATAAAAAAATAAAAAATCGAAGCTAAGAGCTTCTGCTTACACTTAAAAACATTCACTAAACTCAATTTGTACGAAATGAAATTGCACAATAATTTTCCTCTCACGTTGGATAACACGTAAACGACGAAAAATGTTTTGTAACATTGTTTAACATAAACGTATTACGCAATGCGAACACTCATTAATCTTTTTTTGGGTAAACATTGCAGAATAGGTACCCGAATTCCAACTCTCACATACTTTTTTTGCAAATTTAGAATTTGTGGAAGTACTTACACATACTCGTAGAAACCTTTTATGTGGTGTTGTCAATGCTAGAAAAATTATTGGCCTTTTATTCGCCAACAATTGGCATTTGTTATTGTATTTATTCCATCCTCCAAACGTACGTACGTTTTTGCGTACGTTACGTTTTTTCTTATCACATGGGATTAGGACACGAAATGTGAACTGTTAATTAACATTATAGTAGCCCTTACTTTATCTAAATAAATAACTTTTTAAGGTTCATATTTTAAAATTTATGAACCTATTGGGTATTGATTACTGTATTTATCTTGGTGTTAATTGATTTGAACTAACTAAAAGGGATAATTTTTAAACTGACGATGAAACGCTAATTTAATAGCATTTTCTCTCTGTAACCGTTTCTTCGTTATTATTCCAAACTCGAAAGGAGCTCATTGCCTCATAAAATTATCGTAATAATGTAATTGAAAACTCATAACAGACAGACATTCCATCCACAGTAATATGAACAGTAGTCATAATATTTAATAAAATGTTCTTAGTTATGGGTTCGAAACATGAGAGGAACAATTCATATCTATAATTTACCTGAATTTATAATTTGAATATAGTTGGGCATTGTCATAATTTATACACAATAATATGATCCTCAGTAAATGTCTTATTCGTAAGATATTTTTTATGTACATACCTATTAACAAAAATAAACTACTTAAATAACTACTCGCGTCTCGATCTTTATCCAAAGTCTATATTTCTCCAAAGGGTGAGCATGCATTTATTACCAATAAATTACATCAATTTATACGACGAAAGATTCGTCAGATTAGGCTTTTCAGGTAAGAGAGTAGGCCTATTGCTATTTATTGCAAATTTCCAAATTGGATGGAGATATATGTGTATGACTGTATATACAATGTGTCCCAGGGATGTGCCCACTCTTTCAATGAAATGTAAGCATGAAGAGAAATAAAAAAATAATTACCTTCACACCTTACCTTTATACATTGCACAATATTATCGCCATCCATCACACAACCCTTTCAGGTCGTTTACCTCTCGTATTGCCAATGTATCTCAGTAAAGCTTATCACTATACGATGGATGACGTTGGTCAAAAAACACCCAAATCAAATGAAACCTGTTTTCAATTTCAACAAATCATCTCGACGGATCGTATTTCCTTTGTGTATTAATACAATAAAGGAATTTTTCATGTTAAAATATAACGCATTGCTTTTATAATGTAATTCAGGGGGCAAACAAGCATGTAGTGTAACGACAAAATGCAGATGCGACGCCGAATCGACCCCGATCTCAATTAATTCGGATAATCGGCGTTCTACTGTACCTACTATCATCTAACAGTAGATGTACAACAGTAGATAGACAACAGTAATGTACTACCGCATTACTTATCTTCGCCCTGAAGACCGTAACTGAAACTCTACCATCAGTACTTACACTTTATAAAAAAAAAACAATTTTATTAACGAAATATGTTTGATAACATCATATTTCAGCTCCTTTCTATCAGGTATCGAGCGATTTTTTTAAGAAAATAATATCAAGGCGGACAAATATTAGTTTTCCTCCCTGAGGACCGAAGTTCAGATTAAAAACAAGCTCGAGGAGTACAGTTTGTTCTCACGGATAACGCACCTTTGCTTAAGGGTTCCGCGACCGAAAAAATATTTAAAAACGGTTGTCAGATTTTTCCAGTAAATTCTGTTAGAAATAATAATAGGTTGGGGAAAAAGTCTTTTCGCATTATAGTATGTATGAACTTGTAATAAAATCTCTTTGGCTGTAGTATTTGTATCTGGCTGGTTTTGGTATCATTGAAAGTTAACATTTTAAAGAACATAATTCCAAATTCAAATTAGGCAAATGTGTGATTTTCATTTGTTTTTCGTACTGTCAAGATGAGTGAATCTAATGAAGAACTTCGATACATTTTAAAATGTTACTACAAAAAAGGTAAAAATGCAACTTAAGCCGCGAAAAAAATTTGCGATGTTTATGGACCTAGTGCAGTGTCTGTGAGAGTAGCACAAATTTGGTTTAAGCGTTTTCAATCCCGAAATTTTGATGTCCAAGATGCACCTCGCTCTGGTCGCCCGGTCTGGTCCGGTCTATTACGGATAAAATGGATGCCATTTTTGAAAAAGTGGAGCAAGATCGACATATCAGAAGTTACGACATAGCTGAAGAACTGAGAATTGATCACAAAACAGTTTTGGCGCATTTGAAAAAAGTTGGGTACAAAAAAAAGCTCGATATTGGGTACCTCACGAGCTCACTGAAAGAAACCTAATGAACCGTGTACTCATTTGTGATTCTTTATTACGATGTAATGAAACCGAATCATTTTTGAAAAACCTGATAACTGGTGATGAAAAGTGGATCACGTACGACAAGAACGTGCGAAAAAGGTCGTGGTCAAAGGCCGGTCAGGCTTCACAGACTGTGGAATAACCCGGATTAACTCGCAATAAGGTGATGTTGTGTGTGTGGTGGGATTGGAAGGGCATTATTCATTATGAGCTATTACCACCAGGCAGGACTATCGATTCTGAACTCTACTGCGAACAACTGATGAGATTAAAGCAAGAAGTTGGGAGAAAGCGGCCGGAATTGATCAACAGAAGGGGTGTGGTGTTTCATCATGATAACGCTAGACCTCACACATCTATAGCCACTCAGCAAAAATTAAGAGAGTTTGGCTGGGAGGTGTTAATACATCCTCCGTATAGTCCTGACCTTGCACCTTCAGATTTCCACCTGTTTCGGTCTCTTCAGAATTCTTTATGCAATGTTAGGTTAACATCACGAGAGGACTGCCAAATCCACTTGTCGCGGTATTTTGATGAGAAGTCCCAAAATGTTTATAGCAATGGGATCATGTCCCTACCTACAAGATGGCAAAAGGTTATCGAACAAAATGGTATATACATACTTTAGTTAAATTTAAATAAACTGTATTAAAAAATGTTTTGAATTATCTTAAAAAATGTGAAGAAACTTTTTCCCCAACCTTTATGTAACAGAAATATTCTTGGAGATATTAACTACTTTTGTGTATTTTTATGTGTTTTCTCATTTAGAATTCTTACACTCGTTTTGTTTACTTTAATTCATAGAAGACGTCGGAACGTTTTTTTTTTATATTACGATATGAAAGTGGCAAAGAAGTATAATACCGCTAAATGGTAGCGTTCAGCACTATCGTGTTCCGGTCAGGTGATAACGTACGGCCCTGTAATTTCCGGCACAGAAGCATAACAACTTAGGCCTCACGAGTGGTAACGCATCTGCATTTTGACCTTGGTCTTTATGCGAGTGTCAATAGGCTGCAGTCATCACTTAACATCAATGTGATCTGCATGCCTGTTTGCCATTTCCATCACATAAAAAAATAACTACGCGGGATGGGCAGCAGCGACCCGCGATAAAACTACAGCCACTGCGATCGCCAATCCGCCCCCGCCAAGCGTGGCGATTATGGCATATTCTCCCCTAATGTCGCACAACACTGTTGTGGACATCTTCGGGGTGGACTTTGACCAGCTGTGAATGTTTTTCGGTTGGAGTGATGAGGATGAATTTACCACGTAGATATATTTCATTGCTTACGCAATTCTAACAAATCTTAATTTCGAAGATATAAACAACGCTATGAATGATTGAATAAAAACTAGTTTTCTTTTTTTTTTTTTAATACATACTTTATTACCACAATATAAAACATATGACTAATGGCGAACTAAACGCTAAAAGTGCTCCTTTTGCATTTACCATCGGGAGTTCAGAGAGCTATCTGAGCGGCATAATTTGGGCATAATAGTTAAAGAAGAGAAAAAAAAACGTATTGAAATTATCTTAAACAAGATTCATGGTTTGAAAACAAAAGTATTACTTATAATAAAATAAATACCATTATAAATAAATATATCACTATGTATATATATAATACAAACATATATATTATTATGTAGTAAAATTAACTTACACACCAATAAAATAAATGGTTTCGGCAGAGAATATGTAATAATACTACAAAGAAACCTAAACTCAGTAGTTATTCCAACTATCGTCCTATATCCATATTACCATTCCTTGCTAAAGTATTTGAACGTCTCTTATATCAACAATTTAGCTCCTTTCTCCACAAACATGATTTACTTAATCCCTTCCAATCCGGTTTCCGTCCAGGACATAGTACGACTACCGCTTTAGTCAAAATTACTGATGACATTCGGCTCGGTATGGATAAGCAACAGCTCACAGTGTTATCATTATTGGATTTCAGTAATGCCTTTAACTCTGTTGACTTTGATATACTACTTGCCACTTTACGTTCCCTTAACATATCTCCAGCGGCAATTAACTGGTTTCAGAATTATTTAATTGGTCGCCGGCATCGCGTGCAGATTAAGGACAACTTTTCGACTTGGTGTGATGTTGTAACCGGTGTACCTCAAGGTGGTGTACTGTCTCCTCTCCTATTTGCAATTTTCATCAACTCTATTAGTCTTCCTCTTACTTCTCTCTACCATCTTTATGTAGACGATCTCCAAATATACTCACAAGCTCGCTTGGATGATCTCCCCAATGCAATATCTACCATTAATGATGATCTGGCTTGTATCTCGAGTTGGAGTAGATCAAACGGATTAAAAATTAATCCTGAAAAGACTCAGGTCATTATCATTGGAAGTAGACGTCTTCTAAATAGAATAGATTGGGTCAATTTGCCACACGTTACATTTGATGGAATAAATTTACCGTATAAAGAGAATGTTAAAAGTTTGGGTGTCATATTAGATAGTAATCTTTCATGGGGGCCTCAGATTTGTGAGGTAAGCAGGAGGGTCTTTGCGACAATAGGTTCTTTGAGGAGGTTACGGAACGTATTACCAATTCCTACCAAAATTGCGCTAGCTCATGCTCTTCTTTTTCCAATACTGGATTATGCTGACATAAGCTATCTTGATGTGACCCAGAAGCAATTTAATAAGCTTGAGCGTCTCCAAAATATTTTCATAAGGTTCATATTTGGTTTACGTAAGTATGATCATATCTCCGAATTTCGTAAAAAGCTCAAGTGGCTCCCAATTAACCATCGCCGGGATACACACATTCTTTCTCTTCTGTACAATGTGCTATTTAACCCTGCAACTCCACTATACCTGAGGGATCGCTTCAACTTTCTTAATAATAATCACTCCCTTTCACTTCGTTCTTCCAATAATCTTTCCCTTAGTACTCCTTTACACTCCTCTCTATTCTATCACAAATCTTTTTCAGTTAAAGCAGTTCAACTTTGGAATAGTTTGCCTGTCGAGATTCGTAAAACTCAAACCATTGCTATCTTCAAGAAACAAGTTAAACATTTTTACCTTAGTCTCTAACTTTCTTAGTTCTAGTATCTACTTTTAATTTCCATCTTTCATATCCCTATCTCTCTCATTCCCTTTATTTCTGTTATTCATCAATTGTGTTTTTTTTTTTTTTTGCATTTCATGAAACTTGTTTATGTACTTATGACATTATATGTATATTGTATCTTACACAGTTGTTACATTAAGTATGTACACCCTACCGACTACTAAATTTGTGATCCTTTATGCAAGGTTGCCTGGCAGAAATCGCTACCTGAGCGATAAGGCCGCCTACTGTACCTGTTTTACTGTCGTCTATTTATGTAAATTGTTTCTGTTTGGTGTACGACAAGAAATAAATAAATAAATAAATAAATAATACTACGTATAGAATGGACACTTCGACGTCCCGCCCGATTACGGGCGACGGTTGGTATTTTGTACGTGCTACGCACACAGGTGCGCGTGTAAATACACGTCACTGATGGATAGAAACCAAATTAAGCGTTTGTATGGGATTTTATCGGAGTGTCCGCGGTGTGGTTTCGGTTATATCTCGCGTATATTAAACTAAAATAATTATTTAAAATCGAACCCGACGTTTCGGTCGCTTTTCATCCGAAAAACTAGTTTTATTTCATTGAGTGTAGTTCGTGAAAACCTGGGAACATACTATGCTAAGAATTATGTTCATAGTTTTTGATACTTTTATAATTTCAGAAGTTAATTCATTTACACGCAATCTTAAATTGATATTAATTAAAACTTTAGATGAAGACTGTGCGTAAGTTTCAGGTGAAAGTAATTTGGAAAATATTTACGATCGTACATCTGCGTTGATGTATTGCTTAATCAAATTTATACGGGTGTTATAAATTTTCCATGAGTTTCATAATTAAACGAAATTCTATTATTTTACACATACTTCGACATAGCATATCTACAAAATAAAAACCACAAATTTGGGATGATTAGGAAATTCGTCAAATACATATATAGTTAGGTACTATTTATAAACGTAAACAAAAACCAATCTAAATCTTTGTTTGAAATCCTATTAAAATCCGAAAGAGATTAAATTTTAACATCGAAAATATCGATTTAAAAAGTTAGAAGGCACTGTCGTTTGTTTGAAATAAACAGCAAGTATTTTAATTAACAACTCAAGTTTTGTCGGAATAAAAAACAGGAAGGATTTTTTGATTGGTATATTTGTAAGGAAACTCTGTTTTGATTAAGGTACCCTTCGATTAAGGTACAAATGGTAATTATAGACACAATTTGCATGAAAAAACAGCAGTTGAGTTTCTATTTATCTATATCCAAACTGGGTCATTCTTCTGTTTGGCACACTTAGCCTGGGTTGCACCACGATATTTGTTAAAGTTAAAGTTATTGTAACATTTCACATCCCTCTTTAACTTTGTTAGAGTTTAACTTTAACAAATATCGTGGTGCAACCCAGCCATAGAGCAACACCGGAGGGGAGTAGCCATATGCAGGCTTTCCCTTCTGTCAAAGTACAGGCCTAAAAAGGCCTATACCTGTCGCCTAGATGTTTAAATATGCGCGTGTAATTGTTTCTGTATTTTGTTAAAGTCAAGGTGTGAGTTTCGTAGTAATAGACGATTTTTGTAGTGTGAGTGTGTATCACATGTATTTCTCCCCGCTAAAAATGACAGACTGTTTTGCATCGGTAATACACGCTATGGCTACTCCTCCGGCCCGCCGCGACCATTTCATTGCACCACGACTTTTGTCAAAGTTAAAGTTAGATTTTTTTAAGTAAGAAAAGGATGTGCAATGTTAACTTTAACTTTAACAAATATCGTGATGCAACCCAGGCTAAGGAACGTAAGTATGCCACTGTTATTGACTTGACTTAACAATTGGGTGTGTTCAGAAAAGTAAGGACTTACAAAATTTTGTAATCTTGTCAGCATGAATTTAGAATATTGAAAGAGAGTGATGGATGGAGAAGAAGCAAGGGAGGTGTAGAAGGGTCGGGATGTTCAGCCTACTCCGTAAGGGACTTGGCGTGAATTGGGAAACACACATATATTTAAGTATTCCGGCCAGTACAGACTTACTTGTGTGACTTGCTTGTCACAACTTTCATCTGTATTTGTAATATACATCTGACATTCGAATAAATGTGACAATTAGACAAAACGGCCTTTTTTCTTAGTCACTAGCACTCAAACATGGCCGAATGATTTGTGTTTCGGCCATGAGTCCGTCGAATTTTTGTATTTCTATAGTTTTCCTGAACACATCCATTACACAGATGAACGTGAACCTTCGAGCACAGAAAACAAAGTGATAGAAGCCCTTCAGATCGAAGCCATGCCTCACCTAAAACAAATCTTGCATGATAATAATGTTATAACAACTGTTATTTTACTAGTTAAGCGATTCTGAACACTTTAACATAACAAAAAAACGTAACATTTTTGTCGAACTGTATATTATAATCAAATTATAACAAACAGATGCATTGTGAGTCATTGTGCATGAAATTGACGCGGCCGTCGTCTCCATGTGTTGTGACGTCATCATTCGTATAGTGATAGTGCGTATATGAACGCTGTTGTGTATACGAAAATCGGAATATTATGTTATCAGGATCGAATGATACTCTATCTATTCTATATAAATAATAAAACTGTAATTGGACTCTGTTTGTACAAGGGAGATAATAGCTGTAACTCTGCCAGTGAATGACAAAAAAACGTATCTTTTTCTGAAAGATACAGATACTCTACTAATATACCTACTTATATACATTAGTATACTAATTGTTTTATATTATTTCGCATTAACACATGCTTGTGAAATATATTTTTAATGAAAAATGGAAAGAAAAATGTGACTTCAGGCGAGACTAGAACTCGCGGCCACTGGGAATCTAGTCCAGCCGCTCTTCCAACTGAGCTACCGAAGTCCTGCCCGATTTGTCAAATCTTTCCTTCACATTTATTGCATTGCCTTATGGTGGCAGTAGCGCCATCTATTGCCACACAACGCTAGTTAGGCAATCGATATAATAAAGGAGATCCACCACTTTGTATGGAGCATTGGTACATAATTGTACAACAATAAAACTTTTACGTCTTCAGACATTAGTTCATAAACTACTATTTTAAACATATTTGACTTCGTTGACGAATCGGGTTCGTGAGATATACCAATTTTTTAAAAGTAAGAATGAAATCGTTCTTCCGCCATATTTTTTATTTTATTTTCGTACTAATAGGCGCTATTTAAAATTGACGGTTTGTAGATTGCTATTATCGCTAAGAAAGTGATTTTTATAATAAATTATAATCGCACGAGCACTCGAAATCCGTTTCAACAAGCACAAAAACAAACACAGAGAAGTCACAGAACGCCAACAATATCCAACAAGCAGAAGCAAGTGAATGACGTCAATCATAAATGACGTGACAGGTGAAAACATGAGGACAGACATGAGGAGACATATCAACGCGTCAAAAAGGAATGTGTCAACATAGGCGGCTGTCAAAAAATATCGATGTTTATGAATATCGATCCGTTGATCGAATGGGTCACTTAGTCTTTTGTGTTTGTTGATTTTATAACCTAAATGAATGTATTTCAATTAGTCTTCATCTGATTGTTGACACCTTCAAACGAAATCTAACGTGTACTTACACTTATTTTTCTATTTATTATGTAACCGATTTGTTTAAAATATGATTTATCGATACTTTCTGATACAATAATTATATCCTACGCCATTACATTTCGTTACGTTCCTTTCTACGCCATCATAAATATCAAGAGAACTGATTTTTTCAGAAATTGTTTTAAATACTTTTCCGGTGGGTTTCAGTATTTTTTATTTTATGTTATTTTTTTTTTATGTTATAAAAGTGGCAAACAAGCGTGCAGTTCACATTGATGTTAAGTGATGACTGCAGCCTATAGACACTCACACAATGACCAGAGGTCAAAATGTAAGTGCGCTGCCACTCCTGAGGCATTAGGTGTTATGCCTCTGTGCCGGAAATTACAGAGCCGTACAAAAGCCGTACAGTATAATATCATACTGAAAAATGTATAGCTCTATGCACACAATTTTTATGTAAAGTATTTGTGCATGTATAATCTATGTACTATTTTGGCTGATCTCCTTTGCAGTTTATTAAATATCGTAAAGAAGTCGCTTTTACCCTTAAAAATTGTTTCGCATTTACACGTGCTTGTGAAATATTAGTATACTATATTTAGTTTTATCTTAGTGATATTCTACACTATATTTTTTATTTTGTAAATTGGAATGTTTATCAATTGTTATACGCTATGAATTGGTGCTTGTCATCCTAAATGAATAAATAAAATTCTGATTCTGATATGATTCTGACCGCTAAAGTGTCTATGTGTTTTACCTGGTGGTAGAGCCCCAGTGACGGAGCTCGCGGGCGTGGACACCACCGCATCACCTAATGTACTTACCGCTAAATGGTAGTGTTCAGCACTATCGTGTTCCGGTCAGGTGGTAATGTACGGCCCTGTAATTTCCGGCACAGAGGCATAACACCTTAGGCCTCAGGAGTGGTAACGCATCTCCATTTTGACCTTGGTCTTTGTGTGGGTGTCTATAGGCTACAGTCATCACTTAACATCAATGTGAACTGCATGCTTGTTTGCCACTTCCATTATATTAAGAAAACCGAAGTTATCTCCGACAGTAGGAAACATTGTGCATTTGGAAGACGACAATCTTTGTATCGAAGCATTTGAAACTAATGTACTGCATATCACGCACACGGGTTTATTTTAAAAGCGTATACGGCTATTGGGATGTACGTACTTTGCACTTTGTATTCAAACCAATATAAATTTTGCTTTGGATATTCGCGGGCTAATCTTATTGAAATAAAATGACATCAGTATTTTCACAGATACTAGTGATCACCCAATGGTCGAAATTCGACCGCAATACATATGCATAAAATAAAACTAAGTTTGAATTCTAGGTTTTACCACAAGCTGGTAAACAGCACACATTGTGAACGTATTTTTTTGTGTTGTCAAATGCAGGGTGCATACGCATCATAGAGCAACACCGGAGGGGAGCAGCCATATGCAGGCTTTCCCCTCTGTCAAAGTACAAGCCCAAATGAGCATATACCTGTCGCCTAGATTTTAAAATATGTGCGTGAAATTGTTTCTGTATTTTGTTAAAGTCAAGGTGTGAGTTGCGTAGTAATAGACGATTTTTGTAGTGTGCGTGTGTGTCACATTTCCCCCCGCAAAAAATGACAGATCGTTTTGCATCGCTAATAAACGCTATGGCTACTCCCCTCCGGTCCGCCGCGGCCGGTGGCCCGTGTTGCTCTATGATACCTACGCATACACACACTATAGTGTAATGTTTTATAAATGCATGGTAGTGTGTATAATGTTTTATTTATTGATTTAATGTGCTTATAAGCATTATTATTGAGAAAATATTATAATGTACTGTGTATAAAGCGTTCTGCACATCTCCTACATATAAAATGTAAGTGTGACAAATTTCATACACCTCAGTCCGCGCTATTTTCGTAAAATGGGATTCAGAGGTTTTTGCTTTTGTTAATAGGTAATATTACGATATCTCACAGGATCGTCCGAAAATTGACTTATGCAAAATGAATATGTATATCGCACTACATAATTTAATATTTTCAATGCATCTTTGTCGTGTCATTAAATTTTATTCAGAATTAATTTTGTACAAATATTTTTTCCATCTATTGATACCAAAGTTATCTCTCTATATCTTATCCACAGCTTCATTTAAAACTTAATTCCAAGAATATTTATTTCCCTGGCGATGTTTGAAGGTGTTTGCAGTGGATATACAATATAAACCATATTGTATTATATTGTATATCCCCTCCAAACACCTTCAAACATAGCCAGGGAAATAAATATTCTATAATAATATAATAATACGTATCCCTGGTGTACTCTAATTTTGATACGTTCTCACACTTAATAAATAATAAATTAATGCCAAGATCTACGGACTCTGCGCCCAATATTAATTTACAAGTACTTTAGAGTCAAAGTTACGTAGATTAAATATTTTATAGATCCATCAATCTAAACCGAAGCTTTTTTAAACTAATAGGGAGCAGACTGTGCTTATTTATATTGACAACTAGCCTACCCTGACGAACTTCATGTCGCATAAAAAATTCTGTCCCAAAAATAATTTAAAAAAGTTCTGGTACCCTTACCATTATAGGGTAGAAGAAATATTCTACAGGCGATTCACATACCTAGAAAATACACACAAAATTTCATGATAATCGGTCAAGCCACCTCTGAAGAATATTGTTACAAATACTGTGACACGAAAATTTTATGAATTAGAAGATATTTTAAACGTCACTCATCATTAGATAAAGTTTTTACTATAACTGAAGGCGGTCTTGAACGTTCTAAACTCGAAGTAACTTTCATAAATGTTAGAAACTTTGGGGACCTAATAGTTTAAATGCGGAGAACAATTTTGATTCAAGTCCATAACATTATTTCGGTTTAATGTGTAGAACTAGATAAACTAGGTCTGGACCAGTGATTCCCAAAGTGGTCCCTAAAGACCCCCTGAGGTCCATGGGAGTCGATGGGGGTCTACGTAGGCGTGAATAAAATTTCGAAATATGGGAATGTGATATAAATGTAGCAAGGAGGGAGTCCACGGAAGCCAGAAAAAAATTGAAAGGTGTCTACAAGACAGGACATGTGACGGAGCTCACGGGCGTAGGCACCACCGCATTACTTAATTTACTTGCCGCTAAATGGTAGTGTTAAGCACTATCGTGTTCCGGTCAGGTGGTAATGTACGGCTTTGTAATTTCCGGCACAGAGGCATAACACCTTAGGTCTCAGGAGTGGTAACGCATCTGCATTACGACCTTGGTCTTTGTGTGGGTGTCTATAGGCTGCAGTCATCACTTGAACTCATCAACATCAATGTGAACTACATGCTTGTTTGCCACTTCCATTACATATAAAAAATAGAGTTGTGCGCCATTGAGAGAGAATATGCCAAAATCACCACGCTTGGCAAGCGGATTGGCTTTCGGTAGCGAGATAGCTTTATCGTAAGACCTTGCTGCTCAAAACGCTTATTATATTAACTACCGCACTATTGGAATGATTTGATTTACCATTGTTCTATAAACAATATTTAAATAATTTTGACTTTATTTTACAATACATTTTTTTGATGGGATGTATTCTAAGCAAACACGAATCAAAATACCCAAAATAGACCTTGAATTGCTGCATCAGTAAAAATTGAAAAAAAGAAAACCTTACAGCTCATAGACACCTGTAAGTAATATTGAGGTAGGTAAATATTGAATAGATTGAATTATTGAATAGAGGTAGATAATGAAACTTTTTAATCCAGTGCCTTGACCGTAAAAAAATGCGATGCAGTATTAATGCGGCTGCAAATCTTCCTAGCTGCCGACGCTAAACGTATTGTTTGTATTCGGACCATACGCGTAAACAATACGACGTAGACGAAAATAATGCTTCTATAAAAATTATGGAAGGAAGTTTTGCAAGTACAGAATGACGGATTACATGTAAGTCGTTACGCGAATGAGTTAAGAGTTAATTCAGAAGTAGATCAATCAAAATTTAGGATATTCTCCAAGAAGTGAGTCTTATAAAGTCTTTAGCAGCAATGAAAAAAATAACTTTTATTTTTGTTAGTCTTTGAAATGAAGTTAAAAATTATTATGTAAACAGGTTTAAAGAGAATATTTATATAAAAATATTGCAAACAATACGTTTGAATGTATTGATTTTTGTATACGTATGATGTCATGTCGATATGAAATATAAAATTATTGCTTAACAATTTTCAATGTGTTACATTGTAGAATATTTGAAGAAGAATTCTTAGAATTTAACTAATAACATTTATTTCTTAAAAACTGACTATAATTCAATGTTTTTAAAATGAAATTAGTTAATTGCTCATAAAAGCGTGAAAGATTAAAACAAGTAGAAAACAAATCCAAAACTTTTATACACGATAAGATCTCGTAAAAATCTGCGAAGAATAGCTCAAAGCCTTTGTAAGTTTCATATTGTGAAAATAGTTTTAAGGAACATATTTTGAAAAGACCCTACTGAGTTTTGTTTTGGCAGGTTTTTTCTCAGTAATGTGGGCTTTGGAACTCTGCCAGTGAATGACAAGGAATGTCCCATATTTTTTTGTTTAGTTTTATCTTGCCGTTTGTAAAAGAGAGTATGGAACATTCTGTTGATACCTATTTTTATTATTAAGTATTTTTGGACTATTATTAATTTATTTACTTTGACATATTAATCAACGTATCAGTTGTTATTCGCTTTAATTTTATATTTGTAATTTGACCTATCACAAGCAAATTCTATTATTTCCAAGTGATTAAATGAATTTTTGAGTTTGAGTTTGAGTTTGAGTTTGAGTTTGCAATAATATCATACAGTTCTTGGTCTGTTAAGGCTAACGGCCTATGATAATTGATAAAATAAAAAAAAAATGACAAGTCGTTTCTGTTATGTACAGAAGGCAACATAGAAATACCTATATTTTTCAATTCTTTAATTATAGAGCATCACAGTGCGAGAAATAATCTTAATGACTGTTTAAATAATATTGAGTTAGTACATAATTATGTTAAGAAGGTGATCTGAAGAGAAAAAATGTTATAGGTACAAAATAATCAATAACATTGTCCCGCTTGAGTGAGGGTAAGAAAGGACAGCGTTACAATCAGCACAGCCCTTTAAAACATTTTTACACTTAGCTATCCGAGAAGGATCATTGCGGACACACTCCATCAAGACATGAACGATTCGGTTAGTCTAACGGTGTGTGATGACCGTTTCATTCGAAGGGTCGCGGGTTCCATCCCCGCACCGGGACTAATATTTGTATGGCCTACAGATATTTGTTTCGGGTCTGGGTGTTTGTGTATGTGTTGTATATGTACAACGGCACTCACGACACAGGTTTATACCTACTGTAAGGCTGTGAGTGTAAGCGTATTTTATTATGAAGCAAGTCATCATCGACTCCGCACCCCTCGCAGTTTGGAGATGCCTTTCCCATAAAGAACACGAGTTTCCTTGACGATATTAACGAAAACGAACATAAATAATTGCCACAGTAGTTTCGAGGTAGCATGCCACTATTGCTGTGCTGGAGTCCAATTCCCAGGTAATAAAGCTGAAGAATTTGTTTTGCTTGAACGCGCTAATCTCAGAAACTACTGGTCTGATTTGAAAAATTATTTCAGTGTTAGATAGGCCATTTATCAAGGAAGGCCTTAAGTTATATATCATCACGCTAAGACCTATAGAAGCGGAGCACCAATGAAGAATGTTTTTATAAACATGATATTAATCCTTATGTATCCAATTAAATTCCCAGTAACAATCTACAATGCACCCGCGCAAAGCCGGGGTGGGTTGCTAGTAAATAATAAATACGCTTTTACTCACCGCCCCACACTAGGTATAAATCTTTGTCGTGGGTGCCGTTATACACACACAACACCTACACAAATACCCAGACCCGAAACAAATATGTGTAGGCCACACAAATATTTATGACTAGCGGCCCGTCCCGGCATCCTACCGCTACCTACCCTCTCATAATCATCTAGTCTTCCTCAATAAATAGGCTATCTAATACTGAAAGACTTTTTTAAATCGGACCAGTAGTTCCTGAGAGTAGCGCGTTCAAGCAAACAAACAAATAAACTCTTCAGCTTTATAATATTAGTATAGAAGCATAGATGTACACATACGATGATATTTTTTTGCAATATAATAAATAAATAAAGACGAAAAGTTATGTTTCAATTAAGTTAACTTAAAAATATACAACTGAGTTACATCCATTTTACTTTTCAACTTACATATCTACTTCCATGTACCATTTCAAATATTTCAAACGTTAATCTTTATATTTGGACTAGACGAAGTAAATGATTTAATCATAAACTTAGGCTAGATTAATTTTAATACAAACGCTTAAAGCGAAATGTTTGCTGTTGTTGTAATTTTAAGATAATTGTTTTTTAAGTGAAACGCGGTAGAATTTTCATTTTCATCATAAACAGTCTTTGTTCAGAAGATCAGTTATCTGGACTAGGCCAAGGGCACAATACGATTATAATAATAATGGCAGCCCATTATACGTCCCACTGCTGGGCACGAGTCTCTCCCCTTTTTAGGGGGAGGCCTGGAGCTCACTCCACCACGCTGCTCCAATGCGGATTGGTGGAGGTGGGTGGGTTAGTGGCCAACCCGATGTCGGATATTTTCAAACCACCCATAAGGCCTCCGACAAGGTCTAACGACTGCTATCCATCTAAAGCAACCGGGACCGACGGCTTAACGTGCCCTCCGAAGCATGGAAACGCGCATTTAACTTGCCACTAGCGGTCACCCATCAGTGTGATGGGTGACCTAACCACGCCCGTAGTGCTTCTTTGAAAATAAAAGAAGAATGCTCTATAACCTAAAAGACATTAAAGTGTAGAGCTCTGCTGTTGACGGCTATTGAATTTTTCTCGCGGGCGTAGGCACCAACGCATTACCTAATATACTTGCCGCTAAATGGTAGTGTACAGCACTATCGTGTTCCGGTCAGGTGGTAATGTACGGCCCTGTAATTTCTGGCACAGAAGCATAACACTTTAGGCCTCAGTACCACAGTCCTGGACAAAGTCATAAATCATATTGCTGTATAAAAAAGGAGACCCAGCTGATAATGGCAATTACCGTCCCATAAGTCTCATGCCTTGCCTGTACAAGCTTTTTGCCTCATGTCTGCTTCAGAGAGATTGACGCACACCAGCCAATTGAACAGGCTGGCTTTAGAAGCGGATATAGCACGCAAGATCACATCCTGGTCGTTGACCAGTTGATAGAGAAATTCTTAGAATTTCACCAATATATATAGCCTTCATCGACTATCAAAAAGATTTTGACTCTATTTCACATGATAGTATATGGCAAGCACTACATACACAAGGTATTAAGGATCAATACATAAACATATTGAGAAACATATACGCCAGAAGTACAAGTAGAGTCAAGCTTGATAGATCAGGTGCAAAAATAAACATAAATATAGGAGTGAGACAGGGCGACCCGCTATCTCCCAAACTGTTTATCTCAGTCTTACAGCATATAATGAAGCACTTACAGTGGTCCAAGAGAGGAATCTACATAAATGGAGACTACTTAAGCCACCTTAGGTTTGCTGATGACATCATTCTATTCTCTGAAACTTTTGTGCAACTAAACGACATGATAGGAGATTTACACTTAGTGAGTGCTAAGATTGGGTTAGAAATGAACCTTGACAAAACAAAAGTTATGACAAATCACCATAAGACACCCATCTGTGTAAATAACACACCTCGGGAGTTTGTAGAGAAATATGTCTATTTGGGTAAACAGATCTCCTTAACCAAAACAAGAAATAAAGATGATGTAGATAGAAGAATTGCAATTACCTGGCAAAAGTACTGGGCACATAAAGAGATATTTAAATCACAGCTACCATTACCAACTAAGAAGATAGTGATGGATACCGAAAAACTACCGTGTTTGACCTATGCCTGCCAAACCTGGTGAAAGAAGACTGCTAGCCGGACTCTCAGAATATTTATTCTATTACTTGAACCCAGTTCTGTTAATGAAAGACATGAATAAAAAGCTGTTTGTTTGGTACACTGATATTTATTTATTATAGTTCTTTAACCTATGTTTTTAAATTGTAACTTACAAATTCTTATTACATGTTTTTACCAATGTGATCCAGTAACAAACTATCAAGAAAACAGGGTCGTGAATATGAAATGGTTCGAGTGGTGACGATTACTGCTCCTTTATTCTTTTAATTTAATTTAATATATATACTTTACTTAATTACCTGTCCCCGGGCATGGTAATGCCGGTAACCCTAATCCTTTCTACAAATCCTTGAGATGGTACCTTAGTAGCCAGCTTACGGAGGAGTCCAGTATTCTCTACTCCACTAGGCTTCAGGGTAACCGGTCACACCCCGCATCCAGAGGTCAGTCAGATTTAACACCATCATTGGGGAAGGAAAAAATATTCTAACAATGATCCGTACTTAAAAGGTAAGTTGAGGATTCCATATGCTAAATTATGACCTAACCAATTAACGTATGAACAAATTTACGTATGATCAAATTAAATTGATCAATTTAATAAAAATAAAAAAAGAAAATAGATAAATCAAAATAACCCGCATCTGAAACAAAATCACACTGGTTACCATCTGCATTATCTCTGTTTGGTTCATGAAGAATCTAGTACTAAACTCAACATGAATCAAACAGCCTCCCTATACAAAACTTGTGGAAGTGGAAATTATTACTTACGAGGACTTTTCGCTATCATTTCATAACTGAATAAAGCCTCTGCATCCCAACTCCTCCCGAAATTAGGGAAACTGGCTGCAACAAACAACCCAACATGAAGTCATCACGCCATTTCTCAAATCGACATGTGAACGAGAAAATATCCAAAGATTCTTGAAGATCTTACCTCAACTGGTGATAAAAATACCTATTGAATAGGCATTTAGGCCATGATGGCTAAAATATTCAAGGCTTCCTGCCTTTTCATAATTTCGAGTGTGTCACCACTAACTAGTTGCACAGAGAAAAATCAAATGACCGATGACGTCTAATAACCTCTCAGACCTTTCCCTTTACCGGCCCTGGATTCGTGTCTTTTTTTTAGACTTTCAGCCACAATGCCAATTAAATTCACCGAATAATATTTTAATTATGTTCTTGTCGTTATATCTAATATTTAATTTGGAAATATCGAAATTGTATTTTTAAGACAAATCATAAGTGTTAGATAAATTATGTAATCAAACTATGCGTCGTATGGAATACGTGATACTATTGATAATGTTGACCTAATTGTTTTATATTATTTCGCATTAACACATGCTTGTGAAATATATTTTATTTTAAAGAAAAATGGAAAGAAAAGCCGCCGCTCAGTAGCTCAATTGGAAGAGCGGCTGGACTAGATTCCCAGTAGGTCGCGAGTTCGAGCCTCGCCTGAAGTCAAATTTTTCTTTCCATTTTTCTTTAAAATAAAATATATTTCACAAGCATGTGTTAATGCGAAATAATATAAAACAATTATTAAGGGTAAAAGCGACTTCTTTACGATATTCAATAAACTGAAAAGTCTATTATATCGGTTGCCTAACTAGCATAGTTGGTAATAGATGGCGCTACTGCTACCATAAAGCAATGCAATAGATGTGAAGGAAAGATTTGACAAATCGGGCAGGGCTTCAGTAGCTCAATTGGAAGAGCGGCTGGACTAGATTCCCAGTAGGTCGCGAGTTCGAGCCTCGCCTGAAGTCAAATTTTTCTTTCCATTTTTCTTTAAAATAAAAAAAAAATGTTGACCTAGTACGGCGGTGATTAACTAGATGGCGTTGTGACCATTTTTAAAACCAGAAAAAATACAACGTTACACTGGTTATTTGATCAAAAAACCAGAAGTAAAATTCAAACCACCCAGAGGAAAATGGAAAGAAGTTGCCTAGGTATAAAACTAAAATACACAGTAAAGAACACAAATATTCGCAAGAAAACCAAGGTGACTGGATGCACTGACCTTCGCATTACGAAGAAAATGGACATGGGCAGGTCATGTGTCGCGGTACAATGATAACAGGTGGACAATCAAATCAGTGCAGTGGCCCGGACCACTAGGATTTAGAGCACAAGGCCATCCCTGTGCCAGATGGTCAGACGAAATTAAAGCAATAGCAGGTCAAAACTGGCTAACAACAGATGATGCAACATCGAGCATGTGACCACGCTGAATGACACGAACCTGATCCGATAGACGTTGGCTCGAAGCACAGACTGTTGGCTCAAGTACCTGGAACATAGAGAGCATACGACTGCGGTACGCAGTGAGGTTAATTCCTCCTCAATTATTAGGTAAGGTAATGCGGTAGTGCTTTCGTCCGCGAGCACTGTCATAAGAGCTTTACCACCAGTAAAATAGCAAAAATCAATGAAATATATGCGAATAAAGCAGATTCAGTGAGAATAACAACATCTCTGCCTCAAATGAATCTTTTACATAAATACTATTCTAGTAGCCATGAAGTGGTAGTATTCAATTGCGGTTATTTGTGGCTCAGAAGGAAAACAAGTAAAGTGTCAGAATAAAACAGTTTAAGTCTCAAAAATGGCAACAATTCTGAATGGAAACCGGTGTTTGTTTCATTGGTATAACTATAATAAATGATGGATATTGGCATCCATTTGCTCTGTCAAAAACGCAAATCCTATTTGAATTTAATTTGTAATAGGTTCAGACAATAGAATTCTGCCCAAAAAGTATTAGGTAGTTGTAATACTTTTTAAGTCAGTCATTAAAATATTTTACGACTCGAAGTCTTCAATTTGAATGCCAGATTTTCTGACATCAAATATTTTCAGATCATTAATCATAATAAGCTTGGTGCTCTTCAAATTTCTCACAAATACTCTACCACAATACGGTAATAAGTCTATAAGTCCATTTTTCAAGTTCAGTTTACTTTTCCGTCAGAATATTTAAATTTAATACGTTCTTCAGGTATGTACCTCGTACTAAAATACAATGACTTTTCATTTGTTTCTCGTTGGTGTGTAGGATTTATTTTAATGTTATGTAAGTAGCAAACAAGCATGCAGCTCACATTAATGTTAAGTGATGACTACAGCTTATAGACACCCACAGAAAAACCAGTGGTCAAAATGCAGATGCGTTACCACTCAGTGTTATGCCTATGTGCCGGGAATTACAGGGCCGTACATTACCACCTGACCGGAACACGATAGTGCTGAAAACTACCATTTAGCGGCAAGTATATTAGGTAATGCGGTGGTCTACGCCCGCGAGCTCCATCACTGGAGCTCTACCACCAGTAAAAGGATGGAGGTATTAATATTTATTTACCCACGTACGATTCTCATGTAGGAAATATGTTATCAATAGGACTCAATTACCTAATGCAGTGCTCTCCAAAAAATTGCATAACGCGTTCAGGAAAGAGACAATCGGCTAATTTCGACTTCATAGAGCGTTTTATCTATTGCTCTGTCTACGCAAGAAACCTATTATTTAAAAATTATTTGTTTATAAGGATTGCGTTTGTAACTCTTATATTATACCTGTGCCGTCATAGTTCACGATTAAACAGCCAAAGATCCAATTTTAACGTCCTAATTTTATGGTAACTGCGCACCCGTATCACGATAATAGCTTGGAGTCCCAAAAACAGTTGACTGGCTTCAAGTTGTAACAGTTTTGCTTAATTTTAATAATCACTCCTCTAGTTTTGAAACTTTAAATTTAATTGCCTTTGCACGATAAGTAGAGGGTATGTAAAAAATATCAGTTTATTTACTCCCAGAGAATATTGCAGTATTTAATTTTGTATTCTTTTTTGTTAGTCACAAACCACACTTTTAGTATTTCTAATATTTTTCAGACTGATATCATTGTTATTCCTAATTATTTTAAAAAAACTTGAAAGGTCAGATATGTGATATTTATGATCTAATTATACAACATTTACGTATAATTTTCAAAAAAAAAGCAACGATTCGTTCTAGACGTAGTTCATCAACCAAGTTACTTTAAAATGTCCGGATTTTGAATAATTGTAGGTCTTTAATAAGTAGATTTCGTAAAAAATATGATATATATAAACGTATTCATGTCTAATAGAGGTCTAACACTAAATACCAAAGACCTCTGTCTTCTTAGATAAAAATTTAAATCAACAAATATTGACTTAATTAGTAATACAAAAAAAACTCGATAAAAAACGCTGGCAGTACTCATATTTCTAACTAATTAGTTACGGCAATCAGCTCAATCAAGCAATTTTAAAGTAACTTAGGCTCTAGGTCACAACCTAGAAAAGTTCTGAGTTGGACGAGTTGGACGTACATAGTTAACTACTGCCTTCAATTTTCAAAATTATTTTGAATTCAATCCAGAATTAATTCAATTCAGAATTTATCCAGAATCCAGTAGAATTAGATCAATCTTGCTTAGTGTTTTTCAAGAAATGTACAGCCAGGAAATCTCTTTGGTCTTCCAAAATTCAATTTAAGGCTCAGAAAACGCCAGCTACTGCCATTTTTAAATAAACATATTATTATTGTGATAAATTTATGTAAAATAAGCACGGGAGGTGTGTCAAGATCGGAATGTCAGGCGCTCCACACTCTCTGCCTACCCCGTGAGGGACTTGGCGTGAAGATACATACATAGATATATAATTATATAATCTAATACACTTCCGCAACTTCCTTTTCTCTGAAGATCTCATTGAAATTGTACTAAAATATCTGCGGTTACTCCGTTTCATGGGATGAGGGAAATTTATGGAACAAGAAATTGAATTCTGACCTGTTGGTGTTCAATGACTATGTATGATAATAGTTATCAATTATACCGCCACTATAATTTGTGAGAGTAACCCCCAAATCACTATCCAATGGCCTACTGACCCGTTGAGAATACGGATTTACAGTGTTATATATCACGAAGAAGCTCTTGACCAAGATTTTACTTAGCCTTCAATTTTGGGATATAAGGTTGCCCAATAAAGTATAAGACATTATTTGTTAGAAAATTTATGTGTCATTGCTAAATTATTGTACCTACATAATTCAACTAGATTAATGTTCTCAAAATAAAAAGCACTATGAGCGGGAATGAGAATAAAAGTAAATTGTAAATTATTTTGTGGTTAATATTTAAATATAAATTACAATATTTTTACCGATATTTATAACATAATGGTGTGAAATAAAAAAAAAACATATTAAAATTATTTATTCCAAAGAAATTATATTAAATGCAGATCGAAATAAATATCTTCCAATCAGAAACTTCGTTTCATTAAACTTATGTGTCATAATGATGTATAAAAATTAAAATCTACCGGTAAAAAAATGAAAATAATATTTAATTCAAAGTTATCGGCCTATCATGTCCTTTGAGTTAAGATGAATCTCAGAAATCATTCAATTTTTGATACCATTTGAAGTATAATTGGTTCACGAAAAAATCTGCACCCGTAATTATCAATTAAATTCAACTTCCCTTTTTTGGCCGGAGTCACGTAACTACTTACCTAATAAAACAATAATTGACACGCAACACACGACCTACATCACTACATTTATAAACATAAAATACTACAACGCATTTTTTTGTGTTTCTTAAATAGTGTGGAACAGGACTAAAAAGGTTTTTCTAAATTCTACGACATTGAAATTAACGCCGGTTGAAATGAAGCCGTGAGGGAAAGATTAGTGTATTACAATTACCTACAAAAACTTTAAGCGTAAGTGTTTCTTAATTATCTAGAAATGTTCACCTTTAATTAAAACTTGTAACATAATGATCACTCATCATAATTCCAAAAATAACTTTCATGCATAAATTTAAACGAACCGTGAATATGCAAACAAAGACACATTATGTTGTGTTTGTATTCTAGTCACATAACCACAGTCTTTTAGAAAGATGCTGCAAAATAATTCTAAAAAGACAAATATATGGGACGTGACATCTTTAGCACTCTCTGTAACCTTTTAAAGATAACTAACTAGCGGACTTCGATAAATGTTGAATCGAAGGTCCTAGTTCAGACTAGAACAGTGTGATGTTATTGGTAGAGAACCATTCGAAAAAAAAATTGCTGAATTTTTGCTTGTATTTTGTTACGATAATGTTTGTTAAAGAAGAAGAGACTGAATGTTTCTCGTTTAATTTTGTAAATATTTTATCGACGAATATAACTATTCTATAAATATATGTGAATAGCTAACTAAGTAACGTTTTTTCTACGCAAATCGAAGTCCTTGCTCAGCCATTGTAGCTTTTGTTCATAGATACGCGATTATGCGCAGTTTTTTAAATAATGTCTCATATAATTAATAAAACTTACTTGTATTACTATGCGTAAATGTAAATTTACTTCGATACATCGTAGTATAGCGACTGTAGCAAAAATCAACGTTAGAGATAAAAAACTGGCACATTTTTAATATATATACATATATTTTTAAATTATTATTACAATGACTTGAAGTTTACGCAACTTCACGCCTGTAATCCCCGAAGGGGTAGGCAGAGGTAAATGCATGCATTCAATCATACATGCAAACACCCACGACTCGCCGGTTACGTTTTTGACGACTTGAAGTTTAATAAAACAATTATCAGTAAGGATAGCATATATGACTGATTTCTTTTTTACTCACTCATAACCCTATCAACACGAATCAACATTGCAAAATGTATACTCAAAAGTTTCCAGTAAAATCCAGTGCAATCATCATTTTACTTGGATATTACATTGTGTTATTTCAACTCAATCAATTGTGTTATTTGTGGAATCGTTGAAAATCGACTGCAATTCGTTGAAATATGAACTCGACTAGTTTAAAGAAATAGCATCAAATATCTTGTGTTCGTTCGTGAAACTAACTTAACTTTTTTTATGTGATCAAGGTGGCAAACAAGCAAGTTCAAGTTCACATTGATGTTAAGTGATGACTGCAGCCTACCTACACACAAAGACCAGAGGACAAAATGTAGATGCGTTGCCACTCCTGAGGCCTAAGCTGTTATGCCTCTGTGCCGGAAACCACCATTAAAATGTTATATACTTATGTTTAAGATATATCTAAATCGGTGAAAGTATTTTTAGTACAAACTTATACAAAACATAATACAAATAATGTTAAGTAAACTACTTAGATGATCCGATTATACAATATGCAGGCAATATTGATCTTTCTTCCATTTTCTTTGACAGCTCATAATTACCTAAATTTCACGCAAAACTTTTAGGTTCATGCACTAATCATACATAATTTCAAGTGTTATTTAAATGAATAGAAACACTTATTTTTACATGCATGATACAATATCACGATTCAGAACAGATCATAGAGCTCCAGTGACGGAGCTCGCGGACGTAGGCACCACCGCATTACCTAATATACTTGCCGCTAAATGGTAGTGTTCAGCACTATCGTGTTCCGGTCAGGTGGTAATGTAATTTCCGACACAGAGGCATAACACCTTAGGCCTCAGAAGTGGTAACGCATCTGCATTATGTCTTCTGGTCTTTGTGTGGGTGTCTATAGGCTGCAGTCATCACTTAACATCAATGTGAACTGCATGCTTGTTTACCACTTCCATTATATAAAAAAAATATATATAAACATAAACAATCAAGATTTTAAGTATACCTAATAAATGAAACGTACTGTTTGCTAGTAAACGTCACATTTTATATTTTATAAAAACTGAAAAGAACCGAGTGAGGTTTTTGTTAATAGATTAAAGCGAAAAATTGACGTAAAAACCTTTTAAAATTTTCTAACCTGAAATCTATGTTCAGATTTCCGCAACAACAAATGAAAATAATATCAAATATGCGCAACATGTACTAATTCTTTGTAGCACTAAAACGTTCTCGACAATAATACAGAAATACAAAGGATATTCAGATTTTTTGCTGAGGTATGGAGGAAAAATATATTACTTTAGAGTTAAAAAAATAGCAAACTCTCCGTTTAGATATTCTTAATTTAAAACGATACGGGTTTTAATACAGTTTTGGAGAAAAATGGGTATGGGTACACAAGACATGTTTTACAATATTTATTTTACCGTTTTATTATTTTGTAATTTAATCTTAGGCTTGGAACTTTATTGACGCAGTTTTAGCACGTCCGTGTATTCAGCACGTAAAGTCGTACATTTTAGAAAACTTTCTTGATTGAGAGAGATTTTTATATAAAAATATGTCAGTTTTTCTTACGAATTGAAGAAAATTAAAAAAGGTCATAAAATTGATCATAAATGATCAACTTATTTAGGAAACTTAGTTTTTTTTTTCTTTGTAAAATATTGTTGTATCTTAAAATATCTACGAGTACATTTTAAATATGTAATTCAAAAAACTCCATTGAGTATAAAATTTTATCGAAGATAATTAAGTCGCACTTTCAAAAACTTTCAGAAACGGTTAGACTAAATGACGAGCAAAGAAGAAAAGTGCTCGAAGTGTCATTAAATTCTGATTGTTAGTGGTGTATTTTTATACCTGACGATGACATGCTATAATAATATTACATTTTATTATAAATCATACCTGTATAGGTATACGATCGAGTATGGCCGAGGATATTAATGGAATCTTGATTTTAACCAGTTCAGTTATTCTCATAATCACTTTTAAACACCACACGTTTAAACCTTTTAAAATTTCCGTAATATCTTAAACTTAAACCATGCTGAATTTAAACTTCTCTCATAACGAAATCTTAGTCAATTTAATATTGTATCACTTAAAATATTATTCATACAAAGAATAAATTAAAAACATAAATGTATGTATATAACAAAAAAATCTAAATTATAAGTTATTGTTTTGTTCGTAATGGTTTTGAAAAAATCAATAGATATATTCATTTTAAGCTTTAATATTTATTACGATTGATTCAATTTCTGTGTACTACAAATAGAAATGTAATTTATTAAAATGGTTATGTACTATATTCTTCAATAAATTTAAAATTAAATTAATTTCAATATAAAGATCAACACAGTTAATTTTAAATTAATTTAAATTAGTATTCTTGTTGTTGTTTTTTTTTAATTAAAAGTGTCACCAGGAATAATCATTAAAACCAAAAAAAATGTGCTCAAGTGAACGATTACGATTAACGCAAGTATTTACCCTCAAATAAAATTTGTTACTAACAACAAACAAGTTAATATTTCTAAGTTATTACCACTTACCTGATCGTGTGTAGTTGCGGCGTGAACAGTGGGTGGCAGACCGGTGACTGCAACAAGTGTTGTGCCGGCCGACCGCGAAGCCTTCTCTTATATAGCTCTGGGCGGGCGCCGCCCTACGCCGCCCACCTAATCATCTTTGGAATGCTACTAACACAGTTAGCATTCCAATTTTGGAAATCAAAATTAACACTGATTTTGATATTTAGGAGGGAAAATATTTTATTATTTTTAATAATATTTTGATATGATGAAAATGTAGAGTAAGTATAGATGAGTGAATTTCAACAACTACGATTTTTTGCCTAATTGTAATGCAAATTTTTGTTTTTTAATTCATCAGTAATCTTTATTATTTATTTTTAAGAAATAGCTATTGAGTTATATACATATTACTAAAAACTTCTATTGTATTATCAACACCGGAATTTGTAAGACACCAAAACAAAATTAGTAAAAATGGCAACAAAATTGTTTTATAATGACGTAATTTTAATTAATCGATTAATCCTCATAATTTTAGTGAATTACCATTTTATTAAAATGTTTATTCACATTCTCTTTATTTTTTGGCAATTTTTCTAGTCTGAAGAAAAAATTGGTATGATCCCCATTATCTCCTCTTTTCTCCAACCCTTTTCCTCTCCAAGTACTCCGCGTGTGTTTACTTCGACTTTTTCCTATCATGCAGAAATATTAATAATTTTGGTGTAGTTAAACAATTCTTGTCATACGTAAAACACCACCAAAATCACCAAAATTGGACCACCAAAATTAGAAACTTGTATAAAATATATATTTCTTTAAATATCACTAAACATACATTAATTATATTAGTGTCATTTGGAGATGATATCATCACCTTTTATATTATAAATATGTATTACAACACGTACTATTAAAAGGAACGATTTAAAACATCACACCAATATTGCACTTTTTTTGTCCGATGACTTTGAAAAGACTTACTTTCGTTTTAGACGGGAAATAACAACAGGATAGCACGAAACTTTCATTGCTCTCCGTGAGCGTCCTACTAAACGAAGAGAATGGAGGAAATATCTTCCTTAAAAATATATTGTGTACGAGCTAATGAATGATTTTATTATGCCCACCAAAATTTTTGATTTCGCGCGGACAGCCCTTTTTGATTCCCTCTAGGATACAGTATTACACTAAATAAATAATAAAATTGTCATCGAAAAGAATAACTAACGCTTAATAGAAATAACATTAGTTATTTCTTGTAAACCAGTGTAGTCTCATTTAAACGGTGGTTAATGCAAGAAAAACAGATTGTGGACGCGCCACCAAACTTAGAAACATGGGAAACATTTTGTTTTTTCTCTAATTTCCAAAATGTTTTTTTAGAAAATATATTGATGGCCTCATCAAGAAATACAAGTCTTTTTTCCTAAAAAAACTAACTGTATTACATATATGCAGTTTAAGATGCGATTTTCAGCAACGCCGTCTAAATGTATGCTTGAGAAATTCACCCAGATACAACTTGTTTGAAAAATAATTTTCATTAATCAAGTTTGTAATCATTATTAATCACTTATATGGGTGCCTGTGTCGAGTTTACTAATATATGAATAGCTTGCTTGCATAGCTTAGCTTGAAAGAGACTTGTTGGAAAAAAAGTAAAAAGAAACGTGTAGAAAAACTTGTAAGTGATAACGTCTACAGAAAGGCTTTAATGCAGATGCGTTGTTACCCCTCAAGCTGTATTATATGCCTCTATGCGAGTGTTATAATATCCCTAAGGACAACACATTTTTTATGTAGAATCATAAAAAATATGTTGTCATGGATCATATAGATCCAAAATCACTATTTTTATGGATAGCAATAAATAGTAAACGTGATAGAATATTTTAGACTTGCAACTCGATATTGATGATTTTCGACATCAAGCGTCGGGGCATGACGACCCCACCGCCCTATTCTGCATACGGAAGTCATCAGTCAGTACAGTCAGTTAACGGAGCTATGGCGGCCAAGTCATTCGAATAGGGCGATAATGAACGCGATAACGTGCGATGGGTAGCAGCACCCTGCGAGTAAAGTACCTACGCTACTACGATTGTCAATCCACTTTCACTTGCACATAATAATGGCAACCCTTGATACGTCCCACTGCTGGGCACAAGTCTCTCCCCTTCTTGGGAGGAGGTCTGGAGCTTACTCCACCACGCAGCTCCAATGTGGGTTGGTGAAGGTAAGTGTTAGTGGCCAACCTGCTGTCGGATGTTTTGAAACCGCCCATATGACCTCCACCCGCACGAGACCCGACGCCAAAATTCAGATGCGTTTGCCACCCCTGAGGCTTTTGTTACGTCTCTGTGATAGTTATTACGGGGCCATACATTACCATCTAACCGGAACATGATAGTGCTGAACCATTTAGCGGCAGATACATTAGGTAATGCGGTGATGCGTACGTCCACGAGCTCCTACACTGGAACTAAACCACCAGGAGAAATATCAAGTTCCCGGCAATATCAATTGTCTCGCCACCTATTTAATGAAATGGAACGTAAATTAAGAATCATCTTTGTTTGCATTGACCTCTGCGTATCCCTTTAGGGAATACTGACGGAAAATCACAGTTAACAGCGTCTTTGACGTTCAATAAACCAAATAACTTGTACTTTTATAATAATAAAGCTTCAGTTAACTGCCTTATTAATCTAGTGGTGGCAGGTCACTTCTTTTTTTATGTAATGAAATGCATTGCAGCCTATATACACTTACACGATGACCAGATGTCAACAGGCTCGCCACCTGTTACATGGGCCAAAACGTAACCGGCGAATCGTGGGTGTTTGCGTGTATGCTTGAATGCATGCATTTACCTCTGCCTACCCCTTCGGGGATTACAGGCGTAAAGTTACATTTTTTTTTTACTTGTAATAGGCTAGCGACGTACCTATTATATGACACAAAACGTAAGTGGTAAATAATGGGACTAACACTCCAATTTTATTTATTTGTATAGATTTCTCAAAACGCACTAACAAACGCACACACGCCTCTTTCAAGTTTCCACCAAAACTATTGAAACTTTTTCTAAAATTTTATTAAAATAAAATTATTATGAATCACTTGATAAGTAAAATAACATTCGTGCAAACTTTCTAACTCCTAAAGAAAAATGGAAAGAAAAATTTGACTTCAGGCGAGACTCGAACTCGCGGCCTACTGGGAATCTAGTCCAGCCGCTCTTCCAATTGAGCTACTGAACAATTATTAAGGGTAAGAGCGACTTCTTTACGATATTCAATAAACTGCAAAGTATATTATATCGGTTGCCTAACTAGCATAGTTGGTAATAGATGGCGCTGCTGCTACCATAAAGCAATGCAATAAAATGTGAAGGAAAGATTTGACAAATCGGGCAGGACTTCAGTAGCTCAATTGGAAGAGCGGCTGGACTAGATTCCCAGTAGGCCGCGAGTTCGAGTCTCGCCTGAAGTCAAATTTTTCTTTCCATTTTTCTTTAAAATAAAATATATTTCACAAGCATGTGTTAATGTGAAATAATATAAAACAATTTCTAACTCCTTTTAACAGTACTAAACAGAGGTAGTGGAGCGTTTATGTAAATTTACCGGCGCTAATGATAGCAATGCGTACACCTGTATTTGTTCTGTAGTCGTTTTATATTAGTGTCGTTTGGTGTAATTTAATGTTTGTAAAGGAAACATTTTTAACAGAAATTACCCCTGAATTATAATGAAATTATTATTTTCAGGGGTAACTTGCCCTAACGAAGGAATAAATATTGGTATATACATAATATCGCTGCATCCAAGTATAAATGCGACCCAGGATTTACCACTTACGTTATGTGCCATATAATAGGTAGGTCGCGAGCCTATTACAAGTAACATTACCAAAGTAGGCGTAGTAGAGTTGTTCGGCCCTGTAATTTATGGCACAGAGGCATTACACCTTAGGCCTCAGAAATGGTAACGCATTTCGAGCTCTGGTTTTTGTGTGGGTGTATCTATAGGCTGCAATCATCACTTGACATCCATGTGAACTGCATGCTTGTTTGCCACTATCATTACATAAAAAAGTGACCTACTACCACTAGACTAACGAGGCAGTTAACTGAAGTAATCTATACTATACAAATAATTTTATAAAGCTGAAGAGTTTGTTTGTTTGTTTGAACGCGCTAATCTCAGGAACTAGTGGTCCGATTTGAAAAGTTCTTTCAGTGTTAGATAGCCCATTTATCGAGGAAGGCTTGAGGATATAACATCACGCTAAGACGAATAGGAGAGGGTGGGTACGTCATTTAGATTTCGTTTCATTAAACAGGTGGCGAGCCAATTGATATTGCCGGGAACTTGATATTTCTACTGGTGGTTGAGTTCCAGTGTAGGAGCTCGTGGGCGTAGGCACCACCGCATTACCTAATGTATCTGCCGCTAAATTTTAGTGTTCAGCACTATCGTGTTCCGGTTAGACGGTAATGTATGGCCCCGTAAAAACTATCACACAGACATAACAAAAGTCTCAGGGGTGGCAACGCATCTGCATTTTGGCCTCTGCTCTTGTTTAAGTGTGTGAAGGGCAATCATCACTTAACATCAAGTAACTGCATGATTGTTTGCCACCTCATTACATTAAAAAAAACTTTAGCGAACTCCAAGGCATAATAATAATATAATAATAATGGCAACCCATTATACGTCCCACTGCTGGGCACGAGTCTCTCCCCTTTTTGGGGGGAGGCCTGGAGCTTACTCTACCACGCTGCTCCAATGCGGATTGGTGAGGGGTGGGTGGGTTAGTGGCCAACCCACTATCGGATGTTTTCAAACCGCCCATAAGGCCTCCGACAAGGTTTAACGACTGCTATCCATACATAGCAACCGGGACCGACGGCTTAACGTGCCCTCCGAAGCACGGAAACGCGCATTTAATTTGCCACTAGCGGTCCACCCATCACACTACCCGACCGCGCCCGTAGTGCTTAACCGAGCAGATCGCTTACGATCTACACCAGCCGCTGGGCCATGCGCGCCTCCAAGGCATAGCATAGAAAAATTCGCAAAACCAGAAAAATCCCAATTAGGCAACTAGTAGCAGTAGTAGTGATAAATAGATTAGGGAATGCGGTAATACGGTAATGCCTACATTATAGTTACCATTTGATTGAGCTCTATCAGCAGCGGTGCGCTTCAATCTATCAACCTATTTCATACATAAACAAGTAGAGTTACTTAGCAAAACATAAAACCGACAAACGTTTAGCCACTTTTATAGCTTAGACTCAATCCGCAGAATACAGATATCCGTTTGTTTAGGCGACACCAATTTGTGGAATACGCGTCACCGCATGCGAGCTGATTTGAGGCGAATTGTCCCCTATCGCTCGAGATACGGCCTCGTAAACTAGCTATCTCTTTTTTAGTCTTGAGACATGAGAAATTGAATATTTCCAAACAAGAATTCGTTAATACTAAGTTTTGTTTGATTTTAATAAAATTTAACCGAAAACTGTAGTAGGTTAAGAAATAAAAGAAAAAACGGAAAGAAAAATTGAACCAATCCTGCGACCTCAGGATAACCAGTCCAGCCGCTTTACCACTAAGCTACCAAAGTAAACTTTTCTTTCCATTTTTCTTTAATTTCTTAAGTTCACTCGCATTTTTACTGGTGGTAGAGCTCCAGTGACGGAGCTCGCGGGCGTAGGCACCACCGCATTACCTAATATACTTGCCGCTAAATGGTAGTGTTCAACACTATCGTGTTCCGGTCAGGTGGTAATGTACGGCCCTGTAATTTCCGGCACAGAGGCATAAGACCTTAGGCCTCAGGAGTGGTAACGCATCTGCATTTTGACCTTGGTCTTTGTGTGGGTGTCTATAGGCTGCAGTCATCACTTAACATCAATGTGAACTGCATGCTTGCTTACCACTTCCATTAAAAAAAAAAAAAAAAAAAAAGTGTTATTGCGAAAAATTAATATTATAATTTTGGTGTAAAGTACTAAGTCCGTTGGCATTTTATGGAAGACGAATAGTTTATTCAGATAGTGTTTTAATATCCCGATGGAGTAATAATAGCAGGCCATTTCCGCTACGCTAAGATCCCCAGTTCGGGTTAATGCTATTAGGGTTTCTCTATTTAAATACATACCTCAAATTATATAGATCAATAAACATATTGTTTATTTGCTTTTTAAAAAATGCTTGAAATGGTGAGAGCTCTTTTCATTGAAACTGTAAAAATGTATCTATATAGTAAATAAATATATAAGCTTAATTATTTATGTTCGTAGGACAAGGGTGTATTCATAGGCTAAATACGCGCCCGTAACTTTTGTAAGCAATTAACACCCTATTTATGCCCCTTTCTGGCTCAATAAAAGCAGACTACTATGGTTAGGTCTGAGACATAATTTCGATGATCCCCTATTAAAAAACAATTATTTTTTACAGCATCGTATGACGTAACGGTCATAATGTGCTGCAATTTTATTATGGACGTTTAGAATCATTTTAAATGTATATTTCAGAGACAAATAGGATTTATTAATCCAACACGCACACTCTTGGAAATAAAAACAAATCGCAACGTGACCGCTCGTCTCGACGCGACACTCGCTACTGTAGCACTGCGAGAACCGCTTAGAGGCCTCGTAGATGCGCATATTTGTGTGAGTGTGCCGTTTTGAACGCTTTGTATGTAGTTACTTTACTGTTTACAATCTATTTACTGTGGCAACTATGTACACTGCTACGAATACTCTACGAAAGTCTATACTGTAGACTGTAGCATCGTAGACAATAACCGTAGCAGTGGATTACTAATACGGAAAACTGGCCAAGTGTGAGCTGTCATCGAACACGCGTACACATTTTTTACTGGTGATAGAACTTCAGTGACAGAGCTTGCAGGCGTAGGCACCACCGCATTACCTAATATACTTGCCGCTAAATGGTAGTGTTCTGCACTATCGTGTTCCGGTCAGGTATTAATGTACGGCCCTGTAATTTCCGGCACAGAGGCATAATACCTTAGGCCTCAAAAGTGGTAACGCATCTGTATTTTGACTGCTGGTCTTTGTGTGGGTGTCTATAGGCTGCAGTCATCACTTAACATCAATGTGAACTGCATGCTTGTTTGCCACTTTCATTACACAAAAAAACATTATTATGTTTCGTTATATTATTTTGTGTATTTTTAAAGTAGAATTTTATGATGAGTAATGTGCATAAAGCTGAGACATGTCCACTGCTGGACTAAAGCCTCCCCATAAAGGAGATATGCCATAATCACCACGCTTGGCATACGGATTGGCGATCGAATTGGCAGAAGTTTTTCCGCAGGACATTGCTGCCCATCTTGCATTATTGCACTTACTATTGGTTTGATCGCCATTGATCGGTTGACTGACTGCACAAAAGGAAGAGTTCTAGTCCAGTAGAAGAAAATTCTTCCGCGAGTGGGCGATGGGGTCGTCAAGTCCCAACGCCAGCTGATATGATAAATGTGCTTAAATTTAAAACAAAATTGCACATTTGAAACATATCCTATAATTATTCAACCACAGGTTCATTTTAAAATATAAGCGACAAAAGCTTTTCACGAAAACTTCTCTTAATTCAACGTATACTTTGAATTAAGCAAATTAGAATTTCCAAAGGATCCATGCATTCCGATTCGTGGCACATATTTCATAATTTTCAAAAACTATTTTATTATTTCCAAAATGTCGTTTTAAGAATAAATAAAGCCTTTCCTTTAAAGAAATAAATATTTTTTACAAAAAAATGAAGCTTCATCTTTTAAAACGTATTATTTGTAGAGCCTATTTGCTAAATTGTGTCTGATAAAAATCTAAGTGTTGGGCCTTATTATAAATTAAAACGATGAGAAGTTTCTATAGTCGATACATGTATGTATGTTTTCTGTTTAATTGCAGAATAATGAATTCATTACATTTTAAAATTCATGTATGTATCAGTTAAATAAATAAATAAGACAAAAGAACTTCTTGTAACTTATTGTAAATTATCTTATTATTATGTTTAAATAAATACATTTCATTTCATTTCATTTCAGTTTCATACCTGAGTAGCTAAGAATAAATATTGGATTTATCAAATCTATATTTGGAACAACAGGCAACTTGATAAGAAAACGCAACTATGGTACGTGAATAATAATATTGTAGTAAAGTCGGCTAGGAGCAGACTGCATAAAGTTGAGAGAGAATGTCTGAAAGCGCGAGTCGACCAGATGTTCCGAGGAAACATGACCTAGCCGGTGAGAAAACTAAACATACTGTGGAAAAGAAATTTGTTTTTGTTTACTTTTTGATGCAATATAATAATTATTTGTTTAATGTTATAAATAAATATATTAATGGTAACAGTAATTGTCAGTGTATTAATCTATTCTAGTTTCAGTTCCAGTCAAAAGATCTTAGCCGCTCACCAGCTGCACGCGAGCTGCAAGTGTACTTTTCAGGTTTAGGCGCCATTCCTGTATCGCCCGCGCGCAGTTCGCACGCAATCTACGCGCCGTATGCGATCGGCGCGCTCGTTGAGGGTTTGCAGTAAATGCATACGTGCAACGCATGCGCAGCTCGCGGGCCGCTCGAGAGCTGCACATTCGTAGCGCAATCGTTTGATGTGGACATTACATTCTAACTCATCGTAGGCTAGACGTTATCACATACATACCAGCAGTCATAATATTTCTAAAATTACTCGTTAAATCGTTGAAAAACTTAAATAACATTATTTAACATAATAACTATTCAGTCGCTAATAAAGAAAATAATCAACAAAAACGTTTATCTAAACGAATGGCCGAGGAACGGCCGTGGCCAGGCATTTTTTTCTTGTCGCAGACAATGGCCGACTTTGGGGAGACTGAGAGCAAACAAAAGGAAATATGATTGGAGTGAGATGTAGCGTTTGGCGCCCACGTCTCAAACACCGTATCGAGTTTAAGTCCGAGTGAGGTCATCTGAGTTTACACTGGATATTTTTATTTGGAAATAACTCGGTTTCTATGCGATTAAGTTCTAATATTAGTCGTATTAGTGGTAGCGTAATCCTACAAGATTGGGCTGCAAAATGTTAATCAGAATTAAAATTTTTATGGGTACAAAAATATTTTTTCTGAATGTTTCATTATTTTCAAAAGATGGTAAATCAAAAGAGGAAGATGGTAAGGAGAGAAGATAAGAAGTTATGACCATCCATATTTTTTAGAAACTACGTTTTTAATCGGGCACTTGTTTTTTTAGAACCTGTATAAAATTAACGTGACAACCTTTATGCGTTTCGCATAATTATTGGTCATTTTGAAAAACAAGGAACAATTATGCGAAATAACTTTATTACTGAATATTACATGTATTTGGAAAAGGGACGGATGAAACGTATCTCTGGAGAGATGCAATAACAATTTTTCTCTGGCGGTTTGGTATTCAGTGCATTTCTTCCATTATTTTCCCTAACTTTATGATTTGGTACCTGAAATATTTATTTTCGGTGAACTTATATTGTTTGATATATTTATCTTTATTTATGTATTGTGTATAATAATATAAGTATGTTGTTATGGTGTGTAGGAACGGGTGGGTGTGGGTGGAAGTAATCCTCCGGCGAAAAGGGAGGATCCTCCGACCAGGCGAGATGATAGCGCCTGGCGGGCCGCGGCCCAACGATTGACGTTGGGAAGTTGTACATATGCCAACTCTTGAGAAATTTTCGTATGTGCGATGTAATTCGATCGACACGCCATCTACTGCACTGGACAAGTACTCTGAGGTTTCGTCTGTGTTCCACTAGTTGGCGCCTTCATGTAGTGGGCGCTACAATGGTTTTGCATTTATACACATATTACGCCCAGTTTGAAGCCTCACTACATTCTTTACCATTCAACAATAAATTGTTAGTTATACTTAGAGTAAGGTACAGTCCCCAGCAAGAAATATTACACATCGAATTTAGGAAAGAGATTTCGGATAATATCGTTATCTCTTTCACACACAACCTATTAGACGTTTGTAGCCCATCTTGATTAAATTTTGACCAATACCGCACTATTAGTAATGACGTAGGCTGTGTTCATCCGAGATAACGCTCCACGAAGTCGAAACGAGCTGATTGTTTCTTTGTGCCCTAATATGCAAAATTTCCTAATGTTCAAATTTTGCTGGGTACTGTAAATATTGTTATTAAGGTAACAGAAGTTTTAAAGTTTAATTTTGGTTCAGCATCTTCTGCTTCACTAATTTATTCCATGATCAGTAGGTCGACTAATTTGTTTGTTGTCCTGACTTATGTATGCATCTTCACGCCAACCCCCTTACGGGGTAGGTAGAGAGTGGAGTGCCAGATATTTCGGTCATGACTTGGCCTATTATATATAGTTGTCCTTTCATACTAAGTACGAAAGCTATAATGACAACCAGTAACAGAGTTCGAGGGAGTAAGGACCGCATTACCTAATCTCATTGCCGCTAAATTATAGTGTTCAGTTGTATCGTGTTCCGGCCAGGTAGTAATATACAGCCCAGTAATTTCTAGCACCGGAGCATATGAACTTAGGCCTCTGGAGTGGCAATGCATCAATTTTATTTTATGTAATAAAAGTGGCAAACAAGCATGCAGTTCATATTGATGTTAAGCGATGACTGCAGGCTATAGACACCCACACAACGACCAGAGGTCAAAATGCAGATGCGTTGCCACTCCTGAGGCCTAAGGTGTTATGCCTCTGTGCCGGAAATTACAGGGCTGTACATTACAACCTGACCGGAATTTGAAAGTGCTGAAGCCTACCAATTAGCGGCAAGCATATTAGGTAATGCGGTGGTGCCTACGCCCGCGAGCTCCGTCACTGGAGCTCTACCACCACTAAAATTCCGATTCAACCCAAGTTGCCTTGAGTCAAACCGCCACATCCGGAAAGTACAGATAAAACTGCCGTCCCTTGTCCGATGTGTCCCAAGGCTTCTGCCAAGCGGCCCGACTTTATCATATAAGGCCCAATCAAAACCAAAAAATGGTCTGAAATAAAACGATTACATCGTACTTTTAGGTAAGTATTCTATAATCGTAGGGGTTGAACAAGACGTCGTTTCTTGTTTTATATCGCCATCAAACCCGTAGTGCGCTCGTAAACAGCGCGGAGTTGCGAACACAAACTTTTTACGTTCAATCTTAGGGTTAGCTGAGTAGTTAGCAGGTTATAGCAAATATTAAAATGAATTAAGTGGCGAAAATATATCTAAATTATAAGAATGTTAATGTGGTTAAAAGTGTAAAGTGTTTACGTCTACCTTGAGAGTATTCAGCTCAATTATTTTGAACGTCATTGAACTTTTTTGACTTGAGTATAGAGTTTAGTTATGCCTGAGGTCATACACCACCAACTTCATTTGTCGTTATTGTCAAGAGATCACAATTGAATTGCTCCGCCTATCTCGCTTTAACAAATGCATCCAACCTATAATATTAGATGTAAAGAAGAGATTCATACGCGGTCAAATGCCAATTATGACCAATAACGTAAGCAAATTAGGCCCCAGACCGGAAGCGAAGTCGATGAATACTACTTAAACTGTAGCCCGCAGCTTCACCCGCGTGAATGACATTTCTGACTTAGAACTTCAGACTTAGAAATAAATGTGATCACATTGGTTGAGTGTGGCAAAAATACGTTTTTAGCGAACGTCTAAACGATCTATCTGCCAAATTCCAAGTTTATAGCAATAAATGACGGACTTTCATACAAATTTGCGAGAACTTTTAGACCTCTTTAGCACAATGCAAACATGAACAGTGTGGAAACTACGTACAAAACCTTGAAACGTCACACTCACACAAACATGGGCATCAACGAGGCCTCTAAGCGGTTCTCACGGTGCTGCAGTACTGAGTCACTCGCTACATCGAGCGTCGATGCGCATGTTTGTGTTAGTGTGCCATTTCGAACGTTTTGTACGTAGTTTCCATACTGTTCATATTTGTACTGTGTCTTTAGTCCGGTCCTATCGCTAAATCCGTTCTTAGCGCGCGTTTACTAACTGTTAACTACTTTCCGGATGTTAGGTGATGACTGCAGCCTATAGACACCCACACAATGACCAGAGGTCATGTGTGGGTGTCAAAATGCAGATGCGCTGCCACTCCTGACGCATTAGGTGTTATGCCTCTGTGCCAGATATTACAGAGCCGTACATTACCACCTGACCGGAACACGATAGTGCTGAACACTATCATTTAGTGGAAAGTAAATTAGGTAATGCGGTGGTACGCCCGCGAGCTCCGTCACTGGAGCTCTACCACCAGTAAAAATCTTTTTCTTTAATAATTGAGATATTTATTTGTAAAAGTTACACCATTAAGGAATTTATACAATGGGTCGGTCTATCCGAATTCTGTTAAAGCGAATGTTAGTAAGAGATCATAGATTATCTTCCCTCACAGACCTTCCTCTGCTACTTGATAGCCATTTATTTGTTTTGATAAAACGTTTTTTAAATGCTAGTTAATATTGTTCTCTTTGCTTGACCTAAATTCACAATTGATGTCATTTATAAATAGCATTATCTTGACAAGGAAAGTTATGAAACTGATAAACTGTTTTTAATTACTTATTACTTATATTTTTTTTTGTATTCAATACAGTACTGTTCAATTAATATAAAAATCATTAAATAATTAATAATTCTAATTTATATGTCTATATGCTAAGACTTAAATATTTATGGTCTTATTCATAAGAAACGCTTATCGAAGGTTTATAGCATTCATTAGTTAAAATGCCTATATAACGCTCTATAAAAAAAATGTTTATAAACGTTCTATATGCCTTCAATAGTTAAAATTCTGCTGATAGTCAAAATGTTGCCAGTGCAAGGAATTCAGTGGACAAATGGATCCAAGAAGAGATCAAACACGCCAAATTGTCAACAAGTTACGTGTGACAATGACCTTATTTCAAATAAAAGAAAACACTTCCTAACATTCATGGCTTCGTTCCATTAATCGACCGCAACGACCGCGACCAGGACCGCTGAAATTGCCGTTTTGACGCTTGCCGCTGAAAACGACCGCTCGCGACGACCACGGGCCTCAGGTGGAAAAATACAAAGGGCGATACGGTCGTTGTGGTCGATTAATGGAACGCGCCCAATGTCAATTTTAACAATCAGCTGTTGAATGTCGACCATCTGTTGTCCTTTCAGCACTGTTATAGTAGGGTTCTGGCCTCTATAACTTTATAATAAGGCATTTCGATCTTCGTTTATTGTGTAATGTCTATAGGCTGCTTAATTAGCATGAATGTGAACGAGCTGTCGGTCCCGGTTGTTATCGATAGGTAGCAGTTGTTAAATCTTGTCGGAGGTCTTATGGGCGGTTTGAAAATATCCGACAGCGGGTTGGCCTCTAATCCGTATCCGAACCTCCACCAATCCGCATTGGAGCAGCGTGATGGAGTAAGCTCCAAGCCTCCCCCCACAAAGGGGAGAGACTCATGCCCAGCAAGGGTTGCCATTATTATTATTTATTTTATGGAAATTCTTTCATCCTGTATCTTCCCATTTATCATCAATAGTTACTTTATAATGCGGCCATTCTTACTTTGCATACTTTGCACAAATTGTCAAGCCTCATCCACTAGCAATTAAGATAATGCAATATAAATTTCATCGTTTTATTGCATCCCCCAATGATTTCACAAATGCAAATTGAAATGCAGCTAAGTGAATTGCTGTAAAGTGGAATGAGCTATAAAATTCGGATTGATGGGTGCGTTGTATGACAATGTATGTGTTGTAGATAATGTCTGAAACTACGTGTTGGTATATCCAATGTATAAGAAAGATATGTTATCGCGTTACATATTTTGGTCATATTAATTAAGAATTAAAGTGTAAACAGGGCCCGTACCATGACGTCTTGTTGCGATTTAGTTTTGACGCTGTCAGAATTTTGTTTCATTTGCCTTACGTGACAGCGCGTATGAAAAAACGAGACGAAGCTGATAGCGTTTCAGTTTAGGTTAACAATAAAAGGTCAAGGTACGACCGCAGAGCTATTTGTTAAATAATTATAACTTTTCGAGGCTTTACTTTTTATTGTTTAAGTTTGATTAAGACTCTTGTCTTCATGGAAACACAAAAAATGCTTGTGGCTGCCCGGCAATAGAAGTACTTAAAACTCAGGGATACCTAGGTTTACAAATTGACAACAAATTTCACTGGAGTCACCATATCGAATACGTGTGCAATAAGCTGAGGCAATTTTTAGCTAACATATAAATATTAAAAAAAATAATTCCGTTCAAAGTAAAACTTATGTTATATAATTCGTTATCCGAATCTCATATACACTATGGCCTTAGTAGTTACGGACGTACTTATAAAACATATCTAGATAAAATATACAATTTACAACTAAAGATTTTATAATCAATTGTTTCTGATAAAATCAAATTCGCAAATAATGATATTGGTATTTTTAAACACTAAAATCTTGCCGGTTCATACCAAAGTAAAATATTTGTTACTTATAAAACAATTTTTCAACGAAGAAATTAAATATAAAAAACATCACCCTGTCTTCACTCGAGCCGCTGCGCGTAACCAGCTTTGCACAACTCGCGCCAACAATGTGTACCTACGGCGAACGTACTACTTCGTTCATATTTGTTTTTATATTATTTCGCATTAACACATGCATGTGAAATATATTTTATTTAAAGAAAAATGAAAAGAAAAATTTTGATTCAGACGAGACTCGAACTCGCGGAATACTGGGAATCTAGTCCAGCCGCTCTTCCAATTGAGCTACTGAAGTCCTGCCCGATTTGTCAAATCTTTCCTTCACACATATTGCCTTGCTTTATGGTAGCAGTAGCGCCATCTATCGCCAACTATGCTGGTTAGGCAACCGAAATAATAGACTTTTCAGTTTATTGAATATCGTAAAGAAGTCGCTTTTACCCTTAATAATTGTTTTTATATTATTTCGCATTAACACATGCTTGTGAAATATATTTTATTTAAAGAAAAATGAAAATAAAAATTTTGACTTCAGGCGAGACTCGAACTCGCGGCCTACTGGGATTCTAGTCCAGCCGCTCTTCCCATTGAGCTACTGAAGTCCTGTCCGATTTGTCAAATCTTTCCTTCACATTTATTGCCTTGCTTTATGATAGCAGTAGCGCCATCTATCGCCAACTATGCTAGTTAGGCAACCGATATAATAGACTTTTCAGTTTATTGAATATCGTAAAGAAGTCGCTTTTACCCTTAATAATTGTTTTTATATTATTTCGCATTAACACGTATTGTTAAACAAATATTAAGGGTAAAAGCGACTTCTTTACGATATTCAATAAACTGACAAGTCTATTATATCGGTTGCCTGAAGACAAAATTTTTCTTTTCATTTTTCTTTAAATAAAATATACTTCGTTCTTAGTTCCCCGATTGATAAATAAATAGTCTACCCTCAATTATATGTGATAAAATTACTCCGTCAAATATTAAAAACAAACTGAAATTTTACCTACTCCATCACATAGATAGTTATAATTATCGCCAAGATGTGTGTGCCTAGTACCTGTATATTACGGATTACGCATAAACATAACTTTTATTGTATTCTGTTATTATCGTTATGTTCATAGAAAATTTGTAAATTTTGAAAACTAAATTTTATATTTCTGTCCTAATGTAGACTGACTTTAGCATCGCTACAAATCTTTGTGATTTTTGTATGCTAAAATATACAAACGTATTGTATCTGTAGTTAAGTATGTTAAATGAATAAATTAAAAAAAAGAAGTAATAACCAATCATCAATCATTGTTTGATGCCTACCAATTAATAATTTAATTAGCTATCATAAATAATAATTGAATGGCAGCTAAAAGCTATCCGATCATAAATAATTTGAATTGTTTTTTTCTTTATTATGTTAAATTCTACAAACAATAAACAATTGATAGATGCTATATTTTAGTGTTTACGTAGGTACTCCTGTTTAATAACTTTCAGAGCATTATTAAAGTAACGTAACGTAACTTCACGCCTGTAATCCCCGAAGGGGTAGGCAGAGGTAAATGTATGCTTTCAATCATACATGCAAACACCCACGATTCCCCGGTTTTGTTTTGGCCCATTTAACAGGTGGCGAGCCTATTGACATCTCCGGGCACTTTACCAAACTTCGAGGTACTGGGAAACTTCCAGAAAATGGAAAAATCCCAATAGAACCAGAGATAAAGGATTTTACACCGTTATCTCTAATAGCCCTCGACCCGGGAATCGAACCCAAGACCTTCAACGTAGTAGTGGTAGCAGGATTATTGTTTATGAAAGTAAAAATGAAGGAATATTGTTTATTAAAGGTTTTACGGAATATATTAATATTGATATTTACAACAATTGCAACCTGAAGGACTCTTTTGACATATTAATGTGAGGTATTTTCTTAAGAGAAAGTTGACGAAAGCATGTGTTGTGTGTGTTTATTAAAGGTTTTACGGAATATATTAATACTGATATTAATATATTCCGTAAAACCTTTAATAAACAATATTCCTTCATTTTTACTTTCAAAATCTGAATGGATATAGAGATGCTACCTCTCGTCGCGTGGAGTTTTTTACATCGGTAGCTAGATGCAATGCAATATTCCAGAGCACCAGGTGCATGTGCATGCCATACCACATACTTTCGTCAACTTTCTCTTAAGAAAATACCTCACATTAATATGTCAAAAGAGTCCTTCAGAGTCCTGGCAGCGTAACCCTTAAGGTTGCAATTGTTGTAAATATCAATAGGCGATAAATCAGGTGACCGGTCTTAACGGTCCAGGATTAACGTGTGGGTGGTTGTCGAGATGGTGTTGCATTTGTGTAAGAAATTGTACGGTGGGATAAAAAGCGGCGACACTGGTTCTAATAATGAATCGAAGCAAAGGCCTTTCCATCCTTATTTATCTTTTCCGTGGTTAATATCTATAATATAATAATCCATTTGCTAGTAAATGTGTGTTTTTTTTTTAAATTTATTAATGTGCCCGTAATTTTCGGTATAGAGGCATAATACTTACCATCAATGTGTTCTGTTCGCTTATTTGCCACTTTCAATACTACATAAAACAAATCACAAAATTATTATACGATATTTTGAATCTGTGTTAACACATATGGGATGGATTGAAGCTATCGAAAAAGGGTACAAAAAGAACCATAAAGTCCACATAATATTTGCAATCCCTTTGATGTTACACAGCAATCCTTCTGGTCACCCCTTCAATTTTCCATTATCATTATTCAAAAATGCGGGAAAGCATTATATTTGCTTTTTATTTCTTATTCGTAACTTTCGCTGTAAACTTTTTTGTGTTTTAAGCATAGGAAAAATTGTTAGTGTTATGAATTTTGAATTCCTTATATTCGAAATTATTCGTTTTAAAAATAACCTACATACACCTATGTACAATAATCTACTTAAAAAATAGCAAGCGAAAAAAATTAATAAGGGGGATATTATATTTCATTTAGGGGGATATTATATTTTATAACTCACTTATTAACATGAAGCACGTCTTTTTAATACCAAAATGGCGATTAGCGTGACTTGGCACATGTTGAACCTATAACTTATCTAAAGGTATTCCAATATTGATTACGTTTCAACAATAGTTTATTATTATAACAGATGTATGAGTTAGCATTACAAATAAAGTGACTGTATCGATAAGTTGCATGTAGGTGTAGTACATTACATGAGCCTGCTAGTAAATTATCTCATAACATAGGTAACACATTACGCGTACAATGTAAAAGTTGATTAAAGATATAAGTACTTTTAGTACTTGAGATATTGAAATGTATAGCATAAGCCGGCTCAGTAATTTAGTGGTAGCAGACCACTATTGCTCCGATAGGGATCTGGATTTGGTCCTCGGGCAGAAAATATGTAATAATACTACGTATAGAAATACTTCGACGTCCCGCCCGATTTACCCGCATCACCGTATATAATTACAATTAAATCCTCATTATTTTTTACTTTTCATTTTTGAAGTCGGTTTTTCTTAACATAGTTAGATTTATTTAACACTTTTTAGTTTATTGCTGCATTGCCAATTAGATTAATGTCACATCTGTTAAATTTGTTAAATCAGACTCTAGTGCTCTATTAGCTTTGTGACAATTAGATTCTTAATTTAAATTGTTTAGGTGTGTCGATACTAAATTATTACACGACTATACGAAATCAATGAAAAAAAAATATCTACGAAGGAGTAAATAAGCTGTGTTGTGTCGTCGATGAGTAAATGTGTCATTGTTACTTGTTGTCATCTTGTTGTCATGCGCATTAGGACTATCTAGGACGTCGGTGGATTCAACTCACTGTATGACAACTCGCCGTATATTCTTAGTCCTTTAGTCTGACGTGAAAATAAGAAAATAAATATAACTACGTTAGGAAAAATCAACTTCAAAACTGAAAAGTAAAAAATAATAAAAATTTAATTGTAATTATATACTACCTATTATTTACATGTGCTATTTACTAGGTTTGAAGTCGGTGCCAAGCCAAAATCACTAAAGTAGGCATTTCATTGTATTAAAACGTAACTTCACGCCTGTAATCCCCGAAGGGGTAGGCAGAGGAGAAATGCATGAATACATGCAAACACCCACGATTCGCCGGTTACGTTGTGTTCAGTGTAGTAATTTGCTCGTATTCATATTTAAGTGGTTAAAATATAATTATTTGTTTAAGGCTTGGCACCGACTTCAAACCTATTAGTAAATAGCACATATAAATAATAGGTAGTTTAAAATTACAATTAAATCTTAATTATTTTTTACTTTTCAGTTTTGAAGTCGGTTTTTCCTAACGTAGTTATATTTATTTAATACTTTTTAGTTTATTGCTGCATTGTCAATTAGATTAATGTTCACATCTGTTAAATTTGTAAAATCTGACTCTTTTAGCTTCGTGAGAATTATATACTTAATTTATATTGTTTAGGTGTGTCGATACAAAATTATAACACGACTATACGAAATCAATGAAAAAAATTTATCCACGAAGGAGTAAATAAGCTGTGTTGTGTCGTCGATGAGTAAATGTGTCATTGTCACTTGTTGTCATTTGTTGTCATGCGCATTAGAACTATCTAGGACGACAGTGTGACGTCAGTGGATTCAACGCACTGTATTTCAACAATATATAATAAATATAAATAAAATACAGTGCGTGACAATACAGTTCTTATTCCTTTAGTCTGAGGTAAAAGTAAGTAAAAAAATGCTAATAAAATAAAAACTAAGGGCCTATCTGAATCAAATTGAATCTGAAATTTTTTTTTGGGACCAATCGAAACTATTCCGTATCACACAAAACTAGAATTACGTAAATCGGTCCAGAAATCTCGGCGAAATTCGCGTACATACATAAAAAAAGAAAATAAAATATACCGACCGAATTGAAAACCTTCTCGTTTTTTGAACTCGATTAAAAACCAATACCAATACATAATGATTAATAATCTTTATTAAATTAAATATACAAGTTACCTTAAGCATTTCATTGCAAATATATAATAATATTATATGTACAAGTATAAAAATAGGTATAATGAATATCTTAAGAATAGTCGAAAAAAAAATTCAATTCAAACGCGTTGCTCATACCGATGACGGGATGCATTTGGTTCTTTTTTAATTTTAGGACATAAAAGTAGCAGAACAACGCTTGCAGCCACTAAAGAATAAATTGGAAAATGTATTCGATTTGTATACGCAGAGTCACTAGTTTTAAATAACATGAAACAGGTATGGAATAGATTTTTAGAAAATCTATTCTCTTTAGTACGATAGTCATTAAGATTTTGTTCTTTTTAACCATACATTTAAAGTGTATCACAAACAACATTAACGCTCAGTGTAAAAGCTCGGTAAAACGTTCAGTACTATATGCAAATACTGAGGTTTGCGTGGAATGAAAGTTTTAATGAAGTCTATACTCATTCTCGTTGTTCTTTTACGAGTACAAACCGAACTACATACTAAGTGTCTATATTTTTAATGAAGTAACAAAAGGCAGAACTGGTGATCAACTACTTTGTACTGGTGGTAGAGCTCCAGCGTCGGATTTGAGGGCGAAGACCACCGCCTAAAATATTTTATTTTTCTATAGATAGAAACCAACCTGGCTTACACCAGTTTGAACTCAGATCATGTAATATTTTAATTATCTACTCATTTGCCGCCAATTGATAGTACTATACTATCATATTCCGGTTCGATGGTGATGTATGGCCCTGTAATAACTAACGCAGAGGCATAACATCTTGGGCTTCAGGGGTGGCAACACTGAAGTGCATTTGATATTCGGTTTTTGCCATCAATGCGAACTGCATGCTTGTTTACTACGCTACCATCATTACATGAGAAATACACGCATAAAGTTTGATAAGTGGTAGGTGGTAGATAATTATAAGAAAGAATGAAAGAAAGAAAAGAACATTTATTTGTATCAATGTAACAAAACAAGTAGGAAGAGAAATATATATGACAAACAAGTAAAAACTACACTAATACAAATTGGTCCTAACTCAGCATGTGCTGATTGAAGAACAACCAGCGCTGGTCTTCCGTTAGGACCACCAAGTTTCGTCATAGACGGCTATACATACTTAATTAATAAATAAATAAATAATACTAACATAAGAAAACAAAAAAAAAAAAAAAAAATAAAGTACAATTTTACGAACAGACACATTTAGGATAGAAACATTATAAAAAAAAGTGACAATTAAGATTGACAGTATGGTGTAATCAGCTGCTAATCAGTGTCAGTGTCATCACACTGTCATGTCAATTGACATGGAAATATTGCGGGTTGATCATTAAAATGTTAACTTGCAATGGAGTTATTATATTATATATAACTGACTGATATCTTCGAAACAGTCCAAGGTTCTCATTAAAAAGCTGATTATAGTTGGGGAACAAGTTTCTTCGCATTTTTTAAGATAATTCAAAACATCTTAATATATATAAATCTCGTGTCACAATGTTTGTCCTCAATGGACTCCTAAACCACTTAACCGATTATAATAAAATTCGCACACCATGTGCAGTTCGATCCAACTTAAGAGATAGGATAGCTTACATTACGCTATGACTAATAGGAGCAGAGCAGCGCGGGCGAAGCCGGGGCGGGCCGCTAGTTTTTTTATATAGTTTATTTAAATTTAACTAAAGTATGTATGTACCATTTTGTTCGATAACCTTTTGCCATCTTGTAGGTAGGGACATGATCCCATTGCTATAAAAATTTTGGGACTTCTCATCAAAATACCGCGACAAGTGGATTTGGCAGTCCTCTCGTGATGTTAACCTAACATTCTGAAGAGACCGAAACAGGTGGAAATCTGAAGGTGCAAGGTCAGGACTATACGGCGGATGCGTTAACACCTCCCAGCCAAACTCTCTTAATTTTTGCTGAGTGGCTAGGCATAGATGTGTGAGGTCTAGCGTTATCATGATGATACACCACCCCTTCTGTTGATAAATTCCGGCCGCTTTCTCTCAACTTCTTGCTTTAATCTCATCAGTTGTTCGCAGTAGAGTTCAGAATCGATAGTCCTGCCTGGTGGTAATAGCTCATAATGAATAATGCCCTTCCAATCTCACCACACACACAACATCACCTTATTGCAAGTTAACCCGGGTTTCGCCTCAGTCTGTGAAGCCTGACCGGCCTTTGACCACGACCTTTTGCGCACGTTCTTGTCGTACGTGATTTTCATCACCAGTTATCAGCTTCTACAAAAATGATTCGGTTTCATTACGTCGTAATAAAGAATCACAAATGAGTACACGGTTCATTAGGTTTCTGTCAGTGAGCTCGTGAGGTACCCAAAAATCGAGCTTTTTTTTGTACCCAGCTTTTTTCAAATGCGCCAAAACTGTTTTGTGATCAATTCTCAGTTCTTCAGCGACGTCGTAACTACTGATATGTCGATCTTCTCCACTTTTTCAAAAATGGCATCCATTTTATCCGTAATAGGTCGACCAGAGCGAGGTGCATCATTGACATCAAAATTTTAAATTTTAAAGAAAACGCTTAAACCAAATTTGTTCTACTTTCACAGACACTGCACTAGGTCCATAAACATCGCAAATTTTTTTCGCGGCTTGCATTGCATTTTTACCTTTTTTGTAGTAAAATTTCAAAATGTATCGAATTTGGAAATGGAAATCACACATTTGCCTAATTTGAATTTGGAATTACGTTCTTTAAAATTTTAACTTTCAATGATACCAAAACCAGCCAGATACAAATACTACAGCCAAAGAGATTTTATTACAAGTTCATACATACTATAATGCGAAAGGACTTTTTCCCCAACCTATTATATTTAATTAGGGATATGAGCCGCGGGCGGCAAGAATGGGGGATCTGGTCGCTCAGCACTCGCAGCTCCGTGAGAACGGTGATAGAGGTAGGCGCTGGTCATCGTGGCAAGTGACGAAGGGGAGGCTCACAAAGCCCCCTCGGACGAGCCTTGGATGGAGGCGAAGTGTGGGCTTTGGAACTCTGCCAGTGAATGACAAAGAATGTCCCATATTTTTTTGTTTAGTCTTATCTTGCCGTTCGTAAAAGAGAGTATGGAACATTCTGTTGATACCTATTTTTATTATTAAGTATTTTTGGACTATTATTAATTTATTTACTTTGACATATTAATCAACGTATCAGTTGTTATTCGCTTTAATTTTATATTTGTAATTTGACCTATCACAAGCAAATTCTATTATTTCCAAGTGATTAAATGAATTTTTGAGTTTGAGTTTGAGGGGGGAACCGGAGAAGTGTTTATAGTGTACCCGGACCTCCCCCCCCTTTCTGCACTGAAGTCGGCACCGAGGTGGTTTTAGAGGGTCCAAGTCCCTCATATCCTACCTATGCTAGTGCCGACTCTTCCCCCAAAGAGTCTGTTGAATGCAATGGCACATCCGTCTCGTAAAAAAAAGGCAGAGTTCCAACTAAGGGCACAAGACGGAAAACAAAACATCTGCAGCCTCTAAAGTAGTATCAAGACCTTCTTATAAATTGTTTGATTTGTTTGTATAAGGTGACACAACCATTCCAAAAATATTATTGACAATCAAGTATATATTAAATTACTAGTTAGTCTTTGCTGCAATAGTTTTATCTCTACTTAGAATATTTTATTTCAAGTTAAACAATTTCATATTATTTTAATAAGCTACTTTGAATTTTTTGCTGTTCAATTTACCCAAACAACTCTGACTATCAAAGTTATTGTTTACTGAATAATAACTGTACTAAGAAGTACATTGATAATGAATAACTAAGAAATACAAAGATAAACAATGAGATATTTGCGGGGGGAAATACGTGTGATACACACTGACACTACAAAAATCGTCTATTACTACGAAACTCACACCTTAGCTTTAACAAAATACATCAACAATTTCACGCACACATTTAAATATCTGGGCGACAAGCATAGGACCCTTTGGTCTTGTACTTTGACAGAGAGGAAAGCCTGCATATGGCTACTCCCCTCCGGTCCGCCGCGGCCGGTGACCCGTGTTGCTGTACGATCTGATCACTAAAACTACTTACTAATGGTGGTAATGTAGCGAGGCTAAAAGTGGTCGCTCATTACGGGTCTTCTAAAAAAAGCTCTATTCCACACAGAGGGTAATGGAGAAAGCTATGCTCGGCGTATTCCTGCACGATCTGATCGACATTGAGAAGATCCGCATGTGAACAAAAATAGCCAAGTGTTTTTCATTGAAAAATAAAATTGTGCAACTCAAGTGCCAAAGTGCAGTAGAGTCGGACTGAGCTGAGTGGACAGGGCACATAGCTCGAAGAACCAACGAAGTTCGTTGAAGCAAAAAGATTTTCGAGTAGCGACTGCAAACCAGAAGATGAATCGAGGGTAGACCCACTCTATCTGTCGTCGGTGGCCTAATTATAATAATCAATAATAATAATCATTTATTTATTCAAGTGACCAGGACTCAATATAATATTACTATATATAAACTTACATTTAACTCATAAGTAACTTAAATAATACAATGTATAAAAAGTCTTAAGTTTTAACTCTAGTTTAGTTTTAGCTCGTGACTATTTTGACCCCACAAATACGACTATTATTGCACTGAATAATGCCTACATTATGAAAAAGACTACGTCTCCATAAAAGGGCCACACACACAAAACACAAGGGCCTTTCGGCTGTGATAATGATACTCATGATATTATTGTCATTATAAAATCGGGTCATGTTTTAGGCGAAAGTAAATCAAATCAAATCTTTTATTTGTGCAAACATGGGTACAAACAAAGATGTGATAATAATAATTAGTCCGCCACGTTTCGCCAACACTGGCATACAAATATTTAAATTAAAATTATACAAAGAAAATATGTCAAATAATATTACTCATGAAGATTTAAATAAGAATATTGATTGGTTAATCACATGTACAGACATCCAGTATAAAATTATTTATATTAGTGTATCTTAACTATTAAGGTATTCCGTTACAGAGTAATAGGTTTTTTCAATTAAGTAGTCTTTTAATTTTCTATTGAACAAATTCCCATTTAATGATTTTATTTCATCAGGTAGTTTATTATAAATTGTAGGTCCCATACAAAAACACTTGCACGATATAGCTGAGTTCTGGATATAACAGAACACAGCTTGTTGAACAATGACGTTTTGACATTAGAGTGCCATACTTGTTTAAATCTCTCTTTACCATCTTAGCAATCTCGAAGATGTATATCGAAGGGAGTGTAAGAATATTCAAATTTTGGAAATGTGACTTACATGAGTCCCTTTGCGATAGCCTGCATATGGATCTAACACATCTTTTCTGCGCTTTAAACATACATTCAGTTCCAGGTGCATTACCCCACAATATTATGCCGTATTTAAGGATAATGCCAATATATCCATGATAGGCTGTAAGAACAGCACTTGCGTTCACTACTTTGTTAAGCATATGTATCACATAGGAGTATTTACTTAATGTTTTAGTAACGTGCTCTATATGAGCTTTCCACTTTAAACCGTCGTCAATGTATAAACCCAGGAATTTTGTTACGCTACTATTATTAACAGATGAGCCCCTGTAGTTAACATTTAAATGATACTTTTTTGTGTTTTTGTGCATGAAAATCATCATACATGTTTTCGAAAGGTTTATCTTCAAATTATTATTAACTAACCAGTCGATTAACTTTACTAGTGATTTATTGATTTCATTTTCATAATCATCTAGATTGTTATCTGTGAAAAGTACCGTACTGTCATCAGCATACAAAACCATATGATGTTCTATTACTTTTGGTAAGTAGGTAATCATATTTCTAATTTTTCAGAGCCATACACACATCTTTGGCTATGTTACTATGAAAATATATTACGAATTAAACTGCGAAGCATTCTTTGTGATTCTATATATTATTATGTATAAATATGACATCCAGATAAGAACGCCGCACACGTGGCCTATTTTCCAGTAACAAAGAAGGACGTGGCTCAGCCAAGTGTAACAAAATGTTTTCATCGACTTCTTACCGAGACAACGGACTTGGATCGCAATAATTTTTGCATAAAAATGATTTTATCGTCGGGTTTACTTCTCACAGATTTTTTTATGTGGTGGTGGTGGAAAGGTGGCAAACCAGTATGCAGTTCATATGGATGTTAAGTGACGACTGCAGCCTATAGTCATTTACACAGTAACCAGAGGTCAAAGTGCAGATGCGTTGCCACCCCAGAGGACTAAGATCTTTGGCCTCTGTGATAGTTATTACGGGGCCATACATTACCACTTAACCGGAACACGATAGTGCTGAGCACTTTCAGGAGGCAGATATATGAGATAATGCGGTGGAGCCTACGCCCTCTAGCTCCTATACCGGAACTCAACCACCAGTAATAAATACCTGTTTATCTATCAACTCAACCTTATCTGTGTGCTGTTTACCCAATATTTCTTCTATAGATACAGTTGTAAAAATACAAATAATAATTGGTACCAGTTTCCGAGTTAAATATAAAAGAAAGTGCAAAATACATGTCAATATGAATGTCATTTCCAAGTATGTCACCTTTGACTTGAAGATAGTGGTGTTTGTATTGATAATGTCATAAGTGCGTGCGTATATAATTGTGCAGATTTATTTTTTCTGTTTATTCTGGGTCACCACGCTTACAAGGTATCTTATTGGAATACGAGACAAGTGCAAAATGTTTCGCTTATTTGTTTTTGTCGTTATGTTTGCCTTGGTAAGTGTTTGTTAGGTTCGTGAAAATATTCTATAGTGGAGTTTACAGTACACGTACACTTCAGTCTTGAATGGATTGTGTTGATTGACGTATTTTTTGTTTTTGTAAATCCGTAGGTAGTGAGAGCTGATGTTTTTAATAGAGACCGATCCAGAGGTGCCACGTTGGTAAGTGAACATTAAATTAGTTATCATATCTGTGAATTAAATCACAATTATGAAAAGAAATGTATAAAATTAACAGTCTCTCCATCAAAATTATTATGAATACGATTAATGGAAATGAATCAGTTTATTAGTATATCGTTTACAATCATCAAGTTGTATAAGAGGAAATAAGACATTTTATTGATATATACGTACATAAGTACTTACATATTTTTTAAGTATAAATTTTTATAATTTGTAAACTCTAATGTATATATTGTTATTCACCTTAAAGATAAGTTAATTCTGTGACGTATCAGAAGCGATACTTGTAATCCCAAATACATAAACTTTTTGAACTTATCAAAGTTTCACTCGATTATTAAATAATATAGTGAAGTGTCAAAAACGCTCTCGATAAGTCTCGAATAGATTTTGCGGTTTGATAATTAGAATAATTACATTTATTAATCGGTTTGTATATATTATCGTAGAAGTGGAAACTTATTTCTAATCGAAACAGCCTTGGACAAAAAAAAGCCTTGGACTTGTTTAAAATATCGTACAAATCTTGCCATAATATTTTACACAGATTAAGATGACGTATTTTGTATCCATCCTCGTCTCTTTGATACTATTATCACTGTTCATATCATCAATTAATTAGTTCTTTAAATAAACATCTAATTATAGAAGCCGATATCAACATGCTGTGACATACCAGAACTGGGAGACGCTAAATATCTGGCTGAGTGTTCCCATCCAAAACTGCCTGGTCCGGTGAGTATAGCCCACGCAACAACTTGTATGAGTTTCCGATATAGAGATAATTACTAGTCGTTATCGTTGCTTGCAAGGTTATTAATAACTGCCCACTACTTCCGCTAGTTCATACCTATATGTTTATAGATCTTTCTTTGACAACAGGTTTGATGAAATTTTACAGTTTTACATTTTATGTACCTAACTTTTCGCTCACACTATGGACCTCATATGAAGGCTCAAGGCCAAGCAGAGAGAGCTAATCTCGGAGTTTCTCTGTGAGATCGATTCAGAAATGAGGCGATTCGCATGAGAACCAAAGAAACCGACATAACCCACCGAATAGCGGAACTGAAGAGGCTGTGGGCAGGGCACATAGCTCGACCAACTGACGGCCTTTGGGACAGAAGAGTTCAGACCGACGACCTGATGAAGGTTATGGACAATCGCTGGATGAGGGCAGCCCAAGACCGTTCGTTGTAGCAATCTTTGGGGGAGGCCTTTGCCCAGCAGTGGATGTCTTTTGACTGAAATGATGACCTAATTTTCTTAGTCATAATTTGAAATGCCATACTGTTTTTTTCCTAATCATCATTCCTCGGAATGGCTTGCCAGAATGTAATGTCACGACCTTGAAGTTAGTCATAAGTCGCGAAGAAGATAATTTTTAATTGATTTCAGTGCCAAGACGTTCAATGCGTATTCGAGAAGTCAGGTTTCATGGTAGACAAGAACACGCTTAACAAAGAAGCGTACAAAGCGAACTTACTGAAGTGGGTGGAAGACCACAAAGTTTGGGAAATCGCTGTCAATAAAGCCATCAGTGATTGTGTTGATCGGGATCTGCGCCAATATCTGGATTATCCTTGCAAGGCTTATGACGTTTTCTCTTGCACTGGGACAGCCATGTTGAAGGTATGTACTTTTTATAACAGAAACTTCTGACAGTCTATTTTTGTAAAGGACAAGAGGTGCTATAAAATTAACTCCGTTACGAGAACGTTCTTTTCTTTGTCCTTCACACCATAAAATTTAATAATACTTAATTCAAGCTTATCGGCAACATAATGGCTGTGTTCTGAAAAACGAAGATCTTACGAAACTTTGAATTTTTATAAGCACACATTTATAAACATTCATTTTGTGTTAATTAAGAATTTCGGCCAGAATATACTTACGTGTTACTTCTTACTCGTATTACTAATTTTTGGACAAAAAACGTACCCCAAAGTATCACATGCCAAAGTATGTTTTCCAAGTTTTCATTTCACAAAAAACCATTTGGCAAAAGAACTTTTCGTTAGTGAGCAATACTATTTTCGGCAATTTATTGTTTAACAAATAATTATTATGTCAGCAAAAAAAAAAGTTCGCCCTCCGCTCCTGTCGACCTAACCTGGCTAGGTCGCGGGCGCTCACGGTCCCAGTCTTGCCTTGCCCAAGACAGTTTGAATATTTTTTCACAAAATGCATTTGCTTAATGTATATTTGACATAATAAAACTTGGGCAAGTAAAAAGTTGCAAATTAATATTTGACTAAGTGATCAAATGCGAAATACAAATTTGCTAAAGATCCTTTTGGGAATGAAACGAGTGCGGTAACTTTTTTGGGAAGTAAAATTTTACGAAAAATATTTTGCCAAACGGATTCTTACTCATCTGTCATAGTGAAATACAGTTCTAACAGTGAGACAAAATGGAGTCTTTTCCTTACTTACCCTTCCTTATTAATCACTTAATTTGCCTTTCAGTCGTTATTCGTAAGATCTTAATTTTAATAAACAAGCCCAAGTTATTAACCCCTACGTTGTTTTCTAAATCAATAGCTTACCTTCGGTGGCTTGGAAAACTCAGAATAGGCCTAAGCAGTTATTTTTATTTACGAGTTGCGGATGAGCTGTCACCTAAGTCGAATTTTACACCCAATTCATATTTTATCGTTTTATCTTCAAAGATAACAAAAGATAAGTGCATCTTATGCACATTTGTTTTTATTTCATCTTTTCAAAGTGTTGTGTGATCGAGCTTTTATGTGTATGCGTAAGACGCATCAACAAGATCACTTATATTGGAACTTAGAAGTTTATGTGCCGTAAAACCTTAATCGAAGCAAATGAGTAGAGACGATTTGTCCAAAGTGACGCATTCGTTGGGACGGATGCGTCATATTTTTTGTCTATTGTTAGATTTGTTGGAGTCTGTGGGAAAACTGTGATTGCTAAGTGCAATATAAGGAACAGTTAAATTGTTAAGTAAGTAAATAATTCTTCAAGGATTTATATTGACGAAGGGCATACCTCCGTCAATATAAAATAAAACATGCGCATGGTGCTTTCGTACTCTCTCACTAAACAGGAGGAACTGGCCGTGCGACCAGAACGTGAATCTCAAAAATATGTCGTTTCATCAAATCGACATGCTAGAATTGTACTACTGCAAGATTTAAATTTAGATTTTTTCATAGTTGCTTTAATTACCAGAAAGGTACGCATCTGATTTGGCTGGATCGTGAGAAATTGATTCAGTTCGTCCAATTACCTAATTACACCTATTCACATTAGTGAATAGGGTAATAACCCTCCGAATTAAGAAATGTGTCTGGACGAAGTCCATAAGATGAGTAATATATAAATTAGGCACTAAATGATGTATCCACATGCTCGAACTTCGACGCTAGAGTGTTAGGTACTAGTAGGTATTAAGATAGGATGTTTGTAAACTCAAACTGATGTTTGTTTAGTGCAAGGGTTGAACTCGCCCTCTTCAGGGGACTCGGGAATACCTACCTTGTTGTTTTACCTCTGATTTGGATCGTGTAATTAATTTAATTAAATACATGTAATTATAAATAGGTACGCGCAATATACCAGATATTTGTTACATTGCCATTATAAGCGCCTATCAAAATGTTAATAGCAATTAATACTTTGATACATTGCGTCTATATTCCGTTAATTTATGTCATAAAGTAATTTAATTGCATAGAATTTATGTGAACTGTTAACTTGATCAAAAAGTTTCAGTAAACCTCTATTTAGCGTCATACCGAAATTTCTATCAGCCGCGAAATGGTAGAGTAAGATGTATGTATCTTCACGCCAGGTCCCTAACGGGGTAGGCAGAGAGTGAAGAGCGCCAGATATCCCGGTCCTGATGCAGCCCTTAAATTACATACCTACATAGCTATCGTGCCTCACCTACCTTCGTCATTCTCTTCATATTAATTATTTGAACGCCGATTCTTAAGAGTTTTGACCGCACCATCAGACAGAACTCGACCTATTTGGTCATGGTTGGTCAGTCTTGGTCTTCCTGAGCTTCTGCAACCATTCACATTCGCATTGTATAATCTGTTTAGTCATTCGCTCATTCGACATTATTTCTATCTGCCCGAACCATCGGAGCATGCCTGTTTGCATAGCTTTCTACTTAATCTTCACAATCATGTCTTATGGACTAAATCTCAGCTCCCAATAGATATTCTTACCATTTAATTTTGCAACATATTATTAAGTATTATTATATTATTTGGGTTACTTTATTTATTTATTTAATCTTAATGCACAACATAAGTACGTAAGGCGCACTTAATGCCGCAGGGCATTCTCTACCAGTCAATCTTAAGGTAGTGGGACATGATACTCAATGCTCTATACTTTATTGCACCAATGTAGATGATAGTGAGGGTGCAATTAAAAATACGTTTAAGAGAGCATGTTTAAAAAAAAACGGTTAAATATTTACATATATGTGTCATATACTTAAGATATTTGTTCAGAAAAGTATACTAAACTTAAGTAATAATATAAATATCTATAATACTTATACATAAACATAAAATACATTTATATAATAAATACATATAAATGAGACAGTGAGCAATCAACACAACACATAGGACAATGATTGACTTTATTATAGAAATAAATAATTTTAACACAGTTCCAGGTCTTTGGCATTTTTACGAAAGCGCATTTGGTTCAATAACTTGGCGAATGGCGTCTCCTAACCTGTAAATTTTTCGTTAACTATCAATGCCGAATCAATATCAAAAAGCGTGTCTGTTCTCTTCTTTAACCCACTTATTCATAAACGTATTTTAGCTAAAGTGTTGCTAATCTCTCCTTTGTCTTTTTCTATCCTGCACATTTGACAATGCAACTGACAAAGACAAAGCATTCTATAGCTAAAACGTATCTAATGTACGTTTATGAATAAGACGGTTAGTCTTTTAAAGAACTATAGGCCGATATCGCTTCTGAGCCATGTCTACAAGTTGTTTTCGAGGGTCATCACAAATCGTTTCGCTCCTAGGTTTGATGAGTTCCAGCCAGTCGAACAAGCCGGTTTCCGAAAAGGCGTCAAGTACTTTGGGCCATTTATGGCCGAATACTCAAACATCACTCAACTTTAAGCAACCCTCAAATGTGCGCTATCTCTATCGTTTGAACGTGTTTTATAAAGACAGAGGGCTTTTAAGTCCCACTTAGATTTAAGAGACGTTTGAGTATTTGGCCGTCACACTCATTGCGTCAGATTATACAAAAATCCTACGAGTATAATCGACCCCTATGTATGGCGTATGTATGACTAGGTACCCAAGCAGTAATTATTTATTTATTTATTTATTTATTTATGCTTCTATGCACCTTGTACATATGGCGGACTTAAAGCCACTAGGCATTCTCTGACAGTCAACCATGGGGTCATGGGAAAGCTTTGTGTAGGGTGCAGAAAATAATACATAAATGAAAGTGAAAATTACTTAGGGCAAAAAAAAACCTATTAAAGTACATGAATACTTTATCGAATAATATTTAACGCAATACTGAATATAACAATAGATATATAGATAATAAGATATATAACTATATAATATTAATTAAATATGTTGAAATTACAAATTTACATAAATATAGTTGTATAAATAAATATGCTTAATTTGTAAAAAAAAACTTGTAACGATGATGAAACACTTTTAGGTTTAGACAATTGAATCAATAGGTATTTCTTTAGCTTCACTTTAAGAGAAAATTTAGAGGAAGATTTATGAGGAAGTAATTAGTATGGCGTGGAAACGTTGCCACCTTATCACACGGTAGCCAAGTGAGTTAAGGCTCTAACTCACCAGGTGATGACTTCGCTGGTTACGTATCCAAGCATCTAGTATTGAAATACATGGTACCTACTGGACACCGTGTGGCGACGTCTCCACATCATACTAACTACTTGGATACGTAGCCGGCAACGTGGCCATGGCATCCTAGTGAGTTAGGACCCTTAATAATGGCAACCCATTATACGTCCCACTGCTGGGCACGAGTCGCTCCTCTTTTTGGGGGGAGGCCTGGAGCTTACTCCACTCCAATGCGGATTGGTGGAGGTGGGTAGTGGCCAACCCGCTGTCGGATGTTTTCAAACCGCCCATAAGGCCTCCGACAAGGTTTAACGACTGCTATATATTGATAGCAATCGGTACCGACGGCTTAACGTGCCCTCCGAAGCACGGAAACGCGCATTTAATTTGCCACTAGCGGTCACCCATCACACTAACCGACCGCGCCCGTAGTGCTTAACCGAGTAGATCGTTTACGATCTACACCAGCCGCCGGGCCATGCACGCTTCACGCTTAGGGCAGCTAGTATTGAAATACATGATACCTAAGGGATCATGTATTTCAATACTAGCTGCTTGGATACGTAGCCGGCGGCGATGCCATGGCATCAGTGAGTAAGAGCTTTTACTTTGTTTTTAATTCCAATCAGTTCCTTGTGTTTTAATTTGATGGAATGGGTCACATTACCACTGCTGACTTTGTGAGTGGTGGATGAAGGTGGATTTAGGATGAAGGTGGATACTGAACTAATATATATTACAAAAAACCCACAATAGCAAACCTAAACTACTAGTTAACCTACTATACACATTTGTGATCAGCTTGCCTTTCGACCTTTAATTTACTACCTGGTCAAATAAAAGTTCGTGTTTGTTCCCAGTTCGCAATTGTGTTTATTTAACTGTTGGGTTTGGACGTAAACCGAAACATGTATGTTCTATAATTAAATCTGGACGTTCCATAAGGTCTGAGTTAGATGAATATTAAATTACAAGTTTTCAAACTGATAACCTGTGAGCTCGTATATAAAGGGTTGCCATATTTGTTTCGGTATCTATTTACAAATAAATAAAATTGTAGTCTGTTTGTAATATAAACATAACCGCTAATGCTGCTAATAGCAATCAACCATGCAGTTCACATTGATGTTAAGTGATGACTGCAGCCTATAGACACCCACACAGACACCAAGGTCAAAATGCAGATGCGTTACCACTCCTGAGGCCTAAGGTGTTATGGCTCTGTGTCGGAAATTACAGGGTCGTATATTACCACCTGACCGGAACGCGATAGTGCTGAACACTACCATTTAGCGGCAAGTATATTAGGTAATGCGGCATGCCTACGCCCGCGAGCGCCGTCAATGGAGCTCTACCACCAGTACCTAATAATCAATATATACTCTCAAATTGTACCGATATTTTTAAGATTGGTCTATGAATATGAAATGTTTGCTTGTTTGCCACCTTCTTGGGATAAAAATGACGATGAACTGCTCAAAATAAAACTGGGAACTAATTCGCGTTTATCTTATTTGAAGGTTAAATCACCGGAAACATATTTGTACAAAAATGATTACAAATGATTACGTTGTAGCTCAAATTATATAATGGTCCACTTTAAATGACGTTTAGGAAATATTTATCTGCTTAACAACTACCAAGGGCGTTTATTTGTTTATAAAGAGGACTGAACGCACCATTCACTATTCATCTTTATTCGATTAATTTAAATTTTAAAGATTAAAAAAATAGTAACAACATGTACTTCGGGACTTGAATCTGAATCACTAGTCCAGTCAGTCAAGTAAGCTAGGTCCAATTGGCATTTCGGTACACAGTGATCCAGTGGTCACAATGAACAAGACCCGCCCGAAGACATTTTTGTACGTTCTCGTTCTAGAATTTTATCACCAGTAAAAAGTGTTGTATTCTGTTGCGTCATTCAGACGTAATTTAATACAATTTTCGATCCATATTTAACTGCTTCAGTAGCCTAGTGGTAGCAGGCCACTACTACTACGCTGGGGACCCGGTTCGATTCCCGGGTCGGCGGATATTAGAGGTGTAAAATCCTTTATCTCTGGTTCTATTGGGACTTTTCCAGTTTCTGGAAGTTTCCCAGTACCTCGAAGTATGGTAATGAGCCCGGAGATGTCAATAGGCTAGCCACCTGTTACATGGGCCAAAACGTATCCGGCGAATCGTGGGTGTTTGCATGTATGATTGAATGCATGCATTTACCTCTGCCTACCACTTCGAGGATTACAGGCGTGAAGTTACGTTAATTTAATAAATTTTTTATTGTTTGTTACAGAAATGTCCAGATGAATTTTGGAAATGCTAAAAAAAAGGACAACTAGAAGATGCATAAAATAAAACAAAGTGTGGCACCAAACACCACAAAATCCGTGTCGTTAGAGACTGTTGTGAAATTTCTAATATTACGTCCTATCTTGTAACATAATATGACTATTTAAAGAGATTAAAAAATTATGCAACACTTGTACAGTCAAACTACTCTCTGGGATTAAAGAAGACAATAACAAATCTATGAATTATTCAATTGACTAACGTGTTAATTAACATAGAGTATTGTCTATTCCTTCTCCGCGTGTACAACAATAACATTATAACATACCTTTTTAATTACACGAGGGTACATCGACGCTATTGCATTATTACTTTATTAACTCCTCTATCGTATAGTAATTCTATATCTTGGATAAAAACTGATTACTTATCATCTAGTCATAATATTACCTAGCTCTTCAGGAAGTTTACTTGTAACTATAATAATAATAATAATCGTTGACTTCCTGAAGCAGACAGTTTATGCATGGGCTAACCGGATTAGACGTTATAAAGAACGCGTGGACCGGTACGAACAGAATAGCATGTTCCAAAGTGATCAAAGGAGGGTCTATAGACTGTGGGAGCGACCTAACCAAGGAGTGGCTGACCGGAGTCGGCCGGATGATGACGCTATGCATTCATTTTGGCGCAGCATCTGGTCGGAACCGGTCGGTCACTCTGAGGGTAACTGGATACGGGATGTTGAAAGAGCGTGCGAACCAATACAAGAAATGAATTCAATAAATATAACAGAAGAAGACGTAGCCAATGCAGTCCGTCCGATGCCGAACTGGAAATCGCCGGGACCGGACGGACCGCATAATTTCTGGTTAAAGTGGCTGCAAAGTTCGCACGCACGTTTAGCAATCCAGTTTCAGTCATCTCTGGAATCAGGCTCACTCCCACAGTTTCTAACGACTGGTGTGACCCACCTGCTCCATAAAACAGGTAGTACCGCGGAACCCAAAAATTATAGACCAATAACTTGTCTACCGACGGTTTATAAGGTTCTTACATCCATTCTGAGAGTCAAAATAACTAAACACATTGAAGACTCCTCCATCTTGTCTCTCTCTCAGAATGGATGTAGGAGTGGGTCCCGCGGTACTAAGGAGCTACTCCTCATAGACATGGCAATTAGCCAGCAGGTTCGTCGAAACCGAAAGAGTCTGTCGACTTGCTGGATAGATTATAAGAAGGCCTACGATTCCGTGCCGCATACATGGTTCATGCGGGTCCTGGAGTTGTATAAAATTCATTCAACTCTTCGGGCCTTTCTGGGCTCATGTATGTTGCAGTGGAGTACGGTTCTTCGCTATCCAGGATCTCGGCAGCCCCCGGCGGTTGGCGTGAGAATTGCCAGAGGCATTTTCCAGGGCGATAGTCTGAGCCCCTTATGGTTTTGCCTGGCCTTGAATCCTCTCAGCACGCTGCTAGAGGCTTCGGGGCTTGGCTATCGGTTGCGATGAGGTGGTCGGACGATATCTCACCTGCTATACATGGATGACCTGAAATTGTTCGGTTCCAGTCATTCCAACCTGTCTGAGCTACTGAAGGTAACTGAAAACTTCAGTAACTCTATCAGGATGGAATTTGGAATCGAAAAATGCGCTGTTATGCATGTACGACAGGGGCAGATAATGGAATCCGAGGGAATTAATCTCCCGGGTTCCATCCTATTCCGAAACCTCTCTACAACCGAGAGCTATAAGTACTTGGGTATGGCGGAGGCCTTAGGTATACGCGAGGTCGAAGTGAGACAATCGTTGAAGGAACGTTTCTTTGGTCGCCTGACAAAAGTACTGAAAAGTCTTTTGTCGGGCGGTAATAAGGTGCGCGCCTTCAATGGTTGGGTCATGCCGGTCTTGCTGTACTCCTTCGGCATACTCAAGTGGACTCAGACCGAACTGGATGCTCTTGACAGGCAAGTCCGCTCTTTACTGACAGCGCACCGCATGCATCACCCACGGTCTTCGGTCATGAGATTATACATCCCACGGAGATGTGGGGGTCGTGGCGTTCTAAGCGCTAAGTGTAGGGTACACAACCGTAAGGTGTGTAATCTCCGAGAATACTTCCTGGCCGCCGACAGGGAGATGCATCGGGATGTGGTGGCGGTCGACAGCGGACTCACCCCTCTCTCTTTGGCTAAAAAGAACTGGCGCAAACCTGAGGTACTCACGACTAGCGACCGCAGGATTGTATGGCAAGGCAAGGAGCTACACGGGCGTTTTTACCGGGCCCTCCATGGGCCCGATGTAGATTTCTTAGCTTCTGTGGCCTGGCTACGATTCGGTGACCTCTTTAGGGAAACCGAAGGTTTTTTTGTGCAATTATGGACGAAGTGGTAATGACCAACAACTACCGGAAGTTTATCCTGAAGGATGGAACGGTCGACATATGTCGGGCATGCCATCGACCGGGTGAATCAATCAGGCATATTGTTTCCGGCTGTTCGAGTCTTGCCAACGGCGAATACTTGCACAGACACAACCAAGTAGCCAGGATAATCCATCAGCAACTTGCCTTGAAATACGGTCTTGTAGCCGCAGAGGTGCCGTACTACAGGTATGTGCCCGACCAGTTCTGAAAAATGACCATGTCACGATGTATTGGGACCGATCTATTATCACTGACAGGACTATTGTTGCCAATAAGCCTGATATAGTGGTGATAGATCGCTCGGAGCGCCGCGTAATGATGATCGACATCACCGTCCCGCATGATGAGAATCTCGTGAAAGCCGAAAAAGACAAGGAAATAAAATATCTTGATCTGGCTCACGAGGTTGTCGCCATGTGGGATGTGGATGCGGCCATCATTGTGCGGATAGTCGTATCGGTGAACGGGCTGATAGCGAAGAGCCTCGATCACCATCTCAAGAGGCTCTCGCTAGGTGGATGGATCAAGGGTCTGATACAGAAAGCAGTACTCCTCGGCACGGCGCGCATAGTGAGGAGGTTCCTGTCTTTGTGTCCCTAACCACCGGCAGCTTGGACCCTGCTCTCGCTGCCGGCGGCACACTATTTTTTATTTTCTTATATATATATTTGTAGTTTTTTTAATACATTTATATGTAAAAAAATATTTAATAAGTTATATGAATAAATAACTGGAATAATAATAATAATGTATTTATTTGCTTATTACAGTTTACAATTATACAGTAAACACAGTTGTACATAAGATAGCGTTAATGCATATTTCACCAATTTCATGTGTGTCGCAACTTGAACTTTTGCTAAGTTATGGAATAACTTGAATTAAGAGCGCTAGTCCCAACCCTTGATACAAGACACATATTGTTGCAATTATACAGACATACAATGGCGAGCGTAGATTGCGACGATCTATGGTTTGTAAACAAAGAAAAATATGTATAAAAATAAAAATCCAAAACAAATTAATCAGAATTAAGTACTTTCTTGAGTTCCTTTTGAAAACAAAAAAAAGAGTAGGTACCTAATTATACAAAGAAAAACGAAAAAGGTATAACTTAAAATAAACAGGGCTTAGCTAAATTTGAGTAAAACAATGCGTGCGTGTGCGTGTGTGTATGTGTGAGTGTGTGTGTGTGTGTGTGTGTGTGTGTGTTTGTGTGTGTATGAGCGTGTGTGTGTGTGTAACTGTTTGTGTGGTTTGAGTGTTAACTTTTTCCCTTTTTGCGACTGTATGTGCATGTGCGTTTAAGGTGAAGTGGATAGTTAAGAAATAAGTTGTTCTGTATTTAGGTAATTCAATTTTAGGAGCCAGTCTGTGATGGTTTTTTTAGAAGATTGGGAGTTAAGGAGTAAATATTAAGGTGTTTGTTTATTTTATTATATAAGTGTGGCCCTTGATAGCAGATAAATCTTTTGGCAAATGAATTATTAACTTTGTATGGGTAACAAGCTTTGTCTTTGCGGCGTTTATTGAGTTCTACGTATGGGGTATAGTGATGTTGTAAAAGGATAGTATTTAAAATGAATAGTTGCCTGACCGAAAGTACTTCACAGCTCTTATATAATTCTTCAGTCGGAATGCGGATAGGACGCCTAGTAGCGACATTCAATACTGCTCTTTGTGCCCTCTCTAGTTTTAAGAGTACAGTTTTTGGAGCGCCGCCCCATACAGGTACACAGTACGTCAAAAGTGACGGACAAAGTGCAAAGTAAACGGTCTTTATTTTCCTAGAGTCAGCCACGTCACGAAGAGATTTGAAGACGTAAATTAGTTTTCTAGTCAACTAAGATTGTCATCTAGAGTGACTCCGAGATATTTTATGCTCTGAACACGTTCAAGGCAAGGACAAGCACATAATGTGACATTATCACGTAGGCAAGTATGGGCTATTATACTATGATATTGTGTAGATTGGCGTATTGTAAAAGTAAGTATTTTTGTTTTGTCCGTGTTTAGTGTAAGTAGGTGATTATTTAGCCACTTTGTAACTCTATTCAGACCTCGCTGAGCGGTGGCAAATGTATCATGCCAAGTATCGCCAAAAAAGGTTAGGACAGTGTCATCTGCATATGAAATTATTTGCCCATGTTCCAGTTCAAGGTCACACAAATGATTAACATAGACCAGACAGAGCGTTGGACCAATCACGCTTCCCTACCGATACGGGAAGTTCACTGCTGATGTAGTTTTTTAATTTTACACTTTGTGTCCTGTTAGAGAGGTAATCGATAAAAATATTCAATGGTTGACCGCGGACACCGAGCTCTTCAAGTTTTGTTATAAGTGTGGGAATAGGTACAGTGTCGAATGCTTTTTCAAATCTAGAAAAATCTAGAAAAATAGAGAGCACCCGACGTTTTTTGTCGAGGTGTTTAACGATATGGTTTGTTAAATTTATAACAGCATCATTCGTTGATTTATTTCGCCTAAATCCAAATTGGTTCTTCGATAAGAGTGATTTATCTTCTAAATAGTTCAAAAGTCTTTTATTAATTGTAAAAATATGTGTTGTTAAAATATTATAACTGGTTACTTAATTGTTCTATTTATAAAATGACGCAACTTATATAATGATATATCAAAATACCTAATCTAAAACGTCCAGTAAAAATTTACGAAAGACGTTTTTTTTAATGGCCCATCGTACCTCACCTGGTAAGTCAATATAATCTTCTATATATATCTTAATATATATAAATCTCGTGTCACAATGTTTGTCCTCAATGGACTCCTAAACCAGTTAACCGATTATAATAAAATTCGCACACCATGTGCAGTTCGATCCAACTTGAGAGATAGGATAGCTTACATTACGCTATGACTAATAGGAGCAGAGCAGCGCGGGCGAAGCCGGGGCGGGCCGCTAGTATATATATAAAAATGCAACCCGTTTTCCTTGGTCACGGCATCACGCGTGAATGGCTTTACCGATTTGGCTAATATTGATTTTGAATGATTTTTGGAAGTCCAGGGAATGTTTAAAAGGTAAGAAAATATGAAGAAATTGAAGGGAAATAGTAAAAACCACCATTTCATTTTCCCATACAAATAGTCCGTATCTATCAAACCTTTGACACATGTCATATTTTTATTCTGTGGCAATACGAAGTTTGCCGGGTCAGAATAGTAATGAAATAATAATAATATATCAACTCATCAAAATTTAGTTTGAAATTGTAGTTTACTTCTAGTTTGTATTTTGTTAATATTACTTTATTATGCTATTACGACATTATTATTTACGACATTTTTTTTAATTTATTTGAATTGTGCTCAGTTACGGAAATGTGCCTAATCAGACTTCACTCATGGATCGAGAAGCAGTACCTTTGCGCTTCGCTTGATTCATCTTGGAGATAGGACTAGGTAATTTGGTTGGGTATGTTCCTTAGAAATTGTAGTACTAACCAAGAATTTCACTTAATTCCTACAGGACGGGAATTATTCGCAAACAATATCGCAAGCTAAAGTTACCAATTAGGTAAGCCGATTTTTTTATGTAAGGAAGGTGACAAGCAATCATGCAGTTCACATTGATGTGATATCATGTTTCTGCGATAATTATTACGGCGCCATACATTACCATCTAACCGGAACACGAAAGTGCTGAACACTACTATTTAGCGGCAGATAGGTTAGGTAATGTTGAATCAGAATCAGAAACTCATTTATTCATTTAAGGTGACGGGCACCTCTTATGATACGTCAAAAGCAAACAAAATAAATTAAAGTGAAAAACAATTGATATACATGTCTAACAAGATAAAAAATATATGTATAGTCAAGAATATCACCAAGATAAAACTAAATATAATATACTACTGTAAAAAGTATATCAGTAGAATGTCTTATTTCCCCTTTACAAACTGGTAACAAAGAGTAAAAAGAAAAGAAAAAGAGTCATTCTTTGTCATTCACCGGCAGAGTTCCAAAGTTGTTTGATTGTTGTCATATTATTTAATACAATTTTACAATACATAGTTCTAATTACTCTTGCTCGTCGACAACGCTAAGAGTACTTTGTCGTCAACAAACAACGAGATATTACTGCAACAGGCAGTTGCTTGTAAACAGTGTAATTATACGGACAATTGCATATCATTATCGATAAGAGCACTCGACTGAATCTCGGTTCATTGTACCTGAGTGTGTTCATCGACCGCAGTGCAGTGCTGAAGGTCTGAGGAGTACTTGACACTGATTCAGTGCCTTGATGACATCCGACACACCACGCTTGTTAGGACCGGTGCGGACCTTGGCTTTAATTCTAGTTTTTGTTTCGTACTATGGTTTTTTAATTTTATGTATTAAGTTCGGGAGTAATTATTTGAGTGGTGGTAGACTGGTGGTAGAGCTCCAGTGACGGAGCTCGCGGGCGTAGGTACCACCGCATTACCTAATATACTTGCCGCTAAATGGTAGTGTTCAGCACTATCGTGTTCCGGTCAGCTGGTAATGTACGGCCCTGTAATTTCCGGCACAGAGGCGTAACACTTTAGGCCTCAGGAGTGGTAACGCATCTGCATTTTGACATTGGTCTTTGTGGGTGTCTATAGGCTGCAGTCATCACTTAACATCAACGTGAACTGCATGCTTGTTTACCACTACCATTACATAAAAAAAAAAGTTGGAGCCGAATGACGTCCACAACTGGACAAAACCTTCCCCAAAAACGCCCACTACAGTGTCGTGAGTCATTAGGGAAGAATATTTCATAATCACCACGATTGGCAGGTTGATTGGTGATCGCAGTGACGGTAGTTTTATCGTGGGCCGCTACTGTCCATCCCGCGTTGTTATATTTGCTACCGTCCTATTGGAATGGTTTGACCGCCACTGCTTGGTTGACTGACTGCCGCTAAATGGTAGTGTTCAGCACTATCGTGTTCCGGTCGGGTAATAATGTACGGGTGGTAATGTACGGCTCTGTAATTTCCGGCACAGAGGCATAACACCTAATGCCTCAGGAGTGGTAGCGCATCTGCATTTTGACCTCTGGTCATTGTGTAAGTGTCTATAGGCTACAGTCATCACTTAACATCAATGTGAACTGCACGTTTATTTGCCACTATTATAACATAAAAAAAAACTTGCGAAAGAATTATCTTCCAGTAGCAGGCAATTCTTCCGCTAGTGGGCGGCGGGGTCGTCACCTCCCGACGCTAGTAAACATTTTATATGAACATAATTAATATGAATAATATAAACAATTAACAAAACATGAAAAAGTGGAGGAAGGTGCAACCCGTTGGTTGGGGCAAAAAAACTTACCGTTCATGTTGTTGAAAAGTGAATACCATAGCCACAGACCAAACAGCCTAATGTCGTCGAAGACCGTAGCTTATAAACATGTATATTAAAACCAGAAATATCAATGTAGATGCGTTGCCGCTCCTGAGTTATACGTTGTACGAGTAAAAACCTCTGTAACAGAAATCGCGGTGCCGTTTGACCACATTGCCGCATCACCGGAACACGATAGCGTTGAGTACTACCATTTAACGGCAAGTTAAGATAATGCGATTTAAGATAATGCGATGCTGGTGATGATAAGATGCCCGCGAACTCCTACTAGGGCTCTACTACTCATAAGTTAATTGCTACACACATAGAGCAACACGGCCCACCGGCCGCGGCCGACCGGAGGGGAGTAACCATAGCGTTTATTACCTACCCATCCAAAACCGTCAGTCATATTTTGCGGGGAGAAATACGTGTGACACACACACACTACAAAAACCGTCTATTATTACGAGATTCACACCTTAACTTTAACAAAATACATAAACAATTTCACGCACATATTGAAACATCTAGGCGATAGGCATAGGCACCTTTGTGCTTGTACTTTGACAGAGGCGAAAGCCTGCTTGTGGCTACTCCCCTCCGGTCCGCCGCGGCCAGTGGCCCGTGTTGCTCTACACATAACTAAGCCAGTCACTGAAAACGGAGCTCTTAAAAACTACAATTAGACAAATAACAATGCAATTAATCACCGACTTGATCCCACCTGATTATAAATGCATTCAAATTAATTCACGAATAATGAACTTGTAATGTGTACACTGGCGTGTTATAATTACCGTTTAGTATACACAATGTGTTATACGAGGCCGAGATCATCTTGATTGGTGTGATAAGGGTACTATAGATACATTTTATGATATAGAACCGGACACTTCTAAGATAGATCCTTGATCATTTGCAATAATAAATATTTTTTTTGATACGTGATTTACGTTCAATTAAAACGCTTGGGATGCGATCGCTGTGGCAGTAGTTTTATCGCGGGACGCTGCTGCCCACCCCAAATTATCGTATTTACTGCGGCACTATTGGTTTGATCGCCATTATTCGGTTGACTGACTGTAAAGGAATTTTCCTTCACCTGTGGACGATTGGGTCGTCAAATCTCCGTCACAGAGGCATATCAACATAAGGGTCATAGCTCACTTCGGCCACCCCGCACCCTATCAGCACCTCGTTTTACGGCGCCCACTCGTTGTCGACGGGTGGTCCACGGGTGAACGACGCGATGTTACTTGTGAACCACTCGCGGACCGCGCGCGGTCCACTTGGGAATAGCGAGTTCGCAATGCAAAATCATCGCAAGACAAGCTAATGACAGGTGGTCACCGAGTGGTCCACTCGCCGACCGCGCGTAAACCGCGCGCCGTCAACGCGCGGGCAGGGCTTGCGGTCGGCGATACAGAGCGGAGTTGATGACCGCTCGAGGCGGTCGGGTGCCCGGTGTCTGTAGTGAGCTATGAGCCTTAATCTCAGGAGTGGCAACACATTTAGGTACATTGAAATCTCTGATTTTTATTTAGATATTTATAGCCTTTTTAGTTACCATCAATATGAACAATGGTGGTCAATCTATTTAAAAACGACAGTATGTATGTGTAATAACGCGGGATGGACAACCGCGTCTTGAGGGTGGGAGTAGGAGACTTTTGACCAGCAGTGGACGTATTTCGGCTGCAAGTTCAATATGCAGATGTGTTGCTAACCCTGCCGTTATAACGGGGTCATACATTGCCATCTAACTGAACCGCGAAAGTGGCGAACACTACCATTTCTAGGACTTGTATGTTTAAATATCCCTGCCGTTATATGTCTTTCCGGAGATCGAAGACCCGTTTTATAGGGTGACACTCTCAAATGTTCTTTTGCTGCAACAAATCTTTTAAGTAGCTGCAACTTCGTGTTACTAGTCCCAGTGGAACACTTATAAGACAAAGTGCATCGCCTGGGGAGCAATTTGTTTGATGCACTTCAGGTCACATTCGTGTTTTTCGTTGTGAAATTACATCTATTTTATAATCTTAAGGTTCACATTTAATTTTGTTTAATCATATTTATATATTTAATTTTGTTTTATCATACTGGTGGTAGAGCTCCAGTGACGGAGCTCGCGGGCGTAGGCACCACCGCATTAGCTAATATACTTGCCGCTAAATGGTAGTGTTCAGCACTATCGTGTTCCGGTCAGGTGGTAATGTACGGCCCTGTAATTTCCGGCACAGAGGCATAACACCTTAGGCCTCAGGAGTGGTAACGCATCTGCATTTTGATCGTGGTCTTTGTGTGGGTGTCTATAGGCTGCAGTCATCACTTAACATCAATGTGAACTGCATGCTTGTTTGCCACTTAAAAAATACACATTAAAAAAAAATATATATATTAGGTACTAGCTGTCCCCGCTACTTCGTCCGCTTGAGAATTTATTTTTGTTCAGTATCTACCCGGACGAAGTCGTGGGCAAAGCTAGTATAAAAGTAGCCTAAGTTACTCTTTATTACATCAGCTACCTGCCAGTGAAAGTCCCGTCAAAATCGGTCCAGCCGTTCCCAAGATTAGCCCCGCCAAACAAACAGACAGACAAAAATTGTAAAAAATGTTGTTTTGGTATATGTACCGTGTATACATACATATGCATTTAGTAAAAAGCGGTTATTTCAATATTACAAACAGACACTCCAATTTAATTTAATTGTATAGATAGATATAGATTTAGTATATTAACATAATCAGGTGAAGTATATTTCCTTCTTAAAGAACATAACGTTTTATCAAGCGATAAGAATTTACTTTTGAATGTCATGAAAGAACTTGCAAAATGATAAGGGAGTTAAACTACGGAATATTTTTCCCAGTTCTTATGACTTTATTCACATGTGTACTAGCTTTTTGCCGCGGCTCCGTCCTCGTGGAATTCGGAACAAAAAGACACGACTTCTATATGAATTCTGATCCCTTAAAACACGAGAAAAATACTACAATTGATTTTAAATTGTTCCGTAGTCGCTGGCGGTTGTACGTTCCTTGGTGAGACTTTTTTATGTAATGGAAGTGGCAAACAAGCGCGTAGTTCACATTGATGTTAAGTGATGACTGCAGCCTATAGACACCCACACGAAGACCAAGGTCAAAATGCAGATGCGTTACCACTCCTAAGGCCTAAGGTGTTATGCCTCTGTGCCGGAAATTACATACTACCGAGACTAGATAAGAGTTGATTTTTGAAAACAAAGGACATACATTTGTTTATTATATCCTATTTATAGTCTATATTTGATCTTGAGACTAATTATTTTTTTTAACAAAACTATAAAGATCTCTCTTTTTTTGTTTAAAATCACCTTTATAGGCACCTACAGACAAAGTCTATCATCTGTTATAACTATTACTGTGTAAAAGGGTGGTAAATTGACTTCTGAAAACTGGAATTATGCTACCAATGGGAGTGTCCTAACAAGTTCTTTGGTCGCAATATTTAACCTCGCAAATAGGTTCCACTCTAATACCTTCAATCGGGGCCATTGCTGCTTCTGGGATTAAACTGCGTTATTAAAAAAAAAAAAAGGTTTGCATATCATTATGTAATTGAAGTGGCAAACAAGCATGCAGTTCAGATTGATGTTAAGTGATGACTGCAGCCTATAGACACTTACACAAGACCAAGGTCAAAATGCAGATGCGTTACCACTCCTGAGGCCTAAGGTGTTATGCCTCTGTGCCGGAACATTACCACCTGACCGGAACACGATAGTGCTGAACACTACCATTTAGCGGCAAGTACATTAGGTAATGCGGTGGTGCCCACGCCCACGAGCTCCGTCACTGGAGCTCTACCACCAGTCGAACTGAAAAAAATGTCCCCTTTTTATATAATTGTTTAAGGTGGAGGCATATAGATTAGGTATTGTATATATATTTTTGTACACATCTAAGGAAAACCCAGTATTCATACTAAAAATATCATTTAGGGTGTGAATAGACGATTTTCGTAATCATCATATCCTGTTTTATTTAACTGTTGTCTCGGTCTGTACACATTACGACTTACTTAAATAAAATCAACTATGTAGGTACCACACGAATGACGCACCATCATTTGAGAACTATTCGAGAGATTAACAAATTTTTGTTATTTTCAGGTAAATATTTGTATGAAACATAGTTTTTGGTATTACTACGGAACTGATTGGATTATTGATCATATTATTCTATAATACATACTCATATCTATCATATTGCCACCTTCATTACATTAATAAAAATACTGGTAATAGTGTATCAACATATAAAATGTCACCCAAAGACCAGAGGTCAAATAACCTTAGTCAGGTCAGGATTTTCAACTTCTTAGTTGGTTTTCAACTTCTTACGTAGTTGGTATTAAGGGTAACATTCATAAACCGATTTTACTTTCGGAAAAGGATGCTTAAAATTATCAGTAAATTATGAGTTTTGACAGTTCTAAGCGTACTTTGGTCATATAAAGTAAGGATACCTTGCAGGCTGCGCAAACCTTATTTATAGAAAACTAAAGCATGCCAGTCTCCACTAGTGCTGTTGCAATAGTAATAGTCTATCGATAGTATTGTGATCTATCGTGACCTCGAAAAAACAGTCACACTATAGATAGAACTATCGAAAATATCGACTTGCTGCAATACTATCGATAGTATCGATTGTTAAAAATAAGCAATACTATTGCCAAAGATCAGTAGTATCGATAGTATCGATAGCTTCGACAGTATCGATAGTTTCGATAGTATCGATAGCATCGATAGTTTTGATAGTATCGATAGTATTGATAGTGTTTATAACAATACTATCGATACTATTGATCTTTGGCAATAGTATAGCTCATTTTTAACTAACATCGATACTATCGATAGTATAGATAGTATCGTCAAGGGTCGATTGTTTCGATAGTACTATCGCGCTATCTGACTGTTTTTCGAGGTCAACTATCGATAGCGCAACTAACGATAGTTTAGCAACACTAGTCTCCACTATCAGCAATTAGTAGTACCAAGGGATACAGATCACGTATTTCAAATGAAAAAAAAAACGTAATGGATTTGCTACTGAATGAGTCATTTGCTGACTAAAACATATAAAAACCCTGAAGGACAGTCTGCAGTTGAAATATTACAATGCGGGAAGTGTTGGGACAATGACGTTGTAATTAGTTACGTTTGTTCAGAGTTACCAAAATACATTCAGACAATATAAACTAGATGTTAAGGAAAAGTCTTTAAGTTCTCATTATTTTACAGTTCCTTGTATGGTCTGTTTTTTAGAGTCAATGATATTTCATAAATAATTTCAGTTCTATGATAAATAGGTATCAGCTTCGTTTGCGTGACATTACGTATAATGTAAGAAATCCTTTCTTTTATCAGAATTTGAAACATATAGACACAGCGAACAAAAAGGCGGTTCCGTTTATAAATTGATTTGACAGATATTTAGTATGACGTTTTCAAGTCAGCTGTCATGTTACTATAGGAAAGGCAGAATTATTACTAAGTGTGATAGTTGCCACACGAGAAAAATAGAATAGAATAGTTAATAATTGTATTAAAAAAACTGGAAAATATAGTTATATAGATAACCCAGAGTTAAGTAAACCGTAGGTACTTTTTTCATATATCAACCACGAAAACTCGGTTCAGTGGTTTAAATTGGTCATATGAACTTTAATTTCTTTTTTCAACACTTTAAAGGCACTGGATCTTCAAATATTTTTTTTCCAAATTTCATCCAAATTAGTGTTGTGGTTTACAAACTTTCGCATTTTACAGATGCGTAAATATTAGGGAAATTATGAAATGACCCGTTTGTTTATTAAAGAGATAGGTCAAGACACAAAAAAGAACATAATAATATTTTAGTGGTATTCAGTATTACACAGAAACTTAAATAACTTATAATTTTATTTTAACACACACTTTAAGGAAAAATTAAAAATATATCACGTCACGGTTCCTTCCATCAAACTGGTTTCCTCAATATTAACCGAAATTCAAACGATCATAATAAACCAGTACATATTGTACTTAACAAAATATGATTTGTAAGTATTAGTTAAAAAGAAACTAAGACTAAATTGACATATTGTTACACAATAACGTGTCAATTATTAGACCATGAAAATTACATACAAGCTACACATGTTTTCACCCATACATCCATGGTACGTGGATACTGTAGCTTATAAATATCTACTAGAAAATTATAGTTTAACGGTTCCAATGGGGCGATAGTAAGCACAAAAACGTAACGTGATTTTTGTGTAAGTGTCAGTATTCCGCAGTTTTCTCTTACCATCAATTACAACTGCATGTACGTTAACCACCATAACATCCTTATAAAAAAATTGGGAGACTACCATTTAAGCCACTATCGATTGGAAAATAAGCATTCGTTTACTTCAAATAAAATAATTCACTGTTGATAGAGTCCCAGTATTAGCTCGAGGGTGCAGACACCGCATTAGGTACCTGATCTATCTGGCGCCAAATTTTTATGTTATGGAAGTGGCACACAAGCATGCAGTTCACATTGATGTTAAGTGATGACTGCAGCCTATAGACACCCACACATAGACAAAGGTCAAAATGCAGATGCGTTACCACTCCTGAGGCCTAAAGTGTTACGCCTCTGTGCCGGAAATTACAGGGCCGTACATTACCACCTGACCGGACCTGACGATAGTGCTGAACACTACCATTTAGCGGCAAGCATATTAGGTAATGCGGTGGTGCCTTCGCCCGTGAGCTCCACTGGAACTCTGCCACCAGTAAAAGCCAGGTAATATATAGTTCGTATTAACTATCACAGATACTTAACAACTAAGGCTTGGCGCAAACGGGCAACCGACCACAGCCACCGGTAGCTGACGCGCCCCGGTCCCTCAGTAAAACAAAACTTGTCTTGCATTTCGATAATTTACAAAGATATCCAAAAAGGTTTTTATACATTTTCGGATGAGTTTGTACAACATTTCAAGAACTGATTCGCAAATCTCTTCCTAAGCTTTTACTTTCTCATTTCTATTGCTATATAAATTAAAAGGTAGATCCCAAACAGCGGGACGTAAAAGGATTTCTGATATGAATGTATCAATATCCATTGAAGCTTCGTACTCCATGATGACCCGTGCAAAACTTAGAACTTCCAACGGTTATTGAAATAAAACTATTTTTACGGATTTATCTCGCGTATATTAAACTAAAATGATTTTTAAAATCAACCCGACGTTTCCCATATAAAAAGATTCATCAGTATTTAAGACCCATTAAAAGTAATATTCCATTACAAAATTCTGGCATTTATAAATTAGATTGTGATTGTGGACTCTCATATATTGGTCAAACGAAGAGAGCTGTATCCACCCGCGTTAAAGAGCACATTGCTGATGTCAAAAACCGAAGAACAGGGAGGTCTGCAGTCTGTGAACACATAGCGGATAAGCCGAACCATTACATCCGGTTTGATAAAATTCAAATACTCGCTAGAGAACACAAACCCATTCCACGAATGGTACACGAGGCTATTGAAATTAAAAAACACCCAAATTTCAATAGAGAAGATGGATGGCGATTATCAACATCATGGGATCCCATACTTAGCAAGATTAAATCCCAGCCGCAGCAGTCTGCAAGACCTCAAGATACCATAAGTAATTATTGTGTTAATCCTGAACGCTACGCAAGGCGTTTACGAAATCGATGGAGGTAGCTACATATAATTTTTTCAAACTTCTGTGAGACAAATGTCACCTCAGTCTGCCCGGGACCACGGAAGCTGAAAAGCGACCGAAACGTCGGGTTGATTTTAAAAATCATTTTAGTTTAATATACGCGAGATAAATCCGTAAAAATAGTTTTATTTCAATGAGTGTAGCTCGCGAAAACCTAAGAACATATCATGTTCCAACGGTTAACTGCGCGGGGGGTGGAGTGGTCGCCACTAGTGGCGAGTCGCGGCCACTACTGTAGCGAGTGGCCGCCACGAGCTACACGTGTGCGGCGCGTCTATACAAAATATATGAAAAAGTTTGTTAAGCGACTGTCGCTGGCCACCAGTGGCTGTGGTCGGTGGCCCGTTTGCACCAAGCCTTAGGTCTCAGATGTAGCAACACATTTGAATTTGTTTTCTGGTTTTTGTGTAAATTTCCATAGCCTGCAGTCACTTAACACCATGTCAGCTACAGGCTTGTTTGCCACCTTCGTAACGTAAAAAAATCACAATAGATTCGAGGCGACATTAAAAAAACGTTTGCCTACTTCACAGTCATTAAACAGATATTATTAAGTATTTTATAGTGTATGTACACATACATCACCTGTGAATAAGCGTTTGCATGATGAATTAACGGAAATGGAAATAGTTATTAACTATAACTATTATTAAAATTTGTCGTTCGTTAAATATCATCAAATACATGCATGAGCTGTCGTCGGGAGGTGATGATCTCACTACCCACTAGCGGACGAATTTTCTTATACCGAAAGAGAATTCTTCTACTAGTGCAGTCAGACAACCGGACAAGGGCGGTCAAACCATTTCATTGGAGCGGTAGCGATAACGCAAGATGGCAGCAGCATCTGCGATAAAACTACTTGCCAATCCGTATGCCAAGCGTAGCAATTATTGCGTATCCATTTTCGGGGAGGCTTTGGTCCAGCACGGACCATCTTTAGGATGTTATGATGATGACACGAATGAATCGTAGTTAGGTGCCTATGTAAGTAAAACCATGTAGGTTCCTCCACACTCTCCACTAACGAACTGTGACTGAATAATAGCGGGAAAAATCCTTGAAAATTCCTCTACATCATCGTCATTCAGTCGAAAGAGGTGCTTAACAAAGGCTTACTTTCTTACTGGGCCGCCCTTATCCAGCGATTAACCGTGACTTTCACCACGTCGTCGGTCCACCTCTGGCGGAGCCTGAACACATTTCATCTTACGGTCGGCGGTCGCCACTCAAAAAACCCCTTTCACCTCAACGGCTGTCAGTTCTTCGAACTACGTGTTCCGCCCACTACCACTTGAGTTTCGATATTCGGAGGGCAGCTAGTTTGGTTCTCATGCGGATCTCTCGATTTCTGATTAAATCTTGTAGAGGTAAGAGCCGATAATTTTATCTTGAAGATAAAAATATCATGCAGTTCACATAGGTGGTAATAATACGTAAATAAATAAAAAAAAATCTTATTAAGCGACCCAAGGTTAAAATGCAGATACATTGCCACCCCTCAAGCCTAAGTTGTTTGCCTCTTTGATAGTGAGTACAGCGCCATACATTACTTAATTATACTTTAACTTAATTTTTAACAAAACTAAAATTAAAATACTATGAAAATTTATTTGAAAATAGTCATGGCTTAAACTAGCTCCTCGTGGTCCACTGCAGCCTAAAGACATCTACACAAAACTAGGGGTCAAAATGCAGAAGCGTTGCCTCCCCTGAGACCTAAGCTATTAAATCTCCGTGACAGTTATTACAGGGCTTTACATTACCATCTAAGCGGAACACGATAGTGCTGAATACTACCATTTGGCTTCAGATAGATTAGGTAATGCGGTGGCGCCTACGCCCACAAACTGTAAATTAAAAGGACCTGTAGCACCAGCAAAAGTACGAGTATATTAATAAACTTCATTTTCATTGGGTTAAAACAAAAATTCACCGAAAACTTACTACATTTAGTGATATCCGGAACTGTTCATTTAGTTTTATCGAAGTTTGAAAAATACGTAACATAAAATATAAATACATATTGTATTCATTTCGGAGTCCTTAATATCCTTGCGGGATGGACAGCAGCGTCTAGCGATAAAACTACCGTTACTAGCGATCGCCAATCCGCCTGCCAAGAGTGGCGATTATGGCATATTCTCCCCTTATGACTCACGACACTGTTGTGGGCCTTTGGGGAAGGCTTTCTCCAGCTGTAAACGTCGTTCGGCTGATGATGATGAATATCCTTAGAAATTGGTTAGAAACATCTATTTCAATATGTATTTGTATTATGATTCAGATCTATTAAAAATTCAAATATTGATGTATTCGTATATAAAGGCCTTAACCTTTTACTTTTTAATGTATGTACATGAATAAATATTAAGAAGAAATATTTAATAATATTGCCTAACAAAAAGAATAAATAAATTAAATCACTCTCTCTTAATTGATGATTTACGTATTAAAATGTGTTAAGATTTAAAATAATAATGTATATGAAATGTACGGGGTAGACAAAACAATATGATATTAAATTAAATCACTACTTATATGGAGAATTAAAAATATAGTAAAACCTTAAAAATATTTTTTCAACATTTTTGAAAAAAAAGTTTTTGAAATACCAGCTCATAGCTTAGCCATAAAACACTTGATGCTTAAAATAATGAATACCTACTTAACTCATTTATATAAATACATAGATTTTTGTACATCTGTATATAATAATAATAATATGTAAACGAACAGTAATTTGTGGTACTCAAATTGCTGCAATACCAACAGGTACAGCATCTTGTATAAGTTATTGTATATATTTTGCTGTTAAATTATTTGTTTTATTAATTAATGCTTATGTGCAAAAGGATAAAGTAATGTATGAATATACATATTATGCATATGAATAAAGGACAAGGTATTTGAATAGTAATTAGAAGTATACTCGCAGGACAAAGATATTAATGATTAGAAACATCCAATTCCTTGAACTCAAATGATCGGAGAAAAAAAAACATGAGACCAGACCGTGATTGATTTATATATTATATCAGTCACAATCAGAAATCAAGTATATTTGTACATAAATATCTGGTGAATAATATATAATAATCCATTTATTTCATCAAATATTTTTTCCTTAAATATTTTTCCTCTCTAAAATTTGTCTTCCGGTGGGGATTGAACCTGCAATCTCAGGATAATCAGATTAGCCGTTTTAACACTAAGCTACCGAAAATTCAAATTCTTTTTAATAGAATTTGCAGTTCATTAAATAAACTAAGGTTTATCATATTAGTGATAAAAGGAAAGATAAATTCGACGCGTGGTTTCGGTAGCTTAGTTGTAAAGGGGCTGGACTGGTTGCCGGTTCGATCTTTGCCAGAAGTCAAATTTTTCTTACCATTTTTCTTTAATTTCCAAAAAACACTCGAATGTGTTATCGATAAATATAAATATGACTTTTTGTATATCTTTACTCCACTAATCGATAAATCAATATTTACTTTAACGATGTTTGCAATACCTTGTTGTAATGAGAAATAATATGGGCACAGTGTAAAAAACGTATCGAGTATGGGTAGGATCTATTCACAATTTAATTTCAAATATTAAAGATACAAAAAATGGTCGTAAGGCTGTAGTGAAGTTTTTAGTATTTTGGCAGCAATTGGTTATCTTCAATAACTAAAACAAAAGCCTATTTGTTTATGTTTAAAACTAGCTACCTATCCCGGCTTCGACAGGTGCAATGTAGATTGTTACTGTTAATAAGCTAATTAGCTATTCATATGAAAAACAGAATGATACAATACAAACAAGTATTGTAATTGACTATTAATTTCCTTATGAACAACCTTAAACTATTCTTAGCGAATCATTTTTATAGATGAAACGTTCGACTAAAATCTCTAGAGAGGAAGACAAGTGAACATGTATGTCTGAAGGTCTGGAATCGCTGGATTAGCAAGTAGGAAGTTTCAAGCTGATTTTACTGCTGGTAGAGCTCTAGTGACCGAGCTCGCGGGCGTAGACACCATCACATTACCTAATCTACTTGCCGCTAAATGGTTGTGTTTAGTACTATTAATGCAGTGTTCCGGTTAGGTTGTACGACTCAGTAATTTTCGACACAGACGCATCCTTTGGAGTCGCAACGCATCTAGATTTAAATCTCAGGTTGCATCAAGATGTGGATAGGCTACATTTATTTATTTTTTAATTATAGCCTTTATATTCTGAATTGTTTATTGTAGGTTTTTTAAGTTAAAGTTTATCTCTTAATCTCTTAATTCAGTATGCCTCCTGGCAAAGGCCTCCTCTAGCTTTTTCCACTGGGCTCTATCACGAGCCACTCTCCAGTTCGGACCTGCTGTAAGCCTTAATTCGTCCTCCCATATTCTTTATTGTTTACCTTTAGTTCTTTTGGTATATCTGGGGTACCAGTCTGTGATGATTTTACTCCATTTTTCTTGTTTCTCCCTCAACATGACATGTGTCAACTCCACTTAAGCTGGTCAATTCGGGTTAGAATATCTGTCACTTTTATTGATAGGCTACATTAATAGTTTACATTAATGGTAAGTAAGTAATACTTACAATGAAGAAGAAATTATGATGATGATGACTTAGCTTTGATTGATATCCTTAATTTTAACGTTGCTTATAACATAATACCTATCTACCTCTCTTTAAAATGTAAACACAGTTGGGTACAACAATAATATTTGAATAATTAGTTGTCTCTGAAATACACTATGGGGCTTACCAGATTAAATTGCTTAAATATTTCAGTGTACTTAAATAATTCTTCATTTAACAACAGTGTGATGGTCATTAAAAACCCAGTTTTTTATCCCGTCGACCGAGCAAAATGTGGTCCTTTAATTATTTATTCTAATTTGGTAGAAATAAAGTAGATAAAAAGGTTTTCCGCCCAATCTGAAACTTGGCGTTAGTTAACAGAAATTCCTCTTATAATGATCAAATTCGAAAGAATTGATAGTAAACAGAATGGACAGTTTGTTCATTTTCATGTTTAATAGGTATTAATATATATATTGAAGTATAGAATAAATTTATATCCATCAAATAAAATATTTTCAAATAATAGGTCTCTTTCAGATATTTGAGGCGTTAAACGTCTTAAATTTATAGATGTGTTTTGTGACAGTGAGAGTGTTTTTTACATAAAATCTTTCGCAGAGGAACATAGGTCGAAAACGTTCAATATTATCAAAATTGTGAATCAGGTCTTCGAGTAATTAAATTTAACTTTATATATAATTTTAGATAGATATAGGGTTACCTGTACTTTCCGGCACAGAGGCATAATAACTAACATCCATATTATAAGGCGTAATCTCGACCTTAACTCAACCTCACTCAATGGAATTGGTATTCTTAGTTGTAACTAATAACGTCAACTCAACATTCTGCCTCCGTTTGAGGTAAGAAATCAAATTGTGAAACTCCAAGGTACCTCATGACCTACCTTGAGGTTTCGAGGAGTATTTACATTTACGCCATATTCTTGAGCTCAATTAGTTCTTCGTGTCGGAACTGTCTGGAAATATAATTAAATACCACATTTTTCTATAAAAATGGATTTTCAAGACTTTGTGAATTATCTACATGACAATCCGTACACATGAGTTACTGTCAAAATACAACGTAGAATATGGATTTCGAGGCTTCCTCATAAAGTATCTTACGCTGAGTGTGAGTCAAGCAATATTTCAAGTAACGTCTTAGAATATGGGTGTTAGACCTCAAGAGTGGAAACGCATCATATTGAAATTGGGTAATGCAGTGATGACTACGCTCACGGGTCCTAAAATCTTTACTAGAGCGCTATCACCAGTAAGTGTAAGATTGCCTGAGTGTATAGCCGTAGATTAACTCACTTTAAAACTTGCCACTGCTCTGCTCCTAGCGTGATGTTAATAACGCATAGCCTTTCTTATTTATGTAACCATAATATATTGTTTTTAACCGACTGCTAGTTTCAGAGATGAGCGCATTCAAACAAGCAAGTAACCTCTTCAGCTTTATCATACTGGTATTTATTACTTCCCCAAATACAATAATATTTAATTAATATTGCTTCGTACTATACTTTAACTTAAAACATGATATTACATATTATATATTTCAACACACAAAGAATCGCCTATTTCAACAGAATTCAGAAACCAAACATTCAAGCGAATTTCAAAAATATATTCCACAATTTTTTATTACTATTGAAATAATATTTATATAGGTACTGAGAAATCACTCGCTAGTTCACTTTAAACAAATTTAATCTAACGTTTACAAACGTGAAATGGTTGGTTTCACAAGCATAACTCATTATTTTTATTTTTTACAACTCGTTTTTGTGTCCAACGACCAGTCGCTAGGCAGTTAAGTTTTCACGGACGTGTCCTTTCTGTTTTTCGCGTCATCTCTGTGTGTCAGTACTACCTTGATTGTTTCCCGTGGCGCACAATGGTCACGGTCGGAGCTAGGTATAAAGCCTAATGTCCTACATCACACCATCACTTCACCCCAACACCTCGAACAATGCTGGCACTCACTGGCATATTAGTACTCACTGTCTGTCAGGTAAGATTCAACGTAAATTATGTTTAAGGAAAATTAATATCAGTGATTTTTGTTGTTATACAAATGTAGGTTTTGTGTTTTTATAATAATTAGTGAAGTGAAGATTAGGAAAGAAAAACTTGAATAACGTGATAAGTTTCGAAGAGGATCTGGTGCAGTTCAATTTAACATATTTGTCATATATTATTTTATTGACACCAGCATATAAGCGAGCGATTTAAAGAGATTAAAAGAAAAATGGAAAGAATAAAAAATACTTCGGGCGAGAGAAACCTGCGACTTTCGCATACCTAATTATGAGTTGGTAGACCTCTTTACCACTAACCACTAAGCTACCGAAGCCCGCAATAAAATTATATTATTATTGCGCTCGCGCGACACGCACGTGGCCGTTCATACTCTGATTCAAGTACTATGTTTGAAAACCAACATTCAATTGATACCTACTTACTAACTATTACTAAATCAACAAATCTGTGTTTTTCACTTGAAAAGCTGTAAGTAAACAAAAGCCAAAAATGTTAAAAAGAAGTACGAAATTTTGTGTTTTTTTTAATAGTGTTGGAGTGTGGAGTAATAATAAAAATGTACCAATTTAAAGAAATGGTACAATCTTGGGTCACAAAAATATTCAGTGGAGTTCAGTCTCTCTATAAAATGTTATGATGGATATCTAAATAAAAAGTATTCCATGTATAACAGCTATATATACTCTACCTGTGTACAAAATTTCATCGAAATCTGTCAAGCCACTTTAACATGATTGAGCAACAAACAAACAAACATCCATACCTTCACATTTATGATAGTAGTATTAAATATCAAGGTATCCTTGTCGCCATTTAAGAAGTATCAATTCGTGTCAGTGTGTGAAACATTACATTCATTTATAATGTGGACATTAAGCATAAATTTATTTAAAGACTAGCTGTGCCCGCGACTTCGCCCTCGTGAGTATATATTATGATTGTTCAGTATCTACCCGGACGAAGTTGTGGGCGCAGCTAGTATAAAAGTAGCCTAAGTTACTCCTTATTACATCAGCTATCTGCCAGTGAAAGTCCCGTCAAAATCGGTAAAGCCGTTCCCAAGATTAGCCCCGCCAGACAGACAGACAGACAAAAACTGTAAAAAAATGTTGTTTTGGTATATGTACCGTGTATACATACATATGCATTTAGTAAAAAGCGGTTATTTTTATATTACAAACAGACACAACAATTTTATTTGTTTGTATAGGTAAAACTTTCCACATTCCTGATTGCATTATTTCATTAAGTTCAACAAGTTTGTTGATGCAGCAGACACAAAATTAATACTCGATGTGGTTGGTGGCAAGTTTGATCACTCTGATCTATATAATGGAGAGAAGAGGTGCTCTCAGAAGAGCATTCTACCTAAAGCATTCTAATGCACTTTTGAGATTCGAAAAATTTAGATAAATTATTGGGACACGAACGTAGGTCAAGATAATGTCATGTCAAGATGTACATACAGTACTCAACAATTAATATTGCACATCGAGACGGCGAAAGAGACGCTCGGGTCGTTTCGATTTCGTAGAGCGTTATCCCTGTTGCACACTGCGTACGTAAGCACTGACAGTCCGGTATTGGTCAAAACTGGATCAAAATGGTCGACAAACGTCAAATAAGTACGGTGCGAAAGAGATAACGCTCTACAGACCCGAAATAAGCCGAAGTCTCCTTCCTAGGCTCGATGTACAATATTTATTGTTGAGCACTGTAATTAATTTTATGCATTACGAAAATTTTGGAGCCGTTCAGCCCGTAAACTTGATCGGTTTAACATAAGGTCGTAATTTATAAATATTTATAAGTTCACTTATCAATCTAAACTAATGTTTTACGCTCTTTTGGTTTTAGTATGTCCTGATACAGCAATATCGACCTTAGAGCTAATAGATCGACTTTAAAAGAAACTTGTTAACAAGGATGTTTAGTTTATAGCTGACTTTCAGAAGCTACAACTCTTAAAAACATAGGCAATCAGGTCAAAATTCTGACTGTAGTATTAAAAATAAACAAGACATTGCAAACGACAGAGGGATGTTATAAATAATTTTTTACTAACTTCATAAAGTTGCAAAACAAATCTTCAATTCCTCAGGTTTTAAGTATAAAATTAGATATTGGTTATACTGACAGACACTTGAGGTAGAGAATATGTAATAATACTACGTAAAGAATGGACACTTCGACGTCCTGCCCGGTTTCCCCGCCTAACCCTAACCTCCGCCCCTGTTATGGGCGACGTTTGGTATTCCCTACGTGCTACCCACACAGGTGCACGTGTAAATACACCTCACTGATTGATATCTGTGTAATAGAGACCAAATTAAGCGTTTGTATGGAGGTTAAAAATATATCGTATTGTTTCAGTCCATATTGGCAGATGATGCTCCTCCAAATATTCCAGAGAAGTGCCGAGCACCACCTCAGGATGTGGTAAGTGAAGGACATATTTCTGAAATTGGCCACCACCATCAGTCATGGAACCCTCTTGTGGAGTGTGCCGAGGACTGAGTAGTTGGTAGTCTGTAGTTGTAGTTTTATTTCGACGGTTTTCACTTCACAACTTTAAAGAGGATAGAACTACGAGAGGAAGAAGAGGAAGGAAGAATTTATACGATTTAATCGTATAGCATCTAATTGAGTTTTTAGACAACACCTGTACAAATATTACAAATTTTAACCGTCACACTCCAGTTTCATTCCGACACAGCCTTGTGGTAGACCCCTTCCCCTAGGTTAACAACGGATTCAATCCAGGGAGAGGGCTAGAGGACGGCTACAACATTATCTTAATCTTATCTGACAAACCTTAGATACTAAGGTTAGGTTCCATCACAGTAGTGATCAAAGTTATGTTCTTTGTCAAAGGAGATGTTGCAAAAATGTATGGACCTCCGGCCATGTATTGTACACAATATCATTAACAGGCAAAATCAATATAAAAACGTTTTTTAATGCATATTTTCACTTATTTAGCTTTGTTTGCAGTTACAAAACATTATTTGCAGTTAGAATTGCAACTCAAAACCAACATGGCGATGTCATTTTGACAAATTCCACAAATAATCGATACTAATCGATTTCAAATTTAAAGAAATTCATCGGAATTTCTTTAAATTGATCGATTTGACACATTGTTTTTTTTTTAATATGTGATGCACTAGTAAGATACAGATATCATTAGCTTTGTTTTATCTACATAGGTACTATACTAGTATACATATGGCGGCGATACAGCCTACGCCTAGGCGTAGGCTGTATCGCCGCCATGTTGAACATGGTTGAAAATGATAAAATCGTTGGAATTAAACGTGGTTGTAACTCCAAAAAATATTCTGAATAAACTAATTGAATTTTTTTTTTGGATTCTTCTTCAATTTACCCATTTTTTGAGGACGTGTACGAACCAGAGCCGAGCTCGCAACATCTTCTTTAACAACAACAGGAACATTGAATTTAGCAATGACTGCAAAATGTGATGCACCAGTATTTTTTGACATAGATAAAGTTATCAGGATAGTAAGTGAAATAACAACGTCCGACCGATAACATTTTTTTTATGTAAGCACGGTTTCAAACATTCTCACACTGATTGATTGAGAGACTGCAGCCTATAGACGTCTACACAAAAACCAGAAGTCAAAATGTATATGCGTTGCCACCATAGAGTAACACTGGAGGGGAGTAGCCATATGCAGGCTTTCCCCTCTGTCAAAGTACAAATGGGCCTATACATGTCGCTTGGATGTTTAAATGTGTCCGTGAAATTGTTTCTGTATTTTGTTATAGTCAAGGTGTAAGTTTCGAAGTAATAGACGATTAGGCAAAAAATGACAGACTGTTTTGCATCGGTAATAAACGCTATGGCTACTCCCCTCCGGTCCGCCGCGGTCGGTGGCCCGTGTTGCTCTATGGTTGCCACCCCTGAGACATAAGTTGTTATGTCTCTTTGATAGTTATTAAGGGGCCATACATTACAAAATAGGTATGTGTAATACCGGATATACGTGTTAAATAAAGAACTTTAACACGTGCATGCGATTACAATTAACAGTAAAAGGTAGGATAAATGGTGCGATGAATGTTTTATACCATCTGACAGCAGACCTCTAAAAAGGATATAATGGATGCAGTGTGTTGAGATGTGGTAACCCATTATATCATTTTAATTGCGATGAAGGTCGTTTCTTGAATGCATTTGAATTTAATTATTAAACCACTCTGCTTCTAACTCGTGACGAAATGTTACAGAAGGTAAATAAATAAACAAAGAATTTCCTTACTATTGTTTTTTTAATGCTCATTATATGCTTGCAGGTGAATCCGCATGAATGCTGCAAAATACCGCCGTTTTTCTCGGAGGAGGATCTGAAAAGCTGTGGGTTTGAGAAACCTCAGGAGGGACGCAGATTCCAACCTGGGCCTCCTGATGTATGTATTTAATCAACTTTTTTTAATTTTTTTTATTTATTATTTTTACAATATCCTTGGTATCTAACAGCTTTATAACAATAAATAGACATGTAGATACATGTAACCGGAAGTTACAGAAATGAAGGCCAATTATAAGTTATCACATATAGGATTAGATGTAGGTATTTGAAAGGGTTACAGTAGACGAACAACGATTAAAAAAATACAAAGTTCATTACAAAAAAAACAACAACATTAGGTTATATATTTCTATCAAAATTTTTTTTTATGTATTTTTCTATATAAATATATGTCTGTTTTTAAAATCTAACACGAACGGGTTTTGATGACAAATAACTAGAGTTCTTAAAACCCCTGAACCTCTTGTTGCTATTATTTTAAAGAAAGAATTAAGAGATGTGTTTTTAGCACATAATAAATTATTAATCACAATGGTGCTATGCATTTAAAATGTCGTTGAATGTCTACTAGACCCGGAACATCAGAATCTGGAACACGTTCCAAACCTTTTGGTATTTATAATTGACTAATAAGCAAAACAGAAATTAAAATATTAATAACGCATACATAATCCCCAAAAGTATTAAAAATATGTTTTTTATTATTTTTTTATTTTTTATGTAATGGAAGTGGTAAACAAGCATGCAGTTCACGTTGATGTTAAGTGATGACTGCAGCCTATAGACACCCACACAAAGACTAAGGTCAAAATGCAGATGCGTTACCACTCCTGCAAGTGGCAATGGGCAGGGCACATAGCTCGGAGAACCGATAGCCGCTGGGGCAGAAAGGTTCTCGAGTGAAGACCACGTATCGGCAAGCGCAGCGTGGGACCTCCTGCAAGATGGACCGACGACCTAGTCAAGGCTGCAGGTACCCGTTGGATGCACGTCGCTTCCGATCGGTCGGCATGGAGGTCATTGAGGGAGGCCTATGTTCAGCCGTGGACGTCCTATGGCTGATATGATGATGATGATGAGTGACAAAAATGTCTGCTCTCCTTTTCTTATCCTTGTCTTTTAATTCTGCTGATATAGGTACTTACTTAACTTTCTTCATTCGTTGATGGTTATTTTGTGCGTGATAATGATTAATAACATTTTTTAATTTTTTTTTTATTCACTTAAAAAAATATTTTGTAACTTGTCACGTGATAAGTATTTTTTAAGTTCTAAGATAAAATTATTTTTGAAATCGAATTCACTGACGATCCATAGAAACTACGTGCTAGTTTGTATCATCATTACATTTAAAATCATGTTATTCATTACAGTGTTCAAAACAGAACTGTATAGTCAAGAAACACAATCTAGCAAATGCCGATGGATCGATGAACAAGGATGCCGTAAAAGCTTACTTTGACAAATGGGCAACCACCAACGCAGCATTCAAAGACGCTGTTGAGATAGCCAAAGAAAGATGTGTGAACGTAGATCTACCTGGACCTATTTGCGAGGCAGATAAGATTATCTTTTGTTCCAGTTCCACGTTGTTTGCGGTGAGTGTTCCATATTAATTATCATCAACAATTGTACTATAATATACCTACCTAGAAGCGCGCATGACCCTGCGGCTGGTGTAGATCGTAAGCGATCTACTCGGTTCGGTGGGGCGTGTGATGGGTGACCGCTAGTGGCAAATTAAAATACGCGTTTTCGTACTTCGGAGGGCACGTAAAGCCGTCGGTCTCGGTTGCTATCGACAGATAGCAGTCGTTAAACCTTGTCGGAGGCTTTATGGGCGATTTGAAAACATCCGACAGCGGGTTGGCCACTAACCCCTATCTCCACCAACCCCCATCGGAGCATCGTGGTGGCGTAAGTGGAGCTTACCTCCCATGAGGGGAGAGACTCGTGCCCAGTAGTGGGACGTATCAAGGGTTGTCATTATTATTTATTTATTACATACCCATCTCAAATCTCATTGTGCATTCTCGCAACAAAGCACAAACCAAACATAAAATAGTTCACTTTGCCACAAAGGCAAAAAAAAAATCTTTAAGCCTTTGAAGTGACAACACATATGCATTAAGGTCTCAAGTTTAGTGACTTTATGCTACAGTAATAACTTACCATCAATGTGGACTGCATACTCGCTTGCCACTGTCATGGTCATTTATAAAAAGTACCTACATTCAACACTCCAATCAAAATACGTCCACTGCTGGACAAAGCCTTCCCCAAAGACGCCCACAACAGTGTTGCGCCTCATTTGGCGGCCGGCATTAGAGGACAATATGCCATAATCGCCACGCTTGGCAGGCGATTGTAGTGACGTTTACACTCACATGCGTCTATGTAAAATGACGTGTTCACCAGGAGCCTAATTATCAATATCAATATACATAATATTATAATGACAGGAAATATCGAGTGTTTGTACATTAAATATTTTTACAAAAACTGATAGATATTATTGAAGGGTAACAATAACAATAAAAAATTTGGAATTCTTGTCTGTGTGTCTATCTGTCTGTCTGTCTGGTACGCTATAACTATGAAACTGCTCAACGGATTTTAACGCGGTTTTCACAAGTGGTTTACATTGGTATAATTAGGAGCGTTGTCAAAATTGGTTAAGGGAATAAAAAGTTATCAATTGAAAATTAACTTCAATAATCGTAGAATTTTACAAAATGATTCTTCAGTATCTACGCGGACGAAGTTGTGGTCACAGCTAGTATGAAATGTATGAATAAACTGAAAAGAAATCTTGTTTTAAGAGTTCCAGAATAAGGATGTAACAGTGTTTTATGTATGTAGCAATAATAATTATGATTGTTTTTAATTACAAATTAATTTCAATACTTTTTTATGTTTTTAGGAATGTCCGGTATGGGAAAATAACGACAACTGCAAAAGACTTAAGGACCACATGAACGAATGCAGACCTCCATCACCTTGAATTTTCGAAATAAAATGCACAATCGTAAAATATAAAAGCTAAAAAGTTGTTCCTTGTAAACGTATTACTATCTACTCATTTATATGTAAATAAATATTTACTTTAAATACCATATTTTGATTTTTATTTTATGTTAGGTACATATAAATCGCGCCAGGTAAAAAGAACGCTGGCGGTCAAGCTGCGCAGTAGACGATTTATCGATCTATTTGGTAGTATGAGGTGCGGCGTTTTCAATCTGCCTACCAATACACGAAACCGCAAGCGAAAGCTAGATCAAAAATAAACCAATAGGGCTAGTAGTTTCGTGCTCGAGTGTACCGATGCGCGAACACATCCCTTCTACTTTCTTCCAGCGTTCTTTTTACGTGGCGCGACCTATACCTATAATTACATTTTCATAAGTTTATTATAGGTATGTAATATGTAACCATGGACGAAATATCTATAACACGGGCACAAAGCTAATAACAAAACACTTTGAGAGAATGAAAAAAGACATATTATTATTAAATGTAGATATCCAACACGGATAGATTTTTAACCGGGTGGGTACTTCTCCGTCTGGACGGACGGTAATAAAATAATTTAAAAGGACAGTCGCCTACAAACGTGATAGTCGCATTTCACTATTAAAATTAAATAATTATTATAATGAATGGTATTTTCTTTTATTTACATCTTTTGTTTTTTTATGACAAATCACATTTTTACTAAGCCTGTTTTATTTATCTCTGGTAATTAATCAATTTCCTGGAGATTGCTCAATGCCTAATAATTGGAATTTAGTAATGTGCCCGAAAATGTCAATAGGCTCGCCACCTGTTATAGGGCGAAAATGTAACTGACGAATCTTGGGTATTATCATGTATCCTTGAATACATGCATTTTTTTATGTACCTAAGTGAGATGGCAAACAAGCAAGCAGCTCATATTGATGTTAAACGATAACAGCAGTCGACGTCTACGCAAAAATCAGAGGTCAAAATGCAGATGCGTTGCCACCCCTGAGACCTAAGTTGTTATGTATCTGTGATAGTTATTACGGGGCCATACATTACCATCTAACCAGTACACGATAGTGTTGAACACTACCATTTGGCGCAGATATAGGTAATACGGTGGTGCCTACGACCGCGAGCTCCGTCACTAGAGCTCTACCACCAGAATTTTTCCTCTGCCTACCTCCTCGGGGAATACAGGCGTGAAGTTACGTTGTGTTATTGGTAGGATAATAATATTCAATAATCACTAACACACATGCTAAGTAATAATTCTGTATCAAAGAGAGGTATTATGAAATGAAAATCAAGACCTGTTTCAGTATTTCACGTGTTTTCAAAACAATCGGTCGTAAGAAGGTATCGCTTCTATTTTATTTGTAAGTCAGTGCATTCGCAATTCTGTAGAAGTATCTACGTGCTACAAAATAAAAGTTTTACAAAAAATGTTAAGAATTGTGTTCACAAGTATTGTATTTTTTAATGTCATCGTCCAAGTGAGTGTAGTTCTAGTAATTTTTTCACCGATTGATATTTTTAATTTTAATTCCGTCCTAAGCAAATTAATAAAAATCTAAGTAGCTTAGTATTTTAAAATAAGACGATGATGAATTACGTTAATTTTTCGCTGTACTGTATGAAATAACTGTTATATATTATTAATTTTCGCAATAACATATGCGAGTGAATTTGGCAATTCGAATACTTGTTGGAAATGCGACTCAGTATCTTGTTCGAAGACTAGTATTGAGTTCTTATGTTTTTTGCTCGAAATGCAGCATTCTGATCTATAAGTCAACATCCGTCTTAATAAAGTATTATAATAAAGAAGGATTTTTAATGCTTTTTGAAAAAACTTGACCAGAAGCAAGCCGAAATAGCATTTATTAGAAGGTGCATCATTATCATCGTTACATATTAATAAAGAGCTGGATAACCAAATATAGTTAATACTAGCGGTGCCCGCGACTTCGCGCGCGTGAGAATTTATGATTGTTCAGTATCTATCCGGACGAAGTCGTGGGCGCAGCTAGTATAAAAGTTACTCCTTGTTACATAAGCTATTTGCCAGTGAAAGTCCCGTCAAAATCGGTCTAGCCGTTTCCGAGATTAGCGGGAACAAACAGACAGACAGACAGACAGACAAAAATTGTAAAAAATGTTGTTTTGGTATATGTACCATATATACATACATATGCATATAGTAAAAAGCGGTTATTTTAATATTACAAACAGACACTCCAATTTTATTTATTTGTTTAGATTAGTGGTAGCGTTCCAAGTCTAGAAACCCGAGGGTGTAGTGTTCGGGTTAGATGCATAGCCCCGTAATAAGTAACAGAGACAAGGGGTTGCAAGGCATCTAAATTTTGACTGCATTTTTGTGTTGATGTTTATAGACTGCAATCATCACTTAACATCTATGTGAAATGCATGTATGCATCTTCGTAAGGTACTTACCTACCCAAAAAAATTAAAGGCACATTTTCGTCACATTGACTTAAAGTCCATACTGCAATACATTCATAATATGTTTTCAGATAAAATCACAATATGATAGATTGGCAGTTAAACCAGAAAAATGTTACGGAACTGACGAACTCTTGGTAAGATCATGACCTATTTAGAATGTCTCCTGAGTTCTCCTTGTTTGTTTACGACCTACTGTTGTAATGATATAAATATCACCACCACCTAATACTACCACCTAATAAATGCCACATATCCACCTAATAACTACTTTCCGCTAAATGGCAGTATTCAGCACTATCGTGTGCCGGTCAGGTGGTAATGTATGGCCCTGTGATTTCCGACACAGAAGCACAATACCTTAGACCTCAGGAGCAGAGCATAATTTTTTCTCATTTGAATAAATTGACATAGAAATCTCTTGTTTACGGTAGATGTTTTTAGACTATAGTATTATGAGTACTTATCATCACACATCGGTTTAATTTTTCAGGATAGAAGATGCTGCGTATTTCCACCGTTTTTCAACCGTGAGATTGCTAAAGAGTGTGGCGCTGTATTCTCTGTGGTATACATCAACAACGAAGCTAATGTAACTGGTCTACGAAGAGATGCTATCACTGGTGTAATAAATCTGTACAAAATCATAAACTACATAAGAACCCGTCAAAAAAAGAGTAGCCAATTGAATTGATAGGTGGTCGAGATTGTAGAAGCACTTTGAGTATAGAAGTATAGATTTTATATTTAAAAATAGACGGTAGTCCGTACCCAGGTGTAGGGTACTGACTACTTTCTGTCCATAATGAATTTAAAATGTAGAAAAATTACATTGCATGTCATGACTTCTCCCAGAAGCTATGTTTGCGATGATGACTCCACTTGACAAATTCGTTTGTGATTTTAGGACAGTGCCTGGATTCAATGGTGAACGTAAACTATAGGAGTCCCTTTTTAAGCGGTTCCTACAAATTCAATGTCAATGTAGCTTTTTTCGAAATTTTTGGAGACTTTATTTCGAAATTTTTGGTAGGTAACCAATGCACATCAATCGTTTGTGTATTTGTAAAATCGTTAGGAATTTTCAAGTGCAGTGTCAAATTCAGCCTTTGTTAAATACATATTACTAGAAAGATTCGTATGTTTGGGAGTTTGCAAAGCCGTCTTACAAAATCCCAAAGAAACTGATATTTTTTAAATAAATGGAAAAGCACTAATCCTGAATTCGCAGAAATGATGTCATGTGTTCATCGCACTGCCAGAACATACTCAAATACAGAGTTATATTGTTATTTATTTTACAGTGTGAACATTGGCGATGTATGCTAAACCAATATTCCTTGCTGACTCCTCAAGATATATTGGATGATGACAAATTTTTCTCTCATTTGAATAAATGGACAAGCCTTAATACTGAATTCACAGAAGTGATGCTAAATGCTAAGATTCATTGTAAACAAGTATTACGATTTTACATGCCGCTAAAAGCATGCGAGTTTTTTGAACTGCAATCCTGCCTTCGGAACTATGTAAATGTAGTAAGTTAATTTGATTTCAAAATTAAAAATAATTTTGCTGTGACAGTAAACTTAACTTGTGACAGTAAAGTTAATATATTTTTGATTTTATTTCAGGACTGTCCAAAAATCATTCAATCAAAAGAATGTTATGAATTGAAACAATTCTATGATGAATGCCGTGAATATTTTCTTTAAAATCAGTAAAATAAACAACGGATTCAATTAAATCATCGACTTTATTCTAACATCAAAGTATGTGGATCAATGACATGAGTAATGACAATGTTGCGAGATAACTAACATGGAAATCACTATTACAGACAGTCGACATTATTCTATTAACATCCCTTATAATTACACATTTCATTTTAAAAATTAGTATGGAGGTACGCATAATCCATTCAGCATTGTTTGCGATGGCCAAACTACCTCCATACCAATGCACTAACGAGTAATACTTTCACGGAAATGCGGTTCGCATCATAACTTTCATATATCACACGCGCCAGTGTACCTTATCACTTTCCTTTTAGGAATATCATTAATTAAACTAAACTAACAGTCTTTTCTGATGTTTTCAAGGCAGAAGCCTCGGGTTGTATCTTCCGACATAGAGTATCATTCCGGATGGGTTGTGTCTGACGAAGAAGAGGAACGGTCGATCAAACTTTAAGCGAGCAGGCTGAGCATTTCTTGCCGGTAGACGAGCTTGTCTAGGTCGCAGGTGCAGTGGCAAATGCATAGCATCTCCTACATCATGAGGGTCATGGAATGCTCTCTGGTAGTCCCGCGGCTCGTCCCACCCATGCACCCATCTAGCGGTTCGAGATTTGGATGTCGTTTCCAAGTTCTCAGGGTATTCTTCAATGTGATGTTGCTCTCCAATTACGTCTTCGCCGCATGTCACGAAAGTAGTTGATTGAATCATATCAGACAAATATAAATCTTTAGATGGGCCATTCAGACCGCCTAAGTCAGCGTGTTGAGCATCAAACAAGTCTTTCAAACCCATCCGTTTCAATGTTGATGATACGTTGAATGTGGATTTATGTGAAAATCTGGGGATTTGCAACTCCAAACCTACTCGTGGTAGTAAAGTGCGCAGTAGTCGATTCCATGACGGTGCAGTAGGATTGGAATCTAGCAGTCTCTTTTCAAGAGCCTCTAAATCTTCAGCATGAACCACGTTTCCCTGCTGACCGGGCATAAGGAATAACGTACTGACAATCGAGTTGGTATTTCCTAATGTAGCTGCCGTAGCATCGAGGACTGGATCATAACCGGCTAGGAAGTTACTTCGGTAGACCACTGCCGGCACAGGCACAAGGCGGCGTTGTCGGACATTTGGTGAGACCACAAAGTACATCTCACCATCACGACCTTCTACCGATGAACCGGTACAATCCGTCTGAAATCACATTAAATATTTATTAGCTAATTCCTTATTTAATTTTATGACTAGTGAATCCTAGATTTATTTTTTCTTATTTATTTATATCTATTTTATTTATTCTGAAATTCCTAGATTAATGAATCTACATTTTAAATCTTTGAATTCTTAATCAAGTCATCCCATGAGTATCTAATATTATTATGTAATAAAAAATATTGAAAAACATATTCTAGTAAGTTCAACATAGATAAAAAAATCACAAATTATTTACATGCTAAATATCATCAATCCATCAAGCTTTGTCAGATTATCTTATTCAGAAAATTATCCTAATCTACTGGGGTTAAGATTTTAACTATCATGTCCCCGTTCGTATAGATGCCTAAAGAATTTATCACGATGTCTTTTAGTCTAAGGCCTAATAAATACGCATGCAGTCACATAATGCGGCCCTATAATTACCCGGTAATTTCCGGCATAGAGGCATAACACCTTAGGCCTCAGGAGTGGTAATGCATCTGCATTTTGACCTTGGTCTTTGTGTAAGTGTCTATAGGCTACAGTCATCACTTAACATCAATGTAAACTGCATGCTTGTTTGCCACTTCCACTACATAAAAATAAATATAAATAGTTTTATGTGTTATTGATTGTTTAAGGAAACGGACAAAATAATAAATGGACAGAATAATATTATTCGTGACTAGTTTTTCTCGTTTACTTTTAATCGTTGAAAATTGTTACCTAAATGTTATTCCAGTGTACATCAAACCTATATTACTGTAAAGTTTCATCCAAATCCGTCCAGTAGCATTTTCGTGAAAGAGTAACAAACATCCACTCATATGGATGGCCATACTCATTAACTTAATACTTAGTTAAATTAGTACATAGTAAATAATTAGTAGTTAATTAGCAGTTATTGGTAGTTATTTGTGATATTAGTCGACATTTCAGCCGTTTTTATTTTTTTCTGTTCTGAATTCAACTTCACCACATTACATAAGTAGGTACCATTCGAGGAGTAGAGTAGGTACGACTGGGAGATGCGAAAAAAACTGCAGCTTCTCTGGTACACATGTCAACTGACTGCTTTATTCGTGGACGATTTTATATGTCGACCGTAACTGAAGGAAACGGTAAGAATGAATTCGACTTTTTTTTTATTTTTTATTTTTATGTAATAAAAGTGGCAAACAAGCATGCAGTTCACATTGATGTTAAATGATGACTGCAGCCTATAGACACCCACACAATGACCAGAGGTCAAAATGCAGATGCGCTGCCACTCCTGAGGCCTAAGGTGTTATGACCTCTGTGCCTGAAATTACAGGGCCGTACATTACCACCTGACCGGAACACGATAGTGCTGAACACTACCATTTAGCGGCAAGTATATTAGGTAATGCGGTGGTGCCTACGCCCGCGACCTCCGTTACTGGAGCTCTACCACCAGTAAATATTCTTCGTTATACATTCAATTCAGATGACGACTACTGCAGATCTTATTACTCTTCAGTTCTTATTACTTGCCATGGACAGATTCATAGACTATTATGAATTACTATGATTGTCTACGTATGATGGATACAAATAAAATAAAATATATTTACCTGAAAAATGTTTGTTGAAAAAGCCGCTAAAGGTGGATGCATGACAATAGTATTGGTCTTCATATATTCAGTTATCTTTCCCCAGGTGTACCGTTTGACTAGTAAATTTGTTCTTCGGCGAATAATGTCGCTTATCAGTTTGAAATTGATTTCTTCGACGTGGCCATTATAAAAATGTTGAGCTCTCTCCTTGTAGAAAGTCAATAACTTTCCTTTATTTCTATCACTATAAAGTTCTCTGATAAATGCAGAAATCATCACTCCAGAACCTGGATTAGTATCTATTGAGTCTGATATATTTTTTAATGTAAAATGCGGATTAAATGTAACCATATCATCTAATCTAAGGATTTCATTCATCTCACCAGATGTTGCACCTCTTGCTCCCATAAACATCATAGCTAACATTGAAGTTATAGAATAAGGAGACAAAACAAAGCTGCGTTTTTTGTCAATATTGCTAATCATGTCATTCCAGTATCTAAATGCTAACTCATTGCATAACTCTGTAAATTGGACTATGTCTTCTCCTAAATCTTTAGTCGTAACTTCTAATCCCTGATTCTCTTTGGAAAAATCTAATATTATATTTTTATTTTCAATGCTCTCCGGTGTATAAAATCCTTCAGTTTTATGTTTCTCCTTTAATATTTCATTAGCTTTAGGTGGTGACACAGTAGAAATAAGTTTCCATGAATTATTACGTTCATTGGCCAATTCTTTATCATCAATATTCACCTTTTGTATTTTCTTTTTAAATTCATCTACTTTTGGAAATAATTCTGATTCTTTATTTCCATTTTTCTTATTCTTGCTGTTGTCCAAAAGATTTTTATCACCTCCGTGTGAATTATCTATGACAATATGTTTTAAATCGGATGCTGTAGTTGTCGAATCAATTTTGTTGTAAATTTCGGTTGTTCCTAAAGATTCCTTTTTATCTTGTTTATTCAAAATTAATTTGTTTTGCTGTAATGGTTTAATAGGTGAATTTTTAATATTGTTCACCATTTCGTTTGGTTTAAAGCCTGGCAATTTTTCAGTGAGTTGATTTTTGGTATTTATGACAGAAATTGGTACTAAATTATCTTTATTTTCATTATTTGCATTAGTTTTTTCTGAACTGCCATTAGGGTCCTTTTGTTTTTCGTTATTATAATTTTTTTCAAGTTCTAAATTATTTTCTGTCTTTGACATAATTTCTGATGTATTATTTTCTAAAGAAGTTTCTTTCAAAATGTCAGGTTTTGATTTATTATTATTTTCGGAAGTCGGAAGTTTTTGCGATTCTATGATAGATTCTGGTGGAATGGAATTTACTACCTGTGACAGTAAATTACCCATAGATTCTGAAACTATAGGATCTATTGTAGTTGAAGATAATATGGGAGAATTTATTTTAATACTAGGAGTTTGTACTGTTGTACTATGAGTTGTAGTCGTGATTGAAATTGGAGGTTCTGATGTAGTACTTGTAGAAGAAGTGGTAGAGTGGCTCGTTGATTCGAACTTTTGAATTATCAAAGAATCTGCAATTCCAACTTTTTCTTCGACTTTATCGGTGGAGGTTTTGTTTTCTACGGGATGTGCTTCTAAGGTTGATAGTTTGATAAAATTACCCCCTACATTCGTATTATTATCTTTTGTTTGGCTATCATTTTCAACTCCAGAGGGTATATCGATCTCCAAGTTTTCTTTGCTTTCTAAATCCATATTATTTATCTTCGTGGTATCTAACAAATTAGTAGCAGTTGGTAAAGGAGCATAATTGCCTCCCAAATCTGAAGCTATTTGACTAATACTTTGTGCTACATCGAATAATGGTACAACAGTTTCATCTTTAATGCCATTGTCGTTAGTGCTTATACTGGATGGAGTAGTTTTCTCAATAACAATATTTTGAGCACTCTGAATCGTCACAAACTCTGTGGATGATATGGTAGTAGACGGAGACACCGATTGTGTTGTTATTGTAGTTGAATTGATCTTTTCGTATTCCTGATTGTTACTTGATGAAGTAAGTGATCCTGGTATTGTAGTAGGTTTGTCAGTCATTTCTGAAGAGTGAACTTTGTGAAACGATGTAGTAGGTGAATTGGTCGTAGTAGTCCCTGACTTTGTTGTACTAATTGAATGCAAATGAGACGGTTTCGTCGCTGAAATAGGTCTTCTTGTAGTTTTGTCAGTTATATAAGCAATCGTAGGAACAGCAACCAATGTACTAATTTTCTCGTATTGAATAGTTTTCTGCGTTGTGGTAGCAGCACTAGTTTTCTGTGTTGAATTGAGTAAATTAATAGAGCTGGTTGAAATGGGCTTGGTAGTTGTTGTAGAGCTTATTTTTTCTAGTTTATGAGTAGTGGTGCTGGATTTACGCGTTGTAGATGGTATTGGGCGCCTTGTTGTGCTGACACTATATTTTTCTGGCTGAGCACCAATAGTCACATGAAATTTACTCGTTGTAGTAGAAGGCTTAGCTGTTGTTGAAGCTGCGGTGGGTTTAGCAGTTGTAGTTGTTTTTATTGTCGATGGAACAGGATTAGTAGTTGTTGTCGATGAAACAGGCACAGCTTGTTTTGTTGTTGGAATAAGAGTAGTAGTTTTCGTAGTTGGAGCAAAAGTAGAAGTAGTTGTTTTTGCTGTACTCGTGGTTCTCGGTTTTGGTGTGGTAGTAGTTGTAGTAGTAGTTGTTGTACTGGTTGTGGTAGTTGTAGTAGTCTTAGGAGTTGTTGTTGTTGTGGTGCTTGTTGATGTTGTGGAAATTTTGTCTCTTTTTATAGTATTTTCCATCACAGAATCTTTTTTAATGCCCTCGTAAACTGGCGTACTTGAACTACTTATTTGATGATTGCCTTCTTTACTATTCAAATTGTCATCATTTAAGTTAGAACTAAACTCTATTGTCTCTGTCTCTGGTGTAATAAATGTATCTGAAATTTTATCTGGCACAATGTCAACACCCGTATTTCCAAAAATCGAAGGCAATATTAGACTCCAAGAATCAGATACATCAGGTGTATCTAAAGTTGGTGGCACTTGAGGCTTATTTTTATGGGCTTCCATTTGGGCCTTGAGAACATTTTGTACATTCGTCACTACGTTATGCACTTTCGTGTAAGGTGGCTGACTAAAGTTAAAACCAATTGTTGGTTGGTTATCATTTGCAAAAGTAACTAAACCGTCTGTTTCTTCACCAGCTGCAACGATTGCTTGTATTTCTTCTAAAGTCATAAGTCTCTTTACAAGTTCACCAGATTCATCAAATGTGTAGAACTCATATCTGTCGGGTGTGAGAAGATTGACTGGACTTCCCACTGTGGCTGCACTTGAAGGTGGTCGAATAGTGTTGCCTACAGCATCGGCAACATACGGCAACTTGGAACGCCTGAAAAATGTAAAACAGACGATATTACTATCTAATCTTTTAAATGAACACTGCATGCAATCGGAATATTACGTTTTATTTATATTCTATGATTTCGAGATTCACAATCGTATGGATGTCACTTCTTTCCAAAAATATTTGACATACTTATGGTTTTTGAGATTAATAAATTTGGATATCTCTAACGGATGTGTCCAGAGTCTTTAAATAAACAATGACTAATCCCAACATCCTCATTGTGAGTCAACAAAGTCTCTACATTTAGATATCGCCATCGACGACACAACACGGCTTCGATATCTCATTAAGTTGTCGATAAGGAGGCAGACCGCAGACAGGCGTGAAATAAGCTTATTCTGTTAAAGCGTGGTCTTAGTTACTCGCTACTAAAATCGACTCTTTAGCAATCAAACCTGCTATTATGATAAAAAACTGGACAGTTTGCATATTTTATAATGGACAGCTTGCACATGGTGACATCCAGTCAATAACATTCGTTTTTTTTTTTAATTTAAATACGCTTACACTCACAGCCCCACAGTAGGTATAAACCTGTGTCGTGGGTGCCGTTATATACAAACAACACATACACGAACACCCAGACCCGAAACAAATATCTGTAGCCAAAAATATTACAAATTAGACTATCACTACACGAATAAGGCATTGACGTGCCCGATCGGATTTTTTTGTATATTAGGTACATTAATTTTAATGTTGATTAAAATACTTTCTTGTAGTCATATTATGATGTTTCCGCCAAACCAATAAACTGAATATTAAAAGACGCGCAGGCTGTTATAAAAGGGAATAATATTATTAATAAATACGTGTCTGATGTATTTTTTCCCGGAAATGATAGTAAAATTGTATGATACATTGATATACTATAGCAATGATGAAATGAGAAGTTGATATTATCAAATCGTTCTCACCTCTCTTGATTGTCATCAGCCAACGCACACACGCACGCGGCGGCCAGCAGCACGCTCACACGCACATGCATCCTGACCTCCCATATACCACGTACCACCTGGAACTGAACATAAAGATTGCCTTATAATTTAATTTGTCACGTTTATTTCGTATATATTACACGTATACTTCATAAATATTTTTTTTTGAGAATCGCGCATTTTTCCGCCTCTGTTGTAGATCGCAAGCGATCTACTTGGTTAAGAGATACGGGCGTGGTCAGTGGTATGTATTGTGTGTAATAAGTGACCGCTAGTGGCAAATTTAAAAAAAAATGCGCGTTTCCGGGTTTTGGGGGCACTTTAAGCTGTCGGTCTCGGTTGCTATCGATATATAGCAGTCGTTAAACCTTGTCGGAGGTCGTACGTTGTCGGCGGTTTGAAAACATCCAACAGCGGATTGGCCACTAACCCTTATCTCCACCAACACGCATTGGAGCAGCGTGTTGGAGTAAGCTCCAGGCCTCCCCCCAAGAAGGAGAGTGACTCGTGCCCAGCAGTGGGACGTATCAAGGGTTGCCATTATTATTATTATTTTTTACTTATAAAACACTCGCGTTTACATTCATCACACACATTTTAAAACCTGGTCGTTACGTAGGTAATACTGTTTAAAATGTGTGTGATGTATTTTGTATTTCATTCAAAATGCTTTTATAAATATTACATTATTATAAATATCAAGCTTATAGTAATAAAGAAGCTTTGACAGTTACATATTCTGACCGTCCTCCTAAATAGTTCACTAATGTAATTTGTGCTAAGGAGATATCAGCCTCTATCCCCTTTATATGGCTATGTTTAAATAGCTTTTTTGCTGCTATGAAAGTTGCAAACAAGCATGCAGTTCGCATTGATGTTAAGTGATTACTGCAGCCTTTAGACACCCTCACAAAGATCTGAGGACAAAATGCACCTGCATTGCCACTCCTGAGGCTTAAGATGTAATGCCTCTGTGCCGGAAATTACAGGGCCGTACATTACCACCTGACCGGAACACGATAGTGCTGAACACTACCATTTAGCGGCAAGTATGTTAGGTAATGCGGTGGTGCCTACGCCTGCGAGCTCCGTCGCTGGAGCTCTACCACCAGTAAAAAGCTAAGGTAAGCACCCTTTCAACAATATATTCACGAAATCACAAAAATAAATTTAATGTCTATTGAAATTAGGTTTTTAATAAATAAGTTTAAGTTGGTAACCTACTTTGGTTCACGAACAATAACAGTCGTAATTCAAATAATTAGAAATGTTTTTTTTTTTAGAAATTACCTTAAAATATAAACCAATCGCCCATATCTTCTGTTATAAATTCTGCCGATTCCAATATGAAACGGAACACATTTAATTTTGGTTATAAGACAAATTATTAGACCACCGGGAAAAAAAAATTAATTATAAACAAATCAATGCATTACTCTGGTTAATCTTTGTAATATATATTTTTTATGTTATCTTCCCTTTTAAACGAATAAACAAAACAAACATTAATTTGATTTTGAGCATATTAATTTCGTCAGTAATGTTAATTTACCAATAAAATTTGTGATATCATTATTTTGTATCCGGAAGCTCAATCTAATTAATACCTTTAAACGAGCAATTCTTGTATATATATATATATATATATGGAATCAAGATCTCGAAAACAGCTCCCACGATTTTCTTGAAACTTACGGATTAGGGGTTTTTCGGGTCAAGAAATCGATTTATTTAGGTTCCAGGTCCAAGAAAAGCTCGGTTCCAAGTTAATAATAAATTTTCTTCATAGCCGACGACTAACGCCATCTATTGATGAATAGAAGAACCATTAGTCTACGGAGCGAAGCTCGGTCAACCAGGTACTAATAATTATGAGCACTGTTAGTGGCTGGTCTGATAAACATGTAAGAAATTATGTACGTAGATATATAACGTTTTGGCGGTTTTTTTTTTTCAAGTTATGGTGTTAAGTGACCGAGTTTCGATTATAAGATTTTTTTTAGATCGGACTTATGTAGGCGGCCTTTCTCGAGACGGCACTAGTCTACTTCACCGGGCAATCGGCGAGCGCAGAAGGCGCTCCAGCCTAAAGCCAATTATAAGAATGCAGTCAACGTGGATCATAAAAAGTATTAAAGGTAAAGGTAAAGGTATACCAACCTTTACTTTTTACCTGTCGAATGGGTAATCCCTACTTAATATTATAAATGCGAAAGTAACTCTGTCTGTCTGTCTGTTACCTTTTCAAGTCCAAACGACGGAACCGATTTTAATGAAAATCGGTACAGACATAGAGCTGACTTTGAGAAAGAACATAGGCTACTTTTCGACATCCACGCGGGCGAAGCCGCGGACAACAGCTAGTGTAAATATAAAATAAATATACTATGATGGATGAGCGTGGAAAAAAAAAGCGTCTCCACTTTACGTGCAGGGGACCTCCCGTAGGGTACCTACCCAAAAATATTTTTCAAAATATTATTGCTCTACTTTCTCCGCCTAGCTAATGAAATAAAAGCTTTGTATATTCGTGCTAAATTACAGCATTCTAGTGCTAATAGTCTACGAGCTTAGCTGTGCGTAGCTAAGGTGAGGACGGGCCGATAGCATATGGCGAAACTATAAGGTTTCCTCGTAGACTACAAAACCCTAAAAACCAAGATTTTGAATTAGAAATTACCAAACCTGACCGGAACACGATAGCGCTGAATACTTACTACCATTTAGCGCCAAACAGGTATATTGGGTTGTTACCCAATACTAACATGGTGGTCTGGTGGTGCTTACGCCCGCGCGCTCCTTTCCTGGAGCTCTACTATCAGTAAAACTATAGGTACCTTTTAAAATTATATATTGAACTGTTCAAGCATATAGTATAAAACTGTATAATATAATAAACATATTATTAAAAGTGAAGTGAACGAATCGTACAACAATTAATCATCCAACCTTTCTTAAATTAATTTTAATAGTAATACACACTTCATATTAAGAGTTGTAACACATTTAAACTTGTAGCTGTACAACTGCTATTTCGAACCTTAAAAATGTGGTAATCATTTAACTGATGAAGTAAAAAATGGTATGAATTCTACCAGAACATGTTATCCAATTAAAAGGTCTGACTTTCACCCAATACCTTACTATAGTATATTTTTAAAATAAATAAAGTCAAGTGACATGTTTAAAAAAATATGAACAATTGACCCACATACTGTCGGTTAACTTTAATAAAATCTCAACTTACATATCTATAAATTAAATTTATAATTTCGTTTAATTTGAACTTTCTAAAATAAAATGTAGACAATTTTCAAGAACTACGAGTATTTTAGTTTACTGGCGATAAAAGTCAACACACATTTAATGCTATTAACTTTGTAGAAATGGAACAAAACAATTTTTACCGCGTGATTATGATCTTTAACGTTTTTTAAGTGGTTCAAAGTTTGACAATATAAAAAGAAAGAGTTGTGATACTTTTTAAGATAAGATTCCTCAACAATCTAGGGAAAAGGACAGTAATTGCATGGAACAGACATTTAGAAAAATAGAAAAAAATATATAATGAACGTTTTGCTTCATAATTTCAGCCAAAAGACGTCCACTGCTGAACAAAGGCCTCTCCCAAAGAATGCCACAACGAACAGTCCTAGGCCGCCCTCATCTAGCAATTGCCCGCGACCTTCACCAGGTCGTCGGTCCATCTTGTGGGAGGCCCGTCTACGCTTCGTTTTCCGGTACGCGGTTGGTTGTAAAATGTTTGATTAATTATTATCTCTATTGGTTGTAGAGCTCCAGTGACGGAGCTCGCGGGCGTAGGCACCACCGCATTACCTAATATACTTGCCGCTAAATGGTAGTGTTCAGCACTATCGTGTTCCGGTCAGGTGGTAATGTACGGCCCTGTAATTTTCGGCACAGAGGCATAACACCTAATGCCTCAGGAGTGGCAGCGCATCTGCATTTTGACCTCTGGTCATTGTGTGGGTGTCTATAGGCTGCAGTCTTCACTTAACATGAATGTGAACTGCATGCTTGTTTGCCACTTTTATTACACAAAAAAAATCTATGTACCACCAAATGGTAGTGTTCAGCACCATCGTGTTACAGTTAGATGGTAATATATGGCCCCGTAATAACCATCACAGACACATAACAACTAAGGTCTCAGGGGTGGCAACGCATCTGCATTTTGACTTCTGGTCATTGTGTAACTGTTTATTAGGCTGCAGATATCAATGTGAACTGCATACTTGCTAACCACCTTCATTATATAAAAAAAAAGGAAATAATAATTATTACCTGTTTTCATAAATTCACAAGCCATTTTGGACCAATCTGAGCCCTTTGTAATTATTTAGTTCTTAATCAGATATTTTAGGCTTCGTAGGTCAAGTGGAACCGAATATGTAACTCGTAACTTAGCGTTTTTTTTTCCTCTATATCTCTTATCGAATAAATTTATATGTGATCCTTTTATCTCATCTAAATTCTGATACTGCCGACGCTAAATATGGTATCTAATAATGATAAAATACACAGCTTCCATTGCATTCATTATAAAAAAAAATACATTATTTTCAAAAGAGTAAACCTTATCTTCAACAACATTATAAAATCTATTGATATATAAATAAAAAGCAGTGTAAAATTACAAGAAACTAGCTATACTAGTACATCGGTCATTGTCACAAGTAGAACTAGTTTGAAGTGCAGCTCTTTTTACGCTATCATTAATTTACTTGTTCGTCTTCAACATAGTCCTGATCTATGTTAATGTTTGCAAACTTGTGGAGAGCTTTGAAATATTTATTTTTCGCTCCAACTCTCTTGGGATAATCTGCAGACAAGTTTTGTTAGAGTTTTGATGACGAACGCGAATGAAATTCAAAATATCAGAACGACACACATTCGAAATCTATTTTTTTTTAAGTAATAAAAGTGACAAACAAGGATGCAGTTCACATTGATGTTAAGTGATGACTGCAGCCTATAGACACCCATACAAAGACCAGAGGTCAAAATGCAAATGCGTTACCACTTCTGAGGCCTAAGGTGTTATGCCTCTGTGCCGAAAATTACAGCGCTGTACATTGCCACCTGACCGGAACACGATGGTGCTGAAAACTACCATTTAGCGGCAAGTATATTAGGTAATGCTGTGGTGTCTACGACCAAGAGCTCCGTGACTGAAACTCTACCACCAATAAAATAGATAAAGAAAGATACAGTATTTAAATTGTAGTCAATAGTATTTCACTTTGAATAAGTGATATTAACATTGAGTTACGCTATACCCAAAAAGTAACAAAGGTCTTCGAAATATATAATAAGACGCATTTGACTTTACACACTTTTAATGTCGTAATACTACACTGGAGTCCTAGGTTGGATTCCCGGGGGCTATCAGAGATAAAGTTATAAAATCCTCTATCTCCGGTTCTATTGCGATATTTCGATTTTCTGGAAGTATCTCAGTACCTCGGGGTTTGTGCCCGGAGCTTTGATTATATACACGTCTAGATGGAGCGTCGCCTTACAAACGCTGCAAAAACAATATCCCAATTCGAAAATCCTTGTGTGCGTGTAACACACACTAGTATGTATATTTTATTCGCTTTACACACACTACTCAACTGGTGAAAATGTTACTTGCTTATGAAATTTCCCCTAAAAATAGGGAAAATTAACTTAAGTCGAGTTAAATTTTTTCATAATGTGTGACATAATAATATTACGATATTCGTCGGGTCGTCTCACAGTAGCTTTAGTTATTCGTTTTAAATCATTTTTAAGTTTTTGTTTGTATTGGTACGTGTATTAGCTTAAGTTATTCGTTGTTAGTTATTTGTTCTTAGTGTAAATTAAAATCAAAATCTGGAATTGATCCACTAGTTGGAAATTTACAAACCCAGAAACAGATACACACGTCAAACTTAGAACACCCCTCATTTTCCTTCGGGGGTTATTAAAATAATGTTATTAAAATAAATATAGGTATATTAAACATATATTTTATACATATAGATTTGATTTTGTAACTTCATATTTCTCTGGGAAGATTTTAAATCAAAAACTGGCAACACAGTAAACATGGCGTTCAATGAATCGTACAAATGCGACGTAAAATTAAATATTGTTGATTTAATTCTGGGATACATTTAGGACTATGGAATGTGTAGTTACCGATAATAAGAAATGTTTTTAGATGTTTTCATTCTTCTTTTGTAATTTCGGAACACTTTAATAGCGCAAATCGTCATAATGAAAGCATAGACGTGGACGTGTTTACGTTACAATGACAGTATCGCTACTGAGCGAGCGGAACGAAGTTATGAGCTAACAGTTAACTGATATTTTTTTGGACGCTTATGAACTTAGATGCTCCATCTAGACGTGTATATAATCAAAGGCCCGGAGACATCAACAGACTCGCCATCTGTCGACACATGAGCCAAAACATAACCGGCGAGGGTGTTTGTATTTATTTTATTATTAGATATGCTTGAATGCATGCATTCACCTCTGCCTACCCCTTGGGAGATTACAGGCGTAAGGTTATATTTTGTTAAAATAAAAAAAGTTCATCAGTTCATAACGGAAAAAATTAAAAACTATCAATTTAGGTACATCGTAAAGCTACGAATAAGTTTACTTTTTTTACATTATGCAAAAACAGTGTAAAATCTGCAGGAATATTTGAAAATGGTATGGTATAAAAATGGTAGTCAAAATTTTGTTATATATACAATAGACAAAAGGAGAACTTATGAAATCCATTATCATAAATTAGGTAAACAGTTATTCAAAATCTAAACGTTGTGAATAGTTCCATCATATCTTCCATTAGATATAATTCGTCGTATCAATGGGGCGCCAGCACAGTGCCGTTGTGTTTTGACAAGTTGTTTGCGGATACTGGCACACTTGACACTCGGCCACGCGTTTAAACGGGTCAGTCAACTCGTGCGCATGTTTTGTGCTATAAGCCTCGTTCACACTGCAATAAGTAAACGAACAAGTAGCACTCAAATATTTACTTTTGTAACTTCACGCGTTGTTGGTAATGTGGAATGAGTGTATGGCACATACTATTTGCTAAAGGAGTTTGAGAAGCGCATTTATAGTAAAGATTTAGCTCCAGTCAAGTCCAGTCGTAAACTATTGCATGAACGCGAAGTTTCTGTCTAAATAATGTACCTATTACAGCTTTCAATACGAAAATAACTTATGGCAAACAAAAGTTTTATTTAGTTGGTAGTGCAATACCAGGAATTACTTCAATTAAATCATTTTCCAACTTTTTCTTTTTACTATTTGCATTCAAAAATAATTTAAAGAATTATTTCTGAATGAAAATCGTAAAGATGAAACTACGATTATATACAATAACAATTAAGGCGACGGGACGTGGCGACCCACCGCATACCTACAAACGGATAGGAATTCTACCGCTACTATAGTCAGTCAACCCAATAGTGGCTGTCAAAGCTTTTGTACAGTAGTGAATGTGCACGATTCCTTTTTAACCCTTGGATAAAGTAATTTTATCATCATCATCGTTTTTTCGGCCGAAAGACATCTATTGCACAAAAGCCTTCTCTAAAGGCTGCCACCACGAACGGTCCTGGTCCACCTTCATCCAGGCGATAGTACGCAACCCTCATCAGGTATCTCATGGTGGGCCTTCCTACAATTCGTCTACCGGTCGCGGTCGCCATTCGAGAACGGTGCTGCCAACAGCCGTCGCGTCGGAGATGTCTACCCTGCTTACTGGCACTGAGATTTCCCTATTCGGTGGGCTATGTCGGCTTCTTTAGTTCTCATGCAGATCTCTTCATTTCTAATTCGATCTCGCAGGGAAACTCCAGGCAGGGAAACTCGCAGCTCTCCCAATTCTCTGCGCGATCTTGCTTTTTCTTATGAGGCCCATATTAAGCCACATTTCAGTTCCGTATGTCACCATTTTAAAGTAATTTTATCGCACATTAATTGAAGCGCGCATGGCCCAGCGGCTGGTGTAGATCGTAAGCAATCTGCTCGGTTAAGCACTACGGGCGCGGTTGGGTAGTGTGATGGGTGACCGCTAGTGGCAAATTAAATGCGCGTTTCCGTGCTTCGGAGGGCACGTTAAGCCGTCGGTCCCGGTTGCTATCGATGGATAGCAGTCGTTAAACCTTGTCGGAAGCCTTATGGGCGGTTTGAAAACATCCGACAGTAGGTTGGCCACTAACCCACCCACCTCCACCAATCCGCATTGGAGCAGCGTGGTGGAGTTAGCTCCAGGCCTCCCCCCAAAAAAAAGGGGAGAGACTCGTGCCCAGCAGTGGGACGTATAATGGGTTGCCATTATTATTCCACTTATTTATTTATTATTATTATGTCACCATTTGGAGAACATAAAGTTATTTAAAACTCTCTTAAGATAAACTGGCAGCATACTCAGTGACAATGTTGCTTGACGAACGAACGGCATCGCACGCTTCGGTGGACACTAACAATCATCTCACCGTTAGCGAAGCGGCTGGCGCCGGTGCATGGGAACATGGCTGTGATGTAACGGTGATGCTTCTCGCTGACATTGTATGGAATGTATTTGCATGGGGACCTTTTTTCTTACAATATAATTCTTCGTCAGAAAGCAGATTTTTAAAAAAATTGATTCACAATTCACAAGAATCTGTTGTGGAACGTCACACAATTAAAATTAAATTTTATTTAATTTACAAAATTGTATAATGTAAAAAACCTTACTGCGGTTAAAACAAAATTACAGTAGCAGTTTTGGTTTAGTATAGGAATGACTGAATCGAGAAATGACAACATAGTCTAAGATTCATCGATTCTTGGAATGTACAATTCTATAAATGACTGATCTTCGAGATGACCGATTCTACAAATGACTGATTTTACAAATTACCGATTCCAAAAGTGACCGATTCTACAAATGACCGATTTCACAAATGACCGATTCCACAAATGAATGATTTCTTAAAATTTTGTTGCTATTTTATGTAGAATGCACAGATTTATAGAATGTCTCTTTCACTATTATAAAAACTGATAACAAAATGTCTAGGAAAAGAAAAAGAGACATTCTATGTCATTATTATACTCGCGTATTTCTTATTTTAATGAAGACGTACAAAAATGTTGAATGTAATATATTTAATAATTCTAATAAGCATTTAGTTAATTTTTAAATTACAATATAAATAAACGAAAAATCGACGACCTATCGATCATGATGAAAAACAGAGATCAAAATGTAACCAAACAATGATGTCTTCACTAACGTTATGTATGGCCCCGTAATACATATCACAGAGACATAAGAATAATATCTGACATACAGGTTGACTTTTTAACAATGTCTTGTTTAACAAAACATATTCAGGCTCTCTAAACGCTACCCACCCTACAAGGTTTTATAAAACATTTGACCGCTTGATCACATGGGTACCTTATGTAATGGTAATAAAAGCGAAATTTTGGATAAGCGAATAGTTTCGTGACTGTGCATATCATAAGTCTTATACATGGCTTCTTACATGTAAATATTAACACACGTGTCACAACTACCCCCTACACAGCACCCTTTTAGACTGAAAATACGACTGTTTTACATTCCTCATAAAAGTAAACAAAATAAGAATATTGCTCAGACCTACCGTTACTAATTTATTCATAAGCGAGCTTCCCCGTCAAATAACTTTGAGACGTCTTTTTATTTACACGATCTAGTTTATTTATGACAATGTAGTTTCTTGTCGCTGAGAATATGTTTTGTATCAAAACATGTTAACTATTTACCTACGTTACTATATAACTATTTATATTACCAAAGATAAGCGACATAACCGTCAAGTGTGTTTTTACTGGTGAGCTCCAGTGACGGAGCTCGCGGGCGTAGGCACCACCGCATTACCCAATATACTTGCCGCCAAATGGTAATGTTCAGCACTATCGTGTTCCGGTTAGGTGGTAATGTACGGCCCTGTAATATCCGGCACAGAGGCATAACACCTTAGACCTCAGGAGTGGCAACGCATCTGCATTTTGACCTCTGGTCATTGTGTCTATAGGCTGCAGTCATCACTTAACATCAATGTGAACTGCACGCTTGTTTGCCACTTTTATTATAATATATATAAAAAAAATTGTACTGTACTTCATGAGTATACTTAATTATGAAACGAATTTTGTGACCCATATAAAAGATGACCCCGAACATACTAAAATGACACCTCATCAAAATCCCGATATTACCTTAACAATTTTAAAAGTGGTTATCGTAAGCTAAACACAAAAAAAAAGAAATTAATTTAATAGTATTATGTTTCTTTTAATTCAAAGCCCTTTCTGTACCTAGGGAATAAACAGCGAGTTTTAGCGACAGGGATGAAAGTTCGAACTTTCGGTGTGGATAGAAGATAAAACAAGGTACCAACAAATCTTCACATTGGTTTATTTACAAAAAAATCCCCTTATCGTAATGAGATAGATATTAACTAAAATTATAATTACAGTCTTTAGATAATTAAATAAAAATAATTAAGATGCGTAAATTTAATGGCCCGTAACCTCAGCCCGTAACGTTAAAGTTCTTCAACCTTCAGACTTGAATTTACAATGGATATTTTACGTTGTGATAAGGTAAATGGAGCAAATAGGAATTCTAATATCAAATTATTTTTCTATAGATCAGGAAATGAAAAACTTACACTAAAAATCAGAATTAGTGAACCGATTCTTATGATACCATTCAAGGTGGTGTCCCAAACATAACCCAATAACATCAACGTACCTATACTTTTCTTGATTTTATTCTTGTTTATCAAAAATATTAACAACTTTGTTTACATACTTATAATTACAATTATCGATATCAGTAGTAATAAACATAATAATAATATACATTATTAATGATTCAAAGTCGTTCCATATATATTTTTTTACAAAATGTAATCACGGTATTTCATTACGTATATAAAATAAACTAATAAGCCCCGATAAGGTTTCAACGTGAAATTAATTAGCAATCTTTCTTATTCTCTGCCTTTAATGAGATAAAAGTTTGGGACGTTCACAATCCGCGTTCGGAATAAATGATTATTTTCCAAACTTCCATCAAAAAGTTTTTGTCTCGTCTTTGGAGCTCAACATAAAAGCCCTACTCTAATTAATATTTAACGTGCATTGTATACGAAACAAGATATCTAGGGTATAATTTTTAACAAAAACAAATAATTAAAATACTTATTCGTATTCGTATCTACTTCAATTTTCCTACTGCTTGGTGGAACTCCAGTATCGCAGATTGAAGGCGTTGGGACCATCGCATTACTTGCCGCTGAATGGTAATTTTTTTAATCAGGTGATAAGGTGTGGCGGGCCGGGTGGTGGGTGAGAGAGGCGAGGAAGCGACGCCTGTACATAGTCGTGACACGTGAGATTCGTGTGCAGCGTGTGCTAAAGTGGGAACGGTGAACCACGTTGTCAAACAAATTAACCCATGCGTCGCGTGCCCTTACACAGCATGCGCTTCGGTGGGTCTGCGGCTTTAAGCCGACGCTGACAGTAAGTTATTACTGCAGAGAATGGACACTTTGAAAAAAAAACAAAGACTCAACTGATGTGCCAGTAGAGGCTATAAATAACGGCGAACACTTCCGTTTAGCGGAGGATGTATGTACAAGTGTAAATGTGACAAATGAAAAAAATCTGTACCTACAATGGACATCAACTTTAATTAACTACATGATTTTAAGACTTGATACGCTCTCAAACATAAATCTCTTTAAAAAACTAGTTTGAAAAGGGAATTGTGGCATAAATCATACCTACTGCATTTTTATGATTGAGCAACGAAGCTACGAGTGGAAGGAAAGTTTAAGTTATCCTTAAGTAGATAGCGAGTCCAGAAGTTCATATTACGAGTAAGTTAAACTACGTATTTTAGTCTAATGTTACTTAGTTTACTTATAAATATTATTTCCTTAAAATATAACAATTTTGTTACAAAGAAAGAGGGGATATTTGGTATCGATCGTCGATGGTGGTATCACTTTAAATTTTTAAATGAATGTAGTTCTTCTGTCCAATATATTCATTCGTAGAATGCCGGCCATACATGGCGTTATACTTGCGAAAAAGACTTCCCACAAGTGAACAGTTACGTGTGTAGCAATCTTGTGGTGATCGCTTTCAAAAATCGAAGTGAACTTCTGCATTTCTAGATTATAATTAATGGCCGAATACTCAAACGTCACTTTATTTAAAGCAACCCTAAAATTTGCGCTATCTCTATCGTTTGAACGTGTTTTATAAAGACAGAAGACTTTTAAGTCCCACTTAGATTTGAGTGACGTTTGAGTATTTGGCCGTAAGTGTGGCAAGATACGATACCTAAGCGTAGTCCTTTGACATGTGGTCAAATGACTACTATGGTTGAAGAATTTCGACCACCGAGAAATCACCATTTGAAATTTAATGATGAAATATCAAATCAAATAACAAATGTGCCACAATCCGATAAAATAGTGTGTGTAATGCCGACAAAGATCAAAAGCAACGATGGAAATCAAGTATCAAAGATCGCATAACAAAACGAGCTTATATCACGTAACGACGATCGTGATAGCGTGACACTGATAGCGTGCGCCGTGATAGCCGTGATAACATCACTCAGATGATCAATTACGTCACGTTTCATAAGCTAATTTTATGAGCGACTAGACGACGTGTTAGGTAATACATTGAGATAAAGACATTATACGTGAAATCTTGAAAATTTGTCACGTCATGTACCTCTAACTAACTCGGCAGTGCGATTTTTTATAAACTTGTGTCAAAAGGTTTAAATCTTAAAATGTGTCAGTTTTAAAGAGCCTTATAATTATCACACCATGATCTTTATAAGTACCTACAGTCACAGCATAGCTCATACACACATTTATTCTGAGTTGCAAGCTCATACTGGACTTCTTTCTCTCTTCATCTTCGATCAAAGATATTATATCACTTCTTCTATATTGTCTTACTTTTGTGACAAGAATTTACTCTTCACGCTTTTTACTACAGAATAGGTACATGTGTTTTTTTGTAAATATGTAATATGCAATACCTAATAATTTAATTTTTAACACGCTTTTATAAGCTTGGGTTGTATCTATGTAAAAGTAGTAAAAAGGGGCGTGCCCAGCAATGGGGCGTATAATGGGTCGCCATTATTATTTATTATTATTTTGTATGTAACGGAGTCTGTAAGCTTTATATTCACCGGTTTCTAGAAATTTTATTAATTTGAAACTTTGCATAGATACGTATCATGGACCGATGACAATGCAAAAATTCGAACAACAATATGGGTACGCGCTGTATTCTCAAGTGTTTTGCTTCAAAGTGTTGATTTCCCAAATTCCAATCGATATACCTTTATATAAAATCTCATCAGCTCAACGTTTTTTCTTCCAATTTAATAAACGTTTAGATATAAAAAAACTGAAGAGGATTACTATCTCAACCAAGTAATATCTTCCATTATAGGCCTCATCAATCATACTGCGTTAGACCTGCTTATCCATTCAATCGCCAGCCGAGACCTTGACTCAAATAAAGTAATCCAGAACCTGTCCGTTACTATGACGACCCAATAAACAACGAAACTCTCCGTAGTCTCACTGAAAGTAAGCGTAAAGGTAACGGTACCGGATGGCTCGACATGACAACGGAGGTCGACGAACTGACCGTTTTCTTATGTTTGCGGAAAAAATATAATTGTACTTACTGTTTACTTCGTTTTGTTGGAGCCCTAGATCATTTTATGGTGGTTCTCAATCCCAGAATGCGCTTTTAAATAAAGTGTAAATTATTCAAGAGAATTGAATTTGTGGATGAACTTGAGTGTATATGCGTCAATGTAATACTTCTACTGACAGATTATACGAGTAGTTATCTCCCGTTAGCTCCGATAGCTCGGTTAAGCACTACGGGCGCGGTCGGGTAGTGTGATGGGTGACCGCTAGTGGCAAATTAAATGCGCGTTTCCGTGCTTCGGAGGGCACGTTAAGCCGTCGGTCCCGGTTGCTATCGACAGATAGCAGTCGTTAAACCTTGTCGGAGGCCTTATGGGCGGTTTGAAAACATCCGACAGCGGGTTGGCCACTAACCCACCCACCTCCACCAATCCGCATTGGAGCAGCGTGCTGGAGTAAGCTCCAGGCCTCCCCCCAAAAAGGGGAGAGACTCGTGCCCAGCAGTGGGACGTATAATGGGTTGCCATTATTATTATTATATATATATCTCCCGTGCCTCTTCTACGTCAACATCACTCTCTCCATACATGCAAGCCAAATCCAAGGACTCGTATCAGCCTTTTGACAGAACTTGACCTATTTGATGACGATGAGTTAATTGCCGCAGAATATACATTTTGCTGTCTCATATTAAAATCACTGCATCTGTACTGTACTGTAATCTTGTATTTTTTTGTATATGTCCATGAGTTCTTAGTATCAGCATCAATGAAGACAAGGTTTCAATTTTCAATTGTACTCAAATGTATTTCGTCAGAGAAACTCAGAACATTGTCAATATAGGTATGTACGGTTAATTACTGCTGTTGTGTTTAGTTAGACATACCCCCTTATTCATAAACGTATTATAGCTAAAGTGTTGCTAATCTCTCCTTTGTCCTTTTCTATCCTGCATATTTGACAATGCAACTGACAAAGACAAAGCATTCTATAGCTAAAACGTATCTAATGTACGTTTATGAATAAGGGGGTAAATGTTTAAAATTGATTTGGTTCATTTTTATATTAATTTAATAGATAAATATAGGCTATTTAACCTGGTACTTACTGGTGGTAGAGTTCCAGTGACGGAGCTCGCGGGCGTAGGCACCACCGCTTTACCTAATATACTTGCCGCTAAATGGTAGTGTTCAGTATGTATGGCCTTGCAATTTCCGGCAGAGAGGCATAACACCTTATGCCACAAGAGTGGTAACGCATCTGCATTTTGACCTTGGTCCTTGTGTCGGTGTCTATAGGCTGCAGACATCACTTAACATCAATGTGAACTGCATGCTTGTTTGCCTCGCATCGCATTTTTTTTTTCCAATCGTGCCAAAAGAATTAAAACTTCAATAAATTTATTCCTTACAGTTCAGCACCAAAAGTGACGTTAACCTCAATGTGGAAACACCCCATCTTCTTGGCATTTAAACTTGGAAAGCCAAAGGGAGCCATTTCAAAGCATTGGGATCGCTACACAGTGACGTCATAGCACGTATGGAGCACACAGCCTCCGGACATTTCAGTCAAGAATGTCTAGATATTGAAAAGCTAGAACTAAATACTGTTAGCTTCTGTAGTAAGATGTGAATATATATTGTAGATCTTTAGATAGGGAAGACTTACTTGAAGATTTGCTTGTAGGTATTTATAACAGTTTAAATGTAACCCATATTGATTTTTTTAAACAAAATAACAATTCTCGTCTTAATGAAGAATGAAGAATTTGATTTTTTTAATGTAATGAAGGTGGCAATATTTCACATGGATATTAGGTGATAACTGCAGCCTATAGACATCTACATAAAAACCAGAGGTCAAAATGCAGATGCGTAATCACGTCACTCCTGAGACCTTAGCTGTTTCGTTGATAGTTATTACGGGGCTAAACATTAGCATCTAGAACATGATAGTGCTGAAAACCAGAACCGAACGAAAACATGAAACAGAAACCAGTGGGGTGGCAGAGAAAATGAAGTGCGGGAGGAATGTAAAACTCAGATTTTTGGTGCTTTTCTCTCCCCGCCTCCCCCGTGAGGGCTATGTGATGAAAAGACGTACAACTTTAGGGGAATATAAATGAATTGTATATATGTATTACGGAACATCACTTAAAGACAGCTCAAATGATTTAATTCGGGAAATTAACGGCAAATATCGGCAATCGTGATGCAATTTTATATGAAAATGGATCTTCTTATTGCCGTAACGATATAAAAATTGTTGCCGACCTCTAAGAGCTACCAAATATGTACAAAAAAATCATCAATATCGGTGAAACTGTTTCAGAGTAATTAGGTACAATAATTAAATTTGAAAATATTGCCTTCAGTTTGATACCAGTGATACCATATTTTGAAAATACACAGTGAAAAATAACGGCGGATCGCCAGTGATATTCATTTAATTAAATCAGAGTTACTCAACCTTTTTTCTACAAGGGTCGCAAAGATGTTTGGTGGCATGGGGCACGCAGCATGAATTCATAAAGAAGTAACCCGGATGGCGCTAATAAGTGTTCAAAGCTTATTTTTTTACTTTTTAAAATTATTCAATGGTCCCAAGTAGCCCACGTCGTGATTCTCTTTTACAAGATTTATCTACCCAGACTAAAAGTTTATTTTTTATTTTTTTAAAGAAAATGGAAAGAAAAATTTGACTTCAGGCGAGGCTCGAACTCGCGACCTACTGGGAATCTAGTCCAGCCGCTCTTCCAATTAAGCTACTGAAGCCCTGCCCGATTTGTCAAATATTTCCTTCACATCTATTGCATTGCTTTATGGTAGCAGCAGCGCCATCTATTACCAACTATGCTAGTTAGGCAACCGATAAATATATTTCACAAGCATGTGTTAATGCAAAATAATATAAAAAACAATTAAAAGTTTATTGTTAATTATTTATATCTTATTGTATCATAGACCGTTCAGTTCGATGCAAAAAACCTAAAATGAGCATTTTAGGTTTTTTCTGTTCAAACAATAGACTGACCGAAATTTCGTTGGAAACTCAGTTTCTAATTAAAAGCTGTCTCAAAAACATTTGACATCTTTAATATCAACCTACTTTGTTTTACAGTAAACGTTTCCTTTGTTTGCCCAACGTTAACTAGTACACCGTCTCGGCTTTCGTTTGTGTTTATCTACACTTTGTCTTAGAAATATTTTGTTACTTGTTATTAAAGTGAAATAAGAAAAGAATTAAACTAAGCATTGAGTGGTGCTAGTGGATTTCGAATTTTTTTTTTATGTATTTGAAGTGGCAAACAAGCATGCAGTTCACATTGATGTTAAGTGATGTCTGCAGCCTATAGACACCCACACAAAGACCGAGGTCAAAATCCAGATGCGTTACCACTCCTGAGGCCTAAGGTGTTATGCCTCCGTGCCGGAAATTACAAGGCCATACATTACCACCTGACCGGAACACGATAGTGCTGAACACTACCATTTAGCGGCAAGTTTAAATCGCTTAAAGTAATTGATGTAGCGCCATGTTATTATTTAAATACTTCACCCGATAATCGGCGTTCGCAAAGGCTATATACCTTTTTCGCAGTGCAATTGCACGGGTCGCTCTGGTCGCCCTAATTAGGGCCCTAACTCCCTAAATGTTATTACACTACCCTGACCCTTGCAATCGTACCCTGAATTCATTGCCGTGTAGTAAGTCCTTTAGTACCGTGCCGTGTAAATCGAATACCTACCACGGCCTCTTTCCCTTTAAGACTATTTGTAACGTAAACCCAGCGACAACAGAACCACTGAGAAATCGATGCGTAAACCAGTGAATTATTGTTATAAATTATATTACTCATTACTTTAAGTAACCTTTTATTTAAAGAACCCTAAAATACAGTTAACTTTTACCATCCTTTACAGCCGCTCTATATCTGCTATCCGACATTAAGGCTAAGGTTCTGAAAACCAACAACGCACCTACGGTGGGCAGTACGCGTCCACACAAAACTGCGATGCGACGTCCCATCGCATCGCAGTTTTGTGTACGGCCTTAGGCCCTTAGGCAGTAGCATACACTTATCATTTCTTTTTATGCAATGGAAGTGGCAAACAAGCCTGCAGTTCACATTAATGTTAAGTGACGACTGCAGCCTATAGACACTTACACGAAGACCAGAGGTCAAAATGCGTTACCACTCCTGAGGCCTAAGGTGTTATGCCTCTGTGCTGGAAATTATGGGGCCGTACATTACCACCCGACCGGAACACGATAGTGCTGAACACTACCATTTAGAGGCTAGTAAATAAGGTAATGCGGTGGTGCCTACGCCCACGAGCTCCATCACTGGAGCTCTATCACTAGTAAAATACATAATATCAGTGATGTAAGTTATTTTTTTTGTATTTTATGAAGCCTATTTTAATCCTTGCAATCTTCAAATAATCATAGTCTTCCTCTCTTTATCAAGAAAGAATGGTACAATTTCCATTTTTAATCTTTAGTTTAGTCTAGTTATATTAGGTAGTATAATTATCTCTCTATCATTCAAAGCGGTGCGCGGAGGACACTGAAATAATTGTTTGTTACAATTATGTCAGACCATCAATTAAAAGATAAGCGGTAGCGTCCACTGCCATTAAACATTGTATATCGGCCACGGATGGATCTTAATCCAGACAAACTGCCACAATATATTTCCCTCGCAATCTGTAATGCTGGGACTACATCAGAAACTACAGCTACAAAGAAACCTACGGCTACTTTTACCATTATAAGATTTTCTATACAACTAAATTATCACTGACTTTTTTATTTCAAACGAGCTGACCCGGCAAACTTCGTATTGCCTCAGAATTAAATAATGTGTCAACGGTTTGATAGATACGGACTATTTGTATGGGAAAATGAAATTGTGGTTTTTATTATTTCCCTTCAATTTCTTCATATTTTCTTCCTTTTAAACCTTCCCTGGACATCCAAAAAACATTCAAAACCAAACTTGTTAAAAAAATTAAATAAAATAAACTGTAATTAAAAATAAATATAAATTGAATAATGACTACCACGTAGTGAGTAAAACAGATGTGAACCTTGCATTACAATACCAGGATTAACAGACGATCTGTTTCACGTATCTGTCCTCAGGAATAATGATGCAGTATTATGATATATCGCAAGTCATTAGTAATCAAGCATGAAAATATTTGAAGTTATAATAACAATGTATTGGTCCATAAAACATATTATACATACTTAATATTTTAGAAGTGAACCTTTAAGTTTTATAATTATATATGTCGGTCGTTAGATAACAAAACAAAAAAGCAAATGTTATTTCAAACTGTTAAAGGAGAATTTCCACGTTGGGCCCGCACCTTGTACACTATATCAAAAACTAGATAATAAGAATAATAGAGAAATAATTTGAATCGTTGTTTTTTTTACGTTTTTTTTTTATTTTTGTATGACAGGAATATGTTGCCATATTCCCTACTATGACATTCCTGTTTTCGAAATATACTAACGACAATTAATTGAAGATTTAATAGACGATTTGAATAGCTGAAAATGATTTAGTATTTTATGCTTAGTCTCTCAATATAGTGTACATAGTGCGGGCCCAAGCTCCATACATTTTGGAACGTCTTCTTTTCTAGCAAAAAAAACAATTCGATAAAAAAGTTGTTGAACGTCAACGTCACTTATTTGCAAACCTGCTTGGATAGTTGTAGGAAACTATTGTAAACACGGAATTAACTTCCTATATTAAAGTTAATTATGAAATAAATAGAAGTATTCTACACGCAAAAGTTAGTTTGTAGATATATTTTGGTAAACGTTACTGAAATACAATCGAAGGCGACGGTGCTAAGATTTAAAAAGTTATGCCGCAATCTTTTTCATCGGAACAATTTCCTGCAGTAAATAGCGTTCAGCTGATGGGTTTAACGCTCACCCTTTTGAACTATTGGAAAACTGTTACTTTACGACTGTGTTGGGTTGACTGGAACGAATCCTATCCAATACCAGGGTCATTTATTTTTATTTGTCATCTGATATAAAAATGTATTGGAAAATTACTTTCATAATAAAAATAACATTTTACGTTTTATCAGATTGTCTTTATGAAAATTGTAGAAATGCCAAAATTGTTGAATAAATAAAAGTATAACGCGCTGAATGTGTCAAGATCTGATCAGATCCTATGGTAACCGATCTACGACATCTCAGACTAAATAAGAAATTGACCTCCACTGCGTTGCGCTGTGCTCTACTAAACTAACTTAATGGTCTCTACTAGGTATGTTTTCACAACAGTGTAGTGCGTCATTAGGGGAGAATATACCACAGGTAATCGCCACGTATGGCAGGCAAAATTCGCAAGGACAGTTTGTTCCTTCATCATGCCTAATCTAAGAAGATCAGTTCGACTCAATTGAATGCATCATTGCTCAATTTTGATTGGTCACCCTAAAAATAATACGAGTAATACAATTCGTAGTAACGAACACAGCCTTTCTATGGATTCTTTCTAAGATTAGTCTTAGAACTAACAACATGTTTGATTGTAGGTTACTGAAATTTATAGTATACTAGCTATGCCCGCGACTTCGTCCGCGTGAGAATTTATGATTATTCAGTATCTACCCAGACGAAGTCGTGGGCGCAGCTAGTATAAAAGTAGCCTAAGTTACTCCTTATTACTTAAGCTATCTGCCAGTGAAAGTCCCGTCAAAATCGGTAAAGCCGTTCCCGAGATTTTATTAAGGAACAAACAGACAGACAGACAGAGAGATTGTAAAAAATTGTAAAAAAAATGTTTACATACATATGCATTTAGTAAAAAGCGGTTATTTTTATATAACAAACAGAAACTCCATTTTTATTTACTTGTATGTACCTATGTATGTATTTATAGATAACATTACGGACCTTTACGTCTGGTACGTCCAAGAAAGTAATTACTTTTAATTTATTCAAAATAACGACAAGCATTGGTTATTAAAATTTTGCTCGCTACTATTATATTCAAAGCCTCATCGATTTCTAATCGTGGTTTGTGTCATTTGCGAATGCGGAGCAATTCCATGCATGAATAAAATCCGCTCTGGTTTGTCTCTAAGGCAAAAACAGTTGGTTCAAAAAGAACATTGCGAGTATTTTTTTTCACATGAGTGCTTTGAATACTCAAGTAAAATAAATAATAACTGCTTATAATGGAGATGTTGCAAAATGGGCTATGCCATGTACACTTACTCAAAAAATGGAAAAATTCGGAAAAAGAATTTAAAGTCAATTTAAGTGTATATTTTTAAGTTACAAAAATAACTTTATTCAGTCATTTTCTACCAACTTTCAATATTTAACATGGAAAATCGTTTTGGTAGTTATCTATACAAATAAATAAAATTGGAGTGTCTGTTTGTAATATAAAAATAACCGCTTTTTACTAAATGCATATGTTTGTATAAACGGTACATATACCAAAATAACATTTTTTTACAGTTTATGTCTGTCTGTCTGTCTGTTTGGCGGGGCTAATCTTAGGAACGGCTTTACCGATTTTGACGGGACTTTCATTGGCAGATAGCTGATGTTATAAGGAGTAACTTAGGCTACTTTTATACTAGCTGCGCCCATGACTTCATCCGGGTAGATACTGAGTAATCATAAATTCTCACGCGAGCGAAGTCGCGGGCACAGCTAGTTGGTAAATAATACTTGGAGGTTACAATAGCAACATAGATCCACAATAGATAGTAAAAATAACATCGCGTTCTAAAGACTATTTACGTTTAAAAACAATAATACAACAATATTCTTTATTGTACACCAATATAGAAATACAATACAAAACAAAAAAATACGTAATATGTAGGGTAAAGGTGCCTATTACGAGATAGACGCCAAAAATGAGATAGCAAGGTATTGGTCAAACTATTCACGTCAGCCATTTGGCACTAGTGTCACTCGAATCGACAAAGCAAGAGCCCTAAACGTCTGCTAGTGCGCGCCGGCCACCGGCGATGTAAGAAAGTGTGCGTGCAGGTTTATACATTATCGTAAAATCAAATGTTTTTCATCAAATGTTTACAAGGAATGTAATAACTTTATTATTTCATTGAGAACTCACATACATTTGTTTGTAACTTATACGATCAATTTTAAGATGTAAATGCAGTTTTATGATGTTTTCTTTTTGAAACATAAAAATAGTCATCTACTTTGTAAAACGGTTGTTTTCCTAATATTAGATATCCAAGGGTTCTTAAAATGAGATATCGCATATTGTGGTGCACAAAAAGAGTAATATTATAGGTGTTGAAAGGCGTTCAAAAAAAAGACCTGGAACCACGCTGAGATAATACAGGCTGGGAATTCAGTATGAAGAAACGAAATGGGTTACTGAAGAGCAGCAAAACGATTTGGTGTTCCTAAGGGTTTACCCTTGAGCGCTACGTGAAAATAAAAATAATAATGGCAACCCTTGAGATACGTCCCACGGCTAGGCATGAGTCTCTTCCCTTTTTGTTTTGGCGGAGACCTGGAGCTAAGTCCACCACGCTGCTCCAATGCAGGTTGGTGGAGATACAGGTTAGTGGCTAACCCGTTGTCGGATGTTTTCAAACCGCCCATAAGGCCTCCAACAAGGTTTAACGACTGCTATTTATCGATAGCAACCGGGACCGACGGCTTAATGTGCCCTTCGAAGCCCGGAACGCCGCCTTTTACTTTGCCACTAGCAGTCACCCATCACACACCCGACCGAGCCTGTATCGCACAACCGAGTACATCGCTTGCGCATGCGCGCTTCTTGAAAATAATATTTAATTAATAATTTACGATAAAATGAGATTATAATGACATAAATATTTTTTTTTTTTTGTTTGTTTGCCCCTAAAATTTTAGAGAATCTAATATGATACACTATCTTATATTAGGAACCCCTATTATCTCATAATAGGAGACCGTTTGCCTTAAACTTTTTTTCTGACATTTTTCACTTGTGACACCACAGACAGAAAAATATTGTATTTAGCACTCAATTGCCATCACACATTTAATGTACATTAAATTTCCTATCTAAAACTATATCTTAGAAAGCTTAAAATGTTACAGTTTTGTTTTTATGGTCAAAAATAGAAATGGTATCTCATACTAGGCATCCTTACCCTACACTTAAATGTTAATTAATGTTGTCGTTAAGAAAATAACGGCCCAATGTTCATGGCACAGAGACAAAACAACTTAGGCCGCAAGGGTGGCAACATGGTGGCAATGCGTATCTATATTCACCTCTGATAGAAATAGAAATAGAAAATATTTTTATTTCAAATAGATCTTTACAGATACTTTCAAAACGTCAATAAATCATATAATACCTAGAGAGAATAACCATTACTTAAAGTAAAAGCAAACATATATTAATAGTAAATTAAAAATTAGAATTTAAACTATACGATATTTTGTAGATCCCTATGGGAGTATTTGTCAGTGGGAACTGCATGTTTTTTCCTTCCTTACGCAAAAAAAAGTATTTTGCAAGTAGGTTGTATCATTTTAAACACACACCGTAACTTTATTTATCAAAGTTATGTTAACAGAAACAAAAAAACTAATCCAGGTAAACCATTTTTGTTCCCTACATAAAATTTTTTTATACGCGTACCTTTTTAAGTACAGACTTGTGCAAACGGTTAAGCTGTCTACGTTGATCATATAATTGGTAGGTAAATGTGTGTCCATGGACGTGGAAAAAAAAGGCAAATCTCTTAGTGCAGTGCTATTTTAAGCCAGAAATGGTGAAGATGATCATTTTTGTGTCACAGTTTCCTGCGTTGCATATATATTCGCATCGCGCCGAATCTTTTTATAAACAAGCGCTTAAACCAACTTCCTTGAGCCCATAAAAATATTGCTATAGTTCGTGGAACGAAACGCATATGCCATGAATCATTTACACATTGACGTCCTATGTATAGTCGTCCATAATAATAATAAGGGCAGCCCTTGATACGTATTCTTGGTAGAGGACTAGAGCTTTTCCACCACACTGCTCCAATGCGAGTTGGTGGATATACCGGTCAGTGGCTAACCCATTGTCGGATATTTTCAAACTGCCCATGAGCCTCCGTCAAGGTTTAACGACTGCTGTCGATAGCAACCGGGACCGACGGCTTAACGGGCCCTCCGAAGCATGACAACGCGCTTTTTAATTTGCCACTAGTGGTCACCCATCCACACCCAACCGCGCCTGTATTGCTTAACCGAGTAGATCGCTTGCGATCTACATCAGCTGCGGGGCCATGCGCGCTTCCTAATAATGATAGTGGTCTCTGCTACCAGACAGATTTTTACAAGTTTTACTCAAAAATATCAGCTATCATAAACTTGTCATACAGTTTTGAACTAGGACTGGCATGGATCCAAATAGACCAGGTATTCAAGTTGAGTTATTTCTTGGTAGCAGTACGTATCCTGGCTTTCGTATATACGTACAAAACTTCATAATATTTTATAGCCCAGGCGAACACAACACGAATTTTACTGATGCTTTATATCCCGTGGAAATATTTTTCTCTTCTGTACTGTTCTGATTGGAATATTTTCGTTTTACCTATGTGAGCGAACTTTTCTTTTTTAAACATGGATATCGAATGTAAATAAAATTTCATTTATAACCTCATTCTCCACATAAAGATTGACGAATCAATGTTACTCAAAAACATTACCATGATTACCTTACCATGATTACCATACTACTTTTATAATATTTATTTTATTAGGTATATTGTATTTTTTGCAATAATACATGGAGAGTGAAATCTTTAAAAGATGAAATGGAAAGAAAAAATTGTCTGCCTACAGGACTTGAACCCGCGACCACTGGGATCAGTCGCTCTACCAACTAAAAGGCGAAGTCCACACCAGTCTGTCGGTTTTTTTTGCATATTTTTATTGCATACTCTTTTTGGTGGCGGTAATGACATCTATTGGCAACAATGCTAGTTATGTATACAACGTGTAACAGTATTAAATGTACAACCCGAAAATATTTTGTTCAGGATCGAGAACTGAATTGATTTTAGGGATTTTTAATATAGGTAAAATTTGTCCCAAAATCAATTAGAATTAAGTAAATTATAGTCACCCATTTGGTGCACAGTCAACGCAAACGAAAATGAGATTAACGTCTATCCAAAATAGAACGCTTGTCTCGACAAGTTCATTAAGGCTCATTGAGACGTGCATTTCATTATAAATATTGAAAATTAATCTTATTACTAGCAAGTGTTAAATGGGGATGCACAGGTTACGTTATACCACATTGCGACAGTGTACGTATGTGAGTAGGTTTGTATTTTATGTGCGGCCGTAGGTAGGGTATGAATGCGTAAGGTGTACATTCTGTTCGTACAAATTGAGGACAACTTATTTCTTAAATAAAAATATTAAAAACATAAACATGTAATTTCAATCCACGTATTATGATTATAACGCGATTTTCTAATCGGGGTATTTGAGAGTGTGAATTATTTCCGTTACGTGTTGTATATGTACGTAATATTTATAATTCTTATTAATTTATAACACTTTCCATATCAATACTCCAATCGGCCAGATCTATGCCTATCACAGGATGAATATTCAGCCAGCTTAAAACTGAAAATCTTCCCTACATTAAAATATACATGCCCTTTTGGGTGTATCTTTACGATAGTAATATTTTGGTATACGAACCCTTTTTAATTTATAAAACAAAGGACAGGCGAACGTAGGTGGAGATACAAATAATATAGCAGCACACGTAAATTCGCATATTTTACTTAATAATATGTGATAAACTCAGCTTGTTTGACGGCCTGCGCAGGGAAAACATGTCATATCTTCTTGTACAAGCAACGAAATATTATCACTAGGTATAGCGGTGTATTTTAGAGCGGCTTCTGCGCTCTACATCTTATGTATGGATATATTAGATATTTGCATTGAATTATAATTGCTAGTCTGTACAAACGTTTCTATACATCTTCTACACCTTCAATGGCTAGTTTACTTATCTAACCTGCTTGATATCATTAGAACCATAGATTTATTATCTACTTACATCTATGAATAGAACACAGGGTCCCAGATGAAAAACAGTGTCAAGTCGATTGATGTTATCGACTTGACATGAAGCTGATCTGGGCTCCCATTTGGACCAGCCGTGTAACTTAATATCTTTTTAACCGAGTTCAAAAAACGAGAGGGTTCTCAATTCGGGTGATATATATATATATTTTTATGTATGTACGCGTATTTCGCCGAGTTTTCTAGACCGATTTACGTAATTCTTTTTTTGGTTGATGTGGAATAGTTTCGAATTGGTCTCATAAAAATTTGATTCAGATAGGCCCATCAGTTTTTATTTTATGAGCATTTTTTACTTACATTTACCTCAGACTAAAGGAATAAGAATAGACGGCGAGTTGTCATACAGTGCGTTGAATCCACTGACGTCCTAGATAGTCCTAATGCGCATGACAACAAGTGACAATGACACATTTACTCATCGACGACACAACACAGCTACTCCTTCGTGAATAAAATTTTTTCATTGATTTCGTATAGTCGTGTTATAATTTTGTATCGACACACCTAAACAATTTAAATTAGGTATCTAATTATCACGAAGCTAAAAGAGAGATTTTACAAATTTAACAGATGTGAACATAAATCTAATTGGCAATGCAGTAATAAACTAAAAAGTATTAAATAAATATAACTACGTTAAGAAAAACCGACTTCAAAACTGAAAAGAAAAAAATAATAAAGATATAATTGTAATTATGTACTATCTGTTATTTATATGTGCTATTTACTAATAGGTTTGAAGTCGGTGCCAAGCCAAAATCACTTAAGTAGGCATTTCGTTGTATTAAAACGTGTCTTCACGCCTGTAATCCCCGAAGGGGTAGGTAGAGGTAAATGCATGAATTCAAGCATACATGCAAACACCCACGATTCGCCGGTTACGTTTTGTGCAGTGTATTAATATGCTCGTATTCATATTTAAGTATTTAAAATATAATTATTTGTTTAAGGGTTGGCACCGACTTCAAACCTATTAGTAAATAGCACATATAAATAACAGGTAGTATATAATTACAATTAAATCTTTATTTTTTTTTCTTTTCAGTTTTGTAGTCGGTTTTTCTTAACGTAGTTATATTTTCTTGTTAACTTTTATTGTTTTTTTTTCTTGTCCAATTCTGTAATTGTTTGTAATGATCAAATAATTTCACTTTTTTGTGTCTCTGTGCTGTCCATAAAATGTTTTCTTTCTTTTTTACTTAATAATATATGAGACACTCATATGGATTGCAAATTTTCGTTGCCCCGTGACACCTCATCGGAAAATCTTATCAACATAGAAAAGAATAAATACAAATAAACTACAACGCCACATCGTTTCTTATTTTATTATTACACCTTCACACTTTTATAAATATACAGCTATTCTATGTTTTTTTATGACCTAAAAATTAGATATTCAATTTGATGTTTCCAGGCACACGTGGAATGTTGCGTGGACTCAGTTGTAATGATTATAAGAATTGGCTTATTCACCATACATACGTTGCATTATTTAAATATTCATTGACCATCATTATAAACGGCAGGCATGCCATTTTCTCGAGAAGCGTGAAACGGATCAATGTGAAGTTTAATTCAGTCTGAAGTAATTACTTGAACTAAAGGCGGAGTCGCCACTGGCATTTAACATCCATTATTCTGTTAACTGAAAACTGGACTTGCACTGAAACTTACTCAACTATACATGCGCTTACCATTAATGAACGGGTTGCAAATTTTTTTTCTATAAGGAAGGCGGCAAACTAGCCTGCAGCTCACATTCATGTTAAGTGATGACTGCAGCCTATAGACATCCACATAAAAACCAGACGTCAAAATGTAGATGCGTTGCCACCTCAGAGACCAAAGGTGTCATGTCTCTGTGATTGTTATTACGGGATCATACATTACCATCTAACTGGAACAAGATAGTGCCGAACTCTATCGTTTAGAGGCAGATAGTTTACGTAATGTCAGAGAATATGTAATAATACTACGTATAGAATGGACACTTCTATATCCCGTCCGATTTCCCCGCATCACCCCACCTCCTCCCATCTTATGGGCGACGGTTGGTATTTTGTACGTGCTATGCACACAGGTGCACGTGTAAATACACGTCACTGATTGATGTCTGTATAATAGATACCAAATTAATGTATGGAATTTTGGCGGCATGTCAGCGGTGTGGTAATGTGGTGGTACTACGCCCTAGAGCTGCTATAATTGGAACTCTTCATAAACTCTACACCTCTACCCCTTAGACAAAATGCGTGGCTTGGCTTAGCCGTTTCGTTATTGAAGTTATGTGCTGGTGTAATTCAAATCCCAGTTCCGTGGGTTCAAGCAAACAACTAGGTACAGTACGGTAGGCACCCTTGCACTTTGCTCGGCTTATCTTGGTTGTACAGTACAGGTATGAATAATTAATAACAATATTAGAGTACCTAGTAGTGCGGTTTTTTTTACTAGGGGAAAACGCCTTACGTATTCCAGACTCTGGGTAGAGGGGTGGGTTCTACCCGTCTACCCACTAAAAACCCCTGGGTGTTCCAACTCATCTGCCCTCAGTGTTGTATCAGTATTGCATGTATCATACAATAAAATTAATGCAATAAAATACCTTACCTTTATTAAAATATTTGGAGATTTTTATAAGTGGAAAGACCTATCTCTCGACGAAGTATCTAATGACTTTTGCAAGAAACAATAAAAAATCAGTTCAAACATTCAAGTGAAATTTAATCTAAAACTCTTTGACTGTCACTATTCAACTCTTATCAGAATTTGAATAAACTTTTACCGTATAGTTTACGAGTAGAATAAATTTTTATCTCGACAAGTTACGCGGTGCCCGTGGGATAACCGACAAGTAAACCGACGACTTCTTTGCAATCATTATTGCAATTTTTATGTGAACTGGTATTAGGAAATATATTAAACTAGCTGTTCCTCGTAGTTTCATATTCATTTGAAAATTATTGCCCGATCTTACAGGAAAAAAATTAAAATTCATACTTCACATCATACCGTCCGAGGGTAGTTCACTTTAAACATGACCACTGCTCTACTCATAAAAAATTTAGCGTGTGTTTTTATGCAAAGTCCTTTACGAGGTAGGCAGAGAGAGTGGAGCGCCAGATTTCAGCGTGATTTGAGCGTGGAAGATAAAAAGCGACCGAAACGTTGAGTTCATTTTGAAAAACATTTTAGTTTAATAAAAATAAAATAAATAAATAACAATAATTTTATTTCAATTATTGTAGCTCTCGAAAACCTAACAACACAAAATTTTAGCGTGATGTTACAAATATTATAGCTAGTTAGCCTTACGCCGTCCTCGATGAATGGACTCCAACACAAACATTATTCTTACCATTGGAATCCATAATTCCTGAGATTTTCGCGTTCAACAAACAAACAAACTTTAGCATTATTATAATTTAAGCAAAATAAGAATACATATCGTATCAATTTTTTGTATAATTAGATAGTTCGATACAAAACTCAAACATTGTTGTTAGATACCCAACGTCATTCCACGAAACGCGAGGGTTTTTAATAGAATTGAAGTAGGAATATTGGCATGCAGTGCACATCGACGATAAGTGATTACTGCAGCCCATGCATATCTACTAAAAACGAAAAGCTTTAGAAACTGAATTTTTCGTATTGCTAGATTACTTTTTTCCAAATTCAGCTCGGTAGGCATTGATATTTTAGAGGCATTACAGACACTCGTGGACGTATATTGAAAGGCATCACGGGGTGTGTGTTGGTATATAAGACAGAACTGGAATATTCAGCTCTCCACACTCTCTAAGCCTTATAATAAAAAGCTAAAAACTTAAAAAAAAAAACAAATTAGAAACCTTTTCATCTGAACTACAAGCAAAAATCGACAAGATATAATTATATATCAACCTTTTAAATATCTTAACAATTTAAAGACCAGCTTTTTACTTCGTTTGAACAATTGAACATCAATAAAGTATTGATGTTCAATTGTTCATCTCATTGTTTCGCAATTAAATGAAGATTTAATTTATCTGCTAATTATCTCGTTTTTTATTAGACTATAACTTTTAAGCAATTAAAATAGCAGATAAATTAAAATTTACTTATGAACTTTCAATAATTATTACCCATTGAGTAAATGCAGATGTCCTCATACATAACCAATAAATACGATAACAGAAATGTATGGACCTCCGGCCATGTATTGTTAACAATATCATTATCAGGCAAAATCAATATAAAAACGTTTCTGCATATTATCACTTATTTAGCTTTGTTTGCAGTTACAAACATTATTTGCAGTTAGAATTGCAACTCAAAACCAACATGGCTAATATGGCGGGCGATGTCATTTTGACATTTTCATTTTTTAAATTGTTTTTTGATTATATAGTACCTACTTGGAGAAAAAAAGTAATATTTTCTAAATACTATCGAAATCGATTGATGTCAAGCGTCGGCTGTATCGCCGCCATGTTGAACATAGTTGAAAATGATAAAATTGTTTGAATTAAATGTGGTTGTAACTCTAAAATATATTCTGGAATAAATTAATTGTATTTTTTTCGGATTCTTCTTTAATTCACAACATCTCCTTTATGTTACCTCGGGCTCAAATCATACTTTCTTATCAATTTAAACCCGCACTTGATCTTTCTGCCGATCAATGTATTAGGGTATTCTTACCTTACGTCAACATTTAATGTATGGCTCCTTAATAACTATCACAGAGACATAACAACTTAGGTCTGAGCGGTGGCACATCGCGGACACTCCGCTAAAATTCCATACAAACGCTTAATTTGATCTCTATTACACAGACATCAATCAGTAACGTGTATTTACACGTGCACCTGTGTGCGTAGCACGTAGAGAATACCAAACGTCTCCCATAAGAGGGGAGGAGGTTGGGTGAGGCGGGGAAATCGGGTGGGATATCGAAGTGTCCTTCTATACGTAGTATTATTACATATTCTCTGGCGGTGGCAAAGCATCTGCATTTTGAACTCTGATTTTTGTGTAGATGTCTATAGCCTGTAGTCATCACTTAACATCAATGTTAGATGCATGATTATTTGTCACCTTCCCTATATAAAATAATATATAAGTATAGTGTACTCAAAATGTAACTTGAAAAGATTATAGTTTTTGAAGTGATACTGAATGACTATAAATACATTTATTTGAATGTTCATAACTAACAATTATTTGTACTATTAATGGAAGAAGTTAGTAAACATAATTCACTTTCATCTATTATAAATCCAGATTCCAGAACCATACAATTACTCCCACGAATTCTAATCTTAGCTAGTTAAATTAATATCCAATTTAATTTAATACACTACGAAGACTTAACAATATTCACGTTAACTACGTTAAGTACCAAGTCTATCAGATTGAAAACACTCTAATTCCAAGAAATATATTCTTATTACTTAAGCTTATGTGCTAAATTAATTAAGACGATATTCCAGCAAAGGTAGCGTATATTGAAAGGAAAGTGGTGTTCCATTTTACGCTCGTATATTCCTCTTAAATTACATTAAAAGGAAGTGAAATCAGGTTGGACGGAGATATGGCCTACTATCCACGAGTGTCACGAACTAGGTACTAAGTTACATGTGCTTTCAATTTTATGGTTATATTTTTTTATTTATTGATGTAATTGTTGATTGACTGTCCCAGCTTTTACTGGCGATATGTCTCCATTGACTAGACTACTCCATAATTATATTATTAGCCTTAAGAAATTTTACTATATTGCTACAAGTGCTTTAACCTTTTTTTGTTTTTGGCAATTAATAAAACTATTTTCATTTTTATTGACTCTAACTGGTGGTAGATTTTCAGTATAGGAACTCGAAGGCGTAAATACCAACATTGTCCAACACATTACCCTCATCTAAAAACAAAAGGTAGGCAGAGGTTAATGCATTCAAGCATACATGTAAAACCCACGATTCTCCGGTTACGTTTTACAACTCCGAGGGGATTTTTTAGAATATATCGCTTCACGAACAAAATCAAAAACAAAAACAGTTAAGCAATCGCTTTATAGAGGTTATGAAGGAATGTATATCCTCAATACCTTCATACCAGTCAGTAGAGAAATAATTTAAAAAATCCTTAACGGTTAGAAGCGCGCATGACCCAGCGGCTAAGGTTAAGCACTACGGGACCGGCCGGGTGTGTGATGAGTGACCACTAGTGCCAAATTAAAAAGCGCGTCTCCGTGCTTCGGAGGGCACGTTAAGCCGTCGGCTCTGGTTGCTATCGATAGATAGCAGTCGTTAATTGTCGGAGGCCTTATGGGCGATTTGAAAACATCCGACAGCGGGTCGGTCACTAACCCGTATCTCCACCAATCCGCATTGGAGCAGCGTGGTGGAGTAAGCTCCAGGCCTCCTCCCAAAAAGGGGAGAGACTTGTGCCCAGCAGTGGAACGTATAATGGGTTGCCATTATTAATGGTTAGAAGTAGAAGCAACAAACAACAAGCACTTTCAGACTAATGTGTACAAATTGCAACAGATAGAATAGACGGTTAGAAAGCACGCGATTCTTCTAAGATAATATATCGAAGCGATATTGTATCGAAAGTGTAAAGACGTAAAACACTGACCCAGTTCGGAGAATAAATGGGTGGAAACCTCTAAACCACTATTTCAAGTTACATAAAAGATATTATTACAGCGTATCATCGTCTATGTAATTTATGTTTACAATTTTCTCGACGCTTTAATGCATAAATGAAGATAAAATGTCAAATTTGTTGGCATGAATTAGGTTAGGTTATTAAAATAATCTATAAGTATATATAAAAATCAATTGCTGTTCGTTAGTCTCGCTAAAACTCGAGAACGGCTGGACCGATTTAGCTAATTTCGGTTTTGAATTATTTTTAGAAGTCCAGTGAAGGTTTAAAAGGTAAGAAAACATGAAGAAATTGAAGGCAAATAGTAAAAACCACAATTTTATATTCCCATACAAATAGTCCGTAGATATATCAAACCATTGACACATTATTTCATTCTGAGCCGGGTCAGCTAATATATTATATTTAGCTTGTTTGTTTTGATTCACTTTAATTTATTTTGTTTGTTTTTGACGTGTCATAAGAGGTGCCTGTCACCCTAATTATTAAATGAATTTCTGATTCTGATTTTAAAATGTAGGCCGGGTTATCCGCTTACAGCCAATTTGATATCATCATCCTCATCATCATCACTTCAGCCGAAAGACGTCCACTGCTGGACTAAAGCTTCCTCCAAAGATGATTAGACTTATGCATCATCTGGGGAATATGCCATTATGCTATAATCACCATGTGTATGTACGCGGATTAGTGATCGCAATGGCGGTAGTTTAATCGTGGGACGCTGTTGTCCATCCCGCGTTGTTATAGGTTGGGGAAAAAGTCTTTTCGCATTATAGTATGTATGAACTTGTAATAAAATCTCTTTGGCTGTAGTATTTGTATCTGGCTGGTTTTGGTATCATTGAAAGTTAAAATTTTAAAGAACATAATTCCAAATTCAAATTAGGCAAATGTGTGATTTTCATTTGTTTTTCGTACTGTCAAGATGAGTGAATCTAATGAAGAAATTCAATACATTTTAAAATTTTACGATGAAAAAAAAAAATTTGCGATGTTTATGGACCTAGTGCAGTGTCTGTGAGAGTAGTACAAATTTGGTTCAAGCGTTTTCAATCCGGAAATTTTGATGTCAAAGACGCACCTCGCTCTGTTCGCCTTATTACGGATAAAATGGATGCCATTTTTGAAAAAGTGGAGCAAGATCGACGTATCAGTAGTTACGACGTAGCTGAAGAACTGAGAATTGATCACAAAACAGTTTTGGCGCATTTGAAAAAAGCTGGGTACAAAAAAAAAGCTCGATATTTGGGTACCTCACGAGCTCACTGAAAGAAACCTAATGAACCGTGTACTCATTTGTGATTCTTTATTACGACGTAATGAAACCGAATCGGTTTTGAAGAAGCTGATAGCTGGTGATGAAAAGTGGATCACGTACGACAAGAACGTGCGAAAATGGTCGTGGTCAAAGGCCGGTCAGGCTTCACAGACTGTGGCGAAACCCGGGTTAACTCGCAATAAGGTGATGTTGTGTGTGTGGTGGGATTGGAAGGGCATTATTCATTATGAGCTATTACCACCAGGCAAGACTATCGATTCTGAGCTCTACTGCGAACAACTGATGAGATTAAAGCAAGAAGTTGAGAGAAAGCAGCCGGAATTGATCAACAGAAGGGGTGTGGTGTTTCATCATGATAACGCTAGACCTCACACATCTATAGCCACTCAGCAAAAATTAAGAGAGTTTGGCTGGGAGGTGTTAATGCATCCGCTGTATAGTCCTGACCTTGCACCTTCAGATTTCCACCTGTTTCGGTCTCTTCAGAATTCTTTATGCAATGTTAGGTTAACATCACGAGAGGACTGCCAAATCCACTTGTCGCGGTATTTTGATGAGAAGTCCCAAAATTTTTATAGCAATGGGATCATGTTCCTACCAACAAGATGGCAAAAGGTCAAAATGGATCGAACAAAATGGTACATACATACTTTAGTTAAATTTAAATAAACTATATTAAAAAATGTTTTAAATTATCTTAAAAAATGCGAAGAAACTTTTTCCCCAACCTTATATTTACCACCGCCCTATTGGAATGGTTTGACCGCCATTGTTTGGTGACTGACTGCACTAACGGAAGAATTCTCTGTAACTGTACTGTAAGATGTACCTTACTGGTGGTAGAGCTCCAGGGACGGAGCTCGCGGGCGTAAGCACCACCGCGTTACCTAATACACTTGCCGCTAAATGGTAGTGTTCAGCCCTATCGTGTTCCAGACAGGTGGTAATGTACGTCCCTGTAATTTCCAGCACAGAGGCCTTAGGCCTCAGGAGTGGTAACGCATCTGCATTTTGACCTTAGTCTTTGTGTGCGTGTCTATAGGCTTCAGTCATCACTTAACATCAATGTGAACTGCATGCTTGTTTGCCACTTCCATGACATAAAAAAAACCTGCTGAACTCGATGTCATTGTAACTACATATTAAGTTACTGCTTTCCTTCTAACAGGAATAGATCACGCAATTTTTCGGCATCAAATCACTTCGTTTATCGTTATTTACTAAGATTTCTCTTTAACGTTAAATATTTCGTCATGTGTAATAAAAAGTTTATGATTGTTTATTAAACTATTATGGGCTATAATAATTCTACCATAGATCGCAATTTCTCGAGTAAACAGATCAATCGATGTTATAATATTGCCAATAAAGTTTTTACGAGCAACGCTCACCGACATATAAATCTCGGCATCAGCTTTAGAAACAAGCTAATACCAGCATTTACAAGAAACATTGTTTTCACATAAAACCCGGGAGCAAAATATTGATAATGTTGGTGTTTCTTTTTTTATGTAATTGAAGTGGCAAGCAAGCATGCAGTTCACATTGATGTTAAGTGATGACTGCAGCCTATAGACACGCACACAAAGACTAAGGTCAAAATGCAGATGCGTTACCACTCCTGAGGCTAAGTTGTTATGCCTGTGTCGGAAATTACAGGGCCGTACATTACCACCTGACCGGAACACGATAGTGCTGAACACTACCATTTAACGGCAAGTATATTTGGTAATGAGGTGGTGCCTTCGGCCGCAAGCTCCGTCACTGGAGCTCTACCACCAGAATAAACTGTTGCTTACCTATTTTTTCAAAGCTTATTCTTATTTCTAAAAAACCGTCCAAGCGTGTGTCGAGTCTCGCGCCGTATAGCCTATTCGTTTCTCCAAGTACATTTTTTGTGTTAATCGAGCATTCTCGTAAACTTATGAAGCTTACTTAGCTACAATAGTTTTCCTTTGAAATTTTATGACTTCCTAAATCATCGACTAGCCTATGTTCGATGGCCCAAACTAACTATTTAGCTGGCAGAAAATGAAGACTCCAATGAAGGCTTTAATAAAATTTGGCATTTCATAGCTTAATATTTCACAAACTGATCAATCTATTGAAAAATGTTATTAAGAAGCTCACAGTATTTTTAAAGACTTATTCAATGACACCCTAGGCCTTAGACAATTCGGGATGTAAACGAATGATAAAAAATGTTTTACCACTATCTTCGCATAGCTAATAAAGTATACATATTCGTGCCAAATTACAGCATCCCAGTAGTAAGAGTCTCAGTGCTAAACTGCGGACATATGGACAGACAGACGAACAGACATGGCGAAATTATAAGGGTTCCTTGTGAGCTATGGAACCTTAAAAATAATAATCTTTATATATCTTAACGGTTATTTAAAGAAGTATCATAATTGATCGCTTATATAGGTAATTTATTTCATACCCTGAAAGCTTAAAAACGTTTATTTTGTACAAATAAGTACATCGTTGTTTTCTTTTTTATCTATCTACTAGCTGACCCAGCAAATTTCGTATTGCCTCAGAATGAAAATATGACATGTGTCAAAGGTTTGATACATACGGACTATTTGTTTAGGAAAATGAAATGGTGGTTTTTACTATTTCCCTTCAATTTCTTCATATTTTCTTACCTTTAAAACATTCCCTGGACTTCCAAAAATCATTCAAAATCAATATTAGCCAAATCGGTCCAGCCATTCACGCGTGATGCCGTGACCAAGGAAAACGGGTTGCATTTTTATATGTATAGAAGATATATATAAAAATCAATTTCTGTTCGTTAGTCTCGCTAAAACTCGAGAACAGCCGAACTGGTTTGGCTAATTTTGGTTTTGAACGATTTTTGAAAGTCCAAGGAAGGTTTAAAAGGTAAGAAAATATGAGGAATTGAAGAGAAATAGTAAAAACCAGTATTTCATTCTCCCATACCAATAGTCAGTACCTATCAAACCTTTGACACATAATTTCATTCTGAGGCAACACGAAGTTTACCGGGTCAGTTAGTTAATAAATAAAAAATAGAATATTTTATCAAATAGAAATCGGTATCCTTAGATTCGTAGAACCGATTAATCATAGGTATTAATCAAATTAATACGCTCTAATTGACTGCCAAGTAGTTTTCACACCAAATCAGTCATTGCTCATTACAACAAGATTAGCGATAACATTGTAGGACGGTGGTTCAGGAAGCGTTAATCATTCTACCGACGACATCAATATTAACATTCGAGATTCAAAATTAATTTACACTTGGAAATTACATAATTTTCTTGTGACAGGTAAAATTACAATTAAAAAAAATTGTGAATAACTAAATTGTTACATTGATTGGTATTACAAACTTAAAACATAAAAATAAAATAAGTATTAGTCCAAAAATAGCCAAGTGTTAAAATAGGTATTACTCCTGTTATGGCCAACCCTGAAATCCCAAAAAACTTTTCACTCTGCAATTTAGTTTTTTTTTAATGACGTCAAAATGGTAACAAAGTTTAAAGCGCATTAATGGTAAGTGAATAGGAGTATTATTACATATTCTCTGGAATAGGTACTGTATGTAGCCTGTAAACATCTACATGACACTAGAGATTTCAATGTAGATCCGTTGCCACCCCTGAGGCCAAAGGTATTATGCCTCTGTACCGGAAATTAAATCCCTACATTTATTTACATTACCACCTGACCGGAACACGATAATGCTGTACACTACCATTTAGCACCAGAGCAAGCACCAGAATGTGGTGGTATCTACGCCCGCGAGCTCCGTCACTGGAGCTCTACTATCAGTAAAAACATACATCGCCTAAAAAAAAACAGCCTGTATATTTGGCCAGAAAGTTCAATTTGTTAATTCTTAAACGAGTTTGTGAATGCCGGTAAAAGGCTGCCAGGGTGCGAATGTCATCAATGTTCATTATCCATGCCTATATGCATGTTCGAGCGAAAAAGAGGGGTAGCACTCATTTTTCAAATCCAGAAGGTTCCGTAGAATACGAGTAAAAAGTGGTAACATAGAAGAAATATGAATAAGAAAACAACGGGTTGCACTTCGGAAGTGTCGGCAGAAGTGAAAACTTGCATATTAACATTGTGCATTCTTCTTACGCATTTTCGATCAGGGTCACGTGTCCTGACGTGAGTTTAACATTTTTAACCATTACAAAAAGTGCAAGGCGGCGCTAAAGAAGTTTTCACTTCAAATTATTTAATCCCGGTAATGCAAAAGTGTCCTTGTAGACCTATTCGAAAGAAAACATTTGAATTGTTATTTTTCTGGAATATTTGAATTTTTAAAAATAAAACACTACTTTCAATAATTAAACATTACAATATAATGAAAACTTCCCATCAACTGCACCTGTTCAACAGTAAGACGCACGTGACACCTATTAGGTACGATAGAAAACCACAAATTTCAGAAATAAAAATTTTTATTTTACGTAATAATAACTTTTTGTTTCATCTAATACCTATACGTAATCAAATAATCTCGCGCACCAAAAAATGAGATTTCAAAAACAAAACCTAGATTTTTTTGTTGGAAGTCATTCTGAATTCCCAGGACGTGCGGTATGAAGCTTGAATGTAACTTTGTTGTACGTGATCTTATAAAAATAATCCTTTTTTGTTTTGATAGGAATATCACATTATTTTTAGGACTTCACTTCCAAATAAAGTCACTGAGGTCAGAGATAAAGGATTAACTAGTACAATGCTTTATGACTGGTTAAGTCAAGATTTTCTTATAAACGAGATTTGCTTTTCAATCGAGGTAACCAATAAATTGACTAATTGACATTAACAATGAATTGAATCTTTCAAAACTATCATTTGATTGCCGGGGGTTCCGTGCCCAAAGGTTGTAAACAAGATCCTATTACTAAGACTTTGCTGTCTGTCTGTTTGTCACCAGATTTGATAGCTAGAGCGTTGTAGTCCAGGAGGAATCGGCGCATGAGTACCGAAAACTATTCCACCTCAATTTTTTTATGCGATCCTCTTTAAATTGTCCTACTGATGATATAAACGCATGTTGCCATGGGGCAACCCCGTGCCATATTGTTTAAACTGAAATTGTTTAAACAATTGCAAGGAATTGTTATTTTTCAAACGGACAATTTTTTTTAAATATTTTTATTAAAATACGAATAAAAAAAGTCTTATGACTTTTCACGATAAAGTTAATATTTTTAGAGATATGAATTTTGAAGTTCGAAAAATCTCAAATTTGGTTACTTTTGACCCATGAAAAATATGTTAAAAAAATTAAATATAATAACAAAAAATATTTAAAAGTTTTCACGTTTTTTATAGATAATGTTACGGATCCTTTGGCTTGTCATTTATTGTACGTATACCTTAAATTTTCTTAAAAAGAAGTATGTTAAGTCATCTTAACCCCTTATACAAAAACGTACAGTGCTCATCAAGAAATATTGCACATCGAGCCTACGAAAGAGACAATCGGCTAGTTTCGACTTCGTAGAGCGTTATCTCTGCTGCACACTACCTACGTAAGCACTGATAGGCCGGTATTGGTCGAAACTTGATCAAAATGATGGACAAACGTCAAATAGGTATGGTGCGAAAGAGAAAACGCTCGACAGACAGAGGTCGATGTGCAATATTTATAATGTTAGAAACAGTAGGTAGGTACATCAGATGTTTTAGTCATTATATTTTATGCTTATTCATTATCATTTGCATTGACACGTATGGAATTAGCAAATACTTTAGCTAAGAATAAAGGGAATAAGTCTTTAGTAGACTACGATCTACCATCAGCGCTGCTACAGTATTACAAAAAAACAAGTAAATAATAATACAAAGTAATAACAAAAAGCTAATAATTTCAAAATTAAATAACGACCCGTATAATCGCAAAGAATATAATGCAACTTTTAAACCAAGTTTTGAGAAGGTGCATTTATTTTGAACCCAATTAAAACAATATCTACAAACCCCAAGCGAAGCATAACCTGTCGTAATACAGACGTCCTACATTCGTAACAAAAGACTAGCCTCACTACTTTGACGACACTGACGAGACCAATTCCGTTCTCAGAGAGTTGCAAGATTCAAGAGAGGAATTTTTGTCGTGATTCGAAACAGCAACTCGTGCTTTATAATTGAAACATGAGTTTATTTATATGCATGACTGTTATTAATGTTGCAATTTAAAATTGAACATATTCTTGAAAATTACCGTGGTTATGTAATGAAGCCTAAATTAGAATAATTTTAAATCGGTCTGTGGTGATTTTTAAGCACTAGGTAATACTTCTTTATATAAAAATCAATTGCTGTTCGTTAGTCTCGCTGAAACTCGAGAACGGCTCTAACGATTTGCTAATTTTGGTTCTGAATTATTTTTGGAAGTCCAGGGAAGGTTTGAAGGGTAAGAAAATATGCAGAAATTGACGGGAAATAGTAAAAACCACAATTTCATTTTTCCATACAAATAGTCCGTATCTATCAAACCTTTGACACATTATTTAATTGTGAGGCAATACGAAGTTTGCCGGGTCAGCTGGTCCATAATAGATCCCGTCCCTAGGGGGTCGGCCGTGATGAGTCGACCCTACCAAGTGGAAGAGAATTCTTCCGCTGGTGCAGTCATTCAACCGAACAATGGTGGTCAAACCATTTCGGCGGTAGTAAGTGCCAAAACACAGTATAGGCAGAAGTGTTCTCCGATAAAACTACCGCCAATCCACAAGCCATATTTTTAGAGGTGGTTCTTGTCCAGCAGAGGACGTTTGTTTGGTTATAACTATTGTTAATTATTGAAAATAGAAGGATAGAATGATCTTCAAAACAGGCGTTCAAAATTCAAGGTTACCATGTGGCTGGCATCACGTTGGTTTAGTTACAAATGTAATTTATAATAATTTTTCACACAATTATAATGTTATTATGTTACTTCACGAATAACATATGAAATATGGTAGCAATTACATAACATGCTTTTGAAAATAAAACAACGAATAACTATTTGTTTACACAACATTAAACAATGGATAGCAGAATCTACAACAAAATAGTCACAAATTGTGATGAAATCAAAACAAATCTACAAAACAAGGCACTAAAGATACCTCAAACAGATAAAGCACAAAAAGTGAAACCCCAAAATAACCTTAACTAAGTTATGTAATAAGATGGAGAGGACAACAAATGATAGACTTCCAATAAACAAAATTTTAATCATCAATAAGTTTGAAATGCTACAAGGCATTTACACGCTTATTAATAGATATCGCTCGATAGAGATGAACAGCGGTAAGTGACTTCCTACTCTTGGACCATTGAAAATCGCTTTAACTTAGTCTAGGAATTCCATTTGCTATCGAAGTATTAATCGGAGCTTTATCGTTTTACGGAGCACCGCACCAGTCTTGTTAACCTGTCTACCACTTTGCGCTATCATGAAATCATAGCTGTGAAGTATCGAATGACTGTGGTTTCTTGGACCAAGAATTACATGGATGGCGGACGATACGTATCTAAGTGAATACTGGTTCTGATTTATGTTCGGTGCTCAGATTCGAGCAATGATTGTGAATAGAATAAGACGTGTTACCAAGTTCATTTTGCTGTCCAATGTTAAGGATATTTTAGCTTTGTTATTTGCAAGACTCTTCAGCAGTTATGACGATTATCTTCTATGTCCCAGTTAGATGTATAAAATTGAAATAGCTCCATAATGCCGTGTAGTGTTTAAAGTGTAAATAAATAAATATCGTGGTGTGTGAAAATTAAACTACTGCGATGGCCAATCCGCATACCATGCGTGGCGATTATGTTATATTCTCCTCTAAGGACGCATTGTTGTGGACATCTTTAATGAAGGGTTTTCCCAGCAGTGTAAGTATTTCGGTTGAAGTTTTTCAAGAGTTGCAATATGATCGCAATTTCAAAACCTGTCTCTTGGTTTACCATCTTTTTTACATCTCTGAACAAATCAGAATCAGAAATTAATTTATTCATTTAGGGTGACAAACACCCCTTATGACACGTCAAAATGAAACAAAATAAATTAAAGTGAATAACAATTGATACACATGTCAATTTACAAAGAATATCACTAAGATAAAACTAAATGTGATATATTAATGTAAGTATATCATTGGAATGTCTCATTTCCCCTTTTACAAACTGATAACAAAGAGCAAAGAAAAAAGACAAAGAGTTATTCTTTGTCATTCACCGGATGATTCCAAATAACGTAACATCATGATGACTATTTTAATCAAAAAAATTCTAGCCGTATTTCATGAATTCAAATTCACACAACATTTATATATCAACGGTGAGCATAATGATCATAAAGAAAAAACACGTAAGCGCCGCAATAAACTTACACGAGATTATGGGATTTACGGTACATTATGAGAATATAAATTAATATTTCATAACATTATGGAGAAATTCACGCAAAATTTTCTGTTTATAAAAGTTTATTATAATAAATACACACAGTTGAATAACAAGCGTCTGTCTGCAGAGACGAGTATCCTTTAATCACGGGCCTAATCAAAACATCATTAAAATCAAATGAAAAACACAGGACTTTGCAGTTTATTGAATATCGTAAATAAGTCGCTTTTACCCTTAATAATTGTTTTATATTATTTCGCATTAACACATGCTTGTGAAATATATTTTATTTAAAGAAAAATGGAAAGAAAAATTTGACTTCAGGCGAGACTCGAACTCGCGGCCTACTGGGAATCTAGTCCAGCCGCTCTTCCAATTGAGCTACTGAAGTCCTGCCCGATTTGTCAATCTTTCCTTTTTTCCATTTTTTCCATTTTTCTTTGAATAAAATATATTTCACAAGCATGAGAGTGGCTGGACTAGATTCCCAGTAGGCCGCGAGTTCGAGTCTCGCCTGAAGTCAAATTTTTCTTTCCATTTTTCTTTAAATAAAATATATTTCACAAGCATGTGTTAATGCGAAATAATATAAAACAACTTTTATTAAAACACAAGTCAATTAATCAAGTTTTAAAATAATGTACCTGGTAAGGGTTGACTTATTTTTACTCTTAAAAATAATATTAACGTAACTTACGTAACTTCACGCCTGTAATCCCCGAAAGGGTACGCATAGCCAAATGTATTCATTCAAGCATACATGCAACACCCATGATTCCCGGTTACGTTTTGGCTTATTTAACAGGTGACGAGATTATTGACATCTCCAGGCACACATTATCAAACGCCGAGGTACTGGAAAATTTACCGAAAATGGTATAAAATCCCAATAAAATCTGAGATAAAGGTTTTTCACCCGTATCTCTGATAGCACCCGACCTGGGAATCCAACCCAGGATCCCAGAGTAGAAGTAGTGGCCTGCTACCACTAGGCGACTGAGGCAGACAAAAAAATAAAATAATATTAAGAGTAAAACTTGAAAAAAAAACAGGTGGACGTTGTATTTTTGGCATGCATTCACAAATACTTGCGATAAATAATACATACAACGATAATCAAACATATTATCTATAGATAGACGTGTGAAAGAGACATATTTTATTTCTATGATAACCTTCTAAAAATACATCATTTATTGAATAAGAAAATTATTAATCTGAATCCATCTAATTACTGGTGGTAGAGCTACAGTGACGGAGCTCCCAGGCCTAGGCACCACTACATTACCTAATATACTTGCCGCTAAATGGTAGTGTTCAGCACTATCGTGTTCCGGTCAGGTGGTTATGTACAGCCTTGTAATTTTCGGCAAAGAGTCATAACACCTTAGGCCTCAGGAGTTGTAACGCATCTGCATTTTGACCTTGGTCTTTGTTGTTTTTATATTATTTCGCATTAACACATGCTTGTGAAATATATTTTATTTTTAAAGAAAAATGGAAAGAAAAATTTGACTTCAGGCGAGGCTCGAACTCGCGACCTACTGGGAATCTAGTCCAACCGCTTGGTCTTTGTGTTGTGCTTTGTTGTTGTGGGTGTCTATAGGCTACAGTCATCACTTAACATCAAAGTGAACTGCATGCTTGTTTGCCACTTCTATTACATAAATAAAAAAATCCAAACATGCGAATCGAAAAGATCCAACCCTGCAATTAAGATTCTCGGTAAAAAACTACAACAGGATATCAATTCGTCTTAAAGGCAAGTTTCAAGTTAAAGAATAAAGTTGAACAAGAAGACAATCTACTGGCCGCCTGAAACTAAATCCAATTTATACAAGAGACACGAACTTTTAATGTTTGTTTTTTTATGTATTAGGTACTCTGACTCTTATACAAATGATCTTAAATCCTCTTAGCAATCACAAAAGTGTTTTTCCATCAGAGTAACAGTTTTACTAACAGTTGTACACGTAGAAATTTTATTATACGATGGAATTTCGTTTCTATTTACTTTTTTGTTTTGAAGCGGCACTGCTTCACCGAAATGAATCCTCTGTGTACCTACCGTATCTATCGTGATGCATTGTGCTTATATGCATTCCTGGCGAATTGTACATATGCAAAGAGAACAAACGGAGTCAAGGCGCTTTGAGCACAGTAACTATTTCTGAAAAATATAGAGCTAAACGGAATGTTTAAAAAAAGCGGCAGACATTTTACTGTACCCTGAATGATATTTTGGGGTGTAAGTGGCGCCTTACCATCCTGGTGCCGCAGCCAACCTTACCTGCACGTGGTGCACCCTGCCGACCAGCAAACAAGGCTCTGGCGACTGGTTCCACATGGTTGCTGGGTCGGCACTACCAGCGTAATCCCTCCTAGTGTCCTGCTTGGTGGTAAGGTCCCTTGGGTCCTGCCTGGGTAGCTACCACCCTCAGGTCGTAATCTGCCGCCAAACGTCTTCGGGCGTGTTCCGGCTTCCGAGCCTGAGAGCCAGTCCCCCCCTCCCCTCCCCCTATCCTCTTCCTCGTTCCTATCCTTGATGTGCACCGTATTGTCCGCCCCCGGGGCCGGTATGTGTAAGGACATCTTGCGCTCAGGGGCGCAACATGTTGGCCCGGGGGCCAGGGAGAGCCGATGAAACGGTAACGGTCCGCTGCCGGCGCCGGTCAGTAGGGGACCCGAACCCAGGCCTCTCTATTAAACTCTGGCCTGGGAGGCTGTCCCGCCAACCGGTGTTAAGTCCCGTGTGCAGTCGTCGTGCCGGAGTAAGAGACCGGAGTGGGCCCGGCGCCTGTGCACGGGGGGGATCGAGGGTCCTTCCGTCCCCCGGACCAGCAAATTGCACCACCTCTGTGTGCAGATGGTCTGATGCACCTGCAACTTTGCCCCTCGGGCGGTCGGTACGGTGCACATCATTATTTCCCTTATCCGACGCTGTTAGGAAGATTAAAAAAAATGGTCAAAAAGAAAAAAAAGAGTAAAAACGCAGCGGACGCCCCTCCCACATTTACTGTAGACATGTGCAACATCAGGGGTTTACATACCAACCTCAACGCCGTTCACCACCACCTTGAAACGGCTAAGCCAGCCCTACTCTTTCTGACGGAGACACAAATATCCTCTCCACTTGATACATCGTACCTTACTTACCCCGGCTATACTCTGGAGAACACTTTCGTTCGCCGCGCCGGGGTATGTCTGTATGTCCGAGAGGATGTCTGTTGTCGCCGTCTCGACCATTTTGAAGACAAGGACCTGTCGCTATTGTGGGCACGCGTGGATTACGGTGGATCTACCCGAATATACGCGTGCGTGTACAGGTCCTATAGCGGAGACGGGGAGACAGCCCGCTTATTCGAGCACATCTAACAGGTGGTCGACACAGTGCTTGTGCAGTATCCTTCTGCGGAGTTGGTGATTCTTGGTGACTTTAACGCACACCATACGGAGTGGTTGAGTTCCCGGATCACGGACTTCGCTGGAAGATCTGCACACGATTTCGCGTTGGCTAATGGACTCTCACAAGTTGTAACCGGGTTTACCCGGATACCAGATGTCGAGGGTCACACTGCCTCTTTGCTGGATCTTCTGCTGAACTCACATCCTGCCAACTATCAGGTGGTGGTCGAGGCTCCCTTAGGATCCTCGGACCACTGTCTGGTACGTACAAAAACCTCATTGTCGGTTCGAGCGCCGCTGCGGCCCTCGGCAACTCGACAAGTGTGGCATTACAGGTCGGCAGACTGGGATGGACTGAGGGAGTTCCTGACGTCCTACCCATGGAGGCAGCTTTGTTTCTCGTCGGAAGATCCGAGCACGTGTGCCGATGCTGTAACCGATGTGATACACCAGGGAATGGAATGTTACATTCCGTACTCTGTGGTATCCATTGGCGGACAGTACCAGCCCTGGTTCGATAAGTCCTGTGCTGTGGCTTCTAGTCACAAGCAGGAGGCTTACAGAACCTGGACTGCGGCTCACGCTTGTAAGGATCCTAATGCCTCCGGCCTTAAGAGAGCACTCAACGCTGCATCCAGGTCCACTAAGCGGCGCATGGACAAAGCGAAGTCGAAGCACATCGGTAGAGTTGGCAGGAAACTAATGAGGCACCCTCCCGGGAGCCGTGCCTATTGGTCTCTTGCCAAAGCTATCGAAGGGAATTTTTGTCGGTCATCTTTCCCACCACTGCGTAAAATTGACGATAGCCTGGCCCACACGGCAAAAGAGAAAGCTGACCTTCTGGGCAGCCTCTTTGCCTCAAACTCGACTCTTGACGACATGGGTATCACAGCGCCTACTATCCCGCGCTGTGAAAGCTCTATGCCTGACGTCAAATTCACTCAGAAGAACGTCAGGCGAGCTCTTTTATCCCTTGACGTCAAGAAGTCGAGTGGGCCGGACTCCGTCCCTGCGGTGGTGTTGAAGATGTGCGCTCCCGAGCTGACCCCCTTTCTGACGCGCCTGTTCTCGCTTTCCTACGATCAAAGAACCGTACCGTCTGCGTGGAAGACCGGCCTCGTGCACCCGATACCCAAAAAAGGGGATCGCAGTGACCCGGCCAATTATAGGCCCATAGCAATAACCTCCCTACTCTGTTAAGTCATGGAGCGTGTGATCAATACTCAACTGCTGCAGTATCTAGAGGATCATCAGCTGATCAGTGACCGCCAATATGGATTTCGTCAGGGCAGATCTGCTGGTGATCTTCTAGTATATCTCACGCACCATTGGTCCCACGCCTTGGACAAGAGTGGGGAGGCATTGGCTGTAAGCCTGGACATTGCTAAGGCCTTTGACCGGGTCTGGCACAGGGCACTCCTCGCGAAACTCCATCCTACGGTCTTCCCGAGAGGCTATGCAACACAGCCAGCTTTCTGTCTGAGCGTTATATACAAGTCTTAGTTGACGGTCAGCGCTCAGACAGACTACCTATCAACGCTGGTGTGCCGCAAGGCTCTGTGTTATCTCCCACGCTTTTTCTTCTGCATATCAATGAAATATTGGAGCAAAACTCCAATTTTCATTGCTATGCCGATGATAGTACGGCAGATGCACACTACACTAGCCGTGCAAATGCCTCTCGGACACTTATCGAGGAAAGCAGGACTAGACTTGTGTCTGAAATCGAGCACTCTCTGGAGCGGGTCTCGGATTGGGGTCGACTTAATTTAGTACAGTTTAACCCCTCGAAGACACAAGTCTGCGCGTTCACCGCAAAAAAAAACCCCATTCATTGTAGCACCACAGTTCCAGGGCATTCCGCTCGCCGTTGAAAAGAGTATCGGTATCCTGGGCGTTGACATATCGAACGAAGTGCAATTCGGGAGTCACATTGAGTGTAAGACCAAGTTGGCATCCAAAAAGTTGGGGGTGCTTAACAAAGCGAGGCAGTATTTCACATCGGGGCAGCTACTACAGCTTTATAAGGCCCAAGTGCGGCCCCATCTGGAATACTGCTCTCATTTGTGGGCGGGAGCCCCCAAATACCAGCTTGGTCCACTTGACTCCCTACAAAAACGCGCTGTTCGTATTGTTAACGATCCAGGACTTACCGACAGGCTCGAACATCTGAGCCTGCGCAGAGACATTGGGAGTCTGTGCGTGTTGTACCGTCTCTACAATGGTGAGTGCTCTGCGGAACTGTTTGACATGGTGCCACCGTCTCTTTTCCTACACCGTACTACCCGCCGAAGAGAGAAGTTCCACCCACACCGACTGGACACCTGGCAGTGCTCAACGGTGCGGTTTTCACGTTCGTTCCAGAACGTGTAAATTGTGGAACGAACTTCCCTCTGAGGTGTTCCCTAGGTGCTACAATATGGGGTTCTTCAAAAATGGCGTCAAAAGAGTCCTTCAGGGCTGGCAGCGCGTTGGCAACTCCCCTGGTGTTGCAAATGTTCATAGGCGACGGTGACCACTTTCCATCAGGTGGCCCGTTTGCTTGTCTGTCAACCTTCAGACATAAAAAAAAAAAAAAAAAAAAAAATTATGACAGACTAGCTGACCCGGCAAACTTCTTATTGTCTCAGAATGAAATAATGTGTCAAAGGTTTGATAGATATGTACTATTTGTATGGAAAAATAAAATTGTGGTTTTTACTATTTCCCTTCAATTTCTTCATATTTTCTTACCTTTTGAACCTTCCCTGGACTTTAAAAATTTTTTCAAATTAATTAATTCAAAATCAAAATTAGCCAAATTGGTCCAGCCGTTCTCGAGTTTTAGCGAGACTAACGAACAGCTATTGGTTTTTATAATGTATATATATATATTAAGATACGTGAATAGAATGAATGCGAAATTTTAATAACTCAACAAGAGCGTGTGGTCCAAAGAGATAGTGAACAGTACCGGAACGCCTGTAAGCCTAGAAATTTTTGTAGGGATGAGTGATAATATGCTAAGTACGATAACCGTCACCTGGCAAGGATCAGCCCGTCACATCATCTGGATTTCTGATCAGAAAAGTTACTTCCATATTTTAGATCTGGCTCGATTGCGACCATTTATGTAGCATCTTAAAATTTATTTTTTGTGTGTTCGGATATTTAATGAAAATCACGATTTGTTTACTGTACTGCAAATGAGCGACTCAATCGTATGACCATTGTATGACCCTCTTATCATCGTATGACCATCGTAGCATTGATAAAGAAATAATTTCCTAAAATGTCGTTTAATACCTCATAACCGTAACCTTTCACAGAGTTAAATAAAAACAGCAGACAGGAAACGTAATTTTGGTATCTCGGATTAATGACGCTTTATTTTAAGCAAACATAAAAAAACTACGAGTCACAACGGTATATTTTACCGCACTGCATTCTCAAAGTGTGCATAACTTGCGCGTATTATGTAAAATGCCACTTTACCGCTCAAGTTCAAGATTGTTCGGCCGGTTTGAGTACGCGTCACTTTAATGTCAGCTTGTGTACTTACAGATATTTCTTTACGAGGCAACTCTTCATTTACGTAAGCTTACTGGTGGTAGAAAATTGTCGAATAAGCGAATGACTAGACAGATATACCTACGTTGCGAATGTATATAGCTGCACAGGCCCAGAAAGATCAAAACTGACCCTTTACCAAATAGGTCGAGTACTGTCTGAAGGTGGGGTCAACAGCCTTAGAAATCGGCGTATATATATGAAGAAAATTATAAATGTAGAAGAAGCACGGTGTCACACTGTTCCGATCGGTTTAGGGGAAAAAGAAGTTATGTTCAATTGAAAATACTTGAAGCAGTGCTTCAAAACTTATAAAAAGAGTTAAATGCGGTTAGTGGCGTTTGGCATTGATGGTGTTGGTGGCGTTGGTGGCGTTTGGTGGCGTTGGTGGTATTGGTGGTAGTGGTGGTGGTGTCGTTAGTGGCGTTGGTGGCATTGGTGGCGTTGGTGCATTGGTGGTGGTAGAGTTGGTAGTGTTGGTGGTGTTGGTGGTATTGGTGGCTTTGGTGGCGTTAGTCTAATGACGTGTACAGAAGTATTAATATAAACAGGATTTTATTTCCTCGTATAAATGTTTTCGTATGATCCAAAATTAACCAAAGACACTATTCCACGCCAACGTAATTGCTTGCACAGGTACTATTAGTTGGGGAAAAAGTTTCTTCGCATTTTTTAAGATAATTCATAACATTTTTTAATATAGTTTATTTAAATTTAACTAAAGTATGTATGTACCATTTTGTTCGATAACCTTTTGCCATCTTGTAGGTAGGGACATGATCCCATTGCTATAAAAATTTTGTGACTTCTCATCAAAATACCGCGACAAGTGGATTTGGCAGTCCTCTCGTGATGTTAACCTAACATTGCATAAAGAATTCTGAAGAGACCGAAACAGGTGGAAATCTGAAGGTGCAAGGTCAGGACTATACGGCGGATGCATTAACACCTCCCAGCCAAACTCTCTTAATTTTTGCTGAGTGGCTATAGATGTGTGAGGTCTAGGTCTAGCTAGGTCGTTATCATGATGAAACACCACACCCCTTCTGTTGATCAATTCCGGCCGCTTTCTCTCAACTTCTTGCTTTAATCTCATCAGTTGTTCGCAGTAGAGTTCGAAATCGATAGTCCTGCCTGGTGGTAATAGCTCATAATGAATAATGCCCTTCCAATCCCACCACACACACAACATCACCTTATTGCGAGTTAACCCGGGTTTCGCCACAGTCTGTGAACTTTGACCACGACCTTTTTCGCACGTTCTTGTCGTACGTGATCCACTTTTCATCACCAGTTATCAGCTTCTTCAAAAATGATTCGGTTTCATTACGTCGTAATAACGAATCACAAATGAGTACACGGTTCATTAGGTTTCTTTCAGTGAGCTCGTGATGTACCCAAATATCGAGCTTTTTTTTTGTACCCAGCTTTTTTCAAATGCGCCAAAACTGGTATGTGATCAATTCTCAGTTCTTCAGCTACGTCGTAACTACTGATCGATCTTGCTCCACTTTTTCAAAAATGGGATCCATTTTATCCGTAACAGGGCGACCAGAGCGAGGTGCATCTTTGACATCAAAATTTCCGGATTGAAAACGCTTAAACCAAATTTGTGCTACTCTCACAGACACTGCACTAGGTCCATAAACATCGCAAATTTTTTTCGCGGCTTGCGTTGCATTTTTTCCTTTTTTGTAGTAAAATTTTAAAATGTATCGTATTTCTTCATTAGATTCATTCATCTTGACAGTACTAAAAACAAATGAAAATCACACATTTGCCTAATTTGAATTTGGAATTATGTTCTTTAAAATTTTAACTTTCAATGATACCAAAACCAGCCAGATACAAATACTACAGCCAAAGAGATTTTATTACAAGTTCATACATACTATAATGCGAAAAGACTTTTTCCCCAACCTATTATATATTTAAAAATCAATTGCTGTTCGTTAGTCACGCTAAAACTCGAGAACAACTCCACCGATTTGGCTAATTTTGGTTTTGAATGATTTTTGAAAGTCCAGGGAAGGTTTAAAAGGTAAGAAAATATGAAGAAATTGAAGCGAAATAGTAAAAACCATAATTTCATTTTTCCATACAAATAGTCCGTATCTATCAAACCTTTGACACATTATTTCATTCTGAGGCAATACGAAGTTTGCCGGGTCAGCTAGTTACTTAATAATTTACGTTCTTGCTCTCTACTATCGTCACGATCGATGTAACAAAACAATTACACACAATCACAACAGTTAGGTATCGCCAATTTGCAATGCATTCACTCCTAAGATGATTATGGCGGAATCCACTAGAAATTACCAGGCGTCGGGGACTTCGTAGTTAACATAATATTACGCCTTATTTTCGTCAATGAGTTAGACAGAAGTGTGTAATATTACGATTTACTAATTATAGTAGGGGAGACCAAGAGGGGATTTTTTAATTTACTCCAGCGTGTCAGATTAGGATATGGGAGATACTGGGAAATACCTTGCACCCTGCTCAGTACCTCCACCAAATCTAAGATTTCTATAAAGAGCCGATCTCTTTGGGCTTCCGCCAGGAGCTTGCCTCGCTTTCAAATCGTCAGAATTTTGAATGGGAGCTTTAATAAGGTTCACTTTACATCCTCTCGGAGTACCTATCTGACATTCTTGAGTAATTTTTCACCTTCATATTTGAAAGAATAAAATATTTTGAAAAGGGCGCGGCTTCAACTCGTGTCAGATATTCTGAGAGGGTGTTAAATGTGCCCAAACAATGCTCTTACCCAAAATTCAGACGATTTGGAAGAAAATTGTAGTGACTATTTGTTTTTTTAAGGGCTACCCTTCGGGCGCGGCCCTATATACAAGACTTAGATTTAGTGGAAGTAACCAACGGGGTTCAAGGTATCTTTCATATCTTAATCTGACGCGCTCGAGTAAATATAAAAAGACCTCAAAGGACAATAATTATTGCTTTACGTCAAAGCAGCAATACTCATAAACACTGATGATTCATCAACGGATTTTCGTCCGATAACCACATTGCAGTTATGTTGCAGTCCGGTATAATTTAAGCACACAAACATGGCAGTGTTTGACCGAGCTTGCAACAATACACAAGTGAAACTTTAATTAGAGCTGCATTGCAAGCTCGCTAGTCAATGTACTAATGTCAGTTAACTTGGATACGATGTTGTGTACTGCCTGATGTGCATACAATCATCATTGGTAACAACGCTGATGCAGCGAGTAAATTAATAATCAGCCAAAATACGTCACGCTGCAGAGGTCAGTTAAGCAGAGCTTTTTTAAATCTTTTATAAATATCTACGCTCCAGTAATGATATACCATTAATTTGAACGAGAAAAAAAAACCTAATTATGTCATTTTCAAATAACTATAAAATAAATAATTTTAAATTAGGGCATTTTAAGAATTGCCAGTGATTGAATGATATTATTATGTGTTTAAGTAAAAGTTGAGTTAGATTGCTGATTGTTAACTTGTTAATTAGCCAGTAACGACTATGCGGGCTCTAAATGACCCGTCTCCTTTGGAATTAGAACCAAATGCACTATTGCCCAATCAAGGCAATTATAAGTATGACATTAAGATATATATTAGATAAATATTTTGCTGATCCATCATTGTATTTTTGACCATATTGCAGTTATGTTGCAACTCGGTATAATTAATTTAAACACATAAACATGGCGGTGTTCGAAAGAGCTTACAGCAACACACAAATGAATCTTTAATTAGAGCTGCATTGCAAGCACAAAAGATTTACGCCGACAGAAAAGTTAAACGCATCACGTTTGGCATCCTTGTTATAAATATGACGTTAAGATTTAGGGCTCCCACACATAAATGCGAATTCGCATCGCATCGCAAATATCTGCGACACAGTATAATATAAACAGTATGGAAACTACGTACAACATATTGAAACGGCACACTCACACAAACATGCGTATCAACGAGGCCCCTAAGCGGTTCTCGCGGTGCTGCAGTAGCGAGTCACTCGCTACTCGAGCCTCGATGCGCATATTTGTATGAGTGTGCCGACTCGAACGCTTTATACGTAGTTTCCATACTGTTCATGTTTGTACTGTGTCTGTGAGCTCGCACGAATGCATCGCCTGCGATGCGACGTCGCATCACATCGCATCGGAGTTTTGTGTGGCCGCCCTTAAATAAACATTATGCTGATTCATCATCGGATTGTCGTCCGATAACCACATTGCAGTTATGTTGCAGTACGGTATAATTTAAGCACACAAACATGGCGGTGTTTGACCGAGCTTGCAACAATACACAAGTGAAACTTTAATTAGAGCTGCATTGCAAGCTCGCTAGTCAATATACTAATGTCGGTTAACTTGGATACGTTGTTTTGTATAGCCTGACGTGCATACAATCGCTGGTAAAACGTTGGCTTCAATGCTGATGCATAAATTAATACGTTTTACTGGACGGCTCAGAGTTAGAGTCATGTCCTATTGCAATTATATTTAGAAAACTAACTTACAAAAATAAATGTTTTATACGGAAAATATAGAAAGGGTACAAAGTTAAGCAGATATCAGGTTTCATTCTTAATAGCAATAAGACGTCATGGCATGGCACTCAATTGGGATTCTCATCTTTAGATTCTCTTCTTAGGATTTAAATTTAACATTAAAATTTTTACACTTACAATATGAATTACATAATTGTTAAATTGTCTTTATTTTTCTTTTTAAATTGTATTATGCACCAAAATGTACAAGTGGCAAAGGGTGTAGACCACACAGGCCCATAAAGCCTAGCTTAGGCACCAGTCTTCCACATATACTTTGAAATGTATGATTTCTTTGTTGAATCTTTTAAATTATAATGAATTTGTTATGTGTATTGTGGTAAGAAAGTAAATTATTATTTCATTTCATTTCTTCTTATTTTTTAGGGCACAGATCAGCATCAGAACATACGGATTGACAAAAATTGATTTATTCTCAACCTACACAACTACCTGAGAGCATATTCTAAGGGCGAGATTTACAGACCGTTCTCAGACTTTACTTCGATCCTGATTTAAATATTCATTTTGTTTCGCAGACGTCAAACTCTTATTTTACTTTGAGAAGCAAATCTCTACTACGGAATTCTTAAAAGTAAAGTAAAATTAACTGCCTTAGTAGGCCAGTGGTACACACTTCTGCTACGCTGGGGTCCTGGGCTCAATCCCCGGGCCGAGGATAAATAATATTGGGATTTTTACATTCTAAGAAAATTTCCCAGTGCCGCCCTCGGAGTTTGGTAATGTGCGCGGATATAACAATATCAGGCGTAAATTTCATTCAAAATTAAGTCGTAGTGCGGGTGGTGGAGTTTCAGTGACGGAAATTAAGGGTAGGTACACATAGCCTTCCGGTCAGAGAGTAATGTATGACCCCTTAAATTTAGAGGTAGAAGAGTAGAATAACGAGTGTTACCAAAGTAGTAAGAGTAAATAATACCAAAAAGGACGAGTATTGTCCGAAGTTGGATTCAAGAGTCTTCAAAATCGGCGTACATGTATGATGAGAGATGAATGTAGGAGAAGTACGAATAGTACGATAGATGTGTAAAGACCGAGATAATTGGCGGTCCACACTATGTACCCCATTTTTTTTAAATGTAATGGAAGTGGAAAACAAGTTTGCAGTTCACATTGATGTTAAGTGATGACACCCACACAAAGACAAAGGTCAAAATGCAGATGCGTTCCTGAGGCCTAAGGTGTTATGCCTCTGTGCCGAAAATTACAGGGCCGTACATTATCACCTGACCGGAACACGATAGCGCTGAACACTACCATTTAGCGACAAGTATTAGGTAATGCGGCGGTGCCTACTCCCGCGAGCTCCGTCACTCTACCACCAGTAAAAATTTGGGTCTTGGCAGGAAATACATTAATACACAAAAATACCGGAAAATAGGGAAACGACTTATGATATATTATGATGACCCGACATTGTGTTAGAGCTATTGGGAGTCCCTCCCATTGTTTGGTCAATGTGAGGAAAATACAGCAAATAAGCAAAAATAATACGATCGTTAAAGGAACAGATTCTGATAATGGTGGTATTCAATCATTGGGGAAATATGATAGACACAGTCATATCAAGTCTGTATTCTAAGCCTGTATTGTAAGTCTTCCTTTTTCCTTTTATTGCTTTTTTTTTTCTTTCATATAAAATCCTACTTTCAATACCTCAGTTCTGCTCACTCACTTGACTTACGATCTAATGACTCTCTTACTCTCTCTATTCCTCTCCATAGATCCAGTTTCCTTTCAAATTCTTTTGGTGTTCAAGCGGCTCGCTTGTGGAATGCGCTGCCGGATACACTTCGTAGGTCTAACTCAAAATTTACGTTTAAGAAGAACCTCAAGACCTATCTTTTACGATAATCATTTGAATACCTTGTAATCACCATCAACATGATTATATGCATATATTTCATATTATATTTATATATATATATATATATATATATATCTATTATATAAAAATAAGTCGGATTTTCCTTCCTGACGTTACCGACCGTTAACGCACGAACCGATTTCCACGGTTTTGCATTCGTTGGAAAGGTCTTGGGCTCCGTAAGGTTTATAGCAAAGAAAATTCATAAAAAATTTAAACGCGGGCGAAGCCGCGGGCATCAGCTAGTATATATATATATATACATATATGTAAATTGTATCTTTATTCTATTTATGTAATAAATGTGTATACATTTGTATGTACTAGTTATACTAAGTATGAATTATTATTATGCTCTGTATGTCTGTTGTGTCGTGATACCGCCTTATAACTTTCTATACTAGTAATGGTTTAACTGGTAGAGAACGCTCTTAGCGTTAAGTTCGCCATTTGTAACAATATTGTATGTGTATTGTGACAATAAAGACTTAATAAATAAATAAATAAATAAGTAATTGTGTTTGTTAACTTTTTATTGTTGCTTGAATGGTGCCGTCTATGACGAACAAAATAGCACTTACGGATGATCAGCGCTGGTTCCTCAACCAGCACATGCTGAGTTAGAGCCAATTTGTAACAAATGTTTCTTACATACTCTCAAAAAAAATGTGTGTTGTTATTAACTTGCACAAGCTGACCTTGTATCTTTAATCCGCGATCACCAACCCGTATGTGAGGGGATTAAATGATCTGATATATATCTTTGTTGATATCTTTGGGGGAGTTTTTTGTTCAGCAGTCTTACAGCATAAACAATGGTTATGCAAAATGTATGTATTTTAATATATAAACAGTGAAAATGTTCAACTCTTATTTGAAAATCCATTCAATATAACAAAGCTACGAGCATTTAACAAACAAACAGAAACCAGTGCCATCGCTAAATTCAATTCCAAATACAGAATATGAAATGAACTGCATTGGATTCACATATCTTGGAACACCAAATGGGTATTGTAATTTAGGTCGACAGCGTTCATATTTTATATGCGGTCCACCTCCCATTATATATCATTCGACGTCCACGTACCTTTAGGGGGAAGTAAATTGGATCGAGGAAACCGCAAAGCAATTTTGATCACTTGCCTCACGTAACTCCTCATTGATTCTTGCCGACACAATTCATTTTGCACTTTAGCGCGGCGACCGCAAGCGTTGTGGTTCCTTTTTACAATGTCCTTATGGATTTTCTTTCATGCAACGCTTTCTTTGACGAAATTTTACTTACATGCTGTTTTCTATAGGTATGTTAAATTAAAGATAAGTAGAAGATAGTATATAAGTTGTGTCTAAAAATATATGCCTATGTGTATCGTAATAAAGCGACAGGCTACGGACAACAGAGAGAGATATGATCGCGTTTCCCTCTGATGTCGAATCAGAAGGAAGAGATCCGCATGAAAAAATCATCCCAATCGGTACAGGCGTTTTCAAATTATCGCTGAACATACATAAAAACAAAAATCTAGACGAATTGAAAACCTCCTCCTTTTTTCGAAGTCGGTTTACTAACAAATCTATCAATATAAAAATACCTAGGCCATTTGATATTAATTTGATATCTTAATGAAATACCTACATAAATGATGTATCAAATTGCTTAAGAGTATGATCAGTCTCTTGGATCTCAGACACTGGAGATCTACCACCAATACCTTCATTATACATAATGATATAAATATCCAAATATACAAAACTCACGTTTCGTATTTGAAGACACCTACCTGTAAACAAAGAAAAACATATTACTTGTATTAATATATGAATCCATTACATGTATTTTACCTCGATTTACCGCTTCAGGGAAATAGAGACGACTTGCTTGCCCATTACATAAAGAAATATTGACCACTTGCTTACACAAAACAAAATTTTTAATATTAACTACGAGTGAAAAATAAAACCAAAAACGAAATAATTATTTTTTTTTATAGTTTACAATTTTACTTTTATTTATCAAATTTACTTTATCAATCTTTTTTATTTACAAATCAGCTTGAAGATGGTTAAAGGATGTTGTGAAATTATTCCATTAGCCCCAATCGATTAGTAATCGTAATGTTTTGAATTTACAAATTGCAATTGCAGGTGAAGAAAATAAATAATATGAATCCATTTATGCAGATCATAATTACAGTAATTTAACGAATCAGAATCAGAATAAGAATCAGAATCAGAAGTTATAAAGTGTGTCATGTGAATTTAACATTTATTGACTATCTATAATCTATTAAAGCGCCAGCGGTGGAAATCGATGCTCCCGCGCAATTACTAATCTACCAAAAATGTTTCGATTTCGGAGGTGGCAAAGCAACTGCATCTTGACCTCTACTTTTTGTATATAACTGCAGTATTCAATTATCGTCGTTCAACATTTTGCCTGTTCCCTTACATAAAAAAACAATAAGAGTCAACACCAGCAGGACAATTTCATTCAAAAATATTGTTTGAATAAAATTCAACAGTACGATCTCTACCAATAAGAACTGATATAAACGTAATAACTTTTAATTGAAACATCAACAAATGGCGTCTGAAGTAAATAATGTAGCAAATATTTAACTCTCGCAATCGCAATTCATTCATTTGCAAATTTAACAATAACATTTGAAACATTTGCATAACGAATAAAAACACATTTTAATGAATGACCGAGTTGAATGGTAAACAGTGCAGATAACGAATGGGGCAAAGATAAAATTTGCTCTGGGGCGAAATGTTTGGCCAGACGATTTGCGTCGAACTATCTCGGCAAACGCTTTGGTGGGAACCACGCGTCGCCTATCTGGTAAAATGTAAAAGCCTTTCCCATAAACGCTGTATCGTGTTGAGGCCATCCTGACTTTTTATCTAAACCTGAAAACCTTTGATGTCTGGAAAAAATTGTCGTGTGGTTTTTTTGGTATCTGTTTGATTTTACCATTTAGTTACACGGAACTAATTTTAAATTATTACGTTCGTGTATTAACATCAGATATATTTACGATTGTTAATGAGGCTGTCCTTAATACAGTGCATATTGAGAAAAAGGCGGAGATGTCACGTCCCGACGCTTTCACATGCTCAACAATAAATATTGCACATCGAGCCTGCGAAAGAGACGATCGGCTCATTTCGATTTCGTAGAGCGTTATCTCTGTTGCACACTGCCTACGTAAGCACTGACAATCCGGTATTGGTCAAAACTTGATCAAAATGGTCGACAAACTTCAAATAGGTACGGTGCGAAAGAGATAACGCTATACAGACCCGAAATAAGCATAAGTCTCCTTCCTAAGCTCGATGTGTAATATTTATTGTTGAGCACTGTACGTTAATGAAAGCGTCGGGACGTGACATCTCCACCGCACTCAAATAGAGGAGAACCATTCCACTAGTGCAGTCAGTCAGCCATACAACCCGTGCGAAATGGTTATACCATTCTAATAAGGCGTAATAGTAAAAAATATTATTTGCTCAGAATTTGCAGCAGCATCCTGCAATATAACTACTGCCACTGCAATCGCCAATCCGCATGTCATGCGTGGTGATTTAGGCATATTCGCCCCCAATTACGCAACAAAACTGTTAGAGGCATCTTTGGTAAAAGCTTTGTCTAGAAATAAACGTCTTACGCAGTGCATATTCACCAAAATTAAAATAATAGTTTTTTTTATTTATTTATTCGTTAATATATTTATTTCAGCATAAACTAACAAAACATACTTAATAACTGAATAACAAGTTGATAATTGTTTATGCAGAGGTAAATTTACAGACAATTTTGATGGTGCTGCCCACACTAGGCAAGGCCTGTATCGTGGGATTCGTGGGCAATTTTTACGGTCTTACAAAAGATTATACCTCGGCTGTTTGTATTACAATAACATATTATAGTTTATTGAATTTTAAACCTATATAAACGTTACTTCACGCCTGTAATCCCCGAAGGGGTAGGCAGAGGTAAATGCATGCATTCAAGCATACATGCAAACACCCACAATTCGCCGGTTACGTTTTGGCCCATGTAACAGGTGGCGAGCCTGTTGACATCTCCGGGCACATTACCAAACTTTGAGGTACTGGGAAATTTCCAGAAAATGGAAAAATCCTAATAGAACCAGAGACAAAGGCTTTTTCACCATTATCTCTGAGCAGTAGTGGCCCGCTACCACTAGGCTACCGAGGCAGTTTTTACCTATATAAAAATAAAAATAATATATATATAGTGATTGCTTCCTTTTTTTAAATGTGAACACTTTAAATCGTATTAAGGCTAATATAAAATGATATTTAAAAAAAACTTCTGAAATACTTAAGTACAATTAGAAATAAAAACCGGTCAAGTGCGTGCCACGCGCAGTGTAGGCTTCCGTAGTTTTTAGGTTTGTCTAAAAGTCTTCGTTGTAGCTGCATTGTGTCGTCAATGGTTGTAGGTCTCGAAATTTAAATAATTTCACCACTGTTGCAAAAAAAATTAACAGTACGTGACCCTATTTAATGATTCTTTATCTTGTTTCAATAGTCTTTGTTTCATTAAAATAATTACACATATGGAGCAATGAGCGAATTCGACACATCCATCATTAATTCGAATGTATAGTTTGCGTCATTGAACGATATAAGATTCTATTGCGCAAACTATTATTTGTTACTTCGATTACATTATTCAAAAGGCTTTTGACTGACGTTTGATCGACGTCGACTATAATTAGAGTCGATCGTCGGCAATCATGTCAAATTAGCTTTTAATTGAATAATTGTGCAAAATAAGTTCAAGCTATCTTTGAGATAATCAATCTTTGAGTTACCATTTAGTTGATGAAAAGAAAACAATGAAGCTGTACTCTAAAACTTTAGGGTTCCGTAGTATACAAGGAACAAAAAGGTGTGCTAACATCATTTTTGGATTTAGTTAAATGTTCGTGACTTATTAAGATAAATAATGACAATTTTCGTTAGAGTCAAGTGTCCCCCCCTCCCTCTACCAACAAAACGGTTGTTGTTAGAAATTCAAACCAAATACTCGAAATTTTTGAACGACGCCATAGAAAATATTTATATATTTTTTCAAGATTCAAAGATTCAAGATTCATTACATTACACTTATTTTTTTTTTAACGTAATAGGCATACGTTCAAAAGTCTGCAGTATCGTCGTAGCGTTCATAGAATAGGTATGACCGCTTTAAAGTTTCTTTTTTTATAATTAAAATTTTATTTTGATATTCGACATTTGAGATTATTATTTGTAGTACAATTTTGTAGTACATATTTCAGAACAAATTGACATACAGGTGCACAATAGTTATAGTATGGGCATTGTACCATTCTTCTTGCTAGGCTATTTATTACAATAGTCTGTGTTAAGAAGAAGAGTAACGCCCCCCGGGTGGGTATAGCATGCAATTAAATTAGATGAGGCATTTACTTAATTATAGTAATTGCTAATGCGTAGGTAGGTAGGTACTACAATCACATGACAAATTAGAATTATATTATGGACATTTGATTAAATAACTAATTATTTTAATTATTATAAACACAAAATGTACCTAAGTATATGTGCGTGTGTGAGTGTGTGTTTGTGAGTGCGCGTGTGTGAGTGTGTGTGTGTGTGTGTGTGTGTGTCATTATGTAAAATGCAATGTAAGTATGATGCATGTGTTGGTTTGAGTAAATTATTTTTTCGTGTAAAATGACTTATGACAACGTTAATAAGTATTGTTCTGTTTCTTCATAATTTAGATTGAGAAGGAAGTTACGAACTGCTTTTCGACACTGGTATAAAGACAATTTATATATTGGTACTGATTTATTTATTTTGTTATATAAGAATGGGCCTAAGAAGTATACAAAACGTTTGACTAAAGTATAATTGACTTTTGGGACATTACATATTAACGGTCTTATTCATAAAAAACGCTTATAGAAGGTTTATACCATTCATTAGTTAAAATGCTCTATAAGCCTATCAAACGTTCTATAAACCTACCATAATTAAAATTCTGCTAATAGTCAAAATGTTTCCAGTGCAAGGAATTCAGTGGACAAATGGATCCAACAAGAGATCAAACAATTGTCTACAAATTACGTGTAAAAATGACCTTATTTCGAATAGAAGAAAAAAAAATATGTTTATTATCTACGACACAGTGTCACAGGCGACATAACGTCTTGTTGAAAAATCGCGCGCATTTCGAAACATTTTTAATTTTTTAAGTATTTTAAGTATATCTTTACAACACCAACACCAACACCAACGCCAAAAAAGTAGCTGCCTGGCATGACCTACACGCTAAGTACGCATTAAGTACCTAATTACCTAATAATATTATTATATATATTATTATCCTTAATAACAATAAAACAACAGCAAGTATTTTAAACAATTTATTCTTTATTTCAGTTTTAACAATATGGCCCAGATTCCTAGAACATTACAACAACTGAAGGCTCAGTGGGGCATAATTAAAATGTCGTCCAAAAAAAAGAAGTTTTTGGAACGGAAACATAGACTCCAAACCGGTGGTGGACCACCACCTGCTGTTGAATCACCAAGTGGCGAGGACATAGCTGTGTGGCTCCCCCATGAGTTCACGATAGACTCAAATTTGTTTGATTAAAATAGCCAAGTATGTTAAAATTTTTCACAAGTTTATTCAATAAATTATCTCATTCCAAGTAGGCAAATATATACCTAATTCCTTAAATTTCAGAAATACACAGAAAAAAATATTGAACTAGAACTTGAAGAGACACAAAAACTACAACAGATAGAACAAACAATTATAGAAAAGGAACAGGTGCCTCCACATGACTTGCCCATTTCAGGACTAGATGAAGCAGTAGGTAATGGCAGTAGGTATGTACTTATCTACTGCTACTTTTTATATTTAGTTCAATTACATCATATTATTATGTAATTGAATTTTAAACAATGTAATATGTAGTGAGTTTTTCTGAGAACCTTAAGTATATTTAAGTAAGAAAGTAAGCAATATAAATGCCTAAACCAGGTTTTTATTTTAAATTTTGTTTAAGTTGGTGGAGCCAAGTACGTCCGGAATCCAGTCAATCAGTGAGCAACCCATAAGAACAACAAAAACAAAAGTTACAAATCATAAAACAAAAAATAAAAAGGTATGTAATTTTTCTAATTATCAGTCATAAAATTATGTAATATTTGAACACGAATAAAACTTATCAAAATAAAATTTCTAACTAATTGTATCATCAAATATAAATGAAAGTTTACAAGTAAAAATCAAAATTAAAAAAAAACAATATTATAGGTCTTAATCTTACCAGCTTTAACAATATTAAATATAATTATTATATATCAAGACTAAAGAGTAAAAAGACAATTTAGAAAATATAGGTATGTATGTATCTTCACACCAGGTCCCTAACGGGGTAGGCAGAGAGTGTGGAGCGCCAGATATCCCGATCCTGACATACCTCCCATGCCTCATCTACCTTCATCATTCTCTTCATACATGCACACCGATCCGAGTCCTAAGACTTTTAATCCCACCATCAGAGAGAACTCGACTATAGGTAATATACTCGTAATTTTATATTTCAGAATACAATTAAAACTAAAGAGAGTGCTGCATTACAAATAGCTGAAATAGAAACCAGTTGCAGAAAGGAATTGCATGAAGCGCAGATGGCCAACGAGAAACAAAAATTAACTAACTTACTTTTAAAAGTAGAAGTTTTCAAATGTAAACTATAATTTTATAAAAATAAATTAAAACTAATTCGTTAATATGGTATTTTTTAAATTAAACTTATTCACTAAATAGCCTCTGAATAAAAGTTTGCAAGATTGCGTTTGCGTTTGCGCTTCCCCTTGTTCCTTTTGGAATCACTTCACCTCTTTCAATATCAGTATCATAATCTACCTGCATATCGCCATGGTCAACTGCAATATTGTGAAGCTCCGCTAGAGCAACTATCGCTGTTTTAACATTCTCTAGCTTGCAGGTCATGCCATGTAAAAGACATTGAAAGCGCTGTTTCCACACTCCAAAGCAGCGTTCCACTGTATTCCGAGTGGCAATATGAGCTTCATTATATTTTTCTTCGCTCTGATTTTGAGGCCTTAAGATGGGAGTGAAAAGATATGGCTCCAGTTTGTACCCAGAGTCACCCAAAAGTCTCCCTTTGAACGACCCTGTCTCAAATCGCTCTTTCAGTGATGATTCATTAAAGATTCGGGCATCATGAGTAATACCTCTCCATCTAGCAACAATATCTCTAATACGGAGATGTGCATCACAAGTTACCTGTAATAAACATAAAAGTATTCAATAATGAGGAACAAAAATAAATATCATTAGATGGTGTTGTTTCACAGTAAGATGCATAAATAACCTGAACGTTTAAGGAGTAAAATCCTTTCCTATTAATGTAATATTGGGCTGCATCACCACCACATTTTCGAGTTCTGATGTGAGTGCAATCGATGCATCCAACCACAGTTGGAAAATTTCTTATTGTGTGAAATTCTCTCATCATCAGTTCTTCTTCAGCAGGTTGCAGGCATTTTAATAAAATAGGATGAATGCCGAGCAATTGCAGAAGCAACTCGAGCACAAATACGACTTGTCGTAGCTTGGGAAAGTCCGTGGTGGTCCCCAGCATCTTCTTGAACCTACAATTTAAAGGTAAAACTTGAAAACGAGTATTCCAATTAGGCAATAGGTTACAATTGGATAGAATTTAAGAAACACTTACCTCTCGACGACCCTAATATCTTATGGCAGTTAATACCTGGATTTCAGGTGAGGTGCCGGATCCTCTGCGATCAAATTCAAGATCGTCACGCATTAGGTTTATTATAAAAGTGGCTGTCATCTTGCTGAAGCGGTAACGCTTCCTAAAATCTTCTTCGTCCATAGAAAATGGGTCAATTCTTTCTCTGTATACTTTTGTACGAAGCGGACGGTTTTGTATGCGATCAATTGCTTCAATAGCATCTAAACTTTGTATTGCTTGCAATGCTTGCATTATTAATACAATTATTATTTGTTAGATACTTAATAAAAAACAATTTTGTGTTAAGCGATATGCATTCATGTCACTGTCACTTTCAACAATCAGCTGTTGAATGTCGGCCATCTTTTGCCCTTATAGCACGGTTATAGTAGGGTTCTGGCCTCTATAACTTTATAGTGGGCTTATAGAGTACTTTAGCGCTAAAATGCTATTATGAATAACGTTTTTCTTATAGCATACTATAGCGAGGTCTTAGAGGTGTTATAACTTTTTATGAATAAGACCGTAAATCTTTACGCCGTTTAGAGATCTCAACGTATGGGGTCTTGCGATGTTGTAACAGAATTGTGTTCAGTATAAAATGTTGTCGCACATTGAGAACATTCCAGTCTTTATATAGTTCAGTGATAGGATAAAGGTGTTTCTTAAACGTAGATACCTTCAAAAGATGGTGTAAGATCCATACTTCAGTTATTTTATATATTATTTATATATTATTATAAATGTTTTTTTTAACCGTGAAGAAGACGATGATAACGGAGAGTAACCAACCCTTTTAATCATGAATTCTTTTTATAGGACGAGTTCAATGTTGGGCCCGCGCCTTGTACACTACTATATCAAAAGATAGAGAAAAGTACGTGAAATGATTGAAAAATACTCAAAAAATAATTTGAATCGTTGCTTTTTATGCGCGAAAATATTTATTTTATGTAATATTTGTATGACAACAATATGAAATAAGAACTTGCGGACAAATTTTGATAAGCAACCTAGTGGATATATATTCTTTAGAAAAATTAAAATTCTTTCTTAAAAATTAAGTTTGCAGCATACCTGGATGAACAAAATGATTCGACAGTGGGATCCTAACCTATTAAGACAATTAATTGAATGTATAATAAACGATTTGAATAGCTGAAAATGATTTAGCATTTTATGCTTCTTCTCGCAATATAGCGTAGCGTACAAGGTGCAGACAGCAGCCCAAGATCCATACATTTTGGAACGTCTCCATTAATAATAATAAACTTACAATACGATCGATACCAAGTCTATCAAAACATAACGTTTACATAAATCTAATCACCATTGAGACTCTCACTAACACTGAATCAAAACTCAATTCTATAAATTTTCACTGATAAATTCATAAAAAAACACATCAAATGAATCAAGGATGTAACTGTTTTTCTTTTACTCATAAATCTAAAATGTGTTTGTTTGGAATGTTCAACGTTAAAAATTCAGTCGCTCATCCATTATAGGTACTGCGGTACAACGTTTAGGTTAAAAAATGAGCGCACACAAACCTTGAATAATTTATTCTTTCACACCGGCGCTACAGTTTTTACAGTGATATAAAAACAAACCACATTCAAAAACTCAGAGTTTTAAATACTAACCCCCTTATTCATAAAAGTACATTAGATACGTTTTAGCTATAGAATGCTTTGTCTTTGTCAGTTGCATTGTCAAATGTGCAAGATAGAAAAAGACAAAGGAGAGCAACACTAGCTAAAATACGTTTATGAATAAGGGGTTAGGCTAAAAAGGGATATAAAAGGCTCACCTCTTGACCTCTGGTCATTGTGTGGGTGTCTATAGGCTGCAGTTATCACCTAATATCAATGTGAACTGAACGCTTGTTTGCCACTTTTATTACATAAAAAAAAATGTAAGGCGTCATATTACTACTTATTTTAATGTAAGTTCATAGTTACTGCAATTCATTCAGATTGCCAAGAATCCACTTGGGTTATCTTATTCGATTAACCATTCGATTATTACAAATGTAACTTATGATGATGATGATTTATGATGATATGATGATTTTTAGCGATGGGCGACTCGAGCTAAATTGCCCGCACGAACCGAGCATGTCAGCCAACCCGAAAATTCGGGTTCTCTTTGCGCTGTAACGGGTTGACCCGTGACGCCATCAGGATAGCAGTCTCACGCGCGGGTCACGCTTTCGTCGTCGCCGCCGCAGAACAATTAGGTACCTTGCTTTCGGGCCGCGTAGCCGCGTACTCGCCGCGCGGCGTGCGATAACCGAGATGCCTACCCGTATCGTATGTACGGGTTGTGCGAATGTTTAATTGCTCACGCATGCGCGTGAGCGTTCTAGTCTTACTTTGCTTGGGTGTTTTGGCGGGCTTTTATTAGTTTTATTTCGTAAAGCGTTCGACCACGGATAAGAGTGTAGGAAAGTGATTTATTGTAGTAAAATGTGACTTGTTGTGTTGTTTTCAAAACTCCATAAAAAGTTTCTAGTTAAATCCCCATCACTTTACTGGACTCATCTTATCATATTAATTATTTCTTATGGAACTATCTAATCATCGTCATCTTCCTAATGGATATTGGACATTCAATAAGAAAAAAGGACGCGGTGTTGAAGTTGGTATACCTACCTATATTTTATCTTTCACTCACACTACGTCATAGAGTAAGAGCCAGTAAGAGGTAACGCGTTATAATATTTGAAGTAAGTACATTAACACAATACGAATTTAGCGCGCTTTTACAATGTCATGTTTTGATATTTTTTTAATGGAGTGATGGTGGCAAACTAACCAAACATGCATGTAGTTTACACGGATGTCATGTGATGATTGCAGCCTATAGATTTCTACAAAACCAGAGTATCGTTCAGCTTTTCTGTATAGGTATGGTTACGAGGGTTCATTGTTGACATGTGAACTACTGTGAACTTAGCTCAAACAATGAAGGCATTGCAAAGCAAGTAATTTCTCATACTAGGTACTTCTTATTTATATTTCAACCCGAATCAACCCGAGATGCAACCCGGGCTAGCGTCTATATTAGTTCGGGTCGCCTGGGTCGATAAAATTGCGACCCGTCCCACCGCTAATGATTTTACATTGCACTGTATTTATTATTGATGAGTTTATATAGTCAAATCACCTACCAGTCACCACGACAAACTTTCATCTGTTATACTATTCTATTGATATAACAACATAACAAGGAAGTCTAAGTGTTTGTGGTGAATGGTAGGCGATTTGACCATATAAACTCGTCAATAATAAATATAGTGCAATGTAAAATCGACCAGCGCCATCTGTCGGCTGTTTAGTGACACTAATGTGTGGTTGGCCGTTCAACAACACCTCTATAATAGTCGAATGGTTAATCGATATTTATAAAGGTGTAAGTATATAGAATAGAAAGGTACACGAATTAACATTTTGATATTACCCAAATCCTTACGAAAAATAAAATAACAATTTGTGTTATGTTTCATAGCAATTTGAAATGTAAAATATTTACACGTTTATATAAACAAAAGGAAATAAATATTTATATAACATTATGAAATCCGGTTTGTTTATTGGCGTCCATCCATCCGTGACAACACGAGCAAAGGATCGGTCAACAGCTGGACGGCGCAGCAAACTGGCTCGACATGTAAAATGTAGGGACCACAGAGTAAGCACGGTGGTACAGCGCCACACACCGAGTGTTTGCTATGTCGCGTCGCGTTATATCACAGGTCCAACCATACCTATGCGAGTCACCATGTAAAATATAGGCACGCTAATACAGCGCCACCCAGCGAGTGTTTGCGTTGATGCGCTGTAGATACCACTATTCATTTATCACCTTTGGGATATGTGTTAATTTAAATGAGTTTTTTATCTCTTGAAAGTGGTTAAGAAGCTAACATATTGGTAATAAGCGCATCTTATACCTACAATTTTAAATAAACTGGAAAAAAATTAGGAGCGAATTATTCCTGAAATTCGGGGGCTAGCTAGAAACCTAAGACTTCTGTCTAATATTATTTCGAGAAAAATGTTAAACCGCCTTAATGTTAATGAGGATAAAATCTCGCTTATCTTCTACTAAACGCCTCAGTGGCTTAGTGATAATACACCATTCCTGCTAGATTCGAGCTTGTATGCGCTGGACAGAAAAAAAATCCTTTTCCATATTTCATATTATTATGTTATGCTTTATACACTCATCACTAATGTAATTTAAAAGGAACTTTATGTGATATAAAAGCAATAACAAAAAAAATAAATGGCTGTTTTATTGCTTTTTAAATTAATATTTATCCATTTAGACGTAACGCACTCAAAGGTGCGTCTGAACCACAGCGCCTGTGCCATCGCTTTAATACATTTGTAAACACACCGTAAAATGTATCGCATCAATTAAAATTTGCTGGTACTAGCGATTACTGTACAACCCAGCGCTTTGAAACTCAATTATCTAACAAGTATAATTTGCACGCTCTTTAATCTGTTTAATAAGTTTATAAGATGCCTGACGCAAGTTTGTGTGGCCTCCCAAGTCTCAATTTGAAACTTCGGGATTTGAAACGCGTACTTAAAGTTTACTAACTTTTAATTATGATTTAAATACTAGACATCGATGTAGGTGGTAAGATTAGTTTCGATTAACCAGGACTCTTAAAAAGTAAAATATTTGTGACCAAATACAATATATACTTACATGTATGTATCTTCAAGCTAAGCCCCTTACAGGGTAAGCAGAGAGTGTAGAGCTCCTGATATCTCAGTTCTTACACACCTCCCGTGCTTCGGTTTCTGCAGCGTTAACTGCTGAACAATATGGGGCTCTTCAAAACTGGCGACAAAAGAGTCCTTCAGGTCTGGCAGCGCGTTGGCAACTCCCACTAAGCTAACTAACCACTTTCCATCAAGTGGCCCGTCTGCTTGTAAAAAAAACTGTTGTAGCTCGTCAACTTATCTAGGGTTCAGTGCTGTATTGAAGATTAATCTCTGTTTACTTTACAATCCACTCACCCTGCTCTATGCATGTCCTTTGCCAGTGTCATCAAACCCATCCTATCGTACAACACACCTAGTCGAAGAATAGTAGAATAGATATCTTTCCGCAGTGAACTTATGAATGTCAATTTTTGTCCAGCGGTATGAGATGACCGTTCGATTCGAAGGGTCGCGGGTTCGATCCCCGCACCGGGACAAATATTATGTGTACAACGGCACCCACGACACAGGTTTATACCTACTGTGGGGCTGTGAGTGTAAGCGTATTTTATTTACTTTAATTTTATTTATATAGCTATTTTCATGTAGATTTATATACGTCTTTATCTCTACAGATACAGTACTCAACAAGAAAAATTGTGCATCGACCTTAGGCAGGTGACTTCGGCTTATTTCGGGTATGTAGAGCGTTATCTCTTTCACACCTAACTTGTGTGAGTCTTTCGCACCCATGTGACCTTTGTCGACAATTTTGATCAAGTTTTAACCAATACCGGACTCTTAGTGCTTACGTAGGCAGTGTGCTGCAGAAATGGCGCTCTACGAAGTCGAAACTAGCCAATTGTCTCTTTTGTAGGCTCTGTAGAAATATTCAATTGTCTCCAATTAAAATTCAATTATATATTTCGAGATTTATTAAACTTTATTTGAATATTTCAAATAAATTGAATACATTTTTTTTTATGTAATGGAATGGTTAACAAGTATATAGACACCCACACAAAGACCTGAGGTCAAAATGCAGATGCGTTACCACTCCTGAGGCCTAAGGTGTTATGCCTCTGTGCCGGAAATTACAGGGCCGTACATTACCACCTGACTGGAACACGATAGTGCTTAACGCTACCATTTAGCGGCAATACATCTTCTATTATGAAAATAAATAAGATATCGAATAATTATTTCTAAACTCTGAAAATAAATGAGATTTGTAAGAGAAAATGAGAAATCCGTAGACATATTCCATACGGGATTTAGGAAAGAAATTTGAATTTAATATCGTGGGAGCTTATTATAGGTTAGGATGTCACTGCAAAATCATTTCGTTCATCCAGATATGCTGCAAACCTATTTTTTACGCATATTCATTATCTAGAGAATATATAACTAAAATCGAAAGGCGGTTAGTTTATTTTATGTATTGGAAGTGGCAAACAAGCATGCAGTTCACATTGATGTTAAGTGATGACTGCAGCCTATAGACACCCACACAAAGACGAAGGTCAAAATGCAGATGGGTTACCACTCCTGTGGCCTCAGGTGTTATGCCTCTGTGGCGGAAATTACAGGGCCGTACATTACCACCTGACCGAAACACGATAGTGCTGAACACTACCATTTAGCGGCAAGTATATTAGGTAATGCGGTGGTGCCTACGCCCGCGAACTCCTTCACTGGAGCTCTATCACCAAGTAAAAAACTGCTAATTATTTAACGACAGATAGATAATACAATAAAATTATGCCTACGCCCTCTACCATTAGTAGGTACGCTCAGTTAAAAGTGGACCCCAAAGCCTAATAAGCCTATTTGTATAATAAGAGTAGATTGAAATTTTGGATCAAAGAAAGAAGACTTTATTACTTGGCAATTCGGTATAAAATGAAACAACAAAACAAAAAGTATACCTACATTTACATAAACAGCAATTTTTGCCACAAATGCTTAAGACCTGCGACTTAATTCTAATGTTTTAACCTCTTTTACCGGCACATTATCCTCTCTGCTCTGTTCCATAGTTAACTGAGTTGTTTGCATAAGAAAGGGTTAAATTCGTAATACAAGTACTCTTCGCTGAGACCCGAGAGGGTTAAAAAAGGTACACTAATTAAACGTTAAGAATTTTAGTGCAAAGGTAAAATACGGCTTCAGTGATAATACGTAAATAAGCAAATACAATATTTTATGAAAACCTAATTAGAAAATTGCAACTTTTATAATGTCAAGGAAGAGTACAGTCAGAGAATATGTAATAATACTACGTATAGAATGGACACTTCGACGTCCCGCCCGATTTCCCCGCATCACCCAATCACCTCCCCTCTGATGGGCGACGGTTGGTATTTTCTACATGCTACGCACACAGGTGTACGTATAAATACACGTCACTGATTGATGTCTGTGTAATAGAGACCAAATTAAGCGTTTGTATGGAATTTTGGCGGAGTGTCCGCAGTGTGCTACAGTACTGAACAATTAATATTGCACATCGAGCCTACGAAAAAGACGATCGGCTCGTTTCGACTTTGTAGAGCGTTATCTCTGTTGCACACTGCCTACGTAAGCACTGACAGTCCGGTATTGGTCAAAACTTGATCAAAATGGTCGCCAAACGTCTACCTATTTGACGTACGGTGCGAATGAGATAACGCTCTACAGACCCGAAATAACCCGAAATCTCCTTCTTAAGCTCGATGTGCAATATTTATTTTTAAGCACTGTAAGTAAAAATCTGAAGTCAAGAGTATTCGATATAGGTATATGTATTGTAAGCACATCGATATATCGGTGACTCGTGCTTAACCCGACTCTTCACTCGTTGCGTGAAGAAACAAAAGATAGGAAAGAAAAATTAAATGGATCAATATTTTTTTGCTTGGCGTACCTATATGTGAAGAAAATAGACTAAGAGCTTGTCCAGAAAGGACGAATTCGCCACGAATCGTTTCGCGCGAATTCATACGCGCGTAGTTGAGATACTAGACATCAATACATCGCGTCCACAAGCATCGCGCGAATTCAAAATACGCGCGTAAATCGCGTGCACTACGCCAGACTCTCGACTCGCGCTTTATTCGCGCGTATTGCGCGCGAGTCGAGATACTAGGGACGCTTTGTTGCGTCCAGTTGACGCGCGAACTCTAGAGCGAGTGCACGTATCGAGGGAAATGGAGCGCCAAAATTTTGACCCGGAATTGTTGAATTGCTCGCGCGCGGTACGCACCTTGTGGACGCAACGGTCGCGCGTAATACGCGCGAGAAAATCGCGGCGAATTCGTCCTTTCTGGACAAGCTCTTAGAGCTTGTCCAGAAAGGACGAATTCGCAACGAACCGTTGCGTCCACAAGGTGCGTACCGCGCGCGAGCAATTCAACAATTCCGGGTCAAAATTTTGGCGCTCCATTTCCCTCGATACGTGCACTCGCTCTAGAGTTCGCGCGTCAACTGGACGCAACAAAGCGTCCCTAGTATCTCGACTCGCGCGCAATACGCGCGAATAAAGCGCGAGTCGAGAGTCTGGCGTAGTGCACGCGATTTACGCGCGTATTTTGAATTCGCGCGATGCTTGTGGACGCGATGTATTGATGTCTAGTATCTCAACTACGCGCGTATGAATTCGCGCGAAACGATTCGTGGCGAATTCGTCCTTTCTGGACAAGCTCTTAGGTGACACTTGTCCGCAAACACATCCGCAAATGTATCTTATCCGCGGATGAAATGTCACTCTTTACAAATAGTAGGGGTCGTGTTGCACGTAGGATAGATCGTACATATATTTTATTTAGGTTTCCGTTTCGTTATAGGTTATACTAATTGAAACCCAAACTATTTATATGTATGTATGGTGAATTCAACTACACACGTCAAGTCCAGTGTAGGTAGATAGTATGGAGCGCCAACTACAAATAATTACTTGTAGAACGACTAGTACCCCAGTTTCTACTTACACATCTCCCATACCTCTGTTTAATAATCTCCAACAATTTCCATATTATCGACATTTAAACCAACTTCCGTGACCCCGGAAAAGGTAAGAGACAGAAAGTGTTTGTGGTTAGATGATACAACAATATCAAAACTTCGCTTTTGTATTCTCATTATCTTTATTATCATACCGGTTACCTTTTGAAAACTAAGATTACTATTAAATGTATAACAAATATCAGAACACCAATACAATAGCCGAACAATAACATTCAACCATACCCAAAAGGAAATTGGAGCACATATTTGCGGACTATTCACCAAAATCAAATGTAAGACCTCTCCCGATCTCTTAGAAGTATCGGCGGTACCGCACATATCATATGTATAAACCATACAATATTTACTCAATTTTTTTTTATGTTATGAAAGTGGCAAACAAGCATGCACCTCACATTGATGTTAAGTGATGATTGCAGCGTATAGACACCCACAGAAAGACCAGAGATCAAAATGCAGATGCGTTACCACTCTTGAGGCGTGAGGAGTTATGCCTCTGTGGCAGAATTACAGGGCCGTACACTACCACCTGAAATACGATAGTGCTGAACACTATCATTTAGCGGTAAGTATAATAGGTAATGTGATGATGCCTACGCCCGCGAACTCCGTCACTGGAGCTCTACCACCAGTAATATCTATACATAACATTGTTCTGAAAACATCAATTCTGACCACAAGTCGCGAAAGAATTCGTGTAGTGTGGACCGAGCTTCGAACTATTTTTATGTGCCTTTTAAAACGGGGCAACAAAAGCCTCTGTACACATGTTTGATGATAAATAAGGACTACAACCTCTAGAAATCAATATTTATACTGTAAATGCATATGGTATGTAAGTCTGAATGTAAGCGCATTGGCACTTCTCGTGATTAAGATCTTTGCCTGCAGTATCGTAATTTAAGTTCAGCTCCATACATTTATAATCGGTCCAAAAAACGGTGGTGCTAAATACTGCCATATCCCCCCCCTTACGGGGTGAGCATGGAGCTCTAAATATCCCAGTTCATACTTACCTCCTGAGCCTCTTGTTAACAATGACTAACAATTTTTTTTTGTAATAAAAGTGGCAAACAAGCTTGCAGTTCACATTGATGTTAAGTGATGACTGCAGCCTATAGACACCCACACAATGACCAGAGGTCAAAATGCAGATGCACTGCATCTGACCGGAATACGATAGTGCTGAACACTACCATTCAGCGGCAAGTATATTAGGTAATGCGGTGGGTGATGCCTACGCCCACGAGCTCCGTCACTGGAGCTCTGCCACCAGTCAGAACTAGTTTGCACTTTACCGACATTTAAATGAACTGCCTTGGCCCCGGACGAGGCAAGACGCGAAAATAGTATGAAACCTTCGCGTTTCTATTCTTATTACGATATCTTCATTATCAAATTGGCTACTCTTTGAAAACTAAGAAATGGAGGTATCTTTAACAAATATCAAAACACCAACAAATATACCACCACAAATGTACCAACAAAATACGCAAACAATAACATTCAGTCATACCCAAAAAAGGAAATTGGAGCACATATTCGAGACTACTCACCGAAATCAAATGTAAGCCTTCTCCCGAACTCTTAAAGGTACCGCACATATCATATTATTATGTTAAAGCCGCACCATATATTCCAGAAAAATATCGCGCTATAACATTGAACAATCTTAAGGTGCGCCTATGATAGACGTTGTATGTACAAGTTGAAGAAGAATTCGTGTATTATGGACCTATTGAACTATTTATACGCACCTAATAAAAGAAGGAAACAACGGCGCATACCTATTTAGTGTTAAATAAAGACTACGGCCTTCAGATCAATATTTAAACTCTTACCTCCTTATTCATAAATGTACATTAGATACGTTTTAGCTATAGAATGCTTTGTCCTTGTCAGTTGCATTGTCAAATGTGCAGGTTAGAAAAAGACAAAGGAGAGATTAGCAATACTTTAGCTAAAATACGTTTATGAATAAGGGGGTTAATTAATATGATAATAGGCTGAATGTAAGCGCGTTGTCACTTCGGGACTCCACAAATTAATTATAATCTAACGGCATTTTGTTATCTATTGCCTTATGGTAGTCCAGCAAAACAAAACTCCGCCACTAGAACTTCGCAGTAAAATAACCTCAAACTTGACGCGGCTAAACAACAACGCGTAGTAAGATCACTAGTGTAGTCCAACCCTAAAGATTTTCAAGCAAAAGTAAAACAAAGAGAAACAACCGGTAAACAGTCGTGAAGAAGGTAGAAAAGCGACGAGCGGCGATAAACCTGATAACTGAATTACGTCGTCGGCCATTACCGTTTTGTTGAACGAGTTAACTTTAAAGTAAATATACCTACTAATAGTGTATAGTTCTAAAATAGAATTTCTTTATGTAAGGTAACTATAAAGTGGAATTCAAGTGAAATTGAAAACGTAGTTAAACACGCTTCAAAATTTATCATAATATTATTTTTATTACTGAAACTATTAAAAATAGATCTTAGTATACAGTTTCTTTTTTAAATTTGATTCTTGAAGAACGTCTCCGAAGGCTTGTTTCACGCGGTATAAGTGAATCAAGTGCAACCGTTTTTTTAAATTTAACTAATTTAAAAAAACGGTTGCACTTGATTCACTTACTTAAAACAACTTATTTAAAACTGAAACAATTTCAAATTAATAAACATTATAGGTATGACACGTTTATTTCTACTTACCGAAATTTTAAGGCTTGTTACTAAATCAACCATCTTTATTCATTAATTTCTACAATCAAACCTAATCTCAAATGTATGCGTTTATAGAAACACGAATCTTACCTATTGTGACCCATTTTTACGTATAGGTTTTTTTCCAAAATAATAAAACACATTTTTGTATATATTACCCATAAAAGTCTCTTTTCTTGTATCGAAAATGAATTGAAAGGTTTCAATAGAAAATAAATTACTAAAGACGTCTGTCCCTAAAATATTTTATTTATAAGATCAAACGATACAATTCATTCAACGTTATGAATAGGTAACTGAAACGTACAAAAGGAGAAATAAAAATATAATTCAGACATTTATTATAATCCTTCTAATGATAAAGGAAAATATCGAATGTTACATACCTACATCAAAATTGAAATGCGTAATGGAAAACAAAAGAAGTCCAATTGAGAAATCAATAGAGCCGTCATTATCGTCATCTTATCCAAAAGGCGTCCACTGCTGGACGCCATAATCGCCATGCTTGGCATGCGGATTGGCGATAGCAGTGGTGGTAGTTTTATCGCAGGACGCTGCTGCAAATCTTGCGTTTTCCCATTTACTACTGCCCCGTTGGAATGGTTTGACCATTGGTCGGTTGACTGACTGCACTAGCGGAAGAATTCTCTTCCAATAGAAGAGAACTGTACCGCTAGTGGGCGCCGTCACCACAGTACAAATATGAACAGTATGGAAACTACGTACAAAGCGTTCGAAACGGCACACTCACACAAACATGCGGATTGACGAGGCCTCTAAGCGGTTCTCGCGGTGCTGCAGTAGCGTGTCACTCGCTTTACACCCGTTTTATACGTAGTTTCCATACTGTTTATATCTGTACTGTGCCGTTACGTTCCAACGCATACCCGTACACGCCGATAGAGCCGTACCTACCTTGCATAAATAAATCGCAACGTATTACGTTACTGTCGACAACGGAAGTTAAACGGTATAAAAAACGGTAATGCGCATAATCACTGTAATTGATTGTCACATTGAATTAATATTTGATTAAGAATGTGAATAAGTCTTAATTAATAGTCTAACTGTTATTGTTTTACAACGGATAACTGTAGCGAGTAATGTAATTGATGCCCGGGTTGGTTCCCACGCAGACGGCAATTATATAGCGTTACACCCGAAATGTTCAGAACGGTTCATAATACAGCTATTATAATTTCACTGACGTTCAATTGTAAATCAATTTGTTATGATTTTGTTGTACTTCACACCATCGTTATTTATTACTTCGTTATTTATAACTTCACAAAGCGATTTATTACCACAAGAACAGCTTCAGCTTCATTTTGAAAATAATCGAGCAATATTCAAATTAATTTCATATTTTTGGCACCACGAATACCGTACCTACACATTATTAAGGACAGAAATGTATTAAATAATAAACAATTCCATTATCAAGAAAATAATTATAAAAACGCAAATATTGGTTGATAATGAACTATTCTAACAATTCTCGCAATTCCAGATCTCAAAATTCTGTGGATATAAAGTTAAAATTAATATTGATACCATGGGCTATTCAAATACAGAAAGATTATATAGCCTGTTATTAAAATGTTATTACGCAGCATACACATTTTCTTGGAACGTAAATAAAATTATATACGTAATTAAAAACTAGATCTTTTGACACTACATCGAAACGTTTAATTCGTTTTTAAGTTTTCTTTTGAAATAATGCGCTGAGGTTCTAGCACACAGGCCTATGTATATTTACTATGTATATTTACAACACCAGGGGAACCTAGTATTGAAGCGACAAGTGTAGGATTGCCAGGTCTCCAAACCAGAATGGACACACAAGTCATTGTTTAACTCGTTCATGATATGTAAAAAACTAACAAAATTCGAACACCGCTTTTTTGACCGGACACGCAATCAAAAAGTCTGACTATTTTCGACTTTAAAGGACGCCTGGCAATGCAAACCGAAGGAATACTTTTGAGGAAAGTTTGTTCCACCGTTTGCACATTCTGGACATAAATTTACTCAAGAATCTGAGCGTAGAACATAATAATAATATAATACAGGTCTGGATATCAGGGTCAGAACTCTATCCAATAATTTTGTGAAATATGCGGATTATACGTTGTTATATAATGGTATAAATGCCCTTCCACATATAGACGCGTCATAATCATAAAAAAAACATTATTCTAATAAAAAAAACATCTTTACATATGTGTTATTTAAAAAAGTTGGGTATGGGTTGAAGCCATTGTACTGAGAATCGCCGAACGAATATCTGGTATTTATATTTGAATTGTATTGTACATAATATTAAATTACGAAATGATCGACGTAACACAACGAACTTTTACTGCATAATTATATTTGAGCGCTGAAATACTCATACTCCATTTCGTAGGTCCATAATTGGAATGGTACTCAATGCAGCGATGGTCACGTATTTTCAGTCTGTGCACCGCGATACAACCAACTTTAATACAGAAACGTGTTGGTATATTAAACGTAAACGTTGTTCCGCTACATCACTTGATATTCATTTCGTAACTAATATTTCAGATATTAGTGGAGTAAATCTACTTGGAAGCGTGCATGGCCCCGCAGCTGGTGTAGATCGTAAGCAATCTACTCGGTTAAGCATTACGGGCGCCTTATGGTTTGAAAACATCCGACAGAGGGTTGGCCACTAACCCGTATCTCCACCAATCCGCATTGGAGCAGCTTGGTAGAGTAAGCTCCAGGCCTCCCCCCAAAAAGGGGAGAGACTCGTGCCCAGTAGTGGGACGTATAATGGGTTACCATAAATCTACTTGAAGTAGTTGAATCGATTTGAACAATTTTGAAGCATTTGTATGCCGCTATGTTTGCATGAAGTGTGGTCTTAGTTTTCATGTTTTTGGTTTTTTTTTGCGAGTTTTAGTTAAGTTATCATACTCGGCAAATTCATCATTGGCTTCTGAATCTGAAGTCTACACCTGATGCTCTACCAGCAAATATAAAATTAGCGTAAAATGTTCCTTCACCCTTGTAGAGAAAAAGTAGACAGAGGAACCTTTATAGGTACATAGAAGCGTACATGCAAAACCCACGATTTACGATACATTTTGTTCCATGCAATAGGTGACGAGTTTGATAATGTGCTCGGAGAAAGCAATAGGGTGCTTTCTCCGAGCACATTATCAAACTCCGAGGGTAGCACTGTGAAATTTACGATAAATGGGATAACCTCAATATTGTAAAACCCTGGACATCGACCCAGCATAACGGTAGTGGCCAGCTAAGTTTATACTACTGAGGCAATTAAAATAAGCGTATTCAGTTAATAATAATGGCAACCCATTATACGTCCCACTGCTGAGCACGAGTCTCTCCCCTTTTTGGAGGGAGGGCTGGAGCTTGCTCCACCACGATGCTCTAATGCAGATTGGTGGAGATACGGGTTAGTGGCCAACCCGCTGTCGGATGTTTTCAAACCGATCATAAGGCCTCCGACAAGGTTTAACGACTGTTATCACCACACACCCATCACACACCCGACCGCGCCCGTAACGCTTAACCAAGTAGATCGCTTATGATCTACACCAGCCGCGGGGCCATGCGCGCTTCAGTTAATAAGATCATAATAATATAATAATATGTCTGATGTTGTAATATGTTGTAATTATACCTACCTACTCTAAGTAAGTTCGTAACAGACTGGAAAGGTCTATTACACATGTTCTAATTTGTCATTTATTTCATGTCATCTTCAGATATAATGACAAGTTACGTAATTGAACAACTTTCTTACCAACAGGCACGAAATGGAACATAACAAAAAAAAACAATCGCATGTTACGCTTTACGTTTTATATCGAATATTTACGTTTTTTCTCCTCCCTCCTCCATGTAGTCTATAATAAATTTCTTAATATTTCTAGACTCATCATTATAAACATCATTTCAGCCAAAAGACGCCCACTGTTGGACAAAACCCTCCCCCAAAAGTTGGCACCAAAAACGGTCCTGGAACACCATCGCATCATCCAGTGATTGCCCGTGACCTTCATCAGGTCGTCGGTCTACGCGTGCCTTCGCTTCCTCTGCCGGTACGCAGTTGCCACTCGAAAACTCTTCCGACCAACGGCCGTAGGTTCTTCGAGCTATGTGCCCTGCACACTTCCACTTAAGTTTCGCTATTCTGTGAACTATGTCGGCTACTTTAGTTCTCACGCGGATCCCTTCATTTCTGATTCGATACCACAGGTTTACGCCAAACATATCGTAGATCTCTCCATTGCCCTCTGCGTGACCTTGAGCCTTCTCATGGGGCTGAATGGGGGCATAATGAGCAACCAAGTTTCAGTTCAGTATGAGTGGGTATGTAATCACTGCCACACACACTGATCAAAGGCCTTCGTCTTATTAGACTACATATTTACAATTTTATTTTAATCCAGTTTTTTTTTTAAATGGTCTAATAGGCTTTGTATTAGAAAAAAGAAAAAGTATTTTTGCAAGAGCATTCGATAACGATTTGGAATAAATTATTTCAGTAACTATATTATCAATTTTCGCAAATTCGATTATACAAATATAGATAACCATAACATTTTCATCACTTTTAAAGAAAATAAAGGAGGGGAAATGTTATCCAATAGATAGCCAATCCTTCAATCGAATTGATCTCGACCAAGATTAAAGGTAGTGCGGCGATGAAATATTTTGCAAGTTATCGATAAATTGACGAAGCGTGAACGCAATTCACAGGAAATTCATTGCTCGGGGACGGATCGTGAGCTTAGAAATAGACATCGACTTTTCGATAAACGTTTCCAATTTATTTGTATAAACAATAATGCGGCTATTACGTTGATATACTCTATCATACGTTGCGCAGAAAATTTTATGTACTGTATTATCATAATCATATTGACCTACCTAAATCAAAATACATTTTTTTTAAATTTAACCTTGTAAGGTTCGGTAACTAGGATATGACGTGTTACTTGAGAAGGGGAGGAAAACACAGAGAGGATTTTCTGAAACTGTATATGATGTTACAGGTAAGAGCTATCTCTTCATATCCCTAACATACTACATGCAAATAAAGTTCTTGGCAGAGTAGGCACTAAATATAGAACGTCATGAATGCACCTTTTATTATAAGAGATACACCACTGTTTACTTACTCCCATTTCTTTGTATCCGAGCACCAGTTTTTCCAACTTGCAGAAAGCTTTCAGCCTAAATGAGCTGTCTTAAGATATTGTTTACAAGTTGCGTAACAAGATTATGATAAACGAGTATTATGAAGGTAACGTTGAAAAAACATATTATTATGATTAACATGAGTGACATGACATTGTGATTGTATTCGCGTAACTTTTATATGACAATAATAAACTTAAAACCGAACTATATAAGAAACTTGGAGAAAAAATAATTGAAAAAGCCCAATTGCACCAGAGATAAGTGATGATATAATATGGGGTTCTTCAAAAATGGCGTCAAAAGAGTCCTTCGGGGCCAGCAGCACGTTGGCTTGGCAACTCCCCTGGTGTTGCAAATGTTCATAGGCGACGGTGACTACATCCCATGAAGTGGCCCGTTTGCTTATCTGTCCTACCTATAAACAAAAAAATATATATCTTTAAGTGTGATAGCCCGGGGATCGAATTCAAGAGCTTAGCACAGCAGTAGTGGCCTAATACCACTAGACTACTGAGGTATGTACAATATACAGTGGTTCCTTTAATTTATCTGATTGTATACTCCAAATCAAAGTCAAGCGTCCTTAAATAATTTAACACAATGTTGTAATATTTAACCCCGGCTAACATTGAATTATTAATTGTAAGGGGAACACAAATAGCGAGCAATTTCTGAAATAAATAAATTATGCAATACGTATTCGAAGAACAATACGATGAGAAACCACGGCCATAACTTTACGCACCTGTTTAGCGTGGCAATAATGAACTTGCCCTAGTTCGTGATTATTTGAGACGTGAGGGAAAGTATTTCAGTGTCAAGCGGAAGCTCAAGTACAGTCCATGAGGTACACAAAAATTACAGCCATTCTTAAAAGTTTTTCTTTTTTTAGGCATGATTATCTACCTGTATGATTGTGTACATTTTGTGTATACATTTTTTTGTGTCTAAAAGTTTGTTACATTACTCATTCATTGAAAGAAATATTATTAAAATAAATTAAATATATATAAATATATATTGTTAAAATATTATTATTTTAGCATATTTCTTTCAATTTTCCTATATTTTTTATGTAATTAAGGTGGAAAACAAGCATGTGGTTTATATGGATGTTAAGTGATGACTGCAGCCTCTAGACGTCTACACAAAATCAGAAACGTCGGAATAAAAATAAACGTCAAAAACGTATATTTCTATCGAAAATAGTATCGCCTAACGATCCGGTTCAAAATGTGTGTGATGAATGTGAAACGCGAGTGTTTTAAAAGATATATTATTACAAAATCAGAGGTCAAAATGCAGATGCGTTGCCACCCCTGAGACCTAAGTTGTTATGTTTCTGTGATAGTTATTACGGGGCTATATATGTTTAGACCCATTTGGAGTATTTAAGCCATTTAAATTTTGTCTGTTTTCAAGAATGTGTCATGTCAACGCTTCTTCTTGAATGCCCCTAGATATTTGATAATTTGTACCGAAACTTATAGTGCTTCGGTCTTGCGCTCGTCACTTTTTGGGACACCATGTCGATAGACGGGACCACAACGGGACTTATAATCAAAATAGCTCTACACAATGCACAACAAAAACATAACCCATCACTTATTTAACGCGGTGTTAAGGAACTCTTCGACTATTTTTAACTTGGGCAAGAGTAAAAAAAACTGTTCGTGATTCGATTACCTCCATTATTGAACCACGTTTACAGAAACTTGTTTTTAATAGCATACTAGCTATTGCCCGCGGCTTCGCCCGCGTGGATGTCGTTTTACAAATAACCAAGTAGGCTATGTTTTTTCTCAAAGTCAGCTCGATCTCTGTACCAAATTTCATTAAAATCGGTTCTGTCGTTTGGACGTGAAAAGGTAACAGACAGACAGAGTTACTTTCGCATTTATAATATTAGTAGGGATTATAAGGGAATAAAGAATGGTTCGATTATATTGTAAGCAAAATATATTTGAGACCTCTTGATATTAATTCTGAATATTTTTTTTAAATAAATAACTTATATTTAAAATGCAAATTATTTTGAAATATTTTGTATATATGTTAGTAGGTGCACAGTTTTTCTTTTTGAAAATTTTGGAAATTCATGAAATTATCATCAAACACAAAAACTATAATATATACCGAAACTACTGCTATCGAGAATTGAAGTAGATAAATAAATAAATACGTACACTCATAGGTAGGTATATATAAACTATATAGGTAGGTAGGTATAACCCTTTTCTTTCCATTTTTCTTTAAAAATAAAAGGTATAAACCTGTTTCATGGGTGCCGGCTGTACACACACATCCAGACCCAAACATTTAATTTTGAAGGCCATACAAACATTTGTTCCGGTGCGAGGATTGAACCCGCGACCCTTCGAATCAAGCGGTAGTCACACCCCGCTTGACTAACCTGGTCGTTAATATCATCGTCATAAATAAATTCAATTTAGACGACAGATTTGAAAGTTACGCACATCCAAGATGAGAAATCAATGGTTATAATATTAACCAAAAATGAAACCGCCGAAAATAAATGAAACTGAAAAGCAAAAAATTGAATTTTGAGTCGGCGCCAACTCTAAAAAAGTCGAACACGTGCCGGGGGCCGTTGGGCGTCATACGCACACACACACACACACCCTATCCAATAAATTACACAATGATCAAAATCGGACAACTCTGAAAAAAGTTATGCGTATAACCACGTTGCAATCAGGGAGCAAATAAACAATAATTCCCTATTTTTCTATCCTTTACGTTGAAATTTAGTTTTATATGGGCCCAAATTCAAGGTATGCCCTTTCCAATAAAAAAAAATATCAAAATCGGAGAACACAATTAAAAGTTATGCGTGTTCATACATAAAAAAAATGTACGCATCGACTTGAGAACCTCCTCCGTGTTTTTCGTCGGTTAAAAATGGTGCCTAAACTTCGCCTACACATCTATTCTCCCAAAAATATTTCATATTACCTGCTGAATCTTAAGATAAATATTATTTCAATTGTATTGAATTTTGACTGCCAGAGATAAATAAAACTACGCAATGAAATAAAAGAAACACAAAGGATCCACCGTATCCATTCCATTTCACTTCATATAAATATAGAAATGGAATAAATTCACTAGAATGGACTCAAATAAATAGAAATATGAAATATCGAATGAAAGGAATTTTATTGATACCTTTACCTACCTTTTTGATGAAACTGATGAATAAAACAAACAAAGAAGGTTTTATTCGTACCGGAGACGTATTGTTAAGTAATAAAAATAATGATATCGAAGCATTTCCCTTATACCTATGTGTAATATGTGCATAAGATAATGTATAATGAGATAATGAAAATGCCTTCGCTTTTCATTTGGTACATTTTTCTCATTATTAGTTATTCCTTTTTATTATCTTGTTCATAATGTAGTCAATCTGATTAACGATAGCAGGCCACCAGTGACTGAGATAGACGGCGTAGGCACTATCACATCACCTAATCTACTGTTTACTAAATGGAAGTGTTCAGCGCCATCGTGTTCCAGTCAGGTGGGAAAGTAGCAGCCCTGTTAAGTCCTGCTTGGAACCTCAGGAGCCTTGCCACGACTTTTATTTGGATTCAATTTAGGAACCGCCAAATTACATGTTTCATTTGTTTATATGACAGCGTGTAAGAAGGAAGCGCGCATGGCCCGGCTGGTGCAGATCGTAAACGATCTACTCGGTTAAGCACTACGGGCGCGGTCGGGTAGTGTGATGGGTGATCGCTAGTGGCAAATTAAAGGCGCGTTTCCGTGCTTCGGAGGGCACGTTAAGGCGTCGGTCTCGGTTGCTATCGATAGATAGCAGTCGTTAAACCTTGTCGGAGGCCTTATGGGCGGTTTGAAAACATCGGACAGCGGGTTGGCCACTAACCCCAACACCTCCACCAATCCGCATTGGTGCAGCGTAGTAGGCTCCAGGCCTCCCCAAATAGGTGAGAGGCTCGTGCCCAGCAGTGGAACGTATAATGGGTTGCCATTATTATTTATTATTATTATTAAGAAGGAACGAGACAAAGCAATTACCGATTCAGTTACAGTTCAGGTTCGCAATAATGGATCATGGTACGGCGGCAGGAGTAGGCTTTGCATCTACGAACATAGAATTCATCTGTAGACTACCAGTATTTACTTGCTTGCCATTCTCCTAACAATAAAAATCATGGTATTTATTTTTTATATAGAATTAGTTGTAAAGTTTATATAACTAGGGAAACTAAAACATCAAGGCATGTAGGAAAAGCCAACATAACATACCTATACATTTTAAGCCTAGTAGTTTCAGAGATAAAGAGGGATCAATGTTCGCATTTTAACTTTAAAACTTCAACAATTATTCATCTCATCAACTATTTTTAAAATGTGTTTTCTTTCTTTTACCTGATGTCACACAATATTAATAATTGCGAAACTTTTTTTAATTTAGCACTCAGAAGTGATCCCAAATTCATATATTCATGTTACACGTGCTTGTCTACGACACCAATTTAATTTATGTGTACCAAAAATCAATTCAATTGATAAGCTGTGATAGATGAACAGATAGACAGACGCGTGTGTAATCCTATACAGGTTCCATTATTTTCTTTCGAGGAACAGCACCCAAAATAATATCATAGGTACGTCAGATAGAACGCAACCTACATCGCACCCAAAATACACGAGTGCCGACAACGTAACGAATTCAAAGCTTCGTCCCGATAAATCTACGGTTTTAATTACTACTCCATGCCCATCTATGTTCGTGTTGATGACGTTTTTGTCAATTTTACACAGAGCTCAATTTACTTGGCTTTCCATTTACATGCAAACCTGTTTGGTATAGAAAACAGGCGTATTGTTTACGTTGATGGTCATTGAATGCGAGTTGTAGTACCAAAAAATAGAATTTTATTACTTGATTGGATGTTATAAATATTACTAGCCTACAACAGCTTCTTCTATATGATAGTAATGATCTACATTGATTGTAAACCTATTTCAAATTCAAATCATTTATTTCAAATTGGCCTACAAGGACACTTTTGCATTGTCGTGTTTTAAGCTACCTAGAGATAACTACGTAACTTCACGCCTGTAATCCCCGAAGGGGTAGGCAGAGGTAAATGCATGCATTCAATCATACATGCAAACACCCACGACTCGCCGGTTACGTTTTGGCCCATGTAACAGGTGGCGAACCTGTTGCCATCTCCGGGCACATTACCAAACTCCGGGGTACTGGGAAACTTCCAGAAAATGGAAAAATCCCAATAGAAGCAGAGATAAGGGATTTTAAACCGTTATCTCTGATAGTCCCCGACCCGGGAATCGAACCCAGGACCTCCAGCGTAATAGTAGTGGCCTGCTACCACTACGCTACTGAGGCAGTTTAGAGATAACTATATAACAAGAATCGGTTAAAAATGCTTCTTAATGTGCTTCATCGCTGCCGCATATTTTTGTTTTGTAACGAAAGTTAATTCACTAACCCCCTTATTCATAAACGTACATTAGATACGTTTTAACTATAGAATGCTTTGTTTTTGTTTGTTGCATTGTCAAATGTGCAGGATATAGAAAAAGACAAAGGAGAGATTAGCAACACTTTAGCTAAAATAGTTTATGAATGGGGGGGTAAGTGTTTTATGTAGTATGCAGTCCACATTGGAAGTATATTAAATTTGTAATAGGTAACATAATTAAATACATCATCCAAAGATCCGTTCCTGAAATAACACATCTGCACAAAGACACAAAATATTTAGAACAGAGAGCTACGTTGCGTCTGTTCGTATTAACACCTCGTCAAAGCTTTTTGTTGATATTTAACTTAAATATTATTTTTACATCGCCGAGAACTTTATTATTAAATTCATAGCTATAACACACATTAACTGAAGACGATAACTATATAACTGTCGACTCCTACACCACTACAGTTTAACGAAACATGACATGCTTTGTAAGGTTCGTAGTGGGCCTTGAAACTTTTTATAAGAGCTCTGCCACCAGATAGTGTAACAAAATTAACGGGTGCTATCTTTTACTTTCACTTCAGTGCCCGTTCATTTTAGTTATCAACCTATTTCACCGCGGCTCAGCAAATAAAAGTTAATGTCTCTAATATTTATTGAGTTTATTCTCTCGGCCTATGACCGTTACTTCTCGTTTCATGTTTAGAGAAAATAAGAAATGATACGTAACAATAATATAATAGACGTCAAGAGTCAAGGATTGTATTATTAGATTAATAGATTTAATACGAAAGCTTTGTTTGGGAAGGCTATAATAATACTATGATAATCGGCTCGCACTGGCTTCGCACGGGTGCTAATCATACTTAAATGGTATGTAATGTTCAATGTTCAAAATTAACCTAAAAAAATTATGTATTAATTGAAATTGTTAATAACTTCTTATGGTGCTATCTTTTAATAACACAGTTATATTTAATTTTCATGACTGTCGTAGGTAAATGAATAAAAAATACTCGTAAAGGTAAAGTTTTACGTAAGAGATTTAATTAATTTATATATAATAAATTAAACATTTCCCAACTACCGTGACCTATATTGGGATAATTAGAGAACCTCGGATATAAATCCAGATGGCCCGCTAAGCTCATTGTATTGGAAACTTGACAAATCTCCAAAGCACTCGCCGTTTTGCTGACCTAATTTTTATATGACCTGCAATGCAGGCACTCATAGGCCTTTGTAGTTCAGGGGATCTAGACTTAAAAGTAGCACCTATACGTTTGTTGTACAAGGACCACATGAAGGATGTAAATCTATAGAAGTGATGTTCAAATTAATTATGATTATTTTATATAAATAAAAATGAAACTCTACCCCCTTATTCATAAACGTATTCTAGCTAAAGTGTTGCTAATCTCTCCTTTGTCTTTTTCTATCCTGCACATTTGACAATGCAACTGACAAAGACAAAGCATTCTATAGCTAAAACGTATCTAATGTACATTTATGAATAAGGGGGTAAATGTATAACTAAGCTCAAAAATCGAGCGGTAAATTAAAAAATAAATGACCATGTAAACTGTGCTTGTTAACACTGTAGAGTTAATATTATTTTGACCAAAGACCATATTATAACATTGTGGACATTCAAGTCGATCGTTGACATCGCATACTGTAACATTGTTACAGCAGTGGGTTAATATAATACTTTTGAAGCCAAGTTGAATAATTATCCGCCTAATGTTCGAGACATTAATTTGTAACAATGTATTTAGACTCATTCGCCGTGACATTCATTTTCTTTATGAAACATTTATATTATATACGACGCTCTATATTTAAACGTGACTAAATCTGACTTTTGAACCGCATAATGGCAATGGATTAGGTTGTTGAATTACGCGTTAAGGACAAAAAATGTACCTATTTTATAATATTATATTAGTTCTTGTTACTCGTATTGTTTTCGCATCTCCATCCCTATTATAGATCTTAGATATAGCCGTATGATTGTATTGATTAAGTTTCATTTTTTCAATACACTTCAACTTTTCATATTTTCTAACCATTTTGTGAAATATAGGTACATATTTGATAAACAGAATGTAATAAAGCTAATGCAGTTTACAATGGCGAATTATTCTGCCGAAGATTTTTAAAGATGTAGGTGCCTATGAAAAATATAAAATACTACCGGCCCGCACAACCTTCGCTCGGGTGCAATTTAAGTACTTCCTAACATAATAAAGCGGCTATAAATGAGATGTAAGCTATCCTACCGTTCAAGTTCGATCAAACTGCACCCAGTGTACAAAGATTGATTAAAATCGGTTAAGTAGTTTAGGAGTCCATTACAGACAAACATGACGTGTAATTTATATATAAATATAAATTACCCGTCATGTATATATATATATCTTTTATGTTATGGAAGTGGCAAACAAGTATGCAGTTCACATTGATGTTAAGTGATGACTGCAGCCTATAGACACTTACACAAAGACCAAGGTTAAAAAGCAGATGCGTTACCACTCCTGAGGCCTAAGGTGTTATGCCTCTGTGTCGGAAATTACCGAAACAAAGCTCTCTAAACATGGTTGCACTGAATACGACAATTTAGCACGATATTGATTAGATAATGCAAATATGGCCAAGCCCTTAAGCTTGGGTATGAGTACCTTACTACCGGGAATAGTTGCATCAGAATTATTAAACTATCTAGCGGTCACCCATCACACACCCGACCGCACCCTGCTTAACCGCGTAGATCGCTTACGATCTACACGAGCCGCGGGGCCATGCGCGGTTCTAATTTGAATACCTCGGTGTAATTACTAAATCAATACCGGTATAATCGTTATTTTATGAGAACACTCAGCGAATAATTAATACAGGGTAGAAGTACTTCAACTCCAACCAATTAAGCTCCACTAAAGTTTTTAGGGTTCCGTCCGTAATAAAACGGTGCCAAAGAGTTATAATTTAAAAAAAATCTATTCATGTCCATTTTTGTGGGAAATTGGGCTCTATATTTATATTATCTATATATATATATATATATATATATATATATATATATATATTTATTATCTATATATATATATATATATATATATATATATATATATATATATATATATTTATATATCTATATTTAAAAGCATTGTCGTATAAATATGGAATTTTCAAAGATTATTATGTTATGTATTTCAAGACTCCCGAAGAGAAGGAAAATCTACAAATTGTTAACTCTTGTTTTAATTACCTCAGGCAAAAAAAAATATGTAGGTAATGAGGTGTATGTATATGTTATTATATTATTTGCAAGTTGCAATAGTACGGAACCATAATGTATGAATCCGTCTAGCGCTTAGTGGGTTTTTGAACGTAAAATATTAATAATACAATAAATGTTTTTCATGGTTGTCATAGCATTATCATAAAACTGGAGAAAGTTATTTTAACTGATTTCAATCACATAACATAAACATAAATATTATTTGTAAGGATGTTATGTAATTTTTAAAGGGACCAGTGCATTCAATAATAATATTTTGAATTGGTGATAGAGCTGTAGGTAAGTTTGAGACCACTGCATAAAACGCCATCAAGTGAAACATCGGGAACCGCATAATCTATACAAATAAATAAAATTGGAGTCTCTGTTTGTAATATTAAAATAACCGCTTTTTATTAAATGCATATGTATGTATACACGGTACATATACCTAAAACAACATTTTAAAAAATTTTTGGCTGTCTCTCTGTCTGTTGTTCAGTGTCTACCCGGACAAAGTCGTGGGATCAGCTAGTATAAAAGTAGCCTAAGTTACTCCTTATTACATCAGCTATCTGCCAGTGAAAGTCCCGTCAAAATAGGTCCAGCCGTTCCTAAGATTTGCATTTATTTAGCTCACACGTACACGTACGATGTCGCGGGCACACGTTATGTTATTTTGAAAGGGACCAGTGTGTTCGATACGTTTTTAACTGGCGGTAAAGCTACAGGGCCTACAGGTCAATTAGAAAATACAGGGACCGTTCTCTGCATAAAATCCCATCTAGTGAAACATCAGAATCACACTTACGAAGTGTACTCACAGATTACTCTATACAACTTCCCGAAGGTAATTGTTAAGCCAGGCGCCATCACCGCGCCATCACCTTGCCTGATTGGAGAATTACATACCTTTCCTCCACAACCAAAAATATTTAAATGTTTTAGATACCTATCGTAATAAGCAAATTCTATTATTTCCAAATGATTTTTTTTTTTAATATCTATTGGCTCTATAGTGTTCGATAATGCATATGTTGCGAAGTTGAGTTTAAATACACATGCTTTGCTAAACTCTATTGTTATCGTGCCCTGATTTTTATTACAGTGACCAAATTATCATTTTTAGGGATATAACAGATAATTTATTTTTTATAAATATAAAATATACAGACATACTATTACAATCTAGCACTAAGCCCAGAACGGGTTCGATCCAATTTTCCAATTGAGCAGACTCTCAGCGATAGCTCGAAAGCCCGAGGCTTAATTTGCTCGATTTATGAAAACTAAAAATGTATAGGTGTTAAGTAGTAGTTTAGGTACCTATATAAAATCTCTTTTATTTATAAATACATGATGAAATCAAGCACAGTAAAAAAGTAATATTCATAGACACATTTGTTCATACTCCTAAAATATTATTGTTGCGTTGGTAGGTACCTAACTATTTTTACTATTCATACAATATCAAACAGTCCCTGCACTCTTTGCTGTTGCGTGCATCTGTATTTAAGATATTTTAACACCGATATCTACCTATACATATCTATCTATATATATGTACATATTTTCAGGATAAGATCACCAATTTTTGCATGATAAATCAACTTCCAAATTGCTTAATGAATTTTTATAAATACAACTAGGTAAATAGTTCACCTTCTTGTCTACTAATTGATACAGACCTACAAATAATTAACTACGTTCCGATAGTAGCGGTCCAAAGCTGTCAAAATCTAATTCAATGTAGTCGAGTCATACAATACCATCATAAACATATCATTTGAAATAGCTAACTCACAGGTAAATTTTCCTAGTGCGTATTCTCTATACGAAGTTAATATTCTCTTATTTTTAATTAAAATAATCATAGCGAGAAATATTCATTACACCTAGTGGCTGCACTAAGAACTCTCCGAAACAAATTAGAATGCAAGCTGCAAGCTCGTGTCTTGACGCGGCCCGTGTAAAAAGCATACGAATGTAGTTTTGCAGAATAACGTGTTATGACTCCACTGCAACGGCCATTCATACCGGCAACCTACAACTTAGTAAAGAATTTTAATTCAACCGAGCATACATTTTACGCGGCTTCTTATTAAATCCTAACTTTTTAATTCTATTAACTTGCAGTTTTTTATGGCTGAATATTTTGAGATGTTTGCCTTTTGCGGTTCGCTGACTGGTTCGCTGACTGTGGATTAATTATCTTACAAATACTTTAATAGCATCGAACTTTATTTTTGTGAGCTTTATGTTATGTTTAAATTCAAACAGTTATCATTTATATTCCAATCTTTTACTAGATTATAACTTAGGTTTTGTAATCTGTGTAACCTCTCAAATCAATTGTATTTTCTTCAAAATAAAATCATAAATCAGTAAACATGATCGAGTTGCTATCCCCTATTCAAAATATATGTATATACATTCGAGTGAAATATAAATAGTAAAATTACTCACCGATAATATAACTGGCAGATATGAAAGCTCGTCAATATTCAGAAAAGCATCTCAACTGTCCTGGACCACGGATGAAACTTATGGTTGAAGTTGCTACGTCCCGCGTACACCGGGCAAAGGCTTTGAAGGCCGCGCGCGAGCTTTGCCGACTAAAGGCGCCAACAGACTGCGAGATACCGCCAGCCGTCGCCCCCTCCGACTATCACTCCACTTTCGGTTACTCTCCTCCCTTCAATCTGAAGACGATTCATCACCGTGTTTGTCTCTCCGATTTTTACTAATTTCTGTTGGAATCACAGCTGGAGATAAGGTCAACGACATTTCATTGATGTAAATGTAAACACTAGACGGACGAAACCTGTTTCGCGATTTCGGTGATTTTAATTTCGTTTTGCGTGATACATAAATCATATGTCATTCACACATTTTAATAACAGTTATTTTCTCACAATTGTTCGAATTTTGCCACACGGTTTTATTTGTGATGAATATTTTATATTCAATGCGCAAAAGGAAAGGGCAGGAAAGTTAATTTCTCCTAATGGATCAACCCAAATACATCATAAATGATCCACAGCCACATTCGTATGTTGGTCTCGTTGGCGACAGGGCATTAATGCGTTATTTAAATTCTTGAACTTAACCGCTTTATGTTTGCAACATTATGTAAAACATAAATGTGCAAATGATGTTTATAGGCAATGGCAATGAACTTTGTTTTCAGAGTTCACATTTAAACTGAGGAATGGTTTAAGCCAAACAAACACACTTTGGTGGAAAGTTATTAATTTAATCTATAAATTTATTATACGTACTAGCTGTGTCCGCGACTTCGTCCGTGTGAGAATTTATGATAGTTCAGTGTCCACCCGGACGAAGTCGTGGACGCAGCAAGTATAAAAGTAGCCGAAGTTACTCATTACATAAGCTATCTGTCTGCCAGTGAAAGTCCCGTCGAAATCGGTCCAGCCGTTCCCGAGATTAGCCCCATCGTACAAAAGTTAAAAAACCATTTACCAAAACATTTGGTATATGTACCGTGTATACATACATATGCATTTAGTAAAAAGCGGTTATTTTTATAAAATAACATAATATTTTATTAACATTATTCTTTATTGTAAGTATACCATAAAATATTAACAGCAGTTGACATAAAATGTATCAAATAGGTACAGTACAATCGGCGGTCTTATCGCTCATCAGCTATAAGACCGCCGATTTTATATTACAAACAGACAATCCAATTTTATTGAATTGTCTAGATGTATAGATTTATTGTTGTTTAGCTCTACATAAGAGCAGAGATACAAAATTTTCCGAATGGAATGTGCCGAATATGTACCGTATGTCCCCGGTATCACATAGACATAACAACTCTGTTCTTAAGGTTGGCAACGCATCTGCATTCTCACATGAGAAAGCAATAAATTTTTAAAAATATTTTTAAGGGTAACTAGGTACCCTACACCAGAGCATATGTAATAATACTACGTATAGAGTGGACACTTCGACGTCCCGCCCGATTTCCCCACCTCAACCAACCTCCTCCCCTCTTATTGGTGACGTTTGGTATTCTCTACGAGCTACGCACACAGGTGCACCTGTAAATACACGTCTCTGTGTAATAGAGACCAAATTATGCGTTTATATGGCATTTTGACGGAGTGTCCCCGATGTGCCTACACGTTAAGTGAAGCTGTATCTTTTTTCTTCACGCACCCCTTAGTGTGGAGTATCATTGTTTAAAATATTTTGTTAGTCTCAAGTGGTCCACTCTATCAACCAAATGGTGGTATTTGAAGTTTGAGTGATAGAAAGAAAGAAAGAAAATGTACTAAGAAAACAGTATTCTACATTACACACGGCCCGACACCCACTTGCCCTTGTTATTATTTCTAAAATGTTGCCGTCAAAATTGGTAGCGCTGTGAATGTTTTTCGAGGTACAGTAACGATGATTAATGTCCACGAAATTTTCTGCTTTCAGCGTCTCTATAAGGCCCATAGCACACGGCGTATTTTATACGCGCAGGGGACGCGCGTACTAGGAATGCGCGTCTTCGGCGCCGTAGACGCTCGTTGTTGCGTTTGTATTGACGATACAAGCGCGTATCTGCGCGTTTGAAGCATACAAACGCGTGTACAAAGGAGTGAAGTAGGGGCGGGAGGCTCGTAGCCTTTGCAAAACGCAAAGGCTACGAGCGACTACAGCGCGTATACGCGCAGTAGAAGCCCGTTTAACCATCGCCACGTGTGTTTAGGTTACAAGGTTGCGTTCAAATCTCGTATGAAGTGCGTACACGCGCGTCATCTACACATCGCCAGCGCGTATAAAATACGCCGTGTGCTATGGGCCTAACGTACTCTGAACATTCATGTTTACTACAACGTATATCAAAATGTTCTAACTTGTATCATTGGAATTACTGCTAAATTGTCATAAACAGTGTCTTGTATAATAAATGTAAATACACATAACTTTTTTTAGTACTTAACAAAGTTGACAAACAAGAATGCAGTCTACATGGATATTAAGTGATGACACAAAAACCAGAGGTCAAAATGCAGATACGTTGCCCCCCCTGAGACCTTAGTTGTTACTCTTTGATAGTCATTACGGGCACATACATTGCCATCTAACTGGAATTCGCACTCGAGTCATTATACTGGGACTCTACCAGGGGTGCGACCGCCCATCGGCAATGCTGTCGTCATTGTCATTGGTGTCAAATTTTCAAGTCGATTTGTAGCTCCTTTACAAGCAGTAGTGATAATCTGGTTGTTTTTCTTGCTTTCGTAGGTGAGAAACAAGCGATAATGGTAGATTATTTCGATTATTGTTATTAAGTTAAAGTAACAATCGACATGAAAATTTGACAGCAATGACAGCAATGTCGATAGGCGGTCGCACCCCTGGTGGTAAAGAGCCAGTGTAAGGTAAAGGTAAAAAGTTTGGAAATGAATATTGTAGCCTATAAATATCTACACAAACCAAATGTGTCAAAACAGATGAGTTTACACTCCTGAGGTCTAGGTTGCTTTTGTGTTAACTTAAATTACCACTGAACCGAACCACGACAGGAAGATTAAGAATTACGGTACCTATGGCCTCGAAAACCTTGACCTTTGACCTATCACAAGCATATTCTATTATTTCCACGTGATTAAATAAATTTTTGAGTTTGAGTTTGAAATTCTACATTAAAGCCTTACCACTCAAGAGATTTTAAAATGCTTACCAAAAATTTGGTCTCTTAGTGAAAATTTGTAGCCTCGAATATATCCGATCTTTTTGGCGATAATATTGCCATTTGCTAACACTTAATTTTTTTTTTTTTTTTTTTTATGTAATTGAAGTGGCAAACAAGCATGCAGTTCACATTGATGTTAAGTGATGACTGCAGCCTATAGACACTTACACAAAGACCAAGGTCAAAATGCAAATGCGTTACCACTCCTGAGGCCTAAGGTGTTATGCCTCTGTGCCGGAAATTACAGGGCCGTACATTACCACCTGACCGGAACACGATAGTGCTGAACACTACCATTTAGCGGCAAGTAAATCAGGTAATGCGGTGGTGCCTACGCCCGCGAGCTCCGTCACTGGAGCTCTACCACCAGTCTGAATATTGTCCATTTATTTTCTACTGAAATAATAGGTAAAATTGTTATTACTAAAACATGATATTTGTCAATTTCTCTAGTGCGATATAAATTTCTTTATCGGTTTCTATATTTAGCATGAAAGTTAACAAGCAACTGCAGTCATTTAAAAGTTGAAATTATTCGATTGCGCTGCCAACGACGCGACGTTTGAAAAAACCACAGTTTCCATTACATAGCTCTTTATTAAAAACAACAACTGCGTTGTGAGTTATATAGGAAAGGTGATAAATATTATGCTCCGACTTTGCGCAGGATTTACTTTTAATGTAGGGTTTGGTAATGAATGTGATGTTTCCAGTTTACATGAATAGTAAGTGAATACTGCAGCCTTTAGACATCTACTAGAACACTAAGCCTGGGTTGCACCACGATATTCGTTAAAGTTAAAGTTATTGTGACATTTCACATCTTTCTCTAACTTATAGAAATCTGTTAAAGTTAGAGAAGGATATGAAATGTTACAATAACTTTAAATTTAACAAATATCGTGTAATCCAGGCTAAAACTATATGCAATGATATCCTGAGAGTGCCGTAACTAGCGTTTCGTTCGCCTGGTCTCTTCCCCCGACCAGGGTCTGCATCCTGTGCCTGGGCAACGTTGGAAAATCTTAAACTTGGAAAAGTACTTTTTAAATGAGCCAGCCATTTCACGGCATATTTACTGAAGTTAATAAAAGAAAAAGTTAGGGCTAAGAAAGCAGGATAGCTGATAGCTTGGGTAGTTGTACCTAGCACGTATTCTTACCGAAATACGAATATTACTTAACACTGTCATTTGGTGGATCTATCTAGATCAGGGAATGCGGTGGTGCCTAAGGCCTCCAATAGTGGAAATGAAATGTACGAGTACACATCCTAGCCTAATATTTGGTAACCAAATATTCGGCGCTCCGGCCAAGACTGTAGCCGAATATTGGGTATTCGGCCAAATACATCATTACACTTTACGTATGAGGAACTCCTTAAACCTGCGCATCAAATATTAATATGAAGATTTTAATACAAAATTTAATATCGAAGGACCAACTCCGCTAGACTAATATGGGAAATAAGTAAATGGATCCACATTAAGTATCTGCTGCAGTAGCAGGGTAATTTAACAAACGGTAGATAATACTGGGCACCTGTTATATACCTCGTCTCTTTTCTCATAGAATTGTGCATGATTATTTAAATTACAGCATTTCGTCCGTTTCCTAGGTATTTTATTAGAAAAAATCTCATACTTCTGTGATGGTGATTATGACAGTCATGTTAATGACACCCAGATGTCAAGTGCTATTTTAAAAGAGTGTGGTTAGTAGCATTCAATCTTGTTACTCTAGTGATGGAGCTCGGTGATTATAAGTTAATTATACAAATTTTCGATCGATACAAATCGACCTAATAATGGGTCCCGGTACCTATTCAGTCACTTTTTAATTTGTGCTATTTAGCCGAATGCCGAATATATTTATATTAAAAAAGTATTTTTTCACTGATTTTTTCTTACGAAGCCGAGAAGATTCCTCATCGGCACAAAATCGCGCATGCCAAACGTGACTTATTCGGACATATTATCCCCTAATGACTATCTTCTTATCTTCTTGCATCTTTGGGAAAAGCTTTTGTCCAGCAGTGAACGCCTTTCAGCTGAATTAATAACAATGATGATTGTTTTTATATTATTTCGCATTAACACATGCTTGTGAAATATATTTTATTTTTAAAGAAAAATGGGAATTAAGGGTAAAAGCGACTTCTTTACGATATTCAATAAACTGAAAAGTCTATTATATCGGTTGCCTAACTAGCATAGTTGGTAATAGATGGCGCTGCTGCTACCATAAAGCAATGTGAAGGAAAGATTTGACAAATCGGGCAGGGCTTCAGTAGCTCAATTGGAAGAGCGGCTGGACTAGATTCCCAGTAGGTCGCGAGTTCGAGTCTCGCCTGAAGTCAAATTTTACTTTCCATTTTTCTTTAAAAATAAAGCAATGATGATACTTATAAACAGAATTTAGTAAAAATATTTTCATTTACTTAGCTATTCAACATTCGTAAGCTATATCTTCTCGTAACAGATGACAATCGCAGGCACAAATCTCTATTGTCGATTCTATCTAGAATACCGTTATTTCTATGCAACCGCTATGCAATTTAAACTTTGGATCAAACTCATTGTTACCATCCAATGCACACGATGATCGTCCACTGACAGTTTTTGTGATTCAGACCGATCAAATTGCGGTGGATGCTGATGCTAATAAATCAGTAAATTAAAGGAGCTCAACTACAATGGCTCTGAGCTCACTCATTTACATATATTTCACGGAAGACGTGACTCGCATACTCAAGTAGACGCTATTACCTTTGCTTTTTCAACAAGATAAAAAGCTTTGTTAGCACAAATCTTTCGAATAACACTGCTTCTCTCAAGTGTACTAGTAAATTGGGTTCTTGAGTAATCTACTTTGCTGAGTGGCGGGAAGTGCCGTCAAAATTTGGTTTGTGTTTGCATTACAAGTGGAACTAGTTCAAGCTTTGTTTATTTCAACAAAACTAGGTTTAAAAATCGCGATTCATTCAAAAGAATTCAGTGATTGTCTAATGAACATGATATTGATGTATTTCAGTTGTGTTTAGTCTATTTCACCGGGCAATCGGCTAGCGAAGAGGGCGCTCTCAGCCTAAAAAAAGTTAGCGCAACTCCCTTAGGGAGACCCCTGTGGGTAAGAATATTAAATATGGCTTAAGGCGCTGCAGAGGTACACAAGTCATGCGATTACGGATATTCCAACTATCAACATGAAATTGAGTTATTCAGATGAACCTAGCGATTATATCCTGTAGGCTTTTATTTGAATGTTCTTCCTCGCTATTACCACATTAAAAACACATTCATCACTAGAATTAAAATCAGAAACAAATCTACATCGAAGCCTCAGGCTCTTTAAAGGCGTCCAAAGTTACCATTGTTGCAATTATTTACACTCATGTGATCTGCGCTTCTATACTAGAATAATGTAAAATAATTATATCCTTGTAACAGCGTTATCTGTAATAGTCATCCACATTTCATAGTAGAAATAACGAAGTCTGAAGCCTTTGTGTTTAGAGTTTTGCGATGAAATACAATGCGGGATTGCATGCTGGCGTTATTCGTTTAGCTGGCTGATTACTGTTTGCCTTTCGTAATAGCAATCAGGGTGTTTGCTGAGTTTGCTGACTAAAGTTCATACGAAATACAGAGTTTTGATTACCTACTCATTAATATGCGACGGCTTAGTGGTAGTAGAAGTGGTACAGACCACTAGTACCTATCCGTATTCAGATCCAAAAGACGACCACCGGATCGTTCAATAAATTGCTGAACGTGGCTTGAACTAGCGTGTCTTAATACTGAGATGTTTCCAAAGCGGAAAATTCTCAAGCGCACCTTCAACATTTGATAATGATGTGTCCAAAGATTCACTATCAATAATAATATGAGACTCTAACATAATAAACTGATCGCCTGCAAGCATGAATGCATGTTATGGTATAGCCACTGCCGGTTTTTTTTATTCATTATTTTTTTTGGGAAAATAAACATTTTCTTACTATATTACTATCATTATCATCAAAGATAATGGTAATCAGCTAGCAGCTCGAGATGAGTACTCATAGCTCATCGTTCAGTTGCAATACAATTAATTCTGCTGTAAGTACAATACCATTCGTGTAGTGTACCCTAATTAGCTTTCAAATTCGTGATTACCTCGTTAAATCTGCATTTGTGAGTATCGACAGTTTTGTGTCGACTGCCTTTTAGCCGCCGTGTATGGAAATTTACTTAATATGACTATATGAATTGGCAATAACTTAATAGTTCGCGTAATGCGAAAGCGCATTGAAATATTTTTAACGTAAAATATATTCAAGAAAAATAACTCTAACTCAAAATTTTTTTTGATCACTTGGAAATAATAGAATTTGCTTGTGATAGGTCAAATTACAAATATAAAATTAAAGCGAATAACAACTGATACGTTGATTAATATGTCAAAGTAAACAAAATAAAATAAATAATAGTCCAAAAATACTTAATGAAAAAAATAGGTATCAACAGAATGTTCCATACTTTCTTTTACAAACGGCAAGATAAGACTAAACAAAAAAAAATATATATATAAATATGTACCTACAAAAACGCATGCCCTCATAATGTATCTCTAAAAAGTAAACAAATTATGGAGTAGGTATGTGTTTTGCACACTTTGTTATAAAGAATTAAAAAATAGGACTTTGAATAGGACATAAATAGGACTTTGAACAGCAATTCAGCCGACAATAGAATTGTGGTTTCTGCTGCTAATTGTAATAATATATAAAATATGCCTTTATTTATCTTATTTTTTTTGGAAGTGACCATAAATCTTACTGATATTAACCACAAAACTTATCAAACGTTGAAGTCCAACAAAGGGCATTTGGTCCCAACGGAACTCGAGGTATGTTTCCGAAAGTTGGAGGTAATTGTTTGTTATGACCCTCTGCGGTGACTACCCCAAAACTTATTTGTACCTTATTTGTAAATAACATTTTATAAAGTACAGTTTGTGGTATGTGAGTTTATCGTTTTGTACTTTGTATTCTTATATAAATTGTATGTACGAATCTGTTCATAACAATATGCCTACGTACAGTCAGAGAACTCGCCGCTTATATAAATAAGGTTCTCATGTGGTCAAGCTGCCAGTACCAGTAGTACGTATCTAACGTCACATTCCACTATTGCTACGCATGTGTTCCTGGGTTTGATGTTGGTATTTTTCTATTAGAGAAGATTCCGAGTCACAACCCTCGAGGGTTGCAATCGTTTCTACATGGGAATAAAAAAAATACGACTAACAAGAAGTATGTAATCTAGTTTCGTGGTCGTACCAAAGTAAGTTTACCACAGATTTAATTATTGTAGAGTGAAAAAGCTCGAGAGCGGCAAAGCTTTTATACTCGTAGTAGTAGGCCGCGAGTTCGAGTCTCGCCTGAAGTCAATTTTTTCTTTCCATTTTTCTTTAAAATAAAAATATATTTCACAAGCATATGTTAATGCGAAATAATATAAAACAATAATTAAGAGTAAAAGCGACTTCTTTACGATATTCAATAAACTGCAAAGTCTATTATATCGGTTGCCTAACTAGCATAGTTGGCAATAGATGGCGCTGCTGCTACCATAAAGCAATGCAATAAATGTGAAGGAAAGATTTGACAAATCGGGCAGGACTTCAGTAGCTCAATTGGAAGAGCGGCTGGACTAGATTCCCAGTAGGCCGCGAGTTCGAGTCTCGCCTGAAGTCAAATATTTATTTCCATTTTTCTTTAAAATAAAAAAAAAAAGCTATTATATTCTGGTAAACGATAGTATTTAGAGCTATCGTATTCCGGTCAATTCAATTCAATAATTTATTTGGCAATGGTAGTGTTGTTGGACAATAAAATAACATTTTCTGTATCACATTACAAACCCGTTTGGGCACAGCAAAATTATAGGAGGTAGGAGGAGAGCTGTTAATAGCAAAATTATTTTTATAAATAGGTAATAAAATTTCTCCCGGAGAGGTAAATAGAAAATTGGTTTAGTATTTTTATATAAATATTTTTATAATTTATCGTTAAAGCATTCTTGGTCGTGTGGTAAATGTACGACCCTGTAATTTTCGGCACAGAAGTATAGCAGCTTAGTCTTTAGGAGCAGCAAGGTGTGTATAGACTAAAGTATTACCCGTCAATGTAAACCGTATGCTTGTTTGCCATTTCATTACATAAAAAAACTTTTCATTCTATGAACTGCCGCGATAGTAGCTATACCTTACACTGTACTATCTATAACTATGAATGCTCCATGCAATTTTCAATCCGTTGGACATATCTCGTTTTTTTTCATTGCACTACCCGCCATAGAGGGAAGTTTCACCCACATAGACTGAGCGTGTAGGATTCTTCTATAGTCCGGTTCGTACGTAGCTTTTTTACCACGAACCACTGCCCAATAAAGAAAAATGGATTTCATACAATTCTAGTGAAGCTATTCTAAACATGTTCAGGTTGTGTGGGTTATATTAAAAGGACACATGTCAAAAGGCCTATTTACACTACATAACTTTTTGGGTCTTTGATGAAAAACAGGAAAGAGCAATCTAGTGACTCAGATTTTTCGAGATCTGGGTTAGTAAAGAAAAATAAGTTCACGTATTAAATTTATATTTGACTGAGTGAGTTATACTACACGAAACTATTTCTAGCGTAGTGTGTATACGACCCCTTAAGGAGAGGGACAGGGCCAAGAGGCAGGGCACGATAAATCGTGAAGTATTTTAGGCTTTTCATGTTGTTTTTTTTTTTCAGAGTTCAGCCGTGCGTTATTAAGAAGCGTTCGTACAGTAAAAATTTAGTAATCCTAACCTGAATTGCAAAACAAAGTTAAAACAACAGTACCGTACATTTCAATAAAATATTAAAATGGGTAAATTTTAACCTGTGCCACAATGTAATGTGTATTAAATAAAAAAAAATAACAATGACTTCAACGTTTGTTACCTTACAATATTTTTTACCCAAGCGTGATCATGCAAACTGTGAGATGAACTCCTTTATTATTGTGCTATCTACAACATACAAATCTATAGAAGATAGGATAGATAAGATACCGTATTACGAGATAAGAAATACTTACATGATCTGATACCTGGTATTTTAACTGTTTATAGATAACTACAAGAAAATTGTGTTACTTTACAAGAAGATAATTCCCTCGACTTCGCTTGTGATCTCTCTTCTTGGGCCTATGTCCTTCCTCAGGATCTCTCAAATTATCTGTGTATTAAAGGAGATGTTGCGAGCTCGGCTCTGGTTCGTACACGTCCTCAAAAAATGGGTAAATTAAAGAAGAATCCGAAAAAAATACAATTAATTAATCCAAGAATATATATTAGAGTTACAACCACAATTAATTCAAACGATTTTATCATTTTCAACTATGTTCAACATGGCGGCGATACAGCCGACGCTTGGGATCAATCGATTTGATAGTATTTAGAAAATATCACTTTTTTTCTTCAAGTACTATGTAATAAAAAACAATTTAAAAAATGAAAATGTCAAAAAGACATCGCCCGCCATATTTTCCATTTTGTTTTTGAGTTGCAATTCTAACTGCAAATAATGTTTTGTAACTGCAAACAAAGCTAAATAAGGGATAATATGCAGTAAAAATCGTTTTTATATTTATTTTTCCTGTTTAATGATATTGTGTACAATACATGGCCGGAGGTCAATACATTTTTGCAACATCTCCTTTTATCGAAATTGGTTCAGCCAATTGGACGGGACATACATACAAACAAACACCCACCATTTTGCATTTATTATTTTTTATAGGAGGTAGGAATTGTAGCCACCGTCGGATTGTATGCATTGTAGGCTACTATTAAGAATACTGTTAAATGTGCTCCAGCCAAGTCTTGTTACTTAATACATTTAAATAAATTCACAAAAATCCCACTCTAATACCTGATAAATGTAGTTATGGGTGTATTTAGATATATTTTCTAGGCGAAATACTGGATCATATACGCTACATACAACGGCACGAATAAGAAAGAGCCTTATATTTTGTTCACATAAATTCTGAGATGAGCACCAGTCCATCCTGAGGTCAGCATTGCCCAACCGGCTCCCTCCTCCCTACATCCTTGAGCGTACAAATAATAGGAATATAATATCCAGCTTAGCTCTCGACTTACGATACGATACGACTCACTCGACGACGACTCTTTACAATTTCACATTTACCACTGGGCTTTTTATCTGCCACTAGCGGTCACCCATCACATACCCGACCGCGCCGTATCGCTTAACCGAGTAGATCGCTTACGATCTACACCAGCCGCGGAACCATGCGCGCTTCCGTAAGTCCGTACAACGGCACAAAGTACCTACATATTTAGCCACAGTACGTATTACTTCGTGGCACAGAAATAACAGCATCAATGAGGGTTTATGTAAGTATACGAAGCTCTCTCGAGTTTTGGTTTGCCACGCTTAAGGCTGTTTTACTTATTTATTATATTAATATCTTTGGTAAATATTGGAACACATAATACCACACTCTGATAGCTGATATAAGTAATTATCATATATATGTATACCTAGCTCAGTTCTCGGCTTTTATATAACCATGTCACATTGAATACACCCCAGGCATTCTATGTCACATAGCAAACATATTGGTCAGAGAATAAATCGACATAATTTGATACAGAACCAAATAACAAAGTCTATTAGCAGTTATCCCCAACCCGCGACAACATAATATGGACCCGAACTACGTTGTTGCTACAGTTCTTTGTAGCATACAAATAAATAATAAATAAAATACGCTTACACTCACAGCCCCACAGTAGGTATAAACCTGTGTCGTGGGTGCCGTTGTACACATACAACACAAACACAAACAACCAGACCCGAAACAAATGTCTGTAGGCCATACAAATATTTGTTCCGCTGCGGGGATCGAACCCGCGACCCTTCGAATCAAACGGTGGTTTCGCACCGCTGGACTAACCGGGTCGTCATCATAACATGTTCAATGATTAGTTGGCTTGAGTATTGGTTGGTATAATGGTATAAACCATTGCTAAAATATTTTTAACTCAAAAATGTGTTTCACAACATATATTAAATGTAAATGCCAGTAAAATGAATATTTTACTTGTATTAGTGAAATTGTTATCTTACAAACTCTTTTGGGTCGTGGATATTTCCATGTATGCTTCAATCCATGCATTTACCTACCCCTTCGGAGATTATAAGCGTGAAGTTACGTTTCTTTAATACATAAATAATGTATTAAGTAATTAATAGATGGACTTAGAATTTGAATCGTGAACCCTGAAAGAATTTCACCGCCGCGTTTCCCAATTTGCATTTCCCTAAATGGTAGATACCTAACGAGAAAAATATGTAAACAAAAAAAATATTTAAAAAAAATTACTCACTATGCAGTCGAGTTAGTGTACGGCTCGTACTTAATATACTCCATATATACCTACCTACGCGAGATAAATCCGTAAAATTTATATTTTCTCAAAATAAGATTACAGAATTAAAACCGCGATAGCTCAAATGGGTATTAATAAGAATCTACTGAATTAAACTCTGCTTTATTATTCATACGAAAACTACTTGACAAAGTTTCCAATAAAAGTAGTCTGGAAATAGAAAAGCCAGCCCACAGTCAATTAACAAGAGAATCACGCAATAGCATTGCAAATTCAACTCATCAGTGTATTGATTGATCTCTATTTGAGTATTGTGTTGGAAATAGCTGAATACCAGTTATACATCCACTGTCTCAATGTTAGTTAGATTATTTTTAGACTACGTTTTGTGAAGTAGATGTTAGAGGTTTGAAGCGATTTACTACGTTTTAACATGTGTACCCTAGTATTTTTTTATATGCAATTTACTAACACACATTCAATTTCATATCGGATAAATTGTAATGTAACGTTCACGATATTTAATGGCCGAATACTCAAACGTCACTCAATTTTAAGCAACCCTCAAACGTGTGCTATCTCTATCGTTTGAACGTATAAAGACAAAAGACTTTTAAGTCCCACTTAGATTTAAGTGACGTTTGAGTATTTGGCCGTTAGTCGCCTTCATTTTAATTGACATGCGTGTTTGCATATGATGTTAGGACTTCATATGCAAACACGCATGCAATTCATTATTAGAGAGTGAATACTACACCCTCACAAGTACACCTAAACTAAACTAAAGACAGAGAATATTATAAAAATACCAGAGATAATAAGTGTTGCCCCCTGTCGACCATCGGGTTGGCTGTTTGGGGGGCCCACCAAGGAGAGGCGAGTCACCACCTGCCTAAAGTAGGATTCGATAATGTGAGATGTTGAATATAGGCAGGTGCCGGATCTCACTCCATAGGCCCAGCCAGCTAGTCCCCCCAGTTCACCCACATAGCCCAAAGTTTGGCAAATCACTTTTCATTACAATAGTCCCAATATTCTGCGGGGTCTGTCTGTGTCTGTATTAACTATTCATGCAGTTAGAGAGAGGTCCCGCCGAATATAACCCATAACAAAGTAGATCAAAATTCTCGAAAGGGCCTCTACGTGTTGGACCCCCCATGTCCCCGCGCAAGCCTGAAAAAGGTCCGGGGTTCAAATTGGACCCCGTGCTGACGAGAGACATAATAATATTATAGGGGGCAGAGCAGCTTGTGGCGAGCTGTTGGTGAGTAGCGACACCACCCCCTACCATCATCTCGAGTTCCTCCGAGAGAACTGGGCTCCGCCTCGTCCGCCTCACAGAGGTACGGCCGGACAGAGCATCAGGTCTCTCACCTCTGGCTTGCCTTCATTGGCCGGTCAGAGTGGGCGCTAGAGGTATGGCATTTGCAGAAATTTGGATAATAAGCTGTTGTCTAAAGGAGATGTTGCGAGCTCGGCTCTAGTTCGTACACGTCCTCAAAAAATGGGTAAATTAAAGATTAATCTGAAAAAAATACAATGAATTTATTCAAGACTATATTTTAGAGTTACTACCAAATTTAATTCAAACGATTTTATCATTTTCAACCATATTCAACATGGAGGCGATACAGCCGACGCTTCTTTAAATTGGAAATCGATTAGTTTACGTTCTTAGTATTAACACATGAAATCGATTTCGATAGTATTTAGAAAATATTACTTTTTGCTCCAAGTACTATTTCATCAAAAAACAATAAAAAAAAATGAAAACGTCAAAATGACATCGCCCGCCATGTTCGCCCATATTCGCCATGTTGGTTTGAGTTGCAATTCTAACTGCAAATAATATTTTGTAACTGCAAACAAAGCTAAATAACATGATATGTTCTTAGGTTTTCGCGAGCTACACTCATTGAAATAAAACTATTTTTGACGGATTTATCTCGCGTAAAAAATCATTTTAGTTTAATATACGCGAGATAAATCCGTAAAAAATAGTTTTATTTCAAAGCTAAATAAGTGAAAATATGCTGTAAAAAACGTTTTTATATTGATTTTGCCTGTTAATGATATTGTGTACAATACATGGCCGGAGGTCCATACATTTTTGCAACATCTCCTTTCTGCAAGAGCAATACACTCGGGGGTGGATGTGTCTAAAGGCATAATAGTGGGGAAGCCCGCTCCGAGCTTGAGATTACTTGCTCGTGGTGGTGAAACCGGGGCCACACCTCTCGACACCCCCAGCCTCTCTCAACAGTGTTGCCCCCCGTCGACCATCGGGTTGGCTGTTTGAGGGGCCCACCAAGGAGAGGCCACCTGCCTAAAGTAGGATTCGATCATGTGCGATGTTGAATAAAGGCAGGTGCCGGATCTCACTCCATAGGCCCAGCCAGCTAGTCCCACCAGTTCACCCACATAGCCCAAAGTTTGGCGAATCACTTATCATTACAATAGTCCCATATATTCTGCGGGGTCTGTCTGTGTCTGTATTAACTATTGATGCAGTCAGAGAGAGGTCCCGCCGAATATAACCCATTACAAAGTAGATCAAAATTCTCGAAAGGGCCTCTACGTGTTGGACCCCCCATGTCCCCGCGCAAGCCTGACAAAGGTCCGGGGTTCAAATTGGACCCCGTGCTGACGAGAGATAATACTCAATGATACACCTAAACATTGTTAGCAGATATCACATTTTACCAGTATTTTAGATTTCAACGTTTCAAATTCAAAGCGTACGCATTTACAACAAACTGGCCCGCATCATCCTTCAACCTGACCCACCCGAGTCAAGGGTAGCATAAATTTTATTTCAGCCTTAATTACAATGAGTTAATTTCGTTTCTATTTCTCGCCGTTCGGCTGTTACCATCAGACACTTTCCGAAAAGTTACACTGCGAATGATCGACTAAATATTTGTCGTCCCACTTTTTTGTTCAAGTATCAAATAGCAGTGAAGTTCGTGTTCATGGTAAGGATATAATGCGGTTTTAAGACATATACTCGTACATAAAACCAGAATCTTCTTTTAGGTACTTGTTGTGCTGGTATTATTTTTTTACAAATGAAATAATGAACGTATAATAACCGAGCGCTTTACCAAACCGCGAGGGTGACATTGGGACTAGTCCTAAAAGTGAAAAATGTCACATCCCAATCTGAAGATCGAACGCGTCCCGCTCAGTGTAGCAAATTAGCTTGCTCTCACTAAACTAGTGATTAGTATTGAGGCAGTGATAAATTGGTTGCAAATTATATTTTTACTGGTGGTAGAGTACCAGTGGAAGAGTTTGAGGGCGTAGGCACTACCGCATTACATAAATCTATCAAATCTACCGCCACGTGGTAGTGTTCCGGTTAGATGGTAATGTATGGTCCCGTAATAACGATCACGAAAGCAAAACAATTTAGGCCTCATGAACCAAAACACATTTGAATTTTAACTTCGGATTTTTAGACTAGACTTACCTAGGTAGACTTCAGCGTTCACTTACCATTAATGTAAACTGCATGTAAACTATAATCATGTCATAAAATATATAAACAAAGTAACAGTTATGAAAGACGAAACCAGAGCAAACCAATATCATAATAATATACGAGCAACATTGTAGACGTTCTGTGACAGAACTCTCTAAAATATACCAACACAAACTCTAATTACACTTCCACAGCCCGTGTTTGAAATATTATCCCATAAAACTAAATTTAAACTTTCAGCTGGATACTAAATGTGTTTTATTTTGACCTCTTTCACGGAAGTTTACAGTGCAACCTAAAACCACGACGAAACATGAGTTACGGGACTTGTTCGGTATAGTTTAATGGTCAACGAGTTTTTTACTCGTCTAAAATCCGAAGTAGCGGTCTAAAGCACTGCGGTACCGCAATGTTACGCTCCATGACCGATACAGATTAGGGAATTGCTAATAAAAATCCCCAGTGATCTTCGATCTTTTGATTTTATGCTCACGAAGGTAGTATAACGGTGGGAGATAGTTTTTTTTTATAATGAAAATGGCAAACAGGCATGCAGTTCACATTGATGTTAAGTGATGACTGCAGCCTACAGACACCCACACTTAGACAAAGGTCAAAATGCAGATGCGTTACCACACCTGAGGCCTAAGGTGTTACGCCTCTGTGCCGGAAATTACAGGGCCGTACATTACCACCTGACCGGAAGACGATAGTGCTGAACACTACCATTTAGCGGCAAGTATATTAGGTAATGCGGTGGTGCCTACGCCCGCGAGCTGCGTCACTGGACCACCAGTAAAGATAGTAACACTACCGGTCACAGACCAATCAGCCTTCTTTCTTCTATAGTCGATGCTATCGGTAAATGTTAATGCTCGATACTATCACATACTTTTTATTAGTAAAGCTGTAATGCCTTTCAAATCACCATTCGCTAATAATAACAACAAAACAGGCATTTGAAATTAATTATTAAATATGATCAAAAATTAAGAAATATGATTACAAATAAGTCTCTCGTGTATAAATAATAGGTTGGGGAAAAAGTCTTTTCGCATTATAGTATTTATGAACTTGCAATAAAATCTCTTTGGCTGTAGTATTTGTATCTGGCTGGTTTTGGTATCATTGAAAGTTAAAATTTTAAAGAACATAATTCCAAATTCAAATTAGGTAAATGTGTGATTTTCATTTGTTTTTCGTACTGTCAAGATGAGTGAATCTAATGAAGAAATTCGATACATTTTAAAATTTTACTACAAAAAAGGTAAAAATGCAACGCAAACCGCAAAAAAAAATTTGGGGATGTTTATGGACCTAGTGCAGTGTCTGTGAGAGTAGCACAAATTTGGTTTAAGCGTTTTCAATCCGGAAATTTTGATGTCAAAGATGCACCTCGCTCTGGTCGCCCTATTACGGATGAAATGGATGCCATTTTTGAAAAAGTGGACCAATTCGACATATCAGTAGTTACGACGTAGCTGAAGAACTGAAAATTGATCACAAAACAGTTTTGGCGCATTTGAAAAAAGCTGGGTACAAAAAAAAGCTCGATATTTGGGTACCTCACGAGCTCACTGAAAGAAACCTAATGAACCGTGTACTCATTTGTGATTCTTTATTACGATGTAATGAAACCGAATCATTTTTGAAGAAGCTGATGATGAAAAGTGGATTACGTACGACAAGAACGTGCGAAAAAGGTCGTGGTCAAAGGCCGGTCAGGCTTCACAGACTGTGGCGAAACCCGGGTTAACTGGCAATAAGGTGATGTTGTGTGTGTGGTGGGATTGGAAGGGCATTATTCATTATGAGCTATTACCACCAGGCAGGACTATCGATTCTGAACTCTACTGCGAACAACTGATGAGATTAAAGCAAGAAGTTGAGAGAAAGCGGCCGGAATTGATCAACTGAAGGGGTGTGGTGTTTCATCATGATAACGCTAGACCTCACACATCTATAGCCACTCAGCAAAAATTAAGAGAGTTTGGCTGGGAGGTGTTAATGCATCCGCCGTATAGTCCTGACCTTGCACCTTCAGATTTACACCTGTTTCGGTCTCTTGAGAATTCTTTATGCAATGTTAGGTTAACATCACGAGAGGACTGCCAAATCCACTTGTCGCGGTATTTTGATGAGAAGTCCCAAAATGTTTGTAGCAATGGGATCATGTCCCTACCTACAAGATGGCAAAAGGTTATCGAAAAAAATGGTACATACATACTTTAGTTAAATTTAAATAAACTATATTAAAAAATGTTTTGAATTATCTTAAAAAATGCGAAGAAACTTTTTCCCCGACCTAATATGTAGAACACAAAGCAACAAGCAACAGTTACTATGGAATAATAAATGAAAGTTATCAATACTACCATCCCTATATTCATAAAAAATCTGGAGAAAGTTAAAAATAAGACGAGACACATAAATTCCCAGAATGAAACTAATAAAAATATAAACCTCAATGGAACAAGACATTAAGTAAAACATTTTTTAAAGGGACTCGTCCAAGCGAAACGAATTGAATAATATATCATTGCATTACACAGTACACCGAACGCTAACAATTTATCAAGATCGTTATATTACATCTGTTGTAATATATGTAATTCCAAGTCAATTGTTAAGCTAAGCTCTCATGTTGAAAGATGACTTATTAACACCGACTTTCGGTTACAATACAATAATATTAGATGCGCAATAGTCTTCGTTAAAATTCTTGTTTTTGTGTTTTAGTAATGTTATTATCATCTTACACAAATGCAAGAAGTTGCGATCCAATCATTGCTTTATAACGCCGCTGGACAAAAAGTCTCCTAATGAGAGGGGTAAGCCATAATCGCCATGCTTGGCTTGAATTGGTGATTGCAGTGGCGGTAGTTTCACCACAGGACCCAGACTATTACATTTACTGCTGGAATAATTTGACCGCCATTGTTCGGTTGACTGACAGCACTAGTGGAAGAATTCTCATGCAGTAATGGGCGGTGGATCGTCAGGGAACTCTGCGGTTATCCAAAATCAATCAAATGCAGCATTTCTTACCACCACATGATGTGCCCACGTCGGCGAGCAGCCAGTTTCCTATAGTACGTAGCATAAATTTAAATATAATAATATGTGCGCCAGCTGATTTAATCCTGCGAGACACTGAATTTGCAATAAGTTGTATGTGTAATGTGTGAAAGCGCTGTAACATGGATTTGTGGTTGTGAGTTCGTGAATGCTAAATAGGACTTATAATAATAATTTATAAACATCAACATCATCGTCTTGATTTTATATTGAAGTCCTGATTTCATTGATCAGTAATTCTGTTGCTCGAATAAGTTTACAGTACTAGAGAAGGCTTTATTCCACATACCTACAGGTGCCAGTGGCATATACCTAATTAGATATTAAAATATCTATTCAGAGGAATTGGGAAGGAAATGTGTATACAAAATAAAAGATGTTAATTGTTTTATAAGATAGGTAATGCCTGCAGCCGGAACTGTTTATTTTAGACGACATATCGTCCAAAGCTGCTTCAACTGACTTAAACTAGAACCAAAGATATTTTTTAGTATAGTAAACATTCCCTAAATTCTCTGATTGGTCTAATTGAATTTATTGTTCATATAAAACTTAAGAGTAACAGACGAATAGACTGATGGACCCATGGACTTTGAATCAAACAAAACAGTTGTACCTACTTCGCCTCGATATCGTCTTATGCATTGTCCGCACACATTTATAATTAGTTACATTGCCAGCGATTCGTTCCAGAGAAAGTCCCAATGAAACTGCAGGTCGTCTTTACCGTTAGTGAAATGGATCGGAGGATAACACGAATTTAAATTTTGCTCACTGGCACCACGTTTAATGCTAATTTATGGCATTGCGTTTTCGTGCAAGTGCAAAAATGTGTTAGTTTCAAATAGTGTGACGTTGACATATTATCACCGGGGCGTAAGGTTGAAATTTGAGGAATAGCAAGTGCGGATGAGTTAGGTTTACTCTGGTATACATTGAATTGTTTCTTTTGTCTCGCTGTCTCCTAGTGAAAATGAATTCAGTGAAACAATGCCGGGTATGTTTCATTTCAATGGAGCCGTAGTCTGTTGTCTTTAGTTTCATGTTCTCTCTCCGATATGCTATGTTCCATGTTGTCTAATATTTGAATATCGGTTGTGTTTTCAGCAACTTTAAAAATATAAAGTTGATTTGTAGTTGTATTATCTATGTTAAAGTTGTGATCACCCATGAAATTGCTTACGCAAAATTTGTAAAGATCGGTGGGAAGACGAAAAACATACCTACCCTCTTATTTAAAATTCATACCTAGTCAGAATTTAAGAAAATGTGATGAGTGTGTCAGTTCATAATATTATTATTTTAAAAATATTTTTGCATGCCTACTTTTTCACCCCTTATTCATTTCGTTATATTTGTTTATTGACAATTTTTTTTGTATACACAAGTTAAAATAGAGCCACGTTCAATACTGTTTTTTTAATATAAAAGATTTATTACTGTATGTTATAGTTTAATTAAAACTAGACGGTGTTGTGATGAAGTCTTCAACTTTTATAAAACTTAGAGAAATATTAAAGTTTGTAATAAGTTCGTCACAGTTTTAATGCCTGCGTTGACCTATATCTGCAAGAGATAGAAGTTACTACCCTTCGTTAGACTCATCAAAATGACTGGACTGATATTTTGATTTTTTCTAGTGCTAACTAACCCGTTTTTTTACGCGAGGAAGCCTTCATGGGCACCCGCCGTCTAGGGGAAAAGACGACGGGTAGTGTAAGACTCGTACTTACTAAGATCCTGCGGTGTTCCGACTCGTCCGACATCAGTGGCCGGGTCACAAGAACGCTTACGCATACATCCGCGACCCCGCCGGCGGCTGCTCGTCCCCGAGCCCTCCACAGGTTGAGCTCTTTGGCTCCAACCAACACTAGTGGCGTGCGGAACACGTGCACGCCACCCAGCTTGGGACCTCTTTCCATTCGGGCTACGGACACCCCTAATCCGACGCCCGGAGGTCCCTGCCCAGACCACTCACTACACCAGGTGTCCCAAGACGCCCAGTTGGAGGGGTTCGGGCACACATTTCGGGAGCGTCGAAGAATTTCAACCCTCAGCCCTCCCCTCCCCCTCCCGTGGCTATACCACGTCCCTTTCAAGCGACGGGACCACCGGTAGGCGGCTGAGGATAGCTTGCAGGGCCAACGACATACCCATACACCTCTTTCCCAGCCGTCACCCCACCACGTCCAGGGATTCAGAGACTAGATACAATTCGTCGAAATTAGCCCGACGGGTTCTGAAAATTTTAAACGTTTTAGTATGTCTTGAAATGATTAAGTTTGCTATTTTTTTTACATAATGATGGTGGCAAAAAAGCACGCAGTGGATGGTAAGTGAACACTACAACATATGCATAGACATCATACGCATATTATAACATCTACATAAAACCAGAGGTCAAAATGCAAATGCGTTGCCACCCTTGTGGCCTTAGTTATTTGCCTCTGTGATAGTTGTTGCGGGGTCATACCTACATTACCTAAAAATTAGCTAAAAAAAAGAAAAATACCAAAAGAAATATAAGAACAACAGTTTCATTTTCCCATCCATATGGTTCTTTATAAGTCCAATCTTTATCGCATTTAATTCTAAGGCGATACAAATTTCACCGGGTCTGCTATTTAGGTATAAATAAAAGCGACAAAGTTCTCCCGCTTTACTCATAAAGGTATGCTCATTTACAATGCATTAGAAGAAAAAAGAAATATGAAATGACCGACATCAAAATATTTTGCAAGCTAAGTTTATGTGATATTCATGAACACAGAGATTGCGAGGCTTACGCGCCAGCGAAATATCCTTTTAATTACTCTCTACTCTTTCCGTACAACTGTAGCAAAAAATACATGTAAGTACTTAGTACCTAAAATTTTCACCAGCAGAACTTTTAATGAGACATATCATGACGTAGTTTCACGCATGAATTTCCCTTGGAGTAGGCAGAGGCATTCAAGCATAGGTACCATCGACGAAATGTCCAGTAGATGACATCGGTGTCTTATTGGTGTGGTGTAAAGTCTAATTTGCAATGGTTTTGGATTACCGGAATCGTCTTCGATGGTACATGCAAACACCAATGATTCGCAGGTTACGTTTTGTCCAATGCAAGTCATTGGTCTCTCGGCTCATTACCAGAATTGAGATAGTTTATGTTACGTACTCGTTAATATCGTCCATTACACAATATTTCTAATATGGAGGAAAACTTCCCTTTGACTGTTGACTGCAGACTTCAAGAATATCAGACGCATCTGCACTCAGAATCATAGTTTTTGTTCAGATGTCTAAAGCTGCAGCTGTATATAAATTTATCATCAATAGAAATTAAAGAAAAAAATGACTTCGGGCAGGAATTGAACCTGCGACCTTCTTGCGAATTCCTGCCCGAAGTCAAATTTTTCTTTTCGTTTTTTCTTTAATTTCTATGTGTTATTACGAAAAATAAACAGTACATTTATCATCAATGTTAACATATCATAATGAATGCATGCATTTTGCTCTGCCTAAGTCGCTCGATATTTTATGCGTAAGTAGCTTACGAGTAAAACTAAACACACTACACTCTACTGGAGGCAGATAGATCCGGTATTGCGGTGCTTACGTCCGCCAATTCTGGCACTACAGTTCTATCTAGAGAGTGGTAGTTTTGTATACCTATCCCTATTATGAGGGTTTGTCCAACAAAAAGTCTCGCAAGAAGGATAAATATATACTCGTACAATTATTATGACCAAAGACTGGCTTGAACAGTTAATTACACATTTCTAAAGTCATTGAATAACAAGCAACTATGACAATGACAGTTTTGTTGTCATTCATTATTGAATAAGCCCAAATGCAAAAATACATATATTTTTATAGCTGTTCTATATTTTAATACAGCAAGTTTGTGTATCATATTTTATACACATTTTATGGTAAGTAATGTAAACCGGATTACATCGGTAGAAATTGTAGAGTGCCAAGTATGTTACTATAAACCAAATTATATACTTCTTAAGGGTCATAGCTCACTAGAGCCACCCGGAACCCGACCAGTACCGCCTCGTTTTACGGCGTCCACTCGTTGTCGACGGGTGGTCCACGGGTGAACGACACGTGACCCACTCGCGGGCAGCGCGCTGTCCACTTGGGAACAGCTCGTTTGCAATACACAGTCAACGCAAGACAAGCAAGTGGTCACCGAGTAGTGCCCTGGCCGTCCGCGTAGACCGCGCACCACCCGCCCATTGACGGCTTGCGGTCGAGGCGATCAGGGGTGCTACCGCCTATCTGTATTGCTGCGTGTCGATACGGAGCGGAGTTTTAATGAGCGCAGACCGCTCGAGGCAGTCGGGCGCTGGACGGGTGCCGGGTGGCTGTAGTGAGCTATGATCCTTAATCTGTGTTTACAGTATTAAATTAAGTGAGTGACCTTGACCAAATAGGTTGTCTAGTCAGAAATTAAACAAAACAATAAAAAAGATTAGCTAACTTCAGACTGTTGCTTTTATCTATTTAGCAACTAACTTCAGACTGTTATTTTTATATGAAGGTGTGCGCGCGGATCGTCAAAATTCACTCTCATCATTATTTCCAATCGCGCCAAAAGAGCTTTAACTTCATCAACGTATTACCTCTAGCACTGTAACAGATAAAGTTGTAGAAAAAAGGTAAGTTTTACAAAAGGTGCGTTATGAGAAAGGTGCATTATGAGAAAGGTACAATATGAGAAAAGTGCATTATGAAAAAGCTACTTTTTGAGAAAGGTGCATTGTGAGAATGGTACGTTTTGAACATTGCATTTTGTGAAAGGTACATTATGCGACTGAACCAATTTGTGGACGTATCCAGTTTTGATACCCCTGGTGTATACTATTTATACGGTTAGTCTATTGATAGATCCAACCTTCTAAACGCCAGCACAAAATATAATTCTAGTAACTGGAAATTGATTGCTTTATAAAACTTATGTCATAAAAGATACCCGACGAAATCAATAGCCCAACACGACAATAAACCTGAATCTACAATAAGGGTACACTTGATAAATATGTCTGGCCACCTATGAAGCTCTTCTTTATGACCCCTATTACCCGTTTTTACGGCTTCTCACCTACATGAAAAATGTTAATATACTACTTTATTACGCTGCTTGTCCAAAAAGGCACCTTTAATTCTAATTTAGGGTTCCTGTTCTAACGGTATAACTTTAAAAAAAAATACCGAATGCAAAAACCCAGTAAAAAGTAAAAACAATTCCGAAAGTGAATTTAAACCCAAAGAGCAATGCACGTCACTTTCGGAATGAGTAACATAATTTCAGATTTGAATCGCCAAAGGGGTAGGCAGAGGTTAATGCATGCGTACATTATCCTCTCGATTCGCCGGTTACATTTTGGATCGGTGGTGAGCCTGTTGACATCTCCGGGCACATTACCAACGTCGAGGTACTGAGAAACTTGGAATGGAAAAATCACAATAGAACCAGGGATAAAGGTTAACCCCCTTATTCATAATCGTATTTTAGCTAAAGTGTTGCTAATCTCTCCTTTGTCTTTTTCTATCCTACACATTTGACAATGCAACTGACAAAGACAAAGCATTCTATAGCTAAAACGTATCTAATGTACGTTTATGAATAAGGGGGTTAAGATAGATTAAGGATTAGGATAGAACTCGACCTGGAAATCGAACCCAGGACCCCAGCGTAGTAGAAGTGGCCTGCTACCACTGGACTACTGAGGCAGTTTAACTAAATTAACCTTTTGAATATTTTTTTTTTCACTTTTTAGTGGTTAATTTTTGAAATCGGTATTTCTTTTTTAAGTCTTAGACCACACTTTTAGTGCAGATTTTTATTGACTAGAGTATTAATTAACCATCAATGTAAAGTGTACAATTGTTTGCCTAGCCTTGTATGGTAGTCATAGCCATTAGATAAAAAAAAAACTTTTTCATGAGTGACTCCGAGCCGCAACCTAATTTAAGACGTTGTCACGTCAAAAAATCGCAGTGTGGAGTGTTAGAGAAGTGTGGAAATTCTATGGCCCCGTAATAAGTATTACAGAGACATAATAACTTAGGTCTCAGAGGTGGCAACGCGTTTTAATTTTGACCTCTGGTTTTTCTGTCTATATACAGGCTGCAGTTCCCAACTTCGCTACATAAAAAAATACGTAGGATAGTCCGTTAGTACACAGATAAGTAACCCATTATGTAAAAGCCCATCTCACGCTTACCCAGTTTTGTTAGATATTAACTAATGTTGGTCATTTATTAGTATCCTAATTATAAAGCTGCCAACGAACGCCACCGAACTTGTAAATTATTGTGTTTGTAAAATATTAAACTCATTATTAATATTTTGTTAGCTTACGACCCTGATATTGCCCGTATAGGTCAGGCTATGTTGATTAGAACGCAACTTTAGTGAAAAGGCTGGGGTGTTAATTGAAAAGTTAATTAATCTACTTAACAGCAGAGTAAAGCGTCTGCTACACGGTTTGAAATGAGGTATAAAACCAAGGTGACCTTGAACGGAAGTGAGATACGGATTGCGGACTACACGGTTTGAAACCAACTGAATTGCGCGGATAGGACATGTCGATATTTCGTTTGTATACCGTGTATTAAGGCTGTAATGACGCCATGACACCTTACCTATCTGTACAACATATAGTTCGAGTGAGTTTTGCAATTTTATGTGCAATTAAAGAAAAAAGAGGAATAAAAATAATATGGATGGCGGTGGTTGAAGGAGAGATTAACGCTTAGTCATATAACCTTAATTTTATTAATCGCCTGGACTTTCGTGACATAAATAACTTTAGTCGAATATCAGTTGCGTCCGCACGCGCTCGCTGACGCAGAGTGACTGTCGTATGCGTGGTTTTAAACAAGCGGCTACACGGTTTCAAACCAACGCCTGTGCCAATGGCTTGCAACGCAAGCCCTGGTACCAAGGACGTTTGAATGTCATGTGATATTTGGCATAAAACAACGGTCTACACTGTTTCAAACCTTTGTTTCAAACCGCCGTTTAATTTTATTTATTTATTTATTTGTTCATTTAATTCAGACATTACATCCATAATTTATTAGTAAAGTTGAAAAAGCACTTAATATCTATTGTTAATAAATACTATCAATACATTAAATTATTATATTTTAAATTATATAAGACCCAAGAATTCAATAATATGTAGGATGTCGAACAATAACAAATTATAAAAATGTCAAAATTAGTTATGCCTGTAAAGTCCTCTAGTGTGCATCTGTATATATTGCGTCATTACAGGACCGTAACTGTCCACTACAGCCTTCAGAATGCTGTTTGAACTGCCCCGTATTCTACTTACGAGTGACGCACAACGTTTACGCATAATTGCATAAAAATCATCTATATGACCTTCTACGAACATGGTTGACGCACTGCAGTACCTTGGCAGACCGAACAGCATCCTGAAACCGTTATTATATTGAACACGAAGAGCATCATATGTCCGCCGTGTATAACGCACCCAGAGACTGCAAGTGTAAAATGACATACAGTAGGCTCTGAATAGTGTCTTCTAAACATCACTTGTACACTGTGCAAATCTTCGAGCTATCATATTGCAGCGGACAGATAACGCTCTTCGTTCCCTCTCTATATTGACATTGTCCTTGAGGTTCTCGCAATGACCTAGGTATTTAAATTGCTTCACAATCATAATTTTTACTTTCAGCTTTAAATACTAGTTCCTCGCTTTTACTAACATTATACCTAAGCCCATATGTCTCCGCGAACCTCTCACATAAAAGGACCAATCGTCTTAAAGCACTGATTGATGGACTAAGTAACACCATATCATCGGCATATAAAATATTGTTAATACAGACACCATTAATATGGCATCCAATATTAGTATTACTTAGATCCACAATCAGTTTGTTAATATACAGATTAAAAAGGCCAGGGGACCCAATTCCACCTTGTCTTACACCACAATCTAGGCCATATGCCTGCGAAAAAGCTCCCGCCCACCGCACTTTGTTAATTTGATGACCATAGTTAGTTAATAGATCAATGACATCCTCAGCTACCGTGGAATCTTGTCGAAGTTTTTGCCATAGTCTGTCATATTGGACAAGGTCAAAAGCCTTCGACAGGTCCAGAAAACAGGCGTAGACTGGCGTTTTCCTATCAACATAGTATTGAACAGTATGTTTGAGAGACAAAATAGCACTTTCAGTAGAGAGGCCGGGTCTGAAACCGAATTGGGCATCATGAAGTTTGATATTTTAATACCGTGTAGCAAACGTTTAATGGTTTTGTTTTGCTGGTTCAGTACAGCTTTAAACGTCTGCTACACGTCATTAAACGGCGGTTTTAAACAAAGGTTTGAAACGGTGTAGACCGTTCTTTATGCCAAATATCACGTGACATTCATACGTCCTTGGTAGCAGGGCTTGCGTTGCAAACCATTGGCAGCAGCGTTGGTTTGAAACTTGTTTGAAACCGTCTAGCCGCTTGTTTAAAACCACGCGTACGACAGTCACTCTGCGTCAGCGTGCGCGTGCGGACGCAACTGATGTTTGACTAAAGTTATTTATGTCATGAAAGTCCAGGAGATTAATAAAGTTAAGGTTATATGACTAAGCGTTAATCTCTCCTTTAACCACCGCTTCATCCATATTCTTTTTTTTCTTTAATTGCATACATAATCGCAAGACTCACTCGAGCTATATGTTGTACAAGATAGGTAAGGTGTCATGGCGTCTTTATAGTGTAAAACACGGTATACAAACGAAATATTGACAAGTCTTATCCGCGCAATTCAGTTGGTTTCAAACCGTGTAGCCCGCAATCCGTATCTCACATCCGTTCAAGGTCATCTTGGTTTCATACCTCATTTCAAACCGTGTATCAGACGCTTTAGTGACGGAGGGAGTCCCTGGAGCTTTACTGGTAGTAGAGCTCCAGGGACGGAGCTCGCGAGCGTAGGCACCACCGCATTACAGGTGGTAATGTACGGCCCTGTAATTTCCTTAGGCCTCAGGAGTGGTAACGCATCTGCATTTTGACCTTGGTCTTTGTGTGGGCGCAGTCATCACTTAACATCAATGTGAACTGCATGCCTGTTTACCACTTCCATTACATAAAAAGAAAAAAAAATCTACTTAACAGCAGAGTAATGGTTTTGTTTTGCTGGTTCAGTACAGCTTTAGTGATGGAGGGCGTAGTCATCACTGTATTATTGAATCGATTCATTTTATGTTCGTCTCTGAAAAATTCCTCATCAATGCATCTCACTGTACTCGCGTTCTGTTCAGCCTGTGGACATAGTCCGGGTTAATCATGCTAATTTAACACTAGAGTAATGTATACTAACTACTAGTGTGCTGGTAGAACTCCAGAGACGGAGGTCGCAGGCATAACTTAATCGTTGCTGCTAAATGAAAGTGTTCCGGTCAAGTGGTAATCAGTCATATAATTTCTGGCACAGAAGTATGGCAACTAGATCCTTTAGAGGTGGCAACGCATCTACATTCAAATCTCTAATTTTTATGTAGATGTTTTAAGCTATATTTACTTACCATCCATGTGATGTAATAACTTATCACAGAGACAATAACTACTAAGGTACCAGGGATGGCAACGCAACTGCATTTTGACCTCTGGTCTCTGTGTGTGTCTATAGGCTGCAGTCATGACTTAACATCAATGTGAACTGCATGCTTCTTTTTGCCACCTTCATTACATAAAAATGTCAGTATCAAACTCGATACAAAAGCAAAAGTTTGAACCGGATCTAAATTTGCAGAACGTGAACCATAGAACGTATTGTTCAAAATGTATTCATAAGTAAAATTTCACTCTTTTGATATAAATAATGCATGCGATGGAGTGTTTGACCATGACCGAGTGATGGACGACTGGAATACAAAGTTGTTAGACACAACAGGTCCCCACATTTCTCTTACACATACAGTTTCTCGGAATTCATATTTTTAATACAATGTCTTAACTTTTTGTAATGAAAGTGACAATCACGTGTATGGAAAGTGAATAGATAATAATACTGCAGCCGTTATACATCAATGGCATGGGCGTCATCTTCATCATCATCATTTAGAATTGGTTTGGAGGGTGCACCGCATCGTACGCATAGCGATAACGGCACGATTTTCAGCCTTAATTTTTTGTAAGTTAAAATTCTGCGGTAGACACTTCACTATTCTGGGATTGGCACGACCCACCCGGCTCCTGTTCTTCCTACGCCCGTGATCAATGGTAGTGTTTAGTGCTTTCGTGTTCCGTTCATATAATAAATGTATGGTCCCGTAATAACTATCACAAAGACACAACTTAGGTTTATAGCAACTGGCAACTCATCTACATTTGGACTACTGATTTTTGTGTTGACTACCGAGTTTAAAGTATGTGTCGTTCGTTCGATTGAAAAGAACCGTCCCAATACAATTTCAAATAGACCCGGTTCGTTCGACCCGTTCAATTGATTGATTGGTTCATTGATACAAGCATTGAAAAAAGTCTTTCACTAAATCTGGTTGTATAAAATGGACAAGTTCTTCATTATAACTCAGCAGTTCATTTGAATCAGCGAATTAGATAAAGATCGATTTCGATCGACGATCGAGAAAGATTCGATACATGTCTCCGGCCCGCGCTCGGTTCGTTTCAATCACTCGGATCGCTGCGACCTGCGAAGCTATCATAATGACTGGTCATTTTCAACGAAACGAACCAATTGATCGTGCAGATTTGAAAACCCGGTTCTTATGATTACCACTAGTAGTCATCAGAAAGCAGATTAAGTGATAACATACTATAGAGGTTTTAACAAAATAACTTATTATCATACACTTTTTTATAGATAAACGAATAAAAGTTACCATGTCAACGGAAGATACGAGGAGTTTGAGGTAAAATTGCATATCAATTTATTTATGAGTAGTGTTTCTAAGAGTAATAAAAACGCTACAAAAAAGCGGTTATGATAAAGAATCTCCAACTCAGCGTTGCAGAAAGTTTCAGCTTCATTAGTATTACCTACGTAATAAAGACAGACAAGAACTTCACATTACCGTAATTTAACGTTAATATTAAGTTCGAAAGATTATACGACCCTCAAAATAAAAAAAATATTTTTTGTTTTCTTTAATCCCAAATTCCGCCCACAGGACGGACAGGCCGCGAGTGTCACAGTGGGACGCATTGATGAGGAAGTTTTCAGAAGCCAACAAAGAAGAATGCAAGTAAGTTTCTAACTTTTGTAGTACTTGACAAGTCAAAGTTGCCTTTTGTTCTCTGCTTTAGGCTTTAACTTCTGTGTCTTCATGTCGGCAAATTTAAGGGTACTTTAAATTTAGATGTTTCGCGTCCTCAAATGAAAACAGAAAACGTCTAAATTGAAAGAACCCTTATATGTAAATTAAATTTTATACTCCAGCAACATAATTATGATTATTATTACGTTTTAATTATTACCAGTGTTAGTCAAGGATAAAATCGACTTCAAGGGTGTAATAAGCGAAAAACTAGTACTAAAGTAGGTAATTTATTTTGTTTATGTAATAAAATAAACGCAGCTACTTTCTTTGATGAAGTGTAAAAGTGTATATCCAGAACGAGCACAATTGTTTGTTGATTAATTCAATTTACTAACCTCACACGAACACACCGCAGGCGTTTGTTTAGTGCTTGGTTGTGCCCTTTTTTATTTCAATGAACATTGGAATAAACAATTTTATTGTGTTCGAGTAAGATATAGTCGTGGTCGTGTTTAAGAACAAAGTTGTATTTTGTCATTCAAGTGGAAAACAAAATACAATCCATCGAATAAAGTTGGAACGTAGCATCTAATAAAGTTCTAATGCAGGCAAACAATAATGCTAATTAAGTACTTGCCTCATAAATAAACACATGGGACTTAAATCTTACATTCAAAGATTCTCAAAGAGATCGGGCACGTTATCCCAGGATGTTTGCACCCAAACTATATCTAACTTTAATCTATGTTGAAAATCAAAAGGTGTATCTATTGATGGATACGTCTGCATCATTATGGGTCGACCTATTTACTCTGCTTATGTTAAAGATTAGCTTTCAATAAAATCTCGTTCAAGTATTTACTAAGCATATTTTAGGTTCAATAGTAGGTAACTTACCTACTAAAGAATATTTTATGAAGCGAGGATTGAAGTGCAGGTACTCCTCATTTAGCATATTGCGTAGAAATCAAATTTGTTTTCAAATCATGATGCATCAATTTTATATTTTACCTGTGCGGTGAAGTAGGTCAATGTTTGATTATATTTAATTTTCTATGATGATACGCATAGACTTCCATCATCAACTTCAATTTGTCGTCATTTGCCTTCAATGCTAGGTATACGTTAAACTGCTGCCATGTTAAGCGCCGGGCTGCTAAACAAGGCCATCTGCGTAAACACATTACTTCAGTTAAGATTGGTTAGTAACCTTTAATCGGCTGTACTTGGTGGGTGGTGCATAGGTGGTATGTATCTTCACGCCAGGTCCCTAACGGGGTAAGCAGAGAGTGTAGAGGGCCGGATATCCCGGTCCTGACATACCTCTCGTACCTCGTCTACCTTCATCATTCAGCAGTGATACCACCACCACCACTATTTTGCATAGATGGTGGATAAAGACTTGTACCTACAAGTTTAGCTGCAGAATTATGTCGTTCATCCAGAAAACAAAAAAAAAATGCAAATCATATTTTTACGCATATTTATAATCTAGAGAATATAATATATCCACTAAGTTGTCTATCAAAATAGGTATGGCCGCTAGTATTTTAAATTAAATTATTTAATCTTTAACAGCCAGCAAAAAACTTTGGCTTATCCTAACATTTTTAAAGACAATTAAACCTCCGAGCTTTTTTCAACTGCATTTTTTTTACTAAGGTTTGTTTGCCTTGACTGCAATTGGCTTCACAAATCAAGCATCGCTATGATTACAATCAGCGGAAGCCTTTGAATATTGATAAACAAACATTGTTATTCAGGACGGTATCGCTGGATATACCGCGGGTGCATCGCTCGAGAAAACAGTTTCCTACGGGATCCCAGTACGAAGGCACCTGGGATGTTCTCGGCATGAGTGGTTACGGCGTTTACACGTTCCCTAATGGTTTGTATCTCCTGTTTCTAATATGGAGTAACTTGAGGTCATTGATCTCATGTTGTAAGGTATAAGAGAGCTTAGTGAGCGTTGTGAACTTAGTGGCTGTTACATGCAGCTTCCTTGCAGTTTCACCTGCGTTCTGAAAATATCTCTCACAAGGTCGTCACAATACAATATTGAAGTGGTTTTCTCGTTCGTTTCTGCCCAGAACGTGTAAATTGTGGAAGGAACTTCCCTCTGAGATGTTCCCTCGGTACTTCAATATGGGGTTCTTCAAATATGGCGTCAAAAGAGTCCTTCAGGGCTGGCCGCGCATTGGCAACTCCTCTGGTGTTGGAAAAATGTTCACGTGAAATCGATTTTGATAGTATTTAGAAAATATTACTTTTTTCTGCAAGTTTTCTGCAAGTTTTATAAAATAAAAAAAAACAATTTTAAAAATGTAAATGTCAAAATGACATCGCCTGCCATATTCTAACTGCAAATAATGTTTTGTAACTGCAAACAAAGCTAAACAAGTGAAAATATGCAGTAAAAATTTTAACGTTAAATTTAAACGATTTTTTATTGATTTTTCCTGTTATTGTTATTGTGTACAATACATGGCCGGAGGTCCATACATTCTTGCAACATCGCCTTTCCAATGAGTATGTCGTATCTTGATATTTTTACATTTTCGGCCTTCAATGCGTAAATTATAAGTAACTTAGCAACCCAATATGCAACAATAACATATAAACGTTTGATGGGAAATGTTTATAAAATAATAAAGAACAAACGTTTAATTTTTATATAATTTTAACAATAAGGTCTATTATTATAAGCAAATACTTGAATATTCATTAAAGATGGCTTCATACTGGCGTTGCGCAGTGCATACAAATAATTTCAATAATTTATTAAAATTAATCAAAGCTTTGTATTTTAAACAAGTAACTCCATGGCGTTAGAAAAAGTTTTTCATTTTGCTTCGATCGAGCTGCGAGTTGACACTCTTTACTCGCACAAGGTGCTATGAATTAAAAAAAAATATATCAAACCCCTTTCGAGCAAAGGCGATAGATGTCTGACGCCGCCAATATGATAAACTACCAGACAATAATGGGGCAGCAGAAATTTTAGGTACACATAAAAAAAATATTGAATTTGAATCTTGCTGACTCAGCTTCAGCAGGTATTTGTATAATTGAACAATAATTTAAAAATCACAAAGTGTGACCACTTTCCATTAGGTGCCGGCCGTGGCAGGTCGCAGGTCTGCTTGTCTGTCAACTCAATGACAAAAAAAAATATATTTTATTTCTTGTTGTATCCCAAACGGTCAATTATAATATTACACATTTGTATAAATAATTACACGTACAATATGAACGTTTAACTTTATCGACGGTGTATTTTAAGCCGCCGTACTTGAAAAGGAAAAACGAAATCCTCGTAAAACAACTCGTGTGTCTATCTTTCTGTCTGTTTATCTCTGTTTCTAAATAGATGATCATTAATTTATAACTGTCCTTTAATATTTCTACAACTAACCTTTATCTGTTACTCTGCAAATATAGAGACGACGTTAACATTAATCATTCTGATGTGATGATATTTTTTACGCCGTCTAGAAAAGTGCGAGAAACGTCTGTCAGCCATATGTCACGCTCACGGCTCGCCCTATTAACAATATCCCAGGAGAATGTTCATATGGCGCCGGCCTGCGACTCTATCGATCCTAGAAAACTAGCTCTGTACTTATTTTTCTTAGCTGACCTAATGAAGAAAAATATTTAACGTCCAATGTTATATTATACTTGCCGCTAAATGGTAGTGTTCAACACTATCGTGTTCCGGTCAGGTGGTAATGTACGACCCTGTACGTAATTTCCGGCACAGAGGCATAACACCTATTATGATCTCAGGCCTCAGGAGTGGTAACGCATCTGCATTTTGACCTTGGTCTTTGTGTGGGTGTCTATAGGCTGCAGTCATCACTTAACATCAATGTTAACTGAACTGCATGCTTGTTTGCCACTTCCATTACATAAAAAAATACTAAAATTTTGCTGCACTTTATTCATTGAAATAAACCATTTTTTTTCAAAGATTAAAGTGCATTTGGCTGTGTAATAACTATCACAGAGGCAAAAGATCTTAGTCCTCAGGGTTGGGAACGCATCTGCACTTTGACATCTGGTTATTGTGTATGTCCATATATCAAATTTTGATCCGAACCGGCCATATCATTGAGTTTTTGCTAATGATCGCGAAAATTGATTGATTATAAGAAAATTGATTATAATGTTAATTGCCTCGGTAGCCTAGTGGTAGCAGGCTACTACTACTACGCTGAGATCCTGGGTTCGATTCCCGGGTAGGGAGTGATAATGGTGTAAAATCCTTTATCTCTGGTTCTATTGGGATTTTCCCATTCACTGGAAATTTCCCAGTACCTCGAAGTTTGGTAAAGTGCCCGGAGATGTCAACAGGCTCGCCACCTGTTACATGGGCCAAAAACGTAACCGGCGAATCGTGGTTGTTTGCATGTATACTTGGATGCATGCATTTACCTCTGCCTACCCCTTCGGGGATTACAGGCGTGAAGTTACGTTTTTTTTATTATAATGTCTATGAAAATACTACTGCTGCAAAAGGCCCTCCCTCAAAATAACTATGATTACTTATAGCAAGATCATGTATTTTAGGAGTTATATACGAAGGCGAATTCCAAGACGGTATGTTCCATGGCGAAGGATCTCTACAATACCCAAGTGGTATCGTGATACGAGGCAGATGGACGAAAGGGGAACTTGTGGAGAGAACGCTGGTGTTCGCTGATGGCTTGGAGTACAACGAAACTGATTGGCATTACTGCAAGATGCCCGACAGAAGGTACAGTATCCAACAAGAAATAATGCACATCGACCTCAGGAAGAGATGTCGGCTTATTTCGGATCTGTAGAGCGTTATCTCTTTCGCACCTTACCTATTTGACGTTTGTCGACCATTTTGATCAAGTTTTGACCAATACCGGACTACGGATGCTTACGTAGTCAGTGTGCAGCAGAGATAATGCTCTATAAAGCCGAAACTAGCCGATTGTCACTTTCATAAGCTCGATGTGCATTATTTCTTGATGAGCACTTTATGTACGGCGTCGAGTCTCGTGTAATATCTAACATATTTTTTGGTATGATGGTTATCAAGCATTTGGTTCACATGGATGGTAAGCGACCATTACAGCCTATAGACATCTGCACAAAAAACAGACATCGAAATGCTGCTACGTTGGCAGACACTCGTGACGCCTAACTTGGTTTGCCTACATCAAATTATGTGTTCGAAAAATCACCTGCCTACTTATGCATTTAACTGTAGGAGAAGTAAAAGGTAGGTACGTGAGTGCTATCATACAAATAAATAAAATTGGAGTGTTTCTTTGTCATATAAGAATATCCGCTTTTTACTAAATTCATATGCATACATATACCAAAACAAAATTTTTTACAATGTTTGTCTGTCTGTCTGTCTGTTTGTTGGGGCTAATCTCGGGAACGGCTGGACCGATTTCGACGGGACTTTCACTGGCAGATAGCTTATGTAATAAGGAGTAACTTAGGCTACTTTTATACTAGCTGCGCCTCCGATTTCATCCGGGTAGATACTGAACAATCATAAATTCTCACGCAGACGAAGTCGCGGGCACAGCTAGTGTCAAATATTTTATTTCACAGTGGCAAATATGTACCTCGTGCTCCAATTTAGATAATATCCCGAAAAATCCCCACACAAATCACCCAAATAAATTGACTTCACCACATACTTGTTGAGTCCTGTGAGAGCTCTTAATCTAGAAACTTCGTATTAAACAAAAAAGCATAAAAATAAAAGGTAACCAAAAACATCCAAGTTCTCCCTTGAGCCGGAATATAAAATGCGAAAAGGCAGGTTAATATTTCAAGTTTAGATACGTGCCATTCTTCAGAGACCGTAGTGTTCTCCTATCCTTTTATATTTTGGACGTAACTTCTCTCCATCTGTCAGTCTTTATCATCCAGAACCACTTACGATCCAGGTGTGTAAAATTATAGTAGTTAAAACATTTTCTCTTCAGGTTTAAGTAGATAAAGGTTATTACTACTATTTATTTATGTTATACATATACAGGCGTTACAGTGTATTAACATTCTATTTTATATTTGATTATACATTTCTTACAATAAGTAATAAAACATTTTAATATGAGTAGTTGTAGGTTCTCAACGACAACAACCGGGATACGTTTGCCATTATTTATAAATTTAACATAGTATTTCATAACTTGCCATAGCTGTTTGATTTCATCTTAACCTTCTGTAATGTACTGTAACTTCAAAAAAGGTAACTTCACGCCTGTCATTCCCGAAGGGATAGGCAGAGGTAAATGCATACATTCAAGCATACATGCAAACACCCACGATTCGGTTCGGTTTTGGCCCATGCAACAGGTGGCAAGCCTATTGACATCTCCGGGCACATTACCAAACTTCGAGGTACTGGGAAATTTCTAGAAAATGAGATACAGGACTTGACACCATTATCTCTGATAACCCTCCACCCGGGAATAGAACCCAGGACCTCAGCGTAGTAGTGGCCTGCTACCACTAGGCTACCGAACTACCGAGGCAGTTTACATTTTCTGTTTTTTAAGTTTCTGTTGTGTCTTTATTATTATTCAAATTTTCGATTCAGGTTCACAATTGAATACGAGCACGGTTTGCAACCAGCAGGCCAGTCGTACCTGACTGCTGAGCAGCCAACGCGGGATGTGCCCGACGGCTACTACGACACCGGCGACGGCTTCTACGATCCACGCACCAAAATGGTGTACAGTGCTGATGATCTTTCAGTTATTGTAAGGTAAGTGAATTTCCGAATGAGAAGCAAAATATAGCATAGCCCACCGAATAGGCAGGCCCCGAGTTGGTGTCCCCACGAGGTGGACCAACGACCTGGTTGTGATAATATTTGGAGGGGACTACTGTCCAACTGTGGACGTCTTTCGTGTGACATAATGAAGTAAATTGCCATGTTCTCATTGGAAATATTGTGGTGTAAGGGAAGAAGATCGACGTCGGCAGGTTTGAACAAAATAAGGTTAATAGGTGTTACGCGAATTTATTCGTCAATAATCACTAGTTTGCTCCAGATGGTTATTTTGATGGCATACAACATGTAATGGGAATAATGCACACTCGTTTAACACCCCGATTACAAAAACGAGTTATAATTATAATACATGAACTGAAATTACATGTTTATGTATTTAATATTTTTTATTTCAGAAATAAGTTGTCTTTAATTTGTACGAACAGTATGCACACCCTATGCATTCTTATCCTACCTCTTCCTACGGCCGCACATAAAAACACGACCTACTCACACACTTACACTATTACAATGTGATGTAGCGTAACTTGCGTACCCTTATTTATTAAATAAGGGTACGCAAGATAATTTCCACTATTTTATTTCTTAAATTATTATTTATAACAAAAAGCACGTCTCAACGAAATCTAATACCTAAACTTGTTGAGACTAGCATTTTATTTTGGATAGACGTTAGTCTCATTTTTGTTTGTATACTTGTTCGCCTAATGGGTGACCATAATTTCCTTAATTGTTATTGATTTTGGGACAAAATATTACCTATATCAAAAATTCCTGTAATCGATTCGGTTATGGATTCTGAACCTACTAGCACAGTAGATAGATACAAATCTATCAATTGTGCTACTTGTTTCGGGTTGTACATTTAAACCTGTTACACGTTATGTGTATATGCCGCTCGAATCGTAGTATTTATCAGGGATTATTCAATAATTATTTTCCTTCTGAAGGACTAAACTGGGAACATCATCGTAAGTCTAGCAATAGTGGCCTGTGATGCCTATCACTAAGCAATGGGCATATTAAACTACCAATCATATATGCTAGTATAGATTTTAATAATAATATATTCTGTTTAGTGAGTGATAATAATGAGGATAGGTAAGGAAATGGGTCATGAAATTTTCTTAAATGACAATGTAGAATGAGAGGATTAGGAAAAAGCTCCGCGATTCCATTTAACTAACGATATAAGCTCCGCTTAAAGTACGGTTGAACCACTTACTCGTAACATAAAAGAAACATGAGAGCGAGTTACACGATCACATTAAGCGTGTACTTATCTTAGACAAATTTATAAATTAGATTTTTTCAGCGCAAACAATAGCATTTAACCCAAGAGGTGGTTTATCGAATCTACAGAACATTATTAAGTGCTAGCGATACTTTTATTATTAACATTGATTTGGGTGTGAACTGTTATGTTTAGCGCGCCATGCTCTCTAAATACCAAGGAACTTGGTGTATTATTGTTTTAATGTGATGATGGGGCCAAACAAGCTCGCAGTTCACAAGGATTATAAGTGAACACATCTCTACAAAACCGGAGATGCGTTACCACCCCTAATATCTAAGTTGCCTATATTAATAGTTATTACGGGGCCATACATTACCATCGGATCACGAAAGTGGTAAATCAACTACTGTTTGATGGTAGATGGATAAGGTAATGCAATACGGACGGATGCAATACGGACCGTACACTCTCGAACGTAAACACTCCGACACAACTCTACTACAGTATAGCAATAATCCTCTCTATCAGTAATCTATTTGTATGATTTCAACAACTGGTGATGCTAGACATTACTTAAAAAACTGCTGATATAATTTGATGATATCAATAATAAATGTATCCAATAAACTAATAGAATGATATTAATGTTAAAGAGATATTCTATCGCTTACAAAAAAGTGGTTAATAACCGCATAGTTTAACCACTTTACATGTTCATGGATGCATGCATGCGTCCAATACATTCAATTTGTTCCAATTAATATTATGCGTATATAATTAAATTGTTCGAACTAGGAGTTTTAACGAGAGCGGATGAATGAAAAATACCTTAATTGGTGTTAAAAAAAGTTAAAAATCATCCATCCGAATATCGGATAGCCGACGATGTCGGCATCGGCGTCGACGTATGTTTATTAGTAAATCGTAAGCCAATTATTACGTTAATTGACTCACTGATTGAGTTGAACTACAAATTTACAATTCAATGGCGATGGGCATTCAATGTTTGAATATATCTTGCTATTGTGGAGATTCTAGAGATGCTAGGCTCAAGGTGGACGCAAAGTACTACTACTTACCTACTATATTGTTTTTATATTATTTCGCATTAACACATGCTTGTGAAATATATTTTATTTTTTTAAAGAAAAATGGAAAGAAAAATTTGACTTCAGGCGAGACTCGAACTCGCATAAGTTGGTAATAGATGGCGCTACTGCTACCATAAAGCAAGGAAATAAATGTGAAGGAAAGATTTCGACAAATCGGGCAGGACTTCAGTAGCTCAATTGGAAGAGCGGCTGGACTAGATTCCCAGTAGGCCGCGAGTTCGAGTCTCGCCTGAAGTCAAATTTTTCTTTCCATTTTTCTTTAAAAAAATAAAATACCTACTATATTGTTAGTAACGCTCGAGGTCTTATTAAGGTAACTACTATCAGCTATGGGTATCACCCACATACTACACGTAGGTAATTTTTTATGTAATGAAGTGGCACATAAGCATAGGTTTTAAATTGATGGTAAGCAATATTGTAGCGTATCCACATTTACATGAATCCCGAGATTTGAACGTGTTATTACTTTGTGTTGAAAATTACAGGACCGTACATTACCACCTGACCGAAATAAGATAGTGCTGAACACTACCATTCAGGTAATGCGGTGGTGCCTATGCCTACGCCCTCGAGTCCCTACATTAGAACTCTTCCACCAGTAAAAAAGCAGTTGAAGCAGTTATTAATAGTTTACTACTATTATGATACCTAGTTTAAAATAATATTACTGAGAGTATGTTTCGTTAGTAATTTGTATTTTGAATACATACAATAAATACATATTATAAATGTCTGAAATGTTAATGTTATCCGACGTTGAATAAATTGTCATTCATTTTAGGATGAATGCTAAGACCTATGTTAATCAAAGGGCGGAATTACAAATGTCTTGCGGGCAACCTTTACAGAGTATATTTCGACTAAAAGCCTTCTTCAGTAAATATTTAATGTTTATTCATTGGCCGTCTCCGACTTAACTTGTGGTGGTGACAGCGGGAAGTAGATAAATTACAATGGATTATCTCTGTCTGTCTAATTGACTGCTGAATTAACGAGAAAAATTCTGTGACTCCAGTGCAAATCGAAATTTGTATGTGAAGAATTCCGTAAATTTCCACAAAGGAGATGTTGCGAGCTCGGCTCTGGTTCGTACACGTCCAAAAAATAAAAAAATGGGAAAATTAAAGAAGAATCCGAAAAAAAAACAATTCGTTACAACCATATTTAATTCAAACGATTTTATCATTTTCAACCATGTTCAACATGGCGGCGATACAGGCGACGCTTGGGATAGTACCTATGTATATAAAACAAAACTAATGCTATCTGTATCTTACTAGTGCATCACATATTATCAAAAAAACGATGAATCAAATCGATCAACTTAAAGAAATTCCAATGAATTTTTTAAAACTGGAAATGATTAGTATAGTATTAACACATGAAATCGATGTCGATAGTATTTAGAAAATATTACTTTTTTCTCCAAGTACTAATAAAAGAAAAACAATTTAAAAAATGAAAATATCAAAATGACATCGCTTGCCATATTCGCCATGTTGGTTTTGAGTTGCAATTCTAACTGCAAATAATGTTTTGTAACTGCAAATAAAGCTAAATAAGTGAAAATACACAGTAAAAACGTTTTTATATTGATTTTGCCTGTTAAATGGCCGGAGATCCATACATTTTTGCAACATCTCCTTTTAACATTATTTAATCTCCTTGTGTTTCTGCTAATAATTTAGCAGCGTTGTAATAGTGGCCTGCTATTAGTAGAAATGAATAATGGTATGAGAGATGAGAAGAGAGAAATTTACCGTCGGCTCAAGAATGACACCAAGATTTTAGTGAATGAAAAGCGTGAGAGAGATAAAGTGGAAGCTGATGAGAGACCGGCGAAGAGCTTTGAGACTAACATCAAACTCTATTGAAGGGAGGTGAAAAAGTCTAGAAGCTCTTCTCCAGTTTCTGGAATGAATAGAATAAAATCTCAGTTGGGTGACATTCTTGAGAACACGCAAGATGTGTTAAAACGATGGAGCGAGTATTATCGGGAAATGTATGATTATGCTCACAACACTGACGCCAGAGTTGCTGACTTGACGGTGCCGGCTTGTGAGGATATAACAATAGATGAGATTGTATGGGCGATACGAAGTTTGAAATGTGGTAAGGCTGCGGGTATTGATCAGGTTTCTGCCGAAATGATCAAATATGGTGGTGCTGCCCTTTGCGATTCTTTCTGGGTTTTGTGCAACCTTTGCTGGAAATCCGGAAGAATCCCAAAGGATTGGCGGTGTGCGGTCATCGTGCCTTTGTATAAAGGCAAGGGTTCACGTATAGACTGCACCAGCTATCGAGCGATCAGTTTGATCTGTTTGGCAGCTAAAGTGTATGGGAAAGTCTTAGAAAGAAGAATGAAAGAGAAGTCCGACGGGTTGTTGTGGGATGCACAGGGTGGTTTCAGAACTGGAAGAGGATGTATGGATCAAGTTTTCACCCTCCGCAACATCGTAGAGAAGCATCTGGCTGTGAGCCAGAAGTTTTTCTGCGGTTTTGTGGATTTGGAGAAAGCGTTTGATAGGGACGAAAGGAGCTGTGGGACATTTTTCCAGAGTATGTATTGATGGCAGTCTGCTCCGTGCAATACAGTCCACGTATGTGGGCTGTCAAGCATGTGTGCGGGTAGATGGTAACATGTCACCCTGGTTTGATGTTAACATCGGTGTCAGACAGGGTTGCGTGCTTTCGTCTAGGCTGTTTATCATATATCTGGACTAATGCCTCCAGAGGGTGAAGTTGATGGGTGTGGGAGTGCGTATGGGTGACTTAGTGGTGAACTGTCTGCTTTACGCAGATGATGCGGTAATTGTTAGCTCTACACCATCTGGGCTACAAGCACTAGTCACAGTCATGAAAGAGGATTGTATGGAGAAAGGCTTACAATTGAATGTGGATAAAAATAAAGTATTAGTATTTGAAAGAGATGAGCAGAGAACAAATGCAAGGGTAGTAGTAGATGATGCAGTGTTAGAACAGGTGGATGAAATTGTATATCTTGGATGTGCTTTTAGCAAGGATGGTAGGTACACCACTGACATAGAAAAAAGAGTGCTTGCTGGGAATTGCGTGAATGGAGCGTTGGGTAAGCTAGAATGCTAGAATCTAAACATCTCAGCCAGCGGGCGCGACTAGCCGTACATAATGCTGTACTTGCTCCAACGCTTTTATATGGAAGCGAGAGCTGGGTATGCAGGAAAGAGCATGAAAGTAAGTTGAACGCGGTCGAGATGAGATCTTTGCGCAAGATCTGCGGTGTATCACTCACCGATCGCGTTCGTATTGAAGATGTAAGAAAGAGGCTTTGTGGGAATGATAGTATCGGTGTAAAAATGAAAAAAGGCATGCTCCGATTCGGGTATATAGAAAGAATGTCGAATGAGCGAATGACTAAACAGATATACAATGCGAATGTGGATGGTTGCAGAGGCCCAGGAAGACCAAGACTGACCTACCATGACCAAATAGGTCGAGTTCTGTCTGATGGTGGGATCAAAAGTCTTAGGAATCGGCGTGCATGTATGAAGAGAATGATGAAAGTAGACGAGGCACGAGAGGTTTGTCAGAACAGGGATATCTGGCGCTCTACACTCTCTGCCTACCCCGTTAGGGACCTGGCGTGAAGATAGGTACGAACGTACGTACGTGCTATTAGTAGCACTAGGCTACATAAGCAGCAGTTAAGAACCGCAGTGAATGTGCGGCACTGAAGCTATACCAGCACGGTAATAGGGTAGCGCTGAACATTACGATTTATTGACACATAAATTAGGTGATGCCTCTAGAGTTCTATCACTCGATCAATCAGTAAAATAACCTTCATCCTCAGATCACCGTCAGTACGGGAACAAAACTGGATAGTAGTGAACTGCCGAACCTCACCAGACTCGGCGCAGGGTCCACGAACAGAACTGTACGAGGAGTGGCTGGAGCCGACCCTGGAACCACTGGCACCACCCACGCCCGCCACCAGCTCACGGCTCCCGCCTTCCGACAGATCACAGTTCGAACAGGACCACGATATTGTGAGTTGCGTCAACACAGTCCCTTGGTCACAAATAAAAATTATCGATTCGGTTATGTATCGACTTTGAACAAACTGCTTTCAGGGTATTAGGTACGTTATACGTTGTAAGTATATTATAATGCTAATGTCCACAATTCACCAGTTACCATATTATTATGTTCTATGACGAGCCTATTGACATCTCCGGGCACATTCCCAATCTCCGATAGTGGATCTAAGAATCTTCAGTTAACAGGAAAAATCTCAATATCACTAACCCCTCAGGCATAGAACTCAGGACCTCAGCATAGCAATAGTAGCTATGACTAGACTAGGTAAGATAGATAATAATTTCAGAATAATAACATATAATTGGGAAGCGCGCATGGCCCCGTGGCTGGTAGTCGTGGCCGAGTAGATCGGAAGCGATCTACTCGGTTAAGCGATACGGGCGCGGTCGGGTGTGTGATGGGTGACCGCTAGTGGCAAATCAAAATGCACGTTTCCGTGCTTCGGAGTGCACGTTAAGCCGTCGGTCACGGTTGCTATCGATAGAACAGTCGTTAAACCTTGTCGGAGGCCTTATGGGCGGTATGAAAACATCCGACAGCGGGTTGACCACTAAACCGTATCTTCACCAACACGCATTGGAGCAGCGTGGTGGAGTAAGCTCTAGGCCTCCCCCCATTAGGGGTCTCGTGCCTAGCAGCGGGACGTATAATGGGTTGCCATTATTATTATATGACTTAAAATTAATAACATTCATCTTCAGGAGGTGACATTCAAATATCTTCAAGAAGAATTGTCAGACACGAGCAGTGATACTGATGCAATTTAGGTTTTTATACTTGGAAGACGATATTTTAATTATTTTATAGATGTGATTATTTTATGTTCAAGTTGAGTTTAGCTTACCTATACCCTAATTTGTTTACTTACTTGTTTATTATAAAAATTTAAATATAAGATTGTCAAGACAAGTATTCCATTTATTTTATATGGCTGAAGTAGTGACACATTACATCCTTCCTTTCCATCCTTGACTGGATATTTGAAACGAGATATTACAACAGACCCTTTAGTATCTAATTTACAAGAGAATACAATTTCTCATGAAAAATATCTGCATCTGTACAATCCATACACCTGCTTGGCCGCTTTTAATGAATACCGCCATAATTTAAACAATAACAAGTATATTTTCTTTGAAGTGACCGTACACTTTTGGGTATATCTACCTGACAGGTGTTTGCCAAGTGTATATGGCTACGATTAGTGATGTAGGTATTAGGTAATAAGCAGGCCTTACCGTGACTTGATGACGGCAATTGACGATTGTGATAGACTTTAAACTAAGTACCTAATACAAAATATTTCTAGGGGTATATTTATGAAACAATGATCACGAAAAACTTATTAATCCACTTGTGATTATTTTGTTTTAAATAAGAATCATTTTACATTTCACAGATAAATGAGCTACAACGTAGAAAAAAATTGCTCGTCAACTTGAAACGTCCTTGTATCATATTTGACCTGGTATCTAATATTGGCAATAATGTTAAAGACGCTGAGAGTCTAACGGATTGACCATAGAGAATGATGACTGAAAATTATATTTAATATTGGGCTTAATAAATTTTATATTTTTACAGTTATTTGTACTTGTTTATTCATATTCCCGAATGCAAATTTGTGTCTACTAGAATCGGTCGTTGGTTGAAATACTCTTGACTGCAATAGTAGCGTTAAGCGCTTAAATGTTTGTCTAAGAAGGAGGACAGGTCAGCTAAGAGTGTTAAAAGAAAATGGAAAAGATCCAAAGTAACGCTTTGCCCTGAGAATATTTTTGTAGGAAGTAGGTAATAAGAACCGTCGTTCAAAAATATTGTAAAAATTGTATTTGTGGTTGCTACATTTATTTCGATACAGCATTCTATGTTATAAACGAATTAAGTCTTATTCAAATTAATTAATTAGGTACCTAATTTACGAAGTAGCCATCTTTGAGGCCTTTAAATTTTGAGCTCAAAAATTATTTATGTAAACTAATATACTCGTATCATAACCACGTTCCTAAGGAGGCTAGGATATGGAAAAGTACGAGCCTTGCATACCTCCCATGCTTCTTCTACATTCATCATTCTCTTCTTATTATTATATCCATGCCACTTCCTAACACCATGAATGAAATATTTTCATCTGTAACTAGTTACTAAGTTTACTTACTTTTAACATTTACCTACTCTAACGGATGTAGAGTAGGTAAATGCTAAGACCTTTACCACCTTTACTCCTATGTATTTACCTACCTACCTTAAGTAGATAGGTAAATAGGTAGGTACTGTAAAAACCTCTACTATAAGTACCTTTTAACTTATAATTACCACCTACCTCTAGCCCACTTTTTCAAATCTGTACAAAACTACAGGGCGGTACATTACCACCTGACCGGAACACGATAGTGCTGAACACTACCAATTATGAAGTACCTATGTAGGAAGTAGGTATACGTAAATCCTATGTACAATCTATTAATCCTTCAAGGATCGTACGGCCACCGGCGGCGAGACGCAATTGAATTTCAATTGTCATATTTTTCTCGTGTCTGGAGAGATTAAGTATATTGTGGTGATTGAAACTGAAATAATAAAAATAATTACTAAGCTAATAATTATTTTCAATAAATGCAAGTACTTAACTTGAGAAATAACACGAGTTCGTGATCATAAAACGTGACAGTCATTTTATACCTTAGCGAAATATCAGTAAAGAAAATTGATTCCTTTTCCTCAAGAAAATGTAATTACGTAAATGAGTGCCATTTCAAAATTACACTGAACTTTGAATAGAGCTGTACGAGGCAGCTACATAAATATTATTATAGGATATTAAAGATTATAATGCACTTTCTTTATTCACGGCTTGAAAACGACTAAAAAGGGCCGCGCAGGGGCCTAGAAAGGATAGCGGGACGCATCTCCAAGGTCGCACGTGCATTCGGCGTTCAAGGTTACGGCTAGCTACTAATATTAATAATGAGAGCGCGTTACACACTCCCTCTTTTGATCAAGAGATGACCCATCACTGATCAAATACCAATAAACGCGCGGAATTGAGCCTAGCGATAAAACGGAAAACCTAGGGAGAGAATCGACGTGGGCGTCCCCTACGACGCTTAGGAGCCACCGGCTCAGGACATTCACCTTCTCTAGCATGGAAACGGCATAAGTCAGAAACATGGTACTTACCACAGACTTCACTCGTCTTTTCATGAGCTAGGAGATAAGTGGTCGGGCTCACCTTCTTGGTGATGACATATGGTCCATCACGTTTAGGAACTAACTTAGAAGTAACACCCTTCGCGGCATTACTGAGAACATGGGTCTTCATCAGTACAAGATCTCCCTCCGCAAAATCCTCCGAGGAGCGTCCTTTATCACCATACGCTTTCCGTGAATCCTGTTTACGTTCAATACTTTCCTTTGCTGACGAGATGGTATCTGCCAACTTTAAAAGATACGGCGTGATCTGAGGCACGAAATTCTCAGAGTTGATCACGGCACGTAGATCAGCCTGCGCAGACAATGGAGATCGGAGCTCACGTCCAAAAGTCAGGAACGCGGGAGTACAGTCCGTCGACTTCGAAAGAGAACTGTTAAGGGCAAAGCGTATGAAAGGTAATACCTCGGCCCATTGCTGATGATGACCTTCGACCAAAATAGCGAGTGCAGCCTTTAGGTCTCTGTTCTTCCGCTCGGCCGGGTTGGCCTCCGGGTGATAGAGTGGCACAAGGTTCTGCTTCACACCTAGAATGTACATGGCTTTTTGCATAACATCCCCCACGAATTGTACTCCGTTATCAGAAATCAACCGACGAGGAAGGCCAAACCTCATAAATACCTCATTGACCAAGGTCTTAGCACAGATCTCTGCAGTCGCTTCAGTGAGAGAAAACACTTCTACCCATCTGCTAGCAGTGTCCTCTACAATAAGGATTCACCTCTCCCCTAGAGGTCCCTTGGGCAATGGTCCGAACAAGTCCACCGCTAGGACTTCAAACCGCTGAGCTGGCACTGGAGTCTGTATCAGTCCAGCCGGTTTCAGGTTGGACGGTTTATACCGTTGACACTCGACGCAAGTCTTTAAATATTGAGTCATAAAACGTCTCATACCCGGGAAGTAAAAATCCTTTGAAATGCGATGTATGGTCCTTTCGATGCCCCCATGAGCGGCGATAGGCGAGTCATGACATTCTAACATGACCTTGCCTCGCAAGCTCTCTGGCACGACGAGTTGAGGGTCCTCGGAATCAGAAAAATCACTATACCGGTACAAAACACCTTGATTCAAGAGATAGCCCCGCTCGGACCAACGATTCACAGACACCTCGTCATTACCTTCAAGGTCATGAACAATCTTACCCACTTCCGGGTCAGCCAGTTGCGCTTCTCTAGTTGAAGTCGCATCCCAACGTGGAACATCTACGACAACGGGGCAAATCCCCAATTCGGTGGATGCACCAGGGTCTAGGACAGGGCGACTGAGGGTATCGGCAATTACGTTAGATTTACCCGGAGTGTATTCAACACATAAGTCGAAAGCTTGAAACTTCATAGCCCAGCGAAGCAATCTGCCACTAGGTGTCTTGAGCGAAAATGACCACTTGAGGGGCTGGTGGTCGCTTCTGACGTGAACTCTATGACCGTCAATGTAGCAGCGGAATTTCTCCACAGCCCAGACTACCGCAAGAGCCTCTCGCTCGGTAGTCGAATAATTACGCTCAGCTGGAGTGAGCAGACGGCTGGCGTACTCGACTGGGTGTTCATTCTGTGGCGACTCCCCCTGGAGCAAAGCCGCGCCCAAAGCATAATTGCTGGCGTCGGTCCGCAAAATGAACGGCTTCGTATAGTCGGCCTGGACAAGGATGGGAGATTCGACAAGCCGTTTTTTCAAAGCCACAAATGCATTACCCTGTTCCGAATCTCATTTCCATGGCTGACTCTTTTTGGTTAATCTTGTGAGTGGTTCCGCCAACTTTGCAAAGTCCGGTATGAACTTGCGGAACCACGAACAAGTCTGCAGAAAAGTTCGAAGCTGCGGAAGACCTGTAGGTTCCTTCATATCTAAAATAACGTTGACCTTGGCTGCATCAGGCGAGATCCCCTCCTGCGAAATCACATGTCCAAGGTACTTGACCTGCTCGCGGGCGAAGACACACTTTTCCCGATTCGCACGAAGCTTAAACACGCGGAGACGTTCAAATACCGCACGGAGGTCAGCGAGATGCTTATCAAATGAGGCCGATATCACCAGTATATCGTCAAGATATGCCAGCACAGTCAAATCCTTGAGGGAAGCGCCCGAACGTCGCCGGGGCGTTTTTGGGCCCAAAAGGCATCCGCTTGAAGCGATACATACCAAACGGCGTCACGAACGCGGTTTTATCCTGATCCTGATCCTGAACCCTGCACTGCCAGTACCCACTGCGAAGGTCAAAAGAACTCATTACACACCCCTTCTTAGTCGACTGAAGCAGCTCGTCAATACGAGGCATAGGATAAGCGTCTGTCTTCGTTATCGCGTTAAGTCGCCTGTAGTCCACGCAAAACTAAAACAATCGGCGCGGACCAGGCGGACTCACACTCCTCGATAACGTCCTGCTCCAACATCTGGTCGAACTCGGCGCGAATGACTTCCTTCTTCGCCGGCGTGACTCGATACGGAGGTACCGCGATCGGAGGGTGGTCACCCGTATCTATGCGATGTTCGGCGAACGGTGTCGGGTCACCCGCTAAACTAAATACATCGGCATACTCACCGATTAAATCCGCGAGGCTCGACCGCTCGGACTCCTCCAGCATGGTGCCTTCGTCCTCTCGCAGCACGTTAACGGACGCGCAACTCAAAAGAGCGCGTGAGTCCTCCGTAAGCAGTGGGTGAATAACCTGAGGCCGATCAGCTGTGTGCCACGACATGTTCGCAAAATTTATCACTAACTGACATTTTGTTATAAAATCAATACTTAATAATGTTTCATTGTATAAAGCATCCGGAAATACTATAAATTCAATTGGTATCGATAAATGATTCAGTTCAACATTAACAAGTGTTAATAAAACTTTACTGTTCTTTACGGAACCATCTGCGAGTTTTATCGACATAGAATCCTCGCGGAACTGCACACCTAATCTTCGGAGAAGTGTGTAAAGCGTGGCACCCGCGATGCTACGCCTAGCGGCGGTGTCCACGAGCGCGGTCCCACTATTCCCGTTAACAGAAATTCTTAAAATAGGTCTAGCATAACATTCATTTAAACTACAAACATTAATCGAGTAAAAATTATCCCCATCTTGATTTAACTCACAACTAGAAATTGGCTCTGACATTTGTTTACATTTTGGACAGTTAGCACGAATAAAACCCTTCTCCCCACAACCATAACAATATAAAGATTTTACGTTATCGACTTTGTTTCCTAATAACTTAATAACGAGTCTTTAAGGTGTCCGCGTGACTTACAATATACGCAAAACACTCTTTTTTCACTCGACACTTTATCGCACAATACGTTATCACTATCACTCGTATTTGAAGACGCTCGACGTAACGACGTCGACGAAGCGGTATTACGATACGACGTGGATGTGGAACGGTACGGCGGCGGCCTCGTGGTTGCACCGGTGCGACAGGAACCCGACACTCGCATTGTCGGCTGTAGCAGCTCGACGTCCTCCGCAGACGCGCTAGTCTCGAGCGCTCCGCGCGTGATGCGACCGCGTGAACGTTGACCTCTTTACATTTGGTACCGAACATTCCATTCGCGATTCCTCTATAGTTCGTGACTTCTCGATGAGTATCTCCACTGAGGTAACCGAATCTCTAGGTAACCGTTTACGAATTCGTTTATTCAGTAACCCATATATAATGTCGAGTTTTGCCTCTTCGGGCAGAACATACGGTAGCTTTGTAATAAGTGCTCGTAATCTTACGATAAAAACATCCGCGGGCTCTTCGTTTTGTTCCACGGCGAAAATATCCCGGAATAACTTATACGCAGGGCGGGGCGTTCCATACATACAACGAAGACGCTTCACAGCTTCGGGCCACGAGGACACTTCTGTCCGGACCCCTCTCCACTACACAGCAGCGTCGCCCTGGAGTAACATCACAGTAACAACACGGGAGACCCCGGAGTGCATGTTCATCGGACACCACGGCGCACTCCTTATACACTTCGACGGCGTCGATAAAAGCTTCCACTATCTCCGGGTCCTGACCTTGGCCATCAAAACGTGCCGTACACTTCGACATATTTCCCATCGTTGACTGTGATGGTGATGGTGTAGTAGCGTGTACGGGCTGCGGCGACACACCTCCCGGGTGCGATACCAAAAGGCGAGTCCCTTATCAACTGTCGATTTGCCTCTGCTTGCGACTTCGCAAAAGCGGCAAGAAACGACGATAACTGTTCCCCCGTCGTGGGCACTGTCGGGTGTCCCGTTGCCTCTTCATCGGAACTACCGACATCACTCACGTTTGAGTTTGTAGTTGTACCAGTATGTAACTTACGCGGCATATCGGAAATCTGCATACAATCGCGAGAGACGATTAAAATAGGTATGTACCTATACCTACAGCAGCGTGAATCCTTTTTCACATAAGTAAATACGACGTACAATCACTAATACGCAACTATGTAACACTAAATAATCCGAAACTCTTATTTATTTGTGAGTTAGGGCCACAGAGTACATTGTATGTTAGGGCCCAAAAGTTGGTGCGCCACTTATAATGCACTTTCTTTATTCACGGCTTGAAAACGACTAAAAAGGGCCGCGCTGGGGCCTAGAAAGGATAGCGGGACGCATCTCCAAGGCCGCACGTGCATTCGGCGTTCAAGGTTACGGCTAGCTACTAATATTAATAATGAGAGCGCGTTACAAGATTTAAAAATTCCATCGTACATTATACCAACCTGTCCCTCCCTAAATCCAAACTGCCTCCCACCTTTTAATACGTCATGGCGAATCTCTTCCAGGACCTGGATCGTCGACTGGTGTTGCCCTTGGTAATAACTTAGTACTCGTAGTTACCTACATAAAGAAAAATGAGCAAACAGACGATGTCCAGTGTGGCGATCAGAAAACATGACCGCATTGAACTGGTTATTTCCTGACCGATCGCCTACTTAAAATCACATTGTTAAATCGGTAAAATAAATTGACCAAAAAGTAGAAGGTTTATTAGATGAGCAGCCTGAGCAGCAAAGGACGATCCTTGGGGACCTACCGTTTAAGGTCGAGCTGGGCTTTGGGTATGGGATAGCACATATAAATCCTTCTACAATTTGGACTTCTGCTGTCTGTCTGGGCTATATCATGTGACTCTTTCCCCACTCCCTCTCAGTAATCAAGACCCACTTACCTTTGACTCGTCCTTTTGCTGTCAAAATCCTTCGCTATTTCGTAGGGTAGGTATCTATTTTATAATGCAAATTAAAAATTCTGCAGATATATAGTATATAGGCACTGTACCTTTTTATGTAATGAATGTGGCAAATAGGCAAGCAGCTCACATTGGTGTTAAGTGATGACTGCAGCCTATAGACACTTGCACAAAGGCCAAAGGTCAAAATGCCACCCCTGAGATCTTAGTTGTTATGTCTGTGTGATAGTTATTAGGAGGCCGTATATTACCAATTATCTACCAACTAACCGGAACGCGACAGTGCTGACCACTACCATTTGGCGTCAGATAAGTTACGTAATAATGCGGTGGTGCCTACACCCTTGAGCTTACATTAAAACTCTACCACCAGTAACCTACCAAAGTTTCAAGAACGATAGCTGTAGTTTTGCAGGCATGATGGTAACATCCCGGACACCAAGAAAATAATGTTTAGTTAATAATTCTGCCACACATTAGGTACTGTATTTACTACCGCCCTATTAGAATGATCGCCATTATTCAGTTCACTGACGGAAACATTTTCCTAGTCTGTACTAGGAAAATGTTTCCGTCAGTGAACTGAATAATGGCGATCATTCTAATAGTCCTACGACCTACCGCCAATGCGATCGGCAATCCACCTGCCAAGCGTGGCGATTATGGCATATTCTCCCTTAATGACGCATAGCGCATCATAGCGCATTTCTATTGTGGACGTCTTTGGGGAAGGCTTTATCCAACACTGGGCGTCTTAAGTCGATCACAACAGGAGCGCCGTGAAGGCACTTCAAGAGTAAGGCCAGTCATGAACAGACCATTCACACACTTGGCTCGCATCTTGCTGTAACTAAGCTCTGAGCTGACACCGGACAACATAGATTTGTTATGATCTACTTAGTAGTTTAAATCTATGCCGGACTATGACAAAGTGAGCACGCTAATTGACTTACAAAACAATGTAAGATTTTAATTTTTCTAAACACACCTAATAACAAGACGTTTCTATCTGTCAATTTGACAAAGCATACATTGCCATAACCGCAGCATTTTCCACTACTGAGTGGTGATTATGATGAAATGTTTTATTTGACTATTCAAATATTCAGTCACAGAACTTACAAAAACAACATTTAAGATTAAGAAGATTAATCTAGTGATAAAAATAATGATCGAAAATCTCTCGGCTCATAGTTTATTCAAATGAAACCATGTTATTTCTGTGTACGAATGTATTTTTCTGCGGAATTAAATCAATTAAAATATTTAAATCTTGCATTTGATACGTACGTAGTTTCTTTTATTAAGTGAAAAATATATTGCTTAAATTCTGAAATGCACACTGCGTATACCAACAATTTATTTCAACTTTCACACGAATCAATAAGTGATAAAGAGAAAATCTTCAAGATTATATGGCAACACTTATATTTTCAGCCGAAGTCGAAAGTCGAATCTGCGCATGGACAACGTTTTCACGGTATTGGAATTATTGTGCTTATGACGAAAGGATCTATTTAATTTAGTTGAAGTTACAAAATAAAGTAAACTAATACCATTACAATTGTTTGTCCTAAAGTTGAAAAAAAATGGAAGCTTTTGCCACTCATGAAATTGCAAAATAAAGCCATAGTGGTTCAGTTCAGGTTATAATAATAAATTGTGTTCTTGATATACAGCTGCTCCTACACAATATTGTGAAAGTAAACCTATAATGTTAACAAAATGAAGTGCCATTACGAAGTGTTATCTTTGACGAAAGATGCGAGTCAATCGGAAATTAAGAAGGCGTACCGAAAGCTCGCGTTGCAGTGGCATCCGGATAAAAACTTAGAAAACTCTCAAGAGGCGAAAGAACAATTTCAGCTTGTGCAGAATGCTTATGAAGTACTTTCTGACCCTCAGGAGAGAGCTTGGTATGTTATGATGATACTATTATGGCCCAATACTCAAACGTCACTCAATTTTAAGCAACCCTCAAATGTGCACTATCTCTATCATTTGAACGTGTTTTTTTAAAGACAGAAGAACACTTAAGTCCCACTTAGATTTAAGTGCCGTTTGAGTATTTGGCCATTAGTGTTTCTGCATGTGTAGGTACTTACTCATAATTATCAAACCATTGTGAAATCAATAATCTACCAAGTTTGTAGTCTTATCTACAAAAATGCACTGTGCATTTTTGTAGGAAGACTACAAATCACATCACTTAGTTGTAGAGAGTTTAAATTGAGAATTTCGAATCATCTGCTAGTACTGTTGTATTAAGTCAAATTATATTTTACTATACTTATAACTCTAAATGTTACTTTATCAAAGTGAATCTACTATCAATGTTTGACCCTGTAATTACTTTCAAAAACAAAACAACTCGGGCCTCAAAGTTGGAAAAGCATTTTGGCCTCTGTTTTTGTATTAAATGACTATACCTGGGAAGTACACTTTTTTTATTATTAAGATTTCAATTTAAAAAAATTACATGTTTACTTTCATATTGCAACAGTTGTATTCAATTGTCTATTGGTAGAATAGACTTAGTAAGTATTTTCATTTACATTTCAGGTATGACAATCATAGAGAGCAGTTATTGCGTGGAGCCGGCAGTTCCTACAATGATGACAGTCTGGATGTATTCCCCTACTTCAGTCCATCCTGCTACAAAGGCTTTGGTGATGAACCCACTGGCTTTTACGGAGTTTACTCTGAGGTATTCTAGGAAGCTAAATTAATTTTTATGTTTAATTAAATACTAAATTTCAATGTAATATTCCAAAAGTGGCAACATTTTATACATTCAGTAACCTTTCATTATGTATTCACTTACCAACATCATGAATTTACCAATTTCACAACGTAAAAAAACGATATCAATATCTGATATTCCCATTTTGTCTGAGATATGGCCTAATGTATAGATACCTTTTTCTCAGTGAGCTTGAAATCAAAATTATTTTAACTTCACAGGTATTCTCCAAACTGGCATCTGAAGAGACAGACTTTTTAGATGATCCTGAAGATGTAGAGAAAATACCAAAGTTTGGTAATTCCAGTACACCCTATGAGGAAGTCCATGAGTTCTATGCTTACTGGATGGCTTTTTCTACAAGCAAAAGTAAGTACTAATTTTATAATTTGATTTATTTATTGCTTTATATATAGTTACTTAAAGCAATAAATAAATTAAAAATTGGCAGAGTTTCAGTTTCTTTGAATACTCTGATCTCTGGAACTATCAATTGGATTTGAATTTGTGAAAATAATTGTCTATGATAGACTCATTCATGATCCAACACATTCATGTAACACACCTTAAGTTTTATTTCCACTTTTTTTTGCATTATTTTTGTCCCATCTAATAGCTAATGGGTGGTAAGCCTATTGACGTACCTACAAGCAGTATTCAGTAGTAGATTGCCATGAAAATGGTGAAGGAGTGAAAAGTCTCCAATATATTAAATGTATGTAGTTATTGTTAATAAATCAGGTGTGTGTATAGAAGTGCATCCTTATGAAGGTCTCTTGTATTTTATAGATGCCTGGTAATTTTTTTTGTGAAATAGTATTTTTGAAAATTTTATTTCAGGTTATGTGTGGCTAGATCAATATGAAATATCCCAAGGTGACAACCGTAGGGTGATCAAATTAATGGAAAAAGAAAATAATAAAATTAGACAAAAAGCCCGTAAAGAAAGAAATGAAGAAATTAGAAGACTAGTTAGTTTTGTTCGTAGGAAGGACAAAAGAGTTATTGAACATACTAAATTACTGCAAGAAAAAGCTGAGGAGAATAAGAGGAAGGTAAAAATTAATTCACTACTTCAACCTAGCATTATTTTTATTGTCAAAGATTTGGGACATGTTTAAAACATGTTGAAGGATAATGGCAAGACTTGTGCAAAGATTTTAAGGAGAAAAAGCAATTTTCTTTGAAATATCTGGAGAACTTAAACAAAATTTTTCAATGTTTCAACTTATTTACTCACTGGAATGAAAAGTATATATTTAAATTTTACGCGGCGTCGACGTTTTAGATGTGACAACCCCACCGCCCACGTGTAGAGAAAAAATAAATAAAAAAATAAATCTACTGCTACCTCGATTGCCAACCGGAATACCAAGCTTGGTGATTATGGTATATCCCTATTATGTAGTTGTGGGAATTGTTTCTGAGGCTTTTGTACAACTGTGGACATCTTTTAGTTGAAATGATTATTATGATTTAAATTGTAATATAGAAGGCAGTTACTATTGGTAGTACAGTACATTTTTGTTCCAATGAGGGTTTTATTTTGTCATCTTTTTTCTACAATCTGTCTCCTGTAATTGGGACAATAAGTAGAGTTCCAATGAGGTAAAGTAATTTAAATATTCTAGAACTTCTCAAGAAGAAATTTCAGAGTTGTTTAACCTTTCTAACCAATTAATGTTTGTACAAATCGGTGTATGGGACTTGCCATGACTCTTTATGCATTATTATAACTTATTTCAGGCAGAACAAGTACGACGTGAGAGGATCATGCAAAGACAGAAGGAAATAGAAGAAGCCAAGAAAAAAGAAGGAGAAAGTTCATTTTTACAAAGTGAGGATTATCAAAAGAAACTTAGTGAAATTGAGTCTCTTTTAGCTGAAGAGTTTGGTTTATCATCAGATGATGATACTATCAGTGAAGGGGGAATGGAAAGTAGTAATGAAGAGAGTTCTAAGACTGAGGAAGTAATTAGCGTAAGTATATTTTATTCTCTACTTACATGTCTTTTTTCGAATTCTTTTTTAATAAAAAAAATATTTTCCAGGCTAGTGAGATTTCTAAAACTACTAAATCACCTAAAGGCAAATCAGCTATCAAGAATCTATATTGTTCAGCCTGCAATAAGTTGTTCAAAAACATCAATTCTTTCGAGAATCATGAAAATAGCAAAAAACATAAAGAAAATGTTGCAAATATGACCATGGATGACAATATAGAAATATCAGATGGTGGTGAAAATGAGGATGTAGAATATGATGAAAAGATAAATGATACTCCTACTAAAGACATACAAGCTAAGAAGGTTAATGGTTTGACTGAAGAAGAAGATGGTGAAACAGTAGGAAACTCAACCTCAGACATTGAAGATAATGACATTAGAGAAACGTTAAGCGATGACTCTGATAAATTCCAGGTATCTAATATATTAAATAAATTATTCACCTTACTTACACTACACAGATTTATTTTATAGTGGATTTCATTGTTCTGTATTGTTATTTTGTTACAGGCTTTACCTAAAAGTCAGAAAAAGAAGAAGAACAAAAAGAAGACCTTTGTCCCAATGCCAGAAAGTGAAGGCAATGATAGTCATGATGAAATGAGTTATAATGAAATAGAGGGACCTTCTAGAAGTCGAAAGGCAAAAAAATTCAATATGCTTAAGAGTCAGATACAAGCTAAAAAGGAAGCTAGTCTTAAAAAAGGATCTCAGTCACAGACTTCAACAGAAAATCTGTATGAAGTTTCTAGTACAACACCTACTGATGACGCTCTAGGTGAAGCGGCATTACCCAGAGATAGGCCAGCATTACCTAAAACACAAAGAAATGTTAAGCCAAAAAAGTTAATTGACAGAAAACCTGTACGAACTAAGGCTAGTGAAACAGAAGATTCAAGCACCACACTGAATCTCCGATGTGCAGTTTGTCAAACTGATTTTCAAACTAAAAATAAATTATTTGAACATTTAAAAAAGACGGGACACTCTGTACCTCTTCCACAGACTAGCTTCACACAAAAGAAAGGCAAGAGGGCTAATAGATAAACATGTGCAATGAATTTAGATAGGATGGAATGTATTAATTATATTATTCTATAAATTGAGAATCAATGTGATTTTCTTTAAATCTCTACAAGCTGTCAAGTGACTCTAACAAAACTATTTATTGAAACTCTGATCACTCATTATAGTATGCCTAAAAAAATAAGTTTTATTTCATTCACTTCTAGTTTTATTTCTGCAATGTATGTATCTTCACACCAAATCTCTTACGGGGTAGGCAGAGAGTGTGGAGTGCCAGATATCCTGGTTCGACACACCTTTTATGTTCTACATTCATCATTCTCTTCATACATGCACACCATTTCCTAGGACTTGACCCCACCCTCAGACAGTACTGTACTGTCAAATAAATTCTTCAAATATATTATTATTCCCTTCTAGTGTACTATTAATCTTATTTTACAACTCAAATGGTTCTCAGATACCTATGTCATGTTGAATGAATAGAGGCTGAAAAATAATAACGCACTTAGGTAAAAAGGTATATATTAACATACTTATCACACACATTTGTATCACATTTATCAAATAATTGCATATCACTGGTACATCATACATATCATTGAAATTATTCAAACTCTGGTATATCAGCAAAACTATAACCGGGGTATTCTTTATATGCATAATAAGCAATACGAATATGATACGCTCCTGGTAAAAACATGATACCTCCTAATACTATCATAGGCCACAATCTATCTGAGTACTTGGTGTCTATGTGTCCTGTGACTATGAGACTGCCGATTATTAGTAGAGATGTACCGACTATAAACAAAGATGCTGCCAAACTGATGGCTTTCCAGGGTATCTTCAATGGCGGAGCCTCAAACTGCGCGTCGGCGAAACCACTGTCGTCGTGGGGTACTGATACATATCCGTCCTGTCTTCGAAATCTGAATCTTGACATCCTAGAATATACAACACCAAATTTTGAAATATGAAAACATTTACCACAAACAAAATCAGATCTTTCGTATTTAAGTGGGTACAGTAGTACACTAATAAATTATACCTTAATAAGAATGATTTAAACGTTGTAGTAAATATCGTTTTATTATTTTTTAATTAATTGAATTCAAAAGAAACAAAATTATAAGCAATCAATAATTCAGTCAGTTTCACTTTGACATTGACGCATGATCAAAAGTTGCCAGATGAAATGAAAAAAGGAGGAAAGCGGGGCTAGCGTTATTGGTCTGTGGGGCTAGCTGCTTTCTGAGTTTTTGTGGACGCACGTGTTTTTCAGTTTTCTTACGTTTTTGGAGCGTTAATACTTTCTTTTGTGTCGTTTTTGTTTGGTGAAGGTTTATTTGTAAGTATATTTGTATTTCTTGTGCTTATATAATATTTATTCGTGCTTAATAGTTCACGATGGAGGTGGATGATAAGATGCCTCCAAAACCTCCAGACCCTCCGGAGCCCTCTGTTAACCGGAAAAAGCCCAGCTCACCCCATCCAGAAACCTCGTCTAAAAAAACTGTTACTAACACGGAGCTTTCATCTGCATCCATTCAAACAGTTTTCACTCATCCTTCGCTAAACGAAAAGAAAACTTACAAACAAAATGACAAGGGTCACTTTTTTTGTACATGTGTCTCGAACTGAGCCAGACCCAGCAGCGGGAACTACCATTCGCTCAATAAAATTCGGACAGTTTCTACACAAAAACCAAATCTCACATATAGTTACAGGAGGAGTTAAACGTGAAGGACGCAATAAGATCTCTGTACAATTTTTGAATGCTGATGCAGCTAACTCATTTGTAAACATCCAGAACTAGAAAAAAATAAATTTAATGCTTTGATTCCAATATACCAAGTAACAAGGATGGGGCTAATTAAAGAAGTTCCCGTAGATTGGTCTATGGAAGAACTGGTAGAATATATTACAATTCCTGAAGGATGTGGAGGTATATTGAAAGCCCGCCGACTTAACAGAAAGTCTATCTCCAATTGAGTTGTAGAGTGGATTCCTACTCAATCAGTTGTTTTGACTTTTAGCGGACAAACCTTAACACCCAGAGTCTATTGTTTCCACAACGCTTTACGTGTAGAATTGTATAACTTGCCAACAATCCAATGCCTGAACTGTTGCCGTTTTGGACATATTAGGAACCAATGCCGGTCTCAGCCCCGATGCTACCGCTGTGGTGAATCCCATCCTGGAGGTAGTTGCTCAGTCCCCGAATCAGAAGCCTGTCTGCTTTGCAAGGGCCTCCATTTTTCCAACAGCAAAGTATGCCCTGAGTTGGGCAGACAAAAAAGTATTAAAATTAGAATGGCTCAAGATAATATCTCGTATGCCCAAGCTTCGGCTTTATGACCCCCTGTTGGAAAATCTTTTGCAGATGTGGCTAAATCCCTACCCAAATCTATCCTTTCCCAAAATGCTCCAATCTCTTCCACTCAGTACCCTAGCTCTTCTCCAGTAGAAAATCTTTCACATTCTTCTCAGTCATAAAAGAAGACAATTTATAAATCCCCTCGCCCTAGACCGCAACTGAATCCTGGTTATGACATCAGAACACATAAAGAATTAATAAGTGAGTATGACCCTCCTTCTCCCCAAAATGGTTGCTTATCCTTTACAAAATTCCTCTCCTGACTTTCTTGAACTTTTAATGTCTTTGCTCTTAAATATTTTTACCAAGTTTAACGATATTCCTCTACCGACCAACGTGGCATCAAAACTTAATTTTTTTATGCAGACACTCGGTCAGTATGGCCCAGTTCCTTCAATGGAATAGCAAGAGTGCCCACCATAAAACATATGAAATTATCCGAATGATTAACGATTGCTCCCCTTCTATCATGGCCCTCTCGGAGACATGGTTTAAACCTGAGTCAAATTTTCGGCTTAGGGGTTTTCACTGTCTCCGAGATGACCGTGACGATGGGTATGCAGGCTGCGCGATCTTAATCGCGCATTCGATTCCTTTCTCCCAAATCCCTCTTCCTTCCCACAGCAATCAATATAATGTTGTTGCTGTTTGAGCTCTTGATATATCTATAATCTCTATGTATATTCCTCATCCTAATCTGTCTATAATTTCTGATATTAAGAACATCTTCTTATCTGTTCCTCCCCCCGTTCAAATTCGTTGACAAAACATTGTTTTAAACTTTCACGATTTGTATTAATATTTTTATATTGTAAACGGGACTTAATCGCGTACTATTTTAATCGAAGTATTTACCTCGACACTCAACGTTTCGGCCGTAATGCAACGGCCGTGGTCACGAGTCACGAGTAGACTAGTAATAATAGTAAAATAGTACGCGATTAGGTCCCGTTTACAACACAAAAAAATGCATCGATTGCATGGGTAATTACTTTGATTAATAGAAATGAAATAAATGAAATGTAGCACTTTCATGGGTAGGTGAGTAGACCTAATATTTTTTGCCTGTCTTTGAGGACGAAAAACCTTTCTATAGAACCCTATAGATAGACACACATAAACGAAAAGTGATAATTGATAATTTTTATAAATTATATTAAAAGTCATAGAGAAACATGGGCCACCGGCCGACCGGAGGGGTGTAGCCGTAGCGTTTTAATTACCGATCCAAAACAGTCTATCATTTTTTACGGGGAGAAATTTCACGCACACACTGACAACAAAAATCGTCTATTACAACAAAACTCACACCTTGACTTTAATAAAGTACATTAACAATTTCACGCACACATTTAAACATCTCTGCCTACTTGAGCTTGTTCCTTGTACTTGTTGTTTGCAAGAATACCTATTAATTAACGGCTGAAACAAAAGCATACCAAAAATAGATTTCTATGACGTTACATCGTGCGTCACAGGAGACTGCAGTTGTACATAGTCCTTGACCCCACAAAGCACTGCGCCATGTAATTTACACCATTAACTTATTTTGCATTAGCTTAGCTATAGTAGTATAGCCAACCTACCTAATTATAATAAAATTTAAAAGTGCAAAAATTGTATTTAATTGATCCAACTTTTTTGTGTAGAGAGTTTCAGGAAAAATATATTGTATGTATGTATCTTCACGCCAAGTCCCTAATGGGGTAGGCTGAGAGTGTGGAGCGCTAGGCATCCCGGTCTTGACACACCTCCCGTGCCTCATCTACATTCATCATTCTCTTCATACATGCACGCCGCGCCGATTCCTAAGACTTGACCCAACCATCAGACAGTACTCGACCTATTTGGAAAAACTATATTCTTAGCGCCATTAATATTTCTTTGGCTGTCTGTGACGATAAATACTTAGAAATAACTATATCTAAACGCATAGCGATGTTGCTAATCCTATGTACCTATTATATATTTTTTTTTTTGTTATTATGGCATCGCTATTACGCATATTGCCAGTGTCAAGTAAAACGATATTTCATATTTATGCAGCGTAAAAGTTAGTATAATATAGTCATCAAGTATAATATATCAAGTATGATATGTCAGTCAAGTGAGTTACAATCAAGTTATTCGAGTAAAGCGATGGCTACTTTACCAGAACATTTATAATGTAGTTTTGGAGGCAACCTGAAAGGTCGTATTTTCGCACTGTTATTCTATTTCACTATACACGGGCACTGTAATAAACCTATATCAAACAAAATGCCACCAATTTTATTCAATATAACTTAAAACTACACCAAGAAAGTGAAATAAAATAAGAGCACCATACGCCTCTTCCAAGGTACCCGCCAAAACTCTACCTATTATATTAATTATATTATATTTATGACATTTACAAAAAAGTCAGACATGAGGTTGTGGCAAGTCAGAGTATCCTACCCTGACTTGCCCCAACCACATCATTGTCTTAAACATTGTTGAACGAGTCATATCCAAATAACGAATTTAAAAAGTTTTTTTCCCGATCTGCGTAGTACATCTAAGGCCGCTGCCTCGAATCTTTCGTGTAGCGAGGCGTCAGCGACGGCGGCACGGCGCGGTGCGGAGCGGGCAAGGCAGATCCGTTCATAGATTCTCGAAACCAGCGGGCACTCGCGGGTATGCCGGGCATACCGCGCAGCAATATAGCGGCTAAGTGTTGTGTTCGTGGTTGTGTTGTCGAAATATTAGTTTTTATTTGCAAACGAAATGTCTGAACAGTGACAACATTTTGTTGATTCAAATTTATTCCTAGAGCTTGATACAAGTATATTGTAAGCAAAAGAACTGAATCCCGATAGGGCAAGAAACTAAAAGACGAATTTTATCGAAATTGAGAACAGAGAAAATAGAAATTAAAGAAAAATTTGACTACGACATACGACACTACAGAAATTGAACCTGCAACCTGCAAGTCCAGCCGCTTTACCACTAAGCTACCGAAGTCACACACCATCGTCAAATGTTGCCCTCCCTGTCTTGATTTTAGCCAATTTAGTGAACAACATTCTGAGGTCGCAGGTTTCAATTCCTGACCGAAGACAATTTTTCTTTCCATTTTTTCTTTCATTTCTAAAATTCACTCACAATAAAAATATTACAACATAGATATTGTTTAATTGTTTTAAACTTTCACGATTTGTATTCATATTTTTATATTGTAAATGGGACTTAATCGCGTACTATTTTAATCGAAGTATTTACCTCGACACTCATCGTTTCGGCCGTAATGCGACGGCCGTGGTCGGTGGTAAAGTTGGTGCTGTGCTGGACCGTTTTTCCATCAAGACCGTTTTCATGCCACCGTCTAAGATCGCGGGTTTTGTGAGAACGGCTAAGGATGTGATACCGTTTCAAACACCTGGTGTTTATAAGGTCGACTGCAGTTGCGGTAGTTCCTATATCGGTCAAACTAAGCGCACGATAGCTGAGCGAATTAAGGAGCACATAGCAGCAGTTAAGAATCGCCAGGTGAACAAATCAGCGATCGCGGAGCATCTACTGGAGTCGGGACCAAACCACTGGATCGAACTTCACAACCCGAAAATCCTCTCCACTGAACGTCACTACTATAATAGGATGGTACGTGAAGCGGTTGAAATCAGAAAATACAAAAATTTCAACCGGGAGGATGGATATAGGTTGTCAGTTTCGTGGAATCCGGTTATCGGGCAATGTAGACGTCGGGATGTATCGTCGGATAAATCGTCGGATGTTGTGAGTGTTGTGTGTCGGGACCTTAATGTATTGAATCGAAATAATGACGACCAACCGCGGGTAGTTCGAAGAACTGGCGCGGGTACGAGACGATGACACCATGGAGCAGCAGTCTACTCGTGACCACGGCCGTCGCATTACGGCCGAAACGTCGAGTGTCGAGGTAAATACTTCGATTAAAATAGTACGCGATTAAGTCCCGTTTACAATATAAAAATATAGATATTGTTCTCGACAAATTTTACGACTATACCAGAATGAGTGTAAAAAACGGTTGCCTATATTCTAGACACCATCAAGGGCGATTTGGAGTCTGGAATTAATCCAAAACGATATACTTGGTTACATTGTGTCTATTTTTTTTTATTAATTTAAAACATACAATATTAAGGTGAATACAATAACAGTAATTACTGTGGTACAGTTGGTAAATTACTCATTACTCTTCTATATTTTTAGTTCATTTCAATCATTCGTTCTAGCACGTCCAAAAACATCTCGGCACGTTACAAAAATAAAATGCACAACACTTCAATGCAGTTGCGCGGGCGGTTGACAATTGTCAGCGCAGTTGTCAGAGCGCTGCTCGCCGCCGCGCCGCTGTTTTCGAGGACCAGTCTTTCAGTATGTAATAAAGTACTCTGTGGACCAGTCCATATAATTATATGGATAACATCTCGCCGCTCCGAGAAATTCGAGGCAGCGGCCTAAAGCTTAATCAAAGTTTCGACTGCATGGTGGCGTTTTCAAGAATAATTAACGGCTAAAACAAAAGCATTACTGTGGCTTCGGGACATGACAACCCCACCGCCCATTAGCGTAAGAATTTTCTTCTACTGGGAGAGAATTCTTCCACTAGTGTAGACAGTCAACCGCACAATGGTGGTCAAACCATTCTAATAAAGCGGTAGCAGAAATAACGACGCGGGATGGGCAGCAGTGTCCCGCGATAAAACTACCGCCACTGCGATCGCCAATCCGCCGGCCAAGCGTGGCGATTATGGCATATTCTCCCCTAATGACATATAACACTGTGATGCGCAACTTTGGGGAAGGATTTATCCTACAGTCACACCGCGGTACTCCGCCAAAACTCCATACAAACGCTTAATTTGGTCTCTATTACACAGACATCAATCAGTGACGTGTATTAACACGTGCACCTGTGTGCGTAGCACGTAGAAAATAGGCTACAGTGAACGTTACTCGGCTGGAATGATGAAAAACAAAAACAACCCGAAGTAGATCTCTATGAGGTAACATCGTTTACATGATGCGTCACAGCTCAGGAGACTGCAGTTGTGCATAGTCCTTGACCCCACAATGCGTTGCACCAAACACATATTACGACTTACGACACTTGACGGGCCCCATCCAATTTACACCATTGACTTATTTTGCATTAGCACACTATAGCCGTCTCATAATAATATCTAACATTTAAACGTGCTAAGTACCTATATTTCAGTTTTTGTATAGAGAATTTCATTAACAATATATAGGTAGATCTAGAAAGCGCCAAAAATATTTCTTTGCCGGTCTGTGATGCCTTCAACACCTTCACGCCTGTGTTTCTTCAATAAAATAGGTAATTAACATTTAACATAATATTATTATTCTTATCGCCAGGGACTTGGCGTGAAGATATTTAAAAAAATATATATGCTTACACTCACAGCCCCACAGTAGGTATAAACCTGTGTCGTGGGTGCCGTTCTGTACACATACAACAAATACACAAACACCCAGATCCGAAACAAATATCTGTAGGCCATACATATATTTGTCCCGATGCGAGGATCGAACCCGCGACCCTTCGAATCAAACGGTCATCTCACACCGCTAGACGAACCGGGTCGTCGAAATATATACATAATAATATCTAATATATATACATACATACATACATACGTTTATTATAGGAAGATATTAGATTTTTTCGAGGGGTAACAAAAGACATCCCAGTGACATTGGAACCAGCGACTCTCAGATCAAGCGTCACACACTGCTGGACTAATTGGGTCGTTAACTATATTATTACATACTGCCTAACTTCGCGCCTGTAATCCCCGAAGGGGTGGGCAGAGCTAAAATGCATGCATTCAAGCTTCGCCGGTTACGTTTTGTTTGGCTCATGTAACAGGTGGCGAGCCCGTTGACAAGTCAAATGAGTCATGCTAAGAAATTTCCCGAAACCGGAAAAATCTTAATAGAACCATAGACACACCGCGGACACTCCGCCAAAATTCCATACAAACGCATAATTTGGTCTCTATAACACTGACATCAATCAGTGACGTGTATTTACACGTGCACCTGTATGCGTAGCACGTAGAGCATATCTACCAAACCAAATGTCGCCCATAATAGAGGAGGAGGTTGGGTGAGGCGGGGAAATTGGGCGGGACGTCGAAGTGTCCATTCTATACGTAGTTTTATTACATATTATCTGCTATAGATAAACGATTAGATACACCAAAGATAAGATACACCTTTATATCTGTTAGCCTCGGACCACTTGGGTATCAAACCGTAGGAACGTAGCGTAGAAGTGACCTACTACCACTAAACTACTGAGGTAGTTAGTACCTAAATACTACATTTGCGGAATACCTACAGTTATTTCCACTTCTGTAATTCAATTCAAATCATTTATTGTTTGTCACAGGTAAACGGAAGCAATATGTAATGAATACCAATAATTTCTTCTCTAATGCCGTCCACGGCGAATCAGGTACCTACCTACTTATTTTCGAACGTTTTCTTTGTTTCCGAAGCCTATCTCCTAACAAGTCTCCGTTAACAGTCATTGTCTATCAAACAAAGGCGTTTCCTTTGAACCTTAATAGGTAACAGTTTCTAAAAATCAGGATGTAGGTACCTATGTTTTTATGTAATGAAAGTGGCAAACAAGCATGCAGTTCACATTGATGTTAAGTGATGACTGCAGCCTATAGACACCCATTTCTGGCACAGAGGTAAAATAACTTAGCAGGACATCTACTGATTTTTATTTAGATCTCTACATGCTTGTTTGCCACCTTTTTACGTAAAAATAAAGCAATCATGACACCGGAGAAACTTTAGGACACAATCAGTTTGAATAGAATATAGAACAACCACGGTAGGTGTATCAGGACCGCGATATCTGGCGCTTTACACTCTCCGCCTACTCCGTAAGAGATAAAAAAGTGCATACCTAGCATGAATAACAAAAGTATCGGAAAGTTAACATTATGAATAGATAATATCGACTCTACACAGTCGATACTATCTATTCTATTTTTCTTCTAAGTCTTTTTAAATTTCTCAGAAACATCGAAATAAAAATTCCAATAAAAATCCAGTCCAAAATTGTTTAATAAAACTGCAATTTCAACTGCGATTAACGATGAAAATAGGTAATTTATTTATGCTAAATAACCTAGAAATCTTAAAAAAAACATGTAAGTAGGTAGGTAGTATATAAATAAATAAAAACTGCATGTAGAAGTAGTCTTTGTAGACTAGGTGTATCATTGTACTTTCAACCTTAAAATCTAGGACTACCAACTTCAAGTTGAAGCTTTAAACTTATTTTAAAAGCCTTATAAACTTCAAAAACAACTTCAATACACTACTTCAACTAAATTCAGTAATAAAAATAAGGTAGCTAAGTACCTACTGAGATAAATATAAGTAGATATTTCAAATAATACTTGGAAAATTAAATCCTAAAAGGTAACCATTCTAATTTCAGATTTAAAGTGTTGGAAAGAACTTAATCTTTCCTTTTGTCATGCAAATTTTATACAAATAAGAAATTCGTTCACAATTCCACATTCACCTTCAACTTAAAGTTTACAAATCACGCGAATACTTTAAAGTTTATAGAACCGTATACATTATGCATTGTACGTAATAATTTAGGTACGTGAATGCTATGCAACCGTTAAATTATTTCAATAATTTGAATACCTTCTACTCGTACATTCTATAGCTACATAATTAGATTACTATATTGTGTAAATGAAGTTTGCGAGAGCTCAGTAACTTGACGGCCGGCCGCCATTCCTGGATCACCGCCAAAACAAAGAACAACACTTCGCACCACCGGTGAAAGTGGCGCAGATCGATACCACCCCAGCCTTATAACCTATACTAAACAGCTGATTTCGACCCCGATGCATTTACAACCGATATCGCCACCGACCCGCTCTAGACAATAGAAAATTGCCAATACGAAATAGCGCACTTACATTTTTTCAGTACGCATAGCGAAATGAACGTGACCGATCACCGATAACGGGCTGTGGGATCACCTGTATAATGCGAAGGGGTACTAAAGGTGGAGATGCTGCGTGTCGCTTTTGGCGTGTCGTAGATTAGTGTGATCCCTAGCGGCAGCGGGAGCGCATGCGTGGCGCGGCGGTGGCGCGGCGCGGCGGAGTTGCGCGCGCCCGGCGCGGCGGCGAGTCGGCTGTCACGGGCCACTCCACCACTCCGCCGGCAATCCGATCTCGAGGCACACGCGCGCCCTAGGTTCGCTACGCCAAGCAACGCCGGCCCCTCGCGGCCAGGAGCCCTCCAAGGCGCTTCCGCACCCTACCTAACTCCACACGCCACACCAGCGGGGGCAGACGGACGCCGGCGTTCGCACACGGGGCTCGGCGGACTAAAGGTACGCTCGCTTTCATTACCCACCCGGTGACATGTCCGCCCTGAATAGCTTCTCATTTGCGCGACAATGCCACATTAGTAATGCCGCAAAAAAAAAACTTTGCACCCCTCCAGGGATACGATGCAGCGCATGTTAGGGTTACCGCATTATGACAGGGACACTAGATCGTTTGCCGGCCGTCTGTGAACCGACATACGGTTAATTGACAGTAGGGTATTAGTGTCTGACCTTCCTTCATTACGGCTTCGCATAAAATTTGCAATGTAGCACAATGTCTGTCTGCATCATATGTTATTCTCTTTGTTGTAAGTTTCATGTGCTTATGTGTGATTAACGTGATTCTCACTGCGGGTGCACAGCACATTTATTATAACAATATGTTCTCCTCTTTAAATAAATGGAACATTGTCCATATGTATGAGATGAGATGAAGTTGTAATGCAATACTTATCTTTGAATTTGACTTCACACTAATAAGTCCTAGCAAGGAGCAGGGCAAGCAGAGAGCGTGAAACGCCAGGCATGTCTGTCAATACAATCTTTACACCTTTCAAGCTTCTTGCAGGGGAACTCGCCATATATCATATACATCATCGCCATATGGTCAATTAATAAATAATTGTATTGTTAATGTTTGCATTCATGTACATATAGATATTACATGGGCCAAAAAAAAATCTCGAATCGAGAACTAACACGCGATTCTCGATTCGTCACCGAACATCCGACAACGAACACCCACTGCTTGAATGCATGCATTTAAATTACCTCTGTCTACCCCTTCGGATATTCCAGGCGTGAAGTTTCGTACTTATTGGTACTATCAACTACAACACTACTAAATTTATTTTAAAAATGTAAAGGTCCCTTTCATACATACGGTATCAAAATATAGGTGCGTGTAAATAGTCCAGAGAACAATAAAAAAGGTTAGCCTAAGTACACTCTAAATTATAACGTAGGTACTAGCTGACCCGGCAAACTTCGTCATGCCTCAGAATGAAATAATGTATGGTTTGATAGATACGGACTATTTGTATGGGAAAATAAAATGTGGTTTTTACTGTTTCCCTTCAATTTCTTCATATTTTCTTACCTTTTAAACCTTCCCTGGACTTCCAAAAATCATTCAAAACCAAAATTAGCCAAATCTGTTTAGCCGTTCTCGAGTTTTAGCGAGACTAACGAACAGCAATTGATTTATATATATATAAATCAATTTCTGTTCGTTAGTCTCGTCGTCGCCGTTGTTTTTTCACTGTTACATCTACATTATATATTACTACTAGTGGCCCGCCCCGGCTTTGCCCGTGCTGCTCTACTCCTATTAGTCATAGCGTAATGTAAGCTATCCTATCTCTCAAGTTGGATCGAACTGCACATGGTGTGCGAATTTTATTATAATCGGTTAAGTGGTTTAGAAGTCCATTGAGGACAAACATTGTGACACGAGATTTATATATATTAAGATTCTATATTATATAATATAGATGTAACAGTGAAAAAACAACGGCGTGTACCCCGAGCGTAATTTATGATAAATGATATGATGATACAGCTGCAGATGAAACCAAAAAACCCAAGAACGTCTGGTCATCGACCAAGTTTCATAATTTTTGATTTTTTTGATTTGTTTCCGCATGGATTAGCAGAGTAAAAATTAAAACAATTGAAAAATTGAAAAAACAACCAACTTAAATACGTTTATTTATGAAAATTGTTAGTTCATCGACAATTACATATTTGGCACAGTTAAAGGTTATGTGGAGAAAGCAATGAGCTTGTCACTTATAATATCATTTGAGAAAAAGGGAACAGAAAACCAAAAATTATATTTTCATAGTAGGTATATGAGTATACCGACAACCTCTAACATAAATAAAATAGTTTGTGATCAAAATAATGCTAATTTTAGCTCCAGTGACGGAGCTCTCGGGCGTAGGGACCACCGCATTACCCAATATACTTGCCGCTAAATGGTAGTATTCAGCGCTGTCGTGTTCCGGTCAGGTGGTAATGTATGGCTCTGTAATTTCCGGCACACCTTAGTCCTCAGGAGCGGCAACGCGTCTACATTGAAATCTCTGGTTTCATGTAGATGTTTATATATAGTATTACTTACCATCAATGTGAACTGTATTCTTGTTTGCAACAAACAAATATAATCAAAGATAATAAAGAGTACAATTATTAAGGGAACAGCGACATCTTAACGATATTGTATAAACTGCAAAGTCTATTATATCGGTTGTACAGATATTCATTAGTTATCAATGGATGTCGTTCACCGACCCTAAAGCAGTTAAAAATCAACTACGGAACCCTAAAAAGGGAAAGCAAAATTTGACGCATCGGTGTGGGACTTCAGTAGCTTAGTGGTAAAGCGGCTAGACTGGTAATCCTAAGGTCGCAGGTTCGATTCCTGCCCGAAGTCAAATTTTTCTTTCCGTTTTTTCTTTAATTTCTAAAGTTCACTCGCATGTGTTATTGCGAAAAATAAATAGTACAATAATCAAAGATTTATAAAAAATGTGTTCAGCATTTAAATTCTAAAGAAACTGCATGTCGTTCCAGCGTATAATTTCAATGAATTACCTACGTTCGAATTTCGAGTAATAGGCGACTCTAACAATTAAGCGCTACATTATCCTAAGCCCGTTCTCGATTTTTGCGACCACGTTTACCTTTATTCAAATTAATCTTCCTTTAGTCAAGCTTTACACACGCTTTACTTTCTACACGTTTCACCCTTTCAACAGCCCTACAATAGCCGGCGTGCAACACAATTTGATTCAAACAACACCATTTTACCATACTTGCTGAATAGGATTTCATTCTTTTGCTACCATTTATTTTTTGTTCAGTTGCAATAAAACTAGGCTATTCAGTCAGCTTCCATTCATGCCCGGTATTGATCTCAAAGTCCAAACCACTTCTCTTCAAAGCCAACGTCTTTACTCACTATAATACTAAGTATGCGGTGCAATGCATTATGCATATTTTTCGTTTGTCTTGTACTTAGATAAGAATTTTGATAGTTTTTTTTTAAAATGCGATCTTATCAGGAAGAATAACAGATTGTAAATCTCATACTTACAGATTGTGAATTTTCTACTTAGCTTAAAATGTATGAATAAAAAAAAGTAATAAATTAGGTATTAAGCCATCGTATCGTTGATTGACTTATTTTATAATAGACTAGCGGCCCGCCCCGGCTTCGCGCGGTTGCAATGTTACCTACCCTCTCCTATTCATCTAAGCGTGATGTTGTCCTATATGAGCCTAAAGCCTTCATCGATAAATGGGCTATCTAACACTGAAAGAATGTTTCAAATCGGACCCGAACTTCCTGAGATTAGCGCGTTCAAACAAACAAACAAACAAATTCTTCAGCTTTAAAATATTAGTATAGATATACAGTTAGTATAGATATGTATTATTATCTTTTCGAAAGATTAAAACTGTTTCGTTGGAGGCTATGTCGCAATTGTTTTATTCTTGATACATATCATTTGTTTATTTTTTCGATTCGTATAATGTATATTGATTGATTCGTTTTATGTTTTACTGAAAATTATTCGAATAAACGAAATTAAACAGAATTTGTACATACGACTAGTTAGTGCTTTTATATTATATAATAGCTGTGCCCGCGACTTCGTCCGCGTGAGATTTTATGATTGTTCAGTATCTACCCGGACGAAGTCGTGGACGCAGCTAGTACAAAAGTAGCCTAAGTTACTCCTTATTACATAAGCTATCTGCCAGTGAAAGTCCCTTCAAAATCGGTCCAGCCGTTCCTGAGATTAGCGGGGACAAACAAACAGATAGACAGATAGACAGACAGACAGACAGACAGGCAGGCAGACAAAAACTTTAAAAAATGTTGTCAAAAGCACTAGTCGTATGTACAAATAAAACAAAGTAATTAATTTAATAATGTGAGATAACATAAACGCAACTTTTAAACATAATTCTGCTTATTGATATCGGGAGGTTTGAATCTAGTTCTATTTATTAATGAATTAAACACATAAGTGTATAGAATATTAATTAAACAACAAGGGACTGTCACGAAAATTTATAAAACGAATGGAACATTTTATATTTATCAAAACCCATAAAATGTATGATCAAATAACTGATACCAAGTTGACTACGTAATTTTTCGTATTCTTAACCGTATCATTTTTATTAATCATGTTAATAATAACTTTTGTACTCATAGAAAACCTTTTATTCATGGAAAACAATGATAAGTTATTAACATTGAACTGAACTAGAACAAAAGTTAATTGGTAAATATACTGTTACGGTTAAAACAATTTTTTTTATCAATAATGTATTCAAGCATAAATAAATATAACTACGTTAAGAAAAACCGACTTCAAAACTGAAAAGTAAAAAATAATTAAGATTTAATTGTAATTGTATACTACCTATTATTTATATGTGCTATTTACTATTAGGTTTGAAGTCGGTGCAAAGCTTTAAACAAATAATTATATTTTAATTACATAAATATGAATACGAGCCATTGATATACGGTTTTTTGTATGTCTGTCCGTCCGCGGTTTAGCGCAAAAACTATTGGTACTAGACACTTGAAATTTGGCACCTTAATCACGCCGACAAAGTGGTAGAATAAAAACATGAAAAATGAAATTATTTAGGGTACCTCCCGTACATGTAACGCGCTAAAAAAAATTTTTTTTTTCTATATAGTGTGGGATATCGTTGGATAGGTCTCTCAAAAATGTTAGGGGTGTCCAAATATAATTTTACGATTCAGTTAACTGTTCGTAACTTATTAAGCTTTAAAGTGCCAATTTTCGTTAGAGTCAAGTGTCGCCTCCTCTTAGATATCCTCATAATGATGTACCAAATAAAGTCAAATTGATGTCAATTTTTATAGCTTACAAGGTGATGCAACCAGGAGACGAAGCGGACCGAGATGGTTCAAGTGGTCCTTCAACAAACTTGATGCATATAAGAACTCTCTATAGAGGCGACCTAACTAATCTACTTAAGGGGATAATAATTACGCTTAACTATTGAATACTGTTAGTCAATTCTTAATTTGTAATAAGTAGAGTTTTATTAGAACATTGTATTATAAATATCGGTGGTAGAGTCCAAGCATAGGAATTGGACGGCTGGTGCCTAGTAGTGGTCATTTTAGCTGGTAACTTAATCAATTTATATAAACGTCATAATTAAAGTTTATTTCAATAGAGCGGTGGTCAATGCAATAACGCAAGATGGGCTTACAATTACTACCACTGCCATTAGAGGAGTCTTTGACCACTGCGATCACCAATCCGCATACCAAGCGTGGCGATTATGGCAGGTCCATAAGGGTATGGTCCGGCAGAAGACATCTTTCGGTTGAAATGATGATGATGATGAAGATGATGACTACCAAGTTTCTGTTGATGAGATGAGATGTAGGGCGGTGCTCATCTTAGGGATGAGTCTATCATTTCCTGTGTAAATCTCTTTGCATCCGTTTCAACTGTTTGACAGATAGATGCGTTTTATGTTGACGTAGTATTATCTTAAGGAGCGTTTTCTCGTCAAACATCCCGCAGTCCTTAAAGACGAAAGTCTTTAACCAGTGTGTTTTACCGGTGACGGATGACCTACGGTGGCGAGACGTGGTCTCTCACTATGGGTCTCGTACGAAAGCTCGGCGTTTCCCTACTGGATCGAATCAGACATGAAGAAATCCGTAGGTGAACGAAAGTCGCTGAGATAGCCAATCAGATCTCGAAGCTGAAGTGGCAATAGGAAGGGCACATAGCTCCGAGAGAACCGATAGCCGCTGAGGCAGAAAGGTTCTCGAGTGCAGACCACGTATCGACAAGCGCAGCGTGGGACGTCCACCTGCAAGATGGACCGACGACCTAGTCAAGGCTGCAGGTACCCGCTGGATGCACGTCGCTTCCGATAGGTCGGCATGGAAGTCATTGGTGGAGGCCTATGTTCAGCAGTGGACGTCCTATGGCTGATATGATGATGATGAGTATTATCTAAATATGTACATAAAATTGAGAAAAACTATTCATCTTTATTTTTTAATACAAGCACAGTCTAAAGAAAACATACGTGATACAAGCCTATACATTTGTTGAAAACGTTCATATGTTTTGTTCACCGTTAGGATGAGTCTATCATTTCCTGTGTTCCATCCGTTTCAACTGTTTAGACAGATAGATGCATTTTATGCTGACGTAGTATAATTTTGTAGCATTATTGTTCTTGCAAACTCAAACCGTAGACTGCTACGCCCACGTAGCAACTGTGTAATATAATATATAATATTTAGTGCAAAGTAGCACTTATTAGCCAGTACAAGCAAAATCAGCTGCAATAGAGCATAACAATATTTATAATCCTGTGATAGTTCTAAATTTTCTCCGGAATTGATGCTACTCAGCTTTTTATTTTATTTTACTGGTTCTTTTACTGTATTTCGCGCATCGGTGTGAGACTTCGGTAGCTTAGTGGTAAAGCGGCTGGACTGGTTATCCTGAGGTCGCAGGTCACGAGTCTCTCCACTTTTTAGGGGGAGCCCTGGAACTTACTTCACCACGCTGCTCCAATTGCTGGATATATGGGTTAGTGGCCAACCCGCTGTCGGATGTTTTCAAACCGCCCATAAGGCATCCGACAAGGTTTAACTTTTGATGACTGCTATCTATTTATAGTAACCGGGACCGGGACGGCTCAATGAGCCCACCGAAGCATGGAAAAGCGCATTTTAATTTGCTACTAGCGGTCACCCATCACACACCTAACGGCGCCCGTATCGACACCGTACAACCGAGTAGATCGCTTGCGATCTACAGCAGCCGCAGGGCCATGCGCGCTTGTAGGGTTACTATAAATTAATTATACGCATTAAGTAGTTTAAGTGTACGTTTCATGTACATGTAACTTTTTTAACTTGCAACATAAGTCGCAATCACTTATTTAAATCTTATTATTATAATCAGTTGTTCATGTTTCACTTTGGCTTCAGCTAAAAGCTCTAATTAAAAACAGTGGTCTAACCACTGCTTTTATCGAGAGAAATTAAAACGTTGCAGATATTTTCAAAGCGCTACTGAAGTTCCTTATTCAAATGTAATGACCCTTTCACTTCAGCTGTCATTACATTACATTTTTATAAGAGCTAGCTAAATTTTACCCAACGTAGTTTTTTTACAGATCCTAAAAATTAATAATAATTTAGAAAGCTAGATAGTTTAGATATTGCCAATGCAATATTATTAGAGCACGTCTCTTTTTTGGATTTCATCTGCTCGATTGCTGGTGAGAATTTAAACACATATGACTACTTTAACAGGATTTTGCGATCCTCTTACCAACGAAAAAGAGATAAGTATTTTCATGTGAAAAGGCCGTAAGCCGTAAACGCCCACAGTTATTATTTGAGCAGGTCCGCATACAATATTCTTTTGTTTGTGAAGTGATGTAATACAAAGGTGTACCCATTGTTGAAGCTAAGTAGGGGCTTTGTTTAAATAACCTATCTACTTGTAGCCGCCTTTATTTCAAGTCTGCAAGCTACAATTCGGTCGTTTTCAGGTGCGCAGATGTTCACAATCTTGTCTTTGGTACTTAAGCGCGTGGTTTTATACAAAATTTGGAATTTGCCATCTAACTGGAACACAGTCTTGTACGCACTACCATTTACCAACAGTTGAATCAAAGAGTATACAAATACTAGTTGAATAAGCAGGGTCCGTATAATGACGTCTTAGCCTGTCAAGTCACGACACAAATATGGAAATTGATTTTCAATTGTGTCTAGCCGCGATTTAATTCAGACGATGCTAAAATTATGTAAGTATATACATACTTTTGTTATAATTAGGTTAGGGAAAAAGTTTCTTCGCATTTTTTTTTTTTAATAATGTATGTACCATTTTGTTCGATAACCTTTTGCCATCTTGTAGGTAGGGACATGATCCCATTGCTATAAAACTTTTGAGACTTCTCATCAAAATACCGCAACAAGTGGATTTGGCAGTCCTCTCGCGATGTTAACCTAACATTGCATAAAGAATTCTGAAGAGACCGAAACAGGTGGAAATCTGAAGGTGCAAGGTCAGGACTATACGGCGGATGCATTAACACCTCCCAGCCAAACTCTCTTAATTTTTGCTGAGTGGCTATAGATGTGTGAGGTCTAGGTCTAGCTAGGTCGTTATCATGATGAAACACCACACCCCTTCTGTTGATCAATTCCGGCCGCTTTCTCTCAACTTCTTGCTTTAATCTCATCAGTTGTTCGCAGTAGAGTTCGAAATCGATAGTTCTGCCTTGTGGTAATAGCTCATAATGAATAATGCCCTTCCAATCCCACCACACACACAACATCACCTTATTGCGAGTTAACCCGGGTTTCGCCACAGTCTGTGAACTTTGACCACGACCTTTTTCGCACGTTCTTGTCGTACGTGATACCCTTTTCATCACCAGTTATCAGCTTCTTCAAAAATGATTCGGTTTCATTACGTCGTAATAAAGAATCACAAATGAGTACACGGTTCATTAGGTTTCTTTCAGTGAGCTCGTGAGGTACCCAAATATCGAGCTTTTTTTGTACCCAGCTTTTTTCAAATGCGCCAAAACTGTTTTGTGATCAATTCTCAGTTCTTCAGCTACGTCGTAATTACTGATATGTCGATTTTGCTCCACTTTTTCAAAAATGGCATCCATTTTATCCATAATAGGGCGTCCAGAGCGAGGTGCATCTTTGACATCAACATTTCCGGATTGAAAACGCTTAATCCAAATTTGTGCTACTCTCACAGACACTGCACTAAGTCCAAAAACATCGCAAATTTTTTTCGCGGCTTGCGTTGCATTTTTACCTTTTTTGTAGTATAATTTTAAAATGTATCGAATTTCTTCATTAGATTCACTCATCTTGACAGTACGAAAAACAAATGAAAATCACACATTTGCCTAATTTGAATTTGGAATTATGTTCTTTAAAATTTTAACTTTCAATAATACCAAAACCAGCCAGATACAAATACTACAGCCAAAGAGATTTTGTTACAAGTTCATACATACTATAATGCGAAAAGACTTTTTCCCCAACCTATTATATATATACTTTGTTATATATGTTATATATTTACTTTTTACTTATATGACATTGCGCATGAGGAAACGAGACGAAGCTAATATAACAATTCCGTTTAACGATTCGGTTTATATATTCGCAAATTTATCACTTTAAAGGTATCCCATATTGCAGTAATAAATAGTTGTTCTTGAACCAAGCACTAGTAGTAGAGCTCCGTCGGAAGGCAGAGAAGTCCAAAAAGCAACCGTAATACGAGTAGATACAAGGCCCTGTAATCGCCAGTACGAAGACCTTTAGACCTAAGGAGTGACTACGATGCTCATTGAGAGTTCGATTTGTATATTAAGTTATAAAACTATGCTTAATATAAACTCTATGCCCTATAAAGAGATGCTAGAATTGATGGAGGTATTCAGACATTACAGAATATGTAAGATATTCCCATATCTTACATATTCTGTAAGATATGGGAATATCTTACAGAATCTGACGCGCTTGAGTAAATACAAAAATGCCCTCTTGGGCTTTCTTACTAACATAATTACTTATATCAATTTTATCATGTTTTATTATTTATTTATTGTAATATTTATTTTTCGCAATAACACATGCGAGTAAACTTTGGAAATTAATGATAAAACGGAAAGAAAAATTTGACTTCGGGCAGGAATCGAACCTACGACCTCAGGATAACCAGTCCAGCCGCTTTACCACTAAGCTACCGAAATATTTATTTATACTTTCTTGCTGACATTCTTTCTTGCAGACTTCATGCTACATAGCATGAAGTCCGAAACGTAAGAGCATAAACGTAGCATTTTCAACCAGTCAACTTTGGGGTGGTCTTGAGAAAAAAATTGTTGGTGCATTGAGAATGAAGTGATAAAATAACAGATTTATTATATAACCATAATGACATATATGATGTAATAAAATTCAATGTAAAATTACCCAAAACTTAACTATAGATACAGGTTCAGCATGTCTAACATGTCTAGAGCAAGTATATGTAACTCAGAACATAATATACGTTAGTCAACTCAACACGTAACCTGGGGACTGAGCCTGGGTTGCACCACGATATTTGTTAAAGTTATTCTAACATTTCACAACCTTCTCTAAGAAGACATATACAATATTTTGGTTGAATGTGTTCGGGGTGAGACTCATCGCAGGGCTTCATTAGAAATAGGACATTGCAACAGTGTCCTGGCAGATCCTACTACGGATGACGCCAGAATACTGTTGCAACTATGTATATCAATTGTCAATGAGCTAATGTTGTTTAATATATATTTTTTAAATTAAGAATGTTATTCATGTGAACGTATAGAGCGTCATGGTCTTTGACCAAGCTCTTTAAACGGAGAATTAAAAAAAAACCTTCTCTAACTTAAAGATATGTGTTAAAGTAAGAAAGTAGGGGTTTTGGCGGGAACCTTGAAAGAGGCGTATGGTGCTCTTATTTTATTTAATTTTCTTGGTGTATTTTAAAGTTATATTGAATAAAGTTGGTGGCATTTTGTTTGATATAGGTTTATTACAGTGCCCGTGTATAGTGAAATAGAATAACAGTGCGAAAACACGACCTTTCAGGTTGCCTCCAAAACTTCATTGTAAATGTTCTGGTAAAGTAGCCATCGCTTTACTCGACTTAACTTGACTGTAACTCACTTGACTGACATATTATACTTGATAACTTATATACTTGATACTTACATATTATACTTGATATTATACTTACTTAAACGCTGCTTAAATAAATACGAAATATCGTTTTACTTGACACTGGCAATATGCGTAATAGCGATGCCATAATAACAAAAAAAAAAAAAAAAAAGTAAGAAAGTAAGAGAGGGATGGAGGGGTTTTGGCGGGAACCTTGAAAGAGGCGTATGGTGCTCTTATTTTATTTCATTTTTTTGGTGTATTTTTAAGTTATATTGAATAAAGTTGGTGGCATTTTGTTTGATATAGGTTTATTACAGTGCCGGTGTAAAGTGAAATAGAATAACAGTGCGAAAACACGACCTTTCAGGTTGCCTCCAAAACTTCATTGTAAATGTTCTGGTAAAGTAGCCATCGCTTTACTCGAATAACTTGACTGTAACTCACTTGACTGACATATTATACTTGATAACTTATATACTTGATACTTACATATTATACTTGATGACTATATTATACTAACTTTTACGGTGCTTAAATAAATACGAAAATATCGTTTTACTTGACACTGGCAATATGCGTAATAGCGATGCCATAATAACAAAAAAAAAAAGAGAGGAATGTGAAAACTTGTAACTTAACAACTTAACAACTTGTTAACTGGTGGTAGAGCTCCAGTGACGGAGCTCGCGGGCGAAGGCACCACCGCATTACCTAATATACTTGCCGCTAAATGGTAGTGTTCAGCACTATCGTGTTCCGGTCAGGTGGTAATGTACGGCCCTGTAATTTCCGGCACAGTGGCATAACACCTTAGGCCTCAGGAGTGGCAACGCATCTGCATTATGACCTTGGTCTTTGTGTAAGTGTCTATAGGCTGCAGTCATCACTTAACATCAATGTGAACTGCATGCTTGTTTGCCACTTCCATAACATAAAGAAAAAAAAAAAAAACTTTAACAAATATCGTGGTGCAACCCAGTCTAAGTTTGTGCATGCATGTCATGTCTATTGTGCGCTCTATTTAGCTACGATTGACGTAACTGCATAATGTTTGCAAGAATTATGGTATGGCTAAGGTCACGTTTTGGTATACCAGGTACACGAACAAATATACATTTTTTTTTTTTTAATGTAATGGAAGTGGTAAACAAGCATGCAGTTCACATTGATGTTAAGTGATGACTGCAGCCTATAGACACCCACACAAAGACCGAGGTCAAAATGCAGATGCGTTACCACTCCTGAGGCCTAAGGTCTTATGCCTCTGTGCCGGAAATTACAGGGCCGTACATTACTACCTGACCGGAACACGATAGTGTTGAACACTACCATTTAGCGGCAAGTATATTAGGTAATGCGGTGGTGCCTACGCCCGCGAGCTCCGTCACTGGAGCTCTACCACCAGTAATAAGTCACCAATAGATTTGAATAAACGTTACTTCACGCCTTTATTCTCTTAAGGGGTTGGTAGAGGCAAATGCAAATATTCAAGCATACTCGTACATGCAAATACCCATGTTTCACCGATTACCTTTTGACTCGTCTAACAGGTGGAGCCTATTGTTGTCACCGGTTACATAACCAAACTCCGGGGTTTGCTTCCAAAAAATTAAAAACCCAATAGCACCCCTTGGTGTCGTGATCATTGATCAAGGTATATTATCCTTTATTGCTTAATAGGATAATGGAATAAGCCCCAACCCGGGGATTGAACCCAGGACCACAACGTAGAAGTAAACATTATTGTTATAACATGCATTGTTTTAAATTCATTCACCAATCAATCAAGTTTATCTTGAAAACGGTCAATCAGCCTTAAGTTAACTAAAACTTCAACAAAGTAACTGCTAAAATCAAGTGTTTTCATTGTAATTGTGCCACTTCAAATATATTTTCTTTGAGCCGTAAATAACAAAATCGTTGAAAATGTATACTGGTGGTAGAGCTCCAGTGACTTAGCTCGCGGGCGTAGGCACCACCGCATTACCTAACATACTTTCCGCTAAATGGTACTGTTCAGCACTATCGTGTTCCGGTACGGCCCTGTAATTTCCGTCACAGAGGCATAATACATTAGGCCGCAGGAGTAGTAACGCATCTGCATTTTGGTCTTTGTGTAAGTGTCTCTCGGCTACAGTCATCACTTAACATCAATCTGAACTGCATGCTTGTTTACCACTTTCAATAACATTTTAAAAAATCACGTCTGTACCCTATTTGTATAATAATAAAGACTAACGTGCAATGTTTTTGGAACACCGGCAACTTCTGAAGCTTAAAATAATATATATAAAGCTTAAAATCGATCTCCGTTACTGGAGCTTTGCTAGACAAGCTATACTCGTATAATATATTTTGTTACAGTTTTCAAATATTTTCGCTATCATTTCAGCAATCCTTCTTTAAATATTATCTTGTAAGGTATTCGCCTTTACCCGCGGGCAAAAGTGAACGAAACATAAAATAGGGTTTAAAATATCTCTACATTTCGTTTAAAAGTGAATGTCAAAAATATATCGCTTTATAAAATATATCAAAAACGCGAAAAAAGTTACTAAAAATATGTACCGTTACTAAAACCTGTCACTTTTAGGACATATTAAGTTAAAAAGAGCATGAAAAATTGTCACATTGAAAGTTTCGTCTCTACAAAAGCATAGTAGGTAGGTACAGTCGGAGAACTCTCCGCTTACCTAACAAAATTAATCAAATAAGCATTTATTACTTCCGAATAAATGCTTATGCTCTGCTTACCCCGTTAGGGACCTGGCGTGAAGATATATACATACTTCCAAATAAGGTGCCCACGTGGTCAAGCGGCCGGTTCCCTGATAGCACATCAATAAAAATACAATCAAGAGTTTCTACAAATAGATTACATAGGTATTGACTTAATTATATAATTACTATGCAAGCCATGTATCGTCTAGGTACCAACAGCCGACATGTTTTGATTATTTTAATGCGTAGTAAAAATTAAAATCCTTATAATATTCTAGGAACCCGCGAGTTTATTTTGAATGCCTTAGCTTCAGTTACTCCTTATTACATACATAAGCTATGTGCCAGTGAAATTACCGTCGAAATCGGTCCAGCCGTTCCTGAGATTAACCCCAACAAACAGACAAACGGACAAACAGGCAAAAAATGTTGTTTTGGTATATGTACCTACCGTGTACATATGCATTTAGTAAAAAGCGGATATTTTTTTATTGCAAACCAATACTCCAATTTTATTTAATTGTATAGATAGTAAAAATGAAGATTGTAATTGCCAACTTGAAGATAAGTATGCCTGCCACTACATTAGATTTTGGTTTAAACGATAGCAATAATGAGATAGTAAGAGCCCGTGAGTGTCGCTATCTTCACGAAATTAATTAATAATAATAATTAATTCCCACGCTCGCAGACTGCCCTCTTAAGTATTGCTTAAATTGAATACGTGTCATTATCATTACGTGTCATAAATATTGCATCATAAATGTACTACTGTGTTCTTCATTGAAAAAATGTTTAGAAGACCCGAATAAATTAAGTCTATATTGATGTAAGTAACTTAATTTTGCATCGGAACAAAGTTGCGTTACACATCCGGCTGCCGCGTCTATATCTACGCGTAAATATCTGTTTTTACCCTTTATCACAGAACACTTTGCATCACCTTCGTGACCTTAATTTTGCATGTCTTTTCACTAGTTCACTTCTGGTAGAATTCTAGAGTCGCAGCTCGAGTGTGTAATAAAATAGTAATGAATTGCTATTCGCACCTCTGCACCCCCGCGCTACACTCTTACAATCATTTCACTAAACTTAATCCAGTATCATAACTATATGCACATGAACCATATCATTTTTTTTTTGAAGTGGCAAATAAGCATGCAGTTCACATTGATGTTAAGTGATGACTGCAGCCTATAGACACCCACACAAAGACCAAGGTCAAAATGCAGATGCGTTACCACTCCTGAGGCCTAAGGTGTTGTGCCTCTGTGCCGGAAATTACAGGGCCGTACATTACCACCTGACCGGAACACGATAGTGCTGAACACTACCATTTAGCGGCAAGTATATTAGGTAATGCGGTGGTGCCTACGCCCGCGAGTTCCGTCACTGGAGCTCTATCACCAGTATCATAATTACATTCCTAGTAAGATAGTAGTGAATTACTTTTATATGACTATGTTCCGGTATATAATTATATTCCTAGAGATATAACCTATCTTACTGCGACATATGCATCACTGCATTACGTAATCTATCTGCCGCATATAATTGAAGTTTAGTATGTTGTGCTTTTCTACTGTTGTGAGGAAACACCATTTTTATTCCGGTGTTTTAAAAATATTTTAAATACCAGGAAATGTTTTTAAAGTGCTTTAGATCTTAGAAATATTTCTAAGATGTTTTTTAATTTTTTGTGTACAAATCAGTGTATGGAATTTGCCATGATTCTTTAATTTCTTTACGTAAAAATAACAACCTAAACAATAATAAAGACAGAAATTCCACATTAATGGAGACGTAGGTACAACAAGTTCCATAAAAAAGGGCACGCAGGTATATGACATTGATATAACTGACGCATTGCGTCGATACACTCAGACGGGCAGCCGTTTTTATCTCTCTATGTTTTCTCGACACATTCATAATTTATCATGTTCTATTGATATGGATTTACGCTTATATACTCCAAGAGGGTGTATAGGCTATAGTACATAGGCATATAAACCCACCCGTTATATTTTGAATCCAATCATTTCGCACGACGATTATCACACTGTGGCTGGAAGGCGTATTAAACGAATAAACCGGAAGTAAGCAGCAATTGACGACCCGATTAGTCCAGCGGTGTGGAATGACCGTTTGATTCGAAGGGTCGCGGGTTCGATCCCCGCACCGGGACAAATATTTGTATGGCCTACAAATATTTGTTTCGGGTCTGGGTGTTTGAGTATGTGTTGTATGTGTACAACGGCACCCACGACACAGGTTTATACCTACTATGGGGCTGTGAGTGTAAGCGTATTTTATTTTATTTATTTTAGTTTGACTGCTCCTACAAAAAATAATTCGTGCAACCATAGACTCAGGTATTATTCAGTACATTTATTATGGAAAACGCAAAGACATTTTTGTCGACTTTTTAATTGATGCCAAATATCACATAATTCCTAGCCAGCCCGAAGCCAAAAAGCGACCGCGGCTATTTAAATGTATAATTAATTTCGTCGCTTTCAATAAACTTTTATAGTACAAAGTAACGACTTTGTACGGCTGCCCTATTAATTACGTAAATACTTATGGTGAGATTCACAGACCGCACTACGACTACTTTGAGCAAAGTGTGCTTAGAACTGTCAGTTTAGTATGGGTTTTGACAGTTCAAAGGCGTACTTTGCTCAAAGTAAAGTCGTAGTGCAGTCTATGAATCTCACCATTAGACTTTTTGCTCTCTATAGGGGTAGACGTAAATAAGCAACAATATTTAATTACTAGCTGTGTCCGCGACTTTGTCCGCGTGAGAATTTATCGTTGTTCAGTATCTACCCGGACGAAGTCGTGGCCGCAGCTAGAATAAAAGTAACCTAAGTTACTCCTTATTACATAAGCTATCTGCCAGTGAAAGTCCTATCAAAACCGGTCCAACCGTTCCCGAGATTAGCCCCAACAAACAGACAGACAAAAATAGTAAAAAATGTTGTTTTGGTATATATACCGTTTATACAAAATATATGCATGTAGTAAAATTTAGCGGGTTTTTTTTTTTTTTTTTTTTTTTTTTATGTTATGGAAGTGGCAAACAAGCATGCAGTTCACATTGATGTTAAGTGATGACTGCAGCCTATAGACACCCACACAAAGACCAAGGTCAAAATGCAGATGCGTTACCACTCCTGAGGCCTAAGGTGTTATGCCTCTGTGCCGGAAATTACAGGGCCGTACATTACCACCTGACCGGAACACGATAGTGCTGAACACTACCATTTAGCGGCAAGTATATTAGGTAATGCGGTGGTGCCTACGCCCGCGAGCTCCGTCACTGGAGCTCTACCAAAAATACCGGTTATTTTTATATTACAAACAAACACTCCAATTTTATTTATTTGTATAGTTTTCCTCCAACATTTTCTTTAAAGTCCATCCGAGTGGACAAAAAATCTTAAACTACGTCTAATTAGGTCATAACGTTGACTTCTACCCTTACGACCTACTCGCATTTTAACGTTGAAGTACATACCTAAGTCAGTTTTATTCGTAAACTAAGTTATAATTAAATCAGGAATCTCATTTCTTGCTGCTGCCGCACAAAATTGTTAATTTTTTCGCTTATACAGACTCAAGGCAACAGTAGCTGGGTGTCGCATAAAAATATTATATTTTAATATCGGGGTCTAAACCACAATAGAACTATAGTGGCGTATATAATAACTGCTAAATAAAAACTGTTTTCGTAAGAATAAAAAAAACATCAATAAAATAAAATACGTACAGCCCCAGACCAGGTATAAACCTGTCGTGGGTGTCGTTGTACACACACAACACATACGCAAGCACCCAAACCCGAAACAAATATTGTAGGTCATACAAATATTTGTCCCAATACAGGTATCGAACCCGTGAGCCTCGGTTCAATTCAAACGGTCGTCACACACCGCTAGACCATCTAGCTCGTCAATGCCATCTGATTCCTACAATATATATATACTGTATTATTATATTATTTTTGCAATAACACATGCTAGTAAATTTGTTTTTTTTTAAATAGAAGCAAAAAAATTTTTTTTAGGCGATACTCGAAGTCGCGTCCGTTGGGAATCTAGTCCAGCAGCTCTTCCAACTGAGCTACCGAAGTTCACACCCGATTTGTCAAATCTTTCCTTCACATTTATTGCATTGCTTTATGGTGCATGGTACTATTGCCAACAATGCTAGTTTGCTAGTTAGGCAACGAAAAATTAAAAAAATAAAATAAGTTACTCTCTACTAATTGTGTTCCGGTCAGGTGGTAAAGATTATTTCCGGCACAAAGGTATAACAACAATACGTAAACTTCAGGAGTCGCTATACATTTACTTTGGAGTCTCTGGTTATATTATGTAGATATTTATAGGCTACAGAATTCAGTTAAAATCGCAACTAACATTAAGAAATGTTAATTGTTTTATATTATTTCGCATTAACACATGCTTGTGAAATATATTTTATTTTAAAAAAAAATGGAAAGAAAAATTTGACTTCAGGCAAGACTCGAATTCGAAAAAAAAAAAAAAGTCTATTATATCTGTTGCCTAACTAGCATGGTTGGCAATAGATGGCGCTGCTGCTACCATAAAGCAATGCAATAAATGTGAAGGAAAGATTTGACAAATCGGGCAGGACTTCAGTAGCTCAATTGGAAGAGCGGCTGGACTAGATTCTCAGTAGGCCGCGAGTTCGAGTCTCGCCTGAAGACAAATTTTTCTTTCCATTTTTCTTTAAAATAAAATATTAAGAAATGTTTCTGACACAGACCTAAATAAGAAAGTGATACAATCGCATTAGTCTGATAACAGCAACGATGTTAGGCAGCACAATGCAATGTTTATCAAACTAGTCGAAAGCAACGTTTTGTATGAATGTTTCATGACAATGTCGCCGGCTGTCGGCGGACACCATAGTTCTACAAGCCTTACAAGCTTCAAGATGTTCGTTCGGAGACTGCGCGACTCTACTGCTTGCAACAACTGCTTAAATTATGACGCTTAATTTACCTGGGCGTTTTACAATTTACCTTTACTTTTTCACTAACAAACGGTAGCAAGAAACTATTGCGATGATTGGGTCTTGGGTTCGATTTTTCATTTTTTCAAACTTTTCCAATACCACCCTTAAAATTAAGTAATGTGTGCGAAGACTGAATAGACTCGCCACCTATTCCATGGAATAAATGACATACGACGAAGAGAACTGTTCCCCACTGCGGTCCGAATCGATCTAATACAAAAAAAAGAGCACTTTTTTGTGCAGCACTGTTGTTAGGGCAAATCATACTGCAGTTCGAAACGTTCCAGATGCGAAACCATTTAAGACACTATTCAAACTACATATTTTACTGTAGATAGAGAATATGGACACACATTCGATGTCCCATCCGATTACCTCGCCTCACCCAACCTCCTCCTCTCTTATGGGCGACGTTTGGTATTCTCTACGTGCTACGCACACATGTGCACGTGTAAATACACGTTACTGATTGATGTCTGTGAAATAGAGACCAAAATAAGCGTTTGTATGGAATTTTGGCGGAGTGTCCGCGGTGTGGTGTAGATTTCAGCTTCAAGCAGACTACAGGCGTAAAGTTTTAAAACTAATATTAACAAGTGTTTCTGACACAGATCTAAATAGGACTGTAGAACTTTCTACAGTCGTATCAGTCTAGATAGCAGCTATGATGTTACGCAGCACAATGCAATGATTACTAGCCTAGTTGGAAGCAACGTTTTGTATCAATGTTTGATGAGAATGTCGCCTGACGTCCGTCGACAGCCAAAGGTGCCCACTTGCAACATCTGCATAAATTATGACGCTTGAGCATTTTACAATAATAATTTACCTTTACTTTTGTTTTTAAGATTTATCGTTATTGATAGCCTCAGTAGTCTGTTAAGCGGTAGCAGGCAATTACTTTGATGAATTCGATTCTCGGAAAAAGAAAATAGATTTTCCAATTTTTCCAATGTTAACCAGTTTCTCCGCTGATGTTCGGTATTGTGCCCGGAGATTTCAGGCTCGCCGTTCATTACATCATAAAAAGTAACTGGCTAATCATGGGTTTTCGAATGTATGCATTTACCTGTGCTCAGCCCTTCGAGGTATGCAGATGTGAAGTTACGTTATTGATAATTATAGAAAGAAAGTAAGAAATAGTTTATAGAAAATGTAGACTACTGTTAAATGGCAGCTTACCATCAAATTCTGGTTTATCTATATATATAAAAATCTATTGCTGGTCGTTAGTCTCGCTAAAACTTGAGAACGGCTGGACCGATTTGGTCAACTTTAATTTTGAATTATTTCTTCTTTGTTTCTGGAAATTAATTTCCAGGGAAGGTTTAAAAAGTAAGAAAATATGAAGAAATTCAAGGGAAATAGTAAAAACCACAATTTTATTATTTTCCCATACAAATAGTCCGTATCTATCAAACCTTAGACACATTATTTCATTCTTTGGCAATACGAAGTTTGCCGGGTCAGCTAGTCTTTTATAAATAACAGAAATTTGATGAAGAAAGTTTATAGATTTTGCTGATGCTACGTAGAGTTTCAGTCTCGGTGCTCAAGGCACCATCGCATTATATGATCTATCTGAAGCCATAATACGCTAAATGGAAACATTTCTTCGTGTTCCGGTTAGATGATAATGTATGACCTCGATATAACAATCATGCAGGCAAAACAATTTAGGCTTAGCGGTGGCAATGCATTTGCATGTTGGTCTGCGATTTTTATGAAGATAATAATATACTCGTATAATAACTATCAATGTAAGCAATATTTTTGTGATCTTCATCTCATAACATAATTAAAGCTGTTCTCATTCCCTTCTCCCTACCATTCTTCTTCTGTCATCGTAAATTACCTACACAATACAATTTGAATTCTGTCCAATATTTTATTTAACCCTCATATGTTTTAATGTTTATTGAAACTTACTTGGCTTCAAGTTCAATTGAACCTGGCAACTTTACTTGGCACCGACGTTGTACGCTCGCCAAATCTATATTTGTCCTACTCTTACTCTAAAAGAATGAAGTTGATACTTGGTTTTAAGTTACTATTTATTTACAGATATGTAAAGGTACCAGAAAGTTGGTCCATTCGGTAGCGAATCTTATTATATAAATAGAGTTAGCTCTGGTATCCTCTTGTTTTGTTTAGACTTGGAACCATCCAACCCATATGCTCCATACAAATTCCAAATTTATTTGAACAATACATTGTGCACATTCGGTCCATTCGCAAAAACTATTTTTTTTTTTTCCAGACACAATTATTCACCTTTTACCACTTTAGCAAACGCCGTGCATCCCAAACACTACTTGACGATAATGTTGTGTAAATGCATTGATAATATAATAAATATGTTACTTTTGTGCATAGACATTTTATGAGGATACGTACAGTTAGGAAACTCGCCGCTTATCCAAACCGCGTAAGTTGCCCATGTGATCGAGCAGCCAGTTCCCTAATAGTAGTAATGTGAACTTCATGTTTGTTTGTCACTTTTATGACAGCAATAAACTTAACTACTACGCTGTGTACTGGATTCAATTCCCGGATCGGCGGCCATCAGAGACAACGATGTAAATCCTTTATCTCCGGTTCTATGAAGATTTTTCAATTTTCTGGATGTTTCCCAGTACCTCAGAGTTTGAAATGTGCTCGGAGATGTCAACAGGCTCGCCACCTGTGACATGGGCCGAAAGCATAACCAGCGAATCGAGGGAGTTTGCATGTATACTTAAACGCACGTATTTACCTCTGCCTACCTCTTCGGGGATTATAGACGTGAAAATAAGTTAGTTTATCAAAACATTTAAATGCAAAACAAATTATGAGGAACGATCGATCGAGAAGCTCGGATACTGCAGTGATTCCGCAGACCGGAGGGCGTCGGGTGGCTGTACGCTTCACACGCAAACTCACACCACCCAACACTCAGGGTTGTCAACTTTTATCAAAAAAAATTGTAAAATATATTAGTAATCGATCTCACAGTTTACACTATTTAAATGCAAATAACAACCATGATGAGTCGATCAAAGAGTTGATGACTTTTTGTCCTATTTGTATAAGCGCAAGCCCCTCCGCCCGCCACCTTATACAGATTTTTCGTCGATTATAATCCATTTAAAAACACTTTAGTAACCAAACAATGGCAGTCAAACTATTCCAATATAGCGGTAGTAAATATAACAACGCGAGATGGGCAGCATCGTCCTGCGATAAAAACTACAGCTACTGCGATCGACTGCAAGCGTGGCGATTATGGCATATTTTTCCCTAATGACGCATATCACTGTTGTAGGCATATTTGGGGAAGGCTTTGTCCAACAGTGGACGGCTTTCGGCTGGAGTGATAATGATGATGACGAAAGATTTATATTTCCTTATTTTATTTTTCTGATTACTGAAATGACAACCCTACCAACACCAAATAATTTTATAGCTTGCATAGACCTAACTTTGTTAGCCTGGCTTCCAAACTCAAACAAAACGGGTTGACGAGCGCGGACTCAATTTGGGACTTCAATTTTTAATGCATGTCGTTTTATCGAGTTATGTGATACAGAATAAAGAAATGCCTAGAGAAATATAGGCTTTATTAAGTTCAAAATTTTACATAGGAATAATGACAGACATATAAATAACAGACATAACCATAACAACCATAAGACCATAAAGTATAGTCATGATATTACGTGAATGTGTTTCATTTTGTACAGCAGTAACTGTGTAAATTTCGTTTAAAATATCAAGATACATATAGGAACAGGGTTAATTGAAATTAGCATCAGCTCTTGCAAGCAGTCTCTCTTCATCAATCCTAACAACATTAGTTCTACGACTTTTTAAAATTATAAGTTTTTACTGCCTCGGTAGCCTAATGGTAGCAGGCCACTACTACTACGCTGAGGTCCTGGGTTCGATTCCCGGGTAGGGGGTTATCAGAGATAATGGTGTAAAGTCCTTTATCTCTGGTTCTACTGGGAATTTTCCATTTGCTGGAAATTTACCAGTCGAGGTACTGGGAAATTATAATAAATAATAATAATAATAATGGCAACCCATTATACGTCCCACTGCTGGGCACGAGTCTCTCCCCTTTTTTGGGGGGAGGCCTGGAGCTTACTCCACCACGCTGCTCCAATGCGGATTGGTGGAGATGGGTGGGTTAGTGGCCAACCCACTGTCGGATGTTTTCAAACCGCCCATAAGGCCTCCGACAAGGTCTATCGACTGCTATCCATCTATAGCAACCGGGACCGACGGCTTAACGTGCCCTCCGAAGCACGGAAACGCGCATTTAATTTTCCACTAGCGGTCACCCATCACACTACCCGCTTAACCGAGCAGATCGCTTACGAACTACGCCAGCCGCTGGGCCATGCGCGCACTAGGAAATTACTACTAAATAAATACAGGACCAGAAAAAAGTTTGGTAATGTGCCCGGAGATGTCAACAGGCTCGCCACTTCTTACATGGGCCAAAAACGTAACCGGCGACCGGTGTTTGCATGTATGCTTGAATGCATGCATTTACCTCTGCCTACTCCTTCGGGGATTACAGGCGTGAAGTTACGTAGTTTTTTGAATTTTAGTGTTATTATACAACATTTATTTTTTGCTTTTGATATGCCATTTACTCTGAGCGTAGGTATGCCACGCACCTTGCGTAGCCAGTAGGAAGCGGGGTTGCAAGATGACGCAGCGGCGAAGCATTTCTTTTGAACTTGTGAAACATGATTTGTTTTTATTCGTGTTATTTATCAAGATTTGTAAAAAACCGTCGAACAAATGTTGTTGGGATTCATTTAGAGAGGCTGCCTGCAAGAGGTGATGCACTAATTTCAACTAACCCTGTATACATACATATATTACTAACCCTCTTATTCATAAACGTACATTAGATACATTTTAGCTATAAAATGCTTTGTCTTTGTCAGTTGCATGGTCAAATGTGCAGGATAGAAAAAGACAAAGGAGAGATTAGCAACACTGTAGCTAAATTACGTTTATGAATAAAAGGGTATATTTATAGTGACTTTCAATATGATTGCAAATGGTTATCGAAGTCAAATACGAAAGCCAAGAGTACGCAATGCGTAATTTCAGTTCTCGCGGGAAAAAAAACATTTGCTGTTTTCGATTCGCACCATTAAACGAACAAACGCTAAATTTAGTTTAGTATGTAGTCAAAGCGCTTGATTATCTTAATTACGTAAATGATATTATTATTTCTCCGATTAAGATGCAAACGGGTGTGCAGCTATATTGTGAGGGTCTATTTTCTATATAATTTAAAAGTACTTTATATACAAAAACACATTATGAACATCGTGCGAACATCTTTGGGTAAATTATTACTGAGATCGATGAAAAAGGGTCCCGAATGTATTTTCTTTGTTTTCATATAGGTTCTTATAGGTTTTCTTGTAATTTGTAGGTCAATAATAATTTTCTAAATTTTTGATAATTTATTTAGAGGTTTTTTTGGCCAGTAGTTTCGGAGATAAGGAAAAATGGTCAATTTTGCATGTATTTTTTTGAAGGACTTCAAATTTTTAAATGTTTAATTATTAAAAAATCTCATCTACGTACCGAATTTCAACTCAATCGGCCGAAAGAGATAAACAATCTTTTGAAGAAAAATGGCTGTGATAGATGGACAGACAGACTCACAAGAGATCTTATAAGTGATCCACTTTTCCTTTTTAGATACGGATACCTAAAAACCAAAGCTTTTCTATGGCTTTTCTTCTTTATTTATCATAATAATATTATATAATGTACGAAGGATCAAAGAAAATGTTAACTTTGACCGTGAATATCAGAAGGGAATCGACGAAGTAACAAAGTTACTTTTTTTTATGTTAGCTACTTGCGTAGTCACACAGTCCATACAATACAATATATTCCATACAAGCCGTGCAGGTATCTTTGAGCAAACATTATTGCAATCTATTCAAACATGAAGGGAGCAGAGAATTAAAGTGTTATAAAGATGCAGTTCTCAATGTATTATTAATAGTATGTATTCCGAATAAAAATGACGAAATTCTTTATTCTCAAGAGTTTCGTCGAAAGCTTACAAAGCTTCTGTGATCTAGTTATGCTTGGACACCATCAGAAACAATACCTATATTACAGAGAAAGGATCATTATCACTCCAGCCGAAAGACGTCCACGGCTGGAAATAGCTTTGCCCACGAACTACAGTGTAATGTGTCATTAGGGGAGAATATGCCCTAATCGCCACGCTTGACGTGTGGATTGGCGATCGCAGTGGCGGTAGCTTTATCGCGAGATGCTGCTGACCATGCCGCGTTGTTATTTTTACTACCGCCTTATTGGAATAGTTGACTGACTGCACTAGCGGAAGAATTGTCTCTCATTAGAGGGCGATAGGGTCATCACGTCCCAAAGCCTTCGAAGAAAGGAAGGGATTTTCGTAAAATAAATACAATTAGTATAAAATTCTATATTCTTAGCTGTTGTTAACTGTAAAACTCGTTCACGGTGAGGACAAGTGCACGTAGATACTAGGATTATCCAAAGAAACGATGTAAAAGAAATCTCGATCTATCCTACACCCGAGTTTTTGACCGTTACTAACTTAAAAAATAACTAAACGTTTACGTAAAACTGGTAATCCACGACGGGGTAGGCAAAGGTAAATGCATGCATTCAAGCAGACTTGCAAAGACACACGAATCGCAAATAATATATAATAAGCCTATTGACATCTCCGGGTACATTACCAGATATCGAAGTACTTACTTCGATATTTGGTAATAAATACAGAAAATAGTTAAATCCCAATAGAGTCAGAGATAAAATATTTTACACCGTTATATCTAATATCCCCCGACCAGGAGTGGAACCCAGGGCTCCAGCGTAGTAGGAGTGGCCTGCTACCACTAGGCTATTGAGGCAGTTAAAATAACTAGTAGCTTTCATTTATTATACATCCATTATACCTAACTTCGTGTACATGCAATTAGTGACCATTTTCACCTTACATTAGCCGTTCAAAATCCGCAGTCACGCTATTAAACTATACTTGCTTAATAAATAACGTGAGAAAGGTGCGTGTCTTTAGAAGTTAATGAGCTGGGAAGTTTCATTGGCCGCTGTTATCCGCTTTGATTATGATATCGCACGGAGATAGTAGCTTGGCTGGCTTTACAAAGTTTCCCTTGACCTTTTGTGTTCATGGTCGAGAAGTAGATTTCCTCTTAACCATTGCAGCTGAAGAACTCGTTCATTTCTTTTTACTTCTTTTACTGGTGGTAGAGTTCGAGTGTAAGAGCTCGAGGGCGAAGCCACCACCGCATTACCCAAATGGAAGTGTTCAGTACTATCGTGTTCCGATTAATGGTAATGTATGGCCCCGAAATAACTTATCATAGAAACAGTTCAATTAAAGTCTCAGGGGTGGCAACTCATCTGCATTTTGACTTCTGGTCTTTATGTAAGTGTCTATAGGCTGCAGTCATCACTTAACATCAATGTGAACTTCTTGTTTACCACCTTCATAACATAAAAAAAATCAGTCCTAGTCTCCTTGTTGCAAGAGGCGTTTAAAAGGCGGACTGATCTGAAAAGAGCAGGGACTCTGACCGTGATGGACTCGCGGCACCGACATCACGTAGCCAATTGTGACCCTCTTTGCAGCATGCAACAGGGCAAGACTGTCAGTGATCTCGTGAATATGGAGGCAATAATATACCCGGATCCCTACTCATCAGGAACTAAAAGCAACACCGAAGTGATTTGAAACGTTCCTCATGTCCTGGCTCTCCTCAGAAGAAAAGACATTTGTACCTCGTAGAACAAAAGACTGCCACCACTTTTGCTGTTGCTATAAGAACTCCATTTTCGTCTGTTGTATTTTAAAGCCCGCCTCAGGAGTGGTCATAATTTAAACATTTTCATTAATTAAACAAAGAAATAAAACAAAAAATACATTTATTGACTATTAGTTCATCTCAGTTTATTATTACAATGATGGCAATATTTATTCACTAGTAATGAGAATTACAATGATATGCTTCCTTGCTACTTTTATGACTAGAAAATAAGTGCCTTGTAAACTACTGCAGCCTTAGAGATTGCCATCTGCCACTTAACCGGAATACGATAGCGAGATACTGTTAAGCTACCAGCAGTTATGAAATGCGGTTATGCCTATGAGAGGAGACCTTGGAAATCATTGGAGGCCTATTATTTGTCGCTCTGCAAAACGACATAATAACTTCATCGTATAACTTATTTCAAGAGCTATATGGGTGACTTTATTTCGCCTACGGACTTCGTAAATACGAATTCTATAGCTTACGGAAATACCAAGCGCGGCTCTCTTAACACGCTAAGTGACTTTGAACTTCCAAATACGGCCTTCAGTATATTAAACAATGTTAGAATTGTGAGTACTTTATTATCCGTAAAGTAATACTTCTAGTGTAACAGAGACTGGAAGAATGGTAAATCTTTGATAGCAGTTAACATTAGTTTAATCAAATAAATCGATGTCTAGCTTCTATGTAGATTAGGCAAGCACATACTAGAATTACTTTGAACTCAATTTAAATAGATAAACGATCGCTGCAATTCGTAAATATTCACAAAAACCACACAGGTCGAAACCATCACTAAATCCTTTAGAGCTGCATAGTGTTACCAACTCTTCTGGTGTTGCAAAAGATTATAAGCAACTAAAACTGCTTATAATCCAAGTGGATTAGCTGCTTATCTATCAATCCCACGACATGAAAATGATACGTCACTACTTCTGAGTAGTTTTGAGGCTTACTTCTGTGCAGGCAAATTAGCTGCAGCGCGTTTTTTGCCTTTCCGAGTTAAATATAAATATACACAAAATAAATGTGTTCACACACGTATTTCGTTTTCTGCTCAAATCAATATTTCATTGTGAAAAAATATAAAGTCAAAAAACTTTTTGTTTCTAGATGTTTTTGTGTAGCGTGTAGCACAAAACGCGCAAGAGCCACGGGTTGATAGGTTGGGCCCGACACACAATTGAAACACACTCAACAAAAAAGTACCGCCACAGAAAGATTTTGGGAAAACACAATACTGATTCTCAAAACTATATGTAAAGCATAAATATTTAACAAAAGCTTGGCAGTTAAGATAAAATCTAGCCACTTAGCAGTAAATATATTGCCAGCGGACCTGCGAACATCGCATTGCGTTGAGAGAGGCCTTGACCCGATGCAGTATTCGATGCATGCCACGTGTACACCCATTTGAATGTATTATCATGTTATACATTATACATGCGCAATTATACAAGCAGGTTGTTTGTTATATGTAAATATTTTTATTTATATACTCATGGGGATTATGATTAACTTATGCTGGAATTCTTTCGCGTGTTCTTGGATGTGGACAGAGATAACAATATTTTTCTGTTTTTTGCAATAGTTTTAGATATTTCTGTTGCTAAAAATATTCTGCGATAATACAAACTATATTTTCACCTATGGCTTTTAACCTTTAATACTATAAATCCATTAATTGCTATCAAGTAATTATGAAAATATCAAATAAAATACCATCAACAGACCTTACGAATTTAAGTAGGAAACACACAACCTACGTTGATGACAAATACACTACCTACAGTTCTATTTACATCTCTTCTCATTCCACAAGTAAAGTGTGTTTTGACACATTTCACTTAACTAGGCACGATGAAAATAAAAAAAAAATAAAAAAGTGCAGTCGTTGTTATTGATTGTAAGAACGACTGTAACAAGTTTGTCTACGAAAACATGTCTTGATTAATTAGCATTTACAAAATGTTGAATATTTGTTATAAATCGATCTCAACACAATATACGTTCGGGTTGCTCTTTTAACCTAACCTACAGCTTAATATCGTTTAGTTATAATTAAAAATAATACTATTGACTTGCCAAGGAAGACCAATACTGACCTACCTTGACCAAATAGGTCGAGTACTGTCTGCGAGTGGCGTCAGGAGTCTTAGAAATCGGCGTGCATGAAGCCCGGGTGGTGTATCAGGACCGAGATATCTGACGCTCTACACACTCTGTCTACCCCGTAAGATGCGCTTGAAGATACATACTACTAAACATTTCCTAAGTTTACTTTTTTATATAGAAAATACCAAAAAGTTAAAAAAAAACGAATGGCAGAAATGCAGAAACATTCAACGCTCGTAGCACTTCGTTTGCTACGGCTTTCATTTGTAGACTAACGAGGTTACGCATTAAGCGCTACGAAATGTCTACGTCGCGTATGAATGAGTGTCAGCGTAAAATGCTGCGTCTCTTGAAATTTCATTTTGTAAGTGCAATGATATTCTATGTTTGTGCCAAAAAAGATTCGCCATGGAAATGTACTTTATAACATTACTCGTTTTACAATATTTCTCGATAATAATTTGGTTGCGGATGGATTAAATAATAGTTGAAATTTAAAAAATAATTGTAGTATTTCCGTACACATACATTACAAAAACATTTTCTTATCGTATTTATAATAGTAATTGTGTAGCTGTTAAAAAAGTATCATTGCGGGTTTCATTAACACTTTTCTAAAAATAATTAATCTTAGTTATTTCTGATAATTTTTCACATTCTAAAAAATCTCTCAAACTCGCATAAAATCTGATTGATCCTTTCCGCGATTGACCGCGGAGTCTGAAAATATTTAAGATCACAATTAAGGTTTTTTTTTTAACTTATTAATCTTTTTATAGTTTTAATATGCCCAAGAGACTTAGGTTAGGGCACGATTATTAAGCCTGAGGTCCATGATGTTTGCTTCTGTGCAGAAATTACGTTACCAATGTTTCGCCGATATAGTTTCACTGTTCCAAATCAAAGTATTTGTACGATTTTTTTTGTAATTATTGTTTCTGAGTCCAAATTTAACATCTTGTTTTTCTACGAAATTACACAAATACCTACAATAAAAGACATTAAAAAAAAATAGTTTATTTATAAAATAGATTACAAAGAAGATACATATGAAATTTCTTAACTTATAACATAACTTTATTAACATTATTTTTGGCATACCAACCAAAACTAGCCAATAAACCGCCAACTAGATTTAGATTTAGATAGATTAGACATTTAGATACTAATTTACTTACTTTTCCAACATTATTTTCGAATAATTACTAATTGCTTTAACGCAATATCCTTAACACTTTCATCACAAACACAGATTTTCATTAGTTTAATTTTGAATATGGTGGAATAATTGAAACAGTTGTTTATTTGTAAAAGATCTATGTCAAAAAGCTGGCTCTATATAGTCTACGGATTTATTTTTAACCCTAATGGTTGTGGATTGTGCCAGTAAATTCCATCTTCATTCCAATGGCTGTGAGTATCTTGTTTTCTTATTATCTAAATATTTAAAAAAAAAATGATTGAGGCTAAATTGTTCTATTATTTCATGCACCGTTCGGTTTACTTTTCATTTATGGTCATATATGGAATCGAATCGACGAGAAATGTTGAAAATGTACACTTTCCTTATTCTTTTATTCATTGCATAGTATCAGATCTTCAGTATTCAGTGAAACAATAACATTGTCATGAGTATCGTGAACCAGCTACCTTTCTGTTTCATTAAACATTTACTTTATTGACTGACTTGATAAGCCATCGCGTGTTTTCATTCACAAAACAAACCAATCTCTGTGTTTGTTTATAATTATTCCTTTTGGTGAATTGCGATAGATAGTAGTAGCACACAAGTAGTACAGTCTAAAGAAAACGAACGTGTGTAGTAGGATGTACCTAAACATCAGTGATGATAAAATAATATGACTTGTTTTTTATTTTATTTTTATTTATATAAAATATACCCTTTTCCCTTATATGCTGTAACATAAATTATTTTTTATGCAAATAGATTAGAGTTTGGTTGCATCACGATATTTGTATGTATGTATCTTCACGCCAGGTCCCTGACGGGGTAGGCAGAGAGTGTAGAGCGCCAGATATTCCGGTCCTGACAAACCTCTCGTGCCTCGTCTACCTTCATCATTCTCTTCATACATGCACGCCAATTCCTAAGACTTTTGACCCCATCATCAGACAGAACTCGTCCTATTTGGTCGTGGTAAGTCAGTCTTGGTCTTCCTGGGCCCTTTGCAACCATCCTCATTCGCATTGTATATCTGTTTATTCATTCGCTCATTCGACATTCTTTCTATATGCCCGAACCATTAGAGCATGCCTTTTTTCATTTTTACACAAAGCCTCTTTCTTACATATTTGTTGAAGTTAAAGTTATTGTAACATTCCACATCCTTCCCTTACTTAAAGAAATCCGTTAAAGTTAGAGAAGGATGTGAAATGTTACAATTAATTTAACAAATATCGTGGTGCAACCCAGGCTTAATACAGAACGTACCGTAAGGTACTTCGGAAAAGGGAAAACTCCGTAAACTGCCCCAAGAATAAGACCTATAAAAAAGTCTACAGAATCAAAATATAAAAAATTACTTTAATAAAACATGGGATTGGAATGAGCTGTGGGACATTTTGATAGAGTATGGTATTGATGGCAGTCTGCTCCGTGCAATACAGTCCACGTATGTGGGCTGTCAAGCATGTTTGCGGGTAGATGGTAACATGTCACCCTGGTTTGATGTTAACATCGGTGTCAGACAGGGTTGCGTGCTTTCCTTGCGTGCGTGCCTCCAGAGGGTGAAGTTGATGGATGTGGGAGTGCGTATGGGTGACTTAGTGGTGAACCGTCTGCTTTACGCAGATGATGCGGTAATTGTTAGCTCTACACCATCTGGGCTACAAGCACTAGTCACAGTCATGAAAGAGGATTGTATGGAGAAAGACTTACAATTGGATGTGGATAAAACTAAAGTATTCGTATTTGAAAGAGATGAGCAGAGAACAAATGCAAGGGTAGTAGTAGATGATGCAGTGTTAGAACAGGTGGATGAAATTGTATATCTTGGATGTGCTTTTAGCAAGGATGGTAGGTACACCACTGACATAGAAAGAAGAGTGCTTGCTGGGAATTGCGTGAATGGAGCGTTGGGTAAGCTGCTAGAATCTAAACATCTCAGCCAGCGGGCGCGACTAGCCGTACATAATGCTGTACTTACTCCAACGCTTTTATATGGAAGCGAGAGCTGGGTATGCAGGAAAGAGCATGAAAGTAAGTTGAACGCGGTCGAGATGAGATCATTGCACAAGATCTGCGGTGTATCACTCACCGATCGCGTTCGTAATGAAGATGTAAGAAAGAGGCTTTGTGTGAATGATAGTATCGGTGTAAAAATGAAAAAAGGCATGCTCGCTATACAATGCGAATGTGGATGGTTGCAGAGGCCCAGGAAGACCAAGACTGATCTACCATGACCAAATAGGTCGAGTTCTGTCTGATGGGATTACAGGTGTGAAGTTACGTTGCAATAAATATCGCCGGAAATTGGTGGTATGGGTTTGAACGTCTGAAATGCCACGATATACATCTTTTGTATGCAACGAAAGTGGCAGATATGCTTGCAATTCACGTGGTTATTGGTGATAATTGCAGCCTATAGATATCAACAGAAAAACCAAAGTCAAAATTAGATGCGTTGCTACTTGCTACTGAAACCTAAGTTGTTTTGCTATCTAACCGGAATACGATGTTGCTGAACACACCCATTTAGTGGCATATAGTGCCTACGCCCTCCAGCTCTTATACTGTAACTCTACCACCACTTAAAAGCAATTCGATTTTCACTTTATGGAAAATAGGTACCTTGAGTGAATCGATACATTTCTATTTCATTCATTTAAGAGACGGCTTAAATGAAAAAAAACGAAAAGCATTACGATTCAGTTAGTTGTTCGGAATAATAATAAGAGGTCGCGATACTGTAAAAACTGTCACAACTTAAACCGTTTCGTTACTTCGTTTAAGATCTCATTTGCATACTATAGGAATAACTTCAAATTCGGTTGACCTATTTAAGTCAAAGCTGATAAACATCCTATTGAACAAGCTGTTCACAGATGTGTGATCTGTGTATATATTAGACTAGGGATGTTAAGTATTCGTAACTGAAATTACGGATATCCGAAATATCTTTATGTCGAATCCGAAACAAATATTTCGTATAATTTCGGTCTTAAGCTTAGTAGAAATAAGGTATATCACAATTTTTACATTTTTTTTAATGTACCCAAGTGGAAAACAAGCATTGATGTTAAGTGATAACTGCAGCCTATAGACACTCACAGAAAGACCAGAGGTCAAAATGCAGATGCGTTGCCACCCCTGAGACCATAGATGTTGTGTCCCTATGATAGTTATTACGGGGCCATATATTACCATCTAACCGGAATACGATAGTGCTGAACACTACAATTTAGCGGTAGATAAATTAGGTTATGCGGTGGTGCCTACGCCCTCGAGCGCCTACACTGGAACTTTACCACCAGTAAAATTCTAAATACATCGCGCTCTTGTGGTATTATAACATTTACTTCATATACTTTCTGAGTCTGGTTTAATTCAGAATTTTGTAGAGTAACTATTTTGTTATTTTGAGTAACTGTTCGCTTTCAACTGATACAAAATTAAAATCAGGGTGAATAATATTTTCAAAGTTGTAAATAATTACATTACTTTGTAAAGCGCCCCCTGTAGTGTTTTCAATCTTCAAAATCCTATTCGAAGTTGTTTTTTTGTTTTATTTTTGTATCTCGTTTGTTTTTTACTTATATTACTAACGACTGACTATGACGCACAGCTAGATATTGGGTTTAGTTATAGTGAAATGCAGTATGGACCTGTAAATTATTGATGTAGAGGCATCTATTTCTCGTTATCGAACATAACCTTTTTGTATGTAATACATACAGTATGTATCTTCACGCCAGGTCCCTAACTGGGTAGGCACAGAGTGTAGAGCGCCAGATATCCCGGTCCTGACATACCTCTCGTGCCTCGTCTACCTTTGTATCCAAAATGTGTGTGGGTTAATAGTACAATATTTGTTTCAGAGATGGAAATCGTGCCCGAGGGGAAAAACTTCCGATTGGTAACAGAAGACGAGCTCCCTGCGGTTGCCGATTTATTGGTGCAGTATATGCCTGAATCTCTAAAGGTAACGCATTTAATTATTAGGCTTATCCATCATTACAGACGAAAGATCTCCACTGTTGAACAAAAGCTTTCCCCAAAGATAGCCGCAATTAACAGTCCTGGGCAGAGGGCATCTGTGCCGAAAATTTAGAGTCGTACATTACCACCGGGCCGGAACACGATATCGCTACACGGCAAGATGATTAGATAATGCGGTGTTGCCTGTCTACGCTCTCGCGCTCCGTCAATGAACCTCTACTACCAGTAAAGAAAAGTATTCTTCTTAAAGAACTGAACCTTAACTTAAAAATTCAAAGTAATAAATCAAACTCAACCTTCAATTCATCAAATATCATAAATTAAGAAAACTTTTTAGCGCTAGTTTGTTTATTTATAATCTGGTAGTTAACTTCAATTCAAAAACATGTTCTCAATAAATGCCTTTAATTAAATTAACTTTGCAATTACGCAGTCACTCTTTGAGACTGCGTTATCATGCTGAAGCTAAATTGAAATGGCATCGTTATTTATGGAAGAGTAAAAATGATCGTTTTAATTTAAATCGAAGTGCTGAGTGATGTATTGCTGCAGCCATAGAGCAACACCGGAGGGGAGTAGCCATATGCAGGCTTTCCCCTCTGTCAAAGTACAAGCTCAAATGGCCCTATTCCTGTCGCCTAGATGTTTAAATGTGTGCGTGAAATTGTTTCTGTATTTTGTTTAACTCAAGGTGTGAGTTTCGTAGTAATAGACGATTTTTGTAGTGTGCGTGTGTGTCGCACGCAAATGCCAAAAAATGACAGACTGTTTTGCATCGGTACTAAACGCTATGGTTACTCCCGACCAGTCCGTCGCGGCCGGTGGCCCGTGTTGCTCTATGGCTGCAGCATAAGATCGATTTGAAATATCAGGGCCCGTACCATGACGTCTTATTGCGATTCAGATTAGGCGCTGCCAAAACCTTGTTCCATTTGTCTTATATGACAGCGCGTATGAAGAAACGAGACAAAGCGAATGTTGACGTTACAATTAATAAGTTAAGGTATTATTTTTTAATCATGTCATCAATCATTACTTTTAGTATTAGAGTTGGAACTCGAGGGCGTAGGCACCACTGCATTAGTTAAGGTGTGGGGTAGCAACACATCAGAATTTTGGTCTTTGAAACAGCTGAACAAATTATTGTATACAGAGGGTAATCGTTAAGTGTGCATAGGCGATTATTCCGTAACTATTACAGATATTAAAAAACTCGATCGAAAGTGGGTACTTTACATAAAAGTAAAACGACAATAGTAACTTTTTTTAAATATAACGAGAAATATCCAATTATTAAACGCCTGTGCACACTTAACAATTACACCCTGTGTATATTTTAGCTAAAGTACCCACTTTAGCTAAAAGATGATGTGAAGATTCTTAAATCTTCACATTACTTAAGCATCTGTGAAAAGAAATAATAAAAGTGCATTATTTTCCTTCTAGTTTCATCAGACGATTCAAACATATCTAAACAACAAGGTGTGGGACTTCCAATTTTATGTAGGAAAGAACTGGCCCGAGGACCCCATCTGTCTACATTTCCCAGGCTGTACTAGTACGGTGAGATATCCATTATTATGTAATCGTATATACACTTTTTACTTAGAAATAAAACTTAACTTTACGCCTCAGAAGGGATAGACAGGGGTAAATTCACGCATTTAAACAGTCTCCATACACCCACGATTCGCCAATTACTTTTTCTCGCATATATTAGGTAGCGAGCCAAATAACATCTCCGGACACATTTTTAAACTGCAAGAGTGACAGTGGAAAACTTCAGAAAATGAACAAAACTCCATTAGCACCTCTATCCCGACCCGGGACTAAAATCTAGCGTAGCAGTAATGGCTTGCTTTTTAATACACTACCGAAGCAGTTATTTTGAAAAGACACGTCTCTTCGTAGTGGGTCCTTAACATTATCCGACTTTAATGGAATAACTGCCACTACTTCCTCTCAAAACTTCTATGAGAAAAGTCGTCGGGCCACCAATTACCTACACCAACTAAAGATATACGACCCGACTTCAATAAAATATATCCTGTAGAAAATAAAGTAAAATGGGAAAGAAAAATGTTTGACTTCGGGCAGGAATCGAACCTGCGACCTCAGGATAACCAGACCAGCCACTTTACCAAGCTACTGAATTCTTCTTCGGTAGCAAAGTTCATTCGCAAATGTGTTATTGCGAAATATAAAAATATTACAATAATTATATATTCTGTGTTTTGTTATTTCACAATTTTAAGTATTGCGATTATTAGGTTTGTGAATGGGTGTGGTTTTTTTAAAAGTATATAGTTAACTTTTTATTAAAAAAATAAAAAAATAAAAGTTAGTTGCCTACTGACTAACTTGTTGTCCGCATAACATTTTTCTGACATCTATTTACATAATATATATATTTTAATTAAAATAATCTCTTCAGAATATCTAGCAAGAAGAAAAAATGTAAATAGATGTCAGAAAAATGTTAAACGAAATAATCTTAGCTTAACTAAAATTATAAATTTTACAGTTACAGAAAGTAATTTTAGAATAATTGCCGATACTGTGCGAACAGAAGTATCTTGTCTATTTTGTTTTTTGACATTTATTTATTTATTCTTTATTGCATCAATAAAACATCGGTTCAAATGGCGGACTTATCGCTTAAAGCACTCTCTGTCCATGAAGAAGTCGAAGGCGAAGAAGAAAGATAACTAAATTTACATTAGAAGTATGGAGGAGTAGTGGAGTCTGAAAGAATAGAAAAAAGTTGGCTAAGAAGCCGTGTTTGTCTTCGCTGTCGAACAGGAAGCCAATTCAGCTTTGTTCTAAAGGACGAAAGGAAGACACATGGTCAAACTTGCGAATACAAGTTATGAAACGGAGAGAGTTATTTTTTTTTTTTTTTTTTATTTGTGGAAGTGGCAAACAAGCATGCAGTTCACATTGATGTTAAGTGATGACTGCAGCCTATAGACACCCACACAAAGACCAAGGTCAAAATGCAGATGCGTTACCACTCTGCCTTATTTATGCCTCTTTTATGCCTCCGTTATGCCTCTGTGCCGGAAATTACAGGGCCGTACATTACCACCTGACCGGAACACGATAGTGCTGAACACTACCATTTAGCGGCAAGTATATTATTAACGAGTCTATCAAGTTTATCAAGAAGAGTCTCATTCAGGTCCAGATAACACACATCAGCATAATCAATAACTACTTCATCAATAACTTCTACTGGTGGTAGGGCTCCAGTGACGGAGCTCGGCGTAGGCACCACCGCATTACGGTGGTAATGTACGGCCTTGTAATTTCAGGCACAGAGGCATCACACCTCAAGCCTCAGGAGTGGTAACACATCTTCATTTTGATTTTGGTCTTTGTATGGGTGTCTATAACTTAACAGCAATGTGAACTGCAAGCTTGTTTGCCACTTCCATAACATAAAAAAAATAAGGGGGAAAATATTTTCGACCAAAAATAAATTATCGTATGAATTACGACAAACAAGTGAAAATAATAGGTTTATTTGCTCAAGTGTACGAATAATCAATTCATCCATTATTCCGATGAGTAAATATCCGACAACCTTCGCGAAATTTTCAATTTCAGCTGAATTTGTCGCTTTAAATAAATATAACTCTTCTAGACTGCCATTTCAGTCAAATCTAGGCCAATAAGATGCCAGTATATTTCTGTTTTTTAATAGGTCATCAATTTAGTACCTACTGTGAAAATGTTCAGTAGTTAGTTATCTAGGTATCACCAACTGAGCATCGTCTAATTACTTTAGTATTAACCTCAGAGTTTGGTAATGTGCCCGGAGATGTCAATAGGCTCGCCACATACTCGTATTTCAAGGGCTGAAACGTAACCGGAGATTCGTAGGTGTTTGCGTGTGTGCTTAGAGTTTTTCTTTCTTTCTTCAAAACAAGAGATTCCCTAAAAGAATATCTTTTCTCCTTGTAACACCTTCAATCATCATAAGTGAAGGCGTATATTTTGGATTTGTTACACAAAGAGTAGTTCTTTGAGTTCAACTTCAAAGTGAATACTAAGCATACCTAATCATAACAAAATTTAACGTAGGTAGAATTTCTTCTCTCTGCGCGGCATAGAATTTGATTCGGCGGATTCGGCTGATATTATAAAATTCTCCGAAATACATAAAAATAAGCCACAACATAAACTCTACCTTTACAAATATATTTCCTTAAGGCTTTAAGTTACAAAGTGAACGTTTCAAAAGAGATCGGCTACAAGATTGTGGGATCTGGAACTTTTGCAGTGGCACTTAATGTTGCTACCGGCGCATTTACCGCGTTTGGCGTCGTTTCTAGTGTTCTTCAGAACGAGAGTTACCATCCCTAAAAGAATAACGTTTTCGCTGTGTAATCCCGTGTGATAGCAAATCATTAAAAGCGAAGAATTTGAGATCCTCTTCAAAAATATTTTTTGTCCGCTTTGTCTCCAACTTCAATCCAAACTAAATGATGACCCGGTTAGTCCAACGGTGTGAGATGACCGTTTGATTCGAAGGGTCGCGGGTTCGATCCCCGCACCGGGACAAATATTTGTATGGCCTACAGGTATTTGTTTCGGGTCTGGCTGTTTGTGTTTGGTGTAGGTATGTTATGTGTACAACGGCACCCACGACACAGGTTTATACCTACTGTGGGGCTGTGAGTGTAAGCGTAGGTACTTCATTTAAAAATAAAAAATTAAACGTAGAATTAAAACTACTCAGGATTACATAAAGATCTTCATATACATAATATATATAATTCTTGTGTGCATGTGTATGTCACTGAACTCCTCCTAAATGGTTTTACCGATTTTGGTCATTTTTTGTGTGAGTGTCTATAACTTAACAGCAATGTGAACTGCAAGCTTTGAGGGGGATTTGAGAATGATTAAGATTCACAAATTATCTAAATCAATTCTGAGGAAATACGAAGTTTGCTGGAACAGCTAGTTATTCCATAAATAGTCACATAGTTTTATTCCTTTATAAAGACAACAATATATCAATCGGCAACTCCGATTCTACGAAATGGTCATAGACAGTTCACTTACGTGCCCGCAGACGTATATGTGCAATCGAAACACTGTCCGCTTATATGAAAACAATCAAATATAGCTTTTATTGACACGGCATAAAGTATCCTTGCATACAAGCAGACTTTTCCTGGTCGCACAGGTGCTCACAGTGGGTACACGATTGCCATACACAAGCACACAATCGATACACTACCGTTCTACCAACCGGGATTGTCCAACTTAAAAAAACTGGATAAAACTATTGACGTGTATGTAAGGTCAAAAGCCTCTAATAGGGTCTTTATTCAAATAAATATTATATTCTAATAGATAAATTCAATCGAAAATATTTGAACAGTTTACTATAAGAAATTTACGGATGAAGAATACGCGTAAGGATTATCTTTAATCGCCCCCTATCAGTTTTTTTGGAAAAATGTTTAATTTACAGACACTCGATTTTTACTGTCTTAATTTAAGTATTGATTTTTTTTTTAATGTAATGAAAATGGCAAACAAGCATGCAGTTCACATTGATGTTAAGTGATGAGCAGCATATATGAAGCAGCCTATAGACACCCACACAAAGACCAAGGTCAAAATGCAGATGCGTTACCACTCCTGAGGCCTAAGGTGTTATACCTCTGTGCCGGGAATTACAGGGCCGTACATTACCACCTGGCCGGAACACGATAGTGCTGAACACTACCATTTAGCGGCAAGTATATTAAGTAATGCGGTGGTGCCTACGCCCGCGAGCTCCCTCCCTGGAGCTCTACCACCAGTGAATATTGATACGTACTTATGTATGTAACCAGGGGTGATCTGTGTAACCAGTGCATCTTTTCTTTTTTTTTCCAGCCCAACAGCCACCCATACGAAAGCGTCACCGTCTTCTGTCCTTCCGAGCGCGCAGAACTGGTAGATCTGCTCACTTCGGAAGACATTCTACTTGATCTCACACAGCCATTGTACCTGAACTTTACTCACGAAGCTATAGTAAACCGTTTCGAACGTCGCTATGAGGCTCACGACAAGATCACCGGCGATGTGTATGTCTGCGACAACCCGCCACCGGACGTTGTCACTGCTGAGTAAGTTATTCTACGTTATAACTTTAAAAAAACTCGCGTTTAACACTCATTTCACTGACTTTACGAACCGGGTCGTGACGCTATATAGATATACGATAAAAATCACTTTTTAGGGTTCCGTAGTAAACAAAGAACCCTTATAGTATCGCCATATCCGTCTGTCTGTCTGTCCGTCCGCGGATTAAAGCAAAATCTGTTGGTATTAGAGACTTGAAATTTGGCACAAGTATACTCCATAATCACGCCGACAAAGTGGTAGAATAAAAACGTGAAAAAAAATATTTAGGGTACTTTCCCTACATGTGACGAATATTTTTAATAATTTTTCGTTTTCTATATAGTATGGGATATCGTTGGATAGGTCTTTAAAAATGTTAGGGATCTACGAATATTATTTTTTGGATTTAGTCAGCTGTTCGTGACTTATTAAGCTTTAAAGTGCCAATTTTCGTTACAGTCAAGTGTCCCTCCCCACGACCAACTAAACCGTTCGAAATTCAAACGTTACGGCTATAGTAGCTACATACAACGAAATTAAAATGAAAACTATCACACTTAAGTTGGCTCTACATGTTTGCGAGTAATAATCTACTAAATGTATTATACTCGAATTTTTGAAAAACTTCATAGAAAATTTTTTTTTTTTTCATCACGTAATTTTTTCTGAACGTCTATAGATAGAGCCTTCCAAAATAGTAAATTTGCACAACCCTCCCCCCCTCTATTTTTTGAAATAAGACAGCGAAAAAAAAATTTAGAGGTATGCAATTACTTTTTCTTAAAAAAATAGTTTGAACGAGATGTTTTTGACTAAAAATAAAAACCTACAAATAAGCAGGGACGGCATAACTTATAGAACCTGGGTGTGTAATTCACACGGGCGCCGTCGTGTGCAATGTGTGCATTGCCTTGCCTCTTCTGTTAGAATATTAGATATACATACTTTTTGGGATTATGGATTACCATGGAGTACTATTCCCTCCTGACCGATCTACTCGGTTAAGCACTACGGGCGCGGTCGGGTAGTGTGATGGGTGACCGCTAGTGGCAAATTAAATGCGCGTTTCCGTGCTTCGGAGGGCACGTTAAGCCGTCGGTCCCGGTTGCTATCGATGGATAGCAGTCGTTAAACCTTGTCGGAGGCTTTATGGGCAGTTTGAAAACATCCGACAGTGGGTTGGCCACTAACCCACCAATCCGCATTGGAGCAGCGTGGTGGAGTAAGCTCCAGGCCTCTCCCCAAAAAGTGGAGAGACTCGTGCCCAGCAGTGGGACGTATAATGGGTTGCCATTATTATTATTATTTACTATTCCCTATTAAATGTAGCACACTTCCGCCGCGGAACTCTAGCGGCGAACCGCGATAGTTCATGTTTCGTTTCTATGGGTAGCGAAACAGAAATATCTATCGCGGTTCGCCACTTAGTTTCGCAACAGAGATGTGCTATAGGCATAAAAACAATGAGTGTTATTCTGCCGTCATAAGAAAAGCCGTAACTAATACCATACTGTAAGCTATACCTACAAATAAAATAGCTTGTTGGAATATGAAAATTATTGCACACGGGCGCTACACGAGCTAGAGCCGCCCCTGCAAAATAAGACCCTTTTCTATTATAATAAGTAGGTACTTAATAAAAAAATCTCTTCAGCTACGAATATTTTTCATTTTCAGTCTGCCACCGGACGTGGAGTTAGTTCGCTTGCAGCCGGAGCACATGAAGGCAGTCCACGACCTGTACCCAGCGAGTGACATCGAATGCCGGGAGGTGTTCGAAAAGTTGGTCGCAGAGCTGCCCGCCTACGGCATATTCGTAGAGGGGCAGCTCGCGGCGTGGATGGTCCAGTCCTACTACGGCGCTATGTTTTCCATGCAAACGCGACCCGAATTCCGCAGAAAAGGCTATGGGATATACCTAGCTAAACGCCTCACGAAAGAGGTGGCCACCAGGGGCTACAAGCCCTTCGTCGTGATTCGTCCGGAGAATGACGCGTCTCGTTCCCTCTACTCGAAACTCGGCTTCGAGAAACGTTTCCGAACGGTCCGCGCCGTCTTGCGCCCCCGCTAGCGCGTTAAAGTTGATAGCAGATTTTATTTTTTTAAGACTTTTGAAAAAAATTAGCTTGCGATCTTTGATCGTTTAGAGAATTTTAGTAGTAGCTTTAAAGGTTAGTTCTGATTACGCTGGTTGTATAGTCGAAAAACTAATGTTCATACTATCTCCAATTGTATCTTACCCAGAATCTATAATAATAATTCAATCTTATCTCCATGAGTCATCTAACACTTCCCTGAAATGCTCACTGCGCGGCTTAATTATGCGTAATCTGAACTAAACTCAACATTGGGGCGGTTAGTGCTCTCGTTCTGTGTGGCTCACTCAAATTTTACGACTTGTTCTGCAAAAATTGTCTCTATTTCTATTTTGATAATAATGCTCTATCTTCATCTGCTAATAAATCTTCTTCGACACGTGTGATTGTATATTCAATTGGACAACGAATGGCCTTGAATGAATGTTGATTGAATTACACTTACGAAGTTATTACATTCACCTAGTCGTAGTTTGATCTTACGCTTCACGGGGACAGAATCGAGAGCTGTAACCGTTCGCTGCGTTCTCTAGCGCCAGCATAGTTATCTACTGATCTAAATAGCGCTAACGTGTCAAGAAATATTTGAAACTGATTATTTTCTCAATGCCTGATAGGTGATACATTCCCGAGTACAATAATTATCATTCCGTCGATATTTCTTGACCTGTTAGTTTCTTACTCATTTAGGCGAACGCTTCATTACCACTCGTTGACCGAGCGGGAACTGTTCTGTCTCATGGTTTATGAAATTTTTGGGACCCGATATGATCTGTAAGTGTGATAAAGACGTTAGCGATAGCTTAAACGTATTTTACCTTTAAAAGAAAAATACATGAGAAAGAAAGTTACCGTCATTGCACCCGAGTTGCACAATCGTACGAAAAAAATAATTCTCAAGCACCAATAATGATTAATCTGAAAATTACAAAGAATGTTATTCAAACTATGAAATTAAGACGACAAAATGATATTTGTTGTGTAGGACATTAGGTGAGTTTTATGCCATACTTAATGGGATTATAAACGAAAATTATGATTTATCCTATTGACAATTAATAGGCGCCTACGTTTGGATGTGTGCGTGTGCACGACTTGTGAATCAAGTGTGTGTGGGAAGATACTATATATCTTTTGTTTGTTTCTCATTTATATTATGATGATGATTTGTGCGAGCGGGGTAGAGAATGATCGGGGTAAAACGAACATATTGTTAATTTGCACTTCGCCTACGATAAAAAATGTGATATTGTGTCGATGACCGTACCTTTAAGTAGATACTGTGTTGTCGACCGCGAGTGACTAGATTTCAGTTAAGATAGCTTTTCCGTAAAATACCATTTTTTATAAAAAAAAACAAATGCATTGTTGGATAAATGTGAAAAAATCATATAAAATTTGATACGAAAATGTAGATAGGTAGGTATTTTAAAATGGGAATCTATTTTACAATTATATATCAACGTACGTAGGATTATTAATGCAAAATGTTTGCTATCAAATTATACCCGATGAGAATGCTAAGAATATTATAATTTAATCATCGATATTGTACTAAGTATATATAACGAGTAAATGAGCATTATTATATGAATATATAATTGCTTTTACATGATTTGATGTGTATACATATTTTGTTTCGCTCTATATTATGTAGTTTATATACTTACTGTCTTCCTGAAGACTGGTGTGTTACAGTAATTTAGGACAAAGGCATGGTACCCAGAGAAGGCAAAAGTTTCGCCATATTCTTTGAATAATTTGATATTATTTGTTAATTAAAAACAATAAGATAAGTAGGTATTTTACTACGCCTGCGATGAGCACGTTTCTATGGCATAAGGAAACAGAAAGGAAATTATATTGGCAGTGTCTATTAATACCTATTAAATTTTGCTCAACGTAGAGCTTCCGTTACATTATTTTTTTATGTAAAGAATCAATATTAATTTGGAATTAATTCGGCCAAATTACCCTATTGTGTCAATAATATGTGCTTGTTTGTTTGTTAATCTGAAAATTAGGATATTGAACAATTTTACGATAAATTAATCTACGCATTCTTTCCATCACATCCGAATCATTGTTTCAAAGAAGTAAATAACTTAATTTGTGACTCTGCATTTTAAGAAAATTACCATCTAAGTACAAAATTAGAGGGAAGAAAAAAGATGAAAAACGTGTATTTAAACAACAGATAGCACAAAATTTGTAACTTGCTTATTTGAAACTATAAAGCAGTCATTACAAACATGCGATCATGCTAAAAGCTTACCCACTTTCCTACTTTTCGAGTAGGTTACAAATAAGTAGTTTGACAATTTCTTGAAATTAATAATTGTAAGAAGTTTTCTCTGAACACTATCCCTTGCCTAACAATAAAAGGACACGTTTTCCGTCCTGAAATCTGCAGTTGACGAATTATATTGTAATTGCAGTATATTCATAACAAACTTCTGCAGTTGCATAAACAATGTACCTAGTGTCCGTTCTGTATTGTTTATCACATACTTACCTTGCAAAGGTATTGAGAAATAATAAAATGATATACAAACATATTTTGTTTTATTTTCCTTTTCTGTATAATATTATGTATAGAATAGAACTATAGATTATATTACCTACCTACATTAGTTTAAAATATAAAATGAATAGATGAACAGCGGTCATACTATGACCTCTGGATCCGTTACAGTGTTTATTAAAGAGTATACAAATACTATAGTATGAACATAGAGCAACACCGGAGGGGAGTAGCCATATGCAGGGTTTCCCCTCTGTCAAAGTACAAGCCCAAATGGGCCTATACCTGTCGCCTAGATGTTTAAATGTGTGTGTCGCACGCATTTCCCCCCGCAAAAAATTATAGACTGTTTTGCATCGGTAATAAACGCTATGGCTACTCCGGTCCGCCGCGAACGGTGGGCCGCGTTGCTCTATGGGTATGAAGAACAAGACTGTGATGACGTCTTATTGTGATTCAATTTAGGAACTCCCAAAATTTTTGTTTTTATATGACAACGCGTATGAAGAAATGAAACAAAACTATAGACAGACATCTACACAAAAATCAGCGCTCAAAATGCAGATGCGTTGCTACCCCTGAGACATTAGTTGTTCTGTCTTTGTGGTAATCATTACGGGGTCATAACTCATACATTACCATCTAAGCGGAACAAGACATTGCTGAACACTAAAGAGTATACAAATACTACGCTGAACACTAGCAACTACCATTTGGCGGCAGATAGATTTGGAAATGCGGTGAATTGCGGTGTTGCCTACGACCTCGAATCCCTACTCTGGAATTCTACCACCAGTAAAAGTAACTGCTATTTTATAGCAATAAAACAATATTTTATAAAATAAATCGTAATAAGACATGGTACGTATGAATCCGGAATAAATTTATCCTCCCCTCCAAAAACCAGAAAAGATAAACAAACAAATTTTGCAAAATGTGCTAGTGTGTCGCTGATCAGAATGAGTATGACTACTGAGGAGTTACGCACTATTCCAATGATTGGTTATCTCAAAACCAATGGAGTGTAGATAGATACTTATTCAGAACATATCAGACAGGTTTTAATTGAACACAAGATTTCATGAGTAGAGATGGATAATCCACTCGTCTTTTTGGGCGGATTGGACATAATGCCCATAAACGGCCGGTATTTATACATAGCTAAACTTTGGCTGGGTGCAACCCAGGCAAAGTTTAGCAATGCTGTGGCTTGTCAATAAAAGAGTTGCCAGAGACTTCGTGGTTTGGAAAGTTTAGACCAGAGGTTCCCAAACTATTTTTTCTTGAAGAGTACATTAATTATACTAGAAATAGAGAGTAATTTCCGCTATTTTTTGTGTCATAAGACTAGCGCCACCTGCCTCGCTGCTATGAGTAACATCCATTGATGTACATAAGCATAATTCGTATGTACTATAATACCTACTGTAGGATATTCCACCATTTTTATTTTCACTATTTTTCTTATTATGAAATTTGTTGAATGAACAATGAATTTCATATATTTATAAAACAAATAGTATGAAATGATTGCTTCAACAAATTTCATAATAAGATATACCTACACCATGGTTACTTTATGATTATTATAGAAAATAAAACAAAATTTTAACATAAACCTTTTTATTTTTTAAACATTTATCCATTTAAATAACCATCTCACACCCGACCTCTCCCACACCAGACCGACACCAGCCACTTCAGGACTTCAGGACTTCAATTTTCATAAGTAATTGATTGTTCCTTAACCTCCATTTTCGGGACATCCGGGAACGCAGCACACATTTTTCGACATGACGATAAAGAGTCCTGCAGGGTCCTGTCTCGCACAAATATGAGTCCTTTCTCGTAAAACACCACAAATGTTTGGTTGAAGTATTTCGACCAAGTCGGATGAACTCGTACTTGGCGGATTATACAATAAACAAAACTAACAGAACTGAAAACACTTAAATTAGAAAGTAGGTAAGCCAGCAAATGCACATAATCAATCCTATTATTCCTATCTCACTATTTCAAAGTGAATCCGGCATTTCCAAATTCCAAAAAACAGCAAATAATGATGGCTGATGCACAAATTGTACAACAGTATAGGAATGGCGATCTGTGATCGATTACTTTGAAGATCGATTTTTCGGTCCAAAAAATCAATCTAGTGAATCGATACCCTGGAAAATCGAAGATCGATCTTTTCGCTTTATTACATGTCATGCTAGTGACCCGCTCCGGCTTCGCACGGGGTAACGTTTATTATATTGTTAGGACGCGCTGATTTCTTTGTCATAAACCGTGATATCTCGGAAAATATTACGCCGAAATGAATAAATTACAAATATAAAAAAATCCTCAGAAAACTCTCATTCCAACATTTTAAACAGGAATTAAATCCGTTCATAGCTTCCCAAGATTAGCGCATACATGCAGATAGAAAAAATATGGGAACTTAATAAGTGTATTCATGTACCAATTGACACAGAAAATCATCCAATGCATGAAGCAAAGGAAGATAATAGTAATCATAGAGAATTTCGTACAAATGATAAACCTAATTCTATTGATGTGCCTCTTAAATCGAATGATTTATTTGAAAGAAATGGTGATTCAGGTTCAGTTCCAGTCTCTTCTATTATAGAATCTGTTTCAGAGACCTCTAGACATTGCGACCAGAGATCTGAAGATCAATCAGTTTTACCTACGTCCTTGGAGTACGAGTGTACTGAAGAAGGAAATGAAGTAGTTGAAATGCCAGAAGATTTAGATCAGATAGGTGGAATATCTTTTAGAGAAATTGAAGATGAAGGTCAAAGGACTTATCAGTTAAGGGATAGATCCAAGATAAGACCATCGATCAGATATAATGACTATGTAATGATGTCATACGCTGAAAGTTTGTGTCAAGAAGATCCAACTACGTACAAAGAAGCTGTGACAAGTCCTCAAAGAGAACAATGGCTAAAAGCTATGGATAGTGAGATAAAATCTCTCAAAGAGATGAAGGCGTGGATTTTAGTACCACTACCAAAAGACAGAAAAACGATTTCCTGTAAATGGGTATACAAGACTAAAACCAATGCTGATGGATCTTTAGACAAATTCAAAGCTCGGCTTGTTGCTCGAGGATACACACAGAAGAAAGGAATAGATTATGAGGAGACATTTAGTCCAGTGGCCAAAATGACTACAATAAGATCAGTATTGAGCATTGCTGCAAATGAAGGTCTAAATTTAACTCAATTCGATGTTTCTACAGCCTTTCTTAACGGTACGTTGAATGAGGAAATTTATATGAAACAGCCGGAAGGCTATAGTGATGGCACGTGTAAAGTTTGTAAACTAAAGAGAAGCCTCTATGGATTAAAACAAGCACCTAGATGTTGGAACCGATGCATAGTAGATTATTTGAAAAGTATTGTATTTAATCAATGTGATAATGATCCATGCTTGTTCACAAGGAACACTAGTAGCAATAAAATTATATTGGCTCTCTATGTTGACGACGGACTTGTAGCAAGTAAGAACCCTAAGGACTCAGATAAATTTATTTTAGAGCTGAAGAGAAGGTTCAAGATAACTGCAAAGCCACTTACATACTTTTTAAGTCTCGAGATTGACAAAACGGAAGATGGCGTGAGATTATCACAAAAGCACTATGCATCCAAAGTCATAGATCGCTTTGGAATGACGGACTGTAAGCCCGTATCAACACCAATAATAAAAGATGGACCTACAGAATCTGAAAATGGTACTGAAGAGGTAAACTCTTTTCCTTATAGAGAAGCTGTGGGAGCCTTGGCTTACTTAATGGTAGGAAGTAGACCAGACCTAGCTTACGCTGTGAGTGTGGTATCCAGAGTTCTGGATAAACCTACAAAAGATGACGTTGTCAAAGTCAAGCGTATTCTAAGATATGTAAAAAGAACTTTAGACTCGAGCATCATCTATAAGAAAGGCTACAAGACAGGCATTTTAGAATGCTACAGCGACTCAGATCACGCAGGAGATATGACAACAGGACGTTCGACGTCTGGCATCATATGTATGTACTCAGGAGCTGCTATATCCTGGTGTGGTCGAAAACAGACCTGTGTTGCTATATCGAGCACTGAAGCTGAATAAGTGGCATCTAGTGAAGCAGCAAGAGAAATTGTATGGCTGATGAGATTATTCGGTGAAATATCAAGCCTGAAAGAAGTACCCAAGCTTAAGGTTGATAACATAGCTGCCATCAGAATTTCCCAAAATCCTGATATGCATAGACGCATCAAGCATATTGCTATAAGACATTTCTATATCAGGGAACTTGTGACGAATGGCGATATATGCGTAGAATATGTGCCAACGGAATTCCAACTGGCTGACATCCTGACTAAAGCTCTACATAGGCCAAGAATGGCAATTATATCAGCAAATATAGGGCTAGTCCAAAAGGGAGGATGTTAAATGAGTTTGGACGTCGATTTATTTTTAATTGTTTATAAAAATAGAATGTCACTGTCATATATATTTTTGTTAGAATTTTTACGTCTTAGTTACGAATAAAATCGATCTTGTGAAAATTAATAAACAATTATTTTTCATTAAAACATGAACCTCAACATCAAAATCGATAAATTTTTTAAATAGATATTTTTGATATCGATTTAGCTGTGGATCAATCTTTGATACTTCGATTCGAGAATCGATCTTTTTCAGAAAGAATCAGCATCCCTATTCATCTATTTTTTAATATATTTATTAATTAAATTATTTATGACCAGAGTCTTTCAGTCGTATACATATTGAATTTCACATTTCTTTAAATTAATGAATATCCATATGGAAGATGACGATGATTAAATGCTTCCATGAGGAATATGATGAGATGATGGGATGGCTCCAGTTAAGCGATGAGGACTTTATTAGGAGTTTTATGAAGTTTTGGAGGCAATACGAAAAATCACTTTTCACTTCATAATATCACTTTCTCACACTCGTGAACATTATCGAATGCTTTATGATAAAAATCCCACCATTTTTACACATAAAAACGCGACTATACACAAATTTTGAAAATAATATCACGCAGCGACATAGCTCTTTTCCGCGTTCCCGCCAAAACCCCCTCCCTATTTATCTTTTAATAATCATTTATTCATGACCATAGATACAGAGTCTTTCAGTCGTATACATATTGAATTTCACATTGCTTTAAATTAATGAATATCCATATGGAAGATGACGATGATTAAATGCTTCCATGAGGAATATGATGAGATGATGGGATGGCTCCAGTAAAGCGATGGGGACTTTACTAGGAGTATTTACGAAGTTTTGGAGGCAATACGAAAAATTACTTTTCACTTCATAATATCACTTTCATACACTCGTGAACATTATCGAATGCTTTATGATAAAAATCCCACCATTTTTACACATAAAAACGCGACTATACACAAATTTCGAAAATAATATCACGCAGCGACACAGCTCTTTTCCGCGTTCCCGCCAAAACTCCTCCTCCCTATTTATCAATTCACTAGTGTTAACAGAGTAATAAAATGAAAATCCACTATTTTCTACAATAATAAATTATTCAAGAGAACAGAAGGTTTTTTAATGGAATTAACTATGAACAGTGTTATGCATAGTAAGTTAATATTTTTGTGATCGTTAAATTAATCATTTATTTGTAAAAAAATGCTATAGTATAATGTTCTAACCTTTTAGACACATTTATTTTACTACCATTCAGATGTTTAAAGAATCTTATGGCATTTTTTTACGCTACTAAATTTAGAAGAACACTGTGGGCACTTATGGCTTTGATATTTTATGCTTTTTTGATTTTATCGCATTATATTGTACAGCTACGCTACCTGGGACCGAGACCTTAACTACTACATTATGATGCAATAAATTTAAAAAGCTTCTTTTTGTTTGGATCTGACAAGAATTGTCATACCATTTTTATTAGTTGGGTGATATTTTAAATAAAAACGCGTTAATTTGTACTAAGATTGTAGGGCCTGAATGAGTTTACGTGGCATTCCATTACCAACTTGGAAACATAATACCTTTTTTTTTTTGTTAAAATGGCATCGCTATTACGCATATTGCCAGTGTCAAGTAAAACGATATAATCAGCGTAAAAGTTAGTAAAATATAATCATCAAGTATAATATGTAAGTATCAAGTATATAAGTTATCAAGTATAATATGTCAGTCAAGTTATTCGAGTAAAGCGATGGCTACTTTACCAGAACAGAACATTTACAATGAGGTTTTGGAGGCAACCTGAAAGGTCCTGTTTTCGCACTGTTATTCTATTTCACTATACACGGGCACTGTAATAAACCTTTAGCAGACAAAATACCACCAACTTTATTTAATAGAACTTAAAAATACACCATGAAAATAAAATAAAATAAGAGCACCATACGCCTCTTTCAAGGTTCCCGCCAAAAAACCCTTAATACGTTACCTTCATCTGTGGCCACAGATATTTGTCTGTCTGTGGCGGTTGTCAGTATTAGTGTATAATCTATGTTGTGGATTGTGGACCATTGTGGACTGTGGAGGTTTATTTTCACGTGTATTTTTATTTTGTCCGTTTAGGATTGCACGCTTATCCTAATTCATATGTGAAAGTGACTTTAAAATCACAATTACGCAACTGTAACCTAGCAATAATGACATCGTTAATAGATAAAATCGGTCAATTAATCAAAAGAGAGAAAACAACACCTGAAAGAAAAAAAGAGGATGTCGCAAAGTCTTCAAGCGAGATTCTCTCAGAGCTTTTCGGCGCATTTAATGCCGCCCCACCAAAGATTGAAGAAGTACCTGTAAAGAAGTCCAAAAAGAGTAAGAAAAAGCACAAGAAGGAAAAGAAAAAGAGAAGCCGTAGTGTCAGCAGCAGCAGTGATTCTGACGACAGCGACTACTCGCACAGACGTAAAAAAAGAAAAAAAAGTAAGTCCAAAAAACGCAAGGATATCGAGCGTTCACCTTCATATGAACCTATCATAGTGAAAAAGGATCCAGAAATAAAAATTAAGTCTGAAACTGGTGTGAAACTTAAAAATGTTAAAGATGAGCAGAAGGTGAAAATTGAAAAAGAAAATCCGCATTATTCTATAAAATCCGAAGATATAAAGAGTGAATACATAAATGATAATATTGATACAAGTCTGATTCCTCTGCCTGAATCACCTCAAAAAGATTTGAAATTGGATTTGTTAGACCTAAGACACAAGTTAGACAAAAAGGCAGATAACACTGGTGAAACTGATAAATCGAAAGGCAAAATTCAAATCAAGAATTTAAAATTCAGTGCAGTTTTCGAAGAAACTGTAAAGAAAGCTGAAGAAGAGGCTCGTAAGAAAGCAGAAAAGACAGAAGAAGGAGAATATACAGATTCGTCAAGCAGTTCAGATAAAGATGAAGAATCTAATGCACAGTTTCCCAAATCCTCTGATCCTGGTGGTATTCTAAAGAAACAGGCTGATGAGGAGATTAAAATGTTAGTATTGATACAAATAACAAATCTTTATATTTTTGACCCTGTCAAGTGTTTGAATTGAATATATCACTGATAAATATCACATAAATTTTTTTATCTTTATATAATCATAATCATCAGAAATTGATAGGTCACAGGCCTAGATAATAGTGTTCTATTTTAATATCACTATATTTTGGTCTGATCATGAATGATTTTTATTGAGGACCTGGTTAGTCTAGCAGTGTGAGATGAATATTTGTATGGCCTACAGATATTGTGTTTCGAGTCTGGGTGAATATGTTGTATGTGTATTGTGTATGTGTGTAACGGCACCCACGACACAGGTTTATACTGTGGGGCTGTGAGTGTAAGCATATTATATATTTATTTATTTATTTGCAACAATGATTGATATACATATTTCCTTATGAACTACCCATATGTGTTATAAAATTAATATTACAGATCTGAAGGTGAAAAACTAGCATCTTCAAAGAAAAGTAAACACTCAGATTCCCACAAATCATTGAGGAGGGACAGAAGTAGATCTCGAAGAAGGTGAATAAAGTATTTTTTATTTATATTTTTTTACTGCCTCTGTAGTCTAGTGGTAGGAGGCTACTGCTTCTAAGTTTCCCAGTGCCATTCTCAAAGTTTGGTAATGAGCTCATAGATGGTAATAGGCTTTCCACATATTACATGGCACAAAATGCAATTGGTGAATCATGGGTGTATGCATTTATCCTTGAAAGCATCCATTTACCTCTACCTATTCCTTCAGGAATTACAGGTTTTACTAAAATAAATTTAAAAAAAAAATTTTGCTACCTATTTAACCCTTTCTTGGACAGCATACAAGACAATAAAATTTTTATTGTTAAAATGTCTATAGACATTTGGTGTCCGTGAAAGTGTTAATGGATAAATTCATAAATCTTATTACAATGTTATATTCTGATCTAAATGTAGGTATATACTTACAAATGATGGTGATTATTTCTTACTGTTGTGGATACCTTTTCAATATTTTCTTTGTTTAAAAAAGTCTCAGGGGTAGCAACGCATCTGCATTTTGACCTCTAGTCTTTGTGTGAGTGTCTATAGACTGCAGTCATCACCTAACATCAATCTCAGCTCTTTAAACGGAGAATAAAAAAAAAAAAAGTGTTACACACACATTCATAATATTAAAAAAAATATATCTTATTACCATGAATTTTACTGGTGATAGAGCACCAGTGCAAGAGCTCGAGGGCGTAGGCACCACTGCATTATCTAATCTATCTGCCGCCAAATAGTAGTTTCAGCACTATCGTGTTCTGGTTAGATGGTAATGTATGACCCTGAACTATCACAGAGACGTAACAACATAGGTCTCAGGGGTGGCTACACATCTGCATTTTGACTTCTGGTTTTCGTGTAGTGTCTATAGGCTGCAGTCATCACTTAACATCAATGTGAGCTAAAGGCTTGTTTGCCACCTTTTTTTAAAAATAATGTCATCTTGAATGTCGTCCAATCCAATCAAAATAGCTACTTATCATTTGTTTCCTTAATGTACAATTTTATACCCCTATTCTCCCAGGTCACACAGCAAATCTCGAAGATCAAGTTCTCGATCAAGAAGAAAGGGGCACACATCGTCGCGGTCGCATCGGAGTCGTTCACGCCATCGGTCGTCATCTAGGAAACGGCGAAGTGAATCTAAGTCCACGTCGAGATTACGCCATAGGTCTACATCGAGATCAAGGATACGATCTAGACATTTATCACCCAGACATAGGAATCGCAGGTCAAGGTAAGTTGGCCCACAAAAAATAATTTAATATAAATTTCAATCAGTTTAATTAAAAATGCATTTTATTTTTGTTATGAGATGAAGAATAATAAATGTAAGTAATTTTGCCCAAATTCATGTATGTATGAGATTGCGCAAAAATTGTGGCAACACTCTTCATGTTTCACTAGTACAAGCCTAAGAATCATGGCAAGTTTCATACATTGATTTGTACAAAAAAGTTAGAAAAAGGTACAAGGTAAAACGGATTAGAAATATTATCTAGGGAACCTAAAGAACATTATCTGGTATTTAAAATGTTTTTAAATCACCGGAATCAAAATCGTCTTTCCTAACTACAGTTGAAGCACTCCATACTGAAGTTCAAATTCAAACTTTTTATTCCAGAGAGTTAAAAATATTTTAAGTATCAGGAAATGTTTAGGTTCACTGATTAATATTTCCATGCTGTTTTACCATGTACCTTTTCTTCATTTTTTCTGTACAAATCTTGCCATGATCCTTTGTGCAGTTAAAACGTAACGTGTCTGATTGGCATTAAAGGTCTTTATTTGTTTTTTTTGCCTGAAATGTGATTCGGACGATAAATTCAAATTGTTAGCCATTTTTATTCAGATTAGAAGCCAAATAGAATGACAAATTGGCGATTCTTTTCTTAGTTAACAAGGATCTACATGTTATATCTCTTTTAGGTCCCCAACAGGTGTGAAATTAGCTGATAGTGAAAAGAAACGGCTACTGGAAGTGGCGAGGCGGAATGCGATTAACATGCTCAAGAATGGTGCAGTGCCGGCGGGCGCCGCGGCATTGCCGCCTCACACGAGGAACCAAGTTATGGCTGCTATACAATCAGGAGGTAATTTTAATGCTTATCCAGTCAGCCTACTGCAATCCACTGCTGGACGTTATTGTTTTACTTTGTAATAGTTGTTTGTTCTAGTTTCTGGGAAGTATTTTATTTATGTTTAAAAGTATCTGCAAAGATCTATTTAAAACAAAAATATTTTCGTTCTTTCAAATGCCTTACTTCTTTTATACCATAAATCTCTTTCATAGTCATATTTTATAACTGCTTGCAAGGTCCATTGTATAGTGTCTGTCTTTTTGCCTGAGACGTCTACATTATAATAGTGTTGTCTGCGCACTTTGAAATGGCAAATAAAAAAATGAGAAAAGGAGTGGGGACAGTACGAAGCCTTGAGAAACCTGAAAGCATTAGCGATCATCTGATTATTGCTATTGGTCTTATAGAAATAAAATATCAAAATCGGAATCTCATGTAAACTGGAACCCTAGTGGATAATAGTTATTAAAATAATAATAAAAAAATAATTAATAAATGTTATTTTGTATTAATTAAAACATGTCAGTTTTATGTCCAAAACTTTAATGAATTCTTTCCACAGGCAAGTCAGTGGATGAACTGACTGACTTCTGCAAACATTTATCAAAGAAAGAGGCACTGGGGGAACTGTCTTCAGTCTCGTCCAATGATGAAGACATGAGTGAGAATGAAGACACAATAGCCTTCCACCATCCGTTCCTGGTTAAAGAAAAGGCACCTATTGTTATGAATATAAGGGTAAATATATATGAAATAAATAAATATAAAATTTAGATGATATAATTCTGAACTTTAAGTGAACTTTAGGCCCAAAACTAATGGATAACGCCCTTCAAATGAACACAGTATAGCCTTTTTTAACAAAAAAAATTACAGACAGCATATAAAACTAACTTTACATCTGTATTTTCCATACTTGCAAACACTTACGATTCGGCGGTGACATTTTGGCCCATGTAACAGGTGGTGAGCTTATGGACGTCTCCAGGCACATTACCAAACTCTGAGAGTTACACTGGAAAGGTTACAGAAAATGGAAAAAATCCAATACCACCAATGGTAATGGATAATAATACGCCTTTATCTCTGATAGCCCATGATCCGAAGATCGAATCTAGGACTGCTACCAGTAGATTACTGAGGCAGCAGACAAAATGAACATGAACTGAGTTTCGTGCAAATAATCAACATTAAATAAAAAAAACTGGAAGTACTGGAACATACCAATTCTTAGCATCAGGAGGTCCATACTTGTGTATGACAAATAAGAATCTTTACTTTCATCACCTAATAAATTGAAAAATGTTATATTAAAATGAATTATATTATTAATAACTAGCTTTACCATGCGCGCGTTCTACGCCACCAACTAAAAAAAGGACAGTGGCGCCTTCTGTCGAATTTTCCAACTCAGAAACCTTCGTGGGCTCATGCACAACAACTTTGATAAGGATCATCACATGATGAAATGCGTAGTTTACGATTCTATGAACGACATACAGACAAACATTCATTTTTATATATAACAAGCTGTACCAACTAAATAACAATTACAGTGGCGCCATCTGTCGAAAATTGGTCGTATCAATTCAGAAATCTTCGTGGGCTCACGCACAAAATCTTTGCTCAAGATCATCACAATATCAAATGCGTAGTTTAGGATTCTATGAAGGACCTACAGACAAACATTCATTTTTATATATAACATGTAACGGGAATAATGCACACTATCTAACACCTTGATTAGAAAATCGAGTTATAATCATATTACATGAACTGAAATTACATGATTATGTATTTAATATTTTTTATATAAGAAATAAGTTGTCCTCAATTTTTACGAACAGTATGCACACCCTATGCATACTTACCCTACCTCTACCTACGGCCACACATAAAACACGAACCGAAAAAAGTAAGTGATGTATGTTGTAGCGTAACTTGGGTACCCTTATTTAACACTCGCTAATAATAAGATTAATTTTTATTTTCCACTATTTTATTTTTAATCATTATTGATAATAAAAAGCACGTCTCAACGAGTTGTAATAAACTTGTTGAGACTAACATTTTATTTTGGACAGACGGTAGTCTCATTTTCGTTTGTATTGATTGTTCACCAAATGGGTGACCATAATTTCCTTAATTTTAATGAACTTTGGGACGAAATGTCTGAAATCGATTCGGTTATCGATTCTGAACTAACTAGTTTCGGGTTGTACATTCAATCCTGTTACACGTTGTATAAAGATAATATTTTTTAATTTTAGGGTGGAGCACCATTACCTACCAAATCCATTGTACCAGTAGCAAATAAAGAAGAGCTAAGATTACAATTCCCTGTTTCATCTGGATCTCAGCACAGAGAAAAGGCATCAGAATGGGTGCCTGTATCACCTAAGAAAGACACGGTAATTTTTTAAAATACAAACATTGTACTGTTATAATATTGGGTATAAAATAGTAATTATAAATAGATCTATATAAAAAACTAAAACATTCTTTTTTATATTTGCAAAAAATCAAATTAGTCTGATTTTTGAATGTTTTTTATTACTTTCATCTGCTACATGGTCTTGTATTATGTTACAACTTAAGATAATTCAGAAATTTAAAAAAAAGTTTCGATCAGGAAGCTAACCGATAAATAAAAATTTGGAAATTATTATTATTCTTTATTTTCAGACTGTAGCAACACTTAATTCTAAGACGACAGTCAAAGCTAATGTCCCATTAGTATCACCTGATAAACCAGCAGCAAAGTAAGTACCTACATTTTATATATTTTTTTGAATTACTGCTTTTTTCATGCATTTTATGGCTTTAATACTTCATAATTGCAAAGCCGTCCCGTTTTATTTGAAAGCACTGTTTACTGTTTTGAAACGGAACGCTGTCCAGTATGCTGGGTGGATACACGATTATACATTTCTTAATTTACTTTATTTTTATATAAAATATTGGTTCCACACTGCAATATAAACAATTTCTACGACCTTCCCATTTTTTTTATATCGATGGAATCTTTTAATAAAAATAAATAAAACAATAGTGACAGATTGGTCACTTGGTCAAACCACTGAGAGCACTGTACCTCGAAAGCTCCAGTGCTCAGTATAAAAATGACGTCATACACTTTCCGCAGTACAGCACTGTCGAAGTGGCCGCATTGCATTTTGGAACACAGCCTTAATAATGCTTTTTGTTTGTCATAGATCTGAACCTCTGGCATTACCAGCGCCTCCGCCAACTACACAGCCGGCATACATGAAAAGCTTCACGTCGGGCTCACGTAAGTAAATCATACACATTTCATAAAATAAATGAAAATAGAGCCATTCCAGATTGATTTTAATATCTTGCCAAAATGACAAACTAAATTATACTACTTTGAGCGATACGATGATTAGATTTCAACATGTTGCAACTAACTCGAACGAGTTAATGTGGTATCTTACTAATATTGTATGTTTTTGAATAAATAAAAAAGCTACAACGGAATATAATATAACTGTAGTTTTACTATTGTCGCTTATAGATGCGTAATACGGTTTTTAGTTTTTATCATGTGCACATATTCATAACATATAATTTGATTCCTTGTTTTATAACCGGCTATATAATAATGTGTTTTTTCATCAGAACTAACATCGGTCCCGGCTCTACCCGCACCTGGTCCCCAAGCTTATCCGCCAGGAATTGAACCACCTAAAATCGTGGGTATCCATTTTATCTATTTATATATATTTATATATGCATATATAGAGTGCATACATGCTCTAAAAAATATTTTTAAAAATCTAAGTCCAGTATTTTTTGAGTTATGATGACTTTAACATGTAAGTCAAAATTTTATTGCGAAAACCCTAATCAGCAGCTCATCGAGACATTGAACTTTAAAACTCATTAAAAAAATTCATATTTCGATCAAATACGGTAATGCTCTTGCTTTACTATTTACGATAATATGTCAATACAATATTATTGATAGCTTTGTTTTAATCCGTTAGTATTTTAAGGCTATGTACCTACAAAATTTCATTCTGATGTTTTAACAGCCTAGTCCGCTATGACTCATCACGTGTGTACCACCTTTATGAACCTTTCTTAAAAAAATTAGTTCTTGAAATTAGGTAGTTTAATAAACAAACAATACATACCTACTCGACTCATAAAAGTAACCATTTAGTCGATGAGATATGCAAAACTAATTAAATACATAAATTAGGTATGACGAATTCATGTTATGACAGTTTGATTGTAGTAAACAAACTCACACATGACATTTATCGACTTCTAAGCCTATAAACATCGTCGGAAAAGTAATTAAACCTAAGATGTATGAATGTATGAAACGGTATAACCTCTACCTCTATCACGAAGAGATAAAAACATTTTTATCGCTTCTAATATTATAGATATTTGCTACGACCATAAAATCTGCGTACATCACTCACACAAAAAAAAAATCACGCCTACATCTACACTAGTCGCTTTTTATCATAGAGGGTGCGAGCGGGATGTGGCATCGCTCGTCCCGCTTGCACCTCATTCATATTTTGCAACAAATAATTATTTTTTCGCCTTTCGGCGTGCCGGCGAATAATCAAATCAAAGATCAAGAAAAATCAAATAAGTGACGAAATTAACTAAAAATAGACCGCTCGCAACCTCGTTCTTGAAGTTTATGCAACTGCCTCTCGAGGGGTTATGGGTGAGGCGGGGAAATCGGGCGGGACGTCGAAGTGTCCATTCTATACGTAGAAAACGAGAATAATACTCTGTCATGAGTATAGAAAGTTAGGTAGGAGTTAACCGAGTTTTGTGGGATTTCAATTTAATTTGCTTTTGTTTCACAGGACGTCGCATCAATAGTATCGCAGAAGTTATCGTTGATTCGGAAGGAACAAGAACAGAATGAGTTGTCTACTACACGAGGTGTATGTATATTCATTATTAGCTGAGCCAGCAAACGTCGTTCTGCCAGAAGGATTAATACAGTATTAGTCTAAATAAATTTCCAATTACCACATTGTAAATTAAATTTTTTTTTTTTGAATATATAATGAGTATAGTATGGTATCCTTAAAAAGATAAATTTGAGCCACCGCAGACTTTTTTGTAGATGTTGAATCTACATCTACAAAATCGCGGACTTTTTTGTAGATGTAGATTCTACATATACAACGCAACGAAATAAATAAATGAACTGCCTCAGTAGCGTAGTGGTAGCAGGCCACTACTATTACGCTGGAGGTCCTGGGTTAGATTCCCGGGTCGGGGACTATCAGAGACTCAGAGATAACTGTTAAATCTTTTATCTCGGGTTCAATTGGGATTTTTCCATTTTCTGGAAGTTTCCCAGTACCTCGGAGTTTGGTAATGTGCCCGGAGATGGCAACAGGTTCGCCACCTGTTACATGGGCCAAAAACGTAATCGGCGAGTCGTGGGTGTTTGCATGTATGCTTGAATGCATGTATTGACCTCTGCCTACCCTCTCGGGGATTACAGGCGTGAAGTTACGTTTCGAGATAAATAAATAAAAATGTACGTTCTTGCACACAGTTCGGGTGGTCGCGGGAATCAACCCTCGGTCAGTTCACGGGGTCCACGGGCGCCCAGATACTGACCCCGCGCGAACTGGCCAGCGGCACCCAGGCCTGGGCCAAGAAGGTATCGCAGACTATACTCGCACCTCGCACCCTTGTTGCTACCGGCAGTTAAATTGACCTTGCCTCGAACCAAATTAACTGTCGGCACTGTTTTTCTCTTGTTTGAACACATGCACTCTCATTTCGCTGTCGCATTATATGTTTTATGGCTGTCCAAAAGTTAAAGGAGTTGTTAATTGAATTAATTCTTTATCTTACGCGATCCCGCCGCGGGCTCAAACACAAGGTCGTTTACGTGAACAAGTTAATACACGTCTTAATATTGTTTGTAGCAGGTTCAAGCGATACGATTAATAATAAAACGAGTCGATTTATTTCACTTATGAAATAATAAGTAAACGTTTGATGGTTAAAACCAATTAAACAAGCCTTTCGCTATTCACGTGATGAGATAACTATTATTAATTCCAACAATTTATGGTATCAACATTTGAAAACTAGTTATCATCTATCCTTTGCTGAAAATATTAACTATCCTCATCGAACTCGATCAATCGATTTAATTTTCGTTTCACTCGTTGGTTGAAAGTTATGAAACATGATGTGACAGCGAAAATATATGCTATATGCTAAATGAATTGTAGTATCAAGCGAAACCTACCAATACTACCTTCGAATTTTTAAGTGTATATTATTATTTTTTTAAATAAACTGTATATTTTACAAATATGTTCCAAAAACGCTGGCAACAAATGTAATTGCAGTTTTCACACGTGATAAAATATTAATCTACGTGAAAGGAAACAATAGTGTTATATATATCGGCATACAGAAGATGTTATCTGGTTAGTCTATCAGCCTGGGTTGCACCAAGATATTTCTTAAAATTAAAGTAATTGTAACATTTCACATCCTTCTCTAACTTTAACAGATTTCTTTAAGTTAGAGGAGGATGTGAAATGTTACAGAAACTTTTACAAATATCTTCGTGCAACCAGTCCTAGTGTTACGTAAAAATTGAACAAAGATATTCCTATTTTACAGCCCTGAGTAAATTGATTTAATAAAAGATTCTCTACAAACTACACAGTGGTATATAGTCCAGTCAATTTAGCATAAAAAAGAGGTTAACCTCGGAATGAGAGGTAATAAGCGAAATATTTGTATATACCTTTATTTTGGCGTTCTAAAAGCTGTCTCAAAAGTCTCATATATTCTCGTGTCTGCATATGCATATGAAAAAAAGGTTCAAATAAAATTTATCCTAAATTTTATGCTTTATAATTTTTATTATAGATGTTAACATCATTGGAGCAATAGAAACTGAGATAATCGCGAAAAACTTATTTTTTTTACCTTTGACCTCGTATAACTTCCGATGCGGACACGAGAATATATGAGACTTTTGAGACAGCTTTTAGAACGCCAAAATAAAGGTATATACAAATACTTAGCTTATTACCTCTCATTCCGAGGTTAATCGCTTAAATTACTGGACTAATATGTTCACACTCTACATTACATTACACACATTATCGTAAGACAGTAAATGCATCACCCGTAAAAGATAAAATTAGACTTGCAATTGCATTTGTGACCGACATTTGCCTTAGTTTTCAAGGATTTTAAATTATATTTATTATAAAATACAATCTAATACAAATAAATATCTATCACACTCTTTTGCGAGTTTTTAACATATGAAACGGAACAACTTTCCACGGCATTAATAAATATAAAAATCACAGAATTAAAACACTTACCCCCTTATTCATAAACGTACATTAATTACGTTTTAGCTATAGAATGCTTTATCTTTGTCAGTCGCATGTGCAGGATAGAAAAAGACAAACACTTTAGCTAAAATACGTTTATGAATAAGGGTGTTTAATTTGAAAATTAACTGTTGTATTGAACACTTTATGTTAAGATTTCTTCTTTTTATGTTTTTATCTTAGGACATAATAATTATCACGAGGAAAGGAAAGTTCAATTTCATTTGTAGAAAACATTATTAATATTTTAATCTTTGACATTTTCATAAAATTATGTAAATATACAGGGTTTTTGGAAGTATACCAGTGTCATCTGAAGAGTAACTTTTGCGCATCATGATATACAAATGTTTTGTTCTGTTACATTTTTCAAAATAATATGGGGTTAATAGTTTAGTAATATATTTCTAAAAATGTAGTAGGTAGGTAGGTAACAAGACCGTTCCTTACGTAGGGTAAATTATTGCTCACTCCAAAAGTTTCGTTGAAATTTTAAATTCCTCACATTTTCTATTATTGCGATAAACAGAAGTTGTTTTTGATTTCAGAATATGCTGGTATATTATCAAAGAGCCATTCAAATGTATGAAAAAAAGTACCAAATATTAAATACGTTTGTATTCTGTACAGTTCTGTTTCTTATTTATATAATATTGGAATATTCGTTTACTAGTATGGTTAATAGTTAGACTCGTGTCCCTGTTTAAGGGTGTTAGAGAAGCGAAGGTAGTTATTGGGATTTGGTTTTGTTTAATACTCAAACGTTATAAAAAACTTTTCTTTCAGCTCAATGCGTCGGTCGGGTTCCGTGTTTGCGTCACTCGATGATCCGTGATCCGTGATCCAGTTTGCTGTGCCACGGTCAGAACTTATAATACAACTGTATTATACTTTCTGACCATTTTTGATTATCCACGTGATGGTTACGATAACATTTTTTAAGATTGTTTTATATTGCAATTATTATCCAAGAAAATTAAGGATTAGTGTAAAACACATGATAAATAGTTTATTTAGATTGAATTTTTCACCATAACCTATCAAATATGGTCGCGTTAAACTTACGGCATAGTATAAACACCAAAACTTTCTGCGCGCGATTTCCTCAATATAGGTAGATAATAAAGCATTCACGTATTTTTTACAACATTTATAATTTGTCATCCATCTTTACTTTAATAAATTATATTATAGCAAGAGTAAAGATGTGTTGATGATTCATATATTATGTACTTAAAGTGTATTCTTACAAGGTCATGTCCATTGTCATGACAGTGTAAAAATACACATACAAACATAACCTTCAAATTGATAGAGGTAGATAGTTTCGACAATGCTAATTATTGATTTCGGCTACTGACTAGATGTCATGCAATAGGTACCCAGTAAAATTTGTAATGTTCAGTTTTTGTACTATGACTTTACACTGATGCTCGCGGGCTCTTACTCTTATAGTGGAAAATGAATATGAATTTTATTTTTGAATAATTAGATTACATCGTTGATTGTGATCACACACCATCCCAATCCATAGAGGATTATAATATGATATAAATAGTATTTGTGACGAAATTAGATTTACGTTTTTACGTGATTTGTACGTGTTGATTTTACGTTGTTTTTAATAGATTATAATAAATAGATACAGATTAAAGCACAAAAAAAATATTAATTCCGTTTGCACTAATTACTATACCAAATCATTTTAAATATACATATTTATAATTCAGTATTTCAGAATATTATATTAACTATAATTAAATCAAAAATATGTCCAATTATATAAAAACTACACACTTCTTTATTTACAGAATAACAAAAGTCAGATATGCTATCAGCAATCGATTTATTTAATCCGTTATCAATAAATCAACCAATGATAAGAAAAGAAAGGCAAGTGCCTGCGTCACTACTATTTGTATATTCCTATATTTTATTACTAGGTTTATAAATACTTACTAACAATAATTTTAATTAATAATAATATATATATTAATATTTATTTATTTATGCTTCTACGCACCTTGTACATATGGCGGACTTAATGCCACTAGGCATTCTCTGACAGTCAACCATGGGGTCATGAGAAAGCTTTGTGTAGGGTGCGGAAAATAATACATAAATGAAAATAATTACTTAGAGAGAACGTTAATACGTTTTTTTACAGTACATAAATACTTTATCGAATAATATTTAACGCTATACTAAATATAACAATAGATATATGGATAATAAGATACATATTATATAACTATATAATAATAATTAAGTATGTTGAAATTACACATAAATTTACATAAATATAGTTGTATAAATAAATATGCTTAATTTGTAAAAAAAAACTTGTAACTATGATGACACACTTTCAGGTTAAGACAATTGACTCAATAGGTGTTTCTTAAGCTTCACTTTAAAAGAAAATTTAGAGGAAGATTGCCGGATATCAACAGGGAGCATGTTCCAGAGTTTTATTGCCGATATAGCAAAAGAATGAGACATGAAACCGGAACGGTGAAAAGGAATTTCCAAAGACATCTTTTTAGATGAGCGTAAGCTAAGATTATGGGAGTCGCGCAAAATCCGAAATTTATTTTTGAGATAAATGGGAGAACAAGGATCGTTGAAAACGGAGAAAAGTAAACAAAGAGACCTTACGTGTCTTCTTTGTCGGATGGGAAGCCATCTAAGCTTTGAACGATAGTGGGAAATATGATCAAATTTGCGTAAACCGAAAATATACCGAATGCAATTGTTGAGCAAACGATCCAGTTTGTTCAGAAGTTCTTCTGGCATATTTGAACAACAAACATCAGCATAATCAATGAGAGGGACAATAAGAGATTGTACCAAAAGATTTTTAGTGCTAGAAGGCAAAAAGTTTTTGAATCTATACAAAGTCCGCAGTGAGGCAATAGTGTTTTGACTTATGGTCATGACTTGTACCTTCCATTTCAGACAGGCATCTATATTCAATCCTAGGTTTTTAACGTTATCACAAAATGGAATTATAGAGTTTTCGAACGAAATAGGTACTAATTGACCGAAATTTATTTGCTGAATCTGAGAGGAGCTACCTAAAATAATAGATTGGCATTTTGTTGTGTTTACTGAAATGCCATACTGACTAGACCATTCAGAGATCACACGAAGGTCATTATTAATTACGGAAATAGCGAAGTTCACATTATCGATATCAGCTTGAGCGTATATCTGCAGGTCATCCGCGTACAGATGGTAAGAGCCGGGAAGATTAAAGGCGAGAATATTAATGAAGAGAGAAAAAAGAAGAGGAGATAATATGCCGCCTTGCGGAACGCCAGCAGAGAGATTAACCCAGTTAGAGAACTCACTGTTACCTCGCACCGCCTGCTGGCGTCCACGAAGATATGAGGAAAACCATTCCTGGACCAGTGGCGCGGAGATGCAATGAACGAGGATGGCTAGAAGTATATCATGATCAACGGTATTAAAAGCGTTGGAAAAGTCAATCAACACTAGTACAGTTACTTTTAAGTGCTCCATACCGGATCTTACATCCTCAATGACATTGAGAAGGGCAGTGGATGTGCTGTGCGCAGGCCGAAAACCAGATTGAAACGGTGAAATAAGGTTATTTTTGTATATATAATGGGAGAATTGTTTATGAACTATGGCTTCCAAAATTTTTTACAAGAATGGGAGGATAGAAATGGGGCGATACTGACTAGATAGGCTGGGGTTGGATATTTTAGGTAAGGGAATGATATGGGCTCTGCACCAGATAGATGGAAAAGCGATTCTAGAGAAACGCGGTTTCTAGAGAAACATTTATAATATGAGTAAAAATGAGTAAAAAACTATCGAGAATCAGAAGTACCATATTTCTGCCTATACCATCACATCCAACTGCTTTCGATTTTAAGGAGAAGATGCATTTTCGAACTTCGACACTGTTCACAGGAGAAAAAGAAAAAGTGTCATATGGGATGAATGGTAAGGAGGAGAGGGCTCGGATAGTCTCCGCTTTAGTAATGAGGTCTATTGTAGATGTGTTTGAAAAGTGCTTATTCAGATCATCAAGGGATAAGTTATGTGGTAAAAAACAAGAGCGGGACTTACACAGACCAAATGATTTTAGGAATTTCCAGACATCAGCTGGTGAAGAGTGTAAGACATTATCATAGATGTGGCGGCGTTTAGCGGCTCTGACCATCTGATTACAACGATTCCTAGCAAGTTTGTACCGACATCAGTTTGCCTCACTGCAAACTGATGTCAACAAAGCGTTTCGTATTTTCAAAAAGGATAGCCGCATAGCCATTCGCACACCCCTAGTAATCCAGGGGGCAGGCGGTCTTTTATAGCGACGGGCCCTCATAGGAGCATGGCGGTCAAAAAGTGTCAAGATAGAGTTGTTTAATAAAGACATTTTCTCATCTACTGACGTCGCATGCTCTATTTGAGACCCAATCTAAATTAGTAGCATCCGAACTAAGCTTACCTACGTCTAGTCCTGCGAAATTTCTCGTAAAGACCGTAGTTACTCGTGTTTTAGGTGGTTTGATTTTATAAGACATGTAAATCAGATCATGTCGTGACAGACCTGGCACACTGAACTGTCCGTGATTAAGGACTAAAGAATTAGATGAAACAAGAATAAGGTCGAGCCAAGAATCATCGAACTCAATATTTTGATGTGTAGGATTGAGAGAGAGTAAAGATAAATTCGACGAGACAAGACTAGACCTTAACTGACGAGATCGCAAATTGTCCCTCATCATATCAGTATTGAAATCGCCCATAATTATGAGATGTTTGTGTTCAGAGGAAAGCGTTTCAAAAAAAGGATCTAAAGTTGAGAAATAATTGATGGTAGGCGGACAATAAATTACTCCAAGAACAGCTTTGCTCCTGTTGACATCGAGTTCAACGAAAAGATACTCAGGATTTCCATTATACTGGGATGCTGAAGATAAAAGGATTTTATGGGGGATGCTGCTGCGGAGATAGATAGCAACACCTCCGGCTCTTTTTCCCGTGCGGTCATTTCAAATGAGGGTAAAGTCTGGAAGACAGAAGGCGGTAGATGGAAGTTCGGGTTTGAGCCAACTCTCGAAAACTCAGAATAGCGTGAGCAGAAGTATTGGAGAATATGTTAAGAAACTCAGAATGATGTTGGGGTACGCTTTGCGCGTTGATGTGACAAATGTGTAAACTATTTGGTGATCGTAGAAATTCTTCATTTAGTTTGTGATTATAATATTATTATTTAAATATAGAATGGAATTGGAAATGGATTACACAGAGTGATTGGTATCTTGTTTACTGTTTACACCTAACAGTAAAATATTATATTTCTTTTACCACGCTTCACTGATAAATTTTAAAAATTGACCATTTTCACAAAATCGAGGTACTTTCAACCTACGGCACATTAATTTATTCAACAGAATTTAAAACTGATTATTTAATGTAGATTGTTAATTATATAAACGTATATTTACATATGTATTGATATATTGAATTCAATGTTATCGTAACCATCACCCATTCATAAACTCGTTCAGTTTCGTTTCGTGTAAAGATGGAACTATTCTAGTTCTTTCTTTACACCAGTACAAACGCACTCGGTGGTAATTCTCATGCCCATGTGGCATGTCAATTATCACCTTCGTAATGGCATACAAATATTCAGTATTCCCCTTTGTTCATCACGACTGACTGTGTGATTGATAGAAATATTTAGGCATACGACAGGCGCCTATTATATTTCACCAAAAAATATGCATCTATCAAACATCATCATAACCTTTCTATATCACTTTTATTTTCGAAGTCAGTCATAATTTCGCAGCCTAGCCATTCTTTGAGCTACAGTGATGGATACACTTTAATAACTTAACCTTGGACCAAAGAATGACATGGCTTAAATGGGGAATTCATGAATATTTGTTGCAGCTTTTAAGTTATAAGGAGACGCGAGCACTGCGTTAGATGGACGGTCGCCTGATGATAGGTGCAATGCTAGTGTACCGATACATGCGAGGTAAGTATCAAATACAGGACCAGGGAATTTAGAAGAAAGAAGTTTAGACCTTTTGGTACCCGTATGAAATACCTATGTACATCGGGAAAAAAAGTGTATTTTACCAGGAAGCATCCTGATTTCGGATTACGCTATTCTTTTGTTGCGAGTGATTTCAGTGATTTAGTGATTAAATATCAAGCATAATATTATAGTCACATCATTGAAGTTATGTGAATGAAGGATCGATTATTAAATAAAAAAAGAAAATAAAATGTATGTATTAAAAGAAGATTGAATTTCGTTGGAACCTTAACAACATACCTAATTGATATTTTTAATTTGATAATGTGGTCAAAAGAAATGATGGTTTGTAGGTATGGAAATATTTGGCGCTCAATATTGCTTAAGAACTCAAATATAACACTATATTATTATAATTGTTGTGGTCAAACTGTTGAACTTGAAATCAAGTTGTTCTGTTTAGCAACAAAGATTTGACAGGTCTAGATGTATCTAGAAATCTTAGAAATTGAAGTGATAGGTAATTTAGGTGATGTTATTTTACAATTACTTATTGAAATGAAAATAACAAGATTGGTTAGATGTGATAGAATCCAAAAACCTACATTCCTTATTATTAAAAAGTTAATAATAAGTAGAAATAAAGCATTGTTGTTTTAATTTTAAGATTTCTAGACAGATGATAAATTATTCTTAGTTGTATTTTTTGAGTTTTTGAGTCAGGTCCATAATTTGGTTATTGTCGGAAAATAATTAAAAACTATTTGAACGTGAATCATTATTTCAACTTTATTAACATGGCTTTTAACTATAGGATCAGCTAGTACGAGCTGCGCCAGTGGAGGGCGGTATGGGAATGCAACTCCTTCAGAAAATGGGTTGGACCCCAGGTCGGGGCCTTGGTAAAGAAGGCACCGGGACTCTTCAGCCTCTGTTGCTAGAAGTTAAATTGGATACAAGGGGTTTACAGTCTAAAGAAGAGGTATGTATGATTTAGTAAAATAATTATGTAGAGCACCAATCTCATATTGCCCGAACAGAACTCATACCATAACATATTGATGCAAATTTCCCCTTTTTTAACCGACATAGCCCACCGAATAGCGAAACTCAAGTGGCAGTGGGCAGGGCACATAGCTCGCAGAACTGACGGCCGTTGGGGCAGAACAGTTCTGGAGTGGCGACCGCGTACCGGAAGACGAAGCGTAGGCAGGCCCCCCACGAGGTGGACCGACGACCTGGCGAATGTCGCGGGCAATCATTAGATGGGGGCGGCCCAGGACCGTTCGTTGGGGCAATATTTGGGAGAGGCCTTTGTTCAGCAGTGGACGTCTTTTGGCTAAAATGGCATGATGATGATGATGATTTTGATTGCCACGAGATGTTAGACTTGCCACATATCTATTACATGGTAAAAACATAACTGGCGAATCGTGGTAGTTTGTATAATTATATGCTTTACTATTGCCTACCCATTCGGTGAATACGTAGAACGCCTCGTAATATCTTCCACGAAAGCAAAAGTTCTTAGACCTCAGGAGTGGCTACATGCCATACTACAGTCATCATTTACTACTAATACTTCATCTTTTTTGCATCTTCCTCGTACAGCTGCATAGCTTAATATTGGTGGAAACGGACACATTTTCGTAGCGTAGATTTCACATCTTCGCAGCATAGCTGCGTAGTACATCTCTAGTGGAATAGTACCCTTAGGATGGTGTAATTAAATTAATACGCGCAAGAGGCGCGCATGGCCCGGCGGCTGGTGCGATCTACTCGGTTAAGCACTCGGGCGCGGTCGGGTAGTGTGATGGGTGGCCGCTAGTGGCAAAATTAAATGCGCGTTTCCGTGTTTCAGAGGGCACGATAAGCCGTCGGTCCCGTTTGCTATCGATAGATAGCAGTCGTTAAACCTTGTCGGAGGCCTTATGGGCGGTTTGAAAACATCCGACAGCGGGTTGGCCACTAACCCACCCACCTCCACCAATCCGCATTGGAGCGGCGTGGTGGAGTAAGCTCCAGGCCTCCCCCCAAAAAGGGGAGAGACTCGTGCCCAGCAGTGGGACGTATAATGGGTTGCCATTATTATTATACCACTCATTTATTTAAAACTTATTGAATATTTTTTACATATATAAGTATAAAAAACATATATATATATATATATATATATATATATATATAAATAGTTGGCCGCCGGCAGCGGGAACAGGGCCCAAACTACCGGTGGTTAGGGACGCAGAGAAAGGAACCTCCTCACTATTCGCGCCGTGTCGAGGAGTACAGCCTTCTGCATCAAGCCCTTGACCCAGCCGCCCAACGCGAGTCTCTTAAGGTGTCGGTCGAGACTCTTAGCGATAAGGCCATTGACCGAAACGACTATCGGTACAATGATCGCCGCATCCACATGCCACATGCCGACAATCTCGTGAGCTAGATCCAGATATTTTAATTCTTTATCCTTCTCAGCCTACACTTCACTTCAACTATAGTCCAATCAGTGATGATAGATTGATCCCAGTACAGTGTGATACTACCATTCTCGAGAACTGGGTCGGGCACAACATACCTGTAGTATGGCACTTCCTCGGCCACTAGACCATATTTCAAAGCAAGTTGCTGGTGTATGATCCTGGCCTCTTGGATTATTATTATTAATATCAACATTGTGTATAGATGAAACCGCAGCGGCCCGGCAGAGGAGGTAGGGGAGGGCCGGCGCCTCTGATCGCGGGAGGGAAACATCCCGTGTCCTTACTCGGCGAGTACTGCAGCAAACAGAAGTTGGGACCGCCTGAATACAACCTGTGCTTCGAATGCGGCCCGGACCATAAGAAGAACTTTTTATTTAAGGTTTGTACCGTTTATGCTCTTTTTTTTCCTAGTATGAATTGTTTCACAACACCAGGTAATATAGAGGTTGGTAGATCCAGTTAGAGCCCTCGCTTTTGGATATGGTCGACCCAAATTAGTATTATTAGTTTATGTGATTAAATTCGATAGTTTTCCTTTGTTACATTTATTAATTTAATCACAATTTTAATTCAAAAAGGTGCTCCCATGGTGCAACATGGACTTGAACCCTGGATTGTTAGATTAAAAGTCCAATGCTCTACCGACTAAGCTATTCGGGCTACTATTTATGTTTGTTATAACTGCCTCAGTAACCTGGTGGTAGCACGCCACTATTACTAAGCTCCCGGGTGCGATTCCCGGGTCGGCGGGGACTATTAGAGATAACGGTGTAAAATCCTTTATCTCTGGTTCTATTGGGATTTTTACATTTTCTGGTTGCCCAGTATCTCGTAGTTTGGTAATGTGTCGGGTGATGTCAACAGGCTCGCCTCCTGTTACATGGGGCAAAACGTAACCGGCGAATCGTGAGTGTTTGCATGTATGCTTGAATGCATGCTTTACCTCAGCCTACCCCTTTGAGGATTACAGGCATGAAGTTTACTGGTGGTAGAGCTCCAGTGACGGAGCTCGCGGGCGTAGGCACCACCGCATTACCTAATATACTTGCCGCTAAATGGTAGTGTTCAGCACTATAGTGTTCCGGTCAGGTGGTAATGTACAGCCCTGTAATTTCCGGCACAGAGGCATAACACCTTAGGCCTCAGGAGTGGTAACGCATCTACATTTTGACCTCGGTCTTTGTGTGGGTGTCTATAGGCTGCAGTCATCACTTAACATCAATGTAAACTGCATGCTTGTTTGCCACTTCCGTAACATAAAAAAAAAGAAAAGAGTGAAGTTACGTTTGTGTTTGTTAATATTTATGACGTCGGAAGTGACGTCACCGCCCACTTGTGAAAAATAATTATTTCGCTTGTGCAGTCAGTCAGCCGAACAATAGCTGTCAAAGTAATCAAACGCGGTAGCAGTGGAGGTAGTTATTACATTTACTGTCGCCTTATTAGAGGAGATGTTGCGAGTTCGGCTCTGGATCGTACACAACCTCATAAAATGGGTAAAATAAAGAAGAATCGGAAAAAAATACAATTAATTTATTCAAGAATATATTTTAGAGTTACAACCACATTTAATTCAAATGATTTTATAATTTTCAATACGATTATTAGTGGAATTTGTCAAAATGACATCGTCCGCCATATTCGCCATGTTGGTTTTGAGTTGCAATTCTAACTGCAAATAATGTTTTGTAACTGCAAACAAAGCTAAATAAGTGAATATATGTAGTAAAAAACGTTTTTGTAGTGATTTTGCCTGTTAATGATATTGTGACAATACATGGCCGGAGGTCCATACATTTTTGCAACATCTCCTTTATTCCACTAAGTTACGCCATTCTTCGATACGGAGATCTCGGAACTAGTGGCCAGTGGAGCCGTCACGTTTCGCCACCTGAACATAGGCACATACAAACGCTTAATTTGGTCTCTATTACGCAGACATTTATCAGTAACGTGTATTTACACGTGCACCTGGTGCGTAGCACGTAGAGAATACCAAACGTCGCCCATAAGAGGGGAGGAGGTTGGGTGAGGCGGGGAATCTGGCGGGACGTCGAAGCGTCCATTCTATACGTAGTATTATTACATATTCTCTGACATAGGTACATACTTTATTATAGATTGAAAATCGGTCTCCAGTCAGACAAACGGACTGAATCACTTCGCATTTTTATTATTGAATAGATTGAACTGTTATTGAATCATATAGTATATTGATAAGAGAATGACGTAAAATTGCGCAATTGTAATCGTTTCACCTTTGGACATGATCTGATCATCGTAGATAAAAACGTGTTACCTACCTACCTTAAATTTAATTAAGTCATATGCCCCATAATTTATATGGAATCGAATAAATATAGGTATATTTTAAATGCCCGTTCAACACGTGCTCACTAAATGCGTGTTTTAATGTTAATAATCCCTTCACTATCCATGACGTTGTGATGACGCGAATAATTATTTTTAGTTTTATCTTTTATTAAACCTGCAGTCTGCAGTATCTTCATTTTATGAAAATCTTTTGGTAAATATTGGTACACATAAAACAACTTAATTTGGTAGTAAAGTCAATTAATTACTCATGAATTCTTGCGTGACTTTGAACTCATTCGTAATTTCACAATTTCGTCTAATACTTATATTTCGCCAGTTTTAGCAATGTAGTAGAAGACGAGGCAAATCGACCGCAACTACTACGTATAGTTTTATTTCGGTGTGTTACTCGCGAAAACCTAGACGAATAAATAGAAAATACATTTGAGTTCTCCCTTTTCATTTCACATTACATTAATACGTATATGATAGTAATTTAAATGTTATTCGTTATCGTACTAAGTAAATGAACTTTTATTAATTCTGGTTTCTGCCCCAAAATGCAAATTATAATATTCAGTATTAATTTCAACAAAAAAAAATTCCAGTTAGATTCGAACCAACTCTACATCAGATAAATATACTGCATACCTCACAAACTAGGTTTTTTCCTGTATTGTAGTATAACTTTGACGTCAAATTATTATTGATAACAGTTTTAATTACTTTGCAGGTGAAAGTAGCTGGAGTAGAATATCAGCCGGCGGTAGCGAGCGCAAACAAGAAACAAGCCAAATCAGATGCTGCTCAGTTGGCACTACAGAAACTTGGCATACTGCCTTGAAGCTATATACTGTGTATATCATTTTCCACTCGTGTTGATATTGATTTACTTACTCTAGTAAATTAAAGCTAAGATGATTTACGTAATTGTTTTTTCACTCATATCTGTCTTTACTAATAGCATACTTTCAGTGTGGGAATTAGAGGACGTAGGAGGCACGTCGTTAGGACCTTCAACACTATCGTGTTTTGGTTAGATGATAATAGTAGATGCAGATAGCAATGAATAGCACAGTATTTTCTAGATATAGACTAGAAATCTTGCCTCATGAGAGGCAATGCAAATGTAGAAACATTGATTCCTACATACTTAAGTAATTATGCACTTACCAAAATTGTAAAACACATGCTTGTTTTCACAAACATGCTGGAGTAAACTCACTGCAATTTTATAAATATACTAGCTGTGCCCGCGACTTCGTCCGCATGAGAATTTATGATTGTTCAGTATCTACCCAGACGAAGTCGTGGGCGACTGTTAGGTCGAGACGAAATTGACACTTTTCGGTTGAGATGGGGCACTCGAAAAAATAAAAACCCGTGATATCTCCATGTATGCCCCCTTCCCTCTTGTGATGTTTCGTGATTTTTTCCCCTCCCCTTCCCCTTTCGAGCCTCACCTGATGAATGGACGACCCCTTTCAGGTGCACTCACTCTTAAGAATATCTCGAATTTCTGTTTTAATTTACTGACACCCATAGCAAATCCAATTTTACTTAAAATGCTATGTTGGTTTATTATTTAGTTCAGATTTAGATAATGATTTAAATAAAATATGGCCCCTTTTCCATGTTATTCACTAATAATCTAATAATAATGAATTCTTAAAATTGATCTAGTACCTACTGCAATACTTTTGAACAGTTCGTTATTAAATTACAAGAAAACATCGGTGCGTTCCCCGTGGTCACACCGTTGGTTACACCAGCGGTACCACGGGGAATATCGTATTCCCCGTGGTCACACCACAGTAGATTGACTCAATTGTCGATAAGAACAAAAATAAATTGTATATTTTTAACCGACTTCAAAAAGGAGGAGGTTCTCAATTCGACCCGTATGTTTTTTTTATTATAATAAATATCTGTCAAATATTTCGTTTTATTTTTTTAACTGAAACTGAACAAAGTAGCTAGGAACGCACCGAAAACATCATTGAACTTGTCCTGCTAAATAATGAGGCTTGTGGGACAATAATAAAAGAATAAATAGTATTAAATCATTCATTCACTAGATAGATAACACAATAATATCAACATTTGTGAAGATGCTACTTTTTAAAATTCCTATTTGATTCATCTTGATAATACAGAGTTTTAGACATATAAACTACATTTTTCTGCTCAGTATTTTTCTAATAATATGTAGCTGATGAAACTCCCTAATCTATAATCTAATAATAATATAATTTTCCTTCAATTCTTAATGCAATCACAGATCTGTTCCGATTTCCAACCCATTTGATTGTTTATTCATTCTTGGCTTGCTGTTTAATTCTGTAGTCTGATAACGCAGCTTTGATAGCATCTTCAGCCAGCACTGAAAAGAAATGTTATTAGAATATAATAAACAAGATAACCAGTAATCTCATATTGAAATCAACATGAAACAAGGTTGGGACAATGATTATTAATTATTTAGAACAAGTCAAAATGTTATGGCAAATTCTGAAAAATCAACAAACCTAAAAACTGCCTTAATTGAAATCTACATGAAACAAGGTTGGGACAATGATTAATAATTATTTAGAACAAGCCAAAATGTTATGGCAAATTCTGAAAATCAACAAACCTAAAAACTGCCTCAATTGAAATCTACATGAAACAAGGTTGGGACAATGATTATTAATTATTTAGAACAAGTCAAAATGTTATGGCAAATTCTGAAAAATCAACAAAACTTAAAACTGCCTTAATTGAAATCTACATGAAACAAGGTTGGGACAATGATTAATAATTATTTAGAACAAGCCAAAATGTTATGGCAAATTCTGAAAAATCAACAAACCTAAAAACTGCCTCAATTGAAATCTACATGAAACAAGGTTGGGACAATGATTATTAATTATTTAGAACAAGTCAAAATGTTATGGCAAATTCTGAAAAATCAACAAACCTAAAAACTGCCTTAATTGAAATCTACATGAAACAAGGTTGGGACAATGATTATTAATTATTTAGAACAAGTCAAAATGTTATGGCAAATTCTGAAAAATCAACAAACCTAAAAACTGCCTCATTAGATGCACTTGTTTTTATCACAAAGATTGATGAACCAAATGTTTACAAGAAAGGTTTGTACGGATAGTTATAATTAAAATTATTTATTTATGAATACACAATAAAAATACATATTTTGACCAGCTTCACTTTCAAACTATGGTTAATACTGTTTTTAAAACTATTATGTCACAAACTTGATGACATTACTATGGTTCACATAGTGAAAGATAATTTATGATGAAATCATCATCAATCATATTTTTAGTTTCAGAGTAATAGAATAGTCTATCTTTGTCCCTTATCCAATGATATGAATAAGTAATCCTGCATTGGATTTGAAGAATCTATTGTAAACATAATAACAGTTTATATCTTTTGAACACCGACAGAGAATATGTAATAATAGTAGGTACATAGAATGAACACTTCGACGTCCTGCCTGATTTTCCTTCTTGCAACTCGCACTTCCCCTTGGGTACCATGATGGTAGACTTGTAAACTGAGGTTGTGAGTGGGCAACTGTGTGTCTGTGTGTGTGTGCATGTAAAAACATCCTGATTGATGTCTGTGTAGGTAACCAGAATAAGCGTTTGCATGAAATGTCTGCAGTGTGACGACAATGAAAAAGTGGTAATCAACTAATGATAACTAATCAATATAGAATACTTACTAGAACAGTGCAGCTTAACCGGAGGCAGAGACAACTCCTTTGCAATATCAGTATTTTTCAGTTTTAAAGCCTCATCAACAGTTTTTCCCTTCACCCATTCAGTAGCAAGAGAACTCGATGCAATAGCAGAACCACATCCAAATGTTTTGAACTTAGCGTCAATAATCTTTCCATTGTCGTCGACTTTGATCTGAAGTTTCATGACATCTCCACAAGCGGGGGCTCCCACGAGTCCAGTACCAACATTCTTGTCTTTTTTATCCAATGACCCCACATTTCGTGGATTTTCGTAATGATCGATAACCTGAGACCAGACATACGTAGCTTATATACATAATAATTTATTTAGACTTGTACTGCAGTAAGAAGAAAAATCAATAAGCCTTGACATTGGAGAAAGAAAACAACTTACGTTCGCGTGGTACGATGCAGTTTGTATGACATTCAAAGTGTTTCCACTCCTCATGCACAAGCACCGACATATATTTGGAAGTAAATATGCCATTTCAAGAGATTTCGAACTCACAACGCAATTGATAGCAGGTCGTTGGTCGCGTCGCGGATCTGAAACACTGAAGACTGAAATAATATTTGTCTGAAAGAAAAAATCAAGCGAATTATAGCTCAATTTCAACAAGAATGTCAACTTCAACTGTCAACTCTATCAAGCTTTGTCAATTTGTCAAAACTTGACTGACAGTAGTGACAGATTTCACATGTCAGTGCTATACTTTTTTCTTTTGGAACTGACACACATGACACACATACCACTGTCGACAGGCCCCAACCACCCGCAGATTATTGGGAGGGTTCGAGCCCCGCCCACCGACCGGGTTCGACTCCCGGTCGAGAACTTGAGACGTCGCCCGGGACCGCGGCTGCGTCGTCAGGCTTAGGCCAAGGTGACGACGTGGTCGTGTGGCCCCTTACCATCTATATATTCTTATATATATATTCTTGTTGTATTTTCGCCTAATATCTTGCTAAAATTATAAGTCAGTGTTTTAAACAAATTAATGAATGTTAACTTTAGTAATTTCTAATAGTCTTACATTGAATTACATTGATTTATGCAATTTAAAATAGGTTTTATTTCTATCATATCGTTATCAGTAGTGTTGAAGTAGTGTGACAATAAAATTTTATTAATTGAGAATGTCTTATAGAATCGACTTTTTTTGAAAATACGAACTAACATATATTATTTTCAATTAAACTAAATAAACTATGCCCGGGTAGGTATATAGTTTCTAAGGGTATATAATTTTCTCGTTGCTTGAGAGGCTAACCCGAGCGTGAAGTTTCAAGTTGTATTTCATCCATTGATTTTAGTAGATAATAAATCTATAATTTCATCCACGAAATTTTAGAGCAATAATTTTAAGTAGTATGTATTAATAATTCAATAATGCAAGAAGTTTGCTGACAAAAAATAACGATTATGTTTTACTTTAACGTATACATTAAAATCTAAACTTACATTGTAAACTACTATACACTTTGTTAATAATTTGATTATAATGGCTGTAGTCCATTTTATTTTATCCCTATTTTCCTTAAGCTCAATTTAAAATCATGGACTCGTAGCTGTCTTTGGAACTCATTTCGCTACGGATTTCTGCAAAAATAATAAAATAGAAATGTTTAACTGACAATTTGTATCATCACTACACCCTTATAGTATCTACACTACTACACTACACATAGTATAATACCATGGAATATTTCAAATTTAATGTTTAATTATTTCAAGTTTAATGTACGGCTCCGTAATTTCCGGCACAGAGTCATAACATAACACCTTAGGCCTGGTAACGCATCTACGCTTCGACCTTGGTCTTTGTGTGGGTGTCTATAGGCTGCAGTCATCACTTAACTTCAATGTGAACTGCATGCTTGTTTGCCACTTCCATTACATTAAAAAAAATGCGATTTACCACAATTCTTTGTAAAACACTCTTAAATTCATTATTTTTACTTCATTCAATGTACCACAAGACAAAGTATTACGTGAGCACTATGGGGGGGCGGGGAGGTCTTTGCTCTGCTTATTTTGGATGACATGGTAGGGGAGTCTAGACGATGATTACGTCATCGGTAGTTATTTACTTTTTTACACGAATGGCAACCCTCACATTGTCTTTGCTTGACAACGAAACGCTTTTTCGGGGATTCCCGCAAGTAATGCATACATATATTTAGGCACTCACTTTAGAACCGAGTAGAGGAACTATCGCGCGCTATTAACCTGTCATAACCACTCGTCATTACATCGAAAAGATCCATAAAAAAGTAAACACGCACACTGATAGGAAAGTTAGACCTGTAAGAGTCGCTGCTCGTCGTGCTAATGAACTGATGTGCATTATTTAAAATTTACAGCACCATGATGTTGAATAGCTCGATTAGAACGACGTAGACATTCCAAAATCGGATGAAAGTGAGCAGACTCACAACACTGAGCAGCAATCCAATATCATCGAAAACATAGAATCTTGGATTCGGGTTTCATTGACTGAAGACTGTTAATTTGAATTTAATATGTGTACCAAAAATTTAAAATAAGTTTGTTATGTTCGTAAGATTATAATATTTTTGTGCCTTACTTTATGTTGAATATCGTATCTGTAAAATCTAACCTCTATCTTAAATCTATTTTCTTATTTTAAAAATTATAATTATAACATTAGAATTATAATATTAAAAAAACAATACATTAATTGAAAAATGTTCACTGTTTAATGTTGTTTAATGTTTGTTTAATGTGTTGTTGTTGTTAAGCATGGGGGAGGGGATAAGAGCTTTGCTTACTTTTGCTGACAAGGGGGATGGGGGGGTAAAGAACTGTAATAAATCTGCTTACGTAATACTTGAACGGTCCCTTAAAGTTTGGGATTCATTGATAAATGCTTCATTATTGACAAGATTTTCATTTATTTCCTATGCTCGGTTTTAATAAATTACCAACGAAGGTAGGCTTACTATCCGTTATAATTTGTCATTTTATCCATACATTAACTCTCACAATCAACTGTTCCGAAATATACGTACGGATGTTGGTAAGTTATTGGAACCCGGCCCTAGTAATGCCATCTTACCGCAAAGAAGAAGGTTTTACCGGACTGTTATAATGGGAATGTACGTATCAACTGAGATCTTCGAAATCCTTAACTACCACAGAGGCAGATCATCTTAAAGCCTCAGGGGTGGCAACGCATCTGCACATTTACCACAGATTTTTGTGTAGATATCTATAGGCTACAGTTGTCACTAAAAATCCGTGAGGCGTGTTTGTCACCTTCTTTACATAAAAAAATATATATGTGTTGTTATGTTTTATGTATAAAAATTGTAGGATTTATATCATAAAGCAATCGATAGCGTGCACGGGTGTTGGAAAGTGATTTAATGCAATGTAAAGTTTTTCTTCGTGCTCCTCCGAGACTTCATAAGAAGGTCCTACTCCCCATTAGTTCACTGGACATCCCATCAACTTCCATATGGAACCATCTCATCATCGTCATCCTCCATAAATATATTCATTCACTTTATGTTAGAGATTTATGAAATGAGCAGTTGTAATTATAATATTACTTGATCAATGGCGTTATAGTCTATAGCTGTCTCTTTGCCAAACGCAAATAAAAGAAAAACATTTTTGTCATCTTATCAAAAAAATCACAGTCATGTCCCAGGAAAATTGTAACTTTATGGTCACCCTACTTAGAAAGAGACGGCCTGCCCCCAGAGAAAGATATAGCTATATTTAGGTTTGCTTCAAATAGGTATGCCGAGCGTGGTCTCCATTTTTACCTTCAAGCTTCTTGATTCACACCTATTTATCTTTCCTTCCAATTTATCTTCCCGTTGATATAATCTTCTGCCTATCTCTTAACACATTGTTCTTGTTATTCTTGTGTGCCACCAGCGTCATCTAGTAGCTGTACTTACATTAATAAAATCGCACAGTGAAGAAATAGCTTTATTTTACGTTGAGTCGACGAGGTTTCGCTTTTCGCTATCAACATGACAATCGGATTTCGAACTCTTCATAAACTTATCGTACCTGCTGTAGGTAACTTGATTTGCTTATCACGCGCGCAACTTAGCACTATGTAAGTTTTTATGGCACCACAATTTTTAAATAAAATTATTTCTAGATTAGGAATTATGCAACACATGCCGGTGTCGCAATTGTCATTTTTAGTTGTTTTGACTTTTAATTGACAGATCTACATTTTCTATTTCAGAGCAAAGTGTTTTGAATAAATTAAATTTTTACATTTTATTTACAGTAAAATGGCAGACAACAATCCCGACTACAAAAGCGCAAAATCTATTTACGAGTTCACTGTTAAAAACATTAAAGGTGAAGAAGTAAAATTGGATGCTTACAAGGATCATGTATGCATCATTGTCAATGTTGCATCACGTTGCGGTTTGACCGCTAATAATTATAAACAACTCAATGAGCTTTACGATCAATACGCGGAGAGCAAAGGTTTGTTATTTAACAATATTTCGTTTATGCGTCATCAAAGTATTAACCAGGTACTAACCGGTTCTTGTTCACAAGGCTAACTAAACAGAGTTCACAGAAGGTATTGAGCACTATTGAGTGCCCACCAAATATCTGTTTTAGTCTCCTTAAGTATTAGTCATTAATTCGTAAAAAGTGGCGATACTATATGAACACCTGATTAATAAGCTTTATCAAATTATGAATAAGATAAAAGAAGTATTTTGTACAATGTGACTTAAAGCAAAAAAAAAATCATTTTCAGGTCTCCGTATCCTGGCATTCCCCTGCAATCAGTTTGCGGGTCAGGAGCCCGGAAATCCAGAAGAGATAGTATGTTTTGTATCTGAACGGAAAGTTAAATTTGACATGTTTGAAAAAATAGATGTCAATGGTGACTCGGCACATCCACTATGGAAGTTTTTAAAGGTACCTGTACTTTATCACATAGATTATTGATTGTTAGCTAACGAAATAGATAATTCCTATTGTTCATGAGTCATTCTTACATTTTCTAATAGTAATAAAATATTCACATCAAGGACTCAATTATTAGGAGTATTGATTTTTGTAACCTTGAGTTCATGAAGGATAATTGAGCTGTACCATTGAAATATTACTTTGTATAATGTTTACTGTTATCTTAAAGATTCTTTTTATAGTTCAATATTGATAAGTTGGAGCTGACATGTCATAACCCTATAAGTCCCTTAGAAAGATTTAAAATTAAAAACAACTTAGAAATGGGTTTTTAATAAATTGTCTATAAGAAAAACATACATCATACAAACATACAAAACCGTAACTTCACGCCTGTAATCCCCGAAGGGGTAGGCAGAGGTAAATGCATGCATTCAAGCATACATGCAAACACCCATGACTCGCCCGTTACGATAATAATAAACATACAAATTAAATAATAGTTAGGTACATGTAAAGACACATAGTTACTATTAATTTTACAGTTTTTATTTGAAATTATTACAATAAAAATATTTTATTATGTATGGGTATAACAACATTATTTTGAAATAAATTGTCGAATTCATATATCAGGCAAATATACAGACAGGGGCTCTAGCTTGTGTAGCGCCCATGTGCAATGAAACCCTGGCGCCCCCTAGGCCTCGCTTTTGTCATATCATTGTTGTATCATGATCGTCCAAGATGATGCTCTTAGCTGTCTCAAGGGGTGCCGCAGCGTTCCCGGCGGCACCCGTGTGCATTGGACACCCTGCACTAGGTTAAGCCGCCCCTGTATACAGACGGACATTTCTTATATTTTTAATATTAGTATGCTTCACAGAACAAACAAGGTGGGACTATGGGCAGTTTCATTAAATGGAACTTCACTAAATTCATCATAGACAAGAATGGAGTACCTGTGGAGAGACATGGACCAAACACTGATCCACTGGATTTAGTAAAATCATTGGAAAAATACTGGTGAAGAATCTACTTTTTGAAAAGGAATCATAGTTTTATAAGAAATCTGCTAAATCACAATACTTTTATATGTGGATGGGAAAATGAATACATTTGGTGTAAATTGTTATATGCTGTCTGATAAAGTCACAATTAATTCATGTATGTAATGGCACTAATGGCATCTTATGAGTTTATTTATTTTGCTACTCGAAGCTTTTTATTGCAAAATGTCAGAAAATTACATTCACACCAGAGTATAAATAACAGTAAATAACATTGAGTCTGAGTTTTAAATTCTTCCCATGTTCATAAATTTTTGTGGTGTAGTTTTTCAAGCTGAAGTTATATTTAAATATCAATGGAATTGCATTTGTTCACTTAACATTCTATTTGCATAATATTTTGGATAACTATTCCCATTATAGATGTTATATATATAGTTGATAAGATTGTTTATTTTGTTGTTGTATACCTGTAAAAGCATTAAACATTTGTCTAAAGAATATTTTTTTTTAAATACATAATATATCTATGATATAGGTACCCACCTACACTGAAAACTAGGTTATTGAACTGAATATTAGGTGTATTTTGAATTTTGAGAGTAACTTACAAATGTCATGTGCTTAGCCATTACACTTAGATAAAATGTATTACCTATTTTGAGAAATAAATCATTTTAATTTCTATAATGTTCAGAAAATGGCAAACAAGGGAATCGGACAACTTTTGAGAATGTGTCTAAAATTATTCTTTATACGTTTATTGAACCATAAAAAATATTAATTTTATTATTTAAACATGCTAAAGTACCAGAAACTACACATACATTTTATAATTTCAAAATTGCCGCGTAAACGGTGCCGAATGACTCTGAACAGTGTGACGTCAACTGTTTGCAATCAAAGTGAATCTTTTAATTCCATACAACTACACAAGTGCAAATTAATTTTGTTGAATTTCGTATATCCTATTTTTCGTGTAAATAACGTAGAAAATATAAAAAAAAAGAGCCAATAAATCAAAATATCACTTGTGTTAAATATTTGTTGTACAAACATATGACGTAACGTCCTGTGATTGATGTTTCGTTCAACATGGAGCACAGATTAAAAATATTAAAATATTACATTTTATTTTGCAATTTAAAAATATAAATCATTAATATTTCACGAAAATATTTAATGAGTCATCGTATTATTTCACAAACATTCATTCTAATCATAGTTTACATTTATTTTCGATAGCTGTCCGATTGCCTATTTAATTACATTGATGATAAGTGGATTCCTACTATTACGATCTTTAACATATCTATTTGAGAGATTCATCAATATACATGCAGATACATACGCTACCACTTCTCTAGTCTCGAGTTCATCGACGCGTTAACGACTATCGTCAACAAAACCAAAAAGTATTTTGGGATTCGGACAAGATCATATGATATACGAAATTAATTAGTAAAAGTGCCTCTATATAAACGTTATGCCTGTACGGGAAATTACGAGGCCGACATTCAGAAGATACCTACCTACCTATGTACCAAGTTAGTGTTTAACATTAGCGCTCAACGTCTAGTCTTATCAATGATGATAAGACTAGCCTTCACCCTCGGGCTTCGTTACTAGAGCTCTATCATCATATCAGCCGAAAGATGTTCACGGCCGGACCAAAGCCTCCCCATAAGGAGATATGCCATAATCGCCACGCTTGGCTTGCGGATTGGGGATCGCAGTGGCGGTAGTTTTATTGCAAGACTCTGCTGCCCATCTTGCGTTATTGCACTTACTAACGCCCCTTTGGAATGATTTGACCGCCATTGTTCGGTTGATTGATAGCGCTAGGTAGTGGAAGAATTCTCTTAGAGAAGTAGAAGAAAACTTCCGCTAGTGGGCAGTGGCAGTGGGGTCGACACCTTTTTTTAAATGTAGTTCATGTAGGTGGTAGACAAGCATGCGGTTCACATTGAGGTTATGTGATGACCGTAGCTCTATCACCAGTAATGAAATTAGTAGTATTCTTTACGACGAGTAGGTACCTACAATCAAGATTCTTTATAAATGCCATCTTCATAAAGTATTTACCTTATCGATATCAACATTTGTATCGAGTGTATTATTTAATAATTTTTTTCAAGTGAGGTTGAGATTGGCTTCGAATACCACGCCTGCTTCGATAAGTCGCTTCAAAAAATTAAATATTATGTAAGTACTTACATTTCTTTTACTTGCCTTGGTAGCCTAGTGGTAGTAGGCCACTACTACTATACTGAGGTCCTGGGTTCGATTCCCGGGTAGGAGATTATCAGAGGTAATGGTGAAAAGTCCTTTATCCCTTGGTAATGTGCCCGAAGATGTCAACAGGCTCGCCTCCTGTTACATGGGCCAAAACGTAACCGGCGAATCGTGGGTGTTTGCATGTATGCTTGAATGTATGCATTAACCTCTTAACCTCTGCCTACCCCTTCAGGGATTACAGGCGTGAAGTTACTTTTTTTACAACTTTTTAGAAGGCGACCATTTCAAATGGACGGGTACCGGAACACAGTAGTGCTGAACACTATCATTTAGCGGCAGATAGATTAGTTGATGCGGTGGTGACAACGCCGGCGAGCTTCGTCACCAGAGCTCTACCACCAGTAAAAAGAAGAAATAATATGTTTAAAAGAATGACAATATGCTATCCCGGCTCTTAGGGGTTCGTGCCTCAAAAGGAAAAACAGAACCCTTATAAGATCACACGTCTGGCTATATGTTTTTCATTCAAGCTATTTTCTCCGAAAGTCCTGGAACGATCGAGTTGAAATTTGGTACACAAATGTGTAGAACTATGTGAATTTCAAACAAAAGGGCTACTTTTAGTGGATTTTAACACTAGAGTACACGCGCGGCGCAAAGAGAATATAATATAGGTACGTACGCGGCGTACACAAAAATAAAAAGGATAACATTTTTTGCAAGTTATCGCAAAAAATGTTATCCTTTTTATTTTTGTGTTGATAATTGCAATGGCGTCCCCATCTCCCGAAGTTAGCCAGTAAACTTAGCTCATCAGGGTTTTTAGTTAAAAATATTCTTTAAGTTAAATGACTTTAGACGGCCCGCTAATTTATTTTAGTTAGGTAGGTACTTTAAGTAGGTACATAGTTGTATAGTAGGTTCTATATAGCATCTTGCTATCATCATCATATAGGGAAATTCCGCCGATGTCGACACAATTTTCTACTACAAATAAAACCCACGGTGCGCGCTATCATCGGCCGAGGGAATCGCTCATGGAAATTTTAAAGAAATAAATATTCTAATTTTAGCTTCGCAATTCCTTTTCGAAAATGTATCTATTATAATATTTAACTAAGTATGTTTGTAAATTTTACGGTGAGTTTTCTAACATATTCTAAGGTTTCCTACAATAGAAGATATATCGATCACAATGGGTACGTCCCATTAATCGATCGCAACGACCGCGACCAATGCCGCTGAAACAGCCTTTTCACTAATGTAAAAATGCCGCGGCGGGCATTCGTCGCACGTCGTTCTTTTTTCGAATTTCCGCTACGTTTTGGTGAAAGCCCACTCTAAGCTATAAATATTTTGTGGGCGATGCGGTCGCGAACAGTGACGATATCTATGACGTCAAACGATCGCTTGCAACCTGCACGGGCTTAGTTGGAATGATACAAACAAAGGGCGTTACGTACGGTTATTGTATTCTTACTATTCACTGTCCTGTTTTTAAAAGCCTCATGTCATTCAACAATCTTTTAGTAAACTGTAAAAATATTTCACATATTTTAATGTGATTTTCATAAACTTATTATATTAATACTTTCATAGAATTAACATGGATACAGAGATAAAATTATAAGTATCGATATGGTATCGATTACTGAACACTCTATTTCTAACATCAAAATTTTAGATATTTTTTAAAATGGCAATAAAATTAATACCAACATAGCGTCCTAGATCCCATTGTTTGTCTTCTTTACTCATAGTACATTAGACAAAGATACTAGTATATACTTCCGGAAACACAAAAGAAAGCGGCAACTACTTTGGACCAATCACAGTGCACATTTTCAAATTTATTCTAGCGTCGTTGGCGCTTGGCGACGCGTTTTACGTTTGTTGATTGTGGTTGTTTGTTGTGTCGCGTTTACTACAAAATTAAATTCGTTTTTTTTATTGTTTTGTGAATTGTGAACGTGGAAATGTCAAAATATTAACGCAAATATAAATAAAAAGAGTGGTAATACCTTTATTCAATGAATACAACACGTGAAAAGTTATCTTCGTGTGTGGTTATGTGACAAATTTAGACAACACTTTATAGTTGTTTAGCCAGTTGTGAAATACTATTTTACCGTTATCATGTCTACACGAAGTGGCCGTGTAAGGCCGAGTATTGCGGAGACAAGTCCTCCTCGTACGCGTAAAGGAGTATCTCCACCTCGGTCGCCTGGCAGGGCGCGAAAAAGTTCGCCTCCCGCACGGTCGGCTAGAAAGTCGCCTTCGAGAAAGTCTCCCAGTCGCAAACCTGCATCTAAGTCTCCAGCAAGAAAATCTCCATCGCGAAGTGTTAAAGAGACTAAAGAAATAAGTGAATCGAGTCCACCGAAATCGCCGGTCAAGAGACCCACGATAAAAACTGATTCTCAAGTGAGATTGGAAGATATATCAGCCAAATTAGAAATTTTCCGCGGCACGCGGTCTAGACGCACGGAATATTCTATCAAAGATCTAACCACAGGTATATCTAGTACAGATTTCGTCGATGAAAAGGTCAACGGCCTAGAGTCTATTTTGAATCCTTTGAACGACTACGGATTGAGAAATAGAAGGTCAGTGGAGGACTTTGGGCCGCCTCGTCGTTCTAGCCGACTGCGGGATATCACTGAGAATATCCCAGACATCAGGCGAAGTTATAGCAAATCTCTTACTAAATCTATCAGTGAGTCCGTCAGCAAATCAATTGACACATTTTCTGATGAAGATCACTCCGATGACATTCAAAGGGAAAAATCGAAGTCTGTGACACGTAAATTAGCTACTCCTCTCAGAGAGAGCATATCTAAGTTGCGACAAGCTACAAACAAATTTGAATTTGGAGGACAACTCGGTACGGGGCTTCTTTTAACAATTATACCTGCTGTGGTATTTTTAATATTGATATCTTGTTCAAACCAATGTAGAAACAGAACGATTTTGAATCCATCTGCATTCAAATCGTTGACGTGGTTTTCCTCTCAGACACTGTTACTTTTGCTTGCACAGTATGTTATACAAGCCACCTTTTCGTTAATACCTATACTTGGTACGAAAGTCAGTCAAGCAAATGGAAGAAAATACTGCTTCAATGCCTTTGTTTCAAGTATATTTACTGTCAATGTATTATTCACACTGGATCATTTTAAAATATGGCATGTAGATAATATACTGGAATCATATTTGAATCTGGCTGCAACCTCATATGCCCTTGCAGTTGTGATTTCGATTATCTTGTATGTTAAAAGTCGCAGACTTGATCGCAGTCAACTGAATCCGTATGGATGTACACAAAATATTGTGTATGATTTTTTTATGGGCCGAGAGATTGAACCGTGGATTAAAAAGTTGAATGTTAAACTCTGGCTGTCAAGGATTTGCAATATAAATGCTGTAAGTATAACCGTGTTTATGTAATCCTTACTTATTAATATTTATTTAGTAGTAAAAATAGCAAAATGATAAATTAAAATTATTTGGCCATACTAGCTTCACAGTTGTCTCTTCATTGTAGGATATTGTTGGTATTACAAACAAGGAAATTATACAATAAAATTATCTAAAAATATATGACTATACTTTTTCTTAAAAACATTTTTTTTTATTCCTGGAATTGGTTGATTATAGTAATTTATTTTCAAATGATCAATTACTTGAATCTTGATCAATTACAACTGCTTATTGAATTCACTAACGGCTATAGTTTAAGATCTATAATTAATTAGTATATGACTATCTAATAATTTCATCTATGTAAAAACAGGTACCCATTGCATTCCACAACATTTGTATGCTATTTTCAGTATGCTCTTATCTCTATTTGTTAAAAGTAAATACATAAGTGGCAGTACGCCACATTGTTTCCTCAATGCAATAGTGCTTTGTCCTAGATTAGGCTGCCTAGTTGGTTTATATTTTATTTGGTACTTAGAATATTATATTATAGCACTTTAGATGTATCCAAGCTTTATGGATTGAAATGAAACACGTAATATATATTTTTTGTATTAAAAAATGAGTAAATTACACCAGCAACAACTTGGGTCATAGCTTCTAAAATAAATTATAAAAGAATGTGTATACTTTTGTACACAAGCAAGAAGGTAATAGGCAATCAGACAGCTATCGAAAATAAATGTAAACTATGATTAGAATGAATGTTTGTGAAATAATACGATGACTCATTAAATATTTTCGTGAAATATTAATGATTTATATTTTTAAATTGCAAAATAAAATGTAATATTATACATTATATTATTATATTATATTATATATGTATACTGCTACCATAAAGCAATGCAATAGATGTGAAGGAAAGATTTGACAAATCGGGCAGGGCTTCAGTAGCTCATTTGGAAGAGCGGCTGGACTAGATTCCCAGTAGGTCGCGAGTTCGAGCCTCGCCTGAAGTCAAATTTTTCTTTCCATTTTTCTTTAAAAATAAAATAAAATGTAATATTTTAATATTTTTAATCTGTGCTCCATGTTGAACGAAACATCAATCACAGGACGTGACGTCATATGTTTGTACAACAAATATTTAACACAAGTGATACTTTGATTTATTGCCTCTTTTTTTGGATATTTTCTACGTTATTTACACAAGAAATAGGATATATGAAATTCAACAAAATTAATTTGCACTTGTGTAGTCGTATGGAATTAAAAGATTCACTTTGATTGCAAACAGTTGACGTCACATTGTTCAGAGTCATTCGGCACCGTTTACGCGGCAATTTTGAAATTATAAAATGTATGTGTAGTTTCTAGTCCTTTAACATGTTTAAATAATAAAAATAATATTTTTTATAGTTCAATAAATGTATAAAGAATAATTTTAGACACATTCTCAAAAGTTGTCCGATTCCCTATTCTTTTGTAACAATCCAATTTACCAAAAATTAAACAAAACAACAAAAATGTTTAACAACTAACTTCAGACAGTTGCATTCATCTGTTTAGCAACTAACTTCAGACTGTCGCTTTTATCTGTCAGTGTGCATAGTAAAAATTCACTCTCATATTTTTTTCAATCACGCCAAAAGAAGTATAACTTCAAAAATGTTTTGCAGTTTTATTTCAATTCTATTACTTTACCTTAACAGAATAATTTGTTTACTAAGGCTTTCAATAATATCTTTTCAGCTTATACTATCGGTACTCATCTTTAAACACAGCTTTGTAATTCAAGAGAAAGACATTGAAAATTTGTCCTGGAATAACTACAGAGAGTTTATGACCAAAGTGCATTACAAGCCAACGCTACTATTGTATTCCATGATGCAATTAATATATGTTCTGCATTTTATTATGCAAGAACATAAAATTTTATTTACATTTTATTGGCAATCGGAGGGTTTAGGATATCTCCAGACAGTCTCGAGTGCTTTATACCCTTTCTACTTTACAACAATAGCCAAGTTTGTAGCGGATGCCGAGATATCATTGTCAACTAACACCCTGGCTATTGCTTCTGCTCTCTATGCTGTGGGATTCCTTCTAATGCTTATTAGTAACAATGTCAAGTTTGAATTCAGGAAAAATCCTCTGCAGCCGGGCTTGGCACGTAAGTTATTTCTTGTTATGTATCTTAATATAAACATTAGAATAGTCATTTGATTAACGATGCAATCAATTAGTTGATTGGCGCATAATAATCTCGTCATTGTAATCGTAAGTCGTACTGCTCTTAGTCCTCACTTATCTACATACCTACATAGGGTAAGGGCCGTCCATTAATCACGTGATGTTTTTTAGCGTCACTTTGACCCCCCTCCACCTCCTTGGTGATACGTGGTGAGGTTTTAGATTAATCCCCCACCCCCACCTAAGATCACATGTATTTATTGGAATGAAAAGGTAGGTACCTATTTGTTAAATTTAGCGGAAAATAAGGCATCGGGAATAAAAATCGCGCAAATGTAATATACCTACTAACCCACTAATTCATAAACGTACCTACATTAGATACCTACGTTTTAGTTATAAAATGCTTTGTATTTGTCAGTTGCATTGTAAAATGTGCAGGATAGAAAAAGACAAAGGAGAGATTAGCAACACTCCAGCTAAAATATGTTTATTAATAAGAGGGTAAGCATGTACCTATTTGGCGTGCAAATTAATGATGGTCGAGACGAAAGTTTCTCAAATTGATGCCGAAATCACGCATCAATTTTCGGTTTAAATTGGGCACTCAAAGAAGAAATAAATACGCGTGATATCACCATATACCTACTCACTTCCTCACCCCTTGTGATGTTTCGTAATTTTTCCTGGACTCCCACCCGTCCCCCTTTCGAGTCTCACGTGATTAATGGACGACCCCTTATGTGTATTTTGTTCTGTTTCACTTTTCCTGACTCACATTGGAGTATTTAGATTAATAAATATGTATTTTGCTATCTTTTTAACATAAATAATGTTAAAAAGATAGTAAACCTAGAAATCCCTTACATAAACAATTTCACGCACACGCACATCTAGGTCATTCTAGATAGGCATAGGCCCATTTGGGCTTGTACTTTGACAGAGAGGAACGCCTGCATATGACTACTCCCATCTGGTGTTGCTCTATGTGATGACTCAAAAGCTTTATATTTTCCAGGTATGGAATCAATGCCAACTTTCCATGGTAACAAGCTGCTTGTGGCCAATCTATGGGGTGTCTTGCGTCACCCGAACTACACAGGCGATATCATGATTCACATAGCTCTGGCGTTGCCTGGAATTTTATCGCAGAGAGTATTCGCCGCGGCGCCCGCTTTATTAACAATACTAATATTGTTACATCGAGCTTGGCGGGACCACGCGAGATGTAAAGAGCGGTACGGCTCGGCCTGGCAGAGGTATTGTAAACGTGTCCCTTCTGTCGTTTTACCGAAAATTCTTTAATATGATTGTGTCACAATGTTATTCATCTGTAGACTTTTTTCTACGTTTGAGTAAAGGTACATCACATCACGTTACATGTTATGGTGGTGTCGTGAGAGGTTTCGTTGTGCACCAAGAGAAAATTGGTTTGGAAATCCTTAGTATAAGGGTTGTTAAACTTAAGTCGGCAAACACAGGAGTTAAATAAAAAATATGTATTCCACAAATATCAATTTTATTGTAGTACTAGCTGACCCAGCAAACTTCGTATTGCCTCAGAATGAAATAATGTGTTAAAGGTTTGATAGATGCGGACTATTTGTATAAGAAAATAAAATTGTGGTTTTTACTGTGTCACTTCAATTTCTTCATATTTTCTTACCTTTTAAACCTACCCGGACTTCCAATGGCAACCCATTATACGTCCCACTGCGGGGCATGAGTCTCTCGCCTTTTTTGGGGGGAGACCTGGAGCTTACTCCACCACGCTGTTTCAATGCGGATTGGTGGACGTGGGTGGGTTAGTGGCCAACCCGCTGTCGGATGTTTTCAAACCGCCCATAAATCGAAAAAAATGCAAACGAAACAGTATATAAGAGATGATAGATGTCGTGTGACCAAGTACATAAAGAGCCTCTGTTTGCCGACCTCTGTTTAATAACTATAAGGTGTCTTAGATTATTAATCGGTCTCCGCTCTGCTTCACCTATGTACAATTACTACTACCAGTCATATTAATATGCAGTAACGCCAACCAATTAGACGCAAAAATTAAGCGTTGTATATCAATGGTTCGAAGGCAAAATTTTCCATAGACTATGCTATCGAAATCTGATAGAAGTTTGTTGCAGGAACATTCGTTTACACACATTGTTATCTCACTTAAAATCAGATTTTATCAAGAAGATTCGTACTTAAAATTTACTAAATAAGTATTTATTGTTTTGTACTCAAAACATTAGTCCTAAATCGTCACTAAAATGCGGCTATTTTGTTTCAAACAACACGTACTGGGGAACAATTACGTGTTTTTCATTATTAACAAAATAATTGTATTTTGTTTTTAATTAATAATTATTGTGTCTTCATACGCACATCTTTTCTGGTTTTGCACTCGCTCGTTATGCTAGTCTTTTTGGCGTTGCCTGAGCCTTACGAAATCAATTGAGCTTGCGTAATGTAGATTAAGGCTCCTGAAGCAAAGCGGAGATCGTCTGTATAATTTAATCTATGGTAAATAATTTTAATATTTAAATGATTTAATTTTGTAAAAATATCTATATTATATTGACTTAGTAGTAATGTGAATTTGTAGCAAATTCGATTGATTAAGAAATCAATAGAACTTGTGCGACGTAACTAAAATAAGGGTCTTTGTAGGAAGACCATTAATATAATTAATCTATGGCATAAATAATATGTATTTTACATTAGAATAATTTAATTTTGTAAAAATGTCCAATTTACTTAGTGGTAATGTGAATTAGTAGCAAACATCTGTTTAATTATTGCAGATATTTCTAGCGGCTCGACCGTATAAATTAATCGTTATTCACCTCGTTAACTTCATAGATTTTTCTTGCCCTTGTGTATCGCCAATGAAAGCAATAGCAATAGTCTGACGTCTTCATTACTTTAGTAGGCGGTTTGAATTTACGGATTTTACGGATAATCAGATTGATTATTGCTCTTAAGGCTCTTATGCTACGACCCCATTAGCACACGAATATACGTTATCGCGCTAAAATTTCGTGTTTTGATCTATGTCGCATTGTTTGGCGATATTGGAAAAAACATCGCAATGTAGCAACAGTCCAAAACTTTGCCATAACTCATTTTCACGGAAAAATGGAATAGTAGGTCGAGCTTTATTATATTTTTTTTATGTAGGTAATGGAAGTGGCAAACAAGCATGCAGTTCACATTGATGTTAAGTGATGACTGCAGCCTATAGACACTTACACGATGACCAAGGTCAAAATGTTACCACTCCTGAGGCCTAAGGTGTTATGCCTCTGTGCCGGAAATTACAGGGCCGTACATAATCACCTGACCGGAACACGATAGTGCTGAACACTACTATTTAGCTGCAAGTAAATTAGGTAATGCGGTGGTGCCTACGCCCGCGAGCTTCGTCACTGGAGCTCTACCACCAGTAAAATACAAAATACCTGTTTAACAATTTACTGCTTTTTTATTATTTGTGAGAGATGTAGTATCATAGGCGGCACGAAAGGCAAGAAAGCTATTTACATTTACAGTTAGGCGGTCGAGCCGCATTTTGAGATGTAAATTTACTGTTGATTTAGATTTTTTAAAATATGCTCATGGTCGCATTCAAAGTTAAATAATGTAAGATCAGTTAGACTTTACCTTAAAATGCGATCTAAAGTATAAACATATTTTTACAATTTAACATATGAATTTTATACATTAACTAATATTACTTTTACGACTATGGCTATTTGTAAAGGTAAATGAAATACGTAGCAATAAAACAATTGAGTTTGATTTATATTTGACATATACCTAGATCTCGAGTAGTTCTATTTTATTGTATTTTATTATGATAATGAATATGATTCTTAAAATTGTCCTTGCCATGTATTTACCACCGGACAAAATTAGTTTTAACTATTCTATAATATCCACATCTTCACGTTTTAGTATTATTTTTGCTCTCTGTATATAAATATTATGGATTTTAGGTGTGTTTTTTTACACTTCGAATATTTATAGCTATTATGTAATAGTTTTAATTTTATCCCTTTTAAACTTATTAATGGTAGAAAATATATGTTTGCCGGTTTTTGTCGTGAGGTACAAATATCATTAGTTTAACGTATTATTCTGGTTTGGTGTAAGTTATGATTGAGTTAAAATAAATTTGGTTAAAGACTTATTAGGTGTAATTTCACACATATCAACATACTCAATCAAAATTGATATTTACTTTTATGTTGTAAAAAAGACATTAGTAGTGTAAATTGAGTACGTAACTACTAATCCGAACAGTGTAGCAATTTTAAAAAAGGAAATGTATATTTTTGGAGTGATAAATCTCCATGTTGATGTATTTAAAATGATTCGTAGAGTTTTCTATCTCTGGACATACATTATTTTTATTGACAACATAATATAATGTCTAATGACTTAACATGTTTGTTCTTATTTGAGCTCAGCATTTTATTTTATTTATGTACCTAATTTGAATGCATTTTCTTCATTAAAGTTATGCAATGCTATTATCATACCTGATGTAGCTACCCATAATAATTGTGTGAACTATTCTCATATTATGTATTTCGACTACATTGATTGGATAGGTAGAAACCAAATTGTGTGCCTCAATAATTATAATATAAGCTTTAAAAGCATTTAGATTATTCGAAATTTCATGGATATAATGTAGTTAAATATAATATATTCTACAATGAATAGCTCAATGTATCACAATTTTGATTATGAAGTAATTTTGATTTACAAATTATATCAAGTAAGATCCTGATTATCAGTTTTTATTGCGAAATTTTTCAGATGACGTGTGTCATCTGAAATTATAAAAAAGCTACGTGGTCGCGAAGATACAATAAACCAGCACAGTCTCTGAGAGCGTACCGCAATATATTTACCGTCCTATCTCTAAAACATCGTAAGTACAATTATTGTAATATTGACAAGAATTGTTTTAAGTATTAAAAAGCTCCTAAGAAGTTGTAGTTACTTAGGTACAGTCGCCAGATATCCGTCAGTTAGAACACAGTACAAGAGTGTGTCAGAAGTCAGTTTATCTCAAATGTAAGGGTTAAGCCCTCTACAAATAAATATTATTAATATAAATCCATTACTCTTACAATAAAGTCTAAATAAGTATAAAATATTTTTAAATTTTTGCATTTCTTAATTTATCCAGTAGGGGGTTAACGGTCTTTTAGACGGTAGATATAAGTTTAGGCGATTCGCACACTGCAGGGCGCGCGGAAATCGTAGTTAAAAAGCACGCATCCCCGCGCTGATTTAACGCTGCGTGATTTGATGCAGTATATGAATTGTCTTAAGCGAGAGCGACAGAGACAGGTATAAGCAGGTCAATGAACGAAATTATCCCTGCTTTGCGATCGCGATGTATCAGAGATACCTACTGTAAAGTATCGTTATAATTTCGTCACTATATGAAAATGTGTCTGTATGATAGAAATCGTGACTGTATAGAATAGACGGACAATAAATCTCAGAAAGTATGAATTTTTTCATAATGTTATGTAACTTTCATAAATCATTCGTACTTGGCTGATTTGTATTGGTATAAAAATGGATTAGGATTTTTAAAAGTAGCTGTGTGTATTCGCTCAAAGATGCGCACAAGTTTAGCTCGAATTATTTTTAAGACTTAAGGCAAGATTCACAGACCGCACTACTTTACTTTTAGCAAAGTGCGCTTAGAATTGTCAAAACTTTACTAATAGTTCTACTTTGCTGAAAGTAAAGTCGTAGTGGGGTCTGTGAATCTCACTCTTATTTCACATTTATTCGACAATTTAAGGCATACTGTCATGCTAACGCAGTAAATAGAATTGTACCTTTCTAAAATCGTGTTTATATCTTATATTGTGGAATAAGTGTGGCTGCTCGAATAATGTATCTTAATTGTTAAAATAATGTGACGAACCATTTTTGTTTCAATAAATATTTTGTACCAATAAAAGGATTTTATATTTCGCAGTCTGAGTGAGGTTGTTTAGTGAAACAGATTTTATTTAATTTCTTTATTTTTCTATAAAATACACATACAATTTGTAAATAAACAATTCAATATTCAAATATCTAGTTAATTACAGATTTTCGTACTAACATTATACATTCATGTTCACACAAACGTATTATACCGTATCTAATTTTGACATATCGGGGACAATGTCTAAAATGGAATAGGTTGCCTAGGGTTCCCTCTAGCGATATTCCGATGCCAATCCGAGATGGAAGACAGACTACATTGGTCGTAAGAACTTCATATTTATGATATAATCCATCTTAGCCAGCTGTTCTTACAACCTACGACCACTAGAGAAACTACATACATCTTTAGTTTGATCGCGTTATCTACAAAAAATAATATTTTGTTCCCCGATGTGTCAAATAAAAATACAGATGTTGGAAGTTTATTATTATAAATTAACATGTCCAATAAACGCCATGGCCGAATGTTTGAATGGTATATGATTTTATATACATAAATGTAAAATTCTATCCAATTCATGTATTAGCATTAGCCCAGCAACTAAATTATTTAAAGCGTTTAAAAGTGTCCATTCAAACATGCATAATTGTTAACACGTAGGTCATATTACATTCAAACTCCAAAGAAAGTTTTCTAACATTATGTGAAGTGAATTATGACTGATATGTTTTTTTTTCTGACGGTCTGCTGAAACCATCGACTACATAGCCTAGTCGAAGGCTGTAACCGTATTAATTGGACAAGTCAAACAACAAATAATTTCATCCATAGAACGTAAGTATTTCAATAGTTATATATTTAAGAACTTATTAGCAGAGTTCGTAGGGTTTTTCTTTAATGTTCCATCAATTTATAATATTTTTGTATTGGAACTGATGGATAAAAACGCAAAGATAGTTTTGCTTTGCAGCGTAGATATATACCAGGCGGTCATGACTTTGAATAATATCCATAGACTTATTGGTTTCGAACCTGATTAAGTTAGATGAGTACTAAAAAATTGTCATGATAAAATCTCGTTGATTTGAACAGGGTGATCATTGCTATCGAAGAGATTTTGCATTTTCATCGACGAATGGACGTTACTCACGGGCCCAGTTAGAAGAGGAAAGTGGGCATTGTCTCAAAAATTGTCAGTATCCTATCTATCCTATGAATTAACGCTTGATTGGTATCCTAAAATGGTTTTTAGGTACATAAGGCGGACTTAATGGTACAAGGCATTATTGACCACATTCTCAACTCATGTGTTGTGTTGAGAATGTATTTGGAGCTGAGAGGTAGGAATGTATCGAAATAAATAGAGATTTAGAAAAGTAAAATGAATATAATACACTCCATAGATATCCTTACCTATTTATTTCGGAACTGCCGTTTAATCAATCAAATCAGACGCCCAATAAACCTATGATCAATATAATTCATGTTATAATCGCATGCAAGGACAACAGCAATCTACACTAAAATAACTAACATCAAATACCTGTAAATTTTATACTAGTACATGATAAAGTCGACATCGATTAACAATAGTAGGCCTATCAAGTGCCGAATAACCCTTTATCGGTTTCTTCAACTGGCAAAGACTTACAATAGTAGACCTTATTGAATGAGAAAATATCCGAACTAAGCGCAAAATAACTCGTCGAATGTCTAAGAGAGTTTTGTTTTCTCTAAACTGTTATTGTATTGATTGGATATAATAATAATATCAAATTTCCAATAAGTATGTCGTATCTTGATATTTTTACATTTTTAGCCTTCAACGCGTAAATTATAAGTAACTAAAGCAACCCAATATGCAACAATAACTTAAAAACGTTTGATGGAAAATGTTCATAAAATAAAAAAGAACAAACGTTTAATTATGATATACTCTTAACAATAAGGTCCATTATTATAAGCAAATACTTGTATATTCATTAAAGATCGCTTCATACTGGCGTTGCGCAGTGCATACAAATAATTTCAATAATTTGTTACAATTAACCAAAAGCTTAGTATTTTAAACAAGTAATTCCATGGCGTTAGAAAAAGTTTTTCATTTTGCTTCGATCGAGCTGCGAGTTGACACTCTTTTACTCGCACAAGGTGCTATGAATTAAAAAAAAATATATCAAACCCCTATCAAGCAAAGGCGATAGATATCTGACGCCGCCAGTATGATAGACTACCAGACAATAATGGGGCAGCAGAAATTGTTGGTACGCATAAAAAAATAATTGATTTTGAATCTTGGCGATTCAGCTTTACCTGTAGAGGTATTTGTATAATTTAACAATAATTTAAAATAGAGATGGGGCGATGCAACAAGGAGCAATCCATAATATTGTCTTGGATTTTTAAGTTATTTATTATAACAAAGTGTTTAAAACAGTTCTTTAATTGGCTTTTTAGTACTTTAGAAACAAGAATGTTCCAAATGTTTATAATACATTTGGGACATTCTAGTTCGTAAAGTACTTTTGTATGAGATAGCAGTCCATCACGTTAAAAATAGCTTTTATAAATTTTGAAGACTGCAGAGCGGGGTGTGTCATTCCGGCATCTGTATTTCAGATAATGTTATTTTATAAAGTAAAACACAACGACTGATTCTTAAAATAAGCGACCCATAACAGTTAACGCTGAAGCAGTGAATTTACTCAGTCACTTTTTAAAACGTTTGGCACTAGTGATAAATGTACAATAAGATAAACTGACGCAAAACTGAATAAATTTCCAGTAAATATACGCTGGAATTGGTTGAAATAATTGTGATAAACGTACCTGTCTGAGAACGAAAATATTTCGATCTTACTACTAACAAATTTTATTTTAATTAACTAGCTTTTATTTTCATCATAAGACATTTCAATTACACTGGTCACTACATTTTACTCGCCTTTCTTCTCCTGGCCTTATTTAAAACATTGGTTATTCGTGTTTTGAATGTGAAACAAATAATTTTCTGCTTAGGAAGACACATAAATTTCTTATCTATGTAAGCTCGACCGATAATGATGTTTTAAATTTACACAAAACAGATTCGTTGGAAGAGAAGATAGAAGTGACTATTAATTTCATATTCAACATCAAAATAATTTATTATTTCTTTTCATCAGATTTTAAACATTCAATACTAGCATATTGCATAACACATATCTACTTTTAAAATTATGATATAAACAATGTTTGTTATGTCATCTATTTATTTGGTTCCATTTAACATCCACTATGAAAATATACATTTAATTCTATATCATAGCTTATATACAATTTAATATTTACATTTCTGATAATTTATTACAAAATACATTTATTTACTTGATTATGATCTTCACAATATTGGAATTACGTCTGAAAAGTGAGATAAGTATTTAATCTTTCATTTAATCAACAATTGTCATCGTAGTGCTACAAAAATACAAGGTTTATCTAGACAAAAATAAAATTAGATTTCACGTGTTAAACTCGACGACAATTTGGTGTCAACAGTCTCCCAGAGAGATTGAAATACCGTCTAAAAATACTTATTTGCTTGTACTTCGGATATTTATTCTTAATGAGACCAATGGTATACCGCCTTGACTATAGCTGAGAAAAAACACAGTTATAATAGTATACGTTGTCGTCATAAAAATTAACACTCGTTCACGTCTATTTATGATAAATTATGCAAGTATAAATGGCATAAATAAACCGACATACTATTGTGTAATTACTTATGACCATAAATGTATCTTTTGTAAAACGATTGTCGATTGTTCCACTTCTTCCTGCAAGAGGTACCTGATGTAAAAAATAAGTGAATCGTCTGTGAATCATACTATAATTAATCATTATGAAACGTAGATATCGGATACTAATGTAGACGCTGTTTACGTATGTGTCAAAAGGTAATCTGCTGCAGCAAGGTTAAAATACGGAAAAGCATGAAAACATAGGTAAATCATTGTATTATTATGTAAAGAAAGAATCAAGAACTTCCACTTTATATTGGTGCACTTTTAAATAAATATGACACATGCCTACCTCTACCTATTCATTGCAAATAATATTATAATTTAGTTAGTTAAAGTCGAAACATTTTTAGTTTAATTCACATAGAAATCAGACCTTCGTACACCTACGCTCCACAGAAGGTACCTACTTAAAGAGTAGTCTCTCTGTAAGACCTCAAGTAACTTTTGTGTCAATCCTGAACGCTACGCAAAACGTTTGCGAAATAGATGGAGGTAGCTGCACATAATAAGATTTCAAACTGCTGTCAGACAATTACCACCTCAGTCTGCCCGAGACCACGGAGGCTGAAAAGCGACCGAAACGTCGGGTTCGATTTTAAATAATCATTTTAGTTTAATATACGCGAGATAAAGCCGAAAACTAGTTTTATTTCAGATAATCTGTTTTGTAATAATAATAATGGCAACCCATTATACGCACGAGTCTCTCCCCTTTTTAGGGGGGGAGGGGCTGGAGCTTACTCCACCACGCTGCTCCAATCCGTTTTATATACATATGACCCATTATCTGCATCTGCTATTTATTTTTTTCTTTTATTATAATGGCAGTGTTATATCATGTTTGTGGAGACAATCTACTGACAATTTATTTAGCCGTACCAGCTCGACACCGCGTATTTTTGTATTAGGCCTTATATGGAATGGCGACATCTGGCGACTATTTCGTTTATTTTGGACATACAAGGATATCTATAAAATAAATTACGTATTAACTTTGGAGCCTAACAAATTTAAGTTAAAATTAAAGTGATAAATGCGTAAACAAGTAGATACCTATTCTTAAACGAATATTATATTCTATACTCTATTAAAAATGGCCGGAATTCAAAAGAAGTTTAAAGACGATACATATTTTAGGGTAGGTAGAGAAGAAAAAGAGACACTGTCGATTGTATGTATCTATTAAAATAATGCTGTGATTAGAATGGATTTATTGTGATAAACATGGCACACAGAATAATTTGATGCCTAATATGTTTTGGAATTTATTTTGCATAGTTCCCTATGTAACTCATGAATTTCTGAGAGAGTTAATTTTAGTTTTATTAAAACTGCGGCACATATTTAGAAGACAAAGCTAATTATCAGAAAACGCTAAAAGGGAAAATCGTAATCTTAGGGTAAAGTTAATTATTATCATTTTCAGAAATATTACCGATAATATAATCGGTAACACTTAGGACACTCTACTTTCAGGTAATTCAATAAGTTGCTAGTTACCTACTTCGGGTCTGTGAAGATGTGCGAAATCGAGTATCGGGAGTAATTTGAAATATTTTAGTACCTACCTACTTCAAAGTCTATAAACGTGACTCGATCGCGCTTCGTGTCTACGGCTCCCAAATACTTAAGTACCATCTAAATCACCCACACCCCTCTTCGCACACTTGTACCGACCCTTAATTACCATAATTTTGGAATCGTGTTATAATAAATAATAATAATATATAATAAATAATAAAATAGTGGAACACCTACAAGAATACCTTGAACAGCAAATTAAAATTAACCAATTAATTTTTAATAAAGAATTAATATTTAGAAATGACTGTAGGTTTGATAGATTACCTGCTACCTAGTTTAAGGTAAAATTCTTACCTACTTACTAATTCCAGGAGTTTGAAAGATTGTTGAATTAGCTCCTAATAAATAAATTATGTCATAGTTAGAACTTGAATAAGAGGAAAATAGTCGACCTTTTGCGATTGCCGTGTGGTGCTTAGTTTTTAAAAACATATAGATCCTTGTCTAGTGGGTATAACGGTAAGTTTGGGTTAACGTGTCAAAATATTGCACGCATTTTTGCAATAAATAATTGTTAAACCTATGCACCACTTTTTCAGGTTAATTTTTCGAACAAGTTCCCTTAGTACAGGTTTGATTAATTTTAACGCATCGATTTTTTTACATTTACAGCTATACATTGGCAGCGACATAGTCACAAGTTCATGTAAGTTAGAATTCGGTCGAGAAAAATTGATTCTGTGCAGTAGGTACTAAGGGTACAAAGAGTAACCGATCACTATAAACATTCAGTTACATGACTAAAACACATCACAATAAGGCCCAAAGTCTACGAATATATAACTGGGAAGAAACCTAACGTAATCACAACTAGGTAAATTAAAGTTACACAATGGTAGTTTGCAATTACCATTGTGTTGTTGGCCAATTTTAAGGTTAGGTACCTTATGGCATGCATTTCAATGATAGCCACACGTTTAGTTGCGCAAGTTTAGATGCACAAGTAGAGATTATAATTTTAATTGTTACGATTCTTCCCAATTATTTATTGCCCGTAGTACAGTCAGGGAGCTCTCCGATTATCCAAAACCAAATACACCTCTTATTGTTACCACATTAGGTACCCATTTGGTCAAGCAGCCAGTTCCCTGATAGTACATTAGCGGTGAGTTAGAGAGCGCGGAGGCGGGGTGCGCGCGCGCCACCTGCGGGGCGTCAGAAGTTGCTGTCGAAAACGCCCATCGATCGCGAGATGTCTTCGTCGCGCACACAACAGTCCAGGAACTCATCGAGCGTTAAAACACCGTCGCGGTTCAAATCCATCTTCTGAAATGTAAAATCATGTAATTTTTATTTGACGTAGAGATTTACAGACCGCGCTACTTTAATTTGAGCAAAATAGGCTTAGATCTATGGGTAGATCTAGTATGGGTTTTGACCTAAAGTACCGACATATGAGTTTTGACAGTTCGAAGTAATCTTTGCTGAAAGTGAAGTCGTAGTGCGGCCTGTGAAATTTAACCCAATCCTGAGAGCCTTACGGTCTTCACTGGACAAATTGCTCTCAGCCTAAATATTAAGCAATTGTCTAAGGAAGACTTGGCTTAGGGCGTTATTGGGAAGGGCAAGACTGTCGCTCTATATTGATTGGTAGTAGGCGGAATAAAAACTTGCGGGTCCGTGCGCCGCCAAAGATTGCTATTGTTGCAAACCTAACATTTCTACGCCGATTTCGAAGATTCTTGACGCATCTTCGGAAAATACTTGACTTATTTCTTTGACAACCCGGTTAGTCCAGCGGTGTGAGATGACCGTTTGATTCGAAGGGTCGCGGGTTCGATCCCCGCACCGGGACAAATATTTGTATGGCCTACAGATATTTGTTTCGGGTCTGGGTGTTTGTGTATGTGTTGTATGTGTACAACGGCACCCACGACACAGGTTTATACCAACTGTGGGGCTGTGAGTGTAAGCGTATTGTTAAAAAAAAAAAATATGATAGATGGCAGAGATAATTTAAGTCCGAGAAAGCCTGAACTGATTGTCTTGTCCTTTCTCGGTCTTAAATGTTTACCTACGACAGAGAATATGTTGCCTACGATTAGTAGCTCACTCAACGCTCCATTGAATTATTTTTAATAATGCATTCATTTATTATTAGAACTGCTCTACTGAAAGAACTCAACGCTGAGACACCACAGAGAAAGGAATTTCAGTTAAACTTGTTGTTTGGGAAATTATTTATTTACTTTACTAATAAAAAATTGGTTTTGTCCAATGGTTTATCAAAATATTACCTACACTGTATTACACCACAATACACGAGTTGTTCACTCGACGGCTCAATTGTAGGACAGGCTTTTTCGTTAAAAAAATAAGGATTAGATTAGTCTAATAAGGTTTACCTACCTACGGAAGGTGATATCATCTAACATAATTATAGGTATACGAGTTCCTTACCTAACCAAGTGAAGCAAGGACAAGAGATACCTATAGCCTCACTTTTCTAGGCTAGGGTAAATACATACTTGCCTCCAGTCTCATCATACGTTTAATTTTTATATACACTAACGACCTTTAAACTGGAGTCACATAAACGGTGTTGTTCAATCCCAATACTCAATACTCAATACTTTATTGCACCATAATGTACCTACAACATTAGGATTATGTACCCTGTTGGGCACCGCAATGTAGGAGAGAGGATGATTTATACTCAATTAAATACCTAGTATTTTAACATATACAGACCTACATTATTTATATTAATAAAATAATTTATTAATATTTTAATTTAATTTTACTTTGTACTTATATCTTTTTCTTGAAAGAATTCATTAATGCTGTAATAGGATTTATTTAATAAAATTTTCTTTAATTTGGTCAAAAATGTTTTATCATTATCTAAGTTTTTTAATTTTTCAGGTAGATGGTTGTATATTTTAATGGACGTTGGATAAGTGCTGGATCCCGTGTTATAATTGTTTTATTTATATTGTTACTCCAGTTTAAAGCTCGCAAATGTACCTACATTTGACTTACACTTACCTGAAACAGTCTTTCAACTTTCTCCTGCACTACATCGTCGTCCACCATGGGCTCTACAATCTTGCCCATGAGGTCGTAAATAGCAGTTACTATCTCTGTCATTTCCTCCTTGGTAATGTACCCGTCACCATTGATATCATATAAAGAAAATGTCCATCGAAGTTTCTCCTCTAAGGTCCCCCTGGACAATATTGATAAGCCGGTTACGAATTCCTGGAAAAATTTTATGGTTTATTGTTCAACGTAGTTTATATAATTATGGTGGAAAACCAGCATGGATTTCACTTGGATGTTAAGTGAAGATTTTGGGGTGTAAGTGGCGCCTTACCATCCTGGTGCCGCAGCCAACCTTACCTGCACGTGGTGCACCCTGCCGACCAGCAAACAAGGCTTTGGCGACTGGTTCCATATGGTTGCTGGGTCGGCACTACCAGCGTAATCCCTCCTAGTGTCCTGCTTGGTGGTAAGGTCCCTTGGGTCCTGCCTGGCTAGCTACCACCCTCAGGTCGTAATCTGCCGCCAAACGTCTTCGGACGTGTTCCGGCTTCCGAGCCTGAGAGCCAGTCCCCCCCTCCCCACCCCCTATCCTCTTCCTAGTTCCTATCCTTGATGTGCACCGTGTTGTCCGCCCCCGGGGCCGGTATGTGTAAGGACATCTTGCGCTCAGGGGCGCAACATGTTGGCCCGGGGGCCAGGGAGAGCCGATGAAACGGTAACGGTCCGCTGCCGCCCGCCGGTCAGTAGGGGACCCGAACCCAGGCCTCTCTATTAAACTCTGGCCTGGGAGGCTGTCCCGCCAACCGGTGTTAAGTCCCGTGTGCAGTCGTCGTGCCGGAGTAAGAGACCGGAGTGGGCCCGGCGCCTGTGCACGGGGGGGATCGGGGGTCCTTCCGTCCCCCGGACCAGCAAATTGCACCACCTCTGTGTGCAGATGGTCCGATGCACCTGCAACTTTGCCCCTCGGGCGGTCGATACGGTGCACATCATTCTTTCCCTTATCCGACGCTTTTAGGAAGTTACAAGTAAAAATGGTCAAAAAAAAGAAAAAAAGTAGAAACGCAGCGGACGCCCCTCCCACATTTACTGTGGACATGTGCAACATCAGGGGTTTACATACCAACCTTAACGCCGTTCACCACCACCTTGAAACGGCTAAGCCGGCCCTACTCTTTCTGACGGAGACACAAATATCCTCTCCACTTGACACAGCGTACCTTACTTACCCCGGCTATACTCTGGAGAACACTTTCGTTCGCCGCGCCGGGGTATGTCTGTATGTCCGAGAGGATGTCTGTTGTCGCCGTCTTGACCATTTTGAAGACAAGGACCTGTCGCTATTGTGGGCACGCGTGGATTACGGTGGATCTACCCGAATATACGCGTGCGTGTACAGGTCCTATAGCGGAGACGGGGAGACAGCTCGCTTATTCGAGCACATCCAACAGGTGGTCGACACAGTGCTTGTGCAGTATCCTTCTGCGGAGTTGGTGATTCTTGGTGACTTTAACGCACACCATTCGGAGTGGTTGAGTTCCCGGATCACGGACTTCGCTGGAAGATCTGCACACGATTTCGCGTTGGCTAATGGACTCTCACAAGTTGTAACCGGGTTTACCCGGATACCAGATGTCGAGGGTCACACTGCCTCTTTGCTGGATCTTCTGCTGACCTCACATCCTGCCAACTATCAGGTGGTGGTCGAGGCTCCCTTAGGATCCTCGGACCACTGTCTGGTACGCACAAAAACCTCATTGTCGGTTCGAGCGCCGCTGCGGCCCTCGGCAACTCGACAAGTGTGGCATTACAGGTCGGCAGACTGGGATGGACTGAGGGAGTTCCTGACGTCCTACCCATGGAGGCAGCTTTGTTTCTCGTCGGAAGATCCGAGCACGTGTGCCGATGCTGTAACCGATGTGATACACCAGGGAATGGAATGTTACATTCCGTACTCTGTGGTATCCATTGGCGGACAGTACCAGCCTTGGTTCGATAAGTCCTGTGCTGTGGCTTCTAGTCACAAGCAGGAGGCTTACAGAATCTGGACTGCGGCTCACGCTTGTAAGGATCCTAATGCCTCCGGCCTTAAGAGAGCACTCAACGCTGCATCCTGGTCCACTAAGCGGCGCATGGCCAAAGCGAAGTCCAAGCACATCGGTAGAGTTGGCAGGAAACTAATGAGGCACCCTCCCGGGAGCCGTGCCTATTGGTCTCTTGCCAAAGCTATCGAAGGAAATTTTTGTCGGTCATCTTTCCCACCACTGCGTAAAATTGACGATAGCCTGGCCCACACGGCAAAAGAGAAAGCTGACCTTCTGGGCAGCCTCTTTGCCTCAAACTCGACTCTTGACGACATGGGTATCACAGCGCCTACTATCCCGCGCTGTGAAAGCTCTATGCCTGACGTCAAATTCACTCAGAAGAACGTCAGGCGAGCTCTTTTATCCCTTGACGTTAAGAAGTCGAGTGGCCCGGACTCCGTCCCTGCGGTGGTGTTGAAGATGTGCGCTCCCGAGCTGACCCCCGTTCTGACGCGCCTGTTCTCGCTTTCCTACGATCAAAGAATCGTACCGTCTGCGTGGAAGACCGCCCTCGTGCACCCGATACCCAAAAAAGGGGATCGCAGTGACCCGGCCAATTATAGGCCCATAGCAATAACCTCCCTACTCTGTAAAGTCATGGAGCGTGTGATCAATACTCAACTGCTGCAGTATCTAGAGGATCATCAGCTGATCAGTGACCGCCAATATGGATTTCGTCATGGTAGATCTGCTGGTGATCTTCTAGTATATCTCACGCACCATTGGTCCCACGCCTTGGACAAGAGTGGGGAGGCATTGGCTGTAAGCCTGGACATTGCTAAGGCCTTTGACCGGGTCTGGCACAGGGCACTCCTCGCGAAACTTCCATCCTACGGTCTTCCCGAGAGGCTATGCAACTGGACAGCCAGCTTTCTGTCGGAGCGTTATATACAAGTCTTAGTTGACGGTCAGCGCTCAGACAGACTACCTATCAACGCTGGTGTGCCGCAAGGCTCTGTGTTATCTCCCACGCTTTTTCTTCTGCATATCAATGAAATATTGGAGCAAAACTCCAATTTTCATTGCTATGCCGATGATAGTACGGGAGATGCACACTACACTAGCCGTGCAAATGCTTCTCGGACACTTATCGAGGAAAGCAGGACTAGACTTGTGTCTGAAATCGAGCACTCTCTGGAGCGGGTCTCGGATTGGGGTCGACTTAATTTAGTACAGTTTAACCCCTCGAAGACACAAGTCTGCGCGTTCACCGCAAAAAAAACCCCATTCATTGTAGCACCACAGTTCCAGGGCATTCCGCTCGCCGTTGATAAGAGTATAGGTATCCTGGGCGTTGACATATCGAACGAAGTGCAATTCGGGAGTCACATTGAGTGTAAGACCAAGTTGGCATCCAAAAAGTTGGGGGTGCTTAACAAAGCGAGGCAGTATTTCACATCGGGGCAGCTACTACAGCTTTATAAGGCTCAAGTGCGGCCCCATCTGGAATACTGCTCTCATTTGTGGGCGGGAGCCCCCAAATACCAGCTTGGTCCACTTGACTCCCTACAAAAACGCGCCGTTCGTATTGTTAACGATCCAGGACTTACCGACAGGCTCGAACATCTGAGCCTGCGCAGAGACATTGGGAGTCTGTGCGTGTTGTACCGTCTCTACAATGGTGAGTGCTCTGCTGAGCTGTTTGACATGGTGCCACCGTCTCTTTTCCTACACCGTACTACCCGCCGAAGAGAGAAGTTCCACCCACACCGACTGGACACTTGGCAGTGCTCAACGGTGCGGTTTTCACGTTCGTTCCTGCCCAGAACGTGTAAATTGTGGAACGAACTTCCCTCTGAGGTGTTCCCTCGGTGCTACAATATGGGGTTCTTCAAAAATGGCGTCAAAAGAGTCCTTCAGGGCTGGCAGCGCGTTGGCAACTCCCCTGGTGTTGCAAATGTTCATAGGCGACGGTGACCACTTTCCATCAGGTGGCCCGTTTGCTTGTCTGTCAATCTTCAGACATAAAAAAAAAAAAAAAAAGAAGACTGCAGTCTATAGACATCTACACAACAACGTTGCGAGTCCTAAGGTCTAAAGTAAGATGTTTTGCCTCTATACAGGTAATTACCGGACCATAAGTACATTCATAAGTCATTCTTGACCCTTGGGAGTTTGGAAATGAATAATAAAGTCAACAGCCTCGTCCCCTGTTTTACATGGGTTTAGTGAGTTGAGGGACTACTTACCTTTGTAAGCAAATTTGTCTATCTAATATATAACCCAGATTTTTTCGAGGAAAACGCGTGATTACATCACTAGCAAATAATGTTATATAGAATCCGAACACTAGGGTGCCTCATTTAAAGAATCTAGTAGATTCTATAATGGAGAAGATTGCCTCAATTCTGCGTCAGGCGCAGCCATGTACAAATTATGAATAAAATCTTGGCTAGAACTACATAACAAGCATCTAAAAAATCAAACATGATATTATTGCCATTCAGAGGCAGACATAATACTAAGATAATGCGGTGGTCCTTATCTTTGACTGGAGTTCATTCTATGATTATCGATCACTATGCCGGTAGTAAACATTTTGCGAATTGGCGTTCATCTGGTAATATAGCGCAGATACTACTGGCTGCTGTTGTTAGTTGGGTAAGCTCTTAGATGGTTTGATGGTGGCAAACAAGCATACAGTTTACCATAGTGATGAATGAACACTGAAGCTTAAATGTCTGCAGGAATACCAGAGATCAAAATGGAGATGCGTTGCCACCTCAAGGCCTAATTTGTTCCTTTAGGATAGTTATTACGAGGCTAGCTTGTTGTCAGTTATTATTTCGTGTTGTTTAGAGCTCATCTATTCAACGAGCCAGATTTATGTTATAACAGAACTAAGGATAAGATGATCTTTATACACACCTCAAAACTTAAAAGTCCGCTTCTGTCTTGGTCCAATGTGTTGAAAACGTAGTGTGCATACTGTGCCGTGTTGGCTGTAAACAAAAAGAACATTATAGGTATTCATTATGTGTCCGAAAATTTACTAATCCGGCATGAACTTTTGTCTCTACTATCAGGAAACTGGCCGTTTGACACGGACACTGTGGTATTTCATGCTATAATCTACCTACATAGGGTAAATTGTCGTAAACTAACTTCTTTTGAATGAAGGTTATAGCGTTTTATCCACTGGAGATTATAGCTTATAGGTAATGAACAATAACGCTAGTATGAAGGTAGTAAGTAACCTGTAAGTACTTATCCATTTCTTTTATGTTCCATAAACCTAACTGTACATCAATTTTATTACGTGTAATATGGCGGTGGCGCCATCTTTCGGCGAGAAAAGCATTTAAAGAATTTTCATACATATTATCAGGGTTGTGAAATTATGACTCAGCATACAAAAATAAATATTATTGTATAGTAGGATGACTCATTGTTCTTTGTTTTTTATGTAATGTAAGTGGCAAACAAGCATGCAGTTCACATTGACGTCAAGTGATGACTGCAGCCTAGACACCCACACAAAGACAAAGGTCAAAATGCAGATGCGTTACCACTCCTGGGGCCTAAGATGTTATGCCTCAGTGCCGGAAATTATAGCGCCGTACAATACAACGTGATGAACTCTCATGTATAGCCGAATTATTTTTTAGTACCTACTATCAATACACGTTTCAACATACCTCAGGTTGGGAATTGCCATTGAAAGAAATTTAAGTAGGGGTACACACTAATTTAATATACAACCATGTATTTAGAAATATTAGTGTATTTATAGTAAAAAGCAAGTTCAGCCTTTTATACCCAGCTATATTGAAAGACTGCCTGGTTTTCTGATTTATCTGGAATTCAAAGAACTGTTTACTTACCTAGCTTATAAACAAGCAATCAAATATAGCTGTTATAACCACCCCATAAAGTAGGCATGTGTATGTGTATACACATTAGGATGTCATTTCTTTGTATATTGCTTTCCGCAAAACAGCAATTAGAACTTTCAGTATTATCCTATATGATTAGAAAATAAAACTGTTGATAAAAATATTTATCATAAAACAGCTAAATAAAATCATATTTGTGTGTTAAAAATAATGAAACATTTCTAGAAAACAAGAAGCAATGACTACTGGATGGGTGACATAGAAATAAAAAGACAGTACAATTATTACATTTACTTTATTTCAAATAGGTACATCAGTGGTTATAGATCTGACAATTGGAATGGACTTGTGTCCAATAAATTACAGTTACCACATAGAAAAGATTGGAAATGCCTTAGTGCTTCAGCATTTAAAATACTGGCTGATTCTAAGAGACAAGTCAACTAAAAATTATCACAATGGAATAATTGTTGAAGTTACCTAAACATTTGGTTTACACCTCAATTTTCCACCTTAATTAAACCTGAAGATTTCAAGATGCACAACACTAAGAACAAAAGGTTTAACAAGTATTGTCCACCTGGAATGCTTCATTGTACAGATACAAAGTTGTTTTTTTAAAATTAACTTAATGTTAAACTTTTGAGATGGGCACACCCGTGGCGATCTTCGCACATGAAATGGACAGTTCCTTATGATATAATTTATACTAGAGGCGCCCCCCCGGTCTGTTGCTGATAGACCTCTATTGTGTCGCCCTCTTCCATCTCCAGTGATGTTGGTGTGTCATTCTCATTAATTGGCTGGCCATCGAATCGGAACCGCACAACTTGCATAGATAGACCCTGGAAACAACAAAAATAATATATTTGAATAGGTTGACATTTTATCTTTTGACAGACTTTGGCAGGTACTGGACCTGTGACGTCTAAATATACAATGGTAGGTAGTACACAATATCTTATCATCATTGTAGAACATATTTGTGCATGTAACTTTATGCCATGTCCCTTACAAGGTATTCAAAGGGTATGAAGCAATAAATATCCCAGTTCTTACACGCCACTTGTGCCTCTTCTATCATTGTATTTTTAATAGGTTGTGGTCAATCCTACTAATATTATAAAAAGCAAGTTTGTGAGTATGATGTTACTCTTTCACAAAAAAACTACTGGACGGATTTGGATGAAACTTTTCAGTAATATAGGTTATACATTGGAATAACATATTGTAGCCTACAAGTTGAAAAGATGAAATGTAAACGCGGACGAAGTCGCGAACTAAAACTAATAAACTACAAAATAAAATAGCCATGTGACTGTGTGCCTCAATAAATCTTTAGGGAAGCAATGGTCAAAAAATATCTTAAATACCTATGTAAGATCTTTATCTTCTATGGAATTTGGAAAGTTGAATAATAATCCTCAACTTATAGGACATACCAATTTGCAATGGTTAGATTACGTACCTATAACAAGATACATGTTAGCTTATAGTAGGGGTAGGTGAAGTTCCAGAATTTAATTACAGTGAGAGACTGCAGCCTTTTTCGAGGTTGAATCGATTGCAATGCAAATAAAGCATTATTCATCGACAAATAATGGTTTAATGTATTTTGCAACATCTACTAACAAACCAAATGGGTCGAGTTTGGTCTGATGGTGCGGTAAAAAATCTTAGGAATCGGCATGCATTTATGAAGAGAATTTAATTTTTATATACATTGATTACTCAGAATTAAAAATTATTTATTTGAATGAAGAAGCATAAGTTCAATTATGCAAACCCATATTAGCTAGTAATAGAAGAATGTTCTACAAGCAACAGCTTGGTAAATAAAGAAAAAAAAAACTGATATGCACTCCAAGTGAATCACACTAAAATTCAGTAGCAATTCAAAGTAAGTTATTATTTCATTTGATGTTTTGCTCTTTCCGAAGCTTGATATAATGTTTGTGTCTTAAGTCATCTGGGAGCAAAACAGTGCACTGCCGAGAGAAAAAAAAAATCATATGGGAGCACAGCAGTGCTTGCTCTGCCAAGAGGAGTCCAAGAATGCACAAGGGCACTTACCCTTCCTCGAAATGAAGAAAATGAGATTAGATGCCTGTGTAATACAGATTCGCATTCGGTGTGTCTTACGAAAATAACACAGCAATAGGCAAGAGAGGGGAAAATAGGTTGGAGAGGCTGATTGTTGTGGGCAATGGTGAGGGGAAAAGGGCAAGAAGCCGATCTACAACCAGATGGTCTGACCAGGTCAAGGACAACCCAGCATCAGTTTTTTACACCACAGTGCAAATGGCCCCAGACCAAAGCCGATGGAGACATTTCGTCCGATCGAGAGTGATGCCAGGATGATCACAATCCTCAGCCATGAGGGAACGACCAGAGAGAGAGGCAAGAGTTATATTAAAAGTGTACAGATATTGCACCAAATACAGCGTCGTCACTAGGCTATGTGCATTGCCAACTCAAAATCTGCACAGAGTCAAAAGCCACAATGTTTGCATATGATGTAATGGAGCTTTACAGGCTTCAGTGCATAACCATTAGTTCAATATAATTCAGCAATGTAAAGTATCTGTTTGGAGATGCATCAATGCTCGTATACACAAGAGCAATATAAAATACTAACTGCCCACCTCAGCTATGTGGGGGTGCAACATTACCTAACCTCTCCTATTCATCTTAGTGTGATGTTTTACCCTATAGCCTTCCTCGATAAATGGACTATCCTACACTAAAATCATTTTTCTAATCAGTCCAGTAGTTTCGGAGCCTAAAAAACAAAAAACCAAATATTTCCTCTATCGTGTAGATAAACAATACTTTGCATTGCAATCTCAAGCTTGTCTCATATTAATGACAGGTTGTGGTATAAATTTGTTAAGTTGGTGGTATTAATGACAGGACACAACAGACAAATCATGACAGTAGAGTAAAACTATTGATAATTCAATCTTTTATTTATTTGGTCCTTGAAACCATTTGCTGTATTATACAGTAATTGAAGTAACAACTATTAATCAACAATAAATCCTTTGTCTTGTTTGTAATAAATAAAATACACATAGTACTATTTTGTTGATATGATTTCTGTTCAATTTAAGATCATTTTATGCTCAGCATATCTGCATATGCAGCATATGTGCATTATCCTGAACAGCATAGAAGCTTTCTAGGCCTTGGAATTGTATACATAAAAGCAACACACACAACGGCAACCTTATTTAGTCACTTGATTACTACAAAGGTTCTATTATTCTAATAACGTTTAGAATTAGTCACTAATATTATACACTAATGCCACTTACCGCTCTATCACAGTAAGCATTCATCAATTTTCTCAAGGGTGTGTGTTTTTTGATTTTGAACTGCACAATTGCATTATCCTGTCCTAAGACTTTCAAGTTGATGTGTTCGCTTTCTCCCTGAAATTGAAATCAATATAATAATAAAACGTAATCACAGCACTGGGAACGCGGTAAATAAGCAAAATTTAACCACATTTCGCGAACAACGCCATGACCGTCGCCAGCGATAAATGGTAAAATTACTGATAATACGGATTAACATGTACCTTTTTCTCATCCGACATTTTGGGATAAATATATTGTTTAAAACTATAAACACAAAAACCAGGAACTTTCAGTAAGTCCAAATATTTCACACAAAATATGCACCTCTGACAGATTCTTGATCCGGTGGCGTGGTAATGGCGTCCGGTCGAGTGGCTTGGAGGAAACAGCGCAGTGCTGCCAACACATGCGAAATAACTACTGCGCAATGGCGCGATTCTGCGCACTGTTTGGACTCAATGGGGAAAGATTTTAAAGCATCTAAATAATTTTATGTTCAGAATTATATATAAAGTATTATGTGATAGCGTAAAAATAGTTGGTATGATGGATTTCTAAATAATAAATGGCTTATTTTAAAAGAAATTCATAAAAATTCAGTTAGGTTTTCATCTAGCACGAAATTATTTGAATATAACAGATAATACAATCAACTGAGTAGAAAATCACATAATATTTAAATTTACTTAAATAGCAATTATAAATACTTTTCATCAAAACTAATTATTAAGACTATTTTTGATACCTGTTTCTGACGGAACTACCAACATTAAATATAAATACAACATCCGCTCTAGGGCTGTCACGAATATCGATATCCGTCACCGGAAATGGGTAGTGTTGTACCAATGAATTTTCTACGTTTCGTTTTACGAGAAAAACATTTTAACTAAATGTATTTTATTTAACTGTACGATTCAGACTTTTTGTTTATATCGTTTATATCGGACGTCTCGGACGACATCGAAATATCTTCTTATTTATGTAGGTAGGTAGGCGAAATGAAATCGCAAATTCGATACCACATCTACCGAGCTACGAAGTCGGTGGCAGCTAGCCACTTTTCAGATTTTCAGCGATGTCGCCGCATTTGCAGGGAAAATAAATCGCTGCTAATATTCATGTCCACTCAATAATTTTGAGATCGCCAGCAAGTTGCCATCGACTAAAGTCGCTACCATGTGGACCAGGCTTTAGTTGGACAGGAGTAGTTCAACAGGACTCTAAAACATATTTAAGTGGTTTTTTGGCGGGAACCTTGAAAGAGGCGTGTGGTCAGTAGTATAATAAATCTATGCGTGTGGTGCTCTTATTTTATTTCGTTTTCTTTAAGTATTTTTGAGTTACGTTACGTTTTTTTTATTAAATAAAGTTGGTGGGCATTTCGTTTGATATAGGCTTTGTACAGTGCTTGTGTATAGCTAAATAGAATAACAGTGCGAAAATACGTTCTTTCGGGTTACCTCCAAAACTTTATTGTAAATGTTCTGGTAAAGTAGCCATCGCTTTACTCGTATAGTAATACGAGTCACAGTAGTGACTCTGACTGACGGACTGATAAATTGACTGACTGACTCTGACTTTCACGTTGCTTAATACGAATATGAAATATCGTTTTACTTGACACGGGAAATATACATAACAAGCGATGCCATATAACTAAAAAATGGACTTTATAAGGATTTATGTTCTATAGTAAAATTATTGTAAACTCTATTCATTTCCATTATTCATCGCTTGTTTCCACGGCGACAAGAAAACGTCAGCCGTAGTTTTTCGCTTTGGGGAAAGACGATTGTATTAGTGAATTTGCAATTAGATCCAGTCGGTCTAGGTTAGGCGTCGTAAAATCGGACGTGTTGGCCAAGCAAATCTGAGTTTTCATTGTTGGTGACCGCCAACACTGGTACTGGGAGGTACATACCTTCGGTACGATTGCGTTCACACACGCGTGGAATTCGTTACCGAATGGTTCGTTTAGTGTTGGGATAGTTGGGATCGAATAGGTATAATAAGTATAACAAAAAGAGTTTCGTTTTATATTAAAATTAAATTTTGTCTTGGGATTTATTTAAAGTTGCACTTACGATAACTCGTATTGAGTTGCTTATAATAAGTGCAACTTTAAAGACCGCACATAGCTATCTGCCTACAATATTTTTCTTAAATTCACCTACTCGTAGATTGTATGTACTTTCCCTCTTCTTTCTGTCGGGTAAATTCATGTCTCTTGTTTTGTTATGCTCTTGGGGGTTATATTTTCGTGAAGGTGGTGGTGGCGTCATTGTACCTGTTAATTTTAACGATGACAATTATTACTGGTATCTAAGCAAGGGTTGCACCACGATATTTGTAAAGGTTATTCTTCTCTAACTTAATTTCTTTTAGAGAAGGATGTGAAATGTTACAATAGCTTTAACTTTTACAAATATCGTGGTGCAACCCAGGCTAAGGGTGAGATTCATAGACCGCACTACGACTTTACTTTGAGCAAAGTATGCTTAGAACTGTCAGTACAGTATGGGTTTTGACAGATCTAAGCGTACTTTGCTCAAAGTAAAGTCGTAGAGCGGTCTGTGAATCTTACCGTAAGACTAATTGTCTTTGGATACTACCTGTAGACCGAATTCTAAGCTGTGTCCGCGGAGAATTTTATTCTTAAATAAAAGTTATTTAAGAATTAAATTCTACGCCTAAGTTATTCTTTATTATATCAGCTGTCTGCCAGTGAAGATACCAAATCGTCATTGAAATTGATTTATCGTATAGGTAGATACATGTACGCCACAGTATCTGGCAAGTTACTGTCTATAAATACTGTTGTTTTCGCAAGTGGATTTTATGGGCCTCGATTGTTGTTTCCGCGGCCATTCATGCCTGTGTGTCACGAATTGTAGATTTGTGGCCGGTGTCCAATGCCGATAACAGCCATGGCTATACCGAATAATCCGCCGTTTCTCGTATATTTTGTTTGAATTAAATAACAAAGGGCAAATCTAGGTATATGGTCTGAATATTTTTTTTTGTGAATCTGGTACACTATGCCTCAAACTTTAATGGTGATTTTTTCAGTTTTCCGAACCTCAAACGGAAGCTTTAATAAGATTACTTGTGCGTCTGTCTATCAAAGCCGAAACCGATTTACTCTAAAAGTACTGGGCTGAAAATTGCCGTGGAAAGAATCATGGCAAGTTTCATACATTGATTTGTACAAAAAAAGTTAGAAAAAGGTACAAGGCAAAATGGTTTAGAAATATTATCTAGGGAACCTAAAGAACATTTTCTGGTATTATTTTTAAATCACCGGAATAAAAATCGTCTTTCCTAACAACAGTAGAAGCACTCCATACTAAAGTTCAATTTCAAACTTTTTATTCCGGAGAGTTAAAAATATTTTAAGTATCAGGAAATGTTGTTTAGTTTCACTGGATAATATTTCCGTGCTGTTTTACCGTGTACCTTTTTTTTCATTTTTTCTGTGCAAATCTTGCCATGATCCTTTGGTACCTACATATTACGTAAATCAGAATCAGTCAAACCCAAACAAGTAGGTACGCGAAATTAAATTATTTCCAAGTTACCAAAGTTGCAAGTTAAATAACGGTAAGAAGCAATGGTAATTCCCTAGTTTTTTTTTATGAGGTAGTGGCAATCAAGCATGCATTTCACATTGATGTTAAGTGATGACTGCAGCCTATAGACACTAACACAAAGACCAAGGTCAAAATGCAGACGCGTTACCACGCTTCAGGCCTAAGGTGTTATGCCTTTGATCCGGTAATTACAGGGCCGAACACGTACTAGTTCTATACTAATTTATAAAAGTAGCCCAATATATAAATAGATTGCCATTTTTATAAATATAATATTTGTCAAAATTAATTTGTTGTTAACCCTTGAGACCCCGCTTGAGCTTGAAGGGTTAAGAATCGAAACTGTTTATAAATGGTACCAGTTATAGATATATGACGTCTTCATTGTCTACAGTGCTTTTATATTAAAACTCTACTACTAGTACATACTAAACCAGTAGCATAATACAGTTCAGTACTTCAATTAAAATCTAGATCATTTTAATTTCGAATCAACTCGCTACAGCCTAGGAAAACCTTTTCAGTTTTCAACCATTTTTTCCACGGAAATTATTTATGAAACCGTTTAAGTGAGCTTATCTTATATAATATAATAAAACGTGGATGTTGTTTCGCAACCCTCAACTATTGGAGTGAGGAAAATGCAGCAATTCGTTCACTGAAAGAGCTTTGCCAACTTCCTCAGTATAGCTTCGCTGTTACTACTTTATGAGCTGCATTTCCGTGGGTACGTTTATCGGAATGATGTGTGTTTCGACATGTTTAAAACATTTTTAAAAACCACTCTCGAAGTCATGCTGTACGTTATTGGAACATCTTTTGTTCGCGAAACTTGAGACGTTTAAGCGTAAAAGTTTTAAAAGCACAAGCCCGCCTGCAGTAAGTTTTAATACAGCATGAAAACTCTAATAATTATCCATCGGCGATTATTTTACTTACTACTAAATCCCTACTTCCCTACTAATATTATAAACTAGCAGCTGCCCGCAACGTCGTCTGCGTGAAGGCTCTACAGCACCAAACATACCTAAGATGCCAGTGTCGCTTTAGCATTATAAGCAAACAACTTTTAAATTAGTATTAAATTAAAAGTTTAATTTTCTTTTTGCAAGCGAAGCAAGTGGAGGGAGTTATATGGGAATCCTGCTGAGTTCAGTCATAAGATGTAACTGAAGGAAATAGACAAAATAATGCAGGAATACATTCCCGGACACAAAAGAGTAAAAATACGTACAAAGGTATCAAACCTTACAACACTTTTCTATAAACTACGTTGGTAGTTATTCTGCCGGGAGCCAAAATGTAAAGAGAGACAGGACTGGTAACGCGGTAGCAAGCGACGTACAGTTGCCCGTGTGAGAAGCAACTTGTCCTGAGGGTAACACCCGCTGACCTCATTGTCTGCCCCTGCGACTTATTGATGGTCATAAATACTACCTCGCCAATGCCGGGTCCGGTTATACAACTTCGGAGGAGATAAGTTCCGAAGAAACATAATCGGGACACCTACCTTCCGCATGATAGTATGCGATGGAAGTCCGCTTGCTGACAGGAAGTTCAGAAATGCCATGGGATAATGTGTGGCGTCATCTTGCTCGACGACAGTATTTATGGAGGTATAGACCACTTCATTGCCTATTAATTGCTGCAGCCTGGTCATTTTTGGGCGTCAAAATGGCCCGCTTACACACCCAAAACGTAGTATTCTGCTGGTGCGGTATACGACTAATGTCCCCGTAGACACCGATAATGAGTTCTTCTCACCTGGATACATCTCTGTCGAAAGACTCGGTGTTTCCAACACTACTTATCCACCTCTCTCTTCTGGTAGAGTGCTTCCGCGAAGACTTAGAAGAACATCGGCTTTCGGAAATTCTTGAGCACGTGCATTGTCGTCGAGCCGAACTCTCATATTAATGGTCAAGCGCAGCGTAGGATCGTTAAGATCGTTTCAACAAAGCATTCATCTCGTCAGCCCTCGATTTGCGTCACCACGGGAAGCGTTTGCCGGAAATCGTCAGTGAACAGTAATGTGACACCACCCACTCAATGTTGGTTCCTGCGGATGTCCTGCAGGGTTCTGACCACGGCCTCAACTGCCTTTCTATTGGCCATCGTACACTCATCCCATACAATCAGAGAGCAATCTTTGAACACGTGTTTACCCTTTCACCTTTATCACTGTTACATGACACACCAAAAACAGTCATTTCGGCGCTCTCTAAATATAAGGGAATTTTAAACATGGCATGTACTGTCTTGCTATCCGGAAGCAGTGTGACAGCAATTCCCCACGACGCTACAGCAATAGCAATTTTATGGTGGAACAGGAGCATCCAAAATCCAGGAGAAAAACATTTTACCCTGGTTTTGCCCAACGCTTTCAAGGACGCTATCATAAATTTGTTTTTGCTCTGAAGAGAACAAAGCGTCATGGTAATTTCGCCCGGATCGTAATTTGTCTCAGCGTTATACTCCCAATTTCTACGGTCTTGATGCGGTGATAACTTGGGGAGCTGGTAACCCATATTCGATAGTTCAATCGGTGGTGGAAATGACACATCTTGAAATGAACTAATACAGGTGTTCAGCGTGCGTTCATTAGTTACTTCGACTTCGTCTCCAGTAGCACGTGTCTCAAAGCTCGTAGAAAATCTTCAGACAGATGATGGCGATATTTTTCCGTCACTGACGCTTGCCTCCGCGAGGGTGTAATCCCAGTTTTGGTAACCGTCGAGGAGGTGAGGGTTTTGAGTTTAGCTCGCACATACATACAGACAAACAACAACAGACAAAAAAAACACTATATTTGGCTTCGATATCGATAGTAGATCACGCCCCAAGTATTCTTGAAAACAAAAAAATAAATGTACAGTTTTGACTTGCCTAACATTTTAAATATTTACAACTCTTTCCCCGTAGGAGATAGCGTGATAATATGTAGCCTATATGTTGACCGGAGCTGTTAGTAATATTCATGCAAATATTACTAACAGGTGCCATTTAGTAGGTGCTTTTTTAGTTTAGCCCGGACATACATACAGACAAACAGACAAAAAATCTGAAAACTATATTTTCGGCTTCGATTTCTATTGCAGATCACGTCCCGTATTCTTTTAAAAAATATTCAATGTACTGTTTTAACTTTCCTACGATTTTATTAAATGTAGAGATTCCCGTGGGAATGAGGGATTTTCCCGCAATAAAAAGTAGCCTAAATGTTGGCAAGGCTTAGTATCTATACACCACAAAAAGTTTCATTCGAATCCGTCCAGTATCTTCGGAGATTAGCCTGGACAAAGGGACAAACAGACAAACAGACAGACAATAAAATTAAAAATAATTGAAAAGTGTTCTAATACTATTTTAACATCGCCCCCAATTAGTTTTTCGTAAATATATACAATGTACAGACACGCGGGGTTTACTGTTTTATTATATGTATAGATGCGGAAGTAACTCTGTCTGTTACCTTTTCACGTCCAAACGACTGAACCGATTTCAATGAAATTTGGTACAGAGATAGAGTTGACTTAGAGAAAGGAAATAGGCTAATTTTTAAACGACATCCACCCAGTTGAATCCTCGGGCAACAGCTAGTATACCATATTATTGTATTCAATTGTTGTGTTTACACGATTGATTAGAAACTAAAGCGACAGTTACACATGCTCATTACAAGCACGAAAGCATGCCACTTTTGAGCAATTGCTCCGTAGTAGCATGTGTGTAGAGACATTGCTAATAATAAGCACGCTTAGTTTGCGTATTAGCATGCTTGTTTCAAGCTTGCTAATAAGCATGCCATTTATGAGCATGTGTAACTGTAGCATTACTGTCGATATAATTCGGTAGTTCCTTCATTGGTAAGTACCTAAGTCACAGGATAGGTGTAGGTACTTACTTACGTGCATTTCAGTGGTGTGCATTGCATTTAGGCAGAACGGACGGAGCCTAACCCAGTATCTCGTGGTAGGATTAGATTGGTTACTTGTTTTCTTTAAAAGTATATTTACTAAGATTGATTTCAACCCAAATTTTATATATTTAAAAAAAAGTTAGTGTTTTAGAGGTGAGCTTTACCTATTTGCTTATATGTGTATATGCGATGTACTCGACAGGCGTGTGTACCTATTCCTATAACCTACACTACGATATCCCACCTTCATCTTCAGCGCCCTTTATTGATTAGTCCACGATATAATTTTATTAGGTATTGATTAGTTTTTATTTTCATAATACTATTAGGTATTAGTTAGCAGAGAGAGAGTGAGAGCAAGTCACACAGTCATCATTTGTCTTACATTAGATATGGTTGACCGCTCCATTCGCTTCAGCTACGGGAGAGTATACCTCCACTCTAATTCTTTAAAAAAATATTTAATTTATCTTCGTCCGGACAGAGTAAGCAGACAGACGTAAGCATTAATTCTCTGTATAGAAAAGATGTGTCTATTTTAAAGCATCGTCGGTTGTCTTCTCCAAAATTCGTTTGGCTAAAATCTTACATACATTTGAAAAATATTACCATGCTTTTGGGGTACTCAGAAAAATTGCGAGTATTTTTCACCATGAACAGCCGACACTTGGAATGTAAATGCAGCCCGCTACAAATTCAGTGGCCTTTACCTACATAGATAGTTGATTCACTTTATCGCCTTCGTTAACGGTTCTCTTTGCATCCATTCGAATTGCCTTCATCACCATTCAGTTTCATTCGGAAGCAATTCTCAGATAATTCGAAGTACGTTTTCAATCGTTTTGTTGGAATATTATTACTTACCAAATTAAACATCATAAATGTTAAAAATACATGAGAATTTTCTATTGCCTGTAGTTTCTCTGTTCTACAATAAGAGCGAACTATATTAAAGATGTTAGTTTACTGGTCTGGTCGAAATACAAGCACATTTTTTTTTATGTTACAATGGTGGCAAACAATTTATCAGTTCACCTTGATGTTAAGTGATGACTGCAGCCTATAGATATCTACACAAAACCAGAGGTCAAAATGCAGATTCGTTGCCACCCCTGAGACCTTAGGTGTTCTGTCTCTGTGATAGTTATTACGGGGCCATACATTACCATCTAACCGGAACACGATAGTGCTGAACTCTACCATTTAGCAGCAGATAAATTAGGTAATGTGGTGGTGCCTACGACCTCGAGATCTACAATGAAACTCTATCACCAGTCAGACAATCACGTTTGAACGTTTGATGAAAGCTTTTATGGTTGATGAAATTTATAAATGAGTAAATTATTTAGATGAACTTTCTGAATTCGGGATTAAACATTGATTTATCAATGTTTAAGTAATGTATGTGTATGTAAGTATGTGTGTAATGTTTTTAATTTATTTTTAAGATTAGGTATATGATAGTCTCTGAACAACTATATTTTCTAAATTTTCTTGCAATATTCCGCAATTTGTGTAGCCAAACGTCTAAAATTATACATAGGTAAATATTAAATATACGCATTCTGGACGGGCCTGTACGGTTACACCCGAGGCCACTTAACTTGATGAGATTATATGATTATGTAATGGGGTTTTCATGTCCTCATTCTATTTATGCGTGCTCTAGATCTTTTATTAACGTTAATGTTGTGAGCTATAATATAACTACCGAAATGAAAATACTTGAATTGTAGTGGAAAGTAAACAAAGAGTATAGTTTATTGCTTATTATCTAACTACCTACATTTAATTTAAAATGTTACGAATTAAAAGTTAACTATTTTTACAGATATGTATATTTTGTGTATAAAACTGCTATTACTGATTCGCTAGGGTCGTGGACTCGATCTCTGGTCAAGTGCTATGGAGATTTTTATATTTTTCGGCAGTTTCCCAGTGCCGTGTTGCCATTCTCGGAGTTTAGATATGGGACAATACGTAACTGGCCATCCGTGGGTGTTTGAACGTGTTCTTGAATGCAAAGCATAGTCTGGCAATTGTGGTCCATTTTCAGTTACCGTGGTTCCGAGAAGAAACGTGATAGGTAGTAAGAGCTCCAGTGGCGGTGCTCGAAAGCTACATTGAAGTCTCGCATTCGTTACCAAGTTCGAGGAGTAAGTGTTTATCGAGTTGTTCCATTAGCGCAGATTCTCAGAGTTACCCTAGAAGGTTCGTAACGTGCCCGGCGAATACCAATATGCTCGACATATTATATGAGTCACGAGACTCGTGGTTGGCGAATCATGGCTGTGTTTGCATTTATTTGTTTTATCTATTTCTTCAGTGTATACAATTTTGGACTCACATTGATAATAACCTCCTCCCTTGTGTAGTCAGTTGATAGTTTCAAATATACTTACCCAATGATATTCAAACGTCTGGTTTATTTTATGAAATTGGTTATAATATAAAAGTATACCTAAGTAGGTACTTGGTACCGATAGTACCCTGGTACTCGTTTACGATGAGAAAATGGTACATTCTAAGGACTGGTTTTATTTTCTCATAAAGACTACATATATTGTATAACGTGTAAGAGCAAAACAAAATGCTACAAATAATTCCAAAAACAAATTTCCACTTACCTTGTACTTGAATCTTCAGCTTCGTCGGTCTTCGGGAAAAATAAAACACAAACCTGCTATTTTTTATTACTCATGACGATTATAATAATAATTGAAAATATACAGATATTGAAGATACGAAGAATATTTTACTCGTAGTCCGATGACTATAAACTGAAGACTGAAGTTGGCCTAGTAGGCTGTAATCAGGCGCTTCATGTAGCTTTATGAAGTTTTTTGACTCGGGCGCAAAAACTAACAACGATTGCAAGTCGCGAACCGAAGTGCCTGTACAGTGTAGGTACAGACTACAAATTTCGCGAGTAGTGAGCGTCCTAGAGGCAGTGCCGGAATAACCTATAGGTAGGTAAGCAAATTAGACTGGCTTAAGGCATCACGTCTTGGGGATAGACACTACCTAGTCTAATTATTGAAAGGGGTACAAATAAGCGACTAACATTAAGTAGTTTTAATCCGGCACTGACTTTCTGCCATGATTTTAATTAAGCATTTAGCATTCTATATCTGGATTGGACTAACGGATATTACTAATCTAAAACCTGTATGTACATTTAGTATTTATAAAGCTCACTGTAACTGAGGATCTGCATCCATTGTGTACGATGCATCGACTAAAAGTCCGATCGTAAAAATTAAAACCTTTTAAACCTATATCCATGAATACTATACAGATAGCTAATTAAAGAGCATCCTTTGTGTGTTCATCATCACTCCAGCCGAAAGACATCCACAGTTGGACAAAGCCTTCTCCAAAGATGCCCACAATAGTGTTGTGCGGCATTAAGGTTGAATGGTCCATAATCGCCACGCTTGGCAGGCGGATTGGTGATCCCAATGGCGGTATTTTTACTACCGCCCTTGGAATAGTTTGACCGCCATTGTTCGGTTCACTGACTGCACAGGTGGAAGAATTATCTTCCAATAGAATAAAATTCTTCCGCTAGTGGGCGATGGGGTTCTCATGTCCCGCCACGGCTGTTTCCTTTGTGTGTTACTTCAGTATTATTAGTAAACAGCTAGGATGAAATACTCCCTTGTAACTTACCTCCCTGTGGGAAGAACTGAGAGTAAATAAGTTTGAAGGTGTCCTCCCGAACCACACCAGTGGGGCATTCTGCTTTGAAGCCCCGGTAGAGTCTTTTGAGCTCGGGCTCTGTGAACCGCGTGGCTCTCCGGAGCGCCGCTATTGAGTCTGGCCTGTAGCGAGGCAGCTGTTCACCCAACTCCTCGAGCTCCGAGTCTGAAAAGGAAATTGGAGGAACTGCTGTAAACTAGTATTGAGAAATTGGTTGACCGGCGGGCAAGCTAACATTCTCGGGATATCCGAAGGTCATTCCTAATGTTGGTTTATTTTATAAAATTTGAATAATTTCGGTGGAAGAGCCTGAGATCTAAGCTGTCTTGTGTAGTATTTATTTGTATAGTATATATATCATAGTATAAAATAGTATACACATATTGTATAGTATATATTAGGACACAAGTAGGCAACGCTTAAGCTTTATTACTGGAGCTTTAACATCAAACTATTTTTTTATTATTTTCACCAACGCCACTGTATTATTATGAAGCAAAGAAAGAAATGTCAATTCAGTCTGATCAGTAGTTTTGGAGAAAATCCGCTTTGACAGCGGACAGAGAGATAGTGATCCCATAAAGGTTCTGTTTTTCTTTTTGTGGTACGGAACCCTAAAACAGTTTCGCCTCATACAGTTTTATATTCTCCTAAAGATACCTACACCATTAGAGGTCTTACGTTATTCTTAGCGCAAAATGTCTTTACAATACGGAAATTGAGATGATAGTGTTGTATCCTTTTCGTTCCTAGCTTTATCGACAAAGACCCCCGGGCTTTATACTCGCACAATACCCTCCTAACAAAGACCCGATGGTACCCGATAGACGCTATTATCGTCTATGATTAATATTTTGAGCTTAATATCATTTCAAAGGAGTAGTGATCTTAATGTTATTATAGAAGTTGTTGAAGGAAATTGTTGGCATCTTTTCTACCGAAGATATTTATTTATTATTTTGATGCACAGTGATGGTACATAACATTTATGATGCTAGTATTAATATATTAATTAAGTATATGTTTTTTATGTAATGAAGGCGGCACAGTAGCACAGCACAGTTGTTAAATGAAGTCTGCAGCCTATAGACATACAAAAAACTAAAAAAGTTTAATTTCATATGCCTTTGTAGCGGAAATTACAGGGCCATACAGTACCGAATGACCGGAACGCGATACCGCAGAACAATATCAGTTAGCGGCAAGTAAATTACGTAATTATGTAATGCGGTGGTGCCTACGCCTTCGAGCTCCGTGATAGGAGCTTTACCTGAAGTAAAAATAAGAATTTTATGAATCTCCAATATTAAGTAAGTATTGAAATTGTTCGTGTTATTTCAAACGTCCGTTTGTACTGGTGGTAGAGCTCCAGTGTAGAGCTCGAGGGTGTAGGCACCACCACCTATAAATCTATCAGTCGCCTAACGGTAGTGTTCAGCACTATCGTGTTCTAGTTAAATGATATTGTTTGGCCCCGTAATAAGTATCACAGACGTAACAGCTTAGGTCTTAGGGGTGGCAACCCATCTGCATTTTGACCTCTGGTTTTGTGTATATGTCTATAGGGTGCAGTTATCACTTAACATACATGTAAACTGCATGGTTGTATGCCACTTTCGTTATGTACATAAAATTAAAAAAAAATAGTTTTGAGTGCCTTATCGCCCCTAAAGTTGTAAATCTTTGTTATCCCCTACGCGGAAAAGTTTTTATTAAGTCGAAATATGAAACCAGAGTATCCAGGGTTAAGGCGCAACAGGGTAGCCCCATGGGACCAAAATGCTTTCCGTTGCAACTTCTAACTATAACTTCCACTCAACACGGCCAGTATAAAATTAAGGAAGCAGACGAAAGGTTTATTGGTACGGTAATGACACTAAACTTATGCTCTCAAGTTTCTCCTTCCCTCCTCGTAGTATAACTTTTAGTTCGAAAGTAATTATAACTTGGCTTTAATTGAAATGAGCTTGCATTATGAAACAAAACATACGAGTATACGCTTGAGATTTATTATGAACAGCAACAGCGGCAGGCAAAATCGGTTGAACCGCGAATAATTAGAACAAAAATATAGCTAACCAGCTGTTGCCCGTGACTTCGCCCGCGTGGATGTCATTTTATAAATAACTTAGTATGCCTATGTTCTTTCTCTAAGTCAGCTCTATCTCAGTACCAAATTTCATTTAAATCCGTTCAGTCGTTTGGACGTGAAAACGTAACAGACTTTGGCGGTCTGTGCGTGTGGTTGCCAATGTTGAAGGTTATTGCTTGTTCAGGTTGTAGGAGATGGAAAATGAGAAGTCCATTGATGGTGATCACCATATAATCCGGAATTTACAGTTACATTTTTACGGTTACTTTAGGCGGGTTGAGGTGCGTGTGCGCGGCACTAGGGTTATGGGACAACTGACGACGCAACGCTACGCTAAGCTTGCGGCGTTTATATTATAATGTGACGCTACAAGACAGACGGACAGTCAGACAGACAGAGTTACTTTCGCATTTATAATATTAGTAGAGAAGTAGAGATTATATATATATTATCATATATTATCCCTTATTTTATACTAAAAAACGTAACTTTACGCCTGTAATTCCCGAAGGGCAGGCAGAGGTAAATGCATGCATTCAAGCATACATGCAAACACCCACGATTCGCCGGTTACGTTTTGGCCCAAGTAGTGGCGAGCCTGTTGCCATCTCCGGGCACATTACCGAACTTCATGGAAATGGGAAACTTCCAGAAAATGGAAAAAGTCCAATAGAACAAGAGATAAAGGATTTTAAATCATTATCTCTGATAGCCCCTGACCCGGGAATTGAACCCGGGACCTCCAGCGTAGTAGTAGTGGATTTATTTTATACTACATTTTTTGTTTTCCAATTCGAAAATGCTTCCAATAAACAATATTTCTTTAATGGAGTTAAAATTATTGCAGTTAAAATAACTTAAAATTAGAATACTCGTAGGTACCTAATTTTAAAAAAGAAATATCAGTTCAGCCGAGAAACGAACACTACTGGACAAAAGCCTTTCCATAAGGGTATTCGCCACGCTTGGCATGAGGATTGGCGATCGCAATGGCGGTAGTTTTATCGCAGGACACTGCTGCACATCTTGGGTTATTGCACTTACTACCGCCCATAGAGCTACACCGGAGCGGAGTAGCTAAATGCAGGCTTTCCCCTCTGTCAAAGTACAAGCCCAAATGGGCCTATACCTGTCGCCTAGATGTTTAAATGTGTGTGTGAAGTTGTTTCTGTATTTTGTTATAGTCTAGGTATGAGTTTCGTAGTAATACACGATTTTTGTAGTGTGCGTGTGTGTCGCACGCATTTCACCCCGCAAAAAAATGACAGACTGTTTTGCATCGGTAATAAACGGTATGGCTACTCCCCTCCAGTCCACTGCGGCCGGTGGCCCGTGTTGCTCTATGCTACCGCCACAGTAGAATCTAACTACTGTGCTACCCCCCCATTGGAATGGTTTGACCATTGTTCGGTTGACTGACTGCACTAGTGGAAGATTTCTCTTCCAGGGGTGCTACCGCCTATCTGTATTGCTGCTGACATTGTCATTGCAGTCAAATTTTCATCTCGATTTTTAGCTCCTTTAAAAGTAGTATTGATAATCTGATTGATGTTCTCGTTTTCGTAGAAGATAAACAAGAGATAATGGTAGATTATTTCGATTATTGTTATTTAGTTAAAGTGAAAATCGACTTTAAAATTAGACAGCAATGACAATGACGACAGCAATGTCGATAGGCGGTCGCACCCCAGTTGAAAAAATCTTCCACTAGTGGGCGGTGGGGACGTTCCATCTCGACGCCAACACGCTAATAAATAATAAAAAATACTGATTTGTATTTCATGTAATTCAATTTTAAAAAGAACAACCACTAAACAAATTGAGTTGCTTTCTCAACTAATTACGGCGTAGTCTTTGCGCGGAAGCAAGTTTTTGCTTCCGATGATTTTTCTCACGGCACCAGATGGTTTTGACTTTAGAATAATGGCTCAGAAAGTTTCCATAAAGATATAACGAGGCTGCTTTGTAAATTCAATATCGCTGGCTCATAATATATTACAACGGTATAGGTCCTTATTAGATAGGGAAATGTCGTGTTAGGGTTTTTCATTAGACTGTCCAAAATTAATTTTGCTATTTTCAGTGAAATATTACCTACACAATTTAAACTTATTTTATACTAACTGCCCCGGCAAACTTCGTATTGCCTCACAATTAAATAATGTGTCAAAGGTTTGATAGATACGGACTATTTGTATGGAAAAATGAAATTGTGGTTTTACTATTTCCCTTCAATTTCTTCATATTATCAAATCATTCAAAACCAAAATTAGCCAAATCGGTCCAGCCGTTCTCGAGTTTTAGCGAGACTAACGAACAGCAATAGATTTTTATATATATAGATTACAGTTTTAGTGTATGCAAATAATGTTACAAAAATGTTGTTTTTAACCTAGTCAGCAGTTTAGATGTATGGTGAATGACATCCATTGATAACTAATAAATAGCTATACAATCGATATGATAGACTTTGCAGTTTAAACAATATTATTAAGATATCGCTTTATCCTTAATAATTGTCATATTTATAGTTTTCGCAATCACACATGCGACTGAATTTAGAAATTAAAGTAATAAATTATCCTGAGGTCGTCGTTTTGATTCCTGCCCGAAGTCAGTTTATTCTTTCCATTTTTTCCTTTAATTTTTAATTTTATTCTGTTGGTTATCTAACCAGAATTCATCGAGAGTCTGGAGAGGTTTATTGGAAACCAAGGAATGTGCCGAACATTATTTTATCCGTTTCGTGCATGATAACAGGGATATAAAATATTACCACTGCATGTTTCTAATGTATAATAGGAACATGTATTAGGTATTTATGGTTAGCCAATTTCTATTGTTAAATTAACGGATAAAGTACCGTTGTAGATGCAAATAAGGATAAGGTTTACTAGTTTTCTTAAACTGTATTAAATAGTGTACCTATGTTTTAAAAGGCAAAAGTAGCTACATAAATAAATAGGTAGAAGATATTTCAAGTCCGCAGTATATTTAATTTAAGTGTAATAATCGGAACAAGATCACTTATTAAATATATTTCAGCTAAAGGAGATGTTGCGAGCTCAGCTCTGGTTTGTACACGTCCTCAAAAAATGGGTAAATTAGAGAAGAATACAAAAAAATACAATTAATTTATTCAAGAATATATTTTAGAGTTACAACCACATTTAATTCAAACGATTTTATCATTTTCAACTATGTTCAACATGGTGGCGATACAGCCGACGATTGGGATCAATCGATTTCGATACTATTTGGAAAATATTACTTTTTTCTCTGAATACTATATAATCAAAAAAAAATTAAAACATGAAAATGTCAAAATGACATCGCCCGCCATATTCGCCATGTTGGTTTTGAGTTGCAATTCTAACTGCAAATAATGTTTTGTAACTGCAAACAAAGCTAAATAAGTGAAAATATGCAGTAAAAAACGTTTTCTTATTGATTTTGCCTGTTTAATGATATTGTGTACAATACATGGCCGGAGGTCCATACATTTTTGCAACATCTCCTTTAAACATTTTGTAAGCAAGATTTCTTTTATTGAATATTTTTTTATCATTACAAAACATTAAGTCAAATATTACCATCATCGCTCGAAAATCGATTTATGTAATATTAAAATAGTTTGCAACGCAAAGATCACATGTTTTGTTGTGTTTAAAAAAATATATTTTGTTTTCTGATTTATAGCATTACTAAGTAACACAATAATACATTCCTTATCACTTAATACAGATCTCATTGATTTTCTGGTGCTATCTTATCAAATTTGTTCATTGTACATTTCACATTATGTTAAATAAATTAAAAATACAGTTTTAAAAATACAACAATTCAGTTTGGTCATTTCACAAACAATTTTGTACATTGCTTGCATAGTACTTACTTACTACGATTCTTCGATTGGAATGGTACTAAGGTTGGATTTAATTAAATGCAAATGCCGACTCCGTTTAAATTATCTACATTTTCTCACTGAAAATGTTTTACACTGATTGGGTGAAACCTTAGTCTACGAAAGAGGTTTGTTATCGCGGTTTTGCCACCGACAGGCTACTATCTTATGCCTATCTAGACTAATCTAGATTGCCTAAAATGAGAAGCTTTTGGCTTCGATCTCGCTCTCGCTATTGTTAGAAAGTGAAATTAAATTGCACCTTACGCCAGATGTCTGTGAATGTGCCAATGTAATTTTAATATCAATTACAAACATTTGTGCTTGCTTTGTTATCAGAATTACATTTAAACGTAAATCATTTGCATTTTTTTCAATATTCGTTACTGGATTCAATATTAGATAAACCTGTAACACACATAGTTCGGAAATCTATGAAATAAATATTTATGGCAAAATATTGAAATGTCACTTAAATCTTAGTGGGATGAAAAAGTCCTTTATGTCTATAAAACACGTGCAAACGACTAAGATAGCTTATATTTGAGGGTCGAAAATAGTCGAAAGTGACGTTTGAGTAGTCGGTCATTAGATGTTTGGTTACAATGTTATGATGTCGCTAAGCAATTATTTTATATGATTCCCATTATAGGTCCCACTGCTGGGCACGAGTCTCTTCTCTTTTTGGTGGGAGGCTTGGAGCTTACTCCACCACGCTGCTCCAATGCGGGTTGGTGGAGATACGGGTTAGTGGCCAGGCCTACCCGCTGTCGGATGTCTTTAAACCGCCCATAAGGCCTTTAGCGGTATAAAGATATATAAAATGATATAATAACAGCATAAAAATATAATAATCTTAATTCAATTCCATAAAAAATCCGAATGTATCGTTTTGGCATGAACGACAAATTGTTGTCGATTGGCGTGTCATTAGGTACAACATACTATTTGCCATTCGGATTCCTCCTCAATACGCATTCCATTTGGCGTACAATTAGGACTGATAACGAGTAATTTATTGGAGGGTTACTGGAACCACCTGTTTAATGACTCCAACGTGATTCCATAATGTCATTCCATGATGTCATAAACGGTGAAATTGCGCGTAGCACGTATCGTATTTTAGCATCGGTACGCTATTGGTGAAATAGGAGACATTAATATCTGTATTAATATCTTTGCAACTTTATCCCAATATTGGTAAGAGACGTTGACTGAATGATCTGTATGAGATTATGTATCTGTATTAGTGTTCGCAACGGCAAGTTTGGAATAAAATCTACATAAATCTCCTTGTGGAAACTTCACTCCAAAGATTCTGTTGAAAACTATTGTTAGAGTCACAGGTACACACTATTATATTTATGATAATATTAATTATATGGGCTGAGGTCAAATAAATATTGCTGGTTGCCTGTCGTTACTAATTGCGACCCGGATTCATCTTCCATGCGCATTCCATTTGGCGTGCAATTAGGACTGATAACGAGTAATTTATTGAAGGGTGCTCGAGGTACCTGGGACCACCTGTTTAATGGTTCCGACGTGATTTCGACATTAGCGATGAAACTGCGCGTAGAGCGTAGCACATTTCACTATCGTTAACTATTTATACTATGGATTATGGAATGGGCCATAAAATTTATAACTATCTATGGATTGGACGACATGAATTGCCATAAATATCTTCACGAAAGTTATCGTATCAATTACGAATAGTTGTGCTACTGTTGTTATCATAGCATTTAAATTTAAACATTTCGAAGCATTGCAAATATTTCTCTTTGGATTCAGTATCAGCAAAATCAGTTTTTCACGTAGTTCATGGTAATCTGATTTATGTCGATTAAGATGTTTAGTAACATTCTCATGATGTTGTTAACAATGTATTTTATATGGTTTCATGCTATTTAAAGAGGTGAAAAATTGGTCACTGTAAAAAATAATCTCCTTATTCTAATACCTTACACAATATCGATGTATCTTTTTGAATGTACGACAAACTGGAGTGAATAGGTGTGTCTCTACTAATTGCCACTCGGAATCGTCTTCAATGCGCATTCCATTTGACGTGCAATTAGGACTGATAACGAGTAATATATTGCAGGGTGCTCGAGGTACCTGGAACCACCTGTTTAATGGTTCTAACGTGATTCTGTCATAAGCGGTGAAACTGCGCGTACGTAATACCTACGCATCATATTTTATCATTAAGGACTTCTATTTAGTTCCTAATATGTACAAGGTGACTGGTGAATTATAGAACATATTAATTCAGGGCGCTCAGTAGGTACTCGATTCTCGTCCAATATATGTAGGTATTAGAAATATGCACTTAACTTTTGACCGAATTATCCGGCAACATTACAATACTATGGACATTCTCACGCGCGTGCCCTTCAACATATTATCGGTATGCGGCGAAAAGTGTAAATTCTTGACTTCACTGCGGCAACCTATGGTCTCCTGGTTAAAAAAAGGTCACGTGACATTAAGGATTATGTCTTTTAATATGCCCCGATAGGCACCAAATGTGTTTATTAAAGGTCGCAACCGTTTTGCAATATTCGTAAAAATACTGAATTATTTTTATGAAAATTTGACAAATGGAAAATTCATAGAATAACACGTATACCTAGTGTTCTCAATGACAAGTTAAAATGAGAACTTCTTACGATGCTCGGAAACTTTTTGTCTTTAATTCAAGCCAAAATTTTAGTTGAAAACTTTTCTATAGTTAGTATCATAAAAACTTATAAAAAAAGAAATGAGCAGAGTAGGTACCTCACATCTTATACTACTGTTTCTTATAGCTATCATTAACTTTGTCTAATGCAAATGTTTCAATTTCCCTCCCTCTGATTCTAATATTAAAGGAATGTAAACAAGATATTCCATCTACATTAAGGTAATTTTTTGGGGTCCAACGTCTCTAAATAATTTATATTAGCACTGGCGTAAATATAATTTTAAAAGTTCATAACATTTACATTTTTTCTCGCTTTCATAACAATATTTTAACATTTTGCGTAATATATTACTAACTTAAACAGATTTATTTAGCAAATATGCTGGTTTCAACTATATGCATTTAGAACTTTAATCTTGCGTAACAAATTGAAACATTTACGAGACCGACTGGAATAATTTGTAAAGGTTAACTTCAGTGTTGGAAATACTCGACACCTCAAATCTTGCATGATGTAAAAGTTTCTGCAAGCAAGAAATTAAGAACAAGCAACGCGTTTAAATTATAAGTGGAATGCGGATGAATTTTGCTCGTTAACACTGATTAAAAAATTGAACATAACATAAAGCTTTTAAATCGCTACAAAATATTAAACAAACTCATATCATAAATAATTAATCTACGCCACCATTTCAGCAGCGATAAGCAAAACGAATAGAAAATTCACAGTTTCGTACAGAATCCTTACGGCCCATCAAAAGTTGGCACCGATCGTGGCCACCTGGCGTTTTGCAGATTTGTTATTCTCTGCCGCAAATTGTACTTTTGCGAGCATTCAAATCGCCCGCCCAATAATGAGACGCATTGCGGTAGGCTTGCCTTAGAATCTGGGTTGGGCTGATGTGCAGTTATCATGAGAATTAATGAAACATTTTAAATCGTATCTTCTAGGTCTCTTTTGTTCGTACACTTTGCAGCCGTATCTTCACCTAGATCTTTGTTCGTTTTTTTATTTCAAATCTTATTATCTACTTAATATATAATAATAATAATAATGGCAACCCATTATACGTCCCACTGCTGGGCACGAGTCTCTCCCTTTCTTAGGGGGAGGCCTTACTTAATGTTAATGTCATAATTAAATGTTAACTTTTACTATACTCGTCTTATTTTTAAGACCATTGCTGGTCCTGGGTCTTTTGTATCCAGGAGTCCCGTCGTTTTATTTACGCGGATTGCAGTAGCAGTGTCTTGCAGAAAAAAAATAGGAACAGAAAATTTGCAACGAAAAATACGGTTGGACCGACTGGCTTAGGTAATTCGGATATTATTGTGAAGTGCTTTGTCTACTGTAAACGATGGAATGCTGACACTGTTCTAGCAACTTGTATGAGCGAAATAGATGATGACATATAAAATAAGTTAATCTGAACATTCTCAATGCTTGTGAAGGACAATATTTTCTGATTATCAGTTAATTTTAAAATTATTAGGGTTTCTTTTAAAATCCACTAATCGTAAACAAAAACGTCAATATACACACTGAAACGGCAAATTATCTGATAAATCTGAAGATATTTACTCGGTTTCTCTTCTATTTCAAGAACCTGCCAGTAATGTCTTCTCTCCCACCATTTCATAACTAATCTACGTCAAAATCAGTTAGGAGCTGGCAATGCGGAGTGTCAGAATGGCTAGTTGTTATTCATGAGCAGAACCGGGACTCGACGCACGTTCCACCGCAAGCTTAGGCAACGGAGATTCGACAATATCTGAAACCGCATATGAATAAACGATTTAGATTACTGCTAAACGTGCGTAATCGTTTATACGTGACAAACCTGTTCTGATACATCTTCAGTATTGGCGAAGTATCCAAGAACGGTGTATTCAGTGACAGACACCTTGAAAGGAATCGATACCTCGATGTGTGCTCTTAAAGGTTTGAATAAAAGGATGATGAATATTAATGTTGATGGATAGCGAAAGGTTAGGACAAAAATATGGATAAGTAAGTATATCAAGTGCGGCCCTGCGAAGTCACATTCTATGATGAAAGGGTCGATATAAAGATGACGTCTGACCTAGACACATTTTTTGAAATAGATTGCTCCTTCTTTATTCATGCTTAATTAGTTGGAATGTTGATAAGCATAATTAATAATAAGCAAATATAATTTGGAAAAATATATAATTTACGAGCATTTTAGTATAATTTTCAGCGGTCTAATCCTGATCTACCACTATGCATCTGGGGTCACACTTGCATTAGTTGGTCACAGTGCAAAGTTTTCACACAATTCATCTGGATATTCTACATTTCAGCGGTAAGCATGTTATAAATTACTTAGGTGATTCGTCTTGCGCCACGAGCTGGGATCTCAGAAAATACATTCGTTATTTCAAATTCTAATGGCTGTAATAACTAGTTTTACTGCTGTAAAGAGCAGTCCAATTCATATTGTATCACAGATGAGAAAACCTAATGCAAAAAATCTTAGTTTGTTTAAAAAACGAGTCCGTAAGCAACTCCTCAATTCGAACTTCATTCACTAATATGGTATACCTATTAATTATGAAAATATTGATTCACCTCAACACTGTAGTGAGCTTACAACTATAATTATATTTTTTCGTTAAATCTACAATGTTTTTCTATTACAGACAATATTGTTGAGTTACTGCTTATTTTGAAGATACTTTTTAGTAAGCACAAAGAGAATATATTACGTTTAGCTCAGACTTCAGAGTCATCTGAAGTTTGCGCTAAACGAATGTAATCTGAAAGGGTTTCGTACCTAAGTTTGTAATATATGTGTGTATAAAAATAGTTATCAAATAAGTATCGAGAATATCATAAGTCCGTGATCGGATACCCGGTAGAACAAAACATATTAGGTACTACATTTGTTTTTGTGGACCATGTTCCAAGAAGTGTTTCATTATTGCCTTACATTGGGCGCAAATCAAAATAGAATTGGGGACAGTTGGCAATAGGACGCAGTAGGGACTTGGTCAGGAAATTGCTTTTTGCTAGTGTACAATAAGTAGCACGGAAGGCCGTATGTGTCGCGGTGCTAGTGCCATCATGAAATATGCGATTCAGAACTCGGCGAATTTGGTCCAAAGAGATCTTGTGTTATGCAAATGGATTCATTTATCAAACGCTAAAGTGGGTTGCATGCGACAGATATATCTCGAGATGTTTTGAGTCTTATTTTGAAGTTCTTTTAGTGATAGACGTACCTAATATTTTACTTTGGGATCCGTACGTATTGGCCTGTTGTTGGCAAGAACCGAGGGAGACCAAAACTGACCTACCTTGAATCGAGAGTTTTCGAACGAAATTAGCATAAATATGCATGATTGAAGTAAATGATGAATAAGCACGGGACGGTCGGGTCACAATGACAGATTTTACGCTTACCGCTTATTAAAAATTTAAAGCAAAGCATTTTATACAAGTTAAATATGATTCAGTAACTTAAGTTCATTAAATAGGAATTGCTACAATTTAAGCTAATAAAATATATATTCCGTTGCAGTTTGTTGAATATAATTGAATAGATTGCAAATCTCGTTGAATGTCCTTCTCTTCAACAAGTAAAGTTTCAATTCGCATCTAGGAAATACTGACAAATCTAGGCGGATACGTGGAGATTGCATTTTCGTCGACACGTTTCTCTGAGCCGATTATCCGATATGAGATTTGGGCGAAATTGAATTTGGAGGCAGTCTTTCGCGTTTAATCACCCCGCGGTCCAACTCTACAGTGAATGCCACGCATTTTATGAACCGTTTCCAACAAGATTAATTCCAGTTTTAATTACCACACACGTCTTTGAATTTGTGAGTATTTTGTGTGTTATTTTATACTTATGTGAACAGCGATCGCCAGTGTAGTAAAAAGTAGGTACTACTTACTATTTGTAATATATTTCCTGTGATTCAGAAAATTTCTTTCAAGTAGTAGTATCTAATCACGAATTGTGTTTTTTGCTGAGTTTTTGCTAAAGGAGGCTTACTAATAGCGATTAGTAAGCCTCCGTTATTTGTGGCTTGGGTGGTGAGTCGCGAAGTCAAAGAAAATAATGTATTGTAATAGACAATCAGTTATCACTTTCAGCCAGTGTCAGAGGTCTCTCTGATGCTGAGTGAGTCCATTTAATTACAGGCTGTTAAGACAAATTGGTCAAGTTACACCGCCTTCACAAAGCTACATACTGTTTCGGTTTTATTCAGGATCTCGTTTAGTGGCGATTTTTTTTTATTGGCATGAAGTTGACAGACAAGCAGACAGTGAACATTTTCAACACCAGGGGTTGCCATTTTTTACTGGTGGTAGAGCTCCAGTGACAGAGCTCGCGGGCGTGGCTCCACCGCATTACTTAATATACTTGCCGCTAAATGGTAGTGTTCAGCACTATCGTGTCCCGGTCAGGTGGTAATGTACGGCCCTGTAATTTACGGCACAGAGGCATAACACGAGTAGTAACAGGAGTGGTAACGCATCTGCATTTTGACCTTGGTCTTTATGTGGGTGTCTATGGGCTGCAGTCATCACTTAACGTCAACGTGAACTGTATGCTTGTTTACCACTTGTGTCTTTCATTACATAAAAGAAGAGGAATTGACGCCATTTTTTAAAAACCTCTTACCTCAATGGGCGTGACAGCAAAAATCCATTACCGTCAGCAACCGAATGCCCATGTGAAGGGAGGGTAAGAGATAAAACTTTGCTTATAACCTATCTTTTGCTAGGCATTCGCTTAAGCCCGCTAGGTTATAATCGTTTCTGTACACAAGGTTCCCTTAAAGTAATTGTTGTTATCAAAGTGAAATTACCGCGTTAAAGACAAACTTTATTCAACTTAATTGCTACCCCAGGTTTCTTTGTACAGTCGGAGCCATTTGCTTTAGGTATCCCGTTTTCATAACAATAATCATTGTTATAATCAGTGATAAGATTACCGCGTTCAAGAACTTTATTTAGCTTAATTGCTTCTTCAGATAGCTTTCTTTGTGCAGTTATAGAAACGGTAATATGTTGGCAGTCGTATCTCAAATTAATTCGTCGGCATTAAGCTCAAGAAGTCTTTGCTAGACGAGGACTTGAGTATCACTGGTTTAAGTGTTGTATGGGGAGTAATACTGCTGAGATACGTTTTGTTTACGGTTTTCGGTACCTAATCGCAATCGGGTTTTGCTCTTTATAGGCCCATGACTTGATTTATTTGTTGCTTATGATCGCCTCATTCTTGTTCATGTATTTCTTTTATTTATTTTCGATTAAAATTTTCAAACATCAAATTGAATTATTAGTTACTCCATTTTGTTTTTGCGTAATAGAAGCAGAACTACATAAAGATAGTCATATATCTTTGGCGGCATTAAGCTCAAGGCAAGTTAGACGAGGGTTCAAGCAGTGCTAGCTTAAGTGTTATGCATATGTATGTACTCGTATACATGGCACATATACCAAAACAACATTTTTTACAATTTTTGTCGGTCTGTCTGTCTGTCGGGGCTAATCTTGTGAACGGCAAGACCGATTTTGACGGGACTTTCACTGGCAGATGTAATAAGGAGTAACTTAGGCTACTTTTATACTAGCTGTGCCCACGACTTCGTACGGGTAGATACTGAACAATCATATATTCTCACTCAGGCGAAGTCGCGGGCACAGCTAGTTAAAATAAACGCAAACGTAAACGTCTGTAATACTCGAAGGGGTAGATAGAGGTAAATCCATGAATACAAAAATACAAGCATACATGCAAACACCCACGATTCGCCGGTTACGTTTTAGCTCATGTAACAGGTGGCCAATTACCAAACACCGAGGTACTAGAAAATTTCCAGAACCTCGCTTAGAGAAAGTAGGTAAAGGATTTTACTCCGTTATCTCTGATAGCCTCCGACCCGGGACTCAAACCCAGAATCTTAGCGTAGTAATGGCCTGCTACCAATAGGCTACTGAGGCGGTTAGGTTTTTGGGTAGATGTTTTTTGTGTAGGCAGTAGTGTAGTATTCACTTGCTAGTAAAGTAAACTGTATACTTTTTTGCCACTATCATAGCAAAAATAACAAATTATGTAACGATAAAAAACAGGATTACTTATGGGAATATATGCTTCCAAATCAATATAGATTGCAATAATTAAAGTGTATAGAATATAAACACTTATTTACTAATCTTGAAAACTGCACTAACATTCACTGTTAAATATAAATCCTCACCATTAAAACAGAATAAGTAGTTAAAACACAGTGCAATTTCCTGGAGGCAGTCGTATGAATCTATCAGCTAGCATGCATGCATTTATCTGCGGATAATGCAAGCTTAAACAACGGCTATCGCTAAATGAACACGTATGATGTTTACAAAAGGATCAAAATTGCATGCGAAATAACCGAACATAAGCTCTTACGTGATCCACTGGGCATTTAAATCACTGCGATTTCAGCTGCTCTCTTAAGTAATATTCAGAAGACACTGAAGCTTTAAGAGCTGGATACCGTGTTAATAGAATGTTTAGCGTTCAATGTTCATTTTTGGCTTTTCGTGAGTAACAAATAAAGTTACCATTTATAAATCCATGCTTAATATTGGTCTTTGAAACTCTGCCTGTGAATGTCAAAGTAAGTCTTTTCCTTTTATTACATTCTTTGCTATCAGTTTGCAAGGAAAAATGAGACATTCAAGTCCCGCCTAAAGTAAACTTTTTTTTCCTACTTTTTGAGTAATAGTGTTTTTGCGAGAATACAATTAAATTAAATAATTACGACAAAGGCAAGTCCGAAATCTTTAGGTAATATCTTGCTCCTATAAAGGAACTAATCTCGAACTTAAGGGTAAATAACTAATTAAAATATATAAGCTATGCATCTACTTTTATTTTGTAAAAAATATTGGTATACAATAAAGAATATTCTATTCTATTCTATTCTAAAAATTGAGGTTTTATAATAAATTCTACCATAAATTTGTTCAGATTTCGCAAATTAAAATCATCATTATGAATACAGAATGTGTAGTTAAAGCCACCAGTGAGTTTAATTTCCTGGAGGTAGTCGAACGAATCTATGAGCTAGCGGGATGCATCCGGCCGCGTATAATGGCAGAAGCTCAAACAAGGGTCACTGCCAATTTAACATGTATCCTGTTTACGAAAGAGCCAAACTTGTGTACGGACTCGCCGAATATACGATCCCATGCGACTTGCATTTAAACCTAAAAGCGGGCCACTAAAGCTGAAATAACGTGTTGATAGAAAGCGTTGCGTCACTGTCGACGTTGCATTTACTTACACAGATACAGAAAAATTACATTTATATTTTTATTTTGTCATCATCAATACTCCAGCCGAATGACGTCCAACAAAGCCTTCCCCAAAGACGCTTACAACAGTTATGCGGCATTAAGGGAGAATATGCCATAATCGCCACGCTTGGCAGGCGGCATAGAGCAACACCAGAGGGGAGTAGCCATATGCAGGCTTTCCCCTCTGTCAAAGTACAAGACCAAATGATCTGACGCCTGTCGCCTAGATGTTTAAATGTGTGTGTGAAATTGTTTCTGTATTTTGTTAAAGTCAGGGTGTGAGTTGAGGCGTAGTAATAGACGATTTTTGTAGTGTGCGTGTGTGTCGCACGCATTTCCCCCTGCAAAAATGACAGACTATTTTGCATCGGTAATACACGCTATGGCTACTCCCCTCCGGTCCGCCGCGACCGGTGGACCGCGTTGCTCTATGGCAGGCGGATTGGTGATCGCAGTGACGGTAGTTTTATCGCGGGAAGCAGTTGCCCATCCCGTGTTGTTATATTTACTATCGCTCTATTGGAATGGTTTGACCGCCATTGTTCGATTGACTGACTGCACTGTGAGCAGTGGGTCGTCACGTCCCGACGCCAGTATTTTTTTTATGTTGTAGTCGGTTTAAAATGTGAAAGGATAATTCGATTTTATGCTGATCATTAATGTAAGTGATTCGTGCAAATTATTCCCTAAACATTCCAAATTATCAAAAATGCACATCGTAAATTTCAAGGTTTCACTTCTCACGGCACTTTTTTTACGTTTCATTCGAAAAATCTAATTAAATAAAACAAAGGAACCAAACCTTTATACAGATTCTCCGGCCATACGATCCCATAAAAAAATATGCATTAATATCTAAAAGCCAGACTCTGAAATGGAATTGCATAAAATATTATATTCTTTAGTTTATTGATTTTTGTTAAAACAAGCTCTACAAAAAACGTCGTCTTTTAATAAAGTCTTTTTACAAGTTCTGAGATTTTAAGCATGATTAAAAGAGTTTAAGAACTTCTAAGATGAGATTGGTTTAACTTTAATAATTATAAAGATTTTATTGGTGATTTTGTCCGCGTTGACTTATTTTCGGAATTAAATGTAATTTTGATCTATTCAATTAGTGTATCTGTAGTTTTATATTTTCTTGTAGCTACAATTTACAGAGAAATATCATTGATGATTATAATAATATGACTCTATCCAAAATACCTAATTTTACAGATTTTTTAATTTAGATATCTGTATTAAGTTTGTAGTAATCACTAACATAATCTCTCAGTGTAATAAATTTACTAAAAAGTATAATAGACAATATTTTAGTAGCAGTAATTAATAAAAAAGCAGAAGAATTTCGCTAGCTCTTATTGTTTGTCTGTCTACTTATGTTCACACCATTACCTATTGTTACCTACACTTGCCCATAAATTTTATTTCACACATTCCGAGAATAAAATCTAATTGCCCAAAAAGTTGGTAGGTATGCAGCATCCTACACACACTGAATTATTGCATGCATTGATTAATACTAAGCTTTCCGGTGAAATAATATCTCCATTAGTAATAACCGCAGTGCAATTTGTTGTGAGGCTTTATATAAGTGCATCAATTCGAATCGATAGAAGCACATTATGATATTGATAACTGGGGATTCAGTATCGAGTAATTATATGAATTCATAAATACATTAGTGTAGTTATAAAGTATGGTATGGCGGCGTCGCTCGAGCTCCATGGGGTTACAGGTTAGAAAATAGGTATTATTTTCTGTTTAAAATAATCCCCTGTTTTTGGTTTCCTTATCATACACCCTAATAGTTTCGCCATGTCTCGTCTGACCGCTACTCTTAGATAATAGTACTAGAAAGTTGTTATTTGGCACGAATATATATAATACTAGCTGTGCCCGCGACTTCGTCCGCGTGAGAATTTATGATTGTTCAGTATCTACCCAGACGAAGTCGTGGGCGCAGCTAGTATAAAAGTAGCCTAAGTTACTCCTTATTACATAAGCTATCTACCAGTGACAGTCCCGTCAAAATCGGTATAGCCGTTCCCGAGATTAGCGGGAACAAACGACAGACAGACATACAAAAATTGTTAAAAATGTTGTTTTGGTATATGTACCGTGTATACATACATATGCATTTAGTAAAAAGCGGTTATTTTTATATTTCAAACAGACACTCCAATTTTATTTACTTGTATAGATGTATAGATGAGCTAATGCGGAGAAAGTCAAGCAAACAATTAATTATTTTTAAGGTTGCAACATGCAGGGAATAAGTTAAAGAAGTTATAATATATTATATTTTATTTAATTCCCGCATATTCGGAAGTGATAAAAAATGTGGTTTCTTCAAAAGAATCATGTACCTGACTAACCTCAGAGTTTGTTAGTGCAAAATTCTGAAATTTATTTCACAAAACAGTGTTAATTTTGTCTTAGTTAGGTAGGAAGCTGGAAGTATACTTTATAACCAAGCTACACAATATTTAAATGCCAAAGTGTTCTATATACATAAAATACGAATTTCATGTAAATAGTTTGACCCAGAAATGCGGAGAGGAATATTTGTGAAATTTTATAAAACCTCCGGTCCGTCCCTTTTCGAGTATCCACACCAAGAAGTGTTTATGGCATTACCAAAGTTTTCCCGCTTGTATTAAGAGAAAATTATTTCTTTGGCATAAGATAGTGTCCCTAGACAAACGATATTTCCACCTGCTATATATTTGGGCGAAATGGTGGCTTACGACATTTATTATTTGGTTTGCCTAACACGAATCATGTTTATGGGTCATTAAAAGTTAAAAAGACGTCCAATTCAATTTAGATAGTGTATATACATATTCCTATATGCATCTTCACACCAAGTCCCTTACGGGGCAAGCATGTATTCATAATTTCAGCCAAAAACGTCCACTGCTGGACAAAGGCCCAAAGATTGCCACAATGTACGGTATGTATCTATTACTCGGTAATACTCGGTATCAACAAGCAATGGGTCTTTTCAGTGGAATATGTTTTTTCGTTTTGGAACTTCATTTAGATTTTTTCGCATGCGATTTTTTTCCATTCGATATTTTGTAATGAGTTGAGTTTTCGTCGAAACACAGTTAAAAACAGTTGATAAATATTAATACAAAGATAGTTTAAATTTTGTAAAAGGACATACATCTCTTGTACGTAAGCTACAGAGCACGCGGTAAAGTGGCGACAACAGATAACTTGTACGTATTATAAATAAAGAACACCTATTTTCTCAGCCTTTTTTAAAATGTTGATATTTTTTTGCTTGAAGGCCCAGTGAATATCAAGAGAAAAGCGACAAAGTAAAGGCTCTGCGTAAAGCAACACATCTCGCAGAACCTATATTTTGTTGGATTACAATTGTACGTAACTAATACTGTTAGAGCTGTTAGGTATATAACTTGATTCTTTACTGTTAATCAACTTCTGAAGCTGACTGTACTGTAGTCAATATTTCAGCGTTTTCATTTGCTCTCATAGCCTTCTGAAGGTGACGTGACGGTTTTTTCAAGAGTTGGGACCGGAACCGTTCCGACAGGAACCTTCCCACTGAACTTGGCGTTTGGGACCTACATATATATAAAACGATATTTTATCTGTGGATATAACTCAGTTTGCTAACTGAAAACGATAGTAATAAAAATATCAATAACGAGTTAAGTGGTATTAAGAGATGAATAAATATCTCATGCATGGAACATCCATCATCTATATTAAAGGGTTTTAAGAGTAGGTTTGGGATAAGAGGTATATCGGTAGCGGTATTTCAAGCCATTTGCTAACGTTTTATTACCTTTAAGACTTTGGAAAATCGAGTTTGTGTGATCATTTTTATTGTGTGCTTAATTTTACTGTTTAAAGATCTGAAACCAGAGGCGGTTCATCCTTAAGAGCGCTGATGCAGTGCACTCCCACGAAAATTACATACTTACCTACTTCATAACAATATACATGTAAATTTGATTTTAATTATATTTATTACATACTATTCTTACATTAAACTCTTTTTATTCTACAATGCCTAAACAAGCCTATTAAATTATTTATATTACGCGTAAATTTGGCGTCAAGTTGTAACGAGTGGAGCGCAAACGATTGCGCTCCTATGAAACGAAGTTTAGTACAATTCCTAGCTCCGTATTCAATGAGTGCGAAGGAGAAACATCGACACAGGCCCGCGCGTGAAACAGAAAATTATGTATGAGAAATAAGCCTAATGCGGAGCGCCGCTCACACGTGATCACGTGACATTGCCGAACCGCGGCGCCTGCTAGTGCGCGGGAATATAATAATACTTGCCTAGGTAACGTATACGCTATATATGTGTTGTTGTTGCCGGTTTAAGTAAGTAAACGAAGTTGTCGGATTCGTCAGTTATTTTGCAGTTTTTCTTTTAGAAAAATATTTAAAAGAAATGAGAAAAGAAAGTAAGTAGTGGGATGTATTTTTTCTGAACCTCCACTAAAAAACGTCAAGAGTTGCCTCTGCCTGAAACTGAAACATTTGACAGGATACGGTAAACATCTGCTCAAAGTATAATCACTTGGCAAAATACGTAGTAGTTTATAATTCAATATCTTTCAATGTCTGAAATCGATCATAGTTGATGTTGAGTAATAAAGGAGATCCGCCACTTTGTATGGGGCATTGGTACATAATTATACAACAATAAAACTTTTACATCTTCAGACATTGGTTCATATACAACTATTTTAAACATATTTGACTTCGTTGACGAATCAGGTTCGTGAGATATACCAATTTTTAAAATGTAAGAATAAAGTCGTTTTCCCGACATATTTTTTTTTTATTATCGTACCAATAGGCGCTATTTAAAATCGACGGTTTGTAGATTGCTATTATGCTAAGAAAGTGATTTTTATAATAAATAATAATCGCAAGAGCACTCGAAATCCGTTTCAACAAGCACAAAAACAAGCCATAAAAAACACAGAGAATCTGTCAACAATATCCAACGAGCAGAAGCAAGTGAATGACGTCAATCATAAATGACGTGACAGGTGACATATCAGAGCGTCAAAAAGGGATGTGTCAACATAGGCGGCTGTCAAAAAATATCGATGTTTAAGAGTATCGATCCTTGATCGAATGGGTCACTTGGGTCTTTTGTGATGATTTTATAACCTAAATGAATGTATTTCAATAACTCTTCATCTGATTGTTGGCACCTTAAAATTAAATCTAACGTGTACTTTCACTTATTTTTCTATTGGTTATGAAACCGATTCTTTTAAAAATATGATTAATCGATACTTTCTGATACAATAATTATATCCTACGCCATTACATTTCGTTACGTTCCTTTCTACGCCATCATAAATGTCAAAAGTACTGATTTTTTCAAAAATTGTTTTAAATACTTTTCCGGTGAGTTTCAGTATAATATTATACTGAAAAATTTACAGCTCTATGCGCACAAATTTTATGTAAAGTGCTTGTGCATGTACAATATATGTACCATTTTGGCTGATCTCCTTTGTGAGAGTTGAATTGTGTTTCTTTATCATGGATCTCTTTAAAATTAGGCTTTTGGGTTTTAACTTACAAAGTAAAAAAAAAACATAAGACACAATAATTAAAATACATAGCAGCTGTTATGGTATCAAGGGAAAATGGTACTTAAATAATTCTCTGCTTATATATAAATAGATAAATGCCAATTACTATCATTAGCTCCATATGCAACTCATCAAAGAACAGGTAAATGAAGTTAAATTAAATTACCTCAGTGATTATTGGGTATTAAAATAAATCTGTAATTAAACGTAATATTCTCATTAACAATGCTTCATAAATTCACAAAAGCCTTTGTGCAGCCGCATATTACGACTGAAGGATTATTAAAAGTATTATTATTAACTATCGCTAATGCACAATAACATAGCACAAAATAATCAACAGCAATACGAGTATTTCCCATTACTTTCTGATACTCATTCTATGAGGGTAATACGTGAAAATAACGAAGGGAGCACTGCGTTTGACGTAAGATATGGGAATAGTTACATAAATATTAAGCTTGCTGCCTCTTACATAAAAGAGACCAAAGCCAATCTCCGCCTTTCAATGAATTGAGGCATTTTATCGTGCAGGCTAGATGACTTTTAGGACTATTTTTCCGATTGGATAGAGAACAAAAGACCTGATCCCGGGCGCAACTTTTCCGTTTAGCCAATAAAATACATACAAGCGTTAGTACGCTAGGTCAGTCTGTCGTATGAGCCTGGACATTGAAAGATATTTATATAATTATTGAATATACAATTATAATAAGATTACGATGCTGACTATGAAAATTTATTACCCAGACAGTTTGAACACTGTGCCCGATTATTGTCTGTTAGGAGTGCAATGCACTCGATAATCGTAACTGGGGAATCTTAGTTGTGTGAATACTGAAGTGCCTGAAGGTTTTTTTTATTTGGGCTATGTATGTAGACGGCTTGACTCCAGAGGGCTGTACAGGCGATCGGCTCGCACAAAATATTCTCAGTAAAACTATAAGCAACTGCCTTCGAAAACCCCGTCGTAGGACCTCGTATAAATCTTCATGTTACCTCTACAAACGCTTTCGGGGAAATACACACGAGTAGTAGATAGAGTAGATCTAAATACATACTCGTATGTTTTAGGTTTATATCTTTTTTGGTGTCCGAAATAAGGTTATGTCCTAAAGAAAAGCGACTCTGACCCGACATGGTTCATTTTACCTTTTCTTAGAGACGATAGATATGCGAAATTTATTAAATAAAAAATCTGCGCTGAAATTTCCGCTCCTATGATGGGGATGGGAAATGTTATCGATTGCATAAAATCTGTCATTATGTTTTGAAAACAAGTAAACAAATATTTACAATTTTTGTAGTTTGTTTATACAACATGAGGGTCTTCAAAAATGGTGTCAAAAGAGTCCTTCAGGGCTTGCAGCGCTTTGGCGATTCCCCTGGTGTTGCAAATGTTCTTAAGCGACGGTCACCACTTTCCATCAGGTGGCCCGTTCGAAGAAATATTTCCGTTTATCCATGAAAACATAAAACTTGTTATCTGGGAACACAGCATATTAATGTTCACATTATAATAGGTACCTACCGGAAAGATAAAAGAAGACGCGGATAGAAACATAAAACTGTTTAAAACTGCCGTAGTTTGGACCTAAGCTGTGGATTTTATAAAATACATGCAAGCACCGAAGCTATAAAAGCTTTATGAGCAGCTAGTTTAAGTAAAACATACACGAAAGACTTTTCACACAAAATGAAAGTATGAAATATCTTCAGAAGTTAACACACACCGTTACTGTTATCGTGTTCATCCATCAAAAAATAAAACAGAAAAGATTACAAGAAAACCCGTGTTTATTGATTTATTACTCACCGGCGAGCTCTCTTCTTTTCTCTAATAATTATTTATGCAGTAGATACAGAAGCATTATTATTTATTTTTATACGAAGATGTGGAGGACGTGGGCACACAGTTATAATATATTATGTAATGTATAGTCCATGTACGTACTTTACAGAAAAATACCAAGATTGATTTATGAGAATGAGAAAAAAGGAACAAAATAACATATGGGGGGGCTGAGTAGCTTAGTAAAAAGCGACTGGACTGGTTATCCTGAGGTCGCAGGTTCGATTCCTGCCCGAAGTCAAATTTTTACTTTCCGTTTTTTCTTTAATTTCTAAAGTTCAATCTCATGTGTATATTGCGAAAAATAAATATGTAGTACAAAAATAACATAATTATGGTAGGAAATAAACCTTCAGATAAACATGGTCGTTATTCTTGTACTATAAATCCACCTTTATATTATGTACAAAATAGTAGACCGCTTGTGTTAAACTTTAGGGCCCAGATTCCATCTCTCGGATGGGGAAATGAGATGATATTGGAAGTTTGCTATTTACTAAGATTTTCGTAAATTTCTACAATATGAAACACGCTTACTATTAACTCAAACATAGCTGGTGATTCGTAGGTCAGCTTACTTGGAAAAAGCAGACAAGAAGTGTGTTCAAATGGAAAACAATTTTAAATGTTATTTGCAGGAAAGTAATGAAGGTAGAAAGACTAGAAAAGTAAGCTTTAGTGGGTAAAAAATTACCCACTGTGTGAAACGTGGTTGCCATATGAAACAAGTTGGCCGTCTGAATAAAATTCCTTTTATCTGGACCGTGATTTTGTCGGGCTTATATTTTAATTTGCGGACCTCTATTACTCTTCCTTTACGTGTGATTACGTCGTAGTTATTGTGTGAGGGCCATATTTGGAAATTACGGTTTGTGCATGGATCCCGTAATGGGGAGCAAACGTACAATATCCCGTATCTTTTTAAACAAAAACTATTTTCGTCAACGTGTTAATTACGTCTTTTATAAAATCAAGTCGTTTAATGAAGCGTCCAGTCGCTTTGAGATTTTATTCTTTATAGTATCTATTCTTTGATTCAAAACACAGAACAGCGGTCGTACCATGACCTTTTATTGTCAACCTAAACTGAACACCTAAAAGCTTTGTCTCGTTTCCTCGTACGCGCTGTCGAATGTCGCTTTGTAAATTGAATCGCAATAAGAAGTCGTGGTACGAGCCCAGTTTTAACAGTTAGACTATCTCTTAGTTAGTTCCACTGGTGGTAGAGCTCCAGCGAAGGAGCTCGCGGGCGTAGGCACCACCGCATTAGGTACCTAATATACTTGCCGCTCAATGGTAGTGTTCAAAACTATCGTGTTCCGGTCAGGTGGTAATGTACGGCCCTGTAATTTCCGGCAGAGAGGCATAACACCTTAGGCCTCAGGAGTGGTAACGCATTTGCATTTTGAGCTTGGTCTTTGTGTGGGTGTCTATGGGCTGCAGTCATCAATTCACATCAATGTGAACTGCGCGCTTGTTTGCCACTTGTTTCCATTACATAAAAAAAGTAACTGAAATGAATTTACGTTCCAAGGCAAAGTGATATAACAGTGTGACTGCGATGAAGTTCAGTGAGATGAGACGACGTTTACCTTTTTACCTTTGGTTCAACTGAGGTTGTGGTGTTTGGAGCTCCAGTCTAGTGCATTCAGCGCCGGCTAAATATTGAATATCTGAATATCTGTTTTAAATCATTTTTATATAATACACCAATTTATTTGCCACAGCGTGCCATAAACTATAACACTTTTTATTGTTTGTTAACGTGAAATATTTAAAAATAATCGGATCAGCATTCGTCAAGCAATGTGCCAGCAAAATATTGAAGTAGTTATCCTTAGCGTTTGCTTTAAAAATTTTGTTATATTTTTGGACATATTGAACTATAGACTTAACATTATAATATGTATTTTTGTTGGTCCAACGTGAAATGTTTTATTAATATTTATCTGTATTTTATCAGCCTCGATATTGTGCTCGTTATTTATTGTCGCATGTCCAAAGCATTAAGCAGAACTGTGAAAGGCTTATGAACATTTATTGCAAATAGTTGATATGTGTAATGAAAGCATTCATCATGACACGCTGCACTTTGCTCACAATGTATGGACTGCTAATGGAACATTTTTTTAAATATTAAGCCAGCTCGTATTTAATGTGTTTTATATACTGAAATAGATACTGCGCTTTTTTAAATAATTTTATGCAAGTTACAAATTAATAAGGAATAATTGTAATCTATGTTAACAATAATTTATTTAATTGCCTCGGTAACCTAGTCACTAGTAGGAGGCCACTACTACTACGCTGAGGTCTTGGGTTCGATCCCCGGGTAGGGGGTTATCAGAGATAAAGGTGTAAAATCATTTATCTCTGGTTCTATTGGGATTTTTCCATTTTCTGTAAATTTCCCAGTACCTCGAAGTTTGGTAATGTGTCCGGAGATGTCAACAGGCTCGCCACCTGTTACATGGGCCAAAAACGTAACTAGCGAATCGTGGGCGTTTGCATGTATGCTTGAATGCATGCATTTATCGCTGCTTACCCCTTCGGGGATTACAGGCGTGAAGTTACGTTAACAATCACTTTAATTAACAACTTTGTTCAATAAAATTATTACATATTCTCTGATAAAATTAAACTGTGTGCCTCTGTGCCGGATGTTACAGGGCTATACAACTACTCGTACTTTTAGGTAGTACAGAGAAATAAGATCGTGATAAAGCTAGCAAATAATAGTAAATACTTAGTTAGTTTAGTTGGTGTATCTCTAGAGTAAAAAAGTTAATATTGAGTCATTTCTTACAGAGAAAGTAACATCAGATATCACTTTTCAATATTATCACGACTTAATAAACACATGTAAAGTTTCTCAATAAAGGAACGAATAATATGAACATATTCAAAAGTAGCGAGAACTTTAAGTGGGAAAAGCGATACGAGGAAAAGGGCTAACTTTTCGCATTACCAATGGATTCTCAGTTCGCATTGATTACGTTCCAAACTTTTGTAGTGTTGTATATTGTCTTATTCACTATTTTGTTCCATCGTAAACAGCTCAATTTATGACTGTGAAACGGGGCCAGGGTCCGCTCTCTGAACTTTTATTGCGATCCAATTTGAGACCTGAGCGACTCGATCACTTCTAACTGGATAGCGCTTGTACTCGTTCATGTCTTTGATTTTTCGCACCGCATATGAGAGTACAGTATCCAATAAGAATCGCATATCGACCTTAGGAGTTTCGGAGGAGACTTCGGCTTATTTTGGCCCTGTAGAGCACTTTCACTTTCACTGTATCACTTTCGCACATTATGCCGGCATTACTCGTGGACAGATGCATCCGCGGACACTGGCAGATGCATCCGCAGATGAATTTACATGAGCTGTCTACACATCTGTAGATCGATCAGTCTATGTTCACTTTCGACAGACGCAACACGCATTTCATATTTACGTTAAATATGGATATATATCTATTTAGCACTTTTAACTACTACTTTGAGTGTGCATTGCAGTAGAGTTATTAAAAAGAAATGGAAAAGGAGAAGGTGGTGGATGGTCTCAATCGCAACTCCGATCAAACTGATGCGTCGACAGACGTGTGGATAGACACCGAACGTTCGCGCCGAAACCTTTTGATGCGTGTCACAAAAACCGACAAAATCGGATCTGAGGTGGACGCGTCTACTGATGTTAAATACCTACCACAGATGCTCAAATCACCTCCTCTACACGTCGGCGGACGCATACGCAGATGACGTCTGCAGATGCATCTATCGACGTGCAGTGCCGGCATTACGGTTATCGACTATTTTAATCATGTTTTGACCAATACCGGACTATCAGTGCTTACGTAGGCAGTGTGCAGCTGAGATAACGTGCTACGAAGTCGAAACTATCCGATTGTCTCTTTTGTAGGCTCGATGTGCAATATTTATTGACAGGTACTGTAATAGCGATAGCCGGACTATCGTTTGCAGGTATCTACTCGTTTGTCTTTGATTTTTCTTGACATTTCGTACGGTCTATGAGAGTAATAACGATTACTTAAGTAGGCGGTATGAAAGCGTTTACGACAATCATTACAATAGCGATACCTAATCAGTTTACGTATCTAATGTTTCTTGCCCTTTCGTGCCGCATATGAGAACATTAGCCATAATCTATTGCTATCGTTTTCATAGAGGTACGTACATCCCACTAAAGTAATAACTACTGTCAAATTATCGCTATTGTACTGACGGTAGGAAAGGACAAGAACAATCAAAGACGTAAAACGTTACGCGTTTTTTGTAACTCGGTATCCATCACTTTGAAAGCCACTTTCCAGTATATTGCTGTTCCTTAAGTTGTATTAATTAACACATTGTGTCAAAACAGTAATGTACTGCAAAGTGGCTATCGAATTAATGTCAACCGATATAATACGCCTTCAGGTAGCCTCCGAACTAGGCACGCGCCACCGCATCGTACCGCGTAAATTTTTTTTTGTATAGTACCTATATGTCGACTGTGTTTTTATCCACCTAACAAATGCACTGTCGAAATAAAATTTGAATAAATAAATACAAAAAGTATATTAGTTTTCAGATTGAACATATTGTGCTACTATTTCCATGTGACGCTTGTTTGTACTCGTATTTATCTTTGGATGTTACCATTTGCATACTGTTTGAAAATATATAGAAATATATATCAGCCAACATGTTACATGTTCATAACTAGAAAATGTATTTTAGCCATCATCATCATCATAATTTCAGCCAAAAGACGTCCACTGCTGAACAAAGGCCTCCCCCAAAGAATGCCATAACGAACGGTCCTGGGCTGCCCTCATCCAGCGATTGCCCGTGACCTTCACCAGGTCGTCGGTCAACCTCGTGGGGGGCCTGCCCACGCTTCGTCTTCACTTCAGTTTCGCTATTCGGTATATCTAAGCCATAGATAAATCTAAATAAATATTAATATTTCTGTGATTTTAGCATGGTGTGCTCTAATTACAACTTTGTATCGCTTTAAAGTAAAGATAAAAATACTCTACAGTTTTAGCGAAAGTAACAAACAGCAATTGATTTTTGAAAATCGCCTGGCCTGTCCAGTTTCGGTAATACATCAATGACATTTATTTTAATCGATATATGTGTACATACGTCATAATGGCGGCCATTGACATTTGAATTTATAAAATGATTGATTTTATTTCACGAATTATCAAAAAATACTAATTTTGCGGATACATACAGTTCTCGATTCATATTAACTAATTTTTTACGATATTTAATTGTAAATAGGTTTCGATCGAGTCTAGTAGATCTGTGGCAGAAAATATGACATGTAATGTCTGTGCTTAGGTTCATAATGGCAGATGTGAAAAATTGAATAATTACATTGTGCATTTTTAATCACTAATGCCACCACCACCATCACCACCATCGTCACCACTACCACCATCACCACTACCATTGTCACCGTTACCACCTCTACCACCGCCACCACCACAAACGCCACCACCAATACCAACATCACCAAATACCTACGCCACCAATGCCACCAACGACACCAACGCCACCAAAACCACCACCACCACCACCATAACCAATTTCTCCAAAACTACCAACACCACCAACGTCACCACTACCACTATTTCCTCCATTGCGACTAAAAACCACCACCACCACCACCAACACCATCAACACCGCCACCAGAGTCACCAACAACATCTACGCCACCAACGACAGCAGTGACACCAACGACAGCAATTTCACCAAAGCCGCTAACGCCACCAACGCCACCACCACCACCACTACCAACATCACCAATACCACCAACACCACCAATACCACCAACACCACCAATACCACCAACCCACTAACGTCACCAAATAAGACCTAAAAATTATGTAAAAAGTTTAACGTCTACTTGCTACCGTTATTAATATTAAGCAAAAAATATACGAAAAAAAACACCATTATTGTATGCCCCCTTGAACCCTTTAATATTTTCATTTTCTTTTTTTTGTTGTTTTGTCGTTATAGCGGAAACAGAAATACATAATTTCTGAAAATTTTAGTTTTCTAGCTATCACTGTTTATGAGATACAGCCTGGTGACAGAGAGACGGACGGCCGGACTGACAGACAGACAGACAGCGGAGGATAAGTAATAGGGCCCGTTTTTACCTTTTAGTTACGGAAGCCTAAAAAAGATAGAAGATAGAGAATAGTTTAAAAATATTCGATAATAATATATGATTATTTAAATTGTCGTAACTTTTATTTCTGAACCGATTTACATGAAACAAACAGTAAATGTCAAGCGAAACTTACCACAATATATTACTAAAAACTGAAAATCGGATAAGCCATTTCTGAAATTAGCGTGCACAAACACACAGACAAACATACATTTTTTCGGGATAAAAAGTGCCCAGTGTTGTGCGGCCAGCGTTAAAGTATAATTATACCAAGTTTCATTGTAATCGGACCGGTAGATTTTGTGTGATGCTTGAACAAACAGACAGACAGACAGACAGACACAAAAAAAAATCTAATCACATATTTGTGTTCGGTATCGATCTAGTAACATCCCCTGGTATTTATTTTTTCAATATTTTTAATGTACAGAATTTACACTTCTACAGTTTTATTATACCTACTTATATCTCGACAAATAAGCTTTCGATAAGGGATGAGAAAATAATACCTACGATATTTTTCTGATGAAACTTCTATTAGTATGACACAAAGTATGGTGGGTAGGTAGTTGCGATGTGGATTTTTAAAATAATATTGCAATATATCTCCGCGTCGCGGGACATAAAAATATACAAATTATGTCGCATGTATTCCCCAAAGTTTGCCGAAGTGATGAAAATATTCACAGCCACGCACTGGGAATTAACCGTTGTTTCATTTTATAACGTTTTTAGTTTTTAGTTAACTTATCGTTGGTGTATCAAATTTGTGTAGGTACTGAAATACATTTTTGTTAAAAGGGCGACTTTAATGTACCTAATACATTTTCTAAAAACTATAACGACAAGGGTTGCGATTATGAATATTCTACTTTTTACATATTTGAAGCTTTCGGTTTGCTCAAGTCCATTGGAAGTATTGGTAGATATGGAAAATGACTAATTAATGTTTGTGTTATATTGTTAACTAAACCTAAAACCTCATTCAAAAGTATAAGCATCAAGTGTATAAGAGTCCCTATTTTTATTTAAGAGTGTTTTCCATTTAATCCGAAATGTATTATAGTAGCAAGAGAAGCTTGATCAAGGTTTTTAATTTCCCGTGCGGTTGTCGGAGTGGCGCGTCAGGGGCATGCGTCAGGTGGCAATATGACACGTCGTTGAAAGAGACGCGCGGCGGTCTAATGGGCAGGGAATGTGTAGATCTTTTATCACGTCACAGCCTGTTGAGGTGAGCTTTCCCACTATCTCGTTTACTGGAGGTATGCTTACTGGTGAAAGAGATTTAAGTGACAACGAAGATGTTATTTCATATATGATTTTTGTTTGGAAGCTACTCTCTGTTTCTTCCACTGCTACCGATTGAGTGTTGAAGAAAATATTAAAATTAAAAAAAAAAGATCCGTGCGAATTGAGAATCTCCTCCTTTTTTTGAAGTCGGTTCATCATCATCGTCATTTCAGACAAAAGACGTCCACTGCTGAACAAAGGCCTCCCCCAAAGAATGCCACAACGAGCGGTCCCGGGCCGCCCTCATCCAGCGATTGCCCGCGACCTTCACCAGGTCGTCGGTCCACGTCGTGGGGGGCCTGCCTTGAAGTCGGTTAAAAACGAATAATGTTGGATCGGCGAAACATGAGATTGATAAGGTTTTCAATTTCCAATGTGGGTGTTCTGATGTTGTTGAAGTGCGGGTCTAAGTCAATGTACAGGAACATTATAATAATACCTTTAACCATCGTTCTGTGTTTCCACTAAAATCTCATTTACTATTTAAGTTATTTAAACGTCTGTATTAGTATTAGTATTTGAAAGAGATGAACAGAGAACAAATGCAAGGGTAGTAGTAGATGATGCAGTGTTAGAACAGGTTGATGAAATTGTATATCTTGGATGTGCTTTTAGCAAGGATGGTAGGTACACCACTGACATAGAAAGAAGAGTGCTTGCTGGGAATTGCGTGAATGGAGCGTTGGGTAAGCTGCTAGAATCTAAACATCTCAGCCAGCGGGCTCGACTAGCCGTACATAATGCTGTACTTACTCCAACGCTTTTATATGGAAGCGAGAGCTGGGTATGCAGGAAAGAGCATGAAAGTAAGTTGAACGCGGTCGAGATGAGATCTTTGCGCAAGATCTGCGGTGTATCACTCACCGATCGCGTTCGTAATGAAGATGTAAGAAAGAGACTTTGTGTGAATGATAGTATCGGTGTAAAAATGAAAAAAGGCATGCTCCGATGGTTCGGGCATATAGAAAGAATGTCGAATGAGCGAATGACTAAACAGATATACAATGCGAATGTGGATGGTTGCAGAGGCCCAGGAAGACCAAGGCTGACCTATCATGACCAAATAGGTCGAGTTCTGTCTGATGGTGGGGTCAAAAGTCTTAGGAATCGGCGTGCATGTATGAAGAGAATGATGAAGGTAGACGAGGCACGAGAGGTTTGTCAGAACCGGGATGTCTGGCGCTCTACACTCTCTGCCTACCCCGTTAGGGACCTGGCGTGAAGATACATACATACATAAACGTCTGTTTAATTATTTCCATGGACTATTTTAATACAATTTGAAGCATTAATGTTTGCAATCTAGTGCTCCATTATCCGAATATATATATAAAAGTAACGAAATAAGTTTGATCAAGGTTTTTAATTTCCCCTGCGGTTGTTGGAGTGGCACGTCGGAACGTGCGTCAGGTGGGGACATGACACGTCGTTGAAAGCGAGGGCTTAATGGCCACCAGTTGTATAGCTTTTGCTACGCTCCCAGTAACATCTCATTTACTGTAGGTATAGTATGTTTACTGGAGTTGGCTAGAGAGGACAATTTATAGACAATTTCCATAGGTTGTTTGGAGACTGTCCGGTTTTTTTTGTTGCTTCCAGAGTTAAGTTTATTGAGGATATTTAAACACATTAACGTAAAAAAGACAGCCTGACAGAAGACGAGCTTGATCAAGGTATTTAATTTGCCGTGCGATGGTCGTCGTGGTGAGCGTCAGGACGTGCGTCAGATGGGACAAACAGTCTTTTTTACCATCTTTAGCTTTATTGAGATGTAAAGACTTGGACATTATTAAGAATAATAATTCTAAAAGTTGAAAAGTAAAATTGAGTTTTTGTGCAGCTCAGGACATTTACATTAAAATATTCCACATGTTTATATTTTTTGAGGGCCTTGCTGACACGTAATTAATTGCGAGCATACGATATTACGATATTGCTCCACCAACCCGCATTGGAGCAGCGGTGGAGTAAGCTCCAGGCCTTCCCCTAAAAAGGTGATTGAGACTCGTGCCCAGTTGGACGTATAATGGGTTGCTATTATTATATACGATATTGAAGAGGTCTTCAAATGTACGAATCATTTAAACACGTTACTAAAAATACGCCAGGATATCAAATTCTATTGCCATATTAGTAGATCGTCTAAATGCGAGCCTGGGGCGATCGTTTGCGGTCGTAGTCCCTTTATCAATAGAACTATCTGCTAACATTGCAATGAATTCATTACTTTTTATTATTTGAACAAAAATGGAACGTCCTCACATTCTTGAAGAGACGCGCCGAAGGGATCTTTGTTGGAACACTTCACAAGTTTCACATCATACTTACATTAAATTCGGGTGTATCCAAAGTTTTCGTTTCCAATTCAAGTTCTTTAGCCACTGCGATTGTATCTTGAATTCTCAATAGATTAAACGAGAGCTTGAATCGTCTCTCATGAATTAATTGCAAGAAATTTTCCGAGTGTGCCGTTTAAACGAAGTATCTACAAAATGTCCTATGTCCATTTTATTTTATACTTATAGTAATTACTAACTAATACTTATTAATACTTAAGTACTAGCTGCCCTGACGATCTTTGTATCGCCTTAGAGGTAAAAAAAATTAAATAACCAAAAAATATTCGTGGAGAATCACCGAGAATCGTGGAGAAAAATAGATGTTGGCCGATTCTCAGGACTACCCAACAAAAATTAATACTTACTTTTACTTATTTATTTAATCACTTACCATAAACATGAGCTGTAAGAAGAAAGGATTTGGCATAGTCGCACGAAGACTCAAAGTCCGTAAAAATATATATATATATATATATATATATATAAAAAAAACAGAGGAACAAGCGAAACAATTATTAAATGCAATCTAATTACTCGTACATTAAAAACTACGCACAGTACATCTACTGACAAAATTTCACATGACACAGCCTTCGTCTAAAGAGTTGTTGACTCGTACTACAAAAATCACTGCCTGCCAATTCTGAGCATAAAATACTCGTATATTATATTAGCCAAAAATACCTGTATTATTAATAAATACGTGAGTTGAAGTTATATCTGAATTATTTCGTACAAATGCAAATAGTTGTCGTATTATATCTGCATTCAACAATTCACAATCAGTGACCATGTTTTATGCAAATATGTTGCTCTAATGCTGCATCAGTGACATGCAAATCGTTGGTAGTATCAAACGTTGCAATAAAAGTTTGAGGTCAGGTCAGACTTGGTGAGTCATGATAAAATATTTTTTTAGTGCAATCAAATTGGCAAATAAACACGGAATTATTGGCTTACCAACAGTATCGCTGTAGAAGTGTTGTCCTAATTTTTAGGGTTTCATATCCAAACCAAAGGGTTAAAATGGGACAGCATTACTAAGACGAAAACATAAGAACAGCTTAGTTTCGAAATTTTATATTGTTTGTGGTTAACTTCTTTCATTACATTCCGATTTAAGAGAAAAAGAGACAATGTTATCTTCAATGGATCTATTCTTAAAGTGAACATCATCTGAAAATAAGATACGCTGGCGCTGTGGGGATAGGTTTTCTTTTGTTGCAGTAATTGCAAGGTTAAAAACTAGGTTAATAAAGTTAAGTAATGAACAGTTTTCCCATTATGATTTACAACACTAATAAAATTCGATAATGCTCAGGCATTATTAACTGTCTGTTTGTCGTTCACTGACCCTAAATCGGTTAAAAATAAAAAAGGGAAAGCAAAATTTGACGCATCGGTGTGGGACTAGAGTAGCTTAGTGGTAAAGCGGCTGGACTGGTTATCCTGAGGTCGCAGGTTCAATTCCTGGCCGAAGCCAAATTTTCTTTCCGTTTTTTCTTTAATTTCTAAAGTTCATTCGCATGTGTTATTGCGAAAAATAAATATTACAATTAGATGATACTAGTAAATAATAAACAAGCTTCTGTGTCCCTAGGATTTTACCATTTTCATAACAATATTTCCGACCATTTTTCAGTTCTTATGAAACGTAGGACTTGAACAATTTATAAATAGCCGAATCGAATTGAACGGTTACCTTGAGGTTTGCACTTTACAATAGATTTATACATTCATTTTTAAGTAGATACACGACCCGTATGAAGTACCTATTCAAAATTGAAGTTCCTTTATAAAATTATATAAAATCTATACAAATAAATAAAATTGGAGTGTCTGTTTGTAATATAAAAATAAACTTTTTTTACTAAATGCATATGTGTGTATACACGGTACTTATATCAAAACAACATTTTTTACAATTTTTGTCTGTCTGTCTGTCTGTTTGTTCCCGCTAATCTCGGGAGCGGCGGGACCAATTTTGACGGGACTTTTACTGGCAGATAGCTTATGTAATAAGGAGTAACTTAGGCTACTTTGATATTAGCTGCTCCCACGACTTAGATACTGAACAATCATAAATTCTCACGCAGCCGAAGATGCGGGCACAGCTAATATATTATATAAAATCTAACTAAAAATTATAACAGTAGATATAAACCAAAAAATGTTAAAACCCCTTTATTCAAAAAAGAAACATCATTGGTTTGTTGGGGTCCGTAGATTTATTTCGAGCTGTCTTTAGAATGTAGCAGGTTTGTTTGGGGTTGTTCGCTAACGAATATCCCTACAGTCTCTGTAGAGAATACTTTATTGTCTTACTTCGGAGAGACCTCCAATGTTTCATTTGAATGAGTACTGAGAGAAAGAGGTTTTGTTTTCGTATTTACGTTTCTGCTATAGATATCATATTACATTATTCTGCATGAATATACAGGGTGTCCCAGAATGCGACGTCAAGCCGGTACTGGGTGATAGGTCAGGTTATAACAGTTATCAGAAAAATACAAAAAAAAATCTATGTCATGTATTTTAAAAATTATTACCATTTGGAAAAAAATACAGAAAATGTACACCTTGTAATGCATTTTTACTTCCCGTTTTTACGAATTTCCACTTTTTAATATTTTTTTTATTGTGTATGTATATAACGCTTGATTAAAGATATAAATGCGGTTAAAAATATTACTGCTTTAATGACTGCCTTCTTAAGTGCCTCAGTAACCTATTGGTAGTAGGCTACTACTACGCTAGAGGTACTGGGTTCGATTCCTGGGTCGGAGGATATCATTGATAACGGTGTAAAATCCTTTATCTCTGGTTCTATTGAGTTTTTTCGAAGTTTACCAGTACTTCGAAGCTTAGTAATGTGCTCGAAGATGTCAATAGGCTCTTCACATGGGCCAAAACAAAACCGGCGAATCGTGGGTGTTTGCATGTAGGTATGCTTGAATATATGTATTTACCTCTGCCTACCTCTTCGGGGATAACAGGCGTGAAGTTACGTAAAAATATTACGCGATTAGTAAGCAGACTAAGCAGACTGCTGGATTAACGTTAATTAAAATGTGGAACTCACGCGTAGGCACTTTTATGATGAGGTGAATTAGGTTAAATCAGTGCGGTAACGCGAATCCCATATGCAAATAAAGAGATTATAATTAAGCTATTGTATAGCTTCTATCGCGGGCCTTGAGCGCGGGGAACGAATTCAGAAATTCCGTAACGCAAAAAACCGGACGCTCCGGATTACAAATTTTAAACTCATTTAAAGAAAGTCATGTATAATTTCGCCGACCGACCTCGTGGGTAGCGTGGCCGAGCGGTCTAGGCGCTGGTTTAAGGCACCAGTCTCTTCGGAGGCGTGGGTTCGAATCCCACCGCTGCCAAGATTGTTTTTGTTCATTTTTTTTATTGTTTGTTTTTCCATTCAATATTTAAAAAGTGGTTAATATTAATAGAAAATTATTGTTTCATTTTTTTTTTCTTTTAATTGCATTTTATTTTGTTTTGCATAATTTTACATAATTACCGCGGCAGTCCCCGAGTGCCACACGTCTTTTTTTTATTTTATTTCAGATTAAATCTTTCTCTCCCCTGATGGTTAATTTAATTTAATTTTGTCTAGTTGATTCGAACTTGTGATATTTAGGTACCTATTTCCGATGAATACTGTCTAAACAAATTTTATTGATTAGGTAGATACCAAATTATGGACAAATAAAAAAAATTGTCTGTCCGTCTTTTTGTTCCGGCTAATCTCGGGAACGGCTGGACCGATTTTGACGGGACTTTCACTGGCAGATAGCTTATGTAAAAAGGCGTAACTTTTATATTAGCTGCGCCCACGACTCCGTCCGTGGGTAGGTACTGAACAATCATACATTCTTACGAGGACGAAGTCGCGGGCACAGCTAGTATTAAATAAAGTTGGTGCCATTTTGTTTGATATACCTAGGTTTACTACAGTGCTCGTGTATAGTGAAATAGAATATCAGTGCGAACACACGGACTTTCAGGTTGCCTCTAAAACTTCATACTAAGTGTTCTTGTAAAGAAGCCATGACTTAGCTCGAATTTTTGTCTGTAACTCACTTGACTGACATAATAAATAGGTAATTGACTGACGTATGAATACGTACGTAACGTATAAATTGACAGTACAAAATACCATTTTACTTGACACTGGCAATATGCGTTACAGGGTTGCTATAAAAAAAAAAAAAAAAAAAAAGTACGCTTCAAAGGAAATACGCGATATTGGATAAACACGGATTCAGCTTGCATGAATTCACATGTCTAGTCTCATATGAGTCCCCCACAAACAAAATTTTACCAGATATTTTCTAAGAATATGTCTCGAATGCTGAATAAATTGATATTCAACACGGATGAACGAAAACATATTTGTTGACTTCAATGCACATGGCATTATTAATTCCGTTCAAAGATAACGGTACACAAGTTGTTTCAATGATATGAATCAATGTTTGGTTTCGTATCATTGAGAATGAAAATAAAGTTGTTAAAATAATAATATTGCGACTATAAATTGAGATGTAAGCTATCATTCAAGCTTTTTTTAATTTATGGAAGTGGCTAACAAGCGTGCAGTTCACATATAAATAAATAAATAAATAAATACAGAGCCGTACATTACCACCTGACCGGAACACAATAGTGCTGAACACTACCATTTAGCGGCAAGTATATAAGGTAATGCGATGGTGCCTACGCCCGCGAGCTCTGTCACTGAAGCTCTACCACGTATCTAATGTACGTTTATGAATAAGGGGGTTAGTCTCAGAAGTGGCAAAGCATCTGCATTTATAGGCTGCAGTCATCACTTATCATCAATGTGAGCTGCACATTTGTTTGCCACCTACTTACATAAAAAATAGCATGTGAGATTAAATTGTTACTGTTCAATATTCGACAGGAAAACTCCTAGAAAACCTTAAATCATTCAGCAGCCAGCATGTCGCTGCTAGATGGCAATCGTTAACCACTTAGTGGCTTAATCTGATATATTAGGTTGGCCGATAGCCAAAAGTTTGCGGCTAACTTTCAAGTTTTCGTCCAGTTTAAGAAATACAAGTCATAAGTTCAAAACTCGTATCAAAATGTAATAAAACTTCAGGAAATACGAGTTTTTATAACTGATAAATGTTTTAACAATTTGATAGGATTTTGAGAGGAGATTTCAATGAATCACAGCATCACAGATTGGGTATATAACCCAATAATTGTAAAAACAATGAAAATATGTTTATATAAGTAGGAATCAAATACATAATACACTGATGGCAAGTGAAAACTGCAGCCTAAAAGTATACATAAAACTACTTGCCTATGTAAAACTAGACTATCCAGTATCCCTACTTACATACGGATAGTATACTACTACTTACATACTATCCCTACTAATATAATAAATGCTGAAATGTATATTCTGTACGATATGTTAGTACTGTATGTACGATTTTAATGAAGATTAGGGTAATGAGCTTAAATTGGGGGCGAAAGTTTGTATGGATGTCCGTCATTTTTGCTACGAATTCCACACGGTCGAAGTCGGGGATATTTTTTTTTATGTTACGGAAGTAGCAAACAAGCATGCAGTTCACATTGATGTTAAGTGATGACTGCAGCCTATAGACACCTACACAAAGACCGAGGTCAAAATTCAGATGCGTTACCACTCCTGAGGCTTAAGATGTTATGCCTCTGTGCCAGAAATTACAGGGCCGTACATTACCACCTGACCGGAACACGATAGTGCTGAATACTACCATTTAGGTGAGCTCTATCACTAGTAAAAAAAAAATTGAGATAAAGAAATGCTAGTATAAAGCTAAGTGTTTCAAGGTCTAATTTTTATATCTATGCTAGAGTGGAGAAGACGTAGAGTCGTTTTCTAAAGTCAATGTTTTTTTCATTTCCGTGCAAAAACAGTTAATAAAACAAAACATCGAACTTCCGTAATATTATTAATGATCTCATACATTTGAGTTGATTAGAGGCACGATAAATCCAACATATATTATTCAAATTAAAGTAAAATTGAATGCTAATTTGCAAATTTCACAACTTATCTAAACAAAGCTGAAGTGTGATTAATATCCGTTTCTGTGTCGATTTTTTTACATAATAAATCCTTTGACCACATCGACACTCATTGTTCGTTGAAATTGCCGTTTCTGGTAACACGCGAGATTAATCTTCTGATCGTAACAGGAGTGGGATAAACGTTTTTAAAAGCGAGAATTTTAGGATTCTGAATCTCGGGAAAGAAAAAAGAAACGGAGAGTATGGGTCGCGTACGGACTCGCGTGCTCAGGGTTCCGTACAATTGAGATATATATATATTTTTTATGTCATTAAGTTGACAGACAAGCAGACGGGCCACCTGATGGTAAGTGGTCACCGTCGCCAATGAACATTTGCAACACCAGGGGAGTTGCCATCGCGCTGCCAACCCTAAATTAATATTATTTATGTATGTTTGTATCTTCACGCCAAGTCCCTTACGGGTGAGGCAGAGGGTGTGGAACGCCAGATATCCCGATCCTGACACACCACCAGTACTTCTTCTACATTCATCATTCTCTTCATACATGCTCGCCGATTGCATAGCCTCTTTCTGACGTCTTCACTACTAACGCTTTATTACTTAAGTTACTTAAAATACTACAGACATATTAGGTTTTACGCATATTGTGTTTGCACGCGTGTGACTTGTTGCTTATGGGTACTTTTGTTTTTTTTGTCAAAGTAGTATAAAAGAATAGCAAGGGTGGTATCCGGGGCATGGTACATTTTCTTCCAATTGGTCATAGCACATTTTCTGTTCTGTGGGTCTTGGCATGGTCGATATACGGAAACAAAACTTTTCCAACGACAAAGACAGGAATATTCTTCTATATGCTTTATATAGTTATAACTATATGTTCAAAACATAATATATTTCTAGGGAGCTCACACTACTTGACTTCAACGTCGACTCGCCCTTGTCCAGTTTTTTATGCGAATGGTTTCAGCATCGTCTGGCACGTGATTGGTTCTCTTGTTCGCCGACACCCGGGGGTACAATCATCAGTTTAATGTATGAATCACGTTCAATTGACTTTGCACGGATGTATTGCTGTGAACTGGACTAGATTGAATGCACGAGATGTTATCGCTGTTCGATCTCGATTGCTAAGTGCTTTTTTCGTTGCTTTCCTATAGAAAGCATCTTCGTTGATTTGTTTTGTATGTTTTTGCTGAGAAGTTGTTCTATTAAAGTAATAAATAAATAAAGAAACCAAACCGTGAGTTGTGATGAATATGTATAATCTGGTTTGAATACAACCCCTATAGAGAAACTCGCGACATTTTTTACGGGTTTATAGAAAAACTTCATTCATGTATTGTTCTATTATAATAATAGCAAATAACAAAGATAGAATGCAGCTCTCGTGTAAGTGGATACTGCAGCTATATAAACATGTGCCCAATAATCGGAGGCTAAATGCAGACGTATTGTTACTCTGAGGCCTAAGTTGTTTTGCCTCTGTGATAGATGGCTCCGTAGGCCATACGTTACTGTCTAACCCAAACGCGATAGTGTATACAAATGTTAGCAAAAATATTAGGTAATGCGGTGGTGCATACTCCCTCGAGTTCAGACCGTGGTTGATTTACCACCAGTACATACATTTAGTCATTAAAATATTAATGTAAAGCAAATACTTCAATAGTAGTAGATATATATTAAAGGGTCTTAAGGACGTAGTACGTACTGCCTCAGTAGCGTAGTGGTAGCAGGCCACTACTATTACGCTGGAGGTCCTGGGTTCGATTCCCGGGTCGGGGACTATCAGAGATAACGGTTTAAAATCCTTTATCTTTGCTTCTATTGGGATTTTTTCATTTTCTGGAAGTTTCCCAGTACCCCGGAGTTTGGTAATGTGCCCGGAGATGGCAACAGGTTTGTCACCTGTTACGTGGGCCAAAAACGTAACCGGCGAGTCGTGGGTGTTTGCATGTATGATTGAATGCATGCATTTACCTCTGCCTACCCCTTCGGGGATTACAGGCGTGAAGTTACGTTACGTTACGTTAAGGACGTAAAATACTGATGGGTTGCTATTATTAAAACCCATAATATTTTACCTCTGAGCCTATGATAAATGGGTCCCACATTACCACCTCACTGAAATTTGTTGACGCTGAACACTTCCATTTAGCGGCAGTTAACAGTGTAATGCGCTTAAGTAGTAGCTGGTAGTAGCAAGGGACTTAGATTTCAGTATCATCTCAATTAATAACAATATTATATTCCAATCATTTTTTTAATATATTCTTATTCTTATTTAACAGAGTTTGTTATATGATTACTAGCTGTCCTGACCAACGTCGTATCGCCTTAGAGGTTTAAAAAAATGATATTACCAACTAATCTAAAAAACATATTTGGGGAGAACTTTATTTTTGTAAACATTTTAACTGCCTCAGTAGCGCAGTGGTAGCACGCTATTACGCTGGAGGTACTGGGTTCGATTCCCGGGTCGGGGACTATCAGAGGTAACGGTTTAAAATCCTTTATCTCTGCTTCTATTGGGATTTTTCCATTTTCGGGAAGTTTCCCAGTACCTCGGAGTTTGGTAATGTGCCCGGAGATGGCAACAGGTTCGCCACCTGTTACATGGGCCAAAACGTAACCGGCGAGTCGTGGGTGTTTGCATGTATGATTGAATGCATGCATTTACCTCTGCCTACCCCTTCGGGGATTACAGGCGTGAAGTTACGTACGTACGTATTTTTATACGAAATGGTGGTCATATTTTTAAAAAATCGTTTATGAATTCGAAAGAGTTCGATAACAGAACGCAAAATAACATTTAGGTATTACGGCGAAAGGGTATGAGAACGAGTCGCGATCTGGAATCGGTATTTCATAATATATTGTTTACATTAGATGATTGCTTTACGTTCCAGTTATTCCGGTACGTTAAGTAGACGCTGTTTGCATGTATTTTGGGCGCCATATGTACGCAGGGGTCACGTATACAAAATGTTTGGAACGTGCGCTGGTATGTACGCGGGCTAATAAGATTACGTTGATGGGACACAAATGGTACGTTTTATAAGTGTCTGCATATATAATATGTATTAATATATTTTGATATATTTATCCACATGTTCAGCGGGGATGTAGATGGAAGAAGAATTAAAAATATTAAAGGTAAGAGTGTATATTATTATTTATATGCGCGCGGTGATCAAAATTTCGTAGAGAAAATCTGTTCTTCCACGAATTAAGGATTTACGAGTACATCTTAAATATATTACCCTCGTTCGCGTCGTGTATCTGGGTGAAATGTCCATTCCTTCATTGGCATTTTTATTCTTAAAGCTGTGAAGACGTAAACCTGTAGTAATTAGGGGAAGCAATAAATCTGAGAAAAGTAATTTACAGGAAATTTATTTTGAAATACCTTCGCATCTATCGAGTTAATATACCAATTGAAAAGGTTTCAATGCCTTTTATTTCAAACTTAAAATCTTTGAAAAGAAGTTCTATCACTTTATAATATATTAGTAGTTTCATTCAAAGATTAATTTTTCAGAAATTGAAGTTTGAGATGAGATGTTTTGAAATTGAATCAGCCTTTGATGTCTATTAACATAGCCTGTATCTTATTGATGGATTGATATAATCAGCGTGTTTATATTGTTAATTAATAACCTCATTAATTACATCATGTTATTCAGTGATGAGAACAAAGCAGTATGCGTTGATGAAAACAAAACCTGCTATTGAATGCCATACAGTTCGAAAAAAATATTACGCTATCACCATTCGCGTGATCAAAAATGCTTCGGTATAAGTAACAGAATTATGGTATCTTTTTATTCTAATTGATTGCTCTTTTGTTCTTTACAAAATATCGTGTAGCCAATACGCGCCCATCCAAAATATTTTTATGGCGGTATGCGGCGATAAAAGGGATCTTTTATGTATTGAAATTACGGGATAGGTGCGGTATTCTACTCAGTTATATGTTTTAATATATATTATGGAACCTAATCGTGAAACTCGTGAGTAGATTGTTTAAAAAGGGTGATTACTATAAAAATGAAGTTGTTCAAGTATATTTATAAAATTATTGTGGAAATGCGCGACTAAATAGACAAGGTTAAACTAAAATGAGAGTGGTGATTTTAGGGCATGCTATGTATTTCAAAATATATAAATATACAACATCAAATCAAACATCAAATGAACAATTCAGTAATATTTTATTAAAGTGTGATTTTATATTTATACTCGTAGTTTGCTCAGGAAAATTAACATTTTACTTTTTAATCATTGCTTGCCAAATGGAGAAAACTAATTAGCCTTGAAAATAAATGTAGAGTTAGTTCAAAGAAAAAAAGAAAAATCTTGTTTTTCGGTACATAAATATTATAATAACTTCGTTATTAGCAAAATTGAAGGCCGGAAAAAATGAATGTACTTACCTTAGACAAACTTGATAAGAATCATTTGAGGTAAATGTATTGACACTGGGTAACGGTTTAGTATTAGATCATAAATCTTGTTTTAAAGTTGGAGTTTCATTAGTTATGCTCCTTGTAAATGGCTATTTACGATTATATAACAGGTTCAACTAATGTTTGATAGAAATGTCAAATGTTCGAAACAATTTGAATTATTAAAGGGCGTAATGTTTAGATCAATTAGGGATGTAATGAGAAGAAGACTTAGTTACTTACGGTTAACTTATACATAAAATATAATGATTGTCTAATAGATAATAAAAGGCAAAAATATGGTCATTCACCTGACAGTTTAAGGATAAAAGCTTTTCATATTTAAAATTTTTCACTCTTTTCTGAGGGTCGTCAATCTATTTATTTAGGAGAAAATTTGAGCTGCATATTTGATTGGTTTGGTTGGTTGATGTAAATAAATTTTTAGACACATTCTACGAAGACACGTCATGTTGCAAGATTTTCAAATTAAAACTAATTCATCAACGTCGTTCAGTCGCAGCATTAAGCCTAAAGACTTAAAGTTGAGAAATCTCGTACTAACAAAGACCTGTGAAGATAGATTTCTTTTATAATTTATTTCGAATATAATCCAGAATTGACAACCCTAACAATTATTTACATAGCTATTTACATTTTAGTTTGGACAAAGATAAGTTTCAAAATTTACGAGCTGCTCGATTACAATGAATTTCCGCCCAATTTAGCGATACGGGAACAAATCAATTTCCAATAGCTTTCATTGGTGTTCTCTCTGCCGTGTATTGGTTGCGTTTATTTCGTTAGCGACTAAAGTATAATTACAACCCATTCAATAATTAAATTTTGTTAATTAATATACCGGTATTTTCCGGTACTTTTTTGCTGACGATGTATTGTATCAAAAATAGGAGATTTTTTAGTACATTTATCATTTAAAGTAATCGCAATTGGTCGAATTGCACAAAATATGACTTAATGCGTATTGCCGTGAAATGGACGATATTTTATTGAAAAAAAAAAACAAGTAAAAAATTTACTTTCGCAAAAAAATAGAAAAAAATAATTGCGGCCAAATTTTGAGAGGCAACCTAGTGGGTTCTCTACATTATAAATATGCGTAAAAATCGTAGCGTGCGTAGCGTAGATTTGAAGCATATCTGGATGAACGAAATGATTCTGCAGTGGGATCCTAACCTATTATGCATTTGTGATAGAAAAACCGGGGCCATGCATTTAGTTAAAAATAAATAATTTAACCGAACGAAAAGGTTTTCACAAACATTAACCATTTTATACAAGCACTAAACGACGAATCTTTTTAATCCTTGAACCTACGCTCTCAAGTACCAAAGCGTTCTCGGAAATCCAATTCCATTTAAAGGTAGACTTGTATGCGAACTTTTAGATTAAATACGTTCTTTTTATCCAAATATAGACCACTTGGGATAACAAGAACTGGGATATGATGAAATATTCAAAGAACAAATTTCTTGGTTCATGATTATTAAATTGCGGCTCATTTTGAACTTCTAAAAGGAGTGGCTAAGTGCGAGTCGAACTCATTTTCACAGGGTTCCGTACAAAGAACGAAATGCCTGTTCCCATAAATGCCATAGACTTCTTATAGGTTTTTTATATGTATTATGTATTCCTGTAACCATCAATTTAAAACCATGTTTCCTTGCACTGCTGTTTTGCTAAAGTGATGATAATTACCACTTTACGTCAAAACAGCAATCAACTGCAAAGTGACTTTTGAAATTATGTTAACCGAGTTATATAAGTTACTAGCGGACCCAACAAACTTCGTCCTGTCAAAAACACAATGTATCACGCACCGGCGCCATCTACTTAAAATGAAACGTACTTATTTTCGTGAGGGATACTCACACACCACGTACTTTTCTCTTGAATTTTTTTATTAATTTTCTTTGCTATAACCCTCACGGAGTCCGAGACCTTTCCAACGAATGCAAAACCGTAGAAATCAGTTCGTGCGTTCTAGAGTTATAGCGTCAGGAAGGAAAACCCGACTTATTTTTATATTATAGATTATATACAAGCTCTGGAAATGAGACGAATTTATTTTCGTATAATTCCTGCTTAGCGGCTAGGTGAGATTATGTTTTTTTTTATGCTTAAAAAATTCTATGAGAGCTTCATTTGAGAGACTCCGTTGTCTAATAACCCAACTCAAGATTTCTTTTTTTTTTCGTACAATATTAAAGTTGACTAAAGATTTTTTTTTTATGTAATAAAAGTGACAAACAAGCATGCAGTTCACATTGATGTTAAGTGATGACTGCAGCCTATGAGCCTATGAGTCAGACCTCTGGTCTTTGTGTGGATGTCTATAGGCTGCAGTCATCACTTAACATCGATGTGAACTGCATGCTTGTTTGCCACCTTCATTACATAAAAAATGATTTTATTTATAACTGCTCTACCAATATCTATGAAGAAATTAAATAAATTATCAAGCTTCTAGTACATAAATTATTAAGACATTAAAACGCCCTTCAGAGTTCGTACTTTCACCCACGGAAAAGATATTATCTATTCTGTGCTTTCACTGTTTCATTAAATGTTTAATGGCCGTGTTAATAAAAGTAATAAATAGCGTAATAAAAGCAATAAATAATAAGTAAAAGTAAATAAATAGCTTTATTCAATAAAAACATAGCAATACATCGCAAAATACTAATTAATTAAAATGAATACAGGTAATGTCTTCAGTTTAGCAAATTGTTCAGTGGAATGGTAAATTAATTAATTAAGTTATCCTCTTATTAACCGTTTCAAAATTGTGTCTACTCAAGGCATCCTGTAGCGCAGACAAGCAATGTTATTATAAGCAGCGCTTAGCATAATTAATATATCTTTAGGCTCCGGAACAACGCTTCAATATATGCTGTAGTGACATTATTTTAATGATATTTTAAAGTATTTACCAGTGGGTAATGAGTCCATGAAGCGCGCATGGCCCAGCGGCTGGTGTAGATCGTAAGCGATCTTCTCGGTTAAGCACTACGGGCGCGGTTTTGTAGTGTGATGGGTGACCGCTAGTGGCAAATTAAATGCGCGTTTCCGTGCTTCGGAGGGCTCGTTAAGCCGTCGGTCCCGGTTACTATCGACAGATAGCAGTCGTTAAACCTTGTCGGAGGCCTGATGGGTGGTTTGAAAACATCCGTCAGCGGGTTTGCCACTAACCCCCACCCACCTCCACCAATCCGCATTGGAGCAGCGTGGTTGGAGTAAGCTCCAGGTCAGGCTCGTGTCCAGCAGTGGGACGTATAATGGGTTGCCATTATTAGTGTCCGTTGTAAACAGCAATACTATAGTGCTCATCAAGAAATATTGCACATCGAGCCTTTGAAAGTGACAATCGGCTAGTTTCGACTTCGTAGAGCGTTATCTCTGCTGCACACTGTCTATTTAAGCACTGATAGTCCGGTATTGGTCAAAACTTGATCAAAAGGGTCGACAAACGTTATATTGGTGCGAAAAAGATGACGCTCTACAGATCCGAAATAAGCCGAAGTCTCGTTCTCCAGGTCGATGTACATTATTTCTTGTTGGATACTGTACGCTACAATGGATTTAACAAAGAAAAGAGCAACAAAAAAATTCCTGTGCTTGTTTGAAGAACCGTAATTGAACGTTTCTATCAACTGCAATAAATTGAATAATAAATCGTAGGTACTTTATAAAGCGTTTACAAACTTCACTTTTTTATGTTATGATGGTGGCAAACAAGCATGCAGTTCACATTGATGTTAAATGATGATTGCAGCTTTTAAACACCCACACAAAGACCAGAGGTCAAAATCTGTGTGATAGTTATTACGGGACATGTAAACAATATACATTTTTAAAATGTAATGTTAGTGGCAAACAAGCATGTAGTTCACATTGATGTTAAGTGATGACTGCAGCCTATAGACACCCACACAAAGACCAAGGTCAAAATGCAGTAGCATTACCACTTCTGAGGTGTTATGCCTCTGTGCCGGAAATTACAGGGCCGTACATTACCACCTGACCAGAACACGATAGTGCTGAACACTACCATTTAGCGGCAAGTATAATATACTTGCCGGTAATGCGGTGGTGTCTACGCCCGTGAGCTCCATCACTGGAGCTCTACCACCAGTAAATTTATATTAAATACTTATTATTATTCAGTTTCAATTTAACGCATAAATTACGAAATACAAATATCCTCGAAGTCGTGCAATGACGAGGGGCTGCTACCAACCTATGCATGGTAAAATATTTATAATGCACACTTTAGGTTTCAAAAACTGCTTATTTTTCAAGCTTCGCTTGAATTTTATTTGATACACTTGGCAAATATGACTATTGAAGTTTTGTGAATATTCCTCAACTGGAATCGGGTTCCAATTCTCTAGCTTGATGTCGGGTTTGTGTTCACAAAGTTAAACACTGGAAGTTGTATTATCATGTATTTGTGATTGTATGTACAAGTATAAGAAAACAGATGGTCGCTCTATTTTCCTTTTGATATATTATGGTCTGGATTTATGTTGTTAGAGATAAGACGTAGGGAACGTCGTAATATTTCGATTATTAAATTACTTTGGTTGCCAGGTGTCTTATTCACGCGGAAATTGTATTTTATTATTTGCTCGCTGCTCCACACCAATCTGAACATACCTATAAAATCTACTTATCTTAAATCAAATGAAATTCGTCAACTGATAATGCTGGAAAATAGAAGATTTTATAGTTGACGACACAGGAAGGCAGTGATGCGGAATTTTTAGATGCATGTTGTTTTTAGTTTAGTTTTAACTTTTTATTATGTAAATATTATTTTAAAATAATTTATATTTAGCCTATAAAAATGTTAATAAAGACGCAGTATCAGACTAAATATTGAAAAAAAAATTTAATCTTAATTTTTATTAAATAAATGATTAAAGTTGACGAATTTGATTTGATTTAAAAAATTTCATGTTTACTGGTGGTAGATTTCTAGTGATGGTCACAGTAGTAGGCACCACCACATTACTTCATTTACTTGCCGCTAGATGGTAGTGTTTCGCGCTATCGTGTTGCTGTCCAGTGGTAATATAGGACCTGTGTATAGGACCCTGTGATTGCCGATATGTATTTATAAGAGCTTGGGCTTTAAAAGCAAAGTTATATTTAAAACAGCGGTTTTCGTGTAATATTCTTGTGTATCTCTATATTTTTTATTTATGTCGCAATGTGCTGTTGTTTCTGAATAAATTTTTATTTTTTTTTCTAAAATGTATTTAAGGTACAATATTCATTTACAATAAATGTGATTATTTTACTTACTTGTTAACCATTTTTCTGAATTAAACATGCAAAAAGTGGGTGATTTTGGCAAACACTGATTTTTTTTATTTACCCTGTCTAATTATTTAAATGGTACCTAAAAATCTGATTTGTGACAGTTTGTTTAGCCCTATTTCTGGTACAAAGAAAAAAGCAACTAACGCCTCAGCAGTGCCAACGCAGATGGCATTAACATCTTTGTGTAGGTGTATTGTACACAAATTTCGAATACGTCCTGATATATACATGCACTGCACATTGTCAGTTAATTTAATTGTATAAACCAATTTTCGAAGGCGCACTCTAATTATGACCAATACTAATGCAGGCTTTTGGTTTCTTCACAATAAACTTTTTAAAACTTATGATTCTGCAGTATTTTTCTCAAATACAAAAATAAAATTGTTTTTCAAACAATAATAAGTTCTGTGAAGTTGAATTTCGTCGCAAAACGTTAACTTAGCGTTCAATAAGAATAAAATACTTTATATAAGTCCTCCAATCCCGGTGTTCCAGGCTAACACCTCAGCCAGGTGTTGGATTCGCACTGTTTAAGCTGCTATATATTCCTTTATACAATGTGTCACGTTGTTCGCGTGACGTTTATACAGTTTCGTTCACATTTCCCTACATACGCAGATGGTACACGCTTGGTAAGAAAAATATTGCGACGATTTCGGGTGAAATCAAAAATACGGAGCCTGTTGTTCGCATTTTATCTCCTTCTTGACCTCTTTGCTGATTTGAGGGTAATATTTATCATCGAGGCGGACGCTGTAGTCAGTGAGATGTTATGAGAGTAAATGTTTTTGAATTGTTTCAAAGGAAAACATGTAAGGGTTGAAAGTAACTGGGTATTGATATGATATATCTAGGACTATTTGTAATTAACGTACAGACTTTCTCTTTACAATGTCATGTCATTATAATCACGTTTTCATCTAAAACTTTTCCAAATATAATTGTTTTTCAGCTCCTCTAAAAGGTCTTGTTAAATTATAATTTGTCGTACGCTCATAGAAACGAAAATAGGTACTGGACCGTGGCTTTGTATCAAAAGGTGACGTATTCGTAGCACAAGGCTACGTATTCGTAGTACAGTCAATAGACCTAACTAACGATTTAATTGAGTATTTATTTCCACATTATCACCTCAGCCAGGTGTTGGATTCTCACTGTGTAAGCCAATATATTCCTTTATATATTTACCACTTTGTTCGCGTGACGTTTATACAGTTTCGTTCGCATTTCCTTACTTCCGCCAGATGGTACATGCTTGGTAAGAAAAATATTGCGACAATTTCGGGTGAAATCGAAAACACGGAGTCTGATGTTCGCATTTTATCCTCCTCTTGATCCCTTTAGTGGAGGATTTGAGGGCAATATTTATCATGGAGGTGGATGTTGTACTGCGCGAGATATTGAGAGAGAGAGATTTGAGCCTTATTGAATTGTTCGATTGGCCTTGACTTCGTCTACGTGAGAAAAAATATGATTGTTCAGTATCTACCCGGACGAAGTCGTGGGCGCAGCCTAAGTTAGTAGCAGCTAGTAGCCTAAGTGACTCCTTATTACATCAGCTATCTGCCAGTGAAAATCGGAGACACTCAAATTCTACTTATTTTTATGTAGGTATGTATGTATGTATGCATGTATGGAGATAAAAGTAGCCTAACATATTCCTTATTACATCAGCTACCTACCCGTGGAAGTCCCGTCAAAGTCGGATACACTCGAATTCTACATATTTGTATGTAGGTATGTATGTATGTATGGATGTATGAAGATAAAAGTTACTCCTTATCACATCAGCTATCGGTCAAGGAAAGTCCCGTCCAAATCGGTACAGCCGTTCCCAAGATTAGCCCCGCCAAACAGAAAGACAGACAGACAAACAGACAAAAATTGTAAAAATGTTGTTTGGGTATATATACCGTGTTACACACATGCTTTTAGTAAAAAACGGTTATTTTAATATTACAATCAGACACTCCTAATTTTATTTATTTGTATAGAGTATAGATGTATAGATTTATTATGGAAGGTAATATACAGCATAAGATCTAAAAATTGTGTGAAAATTTTAAGCGTCTACTTGCTGCACTTATTGTCGAGCAAAAAAATATACGAAAAAAAAAACACCTTTATTGTATGCCCCCTTGCACCCCTTAACATTTTCATTTTCTTATTTTTAGTAATTAATTTTGTCTATAAAGCGGTAACAGAAATACATAATTTGTGAATATGTTACCTTCTAGCTATCACTATTTATGAGATACAGCTTGGTGACAGACAGATGGGCAGACGGACAGACAGACAGACAGCGGTGGATTAGTAATCCGTAGGGTCTGTTTTTACCTTTTAGGTACGAACCCCCAAAAAGATAGAACTAAGATACAGAATAGCTTAAAATACGATTTTTTAAATTGACATAACTATTTTATTTCTGAACTGATTCACATGACACAAACACCAGATATTAAGTGAAACTTACCACAATATATGGTTTATTCATTAGTGAAAACCGCAGATCGAATAAGCCATTTCTGAAATTAGCGTGCACAAACACACAGACAAACAGACATTTTTCCGGGATAAAAGTATCCAGTGTTGTGCGCCAAAGATTAAAGTATAATCATACCATATAATCATAAGTTTCATTGAAATCGGACGGGTAGTTTTTATGCGATGCTTGAACAAACAGACAGACAGACAAACAAAATTTTTTTCTATTCACATATTTGGGTTCGGTATCGATCTAGTAACATCCCCTGGTATTTATTTTTTCAATATTTTTAATTGTCAGAATTTACACTTCTACAGTTTTATTATAAGTATAGATAAACACACTGTATTTGTATATAGCCATCCATTCGAATAATCTTAAAAGTGGTTGTGTGCAAGAGTGACTTTTAGTTCGCCTTGCAGTGAGGTCGCCTTTATGAAGTAGGTAATGTATGTACATATGTATCTTCACGCCAAGTCCCTTACGGGGTAGGCAGAGAGTGTAGAGCGCCAGATATGAAATAGGTAATGTTTATTTTTTATATTTTTCTTAAGGCCTCCGTAAACCTACTTGTAAGGAAGTGGGGTGCCAAAAATTTGCAACTACTTGATATGTTTTGCAATATGACAATGCTGGATTTTTATAGTGCGAACTAGGGATCTGAAAATAAGTTTTTATGTGAGCGTCCCCTCGCCAAATGCTTATGACATTAAAAGATTAGAAGGATTTACGATCAGCTATCAAAAATATTTTTTATGATGTGGAAGTGGCAACAACTGGTATTCAGTTTTTTTTACATGTAGTAAAAATGTAGACTGTAGAAATAAGAAAATTTATACAACTTTGCCTCACGCCTGTGCAGCTGGAGGGGTAAGCAGAAGTGAGTGCATGTATTCAAGAAAATATAATTATGCCAATACTTGCAAATCGGTATTTACCTACGTTTTGTCCTATGTAGTAAGTTGCTAGCCTATGAATATCTCCGAGCACATTACAAAACCTTGTGAGAAATTGACCAACGTCTGAATTGTGAAAAATACATTTCTTTCACTTATTGAAAGTAAATGCACTGACTCCAACCCGGAGGTCATACTAAGCCTGGGTTACACCACGATATTCGTTAAAGTTAAAGTTATTGTAACATTTCGCATCCATCTCTTACTTAAAGAAATCTGTTAAAGTTAGAGAAGGATTTGAAATGTTACAATAAGTTTAACCAATATCGTGGTGTAACCCAGGCTTAGTGTCCCGTCTTCAAGTGTTACGATAGTGGCCTGCTACTGATAACCCACTGAGGCAGTGTCGTTTCTCACATCATAATAATGGCAACCCATTACACGTCCCACTGCTGGGCACGAGTCTCTCCCCTTTTTGGGGGGAGGCCTGGAGCTTACTCCACCACGCTGCTCCAATGCGGATTGGTGGAGGTGGGTGGGTTAGTGGCCAACCCGCTGTCGGATGTTTTTCAAACTGTCCATAAGGCCTCCGACAAGGTTTAACGACTGCTATCCATCTATAGCAACCGGGACCGACGGCTTAACGTGCCCTCCAAAGCACGGAAACGCGCATTTAATTTGTTACTAGCGGTCACCCATCACACTCTCCGACCGCACCCGTAGTGCTTAACCGAGTAGATCGTTTACGATCTACACCAGCCGCTGGGCCATGCGCGCTTCTCACATCACATCAAATAAATATTAGATTTTTGGGTCCATAGACCTACCAACCAGCCAGCTAGAAAACCAATCTGCGCCGATTGTGTGAAGGCCACACAATTATTTTTGTTGATTGCCACTCGAAGTCAAATATTTAACTCTTACAGAAATTCCAATGCCGTACGTTACTATTTAACCGGAACAGCGTTTCTGTATATTCCGATTAAATAGTAGGTACGTAGTGTATCTGGCAAAATGGTAATAGACTTTTTAATGGTGGTAGAGCTCCAGTGACACCACCGCATTACCTAATAAAATTAGGAGTCACTGGTAATGTTCAGCACTATCGTGTTTCGGTCAGGAGGTAATGTACGGCCCTGTAATTTCCGGCAAAGAGGCATTACACCTGAGGCCTCAGGAAAGGTGACACATCTGCATTTTGACCTTGGTCATTGTGTAGGTCTATAGGCTGCACTCATCACTTAACATCAATGTGAACTGCATGCTTGTTTGCTACTTCCATTACTTATAAAAAGATCGGACCTTTTTACCAGATACGCTAGGTGGCATAGAAATTCCTTGAGTTGTGTACGAATAAGCTGCTGGAAAATTATTAGCATGTTTCATATTGGAATTGAAAACGATTGCTAGTAATTTTCATAATACACTGTCGAGGAAATTGTCCCGTTGCGTCACTTTATTGCTAAAGGACGTGGTTTGGCTCTCTGCCGCGTGAATACATTGTAGAAAATGTAGCGTTCAATTTGCAAATTATTTTTATGAAGTGCGTATGAAGTTCCTGTAATATAAGAGCAAATCACCGTTATGTAGGCCTGTGCTCCGTACACCTGTTTGTGAAATAGGTAGGTTCAGAGATTGTTATTAAATTAGAAATTATTTATCGTAATTTCACGTCTGAGGAGTAGAGTCGTGTTGTTAAGTTTTCTCGAGCTAAGAAAACTGTTTGTTGTATTGATTCCGCTTGTATTAAACTAAAATCGACATAGTACGAAACAGTTTATTGGTAAAGGCTCCAGTGACGGAGCTCTCGGGCGTAGGCACCACCGCATTACCTAATATACTTGCCGCTAAATGGTAGTGTTCAGCACTATCGTGTTCCGGTCAGGTGGTAATGTACGGTCCTGTAATTTCCGGCACAGAGGCATAACACCTTAGGCCTCAGGAGTGGCAACGCATCTGAATTTTGATCTCTGGTCTGGTCACTGGTGTGGGTGTCTATAGGCTGCAGTCATCACTTATCATCAATGTGAACTGCATGTTTGTTTGACACTTTTATTACATTAAAAAAAAATTGGACTTGGTTTGGCACACTGCAACGAACATTGTAGCATCATTCAAGTAACCAGTTATTTTTGTGTGCATACAATAAGAGGTTCAGTGTTACTATACAGTATGAAACTCAGTATGTCCCTGTGGAATGTGGTATAAATTAAAAAATAATGTATCGTTGGGACATTTTGTTGAAATGTTTATTCATTTGCACGCTCTTTCTAGTGTCTTATTGGTTGCTTTCTGTGATCGTACGTAATAAAAACAATTATTAACGCCTGTTGTCATCCAAAATGTATCGAAAATACTGAATAAGTACTTGTACAATTTCGTGACAGAAATTACGAGGATATAAATCATCTAATTGGGATCCGAAAATGCCGAACACAGCCATTTAGTGGCAGATAGATTAGGTAAAGTAAGTAAATACAGTGCGTTTGCTCTCAAGCTCCGACACGGAAACGCTACGACCAGTAAAATGGGTGTTTTATTATTCTGTAAAATATAAAGTGAAGTTTAAAGTTTTAGCCGTAAAGCCTATTTTCGATAGTCTGACCTTTCACATTTCACCTTAATTCTCATTGCATTTGAATTCACGTACGTGAGATGAAAATCCTAAAACTTCTACAGAATATTTTTCATTTCCTCGCCATCTGTTGTCGGTGGAAGTAACTTGAATTTGCATTCATACAAATTCTTCAAATTGAACACTCCTTAAACTATAGGAATTTTTAAAATCACCTTTGACACGTCTTTCAGTTGTGAAGTTAGTGGGTACCTGTGGTATCTAATAAATTAAAAATGCTCAACACAATTGTTGTTAGTTACTTGCAATCCAACATTGGTGGCGGACGGACGTGTCCATAGAGTAAAAGCAACGTTAGTGCTGATGATGATTAAAATTGCCATTTTATATTTCCTGTCTTTAGATTGATAAATGGTATGGTAATAAATAATTAAAAAATTACGTAAAATAAGCAACTTATTTCATCTGAAGTTGAATAAAAAATCAAATCAATAAAAATCAGGATGAATTCCGAAAACAAATAAACACGATTAACTTTAACGATTCTTAGCCTTACGAACTAAATAAGAAACGAAGAAAATTTGAAGTATGAATATAAATATTTGGCATTCCGTTTGGAACGTTTTTAAGTGACTCGTCATAAATTGATTTAGGCAAGAATTAATGTAAAATGATAAGCTTAAACCCAAGCCAAATAATAAGCAAAAAAAAAAACAAAATAACAGAACACCGATGTAAAAAAAAAGACTTGGCACCTTAGATTAACTACCTATAGATGTAGCCAGTGTGTGGCCGCTCATGAGACAGCCATATGAAATCATGAGTGTTGCTAGTAAATAAAGTTTCCCAATTTTCTTCCTAATCATTTAATATATCTCGGCAAGTTTTTATGTTAAACATTCCTAAGCATTTTACTTTCATTCAGATTAGTTGAATTGTAACGAATTGATTGAATGATAAATTAAAACATGTGCATCTACCATTCAATTAATTCTATACATTTTGCTGAAAGATCAAGAACATATCGAGAAAATGTACATAATTTGAAATAGGTAACCATGAATTCGCATTTATTATGCTGCGAGCTGTGAATAATCTAGGTTCTAGATTAATCACAGCTCGCACTCTAGAACATCATCTACAGGGTATTATTTCTTTGGCCGCGATCTTATAGATAGTTTATCAGAACGATTGCTGTATCGGGTAAGGCATTCAATATTTGCGTGTAAGTAATAGTTAAATAAAACTAAGAGTTTCAGTGTGAGTATCGCTTTGTTATTCAAATTATAAATATCAAGACATAAATCATTAAAAAATTATAATGTTAGTGTCCGGTCATGAAATGTCAGAATGTGGGAATGTTAGTACTTCCGTGGAATTAACGGAAATACTAAGTTCCGAAGGGTCTCGACCATTTTTAATGCTAGTCCTTAAAACATTAAAAGCAAGCAACATACACCGGCAAACAATGATCAACAAGTTCACATCGATAAGTGGGTACCGAGTAAATGAAAACTGCAGCCTATATATAACTTTTTAAGCATTGAGATTTCTAGATCTCAATTTAAATGCAGATGTGTGTGTATCTTCACGCCAGGTCCCTAACGGGGTAGGCAGAGAGTGTAGAGCGCCAGATATCCCGGCTGTTATGGCTTATTGCCAATTCTAACACTGTTAGAACAAAAACTTGTATGTCTACGAAATTAGGGAGAATATAAAAGTAAATTTATAGCAACACACAAAAATAAGTATGTGGGATTTCATTGAATGAAAATCAAGAAGAAAAGAAAATCAAGAGTTATATGCTTCAACGTGTATTTTGTTCAATAGATATACATTATTTACTAATATCTGTTTACTTACGAATGAAAAGTGATGTCGTTTAAAGGCCTCGTTTCTGTACGGTTTATACAGGCTAAAATACTGCAACCTCCTATTTTACTGCACACCTTATATACAATGCATGCTCCGATGGTTCGGGCATATAGAAAGAATGTCGAATGAGCGAATGACTAAACAGATATACAATGCGAATGTGGATGGTTGCAGAGGCCCAGGAAGACCAAGGCTGACCTACCATGACCAAATAGGTCGAGTTCTGTCTGATGGTGGGGTCAAAAGTCTTAGGAATCGGCGTGCATGTATGAAGAGAATGATGAAGGTAGACGAGGCACGAGAGGTTTGTCGGAACCGGGATGTCTGGCGCTCTACACTCTCTGCCTACCCCGTTAGGGACCTGGCGTGAAGATACATACATACATACCTTATATACTAATCACTTAACTAATTCAGTCTTTTTCTCATAAATACCCAAAAACTTATTAATAATCGCCGATATACGTCGAAAACAATAAATAAATGCGTATACGATAGGTTATCTATTACAGCAATTGTTATGATAGATGTTTGTTCGGCTAACTTTTCGAAGTTCGCCAAGCAAAAACCGGCACGCCGTAAGGGACAAAAGATACGATGGTCTATTTCAACTTTCTTATGTTCTTTGTATATAACTGTCTCACTTCCACAAAGCACATGGCGAACATGGCTACGTCTATAGGTACTTAGTTTAAGCTCGGCACCATAAAAGTGGTTGGGGCATAAAAATCGTAATAAAAAGCAGCAGTCCTCTCGCATGAACGGCAACGGTTGCAGTTCGCTGCACGCGGTTCGATTCCCGTTCCGTTATATTTGTGCTTCATGTCTATTGAAATAAATTGCCGGTACCTGAAATGTAATGAATTGGACGCACCTGGCTTTTACATTGTTTACCGACGAGACAAACAAAGTAAGATAATTTCAGAATAGAAAATTCTTTATGCGAATTAATTTAACCTAATTTAACATAATAAGGTATTGTTATAATATTAGTATTTTATTATAACAATACCTATTACTATATTTTGTTATAATATCATTATTTATTAAAAAAAAACAGAATTAATGAGAGTTTCAAACCTTACAAACATTATTCAACGAATCCTCATGCGAGTTTATTGATTTATTGATATGATTCATGCACAATGAAGAACATATTTTAAGCCAAGCCTAATGAAAATAAAAGAATCGATATTCTTTTGTTTTTAAGCTATTGCATAGCTTCTATCGAGGGCCTTGAGCGCGAGGACCGAATCCTGAAATTCCGTTACGAAAAAACCTCACGCTCCCCACTCCGACGGGCACGGAGGTGTGGCTTGAAGGCCATGCATTGTCTAACGTCGTTTCTTTTCGGCAGTCTTCGACACGGTGTTTGTGTGCGTGCAACTAGACGTATTGTACGACTCTACGAAGCTCGCACGAATCGAGACGAGCTGCTCCGAAATCGGACGAATACATAAGCAGCTGTTTATATGTATTGTAAAATAATAAAAATATTTCAAACAATATTAACTTTTTATTTATTTAATAAAAGAAAAAAAAATGTTTTCTTATCGGTCACCACGCTCAAAAAGTGTAACTTGAATTAATATCAAAGAAAAAGAAATACTGCATAAATAAAATAAATAAATAATTATAATTGCATAAGTTGATACAAAATGCTATGCAATAGCTTTACCGCGGCAGTCCCCGAAAGCCACACGTCTTTTTTTTAAATTATAATTTATGCTTGAACAATTTACCATCAATGTGGTAAAAAATAAACATGACACGATAAAAGTGATATATAAAACCCTGAACGACAACTATTGCAGTTCACTGCACGCAGTTCGATTCCCGTTTCATTATATTTGTGCAAATAAATTGCCGCCAACAGATGCGATGTACCTGTTTTTATATTGTTTAAGAAATCAAATTCGTAAATGAATTATTAATTAGCTATATAATTTATTTTTGATTACGTTCCTTTCTATGTTTAATATAATTTTATACATAAAATCTACACAACAATTTTCACTCCGATATCACATTTTTCCATTTTAATTAAATCTTTAAATTCCCAATTCATATTTTATTTTAGGTCAAACCAAACCCAATATGCAAATAAGGCACATTTTAACAGCTTTCCAGTTGCCTAAGAGTTTCAAGACTAAACCTTAACGACGTAAAACAAAAAGCATATTGTAAGTTACTTGACAAAGAATCTCTTATGAAACTTAAGAAAATCCATTTGTCGTTTGAAAAGTTGAAGTATAAAATGAGTATAAAATGTAAGAAGTGAAAAATTTAAATACAATGAAGAATGGAAGAATGGCAAATGGTTGTAACTGGTTTTCGTTTTAGGCACCCCAGTGGTATATAATAATAATGGCAACTCCTGATACGTCTCACTGCTGGGCTCAGTTTCTCCCCTTCTTGGGAGGCCTGGAGCTTACTCCACCACGCTGCTCCAATGAGGGTTGGTGGAGGTACGCGTTAGTGGCCATACGCGTTAGTAGCCGCTGTCGGATGTTTTCAAACCGCCCTTAAGGCTTCCGAACAGGGTTAAACCTTTTCGGAGGCCGGAACCGGGACCGACGGCTTAACGTGCCCTCCGAAGCACGAAAACGCGCATTTTAATTTGCCACTAGCACACCCAACCGCGCCCGTATCGCATAACCGAGTATATCGCTGGCAATCTACACCAGCTGCGAGGCCATGCGCGCTTCAAATTTGTGTGTGCCCCAATGGTCGGTGAAGCTTTTTAGAGGTCATTTGCAAAGGACGTCTCCTTCTTGGATCTGTCAGCAAGTTCCAGAACTTTTCAAGTGATAAACGGCACCAGTCCGGCAAATCACTAAAGTCGTTTACTTAATTGCTCCGACTAGTTTACTTTGAGTGTGCCGCTCGCCAAGTTTGCGTTAAGCGATGGAAAGTTTCATATTACAAGGTACAGTTTGGATAATTGATATCATTCTTCAGCTGTTACTACCAAAGTAGAAACAAGCAAAGGGATGGATGCGGTTAAGAGTAAGTATCCGTCTCGTCATCAGGACAGTTGTAGGTATATTATATTAATACTATAATACATTCAGAGGATAATATGAATTGATATGAACAGAAACGTAAAACTAATCTAAGGCGATATTCAGTGAAGTAGTCCAATAGAAAACCAATCCAATATTGTTGAGCTAAATCCATGATAGACAGAAAGGTCCGTGTGACGGTGTCAGCTTATTGCTTTGTGCCAATTCTAGGTCTCCTGAGCTAAGTCTATAATATCCAGCGGCGAGTTGTTCCACTAAGTACGTTAAGGATTTTTCTTGCGACCTAAATTGATGATGATAGCACTTTTATATTTTATTGCTCCATACAAATATTTTTAAATGCAACTCTCAGTTTGTACATTCTTTCACGCCCAAGCCGCTTCACTGATTGTAATGAAATTTAACATGAAGGTAGCTTGAACCCTAAGAAAGGATATCTATATACTATCTAGATACTTTTTATTATCAGATCTAAATATAATGTGAAAAATTGTACGAGTAATGCACGACTATTATTTTAGAGGCTGCAAAATTCGAAATTACTTCGATGTGTTTAAGGGCCAGCGCCCACTGATGACGCGGTACGACACGGTGCGATATTTCGTGGACAAATGATTTTCAAAGTTATTTCAATGACGTTAAGACAAGACAAACAATAACATTAAGTACAGTACCCAGCATGAAATGTTGCACATCGAGTCTACGAAAAGTACAATCGGCTAGTTTCGACTTCGTAGAGCGTTATCTCTGCTGCACACGCCGCAGCACTGATAGTCCGGTATTAAGTAGAATTGGAGTGTATCCGACTTTAACGGGACTTCCACGGGTAGGTAGCTGATGTAATAAGGAGTAATTTAGGCTACTTTTATCTCCATACATCCATACATACATACATACATACATACCTACATACAAATAGTAGAATTGGAATGTATCCGACTTTGACGGAACTTCCACGGGTAGGTAGCTGATGTAATAAGGAGTAACTTAGGCTACTATTATCTCCATACATCCATACATACCTACAAACAAATAAGTAGAATTGGAGTGTATCCGCCTTTGTCAGGACTTCCACGCGTAGGTAGCTGATGTAATAAGGAGTAACATAGGCTTCTTTTATCTCCATACATACATACATACCTACAAACAAATAAGTAGAATTGGAGTGTATCCGACTTTGTCGGGACATCCACGGGTAGGTAGCTGATGTAATAAGGAGTAACTTAGGCTACTTTTATACTAACTTCGTCCGGGTAGATAGTGAACAATCATAAATTCTCACGCGGACGAAGTCGCGCGGACAGCTAGTCATAAAAAAATATGGCCTCAGAAACCTTGAATAGAATTCCGCGAAACAGATTCTAGCTTCGCTCTAGAAATTGCAGCTAACATTATTTAACTGCAATTACAATTTATAAAACCACAGCCATGTTCAAAATTCCTTACTGTATTCCCGTTCCGAAATTTTCAAGCACTAAACTTTGATGTTCACAATTTTAATTTCCTTGCCAATGCAGTAAGTATTTTTACACTTATGTTTGTTTTTTGTTTTTTTTTTATTTATTAGACTGAAAGTGATCATGACTCGACCCAACATGCAATTTATATTATCTTTTGACATTTCCTTTGGTGGGCAGGCGGCAGAGAGCGTAGACTGACAAAAAATTAAATAGGTTTCGAAAAAGTTATGCTGTATCTTAATACCACGTACCTACTATCAATCAATATAAGCAAAATTGCCACCCGCTGCGCTGATATCATCTAGCGATGTATTTCAGTTGTCATCGACATTAAAATTTACAAGAATTAGACGAGTATTATATATTACTAGCTGTGCCCGCGACTTCGCCCGCGTGAGAATTTATCATTGTTCAGTATTTACCCGGACGAAGTCGTGGGTGCAGCAAGTATAAAAGTAGCCTAAGTCACTCCTTATTACATCACCTATCATCTCTAGACAGACAAAAATTGTAAAAAAAATTGTTTTGTTATATGTACCGTGTATACATACTATACATACATATGCATTTAGTAAAAAGCGGTTATTTTTATAATACAAACAGACACTTCAATTTTATTTATTTGTACCTAGTACCTATGTACTTATAGATGTAATTCGGACAACTTCGTGTCACAAACCACAGAAACGTCTGATTGATTTCAAAATCGTTTTAGTTTAATAAAAGAAATCCATAAAATAGTGATATCAATTCATATATCTGGTAAAAAATTTTAAACCAAATGAAACTAGACTAATTAAATAAAATTCACAAATGACGATAAGCTGAAAATTGAGGTGACGCTATTATTTTGATATAATAAACGCCTAGACGCCTCGCAGTGCTGGGGCTTATCGTTGAACCTTAATCCAAATTAAACTCATAACAATGTAACGACTCTACGTAATCCCAAAATTGTTTCGCCTTTTCAACTTTTCTCACATAATAAACCATGATTACGGGTATTTAGGGCGTCAGGGTAAGCAACAGTTAAAATTAAATAGATAATTCTGTTCAATTTAATGACATTTAATTGCATTATCATACTGTTTAGGAATAATATTGGATTTGGATATAAACGGCCTCGGTACCTTGATGGCGGGTCTACTGTTAAGCGCGAGGTTTCTTCCTAAGGAGGAGTTCCCAGTGGCACCTTCGATGTTTGATAAATATTTTTTCTTATGTAATGGAAGTGGCAAACAAACATGCAGTTCACAGTGATGACTGCAGCCTATAGACACTTACACAAAGACCAGAGGTCAAAATACAGATGCGTTACTACTTCTGAGGCCTAAGGTGTTATGCCTCTGTGCCGGAAATTACAGGGCCGGACAAAATCATCTGACCGGAACACGATAGTGCTGAACACTACCATTTAGCGGTAAGTATATTAGGTAATGCGGTGGTGCTTACGCCCGCGGTCTCCGACACTGGAGCTCTACTACCAGTAAAAATAGCTCGATACACGGTCTTCTGTATTATTCTATGACTGTCAAGAAGCGTTACATACAACGCCTTTTTCAAAAAATTATTCCTGTCAGAATGTGAGTCCTTTCTACTCATTAAGCATCGACGTTATAAAGCACAATACGTTAACTTCCTGAAATGTTACCCAAATATAAATACAATTCATGTAAATCTACTATCCCTTTCTTATTTAACCAAATCTAACCGTGACGTGGCAATCATGAAATAAAATGGATTTATATACGCAAATGAGACGGAAGCGTGTTGCCAAATTGCGCTGCCAGTCGCTAATTTGATAACGGTCTTTTTGCTACCCACCCTCACAGACAGGTATACGGCCTCTTTCGCACTTCATAAAAGTTTGGGGAAATTGTGAGCGATGTGAGCATACGGCAGATATCCGTATTGGATATTTAAAAAAATATAGTAAGTATCTACAGTATATAAAAAGTCATCAAAAGTTTTCCTACTCTCCGATAGATGGCAAAACTAAGAAGTATCACCGCTGTGCCGGTCGTAGTGGGGGGTGTTAGGTTATTTTCGTTACGAAATTTCTGGATTCGGTCTCCACGCTCAAGGCCCGCGATAGAAGCTATGCAATAGCTTAAAAATATAATCATATCTGTCCATATTATACTCGCAAATGAGACCGACGCGTGTTGTCAGCTTACACTGCCTGTCGCTAATTTCAAATTGGTCTTTTTGCTACCCTCCCACCCTCATAGTATACGTTGCTGTTCGCACTTCAAAGTGTGGCATTTGTACGCGTAACGCGCAACGATGCGATGTAGGCATGCGGCAACCCGCCAAACCGCTTTCTATTGTGTTCGGGATTAACAAGTTGGCGCGCGGCGGTCTATTGTAAAAGTCGATAATTAATTTTCGATCGCGATTAAAATATATATAATTTTAGTAACACGATGATAAGTTCAAATCTGCATTACTCGGATGAGTAGTTACTATCCATTGCATATAATTAAATTTGATAATTACATTTTCAAGTCCAATGTCGTAGAGTTCTAGTATATTAATAATTTAGTCTACAAATCGTTTGCCTTTAATTATCTTAGGACTAACCAAAGGGACTAACTTTGACTGGGACGAAAAAGTACCAAGGAAGAAGGAGAGAGGAGCTTAAGGTATAACATAAGTACCATCGCGACTGTGTTCCACGGCACTGTTTCAGCTCGAACCTTTACTTTTTTATGTAATGGAAGTGGTAAACAAGCATGCAGTTCACATTGATGTTAAGTGATGACTGCAGCCTATAGACACCCGTCTATAAAGACCAAGGTTAAAATGAAGATGCGTTATCACTCCTGAGGCCTAAGGTGTTATGCCTCTGTGCCGGTTACTACAGGGCCGTACATTACCACCTGACCGGAACACAATAGTGCTGAACACTACCATTTCGCGGCAAGTATATTAGGTAATGCGGCGGTGCCTACACCCGCGAGCTGCGTCACTAGAGCTCCACCACTTGATCTATGTGCTACTAAATTGTAGCTGGACCCTACTTTTCTATATTTTTAGCTGTGTCACCATCTAAACTTACGCGATATAGTCCATAAATCATGATAGAAAGACACAAGATGTGTATCCCCACAACACACTAGGCTGAGAAGCGGATCCACAGAGGTCTGTCTGTACAGCCTTTAAGAACTCTGTATTAAAAATTAAATACGTAATCGTTCAAAATCTTTAATTATTCGATTAAATCTACATTAGGTATACTTATACCAGAATCAGAATGTTTTTTGTCGAATGAGCGATTGACTAAACAGATATACAATGCGAATGGATGGTTGCAGAGGCCCAGGAAGACCAAGACTGACCTACCATGGCCAAATAGGTTGAGTTCTGTCTGATGATGGGGTCAAAAGTCTTAGGAATCGGCGTGCATGTATGTAAGAAGAAGGTAGACCCGCCTCCCGGTCTTGACACGGGAGGCGGGTCAAGACTGGGATAACTGACGCTCCACACTCTCTGCCTACCTCGTTAGGGACCTGGCGTGAAGATACATGCACATATCCATTCCGGAAACAACAGTATAGAATATATAAATATAAAATGGTGGTTGTGGGAAACCCTGAAAAACATACGAGACTCCAAACCACTGCGTATCAATTTATAGATACGTACCTACATTAAAAAAAAAACCTTAATAACTCCTGTAGTCCATGCGGGCGTAGCTAACACGTAGCTAGTAGGTATAGTTATAGGCTTATCGTAAAAAAAGGCGAACACAATTTATAGCAAGCTGACCCTTAATCTAACCCCATTACAAGACTGACCTACCAATCGTTTAAGTGAACAATCAATCGTACAATCGTTAATCAAAATGGCCGCCGCCCATCGTCGGTAATATTTCAGCGTACAACCTTCGTTTCCTCTTCCTGTCCTGTTTCCCTTCACCTTGGAATTCTGTGGAACATATTTTTTCGTTATTCGTGTCGGTTAATTAGGTCTGGGTAAATATATTGCCAGATATTGTTAATAGAATATTGGATAATTATGAGTATATACTAAATCATTTCATCTAATTCCAGGCTCATATTTTTCTGAAGGCGGGGGCAGTATTATATTGTATACAATCATGAATCCTTATATACATCCATGATTGGTCTATTATATAATAGAGAAGCTGCGGCGGTTTCATTGTGAATCTTCCGTTGCAACTTAGTATGTATTTAAAGCACAGAATAGATTTATCTAGTCCGTGATATATCCTAGCAAATAAATCGATCCGAGCTGCCACCGGACTATGATCGTTTAAATAGCCATTCGATTAAAAGGAATGTACTTACGTATGTGCCCGGAGATGTCAATAGGCTCGCCACCTGTTACCTACATGGGCCAAAACGTAACCGGCGAATCGTGGGTGTTTGCATGTATGATTGAATTGGGTGAATGCATGCATTTGCCTCTGCCTACCACTTCGGGGATTACAGGAGTGGAGTGACGTTTATTTACTTATGTATTTCAAACAAACGTACTCAGTGAACGCTAATTACTGAACTCAAACGAATAAAAATGTTTTCCTTATTCATAATAAATTGCAAAATAAATCTGGCACGAGTATACACTTTCAAAATACGAGAAGTGCAAGCAAAACTTTTTATAAAAGTTGCTGTACTTGTACTTTTTCTGCATTTTCTAAATACGACAAAGTCAAGTGGTCCGGAGGAGGTTCGTCAGCGTGATTTCTTATGAAATATTTATGATGCAATTTCTTTATGAGCGAATAGTTATACCGCAGTGTAGTATTCCTATGTAAAAATAATAAAAAACGGTAAGCCAATGCATTTCCGCGAAGTTAATTTAATATCTTTGTTCATACTGTAAAGGATTTTAGCTCTTATCCGCCTGTTGCTTTCGTTGATTCCAATTTAACTGGTTTTTCTCGTATTTCGTTGAATAAAACATTATTTTTAGTTTGTACTAATGAGCTGTGACGTGGTAATGTACTTCTCGGTTAATTCTGTTCTCTCGAAAAACATTTTGTGCGACGAGAGGATCTGTTATTATATTTTCATATTTTAAGGGGTATAATAAAGGGAAAGTATATAAATAAATAAATAAATACGCTTACACTCACAGCCCCACACTAGGTATAAACCTGTATCGTGGGTGCCACATAACACATACACAAACATCCAGACCCGAAACAAATATCTGTAGGTCATACAAATATTTGTCCCGGTGCGGGGATCGAACCCGCGATCCTTCGAATCAAACGGTGGTTTCGCACCGCTGGACTAACCGGGTCGTCAAATATTTTTTTTTAGTTTATACTGTATGTACTGGTTAGTCGTTTTTAGGGTTCCGTAGTAAACAAGGAACCCTTATAGTTTCGCCATGTCCGTCTGTCTGTCTGTCTGTCTGTCCGTCCGCGGTTTAGCGCAAAAACTATTGGTAGTAGAGACTTGAAATTTGGCACAAGTATACACCTTTATAACGCCGACAAAGTGGTAGAATAAAAACATGAAAAAAAAAATACATTTAGGGTAACCTCAACATGTAACGCACGAATATTTTTTTTTATTTTCGATTTCCATACAGTGCGGGTTGTCATTGGATAGGTCTTTCAAAAATATTATGGATGTCTGAACATAATTTTTAGATTTAGGTAACTGCTCGTGACTTATTAAGCTTTAAAGTGAACATTTTCGTTAGAGTCAAGTGTCCCCCCCTCTACCAACTAAACGGTTGTTGTTAGAGATTCAAACGTTACGGCAATAGTAGCTGCATATAATGAAATTAAAAGGAAAACTATCACACTTATGTTGGCCTTGCAAGTTTGCGAGTGATAGTCGATCAAATGTATTTTACTCGAAAATTTCGAACAACTCCATAAAAAATATTTATTTAGTTAAATACATATACGGCACCCTACACTGCGCGTGGCCCGACACGCACTTGACCGGTTTTTTTATAAGTCATGAAAGTGGCAATCAGGAATATAATTTACATTGATTGTAAGTGAATATTGTAGCCTATAAGCATCTTCATACATTATAACTATAGATTTCTTCTTCAGAGATAAATCCGAAAACTAGTTTTATTCCAATAAGCTGTGCCCGCGACTTTGTCCACAAGAGATAAAATATGGTTGTTCAGTATCTACCCAGACGAAGTTGTGGGCGCAGCTAGTATAAAAGTAGCCTAAGTTACTCCTTATTACATCAGCTATCTGCCAGTGAAAGTCTCGTCAAAATCGGAGACACTCAAATTCTATTTATTTGTATGTGGGTATGTATGTATGTATGGATGTATGTATGGAGATAAAAGTCCCGTCAAAATCGGTCCCGCCGTTCCCAAGATTAGCCCCGCCAAACAGACTGACAGACAGACAAAAATCGTAAGAAATGTTTTGGTATATGTACCGTGTATAGATACATATGCATTTAGTAAAAAGCGGTTATTTTAATAATACAAACAGACACTCCAATTTTATTTATTTGTATAGATTTATTATTATGGAAGGTAATATACAACATAAGATCTAAAAATTCTGTGAAAATTTAAGCGTCTACTTGCTACCGTTATTATCGAGCAAAAAATATACGAAAAAAAAACAACTGCATTGTATGCCCCCTTGAACCTCATAACATTTTAATTTTCTTATTTTTTGTAATTCATTTTGTTTTTATTGCGGTAACAGAAATACATAATTTATGAAAATATTAGATTTCTAGCTATCACTATTTATGAGATACAGCCTGGTGACAGACAGACGGACGGACAGACAGACAGACAGACAGACAACGGAGGATTAGTTATCCGTAGGGTCCGTTTTTACCTTTTAGGTACGAAATCCCCTAAAAGATAGAACTAAAATACAGAATAGCTTAAAAATATTCGATATGTTTCTTTAAATTGACACAACTTTATTTCTAAACCGATTCACATGAAACAAACACTTAATGTTATGTGAAACTTACCACAATATAATAGTGAAAACAGCAAATCGAATAAGGCTTTTATGAAATGAGGGTGCACAAACACATAGACAAACAGACATTTTTTCGGGATAAAAAGTACCCAGTGTTGTGCGCCAAAGGTTAAAGTATAATCATACCAAGTTTCATTGTAATCGGACCACTAGATTTTGTGTGATGCTTGAACAAACAGACAGACAGACAGACAGACAGACAAAATTTTTTCTAATCACATATTTGTGTTCGGTATCGATCTAGTAACATCCCCTGGTATTTATTTTTTCAATATTTTCAATGTACAGAACTTACATTTCTGCAGTTTTATTATAAGTATAGATATGATTTTTATTTATATTTTCCTCCTTTTGAAGCTGTTCTTGTTTACAACCTACTGTTAAAAAAACTTCAGTGAGTAAACAAAATAAGGATAAAATCCTTGGTGATACAAATTATAGTTTCCTGTGTCACGATGATACAATCAGGATTCTTTTATTAATGTTTGGCTTAGTGCCAAGATTAAGATATACCTATTAATAAGTACGATAAGATAACATCAAAATCAGTAAGTCACAACCCCGGTATTTAGTACTTCGTTCGTGAAAATAATTATTTCACTGGTTGTAGAGTTCTAGTATAAGGGCTCGAGGGTGTAGGTATCACCGCATTACCTAATCTATCATGCCGCCAAATGGTAGTGTTCAGCACTATCATGTTCCGGTTAGATAGTCAATGTATGTCCCAGTAATAACTATCACAGAGACGTAACGACATAAGTCGCAGGGGTGGTAACGCATCTGCATTTTGATCTCTGATTTTTGTGTAGATGTCTATAAGCTGCATCTATGAGCAGTTATCACTTAACATCCATGTGAACTGCATGTTTGTTTGCCACCATCGTTACATAAAAATATAGTAAATAGTTTTTGTTTTAAAATAGTTTATTTATAAGTAATTTAGCTATTTTCACCGTGTCTAGTAGTTACTTAGAAAGACGTTGTCCGTGTGATGCTTGAGGAACCCGATGAAGATGAAGACTTACTTTGACCAAAAGATCGACTACTAAAAATTGGGGTCAAATTTTACATGTATGAATAGAGTGATGAAGGTAGAAGAAGCCACGGTTCCAAGTAAGGATACAAGATATTTTACTTTATTTGCCGCTAAATTGTAGTGTTCAGCACTATCGTGTTCCGGTCAGGTGGTAATGTACGGCCCTGTAATTTCCGGCACAGAGGCATAACACCTTAAGCCTCAGGAGGGGTAACGCATCTGCATTTTGATCCTGGTCTTTGTATGCGTGTCTATAGGCTGCAGTCATCACTTAACATCAATGTGAAGTGCATGCTTGTTTACCACTTCCATGATATAAAAAAAAAGAAAAAAATATTTGGTGCTCCAAGCTTTCTCTACCACACAATGTTGAATCGAAATAGATACCCAAGCTAATCATATAGAATTTAAAAAATAACGTAACTTCACGCCTATAATCCCCGAAGGGGAAGGCAGAGGTTAATGCATGCATTCAAGCATACATGCAAACACCCATGACTCGCCGGTTACGTTTTGGCCCATGTATCTGTTGCCATCTCCGGGCACATTACCAAACTCCGAGGTACTGGGAAACTTCCAGAAAATGGAAAAATCCCAATAGAACCAGAGATAAAGGATTTTAAACCGCTATCTTTGATAGTCCTCGACCCGGGAATCGAACCCAGGACCCCCAGCGTAGTAGTAGAGGCCTGCTACCACTAGGCTACTGAGGCAGTTTATATTGTAGAATGTAGAATTTAAAAATACTTTTTAAAAATACTGTTGTTAATAGTGACGTCACACCACAAGTGCAATGATCCCTTTGCCTTCAGACGGATTACAATAAAAGTTTTGACGAGATTATTTAAATACAACAGCAAACATTTTAACAGTAACCATATTCACATTAATTAATTCTAATTTTAAACACGATCTTATCTCATACTTATCACCAATTAGGTATTGTATTCTTTAATTTTAGCCGCACAAGTCTCATGCTCTAATAGGTTAAGATCCCACTGCAGAATCATTTCGTTCATTCAGATATGCTGCAAACCTATTTTGTAGGCATATTATATCCACTAGGTTGCCTATCAAAAAATGGCCGCAAGTATTTTTTCATTTTTTTTGGAAATAATTTTTTATTATTTGTTTTTTTAATAAAATATCGTTCACCTCATGGCAATATGTATAAAGACTCTGAAAAATCACATCTGCCGTTGCGCACTTGGCCGAGTCTACGTATTTTCGTTCCGCCCCGATAACTTTTTACGTCCATGACGTAATGTATTAGGTATTTATATATCCAATTAAAGCTTTTTTTTTCTCATTATTATGGTATACGGGAGTCAAAAATTAAATCGGTCGCAAATAAGAGTTGCTGGCTGTTAAAGATAAAATAATTTATATTATTTCGCATTAACACATGCTTGTGAAATATATTTTTTTTTATATTTCACAAGCATGTGTTAATGCGAAATAATATAAAACAATTATTAAGGGTAAAAGCGACTTCTTTACGATATTCAATAAACTGCAAAGTCTATTATATCGGTTGCCTAACTAGCATAGTTGGCAATAGATGGCGCTGCTGCTACCATAAAGCAATGCAATAAATGTGAAGGAAAGATTCGACAAATCGGGCAGGACTTCAGTAGCTCAATTGGAGCGGCTGGACTAGATTCCCAGTAGGCCGCGAGTTCGAGTCTCGCCTGAAGTCAAATTTTTCTTTCCATTTTTCTTTAAAATAAAAATAAAATAATTTAATTAAAAATACTTGCGGCCAAATTCGCATAGGCAACCTAGTGGATATACCTATATTCTCTAGAAACTCTAAATTATAAAGTTGCTTAAAAATTAGGTTTGCAGCATATCTGGATAAACGAAATGATTCTGCAGTGGGATCTTAACCTATAAATGTTCCAAGCGAAAACATTTGTAATGTACTCCTAGTTCGTTTGGTAGTCGACATCTGCTGGGAGCATCACAGAATCCGGCCTGTAACACACGCCCGTGAGTTGTAAGTCCTTGACTTGTCGGCTTTGCACTGCACTCTTCAAGTCCTGAATAAAACATGGGGACCCGAGCAATGTGTACACAGCGTTAGGCAATGGAAAATCTTTGTCGTTCTAAAAATGGTTCCGCTATAAAAGATAGTTCTCTGATTGGTTCGTGAGTTTTCAAGTTATTCGAGCGTTTCGAGAAAATAAATACAATACCCTTGCGTTTTGTATAGCTCATTGTAGCACATAAGACTGCACGTAATCAAAAAAAAGACTAATCTCAATTTAGATTCAATTTACAAAATAATTCCAGATAAATTTGTAAATGTATATAGTTCGCTACGTTTGGCAGTGAACACCTGCTGCGAGCATCACAAAATCCGGCCTGTAACACACGCCCGTGAGTTGTAAGTCCTTGACTTGTCGGCTTTGCACTACACTCTTCAAGTCGTGAATAAAACATGGGGACCCGAGCAATGTGTACACAGCGTTAGGCAATGGAAAATCTTTGTCGTTCTAAAAATGGTTCCGCTATAAAAGATAGTTCTCTGATTGGTTCGTGAGTTTTCAATGAATTTTTAACCGCTCTTGTACCCTTGCTGACTTGTTTTTTTTTTCTTTTATATTTTACACCATTTGAACTATTTGGATCGTTGTGTTTATATTTATATAAGCGTTCCGAAAACGATAAACAAATACAAAAATGTTTCAATATTTTGTTTTAGCATTTAAATTAGACATTATTAGCACGAAAAGTCTTTGTGAAGCTGCGGTTAGATTGACGGACAGACGCGCAGATGGGCGGACATGGTGAGACTATAAGGGTTCCTTGCAGGCTACATAACCCTAACAGCTGATAACCTAGATAATAAGAAATTAAAAAATCTGCATGTATGTACATACTTGAATTAATTAATACTAATTAAAAACACGACCAATACGGTCTCACAATGGTACACACGAAACACTGTGTAGAAAAGCGCAGAATGCATGGTTGTTTAATTTAAAATCTGATGAATTATGGAGAATAATAAACTAGTTACGGGTTTAAAAAACAATGAAGCGTTTTGAGAAAATAAATACAATACACATAAGCACATTAGAACTGTAATTAAAAAAAAGCCTAATCTCAATTTAGTTTCAATTTCCATAAATATTCCAGATAAATTTGTAAATGCATATAGTTTGCTACGTTTGGCAGTGGACACCTGCTGCGAGCATCATAGAATCCGGCCTGTAACACACACGTCCGTGAGTTGGAAGTCCTTGACTTGTCGGCTTTGCACTGCACTCTTGAAATCCTGAATAAAACATGGAGATCCGAGCAATGTGTACACAGTGTTAGGCAATGGAAAATCTTTGTCGTTCTAGAAATGGTTCTGCTATAGACAGTACTATGATAGGTTGGTGAATTGCGAATGGTTTTTTAACTTCTCTTATAGTTTTGCTGACTTGTGTAGGTTCTAGTCTTTAAATGAAACACTAACCATGAAAGAGTAAACTATGAGCGTGTTCACATTAAGGTACAAACATTAAGTACGTAAGAGTGGTAACACAATAACGACTGTACGAATGTTTTTATTTTTTATTTAAATAAATTTAATGCTCGAACTCAAACCCAAAAAATAACAAAATGTTTCTTTTATTAAACAGTTAAAGACACAGAGAATGAAATAGCATGACAATAGAACGCCGATCGGAAAAGGAAGTCAGTGGGCAAGGTTCGTGCAAAGCGCGATTTCGGAACAATGCTTTGGCTGTGTGACGAGACAATAAAGCGGGATCGCGAGTCCGGTGAGCTTCGCCGCACACCACGCCTCTGGCATGAAGGATCAGCTATTTAATCGCCATGTATTCTGGCATATTGAAAGTCATATTGTTAGTATACGGTGACATGATTTTTAACCGACTTCCAAAAAAAGGAGGAGGTTCTCAATTCATCCGAATCTTTTTTTTTTATGTTTGTTCACCGATAATTTGAAAACGCCTGTACCGATTTGGATAGAATTGGTTTTGTTTGAAAGGGTGTGCCTCACAGTTGGGCCCATTGTCACCATGATAAGATGTGATGATGGGATCCTGGAGAAATCGAGGGAACTCTTCAAATTTCATAGCACACATGAAAGGTTTTCGATATTATATAATGTGCCGTGTGTTTGCTTTCGGAAGGCACAATTTGATGAAGTGGAACTGATGATGAAGACTATATATGGTACCTTCTTAGTTGAAATACCTACTTTTACTGTAGCAATACTAATATTAGTTACACGTTTGTTTAAAACATTGTTATTATAAACCGCGATTGTTCGAAAACACCTTTGCCGTGTTGTGGCAATATGATATTTATGCGTGTGTTGTATGTGTGTAGCAGGACGATGATTATAATAAAACTAATATCTCTCTGGCGGTGCTGTATATTGGCTAAGTATAATAGACCGGCGGTTACACTCTGTTCAAGACTATGTTCGGATAGCGACTCTGAGCGACTGTGGTTACAAGGGTTTCTTATCGGTGCCAAGTTTAATAAAAAAATTTAGAGCCTTTCACTGCCTTTCAAATAGCCGCATTTGATAACTTAACGTAGTAGGTACCTACTGCAACAACACAATATTAGTCTTAACGCGCGGGCCGCACTATTGGCTTGGCACCGACTTCAAACCTATGAGTAGGTAGGTACGTAGCCCATATTAAAGTAATTGTCTTATTATAATTAATACATAGGTTACGTGTTTATTCCCATAAAATGAAATTATCTAAATAAGTTTATTTTTCGCTATTTAGTGTTTTTTGACTATTCAGTTTTTAATTTTTTTGAAGGCGGTTTTATTTTTAATTTTAAAATAATATATTATTGTCCTGTACACATATTAGGTAACTAACTAACTAATTTAATTGTTTTTTTGATAATAGGGCGAAGTATAGATGTCCATACAAGATTTCTGATTCACACAGTTATTAAATCTCTTAGACCATCATTCAAATACCCACAGGCAGGTTACCTACCCAAAAACACAAACAAAACGCACACATACACACACACACACACACAATTCACCCTTCTTCGTAAAATTTTTGATTACATTTAGGTTGGTATATCTACTTTATGTCATATTTTGATGACAAAATGATTTTAACTAAGTTATAACTCGGAGAAGCCACTAATTCCCGAAATACAGCGTAGAATAATCCGGGAATCTCCATAGATTCCCGAACTATTACTTTTATTATTCCGTATATAATGTATATATATAGTCCCATTATATTCTGTTCGGGGTTTGTCTGTGTCTGTATTAACTATTGATGCAGCCAGAGAGAGGTCCCGCCGAATATAACCCATTACAAAGTAGGTCAAAATTCTCGAAAGGGCCTCTACGTGTTGGACCCCCCATGTCCCCGCGCAAGCCTGACAAAGGTCCGGGGTTCAAATTGGACCCCGTGCTGACGAGAGATATATAATATAATGTTTCGTATTATTTAACATGCCCTGTAAAAATATATAGCACATTTTATGATATCGTTTAAGATGTCTTTAGAAATCAAAATGTATAATTTACTCAGCGAGAAAGGCGTGCGAATGAAATAGAATTCAACAATAGAACGTCGATCGGAAAGGAAACTCCGTGGACAAGATTCGTGAAAAGCGCAATTTCGGAACAATGCTCGGGCTATGTGTGGCGAGACAATAAAGAAGGTGATCGCGAGGCGGGTGCGTTTCGCCGCACATTACGCTTCTGGAATGAGGAATCAGCATATGCGCTGTGTCGTCGATAGGATTACATCCATTTAAACACTATGCAGATGTTGGCATATTGAACGTTATTTTGTTAACATTTAGATGTGTTATTTCATATTTTTATTTCACAAGCATGTGTTAATGCGAAATAATATAAAAACAATTATTTCATATTATTGTCATGTAAACACATGTACCTACCTAACACAGTTGATGCTATAAAATTATGATAAAAAAAAAAAAACTATTTTTAACATAAGCAGGCAGAGAACCAAGTAACTACGAATGAAAAAGCATTTGATAAAATGAATACGACGATCGTAAAAGGAAGTCCGTGGGCAAGTTTTGTGAAAAACGCGATTTCGGAACAATACGGCAGCTATGTGTAACGAGACACAAGAATCACGAGTCCGGAAAGGCTCGTTGCGCACCACACCTCTGTAAAACTAGATTCATATTGTTCTGTCGGATGTGTCGTGGTCGTGGCACGACAGAACGTTATCACGTTCATAGATTCATTATGACTAGATGCACATTAGTGTCGCATTGTGTTCTGGTGGAGACATTATGAATATATGTATGAAACCGACAGCGCTCTTTTGCGTCGATATTAATTATTATTTTTTTATGTAATGTACGTCACAGAGAAATAGAGAGAGCTATGCATCCGAGCATAGCTCTCTTAAGCATAGATTTCTCTGCGAGATCGAATGAGGAGATCTGCATTAGAATCAAAGTTACCGACATAGCTGGTGAGCTATATCGGAAACTTTGGTTCTCATTCATTTGAGTCCCTTGAGTCTTGCTATTCGGTGGAATAGCGTCAATCACAGATCACCTCCAATAGATACCGCATTCAGGGCAACCGACGCTTACAACACATAAGTGCATTTTGCTAGCATAGAACGAAATGCTCCAAATCGCGACGTTGCCTGGCAACCAATCACAGCGCTCTAGTTACCTCTCCCGCAACCCCCGCATACCTCAAAGAACGGTGAACACAAATCCGAGCAAATATTCACTAATGCGGTATCTATTGGAGGTGATTTATGGCGTCAATAATCCTTAAGTAGAAGGGCGTATATTAGCCCCTACTTGGAACACGATAGTACTAGAAGTTACCATTGCGTGACAGGAAAAATAGGTGGCGCAATAGTGTCTGTCCTAAAAAACGTGTGATTATTGTAAGACCTCGATAAATACGATAAGTGAAATGTATTTCAAAGTATCGATTCAGTAGTTCGAGGCTATGTACTCGTTACTAAGTAAACATACAAGGTTTGCTACATCTACCTATAGTAGCTTAATTTAATTTCAAGTTGTACCGACCTTGCTTCACCAATATGAAAACAATAGCTTCGTTAAGTTTTCAGCTCTTTGTGTTCCGTTATTGTAATTGTTGGAATAAAATTCAATGAATTGAAAATATTGTGAGAAGTAAGTATAATACGGTGGAATATTATTACACTGACACTGTTTTTTCCCCGAGCTCCAAGTTATTTTACCTCTGTGATATTTATAATGGCATTATTCAGTACCTTACAACGATAACAAGATAATGAGGAATAGTTCAATTTGCCAAGACTGACCTGACTGACCTACCATGACCAAATAGGTCGAGTTCTGTCTGATGGTGGGGTCAAAAGTATTAGGAATCGGCGTGCATGTATGAAGAGGATGATGAAGGTAGACGAGGCACGAGAGGTTTGTCAGGACCGGGATATCTGGCACTACACTCTCTACCTACCCCGTTAGGGACCTGGCGTGAAGATACATATATAGTTTAATTTGCAGATAGACAATATAAATTAGCCTAGAGATAGAGCTCAAACAGTAGAACTCTAGCACCAGTAAAAAATATACCCGTACTGATATTCAATTCTAAACAAAGCAGAAACATTGTTTTTAATCTGCCAATCAGTTTTTGCGATTGATAGGAGTCAATCTTATTTGTTCGTATCTATACTTATAATAAAACTGTAGAAGTGTAAATTCTGTACATTGAAAATATTGAAAAAATAAATACCAGGGGATGTTACTAGATCGATACCGAATACAAATAAATACCTATGTGATTAGAAAAAATTTTGTCTGTCTGTCTGTCTGTCTGTTTGTTCAAGCATCACACAAAATCTACCAGTCCGATTACGATGAAACTTGGTATACTTATACTTTAACCTTTGGCGCATAACACTGAGTATTTTATCCCGGAAAATGTCTGTTTGTCTATGTGTTTGTGCACGCTTATTTCAGAAACAGCTTATTCGATTTGTGGTTTTTACTTATATATCGTGGTAAGTTCAATTAATATTTACTGTTTGTTTCATGTCAATCGGTTCAGAAGAAAAAGTTACGACAGTTAAAAGAATTGTATCGAATATTTTTAAGCTATTCTGTATCTTAGTTTTATCTTTTAGGGGGTTTCGTACCTAAAAGGTAAAAACGGACCCTACGGATTACTAATCCACCGCTGTCTGTCTGTCTGTCCGTCCGTCCGTCTGACGGTTACAGTGGTGGTGATGATGGTGGAGGTGGTGACGATGGTGGTGATGGTGGTGGTGGTGTTGGTGGCATTGGTGGTTAAAAATGCACAACGTTAATATTCAATTTTTCACTTTTACCGGCTCTTACGGAGTGCATATTTATTATGTATAGATCTATCTTTCATTCTCTGTCAGTAGCACTAATTGACTGAAACTTTACAAAACTTAATAATAATTGTCTATAAAAAAATATTATGTATAGAAGTTTAAAATGGCCTTTTCGAAACACATAATAAGCAATTTTTTGCAATCCTAGCAACCTGTATGCTTTTATCCCCGATGGCCATACGTCTAATATCGTGTACAGAGAAGCACACTGTAAAGTAAATTTTTTAGCTACCCAAAAATATTATCCGAAAGCGCTGCCCAAAGACCCAAAGTCACTATTCCACGCGAACAAAGTCGCAGGCACTGCTAGTATGGAAATATAAAAAACAAAGAAACTTTACCTCTTTCTATCATTAAAGAATAGATATATGTATTATTGAAGTATTTAAATTAATAATTTTAATATTTAATTTTAAGTTGTTCTATTTTCATTGGCTTTGTAAAAGCTAAACGAAATTCGCGAAACTCATATAATAACTGCCGTAGTAGCGTAGTGGTAGCAGGCCACTACTACTGGGGATCCTGGGTTCGATTCCCGGGTCGGGGACTATCAGAGATAACGGTTTAAAATCCTTTATTTGGTTCTATTGGGATTTTTCAATTTTATGGAAGTTTCCTTGTACCTCGGAGTTTGGAAATGTGCCCGGAGATGGCAGCAGGTTCGCCATCTGTTACATGGGCCAAAACCTAACCGGCGAGTAGTGGGTGTTTGCATGTATGATTGAATGCATGCATTTACCTCTGCCTGCCCCTTCGAGAATTACAGGCGTGAAGTTACGTTTTTATATAAAATTTAAGTGTTGCTATTTGCAATAACCATTTCCTTTATAAATAATATTTTAAATTAAACAAGATTTTCTGCACGAGATCTGCGCCAACACCGTGGTTTGCTCCCTCAGGTTTAAGTGTGAAATTGCGACGCAATCTTGATCACGAGTTCAGTGCGGTACAACTGTTTCGTTTTTTTTCCTTCAATATTTTGTTAAGGTTGTAAGCGAGATAGGTGGAAAATTTCCAAGGGAATATGTGAAATTGAGGGAAATGTGTAGTAGAATATTTTGCGTTACACGTGAAAAGGTGAATAAAGTTTTTTGCGACTGCAACGAAGCAAAGAAATGGTAGTAGAATGTCCAAATGAATAAATACATTTTCACTGATATGTTCCATTATGATTCCATAGACTAATTAAGATGAAATTGATGAGATGAGATGATGAGATTTGAAATTGAACCATAGCCTCAAAATTGTATAACACCATTATTTTAAATCTCGAACATGACTCATATTTCTATATGATTAATATTTTGTACAAAATGGAACAATTTATTGGTCTAAATAATTTGAACATTCATCGCATTATTTTACACGATCATTCAGAGAATGGATATCACGCTATTTCAAATGGCAGAGGACTAATGGCTTTTATAATGCTTAATGCCTATATTATATCAGGGAATTCACTCAGGTTATCCGTAATTATATTTTGATATGGTAATATTATATGTATATATAAATCTTAGTCTCTATTACTGAATCTTAGTCCTAGTAGCATAAAGATGACAATTTCACCAAATAATGGTTTATTAATCTAGACTTTACTTACTAGGTATTTCGGGTATCCTTTGTAATCTGATCAATGGCCATAAGGGATACGAGCTTGCATTTCAGCTCACGACAGCTCAGACACGGCAAACTTTGACATATTTTCTGATGTGAAACATCTATTGGCGCGGGTTTATACCGGATTGTTGGCGTGGCGACGCTTGCCGTGGCGACGGGTGGCCACGCTATACTAAGGTCTTTAATTATCGTCTATGTGTGTGTGTGTACGGTATGTTTTTTTTTGACGCATTTATTTCTTTTACGACAACAATATTTTACATCTGTCAGGCGGCCCGTGACGGTTCATTTTTTTGTATCTTCACCCCGATTCCACAAATAGTTAAATATCTCATTTATGCAACCCAAATCCGTAGATTCAAGGATGTTTTAATTTTTCATTAAAATTCAGTGAAATTTTTTATAAACAATAAGAATAGTGAATTAATGATTTTAGCACGTTTCACTGAGAAGGGTGGAAGAGTGATCCGGGTCCGGAGTTTAAAAGCACAGAACAAAGACCAGTTCAATTAACGGCCCGTAGTGATTGTGTAATTAATTACAAATCGTTTGATAATGGACTTTTATAAATATCGGGGTTACTTAACATGGTTAACATGTCGCTTTGAAAGTAGGAGCGGTTATATGTATATGGTTATAATAGGTTGGGGAAAAAGTCTTTTCGCATTATAGTATCTATGAACTTGTAATAAAATCTCTTTGGCTGTAGTATTTGTATCTGGCTGGTTTTGGTATCATTGAAAGTTAAAATTTTAAAGAACATAATTCCAAATTAGGCAAATGTGTGATTTTCATTTGTTTTTCGTACTGTCAAGATGAGTGAATCTAATGAAGAAATTCGATACATTTTAAAATTTTACTACAAAAAGGTAAAAATGCAACGCAAGCCGCGAAAAAAATTTGCGATGTTTATGGACCTAGTGCAGTGTCTGTGAGAGTAGCACAAATTTGGTTTATGCGTTTTCAATCCGGAAATTTTGATGTCAAAGATGCACCTCACTCTGGTCGCCCTATTACGGATAAAATGGATGCCATTTTTGAAAAAGTGGAGCAAGATCGACATATCAGTAGTTACGACGTAGCTGAAGAACTGAGAATTGATCACAAAATTGTTTTGGCGCATTTGAAAAAAGCTGGGTACAATAAAAAGCTCGATAATTGGGTACCTCACGAGCTAACTGAAAGAAACCTAATGAACCGTGTACTCATTTGTGATTCTTTATTACGACGTAATGAAACCGAATCATTTGATTTTGAAGAAGCTGATAACTGGTGATGATAAGTGGATCACGTACGACAAGAACGTGCGAAAAGGTCGTGGTCAAAGGCCAGTCAGACTTCACAGACTGTGGCGAAACCCGGGTTAACCCGCAATAAGGTGATGTTGTGTGTGTGGTGGGATTGAAAGGGCATTATTCATTATGAGATATTACCACCAGGCAGGACTATCGATTCTGAACTCTACTGCGAACAACTGATGAGATTAAAGCAAGAAGTTGAGAGAAAGCGGCCGGAATTGATCAACAGAAGAGGTGTGGTGTTTCATCATGATAACGCTAGACCTCAAATATCTTTAGCCACTCAGCAAAAATGAAGAGAGTTTGGCTGGGAGGTGTTAATGCATCCGCCGTATAGTCCTGACCTTGCACCTTCAGATTTCCACCTGTTTCGGTCTCTTCAGAATTCTTTATGCAATGTTAGGTCAACATCACGAGAGGACTGCCAAATCCACTTGTCGCGGTATTTTGATGAGAAGTCCCAAAATTTTTATAACAATGGGATCATGTCCCTACCTACAAGATGGCAAAAGGTTATCGAACAAAATGGTACATACATACTTTAGTTAAATTTAAGTAAACTATATTAAAAAATGTTTTGAATTATCTTAAAAAATGCGAAGAAACTTTTTCCCCAACCTATATGTATGTACCTGGAAGGAGAAATAAAATTTGTTAGAGCAATAAGAACGTAAAAAAAGGATAACAATGAAGACATTGCTCGCTATTGATGGCGTTCCAGCGATGAAGATCTCAAGGCTATAGGCACGATATTATCAAGCTATCGCTAAATGATTTGCTGTCTTCATTTCTGGTAAAGAGGCAGTAACTACATATATATTTTATACGCGTCAGGCAAGCTAAATTATTATTGATTTACTAAGGGAATCTTAAATTGTATCAATTCAGCCTAGTGATATGAATATTGTGAAAAAAGCGAAGTGAGAAATACAATGTTCATTAACAGAAAAAACGATTTTATCAAGTTCCATGCAGGCAAATTGAAGGCTTAATCTCTAATCGAACAAAGGCACCAAAATCAATAAAGCGCCGACATGAGACTGAAATTAATTACTCATCGGCTGAAGATAAAATTTTAATCTATATTATTTTCATAAGTATTTACTCAGATACTTATAAAAAAATTGTCAGAAACCTTAAATGATGGGCTTTTAATGATTACCCAAAGTTTATTAGTCATGGATATGATATGAATGGCGTAGTATCTAATGTATTGTACAGTGGAAATCTTGTATCAATCCAGACTAACGACGAAAATATTGAGAAAAAAGTGGAATGAGACTTACCGGCTGAAGATAGAATTTGAATATTCATATAATATATTATTTTGTGTGAGTATTTGAATAGATAGATACTCACAAAAAATAATAGGTGATAAAGTTGAAAAAAAGGAATGTCAATCCCGGATCTTTACGAAACTAATAAAAATGAGTGGAGTCCATTCTGAAGAATGTGACAAAGTTAGGTAGCTCGTCAACAGCCCCGAGAAGTTATTTCGCGACAACAGTTGCCATCTGCCAAATCAAAAAGCCTGACTCTACTTTGATAAGACCGGACTTTTTGCGATAAAAGCCGGATAGTATCTCATTTATAGTCATAATACTCTTATTTAAATCACTCATATGTATGTTGCAGAGGCCAAGACTCTCTTACCTGGACCAAAAAGTTCGAAACATAATTATTTGGCCGGACACGACCCAAAAAGCCAACCGGCCACAGCTGGCAACCCTAGTCTGGATTTTTGGTCCGCGGACAAATGTATGCTTGAATTTACTTCGTAGATCCAGCAAAATGTTCAAGCAAATTTTTGGATAAATCAAAGATCTTGCTAAATTATGAAATCTTAACGCTCCATTTAAAATTGAATTAACTCGAGATGTATGGTTTTATCGCTCAGTTTGGAATGGATTCATTTGAATTTCACTTGAAAATAAATTTATTTGACGTGTTCTACAGTAAGTTTCCATAACATTTAATTTAATTTTACTGGTGGTAGAGTTCCAGTGTAGGAGGTCGGGAGCGTAGGCAGAGAATATATAATAATACTAGGTATAGAATGGACACTTTGACGTCCCGCCCGATTTCCCCGCCTCACACAACCTCCTCCCCTTTTATGGCAGGAGTGCCCGCGGTGTCGCGTAGGCACCACCGTATTACCTAATATATATGCCGCCAAATATAACACAACCATGTATATATTATATACCAAATATTAAACAACCTTGTTTATACAATAACACTGTTTTCCGAAGGGTGTAAAACAGGTTTATTAAACTTTAGTTCAGGCTCCAGTCTCAACAATAACATCACATACGACTGTCTGTTGATGTTGTATTGAATTGTATACCAACATTGTTGTTGACCTTATTGTGGAGAAATAAATTTATTTTATTATTTATTATTTTTAAATGGTAGTGTTCAGCACTATCATATTCCGGTTAGACGGTAATGTATGGCTATCAGAATTAACTATTTACAGAGAGAGAGGTGGCAACGCATCTGCCTCTGACCTCTGGTCTTTGTCTAAGTGTCTATAGGCTACATTCATCACATAACATTAATGTAAACTGCATACTTGATTGCCACCTTCATAATATAAAAAAAATATTGAAATTTTAATATAGACAGAAGCAAAATTTAAATAAATTGTTTTTTTATAATATTGCTATCCCATAATTTATATTAGTATTTAGTAAATAATTTTTATGTTCCTGAACCCCAGAATGGGAGTCCTTTTGCTATGTTGTAACTGAAAACAGTTAATCATCATAAAAAAAACTAATGATTTTTGATTTTTTGATACCTACATGAATAGTTTTGGAACCATACCAAACATCGCATGAGTTAGATATATTAATCATTGGTTTTAGAATACATGTGAACAGTTGACTACGATTAGATTTATCGTTTGTGGTAAGTTTGTGAACTTCTGTGTAATAATTCATCGCGAATATGACGTTGGAAACTTGGACAGTATTTAAAATCGGTACAAAATATTATACAAAAGGCTACGTGCTAATCTGGTGTTAACACTTCTGTTATTTCAGGGAATGAGTTAATGTAGCGTGACCTGTTATCTAGTGCCGTTTGTGAATACAAATTATAATAAACTAGTCACCACCCGCGGCTTTGCACTTGCATAATTTATTTAAAGTCCGTCAATAGAGTTCAAACAATCTTTATAGCGTGTACGACGACTCTGTATTTATTGGTACAAAGGCAAAAATATTTTAGCCCCCAGGCGCATCAGCATCGAGACCTTTGCTTTTGGTGGAGATGTTTATAGGCTGTAGTATTCACTTCACATCGATGGTACTGTAGTGTCACATTAGGAGGCTCAGCAGCAATATAAATATTATTTAGTGTTATAATATAAACATCCAGACGCCACAAGCTTAGCGGTGGCGCATCCCTACACCTTAGTGCCGCGCACTCGCACCTCAACCCGCCTAAAGTAACCGCAAAAATGTAACTCAGTTAATTCAGCATTATATGGTGATCACCAACATGGACCTATCATTTCAATCCATCCTCAACAAATGAACAGGCATCCTTCAATAATAGTCACCATACAAGACCGCCAAAGCACCTTCCTATCTTACCTTAGACTAGAACCGAGTCAATAAAAAAAAACCACATACAGGCGAATTGAGAACCTCCTCCTTTTTGAAGTCGGTTAAAAATTGACGGATGTCGGCACAAACGTGTGAAATATTTACACGATAAATATTGATTTATACGTCAAGTCACGAAAATAATCTTCTAAATAATATATTAGGTTGGGGAAAAAGTTTCTTCGCATTTTTTAAGATAATTCAAAACATTTTTGAATGTAGTTTATTTAAATTTAACTAAAGTATGTATGTACCATTTTGTTCGATAACCTTTTGCCATCTTGTAGCTAGGGACATGATCCCATTGCTATAAAAATTTTGGGACTTCTCATCAAAATACCGCGACAAGTGGATTTGGCAGTCCTCTCGTGATGTTGGGCCTCGAGTTTTTGCTCTAGTTGGTTTGTTTTTATTTCAATGCGGTTGAATTTCTCGTCAATATTTCTATTTATCGATTTTTTAAATTTTCTTCCATATCCTTAATGTCTCTCTTCTTTTGAGCTAAATCGCATTGTAATATATATAGGTCAAACACCTGGCATATATGGGGTGGGTTTCATTGTTAATAAGTCCCACAAGAAAAACATTACATCTTTTAAAGGCTTATCAGATCGTGTGGCTCTACTACAGCTTCATATTAACAACTTTGAAATAAGCATACTGCAATGTTATGATCCAACAGAATCAGCAAGTAAAAATGAAATTGAACTTTTTTACTCTTCTGTGAACAAAGCAATTAAGATGGCAAGCAAAAACCTAATAATAATGTGTGATTTCAATGCCAAAATTGGACAGCCGAGACCAGAGGAAAATCTAGTAATGGGAAAATATGGATACGGCACCAGGAATAGTAGAGGCGTTAGACTCATAGAATTTGCGTACGTAAATAATTTGGCAATTTTAAACACTTATTTTAATAAGAAAAATAGTAGACGATATGTTCTTAGGTTTTCGCGAGCTACACTCATTGAAATAAAACTATTTTTACGGATTTATCTCGCGTATATTAAACTAAAATGATTTTTAAAATCAACCCGACGTTTCGGTCGCTTTTCAGCTTCCGTGGTCCCGGGCAGACTGAGGTGACATTTGTCTGACAGAAGTTTGAAAAATTATATGTAGCTACCTCCATCGATTTCGTAAACGCCTTGCGTAGCGTTCAGGATTAACACAATAATTACTTATGGTATCTTGAGGTCTTGCAGACTGCTGCGGCTGGGATTTAATCTTGCTAAGTATGGGATCCCATGATGTTGATAATCGCCATCCATCTTCTCTATTGAAATTTGGATGTTTTTTAATTTCAATAGCCTCGCGTACCATTCGTGGAATGGGTTTGTGTTCTCTAGCGAGTATTTGAATTTTATCAAACCGGATGTAATGGTTTGGCTTATCCGCTATGTGTTCACAGACTGCAGACCTCCCTGTTCTTCGGTTTTTGACATCAGCAATGTGCTCTTTAACGCGGGTGGATACAGCTCTCTTCGTTTGACCAATATATGAGAGTCCACAATCACAATCTAATTTATAAATGCCAGAATTTTGTAATGGAATATTACTTTTAATGGGTCTTAAATACTGATGAATCTTTTTATATGGTTTGAAAACTGTTTTAATGGAATTCTTTTTTAAAATGTTGCTGATTTTATCTGTGACACCCTTAACGTAAGGTAGTATGGCTGGTTGTCGTTCTACTGTAGGTGGTTTCACGCGGCCTCTGTGATGTCAAAAACCGAAGAACAGGGAGGTCTGCAGTCTGTGAACACATAGCGGATAAGCCAAACCATTACATCCGGTTTGATAAAATTCAAATACTCGCTAGAGAACACAAACCCATTCCACGAATGGTACGCGAGGCTATTGAAATTAAAAAACACCCAAATTTCAATAGAGAAGATGGATGGCGATTATCAACATCATGGGATCCCATACTTAGCAAGATTAAATCCCAGCCGCAGCAGTCTGCAAGACCTCAAGATACCATAAGTAATTATTGTGTTAATCCTGAACGCTACGCAAGGCGTTTACGAAATCGATGGAGGTAGCTACATATAATTTTTCAAACTTCTGTCAGACAAATGTCACCTCAGTCTGCCCGGGACCACGGAAGCTGAAAAGCGACCGAAACGTCGGGTTGATTTTAAAAATCATTTTAGTTTAATATACGCGAGATAAATCCGTAAAAATAGTTTTATTTCAAAAAATAGTAGACGACGGACTTGGATGTCACCAAACGGTAAAGTCAAAAACGAAATAGACTACATACTAACAAATCTCCACAGAAATATACACGACATACAAGTGGTTAATGTCCAATATCCTAGCGATCATAGATTACTGAGAGCGACCCTATGCTTGCAGTCATCAAAAAAGAGTCGGAAAACCTATGCAAATAATTCAAAAAGCATCTTAAAAACTGAAAAAGAAATACAAATATACAAAGGTTTACTCCATCACGATACTGAAAATATGATTATTGGGCAGGAAGAAAGGTACTCAGTGCAACAACTTTATGATACGTAAAATTATTGCTACAATAGAAAATTGCCTAAGAAAAGCTCACGAATCTTCACGACATGATAATACTTCTGTTATATTAATTCGTACTAGACAATTAAAAACAAGACGACAAGATTTACAAAAAATTAAACCCAAAACACGTAGTATGAAAAATGAATTAAAAGCTCTCTATAAGCTCATAAGCAAATATATCCGCTCTGACTACAATACCCATCGTTTTTAAACTATCGAAAAACATTTAAAGCTATCTGAAAGCTTAAAAAAAGCGCATAAAGAGTTGAGGACTCATAATAAATAGATAGAAGAAATTAAAAATTCTAATAATACAACTTCCAATCGAAATGAAATTATAGAAATAGCAACGAATTTTTATTTAAATTTATATAAATGCGAAAATCAATATCAATCACTTAATTTAATACTACCGAAAGAAAATCCGTTGGAAATTCAAACCATTAGCAAAACGGAGGTAATAAGTGGAATAGATTAGAATAATTTATAGAGTGTAGGTAACAAACTTATTGGTCGGTAGTTACTGATATCATTCGGATCTCCCTTTTTATACAACAAAATAATGTTGGATTCAGACCATTGTGTTGGTGTAGTTGTTGTTTTTAACACCAAGTTAAAAAGGTGTGATAGAGGGAGCGCTAGGTACGGACATGCAAATTTCAGGGCTTCGTTGGTTATTTTATCGGGTCCTGGGCTTTTGTCCAACTTTAATTTAGCTAAAATTAAAGTTGGACAAAAGCCCAGGACGAATAAGTTTGTTACCTACACTCTATAAATTATTCTAATCTATTCTAGAAAAGAGAATTAGAAGTACTATTGATTAACACCAACCTAGAGAACAAGCAGGATTTAGGAGTGGTTTTTCTACTGTGGATCATATTCCATCGAAATGCTCATAGAAAAGTCCAAGAGTTCAATAAGCCGCTCTACCTCGCGTTTATTGATTACCAAAAAGCTTTTGATACTATATATCACCACTCAATATGGGAATGTATGTTTGCGCAAGGTGTAGAAACCACCTATATACAAGTACTGCAATATCTATACCAAAATTGTAACAGTAAAATAAAATTGGAAACTATTGGACCACCTATACCAATTAGAAGAGGAGTAAGATAAGGAGATCCTGTCTCTCCGACAATTTTTATCGCAGTGTTACAATGAGTCATTGACAAATTAAATTGGAAGGGAGTGGGCTTAAATATTAACAATCAGTACATTAGCCATTTAAGATTTGCGGACGATATTGTTCTGCTGTCTGAAAATACAAGAGAGTAACAGGCAATGATAAACGCTCTACATGCAGAAAGTCAACAGGTCGGTTTGGTAATAAACCGTAGTAAAACCAATATTCTGACAAATAACACCAAAAATAAAGTACACCTAGATAATGCAGAACTTGAGTACGTCGACAATTTTATCTACCTGGGCAAACAAATTTCATTTGCAAAACAAAGTAATGAATATGAAATAGAAAGAAGAGTTTCCAATGCTTGGAAAAAGTTTTGGGGATTAAAAGAAGTCTTAAAAAGCGATATGTCGATTAAAATAAAACAGAATGTCTTGAATACCTGTATACTCCCTTCATTAACTTACGCGAGCCAAACCTGGAAGTTCACATATCGCAATAAAAGAAAAATTAAATCATGTCAAAGGAGTACGGAGAGAAGTATTTTAAAGATTAAAAAAAATCAAAAGATCTCTCATACCATTATTAGAAAAAAGACAAATGTTACTGATGCTCTATGTCACAGTAAAAAAATAAAGTGGCGTTGGGCGGGCCACATAGCTCGGCTGACAGACGATCGATGGACACATATACTCACATCTTGGAAAGGCCCACCAGGTACTAGAAAAAGGGGCAGACCTAATGCCCGATGGGCAGATGATATAATTCAGGTGGCTGGTAAAGAGCGTATGAGTACAGCTAAGAATAGTCATACTTGGAAATCACTAGAGGAGGCCTTCACCTTCGAGTAGCGAGGGGTTCTTACTAGCGTAGAAAGATTATTATAAAAATTTAATATTTGTGTTAAAAAAAAATAGTAACAGATAGTAATGTTTTTCTAATTAAGTTTGTTTTTTGTAGATGTTTTTTTAGTAAGAAATATAAGGCTTTTTTATTTTATTTTTATTTTTTATTTTATTTATTATTTATTTATATATATCATGTTATTTTTACATTCATTCTGGAAAAAATAGGTCTAGCATTAATAAATGAAAATACGTATACATAGTTACCTATTTTCATTTATCTCACTTTCCTTTTATATTAAAAAAAAAACAAAAAGAGTGTTTACAACTCTTCAATCTCTTCTGTAACTGTAGTCGGTCAAGAATAAATCGTGTTATAAAAATCCGTAAACTGTATGATGGTTCCAACTTTTTGATGTCAGTCACTTTTTTAGGATTCCGTACCTAAAAGGTTAAAACGGGACCCTATTACTAAGCTTCTGCTGTCTGTCTGTCTGTCAATCTGTCCGTCCGTCAGTTCGTCTGTCAGTATGTCACTAGGCAGTATCTCATAAGCCGTGATAGCTAGAAAGCTGAAATTTTCACAAATTATGTATTTCCGTTGCCGCTTTACATAGAGCAGACACACAGATGCCACCGGCCACGACGGACCGGAGGGGAGGAGCCATATGCAGGCTTTGCAAGCTCAAATGGTCATACGCGTATAATAAAAACTAGTTGCAGCCAGACTGCTCATTAGACTAAATCTAGCTGTGCGACTGAACTGACGTCCTGATTAATACCGATTTGCTCTGTTTCTTTGCTGTAAAAAGAAATCTGCCCCATCAAGTTTACAAAAAGATAGCGTTACCTTTCAAGTGTACATTTTATTCACAAAATTGTTATTTTATTCTTGAAAACATAAAAATAAGATAATATCGCTCGTGTTGTTTTGGACTGATGTAAACAACACAGACTGATAGATGTACCATATACAATACGCGGATCGGTCGAGCGACTGATCCGAGTTTGTTTCCGAGAAGCCGCTGTCTCCGAGATGTTATGTGTGTGAAATTATTTATGTATTTTGTTAAAGACAAGTTGTGAGTTTCGTAATGATAGACGATTTTTGTTGTGCGTGTGTGCGTCAATTCCCCCAAAATCAAATTCCCCCCCGCAAAAAATGACAGACTGTTTTGCATCGGTAAGAAATGCTATGGCTTCTTCCCTATGCCGCTACTACAACAAATACAAAAAATAAAAATATTAAGGGGGATGGGTGCCCATACAATAAACGAGTTTATTTTGTATTTTTGTATGTTAAGAAGTGGCAAACAAGCATACAGTTTACATTGATGGTAAATAATACTGTAGCCTTTAAACATCTACATGAGACTGTAGGTTTCAATGCAAAGGCGTTGCCACTCCTGAGGTCTAAGGTATTATGCCTGTGGGCCGGAAATTATAAGGCCGTACATTACCACCTGACCGGAACACGATAGTGCTGAACACTACCATTTAGCGGCAAGTAGATTAGGTAATGCGGTCGTGCCTACGCCCGCGAGCTTCGTCACTGGAGCTCTGCCACCAGTTTAAGAATTTGTATTGTTCAGTATTGTTGCTCAATATTGATAACAGTAAGAATGATGTCAAAATGATTTCAAAGAACTTTTTTTTGTAAGTAACAGGCCATCGGTGTCTTGTTTTTGTACAATATTGACATAATTATAAATTATAATAAATCCTGATTCTGATTCCGAATCAAATATTTTTACTTTAAACAAATTAGCTCACCATAATTAATTTACAAGGATTTCCAAAAACCCGGCCCTGTATTAGAGAATTACCTTAAATTTAGCATCAGTTCAATTTGACATTAGCATCAGTTCGTGAATGGGGAAATCTAGTTGGCGTAAATCGTTTGGAGTGACGCCACAGTCTTATGACAAAAGTTTTACGAAAAATTGACCGTCAATGTGGGCTATAAGGTTTTAACTCTAGTCGTAACGAATGAAATAATACATTTGTGGAAAATGAAACCTCGATTTGAATTCGTCTTATAACGTAAAAGTATATTTTTTAATCATAAAAACGTAAAAAAGAAACAATATTACTGACAAGTTTATTTAGCGACTGAGAATATTCAAGCGCGCTTTTAAGCTACCCAGACTACGAAAGCTTTCTCTGTCCATTAACTTATTCCCAGATGTAGTAGATGCCTTGATCCCAAATGACGGACTCATCTCACTCCGGATATTAAAATATGAGATGGACTTTTATGAGACTAATATCATTACTCCCAGCGTGTATTCATTAAATACTGAATTCATTATGGTTTAGAATTGGAAATTGTTAATTCTCAGTCAAAGCTGAGACGAGACGGTTTAAATTGGTCTTGGGACATCAAACGAAAAAAGATAACTTGCATATGACGACGTTAATTTATTTAGTTTGATCTACCTCTTAAAATATTTATGACTAGCTGTGCATTTGACTTCGTTTGCGTAGAATTTAACAAAAAAGTTATTGGTATATTTTATCTTTCGTAAAAACACAAGCGAATGAATTTTAGAAACAATGCTACCGAAGGGACTGTGGTAAAGTGGGTAAAGCGGCTGGACTGGTTATGTTGAGGTCGCAGGTTCAATACCTGCTGGAAGTCAAATTTTTCTATCCAAAAAAGTTATTGGCCAAAGTCGCGGTCTAAAATAAAAGTAACGTAAGTTACTCTTTATAATATCAGCTACCTGGCAGTGAAAGCCCCGTCGTAATACTTAAATGGCGAGGTGATATGCCAAAGAACATTTTACCGCTAGAAACCGAATGTCGAATACGAATGTGTTTTTACTGGTGGTAGAGCTCCAGTGACGGAGCTCGCGGGCGTAGGCACCATACCATCTAATATACTTGCCGCTAAATGGTAGTGTTCAGCACTATCATATTTCGGTCAGGTGGTAATGTACGGCCCTGTAATATCCGGCACAGAGGCATAACGCCTTAGGCCTCAGGAGTGGTAACGCTAGATGCGTGCTAGATGCGCTAGAGACGATGATTTAGACAGTGGCGGTAATTTTATCGCGAGACACTGTTGTTAACCCTCGTCATTGTATTTACTACTAAATATTGGAATGGTTGTTTTGGAAACCATTATAAGCAAATTGGACTGGAAAAACTGCGGGTTGAACATAAATGGAAAATACTTAACCCATCTGAGATTCGCAGATGACTTAGTATTACTATCAGAAACGAGCAGTAGATTACAATACATGCTAGATACTCTTCATACCAGCAGCGCAAAAGTCGGACTGGAAATCTCTGCAGTGATAACTGCAGCCTATAGACATCTACACAAAACGAAAGGTTAGGGAACTAAGTGATAACTTAATATGTGAGCTGCATGCTTGTTTGACTCAAACTCAAAAATTTATTTAATCACTTGGAAATAATAGAATTTGCTTGTGATAGATCAAAATTACAAAATATAAAATTAAGGCGAATAACAACTGATACGTTTAAGTAAATAAATAATGGTGCAAAAATGCTTAATAATAAAATAGGTATCAATAGAATGTTCCATACTCCTCGTTCGTTACATTCTACTTATATTATAAATGCGAAAGTTTGTGAGTATGGATGTTTGTTATACTTTCACGAAAAAACCACTGGACAGATTTGGATGAAACCTACAGTAATATAGGTTATACATTGGAATAAACTATAGACTACAATTTGTAATTATTAAAAGTACACGCCGGCGAAGTCGCGGGCAAAACCTAGTAAAAAAAACCTTCGATTTCAAGATCCCATCTTATATCTTACCCTCGATTCCTTCGGCGCCCGTTCTCAGTGAAACGTTTGATAAATGTTTACACGTTAGTTTTGCAAAACTGAGCGGAACGGGATACGGGTGTAATAGTTGGCAATATTAATCATGTCTCTTGTGAGATAGAATATTTTTCATATAAAAAGAATGGCAATACTTGGTCGGTTTTTGGGTCAAAAGAGTTGCCGTGACCCGACACGTCTCATATACTTGAATTGATAACAGAAGAATCAATTTTTCTTTGAATAAATAATTCTTCTACCTACCGTCTTTACGCAGCACTTATCTATAATATAAAAATAAGTCGGGTTTTCCTTCCTGACGCTATAACTCCAGAACGCACGAACCGATTTCCACGGTTTTGCATTCGTTGGAAAGGTCTCGGGCTCCGCAAGGTTTATAGCGAAGAAAATTCAGGAAAATATTAATAAAATGACATCCACGCGGGCGAAGCTGCGGGCAACAGCTAGTATTTCATAAAAAAGGCAATCAATCATACAATTTACATGATGATACGTGCAGCCTTTAAACATCTATGTACCTAGTAGTACCTGCTTATATCAAAATTAGAGTACTCCTCTATATTGATGTGTTGGCATTAGGTACTAAGGGTTCTTATTTAGTTGATTTTTTGTACATGAAGTTAACTTTTCCGCGAATTAGATTAGTAATGTAATACAAATTCGCATGAAAGGACAAACAGGACAATAAAACTGAATGGAGGATAAAGCCGTCACTACACAAATGAAAGTTAATTTGTTCATCACTTGAGATGTAAAACGCAGGCGAATCTTACTATCGTCAAGAAAATGGTCGGCCGTTTCACAACACAAAGTAATTCAATGATCTCGACTGACTGTAATTTGTTTAAGGAATTTCGCTGCCTGGATGTTCGGTATTCTCATTTTGTTGATTTAGGAAAACCTAAAAATTCTTATTCAGACACGTCTCGGGATGTCTTGGGTTTGGAAATAACGCAAAATCTGTAAATTTCACGAGCGATTCATTGCTTTCTAGGCAAAGTTTCTTTATTATACGAGTATCTCATTTTTTGTCTTTTGTTTTTGTACTATTTAATTAAATAAGTAAGTAGCAACCGCTAGCAAAATACATATCAAACTAGTTAGAGTTTATAGACTGAAAAAAGCACAGTCCCAACACTTCGTAAATTTTAAATACTCTGTCAAATATAAATGTAAAAAATAAAATGCTAGTAGTTTGGTAATGTGCCCGGCGATGTCAACAGGCTCGCCACCTGTTACATGGGCCAAAACGTAACCGGCGAATCGTGGGTGTTTGCATGTATGCTTGAATGCATGCATTTACCTCTGCCTACCCCTTCGGGGATTACAGGCGTGAAGTTACGTTTTTTTTTCTTTTTTTTTTCGATTTACAATGCGATACAAATTCGCAGGAAAGGACAAACAGGACAATAAAACTGAATGGAGGATAAAGCCGTCACTACACAAATGAAAGTTAATTTGTTCATCACTTGAGATGTAAAACGCAGGCGAATCTTACTATCGTCAAGAAAATGGTCGGCCGTTTCACAACACAAAGTAATTCAATGATCTCGACTGACTGTAATTTGTTTAAGGAATTTCGCTGCCTGGATGTTCGGTATTCTCATTTTGTTGATTTAGGAAAACCTAAAAATTCTTATTCAGACACGTTTTGGGATCTCTTGGGCTTAGCAAGGACGACAATCAGTACATTTCAAGAGAAATTCATCATTAGTAAGTGTTTTTTTAAATTTCGTTCTACTATTATTATTTACTTTTGTATTTATTCAATAACTATCGCTAATAATATTCTTTCAAAGTGGCCAAAATTTACGGTAGACATGGAGTTTCTTAATATTTTAAAACTCACTGTCGATTATTCATCTCAGAAAAGCTAGTTAATGACTAGCTACAATAATAACAACCAATTCAGAAGTCAACAATTTCTTGAATAAGACAAACTATGCAGTACTATTCGCTTTTTAAACGACAAACGACGATAACTTTATCCTACATTCCTTCATCCTTTATCCTACTTTTTCCTTTATCATTTATTACTGGTGGTAGAGCTCCAGTGACGGAGCTCGCGGGCGTAGGCACCACCGCATTACCTAATATACTTGCCGCTAAATGGTAGTGTTCAGCACTATCGTGTTCCGGTCAGGTAATGTACGGCCCTGTAATTTCCGGCACAGAGGCATAACACCTTAGGCCTCAGGAGTGGTAACGCATCTGCATTTTGATCTTGGTCTCTGTGTGGATGTCTATAGGCTGCAGTCATCACTTAACATCAATGTGAACTGCATGCTTGTTTGCCACTTCCATTACATAAAAAAAGAAAAAAAAAATAGTTTTATTATCCGCTAGCTGTGCCCGCGACTTCGTCGGCGTGAGAATTTATGATTGATCAGTATCTACCTGGACGAAGTTGTAAGCGCAGTTAGTATAAAAGTAGCCTAAGTTACTTCTAATTACATTAGCTATCTGCCAGTGAAAATTCCGTCAAAATCGGTCCAGCCGTTCCCGAAATTAGTCGGGACAAACAGTCGGCCGTTTCACAACTCAATGTATGCGCTTACGCTCCGGACACATTCCGTTAAATGCGTTCGGGCACCTAATGAAGATCGTCGAATCGCCAAATTGTACAACCTGTAACGTAAGAGAAGATGTGCACCACACCACGCTTTAGTGGAATGTGTACGGATCGAGACTGAGCGATAGAATCAGAGTCGGCTGTGATTTTGAGAGATGTTGGGGTTTGTAATGCGATCCTATCTAGACCTACCTCTAAATTAGCGATAAAAATATATTATCTTGTTTTAAAGTTACTAAACATTAGAAACTAAGTATTTGTGTAACTAATGAGGCTGACATAATCGCTCAGCGCTCAAAGCCTCTTCCAAAAATAAAGAGAAAAAAAAAAAAAAAACAACTCAATGTAATTCAATGACCGCTGCCTGGGTCTAAGAGGAATGCGTTAGAATTCTCTAACCTGGGCGTCTGTAATTTCATTTTGTTGATTTGAGAAAATCTAAGAATTCTTCTTCAAACTCGTTTGGGATCGCTTGGGTTTGACAAAACCGAAAAATTCGATTTAAAAAGGAAATTTCATGAGCAATTCATTGCTCGTAGGCATTGTTTCTATATTACATTTCTCTTTTTGTGTTAATTCATGTTATACTAATTCAATAAATACGAATGATTTCACTACACATTGATAATTAAGAACGAACACGACATCGTATTTGTTGTCAAACTGACAAAAAATTTAAAAGTATCTCGAGAGCGCAACTTATAAATTCTGTTAATAATCACTCGGTTTTCTGTTGATAATTCTATACAAATTGTATCTTGTTAATTTTAACTTTTGTCAGGTTAAATACCTACGTAGAAAAACTTATACTAGGCACACAGGAAAAACGCAGAGTTAGCGCTATTATTTCACTGAAAGTTTTCGATAACTGATATTTTTTTTAACTTACCTTGGTAGTTCTTCGGCTCTCGTATCATTCTCGTAGCGGTCTATTAATAAGCGACTAAAAAAAAACGAAGAGAATAACAGCACTGATCAATTAAAATATGGGTTTGATACAATCATGGTTTTACGTTTGTTTACAAACGATGTGAAGTATAGTCGATTATGACATACCTAATGTGTGTATTGAACAATACTATTATACTACATCATGCTAAAATTTTACAGTTGTCTGAGAAGGGAATCTACTGAGTAGATGTGTATGTACCAAAAAGAGATGTTAGAATAATTACTAACTTAGTTGCAAGTAAATTAAAGATAAAACAACGCATAATATTTTAGAAATCCAATCAAAATTAAAGTAGCGTCTATTTTAATTTATTGTTTGCAAGTTTTTAATCAAATCTGCTTTCAGTTTCAATTGTAGTTCACAATGCAACAGATTTTACTACGGACCGTGTACAAATAAATTCTATTTGTACATTCAAATTCCGACAGAATAATTTATTAAGGCTGCAAACAAACGTAAACTAAAGACCGCAAATAGTTGCAATTTAATTTACTTGCATCTAAATGTAAATGTAGGAACAATTTGGAGTGATGTACGCTACTATCTTCCACGTGGTATCTACGAGGCCGTGAAGTATTGCTACCAAGTGTTCAGGATGTTGACGAAACTGAAACTAATCGATGTTTTAAGGAAAAATTGTGTCGTATCGTATACTAACTATACCTAAGAATGTTTATCTGTAAAAGGTTTATATAAAACCTTCAATCTAGCAAATATTATCGATGTAGAATCTGCGAAGTTTCAAAAACAGCGTCCTTTCGACGGAATAAATTAAATAACATCGCTCGCCGCTTGACGAAGCGATGTGGTAAAGATAACACGGTTTAGATTTAAGGTTATATCAAGGGATTCGTTTCTCCAAATTGGGGAGATTTGATGGTATATACTTATCGCTTGGGATATGAGAATGTTGAATTCTCGTTATAATTAAATTTATGAACGATGCTTTGACTTTGTGTTTCAATTCAGCTGAATTAAAGTCAACAAAGAAGAGGTCACGGCATTTTTATGTAGATTGAAAAAAAAGTTTCGTGTCTAAATCAACATCATGTTTAACAATTATTGTATTTGCAATAGTTCTTTTAGTTTTCTTAAATTAGCAGTATACGATACGATTATGACGAAATATTACATGGATCTGAGGGTCTACTGTATTCATGCTTATTTCAAAGTCTGTAGCTTACTTTCGGACTGCGCAGTGAGACCTGGGAAATATACCAACTTGTTAGTAATATAAGGGCTAGCACTACATGTTAGGGTATTTCATAGGTGTGGTTAGAGAAAAGGCAACCTAATTTTGTTGAGTGGATTACTTTGCTAGAGGAAGGTGGAATGGTTTGGCACATAATACTCGTAATATAGGTAGATAAGTATCATGTAGAGAAAACAGTCCAGATAATAGATAGTATATATCATGTTTTCTTTTTATCGAAGTTACGAATCGCTATAATAAAATCAATATATAACAAATATTGATAATACGTATAAGAAAAGCAATATACTTTTCTCATTCTGCAATGATGAATATATAAATATTTCTCGAAGAAGCATTCGTAGCACCATTCGTTGGGATAATTAAAGTTAATCACCGTTTAGGCCATTAAATGCCAATTGCCGAGCGTTTCCTCATTTGGAAAGCCATTGATCTCTGTAAGATGCTGTGTGGTGATTAACAACATTCTGACAGAGACGCTAGACTACGGAGAATATATTATGGAGAGACCAAACAGGTCATCGCTTTCTTCTAGCTTAGATTGGTGTTAAATATTATTAATGCGTTTAACTGGTGGCAGTAACGAAGTTCAAGTGCCGGAGTTATAGGAGCGGACGCAACACCGCATTAACTAATTTGTCTGCTGACAAATGGTAGTATTCAGCACTACCGTGTTCCGTTTCGATATTGATATATAACTGAGTAAACAACTGAGGCCTTTAGTGGTAAGGCATCTGCATTTTGCCGTTCAATTTTTGTGTCTATAAACTGCAGGATAAACTTACCAATCATGTGAAGTGTATGCTTTTTTCTCCATCCATGCACCAACATTACGTAACAGAGACATAATTATTTAATATTGGCTGAAGAATTATGTTTGCAATGACGCCTTCATGAATAATTGACTATAACGATTGTTGGACTATAATTTAATACGAAGCTAAAGGATGTTAATAGCGAGAAATAAAATTCACAACCATAACTAAAACAACCGAATTGCTTTCAATATCGGGTGACGTTATTCATTTAACGATGAACGATAACCTGTATAATAGGCTATAAAACTCACATTACGTAAATATTAGTGCTGAACGCGACTTCGCATAGCTTCTTTTAAGCCTTATTGCTTATATTCTTCTATACTCTGTAATATAATAACAATATATCACTTACTGTAAACCGGTCGGAGGGGTTACTTACGTTAATATTTGTACGCGGAATACGTGTTTTTTCTTGCCAAGTTTCGGTGGTTAGGAAAATTGAGAAAAAATAAATGTTATTTGCAACGTGAACCATAACATTTGATCAGAATTCTGAAACGCATGTTTAACTTACCGCGTAGTTTAGTGTTTCATAATCAATAGCTGTATAACATGTTTATGCGAGTAAACTAAGTTGTCCTAGAGTTTTAGTGGTAATTGGAGCGGCGTAGATACCATGAAAGATCTTGAAATCTTAGTTGGTAAGTAGGTAATCGTAAACAACCAAATCTATCATTGAAACTAGCACCTTCGGGGTAAGAAAAATCTGAAACTGGAGCAGACGATGACGATTAATGGTTGCTTGTTATAAAACTGTAATTGCTTATTTCTAAATCCAAAGCTGTGTTCCTTTACGTTAGAGTACCAAACAATATCGCGCAAACAAGACGAGATAACTTGGTTGTGGCAGTTATTCTCATTATTCTGAGATCAGGTCGAATAACATGAATTTATTACTGACATCAGTCATATCCGGCACATTGCCGTGGCTACACTGAAATATAATCGCTGACGACGAAATAAGAAAATATTGATGAATACAAGTACAATCAATCACAGCAAGGGACAGTGCGTGTCGAGTTCCACATCAATACATCAAATGAGGCATCAGCTCGTTAATCATGGGCCCGATGATTTGAATGTCCCTCAATTTATACAAGAGAGCAATTAAAAACATCTGTCCATAAACAATGGTGTTTGAAAATCGTTATTTTATCGCATATTTCACTTGTCAAGAACATTTGTCGAGATTTTATTTCATTCGCCTCTGTACTGTTTTGTAAGGGATATTCTTTAAAATTATTTGTTACATTTTTCATGTTCAGTTATTTGCCAGAGTTTAAATTTTTTTTCGATTGGTCCTAGGGTTTTAGTTATTGCTGATTTTAATTTTACAGATTAATTTTAAGAAAGATTTTTGGATATCATGAATGTGTGAATATAAAATATAGAACATACCTAATTGTAGCAGTTGATCTTCTTTTACTGGGATGAGACTCATTTACTGTTCGAATAACATGAGTTTATTACTTGATCAATCATATCAGGTGCATAACCATGGCTGCGTTGGAATATAATTGCTGATAATGAAATAAGAAAATATTGATGAATACAAGTAGATACAATTAATCACAGCAAAGGACGGTGCGGTGTCGAGTTCCACATCAATACATCAAATGAGGCATAAGCTCGTTAATCATGGGCCCGATGATCTAAGTGACCCTCGATTTATTCAAGCCGCAATTCAAAACATCTGACTACAAACAATGGTGTTTAAATATCGTTATTCTATCGCATATTTCACTTGTCAAGAGCATTTCACCAATTTTTATATTTTCAATCGCCGTTGGACTGTTGTGCAAAAATATTCCATCACGGTCAGTTCTAAAGAACCAGGTAAACCGGACTTTGAAACTTTTAATCGATCAGTTTATCATAGCTTTTAGATTTTTTAGTAGCTAGTTAAAATAATGAAGTAAATATACCATATAAATATTATTTCCTTGGAAAGGACTAATCAAGAACTGCTAAGGTGGCCTAAGAAACGTTGGTTAACCAAATATTCATATTTGCAGTAACAGAATATCGAAGCTTATAGACGATTTGCTACTTCTAAGATCGAAGATATTGTGACTCTGTGACAGTAATCACAGGACGTAGTTTTAGGTAATGTGAGCCAAGCATGGTGATTCGATTACAATATAAGCTCATGTGATAGTTTAAGGTGACTCTTCCCAAAACGTGGTACCAGTGCGGAAAGCAACTATTTAAATTAAATTGATAAGGTTAGTAATACGGTGATGCTCCCATAGCCCCGAGATCCGAGAATTATTATTATAATCTGTTTTTATCATTATGACAAAGGAAAACACCAATCATATATCATTTATATTTAATACAATAAAGATAATTGTACTAATATACATCAACACCACCATAAACAATAACACACAATAGCCTATTCCCACGCCATATAGTTTGACAACAAACAGAGAGGCTTTTCCGTATAAGATTTACGTTATTTATTATTCACATTCCCTTTCTTAGCCCCACAAAGAACAAACGGGGGTGTCTCGGAATATTTAACACAAACTTATCATCGCGAATAGCAAAACGCACGTGCGTTCTATTTTGGAGGGCAACGTGATTTTAACGTAATATAAATAAACTGACACACACAACGTACCACAACAACGTAAATAAACTGTTAGAAGTTACGTAAAGTTATTTGAAGAAAAGGAACACCAAAAAGTTACAATTAGTACTCGTACCATATTGAAGTACGTAAGATATTATAAAAATAATTTTCTCTTGCCATTCGCGCTTTACCTGACCTTAACCATCCAATCATCTGCCCATTATTATGTGAATTTTTATGATATTTTACATCTGGGGGCACAGTAGTACCTCGTTGGTACAGCAGCTCGAGCACAGCCATATCATTCTTTTCTCGAAGCTTCAGTGTTGCACGTCAAAGATAGGCTTATATTTTGCGATATTTTATACTAGCTGTTGCCCGCGGTTTCGCCCGCGTGGATGTCGTTTTATAAATAACTAAGTAGCCTATGTTCTTTCTCAAGGTCAGTTCTATCTCTGTACCAAATTTCAGTAAAATCGGTTCAGTCGTTTGGACGTGAAAAGGTAACAGACAGACAGACAGACAGAGTTACTTTCGCATTTATAATATTAGTAGGGATGTGAAATTAACTGGTTCATTAAATTGACTAAATTCGAAATAGACTATTTTAATAATGTAGTACCTACCAATTATTATGTCTCTCGTCAGCACGGGATCCAATTTAAACACCGGACTTTTGTTAGATTTGTGTGGGAAAATGGGTCTAACACGTAGAGGCCCTTCCGAGAATTTTGATTTAATTTGTAATGGGTTGCATTCGGCGGTACCTCTCTCTGGCAAACCTTAAATTTTTCTTTAACTACTAATATTATAAAGAGGTAAAGTTTCTAACTTTGATTGTTTGATTGTAGGGGCTAAATTAATAGTAGTAGTTTTACTGGTGGTAGAGCTCCAGTGACGGAGCTCGCGGGCGTAGGCACCACCGCACTACCTAATATACTTGCCGCTAAATGGTAGTGTTCAGCACTATCGTGTTCCGGTCAGGTTGTAATGTACGGCCCAGTAATTTCCGGCACAGAGGCATAACACCTTAGGCCTCAGGAATGGTAACGCATCTGCATTTTGACCTTGGTCTTTTTGTGGGTGTCTATAGGCTGCCGTCATAACTAAACATCAATGTGAACTGCATGCTTGTTTTCCACTTCCATATCATAAAAAAGATAAACTTCACCACAAACAATAGTGAATAGCAAAAGTCACGTGTGTTCTATAGTATGTTGGAGAGCATCGTGAATTTCACAATGTAAATAAACCACGTTATTAGGCCAATATGTCGGCAAGACTTCCCTTCTGAAACCGCCCTTTGCAGGCTAACGTGACTTATCACATTTTACTTTCCCGTTGAATCTATTTTCCTTTTCTTTATATAAGATCTCAGATCCAAATAACGGTCCTTATAAAATATTTATGATGTGTGAATATCTTCCAAGGGTGTTATCTTACAGGATAGCATAATGTTTAATTGCTAAATAAGATTATGAACTGGAATTATATTAAATATGTTGGGTTAAGATCGGGTAAATATTGTAGAAAAAAAAAGAAAAATGAAAAAAAGCATGCTCCGATGGTTCGGGCATATAGAAAGAATGTCGAATGAGCGAATGACTAAACATATATACAATGCGAATGTGGATGGTTGCAGAGGCCCAGGAAGACCAAGGCTGACCTACCATAACCAAATAGGTCGAATTCTGTCTGATGGTGGGGTCAAAAGTCTTAGGAATCGGCGTGCATGTATGAAGAGAATGATGAAGGTAGACGAGGCACGAGAGGTTTGTCTGAACCGGGATATCTGGCGCTCTACACTCTCTGCCTACCCCGTTAGGGACCTGGCGTGAAGATACATACATACAAATATTGTAGAAATCATATTTTCGGATTTTCTCGCGTATACTACTACTAACTTCTACTTTCGCGAGAAAATTCGAAAATATGATTCCTACGAGTACATTGTATGAAGCTCGCAAATATCTGCGAAAATATATAAATCGGATAGTTCAAAATCTAAAATCTAATAAAAAAAATATTTATTTCCTTAACAAAATTTACTTATCTATACATAAGTGCTAGGACCAACCCAGTAGGCTATATAATAGACCTGTGACGGGTGGCCCCGCTCTTCCATAGCTTAGGAAACTATAGCTGAATCAAGGTCACTCAGAGAGCAATGGAGAGAGCTATGCTTGGAGTTTCTCTGCGAGATCGATTCAGAAATGAGGAGATCTGCATGAGAACCAAAGTTACCGACATAGCTCACTGAATGGCGAGACTCAAGTGGCAGTGGGCAGGGCACATAGCTCGAAAAACTGACGGCCGTTGGGGCAGAGCAGTTCTCGAGTGGCGATCGCGTACCGGAAAACGAAGCGTAGGCAGGCCCCCCACAAGATGGACCGACGACCTGGTGAAGGTCGCGGGCAATCTCTGGATGAGGGCGGCCCAGGACCGTTCGTTGTGGCACTCTTTGGGGGAGGCCTTTGTTCAGCAGTGGACGTCTATTGGCTGAAATATGATGAGATGATATAATAATTAAAAACTAGTACATGCCCAGAAGCGAAAATTAGCTTCAAATTCAACGAAACCAGCGGCGATGCACCAAAATATAGAGCTTAAAAATATAAATAAACAGACGACAAGCGGGTCAAGTGCACCTAGTTAGAACCCGGGGACCGACTAGTTATGCGAAGCCGCCAGTTCAGAGCCCTCAACCTATCCTCACCCAGCCCCGACTTCTGTGTGACAATTAAAACGATACATTTTAATGAATAATAGCCGTGACATAAAAGTTCCAACGCGCATTAAGCTAGCATGTTAAGGTCAACACGGCTCCGAAAATAGCTTTGTTTTTTATTACACACATTCATTATGATTAAAGCGTTTTTAGAGTTCCGTAGTAAACAAGGAACCGTTATAGTTTCGCCACGTCTGTCTGTTTGTCTGTCTGTATGTCTGTCTGTCCGTCCGCGGTTTAGCGCAAAAACTATTGGTACTAGAGACTTGACATTTGGCACAAGTATACACCTTAACTACACCGACAAAGTGGTAGAATAAAAACATCAAAAATAAAATTTTTGGGTACTTCCCCTACATGTAACGCTCGGATAATATTTTTATTTTTCGTTTTCTATATAGTGTGGGATATCGTTGGATACGTCTTTTCACAATTTTAGGGGTTTCATTTTTAGATTTAGTTATCTGTTCGTGACTTATTAAGCTTTAAAGTACCAATTTTCGTTAGAGTCAAGTGTCCCTCCCTCTATCTACTAAACGGTTGTTGTTAGCAATTCAAACGTTACGGCCATAGTAGCTACATATAACGAAATTAAAAGAAAACTATCACACTTAGGTTGGCTTTACTAGTTTGCGAGTAATAGTCGACCAATGCGATCCAACAATGGATCGCAGTAGCGGTACATATTGCCAGTCCGACAATTTTATCGGAGGAGGTTGCTATCGATCTCGCTCTTTATTATATTTATTACTTAAACGTAACTTTTACGTAAGTTACGTTTAAGTAAGGAAGTTGAGGGGTAGGCAGAGGTAAATGCATACATTCAAGCATACATGAAAACACCCACGATTCGCCGGTTACGTTTTTGCCCATGTAACAGGTGGCGAGCCTGTTGACATCTGCGGGCACATTACCAAACTTCGAGGCACTGGGAAATTTCCAGAAAATGGAAAAATCCCATTAGAACCAGAGATAAAGGACTTTACACCATTATCTCTGATAACCCCCTACCCGGGAATCAAACCCAAGACCTCAGCGTAGTAGCAGTGGCCTGCTACCACTAGGCTACCGAGGCAGTTATTACTCGTTTGTTTGAATTGTTTGACCGCCATTGTTCAGTTGATTGACTTCAATAGCGGAAGAATTCGCCTCCACTAGATGAATAAGATCTTTTTTTGTACAGTATTTGCTTATCACCAATATGAACTACATGGATTTGACCGAAACACGATAGTGCTGCACACTACCATTTAGCGGCAAGTAGATTATTTAATCCAGTTGTACCTACATCTGCGAGCTCCGCCACTGGAGCTCTACCACTAAAAAAATGTTACTTTTCTAGTTTCTGTTCATAAAAAGGTATATCTTTAACTTTCTCCAGAGAATAAATGTGCTCATTTGTATACATTTGCAACAAAATAAAGCCAATATCCCTAACATTGAACGCGCCAAGTCCGCAGCTCTTTTACAAATTGAACGCAATACAATTTCGAGTTTCTGTAAGCTTAACAATGCTGGGTGGTATTTTGTTAATGCAAGTTCTGCACAACACAATTCACTTTGTCAACACGACCGAAGTCCGATAGTAATACATTCAGCGAAGTTACATGAGACTCCTTAATTTTCCGCTAGGTTACAGTTCTGCGGATAAGTTACGCAGGAAATACGGCTACTTTATTGTTGGTAGTTGGTTGGAACTTTCACAACAATCGATGCAATCTGAGTATTTAGTAGGTATTGTTATTTATATAATTTTTTGAGAACAATGAAGTGATACTTTGCTTTGATGAATAAAATGTGAAACAATCACCGCAGGGTCTCGAAAAAGGACTGATGACATACGAAACTGAAACGAGGTTACTCACTATGGGTCGGTTAGTCTAGCGGTGTGAGACAGCCGTTTGATTCGAAGGGTCGCGGGTTCGATCCTCGCATCGGGACAATTTGTATGGCCTACAGATATTTGTTTCGGGTTTGTGTATGTGTTGTGTGTCTGCAACGGCACCCATGACACAGGTACCTAGTGGAGCTGAGAGTGTAAGCGTATTTATTTATTATTTATGGGTCTCATACTCGTCTCATAATAAGACTAAAGGTTACGCAGAAAGTAATGAGAGCTATGCTCGGACTAGAAGTCGTTGCAAGGAGGTGATGCAACAATAAATAAAGCCATATATCTTCTTTGTTTCAGCTAGCAGGACTCGAAAATACCAAATTTCTTTCATATCTAAACTATAATTTGTATTTTATTTTGGCAACAATAGTAGGGAATTCGTATTTCGACTTTATATGATATTGGTCAGTGTATCGTATATTATGTAAGCAATGTGGATGTCAATGTTAGGGTTGCTAGAGGTGATAATTACGAAAATGGTATCTCCTTTCAAGTCAAAGATGGCGGACACAACTATTTTGCGAAAATATGATATGGATTTCTATTTCACGGTTTCCTAAGGTGCAGATTTTTCAAATCCAAGATGGCGGACAGAATTTTTTTATAAATATGATATGGGTGCCGATTTCAAGGTTTCTTGGGATGCTGATTAGGAAAATGCCATCTGTTTTCAGATCAAAGATAAAAAAAGTCTGTCCGCCATCTTGACTATAATTACTCGAATACTTACATACCATGCATTTTTGTTAATTTTCTTGTTGTATACATATTAATGCCACATTAACTGACAACAATATTTTGCATCTTTAGTTGATTACTTATTATTGCTCATGTTTTATACATATTTATGAGGTCAGTTATGTGTACATATTTATGAGCATATGTGCGCATACAATTTTATGCAACTTTCTATGATGTCTTATTTTCTGTAACTACAGTTGTATACATATCTTTGCCCTTGAATGTACTATCCCAAGCGTCGGCTGTATCGCCGCCATGTTGAACATGGTTGAAAACACGTTGAAAATGATAAAATCGTTTGTATTAAATGTGGTTGTAATTGTAACTCTAAAATTTATTCTTGAATAAATTAATTGATTTTTTTTCAGATTCTTCTTTAATTTACCCATTTTTTGAGTATATGTACGAACCAGAGCCAAGCTCGCATCATCTCCTTTTAATACTTTTTTGTATAACAGAAAAATTATACCATAATGTGTAATCTTTCGAAACATTTTGCTTCACTAAGTCTCATCCATTCAATTTAATAAGGTAATTTTGTATAGCAAAATATCACAAAGAATGAGTCTTTGATGTTGAATGTAAAATGTAAAATGAATTGAATGTAAAATGTCATTCAAGTGCCATTAATTAACTTTTATGGGCCAGATGATTGGATGGCGTCCAGTTAAGGCGCGAATTGCAGGAGATATTTAATTTTGTGTTAACTTTCGTAATTTAATAAGGTACCAATTTCGGATTATACGTTTTACACTTTCTTCGAGCAGCTTTATGGCTTTAAGTTATAATTTATTGTAGAATAGAGCAGTTGTTCCAAATTATTATACATGTTAGTGATTCGGAGATTTTGATAAAATTTCGTAAATCCGACAGTAATTTGGTGGTGGTAGATAGATAGTAGTAGACCACTATTAATAATAATGGCAACCCATTATACGTCCCACTGCTGGGCACGAGTCTCTCCCCTTTTTGGGTGGAGGCCTAACCACTATTATTGGGACTAAAAACACGATTTCGTCTCAAAGTTTTAAGTCGAAAAATTAATGTTTTTCTGTATTGAGACAAAATTTAGCTACTAGAGTTTATAACACACAAAAAACGTGACTGGCAAATCGTGGATTTGTATTGATATTGTATAAAATGTAAAGTTTATTAAATCGGATCAATGTCGTTCATCTGCGCCAGAGACGGTTATAATAAAAGTCTGGGCAATTGTGTGTCGGCCCACGCATAATATACGATTTCATTTTTCAAGTACATTTTATCAGTTGATCGACTATTACTGGCAAAGTGTGTATAGCATACTTAACTGTGATAGTTTTCCTTTTAAACTTCGTCGGTAGAAAAATGCGAAAATATAGTAGTGAACTAGAACTTGTAGCTATCGTTACATTACTTCAGTTGTAAATAACTCAACTGATAGATTCAGCATTATTGCTTTCTCTAGAGATTACACACAACACAAACACGTTTGTAATTTTGTACAGTGAGAGAATTAAAATACGTCGTCACTTCCACTCAACATACAAAGACCTGCATCGTTGATTACGAATTTACATTGCCATGTCTATAGACACTCGCAAGTTGTAAATACGGACAAAGTTTTCAAAAGCTTCAGTTACAGGCGTGCGATCCGCAATCAGCGGCGCTGAATTTCATTTGTTTCTTCTTTATTACTTAGTGAGGTGCTGCCGTAGCATTCTGGATTGAGAATAATACATACAGCGGTGATCGAATTTGTAAAATACGATTCTTCGTGAATTTATAATTGAATTAAAAACAGAATGAATTATATTTCCCCAAATATGGCGCCGTAATAACTATTATAGAGATATGACCTTAGGTCTCAGGGGTGGCAGCGCATCTACATTTTGACCTCTGGTTTTTATCTAAATGTTTATAAGCTGCAGTCAACACTAAACATCAATGTGAGCTGCATGCTTGTTTGCCACTTTCCTTTCATAAAAAAGCGAATACATGTTGAAGAGACCAAACTGAAAGTTAAAAAATGAAAATTAGTGATTGTAATGTGAATGACTATAAAGCTTAGGACAGTCCTAAAACTGTATAAGTAATTGTTTTATATTATTTCGCATTAACACATGCTTGTGAAATATATTTTATTTTTAAAGAAAAATGGAAAGAAAAATTTGACTTCAGGCGAGACTCGAACTCGCGACCTACTGGGAATCTAGTCCAGCCGCTCTTCCAATTGAGCTACTGAAGCCCTGCCCGATTTGTCAAATCTTTCCTTCACATCTATTGCATTGCTTTATGGTAGCAGCAGCGCCATCTATTACCAACTATGCTAGTTAGGCAACCGATATAATAGACTTTTCAGTTTATTGAATATCGTAAAGAAGTCGTTAATAATGATTAAGGGTAAAAGCGACTTCTTTACGATATTCAATAAACTGAAAAGTCTATTATATCGGTTGCCTAACTAGCATAGTAAAAATAAACTATATAAGTATCTTTTAGGAATCTGAGTAAGAACTTAGCGAATAAATTTTGTTTAGTATGAATTTCTTAGTACAAGTTTAAATTAATGATATGCGATATGCGTACACAAATACTATTATTTAAACTACAATACACATTCAAAGGTATATCATAACAATTAATTCGTATCACAAAACAAGTTAGCAAACTTTAGGCACAATCCCTAACAATAGTGAGTTACATTATCAGGCAAACAACTAGGTATATTGTATATTAAATTCAGCAAAGTTCATTTAACTTGAGCAATATCATACTGAGTAAGTATACATATACTCGTACAAACGTCCATAAGTTATTGTATCTCTATAGTCGAATGTAGTCTCTTTACAGGTTCTTGTATATTTGTAAGATGTACCTTTTTGTAAAAGAGTTGAGAAGCTTCAAAATATGCCCGAAACTGTTTTTTGTAATTTATTATTTCGTTATTTTTAACCTTCATCAGATAGGCATATAGTAAACTGTTGTACGAGTAAGTGTTGCATTTACAATGGCTGCTTTACCTGCTATGGCCGCTTTGAGATGATCTCCCTAAGCATGGCTGTTGTGGCTTGTTCCCACCAAGCACTAATCGATTCAATTACTGAAATAAATATTTACCAAATCATTATTCTAAATTTCGTGGACGAACGTACTTATAATATCTTTATTGCAGGGACCTACAGACGTGAAGTTGTATTAGAATTTTAACTGATTAAATGAAAAAAAAAAATCTATTTAATGTTATAAAATCAATATGATCAAAAATAAATAAATCCGTACCACCTCTTTTATATTTTACCTATACCCACAACGCGACAGGTTGAGAGAACGTAAAAATCTATACAAAATACTTATTGTTTGTATTTCGGTGCTCTTAACTGTAAAATTTACGATCTCTCCAGTCCCTTGTACGCTTGTGCGATATAAATAAAGAAATATTGAAACGTGATGATAATGCTGACAATTTTTTTTTATTTGTTGGAGGTGGTAAACGAGCATGCAGTTCAAATTGATGTTAAGTGATGACTGTAACCAATGAGCTTGTAACATATAACATCATTGACTGCAACCTATAGACACCCACACAATGACCAGAGGTCAAAATACAGATGCGTTACCACTCCTGAGGCCTAAAGTGTTATACCTCAGTGCTGGAAATTACAGAGCAGTACATAACCACCTGACCGGAACACGATAGTGCTGAACATTTAGCGGCAAGTATATTAGGTAATGCGGTGGTGCCTACGACCGAGAGCTCTGTCACTGGAGCTCTACCACCAGTATTTTTTTATGTAATAAAGATGGCAAACAAGCATGCAGCTCACATTGATGTTAAGTGGTGACTGCAGCCTAAAGATATCTACATAAAAACCAGAGGTCAAAATGCAGATGCATTGCCACCCCTGAGACCTTGGTTATTTTACCTCAGTGATAATTATTACGGGGCCATACATTCCCATCTACCTCTGGAACACGATAGTGCTCCTAAATAGCCTATTTATCGCCTTTATTTCCGAAATTCTTGCGCCTTAAATGGTAAAATAGATATAAAAAAGTTTTTATCTATTTTTTGGATTACAGGAAAACCTATGAGAATTCTCTGTTATTTGAATTACCCTAACGGCCAAATACTGATATATCATTTAATTATAAGTGGAACTCTAAAGTCTTTTGTCTCTATAAAACACCTACAAACTACAGAGATAGCTTACACAATTAAGAGTTGCAAAACATAACTAAGACATTTGGGTATTCAACCATTAGAGATTTCAAAATTGTTCGAAAATCTCTGTTTACTTTCTCTGTAACTCCAGCTTACATTATTCATACATTATCATGTAAATGGAATACGACCCTCACAAAACTAGCATGGAACATTACCAGCAAAGAATAATACAATGAGTTCATTATCATTTTAAAATTAAAAATAAAACAAGTAAACACCGTACAATCGCAAATTTCACGCAAACAAAGTCTTTGCTCAAGGACCCAAAAAGCTATTCACAAAATATACCAACACAGAGGATATTTCGCTAATGGTGGCGACAGAGGCAAGTGATGAACGGCCAAAACACCGTAGCATAATTAAAATGTAACGAATCGCGCAGTCAGCAAATATAGTCATTGGATGGGCAGGGGGCATGTTCTCATTGGGGGAAAATTTCCAATGAAGGAGGATGAAGTGTGCTCGCCTTCAAAACTGATGACGTATAAAAAGCTGATAGGGCCATCGGGGTTTCATTTAAATGTCGACAATGGGATGAGAAGCCTCTCAGACCCGTTCCTTAAGCTTTGATACGCCTAACAATGGAATCTATTAAACTGTTATAGCTCTTTTAACTATGATAAATATCTTCTTTGCAATAACGTATTATTTATGTCATGGGAGTGACAAAACTACCGTTTAAATTGATGGTAAGTGAATAGTGTAATCTTTATTTTATGTAATGGAAGTGGCAAAGAAGAATGCAGTTCATATTGATGTTAAGTGTTGACTGCAGCCTATAGACACCCACACAAAGTCCATGGTCAAAATGCAGATGCGTTACCACTCCAAGGTGTTATGCCTCTGTGCCGAAAATTACAGGGCCGTACATTACCACCTGAACGGAACACGATAGTGCTGAACACTACCATTTATAATTAGGTAATGCGGTGGTGCCTACGCCCGCGAGGACTCCGTCACTGGAGCTCTACCACCAGTAAAATATAATCTATAATAATATAAAAAATAGAGATTTCAATGTTGACGAGTTGAAAATGTTTGACTGGAATAGAATTCTTCCACTAGTCAACCGAACAATGGTGGTCAAATAATTCCAATAGTACAGATAGTTCATGTAATAACATGGGATGGGCAGCAGCGTCCCGCGACAAAACTACCGCCACTAAGCGTGACGATTATGGCATACTCTCCACATCGACGCTCAACGCTGTTGTGGGCGTTTTTGGGGAAGGCTTTGTCCAGCAGTGGACGTCTTTCGGCTGGAGTGATGATGTGATGATCAGTTGAAATTCCTAAACCCTAAGCACCTGACTGGAACACGATAGTGTTGAATACTAACATTTACACTCTCTTGTAGAGAGGTTAATTTGAAAACGACTGTTCCAGTTGAAGGTCCGATTTATTGTCCGTTAATATATCTAATTGTTTAACATACGATAACATCGACGACCCGGTTAGTCCAGCGGTGTGAGATGACCGTTTGATTCGAACGGTCGCGGGTTCGATCCGGGACAAATGTTTGCATATCCTACAGATATTTGTTTCGGGTCTGGGTGTTTGTGTATGTGTTGTTTGTGTACAACGGCACCCACGACACAGGTTTATACCTACTGTGGGGCTGTGAGTGGAAGCGTATAGCGTATACGTTGGTACAATATTAGGAGAGTGTGTGCATGTATGACGCAGTACACACTACACTCTGCCTACCCCGTTAGGGAAATGTCGTGAAGATACATACATACATACTAACATTTAAGGGCAAGTAGGCCCCGGCGTTCAATCACTGGCGGACAACCAACAGAGAAATTTCAGAAAGAATCGGTACAAAGTCACATCTAAAACGTTATTGCATTAGAAAATGATCCCGAGGAAAAGCAGATCCATAAATACTCGTATCATGGAAATATTGCAAATGACAAGCAATAACGTTCCATATTATTATTTACAGTGGCGTCGGTGAATGAATTCCGTACAAATATTGACTGTGAAAAGAGTAATGTGGAAAGTTCGAGCAATTTCTAGCGTCGATCGAGTATTTGCTGAACTTTGACATTGTTCACGCGATCTTTCTTTAATGTGATAACATTTTTGACATTGTTGTACTTACGTTTTTGTTTGTAATTGGTATTGTTTTAAAGTGGAATTCGTGGACAAAGTTACATGAGACACTTGATGTTTACAACCAATTGGTTCTAATGGAATCGCCTGGAATAGGTACTTTAAATTCAAGGTACTAAGGTTTTTATTTGTTCACGAATTTGGGAAGGTTCGTTTCAATCGTAATATTAACTTTCTAATAAAAATTGCTGAATATTATAAATTTCCATCTACACTCTTGTTTTTCCTCATTTATGTAAGCAGACGTAAACAGAATGCATAATTAACTAACCTTTCAAAAGTCAAATAAAACACTTTCAATTTGTTCCCCGCGAAATTCAATAATGGGAACATTGATCTGGTTCAGCCATTAGCAAGCCGATTTCAAAAGCAATGCCACCTTTCTAAGCAGCTTTGCATAACGTAACTTTGGAATTGGGGACTAACGATATAATTTATTCATCAATCTCGTACATTCGATGTACCCAACCCGTCGGTTTGCCAAATTCGAAGACACATAGTGTAGGTTTGCGAAGGTTATTGAATTCCGTGCAAACACCCCTTTAAATGCAGTTCTGGAGTCTGGGACATGCAAACATAATAGCTAGGTGTCTATGTAGGCCACCAAAGTTGGTAAACACCAATAATCCTCATGCACGGCAGCTTAGGTAGCTGGAGTTTGTAGTTTCGTGTAAGTAAATTGGAAATGTTGGGACGAGAACACAGTCACAACAGTGGTGTGAACATAGTCGTGTATGTAATAACAATTTGCATTTTACTAAGCAAATATTTCGTTTGGTTGTTTACATCATTGTTAAGGGTTCATTACCTTGATATCGTGTACAATCGTGATATATCACATTCTTTCACCCTCGCAGTAGTCAGATCACGTTAGTATACACCAGAGGTTCCCAAACTATTTTTCTTGTAGACCCCTTTCAATTTTTTTTTGGTTTCGGTGGACCCCCTTGCTAACAGTTATATCACTTTCCCATATACCCCATTTTTAATTACGCGTATACGTAGACCCCATCGAGTCTCCCATAGAACCCAGGGGGTCTATATGGACCACTTTGGGAATCACTGGTATACACTGTCACGATAGCAGTGATAACTGTGATAACTTTTATAGTTTTTAACGATTGTGGTAAGTGAATACCGCAGGTTATAAACATCTGCATAAACATTAGTATAGTCAACCCATAGATGTATAATTAAAGATTGGCAATTGAGTAGTCGGGACGAGACCAAATTCGGATTACGTCAGTGTGCGTGACATGTGTTTGTGTGCGAGCACTTCAGATTTTAGTATCGATATCGATGATCGATGCAATCTATCTTCTGATTTTACACACATCAACCAGGGAATATTTTTATATAAATAGAACTACAAACAAAATTATTTTTATTTTCCTCCAACCATAATTAATTTACTATAGAAATGCCGTAGACTTGGAAGAAATGGTGTGTTGCCTAGATCAGACACATTTTCTTTGGAGGTGCTGGGCACTAGCGATATATCTCTGTAGACTTAAGACGATACTTTCCGTCTTGGTTTCATTGTTACCTGCCAACAAAGTACCTATCATTTTGTATCTAATAACAACTGCAATGAATATGCATCACAATAGTGTATTGCAATAAATACTTAGAAACTATAACAAAAAATAAACTGTTAGCTAGTACACGTTAGAAGACATGTCATGCACAACCATAGAGCAACACGGGTCACCGGCCACTCCGGACCTTTCCCTTCTGTCAAAGTACAAGCCCAAATAATCCTATGCGTAAATAAAAACTAGTTGCAGCCGGACTGCTCATTAGACTAAATCTAGTTATGCGACTGAACTGACGTCCTAAAAATGCCCATTTGCTCTGTATTTTTTGCTTTAAAAAGAAATCTGACACATAAAGTTCTTCGAACTTGAGATTACTCGCTCGTGATGGTGAAACCGGAGCCGCACCTCTCGACACCCTCAGCCTCTCTCAACAGTGTTGCCCCCCGTCGACCATCGAGTTAGCTGTTTGGGGCCCACCAAGGAGAGGCGAGTCACCACCTGCCTATAGTAGGATTCGATAATATATGTTGAATATAGGCAGGTGTAAGTAGATCAAAATTCTCGAAAGGACCTCTACGTGTTGGACTCCCCATGTCCCCGCGCAAGCCTGACAAAGGTCCGGGGTTCAAATTGGATCCCGTGCTGATGAGAAACATAGTAAAAATAAGTATCTAATAATAATTAAACAGTAAGTGACCTGATAAGTGAGCAAGGATAACAGAAAACTTCTTATGATGATAAATAAATCTGATAACAGTTTTCAAGGAAAGATCAACAAAAAAAATATACGCGAGATAAATCCGAAAACTAGTTTTATTTCCTAAAACCGAAGAACATACTAGGAAGAAAAAGGCAGCAAAGAAGGAGTTAAAGAGACAGATAGTAAATAATAAAGAAATAACGTGGATATTTTAATTCAAAGATCTTTTTGTTCGAAGTGCTTGCTGCATTATAATATAGTCGATTTATTTTTATCATTGTCAGCCATTTTTCTATTGTTATTAAATTATTTTTATAATATTTATAACAGCGCAGTTTGGCTATGAAACTCTAAACTTTTAATAAATGCATTAAATAAGTTAGGAGGATATTTTATATAATAAATCTCTTTAGTGATGAACACTAAAGAGGATTATATAAAATATCCTTGATTGACATATACAAATTATCGATATGGTAAAATCCCTACAAAGTGAGGTTATAAAATCGAAGTAATTCGCGTATTTGTTATTATTTTATAGTTAATTCTTATGCATTCATATTATAAAACCTGTTAATGTTGTCTATCCGTTTATGTATAAAAGTGTTGTATCAGAACTAAATCCTTGCATTTAGAGAGCCAAGCATTTAATTCGTACTTACATGTGAAATAAATGAATAAGTGGGTTTTCATTCTTAAATGAGTTATATTCAGGTACTGCACATGTAACCATCATTATATATGTACAACGAACACCAGTAAACCTTAAATTTAGTAAAAATAAAAGGAAATTGTTGTGTTCACGACTAACGCCAGGGTGTCTCAGGCCGAGAACGTGTCTGTAAATGGTCCTGCCTAGCTATCTCGCTCTCACACATGCGTATAATATATTCTTTCTCTTTGTATTGCCAATCTATCTAACGAAGTAGATAATAAATCTATGAGTCAACCTCTACTACTTCGAGTCCCACTACTTCGGGAACATGCACAGAGGCATAACACCTTAGGCCTCAGGAGTGGTAACACATCTATATTTTGACCTTGGTCTTTGTGTGGGTATCGATAGGCTGCAGTCATCACTCAACATCAATGTGAACTTCATGCTTGTTTGCCACTTCTATTACATAAAAAACATCACCTGATGGTATAACATTGTACCATCAGGTGACCAGGAACCACCAGGAACACAGGAGTAATTTCAATTATTTGATGCTCTGGTTATGTTTTGTTAACGTATGACTTCTCATACACATTAATACTTATTTCTAGGTATCTATGAGTTAATGATATTCCTTCATTTATCTGAACGGCAGTTCGTTGTTCGGCTCACACTAGGATAAATAAATGGAATATTCCATTTGATATCTCCAACGATCTGTCGCCACCTATCAACTAATACGCCACATGTTTCTCCATAACGAGGTATCATTAGACGGGATGCTCGCTGCTCGCGAATATAACTTTTAACCACAGATCTGACTGCGGCTGTGAACTTTCAAATAACTACTACATATCACACTTCAACTTCGTGATATTATATCAATACTAGCTTTTGCCTGCGACTTCGTTAGCCTGTACTTTAGTAATCAGGGCATATGTTTAAATTAATCCTGGTTATACAAAAACTAAATTGTGACTCTGTCTTACTGGCGGTAGAGCTCCAGTGACAGAGCTCGCGGGTGTAGGAACCACCGCATTACCTTATACTTACCGCTAAATGGTAGTGTTCAGCACTATCGTGTTCCAATAGAAATAAGGGAGTTGCATACAAACTCCCTCCTAATTATTAGAAAACTACTTATTCCTCTTTATCTTTATCTACATACGTGTGGCCATTGGAGCTCAGTTGGTATAGCGGCTGTACTAGTTATCCAGAGGTCGCAGGATCAAACACTGGCTGAAGTCAAATTTTTCTTTCCATTTTCTTTATATCTTTAAATTCATTCGCATGTGTTATTGCGAAATATATTTCACAAGTTGTGGAATTTTTATATTGAAGCAATTTTGACAACAGTGGTCAGATATTGATGAAAAATTATTAGATAAAAAAATAGTATCGTGAATGGAAGGTGGACATCCAAAATTAACGCTTAATTGCCAAAATCGTAAAGTTAAAATATACCTTTGGGTACCATAAAAGTGTAATAATAGATTGGCAATTAATCTTCTAATACGCAGTGGTTTTTCTTGGTAAAGAACGACCCTAAATTCTAACCTAAATTTAATATATTTCGGATAAAGTGTTGCAAATTTCTCTTTTGTCTTTTTCTATCCTACAAAATTGACAATGCAACTAACAAAGAAAAAAACATATAGTATGTTTTTATACTATATCTCAGGTGTATGTTCATGAAATACGGGGGTTATACTTCACTTATTTTAATTTACATTTCATCATTATAATTTAAGTCCTACATCGGTACACAGACGAGTATATTGAAAAAAGTACACATAATCACATGTCTAACCACTATAATTATACTGGTGGTAGAGCTCCAGTGACGGAATTGCGGACGTAGACACTACAGCATTACTTAATCTACTTGCCGCTAAATGGTAGTGTTCAGCGCTATTATGTTCCGCTCAGGTAATACGGCCCTGTAATTTCCGGCACAGAGGCATAACAGATTAAACATTAGAGGGAGCAAACCGACTAAAATTAAATAAATAATACGGTTACACTCACTGCCCCACACTTAGCATAAACCTGTGTCGTGGGTGCCGTTGTACACACGCAAAACATACACAAACACCCAGACCTGAAACAAATGAATCAGCAGGGATCGAACTCACGACCTTTTGAATCAAACGGTCGTCTCACACCACTGTCGGTCATCTACATGACATCTCTGGTTTTTATGTACCTAGATGTTGATAGGCCACAATATATACCATCTATACATTTACCATCAACGTGAACGTGCTTGTTAGCTAGTTCATCACATAAAAACTATGATATATCTAACTATAACGACTTCCACGGAGGTTTTGTCCAATTATTCGTCAAAGGCTGCATTTTTCAACGGTCCCGATAGCATCATAAGTGGTCTCCATTCGGTTTTGAATCGATTCTCACAATCTCGATATTGTACGATCGTTAGTAGAAATATAATTTTGGCAGCTTTGTGTGTTTTTCTCTAGATTTTCGTATTTTGTCCTTAAAATCATAGGCAAATCTCTCTCAAAAAATGTTTTTTTTTTAATGCAATGGAAGTGGCAAACAAGCATGCAGTTCACATTAATGTTAGGTGATGACTGCAGCCTATAGACATCCACACAATGACCAGAGGTCAAAATGCAGATGCGCTGCCACTCCTGAGGCCTAAGGTGTTATGCCTCTGTGCCGGAAATTACAGGGCCGTACATTACCACCTGACCGGAACACGATAGTAGTGAAACGTAACTTCACGCCTGTAATCCCCGAAGGGGTAGGCAGAGGTAAATGCATGCATTCAAGCATACATGCAAACACCCACGATTCGCCGGTTACGTTTTTGGCCCATGTAACAGGTGGCGAGCCTGTTGACATCTCCGGGCACATTACCAAACTTCAAGGTACTGGGAAATTTCCAGAAAATGGAAAAATCCCAATAGAACCAGAGATAATGGACTTTACACCATCATCTCTGATAACCCCCTACCCGGGAATCGAACCCAGGACCTCAGCGTAGTAGTAGTGGCCTGCTACCACTAGGCTACCGAGGCAGTAGTGAACACTACCATTTAGCGGCAAGTATATTAGGTAATGCGGTGGTGCCTACGCCCGCGAGGTCCGTCACTGGAGCTCTACCACCAGTAAATATAGTGGCGTTAAGTCCGCCATAAGTATCTTTTATGTGCATAAGAGTAGAAATAAACTTATCTGTTTTCATCAATATTATATGTATATTACACTGTTACTTTGATTATTTTAAAGTAACTTGTGAATTTTCTTTCCATCAGTTGTACTCGTAGAAGCGGATAACGTCACCAATAGTTACAATTCGGACGCGCATCGATCTTCGCGGGCTTAACCCTGAAACCCTAGATTCGAGACAATAACAGGGTGTAGGCTATCCATTCACTAACGTGAATTATATTTCTAATGTGAAATAGATTTGGACAGAGATTGTAAGTTATGATGATCGACGAATTTTGCTATCTTTTTTCAAGGAAAGTAGGATGTTTACTTTCATTAATATTGATACTTCTTGAAACATGAAAGTTGAGCGTCAGTAAATCAACTTTTCCGTATTAACTCATGGGCTGTAGTAAACACGCAGATACCATGAATGTTGACTACCTCGTTAGCTCAGTGGTCGCAATCGCGATGATGAAGCCTGAGGTCCCAGGTTCGATCCTCAGGTCGGGAAAATTTGTTATTGGGTATTTTCTGTCTGGAAATTCCTAGTAATAGCCCTGAGTCTGGTACCGGTACCTCCAAGAGCACGTAAAGCCGTCGGTCCTGCGCCCGATCTCTCTCCGGTCGTGTTGGATTGCCGTCCCATCGGACTATGAGAATGAGAGAATAGAGTGTGCACCTGTGCTTGCGCGTACACCTGTGCATTATAATATTTCCCGCGCTGTTGGCTAGTAGAGATTGGCCTCTGTGACCGAAATTCGGTCTGTAGGACATTATTTTATTTTACCATGGATGTATTTTTAGATAAACGTACCGTAACTTCACGCCTGTAATCCCCGAAGGGGTAGGCAGAGGTAAATGCATGCATTCAAGCATACATACAAACACCCACGATTCGCCGGTTGCGTTTTTGCCCCATGCCATGTAACAGGTGGCGAGCCTGTTGACATCTCCGGGCACATTACCAAACTTATTTTTAGATGAAACCACTATTAGGAAATCTTAATGTAACTGTCTCAGTAGTGTAGTGATTGCAGGCCACTACTATTACGCTGGAGGTCCTGGGTTCGATTCCCGGGTCGGGGACTATCAGAGATAACGGTTTAAAATCCTTTATCTCTGCTTCTATTGGGATTTTTCCATTTTCTGGAAGTTTCCCAGTACCCTGGCTTTTGGTAATGTGCCCGGAGATGGCAACAGGTTCGTCACCTGTTACATGGGCCAAAACGTAACCGGCGAGTCGTGGGCGTTTGCATGTATGATTGAATGCATGCATTTACCTTTGCCTACCCCTTCGGGGATTACAGGCGTGAAGTTACGTTTTTTAATGTATCTGTTACTTTGAATACTCTATTTTTCCTTACTTTTGAATTCCCATCGTATCAGTTGTCGAAGCCTTCATTTTTCAGCACCGATAACGTCACTAGTTCCAATCCGGACGCGCATCGATCTTCGCGGGCTCAACTCTGCAATCCCGGATTGCCGACAATAACGATGGATAGCTATTCATTCATCAACACGAGTTATATTTAATTTTCTAATGGGAAATTTAGACTATGTGGTTTTTTTCAACTATATTATGTAATGTATCCTGACACGGGTTTTATTACAAGAATCTCAAGGATAATTATCACAAAAAAAATTGTAGTTATGTAAGAAAATAGACAAAAAATTACCCTTATGGGAAAAAACACCCGACACTAGTGCTGCCGTGAGACACCTATATAAAAAGAATATCTTTTTCTTTTTTATTCTATATCTCTATTCGTTTTACTCTTTGTTATCAGTTTGTAAAGGGGAAATGAGACATTCTACTGATTTACTATACTTTTTACATTAGTTTATTACATTTAGTTTTATCTTAGTGATATTCTTGACTTTACATATATTTTTTATCTTGTTTGACATGTATATCAATTGTTGTTCACTTTAATTTATTTTGTTTGTTTTGACGTGTCATAAGAGGTGCCTGTCACCCTAAATAAATAAAATAAAATAAATGAGTTTCTGATTCTGATTCTGTTTTTTTTTCTGTAACTTATCACGTGTTTCAGGCGCATTAAATAAATATTTTCTTTATTTCTTTTTTATCTGCAAAACTACGAAATGCCTAAAATTAAAAAAATACACACTAGTAATCAGAAAAATATTAGGTCCTTAGTCAAAAATTATTGGAAAAATTATAAAAAGTCTATGGTATTTATGATCACATGAGAAACTCATTTATTGTACGGACACCTTCGTGAGCGAGTCTGATTCATACTTGGCTGATTTTCTTTAAAACTTTAATCAAAAGATTAACAGCGCAATAAATACTTCTGGTATTTATGTGATAAATGGTATTCCTTCTATCTCACTCACTTTAGAAAGCAACTCGTGATTCTCTGTGATTTATTTGTCAAGGTCTACATTTTTCATCACCGATAACGTCAGTAGTTCCAATTCGGACGCATATTGATCGAGCTATGTTTTTAAACACGCCAAAATGAAAGGTATTCCTTTTCTTTAGTTTTCATCAGTTGACCGATTTAGTTTTCATCATAAGTGTAACTGTTTAATAAAAAACTTCTGGTGCATAATAGAAAAAATGACGATTTTCTACCGAAATAAAATTATTTAGTTGCAGGAAAACTAGCTTAACTTCGGTAGCTTAGAATTAAAGTGGCTGGACTGGTTATCCTTGGATCGCAGGTTCAATTCCTCCCCAAATCCAAAATTTTCTTGTAACTTTTTAATTCTGTTTACTCAAGCGCGTCTATTAAGATATGGGGCCTACCTCGCACCTAGTTGAGTGTCTACCAAAATCTGAGCTGAATAGTGCTAGTTTTAAAATTAATTATAAAATGTTTTGAAGATAGTATTAAATTGTTTTTTGGTTCCTTAGGTACCATAAATCACAGGGCCTGATAATTAAAACGTAAATAATAATAATAATAATAATAATGGCAACCCATTATACGTCCCACTGCTGGGCACGAGTCTCTCCCCTTTTTTTGGGGGGAGGCCTGGAGCTTACTCCACCACGCTGCTCCAATGCGGATTGGTGGAGGTGGGTGGGTTAGTGGCCAACCCGCTGTCGGATGTTTTCAAACCGCCCATAAGGCCTCCGACAAGGTTTAACAACGCAAACTTTTGAAGCACGGAAACGCGCTTCGGAGGGCACGTTAAGCCGTCGGTCCCGGTTGCTATCGATAGATAGCAGTCGTTAAACCTTGTCGGAGGCCTTATGCAGCATTTAATTTGCCACTAGCGGTCACCCATCACACTACCCGACCGCGCCCGTAGTGCTTAACCGAGCAGATCGCTTACGATCTACACCAGCCGCTGGGCCATGCGCGCTTCGCAAAACGTAAATACTATACACCAAAGCTATTTCGCTTCAAATTTATCTTTTCAAAATATATCTTTTGTAGGCATACGCTATATATTTCACCTTTTTAACAAAGAGGATGAAAATTAATGGCAACGTTTCATTCCTCCTGTTAACTACCTACATCTGATTTGTATTCGCGCATCACGCGATAAAGGTTAATCCTCACATTAAGAAAGGCCAGACAATTTATAAAGAGCTTTCAGAAGCGAGACAGGATCTACCTACGCCAATTGTAGGGGAACATTATGTAAAATAATTTGTAAGTAATTATAATAACGGGTGTATAGATTCTACGTGAAACACGTTCATCCAAATATATTGTTTTTATCAGTTAGATCATTATTCGCCTTAAATGTTCAACATTTCAAAACTTTAGCATCACCAAAAACCAACATGAAATGCATTTTACAAAAATATCGTTCGCCTCACGGGAAGGGAGTAACATTTTTCAACTTCAGTTTTATTGTTTGCGAAAATATTGTGTGAAAACACCACAGAGATAACCAGTTTACCGGTTTCTTGGATAACACATTTTCAAAAGGAAAACGTACTTACTATAAATTTTTCCCCAATATATGAGTACAACATTTTATTGGTGGCTGAAAATGGAGATAATCAAGAACGTGAGTCCCTTGTCCCTACTAATGATTAATTTTCACATAATATCACGAAAACAGAGGTAAATACGTGTCATGTATTCAAGCATATACCTATGTAATCCACCCACGATTCCCCAGTGAAGTTTTGTCCCATGTCACTTGTGAAGAGGTGGCGAGATGATTAACATCTACGCGCATATTACCCTAACCTAACCTGTAATGGCACTAGGAAACTTGTGATAGATAAGTGGAAGATCTCAATAACACTGACATACTGTTCGGGAATCGGAAGCAGGGCACAAGCGTACCAGTCCTGCTACCATTAAAATACTGAAACAGTTTTAAATTGTGATGAATCTAGGTAACGACCTTAACGACCTTTTCATTTCCGTAATTACTTTCAATAATCCTCAGGAGTTTTAAACTTGCTCTGAATGACTTAGATTTTTTTTGTAAAATATCTACGATGAATGAAATACGGATTTCATGTCTCCTGTGTCAATTATTATCTTATTCCTTTTGCATGTAAAATAAAAGCTGTCCCGAAATAAGTGTATTTATCAAATATTCTGCGGCGTCCTCGAGTATTTCAAAATTCATTTTCGCCCCTCCTCCGAGCATTCGACCCAGTCAATGTCAAATTAAAAAAAAAGGTATTTGATTTAGAACGAATCTCTGGAAACGGATCCTCGATTATCATAAAGGTTCATAACTACGTAAAAGTATTGAGTTTTAAATATGTATGCGCACATATTTTACACATTTCAATAATGAACCTGTATTTAATCAGTTCGCTTAACTTTTATCCGCACAACAGCATTTTATGAATGCGTCAGCGGCTCGTTAAAGGTTCTTTCGAGCGGTCAAGCCGAAAATAGCTTAAAATTCCTGACGTCTAGTTTCACTCACCCGTAATTGAAATGGTCGTCCAGGCTGGGTTAAAGTGAAAAATAAGCGTTGAGCGTCTGAAAATTGCCCCCGGACCCAGCTCTTGCATCCCCTCTACTTTTTAATTGGATTTACAGGCCACGGATAGCTGATGCTTTCGCGTTTTCGACCCATCGGGGCTTTGTCATGTAAAATAATATAAAAAGTTGAAGCTGTGAACGTTTTGAACGGGCATTGTAATATTTTCGCGAGTAACATTAAAGAGCGGACAAAATTATGCAATCTCTTCATGAAATTAATGCGAGTTGTTTTGGTATGAAATGTCTTTGTTGAGAAAAGAGAAAATGTTTTGAGGATTCAATATGATGACTGTTTTTTATTTTTACGTTACGTTAGTCAGTGGTCGCTTTACCGATTCTTGATACTTATGTCAAAAGATTGAAGACAGACAAGCAGACGTGCCACATAAGGGAAAGTGATCACCGTTACCTATGAACATTTGTAATATCAGGGGAGATACCAACGCCTGCAGGACTCTTTTGATGCGAGTTTTTAAGAACCTCAAATTGTAGCGCTGAGGGAAATTCTCAGAGGGAAGTTCGATCGGATCTGATGCGCAATAGACAGTTTTTTCAAAGGTTTATTCAGTGCACATTTTACGATTTTGAATCAACTGAGAAATTGAGACACAACACGCCTTCCAGTTGTAGATAAGTTACATTATGATCGACGTTATCGGTTGTATAATATATCATCAATATATTATATTGGTGATAAGTTTATATACTGCAATATAAATTACATTTTGAGTAATGATAACAAACAGAAATGCAGTTTACGTTGATAGAAGTTATAATACAGAAGCCTAATGATAGACAACAGCGAAGGCCAAAATGCAAATACGTTTCCACCTCTGAGGCTTTTTTATGAATATTAAAATACAAAATAAAGCTTAAAATAAAAAAGTACTGGTAAAGCAAACAAATGAGGTTTGTAAGGCTTAAGTTAATGTGCCTCTGTGATAGTAATAACATGTATGTATGTATGTATCTTCACGCCAGGTCCCTAACGGGGTAGGCAGAGAGTGTAGAGCGCCAGACATCCCGGTTCTGACAAACCTCTCGTGCCTCGATATAACATATATAGTTGTATTTTACTATCATCACGAAAAGGTCTTTACATCGTTGCATTTCTGGTCTTGAAGTTAAAGATTTCCTCTGAGCGTTGGTTCATAGTAGTAATAATGGGACCACATAAAGTGAATAGAAAATGGACGTACATTTTCTTTCATCTTCATTGGCTGGAAAGATTTTGGGAGTGTAAATTTATGTTTAATTGGGTAAATGTATGTTCTAACATATTCGGTAAGAAACCGAATATGTTAGAACATAAATGTTATGTTATGTATGTTAGAACGTAAATGTATGTTCTAACATATTCGGTAAGAAACCGAATATGTTAGAACATACATTTACCCAAACATCTTACAAGCGTTTTGAGCGAACAGCGGATATTTTCTGCGAGGTGAAGCGAGCCACGAATAAATGTAGCTTTGTTTCCGCTTCTTACCATTATTTTGCAGTTATTTTGTTTAGCTTTCTGTAAACAACATGACACAGTTACTAATACCGCAAGAGTTTTTCAGTGAAAAAGTTCTAGTCGACAGTTACTTTCGTAAGTAATTAAAGAATCTTGTTTGATCGGCCCTTAAAGTGCCATACAACATAACAAACCTCTCCTCTACAGGACCTCTAAAGGAAAAAAAATCATCATTGACATATGTTACAACATTGATTCAGAAATTAACCTCACAAATAAACAAACAACACATATCATGTTTATATTATTAGTCCGGATTACAATGCCGGTGTTTATTGACTTGAACATCGTTCGCGGATTATTCAGTAATGTGTTTCCATGCTTGATTATATCGTACATCGCTTTCCTCGTAACTTCACTGGCCCGAAAGATCTGGCGAGGGTTTCCTTACCAAGTATGTTGAAAATAAATTTTGCTGAGCGGACAGCGGATATTTTCCGTTGTGGTGTAGCGAGCTATGTATAAACGTTAGGCTTAGCTTGTTTTCTTTGGTAAATATTTTGTCTAGTTTTCTGTTAGCATTATTCGGAAGGTATTTTTTATTCTTTCTACCCTGAAGGAGAATTGGTATACAATGGTAAGTTTAAGAGTTGGTGTGTAGCGATGCTTAGTAATTCGAGGATTCTAAAATATTCAAACCCATGACGAGTTGTTTTAAAACAGTGACTATGATATAGTCGTGAAGATACATACATACATATTATGATATATGTATGTGTATGTGACAAGCTCTCTTTTTTTAATTAAATTATAGCCGATTACCAGTAAACATTAATAATATCATGTTTGCAATTTGTTCTTTATATTGACATGACTTCTAAGATTCACTTTTCAAATAAACCAGGACCGGGATATCTGGCGCTCTACACTCTCTACCTACACTGTTAGGGACCTGGCGTGAAGACATACTTTTGAAATAAACGATAATATACATGTTTATATTATTAGTACCTACATAAGTATTGATTTGAACATTGTTCGCAGATATTCACTAACGTGTTTTCCTCACAACTTCACTGGCCCATAAGATCTGAGGAGAGTTTTCTTACCAAACACATTAGAAATAAATTTTGCCAAGCGAACAACGGATATTTTCTTTTGCGGTGAAGCGAGCTATAGTGAACTGTTAGATTGGCTTGTTATATCTTGTTTAGTTTACTGTAAACATTGTCTGAGCTTTTTAAGGCCTAATCTTTTTGTCAATAACTGTAAGAGAGTTAGTGTAATGATACCAGAATAATTTTTAAGCAACTGATAGAGCGATAGGCTTATATTTATGTGCTAATTCAGGAATGTATTTACTGCAAAGTGGCTATCAAAATGATGTCAACCGAGATACATAACACACCTTCAGGTGGAGGATGACAATTTTAATAAGAAAATACAGACTATAAGTTATTTTATACTTCGATCTTTAAATATTAGTAATAAACAAAAAGCTTTTTCTTTCTGTTAAAATACATTTTCTAGTGTTGAATTATATCAGCTTAAACCGATAATTAGTAATATAATATACTACTCGTAGTTTAGTACTTCTTTATGTATAGTTAAATATAGTACTTGTAAACCTGCCTGACTAAATTTATACTGACAACGCTCGAATATATTGTAATCCTTGCTGATCGATAATGGAGCTGGTGTAAAAATTAGGTGGTGCCACGATTTCAGTTAAAAAAATCAAACAAGAAGTTATATCCGAGTAAGTAACATACCTACTTTTAATGGAAAGTTATGTTATGTTTTATTTTCTCTAAAATTATATTGCAATTTGATAAAACATCTATTGTCTACCGTGAACCTCTTGCATAGTAAGTATCTGTCGACAGCCAGACTAATGTCGTGTCGACAACGGTCGAATCTATAGTAATCCTTGGTGAAGACAGCTATCGAGCTCGGGTTAAGCTGAGCAACAATTTTATAATGAATGTTATGTTAATTTTTATACATAAGTTGACATTATGTTTCAAAAAGGTTTTTTTAGCACAACTACGAGCGTCGATGCTTAGTAAGTGCTCGTATAATTAACAAGAGGGGTGTCGAAAATAAGACTAATATTGTGCCGACAACGGTCGGGTGTGTTGTAATCCTTGCTGACGATAGTAATCGAGGTTGTGTTAAGCTGACAACAATTTCGGTACGTATTTAGCGTGTAGTGCTTGGTTATGTCTCGCTTAACACAACTAAGCACATTCGGGTTTAGCTGGCAACAATTTTGACGAAGCGTTTGTATGGAATTTTGGCGGAGTGTCCGCGGTGTGCTAATGCTGTGCCGACAACGGTCGAATGTGTAGTAATCCTTGCTGACGACAGCTACCGAGCTTGGGTTAAGCTAACAAAAATTTTGGGCGTAGAAATATTAATAGATATGTTCTTTAGTCTGCCGTATGTACATATTGTATAAAAGTAAATAACTAAATATTTTTTTTAAAAGTTGAAACTGTAAAACTGCTTGAAACTGTAAACACTATTTGTTAATACGAGTACTGAGTTTTAAGCATTAGCGTAGTCTTAAACAAGCATATCAACCCGGCCGCGAAATGCGTGAATTGACGTAGGTATGTCGGTGGAAGTGTTTGCATGATATCTATCACTATTCACACGCGCGCTTAATATTTATTGAATTACTAGTTCTATTAAGTTTATTGTATTCACAGTGTTTTGTTATATGTGATGAAAGAAGAAAAATATTACTGTAAATATCGTAGGTACGTAAGTACCGCAGCATATCGTATACATCTTCGTCAAATGTCAATGCAGATGCGTTGGTGTATCTGCGCTGCGGCACGATCCCCTAATTTCATGGCTTGAACTTCAGCCTACGAAAGCAATATCGTCCGAATATCACCATTGCTTTTGTCGGCGCTACGAAATGACATAATAAACTTAGTTGAGACGACCAACTAATGAAATTTAGCAAAGAGATCAAATTAGGAGGTCATACAGATTCTAAAACCAAAGCAATCAAAGATGTTCCGCATGCGCACTGACAAATAAAAACGGACTTGCACTTTATTAGCATGGACGCGAAAAAATAAAAACTACCCCTTATTGAACAGCTTTTAGATTAGGAACGTAATTTATCTATTAGAGATCACGTTACAAGAAATAACTGAAGCTTACGTATTCCAATATGTAGTGATGGTCACTACTAATATTCTATTTAACAATAAACGTTTTTACAACCATATAATACTAATCCAAAATAATAGCTTCGTATGCATGTCCACTAAGATAATAATTTTATTAATTTTCTCGACTCCGTCGTCAAGTGCGTGATATAGCGCATGTCGGTGTTTGCGTGATGTCTCATCACTACTCACACGTGGCCGCAATATTTATTTTATCGCAATTTCGGTTCAATTTATTGTATTCACAAAGTCTTTTAAAAGTAGAAAAAATATAAGTCGCTGTATAACCGATGGTAAGTAAATAGAGCCTAAAGGCATCTTTTTTCTGTTATGGAAGGGGCAAACAAGCATGCAGTTCACATTGATGTTAAGTGATGACTGCAGCCTATAGACACCCACACAAAGACCAAGGTCAAAATGCAGATGAGTTACCACTCCTGAGGCCCAAGGTGTTATGCCTCTGTGCCGGAAATTACAAGGCTATATATTTACCACCTGACCTGAACACGATAGCGCTGAACACTACCATTTAGCGGTAAGTAGGTAATGTGGTGGTGCCTACGCCCGCGAGTTCCGTCACTAGAGCGCTACCACCATCTTTGTGATATGTCAACATGCGTTGCTAAATCAGCTTTGATATAAGGTATCGTATGACTGCTTGAATTTCAAATAGCATGGGAAAACAATAGCGATAGTTGATTCGCACGGTTGCTTTCCCCTATGAAAGTACTCGTAATAACGTACCACCTACGGTACGAAATGACAAGAAATTCATAATTAGCTAAGACCAAGGCGAACAAGTCCGTAGACTTGATGCTGAATCCAAAAGCATTTTTTATTCGAGTACTTGTAATAATTACGAAATCGTACTGTATTCGTTTGAAAGAAGATAGCAATTAATAACCACAGCTTATTTACCAACTTCTAGATTTGGTTGAATGCAGCAAAGGACCAGGTTCAAGAAAGTAGTCCGAGCTATAGGTATCGAGCTGATCCAGTGGCACTCTAACTAAAGCTTATACATATTTATGTTATAATGATCAAGAGTAGTTCAGACCGATACACCTGAGTGGCAATGCCTTTATAAGTCGGTTGTTTTTATGAAATTCGAATACGGGAAGAGTTGAAATTATTAAAATGTACACTACCTACTCAACAATTAATATTGCACATCGAGTCTACGAAAGAGACGATCGGCTCGTAGAGCGTTATCTCTGCTGCGCACTGCCTACGTAAGCACTGACAGTCCAGTATTGGTCAAAACTTGATCAAAATGGTCGACAAACGTCAAATAGGTACGGTACGAAAGAGATAACGCTCTACAGACCTGAAATAAGCCGAAGTCTCCTTCCTAAGCTCGATGTGCAATATTTTTTGTCGAGCACTGTAAGTATGCTCATGAATAATAATTGAACAAAAACGTTTGTAACTTTAAAATAACTGTAGTTTAGTATGTGTGTTTATTTTCAATCCATAGTAAGCATATTTCTCTAGACTCTCTAACGAAATTTTTATGTCCATAACTTTACTAACAAACCAACACACACTAAGTTAACATGCCAGTGTATTAATCCCTAACGCTATAATGTACCATCGACTATATTTTACTCGTCCAGTGCAGTTGAGACTCTTCTTAGCAGCTAATGTGGTGAGAAAAGTAAAACACCTACAAGTATTATGTTCTCTTTGAAACATAAAGCCAACATTTTGTCTTTGCACAAAGCGTTTTATCTTGTAAACCTTACAGCAATAGTTCCAGAGGGTGCGGTAAACCCTACTTCGAGGAAAATATGAGACAATTTAAAATGCGACTTGTTATCGAAGCAACTTCTAGCAAAACTTGCATATCGAACTTTTCCTTTATTCCGATAATACAAAGGGAAAAGGAGATAAAAACGGAAAAGATGTGATAAGAAATGTTCTTGTTCATATGATTCGATTTATTTTCCTCATAACGCACATAATTCAATAGTTTACGATTGATAGATATAAATGATGGGTGTGTAAGTGATAAGTCTATCGTTGATAAGATCGGACTGGAAATGTATCGAAGAATATAAAGAGAGGTCTGAGAACGTATTGCTTTAGAAATGGGAAATGTCATTGCCGTTTAGGGTTGTTACACATGACGCGTGATTGCGTTTGTTGCGTGAATGTGGTTGTTATGTATCAATTGTGAATGGAATCTGAAAATATATTACCTTCAAGAATTCGGAATTTTAGAAGTCATGAGGTGGACAAGGGTCTCCTTTTTGTCGGTGTCATGACCATAGAAATTCCGAAACAGAAACGTTTACAATATTTTTTTTGTAGAAGCAGGTTTTCACAGTATTGCGGCCATTTAGTACATATTGATGGATTTTCAGTGGTTTATCGAGTCTTTCATTAGAGGTATCCACAGTCTACTGATCGAGCACCTACGTTGTTTTCGTTGATAGTTTAAATAAATGAATGAGTGCATTAACACTCTCGAAGATTTTGTGATGTAGGTATTGTTTGAATAGCTGTGCAAAATATAATAGAGGCGTATATTATTTTGAGGTCAATTGCAGCTCTTATTATTGTATTATTAACTTTGGTTTCTATCTGATTATGATTTATAATGTGTAAGAGGGGAGAGGGAAAAAATGTGCGCCCCTAATATATGAGATAATTTAATGTTAGTGATTATATAAATTATTAATAATTTCATAGTTTTGAATTCAATATTGAAGACATTCGTTCTCAATTAGTGACTCTAAGAAGTTTTTTTTAATATAGGTACGCTTACTTTCACAGCCCTACAATAGGGGTCACAAAATAATTGAAATAGTAAGTAGTATACACAATGACCCAGACTCAAAATATATACCGGTAGGCAAAATATGTTTGTCCCGGTACGGGGATCGAACCCGCGACCCTTTGATCATGCGGTTTTTCCGCTGGACCAACTGGTCAATCACATAGCTATTAACGATATGATATACCTATTAACTAGGTAGATACTAGGTATTTTGGTGCTAAGTGTACTAAGTAGTTGAAATTGCTTCAATAAAACTATACCTAATGGCTGAAGCCTCCTTGGTTAGGAGGTTCCGCATTTCCATAACATAATAATGCTTCTGATGTGTGTAGGTCTGTGTTTACAGATGCATAAATTTAATACAAATATTATACTATTTATAGTAAGCGGACTTTTAAATTACTGAATCCTGGCGCGAGTAGACCACTAAGAAACACCGCCGACCTTTCACACTAACCGCACCTGAACGTCACAATTTGTGTGTTTAAACCTTTACAGTGCTTGCGATTGTACGAGTCGAATAAATGGAGTTTATTTCGGTCTGCCCTTGGTGCCGACACTTTCCATTTTGAATGTGGGCTAGATGCGCGTGACAGTCTGGATTGCTGGTTAGCATAGAAATTTGGGTAAACCACATATCGCTTTATCTGTGAAATGTTTAGGCTTATAACAATGTGCTGTTGGGTAGGATAAACCGGTGACAATTAAACAATTTTACTCTGAAATTGTGTTTTTTATTCATTTTCATACAGTTAAACTTACTTAACATTAAGGTGTAAGGTGAGGCCTAAGGTGTTATGCCTATGTGCCGGGAATTACAGGGCCGTCTATATACCGTAGAGTGTACGGTGTGGTCTTGTCTTTTCTGAACATTGCTTGTACGAACACGATGTTTCACGTCTGCCAGGCGTCTCGTGACATTTTTTTTGTTTTTCTCCCAAGCACAACAGCCAGGCTATAATGCTTTAGAATTTACGAGAAATGTTGTACCCTATTTTCACCGCGGAGGCCACTTCACACACATTAATAAGTTGTGTGTAAGATTTTGTGGTTTGCAAACTTTTTATTATGTTACGCGAATATAAACCTGTACATTTTTTTGCAAAGTATGAATATTTACGTAATATTAAGCGAAGTAAACTTATAAATTTAACTTGCGGCGTAGGTTGATGAACAAAGTTAGCGAGATTCAGTTCGCTAACAAAAACTTTTGCAACCAAGTTAATTAAGTATTATCGATGCGAATTTAATTTCTCAATTTTTCCGTTTATTTTCGCTATTCATTTTATTAATTGAGATGAGCTGATTAACTGGTGTCTGCGAAAATGTATCAGCAAAGCGTTTTGGGATTTTAAGGGTTCCGCAGTCAAATGACAATAAACGGAACGCTTATAGTATTAGACTCGTCTCGTCTGTCTGTCTGTTCCACCGTTCGTGTGTCACAGTAAGAGTGAACTGTGACACATGGACTGTTAACTTATAAACCGCTTAAGATTTTTGTAAAATGAAAAATATGGGGAAGGAACCCCATACTAGGAACCGAAACTAAAAAAGTCTACGTAGAATGAACGGAGCAAACTATAGTGTAGTTCGTAATAAAAACTTTCAAAGACATGATACATTCAAAAAAGAAAAAGCGGCAAAGTCCGACTCGCACTTTTCCGCTTTTGATATTTCTCGTAAGATTTCCAATGTCACCCTCGGAGTTTGGTATTGTGCCCGGGGGTGTTGATAGGCTCGCTACGCAGTACATAGGACAAAACGTAACTGGCAAATCGTGGATGTTCGTGTGTGTGCTTGAATGGAAACATTTACTTCTGGCTATCCCTTTGGGAAATACAGGCGTGAAGTTACAATTCTATTAAAAATTACGATGCCCTACTGTGCCTGTTAGATGAACTAGAGTCCGGTATCACTAAACTTCATTTCAAGACAAATGAAATGATTGTATTCGTATGGGTGGCTCATTTCAAGGTTTCTTAGATAGTTAAGTTAAAAAAAAACTTTTTACGCAATCCTTTTACCCGTATCCAGTCTAATCTTACTATCTGATCTGTCAATAAAACGGAGTAAGATATAAAAACCGTTGATGGAACAAATTTTATACCTACTATAATAAAATACTGAGGTAAAAGTATAAAATATGACAATATTTCGAATATATATGTATTTTACGTTTGGATATCTGACATGAAATCTGATTTCGTACAGAAACGATTCACAATTTATAATCAAACGAACTTACTGTACCTACGTGAAGTTCGATCAAAATTATGTCAATGTACCTATTGCTTAGCCACGGATCTTTAAGGTCTGAATACTTACATACAATTTCAGCCCAACTTTTGCCCATTTTTTAAAAACTATTTGTCATCATATCTATGTGTACAACTGAAGAAATAAATAAGTACGGGAACTTTGTAACAAAAAAGACATTTGGCAATCCTTAAAGAAAATGAGTGATCCAAAAAAACAAGACAAAATATAACGTTAAGATAAATAGAAAAAGTTTGCCCTGCTGTATCTATAAACAAAACTTACTGGCGATCTGTCTGAGAGCCGTCACGGCAGACTTGATGGTGTTCAGGGTTCGTCGCCTAAGATTTTTCTTAAAGGAAAAGTTTTCCATGTCAATATTCACAGACATTGTTTTGTACACGACACAAATAATCAACGATACCTTTTGTGCGCGCGTCGGGAACGTACTGCTTATATCAGTAGCAGCCAGTCATACGGACTCATATCGAACAACGAAACGCACGGAGTGGATTCGATTTCATCGCTTACCAATTTAGTGATCGGGTTTTTTCTAATTGGACATATGTAGACGGCAAGTCTTGAGACAGCCAGAGTCTATCTCATGGGCAATTGGCAGGTGCAAAGGATTTTTAGCCTGCATATTTAGGCAACTGTCTAAAGGCGACCACTTTGAGTCAGAATATCAGACTAATACGATTAAGGGGGTGCAACTTTTCACGTAAAGGACTTTTAGCCTAAATATTTTGGAACCTGTATAAAAGCCACCACTTTGGGTCAGAACATCAGAGTAATACATACGATTAGGATTTTCAGGATCACACTTTATCCCGCGTCAAACTATATTATTATATTCCGTAGGAAAATGTTCAGAGGTTTTTATTGATTGACTTTTGTACTAAGAACTCATTTACTTTTGTTTTATATGGTTTATCCTAAATGCCTCTATTATAACATAATACTATTACCCCCTTATTCATAATCGTATTTTAGCTAAAGTGTTGCTAATCTCTGCCTTGTCTTTTTCTATCCTGCACATTTGACAATGTAACTGACAAAGACAAAGCATTCTTTAACTAAAACGTAGCTAATGTACGTTAATGAATAAGGGGGTAAGTGTATAAACATACTTTGTTAAGTTATTTCTTATGAAAGGTTCTGTTTCTGTATGAAGATATGCACTGTGAAGAAATTGCCGCATGGAAAACAAAGGAAATTTGTTGGTGCTATTAAAAAGAATCTCTATTCCTCTGTCATGACTCTCCAAGAAGAGGAAAATTTAAAAAAATAGTGATATGATGATGGCTGTGAGGTGAGTCTATGAATCAGAATCATAAATTAATTTATTCATATTCACAGAAAAAGAGACATTTTTTGTCATACATTGGCAGAGTTCTAAAAGCCAAAATGATTTTAGAAAAAACAGCAGAAAATAAACTCAGTCCGCTCTTTTAAAATGATCTTTATGAGTGACCGAACGAGACACTCAAAATAGACACAATGAGAAAAATGGCAAAAATATTTAAATGTTTAGAAAAATTTAATAATGTTAACCCCACCTCTATTTTTGTGCATTCATTTGGAACGTGCTGCTTATCAGTATCAGTCAGTCAAAGTATAGTCAAATCGAACAACGAAACACATGAAGTAGATTTACGATGGTTAGAAATTTACTTTTCAGTTTTATTTGTCCCTTCGTATATTTTCATCGTGAAATTCTATTGAATTTTTGTAGGTATTAATACTCATACTGATTGCTGCATAACGATATGTTAATAATATATGTTATAAGGTGCATGAGGTTTTGTAAATTTGCGGGTTAATTCAGCCAAAAAAATTGTACCTATTTTTAATACGAAACATATTTTGGACGAGAATCGAGCACCTGTATTAATATGTCCCATGATTCACCAGTCACCGAGTATATATTTTGTGAATCTAGATGAAATTCATAAGGACAGTTATAAATTAATATACCGAGATTCTATTCAGTTAGCGATTGAGTTCTTTGATGTTTTCATAAGGAACATTGAAATTATGCTTTACTTCATTATGCGTTAGGATGTTATTTGAATGCATGTGATCGGATTTGTATAATCAAAGACTAATGGTATTTACAGTGTGATCAATATAAACGATGCAAGTGATGATTTTCTAAACCACTTTTTTTTAGGAATCACTTGTCAAATGAAAATGTTATATTTTTCACAGTTATTTATTAGGTAACCAAACTATTATTTTAAATAGTATGATGTGAACCACTACTCCTTATTATTTCTGACAGAAAGTTATTAGCCCTAAATGTGCCTATTTACACTGTTGCAAAACTATTCATAGGCAAAAAGAAACTAATTAAATGGGTGAGAATTCAAATATAGCCTGCAGCTAGGGGGAAAGTCTTTCTATTAGCGTTCAACCTCTATTTAAATTATCTTACCAATAAAATTAGCTGCAGATGTTGTCATGTTATACATTTATTTGTAATAGTCTGATAATGCGGATGTGGATGAAGGTATATTACTGGAGTACTGTAGACACTGTCCGTTGAATCAATGTGTGCCTAAAATAGGAGCAATATTCTTGGGTTATTTGGTTTATCGAACATACTCAGTGAAAAAAAAGAGGATTACTATACCAACAATGACATTTAAGTATGTATTTAAGTGTTTAACTCAACACATTAAACACTTGCAGAGATGGTTTCTAAATGTGCCAACCAGAACTTCAACACTGCCTAAAATTTTTATTTCAATTGTTATTGTTACTCTTTGCATTATATTTTGTAATTTTATTTTATAGTTTTATATTTTGTATTTAGTAAAATTATGTTTATTATCACGTTACGTCAAAGCAGTAATGTACTGCACAGCTTGTTTGACGTCAACCAAGTTATATGGCATGCTTTCAATTCAACACCGATTCACAAAATACAGATCAGTGATGTGTCCCCACAAAAAAAAATGTAAAATGTAAAAGTGTGTTTCCAAATTAAAAATTTATTTGTGTTCATTGTGTCGTGTCTGACATACATTTCGAAAGTTTTTAATCAAATTTTCTCATGTAAAACTAACGTCTACTCCATATATTGCGAATGTTTTAACGTATTTAACAACACCTGATGAATTTAAGGCCTATTCAGCGATGAAGGAGATGCGCATTGTATACATCGGCGGACGTTTGGTAAACAGTGCTTCTATTCTTGTCCGTATAGCCGTTTCAGGTTCATTAACAGAGGGCGACCTTAGTACATTGTAACAATGCAGTCTATACATCTACGCAGCTTATTTTTAGATCAGCAGGGTCAAATTATTACTGAAAATTATTTGGTAAAATAAATATTTTGTGAACGCATAAACAGTCGATGGAAATGTAATAACTCGTAAATGTTCACATAATATCTTTTTTTATTAGTAAAAAATGTGTTTTAATTATGTATAACATTTTATCGTCTTGGATCTCTTTGTTTCGAAAGTCATTTTTTCGGCACAACGGATTAGGTATACCTACTTTTACTTACTTCAATAGTTTGATATAATTGTTTTTTGCTATACCAATTGAAAGGCATAAATATTATTAATTATATTACTGCATGGATAAGTAAAAGTATGCTTTATTAAATTGAGGCATATAATGTTTTCAATTTATATATTACCTATTTGTAGGAATATAAAATATGTCTAAATTGAAAACTCTTTGAAAGAGACCTTCAGTGTTGATAATAATATGTAAGATATTTTTTTTAAAAGTTTTAGCTTTGATGTTTTGTTATACAGAACGAAGCCTAAAAATTGGAAACGTAATAAAAAATATTAATTTCAACGAAGCCAAGGGCAGTTTCTCCTCAATGAGTTTTTATAAGTCCATTTTTCTATGTTACTGAATTAATTAGCTTCGTAGCATTTGCAATAAAAATATACAAAGACTGAAGTACGAATAAAGCCACGGCATGGCTTGTATATGTTACATACATTACAGTTCCTTTTATCCCTACGTAGACCCCCATCGAGTCTCCCATGGACCACTTTGGGAATCACTGGTATGACGTAAGGAAATTGGTACTATCAGTGTATGTGTTGAGATCCATTATCGTGAATGACAACAAAAAAGGGGTCTGCGTCAGCGAAAAAAAAATTTGGGGTCCATGAAATGAAAATGGGGCCCAAATTTTGTTTTCGCTGACGTAGACCCCTTTCTTGTTGTCATAGACCCCCAGGGGTCGATATAGACCACTTTGGGAATCACTGATTTAATACAATTTATATTTGTAAGTATTAAAGACAGATATAGTAGATTTGAGGCATAAGTTGGTAGAATTGGCAGCACCGATCCACACGGACAGGCAGATGTTGCTTTGAAATTTTGGGGGAGAGACTTAGGTAGCCCGAAGGTCGTGTTATAGGTTCAAGCAAGGCCAGAATCTATCTCGAAATACGTTTAAAAGGAAACGGCCTAATAGCAATGCTCCAAAATGTTTTATCTCGACTGAGTCAGCTGACGGTTTTTCCACCGCTACAGAAGCAGCTGATTGTTGTTTTCATAGGCTTAATTATTTGAAGAAACACGTAGTTAAATTTCATCCGGCGTAATATATGTAACTTTATTTTACTTTTTTTACAAGATCATGCGAGCAGCTGACACATAATCCCCCCTCCACGATGCAGCTGACGATTGTTTTTCAGCTCAGTATGATGTCAACTATCCATGAAAAAAGTTTTAGCCAGCGTACTATTACTGAATTGGGAATTTGAAAATAAAAAATGTATTGTTTTTTTTTTTATGTTTTATAAAACTTCGTAATTAATTATATTGATGTGTCATGCGAAAAACTGAAAAAAATGTTTTTTTCATTTAATTATCAGCAATTAAAAGTTGATAAAATTTAAATAAAAATCACGTGACTATGAACGCGCCACGATTGGTTACCCCTAATCGTGACGTCATAATGTTACAGCTGTTCAAGAATAGTACAGCGTTTACGGCAATAACCTACATGTGACTTGACAATAATATCGAAATTGCTAAAAAATTTGTTAGTTGATTCCGTGTAGGTATGTGTGACAAAATGGTGACAAAGGATTTATATAGGCAAGGTCTGATAATATTCCTGATGTTGATATATTTATGACACAGACGAAGCAGCCTTTTATGACAACCAATTTTTTGACAAATGATGTTCGGTTCAATTCTGCTTAAGTTCGAAAGTAAGTAGGTAAGTAAGTTTAATCTATACATATCTATACAAATAAATAAAAATGGAGTGTCTGTTTGTAATATTAAAATAACCGCTTTTTACTAAACGTATATGTATGTATACACGGTACATATACCAAAACAATTTTTTTTTACAATTTTTGTCTGTCTGTCTGTCTGCCTGTTTGGCGAGGCTAATCTATGGAACGGCTGGACCGATTTTCACTGGCAGATAGCTGATGCGATAAGGAGTAACTTAGGCTACTTTTATCTCCATACATCCATACATACATACATACCTACATACAAATAAGTAGAATTGTAGTGTATCCAACTTTGACGGGACTCTCACGGGTAGGTAGCTGATGTAATATTAGGAGTTACTTTGGCTACTTTTATCTCCATACAACCATATATACATACATACCTACATACAAATAAATAGAATTTGAGTGTCTCCGATTTTGACGGGACTTGCACTGGCAGATAGCTGATGTAATAAGGAGTCACTTAGGTTACTTTTATACTAGCGTAGCGGCCACGACTTCATCCGGGTAAATACTGAACAATCATATTTTTTCTCACGTGGACGAAGTCGCGGGCACAGCTAGTCGCAAATAAATTGATCAACCTTGTCAAACAAGTTCGCCTGTTTATCAAATTATTCGACAGTGCAGCATTGATTGTTTTATCTGTTTGCCGAATATCAACAGTGTTTGATGCATTTGATAAAAATCTTGTAAATGTATCTATGAAACCCTCTTGGGTATGGCAATATGTTTACAAAGTAATTTAATTATATTATTGGTACATATTTTAAATTGTAAAATTATTATATATAAAACTATTTGATACCAGGTATTTGAACGTGAAGCAGACTTAATTTCATCTTTTTTTTGCGGCCCTGTAATTTCCGGCACAGAGGCATATCACCTTAGGCCTCAGGAGTGGTAACGCATTTGCATTTTGACCTTGGTCTTTGTGTGGGTGTCTATAGGCTGCAGTCATCACTTAACATCAATGTGAACTGCATGCTTGTTTGCCACTTCAATTACATAAAAAAAAAAATAAAAAAAAATTCATCTATGTATTGGTATCATGTCAAAATCAATTATAATTGGAAACAGCATTGTTATTATATATTATAATGAACACAATGAGGCTTTAGTTTTAATAGATATTTTCATTTTATTATTATGAATTATATTATCATTATTTATTATAGTTGCAACATAAATAATAATTGTAATAGGTAAATATCCAAATTAATTAAAAATGTCATAGATGTTTATCATTATAAAATTCATTGAGATTGTAATAACATTTATTGATAAGATTTGATTTCAATTTATATAAAAATCGTTGTCTCGACACACCTAAACAATTTAAATTAGGTATCTAATTGTCACAAAGCTAAAAGAGTCAGATTTTAAAAATTTAACAGATGTGAACATTGATCTAATAGGCAATGCAGCTATAAACTAAAAAGTATTAATTAAATAGAACTACGTTAAGAAAAACCGACTTCAAAACTGAAGAGTAAAAAATAATAAAGATTTAATTGTAATTATATACTACCTATTATTTATATGTGCTATTTACTAATAGGTTTGAAGTCGGTGCCAAGCCAAAATCACTAAAGTAGGCATTTCATTATATTAAAACGTAACTTCACGCCTGTAATCCCCGAAGGGGTAGACAGAGGTAAATGCATGAATTCAAGCATACATGCAAACACCCACGATTCGCCGGTTATGTTTTGTGCAGTGTATTAATTTTCTCGTATTCATATTTAAGTAATTAAAATATAATTATTTGTTTAAGGGATGGCACCGACTTCAAACCTATTAGTAAATAGCACATATAAATAATAGGTAGTATGTAATTACAATTAAATCTTTATTATTTTTACTTTTCAGTTTTGAAGTCGGTTTTTCTTAACGTAGTTATATTTATTAATTAAAAAATAAGCATGCAGTTCACATTGATGTTAATCGATGACTGCAGCCTATAGACACCCACACAAAGACCAAGGTCAAAATGCAGATGCGTTACCACTCCTGAGGCCTAAGGTGTTATGCCTCTGTGCCGGAAATTACAGGGCCATACATTACCACCTGACCGGAACACGATAGTGCTGAACACTACCATTTAGCGGCAAGTATACTAGGTAATGCGGTGGTGCCTACGCCCGCGAGCTCCGTCACAAGAGCTCTACCACCAGTAATGTTGCTATAATAACCCATCCATTATATTACTTTAATTTAAAAAAGTATTTTATAACGTACGAGTTTGTTTAATGATGTTGTGTTTCGCGGAAAATCGCAGTTTCAGACCGCAGCAGTACAAATAATGAAGCGTGTTGTTCTTTAATAAAATATATTTCAGGACGGAACGGTATTTGTTAATGGGCTGTAAAATATCTTTACATTCACTCAGGGTAATTATTTTCCTTTGTCCATTTGTTTATTTTAATGTTAGTAGAACTCCAATAAAAGATCGAGAGCGTAGACACAACTATATTACCTAATCTACTTCCCTACGGTGGTGTTCAGCGGTATCATGTTACAGGTGGTAACGTACATAACAGCCCTGTCATTTTCAGTAAAATGTCTAAATCCTAGATGTATTCTTTAAGGGCACCACGATTAGTGATAACGGCACAAATTTTAGTTATTTACTTGTTAGTAAAAAATCTGGGTTGGGCACTAGACTATTTTGGTGAAGAATAGTCTGGTACCCACCCCGGAATATTTGCACGGATTGAAATTACATAGTAACAGATCAACATTTATTAATCATACAAAACTTTTCTCAGATAATAACAAAGCAATTCTTAAGCATAATATTGCTTGAAATAATTCATCATCATCACATCAGCCGAAAGATGTTCACGGCCGGACGAAAGTCTCCCCATAAGAGGGATATGCACTAATCGCCACGCTTGGCATGCGAATTGGCGATCGCAGCGGCGATCGTCTTATCGCAGGACGCTGCTGTCCATCTTTTCATAAATATATCTTATCTATATAATTATATAATAATCAATTGCTGTTCGTTAGTCTCGCTAAAACTCGAGAACGGCTGGACCCATTTGTCTAATTTTGGTTTTGAATGATTTTCGAAAGTCCAGGGAAGATTTAAAAGGTAAATGGAATGGTCTTTTAATTCATGACAGTACGCGTCAGCTTTATAGTTAGAGCACTCATTCACTGCGACGTGCGTCATAGAAATAGAAATAGAAAATATTTTTATTTCGAATAGATCTTTACAGATACTTTCAAAACGTCAATAAATCATAAAATACCTAGAGTGAATAACCATTACATATAGTAAAAGCAAAAACATATATTAAAAGTAAATTAAAAATTCGTATTTGAACTACTTAGTTAAAACATAATAATCACAAAATTTTTCAATTCCTTCAATGATGATAAATGAAGAAAAAGAAAAACTTATTTGTCAAGATCAAAGTTATTCACTTAGCAGAGTTCCAAGTGCAGTCACTACTGAGAAGAACTCCGCTACCCAACAAACTCAGTAAGAGCTCTTTTAAATGAGAGCATAAATCTAGTACAGATTGTCGTGAAAAATCAAATAATATGAACGTCCATAGCACAGATGCAAATAAACTGCTATCTACTAAATGTGATGTAGCTCTTGCAAACCAGAACAGACCAGTCCTCACCAACAGCACCCGTTCACGAGTATGACGCTATAACAAGGTCGCTGTCTTGTTAAGCTTTGGTTTCGAGACGCATAACCTTGAAGAAAATAATTTTAACACAGTCTCATGAAACAACATTTATTATTTCACTAACAAATTGGTAGAGGAACTTTACTAATATAAGAATAGTTTATAAATACCATTTAAAAAGAAGCTTCCAGCGACTATTTTCAATTCATGAATAAAATGATTATGAGTCCACAAATTTGTTGAGTTTCAAAAAAAAAATACTGCATTGTCCAGCGTACACAATATTAATCTGGGATTACCGGGCGAAAAGGAATGAGGGTATAAAAACAAGCTAGATATGTGAGATTCAGTGTTGAATGTAAACAAGCATTAGTATCGTAATGTGTTTGCCAATATTCGTGTTTGTCTGTGAAAATGTACAATTGCTTGTCTTTTATTCAGGGTGGGTTTGTTTTGTTATTTTTTCTTGTTGCTTTGGAGTAACGCATTTAAATATAAAGTACGGTAATATAATTATGAAGTTACCTACTCTAACACGCCAATGTATTTTCCTGTTTACTGCGCTGCGGTCAAATTTCCACGCTGCAGAGTAATTCGTCAATTCAGAGTCCAGTGTTAAATATCTTCTAAACGAGGCTTTAGTGAACAACTACGCATATATTTCACTTAGTGATGTGACAATAGCACTATGTTATTTGCGCTTTTGTCGGCTTTGACGCCCAAGCCTATTTTGTGGCACGTTCACAAACGATATAACGGGTACAGTTTTAATAGTTACTTTTAAAATTCAATTGCGTCAAGCGAGGCATTTTAGTAACGTTGTTTGAATAGTGCTCATAGTATGCTCTAATAAGTGTGAGACAATCAGCAAATTTGGTTTGTAAATTTGTATGGCGTAAGAATATAATACAATGACAGTACATCCCCGATACCGATTTGACTATTAGAAGTGCAGACTGTAGTGAAACACGTTTCAGTGTTTTACGGCTTTGAATATTGCTCTAGAGTGACCAAGAACTCAACACTGTCGATGGGGTCTCGTTTACGCATTTAACTGATCGCGTAACGATTGATCGATGTCATTTGCGCTCTTGACCGCTTTAATCGCAGTCAGTTTGTGAACGCACCACAAAATATTTAGTGCATTTACAAATTGTAATAATATTTAAGACGTCCGTTAGTACATTCACTACTACAATTTTATACAATGTTAATCCAATAGGAATTCAGTGCGTCTTTATTTTCTAAGAACATTCACTACCATAATTTTATACAATGTTAATCCAATAGGAATTCAGCGCGTCTTTATTTTCTAAGTTCAGTTGGTTAGTTGGTTTTTAAAAAAGTGTGTGAGTTCATGAAAATATCTAACGCATAACACACTAATTGCTACTGATGGATTGAGTGCCCGCCTAACTCTAATGCTTTCGTTTAGGAAGTTATGTTATCAGTTTCGTACCGCCTTTAAAAACATTTTGCTCTTAAGTATATATCTGCGGTCGAAAACACTTCCCGGAAAAAGTTAACAAAAGCTAAACAAAAGTATTAGAGTTGGGCGGTCGGTCCCAGCTCGTAGTGTGATTCGCTTCAGTGTGTATTAGTTCGCATCAAAGTGGCTCCTGTGAGTGACCACGTACCTACTCGTACCTACTCATCACTGTCGACGTGGTTTCTCGTTCCTGATAATGCATTTAACCGAGGTGACCGCGTGATGATTGCTCGGTGTCATTTGCGCTTTTCACAGCTTTGACCGCAAAGTCTGCCTTATGTTTGATGCATTAACATATAATGATTGTTGCATTAAGTCCGTCTTAATGTACCACCTCTGTGCATTAAGAAAATAAATAGAAAAATAAAATATGAAGTACGGGAAGTATATGTATATTTACTTTAAAAACTTTTGTTCATCTAAACAAAGACGATGGGATTTAAATTTCTCAGTTCAAGTAGGCATTGATGTTTAAACTTGAAACTGAATACTAATGGAATGTAAGAGAAGCAAAAATATAAGAAAAACATTACAACCCTATAATTGTATTATTTAGTTTACGCAATAACACACGCGAGTGAACTTTAAAAATTAAAGAAAAAACGGAAAGAAAAATTTTGACTTCCTTTTCCGTTTTTTTTTTAACCCTGTAATTGTGAGTACACTTAGGACGAAATAATTTTTGACTTTGATTCTATGTGCGTCAATAGAAGGAGCTTCCTATAGGTAGGTATATGGTAGTGATTTTCATAACCGGGTGCGACTGCAGAAAATTTATTGTAAAATAGAGAAAAATGTACCCGAGTTTGAGAAAGGCGCTTGGATTATTTTCTTTCGGGAGCAATTTCTCTTGTATAATTTCAAACAACTTTCTGATTTTATCGTTTTTCAGTATCAACCTATTTGTCTTAACTATAATAAACGTCTTTCACATCTTCCTTATATCTCTAAATCTGCCTTATAAATTATAAGTAACTTCTATTTTATTCATGAAACAAATATAGAAATTAGAGAGCAGTAGCAAATATGATATTCATTAGCGACATGCCTACTGTCTAGTGATTAAGCTAGCTCGTGTAATTGACTTGTAATCGAAGCATTAATCGCGTCGCCGTGCTTCAAGTATCGATTGTTAGTGTTTGTTAGTCATAACTCCTGATACCATGGACAAATGATGTTATGCCATGGACACTTACTCCCTTATTCATAAACGTGCATTAGATACGTTTTAGCTATAGTATGCTTTGTCTTTGTCAGTTGCATTGTCAAATGTGCAGGATAGAAAAAGACAAAGGAGAGATTAGTAACACTTTAGTTAAAATAAGTTCATTTATAGGGGGTTAGTATATACAATGAACATAAAAGACTTGGCATGAGAGAACATAGCTCAAAGGAGATGTTTGAGAAATGTATGGAGCATGGGCCCACTCTAAGTACAGGTACGTACAATAATGGTTAAAATTATTCTAAGCTGTATTCAATTATTAATTTTCACCAATCTTGTAGGTATCGTTTTTTGTTCTAATGCAACAAAGGTACAAAATAAATGGTTTAGTGTCAACTGTTGTTTTAAAATTAAGAAATCAATTAAAAGGTATGCTCCGATGGTTCGGGTATAAAGAAAGAATGTCAAATGAGCGAATGATTAAACAGATATACAATGTAAATGGCTGCAGAGGCTCATGAAGACCAAGACTGACCTACCAAGACCAATAAGTCTTAGGAATCCGCGTACATATATGAAGAGAATGATGAATGTAGAAGAATCACGGGAGGTATATCACGGGGATATCTGGCGCTTTACACTCTCTGCCTACCCCGTAAGAGAGCTGGCGTGAAAATACATACACCTACATAAATCAATAAAAATTGTCAGTAGTCCTCTAGATTCTCTACATTAACTAGTAGTTAGTTAATGTTAGACACAGGTTGCAAGATTACTCATCCAATTTGAACTGAAAACGATTAAGTAGGTAAAAACTTCAAAAAAATCATCTGTTATATTAAAATCCAGTAATGCTGGAGGCATATATTTTATGTTCAATAAAAAGGTAAAAATAATTTCCTGCTAGCTTGTTGTTTATATATTTGATTAACTTTCGGTTAATTGGCGGAAAACACTCGGAAGAATTACGTTCACGGTAGAAATTCTCATAATAATAAATTAAGAAATGTAATTTACTTGTGCGTTGTAAATTGATTTACTGCAGACATTATGCCTGGCTAATTCAAATGTACCTGCTGTGCCTATAAATTAACACCTTTAAAGCTCGTTCCCTGTAATATTAATTAAGTATTATATGGCTAACGTCATCCGACTTTGTTCGTGTGAAGCTTTCTTTGTCGTGTGCTCAGTTATTAAATACAGTGGAAATGCAAATTAAACTTCTTTGATTTACTACAATCGCAATGGTTTCGATATCTACGAGTAAGTGGCCAAGTTTAAGATGAGAAATAAGATTCGCATGGGAACCAAAGGATTCGACATAGTCCACTGAATGAAGAAACTATAGTGGCAGTGGGCAAAACACATTGTTCGAAGAATCGACGGCCATTGAGAAAAAAGGCGATCTCGAGTAACAACTGTGTACCCGAAGACGAAGCGTGAGCAGGCTCAGGTGAACCAACGACCTGGTGAATTTCATGGGTTATCACTGAATGACAACGGCACATGACCGCTCGTTGTGGTAATCATTTTAGCAATAGCACTACAGCAATGGAAGTCTTTCGGTCGAAATGATGATTAAAACCATAAATGAAATGAAATGAAAAATGAAAATGAAATCCATGTGAACTGCATGTTAGTTTGTCACTGTAAAATACATGCCATATATAATTTATATACCGATACGCACATTCGCAAAATATCTCTTTCATACGCTTAAAATTATTCCGAAAGCGATTTATGATAGAGCCTAAATCCACTGTAATGAAAACATTTCACATACATCCTAATCCAATAAATAGAAATTCATCGCCGTTGTAACTCCAACCACATGATGTTATTTAAGTCGCACGAGAAGTGAACCAGCTTGAAAGCGATTTCCCTAGCTTCATTTATGCGAAACCCCAGTTATAGGCCGAGAGTTTACGAGTTAGGCGGGGGTCAGACGTGACCCCAACCGTGTTTTTATTGGATTGTGTGTCTGAACTAACTTTACGATTATGCGACTTTCATGCCATTCAAGTTACGGAGATCAATGTATGTTTTATATTTCAATCATATATCTATGTTTTAATACTGAGTAGTTCTAAAAGTCGTAGCTTTCCGATGTAGGAGGTTATACAATTTATTAACCCTTTGTAAAGGTAAATAGTTGTGTAAAACTTATGGATTTATAATCACATGGAACTTAAAAACCAAGTAGAAATTATATTTGCGGATTTTTCGCGAAAAAAAAAAGAAACGAGAAACTCCTAACTTCCTCTCTTACCGGTCTTTCCAATCGCTTTCCAGCTACCGTGGTCACGGGCAGACTGATAAAACGTCGAGTAAGAGAGGAAATTGAGATAGTTGTATAGGCGAGAAAATCCGCAAATAGAATTTCTACAATCTATAAGGCACGAAAACATCAAAAAACTTTATTAAGAAACAAGTTTATCTGAATTACTCGTACGTATTGTGATAATATACATGAATGCATGTCATCATCTTTTTTTTTATGCAATGGAAGTGGCAAACAAGCATGCAGTTCACATTGATGTTAAGTGATGACTGCAGCCTATAGACACCCAAACAAAGACCAAGGTCAAAATGCAGATGCGTTACCACTCCTGAGGCCTAAGGTGTTATGCCTCTGTGCCGGAAATTACAGAGCCGTACATTACCACCTAACCGAAATACGATAGTGCTTAACACTACCATTTAGCAACAACAGAGAAAATCATCATCATCATCTTTCAGCCGAAAAACGTTCACTACTATAGTACAAGAGCCTCCCAACATGATTGCCACACAAGAACAATCCTGGGCCGCCGTTATACAGTGATTACCCTCAAACTTCACCAGATCGTCAGTTCCGGGAAAATGTAGTAGAATTTTGCACATGAACGTTATATAATTATGTCGCCATGTCAGTATGTCTACATAAGTGGGAGTTTAAGACATGGCCGCCGAATTATTTACTGCATTAAGTGGTCACAAGGCAGATGAAGATCCCTCAAGGGTTAGTCTGGGTATAATTAATTGCATAGGTACATCACTATTATCTTAAGCGCGCAATATTTCATGACAATGAAGCATATATTTGTGTACGAAATCGGTATACCTATTTCATTGCTAAGGAATCATATCGATGTTATATCAGTTCGTGTTTTTATGAAATCTTGTTTTGTGTTCTAATTAGAGATTTTATTATGTTATAGTAGACATTATCATTTTAAAACAATTGTTATTAATTGTACTTCCATTCTGTTAGAGTCTACCTAGATTAAAATATTGTTTTCAACGTTTACAAATTCATTGGTAGATTTTCCTTAACTAATAGTTTTTATAATAATATATTCGTGATTTCACTTCATTATTACTTTTTATTAAAAAAAAGTACATTCGAAAATACTTTAAATTACCGTTTAATTTTTCGAGGTGAATCACCTGTCTATTTATACCAATCTGGTATAAATACGATCTATTATTTTCTCATGAGATAAGACGACGAATTATAATTGTACAAGTTGGGCCGAAATAGAAACTACATAGGCGGATGGCACAACAAAATGAAACTAGTCTAATAACATGTCATAAACATGCACTTAAACACGTTGGACACCAGTGAACTTCAAAGAAGAGCTGAAAATAATGAACTTTACGGAAATAAACTAGTAACTTTTGACTCCAAAATTGTTTTATCGCCCGCTTCACTTTTAATTAATGGTTTTATTTGTTGTAAACTTTCCTTACTTACCGAGTGTATACTTCTGTTTATGTCTGACTTAGGTATTTAATATATACTAAGACATGAAATGTGCTGTTTTTTTGTAAAAAGTTGTGAAGTTAGTGCTAAGTTCAATTATGAATATTTTATTATTCACCGCTTAAAATCCTTTGGCACTTCCCACACGCAAAATCTTGTAAGATCCAAATAACACTTATATATACTTTTATGCACACAAAACAACTTGAGGCGGACTAAATGCTTTAAAGCAGTATCTACTCGTCAACCTTTGGATTGTGAGGAAAAAGTAAAATGGTGCTGAGCATATTCAAATTAAACAAATGAAAACAGAGAAACTAAGCGATAAGTTTACAATAATATACGGTACTCAATATCAAATCTATTGATTTGATTTTAAGTACGACCATAACTGCCTTGAAATAAATAATATACATATTGCTATTTGTTACTTTACAGACAAAATTATTCCAATAGACATGACAATTAACTCTAATAGTTTAATTCTGTGTGTATACTGAAAATCAAACGGTCTCTGCAACTAATCACATTTCAATAATAATTTATATTTGATGATTTCAAATGTTTGTTTTGCATTTAGGAAATTAACTGAATTTTGTTGTATATATTATTAGATAATACTAATGAAATCCACTATTAACGCTACTATGTTTTCAGAAGAAAATTTTCAAATTTTCATCTATAAGTCTCACAACACTTCATTAACAATTTTACGAAGCGTCTCCGTTGTATCTATGACAGTCAAATTGTGTTTCGGCGTCACAACGAGCCTTTGTAGGAGGTAACAAAGACATCTACGTCTCCACAAGATCTACGATGCAAATGAAAGAGGTTGTCTTTACTGTTTCTTGTGTTTACCATACCAAACAACTGTATGAATCTTTCCAGTTAAACACAGTAACACAGCTTACATACAAAAAACAAAGGCAATTTTTTACGTATGATACCTACCACGCACGAGTTGTGTATGGAAATTTGATGTGACATACCGAAAATATTTTAATAGACATATTTAAACTTTCACCTCAGTCCAAGAACGTATTAAAGAGTGTGCTTTTACCATAAAAGATAATAAAGTAAAATCAAGTGAAGTAATGTTCACTAGTTCGACCTATTAAACAATCATGGCTTATTGCAAGAATATATTTTGGTATCTTACGGACACAATTATGTACGGCTCCGTAATAAATTATCACAGAGACATATCAACTAAGGTTTCAGGGTTGACAACGTATCTGCATTTTGAACTCTGGTCTTAGTGTGAGTGTCTATAGGCTGGAATCATCACTTAACATCAATGTGAACTGTATGCTTGTTTGCGACCTTCATGACATTAAAAAAAATTGGTTAAGACCACCTGACACTAAATGATCAAACGAACTTACCAAGTGAAGTTCGATTAGAATTATGTGAACAGCTTCAATAATGCTTGTGACTGTATATATGTAGTGTTCACGGCAAAATATGGAGCTGTTATTTTGCGCCATATAATTTATGATCTCATAAAGTTCATAAAACCTCAATAACAATTTTAGAAAATGACTTCGTTGAACGTGTAACAATGGGATTGAGTTTCGATATGCGTGGGACGATTTTCTTTGTATGTATAAACACAACATACACAGTAGAAAAGAGTCCATTTTGTTTTCATTCAAATTAAATCATCCGTCTGATTATACTGTAGGATTTTTGTTAATTTTATGGATATCTTTTTAAGAGCAAGAAACATTAACCTGTTTTTTTTTAAATTACCTTCTTATGCTTCTCTAACAAAAAATCTATTAAATTTTTCTGGTCTTATATCTATCTATACGTCTTACATCCAATTTATTTCTTGTTGTTTCATATTAAAAACACCAAACCCTGAAGACACTTTTAACATATTATGTGGTTTATTATATTGCCTTTAAAGTATTACCTAATTCTCTCTATACATTACCAAACAACTATATTTTCATAAAAGCAAGCGCTTAATGTATTTATTTATTAAATAGGTTTATTATAGAGGAGTACTGAATAAAGCGAGATTGACAACTATTCATTAGCGAGGAACTTTGATGTAGGTAATCGATTCTGCGCATCGGAAATTTCATTAATTCCGCAAAGAGTAAAGTTAGTTGGCGAAAGTTGTCGGTCCCGCGTCCCGGTCCAAAATTGTTGATCAAACTGATCTAGGCATATGAAATTTTGTCTGAAAACACGATATAAATTTTGCAGTGAAATATAATACAATCAGTAATATATTTACAATATGAAATACGTTATAAACGGTTTAAAAATATGCAGGAAAGAGCATGAAAGTAAGTTGAACGCGGTCGAGATGAGATCTTTGCGCAAGATCTGCGGTGTATCACTCACCGATCGCGTTCGTAATGAAGATGTAAGAAAGAGACTTTGTGTGAATGATAGTATCGGTGTAAAAATGAAAAAAGGCATGCTCCGATGGTTCGGGCATATAGAAAGAATGTCGAATGAGCGAATGACTAAACAGATATACAATGCGAATGTGGATGGTTGCAGAGGCCCAGGAAGACCAAGGCTGACCTACCATGGTAGGTCAGCCAAATAGGTCATGACCAAATAGGTCGAGTTCTGTCTGATGGTGGGGTCAAAAGTCTTAGGAATCGGCGTGCATGTATGAAGAGAATGATGAAGGTAGACGAGGCACGAGAGGTTTGTCAGAACCGGGATGTCTGGCGCTCTACACTCTCTGCCTACCCCGTTAGGGACCTGGCGTGAAGATACATATATACATATAGAGAATATTAATTCACTGGGTTGACTATCAAGATTTGGCCGCAAGTATTTTTTATTAAATTATTTTATCTTTAACAGCCAGCAACTCTTATTTGAGGCCGTCTTAATTTGTCTCCCGTATACCATAATAATGAGAAAAAATAGCTTTAATTTGATATTTATGGCGGGGATGGAGAATATAAACGTACTGACCTGACTAAACCGATGATTATAGAAACTCCTTAGCAAAGTATTAAACCATACCCAGAGGTTTTATGGACAAGTGTCATCAATGACACTTGTCAGTTAAATTAGAATTTGGAAATGAGAAAATAAAGAAAGGCGGTCTGGGCCGGTTCTTTGATAATTCTGTAACTCGATATAGCAATCTAGATTCAGTAATAGTTGGATAACGAGATATAGTAAGGATTCGCGTGGTACTGAATTGATTGGTAGAAGAGACTTGTATTGTGCAATGAGTATTGGTATTCCGGTAACTGTGTGCCCGGTCGTAAGAGTTTCTTGCCCGTTCTTCTCTGCCGGCGTAATCGAATGGGCGGATCTTTGGCAATAAACGACTATTGCTTGATCTTCTGCCAAACCTTGTGCTTTATTTCATCACCCGCTCGAGTTCCCACCTATAGACGCCCACAAACACGAATAAAATATCGGCTTATGGAAAGACACGCAGACAATACTACCTAGATGTCCTAGATTTTCTGACTGGAGAGGCCCCCTGCCGACATATAAATAATACATGTAACGTCAATTCATATTTTTTGTTTAGTCTTATCTTGCCGTTTGTAAAAGAGAGTATGGAACATTCCGTTGATACCTATTTTTAATATTAAGTATTTTTGGACTATTATTTATTTTATTTTGTTTACTTTCACATATTAATCAACGTATCAGTTGTTATTCGCTTTGATTTTATATTTGTAATTTGACCTATCACAAGCAAATTCTATTATTTCCAAGTGATTAAATGACCTTTTTTATAGGCAACCTAGTAGATATATATCCTCTAGACTATAAATATGCGTAAAAAATAGGTTTACAGCATATCTGAATGAACGAAATGATTCTGCAGTGGGATCTTAACCCATACTTGGTTACACTAGTATAACAAACTGGTGTGACCACGCGTTAGGATTCTTCATCATTAGCTACATTTATTAGGAGGTACTTAATTACCATTATTTTATGATTTCATTTCAGGATGTATGTTACGTAGTTTTTTCGATGAAAGCATGGATAATAAATGGTACAGATTACTGAAGAACTCATATTTTATAAAGTGAAACCGCCATGACATGAGTGAGACTCATAGACACTGAAATAAAAACTAATCCAACAACAACATGAAACCCAACGAGGTAAATACATAGCGAAGACATCAAGAACAAACAGCCAGTTCCATTTAAAATTGATTTGACAGATATTTATGTTAGACGGTTCCACGTCATCTGTCATGTTACTATGTGAAAGTGTGGTAAATTAACTTCTAGAAAATGGAACCGAGCTAGGTACCAAGGGGAGTGTTGTGTCTAGTACTTTTCACTTTGGCCACCTGTTAGATGGCCCAAAACGTAACCGGCGAATCGTGGGTGTTTGTATGTACGCTTGAATGCATGCATTTACCTCTGCCTACCCCTTCGGGGATTACAGGCGTAAAGTTGTTTTTTTTTCTAGTTTTTTTGTCATAATTATATTCGGAAAACAAAACGTATTAATGTTCCAGTTCAATTTCGATAGCCATCCACATACTGAATGTATTAAAATCAAAACCACGATGAGGCAAGTGCTTAATGTATCATTCGCAATTTGGTGCAATTCACAAACTTTAGCATAATATTATCAAACCAGTATTGTTTTCAGTCGTATACACGAATGTTAGTAAGTTATAATTATTCAGACTGAATAATTTAAGCTATTATATAGACTTTGATTTAATTATTTTACTACCACAATTTGACGAGTGAAGTATTGTGTACATGTAGTACATGTACAATACAACATTAGTACATGTACTAATGTTGTCTTGTAATTTGATAATTTAAAGACTTAAAGAAAAGTTAACGTCGGGAAATTTTCAAAATGCAAACTTACATTCGAAAACAAAAGTTAAACTCGATTATGCGACTAATTATCCTGTAATGAAATAAAGTGTTAACAAATCGGCCAAAAAAATTGATCATATTAACCAAAAACAATTGATATGATGTGTTAAACTCTACTCTACACTTCGGTAGCTTAGAGGTAAAGCGGCTGGACTGGTTATCCTGAGGTCGCAGGTTCAATTCCTGCCCGAAGTCAAATTTTTCGCATGTGTTATTGCGAAAAACAAATAGTACAATTATACTCTACTTACCTACAATTCAAAACGCGGCACCATGCCCTCACATCGTTCGTAAATATCAATGCACTACATTTATCCGAGAAGCGAACAACAAATTAATACTCCAAACAAAACAATCTCGAGTTACGAAAGGTTCGATACAAACTACAACGGAAACATTCATTAAATAATGGCGAGTAACTTACTAAGAGCGCTCTTGACTGTAGTCCTCGTACAATCCCAGATGAAATGAAAAAAACGAACGAACCTCACTTTCAACGGAATCCTTTCTGGGGGAGGTTCTGCGTCTAAAAACCTAACTCTTTTTTTCACCGACTTCCCTTTATTCTTTTTGCCAGACCTATTGCTTTTCACTAAGCTCGGTTTCGGTTTCACTTCATTTGGGGTTTCATTCGTTTTCAACACATTCACACTCACTGTATTTGATTCCGCAATACCGACACAAGAATTGTTCGCGCCTACATTTTTTACGACACTCTCTTTGATGTCTAAAGGACCTATTTCGGTTTTTCCTGGGGCCGTACGATATTTAAAAGCCGTATTTATATTGGAAATCACTGTTTATTCGTAGAATGCCACAAAATAATTATACGCACAGCACGAGCGAGTATTTAGAGAGTTTACTATTACAACTATGTTTTGTAACAACATCGCTTGTAGACGATACTTGGCTATGTTTCAACATTTGTCATATATACTGTACTTATATATTAATAATAGAAACATTAATTATTGTTAAGTCCATTTTAATTTAATCGAAGAGTTCTACTAAAATGGAGTGTGTTTGGTTAAGTGCCAATTTGTATTGAGTGGTCTTAGCTATAAATATACATTTCGGATTAGATATATTAAACAATATTATTACAAATAGATTATCATATGAATGGAATAAATTGCATAGCATTTGGGTTGTAAATATTTGTGGTGTGATAAGTGGGTGGCCAAATTATTAGGGACATTCTATTATATCGGTTGCCTATCTAGCATGGTTGGCAATAGATGGCGCTACTGCTACCATAAAGCAAGGCAATAAATGTGAAGGAAAGATTTGACAAATCGGGCAGGACTTCAGTAGCTCAATTGGAAGAGCGGCTGGACTAGATTCCCAGTAGGCCGCGAGTTCGAGTCTCGCCTGAAGTCAAATTTTTCTTTCCATTTTTCTTTAAAATAAAATATTAGGGACAGTATCAATATTCATGATTTTTCAACTTTAATCGGTTATCAGTCACAAACGATTAGTTGTAAGTCCCTTATATATTTTTTATATGTATCTGTATTCTCTTGGGATTACATGAAATACACAAAAAATACAAAACTGTTCTATATTATTTTATTGATTAAAATTAATGAAGGTGAAAAATAAAATTTAATATTTTGTGATACCACCCTTTGCTGCAATGAGAGCTTCTAGGCGTCGCGGCATGCTCTCTATGCATATTTTTGCATCTTCCTTTAATATTTGGGTTATGATGCCATTCTCTGATCAAAGATTCGATCAGCTGCCCTCCTGTTTGGTAGTGATAACTTCTATGGCGATAGCCCGCTTGGTGAGTTGCCACATGTTTTCGATGGGATTCATATCTGGCGAATTCCCTGGCCACGGCAAAACAGTGACATTTTTTTCAGCCAGCAAAGCAGTAACACTTCTACCTTTGTGGCATGGTGCCGAGTTATGCATAAAAATAAACTGATCATCATCAGGGAACCATTCATTAACCTGCGGCAGTAATCGGGTTTATAGTACTCGCTTGTACTGGTCTTGTCTCATTGTCCCTTCCACAATGTATAGGCGCCCCATGCCTTTGGCTGAGATTACAGACCACACCATAACACTAACCGGATGTTTGACCCTCTCTACGATGCAATCGACGTGGAATTTTTCACCAGGGCGTCGTCTTACAACGTTGATTCATCGGAAAAGCATACCCGTAAATTCATAGAATAATTAGTAGAAATCAGTTAGGTCATGCAATGCATTATTTCAAAAGGTAGTACTTACGCGACCCCAGTCTGCAACAGTCATATTTCGATGTTCTGTAGACCATTGGAGTCGTTTCTTTTTCATAGTCTCAGTCAGGCGAGGTTTTTTGCAAGGCCGCCGTCCCATCAGATTTTCTTCGCCCAACCGCCTGCGCATTGTCCTCTCCGAAATATTCACACCCTCGTTATTTATCATTGTTGTCAAGCACGCAACGCTCTTTTTACGGTTTTTGAGGCAGATGTTTCTGATTTTTCGATCCGTACGAGGTGTGGTTATCCTTTTTCTGCCACATTTGCCTACACGATTTGCCTCAAGAGGCTTGTTATGGTCAATTTTATTTTTTATTCTATTGACCACAGACTTCGAAAGACCCGCAATAGCTGCTATGTGCCTCTGGAAATGTGTGGAGTGAAGTAGCAACGTTTGTATCTCTCTACATTTTCTTGGAGACGTGTCCATAGCCTTACCCATTCTAAAAAGTAGAAAATTTGAGGTTATCACAGCCAACCAGTAATAACATGCAAAATCATAGATAAAACATAGCAAAAGCATTGTTATACGGAGTATTACTTACATTTTAATTATTCAACACACAAAAGTCGGTTAAAACTAAAGAAAAAAAAAAACGAAAACCTGCAAACCGCGCTTTTTTAACAGATGATGACATAATAAGCAAAAACGTCACCCAATCGAAAATTGTCGCACGTATCCTGTGTTGCCACTTGACAAAACCAATAACAATGATACCAGTAGCTATAGCAGATAATATAACCCTTTAAAAATCACATAATCTATACTTATAATAAAACTGTAGAAGTGTAAATTCTGTACATTAAAAATATTAAAAAAATAAATACCAGGGGATGTTACTAGATCGATACCGAACCCAAATATGTGATTAGAAAAAAAATTGTCTGTCTGTCTGTCTGTCTGTTTGTTCAAGCATCACAGAAAAACTACCGGTCTGATTACAATGAAACTTGGTATGATTATACTTTAACCTTTGGCGCACAACACTGGGTACTTTTTATCCCGGAAAAATGTCTGTTTGTCTGTATGTTTGTGCACGCTAATATCAGAAACGGATTATTCGATTTGCAAATTTCACTAATATATTGTGGTAAGTTTCACTTAACATTTAGTGTTTGTGAATCGGTTCAGAAATAAAAAGTTATGTCATTTTAAAGAATCATATCGAATATTTTTAAGCCATTCTATATCTTAGTTCTATTTTTTAGGGGGTTTCGTACCTAAATGGTAAAAATGTACCCTACGGATAACTAATCCTCCGCTGTCTGTCTGCCTGTCCGTTCGTCCGTCTGTCACCAGCCTGTATCTCATAAATAGTGATAGCTAGAAAGTTAACATTTACACAAAGTATGTATTTCTGATACTGAACAATCATATTTTTTCTCACGTGGACGAAGTCGCGGGCACAGCTAGTTTAATCAATATAACGTAATCAACTATAAATTACGTGAATACGAGTACTGTCCCTAATAATTTGGCCACCCACTGTATTGCAATCTAGTTCTTAATAATTATTAAGGTATTGTATGTGTATAAGATTGTAATCTGTTTTGTAATGATTGTATAATAAAACTAAGTAGCCTAAGTTCTTTAACTGTATGCACATATTGACCTTGCTAGTGAATAAACTAGCACATGTCGCACTGTTATAGCAGATGAAGCCATCAGCCGCATAATTCCGCGAGAGTATTTGGCACGCCATGTCACGGACTTTGCGTTTATTAAGTCTGGTCCACATTACAATGGCACAGTCTAGTGCGTCAAATTTAAATCCATGGAATTGTGGGCAATATGAGAAGCAACAAATATCATAGCTATTCTCATTTCTTAAGAAATACGTGCGATTCACAACGGTAGTATCTAATTGATTGATAAATTTTATGCCCATATCAGGTAGAATGTTCTCCTCAGTTAACGTTTGACCACTACCTTTTGAATTCGCTAATAAAATTAACGCCTAAGACTTCCATCTTGACATGCAATCTTACGTTGAACAGTACTGCGATGCACATTGCGTCACGTAATCCTAACTTGTTCTTTAAACATTCCATTTAGACATTTAACTTTACTAATGGAAATAACTGTATCAATCCAAATAAATCAAACAATATAACAATTCGATGTTTAATGGATAGAGGTAAATGTTAAATGTAGTGGTTATATTTCCTTTGGTCAAATGCAAATCAACAACGATGCTGCCGCACGAGGCCAACGATAGCTTCCGCACCACGATTTGGCACGCGCTGTCATCACAAACGTGTTTATTGTCATCTCAAACGGCTGTTTTGTTAATCATAACAGAAATGTTTGCGTCCCTCGGTAAATGTAAGTTTGATTTACTGCTTGTATTTTGGACATTCACTTATAACTTTGATACTACATATAAAAATTATGTCAACTGTGCAATTTGCTTTACCCCAGATGGTTTTTATTTGCTACTGTTATGTCCATATCTAGGAGAATATTCTTTCTTACTTCTAACATTGTTACTTTAGTAACAAAAATAATTGTGTCAGCCCTTCCCAAGTGCCACATGCCTAAATATAATTTGTTTCAGAATAAATCAAACAATATAACGATTATATATATTTTTAATGGTGGTAGAGCTCCAGTGACGGAGCTCGCGGGCGTTGGCACCACCGCATTACGTAATATACTTGCCGCTAAATGATAGTGTTCAGCACTATCGTGTACCGGTCAGGTGGTAATGTACGGCCCTGTAATTTCCGGCACAGAGGCACTATACCTTAGGCCTGAGAAGTGGTAACGCGTCTGCATTTTGACCTCTGGTCTTAGTGTGGGTGTTTATAGGCTGCAGTCATCACTTAAAATCAATGTGAACTGCATGCGTTTTGCCATTTACATTATATAAAAAAAAATTACGATTCGACGTTTGATGAATTAAGTCAAATATAAACCGCAGTGGTTATATTTTCTTTTGGCAAATGTAAATCAGCAATGATGCTGCCCGCGGCTACCGCACGAGGCCAGCGATAGCTTCCGCACCACGGTTTGGCACACGTTGTCATCACAAACGTGTTTATTGTCATCTCAAACGGCCTTTGCTTGTAAATCATTTGCATTCACGGTTTGCATTACACAACGTACAGAAATGTTTTCGTCCCTTTTATAAAAACGTAACTTCACGCCTATAATCCCCGAAGGGGTAGGCAGAGGTAAATGCTTACATTCAAGCATACATACACGGTTCAACACAAACACCCATGGTTTGCCGGTTACGTTTTGGCCCATGTAACAGGTGGCGAGCCTGTTGACATCTCCGGGCACATTACCAAACTTCGAGGTACTGGGAAATTTCCGGAAAATGGAAAAATCCCAATAATAATATAAAGGACTATAAGTACACGAAGTGGGTAGTAAACATTTTCAACGGAGAAGCAATGGACGAAAGTCAAAGCTATCGAGCGAAACTCTGGAACTGATGAGGAAAAGACGTGAGGCACCAGGTATACAAACATCCGAGCGGATAAACTTGAACAAGAAGGTGAAGAAATGTATCAGGCACGATGTACGTCTTTACAACACAGACGTAATCTGCAAGGCAATTGACCAAAATAAAGGTTCATAAGTCTTCGCTAAAACCTACACCTCTTCTCTTTCGACAAAGCTCACGACTGCTCAAGGCCAATCGATAACCTCGAAACCAGAAATACTTGCAGAAATCGGAAAATTCTACGAAGATCTTTATGCCCAGAGAACTCTACAACCTGACACTCGTAATGTGGATGACCCAAGATCCAAATTGACTCGACATTATACGGATGAGCTTCCGAACTTTGATCCAAGCGAGATTGGAATAGCACTTTAGCAGCTTAAAAATAACAAAGCTCCAAGGGAGGATGGAGTTACAACAGAACTCATGAAAGCCGGAGGAATGCCTTTACTCAAGGAACTGGTTAAGCTTTTTAACTCCGTCCTTCATTCGGGTTCTATTCCGGAAACTTGGAGTAAGAGTATCGTGGTACTCTTCTTCAAAAAAGGAAATAATACTCAGTAGAAAAACTACCGTCCGATATATCTCCTAAGTCACATATATAAGCTTTTCTCGAGAGTTATCACCAATCGTCTCGCCCGTAGACTTAATGAGTTACAGCCACCGGAGCAGGCTGGGTTTCGTAAAGGCTACAGTACCGTAGACCACATCCATACTCTAAGACAGATTATTAAAAAAACTGAGGAATCTAACCAGCCTCTATGTCTGGCGTTTGTGGACTACGAGAAAGCTTTTGATTCCATCGAGACTTAAGCTGTTCTGGACTCTTTGCGGAGATGTGAAGTTATTTATTAATTTACACTTTCATGCACACAAAAAATTATACATGAGGACACGGATTTAATGATTAATAGCATTCAGTCTTGTTGTGTAATATAATAGGTTAAAAATTGTTATTAGCAAAATGAATTACAATCCTTGATATAACAAGAATTTTCATTTATAATATATTTATTTTTAATGTCTGAAGGTTGACATACAAGCAAACGGGCCACCTGATGGAAAGTGGTCACCGTCGCCTATGAACATTTGCAACACCAGGGGAGTTGCCAACGCGCTGCCAACCCCGAAGGACTCTTTTGACGCCATTTTTGAAGAGCCCCATATTGTAGCACCTAGGGAACACCTCAGAGGGAAGTTCATTCCACAATTTACACGTTCTGGACAAGAACGAACGTGAAAACCGCACCGTTGAGCACTGCCAGGTGTCCAGTTGGTGAGGGTGGAACTTGCAGCACTCATCATTGTAGAGACGGTACAACACGCGCAGACTCCCAATGTCTCTGCGCAGGCTCAGATGGCGCATTTTTGTAGGGAGTCAAGTGGACCAAGCTGGTTTTTGGGGGCTCCCGCCCACAAATGAGAGCAGTATTCCAGATGGGGCCGCACTTGGGCCTTATAAAGCTGTAGTAGCTGCCCCGATGTGAAATACTGCCTCGCTTTGTTATAATAATAATATTTTTGTTGGGGTAATTTACTTAATGCTAAATGTCAGTATTCAGCGTTGTTGTGTTCTGTCTAGGTGGCAATGTAATTTCCGGCACGGGAGCATTAAAGCTTAGGCCTCAGGAATGGCAACCTTTCACATTATGTTGATGTTTAAAGGTATTCAAATTAGATTAAAGTATTCAATTACCATCAATCAACTTTATGCTTGATCGCTGTTTTCGTGATTTAAACAAATATAATAAATGGAATAACGATATACCTAGTAATGGAAAGTTTACAACAAGATTGGTGGGTTACAACCTATTTAATGAGGGCTTTGTAAAATGATAAATGAAGTCATTTCTTTTTCATAACACATGCGAGTAAATATAAAAATTAAAGGTAAACGAAACGGTACATACCCCAATTCAATTTTTTCTTTCCATTGTTTTTTCTTTTTCTAAAGATACGTTTTAATGAAACTTCAACATAGCCTTCATTTTACGAAAGTCAGCCGATGGGGAAATTTACAATTACCAAGCAGTATACCTATACTAATCAAAATCGATGACTTTAATTTCCGGAAAAATGTTATAGATCAAGATATGAATAATGGAGTTCATGGTATGGAACGCTAGTTAAGGAATATAGTTTACTTTAAACACACCATCATTACATTAACAACGACCCGGTTAATCCAGTTATATGGTTTCCCATTTTTAGGCGGACTTTATTATGACTAGATACTCATACTCAAACTTTTTTTATTCCAGAACATATGCCTATGGATTCGTCCATTCGTGTCATATTTATTTTTTAGTGATTAAGTTTCTTTTTGACCCCTTCTCACTGGTGAATAGTACGATAAATAATTTAGATATCTCACTGCCCTGCACTCACTGATATCTCACTTGTGAGGTTTCGTATTTTTTTCCAAACCACTTCATTATATATCTTCACGCCAGGTCCCCATGGGGTAGGCAGAGAGCGTAAAGTTCCAAATATCCCGTATTTGTACATACCTCTCGTGCTACGTTTATTTGTTAACATCATTATCGTAATCTATTAAACAAATGAAAATAGTGTCTGTTTCTCTGTAGGTATATACTTAAATAAATCTTGCCGTAATATAACGATTTACCCCCGGGTCTTGGTTGGGTTTCTCTACGCCTCGTGCCTTTATGAATATGATGATCTCATAATAATTACGAAAACAGCGGTCGCCGGACACCGCATATTATATTTTATGTGCCAACGTAAATAAGCAATAAAAACTTAGTGCGAAGTCTGGCGAAAATATGAAATGCGAGTACTTCGCACTTTAATTTAAAAAGTTAAATAAGTATTGTTATTACTTACGTATGACTATTTAATTTAGAGTCGCTAAAATAGCGCTAAAATCTCTACTATATATATTATACACACATATATATATATATACTATATATTATATTTTTATATAATATTATAAATGCGAAAGTAACTCTGTTTGTCTGTCTGTCTTGTTACCTTTTCACGTCCAAACGACAGAACCGATTTTAATGAAATTTGGTACAGAGATAGAGTTGACTTTGAGAAAGAACATAGGCTACTTTTTAAACGACATCCATGCAGGCGAAGCCGCGGGCAACAGCTAGTATTATATATTTTTTAGATTCTTTTGTTACCTACGAGCTCATTTAGAGAGAACTCAATTTTTTTCCAAGTGGCTGACTTGCAATGATCAATAGGGAAAACGACCTAGTTTAACTCCTGAAATAAAAGTATCTTTACGGATTCATCTCGCGTATAACTAAACTAATTTTTAAAATCAATTATAAAAAAACCCGTGACTACGGTAGCTGAAAAACAACCGAGTAGTCGGGTTGGTTTTAAAAAAAAATTTAGTTTAATAAACGAGAGATATGTAATTCATGTGAACGTATAGAGCGTCATGGTCTTTGACCAAGCTCTTTAAATAAAAAAAAAGGAGAGATAAATCCGTAAAAATAGTGTTTATAAAACAACGAAATATTATTCACACCAATTCTTTGCGAAACTGATATAACGATCAGTCAGAATATTTCAGATAATAGATACAGATAGATACAGATAATTTATTGATAAAGTGTTAAGTTACATGTCAGGTTGTGCGTTACATTTTTATAATTATGAAAACAAAACAATTACATTTATTTTGTCTTACGCATAATACATTTTTCCATGTCATATTGTAATCAAAAATTATATTTATATGTAGCATTAATAATTAGAAAGAATAAGTAAATTAATTGGCAATAATGATAGTCGAAGATTAATTGATTAATTGTAATTATAAGTATATAAATAAGTCAATATTATATTTAAAATTTATGAAATGTATTAATTAACAATTTGCGATTCATAAAATTCTTTTAGTGAGTAAAAAGACTTGTCGGTGAGCCACTTCCTCAATCTATTTTTAAATATAGTAGTAGAGTTTGCATTTTTCTTTATTGTGTCCGGCAGCCCGTTATATACTAAGGGTCCCATTATGTACACTGACCTCTCCGATTTGCGAAGCTTATGTTCAGGTATAGCGAGGAGGTGGGCGCGCTTATTACTACGGAGCATAGAAAAAGATGGATTAACGCCTCTCGTTTTAAATATGTCTATATTTTCTTGGGTGAAAGGTGGGTTTCACCTTCAGAAACGCCTGCTATAGCACGGATCGCTCGTTTCTGCATTGAGAAAGTTCTGTCGACGTCCGCGGCTCGTGCCCAAAGCTCCACACCGTACGTAAGGGTGCTGTGGATGGTCGCATAGTAACATTGAATTACCGCAGACCGGGTCACGGTGCCAGCAAGGCGGCATAACGCGTAGTATGTCTGGCTTAGTTTCGAGCAAAGTTCGTCGATATGATACTCCCAAGTGAGGCCGCTATCGATACGGAGGCCTAGCAGTTTTGTCGATTTGACTACCTGTAACGCTGTATCTCCGACGGTGATGTTATAATGAGGTAGAGTGTGACTGTTGAGTATGAAAGGTAGGACGCATGTTTTGTCTCTGTCTAGTTTCTGGACTACGGAATTTAATTTTTCTCTAGTAACCGACCGCTGGGTGCAGAAACAATGGCGGCCACGTCGTCAGCGTACATTTAAACCTCTGCATCGGCTACTGCATTAGGTAAGTCATTTAACAGTAAGCTAAACAGGGTATTCGAAATGCATGATCCCTGTGGAACTCCCATGCTATTTACCAGTTCTGATAATTTCAAACGACCCCTATCGCCAATCACTGTTTGTGTTCGTTCAGTCATAAAGGAGGAAAGTAACGACAGAGCCGGGCCGCGAATCCCGTAAAAATTAAGTTTGTTTTCGATAAGGTGGTGATCGGCAGTGTCAAACGCGCGCGAGAGATCGCAGTATAGCATTGCCACGCATAGACCAGACTCGCGAGCGCTCAACACGCGCCACACCACCTCACGCACCAGGTCTGTGGTAGCGCGTCCGGATCTGTACGCGTATTGCCTATCGGAAATTAAATCTCGTCTCGCAATGAAAGACAGTAGCCTTTTATTTAGACCGGCTTCAAGAATCTTACTGATAGCGGGTACTAATGCTATCGGCTGGTACGATTTCATTTCTGTTTTATTACCTTTTCTTTTATAAAGGGGAGATATTTTTACTTTTTTGAGAGGTGTTGGATATATACCCTCACGAATGCACATGTTAAACAGATGAGCTAAAACATTAGCGAGCGCTTTCGCAATCACCCGCAGCAGATTAGCAGAGATGCCGTAAATATCCGTACTTTTTTTGGGGCTATATATCTATGCACTATCATTATTATCTCATGTGGTGAGAAAAATAATACAACAACAGTAAATACTATAAAACAAATTGTATATCTTTTCTGTTCATCGAGCTGCAGGTAAATCCTCCTTCCTGTTGCTGAGAACAACAAAGTTTGGAAATGCGGGAAGTTTGCGCCAAAAATACATCGACGTAATTTTGGAGTCTTTGCAAACAACGCGAGACATCTAACTCAATTAAGGATTGTTTCTATACCAGGTGTATTAAATATAATGTAATATTTTACTGGTGGTAGAGTGCTGGATCTCGAGGGCGTAGGCATAACTTATCTGCCGTTAAATGTCAGTGTTGAGTATGATCGTGTTCCGACTACCTAGATGGTAATGTATGGTCCACAAATCTATGTATGATTTTACGACAGGGAACTTATCTGGTATATAATTTATTACATACTTATAATAATAATAAAAATGGCAACTCATTATACGTCCCACTGCTGGGCACGAGTCTCTTCCCGTTTTTTGGGGGGGAGGGCTGGAGTTTACTCCACCACGCTGCTCCAATGCGGATTGGTGGAGGTGGGTGGGTTAGTGGCCATCCCGCTGTCGGATGTTTTCAAACCGCCCATAAGGCCTCCGACAAGGTTTAACGACTGCTATCTATCGACGGCTTAACGTGCCCTCCGAAGCACGGAAACGCGCATTTAATTTGCCACTAGTGGTCACCCATCACACTACCCGACCGCGGCCGTAGTGCTTAACCGAGTAGATCGCTTATGATCTACTATAGCCGCCGGGCCATGCGTGCTTCATTCATTACATACTTACTAAGAAAATATTAAGAGAAAATCATACTTCACATCATAGCAAATAACTTTTCTTAGACTTTTCTAAAAATATTTCTCAATATTCTTATAGTTTAAGGACTTGAATGATTATACGTTTCTTGATATTTGTTTTATTCATCGTACATTGGCGGCCCGTCTCGTGACAGCACTAGCCTATTTAACGGGCAATTATGCGAGCGCAAATGGTCCTCAGAGTGCCTGTTGCGAGATTTCCGATCGCGATTTTCGATCGCGATCGCGTAAGAGTAAACGCAGATGTGTATGGAATTGAAGGAGCGTCATCGATTCACAGCTAGATCGAATTCGCGTAAGAGTAAATAAAATTTCGCACTAGGCACTCAGATCTTGTAAACTCCGATGTGCCGTAGACTTGTAGTAGCAACATCGACACGGTAGAGACTTCGTAGCGAAATGCTACACTACGTATTCTATTGCTCTACGAATATAAGAAGAGGGCGGTATTACGATGATTAGTGATACATTACCGAAATTTGAAGAAGTTGTTTTACTGATAATTAAAAACAGCTTTAGGTATGGGATCAACTCTGATTTGGCGATAAAATAAACAGCTGTTCCAAACAGAATGTCATCGCGGCGCGGCAATATGTATGGAGCAGCCAGGAGCAGTCGACTTCTTTCTCAAAATCATAGTTTATCCTATGATAAAAGTTGTTATTAATTTTGAGTAAAACGACTCTTGGAATTTTGTTAGTGTTTCACAAATCGACTAATATTTGTATCAGACATCATTCCTTAAACAATTAATTAAAAAAATACATAAAATAGAATACTGCTAATTCCATAAATCTAAGTGAGGTTACGTAGTACAAAATTTGACGCCAAGCATACACACATAGTTGAAGAGCCGGTCAGTCGGCGGTATCTAAAATCAGTTTACTGCCAACTTGATAAATGTAATTGTGGTTGCCTAGTGCAAATTTGACAGCAATCTGACCGGCGCGGACGTAGTGGAATAGTTAACCGTACACACATTTGTATCAAATATAATAAATGAACTCATAGACAAAAATGTGTCTACGATGATGTGTCTACGTCGATATTGATGAGGTTATCTAGCGGAAACCCACGCAAGTAAAAATTTTATGTCAGTCTTAGCGTAGTAGACATTTCCAATATAAATGAGGTATACTTAGTGCAAATTTGCCATCAGTCCAAGTGAACCAGACGTACTTAAAGAAGTCAGCGGCGGTGATTATGTTTTATTTAAATATAATAGATAGACTACTCAACAAATAAAAAACAAAACATTCGAGTTCTAAGTCGATAAATGTAAGTGAGTTTACCTAGTGCAAATTTGACGCCAGTCCAAGCGGAGCGGACATAGTGGAAGAGTCGGCGGTAGAGCGGGCGGTGGCGGCGGCGGCGCGGCGCCTCCACGTCGGGCGCGGGCGAAGGCGCGGACTCGGCCTCGCCCGCACCCGCGCGACCCTCCACCGACGACGCCGTGGCGTTGTGCACCCAGCTTTACACAAAACGCTCACGCTTCTAACAAAACTGCATCCTTATTTGAATCGCGCGCACTTATATGCATCTTTTATTGTATTTCAACGTTTAGCACATGTTTAACTTTAGCACACCATTCACTGTCGTCCGATTTTAAGTTGTTAACAGGTTCTATGTTTAACGTATTGTTTAATTATTCAAATGGCACGACATACTTTTCAATTAGAAAGGGCTATAACAAAAATATTTACATGCTTTCACGTTTTAGTATGATTAAAATATTCACAATGCGCACTTCAGCTCACCACAAGTACATTCGCAAACGTTTAAAACTGTTTAAAAAGCTGTTACACACTTTGGTTAAGTTCTAACTAAAAGAATACTGCGAGTTTCGTGCGGGGCCGGCAATCTGTGAACAAAGAAAGGACCCTTGTTAGTTCTGTTAGTAGCTGAGAATACTGAAATTAGTAAGATGTTAAACTTAACAATAATTACAAGCGATCATAGTCTCAGAGTCTTGTAAGGAATTATAACTTCGTACGTTACATTTTGTCGTTCTAATTATTCAATAAAATTCAAAATTATACGAGAAAAGGGTTAAGTTGTTTAGGGACGGCAACACTTTAGCCGTAATTACTAGCCTTCCAATTACGTTTTATGTAACAATGTTATTTACATTTTAAGCGCGAATTACTGACTATGTAACAGGGCAAGGTTCGCTTATACGAGTAGCACCAGTAATGTAAAATTAAATTAAGAAATTTTCAAGTTTCATATTTATAACATTTTTAGCTTCGTATAGGTTACATTATTGTATCGAATTATATTTTAGAACTGATATTTAATCTGTAATATTTTTTACATATAAACTCGCGTTTCTTTTGTTTTATGTATTGAAGGTGGCAAACAAGCATGCAGTTGACATTGATGTTAAGTGCAGTGACTGCAGCGTATAGACACCCACACGAAGACCAGGGGGGCAGTCAGATTTCAGTTAGGCGGCCGGCCCCCTGAGGTCTTCTTGTAAGTGTGGCGTAAAATGCAGATGAGTTCCCACCCCTGAGACCCCAGTTATTATGTCTCTGTGATAGTTATTACAGGGCCATACATTACCAACTAAAATTTTATTTCTTTCAGTAACTCTAACTTTCATACGCGCCTTCGTGCATAACATTTATTTTTATTCAAGCAGACGACCGGCAGACGAAGTAAAAAGCTTGTAGATAACGACAGCCTGTTTATAGACAAGACACCAGTGGGATGGGACAAAAAAATCTGTAGATAAGACGAATAAGTTGCAGACAAGACTAACAATACGTACATATAGAAACCCTTTTACGTTTCTGTCCTCTAAGGTTTATTTTTATTTCTTACTAGCTGTGCCCGCGACTCCGTCCGCGTGAGAATGTATGATTGTTCAGTACTACCCGGACGAAGTCGAGGGCGCAGCTAGTATAAAAGTAGCTTAAGTTACTCCTTATTACATCAGCTATCTGGCAGTGAAAGTCCCGTCAAAATGGATCAACCCGTTCCCAAGATTAGCCGGGACAAATAGACAGACAGACAGAAAAGATTGTAAAAAAATTTGCTTTGGTATATGTACCGTGGTATAGACACATATGCATTTAGTAAAAAGTGGTTATTTTTATATTACAAACAGACACTCCAATTTTATTTATTTGTATAGATTTGAAACTATCACAATGCAGCGAAAATGATATTGACATTCGATCTATTCGATTATAAGTCCAGACTTGCTAGCTGTCATATCAGTGGACAATCAAAATAAACCCTTGGACCAAAAATGCTGATTTCAATCACAGGGATTATTATTATGACGTAGACGAGGAATAACAAAAGATTTAAATGTAGATATAAGTGGAGGAGTATTCCTCCGCTAGTGACCGACCGAACAAGGGTGATCAAACCATTCAAAGTAATCTATATATATATATATAAAAATCAATTTCTATTCGTCAGTCTCGCTAAAACTCGAGAACGGCTGGACCGATTTCACTAGTTTTGGGTTTAAATGATTTTTGGAAGTCCAGGGAAGGTTTAAAAGGTAAGAAAACTATGAAGAAATCAGAGGAAAATAGTAAAAACCACAATGTAATTTTCCCATACAAATAACGTATCTATCAAACCTTTGACACATTATTTCATTGTGAAGCAATACGAAGTTTGCCGGGCCAGCTAGTAAATGTAATAAAATAATGCGGTATGGGCAGCAGCGTCCCTCGATAAAACTACCGTCACTGCGATCGCCGATCCGCTTGCCAAGCGTGGTGATTATGATGTTTTTTTTTTTGTTTTTTTTTTATGTCATGAAAATGGCAAACAAGCATGCAGTTCACATTGACGTAAAGTGATGACTGCAGCCTATAGACACCCACACAAAGACCAGAGGTCAAAATGCAGATGCGTTACCACTTCTGAGGCTTAAGGTGTTATGCCCGTGGGCCGGAAATTACAGGGCCCTACATTACCACACTACCATTAAGCGGCAAGTATATAAGGTAATGCGGTGGTGCCTACGCCCGCGAGCTTTTCACTTGAGCTCTACCACCAGTACATTATTATATCACAGTCTTATGGCGCATAACCGAGTTGTGAGCATCTTTGGGGAATAATATTAACCCTAAAATGAAAGAGGCTCAAGTCATACGGAAAAAATATAATTTCCTTGAAAATTTGCACGGTAATACTTAATTATTAACAATGAAATACGTGATTCAACTTTTCTTAACATTCAACACTTAATAATGTACATTTTATAAATTAGGTATTTCATGCAGATACGGGCGAATACTATTAATTAAATTAAGCAATTACCATTTAAAAGTGATCTTCAATTTATGATACAATATTCTATATGTATAAAAACTAGCTGTCCTGGCAAATTTCATATCGCCCTAGAATTAAAAAAAATAAATGTCCAAAAATGTTATGAAAAATAGATGTTGGCCGATTCTCAGACCTACCCAATATGCTCACAAAATTTCATGAGAGTCGGTCCAGCCGTTTCAGAGGAGTACGGTAACTAACATTACGACATGGAAATTTTATATATAAGATCAATTGCTGTTCGTTAGTCTCGCTAAAACTCGAAAACGGCAGGACAGCTTTGGCCAATTTTGGTTTTGAATGATTTTTGGAAGTCCAGGGAAGGTTTTAAAGTTAATAAAATATGAAGAAATTGAAGGGAAATAGTAAAAACCACAATTTCATTTTACCATACAAATAGTCCGTATCTATCGAACCCTTGACGCATTATTTTATTGTGAGGCAATACGAAGTTTGCCAGATCAGCTAGTGCTTAATAGTGTTCTTTAAAATGCCTTAACGCCAAGTTTCCCATAAAATAAATATAGAACGGTGTATCCATCTTGTTTCAATTCAAAGAAATATTGCCTCTAATAAAAGTCATAAGACAATTGAATGTTTAATGAAAAGGTACAAATAAATGGTGACTAATAATATTTTGCTTAAATTCAAAGTCAACAGTGGGAGCCTTATTAAAAAGTTACCTCAACTTAAGTTCTCAGTTTAATCCCATTCAAAGGCGCAAAGTGAAAACTTGGAATGTAAACTTGGGGTGAATTTTGGTGTAGTTAGACATGAATAAAGAGGCGTTCGTTCTCTACTTGCTTCAGATTTACATTTGAATTGAATTCAAAATGTCTCAAAAGTGACGTAGTGTCACGAAAATTGTCTTAATTAACAACAACTAAAACAGTTTAGTTCGTTTGAGAAAATGTCGTTAAATTCTCTCGTGTTTATTGTAGATGGACACAACAAAAAGAATGTTTACGCTAAGTCCTTTACGGGGTAGGAAGAGAGAATACCGCTCGTTTTTTGCCCACAGTATTATGTAGATACTTTCTGCGTGTAAGTACAAAAAAAGAATGTGTTTTTTTAGTTAAACAATTTTTGAGATTTTAACATATCAATACGATGGACGAATTCAAATAATAATATTTTATTTTTAGTACAAATATTTTTTTATAAAAACCTTAAACAAACTATCTTAAAATTAATTATTAAATATAGAAAAGATTAAAATAAAATATAATGAGACTGAAAAAAAAAATACTAGTTGAAAAGTTGAATTCATTAAAAATTAGGGGCGCGCAGATGAATTTCAAAATTAAAAAAGAACGTAACTCAAAAATGGGCAAGTGACACACATTACTTGTACACGTCTACCCAGGAGAGATAGAATTTTTATGAGAAGAGTGATAGAGGGAGGGAGATACATAGAGAGAAAGAAAGAATTTAATTTACATTCAAAACAAATGATAATTGTTTTATATTATTTCGCATTAACACATGCTTGTGAAATATATTTTATTTAAAGAAAAATGGAAAGAAAAATTTGACTTCAGGCGAGACTCAAACTCGCGGCCTACTGGGAATCTAGTCCAGCCGCTCTTCCAATTGAGCTACTGAAGTCCTGCCCGATTTGTCAAATCTTTCCTTCACATTTATTGCATTGCTTTATGGTAGCAGCAGCGCCATCTATTGTCAACTATGCTAGGACTAGATTCCCAATAGGCCGCGAGTTCTAGTCTCGCCTGAAGTCAAATTTTTCTTTCCATTTTCCTTTAAATAAAAACAAATAATGTATACCCATCTTGCATGAATAATATAAGTGCACGTTTAGTTGAAAGCAATTTGTTTTTTAATATTATTGTAATATTCAGTTATGTTGCTGTAAGTTAGTCATAAATAATTCAAATGCATTCTTTCAGATTTACATGAGAATTGGATTTTTACCGCTACACAAATATAATGGCTCCAGTTCGTTATTTAAATTTGTATTTCCGGATCTTGTAGCAAACAAAAGCTATTAAAAGCAGAGTGTAACGCTTACTATATCAGTAGTCTAGGGGGAGCAGGCCACTACTGCCACGCTGGGGTCTTGAGTTCGATTCCCGGGTCGGGGGCTACCAGAGATATCGGAGTATTATCCTCTATCGGTGGTTCTATCGGGATTTTTCCGATTTTCTGGAAGTTTTCCAGTACCTCAGCGCTTGATAATGTACCCGGAGTACCCGTTCGCGGAATGTAGAGTAGGTAATGCTATGGTGCTTATGCCCGCGAGCTCCGTCACTGGTGCTCTACCACTGGTAACCCTTACCCCATACCATTTATTTAATACGAGTATATAGAGTGGACATTAAATTAAAAGAAAAATTTAACCTGATATATAAAATACTGGCCGCATTATAGCAACGCTTATTCTTTGTGCAAAAAATACACTAGCCTTATCACGTGAAGCGTAGACCAAACGTTTCGAAAATGTCTTTAAATAAAACATGAGCACTTATGGTGAGATTCACAGACCGCACTACGACTTTACTTTCGAGCAAAGTACGCTTCGAACTGTCAAAACCCATACATTTCTGACAGTTCTAAGCATACTTTGAGTAAAGTAAAGTCGTGGTGCGGTCTGTGAATCTCACCATAAGACTCCACAAATCTACCGTTTCGACTCCAAATAGCTCAAATATGTAGTTGTTTGAAAGATGACTTTATTTGCGCCGTTTGAGAAGCTCTACTCCCCACACCAAGGGCTAAAGGTCACCTGCTCATCGCTTTTTTTCATACAAGTTTTTTTTTTATTTTTTTTATGTTATAAATGTGGTAAACAAGCGTGCAGTTCACATTGATGTTAAGTGATGACTGCAGCCTATAGACACCCACACAATGACCAGACGTCAAAATGCAGATGCGCTGCCACTCCTGAGGCATTAGGTGTTATGCCTCAGTGCCGGAAATTACAGAGCCGTACATTACCACCTGACTGGAACACGATAGTGTTGAACACTACCATTTAGCGGCAAGTATATTAGGTAATGCGGTGGTGCCTACGCCCGCGAGCTCCGTCACTGGAGCTTTACCACCAGTAAAAAAGTTGCAATATTATTTTAATAGTACATTTCTTGTCCCACAACTTTAAGCATTAAGTCATATTTTAAAACTACTTGGGTGTTAAATTAAAAGTTACAAAATATTACACCTACAAATTATTTGAACGACGGAGCTGTTCAAGGCTCACTAAGCTCGATTGTAGAAGTTACGCGGCATTTGGAACATTATTTCAGCAATGTTAAATTTTAAATTAAAGAATTTCTAAACACTTCACCCGTAATAGCAATCGATCTTCTTTAAATAACGTGCCAGTATCTTGCGTTAAATTTAATATTAAGTACGTCTACAAAGTTTCTAGATTAATTTACTGACGATAGTGAATGTAATGATTGTAGGTTTGGGTGTTTGTATGTATATTGTGTGTATACAACGGCACCCACGATATAGGTTCATACATATATTTTTCATGCTTTTAATCTGTGCTTTTAATTCTCTGACCATTCAGCTCGTTTTCTCTTCTTCACCTCAACAGAAAAAAAGGTTAAGATAAAATCATATACGGGTGTGACTTAATATAAATCAGGACATCGTACCGCAAGAACTCACTTGACTGCGAGAGTCTGTCGCAGTTTTATATCCAAGGGGACAATAGGCCCGTCGCGAGCGCCATACAAACTTGAACAATGTTACACTTGCCATTAAAGCACAGGACAATAAACCTTAAGGCGTTTATCCACCAGCGATTCCGTGCGCACACATAACTTGTAGGTCTATAAATTAGACCATGCGTCACTGTCACGGAGCGGCGCGGCAACGAAAGGATGCTCTTTAATAACCTGCGAAATGAACATTTGATGACCACTTGCAGCGCAATATACACGAGCTCTTGGACTTGAATAGCGAATAATTGCGCGCTCAGTACAAATTGTAAGCAATTAAACTTTATGAAAACTTGCATGATTCATTGAAGCTTTGAAACAATTTCAAAATGGTGTAACTGTGGACGTTTTCAATTATTGTTCGTGATGTTTGACTAAGAATCATTTTAGCAGTTGTCTTTTCATTTCATACAATATTTGGTAAGAATTCATTGAAAGAAAAAGGAGGAAATTGGGAACACATTTGATGCAATTACGGACGCTTAGCTTTTGCCTAAATAAACAAATGGTAACTGTTATGGGCATTATCATTATTTATCTTAGAAATTAACTAACTTTCGCCTTTCTGAGCATATTAAATGAGTTTATGTACGATATTTTTTGAGTCGCTATACGTTTTATTTAACAATATCGACTAAAAAAGAAAGTGTTTTTTTTTACGACAAAAACGTGGAATACGACTGAAGCAGTGTAGTAGGCGTACTAAATGGATTATCCACGCATTTACTACGGCTACTGTATATAGGTATTTTATGGAGTAATTCCTTCAGCCCAGACATACCTACCTATAAAAAGCTTAAGGTTTTCCAAGAATAATATGATTTTTAGCGTAATGATGGCGACATGTCGAAGCAAAAAGCATGCAGTTCACCTGAATGGTAAGTGAATACTGAGGCCTGCTGACATTTACATAAAACTTAAAAAAGGTCGAAATACATATACGTTACCCTGAGGCCTAAGTTTTTTTGTTCCTGTCAAAGTTATTAGGTTATTACGGTGTCATACATTACCATAATAAAATAACCGAATCACGGTTGTGCAGAATACCACATTTTTATGTAACGTAGGTAGCAAACAAGCATGCAGTTCACATGGATGTTAAGTGATGACTGCAGCCGATAGACATCTACATAAAAATCAGAGGTCAAAATGTACCTTGCCACTCCTGAGACTTAGGTTAATATGTCTCTATGTTACTTGGTAGCAGATAGATTGGATAATGAGGTGGTGCCTATGCCCTCAAGTTACTAGCGATGCCCACGGTTTCGTCCGCGTAGCCGGATGTTATATAAGCCTTCCTCGATATATACTAAAATATTTTGTTTAATCGGTCCAGTTGTTCCTGGGATTAGTGCGTTTAAACAAACCACCTCTTTAGCTTGATGATATTAGTAAGTTAAGTATAGATTAAGTGTAGTACCTTAAGCTGATGATATCTATATTTGACCCAAATATTCATAGCATGTTCTACTCTTCCATTTATCATTCAACACTTGACCAGACAAAATATTTGCGAAAAAATTCGGGTGTAGCTCATTTGAATATCATGGGAAATAAATATTTAGCATTAAGGTCGGGCGTCACTGACATCTTTCTAAATCATGCATCATGTAGACGACAGGCGTGTTTCCTTGTGTTTCATTGTATTTTTTCATAGGATTCCGTTCTTAAAAAAAAATGGAACCTTACTGGGATCATTCTTGCGTAAGTCTGTCCGTCCGTCACAGACAAAATACTTGTTTGTAACGAAAGTGGCAAACAAGTAAGCAATTCATATAGATATTGACAATTGCTTTAAAAAAAATACGCTTACACTCACAGCCCCACAGTAGGTATAAACCTGTGTCGTGGGTGCCGTTATATACAAACAACACATAGACAAATACCCAGACCCGAAACAAATATCTGTAGGCCATACAAATATTTGTCCCGGTGCGGGGATCGAACCCGCGACCCTTCGAACTCACAGCGCTGGACCAACCGGGTCGTTAAATTGTTTTTATTTGTCCTTATCAATAGGTATGATTCATGTATTGATTTCATGGAATCAATTAAAGTTGTAGGTAAAAAGAGATTAAAAAGTGTTATAAAAAGGTTATGAGAGCAATAAATATGATGAAAATTGAACACTTATAATTCAAAACTAGAACTCATCACATTTTAGTTATTTCGGCTTTACTGGAACTTTCTCGGACAGTTGATACTAGTTGACAATCTGCTTTTCTTGATACGAGATAGAAATTTTACGAGATACCATTTCGATATAAGAATTATATTCGATACAAAACATGTTTGATATAAACATTTTGATAGTAAAACTGAATTCATTTTGATAGTTGAAATATAAAAGACAAAAAATACAGACATAATAGTCTATGCGCAGCCAACGAGAGATAATTAACTGATACTTTCGTTAAATAAAAATTGATTGGTATTGTGCAATTTTATGTTATCAATGTGACAGACAGGTACTCTCTCCATGGGTAGTTAATATAGTAGGTAATCGTAGTAATGCAGCTTAATTTATAAAAAATCGGCCAAATGTAAGTCGAACTCATGTTTACGGGTGTACACTTTGCGGTATTCATTTATAAAGAAACCTCTCTTACAGGAACAATTTCTTGTAAAAATTTATTGTTACTCGATTCGACTCGACAATATTTCACGTGCCTGATCTTGAGTTGAAGTGCATTTCAGAATAATATTGCGCTCCAACTCCTGAGGATGACAGAAAGAGGATGATAGAAGAGAACTTTCCTCTTTTCTATGCTAATCACAACGAATTCAACGCTCACGATACAAATAAATTCGGAGGCGAACTCAAACAGTACGGCGGATATTGCTCTGTCTCTCTGGCTCTCGATCAAAATATTATTCATTTCTTTATGAGTCAAAGAAGAAAAAAGAGAATGTTAAGACCAATAAGATTAACGACATTTAACAAAATACAAATATATTATTGGTAAATTATTACGTCCAAGCTCTTTCAAAAGAAAGTTATTTTTTGTTAATCGTTTAACATCTACTATACAATTATCACATAGTAGATGATAAACGAATTATTGCAAACCTTTCTACTAAGTGAAATTCTCCTTATCCCAGCTATTTTTTTTTGTAATGTGTGTGGGAAACAAGCGTACAGCTCACACTGATGTTAAGTGATGACTGCAGCCTATAGACAACTACACATAATCCAGAGGCCAATACGCAGATGCAGTTTGAGTCCTAAGTTTTTATGTCTTTATGATAGTTATACTACGGGGCCAAGGGCCAACGCAGTATCGCCGTTTCAAGCGAATCGAATCGTATTAAATGCCATTCTACTTAAAACGGTCTTCAGAACATTTACTACGCCGACTCCACCGCCATACATTTTCAATGAACATAAAACGACTCGAGAAAACTTTAAATTCAGTTGTAAAGCAACACTTTTACGGGAACAATTGCTTGTGAAACTTCGCCCCGGATTTATTACTTGGCGTTAGAACAACATTTCCCGCACACCTGATCTTGAGTTGGGAGTCAAGTGCATTCGAGAATAATATCGCCAGCCAACTCTTGAGAATAGCAATGAAGGGAACTTTCCTGTTTTCTATGCAAATCACAACGGAATCAGCGCTCTCGAAACAAACAAAACTGGAGGCGAAGTCAAAATATCCGGATATTGCGCTCTGCTGTTTTCGGTGGTTCCTAATCTCTGTTAATACCCATTTTCTGATTAAAAATTTGTTGAGAGACAACGGAATACGAACAGTGATCGAAATGTCTATTGATTTTCAATCGAAGAAAAACAAAAGATGAGGAGGAATTCAATTCGACGTGTAAACATACTCATGCTCCGATTTACATGATTCTTTTTTTTAATCGATAGTACTTTTTTCAAGTTCCACTGCGACATAACTTGTTAGTTACATCAGAATACTTACAATTTACTTTTCCCTTTTCAGTTTCCTTCCTCAGACGTTATTTTTTTGTGCAAAAGTAATCATTTTATCAGAATTTGTTTTACTTATTTTCATTGAATAAATAAAAATTCGATCATCAACTATAACGATTGTGCCAGCTGGATATTGTGATAGAAAAAAGAAAGAAAGAAATTATTTTTTATTTCGAATAGATCTTTACAGATACTTTCAAAACGTCAAGAAATCATAAATTACCTAGAGTGAATAACCATTACATACCTATAGTAAAAGCAAAAACAAATATTAATAGTAAATTAAAATTAGAAATTAACGTACTTAGTTAAAACATAATAATCCCAAAATTTTAAATCCCAAGGAACAACTTATTCGTCAAGATAAAAGTTATGATCTATTACAATTTCCAATTATTCGCTTCTAATAGTTTGCTGAGTAAGAGTTTGAAATGATACCTGGTACATGAAAAAAATTTAAACTTAACCTCAAGCCTGTAATCCCCGAAGGGGTAGGTAGAGGTAAATGCATGCATTCAAGAATACTTGCAAACACCCTCGATTCGCCGGTTACAAAAAAAATCATGAAGCCGGGAAAGACTAATAAATATTATGTAATATGTTAGCTTCGAACATAAACCAATACATACTTTTTGGTCTAGAATGTTCTACAGATTTTTAAGTTATATTTACTTTAAAAAAAAATTTAAACAATTAAATCTCGACCGTGGTTTGTCGCAAAATACAGATTTAACGGAACATATTCCAAATTACTTGAGCAAATGTTAACATAAGCCTCAATTCTGACCTCAAGGTCCTAACCAAATATGGAATGAGAGAAATTTGTAAAAACACTATTTATTTCCACTTGGAAACTCGCAGTCAGGTCCAGTTTTCTGAATTTTTATTATTATTATCTTCATGTTCTAGGCTCAACGTTAACTATTTGTTTAATTAATATTAATAAAATCGACCCTCATTTACCTTGTTCCAAAATATTTTATATATCACAGTATGTGATATTGAACAAATGGTGGTATTTAAGTAGGTTAATACGGTATGTACCATGATAAGTACGGTATTTATGTAGGAATTACTCACGTAATAATGATAACTCAAGTGATTTTTGTAGGACGGACACTAAGGACGGACTTATACAACTCAAGTGATTTTTTTAGGCGGCTCGTCTCTAGACGTCCCGAGTCTACTTCGTGAATACTGGTGTGTATAGACATTTACACAAACCAGAGGTCGAGATGTGTTGCCACCCCTTGTCTTCCGAGTGTGATAGCTAGTTATCACTGTGCCATAGATTACCATCTCATTAGAACACGATTTTTGGCTATGGGGCAAATTGTTTTTAGTTCATATAAGATACAAACCTATGCCTACTGCTTCGTGAAAATGAACAATAGGTTTTTATAAGTTATTCAATATAATAATACAGTGTCTTAAATATAAAATAAATGCTTAGACATTTCCATAATACTTAATACGACTGGTGGTAGAGCTCCAGTGAAGGAGCTCGCCGGCGTAGGCACCACCACATTACCTAATATACTTGCCGCTAAATGGTAGTGTTCAGCACTATCGTGTGCCGGTCGGGTCAATGTACTTCCCTGTAATTTCCGGCACAGAGGCATAACACCTAAGGCCTCAGAAGTGTAATCACATATGCATTTAGACCTCTGGTCTTTGTGTCAGTGTCTATAGGCTGCAGCCATCAATTAACATCAATCATTAAGCGGCAAGTATATGAGGTAATGCGGTGGCGCCTACGTCCGCGAGCTCTGTCACTGGAGCTCTACCACCAAAAACATTTATTTATTCCAACTCGCATCCATCGAGTCCAGTGCCAATTACTTTGTTGTCTTTTCATTACTGGCCTCATGTGCTTGAAATTAACTACTCGCTTAATATTAACAAAACGTTGTGTTCCTTTTCCCGTGACAATATGTTGTAATTACTGTATGGCGCCATTTAAAACAACGAAGATAATTAATATTAAATACAAATTTGCGTGCAACAAATACTAATACAACTTCACGCTTGTATATTCCCAAAGGACCGTTATGGTACTAGATAGGTATAGGAAAAGGTAGTATGTAGTAGGTAGATAGCAATTGGAAAATTTCTCGCTTGACCAAACAGACAACTTATGCAGTGATAACTAACCCCCTTATTCTTAAACGTATTTTAGCTAGAGTGTTGCTAATCTCTCCGTTTTCTTTTTTCTATCCTGCACATTTGACAATGCAATTGACAAAGACAAAGCATTCTATAGCTAAAACGTGTCTAATGTATGTTCATGAATAAGGGGGTAAATATATATAGGTAATACAGTTAAAACTATATCTACCTATTTGATTGATTTTTGATAATATATGTGGAGAGTTGCGCGATTATTACTTATTTGTATTTTTCAAGTATTTTCTTCTATATGTACAGGGCTGTGTATTTAATTTCATTATTAAAATTAATAAAAATTTGCTGCAGAAAGCGTCGAGACGTCACGACCCCATTTAATATAAATACAATAATACATAAACATAGATGATTAGAACGGTTATGACGATGAAAAACTAGCCTAACATAACCGTTCTTTGTTTATGTTGGGTAAGTAGTTAATCTGGGCCATCTCGGTAGTAAATGAACCGAATTTGTTGTTTATCTTAAACTAGTCATCAAAGTCAGTTCTATCTCTGTACCAAATTTCATTAAAATCGGTTCGGTCGTTTGGACGTGAAAAGGTAACAGACAGACAGACAGACAGACAGAGTTACTTTCGCATTTATAATATTAAAATAATAGGGAAGTAGGGATTACTTTTGCAATATGTATGGGTTAAAAGTAGCTCCAAATGGTTCGTGTGCACACACGATCCTGCCCGCCAGTTCTTGTCTTATCTTTGCTTGCACTTAGCTTGACACGCTGCCGCGTGCCTAGATAATAACAAGGCGCAGTGGAATTAACAGGCACAAAACGAAGATGATTAAAATTTAATTACCGGTCTAACGTAACGACCGTCTTCAAAATTATTTATAAGATTAATTAAAGAGAGTAAGAAAAGTCGATTAAATTGTTTTAACACTGAAATACCATGAAAAATGTGTACTATGAAAATGTTTGATTATTAATAGAGTAGAAATATCAATGAAAATTTCAGCTTGATCTATTTGTAATCTGTTTGTAGGAGAACCTGCAGTCTAAGCAAGACAGCTTTTTTGTATTGAAATATTGTATAATTTAATTGTGTGAGCTGCGCTTAACTAAAATGAACGTAACAACACAACACTAAACACCGAAGTACGAGGAAATTTCCCGTAAATGGCAAATCTCAATAGATAAACAATTTTACACTATTATCTCTGATAGCCAACGACCCAGGAATCGAACCCAGGACTCTACCATTGTAATAGGGGCTTACTACCTCTAAACTAATGAGACGGTAAACAATACCGTAAATCAACAACACTGAGGACAGAACTCATTGATACTGAACATTGAAACAACACCGAAATAAGTAAACGTTTTGTTAGCATTTCACGATCCGCGAAATAAAATTATTTGTACAGATTCACTCCACGTATTTTAAACTAAAACAATTTTGAAATCAATTTTGCGTTTCAGTCGGTTTTCAGCTGCCGTGGTTGGAGAAACGTTGGTTAGATTTGAAAATTGCTTTAATTTATTTACACACGAGACTAATCTGAAAAAAATATTCATTTAAATCCGGTTGCGAGTTTAAAATGTACTTACTTCATATTCCAGTTTAGTTGTTAACTTAAATTGAAGTACAAATTGACTTGGAGAAGTAAAGAGTAATGTACAAGATGTCACAAAGTTTTTCACTCTCGTTCTACAAACTCGTAGGTACAGACAAAGCGGAACTTGAACATTTTACTTGTACATCAGTGAAATTGCTTAATAAGTATTGGATTGATAGCAATGTGTGCGAAATTAGAAAAGTTTTTAGGTTAGTTCTTTTTTGTCAGAACTGTAATTTGTGGATTCAACTTAGTAAGAGAACTCGTGTAATGATCTGTAATTGCGTAGGCGTCGCCACGTTTCAAAGACTAGCTGCGGCTAAATAGTAAAAATATTCAGCCATAGCGTGCAGAGAAACAAACTGACTGATAAACCCTAAAGTTATAGACAGACCTCAGGCGTGGATAAATAAGCGTTCATACGCACTATGCGGTTACCCGCAATGCGGCTAGCCGTCCGGCTGACCGCAAGCACAATTATGTACGTAATATTCATTTCTATACGCACTGCGATGCCGCTACCCACAGATCGCTGCGGTCGCTTGGAGGGTTACGGCCCGAGTGACGGCCACCCGGACGGTTGCTATACGCACTGTGCGGGTCAGTCTGCGGCTGCTCGCCATTGAGTAAGTCAATGCACGTGGTACAAAAATATTTGCAAATAAGGATGCACCCAGTACTTCTTTATTTGTTTTTTCTTCCTTACGTAACGTGTGTATATGTAGTAAATAGGCAACTTCGTCCATGTCTATCTTTGAAATAGATCGATATGACCGCAAATCACAACGGTTCTGCGTTGCGATTGCGAATGCAGCTGCCCGTGGCCCGGCTGGCCGCATTTGCAACCGCATCCTGCGGTCAGCCGCACAGCTAGCCGCATTGCAGCTACCTGCACAGTGCATATGAAGCGTAAGATCCGAATCTAGGTCGACTTTCACCTATCTGTTTACCGCGTGAAACATTGTTTTTATCTTTTATACATAAACAAATACGTTTAAAACTTCTTATAACTTTGAATGACAACAACTTATGTTAAACTTACAATCAAGATAGTAGTAGCTCATTTGAAGTTGATTTAGATCTGAAACAAAAAATATTTTTTAATTTTAACATAAAATATCATGAGAAACAGGAAATGGTTTTACAATGATTTGACATAATTTGTAATATTAGGATCCTAATCCTACATCCTTAAAACTGTATAAAATGTATAATAGTTTGTTTCTCGTAATAAAAGAATGAAGCGCGCATGGCCCAGTGGCTGGTGTAGATCGTAAGCGATCTGCTCGGTTAAGCACTACGGGCGCGCTCGGGTAGTGTGACCGCTAGTGGCAAATTAAATGCGTGTTTTCGTGCTTCGGAGGACACGTTAAGCCGTCGGTCCCGGTTGCTATCGATCGATAGCAGTCGTTAAGCCTTGTCGGAGGCCTTATGGGCGGTTTGAAAACACCCGACAGTGGGTTGGCCACTAACCCACCCACCTCCACCAATCCTTCCCGCAAAAAGGGGAGAGACTCGTGCCCAGCAGTGGGACGTATAATGGGTTGCCATTATTATTATGTCTCTCGTCAGCACGGGGTCCAATTTGAACCCCGGACCTTTGTCAGGCTTGCGCGGGGACATGGGGGGTCCAACACGTAGAGGCCCTTTCAAGAATTTTGATCTACCTTGTAATAGGTTATATTCGGCGGGACCTCTGGCTGCATCAATAGTTAATACAGACACAGACAGGCCCTGCAGAATATAATGGGACTATTGTAATGATGAATGATTCGACAAACTTTGGGCTATGTGGGTGAACTGGGGGGACTAGCTGGCTGGGAGTGAGATCCGGCACCTGCCTATATTCAACATCTCACATTATCGAATCCTACTTTAGCAGGTGGTGACTCGCCTCTCCTTGGTGGGCCCCCCAAACAGCCAACCAACAGCTTGAAATCTGTATATGTATGTACGAGTATCTTCACGCCGAGTCTCTTAGTATTTGAAATTTATCCTAATTTTTATTGCCTAATCAAAAAAATTAGGAGACTGAGATAAGAAAACTTTCAGATTAAAAAAACTTCAAAATCTCCTTAAAGTTGTATGATATGAAATTCTGATAAAAACGGTCTCGGTATTTAATTGAGGTTTTACTCGCATTATTAGTTACCAATTAGAGTCGAAGTAGTTAGTATGATTTAGTTCCGAGGCTAAAAAACGAATCTGTCGAAGTCAGGAAGTGCTTAAAAGTGTTTAAAAGTGCTTAAAAGTGTGTCGCGCAAATATCCAATAAATATCAAACGATATATCACATAATGCAATAAGCAAGCAATTTTTTTTTATAAAAATAAATACGATCAAAACAACATATATTTTTAGGGTATTATTTTACGATTGCTCTTGTTGTTACGTTTGGGGAGTCACACAAAAGAAATGGAGGACGCCTGGAGCCAAAATGTAAGAATGTAAGAGCACTCGAAGCGGTATTGTCGTGAAAATTGGGGACTTAAACTTTAGTCCTTTAAAAGGTTCGTATTTTTACTAAGAACCGATAAATATTTACACATATTATACGTGTACTTAAACGATTTAAGTACTGTTATATATGTATAGAAATGTTGCCTGTTACACTGTATAGAAGCTATGATGTGGTTTTTAAAACATAGGTTTTCATCAATGTGTACTCCAAGATATTTTACAAACTTAGTTCTTGACAGTGAGTCACATTTGCACAAAAATTTACTACATTAAGAATCCTCATGAACTTTTAGATTAAACAAAGATTTGGGAGCTGAGGAGACTGTTTTATGAAAACAAATAAATTCAGTTTTGTTTGTATTCAGGGTCAGTAGATTATTCTGAAGCCAATCATGTACAGTTCTCATGCCCAGATCAGCAGAAGAGAAAGCTTGAGACCACGTTGATCCATAAAACAATAAAGCGGTATCATCTGCATAGCAAATGATGTCTGCATTTTTTATGGGCAGTTCATGGATGTCATTGATATACAGTGTGAAAAGCGTAGGACCCAGAATACTACCCTGTGGAACACCAAAATCAATTGATCTTGTGTTGCTAAGTACTTCTCCTATCTCAATACACTGTCTGCGATCAGTTAAGTAACTTGTGAACCAATCTAATACAACTCCCCGGAATGCCATGTGTTCTAGCTTTCTCAATAGTATTCGCACGGATACGGTATCGAAGGCCTTTGCAAGGTCTAAAAATACACCAACACAGCTCTGACCTCAATCTAGTATTGCTGACATCGTGGATGTTAAAAGTGAAACCGCTCCGACCGTGTTTTTTCCTTTACGAAACCCAAATTGTCTAGGAGAAATTATATTGTTTGATTCCAAAAAGCGAGTGACGCGTTGATTTACCAATTTTTCAAGCAGTTTCGAGAAAGCGTTCAAGAGGGAAATGGGTCTATATTTGTCGAGAACGGTTTTGGAGCCACTTTTGAGCAGAAGTGTAACACAGGCTACTTTCCATGCTTCAGGAAAAATACCAGTTTTAAAACTTTGATTAAATATGTGAGTAAGTGGTGCAACAATTTCTTCTTTGACATGTTTCAACAATGAATTAGTGATACCATCTATGCCTGGCAATTTATTGTAATGGAGAGCTAAGATTATCAATGGAATTATAACAAAACCTAAAACAATATTTTGATTACAAAAATATACCTGACTTTTATAATATAAATATTTGCAGGCACTTTCAAAAAGTCAGTAAAGCGAATAACCGTTACATAAAGTGAAAATAAAACAGACACATATAAAAAATTTAAACCAAAATAAACAATTTGTAAAATTATGATCCAATTCGACAATTTCTGCAATTCGAAAATTTTTGCAAAGGCGATATTATAAGTCAAAATTGGAATTTGTCATGTTGCTTTTTAAGGAACTGAGTTGGTTTTAATATTTTACAATGGCATGCAGCCTTTGCACCACCTTCTGTACCTTTTATTTTGGATTTAACGCGATTCAAACTCAGAATTAAAAATATTTTATAAGACGTAACTTGCTAATAGAAGTTACATTAGATATGTAAAATGAAGTTTCTCGTTAGTAATTTTTTTTTGCTGATCGTACAATGTAGTTTCTGATTGAGAATTTCCATAGATTTATAAAAGAAGTAGATAATAAATCTATGAGAATTTCAGACACGTGTTCAGTGCACGTGCAGTGAGTGAACGTCAATCATTTCACAAGTTTGACACTCGTCGAGTCTTTGAATACCTTCAAAAGTATTTAATGTCAAGCATTGACAGCATCTCCATTAAAGATGATTTTACCCTCCTGTCTATCACGACAGTAAGCCGTATTATTCTTTTTAAATTAAAAAGAAATCCCATACGGGATTCACTCTTCATTATTTTTACATCAAATAATGGAAAAGACATAAAAAAATACACAAAAGTTAGGTTAGACCTAACTTTTGTGTATTTTTTTATGTCTTTTTTTATAATTTTCGTATAAACGAATTTGAAGTTATTTAAGAAAAACGACGAAAATTGACCATTCCCCCCCCTCTATCTCCGAAACTACTGAACTTTAAATTTTGAAAAAAATGTGGAAAATAGTTCTTTGCCTATAGATTACTGATAAACCTATAAGAAGTTTGAGTATTCAAATTAAATCGAAAATTCTTAATAATATAACCTCCCCTGCCGGTACCACCGTAACCGCTATGTCCCTGCATTTTAAATCTGTAATATTTTCGAAAATATTTATTTAAATTACGGAACCCTCACCACGCGAGTCGAACTCGCACTTTTTAATATAATAATATTATTATGTGTTGATAAATTGACTTATAATTGTAGCTATTTATATCAACGCGTGAACATACAGAGCGATAATAATAGGTTGGGGAAAAAGTCTTTTCGCATTAAAGTATGTATAAACTTGTAATAAAATCTCTTTGGCTGTAGTATTTGTATCTGGCTGGTTTTGGTATCATTGAAAGTTAAAATTTTAAAGAACATAATTCCAAATTCAAATTAGGTAAATGTGTGATTTTCATTTGTTTTTCGTACTGTCAAGATGAGCGAATCTAATGAAGAAATTCGATACATTTTAAAATTTTACTACAAAAAAGGTAAAAATGCAACGCAAGCCGCGAAAAAAATTTGCGATGTTTATGGACCTAGTGCAATGTCTGTGAGAGTAGCACAAATTTGGTTTAAGCGTTTTCAATCCGGAAATTTTGATGTCAAAGATGTACCTCGCTCTAGTCGCCCTATTACGGATAAAATGAATGCCATTTTTGAAAAAGTGGAGCAAGATCGACATATCAGTAGTAACGACGTAGCTGAAAAACTGAGAATTGATCACAAAACAGTTTTGGCGCATTTGAAAAAAGCTGGGTACCAAAAAAGCTCGATATTTGGGTACCTCACGAGCTCACTGAAAGAAACCTAATGAACCGTGTACTCATTTGTGATTCTTTATTACGACGTTATGAAACCGAATTATTTTTGAAGAAGCTGATGATGAAAAGTGGATCACGTACGACAAGAACGTGCGAAAAAGGTCGTGGTCAAAGGCCGGTCAGGCTTCAAAGACTGAGGCGAAACCCGGGTTAACTCGCAATAAGGTGATGTTGTGTGTGTGGTGGGATTGGAAGGGCATTATTCATTATGAGCTATTACCACCAGGCAGGACTATCGATTCTGAACTCTACTGCGAACAACTGATGAGATTAAAGCAAGAAGTTGAGAGAAAGCGGCCGGAATTGATCAACTGAAGGGGTGTGGTGTTTCATCATGATAACGCTAGACCTAACCCATCTATAGCCATTCAGCAAAAATTAAGAGAGTTTGGCTGGGAGGTGTTAATGCATCCGCCGTATAGTCCTGACCTTGCACCTTCAGATTTCCACCTGTTTCGGTCTCTTCAGAATTCTTTATGCAATGTTAGGTTAACATCACGAGAGGACTGCCAAATCCACTTGTCGCGGTATTTTGATGAGAAGTCTCAAAATTTTTATAGCAATATGACCATGTCCCTACCTACAAGATGGCAAAAGGTTATCGAACAAAATGGTACATACATACTTTAGTTAAATTCAAATAAACTATATTAAAAAATGTTTTGAATTATCTTAAAAAATGCGAAGAAACTTTTTCTTATAATATAAATAGAGTCCGGGTAGATACTGAACAATCATGAATTCTCACGGGGACGAAGTCGCGGGCACAGCTTGTATCACATATAATACATCTTTACCTGTAATAGCCCTCGACCCGGGAATCGAAAACAGGACCCCAGCGTAGCAATAATGGCCTGCTACCACTATACTAATGAGGCAGTTCAAGTCGATCAAAGAAGATCAGTGTATCTAACTCTTTGTAATAAACTCTTACAATGAGTAAAGTAAGTAACAACAAAGAGTGCTTTTAGTAATTGACCATAAAAACAAATTTGGGACTGAAATTTCTTGTTTAATGTATCAATCATCCTCTAAGTGACATTAGAATAAGGTTTATTATATAAATTCGGTTAATCCATTGTTGTATTCCTTATTGTGTAGCGTTCCGAGGACACCCGATTCGGTATATTAATGGTGGATGTTATTGAGAAATGTTTATAGGGACTATTGTATTAAGATGGATTAAATGCCAAGGGAGGTATTCGCTTTCATGGACCCTGGGGCTTAGATAGCTCGGATTAGGGTAGCATGAAGAAATGATACGAGAATATTTTAGCTTGTAAAAGCCAGAGCCTATATATTTACTTTCATCTTACGTTTAAGGTTTTTGTTATGTTTCGAAATCTTTCATGTGAAAGTCGTTGAGATAATGGGTTGAGTGATCCTAATTTTAGCAGAGTTTTTTTTATGTCACGAATTAGCAAACAAACATACAGTTTACATTGATGGAGAGTGAATACAATAGTCTATAAACATGTATATGAATACCAAAAAAAAGACCCTACACTATTTCTACTACTTTTGGGTCTTCAAACGGAATGATATCATTTTTATTCTATTTTTATTATCATAAAAATAAAATATATGTATACCATACCATAGTACAAGTATTTTACAATTGCATTATTAATGTAACAGTAACAGGCAGATTGGTAATCGAACTAATGATTATAAACAATGCCGTGTGCAAGGTGCTGGTTTTTACATCACGATGCAAATGGCCGCAGATCGGAGCCGATGGAGATATTTCGTCCGATCGAGAGTGATGCCAGGATGATCACGATCCTCAGCCATCAGCGATGGAAACGACCAGAGAGAGAGTGTGCAAGGATCTGATGGCAATCTGATAAAGAAAACATTTTTAAGTAACACTATAAAATACATTTGTGTGTGTAAGGAAATATTTCCCCATTTTAAAATCCACTTGGCACGATTCGTTGGCGGATTTTCACCCAAATACTTAGGCGAGCATACATAAAAGCAGCGAAAGTGTTCTCAGAATAACTCAACTACTGAAAATATAAAAAAATAAACTGAAATAGGCACCAAAATCCATGTCAAGCGCTTTTCTCCGGTACCACTAAAACTCAGACCTCGTTAGAATCACTGGAAAGCGGCATAAGTACAATGGACCCCAGGTAACGATATCACTGAATAGTTCCATTCCAAAATGGACGCTATTCTTTTGATGTAGATATCAAATTAGAATTTTCTGGATGTAACACGAAAGCTCCGTTCGGAAAATAGATCGGAATGATGTCTATTTATTATCGTATTGGGATTTTCTTATAACAATTAGGTTTAACTATTTAGAATCTATTTTCGGTACGAATAATTTCATTATAATAACGTTAAGTGATATTTCGCTAATTATGGTATTTTCAGACTATTGTGCGAATATTTTTGATTGTTAGTGAGGTGGTATTATTAGATAAATCATAATATTTAAATATATATACAATCGTAATATTTTGTTGTATTAAGACGCTGATTTATGATTTTCATAAATGTAAATCTTACAATTACTGAGAAAAACCAATCTAGTTTAACAATCACAGTAATGAAACGCTAATTGAAAACTGTTCAATTTGTCTCCTGAAACATGAATGCATGCTGTTTTGTTTATTTCGTGAAAGTGGCAAACAGCCGAATATTTTACATTCAAGGTAAAAGAGTACCGAAGAATTACCGGAACATGTTAGCTCTATGACCATTACGAGGTAGATAGTTTAGATAGTGCGGTGATGCTAACGAGCTCAGGCACAATCACTGGAGCTCTACCACCATTACAAAAAATTCACAAAGTCAAAAAAATGTTTACTGGACTATGGCTTCCGAAACACTGACTTAGAAAAGCTGTCATACATAAGCTTTAAGAAGCCTAGCTCCAAGGGAGCAATATGGGTAATGATAATGGGTAACCAACCCCATTATGTGGAATACATAAGAATGTTTGAAGAGGTTGAATTGCAGCTGGATCTGTGTCAAGCTTCGCCGCCAATTATCCCACGAAACAACACTCGCCTCGAGAATCGCAGTGAAAATGGTTTCGTTTTAGGGTTCCGTTATTCATGAACAATAATATAAATGAAAATGAACCTTTGAGAAAACTTTGTACTTATATTTTTTTTGAGGTAGCATTTTAGCATTTAATATATTTTGGGCGTAAACTAAATTTACTTAAAAAACGTCAGCCATGTTTAACAGTCAGAGAGCTTAAAGAAAAAAAAGGATATAAAATTACAGTACTTAAAACACAATATACTATATTAAATGTCCAAGTAGGTCTCCAATAGGTCAGGTGTCCCAACTCAGCATATGCTGGATCGAAAAAACCAGCGCTGGTATTCTGTTGTGTAATATGAACACGTGTACCACACACAACTGCGATGTGATGCGATGCGGCGTCGCCTCGCATCGCGTCGCAATTTTGTGTGAGCGCCCTAAGTAGGTATATTTCGAGAGGTAGAATAGCAACTGGATCTGTGTTCAGTGACAACGGGAAATGTCAAGCTCGCGCCGGCAATTATCCCGCAAAACAACACTCACCTCGAGAGTCGCTTATATAATGCCTTCGTTTTGGGGTTCCGTTATTGATAAACAATAAAATATAAGTCATTTTTTTATGTCAGGAAGTTGGCAAACAAGCATGCATCTCACATTGATGTTAAGTGATGACTGCAGCCTATAGACATCAATACAAAACCAGAGGTTAAAATTCAGATGCGTTGCCACCACTGGAATCCAAGTTGTTGTGTCTCTGTGATAATTATCACTGAGTCGTATATTAGCATCTAACCGGAACATGATAGTGCTGATCACTACCATTTTGCGATAGATAGATTCGGTAATGCGGTGGTGCCTACGCCCTCGAGTCCCTACACTGGAACCAGTGAGTTACTACTCACTACTACTTGCTTGGAAGCGCGTATAGCCCCGCGGCTGGTGTAGATCGTAAGCGATCTACTCGGTTAAGCATTACGGGACCGTTTAATAATAAAAATGCTCGGTTCCGTGCTTACGTTAAGCCGTCGGTCCCGGTTGCTTTCGATAGATAACAGCCGTTAAACCTTGTCGGAGCCCTTATGGTTTTAAAACACTAGACAGCGGGTTGGCCACTAACCCGTATCTCCACCATTGAAGCAGCGTGGTGGAATAAGCTCCAGGCCTCCCTCTTAAAAGGGGAGAGATTCGTGCCCAGCAGTGGGACGTATAATGGGTTGCCATTATTATTATTTATTATTACTACTTGCTTACTTGCTCAAACAAGTTACGAAACCCTTCGTCGTCAAACATTTACGCTTAGCGTTTAATTCTAATGGAACCAAATATTGATTTTCACCTCACCTCACAGCAAAGTGAGAATTCTATTGCGTTTAAATATCGCGTAGTCTCTCTGCTATTGAAATTCTTTTGTGTCGAGTTTAGTTTCTCTTATTTTAACGTTTGCCTTGTGAATTTGTATTTGCAGTTCTGTTATTGTTACGGCGAGATTATTGCGGAGAAAGTATATTTCTGGTTCGCTTACAAAATTTCGAGTGTTTAATCAATTCAATCTCCCAATCTCTCAATTTTCCTGTACGGTGCTGAGACTTGGACACTGAAAAAGGATGATCGACGCCGAATTGATGCTTTCGAGATGTGGTGCTGGAGAAAAATGCTCGGAATACATTGGACGGAGCATCGCACTAATGTATCGATTGTCAAATATCTCAAAATACCTATGAGACTCGCCACCAGATGCTTGCGAAGAAGCTTTGAATTCTTTGGTCACATTGCCAGAAAGAGAGGTGACAACATTGATAAGACGCTGCTAACTGGGAAAGCACCGGGGAAAAGACTCAGGGGCAGAAGCGTACTACGATGGTCCGACCAAATTCACTCCACGTTAGAAGTCAAACTATGCCAAGCCACATCGCCGAGTATAGGACGACATTGCGTAATATTGTCCATACGAAAGTTATTCGTCGAGGTCACGACCCTCAGCATTGAGGACACACGACGCAAGGAGGAGGATCATATTATCCAAAGTCTCGGGACGTGACGACCCCATCGCTATCTAGTGGAGAAGAATTCTTCCGCTAGTGCAGTCAATCAATCGAACAATGGCGTTCAAATCATTCTAATAGGGCGGGAGTAAATATGATAACGCAGGATGGGCAGCAGCATCCCGTGATAAAACTACCGCTACTGCGATCGCCAATCCGCCTGCCAAGCGTGGCGATTGTGGCATATTGTCCCCTATGACGCACGACACAACAGTGGGCGTCTTTGGGGAAGGTTTTGTCCAGCTGAGGTCGTCATTCGGCTGGAGTGATGGTGACCATATTATTGATTTATTGAGAGTTGTCTCGATAGTTTAGTTACTACAAGCTACTATTTTGATATGTCACTAATTATCTTTTTGAAAACTTTTTTTAATTAATTATTATTTTTTTCCAAAAAAGTGTCTCCCAAGTTACAATAGTAGGTATTGTAACTTGGGAGTCACTTTTGAGCCATGATAAGGCCCTTAGCAACGAAATATAAACAACTTTTGACATATTATAACTTTACTCTAAGTGTATTACTTGTCAAATATTTGTGTGTGTGTGTGTGTGGTGCCACTTTTTGTGTTTGATTACATAGAATTACTAGTTCGGTAGGGTCATAGTTCACTAGAGCCACCCGGCACCCCACCAGCGCCCGACTGCCTCGAGCGGTCTGCGCTCATTAACCGAGTTCAAAAAAACGAGAAGGTTTTCAATTCGGCAGGTATATTTTTTTTTTTATGTATGTACGCCAATTTCGCCGAGATTTCTGGGCCGATTTACGTAATTCTTGTTGTGTTTGATGCGGAATAGTTTCGAATTGGTCCCATAAAAAAATTATTCAGGTAAGCCCATTACTTTTTATTTTATGAGCATTTTTTACTTACTTTTACCACAAACTAAAGGAATAAGATTAGACAGCGTGTTGTCATAACAATGCGTTGAATCCACTGACGTCCTAGATAGTCCTAATGCGCATGACAACAAGTGACAATGACATATTTACTCATCGACGACACAACATAGCTTATTTACTCCTTCATGGATAAATGCATAGAGCTATCAGTCCATGATTACTTTCCCCAAAAATCAATAATTTTTTTTTCATTGATTTCGTATAGTCGTGTAATAATTTTGTATCGACACATCGAAGCAGTTTAAATTAAGTACTTATCTTATTGTCACGAAGTTAAAAGAGTCAGATTTTACAACTTTAACAGATGTAAACATTAATCGTATTGACAATGCAGCAATAAACTAAAAAGTATTAAATAAAAATAACTACGTTAAGAAAAACCGGCTTCAAATCTAAAAAGTAAAAAATAATACAGATTTAATATTAATTATTATAATTATTATTTATATGTGTTATTTACTAATAGGATTGAAGTCGGTGCCAAGCCAAAATCATTAAAGTAGCCATTTAATTGTATTAAAACGTAACTTCATGCCTGTAATCCCCGAAGGGGTAGGCAGAGGTAAATGCATGCATTCAAGTATACATGCAAACACCCACGATTCGCCAGTTACGTTTTGTTCATTGTATTAATTTGCTCGTATTCATATTTAAGTGATTAAAATATAATTATTTGTTTAAGGCTTGGCAGCGACTTCAATCCTATTAGTAAATAACACATATAAATTATATGTAGTATATAATTAATATTAAATCTGTATTATTTACATTTTTATATACCAGTTTTACTGGTGGTAGAGCTTCAGTGACGGAGCTCGCGGGCGTAGGCACCACCGCATTACCTAATATACTTGCCGCTAAATGGTAGTGTTCAGCACTATCGTGTTCCGGTCAGGTGGTAATGTACGGCCCTGTAATTTCCGGCACAGAGGCATAACACCTTAGGCCTCAGGAGTGGTAACGCATCCGCATTTTGACCTTTGTCTTTGTGTGGGTGTCTATAGGCTGCAGTCATCACATAACATCAATGTGAACTGCACGCTTGTTTACCATTTCCATGACATAAAAAAAAAAAAATCCTTTTTAGATTTGAAGTCAGTTTTTCTTAACGTAGTTATTTTTATTACATCAACTCTTCTCCGTATTGCCTCGACAGCAAGCCGTAAACGCGCGGGCGGCGAGTGGACCACTCGGTGACCACTAGCTTGTCTTGCGTTGACTTTCCATTGCTAACTTGCGACTGGTTCACAAGTAACATCACGTCGTTCACCAGTGGACCACCCGTCGACAACGAGTGGCCGTAAAACGAGGCGGTGGTGGTCGGGTGCCGGGTGGCTGTAGTGAGCTATGACCCTTAATCGAGATAAATTTGGAATAGATGAATAATGTAACCCAAAGGTGTCAAATAAATCAACAGAAAATTACTTACATTATCTTTCTTCGTATTTTTATGAGAGTAGCTCTACTATGCAAGTGCTTCAGACTGCCCTATCTCTAGACAAATATAAAACAGTGAATTATGCAAAGCGGGAGTTAAAATTGTAAGCTTAAAGTGAATATGTCTGAAGTCAAGAGACGTTCGCCCCGTTTAAGTCCACATGTAGCTCTGAAGCATAATTTCTTGAATGTTATTCGTTAAATTAGCTCAAGTGCCTCCGACGTTTATGATTCAGTTGGGATCTCAAGTTGCGTAACTCGAATATCTCTCGTGGTGCTACTTAATCTCTGGACTCGGGTAAGTTTAGGATGTATAATATTTTTTATTGTTGAATTCTAATAGAAAAGTTTATTCTGTAATGATGGTGGAAAACAAATATATAATTTACATTGATGGTAAAGAATGCTACAGCCTATAATTTACTACACAAAAACTGAGGCCTAGGTTTTTTTTCTAGACTGTTTAACACTGCCATTTTGCTATAGATAGATTAGGCAGTGGGGTGGTACCTACGTCTTCGCTCTTCGACCCTGGGACTCTACTATTAGTAAGAAACTTTATCGTCCGTAGCACAGGACTTTTGCATACCCCAATTAGATTATATAATGCTGGGAAGTCAAAGTCATCGAATTTTGCCACAGAAATTCTAGAATGAGTTAATTATAATTAAGTTCTTCAATATGAAATGTCTTTTTTATAATTATTTGTATAAAAAAATGCATAAAACAAAATAAACTTGTTGAATAATACGTAAATAATACATAAATTTCTCGTATGACAGTGTATGTACGAATATAAATCTGAAACGGCTTGACCAATCATTATGAAACTTTGTGTGTTTATTTGGTGGGTATGAGAATCGGTTGTAGTCTGTTTTTTATATCCCTAAATGGTGATATAAAAAACAGACTACAACCGATGTGGAGGAACGGGTGGAAGTGTTCCTCCGACGAAAAGGGAGGATCCTCCGACCAGGCGAGGTGATAGCGCCTGGCGGGCCGCGGCCCAACGGTTGACGTTGGGAAGTTGTATATATGCCAACTCTTGAGAAATCTTCGTATGTGCGATGTAATTTGACTGCACGCCATCTATCGTACTAGACAAGTACTGTAAGGTTTCATTGTATTCCACTAGTTGGCGCCTTAATGTAGTGGACGCTACACTCCCCAATATTTTTTTCGATTTGAAATTCTACTGTTGTTAGGAAAGACGATTTTTATTGCGGTGATTTAAAAATATTTTAAATACCAGAAAATGTTCTTTAGGTTCTCTAGATGATATTTCTAATCCGTTTTACCTTGTACCTTTTTCTAACTTTTTTTGCTCAAATCAATGTATGAAACTTGCCATGATTCTTTCAAGTTTCATTGCCATGAATCGAAATGTCAACAGAAAAGTCAACAGTTCATTCAATATTATTAACACCGTCGCCCACTGTTTAACTTTACCGAGGCTCAATCAAGGCTTCAAACCTAATTAACGATAGTTGCAAATTGTAAACCCAAATTAGAGCTCAGGGAAGGACTGAGAACGCAATATAGAGGCAACAGCTGTAGGTCTCCTGTGATTATCTTTTGCGTAAATGGTACTGCACTAATTAATGTATTCTGGAAATCTAAACTAATATATATATCCCTGTTTGTTTAAGTTTCAAAGAACAATTAAATTTGATAATACATGTTCCATATGATTCTTTGATGACGGCTGTAGCTGAGCATAATTTAGACGCATCACCCTGAGTACCAATCACAATAACTGTATCATTCTAGTCCCTCACGGGCTAGGCATAGAGTGTGTAGCGTCAGATATCCCGCTCCTGCCAAACCTCACCTGCTTTTTCAACATTCATTATTCTCTTCAACATGCACGTCGATTCTTAAGACTGCTACTGATAAACTTCCGTATTAATTAAACGTGGACCTAGCAATAAAACAAAATGACCGACGTTATAACTAAATCTATATTTAGATTTACTTTACAATTACCTATTTCTATTGATAAGTAGAGTCACAACAGGAATCATTTTCTTCTCTCTTTTGATTATGGTGGAATTTTGAAAACTGGATGAACAGCATAATAAATACAAATTTGTTTGTTACCGACTAAGCAGAAACTCTCAAACAGAACAATTAAAACATTACAGTTGAAACATTGGATATGTTAATAAGGGGACCGTAGATCCGTTGTTTTGTTTCTTGTTTGTATAAAACTGGAGAGATGGTTTAGTGAGAGCCACAAGGGAAGTTAGTAAAACATTTAATTCAATTTAAATATTCAACGACTGTTTTCACACTCCAAGTGATTACATTAATTACGATCAAATATTATGGAATAAATATTACTATGTAAAATATCATGATTTTGCAGTTTTTGACAAAACAGGTTTTTTATATACTGACTCGTATGTTGTGAACCTAAATAGTTTCATTGCTTGTTTGGGTTTATCTCAGGGACTGCGGGTTTGAATTGAAAAAAAAATCTGTTGGATAACCCATATCCTGTGGAAGTGGCACTCAAATGACAATGAGCAGGGCACAATTTACTGGTGAGTTTGTGAGAGTTTGTCCACTCGTGAGCATAGGCACCACCGTATTATTTAATCAATCTGCCACCGAATGGTAGTGTTCAGCACTATCGTGTTCCGGTTAGATGGTAATGTATGACGTGATCCTCACACAAAAAAACTGCAAACTAATAATGAATAGTGAACTTAACTATAGTCAAGCTAAGCATTACTGCGCGCACTACCTAAGAGGCACCTAAGAGGCATCTTGCATCTCACGTGAACAGCATAATAGAACAGAATAATTAGAACAGTATAATTAGAACGGCGGTCACCGGACCTAATTCGTAGTCTGTCAGGACAGAGAGTCATTTATTAACGACTAATTGGCTCTAGAAACGCAAATTAGAGGCTCTTCGCTATGCAGCCGATTAAGCCAAGTTGCTGAATATGTTCCAGTTAATAACGGCTATGAGCTATTGCTGTTTTAATTAGATTATCTTTTATGATTGGAAGATTGTAGAGATGGATAGCCTTTAACTGTAGGAAAAGTAATCTGCACTTTATAATATAGGCCTGGGTTGCATCAAGATATTTGTTAAAGTAAATGTAAAATTTCACATCCTTCTCTAACTTTAACAGATTTCTTTAGGTTAGAGAAGGATGTGAAATATTCCAATAACTTTAACTTTGACAAATATCTTACTGCAACCCAGGGTAAGTAAGAGAAATATAATGTTTGCTAGACATTAGATATCTAAATTCTGTTTATACGAAAATGGATAAGTGAAAATCATATTTTGAATCGTGATCATTACTTGTATGTAAAATGTAAGATGCCACTTAGTCATAATCCATGACTAAGAGGCACCTTGAACAGCGTATAATTAGAATGCCCCGGTCACTAAACATTCCTAGTTTGGTAAGATAGAGAGCCATTTATTAACGACTAATTGGCTCCAGCAACGCAAATTAGAAGCTCTTCGCCATGCAGTTGATTAAACTAAGTTGTTGAATGTGTTCTAGTTGATATCGGCTAAGAGCTATTGCTGTGTTTTAATTTGATTATCTTTAATTAATCGGCACTTTTGCTTTCTATAAGTTTATTTGTAATCTGTTTTTAAGCTTCATATAATATGGTATTCATAAAACAACATTATGAAGACATATCCCCTTATTCATAAACGTATTTTAGCTAAAGTGTTGCTAATCTCTCCTTTGTCTTGTTCTATCCTGCATATTTGACAATGCAACTGACAAAGACAAAGCATTCTGTAGCTAATGTACATTTATGAATAAGGGGTACTCTTCATAATGTTGTATTATAAAGAGAAAAAACAAGAAATGTCTCAATTGAAATTCTAATACATTATATGTTAAAAAGAGTTCTTTGTTTATGAGGAATGCGATAATAACAGGGAATGGGAAACTTTAGAGGAAGGACTAAAACCATCAACTATAAAATCTTTTCTGAGTTTTTGATTAGTCTTAAAAAAAAACGAATTACTTATTTTATTTAAAGAAAAATGGAAAGAAAAATTTGACTTCAGGCGAGACTCGAACTCGCGGCCTACTGGGAATCTAGTCCAGCCGCTCTTCCAATTGAGCTACTGAAGTCCTGCCCGATTTGTCAAATCTTTCCTTCACATTTATTGCATTGCTTTATGGTAGCGCCAACTATGCTAGTTAGGTTCAGTAGCTCAATTGGAAGAGCGGCTGGACTAGATTCCCAGTAGGCTGCGAGTTCGAGTCTCGCCTGAAGACAAATTTTTCTTTCAATTTTTCTAAAAATAAAATATATTTCACAAGCATGTGTTAATGCGAAATAATATAAAACAATTAACGAATTACTTAGTTTCTATAAATTAGTGAAATAAAAATAATAGATACCTAATGCATTTACCTCATCCTACCCAATCGGGATAACAGGCGTGAAATAATGAAAACATAAGGATCGTCATATATCCCATTTTATTAGACATTTCAATGATATATTTCTGCAACAATAATAATAATATAAACATGATGAACGAGTGCCCACATAAGAAAATACGTGCAATATTTCATCGTGATAGAAAAACTGGGTGCAGATGGGTGAAGTATTTTTCAACGGTCGACGATAGTGAGGTGTAGCGGCTAGATAGTATCGTGAAAATAGAAAATCGGGTTCCGACGTAAATGTCGCCTCGGTGAAATATCAATGTGCACCTTTGGGTTTATCGATAGGTTCTAAAACTCGACAACGGCGGGACCAATTTGGCTAATTTTGGTTTTGAATGATTTTTGGAAGTCCAGGGAAGGTTTAAAAAGTAAGAAAATATGAAGAAATTGAAGGGAAAAAGAAAAAACCACAATTTTATTTTCCCATACAAATAGTCCGTATCTGATTCTATCAAACCTTGACACATTATTTCATTATGAGGCAATACGAAGTTTGCCGGATTAGCTAGTCATATACTCGTATTTATATTAGTTGTTTATCGAGCATCTACTTTTATTATGTATAGTAGTAGTAGTAGTAGTAGTAGTAGTAGTAATACTCTTTATTGTACACCATAAGTAACAATCAACAAAGACAATGGATATGCACAATAGGCGGTCTTATTGCTTAAAGCAATTTCTTCCAGACAAACTAGGTTATAAGCGACATAATTATATCTAAGAAGAAGGGGTGTACAATCATTAACAATTATTTTAAAGACAGATAGATAATCATACGCAAAATGTAAAATTAATATTATCAATAAATACATAGTAGAATAAGAGAAATAGATAGAACTTACAAATATACATATATATCTAGTTATGCATATTATATATATGAATATATAAATATAATATTTACATACTAATATAAGACAAGTTTAAACATATAAAATATCTTACCATCAGGGATGACAAACTATGAGTCCAAGGTGAGGTAAAACTCCTTTACGCGAAACTTGAAAGTCGCCAGAGTTTGAGCCTGTCGTATTGTTATGGGTAAGGAATTCCATAGTTTGACAGCTTCAACAGTAAATGATTTTGCATAAAAGGAAGAAGAGTGAGACGGAATTTTTAAGCGAAGGTTGCTGGAAGAGCGGAGGCAGAGGGAATTATTTTGATTAAGGTATTTGAAACGATCTTTAAGTTATTGGGTACAGTGCGGATAGCACAGTATGCAGTAAAGAAGAGAGAGAATGTGTGTATTCCTGCGAAGATGGATTGGAAGCCACTTGAGCTGTTTACGAAATTCTGAAATATGATCATATTTGCGTAAACCAAATATGAACCATATAGAAAGATTTTGGAGTCGCTCAAGCTTACCTAGCTGCTCCTGTGTCAGATCAAGATAGGATATGTCAGCATAGTCCAAAATGGGGAAAAGAATGGAGTTAGCGAGCATAATCTTAGTGGCAGTAGGCAAAAAATTTCTAAGTCTACGAAGTGAACTGACAGCGGCAAACATCTTCCTACTTACATCGCCAATTCGCGGAGCCCACGACATAAGACTGTCCATTTTTATGCCTAGATTCCTGACAGTGTCACAATAATCAATAGATATTCCGTTAAAGAGGATCGGTGTTAGTGTGGAGAAATTAATGCGACGAATCAACTGGCGACTACCGAATATTATCGCTTGGCTTTTAGTTGGGTTGACCTGCACGCCATATGTTACACTCCATCTGTAAATTTTATCCAGGTCTTCATTAATAATTTAAATAGCGTTTGATAAGTCATCTAAACTATTTTGAAAATAAATTTGTAAATCGTCTGCATAAAGGTGGTAGAGAGAAGTTAAACTGAGGCTTATAGAATTAATAAAAATTGAAAAGAGAAATGGGGACAGCACGTCACCTTGTGGGACGCCGGCTACAACATCACACCAAGTAGAAAACTTGTCATCTAGTCGAATGCGTTGTCGGCGCCCAAACAAGTAATTTTGAAACCAAGCAATAACTGTCGGAGATAAGTTGAGAGACCGAAGGATTGCCAGCATGATATCGAAGGCAACAGTGTTAAAGGCATTACTTAAATCCAGTAAGACCAATACAGTTACTCTTCTTTGTTCCATACCATGCCGGATATCATCAGTAATCTTGACTAGGGCAGTGGTAGTGCTATGACCCGGACGAAATCCAGATTGATGAGGATTGAGTAAATTGAATTTGGATAGGAAAGAGCTGAGCCGTTCGATGGATAAGGCGTTCAAGGACTTTAGAGAGGAAGGGAAGGATGGAAATAGGACAATATTCATAAAAGTATTTTGGATTTGTTTTTTTGGGTACCGGTATTACATAAGCATTTTTCCAGGCAGACGGGAAAGTACCACTGGTAAGGGAATAATTTAGGATCGAAGTCATAATAGGACTAACAATCTCGATGACAGGAAGGATCATTTTCCGGCTAATCATATCACTACCTACCGCATCAGAGTCAATGGCAAGAATATTTCTCTCAACATCACGAGCAGTAAATTGTTGAAAAGAAAAGAGAGGACTGTCAGGAGTAGCGGTATGATACAATGAGATTAATGTTTGTGATTTGATGCTTCTATCTATTATACCGGTGCCGACGGAGCTGCGACCTTATCCAACTCAGCGAGAGTCTCAATACGGTGTCGTGACCCATTAGGACCAATAATGTGGATCGATCCATCTTTTGACCAACACTTAGTGATCCCAAAGTGTTGCCGAGCCTTCATGAACGTCTCATGTCTTGCTTTAGTTAAAAACTCGGACTGCGTAATGCCAGTACCTTTGAGATGTGGCTTCGCATACCACACACGGTTCTTGACTGCAGCATCCTTAAATTTAATCAAGACAGCCTGGGTTTTTTGTCTCGACGTCCTATACGCTGACAACGGCTGATCGAGGTACTGGAGAGATCAGGAATATTCAATTTGTCTGCAATCAAGCCAAAAACAATACTATGTAGATCTTCTTCTTTTTTTTGCGGTAATCCATGGAACAGCAGCATTTTGCGTCGAGATCTCATCTCTTGCCTGTCAAGTTCTATGGACAAGAACTCAACTTGACGCTGCAAAGTATTCAGCGCCAGTACCATAAATTTTCGGAACGTATTAAATTCTGATGAGAGTGCAGGCAGTGAAGGAGTGGTGTTAGACGGAGATGCTTTTTGAAGTTCCCGCTGGAAATTGTCCATCTTCTCTGTGAATAATTGCTGCATTGAAGCCAAGGTGGTGTTGATGGACTCCATGTCAATTAGTGTTTGTGCTTGCAAGTGATGAATGTGTGAACTTTATCTTAGGACAACAAATGCTGGTGGGTAACTTCAGTTAAATATTAATTTTGATCAAATATAGAGCTTTAAAAAAAAATAATTGTAAATATAACTAAGAGATATTTTTAAAAGATGTTTACTTTGCAACTACCCCCACGTAATTTTTTATACGTTAATCTGGGTGAGCGATAGCTGCTAAATAACGTGAAAATAGAAAACCAGTTCATATTCATCCACTGTATAAGATATTTCAATGATAATAAGATATTTCAATGATAATAATATATTTCTTGAACAATAAGATAAACATGATGAACGAGTGCCCACATGAAAATACGTCCAATATTTCATCGTCATAGAAAAACCGGGTCTAGATGTGTGAAGTATTTTTCAGCGGTCTACGATAGTGAGGTGTAGCGGCTAGATAGTATCGTGAAAATAGAAAACCGGGTTCCGACGTAAATGTCAGCTCGGTGAAATATGAATGTGCACCCTTGGGTTTATCGATAGGTTTTTGGTTTTGCTTGTCTCTGAAATTGTTCGATGTTCATGAATATTCATAATGTAATGCGATACTGTACGGTGCTTGAATGATATACGAATAATATGATTTATGGGGTCACAAAGTTTAGAACATATTATTTTAAAGTTTTTATTTATTTATAATGTTCCCCACCCAAGTATTACCACACGCAGAGATTTGATTTTTTAACCCACGAAGAATGTTCATCGTCGAAGATTTGTTTCGAACGCTGGACCAACTGGTTCGTCACATGAATATTCATATTGCTATTTTATATTGTTTGAAGTGATAAAGGATGATAAAAGATTATTTGTATTTGAAGATAAACAATTTGGTTCTTTCAGATTTTTGATATTATTTGGTATGGCATTTATTTTTTATACCAATTTATTTTTTATGTGTGGAAGGTGGCCAAAAATCATGCAGCTCACGTTGATGTTAAGTGATGACTGTAGCCTATAGACATCTACACAAAAACTAGAGGTCAAAAAGATGAAAAACACGATAGTGCTGAACACTACCATTTGGCGGCAGATAGTGAAGTGATCACCCCTATGTTTATCGATAATACTTAAGAATTTCGGTTGTTTAAATTATTAACATTTTATTGTATTTGATAATTCCCTTCAGATATAAAACGAAAAAAGAAAGAAAGATATTTTATAAAAGAAAATAAAGATATTTTAAGAAAGAAAATAACTTATTTTGTAAGTTTTGTTTTGTTAAAGCCACTAAATTGTAACGTTCAAACATAGGAACGGGTTCCAGCATAAACGTCGGTCCAGTGAAATATGAATGTACCATTGAGTTTGACAGTGTTATTGTTGAGGGTTCATGAATATTCATGGTGTGATCTTTAATAGTGTTTGAAATTATAAAAGATTTGAATTTTAAAATAGTGACGATGATAAAATTTTATTAGTTGAAAGATAACCATTTTGCATTTCATGTTCAATTCACTCTTTATATTAAAACATTAAGCTGATACGACTATATCAGCATAAATAAATTAAGCAGAGAAACTAAGTAAACTGTGTACACGAATAATTCACAAGCTTGTGTTATCGTAGAAAATAATAACAAATACTAAAAAAAATCCGAGGATGGCACAAGGTTCACCGGGTCAGCTGGTTAATAAATGGATGTCGTTTACCGATCTCAAAAATCAGTTCAATCAAAAAGGGACACAAAAATTCGAATCTCAGATGTGGTATACCTATCTGTAGGCCATACAAATAATATTTATCCCGATAAGGATTATGAATACAAAATTAAAAAAAACAAAAATACTAAATTTTAATTACAATAACCGAGATAACAAAATGACCATATTATAAATGCGAAAGTTTGTGTGTATGGATGGATGGATATTCGTTACTCTTTCATGAAAAAAAATTATAGACGGATTTGAATGAAATTTAACAGTTATATTATTTTACTGTATGTTTTACGAATAAATAAAATAAAACATATGGATACAATTTGCAATTGATTAAAAGTACCGCGGACGAAGTCGCGGGCAAAAACTAGTAATGTATATATAATAATCATAAACATTGGCACGTACTTTAGGATATCATGATTCTTATCGCCATTGAAATATTAAGATTATTAAAGTGGCAAGTAAAACTTATAATTTAAATCCATCCTACTTAGCACAAGTAGGACGTAGGTACACAATTAAAGTAAATAAGATCAAATCAAAACTTTATCTGAGATCGAAAACCGTAAGATGAAGTTAGAATCTGATTTCAAACATCGATAGATTGAGTACATTACATCACATCTCTAGTGCGGAGTGGATCTAAGGTGCAAAATGAAGTACGGAGTGGAATGGACCACTCATCAATCTACTTCACACCGTTGGATGCGTTCACTTTCAATTTAACTTTAAATTCAGCCGTCGTCTTCGAAGACTCTATTACCTTCCTAGGTGCACCAATAAATATATAAATGTAGTATGTAATGTACTGTTTTTATGTTTAGTGTGCTATTTAACGATAACTAACTTTATATTATGAAGTAATTTTTAGCTAAGGTATTTTTAACTTTTTTTACTTGCGGTAGAACTTGAGGTAGAGTTCCAGTCTAGGAGCTTGAAGGCGGCGTAGGCACCACCGCATTACCTAATCAATCTGCCGCTCAATTGTAGTGTTCAGCACTATCGTGTTCCGGTTAGTGGTAATGGTAATGTACGGTCCCGTAATAACTTGCCACAGAGACATACATACCTATCAACTAAGGTCTCAGGGATGGCAACGCATCTGCATTTTGACCTCTGGTCTTTATGTAAGTGTCTATAGGCTGCAGTCATCACTTAAAATCAATGTTTGCCGCCTTCATTGCTTAAAAAATGTAATTCTCTTAGAGTCTTTGAATCATTACGCTTATAGAGTCAGTCAATTCACACAAGAGTGAGTTAGATATTTGAGTGTGACTATGTAATATGAAACGATGTCTTTATAACATAAAAAACAATGTTAGTAAATATGTACAAAACCCATTTTAATCTATCATCAGTTCAATATGAAGACTTAACCACAGCAAGCTGTAAATCAGAGATTATGAAATAGAAATGTCCGAAATATTACTAAATACCTTGTTGATAACTTTAATATTTTGTTGACTAGCAACGACCTTGCAACAAAAATGAACAAATATAATTTTCACTGCCAGCAAAAGCGTGACAAATGAAATGCTACCGGGCAGATGCTCTGAACTAAATGATTTTCCGGTTAAGGAGCATCGGCAGCCTGCCAAGTTGGTTTCACAAGCACGAGTAACTTGTTCCGTGTGGCTCATTGTAAGTCGAAACACGTGTTTATACGAATGTATCAGCAAACAGCTAAGTTAGCTTAGTATGGCTCTTGCATCCAAAATCGGAGCTTTTTTATTTTTGCCAATTCAAATCGTTCGAAGTATGTCGCATTCGTTTGTTTTGCGAAAGTTCAGATCAAAGAAAATATGGCGAAACGAGTGAAAAGAATAAAGCTCTATTTTTAAAATACTCGTGTTAAGAAAACGAACGACGATAACTTATATTGAATAGGTACGTATTATCGCTTAGATGCTTAGTTATTTTACTGTGTATTTATATTAGGGCAGAATGTTTATAGTTTTCAGACTTTTATGTGATTTTAGTAATACTGGAAAGTATAAAAATAAATTGATGAAACATGAATATAGCGCTTAAAATACAATCAACCCGGGATTTTATAACACGTAGGTAACCGTACCTACGTGTGATTTTGTTTTACACCTTGATATCGTTTGCGATATTCCTGCCGTATATAATATTTAAATTTAACCATTGCATAAAATACTATTCATTGCCCTCTTTTGGTCTTTGTTTCAATATTGTATTGTTTTTTCAATGCTTGCTTTGGTTTGTATCTAGCAAATATATTATATAATTACATGAAATAAGCGTAAAAATAAGGTTTGCAGCATATCTGGATAAACGAAACGATTCCGCTATGTGATCCTAACCTATTACGCCTGCAATGCTATTTGAATTACTGACGAGACACTATATCGAAATAACGCTGCGCTATAGTGTACAGTGTACAGTGTACAGCGTCACTTCGGTCGGGCGTACGACCGCAGTTCGGTTCGATTGCTGAATTCACACACTTAGGTTGATTTTTCACCAGAGAAGAGAGAAGATGTGAAATCTACGCTACAATAATATGTGACCGTTTCCACCAAGATTATGCTTTAAAGTACGAGGAAGATGCGCTATGAGGATAGCTATAGAGCTCGCATCCATAGCACACATCTTTCCATATAAAAGACATTATCTTAGTTGAATACGGTTCCACCAATGCTCAGCTATGTGCACCAATGAATATGATTGGTTGATATCAAATATCCATAGCAACTTACCACTTTTTACTTGTAGTATGGTGGTAGAGCTCCAGTGACGGAGGTCGCAGGCGTAGGCACCATCGCATTAAATGAGATACTTGCCACTAAATGGTAGTGTTCAGCACTATCGTGTTCCGGTCAGGTGGTAATGTACGGCCCTGTAATTTCCGGCACAAAGGCATAACACCTTAGGCCTCAGGAGAGGTAACGCATCTGCATTTTGACCTTGCTCTTTGTGTAGGTGTCTATAGGCTGCAGTCATCACTTAATATTAATGTGAACTGCATGCTTGTTTGCCACTTTCATTACATAAAAAATAATAGCATAGCACATATCTGGTGGAAAAGCACCCTTAAAATCCGACACTGGTAAAACACCAGTAAAGCTACCTAGCTTCAGTCATCAGCTTAGTTCAATGATGAATGGCATTCCTGATATCACCAGTACCTACTGGTGATATCAGGAATGCCATTCATCATGAGGGTGTTCATTGTCTGATTACCGACTCGAGGACAAGTAAAACCCGTTATTGACGCCTATCGGTATGTTAACAAGCCTCGTTTCCACCCATGAGATCAATAAATCTAGATCTCGATTTATAGTTGCTAGAGGCCTTGATCTTGTTATTCTATTCTACGCATAGATTTTTTTGGCATAGTAGGCATCTAAAACTAAAATAAACAGCATAATTACACGCTTTCGATTCTTTAGTTATATTTTTGGGATCCGTACCTCAAAAGGATTATATAGAACCCTTAGAAGATCACTCGTGCGTCTATCTGTCTGTTTTTCCGTCTATCAGAGCCGATTTTCTCCGTAACGACAAGGCCGATTGGGTTGAAATTTGACAATACACATGTAAATCGATGTCCCAAACATAAACGTATTAAATGTAGGGAATTTCAACCTCAGCGAAGTTATATTTTGCTCCCAGTAATAACGTTAAGCTTCCAACGATAGACTTCCGTCGCATTACTCTATGCAACATTGTTCACTTTCACACGAATGTGACAAAGTTCATAGTATCTTTAAAACCGCTCAAGTGCGAGTCGGATACGCACAGGGTTCCGTAACAAGGTATTCTGTTACTTTAAATATCATAGACTTCTTATAAGTTATCTGCTATTACAAAGGTATGTATGTATGTATCTTCACGCCAAGTCCCTTACGGGGTAGGAATTTATTTCAAAGGTAAATAAATATTTTCCGGTTTTACTTTCAAATTTTTGTTTCCAAAAATCATATGATCAATCATATGATTTTGAATCAAAACGCCTAATATTCCATACTTGCTTTAAAATTTCTCCTAATGAACGATAAAAAAAGTAGATAAACAAATGAAAATGGAAAAGTCCATTCGAATAAATCCAACTCACCCTATTTCATGCGGTACCGCTTAAATGGACGACCGTTGCAAACGTAAATAGAGCGAAGATGTATTTACTCCAGTGGCGGATTTACAAATTTGCCGCCGGTAGGCTACTCAATTTTCGCATTTTTTTACTTTATACTTTGATATTGTAGTCCACAATTATATCAATTAGGTCAGTCAGTTGATAGTCGGGCGCGCGAAGCGCGCGGCGCGGATGTAGCACCGGGGCTGGCCCCCTCTGCTGCGGCTTCTTCTGGCCTGCCATGCAGGTCGGCGTTGGGTGCCCTGGGATTCAAGGGCTTCGGTGGAGGAGGTACGCATCGTCAGTCGAGAGAGGGGTGGGGGCTTTATTTATTGTTTTTATTTTTTTAATATTATTTTTACTATTTTTTTTTGTTTTTTTTTGTTTTTTTTTTCTTTTTCCTTCTATTTCCTCTTTTTTTCTTTCCTTCCTTTCCTCCTATCAATTAGGTATATTTTCTATCAATAAAATTCCAACTTTATGTTTTATACTTCATTATCCTCCTTACATCAACTTTTTTTCTATGGTTAGAATCATTGGGAACTATGGTCTGAGCCTTGATAATTTTAACAGTAATTTTGTAAATAGAAATTAAAAAAATATGACCTAATTCTGCCGCCCCTTAAAATTTGCCGCCCTAGGCTCCAGCCTATTCAGCCTGCTGGTAAATCCACCACTGATTTACTCTCAGTTATAACATTAAGCTTCAAACGATAGACTTTCATCGCCTTACTCTATGCAATATTTTTCATAACAATGCATTTAAGTTCACAGTATCTATAAAACCAGAAAAGTGTGAGTCGGACACGCGTCGGGTGCCGCATAATTGAGGGATTTCTGTGTCACCTGAAATACTTTATACTTAGTGTAGGTTTCAGGTAAAGAACTATTGACAGCGTTGAATAACAAAATTTTAAATCCCAGTAATTTCAGAAATAAGGGGAGAGGAACTGTGATTTTCACTTATTTCTTCTTAATTTCGGAAAGGAGGAAGTTATGTCATTATTTAAACAAACAATAACTTTATGAAGATATGACGAATGCAAGGCATGAAATTTCACATTTACCATCACATAATTAATGTTTACCAAATTATTATAATTACCAATAATTCATATATTATATCTAACTCTTGAATATGACTACATAGTAACTTTAAAATATTTACTCAATGAGTTGATCAGTAAAAACATTTGTTAAACTGAAATGGAAAAGTTCATTCGATTAAACCCTTTTACTTGTGGTACTCGCTTAAATGGATTACCGTTGCAAATGTTTATAGAGCGGAGTTACTCGTATAGGTATTTGCTCTCAGTAATAACATTAAGCATCCAACTAAGTATAGACTTCCGTGGCACTAGGTCTCGTATGCAATGTTGTTCACGACAATGCGTTAAAGTTAACTTTTTTTTTATAAAACCGGCCAAACGCATGTCGGACACGTAGAAGGTTCCGGACGATTGAGATTTCTATGAAACGTCAATTTTTTTTTTTTTTTTTTTTTTTTATGTCTGAAGATTGACAGACAAGCAAACGGGCCACCTGATGGAAAGTGGTCACCGTCGCCTATGAACATTTGCAACACCAGGGGAGTTGCCAACGCGCTGCCAGCCCTGAAGGACTCTTTTGACGCCATTTTTGAAGAACCCCATATTGTAGCACCTAGGGAACACCTCAGAGGGAAGTTCGTTCCACAATTTACACGTTCTGGGCAGGAACGAACGTGAAAACCGCACCGTTGAGCACTGCCAGGTGTCCAGTCGGTGCGGGTGGAACTTCTCTCTTCGGCGGGTAGTACGGTGTAGGAAAAGAGACGGTGGCACCATGTCAAACAGTTCCGCAGAGCACTCACCATTGTAGAGACGGTACAACACGCACAGACTCCCAATGTCTCTGCGCAGGCTCAGATGTTCGAGCCTGTCGGTAAGTCCTGGATCGTTAACAATACGAACGGCGCGTTTTTGTAGGGAGTCAAGTTTAATACTAAAATGAAGATTTCTTATAGGTTTTTATGTAGGTTTTTGTTTAATTTTTCGCCTGTATCCATACGTAACTTAAAAACTTGTACAACATATTTGGAAAAGTGGAGTAGAAGTAAAAATTCAATTATATTTGGGTCACTAATTTACATGTAAATTTCAACTCAACAGGCTCCGTTTTTTTAAGCAAATAGTCTGTAAATGACAGGCAGACAATAATGATATTATAAGGGTCCAGTTTTACCCGTTTGAGGCACGGAACCCTAAAATAGAGAAATCCCTACACAATGCTTATATTTTAAGAGTATTTGACGAGCTTTTAGAGATAACTGCCTTGAAACGCTTCCTTTGTCCTATTATTCATTGTTTCGCAGCAGAAACTGTGAATAAGAGCGTCACTGTTATTTTTGTTTCGAATAGTTATATTTCTTTATTTTAGACTGGTGACAGCTCCGAGCTGAGTGTAGATTTCAAAGATACTCAAGCTCTTTTTATTTAAACTTTTCCCTTAGCAAGCTTTTGAAAACGAATTGTCTAACTCCCCGGTAACGAGTTCTTTCGTTTGTTAGATTTTCTCAGTTCTCGTATTTAATGTTTAGAAACGAATAAAGCGACATTTAAAATTTCACATTGCGACATGTGTGCTCTTAGCATTTAGGTAATGTGAAAGAGCTGTTAATAACAGGCATATTACTGTATACAGGATTTGACGAAAGTAGGTTAGCAGTAAACCTACATTCGAAATTTCAATTCCATTTGATTTAAAAAACGGAAATAAGGAGGAGAGTGCAAATGATGAACTTGTCTGAAAAATAGTCACTCGAGAAAGTTACCTGTAAATAATTTCAATCATATAAAACACATCAATCAGATTTTTTAAAAATCTAAATAACGTTTTCGCAGGATTTTCCGTGCTTCATACATTGTAGAATTAATTTGCGGATTTACTCGCGTATACTACACTCCCAACTTCTTCTTATACTCGATGTTTTGGTCGCTTTCCAGCTACAGTGGTCAGGGGCAGACTATTTTTTATTGAATTGGTATTACCTGAACTTGTTTAATGTATAATTTTAAATTACAATGAAAACTATCCCAATGGCTTAGTCAGAGTAGATTGCCACTACAATTGGCTTGTTGGGGTTCTGTTAGAAATGTGTGTGTTATGAATGCCACTTGATGACATAAAAAACTGTAAAAGAATGTTATTAATAGACTAGCTGTGCCCGCAACTTTGTTTGCGTGGAATAGTGGCTTTGGGACATTAGGCAGCGCTTTTAGATATACATTTTGGTTAATTTTGGATCATAAACACTTTTGGGTAGCTAAAAAATTTTTTCTATTTTGCAGTAATGCTTCTCTGTACACGATATTAGACGTATGACCATCGGGGATAAAAGCACACAGGCTGCTAGGATTGCGAAAAATTGCTAATTATATTTAAACGCACATCCATCCTATGCTGAACCGTATTTTCGAAAATGCCATTTTAAACTTCTATGCATAATATTTTTTTATAGAAAATTATTATAAACTTTTGTAAATTTTCTGTAAATTTTTAAACATTAAAGATAGAAATAACGTTTTCGTAGGTTTTCGCGAGCTTCGTACATTGTAGAAATTAAACTTGCGGATTTTCTCGCGTATACAACACTCCCAAACTTCTTCCTTTCTTGAAAAGGTGCAGAGATAACAACCTGATTCCAGTATGCGCGAGAAAATCCGCAAGTTTAATTTCTACAATAAAAGATATATCTATGCAAAATATAAGCACTCCGTAAGCGCCGGCAGAAGAGAAAAATTGAATATTAACGTTGTGCATTTTTACCCACTAATGCCACCACCCCCACCGCCACCACTACAATCGCCACCAACACCATCAACGCCATCACCGTCACCAAACACCTACGCCACCAATGCCACCACTGATACAAACGCCGCCAATAAAAATTTCGTTTGTTGGAAGGTAATATACAACAACATAAGACTTAAAAATTCTGTGAAAATTTTAAGTGTATACTTGATACCGTTATTGATATCGAGCAAAAAATATACGAAAAAAACAGGTTTATTGTATGCCCCCCTTGGACCCCTTAATATTTTTGTGTGGGACAAATTGGCTTACACCAAAATGAAATACAAGTCTGCATCGATATTAAAAAAAAATGGACTGTATTTTGGGTCCTTCAATACTTTCTCTATGCTAACTTAATCACTAGCTTACTTCACTACGTACTAGCTAACTAGCGAACCAGGGGGTCTGGTACTAATCTACATTATCACTGACTGGCAATACCTTCACGGTCTGGAAGCACTTTTCTTGCTGAGAATCGAACGAAGACAAATTTGCACCGTAATGTGCCGTTTTTTATATGCTTTCAAACCGTCTCCCTCCATGTAGAAATTCCGTGACACGCCCCAAACACGGAAAGTCCCGAAGGTCTGGGTCGACAGAGATAAGACTCTAAAAGGCTCCCTATACGGTCTAAATTACAACAACCGTCATACGTCTCTGCCGACCCATCTTTGCCTTGCTACAATGCATACACAATATCTCTTTATTTAATAAATTTTCTTATACAACACTTATACCAACTTAATTCTAATACTATACACTATCAAAGTGTCTACTTGCCTAAAATACATAATTTTTTAGGGACTCTGTCATGCTCTATTACTAATGACACGATAAAATATCGCTAGCCAAACCTAAGTCAAACTTAAAACTGAAAACGGCATCTGCCTATCTCCTTTACTTTACGAGTGAGAGACAATTTTGTTATCAAGCAAGATTAGGTACATTCGCATTATCCTTACTTTGAGTTAACTTACACATTTTTCAAATATACTTCCCTGAGGGGGCAACAAAAATACATCTCGTACATAACTTTCAGCTTGGTATCTTTCTTATTTACGGAAATACAGCGACTTTCACCTCTCTCTTCATACAAAACATCGTATTCAACATCAGCTGTGATTACATAATAAATCCAAACTACCTACGTACAAGTTGAGATTTCTAATCGTAATTTTCCATACAAAGACGTGATACAATTTCTTAAATTTCTTAACTTTCTACACGCTATACACCGTCGTCAATACGTGTACATACTCAGACCAGCGTGTGTGTGGTAAATACGTGATAAAATACCTAAGTTAATTTTCATATAAACGACTTTTCCATCTCATTTTATCGTACGTTTAAGCCAGTTTTGTTTTTTTTTTTTTTTTTTTTTATGTCATTAAGTTGACAGACAAGCAGACGGGCCACCTGATGGTAAGTGGTCACCGTCGCCTATGGATATTTGCAACACCAGGAGAGTTGCCAACGCGCTGCCAGCCCTGAAGGACTCTTTTGACGCCATTTTTGAAGAACCCCATATTGTAGCACCGAGGGAACACCTCAGAGGGAAGTTCGTTCCACAGTTTACACGTTCTGGGCAGAAACGAACGAGAAAACCGCACCGTCGAGCACTGCCAGGTGTCCAGTCGGTGAGGGTGAAACTTCTCTCTTCGGCGGGTAATACGGTGTAGAAAAAGAGACGGTGGCACCATGTCGAACAGTTCGACAGAGCACTCATCATTGTAGAGACGGTATAACACGCACAGACTACCAATATCTCTGCGCAGGCTCAGATGTTCGAGCCTGTCTGTAAGTCCCGGATCGTTAACAATACAATCATAAACGAAAAACGAAATAACTGAAAAAAAATCAGTCACAACGAGCTATATGTGTGAGAGAATAGAGTTTTTAATTTACAAAATTAGAGAGTGCCACATTCAACACACGTTTTCCACCACGGTAGGGTAATTTTGTGAAAATCGGGACGCTATATTTTACTCGACAAAGGATCTGTTGGATGCAATTCCGCTCTGCTGATTCTCAAAGCTGGCGTGACAATAATATGATGAAATATGCCCGACTCGTCAGTTTTACACGCGAGCAATAAATAATATTCGTCAGACAGAAATAAATGGACAGAATATCAATCTAATGGATGTAGTGTAGTCATGGCATGGACATGGATCTTTGTGAAAGTGAGTCATATTGATTGGTGCGTCGCTTTCATCGTTCAATGAAAAACTATTTACCTACTACAAAATGATTACTTGATTACCCCCGTATCTGTTCTTCAAACTTGTTCGTAAAGTATTCTCTAGGACTGGCAGCACATGTGCTGATAGTTCCTAGTTGTAAATATTAAAAGCTTTTGTGATTGATGGTTATGTTTCACAATTTCCGTTCGTTGGTCTGTCTCCGTGGTCGTGTACTGGTTGATATATAAAAATATAAACGATATCGAATTTAAAGACCTCGACTACAAAATACTGTAACTAAGTATTTTTGTAGTAGTGCACTAAGTAGGCGGAAAAATAATAAGTGTAATACCTCTTACATCCATTCAAATTTCACGATAATACAGTATTCAATAACGTGTTAATACAAAAAACTTTGAGCTAGCTTAGTAATAGTTAAGAGATTATAAAATTTCATAAGGTAGTAATGCGAACACAGCTAGTAATCCGTAAACACACGAAAAGCCAATATTAATTACAAAACATATCTCGCAGGAATAATGTTATAAAATTAAATTTTCATTACAAACATCAAAAGAAGACGAAAATTGATTTGTAATCAAAAGAAAATGTATTATTCATATCAATTTATATTTTATATAAATTCAAATGACGAACAAAGGAAACAATTTGTACTCGTAAACTTTACATCACATTTCTATTCCCCGCTTCCAGAATCTGGAGTGGAGTCATTATCGCGTATATTTTTACAGTTCCTGAGCAGAAATAACGATTGCCGCCCTGTAATTAGATACGCTGCCATATTGGTTTTCAGTTTCCGCGTAGCTACTGTCAATATAACTGCGTTCTAACTACCTTCCGGTTAAATGCTAGCTTAAATGCTTAAATTAGGATGAATAATATTCATACGTTCGGTTGAACATTGACTGCCACATGCGTCATACTCGTGAACGGGTGCTAATTGTGGGGACTGGTCTGTTATGATTTGCGGGTGTTATTTTCTATCATGATATTTAACTGCCTCGGTAGTCTAGTGGTAGCAGGCCACTACTACTACGCTGAGGTCCTGGGTTCGATTCCCGGGCCAGGGGGTTATCAGAGATAATGGTGTAAAGTTCTTTATCTCTGGTTCTAATGGGATTTTCCATTTTCTAGAAATTTCCCAGTAGGTACCTAGAAGTTTGGTAATGTGCCCGGCGATGTCAACAGGCTCGCCACCTGTTAGGTACATGGGCCAAAAACGTTGGTCCGTACTCGGCGTACAAGGTATGTCAGTCATGGTTTTCATGGTTAGTTTGAAAATATTTAAAAAATTCCAATTACTCTCGTAGTTTGGTAATGTCCTCGATGAAAGCTAGGCTAGCACCTATCAAACGGAACTCATTAACGTAATTAAGAAGTCAATGCATGAATGCATTTATTCAATACCTTTAATATCGGGCAAAATTAGGACATAAAGTTTTCATTCGAAACAACATTGTACGGTTTCAGCAACTTTGTACTTTAAATCCAGCCGCAGAGCTTGCTTTATAACAAATTACACATGTTTGTCATCCACGTCCGCAAGCAAACAATGTGCAACAGAATAATTACTTTGCACTTAAACTTCAATTTAACTTCGTAACGTACTTTCCTTTTAGCATTCACTGGAAAAACTTAATTATTAGCCTAGTGGCACACCACGGACACTCCATACAAAATTCCATACAAACGCTTAATTTGGTTTCATTTACAGACATTAATCAGTGACGTGTATTAACACGTGCACCTGTGTGCGTAGCACGTAGAAAATATCAAAAGTCGCCCATAAGCGGGAGGAGGTTGGGTGATGCGGGGAAATCGGGCGGGACGTCGAAGTGTCCATTCTATACGTAGTATTATTACATATTCTCTGCTAGTGGTAGCAGGTCAATACTACTACGCTGAGGTCCCGGGTTCGATTCCCGGGTCGGGGGATATTAGAGATAACGGTGTAGAATCATTTGTCTCTGGTTCTATTAGGATTTTACAATTTTTTGGAAGTTTCTCGGTACCTCGAAGTTTGGTAATGTGCCCGGAGATGTCAATAGGCTCACCACCTGTTACATGGTCCAAAACGTAATCGGCGAATCGGGGGTGTTCGCAAGTATGAATGCATGCATTTACCTCTGCCTACCCCTTCGGGATTACAGGCGTGAAGTTACGTAGAAAATAGATACTCTATTTTGTCGTAGAACGTTATTATGTTCATTTCGAGTTGCCACTTGGAGTTTGGGTGCGGTATACATACATAATCGAAGCGCGCATGGCCCAGCGGCTGGTGTAGATCGTAAGCGATCTGCTCGGTTAAGCACTACGGGCGCGGTCGGGTAGTGTGATGGGTGATCGCTAGTGGCAAATTAAAATGCGCGTTTCCGTGCTTCGGAGGGCACGTTAAGCCGTCGGTCCCGGTTGCTATCGATGGATAGCAGTCGTTAAACCTTGTCGGAGGCCTTATGGGCGGTTTGAAAACATCCGACAGCGGGTTGGCCACTAACCCACCCACCTCCACCAATCCGCATTGGAGCAGCGTGGTGAAGTAAGCTCCAGGCCTCCCCCCAAAAAGGGGAGAGACTCGTGCCCAGCAGTGGGACGTATAATGGGTTGCCATTATTATTATTATTATATTATTATACATACATGATGACGGCTAGATTAGTTCTCCTTTTACCCAGTATTTTCCGAAGTGGTTATTATAGTTGTAAGTGTATGTGTTCAAGCTTACATGCATGAAAACATCCACGACTCACCAGTTACGTTTTGTATAAGTGAGCCTATTAACTAGTAAAACTGAAAAATCTAAAATAAAACATTCAAATCGACACTAGTGGCCTCCTACTACAAGACCACTGAAGCAGATATATACAGGGTCAGAAAGTTTATATTCACAAAAGTGACATACGAAGCAACATTGCTTCACGACGGTAATGTTCAGCTGCTTTGTATATTTTAAGTCTGCCGCAGAACTTGCGAGGTGACAAATTACTCAGCTTTGTCATTCACGTCCGCAAGCAAATGCTACTTGAATTTTAGCATCTCACCGGCTTTCTTTATTCTCTCTATATTTAAACTAGTAAAACAATATAATTTGTTCATAAAATACTCAGTTTTTTTTTTCGTTACAATATAAGTGGCGGAGTTTGGTGCTGTGCGATGTGAAGGCTAGGTACGCCACCATACAGGGGATTTTAATATGTATGTAACATCCAAGTCCCTGAGCTGACAAAGATCGTCGAGCGCCAAGCATGCTGCTGGAAAGCAAATATTGCCACGACGAATGATCCTGTTGTCCTAACGCGGGAGTTATTACGACCATACTTAAAGACTTGATAGATTTCCATACGAAAATCAAAAGAAGTAACTTTTTAACAAATGCATGTGTATACTCAATAAGAGAATATAATATCGTGTCCTACACAAAGTCACAAATGTCTCAGGTATAATTAACACAGAGTGTGCAGGTTAACAGATCACACACGTTTGTCGTCCATGTCCGCAATGCGAACAATGTCAGCTATGCACTTAAATTATACTTTGCACTGTAATTTTATCTCACCGGCTTTTCTACGACTTTACTTTCGAGCAAAGTACGCTTCGAACTGTCAAAACCCATACATTTCTGACAATTCTAAGCATACTTAGCGTACTTTACTTTGAGCAAAGTGAGCTTAGAAGTGTCAAAACTTATTCATTACTGACAGTTCTTAGCGTACTTTGCTCAAAGTAAAGTCGGAGTGCGGTCTGTGAATCTCACCGTTATGCCGGCCATACACGCTACGGTCTACCGGAGAGGTCCACCTGGGCATGTATGCCTGCGCAGGTCAACCGAACAATGGTAGCGTGTATGGGGACGTTCCGGTGTATCGCAGCGGTCTTGTTCTCTTTGCGATGGCATCGAATGTGAACGATGACATGCTGGCGTTGCTAGGTCTTACTTTAATTTTGAAGAAAAATGATAGGAAAAACAAGCGAAGAAAGTGATGGAAATGGATGGAGAAAGCATTGGTTATTAAAAAGAAAAACCTATAGTCATGTTAATTTATTCAATTAATTCTATTAGTAATTTATAAGCACCTTCTTTTTTGTCTCGATTGTGGTAATCTTTGTTTTTAATTTGCCAAAGACATGGATTACTTCTATAAATTTCGATAAAATTTTCAAGGATTTTTTTAGTTGAATCTGGTGGCGCTATTTTCTGGCAATACGATGCGAGCGATGAGACAACCGTCCGAAAGAAACACTAGAAAACAACTGACGCGACCTGCGCAGGCGACCGGAGTACACGCACACACGCACGCACAGGTACATTTTCGATCTTGCGCCGGTCGCGCGGGTTTAAAAAACTGCACAGGTCTATTCCCACACACACACATTCCGGTCTTCCTGCGCAGGCATGCATGCACAGGTCGACCTCTCCGGTAGACGTAGCGTGTATGGCCGGTATTAGACTTCACCAGCAACATTTAATTCGTAAATATATTTTTTTTCGGTATTAAAAAAATCCAGAGTTTCTCCCAGAGATCCTGTTTTTTTCTCTTTTTTGGAGTTTGGTAGTATGCCCGATGAAGGCTAGTAGTGGCCGTGGCTGTGTACGACTGCATCTCTGCCCTGTCTGCCCTTGGCAAACAAAGTCACATAATGCTACACAAAATGTGGACTATTGGGGACACATGACGAAAGCAACATTGTTTCCCGTTTCCCGACTGTAATGTTTTAGCTACATTGTATTTTAAGTCATCTGCAGAGTTTGGAGGGTAACAAATTACACACCTTTGTCTCTCGCGCCCGCAAGCAAACATTGTGATCTACTTGAATTTAAGTTTCTAGTATCTTAAAGCCAGTAATCCCCGAAGGGGTAGGTAAATATGCATGCATCGATGTCCGCAAGAATTATAATTTATTGTGCACTTTAATTTCGCCGGCGCCTCTTATTCTATTAACAACAAGAATTGTGCAACGAGTTGGGGTCCTTTTAGGACAATTTTTAAGTTAATTTTGTTTTTTTTTTGTTAATTTTATTTTTTTGTTTCATCTATTTTCTGTTTTGTTTTTTACTATGTACCTATTGTCCTAATAAATATATTTTCTGTCTTTTTCTTTCAACGTTAAATCTTATATCCTAAATTTAAAAAATGGTGAGAATTTTTCTCAAGAATATTCTCAGTAGAATGCTCGGCGTTTGATAATGTGCCTATTTTTTATTTTTATTTTATTCATTTATTACGCATACTTAAATCTATTATAACAGGTTTTCCCCAATTCGATAGGTAAGCTATTTTTTAACAATTAGCATTAAGTATACTTGATTTGTCGGAGGCCTAATGGGCGGTTTGAAAACATCCGACAGCGGGTTGGCCACTAACCCACCCACCTCCACCAATCCGCATTGGAGCAGCGTGGTGGAGTAAGCTCCAGGCCTTCCCCCAAAAAGGGGAGAGACTCGTGCCCAGCAGTGGGACGTATAATGGGTTGCCATTATTATTTATTATTATTATACTTGATTTATATAAAACACAACTGTATGTCATCGCTGTTGAAAATGCACAAACCTTATTGGGTAAATTGGACCCTGTTAAGCAGAAAAGATCCAGTCAACATATTATTATTGATATGTTGACTGGATCCTTCCGAATACATTTCTGCTTACCCCAACGCGGGGAAACAAGTGGCATAAAATTGTGTCTTACAAAATTTGGACAAACATTGAGAAACGACAGTAGTATTGCATCAACTTTGTATTTTAAGTCAGCCGAAGAGGTTGCAAGGTAAATTGCACACGTTTATCATTCACGACCGCAAGTAGATATGCATTATAATTTACTGTGCACTTGAATTTTACTATCTCACCGTCTTTTCTTATTCTATTCGCATCAAAAGTTGAGAAGAGAGAAATTTCAAAACTATCCTCCTTAGTTCTCAAAATATTCGGAATTTTCTTGTGAACATTTTAAAGTATTCTCTAGTCGAAGTTAGTATGATCTTATAAGACATCCGCTTTTTCTTTTGTTTAAGAGATCCGGTTTTTCGAACGGAACCCTGAAAATTATTCAAATTTGAACTTTTATTGAAGGCAGAACAATTTTAGGAATGTTTAAAATAAAATGATTGGGCTGAAGTGGAACTTAACTTAGTACTTAATATGTGTAAAACCTACATTATCAGTCGATTCTGATCCTAACGATTCATGGCCTAATATAATGTTGGTAAAAAGTTTCAGTATATTATCAGCCAATAACAAGGCCGATAACTTATTATATTCGAATTTAATAGAAATTTAACTTTAAAAAAATGTATTTCAAGAAATTCTGGCTATAATATCCTAATATACCTAATATAAGGATAATTAGTTATGCAGTACAAAACATAAGGGATGAAAATTAATTTGGTTCTGCTTGTTTGTAATTAACTTGTATCTGTTAACAAAGTTCTGAAATAATAAAACAGTCGAACACACATTAAATATTCAACAATGGCCATTGAACTTTAATTGTAACAGGAATCGTGGTCAGTCATCAGTCGATAACATAAATCTTTTATTTCTACAAATTGCATCGAATGATTTACTGACCACACTTGGGACGAAGTGTTTATTTTGCTATTTGATTCCGTTCAATTTCCTATTTTTTATTGATGTATCGATGCGTTTGTACGTTTCCGAATACCATTTGAGTGTGTGATATATTTTTTTTTAAATTTATGCTTACAGTATTACCGCTCTTATAGTGGACAAGCCAAAGGTATCAATCAATCAATTTATTTGTAGGTATGTTTAATTGTTTTTAGTATGTTTTAAAATTACGATACAGAAGAGAACATTTTATTTTAATGTTAGGTGCCTATTACCCACATTCCGCAAGTTGATTGAAATAAAGTTACACTAATATATAACTTGATAAAGGTGAGACTAGCATATAACCATCTCCACAATGAGATGGTAATATGCTCGGGTGTACTGGGACTCTACCTATTGAGTTATGTTATAATATGGTTTGTACTTGGATTATGTATTTAATTAATATTTATTTCTTTATTCTCTCTATGCACGAATATGGTGCATAAAGGCGGACTTCATGCCACTAGTATAATAACAATTGAAATAAAATTACAAATATAATTTTATGACATTTTGCCCTATTGGTAATTCGTAATTCAGCACAAAAATGTATCCTATATTCTTTGCCAGAAGCAAATAATTTATTCAAAATGAATCATTTCATAAATAATTAGCACTTGTTATTTGTTGAGTACCTGCCCAAAAATATTTATAGTGCCCATTTGAAAATAAAAGAAACAAAAACAGGTTTTTTTTTCATCAAATAAGCCTACATTATATTTTTTTTCTTGGTTCTTAGTTCGCGGAATTGTTTGAAGAATTTCAGAATTTTAGGTGTTCATCAATAAAACATACGGCGTGGGGTGGCCGTCGCAAGGTCACTCTTGTGCTTGATCACGACACAGGTGATACCTAGTGTAAAGTGTAAGCGTATTTTATTTTATATCTATATATAATTTTTAAAAAGTAATCATTTGATTGTTTTACCTGCTTCAATGACGGCTGTAATGAATAGGTGGAAAAAATAATCGGGATCTTTCTCTGGTACTTATAATGCGGGGGCAACAAAGTTGAAGGTTGATTAAACTTATAATACGTCTTTGAATCAATATAAATTTTACTGGTGGTAGAGCTCCAGTGCAGGAGCTCGAGGGCGTAGGCTCCACCACATTACCTTATCTATCTGCCGCCAAATTGTAGTATGCCGGCACCATCGTGTTCCGGTAAGATGGTAATGTAATATCCAATAGGCCCCGTAAGAACTTTCACAGAGACATCTTAACAACTTAGTCTCAGGGATGGCAACGCATCTGCATTTGATCTGGTTTTGGTGTAGATATCTATAGGCTGCAGTTATCACTTTACATCGATGTGAGCTGCATGTTTGTTTGTCACCTTGCTTACATTAAAAAAACACCAATATTAATATCGTAAAGAAGTCGCTTTTACCCTTAATAATTGTTTTTATATTATTTCGCATTAACACATTCTTGTGAAATATATTTTATTTTTAAAGAAAAATGGAAAGAAAAATTTGACTTCAGGCGAGGCTCGAACTCGCGACCTACTGGGAATCTAGTCCAGCCGCTCTTCCAATTGAGCTACTGAAGCCCTGCCCGATTTGTCAAATCTTTCCTTCACATCTATTGCATTGCTTTATGGTAGCAGTAGCGCCATCTATTACCAACTATGCTAGTTAGGCAACCGATATAATAGACTTTTCAGTTTAAGTCTATGTATAGATGTGAAGGAAAGATTTGACAAATCGGGCAGGGCTTCAGTAGCTCAATTGGAAGAGCGGCTGGACTAGATTCCCAGTAGGTCGCGAGTTCGAGCGTCGCCTGAAGTCAAATTTTTCTTTCCATTTTTCTTTAAAAATAAAATATATTTCACAAGCATGTGTTAATGCGAAATAATATAAAAACCAATATTAAAGCAAAATAAAGATCCCAACGTCCAATTACATTGATATATTATTATCTTCGTCAGTCGTACAATATGACCATTGTTATCTTTGTACACGAAATAACGTATTTTCCACAATGCATTTGCGCTAACGGTACCCGACACCACCTTCCACTGCATTCGCTCAAATTGCTACATTGCGAATGAATGAGTAATATCAAAAGAATGACCGAATGAACTTTTGAACACAATGGGCGCGATTTCCGCGATTCGGTCACGAATTTATGGTGTGCCTGATAAAATACGTTGACACTCACATGCGTGAGTTCATTATGGTACATTATCGACTTTAATGAATGTGTGAATGTGATACATTGCCGTCATGATATCAACCACTATTGTATATGGGGAATTCAGGTTAATTAAGTCGAAAAATAAGTATTTCAAGGCATTGTTCTGAAAAGGTCACCCTTCTGAGTGCTTTAGTGCTAGCAACTGATATTATTAGCACGTCCTAAATATTCTAAAATGGATTGGAACAATGACAAGCGACAAAAATGTTTTGCACCACCTTATAGAATCTAATAGACCAAAGATTTGCCCCCTTATTCATAAACGTATTTTAGCTAAAGTGTTGCTAATTTCTCCTTTGCCTTTTCTATCGTGCACATTTGACAATGCAACCGACAAAGACAAAACATTCTATAGCTAAAATATATCTAATGTACATTAATGAATAAGGGGGTAAATGTTTCTACATCGCGAAGATAACATCGAGAGAAAACTATCAAACGTATTAGTGAACTTTAGATTTTACTACTAGAAATATTTATATTATAATAGTAATAGGATTAAAATCTCCTCCAACATAATGTATAACACTCATAAAAATATTGCTACATGTACAATCATCTAAATTATCCGAAGGGTGTGGATCTGGAGACCTGTAAAACAGGTTTTATAACTTTAGTTCAGGCTCCAGTCTCCACAATAAATTAAATGACACGACAGAATGTTTTGTATTGCAATTAACATAACGTTGTACTGTTAATGTTATTGTGGAGAGAATAAATACGTTTTTTATTTTTTATTTATTAAACATTTTAAGGAGTAACTAACTGATATGGAAGACTTTTAAAGAATTAATCTTTCCCCGGCTCGTCCCGGCTTTGCACGAGTGCAATGAACGTAATATAGCCTATGTCACTCGGTGAAGATGCAGCTTTTTAATGGTGAAAGAATTTTTGTTTTACTTTAATGTTATACAATGTTATATTATGTGAATTTAAAATGATTATGTGCTGTCGAAGGGGTTTCTGGTCATCCAAAACATTGTAAATTGGACTTTAACATCATACAAATAATTGTTTTATATTATTTCGCATTGGCGCATGCTTGTGAAATGTATTTTATTTTTAAAGAGAAATGGAAAGAAAAGTTAAAAATAAAAATCATACAAATAAGTCACTTACGTGACGGACCGGATATTTCTTCGATAGAACTTATTCTATCACTGGTAGATAACTATTGTAACAGTAAAAAATAAATATAACGAAAGAATTGTAAATTAGAAGAGCGGAGCCCTCTGGCACAGGCATTTTACAATGCTTAAAAGGGGACTCCAGCCTATTTGTGTCATAAAACATTTTGATATAGAAATAAAGATTATTTATTATTTATTTATTATTTATTAATCGGTCCAGTACTTTTTGAATGAAAACGTAACAAACATACATACATAAACACAAATGTTTCCTCTTTATAATATAACCCCCTTATTCATAATCGTTCATTATATACGTTTTAACTATAGAATGCTTTGTGTTTGTCAGTTGCATTGTCAAATGTGCAAAAGAGAAAAGGCAAAGGAGAAATTAGCAACACTTTAGCTAAAATACGTTTATGAATAAGGGGATTAGTGTAGATAAATTAATAATGATTAAAAAAATAATATAAACAGATACCCAGTCCTATGAATCACATGTGAGCATTTGCATTGTTTAAGCTATTGTGTTTACAATGGGACAGGTGATACAACGACTTACTGCTAGATTGGTGAGCTGTTTATCGGTTATGCTTTCAAACCAATAGAAATAAAAATCATTATAATCTAAAATACATCTTGGATCTGGGAAAACAGATCTTTGGCTTTAGGATGGTTATTTAAAATAATGGTCGTAGGTTTTACTGGAGGTAGAGCTCCAGTGATGGAGCTGGCGGGAGTAGGCACCACCGCATTACTTAATATACTGGCCGCTAAACGGTAGTATTCAGCAATATCGTGGTAATGTACGCCCCTGTTATTTCCGGAACAGAGGCATAACACCTTAGGCCTCAGGAGTGATAGCGCATCTTTATTTTGACCTTGGTCTTTTTGTGGGTATCTATAGGCTGCAGTCATCACTTAACATCAATGTGAACTGCTTGCTTGTTTGCCACTTCCATTACATAAAAAATTACCGAATTAATTTCGAACACGAATTTCACTACATTAGCAAATTCATTGAGGTACATTATCGAATTTAACGAATGGGTGAAGGCGATGTATTGGCATCATGATACCAACCACTATTGTATGGGGAATTTAGGTTAATTAGGTCGAAAAATAGTCATTTCAGGGCATTTTCAAACCGAGTTCAAAAAGGAAAAGGTTCTCAATTAGGTCGGTATATTTATATATTTTTTTTATGTATGTGCACCGATTTCGTCGAGTTTTCTGAACTGTTTTTTTTTTTTTTTTTGTTTGATGCGGAACAGTTTCTCTTTTATTTATTCACTTTCACCTCAGACTAAGGGAATAATTATAGACGGCGTGTTGTCATACCTACAATGTGTTGAATCCACTGACGACTTGTTTGCCATAAAAAACCTGCATACATCGAAGTAAGTGACGAAATTAGAGCAAGGTTCCAATCAATTTTCCTCCAATGTGCCCTGTCAACTGATTATTCAACACAATAGCCAGTGGGCAGGACGAAGGTAGCTTTGACAATGTTGTCGGCTGAAACAATGCCGGGCACACGTATCTGACTTTCCGTGGACTGACCTCAATGGTCAGCTATGAACTAGTGTTTAAGCGCGTGTAAGTACTACGCTTTACTTATTGTCAAGAAAATAACTGGCAGAATGAACGCTTGAAAATTAAAAAAAAATGTTAACGTAAATTCCTAGAAGAAACGTAATTGATTAAGCAGTCTATTTTGAGACATACTTAATTTAAATTTGAATGAGTGAACATACTTAAAATAAGGTGTACCTACTAATACATATAATGAAATTCTACACAAAACTGTTACCGAATAGTACTAGATGTAAAGCAAATTGAAGGGAGTGTTACCATGTTACTGCTAGTTTTTTTTTTATGTAATGGTAGTGGCAAACAAGCTTGCAGTTCACATTGATTTAAGTGATGACTGCAGCCTATAGACACCCACACAAAGACCAAGGTCAAAATGCAGATGCGTTACCACTCCTGAGGACTAAAGTATTATGCCTCTGTGCCGGAAATTACAGGGCCGTACATTACCACCTGACCCGATCACGATAGTGCTGAACACTTCCATTTAGCGGCAAGTATTATATATTAGGTAATCGGGTGGTGCCTACGCCCGCGAGCTCCGTCATTGGAGCTCTACCAACAGTAAATGTCGTTGAGAACAAACCTTTTGATAACTTCAAAGCTTATGTCGTGAAAATTAACAAACTTCGGTAGGTACGTTATGTATAGATACGGAGCATTGTCACATACTAAGATATATTGTATTATCGTATATCGAATTCAATATATATTATATACTTAAACCACTCAAGGCAATGTATTAATTACGAAGGAAAACTTTGACAATCACGTGTTAGCGCCCCAACGCACTAGCGCTTGGAAGCGGGAACGGGTAGCTGCGTGGCTAGCCGCGTTTACAGTTTATGCAACCGCCTGTTATTGTAACAATAACAGGCGGTTGCATATTAAACTGTAAAAGCGGCTAGCCGCGCGGCTACCCGCTCTCTCGGCTAACCGCTAGTGCGTTAGGGCGCTTAGAGAGTTGAGAGAGCAGCTGAACTAGAAATTCCTATCGTCACAAGCTCGTCCCGCCTGAAGTCAAATTTTTCTTGCCAGTTTTCTTTTAAAATATTTTAGTCTAATATACATCCAAGTATCTAGACCCTATCAATTTTCCTCTAATGCACCCTCAATTGAAAATTCAACACAATAGATAGTGTGTAGGACGAAGGCAGCGTTGTAAACGTTGTCAGCTCAAACAATGCCGGGCACAAGTAGCTGACTTTCCGCAAGCTGACCTCACTAGCAGATATTAACTACCGCTTTTGTGCTACAATGCCAACGATCTGTACTTATTATGAAAAGCTTTGATATATGGTTATTTTTTTCAAAGCTTAAATTCTAAGCTTTTAAATTACGAAAAGAATCTTTAACTGTAACGAAGATGGTATGGAGCTTATTATTATAGACATCTACACAGAAACCTGAGGTCAAAATGCAGATGCGTTGGCGTCTCCTGAGATCTTAGATTAGCTTTCATAATGAATTATGAAAGCTAATCTAAGATTGAAATGTTTGTTCGTATTCAATTGTTACTCTAGCGTTATCATGTTTGTATGAAGCGGATATTGATGTTCACCGAACTTATTTTACAGAGATATCGGCATGAATGTAAAAAAGGTTAGAAAATAGAGAAAAATGGGAAAGAAAAATTTAACTTCGGGCAGGAATCGAACCTGCGACCTCAGGATACTTCAGTATTTTAGTGGTTCAGCGACTGGACTAGTTATCCTGAAGTCGCAAAATTTTTCTTTTCCATTTTTTTCTAATTTCTAAAGTTCACTCGCATGTTATTAAAGCGAAAAGTAAAAATATTACAAGTAAAAAATTTTGGAATACCTTGAACAGATTTTTACGATTTCCTTGCAGTGTTTTCCTTTTTGTGCAAAATGATACATTTTGGTTACAACAATGTACAATGTTATTAGTCAATCTACAAGCAAATATTTATTTACAAAACAATCTAACTCACTTTTTGTAATAATCGATTATTCCTTTAATAATTTTCAAATGGTTTATTTAAAAAAACTTGATTTCACGCCTGTAATTCTCCATAAAGAGGGCAGAGGTTAGCATACATGCAAACACCGTTAATTTTAAGTTCCTTCCATTCGATTAGCAGACGGACAGACGAATGATCTTATAAGGGTTAAGTTTCCCGTTTCGAGCTATGGAACCCTAAAAACGTACCTACTTCTGAAAGCGAACTACTCCCACACTGGACTAGTAAATCATACGAGAAAATCTTTGCGTATCCTTTCTAAAAAAAAAACCTTTATAAAATTGCCCTCTTATCGTTGAAATTATGCCGATAGGTACTTCGTACTCCACTATAAATATTGCACATCGAGCCTACGAAAGATATAATCAACTAGTTTCGACTTCGTAAAGCGTCATCTTTGCTGCACACCGCCTACGTATGTACTGATAGTCCGGTATTGGTCAAAACTTGATCAAAATGGTCGACCAGGTAAGTTGTGAAAGAGATAACGCTCTATAGATCCGAAACAAGCCGAAGTCCCCTTCCTTAGATGTGCAATATTCCTTGTTGGATACTGTACGTTATTCAGTCTTGAATAGATTAATGCGTCACAACAGAGCCGACATGTTGGCGTAATCGCGTGTCAATTCATTAACTGAGCAAACACGCTGAAATAATGCCTACACAGCAAATACAGGTAATTGTTGATTGATTATTATCGCTATTCCATTAATCCTCGATTATCGATTAATTCGTCAATACGAGTGCGCTCTACGCGTGACATCAAGGAACTCTTCTGTTCGTTTTTATTATTTGCCAAACAGGCATGTGTTCACGTTAATAGTAAGTGAATCCTGCAGCTTAGAGACATCTAAACAAAAACTGGAGGTTGTTGAATGTGCAGATGTTCGGCCATCCCTTAGGTCCAAGTTCTTTTCGCTCTGTTAGATATAGTTTTTTTTACGTAATGAAAGTGGCAAACAAGCATCCTATAGACACCCACAGAAAAAACAGAGGTCAAAATGCAGATGCGTTACCACTCCTGAGGGTTAAGGTGTTATGCCTCTGTGCCGGGAATTATTGAGCCGTACATTACCACCTGACCGGAACACGATATTGCTTAACACTACCATTTAGAGGCAAGTATATTAGGTAATGCGGTGGTGCCTACGCCCGCGAGCTCCGTCACTTCGAGATAAATTCGAAAACTAGTTTTATTTCAATGAGTAGCTCGCGAAAACCTAAGAACATACTATGAATTGCAATTTTAGCCTTAAATAAATCAGCTGAGTGGTAACCCTAACCACGAATGACCGATTTTAAAAATACGAAAATAGCTTTGTTTAACACTTCCACAAAGGTTATGTAGGTCGCGGTAATCTCTAGGGAACGGTCGCCTGATGGATGCGACCGTGTCGCAGTGTCGCGTGTACGGTGTTCCGAACTTTTACTTTTTATTTGCGACCATAACATCTTCATAATAAAACCTACTGAGTATTTTACGTGGATGGTGTATAACACACCGTACTAAATTAGTACTTTGATGGTCAATAAATCTTTTCTTAACTTTACTAGCCCTTTGTTGTTCATTTCGTGGGAGTAAAATGGAGGGTATCGGCAGACGAAGCGTGGCTAGGCTGACGACGTGGATCGACGACCTGGAGAAGCTTGCAGGTAATAAGATGCGGGCGGCCCAGAACCGTTCGTTGTAGCAATGTTTGGGGGAGGCTTTTGTTCAGCTGTGGACGTCTTTCGGCCGAAATTATGACTAGCCCTTGGGTAATTCTCTGTTGTCATCTCTGTGGAAGAGCTGACAATAGAGTCCAACCGAAGTCAAATTTAACTTTCCATTTTTATGTAATTTTGGCATAAATTAACTTTTTATACTAAATTACGTAAGAAGTTGCCAATTGATGTTATTAATTGTTTTATATTATTTCGCATTAACACATGCTTGTGAAATATAGTCTATTGTATCGGTTGCCTAACTAGCATAGTTGGTAATAGATGGCGCTGCTGCTACCATAAAGCAATGCAATAGATGAGAAGGAAAGATTTGACAAAACGGGCAGGGCTTCAGTAGCTCAATTGGAAGAGCGGCTGGACTAGATTCCCAGTAGGTCGCGAGTTCGAGTCTCGCCTGAAGTCAAATTTTTCTTTCCATTTTTCTTTAAAAATAAAATTGATGTTATTGTTACTACTAGGTTATATAATTTTAGATAGGCTTTGGCTGAATATATTTGCTGCTCATAGCATTATAATAACTCGCCTGACTCTCACGATTACTTTGTTTCGCACTTCCTCAAAGGTTATTTAGGTGGCGGGCGATACTGAAAGTTTACTGAAGAGGTATAAAAGTTAAGGAAAGATATACGGACCATCAATGTGAACCCATTTGTTACTTTTGGTGTGTAATCTTGAACAGATATTCATTTATTATCAGGTTGTTTGGTTAATAAAAGCAATTGATTCGTTCAATTTTAACACAGGTCACTAATGATATTCAGCTTTTATTTACACGAAGAAGTTATATATTTTAATTTATTTTCTTTGAATATTGTTATTTCGATCGTTCACGATCGTTAATATCAGTGTTAAATTTATTTTAATGAGCCCAAATCAATCGACTCTCAATAAAAAACTAATGACTTTCTGAAATTGTCACTTCTAGATTTCAAAAACTTTTTTATATTATTAAGTTCAGTAAGTAGGTACTGGCTGAATATATGCGCACAAACATTAGGTACATACAACAACTCGACCTAACTGTTACGATAACTGTCTTTCGCACTTCCTCAAAGGTTATGTAGGTCGCGGGCGATACTGAAAGATTACTGAAGAGCTATAAAAGTTAAGGAAAGATATACTGACCATAAATGTCAACTACTCACCCATTTGTTACTTTCGGTGTGTAATCTTGAACAGATACTCATCTAATTTGAGGTTGATTGGTTAATAAAAACAATTGATTAGATTAATTTTAAAACTGGTCACTAAGGATATTCAGATTTTGTTTACACGAAGAAGTAATATATTTTAATTTATTTTCTTTGAATATTGTTATTTCGATCGTTCACGATCGTTAATATCAGTGTTAAATTTATAGGGCCATACCTATAAGTACTACTTCATACCCATAATACGATAATTCTGAACATTAACATTCGACGGGAAGATAGATCTTAGTTCATTAGTTACTTCACAAGAACTCTACCACCCGATTCATTTGTAATATAGAAGTAAAAGGTAAAAATCCCACCACAGAATCATTTCGTTCATCCAGATATCCTGCAAACCTAATTTTTATGCATATTTATAATCTAGAGAATATATATCCACTAGGTACGTACATATAAATATACACGGGGATATAAATATAAAAAGTATATTGCACGGAACTGATCCACTTTGGTGTAAGTTTCGCTTACACTATAGGTACTGAGGATTTTCTATAAATTCGTGAGGTACCTGACTTGGCGTTAGAGACTTCACTTACTTACTACTTACTAAGATGGCGCAGGGGCCCAAAATCAATCTGGGCCTCCGACAATCAGTCTATCCTGCATAATCTCCTGCCAATCTTCGGCATGGAGCTCACGCAGGTCTTTCTCCACTTCATCTGTCCAGCGATACTTAGAATCGAACTATCACGATTTGTATAATATAAAACGGTCAATCGGTAGTTATCGGTAGTAGTGGGTCGATAGGTACTACGCATTATTGAAGAGCCTATTAAACTATCTACTAGTATTTCATTTTTACTTGTTGTAAGAAAACTGATTAGTTTATGGTATTTTGTGCCTATAGTATTCGCTTAAATAATAATTAAATAATTCGTAAAAATACATTAAGTTGGCCTATTGTTTCCATTAGCCATTGTTTTATCAGACATTGCTATCGAGTACAGCATTACCGTTATACATAAAAAACCCATCGCATCAGAGTTTCACTAAAACGGATCCCATAAAAAGGGTTCACGTAAAGGAGGCTGTTGTTCACTGTTATTGTTTTTATAGTCCCCATTTTTATAGATATCTGATACGTGCCGGGAAATAAAACGAGTTGTGTTGACAAAGCGCAATTTTAATACTCTGAATAAACTATCACATATTTCGTAAACCATAGCGTAATTTAGACTAAATTTAACGCCGCCTTAAGCAGACATAATAGGTACAGTAATTGAACATACAATTTCAATAAGTATTTTTATATTTATGTTAAATACTTAACAGGCCTAATTGATTGAACATATAATTTCAACAAGTATTTTTATGTTAATGTTAAATACTTAACAGGCCTAATTGTTAGTCGATACATGATACTTTGAGAGAGTAATAGTCATGAAAGAGTGTAGGTACGTGGGGTATATAAAAGGTATATTCCACGGCTGATATAACCACTTTAGTGTAAGTTAGTCAGCAGCCAAGTAACTGTGGAGTTTTGACGTTTATATAACACTTAAGATTTTCTGCAAATTCGTGAGGCGCCTGATTAGCGTAGGAGTGTTTAGAGGAAATAAACTGTGTTTCGAAAAAATATCACAATATGGTCAATCATCGATGATTCCTTACATCGATAAGTACTATAAATTCTAAAATACACTATTAAACTACTTGTATATCATAATATAATTGTTGGAAGCAAATAAAAAGGTATTTCTTGGTAAGAAAATTCGCTTAAATAGCAAAAATAAATTAAATTGGCCTAATGTTTCCATTAGCGATTGTTTTATCTGACAGTATAAAGTACAGAATTACCGTTTTGTACAAAAAACCCCATCGCATCAGTTTAACTAAAAAGGATCCCATGAAAAAGGTTCACGTAAAAGAGGCTGTTGTTCACTGTGATTGTTTTTATTGTCTCTATTTTTTATATATATCTGATACGTTCAAGGCAACAAAACGAGTTGTATTGACAGACCTCAATTTCAATTCTTTTAATAAAATGTCACAGTTTACTTTTATTACAAAATCGCGTCAGTCAGACAACATTTAATGTTAATTACCTTAAATAAGTGCAATTAATAATAATGTTAGTTAAAAGCTCACTTTAATACCTAATACTCAATAGGTAGATAAGTATTTTGTGTTTATTTGTGTTTGTATATACACTACAGTATTTATTAGTATATCATCAGCTAATGTCATGAGTGCTTACCGAATGCTGACAAAACGAAACTCCAACAATCCCTGTTACTATAATTATTCCAAACGAAAACCGTTGACCCGAATCAAACCAATCTCCAGATCGATACAGACCGTACTGATGTGTGTCCAACTTTACTGGACGAAGAATAGAAATAAAAACTAAGATATATCGCTTCCGACCCGACTGTTTATTGCGTTTGGCAAAACTCAAGCCAGTTGTAAATACACTGACGAGCATATTTGAATATAAAGTCGACAAACCGAACAAACGGAGTCTCTTTGTAGCTACAAAATTAAACAACGTACAAAACAAATGGAAGCTCCATTACATTCTTTGTTTTCATTTGTGTAAACTGATATTACTCTTAGGGCGAGATTCACAGACCGCACTATGACTTTACTTTCAAGCAAAGTGAGCTTCGAACTGTCAAATCCCATACTTTACTGACAGTTCTAAGCATACTTTGCTCAAATTAAGTCGTAGTGCGGTCTGTGAATCTCACCATTAGTCTCCACGTTTACCTAACTATAATTTTGTTGTTATTCATGTATTCTTCACATCACAACATTATATAAAAGAAATGTACTTATTTAATCTTCATAACATTAATATCTTCAAAGAACACGATTTTCTAAATAAAAATTGGACTACCTTGGGTTATTTTGAAGAGTTTATTGTTTCTATAAATAAGATGAAAACGAAATGATACGTTGTAAGTTTTATAGCTAGAATATATTATTTATCAGACTAGAAGATAAAAAAAAGAACACTTACATTCGAGCGTCTTCAAAACAACATGGAATTACTGAATTTATCACTTAAGATATTGAATTTTTGTTTCTTACTCTTAACTTGCAGATTCAGTTAGAAGTAAAATTGGTGTAGTAATTAAAACTAGTGATCGCCAAATATAAGTTTTCTATAACGAACCTCTATCGCGAAACCGTTTTACCATAGGCTGGTAAGTATAGTGACCATACAGCACATGGAATTGTGTTTGACATTTTGACATTAACAATGTGAACGTCATTTATTGTGTTGTGAAATGCATGGTAGTATGAGTACAGTATTAAACAATTAATATTGCACATCGAGCCAGCGAAAGAGACGATCGGCTCGTTTCGACTTCGTAGAGCGTTATCTCTATTGCACACTGTCTACTGCACTGACAGTCCGGTATTGGTCAAAACTTGATCAAAATGGTCGACAAACGTCAAATAGGTACGATGCGAAAGAGATAACGCTCTGACACTACATAACAGACCCGAAATAAGCCGAAGTCTCCTTCCTTGGCTCGATGTTCAATATTTATTGTTGAGCACCGTTATATTTTATTTATTGATTTCATGTACATGTAATTTACGAGTATAAGCATTATTATTGATAAATATTAGCATCCTGCACTTCTCCTACATATAAACTACAAGTGCGTCAAATTTCATACTCCTCCGTAGGCGCAATTTTCGTAAAAAAGGGGTCCAAAGTTTTTACTGCACGTATTTATTTAAATTGTTTCTGTTTGGTGTACGACAAGAAATAAATAAATAAATAAATAATATTATGATAATTAAGCCAAAGGTGAACTTTACTGATAAATCACACTATAAAAATTGAACGCAGTTATGAAGTACTGCTATAAATCGAGCACAGATACGAAACTTGAATACTCTCATCCTGATTTATTGATCACAGTCCGTTAAGAACCTGCCAACTGATCAGAGGAACAAGTACCTTTGCAAAGTTTCCACGATTAATGCTTTCCCACCTTTTGTTTAAGTTTCTGTGTAACTTTTGGGTTCTTCACTCTGATTACAGCTCGGCCATATCTCTAACGAAACGTTTGAAGTGTTTAGTTGGATACTAAGATGTATTCTGCTCTTTTGGAGTCGCGTTTTATATAAATTTGTCGCACAATCTTATTTAATCACAGATTTAAAAAACCTTACTGATAAATTATAAAATAAAAAAAGAGTCCAATAAAAAAGTTCTGCCATAAATTTAGCACAGATACGACACTTGATCCAAAACGTTTAGTAAAACTCTAATCCTGATTTATTGGTCGAAGTCCGCTAAGAACCTGCCAGAAGATTGGAAGATTTAGAAATGGGGCAAAGTTATTGTTTCATCACCTTTAGTTTCTATTTAACTTTTTTGTTCTTATTTCTGATTCCAGCTTTTCTATATCCTACCATAAGGTAGGATATAGAAAAGCAATTATTTATTTTCTTTAATAATAAAGAAAATAAATTGCACTTTGGTACTTGCCTTTTGTTTAAATCTGTGCAATGCACAATTTTATCTAAATAAGAACTAATTGAAAAATTATATACCGACTAACCTACTAAAAATAAAGACCAGTTACTCTTAAAATTAAGAACTGCTAAAAGTGTCTATACGTCTATGAAACTTCATTTAAAAACATGTAACAATGGAGCTCGTTAAGAACCTGTCAACTTTTCGGAAGAATTAGAATTAAAGCAAAGTTGCCACGATTAATGCTTCACCACCTTTAGTTTAAGTTTCTATGTAACATGTAGGCACTTTGTCTGAGTCTAACTCTTCCTTAATTCATCTAAGAAAAATATTGTAAGTTTTTAGATAGAGACTAGGATTTATGTTACACTTACTTAGTCACACTGAAATGCTCACCCAGGCTTGAATCAATTCCGTTTAAACATTCGTGAATAAAAATCAACAAAAATTAAACAGTGAACAAATAAATAAATAATGAAAAATAAAACACAACGTTACTCCCTCCATTAAATAAATCTTTTCATCATTGTGAGGGTGGATCCACTCACTTTTACGACTAGTTCAGGTCCTTAAACTTTTTCTATTACACGACCAAAGCAAAATAACACTCTCTACGTAATAAACTAAATTACTCCATCAACGCTATATCCATTACAGCTACTTTTCCTGGAAACATTTAAATGGAAACCAGATTTATTAGCATTATACGTGATTTTACTGTAAATTTATTATGTACTGGCTGTTCCTTATAGTTTCACCTGCGTTTTGTCATTATTTGTAAATTGTAATACTAAAAGTTTGTCATATCACACTCCCCGATCGTATACTCACTCACTTTAACCATTGATACATTATAGATCGATTGAACTACCAAGACCAAATAATTTTCTTGCGGGAAAACAACTATTACAATTTACCGTGTATGATAAATGATTTACCTGATGTATGTATGATTAATCTATACTAATATTATAAAGCTGAAGAGATTGATTGTTTCTTTGCTTGAACGCGCTAATCTCAGGGACTATTTGGAAAATTCTTTCAGTGTTAGATAGCCCATTTATCGAGGAAGGCTACAGGCTATAATCATCACGCTAAAGTGAAAAGGAGAGGGTAACATTGCACCCACATGAAGCCGTTGCGGGACGCTATTAATTTTATAATTTTACTAGTATTACAACTTCAGTAACAAACTAGACGGCGAGTACTACCAAATTATCTGATCTACTTGGTGGTAGCTACGCGCTCGAGCTCTAACGCTGGAACACTATATGTGTATGAATAATATCTGTATCTTCAAGCGAAGTCCCTTACGGGGTAAGGACTCTATCAACAGCAAAATGTCCACTCATTATATCGGAAGCATACGTGCCTCTTGACTCTAGCACCATACGGAAGGTATGATACCGTTATCTACCTACATAATCGAACCAAAGTCCCTTTCAATTTTCCATCGATATTCCTGCCAACCCAACATTCAACACAATAGAATATGTCCAAAACGCAGCCAGCGACGATGTATCTTCAAACAATGACGGCTTTCAGGGTGACCTCACCAACAGATAAACCATGCCTTACCTACACTATGTCCTATTATTTGTAATTGTGAAAAAATTAATACATTTGTCATGAATATCATATAACGGGATAATAAAATGATTTCAAATAGGTAATGTTATAGAATTCTTTCCTATTTCTAAACGATCTAGTAAATTTTTACACGATTTCAAAAGTTAACCCGTCCTACAGAGTCCTACACTGTCCTACAGAGCACATATTTGGTGTAATTTATTGTTCAAAATAATTATGCCCGATTTTCGGACTGTTTAAACACGTTGAGGAGTGGCAAAACTTTATGTTCCAAAATTAACTTCTAAAATATAGGTACCATGAATAAATTCGAAACCAATTGAAACTATTTAAATATTAACCCCCTTATTCATAAACGTATTTTAGCTAAAGTGTTGCTAATCTCTCCTTTGTCCTTTTCTATCCTGCACATTTGACAATGCAACTGACAAAGACAAAGCATTCTATGGCTAAAACGTATCTAATGTATGTTTATGAATAAGGGGGTATGTCTTTATAAAATTATCGAAAAAGTAACAGGTGAATCGTGATGCATATTCGAAAATTAGGTAATGATATACTTATTATGAGAAGTAACCTACAATAACATTGACAAATCTTTTGGCAACCACAAAAAAACACAGCAAGGTAATTTATATGTTGACTTCAATAAGCTGTCAGGTCAGTACGATCTGGTTTGGATCAAAGGTGTCAGGAGCTAAAAGATATTTGGATTGGATCATAATAGACGAGTGGCAGTGGTTTAAACCACTTAATCAAGACACATAATCGATATGTAATAGAGCAGTGCACTATTTAAATATTGTAATAATTATAATTTAATTATCAAGGTACACAAGTAGTACATACGAATGACTAAACAGATATACAATGCGAATGTGGATGGTTGCAGAGGCCCAGGAAGACCAAGGCTGACCTACCATGACCAAATAGGTCGAGTTCTGTCTGATGGTGGGGTCAAAAGTCTTAGGAATCGGCGTGCATGTATGAAGAGAATGATGAAGGTAGACGAGGCACGAGAGGTTTGTCAGAACCGGGATGTCTGGCGCTCTACACTCTCTGCCTACCCCGTTAGGGACCTGGCGTGAAGATACATACATACAAGTAGTACATTTTAAGCTACAACAATGAACTAACTTGACTGTTGATATTGCAACGCAATTTTGTTTAAATTAATAAACAAACATCTACCTATTTATTAGAATCAACAATGGAAAGAATATTTATATTATTAAGCATAATAACATTATAGTTACATACAAAAACGTTTCGTTGCTAAAAATAGAATATTATCTCGCATAATCTTTAAAGTTTAGAGTATATACCTACTCCAATTAAATAAATACATAGGTACTAAGTTCATAATAATGAGTTATCAAAAAGATTGAAACCAATAATACACTAACCAATTCAATGTTATAAGTTAATGTAAGAACTAGAGAAGTCTTGATTTTAAAAAAATATTCATATAGGTAGTACAAATATTTTTTATAAAAACCTTAAACAAACTGTCTTAAAATTAATAAATAAATAAATACAGCAGTTATATTCTAGTACTTATATTCATTTTCAAATGTTGTTAGTTGTTACATGCTTTAACCTCTTCATTTTATAAGTTGAACATGGCATATCAAATAAAATAATTACTTACCTAACATCTCAATATAGTCCTGCTCATCTAATCGTACCTTTTGACATCAATGACCAGTCAAGTCTGAACAAGACAGGACAGGTCAAAGGTAGCGCCTCTCAGAGAACAATAGGCGAGTGATAGCCGCAAACCAGTGGCTATATAATCGAGGCATATAATCAGGCCGCAAATTAGCGGTATGCACTGTTTGATTGTAATAGGGACGAGCTGCGAAAAGGTAACGGTAGGCCGAGTTATTTTTGCATTTATATTTGCATATACCAACTAGTGACCTGGTTCCGTACAAAATTATACTCTGACGACTGAATAATAAACATAGTTCCATTTTAAGTGGTACTTAACATCTTTTGCCTCAAAATATATTACAGATAGTATCTGATTTAAGCGTTGCTTAAAATCTTTATAGTATTATATTTGAAATCCGTTTTGCGGAGAGGTTTGTTTGCAAATAAATAATAAACGTAAATCTACATTTGTACATTTCAAGTTTTAGTAACAACATAGCGTATTTAAAGATGACGCGGACAGCATAGCCGTAATAGGCGTCCGGTTGGATTTTTTTACAATTTTTGTTTATCGAGCTGTTTGTTCCGGCTAATCTCTAACTGGAACGTGATAGTTCTGAACACTAGTATTTGGTGGAAGATAGATGAGGTAATGCGGTAGTGCTAATGCCTTGCCGTTGAGTCCCTACATTGGAAGTCTATCACAAATGAAAACGTTTTCGGAAATCGATTTAATGGGTGGTGTGCGTGTATTGACATTTATCCGGCACACTACCACGGTAGCCTAGTGGTAGCAGGACACTACTACTACGCTGAGGTCCTGGGTTCGATTCCCGGGTCGGGGGTTACCATATATAATGGTGTTAAGTCCTCCATCTTTAGTTCTATTGGGATTTTCCATTTTATGGAAATTGCCCAGTACCTCGAAGTTTGGTAATGTGCCCGGAGATATCAACAGGCTCGCCACCTGTTACATGGGCCAAAACATAACCGGCAAATCGTGGGTGTTTGCATGTATGCTTGAATGCATGCATTTACCTCTGCCTACCCCTTCGGGGATTATAGGCGTGAAGTAACGTCACGTTTCGTCACTACCACATGTTGAGTGTACTGAGTGTACCGATTTCAGTATGATTATTCACAAAAGTTACGCGTGCCGGAGTACAAAATATCCTTGTAACTGCGGCTGCATACCGGTGACTTTCTGATCGAGGCCAGTAATTAATCTGCAAATTTAATAAACAGTTCACAATGTCCCATTACAATACGTGGTGCGCAACATCACACTCAATATTAAAATTTATTAATAGAATAATCCGTAAGTTAAAACAAAACACAATGTTTAGGTAGATCACAATATATAAATAATTTCGAATTAAAACTATTAGGTGACATGTGTAAGGATATTTATTGATTAATACGAGAAGGCTATTGTCAAATTGCGTCTTTTTTCTGGAAATCGGCAAGCGTGGCAGTCTATTTATAACACAGCGACTATGAAAAATACAGATCATTGTAATAATATACACTTGCGAGCATTAAACGTGAATAATAAAAGTATATAAATCTATACATACAAATAAATACAATTGGAGTGTCTGTTTGTAATAAAAACAACCGCTTTTTACTATATGCATATGTATATGTGTGTATAAACGATACATATAGGTACCAAAACAACATTTTTTACAATTTTTGTCAGTCTGTCTGTCTGTTTGATGGGGCTAATCTCAGGAACGGCTTGACGGATTTCGACGGGACTTTCACTGGCATATAACTTATGTAATGAGGAGTAACTTAGGATACTTTTGTACTAGCTGCGCCCACGACTTCGTCCGGGTAAATACTGAACAATCATACATTCTCAAGCGGACGAAGTCGCGTGCACAGCTAGTAAAAAATAAATAATAAACATTTCATAAATTACCATGCACGCGAACAATACCCGGTCCACACCGATCTGTAACAAAAATAAGTTATCAAATATTTATCCTGCAAATCAAAAAAAAAACACGATGAAAGCGTTCAGCTGTATTATAACAAAAAATTTAAAATTGTACTGGGATAATTATTCAAAAACTGCATAACTGCACTTGCAAGTATCTAACGTATAATTAAATAGGTTTTAGTTTTGGAATAAAAAATACGTGCAGTTGATTTTTAACTTGCGAAAGAGATTTCCTTCAAGAGTCACCGTCATTATAAAATTAAATATCGGGCAAACATTACTGCTGAGTTATAGGGCACAGTTCGATTGCTGAATTCACACACTATGCTCACACACCACACTGAACTGAAGTTCTGCCGCGTAAGTTCGGCACTTATAGTAGGTGTGTCCTGTATGACCTGTAGAGGCCAAGATGGATATTCCTATTTTTTTAAATTTTACTTAGAAAAAAACTGCTTGTGCGACGCTATAGCCATTAAATATAATTAGTTTCTTAGTCACTTTTATTTAAACCCGCATCAAATTTCTTCAAATCTTGTTTTCTACGAGCAGCCAAGAAGACTGGTAACGGTCTCCCCCGCCCTTCCTCTATTACATAAATATATCTTAGGTAACATTATATGTTAGTTAATCTTTCATATACCTACTCGGTTCTAATACTATAATTCACTATCATTCGTCACCAAAAAAATATTGCGTCCAAGTTAATGTTTGTCATTAAACATTAAAATGTTGTACATACCTACATAAAAATAAATTGCTATTCGTTAGTGTCGTTAAAATTCGAGAGCAGTTGTCTTATTTCAGTTTTCAATTTTTGAAAGTCCAGAGAAGCTTTAAAAGGTGAAAAAATAATAAAAAAAATTGTAAGGGAAATAGTCAAAACAACAATTTAATTTTACCCTACAATTAGTCCGTACCTTTCAAACCTTGGACACATAGTTTAATTGTGAGGCAGTACAAAGTTTGGCGGGTGAGTTGAATATATAATAGGTTAGGATCCCACTGCAGAATAATTTCGTTCATCCAGCTATGCTGCAAACCTATTTTTACGCATATTTATAATCTAGAGAATATATCCACAGCCCAAATTTTGATAGGCAACTTAGTGGATACATATTCTCTAGATTATAAAGTTGCGTAAAAAATGGGTTTGCAGCATATTTGGATGAACGAAATGATTCTGCAGTGAGATCTTATAATAACGACGTCTTTGCATAAAGCTGTGTAATATTGTCAATTATTCATGCAATAGCAGTGATCCGAAATACTAGGTCAGGATGCAACCGCAACCCCATTGTGGATGTATGGTTCGCGCTGAATTATGCATCCACTGCCTAACGCCAGCATATTGTAGTTGGCGAGTATTTAGATCTCGTTTTATTACTTTTTTTTTCAAATTAAAATGTCTTTCTGATCTGAATAATTTATACACTGTACACGCGACGATCCGACACGGTCGCATCAATCAGGCGACGATAAAAAAAAATACGCTTACACTCACAGCCCCACAGTAGGTATAAACCTGTGTCGTGGGTGCCGTTGTACACATACAACACATACACAAACACCCAGACCCGAAACAAATATCTGTAGGCCATACAAATATTTGTCCCGGTGCGGGGATCGAACCCGCGATCCTTCGAATCAAACGGTCATCTCACACCGCCGGACTAACCGGGTCGTCATAGCCTTGAGATTGTTGCAGCCTACATAACCTTCGTCTTATTCTTTAAATACAAATGTAGCTATTGAGCACTTCCACGAAGGTTAGGCTGGAAAAAGATCAGTAGGCCGAAGAAAAAAGTCGTGGCTAGTCAATATTCGCGAGTGGACCGGCATCAACACCGAACGAGACGAAATAGTTCAGCGCTATTTCGTCTCGCGAAGGACAGAATAAAGTTTTCCGAACTGACAGCCAACCTTCACTAGTTGGAGAGGCACCAAAAGAAGAAGACGAAGGTTATGTAGGTTGCGACAATCTCAAGGGTATCGTCACCTGATTGATGCGACCGTGTCGCAGCGTCGCGTGTACAGGGTGTCGAAGTTTGAATTTTATTTGTGGCGATAACATATTTTCATAAATCTACCAATATAGAATGCTGCATCTTTAAAATGATGGTCTTTAAAGCGGTATCACGCGGATGAGTAGACCACTCGGTGACCACTAGCTTGTCTTGCGTTGACTTTGCATTGCCAACTCACTGTTCCCAAGTGGACCGCGCGCTGTCTGCGAGTGGTTCACAAGTAACATCGCGTCGTTCACCCATGGATCACCCGTCGACAACGAGTGGACGCCGTAAAACGAGGCGGTGCTGGTCGGGGCCGGGTGGTTGTTGTGAGCTATGACCCTTAAGGAGGACAAGCATTCATTATGCACTTAATAATAAAAATAAAGTATTTTTTTAATGTATTTGTATGCAGGAAAGAGCATGAAAGTAAGTTAAACGCGGTAGAGATGAGATCTTTGCGCAAGATTTGCTGTGTATCACGCACCGATCGCGTTCGTAATGAAGATGTAAGAAAGAGGCTTTGTGTGAATGATAGTATCGGTGTAAAAATGAAAAAAGGTATGCTCGGATGGTTGTGGCGTATAGAAAGAACGTCGAATGAGCGAATGTCTAAACAGATATACAATGCGAATGTGGATGGCTGCAGAGGCCCAGGAACACCAAGACTGACCTACCACGACCGAATAGGTAGAGTTCTGTCTGATGGTGGGCTCAAAAGTCTTAGAAATCGGCGTGCATGTATGAAGAGAATGAAGATGAGGCACGGGAGTTGTGTCAGGACCGGGATATCTGGCGATCAACACTCTCTGCCTACCTCGTTAGGGACCGGGCGTGAAGCGCGCGAATACACATGTTTCATAAAACTATTATTAGTTTTAATGTCTTAAAAAATATTTGACTAAATACTAATAATTCGGCTTTTTCACTTAGCCGCTATTTTATGGTGAAAAGGTGAAAGATTTTTTTAATGTTATGAAGTTTGGAAACATTGGCATACAAGCTAGCAGTTCACATCGATCTTAAGTGATAATTGCAGCCTATAAACACTCACACAATGACCAAAAGCCAAAATGCAGATGCGTTGCGTTGTTAGTTGTTATGTCTCTGTGATAATAATTCGGGATCATACTGCATTAAAAGATGTACGATTCATCTAATGAAGTAAACGAATGCCGAATTTCAATAGTTAGTGAATGTTGTTAAAAAAGGTCGGTTATTTAAAGGAAAAAAATCGATGCCTGTATACTTTGAATACATTTCGTGCTGCTTTATTTTATGCAAACAGCTTTGGTCAGACGTTCATCGGATTTAAGATTATCTATCGGCGATCTGGTTTATATAAGTCCTCCAGTTTTAAATTGCAATGTCAAGCTAAAATATACAACGATTTTTGAAGTTCCCAAATTAATTAACTCTGCATTTATTACCATAAATTTACACCAACATCGACGCCCGAAATATCGGTACCATAATATTCAAAATGTTAAAATGACAATACGGGATGAATTGGATATTAATTAGGCTTTTAAATTGGAGACGTAACTAGGTATATGAGAGTCAAAGTGCTTTTAACGTATTTTGGAATTATTGCTTGTATTGCGAAATCAGAAAAATCGGCTAAGTGTAATTTAGAGTTGTGATCGAAGTGTTCCGTACCGATTACCTATTTTTAAAAACGGCGAACAAATCTAGTTTATTGTATGGGAGCCCTTTAAAACTTTTCTTTAGAACTCAATATTCTGTTAATGTCTGCGTCTAGGTACTTGTTACCGTTGTTATATCTATACATACAAATACTGTTTGTAACATTAAATATATAACCGCTTTTTACTAAATGCATATGTATGTATACACGGTACATATACCAAAACAACATTTTTTACAATTTTTGTCTGTCTGTCTGTCTGTCTGTTTGGCGAGGCTAATCTTGGGAACGGCTGGACCGATTCGTCCGGGTAGATTCTGAACAATCTGTACACGACACTCTGTAATATTATCGTTGTGCATTTTTACCCACTAATTCCACCAACACCACCACCACCATCAGCACCACCACCACCACCACCACTGTCATCACTACCACCTCCACCACCGCCACCACTACAATCGCCACCCACGCCATCAACACCATCACCATCACCTAACACCTACGCCACCAATGCCACCATGGATACGAACGCCACCAAAACCACCACCACCAACACCACCAACATCACCAACGCCACCAATGCCTCCATCGCCAGTAAAACCACCACTAACGCCACCAACACCACCACCAGAGTCACTAACAACACCTATGCCACCAATGACACCAATGTCACCACCATCAAAAGGGTTGAAGGGTTCCGTACAAAAAATGGCATTAAAATTTCGTCTGTCGGAAGGTAATATACTCGTACAACATAAGACCTAAAAATTCTGTGAAAATTTTAAGTGTCTACTTACTACCGTTATTGATATCGAGCAAAAAATATACGTTTATATATGCCTTGGACCCCTTAATATATTCATTTTCTTATTTTAAGTATTTAATTTTGTCGCTATAGCGGTAACAAAAATACATAATTTGTGAAAATTTTAGCTTTTTAGCTATCACTGTTAATGAGATGAGCCTGGTGACAGACAGACAGTGGAGGATGAGTAATAGGGTCCGTTTATACCTTTTAGATACGGATCCCTAAAAAAGATAGAAGAAAGATTCAGAATAGTTTAAAAATATTCGATATGATTCTTTAAATTGTCATATTTTTTTTATTTCTGAACCGATTGACATGAAACAAACAGTAAATGTTAAGTGAAACTTACCACAATATATTAGTGAAAACTGAAAATTGGATAAGCCATTTCTGAAATAAGCGTGCACATACACACAGACAGACATACATTTTGCCGGGATAAAAAGTACCCAGCGTTATGCGCCAAACATTAAAGTATAATTATACCAAGTTTTATCGTAATCGGACCGGTAGATTTTGTGTGATGCTTGAACAAACAGACAGACAGACAGACAGACAAAAATATTTCTAATCACATATTTGTGTTCGGTATCGATCTAGTAACATCCCCTGGTATTTATTTTTTCAATATTTTCAATGTACAGAATTTACACTTCTACAGTTTTATAATAAGTATAGATTCTCTAGATCATAAATATACCATCTTACGTAAAAGTCAGGTTTACAGCGTAGCTGGATGAACGAAATAATTCTGCAGTGGGATTCTTATTAGAATTTGTTGTTAAAGCGGCAATAGACATACATTGCTAACATCTGTGAAAATTTCAACTGACTAGCTATCACGGTTCATGAGATACAGTCTGGTGGCAGACAGACGGACAGACAGATGGACAGCAGAGTCGTAGTAATAGAATAGAATAATTTATTACGGGCAACTAGGGTCCATATTATAATACTACTAGGTATGTACACGTAACTTTAAAAAAAGAGTCCTGAAATAATAGGATTCTGTTTTTAACTTTTGGTTACGGAACCCCAAAAAAGTCTGTGGGTGGGTTCCAGCGATGGTTTTAACAGACATTGTCATTGAGTATGGCATTACCGTTACATATAAACACCCATATCAACGAAGTTTCACTAAAATGGACTCCATAAAGAGGGTTCGCGTAAAAGAGGACAATCGTTCAGTGTTATTGTTTCTATACTATATTTTTATGGATATCTGATATGTGCTGGGTGATAAAACGTGTTGCCTTGACAAAGCGCAATTTTAATGCCTTCTATAAACGCTATCGCGTAATACCTACTTGAACAATGGTGTAAGTAAGATTACATTTTATGTGGATCCCTAAAGTCTTAATAAAAGATTTATACGACTACAAAATGACGCTTACCCATATCAAACGTACTGTTAACTTTGTTTGCCTAATATACATTATATTTAACTACTTATCATTTAAAAGAAAACAGGATAATATAATCTGATTGGAGTAGGGAAAAACTACCATTAAAGTTGACGCCCGGTTAATCCGGCGGTTTGATTCGAAGGGTCGCGGATTCGATCCCCGCACCGGGATAAATATTTGTATGGCCTACGGATATTTGTTTCGGGTCTGGGTGTTTGTGTATGTGTTGTATGTGTACAACGGCACCCACGACCCAGGTTTATACCTACTGTGGGACTGTGAGTGTAAGCGTATTTTTTTTTAATTATACAATGCGTCGTATAGTGTAGGTATCGTATCTATATTGAAGTCTCTGGTTTTATGTAGATGTTTATAGGCTACAGTATTCCCTTACCATTAATGTTAACTGTATGCTTGTATGTTACGTGTATAATAAACAAGCATACAGTCCATATTACTAGGCGCACAATGCAACGCTTTGCTCCTAATGTTTCCCTTATTTCTTGTAGGTTTTGTTCTCTCATATATTAATACAATAATACAAACACTTACCGATTGAAAATAAAACGAAGCTCCAACAATCCCTGTGACTATAATTATGCCAAACGAAAACCGTTGACCCGAATCAAACCAATCTCCAGATCGATACAGATCGTACTGATGTGTGTCCAACTTTACTGGACGAAGAATAGAAATAAAAACTAAGATATATCGCTTCCGACCCGACTGTTTATTGCGTTTGGCAAAACTCAAGCCAGTTGTAAATACACTGACGAGCGTATTTGAATATAAAGTCGACAAACCGAACAAACGGAGTTTCTTTGTAGCTACAAAATTAAACAACGGACAAAACAAATGAAAGCTCCATTGCTTTCTTTGTTTATATTTGTGTAAACTTATAGTTTTTTCGTCTCCGCATATTATTATTGTTTTGTATTTACATATAAATAAACATACAATTTACATGAACCAAGGACAAACACACAAAAACCGAAGGTCTAAATGCATATGCGATGCTACCCCGTTAGTAAATTTTGGTTTGCCTCGGTGATTGTCATTTTGGAGCCATACATTGCCATGCCATACCGAAACACGATAGTGCTGAATACTATCAAGTAACAGCAGATAGATAGATTAGGTAATACAGGCCTAAGCCTACACCCTCAAGCTCCCAAATTGGTACTGTTACACCAGTAGATTGTTTCACATAAAATTATAAGACCATATTATAAATATACCTATTTCTATAATGGTTTATTCAGTTTTCATAACATTAGTAGGTATTCTCGACGGAGTGCGCGAAGTTTTTTTGTACGATAGAAATATAACGAGATGAAATAAGTTTTATTGCTAGAGAGACCTAGGGAAATTTCTTTGTCCGATTAACCTAGAAAAGTATAAACATAATAATATAAGTAGTTAGTAACACCAACTATATTTCATTTGCCACCAAGTGTTTTTCTTATATTATTGGGAGTAGAGAAAGTTGAGGGCGTAGGTATAAGGTTAACGTTTACCTACCATTATTATATCGTCTCTTTCAATAAGAGAGCGTTGCTGATGTAGTTCTATTTTTATCAATTATTATTTAAACTTTCTAATAGATTCAATACGAAGTATTAGCAATTCCATCATTAACTTTTGTTAAGTAAAGAAGGTGGCAAACAAGCATGCGGTTCATATTGATGTTAAGTGATGACTGCAGCCTATAGTCACCCACACAAAAACGAAAGGTCAAAATGATGATGCGTACCCTTGAGACCTTAGCTGTTATGTCTCTGTGATAGTTATTACGAGGCCACACATTACCATCTAACTGGAACGTGATTTTTAAAAGAGCCGACTGTGTTTTTTCCGGCAAGTTTTTCTCAGATCATATTGGCCTTTGGAACTTGGTGAATGACAAAGAATGACTCTTTTTCTTTTCTTTTTACTCTTTGTTATCAGTTTGTAAAGGGGAAAAGAGACATTCTACTGATATACTTTTACATTAATTTATTACATTTAGTTTTATCTTAGTGATATTCTTGACTTTACATATATTTTTTATCTTGTTTGACATGTTTATCAATTGTTATTCGCTTTAATTTATTTTGTTTGTTTTTGACGTGTCATAAGAGGTGCCTGTCACCCTAAATGAATAAATGAGTTTCTGATTCTGATTCTGATTCTGATAGTGTTGAACACTACCATTTGTCGTTAGACAGATTAGATAATGCAGTGGTGCCGGTTCATGTCACAAATTAACTTTACTGATGCATAATGCAATATCCATTTGAATACAGTATAAATAAAAGTTAATATTTTCTGTTAAAAGTAAAAGAAGAAGTCTGCTGAAAGTTACCTTTGGTAGAGCTCCAGTGACGGAGCTCGCGGGCGTAGGCACCACTGCATTACCAAATATACTTGCCGCTAAATGGTAGTGTTCCTCACTATCACGTTCCGTACGGCCCTGTTATTTCCGGCACAGAGGCATAACACCTCAGGCCTCAGGAGTGGTAACGCATGTGCATTTTGACCTTGATCTTTGTTTAGGTGCCTATAGGCTGCAGCTATCACTTAACATCAATGTTAACTGCACGCTTGTTTGCTTCTTCCATTACATAAAAAAGTATGGCAATAATATCTACGAATTTCATTACATATCAACGGCCTCCAATCAATCACCGTCATAATACAACATATTCTTTCCCCCTACATGGTGCGCTACTTAACCCTGCAACCCCACAATATCTCAAAGATCGCTTTAACTATTAACGTTTCCATCACCCTCATAAACTTCATTCCTTTGAACATATTTCCCAAAATGCTTCCGTACATGATTCCCGTTTTTATCATAAATCGGTTTCTGTTGAAATAGAACGCCTTTGAAGTTGTTCACCTACGAGTATCACAATAAGATAGGCTCAAACCATTGTATTATTTAGAACCAAGTCAGAACGATCGCCAATCCGACTGCCAAGCGTGGCGATTATGGTATATTCTCCCCTAATGATGCACACCACTGTTGTGGGCGTCTTTTTTATGTAATGAAAGTGGCAAACAGGCATGCAGTTCACATTGATGTTAAGTGATGACTGCAGCCTATAGACACTTACACAAAGACCAGACATCAAAATGCAGTTACCACACCTGAGGCCTAAGGTGTTATGTCTCTGTGCTGGAAATTACAGCGTCTATGGGGTAGGCTTTGTCCAAACGTGGACGTCGATGATGATGATGAAGTCAGTGGGTTTTACGTAACTCTACGACTTTTCATTTACCGGTTTAAGGTTCCGTACCTTCAAAGGGAAAACGGTACCTTTATAGGAACCTTACCGTACCTTTTTGTGCGTATTACGATCGCTGCGCTGGAGCAAATGGATGGTCAAAGTCACTTTATTTTTTAGGGTTCGACCTATGTCCATATTATATTTCATCACAATCAGCGCAGCAATATGGACGCGTAAGCGTGTAAGTCAGTCATACGGAGTAAGCGTTGAGTTCCAATGAGCTCGACGACATAGGCAGCATCGCATTATATAATTTACTTGCCTGTGTCCTATTCCAATTATATGGCTCTGTAATTTCCGGAAAATATGCCCAGCGGGTTGGCCACTAACCCCCCACCCACCTCCACCAATCCGCATTGGAGCAGCATGGTAGAGTAAGCTCCAGGCCTCCCCCCAAAAAGGGGAGAGACTCGTGCCCAGCAGTGGGACATATAATGGGTTGCCATTATTATTATTATTTATGCCCAATAATTTGAGTCTCAGCACAACACATTTTCATCGAAATCTCTGGTTTTTATATTGATATTTATAGGTATTACTTGTTTTTATCTAAATTTATTTGGAGGCTTTTGTCCACTGGAGGATATGTCAGCCCCATCATATCCTAGGTATTACTTACCATCGATGTGAACTGTATGTATGCCACTTCCTGATACAGAAAGTAACTTTCGTATTTATAATATTAGTATGAATTTAAAGGTTGGCTCAGTACATTCAACTAAACAATAGGTATTGTTATTACCCAGAAATAACTGACAAGAAAAAACGAAGAAAAAACCTTTTTCTTCAAATGATCAAATATTTCTTTCGGGCTATCAGATAAGAAAGTAATTATTTAATTGACCTCGCCTCTTTGAAGTTCATTTGAAAAATGGTAAGAGATTAACAAAGTTCTAATCTTAGTACCGTAAATAAAAACGAAAAAAAGAACTACAATTTTGTTACATATTTTAGTGCTGTGAATACTTACATCAGAGAGATACCTTCTTTATATTTTAATGCTTTTAATTTAAATGCTAAACAAATCTTTGAGCTTTAGAAATAAATGAATACGCTTACACTGACAGCCCCACACTTGGTACATATAAACCTGTATCGTAGGTATCGTTGTATACACACAACACATGCACAAACACCCAGACCCGAAAAAGCAATGCAAATATTTGTCCCGGTACGGGGATCGAACCCTACGAATCAAACGGTCATCTCGCACCGCAAGATTAACTGGATCGCAAAGGGTTTTTGGATTTGAAAAGAGGAACCTGGGCAATTAGGAAATTGTTAAGTTTACAATTTTTTTTATTTAGACGGGATTGAGGTCACAGTAGTCCACAACCAACAAAAAACATATCTGACGATTCTGACGTACTACAGTAAATATTTACGGCAGGTCTTTCTGAGTGTCAATCTAACCGCAATCGTACACACGCGTATTTTGGTTTGTCTATTGGAACATTTTCACCACACGGTGGTGCGACTCCATGGTGTCCCGGTGAGAGCACGTGAGAAAATATTCGAATTAATAAAATACTCTGTATACTCATGATATCAATTTATTTTCTTTTATTAATCACCTCTCAATTTCTTTTCATGGAACGGAAGTTAGTAATGTTAAATAAGTCTACAGAGTCACGTTTTACTGCCGTATTAAATTTTATGGTTTTGCTTTGTGGTCCACAAAACATCGTTAAAAGTGTTTTTATGTGGTACAGTTTACCGCGTATTTTTTATCCTAAAAGTTGGTTGTCACAGGTTGTTTGTAAGTTCAAGTAAGAATCAATCACGCTGAGAAATTGGCGCTGTGACAATACTGACTAACTTGATTACATTCCGAGAGCTGGTGTTTTCTTATAAATGGTCGCCCAAATAAATGAATGTTACGACTAGGGTTGTCAACCTCACTTTGTGATATAGTGTCCTGCTATCTTAGGTGCCTAACAACGATAATCTTAAAATATTTTATAGAAGGTGAAATTGCTTTAATTTACAAAAATCAATCTCTATTTTCATAGCTTTAAGAATTTTTCTAAACTATGTTACGCAGTGCTGTCAAACCTATCAAAGACATCTCAAAATAAATAATATTTTTTTATTAATTCCCTTTCTACTATATTTATATACTCTACTATATTTTTATTGGTACTGAATCCGATCCAACCTTTTTAAAACCAAATATCTATCTATATGTAGTCTAAAAAAAGTTGGCAACCCTAGCTACGACGTCCAATGTTCTTGTTGCCAGTCAGTTAATATGCTGCGGGAATAACGGGTGCTTTCAAATTTAAGGGTGCCCAAGAGAGACTACGCTTCACTAATTTGCCGTTTTGTGCTTCGGTGAACATTTTCGTAACAATGAACAAAACAATTTTGTAATGCAATATTTTTGCTACGGAGAAAATAAGAGTTACATTTGATCGAGTGATACATTTTAAATTGGAACTCAACGTTGTTATTGATGTATCATTAAAGATACCTACTTGCAGCTACCATAGTGATGATATAATATGTACTCCATCACATTTTGAAGTAGGTATACACTTGTGCTATTTCTTTTTAATATTGAAAGGAAATGAAATTCTATGTGAGTGGTATATCTTTAAAATACTTTAAACAGTTTGTATTATCAAGTGACTGAAGATTTAAAAAAGACAGAACGACCACTAGTGAGCCTATGTCCTTTCTTAGGGTTCGAACTACCTTCATGTTGAAATCAGCTAAACATTTTGATGTATTGACATTTTGATCAAGGCACCTGGATGTAGATTTAAAATTAAATGAAAAAATTCCATGGTAAATATTATTATATATCTACAAAGATTAACAATATATCAAAATTGTATACAATGTGGATGTCACACAAAGTTCAATATTATCTATATTGTACTTTCATTTAAACCTTTACACAAATATAGATACGTACCTAGAAGGTACTTGTGATCTACATCAACAAAGTTCGAGTTTACCAACTTCAGTTATCCGGATTAAGCGAAAACTAGTTTAAAATTGAGATTCTGGGGAGATTTGGATCAAACCGTCTAAGCGCTTTGGAAATGCTAAAGTCTATCAACCTACTGTAATAGGTTACCGTCAATACGTATGACTGTATATTTATCACTATGACTGTTTTAAAGTACTAATCGCGAGTAGGTACCGTCGCATGTACTATAAAGGAAGTTTTTTTGGCATCATCATCATCACTGGTCTTCGCGCGCACCATTCGCGCGACGCGGTTGCAGCACCGGGGCATCCCCCTTTGCTGCAGCTTCTTCTGCCCTGCGGCTGCAGGGCGGCGTTTGGCACCCCCTTGAGGGCTGTGATGGAGAAGGTGGGCACTGTGGACTCGTGTCACCATGGTGTTGGCATCCAGGTCCGACTGCGCTCTCAACCTCTTCTCTATTGTCGGTGGTTGCAGCGGGCTTCTTCGGCACTCAGCTGCAACACCAAAGGGTGGCGGGCGTCCCCACCAAGATGACGACGCCCACAGTTATACGGCGCAACCACTGCCCTGGCTCTAGCTGGGCTTATGGCCGCGCCCCAGGGGAGAATTTCCTTCACCCGGGTCTCCAACCCAGGTTGGGTGATATCAGTCCTACCTATCAGCAGGTCAGATCGAGTCAAACTCTCTAGCGCTGCGGGTCGCGTAACGCGGGGTCGGACCTAACTACCAACTAACGCCGGAGCAGTGAGGATTTCGCGTGGGAGAGGTCTCCCATCAGGAGGCCTACTGTGCAGTGGGGCAAATCCATGGAGGTGCTCGTGTGGCCCATTCTCGGCGCTGTCATACATGCCGCGTGCAAGACGTGCCACGAACTCCTTCACGGATTCACACGCAGGTCCCGTGCTATGACGTCATTGCGAACGTACCTCCCCGCGTTGGCAATAAATCGGAGATACACGTTCTGTTGAGTCTGAAGCTATTTATGCTGCGTCGCAGAGCACAGTGCATGCTGTTACGCATATTGCTGGTGTCAAGTTGATTCAATAAGTCAAACAATATTTTCGTATTTGTTCAGAAAGCAGCGTAAAAGTTAGAATCAGGCAGTCAGTTTTTTTTTTTTTAATTTTATAGACAAGACGTTTTACCACCATCTCATCTGATGGAAAGTAAAGATGTGGCTGAAGATGAAGCACGCTTGTCTAGAAGGTACCAGTCAGTCAATTATTTAATATGTCAGTCAAGTGAGTCATTGTCAGTAATTCGAGTAAAGCGAAGGCTGCTTTACCAGAATATTTACAATGAAGTTTTGGAGGTAACTTGAAAGACCGTGTGTTCGCACTGTTCTTCTATTTCATTATACACGGGCACTGTAATAAACCTATATGAAATAAAATGCAACAAACTTTATTCAATATAACTCAGAAATACACCAAGAAAATGAAATAAAATAAGAACACCACACGTCTCCTTCAAACTTCCCGCAAAAATATCGCAAATTATGTTCATCACCTGCGAAAGGAAATTCATCGACAAACGAATAGTTCTCCAGCTACACTCATTTAGCGATTTCCTGGGATCTTCATCAGGTTGTGAGTCGACCTCATGAGGGCCCTGCTTACGTTTCGTATACCGGTACGATCACCAATTTACCCCGATGCCTATGTCGGTATAAAAATATTACCTACTAGCTGATGCCCGCAGCTTCGCCCTCGTGGATGTCGTTTTATAAATAAATAAGAAGCCTATGTTCTTTCTCAAAGTCAGCTCTATCTCTGTACCAAATTTCATTAAAATTGGTTTAGTCGTTTGGACGTGAAAAGGTAACAGACAGACAGACAGACAGACAGAGTTACTTTCGCATTTATAATATTAGTGGGGATTAAAAAGTAAAAATAAAAATAAGCTAAAGCGCAGTACCATATTATCCTGAACCCCGCGACAGGGCGTGACATTTTTTCACCCGTCGTCTGACACTAACGGTCCATTCCTTTCGCGCGATATAAATTGTAAAGGGCGATGTTATCGTTTAACCCTTGCCGTAATTAACCTAATTTGCAACAAAAAAAAAATACTTTTCCTGAAAAATTTTGCGCGATAAAATTTTAACTCATAAATTTCTCCTATTAAAAATAAGCTGTGTAAAAATGATTAATCGTATCGAACGACTATCGACAATTATACATATAACTTTAAATTGAATGTTATTAAAATAGACATTAATATTCTCATTGCTCTAGAACCTTACGTACTGCAGTATGAAATGATTTCACCCCTAACTAACTTGTTTTATTCGGATAAAAATTATTAGTAAATTAATTACAAAATGTAAAGTATTTTACAATTTACTTGGTCCAGTGCATGCGTGACGAACACTTGACTCTAGGGTTACGGGTTCGACCCATGGCACTCACATTTGTATGGCCTATAAATATTTGTTTCGGATCTGGGTGTTTGTTTATGTAGTGTTTGTGTACAACGGCACCACGATACAGGTTACATCTGAATTGGGACTTTGATTGTAAGCATATTCAATTTTTCATCTATGTATAGTAATAGGTATAAACGTAGGTAAATACATAAAACTTAACAAGTATTTGCGTTTTAATTTACCTCTGGCTTGTATGATGGCTTGGAGCAAACCAACGTAGACATTGCACGCATCTGTTTATTTTCACTTCAATAAAAATATGAAAGAAATTGATCCTTGCAAATACGCAAATAGCAGCTGATTAAATCAGTACAAAAAATGTCCTCGACACATAACAACACTTAACAGGCTTAAAACATGCCTTGCTAAGGTTTCAGTTGTCGCGTGCATCACAAAAGATATTTTTACTCGTAAATCAGTGTCACGGGCAACCGTGCAAATAAAAATTAGCGGGTAGGGGAAAATGCCGTGAAAAATCGCATTTCTTGATTATTATCCTGACGCTTACGCTTTGCTGTTCGACAAAATTGCTTGTGGATTACAGTTTATTTAACTTAGTTTATTTAACGTATTGTGTACATTTTGTGAGAAGTTATTAGGTTTGCGCATTGCTTATCCCCTTTAGGTTGAGAGTTTTTGCTATTTTTATTACACATAAAGAAATTTACCAAATATTTACAATTTGGTAAAAGGAAAAAACAACCAGTTTACTTTGAAACCTGAATATTACTGTTTCTCATCATCATTTTAGCGGTCCATTGTTTAATCAAGAACCTTCCCCAAAGCTGTCTACAATGACTCATCCTGGGATATCCGTAACCGAACCTTAACCGTTGTTCTGGCTATTCGCTATGAAGTCGAGTTTCCTTATCGGTGGTCTACTTGCGCTTTGTATTCCAAAGTCAGCCACCTAAGAACCGTTGTACATCAACGGACGTCAGTTTTTTTGTGTTATTATTGACTACTGTCACTTGAGTTTAGTTATTCAATTCAATTCAATTCAAATCATTTATTGCTTGCCACAAGAATATTACAAGTTATCTTAAACTATTACTTAAATAATATTGCCTATGACACCCCGCAGGGGCATCGCAAATTTGGAGGATGACGATTATAATTACATTAACATAATAAATTCAATTGCACTACATAATTAAATAATTCTATATAATACGAGTATGTTGTCTTCCTATCTTCTTATATCAAATATTCTCATTTAAAAATTCGTGGGTGCTATTAGTAGCACCAACCAATTTTCTCGAACCAGTTAACAAGCATAGTTGGTAATAGATGGCGCTGCTGCTACCATAAAGCAATGCAATAGATGTGAAGGAAAGATTTGACAAATCGGGCAGGACTTCAGTAGCTCAATTGGAAGAGCGGCTGGACTAGATTCCCAGTAGGCCGCGAGTTCGAGTCTCGCCTGAAGTCAAATTTTTCTTTCCATTTTTCTTTAAAAATAAAATATATTTCACAAGCATGTGTTAATGCGAAATAATATAAAACAATTAGTAACATTTATCTAATAGTTTTTTTTTCAGTTGTCTAATTGAAAATAATTTTAGCTTTGTAAATTCGGAGGATTGACCCTGGTACTTTGGTATTCCAATTAATTTTCGAACAGAATCGTTGTGCTTTGCAAATAACATTGTTCTTTATGCCAACTGACTGATATCACACAAATACCAATGGCCATAGCAGATGCGTTATCCTCCTTTTTTAATACAAGCCTGGGTTGCACCACGATATTTGTTAAGGTTAAAGTTCTTGTAACATCCTTCTCTAACTTTAACAGATTTCTTTAAGTTAGAGAAGGATGTGAAATGTTACAATAATGTATGTATGTATCTATGTATCTTCACGCCAGGTCCCTAACGGGGTAGGCAGAGAGTGTAGAGCGCCAGACATCCCGGTTCTGAGAAACCTCTCGTGCCTCGTCTACCTTCATCATTCTCTTCATACATGCACGCCGATTCCTAAGACTTTTGACCCCACCATCAGACAGAACTCGACCTATTTGGTCATGGTAGGTCAGCCTTGGTCTTCCTGGGCCTCTGCAACCATCCACATTCGCATTGTATATCTGTTTAGTCATTCGCTCATTCGACATTCTTTCTATATGCCCGAACCATCGGAGCATGCCTTTTTTCATTTTTACACCGATACTATCATTCACACAAAGTCTCTTTCTTACATCTTCATTTCTAACGCGATCGGTGAGTGATACACCGCAGATCTTGCGCAATGATCTCATCTCGACCGCGTTCAACTTACTTTCATGCTCTTTCCTGCATACCCAGCTCTCGCTTCCATATAAAAGCGTTGGAGTAAGTACAGCATTATGTACGGCTAGTCTAGCCCGCTGGCTGAGATGTTTAGATTCTAGTAGCTTACCCAACGCTCCATTCACGCAATTTCCAGCAAGCACTCTTCTTTCTATGTCAGTGGTGTACCTACCATCCTTGCTAAAAGCACATCCAAGATATACAATTTCATCAACCTGTTCTAACACTGCATCATCTACTACTACCCTTGCATTTGTTCTCTGTTCATCTCTTTCAAATACTAATACTGTTACAATAACTTTAACAAATATCTTGGTGCAACCCAGGCTAAGTATCAAAAACTAAGACAAATGTTGGTCTGGAAAGTTTTTTTTTTTTTTTTTTATGTTATGGAAGTGGCAAACAAGCATGCAGTTCACATTGATGTTAAGTGATGATTGCAGCCTATAGACACCCACACAAAGTCCGAGGTCAAAATGCAGATGCGTTACCACTCCTGAGGCCTAAGGTGTTATGCCTCTGTGCCGGAAATTACAGGGCCGTACATTACCACCTGACCGGAACACGATAGTGCTGAACACTACCATTTAGCGGCAAGTATATTAGGTAATGCGGTGGTGCCTACGCCCGCGAGCTCCGTCACTGGTGCTCTACCAGTAAAAATTGGGTGTGATATTTTAATAATAGAAGAAGAATAATATTTTTTTTGTTAGCGTTATATGTTTGCGTGCATTGACGCATTATACGATATTCTTGTAGTTGCTTGTAAAAGCCAGTCAAGGTTCATTACGGGATGTATTTATTGTTTAACGTAAAATTAGCTTATTTTTCTTATGATTGTAATTTAATGGCCATAAAATTAAATCCACCAGGCTACGGTACCTATTGCAGTAAGACGAAGGTGTTGACGTAGCACCTCTACGCCAAGAGTGCTTAGTTTGCGACAGTATAAGTGGGCAAGTTATTTACTTCTCAACGAAATTCTAGAAAACACAATAAGTAGGACGACCCGGTTAGTCCAGCGGTGTGAGATGACCGTGTGATTCGAAGGGTCGCGGGTTCGATCGTAACGTAACGTATACATAATAATATACGTAAATCGCATTACACACATACAACACATACACAAACATCCAGACCCGAAAAAAATATCTGTAGGCCATACAAATATTTGTACCGGTGCGGGGATTGAACCCGCGACCCTTCGAATTAAACGGTCATCTCACACCGCTGGACTAACCGGGTCGCCAACAAATGTATTGGCGTAGCACTTCTACGCCATGAGAGCCTAGACAGCTACAAAAGGTAATTGTTATTTATCGTTATTTACTGTCATCAACAAAAAATGTGAACACACACTATATATTTTTATGTGGATTAAAAATATTTTTCATATATTCGATCGATCGATTCTAAGAAATTTACTCATAGTCTCAAATTGACGTTTGAAAAAAAAAAAGTATTATTTTTAATCGTCTAGAGAGAGATATATCTTATGAATATTTCATTAAAGTGACTCTTCATGTCAGATTTTTAAAATGATTTTAATAAATATACACGAAATAAGCACAATAGATAAATGTTCTTTTCATCTACTCTGTATTTATAACCTAACGCTAGAGTTCTTGCAGGTACTGGAGTTTTATCGTAAGTGACCCGTACATTATGTGCAAGACCCTTTATTTCAATTGTAACTCAGCTATAGAAAAGTAAAACACTTATCATAAAACTAATTGTTATAAAAGTCACATAAAAAGTTTCATAAACACAATGGAAGCGTTGAGTACTGTTGCAATGACGTCACATAGTTGGAAAATTACATACAAGGGAAAAGAGTGATTAGAAAAGCACTTTCAGTAGGTGCGGCATCCAATATCACACACTGTACACTTTATTTGAATACGGAACGTCTATTATAGTTGAGGTTGATTCGTCATCGCCCTAACAATAGTGAAAAATAAATGGCAAAAGTAGTTCCGCTCTAATTTTGTCTTTTTTTGCATTATGTCTTGGGTTTGTCAGTAGCAAATGAACGAGTACAAATTAAATTGTTTAATTATAACCCCCTTATTCATAAACGTACATTAGATACGTTTTAGCTATAGAATGCTTTGTCTTTGTCAGTTACATTGTCAAATGTGCAGGATAGAAAAAGACAAAACTTTAGATAGAAAATACGATTATTAATTATTTCATTTACAATTAAAATTGTTTAATTATAAATGAATAATAAAATATATAACAATAACATAATACCTTTTTAACATGTGTAACATAATACCTTTTTTTCCTCTAACTACCTCTTTAGGGAAATAAAGACGTGTCAAGATTTAAATTTAAACCTGTAAATTAGTCCATCAGTTCTTAAACTGAACAATTAGTGTTCGAGATCAATTTGAACAACGAAGAGTCCCAGGCGAGCGTGTTCTATCACCTATCAGGCCAATTAAACGGTCTGCCTTAATTCTCGGCTTGACTCAATTTCCCTTAAATATGCATTAAACTGTTCATTCAGTAAAACCGAGTTATGGAACTGAATTGCATAAATTTGGGAAATAAATTATAATTTCTTAAATTTTAATTAATTTATTACAAAAATGGAGCGTTGGGTAAGCTACTAGAATCTAAACATCTCAGCCAGCGGGCTCGACTAGCCGTACATAATGCTGTACTTACTCCAATGCTTTTATATGGGAGCGAGAGCTGGGTATGCAGGAAAGAGCATGAAAGTAAGTTGAACGCGGTCGAGATGAGATCTTTGCGCAAGATCTGCGGTGTATCACTCACCGATCGCGTTCGTAATGAAGATGTAAGAAAGAGACTTTGTGTGAATGATAGTATCGGTGTAAAAATGAAAAAAGGCATGCTCCGATGGTTCGGGCATATAGAAAGAATGTCGAACGAGCGAATGACTAAACAGATATACAATGCGAATGTGGATGGTTGCAGAGGCCCAGGAAGACCAAGGCTGACCTACCATGACCAAATAGGTCGAGTTCTGTCTGATGGTGGGGTCAAAAGTCTTAGGAATCGGCGTGCATGTATGAAGAGAATGATGAAGGTAGACGAGGCACGAGAGGTTTGTCTGAACCGGGATATCTGGCGCTCTACACTCTCTGCCTACCCCGTTAGGGACCTGGCGTGAAGATACATACATATATGTATTACGAAAATCATTTAAAGAATCTGACATGAAAAGTCACTTCAATTAAATATTCATATGATAACTCTCTCCAATTTTATTTATTTCACGGGCAGACGGTTCAGTCTGCCCGTGACCACGGTAGCTGGAAAGCGACCGAAACGTCGGGTGTATGAAGAAGTTTGGAAGTGTTGCATACGCGAGAAAATCCGCAAGTTTAATTTCAACAATGTATGAAGCTCGCGAAAACCTACGAAAACGTTATAGATATATACTGTTAATTCCATCATAATTTTATAATGTAAATATTGAATGTCTTTTCCAAACATACAAACGTTTTTAGAATCGAGCAATTTATTTTTATTACATTAAGGCTTAGATCGTTTCAAGTTTCTTCAACTATTCCCAATTATTTTATATACTATCCAGGGATATGGAACTATCGTTATATCCTGTTACTCTTAATAATAGCACTAACACTGAATACGCTGCGAGGCCAGCGAATAGATTTAGCAGAACTACTTCTTAGATAATATTACTTACTAACTTCGACGCCGGGTCCATAAGAGATAATATGGATTGTTCTAGACATTTACTGCGATAAATATTTCATAGCTGATGTAACAAAAACATGTATTTTGGTTGGGCTCTAATTTGAAGTTGAGGAATTTGAACTTTATCTGACTTATACAACCGAAGAGTAATCATTGAATACATTATAATCATTTCTATTTATAGACCCAAAGGACGTTGGTTAGGGATTTATGCGATCAGATATTAAGAGTGGAAATGGGTCTGTATTCAGAACTGTAGTTTTATCACCTACTAGCTGTTGCTCGCGGCTCCGCCCGCGTGTAGGTCGCTTTTCGCGTTACCTGTGGAAACTCATCAAATCATCCAATAGCATCCCACAGGAACATTTTTTCGGGATAAACAGTGTGGGTAAGTAAATGACAGACAAGTTATAAGCAGACATTCTTTGGGAAGTGTAACACTTAAAGACAACATAACACTTAAAGAGAAAACGACGATTACCCGAAATTCTTACAAGAATTTTACGTGGACGAAGTCACGGGCTATGGTTAGCAGTCTATAAATCTACAAATACAATTTCTTACCGCTTTATATTCCTTAGAATAAGCCGTGATTTCAATTCACGTCACCAAACATTACCACAATTAGCCAGATAAATAAATCACTTATGCATGGATGATATTCAATATTCCAGTTCTGAACAACATACTGCAATAACATCTAATCCGAGCTAACGCATGAATATTTATATCAATTGTTCAAAGTTCGAGCTTTGCAAAACAGTTAACTCCGTCTTTGTATGTTTACCTCGACCTTACTCAAAATATTCCCCGCTAATTGTAAGTCTTATGTACAATTAAACAGCAGAGTCCTTGCGGTTTGAGGCTGTGAGCCTTTAGGACTTGTGGTGGCTGCGGCCTTACAGTTGTCACATAACTATACAGTTACAATATTAACTGACTCTCAACTCTATATCAAACAAGACAAGGTACAATTTAACGGGAGCAGGTTGGATTGTTTGTAATTACAAACTTATGCGCTTTGAATATTGAAATGTTGTTCAACAACTGCTGGCGACAAATTAAAAAGAAACGGCTTGATTATCAGGCAGCGTTTGTTATTACAGCAAGTTAGTTAGAGAAAAACTAGCAAAGCGTGAATATTCTCTTTCTCTCTCCTTCCTTATAGTGAGTAAGAAAAATCACGTTGGCAATCGTAAACGGATAGGATCTTTATTATTTTTATATGTGACTGCGATGATTTCTTTTGTTTTTATTTTCCGTAAGTAGATTGAGTTAAGGTTTACTTCCTTTGGTGTTTCTTCATTAAAACGCAAAAAGTGTAGAAAATTTATTTTGGCAAAGAAACATACAATTCACATTGATGGTAAGTAATAGTCCTATAAACGTCTACATCATGCCAGAGATTTAAATGCTGTTACCACTCCTGAGATCCTGAGTTTAGGATCCCAGAGTAGCAGTGGGGGCCAAAAATTATTAGATAATTTTAAGGGTATTAATATACTTACAGTGTCTTTTTACTGTGTGATGAAAATGAAATACCATTTTTTTTATATGCACTTACCAGAACAGACGCAGTTACATACAGTGAAATGTAAGTTGTCAGTTTGCTTGGTACACACAAACTTGATGCGCTGTTTATGCGGTACGTGTTAACAAATTATGCATGCATTCAGAACACAATGCTGCCAGTGAATGGTTTAAACTAAACCTGAAATTACAATACGTATAGTATAAGTGGTAAACAAGCATGCAGTTCACATTGATGTTAAGTGATGACTGCAGCCTATAGACACCCACACAAAGACCAAGGTCAAAATGCAGATGCGTTACCACTCCTGAGGCCTAAGGTGTTATGCCTCTGTGCCGGAAATTACAGGGCCGTACATTACCCCCTGACCGGAACACGATAGTGCTGAACACTATCATTTAGCGGCAAGTGTATTAGGTAATGCGGTGGTGCCTACGCCCGCGAGCTCCGTCACTGGATCTCTACCACCAGTAGAAAATCTCACGTTATTATATTTAATTTTACTACCGCTCTATTGGAATGGTTTGACCGCCATTGTTAAAGTGAAGGAAGAATTCTCCACCACTAGAGGGCGATGGAGTCGTCACATCCCCTCGCCTTCATTTGTCTCATAAATGTATATCGCTAGTTACGTCATTAAATTCTAAACATATAATGATCGCAATCTTCGTTCCTCTGCAATGGGGAAGTATCGGCGCGACCGACTTCCATTCACAGGGAATCGATCGACAGCCGCGCCAGTCAATATCTCTCCTCTATACATTATACTACTCTACGAATTATACTTTATGGAGCGGTTTGCAAATTGTCTTATTATTGTGTATCTCTTAGAAGAAGGGTTATGGTGACGAATTATTGGCGTCGGCCTAATATCATTTCAAGATGTTTTTTCTTTTACAAATTGCTTTTATTCACTTCGCCTTCAGTACACTCTCTCTTTAGTCGTTTCCCTCACTGCTGAGGATCGTGGCTCCTTTTGATTCTGTCAACCAGCTTTCTCCATCGGTTTCGTTCCGTCGCTTGGTGTATTGCAGCTCTAAGTGGTATCTCTAGCTCTTGCGATACCTGATCCGCCCACCTTTTGGGACTGCGGCCTCTGGGTCTCTTTCCCTCCACTTTGCCAGTAATTATTAGACGTTCCAAGTTTTTATCACCCCTACGAGCAATGTGGCCAAAGTATCGCAGTATACGTTGCAAACAGGTTGTAGACAGACGCTGAGAATTTTCAATTTGCAATTATTTCAGGATCGAGATGTTTGTGCGGTGGGCTGTCCATGGTATCCTCAACATCCTGCGCCAGGACCACATTTCAAAGGCGTCGATTTTTTGCCTGAGGGCGGCTTTAATTGTCCATGTCTCGACACCATACAAAGCGATGGAAAAGACAAGTGTCCGGACGATGTGTCTTTTGGTCCGGTTTGTTATATTCCTGTCTTTCCACACTCTACTCAGTTCCGCCATTGCTGTCCTGGCCATGCCAATACGCCTTCTGATCTCTGGCTCGCTGCTGCCTTTGCGGGTAATAGTTGATCCCAGATACTGAAAATGATCCACGTTCTCGTATTCTTGCAGGAGATTGGTGCGCTGGATGGTTTCAAAGCGATCAATCACCATGAGTTTGATCTTCGATTTATTTATAGCAAGACCCATTTCTAGACTGACGGTCTCCAAGCGATTCAGTAATACCGCCATTTCTGTTTCAGATGATGCCAAGAGGGTAGTGTTATCAGCATAACGGAGATTAGATATTTTGACTCCATTTATCTTAGTGCCACCTTCCCAGTTCTCGAGCGTTTGGCGCATTATGTACTCTCCATATATATTAAATAAGATCGAGGAGATCACGCATCCTTGTCTTATACCCTTTTGGAATTTAAACCGACTTGATGTTACATTACCTACAGTGACCGTACCATATCCCGATTCATACAGATTCTGAATGAATCGTGTACACTTCAGTACACACTACATACTTATACAATGTATAGAGGAGACATATTGGCTGGTGCAGCCGTCGATCAATTGCCTATGAATGGAACTGGGGCGCCTCGATACTTACTTGCAGCGGAACGAAGATAGCGATCAATAAAAGTTTGAAATAAAATAACACAATGTATTATCGAATCGAAATTTGTTTTTATCGAATGAAGTGCAGTTTCGGGGTCATATAGAGGGTAAGACCAAGCTGGCATCTAAGAAGCTTGGGGTGCTAAACAAGGCGAGGCAGTATTTCACATCGGGGCAACTTCTACAGCTTTATAAAGCTTAAGTGAGGCCCCATTTGGAATACTGCTCTCATCTTTGGGCGGGAGCCCCTAAATACCAGTTCGGTCCCCTTGACTCCATTCAAAAACGTGCCATTCGAATCGTCAACGACCCAGGAATCACAAATCGACTCGAAGATCTGAGTCTGCGTAGAGACATCGGTTGTCTGTGCATCTTCTACCGCCTTTACAATGGTGAACGCTCTGATGAACTGTTCGATCTGGTGCCATCGTCTCCATTCCTTCATCGTACCACCCGCTGAAGAGAGAAGTTTCACCCGCACAGATTGGATACTTGGCAGTGCCCAACAGCCCGATTCGCGCGTTCATTCTTGCCCAGAACGTGCAAATTGTGGAACGAACTTCCCTCTGAGTTGTTCTCCCGGCGCTACAATATGGGATTCTTCAAAACAGGGCTGGCAGCGCGTTGGTAACTCCCCTGATGTTGCAAATGTTCATAGGCGACGGTAACCACTTTCCATTAGGTGGCTCGTCTGCTTGTCTGTCAATACGTTGACATTAAAAAAAAATACGAACTGCTTTTTATTGAGCGGTTTGCATCCCGTGGCCTTATACGATCGTTTCTTTACATCTCGTTATTTTACAAAATCCTTTTAATGAGTGATTAAGTTCACTGATTTAATTCGCAGCGTTATTGATTGCATGATATATTATGGTAATGTGAGATGCTTTGGTCTATAAAACAAAAAAATATGTATACAAATGCTAACTGGATAGATTTACCCACATTTTCATCGCCATATTGATATTGAAAGTCGTGTCATTGAATATCAAACTTATAATGATCACTATGTTTGGTTCGCTGCAATGGGGAAGTTTTGGGCCGACCGAGTTCCATTCATAAGCAAGTGATCGACCGCGTCTGCCAATTTGTTTAGTCTAGACACTCAGTTCGAATCATTAAAAATGCTCACAGATATTTTACGAGTTACTACTCTACGATTGATATTTTTCTAGCTGTATATGTCTCTTTCACAGATAATACGAGTAGATACATTTGGCATTATTAAAATGCCCATACAAAATGTTTTCTTTTATTAATAGCCAATAATTTGATTTTTATTAGGCTCTATCTATTTAACTTTTGAGTATTTTATGAATAGACTAACATTTTTATAAGACATTTTTTTAATTATAAAAGTTTTATACGTAAACGCTAACTATTGATATTGAAAGTGGCGTCATCTAATTTAAAACTTATAATGATGGCAATCTTTGTTGCACTGCAATGGGGAGATATCAGGTGAGCGGGTTCCATTCATAGGCGATTGATCGACGGCCGCACCTATCAATATATCTCTTCTACACATTACATAGTTGACACCGTTGATATTCCGATAGATATACTGGTAATAGAGCTCCAGTGTTACAGATGGTAGAGCTCCAGTGACGGAGCTTGCGGCCGTAGGCACCACCGCATTACCTAATATACCTACTTGCTATTAAATGGTAGTGTTCAGCACTATCGTGTTCCGGTCAGGTGGTAATAATGTACGGCCCTGTAATTTCCGGCACAGAGGTATAACACCTAAGGCCTCAGGAGTGGTAACGCATCTGCATTTCGACTTTGGTTTTTGTATATATCTTCACGCCAGGTCCCTAACGGGGTAGGCAGAGAGTGTAGAGCGCCAGACATCCCGGTTCTGACAAACCTCTCGTGCCTCGTCTACCTTCATCATTCTCTTCATACATGCACGCCAATTCCTAAGACTTTTGACCCCACCATCAGACAGAACTCGACCTATTTGGTCATGGTAGGTCAGCCTTGGTCTTCCTAGGCCTCTGCAACCATCCACATTCGCATTGTATATCTGTTTAGTCATTCACTCATTCGACATTCTTTCTATATGCCCGAACCATCGGAGCAAATGTAATGTAAAAATGAAAAATCATTTTTACACCGATACTATCATTCACACAAAGTCTCTTTCTTACATCTTCATTACGAACGCGATCAGTGAGTGATACACCGCAGATCTTGCGCAAAGATCTCATCTCGACCGCGTTCAACTTACTTTCATGCTCTCTCCTGCATACCCAGCTCTCGCTTCCATATAAAAGCGTTGGAGTAAGTACAGCATTATGTACGGCTAGTCGAGCCCGCTGGCTGAGTTGTTTAGATTCTAGCAGCTTACCCAACGCTCCATTCACGCAATTCCCAGCAAGCACTCTTCTTTCTATGTCAGTGGTGTACCTACCATCCTTGCTAAAAGCACATCCAAGATATACAATTTCATCAACCTGTTCTAACACTGCATCATCTACTACTACCCTTGCATTTGTTCTCTGTTCATCTCTTTCAAAACTTTTGGTTTTTGTGTGGATGTCTATAGGCTACAATTATCACTTTACAACAATGTGAACTGCTTGCTTGTTTACTACTTCCATTACATAAAAAAAAATATTTATATTAATCTACTCTTAATTGAGCGGTTTACAGCATTATCTAAGTTAAGACTAAGATGCACTTAATTTATTGACAAATAGAAAAATATTTCCAGGTAAGTCAGTGATTAAATATGTATTCAATTAGGGTTGTTATAATCATAATATAAGATATATCAAGAAGCATAACCTCTAAATAACAGCACTTAATACGTTAACCAAGTTTCACGATAACTTTTTTCTAGAGTAAGAGCATATGTTACGTACCTACATTACGAACCTATACGTAAAGCCTCAAGAATACAAAAATCAAAAACTCAACATTGAGACTGCGATTTGGATGTATTCAATAGCAGAAGCAGATCTCTAGACTACAGAAATCACTTACCATTAACTTCTTTTCATTACTTTTAACTTTATTCATTAAATTAAGTGAGAAGAATCCATAAAAGTCCTATTTCTACGTGTGAAACTTATGCAAACCTCAGAAACAATAAGTATTTAGTTTTATTGTTTCACAACACAGTGAAGCGCTACACACAATTCCATTTAAGTCTTTGTCACTGATGTTAATCTGTTCTAGACAGTTCAATATGAATACGTGGCGCAAAGCGTTTGAGCACAAGTATTTGATCACAATTCTGAGTTCCAATCTTCTGCGTTCCATGAGTATTCTTGATTGGAAATGATTTATGGAAATCGTTGTGATAATTATTCAACATTTTAACGGGTACGTACCATATAAAATATTTAAATATTTGACTTAGTCTTAACGTAAATCTTTGTATATTTAAATGATTTATAACATGACCCATATGGACACTTGATTCTTTGAATAATAGACACAGCTATAGAATACTAATGTGAAAATGCGTGTACACACGCCACTAAACGGCATCCTGCGTGGAACCGCAAATCACTCACTATGTATAAGCACTGTAATTGTCTGTAATGCATATAGATGATTCGTAAGAAAGCTTAATTCTACTTTATTTAAAAAAAAAAAAAAAAAATATATATATATATTTATATATATATGTATAAATGTTTAGATTTGTTAAGCGAAGAAAATATATTTTTTCTTTTTTGTGATGGTGGTGGCAAACAAGCATGGAGTTCGATCGATCTCATCGAGGTTAAGTGACGACTGCAGCTTATAGACATCTACACAATAACCAGAGGTCAGAATGCAGATGCGTCGCCACCCCTGAAGACTAAGTGTGATAGTTATTACGGGGTCAAATAAGAAAGGAATGACAAATTCGATGCTCATATGTCTTGAATATCCGGCTAGTTACTTAGAAGTTACATGTTCAAATCTCCCCAGAAGTTTTTTTTTTCCCATTTTTTCAAATATTTGATCACTCACAAGCGGTTTTTTTTTCGAATGCCTTTAAAATGACATTTTTATGAAACATGCCGAAACTGGAATGTATTCCGGAAAATATTGTACGTCCCCATGAATAGACTGGGGACCGTCAATGAAAAATGTATAACGTCAAGGAAGTTGTCACGTTCGTGGAAACGAATATGGTCCGCGTTTAGGACCGGTGCCATAAATTGTGACACGTTAAGCGATATGGGTACCAGTTTTTCATCATAACGTTTTAATATTTAGACTTTTTTTCTCCTTGCATTCCATTTTTGGGTCAATTGTGAAGTTAAAATTGTTTTTTATTTACATCATTTGACGGCCCGGTTAGTCCAGCGGTGTGAGATAACCGTTCGATCCGAAGGGTCGCGGGTTCGATTCCCACACCGGGACAAATTTTTGTATGGCCTACAGATATTTGTTTCGGGTCTGGGTGTTTGTGTATGTGTTGTATGTGTACAACGGCACCCACGACACAGGTTTATACCTACTGTGGGGCTGTGAGTTTAAGCGTATTTTTTTTTTTATGAAATAAAGATTTTTATTATTTATTATTATTATTATTTTTTATCACATTTTATTCCGTGCGAGCTACTAACAAACCTTTACTTTCTCGGCGTTTGGAAAATCTTGAATTTAATATGATATACTTATAAGTATAATTGTGCGTAAATAACGAAAATCTTATTCTAATTTTAAAAACATTATGACTTTTTAGATACATTCAAGCTTTAATATATGCGTTATCTTTGTTACTCGCTTTGTAAATTTCCTAAAATAGGAAGATACACGTAAAGGAGGTCAATGTCTGGCAAAGATGTATAAACATTTTAGAAGTGGCAACGCATAGGTAAGTTTAATTAAATCTCTGGTTTTTATGTAGATGTTTATAGGCCTTAGTATTCACTTACCATCAACCTATCTAAAACCAGTTAATAAAAGAAGCATCAACATATTAAAAAGGCCTTAAAAACATATAACGACAAATAGCACATTAAATTAAAGACCCGAGAAACGTGTAATATTACTTAGCAAGTGAGGTAATTAAAACGTCAAGTGCAAAATTCTCGAGTACCTGCACTAATTACATACTAAAGTGTCGTCTTAGTGAAAAGTCTCCAGTTGGAAACTGCTAATGAGTAAGTCTGTGCATTAGCGGAATCGTGTTAGTTGGAGTAGCAGGATAATGTGCAGCTAATCTGTATTGGCAAATTCAATTTGTCATTCAGTTAGTGTAAAGTTTTATTTTACAACAAGCTCGCTAACATCATTTATTAAAGCTTTCACTGATGAGGCCAAACTTTTGAAAAAGACGAAGTTTTGGCAATTATTATTTTAGAGCTTACCACGATTAGGTGTTTCTTGGATAATTGGTGTTGCTTTCTGTTTGAGTATAATAATTTGATGCGGTGGTATTTTACTTCCTTTTTCCCCTTATATACTCGTATTAACCCTTTTTTACCTAAATGTTCTTTAGATACGCTTAAGTTTTGTCTTTGTCTATTGCCTAAGATAAAAAGAGATACTTTAAAAAGAGTTTAATAGCACTGCTAATGAGTAAGTCTATACATTACCGAAATCGTGTTAGTTAATGAAACAGATTTTTTTTTTCAAAGATTTTAAAAATTTTCGGTGGATTTGTCGTGTCCCCCGCGTCTCATTTACCAGTACAATATTCATACACCTTCGGTAATTAAAAATCTAATACTCTTATATTGCATGCAGGAGATGCCATAAACGAAATACAATTAATGTTTGTCAGTATTAACACAGACCAGTGTTTATAGCGCGCAGTAATGGGATCTTTCTCTTTATATTAAGGTCACTCGTTCTGCATGACAGCTGGTGTTCATTTCCCGAGACATTTTGTATGGTGGCAATCCTGATGTTCGTAATTGCAAATATGCTTTTGGGTTTACAACGAGAAAGTTCGGTGTTATTGACACAGGTCGGAAGAACCGTAATTGATTGGGGCTTGGAAAATTTTATTAATTTAATTACATATTCGCACGCATTAAAATAAATCTGGTCATAATTTGCAGAATGCCAGATTTTATGCGTTTCAAATAAAAACACTCATCACCAAAATTATAATTATTGAGCCGTCGCTGCTGTAGCTTACCAGTACTGTAGCAATTAGCTGAGATGGGTATCGTTTTTTTGTCTTCTCACAACTGATCACGGCATCACAAAACCAATCAATATTGTAATTTTCACACTTTGTAGTTTATTTTATTATTGTTTAGATGGGTGATTACCCGTGCACCCAGTGTCTTAACCCACTGTTGGGGTAATCCCTTTTTACCCGTGCACCCACTACATCAAGGTTGGAGGGGTGGTTTAGCGGTTAGATGTGTAAAACAAAAAACAGTTTCTATTTTAATTCTTTCTAATTTCCGACAAAAAGCAATAACTTAAACCTTAAGAGTAGCAATACTAGGTTTAAATCTCCCTTTTTTATGTAGATGATTTATAAACTACATCACTTGCCGTCAAATACTTACTGAAAATTATTCAAATATAAACAATCTCTGAAAAAAGCACACAGCCTCTTTTTCAAATATTTATAATATGATATAAGCGAGATCATTATTTGTACCTATAAACTTCAAGATTCAATAAATATTTAAATAAATACGAGTAAGTACGTTGGTTTACGCGACTAGTATGTAAATCCATCACAAACAGACTCAGGCTCGAGATCGCAACCAAATTTACATCTCCGCACGGATAAGAGTTGCCATATAAAAATAGAAAAGTGTCGGTGAATTTTCACGGTCGGTAGTTTTCTCGGCACAAGAAACTCAGAGCTAATATAACCGAGGGCTATAAAAGGGATAAGAACAGTATGCCCAAAGGAGCAATCGAGCAAGACCGCTAGGCCTCTGTTTACGATGGACTAATCCATTCTTTACACAAGTGACTATTTATTGAGTGTTTGGATTTAAATTGAGCTTGAGGAAAACGGCGTTGGGAATCTTTAGCTTGAAATGAAAAAGTCTTATATTATTTAGCACGAGTAAGTCGACGGTATAGTTTATTCTGTAATTGATTTATCGCAAACTGAAACTGTGCACACAATACTATGATGAGTATGTGTGTGTGTGTATAGTTTTCGGTGTTGTTACTTTTCATGTCAGACATAATACGAGTACGTACTGAGTAGCATTGTGCGATCAAAAACCTTTTTTCATTTAAAAGTGATTAAAATTTTTGGTTTTAAAAAATAAAACTTGATTTGAATGTGGTAGGTAAAATTTTCGTAAAAAAAGAAATAGGATACGAATCCTTGTTTTTTTTGGATTACCGCGAATACGGATCTAACTTCTTATTCTGATATCCGAGGATTCGGATAGGGATATCTGGCACATCACTAGTACTTACTTAGAAAATTATACTGTATGTGTACAGTACCTACGCAAATATGTTTTCTACAATAAATGAAGCTCGCTTAAACCTGCGAAAACGTTATATAGTACCTATGTGTTTATATTGTCAATATACATTACATACATTGAAAAGCTTTTTAATGAAAAAATATGGGTAGCAGATATTTTTATTGTTCATACATTCAAGTAATGAATAGATAATTCATTTGTCTTCTAATTTTTGTAATAGAAAAAACGTAACTTCACGCCTGTTATCCCCGAAGGGGTAGGCAGAGGTGAATACATGCATTCAAACATACATACAAACACCCAGAATTCGCCGGTTACGTTTTGGCCCATGTAACAGGTGGCGAGCCTGTTGATAGAGAGCACATTGCCGTAATGAACAGAATCTTATTTTAATTTTTTCTTATTTAATTTTTTGACCTCTGAACTGAAGTAAATATTACGTTTTTCAATTAACTAGACCCATTATCTACTACCGAAGAAATCTCATTAAGCTTCGTTATACCATGAAGATAATAAATATCTTTGCCGACGTAGCGTCTGGGCTTATTAAAGGTGAGGCAGTAATTTTAATTTACTTTAGATGACATCGCTTAATGAAAATCGATATGTAATAAGGCACCATCTCATCATACTGTATTCTGATTTGCATGAGAATAAAAAAGCTTAAAATGATCTTTGTTTCCTTAAACATTTATGTCTAAAAAACTAGGATACAGTAAACATGATATGACTAGTGAATACTTCCCATATCTGCAAAAAAAAACTTATGAAGATGTGATCCCACTCCTTAGTCTGAACTGTGATACCTCTGAGTGGTATATTACGGGGTCATACAATAGCAGCTGATTGGGACACGATAACGCTAAACACTGCCATTTAGCGGCAAACAGTAATACCTAATTACCCACCAATTCATCATTTGGTGATACCAACGCCCTCGAGCTGGAGCTCTACCATAAGTTAGTCATATTTATTAAAGCCACGACCCGACTGACCCAACTTAAAGTTGAATTCAAAATAGTTAGCTGCGTGTTTCTTATAGTAGGTACATGAAAGAAGATTAATTGAAATGAAGATTTTTTTTAAAAAGGGTATTGACAAAATTTCACCCTGACACAGATATAGCTGAGATCTGGAACGAATTCCGTAGCATGAACTGTTAATTGCGATTCAAATTAGAATCTGCCGAAATATTTTATCATTTTTTTAGGTTATGACACCGCGTATGAAAAAATAAGACAATAGTAATTGAAATTCAGTTAAGGTTCACAACAATGTGGTCCGATCATGGTACACTCGCTGTTTTGCTTTTATCGCTTGACCTATGACCATATAAATATTTTTATTTAACGCTCTATCATCGGTTATGGCATGAGGACTCAAAAATAGTGAGGATGATTTTAATGTTTTATGCCAATTATGTATATAACACGTATTCGTTTCATTCGCTGTATTATGAAACTAAATACAATGTAAGCGTTGGGAAGGTTCCATACGCGTAGTATTACAAAGATATAAATAGCGCTATGAACTTCTATTATGTAATCCTATTAACTGTCTAGCAGAGTCATAACTCTCCGTTTAAACCCTCACGCGATGTTATTAGTACTTTAATGTCAACTTACACTGTAATATAAGAATACATACATACATTGTTGAAGATAGTTTGCTCATTCTACGTCATAATATACGCGCTGCAGTGTTTTAGGCTGTGGACTCATTGGAGAAACAAGTTTACGAGTGACTGTTAAATTAATAAGGTAAAAAAGATGAATAAGTTGCCAAATGTTGAGATCAGGTTTGCTCCAAAAATGTTTGTAAGAAAATATTTATCACATTTCAATATGCTGACTTCGAGGGATTTTACGGAAGTGGATTAGCGACCAAATCCCCTGTCAGGATATTATGAGCTCAAAAAATAATCTTCTTTGCTGTTTTGATGCAGAATGCCTTACAGAGTAGCAGCGCTTTCATCCATTACATTCATATACCATTTTGTTTTTTTTTTTGGCAAACAAGCATGCATTTCACATTGATCTTAAGTGATGACTACAGCCTATAGACACCCACACAATGACCAGAGGTCAAACTGCAGATGCTTTGCCACTCCTGAGGCATAAGGTGTTATGCCTCTGTGTCGGAAATTACAGGGCCGTACATGACCACCTAACCGGGACACTACCATTTAGCGGCAAGTATATTAGGTAATGCGGTAGTGCCTACGCCCGCGAGCTCCATCACTTGAGCTAATTAAGTTTGCGGCAACCAAACTTTATAAAAAAATATATTTATTTAAAACAAACGGACAGAGTAACAGTATCGTACAAAAATCAAAATAGGAATCATCTAATTATCATAAAAACAATCTTTATAAGGAAGCTAAATGCTTACTTGCCCTTTACCCTGTGACGTCAGTAAGTTTATCAGATTACCTGTAGTCTATCGGTTCCCACGCTGGGTAAAGGGCTTATAAAGCGGATTTGGGGGGTGTTGGTACACTTAACTCCTCCCTCCCCAAGAGCAAAATTATCCGAAGGTGACGTAGAAGACTTCGGAGAATTTGGCCAGAAAAATCGAACTTTGAATTTGACTATGACAAGAATACAACAAAACATTATTAAAATACAATACAAAATAATAGTCCAAATACTAACATTAACAGTAACTATATCTAAATCCGAATCGTTTTCACTAAGAGTAAATTTTGCACTTTCTATCACTTCTTTGACGTCACTGAAGTCCACGTTTCTGAGGTCCAGGGATGACGTCTTCTTCTGGATAAAGTACTGCAGTTCTGGAACTGGTATTACTGGCAGCTGAAGATTAATGTTTGACGAGTTGGCAGCGGCGTTCACAAAAACGTTCCCCATCTGTGTTGAACAGCTCTGGTTCGGCGTTAAGAAGAATGTTCCGCGAAGGTTAAATTTGCGAACTTCATTATTGCAGTCCTCAGTTATCACGAGGTTGTCTTCCGAATACAGCATCCAGTACTGTTTAGTAATTTTCTGAATTTTGGTCCTCTCAATTTGGATTTCATTTTGTAGACATTGACTGTAGTTGTTCTTCATCAGCATCACTTGCTCGATACACGTCTCATCAGGATATTGGATAAGACTATCTTCGCTACATAAATATTTCCCATTCCCAATGTCTTCGCAGGAACTGGCTGCGGGCCTGTATTTCAATCTATTCACCAATAGGTAAGGATACTTGGGAACAATGGTAAAAGTTTTTAAGGATTCACGAATCGGGATAGGAATAACCTTGTAATATATGTATGTGTCTGCTTCAACTAACGGTACCTCTAACACAAAAATTAAGTTTTCTTTATCTATATATGATTTTAATATAATATTACGTTCTATTTTCACTAAATTATCTTTATTTACTGTATAAATTGTATTTGCATGTCTACTTATTACCATTAAAGTTTCAAACAATTCAGTGCTATTTATTATAGACTGATGCAACACACCTAACTTACTAAAAGTTATCGTGGTTTCTATTTCTCGTAAGTTATCATTAATAGTACGAAAGTTACTCAAAAATTGATATAAAGAATTGATTATGTGTAACATGTTATTAAATTTAAATTCATTATCCAACACGATATCAATCTCATTACTTTTATTTGACAAGTTTTTCATATTAGAGTTAATTATTTCAGAAGCATTAACTAACTGTTCAAAAGCTTTCTGCAATGACGACATCTTACGTTCCACTAAATGCTCTTTATTCTGTAAAATTTTAATCTTATTAGTATACAAAATTGCATCGTTTTCGTCTAAATTACCCGTTACGGCTTTAATAAACGACCCTAAGGGACTGAAAATCGCCCTTTTACTTCTAACACTACTTTTATGGGGTAAAATCTGGTATATTCTTTCCTTAGTTTGCTTAATTAAAAATTCTATTTGGTTCTCTAATCCTACGGTCTCGTTACCTAGGTTGTACTTCTTAATTAAGTTTCCTACCTCCCTATAATCTTTTATATTACTATCTATTTGTCTATCTAATGAATCTAAATCCAAAACCTTAAAAATAGTCCAATAATTATTCTTCATTACTGCTACTCCCATCTTCACTGAAGCTATGCCTGGATTCTGGCCTAGGTTTTTCATTTCTAGCCCGTACCCCGACGTTGTTGCTAGAACCAGAAGTACCAGGCACGACCTGCGGAGGGCGTTTAATATTTTTAACAGCCACTTTTGTATTTCTATTTTTCAAGTTTACCGGTACTATATTACGTAAAGTCTTATCAGTCACTACAGCTTTTTCAAAGCGTGGATGCTCCTTAGCCTTCCTATTACGCGTATTTCTCATAAAGATTTGATCATCTTTTTCAAAAACTGGTGGCTCTTCACCACCTTTCTTAGCCCTAACTTTTACTTTATTTGTCTCTAAGTTATCGCTAACATACTCGTACAGACATTTTAAGCGTTTTCTATGGTCAAGTAATAACTTTTGCATGATATTTCTATCTCTGTCTATGTCAAACACGTTCCCAGCGTCCGTGTGACCGAATACGATTTCGAACGGGGTATAGTTTGTAGCCGAATGAATCGTATTATTGTATGCCATTATTGCATACGACATAACCGAAGTTGCATCTAATTCACTTTTGTCATATTTAGCTAACCTGTAAATTTCTATGATAGTTGAATGGAACCTTTCGACAATGGCCATTGAATTGGGATTGTTTGGGGTTCCTACATGGAAATCAATTTTATATAGCAACATCATTTCTTTTATCAACTCATTATTAAATTCTGTCCCGGAATCGCTATTTATTTTCTGGGGCAAACCATACATGCTGAAATATTTAATCAAGGCCCTGACAATTTCAGGCGTACTTTTATTAGGTATATTTATAGCCTGACCTAATTTGCTAAACGCATCTACAATTGTCAAGTATTGTTTCCCTTCAGTATATAACACATCCATAAATACTTCCTGGAATGGAGTATTTTGGGTTTGCGTCAGTTGAATATGAGGTTTGATTGGTTTACGATCATATTTCATCTTTCTACACTGTTCGCAAGCATTAATAATGGCTGTAACTGTTTCCTTCATGCTAGCCCACCAATAATGCCTTTTTAGTTTTGCTAAGGTTTCCCTTATGCCTCGGTGGCACGTTTTACCCTCGTGATATTTTAAAACGATATCCCTTTGGTCCTGTTCCGAATCTGTCAAATTAACTACTCGTTCTGTACATTCTACTAAATTTAAAGTACCCTTTTTAAACAGTTCAATTATAACATTTGAAAATATTTTTCTAAAATTTGGGTGTTCAAAATAAATAAAATATTTGTTCTTTGGATTTATGTATTCCTTAAGAAAGTCTTTAACTAATCTTTCATTATTATATGGCATAAAAACTTCAAGAATACGCTGTTTGTTATTAGACAAATTTTTCACTGATAATTTGTCTTTTAACCAGGTGTGAACTAAAATTTGTTTGGGCTTGGTATCAATAGCTTCATTGAGTATTGGAATACCGTCATGTTCCCTATTCGAAACTGAATTGGCTGTAACGCCGTCTTCAGTATCTGACTTTTCGTACTTTTCAGACATATTTTCTTCGTCTGAGTCTAAAATTTCAATAGTGTCCATAGGCTCATCTTTTTTTTGTATAAATTGTTCAATTACTTTAACTACATCTTGTACATCTGAGTCACTATTGTCTAAATTTACTATTATGGAATCTAGATCTTCATTTAAAGCGTTAATTTTAATTCTGGAAAGAGCGTCGGCATTAGTGTTTTGTTGCCCTTTCTTGTAACGTATCTCAAAATCATACTCTTCTAGACGTAAGCGCCATCGCGTTAACTTACTATTAGGCTCTTTCAGCGAATAAAGCCATGCTAATGGTCTATGATCCGTATAGATTATGAATTTATTGCCATAAAGGTATGGCCTGAAGTGTTTGACGGCCCAAATAACCGCTAACAATTCTTTCTCTATCGTGCTATACTTCGACTCCGTATCACTGAGTGTCCTACTTGCGTATGCTACGGGTTTGTCTGAACCAATTGTCCCTTGTGACAATACGGCCCCAATCGCACAATTTGATGCATCCGTCGTCAAAATAAAAGTTTTATTAAAGTCTGGAAATTGCAATAACGGTGCATTTGTTAAAATCTTTTTACACGTTTCAAAACTACGCTTATATTCATCGTCAATAATTATTTTTCGACCCTTTTTCAAACAAGCGGTAAGTGGTTTTGTTATCTTCGCAAAATCCCTAATGAATTTTCTGTAATAGCCTATAAGTCCTAAAAAGCTTTTTATTTGCGTGACTGTTTCTGGCAAAGGATATCTCAAAACAGCCTCGATTTTGTCATTATTAGGCTTTAAGCCATCACTAGTAATTGTATGACCAAGATACAATACCTCTTTTCTAAGAAAATGCGACTTATCAAGTTGTATTTTTAAATTTGTCTTACGGAAACGTTCAAAAACGATTTTGAGTTTTTGAATGTGTTCTGGTAGACTTTTTGAAAAGATTATAACGTCATCTAGATATACTAGGCAATGTAAGCCTTGTAATCCTCTGAGAACGTTATCCATTGCTCTTTGAAAAGTTGCAGGCGCTGTTTTTAGCCCAAATGGCATGCGGTTAAATTCGTAATGGCCTGACGGTGTACTGAACGCTGTTTTAGGCCTGTCCTGCTCTAAAACCTCAATTTGGTGATACCCACTCGCTAAATCTAGCGTCGTGAAGTATGTTCTGTTACCTAACATATCAAATAAATCATTGATATTCGGCAGCGGATATTTGTCATCAGTGGTTATTTCATTCAACCGCCGATAATCAATTACCATGCGCCATTTTTGCTGTCCAGACTCGTCCATTTTTTTCGGTACGAGATGCACTGGAGCACTCCAGGGAGAGTATGACTCCTGGACTATATTATCCTTTAACATTTTATCGACTTGTCGCCTAATTTCGGCTGACTGAGAAGGAGGCAACCTATGTGCTTTAATATTAATTGGGTCCTCATGTTTAGTTCGGATTTCGTGCTTGACTTGATTTGTAAAGGTCAAGGGTATATCCTCACAATAAAAAATGTCTCTATACTCATAACAAATATCTTCTATCGCCCTACGTTCTTCACTATTCATATGCTCTAATCTCAACTTATTTAAATTCTCCGTAAGTAAACTGTCTATATTTACTTGTCTATTCTCAGTAAAATTTACACTACACTTCGAAATGTCAATTGGCTCAACCTTAAATGGCCCTGTCACTACCATGGTTCTATGTTCATCAGTGCAATTTTGAATCACTGTTGACGCATAGCCATTTACGCAATTCACTAACGCGGCGGGCATTCTAATCCCCTGCGAAAATTGCTTAAAATCTAATATAGCTTCTCCATTATAAACATTCACTGGTAAATTAACCCTAAGTTTGCTACGGGCAGGTAAATGGTATACCTCTCTCATAGGCGGCGTATACATAATGGGTATACTCGTATTTTTTAAATATAAGATCTGATTCTCCATATCTATATTTGCACGTAATTGTTTTAGCAAATTACTACCTATCAATCCATCATAACGATCATCTACATTATACACGTAAAATTTATGGTATTCGCTAGCTTCAAATATAGCTGGCAGTGGAGCGTATGCCGTTTCGCTATGTACGCTCGATGCGTGTGTACTCACGACTTCAAATTGTTCATACTGTAAATATTGTTTAAAATATTTATTGGCAATTTGAGGACTAATAAATGATCTGACACTGCCTGTATCTATCATAAAAATACCTTGCAACTCTGGGATTACTATGTGAGGTAAATTATGCCTACTACAATTTATTTTTATTCGTTCCCTAACCCAGAGGCGTTTACGCGAAAATTTTCGCCTTGGGAATTATTATTTATTGAACTATTTTGCTGCTCCAAATTATAACTTGAAGGGTTGTGATTATACGGTTCATTGTGTGAAATATTGTCCGTATAATTCACTCGTCTAGAGCTAGCCGTTCTCATAGTAACATCAGTATTGGAACCCGATGCCGGCTGTGGAACACTAGAATACTGCGATAAAGGCGTCGCACGCGCATTTTGCTGACTCGGCTGAGAACGCGCGGCCTGCGGAGCCGAACTGTTACGTGATGATGACCATTGGTTATTATTAGAATTGTATGGTCTTGCATTTCTAATTTGAAATGAATTGTTTGGCGAATTTCGTGAGGTACTAGGTAAACTTTGTGGTGCCGGTACAGTATTTACTGGCATGGTTTGCTCCTGCAGATCACTAAAATTGTTTCGTGATCTATTAAAATTCCTGAAATTATTTGACCTGTTCGATCTATTGGAATTGAAATTATTATTACTGTTATTTTTAGAATCATAAGCAGTATCAAAGTTTTGTTCCTCTAGTACAATTTTTAACGCGTCCTCTAATGTACTAACATTATTTAAACGAACCAGACGTGCTAAATATTTCGGTAGGTTATACAAAAAGATATTTAAAGAGCTGTGATTGTAAATATTGATTTTAGCCTGTCGTGAAATATCGTCACTAATAATTGCAGACAGCTTTGAAAATAAAATGCTCCTAATTTGTTGAATCCTTTGACAAAATTCTAAGTAACTTTCGCCCCTATTAATTTTTGCGGACTCTAATTCTAACGCGATACACTCCTCGGTTCGCGGATCCCCAAAATGTTGATCGAGAATCTTTTTTAATTCGTCCCAGTCTCGTATTGACTGACGCTGTCCTACTAAACAAGCAGCTTCTCCTGATAACCTACTCGTAATTACGTGGAATAAATATTCCATCTGCTTGTTTTCCCCGTGAAACAAAGAAAGAATGTACTCACTTTTTTGTATAAAAAGTGGTAAAAGCCTAACATCTCCGTTAAATACCGGGATAATATTAATCATTTCTGGTGGTACACGCACTATAGTCTCCATTTTTGAATAATTAAATAATTTAACTCAAAAACACAATAAAATGTTCGTAATATTTTTAAACGAAGCAAAAATAAAATAGAATCGTAAAAATTGCAAAAATCAACACAGTAAATAAATCGAAGAAATCAAAAAGCACAATAAAATACACGACACAAAATAGATTATAAACATTGGCCAAAAAAAAAAATCCCTAAAAATTACACGAAATGAAACACATAAGACAAAAATTCCTAAAACAACGAAATAAAACACATACAACTTAATATAAAAAAAAAAATCGTAAAAATTTGATTACTTACATGTGTAGTTATCTAATAAGGCGTTTTCTAATCCCTAATAAAAGACACATACACACAATTTCACAAGGAGGTAAATAAAATGAGGATAACTGAAAGGAAGGTGAAAAGATTTACTCACAATTCCGCAGCGGTACTCATTCTCCTTGGGATTCCTGGCTGTTTGTCCTGGCTCTGTCCTTGGCTTGGCTCCGATATACTTAATAAATTTATTTGTTCGGTGATCTCCGCTTAACCGTTAATACGGATGTCCCCAGTAGTAAATGTATATACTTGCTGAAAGACCGCAGAGATCCTACCGGCTGCGCCAATTAAGTTTGCGGCAACCAAACTTTATAAAAAAATATATTTATTTAAAACAAACGGACAGAGTAACAGTATCGTACAAAAATCAAAATAGGAATCATCTAATTATCATAAAAACAATCTTTATAAGGAAGCTAAATGCTTACTTGCCCTTTACCCTGTGACGTCAGTAAGTTTATCAGATTACCTGTAGTCTATCGGTTCCCACGCTGGGTAAAGGGCTTATAAAGCGGATTTGGGGGGTGTTGGTACACTTAACTAGCTCTACCACCAGTAAAAATTTCATTGGGTTTTCAGATTTTATGTAGCTTCCTGTTTAGAGGCCTGTATTGTATACGCACTTTCACACGAATATACTAGAAAAAAACCGTTACCTGCATAATCGATTGTCGAAAAGAAAGGCAACCTCAATATCGCGTATTGTAACAATAAAATTCACTGTTTGCCATGCATTTATTACCACCTGTGCCTGGTACGTCATGTATGAAAGATTTATCTACAAATACAGTCGGCAAAATAGTCACTCAGACGTTTACCTAGTGAGTCCACAGCCTTAAGCAATATGCTTGCTCAGCTTAAACGTGGCATAGTAATGTGCACGTAGCAAGTGCAATGTTGTCCGTAACTCATCACAAAGAGCAGTGTGACTGTGAAGTACACAAAGTGAGATCACTGCTGTTCTTTGTTTGAGTTTGGTTAATATGGCGATTAAAAAGCGTTTTCTAATTATTTTTCAGCCCAGCCTTTAGTTGTTGGGCATAAAGATTGTAGATCATCAAGACAAGACCACACATTGTAGATCATGCCTCGCCATTCTTTTCAAACTAAGTGGTATGTGTTATTACAGTAAGCTAGGAACACTTACGCTATAAGTTATTTTCCGTTTATATATGCGAGAAGTTTGCCTTTTATGAAAGACTAGCTCCCATTCAAATTCTAAATTGGTAGCAAAAAATTAAGCATTTTTATGCAAATTTGCGAGAGCCCTTTGACCTCCTTAATCCGACCCTATAGCAAAATCGATTCTTAGCGAACGTCTGCTAATTACCTCTTTTCTAAATTTCAAATTTGTAGCAATATAATTTTATGGACTTTCATTTTGTGAGAACTTTTAGACTTTCTTAAACCGGCCCTATTGCAAAATTCGTTCTAAGTGAACGTTTACTACAACACTAGGACAGCCTTCAGTCGATAAGCATTAAATAAAAACCAATATTTTTTTTTATGTAATGGAAGTGGCAAACAAGCATGCAGTTCACATTGATGTAAAGTGATGACTGCAGCCTATAGACACTTACACAAAGACCTAGGTCAAAATGCAGATGCGTTACCACTCCTGTGGCCTAAGGTGTTATGCCTCTGTGCCGGAAATTATAGGGGCCATACATTACCACCTGACCGGAACACGACCATTTAGCGGCAAGTGTAATTTCCGGCACAGAGGCTGAAATCCGAAAACCCAATGAAATTTTTACTGGTGGTAGAGCTCAAGTGACGGAGCTCGCGGGCGTAGGCACTACCGCATTACCTAATATACTTGCCGCTAAATGACAGTGTTCCGGTCAGGTGGTAATGTACGGCCCTGTAATTTCCGACACAAAGGCATAACACCTTAGGCCTCAGGAGTGGTAACGCATCTGCATTTTGACCTTGGTCTTTGTGTGGGTGTCTTTAGGCTGTAGTCAGCACTTAACATCAATGTGAACTGCATGCTTGTTTGCCACTTCCATAACATAAAAAAAAAGTGTATTAGGTAATGCGGTGGCCCACGGCCGCGAGCTCCATCACTACCACTAGTTTAATCACTACCACTAGTGTATAAATGAACGGAACTTCTGATTGCCACGTCATTTACCAATTGCTCTTCAGGTAAACAAAATGACCACCCATTGTAGAGCATGCTGTCCTTTGTTGGAGTATGCAATGTTAGTGTCGCAAACTCGCAAACAGACTACAAATTGTTAGATTACGAAGAAAGGTTTATTTGTAGACTGTGTTTACCTAAGTTTTGTGCTGTTGCATGTCGGTTGGAAAGCGTCCCCTCGTCTTTTTCCGGCTGAGCTCTTATGGTGAGATTCACCGACCGCACTACGACTTTACTTTGAGCAAAGTGTGCTTAGAACTGTCAGTTTAGTATGGGTTTTGACAGTTCAAAGGCGTACTTTGCTCAAAGTAAAGTCGTAGTGCGGTCTGTGAATCTCACCATTAATCACTTTATGCGGTGTCGCTTAAGCAGCTAAGGGGAAGAAGAAACAGATCATGCTATTTAGTAAGTGATTTTAAAAGAAAAAGTAGTTTTTATCAGTGGTGTATTAAATCCGTAAAAGTAACGATGACTTGTCAGTCAGGTAATGTTGTTTTGGTAAAAATTAGCGCCTGGACAAAGCTGTCCAGGCGCTAATTTTTAGAGAAGCCTCTATAATCATAAATTGATACAAAAGTGATTAGCTATCGTTATAAGTATGCACATACCTACTAGGTACCATTTTTTTTATTTTTTTTTATGTAATAAAAGTGGCAAACAAGCAAGCAGTTCACATTGATGTTAAGTGATGACTGCAGCCTATAGACACCCACACAATGACCAGATGTCAAAATGCAGATGCGCTGCCACTCTTGAGACATTAGGTGTTATGCCTCTGTGCCGGAAATTACAGGGCCGTAATTATTAAGATTTGATTAAAGATTAACCCCTTTATGCATAAGTATATTTTAGCTAAAGCTGGCTAAAGTGTAGCTAATCTCACCTTTGCCTTTTTCTATCCTGCACATTTGACAATGCCAATGACAAAGCCAAAGCATTCTTTAACTAAAACGTATCTAATGTACGTTTATGAATGAGGGTGTTAGTCTTAAGATTTGACCTAATTATATATATATATATATATATATATATATATATATATGTATGTATCTTCACGCCAGGTCCCTAACGGGGTAGGCAGAGAGTGTAGAGCGCCAGATATCCCGGTTCAGACAAACCTCTCGTGCCTCGTCTACCTTCATCATTCATGACCTAATTATAATATTTTTATTCTATTTTATTTCCATAGATAATATTTTCATCCTTTTCGTCCTAGCTACTGAATCTAGCATAGGCAGTAAATGTTCCAAATTGAAAAACCTTCGTAACTTGCTGCAAACAACAATTTAAACTTTTGGGATCTGTACTTTAATATGTAAGGCTGCATTTTTACCACAAAAATCTACAAACATTTTGTGCGATCTCAAAAGCTTTGGAAAGTGCATTTTTTGTTCAACTTCCTGACTTTCTATGCTGAAAATAAAACTAGTAAAACTTTCATTCTGCACTTTGCTGAATACTATCGTGGGAATTATTTCACGACTGTGATCGTTGAATTATTTTATTGTTGGATAACTTTAACATATTTTTGCTGGTAAGTACCACCAAAAGTATGCTGTAACTTATAGTTCGATAAATATTGCTTATGTGCAAATTTAAAAAGTTTCAGTAAGCTATTGGCTGATGAAAACTTGCTTGTCTCAATATATTGAGCCATTTTTATTGAGTCATAGTTACATTTAACCATTTGAGTGTGTCTATGATACAAAAAGGAGCAACTATATAAAAATATTGTATTGCGTGTGTTAAACTTATACCACAGTCTAAAGAAAACGAACGTGTTATTATACGTTAGGATCCCACTGCAGAATCATTTCGTTCATCCAACTATGCTGCAAACCTAATCTTTACGCATATTTATAATTTAGAAAATATATATCCACTAGGTTGCCTATAATATAATATAAGTATTTTTATATATTTTTTTTTTGGGAAAGAAATATTTTTTACTTGTTTTGTCAATAAAATATTGTTAACTTCACGACAATATGTATAAAGACTCTGAAAAATCACGGCTGGCAACCTAGTGGATATATTCTCTAGATTATAAATATGCGTAAAAATTAGGTATGCAACATATCTGCAGTGGATTTATACAATAAAAATATCATTTTTTTTAAATAACATAAAATAACTTTTTTTTTAATTTTAATACGCTCACACACATAGCTCCATAATAGGTATAAACCTGTGTCGTGGGTGCCGTTATATATAAACAACACTTACACGAACACCCAGACTCGAAACAAATATCTGCAGGCCATACAAACATTTGTCCCAGTGTGGGGATCGAACCCGCGACCCTTCGAATCAAACGGTCATCTCACACCGCTGGACCAACCGAGTCGTTAATAAAAATAAATGTAAAATTATGTTTCCGCCCGGGATCGAACCGGGGGCCTTCTGCGTGTTAGGCAGATGTGATAACCGCTACACCACGGAAACGTGAAGAAATTGAACTAAAATGAAAGACAGTATCGAAGCCGCAGTCTACTTATATTTTTAGAACTTGTCGGAGAATCATTGCTATAAATACAACTTTCACTGATATCGATACCGTTATATGACGCGAGATAACAAAATTGTGTTAGCAGAGATAATTAATAATTATTCCGTGTGTATTTACATGTTTATAGATAGAGGTATGTATGGTAGGTACCTAAATTAGTCATTGATTATATAATTTTTGGTCTCCGTACCTCAAAATAAAAAAAAAACGGAAAACCCTGATCTGTCTGTCTGTCCAAGTAGATTTTGAGTACGTGCTAGTCCGATTTAGTTGAAATTTCGTAGACATATGTAATTAAGTGACCGAAATAAGTACGCGTAAAAGTATATGAAAGTGGAATGTTAAATTTTGGGTCACGACTTCGTCTGAGTAGGTAATACTGAACAATAATTTTGTTAAATTCTACGCGGATGAAGCCGCGGGCACATCTAGTATTCTTACATATTGTTAATACCTTTTTTATGTGATGCTATGAGAGTGGCAAACAAGTATGCAGTTCACATTGATGTTAAGTGATGACTGCAGCCTATATATAGACACCCACACAAAGACCAGAGGTCAAAATGCAGATGCGTTACCACTTCTAAGGCCTAAAGTGTTATGCCTGTTTGCCGGAAATTACTGGGCCGTAAAGGACATTACCACCTGACCAGAAAACGATAGTGCTGACCTAACCTAACCCTAATGCGGTGGTGCCTACACCCGCGAGCTCCGCCACTTGAGCTCTACCACAAGTAAAAGAAACCTGAATATAAACACTATAATATATACGACATGGACCGCACACTCCGTATTATTATGAAATATACAGACAGAATCCACATTTAAGCGAGTCATTGCCCAACGAAGGTCATGCCGAAAACATGAAAGAACCAAAAGTGTCCTTCAGGGCAATTCCGTTCACATTGTCCAAAGCCACCCCTTACTAAATCCACATCTCAAGGGTCCTAACTGAGCCCTCAAGACTCATATGACGTGATGATAGTATATTATTTTTATTACGTAGGTACTTAATATTATCCATACTAATATGACAGTCTTAGAACGAATTTTGTATGTATGTATCTTGACGCCAAGTCTGTTACGGGATAGGCGAAGAGTGTACGTACATACGTATTATGTTTTTTTTTTAATTATTATAAATGTGTAAATAACCTGTCTGTCTGTTACTTTTTTCCCATTCTACGTATAAATGTCATATGTATAATCCTCAATCCTCGGGTTGAGGATTATACATTTATAGCTTCTTTTACAACAGAGAAAATTCTTAATGCAGGGTGCTTAGTGGCAACCATAGAGCAACACGAAGGGGAGTAGTCATAGCGTTTATTACCGATGCAAAACAGTCTTCCATTTATTACGGGAGGAAATACTTGTGACACACACACACACTACAAAAATCGTCTATTACTACGAAACTCACACCTTGACTTTAACAAAGTACATAGACAATTTCACGTACACATTAAAAACATCTAGGCGACAGGCGTGGGATTATTTGGGCTTGTACTTTGACTGAGGGAAAAGCCTGCATATGGCTACTCCCCTCCGACCCGCCGGGGCCGGTAGTCAGTGTTGCTCAATAGGTTCGACTAAAAACGTTTACCTAATTCACCAATCGTGAGTACATGTGTGAATCTAAATAAATGAACATATGCCGCACAAGCTTTCTAAAGAGAAAAACTTAATAGAATTTAGTTGCTCTAACACAGACCGGCGAAAAAGAAATTATTTCAGTTTCTGAGCACGAGCATTCGAATAAATCTACGGCTTAGTTTATCGAATTCATTTACTCCAGCTTTTATAGGGAGTGTATGCGGTTGTCTGGCGGGAGAGATAACGTCAATAAGTTTGCTTATAAAATATGCTGCCATCGTTGTTTTTTGGAAGAAACACCACCGATAATGGATTTTCTTGGGTTCTAGGATCGATCGGTTCGAGGATTAAACATTTATCGTTTTTGTTTTACACCAGAGAAAATGTTTCATGGCACCCTCGGAGATTGGTTACTTTTCTGTTGAATGTTAAAGAGTTTGACTCAAAAAGTTTACCTAAGTCTATGGCTTCAAGGAGTACAGGTGTGAAACTAAATAAATGAACATATGCCGCACAAGATTTCTAAAGAGAAAGAAATAAATGCCAGAAATTAAGTCAATAGGATTTAGGCGAAAAATTAATTATTTCAGTTTCTGAGCACGAGCATTCGAATTAATCTACGGCTTAGTTTATCGAATTCATTTACTCCAGCTTTTATAGGGAGTGTATGCGGTTGTCTGGCGGGAGAGATAACGTTAATAAGAAGTGTGCTTATAAAATATGCTGCCGTCGTTGTTTTTTGGAAGAAAAATCACCGATACAGCATATGCAGGAAAGAGCATGAAAGTAAGTTTAACGCGGTCGAGATGAGATCATTGCGCAAGATCTGCGGTGTATCACTGACCGATCGCGTTCGTAATGAAGATGTAAGAAAGAGACTTTGTGTGAATGATAGTATCGGTGTAAAAATGAAAAAAGGCATGCTCCGATGGTTCGGGCATATAGAAAGAATGTCGAATGAGCGAATGACTAAACAGATATACAATGCGAATGTGGATGGTTGCAGAGGCCCAGGAAGACCAAGACTGACCTACCATGACCAAATAGGTCGAGTTCTGTCTGATGGTGGGATCAAAAGTCTTAGGAATCAGCGTCCATGTATGAAGAGAATGATGAAAGTAGACGAGGCACGAAAGTTTTGTTAGAACCAGGATATCTGGCGCTCTACACTCTCTGCCTACCCCGTTAGGGACCTGGCGTGAAGATACATATATAAAAATCACCGATAATGGGTTTTCTTGGATCCTAGGATCAGTTCGATGATTAAGCATTTATCGTTTTTGTTTTAGAACAGAGAAAAATTTTAATGGCACCCTCGGAGATTGATTCCTTTCCTGGTGAATGTCAAAGAGTTCGACTCAAAAAGTTTACCTAACTCACCAATCGTGCGTATAAAATATAGATGTCTATGGCTTCAAGGAGTAAAGGTGTGAAACTAAATAAATGAACATAATATGCCGCACAAGATTTCTAAGGAGAAAGAAAGAAATGCCAGAAATTAAGTCAATAGGAATTAGGCGAAAAATAAATTATTTCAGTTTCTGAGCACGACCTATCGAATAAATCTGCGGCTTACTCGTAGTTTATCGAACTCATTTACGCCAGCTTTTATAGGGAGTGTGTGCGGCTGTCTGGCGGGAGAGATAACGTTAATAAGATGTGTATGTATGTATCTTCACGCCAGGTCCCTAACGGGGTAGGCAGAGAGTGTAGAGCGCCAGATATACCGGTCCAGACATACCTCCCGTGCCTCATCTACCTTCATCATAATCGGTTTTCTGTATATTTTCACCTATTTTGTACACCTCTAGGCTATTTCATATTTTAGACTAGAAATTTACCGTACTTTCACCCGCGTTATGGTGTGGAAATGTGTGGTATAAATAACATTAGGTTTTCGAGCTGCACTTATGTGCAGCTCGATTTCTATAAAGAAATAAAACTAGTTTTCGGATATATCTCGCGTATATTCTAAAATTATTATTTTGAAGTTGACCCTTAGACCGCTTCTAAGATTCCGTGGTCACGGGTAGAAAAACGTATGATTAATCCCTACTTAATAATATTATAAATGCGAAAGTAACTCTGTCTGTCTGTCTGTTACGTTTTCACGTCCAAACGACTGAACCGATTTTAATGATATTTGGTACAGAGATAGAGCTGACTTTGAGAAAGAACATAGGCTACTAACATAGGTTACTTATTTACAAAACGACAACCACGCGGGTGAAGCCGCGGGCAACAACTAGTTTTAAATAATTATTGTAGTTTAATATACGCGAGATATATCCGACAACTAGTTTTATTTCAATTAAATCAAGGTCGTCCAATTTTACACAGGATGAAAGAAACAAAAGTCAGATAACATAGTTGCATTTATGTATCATGTATTCATATCTGTATTTTATAACTGAAGTATATAAGCGTTAGCAATAATATCCCATTGTGAGTTTATTTTACAAAACTATCCTGTACGACGAAATTCAAATTTAAGAGCATAAAATTTAATAGTTTCATACAATTGACCAATTGTTTAAATATTATTCAAGTTCCTATTGATAAAAAGCATAATGAATAATTACTAGTTTATTAACCCAATCAAAGAGAGGTCCGGAATGCAACCCATTACAAAGTAGCTCAAAATTATTCTTTACGTGTAGGAACCATATCCCCGCGCAACCCTAACAAAGGTCTTGGGTTCAAATTGGACCCTGTGTGAACGAGAGATTAATAGTTGATTTTTATATGTTTTTTATGTATCTATATATTATGTAAAAATAGTAATAAATATTTTAAATAAATAAATGGATTTCTAATAAGTTCGAGCATATGGGTAGGAAGGACTAGACGTTCTGCCAAAGCTCGCTTTTACATTGTAGTCGATATTTGAGCTTAATATACGCTAATCATTAAAATTATAATCATAATATAATTATTTCCCTTTTTACTAGCGCCGAGGAAAAACATCAACATTGTCAGAATTAGTGAAGTACGTCCATTGAATTCTTGAATTATTTTCACCACGGGGCTGTAATACCAATTAACATCAAACGGAACTGCTATATTCAAATCATTAAATAGCCAGGCAATTTTCAACTCTATCTAGAAAACATTACAGTCTATAAAAGGACGAGGTAAGGTATTTTCGGTTCGATTTTCAGTAAACATTGGTATGAGATCCTAACATTGGTATGCTCATTCTTTATATAGTCTTCCAATAATAATAATACCCTAGTTTACCTTGTTTCCATAACCTTATTCCATTCTTTTGGGTACGCTTTCCTTATAATATTTTTTTTTTCTTTCATCGAACGACCAAAGAATGTCATTGGAACCAAATAAATAGGTACTTCAATGTTATCGAGATAACGATGGATGTTCATATCTTTTAATAATAAAATATACGATTCTTCAGATAAATAAAAATAAACGATAAGGACACGACACAAAACGTTTAATTAAATGTTGTATTGAATTAAATTAAACACTTTGCAGTTAGGTAGTGTGATTGAATATACTGTAAGAATACAATTTTATAAATCGTACGCTTTGTTTTAAATGTTTCCAGGTCCTATATTAATCTAGTAATCCAAACAGTAAGTAAGAATGTCTTTTTTTTTAGTCCTATAAGATATGTACGTAAGTCTTCCTGTCTTTTGGCGGTGGCTTAGGTGTAGGACACGCTTACATATCTTTACAATTAAATAAATAAATAAAATACGCTTACACTCACAGCCCCACAGTAGGTATAAAGCGGCTGGACTAGATGCCCAGTAGGCCGCGAGTTCAAGTCTCGCCTGAAATCAAATTTTTCTTTCCATTTTCTTTAAAATAAAATATATTTCACAAGCATGTGTTAATGCGAAATAATATAGAAACAATTATTAAGGGTAAAAGCGACTTCTTTACGATATTCAAAAAAGTCTCGCCTGAAGTCAAAATTTTTCCTTCCATTTTTTCTTTAAGAAATGCTATTAGTTCTTCACGCGGGCAAAGCCGCGGGCAACAGCTAGTTACTATTAAATTAAAAGATTTTTAGGGACCGTAAATAAAATCTACTTTATGCCAAAAAATAAGTAGTCGATTTGTTTGTATATCCTGTTTTTACGCTAGTTATTTATTTCAACCCATGTAATAAGGAGGATTGACATATCTTGTAATATATTTTTTTTCGTTCGAGTGAATATTATAAGTTAAAGAAAAATTAACTTCAAGCAGAGATTGAACCTGCGACCTCAGGATTATTCTACAGTTGGATTAAATGTCAAATTCCTTTGTTAATTGACAATTTTCAAAACTAAAAGTAAGGTTAAATAATACAAATACAATACTGAGCATAGTTGGTAATAGATGGCGCTGCTGCTACCATAAAGCAATGCAATAGATGTGAAGGAAAGATTTGACAAATCGCTCAATTGGAAGAGCGGCTGGACTAGATTCCCAGTAGGTCGCGAGTTCGAGTCTCGCCTGAAGTCAAATTTTTATTTCCTTTTTTCTTTAAAAATAAAATATATTTCACAAGCATGGGTTAATTATATTGCACAAGCGGGTTGGCCACTAACCCACCCACCTCCACCAATCCGCATTGGAGCAGCGTGGTGGAGTAAGCTCCAGGCCTCCCCCAAAAAAAAAAAAAAAAAAAAGGGGGAGAGACTCGTGCCCAGCAGTGGGACGTATAATGGGTTGCCATTATTATTATTATTATTATGTGTTAATGCGAAATAATATAAAACAATTAAATAATACAACCTAAATTCACATTTTTTAAACAGTTTCAAATAACATGACATTGCATTCTAATCTAACCCTTTTCACTAATGCGTAAGGGCGGAACTAAACAAACATCCCTTGCGGGGATCGTTATAAATTGTAACGACGACAGTTTTATTGGCACCCTTATAAATTACTTCGGCAAATTCCAAGACGCAGTGAAGAATCGCTCGAGCAATTTGCGGTAGATGCGAGATAACGTATTCTATGTCATACGATACACATGTCTAACGGTAAAATTTCTTCGATAGATTTTATCGAATTACATTTTGGAGTCATCGTTTTATTTACGTAACTTCAGGTCTGTAATCCCCGAAGAGGTAGGCAGAGGCAGCATGTATCGCAAGCTTTAAAAATGACCGTGACTCAAAAAAATTACAAAAAGAAACATTTAAATGACAAGCAGATGGGTACGCATGAGAAAAGTTTTTCGCTCAAACATTACATCGCACCAATAAAGCATCGATAGAATAAAACATTGTACAACTGAAATATCGATACACCCAGTTACATATAATAAAAATCGAATGGTCAACTTTCGAAATCCAATAGGAAAGTCATTTTTAACGCGTAAAAATTCTGACATTCGTTATTTTCTGCTTATTACAGCATACCATAAAAAAAGTTTATTCAGTTCGCAGCTATATACCAGTCAATTTACCCGCACGTAAAATAGTGCCACAAAAGCCAAAATCCCCTGTTTGTTGGTCTCACTAGTTGACTCTCAGCTTGACAAAGCGTTCTGGCTCATTGCCACAATACCATTGGTGGTCGGTTCCCACACACATTCATTCCCAATTAGTGACACATTCACACGTAACCACTTTTTGTTTCTTGTATTTACGAGTATGTAGGGACTCCACGTAGCGATTCTTTTGAAAATTTTGATATAATCTGTAACAATTTTTGCCCATTGTCATATTGCCATTTTTAGTTTGTGTACGTGTGTACAACAGCATCTAAGATATACATGCTAGTGTCGGGCTGTGAGTTTAAGCGTCTTTTATTTGATACAGAGACAGGCAAGCCACGCAGAGAGATTCATCTTTAATAGCCAAACTTAGGCTTAAAGAAATGACTAAGGTGGATTAGATTCTTTTTTTTATGCACTGAAGGTAGCAAACAACGTGCAGTTCACATGGATGTTAAGTGATGACTACAAACTATAGACATATACACATAAACGAGATGTCAAAATGCAGATGCGTTGCCACACTTATATGCTTTACTTGTTATATCTCTGTGATAGATATTACGGGGCCAATTACCACCTCACCGGAACAGGATAGTACTGATTGATGAAATTAAATTTGCGGATTTTCTCGCGCATACAACACTCCCAAACTTCTTCTCATACCCGACGACGATACGAATTTCTACAATGTATGAAGCTCGCGAAAACCTGCGAAAACCGTTAGGATAGTACTGAGTTGGTGGCAGATACATTAAGTAATGCGGTGGTCCCTACTGCCTCGATTCCCTACACTGGGACTTTGCCACCTGTTGAAATATGTGTATCAAAATTGCCGCTTTCTTACATAATCTGTATCATCAATTTATTACTCTGTATTGAATGTTGTCTATTGTCCGTAAACTAGTTACGTCTACTGTCTATGCTCTCTTTGCCGTACTCTCATGTAAGTCACACGTGTTCTGCGCATAATATAAATTCAACTATTTTAAGTCAGTTAATTTATCACCACCATTAAAAGGTGCCGGTCGTGGTAAGCACCGACGCATAAATATGTACTATCTAAGAAATATCCGATCGGTCACGTTGGTGCCTCATTTGTGTTGTAATAAAGTCGAATTTGCAATGTTTTTGGATTACCAAAAACGTCTTAGATCATACGTAGGTTCATCATTCACGTAATAACAATACAAACGCGAATATATCCAATACAAACACGAATATATCTTGAAGAACCAACTTACCGCGGTTCTTTCATCCTTTCCAAATATATCGGAGTTATAAGTAACTTATAAGTAACTCAACAAGACTTATTCCAATAAAACCTTAATAAAATATTTCAAGACTTTATTAAAAGTTATAGCGGATAACTTATATAGTAAGTAAATGAAGTTTGCAAAGCCTGAAATTCGTATTTTCAACCTCCAGAGAATAATGAAGCAATTACTTTTATTCAATTATGAATCTTTAGAATTATGAAGGTTCACCCGAAAATTGAACGTTAAAGCTAATAGAAACTTCAGAAAGGTTAAAAGTTTGCTATAATGACTACGTATCGTAAGCAAAGAAATTGTACGGAATGACTACGATAAAAAAAATAGTTTATGTTTGTTAGTATCAATAAAACTCGAGAACGGCTGTTTCGATTTGGCTAATTTTACGTTTAATTTTCGTACAGGTCCAAGGAATTGCCATACAAACAGTTCGTGTCTGTCAAATCTTTGACATGTTGTTGAAAAGTCCGCTGGGTCAGCTAGCGATGTACTAAATGCCCTCTTAAAAATGCTCATAAAGTAAAAACGAATGGGCCTATCTAAGTCAATTTTTGTGGGACCAATTTGAAACTATTCTGCATCAAACAGAAAAATAATAACGTAAATCGGTCCAGAAATCTCGGCATAATCGGCGTACATATATACAAATAATATGTATATACCGGCCGAATTGAGAACCTTTTCGTTTTTGAACTCGGTTAAAAAGTCCGCTGGGTCAGCTAGTGATGTACAAAATGACCTCTTAAAATGTTGAAAGTGTCTCACAAACTTCTATTTTAGAAACATTTGACACATTGAGTGACAGACTTTCAGAAATCTACATCTACAAATTGGAGTGTTTAAATATCCAACTAGCTGTCACTTCTTGAGGCCTAAGCTGTTTTGCGTCTGTCTCGGAAATTGAACGGGGATTGGAACGGAGCTGTACTAATGTACAGCTATTCAACAACCTTAAAAAAAGGTCTTAACATTTAACAGACAGACAGAGGCACAATAAAGTGATCCTATTAAATTAAAATTCCTTGTTTTGCTTGAAATGTCTGGAATTCAAAAATTGGATATAATTTGTAATGAAGCAATACTAGCGAAAGCTCCTTTTTTAATGAAGGTGGAAAACAAGCATGCAGTTCAAATGAATGTTAAGTGGTGACTGCCATCTATAGGTGTAATAAAAGTACGCTGTTAATATTGCCCGTCATTAATAATTGAATTTTGCCGATTGATGTTCTCTAAAGTTAGACCATTATCACACCGCGGACACTCCACCAAAATCAGTCAGTCAGTCAGACATCAATCAGTGACGTGCATAGAGCAACGCGGGCCACCGGTCCGCCGCGACCGGTGGCCCGCGTTGCTCTATGGTGACGTGTATTTACACGTGCACCTGTGTGCGTAGTACGTAGAAAATACCATACGTCGCCCATAAGAGTGGAGAATGTTGGGTGATGCGGGGAAATCGGGCGGGACGTCAAAGTGTCCATTCTATTCGTAGTATTATTACATATTCTCTGCCATGATGGAACCGTACTTGTTTAAATAAGAAGTAAACGCTTTGTAATTACAGCAAATTATATTTTTATTCGCCAAGGCTACACAATAAACTATCACCATCAAAGCCGTCCGGTGATAATGACTATAGTTAACCGAGGCTCTACGCCATCCCATTCAAAGGTCAATGACTGCCGTTTCCACGAGTTATACCCCCAATTATTTTCTCAAGTGTGCCCAAGGTGGATGTTTGGTACAGATAATTAATTTTCGTCTCACATTTTAGATATCTGTAAAAGTTTGGTGTTACGTTACTGTGGGGTTATTGCAGAGGCTCACTACTAGTTTTTTAAGCGTAATGTTCCAACAGAAGTAATGCACCTTAGGGCTCTAACTCACTACGGCGACGTATTCACATCATACTAATTGCTTGGATATGTAGCCGGGGTCCTAGGTTCGATCCGAGGATTGGGTAGGTAAGTTCCAATGGGATTTTTCAAGTTTCGGTAAGATTTCCAGTGCCACCCTCGAAGTTTGATAATGTGCTCGGAGATGGGCTCAATGGGCTCGCCAACTACTACCAATCGCTACTCGCCAACTAACGACAAGCGCAGCGTTTCTCAAAGTGTTCACGGAACCCTGGGGCTCTGCAAAGTCTTTGTAAGGAGCTCCGCGAGAATACTATATATTTATAATGAAAAAAAATACACTTCTATCCATCAGTCCTCTGATTCAGAGTTTTTTATGCATTCGACTACAAACCCGATATAAGATTTCAACCCTCTGCGATCAAACCTAATATCAACCAATTGATGAAAAATAAGAAACAGTTTCATAGGTACATCTTTTGATTTTTTTCTTTTAATAAACTACTAGCGACGAAAGTTACAAAACTACGTTGTCTGTTCTTAGGTTTTCGCGAGCTACACTCATTGAAATAAAACTATTTTTACGGATTTATCTCGCGTATATTAAACTAAAATGATTTTTAAAATCAACCCGACGTTTCGGTCGCTTTTCAGCTTCCGTGGTCCCGGGCAGACTGAGGTGACATTTGTCTGACAGAAGTTCGAAAAAATTATATGTAGCTACCTCCATCGATTTCGTAAACGCCTTGCGTAGCGTTCAGGATTAACACAATAATTACTTATGGTATCTTGAGGTCTTGCAGACTGCTGCGGCTGGGATTTAATCTTGCTAAGTATGGGATCCCATGATGTTGATAATCGCCATCCATCTTCTCTATTGAAATTTGGGTGTTTTTTAATTTCAATAGCCTCGCGTACCATTCGTGGAATGGGTTTGTGTTCTCTAGCGAGTATTTGAATTTTATCAAACCGGATGTAATGGTTCGGCTTATCCGCTATGTGTTCACAGACTGCAGACCTCCCTGTTCTTCGGTTTTTGACATCAGCAATGTGCTCTTTAACGCGGGTGGATACAGCTCTCTTCGTTTGACCAATATATGAGAGTCCACAATCACAATCTAATTTATAAATGCCAGAATTTTGTAATGGAATATTACTTTTAATGGGTCTTAAATACTGATGAATCTTTTTATATGGTTTGAAAACTGTTTTAATGGAATTCTTTTTTAAAATGTTGCTGATTTTATCTGTGACACCCTTAACGTAAGGTAGTATAGCTGGTTGTCGTTCTACTGTAGGTGGTTTCACGCGGCCTCTGTGACGGACGGGTGGTACATGGAGCTTGTTGTTATGTAGCACCTGGCGTAGGTGCTTCAGCTCCCCCTGAAGATGGTGGTCGTCACAGATGCCTCGTGCTCTCTGAAATAGAGATGAGCCAACGGCAGATAAATGTGCCGGGTGATGGTGTGATTCACCATTAAGGTACCTATCAGTATGGGTAGACTTCCTAAACACAGTGTGACTGAGTGTGTTATTGGTTTTTCTAATTAATAAAGTATCTAAGAAGGCTAATTTATTGTCCTGTTCCAATTCCATAGTGAATTTGATTTTATGGTGTATGGAATTGAGATGTGAAAGAAAAACAGAAACATTATTGCTATCCAATATGGTGAATGTGTCATCTACATATCGTTTATAAAGGTAAAAATTATACGGGTCAAAAACATTCAAATCTGAACACACCCATAGACAACGACAAGTCATCCGTCAATGTCAACGTCAAAGCAGTTGTCAATCTATCAAAACAAACTTTGGATGATTCGACTATTGGGGTGCTGGAAAAGGGTTTAAACTTTGCACCAGCTCCATCGAGGATACCGTACGAAGAGATTATCAGTTATGTCGAGGACTGCGTCATTAGGAATCAAGTTCCAAAGGAGACAGCCGAGGAAATCCGACAGGACGTATCGTCTGCGTTACGACACTGCCGGCCACCAAAACCTAATCTGTCTCGTGAAGAACTCCGCTCACTGACGACGTTGAGACGATCAGAAGACATCATCGTCCTCCGTGCTGATAAAGGAAACGCTACGGTTGTGATGGACACGTCAGACTACAATGATAAAATCTTATCGCTGTTATCGGATGAAAGCACATATAAAAAGGTAAACAAAGACCCCACCTCTAGTATATTAAAAAAGACTACCGATTTACTGCATAAATATTCATATTCATTGGATCTTGACGTACCAAAACTTTTACCTGCTTGTCCAAAGCCACCCAAACTGTATGGGCTCCCTAAAATACATAAGACTGGCGCTCCCCTTCGTCCCATAGTTAGTCAAATTGACACTCCAACTTACAAATTGGCAAAACATGTGGCACAGATACTTTCACCACTGCGGGGACACACTAGAGCGTATGTCAAAGACTCTTACAGTTTCATTGCTGAAGTCAAACATCTACAACTATCAGCAAATGAAACAATGGTCAGCTTCGATGTTGAATCCTTATTTACATGTTTACCGGTTAAGGATTGTGTCGAGATTGTTAAAAGAAAGCTAATTGCTCACAATATGCCCCGTCAATATGCAGAACTACTTGAATGGTGCCTGACATCTGGCTATCTAATGTGGAATGGGGAATTCTACCTACAAATAGACGGAGTTGCCATGGGCTCCCCAGTTTCTCCCATAGTCGCCGATATATTCATGGAGGACTTTGAGGAGAGAGCCCTGAGCACTACAACCATAACACCTCGCATTTATAAACGATATGTAGATGACACATTCACCATATTGGATAGCAATAATGTTTCTGTTTTTCTTTCACATCTCAATTCCATACACCATAAAATCAAATTCACTATGGAATTGGAACAGGACAATAAATTAGCCTTCTTAGATACTTTATTAATTAGAAAAACCAATAACACACTCAGTCACACTGTGTTTAGGAAGTCTACCCATACTGATAGGTACCTTAATGGTGAATCACACCATCACCCGGCACATTTATCTGCCGTTGGCTCATCTCTATTTCAGAGAGCACGAGGCATCTGTGACGACCACCATCTTCAGGGGGAGCTGAAGCACCTACGCCAGGTGCTACATAACAACAAGCTCCATGTACCACCCGTCCGTCACAGAGGCCGCGTGAAACCACCTACAGTAGAACGACAACCAGCTATACTACCTTACGTTAAGGGTGTCACAGATAAAATCAGCAACATTTTAAAAAAGAATTCCATTAAAACAGTTTTCAAACCATATAAAAAGATTCATCAGTATTTAAGACCCATTAAAAGTAATATTCCATTACAAAATTCTGGCATTTATAAATTAGATTGTGATTGTGGACTCTCATATATTGGTCAAACGAAGAGAGCTGTATCCACCCGCGTTAAAGAGCACATTGCTGATGTCAAAAACCGAAGAACAGGGAGGTCTGCAGTCTGTGAACACATAGCGGATAAGCCGAACCATTACATCCGGTTTGATAAAATTCAAATACTCGCTAGAGAACACAAACCCATTCCACGAATGGTACGCGAGGCTATTGAAATTAAAAAACACCCAAATTTCAATAGAGAAGATGGATGGCGATTATCAACATCATGGGATCCCATACTTAGCAAGATTAAATCCCAGCCGCAGCAGTCTGCAAGACCTCAAGATACCATAAGTAATTATTGTGTTAATCCTGAACGCTACGCAAGGCGTTTACGAAATCGATGGAGGTAGCTACATATAATTTTTTCGAACTTCTGTCAGACAAATGTCACCTCAGTCTGCCCGGGACCACGGAAGCTGAAAAGCGACCGAAACGTCGGGTTGATTTTAAAAATCATTTTAGTTTAATATACGCGAGATAAATCCGTAAAAATAGTTTTATTTCAACTACGTTGTCTGTCAGTCACTCAGTAACGTAACAGTTTTATATTGATTATAAGAGGTACATTTACACTTCCACTGTAACATGATAACTTATTATTAATCTTGAATAATAATAATTAAAGAATATATGCAAATTTTTCTTTTATTTGGGGGTTCCATCAAAAATTTCGCTTTTCAAAAGGGTTCCACCGCCAAAAAACTTTGAGAAACGCGTTTAAAAGTTTAAAATCCTTTATCTCTGGTTCTATTGGGATTTTTCCATTTTCTGGAAGTTTCCCAGTACCTCGGCGTTTGGTAATGTGCCCGGAGATGGCAACGGGTTCACCACCTGTTACATGGGCCAAAAACGTAACCGGCGAGTCGTAGGTGTTTGCATGTATGCTTGAATTCATGCATTTACCTCTGCCTACCCCTTCGGGGATTACAGGCGTGAAGTTACGTAAGTTACGGTTAACGAAGACACAATGCTTAATGAATCGCGTTACTGTTTTGCACTCGGGAATAGGATGTATCCCGGTCACTTATCCGGATCCTTATCAAACATTATTTTAATTAGTGTCTCATTTCATTTGTCCGTGGGTATCAGGAGGGATGTAAATTTGTTTTTGGGCGAAAGTGTAACAAAACACGCAGCAAATTCATCACCTTTACCTGAATTTACTACAAAAATACGTATTACCTTATTCCTCCCTATCGTTATGGATATGTTTCAACATTACAATTATCCAGGAATCATTATTAGCTCGTCTACGGGGTACCCGCAGGTATATTTTTTTAACTAATAATATTCGTACGGAAACTACTCATTTGCGAATAAGACGCATTAAGTTTTCTATTGTTATAATTATTTAATTTAATTAATCTTTATTGCACAATGTAAGTACATAAGGCGGACTTATTGCCGCAGGGCATACTCTACCAGTCAACCTTAAGGTAGTGGGACATGATAGTGAAGGTGCAATTTAAAAAACCTTTAAGAGAGCAATTATAAAAAACGGTTAAATATTTACATACATATTGTGTCATAGCCAAATATATACTTAAGACATTTATTCAGAAAAGTATACTAAACTTAAGTAATAATATAAATATCTATAATACCTATACATAAACATAAATAATATATATATATAATGTATATATATATTATTTATGAAGAACACGCAAGATGTGTTAAAACGATGGAGCGAGTATTATGGGGAAATGTATGATTATGCTCACAACCCTGACGCCGGAGTTGCTGACTTGACGGTGCCGGCTTGTGAGGATATAACAATAGATGAGATTGTAAGGGCGATACGAAGTTTGAAATGTGGTAAGGCTGCGGGTATTGATCAGGTTTCTGCCGAAATGATCAAATATGGTGGTGCTGCCCTTTGCGATTCTTTCTGGGTGTTGTGCAACCTTTGCTGGAGGTCCGGAAGAATCCCAAAGGATTGGCGGTGTGCGGTCATCGTGCCTTTGTATAAAGGCAAAGGTTCACGTATGGACTGCACCAGCTATCGAGCAATCAGTTTGATCAGTTTGGCAGCTAAGGTGTATGGGAAAGTCTTAGAAAGAAGAATGAAAGAGAAGTCCGACGGGTTGTTGTGGGATGCACAGGGTGGTTTCAGAACTGGAAGAGGATGTATGGATCAAGTTTTCTCCCTCCGCAACATCGTAGAGAAGCATCTGGCTGTGAGCCAGAAGGTTTTCTGCGGTTTTGTGGATTTGGAGAAGGCGTTTGATAGGGTATTACGAAAGGAGCTGTGGGACATTTTGCCAGAGTATGGTATTGATGGCAGTCTGCTCCGTGCAATACAGTCCACGTATGTGGGCTGTCAAGCATGTGTGCGGGTAGATGGTAACATGTCACCCTGGTTTGATGTTAACATCGGTGTCAAACAGGGTTGCGTGCTTTCGTCTAGGCTGTTTATTATATATCTGGACAAATGCCTCCAGAGGGTGAAGTTGATGGATGTGGGAGTGCGTATGGGTGACTTAGTGGTGAACTGTCTGCTTTACGCAGACGATGCGGTCATTGTTAGCTCTACACCATCTGGGCTACAAGCACTAGTCACAGTCATGAAAGAGGATTGTATGGAGAAAGGCTTACAATTGAATGTGGATAAAACTAAAGTATTAGTATTTGAAAGAGATGAACAGAGAACAAATGCAAGGGTAGTAGTAGATGATGCAGTGTTAGAACAGGTTGATGAAATTGTATATCTTGGATGTGCTTTTAGCAAGGATGGTAGGTACACCACTGACATAGAAAGAAGAGTGCTTGCTGGGAATTGCGTGAATGGAGCGTTGGGTAAGCTACTAGAATCTAAACATCTCAGCCAGCGGGCTCGACTAGCCGTACATAATGCTGTACTTACTCCAACGCTTTTATATGGAAGCGAGAGCTGGGTATGCAGGAAAGAGCATGAAAGTAAGTTGAACGCGGTCGAGATGAGATCTTTGCGCAAGATCTGCGGTGTATCACTCACCGATCGCGTTCGTAATGAAGATGTAAGAAAGAGACTTTGTGTGAATGATAGTATCGGTGTAAAAATGAAAAAAGGCATGCTCCGATGGTTCGGGCATATAGAAAGAATGTCGAATGAGCGAATGACTAAACAGATATACAATGCGAATGTGGATGGTTGCAGAGGCCCAGGAAGACCAAGGCTGACCTACCATGACCAAATAGGTCGAGTTCTGTCTGATGGTGGGGTCAAAAGTCTTAGGAATCGGCGTGCATGTATGAAGAGAATGATGAAGGTAGACGAGGCACGAGAGGTTTGTCAGAACCGGGATGTCTGGCGCTCTACACTCTCTGCCTACCCCGTTAGGGACCTGGCGTGAAGATACAAAAAATGTATATATACGGCCCTGTAATTTCCGGCACAGAGGCATAAGACCTTAGGCCTCAGGAGTGGTAACGCATCTGCATTTTGACCTTGGTCTTTGTGTGGGTGTCTATAGGCTGCAGTCATCACTTAACATCAATGTGAACTGCATGCTTGTTTACCACTTCCATTACATAAAAAAAATATATATATATTTATATGATAAATACATATAAAAATGAGACAATGAACAATCAACATTAGAACAATGATTGCAAAAAATATAAAAAATTAAATATATATAAAATAACCACGCAGATGGTTTTGGTAAAAATATTTTTATTTTTTGTACACGAATGTAAATTATTATATTCTTCTTAAATGTATTTCTTCGTTCCGTCCATTGAACTGCTCCTAAAATATCTTTATCAATTTCAAGAAATGGTGATATAAATGAAGTGACAGGAAAAAAAATATACGTGGTAAAAATATCTTTAGAAAGGAGATCCGTCACTTTGTATCGGGCCTTGGTACATAATTGTACAACAATAAAACTTTAAGTCTTCAAACATTAGTTCTTATATTTATAACATATTTGACTTCGTTGACGAGTGGGTTCGTGAGATATACCAATTTAAAAAATGTAAGAATGAAGTCGTTTTTCCGCCATATTTTTATTTATTTTCGTACTAATAGGCGCTATTTTAAAATTGACTGCTTGTAGATTGCTATTATAGCTAAGAAAGTGATTTTTATAATAAATAATCACACTTGTATCCACAAATATCTATGAATGCTTTTAAATTGCGTTTCACTGTACACCGAGCACGTTTTTTGGCAAACTCCAGTCTATTTTACAAACACAAGATAAACTGAATTGAACAGAAACCTCTAGCACTACCTACGTAATCCAAATCGCAAGAGCACTCGAAAAATCCGTTTCAACAAACACAAAAACAAGCCACTCAAGCCAGTAAGTAGCCAAAAACGTCACAGAACACCAACAACAATAAACGCGCAGAAGCAAGTGAATGACGTCAATCATCAATGACGTGACTGGTGACAGACATGAGGTGACATATCAAAGCGTCAAAAAGGGATGTGTCAACTTGGGCGGCTGTCACAAAATATCGATGTTAAGAATATCGATCCATTGATCGAATGGGTCATTTAGTCCTTTGTGTTGATTTAAAACCTGAATGAATGTATTTCAATAAGTCTTCATCTGATTATTGGCACCTTAAAATGAAATCTAACGTGTACTTTCACTTATTTTTCTATTTATTACTTAACCGATTTTTTTTAAATACGAAAAAAACGTGTTAATCGATACTTTCTGATACAATAATTATATCCTGTGCCATTACATTTCGTTACATTCCTTTCTACGTCATCATAAATATCAAAAGTACAGATTTTTCAAAAACTGTTTTTAATACTTTTCCGGTGGATTTCAGTATTGTTTGTTTATTAATGTTATACTGAAAAATTTACAGGTAAATGCGCACAAATTTTATGTAAAGTATTTGTTCGTGTACAATCTATGTACCATTTTGGCTGATCTCCTTTACTAGTTAAAAACCGGTCAAGTGCATGTCGGGTCATGCGCAGTGTAGGGTTCCGTAGTTACAGAGTAAGAGATGTAATTAAAAATTAAATAATAAATATTTTCAATGGACTTGTTCGAAATTTTCGAGTAAAATACATTTGGTCGACTATAACGCGCAAACTTGCAAGGCCAAATTTAGTGTGATAGTTTTCCTTTTAATTTCGTTATATGTAGCTACTAACCCCGTAACGTTTGAATTTCTAACAATAACCGTTTAGTCTGTAGGGGGGAGGACACAAGAGTCTAACAAAAATTTGCATTTTAAAGCTTAATTAGTCACGAACAGTTAACTAAATCGAAAAATGATGTTCGTACACCCATAATATTTTTAAAGACCAATCTAACGATACCCCACACTATATGAAAATCGAAAAATAAAAAAAATATCCGCGCGTTACTAGTTCGGGAGGTTACCCCTAAAAAAATTTTTTTTTTCACGTTTTTATTCTACCACTTTGTCGGCGTGATTAAGGTGTATACTTGTGCCAAATTTCAAGTCTCTAGTACTAACAGTTTTTGCGCTAAACCGCGGACGGACAGACAGACAGACAGACAGACAGACGGACATGGCGAAACTATAAGGGTTCCTTGTTTACTACGGAACCCTAAAAATGATGAGACAATCATTATTTATTTATATAAAAACAAAAAAACAAACTCAGTTAGGCCATGGCGCCTTAATTAAAAATTTTCAGGCAAGTTTAATAAGTTCTCAAGTTTTGTGGAGATTTTTTGCGGTGTTAACGTTGAGTACCCTAGTTTGTAAAATAACTTACGGACTTTACTGAGCATCTTTTACAGTATTAAGGTCCTTTTTCACTAGAGATGTGCAATGCAGCTGTGCTGCGAAGTTGTGAAATAATCAAAATAAGATATCATGCTATTGCAAAAAATTTGGTGCTATCCAGTTACAGTATTATACCATTAGAAAGTACGGTTTAGGTTGTTTATGATTATCATGCTGTTCTGAAATATACGCTACGAAAATATGTGACCGTTTCCGATACTAAGCTAAGTAGCTGTACGAGAAATATGCGCTATGAAACGCATAAATAACTCGCATCCATAGCACGTATCCATAGCATACATCTTTCCATATAAAAACATATCTTAGCTGAATCCGTTTCCACCAATGCTAAGCCATGTGCACCAATAAAAATGATTGGTGGATATCAAACGCATCCATAGCAACGTAGCATAGCACATCTCGGGTGGAAAAGCACCCTAAAAACTTACTGATATATGAAACCCAACATAAGTCGCAAAAGATTTATACTAGGCTCCTATCGTAATGTCTTAGTTGTGATTTACAAGAGTTTGAGAGTTAGAGTACAATACTTAACCTTACCTGGTTAAGCGAGTTATTCAGCAACCGACGCCATATAAAACACAAAAAAAATGATGTTAAGTGATGACTGCAGCGTACACCCACAAAAGACAAGGTCAAAGTGCAAATGCGTTACCACTCCTGAGGCCTAAGGAGTTATGCCTCTGTGCCGGAAATTACAGGGCCGTACATTACCACCTGACCGGAACACGATAGTGCTGAACACTACCATTTAGCGGCAAGTATCTTAGGTAATGCGGTGGTGCCTACACCCGCGAGCTCCGTTATTGGAGCTCTACCACAAGATAAAATATAATAATAAAATAAATAAAAGTGAAGTGTCTAAAGGCATAATAGCGGGAAAGCCCGCTCCGAGCGTGAGATTACTCGCTCGTGATGGTGAAACCGGGGCCACACCTCTCGACAACCCCAGCCTCTCTCAACAGTGTTGTCCCCCGTCGACCATCGGGTTGGCTGTTTGGGGGGCCCACCAAGGAGAGGCGAGTCACCACCTGCCTAAAGTAGGATTCGATAATGTGAGATGTTGAATATAGGCAGGTGCCGGATCTCACTCCATAGGCCCAGACAGCTGGTCCCTCCAGTTCACCCACATAGCCCAAAGTTTGGCGAATCACTTATCTTTACAATAGTCCCATATTTTCTGCGGGGTCTGTCTGTGTCTGTATTAACTATTGATGCAGTCAGGGAGAGGTCCCGCCGAATATAACCCATTACAAAGTAGATCAAAATTCTCAAAAGGGCCTCTACGTGCTGGACCTCCCACGTTCCCGCGCAAGCCTGACAAAGGTCCGGGGTTCAAATTTGACCCCGTGCTGACGAGAGACAAAATAAATAAAAAAAAATTACATTACATCATAATTTCGTTTTGTACTGAATGATAGTTAATTCTTTTCCGCTGGACTTTGGGTACCTGTAAGATTTTTAGGCAATTATTGTACGCTCTAAAGTACAACAGGGTCTCCATATAATAAAATTAGCTTAGAGCAGTTAAGAAAATTAGATCCTTGACTAACATGGACGGCACGGTTCGTTTAGTTTATTTCATTACTTTTATGGTACCTATCATGACCAATATGTACTGCCAACGATAATTTAACAACCTAGTTTTCTAATAATAAAGAACCCCACAAGCTACGAGTAAGTTGAGATCAGTCGTCCTCTGAAACTTTTTATTTTATCAGTCATTTAGACGGTGGTAGACTGGTAGGGATATACCTAACGTGGGGTTTTGAGTATAAGCGTATTTTTAGGAGTTGGTGGAGCTTGAAAATCACATTGAGTATTATAGTTTCTCACATCTCATTATAATAATATCTATTTTTCCTTTTCAGAAAATAAAGTGATCAATGTACGAACTTAGTATATATGAATTAATATGAATTAATACCTACTATATACATAATATTATGTTAATGTCTATATGTCCTCTTAATAACTATCATAGAGTTAACAATGAAGGTCTCAGTGGTGACATCGCATCTTCTTATTGACCTCTGATTTTGATGAAATCCATAGGCTGCACTTAACATCCATGTATCTGCATGCTCGTTCGCCAACTTCGTTTCATGTAATCTGTAATTTCCGGCACAGAGGCATAACACCTTAGGCCTCAGGAGTGGTAACGCATCTGCATTTCGACCTTGGTCTTTGTGTGGGTGTCTATAGGCTGCAGTCATCACTTAATATCAATGTGAACTGCATGCTTGTTTGCCACTTCCATTACATAAAAAAACGAGGATGTCAAAGGTAACTGTTTTAATTAACACTTACCTGTTCGTCAATTACTTTGTTCACGTAAAAATAGTAAATGGAATAAAAATAAAATATAGTTCGGAACAAGCCTTACGCAGACATTAATTAACAAAGTCGAGGAAACCCGCTCGAGGCACAATGGAGTGGCGCCACCTCCTGCGGGACGTTACGCGAACTTAATGAGTTCACTACTCGTATAAATTATTAATATATCAGATTTTTTTTCGCATGAACATGTAATACGTATAAGAACTGCGCCCGGATCCGTGACTGAGCTGTAGAGCGTAGACACCGTGGCATCACTTAACTAAACGTAATTCTTATTATTTTCTGTATGTCACGAAGGGTAACTGCCTCGGTAGCCTAGTGGTAGCAGGCCACTACTACTACGCTGAGGTCCTGGGTTCGATTCCCGGGTAGGGGGTTATCAGAGATAATGGTGAAAAAGCCTTTATCTCTGGTTCTATTGGGATTTTTCCATTTTCTGGAAATTCCCCAGTACCTCAAAGTTTGGTAATGTGCCCGAAGATGTCAACAGGCTCGCCACCTGTTACATGGGCCAAAACGTAACCGGCGAATCGTGGGTGTTTGCATGTATGCTTGAATGCATGCATTTACCTCTGCCTACCCCTTCGAGGATTACAGGCGTGAAGTTACGTTTCACGAAGGGTGGAAATTAATGCTTGCATTCAAACATAAAATATGTGCAAACACCCATGATTCACCAGTAACGTTTTTTTACAGGTGGCGGGCCTCATGTCATTTCAGGACACACACGTCTGGATTTGGTACAGAGCGGACAGCGGATTCTGCATCCTCCGTACCAAATCAGCCGGGTGTAGAGGAGCCCGGCGGACATAATTAGTATTAATCAAGTCCGATGCGGACCGCTCGCGCGGGTTGGGTGGGCGGATTCCGTTCACCGTACATAATTCGGTCGTGTGTAGCGAGAGCAGATTTGGTCTGCGGATTCGGTTCGTGAAAGAAAAATCCCAGTTGCACGTGCCGCCCTTATATGTCTATATGTCATGAAGTGGCACAAAAGCATACAGTTTACATTGATGGTAAGTAATACTGTAGCAATGTGGATGCATCACCACAAGGTTATCCACATTACCACCTGAGAGGAACACGATAGTGCTGAGCACAAGCGGCAAGTACCTACCCAGATTAGAAAATGCAGTGGTACCTATGCCCGCGAGCTCTGTCACTGGGTCTGCCACCACCGGGAATCCAATCTAGAATAGCAGTAGTGGTTTGCTACCGCCATAAAACCACAGCTTTCTGCTCTCGCTGCTAAAATTAGAGTATTAAACGATTTTATTTTTAAAGAAAAATGGAAAGAAAAATTTGACTTCAGGCGAGGCTCGAACTCGCGACCTACTGGGAATCTAGTCCAGCCGCTCTTCCAATTGAGCTACTGAAGCCTAACTAGCATAGTTGGTAATAGATGGCGCTGCTGCTACCATAAAGCAATGCAATAGATGTGAAGGAAAGATTTGACAAATCGGGCAGGGCTTCAGTAGCTCAATTGGAAGAGCGGCTGGACTAGATTCCCAGTAGGTCGCGAGTTCGAGCCTCGCCTGAAGTCAAATTTTTCTTTACATTTTTCTTTAAAAATAAAATATATTTAACAAGCATGTGTTAATGCGAAATAATATAAAACAATTATTAAACGATTGCCAATCCGCCTGTTACGCGCGGTGATTATGTCATATTCTCCCCTAATGACGCACAATAACATTTCGAGCGTCTTTGAGGAAGACTAAGTCCAGCAGCGGACATCTTTCGGCTGGAGTGATAACGATGATGATTTGGATGTAGGTACTGTAGACTGTCTCAAGATGAGAGCCGTCTGAGCTCACCGATTACCCTTTGAAATATACTAGTGTCTCCAGGTGAACCGCCTACGCACATTCCAATTTAAAAAACTGACTGCGTATCCGTATCCGTGTCACTGATGATGCGGTGACATTCTTGTGGTGATCGGATCAATTTAGTAATTCCTGCCTTAAATGATGATGTTTATTCTCGGAAACTATCTGAAATGTCTTAATTAAGATAAATCTACGTATTTATAGGTATCAACTATAGAAATTGTGTTGATTTATTCAATCAAATTGCATTTTGCTATGATTAAATTAATGCTGTTCCTTACCGAAATTCTGACGATAATTGAGCCTATTCAAGAAGTTAATATAGGTAATAATAGGTTTTCTTGCAGAATTATAACAATGTATAAATTATAAATTAAATAGAATATAAAATAAGGTAATATAATCGAGGGAACCCGTTCATTGCTCAGTGCAATGACCCGACTTCTCGTCCGTATTATTAAATATCTGTAGACCATTTCACCCTACGTGACTGTACTAGCGAAATCACAGCAGAACAGTGGATAGAATGGTTATAAATAATACCCAGCTACTTATTATGGTTTAGTTTTGTTACCACTAAACCTTTCTTTCGTACCTAGTGTATGAAATGAAAATGAAATATCTCTAATTTCTAGTTAGCTACACACATTGATATAATTAGCAAGTACACCCTGTGTATGTGAAAAAACCCATATTACTAGGAGGCCTGTTACCTCTGGACTACCAATCAGTTGAATGAAAGATAATATTTAGTCTGCGAATAAGTATTGAGTATTTATTTTCGATCAAGTGATAGTCTTAATAAAATAGGTAATTGATTTTTTATTATTATTATCCATTTATTTCAGATTTATCCATATCACACATTAAAAAGTAATTATATTATTAGCAATTTTATTAATCCTTCAAGGATCGTAGGGCCACCGGCGGCGAGACACAATTGAATTTCAATTGTCATATTTTTTCTCGTGTCTGGAGAGATTAATATGTTTATGTTCTATGACATAAATGCCGCAATTTAGATGGACGACTATTCTAATATCACACTTTCCTGCAAAAATTACTAAACCAATTTTAATTTTGTAACTTATTAAATTAGCAGGCTTACACCTTTATCTTATATCCATGCGCAGGAATTGTCTATAGTTGTAAAACAGCTTAAGACGCTAACAATTTTGTATCGACAGTTAATTTGCAATTCGTTGCTTTTTTTCTTACAAATTGTGTTATATTCGTATCAGTCAATAACTTATTGTTGAGTTATAACTTCAAATTTTATATTCATACACAAAAAGTGTTATATCCCTTAGTTAATTGAAGAAGTGAATTTTATTTGAAGAATGTACCAAAGCATTTAATAAAAAGATAAGCATACAATGCAAATGACTCAAGTACAACACCCTCAGTGATTGAAATCTAGATAAACATGAAAATATTTATTAATTTAAATATTATCGTACAACTTAAAAATTGTACATTCTACACTGAAATATTAAATTCAAGAAAATCTCATGAAAAATGCTTCGAAATTCTGTAGATATACCTTTCTTTATGAAAATATATGCAGAAATGTCGCACTTAGAAACACAATTTATATGGCATATTCAAATGTCACGAATTTGAATATTAACTATATCACAGCATAAGCGAGGCTATTAATATATTCTTTAGACTGTAGCTTTATCATGAAAGAAAAATACTTTTTACAAAAACAAAATTTAGATAACCCATTCTTTTATCGGCGTCAAATTCCTAATCAAATCCAGGCAGACCAAGACTGACCTACCATGACCAAATAGGTCGAGTTATGTGGGGTCTAAAGTCTTAGGAATCGGCGTGCATGTATGAAGAGAATGATGAAGGTAGACGAGGCACGAGAGGTTTGTCAGGACCGGGATATCTGGCGCTCTACACTCTCTGCCTACCCCGTTAGGGACCTGGCATGAAAATACAAACATACATAAATCTACATTAATCATGTCATTCAGAGCTTAACTATTTACTTCAATATTACTAACATTACGCTTCATCTCTCAAACGATACACTTAATCTTACGCCTACGAAATTCTTGAACTCAGTACTCAACAAAACTTTTCTTCTAAATGTTAATCTATATGACTAACATTTAGGACCAAACTTCTATTTAGAATGTTTTATTACAATTTACGTCGAATAATTAATTGGTAACATAGACTTTGATGGATCATCTCAGTGTGGAAGGTTGGATTCGAGAAGTTGTCACGGTGTAAGTTGCCTTTGATTTATTGGATGGGGAAGAGAAAGTTCTTTAGCGTTGAATAAAGATTTTTGTAAGTGTAAACGTGATTTTTATGTACAAAGGTTTCTCAGTAACCGTTTCTCAATTGAATAATTAGTGTCTATCAACACATAGTCATTCTACGTTCCTTAGACTTTGGTCTTACTTTGATATGTTCGAAATCGTTGAATTGCAAAATTGTGTAAATATAAGGCCTATATAAATCATTATTTTTTTAACAGTCGCATGTGTGAACATGCGACTGTTAAAAAATAACCATAATATAATGATCGATTGCGACTAGACGAGTCATTATCTCCCTAAGTTTTAACCAACGTTAAATTTTTTGTAATTTTTTTTTCGCAATAACACATGCGAGTGATTTTTCTTTAATTTCTAAAGTTAAATTTTTTACTCATTTTAATATGAGCATAACAGCGCGTAACCCTTTTTTTACAAAACATACCCAAAATGCAGATGCCGCACTCCTAATGTGTTTTTCTTCTAAAAATAATGAGAATCAATGCATTATCAAGTAATTCACACTATTAAATTTCACAGTGTAACTATCTAAAACTGATTTTAAATTCTCAACTCACAAAACACAATCAACCGAACTTTTCCCTCTTGTGACCTATTCATTAGTATTGCAAAATAGAACTACTCACAAAGCTTATTTTGTTTAATTAAAATTTCTCCCATGTAATTAACTGAAACCACTTACTATTCCAATTAGTTCGAGTGTATTGATATCGGAAACTAATTATGCGAAGATAAGTTAACTGGGCAGATTATTTTAATGGCGCCATTCCTACGCTTCCTAATAGCCTCGAACAGATTATGGTTGTGTTGGTCTTTGTTTGAAGGTAAACAAAATAGATTAGGGAGGGGATTTGCTGTCTGGAAGATAGTTAAGTAATTAGAATTTCATACACTTGTGGAGGAATTGAAGCCATTTGTTCCTCTGACGGGCCGTGGCATGAAGATTAATGTCGGGAAGATGTATATATAGGGGATCTCGTATGAAAACTTCGTATGTGCGATTTAGCCCTGTTATACGCCATCTTCCGTACTAGATGCACATGTATTTTTCTGAGTGTACCATCTAGTGGTGGCGCCTAAGTAGTGAATGTTACATACAGTTACAATTGTTTCCGATATCCAATACCAAGTATTACCGCCCCTAATCGCATAATAATAAAAACAAAATAAAATACGCTTACACTCACAGCTCCACATTAGGTATTAGGTATATAAACCTGTGTCATGGATGGCGTTGTACACAACACATACACAAACACCCAGACCCGAAACAAATATCTGTAGGCCATACAAATATCTGTTCTGGTGCGGGGATCGAACCCGCGACTCTTCGAATCAAACGGTGGTTTTGCACCGCTGCTGGACTAACTGGGTCGTCTAATAATATGTCTTATGTCCCCCCCTGCGGATCCAATCCTCGACTTAACAAAGCCGAGGCAGGCAGTTCTTTAAATTAATTTTGGCTGAGGGCCTAAATAATCCTAAAAAAAACTGGGCAATAATATTGGCCATGACATAGCCCAATATACAATATTTCAATAATACTATTGAAGGCAAATAGTTCTGCCGCAAGAAAACAATGACTAAAATTTCACGGTCTATAATCATTTCAGACATCCATGGAAGACATCCGCTGCTAGCTGCTAGATAAAATTCTCCAGCAAAGATTTCTACTCTCTTCTTTCCTCTGATCCATGATCCACGCAGAATAATTGATATGGTAGTAGTAGCACAGGTCAATCGTTTATTTTTCGTAAACATTTATAGAAAAGAAAAATAGATTTACCCCCTTATTCATAAACGTATTATAGCTAAAGTGTTGCTAATCTCTCCTTTGTCTTTTTCTATCCTGCACATTTGACAATGCAACTGACAAAGACAAAGCATTCTATAGCTAAAACGTATCTAATGTGGTAGAGTTCCAGTGACTGGTGGTAGAGTTCCAGTGACGGAGCTCGCGGGCGTAGGCACCACCGCGTTACCTAATATACTTGCCGCTAAATGGTAGTGTTCAGCACTATCATGTTCCGGTCAGGTGGTAATGTACGGCCCTGTAATTTCAGGCACAGAGGCATATCACCTAATGCCTCAGGAGTGGCAGCGCATCTGCATTTTGACCTCTGGTCATTGTGTGGGTGTCTATAGGCTGCAGTCATCACTTAACATCAATGTGAACTGCATGCTTGTTTGCCACTGTTATTACATAAAAAAAAATATTAAAAAAAATGTACGTTTATGAATAAGGGGGTTAGATTTTAAAGAAGCTAAGTAAATATAATTTATTAGTTTATTTTCTGGAGAGTCTAGACGGCAACTTTTTTGGTTATATACACAAAGGAGATTGTTTCTTTTGTGTAATTGTATCCACGGGTACAATTAGCCGTTCTAGATTTAATTAAGAAAATCTGTTGCATAAACTCGATGGTTTTTGTTGCAAATATATGATGATTTTATTTTAAAAATTCAGGTAATTGTATCGGTTACTACACTATCGACTACTGCTACCTTAAAATCTGGAATTGATGTCGGCCATGACAAATATCTTATAATCATATATATAAAGAAAACTACTACCTGTGCCCGCGACTTTATCCGTGATAAATTATCAATTTATGATTGTTCAGTATCTACCCAGGCGAGGTCGTGGGCGCAGCTAAATATAAAAGTAGCCTAAGTTACTCCTTATTACATAAGCTATCTGCTAGTGAAAGTCCCGTTAAAATCGGTATGGCCGTTCCCAAGATTAGCTCCGCCAAACAGACAGACAGACAAAAATGATAAAAAATGTTGTTTTGGTAAATGTACCGTGTATACATACATTTGCATTTAGTAAAAAGCGGTTATTTCTATATTACAAACAGACATTCCAATTTTATTTATTTGTATAGATTACTAGCTGACCCGCCAAACTTCGTATTGCCTCACAATGAAATAATGTGTCAAAGGTTTGATAGATACGGACTATTTATTTATTATGCAAGGAAAAATGAAATTGTGGTTTTTACTATTTTCCTTCAATTTCCTAATATTTTATTTTACCTTTTAAACCTTTCCTGGTCTTTCAAAAATAATTCATGACCAAAATTAGCCAAATCCATCCAGGCGTTCTCGAGTTTTAGCGAGATTAACGAACAGTTATTGATTTATATATATAGAAACCTGGGGACTTAAGTCTGTTAGGTTTTTACGGCGTTCGCCTTAGAAAATGATTAACAAATAGAGGAGGTGTAACAATAGCAACATGGTGATAGGTACATGAAAATTATGTATGTATGTATGTATCTTCACGCCAGGTCCCTAACGGGGTAGGCAGAGAGTGTAGAGCGCCAGACATCCCGGTTCTGACAAACCTCTCGTGCCTCGTCTACCTTCATCATTCTCTTCATACATGCACGCCGATTCCTAAGACTTTTGACCCCACCATCAGACAGAACTCGACCTATTTGGTCATGGTAGGTCAGCCTTGGTCTTCCTGGGCCTCTGCAACCATCCACATTCGCATTGTATATCTGTAAAATTGAGTACATGAAAATTGAAGCGAGGAAATTCGCAAATTCCACGGAATGTTCATCCTAACGCCGAGTCAGCATTTTGCAACACAGGTGCGAATTGCAAATACAATTTGTACATTTTCAACGTTACGACCTATCGTCAGGCTTCAGCCATTGATCATAATAGTTCCTGAGCTGGAATTGGAGCACATGCTGAACTTCACAAATGTGGTTGATCTTATGACGTTGTGACTCTTATGAGTGATTGTATGTCAATTGTACTTGGTTGACTGCTGGTTGATTATTACTCGTATAGTTAAAACTACATTATTTAGGCTTTTCGATGGGATAAATTAAATCTTATCAACGAAATATTATTAAGTCACGAAAATTAACTAAATCGAAAAATGATATTTCACACCTCTAACATTTTTCAAAGACCTACGATGCGGACCAACGATATCCTACCCTAAATAGAAAACGAAAAAAATATATATCCACGCGTTACATGTAAGAGAGGTACCCTAAATATTTTTTTGTCATGTTTTTTGTCTACCACTTTGTCGGCGTGATTAAGGTGTTTACTTGTGCAAAATGTCAAGTACCCAATAGATTTTGCGATAAACCGCGGACGGACAGACAGACGGATATGGCGAATCTATAAGGGTTCCTTGTTTACTTCGGAACCCTAAAAACGGAAAACATACTTTGTATTATCTGAAACTTGATACACAATGAACAACTGTTGTGCTACGCCACTGTAGCTCGTAGCACAGCTACAGGAGTTCGTAGCAAAGAGCCGCCGCGTTCGGATTAACATAAGCTTTGGTGGAAACGTTCATGTAACCCGTTGAACAGTTAATCTTCGCGAACTGGTTGGCAACTTGGTGATTTAGATAGAGAGCGACTGTTATTTTTATTTTACTGTTTATTTATAAAACAGGTGCTTTAGCCGAAAAGTGAAATAGTGTTGTTTTAGTTTTGTGTTTATTTATGTGTTTATTTAGTAAGGTTATGTTGTTTTAGTTACTTTTAAGAGAAGGAATTGAATGTATTTATTATTAATTGTGTAAATCTGCCATATACCTCAAAAAAGGAAAAGTTTTTTGGGGTTGGCAAACAAGCAGTTTACATAGACGTAAATTGATGACTGCAGTCTATAAAAAACTGCACAGAAACCAGAAGTCAAAATGCAGATGTGTTGCCACCCCTGAGACCTTAGTCTTTATGCCTCCATTCTAGTTTACGAGGCCATATAAAAATGTTTAATGGTTTAAAAAGGCATAGTCTATCCGCGGTACGTTGTGATAATGTTTTGTGTTACCGGTGGAGCAATCAGTGAACATAGAAAAAAAAGAATAATATATACGTCACGATCGTAGGACTTCTTGCAAAAAAAATTGCCGTCAAGTAGTTTAATGAGTAACGCCCAAATGTCTCAAATAAAACTTGTGAATTCAAATCCGACCTGAAAACATTTATCTTTTTTAAAAATAAAAAAGAATAAATATATATCGCTGATATTTATAGAACAATATATATTTATCGTTTTAATTTGTAAACTGTATTAAAAGTCAAAGCCACCCAGTGATTCCCTATATGGGTTTTAAGATCTCCAAATCCAGTCCGAAATAATTTACTTTAAAAAAAATATACAAATAGTAATCTAAATATATAATAAAACAGTATAATCCGCGTGTCTGTACATTGTATATATTTACGAAAAACCAATTGGGGGCGATGTTAAAATAGTATTAGAACACTTTTCAATGATTTTTAAATTTTTTGTCTGTCTGTTTGTCCCTTTGTCCAGGCTAATCTCCGAAGATACTAGACGGATTTGAATGAAACTTTTTACTGCAGGAAAATCACTAATTCCCACGGGAATCTCTACATTTAATTTCATTTTCCTATACAAGTAGTCCGTATCTATCAACACATTATCTTATTGTGAGGCAATACGAAGTTTGCCGGGTCAGCTAATATGACATATTATAATTTAAGGGAAAGCCTCGAAAAAAAAAATACATTAAGTAACATTATACCAAAAAAATTTTCTTTGTACCGACATTACAGAAAAGTTTCACTTCTAGCTTAGCATTGTGAATCTTGATTTTATATGTAAATTTTACTCCTGTTTCACGTTTTGGCAATGGCGCTCCGAAACTTTCTCTTTACGACTCGTGCCTTTTGGCAAGTCTTTGAACAATTCACGATGAGCTAAGTACTGGAATTATGCACTATTGCACCGTACTCCACTTGATAAACAGTTGTTACGGATACAGAATTGTAGCGTATATTCCTAATTCACAAAGAACAATGGCGAACTCCCATACATGTTTTTATGTCAGTGAAATACTCACCGTCTTCAGCTCAAAAATATTGCTTATTATTCAACATCAATTCCTGAGTTGCGTGATTTATAGTTTATTCGTTAAAACGGCAAGGAAAAAATGATAAATAGGTTTTAAAGTTTTATAGGTTTTGTTACTGATATCAAGTTGTGAAGCAAAATTGATCTCTTTCGGAAAAATCGGCTGCTTCCAACAATCATACACAAGAAGAGCAATATCTATTAGTCTACAAACAGTCCTAAAATTCTAAAAAATCCTAAATAATCGAAGAAAACACCACATACAAAACAATACATCGCAAAAAGTGACAGAATCTGACAGATAACACTAGCACTGAATGACAGACAGCGGACGGATTAAAAATGAATCGATATCGATTATATATCAATCACATTGATTAAATTGAATTTAATGTCAAACTGCAGACCTCATATTCAGGAATGATTATGATTGGTTTAATCTAGTTATATCGGACGAGTAGTAATAGTATATAGAAATAAAATTACTTTTTTGGTATCTGTTATAGTATACTCAATATATAGCAATACTAGCTGTTGCCCGCGGCTTCGCCCGCGTTGAAATTTTTTCCGAATTTTCTTTGCTATAAACCTCACGGAGCCCGAGACCTTTCCAACGAATGCAAAACCGTGGAAATCGGTTCGTGCGTTCTGGAGTTATAGCGTCAGGGAGGAAAACTCGACTTATTTTTATATTATAGATGTTCATATACAACATTGATTTTGGAATCGATATTTCGCATAAATAACGTTCAATTAAATTCTTTTTATTTTTGTTTTTTAACCTAGCCTTTATGAAATTACATAATTTGTTCAAAAAACGTAGAAAGATATTTAAATACGATCTGTGCAAATGGTTTATAAGGACGCTCCAATTTTTTACACATAAATTTTCGCCATTGTTCTTTGACAATTAAGAATATGTTACAATTCTGTATCCATAACTTACATGAGTTATGTTATTATGTTATGGATAGAGAATTGTAGCAGTAAATTACAAGACTCCATTATTTTGGCCAAGACGTGTAATGTTGTTTTACTGGTGGTAGAGTTCCAGAGGCGAAGCTCGGGGGCGTAGGCACCACCGCATTACCTAATATACTTGCCGCTTAATGGCAGTGTTCAGCACTATCGTATTCCGGTCAGGTGGTAATGTACGGCCCTGTAATTTCTGGCACAGATTCATAACACCGTAGGCCTCAGGAGTGGTAACGCATCTGCATTTTGATCTTGATCTTTGTGTGGGTGTCTATAGGCTGCAGTCATAACGTAACAGCAATGTGAACTGCAAGCTTGTTTACCACTTCCATTACATAAAAAAAACAAAAAAAAAAATTCACTGATTATCAAGTCTGCATTGCTCAATGTGAAGATACCTGTATAGTTAATCATGATAATGCAAACCGAGATCATAAAAATGTATTCACCATTATCATCATCACTCCGATCGAAAAGCGTGTACTGTTGGACGAAGTCTTCTCCAAAAATGCTCCAACCAGTGTTTTGCGCAGTTAGGGGAGAATGTGAGATGGCGATTTACTCTTTATAGAGTACCAGTGACCGAGTGCGATGGCGTGCACCGCATTACATAATCTATCTTTTATTATTTGGCGGACACTTCAGCCCAACTGATTTCTGATTGTGTGGTAAACTGACGATATACATGTGGGGTGTCTATTGATAGTTTTACTGTTCTAAATGATATTGAAGGTTCAAAACCAATTTTTCCTCGAAGTCAATCGTTTGAAAAATAAATACCTCATCTCTTTCTTTTAAACATCTTTTAAACAAACAAAGCGATTTTTTTTTAAATATGTGCTATAGTTATCTTTAAAATACAGTCTACGAAATCCATTTTGAACGGGATATTAGATGACAGTTTTTGAGGTATAATAATATTATATTTTCTTAAAATGGACATATACGAGTATGAAGGACAAATTTGCATTAAGGGTTTTGAAAAACAGTAATTATTTGCTGCCTCGGTAGCCTAGTGGTAGCAGGCCGCTTCTACTACACTGAAGTCCTGGGTTCGTTTCCCGGGTATGGGGTTATCTGAGATAATGGTGTAAAGTCTTTTACTTTGGTTCTATTGGGATTTTCCATTTTCTGAAAATTTCTTAGTACTTCGAAGTTTGGTAATATGCCCGGAGGTGTCAACACCTGATACATGGGCCAAAATATAACCGGCAAATCGTGGGTGTTTACATGTAATTATGAATGCATACATTTGCGTGAAGTTGCGTTGCGTTTAGAAAGATGATAGTCGTGATAATTCAGTCCACCATTACTTTCTAATACAGAAGAGAACCCTTCATGGGCGAGTCTGATTCGTATTTAGCCGCTTTTTTAATTGTATATAGAGGATAAATTTTGAGACAATATTTTGGTCTATTTCACCGGCTAAAGGGCAAGCGAAAATGGTATATAGCAATAATATTTAAACAACCTATGGGTGATTTTGGCTGGGAGGGTAAAACATGCGCTTAAGAAGGTACAACTGTCGCTCCATTCATCCCTAGGTGCAGCATGACTCGATAACATAGAGTATTATAGTATTTATGGGCGACTTTACTCAATTAATAGCGAGGTAGATCTCCAGCTTTTACCCAGATTTTTTTTTAGCCTGTTTCCTCTTTTCCTCTTGGGGATGGAATTTCCTGAAATCCTGAAATATGTGTTTAATTAGTTTCAAGTTAAATCGCATGAAATTGTTTTTATTTGTATACAAGCATTACTCCTTTGGGAAAGAAATAAAAAAAAAACTGTTTTAACATTGGAGGACTCTACGTCAAAAAGGGGAAATATTATCATAATTCCACATTTCAGTAGGTTCGGCTGTACGTTGATGAGTCAATTATTAACTTTTTTATTTTATTTGGCATAGATATATGAACTACCATGTTTAATATTTAAAAGATAGGTATTTTTTTTTTAAACTTGACGGAGTGCTGTTGTCGGAATTCAAGGATGTATTTTTGAAGAATCAGAATCGGAAAGGAGATGTTGCAAAAATGTATGGACCTCCGGCCATGTATTGTACACAATATCATTAACAGGCAAAATCAATATAAAAACGTTTTTTAAACAGCATATTTTCACTTATTTAGCTTTGTTTGCAGTTACAAAATATTATTTGCAGTTAGAATTTCAACTCAAACCAACATGGCGAATATGGGCGAACATGGCGGGCGATGTCATTTTGTCATTTTCATTTTTTTATTGTTTTTTGATTATATAGTACTCGGAGCAAAAAGTAATATTTTCAAAATACTATCGAAATCGATTTCATGTGTTAATACTAAGAACGTAAACTAATCGATTTCCAATTTAAAGAAGCGTCGGCTGTATCGCCGCCATGTTGAATATGGTTGAAAATGATAAAATCGTTTGAATTAAATTTGGTAGTAACTCTAAAATATATTCTTGAATAAATTCATTGTATTTTTTTAGATTCTTCTTTAATTTACCCATTTTTTGAGGACGTGTACGAACTAGAGCCGAGTTCGCAACATCTCCTTTATTTAATAATTTAGGATGACAAGCACCACTTATGAAACGATTATTTACATAAGGTAAATACTAAATTTACCTTAAATAATTGAGACATAGTTCAGTAGGTAGTTCTCTTCAGAAATCGGTCTGTAAATGCGTGTTATATTATTCCCATTACAAACAACGAGATAACCGCGATTCAGAGCACCATGACGTCAGCCACAATAAATCAGAAAATAACCGGGTGAACGCATCCCCGCAACAAATGGAATTAAACAATTATTCAAATGACGATTGCTGAAATGAGAATGATATGCAAATCGTGAAAGTGTTCAGCCATGCCCGTTTCGCAAATACCGCGATAATTGTTTCACTACCTGCATATGTTACTACCTTGTACAGGCATCATTAAACTACCATTGTATGTTAACATAGTTTCAATCGTTTATTTGATTGCATATTAATTTGGCGTGTGTCGACTTTAATTTTTTTTCGTTTGCTGACTGGGAATGATCCTGTTGTTTTTACCAAACTCCTCCTGCTTAAGTCATGAGTTCGATTCCCGCAGCTGGTAATTATGTTGGGTTTTTGCGATTAAAAATATAGTGATGCCAGTTTTCTGGGCACATTGGCACATAAGAAAAACGATGCTGAGTTCATTCACATGTCGTTTTGTAATTATATATTTAAAAATACAATTATTGTGTATGTTTCTGTGTATAGCATGCAAATTTGTATGTGATTGTTCTGCCTTTGTGTGAAAATATAGACATAAACTTGTTTGCTAGTATTGTGAACGTTATTTTATAGCAATAATTCTCAAACGAAAAGAAGCAAGCGTTCTAAATTCTAACATTTAATAAAAAAAAACTTTTTTTTTGAGCTCCATGTATAAGAAGGATAGTATATGGACCTCAAAAAAACTACATAGGTCATAAAAAAACATATTTCTGTGAAACAATGTGGAACATAAAGTAATGTGGTCGTTGTGCAAATGGATTATTAAATGCATGTAAACAACCCACACAAGTGGTGGAGTAAGCTCCAGGCCTCCCCCCAATAGGGGGAGTGACTCGTGCCCAGCAGTAAGACGTATAATGGGTTGCCATTTTTATTATTATAAACAACCCACCCTTCACAAAGTATCGTACTGACTTTAAATCAACATGCTTACTATTAACCTAAGTTTACTTACAGTCCATGGAAAACAGCGAACCCGTAAGGTATTTCTTATATATAAAATTCTCGTGTCACAATGTTTGTCTTCGTACTCCTCCGAAACGGCTTTACCGATTTTAAGCAAATTTTGCATGCATATTCAGTAGGTCTGAGAATCGGCTAACATCTATTTTTCATAACATTTTTTGACATTTTTTTTAAAATTTTCTAGGGCGATACGAAGTGTGCCGGGACAGCTAGTATGATATAAATTTCCTCAACACGTACATTGAAGAATGAGGGATGACGCGTGCGAACCATAAGAGGATTTTTTATCATCGCCATCATATCTACGCCACTTGGGGACCAGATTGCACTGCTCTCGAAGGCGGCCGCGAAATATGAGTGGAAATGGCCGCGTTAAGTGGATAGTCTCCTTGAAACAAGTCTAAACGTCAAACAAAATTCCATTTCTGTTATGAGACATGTAGTTTTAATATTATTGCACTATGATATTATTACATATTCTCTGCTATGGTCGAGATTGTGTAAATAGAAAGGTAATTTATCACGTTAATTTAACTCACTTTTTAAATCTATGACATAATATCTGTCTAAAAGTTAATTAATCCAATGATTAAATTCCTTAATCTTTCGATTGAAGCTAAATGCCCAACCCGCAATCTCTTTATTTAAAAAACATGCATTTATCAACATCGATATTGATCGAGACTCTTTTCAGTCAATGCAAAACATGCTTGTTTTCCACTATTTCCATCAATTCTTACGGATTGTAAATAAGTACTACAGCCTATAGACATCTACACAAAAATATTTACTGTTGGTAGAGCTCCAGTGATGGAGCTCGCTGGCGTAGGCACCACCGCATTACCTTATATACTTGCCGCTAAATAGTAGTGTTCAGCACTATCGTGCTCCGGTCTGGTGGTAATGTACGGCTCTGTAATTTCCGGCACAGAGGCATAACACCTTAGGCCTCAGGAGTGGCAACGCATCTACATTTTGACCTCTGGTCAAAGTGAACTGCATGCTTGCTTGCCACTTTTATTACATAAAAAAAAACAAATGCAAGCCAAAAGAATTGCCACTCTTCTACCCTAAATCGTTTTTGTTTCTGTGATAATTATTACGGTTATTAAAACACTTAAGTGACTAGTAAAGCAACTAGCTGTGATATAATTGTTTTATATTATTTCGCATTAACACATGCTTGTGAAATATATTTATTTTTGAAGAAAAATGGAAAGAAAAATTCGACTTCAGGCGAGGCTCGAACTCGCGACCTACTGGGAATCTAGTCCAGCCGCTCTTCCAATTGAGCTACTGAAGCCCTGCCCGATTTGTCCGATGCTGCTACCATAAAGCAATGCAATAGATGTGAAGGAAAGATTTGACAAATCGGGCAGGGCTTCAGTAGCTCAATTGGAAGAGCGGCTGGACTAGATTCCCAGTAGGTCGCGAGTTCGAGCCTCGCCTGAAGTCAAATTTTTCTTTCCATTTTTCTTTAAAAATAAATATATCTGTGATATAAATTTCCGTAAGACGTGCATTCAAGTATTAGAGACTGGGTGAGCGTTCCACACAAGGAAGTAATATCACTTCTATCATATCTGTGCCACTTAATACCAGATTGCACTGCTCTCGGAGGCGGCCGCGAAATGTGAGTGGAAATGGCCGCGTTAAGTGGATAGTCTCACTTGAAACATGTTTAAATGTCATATGAAATTCCATTTCTGTTATGAGATATGTAAATTGAAAATTGCGTTAAGATTTATTATTGCTTATAAAGCTAGTGGTATGTAAAGATTTTTGACGATTATATCGATCTAATAATTAGAATATGTACATAACCAATTTATTGACTTATTTATTTTAAGATAGTTTGTTTAAGGTTTTTGAATAATTAGAGTAGAGTCTGTAACTATTAGGTTTAGTTATTTCTATAAATGATATCCTTCATAATATAAGTGAGCCTTAAACAATAAAGACAATAATAATATATAAAATAAAGTTCAAAGGTCTATATAAATGTTTACTACCAATGTAAGTTAATTAAGCTTCGTAGCTATTATAGCCTACTGGTCGTAGATAATTATAGCTACCTGGACAGTGTAGGAACCGCTGTGTGTACTATTTATCAATACTATAGTATTCCGTTTAAGTTTAACATGTTTTTTTTTGCCTTTTGCCTTCTTTGATTAACCAGGTCGTCATATAAACTTCAAATACCTATTTGAAGTTTATATGACCCGGTTAGTCCAGCGGTGTGAGATGTCCGTTTGATTCGAAGGGTCGCGGGTTCGATCCCCGCACCGGGACAAATATTTGTATGGCCTACAGATATTTGTTTCGGGTCTGGGTGTTTGTGTATGTGTACAACAGCACCCACGACACAGATTTATACCTATTGTGGGGCTGTGAGTGTAAGCGTATTTTATTTTTATTTTATTTTATATATCTGGGGAGTATTGACATGATCCTTGATGAGGTAGATAATATATCCTGTTGCGTAAAAGAAGAAAATTTAAACAGACGCTTTAAATTTTCGTCTTATTATAAGAAAGTATATTTTTGATGCAATATTCTGAATATTGCTAACTAAAACTACACTACGTAAAACCTCTAAAATATAATAATCCTTTGTAAAATACCGGTAAAATAAAAAGGTCCTAGATCAAATTCTTTTGCAACGACCTTACAGGAAGGCTAGCGAGAATTCAATCAATATTATTTGCGATCCACAGCTCCCCCGTACATTCTTCAATATAATGGTGACCATTAAGTTCAGGCAGATATGGTCCTTCGGTGTAAGCAAGATCGATTTTCCTTGTGACCTGCTAATACCTTCCCAAAAGCGTTGACGTAGCATTGTAGCTCATATCATTTTCCTCAATACAATAGCAGGATATTTTTCCCCTCTCTTTTGAACTCTTTCTATTAATGTTATTGTACTACATTATTTTGTCATTGCCGAGAAATTGACCCAGTGTTTCACTCGTTGATATAAAATTTTGACAACCCGGTTAGTCCAGCGGTGTGAGATGACCGTTTGATTCGAAGGGTCACGGGTTTGATCCCCGCACCGGGACAAATATTTGTGTGGCCTACAGATATTTGTTTCGGGTTTGGGTGTTTGTGTATGTGTTGTATGTGTACAACGTCACCCACGACACAGGTTTATACCTAATGTGGGGCTGAGAGTGTAAGCCTATTTTATTTATTTATTTAATTCTGAGGTCTACTCTTTCAGTTTAATTATTATTATATTTCATTAATTAAGTAACACAGACTCATTTTGTTGTACTTAGAATATGTTAGTTCAGATCAATCATAATTATCAAATCAAATTTACATAATCAACAAATTAAATTAAATTTACAAACATTTTACACAAGGGTTGGGACTAGTGCTTTTAACACAAGTTATTCTTAATAACTTAGCAAAAGTGCTAGTTGCGACAAACATAATATTATGAAATCATATTACTAATAAGGATTCCTCACAAATGTACTACTGTGTTCTTCATTTTATTGTAATTTGTTATATGCAAATAAACTTATATTATTATTATAGCATATTTGTCATAAAATTATTAAAGAGGCTATGTTTATCAAATAACGTCGTTGACAAATATACCATTTTTCTAAAATTGCAAATATTTTAGTCCCTAACCTCCAAACTAATTAATAAGCTAGCTACAAAGTAGTTAATTAGTGCTTTGTCTTTGTGAAAAATGACAGAAGATAAAACACTGACTAACTAATCGTTTGATTAGTTAATCATAGCTCAAAGCATTGATTAACTAATGTTTTGCAAAAGCTGCGCTTATAAATGAAAAGATAAGATATTTTCTGCGATTTTGACGGTAAAACTAGCTTCTTCATAACGATGTTTCAAATAAAATATGCACGGTAGTCAGAAAGGATTTAAACTATAAGAAAGAAAATTCATTAAATCTAATAATGAGCTAATTATATTCGAACGAAGGTTTATTTTTTAAATATAGTGCTATGTATACTAAAGTATACTTTTTATGTCATGAAATGTCAAACAAGCATATAGTTCACATTGATGGCAACTGCAAACTATGGCCTTTAAGCATCTACCCAAAAAAAAAGATTAATGCAGATAAAAATAAAACACTCACAGATCCACAGTAGGCATAAACCTGTGTCGTGAGTGCCGTTGTACACATACAACACATACACAAACACCCAGACCCGAAACAAATATCTGTAGGCCATACAAATATTTGTCCCGGTGCGGCGATCGAACCCGCGACCCTTCGAATCAAACGGTCATCTCACACCGCTGGACTAACCGGGACCCCGCAACTTCTGAGGGCTAAATTGTTATGTCTCCGTGTCGGAAATAACAGAGCCATACATTACCAACTGATCGGAACACGATAGCGCTAGACATTACATTTTAGCGGCAAGCAGATTAAGTAATACGGTGATACCTACGCCCACGAGCTCCGTCGCTGGATCTGCCACTAGTAACACGTGCGCTATTTATACAACAAAGCGCAAATGTGTGGAGCGAGTTATATGTAAATATAATCGTTATACTAATAAATCCTTTACCTTCACTCAAAAGCAGACATTCGCACAATCAGATAAATGGGTCGCCAACATTGTTAACGGTATACGAAGTCCATTTTCGTAATAGCACATCCTTCATCCCAAAGGGTCTTGAAGGTTATCTGAACATTGACGGGTACGTATTGCGATTAGATGCCCACCAAACAAATTGTGTTTATACGTTCTATTTCAAAGGATACCGTCGCTTTGAATATTGTTGTTATTCCTATTATACTTTGGCATAATTCGTTTTGCATACATTTCTTTGTCATATTATTTGTTTGGCATAACGTTTATTTAATTTGTCATTGATAGTTATAATTTCCCTTTGGCCTAATTTCTATTAGTCTAATTTTAAGTCTCAATTAAAATACGATTTTTTGCAACCCAATATGGACACAGATGGGAATGAGGAACATAATGGGAACCGTGGGCGCCCCTAACTTTACCAGGTTAGGTCAAACGGTGTTCTTTGGGTGTTAGGTTTTTTTTTGCTGACAGTACAAGTTACACTAAAAGTAAATAGGCCAAAGGAAAATTATGACAAAGAAATGTAGTGATTGAAGTTGGGAGACGTGAAAAATATGAACAACTCTGATTGAGTAAATATACTCCTGAACCTTTATGGATTCTCATGACAAACACAGAGTTTTATTTATAAAAAAAGGAAAAGAAAAGAATTTTTTTTTTCCGGGACATTCACTCCAAGGCAATGCAATAAAATGTGAAGAAAATTCGACAGTCGGATGTGGACTTCGGTTACTCAATTAGGAGAGCAACTGTACTAGTGACCTCAGTAGTTGTGGGTTCAAGTCCTGCCCAAGGTCAAATTTTTCTTTCCATTTTTCGTTTAAATATTTCACTAGCATGCAAAATATACAATAAAATAAAACAAACTCTGAGTTTTAATTCCGTTTGATCAAAATTAAGTGTTTATTTTCATACATCAGCATCATCATCATCATCTTCGTGTAGCCGAAAGACGTCCACTGCTGGACAAAAGCCTTCCCCAAAGATGATTACAATAGTTTTGTGTATTATTAGGGGAAAGTATGCCACATTCTCCTCATTATTTTCTTACAATGTTATGAGTATTGCGATTTTAATAAAAAATAAGATTACCGTTAGAATAATATTATGATGGATAAGAAGTCACAAGAAACCCTCATCAACGTCTTAACGTTTCATTCAAATATTTTTCGAATATTTTTCCTTTTCCGTTTAAATAAATTCTATGACCTTGGATTTTCAATAAATATTATTGATTCAGAGCCACCCTTCATTTGAACATGTTTTTTGGCATCAAAAGAAAAAAATGAACCCTTAGAAGATCACGCGTGCATCTGTCTGTCCGTCTATATATATAAATGCGTTCTTGATTGCCAAGACAAACCGAGAGATGTCAACATGGAAAACAATGAAAATATAAACAAAAAGTATCATTGAAATGAAGGCTTAATAGAATTGATACTAGTTATAGGTTTAAGATCCCACTGCAGAATCATTTCGTTCATCCAGATATGCTGCAAACCTGATTTTTACGCATATTAATAATCAAGAGAATATATATCCACTAGGTTGCCTATCAAAATTTATATTTTTTTTTTTGGGAAAGAATTTTTTTTACTGTTTTTTCTATAAAATATCGTCCACTTCACGGCAATATACATAAAAACTCTGAAAAATCACGGCTGCCGTTGCGCACTTGGCCACCCCTACATATTTTTCTTCCACCCCGATAACTTTTTACAGCCATAATGTACATGTATTATTTATATATCAAATTAAATCATTTTTTTTAATAATGATATACTGGAGCCAAATCAAATCAACCGCAAATAAAAGTTACTGGCTGTTAAATATAAAATAATTTAATTAAAAACACTTTCGGCCATATTTTGATAGGCAACCTAGTGGATATATTCTCTAGATTGTAAATATGCGTAAAAATTAGGTTTGCAGCATATCTGGATGAACGAAATGATTCTGCAGTGGGATCCTATCCTATAGCCTAACACTAGACACCGAAGCGACCTTGCCTCATTAATCTAGTGATGACAAAAGAAATGGTCGATACGATCAGAGTTAGATACACAGACACACGTATTGTTACTTACCATTAGCAAGATTGATACAACAATATTTGTCACGTAATATTATAAGAATGCAAAGATAAACAAAAATGTCATTTGTCAATTATGAGACTTAATGGATTTATTACCTTTTTTCACCTCTCAGACTACAGAAATATCAAATACCTACTACCAGTCTTTGTTACGTGAAAATATCCAATTTTTTTAAACGTAATTTGCCACTTCAATTACGTTAAAAAAAATTGGATATTTTAGATTTTAACAAGCATACAGCTTACATTGATGTTATGTGATGACTGCAGCCTATAGACACCCACACAAAGAGTAAGGTCGAAATGCAGATGCGTTACCACTCTTTTATTTAGGCCTAAGGTGTTATGCCTCTGTGCCGGAAATCACAGGGCCGTACATTACCACCTGACCGGAACATGATAGTGCTGAACACTACCATTTAGGGTCAAGTTTAATAGATAATGCGGTGGTGCTTACCCCGCAAGCTCCGTCACTGGAGCTCTACCACCAGTGAACCAACAATATTTATCACGCGATAATCACGGTTACTGATTCATAAGCATTTGGATCTGTTGCATTACTTAGTTGTATCTACTTTGTTTATATGTTAACATATTAAAAAATTAACTAAATAAACTTAAAATGCGTAAAATATAAAGTGTAAATGCCTAGCCAATCGCTAGGCATTTACACATTATATTTTTACCTCACAAGTAGCATAAGGAGCCAAAAGATATTGTAGACTAGTCACAGTTACGTAGATATGTCCAATATTGGGTGAATTACAAAAAAAATCCAACTCCCATCAGAAGTTTCCAAAGTCTTTAATACTGGACATCGAAAGATTAGCAAGATTCCCTTTTACAACGTAATATGTAATTTTGCAATGATGGACTGGACAAGATGGGGGTGTTTGTGAACCGCTCGCAAATTGCTTTTGCGCTTCCTTGTTGCTTTCTTTATTTCCTCGACATGATTGAGGACTCATTTTTATGACGTCTCCGATGTTTGTGACTGAAAAACTGCTATTATCATCACTTTTACTGATGGTATAGTTTAATCCTGGGTTGCACCACCATATTTGTTAAAGTTATTGTTACATTTCACATCCTTCTCTAACTTAAAGAAATCTGTTAAAGTTAGAGAAGGATGTGAAATGTTACAATAACGGAACCACTTATGACTCCGTTATATTGTAATAAGTTATGTACAATAGAGCCAAAAGAACTAAGGCCTTATGTTATACAGCCTATGTTTATAGCCTGCAGAATTCACTCATTATCTGTTTGCTAAATTATTTTTCAAATAAATAATTTTACACTTCGTTCTTGTTTTCTTAATTTTCCGCACAAGGCTATTATTACTACTTTTACTGGTGGTAAAGTTCCAGTAAGCAAGCTCAGAAACGTAGGCACTGGCGTAGTGTCTACCATCATAGTATTCAGGTTGGTTTGTAATAACTATCACACAGACATAATATACGAAGGTCTCAGGTGGCAATTAAACTGCATTTTGACTTCTGGTCTTTGTGTGGGTGTCTTTAGGCTGCAGTCATCACTTAACATCAATGTTTTTTTTTTTATGTAATAAAAGTGCCAAACAAGCATGCAGTTCACATTGATGTTAAGTGATGACTGCAACCTATAGACACCCACACAATGACCAGAAGTCAAAATGCAGATGCGCTGCCACTCCTGAGGCCTAAGGTGTTATGGCCTCTGTGCCTGAAATTACAGGGCCGTACATTACCACCTGACCGGAACACGATAGTGCTGAACACTACCATTTAGCGGCAAGTATATTAGGTATAGCGGTGGTGTCTACGCCCGGGAGCTCCGTCACTGGAGCTCTACCACCAGTAAAACCATGTGAACTGCATGCTTGTTTGCCACCTTCATTATATAAAAAAGAAAAAAAAAACATCAAAAAAACCGGGTGTTTTCATCACTACTTTCGCTCAAACATAAATGTTTGCGTAACGATCAATCTAGAAACTTTTTTTGTCGAAATAATTCATCTTCTTTTAATTACAGACCCAACGATTTTATGGTAACAGCAAATTAAGGTTCGCGAGATGAGAAAATTTTGCTTAATTTTACTTCGTACTTCAATTTTCGGAGCACGAAAATATTGGATACTTTTACATATTTCAATATAATTTTATTTTCATTCAATTGCGTTTTATCTCACAATCAATTGTTATTTTCTTTCACACGCTTATTTAGTGGTATAAGACCACGACGGCTATTTGAAAACCGTGTTTCAATCAATATCCGGGGCATAAATAATATTATTCGTTATATTTTCAGAAGTAATAATGATAGCAAAACCTGGAAAGCCACCTCATGAAGCAACGTCGTACAGACCAATTCTCTACTGCCGGTTCTTTCAAAACTATTCGAGAAACTACTTCTAAAACGATTGAAACCACTTCTGGATGCTAAAAACCTTATTCCTGAGCACCAGTTTGGATTCAGAGAAAAACACTCTACTATAGACCAAGTACATAGAATAACAAATGTCATTGAAAAATCACTAGAAGACAAGAAAGTTTGTACAACAGTATTTTTAGATGTGGCACAAGCTTTTGACAAAGTCTGGCATGAAGGTCTTATTTATAAAGTCAGAACTATGTTGCCGAAACAATTGTCTGATATATTAGAATCTTATATAACCAATAGAGCATTTAGAATGACACAAGAAAGTGATTATTCTGAACTCAAAGAAATAAAAGCTGGGGTACCACAAGGTAGTATCTTCGGTCCGGTCCTGTACCTATTATACACATGCGATATCCCAAATTTAGAGAATAATATAATTGCTACCTTCGCTGATGACACTGCTATAATGGCTACAGGTCAAAATCATGAAGAAGCAGGAGAAAAAGTTCAAGAGGCTCTTAATGTTTTAAATAACTGGATTACAAAATGCCGCATCAAGCTAAATGAAACAAAGTCGGTCCATATCGACTTTACCAACAAAACACCACATTATCGCCCGTTATATATAAATGGACAACAAATACCATATGCGAACACAGCTAAATACCTAGGTATGACGCTTGACGCTAAGTTGCGCTGGAAAGCTCACGTCAAGAAGAAGCGAGAAGAGCTATGTATTCGCTATAATAAGATGTATTGGCTTCTTGGTAGATACTCTCCGCTGTCGACACACAATAAAATATTATTGTATAAGCAAGTCCTCATGCCAGTATGGACTTATGGTATTCAGCTGTGGGGTTGTGCCAAAAAGAGCAATGTACAAATAATACAACGTTTCCAGAATAAAGTGCTCAGAGACATTGTAAATGCACCTTGGTATATACGCAATAACGATCTCCATCGGGACCTGAAAATAGATTTCATAGATAACGTTATAAGAAAATACGCCGAAGCCCATGAAAAAAGGCTTCATCATCATGTGAATATTGAGGCTATCCAGCTCCTCGACAACACAAACCTAGTGAGAAGACTTAAGAGAACTAAACCTTTTGAGTTAGTGTAGTGTTAAAACAAAATAGTGTTAGTGACTTATTTTGCATAATCACACGAACAAAGTGACCATAATAGGTGCTTAAAAATATGACAAGCAAACTATGGAATAATGCGTATTCATGCTTGCATACATGTAAATTAATATCACCATCCACTGTTTCAGGGAAAAACAAGCGTGAGGTTTTATTTTTTCATATATTAATGGAACAATCAGTAGGTGTGGCACGACGGTAATACCGCCTACAGTCTTTCACTATCTATTTCCATGACCGCAACGTAGGCTTTCCGTTTCGCCTCCGCAGCAGCAAGGTCAATTGTATTATACTACTCGAGAAATCCTTGAAATTGATGGGAGAATTGTAAATTACTAATCCGTTTTTTTTACCTTTAATTAAAGCCATTTAATAAAACTTTTCGTTCAAAATACTTTTTTTGAGTAAACATTATAAATGAGAAAGTTTCTTTGTTTGGATGATTAGATGTTTGTCCGTCAATCACGCCGAATTTACTTAACGGATTTTGATGAAATTTGACAACAGATAGGATATTAGCTGACTTAGAGTATATGATACTTTTTATCCCGAAAAAAAAAAGGTTCCTGTGGGATGCCATTGGATGATTTGATGAGTTTCCACAGGTTAATCGAAAAAGCAACCTAAATATACGAGTATATATATTAAAAAACACACAATTAAATTTTATTTAATTTTCCCATACAAATAGTCCGTATATAATAACATAGTAGTCTATGCTAAGATTTGCGTAAACGTACACGCTATTTTACATTTCAACTAGAAACAGAGCCTGAAATTCAATTTCATGTGACGTTACCTCTAAAATACTCTCTCAATCAAGATGAATCTACAAGAACACATCATTGATTGAAAACAATTTAGTAGTTTAGTTTGTAAGATGGAACAAATTTACTTCCGAATATCTTTTACAATAATAGACAGAGTTTCATCGCCCATATAATTCTAACGGTTTTTGAAAAAAAAAAAACATTATTAAAAAAATTACAAGAAAGGTACACCCAAGGAATTCGTTATAAAAATGCTTAACAATCAGTCTTTGTTCCATTTCATCCCAGTTTAAATTTTGATCCCAGCGGAGTCGAGTGATCCGCTCCAAGAAAAGACTTACAATAGGAAAGTTGGTAATTGCAGTGGGGAACGTTTCTCAGACGTAATGAGATCCCTTTATTGGCTGTCGATGTGTTCCAAAGCGAAGTGATTTTTCAGACTTTTACCTGGTATGGAATAGGGAAAATTGTTTTGTGTGTAACGAAAACTAGCTTTTTGATGTTTTAACTATAGCAATAATATACGAGGGCTATTTATTAAAAAGCTGCTGTGTAAAACCGTAAATAATAAGCTCAATTTGTAGTAGCTATAATGACTCTGGTGTTTATTTTAAAATGTGTACCTATTTAGTACTGGTACACATCTTAAAATTTAATATAGATAATATCATCAGTTTTATTCGGAATAGAAACATATTTATCTTCAAATCTGTTAAGAAATCGACAAACAAAGGCTTTCGACAGTGATGAATAGCCTATTTTGATAGCACAAACTGCTTCGATCCACCTTTTATTATCTAGCAATATACTCAAAATCAACACGACGTCGCCGATACAAATCAAAGTACTCACCAAAATTCGACGTACCCACAAATTCTAAAAAAAAAACAGCACTTTCAAAACTTCAAATCCATGCTACCATCCCTCACTCAGTGGCACAATGTTATCAAATACACAGTTAGTAGAATGAATAGAATGAACATTGTATCGGTTTATTTCATTTACAAGTACGCTCGGAGTTTTGGAGGAGCGCCTTGTGAAGCGTACGCTCCGGGCGACGAACGGCACGTCACTGACAGGGATGCTGCTGCCGCCCGTTGCTATGATACGACACCCGTTTCCACCCCCAGTAGATTGGGCCGCCGCCCCAGACGAGCGCAACCTAGTTTTACGTATACACTAGCTACTGTCTGCGTAATAGCTCTTCAGTTATTTCCTGATAAAAGCCCGTTGATATGTATTTATTGCGATACTGTTTGAGTGTTTTTTTTATTATTGATTCAGGTTTTCAGGTGGCTTTTCATTTTCATTTAATATTTACGATAAAAGTACCTGTGTACTTTGTACATTTCAATAATGTAGATAAGTATTCATCAGCATCTAATAATTAAACACGTTTCTTTTCATCAACAGTTCGATGAATAGAACTTAATAGGTATTTAAGACATAAGAAAAAGTCCATTCACTCGTTATAGAAGTTGGTAGTAACTTCTTCAATGACTGAACACATTATTTCTAGATGGCACAAAAAACCATATCTGAGGACTATTGTATAGAAATGAGGATTACTCTTTAGTCTTGGATTTGTTTGTTTGTGCCATCTACAAACAGTTCTAATGAATGACTAATAAGACAATGTTATGTCCTCGAGCCTTCGTAACTGAAATTCTGCCACCTGTCAAGTTAACGTGAAAAGTGGCCTCAACACAACCTTGAGTCTATTTTTAGTAACTAGGTAAGCAAGTAGGACATCCACGACTATAATTAAACAAAACAGCTAAGCAAGTTCATCACTATTAGCACCTAAAATGAACTTTTCATCATTTAGACTGTAAAGATAAAAATATTAATGATTTACAAATTTGATAACTATCAGAAACATTAACCATCTATTCCATTCAAAAATTGGTACATTCAAGTTATCTAAAATGGAAACACGATTATTCAAATGATTTGCATTAATGTTGTTTTATCTAATTGATCGTTTGTACATAAACCGAGTTAAACACTTTATTCATTGCATTGTGTATATTTCTGTGTATATAACTGCCTCAGTGGCGTAGTGGTAGCAGGCCACTACTATTACGCTGGAGGTCCTGGGTTCAATTCCCGGGTCGAGGGCTATCAGAGATAACGGTTTAAAATCCTTTATCTCTGGTTCTATTTCGATTTTTCCATTTTCTGGAAGTTTCCCAGTACCTCGGAGTTTGGTAATGTGCCCGGAGATGGCAACAGGTTCGCCACCTGTTACATGGGCCAAAAACGTAACCGGCGAGTCGTGGGTGTTTGCATGTATGCTTGAATGCATGCATTTACCTCTGCCTACCCCTTCGGGGATTACAGGCGTGAAGTTACGTGTATATTTCTGAACAAATATGTAATGTTTTGATATTTTTATTTAAACAGTCATTTATCATAGTTAGTTTTTTATGAATAATATTAGAGACTAGCTGTGCCCGCGACTTCGTCTACGTGAGAAAAAGTATGATTGTTCAGTGTCTACCCGGACGAAGTCGTGGGCGCAGCTAGTATAAAAGTAGCGTAAGTAACTCTTTATTACATCAGCTATCTGCCAGTGAAAGTCCCGTCAAAATCGGCGACACTCAAATTCTATGTATTTGTATGTAGTTATGTATGTATGTATCGTTTTATGGAGATAAAAGTAGCCTAATTTACTCCTTATCACATCAGCTATCTGCCAGTGAAAGTCCCGTCAAAGTCGAAGACACTCCAATTCTTCTTATTTGTGTATAGGTATGTATGTATGTATGGATGTATGGAGATAAAATTAGCCTAAGTTACTTCTTATCACATCAGCTATCTGCCAGTGAAAGTCCCGTCAAAATCGGTCAAGCCGTTCTCAAGATTAGCCCCGCCAAACAGACAGACTGACAAAAATTGTAAAAAATGTTGTTTTGGTATATGTACCGTGTATACATACATATGCGTTTAGTAAAAAGCGGTTATTTTAATATTACAAATAGACACTCCAATTTTATTTATTTTACAACATAAGACCTAAAAATTCTGTGAAAATTTTAAGCGTCTACATTATAGCGGTAATAGAAATACATAATTTGTGAAAATGTTAGCTTTTTAGCTATCACTATTTATGAGATACAGCCTGGTGTCAGACAGACGGACGGACGGACAGACAGACAGGCAGCGGAGGATTAGTTATCCGTAGGGTCCGCTTTTACCTATTAGGTAGGAAACTCCCTTAAAGATAGAACTAAGATACAGAATAGCTTAAAAATATTCGATACGATTTTTTAAATTAACATAACTTTTTTATTTCTGAACCGATTCACATGAAACAAACACTAAATGTTAAGTGAAACTTACCACAATATATAAGTTGAAATTAGCGTGCACAAATACACAGACAAACAGAATATTTTTCAGGATAAAAAGTACCCAGTGTTGTGCGCCAAAGGTTAAAGTATAATATTATCATACCAAGTTTCATTGTAATCGGACCGGTAGTTTTTATTTGATGCTTGAACAAATAGACAGACAGACAGACAGACAAAACATTTTCTAATCACATATTTGTGTTCGGTATCGATCTAATAACATCCCCATGTATTTATTTTTTCAATATTTTTAATGTACAGAATTTACACTTCTACAGATTTATTATAAGTATAGATAAATGCGTGCATTTACCTCTGGCTACCCCTACGGGGATACAAAATCTTTCTCTTGAAATATGAAGTAGAAATAACTCAAACAGCAAAATATTATTTGCAAGTCACATTAATCACTGATCACGAACTATATCAAAGAGAGTTGAGTCGTGGTCTCAAATTCATTGAGTTTTCAATTTCCAAGACTATAATACACTTCAAAGGCCTAACAAATTCAATTACCGTTTTAAAATTATATTGCGTAATTCAATCTAACCAGCCTTCGATCGTCCTTTTAAATGTTATAAGGATAAAAAAATTATGGGCTTTTCGTGTCTCATCAATTAAATGACGTCGGGGTGGCCTAAGTAGCGAGATTAGTGAATGAATTTTCACCCACACTGAAAGAGTATGGATTCTGCTTAAAATAGATTGTATAATACAGATTTTTTAATGTTCAGTGACATCGCATTTGCGATTTTAATTAAACTGGAATTTTGTAAAATATACATACTTTTAATAATATCTATACTTTTTCATATACGTGGATAGTAGTTAAACTATAACACGTCCGCTGGTAGTGTTCAGCACTATTGTGTTCCGGTTGGATGGTAATGTATGGCCCTATCATAACTTCCACTGAGATATAATAACTAAGGTTTTAGGGGTGGCAACGCATCTGCATTTTGACCTCTGGTCTTTGTCTATAGTCTGCAGTCATCACTTAACATCAATGTGATCTGCATGCTAGTTTGCCACCTTCATTAAATTAAAAAAAAACTACGTATAGGTACGTGGTGAATTTTTTTTTTCAAATTCAAATTATTTATTGCATAATGTCATATGGGTACATAGGTGGTTTTGTACAATAACACCCTGTTAGGGCATAGCAACATAAGAAGGGAAACTTATGTAATTAGGGGTAAGTTAAATATTATCATTTATTTAGGTTAAAAATGTATATCATTTGAAGGTTTTAAATAGTTGTTCTTAACCTTTACATTATAACGTTTTTTTTTTACTTTTATTATTGTATAAATTAACAAAAATTACTTTGTATCACTTCATGCTAGTGTAAGGAAGCCATTTTGATAAGTGTTAGAATTGACGAGGCTAACTTGGTGTAATATGTGATGAAATTGACAAGATGAATCATGTAGATACAGTCTGACATGTTCAAATGAGATGTTGATTGATGGCCGGTCGAGTTTTGGTGACGAAGGTACTGGACCCGGGTCGGTATTAGCTAAGGAAATTATTAACACTTTAGCTTTTCCCGAGTCGACTCAAACTTGATTTCGCTACTTTGTGTATCATCCTACGTTATTGCATCTAAATTAAGTTTATTATAGTTATAAGTTGTTTTACATCGTCGAAAATTTCAACCAATGAAGGTGCATAAGAAAGGCAACACATGTTTCAAGAATACCGCACGACATTTTTTTTGATAACAAAATTTATCACTAAAAACATTTCGCCTTTTTGCTTTGTTAATGTGGTTTTGTTTTTTCTAATTTAAATTTAAAGATGTCCATTGCTGTACAAAGCCTACCCCAAAGACGAAGGTCAAAATGCAGATGCGTTACTACTCCTGACGTCTAAGATGTTATGCCTCTGTGCCGGAAATTACAGGACCTACATTACCACCTGACCCGAACACGATAGTGCTGAACACTAGCATTTAGCGGCAAGTATATTAAGTAATGCGGTGGTGCCTACGCCCGCGAGCTTTGTCACTAGAGCTCTACCACCAGTAAAGTGACCAAAATTTAATTACATATACGGCTTTGTAATAACTTATCACAGAGACATATCAACTATGGTCTGAGGGTTGGCAACGCATATGCATTTTTAACTCTGGTAGTATGGGTGTCTATAGGCTGCAGTCATCACTTAACATCAATATGAACTGCATGCTTGTTTGCCACATTCATTAAATAAAAAAGTAAGTTCCAATAATCTTCCAAAGCAACCATTATAAGTTTAATATATGGATCCATAACGTGGATATGGACTGACGTCTTCAAATGAGATGTAGATCGATGGCCGGTCGAGTTTCGGTGATGGAGGTATCGGACCCGGGTCGGTATTAGCTTAGGGAATCTTTGCTTTAGCTTTTGCGGAGTCAAGGTCTCAATTTGTATTGTGAGTTTAAGTTCGTTATTTATATGCTGAGTTAGTTATTTCGATATTTATATATATATATATATATATATATATATATATATGTATGCATGTATCCGAAGCGCGCATGGCCCAGCGGCTGGTGTAGATCGTAAGCGATCTGCTCGGTTAAGCACTACGGGCGCGGTCGGGTAGTGTGATGGGTGACCGCTAGTGGCAAATTAAATGCACGTTTCCGTGCTTCGGAGGGCACGTTAAGCCGTCGGTCCCGGTTGCTATCGATGGATAGCAGTCGTTAAACCTTGTCGGAGGCCTTATGGGTGGTTTGAAAACATCCGACAGTGGGTTGGCCACTAACCCACCCACCTCCACCAATCCGCATTGGAGCAGCATGGTGGAGTAAGCTCCAGTCCTCCCCCCAAAAAGGGGAGAGACTCGTGCCCAGCAGTGGGACGTATAATGGGTTGCCATTATTATTATTATTATATGCATGTATCTTTACACCTTACGGGGTAGGTAGATATTTTTATCTGTGTTAATAAATAAAATAATAATGGCAACCCTTGATATGTCCCACTGCTTGGCACGAGTCTCTCCCCTTTTTGAGAGGAGGCCTGGAGCTTGCACTGCTCCAATGCGGGTTGCTAACCTAACCTAACCTGCTGTCGAATGTTTTCAAACCGCCCATAAGTCCTCTGACAAGGTTTAACGACTGCTTAATCCAACAAAATTCACCATAACAACAATTTGGAATGTTTGTTGATATAATTTATTTCGTTCTCTATTTTTGTATTTACAAAAGACGGATCAATATTAAGAGACGGCACCCACTGAAGCGCACGCTGTGCATAGGCACGCAACGCATGGGTTAATTTGTTTGACACCGTTGGTCATCGTTTCCACTGCAACATATGCTACACACGAAACTCACGTGTCACGGCTATGTGAGTGCTGTGTGCTAGGCGTCGCTTCCTCGCTCCTCTCACCCACCACCCGGCCCGGCTTCCGTGCACCACGTGGTCCGCGTGAACAGTGTGTTTGACGTTGCCAGCATTAAACTACGTGCTCGCAAATTCGAGGAAGCCACGAATTTAAATTCATGCGTAGCGTGTCCGTGGGTTGCAGTGGATATGTCGCTACAATCTCATGAATATTTTCTTGCAAGGCCAAGCTTGACTGACCTACCTCGTGTACTGCGGTGTGTCCGCGGCTTTACAGTCAAAGTGACCAACATTTAATTACAAGCAAGACGAGGCTTGTTCGGGGTAGAATTGACAAGATGGATAACGTAGATGCTGACTGACGCCTTCAAATGAGGTATTGATTGATGGATGGCCGGTCGAGTTCAGGCGACCGAGGTGTTGGACTCGAGTCTTAAATGAACGAAGAAATTTGTGTTGCTTTTTTTGTTTCAGGGACTTGTTTCGTTAGTTGCTTTGAATTTTATCATTCATTACTATGTAGTGGATGTAACAATGACGACAGACATTGACGGCTGTTGGTCAAGCTTTGGTGATGAAAGTGTCGGATTTGAGTTTAATATTTGCAAAGAATATCGTGTCCACTTCATAATTTTCAAACAACAAAGCAACAATACCTTCCCCAATGACGCCCACAACAGTGTTGTGTATCTTCAGGAGAATATGCCATAATCGCCAAGCTTGTCAGTGCAGTAGTTTTTTCATGGAACGCTGATGCCCATCCCACGTTGTTATTTTTAATACTGCCCTATTGGAATGGTTTGTCTCTTATTGTTAGGCTGGCTGACTACACTAGCAGAATAATTATCTTTCACTTAAAGGCGATAGGGCTCGTTACGTCCCGAAAATATTATTCTTATGTTTGAGTATATAAGTTAACCATACCTTGTTATGTAGAAGATATATGAAGCCAAAATATTGATCATGACGGCTTTGATTTTTTAGAGGTTAGCAAACTGGCTTCATAATCAGCAAAATTACATAAAATAACCGTTGGATCGCCTAAAATCGAAATAATACACCATTTTACTCTACTGCCGCGAAATAAAGGTACATTAACTTAATGCACAATTACTTACAGTCACGATGTGAACATGTCTAAAAATTTTCTAGGTGTTTATAATAATAGTATGCACATGGATAGATTATAATTCACTCTTACTAACGTACATCACGGCAATTTCAATCTTATAGTTCAGAATCTCGGGCGTAAATTGCTTGCGTGATCGTAAGTTATCTCGTCGTGTGTATAAAGTGTTGCGGAGCCAGGACATGCAACCAAGTTACCTGGTCTAATTGAATTTCTTGGCAACGCGATGAGTCTCTGGCTACCGAGTGTTTACTTCGGAAGACAAATTGGTAACGCTCGATCTAATTACTGCTTGCAACTCAGCTTAAAATAAATTAAAACAGATATTAAAGTCTTCGGTATTTCGCATTTATTTCTTTTGCCTATTCATTCGGTTTGAGTATAATATTGGTAAAATATCTTGAATTTGTATAAATATCTAAAGCTTCTGCATTTGTTTAAAACGGGGTTTAATTAAAAGCATAAAATTTCAACTTATTTTAGTGCAAGTTCAGGCTAAATTTACTGAATGACAAATTATAGTGAAAATGTGACCTACAAACTTTGGTGTTTATATGCACATGTTACTTACATGATAATTCACGCTTACATATACAGTATACCATCAAATGGGTTCATTATAGCAATTTCAGTCTTATAACTCAGTATCTGGAGTGAGAATTGCTTGAAGGATCGTGAGATATGACGTCATGTGTATGAAGTCTAGCGGAGTCAAGATCTGCAACCAAGTTACCTGGTATAATTGAATTTCTTGGCGACGCGATGAGTCTCTGGCCACCGAGTGTTTACTTCGGCAGACAAATTAGTTACGCCCGATCTTAATTACTGCTTGCAGCCCTCCATAACAGCTGTGTTTCGATTTTACTAAGACGATATATTACATTTTTTGTGCTGATGAATTTAGATTGATGGAAATGATTTCTTTACTCATTTAACTTCGCTTTTGGGATTGTTTCTACCTAAAACTCTGTGGGTGTGTTGTATGTGTACAACGGCACCACGACACAGATTTATACCTAAATGAGGGCTGTGAGTGTAAGCGTATTTATTTATTTTAAAGAAAAATGCAAAGAAAAATTTGACTTCAGGCGAGACTCGAACTTGCGGCCACTGGGAATCTAGTCCAGCCGCTCTTCCAACTGAGCTACCGAAGTCCTGCCCGATTTGTCAAATCTTTCCTTCACATTTATTGCATTGCCTTATGGTGGCTGTACCGCCATCTATTGCCACACTATGCTAATAAACTTTGCAGTTTATTAAATATCGTAAAGAAGTCGCTTTTACCCTTTATAATTGTTTTATATTATTTCGCATTAACACATGCTTGTGAAATATATTTTATTTAAAGAAAAATGGAAAGAAAAATTTGACTTCAGGCGAGACTCGAACTCGCGGCCACTGGGAATCTAGTCCAGCCGCTCTTCCAACTGAGCTACCGAAGTCCTACCCGATTTGTCAAATCTTTCCTTCACATCTATTGCATTGCCTTATGGTGGCCGTATTTATTTATTACTAGCTGAGCCCGCGATTTCGTTCGCGTGGAATAATGACATTGGGGAGCATTTTTCGGATATAACTTTAGTTTAATTTTGGATCAAACGAAAACACTTATGGATAGCTATTAAATGAATACCTACTTCTCTGTATGCGATATTAGACTAACGCCACGAAACCCACCAATGCTACCAACGCCACCAACGCCACTAACGACACCAACGCCACCACCACCCACGCAAGCAACGCCAGCAACGCCACCAATGTCACCATCGCCACCAACGTCACCAATGCCACCAACGCCACAATCGCGATCAACGCCACTAACGCCACCAACGCCACAAATGCCATCAACGCCACCAATGTCACCAACGCCTGAAACGCCATCAACGCCACAAACGCCACTAACACCTATGTAAACCACATTCAACTCTGTTTAAAATTTTTGAAGCAGTGTTTTAAGTAAATTTTTAATTGATCATAACTTAATTTTCCCTTTACCGATTTTGACGAAACATGTTTTGACAACGCTCCTAATTATAATAATATGTGAACCGCGTTCAAATCCGTTGAGTAGATTCGAAGTTATAACGTACCAAACAGACAGAAAGAAAAAATTTCAAAACTCGTTTTTTTGTTTCTGTTACTTTTCTATAATCCCTCATATTCGTTTTTTAGAAAAAAATGTACAGACACCTTTATTTTATCGTTTAATTGTATTATTATTTAAGTATAGATGAATATGATAATCGAATTTTACCGTCTTTCAAAAGTAGCCTAAGTTACTCCTTATTACATCAGCTACCTGACCGGGAAAGTAGCGTCAAAGTCGGAGACACTCTAATTGTATTGATTTGTATGTAGGTTTGTATTTACAGTACTCAACAATTAGTGTTGCACATCGATTGCATCAGAAATTCATAATTTGTGAAAATTTTAAGCTTTCTAGCTATCACTGTTTATGAGATACAGCCTGGTGACAGACAAATGGACGGAAAGACAGACAGCGGAGGATAAGTGATAGGGTCCGTCTTTAACTTTTAGGTACGGGATTCCTAAAAAATAGAAGATAGATACAGAATAGTTTAAAAATATTCGATATGATTCTTTAAACAGACGTAACTTTTTTATTTCTAAACCGATGGACATGAAACAAACACTAAATACTATGTGAAACTTACCACAATATATTACTGCAAACCGAAAATCGGATAAGCCGTTTCTGAAATTAGCGTGCACAAACACACAGACAAACAGACATTTTTCCGGGATATAAAGTAACCAGTGTTGTGCGCCAAAGGTTAAAGTATAATTATACCAAGTTTCATCGTAATCGGACCTGTAGTTTTTATGTGATATTTGAACAAACAGACAGACAGACAGACAGACAAAAAAAAATCTAATCACATATTTGGGTTCGGTATCGATCTAGTAACAACCCCTGGTATTTATTTTTTTCAATATTTTCAATGTACAGAATTTGACCTTCTACAGTTTTATTATAAGTATAGATATGTCTACTTAAGCCTTCAGAAAATGACCAAACTGATGTATCGAATATTTTTTAGAACTGCATCGGCATACCTGCGTTTGTATTTTCGTATTTCAATTAGAATAAAACGAATTCAATAGTTTGCTCATTTTTCCGCAACCGTGACTCTAAATTGGTTCTGCTCATTTATTTTAGAGAAGTTTGAGTTTGCACATTTGGGTCAAGTGATTCGATTCGGAATATAAAAGGCAGCGTTGAAAACATATACTGCCTTCTTTCATATAGCTAGTCATTTGTGATTTTTGAAGCTTAAATTCGTTCTTTTTCGGTTAATTCGTTCGTTTGGGTTGTACAAATTTTTGATGAATTAGACTTTTAATATTATGATGTACTGGTGTCAGTGGTAGGCGGGTGTCGTCACCACCGCATTACCTTATGTCAGAGAATATATGTAATAATACTACGTATAGAATGGACACTTCGACGTCCCGCCCGATTTGCTCGCATCACTCAACCCCTTCCCCTCTTATAGGCGACGGTTGATATTTTGTACGAGCTACGCACACAGGTGCGCGTGTAAATACACATCACTGATTGATGTCTGTGTAATAGAAACCAAATTAAGCGTTTGTATGGAATTTTGGCAGTGTCCGCGGTGTGCCTATTTGCTTGGCGTTAAGTGGAAGTGTTCAGCGTTATCATGTCCCTGTCAACTCGTAAATATTTGTCTCCGTGGAGAATCGAACTAGCGATACCTCGGATGAAGCGATCGCGTCGAACCCGACCATCCACAGGGCCGACCGCCTAAATAAAATGCTTTCGTTTAGCTTTCGATTATGAAAACATCTTAAAGTTTTGTACCACCTAACTTGTTCCTGGAAATGTTTTTGTCCGCAGCTGTTTACAAATGTTTTAATAGGCAGTACAAAACGGACAAGATTACGTCCTGAACGAAAGCATTTCAGTTAGGCGATCGGCCCCCTGGTCATCCAGGTTCATTCTTGTTTTGACGTATGACGGATGCCTATGTAATAAAGTAAGTTTGACGACCCGGTTAGTCCAGCGGTGTGAAACCACCGTTTGATTCGAAGGGTCGCGAGTTAAATCCCCGTACAAGAACAGATATTTGTATGGCTTACAGATATTTGTTTGGGGTCTGGGTGTTTGTATGTGTTGTATGTGTACAAAAGCATCCCCGACACAGGTTTATATAATACGTAATGTAAAGCTGTGAGTGTGAGCGTTTTTTTTTTAAGAATTAGAGTGATTTCAGGCTAATTGACTTCCATTTTTTAGTTGATTGTAAGAGTGGAAGAATTCTCTTCCACCGCTAGTAGGTAGTAGGGTCCTACACCGAGGCTTATTTATTACTAGCGAACCGTCCCGGCTTCGCGCGGGTGCAATGTTACCTACCCTCTCCTATTCGTCTTAGCGTAATATTATATAACCTAAAGCCTTTCTCGATAAATGGACTATCTAACACAAAAAATTTTTTTTTAATCAGACCAGTAGTTCCTGAGATTAGCGCGTCCAAACAAACAAACTCTTCAACTTTATAATATTAAGTATAGATTGCACAGATTTTTTTTTTGCCTAGTGATATATGTTTTGGAAACATACCCTGAAAAGAAAACCCTGTACAAATAAGTTTAATATTCTTAGTTGTTTTTCCAGAGTAGGCAAGAAGTAAACAAATAAATTAGGACTTAATGGTTTATAAGGAATGCACGTGATGTTTTATTGTTATTTTAATTGCCCGCTACTCGTTTTCTGCCTGCGACTCAGAACACTGCGTAATAAAAGATGAGAAGGCTTATTTTGTAACACTTACTGGTGATAGAGCTCAAGATTGAGCTTGAGACACCACCACATTTCCTTATCTACTAGCCGCTAAATGGTTAGTATTTAGCACTATCGTGTTCCGGTCAGTCCGGTCCGGCCAAGTGATTTCCGACATAGAGACATAACACCTTAGGCCTCGGGAGTGGCGACGCTTCTTTATGTCTCCATGCTGTATGTCTATTTTTTGATATAATGTATGTAACAAACAAGCATGCAGTTCACGTTGATGTTAAGTGATGACTGCAGCCTATAGACACCCATAGTGAGACTAAGGACAAAATGCAGATGCGTTACCACTCCTGAGGCCTAAGTTGTTATGCCTCTGTGCCGGAAATTACAGGGCCGTACATTACCATCTGACCGGAACACGATAGTGCTGAACACTACCATTTAGCGGTAAGTATATTAGGTAATGCGGTGGTGCCTATGCCCGCGAGCTCCGTCACTGGAGCTCAACCATTAGTTAATATATTTTTCCTTCTTTCTTTACATATAAGTCTCGGGTTTCATGTAGGTTGATGTCTATACCATCAATGTTAACTGTATTTATTATATAACGAAAGTGGCAAACAATCATGTAATCCACATGAATGTTAAGTGACAACTGCATTCGCATTTGGCAAGTGGAAACGCGCATTTTCATTTGCCACTAGCGGTCACCCATCACACTCCCGACCGCGCCCGTAATGCTTAGCCGAGTAGATCGCCTGTGATCTACTCCAGCCGCGGAGTTATGCGCGATTATTCTTAAGCATGCAATTCACATTAATGCTGCATTCTATAGACATAATATATACACAAAAACCAGAAGTCAAAATTCAGCATTGCCATCCCTGAGACCTAAGTTGTTATAACTCTGTGATAGTGATTACGGGGTCATACATGTATACCACGCATGCATGTTTGCTACTTAATGACATAAAAAAATCTACATACACTATCTAATTTATTGAATTGCAGAGCAATTGTACTGAAAGCTCCAGTTTTCATTTGTCTTGACTAAACAAGTAAGTTTCTTTCCTTGATTACACAAATGACCTAGAAGAAACATGGGTCTAATGCCAAAAGGTTAACTGCGAATCCCAGTCTTAGGAAGCTCCAATATTCAAGGAAATTCACATGTTATTTATTTATTTAAGCTTTAATGCACAATGTAAGCACATAAGGCGGACTTAATGCCGTAAGGCATTCTCTACCAGTCGACCTTAGGGTAGTGAGACAAGATGATGAGAGTGCAAATAAAAATCCTTGGAGAGAAAGTATTTAAAATAGAAAGATAACTACCTTAAATTAGATGTAATAATTATATTTATATAATATAAATCAAATACTATATTGTCATATAACAATTATAATAAATAATGTATAATAAATATTAATAAATCTGTGCATATATAAATATATATGTAATAAATAAATATAAATATATAATACCATAAATAACAATAAAATTAAAACAAAACGCAAATAAATATGAGACGATGAAGAGCCAACATTAAGACAATGATTGCAGAAAGTAACGACATACTTTCCGCTTGAATGATAATTTGGAGGGAGATCTACGAATGTCAAGGGGCAGCGTGTTCCAGAGTTTAATTGCATTCAAGGCAAAAGAATTTGAAATAAAACCAGAGCGGTGAGACGGTATTTGAAGGACAAGATTTTCCGATGAACGGAGGGAAAGAGCAGGCACTTAGCAGGGTTTACAAAAATTCCAAACCTTAGTGACCACTCATATACAGTTTGTAGGTCCCTTTTGATTTTAGCAATGGCAAGATCTATATTGGAGACATCAGACTGGGTATATATCTGTAAGTCGTCAGCGTACAGATGGTAAGAGCATTGGAGGCAGGAGGTCATAAGATCTATAAACAAAGTAAATAAAAGTGAAGAGAGAATTCCGCCTTGCGGTACACCAGCAATTAGATCGCACAAGTCAGATAGCTCCTGGCCGGCGCGAACAGCCTGCTGGCGACCGAGAAGATATGAAGAGAACCAGTCCTGAACCAGTGATGAGATTCCGATGTATTTAAGTAAGCTAAGAAGAAGAAAACTGTTACTTGAAGATCAAAACTGTTACTTGAGAGCGCTCCATATTTAACCTGACATCCTCCAAAACTATGTGTGTTATGTTACACATGGCTTCACACGTCCTTGTCTAAATGTGCTATATCTGCGTAGACAGACTAATTGCTTAGCTATCTAACTTATACTTTTGTATACTTGATGAGTATTTTGGAAAGATGGTAAGATAACATTTAGTTTGTATTTGCAAACGGTGAAATAGTAAGTTACAGTACTCAACAATTAATATTGCACATCGAGCCTGCGATAGAGACGATCGGCTCGTTTGGAATTCGTAGAGCGTTATCTATGTTGCACACTGCCTACGTAAGCACTGATAGTCCGGTATTGGTCAAAACTTGATCAAAATGGTCGACAAACGTCAAATAGGTAAGGTGCGAAAGAGATAACGCTCTACAGACGCGAAATAAGCCGAAGTCTCCTTCCTAGGCTCGACGTGCAATATTTATTGTTGAGCACTGTTGTTCAGTTTGTATTTTAACGTAAACATAATAATATGTTAAGCGAATGCGTAGCATCAGTTACTACGTGGCTACGCTACGCTACGCAGCAGACGGTCGAAGTCTTAGGCGATTTACACACGGGACCGCGCGCCGCCGCGGATTGCGGTGGAGGTGAGTAAAGCAGTCCGCGCGGTCGGGCGGTGTAGTGCGAATGGTATCAAAGTATTTATTAGAGAGGCGACATGAAATCCGCTTCATCGCCTACCGCGGTCCTGTGTGTGAAACGTCTTAGGCGCTTTACACATATAGCAACTTAAGGTGAAGCAACCATCAACATATCTATAACTATTAAATAGAAATGTTGATAGTACACCATATCTATTAAAATTCATGCGCGTCTTCCCTATAATTGAACTGTGTTTAAAATAAGATATTCCTATGTTCCTAACTAACAAATATTGATCCTTGAATTTATGATAATGTTTTTATACCACGGAAGTAGGGAAGGCGTACACAGTTCACAATGTTTTTAAATTAAAAAAATACGGTGTTACTCTTGAGTTTAAAGCAAAACCATATTAAAGATTCATGTACATCAAAAATGTATTTATGAATCGATGAATAAATAACCAGAATAAATCCGTGTCATATTAATAGTTAAAAACCAAACAATTACATGCTGTTGAAATATTTTCGACGTTTTTGAGTTAACTAATTCAGATTGTCTATTTATAATTATTTAAATATCATTATGTCCCCTTTGTTAATCGAGATAAGTACAAAGTATTCAAATAGACTATAGCTTTGCTAGTGCATAAATAAATAAAAGTATGTGTAGTGGTAAAAAAGTATCAAATAGTGGTGGTAGAGCTCCAGTGACGGAGCTCGTGGCTATAGGCTCCACCGCATTACCTAATATACTTGCCGCTAAATGGTAGTATATATCATGGTTCCAATAACAGGTTTCTCCTCCAGAAAATCTGGACAATTTCAACCTTCGAATCAAATAAGTGATTCGAGATATTCCTAGTTAACATTCTTAGTGGCACGGGCACACTTCCGACCTCCCGTAGTGCCCCATGAATGCCAATACGCGGGTCCTCTATTCTACATCAGGGAATTGAAAAAAAAAAAGAAATTGATGCCTGTATATTATTTCATTTGAACAAACCATCCAATATGAAGGAAAGCAAATAGTGAATGATATTATAGTATGGTAATCATTATTATTATGTATACCTTCACAATTTTAATGTTCTAACAAATAAGTAACTCGGAATAGGACGTGAACTATTTTAAGCCTCAGGAGTGGCACCGCATCTGTATTTTGGCCTCTGGTCATTGTGTAAGTGTCTATAGGCTGCAGTCATCACTTAACATCAATGTGAACTGCATGCTTGTTTGCCACTTTTATAACATAAAAAAAAGTATGAACATTGTTCGAATTTTATTCCCAGCCAACAAGATCACATATATTTCGGGCTTACATTATCGAATATCATCTCTTATAAAATGATCCAAGCAATAACTTAAGCTAAAGTTGTCTTGAGATGGAGTGAGGCAACACGAAAGGGGGACCACCTGTTGCTATGGTTACGGTTTAGCCAACTTACGTTTTAAATCAATTTCATCTTTATGCACTGGTAATAAAGTTGGGTTTTAAGTACCGTATTGATATTCGAATTCAATGTCTGCTTAGTTGATACGATCCCATGTCATGTGTTCACAGCTGTGCACGGGGCTTAAGTTTTTTGGTAACATTTTCTTTATGCTGAAGAAAATATGGGAAATTTCTTGAAAATAAGTGTTTTTTCATGTAAAGCGCAATAAACTCACAGTTCGCACCTACCATTAGGTAAAAAACTTGGAATCAGGCTAAAAAATTACCAATTATAAGGCAAACATTGTTAATTTTTTCAACTGAAATTAGTTTAAGGTTTTTGGTTTGTTCGTAAAAGGATTTTGACCAATAATACAATATATATTTTTTTATGTAATGGAAGTGGCAAACAAGCATGCAGCTCACGTCGATTTTAAGTGATGGCTGCAGCCTATAGACCTTGTATGGGTACAAAGACCAAGGTCGAAATGCAGATGCGTTATATTAGGTAATGCGGTGGTGCCTACGTCCGCGAGCTCAGTCACTGGAGCTCTACCACCAGTGGAACACCTGACATGAAAAAATCCAATTAATGTCTTGTTCTTCTTGTACTGTCTTGTACATCTTCTATTGCGATCCTTTTATGAGCTTCCGATTTTACCAAGTTTTAATAAAAAAAAAAACATTGGGTGAGCTATCTATGGTGAATAATCTAATCAAAAACCAAATGGCTGATACTTGAAAAAAAAAAGACAATATCAGGGATGTTGGCACAAGTGATTAATAATGCCATTTGAGAAAATGAATTGGCCATTTTCTTAATTTTGAAGATAATTTCAAAAAAATGTCCATTGTCGGTCCGCGTCCATAATAGGTTACGTACACTTACCTTACAAAGTAATAGAAAAACGTTTTTTATTAGCTAAAGTTCATTTTTCATATTTTTCTCACGTTTTGATGGAACATAAAAATATGATAAAAGTACCCATATTTTTTATACGTATTCCTGTGAATAGAGATATGTGCGAGTCGTTTGAAATGGCAGCGGATAGCAATAAATGACGAACAAAGCCGGCCTTAAATTACTGTAAAGCGTACGTGATCGTATATTTAGCTGTAAAAATATAGATCTGCCGGCAAAAAGGTTTTAAAAATGTTTCATAAATGAAAATGTGATGTTTTATGTTATATTCTGAAACAAAAAAAAATAGAGAATGTAATTAAAGAACGGATGATTAGGATATTAATATATCAAGAATACATTTTTGTCAAAATAAATATTCAAGTTTTCATTTTGATAGCGTTTATTGGTGGTTGTAGTCTTTAAATATCATCGTGATGAATTTAAAAGGGATTTCTTTATTTAATTTATTAATAGTTTTTCAAATTACCGACGTAACACTATAAGATATTATCCGTATGATAAATATAATTAACAATGTAAGAAATAATTTCAAAACAGCTGTTTCTAAATGTACGATTCCATGTACTGGGGACAATTTAAAGTGGATGTTACCGAACTAGTTAATAATAATGTTTATAATATGATAAGGTTCAGACTCAGTACTACAGAGTCAGTCTGTGTATTTATTGAAGCAACATTCGGGATGCGTAACCGCTGCGGCATTCACACGGTCTCTGAGTACAGCATAATTGCTGCCGACTGTCATATCGAGGGAAAACAGGCACATTGCAAAGTAACGTCTATATGCGCCCCAGAACCAATAAACATATATATTTTTACTACTTTTTAAAACTATTTAGGTGTAACTCAACTTTGAATGAAAACTTTACTAGTGATTATACCTAGGTGGCGACTCCTCCGAATAACAACACCACTTCGAATGACTCGACGCCTACTATTTGTAAAGAGTGACATTTCATCCGCGGATGAGATACATTTGCGGATGAGCTGTCACCTAAGTCATTATTACACATACTATACCTATATTCCGTCATATTTCATAATGTAAATATCAAACATCAGATAAACATAGACACCTTGTGGACTACAAACGGTTATGTTCATCACTATCGTGATCACGTGAGGTGGAAATGTACGGCCCTTTAATTTCCAGCACTCAGGAGTGGTAACGCCTCTCTAATATTTTCATTAATATCTCTGTTTTCATGCATATAATTATAGGCTACTCAACATCAATGTAAACTGTACACTTTTTCATTGCATGGCATTAAAAAGTAACTTTTAGGTTGTATTAATTCTTTTTCGCAAAAAACACATGCAAGTAAACTTTAAAAATTTAAGAAAAACGGAAAGAAAAAATTGACTTCGGGCAGGAATCGAACCTGCGACCTCAGGATAACCAGTAGTCCAGCCGCTTTACCACTAAGCTTGTGGGACTTCGGTCGCAGGTTAAGTTATACTGAGGTCGCAGGTTCGATTCCTGCCCGATACCAAATTTTTCTTTCAGCTTTTTCTTTAACTTTTAGGTTGCAACATTCATCTGATTTAAATTGTTTGCAAGTTTGCCTTTCTTGAAATGAAAAATATTTTCGTCTGAATTTCAAACGCTACTGTACATACAATTTGTATTGTACCTAAATAATGAAGTTAACATGAAACACAATATAGCATCCCAGACATATCGACAGGACATAATATAAATATTTATTTTAACTTCATTTTATTTTCTAACAGACAGTCCACTTATGATTTTGTTACTACACGGTACGCGAACGTAAATTAAATGCAGAACCAATCAATTTAGTCCAATTTTGTAGCTGCGATGAATTTTAAAGTTGTGAAGTTTGAAATATTGAGTGGTGAATCTTAATTTAATTTAATCTATATCCAGCGCGGAGTACTTTTTTATTTTAAAAACGATTTTTCTGTCTGGAAAAGGATTTATTATAATAAAATATTCACAGAATTTACTTTTAAAATATTTCAAGAACCTACGTAAAAACTTTTTGATTCATAAAATGTATTAATAATGTATTTTCACGCCAGGTCCCTAACGGGGTAGGCAGAGAGTGTAGAGCGCCAGATATCCCGGTCCTGACATACCTCTCGTGCCTCATCTACCTTCATCATTCCCTTTTTTACATGCACGCCGATTCCTAAGACTTTTGACCGCACCATCAGACAAAACTCGACCTATTGGGTCATGATAAGTCAGCTTTGGTCTTCCGGGGCCTCTGCAATTCTCTTGAGTCATAAAAACGTAACTTAATGCCTGTATTTCCCGAAGGGGCAGGCACATGTAAATGTATGTATTCAAACAAACACCCACGGCTCGCCATTTATGTTTTGGTGACAAGAAGAACATAGAACTTTACCATTATCCGCATAATATAATTAACATAATACAACTTTATCCTAAATTAGATTACAGAAAAAGATACAAATAAACATTTACGGTATTTGAGAAACAGAAAATGTCTCATTCGTATGAAATCCTTTACGAGCGAATCCAACTCGAACTTGACCGGTTTTTTAAATCATGAGACAAATCATGTAATACGAACATACTCCCTATAAAATAACATAAGAATTCAAATCGGAACTGAAATTAATCAGATGCTTCGAAATCAAAATCCTAACAATTTTTCACCGAGACTCGTTAGCAATATCTTGACAAAATGAAAAGTCTGATTTGTAAGAGCTTAAGTACTTTCTACCTTTTCATTCCTTTTAACAGAAGAGCTATTTCTAACAAACATTTTTCACTTTTCAAAATAAATCACTGCAATCGTAACGACTTTATTGGTTTTTCTCGTGACTTCCATCTTAAGCTTCTCACCTTAAATTGTTTCGTGAAGGAACTCAATTCTTAGAATTGTAATTTCTACCTAGTCACAATAGGCAATTACTTCACAAGTGTTCAGAAAATAATGCTGAATTTGTTTGCTTTTTAATCATTGGTCATTTGTAATTAGCGCACCAGCTCTTGGAGGTAGCTTTTCTACATCAATCTCAACAACATTTGTACTACAACGCTTAAAAATTCATAGTTTTTAAAATTTCAATTTTCCCATACAATACTACGTATTTTTTTGTCTATAAACTGGCATTTGCTCTTAGCGTAGGTATGCCATGCATTTTTGCCTAAGCAAAATGTCGCCACGTGCTTTATCAAGATTTGTAAAAATTCGTACAACAACTTTTAATGTTGTTGGGATTGATCTAGAGAAGCTGCCTGCAAGAGGTAATGCGCTAATTTAAATTAACCCTGTATATAACACTTATCTTCGTAAAATCAACTGCAGACTCGCGTTGGCAAAATTTCGTACATTAGAGAAATTCCTTATCTTATGTTATCGTTATTAGAACTATAGACTTACTAGTACTACTTCTTTGTTGTTATAACGGCAACAAAAATACATCACCTGCGTAAATTTCAACTGTTTGTCTACCACGGTTCATGAGATGTATGCAGCCTGACAGATAGACAGATTAACGGACATCGGAGTCGGAGAGGAGTTAGTTATAGGAGTGCCGTTAAAACCCTTCGAGTACGGAATCCTAAAAACGGAAAAATAGATTGTTTATCTCAACTGAAAAATTCAGATGAAACCATTCTATTGACAAAAATATTTGTTTGGCTCGTTGCGTAACGTACGCCACCGCAGAATATTTTAATTAAATCTGACACTAGGCATTGGAAGTGACAAACAAGATAAAAAAAATCCAACGTAGCATACTCCTAGTAAAATAGATCATGTAGCTAAATGGAAAAATATAAAAAGATCTTCTCATAAATCTGTCTATATGGTTGTTATTTTGCCTGGTACACCTCTCCCAATAGTTTACTGGTAGAAGGCAATACTGCCACGCTGAGATCCTGAATTCGGGTCAGAGAGTAAATTCTACTGTTTTTTTTTTCATATTTCGAACGTAACGTCCAAAAGAAATTCAAACTCAAATATTTTATTCAAAATTGGTCTGTCTACAAGGACACTTTTGCAGTGTCAGTTTACAAGCTACCTATAGCGAATGACTTATAATAATAATTATACGTAATTAAATGGATATTAATAACCATCAAATTAAAATTTTCAAATATTAAATAAAATTTAACCAATTTTACACATCAGATCTTTCAAAACCGTAACTAAAATATAACTACACTCCTTTTAATATATAACCACAGTTTAAAGAAAACTCTCCTTTCCCAAAGATGCACATGCACATGCGGATTAATTATCTTCCTTTTTCACAAATTTGACTTTTCTTTTTTCTTATTTTTTTCTAACCTCATTTTGTAGATTTTGAATTTTGATATCCACGTAGAAAAAAACGCAGGCAGAAGCTAGTAATTCACAAAATTGTTAGATATATACAAAACACAATATGTAAGTAATTAAAATAAATAAGGCCAACATGCACATACATTAGTGATTTTATTAGTTAGGTCTGATGAAATGAAAACAGTTGAGCCTCGGTGCATAGTTTGACATGACAATGTTTTTGTTAGCTTAGCGACGTTAACAGTAAAACCACGTACGTAATTAGCGGAGTTTATCCGGAATAGCGACTAATTTGCATCGTGTCAACATTTTACCACTGTGTGTACGAATACATTCCGATTTTAAACTTTTTCATTGGAATTTATAATTCGGTTGAATGAGCGTGTAAGTAGGTAAGTAGCAAAAAAGTGTGCAGGTGTGATGTTTAATGGTTTCTTGTACTAGATATTACTAGATATTATTTGGACTTTAGCATCTTCACAAAACATAGATAAATAAACTTTATGACGATTAATTAGCAGAATAATGTAGCACAATGTACCCGTAGTAATACTAGTCTACGCATTTAAAATTTTTCTTCTGGAACTACCTATTCTGTATTTCTGCGAAAAATTGTAGACAAAGTAATATCGTCAATGACCTTCGCTTTTATTTCAATCCCAAATAAATAAATAGTTTGTGTTGTATTTATCAACTTAAAGGGGGCAATAATAAAGTGCTCGTTATATTCTTATATATAAAGTTAACATAACTTCACGCCTGTGTGCCCCGAAGAGGTCGGCATAGGTAAATAAATGTAGGTACGCATTCAAGCATACATGCAAACCCATATTTCTCCGGTTACTTCAGTTACAATAAACTTTTATGGAAATAAATCAATTTATAAATATATCAATTTATAATAAGATGTTTTTTAGCTACTTATATTTTATTTACTTTGGTATTAATCTTTTTATTATTGTAGAAATTAAACTTGCGGATTTTCTCGCGTATACAACACTTCCAAACTTCTTACACCGGACGTTTCGGTCGCTTTTCAGCTACCGAATATACGCGAGAAAATCCGCAAGTTTAATTTCTACAATATATGAAGCTCGCGAAAACCTACGAAAACGCTATTTATTATTGTTTGTACCTACTAGTATGTATTACATTTATCGTTTTATTAAGTATGTTATTTTAACGGCTTATTATCTGTTTTATATCCGTATGTATGTACCTTGTATAAGTATTAGTACAATTATACTTTATTATAAATTTGACATCCGTGGTTCACTCACTAATAGCCCCCATTGACCGTCAATTTTTAAACTTTTGTCATAAAACTGTGGCGTCACTCCAAACGATTTACGCCAACTAGATTTCCCCATTCACGAACTGATGCTAATGTCAAATTGAACTGATGCTACATTTAAGGTAATTGTCTCTAAAAGAGGGCCGGATTTTAACAAAATACATAAACAATTTTACACACATTTAAACATCTCGGAGACAGCGGCTTCTCGGAAACAAACTCGGATCAGTCGCTCGACCGATCCGCGTATTGTATATGGTACATCTATCAGTTTGTGTTGTTTACATCAGTCCAAAACAACACGAGCGATATTATCGTATTTTTAAGTTTTCAAGAATAAAATAACAATTTTGTGAATAAAATTTACTTACATTTGAAAGGTAACGCTATCTTTTGTAAACTTGATGGGGCAGATTTCTTTTTACAACAAAGAAACAGAGCACATCGGTATTATTCTGGACGTCAGTTCAGTCGCACAGCTAGATTTAGTCTAATGAGCAGTCTGGCTGCAACTAGTTTTTATTATACGCGTATGACCATTTGGGCTTGCAAACCCTGCATATGGCTACTCCCCTCCGGTCCGTCGTGGCCGGTGGCCCGTGCATCTGTGTGTCTGCTCTATGTAAAGCGGCAACGGAAATACATAATTTGTGAAAAATTCAGCTTTCTAGCTATAACGGTTTATAAGATACTGCCTAGTGACATACAGATAGACGAACTGACGGACGGACAGACTGACAGATAGACAGACAGCAGAGGCTTAGTAATAGGGTCCCGTTTTAACCTTTTAGGTACGGAATCCTAAAAAAGTGACTGACATCAAAAATCAACCCGACGTTTCGGTCGCTTTTCAGCTTCCGTGGTCCCGGGCAGACTGAGGTGACATTTGTCTGACAGAAGTTTGAAAAAAATATATGTAGCTATCTCCATCGATTTCGTAAACGCCTTGCGTAGCGTTCAGGATTAACACAACGAAACGTCGGGTTGATTTTAAAAATCATTTTAGTTTAATATACGCGAGATAAATCCGTAAAAATAGTTTTATTTCAATGAGTGTAGCTCGCGAAAACCTAAGAACATATCATGACATCAAAAAGTTGGAACCATCATACAGTTTATGGATTTTTTAACACGCAAGATGTGTTAAAACGATGGAGCGAGTATTATGGGGAAATGTATGATTATGCTCACAACCCTGACGCCGGAGTTGCTGACTTGACGGTGCCGGCTTGTGAGGATATAACAATAGATGAGATTGTAAGGGCGATACGAAGTTTGAAATGTGGTAAGGCTGCGGGTATTGATCAGGTTTCTGCCGAAATGATCAAATATGATGGTGCTGCCCTTTGGGATTCTTTCTGGGTGTTGTGCAACCTTTGCTGGAGGTCCGGAAGAATCCCAAAGGATTGGCGGTGTGCGGTCATCGTGCCGTATAAAGGCAAGGGTTCACGTATGGACTGCACCAGCTATCGAGCGATCAGTTTGATCAGTTTGGCAGCTAAAGTGTATGGGAAAGTCTTAGAAAGAAGAATGAAAGAGAAGTCCGACGGGTTGTTGTGGGATGCACAGGGTGGTTTCAGAACTGGAAGAGGATGTATGGATCAAGTTTTCTCCCTCCGCAACATCGTAGAGAAGCATCTGGCTGTGAGCCAGAAGGTTTTCTGCGGTTTTGTGGATTTGGAGAAGGCGTTTGATAGGGTATTACGAAAGGAGCTGTGGGACATTTTGCCAGAGTATGGTATTGATGGCAGTCTGCTCCGTGCAATACAGTCCACGTATGTGGGCTGTCAAGCATGTGTGCGGGTAGATGGAAGCATGTCACCCTGGTTTGATGTTAACATCGGTGTCAAACAGGGTTGCGTGCTTTCGTCTAGGCTGTTTATTATATATCTGGACAAATGCCTCCAGAGGGTGAAGTTGATGGATGTGGGAGTGCGTATGGGTGACTTAGTGGTGAACTGTCTGCTTTACGCAGATGATGCTGTAATTGTTAGCTCTACACCATCTGGGCTACAAGCACTAGTCACAGTCATGAAAGAGGATTGTATGGAGAAAGGCTTACAATTGAATGTGGATAAAACTAAAGTATTAGTATTTGAAAGAGATGAACAGAGAACAAATGCAAGGGTAGTAGTAGATGATGCAGTGTTAGAACAGGTTGATGAAATTGTATATCTTGGATGTGCTTTTAGCAAGGATGGTAGGTACACCACTGACATAGAAAGAAGAGTGCTTGCTGGGAATTGCGTGAATGGAGCGTTGGGTAAGCTGCTAGAATCTAAACATCTCAGCCAGCGGGCTCGACTAGCCGTACATAATGCTGTACTTACTCCAACGCTTTTATATGGAAGCGAGAGCTGGGTATGCAGGAAAGAGCATGAAAGTAAGTTGAACGCGGTCGAGATGAGATCTTTGCGCAAGATCTGCGGTGTATCACTCACCGATCGCGTTCGTAATGAAGATGTAAGAAAGAGACTTTGTGTGAATGATAGTATCAATGTAAAAATGAAAAAAGGCATGCTCCGATGGTTCGGGCATATAGAAAGAATGTCGAATGAGCGAATGACTAAACAGATATACAATGCGAATGTGGATGGTTGCAGAGGCCCAGGAAGACCAAGGCTGACCTACCATGACCAAATAGGTCGAGTTCTGTCTGATGGTGGGGTCAAAAGTCTTAGGAATCGGCGTGCATGTATGAAGAGAATGATGAAGGAAGACGAGGCACGAGAGGTTTGTCAGAACCGGGATGTCTGGCGCTCTACACTCTCTGCCTACCCCGTTAGGGACCTGGCGTGAAGATACTGTACTGTTTTAACACGATTTATTCTTGACCGACTACAGTTACAGAAGAGATTGAAGAGTTGTAAACACTATTTTGGTATGTTTTTTTTAAATAAAAAAATGAAAATAGGTAACAGTGTATACGTATTTTCATTTATTAATGCTAGACCCATTTATTCCAGAATGAATGTAAAAATAACATAATATAAATGTCCACCTTTATTGTAAAAACAACAAAATTATGTCTACATACATGTTTTCAATGTTTGTTTAACATAAAAAACTGTTTTGTCTGTCCTGCTAAGTTAATTCACTGTGACTTATGTTGTTTTTGAAATAATCAATTCAAATATTAAAATCAAGGAATTTGAAAACGTGGACGATATTAGCCGTACCTACCTTAGTTAACGCCTGACGTTGACTGTGGGATTCAGTGTGATTCAGTGTTGGCAACAGTTATGTTAGCTCTTCCCCAGATTCACCCTTAAAAATCACCAGAAAACCACTAAACGGCTATTTATCGATAACTCGTTACACCGTTATGCTATTTTTGGGCTATAATATATTAGTTTGGTATAATATTTTAGTTTGATAGAATATAATAAATAGTTATTTATACAATATACATAATAGCCGACCAAAATAATGGGCGATTGAAACCACCAACTTTAGTGGAAAATCCACTAAGTTGGCAACACTGGTTGGATTATGAAATGTACGGAAAAATTCCGGGCGCATCTTCAGTTAAAACTGTGGATTTATGATTCGCCACTGACGATCAAATTTTAGTTTTACGTCAGTTGAACTGATCAGTTTAACTGATCGTCAGTGGGGGCTATTAGGTTCCTGTTGAAAACCAGCGTCAGGTACCTTTTATATGAAGGTACCTGACATTTGCTGAACAGGACACCTTTTTGGCAGCCGTGAGACACATATTACGTGTATACGTATGTATTAATTTTTAGAAAATGTGTTGTCTTTTCTCTGTTACCTGTTACGTTTTATGTCTGTTTTATGTGTCTCGCTGTATGTCAAATAAATGTTTCTTATTATTATTCTTATCTATACTTATAATAAAACAGTAGAAGGGTAAATTCTGTACATTGAAAATATTTAAATAATAAATAAATGGTGGTGGTGACTATGGTGGTGGTGGTGTTGGTGGCATTAGTGGTTAAAAATGCACAACGTTAATATTCATTTTTTCTCTTCTGCCAGCTCTTAGTAGGCACTCACTATATATGTTATGCTTATATCTATCTTTTATATTTCATTATCTGTTAGAAGCACTAACTGACTGAAACTTTACAAAAGTTTATAATAATCTTCTTCTTCTTCTTCTTATAAATAAAAAAGAGAGTTCTCGAGTTTTAGCGAGAACGGCTAAACCGATTTGGCTTATATTGGTTTTCAATGATTTCTGGAAGTCCAGGGAAGGTTCAAAAGGTAAGAAAATATGGAGAAATTGACGGGAAATAGTAAAAACCGCAATTTAACTTTTCCGTACAAATAGTCCCTATTTATCAAACCTTTGACACATTATTTCATTGTGAGGCAATACGAAGTTTGCCGGGTCAACTAGTTCTTAAATAAATACGCGTCAAAGGAGATTCATAAGAAAAAAATAGATTTATTTCATACGATACGTCGAGCTACGGATAAGCCAAGCGAGCCATGCTAATGGGATTAGAACTAGATCCGAAAGCCTCGACCCCTTCGATAAATCAATGACCCGAATGCTACCGCTCCAGATGGACAAATATTGTTATCTGAATCGAATTCTGAATATGACACGCTGTTACTCGTATGTCGCAACAGTTAAGTGTGTCGTTGAATCTCCATTCGACGACTAATGCTACCATTAAGGCTTCGAAACCATTAGGCAAATAGTTTGCAGTTGACTCTTAGCGACACGCATTTTAGGTGGAGAGCTAATAGGCGGCTTCTGTATTCTTCAAAAGCAATTCAACCGCCAAATTAATTGTTTTTGTCCTCGTTTACGTCTAGACTTTTACTTTAACTTTTGATTTAAAATAAAATGTAACTTAAAATCCCACAACAATTCACAATAAAACCTGTTAACCGGTGTATCCAAAAGGTATCCAAAAAAAATATTTAAAAATTCGTTTTCTAACAAAGTGATTATGCCCGACAGCAACTAATAGTGGATCACCAAATATTTTAGAAGGATAGAAGATTAAGGTAGACGAGGCACGAGAGGTATGTCAGGATAGGGATATCTGGCGCTCTACACTCTGCGTACCCCGTTAGGGACCTGGCGTGAATATACATACATACGTACATATCAAATATTTTAGCTGCTTTCTAGATAATTTGTTAGTTGAGGGAAAAAGAGCAAGAGGCCAATCTCCAACCAGATGGTCTGACCAGCTCAAGGACAACCCAGCGTCGCTTTTTTACCCCACATTGCAAATGGCCGCAGACCGGAGCCGATGGATATAGTTCGTCCGATCAAGAGACGCGAGATGACGCCAGGATGATCACGATCCTCAGTTGTGAGGGAACGACCAGAGAGAGAGATAACTTCTAGATAAAAATCTTGACGACTCTTATATTTTGTTTAGAACAAAACATTAACTGCCTTTGCGACACAAATATATACCTAGTGCGGGGCTGTGAGTATAAGCGTAGGTACTTTATTTTATTTTAAAAAATATTTGACAATGTTACAGCGTGTGAGAGATAAATAGTACATGTTTCATATCAAGTTAATGTATTTTTTTTATAGAAAATTATTGTTTTGCTGAAAACATTATTTTCAAATGCAGTACATAAAATAATATAACAAAAATGTAACCTCTAGATATTTAATAACTTGTACGCATCACACTGATAAACTTCTTTTACTAAATTGCAACTGAGCTCTGATCTAATTTTTTTTTAATATTTTTGCTACATAATATTATTCTTCATCATCTTCATCAACATCGTCGGCCATTGTCGTGGTGGTATTGAAAAAAGCTTTAGTTATAGCTTTTATGACCTTTCTCGCATTCTGCCTCAGAAGTGTTAACTTGAACTGCATCAATACAATCAAATAAGTTGACATGAATGATATATTCTGAAAATAAAAATGTAATCAGTCCTCTTCAAAATTCCGATTCCAAAGGAGGAACGGGACTATATTACTAAGATTTCACTGTCCGTCTGTCTATTGCGAGACGACACACTTGGTTGGGTTTTCTTAGTTACTTTCGCATTAATAATATTATATAATATGTAGGGATCAAGAAATAGTTTTCTTCGTTGATTTGAGTTCGTGATTTGATCAGGACGATAAATAAATAAATACCTGCGTAATTTAAATTTAAAGAATTATTTAGAAAATAGAATTAATTCGAACTTTAAATATTTCTGAAAAAAAAATAGGCAGATGCTAAATATTGAACATAGTTTAAATAATTGTTTTTATATTATTTCGCATTAACACATGCTTGTGAAATATAACCTAACTAGCATGGTTGGCAATAGATGGCGCTACTGCTACCATAAAGCAAGGCAATAAATGTGAAGGAAAGATTTGACAAATCGGGCAGGACTTCAGTAGCTCAATTGGAAGAGCGACTGGACTAGATTCCCAGTAGGCCGCGAGTTCGAGTCTCGCCTGAAGTCAAATTTTTCTTTCCATTTTTCTTTAAAATAAAATATAGTTTAAATGTTATAAATGAAATTCACAAAATAATTCATATTCAAATCGGTTAACAAGTGTATTGACAAAGTTTCCAAAACAGTTGTTGAATAATATGCGTCCGAATAGAGTAATTACGACCAGCAGTTAATAGTGGCTTGCCAGAACTTTTTGAAAACGGTTAAATATATATTAACTCAATTAGTTTTAATCACGTTTTAATATCAAAAATTGACATTACTGGTGTTTGCATATTGCATAGATGCCTGATTGGCATCGGGAAGTGACGATCACACCGCACTATTGGAGGAGAGTTGTTCCGCTAGTGTAGGTAGGTTTTTACTGGTGGTAGAGCTCCAGTGACGGAGCTCGCGGGCGTAGGCACCACCGCATTACCTAATATACTTGCCGCTAAAAGGTAGTGTTCAGCACTATCGTGTTCCGGTCAGGTGGTAATGAACGGCTCTGTAATTTCCGCCACAGAGGCATAACACCTTAGATCTTAGGAGTGGTAATGCATCTGCATTTTGAACTTGGTCTTTGTGTGGGTCTATAGGCTGCAGTCATCACTTAACATCAATGTGAACTGCATGCTTGTTTGTCACCTCTGTTACATAAAAAAAAACTAAAACTGACTCGACAAAAAATAGTAGGTAGGTAGCTATTTCACGAATATCAAATATGAAATAGAAACAAATCAGTTACCGCAGTAAACAATTCACGGTTGATATTTGTGAATCCATCCAAATTCATAATGGGCGGGTTTTTTGATATAGCTACGAGAAACATTTCCACCTCTCGCTGTGTTTTCCGATCTATCGCACCAAGGTTTACATTAAGGAGACGCATTTGAAATTCCAGACCAACCTGCAAAATACAAAAATAGCAATTATTGCCACATTAACCCATTCCCTGTCCTATTTCAAACACAATAGCTTAAACCAGCGTTTCCCAATTGCCAGATCGCGACCCGGTACAGGGCCATCAAAATAAAAATATCGGATCGCAACATTCCCTCCTGATTATAAAAAAAAACCAACTATCATTGGACGCATCGTAAATATTCTCAATAAATTATTATTTTACCGAATGGGACCAACTTTTGAAAATATTAAGTCGACCACGAAGAGACCGTGTAAAAATTACCGGGCCGCTTCAGAACAATGTTTAGAAAACACTAGTTTATACAATACAAATGCTCACATGTGATTCATGGGTACCTGTTAAGATTATAAAAAATACGCTTGTGAGCTTTAAACTGGAATCCCTTAAACGGAGGTTGTTCAATCATGTGCTGTTATTGTTTTATTTATATTGTTACTCCGGTTTACGTGATTCTAAAGCTCACAAGTGTATTAGTTAATGTTACAGTTATTGTACTGCCTCAGTAGCGTAGTGGTAGCGGGCCACTACTATTACGCTGGAGGTCCTGGGTTCGATTCCCGGGTCGGGGGATATTAGAGATAACGGTCTAAAATCCTTTATCTCTGCTTCTATTGGGATTTTTCCATTGTCTGGAAGTTTCCCAGTACCCCGGAGTTTGGTAATGTGCCCGGAGATGGCCACCTGTTACATGGGCCAAAACGTAACCGGCGAGTCGTGGGTGTTTGCATGTATGATTAAATGCATGCATTTACCTCTGCCTACCCCTTCGGGGATTACAGGCGTGAAGTTACGTTTACAGTTATTGACATTGTTAAAGTTACGTGTCGATAGATATATATAAAAAACAACATATAAATATTATTAGATATGAGCGTAAGACCCACCTTCCTCGAAGCATGATAGGCTTCATTACAAATGATGAAAAGCAGGGTCATACAGTAGCCGACTATAACGAATAATCCCATTTCCTTGTAGCTCAGTCCATGCTCCAATATTTCAGACAGAGAGCCGTAGAGCGAGATGGTGGTAGTGAAAAATATAACCATACAATAAATACCATACATGTTCGAGTAAGCTCTTCCTGTTGACAATTGGATATAACCTTTGATTTATGCGGTATGTACGAGTTGTTTGGTGTATTTTTATTTACGTTAAGCCAGAGTTACATTGAATTTGTGAGTTGATGTGTGGTGTTTTGTACGATATGTATTTTTAATTCGATCTCGCAGGGAAATTCCGAGAACAGCTATCTCCATTTCTCTCAGCGTGACCTTAGCCTTCTTATGACAAGATGTTTCACATGTGTGTACCGAATTTTGATTCAATCGGTCCAGTACTTTCATAAGAAATCGGCTGTGACAGACAGACAGACAGAGAAACAGACAAATAGACGCACGAGTGATCTTATAAGGGTTCAGTTTTTTGCTTTGAAGGAACCTTAAAACGAAATTTACCCAACTGTTCCATAATTTTATTATTGAATAGCAAACAGAAACAAACACGAGCTGGACACACAATATAATACAATGTAATCAGATAACGAAAATAAATGTAAAATGTAAAATTTTGTGAAACTCTCCTAAAGGGACGCGGGACATGTTTACGTTTACGACGTACGTGATTCGATTCAAATAAGATTAAAAATATATTTTTAGACGAACTTAGAAATCGTAATGTGTATCTAACTGGCAATCTATTTAAATTTTCTAAATTACATTACTTTTAAACAGTGTCCGTAGTGCATAGAATTTTTGAGGATCCCCTAAAATAACATTCAATGTTCTTCCAATGTTCAACGGTGCGGTTCTCACGTTCGTTTTTGCCCAGAAGGTGTTAATGAATTTCCGGCAATGTTATAAATGTTTAGCTAAGATTCATAAAATGGGATATCCTTCCGAGTACTAAATTAAGGTTTGTTGCATCAAAATAAAGTATAAATAAATAAAATATGCTAAAAAAAGGTCATGATTTTGTTACATAGAGTAAGTACGTTTTTTATGTATTGTATTTTAAAAGCTTACCCAATTGTTGCATCATATGCGACAGATCAACCCAAAGATGTCGGTACTGAGCTAACTTCAGTGCTGGATGTTCTGCTTCCAAAGCCTTGTGAAGATTAGCAGCCAAACCTTTGGATGCTGTGCCGAATGCGTTACAATTTATGTACCTAACAAAGTAAGAATAAGAATAGATGTATTATTATCATCACATTATTGATACATTCATGTCTATTTCAATTAGATACACATGGCGCTTAAAACTAGTGTTGACAATATTTTTTTTATTAGACACTGGTAAAATTTTACTTGTGTTTCGGGTACCAGGTAATTTTTTGAATAGTGCAAATAGTCATATCTAATACGATACGATATCGAAAGGAAACTCGTCACTAAATCTCACAAAAAAACATGGAATTTTGCGAAATACAACCATTGCGGGTTCTTTTGCCTCCAAAATTTTTTTTTGAGGCAATACGAACTTTTTTACTACAAATGCTAGGAGTCTCAAATTTTGCACAAGGATATTTTTTTGGACGCAGGTGCTATGATAATTTTAAGGAATTCGACCAATGACAGACAACAAATACAACAGGATCGGTTTAAGAAAAACTAACCTGCGAACATTGCACTCGTGCGAAGCCGGGCCCAGCCGCTAGTAACATATAACTAGACCACAGTGGCATACTTATTAAAGAATTACATTAACAGACAGGATGCGCGCATGGCCCCATGGCTGGTGTAGATTGCAAGCGATCTACTCGGTTAAGCGATACGGGCTCGGTCGGGTGTATGATGGGTGACCGCTAGTGGCAAATTAAAATGCGCGTTTCCGTGCTTCGGAGGGCACGTTAAGCCGTCGGTACCGGTTGCTCTTGATAGAAAGCAGTCGTTAAACCTTTTCAGAGGCCTTACGGGCGGCTTGAATACATCCGACAGCGGGTTGGCCACTAACCCTTATCTCCACCAACCCGTATTGGAGCAGCGTCGTGGAGTAAGCTCCAGGTCTCCTCCCAAGAAGGGGAGAGACTCGTGCCCAGCAGTGAGACGTATAATACGTAAATTTCTAAAGGTTGCCATTATTATTAACAGACTATTTTTTTTTTTGCAATTAAAGGTAAAATGTATTGTAAACATAATAAAACTCAGATCTCCAACTATTCATACTGTTTATTACACTTTGAAACAAAAGGTCCGAAGTTCAAATAACTCAAACATCACGTACCGAGACTAATCTCCACTCTTTATTTGTATACGAGACCAGTCTTGCAATTTCAAAGTTTGAATTGGAAAACTAGAACGGCTTTCAGGGAAATTAACTAACACCATTAGCATAAGTCACCGCAGAATACGCTCCGGAGCTAATTTACTAATTTTATACGTTTATGTTACGTGTGCTCGTCTGTAATTTAATATCGTGTCTGTTTTGAGATCGCAAATTGGGTAAGGATGTTTTGATAAGAATGATCATGATTTCATGTTTCATAGATATTTTTATTATTATGCGTGAATTCACTAATTTGCTTGTAGGGTAATTTGTATGTCGCCTTGTCGGCAAGTGGTATTACTTTTTATCTCCAATCGAAATCTGTTGTGATGATTTTGATTTATTTTTTATATCATCAACAGAAAATATAATAATGTAGGCACCTACTCGGCATCTACTCTGGCATATCCTGAATTAACTCTAATATAGTTTTTCAAGTGATTTTTGAGCAAGTTTTCCAAAATATCGAGCTCAATGTGTACTTTGAAGTAGGTAGCCTGTCTATAGACACCTACACAAAGACCAAGGTCAAAATGCATATGCGTTACTACTCCTGAGGCCTAAGGTGTTATGCCTCTGTGTCGGAAATTACAGGGCCATACATTACCACCTGACCGGAAAGCGATAGTGCTGAACACTACCATTTAGCGGCAAGTATATTAGGTAATGCGATGGTGCGCCCGTGAGCTCTGTCACTGGAGCTCTACCACCGCTAAAGGTTGTATAGGGTCAAGTTATACCTACTGATTGCATTTCTACTTATCATTATAAATGAAATCAAATCTGTCTTACAAAAATCATACTTACCATAATGAGCAAAATCCGTCCAGCATGGCTATGATATGATAGTAAGCAAATGAGTGCCATAATTCAAAGTCATCTTGCAAGTAATGCTGCGAAAGGATCACAGCGAAACTAAGCGCCCACGAGAAAATGCAAAGTCCCCAAGTTAACGAGTATAAGTTGGGAAATACGATGGGTGTTCCAGTGATTTTTAAATATTTCAGCTGAAAATAAATAAATTTGGTTAATTTTATTTTATTCATATAGGATAAAATAATAGCAACAATAGGTATACATATACTATAATAAATATAGATTTACGTATTTTTCTTAAATTTCTAAAGTTCACTCGCACGTTTTATTGCGAATGCTGTATAAACTGCAAAGTCTATCATATCGGTTGTATAGCTTTTTACTACTTAGTTGTCAATGCATGTCGTTCACCGAACCAAAATCGGTTGAAAATCAAAAAAAAAGCAAAATTTGACGCATCGGTGTGGGACTTCGATACCTTAGTGGTAAAGCGGTTGGACTGGTTATCCTGAGGTCGCAGGTTCGATTCCTGCCCGAAGTCAAATTTTTCTTTCCGTTTTTTCTTTAATTTCTAAAGTTCACTCGCATGTCTTATTGCGAAAAATAAATATTACAACTATAGATATAGTATAACTGGTGGTAGAGTTCCAGTATAGACACTCGAGCGCGTAGGCACCACCGCATTATCTAATCCATCTACGGTAGTGTTCCGCATTATCATGTTCCAGTTAAATTCTACTGGTGGTAGAGCTCCTGTGACTGAGCTCGCGGGCGTAGGCACCACCGCATTACCTAATATTGTTGCCGCTAAATTGTAGTGTTCAGCACTATCGTGTTCCGGTCAGGTGGTAATGTACGGCCCTGTAATTTCCGGCACAGGGGCATAACACCTTAGGCCTCAGGAGTGGTAACGCAACATTTTGACCTTTGTCTAAGTGTAAGTGTCTATAGGCTGCAGTCATCACTTAACATCAATGTGAACTATATGCTTGTTTGCCATTACATAAAAAAGAAAAAAAAATGGTAATGTGTGGCCTCGTCATAACTATCACAGAGTCATTACAACTAAAGTCTCAGGGGTGACAACCCATCTGCATTTGACTTCAGGTTTTTGTGTAGATAGTAGATACTTAGGCTGTCATCACATACAAGTGTATCAGACTAACCCCCTTATTCATAAACGTATTTTAGCTAAAGGGTTGCTAATCTCTCCATTATCTCTTTCTATCCTGCACATTTGACAACGCAACTGACAAAGACAAAGCATTCTATAGCTAAAACGTATCTAATGTGCGTTTATGAATAAGGGGGTTAATAGATAGTTTTAATTTTAAGGTACCTAGGCGTTATTTGACGTAATCATGGAATAGAATCTTACCAAAAACAGGTTTCATAATGTTTGATGGTATTTTGTTTGAACCAACTTGATCAAGAATTCGTGAAAATACTTCTTTTTATGTAACGTGACAATTATCATGCAGTTCCCATGGATGTTAAGTGATGACTGCAGTCTATAGACATCTACACAAAAACAAAATGTCAAAATGCAGATGCGTTGCTACAGCTGAGACCTAAGTTGTAATGTCTCTGTGATATTTATTACGGGCCTTATGTATTTAAAAAGTTTACCTGATAATGTGTCCACATGTTTTTAAATATAGCCACTTGGGGCCCATGCCTCCACGACGCAATAGGCAGGAGAAAGTGTGGAATGAGAATACTGAGAAAGATGATATTATAAATCACTTCGTCGAAGCGCTTATTTGAGTTTTGCTGAAAATTCGCCAGACGCTCTTTGCCGACTGTAAACAGAATCCAATATCATCGCTTTATATTAAACGAGTATTACCTCAAGCATTTTACTTTGTTGCATGATTTATGGTTATATAAAGCGATGCTATAGTACCAAGTAGGTACCTATTGGTTTTATTTTATAGAAATAGTTCATTTCTGTGCAAAATTTTCGTATTGTTACAAAGTTGCAACTCTTTTGCACTTCTTCAATTGTATAGATACAATAAAAGAAGCATAAAAGTAACCATCGCCTAGCAAGGGTCAGCCCGTCACGTCATCTGGATTTCTGATGAGAAAAGTTACTTCCATATTTTAGATCTGGAAGCCATAGTTTTGGGATCATAATTATTGCGTCTTATTTATATTTGTAGTTGTGTTTCCATGACAACGGAAGTGTGTTTCCATAACGATGAAATTGTTAGGACGAATCTGATTGGTCTGTGCCTGCTTTTGATATACGATTGAGTCGCTCATTTGCAGTAAACAAATCGCGATTTTTTTTTTAAATATTCGAACATACAAAAATTAAACTTTACGCAACATAAATGGTGGCAATCGAGCCAGATCTAAAATATGGAAGTAACTTTTCTCATCAGAAATCTAGATGACGGGACGAGTTGATCCTTGCCAGGCGATGGTTTTGTACTTTTGTATATTAAGTAACACCAATAAATATTTTGTTACGATTGAGAGAGGACGCGTCTGTCTATACGACTTGCAATTGTTCGCAAAATAAGAATGGAGTGAAAATAGAGAAATTACAATAATAAAAATATGTATGTATGCCACGCCAGGTCCCTAAAGGGGTAGGCAGAGAGTGTATGGCACCAGATATCCCGGTCCTGACATACCTCTCGTGCCTCGTCTACCTTCATCATTCTCTTCATACATGCACGCCGATTCCTAAGACTTGAATAATAAAAATAATAATGGCAATCCTTGATACGTCCCACTGCTGGGCACGAGTCTCTTCCCTTCTTGAGGCCTCTCTCCTAAGAAGGAGAGAGACTCGTGCTCCCCTTCTCTCCACAATAAGGGGAGATAGAGATATTGATACTGTAGGATAAACATGTTGTATGCATTTTTTCTATTACAACTTACCCATAATGTCTTAAAAACCGTAGTCCACGTATCGATACTGGAGTATAGTGAAAAAACTAGTTAAGATTTTTTAATTGTTTTAATTAGGAGACTTCATTACGCACCTCTGATAACTATAATGCTTTCCAACCCCCATACTAGATAAGCCCACATCGTCGCCTTAGATATCCAGTTAAATGTAGTCCGCTTAGTTGTCTGAGCACCTATAACATACAAAATAACAGGTTAACCTACCTAACTACCCTAATGGAGATCATCAACTTATATTTAGTATTGCATCATTTTGACCCTGTAATAACTATCACAGAGACAACAAACCATCTAAGGTCTCAAGGGCGGCAACCCTGCTGCATTTGGACCACTGGTCTTTATGTGTCTATTGGCTGCAGTCATCACTTAACATCAATGTGAACAGCATGTTTGTTTGCCACGTTCAGTACATAAAAATAAAATCATATTTATACTTCTATCAATTTTGCTGTAAGTATTCAATAGGCACGTTTTAGCTAGTCAGTTATCAGGTAAGTAGAATAGGTACTCTACTCTACCTTACTTGATATCTTGTTTCTTTTTTTATTTACGTAGGTTTCATATTTTCCTTTGAGTCCATTTTACGGTTCTATACCTCCAAATAATGAACATTAGGTTATACTGCAGAATTTATTAATTTATTTATATACTTTATATCTATAAGGTATGCAACTTTGTTCTTCTATAAAAATAAGTAAATTGATCCCAGGCATGTTTTTTTTTTGCCACGTATGTGTTAAACCAGCAAACTTTTTTTTTACTAGTGGTAGAGCTCCAGGGACGAAGCTCGCGGGCGTAGGCACCACCGCATTATCTAATATTCTTGCCGCTAAATGGTAGTGTTCAGCACTATTGCGTTCCGGTCAGGTGGTAATGTACGGCCCTGTAATTTCCGGCACAGAGGCATAACACCTAATGCCTCAGGTGTGGCAGCGCATCTGCATTTTGACCTCTGGTCATTGTGTGGGTGTCTGCTGCAGTCATCACTTAACATCAATGTGAACTGCATGCTTGTTTGCCACTTTCATTACATAAAAAAACAGTTTAATTGATAATGTGAATTGAATACGTACTGCCGTTAAAACGGCTTCAAAAAAATTATGCTTTGCTTACTCTGAAGCCTAAGTTCTTTTATGTCATTTAAACTAACTGAAACACGTAACAAGGTGCACCTTTTTGAATCCAAAGGTAGACATAAAAACAGATAAGATACCTGATAGAATGTGGTCACCGTCGCCTATGTATATATTTATTTAGACCAGGACTTCCCAACCTGGGGGGCACGCCCCCCTGGGGAGGCGTAGAGACATGTCAGGGGGGGCGCGGCGTACGTGATATGTACATAAAATACATTTCCCAAAAAATAAAATTAAGTAGTAGGTAAATTTAACTGCTCCTAATTGCCATTCAATCGCTGCTCTACAAGTTTCTATAAATCACAAAACGATGTGTGACAAGCTCTCCGCCCTATCTTCCCGCTTGCCGTACCTATTAGGTGTAGGTGCGTAGGTATTAGTAGGTACTCGACTCAGTTCTGTTAATAGTTCGTTCGCATAAAAATCCAAATTCCTTCAATTCTAGCAAGTAATAATATATGGTTAGCCAGTAGGTACAGATATTTTTTAGAATAATAGTTACAGGATTAAATTCCATCTAAAAAAGACGAACTTAAAATAAAAATAACAGGAAAAATAAATTACGGGTGATTTGAGGTCGGGAAGCAGGAGCATGTGGGTTTTTTAGGTTTAAATCGATTTCAGGAAAAACTACAAGTCCTACTATAAAACCTTGAATGGCAAAGTTGTAGGCCATAAAAAGGACTACAACTCTTATCTTCACACACTTTCACATAACCTCAAAATAATTACTTAAGAATAATTGCGAAAAAGGCCAAATAACCGACACTTTGGTTTTTAATTTTTCTCTCACACAAAACAAATCGGGTTTTTATGAAACTTGGCGAAAATGTTCGCTCTTATGTCACAAATGTCCTGTAGTTGGATTTTTTGCAGAGTCGTGATAAACTAATTTCAAACCTAAAAAGCCGATATCCTCGCACTTCCTAACCTCAAAACCGCAAATCGAAATTTATGTTTCCTTTTATTTTTATTACTTTCTGTTCCTTGATCAATGGGTATCATAGTATTGTAACTATTTTCTTTAATTCTTTATCAATTTCAAAGCTATCTGCACTGGCTTATGGTTGGTCTTTTCATCATCATCATTTCAGCCAAAACACGTTTACAGCTGGACAAAGGCCTCCCTTAAAGATTGTCACAATGAACAGACCTGGGCCACCCTCATCCAGCGATTGCCCGCGTCTTTTGCCAGGTCGTCTGTTCATCTTGTGGGAGGCCTGCCTACACTTCGCCTTTCGGTAAGTGGTCGCCACTCGCAAACTCTTCTGCCCCAACGACTTGCCCCAGATTTTTGTAGTAGTCTAGAAGTCTAGTAGTAATAGTGTCGCTATTCGGTATGTCTAACTTTGGTTCTCATGCGGATCTCCTCATTTCTAATTCAATCTCGCAAAGAAACTCCAAGCATAGCTCTCTCCATTGCTCTCTGCATGACCTTGAGTCTTCTTTTGAGTCCCATAGTGAGCGACCACTTTTCTGTTTCATATGCCATCACACACTGGTCAAAGACCTTTTTCTTGAGACACTGCAGTAGGTAAGTCGGACGAGAAGATGTATCACAGCTTCCCGAACGCTGCGCAACCGAACTGGATTCGCCGATTGACCGCTTTTACGAAGTTGTACCGACATTTGACATGATCTTCGTCTTGTCCATGTTTATTTTAAGGTCCACTCGTTGGGAGGCCCTACTGAGGCCATTGAGCATTGTGCCAACTTCTACCAGTCATGACTACAATATCATCCACAAATCTGAGGTTCCCACCTCGATGTACTCGCCGTTAATGCTGATGCCGAGTCCATTCCAGTCCATAAGCTTGAAGACATCTTCCAATGCAGCGGTGAACAGTTTCGGAGGTATACCATCTCCTTGTCTCACACCTCGCTGCAATTGGATAGGTTTTGAGTTTTGATCCTGAAGACGATCTGACATAGTGGCATTTTCGTACAAGCTCATCAGCACCTCGATGTATCGGTAGTCGACTTGGCACCTCTAGACTGACTGTGAATTTGGGCTGTGTAGCCCAAATTCCAACTGAATCGAAGGCCTTTTCATAGTCCAGGAACGCTAGGTATAGGAGCTGGTTATATTCTTCGGTCTTCTGTTTTACCTACCGCAGCGCTTGTATGTGGTCTAGGGTACTAAAGCCTTTACAGAACCCGGCTTATTCGGGAGGCTGGAAGCCGTCGAGTCTGCGAGATAAACGGTTCGAAATCACTCTCGAAAACAGCTTATAGAGGTGACTCTTGCCGGGCGCTTTAAATTTTAAAACAGTAGGTATCACCATACTTCTGTGCCACACTTGTGGCGTTTTTCCTTCGAGTTTAACGAAATTGAACAACTTTTAAAGAGCTTCTAATACTGGCCTTCCGCCTGCTTTCAGGAGTTCAGTAGTAATTCCGCGATCACCCGGCGCTCTGTTGTTTCTGAGCTTTTTGAGAGCCGCGCTAATGGTTTTTGTATTTATAATTATGTCACGAAGCAATAATCAAAGGCAAAGTCAGTTATTGACATAGGATTAGCACGTTGAAGTGGCAGTAGGTTGGTAATATCTGCCCGACAATTGTTGGAGCAGACGTTTCCCAGAGAGGCGACCACGTCTTGTCTGTCGTAGTGTAAGAGTCTTCGTACTGACAACTTTAGGAGATTAGAGATTTGTGGCGCGACCTGAAAGAGGCCTCCATATGTGGACGGTAATAGCTTGTTGATTGATTGACTGATAATAAATGTAAATGTGAAAGTACTTAATGATTTTCAAACGTGTTCTTTCGTTCATTATCCTTATTTAATATATTGTATCTGTATTCAAACTATTTGAAATACTTAAAATTAAATAATTTAAGTAATGAAAAAATGTGCGATCCTAATTTTTGTTGTAACTTACTTAAGGGGGGCATGGAAACATTATTTTTGTCTCGGAGAGGCTCGGCAAAATAAAGGTTGAGAAACCCTGATTTAGACAATGAATTAAATAAAAAATGGATAGAAAAATTACTGTAAGCAGGGTCGAACCTGCGACCTACCAACCTCATTTTTTTCCTTGATTCCTATTTTCACTTTCATTATTAATTTTTAACTTTCAAATTTATTATTGCGAAAAAAATTTAACAATCAATATAAGGTTCTTCAACTGCCGAGAGAAGTACTCGCAGGGAAGTTCCTTCCACAATTTATATATTTATATGTCCGAATTGTGCGGGTGGAATATTTTTCTTCGAAGAGTAGTGCCTATGCCTACTGATTGATTTTTTATTACTGATTCAGTACCAAGCAACACTAGTAAAATAAAATAAAATTCTGTCGCAATAGGCATGTTGACTTTTTTTATTGTCGTTTAGAAGTTTTTTTTTCGATTCAAAAAGCACAGGGATTCAGCACCAATTACTTACTTTTAGGTACTCTCATGATTGGCATTACTCCCATAATTTGAAACAGCACCAGGAGGCTCTTGGTTGTGATGTAGAAGCTGTCATGTCTATCCAAAAGAGCACTATCTTTCTCTGTTATTTGCGGACCATAGACATCTTTTGCGTCGAATTCTAGAAAATATACAAATTATATAATCGGTTAGAGATGATTTTAATTACTACTAGCTGTGCCCGCGACTTCGTCCGCGTGAGAATTTATGATTATTCAGTATCCATCCGGACGAAATCGTGGGCGCAGCTAGTATAAAAGTTACCTAAGTTACTCCTTTTTACGTCAGCTATCTGCCAGTGAAAGTCCCGTCAAAATCGGTCAACCCGTTCTCGAGATTAGCCGGTACAAACAGACAGACAGATAGACGTACAGACAGACAGACAAAAATTGTATCAAAACCAAATAACACGCAAACAAAGTCGCGGCTAGTCCCTACTCGATGTAACTCTGCGAAAGTAACTCTGTCTGTCTGTCTGTTACTTTTTCACGTCCAAACGACTGAATCGATATTAATGAAATTTGGTACAGAGATAGAGCTGACTTTGAGAAAGAACATAGACTACTTAGTTATTTATAAAACGACAGGGACGCGGGCGAAGCCGCGGGCAACAGCTAGTATTACATAAAACTCAAAAAATTACCCATCGAGTGCAAATGTGAATGTGTGTGTGTATATGCATATTTCTGCCCAAGTTTCCATTCAATTTTGATTTCAAATTGAGTTGAATGTTGTATCCATATGTTTATATACATACACTGATGTTATGTTGAGTGAAGAACGGAGCAACTCTTTTGATAAGATCTTGGATTAAGGAAGATGTAACTTTGTACATTGTTGCCTTGAAATTATTACATTTAAAAATGCAAATGTAATTTAGGTTAGAAGATAAAGGTAATTTATTCTGTAATCTACGAAAATGAATAAATGTAATCTAACAAAATTTTGTAGCTTTTGTACCGAAATGTAAAAGATCTTAGAAAATTGTTTACAAAAATTCAAACATTTTACGTTTTGAGCGTAGATTTCACTATCAGGATCTTTTGTTTTACTTTCAGTTTTTTAAACAAAAACACAGTTTGTAAAAATAATTAAGTACAGTAATTTTTGGACATTTTGTGACAAATGTTGATTAGGAGAAGAAAGCATTATGAAATTTTAGATTATGAATAAACAAGTTAGGTTGACAGAATAGAGACCCAAAAATATATTTGTGATTCATAAAATAATTAAATAAAAAATACTTTTATTTGAATCACTTAATCACAGACCAATCAGCCTTTTTATGCATTTAATACATACATGACAATTTGCAAAAAGGCATTTTGTAAATTTTCTAAAATACCTCCAAAAGTTTGGGTCGCCGAGATTTGCATAGCGATGTGTACCAAAATACGAATTTCAGTTTTGACACACATTGTCTGTGACAAATGGACAATGAGACAGACACAGGGAGTTCAGTTTTAAGGAATCCTAAAAAAAAACGAATGAGAGTGAAAAGTTTTTAATTTTTTTATTGTTCGTAAAGTTTCTCGTGTTCGATATGCATGCATTTTTCTATACGAATTCAATTAATACTTGTTTATCGATACACACGCATTATTGTTGAAACTTAAACAAATGATGCTATGAAAACTCATAAATACACCTTATTACTAAGGGACCACCGCATTACCTAATCTACTTGCTGCTAAATGGTAGTATTAGTACGGCCCTATAGTGCCGACACAGATACAAAGCAACTCGGGCCTCAAGAGCTGAAACGCATCTCAATTGAAATCTCTGGCTTGATGTAGTTTTATTTTATTGTTATGGCATCGCTTTTACGCATATTGCCAGTGTCAAGTAAAATGATATTTCGTATTTGTAATTAGAAGCGTAAAAGTCATAGTCAGTCAGTCAATTTATCAGTCCGTCAGTCAGAGTCACAGTCAACAGTTCGAGTAAAGCGATGGCTACTTTACCAGAACATTTACAATGAAGTTTTGGAGGCAACCCGAAAGGGCGTGTTTTCGCACTGTTATTCTATTTCACTATACACAGTCACTGTAATAAGCCTAAATCAAATAAAATGCCACCAACTTTATTTAATATTCTAACAATAACTCAAAAATACACCAAGAAAATGAAATAAAATAAGAGCACGCGCCTCTTTCAAGGTTCCTGGCAAAACTCCTTGATTGTAGTTGTTTAAAGGCGTATTACTTATCAATATGAACTATATACTTGTTAGCAATTCTATGTAGGTTTATCCTATATTTTTCTCATTTCATATTGCTAGCGTCTATTCCTCTATTAAACTTAAAATCCTACCTTTCAAAGGCTTATCATCTATTTTCCCGTACACATTACGCTTTTGGGTAGCACCATTTTGATATGGATTATAAGTTTTAAATTTTTCTTTATCCATCCTTATTGTTTACAGATTTGGGTACACCTAAATATACAGTGTCTTCTCTTCGGGGAAATTGAGGAAAAGGCCCGCTTCGAATGCCGCCCTGAAAGCTCCAGTAACAGAATACGACATAATCAATCATAACCCGCCTCAGCTTACTTGGTTATGCGCGTTTGTCAATAGCGTGGTGTGGAGACGTTATTGCATTTTTTTATTTTAATCGTAATATACTGATCGTAATGATCTTCAACATCATTTTACTAGCCCCAAAAATTGTTATAATGACTTATTACCACGACCACGTATTGTACATAATTTGGGGATAGTCCATAACCGCCAGGCATGTGGATTGGCGATCACAGTAGAGGTAGTTTAATCGCATGATGCTGCCTACTTCCCACCCCGTGTTTTTACATTTATTACTGCTTTTTTGGAATAGTTTGATCGCCATTATTCGGTTGAACGACTGCATTAGCGGAAGAATTTGTTTTGTATTATGTTAATATTACAAAAACGTTTTATAATTGTGACATACATTTAACAAATTTAATTTATAGATTTACCCCCTTATTCATAAACGTACATTAGATTCTTTTTAGCTATAGAATGCTTTGTCTTTGTCAGTGGCATTGTCAAATGTGCAGGATAGAAAAACACAAAGGAGAGATTAGCAACACTTTAGCTAAAATACGTTTATGAATAATGGGGTAAACTTATAATGCGGTGTAAGGATAGTTATTTGCCCAAATACAGGGCATTTGGCTGATGCACCCTAAGATGACTTACAGTGCCAGCAAATGATTGCACATTTGCTAAATAAATGTTAACTAAAATTTAGTTTTCTACTTTTACTAATTATCTTTAGACTAATATTAAAGTCTTATATGTTCAATCGTAGTTTACTTATATGCAACCTGTTACATACTTACCTGTTTGCTGTTTTCTTAAAACGGTTATAATATATTGGTGCTTGTAAATTATACTTGATGATACTACACTAAAATAAAAAACGGCAGTGTCTAATCGTCTCTTATGTTTTATAACCATAAAGGTAATGATATATAATAATATATAATAAAGATAAAGGTAGCAAATACAAGAAGACCTTACTAACTTTAAAAAAAATACCTTTCAATTTAAGTTACTATGGAAGTCTCCATAACTTTTCCTGTTTACGGACACCTCTTGAGAAGCCGTGTACCGATGACGCCGCAGCGTCGCCTCACCGCCATTAATTCATATTTCACACTAATGGCGACTTTCAAAAACACTTAACGACCCACTAAGTGAGACGTTAGTAACCTGCACCGCACCTTACCTTAAATATTCATAGAGAAGTTTGTTCTATCCGTGTGGGTATAAAACTAAACGTCAGGTTCATCAAACTAAAGGTTTACTACCATTATTTTGATGCTTATAAACTAAACAATTACTTGTACCAGAACATCGAACCTTTTTCGGATTTATATCGCGAATAATAAACTAAAAAGATTATTTAAAATCGAACCCGACATTCGACATCGTGGTCTCGGGAAAACTGACTCATTTTAGTTTAATATACGCGAGATAAATCCGAAAAAGAGTTTTATTTTAATCGAACCTTGATGTTTTTTTTTAATTTTCAAACAGAACAAAGTCAAAGCATAGATAGAGCCAAACATTGTTTCAAATATTTATGCGCTGATTTTAAATAGTTAAACACGCCCCGACTCCAGGGAGTAGGTAGAGTAAGAAATCCAAATTTGGTGACTCAAGTTCCAGGTGACAGGGCGCATTTCTCGTTGGTCTAATTGCCATTGTGGCAAAAGAATTATGAAGTAGCAAGCCCGCATAGAAATATGAAATAATGGACCAATCCCGTTATAACTATCAAAAGGCAAAACAACATACGAGTTCAGGTGTGGAAACGAATTTAGACATCTAAGTATTCCACATGCATGTTTGCTCGATTATTATATTGAAATAAATCTTTTTCACCGAAGGTTTCAAACGAAGATGTGTTTGCCACGCCTAAGTTGTTATACCTCTGTGTCAGAAATTATAGAGCCGTAAATTACTACTCGACTGGAACACTTTTCACCATTTAGCTATATTTAGCTATTATTTTTCACTGGTGGTAGAGTTCCAGTGACGGAGCTCGCGGGCGTAGGCACCACCGCATTACCTAATATACTTGCCGCTAAATGGTAGTGTTCAGCACTATCGTTTTCCGGTCAGGTGGTAATGTACGGCCCTGTAATTTCAGGCACAGAGGCATATCACCTAATGCCTCAGAAGTGGCAGCGCATCTGCATTTTGACCTCTGGTCATTGTGTGGGTGTCTATAGGCTGCAGTCATCACTTAACATCAATGTGAACTGCATGCTTGTTTGCCACTTTTATTACATAAAAAAAAAAAAAATTAGCAGCAAATAGATAAAGTAATGTGCCTACGCCCGCGAGCTAAATAGTGTTTTATGATTACTTTTAGTACGGAACTAACAAAATAATGTTTTATGTTTACTGGTGGTAAAGCTCCAGTGACGGAGCTCGCGGGCGTAGGCAAATCACTTAATTTATCTATTTGCTGCTAAACGAAAAATGGTCAAAAAAAAATATGAAAAGGTTACGTGCCCTACCTTTATTAATCAACAATAGAGGTTATACTAAAAGAAAAAAGTTAATATTGGCTGAACCACGTCAGATGGTCGAACTTAGGAAAATAGTGAGTAAACAAACGCTACGTAAAGATCGAATGCCGGAGTCACGTACATACGCTGAGAGATTTGGATGTGATTGGATTCCATTTGTATATCGTCGTGGTGAAAGGCCTCTTGCATAATCAAGTTTCCCTGTGGAAAAACTTTGATTCGATACTGATTTTATAGAGATCACCAGATAAAAGTTGTTGTAGTTGTATCTTCACGCCAGGTCCCTAACGGGGTAGGCAGAGAGTGTAGAGCGCCAGACATCCCGGTTCTGACAAACCTCTCGTGCCTCGTCTACCTTCATCATTCTCTTCATACATGCACGCCGATTCCTAAGACTTTTGACCCCACCATCAGACAGAACTCGACCTATTTGGTCATGGTAGGTCAGCCTTGGTCTTCCTGGGCCTCTGCAACCATCCACATTCGCATTGTATATCTGTTTAGTCATTCGCTCATTCGACATTCTTTCTATATGCCCGAACCATCGGAGCATGCCTTTTTTCATTTTTATATTATATACAGATAAAAGTAATTTGTATTATTCAATGAAGTTAAATATACAGAGAAGACACCGGAAACAAACAGTCGGTTCCGTTTTTAAATTGATTTGACAGATATTTCTGTGAGATGTTTCCACGTCATCTGTCATTTTACTACGTGAAAGTGTGGCAAATTGACTTATGGAAACTGAAACCGTGCTTTTTTCATGTAACAGAAGTGGCAAACAAGAATGGACTTCACATTGATTTTAAGTAGACTGCAGCCTAAAGACACTTACACAAAGACCAAGGTCAAAATACCATGACCGTTACCACCCCCGAGGCCCAAGGTGTAATGTATGTAATGTGCCTTTGTGCCGGAAATTACAGGGCCGTACATTACCACCTGACCGGAACACGATAGTACTGAACACTACCATTTCCAGACCAAGAATGATAAGACTTTAAACCAGAATTTTAAACCCAGACATTCACATTTTAATGATTCCTATACAATGTCGTTTCTGATAAAAGAGAGTTCATTTAAGTTTGTATGAACGTTTGATAAAAATTAAGGCATTCTCTTATATTCGAAGAACCGAGAGTGATAATAGAACGATGATTTATTCATGTTTAATGATTTCCGCCCCTTTCTTAGATGAAAATGTAATAGAATTTAAGGTATTTATACAATTTACATAATCTCCAGCAAAGCCTGCAGAATTATACGGTAATATTATCAAAGCGGACACTAACATCAGGTAAATATTAATTAAGCGGTTCGAATTAAAAGTTTATTCCACTTAGATCCGGAGTCAGTGTATCTGAATTGTTCAGAAGTCCTTTATTCTTCAGCCAGTAATATTTACTTTATTTTTTATTTCATTATTTATTATAAAAGATAATATACAAATTAATATTCTGTGAATATTTCGAAGGTCTACCTGCTACCGTTATTAATATTGAGCATATAAGTATACGGAAAAAAAAACGGTCAAGTGCGTGTCAGGCCACGCGCAGTGCAGGGTTCCGTAGTTTTTAGGTTTTAATATTGTAATAAAAAATATATATATATATTTCAATGGAATCGTTAAAAATTTTCGAGTAAAATGACTATTACTAGCAAACTTGTAAAGCCAACTTAAGTGTGATAGTTTTCCTTTTAATTTCGTTATATGTAGCTACTCTTGCCGTAACGTTAGAATTTCTAACAATAAACGATTAGTTGGTAGATGGGGGGACACTTGACTCTAACGAAAATTGGTTCTTTAAAGCTTAATAAGTCACGAACAGTTAACTAAATCGAAAAATAATATTAACACATCCGTTATATTTTTGAAAGACCTATCCAACAATGTCCCACTCTATATAGAAAACGTAAAATAAAAAAATATCCAGGCGTTAAATGTAGGGGTGGTATCCTAAATATTTTTTTCATGTTTTTATTCTACCACTTTGTCGGCGTGATTGAGGTGTATACTAGTGCCAAACCGCGGTCGGACAGACAGACAGACAGACGGACATGGCGAAACTAAAAGGGTTCCTTGTTTACTACGGAACCCTAAAAAGACAGACAGACAGACAGCGGAAGCTTAGTAACAAGGTCCTTATCTTACCTTTCAGGTACGGAACCCTAAAATCGATTTTTTCTTTTGAAGACAAAATTTATTTAATCTGTTGAATTTGCCATAATACTGACAGATTTAACTTAGATTAAACAAAAGAGAATGGAGTATTCTTACTAACCAATCTCATGGCATAAAGAGCAATGTTTCTCCATTTTCATGTGAAATTGATAATGGATATGGACGTTTTCCTTAATTAATTACTGTAGGGTTATTGGGGTATATAGATTAAATAACGTATGACGTATTGGCAAAATATATTTGCCGTGGTTGTAAGTGGAACGTTGCAAATTAAACACGTTCCTGTAAGCAGACAAACACGATCCCAGGTCAATTTATATTCAATTTTACGCTAACAAACAATGACGGGTAGGACGGATATTGCAACCAAGCCGAGTGTTTGTATTAGTAACAAGATATGGATATAATACATACTACCAAATATGTCATACAAAGTCTTGTTGGAAATAAAAAAACTTCGTAGTTTCATCAGTAAAGTTCTTCCCGGCGTCGAGAGGCTAATCAAAATCGGATGGCGACGAACACACCGCCCACTACCGAAGGACAATTCTTCTGATGGTAGTCAGTTAACCGAACAATGGCGGTGAAACCATTCCAATAGGGCGGGCGGTAGTGAATACGATAACGCAGGATGGGCAGCTGCGTCCCGCGATGATACTACAGTCGCGACTGCGATCGCCAATCCGCGTGCCAAGCGTAGCAATTATAGCATATCTCTCCATATGAATTCAAACGTTACGGCAATAATAGGGCAGAAAAAAATATAACACTACCACTTGAATACTGTCTACCAAAATTATTTGGGTATTACTGCGATTCAAATAATAAAAAGTTTCACAGAAGATTCGATCCCACATATCACTCTTAGGCAAATAATTTAGAAATCATTGATACCTTCAGTATACCTACAAAGAAGATATAAGTACTCCAAATATCTCTAGGGTCAGCGGTTTAACATTAAAGTCAATCAGGATTTAGAAGTTTTTGTTTGTAAAACTATTATGATTTCTATTAAACATTAAGACAATACACGTTTCATTCAAATACTGTACGTTACTATTGATCTACTCTTCTGTTTTATAAATCACTAGGTATTCCGAATAACCGATATTCATCACGTAGCTTCACTATCTCTAAACGAGATAGCATTTGTTTATGTCGTGCCCGCGCTATTTATAAGCTGTGTCATATTTCCGTAGTCAACACTCATTTGTCTGCTGACCTTCCATTACCATGGATGCTATGTATAGTGTATACCTGAAAATAATACGTACGAGTCACGTCAATAATGTCATTATGGCTCCGTAATACGTAACGTAACTTTACGTCTGTAATCCCCGAAGGGGTAGACAGAGGTAAATGCATGCATTCAAGCATACATGCAAACACCCACGATTCGCCGGTTACGTTTTAGCCCATGTAACAGGTGGCGAGCTTGTTGACATCTCCTTGCACATTACCAAACTTCGAGGTACTGAGAAATTTCCAGAAAATTGAAAAATTCCAATAGAATCAGATTTAATCCTTCAAGGATCGTACGGCCACCGGCGGCGAGACACAATTGAATTTCAATTGTCATATTTTTCTCGTGTCTGGAGAGATTAAAGGACTCTACACCGTTATCTCTGATAGCTCCCTACCCGGAAATCGAACCCAGTACCCCAGCGTAGTAGAAGTGGTAGAGGCACAAGTACCAGACTCCAGGCTACTACTGTGAATTTTCTAATAGAAAAACCCCCTTTTTTAACAAAAAAAGAGGTAAAATGCGTTACGCAAACCCACTCTTGGGGAGAGGGGTGGGTTATGTGGGACGCCGGGAAAGGCATCCGTCTTCCCACCAAAAACCCGTGGGTGCGTGCGGAATACCTGCCATACCATAGCTGCTATACAAATAGGTGTATGTTTTTACGTGTCGGTTACAGCTTTCTAGTTGGTTCTGAGTTTTATATGGACCGCTGGATATTGTGACATTACAAGGGTTCTTTTATGCTACGGTACCCTAAAAAATATTATATGTACAATATATGCACATTATACGTATATAAATTAGTAGCACACAAGAATGTTGGAGAAGTTTTGGAACAATTAAATTTCAGCTAAGAATTGTTCAAAAACTTTGTAATATTAACTCGTTGCGTCCCAAAATTTAGCTTATTTATTCATGATCAGTAACAAAGTTAGAGATCTTATTTCGGAAGTGTTATTGACTTTTCATGCCTCCTTAAGTATTACATAGACAGCTTCTCACCACAAGTTTCGAAAAATGTAAGATCTACAGTTTGTATGTAAATTCAAAATACAAATGCTATTTTAATATCCTGTTACAAATAACTTACATCAAAGTAAATTCCAAGATGATATTTCATTACATTTTTTTATTCTTACTATGGTGGCAGACAAGTTGTTCACACGGATGCTAAGTGATGACTGCAGCATATAAATATCTATACAAAAACCAGCAGTCAAAAAGCAGATGCGTTGCCACCCCTGAGACCTAAGTTGTTATGTCCCTTTTTTATGTACCTAATGGAAGTGGCAAACAAGCATGCAGTTCACATTGATGTTAAGTGATGACTGCAGCCTATAGACACCCACACAAAGACCAAGGTCAAAATATAGATGCGTTATCTGTCCTGAGGCCTAAGGTGTTATGTCTCTGTGCTGGAAATTACAGGGCCATTACATTTTCACCTGACCGGAATACGATAGTGCTGAACACTTCCATTTAGCGGCAAGAATATTAGGTAATGCGGTGGTGCCTGCGCCCGTGAGCTCCGTCACTGGAGCTCTACCACCAGTGAGAATTCCAGTGACTCTATTATGACAGGGCCATACATTCAAACTTTCTTCTTCCGTTTTCTTTACAGGATTCTGCTGCACTTACTACGATCCCATTGGAATTATTTGACTGTCATTGTAACTGACTGCACTAATGGAAGAATTATCTTCCAGTAGAAGCAAGTTTCTTCTAGTGGGCGGTCGCGTCACGTCATGACGCCAGCATTTCTTACATGTTTTACTTGAAACAACTTCAACAAATATTTTATGTGCTACCAAATCCAAACCATTTTACTGGTGGTAGAGCTCCAGTGACGGAGCTCGCGGGCGTAGGCTCCGACGCATTACCTAATATACTTGCCGCTAAATGGTAGTGTACTGCACTATCGTGTTCCGGTCAGGTGGTTATGTACAGTCCTGTAATTTCCGGCACAGAGGCATAACGCCTTAGGCCTCAGGAGTGGTAACGCATCTGCATTTTGACCTTGGTCTTTGTGTAAGTGTCTATAGGCTGCAGTCATCACTTAACATCAATGTGAACTGCATGCATGTTTACCACTACCATAACATAAAAAAAAACCTGTCTCATACATTAAAAAAATAGCGATTACACTTTAAATTGTTTGTGTACACAGAACGAGAATTATTAAAAGTTTCCAAGTGACGACGAAAACGGCTCAAGTTTTAACGTTACAAATTCAAGTTAGAATTATGTCTCTAAATTTTGTTTCAGAGTAAAAGTTTACGTAAAATAAACAAGCTGACTCCCTAAGGGTAAATGTGAGAATCTTCGTGTACTGAAGAGTTATGGACTTGGGAAATAATAAAGCGATTACCCGCGCACTCAAGATAAAAGCAAAATTTCTCATTCGCTTATCAATGTTTTCTTTATTGTGCCAAGTATTATTTTCTTGAATGTAGCTATACCGAAAATTTTTAGTTACCACGGTTCGGGATTTTACAGTAACATTCATACTAGCGGATCGCACCGGATTCGCATGGGCGTTGTGTTACCTACAGTGCTCATCAAGAAATACAGCACATCGAGTTTAAAGGTTAGGAAGAATCATTTCGTTCATACAGATATGCTGCAAATCGAATTTTTTACGCATTTTTATAATCTACAGAATATAGGTATATCCACTTACCAAATACTTGCGGCCATATTCCGATAGGCAACCTAGTGGCTCCAGATTATAATATTATAATTAGGATAGCAGCATATCTGAATGAACGAAATGATTCTGCAGTGGGATCCTAACCTGATAGGAAAGAAACAATCGACTTCGTAGATGGTTATCTTTGTTGCACACTGCCAACGTACCCACTAATAGTCCGGTATTGGTCAAAACTTTATTAAAACGGTCGACAAATGTCAGAGATATTGTGTGCGAAAGAGATAACGCTCTACACAGCCGAAATTATCCGAAGTGTCTCTCCTAAAGTCGATGTGCAATATTTCTTGTTGGATACTGTACATGACTACTACTAATACGATACTAATCTATAGGGTTGCGAAAGCAGTTATTTTCCCTTTATCCGACCCTGCTGTATCTATTTCATACATATTGAATTAAAAAAAGTAACTTCACCCCTGTAATTCCCAAAGGGGTAATCAGAGGTAAATGCATGCGTTCAAGCATACATGCAAACACCCACGATTCGCCGGTTATGTTTCAGCCCATGTAACAAGCGAGCCTGTTGACATCTCCGGGCACATTACCAAACTTCGAGGCACTCGGAAATTAACAGAAAATGGAAAAATCCCAATAGGTAGTAGGTAAAATTATCACTCTTACTTTTTAGGTGATTTAACAGAGTTTTAGTTTTTATGGAGTAGGAATGCAGAAAGCTATTATTTGTATACGTATACGAAAATGCCGTAACCCATTAAAACTGATAATTAAATTGAATTCTTTAATACGAAATTTATTTCTTTACTCAAAACCAACTAAACCTAGTTTATGTGTACTAGCTACGAAGCTACTAGATAGGTGAGATTAAGTAAATAGATACAAAAATTGAATTAAAAATGAAAATTAAGAATTATTTTTCGGTTTTAAGCGTGTAGGAAATAATATACTAAACAAATCTTCATGCAAACAGATTCATAAATTTTTAGGATTATGAACTGAAGGGTCCATCTGTGTATGTGTTTGAACATAATTTGAGCACAGCGACAGATGCTCAATAGTACTATTCCACATTATAAACGAAATGTCTGAGCCGGTGGCGGGAAAGTTCCAGAATTATCTGGAACAAACAGAACTTCTCCATTACTGGATCGGCTTAATCGATCCGCCTCCGGTTATCAGACGTGTTTGCTCAGTTCCGCTCAACTGTATTTATTCTAAACTCGTACTGCTATAGGTGCGGCGGTAGAAATCTGACTTTATATTCTTGTTGGAAATAGCTGACGACTTACGTATATTTTTTTAGTATTCCTAAATAAATTGTAAAATGTCTCATTAAAATTGCACAAGACTTTTCGAACTACTACTGCGTACTATTTGTTTATCCGAATAATTTCCGATGTAAAAAAATGTTTGAAGATTCAAGTAAAAATTAAATTTGGAAAAGGTTTTTATTCTGAAACCACGAACAGATATCTTATTTTTACGATTTCATAAGTGTGAAAAACGCGAACTTTATAGGATCTTTTCTAGTGTGTTCGCCCGTAGGTACGTCTATTTAATGATAATTATAAATCTTTAAAATAAATGTATTATACTTACAAGAACGATGGACTACATCTACCTATACTCAGCCGTTGTAGGGAAACTCAATACACAGAGAGATAAATGCTCAATAGTACTATTCCACATTATAAACGAAATGTCTGAACCGGTGCAGGGAAAGTTCCAGAATTGTCTGGAACAAACAGAACTTCTCCATTAATGGATCAGCTCGATCCGCCTCAAGTTATTATCAGACGTGTTTGCTCAGTTGCGCTCAACTGCATTGTGCATGTGATTTTCTTTGCGTCAATGTCAGCGGCAATAGCGCAATACTCGTATGTATGCTCGTACAATCGCGCATATAGAAGCACATACGCTGGTATACCAGCGTAGCAAAATCCTGACATGGGACCAAGTCGGTAAGTAAGTGGCCGTGTGAAAGCGATCTAATATTCCATCCATGTCAGTAAATACGGGCGAATTTTCCAAAAACGAATGGTGGAAAACAATATACTGAACACGTTTAAGCGTCTTATCTTGGACCAAATTATATTTTACTCGTCACTGATGGTGCATGTGCTGACACATTAGATCTACAGTAAAAACAAAATAATATTTCGAATATTGTTTAATTAACTGATACCAAAACTGAGGACTCTGTTGATCAGCATTCAAGAAAACTGAAATCTACTTACTAAAACTAAAGGCCTTTGTAAACAATATAGAGATTTTTTTGTGTGCCTGCTTCCTTATTCTGTTACTGCTCCGAGGTTAAAATGTCAACCAATATTTCGTTCTATGGAAAAAATGCTGGGAATAGTTGAATATTTATACATTTAAATAATGTACAACATGTAACTGGAATAATGCACACTCTCCAACAGCCCCATTAGAAAATCGAATTATAATCATAAATCATGAACTGAAATTACATGTTTATGTATTTCATATTTTTTATTTCAGAAATAAGTTGTCCTCAATTTGTATGAACAGTATGGACATTTACTGTACATATTTACCCTACCTCTACCTACGGCCTCACATAAAACACAAACCTACTCACACAAGCACACAGTTGCAACGTGATGTAGCATAACCTGCGTAGCCTTATTTAACACTCGCTAGTAATAAGACTAATTTCCACTATTTTATTTCTTAAATTATTATTTATAATAAAAAGCACGACACAACAAGTTATTATAAACTTGTTGAGACTAGCATTTTATTTTGGATAGACGTTAAGTCTCATTTTCGTTTGTATCGACTGTTCACCAAATGGATGACCATAATTTCCTTAATTTTAATTAATTTTGGGACAAAGTATTACCTATATAAAAAATGCTTGAAAGCGATTCGGTTATCGATTCTGAACAGACTAGTTTCGGGTTGTACATTCAATACTGTGTTACACGTTGTATAAATACAAAAAAAAACAAAGATTATTTGACTTTTTGAGAAGTTACAGAGTGCGTTTTTATATATAATAGATGTTTAAACAAGATGGCCATTATTTACCAACCGCTAATGTTAACTTACTGCTAGTACCTACAGTTCCTGTGTAGGTGTAATGTTCCGGTTAAATGGTGATGTACGGCCCCGTTATGACTATCACAGAGACATGACAACTTAAGTCTTAGACGAGGCAACGCATCTGCATTTTGAACTCGGGCTTTTGTTGATAGTTTTTGTCTAAAGGCTGCTGTCATCACTTAACATCCATATTATGAGCTACCAGCTATTGCCCGCGGTTACGCCCGCGTGGATAACTAAGTAGCCTATGTTCTTTCTCAAAGTCAGCTCTATATCTGTACCAAATTTCAATAAAATCGGTTCAGTCGTTTGGACGTGAAAAGGTAACCGACAGACTGACAGACAGAGTAACTTTCGCATTTATAATATTAGTAGAGAAGTAGGGATATGCTTGTAACGTTTGCCACCTTCGTTCCATATAGATAACTTTTTAACCTCCCAACCGTATATTGCCATGAATCTTTTGATACGACAAAATGCATATATTATTAAAAAAATTACGAATTATAATTCATTTTTTATAGCTTTGCGACAAAAATACGCTGAAGGTAATAAAATAAATCAAAATAATAAAATCCTGGGGTCCTTGTTCCAGCAATAAACAAACAGGAATGGTAAAAACTCTTAAACTTGTAATAAAACATTTTTGGTGCGCTGCCGTCTGCCATATGACGCGAACACCTACCTGATCCGCTTACAAATCCTTTGTGTTCCCAGCTTTCGCTTTTCTCGATGATTTTTTTTGTTCACTTTTCATTCTGTTTCAACTTGGACCCTTTAGAAATTCAAAACAATATTATCATAATCTGTCTGAAAAACATGGATATTGAAATTTATTCTAATTGTATCCGATCCAAAGTTATTCTGCCCTTATGTAAAAAAGTGGGATTGTGTTTTAAAATTGCTAGAAAGAAAATCTTTTCATTGCTCTTATTTTAAGTATTTATCTTGAGAACTACTGAAGTTGACTTGACGTTTCTTATCTGCTCTTAACTAAATCTGTAATTATTCATAATTTTTATACGTAAGGCGATCTTCTTATTTACCGACCTAATTAGCGAATTAATAAAAGGAGACGTTCCAAAACGTTGACATTATATTGTCATACAAAAAAAAACTAAAATAATATTTTTTTTTTAGTATTTTCCATATTAGTGTACACGGCGCAAGCCCAACATGGCACTTGTCCTTTAACCGAAAAGGTAGTATGACCATAAGAAAGGACACAAATCCAAACAGCACGAGAAGGATACTGCAGATGGGATACAGACATAAAATTTGAAGGAACTTGTTATAAAAGAAGGTAGTTCAGAGAAAAATATAGAATATAGATATACATATATTCCAGTTATAGTAATTTAAACGATTTCGTAATTTCTAATTTCCAATGGGTACATAGACAAACCAACACTGATTTGCTTCAAAACTACCTTCTGAGGCATACATATATAATCATATTATGATCAAGTGTGGTGGTGGTTGTGTAAGCTTATAGAAGACTATATAAAATGTTCGGCGGTTGGGTGGTGTCTATACCCACGTTTTCCTATTTTTTTTATTTAGTACACAACGGAAGGCGAGCCTATTGAGAACATCGAATCAATTCTTTTAGAGTTTTCAATTCCCTTGTTCTACCGGAGAATTGAACCCGTGACCTGAGCCCTAAGTCACCAAGGTAATACAATAATAATAATGGCAACCCTTGATACGTCCCACTGCTGGGCACGAGTCTCTCCCCTTCTAGGGAGGAGGCCTGGAGCTTACTGCACCACACTGCTCCAATGCGGGTTGGTGGAGATAAGGGTTAGTGGCGAACCCGTTGTCGGATGTTTTCAAACCGCCTATAAGGCCACCGACAAATATGAACTTGCTATCTATCGATAGCAACCGGGACCGATAGCTTAACGTACCCTCCGAAGCACGGGTAAGCGCATTTTAATTTGCCACTAGCGGTCACCCATTAAACACACGAACGCGCCCATATCGCTTAACCGAGTAGATCGCTTCCGATCTTCACCAGCCGCGGGGTCATGCGCGCTTCACCAAGGTAATATATATGTATATTCAAAACACATCCAAATTAATTTCATGGTTATTTATGCGACCGAGACCAGAAATCAGGTCGATGTATAATAGCATAACTAGTGCTTGCATACTGAAATAGACTATCTCAACTGCGATGCTGCGCACTTAATCTCGCATTAAGCATAATAATCTAGATCTAACTGAATAATCTACTGCACTGTAATATTCAGAAAGCCAATGATATTGGCTGCCGCTTGTGGTAGGCATAAGGTTGGTTAGATACGTTCTGCTTGTCTCCAGTGCTCAGTGGCTGACATCAATTTCCAAAAATAGAAATAAAAATGTGGTTTACTATTTCGCTGATTTGCGACGGCTAAAAAGTTGAAGTTTTTGTAAAATTTTACAACCTTCTCTAACTTTAACAATTTTTTTAAGGTTAGAGAAAGATGTAACATTTTAAAGTAGGTAACAAACACTTTAATAAATATTTTGGTGCAAACAAACCTTAATGTCTTTAAACATCATCCAGCCATTGAAACCAATAATAACACTAGATTTGAAGAAAATACTAGTTCAAACACTAATTTATTAAATCTTCTGATTCATTAACAGATTTCAGAACTTCAGTGACTAAGTTCATTATTAGATTGTCTTTCAATTAGTGTTAGTGGCATGGCATAATCATTTGCAATACAAGGAGTAATTTAATACATTTTAACTTTAATAAGTTTAAATTTGGTTCCTGTGGAAGAGCTCGAGCTCGAAGACACCAAGGTACCTATTATTCTAAGTTTATCTAGTCTATCTGCCGCCAAATGGTTAGCGATATCGTGTTTCAAATCAATAGAAATGGGTAATCCCATAATAACACTCACAGAGCCATGAAAAGTTGGTGTTTGGGTGTATAAATGTCTATATGGGCTGTTCTTGTGAATAGTATTATGTTTGCCATCATGAATACAAAAATAGCTCTGCATAATAATGCAATTGAATTGTGAAGACCAAATATGGCAGAAACATAAAGTGTAATTTTTTCTCTCCATGCCGTACCTTAAGTGGAACGTAGTCATAATTTATAATTACAGCCGGTACACGTCGGTTCCACGAACAACCTAGTTTTGAGTACTTGGCGTCTGTCTAAGAGAATCTAGTTGAGAAATTGTTAGAAACCAAGTGAATGCTAATTTTGTGGCCAGTGATCAAATCTCAATGATAAAATAAAAATGTGATTTTATTATTTTTTGATTTTTTATAAAATCTCGTGACTTTCTCTGAAGTACATGGATCCTGGATCAAGCAACTTTACGGTCCACTTTATGGCACGATAGCTAAAAAAAAATCACAGAACCCTTATAAGATCACTCGCGCGTCTGTCCATCTGTCACAGCCGAAAGTACTGGACGGATTGAGTTAAAATTTGGTACATAATACCTGTATGTAAATCAGTCACACAAAAATAAACGTGTAATAAAAATAAACGAATGTTAAATACGCGGGTCACATTTAAGAATGAAAAATTTGGAGAATTAAAAAAAATCTTAGTATACTGTGTGAAATACAATTTTAATACAAATAGTTTTGAAGTTATTCAAGAAAAATAAAAGGCAATATTCAGTATTTCCTCAAAGGATCTACTTTACTAACCTCTCTGTAGTTTTACTTTACAAACGATTCGCGTGAAATTATTTACAATATGGATTTAAATGATACGCAAGTATGAGCAGTGATGCAGTAAGCAGTGAACCGAAAAATAATTAGCTAACCAAGTTGAAGTTAAGTCGTCATCGTCATCATTTCAGACTAAAGACGTCCACTTGTGAATAAAAATTTCCTCGGAAGAGAGCCACACCGAACTGTCCTGAGCCGCTCTCATCCAGCGATTGCCTGCAACCTTCACCAGATCGTCGGTCCACCTCGTTGGGACAAACGCTTCGTCTTCCGGTACGCGGTCGCCATTCAAGAACTCTTCTGCCCACTGCTACTTGAATTGGGCTATGTTGGTTACTTGAATTATCATGCGGATTTCCTCATTTCTGATTCAGTCTCGCAAGGAAACTCCAAGCATAGCTCTCTCCATTGCTCTCAGCGTGACCTTGAGCCTTCTGATTTATAAGTAAAGCTCATTTCAATAAATCAAACACGTTAAATGTATTTTGCAATATTGTATAAATATACCGCATCTAAGTTCCCTAATTGATAACACAGCTAATTGACACCGACAATCGGGTCACCGAATATAAAGTGCATACTGAAATAGACTATCTGAACTGCGACGCTGTGCTAGGTGCATCCCGCATTGAGCATAATAATCTGGCTCCAATAATCTACTGCATTGTAATATTCACTACGCCATTGACATCAGTCGACGGTTGTGGTAAGCCTTAAAACATAACGTAACTTCACACCTGGAATACCTGAAGGGATAGGAGATTATACATGGCAACACCCACGATTCGCCAGTTAAGTTTTGTCCAATGGCGAGTTCATCTTTGGGCACAATGCCAAACTCCATGGGTGCACTGGGAAACAGCTTGAAAAAATGGAAAAATCAATATAGCACACCTTCGGTACGATGTACGATACTGAATGTAATATTTAATTTAATGACTTGTTGTGCCCACGGCTTCGTTTGCGTAGATACTGAACAATAATTTTGTAAAATTCTACGTAAATAAAGTTGAGGGCACAGCTAGTCTAAATTAAATACGTTTATGTCAACCACATTCAACTTTGCTTAAAAGTTTTGAAGCAGTGCTTGAGGTAAATTTTCAATTGACTATAATATATTAGGATCCCACTGCAGAATCATTTCGTTCATCCAGATATGCTGTAAACCTATTTTTCACGCTTATTTATAACCTATATAGAATATACTCGTATATCCACTAAGTTTCTAATCAAAATTTAATATAAATTAAATCCAATGGATATTTGAATATGTTTTTGTGGTGTGGTCGTTCCAACATTAGGTACTCCGGAAAAAAAGTTGAAATTGTTTTTCTACCGTTAAGTTTTAGGGACTGATATAGGAATGTATAATATCGTTAAAAAATATTTTTCATGATTGGACGTTATTGTAAAAGGCATGTCTTTCACAGTAAAAAAATACTTTATCGCCTTTATCTCCCATATAGAGTACAAATAACGTCAAACAAACGACAATGAAAATACAGCGTAACGGATATTTTTAAAAAAGGTGTTGTTGAAATTGAATCCTAAATCAAACAAAATGATATCACAATATCACTTTATACTCGCCAAAAAGAATGAAACAATATTCAATGAAGACTCCGAATGTACAGCAGGATAGGAACTCGTAATATTTCAATAAGTCCATCTTTTTCTGATCCTGTTTCTACGATAATAAAACATGAAATTAAATTTACAATCGGATCTTGGAGCTCTTTATTTAAATTATCGTCCAGTTGTTTCACAGAAGAGTACCTTTTTCTTGGTTTATTGTTATTAGGCTCGACAATACGCTTTGTTTCCACTGCTTTTTTGTTTTATTTTCGAGATGCCGCTATTTCAATGATGACACTTGCTTCTTACTTTTCAATTTGGATCTCTGTAGTGCTTTTACGTATAACGCCTTGGAAATGGAATAAAAGTGAATATTGCGACGATTTCTTGCGAATACTGCCTTAATTTAAAAAAAATATTTAAAGAATTTAAAAAAAAATGCTTTTACTTAAATTAAGGTGACAACTTGATATGCCTCACGTTCAATGCATTTTCATTTGTAGTAGTAAGTGAACATATTTTAAAAAGACCTTTCTGAGTTTTTTTTCGTCAGGTTTTTTCTCTCTCAGTGGACTTTGGATCTCTGCCAGTGAATTACAAAGAATGTCCCATATTCTTTTTGTTTAGTCTTATCTTGCCGTTTGTAAAAGAGACTATGGAACATTCTGTGGATACCTATTTTAATATTTTTTATTGTTGATCAACGTATCAGATGTTATTCGCTTTAATTTTATATTTGACCTGTCACAAGCAACTTCTATTATTTCCAAGTGATTAATTTTTTTTTGAGTTTGAGTGTGATTAATATTCTTCTCATTTAAATTGTGTTTGCTTATCGGTATTTAAATTACATTGCATAAATTCAATATGACATAAAATTTCCAAGAGTTAATACGCGTAGGAAGCTTTATATTTAGTTTCTTGGTGTTTGTATTTTTATCATTATTGAAGTGCATAATAATATTGGTTTCTTTATAAAGTATTCATTTCATTAAATTTTCGTTTAAGTACATTCGAAGAAAACGTAGGTCACTATAAATCATCCTACAGTTGTTACACTTTACAATACGGCAGAAAAGTAGCTTCACTTGGTTTATTGTTATTAGGGTTGGCAACAGGCTTTGTTTACATTGTATTTTTTGTCACTTTCGAGAGGCTAGTATTCCAATGATGACACTTGTTTTCAATTTGGACTTTTATAATGCTTTCGCCAACATCGCCTCGAAAATGGAAGAAAAGGATATTTTTTAAGAACATTCGAGTTTTAATATTAAGGAAAAATATTGATATGCCTCGCGATTAGCGCAGTCTCATTATTTTGTTTTAATTAATTTTTGTTAAAAATAACTTATTAAACATTCAATTTTATTCAAAAACTTATCTTGCTTTCCGATTTCAGGTAACAGTTTTTAATTAAGCAATGGTGGGTACTTAATGTTTTATTTGCTTGCTTGATCTTGTATTTATTTTTTTGGTAGTAATATTTGTAACTCGTGGCTAAATTGAATTCTGTTGTTTAATAGCTTTTATCCAGACGAGAGACACAAACTACGTCTGGTTCAACAAACTCATTCTTTTAGGGTTCGGCACGAGAATGATAAAAAGGTTTATATTAGTATACTTACAATGATTCTTCTTATTTTAGTTATGAAAGGAAATTAAAACAGGTCTTTGAATAACTGATAAACGAATTAATACGTCGGCGGCTCACATATAGAGACACATTTGTCGAAAATAAGTTTTAGAATCATTAAAACATCAGGGTTCTATGGATGCTACACATTTTTATCTTGGTCATATTGTGTTTTTCATATTTTTAACGGACTTCGAAAAAATAACGAGGTTCTCAATTCGGACGGATTTTTTTTTTAAATACTCACTCAAACATTATGGCATTGCTTCAGTTTATTCATTTATTTCATATAATTAGGCTCCTGGAGAGCACTTTTACATCGTCATTTTTTTTTAAACTAACCTAGAGTGACTAACCAGTAATAATAATCAAAAACACATAATAAATTAAATAAAACTAAACAATTTTGTATAATATGGAAAGCTTAAAAGGCTGGTTTTAAATGATACAGAACGAGGTGAGATTTCACGGTGATAATAAAATTTACGAGTGGGACGCTGTCGCCCATCCCACGTTGTTATATTTATTACTCCTATTGGCATGGTTTGACCACCATTGTTCGGTTGACTAACTACACTAGCGGAAGAATTCTCCTCCACTCGTGGGTGATGGGGTGGCGACGTCCCACGTCTTCGTAGTGAACTAAGTTAATTGCATTATTTGAATTTATTTACGGTATAGATATACCTATACCGTTTATATTGAAGACTAGCTGTGCCCGCGACTCCATCCGCGTGAGAATTTATGATTGTTCAATATCTACCCGGACAAAGTCGTGGGCGCAGCTAGTATAAAAGTTATCTGCCAGTGAAAGTCCCGTCAAAATCGGCCCAGCCATTCCCGAGATTAGACGGAACAAACAGACAGACAAAATTTTTAAAAAATGTTATTTTGGCATATGTACCGTGTATACATACGGATGCATTTAGTAAAAAGCGGTTATTTTTATATTACAAACAGACACTCCAATTTTATTTATTTGTATAGATGTATAGATTGGTAGTTACCTACCGTGTATCAAGCACTTTTCATTGTCTCCAAGTACTTCAGATCTAAAGTCAATTTCAGCATATACACTGTACATATATTTCACTTAAATCATGTAACTGAAAATAACATCCAAAATCGAATCTAAGTTAACATATTGTACCTATGTGTTTCGAAAAATAAAATCTCAACAATGTGTTTCATCCCAAAATTTACCCTCATTTACATCAGAGGTGTGTTCGGTATAAAAAAGCGCTTTGCGTATTATTTTTTCAAGGGAACACTATTTTATCAGTTGTTACAACATAAAAAAGGTCGTATGGAGAGCATTTGAATAATTCATACTGGCCTTATGTGGCACAAATACAGGAGATGACGTAAACGAACTGTGAATTTAGTGGATAGAAGACCCTAAGGGATTGTACACGGTAAATGAACTCTGAAACAATCAGTGTGAAGATGTTAAAAGGGTGGATAGGTAAACCGAAAAAAAAAGTGCGAAAAAAGTCGCACTTTTTTCGTGAAGTGTATAAAACTGGTGGTAGAGCTCCAGTGACGAAGCTCGCGGGCGTAGGCACCGCCGCATTACCTAATATACTTGCCGCTAAATGGTAGTGGTCAGCACTATCGTGTTCCGGTCAGGTGGTAATGTATGTATGTATCTTCACGCCAGGTCTCTAACGGGGTAGGCAGAGAGTGTAGAGCGCCAGATATCCCGGTTCTGACAAACCTCTCGTGCCTCGTCTACCTTCATCATTCTCTTCATACATGCACGCCGATTCCTAAGAATTTTGATCCCACCATCAGACAAAACTCGACCTATTTGGTCATGGTAGGTCAGTCTTGGTCTTCCTGGGCCTCTGCAACCATCCACATTCGCATTGTATATCTGTTTAGTAATTCGCTCATTCAATATTCTTTCTATATGCCCGGACCATCGGAGCATGCCTTTTTTCATTTTTACACCGATACTATCATTCACACAAAGCCTCTTTCTTACATCTTCATTACGAACGCGATCGGTGAGTGATACACCGCAGATCTTGCGCAATGATCTCATCTCGACCGCGTTCAACTTACTTTCATGCTCTTTCCTGCATACCCAGCTCTCGTTTCCATATAAAAGCGTTGGAGTAAGTACAGCATTATGTACGGCTAGTCAAGCCCGCTGGCTGAGATGTTTCGATTCTAGCAGCTTACCCAACGCTCCATTCACGCAATTCCCAGCAAGCACTCTTATTTCTATGTCAGTGGTGTACCTACCATCCTTGCTAAAAGCACACCCAAGATATACAATTTCATCCACCTGTTCTAACACTGCATCATCTACTACTACCCTTGCATTTGTGGTAATGTAAGGCTCTGTAAATTCCGGCACAGAGGCATAACACCTAATGAGTGGCAGCGCATCTGCATTTTGACCTCTGGTCATTGTGTGGGTCTATAGGCTGCAGTAATCACTTAACATCAATGTAAACTGCACGCTTGTTTACCACTTTTATTAGGTACATAAAGAAAAAAAAAGACAGAAAACGAAATCTTTCCTGTTTTTTCACAATCAGCACCCGTCGGCAATGTTCTTTGAGTGTATGTTAACATCAAAATGGCGGCGTTTGCCGTGTCCCTCATGTCTTCAGTCAACACTCCTCTTTGAATCATTAGCTATCGAGAAGACTAATTGTTTTTTTTTTGTTACGATATCAAACAAGCATACTGTTCTGATGGATGGTAAGTAAATACTGCAGCTTATAGGAATCTTCACAAAAAGGTCGAAATGCAGTCGTGTTGCGATCCCCGAGGCCTAAGTTCTTTTTTCCTCTGAGACAGTAATTACAAAGGCACACATGACCATCCAACCGGGACACGGTAGTGCTAATTACTACCATTTCGCAGATAGATTAGGTAATGCAGTTTCGCCTACGCACTTTGAACTCTAACACTGAAACTCTACACCAATATTATTATAACTGATAAGTAACTACATATATTATAACACGAAAGCAAATCTCCCATCACTTTTTGCATTCGTATGTAGTAAGATATGACAATATGTAGCCAGTAAACCATAGATTACTGGCCACATATTGTCATATCTCAGCGGCTGGTGTAGATCGTAAGCGAACTACTCGGTTAAGCACTACGGGCGCGGTCGGGTAGTGTGATGGGTGACCGCTAGCGGCAAATTAAATGCGCGTTTCCGTGCTTCGGAGGGCACGTTAAGCCGTCGTTCCCGGTTGCTATCGATGGATAGCAGTCGTTAAACCTTGTCAGAGGCCTTATGGGCGGTTTGAAAACATCTGACAGCGGGTTTAGCCACTAACCCGTATCTCCACCAATCCGCATTGGAGCAGCGTGGTGGAGTAAGCTCCAGGCCTCCCCCCAAAAAGGGGAGAGACTCGTGCCCAGCAGTGGGACGTATAATGGGTTGCCATTATTATTATAAACCATAGATTTATTATCTACCTATGCAGAAAACCAACGACCTAGCCTAGATGAAAGCGATCAAGTCAGACGGTCGCTATCTGAGTGACTCACAGCGCAGTGTTTACACTCGAATATAAACCCAGCTTAAAACAACACACTTTCCATAGCATAATTTGTATGAGTGGGACGTGTATTTCTTGTGAAAATTTTGATTGGTATTGACGATTTTAATTTCTTAACCATAGAAAGATAATCATAATGACGTTAAAGGAGATGTTGCGAGCTCGGCTCTGGTTCGTACACTACCTCAAAAAATGGGTAAATCAAAGAAGAATCCTAAAATAATACAATTAATTTATTCAAGAATATATTTTAGAGTTACAACCACATTTAATTCTAACGATCATTTTATCATTTTCAATATAAATATTAGTGGAATTTGTCAAAATGACATCGCCCGCCATATTCGCCATGTTGGTTTTGAGTTGCAATTCTATTTGCAAATAATGTTTTGTAACTACAAACAAAGCTAAATAAGTGAATATATGCAGTAGAAAACGTTTTTTATATTGATTTTTCCTGTTAATGATATTGTGTACAATACATGGCCGGAGGTCCATACATTTTTGCAACATCTCCTTTCTAGATATCACGGACATAATATGTCACCTTTAATACTATTTTTTAAAATAAGAATATTCTGTAAGTTAAAAACTACAACATGATTAAAACTCGTAATATTAAAATCATCCTTCATTAATTCTCTAAGCCTGCGTCATGAAATTAATTAATTTTCTACCAGCCCACGTCACTGTTCAGGGGACTAATCGAAGGAAACGTACCTAACTATAAATTATCTACCGTTTGTTTCACTTTACAATCTGTAGGAGGGTAGGTTCTCTTTGGTTTATTGTTATTACAGGTTTTGTTTCTACTATTTTTGATGTCATTTCGAGAGGCTGTTATTCCAATGGCAACACTTGTTCTTCATGTTTCCAATGTCAAGTTCTATAACAATTTTTTTTAAATGGACGATATTAATTATGCGTCCCTTTACTGTTTTCACCGATTTATACCGTGGTTTTGTCAACGTCCATTTTTTTGACACATTATGTAATTCTGAGGCAATACGAAGTTTTCTGAGTTAGCTAATTCTAAATAAATTATGCATTATTATGCATAATTTTGTGTTGCTCTTTTTTTATGTAATGGAAGTGGCAAACAACCATACAGTTGACACTGATGTCAAGTGATGACTGCAGCCTATAGACACCCACACGAAGACCAAGGTCAAAATGCAGACGCGTTGCCACTCCTGAGGCCTAAGGTTTTATGCCTCTGTGCCGGAAATTACAGGGCCGTAGAATACCACCTGACCTGAACACGATAGTGCTGAACACTACCATTTAGCGGCAAGTAAATTAAGTAATGCGGTGGTGCCTACGCCCGCGAGCTCCGTCACCGGAGCTCTACCACCGTATCTCTATGTCATGCTCTATGCTTATATTACATTTAATGTAAAAAAGCAATTATAAACATTCCATTTTATTCTGTTTTAAGTGGTTAACTAATCCATTTACAATATGAATAAATAAAAACAAAAATAAATACGAGTATAAATATTATAGAAATACGATACGATTACGATATAAGCCGACCTCAGACATCATAGAATTTCAGCGTGAAAAATATCAGTAAAGCTGAGGTTATCATGTTACAAACCCATTCCCCTTTAGTGATGAGAAGAAGTGTTACCCGAGTTCCTATTGCGCACTAATAAAAGTTGAGTTTCACAAAGCTAATTCAAAACGACGAAAGGCAAACAAATTCTTTATAAAGTTACAGAATTTTTACCTGAAAGTCGGAGTGTTTCAGTGTTCACGCGTGCTATGAAAGGGAATACTAGATACATTCCATGAGTAACAAAACCTGTATTCTCTGTATTTTCAGTTGCAAACGTTGATATATCATCGTGGACTCCTGGATGTATCTTCCATTTTGTATCAGATAAATATTGTGGTTACGGAATTAGATCTACGACGCTGTTTGGAATTGCTGCAGAGATATTGTATTAGGTTGGGGAAAAAGTTTCAAAGAGTACACGGTTCATTAGGTTTCTTTCAGTGAGCTCGTGAGGTACTCAAATATCGAGCTTTTTTTAGTACCCAGCTTTTTTCAAATGCGCCAAAACTGTTTTGTGATCAATTCTCAGTTCTTCAGCTACGTCGTAACTACTGATATGTCGATCTTGCTCCACTTTTTCAAAAATGGCATCCATTTTATCCGTAATAGGGCGACCAGAGCGAGGTGCATCTTTGACATCAAAATTTCCGGATCGAAAACGCTTACACCAAATTTGTGCTACTCTCACAGACACTGCACTAGGTCCATAAACATCGCAAATTTTTTTCGCGGCTTGCCTTTTACCTTTTTACCTTTTTTGTAGTAAAATTTTAAAATGTATCGAATTTCTTCATTAGATTCACTCATCTTGACAGTACGAAAAACAAATGAAAATGACACATTTGCCTTAGTTGAATTTGGAATTATGTTCTTTAAAATTTTAACTTTCAATGATACCAACACCAGCCAGATACAAATACTACAGCCAAAGAGATTTTATTACAAGTTCATACATACTATAATGCGAAAAGACTTTTTCCCCAACCTATTATATTTGTTAAAAATCGTTGTAAAATAGAAATTCTATTCTAAAATAATAATAAATTCTAAAATATATTATTATTCGATTGCCACAGCATTCAATACTCAATATAGATTTTGCCATTGAGAATACTCAGACATATTTTTAAATAGGCATAAAATCCTATTCGTTTCCAAGGGTAGGTACGCTATCTGCTGCAGCCAATTTTGTTTAGATATATTTTAAAATGAAACGGGTCATTTCATAACGAATTTTGGTTGAACTTAAATCCAGTATTATACATTGAAATAAAACTATTTTTATGGATTTATCTCGCGTATATTAAACTAAAATGATTTTTAAAATCAACCCGACGTTTCGGTCGCTTTTCAGCTTCCGTGGTCCCGCGCAGACGGAAGCTGAAAAGCGACCGAAACGTCGGGTTGATTTTAAAAATCATTTTAGTTTCATATACGCGAGATAAATCCGTAAAAACAGTTTTATTTCAATGAGTGTAGCTCGCGAAAACCTAAGAACATATCAGTATTATACATGATTAAACTGAAGCAAAACATCTTATTTTGTCTCTAATTTTCTTTTACAAAAACTAGATTCCACAACTTAGATGTTAATAATAATAATAAGTATGCACTTGAACCTATGGCCGGATTTCGTATTATCCCTACTGATATTATAAATGCGAAAGTATCTCTGTCTGTCTGTCTGTCTGTTACCTTTTCACGTCCAAACGACTGAACCGATTTTAATGAAATTTGGTACAGAGATAGAGTTGACTTTGAGAAAGAATTTAATTTACTTTTTAAACGACATCCTCGCGGGCTAAACACGGTTAACAGCTAGTTTATTATATATTTAATAGGCAGGCACGAGTAAAATCATGAAGTGGTGAATCAAGTGTTAATAAATTATTGTTCAACCTTAACCTAACACAGTCGACCATCATTAAAATTTAGTGACCAATGAAGGTGACGATGATCGTGCCCTCGGGCTTTTAACACTACTAAAGCCTCCCACAAGTAAAATAAACAATAGCGTTGATTAAGCGAAATGGTAATTTGAAATCGGATGAACTCACGAAATCAATGCAAATCTGAATTCAACTGAATTATCGGATGAAGCGAAATACGATTTTAAAAACACATGAAGTATTTATTAGCGAAACTGTGCTGGCGTTCACGTTAGTCGTTTTTAAATGAGATTTCTGTACAAATTATTTGTTGGAAGGTTTATACTTAAGCGCATTTACATTTCAAATGAATATTGCTGCTTTCTCGGGGAGATATGTGTGGTTAGTTCGATTATTGTCAATATCCAAATCTACAATTACGGAACTCTATTTAAATTAAAAATACGTCATAAACAAAAACTCCTTGTCGCTGTTGGAGGTGAATTCTTCCGCTAGTGCAGTCGGTCAACCGAACAATGGGGGTCAAACTATTCCAATGGGCGGTAAGTGCTATACCTAAGCGCCTTTTACTGGTGTTAGAGCTTCAGTGACGGGCGTAGGCACCACCGCATTACCTGATTTACTTGCCGCTAAATGGTAGTGTTCAGCACTATCGTGTTCCGGTCAGGTGATAATGTACGGCCCTGTAATTTCCAGTACAGAGGCATAACACGTTAGGCCTCAGGAGTGGTAACGCATCTGCATTTTGACCTTGGTCTTTGTGTGGGTGTCTATAGGCTGTCATAGTCATCACTTAACATCAATGTGAACTGCGAGTCTGTTTGTCACTTCCATTACATAAAAAAAAATCAATTGCTGTTCTTTGGTCTCGCTAAAAAGAGAGAACGGCTTTACCGATTTTTAAAATTTTGGTTTTGAATGATTTTTGGAAGTCCAGGGAAGGTATAAAAGATAAGAAAATATGAAGAAATTGAAGGGAAGTAGTAAAAAACACAATTTTATTTTCCCATACAAATAGTCCGTATCTATCAAACCTTTGACACATTATTTCATTCTGAGGCACTGGGAAGTTTGCCGGGTCAGCTAGTTTAAATTAGAAAATACATCGGAAACAAAAACTACTTGAAGGCATCGTGACATGGCCATCACCCTTTGCTGGAGTAGAATTCTTCCGCTAGTCAACCGAACAACGCCGGTTAAATCATTCCAATGGGGCGCTAAGTGCAATAATGGAAGCTGGGCAGTAGTGTCCTGCTGTAAAACTACCGCCACTGCAATCGCCAATCCGCATGCTAAGCGTGGCGACTATGACATACACTCCCCTTATGAGGAGGCAGCGGTCATAGCCCGCAATGGGCGGTCATCGGCAATTTTTTTTTACGCTCTCACAGCCCTATCGGTATAAACCTGTGTCGTGGATGCCGTTGTACACATACTACACATACACAAACACTCAGACCCGAAACAAATATCTGTAGGCCATACAAATATTTGTCCCGGTGCGGAGATCGAACCCGCGACCCTTCGAATCAAACGGTCATCTCACACCGCTGGACTGAAAATGATAACTAAGTTATAGTTAAGTTAAGAACATCAACATGTTCTTCGATTCAATAGCCCTTTAGCCATGAAGTTGGGACCTATGGCAAAGTTGGGAAGTGGCAAACAAGCATGCAGTTCACATTGATGTTAAGTGATGACTGCAGCCTATAGACACTTACACAAAGACCAAGGTCAGATGCGTTGCCACTCCCAAGGCCTAAGGTGTTATGCCTCTGTGCCGGAAATTACAGGACCGTACATTACCAGCTGACCGGAACACGATAGTGCTGAACACTACCATTTAGCGGCAAGTATATAAGGTAATGCGGTGGTGCCTACGCCCGCGAGCTCCGTCACTGAGCTCCAGTGACGGAGCTCAGTGACGGAGTAAAAAGTATGTATAACAAATGAAAAACTTATTAATCCGGGTCACAATTCGAACATTACGGGCAGGTACATACATAAAATTACACGCCGTTGAAGTAAAATTGGTTTAATAATCTATTCTTACTACGTCAAATTTCATGCTGCCTGAAGACAGACATAATTTCTTTATGCTTTCCTTCAAAACTTTATAATTCTTTCGCGTGTATTCTTGCGAAAGATAACTACTACTAACTAAGTTATTTTGGACCTATTTTTTGCAACCACGTTTAATATCCGACCCTATTTAAGTCACTCTTTCTGTTTTATTCTTTCATAACGACAGCGCTGACGATTCTGTAATTCAATCCGGCACACGACTGAGCCAGTTTTGCCCATTCTTTGGGGTTAATGAATTGTCATTGTGTTGCTAGCATTAAATTTTCGATAAAACAGTGGAGTTTAATAAAGCATTGACTACCATTCGACGGAAACCAATCAGTTCAGTTTTATCACATTATTGTAGGTAATATCCATTGTTATGCACTGACAATATTAAATTATGAAATAAAGTGATTTCATTGACTGGACTCTTATTATGCACTAATTTCAAATAGTTGGTAATCAATTTGTGGAATAATTGTTTTCTGTGTTCATTTTTATTTCTCCGTAATAACAACAAGTAAAATAATAATTATATTCAGTAAATAAAACACTCAAATCCAGTTACTACTTTATGGTCAAGGATGTAAGAGATGAAAATTAAGACGGTTTTTTGCCCGGTGAAGTAGACTAGTGCCGTCTAGAGACGAACCGCCTTCTTAAGCCTATTAAAAAAAAGGGAATGTACTAATGTAGTGCAATACTGGGTCTATACCATAGTATTGAACTCTTGAGGCCTTTCCAGCTAGGAAAATTGATGAACATGGAAAATTGCATACGTAAGTTTATCACTCAGTTTCAATTTTCTTTAACACATAGGCTAAATATCAACAAAATGTTCATTACTGCTTCTGTACTAATTTATTACATTGGTTTGAAAATACTGTTATATTATTAAGTCTAAGATAGTTCCGAACGCGAAACTTTTAAGCACTTGATATTATTATACTTTTTCAACAAACAGGTGGAACATGTTATTTTGCCTAAGTTTTAAGTGTTACACGGACCAGTTAAAAGTTGTTTAAAACATCGCATACTAGCTGCAGGGTAAGTTATGCTTTGATCCAGTAGCGCAAGAGGATAGAGACGTATAGAGTACATATACAACGTGTGAAATAATGAAGAAATAAATATTAAGGGATAGACTAATTCCATGGTATTTTATATAGTAGTGATAATTAGGCAATTGATAAGGTTATAGTTAAGGATAAAATTGAAGTCAAAGCTTTGCTCAAAAGTTTTAAGTGACTGCCCTGTTTTGACGTCACTGATCTCTACTTCTCGCCGCGCCGATGCGACACCACCGGCACACCGCGGACACTCCGCCAAAATTCCATACAAACGCTTAATTTGGTCTCTATTACACCGACATCAATCAGTGACGTGTATATACACGTGCAGCTGTGTGCGTAGCACGTGGGAAAATACCAACCGCCGCCCATAAGAGGGGCGGAGGTTGGGTGATGCGGGGAAATCGGGCGGGACGTCGTAGTGTCCATTCTATCGTAGTATTATTACATATTCTCTGCCACCGGTATGACTTCGCGCAAGTTAGTCTTTGTTTAGGGCTGTGCAGTGTCTTCACATTAAACCAATAAATAAAAATTGTATGGAAAATTAACATAGCGCTGTGGATGTAGATAGTTTGCCATTCGATTGTGGATACGATCTGTATAAAAACCCTTAAATATTATTTCTTCATTCTTTTACACGCTGTATTATTTTTGTTTCATGAATCGTCCTAACTAATAAGATAAAAAAATAAATAAATATATGGAGTATATGTCACACACATCATATCCTAATCTACAATATACACCTATTCATTGAGAAAAACACTTATTTATGTAATGATAAAATACTTAATAAAAATTTTGCTGCATCACTAAACGGTTGTCCTAATAAAGCGATTACTGCTCCTATTTCATACTTATTGATTTTATATACCTATTTGCATAAATAATTATCTTGCAAGTTTAAGCTATTCTTAAAGTATTGCAGGAAAACAACCACTATAATCTCATAGCGTATCGTATATTTCAAATAATCTGTAAATCATATTAAAGCAATTTGAAGAACAATGTAGGTAAAGGGAATATAATAATATGCAACATAATTTCAAAAAGTATTTTTATGGCGGAGCCATCAAAGCCCTGCATTGGCCTCGTTCGCGTAATGTCCTCGTAACATATTGAAGTATGTGTAAAACTCGACGTTGTTACAATTACACCAATAAAACTAAAATGTTGGCTTTATTATGGCTTAACATATTTTTTGACGTGACAACGTCTTAAATTAGGTTGCGGCTCGGAGTCACTCATGAAAAAGTGTAACGCCCGGTAACGTAACGATGAGTCACCGGACGAGAGAGAGGCCTGCCGGACCGGCGAATGCCTTTCTACCGAGAAAAAGACGTTATCACGTAAAATCTTCGCCCGTAAAACCGACTTTACAGGCAACCAGTTTTTTTTTATGTAATGAAAGTGGCAAACAAGCATGCAGTTCACATTGATGTTAAGTGATGACTGCAGCTTATAGACACTCACACAATTCAATTTACACTTGTTTTATTATTTACCTATACCTTAACTTAGTTGGGTGATTCCAATTACATAATATAAGCATTAAATGGAACTTAATAAAACCTACAAAGGAAACTTCCATAAACTACAAAAAAAAAATACTGTGTATGACACTTAAACGTTAAATAATACATAGGTAAGCAATTTAGAAGTAGGTAGAAGTGGCAAACAAGCAAAGGTTAGGTTAGGTTAGTTCACATTGATGCTTAGTGACAGTGCAACCAACAGGCCCAGTTCAATGCGACGCATGGCGAAATATTTAAAGCTATGAAGCATACAACACGTGCAGTAGGTACCACTCCGCAAAGCGGATGGTCCGCATTGCTGAGTGGTACCTATAGGCTATAGGTGGCATAATTTTCGGTCCGTCGCGGACATCCGCGTCGCACTGGGCCAGGCCATAAATGTCTAAATCAAAACAACAATGTCGATATCATCTATAATATATCGACATTTTTGTTTGCCACTCTTGAGGCCTAAGGTTTTATGCCTATGTGCCGGTAATTACAGGTCCGTACATTAGATACCACCCGACGTAACACGATAGCGCAGCCGCTGATTGATGCCTATCTACCTCACATTTAGCGGCACCTGCACCTTCGAGCGCCGTCACGTTAGAAGGAAGTAAATGATTAGTAACAAATAGCAAGCAAGAGTCTTTTCTAGAATTTTATTTCAAACAATTCAACTAAGTAAGTATAAAAAAATCGCATAGCGTAACCTGGTAATTTTAGGAAAATCGGCATTATCGAAAGTGCTAAAAGTGACATATATCGACATAATCAAAAGACTACAAGACGAATCGCTGAAGACTCAGCGTGTTAGTGTTAGTAAAATGTCAATAGGTGGCCAGCAAATCACAAAAAGGGCTCTAAAAATGTATACTCAAGTAGAATAATTTTAAATGTTCCTAAACAAAGATGACACAAATCAATAATATGAAGTATTAAATAGTGAATTATTTTATTTTAAAAGAACATATAAAATTGGATCGGAAAGTTTTGTATTAAATATGATTTACGCTACTCACCGCTAGATGTCTCAATCACAGATTTGGTAGCAGAAGTATAAAAAGTACTGAACAAAATTACGTTTTCAATAATAAATAGAAAAAAAAATATTTAACTAAATATTCTAAAAGAATTATTGCATAATAAAATAATACAATCTGTTATATAAATTTTTCCTTTAAGTACCTTTTTTTTACCAGGGGAAAATGCGTTACGCATACCCAACTTTGGGTGGAGGGGTGGATTATGTGGGACTCCGGGTAAGGCATCTGTCAACCCACTAAAAACCCCTGGGTGTTCCGACTCGTCCAATATCAGTGGCGGGGTCACGGGAACGCTATCACACACATCCGTGAGCCCACCGGCGGTTACTCGTTGCCGAGCCCTCCTCCACTACACACATTGGTTGGAGCCTTTCGGCTCCAACCAATGTGTGTAGTGGCGTACTGAACACCGGCACGGTAGCCAGCCTGGGACCTCTCCATTCGGGCGACGGACATCCCCTAGTCCGACGCTCTCCACAACACCAGGCGTCCTAAAACGCCCGGGTTTAGGGGTCCAGGGTTAGACAGTTCGGCCCCGGGGGAGCGCCAATCGCAACCGCCTCTCCACGGCTCCACCACCTCCCTATCTAACGGCGGGACCACCGCGAGGCGGCAACGACATACCCATACACCTCTTCCCCAGCCGTCTCCCCACCACATCCCCATTTGTCAGCGAAACCACCGTTAGGCGGCTGGAGATAGGGTGTAGGGCCAACGACATAAACCTCTTCCCCAGCCGTCTCCTCACCATAGAAGCGAGAGCCACGACAAACACTGCTACCTCGCCGGGCTCTTTTTAGCTTCGCCGGTGTGGCTCAATCCACCGCCTACTAAGCCCCCCGCCTCGACAAGGCGGAAACCCTTGGGGGCTTCCTTTTAGTACCTAAGGTAACTCGCCACATCAAACAAAACTGCATATTATTGTTTTAGGGATTTGCGTTACCTTAGCTCGGAGACGTAGGCACTATTGCAATAATTATTAATTGCATTCATACTTCATTTTTTATTCTGGCGATTTTAATGGCGGGGATGATGTTCGCGCCTACACCTTTTTGAAGCAAAAAAGAAAAGACGTTTCGGAATCAGTAATTAAAAAATAACATGTCAATTCTTCTTTTGTTTTATATCCATGTCGTACATAAAATATTGTAACTAAAATTTCTAAAATCAACATTATAATCATTTTTGAAGCAAGATTTTGTTTAAATTGATTTCGGAATCGGACTCCAGTGTCTCAGTGGTAGACATACGGCCGAATACTCAAACGCCACTTAAATTAGTAGAGGGACTTAAAGTCTTCTGTCTCTATAAAAAACCTTCAAACGATAGAAATAGCGCATATTTGAGGGTTGCTTATAATTAAAATTGTTTCACTGGTGGTAGAGCTCCAGTGACGGAGCTCGCGGGCGTAGGCACCACCGCATTACCTAATATACCTACTTGCCGCTAAATGGTAGAGTTCAGCACTATCGTGTTCCGGTCAGGTGGTAATGTACGGCCCTGTAATTTCCAGCACAGAAGAATAACACCTTAGGCCTCAGAAGTGGTAACGCATCTGTATTTTGACCTTGGTCTTTGAGTGAGTGTTTATAGGCTGCAGTCTTCACTTAACATCAATGTGAACTGAGTGCCTAGTGCGAGATTTCCGATCGCGATTTTCGATCGCGATCGCGTAAGAGTAAACGCAATTTGTATGGAATTGAAGGAGCGTCATCTAGCGGTGAATCGATGACGCTCCTTCAATTCCATACAAATCTGCATGCTTGTTTGCCACTTCCATAAGGAAAAAAAAAAGAAAAAAAAACGGGTGACGTTTCAGTATTCGGCCAATAGTTTGAAAAAACATACTTACAGTCAGGAAGCTCTCCGCATTACCAAAGTCAATCCATAAAATATTTATTACCACCGTTAACTGTGCCTAAAGTCACTTCGAATTTTGTGACGGCTGCTTTACCAACCTTCACGCCTGCAAGTGAAGATACATTCAAGCCAATTACTACTTACGGGGTAGGCAGAGAGTGTGCGGCGCCAGATATTCCGGTTTCGACACAGCTCCCGTGTCTCTTCATACATGCCCACTGAGTCCTAAGTACACTACACTCGTTTAACCTAAAATATTGCTAGCTAGTTTGACTCCCAAATCCCCTGGACTGGGTTCAAATATTTAATATAATTTTAAACAAATCCCCCGGACCGGGTTTGAATACCTTATATAATTTTAAACTGCGTATTTGTGGATATATGAAACTGCCTCGGTAGCCTAGTGGTAGCAGGCCACTACTACTACGCTGAGGTCCTGGGTTCGATTCCCGGGTAGGGGGTTATCAGAGATTATGGTGTAAAGTCCTTTATCTCTGGTTCTATTGGGATTTTTCCATTTTCTGGAAATTTCCCAGTACCTCGAAGTTTGGTAATGTGCCCGGAGATGTCAACAGGCTCGCCACCTGTTACATGGGCCAAAACTTAACCGGAATCGTGGGTGTTTGCATGTATGCTTGAATGCATTCATTTACCTCTGCCTACCCCTTCGGGGATTACAGGCGTGAAGTTACGAAGTTACGTACGCATATGAAACAAAAAGCGCCAACATTCAGAACGTAAAATGTAACTATCAATTATTATATATAATCGTCCTGTGATAACCGGGAAGTTCAAAACGACTTGTTAATAATTACTATTGTTAATGAGGTTTTACCGTTAGTTTACCGAATTGATAATCACATCGTCTATTTGGTTATTTTGCTTTATCAATACCAATAACCTTTACACTCGTGTATTAGGTATGTATTAATACAAATTTAATCATATTCTTTTCCTCATTATATTTATCCGTATTAAGTATGTTACTTTTTAGTACCTACTTACATTACGTATAAATTTTAATTTTATTATAGGTACTTTACTAACAGTTATTAACATAGAGCAACACGGGCCACCGGCCGCGGCGGACTGGAGGGGAGTAGCCATAGCGTTTATTACCGATGCAAAACAGCCTAAAATTTTTGCGGGGGCAAATGCGTGCGACACACACGCACACTACAAAAATCGTCTATTACTACGAAACTCACACCTTGACTTTAACAAAATACAGAAACACACACATTTAAACATCTAGGCGACAGGTATAGGCCCATTTGGGCTTGTACGTTGACAGAGGGGAAAGCCTGCATATGGCTACTCCCCTCCGGTGTTGCTCTATGGTTATTAATAACATCAATACCTAGCATACCTTTTAGTAATCCTCATTTCACGAAAAAATGCACTGAAAAAGTTATTCAATTTATTTCAAAATATTTTTAACTTTATTCAGTTTATTCATTTATTTCATATAATTAGGCTCCTGGAGAGCACTTTTACATCGTCATTTTTTTAAAACTAACCTAGAGTGAATAACTGCCTTAGTAGCCTAGCGGTTGCAGGCCACTTTTACTACGTTGGGGTCCTGATTTCGATTCCCGGGTCGGGGATTATCAGAGATTTTATTTGGTTGTTTGGGCAAAGAAACTCTTGGTGGCTATCTTGGCATGTTTCACGGTATATTCCACCAGATACTTTTGATGTTGAATGTACACGATATATAAACATCTCAAAATCAATAGTACCCACCTATTATCGAACACAGCACGAAACTAAAGCGAACTTGTAATTATACAACGATATATTTGAAGCACAAGCAAGTTAAGTGCGGACTTACACTGAATGAGGAAAACTGAGCAAAAATTAAGTAGTACCGCCAACAACGAAACAAAAAAAAATCAAGTGAAAGTCCACACTTGGATTGAATCGTTTCTTTCTTCGAATTGCGTCTACTATAGTCTTAACAATATGGTACTGTAAAAATTAAACTTAAAAACAAAACCTACTCGTATATCTATTAACTAGTGGCATGCGCCGGCTTCGCACGAGTGCAATGAATGTGTTATAGCTTAATATCACTTGAAAATGCAGCTTTCTAATGGTAAAAGAATTTTTTTTAAATCAGTTTAGTAGTTTTTGTTTGAAAAAATTACAAACATACATACAAAAACGCAAATGTTTTCTGTTTATAATAATGGTAGGTATAGATCTATAATCAAAAACCTTCTTAGCATATTGCTGCATCGGCCACTTTTTGGAGCTTAAAGGCAATGAGCTTATAAATTCAGTGCAGCTGTGTTATTTGTAAACATTGTGTTTTTAATTTAACTTTTTAATTCTTATAATATTTGCTTCATCTTCTGTAAACAATCCGTGTTTTCTTTCTGCACCAAATAAAGTTTTTTTATTATTTATGTAATAAAATCAAGAAAAAAATCATTACATTGTGACACATAAGGCGTTAAGTTCAAACATTATGTTATGTGCTGTACACAAACAGTTTCACAGAAAAGTGGAGATTATAAAACAGACTTAAGCACATTTAATACACTGCGGTCGAATTTCGACCATTAACCAATATTTCAGTTGACGCTAATAATAAAGAAACAACTAAATTAAACTATGTATTGTAATATTTATTTTTCGCAATAACACATGCGACTGAACTTTAGAAATTAAAGAAAAAACACAAAGAGAAATGTGACTTCGGGCAGGAATCGAACCTGCGACCTCAGGATAACCAGTCCAGCCCGAAGTTTCTAATTTTTCTTTCTTTTTATTTTGCTATTATATATTGTTTTCATAGCCGGCTGAAAAGCTAAGCCAGGAAATATGTAATAATATGGCTAAGCTGAAAATAAGTACCTACCTACCACGTTGGGTGAAAGTTCGCGACAAGTATAACAAACTTTATAAATACATGTTGTACACTTATGTAATCTTGTATTGCATGATTCCATTAGGTAGTATTATAGGCTAAATGACCTTAATTATTTCAATTAAGTTTAAAAAATACTTTGAATGAAACGTATTAAAGTTACAGTTTATGAAATTGCTCTAAACAGCGGGTCAACGACCTAACTAGATCGCGTTTTCCTGGCTAGGTGTATAAATTTTACGTTGGCGTTGCGTACAAAATCAATTCATCAACTGAATACCTAGTAAGGATCAGAGTGTCGCCGATCTCCGAAATGCATGAAGCATAATAACAGCCGGTGGCGTAGCTAGGGGGGAGAGGCGGCGTTGGCGGCACGCACCGGGTGCCACTCATTTGGTGACACCCTCTCTTTATGAAACTCAAATTTGAGGTGTTAAGACGTGAAAGCGCAACACAAAACTCACTTTCGCAGTTATAATACCAGGGGGGCGCCAGAAGCAGAATTTGCTCAAATAGGGGGCCCAACGGTGTAGAATGGAGAAATAAGATACAAAAGAATGAGAAGTATTTCCTTTTTTGCTCATTCGCCCCGGGTGCCACCAATGTTAGGCACGCCACTGATTACAGCGCGTTCAGAGTAACGTAGATGGTTTGCATCGTGGAGTACTAGGCTGCGGAAAGCAGGGTTTTTAAGATAATAACGTGTGGGTCGCGACATCTTGGACTTGAAGCCTCTGAAGTGGCGTCGCAACAGATTGAAAGAACCTTAATAAAAACTTATAAGTAACTTGTATGTGTCTTCAGGCCAGGTGAGCTTAGGGTAGGGAGAGAGCTTAGTGGAGCGCCAGATATCCCGGTCTTGACATACCGTGCTTCTTCTACATTCGTCATTCTCTTCATACATGTACGCCGATTCCTAAGACCTTTGACCTCACCTTCAGACAACACTCGACCTATTTGGTCTTGGTAGGTCTGTCTTGGTCTTATAAGTAACTTCACGCTGATATTCCCCCAAGTTAAGAATCAAGCACTACGCAATGTTTAATTAATGTCTTTGGTACTGTGGTTTTATTTACAGATTTTCTACACAAATCCGTGTCAATGGGAACTCTCACAGCTTACATTTTCCCTGGGTTTTCCTATCTGAAACTGCTCGAAGGCCATTCGATCAACTAAACTATTATTTGAATGCGATGTGAATTAATTATCGTAACAGTCTTATTATGCAAAGTTATTTACTCATAATCATCGCGGTCTATTGTTCTGAGCGTAAAATTACAGTTCTTTGAATATTGTAGGTAATAAAAAATATTGCTAGTTCTACGGGTTTATTTGCGTATTTGAAGTTGACTGTACCCCCAAGTAGGTTGGAGTTCATAATGGTATTGTGTTCTATTGAGTCATGCATGTCATGACGGTATTGATGAAGTGTAGGTACTTATTTCGTTTCGTGTATTTGATTTTGCTCTACGAATATACATTAGGTAGGTATTATATCATGCTTATTTATGTATTTTACAAATTTTGTAACGCGTCCAAGTATCTTTCTCCTTCTATTGATATGATAGGCTGAGAGCCCTTTGCGTTCGTCAATGTCCCTGTTAGGGTGCCCACACAAAACTGCGATGCAATGGGATGCGACACCGCATCGCAGAAACGCGATTCAGGTGACCATGCTTTCATCATGTCGGACGAAATCGCATCGCAAGTTTCTGCGATACGGCGTTGCATCGCATCGCATCGCAGTTTTGTGTGGACGCCCTTAAGTAGACTAGTGCATTTTCGAGACGAACCGCCTAAGATATGCTTACTCAAAAATATTTAAAAAACAACTCTCTATTGATGCTTTATCTCCAGGAGAAACCACTAAGAAAACTTTATCATGTAGGTAGCAATAGTTGCAAGCAGACACCTGAAAAGAGTCTTCTCTAAAGTCTTCATAAAGTTTAAATTCAAGGAATTTCCGAGGTCTTATCTTTTTTTTATGTAATGAAAGTGGCAAACAAGCATGTAGTTCACATTGATGTTAAGTGATGACTGCAGCCTATTGATACCGATACAATGACCTGAGGTCAAAATGCAGATGCGTTACCACTTCTGAGGCTTAAGGTGTTATGCCTCTGTGCCGGAAATTACAGAGCCGTACATTACCACCTAATCGGAACACAATAGTGCTGAACACTACCGTTTAGCGGCAAGTATATTGGTGCCTACGCTCCGTCACTGGAGCTCTACCACCAGTAAAGCTGTTTTACTTGTCAGATATTACAAGGCCTACCAATGGGAGGATCGGTGTAAGAATGGAAAAAGGCACGCATGGACGGTTCGGGCACAAAAACGTAGAATGACGAATGACAAAACAAATATACCTACAATGCGAATGAAGATGATTATAGGGTCCAAAAAAGATCAGGCTTGATCTGCCTTGACCAATTAGGTCGAGTATTGCTCAGTGGCGTGAAGACTCTTTCTTTGTCTCAGAATCAGCTCACATAGGTATATGAAGAGAGAACGTAGAATATGTTCAGTGGTCCATGCTTTTTGACCGCATGTATTCAAATCATTTAACTGGATTATAGAAACGCTAAACATTATTAGGAACGTTATTTAGCGGCAGATAGATTGGGTCAAATAGAAGCAGACATATGCCTTGAGCCAAAACACCTCATTTAAAAAAAGACATAACATTGAAATATCTTAATAGAATTTTCGATTCACAATCACAGTAACATGACGTAAAAAAGACAGAAATATAAAAATAGATGGAATAGAAAAGTAAATTACAGCAGAATTGGACTAGTGCACAGATAAATGCCAGAATCTTATAGAGATCGCAAATATATTTTTCTGTTTCCCTATAGAGCACATCAAAACACTGATTCAGTTACACTTTATTAGATTTAAGTGGTCGTAAACATCGTAGTCGTCCGTTTAATATCCCAGCAATTATTTGAATGGATCAATCTCTGACATCATCTAATTGAACATAGATTAGTGAGTTATGTACCTAATAGTTATTCACGTTCTGATTTGGATATAAAATAAATTAATGTAACTCGCAGCTTATTCCGTGTTAATTTAACGAAATCTATTGTGATAGGCAAAATATAATTACTTGATAGGAAATATGTTAATATTTCAACAATATTGTTTTTACTGGTTACCACCTGTACCTACTATCTACTACTACTATCGCACTCGAGTAGGTACACTGGAACTCTACCGTTCCAGTCTATTCGAAGGCGTAGGCACCACCGCATTACCTAATCTAAACAATATTCTATCAATATAAATAGGCAGATTATGATTATTTGATGGGCAAATAATCATAATCTGCCTATTTATATTTCTACATTGCCATAAAAAAAATAACAAGGAATAAGCTGCGAGTTACATTAACTTATTTAATATCCAAATCAGAACGACAATTACTATAAGGTACGTAACTCACTAATATCTATGTTAATTTAGATTATGTCAAAGATTTATCCATTCAAATAAATAGTGGGAAATTTAACGGAAGACTGCGATATTTACAACCACTAATAAAAAGGCCCATCTTGCGTTATTGCACTTACTACCGCCCTATTGGAATGGTTTGACCGCCATTGTTCGGTTGATTGACTGCACTACTTGCAGAATTATCTTGCAATAGATGAAAAATTCTAACTGCATAGAATAAACATAACTTGCGAATGTTGGCAGCTAAAACTTTATACTTTATCTGCTGACATCTACATCTCGACTATTTTATATCACCAGCTAATTAATTATTTTATTGACATTCCTAGAATTCGACATTGGAACGAAAAAAAGTGTATTTTTTGTTTCAATTTGATATATAATTCTATTATATTGGCTAAATAAAAATCTTTTGCCATGGTTTTTATTTCACTCATCACTCCAGAATGGCTGATTCTTTTTGAGTGTTCCTTTATAGTCCAGACAAGTTTTATATGAAATAGTAGTTAGTAAAATCCACCACATTCCACAGAGGGTCTGTAATTATAATGTAACCCCCTTATTCATAAACGTACATTAGATACGTTTTAGCTATAGAATGCTTTGTATTTTGACCTTGGTCTTTGTGTAAGTGTTTATAGGCTGCAGTCATCGCTTAACATCAATGTGAACTGGGTGCTTGTTTGCCACATACATTACATAAAAAAAGTATTTTTGTCATTAGAATAGATGTGTTTTTTAGTATCTGAGTTCAGTTACCATGTACATGGAGCCGTGAGAAGCCGGGGCGGTCTGCTAGTTATAAATAAATCTCTTTTCCAAGAACATCAATTTGCGTGTCAACACAACATCAGTTGAGTAAACGAAATCCTTTAATCATGTGCGCAGGCGCCGCCATAGTTCCACCAGCACCGCCTCCCTGTCTCCACCAATGCGTGCAGTGTATTTTGCATATAATGACAAGAAATTGCACCTCCAAGCGGGTTCGAAAATTATACCGCATTTATGTATGTACCTGTGTACAGCTCATATACCTACAACCTATATACCTACATTTACATTCAATTGACCATTTAATAGCAAGCTGCAAAGGTACTTTTCAAATATATACTTGGATAAATATAACACGATCTTTCACAATCTACATGGGCAGATGTAAAAGTTAATAGACAATATAGAGTTATCACATTTTTATGCCTATCCCTAAAAAGTCGGCTGCAGATTATCCATACACCAACAAATCAAATGTTTTTCCGATATGACAATGATGTTGTTGATATAAATCGAGTTCGTTAAAATAAAAATACCTACACTTGAAAAGCGTTAACATTCATTTAGGAAAATTTATTTACTAATTACCTACTGATGATTTATTTTAATGGCAAATTAATACCGCACAAACGTTAGTTAACCGCAAATGAAGTCATAATTTGAGTTTCAACAAATTCAAGTCATCCATATTTGCGTATTCTCATTCAAAAAACAATAAAATAAAACATGACATTTATTTGTTAACTTTGGAGAGTAATACAAATTTATGAACAAATGACGGTGATAATTTTTGAAACCAGCTTCATTCGTAAACGTGCCTTTCGTGCAATTTTTTCTATCCCTAAGGAGTCGCATCCCCAGTTGGGATTTTCTGTCCTATCTTTAATCTTTCTCATCATCATCACTTCAGCCGAAAGGCGTCCATTGATGGACCAAAGCTTCCCAAAGATGCTCATAACAGAGTTTTGCGTCATTAGGGGAAAATATTCCAAAATCGCTAGCGAGTTTTTGAACGCAGTGGCGGTAGTTTAATCCGGGACGCTACTGCCCTTCCATTTTTGGGTTGGTCAACTGCATTAGCGGAAGCTTTGTCCTCCACAAGTGAATGGTGAGGACGTCACGTGCCGACGACTATAATCGCAACCCTTGATACGTCCCACAGCTGGGCACGAGTCTCTCCCCTTTTTGGGAGGAGGCCTGGAGCTTACTCCACCACGCTGCTCCAATGCGGGTTGGTGGAGATAAGGGTTAGTGGTCAACCCACTGTCGGATGTTTTCAAACCGCCTATATATCCGACAAGGTCTAACGACTGCTATCTATCGATAGCAACCGGGACCGACGGCTTAACGTGCCCTCGGAAGCATGGAAACGCGCATTTCAATTTGCCACTAGCTGTCACCCATCACACATCTGACCGCGCCCGTATCGCTTAACCGAGTACCACGTAGGCCATGCGCGACATCTAATTTCTTTCTATTCGATCTGGAATCAATAAATGTAATACATAAAACAGTTCAACAACCTAACGATCATCTTTAGTGTCCCAGTGATTCCTGCCGGCGGCTGGAGGTAAATTACCTCGTAATTTTGTCCACAAATAACATTAATCATATGTATCGACAGTTGGAATGTCATTTTGTAAATTACAGCTTGATTACAAGTTCGAGTGGTAATCGGTTGGGTCACGCAGCTTACGGAATGTTCGTCTTGTCGCAGTCATTAGAATAATTCTCATATACTAATTTAAATATTAGGCAGTAGGTTGACGATGTAAAAGTAAGAAGGTATTTTCTTATAGGTTTTTGATGGTTTACAACACTTACCTTTCTCAGGTTTCAAATCAACATCAATCAATCAATCCGTTTTATAAGATCAAAGTATATATGTAGTATGTACTGCTTATTAAAAGATTTTAAGATGAGAACTTGAAATTTAGTTAAAAAGTTACCACGAATACTGACCTAATTCTAACATGAAAGTGTTTTATGTGGAATTGATGCAAGTGGACCGTACACAAGTAGGTCGTTACTACTTATAATATACTAAAAAAAACAAATAATAATAGGCCTCGATCAATCCCTTGGTGGCGAGCCTCGATCAACAAAATAAAACGTAAATTTAAAAAAACAGTCGAAACAAATAATGAAATGCACCTTTCAAATTAGTTCCCCGATTGCCGCGGTGTCAACGTCCGACCGTCGAATGGATGGAAACATTGCTCTAAATCTATCAAAAGAAGTTTTGTAACCATTAATCAAAGCAAACGTGACCTCAAAACCCCATTCACTTTCACTAATAGACCGTCAGATACGCAACAATGAGGGACGACAGACGGTGAGACGCCATCAACAGAAAGTGAAGGTATTCTTAGAATTATTTAAAATAGTATTTTACTATCCCTATAAACCGTGTAAAAAAGACTAATGATTCGTTTATTAAATTAAACATCAATACCTACGTTTTAATTTTTATTGTATTTTCATTTAAGGCGATTTAAAAAACTGATGACTAAGTGATGACTGCAGCCTCTATATAGACATCCACACAAAAACCAGAGATCAAAATGTTGATGCGTTGCCACCCTTGAGACATACCTAAGTTATTATGTCCACTAGCGGTTAGTATAGTGCGTTCAAAAACAGGCGGTTGCATATTAAACTATAAAAGCAGCTAGCCGCGCGGCTAACAGCTCCGCGGCTAACCGCTACATTATTACATATTCTCTGCCGCTAGTGCGTTAGTGCGCTTACGGGGCAATACATTAAAATGTTTGACAGCCACGAACAAGAGGGTACTATTTTCTGCCCAATATTTCCTCTTTTCTTTTAAAAATAGTAAACAAATAAATTGTAATGTAGTTTGTATGTATCTTCACGCCAGGTCCCTAACGGGGTAGGCAGAGAGTGTAGAGCGTTATCGTTAGAATTTATAATGTAATGTAGTGATTGGCTTTAAATCAATATTGTAGCATAGACATTCACACAAAAATATGAGTCAGTAGTGGCCAGAATGATGCGCTACCGCTTGATGAATTCAGAACGAAAAACTAAACAACACTTCTTAAAATGTACTTATGTATATTTTGTATGAAAACAAGAGAATATTACCGATAACATTCAATAACGTGTAAGTCACGATGTGCCATTGTACGAAACTAATATCGTTAGAATTTATCTTTCTTGTAACAATGAAGAGTTAAAGTAATGATTTTTACTACTTTGAAGAAAGAATAATACACTGAAAATATCCTCAACAAACAACAATTATTCCTATTGCTGAAAAGTAACAAGATGCATGAAGATCTATCCCTTATCAATAATGTTTGGTGTGACCAAAATAAAACTATATTAAATGTTACGAGTAATTCAGGTTATAATGGTGGTAACCCAGCCGCTGTGTGGCTCCTCCGGTTGCCTCCTTCGGGTGGGGTCACATGGTGCCGGTCCCAAGCCCGGGTAAATGGGGAGGGGCTTACTCTTCAATCACAAATATACATAATATTCAGAAACACATACCATTCATACACACATACACTTTTACTCACACATCCAGCTACACCTAACACGGGGTAGGACAATTTAGTCGGGGGCGTTGTCTACTCTTTGAATGCTAGTCCTCGGCCTAAAACTACATGATGGCGACAATGGCAAAAAATCCCCAGGAGGGTCCCGAAATCGGGGAATCCCTCGCTGCTCAGGCAGTTTGCCCCATCGTATCTGGGGGGGGCACCTTGAAGAGTGAGTGCACGTCAAGTTCTGTGCGCTCAAAAAAAGGTCGCGTACGAGCAATGCCGCGCGCACGGATTCAGAAGGCCAGGAGGAGGGCCGTGAAGAAAAGGAAATGCGGGTACCCACGCCCATTTCTGCTCGCATGAGCGAATACAGACGCGGAGCATTGTGCGTCTGAACTCAGGTGAGGAAAGTGATGCCCGTAAGGGCCCCACAAAAAACAGACGAAGAAGAACACGCGCACTCTCAGTGTCGCGATTCCTGGACATGACAATTCCCATACTAAGGGGCCCACGAATATGGACAAAAATGAGTCTAGAGGCGGACAATCCCTATTATCGGAGTCGGACTTAACTGACATGAGTTGCGTTACAGCCAGTCCCGTGCCGTCGGATGAGGGTCTACCCGGAAGAATATGGCGCAAAAGGCGGCGGGGTGAAGACGGTAGCTCAGGGTCAGACTCTGCTGGGGCGAGAAAAGTCACGGCCGCTAGAAGAGGAAGAGGCCGCCGTCTACGACACAGTATCTTGCCAGGGCCGAGTTGAAAGCAACCAAAGCTCAGGAGCTCCGACTACAAGCGGAAGAAGATATAGCTGACGCTGTCAGCAGAAATAAAGAGGCGCGTTCGGTTCGTCCGTCATATCTCCATGTCCCAGACGTGACAGAGGTGGACGCGGACATAAGGCCTGCCTCAGACCTCAATGAAGTGGTTAGAACAAGTTTAGCGGTTATCACTGCGGTGGCCACAAAATCATCCAATCTAAAGGGCACTTATGTCCGCGCCTTAAAAGACGCAGCTACGGCCATTAAGGTTGCAACCTCGGAAATGCGTGGTCGTTCCACCTCAGATGAAGTGCAGAAGTTAGAAGCGGCTAACGCTCGATTGGTGAGTGAGCTGGAGGAACTCCGACGTGAGGTCTCTGAATTGTGTGAACAGCGCCTGCAACCAGCGACCGACAGTCAGGCTTATGAAGAGCTCTCGCGTTCTATGATGGTTCAAGTCGGCGGAATGATGAACGCCAGGCTCGAATCATTGGAAGGGAGACTCCTGCCTGAAAGGCGTATGCGGCCCCCGCTGGCTGCTGATGCGAGGAATGCTTGTTCCTCCACTGCAGCGGAGATGGCTGAGCCGGTTAGTGAAGATGGGCCCGGATGCGGGCAGTCGCCGGCGGAGTCGCGGAAGTATGCGAGAGCTTTCCCGTGGCTCCGCAACAAAAGGCGCCGAGCAGGAACACCGCGGGGTTTTAGTGAGTACGAGTCTCACACTACCCGCCGTTTGTTCCCCTAGACGGCGGGCGCCCATGAAGGGTTTCCACGCGTTAAAAAAAAAAAAGTAATAATGGTGGTCAGCAAAATGTCACGAAATCGACAACATATTTTTAACTAGATATTTTTTAGGCAAACTATCTCGTTAGTCACCAAAACTTTTATTCATTATAATTAAAACAAACAGCGTAATTATAATTAAAACAAGAACAATTCGTGATATTCAAATAATTAGGTACAGCTTGTGTTGCTCTATCCAATAACGCTCAGCGTGAAGATAAAACAATAACTAGGCGTGGAGCGTGATAATTAAAATGAAACACAAATCACAAACTAACTACTTAATCCATAGATTGACATGTATGCCCCCGTAGATTTAACAACTTAGGTCTCAGAGGCAACGCATCTGCAATTTGACCTCTAGTTTGTCTATAGACTGCAGTCATCACTCAACATCATCACTGCAAACTTGTTTGCCACCTTCGTTCTTATAAAAATAACGCTATATGAGTGATATGCCTTTTTGCCACCTTCGTTCATTAAAATTAAAGCAATTAGTATTTCTTTAAATACAATAACAGGTTCCTCATCTGAAACCATTTGCTTGTATTAGCCGCTTAAAATAAATCATTCCTAAAGCACAAGGTCATTTTATACTTAACCAATCAAAATGCCGGAAGCAATTTTGGTCGAACTTATGGGTTTACTTGTCCAGTTGTTTAGCCGTTGTAGCCGAAGGGCGTTCGTGTAGCGATGGAATGATAACGTCTAACCTACTTACTGACCCGATTGCCTGACCTACGTCACACGACTAGCGTGTGTGCTACAAATATGGAAAAATAAAATGAAATTCAGTTTTGACAGGTAGGTATAATTAAGAATAGTACTACAAGCATTTCCGTACTTAGATAATTGGAATATAAAATTAGTGTTATGCAAATGCAAAAATATAGCATATAATAAGTGTAACCGTAAAGTGTTTAAAATTATGTTCTGAGCATATTTGTGAACCCTTCAGTTTTACTACAAATAAATCACTCGAGGAAGGTTCATATCCAGATATTTTAAAACAGTCAATAATAAAGCCACTTTTCAAAAAGGGGGATGCGTCAGATGTGAATGATTATCGTCCAGTTACTTTGATCCCAATATTATCCCACTGTTTTAGCGCAAACTGACTCAATGGCTTCAACAACATTGTTTTTATGATCTAAAGGAATTCATGACATTTATAGCAATATCGTAATTGATTAAAATAATGTAATTACCTGACACAACCCTTTTTCTTTTTTGACATATTTAAACTATTGCAAAAAATCGAATCCATTTACTTAATAGATGACATATTCTGTATATAAATTTATGACTAATGTATTGATAAATGTGTAAAAGAATGATTAGCTAATAATAATATTGTAATATTCTAATGCTAGTATCTAATAGTTAATTGTAATTTTAATTGTAATTGTAATTTTATTTTAATGTAACGATGATTGAAAGGAAAAAAAATTTTTTTTTTGATATTAATAGTTTAACGTTAGGCATTTTGGAAAAAAAAATTACACACCATTGTCATGGTAGAATGTTATAGTTCCCATAACTTAATTACCATAACATCTGTACCTGCATGTACTTACTACATTCTAGTAAATAAATGATTTGATTTGATTTGATAACCATTTTCCAATCTGTTTGTGGTACTTAATAGTTTTTGTAAGCGAAAAAGAGAGATATAACACTTAAATAATTTTTAAGAGTAAATCAATAAATTTAACAAATTCTCCCAACTACTTGGCAGTTTTCCTACATTTCCATTTATATAGTTATACATCAACAATGGTTTTCTTGAAATCTTGATTGTGTTAACAACTCCAGTCCGCTGTGTTCATATTGTACCATTTTTAGTTACGTTCGATAGGTTACTTATTTAGTTACGCCGACGTTAGAATGAATACATTTATTTTTTGTTAATAATGTTCTCATGTAGGGGAGAGTCGGATATATTGTACCAGTTTTCAGATTTTGCAAAATATATTTTTTTGATATTAATTTAAATGAGTTCTTTATCTTGATTCACATAGTTTAGAATCTCATTTAACATGTGCCGCAACGTCAACACCATACTCTTATCGGATTTCACACAATATGCGTTTCCCTGAAGGCTTTCCTTCGGTACAGTTTACCCAACTAGTCGGATTAATTGTACCACCGGTTAGGTAAATCGTACCCCAAGACTTAAAAGACTTATGAACATGATAATACATCAAAATAAAAGAGGTTTAATAAATAGACAAAATAAAGTGATTATATTTTAATTATCAATGAAAAAATGCTGACAAAAAATTTCAAATTTCTTCAATATTAATGTCACAAAGTGACAAAAGAACAAATGTATTATAGACTAAAAAAATCATTTATCAAACTTAAATACATTATTCTGGATAAATTAAATAATGTATGAAAATAGAATAAATCACTTTAGAATATTACTTATTTCCGTTAGTCAACAATTATTTATTTATCTACTTATGTACTGAGATCAAACTCTTTATTTTCTTTAACTGTATTATAATAGTATAAAGGATTTCGTAAATATCTTGATTCAATGTACAGGTGCCGTGAACCCATTTACAACAACGAACGTACTTCGTCTTGTCAATATTTGACCCTCAACTTATTTCGCATTCTGGCATGACGTTAAATTGTTGGTTTTGAAAGCGAATTCGTTTCAGATATGTGGTTCTAGCTCATCTCCTTATTTTTAAGAGCCAACAATATCTTTCCAAAACCTTCTTCTTCCGTTTTATAATACTATTTATGGTCATCATTAATCTAAAAGAAAAAAAAATAAATATAGCAACAAGTTGGGTAAATTGTACCAGTGCAAATATAACAACTGCTGGTGGTACAATTTACCAAACTAAGAGATTTCAAAAATAAATATCTGTCACAAAATAACCGCTGAACATAATACGTTCGCAACGCTATGGTTGAAGCGGTGATTATAGATCTAATCAATGAAATATATAACAAAATTGTAACTTACATTTTCACTTTGTAATCTCTTTAGCTACACACGTCAAAATTTGTATGAAGGACTCTCAAAACACATTTTTTTCTCTAAAAACGAATGTACTTTCCGGAGGCCGCTACAAAAAGACATGTAGTTGAGCCCGCTGATAGCGCTTAGTTTCGTGTTGTCAGAAAAGAAAATAATTTACAGTAAGTGTAAAATTTTGTGGTGGTACAATTTATCAGGCAGTTCAATATACCAAACTCTCCCCTAAGTGGCAATGTATTGTCTTTTTTGAGAATAAATTCCTTGAACCTACTTATCCGTTTCATGGATTAATTAAATAGGTAATCATAATAATCACCATCATTGTTCCAGCCAAAAGTCGTCGAAAAGACTGCTGGACTAAGGCCTCCCCCAAAGATTGACACAACGAACGGTCCTGGGCCGCCCTGATTCAGCAATTACCCGCGACTTTCACAAGGTCCTCGGTCCATCATGCAGGCCAGGGCATCTCAAACTTTCCGCTCCACGTACCCCTGTTCAAAAGTATCAAGGTGACAGCAAACCTTTCAACCAATTAACCTCCCCCCCCCCTCCCAAAGAAAACAATAAAATTAACTTTTCGAATGTTAAATTTATTATTATTTTATTTATTTTTTGAGGGAACTGTTGAAGAAAATTGTGTTTTTATTTCAATAAAAGATAACACATATGACATAAAGTGCCGAATGAAATATATTTTTACTAGGTATTAATAATGTGATGGGTGTGCTTGTTTCTTGTCACAAATGGAGTCAATTTTATGAGTAATTTTGGACAATTTTAACCTTAATTCTGACTCGACATCAAGTCCATTTATAGTAAATCTTGTCGCGAACCCCCTGCCGTCGAATGGCGAACCCTTAGGGGTTAGCGTACCCCACATTGAGAAACCCTGATGTAGGGGCCTGGCATTCAAATTAATAATATTAATTATTCATATTTGTCTTCATAATAAGCAAGTACAGGAACAAGAATTACAATAACAATTGATATCTATACGTATTTTTAGGTACTTTATACTTTAGATTACATAGATAAAAGGAAAAGTACTTCTACGTACCTATTCGATCCTCATAGGATCAATCTGTCTGTTAGTCTGTCTGTCACAGGTAATCTGTTTAGATAGTTCTGGGCTATTATAGTGAAAATTTGGTGTATGTGCACCAAGTTTAAACCATCAGTTTTAAGCACCATTATTATTACCTGTACATAACGTAAATCAGTGCCGTAATTTTTTTTTTTGGACGCATAACGTGTAAATTAAGTTTGAACGTCGCGTTAAATTAGAAAATAGATCAAGAAATTGCTAATTATATCGTGTGGCACATGATATGAAAGGTCTTTTAAGGCAATTATGAAAATCTCAAATTCCTTTTTATTTAAGTTTCAAATTACTGTTAAGATGTTATTTAAGAAAAAATGCTATTCGTCCCCTTAATAATTTCCACCATTTTTTTCTTAATATCCAAAATTTGTAAACCTAACATTTCGAAAAAAAAACAAAACCTAGTCCTTTACCAACGAATAAAATTGCATACACATTTTTTCCTCATTCTCTCGCATATCCAGATCCTGGTACAAAACGATTGCGATGTCATCGGATTTACCTCATTCTTCATTTCTAGATATTATGTCATGTTATTTACTTGACTTAATACCAACCGCTGACTAGAGCGAACGTTGCACCGCCTCTATTCGCATATATCTTACCTATGTGTCCCTCCACGACGCCCGAAGCAGAAGATTGGATCCTTACTCGGTTGTGTACATTGATTTAGGCTGAAAGCCCTTTGCGTTCACCAATTGCCAGGGGAAGTAAAAAAAAAGTAAGTGTAATTTTAAGACGATCGGCCTTAGTAACTACATAAAAAAAACAAAAAAATTGACTTAAAATCTTATGCTGTCTAGATAGCACATCCACGGTGTTTCTTCAGGTCGTTCAGTCGGACTTGGGCTTCACGCTCAATTTCACTTTACCTACGACTTTCAGACATACTTACTTCGCTTGCGCAATTACAGCCTCGTTTATTTGAGACGAACATGCTTCCGTTACCCTTCGGTATTCCAAAAATATAGATAAAACAATATTAATATATAAAATGCCTTAGGAATATGATTGTTGTTCCCTTCGTAAAGTGTAGTCAATTCACTTTCATTAATTAACAGCGTTGGTGTTCGGTCCACTTCGATCGAACTGTCTTGAGTCTATAATAAGTATACCTACGAGTATATAAAGAGTAGTATTCTTGGTATTGGTTTAAGAAAACTTGTATAGAGCATGAAAGGTCCTTAGTCACCTCACCTATCACAGTTTGAAACACACCTTGTTTGGAACGAAAGATATAAATTTCTGCAATTGCCATATGGAGCGCAGCTGCGGAGCTGATATCTTCTACTGCCCCTCTTGGTAGGAACCTAAGTTTTCGGACATGGTCCACTACCTATAAGCAGTATTTCATTACTAATTTACTCACAAATCCCGATTTAGTACATAACTATTGCAATATCATCGGATTAACCTCATTCTTCATTTTGAGATATTACGTCAAATAGCTCCAAAACAATCTAAGCACAAGGTTCCATACAGTTGACTATTCAATTAATTTCATACTTAACTCGACTCATGTAGGTACTAACAATAGGTACTTTTTACAGGTATGCTAAAAAGTATCTATTGTTAGTACTTACGTTACTGCGACCTAATCACGCTCTTATCATTCAACATTCATATGAATTAGTAGCATACCTATTTGTGGCCAAGAACTACTCGCGCATCGATTAGTCAATGGTTAAGTTATTTTATGGTTGTTAGGTTTAAATACTGTTTGACGTAATGTTGAGATAAGTAATGATTCGTCAGTTTTTTTTTATTCTTCTTGCATAAGGATTTTGTACCTTTGCATTATTTATTTTGTACAGCAATTAAGTACTCACTGCCTGTCAATCTTTGTGTTTCAATTTAGGATCGTGGCAAGATTTGTACAGAAAAATGAAAAACAGTATGTGTACTTATGTACGCACGTAGGAAGTAATTCTTCATTAGCATAACAATCCAATATACCAGAAATAAAACAAAACGACAAAAAAGTTTAGCAACTAACCTCAGACTGTTACTTTTATCTGAGAGTGTGCGCGCGCATCGTTATATATGTAGAATCACTCTCATCATTTTTTCCAATCGCGCCAAAAGAAGTGTACCTACGGCGCGATTGGCTGAAAAAAAGAGACATCGTAAAAAAGCTTTAAACTATTATTTTTTTCTGTACAAATCAAAAAAAAATCACACATTCTCATAGTATTATGACAGATGACATAGAACGTCAATGTTAATATCTATCAAATCAATTTAAAAACGGAACCCGCTGTTTGTTTCTGGTATCTTCTGTATATATCACCTAACATCACTGCACGTGTGGTACAATACTGATAAAGTAAATGATACTGTTATTATTAAATTTGACAGAAACCATAACTTAAACAAATATTTTGGTGCAACCGAACCTTAATTATTTGACTCCTTGTTATAGGTTAAGATCCCACCGCAGAATTATTTCGTTCATCCAGATATGCTGCTAACCAAATTTTTGCGTATATTTATAATCTAAAACTGCCTCGGTAGCCTAGTGGTAGCAGGTCACTACTACTACGCTGAGGTCCTGGGTTCGATTCCCGGGTAGGGGGTTATCAGAGATAATAGTGTAAAGTCCTTTATCTCTGGTTCTATTGGGATTTTTCCATTTTCTGGAAATTTCCCAGTACCTCGAAGTTTGGTAATGTGCCCGGAGATGTCAACGGAGATGGGGATTACAGGCATGAAGTTACGTTACGTATAATCTAGACATTAAATATCTACTAGGTTGCCTATTAAAATATGGCCGCTAGTATTTTGTTAATATTTATTTTGGATGAACGAAATGATTCTGCAGTGGGTTCCTAATCTATTAATCAGAGACTTTCATCATTCATCTACAAAATTAGTTCGATAAACATATTGACAGATGATTGAATGATATAATATGTAAATCAAAGACAAGTAAACAAATAAACAAACAGCGTATTGTAAGTATTGTAACGAAGAATAATTTAAAACTAGCGTACACTGTATAATTCCACGCATCCTTGTAAGGCTTCTGTTTCATCTGTATCAATAATCACGACCACTGCTACTTGGTACTTGTTAATTAATTAAAAATCGAACAATTTTCCATGAAATCAAATTAAAAAAAAAATTAAAATGACGGAATTTTAAAAATATATATAGGATATTTAAATAAGCGCTAAAAGAACAACATATTTACCTACTCGTACATTAAAAAATGTTGCTTTAAAAGTTTTGGTATGGGTGGAAAACAGGTTTGCTGATTACGTTGATTTTGTTATATCATGAGATTTATAAAAATCAAAGGTAGGTAAAAAAAATGCTTCGTCGATGCCAGAGAGTAGCGTGGTATATACCTAGTGATATGAAGTGGTAAATAGGTAGGTATTAAAGTTAAAAGTGGTTAACAATCGAGTGTTTCTAACGTTAAAATACGACTAAAATATAACACGACTAAAAACATATTAATGTTTATTTAAAACTAATAAAATACAGTGCCATTTACAAATTTAACATTCCCAGCTAATGTGCAATATATTGTCGGACAATTAATGGAACTGGTATTTAAAACATTCAATTAACCTAATAATTAATATTGAAGAGTGCATTGAGAACATTTTTTTTACGCTGAAGATTATGAACTATCTTCATATATTCTATTTTAGATAAGTATGATAATTATCTAACTCTCTTAAATTTTAGTAAAACGTGACTATACGAGCGTATGATTCAACATTAATGACCCCTAATTCACCCACGAGTAGAGTTCAACAGAAGCACCGGTAGTTTCTGGAATTCGTGAACGATATCACACTTTTAGAACATTCGTCGCATGGACTTAATAGACTTAGTGAAATATTTAGTGAAAATTACTGTTATTGGCATCGTGGCATTCAAGCCTTTTGATTTTTAGGAAGCAAGAATTGAATAAGCTGATTTGACTGGTGATAAACGTATAATGACGATGTTCGAGAAAGTAGGGCGTTTATCGTGTTTTTTTTTGCGAATAAATCTCTATAAACTGCAACAGTAATTTAAACATATTGTAATACTGTCGTATACATTTCATAATAGGTATGTATCGGTTTCAAGAAACCATTAGAGACATCATTTGTAATGTATAAAGTTGTTGAATTCTTTAAATTCTGTTCAAAAAGTTAATGTAATTCATACATTTATGCCGACAAAGAGATCACTAATGTTATTTAGAAATACTATATACTATTATACTACTATATACGAATATAATCTATATATTATCTCAACATATTTGGATCAGGAATAAAGTAGTATTACACATTAAATATAAAGAGTTTTGACGGTAACGCGAGAGAATAGCCAGTTTTTCACATGATAGGTATTCTAACTTCAAAATATTATGTTTTGATGTGTAAAAATAGGGGGTGTTATAAAGCATTCAATAACGAGTGCTCCTGTAGAAAAGTGATACGTTGGATATAGGATTATGCTGTGAAAAGTGACATTTCGTGCTGCCTTCAACACTGCAAGACTTCATAAAAAGTCCGAATAAAGTTCCCATTACTGGAACCTCTCATATGGAACCATCTCATCACATAAGCATAGAGGTTAATTCGGGACATTCGAATATCCTTTCGCCTCTCACCTATACTTTTTTAAAACCCACGAAACCAGCAGCAATGGTATAAAATTTTACTGTGGACATTATATCCTTCTTTACAAATGACTGAAAACGGATGAGTGAACTTGAAATCAATATTATTATATAATTAGTTTATTCAACAGTCTTAACGCTATTAATATTATTCGCAGGTCTAAATGGATTACCTAGCCAAATAATATTCATTCCAAAGTAATTACGTTTGTATAGTTTTACGCAAAAGCATCAAAACAGTATGGTTACGCTACATCTGGTAAGTATTAGCATTGGCGGAGTGGCTCGCACACATATGGTTTACCGGCTAAGAACAATATGTCTATATCATAACAGACGAAAATAAATCGAACGACTCAAGCAACGTGGGCGCCTGCCGGTAGTATTCAACCAGGCGAAAGTCTCGATCCACGCTTCTCGGTCGTGTTACGTAACTAATAAAATAACTGTTTATTATTAATATTGACAATACGACCGGTTTTAGTGTGGCTGCTTTTTCGCGGTTACTATTATGTATCGAGTCATTAAGATAGACGTGCGAGTAAAATAATTCCTCGCGGCGTGTTAGTGTGATTGCGATAACGACGGCCACACGACGTACGAATTGAACATTCGGACGTTTGACATTTGGTCGCGGTATTCGGCGTATTCTCGATTTGAATTTCATTATTGCCGGTATTCGAAATTTGAAATCTGACTAAAACTCGCGAGTGATTTTTGAGTGTCCATAAACATTGAAAGTGTTACTTCTTACTTATCAGATACGGTACACTGATAACGAGTTGTACGTGAGCTGAAGATATTCAGAGAAAGCAGGCGTTGCCGGTATGTTTATTAATATGATTTAGTGCACTCAGTAACGTAGATCTTGTTAAAATAAATGTGTACAATTTAGAATTATTATAAGAACAACGTTTTGGAAATGTTCACACGTGTTTGGCTTCGAAATTATTAAATAATGATAAGAAATTTTTGTCATTATTTATTGCATATGTCTATTTAACTGTGTATGAATATCGATTACCTATATGATATGAATATTAAATAGAGGAAGGATGTTCCATCCTACCACGCCCTCAGTAAAAAATTACACCTATTAAGTGTTGCAAATTTCGATTTAATAGATATCAATTTATTCGTACTTATATTAAACTAAATTCTGCATTAATAATTCATGCAGAGGTCACCGGTTCAAGGCTGTTCACTTTATTTTTGCTAGATCTTTGTGTTTATGACTAAGTATTAACCACAATTTTAAAAAAATCTACATGTTAACTGTCAAAGGTCAAAGTAGTATAGGTATGAATTCAGAATAATGGACAATAGAAAATAATCAAAGATTACATTTTGTTTTGACCGTGCAAAATTCCACACGACTACCAAAATAAGGGTAATACTAGTATTTGCCCGCGACTTCGTCCACGTGTACCTACTTTTTATCATTACAAATTGTAGCCTATATGTCATTCCAATGTATAACCTGTATTACTGAAAAGTTTCATCCAAATATTTTAACTATAAACTAACTGATATTATTTACGTGGGTGTTTGCATGTATGCTTGAATGCATGCATTTACCTCTGCCTACCCCTTCGGGGATTACAGGCGTGAAGTTATGTTTTTTTTTTCATCATTTACGAAACAGATACAGCAGGGTCGGCTTAAGGACTTAAACGGCCTACACACCACCCGATAATCAGACGCGATATCGTTGCCGTTGTGGTGGGGATGATCGTCCTTAAATCATGAGCTCGCTGAAAGCAATACAATTCTGGTTACGATTTGCCTACACATGAGGCGATTTAGGGTACGATCTAGGGTCTTCCCCACCACTGCCCAGATATCGCGTCTGATTATCGCGACGTGTGTAACCGTTCTTAAGGGATTTCGGACCCCCAGTAGTATAATGTAGGGCGGCGAGTAAAATGAAATTACTCTGTCTTTCCAGAAGAAATGGATTTCAGATAACTACTCTGAGGTAGTTATCTGAAATCCATTTCTTCTGTACTTAAAGCAATATAAACATACATTATCTGACTGCGAAGTGTAATCAATTGATTGAGAGGCAATTAGTTCTGAACTGTGGCGTTCAAGTGTATTGAATTGTATTATAAATAGTTCAAAGCAGCTCTGTGAATGACCTTTGGTTTGAATCAATCTGAACTATATCTGTAGCTTCTTTTAGCTGGCATTCCAGGAACTATCTGTAGATTGTGTTTCACTGGAGTTCTTATGTCAGCGCTCAAGGGCACCACCTCCCTAATCTGTTTACTGACAAATGGTAGTGTTCAGCATTATCGCATTCCAGTTATTTGGTAATATTGTGAGGTCCCGTTATAACTCTCACGGAGGCAACTGCCTCAGTAGTCAATTGTAGCAGGCCACTACTGCTACGTTGTGGTCCTGGGTTTGACTCTAGGGTCGGTCATGATGTCATTACTAGCAACACGCACTGGTTAAAGACCGTCTTCTTCAGACACATCGGTAAAGGAGATGTTGCGAGCTCGGCTCTAGATCGTACACATCCTCAAAAAATGGGTAAATTAAAGAAGAATCCGAAAAAAATGCAATTTATTTATTCAAGTATATATTTTAGAGTTACAACCACATTTAATTCAAACGATTTTATCATTTTCAACCATATTCAAGACAGTCAGCCGACGCTTCTTTAAATTGGATATCGATTAGTTTAAGTTATTAGTATTAATTTAATTATTCAGAAAATATTACTTTTTTCTCCAAGTTCTATATAATTTAAAAAATTAAAATGTCAAAATGACATCGCCCGCCATATTCGCCATGTTGGCTTGAGTTGCAATTCTAACTGCAAATAATATTTTGTAACTGCAAACAAAGCTTAATAAGTGAAAATATGCAGTAAAAAACGTTTTTGTATTGATTTTGCCTGTTAATGATATTGTGTACAATACATGGCCGGAGGTCCATACATTTTTGCAACATCTCCTTTGGCGAAAAGATGTGTCGTAGCTTCCCGAACACTGCCCTGCTGAGTTGGATTCGGCGATTGACCTCTTTGTTGAAGTTGGACCGAAGTGAATCGTTCGTCCCAGGTATACTTACATAGTCGTCAATAACTTCGAGTAAAGTAAGCGCTCGAGCATAACAATAAGTGTAATAGTCTTACCCCCTTATTCATAAACGTATTTTAGCTAAAGTGTTGCTAATCTCTTCTTTGTCTTTTTCTATGCTGCACATTTGACAGTGCAACTGACAAAGCATTCTATAGCTAAAATGTATCTAATGTACGTTTATGAATAAGGGGGTTAGAGTGTTTGTCCATCTTACAGTGGGTGTAAGAAGGACAGTAGACATGATCTTCATATGTCAATGTGTATTTTAAGGTCCACTCGTAAGTAGGCCCTTTTGAGGCCATTGAACATTCTGACAAGGTTTTCCAGGGTCTCAGACAGGTAGTCATGGAGTACGATATCATGTAAGAGATGCACTCGTCGTTAATGTTGATGCCGAGTCCGTTCCAGTCCAGAAGTTCCTGTGGCGTTTCGCCCTTGGATATGACAGAATTGAACATTTTCTGAAGAGCTTCTAGTACTGGCTTTTCGCCTGCTTTCAGGAGTTTAGCAGTGATTCCGTCGTCACCCGGCGCCCTGTTGTTTATTCAGAAGTTTGAGAACCGCGTTAATCTCGTCTACACTGACGACGATTTCTCGGCGGACTAGAGGTACTTAGGTACTTTGAGATTTGTCTGGCAGACCTGACACCTACATTTGAATAGTTCAAAATTATAACTGTGCGCATTGCATTCTTTTAAATCATGATTCAACATTAAAAATCCATTAAATTCACTTGGAAATTTTATTTTTAGTGGTACTTAGGTCAAATAACAAAAAAAAAAGTGAATAACAATTGAAACATTGATCGTCAAACTAAAGATTAAAAATAAAAAAATAATCGTCCAAAAATTAAACCTAAGAATTAAAATAGGTATCAACAGAATGTTCCATTCTCTCTTTTATACGAGTAAACGGACAAAATAAGAATATTAATGGCCATATTACACGACACGGTATTCAGGGTCCGGCAGAAAGGGTGGGCGTGGTCTCACACCGGGTTGCCGCTTATTACACTATCCGGTCGACAGGGCCCTAACTCAGTCACAGTACTAATATGAACAGCATGGAAACTACGTACAAAACGTTGATACGGCACAATCACACAAACATGCGCATCAACGAGGCCCCTAAGCGGTTCTTGCGGTGCTGCAGCTCCGAGTCACTCGCTACTCGAGCGTCGATGCGCATGTTTGTGTGACTGTGCCGTTTTTTGAACGTATTGTACGTAGTTTCCATACTGTTCATATTTGTACTGTGTGTAGTTAGGGCGTTTGGCTGAGCGGGCCGGTCCGGTCCCTGACTCCCTAAATATTATTACACTACCCTGACCCTTGCTATCGGACCCTGAATACCGTGTCGTGTAATAAATAAGTTTTACGAAAAGAATATGAGACATTCTTTGTCATTCACTGGCATAGTTCTAAAATCTACATTACTGAGAAAAATCTTTCAAATAAACTCAGCAGGCTCTTTTCAAGATAAGTTCGATATTCTTTAGCTGTTAAGAAACTCAATGTTTAAAACTTAAAATACAGATATTCAGGTTTAAAACTTCTTGACTAAAGAGTACCTGTCTATTAGTATCCTCATCGTATAGATATCAATTTTAGTTATCATATTATTATTATCATATATCAACGTAAATTAATTTAGATTGCAATATAGATTATGAATATCTACAAAAGGCACTCTAAAACTAATGATAACGCTGTATTTACAACGTACCTATTCAACCGATTCTCATACCTACCAAATATAGATCGATATGAGAATACTGTAACCGACACACAAAATTTCATAATAATCGGTCCAGTCGTTTCGGAGGAGTATTGTTTGTAGAAATTTGTTACAAACTGTTCACTAATGTTTCACCGACAAACGTTACGCAAATATTCATTTCAAAACCTACGTTTTGTGCACTATTAATTTTACAAATTTAATATATAATTCCGCAAATGTATCATTTCGCAACTCAACTATTCGTCTACTAATTATTTCGCAAACATTTGATTACGTAAATGTATAAAATAATAATTAATAGGTACTGTCAGAAAAAAAAGTCACCGTTCGACCTAACCTGACTATGTCATAAAATTTGAGAATATTTTTTTCAACAAAATTATTTATGAAGTGATGAGTTAGGAAATGAATACTTTTGTAATAATTTGTTGGCCAAGTGAATTGTTTATGTACTGATGTACCTAGTTGTGGAAAGTTGAGATGTGAAATGAAATCGTTGCGAAACGTCGGTTTTACAATGAAGAGTTTTGAAACGTTATGTTTATTTCTTTAAATTATTATTTCAAATACTCACGACTATTTATGTTAATATCACTCTAAGTCATCACTCAAGTTTTATATTACAAAAGAGAGGTAGGTACCTCTCTTTTGTAATATAAAACTTGATTCAATATCAGCTCCCGGACCCCACCTTCCTTGTTGACTTCAGAAGACTAAAAATTACAAAAAGTTATAAAACTGTAAATCAATACACAATTCCAAAATACGGAATCATGAAATAGCGAGCATCAAAGAAGTTTTAGCTCCGAACTAAGATCCGTCTGCATGTACTTTTTTTGTAGACAATGAAACCATAAAAAACCCACTACATTAGGCAGAAGCACAATGAACAAGAAAAATATTTCCATGGTAATTAGCTCTACATCATAACTTCCGTGTGTTTTTCATTTGAATTATCTACTTATATTGAAGCCATATTTAATTTTATACTGACTAATAAGGAACGGACAGTCCTCAACAGCAGCAGGGCACAAAGCTCGCAGAACTGACGGCCGTTGCGGTAGAAGAATTCTGGAGTGGCGACCGCGTACCGAAAGACGAAGCGTATTCAGGCCCCCCACGAGGTGGACCGACGACCTGGTGAAGTTCGCGGGCAATCGCTGGATATGGGCGGCCCAGGACCGTTCGTTGTGGCATTCTTTGGGGGAGGCCTTTGTTCAGCAGTGGACGTCTTTTGGTTGAAATTATGATGATGAGTGCTCAACAAGAAACTCGACAACATCGATTCTATGAAAATGATAATCGGCTAGTTTCGCCTTCATAGAGCGCTATCTCTGCAGCACACTGCCTACGTAAGCATCCATAGGCCGGTATTGGTCAAAACTTGATCAAAATGGTCGACAAGCGTCAAATAGGTAAGCTGCGAAAGAGATAAAGCTCTACAGATCCGAAATAAGCCAACGTCTCTTCCTGAGGTGCATTATGTGATGTGCATTATTTCTTGTTGGATTCTGTATGTTTTTTTATGTAAGGAATGTGGCAAACAAGCGTGCAGTTCAAGTGTAGTATTATTAGTATAAACGTGAACTCACCAATTTACATTGGAATTATAAAAGTCCAACTAGTGAGTAACCAAATGACCATTCTATTTCCATGAATTAATAGGTATAAGTGCACTAAGAAGAACGAAGGAGAGGTGAAATTTCAGAGAATGGCAACTGTAATATACCTACCCGAAATCCATATTAAACATTTGTATGCGAAACTGATTAACACGTTCCTTATAATTCAATATCATGGTCACAGTATAACAATGAGGCATAGCACAGCTAAGAGAATGAATGAATATTTCCGGTGTTCGTTACTAAATAAACTTTGATTTGGTGTATTAAATCTTCAAAAAGAACTAAAGTACAGAACCAGAAAATTCATCAATTTACGTACTATTAAAATTACTACATCCATCAGTTTAAACATAAATGCTCACATATAATCATATATTTCAATACTTTATACTGTGTAGATGTCTACAAAAAAATAAATACCTGCATACTCGTATATCATAAAAAAATATTTGTGACACATTTTCAACACATCAAATTAGGACATCCGATTAAGAATGGGTTTCTTTAGCGTCAACATGAAATAAGATTAACTGGCAGACTTTGGAAGGTGCTTTTTTGCGTGTTCCAGAGCTTCATTGGCAAAAGATTTTGTCATGAACCAATAATGGTCTACTGCTCACACCACAATGAGCCTAGAAACTGAAATCTATAATCTATACATATAATAAAACAGTAAAACCCGCGTGTCTGTACATTGTATATATTTACGAAAAACCAATTGGGGGCGATGTTAAAATAGAATTAGAACACTTTTCAATATCTTTTTAATTTTTTGTCTGTCTGTTTGCCCTTTGTCCAGGCTAATCTCCGAAGATACTGGACGGATTCGGATGAAACTTTTTGTGGTGTATAGATACTAAGCCTGGCCAACGTTTAGGCTACTTTTTACTGCGGGAAAATCACTCATTCCCACGGGAATCTCTACATTTTATTTAATTTTCCTATACAATATCAAACCTTTGACACATTATTTCATTGTGAGGCAATACGAAGTTTGCCGGGTTAGCTAATATAAAAATAGTATATATATAGTCGGGGTTTCCTCCCTGACGCTATAACTCCAGAACGCACCAACCGATTTCCACAGTTTTGCATTCGTTGGAAAGGTCTCGGGCTCCGTGAGGTTTATAGCAAAGAAAATTCAGGAAAAAAAATTATAAAACGACATCCACCCGGGGATCCGCGGGCAACAGCTAGTGTGTTTCATAAATAGGAAGTTGTCTCAAAATTCTCTCCTGTCTTCTGAATATGATCGAGCCCTTGATGATGAAGAAAAGTAAGCAACACGATATTGCGTGTCTTTTTATCAGATAGGGAGCCATTTAAACTTGGAGCGATACAAGAATACACTTAGGGTGCTTTTCCACCAGAGATTTGCTATGCAGCTATGCTATGGATGCGTTTGATATCCACCAATCATATTCATTGGTGCACAGTGCAGTGTTTTTAAAGTATGTGTACCAATGAATATGAAAAGCACCCTTGTTGTCAAATTTGCTTTATGGAGATAAACCAAATGCAATTATTGAGAAGACGATTCAATGTTTTGAGGAGTTTCTATGACATAGGTTCCTCATGCATATCCCTACTATCCCTACTTAATATTATAAATGCGAAAGTAACTCTGTCTGTCTGTCACCTTTTCACGTCCAAACGACTTAACCGATTTTAATGAAATTTAGTAAAGAGATAGAGTTGATTTTGAGAAAGAACATTACTACTACTGATTTTGAGAAAGAACATTACGGCTACTTTTTAAACGACATACACGCGGGCTAAACCGCTTGCAACAGCTAGTTTAATATAAATTCAACCTTAGGTACTCATAAAGCTTACTTTATGAACCCCTTATTAATGTAAACTTTAACCACAGTCTAAAGAAAAAGAACATGTTAATTGTGCTTTAAATGTGCCAAACTCTTCCGTCCAAACAATTGCAGTGAAAGACAACGCATCTGCATTTTGAACTCTGGTCTCAGAGCTTGCTCTAAGGGCGAGATTCACAGACCCCACTACGATTTTACTTTCGAGCAAAGTACGCTTCGAACTGTCAAAACCCATACATTTCTGACAGTTTTAAGCATACTTTGCTCAAAGTAAAGTCGTAGAGCGGTCTGTGAATCTCACCATAAGTGTCTATAGCAGTGATTCCCAAAGCGGTCCATATAGACCCCCCGGGGTCCATGGAACTCGATGCGGGTCTACATAGGTGTGAATAAAATTTGGAAATATAGGAATGTGATATAAATGTAGCAAGGAGGGGGTCCACGGAAACCAGAAAAAGATTGAAAGGCCCCCCCTTTCAATCTTTCAAGAACGGGGGACAAGAAAAAATAGTTTGGGAACCTCTGGTCTGCAGTCATCACTTAACATCAATGTTAACGGCATGCTTGTTTGCCACCTTCATTACATAAAAAACTTTCAACAAATTAAAAAAATATTACACCTACGTTAACCTAAACATTTGAAACTGATATAGGTTCAAGGTTATTAATTCTGCTTGAAATATTTTAATTAGGGATGTAACGGATATGATATTTTGGATCTGGATATGGATACGGATACAGATTTATGGATATTATTATACCGTTTCCGGTTTCGGTAACGGATATGAAATTATTTCCGATTATCCGATCGTTTGGGATAGTTTCGGTTACGGATATTAAATTTAGAAGGAATGGTATCTGTTTCTAGGTCATGTATATGCAACTAAAAATACTTACTTTTAGCTGTATGCTCCAGATAAAAGTGTTCACATTGAACTAGTCTCAGAACGCAATTGACGCAAACGCAAGTAAATATAGTCAGTTACATCAGTATGAAGGTACTGTCAGTAAGTCTGTAAAAAGAAAACTGTGAAGAAAGAAATACGAGAAAGACAGACGTCTTATTTACACTGATCCAATATCCGAAACTTCGATTCAGTTAAAGTGACGGGTGACATCCCTAGCTATAAAATCTAAACGAATACTGAAACGTCACACAATTTTAAGTGGTTCTCTCAGGCGTGTTCATGGCACGCGGAAATATTTATTTCTGTCTCTACTACAAAACACGTTACAATTAGATCAATGATGTTTTACAATAATTGGACGCGAAATCAGCACTTTTTTTAAAAGTGCAAATAATTTTGAGCGGTTGATACGGAACTCTAGTTTTGTATCTCAAATGGAAGAAATTATATGTGTATAATATATGATCACAATTGGTATACTTAATGCTAAAAGCGCTCATTTTCTTTCTTTTTGTTCAGGCATGACGCATCTGTAAATGTCATAAAATAATATTGTTAATGTTTGTCACCACTGTCGCAAGGTTTATAATTATGGCATAGGTATTTTATCTAGTTTGCATAATTCCAGATAAAAGACAATAAAGGGGCAATCATGGTATAAGTTTTTATTCATACAGTTTAATACTTGTGTCTGTCTTTATGGGTTTCCCATGAGTAACGTTAGTTAGCATAATTACCAAGTCCCGACCGGCACGTTGCGTTAATGTTGGAATACATTAAGCATGCAACTTTTTTAGTGAAGGAAGTAGCAAACAGGCTTCTGGTGGGGGTTAGAAACTATGCACAAATTATTGACGCAGGTATTACTACATGACCATGAGGATATTCCACAGATATACCTCGCATTGTAACCGAAAATTATATAAAAGGAGACATAGGCCTTAATCTGGATGTCGGGGCGGGTGACAATGCCACCGCGCCGCAGCCGCACCGCTGTGTCCTCGTTCGATTCTCAGCCTAAGAGTGCTTCCAGTCCGTGAAGGTATTGCCAAAAGTGGAAGTTATAGTGTAGTGTACCAGATCCCCTGGTATTTAAATAGCAAGTAAAGTTTTAAGTGTTACTTAGATTAAGTTAGCGTAAGAAGAATTTGATGCAGAAAATAAATTATACAGTCCTCAGTGTTGAAGAGCGCAGGCTTGTGTATCATTTTCGGTGAAAGCCGAAGTGTCCCCCACAAGATTTTCCCAGTTTACTGCAGTGAATATAGATTCTTAATGAAGTAAATTGGATCTTACGCATAGGCGTAAAAAAAGTCGCGCCGCTCTTGCCTTCGCGCCGCAGATCGCTAACATACACTTTGAGGCCTTAAGTATTGATATATGATTCATGCATTATGTGCTTCCACCTACGATTCGTAAGTTATACTAATTGAAAGAGTGTAGGCCGCCTACATTGGAAAATAAGCCTAAGATCCTATTTCCAAACTCCGAAATGCTTTGTTGAGTTAAAAAGAAGAAAGAAAGAGAAAAGGACTTCCGGAATCATATCCGCGGGCATAGTCACCAATTAAACCATATGGATAGATTTCCAAAAACACGATCATTAGATTATTGGATCTAGGAGAAGGGCATGCCACTGTTTGTTAAGTGTAGTGTAGTGTTTTGGTAAGAGGTTTAAACAGGTGCAAATATACAACAACACATCTGAAGTGTTGATTTAACTGTACCTAACTAGCGTACTTCACCTACTACCAAAAATCGTAATGATATCAAAGCTTTTCAGCTTGTTTTAAAAATAATTATGTAAGTTATGAAAAGGTTTACGGATTATGTGTCCTGCCCATTGGCATTTTAATTGGGCCACTTGCTTTACTATGTCAGATTTTTGGCTTTATTGTCACAACCACTCGTACAATTTACGAACCCGTAGAGTCTCAGGGAAACGCTTTAGTTTTTATGTCTCTGTGATACGAGTAGTTATTACGGGGCCATACATTACCATCTAACCGGAACACTATAGTGTTGTACACTACCATTTTTTGTGGCAGATAGAGTTTATGCGGTAGTGCCTACGCGAGCTACGTCACTAGAGCTCTACCACCATATGTAAAGTAAAGTATAGTGAATACAATATACTCGTACTATTTCTCCAAGTGCCAAACATTTTTACACACTTACTTCATCAATGCAGTCTACACGAATGTTTACTTCATTAAAAAAAAGTTCTTGTGCACGGAATCGTGTTAAAGTTATTAAAAATGAACGAATAAGTACAGCTATGTACAATGTACAGTTGTAGCATTAATAACAATACAATTGTGCAGGTCAGTCATAGGGCGATAAAAAAATCAATTTTACGCTACTCTTTGTATCGTCTTTAAATAGCGTAAAATCACGAACGGTTGTGGAAATTACGATATGCCGATATCGATATGCAATCGTTTTATTGTTGAACGCACACGTACTAAAGAATTTTCAAAGATGAGCGTGTGCGAGTGTCTTTATGTTGTGAAAGTAACACCATTCATGATAGGTTAGGATCCCACCGCAGAATCATTTCGTTCATCCAGATATGCTGCAAATATCGAGAATATAGGTACCTATATCCACTAGGTTGCCAATCAAAATTTGGACGCAAGTATTTTGAGGCCTAAGGAGTTATGCTTGACCTGAACACAGTGCTGCACTACCATTTAGTGGCAAGTAGATTCCATGAGACCACGCGCGGAGGGCGAGTTCGTTGACAACCCGTTGCTCGCACGCTTGCTTGGCTCGTACCATTCGAGACCTGCGGACAACACAACACGTCTTTAGATAAGTCTTATTGTAAGGATATCAAAAATAATGTTTAATGTAGTAATTTTAAAATTAATAATTAAAGTTATAAAACAAAATAAGCGATATTTGAGCAACTTTGTCTGAAATATATATGACAAATAGTTCATTACTTATAAATTAGAGGTAAACTTATAAGAAGTTTAATTTAAGGTACCTAGTATAAGAAGTCTCTCAATTATACGCAACCCTATGACAGCGAGTCTTTCTTGCACTTGCCCGTTTTTTTTTAATTTTTTATTAATCCCTACATCAATGACTTATCTTCAGGGATCAAATTTGAGGCCTAGCGCAAATAGTTCATTACCAATAAATTTTCAATAAGCCATGCATGCAACTGATTAGATTTTTAATTAGCTTTGACTTCGATCATTTAGCGCCATCTACTGTCGAGTAGATTAACTCATTTTATATAAAGAAATCGATTCATAAATTCCTTAAAAAATATATTTACCTATATGTAAATATAATTATCCGAACACTACCATTTGACGGCAGATAGATTAGATAATGTGATGGTACCTACGCCCTCGACCTCCTACACTGGAACAGTGTCAACACCAGTCTCAATATATGTAATAATACTACGTATAGAATGGACACTTCGACGTCCCGCCCGATTTCCCCGCTTCACCCAACCTTATCCCTCTTATGGGCGACGGTTGGTATTTTCTATGTGCTACGCACACAGGTGCGCGAGTAACTACACGTCACTGATTGATGTCTGTGTAATAGAGACCAAATTAAGCGTTTGTTTGTATGGAATTTTGGCGGAGTGTCCGTGGTGTGCCTGTGGTCAATAAAACCCCGGTGACCAGATGGGTAGGTATCTCTCTCAAGCTTGTTTTCCTTAGCAGCCAATAATTCAAGTCAAGTTATTAATTGTTGATCAAATATATATTTCAATCTTCTTACCTATCTAAAATTGTTTGAAATAGAGTTTAATGTTCAATGAGACTGGAAATTACAGGATGGGTTTTACTGGTTTGCTGTTAGATAAAAAAGCGTCATAACATAACTGATGATTAAAATCTATGCCAAGTGTCGGATTATGTTTTTATTTAATTAACAACACACAATAATATATTGTGTTTTTTTTTTATGTAATAAAAGTGGCAAACAAGCATGCAGTTCACATTGATGTTAAGTGATGACTGCAGCCTATAGACACCCACACAATGACCAGAGGTCAAAATGCAGATGCGCTGCCACTCCTGAGGCCTAAGGTGTTGTGCCTGAAATTACAGGGCCATACATTACCACCTGACCGGAACACGATAGTGCTGAACACTACCATTTAGCGGCAAGTATATTAGGTAATGCGGTGGTGCCTACGCCCGCGAGCTCCGGAGCTCTACCACCAGTGAAACATAATATAGTCTTACTAGCGGCCCGCACCACCTTTTTTTATACATACTTTTTTACCAAGTACTATTGGATACCACAATTTAGGTACTTACATAATATTGCAATAAAATATATAAATTGAGATGTACGCTATCCTATCTGGTAAGTTGGATCAAACTGCACACGGTGTGCAAGTTTGATTAAAATCGGTTTATTGGTATAGGAGTCCATCGCGGACAAACACTGTGACACGTAATTTATAATATTATGATTGTAGATGAATTTAATAGTTTATTGTTCAATTAACGGGAAATTCCAGGATGGGTTTTACTGGTTTGCTGTTAGTTGTCGTAACTGATTTTTAAAATCAAGGCCAAGTGTCGGGTCGATTTTTTATTTTAATAATATAAACACACAATAATGTATTGGCGTAAAATATATTCTTGTAGATGAATTTATAATGCGTAGTTTTCATTCTACTATTTCATGGCTATTATTTTATGGTAGCACAGGTTTTTAAGGCAACAAATTGTGGTTTTGTCAGCTTTTTTCAGAGGTCTGATAGAATGTTATTTTGAGAAAGACCGAAGATAGTGCTTTACCTACATAGTTTTTGTAATTAGATACTTTATCTCTAAGTAGGTTCATAATGATCTATTTTTCATTATTCAACGTATAAGTATGGAATATACCGACATCATGCGCTTCAGCTAGTGACTTAGTGTAAGAAAAAAATATTAAAAATACTGAATCAGAGACAAAAAAGGCATGCTCCGATGGTTTGGGCATGAAGAAAGAATGTCGAATGAGCGAATGACTAAACATAATAATATAGATACAACGCGTATGCACATGATGAATCAAGAAGAAGCACGGGAGGTGTGTCAGAAGCGTGATATCTGGCGGGCTTGGCGCAAAGACTAAAATACAATATTTTCATTTTTTCTACAATGATCAATTGGTTTATGCTTGCGATACGACTTATCTTTATTGACGACAATACACAATCATAACTCTGCAATTACTACCTTGAAAGCGTAAAATAGTGTAATGATAATATGAATATAAGCCAGTAAATGTTGACGGAAAACTGTCTGCATTTTTTTAACAAGTACTATTGGATTCCGGTTTTTGAAATAATAACTGAGTAAGAATTCTATAAATTACCTAAGTACTCGTTTATTTAACATTTTTAAGGCAGGTTAACATCTTACCGCAATAATCCCACGCGTCTAGTGGGAGGAAAGAACAGCAATACTTCTAGCGACAGCATTTAAATCCTAAATTGTAACACAAATTGCGTAAGTTAAAATTCCTCTCTCAGATTGTGTTTTTCATAAAAAACGATAAAGTAATACACGTTCGTTTTCTTTAGACTGTGGTAATACTATAAAAAACACCCTTCTTCACAAATGCTTAGAAAACATAAAAACAAGCTACCTATTAGTGTTAGGCCCAACAAATTAACAAAATTTTAATTATCAATGAAGTAAGTGGCTCTTTATAGCTTCTTCTCCCATCCTTCTTATTTAAGCTGCATCTCAAAGTTTCATATTCGCATCATTACATTGTTTTTGCCTCGATTACCTATACAAATTACCGTCATATCTGAGTCTGTTGTAGATCCAAGATTAGTTCGCCTTATGGTTTATCTAGTAATAAAATAATGTTTCCAAGGCCTTAATTGAATTTAATATCTCGGTGTCAATTATTTGCTTAAATTTTTCAAATTGGTTTAGAACCTTTTCGAAAGAGATTTTGATTCATTTATGTTTTTTGAATCGAACCAAATTAACTATTAGTTGGCTCGCAGGCTAACTGATTCTAAATTCGAAGTCAAATCGCATGCCCTGACCCGGTACTGATATTTTCGGAGTCAGTTCCAGTCTCAGTATTTTGATACCAGCCCGTTCCCCTGGCCTCTCCTGACCTTTCACTCATTTATCCCTTTAATTAACTTTGTGTAATTTCACAATAGGCATTGTCTAGTCCATAATCCGTACAAGTGCCATCTAGTTAGTGAGTTGCGAAATTCTTTTGTCAGAAATTTAGTTATTCTATTTACTAATAGATGTCGCCACAAAGTTATGAATCTATGACACTTAATTATTATTGTAATTGTTGAGAATTGATATTATAGAAACAATCGTTTTCTTTTTTTTTAATAAATATAATTTTCTCATTATAACTTATGAAAATTGGTTAATATATAGCGAAAAATAAAATCGTCTTTTTTAGTTACGCTACTCACCAGTAGATGGCACTAGCTAACAAAATATACTATGTTACCGATATTTCAGATGGGAGAGACATTGAACATTATTAATTGGCGACAATTGTATTTACTGCAGTTTAAATTTATTGTCACACTTACTTAAAGTGTATGACATGTAAGTATTTATCTTCACGCATAGTTCCTTACGGGCTGGGTAGGAAGTGTGGAGAGCCAAATATCCCGGTAGGTAGTCACCTATACATTCCACTCGTATAGAATAACTTAATAATTAAATACGATTGTATCTATTTATATCTTTCTTTTGAATATAATTAGATAATTTTCTCCAAATTATGTTAAAAGGTAAGGAGGTACGTAATCCTTTAATTTTTTTTTTATGTAATGTACTTGGCAAACTAGCATGCAGTTCACATTGATCTTATGTGAAGACTGCAGCCTATAGACACCCACACAAAGATCAAGGTCTAAATGCAGCCACTTCTGAGGCCTAAGGTGTTATTCCTCTGTGTCGGAAATTAGAGGGCCTTACATTACCACCTAACCGGAACACGATAGTGCTGAACACTGCCATTTAGCGGCAAGTATATTAGGTAATGCGGTGGTGCCTACGCCCGCGAGATCCGTCACTGGAGCTCTAACACCAGTGGATTATCACCAGAGCCGCATTTCCTAACAAATTATTGTAGACAACAGCTTAAGGGCCTTAAGTTATGACCTTATGAGGCTCTGTACTCCATACTGGTCTGGGGTCTTTTACCGTTTCACGTATTGAAAACATTTTCATATACTTTTAGACTTCTTTAGGTTTTTGTTCATTTTACTGGTGGTAGAATGTTGGCACCACCGCATTACCTAATATCTCTCTACCGCCAAATGGTAGTGTTCATCACTATTGTGTTTCGGTTAGATGGCCAATAACTATCACAGAGACATATCAACTAAGGTCTTAGGAGTGGCAACGCATCTGCATTTTGACCTCCGATCTTTGTGTTAGTGTCTATAGGCTGCAGTTATCACTTACCTAACATCAATGTGAACTGCATGCTTGTTTGCCAGCTTCATTACATAAGAAAGGTTATTTAATAAAAGGAGATGTTGCAAAAATGTATGGACCTCCGGCCATGTATTGTACACAATATCATTAAACAGGCAAAATCAATATAAAAACATTTTTACTGCATATTTTCACTTATTTAGCTTTGTTTGCAGTTACAAAACATTATTTGCAGTTAGAATTGCAACTTAAAACCAACATGGCGAATATGGCGGACGATGTCATTTTGACATTTTCATTTTTATATCGTTTTTTGATTATCTAGTACTTGGACAAAAAAAAATATTTTTGATATACTATCGAAATTGATTGATACCAAGCGTTGGCTGTATCGCCGCCGTGTTGAACATGGTTGAAAATGATAAAATCGTTTGAATTAAATGTGGTGGTAACTCTAAGATATGTTCTTGATTAAATTAATTGTATTTTTTTTCTTATTCTTCTATAATTTACCCATTTTTTGAGGACATGTACGAACCAGGGCCGAGCTCGCAACATCTCCTTTGTCGGATTAACATTAATATTTACTTATACATAATACTAAAAATTGTTTTTTTTATGTTGTGGAAGTGGCAAACAAGAATGCAGTTCATATTGATGTTAAGTGACGACTGCAGCCTATAGACACCCACACAAAGACCAAGGTCAAAATGCAGATGCGTTACCACTCCTGGGGCCTGAGGTGTGATGCCTCTGTGCCGGCAATTACAGAGCCGTACATTACCACTTGACCGGAACACAATAGTGCTGAACCCTACCATTTAGCGGCAAGTATATTAGGTAATGCGGTGGTGCCTACGCTCGCGAGCTCCGTCACTGGAGCTCTACCACTAGTTAATTAATTATAAAATAAAATTACTTATAGGTACCTGCCTATTTTGTTACTTAAAAATAAATAATTTAGAGCCGAGCGTGCCTATCATTGTCATAATAGGTACGTCACATAAGGAATATCATACACATGACACTATAACCCGTGGACAGTCGGATGGATCAGGTATTGGAGCAAAGTGACGATAAAATACCCATGAGAAATTTACATCCGTCGTTCTGTGTACCGATATTAATTCAATTATTAGTATCCAGGAGGTTTCCATTGCATGTTCCAGTCTCAAGCATGCACGGGTGAGTGGAATCTTTTCAGTGATTCAAAGGGGTTTTTAGTTCCGTAATACCATATCCATTGGGGTATTCAGATCTGTTTCTAAGTAATAATCGTGATTGCGTCTCTCACGTTTTAAATACCCGAGGCCGATGGCACGGTTGTGACGTCGCGTCGCGTTTCTCTGAATGTGACGATTGTGTTGCGCGTCGTCGCGTTGTGTGACGTCATATGACGTGGCGCGCACAAGGTCAGATCCGTTGAACGGAATCATAAAGTGCGATTATACGCTGTCAATGCTGTCATTATGTAACTAAAGCTGTAATACATTTACGAATATCGTTGTAATATTAATTGAACTTGATGACGGCTTTTTTTCCAGTCTTAAACGGTTTTTTAACAAAGATTAGTAGGTAGGTACACTAGGTACCTTATATTATTAGTGGTTTAGTTTATTTTTTTTTTTTTGTTATTCGTACTCCTCAACAAAAATAAACGTAACTTCACGCCTATGTTCTCCGAAGAGGTAGACAGAGATAAATGCATGCATCTCTCACGGATAAGAAGGCCAATATTGGCGGAGACACAATTGAAATCAATTGTCATATTTTCTTGTGACTACTACCCGTTAGGTAACAGCTAAAAATGTAAAACTATAAAAGCATGAAAATGTCTCTACTTACATAGAATAAATACTGCAGTTTGTTACATTTTGAAACAAATATTTGATCAATTCGAAACATTGAAAGCAACTACACGCATTATGAAAACGTCTAATTTTTTATTATTATAACAAAAATCAATCCAATGTAACGTACGTAACTTCACGCCTGTAATCCCCGAAGGGGTAGGCAGAGGTAAATGCATGCATTCAAGCATACATGCAAACACCCACGATTCGCCGGTTACGTTTTGGCCCATGTAACAGGTGGCGAGCCTGTTGACATCTCCGGGCACATTACCAAACTTTGAGGTACTGGGAAATTTCCAGAAAATGGAAAAATCCCAATAGAACCAGAGATAAAGGCTTTTTCACCATTATCTCTGATAACCCCCTACCCGGGAATCGAACCCAGGACCTCAGCGTAGTAGTAGTGGCCTGCTACCACTAGGCTACCGAGGCAGTTCAATCAATCCAATGTTTCATTATATTTGCTAAAATAGATCATAACATTTTTAACTTTCATTTCCTTTTTATTATTAGGTACTTACTTAAACATAATTGCTTCTCACATATCTATCAAAGTACCTTTTATTCAACGCGATTTTAATTTATCTTTTTTTTAATCTAATGAAAGTGGCGTGGCAAACAAGCATGCAGTTCACATTTATGTTAAGTGATGACTGCAGCCTATAGACACCCACACAAAGACCAAGGTCAAAATGCAGATGCGTTACTCCTGAGGCCTAAGGTGTTATGCCTCTGTGTCGGAAATTACAGGGCCGAACACTGGAGCTCTACCACCCGTGGATTATCACCAGAGCCGCATTCCCTAACAAATTATTATAGACAACAGCTTAAGGGCCTTAAGTTATGACCTTATGAGGCTCTGTACTCCATACTGATCTGGGGTCTTTTACCGTTTCACGTATTGAAAACATTTTCATATACTTCTAGACTTATTTAGGTTTTTGTTCATTTAACTGGTGGTAGAATGTTGGCACCACCGCATTACCTAATATCTCTCTACCGACAAATGGTAGAGTTCATCACTATTGTGTTTCGGTTAGATGGCCAATAACTATCACAGAGACATATCAACTAAGGTCTTTGTAGTGGCAACGCATTTGCATTTGTCACTGGAGTTTGATGATTGATGACGGATGATTCTACTGGTGGTAGCAGTAGAATCATCCATCTTCGCCATAGAGCCTATCAAATTTAAATAGGTAATAGATTTGCGATAATAATCATCAAGTGGTTACGGGGAACTTTGACACATAATATATTCGGGAATACCTACATAACATTACATAATGTAATATCAGCAGTACTGCAAGTTAGTCAGTGAGTAATTGGTAAACTTTTACTAAACGTTAATGTGTGCTATTGGCATATCGAGACGGATGTAAAACGTAGGCGGTTAATACGTAATTAGTGACTCCATAGTTCCGTCTTCCGTGACGTTGGACAGTACATTCTTCTTAGATCGAGTGGGACTTTACCCTGTCCATGGATACATATCAACTCACGATTCTTTGTTATATTCGTAGAAAGGAATTTTATAATTAATTTTTACTGGTCGAAGTGTTAGGATAACAATATTGTAGATCCATTGTTATAACTGATATTTTTTTTTTATCTAAATTTATTTGGAGGCTGGCGTATTTATGATTGGTCAGTATCTACCCGGACGAAGTCGTGAGCGCAGCTAGTACAAAAGTAGCCTAAGTTACTACTTATTACATAAGCTATCTGCCAGTGAAAGTCCCATCAAAATCGGTGCAGCTGTTCCCGAGATTAGCGGGAACAAACAGACAGACACACAGACAGACAAAGATTGAAAAAAAAATAGTTTTGGTATACCTATGTACCTACCGTGTATACATACATATGAATTTAGTAAAAAGCGGTTATTTTAATATTACAAACAGACACTCCAATTTTATTTATTTGTATAGATGATATAATACTTAACAATGATTTTGCTGCATCACTAAACGGTTGTCCTAATAAAGCTGTTATTCCTCCTATTTCATACTTATTGATTTTATATGTTTGCATAAATAATAATCTTTCTCTTACAAGGTTTTACACATTCTACGAGTATATGATGGACATCATCCCTCGTACCACAAACATCACAGTTGGGAGATCTGATATTTAAGTTGAGACGACTTAAATAAAAGTGAGGTGTGTCAGAACCGGGATATCTGGCGCTTTACACTCTCTGTCTATATCGTGAGGGATTTGGCGTGAAGATACATTGTACTAATTATTTATCGCAATAACATATGCGAGTGAAATTTAGAAATTACAGAAAAACGGAAAGAATTAAAAAAATATATTTTTCTCTCCCGAAGTCAAATTTTTCTTTCCGTGTTTTCTTTAATTTGTGAAGATACATACATACATATGTATATTTAGTGTTAATATTAATTAAGTCAAATAGTACCTGAAACTCCTGAAAGCAGTTCGAGCATTATGGTATAGCAGTAGGTATCGTTTTATTTTAGGTATACATTAATAGGTGCACTAATAGACAGCTAAATGATAATAGAAAATGACTAACAATGTCAATGTTTTACTGGACATTATCAAGGAAAGCGCTACCAAGTTATGTATGTCCCTAAGCATCGTATTGTATCATTTATCCTCAAACACGACCTCAATTCTTTAATAATTATGTAAATTAATAATTTTAATTTATTGCGGTTGTTCACTTATGACATATGCGGTTTGGTTACATATTGATGTAAACAGTAATGTTTTTATGAATGAAGGAAGAATGTAAAGATAATAGGTATACCTCTTCCTTTTTTTCGATGATATATCTACTGCCTTCCCGCTATCTGGATTCGCTGTCTCAGGAGAACACGGTCGTTGACGTTTGGCAGTTAGACCAAGCCTTCTCCATGGGCCTGTCTTGCGGGGCTTGCCGCAAGCTTCGGGCCAACTATGTTACTAGAACTACAACTAGACTGGATTACCTAAGTAATGTCTTAGGGTGAGATTCACAGACCGCACTACGACTTTACTTTCAGCAAAGTACGCTTAATAATATACTAATAATGGCAACCTATTATACGTCCCACTTCTGGGCACGAGTCTTTCCCATTTTAGGGGGGAGGCCTGGAGCTTACTTCACCATGCTGCTCCAATGCTGTTTGGTGGAGATACGGGTTAGTGTCCAACCCGCTGTCGGATGTTTTCAAACCCTCCCAAAAGGCCTCCGACAAGGTTTATCGACTGCTATCTATCGATAGCAACCGGGACCGACGGCTTAATGTGCCCTCCGAAGCACGGAAACGCGCGTTTTAATTTTCCACCAGCGGTCACCCATCACATACCCGACCGCGCCCGTATCGCTTAACCGAGTAGATTGCTTACGATCTACACTAGCCGCGGGGCCATACGCGCTTCAAGTAGGCTTAGCACTGTCAAAACTCTAACTTTGGCCGAAATACGAAAGCATACGTCGCTGGGATATGCTGGACAAGCGGGGTCCGTATAAAACCTAAACAACATAGGAGGAATATCCGAAAAAAATAAAAATCCCCATATCAATAAAATTATGTACGTACCTACCTAAATGTTCTGCATACGATTTTCCTATTGTACGTCATATATCAAAGTCTAATAAATACTATCGATAGTAATTTGTACCGGAAATAATTGTTACAACTGGAGTAGGTTCTTAACCTAATAAGGAAAAAGTTGTTTTATATAATAGTATGATGTACAACGCGGTAATTAGAAAAAACTCTGTTTGGTTCTTTTGTAAGAAACTGGATCAGGTAAGTATTTAAAACTTGGCCTGGAAATACCAAGTTAGGTTCCTTGGTTGAAGAATTACTTGGCTTTATATAACTCTATCCTTTTTATGTCTTTTTTATATTCTTAGGTGTTGTGGGTGTGGTACCTACTAGTAAAATAAACAATTTTCTTTCCTTCTTTCTTACTTTCTAACTGCCTCATTGGCGTAGTGGTAGCAGGCCACTACTATTACGCTGGAGGTCCTGGGTTCGATTCCCGGGTCGGGGGCTGTCAAAGATAACGGTTTAAATCCTTTATCTCTAGTTCTATTGGGATTTTTCCATTTTCTGGAAGTTTCCCAGTACCTCGGAGTTAAGTAATGTGCCCGGAGATGGCAACAGATGCATTTACCTCTGCCTACCCCTTCGGGGATTACAGGCGTGAAGTAACGTTACTTTCTAATAAAGAAAATGAACGTGGTTTTCCTATGCTTGGTTTCCGAGTTTTTCGTATAATGTTTCAATAACCAGGTCGTCAAATTTACACCTTTATCTCTGATAGTCCCCAATCCGGGAATTGAACGCAGGAGCCCAGCGTAGTAGAAGTAGCCTGCTACCACTAGGCTACTGAGGTAAGTTTTACAGTTACATTACATAGTAGTGTAGTCATTGTATAAACATACTTACTTACATAATATTGTAGAGTTCCAGAGACGGAGCTCGCGGGCGTAGGCACCACCGCATTACCTAATATAGGAGACCGGGGATGGTAGACTAACTTTTGACTTAAGCCCGTATATCTCTGATGTTTAACTTAATATGACAAAAAAAACAATTGCTATAGATAGAAGAACTATTCAGGTACCTAAAGTACTGTAATATGACCTATATATTCATCACTCTGATACTTATTTAGCCGATTTTATAAACCACTGACGTTTGGTCAACCTACCCCATGTCCGGGGTAAGTGGACCATACGCATGGGGTAAGTTGACCTAGGCAGTAACTGGTGTAAATAAAGAGGATTAGTATAAATAAAATTACAAAATTTACTAAGTGATAGATATTTTTATTTAAAATTAAAAAAAAAAAAATAATAACATTAAGTAAGATTAATTTCATTATAATTTCTGTTCCAACCTTAATTGTTACTTCGATTATTGTAATAAACCGCTAATCACATTGCTGCCATATTAATATTATTCAACATACATAAACTTGCGTGTCTCATACGGTGTATATAATCTATTGTAAATATCAGCAGCCTTCTTCAAATGAGGTACCAGTTTGTTTTCTTCATCATCGCTAAATATCTGCCTATCAAACCCGGTCATATCAAATCAGCTCTGCTGAGGTTGGGATTACTTTCTAGCTTTTGTCTTAGTTTAGTTCCATAACGATGCAACGTTTTAAATGAAATTTCGTATTTCTTTGATGTAGCGTGTATGCTGTTATTATCGAAGATTACTGTGTGGCAAGCTCTTTCTAAGATCACTTTTGGAGAATTACCCCTTTCAGATTTTCTTTTGTACGTCTTCATTGTCTGTAAAAATACAACTGTAAATTAGTATGTAACAGAAGACTATAATAGTGCTTACATTGATGATGTATCACACATTAATTATTAACATACACAATTCTGAAAAATAAGTATAAAATGTCAAAGAAATAATGTATCCATATTTATTTTATTTAATTACTCACAGAGTTAAAATTGTTAAAAGTACAAATGTTTTCCATCATTTCAAACAACTTTTACCCTACAGTAGGATCAACTAGAGTTGGTTCACTTATTAGTCTACCTACCCCGAACAAAATTTCTCAACCAGACCCTGACGCCATTTTGAGTTTTACCTGCTCATCATATGCAAACTCTAGCACTAACATAGAAGCAATACTGTGTTATATATAATAGAACTACTATATTTTAATTTGGCATAAGAACAACATTTGTTCTAACGGATTTATAGGCACAATAACAAAAAAAGTACAAACGAAAAAAGTTACTTACCGAGACCAAAAACACAACATGTGATCTCACTCGCGAACGCCTCGCGGCTGTAGTGGCTCACTTCGCACAAGTTCGCGGGTCACGAGGAGGCATCGACACTCATGATTTGTTGATAAAAATCACGCTATGGTGACGAGTTATTGTTGTTTAGTCTACCTGCCCCTATAGCCAACCATCCCCGGTCTCCCCTACTTGCCGCTAAATGGTAGTGTTCAGCACTATCGTGTTCCGGTCAGGTGATAATGTACGGGTCTGTCATTTTCGGCACACAGGTATAACACCTTAGGCCTCAGGAGTGGTAACGCATCTGCATTTTGACCTCGGTCTTTGTGTAAGTGTCTATAGGCTGCAGTCATCACTTAACATCAATGTGAACTGCATGCTTGTATGACACTTCCGTAACATTAAAAAAAAATTGCTACTATAAATTGAAATGTACGCTGGTAAGTTGGATCAAACTGCACACGGTGTACGAGTTTGATTAAAATCGGTTAGGTAGTTTAGGAGTTCATCGCGGACAAGCACTGTGACACGTAATTTTTACAATTAAGATTAAACATGCTGAAAAACGGTGACGCTGCTTTGTACATTGCTCATTGATAACAAAACAGTCACTGCAGATGGGAATGATCAGTGGAATAAATTGAAACGGATATTAGAATTCTTCAGATGCAAATTACTCATTGCGATTTCATGTAAGAACAGTTATGGAATTCAAGTAGGTACTAGGTTTTCCCAGTGTACTTTTCAAGCATGAAAAGAATATTTCCATGCCATTAAAACATGCATGACTCATACTGACTCATACAGTTTTATCTGGTGATAGAGTTCCAATGTAGGAGCTCGAGGGCGTAGGCAACATCGCATTACCTAATCTATCGGCCGTCATGTAGTGTTCAGGACTATTGTGTTTCGGTTAGATGGTAAAATTGGTCCCGTACTAACTATCAAAAAGACATATTAAATAACGGCTCAGGGCTAGCAACGCATCTGCATTTTGACCTCTGACCTTTGTATAAATGTCTATAGGCTGCAGTCAACACTTAACATCAATGTTAATTGCATGCTTATTACTTCTGACTGCAGTCTATAGACACCCACACGAGAACCAGAGGTCAAAATGTAGATGCGTTACCACTCCTGAGGCATAAGGTGTTATGCCTCTGTGCCGGAAATAACAGAGCCACCTGACCGAAACACGATAAAGCTGAACACTAGCATTTAGCGGCAAGTATATTGGGTAATACGGTGGCGTCTACGCCCGCGAGCTCCGTCACTTTAGCTCTACCAGGTCAGTGATCCCCAAAGAGGTCCGGGTAGATCGCCTGGGATCCATAGGAGACTCAATCGGGGTCTACGTAGGCGTGAATAAAAATTGGAAATATGGGAATGTGATAGGTATAAATGTAGCAAGGAAACCAGAAAAAAAATTGAAAGCGGTCTACAAGAAAAAATAGTTGGGGAACTTGGGTTCTGGATTAGGTGGTGCGGTGGTGCCTACATTCTCGAGTCCCTCCGCTCTGGAACTCTACCACCAGTGAATGATGTCAATACTAGCTGGTGCGACTTCGTCCGCATAGTCCTCCGAAAAGCGAAACTCAAGTGGCAGTGGACAGAGCACATAACTCGAAGAACCTACTTCGAATTGAAGAGTTCTGGCCACGTGGAAGACCATTTCTGCAGCTGATGATGATAATGAAGTCATCATCATCATCACTTCAACCAAAAGACGTCCACCACTGGACAAAAGTCTCCAAAGATGCCCCATGGATACCATGAGGAGCCCATGCATATGTACTCTATATCACAAAATACGTAATCTGAAGATGATTCTACATTAATCATGAATTGTCCTTCGTAAACAAAATAATTAAGATACACATTCATACAATAATGAAGGACAGTCATCCGGGAATCAGATATCGGATCGTTGACCAGGATAAACGATTCCATCCAGTAACGATGACAGTGCGTGAATAATTAGAGCAGCCAACTGGGCATAATGTCCATGCCAATAATAAGCCATCTTATAAATTAGTAATGAAAAAAAAATATTGCGTCAAACGTTTTTTCAGCTGGTTGATCTAGATCGTGACATTGCTGGTATTGTTCTTGGAGGTATTCCCGTACTTTTTTTCACTGAACGGATACTATGTGATCACAATAGTGATTCAGATGTATGACTCATTCATTCATCTCGCTATCCGAATTGTTTACCGTGACATCGAAAATTGCGGATTCGTTAATTTCCCAACACTTTTCTTTTTTTTTTTTTAATAACAAAAACGATTATCGACGAGCCATTTGGTCCAGCGGTGTGTACGATCGCTTTAATCGACTCTCACGGGTTCGATTCTCGCACCGGGACAAATATTTATTTGTTTAAGCTTTTTGCACATTAATGATGTACATAAGGCGGACTAAATACTGAGTGATATTCTCTCCCAGTCAACCTTAGGGCCAAATAGAGCAGTCGAAAGGGAGCAATGATTGGTAGTGAGGAAAATAGGTTTAAGTAGACTAAATGTGTAATGCTTTTAGTTAATTTATATAAATACAATTAAATTAATTTAAAGGGGCATAAGTATAATAAAAATAAATAAAGTAGATACATACACTATTATACTGCAGGATAATTAATATTTCTATGGCCTACAGACATTTGTTTCGCGTCTGGATGTTTGTGTATGTGTTGTGTTTGTATAACGGCACCCACGACACAGGTTTGTCTTATGGTGAGATTCACAGACCGCACTACGACTTTACTTTCGAGCAAAGTACTTTTAGAACTGTCAGAAATGTATGGATTTTGATAGTTTGAAGCGTACTTTGCTCGAAAGTAAAGTCGTAGTGCGTTCTGTGAATCTCGCTCTTAGTGTGGGACTGTGAGTGTAAAGCGTATTTTTTTTTTTTATTTATTTTGCTATTCTATCGTCCTGGTTCCGCACGGGCGCAATATTACCTACATTACTGCTACTAATTAGTACAAATGCGATACTAATCTACAATTCTGTACAAAAATGCAGTATTTAACTTGATGCAACTGTTGAAACTACTAACGTAAAGGTTGTAAAAAATATAACTACCTTATATTTTTTTACTGGTGGTAGAGCTCCAGTGACAGAGCTCGCGGGCATAGGCACCACCGCATTACCTAATATACTTGCCGCTAAATGGTAGTGTTCAGCACTATCGTGTTCCGGTCAGGCGGTAATCTACGGCCCTGTAATTTCCGGCACAGAGGCGTTTTGTGATAGGTCTGTATTGTATTTTCGACTATATAGGTCTTGTTGTACATTACAAAAACATTGTCTATCGCTGTTAAGGCTCTCTACTTAAAATTATATTGTAACATATTTTATGTTTATGTAAGACTAGCTGACCCGACAAATTTCCTGTCGCTTTAGAGGTATAAAAAAATTTATGTTTAAAAAAAACTACCTCGTCCCTTACGAGGTAGTTTTTTTTAAACATAAATTTTTTTATTACTTTGCGTGAAGATGCACAACGACACGCAAAACGACTAAATGATTAGAAGGAATTGCAATCATTAAATCTCCGAAGGGGGTAGAAGTACTACTAGGTAGTGGTAAATGCATGTATTGAAGCATACATGCAAACACTTTCGGTTTGCCGCGCGGGTTACGAATTTTGGTAGGTACAATTATCTACATAAATATTTTTATTATTATGAACGTGGAATATTTTACCCTCGCTCTCTGCCTACACCGTAAGGTAAGGCAATAAGACACCTACATACATTTGTAATACTTATAAATTGAAATATTTTAACGGATCAAGTAGATATTACTCAATATCAATAGTTTCGTTTTCCTTATTCTGGGTCTGAGTATTGTATATTACGTATAAAAATAAAAGCAAACAGTCAGCATTAAACAAAAACAATTAAGTAGAAACCAAGTTTTTTGAAATTTTTGCATATTTAGGTATGAATTGTTTCGAAGTATTGGTATGACACACTTAAGTTTCATGATATACCTATTTCATTTCATGGTACATTACATGAGTAATAGACATGACAATATTGCGCCTTGGTATAATAATATTTCAGCATTTCAAGAATTTACTTGGCTTAAGTTAGTTATTAATAATTTATTTTTATCATTACAAAAAAAAATATGTTTTTGTTAGATACTACATAAAATAAAGGTGTACGTAATAGATGTACCTAAATATTTTAATGATTGTCGTTGTAGTATAGATAGAGTAATAGAGAGAGATTATACATAAACTATAGTCTAATATAATAATATACGACTCTGATATAATATACCTCGTATAATCTCTTTTTTCTCTTGGCTATATTTACAAAATTCTTTTGTTTTTTTTTTTAATTAGTCAATTATTAGTTTCACCTATTAGAATAGCTATCGGTCGTTTAGATACTGTTATACACTAGTATAAGAACTAAATTTAAATACACATTTAGCGTAATTGAGAAAGTTCTTAAAAATCAAGATCCAAGGTCACTGTTCTTTTAAAATAATAACATCATATTATTTGTATAAATTCCGCATTTCTTTAAAACATTCCAGTCGAAGGCTTTCAAGGTTGCAATTATAAGATGAATATTATCGAAATCTTGACATAATGACGTATACATGGTTAGATATAAGGAATAATTAGTACATTGTAACGGCAGTTCGATATTTGACTTGCTGGGGTATGTGAAAGTAATTAAGGTCTTGTTGAGTCATCCCTTGGGTAAGATCCCAGGCCACGGAACTGTTCAAATATTTAGCGACATTCTTTGACGCATCGGAAAATCCTAAAAAAACTTAACTCTATCTAATATCTGAAGATCCGTTTGTCTGATAGTACTAAGTTTTGTTACTATAACATAGTATAGTACTTAGTATCTTTATAATTTTAGCTCCATTTTTAATTTTATGTTTTTACTTTCAAAAAAACTTTCAATGTTTTTTTTCCGATTGCAGCTTTTACTTTTTCATACCTTATACATACATCTCTATGTATAATTATTTAGCTTGAAGCTGAAATACTCTTACCTAAGTGTAAGTATAGTATTTCGTATTTTTTCTCATTTTTAGAAGTCGCATACCAGCTTACATTTTGTATTGGTTGTAAGTGAATACAGTAGCCAAAATAGACATCCTCACAAAACCAAAGTTTTAGTAAAGATATTAATTAAAAAAATAAATACCTAAACATTTATTTCAGGCCAATTTGTACCCATCACACATTGACCTTAAAACACAAAATAAAGAAAAATAACACAATCAAATACATTACACAAGATATTACAAATAACAATCAAAGATAAAATATTGATCACCATATCAACCTAAACAGCGTCGGTGAAATGATATTTCACTTCTATATAATAGGTTGGGGAAAAAGTCTTTTCGCATTATAGTATGTACGAACTTGTAATAAAATCTCTTTGGCTGTAGTATTTGTATCTGGCTGGTTTTGGTATCATTGAAAGTTAAAATTTTAAAGAACATAATTCCAAATTCAAATTAGGCAAATGTGTGATTTTCATTTGTTTTAAGTACTGTCAAGATGAGTGAATCTAATGAAGAAATTCGATACATTTTAAAATTTTACTACAAAAAAAGTAAAAACGAACATCTGATGAGATTAAAGCAAGAAGTTGAGAGAAAGCGGCTGGAATTGATCAACAGAAGGGGTGTGGTGTTTCATCATGATAACGCTAGACCTCACACATCTATAGCCACTCAGCAAAAATTAAGAGAGTTTGGCTGGGAGGTGTTAATGCATCCGCCGTATAGTCCTGACCTTGCACCTTCAGATTTCCACCTGTTTTATTTCAATGAGAATGAACTATTTAACTAAAGTATGAACATATCATACTTTAGTTAAATTAACTAAAGTATGAACAGCTATATAATAGCTGGTAACTAAAGTATGAACATATCATACTTTAGTTAAATTTAAATAAACTATATAAAAAAATGTTTTGAATTATCTTAAAAAATGCGAAGAAACTTTTTCCCTAACCGAATACATACAACAATGGACGTGTGCCAAATGTATTTGTTTCCCTGCGAGATCGAATCAGAAACGCAGAGATCCGCATGAGAACCAAATGAACAGACCATAACCCACTGAATAGCGAAATTGAATTGGCAGTGGGCAGGGTACATACATAGCTCCTAAACTTGTGAGGATCACTCGGCTTGCACCGAAATGATCAACACAAGTAACCAAACTGGACATGGACTGTATTTATTCTATCTTCACAATTTTTCATACATTTAAACACTAAAACGGCCAGCACTTCTGGCCAACAAGTATTACACTCTAAAATAAAACTTCTTCAAAACACCTTGCGAGTGCTGGAAACGCTTTCTGGCTTGAGTACCGAACGAGGAAGGCTGTTGGGGCAGAAGGCAACCGTGTACCGGTAGACGAAGCGTAGGCAGGTGAAGGGCGGTCAGGTTGAGGACCGATATCCTGTTGAAGGTGCCGAGCAATTGCTGGATGAAGGTGGCTCAGGACCGTTCTTTGTGGCAATCATTTGTGGAGGGTTTTGTCCAGCAGTGGATATCTTTCGTCTGAATGATGATACGACAATGCATATGAAGAAACGAGACAGAGCTTTGCAGTTCAGTTCTGAATGTTCCGATTAACAATTATAATTGCTATCGGACAGAAGTTACGGTACATTACGCTGATTAAACTTGTACGCACTTTTGCGCATTATGAAATTAGATGTGTCACATATTGTCTACCACCACACGATCACGTAGCTGTGTTATATTATAGATTAAATATTGCATCCCCGAAATCGCGGATCTTTTTATGATGATTCACGGTGAAAGTGACCTTCACGTTCGGTTGGCACAAACAGACAAAACAAACATTATAACATAGCTATGTGTGACTCAGTGGGATGCTGATCTGATCTGCCTTTTTCCCGTCCATGTTAGCTACGGTTTTGAATCTAGAAGAAGTTTTTGTATTGGATTTTGTGTTTGACGTTCTAGCCGTTTTACTTACCTACAAACATTCGGTTACTGATGACATTTAGAAATATGGGCACAAAAACCTGATTGAAATGCATATGCGTTAAAGTCATAATGCCCAAGCTTGGCCACTATCACAGAAATTACGGGGCTTTATATTGCCTAGCTATTTAGCGTACTCGTACGTACCAGTACTAGCTAGGCTTCGATTTGCTGCAGAACGTCCTCATCTGCATATTCTAGATCGTTATTTTACATTTCAACAGACACCCCGTATTAAATTTAGCTCCATGTAACCGTCATTAACAAAAACATTTTGGGGACAAACAAAACACAAGTGATATTCAGTTTATTTGTATATTTTCAAACTTTTTTCCTTATTAATATAATTATTTGCTTTCTCCATATTTTCTAAAACTGATAAAAATATTTGATAACATAATGAGCATCCTAAAAAAATCCGAACAAAAACACAAGTCGTAGACATTATCAAAATCTAGTATTCTAGGTTGCACCGTTGATATTAACGGGGCTAATTTGCCAGTGCCAGTACTACATTAGGTACTAGTGATAATGACCATAGCAATATTCTTCATAAAACATGCTAACAGTTCGCTTAGAAATTATAAAGTTGAAATTTGATTCTGATTCTGATTCTGATTCTGAAAGATATTTCAGAGATTAATGGAGCCTGGGCATGTACAAATCGTGCAATAATAGTTAAGAATCTAAACAAAATTCAAGTATCAAATTGTACCAATTTAAAAAATTATAACAAACGTCGACTGTTATTTACAACAACTTTTTTGCAATGAAATGCAATAAATTAACATTTGGCAGTTAACATTTGCAATGAAATGAGGTTAAAAAATGGCTCGTCGATTCAATAATAGTAAAATTTACCAAATAATTAAATATTACTAACTCTTCTTAATTCTGTACAAAAAATGTGTTGATGCTCATTATATAACAAACACACAAACAAAAGTCATTTTTTACTGATAGTGAAACTCCAATTATCGTCGAGTAACACGCGTAGTTTCAAAATAGTTATACGATTATGTAATACGATATATTTAAATATAATTAAACATTATAAAAACAACACAAGATATATACAAAAGAACTTCAGTGTCACCAACCGCTATGTTATATCATTAATTAACTGAATGTAAATTAACTTTATCAGTAGATGTTTCTTCTTTTGAATAATGATGTGTGAATGCGGAAAATTAATGAGTAAAGTTAACAAACTCGAACCGCAACGATTCAAAATCGATAAAAAGCTAACGTTAATTAGTGCATATGTCACAATTCCTTAGCTTGTCTAATAAAAATGTGTTTCAGCAAAAAATAAGCGGATAATTTGATACAAAATCACGCCATGTTTTAGGGTTCATTCGAGATTGACGTAGTATTCTTATCCGTTAAAACATTGGTAAACTTTTAAACTCCGATTATCCTTGTCTATAATTTGGGGATTTAAATTTACAAAATTGTTTCGATTTCTTTGCTGAGTTTACTGTAATGATGAAAGCCATGAAAGTTATTCAAAAATAAATTATCTTTAAACGATAATTATATAAGTAATTGCTTTTTATAGATCAAAGTTTATGTCCATATTTGGGGCATAATTTAGTCATAGTAAAATTTGCAACACGACCTTTCATTTTTGTCAGTTACATTCTTTGTTTGATTCCGATCTTGAATTCACGGAACGGAACTGAATGGGATACGCGAATGTGATTTTTGGTCATGGTTTCGTGAACCGTCATTTTTCATATGTAGGTCATATTTAACGATGGGCTGGATTGCTGAGGTGATTCATAGTTGACCCCCTCGACTTGATAAGTCAACTAATTTGTCAAAAATTTCGAGGGTTTCCGTTGTCGAAAGGTACCTACTGTGCTTTTTGATTTTCGTTATTTCTGAAAACTTTTCGTGGTGCTTCCCTTTGTACCATTGGAACGAGTTACTTTATTTTTAAGTAACGAAAGTGACAAGCAAGCATGCAGTTAACATTGATGCAAAGTAATGACTGCAGCCTATAGACAATGACTAGAGATCAAAATGCAGATGCGTTGCCACTCCTGAGACCTAAGGTGTTATGCTTCTGTGCCAGAAATTACAGGGCTGTACCACCTGACCGGAACACGATAGTGCTGAACACTACTATTTAGCGGCAAGTATATTAGGTAATGCGGTGGTGCAAAATTGGTTGGTTTTAAATTGTTATTGCTTGACCTACAACCTTGATAATTCCTACAAATCAAGTTTTTATATTTATGTGGTTTTGATAAATGCTGTAATTGTATGGGATCCATACAAGGAATGTATGGATCTATACAAGGAATGAAAAATAATTACCTAACGTGTGCATCCAATTAAAAATAGTTTCTTCATAACATAAAAGCAAACTGTACCAAATAGATAGGTACCAGAGTGCCTAGTGCGAGATTTTATGCGAATTCGATTTCGCGTAAGAGTAAATAAAATCTCGCACTAGGCACTCTGTTCAGTATTGAGTTAGGAGTCTTATGCGGAAAGGTTTTGAACTGGTAGTTAATTGATAACACACGGATTTCGGGTCTAATGGACTTTTAGAGCAAGGCATCATATAATACAATAATATTTTAGGTAAATAAAATAAATTAAAATTATTAAACTAACTTTTCTTATGAAAAAGTAATCTTATCAATACAAAAACTAACTACACACTACATGTTTTTTGAACGATTAATTAGAAAATATGTAAGTACGTATTAGGTACACAACGTATTCTTGCTATAGATTTAAAAAAATAACAAAAGTCCTTGCAAACAAGTCACTGTTTTAAAGATTAGAATAAAATTGTAGTATGAAAATAAAATAAATTCAACTCCAAAAAAAAAAATGAATTGAAGCATTGGATGCACAACGAAGTACAATCCAGAAGGGTAACCATGTATTCCTGGAGTTATACGCCTGGTGTAGTGATTGGTCTGGACAGGGATCTTCAGGTGTCGGACAAGGAGATGTCTGACGCCCGAGAGGAGAAAAGGCTGGGTGGCATGCAGATGTTCCGCACATCGATATCCTAAACAGGTATCAACGCGCCGTTCACATCACTGACGCTAAGAAGCAAGGTAAGTGATAGGTGCGAGTGTTTCACGAAACTGTTAGATCTGTTTCCACCTCTCGTCGAAAAGTGACGTTCCCTGCATAGACTGGACTATTGGGAGTGTTCTACCGTCCAGGTCAAGTAATTTTTTTGTCCCAAACGAGCAAACTGTGAAACGAACTATCTCTGAAGTGTTCCCTTGACGCTACAATACGGGGTACTCCAACTAGGGTTGTTAAAAGACTCCTCCTGGTGTTTCAAATTACCACAAGCGATGGTAATCACTATTCATCAAGTGGCCATTCTGTGTCTGACATCCTATTGACACAAAAAAATCAAATATGCACAGGTCATGAATGTACGCACTGAGGATACAGAACTTCCCAGCTTTTCAAATATTTACTTACTTAACGGAAAAGTCAATGACGTCAGAAACTTCTTAAATACTATGTTAATACGTCGAACTTGGACGTCACAGAACTTAAATAGTCTGTGTACAAAGATACTGTTGAGCAAAATAACTAAGTTGGGGGTTATATTCTTTTTATGTTAAGAAAGTAGCGTTTCAATACTAAATTATAGTAAGTGGAGACTGCAACAGCATTCGATTTATATAAAGAGGTTTCAATGTAGTGTTGTACTCTGTAGCTTTCAGCGAGACGAGGCAGAATCTCCGAGTCCCCCAAAGCTGAAAAGATCCGTTGGCTTCATTGAATTAAATTCTCTCTGATGAATATTATAACATTTTCACTTTTCGTGGGAGCCTTGATTCTCTACGTATACCTAATAGAGTAACTAACAAACAATTTCCTTAAAGAAAAGGTAGAGTTCCAGTGTTGGTGCTCGAGGGTGTAGGCACTACAGCATTATCTGATACATATCTGCTGCTAAATAGCAGTGTTCACACTATATGGCTATAGTGTTTCAGATAGACGGTAATTTATAGCTCCGTAATAAGAGGCAAACTTAGACCTCGGATCAGGGGTGGCAATGCATCTACATATTGCCTTCTGGTTTTTATTCTACTGGTGGTAGAGTTCCAAGTGTAGTAGCTCGAGGGCATAGGCACCACCGCATGACCTGACCTACCTAACCTAGTGTTCGGCACTATCGTGTTCTAATTAGATGGTAATCTATAGCCCTGTAATAACTATCACAGAGACATGACATCTTAGGTCTCAGTAGTGGAAACGCATCTGCATTTTGACCTTGGTCTTTGTGTGGGTGTCTATAGGCTGCAGTCATCACTTAACATCAATGTGAACTGCATGCTTGTTTGCCACCTTCCGTACATAAAAAAACCTAGATGTCTATAGGCTACCATCATTATTTACCATCCATGAGTACAGCATGCTTGTTTTGCCATCATCATGACATAAGAAATTTAATATCTACGCCCTTGAACTATACCACTCAAATTTTAGAACTGTTCATAAATCGCGTTATTTAAACAATAAGATGATACATAAAGCCTTCGTGACTACGAGCAAACAATAAAAGCATGGGTAGTTACGCGGATTCGCATATCGGAACTCGACGGAATGGCCGAGGTATCTGCGTCATTTCCGAATCAAACACTGGCCTTTATGAATTTTAACCGAGTATGGGTTCAAGTGAATGCTCTTTTGAGTTGCTTATACATATCACGATGATAAGCCAGCAAGGCTATAACAGTTTAAACAGGATGTAAAAATTAGGACCCTTAATTATTGACAATGTCGATCGATAAGATGATTATGCGGTTTTGAGAAAAATAGCTGGAAGTAAGAAACGTGCTACCACTCCTGAAGTTATCTTTTATATCGGTAGCAATGAATTAGTCCGTGTGTATTATTATATGCCACACATTCGATGAAATGTAGAAGAAATTCATAGCTGACTGGGCCTAGAAGAAGTAGCCACCTGAGAGCTGTTGAGACGAGTTATGACCCAAGAAGCCCAAAACAAAGATCAGTTGAAGTTGAGAAGGAAAGCTTTGCTTTTTCTAGCGATTCAACACACATGATATCTGCCATGTTTTAAACAAAACGGCAAGCTTAGTTTCTTCGTTTTAATAAATCTGAGAGGAGTGAATTAAAAAATCAAAACTAAAAACAATATAACCGCAAAAGTTGAAGTTCATCAGTAAATAATATAAGTTGCAGCTTTGGACTCCCGAGGCGTTATTAAATAAGAAACATGTACTGCTGTCCTCTAACTAAAACGCAGTTAAATGACAAAAGAGTTATGAACGAAAACGCAAACAAAAGTTCAAACCGTTGCTGTTTGATAAATAGTTGACCTATACGTTTTAGAATTGCTTCTGTAGGAGTATTTTTATTATGGTCATGTATTTATTATTTTTATTAGGCATTTGACTCATTATAACTTGAATTAAGTATTTAAAATACTGTTTTAACTTTCTAGTCATGAATTGTTTGAATTTTAATTTTGCTAAACATAGATAAAACAGAGTTAAAGTATACCTTTGCTGCGTTATAGTTAAGAAACAAGCCCAGAATACTGCGTTATTGTTAAGGAATTTTGCTTAGCTCTGTTTTTGCTAAGGATTTATACTATAATTTTTATGTTGTCCTTAGCTAAAAAGGGGTGACGGTGTTTTAGTCAAGCATATCAGTAGAAACACAGAAAAACTAAGTGATTTTAACGTTGTTATAACTAAGTATTGGTACAAAACTACGTTTAAGTTAAGGATTTGGACTAATGTAAATCATCGAGGCCTTAGCATAAACGAAGTTAAAATCCTTTAACCTCTTTATTGTTACGTGAAATCGACAAACTGTTAGCTAAGCAATGGTTAATGACATATTTAAATTACAAAGTCGCTAAACGCATATAACTGCTTTCTAGCTAAATATTGCTATATAACTGCGTTTTAGCTGCGGAAAGATGAAAATATATCTCAAGTAATAATATATTTAAAACTACAAAAGATACGAAAATGTTTCCAAGACAGGTCGATAGATGATTTTAAACTACATTAGATACAATAAAAAAAAGAAAATAGGCAGGGTGTAGGTTTTCGGCGTTTTAGTTAGTGGACGGCAGTGTAGGAATAGGTACAGCTTGAGAAAATGCTTAATACACACAGAAAATAGGTCACGTCAAGTCACGTGGTAACAACACTAGGTAGGTACCATTACCTTGGCTTTTCGGTTCACCCAGGTACCTACTCAGAGATATGAGTACGATAGAGTTGGACTTTTAGACGAAAGTAGTTTTTCCGTCATATCAAAAGGACATGGCATTATAGCATCACGTTACGTAACTTCACGCCTGTAATCCCCGAAGGGGTAGGCAGAGGTAAATGCATGCATTCAAGCATACTTGCAAACACTCGAACAACGAATCGTGTCGCCGGTTACGTTTTTATTATGTTATTATAGATTATCTAAGCTGATCTGATTTCTATACAAAATCAAGATAATGGTTACTGTAAAGAAATGATCATAATAGCTATTCTGTAAATTAAACAAGAGATCGTTCAGTAGAATCGCAAAGTGTTCGCTTCACATATTGATAAGGCATAGGAACAACATATTATATGTTGCCCTACGTGACACAATACAGTTCACGGCGAAACGTGTTTTCCTCTAAACATTCAAACACAATGTCAATGTCACAGAAAATAACCTTCAAAACAGCAAACACTCTGTGAAGATTCAACTAAATATTTTCTAGGTTACGCACGCATCATGATGAATGAAATGTTTGTGTCGCGGGGCGTTTCTATAAGTATAATCGTACTCATGAGTCAAGCACATCACTATTTTCACGAGTTCTACGCGCGATCAAGTAAACCTAATTAAATAAATGAACAATTGGACGTGTAACATTAATTAGTAAAGGTAATAATAACTTTTAAGCCTTTCTTTAAGTTCAATGCTCTAACGCCAATAGAATACTCGAGAAACAACCTCACTCAAGGTCTCCATTCATTGAGCCATACGCTAAGTTCATTGATGGTCGCGCGTTTGTGAGCCGTATTGTGCGTAATCGATGCTGTTGTGTTCATTAGAGCTGTTTGTTTGTGTGCAATTCAAGTGAGAGCGTTTACTTGAACTCCGTAGAAATGTAGCGCTGTAATTGTTTATCTTACAATAGTTTGAATATTTTGAATGCTATAATTTTATTATAATAATAATATTACAATTAATTAATAGAATATCTTGTAGCCACGCTATAGATCTTCACATATACAATACAGAAATGTCATCGTCTCGTCTATATAGGTATCTATTTTATCTCGTCAGAGACATAGCAACTAAGATAACTCTCTTCACTACCCTATGGTTGTCTGGGAGAGAATGCCATATGGCATTAAGTCCGCCATATGTACATATGTTCCATGTGTATTAAAGATTTAACAAATAGGATCTCAGGGCTGGCAACTCATCTCCATTTTGACCTCTGGTTTTTATGTGGATACCTATTTATAGGCTGCAGTAAATACTTGACATCCAGGTGAACTGCATGCTTGTTTTTTTTATATTATATATATTTTTATTTTACCACTTCGTGAGTACTTGAAGCTATCATGTACATTCATGCCGAATAAGTAATCAGTTCTAATAGTCACTAAGCGCGGACAGACGGTTGACATGGCAAAACTGTAAGGGTTCCTTGTACGCTTCAAAACCCTAAAAGCTATATAATAGGTACACACCTTAAGCTGCCATTACCCAGACTACTACCATACCATAAAGTACCTACTCGTATATTAAAGTATATATATATATATATATATATACTAGCGGCCCGCCCCGGCTTCGCCCGCGCTGCTCTGCTCATATTAGTCATAGCGTGATGTAAGCTATCCTATCTCTCAAGTTGGATCGAACTGCACATGGTGTACGAATTTTATTATAATCGGTTAAGTGGTTTAGGAGTCCATTGAGGACAAACATTGTGACACGAGATTTATATAATTATATTAAGATATCTAAGAACTATTATTGAGTATTTCGTATTCATATATACCTTATTATTTATCTAATTATTAATCCCCAGTCCTTCCTATGTACATACCTCTCAAACAATGTGAAAAGAATCCCACCGATAAAACCTAAGAACAGGTGTAACTGTATAATTACACGTTACCACGGGATACATTCGCCAAGCGAAGTCAGATGAAAGCTATTTCATTAGTATGCGTGTGTGAGTGTATGCATGCATATTTGTGACAGGACGCACAACAATAGCCGGAATAGGAAGCGACAACGGCAAAATGGGCGTGCGCACTAGGGCTGGCACTTGTAAATTTTAAGATTTGTTTACGTTTTTATCTACGGTAATACAGACGCGTAGCATCGAGCTAAGATAGACACTGATTGGACAATGTCCCAAGCAACTCAAACATGAACTTAATTTGATTAGTATTACAAAAAATATCCTAGCATACGTTTTTTTAGGACTCTTTATATATTTTTATCCCGAAATGTAAGATCACCTTAGGTCTCAGCTATGGCCTCAATTTAATTTTTACTTCGGGGTGGTCACCTAGGTACACCATGGGCAATATGATGGGCCCGATTCAACTGTGCTTATGTCCTACAGTGCATAGGCACAATACAAATAAGCTGATCTTTATTTTCATCCACCATTCATACATCAAGGTAACTGTATTTTTCGTCACTATCTATAATATAAAAATAAGTCGGATTTTCCTTCCTGACGCTATAACTCCAGAAAGCACGAACCGATTTCGACGGTTTTGCATTCGTTGGAAAGGTCTCGGGCTCCGTGAGGTTTATAGCAAAGAAAAATCAGGATTATAAAACGATATACACGCGGGCGAAGCCGCGGGCAACAGCTAGTCATGATATAAAAATATGTTCAAATCAAAAGTCTAAATATCGATGCGTTAGTCCTGAGGTCTTAGATCTTTCAATCTAGTTTATTATTTGTCCAGTATTATGGAACTAAATTGAACTGGACCGTATACATAATTATCTACTGTATCTCCATGACCTTGTAGAGGAAATACTCATCAAGGATGACATGGTAGAATGAATTCTAAGATGTCTAAGACTCCTCAGGTCTAACATTTTTCACCTTAAAATTACGGGATCATACATACATTGTTTGCTTGCGCGCTAATCTCAGGAACTACTGGTCCGATATGAAAAATTATTTCAGTGCTAGATAGCCCATTTATCGAGGAAGGCTAGGCTATGTAACATCACGCTAAGATAAATAGGAGAGAGTAGGTAACATTACAACCGCGCGAAGCCGTGGCGGGCCGCTAGTAGGTAATTAATTAATATCTTTCCATTCGTGTCCAATTTAAAATTTCGACAACCCTACCATCGGCTGCAGACGAGTTCCGTAATCGGGTTCTTGGCACTGGACTGGAGTTTTTTGTCTAAATCATTACTCCCAAAAACAATGCCGACCAACAAAAGCGGCTTCACGCGTAAGTTCTGCCCCGGTTGCGTGCGAGCGACGGAAATCCTGGTTCAGCTCAGCACAAGTTCACTTTACACAATGAGTGTTTGCATTGTTTGGCTCATCTTGCTTTTGTTTGGGTGGATTAATTGATATTGACACGGTTTAAGGCTTAGTGGCTTTACAGTTATACTCTGCAGGTCAATGAGAACTATATGCCTGTTGAAAAAAAATTAAAGGAAGAAATGTATACCATACCTATGTCACCTATGTGGTTGTGTCAAAGCGCAGGGCTGCCGGTGCGCACATTGTAGTTATTTGTAAGATAACTCCACCGATCTGACAAATCTCAATAACAATTATAGATAGGCAATATATATTTAACTGCCTCAGTAGTCTGGTGGTAGCAAACCACTAATGCTACGCTGGGCTCTTGGGTTCGATTCCCGGGTTTGGGGCTCCCAGAGATAAAGGTGTAAAATCCTTTATCTCTGATCCTATTGAGATTTTTCCATTTTCTGGGAGTTACCCAGTGTCTGGGAATTTGGTTATGTGCCCGCAGATGTCAACAGGCTCGCCACTTGGTACGAGTATATGGGCCAAAACGTAACCGGCGAATCGTGGGTGTTTGCATGTATAATTGAATGCATGAATTTACCTCTGTCTACTACTTTGGGGATTACAAGTGTTTATATTTATAATAATAATAATAATGGCAACCCATTATACGTCCCACTGCTGGGCACGAGTCTCTCCCCTTTTTGGGGGGAGGCCTGGAGCTTACTCCACCACGCTGCTCCAATGCGGATTGGTGGAGGTGGGTGGGTTAGTGGCCAACCCGCTGTCGGATGTTTTCAAACCTAATAAGGCCTCCGACAAGGTTTAACGACTGCTATCTATCGATAGCAACCGGGACCGACGGCTTAACGTGCCCTCCGAAGCACGGAAACGCGCATTTAATTTGCCACTAGCGGTCACCCATCACACTATCCGACCGCGCCCGTAGTGCTTAACCGAGCAGATCGCTTACGATCTACACCAGCCGCTGGGCCATGCGCGTTTATATTTAGTTAAGAATAAAAATAAGCAGGCAAGCCTACCGAGGCTTATTGTCTACGTTGAAAACTCTTAGTTGAGATTATTATTTTTTCGGTTATCAGAAGAATGTAGGTTATTAAAATAAAATTAATATAATTAAAAATATCCATGAACACTTTAATAGGCAAGTTATCATAGGCATGTTTTAAATAAATGATATTTAATAAAATAATGTCTCATAGTCTCATCAGGTTATCGGATGGATGAAGGTCGAAGGTTCCACGACATTTTTACTATAAGCAGGGAATATGTAATAATACTACGTATAGAATGGACACTTCGACGTCCCGCCCGATATGCCCGCATCACTCAACCCCTTCCCCTCTTATGGGGGACGGTTGGTATTTTGTACGTGCTACGCACGCAAGTGCGCGTGTAATAGAAACCAAATTGAGCGTTTGTATGGTTTGGCGGAGTGTCCGCGGTGTGCTATAAGTTTGGCCTCAATAGGCGAAAATTGATATAAATACCTACACTAACCATCCGTTATCAATATTGGATCCTTCCGGTGTCTTGTTTTGTTGTTGAACTTAGAGCTCTTAATCACTCGGACGCCATGGCGACGTCGCTTGTTAAGTATCCAAGCAGCTAGCAGTTTGACTGGTGGTAGAGCTCCAATGACAGAACTCGCGGGCGTAGGCACCACCGCATTACCTGATTTACGTGCCGCTAAATGGTAGTGTTCAGCGCTATCGTGTTCCGGTCAGGTGGTACTGTACGGCCCTGTAATTTTCGACACAGAGACATAACACCTTAGGCCTCAGGAGTGCTAACGCATCTGCATTTTGACCTTGGTCTTCGTGTAAGTGTCTATAGGCTGCAGTCATCACTTAACATCAATGTGAACTGCATGCTTGTTTGTCACTTCAATTACATAAAAGGAATAAAAAAAAGCTAGTATTAAAATATATAATACCTAACTCACCTGGCCACTGTGTGGCAACGTCTCCACGCCAAGCTGCCAACTGACTGCATACGTAGCCAGCAACGATGCCATAGCATCCTACTGAGTTAGAGCCCTTAAGGTAATTCCAGAATTTGATGGTAGAGTTTACGGCTGTGTCATTTTTGGCACAGTGGTATATCAACTTAGTCCTCAAAAATGATAGGTAATGCTAAACAAACACCAACAAACTACATATCGGTTTTCATGAAGATATTTATAAGCTACAGTATTTATTTACCATCAATGTGAACTGTATGTTTGGTAATTAATGAATAAAAAAAAGAGTTCCAGCGTTGGAACTCAATCACTTGCGTTACCTAATCAATCTGACGCCAAATGACAGCGCTCAGCATTATCGTATACTTCAGCCTCTAGAGTGACAACGCATTTTAATTGAAGTCTCTGCCTTTTATATAGATGCTTATACGTAGGTTAAGATTCCACTGCAGAATCATTTTGTTCATCCAGATATGCAGCAAACCTCATTTTTACGCAACTCTATAATCTAGAGAATATGTATCCACTAGGTTGCCTATCAAAATTTGGCCGCAAGTATTTTTTATTAAATTATTTTATCTTTAACAGCCAGCAACTCTTATTTGCGGCCAATTTAATTTGGCTCCTGTATACCATAATAATGAGAAAAAAAAATAGCCGTAATTTGATATTTAGATAATACATGTACGTTATGGACGTAAAAAGTTATAGGGGTGGAACGAAAATACGAAGGGGCGGCCAAGTGCGCAACGGGAGACGTGATTTTTCAGAATCTTTATACATATTGCTGTGAGGTCCACCTCATCGTCTACGATATTTCATTGAAAAAACAAATTTAAAAAAAAAATATGCGTAAAAATAGGTTTGCAGCATATTTGGATGGACGAAATGATTCTGCAGTGGGATCCTAACTTATTACATGCTATTACGTGCACGCCCGTGTCTTTGCTTCATTCTCACTTTAAAAAAGTAAAACATACACCTACACCACGAAATAATTTGCAAGTGTTCACCAATTTAACAATTCACAGGTCCTATGGGAACCAATTGAATTGGAAAAACATTGGTCAAAATGCATTTCTAAATACAAAAGCAGAACGCCAATTACAGACATGACCTTCTCAGGTGCTCGTCATGATCGTGTCTGCAATATGACAGGTTGTAATTTCGCCAATCCAAACCAAGTATCAGTGAGCCGCCGTACAGGACGAATTTAGGGGATCGACGCCCTTAATTTTATGAGAACAAGCCATAATTTCCCATAAATACATTGACAAAAGCAATTTAGACAAGGATCAAATTGTGCTGGTAATGCGCTCAAAAAGATCTAGGTCACGAATACCATTGCCTCCAAGCCCCGGGCCGAACCATCGAACCTAAATACTAAATTATCAAACGCAGACTAATCATTAGTTTCGGATGCAAAAACACTTTGAAAATAATATTAAATTGACTGCATTTTAAGTGGCTCTGGTTTACGATCATATTATTTTTTTTTTAAATCGTAACTTTGTTCTCTTTTCAGATTGGCTGCAGTCGTGGTGGAATAAAACAATTTTGGTAAGTTATATAAACTGACATATCTTTTTAATTATTTGAATTTGCAAATATTTAAAAAAATATCAATAGCTACTTACCTGGGCCCGCTTCTTATCACACGATACTTAAAATTTATACTACTTCTACTTCATACTAATTCAGACATAATATGGTCCATATTTTGGACCTCTGTTTATTGAATTATTCCAAAACCAAATATAGGTGTGATTTGATTTGTAAGAATTCAGATCCGTGGTTAGTAGATTCTATAATACAACAAATAAAAAAGGAGGTAAGAACTTACCTAATAACTTTAAAAATCTGTTGGATAAAGTTATGTTCATAGATTGAACAAAACTAACTTTGATTCTAAATTGCTGAGCACAAAACCTTACCTCCGGAGTAGACTCTAAAAATATTAATAACGTTATCGGAACTATATTATATAGCAATAGTTTATATTAATTAATACGTTATTCTTATAAAAAATAACTACGCACTATTTATATATCAATTTATAAATAAAACACGTGGGCGTGAAATCCGGTATAGGATGTTGTCGTAAAGGGCTTAGAAAAAGTATGATACTTAATTTTAATATTAATAGAAACGAGTTTAAACGTCAATTCTGCTCCTTGTAAATGCTCTAGCGGAGTTGTTATACCTTGCTGACACCGCATTATCCACTCCATACTATCATAAACTAATGTTAATAAGGGAAACATTTATTTATTTAACTTAAATGTACACAAAAAGGTACATTAGGTCCATGTAGGTTTTTACTGGTGATAGATTTCCAGTGTCGGACCTAGGGCGTAGAAAACCGCATTACCTAATATTATTATAGAATTCAAGTAAAAGCTACGGAGCTTACTTTGAGTTATGATTTACTCAGAACTTACATAATGAATGCAGGTATTTTTATATTACCTATATTTGTAATGAGTGAATGCCCAACGGTTAACATTCACAATACATGAAATGTACCTAACTCTAAATTCTGTAACGACCTCTTTGATAACAGTTTTAAAACAGTGGTACACAACACATACTATATTTAAATATTTTGTCGTTAAAAATATGAGCGTATTATAATTTATTATATACAATAAATTTAATTTGTTCATACACATTTGTAATGAATAAACTCAAAAAGTAGTGGATCGATTTTTATATTATAGTAATATAATCTACTCCCTCGACTAAAGCTATGCCACCAATAATTAGTACTTAATCCTCCTACAAAGACAAATATCGGTCATTTATATTTGAATTTAAATATAATAGTAATAATAGTATACAAGCTTTTAATTTGATGGCGCTCACATTTAATGTTCACTAGATGTTTCTGTGACACTAAAAAACCAATAAAATAATTGCATTAAATTTTTACTGAATGGTGTAACGTTGGCTTTATATTTATTATTTTTCTTTTGCGTGGAAATAATAAAGTTATCAATAAAACCTCATTGAATTTAACTTTTTAATAAATATAATGGCCGTCTCGATTATCTGTGGGGAGTATTTTGACACTCTGATTATTGTTGTGCGTCACAGTGTAAATGTGAAATTTCGATACAGATTTTATATAATTTTTCGCATATCTATTTTTGAAGAAATTGTTTATTTACTTAGGGTCATGGTAAAATATCATGTGTTATAAATTGTTGTTAATAAGAAGTATTAAATCACTGGATAGGAGCGCAAGAAAGACCGTTGAGTTGTCATCATGTTGAACGAATGGTTTCATCGAAGAAAAATTATTCACGGAGGAGATTTTCAGGTAAACTTTATTTGCTATATACCTACTCAATTATCACGAAACAAGTTGGGTACTCTTGTGCTGTTAACATAGAAAATAGTTTTATAAATAAATCGTCTCTCTCTTCATAACCAAAAGGTTGACTGGGAGAAAATGCCTAGTGGCATTAAGTCCGCCTTTATGTAGCATATCTGTGCATAAAAAGAATAAATAAATAAATAAATTTTGGACCTTCAACAAGCTTAGAATTTAAAGATATTTGTCGAACTTTGCATATCGTGCGTGGTTTTTGAGAATTTTTGAAATCTGTCCATCCAGTACGTTAGTTTTTTTGGGTAATCATAACAAAAATATGAACATAAACACATATGTTTCCTTTTTACAATTTTAGTACAGATACAATTGTTGTGTCACCGTTAAGAGCATTTTTTTTTTTTTTTTTTTTTTTTTTATGTAATTGAAGTGGCAAACAAGCATGCAGTTCACATTGATGTTAAGTGATGACTGCAGCCTATAGACACTTACACAAGGACCAAGGTCAAAATGCAAATGCGTTACCACTCCTGAGGCCTAAGGTGTTATGCCTCTGTGCCGGAAATTACATGGCCGTACATTACCACCTGACCGGAACACGATAGTGCTGAACACTACCATTTAGCGGCAAGTAAATCAGGTAATGCGGTGGTGCCTACGCCCGCGAGCTCCGTCACTGGAGCTCTACCACCAGTGAAAAATTTTAGAAAATCCTTGCATTCACTTACTAACAAATTTGTATCAGTAGATTATCTGACCCGGAAAACTTTTTATTGCCTCAGAATGAAATAATGTGTCAAAGATTTGATAGATTCGGACTATTTGTATGGGAAAATGAAATTGTGGTTTTTACTATTTCCCTTAAAATTCTTCACGTTTTCTTACCTTTTAAACCTTCCCTGGACTTCCAAAAATCACTTAAAACTAAAATTAGACAAATCGGTCCAGCCGTTCTCGAGTTTTAGCGAGACTAACGAACAGCAATGGGATTTTTCCATTTTCTGGAAATTTCCCAGTACCTCGAAGTTTGGTAATGTGCCCGGCGATTTCAACAGGCTCGCCACCTGTTACATGGGCCAAAAACGTAACCGGCGAATCGTGGGTGTTTGCATGTATGCTTGAATGCATGCATTTACCTCTGCCTACCCCTTCAGGGATTACAGGCGTGAAGTTACGTTTATTGTTTTAATATATTTTGACAAAGGTATATCTTAACAAACATTTTCAACAGTAGGTAACTCTGAGCCCAAACCATCAAACTTCAAAAAACCGGCTAAGTGCGATTCGGATTCGAGCACGAAGTGTTCCGTACCATCATATCATGTATGGGGGGGACCCTCTCTATACATTAAATTTTTTTGTAAATTTGTTGCTAAAGCGGCAACGGTATATGAGATACAGCCTGGTGATAGACAGACAAACACAGGGGGCTTAGTAATGGTCCCGTTCTTACCTTTTAGGTGCGGAACCGTAAATAAACCGTACATATTTAAATTTTAAAAAATCCGACAATATTGTTATAAAAGTAATATTCACCATGTCCTTATATTGTAGCTTAATGTATTTTCCTGTACGCAGGTACCGTTACTGTAATGGTACCTCACATGTCGACAAGCGCCGTCTTTTGATGAGAATTTTCACACAGGCATCCTTTCTCTGTCCATAGATTCGCTTATTTGCAGACCGTACACGTATCCTTGGCTTTTAATATTAATTAACTATAAACGTGGTTGTGATACAATCTATTGTTTATGAGTAGTGATGCAACGAATACTACTGTTAGTCTGTTACGAATAATTATTTTAGTATCCGGCCAGTACAAACACTTGATTTTATTTTAAGCAATTGCGCTTATAGCGTACTCGAATATGGTGATTTTCCAGGCCATGTAAGCTATATATATATATATATATATATATATGTGTAACATGGAACATGGATTTTTTTTTTTTTATGTAATTGAAGTGGCAAACAAGCATGCAGTTCACATTGATGTTAAGTGATGACTGCAGCCTATAGACACCCACACAAAGACCAAGGTCAAAATGCAAATGCGTTACCACTCCTGAGGCCTAAGGTGTTATGCCTCTGTGCCGGAAATTACAGGGCCGTACATTACCACCTGACCGGAACACGATAGTGCTGAACACTACCATTTAGCGGCAAGTAAATCAGGTAATGCGGTGGTGCCTACGCGAGCTCCGTCAGTGGAGCTCTACCACCAGTAGAATTCATATATTTTTTAAATAATGTATCTAATATTTACAAATATTTAGTTTTTTGTTTTAAAGTACAAACCTCACAATGAACTTAGAGTGAACCTGTAGTTTTACTACAACAGAAGAACTTAAACTGTTTTTGCCCGCGGCTTCGGCCGCATGTATGTCGTTTTATAAATATTTTTTTCCTGAATTTTCTTTGCTATTGCTGAAATCGGTTCTTGCGTTCTGGAGTTATAGCGTCAGGAAGGAAAACCCGACTTATTTTTATATTATAGATTAAAATCTCCGTGTGTCCGAACTATCACCAACACATATCATATTAAATTGATGTTTAAGTATTTTGGTGATATTTTATGAACTATTTATGAATAGATGATCGACTTAGTTGATAGACCAGTTGCTAATATAAATACATCATTCACAGATTTCATAGTGCCTTTGATAAGGTTCGGGCTTTGCAATTTTTTGCATTTTCGATAGGTAAATGTTTTTGTTTTTACCAGCCCACTACAAAGTGGTAGGTAGGCAATGCTAGTTATATTAAATAAATATAAACAAAAATTACTTAAATTATTAAACTTACATAAACTAAAATTTAAACATGGTATTAATTTTCAGTGTAAATGTAAATTTGTGCAGATAATCGGTTTATTTGTATAAGTTATGGCTAATAGAATTACGGCTACACTCAATTCTATCCGGTACTTCAGATATTAGCCGCAACATATGTATCAGAAATAAATGTTAATAATAAAATAGTGCCGTAGTTTAATAATCGCATTAATAATCTAAGGACTTTAGTATAATTCTTAACATACGAACATAATTAGTATAAATCACAAAAATTGCCTTTTGAGAGTTATCTAGCGATGACCGAGTCTGTACGTTAATAAATCTCGATCCACAGCAAAAAGACGATCACTTCCCACCCGAGTTTTTACCACTGTAATAATGACCTTCGATTTTAATTATTGCCGAGCTAATTACGACATAATTTGACGACGGAGAAGTAATGTTTTAATTGTACACCCTTCTCTTTATATTTTCTTGCCAATTAGGAGTGGTGATATAATTATTATATTATCTGTGAGCGGTGGCAGCAAAAAACGAGGGGAAATGATTTAATCCGAATGGACAGTTTTGAATTTTTAAGCGTTAGCTTTGGAGTCGCGTGAGTTCATCGCGATGGCGTATGTTGTTGCGTGTGACCGCTTCGAAATGGTTTTCGGCCGTGCGCACCGATTTCGCACAGTTGGAAGTTTTAAATTCGAAAACTGGGAACAAAAAGAGCAGATAGGGGCCAACCGCCGCGGTCTGCCCACCCAGTCGGTCGGCTATATCGGCTCGCAATGCGGCTCGGCTGCGGTCGTTGGCGAATACCGCCAATTCCTCCGCCATTCCTCTCCCTAGCTCACAAGACTTATAATCCCCGTTCCAGCTGCACGACTCCCAACCCTAACTTTCTACGTTTTAAACTCATTCTCCGCTAAAATTGTCTTGGCTAATTTTCCGACAGAGGTAATGATTAAATTGTTTCGGCATGTCAAATCAAACGAAATTATGCTGTTATATCTTGTTTAATAGCGGTACGTTTATGTTTGTTTCGTACATACCAACATGGATACCCCCAAGTGAGCTTTCTCCTTTGAAGGCTCGCATCAGGGTCGTTATCTTGTCTATTTGCCTCGGTTGTAGAGCCTGCATTTCCCGCGGTAGAGCCGCTTTGCCTTTTTGCGATATGTATCTCAAGAATATGTATTAAACTTAAAGGCTTGAATAAGGAGGTTACTCCTTATTCATAACGTATTTTAGCTAAAGTGTTGCTAACCTCTCCTTTGTCCTTTTTTATCCTGCACATTTGACAATGCAACTGACAAAGACAAAGCATTCTATAGCAAAAACGTATCTAATGTACGGTTATGAATAAGGGGGATAAAGTTTGAAACATATTCTGGATATTCATATAATATATCTCAAAAATATCTTTCTTTTAAATAGAATATGTTCTACAGAACGTTGGCAGGACATGAGGGGGCGATGCGAGGAGTAAAAGCGTTAAACGATACATCCGTACGCCATGTTTGTTTCAATTAAGACGACTTTATGAACGATCGTAAATAAACTTTAGAACTAAAAAATATTTTTTATTAATAATTTTTCAATCCTTCATTTTCTTGTATTAATACGTCTCCGTGTTGAAATGGATTCCAAGGGTCGTTTCATATATCTACAGAGACGGTGACTAGTATGTCGTGTCAAAATCAGTGGCATTCGACGATTGGGCGATCACTAAATTCGAAGGGATACAAAGTTGTTGCTTCAAAAATACGTTATATTCATAGAATTAGCGTTATACCTCTATGGTTATATTATATTTTGCTTACATTTGTGTTTATGACAAGATTTCACAGATCGTTGGAATTCGTTTCGAATACTGTTGAAGCGCGCATGGCCCCGCGGCTGGAGTAGATCGGTTACGATCTACTCGTTAAGCATTACGGGTGCTGTCGGGTATGTGATGGGTGACGGATAGTGGCAAATTAATATGCGCGTTTCCGTGCTTCGGAGGGCACGTTAAGCCGTCGGTCCCGGTTGCTATCGATAGATAGCAGTCGTTCAACCCTATCGGAGGTTTGAAAACATCCGACAGCGGGTTGGCCACTTACCCACCCACAGCAGTGGGACGTATCAAGGGTTGCCATTGTTAAACAGTTTAGGAGTCTCCAATGCGGATTGGAGCAGCGTGGTGGACATAATTTTATTACTGGCTGTTGCCGGCGGGTTCGCCCGCGCGGATTTCGTTTTTTTAAATAACTAAGTAGCCTATGTACTTTCTCAAAGTCAGCTCTATCTCTGTACCAAATTTCATTAAAATCGGTTCAGTCGTTTGGACGTGAAAAGGTAACAGACAGACAGACAGACACAGTTACTTTCGCAGTTATAATATTATAAAGTGATAACCTTTTTTAAGGTATGTATATCATTATAAAATACCCCTTAATTTTCACACTTCCACCAACAACCCCCATTTCTTAATACCGGTATTAATATCTCCACTACTTTGAAGTTCGTCGGGACAGCTAGTATATTTATTTAATTCTAGTATATCACACACATATATATATATATATATATATATTTATTTATACATATATATATATATATATATATATATATATATATATATATATATTTATTTATGTAATGGAAGTGGCAAACAAGCATGCAGTTCACATTGAACCGGTGCGAGCTAGTATATTATTATATAAAATAGAGCGATTCAGTTTAAGTTCTTAAATTGCATAGTTTAAAGATTTCGGAAAGTAAGAAGAACCCGGGTACTGTTTTGATAGCAAAACCAAAACGATACCTACAGAAAATCTGTTGATTTAGAAATGGGCGAAATAAGTTCCAAATCGGACCAGTAGTTCCTGAGATTAGCGTTCAAACAAACAACCCTACGGCCTACGGCCCTGTTTTTTCAGACACAGAGGTATAACATCTTAGGCTTCAGAAGTGGTAACGCATCTGCATTTTGACCTTGGTCTTTGTGAGGGTGTCTATAGGCTTCAGTCATCACTTAACATCAATGTGAGCTGCATGCTTGTTTGCCACTACCATCACAAAAAAAACAAACAAACCAACTCTTCAGCTTTATAATGTTAGTATAGATTGATAGCAAATATTAAGTGCACTTACCATCAATGTGAACTGTATGCTTGTCACTTTCATGACAGTAAAACAACATTTAAGTAGTTCTGATACACTGTAACTATAAAAATTCCTTCATTTATGTGCCCCACTGAAACGTCGTGCTAGAATCGGTCTCCTCATTTTTTAAACGGACAACAGACGGACGCGTTTAAAAACTTAGAGATAGCATCTCGATCTATACCAACCCATAATAGGCTTTTTCTATCATATATCCTGTGGTTAAACATTTCTAATTACCTGTTAGGCTTGCAACAAAGTAGACCGACTAGCCGGGTACTGTATGAGGGAATGAAGTATGTTGATTACAGCTTGTTTAACATCGAGGGAAGATTGCTGACTCAGTTTTTTACATGCGAAATACTTTGAGTTCGATACAGCGCATCGGACTGTAATACGATATGTAATTAGACCAATTATCTTCGTATTTTACCTAATGGGTGGATCGATGCCGGAAAAATGTTTGATTTTATCGTTTGTAATTAAGGGTAAAGTATCAACTTAACAGCTGTGGGTCATTCAATGAAGTATAAGTTTTTGTTTCAACAGCAACAACAAATACTCTTTATTGCACACCAAAAGTACAAGTATACAAAAAAACACTTAAGAAATATGTGGTACCAAAGGGCGGCCTTATCGCTAAAAGAGCGATTTCTTCCAGGCAACCCAAAAATCTAAAGAAATACTTAAAATTAAACTGGCAGGGTGTGCTACACTAAGTACTGACAGTATGATAAAAATTAGCTAAAAATTGGAAACGACAGTGACCAATAGCAACTAAAAATACATAATAAAGAAAGAAATATATACACAACATTAAGAGAGAAAAATGGAAAGAAAAATTTGACTTCAGGCGAGGCTCGAACTCGCAACCTACTGGGAATCTAGTCCAGCCGCTCTTCCAATTGAGCTACTGAAGCCCTGCCCGATTTGTCAAATCTTTCCTTCACATCTATTGCATTGCTTTATGGTAGCAGTAGCGCCATCTATTACCAACTATGCTAGTTAGGCAACCGATATAATAGACTTTTCAGTTTATTGAATATCGTAAAGAAGTCGCTTTTACCCTTAATAATTGTTTTATATTATTTCGCATTAACACATGCTTGTGAAATATATTTCATTTTTAAAGAAAAATGGAAAGAAAAATTTGACTTCAGGCGAGGCTCGAACTCGCGACCTACTGGGAATCTAGTCCAGCAGGTCGCGAGTTCGAGCCTCGCCTGAAGTCAAATTTTTCTTTCCATTTTTCTTTAAAAATAAAATATATTTCACAAGCATGTGTTAATGCGAAATAATATAAAACAATTATTAAGGGTTCTTTAAAAATAAAAAATTTTCTTTCCATTTTTCTTTAAAAATAAAATATATTTCACAAGCATGTGTTAATGCGAAATAATATAAAACAATTATTAAGGGTTCTTTAAAAATAAAAATTTTTCTTTCCATTTTTCTTTAAAAATAAAATATATTTCACAAGCATGTGTTAATGCGAAATAATATAAAACAATTAAGAGAGAAGAAAGATAATGGGCCTTAACTTGACGTTTGAAAGTTTCAATAGTTTGAATTTGTCTAATAGTGTGGGGTGTTTGTCTAACAGAGAAGGATTTAAAGAAAAAACTACTACGATGTAAAGGGATATTTAAACGCAAAGCTAAAGAGGAACGAAGGGACCGGGATTGGGAAAGGTGTAAAAATTCAAAGATCTCATTTAAGTAAGTGGGGCTTTTAGGATTAAATAGCACTGAGTACAAAAGAGAAAGAATACGTGCATTCCGGCGAAATTGAATGGGCAGCCACTTGAGCCTATTGCGATACTCGGAGACGTGATCATATTTGCGAAGACCAAATATGAATCTAATGAATACATTTTGCAAGCGCTCAAGTTTATTAAGTTGGCATTGGGTCAAATCAAGTCACGTTTCACTCGTTGATTTAGGGAATGATATGACCTCAGAAGTGATGATCTGCCATTTAGGGTCATAGTTCAGTAGAGCCACCCGGCAGCCGACCAGCTCCCGACCGCTTCGAGCGGTCTGCGCTCATTACATCAACTCCGCTCCGTATCGACACCGGATTGCCTCGACCGCAAGCCATGACCGCGGGCGGCGCGCGGTACACGCGCGGACGACGAGTGGACCACTTGGTTACCACTAGCTTGTCTTGCGTTGACTTTGCATATCCAAGGCGCTATTTCCAAGTGGACCGCGCGCCATCCGCGAGTGGTCTGCAAGTGGTACACAAGTAACATCGCGTCGTTCACCCGTGGACGACGACAACAAGTGGTCGCCGTAAAGCAAGTGATTTACGGTGGCTGTAGTGCGCTTTAACCCTTTACGTGAATGTTTGGAATTTCTAATTCAAAAAACTTCTAAAACAGCGTTACAATTGCCAAATACATAGAAGAACATTTATACAGCCAAATAACATAGAAAATCCTCCTTTTTAAGTTGGTTTAAATAATCATAGTTAACCATTTACAGTATTAATAAAACTGCAACGCATTGTAATAATTTAATTGTAATAAGTATAACATTGGAATAATTTATTAATAAATAAATATAAGACTGTGCAATCACATTGTATATTGTCTCACAATATTAAAACTACCTATGTCCCCGAATCAAATAATTAAGCTGACCGTCATCAGTTCGAAGGCATTGTATAGTTCGAAGGTGTCCATGTGTGAGTATAAACGTCACGCGTGTTGTGAATGTTGTAATCTTCTGAGAGTCTGATTCCGGTCTGACTCTGAGTCACTGGGGGTCTACACTAATTCGCCGAAATAATTGAACGATTTTAATGACGAGACTATTTTATTCGGTGCGCATTGGTATTTTAAACGAATAAGTATTTGTTGATAAAAATACTTTTAAACGCTTAGCTACTTTAGTAGTAGGTAACTTTTAAGTGTGCTTACCGGTTGTTTAAATGGTGTAAACAAGTCATCAAAATGCTGTTTTTTTAAAACCTATTATTTAAAATTATAAATTACAAAACTTTATCGTTTTAAAATTGATGGAATAGGGAAGAGCTAATGTTTTCATCATAATATGGATTGTCAATCTTTCAATCCTTTACTTGTTGATGACCAAATGATTAAAACCTATATTTTAAGAATACGTATTACCTAAAATATGTTTCTATTTGCATCTTGTTATCTAGATAATTTAATTTAAAAAAAAACGTTTTTCGACATGTTACGGTGTTGATTAAGTATCATACATATTATTGCTGTTCAAATACGTTTGAAATTTCGAATATGCAATTAGAGAATAGGACCCCATTCAGAGATTCCGTCTTACAAACACCTTGACCTAACAACAAGATCTCAATAGATTTTTTGTTAACGTGAAAGTTCTTTCGTTATATTGCTAATAATTATGCAACACGGATTCGGATGTTTTGCGTCATTGTAATTATGCTAAATAGGACAGGCACAAACATTTGTGAGCTGCTTGGAACCACTGAAGTAAATTAAGGTACCGGTAAATTAATTGACCGAAAATATAAGATTTATTTTAATAAACCAGTAGTCCTTAACTTCCTTTGAAGCTTTGTGTGATTAGCAAAACTTTATTGATCATTAGATAAATACCTACATAATTAGAATTGTATGTACCTAACTTACGTCTTATTTTTAAAGAAGTGATAATTTGTTCAGTATAGTATTAACAAAATTCACCTGATAACGAAACAAGATTGACTGTTTTACATCTCTTAGTAGATTGCACAGCTTTCAGTAATGAAAAACAGAAATGTAAATTACCTAACTGTTTTAAGGAATGTTTAAATGAAGATAGATGTACAAGAACTTTAAGTTTTTAAAATTGGTTGATATGTACAAATTATTTTTTAAGAAATAATTATAGCTTTGCCGTGGTCGCTAATGACCTTAGATGTTAAAAAGCGACCTTAAATAAATAAATAATTAAAAAATAGAGTTATCACCGTTCGGTTAATTCGGTATGGTAATTATCGAGGTGTGATCACACGCCAACGTCACCTGTATCGACGCACAGCCAGCCACATAGAACGTTATGTAATCTCGATACCGCGAAAACGGCTTTACGAACTTGAACTGGTGGGCTGATTACGACAACTTTGGTCACCGAGGAGATTCCAATATCGGAAATCCTAGTATTGCCACGCAAAGTTCTTTCCCGAAGTTATAACGGTAAATATGTGTGAAACTCATTCATTCGTGATTTCTTTTCTGACTGTTGTTTTAAACAGATAACTTCAAAAATATTTTGTAATTTTGAAACTTTTTATGTTATGAAAGAAGCAAACCTTTGTTCATAGCCCAGGATGCTATTTTTGTATTTTCTCGAGCGCGTCACATTAAGTTTAGGAGATACCTTGCACCACTAAAGTTTGTATACAACATGTAACGGGAATAATGCACACTCTCAAATACCTCGATTACAAAATCGAGTTATAATCATAATACTTGGACTGAAATGACATGTTAATGTATTTAATATTTTTTGTTTAACAAAGAAGTTGTCCTCAATTTGTACGAAAAGCATGCACACCCTACACATTTTACCCTGCTGCACTACCTACGGCCGTACATAAAATACAAACCATACTGTCGCAATGTAATGTAGCGTAATATGCGCATCCCTGTTTGACACTCGCTAGTAATAAGATTAACGTTCATTATTTTATTTCATAAAATAATTATTTGTAAAAAAATGCACGTCTCAACGTATTCTAATGAACTTGTTGAGATTAGCATTTTATTATGGATGGATGTTAGTCTCATTTTCGTTTGTTTTGACTGTTCACCAAATGGGTGACCATAATTTCCTGAATTCTGATTAATTTTGGGATAAAATATAACCTAGGTTAAAAATTACTAAAATCGGTTCAGTCGTCGATTCTGAACAACCTAGTTTCGGGTTGTACATTAAATCCTGTTACACGTTGTATATAGAGCAGCGCCTAAAAGGTAGCCCTTAAGAAATTCAAAAGGTCGCTACAATCTTACTCATCTCCCGAATCGTCTGAATTTGGGATAGGAGCATTGTTTGGGCACATTTTACACCCTTTCAGAATATCTGACACACTCTTGAACCATGACGTTGATGCCGCGCCCTTTTCAAAAACATGATTCTTTTAAAAATGAAGGTGAATAATTACTCCAGAATATCAGATACTCCGAGAGGATATAAAGTGAACCCAATCAAAGCTCCCATCCAAAATTCTGACGATGCGAGGCAAGCTTGTGGTGGAAGCACTAAGGGTTCAGCCCTTTTTGGAAATCTTAGATTTGGTGGAGGCACTGAATCGGGTGCAAGGTATCTCCTATATCATAATCTGACGCACGGAGTAAATTAAAAAATCCGCTCTTGGGCTCCAAAACTTGTTAGCATTAATGGTAAGTAATTACTGAACCCTTTTTTAGGGGTGATCACACGCCAATGTCACCTATGTAGTCACACAGCCAGCCAGATACCTAGAACTTTATGCAATCTTGATACCGCGAAACCGGACTTCCGAACTTGAACTCGTGGACTGATTACGATAGCTTTGATCACCGAGGAGATTCCAATATCGGAAATTCTGGTATTGCTACACAAAGTTATTTTCCGAAGTTACGAGTATAACGGTAAATATGTGTAATACTCAAAGTCATTCGCGATTTCTCCTCTGACTATGATTTTATGAAGATGATATGTTCAAAAATATTTTGTGATCTTGAAATGTTATGAAATTTGCAAACTAACCTGTATTTTGTTAGGCTCGGAAAATATTATCCATTAATGTACCCGGATGAATCAGCCTACACACATCCAGATATTCTATTCTTAACATTGATAAAGATTTATTGTGATGAGTAGATAGTGTTAAAGATGATCTCCTTTATTCAAAGACACAACCCTTATCGCCTTACAATATTATCGTAAGAGTATCATAGTCAAAACATCAACATCGAAAAACACGGTCATTGCGCCCGTGGTACACCTACTAGTCGCCCTGGGTGAACCAGGGGTAAATTTTTTTGCCTATGATAGGTACACCTCTTGTGAGTTAGGTGTACCACGGGTAATTTTTACTTTCGGTGGTCCACCTGCTAGATAGTTCAACGGAATAAATTGCCCATGGTCCACCTAACAATTTTAAATTGTGAATAAAAGACTAGGTGACACAGATAGAAAAAACGTCCAACTTCAATTCCTTTCTGGTTTTACATTCAAAATTATGTTTTTAGCACTCGCCGGCCGCTGCTACGGCACTTTTTACATTACACTCAACTCATAAGAAAACATCTGATGATTCCCTTTAGTTCTAAAAAGTTGAGTATGTATTATACGCTAACACTGATACAGGTGGACCACGGGAAAAATATATATCTCTTGAAACACCTAGGTGAACTAAGGTGGACAACGGAAAGAAGTATAACTACTTCACCTTCACTTACCACACTTTGGTGGACCAGGGGTAATACCCTGGTACACTAAATTAATAATAGGTGTACCACGGGTAGAAAAATTTACCCTTAGTTCACCCAGGTGGACTAAGTAGGTGTACCACGGGAAATGACCCGAAAAACATTTTTAATACACAAAAATACTGGTGGTAGTTTCAGCGTAGGACTACTACCATTGCTAGACAGTAATCGAGCGCGTAGGCACCACCACATTACCTAATCTATCTGCCGCCAAGTGGTAGTGTTCAGCACTATCTTGTTCCAGTTAGATGGTGATGTATGGTCTCGTTTATAACTATCACAGAGACATAACAGCTAAGGTCTCGGGGGTGGCAACACATCTGCATTTTAACCTCTGGTTTTCCTATGTAGATCCTATTGAGTCTATAGGCTGCAGTCATCATTTAACATCCATGTGTGCTTGCATGTTTGCCACCTTCGTTACATAAAAAAATGGTTTCGTGTCGAATACACACACATACACACATTACACGTCTCAATATTTTTAGTAGTTAATACCGATTCGAGGCAGGTAAAATAGGTATACTTACCTATATTTATATAGATGATTTTGGAACATTTAGTTCTATCTTATTCTATTTAGAGTTATGCACTATAATTCTAGATAGTTAACTCAATTAATATTACAATGTTTATATCGTGTTAATTTAATTATATACCTACCAATAAAAAGTTCAATTTTACACCAATAAAGCACATGACACAGAAGCATGCAAAATTGGCAACGCCATTAGACCATTGTCCAGACATAACATCTTAACATCTCTGTCATATCCGTGACATTGAAGTGTACAAATTCCACACTTTAACGCCCACTCCGAACCGGAAAGAGGCGTATTGTTGATGCACAATTTATCAAACACAAAAAACCAATGATACGTCTATTGACACCGTTTCTAAATGAAATTTCACGGTGTCCAGTTGTTCGAACTGTGTGCGAGGACCCCAACATTGTCCACACTCCGTTTATACTGCCCGCCGGTGCACCAAACAATGTGACAATGAAACAGTGAAATTTTAAGGCAGTCGCACGCTAGTTTTTGTGGCAATACTTTACAGACCTCCTCAGAGCGGTTCGAAGATCACTACCGTTAAAACTGAAACAAAGGCCTAACTACCAAACTGCCCTGACGCTTGACAAAAGTCAATTTATTGCGTCATATATAATGTAGTGAAAGTCAAAAGCATTGTTTCTAATGTTCATGTTACTAACGGTAAACAAAACAAGTCGATGAGATATAAAGAAGCCGCTCTTGTACAGAAGTCGGCAATTTTACAGTCCCCCAATAAACAGTTTGCAAAAATTTTAATGGTCTTTTTATGTATTTCAAATTTTATGGGACTCGTAATAGCCGCAACGCGTTTTTAATTTAAAAACTGTTGTCTTGTATTGCGATTGCAAATTGTGTAAGTACTGTATAAGTACACCGTACCGAGTCGTTTTTTTTTCTAAATTCGTCATTAATTAACCTCCATCAACATCTAAGTTTAACGTGTTATCTTCACAAAAAATACTCTAGTTGCTTTGATTTTTGTAATATATATTTCTTTAATTGAAGCTTCCCAACTTCAATTATGGAAATATACAATAAAGTATTGACATTATAAAAACTGCCATTAGCAATTACCTTTATCAATTGCCATAAAAAACCTTTTTATTAAAAGAATATCATGTGGATTTCTTGATTTGTAGATTCAGCAACAACTTAAACCTGTATATAACATCGTCCCAAAGGTGGCGGTCTCTTAAAGCAAATATTTGAAATTGTAAAGTCGACGTACGAAAAAAGATTCACCTGACACCATTGTAGATTTTAATAAAGCGTTCACAGCGGGTAGCGTACTTCATTCATCGCTACAAAAACACTTTAATGTCGTTCTTCATAGTTTTATGAGCACCGTATCTTTCCAACTCTCATTGTGGACACGATCCTCTGAGCTTTCGAATGATTGAGTCATCATGACTAGCATTAACTAATTTCAAGTAGTTAAAACAGATTATATACACATCTCACTCATTAACACTTACAAAGTTACAATAGCATGTTTAATTGTTACGGTTTTTCAAGCTTATCGGCTTATTAGAGCTACACTTTACTTTTGATTTAAAAGTTCTGAGAATACATTATAGTATTTAAGTAATGACTTTCCTTGCAAAATTTTTAAATAAATTATTAAATTCCTGTTCCATCCATTATTGCAGTTAAAAATCACACAGACACATTATGCACAGGGAAAACGTTATTGGTATTTTTAACCGAGTTCAAAAAAACGAGAAGGTTCTCAATTCGGCCGGTATATATATATATATATTTTTATGTATGTACGCAAATTTTGCCGAGATTTCTGGACCACTTTACGTAATTCTTGTTTTGTTTGATGCGGAATAGTTTCGAATTGGTCCCATAAAAATTAGATTCAGATAGGCACATTAGCTTTTATTTTATGAGCATTTTTTGCTTACTTTCACCTCAAACTAAAGGAATAAGAATAGACGGCGAGTTGTCATACAGTACATTGAATCCACTGACGTCCTAGATAGTCCTAATGCGCATGACAACAAGTGACAATGACACATTTACTCATCGACGACACAACACAGCTTATTTACTCCTTCGTGGATAATTTTTTTTCATTGATTTCGTATAGTCGTGTAATTATTATTATTTTTTTTATGTAATGGTAGTGGTGAACAAGCATGCAGTTCACATTGATGTTAAGTGATGACTGCAGCCTATAGACACCCACACAAAGACCAAGGTCAAAATGCAGATGCGTTACCACTCCTGAGGCCTAAGGTCTTATGCCTCTGTGCCGGAAATTACAGGGCCGTACATTACCACCTGACCGGAACACGATAGTGTTGAACACTACCATTTAGCGGCAAGTATATTAGGTAATGCGGTGGTGCCTACGCCCACGAGCTCCGTCACTGGAGCTCTACCACCAGTACAGATGTTAGTAATAATTTTGTATCACACCTAAACAATTTAAATTAGGTATCTAATTGTCACGATGCTAAAAGACTCAGATTTTACAAATTTAACAGATGTGAACATTAATCTAATTGGCAATGCAGCAATAAACTAAAAAGTATTAAATAAATATAACTACGTTAAGAAAAACCGACTTCAAAACTGAAAAGTAAAAAAAAATAAAGATTTAATTGTGATTCTAAACTACCTATTATTTATATGTGCTATTTACTAATAGGTTTGAAGTCGGTGCCAAGCCAAAATCGCTAAAGTAGGCATTTCATTGTATTAAAACGTAACTTCACGCCTGTAATCCCCGAAGGGGTAGGCAGATGAGAAATGCACGAATTCAAGCATACATGCAAACACCTACGATTCGCCGGTTACGTTTTGTTCAGTGTATTAAGTTGCTCGTATTCATATTTAAGTGATTAAAATATATTTATGTGTTTAAGGCTTGGCACCGACTTCAAACCTATTAGTAAATAGCACATATAAATAATAGGTAGTATATCATCATCATCATCATCAACCATCGATAGTCCACTGCTGGACATAGGCCTTTCCCAATTTTCGCCACCACACTCGATCTTCGGCACACTCGAGCTCGGTAGTATATAATTACAATTAAATCTTTATTATTTCTTACTTTTCAGTTTTGAAGTCGGTTTTTCTTAACGTAGTTATATTAATACTTATAAAATTTTGTTATTTCGACCATGTTGACAAGTATAACCATACTCATTAGTAAATAATTGCATATGATTAGTTTAACCAGATACATCTATATTTAGTTTGAAATGATATCCACAGTTTGAAATACTTGAAACACAATTTGTGTGATTTGTGTTTTTAATAGGTGGTCCGGGCACATAACAAACTCCAAAAACCTATCCTCGGCAATCTAATTTGAGACCACACTATAGCAATAGTAGCCAGCTATTCCTGCAACCACTAGACTTCTAAGGCAGTCACTCATTAATTACTTGCATCACACTTTTTTTTCCCTTCCCTTTTATATAAATTAATTAATTACTTTCCGTTAATTCTGTTTTAACTCAGATGTATCTCATTTATGTTTATATTGTTGGTAATTGTTTTTATAACGACAATTTTCCTCGCATGTATGTTTCATAGGTTTAAAATCAATGATCAGAGATTAAAAATACCGTCATTCATTTCCGTTATTTGTTATCCTTATCCTAATGCTTATTGTTCGTGTTTACCATCATGTCATCTTGTAGTGACTCAACAGTGACATTAATTTTATTAATTATTTGTAATGTGTTTAACTAGCATACACACGGTTACCTCATTTGTCTTTATAACACGAAAGCATTCAGATTATTACAATATGTGTTTAGCGCAAGTAAATTTTTATTTCACTTCAATAGTCGCAATAAAAATAGTGAATTATTTTGTGTATCTTTACAATCAAATATTAATTACATTCAACAATATTCTTTCGCTATTTCAGAGGAGATTCTGTTAAAAAGATGATTAAATTTCTGAAGCAGTGAATCCCAATAAAGGTAGGTACGGTTTTATATATAACCTTGCTGTAGTGATTTAACCAGTGTGGTATTTAACTTTCATAATTTGTAACATTACAACGTGAGATACTATCAAAAGTAAATATATTTTTTGTTTATAGATGAAGTAGGTACTAACTACATTGGAAAACTAAATATCAATCCAAAATAAATGAATATTACGATAAATAATTAGGAATTTAGGAGTGAGTGATCCGCCATATTTCTGTGGCCGTTCCCTGCTATATATTGAATTGGTACACTATACCATTTTTAGCTTTTATTTAGCAGCAGGAACATATAGCATAATTAACTGAAAATAAACAAGTTGCTTGAAAAGTCATTAAATATTACTTAATTCAAATGGTTACAAAATAGTAAACGAGTGAATTCCTAATAGTTATGTTCCTGCTAGTTTTTAGAAAATGTTCGTAGCTTCTCAGTAAATCATTGGACTGTCTGCATAGCAGACGATCATTGACGTTAGATAATATCTGCGTTTTATTCGCTTAATGATTTATAACTGAAAAAAATTACTATCTAGCTTTGTCTTTACTGCATTTTTGGAAGTCTTCCTAGAACCATTTCGCTTAACCTTTCAATATTCTGAGGCATTTAGGTTTATAACTCACACGAATCGAAATTTATTTTCTAATTTAATATTTATCATTTTTTACATCAACCAAGCTGTTTAATTATGATCATTTTTAGTATTTACCGTAACCGTATTTTATGCATTTAGTTTACGATTTTACGATCAGCCGTTAAGTTAACGTTAGGTAAGGAACCTACACATAAGGTTGGGGAAAAAGTTTCTTCGCATTTTTTAAGATAATTCAAAACATTTTTTAATATAATTTATTTAAATTTAACTCAAGTATGTATGTACCATTTTGTTCGATAACCTTTTGCCATCTTGTAGGTAGGGACATGATCCCATTGCTATAAAAATTTTGGAACTTCTCATCAAAATACCGCGACAAGTGGATTTGGCAGTCCTCTCGTGATGTTAACCTAACATTGCATAAAGAATTCTGAAGAGACCGAAACAGGTGGAAATCTGAAGGTGCAAGGTCAGGACTATACGGCGGATGCATTAACACCTCCCAGCCAAACTCTTTTAATTTTTGCTGACTGGCTATAGATGTGTGAGGTCTAGCGTTATCATGATGAAACACCACACCCCTTCTGTTGATCAATTCCGGCCGCTTTCTCTCAACTTCTTGCTTTAATCTCATCAGTTGTTCGCAGTAGAGTTCAGAATCGATAGTCCTGCCTGGTGGTAATAGCTCATATTAAATAATGCCCTTCCAATCCCACCACACACACAATATCACCTTATTGCGAGTTAACTCGGGTTTCGTCACAGTCTGTGAAGCCTGACCGGCCTTTGACCACGACCTTTTTCGCACGTTCTTATCGTACGTGATCCACTTTTCATCACCAGTTATCAGCTTCTTCAAAATTGATTCGGTTTCATTACGTCGTAATAAAGAATTACAAATGAGTACACGGTTCATTAGGTGAGCTCGTGATGTACCCAAATATCGAGCTTTTTTTGTACCCAGCTTTTTTCAAATGCGCCAAAACTGTTTTGTGATCAATTCTCAGTTCTTCAGCTACGTCGTAACTACTGATATGTCGATCTTGCTCCACTTTTTTAAAAATGGGATCCATTTTATCCGTATTAGGGCGACCAGAGCGAGGTGCATCTTTGACATCAAAATTTCCGGATTGAAAAAGCTTGAACCACACAGACACTGCACTAGGTCCATAAACATCGCAAATTTTTTTCGTGGCTTGCGTTGCATTTTTACCTTTTTTGTAGTAAAATTTTAAAATGTATCGAATTTCTTCATTAGATTCACTCATCTTGACAGTACGAAAAACAAATGAAAATCACACATTTGCCTAATTTGAATTTGGAATTATGTTCTTTAAAATTTTAACTTTGAATGATACCAAAACCAGCCAGATACAAATACTACAGCCAAAGAGATTTTATTACAAGTTCATACATACTATAATGCGAAAAGACTTTTTCCCCTACCTATTATATTACCTAATGCAACGAATACATACATTAAGTTAATACTGCAATCTATAAATAAATATTAACATTGAAAAGTTGGTATCACTCCTGGATTTAATCTTTAAAACAGATTAGGGTCTGTACCTCTTTGCCGATTATGTATGAGGCCAAATTAAAAAGTTTAACTAAAGCACTTTCAATCATTATGTTAGCAAGTAGCAGTTACTAAAGAGTTCTTATTATTTATATGTACCTTCATCCGGAGTCTTCAATCTGTGATGAATGCTAAAATCTTGTGATGAATGCTGCTGTGCCTATGATGGTATATAGGTATATTTGAAGGTAAAGATGGTGATACGCCTCCGGTTAAATAAATGATAGCGCATATTATACAAAATTTTAGTTCTTATGTAGTGATAAGTTGCTCTTTGTTACTACTCAAGTAGGTACGGATTCAATTTTAATATAGAGGGCTTCTACTGTTAGTAGGAAAGATAATTATTCTTCATAGAAGGTACAAATATTATTAGTATCAGTGAATGTTTATTAGTTTCCGTAGAAAATATATGAAAGCTATTTTAATTTGTACATTTTTTTTTTCTGAACAAATCAATTTAATAATATGGGACTTGCCCATAGAAATTGAAATGAAATTGAAATATTCAAATGCACATTAGCAATATTTAATTGGAAATAATAATATATGATTCTAATAAAGGTCGATTGTTTTTCTTTCCATTTAAAGAAATAAGTCTGTCCAATTAGCACGTATGTTTTGAATTGCGTTAAAACACAATACAAGAATTATAATGCTGCAGGAATTTACCGTTAGCGTGAACAGATGAAGAGCAAATCCGTTTGCGGTTTCCCGCAAATAAAATAAATACGTACTTAGTTACGAATTTGTGTTATATTCTAACTTCTGTATCTATTCTGTTAACTTCTATACTTAAACATTTGAACAGGAGTTCCTTTCAAGAGGTAAGTAACCAATGAAGGATGTTTAGACATTCAACCTTTAATAGAGTAGGGAGTGAAGTTTACATGGCATTCTGGACTCTCATGATACTCAACTGGCACATTACCAACTTCCAGAAAGTGGAATTATCCCAATAGAACCAGAGATAAAGGATTTTACACTCTTATCTCTAATAGTCCCCGACCTGGGAATCGAGCCCAGGACCTCAGCATAGTAGTAGGTATTGGCTTGCTACCACAAGGTTACTGAGTCGGTTAAATATAATTTAATTTATACAATGTATTTTATGCTAACACACTATCATAACAAAATTATATTTTTATAAATATTATTTTGCTGACACTTATTCACGTAAGTAATCATAATAGATCAATATCTTTAATCGTTTTTTTTTTTTTTTTTTTTTTTAATTTTATGGTTCTATAATTGCGCTATTTCCGTGGAAATATAATTTTGTTAGCAAGCATTGTGGAAATCATGAATATTATATTACAGTATTTTAAATAGCTTTTGATTTTTTTTCAAATAAACAATTTTTTTTATTTTGCATCTATATAAGAGCCTCTGCTGCTAAGGAAAAAAGAAGTGTCTGAAATAAATGTGGTGAATTTAATGACGAATTGCGGTTTAATATACCGTGAAGTGAATATGAATAATTTTGAATGAGTGCGACCGGTGACAAGGGTTCTAACACGAAAATTAAACTATATGCATTCTAATCTTTTTTTTATTGTTCCGTGGTTGGGTAAATCCGGTAATAATGCAAGAAATTTACCAAGAAAATTCGATTTATTAGCATCGCCAAAATGAATCGTCATGAAACATCATCGCCTATGACAGTACAATTAAAGTGGTGACCATCAAATTTAGTACGAACTGATTTCCATACGAATCTGCTTATCATCATTTTAGTACGGGAATATCAAATCAGTTTTTTTGCAATTTTCTTGACTACCCGGCCGATTGATATGTGACCAATTGATCGGAGAGGTTGCGTTCGATCTTCGCTCTGGACAAATAGTAAGATATTTTCCTTTTGTTGGGTATGAATTTGTAACGAAAGTGACGGTTATAATTCCAAATTTTCTGTAAAATAACTACGAACCTAACCAATTTAAGTTGAATTAAAAATTTTTTGAATTTCGATTAAGTATTAGGGACGCTTAAGTTGTAGTTTAATCTGAAGTTGAGGATTAATCTCGATTTAGAACGATTAATAGAAGGCATCGGGACATGACGATGGAAGAGTTCTTTCACTGGAAGAGGATTCTTCCAGCGCAGTCCGTCAACCGAACAATGGCGGTTAAACAATTCCAAAAGGGCTGGTAGTAAAAATAACGACGCGTGATGGGCGGCAGCGTTCTGCAATAGAAACTACCGTTACCGATCGCCAATCTGCCTGCCAAGCGTGTCGATTGTAGCATAATATTCTCCCCTAATGAAGCGCAATACTGTTGTGGGCATCTTTGAAAGAAAGAAAAATATATATTTATTTGGACAGTAAAAAACAAAACAGAAAAAGGAAAAGATATAAGACAAAAAACAAGAATTTATACAAAAACAAAACTAAATTAATAAAATGGCCAAAAGAGTCCCCACCTCAGCATTGTGCCGGATTAATAATCCGGCGCTGGTATTATGTTGGGGCCTTATAGTGTGACACTACGGATGCCCAACTGCTGGCAATAAAATAAAATAATAAAAAAACAACAAAAAACAAAAAAAAAGAAGAAAAAAAACACTAAAGCAAGACATTAAAAATGTAGGTCTTTGGTGAAGGCTTTGTCCAGCAGTAAACATCTTTTGGCTGAGGTGATAATGAGACCGATTGAACTTCATCCTAAGGACACGTAAGTTAAATAAAACACCAGCAAACGAGGTTAAATTTAAAAAGTAGGTATGTAAGTCATATTCTATAAAATGTCACGTTATATTAGTCGGGCTCCGGTATTCTTGTAACTGAACTAAAAATAAGTCATACGTAGCGCCCGATAACTGTTCGAACTTGGAACTATAACCATATAAGGTAATGTAAATGTTATGTCACAAGCTCGGGCCATATAGTCTTGACAGTGTAACAACTTTTCGTGAAAATCTAGTGACGTATTGTGACGCACAGGGTAAAACACTCAATTGTTGACTCTTTTAGTCACTTATTTGACATTTTGAACGAGCGTTTGTAATCTTGAACTTTGCTCGAGAGTGTCAGAAGGTTTTTATCAGATGACACTATCAGAAATGTGTCGGGTATTTTACCAATGAACCTACCGACAACGTAGCTTAATCGATAAAGCAGGCAGACCTGAAGTAGTTTAAGAGCAAATTTCTTAATCGTGGCTTGCGCCAAAAGTGAACTGGCGAAAATAAAACAAAAGAGCTAATGTCATATTGTATTCTTCCCTACAACATATTATGCGAAGTAACTTCTTTAAAAGAATAATGACAAATTAGTTGGTAACAAGCAACTGTAACGCTATGTTGGCCGCCTAGCCAAGCTAGCTAGTATGCACACATTATTACACACATAATAATATAGAAGTGTCTGTTTCGTAAAATTCGTTACTTCAAAAATAAGTAAAGCCTGGCGGTCCTGGGATCTTAGATTATAAGAAAGAGAGAAAAAAAATATTTTTATTTCGAATAAATCTTTGCAGATACTTTCAAATCGTCATATAGTCTACATTATACGTATGGGTATATATAGGTATTAATATTATTGATATTCTAACTGTATTATTGGGACGGTACAAGTAGGTAAATAAGATTTCCTTTCAAGCATAATATGGTGACATTTAAGGTGGGATTTTACGAGTATTCCTACGTCGCGTATCTAATTAGTTTTTATTCGACCGATTAGTTCGGATTACTTGTGTAATTAAATGGATATGATTCAACCTTCTCCGTGATTTCTGTGTCAAAATACGGATGGTAGTTAATTATCCAAATCGATACATCAGATGATCCAGTTGGTCGGGCGGTGAGGGTCAACCGTTTGAAGCAAGGCTAACGGGTTCGATCACCGTGTCGGTGCAAATTTTTGTATGACCTATAGATATTAGTTTATGGTCTGGATGTTTGTATATATATTGTGTGTATACAACCACACTCACTACATAGGTTTATATATAGTGTGGGGATGGAGTATAATCGTATTTCATTTTTTATTTATTAAGATAAGATATCGTAGATAAGATAACTGCCTCAATAGCGTAGTGGTAACAAGTCACTACTACTGCGCTGGAGGTACAGGGTTCGATTCCTGGGTCGGGGACTAAAGAATAAAGGTTTAAAATCCTTTATATCTGGTTCTATTGGGATTTTTCAATTTTCTAGAAGTTTCCCAGTACCTCGGAGTTTGGCAATGTGCCCAGAGATGGCAACAGGTTCGCCACTTGTTACATGGGCCAAAAGTTTGAGAGCTTTTACTGGTGGTCGAGCGACTGGTCCAGTAACGGAGCTCGCAGCACCCGCTCGCATTACCCGCCGCTAAATGGTAGTGTTTCCCCTATTGACACACAGTACTTACTGTTGTGGGCTGTACTGTTGTCTATGGGGAAGTCTTTGTCCAGCAATGATCATCTTTCGCCTGGAGTGATGATATAGCTAATTATTCAGTCACGTTAGTGCATTATTTGTAATTTATTTTGTAATTTCCGGCACAGAGGTATAACACCTTAGGCCTCAGGAGTGGTAACGCATCTGAATTTTGGCCTTGGTCTTTGTGTGGATGTCTATAGGCTGCAGTCATCACTTAACATCAATGTGAAATGTATCATTGCATGTTTTGTCTTGTGTTGCATTGTTATGTCTGTTTGCCACTTCCATTACATTAAAAAAATATTTGTGTGGACACTCTTATTTGAAATTTGGTTGAGTTTTTGGATGACATGAAACTTCTTAGACAGTACCTCCGTAATTTCCAGCAAGAAGTTAAAACAGTGGCCTCCAAAGTGGCAATTTACCTGCCTTGAACCGTCCGATTTTGGAGTCACCTATCTATAAGTGTGAATAGCATCCTTATTTGTCACTTTCATACAATAAAAACAAGTAGTCAAAAAGTGTTGATAAAACTTATTACGGGCAGACAGCGTGTCGTCGAACAGCTTCGCATTACCTTTAGGGGAGAAAATATCGATATTTGACAATATCGAAAATGTTAACCGACAATATCGATATTCTGAAATTCAATATATTTTTAATAATGAAAATCGAAAGGTTCGCTGAGTCAAGTGTATAATTTTTGTTAAAAGATTTTACCAAATGAGTCAAACTTTCAGCCTTTGGGTGCTGTTTTACTGTTGTCATACTTGATTGTGAATACCTATGTTGAAACGCACGCATATGCATGCGATGATATTTCACCATTATTATGACTAATGAATTTTTATCTAAATGACAAACAAAATAAAATTATGAAATGTTGTAAATGTAAATAACTATTCTGACTCATACAAAAATATCAATATTTGTTTCCATTGATTTATTGATATTACCCTAGTTTGCACTAAAAATATTAAACATGATGATGTTTCGCATCTCGTGGCATAAAATATGTATTGCTATATGTCTTGTTAGTGCTTGCGTTCGCACTGCTGTCAAATCTATCATTATAGTGAAACATCTCGAGATTTGTTGTTATCTGTGTTTGCATTGACATAAAGCATGTCTTTTATTCATGTTCGTCCATAGATTTGTCTAAGTTGACGTTGACGATTGTCGCTATACAAATCACACAATTTGTCTAATTTAGAGTTTCTTAGAGACTTACTAATTTAGAGTTTCTTAGAGAACTTTCTACAGAGATTTTAACGTGTTTTTATGTGAATATTTCATCAATGCAAACTCACAGTTATATTATTAATTTTGTGAGCATATCGATATTTCAGTATCAATATTATCTAATTTCGATAGTTGCAACCCTAGTTACATAGCATAGGACACCTATGAAGAATTATCGCGCTATCAACAGGAAACCCCGATAGGCCAGGTGTTTGCTATGATGTACATTCACGGAACTAAAAACTGACGTAATGACCATCCGGTCGTATTTAGCAAATCATGCATATGCGAATTGGTCAACTAGGGCCCGTACATAAGTGGATACGTCATCGGATTTTTCACATTACCGCCTTTGCAATTGTTCCGATGGCTTAGTAGTAGCAGATCGCTATTAGTCTATTTCCGGGTGCGAGCCAGGGTTACAGAGTCCGGAGTTTGGAGTTAGGTAACGTACCCGGTGAATTTCAATAGACTCGAATCGTTAATTGTTACATGGAATTTAAAATTAAATAAGTATTGAATATTGGAAAAAAATTCAAAGCTTAATAAATTATGTAGAATGATATTTCTCGCGTGATAAAGTGTGATGATAGTGAGAGATAGTTCTAGTCTCTACCTAAGTGGTACATTTGTTAGCTGATCATTGCTGTTATTTACTTTGTCTACGCGTTGAAGCATTGATCACCGGTTACTGCAAGTCATTGTTACATAGATTATGAATCTCTCAGGCAAGTCATTCGTATATGATCTTCCAATAGAAAGCAGGCTAGGACAAATGCAGTAATAGTAGTTTTTCTAATACCCGTAGATGGTAAGGTATGGAAAATAAAAAGGTTGTCTAATATCCGAGATTGACGATTTCCTAATCTAAATCTATTATTAAAACCTCACTCGAAATTATTACACTAGCATGTCGTCCCGGCTTCGCGCGGATGCAATTGCAAGTTAGGTACCTATTTCAAACTGTGCAGCTGGGAAAATAACTTAATCAATATGTAATATTATTGCATGCATTTTACCATAGTATACAATGCGTAAAAGGAAAACCATCGATGGAAAACATTACTGAACCATTCATCATTAAAATATTTCCTTTCATAATTTGATAGTGTTAGTAAACTAGTTTGTATGTTGACGGAAAAATATTGCGGTTTGTAGGTATTTAGTAACATACGTTATGACTTATTTTTATTAATGCGCATATTTAAATCCATTGATTGACACATATTACATAAAGGCCAATATCCTCATAAATATTTATGTATGTAGTATTCTAATGTGATTATGGTTGAACTGATAATAAAGGTATGACTCTACATTTTCATAGAGATTTCTGTATGGTATCTGCTATACGTCAAATGGAGAAAACGAGGTTCCAAAAGAAATTATTTCAGGGAGCCTTATTTTCAGAACACCTTTAACTGGTGGTAGAGTTCCAGTGATGGAGCTCAGGCACTAGAGCTCTACCAACAGTTCCTAAATTAAGCGAAGATACAAAGAAAAACTCCCTAAGCATTAATCAGGTAGGTATATTGGAGAGTTCGGGTGGGCGGGAACTTCTAGCCACAGGTTGTTGTATCAGGGGTTGATGACAGGGGGTTGAACACTGCCACCCTTGGATTGAACCCTTGTGTACTCGGATCCCTGAGGAGTCGCGTTAAGTTTATACTTAGTTGCATATTGATAATATTATCATAGGTATGGAGTCTTCTAGATAATCATTAAATATATTAATATACCTTGCCAGTTACAAGAGAATACAATCCTTAAAACAAGTTTACCAGGAGATCAACAAAAAACGGCAATTAAGGATATATGTATATCAACCATGTACTTAACTACTTATGTGAATTTTGTATTACTTTCCTACAAAATTTAGATGCTTTTTCTATAATTATTTAGATAGCACATTGTAAGTTTCAGGTGTTCAAAGTATTTCAAACCCACTTAAAGGTCCCTCTACAAAATTTTATTGAATGATTCATCATTAGATTCAGATGAATCATCTGTAAATACCAGGATAGCAAGAATCAATAAAGATTGATCAATATTTTTTCATGGTGTTTCACGACTTTCCGTTATACGTAATTCATAATTATTTCACGGTGAAAGTAAATAAAGATCCACACTGTATTCTGAGTCAACTGAAATATTCAGTGAGTAACTATAAGTGTAGGTAGTCACGTTGTTATGAAATGAGTCAATCTATAATGAAATAACTGAAGAAATTTTACCCATGCAAAGCGGAGCGCGGCCTTGAGTGGAAATTAAATTATGATTGAATTCTTTATTGAATTCTCACAAATTTATTCAACTGAGTCACATCATTTGGTGGAATCCCGAAATGAAGATGCTCTTAAAAGGTCGTCCACGAACAATATGAAATCAATTGTCATATTTTACTGCTGCTCAAGAGGTTAAAATATTCGAAATGCCTTCTTTATATCATCTTATAGGTGCACTACTTATTTAAATCTGAACTAGTTGCTGCCTTATTTATAAGTGCTGTATTTCAATGATAATGCAAGACTTCGTTATATCCGGTACAGAAACAAAAGACCGAAATGTTATAAGTGAACATACATCTGCACTGAAATCTTTGGTTTTTTTAAAGATAGGTATGTCTAGATGTGCGTAACCTGTAGTAGGTATTCGCATACCATCAATGTGTGTAACGTCGCTTACCATAATGAAGTAGGTATATTGTGCTGATTTCATAACATAACATATTCAACACATAACATGAACTGGTGGTAGAGCTCCAGTGACGGAGCTCGCGGGCGTAGGCACCACCGCATTACCTAATATATTTGCCGCTAAATGGTAGTGTTCAGCACTATCGTGTTCCGGTCAGGTGGTAATGTACGGCCCTGTAATTTCCGGCACAGGGGCATAACACCTTAGGCCTCAGGAGTGGTAACGCATCTTCATTTTGACCTTGGTCTTTGTGTGGGTGTCAATAGGCTGCAGTCATCACTTAACATCAGTGTGAACTGCATGCTTGTTTGCCACCCTACGATCAGCGATTTTTTATATTTCAAATCTTCATGATATTTTTTAATCGCGAGATTTTGATAGATAATGATTAAAGTTACTTTATTTTCGTATAGTTCAATAATAATTTTTGGAGAAAATCAATTTCTACAACATGAAAAGAAAGAAATAGTTATCAAATTATTATTATTATTGAGCATTACGCTTGGGAATAAACGTAAAATCAAATGCCTGTCATGAATGCAATCGTTAATTGATACGATTATCTTTAATTGTAGTACTATAAATATTAATTCAAGCTCGTGGGCAACAATTGATTGTACGATAACGAGTATTCAGTTTGATTATATTATTTCAATGAGTTGTCATATGATTAGTCAGTATACTATATTTATAGGTTGATAAGAATTTATTTGAGTAGGTAACGTCATTATAAGCAGTGGGAAATTTTATTTTCGGTAACTGGGCATCATCCTTTTACCATATTTTAGCTTATACATATTTATATAGGCCGATTACTCTCTGAGGGTGCGGTCAAGACTCTAAAAATCGAAGTGCGTGTATGAAGAGTAGGTATGATGTATGTAGAAGAAGCATGGACCGGGTAATCTGGCGCTCTACAGTCTCTACCTACCCCGTAAGGGAATTAGAGTGAAGATATGAAGATACACACACACACACACACACGCACACACACATACACACACACACACATTTCTAATAATTTAGCAGAGATTTAGATTATTAATTTAGAGATTTCTAATAATTTATTTTTCAGTGTCTGAGTTCGTGAGCGTAGGCTTAAATGATAGTGTTGGAGCACTATTGAGTTCCGATTAGATGGTAATCTATGGCATAGTAGATCTTCAGATCATCAGATCTTCTTATCAGATCTTTATCACAGATCCTGACCTCAGAGGTAACAAACAATGCATCAGCATCCTGACCTTGCCTAACCTAACCTATTTGGAGATATCTTAGGGCTGCAGTCGGCACTTAACATACATGTGAACTGCATGTTTGTTTACTACCATCATTATATCAAAAAAAGACATTTATGAAAAAATATTGTAAATAATAATTATAATATTTTCATTGCAATAAAAAATAATCATTCGAAACACTATCCCACACAAAATTGCGAGTCCTCTAAATATCGCGCGAAAATGCCGATGCGCTACGAAATCCAACCCCTATCTACTCCGACCGGTGGGACCCTCGGCTACATAAAAGGTACTTGAAACTGGGTGGGATCGAGGCACCGGGGCCCGCCCTCTACACTCGGCGGCCTCCATTGGCCGGCGCCTAAGAACCGCAGCGGCTATTCGTCATCGCACTCCCCACACGCCATCACCACGTGCGTCTACACTTTATCTTTCGCGCCGTCACACCAATTCATTTAGTCGCTCACCCGGCACGACGCGTGCGACACCACGGCGTTTTGGGGATGTCAAACGTGATCGACTGTTATGGATTACACTAAGATACCGCACTTCGCGTTGCACCGACAGACCGGCACTGTGTTAATCAGACTGAAGATGGAGATCTCGGATATTTGCAGACCCCTCACCAACACCAGATCGGACTACGCCAAAGTTGTGCATAGGCCCACGAGTTGTGAACAATGTTCTAGGACTAGATTAAATAGCCAATACAGTGACTGTGATAGTGATATAGTGGATAAATGTCGACCTTACAGATCGAGTACGGCCAGAAGCAGTAAGCTATATTTTATTATTTTATTTCGAATTTAAATTAAAGTAGAACATCATAAAATTAAATAGTGAAGGATGATTATACTTATACTCGTATGATTGCAATTCCGAAGTTTGATTGAGGGTCGTCCCCGTGCTCAGGTGTGTTATCGCAACCATAAAAGCGCGTCAGTCTTAGTTTGCATTACATTATTTATACAACAAATATCCGGTGGTCCACAAGTTGCACTGATACCCAGTCTATCCTGATGACACTGTCATTGTCGGTATAATCTTGAATTGCACTACAATTTAATTACGAGCAAAAACCGAGTCAGGTCCTCTACAATGTTAAACACGGAGATCAGAACTCACTAACTGGGCTTAAACTGTAATTAAACTAGCGTACTGTTACCGGAATGACATATCTAACTAAATGTTTCTATCCTTTAAGAGTTGTACACAGTTATGTCCGCGCTCGGAGGGCTGTTTCGTAATAAGCACTATCGCTCAGTCGATCTCTATATAGGGCTATGAAATGATTTAAGTGTCGCACAAGAAAAAAATATACATGCGTCGGTCCTAGCGAGATCATGCCCGTTCATTTGGTTCTGCTATCTATTGATGTCTAAAATGTTTCTAGCTTTTTCGACGGCCTCTTAGCTAAGAAAATAAAGAGCTTTTTATCTCGCATGTAAAAAAATATGGTCAAGTATTATTAATTGATTTCCATTTTTAATCAAAATGTTTGTTATTGATTCGCATAGCTACCTAACAGACAACAGAAAAAATGAAATATTATTAAATAGAAGTAAAATTGATATATTGCTTCTAAAATAATAAGGTAGTAAAATAGTAAGTAGGTACCTAGGTATATTGTAACTATTGGGTAAATAAAATATAGATCGCTATCTTATTTAAGTATTTCTCTTTTTTTTTTCACAATAAATAAATCATTTAATTAATTTGCCCGATAATTATACCTATTCAAAACATTGCCCTATTTTTTTCAAATGCAAAGTGTTATCATAATTATTACAAATTAAAATATTTAAATTAAATTAACACAACTACACAAATTATGTATATAATATATTTTCAAATATATATAACTACCTACATCTACAGGTATAACAATTAAGTAACGAATTCTCTACATTATAATATTAAACCAGCCCAAGTCAATAAAAAAGTTAATTAACAACTAACCAAACCTTTGTCAACAATGCAAAATTTTAAGTACTGAATGTATTAACACAAATGTGCAATGTGTGTAACAAAAGGAAGACGATCCTTGTTGTGAGATTAAGGCTAATTTGTGGGTATGAAAAATGTTATTGTATTGTAATTATTTCAACCGCAACCTTATCTGAAAAACTATTAAATAACAATTTAATCGCGCGCAATACGCCAATCCTAGAAGATAAATAATATTAGTAAATACCTATATCATTTATTTTTCCCGGAAGTAATCGTAGTTGATACATTTCGCAAGGACTTATATATCCGTCTCTACATTTCGTTAATAAGGCTGTATTATTCCTTTCGACGCGAAAAACCCATTCAACATCCGGCAATCGAGAAAAAATCATAAACCCTAGATTAGGTTCGGTCCCGTGTGTGGAGTTATGTGCTAAGTTTTTTTTTATCCAATTAACCGGTAGAATGACTACAGTTGTGAGATTTTATGACCACATTTTAAAACACATACCTAACAGAAGTATTTATTTTTTATATAACAAATACGACTACGTCTTAAAATTATTAGAAGCAAGAAAACATCCCTTGATAGGGTAGAAAGAGATTCTGATAATAGGGATATGATTTTATGATACACTTCGCCAGTTCTTCGATGAAAATATCTGGTAATTCATTTTCGAAATGTACTTAAATTTATTACATACAGACAATTTAATTATTTTTTCTGGCTTGATGAGAATAAAGGCCAAAACTTCAAAAATAATCTTGGCGCAGAATTTTCGATAAAATGTGTTACCTAAATCCAGTTAAATAATATTATTCAGACATTTGACAAGGATGAACGAGCTTTCGTAGTCTTTTTGAAACAGTTTTCTTATTCTGAGTGACATATTTTAAATAACATTTTTTTATAGGTTAAATAAAAAAAATGTTTAAAAAAAGTAATCTAATACTAATTGGGTAATCTAATACGATACAATGAGTATTAGAATTACAATTGTATTAAAAATGTTATTTAAATATGTCACTTAGAAGAAGATAACTGTCACAAAAAGACTCTACTAAAGCTCGTTCATCCTTGTAAAATGTCTGAACAATATTATTTAACTAGATAGTTTAAATTGTGTTGTTAAGTGGGCAATTTGTGTAAAAAGTACAACTATTTGTGGTCTAGGATTCCTATGTGATACGGTGTAATAGCGTTTGCTCCCCGCTCGATTTCATGAACTATGTCCGCATCATTAGGGCTGCGATCCACTCCCTCATTAGCAACATTTTCACATAAAACACTGTTCATTTAAGCGAAGTAAGACCGAGCCGCGTCAATTATAAACAGTTATTTCAGTGAGATCGCAGAATCATAATGACAGTGTTTAGTTGTCACCCGTTTAAAAGATGTCGATGCCAGCTTTATGTGCGCTTTAATTTTTCTCTCTCCAATTAAACAGAAAAAGCTTCTCGTGCACCGCGCGATATAATTTTTCCATTTTATTCCCATTTAAAAAGTTATCAGAAGTTGTGTAATATCAGTGGTTACCTTATTAAGTTAAAACGCGATGGAAATTTGCGCTTATTTCGTTAATTTCAAGGCGGATGATGTCGATCGCCGACGGTCTTCGGCTATTACCATTTAGAGCGGTTTTCAGTTAATGAAGAGTGTATCACCGCGGATCGCGTCGGCGTGTGATATGCCGCACGCCGCCACACGCGTCTCCGCGCGATAATCGCTCTTATTATGCGCAGTCAAATTTTACGAGCGCATCGCTTGTTAGCCGCACACCAACAAAATAACGAACTCAATTAATCCTGCGGTTACCGTAATACCTTCTCTACGCGATGTCATGCGGATATTGGTCCTGTTAATGAGCAAACTTCATCCTTTACGATAACGCGCCGGGGAACGATCGCAAGCGGTATGAAAGCCATCGATAATTTGACGCACATAATTTTGTAACGAACTGCGAAGACGGTGCTCGCATTCAAATTTTTTTACGCGTTTATGTTCAGAATTTACATAATGATTGCGCAGGCGCCGACCATGTCCGTCGAACTGAGCGGCGTGAACTTTTCTCGGTTTTCGAACCGAAATTCTAGTTAGCGGGCGCGCGATTTCTTTTTAAAAAGGTTAACAAGGTGCTCTCGTTTGCTTCGTTTTTCGTGCCGCGCAGCCTCCTTTTGTGTACGGGCGAGCTGTTAAAAAATAAACGAATTCTTTGTTTCTCGGGTAGTCGGACCGACCTCCGACGCGGTCCCTACTTTTTTATACCCCCTTATAACCTGTGTATTACCTACGTGTAGGTATCTACGGTTTTTATGGTCTCCCGGTCAGATCTTCAATGGGCTAAGGAATTCAATCGAGTCTCCTTATTGTCCATTTATAGTTTTTTTTATAATGTTAGTAATTATCCCTCGGTTAACTCAGCTACTCTTTCAGTGAGATGGTGCCTTGGAAGAATTTCTTTTCGGTTTAATTGACTTCGATCGCAATTGCTGTTAATGGTCGATTTAATGTAGAATGAAAATTTCCTTTAGTAAATGTGTCTCGATTGCACTTCGTTATATTTTTTTTGTTTGGAAAAACGCGGGCATTGTGTTGGACAGTTTCGGTGCTTTCGGTATATTTTTTTAATATCGCACAGTGACTCCACGGATTTTACGAGCTGACCTGTTAGTTTTTTTTTTTTGGTTGAACTTTTGACGGCGGTCTCGCGGTTGCTTGCTTTTGACCGGCGCACTAATAAAATGTTATGATCGTGTGTTTAACGCGTGTTGTGTGTCGGGCCTTCTTTTTGACATGATTGTTATTACCCCGACCCCGCCTTTGCGGTCACCTTTTGTGTTCTGACTGTAACAACGTTGTTATCGTGTTAATTAAATGACGATACGATACACAATTCATTGGTAGAGCTTAGATTTATATACGCATTAAAATAATGTTGCTGTCGTGGTTTAGTTAAATGGTAGGGTCAGTACGAGTAGGTGTAGGTGTAGGTATTTTTTTTTTATATAATGGTAGTTCAAACAAGCATGCAGTTCACATTGATGTTAAGTGATGACTGCAGCCTATAGACACCCACATAAAGACCAAGGTCAAAATACAGATGCGTTACAACTCCTGAGGTCTAAGGTGATATGCCTCTGTGCCGGAAATTACAGGGCCGTACATTACCACCTGACCGGAACACGATAGTGCTGAACACTACCATTTAGCGGCAAGTATATTATGTAATGCGGTGGTGCCTACGCCCGCGAGCTCCGTCACTGGAGCTCTACCACCAGTGAAAACCAGGTACCTACATAATAATCTATACTATCTATACTATACTATAATATTACGAGTATAAGGCTGAAGAGTTTGTTATTTGCTTGAACGCCATAATCTCAGGAACTAATGATCCGATTTGAAAAAATATTTCAGTGTTAGATAGCCGATTTATCGATGAAGTACGTAACATTACGCTAAAAAGAATAGGAGAGGGCAGGTAACATAAAAACCGTGCGAAGCCGGAGAAGGCCGCTAGTATCTTATATCTGGAATAGCGTATATTTTTGTGAGTCACTGAAAAGGTGTCGTTTCATCCTGGACCCAGTTTTAGTACAGTAGTTGGGCGTCTGAACAAAGCTTTTAAGGATTACGGAAAAAAAAATTAACTTCAATAAAATTTTATGTTAATGTTAAAAAAAGATTTAAGATTAATTTAATTATTATTATAAGTACAATGCACGATTACCGGACTCAGGCTCCATACATTTTTAGGCAACTTTGCACAAATTTTGGACTGTTCGTGTCTCGAGACGAAACATATCGGCATCTCTCTCTATCTCGAGCGAGGGGCGTGATAATCGGGACGAGTTCACAATCTTAGTTAAATAATAAGCGGCGAAGCGCCCTATAACTATAATTTCCTTTTATTTGACCGCCGCTTTGCCCCTGGGCCAAGCGAAATCACCGTTTGCATCGCTAACGAGACGTGGGAGTAAAAAAATCTATTCTACTATTTTGTATCGACAAGACAGCTCTTAAACTTACCTACTATTGCTCAATCGCTGAATATTAAAAGCTTATATTTATGCTACTGTAGTATTAAAATCAGTACCTATAGTTCTATAAGTTTATTTTTTATGAGAAACTAGCTGTTGCTCGCGGCTTCGCCAACGTGGATGTCGTTTATAGCCTATGTAAGCCGTAAGTAGCCTATGTTCTTTCTCAAAGTCAACTCTATCTCTGTACCAAATTTCATTAAAATCGGTTCGGTCGTTTGGACGTGAAAAGGTAACCGACAGACAGACAGACTTTCACATTTATAATATTAGTAGGGAAGTAGGGATTAATAAAAGGCTTCTATAGACCTCTGAATCAATGAAAATTTTTTAGAAGACAAAACGTACTGGTTAGCATTGGTGGTAAGAGAATATTGCTGTCTATTGACGTCTGTATAAAAGTAGAGGTTCTTTGTAGATGTGTCTGTTATATCTAGGCCGTCGTCTGAAATCACGGTGCTGTATATTATTATCTAACCGCAACACAGTAGCGTTGAATATAACTAAATGATATTTCGAAGCAAACAGATTAGATAATGCGCTGGCGCTTAAAAAGGTTTGATGTCAATCCTACATAGATATAAACAACAGAAATATAAGTTTAAATGCCTCTGTCTTTTTTTATGTAATGGAAGTGGCAAACAAGCATGTTGTTCACATTAATGTTAAGTGATGACTGCAGCCTATAGACACTTATACAAAGACCAAGGTCAAAATGCAGATGCGTTACCACTCCTGAGGCCTAAGGTGTTATGCCTCTGTGCCGGAAATTACAGGGCCGTACATTTGGCGGCAAGTATATAGGTAATGTGGTGGTGCCTACGCCCGCGAGGTCCGTCACCACCAGTAAAAAAATAGTTTTTTCCTTGCCTTGGATTTACGTACGGAAAATATATTTCGAACCAACTGACTATTTTAGACGATTGACTATGTGACACCCTACAAAATAAGTAAATGTTTGCATATAGCTAATCATCGAAGTTTGTCTACGAGTGTTAATAGAGGAAAAACGACTTTATGAATGGAGGCTGCGCATGCGTGAACGTTTTCAACAAGTGATTAATTACGGTGTCACTGACCTCCGTAGACTACGCGGTTACCAAATATTATCAAAATGATAATTGATTACGCTCAATATTTGAGGTTACTCATTTTAACGTTATTTACTTTTTCAGTGTTTTGACTCAATCCGTGAATCATGTGTTTATGTCTGGTAGATGACTAAGGTTACAATACTTTACGCTATTCTGTAGTAACGTAGGTAGTTACGAGCTAAGTAGTTTACAGCTCTGAGTCGTGTTTTATGTGAAAACTGACAGCATTTACATTTTGCATAATATCTTTCATGCGTAGGTATGACATTTTACTATTATTTGTATTGTCTTTTTTTTCAAATTATTGATCCGCCAAGTCACGCGAAAACTATGATTTTTTTTTTCAATTATGTCTAGCCGCCGGCGGCTTTACGTTCGTTGAAGAGTTTTCATGTAGGTATGTTTTTCACCAAAGGATAGACAGTAGTTTTAGATTAGTCAGTTCAAATATTAAAATTACTGAGTTACTTGTCGTTTATTGTTTAAGTATCTTAAAATACGTAGGTACTAGTGATGTGATAAAATTTGTCTCATTCTTTTTCCTATTGAAAATTTTATGCATTGGGAAAACCGATTTCGGACTCGAAATAGCTCTTAAAATTAGTACACGCCAACCGTTATTACCTACATCATTCTTGGTCCATGTTTTTAATTTAGGAACGCTACAGTACCTATATGTCGATAATTCATAAACTTAAGATGATTTTGGGTTCTTACTCTTAAAGATTAAAGAGAAATTAATAGGCGAGCGACATGGATATTGGTTCGCCCGGTTGGCAGCCACCGTTAAATTTCGTACCGCATTAGTGATTCACATAGTTCCACCGAACAATTAGCAAAGGCTGTCCACCTCTGGGCCGCGATGTATTTATTCATCGGATGTTCATCGATTACCATAATCGATAGCATCGTGCCCATAGCATACGGAACAGCGGGCACTTGAGTTTTTTTTTTCATTGGAGAGATGCATCGGAAAGTAATAATTTAGCTGTTTACTGCTGTCCGTTTTCTGTAATGATGGTGGTAAACAAGCATGCAGTTCGCTTAGATGGTAAGTGACGACTGCATCCTAAAGATATCTGCATAAAAAACGGTGGTACCTTAGTTTGCAGATGCGTAGCAATACCCCTGAGTCATGTTGTTTTGCCTCTGAGATAGTTAATAGGCCCCGTACCGTACATTACCATCTAACCGGAATACTATATGTAGTGCTGAACACTAGTAGGTGACTGCCATATAACGGCAGATTGATTAGGTAATGCAATAGTACCTATGTCCTCGAGCTCCGACACTGGAACTCTACCACCAGTGAAAAGTAGTTAAATATCGAATTATCAATACAACTTGTATTGGCAATTCGATGTTCTTCATATATATCTATTATCTATTTGCTATGAATTGTTAACCAGTAGCTACGTACCTACTCGTACGTAGGTACGGGCTCAATGATATCACGAAATAATAAAACCTATTTGATTGGGTAAAAATCCGATTGATCCATTTTTGATTGTCCATTCAGATTTGATAACCTTTATCATTGGCGCCGCGCCGTAATGCGCCGAATTGTATTATTATAAAGTTCCCCTATTTTCTCTGTCTGTATGTATGCGCTAATCTCAGAAAGCTGAAATTTGAAATTGAAAACTTCTTTTTTATAAGTTGTGAACGGATTTGCCAGGGCGGCTAGTAGTTCATAAAGCAACATGGCCCACCGGTGGTCTGTCCGTGTTGCTTTTTGACTTAGTTACTTATTGTTTATCAGTTTTTTTTTTGACACGAAGTGGCAAACAAGCGTACCTACAGTTCTCATTGATGGTAAGTAATACTGTGCAGTCTATAAGCATCAACACCAAACTAGAGATAATAAATACGTTTACACTCACAGCCCCAAAGTAGGTATAAACCTGTGCCGTGGGTGCCGTTGTATACAAACAATACATCCATAAACACCCAGACCCAAAACAAATATCTGTAGGCCATACAAATAATTGTCCCAGTGCGGGGATAGAACCCGCGACCCTTCGAATCAAACGGTCATCTCATACCGCTGGACCCACCGGGTCGTCAAAGATTAAAATGTAGATGCGCCGCCACTCCAGAGGCCTGAGTTATTATATATCTCTGCCATTTATTACCACCTGACCGGAACACAATAGCGCAGAACACAATCATTTAGTGACACTTGTCGCTAATTAGATTAAATAATGCGGTGATGCCTACGTCCGCGAGCTTCGTTACCGGAGCTTTATCAACATTACGATAGTAGACTACGGAAGTTTATGATGTAATGTTTGTTATTGTCTCGTTTTACAATATCAGCAACCCAACATTTTCCCTGCACCATTAATTCATGACCATTTTGGCATCGGGTCGTGACGACCCCACCGCCCACTAGCGGAAGAATTTTCTTCTACATGAAGATAATTCTTCCACTAGTGCAGTCAGTCAACCGAACAATGGCGGTCAAGTCATTCCAATAGAGCGGTGTTAAATATAATAACCGCGGGATGGGCAGCAGTGCCCCCGGTAAAAACCGCCGCCATTGCGATCACCAATCCACATGCCAAGCGTGGCGATTATGGCATACTAGCTGCTGCCCGCGGCTCCGCCCCCGTGTACGCTTTTCGCGTAACCTGTGGAAACTCATCAAATCAACCTATGGCATCCCACAGGAACATTTTTCAGGATAAAAAGTATCATATAATCTAAGTCAGCTAATACCCTATCTGTATAACAAATTTCATCAAAATGCGTTCTGTAGTTTCGGCGTGATTGACGGACAAACATACAAACAAAAATAATTCACATTTATAATATTAGTGTCATCACCCCGTCATGGGGAGGCTTTGGTCCAGAAGGGACCATCTTTCGGCTGATATGATGATGATGAGTTGTATTCGTGGCCTAGTACCACAAAGGCGTTTCACACACGCGACTGCGCGTCGTCGCGGTAGGCAGTGAAGCGGATTTCATGTCGCTTGGCCTTTCTATTGAATACGTTGATACCGTTTACACTTCACCGCCAGACCGCGCGGACTAGTTTACTCACCTCCACCGCAATCCGCGGCGGCGCGCGGTTACGTGTGTAAATCACTTAAGCTACTGAGGCCTTACATTAAATTTGGATTTTTCTTCAGGATACGTCAACGTCTGTGCGGCTGTCTGCTTGGTGTTACTCGTCGGCGGTCTCTCACCACAATCTTCGGCTGCGCCGCACAAACGCAACATGGAACGTCAACGTAGGGCCGTCAGCGAAGATGAGGCGTTATGGGCATCCCCGTGTGACTATGACAATACCGTAAGTTGATAGAGAACTCAAAGGATCATGGGGAAATTTGTAAGCAAAAAAGGTATATGGTAAAATAGCTTTGAAATGTTATCTAGGGAACCTAAAGAATATTACTTAGTTTTTTTTTTATTCACCGGAATAAAATGTTTGAAATTAAAATTAAGTATGGAGGGTTTCTACTGTTAGTAGTAATGACTATTTTCATTCCAGGGTTGTCAAAATATTTTAAATACCAGGAAATATTCTTTATTTTCCCTAAATAATATTTCAAAGCTGTTTAACCATTTCCTTTTTTCTGAAAAAAACAATGTCTTCACTTGCCATATTCTTTGTTTTTTTGGTGCAATTACCTATACCTATATTTTTAAGGATTTTCGATTAGCAGATAACAGAGAGGGCCGGCATAATTTTCTTCAATAAATTAATCCTTAAAATCACACACTTTCAAAAGAATGTATGTAAAGTGTGTGAATTCGTTTTGTTCGTAAAAGAAATTAGTTAAGTTAATAAAATGGTAAAAGGCAATGTTTATTGCCAATGCCAAAGCCAAATAGACAAAAATGTCATGGTAACCTGCCTGAGTACAAAAATAACGTTTTTACAGAAAATCGAAATAGAATACAGTACAGAAAATTTATTTTTCTGTACTGTAAGATTGATTAGGAAAATTATGTTTGCCTATTGCCCATTTGTTGACAAAAGCATACTTCATCTGAGCTTTAGGATTCGCTATAAAAATGTTGCTACACACGTATTAATAGAGATTTTCTTTTGTTATTTCCAGTCAGCTCTAGAATACACTCCAGCTTTCGCGATAGCCGTCGCGTCGCAAGCAAAGAATGCTCGAGTTAAAACGGCGGCCTACAAGGATACATTTGTAAGTAAAAACATTACTTCAAAATCGATCTATTCGCTTTCATTGATGAATGAATCCAGCCGAGTGGCGAGACAATCGCAACGTAGTATTCTCGACCGCATCGATATGCCCGCCGCGTCGCTCTAAATGAACGGACGCTGTATGCGCCCGGCCAATACCAATAAAACTTTGAACTAAGGACATCGTCGCATACCTTTAGGGCTTAATGTGATTTTATCGATTTATGAATGAAAAAGTCTGTAGTAACGCACCTTCGTGTATCCAAGACGAGTCCAAAGGTCCCTGCACCCTGCCAATTGCAGTGCGCAAGATCCCGAAAAGTTTCGCAAGAAACCATCCACCATTAACGATTCTCTGCGTGCACGTTTTTAGAGCCGTTTTCTCACCGCGTTGGATGGCGTGGAAGAGAGATTGCATCGGCGCGGGCGCCGCCGGTTTCGCTTGTGTACGTCCGGCCGCGGCCGCTTCCTCCCTTTTAATTATAATTTCGCACTGCATTTATGTGACGCCCTGACGCCACATCAGCACATCGACTCTCGCTTTAATTTTCAACACATTGAACCCACCAATTACGTTCGCATAAAACATCGCCGTTAAGTATCGCGCTTGGTCTTCCTTATTACGGCGCAAACGCACGAATTTGCATTCGGCGCAGTCCGTCGTCGAACACGAATTATTGGAAGGGACAAGACAGTTCTGTCGTTCCAATCCTAGGAATATAATATTTCCGAATCGGAAGTAAGGTGGCCGATCGACGAGCAATAATGCGATGTCGCGCCGCGCCTCGCATCGTTTATGGATGAGCCTGCGTATGAGGGGTTATGGACGTGTGCGAGAGTCACGCGCGAGTACATTTCGGTGTTTGTGAGCAGCGTCGGCGCTTGATCGGCTGTCGAGCGATCGATGGATGAGTGGCGAAGGATTAGTTTCGTGTCAATTAGTCCGGTGGTGGAGCTATGTGTTCGCGTATGAGGTACGGTGGCATTTGTAATAGGCTCGCCGGTCGTAACGACGGCGACGTCCTGTCCTGGCCGCTGCCTCCCCATCGTAAAATGACATTATCGACGCACAGTAGCCGGAACGAAGTACAGGACGGTGGGCATACGCATCGAATACTGATTGCGCATTATTATTGCGCGACACACCTGCTTGACGATTTTTTTTCTGTCTCTCCCCTTAATGTCGGTCATTCGGTACTAATGTATCATATTTATTGCGATTTAGACGAAGCTCGCTGCCGATGAACCGCTACAAGGACGTTTGCGTTCGCGTAGCGCGTATCATTTGTAGGCTTTAAAAAAAATAGAACGAAATAAAAACACACGTAATACGAAAAGGAACCGTGTGATATATTAAATGCAATATCTAAATTACGTTGTCGTATCTGTCATCAAACCATTCCTTATTATAACTGGCTGGACTGTACCAAGAACGCAATAACAAATTCAACGAACTCTACCGGTACTGTGTGACTCTACACCGGCCACCGTGTGAATGTACCGGGCACTCGTGTTTTTAGACCACGCGCGCCGGCTTCAAATTATTATCTCACCGTCCGTGTTACACTGATAATCATCAAAAAGTTGCATTCTTCACATGAAAAAAAAATGCAACTCGATCAGGTGGCGCGATCGCCTTCGCCGTGTCGCTTATCGCGTGATTGTCGCTCGATATACTTATAAACATTGAATTATACATGACAGTACATATAATATGTACATACTTAGCGTGATAGCGTTGTTCACACGGGCGACAAGCTGTCTGCGACGTTGGATGCGTGTGCACGTGTGCCGTAAATACATCAATTGGCGCGTATGTGTGGGTGCATGTTTGTATGATAAGCTTCCGATGTTTCGTACTAGCCGTCCGGATGCTATGTCGTCGAATTTCTTCACTCAATGCCCACCCACGGATCTCGGTGATGCGAGTGCAGCCTTTCCTACTGCTTGTACATCAAAATGTATTTTTTTGTGAGAAAATAAATGCCTTGCGTTGGTTGTTAATGATAACTGGACATCGATGAAGGTGTTTGCCTCTTTGGCATTAATTTTTGGCGTTACTAATTAACCGTAGGCGTAGGCTATCTTTCAATCGGGATAGATTAGATAATGTATTATTTATGTTATTGTGATAGTTAGTTTTAAGTAGGCTCTGCCTACCTTTCCTTTTTATAACCGATTTTCCTTTCCGTTTTTTTATAGTCGACTTTCAAAAGTTTTGGTATGTATGTATGTATGTATCTTCACGCCAGGTCCCTAACGGGGTAGGCAGAGAGTGTAGAGCGCCAGATATCCCGGTTCTGACAAACCTCTCGTGCCTCGTCGCCTTTCTTTGACATTGGTAGTGCCTCATTATTTAAATTCAATGTTCTAACTGTAAAAAAAACTTTTCTTTTACATTTTCAATTCTTTTTATTTCTTGTTTTTTCAACTAAGAAAACTATAAAACATTAACTTATTTTTTTTTTTGATCAAACAAGACCTCTGCAAGTTATGCATGAGTCGGATTTACGAAATGTAGGCAGTTTCGGGTATGGTGTGTCATGACCGGACGCGCACCTGTGTTTAGCACTCGTACTAGCACATTCCATCTCAACCGAATGTGATTACTGGAGCATTCTTCTCAACTGTTGGTACATCCATGTTTACAAATTGTTATGATACGATCTTTGACTATGATATTTAACGACATTGTCATTTATAGCTCGTAAATCTATAACTATACTAGTATTATAAATCTGAAGAGTTTGGTTGTACGCGCAGATATAATGAACTACTGGTTCGAATTGAACAAATATTTTTGTGTTGGATAGTCCATTTATCGAAAAAGGATTTAGGTTATGTGTCATCTTGTAATAATATGTATTAGGTATTTAATAATATTAATAATTTTGAGTTCGTAAGTTTGTTTATTTGAACGAGCTGCTACCAAAAACTGCCGAAAATTTCGATTTGAAAAAATAAACTGTGTGGGATAGTCCATTTGTAGATAAAGGCTTTCAGCTATATAGGCCATAGGAGTAGAGCAGCGGTAATGATTAAAGTGAACGGATCTACGCTCAAACAGTAGGTACGAGTATGATATAATGATCCTACAGGAACGTAACCTCGTGCCTCAATTGCCCGAAGGGATAGGTAGAGGTAAATAAATACTATATTTAAACATACATACAAACACCCACCATTGGCTGGTTACGTTTTGTCCCATGTAACGATGTGGCGAGCCTCATGACATCTCCGGATACATGACAAATTCCCAAGGCTGGGAATTCTTCAGAAAATGAAAAAATGCAAATACGTAGCAGTATTCTACGACTTGGGTTTTCGAACCCAGTAGCAATGATGGTTACAGAAAAACAATTAAAACGCAGGTGAACGGCTAGTTGCCATATAAATTTTATCTTTTGTAAGAATAAATATTGTCTAACATGATTTCAATGGAGTGTTTCACCGATCGGTTTCGATGAAACGACTATTTTACGTTAACTATCCGCACTTAATTACGTGTATTGTTAAATAACAATATTGCCACCGTAATCGTCCATCGGTTAAGGGACATTCGATTTCTATCAAATCAACTGCATCTGCTTGCGACTGTCCATCGCATACGCCGCGTTTTCATCTTTATTTCTCAAAAGTTAGAGTCGATTTTAAAATGTCCGCCGTGGGTCACGTATGTACTGGGCGTAGTGTCAAATTTTAATGTGGAAACGGTTTTATTACGTGACATGACGGCAGTAGCCGCGGTCGGACCTCCGGTTTCGATCTCATCTTTCACACGACCTTGGCTGACCCGTAATATTGTCCGCCGATCGTGCATGGCACATTTGTGACAATGTCAATATTAGTGTCGCGAAATGATTGTCTTAATCGTTTGTCTACTGATCTACCAAAAAGTTATTGTGGTGTAGAGTAATTCTCATAGTCTGGACTCTGGTTAGCAGGCTTAATTTTCCCGTCAAGGGTGCAGATCACTGCATTATTGTCTCAGTTAGATGGTAATGTATTGCTCCGTACTTACTCGTACTATCACAGAGGCAAAACAACAAAGGTGTGACTTGGATTTTTTTTGTAGACGTTTATAGGCTGAAGTGTTCACTTACCATACATGTGAACTACCTACATGCTTGTTGTTTTATGTAACGGAGATGACAAACAAGCATGCAGTTCACATGGATGTTATGACTGCAGCCTATAGACATCTACAAAAAAGCCAGAAGATAAAATGCAGATGGGTCGCCACCTCTGAGACCTAAAGTGCTACGTCTCTGTGATACGGGGCCACACAATCGTTTGCCATAATTAGGTACATAATTACAGAAATTATTTTTTAGAAAAAAACTTACCATAGTTAACAGAGTAATGGCAAACACAGACGAAAATGGTACGCCACCTTGGTGATCACTGCGAGACTCTGCACTCCGACCTTATTTATACCGACTTCAATAGAGGAAGCTGGCGCGAGTTCATCTTCCGTTCAATCGTCTTATTCCATGAAAGTCAATCAACGCAACGTATCTACTAAGTAGTCAGTAGTTAATCTATTTTTATCATTCAAAGAAATCAACGGGACCCGTGGCGTGACATCGCTGATTCATACGTTGTATGTCTACCATAGATTTGGATGCAGTGCGGACAGACGTTTTTGTCCCATATTTTTGCCTATTTTTATAGCTGTTTTTGTCTATGCTCACTATAATGACGCGCGAGTAAATGTTGTAATTAGTATGGTGTCGGTTTCTGTGGCATTTTGACCCCTGTTTTTGCGCAGAAGTCTGTTGGTAGAGTTCCGGTTGTAATCCAGGGCGTAGACAACACTGCATTACTTAATATTTCTGTCGCCATATTAAAGTGTTTAGTATTTTGTGTTCCTATTAGAGAGTTCCTTCATTATTATGACAGAAGCAAAACAACTTTGGCCTCAAGAGTGGCAATAGGTACATCTGCATTGAGACCTCTAGTTTTTGTATAGATATTTATAGCACTTACCATCAATGTGAACTGCAAATTTGCTTGTTACATTTTTTTTAAAAAAGCCGTAAGCTTGTCTTTTTACTGGTGATAGAGTTCCACTGCATTACATTATTGACGATCCGGTTAGTCCAGCGGTGCGAAACCACCGTTTGGTTTGATTCGAAGGGTCGCGGGTTCGATCCCCGCACCGGAACAAATATTTGTATGGCCTACAGATATTTGCTTCCGGTCTGGGTATTTGTGTATGTGTTGTATGTGTACAACGGCATCCACGACACAGATTTTTGTAATACCTAATGTGGAGCTGTGAGTGTAAGCGTATTTTTTTAATCTATCTGCCAAATAGTAGTTTTCATCACTATGTTCCCGGAACAGATGGAAAGGTTTGGCAATGGATGGCAACGCATCTGCATTTCGATCTTTAGTTCTTGTGTAAATATCTAGAGGGTACAGTATTAACTTATCATCCATACGAACTGCATAGTCGCCTTCATTTAATAAAATAGTAAAATTCAATATATTTGATTTACGGTTCTGTAATTTCCGGCACAGAGGCATAACACCTAATGCCTCAGCGGCTAATGAGTGGCAGCGCATCTGCATTTTGACCTCTGATCATTGTATAAGTGTCTATAGGCTGCAGTCATCACTTAACATTAATGTGAACTGCAAGCTTGTTTGCCACTATTAATACATAAAAAAAAATTGAGTTAATTAATAATAATAAAAATATTTCCTTGTTCTAGGCGTGGAAGCTTCATACCTACGAGTCTTTTGATAAGCTGCTTCTCGATTGGAGCAGTACCGACTGGCTCCGAAACTTCACCTGGTTTCGTGAAGAAGGTCTACCGAAGGAAAAAGTCCTCAACCAAAGGATGCCTAAGAAATATTTGAGTGATTTAATGGTGAGCTTTTCTTTTCCATACTTTTTTTCATAAATATGTACCGCTTTGATAATTTTTGTTAGATATGTATACTATGAATTGCGAAACCAAATCTATGGTCATTAAAAACATTTTACAATAGGGTATTTGAAAATGTGTTTTTTTTTTAATCCGTAGTCCGAAAATAACATGGAAATAAAAAGTATAAAAATTAAAAAAAATTAAAAAGAAAATTTTGTAAAACATAAATTATTATTTTTGTAGAAGAGGTATAAAAATAAAAAAAAAAATTGGTAAAAGTAATAATAGTATTAGTTCCTTGTACAAATCTTAAAAACTTTTACTAAGCATACTATTTACAAAAACGCAAGATAAACGAAGATATTTTAAGATTTCTTGAATTGATTTCGTAAGTCTATACAAGCATCAAGCATGTGACGTCACAAGCCTGTAAAATTTTGTATGAGCCATTTGAGATCATTTAATAACTTGCAACTTTCGAAGGGTGATATCTCAAAAACTATTAGTTTTAAACTGGTTCCAATGACGATATTTAGTAACATAATAATATATTAAACTTTTTGAAATCTCAATAAAAATATATAAGTCAAATACCCTATTACGAAACCAAATCTAAGCTCATTAATAACATTTTACAATTATCGGGCATCGCAATTAAAACGTTTCATTTCGATCTTACTCAAACAAGTTATCGTAGGCTCTTGCAACTTACATTGAATACTCGTTTCTTTTAGATAATGACGGTTACTTAACCGATACGTTTTTATTGTTTTATTAAATCGAAGGGCAGTGAATTCGCTGATGCCAAAAACGTGCATCCGTATGAGTTTTTCAATCGGTTTCAAAGAATCGACGGTGGCACTCATTGTTGTCGGCCGACTATCGTTTACGTGAGAACACAATGGTTTCGCAATGTGGACGTTTAATCGGTCTTGTAATCGATGAACTTAAATCTATATTGATTATTTGTCAATTGATTCGTAATCATTATGTTAGGGCAGAGGCTGTGATGAAATCAACATTTTTTCTAAGTTAAAAAACGTAACTTCTCATCGGTTTCCGCTGAGTTAAAATTCACGCATTCAAGCATACCTATACCTATGCAAACATCCACGATTCGTTAGTTATGTTTTTACCCCATCACATAGCTGGTAAGTCTATTGACAACACTACACATTACCAATCTTCGAGGGCACTGGTAAACTTTATAAAAATGGAAAGATCCCAAAATCATTTAGCCTCGACGAATCATTTGACCTGCTACTACAAAAAAATTAGGAAAACTCGTTTTTTTTTTCAGTTGTTTTATACATTCTTTTTATTGTTAACAGGAGAAAATAGACGACGTGCTGCCGTCTATGTACAAAGGCCTGCAGATGATTGTTGCTAGTCTAAAATCTATCAGTAAAGACGGGCTCAATACTGATAATGCGTCCACCAGTATGAAGAGTGACATCATTCAGAGCATGCACGATGTACGCGCAGTACTTTGTCTCTTTTATGTGAGTATCTTACACACTTTTTTTTTCATGTCATGAAGTGGGAACAAGCATACAATTTACATTGATGAAACCAGAGATTTCATCAATGTAGATGCGTTGCCGCTCCTGAGGGTTAAGGCGTTATGCCTCTGTGCCAAAAATTACAGGGCCATGCCATCGTATTACCACCTGATCGGAACACGATAGTGCTGAACACTACCGTTTAGCGGCAAGTAGATTAGGTAATGGGGTGGCGCCTAGGCCCGCGAGCTCCGTCATTGAAGCTGTACCAGTAAAATTTGTTAATAGATTATCATCTTTATTCAATTTAAACGCCTGAACTTCTATTTCGCTGTTATTAATCTGTGGTTTATGTATGATATTGATAACATCAAATATATGTTCTTGTACACTGGTTGGAGTTGATTGAAGTCAGATTTGTAAATAAGTGTTTTCTTTACAAAATGCAACATTCTGATAACTAAATTCCCAATCAGAAATAATAATATTTTATTATTATTATAGAAATAATAATATTTTATTATTATTATAGAAATAATAATATTTTATTATTATTATAGAAATAATAATATTATTTCTGATAACTACATTCTCAATCAGAAATAATAATTATTACTTCTGATTGAGAATTTAGGGCAAGACCGTCCAAATTTGCTAGCAATGTTTAAAGACAGACGGCTATTGAGTGCTATTGACATTCATTTAATTAGGCAAATTAACAAACTCCTGAAAATTTTGTCAAAAGAAAAATTCTCAAAAATCTATCAATGAGGTACTATAAATTGCTAAATCATATTTTTTGTTTACAGGATTTAATGCGTTCGCGCAAGTTGGAGATACCGGTGCTGAAGATTTCAGAGGTGCCGGACATCAAGACCGTGGACAAGTTATCGTATGCCCTGCTGGTGTACAGGGATACCCTCAACTATTTGGAGTACTTGGAACAAGTGTGCCAAGAATTGTCCGACATGGGTTCCAATAAAGCTGATTGAGGCGTCCACTTCGGTTGTGTTAACTAAAAATGTTAAGACCGCTAATATTTTTGCGGATCAACTGCCCTTTACCCAAAAAGACTTTGGGTCATCTACTTAATCGATGGTGCTTTTTATTACAACTAAGATGCAACCTCAGCAGTTGCTGTAGAAAATGCTCCAATATGTTTCACGTTAGCCCAATACAACGAATCTCCTTGTAGTCGAATCGAACTTAAATTTGGCTGTTGTGTGTGTAGAAAATGTCTTTTGCCATTACATTGCCATTTTGGTCTATAGTGAATTAGTTCCTTTTATATATACATATATATTTTTGTAAATAGTAACGAATTTAAAATGTATTATTTATTTTTTAACTGGCAGTTTAACATTCAAAATTTTCCGATATCCTAGTCAAGGTCTTAACTTATTTATTATTTGCTTGTATTCACTTAGGTTCAATTTCTTTGTTAATGGTTTTATTTGTATTTTTTAGATTTCTAGTATTAATCTCCATTCCACCAAACCTGAATGATTGTCTGTCGATATTAGATAAATTATTTAGTTGATTGTCTTGTCGTTTGAAATGCTGGATCATGACGATATTGTTTTAACTGATAGCAATTATTATTGTTCGCTGGGGTCCTACTCGTTTGTGACTGATGCAGTTGTGACGGCGGGCAGGTTATTTTAATTGTACATTTTAATTCCTAGTTTCATTAGCATTATTTGATTCTTTGTTAACTATTTATATTATTACAAAAATCCAAGTATGACTAGCTTTAATAGAGCTGTTAATTATATTATTGTAAAGTACAGAGCCAGTGTATTTATGACTTAATCATTATTTGTATAGTTCAAATAGTATTTATAAATGCACAAACATAATAGCAATGTTTGTGAAATTAAATTATTATTACATTTTTTTGGTTTTGTATTTTCATTAAAAACCCCTTTCAGTATATAACACTTCACTTATCATTACATACAAAAGAAATAATTCGATCGTGATAACGTTCAACTTGACCTATTTTCTTTATTTAACAATGCTCATGAATCAAGTAATTGATTCTCATTATCTTAATAAGGCGCGGTGCCTTATTAAGATAATGAGAATAATATCTTACGGGATTCCGATGCCTACCGAATATGCCTTATTCATTTTTACACAGGAGTATTTTTCCTCTGATGGGAATTCTGTAAGACATAATGAAGTCTAAATTCTACAAGTTGTAACTTGCAATTTCTATGACATGATGCGTCAAGATGTATTCGAGGTATTCGTGTATTTCCTATGGTGAAACATGATAGATTAGAACAGACCGGTGCGTATGCATTAGCGACAAGTAATGCGCGCCTTTTTTAAGTAAAAAGGAAGGCAAACGAGACACTCGATGGAAAGTGGTCAACGTCGCATATGGTCATTGCTATGGCAATAAAGACGTATTCGTTTTTATGTAAATAGGCTAATAACAGACTGCCGATAATTTACTTTACATCAGCTGAGCTATAATTAAAATAAAACTTTTACTTGTGCACGGATTTGTCTCGTGTTTATTAAAAAAAAAGTTTTTTTTTTTAATTATTCCAACGTTAATATCATCACGATCAAACGGTCGGGTTGTTTTATAAAAATAAATTACAGTATACGCGAGACAAGTTTGTAAAAAATGTTTTTTTTTTATGTAACTAAGGTGGCAAATAAGCATGTAGTTGACATGGATTTTAAATGATGACTACAGCCATTAACACAAATACCAGTGGTCAAAATGTAGATGCGTTGACACCCCTGTGTTGTTATACTAACGCTTATTTTGGTCTCTTTTACACAGACATCAATCTGTGATGTGTATTTACACGTGCACCTGTGTGCGTAGCACGTACAAAATACCAACCGTCGCCCATAAGAGGGGAGGAGGTTGGGTGATGCGGGGAAATCGGGCGTGACGTTGAAGTGTCCATTTTATACGTTGTATTATTACATATTCTCTGACATTGCTATATAACCGGAACATGATAGTGCTGAACACCATCATTTGGCGGCAGATAGATAAAGTAATGCGGAGGTGCCTACGCTCTCGAGCTCCAACACTGGCACTCAACCACCAGCCCAATAAAAATAGTTACAGTATTCAACACGAAAAATTGCACATCGACCTCAGGAACGGGACTTCGGCTTCTTTCGGGTTTGTAGAGCGTTATCTCTTTCGCACCTGACTTATATAACATTTGTCGACCATTTTGATCAAGATTTGACCGATACGGGACTATTAATGCTTACGTAGGCATTGTGCAGCAGAGATAACGCTCTACAAAGTCGAAACTAGCCGATTGTCTCTTTCGTGGGCTCGATTTGTAATATTGATTGTTTTGTACTGTAAATAGTTTCATTTCAATGAGTGTATGTATGTATCTTCACGCCAGGTCCCTAACGGGGTAGGCAGAGATGGTAAAGCGCCAGATATCTCGGTCCTGACATCTCGTGCCTCATCTAACTTCATCATTCTCATCATATAAATGAGTGTTGGTCGCGAAAACCAAAGAACACATCACCAGCGATAATGTCAGTCTGAACGGTTCCCAGGGCTGCGTCGTGAAACAATTCTCTATCTTTACACAATAAATTCACAAAGCCACGCGTATTTGCATTGGTGACTCGGTCGCCCTGACGAATTAGAGCGGCCGACGATGGGACCTGAAAAATAAAAAAAAACACAACATTCCTGTCCATCGACAAGTCATGTCTTTGACACCGTTGATTAAGATCGAAAATCGCTTGTCCATTGAATAATCTTGATAGTTATGCTTCTGCAAGTTGCGATCAAAAGGGCAGCCGCCATGTTTGTTTAATATGTTAGTGGCAGCGGGTTGTCGCCGGGAGTCCTCTAGGTGTTAAGTTTGGTTAGAGATTAGTTTCGTACAATAAAAAAGTATTTCGAACTTCTCAGTGGGCTTGGAGACGCTGCTCATATATTAACGCTGTGGGTATTTCAATGCAAATAGCAAACAAGCATGTATTACTCATTGATAACTTGATAACCTGTAAATACTGCCTATAATCACTATAGCCAAAAGCTGGGTGGTGTCAAAAAAGAAAGAAAGAAATATTTATTTGACACAACAGCAAGACCTACTTAAAACAGACAAAACGTTTCTAACAATAAACAAAGAAAATACAACACAATTTCTAAAATTATTAGGTGCTTACCTACATGTAATATGTCACGCACATCTCTTCCCCTCACACACTCACCTCACGGCTGCGTCAAAAAGGTGTCCTGTTCAGCAAATCTCAGGTAACTTTATATACGAGGTACCTACCTGAGGGTGGTTTTCAACAGGGACCTTAGCGAGAGTGAACCACGGATATCAAATGAAAAGCGTGCAGTTCACATTGATGGTAAGTGAAAACTGCAGCCTATAGGTAGACATTTATACAAAAACCGATGGTCACAGCGCAGATACGTTTCCACCCATGAGGCTTAAATTGGTTTGCCCCTGTGATATGGGGCTATACATTACTATCCAATTGGAACACGATAGTGCTTATATAACGCGGTGGTGCCTACGTACTCGAGCTGGAACTCTACCACCAGTAATAACTAAGGGTGCATTTTTACAGGTCTGTGCATAAATTGCAGCCCATCCAACTGGAGTTCTATATTGCTAAATTTGCGGCAACTGTGAACGGACAATTTGAAGACAAAAAGGGGGGGGGAAAGGGGACCATCGCAAATACAGATTTTAGGAAGGTCATTGTCTTGCTTGTGTATCGTTTTGATAATTAAATAAATTATGAATAGTTTACCAAATATCTATGTACCCGTGATCCTTGATGAAATCTCTATCTAATTTTATTAAGAATAAAATATATAATTGAGCTAATTATTAAACAGAAAGACATAATATATCATATATTTTATTGTGATTCATAATATAGCCCTATTAGTTAATCGTAGGAAAATATTATTACACTATAAGGTCACTAAACATTTTTCGCGCCGCCGATAAAACAATTACGTTGTTATGTTATTATAAGACGTGCCCAATTACCAACATAGATATTGCTATATTATGCATTTATTTTGAAGCTAAATAGTTCCTTCACATGATATTTTATTAGTGTGTAGGTTCCATATTGTGAGTAGTTTGTGTAGGTACTAACTTTGTATGGCTCTTACACCAAATTTTTAAATGGCGAATTAGTGTAGCCAAACAATTTATGCACCTACCTAATTGGTAATATACACCCAAACCTGAAACAAGCATCTGTAGGCCATACAAATATTTGTCCCGGTGCGGGAATCGAACCCGCGACCCTTCGAATAAAACGGTCGTCTCACACCGCTGGTCTAACCGGGTCGTCACATAAGTTCCCATTTCTCGTTTGGCTCTGTTAATGCCTTCGATAAATATCACGCTCGCTGTTCTATATCACAACAATACAGACTGCACACCGCGTCTTGTCGCTATGTCGGCATCCGTGTAAATGTGAAACACATATTTACACGTTATCTACCGCCCAAACCTCATTGAGAATAACCTACCACATTGTGTGTCAAGTTGGGTCACATATTTTTTAAAAAGATACTGCGGTCCACTTATATTTACAATATACTTATTGCTTCTAGTGTGTTGTTCGAGAAGTCATCAAACGAACGTCATCAACACGTTTTACTGAAAGTGTTGCTGAAGTTCACGAATGATTATGCCTTGATTATTTTATGAAACGTATGTATATTTGAATATATTTCATCTTTCGTGCTCGCCATAATACACAATAAGGTGGCAGGGGGTCCATATTGGCTAACATAAAATTGTAAGTCCTATTCTTTTTTATACTACCCATTTGTGTTCATAATAATCACTCTTTATAATTTTATTGTTCATACTTTTTTTATTCATACAATATTCGTACTACCAACGCAGCTCATAACATTGAAAGATCATATTCATACTAAGAACATACTTCAACTCATAAGGTCGTTGTTCATATTATGAATAGAATAGAATACACGTAATCACTTTTCAAAAATTTATTGTTATATAATATACCTAACCTATGTATAATGTATCTATATCAAAATAATAATACTGTAAAAAAACCGCCGCACGCTTCGACCTTTTCTGACTAAGTCGGGGGCGCCCATGGTCCCCATCACGCACAACCAACAAAAGAAATGATCAATTTTTAAAATAAAATAATATAATGAAACACATCTATGAATAAAATAGTTATTTATTACAATGATTAGTATAAATTTAGTAAAAAGTAGTAATATTATGAATGTCAATGATTATAGTTTTTAATATTTAGTTATTATTTTTTTTAATGAAGAATTATTATTATGATTATAAATGGTATAAAAAATATTTTCGGGCCTCCAATTATAGGAGTTTAAAAGTTATGTAAGACAATGCACGACAAGACCCACTAACGAATTTTTCGTAAGAGCGGTCAGTCAAACGAACATGGCGATCAAAATTTGCCAATGAGGCAGTAGTAAAAGTAATAGGGTAGGTAACAGATATACATTACACAATTCGAATTTGGATGGTTACAGAGGCTCAGGAAGATAAGGACTGATCTACTTTGAACAAATAGGTCGAGTACTATCTGAGGGTGGGGTTAATCAGCGTGCATGTATAAAGAGAATTATGAATGAAGAAGAAGCACGGGAGGTTTGCCAGGATCGAGATATCTAGCGCTTTGCACTCTCTGTTTACCCCGTAAAGGAAAGTTGGCATGAATATACACATACATAAAGAATAAGAAATTTAAAAATCTATTTCTCTGTCTATCTTTTTACCTATTGACTCACCCGTCGACCCATTTCTGTTCAGCTATCTATCTCAATCAATCAATATATTTATGACTGTTCCTACATACATTAAATTGGTCTTAAACTAAAACTTAGTTGAGTCAGGTACATGAGCCTTTTAATCATCGCCATTTTGACATGTCAAGCAAGTTTCTACAAAATAATAATTGACAACCCTACATCTAGAAGATATTTTTAATATATTTATAATTTTATTTCAATAATTGCATTATATAAAATGTCTCTATATATCAAGTATTCTTTACGGTACAAGTATTTTTCGTTACCATTTTTCTGTTACTCTTTTTTTCCCGCCAGTTCATTTCTACCGCAAGAAAGAAATCCGTTGTAATAAAAAAAAGTTTAATATCCCACTTTATTATGTCAAGTTATGTCATTTGTACGTCGGTAAGTCAACACTATCATAACCCGCTGGCTCCTAAAAAGATACAAAATATTTTCACATTCGTTTAACGATCCGTCGTCGGCGAGTCACAATGACGTTTGGGGCGCACCGAATGCTCATGCGCTCTTTATCTGCCTCACGTTCCCTTGTTTTATTTATTAGAAAAGATTTATTATTTACTCGCAGGCTCACACACGATGTGTCACGAATCTGGGACGAAAAAACCAGGGTATGTTAATGCGCTGTTCGCACGTGACAATCTTTTTTTAATCGTCCAGTTACATGTGATTCCATTGTGTGTAAACAGTTCTACTTCCTGCAGCTGACATGAGTTTTTGAAATTAAGTGACTTAAATATATTGGAATATTATTTCTGTTTATTGGATATTTACTGTCATTCACTTCTTTTTAGGGTTTCATACCTCAAGAAGAACACGGAAGGCCTATAAGATTATGAGACTAGTATAACATGTTCAGAGGAACAACAAGCAAAAAATAAGGTAGAGTACGCTCTATGTTACATTTTGCTGTTACTATCGTTCATCCCTTTGATGTGTAATTCGATCGTAATCATTGGGTGGTATTCCGCATATTTGAAGACGTATTTCTAGTTACCTAATCCTATCAACTACATTTGAGTCTCAATTTTTCTTCAATGCTTTCATTTTTTTTTCATATACCTAACAATTATATCGATGGAGTTAGTAAATAATTAGCTCCACACTCACTATTTGCTAGACTTACCAATGCAAAACGTTTCTTTAATTATAAAAAAAATATCGATCTTGGTCCAATAACACGACCTTAAAGACTTCTCTGAAACAAATATAGATCTAAGTCATGAAAATTTCCCACGGCGCTTACGCACCTTTAAAAAACAGGTAAATAGAGTTGTGATTGAAATCATACTTGACCTGAACAAAACCACACGTCAGCCGTGACCGAGACGACAAACATACACAAAAGGGAACACAACGACGATCCGTGTTTGACTTAATCTGTATACTTTGCGAGTCCTCAGAGTAAATAACGTGTGTTGGTATTTGACAATATAGAGGCAAAATGAACTGAAGGTATGCTTATTCTTAACTTATTTAAGTATATATTTGCAAATAAAAAAAAAATATCTGCCATAGTTTCGCCACGTCCATCTGTCTGTCTGTCTGTCTGTCCGTCCGGGGTTAAGCGCAAAAACTATTGGTATTAGAGACTTGAAATTTGGCAAAAGTACACCTTAATTACGCCGATAAAGTGGTAGAATAAAAACATGATTATTATTTTATTTAGGATAGGCACCTCCCCTACATGTTACGCGCGGATATTTTTTTTTCGTTTTCTATATAGTGTGGGATAATTGCGATTTAGTAAACTGTTCGTGACTTATTAAGCTTTAAAGTGCCAATTCGTTAGAGTCAAGTGCCGCCTCTACCAACTAAACGGTTGTTGTTAGAAATTCAAACGTTACGGCAATAGTAGCTACATATGATATAACGAATTTAAAAGGAAAAAATAAATAAATCTTTTCCATGTTGAAAATTTTCGAGTAAATTACATTTGGTCGACTCGCAAACTTAAAAAGCCAACTTATGTGTGATAGACACATAAGTTGGCTTTTTAAGTTTGCGAGTCGACCAAATGACACATAAGTTGGCTTTTTAAGTTTGCGAGTCGACCAAATGTAATTTACTCGAAAATTTTCAACAACTCCATTGAAAAGATTTATTTATTTTTTTCATTACATTATTCAAACCTAAGAACTACGGAACCCTTCACTGCTCTTGGCCCGATACGCACTTAACCGATTTTTTTAATGTCATGAAGCGACAAACAAGCATACAGTTTACGGTGATGGTAAGTAATACTGTATATAAATAATAATAAATATTAACATAAAACCAGAGGATTTTATGCAGATGGGTTGCCCTCTTGAGGTCTAAGCTGTAATGACTCTGCGCCGAAAGTTACAGGACCGTACATTACCAACTGGCTGGAACAGTATAGTACTGAACACCACCATTTAGCAAGTAAATTAGGTAATCTGGTAGTGCGTACGCCCGCGAGCTCCTTTACTGGAGCTCTACCACCATATGATGATATATTTGCTTAAATAACATACTAAAGTACTAGAAATGACACTTGATTGCAATGTCTCTGTTATTTCTGGTGATGACCACCAGCTAAACTACAGAATAAAGTAGATGCCTACCTATCATTGCAAACATTTTCAAACAGTTTGTCATATTTAATTTCAAGCTCATCGCGTCATGTAATGCAATATAATAATAATAATGGCAACCCATTATACACCCCACTAGTGTGCACTAGTCTCTCCCCCTTTTTTTGATGATGCCTGGAGCTTATTACACCACGCTGCTCCAATGCGGGTTGGTGGAGATAGGTACGGGTTAGTGGCCAACCCGCTGTCGGATGTTTTCAAACCACCCGTAAGGCCTCCGACAAGGTTTAACGACTGCTATCTATCGATAGCAACCGGGACCGACGGCTTGACGTGCCCGAAGCACGGAAACGCGCATTTTAATTTGCCACTAGCGGTCACCAGTCACACACCCGACCGCGCCCGTATTGCTTAACTGAACAGATCGCTTACGATTTTCACAAGCCGCTGGGCCATGCTCACTTCTTATGCGATATAATAGAGTCGAATATCCGGTAGCCAGATATCCGTCGCTCTGGCCTCGCGTGACTTGCCGATTATCCGGTATCCGGCCAAACCGCTATCCGTTTCATATCTAATTAATATCATTAATACTAATAAGTACCACAAGGTGTCGTAGTTAAATATCTTATGTCAGACATAACGATACTCCCATACAGCTACCAAAAGCACTGGCTTAACCATTCTATTTTTTTTTTTATGTCATTAAGTTGACAGACAAGCAGACGGGCCACCTGATGGTAAGTGGTCACCGTCGCCTATGGACATTTGCAACACCAGGGGAGTTACCAACGCGCTGCCAGCCCTGAAGGAATCTTTTGACGCCATTTTTGAAGAACCCCATATTGTAGCACCGAGGGAACACCTCAGAGGGAAGTTCGTTCCTCAATTTAACCAATCTATGTATATTCATTAGCGCCATTAGGTTCTGTAGTTAATAATATCCATGACAGATAACAATATAGTCCCATATATCTCGTATTGATCCGACTCCGGGTTCAAATGCGTCTATATCAATTAACAAAACGGATTTTATTATAAGTACTAACTAAAAATAAACTATGCATCATAGGCAAAAAACGGTGGGATCCACTTAAAAAGTAAATTGGCAATCACCATAGAACTATTTAGCGTAAAGTATTTCGTATTCGGAACCATAATGACACGATGTTTATCTTATATTATTCTTATATATTGTTTATGTATATATTATCATTTTATGGTCATATTTTCGGTACGTGTATTTCCGGATCTTTATAAATGTCTACACATTTATACAGTATATAAGTTAGTAATTAAAAAAATGTAAAACAAATTAAGTAGTAGGAAATGAATGGCTTTTTTAATTTTATTATTTATTTTAAGCATTTATACACCTTCTGTTTTTTTATGTTAAAGGATTGACAGACAAGCAGACGCGCCACCTGATTGAAAGTGCTTACCGTCGCCTATGAACATTTGCAACATCAGGGGAGTTGCCAACGCGCTGCCAGCCCTGAAGTACTCTTTTGACGCCATATTTGAAGAGCCCATATTGTAGCGCCGGGGGAACACCTCTGAAGGAAGTTTGTTCCACGATTTGCACGTTCTGGGCAGGAATGAACGCGCGAATCGGACTGTTGAGCATTTCCAAGTATCCAGTCTGTGCGGGTGGAACTTTTCTCTTCGGCGGGTGGTGCGATGTAGGAATTTAGACGATGACACCAGATCGAACAGTTCATCAGAGCACTCCCCATTGTAAAGGCGGTAGAAAATGCACAGACATCCGATGTCTCTGCGCAGACTTAGATCTTCGAGTCTATCTGTGATTCTGTGATTCTTCTATATACATACATACATTACAGATAAATTAAATTGGAGTGTCTGTTTGTGAGAGTGTTGCTAAACTGTAACTTTATTTTCTAGCTATCTCATTTCACTGATTGACATAAATTAAGATTGTCATAACACAAGAAACCTTAATCGTGCGTTCACTAGTGACTTGCAAACGAACAATGCAATTCATATTGATAAACGTCTACGGATTACCCCGAAGGTTAAAAACAGATACATGGCTTTATTCAAGAAATCTATGCTAGAAATATAATAAGGATTACTTTACTAGAATTTAACCAAAGAGCCATGCTCGTTTTAAAGCAATCGTACAATTGGAATTGAATTTAATGCTACGAGATGTCGTAGCGTTGGTACAATAGCTACCAACGATTTCGAGAAATAATTATAATATTATAATAAATTATTATTATTTATTTATTTATTCTTCAGTGCACCGAGTTCATTAGGTGGACTTGATTCCATAAGGTATTCTCTTACAGTCAACTTTTAGGTTGAGGTAGAAGATTGTATTAAGTGCAAGCCTTATACAAGGACCAAAATGTAGAACAAAGTACGTAAATTAAACAATAATATAGATCATATAAATAAATATTATAACAAAAATATATAGATACGTATTGTGCATATAATAATAATATATGTATAAAAAAATCTTCTTATATAAATAAAAGTCAATTGCTGTTCGTTAGTCTCGCTAAAACTCAGGAGCGGTGGGTCCGATTTGGCTAATTTGGGTTATGAATTATTTTTGGTAGTCCAGGAAAGGTTTAAAAGGTGAGAAAACATGAAGAATTTTTAAGGGAAATAGTAAAAACAACAATTTAATTTTCCCATACAAATAGTTCGTATGTATCAAACATTATTTAATTCAGAGGAAATACGAAGATTGCCGGGTCAGCTAGTACATAACAGTTCTTTGCAAATGCGTCGCTAATCCTGAGGCTTAGCCTGTTTTAATCAAAGCCGTGCATTACGATTTAATAGAACACGGCAGCATTAACTTCTTTAACAGGTTAAATACTGTGGTAGTGCCTGCACCCTCGAACTTCGACATTAGTACTCTTTCAGTAAAATTTAAAACAATTGACCTATACTGTGCCTTTGCTTTCTTATAACCACAGTCCCAAGTAAGTAGCTATGCTAATTCGACCGTAAATAATTTTAAAGGAGGTGCAACATAAAGATATCCAAAGTCAATCTGTAATCGGCTAATAATAATCGAAATACTAGGTGGTCTTTGAAAACCCAGACATGGGATGGGAATATAAACAAAAAAAAATACTATAACGAGTAGCGTACGAAGGTGACTCCTGTCTAAGTCGGCCCGACATTTTAATACTTGCGTCATTTAAAGTAGCATTAAATCAAACCCAGACAGGATTGAAGACAAGTGATCGCGAGCAATTATCTTTTCGCCACCTAAGGTCATACTCCGTGTGTAAGACCCACGTCCTTGTTGAGAATGAGAACTGGAGAGGCTCAAGCGACACTTGTTTCTATATTGACTTATGACGTTTTATGTCGCGCGTTGCGACAACGCTCTCAAAACTATGACAGGAAGTGCGGCGCATACCTAAGTACAGGGCTCGCCAAATGCTGGTTTATAACAATAATATTTTATGCTAGTGTTTTTAATTTAAAACCGTTTGATTATTCATTGTGTGATCATTAAAATTGTTAAGAATTAAATTTTGTGTGTTTTATTTTAAAGAAAAATAGAAAGAAAAATTTGACTTCAGGCGAGACTCGAACTCGCGGCCTACTGGGAATCTAGTCCAGCCGCTCTTCCAATTGAGCTACTGAAGTCCTGCCCGATTTGTCAAATCTTTCCTTCACATTAATTGCATTGCTTTATAAAGCCATTTTTCTTTAAAATAAAATATATTTCACAAGCATGTGTTAATGCGAAATAATATAAAACAATAAATTTTGTGTGGTTTTTTAACATAATTTTTACCGGTGGTAGAGCTTTAGTGACCGGGTTCGCGGGGTTAGGCACCACCGCGTTACCTCTAATCTACTGCCAAATGGTAGTGTTCAGCACTATCGTGTTTCTGTTAGACGGTAATGTATGGCCCCGTAATTACTATCACAGTTTTCTATATAAATCGAGATATTTGCATAAAATGTTACAATCGGTGCAGTGGGTTTATCGGCTTACCCCCTCCCCCCCTCAGACTAGGTCTAATCATAGGATCTCAACGTATCAATAACGGTTTACTACTATAGAGATTCTCCGACATTAAAACCTAATAAATATTATTATACTGGTACTAGCACAAACCGAATAAGTTAGGTTTTTTAGTACTATGAAGGTAAACTCAAAAACAAAAAGTTTTCGAAAGAGGTAGGTACCTACGCGTATAATTTATTTTCCGAATTCATGTATATCTAATAAGTAGGTAAGTTTATGGTTTTGCCTGCCAAATCGGTGGTATAGAAATTATGTTTTATTTTTTATCAATTTGAACAAATAATAGGGAACAGGACGATACATTAATAAAATAAAGGAGGCTTGCATGTATATTTGGCTCTCCTTGCTTGCTATTTAGGATAATCTAAGATTACTATGATGATTTACTACACAAATCTGAATATCGATAAACTTAACATAAATGTTGACGATACCTGAAACAAACGTACTCACGAGCGTTTATTTATTATCAGTTATTACCGCAATAGCGTTTACATGTACAATATTCATGTTTGCAAAATCATGTTTTTCATTACTTCTTCAAAACAAAATTAATAAAATATTGTGATACCAAACAACATTTCAACAACTATTTATTATAATGGTGGTAGAGTTCCAGTGTAGGAGCTCGAAAGCGTAGTCACCACCGCATTACCTGATAGGTTAGGATCCCACTGCAGAATTATTTCGTTCATCCAGATATGCTGTAAACCTAATTTTTATGCATAATTATAATCTAGAGAATATATATCCACTAGGTTGCCTATCAAAAAATGACCGCAATTTTTTTGTCTGTTTTGGGAAATACTTTTTTTTCTTGTTTTTTCAATAAAATACCGTCCACTTCATGGCAATATGTATAGTCTCTGAAAAATCACAGCTGGCTTTGCGCACTTGGCTACCTCTTCATATTTTCGTTCCGCCCCGATAACTGTTAACGTCCTTAACGAACATGTATTATTTACATATCAAATTAAAGCTTATTTTTTTTCTTATTATTATGATATACGGGAGGCAAATCAAATCAACCGCTAATAAGAGTTGCTGGCTATAAAAGACAAAATGATTTAATTCAAAATACTTCCGGCCAAATTTTGATAGGCAACCTAGTGGATATATATTCTCTAGATTATAAATATGCGTAAAAATTAAGTTTTCAGCATATTTGGATGAACGAAATGATTATAGAGTGGGATCCTAACCTATGACCTATATGCCGCCAAATGGTAGTGTTCAGCACTGTCGTGTTCCGGTTAGATGGTAATGTATAGCCCCGTAATAACTATCACAGAGACATAAAATCTAAGGTTTTGACGTCTGGCCATTCTGTTAGTGCCTATAGGCTGCAGTCATTGTGAACTGCATGCTTGCTTGCCACCTCCATTACATAAAAAAAATCTTTCACAATACAGCACCAAAGCAAAAACTTGATCTTCTAAAGGATGATTCATTATTTCCAATCTTCAAATTAGACTTGAATTCATTATAATAATTATGACCTCAAACATATTTAATTTCATTCTATTATTGATTGAATTCAATGATAACACGAACGGGATATACCAAGAAAATTTAGGTCAAGCGCAAGATGCCGGACATGAAGGAATTCAGAAAGCTTCTCACGGTAAATGACAATGTAATGCACTATGAATCACGTAAGAGTAAAAAGAGAGTAATCTTGCAAACGTTGGCTGCTTTGATACCTAATAATTTGTTAAACTGAGTCACAAGCAAACCATCTGTAAAGTCTTTGAAGTACATTATATTGACATTAAAAAGAAATTAAAATAACTTACCAAACGCCGTTACATCTGAAATGCGATCTCTTAAAAATGTTATTTAATTATAATTGATCTGCATATTTGTGTAGACTCCATAATAGTGCGGATCAAACTGAGATTATTAAGAAATTAGCCACTGAATATAGAGAAGGAGCAATTATCGATATTCAAATTAACGTATTTTATTATATGATTTGATCACACAGTTCTTGGAATTCTGCAGTAACTTAAAAATTATTATCCATCAGAAAATAATGAAGAATTAATTTGACAGCTATAACGAAAGTGCGGTCTAAAAATAGGGTTTGATCGGTAAGTTTTTGAGGTCTATTTCGTCGGCGAGTTTTAAAGTATTTATACCCCACCGACTGGACAGTTTCTACCAACCTGTCATTCATATCGTCCACTGAGATGCAATCCTCCAGGCAAGCAAAGCGATTTTGCAATTCGAACTGAAAGCTCTCGGGGTTTTGTACGTGAGAAACAGTAGGTCGGAGCGTAGACTTCATTAGACAAGATCTTTCGATCTTGATGTTTAAATTCAATGTGCCCCTAACCATTCGGTGATCACTTCCGGTTTTCACCCTGTGAATCACGAAGACATCATTGAATATGTGTTTCTTGGTGGTCATAATGATGTCTATCTCATTTTTTGTGGAACCGTCGGGGCTCACCCAGGTCCATTTCCTATGACGCGGCTTCTTGAAAAAGGAGTTCATCATGAAGAGTTTCTCCTTCTCCAGAAAGTTGGCCAGCCTCTGGTCCCTAGGGTTCCGAATCCCACATTCAAATTGCACTCTCAGCTTATTATCGCATCTCTTGCCCAGCTTTGCGTTGAAGTCTCCCATTACAACAGTGAAATACGTCTTGGAAGTATGTATGGCCCTACTTATGTCCTCATACATAGCTTCCACCTCGTCGTCCGGGTGTGCCGAGGTCGGTACGTAGACCTGGATGACCTTCAAGGAATATCTCTTGGATATTCTGAGTATCAGATACGCGACCCTACTCGACACACTCGTGATGCATTCAAGGTTGATAAGGAGAGACTTGTGGACGATAAACCCGACACCACCTTGGGACTGCTGGTCGCCCTCCCGGTAGTAGAACAAGTTGCCAGACTTCAGGGTTATCGTGTCCTCTCCCTCTCTACGGACTTCAGATAGACCTAAGATGTCCCAGTGCAACTTGTTCAATTCTTCTTCCAGCTCAGCAATTTTCTCGTCTGTCCTTAACGTGCGTGTATTGTATGTTACCAGTGATAACCTACGTCGGTTTTCTGTTGTGCATGCCGAAGTTGTTTGACGGAAGCGACTCACCCGGAGATTCTTAGCACCCCTGGCTCCAGAGCTCGACCAGCGCCCGTCTACGCCGGTTTTGCTCCTGGAGCCGCCGGGCACTTGGGGCCTTTTCCTCGTCTGCATTTCCATCTTGGGGGGGTTTAGACCATAACCCGCCACGCTGGTCCAGTGCGTGTTGACAGGTCGCCAGAGCCTCGTTTGTTGTGTAGCAGGGTGCACCACGTGCAGGTGAGGTTGGCTTGAGTCTCGATGGTGCGAGACCCCTTACACCCTCACCCAGGAGTGAACTCACATTTTCATAAAGCGTTCATGTTGTCCTGGTGGTAAATTAAGCACAAAACTACATTAAAAGAACATAACACAACACGGAACAGTTGTAAAAATATTTATATTCTCAAATGTAACTTGACACCAAGATTCCTCGCAGGCGTAGACAGTGCTAAATGCATGGGTTCGAATACTTCTCCTATTAATACAAGCTGGGCCCACTTGACTCCATACAAAAACGCGCTGGGGATTCGATTCAATGATGACAGGTGGACCACGAGATTCACAAATAGTACTGCCGCAATAATACTACTGCTTCGATTCAATGATGACAGGTGGACCACGAGATTCACAAATAGTACTGCCGCAATAATACTACTGCTTCGATTCAATGACGACAGGTGGACCACAGGATTCACAAATGGTACCACCACAATAGTACTATACCACCTTTACAATAGAGAGTTCTATTGTATAGATCGTTCCAGCAAGGTTTCATCTGTACAAACTGGACACATGGAAATATTCCATAGTTGGTTCTTTCCGGAATACCAGAATTTGCCAGAATATTCGGTGTGACGAACGGACATTCAAGGCTAGCAGCACGTTGACGTCTGATGTTCTAAATATCCATGTGCGAAGATCAACACTTTCCATAGTATCACGGACAAGCAGCCATTCCATTATGTCCTTCATCCAATTGAAATAAAAAATGACACAAGTGTAGTTCAAGCTTAATACCCGTCTCGCAAGACGCCAGTTAAATGGTGTAATCGTTACATAACTTGGCTGTTAATGAGTCGCTAATCGAACCTTCATATCCCGGAATTGGATTCAAATTTCTTAGCAAAAACCATTTGATTTGAAGAACTATGTAAATATTTCTTGACGATTAGACTGTATTGGGATTGCCTTTTATTTTAATGGAAGTAATAAATTACTCACAGGTGGTAGAGTTCTAGTGTAAGAGACTCGACGACGTTAGCACCACCGCATTATTGAATCTCTGGTTTTTGTGTAGATATGTCTATAAGCTGCAGTAATCACTTAACATCTATGTGTACTACATGCTTGTTTGCCACTTTCATTAAATAAAAAAATAGATGGTTTGTTCTGTTTTATGTTTTATAGTCACGATAAATTTGGATTGAATGAGAGTTAATTTAACACTTTGACGCAAGTATTTTCGTAATCAAAGCTAATACTTTTTCTGACTTTCAAAATAACCTCAAATACATCTTAAATTTGTTGAAAGACATCCTGTCAAATTATGAAGATAACTACTTTAAACTTTACGTTAAAACTATTGTAAAAAAAAATACCGGCGAATCGTGGGTGTTTGCATGTATGCTTGATTGCATGCTTTTACCTCTGCCTAGCCCTTCGGGAATTAAAAGCGTGAAGTTACGTTTTTTTTAAATATTAATTATGAGCAGTAGTATTGTCTACAGTTCTAACAGTAGTTAATAAATTTTATAGAAGTCTTAGTTGGTTTTTTTTTATCATATTGTATTTATGGGTTTATATAAGCATAGATTTGGTCAGACGACCTGTTTTTTTTTCGAATGGGCAGTGTTACTTTCCTGGGGCAAACTAATAAAAGGTTACGACCTCGCCTGTAGGGGGTAGGCACACGCACGCTCACGCTATTATAGTCAATTGGCGTTCATCAGCAATATTTATATAACGACGATGGGAGAAACTATTTTGACTCTCTTAAATCGAAAAAAAAAACTGATTTCTTCTTAGTGATTTATTATATAAAATCACAACCAGAAAATAAATTTCGGGCGTCTTCAGTATTCCGAGATAAAATAAGATGAAAAGCTTTCGTTCAATCTTAGCCTGTGCACAAGCATAACAAATACCCACATTATATGAACTTATTATATTATTATCTTATTCATTGTTTTCGTAAAATACTCAAGGGGAAAAATCTAAAACCCACTGCAAGTAGGCTCGTCAGTTTAAAAATAAGATAAAACATTGTGATAAGATCACTCATGAAAATCTACGCAACGAAAGTGAATCATACAACTTACATATGGACATAAACGCGTGCTACAAAAAATGTACACTTATTTAGATTATGCATTTGTATTCGAAGAACCGTGACACCTATTAAAAGCATGCTTATAACATTAAAAATAAAGTCCAAAATAAATCACGAATTTGTATGCCAATTAATCAGATTTCTTTGCCTTGACCTTAAAACATTATATATTTTTTTAATAAAAACAAGTTGGTTGGTTCATTAAACCTGTGCTTCTAAAGGTAAATATTTTGTAAGTGTTACGAATTCAAGTTCCTACAAGTTGAAACAAAATTAGATAAGGTTTTATTTATTTATTTATTTATTTAAACTTTCTGCACAAACAAAGTACATGAGGCGGACTTAATGCTAGAAAGCATTCTCTACCAGTCAACCTAAGGGTTGTGTGGAAAACAAAGAATGGTAGTGCATTTGGAAAATCGTAAAGAATAGACAAAAAGCCATAATAGTCATTTTGAAAGTAATTTACAGAGCAATGGGAGTAATATTATGGAGTTACAGGATAACACATACTTATTAATGATATAATTAGATATATAACTACATCAAAAAATATATATATATATATATATATTACTTATATATACAATACAAATAATATTATACACATATCTATATATATATATATATATATACATATATATGTCTGATTATGAAACCAACGTAAGAATGAAATATCAAATTCAAACCTTTACAGAAAATAACTCAAAGCATTTTGAGATAATAATCACGGAGCTTTCTTTTAAATGAGAATCTACTGGATGATTTTTTTATGTCCACGGGTAGCGAATTCCAGAGCTTTATTGCCGAAACTGTGAAAGAGTTGGCCATGAAACCAATTCTGTGAGAAGGAATTTGAAGAGATAGAGATTCCGACGAACGGAGATTAAGACTATGAGAAGCGCCCAGAAAATTAAAATTGAGTTTAAGATAATCAGGAGAACTAGGATCGTTTAATATGGAGAATAATAAGCAGAGTATCCTGACGGACCGTCGCTGCCGGATAGGAAGCCACTTAAGCTTAGAACGAAAAGACGAAATGTGGTCGTATTTACGAAGTCCGTAAATAAAGCGAATGCAGTTATTTAAAATTCGATCCAATTTATTAAGAAGATCCTGGGAAAGATCCGGAAAGCAAACATCAGCATAATCGATGATGGGCAACACAAGAGACTGAATCAGTAGTATTTTAGTGCTAGTTGGTAAAAAGTTTTTAAATCTATAGAGAGACCGCAGCGAAGCTGTGACGTTTTGACTAATTGCTGTTATATGTTTATTCCAGCTGAAGCTGGAGTCTATGTACAGTCCTAAGTTTTTAACAAAAGGTGAGAAAGGAATCACAATATTATTGAAAAGAAGAGGTGGAAGTTGATTCTCATCAAATCTATTAATAAATGAAGAACTACCTAATATGATGGCCTGGCACTTACTAACATTTACTGAGATACCGAATTTTTTAGACCATTGAGAAATTAAATCAAGATTATTATTTAAATTGGATATGGCAATATTCAAATTGTCCGGATCAGCCTGTGTATACAATTGCAAATCATCAGCATACAAATGGTAGGAGCAGTTCAGAAAATTAGATAGAGAATTAATTAATAATGAAAATAAGAGAGGTGAGAGAATGCCGCCCTGCGGAACACCAGAGGTTAAGTCGCACCAGTCAGATAAGTCCCGATCAATGCGAACCGCCTGCTGGCGACCGTGAAGATAAGCCGAAAACCAATCCTGAACAAGCGATGAGGCGCCAACATGCATGAGGATAGTAATAAGAATGTCGTAGTCTACAGCATTGAATGCATTGGAGAAGTCAATTAAAACCAATATTGTCAATTTTGAATTTTCCATTGCTGCCCTAACATCTTCCGTAACTTTAAGCAAGGCAGTCGACGTACTATGGCTCGGCCGAAAACCAGATTGGTACGGGGAAAGAAGGTTATTTGCAAATACATGATTAGAAAGTTGCTTGTGTACTACAGCCTCAAGTACCTTAGATAAAAAAGGTAAAATGGAAATCGGCCGGAAATGATTTTCCAAACAGGGATTATTGACTTTTGGAAGTGGAATCACATGCGCTTTGCGCCATTCAAGGGGGAAAGTCCCTGTTTGTAAAGAAAAATTGATAATGTGTGTAACGAAAGGGAGAATACAATTTAAAATAAGAGTTATCATAACTCTGCTAATTTTATCACAGCCGACTGCTTTAGACTTAATGGAATACAAAATCTTGTACACCTCATCACAAGTAACAGGAGAAAAGGAGAAAGAGTGAAAAACTGGCATGGAAGTGAGGTTCTGAATTGTTTCAAGCTTAGTCTGTTGATCAAGGACATAATTTTTCACAAAATGAAGGTTGAGCTGATTAATGGAGATATTGGGACCAAGTAAATTTTGCTGAGACTTAGATAAGCCAAGAGATTTCAGAAACTTCCATATATCGGCCGGAGAACAGTTGGAGATGTTATCAAAGACATAGCGGCGTTTGGCTGCTCTCACCATTTGATTGCAACGATTACGGGCTACTTTATAAGCACATCAATTAGCTTCGCTGCGGTCTCGTCTGTATACACAAAATTTTCTATTACGCCTTGACATGGCCATGCGCACCCCCCTGGTCATCCAAGGAGCAGGTGGCCGTTTTATTCGCACCGTCCGTAGAGGAGCATGCGTGTTGAATATTTTCCTAATATTATCATTTAATTTTTTTACTTTTTCGTCAATAGTACCCGCCTGCTCAACCACTGTCCAGTCCATTGAGCAAGCATCATCATTTAATTTTTCTGTATTTATTGCCGAAAAATTTCTAATTTTGATAGTTACTGGTTGAAATTTAGGTGGCTTGATTTTAAAGGACATGTAAAGCAAATCGTGCTTAGAGAAGCCCGGAGCTGCTAACTGACCGTAGTTAGCAACCAAGTCACTAGACGTGGTAAACATGAGATCGATCCAGGAATCATCAAACCCAATATTATGGTGCGTAGGACTCAGTGGAAGTAGAGAAAGGTTAGATGAATCCAGGATCGATCTCAGTCTGGAGGACCTATTATTATTCTTTAGCAAATCAGTGTTGAAATCCCCCATGACTACAAGATGTCTGCAGTCCGACGTAACTGAATCCAATACAGATTCAAGAACAGTGAAATAATTTATTGTGGGCGGACAATAAACGACTCCAAGAACAGCTTTTACCCCGCGGACAGAAGTTTCAATAAAAATATATTCAGGATCACTATTATAAGTAGATGGAGAAGATAAGAGGATTTTATATGGGATGTTACTACGTAAATATATAGCAACACCCCCGGCTCGTTTACCTATGCGATCATTACTGAGGGGAGTTCAGGTTTGAGCCACGTTTCAGACACAAGAATAGCATGGGTACATGTATTAGAAAATGTGTTTAAAAGCTCCGAATGATGTTGTGGAATGCTTTGAGCATTTATGTGACAAATATTAAAGCAATTTTCGAATCGTTGTAATTCTTCGCTCAGCTTGACATCAAGTAGGAAAGAGTTGTCAAGAGAATTGTAAGATGAAGAAGATTCACACGCAGAAAAATAGATTTCATCATCATCATTATCAGACATAATAATAAATATCTAAAATAAATAAAAATATAATAAAATATATAAATAAGGTCCTTACTTATTATGGACTAAGAAGAAAGGGAGTAAATTCTTGTCTTACTACAGAACCCGCCGGTTAACTGACAACTCACTTAAAATATAATAAAAATAATAATTAACAAAAGGCACATGTACAACAAAAAAAAAAGTTAAAGCACAGTCCGCACGAATACAATCAGAGAGTAAAAATATATCTAAATACCGTACAAACTATCCGATCGAAGAATGACATTGACATAATTGACAGTGTAAACATGAAAACAGTGACAGCTACATTTATAGGTTAGGTACTTATAGAAAACATACCACAGCAACTTAAAACATCACTGTACCACAGTTGTAGAATTTTAAACAAAAGTAAGTTAGTAATAAGTAGTGTAAAGAAGGTAGTATACATAAAAAAAAAAGGAAACAAGATAAGAAACCGATTACGATACTCAACAAAACTCAGAACAAATTGTACTTATTACAAATTACAAAAACTACGTGCGGACTATTAGTTGGGACATAAATTGAAGAAAAGATGTGCCACTACTTATTTTTTACGGTTTTCTTCGGTCTGGTGGTTGGGCCAACATTAGATTTGACCAAGATGTTCTTGGGTATCGTCACAGTAGTCTGAGGGCCGTCGAGTGATTTTCCCAGTTCAGATGCGAGCGTCCTTAGATCGTCTTCACTCAGCAGACGACGACGTGTGTTATCTGTTTTACTTTATTTACCAATTCTATAAGAGCGTTGACCTGTGTCATTTCATACATAATATATACAGAAGCGACACTATTGAAATTAAACTATCTTTACGGGATTTTCACGCGTATATATCTACTAGCGGCCCGCCCCGACTTCGCGCGGTTGCAATGTTACCTACCCTCTTTTATTCATCTTAGCGTGATGTTATATGTGTTAGTTAGAATCAAAACCAGCAATCTGTCTATGGAAACCATAGCCAGATTGCTGGTTCTGATTCTATATAACACATATAGCCTAAAGCCTTCCTCGATAAATGGGATATCTAACACTGAAATAATTTTTCAAATTGGACCTGAAATTAGCGAGTTCAAGCAAACAAACAAACAAACTCTTCAGCTTTATAATATAAGTACCTCAGTATAGATTATCCAAATTTATGATGAATTAAAATCAACGCGACATTTCAGTCTTTCTACTGTGGTCACAAATCCTATTATTAACATTATTAAGATTCATGATGCGAATGTGGATGGTTGCAGAGGTCCAGGAAGAGCAAGACTGACCTGACCAAATAGGTCGAGTTCTGTGTGATGGTGGGGTCGAAAGTCTTAAGAATCGGCGTGCATGTATGAAGAAAAGAAAAGGAAGCACGGGAGGTGTGTCAGGACCGGGATACCTGGTGCTCCACACTCTCTGCCTACCCCATTAGGGATCTGGCGTGAAGATACATACATATTAGGAGTAATAAAAAGTATCATCCTGTTTCAAAATTTCAGTATCCACAAATATAAGAGGACCATCAACACGCATGAAAGAACATACGATTATATAAAACCAGAGAACAGGGCCTGCAATCTGCGATCTATTTGATAGAGTAGAAGTTGAAGTTGAAAGAGTAAAATAAAAATATTCGAAAGAAAACACCAACGAGGCTATTGTAAGTTAAGTCAAGATTTAAGGCTAAGCTGAATGCTACGCTTGCCGTTCACGAAATGTTTGAAGGTAGTTGCGAATAATTTTCAAACTGCTGTCACTCTGTCTGTCCGGGAAAACGAAAACGGAAAAGCGACCGAAACATCGGGTTGATTTTAAACATCATAATGATATAATATAGGCAAGGTACGTAATGCCGTAAAACTGGTTTTATTTCAATAAGTGTAACTACTACCTAAAAAACACGTCACTGTCACATTATTAATTTAATTTATACCATTTATTTTTTTCGTATGGCGATACGAAAATTTATCTTTATTTAAATATAACAACACAGAAAATTTGTTTTGTTTTTGTAATCAAGTTATAAAAAACAATATTAAATAAAATGTATTATAATATACATTTAAATACATTTTATTTAATATTGTTATATTGCTATATTGCTTTAGTTAAATTCTAGTCTTTAGCCGTCATCAAATTTTATAAGTCCTAAATATTCCAACTTCGTAATTCAAATGTGTTGAACACTGTCGAATAAGTACTCATCCATTGGCTGACTCATTTGGAAAATTGTAATGAGAGCAAAAAAATATTGAGCCTAACAGCATCACAGTAGCCATGATGGCCTACACAATGATTGATGAATCAGAGGACGTATTTGTGACTCATGCTGCAAATATTTACCTGTTCTGAAATAAAGATTGTCATTTTATATTTACAATCAAGGCACGGTAATTAACCGGGTGGCAAGTGCGTTACATACACTAAAAACGGGGTTATTTTTTAGTGAATATTACGGTATATTTTACATTTAGTTCCAAGCCTCGCTTATGAGGATTTCAATAAGTATATTATTATAACGTGACTTCGTTCGTGCTACTTGAACGAAGTCACGATCTTTCAAAAATATTGTAAGAACATGGTTCTAATCATCTAAAAAATATTTTAGTGCATTTTAAGCTACTTATGTCAGCTGCACTAAAAAATTGCTGGTTAGTATATTTTTGTAGCAAATAGTTTATCGAAGTACCATTAAAAAAAACATTATTTTTCATGTTACACCATTTATTACATCACCGCATTGATAATACAGGGTTAATTTAAATTAGCGCATCACCTCTTATCTTATCTTATCTTATCTTATTGTGGGGCCAGCTGTTACACTGGGACACTTCGACCCATTGGGATCTTTTGTGTTCACCCCCAAGACCCTATATACTTCCATCCATGGTCCCTTTAAATATATCTGAGATATATTTGATGGTGTCCCTAATGTACAGTACCTTATAATCTCCCGGTGTAGGATATGCCACCCCGAGGATCTTCATACGCTTACCAGCAAGGCCATCACATTGGCATAAGAGATGTTCCATTGTCTCCTCGTGCTCACCACAAGCTCTGCACAGTGAATCTTCACCCAGGTGCATTCGCTGTAGGTGCTGCCTCGTGCCGAAATGGCCTGTGAAAACTCCCACAATCATTCGCAAACCTTGCCTATTTAATCGTAGGATGTTCTTATTGTAGATCGTGTCGACCCCTAGAAACCTTTTCGAATGTACCTGTCCCTGGACGTTCGTCCATTCCTTCAGATGTCGTTCTGCGGCATACGCCCTTAAGGCAGTGTATGTGGTGCTTGCTGAAATTCCCACGAATGGCTCAGGACCCACTAGTTTGGTATTGGAACCAAGTCTAGCTAGTTCATCGGCCCTTTCATTGCCCCTGATGCCTTCATGCCCCGGCACCCATATTAGCCTAACTCTGTTGTGCTTACCTAATTTATTAAGGGTTTGCACACCTTCAAGTATCAGCCTCGAGTTAACCCTAAACGATGTCAGGGCTTTCAGAGCTGCCTGGCTATCGCTGAGAATGTAAATGTCTTTCCCGGCTGCACCACTTGACAGACTCTCCTTGGCACATGTCACAATCGCATAAGCCTCTGCTTGGAAAACTGTGGCATATTTACCCATACTTTGACTACACTCGTAGTCACAGCTGTATACTCCAGCCCCTGTACCAGCAGTCATCTTGGATCCATCAGTATACCAGACTACGCTGTTGGGTCCAAGAGAGCGCATTCCCCTTTTCCACTCCTCCCTTGTCGGGATGGTGACGTTGTAGTTCCTATGGAATACAAACGTAGTTAGACATTTGTCACTTACCATGTGCAGTACTCTATCAAGCCCAGTGTTGGTCTCGAATCGCGTGTGTTGCAATCTCGGCATGGAGCTGTGCCAATAACCAGCTGTCGCCAGTCTATGGAGTGCTTTCCTAGCTTCGACCTCAACTGTTATGTGAAGTGGTTCAAGTCCCAAAATGATTTCCAAGGCCGCTGTGGGTGTAGTGCGGAAAGCACCAGAAATGGCCATGCATGCCGTTCTCTGTATCTTTCGTAGAAGTTCTCTACATGTCGTCAGTTTGGTACTTGGCCACCACACTATACTACCATATAACAGAATGGGTCGAACCATTACTGTATACAACCATTTTATTACCTGTGGTTTCAGACCCCAGGTTTTGCCATACGTTGATCTGTACCAGCCAAAAATTCTAAGAGCCTTTTGGGTAATACAGTTAACATGGCCCTTCCACGTGAGCTTTTTATCTAGTGTTACACCTAAATACTTTACCTCTGTGGACCATTCCAGCTCCACATTACAAAGAGTTAGTCTCCTTAGTTCTGTTAGAGCCCTTCGTCTTGTAAACGGTATTATCGTAGTTTTAGACGGGTTGATAGTCAAACTATTGTGTTTACACCAGTGTTCAACCATCATCAGTGCTTTCTGCATAAGAGTTGATACAGTACCCGGAAACTTACCATTGACCATAATGGCCAGGTCGTCCGCATAGCCCACTGTATAAAAAGCACCCTCGTTGAGCTCAACCAAGAGCGAATTTACAACGAGGCTCCACAAAAGCGGTGATAGAACCCCCCCTTGCGGGCACCCTCTCGTTGTTTTCGCCTTTATGGACTCACCCATTACAGTAGAGTTTATTATCCTCCCCTTTAGCATGCATTCGATCCATTTGCAAAGGGTATCATTAATACCATGCTCTGTTGCAGCCCTTCTGATGGATAGGAAGGTGGTGCGATCAAATGCTCCTTCCACATCCAGGAATGCTCCTAGGCATATTTCTTTATTTTCTAGGGCTGCCTCAGCACGACTTACCACATAATGTAGTGCAGTTTCAGTTGACTTACCAGGCTGATAGGCGCACATAAGTCTCTGCAATGGTTTCTTCTTTAGTGGACCCTCCCGTATGTGTCTATCCACTAATTTTTCCATTGCCTTAAGCAGAAATGATTGAAGACTAATAGGTCTATATGATTTAGCCTCCTCGTAGTCTGCCTTACCCGGTTTTGGTATAAATACCACATTTACCTGTCTCCAAGCCTTCGGTATATAACCAAAGGCGATACAAGCCCTGTATAACCTACAAAGATGTTTATTAAGTATAGGCATACCTTGTTGTAGCATTACAGGATAGATTCCATCCGGGCCAGGGGATTTGAATGGCTGGAAGGTTCCCATGGCCCAGGCAATCTTTTTATCGTCTACTACCTTTTTCGCAGTCATCCAGTCATGTTTACGAGTGTGGCACTGCACTTCTTCTGCATGAATCGCATCTTCATCATCATGTAGAGCAATAGAGTCCGGAAAGTGTGTGTTTAGCATTACCTCTAACGTATCCCTCCCGGATTCGGTTAGTCGACCGTCATGTTTGCGGACTGTCGTAAGTGGACAGTCTTTGGTTGTCGACAACGCCTTCGAGAGTCGCATCCCTTCTGGGGCACTAGTAATTCTACTACAGTGATCTCTCCAAGCCCTGCGTTTTGCCTTCCTAACTGCATTGCTGTACAGTGTAAGGGCCCTCGAATATATTTCAAAGTTCTTACAAGCTTTGGCAGTGTTGAAGGCCCGTCTGGCCTCCTGACGGCTCTTCGCTACCTCAGGAGTCCACCATGGTTCCTTTTTACTAATTACCTTATGCTCTGGGCAATTGCTTACCCACGAGGTCACAATGGCTTTGCACAACCTCTCTGCTTCGAATTCAATATCCTAGGCTGAGTTCAGTTTACCTGTAGATTCCCTAGTTCTACTTTTAGGTCACGTCTAAACGACGTCCAGTCAGTGTGCCGGGGATTCCTTCTTCGTACAGCTGCATCCGTGGGCTTTACTGTGCGATACGTAAAGCATATGTAGTTGTGATCCGATAAGGAAACTTCACCTGACACATGCCAGTTGTCAATGTTTTTGCTGGCCCTATTGGTGGCTAGCGTAACATCTATGACCTCTGCTCTTCGAGCATTTACAAATGTAGGCTTATTGCCCTTATTAAGGATTTGAAGATTTGAACTTACCACAAAGTCTAGTAACTTCTCTCCCCTTCGATTTATATCCGAGCTCCCCCAAGCGATGTGGTGAGAGTTCGCGTCGCAGCCCACGATGAGGTCAAGGTTCTCGTGGTTGCAGTTGTCTACCAGTGTCCTGAATTCAGCGGACGCCGGCTCTTCTTTCTCGTAGGGGAAATAAGCAGAAGCAAGGGTAGCTGTTCTTCTCGAATTTCCCCTACCAGCCTCAACCTTAACCACCGTAAGGTCCCTAGAACATAATGCATTTAGTGGAATGACATTTACACTATCCCTAACATATATGCATGTTCTCATGTCACCGGTGGCACATTTATAGTAAATGAAGCCGCCACAGTTACCTAAGCCTTTGATCTGTCCCCTATATAAATAGGGTTCCTGAATCAACGCTATGTCAAATTTGCCCATCTTTAACTGCCTTGCCAGAAGAGCTGTGGCAGCCTTAGAATGGTGAAGGTTAATCTGTACGCACCTTAGGTCTGCTATGCTTGTGGTGGCTGTCAGAAGACCATTACTGGTCCTCCGACAGAAGATCTTCAAGGGCGGAGGTGACGCTCACGTCAAGACATGTCGCCTCCTCCAGCTCCTCTTCACTTGCGTCTTCTACCGCCCCCGACTGGGTAGTCAGCGGCGATGAGGTCGCTCTTCCCCGGGGTGGTTCAGCCTCCTCTTTCCCTGATCCCGACCCGCCTTCAGCGCATACTGCAGCTGCTCTCTTGAAGAGGGCAGCAAGAGCATCGCCCTCAGCCGGCTCTGCAGCCGCCTTCACCTCCGTCCCGGGCCTCAGTGCCGATGAGGGACCGGGCTGTGGAACCAACTCAGTAGGTTTTGAGCTCGGCTCCCCCCTCGGCCCGGAGTCCGACAGCAGCTTAAAGTGGCTGCGGTCCAGCCCTGTTGTGAGGGTGAAGCCACGTTCAGCGATGTAATCCGCCGACACTTTATCCATCAGGACAATGTGCCGAGCACTGATTCCCTCGGTGACCGTCTCCACAACCCTCCACTTTTTGGCCTGTACCTTCGGATGGATGCGCTGGATTACCCCTAGGACTGACGCGAGCTCAAGTTTGCCGGCATTCCTAGTCCTCCAGGCCATCTTCACCGGTTTGGGCAGGTCCTTGGCGTTCACCACCCTGTACGAAGTGCCCTTGATAGACATGCCATCCTGGGCACTCAGCCAGGTTGCTGAGCGCTGGTCTTCACACTGCACATGCAGTGCCCCCGCTATGATATTGCCCAGAATGATAACTGGCAACGGATCCGGCTGAGCAATCAGCCTCTCCCATAGCAGCATCACCTCTTACAGGCAGCCTCTCTACATCGATCCCAATTCATATACAAATCATATAAAAAAATTGAGAGGGTGTAAAATGTACCAAACAATACTCCTATCCATAATTCAGACGATTCGGGAGATGAGTCGTCGATCGTAGCGACTTTCTGAATTGTTTTAAGGGCTACCCTTCGGGCGCGACTCTATATACAAACTTTAGATTTAGTGGAAGTAGCCAGCAGGGTGCAAGGTATCTTCATGTCTTAATCTGATGCGCTTGAGTAAATACAAAATATAATAAAGGTATTCAGCCCACCTTTTACCACTAGGTATCATAAATTTAACTTAAATGGTCCAATAGTTATGAAATAAATTGAGACGCAAAAGTGACGCTATAAGAAATCTGTTCTCGATTTTAATGGGTTGTTGACAAAATGTATAATAAATACAAACAGACATGGTAGTAGTGATCGGGAGAAACAGAGCCTGACCTACTTGGATCAAATTCTTCTTCTATTATAGTTAAGTTAAATTCATTTTTTTTGGAGGGAAACCCATTAATGTTAGGTACCCGCCGTCAAGGAGAACAGACGGCAGGTAGTATGAAACTCGAGTCCCTGAAACCCCACTGTGATCCAACCCCACCGGCGGCTGTTTGCTTCGGAGCCCTCTACAATCCAAGCCCTTTGGCTCCAACCAACGCCTACCGTGTGTGAAACACCTGCTCGCCAGCCAGTTTGGGACCATTCTTGTGACAAATTAATGTTTCCCAGTCCATCGCCCGGAGGTTCCTGTCCAGACCACTCATAATATCAGGCGTCCCATACCACCCGGGTGGAAAAGTTCATGGGCACGCAGTTCCGCCCTGATTGAGCATGAACGTCAAAGAATTAGGACCCTTAAACCTTTCTCCCCGCGGTCTCAACAGGTCTCCATCAAAAAACGGCTCAGACTGGGTTTCTCTTTTCTTCGCCGGTACGGAGGAAACTAAACTGCTGCTGCGTTTTCAAAACACAATGTTGAATAATGTAGCTTACATTTTCAATAATTTTTAAATCAATAGTTAATGATATTAAATTTGTAATATACAAATACTGAATCAGAATCAGAATCAGAAACTCATTTATTCGTTTAGGGTGACAGGAACCTCTTAAAACACGTCAAATACAAACAAAATAAATTAAAGTGAATAACAATTGATATACATGTCAAACAAGATAAAAAAATATATGTATAGTCATGTAAAAAGTATATCAGTAGAATCTCTCTCATTTCCCCTTTACAAACTGATAACAAAGAGTAAAAAGAAAAGAAAAAGAGTCATTCCTTGTCATTCAGACGGCTGAAGAATCGGGTATAAGACGCGTGTCCACTTTCTGTCTGCGAAATACTTCAATATTTACCGGCGCTTAGACAAACTTATTTGGTTCGCAAATAACGGTTGATGAATCACTGTATGCAAATAAATCATTGAAGACTGTTGAATGAGTAGCGTTTTGACAAACCTTTGGTGATGTAACGTTACGAATGTAAAAAACCGAATATGATTTTCAAAGTAAAGCCGATGGGATTGCAATTAAATTATCTACTATAATATCATTGACCTGTCACCTTTTCGAAAAAGTAGCAGACACTACATACATACACATTTACTGATGGTAGAGTTCCAGCGTAGGAGCTCGAGGGCGTAGACATTAACTAATCTATCTGCCGCCAAATGGTAGTGTTCAGCACTATCGTGTTCCGGATGGTAATGTACGGCCCCGTAAAAACTTATCACAGAGACATATCATCTAAGGTCTCAGGGGTGGCAACTCATCTGCATTTTGACCTCTGGTATTTGTGTGGGTGTCTATAGGCTGCAGTCATCACTTAACATCAATGTGAGCTGCATGCTTGTTTGCCGCTGCTATCATGTAAAAAATAAAAAGTAATAATATCAAATAGGTACTAAAACTCAGTCAAGATCTTATACTCTGTAAGAATGGCTACGTATCTCGTGTAAAGTCTTTGTGTGATAGGTAAACATAAAAGAATCGAATTAAATCGGCCAAAAAAATAACCATCCCAAACTTAGCATATTCATTTATTTTATATTACGCATTATGCCAAAATAAAAATTCTATCAAGTTCATTCTAAAATCATGAAAGACAAAATTTTTCGCACAGCAAACACAAGAAGCCGCGTAACTCGTGACTAATTTCTCGTTCGGTCAAGTTTTAACTGTATCATGTAAAAACGCGATAAAGAAACTAAATTGAGCTAAGTTGGCTGCTATCACTGCACTTTTATTTTATTTATCATCAGCCAGTCATGACTTTTATGTAATTAACATAATGTTTCGGTACATCAAACGCATAAATATTTTATAAGCAAAGTGGTTTTATCAGTAAATAAGTACAAAAAGGGGGATATAGTTTTATTATGGCTATAGGGGCATCGAGATGGTTCCCTCATAAATACGGCCCGTGTTAATTGGTACCTTGTTCGCCATGTTAAACCATGTGCTTATCAAAAACAAGGTTGTAAAAGATTTGTTTTGGCCGAAATCGCTTGTCGAGAAGATAAGGGCCATCTTAAAAAGGTGTGAGGTCTTTTTTGGCGACAGAAGCGAATATTATATTTTAAGTAGGGGATTAGGGTGCGTTTGTATAAACAGATATTGTGTTAACGTTTAGCATTGAGGTTGTCGTGATGCCATTAGTGCTGGCAAATTAACAATGGTTTTCTTTTCGATAGTATTTACCTGAATAAATCCGGCAGACCTATCGATTTAGAGAGTTCACAGTATTGATAGCATCGGTAAATTTATAATACTATTTAAGGAATGTAGTACTAACGGTAACATCGACAGATTTAATAATTTAGATAATTTACTATATCTGACAACTAACATAAGATACAAAACGTAAGGCTAATCTGACAACTAACATAATAATATACAGAAAAGAGTTATAGATATTATCTATTATACCTATTTACGTCTAGAATATCGACAGTATCGATATCAATAAACATTCGAATTGAAAACTTCCTCCTTTTTGAAGTCGGTTAATAAAATGGAGAGTTTTGCAACTAATGGACAATATTGTCACGTTTCGAAATACCTTTACTATCGATAATGTAGATTCTATCGATGTGCTATCGACAGACTATCGAAAGTCCGCTTTCAATAGGCAACACTAGACGCAATGAATGTGGAGCTAAGATAAATAAATAGGTGAGGACACACACTAGGTGTGTTCCCAGAGTCCCGAGTTTGCTTTGACCGCGCTAATTGTCTCATAATCTGTGATCGTGTGAATGTCTGTTTTATGACAACAGTCTCTTTTCTCTCGCGCTTTTATTTATTTTTGTTTGCGAGGTTGCTATGCCGGTGTTGTTTTGTTAGGCTGCTGTGTGCTATTCTTGCTCTTCATAGTCATAAGTTCCGTGCACTTCGGGCGATGGCCAGTCATATTATTTATCGATAACGTAGCAATGAGTTATTCACTTAATTTTGATTTAATTATAAGAAGCATAAAATAAAATGAATCGCTCGTATAAATTATACCTGGGACAGAAAAACAGAGTAGCTGACCAGCTGACTACCCGGACACAAATTATTCACACACTTATACATTAAGCAAATGCTTTATTTTGTAAAAAAATATAACTATTTTGAAGTGCTAGAAAAGTCTTAAACTCTTTGTTGTCAAACAAATATGGAACAGAAAAATAGCTACTATTTAAAAAAAGAAAGAAACAAAGTGATATCGCAAGTAGATACCATTGTGCCAGAATTTACAGGGCTGTATATTACCTTCTAACTGGAACATGATAACGTTGATCACTCCCATTGAGCGGCAAGTAAATTAGGTAATGCGCTGGAGCCTACGCCCACGAGCCCCATCATTGGAGCTCTACCAGCAATAAAATCGGTTTGACTTCTTACAAATTGAAGCCCATTGAGTATGTATATTTACAAAAACACGTGAAATACCTACTTAACTGTATAATACACAAACATTGAAAGTGTATCTTACACGTATAACTCGACAAATAACCCTGAATTAAATATTGCAAAGTGGGTGATTTTAAAGTAGGCATGTAGTATTACTCTCATAATACTATAAGCCAACATGAGGGTACTTTACATCGCAACACGAAAAGCCTTAAGCTTGTTGCGTACATTGATTCAGCAATACATGGGCTGTACTTGCTTGTTTATACACAAATATTAAACTTATACAAGATACACGTGTATCGCTCCATAATAATATGATCATGAACATAGTTTTACAAAGAAAAGAGGATGATTATGAATTTTTAGGTAGTACCTATTATATACTCTAATAATAACATCAACCCAACATGAAGGTAGGTATTGAGTCTTGTTGAGTAAGATAATCTTACTCAAAACAGATGCTGTACTTACCTGTTTATACACAAACATTAACCCCTTTATTCATAAACGTATTTTAGCTAAAGTGTTGCTAATGTCTCCTTTGTCCTTTTCTATCCTGCACATTTGACAATGCAACTGACAAAAACAAAGCATTCTACCTATAGCTAAAACGTATCTAATGTACGTTTATGAATAAGAGGGTAAACCTTTACAAGATACACATGTATCTTCCAATATGATCATGAATATAGCTTTTCAAATATAAGAGGATGATTTTCACGTTGGCGTGTAGTATTATATACTTTCATAATGGTATCAACCCAACATAAGGGTAGGAACTTAGTCTTGTCTATGTTGAGTAAGCTAAACTGATCCACAACACGTGCTGCGCCTAGCTGTTTAAACACATACATGAAGCGTGTTCGAGATACACGTGTATCTTGACAAATGACCCTGAATTTAGTTTTTCAAAAAAAAAGTGGGTGATTTTCAAGTAGGCGTTTGGTAATCGTGCGGAGCATGTCAAAGATATTCCTCTTTATGTATCTAAATCAGTTCATGATAATGAAGCTTTATGGTACGTTCGCTGTATACCTTAGCATAAACAATCTTAGAGTTATACAAAATATCTGAATGTTATCAGTGTTATTCAATTCGAAACTTTCGACCACCGATTATTCGTTTGTGTTACAAATGCATAAATAAACATTTTTAGTGGTGGTAGCTCTACCACCACTAAAAATCTCTAGCTCCAGTGATCTCAAAGATCATTAGCAACACCTTATGAAGTAATTTACTTGACATTCATTTACATTTACCTTTGACCTCGTATAACTTCCGGTGCAGACACGAGATTATACCTATGAGACTTTTGAGACAGCTTTTAGAACGCTAAAATAAGCAAAAAAAAAGTTATTGTGACCTGTATTTATGAGGTTCACATATTATAAAGAGAAAAACTTTGTTTGTTTCGTTGTATTCAATAGGCTCAAAAACTTCTAAACCGATTTTAAACATTCTTTAACTATTCGAAAGCTACATTATCTACGGGTAACATAGGCTATGTTATTAGGGAAAAAAAGGGTTCCGTAAGATATTTGGGCTTTTCGGATACAAGGTGTAAAAAATCAATTAAAAAAGTTACTTATTTTGCGTACGATGCCTAAACTATAAAAGATATCGAGGAAGGCTTTAGTCTATATCTACAATCTTCACGCTAAGACGAATAGGAGAGGGTAGACAGGTAAAGCGCGAAGCTGGGGCGGGCCGCTAGTCTTAAATATAAATATTATCTAATAGTCAGTCTCTAAACGGGAAAATTAATTACTGAGAAAGTTTACGTCGGATTTTCCATGTTACGCGGAGTTTCTTGATGTGTAAATTCACTTTCTCAAGGAAATATCGTAATAAAGAGACGATGTAGGTACGTACAGTTGTAAATTTTATTATAGTACTAGCGACCCGACCCTGCTTCGCGCGGTTACAATTTTATTTTAATTTAATGTCATTTCCATTCCTCAATTCCTACCGATTCATCTGTTTAACTGTTATGTCAAGTGGCATAAGGTTAACATTAGAAAAGTTAATATGGTCGTTAAATTTTATTAATATCTCAATTACAATACAACAAAGAGGAATTGGCGAAATCAGTCCAGCCGTTCTCAAATTTTGCGCCTAGCAACACATTTAGGGATTCATTTTTATTTATATAGATAGAAGGTTTGACGGATAAAGACTATTTACATGGGAGAATAAAATTGATGTTTTTAACGTTTTCGCAGGTTTTCGCGAGCTTCATACATTTTAGAAATTAAATTTGCGGATTCTCTCGCATATACAACACTCCTAAACTTCTTCTTATACCCGACGTTTCGGTCGCTTTCCAGCTAAGTTTGGTAGTGTATATATATACGCGAGAAAATCCGCAAATTTAATTTCTACAATGGCTGTTTTTACTATTTCCCTTACAATATCTTCATATTTTCTCACCTTCTTACCTTCTCTGGACTTTCAAAAATAATTTAAACTAAAATTCGGCAAATTGGTAGTGCCCTTCTTGAGTTTTAGTGAAACTAACGAACAGTAATAGATTTTTAATATATACAGATAGTTTAAGTATTTATCTGAAAGACGTGATACGGTTTTGTAACTTTTTAAATGTAATTATGATGGCAAAGTATGTAGCTCACATTCATGGTAATGAGGACTGCAGCAGCGTATAGACATCTACAAAAACTGGAGGTTAAATGCAGATGCACTGCCATCCATGAGGTTTTAGTTGTTATTATCAGTTTTTTGTATGGGATGGTTTGTTTTGGCATGTGTTGTGAATATGAAGAGCTGACAGGACGTGAAAAATTGTAATAAAGCACACGAATCACACTGATTACTTTTTACTGGTGGTTCCAGAACCAAAGACGGTGTGACTACCGCATTACCTAATCTACATGCCGCGAAATGTGTTCTTGTTATGCAATTAAGGACAGTAATAACTTTTTTTTATGTTATGGAAGTGGCAAACAAGCATGCAGTTCACATTGATGTTAAGCGATGACTGCAGCAGACACCCACACAAAGATCAAGGTCAAAATGCAGATGCGTTACCACCCCTGAGGCCTAAGGTGTTATGTCTCTGTGCCGGAAATTACAGGACCTTGCATTACCACCTGACCGGAACACGATAGTGCTGAACACTACCATTTAGCGGCAAGTATGCGGTAAGGTAATGCGATGGTGCCTACGCCCTCGAGCTCCGTCACTGGAGCTCTACCACCAGTGAATTCTTGTTTTCTGAGTGAATATAAGCCACATGCTTGTTTGCCACCATCATAAAAGAAAACAATATTAGTTACCGAATAATAAAAACAACTAATTTACCATCTTGCCCACAGCTTACCGCAAAACTTTAAATAAGTAGTTACTTTGTAATTTGATTCGCAAACACAGATCATTAAATTGTCGGTGTGTATTTACCGTAACAATGAATACAATATATTTATAGTATCGCGTTACCTTCCGGTTTCCTTCACTTGTTATAATCGTACCGTTTAGACCACGCATTTTTGGAGTTACACTTCTTTTGGCGCGTTTGAAAAAATCATAATAGTAATTTTTTAAGGTGCGCGCGCACAGATAAAAGCGCTAGATAAAAGCGTTAGATGCTCAACAGACAAAAGCAACAGTCTGAAGTTTTGCTAAACTTTTTTTGGAGTTTTGTTTGATTTCTGGTATATTGTAGAGTTGATTATTACGCTTAAGAAATATAACTTTTTACGCATAGTGTTCATTTCTAATTTTTACACATTTTTTTTACAAACTCGGCAGTTTGTGAATTGTAGCAAATTATTATAAGCAATGGTCATTGTATTTAAAGTGATAAGTATTTTCTTTTTATTATTACTTGCACTTGTTATGTACTGAACATATTTCTAATTGCACCCGAGTAGTTTTACTGGGGGGAAAAGAAAATATTTCTATGTTCATTGAAATAAAACCATATTTACAATTTTAAGGCATTGTAATATTTATGATATACAAATTTAGGCCATATTATATTTAGGGATTTCCATTTTATGGCACATTAGCGCAAAACATAAAATTCCTTACGTTCCATATCATGTAGGTCAAATAAAAGAATTGGATCCTTTAACAATAACATAATCGGATGCGCCGGCGCCGCTCCGGCGACCGCTTATTATACACAATGCCACGAGAAATATTATAACTGATATAACTATGAACGTGTGAAATTGGGGGTGACACCGATACAAAAAATTATGAAATAATATTTACGGAAACCATATTATAAAGTATTGTTATGGGATATCGGTTGGGGTTATAATGCTTTGTCATGTCGCACTGTTGGTTTTTGATGCTCATAGACAATGTTAAGGCATCTTTAAATATTATGGGAGTTTTCAGTTTATGAAATTAAAATGCAAAAGAAGGTGAAGGTTGTAGGAAAGTGTTAAGTATTGATTGGACTTTTCACACAAATTGATGTTAAAATAACGTTTATAATTGTAATATTTTTATTTTCGCAATAGCATATGCGAGTGAATTTTAGAATTCCCTTTTTTCTTTAATATTTTTTTACATAATTACGTTATTTCTGACGAGAAAAATGATTTAAGGAGTCGGAAGTAGCTATTGGTCAAGAGTGGCATTGACACCCGTAGTTTTCATGTCGTCTTTTAATATTAACTTACTACAAATATGAAGGGTAATATTATTTACATAACCTAGGTCTCAGGGGTGGCAACTCATCGGCATTTTGTCCTCTAATTTTTATGTATACCTACTTATGTTTATAGGCTGCAGTCATCACTTCATGTTAGCTGCATGCATACTTACCACCTTCGTTACATAAAATAATAGTATCTTCAAGTTATAAAATCTAAAATAGAAGTACGTAAACATAACAGGAAAGCGAAAGCTGTAAAATATCCCTGTTGAAATATCGAAACGACCACAAACGTAAAATAGCTAAAACTTTCTGAACACGACTTATTACTTTCACACTTTAATTATACGCTCCAGATTATAACAATTTTCTAACAATGAACACCTACCTAACAGACTTCGCGAAATTCGCGTTTAAACCCATCAGACTGACCGTTTCAGATTTAATTGGACATAATTAATAAACCGTCTAAAACAAACTCCTCCCAGCTCCCGACCGATCTTGTGTGTTGGATCATTTTATTTGTTAAGCCATGACTGAAACAAATGTCCACAAAATATATTTATATCTTCCTTCGTCTTTAACATTTAGAAAACAGAGTCCAGTTTCAAATGTGACGATATTCGAAATCGGAAAACGTTGCTTTATCGTGGTGTGTATCTAAGGCTTTTTTGTTACAACATTCCGGACAAAACGCGCGTTGTAAAGAGCCCCCGACGATGCCACCCATTCATGAGGACAGTGGTGACCTATTGAGAATGAATATTAATAGAATAACATGGATCATACTTAGATTTCGATCGTTTTGAAGTTACCTTTTCTATATATATTTATATTATAATTTATTTCATAAGACTACTTTTACGGATTTATCTCGCGTACGCTTATATTAAATAAGAATTATAAGGTATTTCAAATCTGCCTAACGTTTCGGTAATAATAAAATGTAAAATTTGTATTTCATATTCTGTTTTCTCGGACATACTGAGCTGACATTTTAAACAGTCAATCAGTGTCAGCTCATCACTATCCTAGTATAACAACAAGAACATAATAAGTTATTTTTAATTTCTATTCGTGAATTTTTATCACGTTATGTAAAAATAATATTTAATAATTATCGTTTAAATTTTCGTATAACGATGTTAACTTTTCTCTTTCACATTGATATAGAAAACTTAATATCAAAACAAAAATATAAATACGATGTATATTTGTAAGAAAAACATAAGTTAATTACAATTTAAATTTTGCAATAAAATTTTACAGCCTAACATGATTGAGGTTACCGTTTTTGAAGTGTTTCTAATATCATCAAATTTATAACACATTGAAAAACGTCTTAATATATTATCATTAATTTAACGACCGCATAAAAATCTGTAACTTAGTTGCCTTCATATATTTGACATAAATTTTTAAAATGGCGAATTTAATGAGCGTGCTAATCCATATTATGATAACGTTGGCAGGCCACACGCGGGCTCTGAGCAGCCTCTTGTAAAATCGACTTTGGGATTGAACGATACTTGGACCTTTTGTTGGAAGTATGGCCTTGAGGGGACAAATTTACGATCACTTCGAACTCACATAATGATTGTCACTACTATTAACACCTTTGGGCTCAATGAAGATGTAAGTTGAACAAAGAGAGAAAAAAGTGTTAAAATCGTAGACGTTGTGAATAGAATTTAGGTAAGGAACTTAAATTGCCAAACGTAGGTACTCATTAAGTTTGTTTGCATTTATATATCGAATACTGCGTAAGTGGCAGTTAACTTATAATACAAATAAATATTTAACTCAAAATCGTTGCAAAGTAGACAGAAGAGAATAACTATTGAGCAAAATGCTTTCTTACAAAACTCCCAAGCGTTTTTGATTTCATCACTTTCTTAATACCTACGCTATCATCATTCTGAATCACTCGTACAATTTAAACTAGTTGAAAATAAATTCAATTTTTATATGTAATAAAGTATATTTTTGTAAATTTTGTACCAATCCAGTATCACTACAGCACTGTTGAATTAAATAAATGGATAGGACTAATCATATTATTTTTACAGATACATGAAAAGTTAACGGTGAAATAATTTTTCATTTTCAACAGTTCAACAAAATAACAAATGATAGCTTCATAATTTTATTATTCTAGTTCTTTAATGAACATTAGGTACCTAAATTAAACAATTCATTCTCACCTGTACATTTTAAAAATATTTTAGAATAAATGTGCAAACAAAACAGAATCGAAGCGTATAATTAGTAAATAAGCAGTTAAATAACAAACACGACCCGACACCTCCCTTGACACATTTTCAATAAATTCGCTGTCCAAAAAGCCGTTTATGATTTTTAAAAGATGTCCAAAATCCAAGCGTACGGCAAAAAAAATCAACAATTTATGAGCACTTCACCCCCGCTGTAACCATTCAAAGCCCCAATAATTGTATATTCTTTTACAGTAGTGTGCCATTTATTTTGTATAGCCGATGAAGGCAGCGTCGAAAAAAAAGCATTCAACCAAAATCACAGGCGCCTTTAATCACCTCTATTGAGATCTATCGCGGGATCAAAGCGTGCGCGCGTGCACGACGAATTCGCCTCTCAAAATATTGATGTAAGGTCTAATTTAGGATTTGATCCGGTCACGATGGCTCACCTTTTTTGCGGTCGAGCGGATGCTCGTGTCAAACGCTTTAGTATTTTGAGTTTGTTTTGAAAATTCTTTTATCTGATGTATTATTTGCTGTTTCTTTTGTCACGGTTGTTCATCTGCTGTATCTAGGCGATTTGTTGGTGCTGGGGGTTACTGAAACTGCCTCCCTCTCGCCATAATTTAGATGTCAAATAGGGTTTTTGTGTGGGTACGGTCGACGCGATCATTTCAGGGTTATTTATGACTTTGACAGCCTTTTGCATGTTGTGTAAAGGAATTTGCGGCGGCTTTGACACCCGCCACCGTTCGTTGGTGGCATTTCCGTTAATAGCTATAGGGTTTTTTCGCAAGTACTGTCTGCGTGAGTGTTATGGCATATATCTTATAGCATATATTCTTTACGCCAAATATTTCTGAAATCATTTTCAGTGTTAATAATTTAAAACAATTGTGCGACCAATTCATTGGCCTTTTTTTTTGGTTTGCATTTATCATGTTCTCTATTTCCATTTTCTTCTTATATGTGGTCACTTTATTTAAGAGTACTTTTTAGAACTAAAACGTATGCACCCTAATCATTATCGTCATTTGAGCTGAAAGACGATTGCTGGATGACACCCTCCCCTAAAGGTTCACGAGAACCTTCACCATGTCGTCGGCCACCTCGTGAAGGGCCTGCCTACGTTTAGTCGTCCGGTACGTGGTCTCCATTCAAGAACTCTTCTGCCTCAATGGCAGTCGGTTCTTCGAGCTATATGTTCTGCCTACTGGCACTTGAGTTTCAACGGGCTATTTGGGCAATTTTCGTCCTAATGGGGATCTCCCCATTCCTGATTTGATCTTGCAGTGTATCGTAACTTTTAAAAAATTCTATATATAATAGAGACTAACATAATACTTGTCTAACATAACATTTAAATATATATATATATATATATAATTAAGTTACAATTGACTTAATAATTATTCAAAAACGAATAAAAAATTAAATTGAAAATACACTAGTTGATCCGGCAAACTTCTTACCACCATTTTTTTTGCTATCCATACAATCTAAAGTCTAAAAATTATATGTCAATATATTGAAGACGTTATTACGTCTTATCGAAGCCTTCCGTCTCATTTGCACCCTTATTTTTCGTAGATTATTAAATATTTGCCATGATTATTTAAAATAGATTTATTCAATTTGATGCAGCTGTTTGGAAGTAATGTGCATACAAAGAAACATTTCGGTTATTCATTTTTATGTATGTATGTATCTTCACGCCAGGTCCCTAACGGGGTAGGCAGAGAGTGTAGAGCGCCAGATATCCCGGTTCTGACAAACCTCTCGTGCCTCGTCTACTTTCATCATTCTCTTCATACATGCACACCGATTCCTAAGACTTTTGATCCCACCATCAGACAGAACTCTACCTATTTGGTCATGGTAGGTCAGTCTTGGCCTTCCTGGGCCTCTGCAACCATCCACATTCGCATTGTATATCTGTTTAGTCATTCGCTCATTCGACATTCTTTCTATATGCCCGAACCATCGGAGCATGATTCATTTTTATTTATATAAATAGAAGATATATATCTAAACTAATATTATAAAGAGGTAATATTTTTTTGTTTGTTTGTTTTGGATAGGCTCAATAACTACTGGACCGATTAAAAAAAATATTTCACTATTCGAAAGCTACATTACCCACAAGTAACATAGGCTATATTTTATTTTGTAAAAATAGGGTTCCGTAAGATATTTGGGTTTTTCAGACACAAGGTGTAAAAAATCAACAAGAAAAGTTACTTATTTTGCGTACGCTGCCTAAACTATAAAAGATATCGTCACTATTCGAAAGCTACATTATCCACGGGTAACATAGGCTATATTTTATTTTGGAAAAATAAGGTTCCGTAAGATATTTGGGTTTTTCAGACACAAGGTGTAAAAAATCAACCAGAAAAGTTACTTATTTTGCGTACGCTGCCTAAACTATAAAAGATATCGAGGAAGACTTTAGGCTATATCTATGTATAATCATCACGCTTAGACGAATAGGAGAGGGTAGGCAACATTGCACCGCGCGAAGCCGGGGCGGGCCGCTAGTAGATTTATACAGATTTAGCAGTAGTCGCTTGCTGCTACGCTGATTACAGCGACGTCGAACAAAAGACATCAACGGCCACATACGTACATCAAGTCTCTTGATGATACTTGATAATGTTGGCTTTGTAAAGGTATCATGAAAACAATCAATTATTTTTTATTAAATATTACAAGATTTATTTTTTTTTGCTTTCAAGATTATTGACTGCTTACTTGTTCCATGATCTGTAAGCAACCCTTTGACAAATCCAATGGTAGGTTAACGAATCAATATCATGATCCTTGCACTAATCCAGCATAGTACCTACTGTCCATTAACTTGCAGATCATGGAACCAGTAAGATAAAAATATACCACTTGATCCCCTACAAAAACGCGCCGTTCGTATTGTTATCGATCCAGGACATACTGACAGGCTCGAGTATTTGAGCCTGCGCAGAGACATTGGGAGTCTGTGCGTGTTGTACCGTCTCTACAATGGTGAGTGCTCTGCTGAACTGTTTGACATGGTGCCACCGTCTCTTTTCCTACACCGTACCTACTACCCGTCGAAGAGAGAAGTTCCACCTGTTCCACCCTCACCGACTGGACGGTGCGGTTGTCCCGCTAGTTCCTGTCCAGAACGTGTAAATTGTGGAAAGAACTTCCCTCTGAGGTGTTCCCTAGGTGCTACAAAATGGGGTTCTTCAGGGCTGGCAGCGCGTAGGCAACTCCCCTGATGTTGCAAATGTTCATAGGCGACTGTGACATGCTTGACCGCTTGCTTGTCTGTCAATCTTCAGACATAAAAAAATACCAACTAATTCTTTTAGATCAACATACAAATTTCCGTTGAATTGAACCGGCTTATCAATCTTAATTTAAAAAAAAACTGCTTTGTATTATACAGAATTCAGTTAAATCTCTATATAAACAATAATTGAATGTCTACTTTATACATGAGTACTTATTTTAGGACTGTCATAAGCAATATTTAAAGAAAATACTATTTTGTATTTATTACTGTTTTGTTATTTCATTTGTTTTATACAAATCTATACTTACTAATATTATAAAGCTGAAGAGTTTGTTCGTTTGAGCGCGCTAATCTCAGGAACTACAGGTCCGAATTGAAAAATTGATTCAGTGTTAGATAGCCCATTTATTGAGGAAGGCTTATATTATTATATATTTAAGGTTATATAACATCACGCTAAGATGAATAGGAGAGGGTAGGTAACATTGCAACCGTTATACAAACGATGTTACTTCAATTGGTCCTATTTATCAGTAGGTGGTATTTTGCGTTGTCACTTATATGACTGGAGTCCATCTGCAATATCTGCAATCATTTCCAACATTTTGTTAAAAGTACACTCCTCAACATACTTCGACGTGTCATTTTATTTCCCAAATTACATTTAATCATAAACATCAGCACCGAATTCTACACATACATCCACAATAACGTTTTTTTGATAAGAATCATTTAATTTCTCGACACGTCAGCAAGAAAATCGATTTAATCTTATTACGAATCGATATCCTGTCGCCGATGCTTTGTAAAAACATGACAATTGCTGCAGCTGCGTGCGCGCATGCCCCGACAGGTGGTGGTGGCAAATGGCCGGTCTCGCGGATCTCACTCGTACGAAAATCTGTATTTGCGTATTTTTGTATAACCACTATTAAATACGAATGTATAAATATGATAGTAAAAATAATTATGCAAAATTGTAAAACTACTACTTTAACCTACCATGGCCAAATAGGTCGAGTTCTGTCTGATAGTGCGGTCAAAAGTCTTAGGAATCGGCGTGCATGTATGAAGAGAACGATGAAGGTAGATGAGGCAGGAGAGGTATGTCAGGACCGGGATATCTGGCGCTCTACACTCTCTGCTTACCCCGTTAGGGCCCTGGCGTGAAGATACACATATACTACTTTATGAATACGAAATATATAAATACGAAAAATGAATATGTAGTTCACCTAAATAAAACATAAACCAAAGTAGTTAGGGAAAACGCATACAAATACATTTTTTTGTTTAATTTCCATACAAAAAAGTCATCAGTAAATGGACTTTGATAGAATTATCTCTAATACAAGCCTACTCCTGACGATAAGAGACACAACACAATATAATTTAATAAGTTGGAAGTTATACACATACATTTTTTTTTGGAATTGATTTTTATTTGTATTAATTTATATTGTTATTTATTTATTTTTATTTTTTTTAATGTAATGGAAGTGGTAAACAAGCATGCAGTTCACATTGATGTTAAGTGATGACTGCAACCTATAGACACCCATACAAAGACCAAGGTCAAAATGCAGATGCGTTACCACTCCTGAGGCCTAAGGTCTTATGCCTCTGTGCCGGAAATTACAGGGCCGTACATTACCACCTGACCGGAACACGATAGTGTTGAACACTACCATTTAGCGGCAAGTATATTTATTATTTATAGGTATGCCTTTATTTTACGGTTTGAATTACACTTATCATCAGTTGTACACAAGAACATTATGTAAAGGTAATTAGAATAAATATTAAGTCTGCATTAGAAAAAATAATAGTAAAAGAAAATATATCCATCAAAACTTACTTTTGACAAACAAATGGAATAGAGTACTAACTACAGTCCGTATCTATCACACAAAGACTTATCACGAGATACGTAGCCACTCTTACAGAGTCTAAGATCTTGACTTAGTTTTAGTACCTATTTGATATAACAACTTTCCGTGAATAAAAATTTTAGCAGTCCTTCCGCATACACTATCAATCATAAAAATACAAAAAAGCGTATCCCGTCGAAAACAACAAATAAAAAATAATAGTGAAAGAAAATATATCCATAAAAACTTACTTTTGACAAACAAATGGAATAGGTACTAACTATAGTCTATACTAGCTATAGTCTGTACCTATCACTCAAAGACTTTACACGAGATACGTAGCCAAGTCACAGAGTCTAAGATCTTGACTTACTTTTAGTTTTAGTACCTATTTGATATAACAACCTTCCGTGAATAAAAAATTTAGCAGTACTTCCGCGGCAAGTATATTTATTATTTATAGGTATGCCTTTATTTTACGGTTTGAATTACACTTATCATCAGTTGTACACAAGAACATTATGTAAAGGTAATTAGAATAAATATTAAGTCTGCATTAGAAAAAATAATAGTAAAAGAAAATATATCCATCAAAACTTACTTTTGACAAACAAATGGAATAGAGTACTAACTACAGTCCGTATCTATCACACAAAGACTTATCACGAGATACGTAGCCACTCTTACAGAGTCTAAGATCTTGACTTAGTTTTAGTACCTATTTGATATAACAACTTTCCGTGAATAAAAATTTTAGCAGTCCTTCCGCATACACTATCAATCATAAAAATACAAAAAAGCGTATCCCGTCGAAAATAACAAATAAAAAATAATAGTGAAAGAAAATATATCCATAAAAACTTACTTTTGACAAACAAATGGAATAGGTACTAACTATAGTCTATACTAGCTATAGTCTGTACCTATCACTCAAAGACTTTACACGAGATACGTAGCCAAGTCACAGAGTCTAAGATCTTGACTTACTTTTAGTTTTAGTACCTATTTGATATAACAACCTTCCGTGAATAAAAAATTTAGCAGTACTTCCGCATACACTAGCAATCATAAAAATACAAAACAAAAGCGTATCCCGTCGAAAATAACAAATAAAAAATAATAGTGAAAGAAAATATATCCATCAAAACTTACTTTTGACAAACAAATGGAATAGAGTACTAACTACAGTCCGTATCTATCACACAAAGACTTATCACGAGATACGTAGCCACAGAGTCTAAGGGCGAGATTCACAGACCGCACTACGACTTTACTTTCGAGCAAAGTACCTACGCTTCGAACTGTCAAAACCCATAAATTTCTGACAGTTCTACGCATACTTTGCTCAAAGTAAAGTCATAGTGCGGTCTGTGAATCTCGCACTAAGATCTTGACTTACTTTTAGTTTTAGTACCTATATGATATAACAACTCTCCGTGAATAAAAATTTTAGCAGTCCTTCCGCATACACTAGCAATCATAAAAATACAAAACAAAAGCGTATCCCGTCGAAAATATCAAATTACTGTGCCGATAAAACCTCTGTCCAAATATTTAATATCATAAAACCAATTTAAACGTAATATATAGCACAATCGGCACAACATTAGTATTCACACTGTTGTTCAGGTTATAAAAAGACTATGTTCGTCATTTTAACTTCTTTTGTTAGAAATTAAAAAGTTTGTGGCCGCTTAGAGCACATGTCACGTATACTCGCTATCATCTGTGCCTCCAATAAATTAAAAATATAGGTACCACTTAATTGTTGGCTCGGTTTTTTGTTGCGTCGGTGTTTATTGTGTAAGACTTAAGACAACATCTCTTAACAATATTGAGAATCCATGCTTTTCGCGCGACAATTTAAAATCTTCAATATACTGAAAACATATCTTTGATAAGTTAGTTAGTTTGGCAGTGCATGCCGACCGTTTTAACCGAGGCTCTTGGGTTCGATCCCTATGCTGGGACAAATATATGTTTGAACTTCCGATATTTGTTTCGCATGTGAGTTATTTTAACTGGTGGTAGAGCTCCAGTGACAGATCTCGCAGGCGTAGGCACCACCGCATTACGTAATTTACTTGCCACTAAATGGCAGCACTATCGTGTTTCGGTCAGGTAGTAATGTACGACCCTGTAATTTCCGGCACAGAGGCATAACACCTTAGGTCTCAGGAGTGGTAATGCATCTGCATTTTGACCTTGGTCTTCGTGTGTGTGTCTATAGGCTGCAGTCAACACTTAACATCAATGTGAACTGCATGCTTGGACTTCTTAGGAGGAAGGATATCTATAATAAATATCTACTACCCGTGCGAAGCCGGGGCGGGTCGCTAGTAATATATATACCAATATAACTCTGAAGATGTCGCTGACATTCTTAAAAAATATATAACTCCGGGGTCGGCAATTGAACTAGGGCACACGGGGTACCAATAGTGTCCTGTCATCGCCAAACCACCGTGGAAGGTCTAGATACCTACATAAAAAGTTAAGAATTTTCACACAAGGCTCCATTAGGAATAATCAAATACATTTACATATGAAAACGTCGGTGCCACTAAAATCAAAAATCGATTCCATGCCACAGTAAAAAAGACATCAAAATCAATTTACGATCCGCCGCGAGATGACTGCGAGTTATAACATACAGCTATTTGTGTGCATCATAATCCTAACGCCACTTGTCAAAGAAGAGTCTTTATAATATTATGACAATAAAAAAGTATTCATTGAGACAATAGTGGAGTAGAGGGTACAATAAATTCTGACACGGTCCATTTATCACGGCCGATAATCATCGGAGGCGCATGCGCAGGACACACGGGGTGAAATTCTTTTGAGGTTTGTTCACCTAATTTTGTCAGATTTAATTGTTGTTTTTTAGATACATAAATGTGTCTGCTTTTTTCATTAAGGCATCGTTCGTTAATTCATTCATAATCGTCGTTGTTTTATTGTAGCATTTTTGTTTGGCGATAGTGAAATCTTGAACTTGATTATACCCTTTTAGATTTTATTGTGATGAGTTCAATATGCATATTATACTAGTATATATATTATTATATTAGTTTATCATATTATGCAGACTTTGATATATTCTTTTCATCCCAGATCGGTAAATTAACTTAATTAAGTAAAATTAAAAATTGGTAATTTTATATATTTTTTAAGCTATTGCATAGCTTCTATCGCGAGCCTTGAGCGCAGGGACCGAATTCAGAAATTCCGTAACGAAAAAACCTGACTCTCCGGATTACAAATTTTAGACTCATTTAAAGAAAGTCATGTATAATTTCGCCGTCCGACCTCGTGGGTAGCGTGGCCGAGCAGTCTAAGGCGCTGGTTTAAGGCACCAGTCTCTTCGGAGGCGTGGGTTCGAATCCCACCGCTGCCAAGATTGTTTTTGTTCATTTTTTTTTATTGTTTGTTTTTCCATTCAATATTTAAAAAGTGGTAAATATTAATAGAAAATTAATGTTTCATTTTTCTATTTTTTTTCTTTTATTTGCATTTTATTTTGTTTTGCATAATTTTAGATAATTATGTAAATGCTTTACCGCGGCAGTCCCCGAGTGCCACACGTCTTTTTTATTTTATATTTATGAGGTAAGTACAAGTAAAAAGAACAGAATTAAATAGTAATGCGATGAGAAATTCACAAATACAGTTTGCACACTGTTTGAACCACGTGAATACTTGCGAAAACGTTATTTTATTATTATAATGTTCATAAAACAATTTGAAAAATTTTATTAAAAATTAAACGAGAAAAATAATTTATATGGCGATGATCTCGGGAAAAAGGTTAAAAAATGAGAAATTCTAGATTTTTATTAAACAATGCTGAACACATTAGGATCGACAATAAACCAAAAAAATAAAAATGTGAGACACGAAGTACTCCAAAGTCATATAAAAAACCCAGGTTCTTATAAACACAAAGTCCAAGCGTAACGTCCGACGACATTAATCAAAATATCACTCCAGATAGTGAACATCTTACTTCAATTACAATATTTTTCAAGAGTATTCAAGATGCAACTTGTTTGCAAATAACCATCAAATTATTCAATGACAACAAACACGAAAAAAGATAGTAAGCGTGTAAAATCGCTTGGTGTGGTTGGAACGAAGCTTAACAAATCAGCCACAATGTTAGGCGCGTTCGGCGCAAGTCCCTCGTACCCAGCGGCACTTCACAAACCCAAACACTCCATTCCATTTAACTTTTACGCCCAATTATTCGATCTATTATCGTCATATAAACATCCTTATTTATGACACATATATCCTTGCAAGCCACGTTTATAGCCACTAAAGTATGAAATTGCACATTAGTAAACCTTTCACATCTGAGTTTCATATCTGGGAGACATAACTCGAGATTTAGTTGGTTACAGAAATATTCCTTGCGATGTTTTTATGGAAATACAGTTTTTTATAATTGATGGTTTGAGTGCAATTTTAAATTATAAATTTGGGTTAAATTTATTGACTTTTGTATCTTGCTAACATTTTAACACAGTGAGCGGAGTGTGTGAGGTTAGTCGGTGTGACTCACTACATTTAACTTTCCTTTCATAAAGTGTAGGTACTATCTAAATGTCATTAGCACTTGCATATGTTATTCAGTTTATATGCAGAAAACTTTGAAATTCAATAGATGAACTGGTGGTAGAGCTGCAGTATCGGAGCGCGCGGATATACCTAGTAACACTGCGTTACGTAATCTGTTCGCTAAATAACAGTGTTGCTGTCCTTTTTCCGGTCAGTAGTCTAGAGTCTAGTACGAATCGCAATCGGACGCGTTCACCGGGTTTCATATTTTTTTTTTTCGAAGTCACATTTTATTATATTTATTTATTTATCACCACAGTATATTATATATTATGTACCTAGATAATAACCTAATTTATTGTATTGGAAATAAAGGGATAGGGGACATATTATGAACATCTTTTAAATAGCATCAAAACCATATATTTTAGTAAAAATTGTTTGAGATCCTCACATCTATCTTTGACTATCTTTAATTTACTGGTGGTAGAGCTCCAGTGAAGGAGCTCGCGGGCGTAGGCACCACCGCATTACCTAATATACTTGCCGCTAAATGGTATTGTTTTAAAGGGTTCAGTTTTTCCTTTTGACATATGGAACAGTGAATATCCATAAATGTTCACAGCGAAATAAGCTACGTGCTCTGTGATGATACAACATAACTGATGAATAATAATTTTATAATCGATCGTATTGTAGTACCAAAATCATTTTTCTGCGGGAAAACCACCGTGTTTATAAATAAAATCGTGTATATAAGTGCAATCAAACGCCTTCAAAAATTGATGTATTTTAATTTTTTACCTTAAAATATCATCAATAGGTAACGATTAATCCCGTAAACAAAGAATTAGGTATACCTATTTTAGTTTATCTCGAAAATCTTCTTTTATATCAAGAACAAAACAGCACTGAGGTCATGGTGGTGGGGTGTGGGATAGTTAGTATCTGTAGCCATCAACTGAGGACATTGTCCAAACCAGTCTAAGGTAAATTACACACCTGAACGACTGTAACGCGCGAATCAAAAGCTCTTGAAGATTGTTGTTACCATCCGACATTTATTTACTGGTTGATACATATATATAAAATACCGAATCGTCACTACAACTGACACTCTAATAGCACGCACGAAAACACACACACGCACATACACACGCGCACGCACGCACACACACACACACACACATTAGAATATCATTGAATCTTAATACTAAATTATCTTTAAGTTACTTTCAGGCCTGTTTTTTTTGTTTCAAAATTACAATAATTAACGTTGCTAGGTACTTGAAACATATATCTTTTTTTTGTTTAATGTACATTTATATTCTTTGCATTTTTTTTTATTGTATACTGATAATTAAGTTCTATTTTTAAACGTATGTACAATTATTTGGGACATTCTATGACATAAAATCATGTTATAAGCAGGAGAAGCCACTGATTCCCGAAATTCAGTGAAAACTAGTTCGGGAATCTATGGATTCAACATATAAATTGATGTAACTATCTTTTTGTCAATAAACAAATTTATTATTATTATACCTACTTTGTCAAGCAAGTAAAATAGCTTTTTTTAAACTTTAAATAAGTTTTTAAAAAATCCGTCATTTTACATTATTGATAAGTTTACTTCACATTGCTAAGTGAAAATTGCACGTTAAAGACATCTAAATAAAAACCAAAGATTGAATTGCAGATGCATATAAATGTATGCTTTACTATCAATCTGGAACACTAGATTAAGTGCATCCCTTAAACTCCCACTGAAGATTAATCTTTGCTAAATAATTGAAAAAGGATAAATCATATTTTATTTCAAATTGTATTCATAGTTATAATTACAATTTCCCACGGTTTCACTCGCTTAAAAAACAATTCCATCCGATTTTTTTTTACAATTGACTAGTACGTAATTACGTAGATAAGAGTATTAGATAGTAAATACACAAAAGAGGATTAGGAACTCAATCAGTGGATAAGTACCTCCATTGATTGAGTTTTTTTGGCAAGTTCTTTAAATGTGAAATTTACCTAGTAATCTTGTGGAGTAAATACTCGTTCAATATAATAACTGAACTGGCACATAACTCTTACACGATGAAATCTGTATTTTTGTAATATGGACCTTCTATACTGAATCAATTTCTTTTTCAAATAAATTATCCCTCTCTAGCGTTGCATTGTTTTATAAAAACGATTGATAGATGGCGCGATGTATCTAATTAGTTTAAGATTAAGAGTACATGTAATAAATAAGAGTAGGCGTTCTAGTCGTCTAGATGTGGGAGGGCTGTAAATCTCAGTCGAAACAAGTCTAATTTACAACCTACGGCCGGACCGTGACGACCACTCCGGTTCCGTCTCGTGATATAATAACGTCATCTGTTAATTATGACATTTTATTATAACATTATACCGTTCAACATTCAACACAGGTGAACTCTGGTCTGATATTGTCAAGAAAATCACAGAATAAAGCTGTGATGTAAACTATTGTGAAATGTTATCATTAATCCATAACATTTATTGTTGACTAGCTGAACCAGCGAACTTTGCACCGCCTTAGAATAAAATTAACTGTATCAAAGATTTGATAGGTACAAACTAATTGTATGGTAAATTATATTGGTGTTTTAATTACTTTCTTTACAATTTCTTCATATTATCTCACCTTCCCTGGACTACCTACAACCGTTCTCGTGGTTTAGCGAGACTAACGAATAGCAATTAATTTTTATAATTGACAATGCCCGTTCATTATACATGTGATACGCATATAACCTAACCTATAGAAGGTTAGGTTATATGCGCTATGATACATCTATCCTTAGAGATACCTTTTTTGAACAGAAAAAAATATTGCAGCGACTTTTATTATTTTCTGTCATTAATTTAATACGAATTAATAATAAACAGCCGTGAATAACACATTTTATTTTGTCGCAACCTATAAATTCTCCGAGCGTGACTAATAAAGAACGCCGCTGATTTACTAAAAGCAAAAAGCGGTCGCCGCTAATATCTTAATTTCGAGAAGCGACCTACATCGAAAAGAAAACACACCGCCCTCTGAAAGCTGCCCACTGAGTAGACCCAGGTGCTGTCTCACTTATCACTCGTCTACAGTTGCACTGTGCAATAAATTAGGTAATTACGTGACAACAAAACCGTGAGAGATCGCGCCGTGGGCGAAACGAAAAATCGGGACCCGAATAACCCCCCGCTGCTCGAGACCTCACCGAGCGGTGGGTAGGTATATCGAAATCCTGTCATATCAGACCGCCTTTGTTCACCCAAATTCGCTATCCCTTTTCGCCGGTTGGAAATGCACTTAAAAAATGAGAGGAGCAATCGTCGGCGCAGCCTTTGCGTCGCGCTCATCATTTTTCACGTCTTATTCAATAACTCGCTGCGTAGTCGTCGAGATAGTGATCGAGTTTTGAGATATTTCGATGGGAGAGCGCTACATTCCCAAGGATATGGTGTTACTTTGCGTGCGGAATGTCGGCCGTATATTATTATGATTATACTAAACCCGAATACCCTTCTTATTATAATAAAATTTGGAGGCACACGTTCTAAATTGTGAGGTTGTATAACGGAGTTACTTGCAATCGAGTTTTTGTGAGATAGCCCCATTTAAATTAGACGTGTACAGAACCGGATGTAACGAACAAAAATCCGTGAAAGTCATCAATGAATCATCTAACGCAGTGCATTTGCATCACTGCGCACATTATATATCCAACAGAAGCGTTAACGCGTTACAAGACCCGTGTAATGTCATTTACTTTGGACAATAAACAACTGTATGTTTAAGAACCCTTTGTAATGGTTAGATAATAGAGGTTGGTACTTTGTTTGGTGTGACCATTGTAAAAATGATTATTCGGTGCAGTCGGCTACTTTAACGGATTAACGCCTTTGTGGGAGATACGTACAGACACTGTTTATTGAATACATCGAGGCAGGTACAGTTACATCTATTGAGTGGTAAGCAGATGGTAATCTGTAAAACAAAGTGGTTAGTTTTGCAAACTGCGAGTTTTTGCTGAGTTTATCTCGGGCAATCTCGTGTAGACTGTCGCTTTGATAGGACCGCTTTATCAGAGTTATTTGTTAATTTCGTTTTTGGGGTTCATTGGTTAAGTGTGAAAGATTAGACGTTTATAATTTTGCTCAATTTCTCTTTTCTTTTGTTTGTTGATTCTATTTTATTGTTACTGTTAAACGACGAATTAATTAGTTATCCAAGTCTTAGTTTACTTTTTCGTGGTGTAGATATTAGTTATGGTCGTTATTTTATGAAGTTGGATATAACATAACGTACCTATTTCGTTTCCTTGATTACTCATCTTCATCTTAATATTCACGATAGGGACCTAAAGGTCCCATGTTAAGTGATGACTGTGGCCTATAGACACCAACACAAAGACCATAGATCAAAATGCAGATGCATTGCCACTCCTAAATCCTTAGTTGTTATGTCTCTGTGATAGCTATTACGGGGCCATACATTACAACTATTTGGCGGCAGATGGGTAGATTAAGTCATGCGATGGTGCCTACGCCCTCGAGCTCCTACACTGGAACTCTACCATAAGTAAAACAGTTTGTCTAAAAGTTTTTTGAATATTACCATTGATTTCGTGGACGCATTGTGTAACATAGCGTACAGGATTAACCCAAGATGGTTAAAACAGCGTTTCTCAAATTTGTTTGGTGATGGAACCCTTTTGAAAAGCGAATTTTTAGACGGAAGCCCAAAATAAAAGAAAAAGTTACATACATTCTTTAATTTTTATCGTTAAAGATTAGTAACAAGTTATCATGTTACAATGGAAGTGTAAAGGTACCCATTATAATCAATATAAAACTGTTACGCTCCTGAGTTACTGACAGACAACGTAGTTTTGTAACTTTTGTCGCTAGTAGTTTATTAAAAGAGAAAAAATCTAATGGGATCTATGAAACTGTTTCTTATTTTTCATCAATTGGTTGATATTAGGTTTGATCAAAGAGAGTTGAAGTATTATATCGGTTCGTAATCGAATGCATAAAAAACTCAGAATCAGAACACTGATTGATAGAAGTGTATTTTTTCTCATTATATCTATTAGGTATTCTCGCGGAGCCCTTACAAAGGCTTTGCTTTCTGGGGCTCCCCCAGAGCTCCGCAGAGCACACTTTGAGAAACTTACTTTTAAAATTTACTTTATGTGAGGTAAATCTGTAAAAACAGTTTAATTCCAATATGTATTTTACAACATATTAAACTAAAGACAAATGATTTGAAGAATGAACACGGCACCATGGCGCCGACTATCCCGTAAATACTCAATGAATCACGAAGCTATCAATGAACCAATTTTCTCAGAATCACACCACAACTGAAACCGAAATGTTTGAGTAACAACGTACACAAAAGCCAATAGTCTTAAAAACGCCCACGTCCGGTGGCGCTTAGTTAATTTTAATATATTTTAGCTAACGAATGGTTTATAATCCTACTTTTATGATGAAAGATGCCGCTCTCATTTGGGATTTAGCGGTGGATAGAAACGCCGTAAATCATCAATGGATTAGTATAGCTTCTATTCATTCTTTGCACAAATTCAAAAAAAAATAATTACGGCTTTTAATTCATGGTCATAAGCACTAATTAAGCACTAATTATATAAGTACAATATAAGTCAGTCATCAATTGTCAAAATTAAAATTAATAGTCAATGTTAATGATAGGTCCATATTGTCTAATGACAGATGAGGCACAGTGGCATATCATCATATCAGCCATAGGACGTCCACTGCTGAACATAGGCCTCCCCCAATGACCTCCATGCCGACCGATCGAAAGCGACGTGCATCCAGCGGGTACCTGCAGCCTTGACTAGATCGTCGGTCCATCTTGCAGGTGGACGTCCTACGCTGCGTTTGCCGATACGTGGTCTCCACTCGAGAACCTTTCTGCCCCAGCGGCTATCGGTTCTCCGAGCTATGTGCCCTCCCTGCCCATTGCCACTTCAGCTTGGAAATCTGCTTGGCTATGTCAGACTTTCGTTCGCCTACGGATCTCCTCATTTCTGATTCGATCCAGTAGGGAAACGCTGAGCATAGCCCTTTCCATTGACCGCTGAGTGACTTGGAGCTTTCGTACGAGACCCATAGTGAGAGACCACGTCTAGGCACCGTAGATCACCGGCAAAACGCACTGATTAAAGACTATCGTCTTCAAGGACTGCGGGATGTTTGACGAGAAAACGCTCCTTAACTTCCCGAACGCTGCCCAGCCGAGTTGGATTCGGCGAATGACCTCTTCTCGATGTTCGACCTGCCTAGTTGTATGGTTTGTCCTAAATAGACATATTCGTCGACAACTTCGAGGATCGAGTTCCCAACGAACACTGGAGTGGGCGATACAAGGTTATTGAACATGACCTTGGTCTTATCCATGTTCACTTTAAGGCCCACTCTTTGGGACACTCGATTGAGGTCTTCGAGCATTGTGCTGAGATTTTCCAGCGACTCTGCTATGACTATAATAACGTGACATATCAGTAATAGTAAATGACCAAGTACACCCATTGATCAAAAACATCTGTTGCACTCTGCCTGAGACTAGTTAGCAACCTAGGCTTCATCTCAGATTGCGATAAAGGTGCAAAGCTATTCTATATTGAAAACAATCAGACTTATTTCTCTGCTTTTTAACTAATGTGGTTGTTTATGTCTCGTTGATAAACTTGTTATACATCAACTTATTAAAGTTCGGATCAGAGCTTCTTTGTGTCTGCTACTACTGCCATCTAGCGGTGAGTAGCAAGACTTTGAAATGATAATCGATTAATGATGATAATTAATAAATGTATATACAGATAATACTATAACTTTTGTTTAAATATTTATTTCTGTTTTATATTACTTTGTTTTTCATGCAATATACAGTTAAAGGACAATTCAATAAAAGTTTCAACATTTTATACATAGATGGCGGTAAGTGTCACTTGATGTGATAATTATTATCTGATTGTAATGTCCAACAAACCGTTAAAGTCAAAGAATATGTAATAATGTGTTTAAAATAAAATAAAATAAAATAAAACGGTAGGTATATTGTGTAGATAAAAATAATTTTCTGTGATAGATTATTACAACAGGAACAACTAACGCCTAACTTTTAGTAGGTACCTAACCTAATGGAACTTAGTAAATTAAACAACGTAGGTATTTCTCGGGCGTGCAATTATAAGATAAGAATTTTGAGAATCTAATCAATAGTTTACCAAAAGTCTGAAGAAATGCTATCTAATGTTTTATTTGCTTCTGCTAAAAAAGCAAATGTTATATAGGTGCCTATTCCATATTCCGTAATCAATTTTATCAACCTAATTAAAATGTTTTATTTACCTACAGCAAAGAACAAAGTAGCGTACAAAAATATTTTATTATGTTACTTACCTTGTTACTAATATAGACAAGTACCTACCTATCTGACCAGACATATTTTACTGAGTAATTTTTTTCTCTGACGAATAGTCCCAAAAATCACCAAAACGTTAACCCAGTATAAGCTAGGTAGATAATCTTCATCAATCAATTTCGTAGATCTCTTCCATAGACTTATGTCGTGATAAAATTAAAAAAAACTCAATTCACATTCACAGTGCTCTTAATAAGAGTATCAAGACCGCTATCAGGCGACTCAGGGCAAAAGAACGCGCCGAATATCCTGTCATTTCTACCAATTTACTTTTTAAAAAAGAAATCAAACAGAGCCTTTTATCTTCAATCGGCACCCTGTTACTCGTTCCACGTGAAGGTTAACACCGATTCATTAAAAAAGGACGCATGTAGACCCCCAAAAGACTGAAAAACGATCATGAGAACACCAAAAAGACTACATTTAGTTACCGAACGGCGCCTAGCGGGTGCTGTGGCGGCGTCTGTGAATGCAATACCTTTTACAGCCTACGACACGATTTATCTCTTTTTTATGTCATGAAATGTCGTGGTCAATAAGCATACAGTTCACGCTGATGGTAGGTGTATACCTACTGTATATTAGAACCAGAGATTTCAATGTAGATGTGTTACCTCTGAGGTCTAAGCCTGTGTATGTATGTACTAGAAATTATGGGCCGTGTACAATCTAACTGGAACACAATAGCGTTGAATCTGCTTGTCGCTCAATGGTACTTCCATTTAGTGGCAAGCAGATCGGGTAATCAGTTGGAGTCTTAGCCTTCGAGCTCCGGCACTAGAACCCTTCCACCAGTTAATCTCTAATTTTGGTTACCCATTATTGTTTATTTATAGAGGTGATGTGGAAATGTTCATTGTTATAAATTAGTCAGAAATGTAATAATTTATTAACCAAGGTACAGCTAATGAGATACATTTTTTTTATCAAATTAATCATTATTGTTCCATCAGTGTACGTATAATTATTTATTCGTTAGTTTTTTGCGTAGGTAATGGAATGAGGAACGTAACAATATATTCAGTAGGTAAGGTAGTAAGAGGTCCTAGGTATTTGAATCATCATTATATAATTTAAAAATGTATATAAAATATACATTTTTAAATTATATAATGATAATTTTGTATGTAGGTATGTTTTTTTATATTTTAGTTGGTACTTACCTACAATATACAATAAACGTACTGAAGTTCCTTTTGTGTACTTATCTAATATACATATGTATATTATTATGTCTTTACTGTCTCTGTGGATTCAGACTAATATTAAATAAAGTAACTCTATCTGTCTATCCGTTACGCTTTCACAACCAAACCCATTGGGATCTATACCTACCTCTCCTATTTACCCTCTGTAAGGCTGTAGTATTGTTAAATATAATCAATGTATAGTTGAGAGTATTTTATAATCTAAAGCCGTGTCTACTGTGAATGTTTTGACCTATACTACAGAAAAAATTACACTTTTGTCAGATTTTGCAAAAAAAAAACCTTTCAAAAAAGTTTGAGAACCGCTACTCTGCGCCATGTGCTACGAAGGTAGGAACTATTAAATTGGTTATAGCAGTAACAGGTTGAGTCCCCTAGTGAAAAAAATGTATATCGTGTGGTATAAATGCGGTGTTTAGATGTTTGGACTGATATTCGGAGGGCGGCGCGGTGTTTTGTTGATCGTGGGTGCTCTCGCACACCTAATTTATACGCGTTGACTTCGACACGATCCGCTATTGCCTATGCACTGTATTAATCGTATTTACATTATGTTTAAATATTTATCTTTGTATATTTTACGAATTACTTTACTTTTTTTTTAATATAATAATGGCATCGCTTTTACGCATATTGCCAGTGTCAAGTAAAACGATATTTCGTGTTCGTCATAAGCAGCGTAAAAGTCAAGAGTCAGTCGGTCAAGTATGAGTCAGTCAGTCAGAGTCACAGTCAGTAATTCGGATAAAGCGATGGCTACTTTACCAGAACATTTACAATGAAGTTTTGGAGGCAACCTGAGAAGCCGCGTTTTCGCTTTCTGTTATTCTATTCCACAATACACGGGCACTGTAAAAAGCCTATATCAAATAAAATGCCACCAACTTTATCTATAACTCAAAAATACACCAAGAAAATGAAATAAAATAAGAGCACCACACGCCTCTTTCAAGGTTCCCGCCAAAACTCCTTTACTTTTTTACTTTATCGTTTGTACAAAAAAAACGAAGCTTTTTAAAAATACGGTAGGTATGAATTGTTATGATTTTAGCAATAAAAAAAAAATAACACCGATTATTAAAATTATTAAATAAGTGATAAAAGTAGAATGCCAAATGAGCGAATTACTAAACAGATGCACAATGCGAATGTTGCAGAGGTCCAGGAAGACCAAAACTGACCTACCTTGACCAAATAGGGCGAGTACTGTCTGAGGGAGAGGGTACTGTCTGAGAAGAGTCTAAGGAGTCGAAGGAGTCGGCGTGCATGTATGAAGAGAATGATGTACGTAGAAAAAGCACGGGAGGTGTGTCACGACCGGGATATCGCTCACCACATGTGCTTACCTTGTAAGGGACTTGGCGTAAATATACACACATAAAAAAGTGATTTATGATAAGTTTGTGAATAGGGACATATAATAAGGTTTGAAGTAGGAAATTGATTAACTCGAGACAATGTTCATGATAGATTTTACGTAAAACCTGATTATTTGAAAACCCCAGCAAACTTATCGTCAATATCCATCAATTAATTTAACCTATAACAGGTCTTATACCTACATGAAAACACTTTGGTGTATCCACTACCTACCTACCTATCTTGCTTCTGAGGCATTTGGGAATAAACGAAGGTAAAAATAAATGTATCATTATACCAAAATGAACTCTCTACCCACTCCTGTACTTCAAAACATCGCAAAGTATTGATTTGAAGCATAACACAAATACACTGTGTGCATTATTAATTATTCTAAAAGCTTTTAACACAGAAGTAAGGTACCGCTAAGTGTTTTATAGTCAAAACTAACATGAGATCGTAAATGTCTTTGTTCGGAAAAGCACCAAATAAAATTCAATTGTGTCAAATTATTGGATAAAAACGTACAGTTTTAAAGATCGTAATTTTATTACAGTACTTACTCAATAATTAATATTGCACATCGAGCCCGCGAAAGAGACGATCGGCTCGTTTCGACTTCGTCACTTACAGTCCGGTATTTTTTTTTTTGCTATTATGGCATTGCTTTTAAGCTTATTGCCGGTGTCAAGTAAAAAGATATGTTGTATTCGTATTTAGGCAGCATAAAAGTTAGTATTAGACTTATTTATGAAGTCACTCATGACTCAAGTAAGTTACAGTCAGTAATTCGAGTAAAGCGATAGCTACTTTACTAGAACATTTACGATGATGTTTTGGAGGCAACCTGAAAGGCCGTGTTTTCGCACTGTTATTCTCTTTCACTATACACGGGCACTGTAATATCTGTAAATCTATTATTTATTGTCTACTTAAACGACTTGCCAAATGCCATAAAGGAGCCTCTTGCGCTATTTGCCGATGATAGCACCATAGTTTTCAAAGAAGAAGACCCCAAGCACTCGAATCAGTTGTAGAATGGTTAACACTTAACAATCTCAGTATAAATCTGGACAAAACGAACTTTATGAAGTTCAGTAATAAAAATTCTCGTACTTATCAATTAGACATTAACTATAAGGGACATAATATAAAAAATGTAGAATGTACAAAGTTTTTAGGCTTACATGTAGACTCAGGATTAACTTGGAGGACACAAATAAATCACATATGCACTAAACTAAACCAGTTTGCCTATGCATTGTATACGTTGAAAAAAGCTTATCATGCGTATGTAGGATCAATATTTAAATCTGGCGTTATGTTCTAGGGAAATGCCACAGACAAAGAAAAAGTATTTAAGGCACAAAAAAAGTGTATCCGCTCTATTAGTGGAATTGCTCAAACTGAATCATGCAAACATTATTTTGTAGAGTATCGTATATTAACTTTACCATCGCTGTATATATTTGAAGCAGCGACCCTAATTTATAAGAGTATTTGATAACTATGACACAACATATAGTCAAAGACGGCCCTGTAATTTCCGGCACAGAGGCATAACACCTTAGGCCTCAAGAGTGGTAACGCATCTGCATTTTGATCTTGGTCTTTGTGTGGATGTCTATAGGCTGCAGTCATCACTTAACATCAATGTGAACTGCATGCTTGTTTGCCACTTCCATTACATAAAAAAAAAAAAAACTATAAATTGTCGTTACAAAAATGTAGGACATCAAAATATAATAACAGTATATTTTGTATGGCTCTGAAAATTTATAACAAAATACCTGCCCACATTAAAAACATTGACTCAACAATTAATGGATTTAGAGCCTCTTTAAAGAAATTGTTAATCAATAAAGCATATTATTCAATAAATGAATTCATAAATGACAAATGATGTGAGCAGATCGCCATTATTATTAAGACATTGAAATTAAGTTCCCATTGAAGTTTATCTTATGTACTTACCAAATGTATTGTAATACTGCATTGTTTTATCAACTAATTAATATGACTGTACTTCACTAACCATTATTATTAACATTGACATTTCATAAATATGCCTACCTAACCTATTTAAAACTATTATAAATATTGTACACCGAAAGGTATTGTTGCAATGGAACTATATTGTATTCTTCAAAAACCTGTACACCTGTGACAAACATTAAATGACAACAATAAATAAATAAATAAATAAATAAATATAGATATACAAAAATCAGCATGTTGCATGTATATTAGAGAGCTATGTGTCTTTGTAAAGCAGCATCCATGTTATTTTAAACTTAATTCCGAATATACAAGTAGAAATGCTAGGGCCAGAAATCAATTTAAACTGTTTATACCACAATATAGGATTGAATTGCATAAGAAAAATGCTTATGTTAACGCCATAAGAGTCTACAATAAATTACCGACGACGCTTAAAGAAACACAATTACCATTATTTAAAAAAAAACTGACTCAATGGCTACATCAACATTGTTTTTATGACTTAAAGGATTATATGACACATAAAACAATATTATAATTTATTAATGACTCAATAATTTGACTAAATAAATATATGTTATTATTATTATCCTAAAGTAATGCTAAATATTTAAATTAAATTATTAAAATCTTCAATAAACTTTATCGCTGTAATAATATCTCAATTAGATGACCACAATTTGCAATAATAACTTTGACATTAATTAATTATAAATATTCGAATTACAATAATAATATTTTGACATACTATTTAGTTAAGTTTATGGATATTTTACACACCATTGTAATGGTAGAATGTGATAGTGCTTTAATGTTATTACCTCACCATCTGTACCTACATGTACCCACTACATTCTGGTAAATAAATGATTATGATTATGAGCGATTAAAATGCAGATGTGTTACCAACCCTGAGACCTTAGTTGTTATGTGTATGTGATAGTTATAACGGGGCCATACATTACTATCTAATCGGGATACGATAGTGCTGAACACTACTGTTTGGCGGCAGACCACTTACCACAATGTGGCAACGCATTTGCATTTTGACCTCTGATTTTGTGTAGATGTCTATAGGCTGTAGTAAGTTTATTTTTCCGTCTGTCTATCTATGCTTGATATTATAAAGAGGAAATATTTGTGTTTTTGTATGTATGTCTGTAACGATGGAACACAAAAACGAGTGAACGGATTTCAAAAATTCTTTCAAAATTAGAAAGATGCATCTTTACTAAGTGAAATACTTCCAAATACTCAAACGTCACTTAAATCTAAGTGGGACTTAAAGGTCTTCTGTCTTTATAAAACACGTTCAAACGATAGACATAGCGCACATTTGAGAGTTGCTTAAAATTGAGTGACGTTTGAGTATTCGGCCAATAGGCTATAATCACATTAATTGCACCCGTGCGAAGCCGGATCGAGCCGCTAGTCTGTTATAAAATCGCAATAAGACGTCACAATATGGGCTCTGAACCTTAAACAGCTAATATGGTCTGAATCCGACAGATAATAATAACATGGAAACCGCGGACGGGGTGCACAAAATATGTAATCTGTGGTCTGCCGGTCTGTAAGAATGGACCTTCAACACAGAACATAAATCAATGTTAATAGGTATTCATAATAGATCGTTTACGCGAGATTTATTTTTTGTTAAATGCTATAAGATTTTATACTCGGTTCTTTGTTTGATGTAGATCACAAATTAAAGACGGTCGGTGAACTTTATTTTATTACGTATTGGCGATCTATTTAATGGGCTTGGTCTAAAATTCTATAGTAATTCTTTGTTTGTTATGTGATTAGTTTTTTAAGAAAATAATTTAAAACCCAATCATTTGTGAAGATGTTGTATGCATCTTTCTAGTTCTTATAGTAAAGTAGCAGACCTACTGAACGCTACGTACCTACTTTCTGCAACTCATTAAAATCTACATAAAGCATCTGGCACTACAGTGGTCTTACGCAGATCTATTGCCAGGGGCGAATTTCCCTATAGGCCAAGTACGCCCGGGCCTAGGGCAGCAAAATTTAGGAGGCGGCAAAAATTGGTCTTTGTTTTTTAAGTAGCTGCCTAGGCGCATACGTGTAAAATCTCAAAAATGTGTCCATATAGCATCTCGCGAAATTTACATGTTTGATAATTACGATTATTGGAAGAATTAATTATATCACACTGACTATCGTTTCTTTTTTTTAAATTTTAATTTAATTTCTACAGTTTATCTATTTTTTATGCTTTACAGCACAGGGAGAGGGGGGGGAGGCAATCTTTCATAGGCCTAGGGCAGCCAAGGTATCAAATCTACCCTGTCTATTGCAAATACAGGAGATAAGTTTTATCTGATCTGCGTCCTGGATGCCACAGAATGGAAGTCTACAATATTTTCATAAATATTATTTACCATACGTACGGAATATGAAGTGGTTTGATGTTAATCGATCAGATTATGGATATCAGGATGGCTTAGAAATTATTTCATAATGTATAGTGAACAGCAGCGTACGTCCTGTGACTGAAATGACTATAACAATAATGTTTATTAAGTTTCCACTGGTAGAGGTCCAGTGATGGAGCTCCAGGACGATGTCATCACCGTATTTCCTTATCTACTTGCCCCTGAATTGTAGTATTCAGCGTAATACTGTATCTACCATTGAGGTGGCAATGCATGGCCCCGTTATTTCCAACACAGGGGCACAACGGCTAAGGCCATCTGTATTGAAATCTTGAGTTTTATGTAGATTTTTATAGGCTACATTACTACATGCCATTGACTATACATGCCATTACTACATACACATTACATTAAAAAACCTAGATACGTTATACTACATCTGTGGAGGAGAACGGGTGGATATGTTCCTCCGGCGAAAAGGGAGGATCCTCCGACCAGGCGAGGTGGTAGCGCCTGGCGAGCCGCGGCCCAACGGTTGACGTTGGAAAGTTGTATATATGCCAACTCTTGAGAAATCTTCGTATGTGCGATGTAATTTGACTGCACGCCATCTATCGTACTAGACAAGTACTGTAAGGTTTCATTGTATTCCACTAGTTGGCGCCTTAATGTAGTGGACGCTACACATCTACTAGTAATTTACTCGTACAAGCTCTGGAAGCTGTCATACAAATCATTATAAGGATATCTGAATCAGAACGTGTAAAGTGTGGAACGAACTTCCCTCTGAGGTATTCCCTCGGTGCTACAATGGGGTTCTTCAAAAATAGTAGCGTAGCGTCAAAAGAGTCCTTCAGGGCTCCCCCTGGTGTTGCAAATGTTCATAGGCGACGGTGACCACTTTCCATAAGGTGGCCCGTCTGCTTGTCTATCAACTTAATTACATATATATGTATATAATAGCTTAATAAAGCTTACAATTAATATTGGACACATTCGACTTCATTATATTTCTTTGGCAACTTTTTAATACAATTAAATAAATTAGCATTGAAATGCCGTTACTTGTAATAATTCCATCTTGCTCGACATCGCTGTACTGTACAAACGAATGAAATGTTCTCATTTTTTCTCTGCATAAACATTACACCTACATACATCAGCGAAAGATGAATGCAGTTTAAAATGACTTTGCGCATCGCTCTTGTCATTAGAATCAATTATTTCTCCATTTACCTCTCTGAATGTGTCGTTGTGCCTCAATGCTAGTAATTTTGCACGAATATGATCGCTTTTTATACATTATTAAGAACGAGCTGTGTCTACATGTTGCAGTTAAAACTTTTTATGGCCAAAAGTGACTTTGATTAAAAGCTTCTCTAGATGTTACAAAAAGCTCAACTCGAATTATTTAGTGTTATGTAGTGGATTGAGCGATAAACTGGTAGTGACTACAAATGTTTTTTTTTAATTCACCTAATTAGGCGCCTTTTTTTGAGACGCACTGGTCTACCTCAACGGTCAATTGGTGAGGGTCAACGGCTCTCAGCCTAAATAAAATTACACAACTACCTAAGAGAGACCCCTTAAGACCCCTTGCGGGTCCGGTCCTCATCTTAGGGTGTTGTGTGGGACACATAAGACATATGCGATTAGGGGCGATGTAACTTTCGCTCTAGTGTTGGACCAACGTGGTCTCATCGTCGGGATCGTTTAGGACAGTGATTCCCAAAGTGGTCCATATAAACCCCCTGGGGTCTATGGGAGACTCGATGGGGTCTACGTATATGCGTAAATAAAAATGGGATATATGGGAAAGTGATATAAATGTTAGCAAGGGGGTCCACCGAAACCAGAAAAAATAGTTTGGGTACCTCTGGTTTAGGACGTGCATTGGGACTACTAACGGTACGTGAATATTTCAGCCTATAGATGTATACAAAACTAGCCTATAGATACATATGGTGGACGTCTTTCAACTGAAATTTTAATAACGATGACGTGTTTCGAGTTTGACTGTTTAGGAACTCATCGACACAATAATAATAAGCATACCGAAAGCCGAAATGGACACAATATTTGACCGAACACGACCACAAAAAGCCAAACACATCCAGTTTAAGCCGGACATAATTATGGCAACCACCCCCTATCAGGAACAACACCCTTTATTTCTTCACTGAGTCAGATTAATTAACATTATTATTGTTCCAGGGTACCACACCCGACGACAACTGACCTTTGCAACTTACAACGTCATGGAACTGTAGGAAGAATTGAGCGGGTTACGATGTAGGACATTATAGGGTTATATGTAGTCCGAAGACAGGGGTAGGACTCGATAACCCTCAAGTCTGGTAACCTGCTCTATTTGCGAACAACTGTTCCAGGGTGGTGTCCAGTTTATCATCCACAAATTCCTCATGAACTGTTAAAAATATTTTTGACTGATTTTGAATTTTAACAGCAACACGAGCATCGCGCTTAATTTTATGCATTCCACAATAACGACCGAATACCGAAGCAGAATTCGGTTCAGTTATTCGACGATATTCAAAGAATTCATCCATGTATCGTATTTCAAATTGTTACCGAATTTAAAACACAGGTAAAACTTTATTGATTTGCGTAATCGCGGTAGAAAGCTTGAACGAATTACGTCGTAAAATACTGTGTTACACATTCTGATGTCGATTGAAGATTATTGAAGATGAATGGAGACAATTAAAATTAATGTTTTTGAGTAGTAAATAAGACTGCCCTTAATGTATGCCATCTAACTACAGGGAGTTCATCATATTTTAAAAGTTTTAATTTTTTGCCTGTATCGTACAAGGAGGAAGTAAAAGTATTTGCAAACACCCACGATATGCAGTTACATCTCTCTGTAATAATGTATTTTTATCAATATTTACGAAAAATCTTTAAATTGGGAATTAGAGATACACATAAGACCATTATAGATTTATCTATACGTAGCAATAACCTTCCTTAGGTACCCACATTGTAATGGTAGATAAATTCTGTAAGAGGTGGTGAGCTTATTGACATTCACCAGGCATATTACCAAATTCCGAGGGAGAAACCGCTGAAAATCTTCGCTAGAGGAAAAAATCCTTCCCTAATCGCTGATTTCCCGACTTAAGGTTGAACTAAGAGTTCAACCTCAAGTCGGTTGATGGTTGGTGGTTGAGCTCAGCGTAGTAGCAGTTTCCTGCCAACCGCTTTTGGTAGTTACCGATCTAACTAATAGTTTAAACTCCTTTTATTACAAGCGATACTTATACCACTTATAAATAAATACTTTACGTGCTTACTTTAGAGTGCCTGAAGTTGCAAACAGGCATAATAAGTATGCCCAAATAGGTAAGTGTGTGAGTTATACAGGACATACCTAACATTAAAGGTTTCAGGCTCTTTGCTCATAATTGTTACAATTTGTCTACTTCACTACGGTATGTTTTCCAAAGATATTGCTTAATTTATAAAATAATCAATCCTTGACACAACAAAAATTTTCACCATTAAACAAGGAAGGCCGTTTATAATGAAAGATTTCAAAAGCTCTCATCGAGATGGAAATATAACACCTACATGATACGCGTACGTCAAATTAGAGACAAAATGCTGCAATTAGGTTTACTCGCGGGGTCTACACATGCTGTGTGCAGGATGCGCGTGGGCACGAACATTATCCTTGATGATTGGCCATTTCAATTTTAATATTCGTTATCGAACCTTGATATTTGAAACATTGAAATTTATAAGTATTTAGTCAAAAATATTCAAAATTTTGTAATTGTAGATAAGACTAAAACTACCTAGTTGAGTTTAACTTGAACATGATTTGGATAGTATTTTTTTTATTGAAGTTCGTTACTAAATAATACTATTCACTAAAGATGTAAGAAGCCTTCAGCGAGATGGAAAAAATTCTACGCGATACAAATAAGTGGAAGCTGCACACAAATTGCAATTAGGCTTACAGGCCTAACTGCAGCTAGGCAGACACATCCTGTGTGCAGGATGCCCGTGAGTGCCCGTCATTGTAGCCTAAGATAATAAAGATTTTCTCTTTTTAACCGTTTTTACCTATATATTTCGTTTTTTTTATATTTAATGAAATTTAAATAGGGGGAATTCGAAATAATATTGTCTGCCTGACTTAATTCTTTTCAAAGTTAATTTAGGTGACGTTTACGATATTTTACGACTTCAAAATTTTGATTTGAAATTACAACAAAATTAGAACAGCATTTTATGATAATAAGCAGTCACCCACTAATTGAAATTCAGACATGATTCATAAAATGTGAAAATACTGCCAAAGATTGCTAATTTCAATTAATGAAATCTATTCGCACAAATGTTTTTTCTAATTCACTGAAGTTTATTTGAGCCAAAGTGGTCGTTTGAAAAATAGGGTCCGCTTTGTGTTTGTATTTTTCCCCATATATAGGTAAAGACTATTTATGAAAGTTGTAAAAAGCCCTCAATGAAGATCAAATTGAAATTTCCATTTCAATACCTACATGAGACAAATTAGAGGCAGATTCTGCAATTAGGTTTACTGGCGGGTCTACATATTCTGTGTGCAGGATGCGCGTGGGTGTTTAACATTGTGGTCGCAGATAATTGGAGATCTCTCTTTATCTTCGTTATTAACTTTTATATTAAAAACCGACTAAACTCGTTTAAAGTTTGTTAAGGTGACGTTTGCGTAATTTTCACCTTCAAAGTTATTTCAAATTTTGCAATTGAAAATTAGACCAGCCTTTTATGACAACTAGTAATCGCCCACTGATCGCAATTCTGATGTGATTCATGAAATATAAGTAAAGGCAAGTATTACTTGAATCAGTTAATTAAATTTATCTAAACTGGTGGTAGAGTTCCGGTGTAGGAGCTCAAGGGTGTAGGCACCATTGCATTACCTAATCTGTCTGCCGCCAAAAAGTAGTATTCAGCACTATCGTGTTCCGGTTAGATGGTAATGTATGGCCCCGTAATAACTATCACAGAGATATAATTATATATAGGGATATAACTAAGGTCTCAGGGGTGGTAATGCATCTGCATGTTGACCTCTAGTCTTTGTGTGGGTGTCTATTATAGGCTGCATTCATCACTTAACATCAATGTGAATTGCATTCTTCTTTGCCACCTTCATTACATAAAAAAATGTTGCAGTTTTTTAACAGGTTCTCTCTCCAAATACTAGACAATTGTTTTAACAATAAAACAGACAATATGTGAGCCCCAGGACTGCGAACCCTTTATTAACACTGAAGCTTGTTGTAGAAAACAATTGCAATTCAGCAGAGACTGTTCTATTAGGAATCGTGGTTATATGTATAATATTCATGTACATAGGTACCTGTAGGGGTTCTAAGGTTTTCGCGAACTACACTCATTCAAATAAAACTGTTTTTATGGATTTATCTCGCGTATATTAAACTAAAATGAAATTTAAAAATAATTTTAGTTGAAAATACGCGAGATAAATCTGTAAAAATAGTGTTATATCAATCCGTTCCGGTAAAAGATACTATTTTATTAATATTGTTATGGAAATGTGCAATCTCTACATACTCTACCTTGCATACTGTGTAGTAACACAGTATGCAAGATAGAGTATGATCGTTGCAGCGAAATAACAAATTTTTCAAAAGGCAACCCACTGCATTATTCACCTATCACATCATCCTCCAATTCCAAACATCACTTAACACCATAAATACCGAAAGTCATACAAGCTTATGTGAAGATAAGAGCAAATAAAGGTACCAAACCCAGACAATGCCAAAGATCCTTCAAAACTTAATGCGCAAAATAAAACATAGCAAGTCATACTTTTGTTTCAAAATAAGAGGATTACTTAGTCTTGCATAGCTTTCGAAGGCATGTCAGCACGCATTCAATACACGGATAAACGAGATGCATTTTTGTAAAAGATATCGACAACCTATCCTTAAACGGGTAGTCAGAAGATTTCGATTATCACTTATATTTTTAAAATGCACAAAATTATCATTTTAATGATGGGCCTTATTAATAGCCCTAGTGCTCAATAAGGATCACAGGTAATCTTTCAAAGAACTTTATTTTGTAAGTAACAGGCCATTGATGTCTTGTTTTCGTTTAATATTTTCATTTGAAATATAATAATTTATTTGATCATGATGTCTTACAAATTAACACTCTAACCAAAATTGATTTATAAGGATTCCCATAAACCCGGCCCTTATTTGAAGCAAATACCTTATTGCGATACGACAAAACACTCAAAAATACGTATGTGATGACAATCTACTGTATATTAGGTATCGATTACCTATAAAAATGATGAAGACAAACAACATATTTCCTTCACTGGAGGTAGAGCTCCAGTGACGGTGCTCGCGGCTGTAGGCACCACCGCATTACCTAATATACTTTCCGCTAAATGGTAGTGTTCAGCACTATCGTGTTCCGGTCGGATGGTAATGTATACGGCCCTGTAATTGCCAGCACAGAGGCATAACACCTCAGGCCTCAGTAGTGGTAACGCATCTGCATTTTGACCTTGGTCTTTGTGTGGGTATCTATAGGCTGCAGTCATCACTTAAGATCAATGTGAACTGCACGCTTGTTTACCACTTCCATTACATAAAAACAAACATTGCTATCACTTTTAGCAACTTATGTATAACTAAGTATCCTAACCGAGCCACTTTGGACTAGAGAACGCACAGTTAAACCGCTTAATATCGCTTGTACTCTAATCCATTTGATGATTAGTGTCAATAGTACGAATTAAATACACATCCCTAGTTAACTTCGAAAAAGTAGGTAGACGGGTCAGTGACCGAATTGGCATCGTCTGACATTAACGCGAGTGCGAATGTGAAAGTGTGTGGGTATTAATTACTATTTACAAACAGTTCACAACGAGCAATAACAAAAATAATAAACAATGTCATTAGGTCGCTCGTAGGAGTGAGGCCTCTGTCTTGTCTATTAACCTGTAACCGCCGTACTTAAGATTTCACTATTGAACTTATTAATTGTAATGAATCAACGTTAGTGCTAAATTTAGTGAATGCAATTTATATTTAAGTCACCAAAATGACAAATAAGCACGCAGTTCATTTAAATAGTAGACGTCTCCATAAAGACCTATGCAACCAGTTTTACCTGTGTACCAAAAATGAGTGCTTCCCATAGGTGGTCCACAAATCTATTGTTATTCCCAGCGGGTCCACGTGAAGAAAAATATTATGTTTAATATTTCCTTACATGGATTCCCTGCGGGTCCATGAAAATAATTTAAAGTACATTTGACTTCTGTTTAAAAAATTTTATGTAATGTCCAAAACTAAGATAATTTTATACTGTGGTATACTGTAATAATTCTTAACTTGTAATTACAAAAAAAACGTAACTTCACGCCTGTAATCCCCAAAGGGATAGGCAGAGGTAAATGCATGCATTCAAGCATACATGCAAACACCCACGATTCACCGGTAACGTTTTTGGCCAATGTAACAAGTGGCGAGCCTGTTGACACATTACCAAACTTCGAGGTACTGGGAAATTTCCAGAAAATGGAAAAATGCTATGCTATGGCCTGCTACCACTAGGCTACCGAGGCAGTTAGAACTTATAAGAATGTTTAAGTCTATATTTTTTAGGTTTACAATTTAGACTTTGTTGAGTTTATTTTGAATCTGTTAATGCTTAAATGTTAGTAGGGTTTTTAATTAAGAATTAAACTGTGCTTTCCCTAAAACTGTGATTTGTAAAATATAGTTCTTGTTTAACTACTTATTGTTTTTTACTTCATAAAATATGCTGCTGATTATACCAAACCATGTCATAGACCGGATGGAAAAAAAAAATATTTTTTAAACGTCGTGGGCCCGTTGATAATTAATGTATGAACTATACCTCTCTGAGAAGCACCCCAAATATTACGGGATCGAATAAAAGTTCTTGAGTTACAGTCATTGAAATAATAAAGCTGCAGATTTAACTCAGCATTTATCAGCACAAGTGCCTGACTCATGCAGTTAATGAATTATTTAAATTCACTTTTTATAGTTTATTTAATAGGTAATATTATAGAAGAAAAATCAATATGACTTTCCTAAAATATTTATTGGAACGCATACCTACAATGGACTCAAAAGTAATGGCATAAAGAGGGTATGTTGAACTATGTCCACTTGCCGTCAGAGTATACGAGCTAATATTACAGATACGCGAATAAGTTTAATAAACAGACTTTGAGAAGTTTCCAACTATAAATAACAGATGGCGCCACTGTGGCGATTGGCATTCCTACAGGCAAACAATACTTTTCTTTAACACGGCGCCGAAGTATAATCAATTAGGTAACACAAATTCATAAAGTATGACATAATCTATAGAGCAGAGTAGATAAAACATAAGCCTGTCTTGTAGACAGTTGGCGGCTTGCCGATGTGACTAACCGAAACAAAAAAGATGCTAAGTACCTACGCGTCCAACCATGGGAAGCGGTAAAAGACATTAACATTTCCCAATAACCTACATAAAAAACAACAAGCACCACATATAAACATTTTTTTTTTGTAGATTTCTGGTTGAGGTTTCGTTTCACTTTTTGGAAATGAATAATTTCACATACCTACTTATTCATTTAAGTAAACATCTACATATGTGCTAATAAAAACTTTTTTACATAAATGGATCATCTATACTTTTAATAAAACTGTAGAAGTGTAAATTCTGTACATTGAAAATGTTGAAAAAATAATACCGGGGGATGTTACTAGATCGATACCGAATCCAAATATATGATAAGAAAAACTTTTGTCTGTCTGTCTGTTTGTTCAAGCATCACACAAAAACTACTGATCCGATTACGATGAAACTTAGTATAATTATACTTTGATGTTTGGCGCACAACACTGGGTATATTTTATCCCCGAACAATGTCTGTTTGTCTGTGTGTTTGTGCACGCTAATTTCAGAAATGGCTTATCCGATTTGCAATTTTCATTAATATATTGTGGTACGTTTCACTTAACATTTAGTTTTTGTTTCATGTCAATCAGTTCAGAAATAAAAAAGTTACGACGATTAAAGGAATCATATCAAAGATTTTTAAACTATTCTGTATCCACCTTCTATCTTTTTTAGGTTTCCGTATCTAAAAGGTAAAAACGGACCCTATAACTAATCCTCCGGTATCTGTCTGTCTGTCCGTCCATACGTCTGTCTGTCACCAGGCCGTATCTCGTAAACAGTGATAGCTAGAAAGCATAAATTTTCACAATTTATGTATATCTGTAACCGATGTAACGACAAAAGTAAATACAAAAAATAAGAAAGTGAAAATATTAAGAGGTGCAAGAGGGTATATCTACAATAAACGTTTTTTTTAACGCCCAGAGTCCCGACGCCCAGCGTTTCGATGCCTAGCGTCCCGACGCCCAGTGTCATGATTCCAAGCGTCCCAACGCCCAGCGTCCCGACGCCTATCGTCTCGACACCCAGCGTAATTACGCCCAGCGTCCCGACGCCCAGCGTCCCGAATCCCAGCGACAAGATTACAACCGTCCGAACGTACAGCGTCCCGACGCCCAGCGTCCCGACGCCCAGCGTCCCGACGCCCAGCGTCCCGACACCCAGCATCCCGACGCCCAGCGTCCCGACGCCCAGCGTCCCGACGCCCAGCGTCCCGACGCCCGGCGTCCCGGTGCCCAGCGTCCCGACGCCCAGCGTCCCGACGCCCAGAGTCCCGACGCCAAGCGTCCCGACACCCAGCGTCATGAAGCATAGCCTTCCGACGCCCAGCGTCCCGACGCCCTGCGTTACGACGCCCAGCGTCCCGACGCCCAGCGTACCGACGCCCAGCGTCCCGACGCCCAGCGTCCCGACGCCCAGCGTCCCGACGCCAAGCGTCCCGACGCCCAGCGTCCCGACGCCAAGCGTCCCGACGCTTAGCGTCCCGACGCCAAGCGTCCCGACACCCAGTGTCCCGACTCCCAGCGTCACGATTACAAGCGTCCGAACGCCCGGCGTCATGAAGCATAGCCTTCCGACGCCCAGCGTCCCGACGCCCAGCGTCCCGACGCCCAGCGTCCCGACGCCCAGCGTCCCGACGCTCAGCGTCCCGACGCCCAGCGACCCGACGCCCAGGGACCCGACGCCCAGCAACCCGACGCCCAGCGTCCCGACGCCCAGCGTCCCGACGCCAAGCGTCCCGACACCCAGTGTCCCGACTCCCAGCGTCACGATTACAAGCGTCCGAACGCCCGGCGTCATGAAGCATAGCCTTCCGACGCCCAGCGTCCCGACGCCCAGCGTCATGAAGCATAGCCTTCCGACGCCCAGCGTCCCGACGCCCAGCGTCCCGACGCCCAGCGACCCGACGCCCAGCGTCCCGACGCCCAGCGTCCCGACGCCCAGCGTCCCGACGCCCAACGTCCCGACGCCCAGCGTCACGACGCCCAGCGTCCCGACGCCTAGCGTACCGACGCTCAGCGTCCCGACGCCCAGCGTCCCGACGCCTTGCGTCCCGACGCCCAGCGTCCCGATGCCCAGCGTCCCGAAGCCCAGCGTCCCGACGCCCATCGTCCCGACGCCCAGCGTCCCGACGCCCAGCGTCATGAAGCATAGCCTTCCGACGCCCAGCGTCCCGACGCCCAGCGTCCCGACGCCCAGCGTTCCGACGCCCCGCGTCCCGACAACCAGCGTCCCGGTGCCCGGAGTCCCGGCATTGGGACGCTGAGCGTCCCGACGCTCGGCGTTCCGACGCCCAGCGTCCCGACGCCCAGCGTCCCGACGCTCGGCGGGCTTCGGGACGCTGAGCGTCGGAACGCTAGGCGTCGGGACGCTGGGCGTCGTGACGCTGGGCGTCCCGACGCCTTGCGTCCCGACGCCCAGCGTCCCGATGCCCAGCGTCCCGAAGCCCAGCGTCCCGACGCCCATCGTCCCGACGCCCAGCGTCATGAAGCATAGCCTTCCGACGCCCAGCGTCCCGACGCCCAGCGTCCCGACGCCCAGCGTTCCGACGCCCCGCGTCCCGACAACCAGCGTCCCGGTGCCCGGAGTCCCGGCATTGGGACGCTGAGCGTCCCGACGCTCGGCGTTCCGACGCCCAGCGTCCCGACGCCCAGCGTCCCGACGCTCGGCGTTCCGACGCCCAGCGTCCCGACGCCCAGCGTCCCGACGCCCAGCGTCCCGACGCCCAGCGTCCCGACGCCCAGCGTCCCGGCTCCCAGCGTCCCGACGCCCAGCGTCCCGACGCCCAGCGTCCCGACGCCCAGCGTCCCGACGCCCAGCGTCCCGACGCCCAGCGTCCCGACGCCCAGCGTCCCGACGCCCAGCGTCACGACGCCCAGCGTCCCGACGCCTAGCGTTCCGACGCTCAGCGTCCCGACGCCCAGCGTCCCGACGCCTTGCGTCCCGACGCCCAGCGTCCCAATGCCCAGCGTCCCGACGCCCAGCGTCCCGACGCCCAGCGTCACGACGCCCAGCGTCACGACGCCCAGCGTCTCGACGCCTAGCGTCCCGACGCTCAGCGTCCCGACGCCCAGCGTCCCGACGCCTTGCGTCCCGACGCCCAGCGTCCCGATGCCCAGCGTCCCGATGCCCAGCGTTCCGACGCCCAGCGTCCCGACGCCCAGCGTCCCGACGCCCAGCGTCCCGACGCCCAGCGTCCCGACGCCCCGCGTCCCGACAACCAGCGTCCCGGTGCCCGGAGTCCCGGCATTGGGACGCTGAGCGTGCCGACGCTCGGCGTCCCGACGCTCGGCGTTCCGACGCGCAGCGTCCCGACGCCCAGCGTCCCGACGCCCAGCGTCCCGACGCCCAGCGTCCCGACGCCCAGCGTCCCGACGCCCAGCGTCCCGACGCCCAGCGTCCCGACGCCCAGCGTCCCGACGCCCAGAGTCCCCACGCCAAGCGTCCCGACACCCAGCGTCATGAAGCATAGACGCTGGGCGTCGTGACGCTTGGAATCGTGACGCTAAGAGTTGGGACGCTGGGCGTCGGGTCACTGGGCGTCGGGACGCTGGGTGTCCTGACGCTTCGACGCCCAGCGTCCCGACGCCCAGCATCCCGACGCCTTGCGTCCCGACGCCCAGCGTCCCGACGCCCAGTGTCCCGACTCCCAGCGTCACGATTCCAAGCGTCCAAACGCCCAGCGTCACTAAGCATAGCCTTCCGACGCCCAGCGTCCCGACGCCCAGCGTCCCGACGCCCAGCGTCCCGGCTCCCAGCGTCCCGACGCCCAGCGTCCCGACGCCCAGCGTCCCGACGCCCAGCGTCCCGACGCCCAGCGTCCCGACGCCCAGCGTCCCGACGCCCAGCGTCCCGACGCCCAGCGTCACGACGCCCAGCGTCACGACGCCCAGCGTCACGACGCCCAGCGTCACGACGCCCAGCGTCACGACGCCCAGCGTCTCGACGCCTAGCGTTCCGACGCTCAGCGTCCCGACGCCCAGCGTCCCGACGCCTTGCGTCCCGACGCCCAGCGTCCCAATGCCCAGCGTCCCGACGCCCAGCGTCCCGACGCCCAGCGTCACGACGCCCAGCGTCACGACGCCCAGCGTCTCGACGCCTAGCGTCCCGACGCTCAGCGTCCCGACGCCCAGCGTCCCGACGCCTTGCGTCCCGACGCCCAGCGTCCCGATGCCCAGCGTCCCGATGCCCAGCGTTCCGACGCCCAGCGTCCCGACGCCCAGCGTCCCGACGCCCAGCGTCCCGACGCCCAGCGTCCCGACGCCCCGCGTCCCGACAACCAGCGTCCCGGTGCCCGGAGTCCCGGCATTGGGACGCTGAGCGTGCCGACGCTCGGCGTCCCGACGCTCGGCGTTCCGACGCGCAGCGTCCCGACGCCCAGCGTCCCGACGCCCAGCGTCCCGACGCCCAGCGTCCCGACGCCCAGTGTCCCGACGCCCAGCGTCCCGACGCCCAGCGTCCCGACGCCCAGCGTCCCGACGCCCAGAGTCCCCACGCCAAGCGTCCCGACACCCAGCGTCATGAAGCATAGACGCTGGGCGTCGTGACGCTTGGAATCGTGACGCTAAGAGTTGGGACGCTGGGCGTCGGGTCACTGGGCGTCGGGACGCTGGGTGTCCTGACGCTTCGACGCCCAGCGTCCCGACGCCCAGCATCCCGACGCCTTGCGTCCCGACGCCCAGCGTCCCGACGCCCAGTGTCCCGACTCCCAGCGTCACGATTCCAAGCGTCCAAACGCCCAGCGTCACTAAGCATAGCCTTCCGACGCCCAGCGTCCCGACGCCCAGCGTACCGACGCCCAGTGTCCCGACTCCCAGCGTCACGACTCCAAGCGTCCGAACGCCAAGCGTCCCCACGCCCAGCATCCTGACGCTCAGCGTCACGACGCCCAGCGTTACGACGCCAAGCGTCCCGACCCCCAGCGTCATGAAGCATAGCCTTCCGACGCCCAGCGTCCCCACGCCCAGCGTCCCGACGCCCAGCGTCTTGACGCCCAGCGTCGCGACGCCAAGCGTCCAGGCGCCAAGCGTCCCGACGCCAAGGCTCCCGACGCCAAGGCTCCCGACGCCAAGGCTCCCGACGCCAAGGCTCCCGACGCCAAGGCTCCCGACGCCCAGCGTACCGACGCCCAGTGTCCCGACGACAGAAGTCCCGACGCTCAGCTTCCCGACGTTCAATGTCTCGACGCTTAGCGTTCCGACGTCGAGCGTCCCGACGCCCAGCGTCCCGACGCCCGGCGGCCCGACGTCTCGAAAAAAGCTGTTTGGGCAGCATTTTTTAATACAACTTTTGGTTAATTTTGTCACTATTCCACGCGAAAGAAGTCACGGGCACAGCTTGTATTGAATAAGAGAAAATAATGATTAAGCTGGCTGAGTTTTCACATTAAGATTAGAGCTTTAATAGCATAATAAAGTAAAGAAAATTTGATTATTTTTAAATAACAATTATTCTCAACCTCATCCTAAACCTAACAGTTCTCATGCTGTAGGTAACACAAATTCATTAAGTATGACATTTCAAATTTCAAAAATTTCATAATTATTTATTTGGAACATAAGACAAAATCACAGAAATAAAATGGTAACGATGACACTCGCAAAAGTAAGAAATATACTGTGTCACGAGAATCAACGCCCTCCTCCGAACCGACACAGGCAGGTTCCAGTAATCTTACACAGAATGCATGTTAACTTAAAACTTATCTACCTAATAATAAAAGAATACAATAAGATTATGTAACTATTTAAAACAAAATGAAAAAAAGAAAGATGTGTGTGTGTGTGTGTGTGTATGTGTGTGTATGTAGGTGTGTTTGTGTGCGTGTGTGCACGCTTGTGCATGTGAGAATGTGTATATCTGAAAATAAGTGTAACTGTTTTATTTTACAACTCTTAGCAAGTCTTCAGTTTCTTCATAACTCAGTGAAAGTAACCATATAAAGCATTTATTTTTACATTTGTACGAAGGTAGAGGATAGATGTTCAATTTTCTGTAGACACTGTTGTAAATTTTGGAGCTAATGAATTTATAGTTTTTGCTTGCAATGTTTGTACGAAGGCGCTTGGTGGAACAAAACAGGTCTTTACGTCATTTGATATTATACAGAATCGGATCAAAACCAAGTTCTGAATGTTTTTTTTTAATAGAATTTGCAGAATAAAAAGTTTTCGAACCGATAGAACCTTACACAGTAAGTAAATATCGGCTGTCGGAAAGCGACGAGGTTTCCCGATAATTACTTTTAAGACAGATCGCTGAGCTCTTTCCAGTCGTAGCATATGGGACTTAGCGCAGCCACCCCATGAAGTCAATTTTTTCTTATTTCTGAAGTTCACTGGCATGTGTTATAGCAAATAAAAAATATTACACTTATAACACTGTTGTGGTTACTAGGGAAGACATTTTTGTTGTGCAGGAATTCTTCTTTTGGTCTTTCGACTAAAGTGAAACCCGAAATAGACGAAATATAGGCAATCAAGAAAGCCCATTTTGGCTATTGCACCACGCAACCCTAAATATCCCTCCAAATATAATAACTGCCGGCTAATCTTTGATGTGTGAGCGCTCGCAAATCTCAAATCCAGCCGAGATTAACATCCATTATTTTGCATATTATTGACATTTACTACCACACTGCTTTATTTATTTACGTCCAGAGTTATTTGGGAAGTATTTTTTGAAGTTGTCCACATAAAAATGTTGGTGGAAAACAAAACGAGTGTAATATTTATGGCTGAACCAATGTGTGCCAATGCGAAATTTATATTGTTGAGAGTTGATTTAGGTTTGAATGTTTTTCATTTGAAATACGTTCTTTGTGATGTAGGAGACTTATATGGATAATGAGGCATTCGAGGATAAAATGTTAGATCATTCAGATAATGGTCACGCAGACAAAATACGATCTGGAACGGTTGAACGATCTTGTTTTTGTAATTGGTGACGTTGTCCAATCATTTGTTCGGGCTTAATTGTCAGCGAAGTGACACAACCGCTACCTTTTCACATATACTTTTTGGTTAAGTATAACATTTAGGCACGATTGAAATTTGAGATGTTGTACGTGCAGTTACATCGGTTATACCGATTAAAAGGTTGTCGGTTTATTTAAAAGTTATTATTTTTTGTGTCATGATGTGGCAAAGAATCTTACAGTTCACATTGATGGTATGTTAATACTGTAGCCTATAAACATCTAGATAAAAACCTTATTATATAAATGTGGATGCCTTGCCGCTCCTGAGGTCTAAGCACTACTTATACATATGTATAATACCTTTGTGCCCGAAATTACAGGGGCGTACCCCGGTATCACCACCTGACTGGAACCCGATAGCGTTCAGCGCTACTATCATTTAGCGGCAGGTAGATAGGATAATGTGGTGGTCCTTGAACTCCGTGAGGATACTGGATCAATAGTGGAAGGTGTGCGGATCGAGACAGCGAAAAACGATAGAATCAGAGTCTGCTGTATTTTTTTTTTATATAAGCAAGCATGCTGCTAACATCGATGTTAAGTAATGACTGCAGCCTATAGCCGTCTACACAAAAACCAGAGGTTAAAATGCAGATGCGTTGCCACCCCTGAGATCTAAGCTGTTATGTCTCTGTGATAGTTATTACGGGGCCATACATTTCCATCTAGCCGGAAGACGATAGTGCTGAACACTACCATTTGGCGGCACAGGTAATGCGATGGTGCCTACGCCCGTGAACTCCATTACTAGAGCTCTACCACCAGGAAATTTTGAGATATGTTGGTGTTTGTAATGTAATCATATCAAAACCTACCTCTTAATTAGCTATTTAAATATATAGTCTTGTTTCTAAGGTAACAAAAAATTTAAAACTAAGTTCTGTGTAACCTATGAGGCTGATATAATCGCCCAGAGATCAAAGCATTTTCAAAAAATAAAGACAAAAAAGCATCGTCAGGGAAAATGATTGAAATATTAAAACATTTTTGAAAACGTAAGCAGGTCGAGGGTTCACCCACTATTATGTTCTCTGTCTATTGTTTTCCGTTATTGTCGTAGATTTCTCAGTTTGATGGTAACATAAACGTATATCTCAGTGATTTGATTACTCTCGTAAAACATATATATAAATAGGTATATATCACAAATAACATGTTTATATTCACAATAAAATATTTGTAATGGGGTAATGTCTATTATGTTTTGGCAAACTGTCACAAAGGCACATGAATCAGTAAAAGAGTGTTTTCTTTCCGATTTTCCTGCGTTTGGATGTTAAATTAAATCTTAACTGTTGAAATCATAAAGCAACACGGGCCGGGCCGGCCGATTGGAGGGGAGTAGCCATAGCGTTTTTTACCGATGCAAAACAGTCTGCGGGGTACAAATTTTTTTTGCGGGGGGTAAATGCATGCGCCACACACGCACACTACAAAAATCGTCTATTACTACGAAACTCTCACCTTGACTTTAACAAAATACAGAGACAATTTCACGCACACATTTAAACATCTAGGCGACAGGTATAGGCCCATTTGGGCTTGTACTTTGACAAACGTGAAAGCCTGCATATGGCTACTCCCCTCCGGTGTTGCTCTATGATTGAAACGTACGGCCTCGTAATATTAACTTATCACAGAGACATAACAACTAATGGGTCAGGGGTGGCAACGCATCTGCATTTTGACTTCCGGTCTTTGTGTGGGTGTCTATAGACTGCAGTCATCACTTAACATCAATGTGAACTGTATACTTGTTTGCCACCCTCGCCACATAAAAATATATATGCGTGATATGTTGTGTAAGAGAACTGGCGGCTCGTCAACGTTGTGGAGCCGTAATAAAAGCTAAATTTAATTGATTTTGGATAAGCGGTAAGTTCCCTTTTTTATACTACATGTAACGGGAATAATGCAACACTCTCTAACACCCCGATTAGAAAATCGAGTTCTAAACATTACACGAACTGAAATTACATGCTTAATGTATTTAATATTTTTTATTTAAGACATAAGTTGTCCTCAAATTGTACGAACAGTATGCACACCCTATGCACACTTACCCTACCTCTACCTCCGGCATAAAACACGAACCTACTCACACACACACACTGTTGCAATGTGATGTAGCGTCACCTGCCTACCCTTATTTAACACCCGCTAGTATTATTATATTAATTTCCACTACCTATTTCATTTCTTAAATTATCAAAAGCACGTCTTAACGAGTTCTAATAAACTTGTTGGGACTAGCATTATATTTTGGATAGGTGTTAGTCTCATTTTCGTTTGTATTGACTGTTCACCAAATGGGTGACCATAATTTCCTTAATTGTAATTAATTTTGGGACAAAATATAACCTATATCAAAAATGCCTGAAGTCAATTTGGTTATCGATTCCGAACAAACTAGTTTCGGATTGTACATTTAATCCTGTTACACGTTGTATAAGAAAAGTCACATACAAGCATGCAGCTCACATTAATTTTAAGTGATGACTGCAGCCTATATATGGAACTGCTTACACAAAAACCAGAGGTCAAAATGCAGATGCGTTGCCACCCCTGAGACCTAAAATGTTATGTATCTGTGATAGTTACTACGGGGCCATACATTGCCATCTAACCGGCACACGATTTTTTTTTTATGTAATGGAAGTGGCAAGCAAGCTTGCAGTTCACATTGACGTTAAATGATGATTGCAGCCTATAGACATTCACACAAAGACCAAGGTCAAAATGCAGATGCGTTACCACTCCTGAGGCCTTTGTGCCGGAAATTACAAGGCCATACATTGGTGGTGACATGGTGCTGAACACTGCCATTTGATGGCAGATAGTAGGTAATGCTGGTAGCCCTTGAGCTCCGATATTGAAACTCTATCACCAGTAAAAACCTGATATACTGTGTCTTATCACAAAAGATTGCGTAGGTACTAACTATTTTTGTTTGTTTTCATTCTATTTGCATTTTTTCCTTTCGTTTATTGATGAAAGTTATAGGTATCTATTATTATTTTTTGGCTTAATATAGGACATGCCTCAAGACTGTTCCTATAAAGACATTTTTTTATTTCTTTCTATTAACTTAAGATGTGCTCGATATTCAGAACCGATGATGACCACATCTAAGATTCATCATTTCAGCCAAAAGACGTCCACTGCTGAACAAAGGCCATCCCCAAATAGTGCCATCACGAATGGTCCTGGGCCGCCCTCATCCAGCGATTGCCCGCGACCTTCACCAGGTCGTCGGTCCACCTAGTGGGGGGCCTGCCTACGCTTCGTCTTCCGGTACGCGGTCGCCACTCCAGAACTCTTCTGCCCCAACGGCCGTCAGTTCTGCGAGCTATGTGCCCTGCCCACTGCCACTTCAGTTTCGCTATTCGGTCTATCTAAGATTCATTTGTTTTTTACTCACTTGATCATGGAAATATTCGCCAATTACTCAACAGCATTAGCTTAATTCATTAAATATTTTTTCACATAAACGTCTACCTGTTGATAAACGTAGAAACAAATCTAAAAGACATTTGTATAAGAAATATAACCTGACCTAACCCTAGAAATAACGATGTATAACATAACTGTATGAACATTAATTCACATAAAAGGATGTCCTTTGCTTATACGGTGCCCATTCGCGTGTTAATACCGCGTATTAAAATGTTTTAATCAATTAATTATTCATAAGAACTAATACAAATCACATTAAGCGTTTAACGACGTATTAGTGATATCTAATTCAGTAAGGATGACATCAGCTGCTCTGAGATTGGTGTGGAGTAGTGAAAGTTAATTAAACAACTGTTTGATGATGCAAAGAAATAACACATTATGTTCAATGCTATCTAAATCGGTGTTTTACTGTTAAATGAAAGTTGGAACTGTTAACCCGTCAAGGAACGTAAAACCGCCGGCGGATACGGAACAATGAAAAACCAATTGTCATATTTTTCTCATGTATTGAGATTACTGCTAATCATTTAAACTGGTAGTAGAGTCCCAGTGTAGGAACGCGAGGACGTAGGTACCACCATCACCTACCACCGCATTACTTAATATATTGGCAGCCTAGTGGCACACCGCGGACACTCCGCCAAAATTCCATACAAACCCTTAATTTGGATTACACAGACATCAATCAGTGACATGTATTTACACGTGCACCTGTGCGTGGCACGTAGAGAATACCAAACGTCTCCCATAAGAGGGAAGGAGTTTGGGTGAGGCGGGAAAATCGGGCGCGACATCGAAGTGTCCATTCTATACGTAGTATTATTACATATTCTCTGCTAGTGTTCAGCACTATCGAGTGCCGATTTGATGGTAATGTAAGGCCCCGTTATATCTACCACACAGACAACAACTTTGTTCTAAGGAGTGGCAACGCATCTACATTTGGACCTCTGGTTTTTGTGTATATGTCTATAGGCTGTAGTCATCAGATAAAATACATGTGAGCTGCAAGCTTGTTTGCAATAAAAAAATAGAACGATATCTAGTTGGATCGCAGCTGTGATTATCAAAGCTATATTTTATTCCTTCACCAGCATATTTCAAAGAACAATTCTGTGATTCCAGTTAATACTTAAAAAATACCCCTTTGATTTATAAATAAATGTAATTGCCACGTAATCACAGTGAATTCATATATTTATACTAAAAGAATATCACAGAAAACGAATTACATGTCATTTCTGAATTCCAATTGTATCCTGAAGTAAACTAGGATTTATATCGACTCCAACAATCATTATACAATCAAAATAAGTAGAACACAATACTTGAAAAATGAATTATAAAATTATTTCTTACAAATAATAAAGATAAGTAACACTTGATAACCGTAATTAATACTATTTTAGGTTATTTTACGAGTACGCATCGTGTTTGTGACGCAGAATAATGGATGCGAGTGGAATCAAAAGGGTTTTTAATAATAGGCATTATTTCTATACGGTGTAATGTAACAGACGGCCGGGTATATTAATATTTGCCATGATTGGTACGACGTGAGGCCCCTCCCACACATTGGTCGTTTATTGGTTACTCGCATCGTAGGGTTCCGTTGTACCGTTACTGAATTCAGTACTCCCAAGAAGAATATCATTGAAATGCTAGTAGAGTCATTTATTTTTGTTAAATATCCTGTTGTTAATTCCTAGTTACAAAGGCGTCGGCATGTGACGATTCCATCGCCTTCTATTGGAGGAGAATTCTCCCGTTAGTGCACTCAGTCAACAGAACAATGGATGTAAAACCATACCAATAGGTTGGTATTAAATATAGGTAAATACGCGGGATGAGCAGCAGCGTCCCGCGATAAAACTATCGTTACAACGATCAGCGATCCGCCTGCCAAGCGTGGCGATGGCGACTATGGCATATTTTCCCCTGATAAAGCGCATCACTTCAACAGTGCTTCTTTGAATAAGGCTTTGTCCAGCGATGGCCGTGTTTCGGATGAAGTGATTTCCTAACTAACGAGCATACAGTTCCAGTTGATCATAAGTGTATACTGTAGCCAATTAATATCTACATAATAAAAAAAAGATTTCAATGTAGATGCGTTGCCACTCCTGAGGTTGAGGTTATGTCACAATAGACACCTGGCAGTGCGGAACGGTTTTTACGATCGTTTCTGCCAAAACGTGTAAATTGTAGAACGAACTTCCCTTTGAGGTGTTCCCTCGGTGCTACAATATGGGGTTCTTCGAAATTGGCGTCAAAAGAGTCCTTCAGGGTTGGCACCGCGATGGCAACTCCCCTGGTGTTGCAAATGTTCATAAGCGACGGTGACAACTTTCCATCAGCTGCCACGTCTGCTTGTCAACCTAATGATTATGTCATTACGTTTTCATTTCACTGCCTCGTAGTGTCTTATGAAAATTAAATGTAATGAATTTAAAAAGCTGAACACAGATTTACAAATCCAAATAGGTCCCCAACTCAGCTTGTCCCGAGACCGTAAACCCGTCGCTGGTATTTTTTTGTTGTTTTAGTTATTACCTAATAAAATATTCCCTTATCCCTATAGCTTAAGCTCCTCCAAATACAAATTCTAGATAAAGTCCCCCAAATGAAAATCCTGAACCCACAACTGACTACAAACTTTCTTTTTAATGCTTGTGACTGTACGCACGTTTTTTGTGCAGATTCATAAACGCGCTGAAAGGATCCGTACTAAACCTTTCATTATCCTTTTACCGCGCTCGCCCCATTTGCCCTCCGACCCGTTACCTTTACCGTTAATTATCCAATCTTTATTCGACCGCGGTAACGGTCACCAAACAGTTAAAAGGTGACGCATTCCGATTCCGTCATTCAATGTATCGATATATCGGATCGCGTGCTCGACAATTACTGGTTGTTTTGAAGGTGCGACCTGTTTATGTCGATACGCTAATAAATGTATCAATGTTGATTTTTAGCAACAAAATAAGCTACGGGTACTTGCTGTTGGTCAATATGAGCGGAGATAGAAAGCTGTATTACTACCTTATTAGCTATCGGGTCCATAGAGGATAGTGCAAGAATCGAGGAAAAACATAATTTGATGAAAGGTATGAAAGGTACATCCCATAGATACCCCTCTTCCCTTCCAATAAAGAGCCTCTTTGGTTGAATCACAACCAAGTATAAGTGGCTGTAAAATGGGGTTGAACGATAAATATACCTATTACTTTAAAAATTATTATTACATGTGCGGATTTTCTTGCGCATACGGTACTCTCCCGGCTAAACTACTGAGTAGATTGCGATAAAATTTGTCATAGAGATTTAATTCTGAGAAAGGACACAGGGTAAATTTTGTACTTATACCAGCTTAAACCAAGATACGTGAGAACGGAGCCGCGGAAATCATTAAACTACTTATTCTTACTAAAACCGTTAAAACAAAAAAGTAATATTTAGTTCATTAATCAACATTACTCACTTACTTTCACATATCTAATTTCGTCAAGGAACAGTTGTGATAAACAAATCATAACCTGGTTTCATCAGTGCAATAAATTGCACATTTGGGTGGACAATCGCGATGACTGCGCAATACACCGTTTTATTTTAATTGTTACTAAAATAATATGGTAAGTGGGTCCACATTGAACAATATTCTTGAATGAGCTTTTTAAAACCGCCAGCCTAAAGCACAGTTTGGGTTGCAACGTAAAACTTTGCGCATACAATTTTATTCCTTACGTTCATCATTATTGCACATGTTTCTGTCATGTTTTCCCTGCACTTTGTGTTGACTAATATACTCAAATCGCTCACTGCATCGACAATCCCGTTACACCGTCAACGGTTGCATCATTCTTGCTAATCGAAAATTCTTAACGCGTTATCTTAAATTTCAAGCCTCTCACGAAAATGAATCATGTACACCAAAATAAGGCACCGATAATCGAACTTCAATTTCGCGTGCCCCTGTACAAAGAAAGTACTTTTACTTTTTATTAAATATCATTTTTCTCACGGCATAGGACTGACTCACCTGAGTTTCGTCGTGTGCTGCGCCCTTAATTATGACGTTATACTCGTGGTCCGATGCTTTTGTTCCTTTTCAGACACCAGATTTAATTTATAGACACACAGGTACGAGATCGCAATGGATCATCTTTTTTTTTTTAATATAAAATGGCATCGCTATTACGCATCTTGCCAGTGTCAAGTTAAACGATATTTCGTATTCGTAAAAAAGCGGCGTTAAAGTTAGAATCAGTCAGTCAGTTATTTATTTATTATGTCAGTCTAGTGAGTCACAGTCAGTAATTCGAGTAAAGCGATGGCTACTTTACCAGAACATATACAATGAAGTTTTGGAGGCAACCTGAAGGGCCGTGTTTTCGCACTGTTATTCTATTTCACTATACACGGGCACTGTAATAAACCTATATCAAACAAAATGCCACCAATTTTATTTAATATAACTAAAAAATATACCAAGAAAACTAAATAAAATAAGAGCACCACACGCCTCTTTCAAGGTTCCCGCCAAAACCTCTTGGATCTTGTTAATATTTAGCCAAACATCGGTTAGGAACGGCCCATTTAGATTTGCTGATAAAGATTAATCATAAAATATGTGTGTATTTAAGCGTGTTGCCTTTTAATTTTACAAAGCATATATTTTGTCTGTTTTAAATTCTAACGTATTAGTAATAGATTTACCGGTCTAGATGGCTTTTGTGGTTTATGGTTAACTAGCTGTTGCCCATGGCTTCAACCGCATGGATGTCAAAAAGTAACCTATGTTCTTTCTTAAGGTCAGCTCTATCTCTGTACCAAATTTCATTAAAATCGGTTCAGTCGTTTGGACGTGAAAAGGTAACAGACAGACAGACAGACAGAGTTACTTTCGCATTTATAATATTAGTAGGGATTTAAATGAATGCACAGTTTTTTAAGTTGGTAAAACTTTATCTAGTAATGAAAGAATCCAACAGGCCTGGAATTAAACCTACTACAGCTACAAGACATACACATTATTCAACATCATACAATCCCCAGTTTCTCCTCTTCTTCCAACATCCAGAATTTTTATTTAAGTATCATATGATCTTGCAAAAGAAAAAAAATAAACCTCTTAAATTCCCATAAAAAAAAGTAAGTATTGCAATCACAATGCAACTAATCTAAATTACACAAATGCTCGTTTTTTTGTTCTCGACTACAGAAAAGTTAAATAAAATTTCACATAAAACCACACACCGCGATAACATTAAAATATTAAGCCTACGAAAATCTTTATGCGTGGTAGAACAGAGAAATATTTCTTACTGCTTTATGGAGTACGCACAATAGACCCCAGGTCTATGCCCGGCACAAAGATCTCAAGGGAATGCAATGTTTATAAATAACTATAACTGTCAGATCTAGCCCGTGAAGAAAGTGCAGTTCGCACGGCCACCTCGTAAAGTTTTGTACAACTCAATAAACATATTTTCAATTTTAGTGGCTAGACTGTCCCCTATACCAGTGGAATTGCGGCACCTTTTTACCAATAATGTGTAAAGGCTAAATTACATTTCCTTCATCGAATACTTTATTATGCTGCTATCGGAACTAATATACTTAATTTCTAATGTGTATTACTTTCATGTACTATGCATCCAACTCCAGAGACATTATGTAGATACAATTATCACTTACCGCTAGCGGCTTGGAAGATAAAAAAAATGTTTCTCATAAAGGTATCGTGATAATATTTTTTACTACCTACATACTAGCTGACCCGGCAACCTTCGTATTGCCTCACAATGAAAAATTAAATAATTTGTCAAAGGTCTGATAGATACGGACTATTTGTATGGAAAAATGAAATTGTGGTTTTTACTATTTCCCTTCAATTTCTTCATATTTACTTACCTTTTAAACCTTCCCTGGACTCCCAAAAATCATTTAAAACCAAAATTAGCCAAATCGGTCCAGCCGTTCTCAACTTTTAGCTTTAGCAATCGATTTAATATATATAGATTATGATACCTACTTGTTTATCAATAATGGACACTGACAATCAATCTCAATCCGTGGTAAAATTGGGTTTTTAGGGTTTCATATCTCAAAACGGAAATAGGAACTGCTTTCACTGTAGGGAATCTTATTTGTTACTCTTTTTTCTTATTGTTATTGCAACCTATGTGATGTAGCCTAATTTGGAAGATAAAAGTTGAAAGACGTAACGTCATGATATTTTAATATTACCGATGCCGCCATGCTCGGCCACCGTGCGCCCGCACAACTCCGAGCCACGTCCACACCGACCGAGCATTTCGCTCACGAGCCTTCCTCGCCCGAGCATGCGTTTGGGGTAGACGCGTCTAATGGTATGGAACTGCTTAAAGGTCTGACCAGACAGCCGGCGTGGCAAGTAACAACACTGACCCGTCCCGCCCGAAGTGACGCTTAGTAACGTATTCCATAATATTTTTATATACGAATAGTACATTACATTACAACTGCTCAAGTCACTTCACCATCCCGTCCCGTCACGCTACATCAGCTTTCTGGCCAGGCCTTTAAGTTCCACAGCCAATCCTTTAAGCGTAAATATCTCACAAGAATATTTAATATTTTATGAACATGATCAATCTTATTGCATGTATTTAAATAAGTTACGTAAATACAAGTTAACAATTTACCTAAAAGCGTGAATTCTCTAGCAAACTTACATTTTGAATCATCCTTCCTCACTAGCCTACTTGGTTATTTCTCAAAAGCTGCATATAATGCAGCGTTCATATGGCGCAAATGTATCAGTTTATAGTCTGCAACCCATGCAGAAATGTGGGCGGATAACCCATGTTAGAAAAATGCATAGATAGAGCTCTGATAGAGGAGTCTTTTTCACAGAAAATTAAAGTAGACATATTTCTTTTTGGCTCATACGTTTTTATTTTTCATGCTTGTTGACAATCCACCTGGATGGTAAATGGATTTGCGACAGGTAGATAGGGTAATGAGGTGGAGCGTACGACATCGAGCTTCGACACTGCATTTCTTCCACCAGTAAACTGTTCTGCTAAAAAGTTGTATCACTATAATAACCTACGATATGACCGTGAGCTAAGTAAGCTATTCCCCAACAGTAAGTACAACAGAACCGACGCGACGCGCCTGACTTCATATTATGGGGCTATATTTTCATATTATGGGACCATACATTTGACCGAAACATGATAGAGCTGAACACTACCGACAACAATACCGACACCGATACCCTACAGTAAGATAGATGGGGTATTCGATGGAAAATGTTGCAGGTTCTCTTTACTGAATCTCTATCAGCAAACAAGAAAATATCGTCAACGTAAATTACACAAATGTAACGCAGAAAAGAACATGATATACATGTTAAAACATTTAATTCATAATACAATATGAACGGGGGTTAAGTGAGCGATTCCGCAACAGCAGTAAGTAATGGCAGCGAGGCTCGTTGATACGACGCGCCTGACTTATGGCCGCGACTGGTTCCATTCACACTTCCCATTCATAAAGACTGGCCTTTTACCATTTCGCTTTATCTCGACATCTACGCACCTCTGGGCGTGTGTGTGGCTGCCGATTAGCGATGCCACTATCGATAAAATATAACGAATCTATGCGTTAATTAGTAATGAAATGATAATCATATAATCAAGATGTGTTGGTATCAATTTTCTCATACTTTTTTATTTGGCTTTGCGTTTAGGTAACAAAATCTGAATTTTTAATTGCTAAATTGTTAAGTCCTAAAGTTTATATTGACAAGGCAAAACTTGAAAACTACTCCTAGTTCTAGAGATTTTGTGGTTCTGTACAAAAAAATCAGGGCTATTAATGACCTCATAGCATTGCATGACCTTATATATTTAAAGAAGATTGATGTGTTTAATAATTTTACGTAAATTCACGCCCGTATTCTCTGAAAGGTTATGTAGAGATAAATCTATCCATTAAAGGATACGTCCAACATATACGAGCCTAATAACATTTTTTTTATGTAATGGAAGTGGCAAACAACCATGCAGTTCACATTGATGTTAAGTGATGACTGCAGCCTATACTACCCACTCACACAAAGACCAAGGTCAAAATGCAGATGCGTTACCACTCCTGAGGCCTAAGGTGTTATGCCTCTGTGCCGGAAATTACAGGGCCGTACATTACCACCTGACCGGAACACGATAGTGCTGAACACTACCATTTAGCGGCAAGTATATTAGGTAATGCGGTGGTGCCTACGTTCGCGACCTCCGTCACTTGAGCTCTACCACTAGTAAGATGTGTTGGTATCAATTTTCTCATACTTTTTTATTTGGCTTCGCGTTTAGGTAACAAAATCAGAATTTTTAATTGCTTAATTGTTAATAGTCATATATTTTATATTGACAAGGCAAATAATAACGATAACCAAGCAACATGAAAAATACTCCTAATTCTAGACATTTTGTAGTACTGTTCCAATAAAAATAGGGCTTTTTTTTATTTATTTATTTATTAGCTTTTTCACAAGAGTACAGCACATTCATCAGAGTATATTGAGATCTTAAATATAATATTGTGACACCCCGTCACGGTATTGCTATTTGTACAAAGAGGACAAAGAATGCTTTTTTATTACATAATTAAATATAGATACTTTACAAATTATATTAGTATGCTTTCATTTTACAAAACTTAGAACTTTAATTACATTAAGTTCTACCTAAAGTTTTTTGAATATTTATTAACATTTAAATATAAGTATAATATTGACTCTCCTACTGCTTTTATTTTATCACATTGCATAAAGTTAAAAGAACATTTTAATACATATATTTTATTATTATTTATTATCATTAAAAAAATCCTGTATGTCATAATAAGCTTTATTTATAAGAAAAAGTTTTAGGTGGGAGGTGAAAACTTTTCCTGTGTCTATATTTTTAATACTATTTGGAATTTTATTGTAAATTTTAATCACCATGTCATGGGGCCCAGATGTAACAAACTTTAATTTTGAAAATTGAGTTTTAAGTTTGTGTAAGTTACGATTGTTTCGTTTTATTATATTATTATTTAGTGAATACAGATTTTGGTGTAGTCGTGCAAATTTACAGCATTCGAAAATGTATAACGAGCGTATGGTAAGTATGCCATATTTTATGAAATAACGTTTACATGACTCCATTTGATTTATTTTACTAAGGATTCTAATACATTTTTTTGCAGGATAAAAATCTGCCACATTTTAATGACAATTTTAATGACCACATAGCATTGTATGATCTTATATTTTTAAAGAACGAGGACGTGTTCAATAATTTTACGTAATTTTATTGCCCGTATTCTCTGAAAGATTAGGTAGAGATAAATCTATCCATTAAAGGATACGTCCAACATATACGAGCCTTATGACATCTCCGGGCACATTACCAAACTCCGATGGTAGACAAGGATAACTGCTGAAAAATATAAAAATCCCATTAGGCTTTACCCATGACCCAGTGATCATTTTAATCGTGTGATAGGAGAGATTATTCAATATTGTATGACTATCGAACCTACAATACAGTATAATACGACAATCTAAACGTTATCTTGAACGTTAACGTTAAAATTAGATAAAATTGATGTTATCGAGACGTGCATAAATACAGTTCGCACAGCAATACTTTACATTAACTGCAGCAAAACTAGCGCATATAAATTTTATCTCAGATAATATTACATTTAGCGCATACATTGCTATGTCTCGGCAGATTTTGTTACTGGCAGTAAAATTTTATTTCTTTATGATGTTTTATTATTTTATACGTTAAGAACTGAGCCTTTGTGCTCTTTGTTGCAATACTAGAGGTGGTCCTTCGTCCTACATCGATTTTAATGTGGCCGCAATAAAAGGGCATTATATTGTAGCAAAGCGATGAGTAATCGAACTTCGCTGTTTATTGTACCACGGATGCAAAAATGTCGTTTTAATGTTATTGAAATTGTTATTCGAGAGCCTTCTTGCACCTTTATGAATTATTCTTGTTGTTGGTGAAATAAATATTTGAAGAGAGAAGTTAAGCTATATGCATACTGTCGCGTCGGCTTCAGCAAGGCGATCCACGTGTTAAGATAACGGTTACTGCGATGTGTACTCAGATTTAAGCCCTTATTTCTTAAGTAATGCATGGGAATATTTTATATTATTTTTTTATGAAGTAGGTTACATCTTGATAGGTTTTTCAACTCAAGTTTTTTATTCACTGCCAGGAGCAAAATGGTAGAATACTACTATTGTTAGACCTTCGATTTCGAGTTTGATCATCGGATCGGCCTGAAAGCAATATGGGTACCTACTCTCTTTGGTACTTACACAGCTGGGAAACGTGTTCAGCGTTTGTCAAAAATTAAAATAGGCTCACTTCTTGTTAGAGTTCATACAAACGAACCTTATCCGTCTCCAGTAGCCGCAACAATTACTCGATGGCTGCCGCCAACCAAATGCCGTTTGTCTGTATGGACCTCAGACATATTTTATTTCATGTTTGTTTGTACCAGTGCCTAGTCCTTCGAGGAATACGTCAGTCACATTTTACTTAACGGTACATTAAAAAAATATATTCTAAGATCCAATAGTCATTACCACTACAAAGTTACTTCACTACTTTTTAAACTATAACTCCAGTACAGCCCAGTCATTTCTGGCATAGAGGTATACCTACCTAACAATTTAGACCTTAGGAGTGGTAACGCCTAAATCTACATTGAAATATACCTATGGTTTTTATGTAGATATTTATAGGCTTACCATCAATATGAACTGGGGACGGTATAAAATAGAATATCTATAAACAGTTAAGTATCTCTCAAAATAATCATGGTAATCAGACCATAATTATATTGGAAAGTGAATTTAGAAAGCTAGTCGGTAACTTTCTGTATATATATTTTCATAAAAGGAATATTAATTTGTTTCCTTTAATACATCGGCAACAAGACGTCTAATTAAAACTTGGTTTCGTGACAGAGGGCAGTTTGTTAACTTTTGTTAGTAGAAAGGGATTTTATACGGAGACAGGATGGCTTTCATTTAAATGTGTGGCTTTCATTTAGCTTTGGTGCAGTTAGAATTTTTTTTAACAATTACTTAAACTACATATTTCAAATTGTAAAATTAGATATATTGGTAGTGTTGCCATGTGCCATGAAGCGTAAGCACCACCGCATTCCGTAATATAAAGGAACTAAATAATTTTTAAATATGGACACACTTCTTATTCTTTTAGTCTTATTGTGAGGACATCAAATATTTTATTTTTATTTTTACTTAAATTGTTTTGAAGCTATGTAAGAAAACAGTCTAAATTTGACCACCCTAACACACACCACTACCTTATGGGAAATAAAGAATTATTAGGGCCTTAAAAATTAAAAAAAAATCAGACACTTATTTTTATAGATTACAGAAAAACCATAAAGTAGTCAGTGGAGTTTTAGGTAAGTCCGGCTCGTACTTGCCCGTTTTTTGTTATTATGATATAGGAAAACTCAACATCAGTAGGTATATACCTACAGAGTCTTTGTGTGAGATATAACGTTTCGGGAAGGGCCAGTGAGGATCCATGTGGGTCGTATCGTATCCGTCGCCTCCGCGTACAACGTTCAAAATGTATAATTTAACATTAAATTGCAACTCCATTTCTAATTGCGTATTTTACTTAGGTGTTGTTATGGCGTCGTCACAGAAATAATTGTTATTAAGTGTACATATTATTTAATTTTCATGGATGCTAGTTGCAACGACTGACATGTTGTCCTGCTATCTCCATTTCCCTTGTTACTTTAGAGCTTTAGGGGCCAAAAGTGACATATCAATTAATACGAGTACGTGTCGTAAAAACGGCTGCAACCGCGCTTTTCTGTATCTCTCTAAAAGTTATTTTCTTTCTTGCTAACTACTGATAGTTCAGTTGTGACAAGCCACTAATACTATGCGAAGTTCTTGAGTTCTCTAGAATACTGCTCTCATTTGTAAGCGGGAGCCCCCAAATACCAGCTCGGTCCACTGGACTCCCTAAAAAGACGCACGGTTCGTAATGTTAATGATCCAGGACGTACAGACAGGCTCGAACATCTGAGCCAGCGCAGAGACATTGGGAGTCTGTGCGCGCTATATCGTCTCTACAATGGTGTTTGCTCTGCTGTACTGTTCGACATGGTGCCAACGTCATTTCCTACACCGTACTTCCCGCCGGTTGAGATCCTGGAAGACCTTAGCACAATGCTCAATGACCTAAGTATGGCATCCCAACGAGTGGGCCTTAAGATGAACACGACGGACAAGACGAAGATCATGTCAAATGTCCATGTTACACCCACTCCTGTTATGGTCGAGGGTACTACACTCGAAATTGTTGACGCTTATGTATACCTGGGACAAACGGTCCAGTTAGGTCGGTCCAACTTCGAGAAAGAGGTCAATCACCGAATCCAACTCGGTTGGGCAGCGTTCGGGAAGCTACGATACATCTCGTCCGACTTACCGCAGTGTCTCAAGAAAAAGGTTTTTGACCAATGTGTGTTGCCAGTGATGACATATGGGACCGAAACGTAGTCGCTCACTCTGGGACTCATAAGAAGACTCAAGGTCACTCAGAGAGCAATGGAGAGGGCTATGCTTGGAGTTTCTCTGCGAGATCGAATCAGAAATGAGGAGATCCGCATGAGAACCAAAGTTACCGACATAGCTCACCGAATAGCGAGACTCAAGTGGCAGTGGGCAGGGCACATAGCTCGAAGACGGCCGAGCAGTTCTAGAGTGCGACCACGTACCGGAAAACAAAGCGTAGGCAGGCCTCCCACAAGATGGATGAGGACGGCCCAGGACCGTTCGCTGTGGCAATTTTTTGGGGAGGCCTATGTTCAGCTGTAAACATCTTTTGGCTGAGATGATGATGTTGATGATGACTACCCGCCGAAGAGAGAAGTTCCACCCTCACCGACTGACCATCTGGCAGTGGTCAATGGCGGCTGACAGTATTGCCTGCTTGTCCTGAGGCACAGCTGTGGATCAGTTTGCTACTAATTTGCTGTTGCTATTAATTTGCTGTTACTAAAATGTTGACTAATTGTAATAAAATCATCCTCAATATTCGTTTATTACTAAGAAAATATTGTAACATCTCAACATAATACCGATTTAATTATTAAAAACTACTCTCCATAAATATATTTACGATAAAGCAAAATTATCAAACTGCGTAGTAGAGTCATAAGGTTAACCAGCAAACGCTAAAGCGCGTTGATGTCTCATTGCCCAGCGAATATGCAGACGGCACACAACTTCGAAATATTCTTACAAATATTCACAGTGAATGGTATCTCGAAATGAGCTTAAGTACAGATATTTAACGTACACAATAGAACAACCCACATGGTTCATTCATATCCTACAATACTACAATTTTAATTCATATGGACAATTCTATTATCATTTTGCAAACATATCTTATTCTGATAGTGTTAAAGTCGAAATTCGTACGTTTCAACGTGATCTTGTAGAAGTAGTAGGCGAATCACGGGTCGTGCACCATAACTCACAGACATCGCTCCCTGCTATCGCGACAGTGTCCCAGAAGTGAGCAATTACACTAAGCGAAACCCACTAAGCTTCGTCACCTGTTCCAACTTTGATATTGTTAATAATTTTCTATGAATTACATTCAGCAACGTAATTTTATTCATATTTTGGACTAAATAAAGATACTTTTTCATTGTGACTCTCCAAGAGATTCAAAATCAAACGTAATTCTTCTTTATTTCATTGTCCAATAAGGATGAGATTCCAATAAATATGTGAAAACGATGTAGGATAGCAACCCACGCGCTTTCGTTCATAGGAAACCCATAGCTTTGTTTTGTAATGAAATTGTTCGTTTATTTCTTCAAATAAACGACATGTATTTGTGAGGGCAGTAGTTCGTATCGATAAAATTGTGAATTGAGTTTGGGTGGTCTTAACACGTATTTATTGGATTGTTATGTAATATCAAGGAATAGAATCACATGCAGTGCGGTGACATACCATTTACCATATTACTATCTGAAAATCGGAAGACAATTACTTATATTTCCGATAAATTAAAATTCACTTAGATAATATTGTATAATATGCTATATAGTACGCTTTGAGTTTTCTGTAACATGGGAATCTCATTCTTTGAATAATGTAGGTTACTCATTGCATTCATAAATTGAAATGAAAAAACCTCATCTCGTAAATTTGTATTCATTACAGAATAACACCTCCAAATTTGTCCTTCAAAATAGTCTAAAGTGGTCCATAGGCATGTGATTGTTATTCAATATGATAGACAAATGCAACCTCGAAATTTACTTTTCTTAAACCGCGTCCACAGTACTTTAATGCAATAAAAAGGAAGAAAATTGTGATGACTGTACTTGACTGAAAAGCGGCAAGATTGTGACTTTCCTAGGTCCGCTTTGATATGATCCCCCTGTTAGCTGCTGCTGCAGTTAAAGAACGATAAACCATTTTCCAAAAGCATGCTAAAGTCTCCGTTTTTTAATGTAAAAGTGTTAAAATAGACATTTCATTTTATTTGTTTTTTTAATTTAAATGTACTAATCATGCATCATGTGATACAAACCGTATCATAGTTCATGACAACATGGAATGTGCCGATTGCGGCAAGAACTTCCTTCCCATTTCTTCAATAAATAGGGCAAGAAATAATCCTTCCAAATTTATAAAATGCACCGAAATCGCAAAAAATGATTGCAAAATTTAATTGCAATAATTTTAAAATACCTATATATTTATTAAACATTGATGTCTTATTAAAAAGGCTTACTAAATCATATATAAAAAATGCAAGTCTCAAAAACGAATCTTATCGTGGTGGAAGCACCCTAAAACCGGCATGTTGGGACATACGTACACTCACACGTGCTGCTCCATGTGATCCAAACCGAACAGTATGTAGAACACGGTTTATATGAATCCATTTAAATAATAAAAAGCTGCTCAATATTGATTTGATGCGCTTTTACTTTTTTTCATTGTTTTCTCTTTGGAGAACTTAATTCATAAACATAAACTGTAACAAAGTATTTATTTTTAAAGAAAAATAAATATATTTCACAAGCATGTGTTGATGCGAAATAATATAAAAACAACTGTAACAAAGTGTTTTAATTTGTGCATATTTAATCTCTTTCTTCCTTTTGAAGTGTTTATGTTACATTTATGTCAACCTCGTTGTATTTTTACATAACTTGGCAACTTAATGCATGTATTTTCAATAAGGATAGACAGTGGTTACCATGAATTCACACATGCATGAAAACAATCACGATTTGTCAGTTACCTACCCTTTTGGCGTCATTTGCGAGCCTGTTGACACGGAAGGTGCTTGAAATAGAAAACTAGAAATCTATATGCAAATACATTTCCACCCCTAAGGCCTTAGTAATTACGGAGCTATACAATACCATCCATCGAAACTCATTAGAACTGATCAGTACCATTTGATGACAGATAAATTAGGTTCTACAGTGGTGAGTGGTGAAAGGCGTAAGAGCCTTCGAAAGCCTACACTGGGACTCTACCAACCGTAGGAAGCCCGTATAAAGTTAACAGCTCTATCCATCCAGTTTTGCACACGTTGCACATGTATGCCGGTTCTCCTTTCATATTGAAACGGTATTGAATACTCCCATTACCAATTTGTCCAACCGTCACGTGCTCAGATTGCCACCAGGTCGGTACAAAACCTTTTTCTTCCTATTTTAAAGCTTTTGCATTGGAAAGTAATATCACAATTTTCACCTGGGGAAATACGTCATAGGCATTCAACGTCTAGGGGAACAGTGGCGGACAGTATGGGACTCTTACTCAATATAAGGTGGCTGGAGACATGGTGTAGGGCTGACGACGTACCCGTGTACCACTTTCTCAGCCTCCTCACCACAACAGCGAGTGACGGGTTGACCCACGCCAAAAGTCACTTCCTCACTGGGTTCGTTCCTCTTCACTTCATTGGTGTTAAAGCAACATCACTCAGCTTGGGTCAGTCTGACTACCTTATTAGGTACATGACTTACTTACTTGACTTAATGTCCTATTTCCCCTAGGTGGGGCAGAGGGCGTCCACAATACTCCATTATATATCGCGATCTGTCTTGGGCTGCGCGCTTCACCTCGGGCCATGTCAGCCCGATAGTCTTAATTTCGGCCGCTACTGAACGTCTCCAAGTGTATTTGGGACGGCCACGTTTCCTCTTCCCCTGTAGAGTCCATTCTAGAGCTTGTCTAGGAATGTGGTCGGGAGGTCTTCTGAGAGTGTGGCCAATTCATGTCCATTTGCGGCGTCTGATTTGCGGACCGATGGGGGTTTCACGATAAAGATTCCATAGGTCTTCGTTGGAGATCTTTTCTGGCCAGAAGATGTCCAGGATCTGTCATAGGCATCTGTTTATAAAGACCTGGATTCGCCGCATGATGTCTTGGGTCACCCTCCAAGTCTCGCAACCATAAAGCAATACAGTTTTGACATTAGAGCGAAAAATTTTCAGGTTTACTCTCCGTGTCAGCTTTCTAGATTGCCATATAGGTCGCAGCTGCGCAAAGGTTGCCCGGGCTTTGGCTATCCTCAAAGTGATGTCCTCTTCGGTCCCTCCATTCTCTGACACGATACTGCCAAGGTACGTGAATTTCTGTACTCGCTCTATACGTCCCAAACCTAATAACAGTGGCGAGGAAATTCTTCCTTCAGATTTGATTTGATTGATTGATTCAGGATTGATTTTCAGCCCCTCAAGAGCGGCCTCGCACTGCAGATCGTTTAGTTTGGCTTGCATATTGACGTGTTTGTGACTGAGCAGGCACAGGTCATCAGCGTAGTCTAGGTCATCCAGTTGTTCGGTTAACCCCCACTCTATACCGCGCCGCCTTTCGCCGTTCATCCTATGCATTATACCATCCAGTACGATAAGAAACAGTAAAGGCGAAAGAAGATATCCTTGTCTGACCCTTGCGTAAACATTGATTTCCTCGGAGATGAGGCCCTCGTGTTCAATTTTGCAAGAATATTGCCGATAAATGCACTGTAAGATGTTTGTGATCTTAGACGGGACTCCAATGTCATCCAATCGAGACCATATTCTGGACCACCTGACTGTGTTGAAAGCTTTTTCGAAATCAACAAAAGTGAGGTATACCTCTCGTTGCCATTCTGATGCTTCTTCCACAATGATTCGAAGTGTATTTATCTGGTCTGTACAGGAACGATTGGCCCTGAAACCTACCTGTTCTCTCCTCAATAGAGGTTCAATGGCCTTGGATAATCTATCCAAAAGCACCTTACACAGTACTTTTGAAGGTACGGACAGTAATGTAATACCTCTCCAATTGGTACATTGACTAAGGTCACCTTTTTTTGGTACGGCAATCAAGAGACTCTTGTTCCAGTCATCTGGAAGATTTTCAGCTGCCCAGATCTTATGTAAGAGCGACGTTAAGCACTCAACGGCGGTAGACAGGTCGGCTTTTAGCATTTCCGATGTTATAAGGTCTAGATCTGGCGCTTTGCCGATCTTCAGTGAAAGTATCGCACCTTCTACTTCTTCTTTGGTTGGTGGAGATGTATCAATATCCAGTAGTTCGGGCATTGGGGTATTAACTCCTTAGTTAATACCCCCTCCTTAGTTAATGGACCGGCCAATCTGTGTCCGATATGCGAAAAGTATCAGCAAAATGCTGGCGCAATCGTCTAAGTCGTCAGAGGGATCAGATGTTGTGATCAAGTTTCTCTGGTTGTCCCTTAGAACAGTTTTCCTGTAACCACGCTTTCCAGCTAAAGTCTTGGTTGCGTCGTATAGCTCCCTCAGGTTACCAGTGTTAGCAGCTAATTGTGCGCGGTCTGCTACATCGTCAGCCCATTGACGCCTGTCTTTCCTTGTACTGCGATATATGCGTTTGCGCATTTGCTGGTACTGCGTCTTGAGGACAACCCGCTCTGTGTCTTTATGAGTCTCTAGGATTTTTAAATGCAGTATTCTACGTGTCTCAATGAGTTCCCCGGTACATTGTGACATCCACTCATCACGCTTTCTCGTTTAGTGACCTAGTATTTTGAAGCTGGTTTCTTGATAGACCATTTTTATGTGATTCCACTCCGTATTTACTGATGTATCTGCATCTATTTCGAGGGCAGAGAAACGGTTCCTTAATTCCAACGCGAACACGTTACGTGTGCCTGTACCGTCTAATTTTCCCACGTTAAATCTTCGACCAATCTTGCCATCGTTTGATGTTCTTTGAGCCGTTGCTACTTTTAATCGAAGTTCGGCAACCATTAGCATGTGGTCACTGTCGATGTCAGCGCCTCGTCTATTCCGTACGTCCAATACGCTAGATGGTCAATTTGATTGCGAGTAACGCCATCGGGTGATGTCCTGGTACACATGTGGATCTCTTTATGCAAGAATAGCGATCCTCCGATAGCGAGGTTGTTATTTTAACAAAATTCGAGGAACCGCTTCCCGTTGTCGTTGCTCCTTCCAAGACCGTATTTCCCCGTGTGTTTTTCACAACCGGTGTTATCGTCACCCACTTTAGCGTTGAGGTCGCCCATGACGATTGTGATGTCTTGTTTCCGTATGTCTTTCAAGGTCTTCTGAAGTGTACTGTATAAAACATCTTTATCCTCTTCATTGGCAGTGTTAGTAGGAGCATAACATTGTACGATGGTTATTTTGCGTACTTTCGAATTAAAGCGGGCGGTTATGAAACGGTCTGAGATCGGTACATAATACTTCAAAATTAAAAACTGAACGAACGAAGTAACGAAGCTCAAAAATATGCGTAACCGCTATTGTATTCAAGATAATATGGATTGTTATACTCTGAACCTGTAAAATTAAGCACATGTTAAAAAAATATAAAATTGTACAATCAAACAATGAATGAACAAAGTGCATTTACACGTCAAGGGCACTCAGACACTGAGTGACGAGGCGTTTGATCTTAAGTTAGCTTAATTCAATTAACAATCTCAACATAACTTAACAAAGTCACAAGTATCAGAGAAAGCACGTAAGTACGCGTCGACTACCTTTTGAAATGTCTTAATCCAGTGTTTCCCAAATGATGAATTGCGACATGGCCTATAGTTACAAAAATGAAGTTTCTAGTAACAATATGCCTTGTGGATCATGATAATGAGATGTCAAGAAAAGATTCGGCGTGGTCGTATGACGGGTTGCTCACTTCCCTTTAAAATGGTCGAGGAGAACAATGGCTGCCACATGCGTCATACTCATGAACGGGTGCTGATTGTGGCTGGTTTGATGGCGTTAGTCTAACATGGCGTATAGAGAAATAGGTACTAATGAAAATCAGATTTTATTAGCTATCCATAAGTGTTTTCGTATGATGCAAAATTAACCAAAAGTTATATCCAAAAAATGCTGCCCAAAGTCACTATTCTACGCGAACGAAGTCGCGGGCACAGTATTTGAATTTGACTTTTGAATGGATACAAAAATATACCTTAGTACCAACATTTAAGTTATTCTTTAATGTATTTTTTTTACTTTTAAAGAAATATTACACTTTAACCATGTTAATAATTTATAACAATAACTAATATTTATTTTCTATACATAGTAAACATACTGACTTACTTTAATTTTAAAATAAAATACGCTTACACTCACAGCCCCACAGTAGGTATTAACCTGTGTCGTGGGTACCGTTGTACACATACAACACATACACAAACACCCAGACCCGAAACAAATGCCTCTTTGCCGGAAATTACAGAGCCGCACATTACCACCTGACCGGAACACGATAGTGCTGAACACTACCATTTAACGGTAAGTATATTAGGTAATGCGGTGGTCCTTACGCGCGCGAGCTCCGACACTGGAGCTCTACCACCAGTACAAACGTCCTGTATTTTTGTTGATCTTAAGGTAAATACTGTAACCGGTTGATAGGTATGACATCATTTGCAGAACATTCCTGTTTTGAAAATGTTGGTATTTATCACGTTACATCAAAGCAGCAAATAGTTATCAACCGAGTCACATATTTAGCCGGCAGGTTAGGAATTATAAATAATCGTGCTAGGGCACAAAGCTGTTTGGGAAACGCTGTCCTAGTCAAACAAATACCTATTGCACTCTATCCGTCCCGTTAAGACAAGCCTACACAAATTAGAAGCGCCGTCGAAGTATAGATTACGTTAAAGTTTACGTATTAAAAACACTTTTAAATGTACACACGGAAACGCAAACGTGATTGTTCTACTATTTGCTCTTAGATACTTATGGTATCGGTACTGAACGCATCCAATTTGTTTACATAATCTTAAAACAAAAGGCTTGCTTCAATAATCTATGGAATTTAGATAGAGATATAAAAAAATCTCTACAACTTTGTCGTAGATAATGGACAAATAAATTTGTTTTATAAATGCAAATCGGTTACCAATGATTGAACAAAAATTTGTAATTTAATGAACATAAACAATAGCCGATGGCTTACGGTGCCTAGACGTGGTCTCTCACTATGGGTCTCGTACGAAAGCTCCAAATCACTCAGCGGTCAATGGAGAGGGCTATGCTCGGCATTTCCCTAATGGATCGAATCAGAAATCCGTAGGCGAACGAAAGTCGCTGATATAGCCAAGCAGATATCCAAGCTGAAGTGGCAATGGGCAGGGCACATAGCTCGGAGAACCGATAGCCGTTGGGGCAGAAAGGTTCTCGAGTGGAGACCACGTATCGTCAAGCGCAGCGTATGACGTCCACCTGCAAGATGGACCGACGACCTGGTCAAGGCTGGCTGGCATGGAGGTAATTGGGGAGGCCTTTGTTCAGCAGTGGACGTCCTATGGCTGATATGATGATGATGAAATAATAGCGTTTTACTGGCGGTAGAGCTCAGAGGCGTAGGTACCATCGCATTACCTAATCTACATGCCGCTCAATGGAGGTTATTCAGCACTTGACTGTCGCATTTGTGAAATGTACGGCAGCGTAAGTTCCGGTACAGAGACTTATGAGCTTAGGCCTGAGTGTCAAGGCATTGAGACATCTATTCAAATTTTTATGTAGATGTTTATAGGTCACAGTATTCACTTGCCATCAATATGAACTGATTTATGATATAAAAACGTGTGTAAATATTTTATGAGGAATTCCACAATGTCTGATAAGAAATAGAAATAGCCTTGTAATCACGTTAAGCCACATTAAGCTCTTGAACGCGAATGTGAATGTATATTTGGAACATTTTAGGGTACGCAGATAGCGCTAAACTTCTCGATCTTCAAAATAACACTTCAAAATAAGCCCACATTTATGAATGAATAACGTAGTTTTGACACAGTATTTTGACGAATAACCTCATCCTCAACTTAACTATATTTGATCAAGGTACACCAAGTCTTCATTTCATCACTCAATGTAATTGAAAAACTTTTCTGTTACTAACTAAGCGATTAAGCGCCTGTCTGACTGACAGGCAACGCACAGCTGAAGCTACGGACCATTTAAGACAAATTAGACATGTAGATTACTTGGGGAATAAAAAAATTGTTAAATCATAGTACAAGAGTGGACATTACCACGTAATATGGGTATCTACTCCGTAGACATTACCGTAAAAATATGGTAACTTGCATTACCTATATGAATTCCAAAGTCACAAGTAAATTAAATCATAATAACAATAATTCTATTTACCTTTTTTTCTATTTACATTAATCAAACTATCTTACTGATTTTTACCGATAACAAGGTAGGTACTGTCTCTGGACATGTTTCGTAACAGATATTGAGTAAAGATTGAGAACATGCGGAAGTCAGTCAGCACTCTAAAGGTTTTCGACGTAGGCTCCACCCTAAGTAAATAAAGTTATGTATGATCCTAAATAATGTAAAATTTACAGGTATTCGCAGTAGAGTTCGGAATCGATAGTCCTGCCTGGTGGTAATAGCTCATAATGGATAATGCCCTTCCAATCCCACCACACACACACAACATCACCTTATTGCGAGTTGACCCGGGTTTCGCCACAGTCTGTGAAGCCTGACCGGCTTTTGACCACGACCTTTTTCGCACGTTCTTGTCGTAAGTGATCCACTTTTCATCACCAGTTATCAGCTTCTTCAAAAATGATTCGGTTTCATAACGTCGTAATAAAGAATCACAAATGAGTACACGGTTCATTAGGTTTCTTTCAGTGAGCTCGTGAGGTACCCAAATATCGAGCCATTTTTTGTACCCAGCTTTTTTCAAATACGCCAAAACTGTTTTCTGATCAATTCTCAGTTCTTCAGCTTCTAACTATTGAAATGTAGTTCATGCTCCACTTTTTCAAAAATGGCATCCATTTTATCCGTAATAGGACGACCAGAGCGAGGTGCATCAAAATTTCCGGATTGAAAACGCTTAAACCAAATTTGTGCTACTCTCACAGACACTGCACTAGGTCCATAAACATCGCAAATTTTTTTTGCGGCTTGCATTGCATTTTTACCTTTTTTGTAGTAAAATTTTAAAATGTATCGAATTTCATCATTAGATTCACTCATCTTGACAGTACGGAAAACAAATGAAAATCACACATTTGCCTAATTTGAATTTGAAATTATGTTCTTTAAAATTTTAACTTTCAATGATACCAAAACCAGCCAGATACAAATACTACAGCCAAAGAGATTTTATTACAAGTTCATACATACTATAATGCGAAAAGACTTTTTCCCCAACCTATTATATTATATAAGTAGGTAATCTACGTATAAAAATACATTAAATACATTAATATTAAAATACGTATTCATATTATTTATTCCAAAATTTTAATACAAAATTATCCTGCAAATTATGATGAGAAAAGCATACCTACCTTAGATCAAAGGAGATATTCTTCTTCGTAGATAGCTAATCAATTCCAAACAATCACTTGGTCTGAATATCAAATGGTTGCAAGTACCTGTAAATTAATTTAAACGTCTCTACTGTCGAATATTAAAGGGCGAGGTTCGTAATAGAATGCATAGAAATTCTATTTAGATTTTAAGCTACAATGCTGATTTTCCTATTGGAAATATGTTAACATTTCGACAAACAGAAATACAAACGCTATATCTATTTTGTCGCAATAAAGTACGGAATAAGGAATTTATAATAAATCATAAACAGCTACCAACTGTCAATAAGGTCTATACACACAGTTCATGTGTATTATTCTGTAGCACCTTGTGCCTCTTTCAACAAAAAGTAATTTGTAAGAATTGCTTTCACTTACCGTCTTTTTAACATACGTCTGTGATTTTTTTTTTATACTATCTCTTACTCAAAAGAAGAGCATGATCACTCATGTGGAAGAATTTTACTTCTTGTTCCTTCTTAGTCATTAGGATTCTTTCGGTGTAAACGACATTAACGAATTTTTCTTTAGACTAAAAGATTATAAAAAACGTTCTTAATCTAGCTCTTTATTTGCTTAGTGTAAATCCACTGTAAAAGGAGTGGAGAACTTTTTTTTTAATGTTATTGTGGTGGCAAACAAGCATTCAGTTCACATTGATGTTAAGTGATGACATCTACACAAAAACCAGAGGTCAAAATGCAGATGCGTTGCCACCGCTGAGACCTTAGTTGTTATGTCTCCGCATAGTTATTACGGGGGAATACATTACCATCTTACCAGAACACGATAGTGCTGGACTACCATTTGGCGGAAGATAGACTAGGTAATACGGTGGTGCCTACGCCCTCGACCAACACTGGAACTCTATTATTTCTATTCTTTATTTTTTTCATCTACACGTGCAATCGTCGCAGATAGCCTAACATCAAAACGACACACTTAAATATTCAATCTTTCACATCTGTCTACCTAAAACAATACAGTGTGGAGGCTCGAAAACAATACCTACTAGCATACAAATCATTTCGACACAATTAATGCTTGATTGTTGCAAACACGTTCGTGCTTAATTACGGGCTAGCTTAGATAAGGGTGAGATATGATGTTGGGCAAACGTCTGTCTCTGTCTGTTGTGTTTAGATGTCTTTGTTCTGATCCTTGTTAAGCTAGGTCTTCATTGTTGTAAATTATTGGAATATAATTCCAACTTTTAATAAATTAAATAAAAAAAGTTAACTTTACGCCTGTAATCCCCGAAGGGGTAGGCAGAGGTAAATGCATGCATTCAAGCATACATGCAAACACCCACGATTCGCCGGTTACGTTTTTGGCCCATGTAACAGGTAGCGAGCCTGTTGACATATCCGGGCACATAACCAAACTTCGAGATACTGGGAAATTTCCAGAAAATGGAAAAATCTCAATAGAACCGAAGAAGAAGGACTTTGCACCATTATCTCTGATAATCCCTACCCGGGAATCGAACCCAGGACTCAGCGTAGTAGTAGTGGCCTGCTACCACTAGGCCACCGAGGCAGTTAACCAACTTTTAATTTTAGTATCAATCGAACTTACGCTTGATTAATGACAAAGTATTATCGAGGAAGGACTTTAGTTCTTCCTCTGAGACTTTAGTCCTTCCTTTAGCTTTAAGTGTACCTACAGTGCTCAACAATAAATATTGCACACCGAGCCTTCGGGTTATTTCGGGTCTGTAGAGCGTTATCTCTTTCGCACCGTGCTATTTGACGTTTGTCGACCATTTTGATCAAGTTTCGACCAATACCGGACTGTCAGTGCTTTCGTAAGCGGTGTGCAATAGAGATAACGCTCTACGAAATCGAAACGAGCCGATCGTCTCTTTCGTAAGCTCAATGTGTAATATTAATTGTTGAGAACTGTACGTTTGTTTGACAATTTAATAGGTGGCTTATAAAAGTTAAAAAAATAATAAATGATGTGTAAATAAAATAACTAAAAAAACCATTAAATACATATAATTATAAAAACAAAAAAATGTTAAAAAAAATTAGTTACTTATTTGCATAATCTGTATTATTATGTCACTATTTGGTAGTGCGCTATCATGTTCTAGTTAGTGGTAAAGTACGTACCCTGTAATTTTTGAAAGAGAGGCATAACATCCTAGTCCTCAGGAGTAGTAATATATTCATTGAAATCTCTTGCTTCTTTGCAAGTTTCATGTCATAAAAATAATTTCAAAATACCGACTTACAAAATTTTGTTTTAAAATAATAAACGACTTCCGTGTTCTTGTAATGTATCAAACGTTGTGTCAAAGCCTTTATTTAACAGCCCTTGGTTATAACTAAGGCCTACACCTGAGAGTTATCAAACTTTAATATCTAACCGTCAATTCAAATACGCCGAAATGGCGTCATCGACACTTATTATTTAAGGATACAATACCACAACGTTTAATGAAGTTTTGAACTCAACAGTCGGAGCTTTGTCTCGTCTATTAACTATTTAGTTAATTATTCCTGATTTATAGTGATATAAATGATAATATTAGGCTACATTGGTACTGGCTTGATCAGAACCACGACTAATCAATTTGTCCCATAGCTAGGGAGTATAACGTAAAGGTAAACATCGATGTATCGATATATCGATGCTCCAGAAAAAACCAACGTATTAACATGTACTTTAGAAATATTTCTATTCATCAAAACATACATACATGTCATACAACATCCAACAACAACTGGTTATGTGATGTCCATAATGTTAGATACCCTACTACGGAGTCAGTGCGATCGGGATTGTTATGGTGCAATATTGTTGGCATATTTCGGCACTGAGTTCCAAAACTAATTTTTAATTCAATACAACTTTTTTATTACAGCGAAGACAAAAAACGTTAAATTATATTTTATGACACCTTCCTATGATCTATCCATTTATAGGGTTCCGTAGTAAACAAGGACAACAACAACAACCCTTATAGTTTCGCCATGTCCATCTGTCTATCTTTCCGTGCTCGGTTTATCGCGAAAACTATTGGTACTAATGAAACTATACTTTTGAAACTATACTACTACTATTGAAACTATACTTGTGCCAAATTTCAAGTCTCTAAATTTGGCACAAGTATACACCTTAATCACGCCGGCAAAGTGGTAGGATAAAAACGTAGAAAAAAAATATTTAGGGTACCTCTCCTACATGTAACGCGCGGGTATTTTTTTATTTTTCCTTTTCTATATAGTGTGGGATATCGTTGGATAGGTCTTTCAAAAATGTTAGGGGTGTTCCCATATCATTTTTCGATTTAGGTAACCGTTCGTGACTTATTAAGCTTTAAATTGCTAATTTTCGTTAGAGTCAAGTGTCCCCCCCCCCCTTCTACCAACTAAACGGTTGTTGTTAGAAATTCAAACGTTACGGCAATAGTAGCTTCATATGAAGAAATTAAAATGAAAATGATCACACTTAAGTTGGCTTTACAAGTTTGCGAGTGATGGTCGACCAAATGTATTTTACTCGAAAATCTCAAACAACTCCATAGAAAATATTTATTATTTTTTTCTTTACAATATTCAAACCTAAAAACTACGGAACGGAACGACACGCACTTGACAGGTTTTTTATAAATGGTATCTATATGGTAAAATATGGTATGGTAAGATAGACGACATTTAATTTTGCTTTAGATTTAATTTTAGTTAAACTACTAAAATTTAATCTAAAGCATTCAAGTTTTAGAAAACTCAATTTACGCCAAGATACTTTACGAAATAGGTAGTAAGAATGAACATAATAGTTGTATTTCTATTGATTGAAAATATTTAAGTTTTCGTTTAAAGAAAAAAAGAGATATCTCGATAACTTTCAATTGTGAATATCGTTGTTTCGTTACATCCCTACCCAAAACCCGCCTCGAATAATTAATACGTACAATTATTATGACTATATATCAGCGTTAATAAGCATTATGTTATATTATGAATTCGCCTCTGGTGCAATTACTTGTTACGAAGTATCCTATAATATTATCTTTAGGGATATAAAATTGAACACGTTAAATACACTTACATACGTTTCCATTAACTGTGACCTTTTTTCGAGATAAAATCTTACACACTTTTTTGCTCGAGCATTGGATGGATCATTTTATGGCCGTAAAGATTCATGAAAGCTAAGAAACGTTTAAGTCATGTTTTATAAACAGCATAGTTTTCCATAAAATTACAAATTTATTTAGAAAAATACGTAGGTACCTTCGATTTATGTAAATACTTAGAAGTATTTGTTTATAATGTTGTATAAAATACTTCTTTTTTAACTGTTAAAAGTGGGTAAACCCCGAAGAGGTAGGCAGAGGCAAACGCGTGCATAATAAGCGTACTCGCAAACAGCTGCTACAGGTACGTCGGTTACGTTATCCCATGTAATAGATGGAAAGCCTTTTAGCATCTCGGGAGACAACTTCTTACTGGTGGTAGAGCTCCAGTGGCGAAGCTCGCGGCCGTAGGCACCACCGCATTATCTAATATACTTGCCGCTAAATGGTAGTGTTCAGCACTATCGTATTCCGGTCAGGTGGGAATGTACGGCCCTGTATTTTCCGGCACAGAGGCATAACACCTTAGGCCTCAGGAGTGGTAACGCATCTGCATTTTGACCTCTGGTCATTGTGTGGGTGTCTATAGGCTGCAGTCATCACTTAACATCAATGTGAACTGCATGCTTGTTTGCCACTTTTATTACATAAAAAAAACATTACAAAAATTCCAAGGGAGCCACCTTAGGAAACTTTATTAAACCTAAAAAGGCGCACTTACACACTGTGTTTTATGTAATGATGGTGGCAAACAAGCACGCAGTTCACATTGATGGTAAGTGAAGACTGCCTTTAGGCATCGCAAAAACAAAAGGTCAAAATGCAGATGCGTTGCCACGTCTGAGGTTTAAGTTATTATGCCTCTGTGCGTCACTTATAACAGGGCCATTCATAATCATCTAACTTCAACACGAAAATGCTGAACACCTGTTTGGCGGCAGATAGGTTAAATAATGCGGTCGTGCTTACACCCTCGAATTCCGGTACTGGAGATCTACCACCAATGATCTGGGTTCCTGGCACTAGCACCTCAGTGATACAGAATGTCTGATACCACCAGACATTTAAAAAAAAAGTTTTCACTCACAGCCCCACAGTAGGTATAAACCTATGTCGTGGGTGCCGTTGTACACATACAGCACATACACAAACACCCAGACCCGAAACAAATATCTGTAGCCCATACAAATATTTGTCCCGGTGCGGGGATCGAACCCGCGACCCTTCGAATCAAACGGCCATATCACGCCGCTGGACTAACCGGGTAAAACTTGTGTACATTACTTTTTCTCTGCCTCAATAAGGACACTTATGTCTTAAGTAATGTCTTGTTGAAATAAAACGAATTAACAAATTAAACTCACGTACAAATTAAATAGTAGTTAAATTATGGTTTTATGTATAGTATAATGATTTTTAATAATACATAGATTTAATAGTCGCGTTAATTTAAGCTGTCGCTATAGAAAATCAAAATTCTTATAAAGAATAGGTAATGTATCCTTGTTAAGTATTACCCAAGCTACCTCACGGCATGAAGGGCACATTAAAATTTCTATTCGCAAGCGTATAGTCCGACTCGAATATCGATTGAAATTCTTTGCCAGTGACGTTAGCAGTGATGCAATCTAATTCACATCAATCGTGTTTCGACGGGCAGAGCGCTGAGACAGGGCTGCTGAGATTTGGTATTGAATACTAATATTTTTATATCCATCTGTATGTTCCTGGGGGCGACCGCCTAACTCAAATGCTTTCGTTTGGCTTTCGATTATTATATCATCTTGACAGTTTCGTACCGCCTAACTTTTTCATGGAAGTGTTTTAATCCGCAGGTATACACTTAAGGGCAAAATACTTTAATAGGTGGTACGAAACTGACAAGATAAGGTCCTAAACGAAAGCATTAGAGTTTGGCGGTCGGCCCCCTGGTGCCTTAATCACGGCAGATAATAAACATACACAAATAAAAAATACGCTTACCTACCCTCACTGCCCCACACTAGGAATAAACCTGTGTCGTGGGTGGTGGGTAAATATGTATTTATAATACTTGTGTATATTTTGTTATGACTGGATTTTTGTATCCGATATTTTCTTTCTTTCGTAATGCGCCACCAAATTTCATTTTCGACCTTATGGTTGACTGGCAAATAATGCTTCCTAGCATTAAGTCCGCCTCATGTAGGCTCAATGTGCACAAAAGTTTAAATAAATAAATAAAAATATTAGTCTCGGTGTGGGGATCGAACCCTTGAATCAAACAGTCATCACACACCGCTGGACTAACCGGATCGTAATTTTTTAAATGTAGGTGGCAAACTATCATACTGTTGACATGGATTCAAATGTGCGTACTGCATGCAGCCTTCGGGAAAAAAACTGTTTTGACAGCTTCCGTTATGTGCACCCTAGCTTGGGCAGATCGCTAATTCACATAAAATGTGTGTATGAAATGAAGGTAATAATATCATATCATAACTAAAACTATCAGATTAGTAACCCGTGTGTTTTATGATGAAAATGTAGATTACGTCATATTTAGTTCATCTACAACTTGTTTTTGCGAGGATTAAGATTTAATGTGATTTGATGGAGGCATTGTCGAATTGATTTATCCCTATTGATTATACCTTTGTAATGTGTAATTAGCTCAAAATACAGTCATCTTAAAATACGATTCCATGTATGTATACTACTCTACAGCGATGTACCTAACATTAGGGAACTGACATCATGGGCACCTTATGTGGTCGTTTCAAATGCTCTAATTTGGTTGACTTAGGACAACCCAAGATTGTTTTTTACCTAACCATTACCTAATATATTTGCCACTTAATGGTAGTGTTCAGTACTGTCGTATTCCGGTCAGGTGGTAATGTACGGCCCAGTAATATCCGGCACAGAGGCATAACACCTTAGGCCTCAGAAGTGGTAGCGCATCTGCATTTTGACCTTGGTCTTTGTGTGGGTGTCTATAGGCTGCAATCATCACTTAACATCAATGTGAACTGCATGCTTGTTTACCACTTCCATTACGTAAAATAAAATAGCCTGCTTGTACAAGCTGGAACTCTACTACCACCGTGTTGTACGACCCTGTAATTTCCGGCACAGAGGTATAACACCTAGGCCTCAGGAGTGGTAACGCATCTGCATTTTTACCTCTGGTCATTGTGTGGGTGTCTATAGGCTGCAGTCATCACTTAACATCAATGTGAACTGTATGCTTGTTTGCCACTTTTAAAATAAAATAAAAAAAATTGAAAAAAGGTTCCATATTTTTGAGGAACGTAAAAATAACTATTAATTCATCGTAGTTTGCCTGGTGGTAGAGATATCATGATGATCAAAGAGTATACAAATACTATGATGATAATGATGCGGTTTGCTTAAGAAAATAGGCTACATATAGGTATCACATTTTAATTGTTTTTTTTTTTAATGAGCGCAGGGCATTAATGCGTTCAACACAATGCAGGTGCGATGCCACGTGCTACTCATGAAATCCTGTTTGACCTCGAAATAAATCGTAGAGGAATTAATAACTATGGAACTATGTCATTACCATATAACGGGAATGTAGTGACGTATATCGAACATTGAAAACGTTGAATAGTTTTTGTAAGGTTATCTTAGGATTTTTCTGAATCAGTTCTGTATCATTTTATGTTTTTATTACAAGCTAAAGGTTGGATGGTAGAGAATACTACATAGGATTAAGTCCGCCTCGTGTAATCTGTTTTGTGCATATGAAAGATGAAATAAATATCAGGATTTTCCATTAGTACTTTACCATCAGAAAATATATTGATAAATTAATAAACATAAACGTGAAATGTGGCTAAATATTTCTACTTATGTGGATGACAATCATTACCCTTCCTTGCTTTTAATTCTAACCAAAATCATTTCAATATAAAAATCATATACTTGAGAAACATATACTAGATCGAAATGTTAACGGACATTTTTATGAAACTATGAAAATGTATGTTCCCGTAAATTCCGTAAAAACTAATAGGTTGGGGAAAAAGTCTTTTCGCATTATAGTATGTATGAACTTGTAATAAAATCTCTTTGGCTGTAGTATTTGTATCTGGCTGGTTTTGGTATCATTGAAAGTTAAAATTTTAAAGAACATAATTCCAAATTTAAATTAGGCAAATGCGTGATTTTCATTTGTTTTTCGTACTGTCAAGATGAGTGAATCTAATGAAGAAATTCGATACATTTTAAAATTTTACTACAAAAAAGGTAAAAATGCAACGCAAGCCGCGAAAAAAATTTGCGATGTTTATGGACCTAGTGCAGTGTCTGTGAGAGTAGCACAAATTTGGTTTAAGCTTTTTCAATCCGGAAATTTTGATGTCAAAGATGCACCTCGCTCTGGTCGCCCTAATACGGATAAAATGGATCCCATTTTTGAAAAAGTAGAGCAAGATCGACATATCAGTAGTTACGACGTAGCTGAAGAACTGAGAATTGATCACAAAACAGTTTTGGCGCATTTGAAAAAAGCTGGGTACAAAAAAAAGCTCGATATTTGGGTATATCACGAGCTCACTGAAAGAAACCTAATGAACCGTGTACTCATTTGTAATTCTTTATTACGACGTAATGAAACCGAATCATTTTTGAAAAAGCTGATAACTGGTGATGAAAAGTGGATCACGTACGATAAGAACGTGCGAAAAAGGTCGTGGTCAAAGGCCGGTCAGGCTTCACAGACTGTGACGAAACCCGAGTTAACTCGCAATAAGGTGATATTGTGTGTGTGGTGGGATTGGAAGGGCATTATTCAATATGAGCTATTACCACCAGGCAGGACTATCGATTCTGAACTCTACTGCGAACAACTGATGAGATTAAAGCAAGAAGTTGAGAGAAAGCGGCCGGAATTGATCAACAGAAGGGGTGTGGTGTTTCATCATGATAACGCTAGACCTCACACATCTATAGCCAGTCAGCAAAAATTAAAAGAGTTTGGCTGGGAGGTGTTAATGCATCCGCCGTATAGTCCTGACCTTGCACCTTCAGATTTCCACCTGTTTCGGTCTCTTCAGAATTCTTTATGCAATGTTAGGTTAACATCACGAGAGGACTGCCAAATCCACTTGTCGCGGTATTTTGATGAGAAGTCCCAAAATTTTTATAGCAATGGGATCATGTCCCTACCTACAAGATGGCAAAAGGTTATCGAACAAAATGGTACATACATACTTTAGTTAAATTTAAATAAACTATATTAAAAAATGTTTTGAATTATCCTAAAAAATGCGAAGAAACTTTTTCCAGAGACATAACAACTAAGATCTCAGGGATGGCAACGCATTTGCATTTTGACCTCTGGTTTTTGTGTGGAGGCTGCAGTCATCACTTAACATCCATGTGAACTGCATTCTTATTTGCCACCTTGTTACATAAAAAAATATAAGAATTGTAAATCGTTTTTTACAACGCCTAAAACTAATTTTAACAAAATACCAATTAAAACTTAACAAGAAAGTAAATTCCAGAATTATATGCAACTTTTAATAGTCGCACCTACAAATACCAACAAATATTTAGCAACCAGTATTTATTGCACCGCACGATAATATTTTATCTCCAATTTAAGATTCAGTCCCTTATATCATTCATGTACCTACTCGTATAACCGACTGACAAGTGTATTTTAATCTGATAATACGACAGTGTGAGCAAGATGCATTATAGAACAGGCAGGTATTGAAATTTTGCTTATATTACCTAGCCTTGTGCCTTTTAACAGTTTTTAGGTGAGCTTTTTAGGGTTCCGTAGCCATGTTGCGTCGGATAAGATACATTTGCGGATGAATTGTCACCTAAGTCGAAAAAACGGAACCCTTATATATTCGTCACGTCAGTCTGTTCATTCGTCCGTCTGTCCAAAGGGTTTTTTGTTTTGAGACGGACTTATTTATCTGTTTAAGCTTTAATGCTCAATGTAAGCACTTAAGGCGGACTTAATGCCGTTAGGCATTCTCTACCAGTCGACCTTAGGGAAGTGGGACAAGATTATGAGAGTGCAAATAAAAAACCTTGGAGATAATGTATTTAAAACAGAAAATTAGATATTATAATTATATTTAAGTAATATAAGGGTGATTCTAAGTTAAGAGGTATTAAGTTGTTATGGAAGATGGCAAGACAATAAATTTAGAAATTCAATGTGATTTAAGTATTCTTCGATCGAAACATTTATTTACATACCCAGACAACAGCCAGACAACTTATTTAGGCGGCACGTCTCGAGATGGTACTAGTCTACTTTACCCGGTAATCGGTGAGCGTAGAAGGCGCCCCAGTCTAAATAAAAAGCTAATGCAACTGCCTAAGAGACCCCTGTGGGTCCGAACCTCGGCTTAGGTTGCGGAGGGATACCCACATACGATGGGGTACGTGAGCCAAAATTATATCCCCACATTATGAATAGGTATCCGAAAACAATATTATTCAAGATTTATTTTACCACTTTATTGGCATGACAAATATGTATACCTATATTAATCTCATTACAGATTTTTAGTACTAAGAATTTTTGAGCTAAGCTACGCTACAGACAGACGGATATAGTACAACAAGGATTCCTTGTTTGCTACGAAAATCTTAAAAAGCAAATAACGTTAAATATATTTCCAACGAAGATAGGCCAGGCCTACTAATTCTTTATCGTAAAAAATGTTACATAAGCCGTTCTTACTCTCGCGCCCAGATATATGCGTAGGTACACTTAATTCAAATGTATCTTCAACCACGGATTAAATGTTTATTTCGACACATGATGAGCGACTAATGATGGAAATTAAAGGTTATTTAGGATAGGTTAATTGAAGTGCAGAATATGCAGTAAGAATGCAGAAACATATAAATCAAAATAAATTCGATATTCAAAGACCTATTACATCTATAATGTCATGTTATACGGTAAATGTATAAATATTTATCGTTCACGAGTTATATTGACTTAGAAACAAGGGTACCAAAGGTGAACAAGAATTATTGCGGTATTTGTAGAGAAAAATCACAACTTCACGCTTTGATAGGAATAACACATTCATATAAAGCACTATTATTTTTGTTTTTTCTTTTTATTTTATGGAAGTGGCAATCAAGCTTGCAGTCCACATTGATGTTAAGTTGACTTAGAATGACTGCAGCCTATAAACACCCACACAAAGACCAAGGTCGAAATGCAGATGCGTTACCACTCCTGAGGCCTGGTGTTATGCCTCTGTGCCGGCAATTACAGGGCCGTACATTACCACCTGACCGGAACACGATAGTGCTGAATACTACTATTTAGCGGCAAGTTTTTAGGTAATGCAGTGGTGCCTACGCCCGCGAGCTCTGTCACTGGAGCTCTACCACCAGTAAGAAGTCGTTGATAAGACCTTATAAGTACCTAGTTAAGTCCAAAGACACTACTCACACACAACGGGGTTATCTTTGGCACTACTGTACTCGTTCATACTTCTGCCACAAAATGGTTGCACTAAGAGTTATTGAGTTACGGTTAGATTGTAATGTACGGTCATAGCATGTAGGTAGGTGACCCCCACACTTGCAACAGTCCATAATAATAAGCATTTCATTCATTTATACCTACCAACTTTTTACCGCAGCTTCAGGGGGCAACATATCGTACAATAATATGGCATATCGTACAAATCGCCAATTCTAAACCCGTATTCTGAAAAAATGTCTATGATATTGAGTACCTACCTTAAAAATGTTAATAAGATCAAACGGTTAGTGACAAAATGAAACATACATGCAACTAAACTGCTTCCTTTTTGGAAGTCGTTCAAAAATAATATTGCGAAAAATTGATAAATGTGAAGACAAACCAGGCTTAGCTTACCACAGGTAAAGTAAACTATCTTCAGTGGAATCCCCGAAATTCCCGCGGGAACAAGAATCATAAGCGAACGAATCCGCAGCATTTGATTTATTTATTTGTGCGATCTCCAACCCGCATGGTATGTGTGGCGATTATTTATTGTATATCCTTCCATTTGATGTGATACGGACTCTTTGAGGAGAGGCTTTTGTCCAGCGGTGGACATCGTTCGGCTGACTTTATGATAATGATGATTCATGCTTATTTGCTTCTTTAAATAATCAAACATACAGTATGTCTATTTTTATTTTTAAAGAAAAATGGAAAGAAAAATTTGACTTCAGGCGAGACTCGAACTTGCGACCTACTGGGAATCTAGTCCAGCCGCTCTTCCAATTGAGCTACTGAAGCCCTGCCCGATTATTAAGGGTAAAAGCGACCTCTTTACGATATTCAATAAACTGAAAAGTCTATTATATCGGTTGCCTAACTAGCATAGTTGGTAATAGATGGCGCTGCTGCTACCATAAAGCAATGCAATAGATGTGAAGGAAAGATTTGACAAATCGGGCAGGGCTTCAGAAGCTCAATTGGAAGAGCGGCTGGACTAGATTCCCAGTAGGTCGCGAGTTCGAGTCTCGCCTGAAGTCAATTTTTTCTTTCCATTTTTCTTTAAAAATAAAAATATATTTCACAAGCATGTGTTAATGCGAAATAATATAAAAACAAATACAGTATGTCTATTGCTATATTTACCAGACCTACTACTAACTGAAATTTTAACTTAAAAATTATAACTAATATGTCTGTACAAGTGCTGTTAATCTATGCATATACACAGTTGTTATAGTTACGGATATTACTTGTAATTTATGTTTAAAACGTACTATTTATGTCTATTTACGTAAGATCTGTAGAGTTACCGTGTATGGTATGCCTGACAATATTGAAGATAAGCCAAATAGTTACAATGGTACTGGAGGGATGTAGATCCGGTCTCCTACTTAAATATTATGTTTTACTTCAATAGTGGACATTATATCTACTCAGACGAAAATGCAAACCCAATCAGTAGAATTTTAAAGTGTACGAGCTTAAGTAGCTTTTTTCTATAAATAAATTTTATTTTTAAATTAATGAATTACCTTAGAAAAGAATGTAGCTTTTTACTTCCTTTGAAAGAATACTGATATCCTCTGAGTTTTTTATTACCTTTGATTATCTTAAAATCCCTTCAGCATTCTTATTCTCCAGGCTCAACCAGTTTTCTCACTTTTCTGGTCCTTTGTTGCCTATAACCTTAAAGTATTCACTATGTAACCGAGTCTCTTAATTTCTTCTTTAAAATCTTTCTTTTATCATTAAGTATAACATGTAATTATACATTCCAAATACCAATGTCATTTAATTTTGAACAAGTTTTAACATCTTATCTTGTTACTTAGCTATTGTCTCTACTAGAAAAAGTGTTTTTTACTAAAGATCTAATTTAGACTAAACTATTGTAAGTTCACTTATTCAAAAACAACAACTAAGATCGGAAGCTTTTTGTAAATTTCCACGAACTGCATAACACCTTATACCTCACGAGTGGTAACGCATCTGCATTTTAACCTTGGTCTTTGTGTGGGTGTCTATAGGCTGTAGTGATCACTTAACATAAGTGTGAACTGCATGTTTGTTTTCCATTCATAAAAAAAAGCTTGACATGTTCATTTGTTCCATCGTTTACATTTTTAAAAAGACATGCGTTATCATTATCCAAGATTAATACCGTATGTGTATGAAAATCCAGTTGAGTATTAACTAATGATCGACAACAAATCATAACTTGTCATAGATATTGATTTATCGTATGTACTCGCTGCGCCCGCTTGTCTAATTATTATGTAATTTTTGACGCGTTCATACCTAATTGCCTTGATTAGTGTAAAGAAATAAACTAATTGGCGAACGAAACGGTAGCTGTTTTGGCTAATTTATTCTAAAACTCGAGCAGGCCTCAAATTATACGGATAAATTTATAGCTTATGAATTAATTACCAAATATAGATACATATACAATTAGGTAGCCTTGTATTGCAAGTTTTTTTAACATGGATGGAGAGTTGGCGCTAATTAGTTTTATGTATGTTCTTACTATCTACTAGTTTTTTTTTAATTAAAGGGGAGACTGAGCAATCTGAAACTAGACATCTTTTTGTAGATTATTCGCAGTCATTTAATTTGATATGACAGTTTAAAGCGCATTCCGAATTTAAAATTTAAAAATTAATTACTTTATGCCAACATGATGTAGAAGCCTGAAATTACATGGAAAAATCTTTTAATTTCAACCAATCATGAATAAAGCTATAAAAAAATCATACGATAAAAATTCATACAAGATGTAAAAACAGAAAACAGAGATAAAAGACAAAAAACACGCGAAGTGCAATAAGGATTAATAAATGCGAACTATCTATAAGTCATCAAGAATGACAGATTCGAGCACATCACACGCATAACCGCTGCTAATCATAACAAATTGAATACAACATCAGCGATGCAGCAAAAACATATAATATCAACTTCTTGATTGGTGTCTTAATGATTGGGTTACATTGAGGATGACGTCACCGACCTACCAGACTCGCAGGTGCCGATCCAACACTCTCATTTACATTCTTGTCACTTTCTACTGGATGTTGGAATATGGACTTTCATTTCACAGCTAAAAGTTTCATTTTCCACGGTTCCAAATGTAGTTTCCGCCCTTTTTGAAATACGGAACCGTCATGATGAAATCGCAACAAGATTTCGCATTTCAAGATTAATGAATGGGCAAATTGACGGCTGACGAGGGAGCGTTATGAGCAATGGTAACAATACGAATAAAATGATTAATTTCACTATAAGCCTCCTCCTACAACATCGAAACGCCCACTACGTAGAATTGTGCTATCAAACGGTAGAGAGAATTAATTGAATATATCAATAGATTTTAACATTGTTAAGATACGTCGCTTACAATCGTATTTCTTCTTTCCATGAAAGCAATATTGAAGACAGGGGTATTATAGTGCTTATTCCGTTGTGAAAATTTGCACAAATTTAGGAAAAGTATAAAATATAACGTTAGTAATGTTATGCGGATGTTTACGTACCGTATTTATGATGAACACTTCTTCACTGATGAAAACAATGCAAACAAAGAACCAGAAACAATTTTAGGTCCCTGCAAATATTTTTTGATAAAATTTCACAAAAGAGTCTTTGGTTTAGATTACAAAAAAAATAAACTCAACGTTGTGTTAACCACATTTGAGTCTTTAACGTAACTTCACGCCTGTAATCCCCGAAGGGGTAGGCAGAGGTAAATGCATGCATTCAATCATACATGCAAACACCCACGACTCGCCGGTTACGTTTTGGCCCATGTAATAGGTGGCGAACCTGTTGCCATCTCCGGGCACATTACCAAACTCCGGGGTACTGGGAAACTTCCAGTAAATGGAAAAATCCTAATACAAGCAGATATAAAGGATTTTAAACCGTTATCTCTGATAGTCCCCGACCCGGGAATCGATCCCAGGACCTCCAGCATAATAGAAGTGGCCTGCTACCACTACGCTACTGAGGCAGTTGATTTGAGTCTTTACCTATTTGTAAATTGGATGCATCCTAATCATTAGATGACGTCACTTTTCGCAGGCCTATGTCACTCCTACATGTTTCATTCTATTCGCGTGAGATCGATTAGAAAGGTAATTAGGCTGAGTGAACAGTTTTCCGATTTAAAGTGGAGCCAACAAAAATCTTGTAGTAATTCTATTTCCAAGCTCCGACAGAGAACCATTGTTAGTTTTCTTACTAGTCTGAGTGAAAACTTAATACATAAAATAATTCTCGGACTGGTGACAATAAACGGCTACTGCTACTATCAATAGCTTAATAATCAGAGATGTGATGTGTGTAATGAAATAAAAAAGCTAGTTTGCCAACTAGCTTTGGGAATGAGTGAATAATACAGTCGAAATATGTAAGAAGACAATGCATCAATGCTGATGCGTTGCCACTCCCGAGGCCTTAGCCTCTGTGCCATTTTGTTTTGTAATTGCAAGGCCATACATTACCACTTGATACCCATCGGAACACGATAGTGCTGAACAATACCATTTAGAGGCAAGTAGATTAGAATGAAACGGTGCTTGCGCCCCCGAGCTCCGTGACTGGAGCTCTACCTCCAGTAGAGATAACATTTAATGTCACACCACTTAATTTCGTATCGCCTCGTCCACCCTGTTTAATAATATGCTATATGATACAGTCAAAGTCAAAGGTAATCAAGTAACCGTGTATCCAATAAAATTGTCAACAAATTACTTGGTATTCGAATAACAGTCCTCATATATTTGGTGACTACCAAAGTGACATTTGCCCTTTAAGTATAATCATTACTTGCAATAAATAACTATAATGTGTTTAGTATAATTGAGCAAACATGCTTTGAAGCTATTGATGGTTGAGGTATGTGACATTATGTGACTATTGTAAATTAATCTGAAATATGAATGTTATTATTATTTTCATCATCATCATCATTACTTCAGCCGAAAGGACGAAAGAAGTCCACTGATGGATACAAAGACCTGAAAGTTGTACACAACGGAGTGTCCTGCGGGGATATTATCTATGTATCTTAGTGTCCATTTATTAAAAGCCACTTTGGTGTTCATAGCTGTTTTCCTAAAAAATATGGAAATTTACACGTTACACCAAAACAGAATGTACTGCAAAGTGGCTATTGAAATCATGTCAACCGAGATACCTACTTAATACGCATTCTTTGCTGCATTCAGCCTTACAATTTTCGTCACAGAGGCACAATATCTTAGGTCTCAGGAGTGGCAAGGCATTCACATTGAAATTTCTGGCTTCATGTGGATATTTACAGGCTACAGTTTTATTTACCACCACTGTAAACTGTATGCTTTTTTGCCACTACACAACATAAAAAAGTACTATCAGTATTGGTGAACAGAAACGTCAAAGAAACCATCAAAATCATTTTTACAACAAATTAAAACAAAAACAGAAAACTATCTCATTGTTTAGCCACAGAGCATTTTATTATTACATATACTGAATACAGTATTTCAATACGTATGAATAGCAACAATAATTTGTTATATTCATATTCAAATGATTACAATATGATAAGTTCAGTTCCCAAATTGAACCGCAATAAGAAGATGTCATAGTCGGTAGGCACTCTGTATTATGGTGAAATGTTTATACGGTAGATTGATAAAATTCCCAAAGCGCTATGTTTATTTAGTAGTAGAAAATCACTGTTTATCTCTGAAAAATAAACGAAACGTAATTTCACGTGTGTATTCTCCGAAACCCTTTCGGAGAAGACAGAACAGAAGTAAGAAGTGCATTTAAGCATACATGGAAACACGGTATGGAGCCTTTTCGCGGTAGATAGATCAGATGATGCGGTGGTGCCTACGCCCTCGTGCTTCGACACACAGCAAAATGGTACACTTTCTTGAATAGAGACAATAAGCCCTAAGCATCAGAAATAACATGCATTTTAGTATTTGATTATCAATTGAGTAAATACCTATAAGTTGCAATTCTCTTATCTATCTATCTATCTTCTTATCTTCTTATGTATATAAATCAATTGCTGTTCATTAGTGTCGCTAAAACTCGAGAACGGCTGCACCGATTTAGCTAATTTTGGTTTTGAATTATTTTTGGAAGTCCAGGGAAGGTTTAAAAGGTAAGAAAATATGAAGAAATTGAAGGGAAATAGTAAAAACCACAATTTCATTTTTCCATACAAATAATCCGTATATTTGACACATTATTTCACTCTGAGGCAATACGAAGTTTGCCGGGTCAACTGCCAGCTTATTTGTCAATTTCATTACATATAAAAAAATTTCGTCGCTAGATTGTGGGATCGGTGGGTGCGTTCATATATACATAACTACCAGTCTCATAATTTTACCCGAAGGCCACATTTTCCTTTAGTACCCACGACTAATTGGCGACTCGTGTCTGCGGTACTGATCGTGTGGGAGACGCGGACTTATATAGAGCTGAAAACTTAATATTTTGCTATCTAATTTTACTGGTGGTTGAGCTTCAGTGACGAGCTCGCGGGCATAGACACCACATCAACATAATCTACCTGCCGCTAAATGGTAGTGCTTAGCATTATCGTGTTCCAGTCAGCTGGTAATGTACGGCCCTGTAATTTCCGGCACAGAGGCATCATACTTTAGGATTGCAATGAGTCAGTGGCGCTTATTGGGATTTATTTAACCAATAAATAAGTTTTGCAGAAGTTGACACCAGATATACCCTATGCTATAATGAATAGGTAAAAAATAGCCCTACTACTCTTGGAACTTGGGGAGGAATGGTAAATTTTCGTCTATTTTCTTAAATAACTTTGAGACTATTTTTGTCAAATTATTAAAAAAATATCTTTGACATCCTCACAAAAAGACCTGTCATACGATATTATATATTCCACAATATAGTTTGCAATAATGGCCAAACCAGCTAGCTAAATCCAAAAGTGGCCCCTACGTTTGAAATTCACTTACTTTCGCTATATCTAAATCTCTGTGTAATTATAATATAATAGAAAAATTATTTCAATGGCTTCAGAATTTAACGTATGATGAAACGGAACATTTATTACTTATAGTGCAATATTTTTCCTTTTTTTTTATTCACATAATTCTTAGTGTGGTAGTTTGTATAAATTATTACGCAGGAAATAATTTCTTGTATTTTGTTAAATGTTGTTAAAATCATATATTTTAGAAGATTTTTTTTTTTTTTTTTTTGTTTTTATTTTAGTATTAATTTTTTAAGTTGTCTTATAAGTTTTCTTATTGTTATGTTGTGCTAGTTTGTTGACAAATTAAGGGAAGGAACTATCATCTGAGATACAACTCACGCTACTTCAGATGATAGGGTAACAATGAATGTGATCTTTTTCTAGTACAATAAACATATTTATCATTATCATTATCATCATATATTTTTATATTTGGGTCATTGATTTACATATGTAGGTATACCAAGTTTAAACTCAATTGGTCTGCAACTTTTGAGAAAATCGTGTGTGACAGACATACAGACAGACAGATAAACGCAGGAGTGATTTCGTTTTGAACGGTATGGAACCCTAGAAATAACGGGTTATTCGTCAACTCGAAACGAACGACCGGACACACGTATGTCCAGTTGGTTAAACTTGAAATTGTAATGACTTGTTATTTCGTCGTCTGGACACGACAATATTTTTGCGTGTGTCCAGATGGTGAAACTTAAATAAAACCACTTTTATGTTTTCACCAACTGGACACTATTTTTTTTTATTTATTAAGTCTTTATTGTCACAATACACATACAATATTGTTACAAATGGCGAACTTAACGCTAAGAGCGTTCTCTACCAGTTAAACCATTACTAGTATAGAAATTTATATGGCGGTATTACGACACAACAGACATACAGAGCATAATAATAATTCATACTTAGTATAACTAGTACATACAAATGTATACACATTTATTACATAAATAGAATAAAGATACAATTTACATATATGTATATATATATAGATATATATATATAGATATATATATATATATATATAAATAAATATAATATGAAATATATGCATATAATCATGTTGATGATGATTACAAGGTATTCAAATGATTATCGTAAAAGATAGATCTTGAGGTTCTTCTTAAACGTAAATTTTGAGTTAGACCTACGAAGTGTATCCGGCAGCGCATTCCACAAGCGAGCCGCTTGAACACCAAAAGAATTTGAAAGGAAACTGGATCTATGGAGAGGAATAGAGAGAGTAAAAGAGTCATTAGATCGTAAGTCAAGTGAGTGAGCAGAACAGAGGTATTGAAAGTAGGATTTTAAGTAAGGAGGAGAAGTATTGTTGGAAAGAATTGAGAAGAGCTGACAGAGAATTCGTAATTGTCTTCGTTGGCGGATCGTAAGCCATTTTAACTGCGCTCGAAACATAGAAATATGGTCAAACTTGCGAAGACGGAAGACAAATCGAATAGAATTGTTAATGAGCCGATCTAACCTATTAAGACGTGTTTCATTCAGGTCCAGATAACACACATCAGCATAATCTATTATGGGAAAAATTAGTGCCTGAATCAGACGTACTTTAATGTCAGTGGGAAGAAAGTTTCTTAGTCTATTGAGAGAATTCAACGACGCATAGGCAGCACGACACACTTCACCTATTTGCACGTCCCAACTAAGGGTGGAGTCAATATACAGACCCAAGTTCTTGACAGATTGAGAAAAAGGGATCTTCTGGTCTTCAAACATGACAGGTACAACGGAACTGGTGTTTAACTTAGATAACTGTCTAGAACTGCCAACCACAATAGCCTGGCATTTGTTGGGATTGACTTTTAGACCAAATCCTTTTGACCACATGCTTATTTTATGTAAGTTACAATTAATTTTACTGATACTGGTACCAATGCTATCAATATCAGACTGGCAGTATATTTGTAAATCATCGGCATAAAAGTGGTAAGAGCAGTCAAGTAAAGCAGATAGAGAATTGATGAAGACAGTGAACAGCAAAGGTGAGAGAATACCACCCTGCGGAACACCTGTCGTAAGGTCATTCCAGTCCGACATTGTTTTGTTCACTCGAACTGCTTGTTGTCTATGTTTGAGGTAGGAGGCAAACCACTATCACTTTATTTTGCAAAAAAGGTACAGTCATGTGCATAATCTTCTGGTTTATTACAACCTACTTAATATTTTAAATGCTAAAGTTTGTGAGTATGGATGTTTGTACTCTTTCAAGAAAAAACTACTGGATGGATTTGGATGAAACTTTACAGTAAAGTCAAGTAGACGAAATCGCGAGCAATATCTAGTACTACATTATGAAAATAAACTGACTCATATTTTTGCTGATAAAACCTAATGGTTTAAATTTTAAAATAAACAAATATGTTTTAAACAATCAAATTAAAGTACGATTTATTAAAATAAAGACACGGTTTGACTACCTATAGGCAAAGAGTGAAAATAGCCAATATTCTCTAAATATACATAATAATTTAAAATCATTACTTCAAATATCACAAAAAATGTGGGTAAGTACCAACACATAATTTAAAGTAGCAATTAAATTTCTGTATTTATTATCAAAGCCAAAGAAGTTTTGCCCTTGAAAGATATACTCCTTTTCTATACAAACTTGCAAAGCTTGTTTGCTTGTTTACTAAATGTAGTTGCAATGAAGTTTGAACGAGAATTGTACTCGGAGAAATAATGAAAAAAATATCACAAAAATGATCAATAGAGCCGTAATTATACGGCATCACAATTCTAAAATGTATAATTTTACAAATAATAATCATTCATCTTAACTCTGTAACAATAATACTTGTCGCTTTTACATCGCATTTCAATAATAATTGAGCTAGGCACTTGTAGGTACAACAATCATTTTAACAAGACTAAATTCATGTTGCAAAGTCTGTTTAAGGTACTTTTCAAAATCACAACCATGTATAAGTTTCTGGGTGCCACTGCGGTATTTGGCTTTTAATTAATCAAAATAACGTTTTATAATTTTCCACTATTATTATATTATTGGGAAGCAGAGCATAAATAGTAGGAATAATGTTTGTATGATATTTTGTACGCCCAATATCGACATGAATCGTAAATAGTTGATGGCATTTTTAACGCATGTTTTAAATCATCACAGAAAAATCTCTTTGAATGGGCAACAATTTCTCACATGTTGTGATGGGCAAAAACGAGAATACCGATGCGATCTACATGCTAAGACTGTTCAAGTTTAACTGTATTAGCCATATTATTACATATCCTCATTATACACATACCCTCATATACATATACGGATACATACCCTCCCCCCTGCCACAATCGCCACGCTTGGCATGTAAATTGGCGATCGCGGTGGCGGTAGTTTCATCGCAGGACGCTGCTGCCCATCTTGCATTATTGCACTTAAATACTACCGCCCCATTGGAATGGTTTGACCACCATTGTTCGGTTGACGGATAGTTGGGATATTAGCAACTAAATGAAGTCCTTTGTCTTGAAAAATAATTTGCGTGACTGTACTTTGACATGAATTCGGTAAAAATGTGATCGTGTGTCCAGTTGGCGAAAACAAAATGATATTTTTTTTAAGTTTCACTATGTGGTGTCCAGATGACAAAATAACAAGTCATTACAATTTCAAGTTTAACCAACTGGACATACGTGTGTCCGGTCGTCCGTGTCGAGTTGACGAATAACCCGAAATAACATAACGTGTGAATTATATACTCGTATTATTATTCTTATGATATTTGGCGGTTTCATCATCTGTCAACAATTACAAACACATCAAGAAATCCACAATATCCGCGACACAAGAAATGCAAGTCGAAACGTAACCGACAACTGAGCGAGTTGAACTGCGTACCGACATGTAATTTGTCAAGCAATTTAAATAATATCCATAATTACATATCTATTAAAGGCATAAGACGTGTTGATATTGAGCTAATGAGGTGAAGTCGGTAGTGACGGGCTTCGTGTACTGACATTTCGAAGCCTTATTTTTTGTGATTTATATTTTGTATGTGCGACACCAATATGTTGTTTTTATCGAAAAATGACTCTAATTAACTAATAATACACGTTGTGGTATCGATAAAAGTAATAACGTTCTATTTTTGTACTCTCACACATATGTACCTACTGCGCATGCATTGACGGAAAATAATTACTTAGTACAGTTCATGGACGTTTACAAAAAGGATTTTGTTTTATGAAAATGATTTAAATAAGCTCCAGCAAATTATATTCGAAGATGTTTGGTTCTCATTGTTGTAATGCTTTGCTTGCAATTAATTTATTTAGACTAGCTGTGCCCGTGACTTTGCTTGCGTGAGAATTTATGATTGCTCAGTACCTACCCGGACAAAGTCGTGGGCGCAGCTAGTATAAAAGTAACCTAAGTTACTCTTTATTACATCAGCTATCTGCCAGTGAAAGTCCCGTCAAAATCGGTAAAGCCGTTCCCAAGATTAGCCCCGCCAAACAGACAGACAGATAAAATTGTGAAAAATGTTGTTTCGGTATATGTACCGTGTATACATACATATTATTATGCATTTAGTAAAAAGCGGTTATTTTTTTATGATAAACAGACACTCCAATTTTATTTACTTGTATACATTGGTATATGAAAAAATTATGGCCCGTTTTCTGAGATTACAACTGTTCACATTAATATTTGATTGATTTCTTTATGTTACGAAGGTGGCTAACAAGCATGCAGCTCACATGGCAAGTCATGTAGTATATATCATGTAGCATAGTAGTATCTCTGATAACCCCCTACCCGGCAATCGAACCCAGGACCTCACTAGGCTACCGAGGTAGTTAAGTAACTTTTGCTGAGGATTATTGAAAAAGTGCTCTTTAGACATTTACTTATAAACAAGACATATACATTCCGGAACCCGAAAAAGCCTATAAATACGGGGTTGTAAATTATCATCGGCCGGACTAATATATCGTTGTAATAATAATATGATATGTCTATTGATGAAAAAGTGTCAATGACTGCGTAAAATGGAAAGTTATACCTAAATTAACATAATAAGAACAGTGGATAGTGGTATTAGATTGTGTTTTGACATTTACAGCTAATTATATCAAAACCGAAATAAGGGGCAGTCAAACTTATTCTTGAACTTCGGAGCGCTTGTTATTGATAATAACGTAAGTTTTTCCATTGAAAAAAGAATTCTGATTATATTACACACAAAATTATAAACATCACGGATTAGTGTAGTGAAGTTTATTTAATGTTACATTACAGACATAAACCTAATACTTAATAAAACTATTAAAGTACTCGATTGCAGACCAGTTTAACAATCAAGTATCGTTTTGTACCCATCATTAAAATGAGAAATCAAGTAAAATTTATATTAATTTCAGGTGATTATTTTACGCAGACTAAAATTACTGTAAAAAGAGAAGAAAAAATGTTTCCCGCATCTGACATTACGAGCGAAATTCTGTCGAAGCCGATACGTGGTTATGTCGGTTCATAATTGACTTGTCGTGTCAAATTACCATTTATTAGTAATGTTACGATACACAACGTACCTTATTATATTATCCGCTACTATATTTATTTGTATCTTGTCACTGTACAGTTGAAAATGTAAAGAAATACATGGGTTTTGCGTAAATGACCACATTAATCAATTTATGCATATGATTATTATATCATAACGCTGACGAGTTTTTGTTTGTTTAACTTAACTCAAGAACGAGATGACAAATTCAAAAATATATTTTCATTTTTGTTGCTTATCGAATAGTAGGATATTCTTGCATGATCCTATCGACCCTTAGGAACCACTTAGAATGCACCTGTCCCTGGACGTTCGTCAATTCCTTCAGATATCGTCCTTTCTGTACAGACTCATCAGTGCACGAAAGCGTCTCGTACTTTACCGGATTTTTCTGCCATTACGGATCTATAGTTTCATTGATAAGATCGACAAATAAAAGACAATCAAATCCAGAAACTAAACGAACTTTATTACGTCTTCACAATTGACTCACAGACCGGAAATCCTTCTATTTATATCTAAAAACGTTGAGTACTTAATAAATAGTAAATAGAATTAGATTAGGCCGTCGCGAATGCAACAAATTGAGGGGAAAACCATGAATGACTTCAGATTACCTTGCTACTACGACGGTTTTTCGCTCAAATGAGTCAATGGAAGTTTAATTACCTTATCTAATCAGTTGTAGTGCAATGATATTGGCAATTACTTCATTGAAGCAATATTTTACACTATATTAATCAGCCAGGTACTGTCCCTACATGTTTACAATGATACAATCATTAAATAGATCGTATCAAATACAAACAACATGGTTTTATAAATACTGAAGACAACACTTATGATTTATATGTTGTATGTGTCTCTACGTTAATGTTACTGCTAGTGACATGATTAAAGCTATTTTTACCCGACTTTGGCGAAGCAAATAGGAGGGTTATGATTTTAACCGGTATTTTCTGTAAGTATCACATTAGTATTAGGCCTTAAACTGGATGTCACCGATCAGCGGGCCGGTATATATTTTTTTTATGTATGTACTCGAATTCCGCCGAGATTTATTTAGTGTAATTTTTCGACATTTACCACTTATTTGTCGAAAAATTGCCGGTCTACTGTCTTGCTCTCATATAGGTCGCGCGCACTGATTTAGGGCGCCCACACAAAACAGCGATGCGATGTGATACGACGTCGCATCGCAGGAACTTCAATCGCAGAGAACACACAGAAACATATTATTATTATTACATACATTAATATCTTATATACTCGTATAAATTTCTCGTGTCACAATGTTCGTTCCCGTACTCCTCCGACACGGCTTCTTGAGGTCTAAGAATCGGCCAACATCTATTTTTCATACCCCTAATAATAAGGTGATGATTCTCGAAATATTTTTTCGATTTCTTGACCTTTTTTTTAATTTTTCCAAGGCGATACGAAGTTTGTCGGGGCATCTAGTCCTTGTATAAATATAATAAATTAGTAAAAAATCATATACATCGTATTTTCTAAATTCTAAATTTGTCCTAGGTACGTTCTTTTCAAACAAAAAATATTTTCTCGGTTCGTTCACTTATGCGTGAAGCCTATCAGATCCGGCACGATTACACCCGGATTTAGGAAATGAATTGGCTAACAAAAGCAATGGATTCGCTTCGGTCCCATCTATTGACATGCGAATATTTTCGCCGGGTGGTAAATTAGTGACGTTATTGGTTAATGACCCGAGTCCGTACCATGACGGGTTATGGCGATTAAATTCAGATATTCCTTAAATTTTGTTTCATTTGTCTTATGCATATAGGATGGACTATCACCATCACTCATCATCATGCTCATCATGCGTTATTTATTACATTTACTTTGACCGCCATTGCTCGGTTCACTGACTGCTAGGGTTGCACATCTTCCGGAATCTCCTGGATTTGACTTCTAAAAATTAAAATCACCCGTCTCCCGGAAAAAATTTTAAATATCCCCAAAATTCTCCCGGATTAACAATTTGATCAAAAGTAACGACACACAATGTCGAAATGGCAAAGAGCGACCGGCGTAAATCACGACCGCGCCCGACAACGGCCTCGCCACTATCTCGCCACTACTCGTCAGAGTAGGTAGGTAGCTAGCTAGTTTCGAATAAAGATGCGTGCGTGTAGGTACTTTATTTTACTGTCTCTTTCCGACCCACGTGCGTGAGAGATTGTGTCGTCTTTGTCTCACTCATTTTCCCTTCTCATTTGTTATAAGTTTCATTCGTTCGCTCATTAGTCTGTATCTAACAGCAATCCGTGCACTTGTGTCGTATTTTGATTAAATACAATTATTTCTATGTTCAAAATAAAATAAAAAGTTATGACAATGTTTTTTTTTCTCCCGGATTCAGACAGCTAAGAGGTGGTAACCCTACAGACTTCCCTAATAGAAAAATATCTTCCAATAGAAGAAAATTCTTCCTCTAGTGGGCAGTAATCGTCGCGCCAGTCGATTACCATCTGACCGAAACACGATCGCGCTAAACTCTGTCATTTGTGGCAAGTATTTTAGGCAATGCGATGATGCTTACTACCTCAAACTCCATCACTATTAGTATAGTTTGAGCTAGATTTTACAAGCGATTTCTTCCGCGTGGACGGGTGCAACGCGTAATGCAGTCATTGATAAAGTAATTGTATCCGTTATTGTTAAAGACAACCACCATACATTTTGGAAAAATTTAAGAAACGAATCTAAATGTTTTCCGAACCCCAGCTCTACAATTTTTGTTCTTTATTTTATATTATAACACATATAAATCCCACGATTATGTATATCAAAATTATTTATCCATATCCGGCATTTGATTATTCACAAATACGACCCTAACAAAGGTTTTATAAATAAACCCGTATAGAAACATTGAGCTAGTTATGATAAACCGCAAACTATGAGTTGTACGCCTTATTATGTTATGCCGAATACTCACTGACGTCATTATTGGCACAATATTACCATATGTGGCAACGTAGAGTCCGTTCGAAGTATACCCTATCCGTTCGCCAGTGGAATGTTTTTATATTTTTATACCTTAATTTTTATACCTTAATTAATTATTTTTATACATTTGTTTTTATTCGTTATCGTTTGTTCATACTAATTACATTACACACTTATACATCATTTGTAAACTAGCTGTACCCGCGACTTCGTCCGAGTAGAACTTTACAACTTAACTTTTTTAATTTATTTGTAGGTATGTAGTATGTATGTACGTATAAAAAATGTATAGATTATATATGTATGATGTATATATTATTGTTCAGTAACCACATTGTCGTTGTAGTAAGTAGTCTCCTACTGGGATGTAAATGTAAAGTAAGTTCAATTCAGAAATTAAGCAAAAAAGTTTTTATTGCCTACTAGCTGACCCGGCAAACTTCGTATTGCCTCAGAATAAAATAATGTCAAAGGTTTGACAGATACGGACTATTTGTATGGAAAAATAAAATTGTGATTTTTACTATTTCTCTTCAATTTCTTCATATTTTCTTACTTTTTAAACCTTCCCTGGACTTCTAAAAATCATTCAAAATCAAAATTAGCCAAATCGGTAAAACCGTTCTCGAGTTTTAACGAGACTAACGAACAGCAATTGATTTTTATATATGTATATGTATATAGATATACAGTGATGAGATTATATAAAACAATATGAAATTTTATTAGGAGATTTTTGACGTGACAACGTCTTAAATTAGGTTGCGGCTCGGAGTCACTCATGAAAAAGTGTAACGCCCGGTAACGTAACGATGAGTCACCGAACGAGAGAGAGGCCTGCCGGACCGGCGAATGCCTTTCTACCGAGAAAAAGACGTTGTCACGTAAAATCTTCGCCCGTAAAACCGACTTTACAGGCAACTAGTTTTTTTTAGAGAATACAATTTGTATCTCATTCGTGACGTTTGACCCGATGAAACCAAAAAAGTTCTCTGAAAGATTCTTTGGAACTTAGTATGTTCTTATTGGCCTTGCATCAATCCAACATCCTCTAGGATGTTATTATTCACTAGTCATCCTACTTACATCATCTATTATCTCACTTGCGGTCGAATTACTTATTTTTTATTTGTAAATCATATTTGAGTCATATTAGAGTTTTAAGTGACGCGATACAAAGAGGAACATATTGTCTATTTGTTTTGCTCTAGTTTGATGACCTATGTTACTATGACGCTGTGCGATCATGTGATCATTATAATGTTCTCTGATTTACTAAGAAATAATAAACTTATATGTTCATATTTCCAACCCACCTGCTTAATTTAGTCTAGCGACAGATCGCAGGTCATAGGAGGACAAAAAAAGTGTATATACGTGTCCCAGGGATAAGTGACCGCCCGGCGTTTTTCGGATATTTGTACAAAATTAAGGATAAATACTCATATAGGTATACATACATATATGAAACTTACCGGCTTTGGTTTTTTTGTTAAATTATTTTTTAAATTTGTTAGTAAATACGCGTGACTTGCCTCAGTTTTTGTACGATATTTCCTAAGTTTGTAAATCTTTCTTCTTTCATTATTTATATTAAGGGGGTATTTAAGTTCGCGATCGCGTTCGTAATGAAGATGTAAGAAAGAGGCTTTGTGTGAATGATAGTATCGGTGTAAAAATGAAAAAAGTCATGCTCCGATAATTCGGGCATATAGAAAGAATGTCGAATGAGCGAATGACTAAACAGATATAGGTACAATGCGAATGTGGATGGTTGCAGAGGCCCAGGAAGACCAAGACTGACCTACTATGACCAAATAGGTCGAGTTCTGTCTGATGGTGGGATCAAAAGTCTTAGGAATCGGCGTGCATGTATGAAGAGAATGATGAAGGTAGACGAGGCACGAGAGGTTTGTCAGAACCGGGATATCTGGCGCTCTCTGCCTACCCCGTTAGGGACCTGGCGTTTATAAACGCTATGGCACTATGGCTACTTCCCTCCGGTCCGCCGCGGCGGCCGGTGGCTTGTGCTGGTTTGAACATAGAACAACACAAGCCACCGGCCGCCGCGGCGGACCGGAGGGAAGTAGCGTTTATTACCGATGCAAAACATTCTTGTCATTTTTGACGTGACAACGTCTTAAATTAGGTTGCGGCTCGGAGTCACTCATGAAAAAGTGTAACGCCCGGTAACGTAACGATGAGTCACCGAACGAGAGAGAGGCCTGCCGGACCGGCGAATGCCTTTCTACCGAGAAAAGACGTTGTCACGTAAAATCTTCGCCCGTAAAACCGACTTTACAGGCAACCAGTTTTTTGCGGGGGGATCTACGTGTGATACACACACTACAAGAATCGTCTATTACTACGAAACTCACACCTTGACTCAAACAAAATGAATAAACAATTTCACGCACACATTTAAACATCTGAGCGACAGGCATAGGATAATTTGGTCTTGTACTTTGCGAAGGGGAAAGCCTGTATATGGCTACTCCCCTCGGGTCGGCCGCGGCCGGTAGCCCGTGTTGCTCTATCGGTTTTAAGTACGAAATTCATTAAACTAAACTGTTTAAAGACAGTATTTAGCTTATTTAGTTACTGTTCCCTTAGTGTATAACTGAATAACAAAGATGAGAGCTTTGCCGACTGACGACAGATGCCGATGGTCCGGTATCACATGTCTGTCTAAGTAAAGATTAAACATTGCCTTGACCAGCCGAAGCTAAGATTACAAAAGGGAATCTTGAGAATTTAACTAAGAGACTAACACATGATACGCCGCGTCCATTAGCTTTTTATTGCTTCTGATGTAATTCAATTTGTAGGTATAATCATTGGCGATGAGTAGGAGGCTATTCGAATGTTTTCAATCACTTGGATGGCCATTTTGTACTTCGCGTACATATACTTAACAATTAAATTTAGAATTAATTGTGAATACTTTTACTGGTGGTAGAGCTCGCGTGTGTAGGCACCACCGCATTATCTTATATCCTACTAGCGGCCCGCCCCGGCTTCGCGCGGTGCAATGTTGCCTACCCTCTCCTATTCGTCTTAGCGTGATGATTATACATAGATATAGCCTAAAGTCTTTCTCGATATCTTTTATAGTTTAGGCAGCGTACGCAAAATAAGTAACTTTTCTGGTTGATTTTTTACACCTTGTGTCTGAAAAACCCAAATATCTTACGGAACCCTATTTTTTCCAAAATAAAATATAGCCTATGTTACTCGTGGATAATGTAGCTTTCGAATAGAAGAATGAAAGGTTTTTTGAAATAGGTCCATTAGTTATTGAGCCTATTCAAAACAAACAAACAAAAAAATATTACCTCTTTATAATATTAGTGTAGACTTGCCGTTAAAGGGTAGTGTTCAGCATTATTGTCTTCCGGTCAGATGATAATATACGGCCCTGTAATTGCCGCCACAGAGGCATAACACCTTAGGCCTCAGAAGTGGTAACGCATCTGCATTTTGGCCTCTGGCCATTGTGTGGGTGTCTACAGGCTGCAGTCATCACTTAACATCAATGTGAACTGTTGTTTGCCACTTCCATTACATAAAAAAACACGATGGTGCCGAACACTATCAATGCTATCCATTGTTCAATTTTCAAGTAGTTCTTGGAATCAATCGATAAAACTTCCATTTACTGATTTCTGCTAGAATTTTTGCAATTTACAACACAGAAACTGCGTTAGGTAACCCATTTTTGTCGGCGGTATAATGTGGTTATTAAAATTAGGTAACCAAGTTTAAACCTTTCTTAAAGATATGATAGGTGACAGAGCCAACATTAATTATACTTTTAGCCACCATGAACGCTGCGATCGATTATATTACCCCACCTAGTACTTCGCACGGTGCCTATATGAAATGCACTGGCTTCATACAAAAATACATTCGCACAAATTTGTCAACGAAAGATGTTGTTAGATATGTCACGAATGGATTTACAGATAAGTTCAACGTGTGCCGTGACATGTCTAATAAGGCTGTTTATTTGTACTTAAGACATTCCGAAAGGCAGCTATTAATAGAAATGAGCCACTGCTATTAGAAATATCTCTGTGCTAACATCCAGTAATAACTCAAGTTAATCGTGAGAACAAATCCTGCACCAATGTCTTACTTATATTTGTTATGTAATAAAGTACATAAAAGATGATACGTTAGGAAATTGATGCATAAATATGTCCTGTGTCAGGGCTCTATATAGGCGAGGGTCTACTGCCGAAGGAAGGTTGTGGGCATTGTTACTCAAAAATATGCCAGTGCGTGTCGTCTTTATGGCGGTTATCTTACGATATAGTTACGCAATTTTAGACTAACTATTTCTTTTGTTTTCTTTCTCTTTCATATTGTTTATGTGCAGAAATTGTAATTACAAAGTTACCCATCTTAAATCAAACGGCAAGGATGCGGCTCGACCGTATAACTGGATCGTTAACGTTTTTGATACATCTTGTCTAAAAAGGCTATTTATTTGTATATAATACATAGATGTTTATAACTGTTCGATATGGTGCCACTGTCTGTTTTTCTACACCGCACTACCCACCGCAAAGAGAAGTTTCCCCTGCGCAGACTGGCAGACTGGACACGTGGCAATGCTCAATGGTGTGGTTTGTGGAAAGGAATTTCCCTTTGAGGTGCTCTTTCGGCGCTACATGTTTTTATATATATATATATATATATATATATATAATGGAAGTTGCAAACAAGCATGCAGTTCACATTGATGTTAGGTGACGACTGCAGCCTATGGATATCTACATAAAAACCAGAGATCAAAATTCAGATGCATTGCTACCCCTGAGACCCAAGGTGTCATGTATCTCTGATAGTTATTACGGGGGCCATACATTACCATCTAACCGGAACACGATAGTGCCGAACACTACCATTTAGCGGCAACTATATTAGGTAATGCGGTGGTGCCTACGCCCGCAAGCTCCGTCACTGGAGTACAGCTCCAGTAAACAATATTAGGTTCTTTTAAACTGACGTTCAGGGCTGGCAGGACATTGCCAGCTATCCTGATGTTGTAAACTGGCGTTCGAGGCTAGTAGTGCATTACCAACTATCCTATAAATGTTCAAAAGCTACGGTGACCACTCTCCATCTCTTGGCGCGTTGGCTTGTCTTCCAACCTTTTGACATTAAAATGTCGCAGGCAAAAGCTAGTCTATACTTAATACTATAAAAAGGCAAAGTTTTTAACTTTGTTGGTTTGTTTGTAACCTACAGGTTAATCTTCGGAAATACTGAGCCGATCATAAACATTCATTCACAATCAGAAAGCTATACCTACTGTTAGCCTACAGCGCTCCTGAACAGTGTAGCTTATTTATTTAGCTTATTTATTATAGTAACGTAGGTAACATAGCATCCGTGCGAAGCCAGGGGGGGGCCGCTAGTTATTTATAAAGACCTATTTCACTATGTTCAATGCCCCATCATTGAGCACATCGTGATTACAGCTAGTATGTTTACCAGCTGCCAACAAGTAAACTCAAAGTAATTTGTTCATAAGCTACAAGGCGCAGTCTATGGCAATGTTGTGACCTTTCGATGTTGCCGTTCCATGTATCCGTCTTATACACAAATAATTAAGTATATATATCGGCAGGAGGCCTCTCCTCAGTCTAGGTGGTGTTATTTATTATTTATTTATTTAAACTTTAATGCACATTTAGGTACATTAGGCGGACTTAATGCCATAAGGCATTCTCTACCAGTCGACCTAGTGGTAGTGGATCCATATTGTGGGGGTGCAATATAAAAAAAATAAAAATAAAAAACCATAGAGAAACAGAAATCATAGGAAAAAAAAATAAAATAATAAACAAATTACTTAATGGGAGCTTACAGACAAATTACATAAAGATATACACACACATATATATATATATAAATATAAACATAGTTCATACATAGGAATAAAATATACACATAAATAGATAAGATTGAATAAATACAGTAGTATGAATATATAAGCAAATATATACTTGAATAAATAAATAATTAATAATAAAAAATAAATGTTATCTGCGTGTCTTTCCTTAAGCCGATATGTTATTCGTGTTTGTAAGCGTCTGTAGGTGGGAACTCGAGCGGGTGATGAAATAAAGCACATGGTTTGACAGAAGATGAAGCAAGAGTCGTATATTGCCAAAAATCCGCCTATTCGATTACGCCGGAGAAGAACGAGCAAGAAACTCTTACGACCGGGGATACAATTACCGGGATACAAATGTTCATTGCACAATGCAAATCTCTTCTGCCAATCAATTCAGTACTACGCGAATCGTTACTATATCTCGTTTACCACTATTACAAACTGTACAACTTGAATCTATATAATTAAATCGAGTTACAGAATTGTATCAAGGAACCGGCGCCGACGCCGCTTTCTTAAGTTCAACTGTCAAGTGTCATTGATGACACTTATGTATCAAGCTACTGGGTATATTTAGTACTTTGATTAGGACTTTCTATAATCGTTAGTTTAGTCAGGTCAGTACGTTTGTGTTCTCTATTCCCGACATATATTATTCGTCGATTAGTTTGTTGTTGTCGTCATTTGCAATAATCAGTTGAGGAGTAAGCAAGCAACTTACACATAAATATATAAATATGTACATACGTTCACACTCATAGACACACACTAGGTATTTAACATGGTATTACCCATATCGTGGGCATCGTTGTACACACACAACACACACAAATACTCAATTCCGAGACAGATATCTGTGGGTATTGTTTTAACAATGTCCTCGTAGATGACGAATAAGAAAATTACCTTACCCTACCTAATGTATCTGCCTCTAAATGGTAGTGTTAAGCACTATCGTGTTCCGGTTAGATGGTAATGTATGGCCCCGTAATAACTATCACAGTGATAACAACTGAAGTCTCAGGGATGGCAACGCATCTGCATTTTGGCCTCTGTGGGTCTATAGGCTGGAGTCATCACTTTACATCAATGTGAACTGCATGTTTGTTTGCCACCATCATTACATAAAAAGATTTATCTAAGATGGTCAGAGTAGGGAGGTACAGCGTGTAAGTGGAAAAAAAAAAAATTCCTTCAAACTTAACTATAAATGATAGAATAGGTACGTGTCTCAGTTTCTGTTTGTACTCTGCTGCTTTTTGCTGTTACACCATTGACGGTGATTGGGGAGCAATATTTTGTATATAACGAATCCCACGCGGATGAAGTCAAAGGCAAAAGCTAATATCACAGATTGACCCAGGATTCGAACTTAGAACCATCCTCCTAATAGCGACCAACCATAAAAAAATGAACCCGTATATTATTTCAAAGTTCGACATTAATTTGGCATAAAAAATGTATCTTATTGATAACGTTTGGACGGGCCGTTATACCGAAGTACCAAAGGATGTTTATCGTAACAGTGATTTGGCAAAAAGTTTTGACAAGTTATATTACTTGAGAGATGACCGAGTTTTTTGCCGACGATTCTCAACTAGAGTTGTTCTAAGCCAATATTTATTAGTACGCGATATGCTGTATGCTTTTTTAAAACTCTAATCCGTATGCCATGCGTAGCGACTATGGCATCGTATCCCATTCACCGGTTACGTTTTATTCATTGTATCTATTAATTTGCACGTATTCATATTTATGTGCTTAAAATACAATTATTTGTAGGTTTGGCACCGACTTATAAAACGTAACCGGTGAATCGTGGGTGCTTGCATGTATGCTTGAATGCTTGCATTTACCTTTGCCTACCCCTTCGGGCATTGCAGGCGTGAAGTTACGTTTTAATACAATGAAATGCCTACTTTGATGATTTTGGTTTGGCATCGACTTTAAACCTGTTACTAAATAGCACGTATAAATAATATGTAGAATATAATTAATATTAAATCTTCATTATTTTTTACTTTTAAGTTTTGAAGTCGGTTATTTTAAGGTAGTCGTTTTTATATATTATTTTTTTGCAATAACACATCCGAGTGAAAATATTTTTTGCTAAAGAAAAACTTGACTTTTCTGGTTCGAGCCCCACATGAAAACAATTTCTTCTTTCCTTTTTTCTATATTAAAAATAAAAATAGTATGCTATACTAGTTACTATAATAAGCAACTCTACCATCTTCTTTGTCATCAACTTACTGTTTTTTTATTGACTGACGTATTTAATACGTTAAACGTTAATTGACTGTTAAATGACGATTGACGGGAGACAATAAAAAAAACATCAAAACTAAAACCCTATGCGTTCGTATATTTTCTAAGGTTTCCCTCGATTTTACCCGTATATCATTATCAAATTCCAACTTGATAACGATGGGACCAAAACGGGCATCCTTTCAATCGAAAGAAAAATTTTGGAATCATTCCTGAGACCTAAAATCTTTGCATATGTGCTATAATCCACAGTAATAAATTATTAGGTAATTTAGGTATTACGTAAAAAAACAGAATCAAAATATTTATATTATTCTCATATTTTTTTAATTGCTTCTGTCAGGAACATCAGAGCAAGATTGAATAGTTTGAAAATTTAATAAAAACTTTCTACTTATGTCAGTACACTCATTCAATAATTATAAGGCGGTACAAAGTGTGCTCCGTCAGCTAGCAGGTAAATTAAATGATTGAAATCGATGAAGTAAAGCCGAAACTTATTAATGTAAGCTTTGATTTCATCAAAAGACAACATCAATCACAAATTAATCAACACAATCATTCAAAAATTTATTAGCCAAATCGGTCCAGCCGTTCTCGAGTTTAAGCGAGACTAACGAACAGCAATTGATTTTGTATGTATATATATATATATATATATATATATATATATATATATATATATTATATATGTCTATATATATATAATATATAGACAGATATAAATATATCAAATACATAATGTAAAGGTGCCAGGACAAACCCATTACCTAAGGGTTTTGTGGCATTTTTGTAGCTACATTTAAATTGTTTTTGTAACTTTTCTTAATAAATAAATAAAAATGCCGCCACCTATATAAAAAAATTATTTTAAACTGACAACGTGTTGGGTCTAGTGTTGCAAATATTTATATGTGACGGTGAGCGTACCACCACAGTGTAAAAAACGAGTCTACATATTCTATTAATTACCTACCATTTAACGCGTTACTGTTGTCTGTCAATCTTATTTCACATAAAACGAAATTCAAGTATAGAAATTCAAAAATACTTATCAGGCCAATTTAATTGACTAACTTCAATCAATTAAAACGATATATGTATTTAGATTTTTATTTTATTTTTAATCACCGGAAATAATTCATAAATCTTGAATCTCCATTAAATCAATTTAATTGTTAGCTAAAGTGACAACTCCAATTATGGTCATTGTGACTACTTTTCAATCTAACAGAGCTTATTTATGGAATGTTTTCTTGGTAATTTTATGACGGCAACAGATAATAAAATGTATAATAAGAGCGTACGTCCGCACGTCTGAGCAAATAACATTATCTACCATAAGTATATTGATGGTATCGGCACTAGCGGCGCCTAAATGCCATGGGAATATTATGTTTAAATCCTTATACGAACATGATTGAACAAAACACAATAAAGCCTTTGTAACAGCAAAAGCAAATGAGGATTGATTAATTCGAAGTAGAGTTCAAAAGGCAATTTATGCTAAGAAGGGTTATCAAACTACTGACGCAATTTTATTTGTTTGTATGTATCTTCATCGCAAGTGCCTCACGAGGAGGCTAAGAGCGTGGAGTCAAACATTTCTATTCTCACTTTTTTTTGCAATAATAAGCGTATGTATGCGGATCGTATCGAGACGGCACTGGTGTACTTTAAAGGTCTATTGGCGAGAGCAAAGGGTTCCTAGCCTAAATAAATTTATGTAACTACTTACGAGAGACCTCAGTGAGTTCGATGCTCCGCTTAGGGTGCTGTGGGGAGACACATAACACATATTTTATTCTATACTAGCTGTGCCTACAACTTCATCCGCGTAGATACTGAACAATAATATTCTTAAATTCTACGCGGACGAAGTCGAGGGCACAGCTAGTCTAAATTAAATACGTTTAAGTACCGCCTTCAACTCCTTTCAAAAGTTTTGAAATAGTGCTTGAATTAAATTTTCAATTGACCTTTTTTTCTCCTTATCCGATTTTGACAACGTTCCTAATTATATGTAAAACACTCGACTTTTGCTGTCTTATATCTTTATTAATTTACATGTTTTATATTTTTGATTGTACATATGGGATAAGGGGCGGTACATATTTCGCTCTAGTGATCGGTTGGTGGTAACCGGAATAACGATACGCGGGTCGTGCTAGGGACGGGGCGAACCACCAAACATTCGCATTATATAATATAATATATAATGCGATGTATATGTATAAATACTATGTCTATGTATGATGGATGTATGACCTATGTATATGTATATACATATATAACGGAATTAAGTAATGAAAAACAGTATCATTCGCTTATTCGACATTATTTATATATTTATTATTATTTCGACATGTTCGATCCTCGGAGTATTCCTTTAACAGGTAATGATTTTACATGAACTTATTTAATAGTCATAAAAAGACGCCTAATAAAGGTTCGATGTTAAGAAAAATGTCTCAGGTAACTGATGTGGGCCTACAGACGCATGCTGGTTATTAGCTGGACACAAAAAGTTACTAACGAAGAAGTTCTCCATGGAGCTGGTCAGAAATGCCAAATTATGCAAACCATCAAACAGAGAAAAGTTGGTTATTTAGATCATATTATGCGACATGACAGATACCAACTGATGCAACTTATAATGATGGGCAAAAAAGTGGCTGGATAAAGATCAGTAGCCCGAAGAAAAAAGTTGTGACTACGTAGTATCCGGAAGCGGACCGGCATCAACAGCGCCGCTGAACGCCGCTGTCCTTCGCGAGACGAAATACGTCTCGCGGAGGACAGATTAAAGTTTTCCGAACTGACAGCCAACGTTCACTAGTTGGAGAGGCACTAAAAGAAGAAGAAGAGGTAACTGATGACTAGCCTCGTTACAACTCCGGGACATTACCAAACTCCGACGCTGGATAACTTATATAAAGAAAATGAAAGTTCTTTTCGTTTTCTTTTCGTCGCCTCTCTCCAACTGTGAATTGTACACAAGACCTCAACGGAAGAATAGTAGCCTGCTGCCGCCAGACTACTTCGACAGATAAGGAAAGAATATTTTAAAATTGTCTCTGAGGCATTACTTAGCGTTGAGATTCGATTCCTGGATCAAGCAAAAAGTGTTATTGATTCTTTTGTCCAAATAGTAAGGTTCTCAGTATTAGCCCGAACTCAGCATGTATGTCGGATGAATATCAATAAGCACACCTTCTATTATATTGTACTTAAAATAACTGGCGGATCGTTGGTGTATGCATGTATGCATGAATGTAGGTATCCCTTCGACGAATTAGACGTGTGAACTTGTATTTACTTCAATAATCAGAGAGAGATAAAGGAGGTATCGTACCTTAAAAATAATAAAACGGAGCTCATATATACTCGAGGGTCTGTCTGTCACAGCTGATTTTCTCCGAAAATACTGGACGGATTGAATTGCAATATAGTACGCAATTGTAAATCAGTAAGTGTAATAAAAATAAAAGCTAAGTAAATTTACTCTTTTACTCTACTGATTACCTATCGAAATAACCATACCAACCGAATTTCATTGGTGGTAGAGTTCCAATGTAGGAGCTCGAGAGCGTAGGCACCACCGCGTTATCTAATCTATCTGCCGCGAAATGGTAGCGTTCGGTGTTCCGTTTAGGTGGTAATGTAGGTATGGCCCCGTAATAACTATCACAGAGACAAAACAACTTTGGTCTCAGGGGTGGCAACGCATTTGCATTTTAACCTCTGGTCTTTGTGTTGATGTCTATAGGCTGCAGTCATCACTTAACATCAACGTGCACTGCATGCTTGTTTGCCACCTTCATGACGTAAAGAAAATTGATATCCTTCTCCTTTTTGAAGTCAGTCAAAAATGACGACAATCGTAAATTGTATCAGACATGATGTCATCCTAGTTACTAAGGTAACGAACATTGAGCAGTTTGACATTTACTTTGTTAATTAATGATACTGCCTCGTACAGTACTCAACAATTAATAATGCACATCGAGCCTACGAAAGACACGATCAGCTCCTTTCGACTTCGTGGAGCGTTATCTCTGCTGCACACTGCCTACGTAAGCACTGATGGCGAGATTCACAGACCGCACTAACGACTTCACTTTGGGCAAAGTATGCATAGAACTGTCAGAAATGTATGGGTTTTGACAGCTCGAAGCGTACTTTGCTCGAAAGTAAAGTCGAAGTGCGGTCTGTGAATCTCGCCCTGAGATTTCGGTATTGGTCAAAATAAGATCAAAATGGACAACAAAGGTCAAATAGGTAGGGTGCGAAAAAGATAACGCTCAACACATCCGAAATAAGCCAAAGTCTTCTTCCTAAGCTCGATGTGCAATATTTATTTGTTGAGCACTATAATTACAGGTCTCTACATCTCTTAGGGTGCGTTCCATCATCTTTGTTTAATATTGTAATAAGTATTTTATTGTTTTTATATTATTTCGCACTAACACATGCTTGTATAAATATACATATATTTTTTTAAAAGAAAAATGGAAAGTAAGTTTTGCCAAATCGGGCAGGACTTCGGTAGCTCAGTTGGAACAGCGGCTGGACTAGATTCCCAGTGGCCGCGAGTTCGAGTCTCGCCTGAAGTCAAATATTTCTTTCCATTTTTCTCTAAAAAAAATAAAATAAGTATTTTATTTTTCGCAATAACACATGCGAGTAAATTCATTGGTTCGTTTCTTGCCTCAACTATTTATTTTCCTTTTTTCTTTAATTTTTAAAAATCTTAGTTTAACTCCAACAAATTTCGTTAAAGTTCCGATTAAGCAAAAAAATTAGTTGCACCATTTGAAAATAGTTAAATTGCGTCATAATTTTAACTGCTAGCCGTAACTGTCCGAGCAGCGCTGGTTAATTTAAAGTTAAACTCAATTATCTTTCAGATGACGAAGAAATCTCCAACTAAACCTAAAAATATAGCATTTTGCAGCCAAAGCTATTGTTATTGTTAAATTTGACAAAAACCATATCTTTAACAAATATTTTAGTGCACCGAACCTTAGGCAGGCTCAAACAGTAATGTATCTGCATTGAGAACTTACGTTTATTTGATTACTACTGTTGTCCGCGGCTCCGCCCGCGTGTAGGTCACTTTTCGCGTAACATGTGGAAACTCATCAAATCATCCCATGGCATCCCACAGGAAAAAAATTCTCGATAAAAAGTCCTATAATCTAAGTTAGCTAATACGCTATCTGTATAACAAATTTCATCAAAATCTAAAGTCTCAATTAAAAATCTGAAACGAAAGTCAATTACAAATCTGAAATAATAGCATTCCCAAGAACTATATAAACTGCACTCAGATTTTCAACTCTCATCACCTAAATAATAAAAGTGCCTGTTAAGTTATGGAATTAAATCATTTGTTCAAGTGATAACATTTATAATATAAACAATATTATTCAACGATTCTACAAGCAGCTGCTGACATCATACAATCTTATTCTAATTACATTGAATGCAAAATATATCTTTATCGTTACGTAGCGAATGTTTTGTGGTGTGTATTAATTGTTAAAAACGTTTAAATACAATGTAACTTCACGCCTGTAATCCCCGAAGGGGTAGGCAGAGGTAAATGCATGCATTCAAGAATACATGCAAACACCCACGATTCGCCGGTTACGTTTTGGCCCATGTAACAGGTGGCGAGCCTGTTGACATCTCCGGGCACATTACCAAACTTTGAGGTACTGGGAAATTTCCAGAAAATTTAAAAATCCCAATAGAACCAGAGATAAAGGCTTTTTCACCATTATCTCTGATAACCCCCTACCCGGGAATCGAACCCAGGACGTCAGCGTAGTAGTAGTGGCCTGCTACCACTAGGCTACCGAGGCAGTTACCACTAGGCTACCGAGGCAGTTAAATACAATAAGGCGTATTATCATTATTTCTTGCTATTGCTGAAGAATTTCTATGTTTGGAACAAGGTTTTGGGAGCAAGGTTCGTGTTTACAGAGATGTGAAAATAATTTAGGATTAATACAATTCCTTTTCCAATATTCTGATCCATATCTAAAGAGTTGTTCGGCGTAATAACCTGAAAACTGTTTTTTGACATTTTTAAGCCTAATTGTATAAATTTGCTAACTTATCCTGTTGGCCTAGTGGCAGAAATCCTACTGCTTGGCTTGAGATCCCGGATGTAAATGACATATCGGGAAGTAAATATTGCAGTACCTAATGACGTGACGAAGCAGGCGTATCGTGTAAAACGTGTAAATGTATGTAGGTACGCCTCTAGGCCTATTGGGGAAACGTAACTAAAATACAGCATGATCAAGATCAGATCTTAATAAACGTGAGACATTAATACTTCTTTCCATCTCCTGTCCCTCCTTAATCCTGATTTCCTTTCAGAAATTGTTTAATGTATAAATATCCATACAACGCTTTAAGTATAACTAACAATGTGTATCGTTTAATAATCTACTAACCTTACCTATTATGTGTTTTCAGACTTAATGATGTCTACGCGGATTTAATTAATTGATTTATGGACCATCTATTTTCAATCATTCAAACTTGATGCTGGCAATTATGTATCCTGGCGATTGTCAATAAAAAAAACACTATCATTAGCCTTAATAACTTTATCCTTACTATTTTCACAGTTTCTAGAAGAGGTATTTCTAGTTCACAAACATTCTTGTCACACTACATAGATCGATTTCTGCATATAGCTTACGTCATTTGCGTAAACAGTCCTAGAGCTGTTAACATATCTACATTCATTTCCTTCAGATAAGATACGGCTATTACAAATGTCTATCGATTATTTGACAAGAGCTACGTCAGAGACGATTAGTCTTTATTTGCGGTGGCCAGCGAATTGCGTACATGTTTATTTGTATATCTCAATCTTTTCTATAATATCTACGTAATTTTCGTGAGAATTTAGTAAAAATGTGTCTTTATTTTTTAAGCCATCATCCTTAACATAATCCTAATGAAGAACTTATGTGTATATATATATATACAAACAAAACGCTGTTCGTCATATTTTGAGACCTGAATTCGATGATTCAGTCATTAACGTTGAAGAAAGTTCAGAATATAAAGAAATTATATAAAATTTTAAAGAAACATTTGAACTCTGGATCACTAGCCCCACTTTACCACTAAGCTGCCAAATTGTTTTATTCGTTTATTTTTCACTCGCGTTACAGCGAGAAATTAAATATTACAAATGCTAAAGTAGATCGTAATCATTGGGTGATGAGAGTGCCTTTCTAGAACATTATTTACATTTAGGGGGATCCCCCTCACCCGTTGGTAAATAAAATAAAAATAATAAAATACGCTTACACTCACAGCCCCACAGTAGGTATACCTATGTCGTGGGTGCCGTTGTACACATACAACACAAACACCCAGACCCGAAACAAATATCTGTAGGTCATACAAATATTTGTCCCGGTGCGGGGATCGAACCCGCGACCCTTCGAATCAAACGATGATTTCACACCGCTGAACTGACCGGGTCGTCGTTGGTATGTGTAGAGCATAGAGACTTAGGCATACAGCGTCAGTCACATTTTCGGTGGTAATAGTAACGTCACAAAATTACATAAACAAATCTTCTCCCATGTGGTTGTTTATTTTTTTTGCGGCCACGCCCCATATGTTTACAGTAAAATATCGAATCAGGGGTCTTATTCTAGTAACTATTTAAACTTAAATCTCAACTCAATCGATTTGCTTACCCACTCTTATAAAGTATGCGCGCTTTGCTTGGAGAGAGACAGCGCATCAATTTAGTAACGAATCAGAGATGATATTATGAAAATTACGACTCTCTATGGCGCGCACTTGGCGCTAAGCGCACACTTTACAATTACGTCAGAGGCAAAACTTTGACGCATGCGCGTAGCCGAGGTGTGAACACTCAATCTGTGGCAAATATGCAACCGGTAGATTTGCGTATCATTTCCAAGAAAAAGATAATACCCATTTACTGTCAATATTTTTTAACATTATTATTCCCGAGTTTAAAATAGCTTGAACACAGCGGTAGAAATTGACGCAAGTCAAACTAGCCACGGAGTGTAAACATTGTTATGTAGCTTGTGTTTTTGTCAACAATACTTTTGAAACTATAACGAGTTGGTACTGGTGGTAGAGCTCCAGTGATGAAGCTCGCGGGCGTAGGCACCACCGCATTACCTAATATAGTTGCCGCTAAATGGTAGTGTTCAGTACTATCGTGTTCCGGTCGGGTGGTAATGTACGGCCCTGTAATTTCCGGCACAGAGGCATAACACCTTGGGCCTCGGAAGTGGCAGCGCACCTGCATTTTGACCACTGGTCATTGTGTAAGTATCTTTAGACTTAACATCAATGGTAACTGCATGCTTGTTTGCCACTTATTACATAAAAAAAGTTATAAACAATAAACAACCACTTTATTCAGATCGTTTCTCTGTTAGAATAATATTTATTTCAGCAAGTACAAACCAATGAAACTTCTAGAAGATCTTCAACTGACCAGAGAAAGACCTCCTCCAAAATTATCTAAGTCGATTGCAACTTCCAACAAATCTTAGTATTTTAGTATTTCGCTTAATAATGTCTGCCAGGTTAAGCCTTTCCGTCAACAAAAATCTTAACATAAACTGCTGGGAATATTATAAAGAACAACATCTTAATAATATTTAACCAACATAAGTACCATCAGAGTGTAGCAACAAAAGGAACGGTACCACAGAATGCAGCCCACATTGCATTGATGTTATCTAGATAGCTACTGCTGTTGCATCAGTGGTTATAGTACCATTGAGAGGTGAATTGAATAGTTCATAACTCTCTCTAGTATAATATAATAATGATATAATAAAGCTAAGGCCTTTATTTATTTGAACGGACTTATCTCTGGCAGTATACATTCTGCACGAATCGCTTTAATTATCAGTATAAAAGTACTATATATTTTTATACTGATAATTAAAGCGATTCGTGCAGAATGTTTCCCTAACCAAGTTCAACCGATTGGCATATGCCCATGCCATAATCGCCACGCTTGGTTAGCTGGTTGGCCATTCCAGTGGCGGTAATTTTATCGCAAGACGCTGGTGCCCACTCCGCATTGAAATATTTTGACCACTATTGCTTGGTAGACTGCGCGTGCGGAAGAGTTCTCCTCCACTAGTGGACGATGGGATCGTATCCTCCTGTTGTCCTGCACAACACAAAACAAATTTTATGTATACTGCCAGAGATAAGTATTATACTGCCAGAGATAAGTATTTATATAGTAAAACTATCTGTTGTCCGCGGCTTTGCCCGCGTGGGTGTCGTTTTATAGATAACTATGTAGCCTATGTTTTTTCTCAAAGTCAGTTTTATCTCTGTACCAAATTTCATTAAAATGGGTTCAGTCGTTTGGACGTGAAAAGGTAACAGACAGATAGACAGAGTAACTTTCGCATTTGTAATGTTAGTAGGTAATAATGATATAATAAAGCTTAGGCCTTTATTTATTCGAACGGACTTATCTCTTGCACTATACATAAGATTTGCTTTTTTGTGTTGTGCAGGACACCGAGGATACGACCCCATCCTCCACCAGTGGAGGAGAACTCTTCCGCACGCGCAGTCAGTCTACCAAGCAATAGCGGTAAAAATGCGATAAAATTACCGCCACTGCAATGTTCAACCCGCTAACCAAGCGTGGCGATTATGGCATGGAAATATGCCAATCGGTTGAACTTGGTTAGGGAATCATTCTGCACGAATCGTTTTAATGTTCAGTATAAAAGTACTATCATTTATATAATAAAATACAATATTCATTTATTGCGCTATCGTACACAAACAACAATTTATATTACATTTAACACTTAAAAACGAATGGATAAATTATTTTACGTTAATAAAAACGTAAAAAAGTAACTTCATGCCTGTTTTCCCGAAGGGGTAGGTTGAGGTAAATGCATGCATTCAAGCATATAATAAGCAAACACCCGCGATTCGCCGATTACGCTTATTTTACGTTTTATTTTTATTATTACGCACATTACCAAACTTCGAGGTACTGGGAAATTTCCAGAAAATGGAAAAATCCCAATAGATCCAGAGATAGATGGAGAAAGGACTTTACACCAATATCTCTCATAGGCCCCTACCCGGGAATCGAACCCAGGACCCCAGCGTAATAGTAGTAGCCGGCTACCACTAGGCTACTGAGGCAGTTAAATTACATTAATAGAACGAAGCGCGCATGGCCCAGCGGCTGGTGTAGATCGTAAGCGATCTGCTCGGTTAAGCACTACGGGCGCGGTCGTGTAGTGTGATGGGTGACTGCTAGTGGCAAATTAAATGCGCGTTTCCGTGCTTCGGAGGGCACGTTAAGCCGTCGGTCCCGGTTGCTATCGATGGATAGCAGTCGTTAAACCTTGTCGGAGGCCTTATGGGCGGTTTGAAAACATCCGGCAGTGGGTTGGCCACTAACCCACCCACCTCCACCAATCCGCATTGGAGCAGCGTGGTGGAGTAAGCTCCAGGCCTCCCCCCAAAAAAAAAAAAAAAAAAAAAAAGGGGAGAGACTCGTGCCCAGCAGTGGGACGTATAATGGGTTGCCATTATTTATTTTATTATTTAATAGAACGAAGGAATATGCCAAATTAGTTTCAATGCATCACGCAATAACACAAACACTAAACAAAACAGCAGGCGCAGGCATACATTTTCGCCGCCCGGTAGAAAAAAAGGAGGATACCCGCGTCCGGCTATCTACTCTCCCTCCATCTTACAGAATTTTCGATCAGGTCACGTGTCCTGACGCGAGTTTAGATTTTTTACCCATCACAAAATGTGCAAAACGGCAATCAAGAAGGCTGTGTATTTTCAAGAAAATACACATAAAGTCTCTTTTTTTGACGTCGGTTAAAGAGATATTTACCTACATGTCATAAATATAAGCTCACGTTTGATTCAGTACTAGGTTGCTGTTTTCTCTTCAACGTAATATGTGGGGGGCGTGGTATGCAATAGTGGTGGGTCGGTAGCGCCGTGCCAATCCATCTACCGTTGAGTAATTGTCGTCGATGGACATCTATATAGAGCTGTTATACCTACACACCTGCTGTTTTTAGGTATTACAAGCAACAATTGAGCATTATGCATAATTGAGAAAAATTTGACAATCCTTTCATATAATAAAAGCTGTGTTGCTTTTTTCTTCTGATGTGTAATGTGTTTGCTAAACAAGAGACACATTAGCTCACATTTTCAGTGTTAATTAAAATATATTGATTAATTAAATACAAAAAAAACGTACGGACCTACTGCTATTGAGCTGCTAAATTCACAATACCCGGACTACAAAGAAAGACTTTCAGGTTATATGTACAGACTACAGACAGATTTGTCTCGGTACAGAGAGCAAATCATTGGATTAGAAAAAAGGCGTTAATTTTAAATATCTCTGAAATTAACTCGGTTAAACGCAATGACACCATTGTCGGAGGTCCTATCAGAAAACCAGCGATGCAGCACTGATGCAGCAATAAGCTGAGATGGGTGCCATTTTTTTGGATTCACACAATCACATTTTGTTATAATTTCTTGCTTCTTGTTTTTAATGTATTTTCTACTTGTGACATGTGTAAGTATAAGATAAGAATAAAAAATTGTCTTTCTTTTTTTTCTTTCAATGGCACGACATATAATGCACTCGCACACACCCAGTCACAAAAATAAACATTTATTTTCAAGTCTTACCTTTTGTACAAAGCAAGCCATGCATGACATTTAAACAAATAAATTCACATTATAAATATAAATTCGAATTGCTTTATAGAAAATCTTATGAATCGTATTAAAATCACAGTTATAACAGCTCGTAAAATTACAGTATCGTCAAGTTATAGTCCATTCATCTCCGCAAATCGAAAGCGCGTAGCTTCCCTTCATTCAATGCGAACTTCACAATATTCACTTTGTTGGTGTGAACAATCGAGCATATTGTACGGGAATGGCTATGAAAATAAATGGGATTCACGGCCCAGACTATACTTTGTTTACCAACTGTGGGCTAAAGATCAATTTGAAATTCTCAAGTCATCGTCATGAAATATAAGTAAATAACCTTTGCACTGTTGTCAAAAGGAAATCGGTTTGTCCACCTGATTACCATGTAAGCAGGAAAAAATATTCAGCGGCTTTATTATGACGTCTTATTTATAAATTTTTGAAGCGCGCATGGCCCAGCGGCTGGTGTAGATCGTAAGCGATCTGCTCGGTTAAGCACTACGGGCGCGGTCGGGTAGTGTGATGGGTGACCGCTAGTGGCAAATTAAATGCGCGTTTCCGTGCTTCGGAGGGCACGTTAAGCCGTCGGTCCCGGTTGCTATCGATGGATAGCAGTCGTTAAACCTTGTCGGAGGCCTAATGGGCGGTTTGAAAACATCCGACAGTGGGTTAGCCACTAACCCACCCACCTCCACCAATCCGCATTGGAGCAGCGTGGTGGAGTAAGCTCCAGGCCTCCCCCCAAAAAGGGGAGAGACTCGTGCCCAGCAGTGGGACGTATAATGGGTTGCCATTATTATATTTATTATTATTATTTATAAATTTAAACTGAATCGTCAATATTATGTAAAATGTTTTTTAACGAGCTGTTATATTAACAAATGAAACAACATTTTAACAGTGCGTAAATTACACCGCAGTAAAACCCAGTTAGGGCAATCGCAGGACGAGGGCAGATAGGACTGTTCGTTGATCTGTTGTCCAGCAGTGGACGTCTTCAGGCTGAAATTATGATAACGATGAAGTAATACAGAGTTACTTAGCCTGGGTTGCACCAAGATATTAGTTAAAGTTAAAATTATTGTAACATTTCACATCTTTCTCTAACTTAAAGAAATCTATTAAAGTTAGAGAAGGATGTGAAACTTTAACTTTAACAAATATCGTGGTGCAAGCCAGGCTTACTCTACCCTTACTACAGATTAAAATGATGGCAATATTATATTTTACCAAAAAAGAAAGCAAGCCAATAAGCAGTTCACGCGAATGGTTAGTCTACTGCAGCCGAACTCTATCTACATAAAGACTAAATACAATTGAGTTGCCTTCTTTGAGACATACATTGTTTTTCTCTGTGACAGAAATGACGGATCCATGCATTATTATATTACCGGAATACGATAACTGAACAGTATCATATTAAAGCGGCATGTAAACCAGGTAGTGTAGTTGGTATGTATACCCTCGATTTCGGACACTGCAACTCTACCACCAGTAAATAATATATATTATACAATTGTTATAATTTAGAACAAATATAAAAGCAATTTATTAAGATATTTCAAACAGATGCAAACTAGAAGCTACTATCTAAATAACCTAGACACGACTACAACTTAAGGACTCGTTTGAAATATATACTCAATTTCATAGAACATTAAATTTATTTTGCTATAAATGTTACAATAAAGTTAGAAGTAGAGTAATTAGTTACCCCAGTCCTTTCTTTCACGATACTTGTAAACCGGCTATCTTTATCCATGGATATCCTCAATCAATCGCTAGATGTCTTGTGTTGTTATAAACGTCGCTTTGGTTTATGATGGTAAGCGACAGTAAATAGTAACTGAATAGGTAGATCAATTTACGCGCTTGGAAAAGGTAAGAATAGTGTAGAACAGAGCCTGCACTTTACAAAATATCGATGAACGCTAATATTATACCACCAATACTGATGGTAGAGTTCCAAGAGCTCGAGGACGCAGGCACTACCTAACCTTAAATGGTAGTGTTTGGCACTATAATGTCCCGGTTAGATAGTAATGTATGGCCCCGTTAACTATCACATAGACATGATACCGTAGGTCTCAGGGGTGGCAACGCTTCTGCATTTTGACCTCTGGTTTTTATGTAGATGTCTATAGGCTGCAGTCATCACTTAACATCAATGTGACCTGCATGCTTGTTTGACACCTTGATGTATGTCACCAGTGGTGCGTCTGCCTATCGACATTGCTGTCGTCATTGTCATTGCTGTAAAATTTTCATGTCAATTTTTAGTTTAACTAAATAACAATAATCTAAATAAGCTATCGTTATCGCTTGACTATCACCACCGAAAGCAAGAACATCAATCAGATTATCACTACTGCTTTTATAGGAGCTACAAATTGACGTGAAAATTTGACAGCAATGACAATGACGACAGCAATTTCGATAGGCGGTCGCACCCCAGATCGTCACTAGGAAGTCGTTAAACTTAATTCAAAAGACTTGAAAATATTAGTAACCTATGTATCGGAAAACACAAAAATTCTTTATGGTTCGATGGTCGCGGGTTGCCAACCGTCCGGTTTTCGACCGGACTGTTGGGTTTTAGAAGGATTGATTTTCGATTTTGGCCAAGTATGATCCGATTAAATTTGTTGTCCGGTTATGGCGACTGGAAAAGTTGGCAACCCTTGGTTTTTGGCGTATTATTTTTAGAACAGATTTTGTACGATATCCAGATGTCTGGGGGCTGACTGCCTAACTTTAATGCTAAACGAAAGCATATAGGTATAAAACTGACAAGATAACGTCCTAGACGATAGAATTTGAGTTAGGCAGTCGCCCCCCTGGGAGTACGGCAATGCTCCCACTAAGACAAGCCAAGCGAGGCGCAAGCCTACCTTATCGAACAAAATGTATCGTCGTTTTTTTTTTGAAATCACGTAACTTGGTTTTCGATTTTAAGCAATCTCATATCTTCTACTTCTTCTTGTGTCAATGGCCTGCCATAGTCATACTCTAGCGAACAAAAAAAAAAGACAAATTAACAGCGGCATCCGTAGCCTCCATTAGGTCTCTTCTTGTGCAACTGCTGGGGCACAATGAGCAAAAGAGCAGATGTATCATATCCTGCCTGCCACCGCAGTCACATTCTGATCCTGACAAACAGCCCCATCTAGCCATGTTTGATCTACAACGACCCACTCCGGTGCGTAGTCGGTTTAGCGTTCGCCAGATGGGTCATTGCAGATCGGAACCCAAAGGAAGCGATTCCGAAGGTAACACGTAGTCTGAAGGGACGGAATATTTTGACCTCCAAAGATGTAGTTTAGCCTCAATTGGAAAACCTGTTGCTGGTTCTATGCGGCCCAGGAAATTCTTACGGCTTTTCAAACGGGGTCATATAGAGCCAAGTGTTAATCTCTACATGGTTTATTGTGTAGTACCAATTTGGGTTGTTTAAAAAACAACAGAAACTGCTACACATTTTTTTTTCATGCATTTTGCAATTTAAATGCATTTCTCTCCAACCTCTACATCCGAATCGATTACGTGTCGACATGCACTTCCTATAATTACACCACTATTGTTTCATCGATGTGTTAACTCACTTGTCGTAACCACGCCATTTTTGGTTGTCCATGTGACTGATTCATAGACAGACAGCGAGCGGGCGGAATTTCATAACGTCATAGCTAACGTCATTGTATCTAAGGTCGTGCCCCTATATACGAAATTTGCGGTATTACGTGGCATAATAGTATAGGTACGTATTTAGATATGATTCAAGTTGAGGGGGCGAGCCTATTAAGATTAATCAGCAGATTTGTACAAATACCGTTATTCTGCCAGGAATGGATTTAAACCGGTGTGACCGTGTGTCCCTGCCGATTATTATTAATTATCGTCATCATTTACATCGAAAGACGTTCACCGCTGGACAAAAGTATCTTTCAAAGATGCCAAATAGTAACGATTCTAGGTTGTTGTCATCCAGCCATTATAACGACAGGTCGTCGGTCAAGCTCAGGCGGCTCTGCCCACGCTTTATCTTCCAATATCCGGTCGGCACTCGAGAACCCCCAACAGCCGTCTATTCCCTGACCTATATTATATTACTTTTTTTTTTAGTTTTGTCTCGTTCAATTTTATGAGCATTTCTTTAACCTTTCACTGGGAAAATATCAGCTTTATAATGTAGCAAATCAGTATACTTTCTTTTATGATGAAAGGATACCCGTGAGTGCTATAAAATCTAGAAACTTCGATGCGATTGCGCTGTTGAGTACTGCAGACTTGTTTGCAGTGGTCCATTTTTGACTAATCGGAACATGATTGCACGGGCCACCCTCATTTAGGAGGAGATATATCGGATAATACAAATATACCAAGATATCAACGTCTGTGAGTTCTCCAAACTGAATCATTAACTTAAAAGGATAAACTTATTGAATTAGTAGAGCTCAAAATATTCTTTTTTGTCTCATCAAATAAGCACTATTTACGCTGCTTCAACGACATTTATAGGTATAAAAATAGTGAATACGAAGCTGCGTTGTGTCATCGATGACCTTAATAGGTATGCATTTCTTTTTTTTTTCAATTCCAAAATCAAACGTGATCTAAAATCAATATAAAAGAGTGATTGGATAGATTTTCATCTAAACCAAACAAAAATATTGTAATGTCATTCTCTCTATTTCGGCTAGTGACAGAGATATACCTATTTACACTATTTCAAAATCAATTGACGCTTAGTTCGAACGGATTTAACATACGTTCCGAATGTGATGGCGGATTTAACACATGTCACGAACCACAAATAAAGATAAGGGTGTTATAAATTTAGTTTTAATTGAAGGCATTATGTGTATGTATATTCAGATCATTATTTTGCTGGGAATTTTCATAATAATGTGACGTGAAGATTTGCGGTTTTGTGAATGTGCAATGTGCATGAATGATATGTGAATGATGAATGACGAGTGATGAATTAATTAGGATAGTAGTAGTTTTTGATTAGGTTGAATGAGTAATTTTATTATTAATAAGGTATGCTGAAATAACATAGTTTCAGCATACCAAATACTACTCATTCTAGAGTAGTATTTGGTATGCTGAAACTATGTTATTTAAATTGTATTTTTTTCTTTATAGTGTGTAGTAACCACTTTTGCGTAAAACTATTTTGCTGACTGATTTTGCGGAAAAAGGTAGGACAGACAGCAAGTAAGACCTTCCTTACATTTTGTAGACCAAGAGTCCGCAAACAAACCAACCCAGATGATCGACTATTGTATATATATAGCAATTAAAAAAACATAAGAAATGAATGAACAGGAAGAAAAAATATTCATGTACGCAATGATGCCTACGACGGATAAGTAGGTAGGTAAAGTATTTTATTGCAACCGATAGACATCCACTGCTAGATCAAAGCCTTCTCATACGGGGGATATGGCATAATAGCCACGCTTGGCATGCGGATTGGTGATAGCAGTAGCGGTAGTTTTATCCCGACGCTGCTGGCCATCCCTATACTACCACCGTTGCAATAGTTTGACCGCCATTCAGTTAAATGACTGCGAAAGAATTCTTGTCCACTAGGGGGCGCTGGGGTCGTTACGTGCATCTATTATTAATGATTTTTTAAGTTTATTCGGGAATTTCATTCAGTTACCAGTGTGCATTATGATAAAGATGTAGGGAAATCCCTACTTAAATTCCACTACATTATCCAACAATTTCACAATAGCCTAATTGTTGACACAAATACGCTATGAGCCGTCTTAAATTTCATCTTGCGACGTGATTCATGAGACAAATATTGATATTGACTTGCGGACACGAGTGGCCTCGGACCTACTCAACTTATGTAATATATCGCAGACGTGACTAATAATACCATTCGAATTGACACTTTATGGTAATAAGTAAAAGTTATTTTTAAGGTGTAGCTCCTGCCCGCTAATTTCAAAGTTATTCTGGATAGGTATTTGGAGTCATTACCATATTGATGTTGGGTCAAAAGTCTTAGGAATCGGTGTGGATGTATGAAGATAATGATTAATATAGACGAGGCAGGGGATGTGGGCCAGGACCAGGATATCTGGCGCTCAATACTCTCTGCCTACCCCGTTAGGGACCTGGCGTGAAGATACATACATACATTACCATATTGGAAAAGAATGTACTCTGGTTTTCTATTCTACGATTGTACTCATGATACTTAATTGTTATCGGGTAGTTATGTTTACTGGTGATAGAGCTGTACGAGACCATTTATATTGATTTGCGGACACGAGTGGCCTCGGACCTACTCAACTTATGTAATATATTCGCAGACATAACTAATGATACCGTTCGAATTCTCGTAAGTAGCTTATTTTTATTTTGTAGCATGCGCCTGCAATTTTTTTTTTTCGATTTTTCAATTAATGTCGAATTAGAAAAAGCAACGTATCATGATTTTCTATGTCGCGATTGCAAGAACAACTATATTAGTATCTAGCAGTTATTTCTACTGGTGGTAGATCTCTAGTGACGAGGACGTAGACTTCTCCGCATTACCTAATCTACTGAGCGCTAAATGGTAGTGTTCAGTGCTACTGTGTTCTAGTCCGGTGGTAATATTATATGGTCGCCTGATATATTTCATTGAGGCTTAGTTCTAAAGATTGGCAACGCCTCTACATTTAAATATATGGTAGATATGCACATGTTTAAAAATATTTAAAAAATAAGCTTTCAGAATGTACTTACCCTCAACGTGAACTTTATGCTTAGTGGCATTTTATGACGATAAAAAAATATAAGGTTAGTAAAATAAGTGCAAGTCAGGCCAGTAGTAGCGCAGTGTAGGGTTACGTAGTTTTTAGGTTTGAATAATGCAATAAAAAAAAATCTATAGAATTCTTCAAAATGTTTGAGTAAAATACAAATGTATTTTACTCAAACATTTTGAAGAATTCTATTCGATCTACTATTACGGTCGACTATTGCAAAGCAACTTAAGTGTGATAGTTGTCCTTTTAATTTCATTATATGTAGCTACTATTGCCGCAACGTTTAAATTTCAAACAACAACCGTTTAGTTGGTAGAGGGATGGATACTTGACTTTAATGAAAATTGGCACTTTAAAGCTTAATAAGTCACGAACACTTCACTAAATCAAAAAATGATGTTTGCATACTCTTAACATATTTAAAAGACCTATCCAACGATATCTTACACTATATAGACAACGAAAAATAAAAAAACATCCGCGCGTTACATGTAGGGGAGGTACCCAAAATAATTTTATTATTCATGTTTTTATTCTACCATTTTGTCGGCGTGATTAAGGTGTATACTTGTACTAAATTTCAAGTCTGTAGTACCAATAGTTTTTGCGCTAAGCCACGGACGGACAGACAGACAGACAGACAGACAGACGGACATGGCGAAACTATATTATTATATAAAAATGGTTTACATTACAGAACGTTAAATGGTATTAATTGCTAATTGGCGCTTTAGTGAATATAGTATTATGATTTAAAGTCGCAAAATTAAAAAAACGTTTTTATCTCTAAGTCTCAATTTATTTCTATCTCTATTCGTACCTAAGTGGTATTTTTGGTAAAAATCCAGAAAAGTTTAGGATTTGCCGCTGCCCTAACCTTAAAAGTCTAGCATCCCTGTCAGGCTGTGATTGAATAATAGACGATTTCTGTAAACAGGTGGTGTGCAGGCGTCTCACGTTCTAGAAAGTGGTTCTTTGCCCTGCACTTGTTTGTTGCCAAGAAATTATTCACTCAAGTAATTATACATACCATCTTGAAATTGAAAGTCGATATAAATATTCTGTGCCAACCGCAAAAATCAAATAAATCGATTGAAACTGTACTTATGTTTTAATATGTAAGTATTTTCATGCCAGGTCCCTCACGTGCTAGGCAGAGAAGTGGAGCGCCAAAATATCAATTTCTGACATATCTCTCGCCTCTTCTACATTCCTTAATCTTTTCCATAGAGCAACACCGGAGGTGAGTAGCCATAGCGTTTCTTACCAATGCAAAACAGTCAACAGATTTTTGCGGGGCGAAATGCGTGCGACTAACACACACACTACAAAAATCGTCTATTACTACGAAACTCACACCTTGTCTTTAACAAAATGCAGAAACAATTTCACGCACACATTTAAACATCTAGGCGACAGGTATAGGGCCATTTGGGCTTGTACTTTGACAGAGGGGAAAGCCTGCATATGGCTACTCCCCTCCAGTCCGCCGCGGCCGGTGGCCCGTGTTGCTCTATGATCTCTTCATACACACTCTAGTACACAACCTATATGATCAAGGAAGGTTAGTCTAGTAGTAGTTCTTCCTGGGGCTCTCTGCATTAACCTAAATTCGCAGTATTTGTTTATATGTTTTTTCATTCCTTTTTCATTTTCCATTCGCTCATTCCTTTTATGTGCCCCTACCACCGCCACGTATTTTTTTTCGTTATGCAGAACCGATTGTAATTCCAATCATGCTGCAGTGTACCTACAACAGGCCAGACAAAACAATATCTGTAAAAGAGAAGAGAATAAGCAGTCAAGTGCGACTCGCGAGTAGTCCGCAGAATTAAGCATTTTCTATCTCCACACACTCTGGGTAAAATAGTCTTGACAGGCAAATAGACAGACAGACAACAAAGTGATTCTATAAGAGTTTTTTTACTTTTTAGGATACGGTCCCTAAAAAATATATAACGAACACTACTATGTTCCCCCTCAGTCCCTATAAAGTAGTGTTGTTACTTCTAGTATTGTACATCTGGTCCAAAAAATGGCAGAATAAATCGAGTAAACCACCAGTTTCACATTGGTCCATAAATATACAAAGCGAGAAAACAAAACAAACATAAATCTTATTAAAAACCTTGTTAGTTGAGTAATTATAAATTAATGAAATAAACAATACTGCGATATCCCGTGGAGACGGGCGTGAAAATTATGCCTATTAAACAATGTTAATCGGAAATGTCATAAAAGTTCCCCTGACTCATTTTACCATAAAAGATCATTCAAGTTTAGCGATCGCCACAAGCATTTCTTCACAAAAATCAGCATTACACTTAGCTGTGGCTTTATTTGACCGCTTTAATTGGATCTTCAACACGAATATTCAATTAATCCGTTAAAAAATAAAACGATCGCACATTTAATCCGACGACCGCAACAAATCGACAACTCTCATATGGTAGTTACATTTTTATATTCTCTTATTGAATTTGTTTACGAGAATTATCGTTTAGCGTTCTCCAAGCGGTGTTTATGACGGCTTTTTAATAAATGAAAGTAATAATTATCCGCTTATTCCATTCGTGGGTAGGTAAATAATAATGTTACAGTTTTATGACTAATACTAAACGCTTAAGATTTTTCGGTTGCGCTTACACGTGAGATAAATCCGCACTTGTTTGGGAGCTTACAAGCGATAAGAGCCTAAAACGTGTGCTTTACTGAATAACGACTAAGTAAATTAAGATTTGATTTTATATTGTGAGTTGAAGTGAGTTCGTCAACCTTTTCCATTTATTTATACCTTTATTTCGATATTGTTTGAACGGAATATTATTATAAGGCCTAGTCTTCACATTGAAGATATACCTACCTTTTTTTATTTTTTTTTAATGTAATTGAAGTGGTAAACGAGCATGCAGTTCACATTGATGATAAGTGATGACTGCAGCCTATAGACATCCACACAAAGACCAAGGTCAAAATGCAGATACGTTACCACTCCTGAGGCCTAAGGTGTTATGCCTCTGTGCCGGAAATTACAGGGCCGTACATTACCACCTGAGCGGAACACGATAGTGCCGAACACTATCACTTAGCGGCAAGTAAAAACCTTTAGTAATTACACACGTAACCAATAAGGATCAGCGATTTTTATTATATAGTCTAATCTTAAAATTTGATTCTGTGTTGCGGAAATAAACCGTGAGGATAAAAGTCGTGGGGTGGAAAGTAGTAGTGCGGTCTTAGGTCAACAAAAATCTTCTCAGTGAAAATATTTTCGCAATTGTTCAATCATTTTTGGAGGTACATACGCACTAATACACAAAATTTGAGCTATAGAAATATTATACAGTTATATTCAAGTTTCATATGGTATATAGACCGCACGCATAAAAATCTTATCTTTGTATGAACCTTTTGTTTTACTTTTAGTGTTCAATTGTTGCCTGAAATAAATAAAAATCACACGCCGGGATTTCGCTAAATCATATACAGACTACTTGACCTTGAATGAAAGTCTAACTTCTAATACCAATTCTGTTTCATAGTTTTATAAATCTTAAATTAGTTTAATTAGTAAAAATATCCTTTCCAAATTAAACGCGTAAATCGATACTCGATCGAATAAAAAAGTTGACACATCTGTGAAACAATTAATCACTGAAAGTTCAACTCAAAGTCAAAGTAAAGTCGCAGTACGGCCTATGAATATTGCACTATGTGTGAGAATGGTAGGCTGCCGACGGTGTGGGCGAAAATCTGTCGAGAAAGTATATCCAACTGATTGACTGAGACATAGACGGTACTTGCTCATGTAACAGACGCAATATTCAAGTTGTTAGCATCTATCAGACTCTGATCAGACTATTTGCTTTCGAAATTTGTTTGCAAATATTTGTTGATTTAAAAAACGAAAATCGACTTGGAATTCAATTGATATAAAACTTATTTTCGGATTAATCTCGTAGGTATATTACACTAAAATGATTATTTGAAATCTACCCGACTTTTCGGTCGCTTTTGGGCTTCCGTGGTTTGGAATTCAATTTGATTCGTAAATACTTACCTGGCCTTGATAATTTTTTATTGGATCGTATTTAACTGAAGCGGGCATGGCCATGTGCCTGGTGTAGATCGCAAGCGATCTACTTGGTTGAGCAATACGGGCGCGGTTGGGTGTGTGATGGGTGACCGCCAGTAGCAAATTAAAAATGCGCATTTCCGTGCTTCGGAGGGCACGTTAAGCCGTCGGTCCCGGTTGCTATCGATAGATAGCAGCCGTTAAAACCTTGTCGGAGGCAATATAGGCGGTTCGAAAACATCCGAACAGCGGGTTGACCACTAAGTCCATATCATCCGCATTGAAGCAGCGTGGTGGAGTAAACTCCAGTCCTCTTCCCAAAAAGACTCATGCCCAGCAGTGGGACGTTTCAAGGGTTGCCATTATTATTAATATTTAACGGATGATTTTAATTATGCAGTTGGTAAAAAATATATCATCATCTTTTTCTACGAAGCGAAGCTCGGCGTTGCCCTGCGAGAATCAAAAAAATAAAAATATATCTACATTAAAATCTTTAACTGTGCTCCAACAATCTCGAAGTTATTTGGTTACAAAATCCTTATTATACCAGCAATAATAACGTGTACTCACACAATGTTAATAACAATTATTATTGGCTGTCGGCATGCAAAAACGATTTTGTTCAAGCGCTTACCTAAGTTAAGCATACTTGTCTCTTTCGAAAGAATTAACGTTTCCTAATGAACTTAATTGTTTAAACAGAATTCTGTACAGCACTGCCTTATTACGAGCACAGATTGCACAAGAAAATCCTTTGATGTCTTATTATGTATTTTACATTTAGCGTAATGAAAATAATTGTATGATTGATATGGATAACTTATTATTTTCATTTTAACTCTGGTCATTTCAATAGTAAATTATTTTTATATTATTTACAGAACACAGATAAAAAAAGAAGATATATATCATAATATCCATATGCAATGTATACCGTGCATATTACTTCAGACCTTCAGACTATAGGGCAGAGTCCCCAGGCCGCGTCTCTCAGTTTCTTCACGACTAACTTTGCCTTAAAGTCGAACATTCAATGCTTACCCATTTTGTTTCACAGATATATTAAACCTATTTTTTTACTTTGGGAAGCCTATTTTCACTTTTGAGTCAGCATAAGTCTGCTCCAACGGCCTTTCTACAGACATGACCTTCCTATTTATTACCACATCAACTTACTTATCCTGCGAGCTACGACGGTCACTTTGGTTCTACAAAATAAGCAAACGATCTGTCATAATGATTTTCAAAAATATGTTATTTTTATAGGTGTTTAGGTTTTCGCGAGCTACACTCATTTGAAATAAAACTATTTTTACGGAATTATCTCGCGTAAGTATATGAAACTAAAATGATTTTTTAAATCAAACCGACGTTTCGGTCGCTTTTCAGCTTCCATGGCCCCGGGCAGACTGTTATGTTATTCTGATATATATATATATATATATATATATATATATATATATATATATGTCAAGGGATTGACAGACAAGCAGACGGGCCACCTGATGGAAAGTAGTCACCGTCATGAACACTTGCAACACCAGGGGATTCGCCAACGCGCTGCCAGCCCTGAAGGACTCTTTTGACGCCATTTTTGAAGAACCCCATATTGTAGCACCGAGGGAACACCTTAGAGGGAAGTTCATTCCTCAATTTACACGTTCTGGGCAAAAACGAACGTGAGAACCGCACCGTTGAACATTGCCAAGTGTCCAGTGAGGGTGGAACTTCTCTCTTCGGCGGGTAGTGCGGTGTAGGAAAAGAGACGGTGGCACCATGTCGAACAGTTCGACAGGGCACTCGCCATTGTAGAAACGGTATAAAACGCATAGACTCCCAACGTCTCTGCGCAGGCTCAGATGTTCGAGCCTGTCAGTAAGTCCTGGGTCGTTAACAATTCGAACGGCGCGTCTTTGTTTGGGCCTTATAAAGCTGTAATAGCTGCTCCGATGTGAAATACTGCCTCGCTTTGTTAAGCACCCCTAGTTTTTTCGATGTCAACTTGGTCTTACACTCAATGTGACTTCCAAATTGCACTTCGTTCGATATGTCAACGCCCAGGATACCGATACTCTTACCAACGGCGAGCGGAGTGCCCTGGAACTGTGGTGCTACAACGAATGGGGTTTTTTTAGCGGTGAACGCGCAGACTTGTGTCTTCGAGGGGTTGAACTGCACTAAGTTGAGTCGACACCAGTCCGAGACCCGCTCCAGAGAGTGCTCGACTTCAGACACAAGTCTAGTCCTGCTTTCCTCGATAAGTGTCCGAGAGGCATTTGCACGGCCAGTGTGGTGTGCATCTCCCGTACTATCATCGGCATAGCAATGAATTTTGGAGAATTGAAAATTGGAGTTTTGCTCCAACATTTCATTGATACGCAGAAGAAAAAGCGTGGGAGATAGCACAGAGCCTTGCGGTACACCAGCGTTGATAGGTAGTCTATCTGAGCGCTGACCGTCAACTAAGAGCTGTATATAACGCTCAGATAGAAAGCTGGCTGTCCAGTTGCATAGCCTCTCGGGAAGACCGTAGGATGGAAGTTTCGCGAGAAGTGCCCTGTGCCAGACCCGGTCAAAGGCCTTAGCAATATCTAGGCTTACAGCCAATGCCTCCCCACTCTTGTCCAACGCGTGAGACCAACGGTGCGTGAGATATACTAGAAGATCACCAGCAGATCTGCCGTGACAGCTGGTGAAGATAAGGGTTAATGGCCAACCCACTGTCGGATGTTTTCAACCCGCCCATAAGGCCTCCGACAAGGCTTAGCGACTGCTATCTATCAATAGCAACTGGGACCGACAGCTTAACGTGTCCTCCGAAGCACGGAAATGCGCATTTTAACTTGCCACTGGCGGTCACCTATCACACACCCGACCGCGTCCGTATCGCTTAACCGAGCAAATCATTTGCAATCCACACCAGCCACAGTAGATTGGGATGGCTCGGAATAGATTGATTTTAATTTATGTTTAAATATAAAAGCTGAAAAATAAATGCTGATTAAAGGTTTAAAATAAATGTTGACTGTATGCACAGACCAATCACCCTTACTGCATGTTACTAATTACAGTACTAAAGGTTTAAAAATATGTTGATTTGAGATATCAAAATAAATGTTGATTTGTAATTTAATGCTTTTATTTTATTAGCTTTATTCAACACATTCTTTATAGAATTTCTTTGGCTTATAAAATAACATAAGAATATTTATCATGTTATATACCGTTACAAGTTATATACCGTGTCGTGTAGCCAATAAAATATAAATATTCGAACCGAATATATTCGGCACCAAAACCGAATAATTCGGCCGAATACGAATAGTGGAAAAGATGCCGAATATGCCGAATACCGAACCGAATATTCGGCGCATCTCTAATTATTATCAATATTTTTTCAGATGATAATTATCAGTGGTTCTTTATGAGTTGAAAATAATTTACCTATTAAGAATAATTTCCAGAAGAAGATTAAGTATGTGGTGTGAACATAAGCTTGTGTTGTTGCGGAAACAACGCAAGCGAATGAATTAAAATTTTTTAAAGAAAAAAAAAACTTAAAAAAAAAAACTACGTCTTATTCGCTACAGTTTCCACTCAACACTGCACAAGGATGTGATTACTGATAATAGACACTCCGTTTTAGTGTAGGTAACATTAAAACGATGCGTCAGATCATCGATATCCTAAATCCTCAGCATTACACATAACTAACGAGCTTTCACTCCGCCGACACAGGAAACCACTCACATGACACTTATCTCACTCACAATGAGCAATTTATCATAAGCAAAGTTGATTTTAGGCGTTACACTTACCCAGTAACGTAAGGAGAGAGCAGACTGTGGCCTTGATACCGATTTGCACCACTATCGATACACGAAACTATTTATCGGTGTCACTTTTTTTTAGTCTGACCAGTGGATATGCAAATAAAGGTACCGCAAATTCGCGTACATCGACCTTGTGTGCCGAGGAGCCGCCCACGGCACCTACGAATCAAAGCTAGTGTAACCGACTCATGTTAACCCATTGAGTGCGATCGACGTTAATGCGCGTCTTGTTTTTCTGAGGACGTTCATTGGCGTTTTCAGTTTCTGCGTTAAGTATGGTTGGCTGTTTAAATATTTCTTATGATTCTTTTTATTGTTTTGATATCTGTCAACGAAATTAGATGCATCCTGTGTCGTTATGTTTGTTCAAAATTATAATTTTTAACCAAATAAATTAATTTATTATAGACACCTTTTCGTTTCAAGAGTATCAAATAAAAAAAATCTCATTATTTTTTTTTAACCGGACGGGACTGATTTGTCTTTCGCTCATGACCAATTAAATAAATCATCGCAATAACACACTCGATTAAAAATAAATTAATGAATAATTAAATAAATCATCGCTAATCTATCTACCTACGGATCGCCTCGCGAAATATAAATAATTTTATAGAAGAAACTATTTTGGGCGTTTAATGCTAGCAGGTCACTGCTAAGCCTGAAGCACCAGTTCCGATCCTCAAGTCGGAAAGTAATATAAAATACTTGTAATTATATTCCAGATTCCAGGGACACCGTCAAAGTTTGGTAACGTATCTGACGTCAGTAGGGTCTCTACAAATTGCATAGAATTCAAAAAAGTGCTTTGTGAATTGTGGTTTTAGCATGTATTCGTCTCTTTTTAACCCTCAAGGGACACCGGCATGAATTTATCAAAGAACTAATACCAAAAGCCCATTATATGGACGAATAAATATAACAAAGTCATTATATTTTCGACCAGTAATGGACGGGTTAAACTAGCTCCTAGTGACCTACTGATTTCCATAACGCACGTAGGCGTTTGGATGTATCTTCATACATTTTCATCAATTAGCCATGCAGGTGACGAGGGTCGTTGACAAATGTTCACGGTTCGATGACGTGATTTGCGACAGTTTATTAATTATGAAGTCCATCTTCGAAAGCTTTCGAAGTCCTCGATTATGCTGTATATGAAAAGCTTCATTGATTAAATACATTATCAAGTTCAAGGCAGTATTCAATGACAGAATTATAGACATAAACGCAATATTTACGGCAAAATTACAAAATGTATGCAATAAATTTCATATAATTTTCGGTTACAGGTTAACTACAATTTGTGATATTTTGAAAAGTATTGTCTCAGTGTATCAATGGTGTGTATCTCACAGAAGAATTAGATTTGGGGTACTGTACTGTTTTCTTGAAATCAAATTCTTACTTCTTCATCCGTAAAGCTCCGGTAAAGGAACTATCACAGAAAAAATTCTCATAATAACAAGTTTTATTAAGAATTTATAGACAATTTTGTTTAAAAAACCTCTTGAATATAAAAATATTAATTCTATCTCTAAATCTATTTAAAAATATCGAATGATTAAATCAAATTGATAGTTTACCTCTTTGCCAGATTTTAATGAAGCAGCAGATAAGATTTGAAATCACTAATTTGGACTATATCATCCGAAAACGTGTAATTATAATATAAATCATATAAAAACAGTGCAAAATTTATTAGAAAAAAAAACAGGATTTAATGATTTGAAATAGTGTATAAAATTATTAACGGTTAATTTTTTAAAATTAATTCTAAGAACTACAGAGACGCGGATTCAGGGGAACATCACAAAATCTCTAGATTGGCATAACCAATGTTCTCAAACATGTCATTATTTCATATATTATGTAGTTCTTACCTGCTATCGCATATTTATTATTAATTTAACGAAATTTTTGTGTAACATGTAGATTTTACAGAGGAAAATATTGTTTTAAGAATATCTAAACTCTTCAACCCAATTTACATAAATATGTATGTATGTATCTTCACGCCAGGTCCCTAACGGGGTAGGCAGAGAGTGTAGAGCGCCAGATATCCCGGTTCTGACAAAACTCTCGTGCCTCGTCTACCTTCATCATTCTCTTCATACATGCACGCCGATTCCTAAGACTTTTGACCCCACCATCAGACAGAACTCGACCTATTTGGTCATGGTTTTTGGTCAAATATGTATCGAAATAAATGGAAATGTTTCAGTAATTAAAAGAGTAGAGTAGTAAGTTTTACTGATTGTAGAGTTCCATTGCAGTAGGTCGAGGGCGTAGGCACCACCGGATTATCTAATTTATTTGCCACTAAATGGTAGTGTTCTAATATGGCACTGCCTGCCACAACAATGGCACTATCGCGTTCCGGTTAGATGGTGATGTATGGCTCGTAATAACTATCAAGAGACACAACATCTAAGGTCTCAGGGGTGGCAACGCATCCGCATTTCGACCTCTGGTCTTTCTGCGGCTATAGGCTGCAGTTATCACTTAACATCAATGTGAACTGCATGCTTGTTTGCCACCTTTGTAACATAAACAAAAAAATAAAGAAGTAGAGTAGTTAAGCTTCTCACTTAAATTTTATGATAATACACAATTCCATCGGCATTTAAACGTCTTTATAAATTTTCATCAATAAGCTTCTATAATAAGCACATGCGTTGTGACGAGGGTCGCTGACAAATTTTTGAACTGAATGATTGTAAATGGAAACCTTCCGTAAAATGATGTATGACAGTTTTTTAATTACGATACCCATCTTCGCAATGCTTTAATCGCGATTGTGTTCGCGATACTCGTGCTATCACTGCGTAGCGAAAGCTTCGTTTAACTTTATCCATTGACTACGAATCAAAAGCTGAAAAAATAACATAGGAGTAATTTATTTATATATTATATATCTATATACTTATATATAGGATATAATGTTATATGAGCATATTTGGTATTATTAACTGATCTACTATTTTTGAAATGTGATATCTCGAAAAAAAAAATTCGCTTGCACTCACAGAAAAGTATGAAATGATATGTTTTATCTCACAGAAAACATATGTACACTTCGTGTATTTTTGAAAATGTTATATATTTTTATTTTATAAATTGATAATCGTTTTATTTATAGCATCACAGCAAAATAAAAATCATTTTTAATAAGGATTGAAGAACTGCTAGTAACCTACAGATTTTCATTAAAAAATTCAAAAATTCAAAAAATTTAAATCATTTATTTCAAATTGGTCTACAGAGACACCTTTGCATTGTCGGGTTATAAGCTACCTAGAGAGAATGACTTATAATAATAATCCAATAGGTATTAATAAATACCAACTTAATAATAATATTTAACCGATACGTGAATCATCAAATATTTCAATTCCTTCATAGAAGAAAAAGAAAAATCTGTTCGTCATAATCATAGTCATTCACTTAGCAGAGTTCCAAGTGTACTGAGAAGAACTGAACCGACTCAACCACCAAACCCCAACAAACTCAGCGTGATGCTCTTTTGTCAAAACCTTAGATTTACGCGCACGTAAGCGTATGGACATCTTCATACATTTTCATCAATTAGCCGCGCAGGTGATGAGGGTCGTTGACAAACGTTCACGGTTCCATAACGTGATGGATGATATATGACAGTTTATTCATTCCGATGCCTATCTTCGCAACGCCTTTTGCGATTGCCATGACATAGACCGGGTGGCGAACACTTGATTGATTGCCTATCAAATCAGGTTTTATTGCTCGCTACTTTTGGACTATTATATCGATAAAAATGAAGCATATAATTTGATCGATACTTTTTTAATTACTAAGTAAATCCTTTCTACAGTTTTTACGACATAATTAAGACGCTTTGTCATTTATGAGATTAGAGGTAGGTTAGATTTGATGTAGGTTGTCACTTAATGAAATTAAAAAAAAAACATCTATTAACTCCTAGTGACCTACACAGTTCCATAGCGCACGTAGGCGTATGGATGTCTTCATACATTTTCATCAATTAGACACGCAGGTAACGAGGGTCGTTGACAAATGCTCACGGTGCCATAACGTGATTTAAGACAGTTTACTAATTCCAATGCCTATTTTATTGATTGCCTATCATATCAAGTTTAAAAAGTTTTATAGAAAAAAAACATACCTAGGTTAATTTCCTGCTGGACTTGAACCCGGACTTCGTTAGCAGTTAGAGCGACTGCGCCAGTGAATCCTGGTTCAAGTCCCGCCCGAAGTCCATTTTTTCGTTTTCATTTATAAAATCTTTAATTTGTTTTTAACAAATAGGTTTTATCAGGTTCAATTTTATGATCTCAACTTTTACAACCAATACCAATATGTAAAATTTTATTTCAAAACATTACTGTAGTTTAACAAAACAATAATTTAAAATGTCAAAGGAATTAATTCAGAAAGTGTTAAGACGAGTTACAATCGCTTATGAAATAATTTGCGACATATGCAGTTTTCTTTTACTCGCCATTCTTCAAGAACCGCGTGGTGCAAAGCTGAGGAAATTCCGCGGATTTATGTCCTAATCCCAAATCATTAGTTATTATTAAAACATACAATATATACCTTTATTTATCAATAACTCATTGAGATATAGTAAAAGCTCCCGACGCCTGAGTAAAACATTTGATAAAGGTAAGCGTGATGTGTCCGATTATGGCACGCTCTGTGTTTTTAAACATTACAATAACAATAAATTATGTAATACATAGTATTTTATTCTAAAACAATTGTACGTATTTTACACATACAGTCAATTTCATAACCATTTATTGAATAATACTAATAAAACTATCAACTGCACATTTCGGATTTTTGCGCAAATTATTTAAGCAAGTTTGTATGTAAATTTTTGCATAGAAGTGAAAATTGTTGGTGAATTTAAATGCATTACTTGCCTATATTTGCTCATATGTTTATTGGAGTGCCACTAAATTTGTAAGATGGTTTGTGTGAATTTCGCAATGAGATATGATTCAGAAGAGAAAACTTTTTATTGATACAAAGTCTTGTCTGTCTATTATAACGTCTGGTATTGACTACTAGATTGAACTTTAGTAGGAATGCCCCTACTGTTGTTAGGAAAAAACATTTTTATTCCAGATAAAAATAATTTGAATATCAGAAAATATTCTTTAGAATCAATAGATAATATTATTACGCTGTTTTACCTTGTGCCTCTTTTATTTTTTTTTCTGTATAATTCAATGTATGGACATATTCATGATTCTTTGTATCAAGCTTTTTTTATCTTCGCACAATTTTTTTTCTGTTTGATCGGATTAAAATAATAATGCATACTCTTTATTGTAATAAAACCATTTTTATGGATTTATCTCGCGTATATTAAACTAAATGATTTTTAAAATCTGAGATTATTGATAATAGACCAATCAAAGTTTTGTGCCAACTGACTTTGTATAATTTAAACAATACGATATCCTAGGGCAGCAACTAGATTAATTTTATTCTGGGTCATATTGACCCAGGAACCTAGGAACTCAGGTAGTAGGCAGTAGTGGTCTAATATCAGCCAATGAGGCAGTTTAAATTAAACCTGACATGCGACATCAGGATTTCTCAAATCAAAAATTCTACATACACACTCATAAATCTTGAAATACCTGTACTTAAATATTTATTACTGCTTAAAACATGCGAGTAATTTTACATCATTAAAATTAGATCTAAATTCTTGCATACCTAATGATAAAAATACTTGACTGTATATTCCGTACGCCAGAAAAAACGAGCAATCATTTTTCTATTCTAGGTTGATAAAATGAACAGATATTAATTTTAATATCCTATATAAATAAGAAAAGTCGAAGCAGTTCAGTAGGGACCTTTTGCTCATTCAGTTATAAAAAATTTTCTTCACACCGGTCTGTCTATACTAAAGAGCTGTTAAAAATTATAACAATTAAAAATGACATAACATATTAAAAATACAATTAACTTAAAAAAATAATACCATTGCGTTATTGATACCTGTATGTCCTGCAAAATGGATGCGTGTCTGTAAGTTTGTAGAATAAAAATATAGGTAGTTTGATGACTTTTCTTCCATACTCACTATTTATTAATTTAACTAGACAGACGAAATAGGAAAATACAAATTGGTATTCAATGAGTTCTCAGATATAAATTAGAGCTAAATGATAAAGCGTCGCCTTTAACCTACTTCCTTAAAAATTATAGGTATAGAAATAGTAGAGAATATTGTCAAATAAAAAAACAATTAACAAGATTATATGCGTTCAATGTCCTTAACACATGTGAATCGTGTTTTTATAATATTAATATATAAAAGAGTGATCTAATACAATGATTCATTATTATGTTAATATTGTTTTTATGCAACGTTATATTTGAGTGATAAATCAATCACTATATTAAATCCAGAGCAAAGTTCTTCTGATTTTATTGACCCATTTATTTGGTGCAGTTTTTCAATCAGATTTCAATAATTTGTAGATGTTTAAAAGTATTCACTTACCTTCAGTGTGAACTGTGTGTATATTTATTTTTTACTAGCTGTGCCCGCGACTTCGTCCACGTGAGAAAAAATATGATTGTTCAGTATCTACCCGGACGAAGTCGTGAGCGCAGCTAGTATAAAAGTAGCCTTAGTTACTCCTTATTACATCAGCTACCTACCCGTGGAAGTCCCGTCAAAGTAGGATACACTCCAATTCTACTTATTTGTATGTAGGTATGTTTGTATATATGGAGATAAAAGTAGCCTAAGTTACTCCTTATCACATCAGCTATCTGCCAGTGAGAGTCCCGTCAAAATCGGTCCAGCCGTTCCCAAGATTAGCCCCGCCAAACAGACGGACAGACAGACAGACAAAAATTGTAAAAAAAGTTGTTTTGGTATATGTACTGTGTATACATACTCGTACATAGAAAGCGGTTATTTTAATATTACAAACAGACACTCCAATTTTATTTATTTGTATAGATATAGATTTATATAGACAAAAAAACTACTTACCTCTTTTACTTATATATCTTAAAAATATATTAAGAAAACATATCACTATAACAAACATCGCTGCATCACCTTTATCTATTATATAAAAATCAATTGCTGTTCGTTAGTCTCGCTAAAACTTGAGAACGGCTATACCGATTTGGGTAATTTTGGTATTGAATTATTTTTGAAAGTCCAGGGAAGGTTTAAAAGGTAAGAAAATATGAAGAAATTGAAGGGGAATAGTAAAAACTACAACTTAATTTTTCCATACAAATACGTATATTATATCAAACCATATATATTTTATTCTGACATTCTGAGGCAATACGAAGTTTGCCGGGTCATCTAGTTTTTAATAAAAATCCTAGCATAGAGACTAATACATATCATAACATTTAGTGATAATACAGGTTTTTTGTATGAAAAGAAATCAATTATTTATATCGAACGACGTATCGTAAATATTGTAAATAAATGTGTATTGTTTTACCAAATGGAATCAGCTTGGGTTTGAAAATATTCAGTGGGCCACAAAGGGGCCGCGTGAACATTACCGGGCCACAGCAGAACAATGTTTGGGGAACACTGCTATACGATAGTCAGATTTAGTATATCTACTTACTATATTACTAATACTTGTAGATTACAAAAATGTTATAAATGAATAATATATATTTTTTTTAAATTAAGGAAAAAATTGACTTTAGGCGGGACTTGAAACCTACTTGGCAGTTTACCCTACCCTCAGTTAAGAAAGCGACTTGATTAGAGATCCCAGTGTCCGCAGGTTCAAACCCCAAGCCTGAAATAAAATTTTTCTTCAAAAATATAATATTTCACACGCGTATGTTATTGCAAAAAAAATCCAATAAAATTAAACAATAAATGGTAATAGTTCGTTATATTTAACGGCTGTTTTGTTGGCAAAACATGATAAGTATTATTTACATTTTCGCATACTAAACGGTAGTTTTTGTTGTAGAGTTACGATGTGAAAAAAAAAACTTAGTGATCACCAGCCCACGATTATGCACTAAAATGGGCATAGACGGCGCGAAACATTTGTTTATATTATTATTTTATGCTTAAATTATACAATATCTGAAAGCTTATGCTAATTATAATAATTTATTTATTAAATCATCAATATTAATAGTTTTCTATTAGAAACGCAAGGAAAGCATGTTAGTAATAAAATATAGTGAACTTTACTTTGAATTTCAGACTTTATTTATGTCTTGTTACATTTATGGTGATCTATATTTGGATAACAACATCATTATTTATATAATTTGTCTTGTTAAATAAGAAATTGACATTTAATGGTGTTATAAGTTATTTTTAAAAGGTTTTTAAATGTTAATAGGAAATTTCTATGTTAAATACTTGATTTGACCATAATTTCGTTTTTGCCCTACGTTTTATTGGAATATAAAGTTATCAAATTTCCTTTTCCAGCAAATGCCTAATCCGTAAAAGCTGTGCTGCTCTGTGTAATAACGCGACATTGTATTAACTATTTATCATTAGACACTGAAGGAATCTTCGCAGAAACAACACAACAACAAGTCAAAAACATGAGATACTTATTATCCCACTCAGATGTTCCTTGGGGAATTATTAAATAAATCTTCACATTGACAAAAAGCTGCCGATTACAATTGCTGCTGCATGCGAACGACCGCGACAACTCGAAGACAGATGACATCTGATGTCATGATTGATGTTTATCAACAATTTGGACTTACCTGTAAATCACTACTGCTTATTAATTACTCTTTAAATGTCTCAATAGTTCCGGTATTTATACCTGAAGCAGAGAATATGTAATAATACTGCGCCTGAAGTCCACGCGGACGAAGTTGCGGGTAAAAGCTATTTCAAAATAATTTGAACTGTTCATTGTCAATTGCAGCATTAGAGTTGCGTGAATCAGATGATATGAAATGATGGAATTTTTTAGAATGTCCAAAAATCTAACGAAGAAGAAGAAATAATAATTTGTAGCGCGGCAACCGGCACTATGGTGATCAGTTGCTAACGCGTTACTAACCAGTTGGTGATCAGTCTCGTCATGTGTGAACCTAACATTTATTTATGTGAATGTAGGTATGTAACTCGTCAGTAATTGAGTTAGTTTGTAACTAGTTATTAAAGTAGCTCGTTTTGCAAAGCGACTTAAGATCAATGTAAACTGGTAAGTTTCAAAACTTAAGATACTAATTTCATGGGTTATCTAAACAGGGAAACATTTATTTAATGGTGACTGAGCTCCAGTGACGGAGCTCGCGGGCGTAGGACGCTTAATGACAGTATTATGTAATACGCTATCATTTTCCGGTCAGGTGGTAACGTTATTTCCGGCACAGAGACATAATATCTTAGGCATCAAGAGTGGCAATGCATCTACAATGAAATCTCTGGTTTCATATAAATATTTACATGCTACAGCACTACTTACCATGAATGTAAACTGTATGCTTGTTTTCCACTTGAAAACAACAAAAATATTATTTCTCGTAATAAAGATTTCTCTAATAACTCGACCACAATTTAACAATATATGATCTCAGTAACGGAGTACGGCTATCGCTGGCCGATCCGCCTACCGCCTACGTGGTCGGACCACAACACAATGCGTCTAGACTCCATTATCTATGTAGATCTTACTCCCATACTGTTTTGCCACACTGACATGGATTAGAAAACAATAACTGTGACTAAATTTAAAACAGCCGAAATTATAATATGATTCGAAAAGTTTCGTGCTTTTCTTCTGCCTACTAAATTAAATAATAGTTTATCTTTTGTAGGAAGAGTGGAAAAAGAGTAATATTAATTTTTATGGAAATATTTTGTATTGTTGATTTTTTGTAAATCTTGAAAATGCACAGCTACGTGATTCAAAATCGTAAATAAATATACATATACATGCATACACTATAGAACCTAAATAAAGCCAAGAATATTTTTATACCACCAATCACGAACATTGTTTCGTAAGGTCATGGTTAAATATGAAAACGCATGACTTTATGATACGAAACAGTTAGGGTTGCTACTTTTGGAGAAGAGCAAATAAAATTGACCAAAATTGAACCAATTTTGATAAAAATATACATTTCATGTGAACTTGCATGTACACATAGCGAATATACTGTGCAAATCATTGCAATAAATTTCTTATTCCTCACGTTCCGGTGATTCACCCACTCCTGGTTGCTAGAGCAGATTAAATAAAATAAAACAATAAAATATATTCTCCAAGAATTAATTTCTAAGAAAAAAAGAAGATTGAGTCCTGTTAGACTTTATTTGATTTGTATTTTGGTTGTTAGAAAGTATTTACTTTACGTGTCGCTTATAAGAGGTATCACTTATTAGAGATATTGTTTTCTACGATGATGGTGAGTGTTCCGCTGAACTTATTATTATTATTTCTTAATTCAGACTGGACATGTAAATTCTTAATGGCGCGTTAATTTTTATTCAGAACGTGAAAATTTCTGACTGAAACCGTTTCCTCTGAAATATTCTATCGGCGCTACAATATGTAGTTCTTCTATATCGACATCAAAAAAGTCTTTCAGAGCTGGCAGCACATTGTTAAATCTAGTGGTATTGCAGATATCTATAAGCGATGGTTACTGCCTTACGTAAGATGGCCCGTCTAGTTGTATCAATGTATTTTACTTTTTTTTGTGAAAATAATATTATTATTTTTATTACATTTCCGACAAATTGACAACCCTAGCAGCTAGTGTTGAACGCGTAGGTCGCATCACGCGCAAGGCTGCACAGTCGAGTGGTTTAAGACCATTGAACCACAAAATAGTAGCTGACATGTTTGCCACGCCGTGATAAAACACCATTGACTAGATATTAAGCTTTAACATGAACCTGCCTGTCTTAATATTACTGGTGGTAGAGCTCTATTGACAGAGCTCTAACAGCACAACATTATCTCATCCGGCGGGTTAGGAACGGAGCCGGAATTTCAGGCCTAAGGTGTTATGCCTCTGTGCCGGAAATTACAGGGCCGTACATTACCACCTGACCGGAACACGATAGTGGTGAACACTACCATTTAGCGGCAAGTATATTAGGTAATGCGGTGGTGCCTACGCCCGCGAGCTCCGTCACTGGAGCTCTACCTCCAGTAAATTGAATATGGTAGATGAATAATATATATATATTTTAATTCAAACGTATAAATATATATTAAAATAAAAATATATAAATAGGAATATCAGATATGTGCAGATAAAAAATAGTTAGCATTACTGGCCATGATCTACGAAGACGATTTAAGCAAATGAAGACGAATCTTGGTCTTGAAAGCAACTTTACTCTGAGTTTGCCTTATGTCAGCGGGAAGCGTGTTCCACAGTTTTATAGCCGTGACAGCAAAGGAGTTAGACATAAAACCAGTGCGGTGAAGAGGGATATCAAGAGTAAGGTTTTCCGAAGAACGAAGATTAAGTGAGTGCGAATCACCCAGAAACTTAAATTTATGCTTAAGATATTTAGGAGAACATGGATCGTTCAGGATAGTGAAAAGTTGGCAGAGGATCCGTGCGGACCGTCTCTGGCGGATGGGAAGCCATTTAAGCTTGGAACGGTAATGAGAGATATGGTCAAACTTACGAAGACCAAATATAAAACGAATGCAGTTGTTGAGAATCCGATCCAATTTGTTTAGTTGTTCTTGCGTAATATCAGTGTAGCACTAAATTAATGTTATCCCTCTATTTAAGAACTTACCTACATCAAAACGCACATATTTGTATATCATTAAACAGTAGATGGAAACGGTTTCGAATTTAAATTATAAGTATCGAACATCGAAGTATGTTATTAGTAGAATTTCCAATGTATCAGATAAGAATAAATTGCACGTTAAAATAAATCGTTGCACATCATTGAAAAACAATATTGCGATTAAATTCTTGATTTTATTAATATTTACATTTTTGGTATGAAATATCTTCAAAATTCTGAAAATAGGAAGATAACTTGTCCAACTCTATTAAACGCTGGCTATTGCAACAGGGACGGATGTTTGCTATATCTAAAAAAAAGTATAATTAAAAACCAATATATTTATCGATGGTTTTTTTTTTGTGTCAGAGAAATAATGACCGTTAGGTTTTTTTTTTCGTATATTGTTTTACCTTAATTAATTCGACTAATTAAATGTGAGTCAAAGGAGAATGATACTGTTCCATACATTTCTAAGCCCAGGTGTTAACACTATACAAATTATGTCATTTTCAAATGACTATAAAATAAATAATTTGGGATTCGGACATTTTTTTAATTGCCTGTAATTGAAGTATATATGATCAAGTAAAAGTTGGGTTAGATTGCTAATTGTTAACTATACCACAATGTAAATTTTGTATCTATACTGTGACTATACATTACATCATGTACTGTATAATGGGTTAACCAGTAACCATTTTGCAGATCCAAAATTACCCGCCTCCTTTAATTACTGACAACCCTTGTTCCGAATTCTTCTAGCATTTGTCCTCTAACAAAGTATAAAGCGTTTCTTTAATCATACTCAGGTAAACAATGGGTCAAATCGCCAAACACTTATGATTGTTTATTTGTCCAACTCTATTAGACGCTGGCTATTGCACCTGGACCGGATGTTTGCTATCTCGATGTTAGTTATATTCGCATTACAAAGTAACTGTTATGGATTTCATAAAAATATTGTCGAAGTTAGCTATTGATGAAACGGTCTGAATGAGAACGGGAAATGACGAATCTTTTTCTTAATGTTTACTTCCGTTTTTTGTTTATCTATAAGATAATCACAGAATAGATTCCGTGGAGATAATAATAAATATACAGGTTATTCGTCAACTGGACACAAGTGTGTCCAGTATATATTATTCGAGTATTTTTAATCATCAAACTAACGCGTAAGATGGTGCTAGCAAAAGTTCATATATTACTATTTGTTATTCTATGATACTAGCGCCCTGCACCGGCTTCGCACGGGTGCGAATTAAGGTACTTACATTATATGCCAACTATAAATTGAGACTTACGCTATGCTATCTGGTAAGTTAGATCAAACTGCACGCGGTGTGCAAGTTTGATTAAAATCGGTTAATTAGTTTAGGAGTCCATCGCGGACAAACACTGTGATACGAAATATATATGTTATTTTAAAATTGTAAAAGACCAAACTACGATAAATCCTAAGATTTTCAAGTAAAACTTAAGATTTATCAAGTCTCATTGCTAAAAATCCGACGAGTTCTGTGATTACCACTAACTTCTAAATTTTACCGCGAATCATTTTGTTAATTTAAAGAGTCACCTCAACGGCAAGGTAAGACATTGTCAAATCTTTCTTTATTGAGTGTGATTATTATTGATGACATATTTAATTTCATAGTCCTAATAGTCCCAGTTCAAAGACAACTATAGACGCCTTACTTCTGTGATGATTTAAAATTTGTGGGACTTTGACGGTTTTGTTAATAAAACCAAACTTGCGAAATATTAAAAAAGTCTATATGGAGTTTTCCCATCAGACAAGGAAAGACAAACCTATGTTGTTCAGTTATTTTTCAGATAAAACAATCTATTTGTGTTAGAACAATTACTAAACTACCATAACAAAAACAATAGTGTAAATAAGTTTAATAAGAACACTTAGTAAAGTCGGTAAATCAAAATAATTTAACTAAATTTGTTTAATCCCCTGGCCGTAAGCGTTACTTTCTCGAATGGTAGGAAAACGATCGAAGTTACATCTTACTGCATGATTGCAAATGGCTACAAATTATTAGTTATATCATCAGTCTCGCTACTTATAAGTAGAGTCTTAATTTAGAAACTCAATCTATACTAATATCATAAAGCTGAAGAGTTTGTTTGTTTGTTTGAACGCGCTTATCTCAGGAACTACTTTTCCGTTTTGAAAAGTTTTTTCAGTGTTACAAAGCCCATTGATGGCTATATCACGCTATGACTAATAGGAACGGAGCAACGCGGGCGACGCCGGGGCGGGCCGCTAGTATTGATTAATTTTCAACAATGTGTAATCGTAGCAAATATGTCATCGTAGCAGGACAGTGCCGCTTCACCGAGGTCCCAGGTGACGAAGATTAAGGGCTATCAGCATTCTTAAACACTATATACCTCACGAACGAACAAGAATACCTCATCATAGGGCTAACCTTATGTAAGAGGTAGGTGGGGTAGGTAGGAGGGGTAAGAGGTAGCTCCAATATGAAAAATACAAAGTACTCAAAATTGAGAAATAAATGAATTTATATGCAATAATACATACAAATAAATGCGTCTTTACGTGACGCCTCCATCGTCCACAAGTGGAAAAAAATTCTGGAAGAATGAACTGGAAGATAATTATTTCGCTGATGCAGTCAGGCAGCCAAACAATGGCAGCGAAATAAAAGCATCCAATGGGGCCGTGGTAAGTGAAATAACGCAAGCTGGGCAGCAGCGTCTTGAGATAAAACTACCGCCACTGCGATCGCTAATCCGTATACCGAGAGTGGTGATTATGGCATATCCCCTTTATGGACTTTGGTCCAACAGTAAACATTTTTCGGCTGATATGAATACATACAAAGTAAGTCAGTTTACTTAACTTGCTATCGCTTTTTGACAACTAAATTAACTGACCAAATGAATCAAAAGAAGATGAAAAAGAATAAAAATTACGGTTAGTGCCAGCAAAGCCGCTGTAGGTAAACCTGAATCACAATATGAATCAAAGTTGATATAAATCGTAGTAAGAGCTGGACCCGAACAAAAAATGCCTGTAATATATCTATATATATAAAAATCTATTGCTGTTCGTTAGTCTCGCTAATACTCGATGAATATGGTTTTGAATGATTTTTGGAAGTCCATGGAAGGTTTAAAAGGTATGAAAATTTGAAGAAATTGAAGAGATGTAGTAAAAACCACAAATTCATTTTCCCATACAAATAGTCCGTAGGTATCTATCTAACCTTTGACACATTATTTCATTCTGTGGCAATACGAAGTTTGCCGGGTCAGCTAATTAGAGATAGATTTTTAATTATGTACGTACATTCATGCCTAAGTCCCATATAGGGGAGGGGGGCAGAGAGTGTGAAGCGCCAAATACACGACGTGTTAAATAATAGGTTGGGGAAAAAGTCTTTTCGCACTATAGTATGTATGAACTTGTAATAAAATCTCCTTGGCTGGCTGTAGTATTTGTATCTGGCTGGTTTTGGTATCATTGAAAGTTAAAATTTTAAAGAACATAATTCCAAATTCAAATTAGGCAAATGTGTGATTTTTATTTGTTTTTCGTACTGTCAAGATGAGTGAATCTAATGAAGAAATTCGATACATTTTTAAATTTTACTACAAAAAAGGTAAAAATGCAACGCAAGCCGCAAAAAAAATTTGCAATGTTTATGGACCTAGTGCAGTGTCTGTGTTTTTGCTCAAATTTGGTTTAAGCGTTTTCAATCCGGAAATTTTGATGTCAAAGATGCACCTCGCTCTGGTCGCCCTATTACGGATAAAATGGATGACATTTTTGAAAAAGTGGAGCAAGATCGACATTTCTGTAGTTACGACGTAGCTGAAGAACTGAGAATTAATCACAATACAGTTTTGGCGCATTTGAAAAAAACATCACGAGAGTTTGTCGCGGTATTTTGATGAGAAGTCCCAAAATTTTTATAGCAATGGGATCATGTCCCTACCTACAAGATGGCAAAAGGTTATCGAACAAAATGGTACATACATACTTTAGTTAAATTTAAATAAAGTATATTAAAAAATGTTTTGAATTATCTTAAAAAATGCGAAGAAACTTTTTCCCCAACCTTATATATGCCAGCCGTTACACACCATCCTTATCTTTTAAATGATTAATTCATTAATAAACTTACATAATTATCTAACATCATTGACTGCTACAGTGTACAGGGGATTAACAGTTTTACAATCAAATACAAGACGTCATCAATGTAATGTTTTATATCGCGCTTATAAAAATAATTTTGTGAATTAGACGATAGTGTTTTCCGTGTTTAATTCAATGCACGCACAAGCGACTACTGGTGGTAGAACTTCAGTGGCGGAGCTCGCGGGCGTAGGCACCACCGCATTACCTAATATACTTGCCGCTAAATGGTAGTGTTCAGCACTATCGTGTTCCGGTCAGGTGGTAATGTACGGTCCTGTAATTTCCGGCACAGAGGCATAACACCTTACGCCTCAGGAGTGGTAACGCATCTGCATTTTGACCTTGGTCTTCATGTGGGTGTCTATAGGCTGCAGTCATCACTTAACATCAATGTGAACTGCATGCTTGTGTGCCAAGCCGATTACATAAAAAAAAGCAGTGTGCAGCACATGAGCTTATTAAATATAAGGTAATCATTGTATAAAAACGCTTATTATTTCTGTATTTAGAGCATGGGTATCATCTCTATTTCTATATTCTAAATTTTCTAAAACATTTTGCAAATAATGAATACAAAATAACTGTAGAAACTCAAATGTGTTTTATTAAATATTTCTATTATCCCTTTTTAAACAAAATATATTAATAAATTTTTTTTAAAAAGAAATTATGTAATGAACAGATTCATTACATAATTTCTAATTATAAATGCCAGTTTCAAATTCTGAGGGTAGTGTCAAAAGTCTTAGGAATCGGCGTGCATGCATGAAGAGAATGATAAATGTAGAACACCTTCTACATTCATCATTCTCTTCATGCATGGTGCATGGTGCATCATTCTCTGCTTCACGGGAGGTGTGTCAGGACTGGGATCTCTGGCGCTTAACACTCTTTCCCTACTCCGTAAGACCTGGCTTGAAGATATTTACATATTTTCAAATTGTACTCGTATTAAGTTTTTATTAAATCTATTTGGCAAAAAAACGCAAATAAAGAAATACCGATCTTTACTCAAAAAAAAATTTTATCGGTTCTTAAAAAACCATTACTGTGTTCGTAATGCAGCAATTAGAATTAAGGTTTTCAATAAAACTTCATATAACGTTGGAATGCGTAATAGTATTCTAGCCTCACCATTGTCTGTAGAAGCAAAAGCCTTGTATAAAATTTGTGAAGTTTATTTAATTAATTGTAATTTTCTTACAGGAGCGGCATATTCGCTCAGCGATTAAACTCAAAAAACCATTAAAGGGATTATGCCCAAACAAATATTTACAAATAATAACATAATAATAATAATGGCAACCCATTATACGTCCCACTGCTGGGCACGAGTCTCTCCCCTTTTTGGGGGGAGGCCTGGAGCTTACTCCACCACGCTGATCCAATGCGAATTGGTGGAGGTGGGTGGGTTAGTGGCCAACCCGCTGTCAGATGTTTTCAAACCGCCCATAAGGCCTCCGACAAGGTTTAACGACTGCTATCTATCGATAGCAAACGGGACCGACCCCTTAACGTGCCCTCCGAAGCACGGAAACGCGCATTTAATTTGCCACTAGCGGTCACCCATCACACTACCCGACCGCGCCCGTAGTGCTTAACCGAGCAGATCGCTTACGATCTACACCAGCTGCTGGGCCATGCGCGCTTCTTAGATTTTATATTATATTTACAAATACCTACAGCTAATTGAGAACCTCCTCATATATTTTTAATTAATGAAAACAACACCATAATTATAAAAGTGATTTATTTTGTCTGAATAAAATTAACTTACACGTTACCTGTAGTTAATATTTCCAAAAGTTGCGATGATCCACGTCATAACCAAAAAATCGCGCAATAATTACTAAAACCGAAAGAGTCATTCTAGAAACTAAAATTAGAGAAAAGACAAAGGCATTAAAAAGTTAATCGCAGATATCAACTAAAACAGGTTGCAACAATTACATGATCATGATATTCAAACAAAGCGAATGAAAATCTAAGAATCTGATTACAATAGCGATGCTGTGAAGGTGATGGAATTTAAGTAAGCGAGCAATTTTGCGTAACAACTGGAAACAGGAAATACAGGATGGGCAAGTGCGGTATAAAACGATGGTCGAGAATCATTAGTCGCGAGAAATTAGTCTTTTTTTCTCTTGATACATCAGCTCTTGTTTTATGTAACATCGAACCGTTTGCACTTGTTGTCGTATTAAATAATGTTGCGATCCACCAAAATTTAATTAATTGTTGATTGGGAATGTTAACGATCTGGTCATGATAAAAATCCTTTTTTGTGATTATCTAATGGATTGCTTTCTTAGCTTCACGCACGGAATTCGTGAGAGGAAAATATTCCCCAATTAGTTGTTGTTCATGGGAAATATGAAGTACTAGCGACCCGCCCCGGCTTCGCGCGGTGCGATGTTGCCTACCCTCTCCTATTCGTCTTAGCGTGATGATTATACATAGATATAGCCTAAAGTATTCCTCGATATCTTTTATAGTTTAGGCAGCGTACGCAAAATAAGTAACTTTTCTGGTTGATTTTTTACACCTTGTGTCTGAAAAACCCAAATATCTTACGGAATCTTATTTTTCCAAAATAAAATATAGCCTACGTTACCCGTAGATAATGTAGCTTTCGAATAGTGACGATATCTTTTATAGTTTAGGCAGCGTACGCAAAATAAGTAACTTTTCTGGTTGATTTTTTACACCTTGTGTCTGAAAAACCCAAATATCTTACGGAACCCTATTTTTTCCTAAATAAAATATAGCCTACGTTACCCGTGGATAATGTAGTTTTCGAATAGTGAAAGAATTTTTAGTCCAGTAGTTATTGAGCCTATTCATTACAAACAAACAAACAAACAAAAAAATATTACCTCTCTATAATATTAGTTTAGATAGGATGCGACAATGCGTTTTAAAGCCATGATCAAAAATCATTAATTACGAAAAATCTTTTTTTTTCTTCTCGGTACATCAGTTCTTGTTTTTTATGTAACATCAGAACGTTGCACTCGTTGTCGTATTAAATAATTTTACGATCAACCAAAATTTAATTAGTTCTTGACTGGGAATGTTAAAAATCTGGCTATGATCAGAATCCTTTTTTTGTGATTATCCCATTAGGGGGATATGCCATAATCGCCACGCTTGGCATGCAACTTGGCGATTGCAGCGGCGCCGGCGCAGGCGATAGTTTTATCGCAGAACGCTGCTGCCTATCTTGCGTTATTGCACTTACTAGGCAAATGCGCTATGACGATCGAGATAAATTCACTAGTCGCTAGAAATCATTATTTTCATCTATGTTAACATCAACTCTTGTTTCTTATTAAATACTGAGCTGTTTGCACTTATTACCGTTTCTAATAATTTTACGACCTACGCAAGTAAATTTATTGTTAATTAAATTTCGAATTCTAGCGAACTGGATTCTATTTTTTTTTGTGTGTTTAACTAATGGTACACTTCGAACGTAGTGCTGCTCTCACATTTGTGAGAGATACAGGATACAGGAAATCCAGGAATAGGAAGTTGGGTATAAAACGATGTACGAGAAATAATAAGTCGGAAGAAATTCCTTATCTACTGTTTTTTCTCTCGATATCAATACTTATATTTTATGTTCCAAACATTTTAAAGTTACTTGAATTTGGACTGTAAATATTCTACTACCTTAAGTACTAGTATATAGACTTAAATATATCAATATTGTTGAAGATTTACGGAGGTACTCCGTGTATTCGATATTGAATGACTGTCTAATAAAATGAACTTTTATCAAATGATAAGACATTCTAAACTTATATTTTATTTTTTATTTATTCATTGCAATGTCACCATTAGTACAGTTATTTACTTTTTATATCAGTAAGTATAATCTAGGTCTTAAAAATTAATAGTGACACCCCGTTGGGGCGTAGCAAATAGACTAGAGGGCTATGCTTAAAATCATAGCCCTCTGCTCCTTATTATATACAACACTAAGATACAAAAAGACATCAAAAAACTTATACATTATAATTTACAATATAAAAGATTAACATAGAATATTTGATACATATTTTTATGTCATGAAGTCATAAACAAGCATACAGTTCACATTGATGGTAAATGAATACTGTAGCCTATAAACATCTGCATAAATCCAGAGATTTGAATGCAGCTGCGTTGCCACTCCAGAGGTCTAAGTTGTTGTAGGTACCGCTAGTCTGTGCCGGAAATTAGGTATATATGTACTTACTGAAACACTTGTTATATATACTAATATACGAATCTGAATATGCATGATATTATATATATGATATATAGAATATTAAAAAAATACGCTTACACTCTCAACCCCACAGTAGGTATAAACCTGTGTCGTGGGTGCCGTTGTATACATACAACACATACATAAACACCCAAACCCGAAACAAATATCTGTAGGCCATACAAATATTTGTCCCGGTGCGGGGATCGAACCTGCCACCCTTCGAATCAAACGGTCATCTCACACCGCTGGACTAACCGGGTCGTCAAATATGTAAATAAAAAAAACAGTAATTTTGATAAATAATAATGGGCCGTACCAACCTTACTGAAACTCGAATCCTATGGCAATATAATTGCTCTTATAATAAATAATAATAATGGCAACCCATTATACGTCCCACTGCTGGGCACGAGTCTCTCCCCTTTTTGGGGGGAGGCCTGGAGCTTACTCCACCACGCTGCTCCAATGCGGATTGGTGGAGGTGGGTGGGTTAGTGGCCAACCCACTGTCGGATGTTTTCAAACCCATAAGGCCTCCGAAAAGGTTTAACGACTGCTATCCATCGATAGCAACCGGGACCGACGGCTTAACGTGCCCTCCGAAGCACGGAAACGCGCATTTAATTTGCCACTAGCGGTCACCCATCACACTACCCGACCGCGCCCGTAGTGCTTAACCGAGCAGATCGCTTACGATCTACACCAGCCGCTGGGCCATGCGCGCTTCAATAATTGCTCTTACTTAAAGTAAAATATCACAGCATCAAACTGTAATCAAAACCAAAATAGAGCGGTAATATTTATCACTATAAGAACCCGAGAAATATTAAGCAACCTGTCGTATGAACCATATCATTAAATGTATTACTAATAATAAACACACGTATGTATGTGGGTGACAGTTAATGATCTCTGATTACTTTTCCTCTTACAATTTACGACCCATGAATAAGACATACCAGAAAAAATGGTAAGATCCATAAATGAGCATATAACTGTTTTTCTACGCCAAAAATATAAGGAAAATTATTATAAATACATTACACATGATCTCTGCCTTCACCCGCAATGGAATTGGCGTGAAAATAGATACTCAAACCATGACTAACATTTTGACCAAATAAGTCAGATATTATACGAAGTCAAAGAAAAGAATGATAGGAAGGTACACACAAGGCGGGCGTTGGCATTGCCTGAGACTTGGGCCATTTTTTGTATATTAAGCTCCTTCCATGTAATTTTCGCGGATATTTAATTTGGGTTATTGTACTCGTAAAGTATTTGAGTAGATGGGTCCTGGGTTCAATTTTCGGGTAGAAGGCTTATCAGAAATAATGGTGTTAAGTCCTTTATCTCTGGTTCTGTTGGGAATTTTCCATATTCTGGTAATTTCCCAGTACAAGGTACTAGGAAGTTTGGTAATGTGCCCGGAGATGTCAACAGGCTCGCGACCTGTTACATGAGTCAAAACGTAACCGGCGAAACGTGGGTGTTTGCATGAAGTTTGAGAGAGAGAGAGTTGGAAGAGAGGACTCGAGGGCGTAGGCAACACCGCATTACCTAATCTATCTGCCGCCAGATGGTTGTGTTCAGCACTGTCGTATTCCGGTAAGATGGTAATGTATGGCCTCATAATAACTTCTCAGAGACATAACAACTAAAATCTCAAGGGTGGCAGGGCATTGGCATTTTGCATGCTGCAGTGATCATTTAACGTCCATGTGAACAGCATGCTTTAGAAATTTGAGAAAAGATGGAAAAAGAAATTGACTTCGGGCAGGAAATTTTTCTTTCCGTTTTTTCATTAATTTCTAAAGTTTACTCGCATGTATTATTGCGAAAAATTGATATTACAACTGCATGCTTAATCGTCAACTGCGTTACATAAACAACAACAAAAACTTAAGAGACTTTAGTACGGCAATGGATGATGATGAAATGCAAGAAGTAGATATCAATGCATGTTATCTCTGTCTTTTTTAAGGTGCAACAAAACGTAGAGTTCGTTTTATTATATTTATTTGTTGTGACTAAGGCAAAGAGATACATCGGAAGCGCATCGCTTTACCGTGCTTCATTCAGTGAGTAATCATTATTTAATTGACCGATCGAAGCGAGTTTGAACTGATTTAACACGCACAGTACTTTAAATTCATGTTTACACGATGAGTTTTTTCATTCTACATATATCCAATCACCGTAAAGTATGCCAAAAAAAGATAATATTTCAAGGATTTAGGGCGCCATTACAATATTGTGTTCTGGTTATATAACCAAGGATATTGTGTAATAACTATCGCAGAGATAGCAACTTACATCTCAGGGGTAGCAACACATCTGCATAGTGATCATCAGTTTTTTGTATATGTCTATAAGTTGCAGTATCATCTAACAAGCCATGCGAACTGTTGAATTGTTGGCCTCTTTATATATATTTAGAGCATTTATACACATATACCTAGAGCAACACGGTTCATCTCTGGCCTCTTTGATTACATAAAAAATGGTATAGCAGCAAAACATAATCTCGCAGATGTTCACTTCTCAGCTTACTAAGCCATTACAATATACATACTTAGTACTCTCACAAATAAGTAATTCCCGAAGGGGTAGGCAGAATTAAATTCATGCATGCATTCCAGCCATACATACAAACACCCACGATTCGCCGATTACCTTTTGACCCATGTAACGGTGGCGAGCCAGTTGACATTTCCGAGCAAATTACCAAACTTCGAGGTACTGGGAAACTTCCAGAAAGTGGAAAAATCCCGATCGAACCAGAAATAAAAGATTTTACACCTTTATCTCTGACAGCCGTGAATCGAACCCAGGAACCCAGCGTAGTATTAAATAAAAAAAACCGGACAAATGCGAGTTCGACTCGCGTGGTGAGGGTTCCGTAATTTAAATAAATATTTTCGAAAATATTACAGATTTAAAATGAAGGGACATAGCGGTTACGGTGGTACCGGCAGGGGGGGTTATATTATTAAGAATTTTCGATTTAATTTGAATACTCAAACTTCTTATAGGTTTTCCAATAATCTATATGCAAAGAACTATTTTCCACATTTTTTTCAAAATTTTAAGTTCAGTAGTTTCGGAGATAGGGGGGGAATGGTCAATTTTCGTCGTTTTTCTTAAATAACTTCAAATTTAGTTATGCAAAAATTATAAAAAAAAATTATCTGAGATGCTGACAACAACCTCTTTCATTTGATATGTCACAGGACACAGTTTACGTTTTTTTTTTAAGTTTCTGATTTACCCCCCGAAAGTGCTTCCCCTGTTTAAAATGTATTATTTTACTTTACGTGTTCATCTTTGGGTCACCAATTTACATGTATTCATCAAATTTCAACTCAATCGGTCGAGTAGTTTCGGAGCAAATTGGCTGTGACAGACGGACAGACAGACAGACAGACAGACAGACGCACGAGTGATCCTATAAGGGTTCCTTTTTTCCTTTTAAGGTACGGAACCCTAAAAACAAAGGATTCTCCATTAGAATGCATAAAGACATGTAAATGTAATAATTTCCTCCTTATTAACCCTAATTAAGTATACAGTAACCATGCACTCACTGTTATCTAACACGTTTGAGCCACACGCCACGGATATTCCAGCTTGTTTTTGCTAAACCGCCATTTCTGTGTATCAGCAAGTAAATAATGTGTGGACAAGACCTTTTTGCTGCATAATTGTCACTATCGATTATGTTAAGATGTGCGATTCACGGCTGAAGGCCGCCAAGACGCGTGGGAGCTGTGCACCATATTCAAATCGCTTCCACAACTATAAAAAAGAGTAAAACCTTTCCAGTTTTTCCGGTAGTGTAATAGCGATTCTTGTGTTTCAATTCCTAAGGAACAAGATTAGAATAATTGTTCTACAATTCTACTTATACGATTCACTTTTATATTCAAATGAGTCTTTGTTTGCATCTGTTTTGTGTTGAAGTCGTGTTATTGTTGGTTATTATGTTCCTCTTTTATTGGACAAGTTCTTTTTCTTATTATCATGGTTTTGTGCTGCTGGGGAAATTAGCTAGTGACGCGCATTCAGTTGTGCCTATATAACATTTTATTGTTTGTACTATTTATTTTTCGCAATAACACATTCGATATTAAAGAAATTTAAATGTTTGACTCTAGGTATTTTTGTATTTTAAATATTATTGTACTGGTGGTAGAGCTCTAGTGACGGAGCTCGCGGGCGTAGGTACCACCGCATTACCTAATATACTTGCCACTAAATGGTAATGTTCAGCACTATCGTGTTCCGGTCAGGTGGTAATGTACGGCCCTGTAATTTCCGGCACAGAGGCATAACACCTTAGGCCTCATGAGTGGAAACGCATCTGCATTTGGACCTCTGGTCTTTGTGTGGGTGTCTATAGGCTGCAGTCATCACTTAACATCAATGTGAACTGTATGCTTGTTTGCCACGTTCATGACATAAAAAAAATACGGACAGACAGTAAGACGGACATGGCGTAACTATAAGGGTTCCTTGTTTAATACGGAACCCTAAAAAACGGTCTCATAAACGTCAATTTATCACTGCAGCCGAAAGAAGTAAACTGCTGGACAAAGCCTTCCCCAAAGACGCTTACAACAGTATTGTGCGTCATTAGGAGAGAAAATGAAATAATCGCCACTCTTGGCGTGCGGATTGGCGATCGCAGTGGCGGTAATTTTATTGCGGGACGCTGTTGCCCGTTCCACGTTATTATTTTTACTACCCCTATTGAAATGGTTTGACCGCCATTGTTCGGTTGACTGACTGCACTTGTGGAAGAATTATCTTCCAATAAAAGAAAATTCTTCTCCTAGTGGTAGGGTCGTCACGTCCCAACGCCAGTTACGTCAATTGTGACATTATTATTATAAGTTAACTAGCAGACCCGGCAAACTTCGCATTGCCTCAGAATGAAATAATGTGTCAAAGGTTTGATAGATACGGACTATTTGTATAGGAAAATAAAATTGTGGTTTTTACTATTTCCCTTCAATTTCTTCATATTACCTTTCAAACCTTCCCTGGACTTCCAAAAATCATTCAAAACCAAAATTAGCCAAATCGTTAAAGCCGTTCTCGAGTTTTGGCGAGACTGACGAACAGCAATTGATTTTTATATCCTACTACTATTATAAAGGCGAAAGTTTGTAAGTATGGATGTATGGATGTTTGTTACTCTTTCACGTAAAAACTACTGAATGGATTTGAATGAAACTTTACCACAATATAGCTTATACATCAGAATAACACATAGGCTATAGCTTATACATCAGAATAACACATAGGCTACAATTTTTGAGGTTTTTAATGTGAGGTCGTAGAAAAAACACATTTTTTGCGCTTTCATTGCAAACGCTGACTGAATCCTACAAGATAGATCAAAACAATTTACTACAGTATTGTACAACTTAAAAAGGTCTACAAAAAAGTCCGTGATGGTATATGTTTATCTCTTAGGAATAACCAACAATAACCATTTTTTATCCTTTACTTTGTACGAGAAATAATGGCTTATTTACGAAGCGATTTTAAGCAATACAGTATTAATCCTTATCCAATTAAGTATCTTAAATACATTGTGCATTTAATAAAGATCAATATGGCTTTTTACAGCATGTAAATTAAATAAATATTTTCGAAGATATCACAGATTTAAAATGCAGAGTCATAGCAATTTCGGCGATAAATACCGTTTCGGTGATAAATACCGGCAGCGGCGCCAGGCGAACGGGGCGTGGGGGGAGCGGGGTAGGTGCGGTGGGGAAGAAGTGTCTCATCGCTGAGTGCGCGACCCGAACGCGGGCAGACGCGTGAGGGCAGACGTCGTTGACGGTTGTGTCCGTTTTGCGAATTTTCAAGGCAGCGATTTGATAAAAACGTATGGTCGCCTACTTTAAGTAATATAGGCCTAAGGTTAGTTATTGCCAGGTTTCTTTTTGGTTAGGAGTTACACGTACAAATTAGGGCTCTGCAGTGCTTAGTTACCGTATTTCTTACTTATTACTAGACTAGACGGGACGAACCTGAAGTCCACGCGAACGAAGTCGCGGGCAAAAGCTAGTATATAGATATAGTAGTCTGTTCAATGCTAACAACTAAGCTTTTCCATATTTGTGTGTGACCTTTGTTACTATTAATAAATATAATTGACACTTTTATCTTATTTAATAAGTTAAATCCTAATCAAAATGACATGTCTAGAAAATTAACAATCAACTCACGAATAAGAAATAAAACAGTAAGGCTGCTAATTGAAACGTTCTATTTTTTATCATTATTAGTTACACAGGATAAGCGCATTCGTCAATGTTTGAATATGGGTAATTAATATAAAAAGTCGGCCAAGTGCGAGTCGGATGCACGCAGGACGGGTTCCGTACCATACTTATAAAAACGGCTAAATTGTTAATTTACTACTGTAGTATGAAACCCCTACTATTTATGTTCTGTTTTTATTGAAATTAACATCTATTAAAATTTTTAGCTATCACGGTCCATGAGATACAGCCTGGTGACATACGGACAGGCAGACGGATAGCGGAGGCTTAGTTATAGGGTCCCGTTTTTATCCTTTGGGTACGGAATACTACAAAGCATTTAAATCAGTGCTATTCCTGTACTTACCCATAATGACATAAAGTGGCTTTCTACTAATTTTAACCCGGAAGTTTAATTTACTAATTAAGCTCCCACTAAGGCTGGATTTCAGCGTCGGTGAAATCCACCCTAAGAGGTATTCAAAGGTTCCATGACGTGGACCATAAAATAAGGATTGGTTTTGTACCTATTTTTTAATTTTTGGCAAAAACACATGGAAATAAAAAATTAAAGAAAAAATGGAAATAAAAATTTGACTTCAGCAGGAATTGGACCTGCGATCTCAGGATAACTAGTCCAGCCGCTTTACCACTAAGCTATTGTGACCGAAGTAAAATTTTTCTTTCCGTCTTTTCTTCAATTTTTAAGGATTTAGAGATCTTGATTGATACTTCACACGCCGTTTTTTTGGAACCAAATAATATGGTTATATTGTAAAACAATGTAATGGCAGCGTTTTTAAAAATAAAATTATTGTTGATAAAAAGGCTTAGATTATTAACCAATCAAAATCAACCCCACGTAGGTTGATCATTCAGATGTTTGATCGATAACATTGCATTAAAAAAATATACAGTACACATTATTCATATAGGTCAAGGAAAGTGATTAAGTATAACAATGTTCGAACTTTAAGATTTACGTTACAACTATGGCATTTCCTCTCAGCATACCTGTCTGAGATTCTTTCCTGAGAACAGTTCGCCTAATACCTCGCAGTTAGTTAGTCATCGAGGGCGTTTCGGCAAATCATAAGCGGATGCTTTCAAATTAGAATTCCATATCTCCTTAGTTTGAAGGTTTGAAAAGTATTGTGCCGCCCATTCATTTATTGGCGTCATGTCAAAAATGATTAAGTTAACTGTCTGTGTCTGCCCCGACGTGTAAACTTGTTAAACAAGTAGCAATTATTCAGTTTACATTAGACATAAACTTAAAATACGAAAGTCCATTCACGTCTATTTAAAATTCCTAACTTTAGATGTTTACATGCAATGCATTTACGGGGCCTTGCATGGGACAAAACGTAGGTAACTGACGAATATATTCTTGCACTATTTATATCTCCTCTGCATACCCCTTCGGTGACGACAAGCGTGAAGTTAGATACGTTTACATCTATAGGTTGTAATATGAAATATAAACACATTTCAAATATGTTGCCACCCCTAAGATCTTACCTAGGGGCAAAATAGCCCCTGTGACAGAATTACAGAGCCATCTTACCGGAATACCATAATGCTTAACACTAAAATTTGGTGGTAGACGTTTTAGATAGAGCGATGATGCCAACGGCCTTGAGCCGATCCTGAAAATCCACCACCAGTAATTCACTTTTAAAATATTATATCTACTAATAAGTGATACACAACCATAATAACTCAAATGAACTATCGGTGGAAAGTCCTAGATTCTGTCGTGATTTCCCGCAATAAAATATTAATTTTATTTATAGAAGTATTCATTTACAAGTATTTATTAACAATGGTGTACTAAGAAACACATAAGGGTTTTAATCAGTTGTTTTCCATCGGTTTGGTACTATTTCCAATTTGTTCTAAGTTATGAACAGGAAATAATTTCAAAACATCTATTTGAAAACCGATGAAAAACGATATTATCATATAAATGAGATCCGTACTTTTCTAACACATATGACGTTTTTTTCTAATAATTAACATTTTTGTTTCTAATTTAGGAATAAATGTTAGGTCCAAGTACCTCAAAAACTTTGAACTGGAAAAACTTATTTGGTCACTCTTACAGACCTGCATACTTAAAACTCATGCATGAAGCCTCTCCGAAATCAATAGTATTTAAATTTATATTTAAAAAAAAATCGATCAAGTACCTCTAAATCAACATGTTTTATCAGCTACTGTTTGTATTAATGCGTGTACTAAGAGAAGAGGTACTTATGGGTACTCGTCTACCCACTTTTCGGTTAGATACAGTCATATATGTGAAAATAATTTATCGTTCAATACTTTGTAGAGATTTTTCTTGTCAAAATAACATCCGACTTATTTAGCCACCTATTGTAAGTAGCTCACGTAACAAATGACGTAAATTGAAAAAACCTGAAAAATTGTACCACAAATCTTGTACGATAGACGGATACAATCGGATATGACAGCATAGAAATATAATGGCATATTTGCATAAACAATGAGTCGGTAATACAGCGGGGTTTCACTGAGCCCCGCAACTATTCTCTGAAATCATGGGTATCAGGATGTGCTAAATAGCCTCAATTTCAGTTCATTATGTGATCCATAGCCATTCAGAAATCCCTAAGAAATTTGCATTTTTTGTACGTTAATGCGAGAGGCTCGGGGCTTTTGTTACACCAAACTGCAATTTGGATTAGGTTTTCTATCATTTTAATCTTTTTGTTTAAAATAATTCAGTTTAATAAACTGCACTGTTGTTTTATGCAGTTTTTTTGCAAATGCAATGTAACATTTCATTTGTTTGTAGGTAATAAATGTTCATTCACCGATTCATATGCGCGTTAGAGACGTTTATTTACCTGCCCTGTATCTCTGATGCTGTAAACGGGTGCCTATTAAGTAATACTTACTAATAATTTGTTCTTAATATAATTTTTTGTCCTTTAAAAAGTTTTATGACATGAACGTGTGTACTTTAAGTTTAAAATTTTATAGGGTGTTATTTTTTATCAGTTAATGTTAACTAATAACAATGGATCAGATTTAAAATTATTTGTATCATACATGAGAAATGTTATTGTTTGTATGCATTGATGATGAATACTGTGGTTATCAAATTATGCAAGAAAAATACTTACTTTTGTTACCTAACATATAAAGTAATATTTAATTAGTTTGTTGTTATTTTACTTGTTCTACAGTAGTTTAAGATAAGAAAACCTAGTTAGGCGCAATTAGTCTTAACGAAACCGCACCGAGCGAATTACGCTACGGTGTGATAGTAGGTATAATACATAATTAGCTCTTTTGTTCGTATTTGTAACGGAGTGCGTTGCAATTATTACATTACAACAATGCGGCTATGTCACGAGATGAGATTTGATGAGAACGATGACATACCGTGGTCGTTAAGTTGAATCGTGAATAGTCTTAAGCGCCGTTTATCGCAGACCTCAAAGTCATTGCCCACCTATTTTGATCATCTATATATATAAATATATAAAAATCAATTGCTGTTCGTTAGTCTCGCGAAAGCTCGAGAACAATGAAATAATGTGTCAAAGGTTTGATTTGAGGTTGAGAATTTAAGATTCTTCAGTATCTACCCGGACGAAGTCGTGGGCGCAGCTAGTATAAAAGTAGCCTTAGTTGCTCCTTATTACACCAGCTATCTGCCAGTGAAAGTCCCATCAAAATCGGTCCAGCCGTTCTCAAGATTAGCCTCGCCATACAGACAGACAGACAGACAGACAAAAATTGTAAAAAATGTTGTAATGAGATGTTGAATATACACAGATCCGGATCTCACTCCATAGGCCCAGCCAGCTGGTCCCCCCAGTTCACCCACATAACCCAAAGTTTGGCAAGTCATTTTTCATTATAATAGTCCCATGTTTTCTGCGGGGTCTGTCTATGTCTGTATTAACTGATGCAGTCAGAGGTCCCGCCGAATATAAGCCATTACAAAGAAGATCAAAATTCTCGAAAGGGCCTCTACGTGTTGGACCCCATGTCCCCGCGCAAGCCTGACATTGGTCCGGGGTTTAAATTGGATCCCGACGAGACATACACAATAAGAATACATAGTACAATTCTATGAAGACAATTTTCATAAGCAAGTTTCAACGCAAACCATTCGAACATAAATCTTTCATAATCGTCCCTGAAAAAAGATAACATGGAGCTACATCCTTCTCTTTATGGCACGAAAGTAAACTTTAAACACTGGCTGAATTTAATAGGCAAAAGGATTCCACCAATAGAACGGGACTATTCGATGGTCCAGATAAATAGGCGGACTCTCTCGGAGGCGGGATGGTGAAATTAGCAACACCCCTCCGAATTTGCAAATGGTTTTCAAATGTGCGCCGCCTGAATTCTAATTATAAAGTTTGTTTTCAATATCATACAATAACAAAGCTGGAGGATATTGAAGTAACACTCGATAATAGACTAAAAGTGATGAAATTGGAATGTGAGAGCAACACGCGCGTTTTTTTTTTAATTAATGGAAGTGGCAAACAAACATGCAGTTCACATAGATGTTAAGTGATGACTGCAGTTAGACACTCACACAAAAACCAAGGTCAAAATGCCAATGCGTTACCACTCCTGAGGCCTAAGGTGTTATTTATTTATTTAAACTTTCTGCACAATTAACGCACAAGAGGCGGACTTAATGCTAAACAGCATTCTCCACCAGTCTGTGAGAGTAGCACAAATTTGGTTTGAGCGTTTTCAATCCGGAAATTTTGATGTCAAAGATGCACTTCGCTCTGGTCGCCCTATTACGGATAAAATGGATGCCATTTTTGAAAAAGTGGAGCAAGATCGACATATCAGTAGTTACGACGTAGCTGAAGAACTGAGAATTGATCACAAAACAGTTTTGGCGCATTTGAAAAAAGCTGGGTACAAAAAAAAGCTCGATATTTGGGTACCTCACGAGGTCACTGAAAGAAACCTAATGAACCGTGTACTCATTTGTGATTCTTTATTACGACGTAATGAAACCGAATCATTTTTGAAGAAGCTGATAACTGGTGATAAAAAGTGGATCACGTACGTCAAGAACGTGCGAAAAAGGTCGTGGTCAAAGGCCGGTCAGACTTCACAGACTGTGGCGAAACCCGGGTTAACTCGCAATAAGGTGATGTTGTGTGTGTGGTAGGATTGGAAGGGCATTATTCATTATGAGCTATTACCATCAGGCAGGACTATCGATTCTGAACTCTACTGCGAACAACTGATGAGATTAAAGCAAGAAATTGAGAGAAAGCGGCCGGAATTGATCAACAGAAGGGGTGTGGTGTTTCATCATGATAACGCTAGACCTCACACATCTATAGCCACTCAGCAAAAATTAAGAGTTTCGCTGGGAGGTGTTAATGCATCCGCCGTATAGTCCTGACCTTGCACCTTCAGATTTCCACCTGTTTCGGTCTCTTCAGAATTCTTTATGCAATGTTAGGTTAACATCACGAGAGGACTGCCAAATCCACTTGTCGCGGTATTTTGATGAGAAGTCCCAAAATTTTTATAGCAATGGGATCATGTCCCTACCTACAAGATGGAAAAAGGTTATCGAACAAAATGGTACATACATACTTTAGTTAAATTTAAATAAACTATATTAAAAAATGTTTTGAAGTATCTTAAAAAATGCGAAGAAACTTTTTCCCCAACCATATGCATAAATAGAATATACAATGTGTTCCAGGGACAAGTGACCGCCCGGCGCTCCTCGATTATTTGGACAAAATAAAGGACAATTACAATATATGGGACCCACCGGCCCTGGCCCTCTTTCAATGATTTCCCAACTCCGCAGTAAAAAGTATTGCCTCTGTGCCGGAAATAACAGGGCCATACATTACCACCTGACCGGAACACGATAGTGCTGAACACAATGTATTAGGCAATTATATTAGGTAATGCGGTGGTGCCTTCGCTCGCGAGCTCCGACACTAGAGCTCTACCACCAGTAAAACTATCATAAATAAGTAGACTTTACGAATAGTCGACAAACGGAACTTTACATGTGGCCCGACACGCACTTGTTCTGTTTTTTTATTTCTAGTTTTAGTAACCTTGTTGTATGTTAGTTCATGTGAAATTTCGCTGCGTTTATCCCACCTGTCGAACTGGATTAAGCTATTTCGTTTCATATTGACCGGTAATACGAATTATTTCTGTTTGTAACTAGGATTTTCTCAAAATGTTCTGTGTTTTATCCTCCATAGCAACAACAAACGACCTTTCTAGTATTTTCGTGTAATACATTTAAGAAAACCAATGGAAAATTTCAGTGACTACATCATTATTTGCGTGTGTCATGTAACTAATAATTGATATAAATACGGTAAATTTGTAGAAAACATACATTTGCCGCATAAGATGTACTAATTTTGAGGTTATAGCGTTACGCACATCAAAAGGAATCAATAGAACACTAAGCCTGGGTTAAAAACTAGACCAAATGCAGATGCGTTGCAACCCGTGAGACCTTAGTTGTGATAGTTATTACGTGGCCATACTTTAAGCCTGGGCTGCACCACGACTTTCGTAAAGTTAAAATTATCGTAACATTTCACATCCTGCTCTAACTTTAACAGATTTCTTTAACATGATATGTTCTTAGGTTTTCGCGAGCTACACTCATTGAAATAAATCCCATACTTAGCAAGATTAAATCCCAGCCGCAGCAGTCTGCAAGACCTCAAGATACCATAAGTAATTATTGTGTTAATCCTGAACGCTACGCAAGGCGTTTACGAAATCGATGGAGGTAGCTACATAAAAATTTTTCAAACTTCTGTCAGACAAATGTCACCTCAGTCTGCCCGGGACCACGGAAGCTGAAAAGCGACCGAAACGTCGGGTTGATTTTAAAAATCATTTTAGTTTAATATACGCGAGATAAATCCGTAAAAATAGTTTTATTTCAATGAGATTTCTTTAAGTTAGAAAAGGATGTGAAATGTGACAGTAACTTTAATTTTAACAAAAGTAGTGGTGCAACCCACGCTTAAAGTATGGCTCCGTAATAACTATCACAACTAAGGTCTCACGGGTTGCAACGCATCTGCATTTGGTCTAGTTTTTGGGTAAATGTCATCCTATCCATGTCACTTAATATCCATGTGAACTGCATACTAACTGATTTTGCCTCCTTTTTTACATAAAAAGGAATATTCGTGTATGTCTGTCTGTCCGTTTATTTGTTACAGCCGAATCGCTCTCAAACTAAACGGCCGATTGAATTTATTAGTACCTATAGGTGTATGAGGCAAATAAATTACTTGCCTACTTAAAAAAAATTGTTAGCATTATCCTGCGGGATATCAAATCTCAAAATTTATTTGATTTTGATAGAAACAGTTATGAAAATAAATTAATCAATGTCAATCTTAACCGTAAAATTTCTACTTTAAAAACTACGGCCCAACGTTTTAAAAAGATAATTGTTTGATGAAAATTATTCTTGATCTATCAGTTAGAAGATGTTCAGGGTTATCAGATTACCCTCGTTGCACGAGTCCAACTTGCACTTAACCAAATTTTCAAAAATTAAAATGATTAGTAGCTGTGGTTGCGTAACAAAAATGATCTAATTTGTATATGGCCTTGATCAATTAAATAACAGCTGAGCCAAATTCGAGCGCGTTATCGCTAAACGGACAAGTAAGGCACAAACTAGACTAGATTCAATTTTCACACACCTCTAAGTCAGGATCCGGTTCATACACATGCACCTATTTATTTAAACAAGCTATTGCGCAAGAACATGTGTTTCGTTTACGTCCCAATCGCGCGCGACGTCGTATCTGTGACGTAATGGCGGGCCCTCTTGCAAACAATCGGTTTTTTGCACCCTTTATCACGGGAGCGCCGGCCTACAACATAAAAGCCGTGGAAATACGTTCAGGACACACATTATACGTAACGCGGCGAACTGCACGTAACCGCGTAAGCCCTGAACGCGCCACCGAAGAGGTCGCCGCCAACGCGTTCGATTTTTAAAATCGCACAATACTTTTTAAACGCGCTCTTATAGTGATGTGGCCAGTGATAAATTAACTGTGAACTGTGACTATTAATACCAAAGATTATTTATTTAATTTAACTGTGATAATTAATAATAAATCAAAGATGACAGATTATTGTTGTTCGTGTTACAATGGATGTTCATTAAGGAGAAACAGACCGACGTCATCTAGATACGGTAAGTTTTTTAAAAAACATTATTCTGGTAATAAATAATAGAACGTAAAGCAAAGAAGTTATATTTTGATATAATTAGTCTAATTTATAATCTCTTCACAAAATCGGATTGAATAACACAAGAAAATATTAAAATCTGTTACAAGTAATTGATTAAAAAGTGATGACTTAATTGAATAATATCATAAATTTGATAAAATTATTATTTTATGATATTGATGATGACATACTTTTACTTGGTAATCGTGGTGACCTAATACTGAAGATAATTAGGTAAACATTGATGATGAAGCAATACATCATCTTCAAAACAATAGTTATCATTAATGAAATGCCAAAAACAAACGAGAATAAAAAAGGTTTTTGTATCTTAAAGCCTATTATAAAAAAAAAACAGGAAGAACCTATACCGGTAGTAGGTCACTTAATAATTCTTGATGAAAATAACTGTGTACCACTAATGGCAAATATACATACCTAATAACAATTTTCAGATACTACATAATTTTCAGCTCATTTGAAATAGGCGCCATAACGGTCAACCATTTTTAATTTCACTGACACAAGTAAGCTTTAATTTACACCGCCACAGAACACAGTAAGCAACCGTAGCACGTAGGCTGTATACATACTGAACAGTTGTATCAACTTTTTGTTGACAATTACTTAGTCTGTGACTCAAATGGGGTTAAAGGTATGAGCGAGCGCAGCTTTAGAATTGTATTCAGAGAGGTGTGATTTATATTGCGGCTCGGAAACAATGCCATTCATGTGTTGCCAGCGCAAGCGGTCGCGGAAGCCTACGTTTGGTTTACGGTAAACTTAAATTAGCTGAAACTATGTAGAAGTACATGATTCGAGAGCATCTCATCTCATAGATAGCGCAGCGGAAGTACCGTATATGACGATGACCATTGAAATTATCTATCAAGTGTGTAATTTAAATCGAGAACTAATATCCTGTCATTATCACAAAGTCATTTTGATCCAATAAAAATGTACCTTATACAAAATCCATAAAAGTACCGCATACGATATTATGACGTAAAACATCTAAGATTCCTATTTAATTATATTCCTAGTATCACACTGTTTATGTCATACCTACATAGAATGCATGGAATCGATGAAAACCGCATATTTGCGGCGCAGCCAATTCATTTAGGTTTACCTAGTAACCACGTGTAAAGTGCTAATCATCTCGCATTAGTAATTACAATAGGAAAAGTTACTAAAATTGATGATCTGTTGCATAAACATTTCAAATTCACAACGTAATCCTAACTGTATAATTTATATAGTTCTTATAACGTAACGGATATATACACTTCGATATGAACTTAGCACACATAAAATATATTTTTATTGTATGACCATTAATTAAATAAAATATGGCGAGAATTCGATTAAAAGAGTCATAAACATAGAAATAGTATAAAGAAATCGAATGAAGGCATTGCAATTTGTGAATTGTCGATGAACACAAGTATTAAAATTGCTTGGATTCATGCGGATTTGGCACGCCAAACTTTCGATGGCATGACTAATATTTTCACTCGATACGGCTCTTGTAGGCTTTCAGACGAATTTCATCGCTGTCTGTTCGCGAAAATTTGGGAAATCCGTGATTCACCGATGACACAACCGGAATACAGTGTTCACGGTGTCTTCGTCTATATAATTTACAATAGTGAAGCAAAAACAACAATGGGATTTATGCTAAAAGTAAAAGTTCATTCATAGTTTCATTCACTTTTCTTGGAACTTATTACGAGTCGAGTATCCATGAAAAAACAGGATGCTATCTTTTTATCTGCTTCAAAATAAAAATGTACATATTTTTAATTAGCGATACTTATAAGATATCTTTCTCCTTTAATTAACTGCCTCATTTTTGTCTTATTAAACAATTTTAGCAACTTTCCTTAAAGATTGTTTTTAGCAACCATGTTTCATAACAATACCCTCGCAAAAACTGGATTCTTTTGAACAACCGATCAGAGTACAATCGCCGACCGGAAAAGCCTCTACTTAAACTAATTACAAACTCATTTTCGCATAAAAACAACTAATTGACGAAAGCTATGTCATCTTGTTACAAGTTAGCGATCATGGGGATCTCCTACGTTTACACGAACAAAAAAATCAAGCTGTCATTATTGAAAGATTTACATGTGGTTTGGTGAATAAAAATACGCTACACATTTTTCAGTACTGTGGGGTGGGTGAGTAAGCTTATAATTGACCCCCGTGCAAATTTACATATTCGGCTGAATACGTGACAATAATTGAGTTTAAGTGCCGTTAATTGGTCATTTTAGCCTACACGATCTTAATCGTAACTGACCTACGCACAGCACCGCCCTTAAGAGAAAACGAAGCATATCTCTCCGAAAGTATTATTAATCACCACCATAATAATCCTTTATTGATACTATCAATAAGCGGCCGCACAATGACATCGCCTTGTTAACCACGGAACAAAAAACGTGTCAATGTAAATACTCCAAGTTCTCGTTCAAATGTTTATACCACAAACCACATACGAGCGTAATCCCACCGACAGATCTCAAAAACGAGCAGTATACCAAATAGCACGTAAGAGCTTTTATTGCGTACACAAAATATGTATACTCAAGCCACAATTGTAGCAATGAACGAAGGACTGCATGTTTATCCATACAGTTGAATCTGTGCGACTATCTATGTCAGTTGAGTGTCTTTCCCATACTTTAGACGTCCATTTTTTTCTTTTTGATTTTAGTTTGCCTCCATGTTTAGTCCTTGGATTCTTTTTCGCGTCATGTTTATTGTTCGTTCACGAAGACAGAGATTAACGTTAAAAAGAAGAAGTATAAAAAAGAAGTATTTTTGTTACATTAAACCTTTAAGTTGAACATACCATGAAAAATAATTTTAAAGGTTCTTTGGTTCGTTTTGTGATCACTGGATACCCGTTAAATGTAGTAAATACAGCACGTTTTAAATCATTTCATGGATGGATTGGTTCGAATGAGTGTTCAAACAATCTGAGTCAGTTCCGAATGCTGAAGTACCAAGATATTAATGCGGTGATAAGACGTAATGAATTGTGATTGACGCGGCGTAGGCCAAATTACGCAATAGGGAGTCAATAGCTATAGAATTAGCATGTTATCGCGAGACTATCAAGCTTAATGATTTGAATCGGAAGGAACACGTGTGATAGGCGCGACTAACGCCCGATAAAAAGTCACTTTTGGATAGACTCATCGATGAATCACCGCGAGGTCTAACCGAATAATTGTTCACTTGCACAAGACGCGGAAAGCGAAAGGCGAGGAGAGGATATGTTTTAGTCACGTTGTGTTAACCTTGTTAATCCATTTTAATTGATGAAGATTTGTGTATATCATTCAAGACTCTCTCCACTGATATACAGATTTAAAATTGTTACGATTTATCTGATAAAGATCGAAATATATCTAGAAATATTTTCATGTTTATTCATGATTTTGATCAGTGCTTAAAGATTCGCTGTAGCATAGACACCTCTATAAGTACTTAAAATTGTATATTTTACTTTTTCTTACTTTAATAACTTCGGCTTTACTTAACAATATTATTAAAAGTATATTGTAGAAATATTTTTTAAGTTAGTAAGAAAGTAGTAGTTAATTAGTAAAGAAAGCGTATTAGTCATTAAATTGAAAATGACGCAATATCGAACAATAACTATAATTATTGTGAAATTAGAACGAACAAAATAACAAGTCGCCTTTTACTTTACAAAAATATCCTTATCAGGTATTAACAGATTTTTTAAATTAATATATCCTGGAAAAAAAATACTAAAGACGTCTCCAAGAGAGGGTCAGACTCCGCTTTCCGTCGGGCGTGTAGGGTTTTCGCATAGTATTTGGCCGGCTATTTCATGTACGGTGCCGCATTTCGGTTCTCATTCACTGTGCGACGACTGCTCGCGCGCCGGTCTGCCCCGCTCCGGCCGCTGACAGGCCGAACTTACTTCGTGAAGTGCAAATGTCATTTGTGACCAAGTGCCAAATATCGTGTGACCGCTCAGTGCTGTATCGAGCGTTTTGATAATTGGATATATTTTATTGCCAAATGAATATGGACTTGCTGAAAGGAGCTACATCAATGCGTTGTTCATGGATGTCTTTTTAACTGGTGTGTGTTTATTTTTTTTTATTTGTGATATTGTTTGTAATCGGAAGTTTTCGTCCTGACATAAATAAGTGCTGCGGTGGGTATGCGCAAAAAAATCACACATGACATTTGAAACATAAACAAGATCTATACATATCTGTTTATTTGATTTACATTTCTTTTTAAGATAATAATGTGGCAAAGTGAAAAATTTATGAATTAACTTTTGTAATTCAATTCTTAAAAATATATATATTTATTTAGATTTTGAACAATTAGGCACCTATTTATTTATTTGTAATAGAAACATAAATAGAATTAGTTACTGCATAATGTGACATTGTATTATTGTGAATGAAATCAATATATCTCCATATTTCCTCAAAGAATTGACTACAAGATGAAATAGATGTCAAAGCGTAATAAGAGGAAAATGATTTCTCAGTTCATCAAAGATAAAAAAAAGGTCATAAAAAATCAAATCATCAAAACTATTGTTATTCTTAAAACTGATGCGCAAACATATTCAATTCAGATCATTTTTGGAAGTGCACTATACGTCACGTAAGAAGTGGATATAGCCTAGCAAGCGAATCGTGTGAGAATGAACAACATTTGTTCGCCGGCGATCGATCAAAGGGATTTTTCGCTGAAATTCGCCCGCGTTTGTCATGCGATACCTAACTCTTCCAAATCCGAAACATTCGATTGCTTACATCGTTCGCTTTTTTGGGCACCAGTGATTGTTTAACTTGATCTCTTAGTTTCGTCTCGCCACATATAGCAATATCCCATCAGACGTGGCCTATAAAACATCATCGTTTCCAAACAACTTTGTTTGCGACTAAAATATTATAAATCTACAGAAAAACCTACCGTGTAACAAAACAACCGGGAAATCCCAATATCTATATCACGTAATGTACTCGCAAAGCAAGTACTTAGTTTTCGTGGTAACAAACGTAATCATTGTTTGATCTCGACAATGCATTCGATATAGATATTGAAGTCAGTGATCACAAACAATGGACATAGTATCAAAATGATTGTATGAAAAAATAGCAGCAGATCACAGTACGCTCACTTTTTGCGCGTCTCCTATTTTTATCTATGTCAGTAACGCGGTATTTACTTAACATACATTAAATTGTCAACGACACGGATTGACCTAATGATTCACTGACCATAAACCTGTGCTTATCCTTATGTGACGTAACTTTAAGAACAATAACAAAGTTCCTGTATTGGAAATTGAACTATTATGATTTAAACATTGATAAAATACAATTAAATTCTAACAACTTTCAACAAATGATAAATAATACGTACGTTACATATTTGTACAATATATTTTTCATAAGCAACTTATTCCTTAAAACCATAAAATCTTTCGTTGTTATTATTTAAAACATAAGCGCATTTTTAAAAGCTATTCGTTGCCAACAATATCCACAAAAGTGAGACGAAAGGGTAACTTTCTATGTTTTAGCACTTGAAGCGAACAAAGCTACGCGTTTCAATGTTGGTGGTGATTCTCCTCTTTAAAAAGTTGGAAAACGTCACTCCACAGAATTGCGCGTCTCTGTTCGAACATAAAACATGTTTTATGACCACCGCGCAAAACATCAAAACGTTCAATAACAGTCAAACGTTAAATCGAACCTATGATATTTTCTCATCAACAATAGGCATTCTTCAAGTTGGGAGCCATCGTTGTTGAATATGAGCACACGAAACAACCAAAACATGTCCAGCGCAGACGCAATTGATTAAAAAAATCACGTGCGGGCTGAGACCCCGGGCTAATGGTTGAGAAAGTGGTCCAGAGATGAAGATTGTACGAGTATTTTGTGCACATAATACGTACGTCGTAGAAGTGCGTTTATGATAATCACGGAGCTTATTATTTTTTATGTGACTCCTCGACGACTCCCATCCATTTAATAGGAATGCATCGCTGTCGTTTCTGCGTGAACCATAAACTTTCGACAATTGTTACTCGTCTAGTTGAGGAAAAATAGTCGACTCTAAAAATAATAGCTTTTAATGTTTTGTTAGAGTCCTTTAGAATGCTTATTATTCGATTCCGTGTATTAATAAAGTCTTATTCTTGTTACAGGTTTTCCCAAAAGGCTTTTGGTAGCTGTATCAGTAGTTGTGATTATAGCCATGTGCTTAATTCCGACTGAAGCGCGATCGATGGATCACAGAAGACGGCACCAGCGGAGGCCGGACACGGCCCAACTCACCAAAGACATGTCAGCATCGATGAAACGACCTAAAAACCTAAATGTTGAACAATACAAGAACGCCACTAGGAAAATAATGAAGAAATTAAGAAATACAAAGAGGTTTTTTGATCAAGAAAGAAAAGAGCTAAATGAAACAAGAGAATACAGGGATGGAATGCCCAGTTGGTTGCCGGCGGTCAATTTCGTCGACATCCACTTCCACGATTACAAGTCTTCGCGCAAAGCTGGCAGTATCTCAGAAAGAAAAGTGAGTATCTATTTAACGTTAACACAAAATCACGTAGAATCAGAGTTTGGAGAGTGTTTGAGTGATGCAATTAAACATAATAATCAGTTTGATGAATTGAATTGACCACTTGACGTATGCAAGCGCGTTTCATATTTGAAGTGAGCTTTAAACAGCCTGACAGTGTAATTACTGTGGCCGATCATTTCACATCTTGAGGGTGTGGTGGTCCAACCCATCACTCTTTTTGTTGTCCGTTCAATGTTTTTACATCATTTTTAATTTATTTTTACTTTATTTAAGACAAAGAATCGCCGTGTACATTAGCCCTGCTCGAGGCTTCACCGTTGCAACTTAAATGAGGTTTCGACGAGCCAAATTACATGTGGCCAGCCTTTGTACCACGTTTATTTACTTCACATTGTACTTATGAGCAATAACTAGAAGTGCAAGCCCTTAATTTTCACCGCCGCTTTTTGTTGTAAAATTGACGCACGTTTATGAACATTTCTTAAAACGATATTAAAATCCCGTTTATCTGCCATTACTTTTATTAAAAGTAGTAAATTTGTTACAGTACACCCGTAATGCGATACCGGCAATTTGTCAAAATTTCAAAATTTAATATCAGACGCCATATTTAAATCATTAATACCTCCATAATTTACGGAATGCAGTCATCACCTTTTAACTTGAATAATTACGTGCAAAAAAAGAACATCGTTCACAACACATGCCCAACAATAAATGGCCCTAAATGAGACTCCATTCACATGTGAAGGCTTACACGTATAAATAAGGCAAAGAGCTCACGTGTGGCTGGTGGCACATACATAAATCTGAAAGTTTTGTTTAGTCTCAGTGGGAGCAGAGCAAACCGAAGATCCAGTTAAATGTTTCGAAGAAATTTGCATAGATGGGTACCGCCTGATTCGGCCGCGTGCACGCGATCTCAAACCACCGTTCCTCCATACTCACGATACACCTCATAAAAATAATTTCATTATACTTTTTGCACGATATTCGCAATTCTGTACAGTCAACAGTGTAATCCGGCAATCGAGGATCAACGGAGTGTCGTTACACTTTGAAACTTTTATTTCTGTAAGAGAACCTTTGACCTTTATTTAAAAATGTTTTAGTAAAGTCCACTCGAAGGCAATTGAAGATATGAACATAAATGCGCAGAATCCATTGTTTTCAACATATCTCTGATTGTCGTCGCTCACGGCACGTATTTACTTTTGACATAAATATTTTCTCGAATGCACATCTTATTCGTACTACTTCTCATATAGATAGGGGCGACTAACTCTTTAAACTCGCAGAATTCATAAAACGTTAAAGTTCTTATTCTATAAAACAATTGCACTTAAAATTTATTATCTATTGATTTTATTTAGTGGACTTTTATGTTCAATCGAATATGTATTCAAATATTGAATCATAGAATCCACAATTAAATTACAAGCACCGACACACCATAAAAATATCAAAATTTATTGAAATAGATTCAAATCATAATACGTATCACCAAACACCTAACACCGGATCTTCAAAGCTTTTATTATTTGCCGAACACACACCTGGCCGACTCTATTATGAATTCATATTGGACAACTAATTAGTACACAAAAGTTAATATGACGCGAGACAATAAGTATGTGTACATTTAAAGGTATCCGATGTCCTTACGTTACAAGAGGGCCCTTCTAACACACCAACGACAAAATTATTTTCTGACACTGCAGTGTGGAGTCGACCAATATCCATGCCAATGAATATTAAATATTACTTGTGTATGTCTTGACAGTTCGTCAATGCACGGCCACTTAAGAAATTCAAATATTTGACTTTGGACAAAGGAAAGCGTTAGAATTCAAGTGATCTCAGCTTCGCTTGGTCTTCGTTGACTTACGAACAATTTAAAAATTAAATACCGCTCAAATGAGACGTTAAGACTGAGTGACTGAACTAAATCATAACGTGGATGAGCTTGTTAATTTTTTATTATTGTTATAAGTAGTAAATTAATGAAGCAGTAAACATACCTAATAGTGAAGCAATATTAATGTCTGTTAATTTTTTTGGGAATTGTACTTTTTTAAAAGTAAATGTATATTTATAATAAATAATATTTAACTTTAAAGCTACGCAAGGGTTTTTCTATAAAATAGATGTCTTTTTATCTTTGTTTATGCCAACTCCTAAAAGCTGAAACACGATTATAAAATAAGAAACCGAAATGTTTTCTGTTCTCTGTTCTTCCTGAAAACCCTGTAATCAATTATATTTTAATTTTTATGTTAAATAAATTTAAATTATTTTCGGTATTGATTGACGATCGTAATTATTTACAGAAAGGCTTTTCAGGTTTGGCGCGGAGTGCGCATTCCACACTTGTTAGCACGTAGCTTTCGCGGTGACAGCGTTTGAGCTCGGTACGCCTTAGTGTTTGTTCAGTATTTACGATTTAACAAAACAACACGAAATGTTAAAAACACATTATTTGTCCAAGTGAGACGAATGTGAACTTATGATTCCGGCGCAGCGCGTTTGTCTCCAACACGTTTCACAGGTTAAGCTTAGCTCTTTAAGGCAAATGTACGGCGTATTGTCGGGTTTCAGCTTTAATACTATGCCATATTTGCTGAGACTTTGCCGCTTTTATTATCGCACTCGACAATTTCTTCGTCGCGCATTCACAATGGCGCAGTGGATGCAATACCCCGAGATAAATGCTTTTATGAGCCGTAAAAGATTAACCATTAATTTTAGGATCGATTGTTAATTGACTTTTAAGTGTAGTATAAAATTAAATAACATTGGATCTGACAGAGTTCGAATAGACGCAAGTCCAATGTTGTGAGTCAGAGCAGACGGTGGTCGTTATGATTTGTCAACAAAATAGTAAGTTAATTAATAGTGGCGCTTACTGTAGTAATCATCGTTCCAGGAACAGTCGTGAATGGTATGAGTTCATTCATTACACCGTCGGTCAGTCTGACAGTCAGACGTTTTCCTGAAACGTTAGTCATAGAACCACTCAGTTTTCAGTTGATGACATAATTTGTGTGACAAACGCGTGTCCGATCGATATTCATGCGGCACTATTATTGCGTATTGTCAACAAACTACACAATATTAGTAATTTGTACAGGGATAAAATGCATGATATTAAGTACATGCTGTAAGTAAATATTTGGCAATAATTAAGTAAGTAAGTAAGTAAGTAAATATTCTTTATTGTACTGTACACCAGTAATGTTCAATAAAAACAAAAATAGAAAAAAACAAAGTGAAAGTACAATCAGGCGGTCTTATCGCTAAAAGCGATCTCTTCCAGACAACCTGTCGGTGGAAAGAGAAATGTTAAATTACAGAGGCAGGGTGTACATCAAATTAAGGACAAACATTGTGAATAAATAAATAAATAAATAAATAGAACATTTCATAAATATATAAACCTAATTAAAACACAAAACTGAATAATATTGCAATAGGAATGATGATATTAAGTTAAAGAAGCAAAGTAGTAGTCAAAGAGTCGTTTTTTAAACGACTCAAGAGTCTGTGCTTCCCTTATGTTTAAGGGCAAGGAATTCCACAGTCGTACAGCAGTTACTGTAAAAGAATTTGCAACGAAGGAAGAAGAGTGACGAGGAATTTGAAGAAGTAGATTTTCTGAGGATCGTAGATAGAGAGGATTTGATTGGCAAAGGTAACTGAAATGATTTTTAAGATAGTCAGGAGATTGTGGAACGAATAGAAGAGAGTAAAGAAGAGAGAGAATATGAGTATTCCTGCGAAGACGTATAGGAAGCCACTTGAGCTCAACACGAAATTGAGAAATATGGTCATATTTGCGTAAGCCATATATGAACCGTATGCAAAGATTTTGGAGGCGCTCAAGTTTGTTAAGTTGCTCCTGGTTGCTTTCGGCGTAGTCTAATATAGGGAGGAGAATAGATCGAGCAAGCGCAACTTTAGTGGAGGTAGGCAAAAAATTTTGAAGTCTTCTCAAAGAGCCAACAGCGCCAAACAGTTTCTTGCTGACTTCACATATTTGCGGGGCCCATGTTAAACACTTGTCTATAAGCACACCTAGGTTTTTAACTTTATCACTAAATGGAATTGGAGAACTGTTCAGGGTAATTTGTGGTACTTTTGTAAAGTCGATTTTTGACACCATCCTTGAGCTCCCAACAACAATAGCCTGAGTTTTTAATGGGTTGAGATGGAGTCCGAAAGATTGACACCATTTGGAGATGCGGTCGAGATCATCATTAACAATTTTAATGGCATCAGGCAAATCTATGAATTTAGTTTGATAGTAAATTTGGAGGTCGTCGGCATACAGGTGGTAGAGAGAAGTTAGGTTTTGAGTGATAATACTGATGAAAGTAGAAAAAAGGAAAGGAGACAACACGCCACCTTGCGGTACACCGGCAGTTACGTCGAACCAGGTGGAAAAGGAATCATCCACTCGAATACGCTGCCGGCGACCAGACAAGTAACTATGAAACCAGTCAATCACTGTCGGAGATATGTTAAGAGAACGGAGAATTGCGAGTAATATATCATAATCTACAAAAAAAAATTAAATGTCAATATTTAAAATTAATTCAAAATAAACGAGTAATGATACCAAATCAAATAAACATACTATTCCATTCCATCCAACGCTTTGATATTATAATAATTAGATCATTCTAGTCGTGACAATTAACAGTGAACTAGTGTAGATGCACCTAAGACATTTATTTTTAAAATACAATAATAAGCTATATGTTACAAGTGTCGAGGTAAACCGGATGGTCTGGTATTTATACTATCTACGTTTCAAGTATCCATCATTGTTGTACCTAAGGAGCAGTCAGTCATGCTTACAGCGTAGTGTATTGTCCTAGGACCTAATACATTCTGTTCAAGAATGTTGGATATAATACCTAAAATACAACGATTAATACTTATCTAACCTGCTTTTATAGGGCTTATGTCACGGTTGCGGTTAATACGCAATTTATCCAATAAACTTTATGCAGATAACATAGGTAAATAAATTATATGATATCTAATTACTACATTAATTGGCAAAAACAACTGTAAGTTACTTTATAAACTGTAATTTGTTCATAATGTAGTAACTAAGTGTATAGCAGTCGTCATATCTGTTGTGCAAAGGCCTAATCAATAAATCAACTGTACCTTCAGAATTATGTCATGGATGAACTTGGCCCTGCCTACGTTTATTGGCATCTAGATAACAAATACAATATGTAACACGATAATTTTATTTTTTTTAATTTCCGTAATACGAACGCACTTTGTTAAAAATCTTGAAACTATAACATAAATGTTTTTTTTTATTAAACTTATAGTAAGATTCAATTCAGATTACCTACGCATTATGAAACAGTTTATAAGGTCCTCTACTAGTAAATAAAATTGTAAAGTTCTCTGAAATCTAAAAAAACAGGAGTCAAGATAATATGAATTACTCAATATTGTTCAAACGTACACATACAGTATTAGATTTTAAGGCTTTGAACTTACCTGTAAGCTAGTGAACAACGCAATATGCGAACGCTCTCAGAATAATTCCACTTGAATAGTCATACCGATCACAAATACTTATGTATTATACAACCTCGACACAAATTAACCACGTCGTAAAGTATTCACGATAAAGCCTATATTACTGCCTCGCAATTTTGAGTGTAGCTCCTCAAAATACTTAACTTATTAGAATCTACACGTAGGTGTCACTTTTCATAAAACTAACGTACTGTTTCTTTTTGTTACAGTTCACTTACTTAATGCCGAAGCTGTACAAAAGTCTTAAGGAGTACGAAGTGATATTCATGAGGCTGCTAAACGTACAATTGGACTTCCCCGACGACCCGTTCAACAACTACAAAACACTTCGCCAGAGGTTAATAGGCAACACACTAAACCGACTATACAGCACCATCGCCGAAATTACGGAAAACATGGCAACAGTACACATGCTCACTCCAGTATTCGACAAAAATAGAATGAAATTAGACACCCTGGAAATGAAGGTGGACGCTACTCAATGCCTCAAGAACGATTACATCGCGTTCAGAGGCTATGGCAATCTCTTGAACAACTGGAACTCAGAATTCAGATGTCCGAGGAGTAAACGCCAAAACAAAAGGTGTGCAGCTTACGAAGCTAAACTCAGAAAAAAAGAAGGCAATAGACGTTCAAAGGACAGCAAATTAGCGACGTTAATGAGTTGAGTGTTACTTGCGACATGATATATATACAATTCGTTTTCGACATAATTATTTATTTCGATGTTTAATTTCTCAAAATAGGTTGTCGCTTTTGTACTTATTTATTGTTAGAATTGTTAATTGTACGCTCTCTTTGACTTGTGAGATGTTAGACATTTTGAATTGTTTGACGATACATTATTTTTGTTGATTAAGTAATGGGTACTTTCTCTGTGATATTTAGTATTCTGTAGTTGATAAAATGTTAATTTATTATTAGTTTTTAAGATTTTTTATAAGTTCCTTTGTACTTTCTGCGTCTACTTATTGTTCGTCAGCTTCTGTCTTCTGTAAATATTCTTCTCGTAAATTGAATCTTACGTTATTTATTTTACTGACCACTGAATCTATTCTTGCAAAAAGTATTAACAAAATTATTTTAATCTCATCTAGTATTACTAGTAGGCAGAAGATGCCATTTTAGAAAAGAAAGACTTTTAGCCTATTTAATTAGTTGCATATTTATAATATTAAATATAAGATTGTATGTGCCGTTAGTAATGTAGTAAATAAATGAACTGATACCATGTGAATGTCGCTGAGTGTTATGTACATAATTTGCAATAATTTCCAATGAACAAATTGTTACTACACCACAAAACAGACTTAATAATTGAAATGAAATTAAACATTATTGAAATACATAAACCTTTTTTTTTTACAGTTTCCTAGCCTTTCTTGAACCGCTACCCATTCATGGTAATCGTAATATAAGATTTTCAGTTAGTGACAGATACATCGCATTATACACATTAGCCTCGTCGATTAATTTACTAAACGAATTCCTATTTTTTTTGTAATGTATGGCAAACAAGCATGCAGTTCACATTGATGTTAAGTGATGACTGCAGCCTATAGACACAAAGACCAAGGTCAAGATGCAGATGCGTTACCACTCCTGAGGCCTAAGGTGTTATGCCTCATAAAGAAATAAAGAATGTATGTAAAGAAACAATGGTGCTCAGCTTAACCTGCCTATAAAATATCCTTTAAGGAACAATAAAAAGCATTCAATTCATTTTAGAAACAAAGATTAAACTATGTAACCACTAGTACGTAGTATTATTACATATTCTCTGCCACTAGATACCTAACCTAATCTATTTGCCGCTAAATGGTAGTGTTCAGCACTATCGTGTTCCGGTCAGATGCTAATGTATGATCCTGTAATAACATCACAGAGACTTATCAACTAAGGTCTCAGAGGTGACAACGCATCTGCATTTTGACCTCTGGTCTTTTGTGGGTGTCTATAGGCTGCAGACAACACTTAACGGCAATGTGAACTGCTTACTTGTTTGCCACTTTTATTACATCAAAAAAATATAAAGTATACTAGAACATAGTCATTTACCTTTCTTCTATATGTATAAAAATCAATTGCTGTTCGTTAGTCTCGCTAAAACGCGAGAACGGCTGGACCGATTTGGCTAATTTTGGTTTTTAATGATTTTTGCAAGTCCAGGGAAGGTTTAAAAGGTAAGAAAATATGAAAAAATTGAAGGGAAATAGTAAAAACCACAATTTCATTTTTCCATACAAATAGTCCGTATCTACCAAATCTTTGACACATTATTTCATTCTGGGGCAATACGAAGTTTGCTGGGTCAGCAAGTTGGAAATATTTTATTTACGTAGTTACTTAAGTACCTCTTAGGGGGTTGGAGGAGGGGTGCATTGCCGTTTCTGAGGAAGTTGTCACATCATCATCATACATCACCTACTATCGAACCGGTACACATAAGTAAGTTAATTCGGTGGTACCTACATCCGCGAGTTCCGACGCTGCAAACCATTATTCTGCAGCTCTGTCACCATTAATTTAGGAGCTTATTGAGAAATTTCATGCGTTCTGTACGTTAATAGGAAAAACGGAACCCTTATAAAATCACTAGAGCGTCTGTCTGTCCGTCTAACACAGCCTATTTTTTCTAATAGTACCTACTGTGCCGATTGAGTTGAAATGTAATGGACATAGTATGCAAGTCGGTCCCAATATAGGTAGACCTATTTTTTTTTTTTTTTTTTTTTATGTAATGGAAGTGGTAAACAAGCATGCAGTTCACATTGATGTTAAGTGATGACTGCAGCCTATAGACACCCACACAAAGACCAAGGTCAAAATGCAGATGCGTTACCACTCCTGAGGCCTAAGGTCTTATGCCTCTGTGCCGGAAATTACAGGGCCGTACATTACCACCTGACCGGAACACGATAGTGTTGAACACTACCATTTAGCGGCAAGTATATTAGGTAATGCGGTGGTGCCTACGCTCGCGAGCTCCGTCACTGGAGCTCTACCACCAGTTTACAGGGCCGTACATTACCACCTGACCGGAACACGATAGTGTTGAACACTACCATTTAGCGGCAAGTATATTAGGTAATGCGGTGGTGCCTACGCCCGCGAGCTCCGTCACTGGAGCTCTACCACCAGTAATTTTATATATATATATATTTAATAAAAGTGAATATAGGCTGTGGCGACATTTATATAAGAAAACTTGATGCCCCGACGAACTTCGTATCGCCTTAGAGTTCAAAAAAAATAAAATAAAAAAAAAAACGATCGGGAGAATCAACGTTACCATTTAGGTATATTAAAAATAGAGTACAACCGATTCTCATGCCTACCAAATATACGCACAAAATTTCAGTAATCGCTCCAGCTGTTTCAAGAAAACACTGTTACAAACACTGTGATACGAGAATTTTATTTAATAGATTTTAACAATCGGTAGGTACCTATACCTACCTATAAAACACCAATATACGATTTTCTTCCAGATTTGCACTATACAGGGTGTAAAAAGACCGCTTCCGAAGCCGACATAATTGTAACCAAAAATCAATAGCATGTTTATAAAATTTAAATTTTTGACAATATTATTTTACGTCATTGTATCCAGAATCACGTACTACGGATTTATTACGGAAGCGTTCCCTTGACACCCTCTAAAGCACAGACGTCAAAAGGCGTCCTGATCCTGACTGTTAAATCATCACACGAAAGAAGTCGCGTGTATAACCTAGTTGTCAAGTAAATACTCCCGCAGTAGCCTAATGGTAGCAAGCCACAACTACTACGCTGGAGTCTTGAGTTCAATTCCCAGGGTTGCTACCGCCTATCTGCATTGCTGCTGACATTGTCATTGCTGTCAAATTTTCATGTCGATTTGTAGCTCCTTTAAAAGTAGTATTGATATTCTGATTGATATTCTCGTTTTCGTAGGTGATAAACAAGCGATAATGGTAGATTATTTCGATTATTGTTATTTAGTTAAAGTAAAAATCGACTTTAAATTTAGACAGCAATGACAATGACGACAGCAATGTCGACAGGCGGTCGCACCCCAGATCGGGGCCTATCACAGATAACGGAGTGAAATCCTCTATCTGTGGTTTCTATTGAGGTTTTTCCATTTTGTCAAAGTTTTCCAGTACCTTGGAGGTTGGTGATGTGCCCGGAGATGTCAACAAGCTCGCCACCTGTTACGGGAGCCAAAACGTAGTCGGCGAATACAGGGTGTTTGCATGTAATTTACCTATATCGACCTCTGCTTACCTCTTCGGGCATTATAGGAGTGAAGTTACATTTTTTCACGTTAGAGTAAATAGTTTTGAATGAAGTTACTATTGAAAATAGGCTAGAATTTACTATTGCTCCACCCTATATCCGAAACAAGAAAGAACGTAATTAAAAAAAAATACTGCAAATAGTTCTACACCCGTACGTTACAGGAAAAGGAAGTTTATGGTATCTAAAGTAACATAGGCAATCTCTCAAATATACGCTACCGTACATTTGAATGCAAGCGAAAACGACTCGCACTTGGCCATTTTTTTTACATTTTCCATGTTACTTATTTAGGAAAATAGATGAAAATTGATCACTGTCTTCACCTTGGAGTAAATGCAAAACTCAAGGGCAAAAAATTAACAAAAAAAGGTATGTATGTATGTATCTTCACGCCAGGTCCCTAACGGGGTAGGCAGAGAGTGTAGAGCGCCAGACATCCCGGTTCTGACAAAAAAAGGTAAATACAGAAAACTGTTTTTCCTTTAGATTCCAGAATATGCCACGATTTTTTTTAATATTATGGAATCCTGTGCGCTATTTATTAAAACTGGTCCACTTGATTAAAAATTTAATTCACCCACGTATTCTGAAAAAGGGAATTTCCGTTTATCGGAATAAACGCACGCATTATAGAGCTAACATGCAAACACTAACCAAACGCCAGTTACGTTTTGTCAATGGCAATGGCATGTCTGTTGATGTAATTACTTAACATGCAAAATTAATGGAAAACTGCCGAAAAATGGCAAAATCCTAATAGTCCTTTGTGACTTTTCAGGGGCGTGCGCCCTTGTATGCTAAAATATAGAAGTAGGTTGAAAACCCGAAAGAAGGCTATTTTTAACATCTCAGTAAGTGAGGGAGTCATTAAAAAATGGTTTAAAATTAAATTAATTTTTAAATATTTTTTAATAGGTATAAAGTTTGTAATAATTTTACTTCAGGAATTTACCGCTATCTATCGGTCACTTGAAAAAACTATTATGTTTTGCTTAGTGTAGTCTTGCTATTCGGCGCTAGAGGTCGGTAAATATCTCCAGCTGATAGCGACATCTATGTTGTGTACCTTCAACTACAACAATAACGAGAAAAGAAGTTATGATATTGTTTCTAGTAACAGATAGATGGCGTACAAAGCCTTATCTTATTGTGGGGCCAGCTGTTACACTGGAACACTTCGACCCATTGGGATCTTTTGTGTTCAAGCCTTACTCATTATTAAGATATTTACATAATTATTTTTTTAAAACTATGTTTGTCACGGTAACATAAAAATTTATAAGAATTCATGTTCTTTGAAACCATAATAAAATATTTGCGTTAAAATACTTCTCTTGAAAAAAGAAGAAGTATAGCTACTCGTCAATAGATGGCGGACATAAAACTCATCACCATCAACATCATTTCAGCCAATAGACGTCCACAGCTAAACAAAGGCTTCCCTCAAAGAATGCCACAACGAACGGTCCCGGCCGCCCTCATCCAGCGATTGCCCGCGACCTTCACCAGGTCGTCGGTCCACCTCGTGGGGGGCCTGCCTACGCTTCGTATTCCGGTACGCGGTCGCCACTCTAGAACTCTTCTGCCCCAACGGACGTCAGTTCTGACTGGCAGGTTCGAATATCTCGAGTCCGCGTCCGAAGTATCGGGAGTCTGTATGTGTTTTACTGTCTCTACAATGGTGACTGCTCTGCTGAACTGTTCGATTTGTTCGTTGTTGTAACATTGGGGAAAGGCTTTTTGTTGGACAGCTGTGGACATCTTTCGGTTGAAATTATTGATTCAAGATAATTGTCATCAAGGATATCGCTAACTGACGATTTAAGGGGAGTACATAATAACTTTTTTTTATGTAATGGAGGTGGCAAATAAGCATGCAGTTCACGTTGATGTTAAGTGATGACTGCAGCCTATAGACACTTACACGAAGGCCCTGTAATTTCCGGCACAGAGGCATAACACCTTAGGCCCCAGGAATGGTAACGCATCTGCATCTTGACCTTGGTCTTCGTGTGAGTGTCTATAGGCTGCAGTCATCACTTAACATCAATGTGAACTGCATGCTTGTTTGCCACTTTCATTACATAAAAAAAAAACTCTCACAATGGCAAAAACCTTTAATTTTCCCCGAAGGGGTAGGCAGAGGTAAATGCATGCATTCAAGCATACATGCAAACACCCACGATTACCCGGTTACGTTTTTGACCCATGTAACAAGTGGCGAGCCTGTTGCCAACATCTCCGGGCACATTACCAAACTCCGAGGTACCTACTGGGAAACGTCCAGAAAATGGAAAAATCCCATTAGAACCAGAGATAAAGGATTTTAAACCGTTACCTCTGATAGCCCCCCGACCCGGGATAGTTAAATTATCCACAATACCCGTTTGGTCTTCTTGATTACCTGCAAAGACGCGTCGTTCGTATAATCATTGACGATCCGGTTAGTCTAACGATGTGAGATGACCGTTTGATTCGAAGGGTCGCGGGTTCGATCCCCGCACCGGACAAATATTTGTATGGCCTAACATTATAACTTAAATAAAATAACAATAAAATCACAACCTGAGAGCTGTGTCCTTCACGGGCGGGTTACGCACTTAGCTTCCGTCGGCAAGCTCACAATGACGCTGTTGCAACACAGCCTGCCTCCGAAACGGTCGCGGAGGCGCCACGAAATGGTTAAAATTACGCGTTTGTCGCTCGAAATATAATCTGATGTTTGAGAAATAAAAGCTCTTTTTATTGGTGGTTAACTTATTCACAATGATTCAAGATAAGCTATATTTAGATAGGTCAGCGTCCTGCGAGAAAACTGCCGCCATTGCAATTGCCAATACGCGCTCCAATCGTGGCGATTATGGCATATCCCCTAGATGTTGCACTACTGTAAGCATCTTTGTGGGAGGCTTTTGTCCAGAGGTGAATGTCTTTCCGTTGAAATAATTGATTGATTAAGAAAGATATCATCAAGGGTACGTCAGCCGACAATTTATAGGCCGTAATAACTATTACAGAGGCAAAACAACTTATGTACCTAGGTCGCAGTGGTGGCAAAGCAACATGCTTTACTGCACAAAGATTTTGCGCGCAGGATCGAATCGTACTAGCCCGATTTTTTATTAGGATCGTAAAAGGTATATATAATAGTCAGATTTTGTACTATGACGAAAGTAGATTTAAAAATAATTAGACTGTGAGGGTGTCTGGCAAGGGGTTGTCACCGTCCAAAGTGTCCGCCGATAGACGAGGCGGTTTCTCATATGATTATAAGTTAAAATATATGAAAACTAAGTTTTATACTATCACAAATTTGAAACACAATTTTACTCACCTTTACTACCTATTACCTGCCAAAGCCACCGCGACCCAGGTTGTATATTTTGGTTTTGCTTATACCTGTATAGGGGACATATATAGAAGAATTTCCAGGTTTTATAATATAACGAAGGTCTGGTCGTCGCAGGCTCTCAGCAACACAGCGAATAAGCAAAGATATTCACTTACAATCTTACAATAGATGTAAACTCAGTTATGTGTGATTGTGTACCACCATCCACGATACAACGCAGCTTCTTGTACCACTTACTTTTTCATTTTATAGAATAAAAGTAAGGTATAATCCGCGTGGATGGAAGTAACTGCAAATAATTGTGTCAGAATTACGTTAATAAGCCTCGGTTGCATCAAGATATTTGTTAAAGTTAAAGTTATTGTACATTTCACATCCTCTACTAACTTAAAGAAATCTGTTAAAGTTAGAGAAAGATGTGAAATGTTACAATTACTTTAACAAATATCTTGGTGCAACCCAGGCTAAGTGAATATCGGCCACAATTTGAGTAAGTATGTAAGGCAACTTTATTAAGGCAAGCCATGAGTAATGTCATGTCGTGTGCACATTACCATATATAACTAACATTGTCGGTGTCTAACAAAGCTGTTAATTACGCACTGAAATAATATTATTATTGCCACACTTTTACCATTTTAATTTTAAGTTGGGAACTTTTTGGTATGTTGTAAAGATTTGCAAGTTTTTTTTTTCGTAATACTTAACATAAAACGTGTTAAACATACTGTGAAATGAATAACAATTTCAGTGTAAGTAATAAAATAATGCACGTTTTTTTGGGTTTCGTATACGATTGGCAAGTATCAAATGCTAATAATGCTTTAATATTTCCTCTTTTCTGTCAGTCTTCCCGTAGGTATGTCTGCTATAAGATGTTCAAACGTCATCATTATTCTCGTCTCCAACCGAAAGACGTCCAAAGACTTCCCCAAAGACATAGAGCAACATGGGCTACCGGCCGCGGCGCATTGGACGGGAGTAGCCATAGCGTTTATTACCGATGCAAAACAGTCTGTCATTCTTGCGGGGGGAATTGCGTGCGACACACACGCACACTACAAAAATCGTTTATTACTACGAAACTCATACCTTGACTTTAACAAAATACATAAACAATTTCACGCACACATTTAAACATCTAGGCGACAGTTATAGGCCCATTTGGGCTTGTACTTTGACAGAGGGGAAAGCCTGCGTATGGCTACTCCCCTCCGATGTTGTTCTATGCCCAAAGTCGCTCACAACAGTGTTGTGCGTCATTAGGGAAGAATATGCCATAATCGCCACGCTTGGCAGGCGGATTGGCGATCGCAGTGGCAATAGTTTTATCGCGGAAGGCTGCTGCTCATCCCGCGTTATTATTTTTACGTGATTACGGTAGTTCTAAACACTACCATTTAGTGGCAGATATGTTAACCAATTTAATTAATGGGTAGGTATTTGATAAACTATTAAAATTACAACAACAAAAAAATCTTCTCGTTGAAAAGTTCACTCCTTTCATTTTGGCAGTTCACTTGGGCGTTTTTTTCTTCGCATACATCGCTTATAAAAAGCTTACCTACGTAAATTAAATACGTATTTAAATGAATGAATTAATATCAATCCACAAATATGTTATTCACATTTTTTACCGTTAGGCTTTTCAGCAGCCTCCATTCCAAGACAAGCACTCAATAGTATTGTCATTCAAGTTATCAATTTTACGGTAATCTTTTGTTGTGAACTGCCTGTTTGATGCTTCAAAATTAATGCTTGTAATGCAATTATTTTAACCGTTAAATATTGAAGGTCGCTCAACTTTCCAGTCAACAACAATCTTCGGAGCTGATAACGAAATGATCTCTAGGTAACGTAATGAGATTGCTGAAATTAATGTTAGATAGTTCTACAATAGTTGTCGAGATCGTATCTAGATGTATTGCCTTGTAACATCCACTACATAAAAGGCCACCTGGTGGAACACTGAGGAAAGACAAGTACTTATCTAGTACGGCAGATGGCAGCGTACGATCACGCTGAATCGCACATATGAAGTTCCCATACGAATTGCCCAGCATATACAAAATCCCATCGTGAATCGGTGAGCGCGCTAGGCTCTATCACCTTGCTTGGCCAGAGGATCCTCTCTTTTCTTCACATTTTAGAACATCCGTTGTTCCACAGTCGAGATTCGATTTCTTTCATCTACTGACAACACCATGACTCTTTGTTACGTTTTGACCTAAAAAAATTACGTAACATTACCACACTCCAAGAGCATCACTGGGAAAATTCCAATAAATAGAAATATAAAAATGAAACATGTCATAAATATAAAATGAGATTTTATGAAGTCATTCCCAAAATGCTCATTTTAAATTAGGTTTGTGAAATGATTAGTTTATGAATCGTTGTTTGTGAAATATGTTTTTAAAGAAAAATGGAAAGAAAAATTTGACTTCAGGCGAGACTCAAACTCCCGGCCACTGGGAATCTAGTCCAGCCGCTCTTCCAACTAAGCTACCGAAGTCCTGCCCGATTTGTCAAATCTTTCCTTCACATTTATTGCATTGCCTTATGGTGGCAGTAGCGCCATCTATTGCCACACTATGCTAGTTAGGCAACCGATTTAATAAACTTTGCAGTACAGAAGTCGCTTTTACCCTTAATATTTGTTTTTTATATTATTTCGCATTAACACATGCTTGTGAAATATATTTTTAAAGACATTTTGACTTCAGGCGAGACTCGAACTCGCGGCCACTGGGAATCTAGTCCAGCCGCTCTTTCAACTAAGCTACCGAAGTCCCGCTCCCGCCGAACTCCCGAAGAATGGTCACGCTTGGCAGGCTGATTGGTGATCGCAGTGGCGGCAGTAAAATTAGTTTACGTTGCTGCCCATCCCGCGTTGTTATTATATTACAACCGCCTTATTGGAATGATTAGACCGACATTGCTTGGTTAATGGGATTAGGGTTGCCAACTATTCTGTTAAAACAGTATTATACTGTTTAACTACATTATTTTTTTTACTGTTGAACAAGAATAAAGTATACAAATATACTGTTTTCAGCATCTAAAATGCTCATCACTATAAGTTAGACTTTAGTAAATTTATCAGTTGTGCCAAAAGTTCTAAAAATATATATTTCAAAAAATTAAATAAATCCAATACTGTTCATTTTTATAAAATACTGTTAAACATTCTACTCAGACCTAAATATACTTTATTTCTTGTAAAAAAAGTTGACAACCCTAGATGGGATCGTCACGTCCCGACTTCTTCATAAGTAAGTAATATATTCAGTCAGACACCATGAATAGGTAAGCCAGTCGATATTTAATTGAATGCCCAAACTGCATTGCAATCGTCTGAGTATGACTATTGAGTAGGTGTGTCTATTTCTTCATTAAATTATTATTCATAGACCAGTTATCCATGAAAATCAGGTTAATGGCATTTTTTCTGAAATTCTTGAACATGCTCTATTTATTGGGCCTTTACAAATGTCAGCTTTTCATATAGAAAAACAATAATATGCCTGACTTTCCCGTATGTCATCGGGATGTACGACAGATACATATATGGAATTTCAGAATCGATTAGGCCATGAAACTCATGAGACTAGTTCTATAGTAAATTATTCTAAAAAAAAACATACTTATTTCAATCGAGCACTTGCACTTTTTTATATGGACCATTAAACATTTTGTTATTTCTTAGGAGTTGAGAAAAATTATTCAGCATCCTGAACTCAAGTAATTTGTTTTGAGCAGATTTAGCTACACCTGCCAATTAGGTTTTTAAAGTCCCAATGGCTATCATATCACAGCCGTGTCTGGTTAAGAGAACAGGTAGGTACGACAAGTCCAAGTCTTCAATCAATCCTCAATATTTTCAACATAAATGATTAAATTTACAGTTAGAATTAGTATTGTTCTGTAAATACTTCTGTTTCAACACTATTCATTTGTGCTTATGATGATGTCTAACAGCTATAATGTTCACTTATCATCAATGTGGACTACACACTTTTATCACAATCTATCGTTGATGGTACCATTAGTGCTACATCAATGGTACATTGCATCACTAGCAATGTTACATGAAAAGTATGCGTAGAGGCGACACTAAGTAGTTGCCGCAACGGAAAAATATCTTCCGCTATTTACTATGCCAACGCAAAGAATCAAATATTGTATCGTAACATGTAAATGTGTACGAATTCCGTCAGCAAATCAATCAATTATAAAAAACAGACACGCGTGTAAGTGAATGTTTTACTGTTAGGAACCGCAAATAATTAATAGTGTAAAATTTATATTTGATTACTACCTTTTATTATTAATCTTCGTTTAATCCTACTGTTATTAGAAATTTGTCCTGACTTTCAACAGTAGATACCTCTACTGAATCGAGTAACCTGTAATTTAGCACTTAAAATTATTGTGTACCACTACCTACTTGAAGTTAACACATTAAGAAATTGAAATATAGCTTATAAACATGAAATAAACGATGTGTCTAACGATGTTTTAAGTTGAAAGAAATGCGAGTTCAAATGTTGTATGAGATTAAAAGGAAAGAGAGACACAGACACAGTGTTTTGAATTAAAGGAATTAGAAAATTGGATATGCAGGCAGAATTGGATCTAAGCAGGAGAGCGGCTAAAGCTCATCCCGGCTCAAAACCATCCAAGCCCAGTCCAGTTTAAACAAATAGATATGATACAGTGTTGGTGGCTAGGTAGATAGATTGAGCTTGCTCTCTGCTCGGATAAATCAACTCAATTAAAAAATTTACAGTCGCCACTGATTGTCTAATCAAAAATATAAGTTTTACACAACACTAGATTTCTTGCATTACAGGCATTCTATCTTGAATTCTTTTCTTGATCATTTTGAAATTGACTGATCGACTCACTTCATGAGGACGTCAGTCGCGTCGCTAACAAAGAACAACAAAGCATTGCGTGCGTTATGCGGGAGCCGGCGCCGGCGCAGGCCAACCAGCTGATAGAAAGTCGCACCGAGACCACAGAGTTCAGTTGTTGACAGCTCGCGCAAAGTGACGGACGTTGCACGTGACGCAAATGTTACCGAACGCACGCGGAAAATAGTTGCATCTTAATCGTGAAAGAAATAAGAAAAAAAAATATATAGCATCATAAAAAAAACTTGCATTCTTCAAAATGGGTGTCAGTGCAAGGATTATCGCCATGTTTCTCATGATTTTTGCTGCCACAGCTGTTCCTACAGGAGACTCCAGGAGTCCAAAGATCGATGGTATGTAATATTTTCAGAACGCTTAGCTATTTTATGATTTTAGACATTATCCTATTGACACTTATAAAAATAATTTTCACGACTACAATGATAACTTACAAATAAAACTAGATAACTTCAATGCTTTTGTTATCGAAACTTACTACGCTAACACAGAAGCTAATACGCGGAATCAACAACGCAACCATAACACTATTACGAGAACCCACATGCGTACATTACGGTAACTTATTGAACCGGAATAAATACGAACTTGAACTATCATTACAACAATCCATTTAAAAAAGCAACGAAACCGTATCAGATAGTTGCAAAAGGAAAAAATTACACAAGAAGGTTCACAGTTCGAAACCATTGCAAAAGCAATGGAGAACTTTTACGGCCAATTTCACGGCAAATGAAATTGTCTACTCGACTATAAGTGACAATGACCTACTGAATTTAACAGGACGTCACGCTTCATCTGATTGCAAAAAATATGAGTTGGACAAAACAAAAGACCTTTCATAACAAACGTTCACAAAACCTCTACAACTCTATCATCGCCTCTAGATGCATTTATTTTCTTAGATTTACCTTGAATTGAACTTATTCGCGTTTGCGAGAAATATTTTGATACAGCAAGTTAAAATTCACGTTAAATAAAAACTGTCATGCCCTAAAATTTAAACAACTACCTATTTAGTTCAATGAAGAAGGTTCAATCAAGTCTCAAAGCTTTGATAAAAAGTTCGTTTGTGTAACTTACCCGTCTTTGCATTAGCGTTTCTTTTCACGAACTTTAATTAAAAATAAATAAGTAACTTTACTTTCTTTTAGTCCCTGTGTTTAGTCCAACAAAATATGAATAGCTAAAAAACAAACATTTGAACTAACGAACCTGCCATGAAATCAATGTCACAATCTTGAGAAATAATAGTACGAGTACATTGCATTTATACATTAACCAAGTTTTACAAGCATTTTGTTTGCTCAATTTTCTAGTTTTAAAATGGCCATTGTCTCATTCTTTCGCGACAATGCAGTACTTGCAAGAAATTATTGTTCAATTTATTTAAAAACGCAGTCGTTAAAATGTAATTTGTTGATTTGTAAATATTACTAATTGCAATTGATTTTTTATTAACAAATTATTTCCAAACAGTGGCGTGATTTAACAATGGGCCATCAAAAGTTACCTTATTCAAGGTTTCCTCCCAATTCTATTGCCCAATTACTTCAACGGCGCCAACAATGGAACTTAAATAAGGTTTAATGCTTATGCCAGTTAGTTTTTCATCGCTATTGTTTATATTGTCATTACGAACGGAACCATTCTCTTACTTCCGAAGAACTTAGTGTGCTTGTGTAATATTCTGAGATAGTTTACGGGTCAACACTTGGCTTTTGTTAGCATTATTTAATTTACTGCCAGTTCATTTAACACTTTCGTAATTAAGTATATTAGTTTAATATTCGGGTGACGAAAAACGACACAACTTAACTCAGTAAAACACGTAAAGAATTTGTCTTAATGTTTGAATAAATATTATAGTGTACAAGTATAGGAATTGTAGTCTGTAACTGTAAAAAGGGTAAATCTATAACAGTCCTATTTCCACAAACAAAACAATACACTACTATAAGCATACACTTGACCGTAGCTTAAATATTCCGGACTGGAATACTCTGAACAGCTGAGACTGATGGTATGGTGGAGCATGACTACATCCTATAGGCATCTGCATAAAAGCTCAATTTTAAATGTAGATGCATACAATGCTTTGATACTCTCGAAATATAAAACAATTTGCTCCTGTACCAGAATTATCAGGATAATATACAAGGCAGATAAATCAGATTGTCGCGTCTATACTCTTGGCCTCAGTGGAGCTTAATGAGTAAGAACATAAATAGTTTTATTTTTATATTGAATCTGTCAGAAATCTGCTGTGTGTATGCATATAAGCGAGGATAACATAGTGTAAAAATTATGATCCTTAGATTAATTTTGACATTCGCATTAAAATGTTGTCGAAAGTTCAGAATGCTTTGAAAATTTCTATTCTATAAACCTTTTGGTACTTCAAGGTTTTCTTCAAAGCAGTAGTATATTCAGTATAATATAATTTATTCCGACTCTACGCATTTATCGTAAGATAAGTGTAGGAGGAAACCATTACTAAGAAACTTCACAAGTCGCATATCATTGGAATCTCTTCAACTCTTACCTGAACGTTCAGAATGGCCCGTTGTCTCAGTTCATTACCCTTGAGCCTCATGATTTGACACACCAATATTGACAATGCACTCCGACTTTTATTGCATTTTGCAGACTTAAGCACCCTTAGTTTAAAGTACTTTAAAGAACCTTCGCCATATATGGACAATAAATGCGTGGCCATTATATGGTCCCTTCATCAGCGTTTATCGTTACAATAATTTTCTTTATATCGAAGAAAATATTTCATTTGATAAGACTTGCAATTCAAAATTAAATTTTGTCTTGAATTTGACGTTTAATGATTCATTTCTTGAGTCTTTATACATTTTGCTAAAGTAAATGATCTATGACTGACATGAACATATTTTTTAAAAGAAACGATTTGTTACATTTCATGCCTTCGTAAGGTAAAAAATTATGTTAGTGTGCCCGTAATTTAAATCTGATTGTGGAAGGAGAATTATCGTATCAATTAACTCTACAACTTGACGGTGATACATTTCAGACATTTGACATTTTATCTTCCTCATATGCATTCCAATTTCGCATTCCGCTGAGATAAATAAAAAATCGTCCAAGTGCGATTCACACTCACATTACGGATGGATAGTTTCGAGACTTGAGACCATTTCGCAAAGTAGAGATAGTAATGATTCTTAAATTCTGGCATCACAGAATAGAAGCTGATACTTTTTCTACCTTTGTTTTACCTTCCGTACTTTGGTACGGACATCGAAGTAGGTAATTAAATAATTTTGCCATTGAATACTTGACATGTATCCACGTGTGGTTCGAAACTTACTGAAGGAACTGTTAAGTCACGCATTTTTCGTGGCTTGGTACGAGTACATACCACCTGAGGTTATGGTAATCTCAGGTATTAACGCTGCGTTGAAATAATTTTAAGAAACCTACAACAATTAACATATTATTACAGTTTAAGAAACAACTCAATGTTTGTAAAAAACATATTAATAAAATTATACGCATATCTTTGAATTCAGTTAAAAATACAAAATAATTTCTTTAAATAGTTTCATTAAGAACAATAGGTTGTTTAATTTTTGGCTTATTACAGAAAATATTTTTGCCTTCTTTATCTAATATAACTATAAAATTCTCGTGTCACAGTGTTTGTTACAATACTCCTCCGAAACGGCTTTATATTTACAAATTAGCCCAGAAGATGGGGCTGCAGTCGGTATCTAGGTTATACCCGTACGAAGCCGGGGCCGGCCGCTAGCTTAAATATATGTTCATTTAGTAATTACCTCACAATCTCATTTAAAAGTACATGAATTACTAGCTGTTGCCCGCGGCTTCGCCCGCGTGCGTGTCGTTTAAAAGTCATATGTTCCTATGTTCTTCCTCAAAGTCAACTCTATCTCTGTACCAAATTTCATTAAAATCGGTTCAGTCGTTTGGACGTGAAAACGTAACAGACAGACAGACAGACAGAGTTACTTTCGCATTTATAATATTAGTAGGGATTTTATACCAAACCATCTACACAAATTCTAACAAACTTCAAAGAACCCTACAAATGCATGACCGCGTTAAACAGGTGATTTGTTTATGTTGTAAAACACATTGATAACATCAATATGCAATTTGAAGATACCACACGTTCTGTAGATCACTTATCGGTCACTTACACTACTGCAATATCACCTGATGTAATTATTGCTAATATTCTTTATTTATTTCGTTAATTACTTTATGCAACGTCAGTTCTTAGAACACAATCAGTATAACCAGATTGTTCGGGCATTTTTTAACGCTGATTTGAAATTTTCGATGGAAATAATTATGATTGTCGTACGAGGTATAGAATCTATTATGTCACTGTAATGTCGATGTGATTGCATAAATGTAATCAGTGTGTTTTATTATTAAAGTAATCGCTTATTGCAAGTTGAATGACTCAATGCGTCGGTATCTTTGAGCGTACTGCGTGTATCATTATATCATCAATCGGTTGATATGATGTTTGATGCTTGATTTTAATATTGTCTTATTTAGTTAATTTTGATATCATATTTATTTATTTATGATACTTTAATACACAATAATCCTTACCTTTTTCAACTAAATGACATTATCTACTAATTAACGCTTGGGTAGAACGGAAATCAACGGAATAGTTGCTGAAAGTAAAAAAATCATGATATTTTTTTGTCATGTAACTAAGGTGGCTAACAATGCAGTTCACATAGATGTTAAGTAATGACTGCAGCCTATAGGTAGACATCTACATAAAACCAGAAGACAATATGGAATTCTTCGAAAATGGCGTCAACAAGTCCTTCAGGGCTGGCAGTGCATTAGCAACTTCCCTGGTGTTGCAAATGTTCATAGGCGACGGTGACCACTTTCTATCAGGTGGCCCGTCTGCTTGTCTGTCAACCTTCAGACATTAAAAAAAATGCATATGCGTTGCCACCCTAGACCTAAGCTGTTATGTCTCTGTGATAGTTAATACGAGGCCATAGGTACATTAACATGTAACCGTAACACGATAGTTCTGAACACTGGTACTACTTGTCGGTAGATACGTAAGGTAGTGCGGTGGTACCCACACCCTCAAGCTAATACACTGGATCTCTACCACTAGTAAAAGTAGATATCTACCGATATGAACAATGTAATTGTTGATGTCAAATATGATGATCATTTTTTTAGTAAGTACCCACCTGTACGTATTAAGCTGGCGAATACACAATAATAGCTAAGTACCGGCGAAGAACAAAATCTCATATTTTAAGCGTTTTAAATTTTCCTTTTGCAACATAGCAACAATCTCACAACGCGTGTTTTCAGTGAATGAAATTTTATGAGAATAAAATAAAAGTTTAATTGAAGAGCACGATGAATTCTTACACCGAAGGCTAGGTCTGTCAGGCGTTGTAATCATTATGTTATTTACTCTCTTGATTCGTATAAAATGAACCTCCCTCTGGGACTGATTTACCGTGAACCGAGTAGGTATATATATCTTTATGATAAAGCAAAAGGTCACTCACTCATCACGAAATCTCAGGAAATACAAATGCTACGAGTTTAACATTTTGCATGGGGGTTCTTTTAAGCACGTAGATGCTACCTAAGATGGGATTTTGTTTGAAAACTGACCCCAATGTGTTTTCAGGTTGATAGTATGTAGAAAACAAATACCTACAAGGGACCCTTTAAGGGAAAATAAGCGCTTGCCCTATAGTTATTACCGTACTAGCTGTTGCCAGCGGCTCCGCCCGCGTGTATGTAGCTTTTAGCGTAACCTGTGGAAACTCATCCAATCATCCCATGGCATCCCACAGGAACATTTTTTCGGGATAAATAGTATCCTATAGTCTAAGCCAGCTAATACCCTATCTGTATAACAAATTTCATCAAAATCCGTTCTATAGTTACGGCGTGATTGACGGACAAACATCCAAAGAAACTTTCACATTTATAATATTAATGTGGTTAGTAGTGGTAAAGCCTTATTCAGACCTGAGCGTTACCGCGTGGTAATGCGATATACCGCTGTACCGACTATGTTCCAGTTTCTAGTCGCAGAACTCCATACATGAATCCGAGCGGGTTCCGCTCGGTAACCGCTGCTCCCCACATCGGTAGCGAATAACGTACACTGAATAGGGGTAGGTAACATGGTACCCGTGCGAAGCCGGGGCGGGCCCCTAGTTTAATATACATATAACCTTAATTCGTAACGTTATTCATTTATTAAAACACGATGATCGCACCTGCTTCATTTGGTTTCCTCGTCTCAATAACCTAGAAAAGTCAACGAACTGAAATGTAAACACGTTTTCTATACAAGTTCTTTATGCAGGCGTAACGTGAAAATGATCAAATGCATTCACGTAGCTATTTCCAATTCATATTCAAATATTTTATATTCAACAAAATTTTGTTATTTTTATAATAAACTTCACGCCTGGAATCTCCGAAGGGGTAGGCAGATATAAATAGATGCATTCGGGCATACAGGAAAACACCCACGACCCACCAGTCGCGTTTTTGTACCATGTTGTAGGTGGCGAGCCCATTGATATCTCCAGCTATATTAATTATCCAATCATTTGACATTGTGAAATACATAATAATAAAAATAATAATGGCAACCCATTATACGTACCACTGCTGGGCACGAGTCTCTCCCCTTGGGGAGGCCTCGAGCTTACTCCACCACGCTGCTCCAATGCGGATTGGTGGAGATACGGGTTAGCGCCCATAAGGCCTCCGACAAGGTTTAACGACTGCTATCTATCGTTAGCAACTGGGACCGACGGCTTAACGTGCCCTCCGAAGCACGGAAACGCGCATTTTAATTTGCTACTAGCTTTCACCCATCACACTCCCATCAACACCAGTCGCGGGGCCATGCGCGCTTACATACGTGAAATACATAATTATACAGAATGGTAAAAACAGTTTTACTACTAATTAAGTACCTACTAAAAAGCCGCATCCTTACGAATCCTTCATTGTAGAGTCGTCGATATTATGGATGTTGCGAATACGATATTTCGGACAAAATATTATGAATAATATAACGTTTACTGATACCTATTTTGGTTATGGATATGAAATTGTTTCGGATTATCAGTTAGTTTTTTATACTTTCGGTTACTGATACCTATTAGATTAATCATTTATTTGCAATAAAAAATCAGATGCGTTGTATTTATAAAAGACTAACCCCCTTATTCATAAACGTATTTTAGCTAAAGTGTTGCTAATCTCTCCTTTGTCTTTTTCTATTCTGCACATCTGACAATGCAACTAACAAAGACAAAGCATTCTATAGCTAAAACGTATCTAATGTACGTTTATGAGTAAGGGGGTAAGAACTAGTGATGCGCCGAATAGTGGTTTCACCGAATAACCGAATACCGAATATTATTCGGTCTAACCTATACCGAACAGAATATTCGGCCGAATTATTCGGTTTAGCATTTCATTGTTTTTCCGCGTAAACGCGGTTCTAACATGTCGCTGCTTGCTAAATAGCCGCGTCTACACCGGAGGCAGTTCGGGCGCGAGGCAGGCTCGTGAGCGAAATACTTGGTCAGTGACAGTCAGTGTGGACGTGCGTGCTCGGCCGAGGCACCGTGCACCCCGTGCACGGTCAGATCACTTGCGATCCACACCAGCCTCGGAGCCATGAGCGCTTCAGAACCACTAAATAAAATACCTAGTACCACAAAATAAAAAGGTATTTTATAGGTAATAAGGTAGTTGGTAGAGGGGAGGGACACTTGAGTCTAGCGAAAATCGGCACTTTAAAGCTTAATAAATCACAAACAGTTAACTAAATCGAAAAATGATATTTGCACACCCCTAATATTTTTGAAAGACCTATCCAACGATATCTCACACTATATAGAAAACGAAAAATAAAAAAAATATCCGCGCGTTACATGTAGAGGAGGTACTTTAAATATTTTTTTTTTCATGTTTTTATTCTATCACTTTGTCGGCGTAATTAAGGTGTATACTTGTGCCAAATTTCAAGTCTCTAGTACCAATATAAGGTGGTAGTAGACTGAGATAGCTCGGGATAGCTTGATTTTAATTTATGTTTAAATATAAAAGTTGAAAAATAAATGTTTATCGTTGACTGCATGTAACCTAACTACAGGGCTACACGTTAAGAATATGTTGAATTGAGGTTTCAAAATAAATGTTGATTTGTTATTTAATGGTTTTATTTTATTAGCTTTATTCAACACATTCTTTATAGGATATCTTTGGCTTAAAAAATAACATAGGAATTTTTATCTTGTAGTTATGTGATACCGTGTCGTGTAGCCAATAAAATAGAAATATTCGAACCGAATATATTCGGCACCAAAACCGAATAATTCGGCCGAATACGAATAGTTGGAACGATGCCGAATATGCCGAATACCGAATACGAACCGAATATTCGGCGCATCTCTAGTAAGAACGTAGTTTATGCATACGCAAGTAGGTAAATGTAGGTACCACATGAGCGAGTAGAAAAACTGTGATAAAACATCTTATTTGGATTGCGATCATACCCATCGGAATTTATCCGAAACTTTTATTTCAGATTCATTAACGGTTAAGAAAAGATTAATATTTCCGATAATTCCGGTAGGTATTGTATATTATTATGGTTTACTTCGGAGCTTCATAAAATATCCCGATATTTGTGTATGTGCTGTACTGTCAATACTTACGTGAAAAAAGCGCCATTGTATTGATGGGCGTCCTCTGGGAGGGTTCGAGTCGGGTCAATGCCTCCACACAACACAAACCAAGGTAAAGTGAAAGTGCATGAAATCGAAAGTGCTTTTACAAATAATTTATTACTTATTTTTAATACTATTCCATGTATAGTTACAAGAAAGTATTGTCGACTCATCGTCTATAAGCTGTTTTTTAGCAATACATAATAGACATGACTGCATGCAATTTTTACTGGTGGTAGAGCTCGAAGGCGCAGGCACCGCCGCATTATCTAATCTATCTGTCACCAAACTAACACTACCAGTGTTGGATGGCAATGTATAGCCCCGTAATTTCTCTCACAGAGCCGAACCACCTTACTTCAGGAATGGCAACGCATCTGCATTTTGAACTATTTTCTAATGTTTGCGCAGATGTCTATATACTGCAATCGTCACTTGACCATTCGTCACATCCATGTGATCAGAACGCTACTTTACCACCATTATTAGATTTTAAAAAATGCAAAAGACTAACGAACAGCAATTGATTTTTATATACATAAGATAAGATATAGATATATAGATATTTTAGATTTAACTTGAAATCTTATTATCTATAGTTCTAATAAAACTGTAGAAGTGTAAATTCAGTACATCAAAAATATTGAAAAAATAAGTACCAGGGGATGTTACTAGATCGATACCGAACCCAAATACGTGATTCGAAAAATTTTGGTCTGTCTGTCTATCTGTTTGTTCAAGCATCACAGAAAAACTAATTTTCCGATTACAATGAAACTTGGTATGATTATACTTTAACCTTTGGCGCACAACACTGGGTACTTTTTATCCCGGAAAAATGTCTGTTTGTCTGTGTGTACGTGCACGCTAATATCAGAAACGGCTTATTCGATTTGCGGTTTTCACTAATATATTGTGGTAAGTTTCACTTAACATTTAGTGTTTGTTCCATGTGAATAGGTTCAGAAATAAAAAAGTTATGTCAATTTAAGGAATCGTATCGAATATTTTTAAGCTATTCTGTATCATAATTCTATCTTTTAGGGAGTTTCGTACCTAATGGGTAAAAACAGACCCTACAGATAACTAATCCTCCGCTGTCTGTCTGTCTGTTCGTCCGTCCGTCTGTCTGTCACTAGGCTGTATCTCATAAATAGTGATAGCTAGAAGGCTTACATTTACAAAAATTATGTATTTCTGTTACCGCTATAGTGTATTCGCTTTAAATTTTCACTGAATTTTTAGGTCTTATTTTGTATTGTAGCTTCCATAATAAATCGATATATATACAAATAAATAAAATTGGAGTGTCTGTTTGTAATATTAAAAAAACCGCTTTTTACTAAATGCATATATATATGTATACACGGTACATATACCAAAACAACCTTTTTATACAATTTTTGTCTGTCTGTCTGTCTGCTTGTTTGGCGAGGCTAATCTTGGGAACGGCGGGACCGATTTTGGCGGAACTTTCACTGGCAGATAGCTGATGTGATAAGGAGTAACTTAGGCTACTTTTATCTCCATACATCCATACATGCATACATACCTACCTACATACAAATAAGTAGAATTGGTGTGTATCCGACTTTGACGGGACTTCCACTGGCAGATAGCTGATGTAATAAGGAGTAACTTAGGCTACTTTTACACTAGCAGCGCCCGCGACTTCGTCCGGGTAGACTGAACAATCATATTTTTCTCACGTGGACGAAGTCGCGGGCACAGCTAGTTATGAATAAAGAGTATACATCCAACGTTACCAATGAGTCATAGCTATTATGTTAAACGTTATATAACATTATTCACCATATGAACAACTTCGTAAATTAAAACATATCAAGATAACATTTTTACAATATACTAACTACACTAATTACATAGATTATGCCAACAAATACTGAAAAAAATGTAATTGCACAATTTTTTTAATTAAACTTATCTCATTATATTTAATTTTTCGTTCTATATATAGCGTGTTTTAGAAAGTTAACGTGATTAATAGGTACTTCCTTTTGTTATTGTATTTAGTCGAAATAATATTCTTGCATATTATAATAATAATTCTCATTAAAAACGTGTGAAATGGTCACAATTTTTGGGACACTTATTACGAAATTTGAAGAGATTTTATTGTCATCTAGAGTTATACAATGTAAATAAAAAGGTGGTTTTATTGTTTGGCACAAAATGTGATGAAACAGAAATGCGGATGTCATTTCTACATGCTTTTTATTTCCCGGACATTCTTGAGCCAAACTTAAAACACCCTTAAAATGTATATGGGTCACTTACTTATGGCTTTCTATAGGTCCGTTGTTGATATTAGGTTATGTTACCGATGCACCTTAATGGGTTTCATACAGAACCGTTTTAAGCATCTTCAAGTTTAGACCTTTACATGGAAAGCTCCAAACCAGGACCTCATCTCTGTCCTTACATCACGTGTCACTTCTACAATCATCACTCTCTTTTCAAAGAGAGTGAGTTGTCGGAGAGTTTTGTCGGAGAGCATCATTGATAATTTTCTCATTTCGAACTAAGAATCAGTACCACTTCTGTTCTGTGACAGTACTCTCCAACGGCGTATGAACCTAGGAACCTACGGCTTACGTACCTTTTTTTATTTTATGTAATGGAAGTGGTAAACAAGCATGCAGTTCACATTGATGTAAAGTGATGACTGCACAATGAACAGAGGTCAAAATGCAGATGCGTTACTACTCCTGAGGCCTAAGGTGTTATGCCTCTGTGCCGGAAATTACAGGGCCGTACATTACCACCTGACCGCGAAACACGATAGTTAGGTAATGCGGTGGTGTCTACGCCCGCGAGCTACGTCACGAGAACTCTACCACCAGTATAAACCTACTACTTTTATTACCCGGCGTGACAGATAATTAATAATTGTCAAGAAATAACAATTTCGCGCTGAAAGTATGATAATCTCCATTTTTTTTAATAAATTGGTAAGTAGGTATATAAAAAAATTGAGATGATTGATAAAGACCAAGATGGCCTATTTCCAGTAATAAAGATTTATGCAACCTACCCTCATTGAAATAAAATTATTCTTAGCGTCCATGAGATTATAATTGTTAATAAATAATATTATCTTACTATTTATCAAACTTATACGTGCTTTAAAATCAACCTGATGTGGCTGTGTGATGATTTTTCTGCTGCCGTGATTACGGTGGTGATGTATCGTCATATCTACCTTTGTATTGAATCAATTTATAAAATATTTGCACCTGCCTACGTACTTTCAAATGCTTTTCAGGGTTGACGAACCAAATTATGTACGTACAACCAACGAACTCTCTTGACGTCCTACAAAAGTGATCCTATTTATTCATGTTCCAAACCTCCATCCCGAAGACAGATAAAATAAATCTATATACATATATAAAAATCAATTGCTGTGAGTATCGCTAAAACTCGAGAACGGCGCCACCAATTTGGTTAATTTTGGTTTTAAATCATTTTTGGAAGTCCAGGTTTAAAAGGTAAAAAAAAAGAAAATGAAGGGAAATGGTAAAAACCACAATTTCATTTTCCCATACAAATAGTCCGTATATGTCAAACCTTTGACACATCATCTCATTCTAAGGCAATACGAAGTTTGCCGGGTCAGCTAGTAAATAAATAAAATACAGACAGCGAATATAGTTACGATCACATAAACGGATAAATGCACACATCTGTCATATTCGTAAGTATGTCGTAAATCATCGAATGTCATCAGGGAAAAATTGGTCTCAGCGACAATAGAAGGATCTGAAACGATTACTTGTTACAACACACAATGCAACATTACTTGTGCTGCATGACGAAATTATCTTTGTGGAAAACGCTCGCCGCTTCAAAAGTTAAAGCTACTATTTAATAGCTGTGAGGCAGATCAGTCAGCGTTAGTTGGAAAAGTATTTCAAGTATTTTTCTGATGATAGAGTTCCAGTGTAGAACCGCGAAGGGGTAACCACTACTGGATGACCTAATCTATGTGCCACCAAATGGTACTGTTCAGTTTTATCGTAGTCAGCATGTCCGTGGTAATCTATGGCGCTGTTATCAATACCATATAGGCAAATACCTTCGTCTCAGCGGCTGGCAACGCACCTGCATTTCGACCTTTGATATTTGTGATCTCTGTTGGCTGCGGTATTCACTTGTAATCTATGTGAATTGAATCATCATTGTTTGCCACCATCATTACAGACAAACGTGGCAGAACAAGGCTATTAATAAATTGTGATATAATTAAATAATTTTTAAATTGTTACTTCTCTGAAGTATTTATGGATATTGGTATAAGTATTGATAAATAACATTTAGAATTAATATTTTTATATTTATCTAGGTACCAAACATAACAACAAACCATACAATTTGATGAGATTAAATTTATAAATTCAGAATTACATTCGAAATTACTACATTATTGGCGATATCAAGTGAATCATAATTATATATCCAAAGCGAGATAACTTTTTCACGAGATTTATAGTATGAAAAGAGTCTTCCTTAATAATTATTGGTCACAAAATGATGTAATACGTACAATTTAAGTCTTTACTAAGAACTGGTAATTGTATGCACATTATATGCAACATGGAATTAATGACAGCTTTATTATTGTACGAAACGGTGAAATGTCGTTTAAAAATAATGAGTTATCAATATTCAATCAAAATTCCAACCTTCGCTTAAATCAAACCGAAATAAACCCCGTTAGTAACGAATCATTGATGATTATCATAATTGCCGTCCTCACATTGTATCACTACAAAGATATTTCATCGTCAATAGTCGACTATGAAAATATTTGTATCGAAATTCTAGTACACACGCATTCTTGGGACACCTAAACAACATGCGACACCATGGCCACAGTCTTCATTCCGAACATTACCAAACACTTCAAAGAAAACATTATAATGTAACATAATTTTATAATTTCAACACCCTGTCACTAGCAACAATTTAACACGATGAAAAATCGTGACTATAATCTCTAGCAACTCACTATCACTATTATTTGCCAAATCTTTATTACAGGGATTCTTTTAATGTAATCAAAAACGGTCAATTATGTCGACGCCGTTCAATTGTTCTAAATCGTCATTGGCAAGAACAATTCATGTTGTGGCCTTCAAATTTTAGTTTCTATGTTTGTTGACAGTAATATTCATTGTAGTTTCACGATTTTCCGTTGTTCCGATGCCGTTGATAATTGTTGTTTCTCTGACACCATTTGGGTACGATTATTTACTATAAAGATTTATTGTTAATTCCTAATTAACTGAAGTAAGTTAATTAGGAATTAACAATCAATCTTTAACTTTAAGATAACCTTTCGTTTCTTCTCTAACTATTTATATAAATCTGTGTCCAGTTTTATACTCAAAACATTTTTGTATCAACGTGGATTATACGAAATTATTACATACATTATAAACTCTCTTTGTTTCAACGACAGCTTTTCTACTTATGTAGACTTCATAGCTACTTAGTGCATTTAGTCAAATTAGTACAACACAATTACATGCATCACTTGATCTAGTTCGCCAAACGTATCGTTACGAAACTAGTCCGATTATTTTATAATGCTTGTTGGTATTTATAATTCCGATGTGTATTCCGTTGACGTAGATGCTTTTGATTCTTTTATTATAATTCATTATTGAATTATAGTGCGTGATTATTTATTAATAAAGTTATTTTAAATAATTAATGAAAACTAAGAAAATTTAGTAAGTAAAATAAAACACGTTTTGTAGATTTTGTCCACTGCTTTTTATGTTCACATAAAGAATATGGACTTGTTGAAGTAGATCATACACAGTAGCTGTCATCATATAAAAGCATTCATATGTGAGTGGTAAATATATAATCAAATCAGATACAAGTAGGTACATGCGTTTTCTGTCAGTCACTTAGAGTTTTATACATAAATGACTAGGATTGGGCCTCTTCATGTACAAAAATCTTTCGTTACTGACTAAGTGACTGACAGAAAACGCATAGCCAATACTTCTGAAACTCGAAACCTGAAATTTGGAAAATTTGTTCCTTAGGAAATGTAGTAGGTACTAAAACGTAAGGTTTCTCGAAATTACCACAAAAAAGATAAATTAAGTTTAAATAAGATAAATAAATAGCATTTCACAATTAAATAAATAAATATGTACTTACCGCAATTTTTTGTTCAAATTACAACACAAATTCAGTATTAATCATTAAATAAATATTTACAGTTACAGTCGATTAGGCATAAGCTCCAAATAACGGAACAATATTGGTGATGCAAATCCATTTACAATAATAGGAATTCAACTGTGAAGGTAACGCCCCTGGCAAACCTATGCAATGGTTTGCAACCAGCTGTTGCAACGCGTGCATTGTATTATATTGTTACTTTTAAAGGTTCTTCGTGTATACATATAAAAAATCATTACTTAATTTTAGCAGTGAATCTTCAGAGCCAAATTAAGATTTTATGTAGGGTTATGAAAGTTGTAGTCAAGCTCACAGTCTACGTCAACCAATTTGGGAAATCAAAGTGGCAGATAGTAGTTCATGAACAGGACGACCCTGAAAAACGTAGGCACACTAGGTGACTTTTAATGGCAAGTTCCTTGCCACTTTTAGCTACTGCGTATCGTATTATAGATCCTAGACACTCTCTGCTTTTTCTTTTTGTTTTTTTTTTTGTTCGAAATCCGACTGATATCCGCTTTACAAGTCCTACAAACCTACAAGATTTGCGGCTTATAGTTGGAGTGATTTTAAAGTAAATATACGCGTACTTTTTTACAAGACTTGAGTCACAGATTTACGTAAATAATTGTAATGTCGAGTTTGAAACTGAAGACAAAAAAAGGAAGACTAACTTACTATCGTCCAGCAAAGCAACAAATAGGAATGAAAAATTTCAAAGTTTTTCGAAGAAGCAATTACATTTTAAAATAAACTATTTTATATAAATAAAATATTTTATCTCTTAAGATGTCCTTGTTACTCCACTTGCATATTTCCTAAATTAACGTGTTGAAATATATAATTGAATTAACTTTGATTAAAATAATGGATCTATTAATATGATAATTATTAAGTCACATAGTAGCCAATGGTTGCAGTTGAGAATGTTCTTGTGATTTTAATATCCATTCATCTTATTTTTGCAATCTGCTAATTGTGTAAATTATGCTTTTTAGATCATCCAATGTTGCCTTATGTAATGTAAGCAAGGAACTATATTAAATACTAGCGGCCCGCCCCGGCTTCGCGCGGGTGAAATGTTACCTACCCTACCCACTCCTATTCATCTTAGCGAGACGATTATAGATATAGCCTAAAGCGATCCTCGATATTTTTTTATAGTTTAGGCAGCGTACACAAAATAAGTAACTTTTCTGGTTGATTTTTTACACTTTGTGTCGGAAAAACCCAAATATCTTACGGAACCCTACTTTTTCCAAGATAAAATATAGCCTATGTTAGCTTAGCTTTCGAATAATGAAAAAAAAATTAAAATCGGTCCAGTAGTTGTTATGCCTATTCAATACAACCAAACAAACAAAGTTTTCTTCTTTATAGTATTAGTATAGATAATGATTTCAATTTTATTTACTGTTTGTTCTTAGGTGGGCTTATTTAAATGTTACTAAACATTTATCATCCACTTTTTAACGTGTCTGTTGCTCTGTTGACATGTCGGTTTTATCAAAATAGAATAGGTATTGAAAGCTCTGACTTTGATCAAATCTTATTATGACACTTTACAACTATAAATAAAAAATAAAAATGTTCATAATCTCAATGCATTTTTTAATATGCAATCCAATTGTATATGTAGCCATTTTAATTAAATTTAATAGCATAGGTAATACACGATGAATGCTTGACGAACAAAAACATTATATTGAGAGGTGCATCCGAAGGTCGCGTTAGGTTAACAGCATTAGGTAACAAAGGGTCATTCTAACATAAAAACAATTATTTTATTTAAAACAAGTTTTTAGTTAAAGATATTTCTAAAAATAAAATTAACTAAGATGCGTTTATGATCAAGAATCGTACCTATTCACAACCATACAAATTATTGAATGATTTACAATGAACAAAATTTTAAGATGCAAAAAATATTCTCGACTTGTCTTTGATGAATAAATTAAATCCATGCATAATAAATCCATTTTCTTTCATTTAGTCATGCTCATTCACTAGTTTAATATCATACTTACAATTATTTAAGTTGTATTTTTGCCGCGCGCAATATTTTGTATGGTAGGTACGCCTGATTTTATTGACTGACTTTTGTTGACTGACTGCACTAGCGGAAGAATTCTCCTCCACTAGAGGATAGGCAATAGAGTCGTCAAGTCCTCCACTAGACGGCGATAGAGTCATCCTGTCCTCCACTAGACGGCGATAGGGTCGTCATGTCCTCCACTAGACGGCGATAGGGTCGTCACGTCCTCCACTAGACGGCGATAGGGTCGTTACGTCCTCCACTAGACGGCGATAGGGACGTCACGTCCTCCACTAGACGGCGATAGGGTAGTCACGTCCTCCACTAGGTAACGATAGGGTCGTCACGTCCCAACGCCTTCTTGGTGACAAATGGTGGTCATTTTATTTTTTTACTTACTTTTATTGTACACTAGCGACCCGCCCCGGTTTCGCGCGGTTGCAATGTTACCTACCCTTTCCTATTCATCTTAGCGTGATGTTATATAGCCTAAAGCCTTCCTCGATAAATGGGCTATCTAACATTGAAAGAATTTTTCAAATCGAAAAAGTGGTTCCTGAGATTAACGCGTTCAAGCAAACAAACAAACTCTTCAGCTTTATAATATTAGTATAGATAAAAATAAAATTTAAAAATAAGTAAATAAGTAGGTATAGATTTACATTTTTTTATGTTGATCAGAAAGCACCTTGTAGAGAATTGTTGTTTTTTGGCTCGGTTGTATAATAAGATTGCTTCGAAGCCATCAGGTCAAAACTGTCATAGAAACCGATAGATGCCGGAACATCAAAGACCATTTCTGTCAAACAGATCACAAAGTAATTTCATGTGACCTGTGTTCTAATTAGTTACCTCAAGATGGTCTTATGTCCGCATAAATAAGTAGTTATTCAACTTATGGTGGTCGCTTTTGATCTAAACTTTCGTAAAGGCAATAAAAAAACAATAAATTATAGGCATAATGCATATTGAATGGTTTTGATGTTACCGATTTGGTTAAATTAAAATAAATATCAAATTAATAACTAATGATGTGTAGATGTGATCCACATTATGGTTGATTTGATATATTCACATTTCGTTACGTAGGAGAATGGAAAACTAATTAAAAACAACGACATTGGTACATAATATATCACTTTAAATACGAAATATTTATACACTGGTTAAAAAGCTCCTACGCACGTGTAGCAAAAAAACACTCAAGTGCGTTTCGGGCCATGTAGGGTCCCGTAGTTTTTAGTAGGTTAACGAAAATTGGTACTTTAAAGCTTATTAAGTCACGAACAGTTAACTAAATCGAAAAATTATATTAGCACTCCCTAACATTTTTGAAAGACCTATCCAACAATATCCCACACTATATAGAAATAAAAAAATATATATATATCTGTGCGTAACGCGCAAATGAAGGGGAGGTACCCTAAATGTATATTTTTTTCATGTTTTTATTCTGCCACTTTGTCAGCGTGATTAAGGTGTATATTTGTGCTTAATTTTATTTCTCTAGTATCAATAGCTTTTGTGCTAAACCGCGGACGGACAGACAGAAGACAGACGAATATGGTGAAACTATAAGGGTTCCTTGTTTACAACGGAACCCTAAAAATTATGTGCTTATCTTACTGTCATTAGGCTAGAGATAATTCTACCTCTATAATTCTCACTAGTTTTTTTTTCTGATGTACCTAATGATGGTGGTAAGGAAGCACGCAGTTCACATTGGTGGTAAATGAGTACTGCAGCCTATAAACTTCTACCTACACAAAAACCAGAGGTCAAAATCACCCACGAGATCTAAATTGTTTTACGTCTGTGGTAGTTACGGTGTACCATTTGGCCGAAATAAGATAGCGCTGAATACTGCTGTTTTGCGGCAAGTTATGCGGTGCGGTTATGCGGTGGTGCCTACGCCCGGGATTCCATTACTGCAGCTGTGGCATAGCAACAAAATATAAATGTGTATATATTTTGCTATATAATAGGTATAATTGCAAATAAAAGAAAGAAAGAATAAGTTTATTTTCTCTTGATACACACAATGCATCAATAAATTATAGAGGAAGTATAAACGACAACATACCTATTATGTATAAGAAACTACGATAACGTATATACCCGTAAAGTTTATTATTACCTATGGCATGATGCATGTATGAGACCAAAAAAAAATGGCACCCACCACAGCTAATTGCAGTTGGCACTACAGCGCTGGTATTCTGGTGGAGCCATGAGTGACATTGCGAACCACAAGTCGGCCAAATTATCTGATAAATGCCTACTTATGAGAAAGTTGTTCCAGTTTACACTGATCGCATATATATCAAGAATAGGTATTAAATAAGTGCAATAATAACATAATTAATAAGATGCAGGGGGTAAAACTATGATAATTAATAACAATCTGACGATAATGTTATGTACGCGCAGATACTGGTGGTAGAGCTCCAGTGACGGAGCTCGCGGGTGTAGGCACAACCGCATTACCTAATATACTTGCCGCTAAATGGTAGTGTTCAGCACTATCGTGTTCCGGTCAGGTGGTAATGTACGGCCCTGTAATTTCCGGCACAGAGGCGTAACACCTTAGGCCTCAGGAGTGGTAACGCATCTGCATTTTGACCTTAGTCTTTGTGTGAGTGTCTATAGGCTGCAGTCATCACTTAACATCAACGTGAACTGCATGCTTGTTTACCACTTCCATTACATAAAAAAAAAAAAAGATAAAATCATTGTACCTAAATATTTTTGATAACTTGTATGAAAATGACAAAATGTAACATTTAAGCAATACATGTGACGGGTTATGTAGATCTATAATTCTACTCTAATAAAATAAAGTTGAAGAGTTTGTTTGTTTGCTTGGACGCGCCAATATAAAATAAAAACTTCCACTTCCATTTCAATTTATTTTATATAACGAAACAAATCAATACTTTACTGAAATTCTAAACGAAATAAATTATAATATATATCCACTTACTTAAGTATATATTTTTAGAATATTAATATAGTGCTATAATCACCATAATAATTATATTATCCATGGGTTCTACGCTTATTACGCGATAACATAAAATTTCTTCACACTTATCGTTACATATTCTTGTAGCAGACTAGTGATGGGACGAATTACAATTCGCGTTTAAGTTGCAGGACTGTCGTTAAAATCACGTAATCGCAAATAAATCTCGAGTACGCTTCAATGCGATTATGTAATCTATACACTGCGTCCAATATATATACAGCGTGAAGCTTTTTATGTAAGAAGTCGTGAAAATGTGACTAATTTTACCAAAGACATTGAATTTCACGTAGACACAATAGTGTAGGTAAATATTTCTAACGCGTAATGTCTTTTTAATTTATTTTTTCGCAATCACGTATGCGAGTAAATTTGGTGTGTTAGGTAGCTTAGTGGTAATGCGTCTAGACTGGGTATCCTGGAGATCCGAAACTGTGACCGTTCGATTCTTGCCCATAGTCAATTTTTTCTTTCCATTTTGTTTCTTTAATTTCGTAAGTACCTATTATATTTACATTTGAGGCCTGTAGTTATTTGGTCGTATCCATAGTGTTAAATATCTAATAATTGGACTAACATCATGTTGTGAGCCGTTTTGATTATTCAAACCACATTCAAAGAGATGAAAAGAAGCAATTCTGCTGGAGGTTTACCCATTGCGATATTTTATAAAATGTCTAAGAAAAACAATTTGCTTGCCTATGTTCTTTAATAAAAGTGAGTCCATCCGATGCTTAGTATGACTAGTTTCATTTTTTGGCAAGTAACGCAACAACCTGTATACACATAAATAAAAATTCCAAGTTTCACTTTCGCGTGTGTTGCAGTTTTACCAAACAGCTATATTGTACATGTTCAGAATCACGCAGTCAGCGTTACTTATCCAAATTAAAAATTGATAATCTAAATAAAAGGTAAAAAATAAGGTAATAAAATATAACTTTCACATGTTACTGTCTGGGTGGTTTATAGTTTGAAAGAAAGAAAGAAAAGTTTGTGAACCTATATATAATGGTAATAAGAACTGTTATGTGAAATCCTGGTCAGGGAATAAGTGACATGTATTGTTTCATTTTCAATGGAAGAGAGTCATCCTGGTATGCAGTTACTCTTGGATGATGAATAGTTGATGAGTAAATTGATTTTTTTATACAAATATTCCCATATGTGTGCATTTAACTCATAGAGCAACGCGGGCCACCGGACCGGAGGGGAGTAGCCATACGCAGGCCTTCCCCTCTGTCAAAGTACAAGATTAAATGCTTTAAAAAATCCTGTGCGTATAATAAAACTAGTTGCAGCTGGACTGCTCATTAGACTAAATCTAGTTGTGCGACTGAACGGACGTCCAAAAAAATGCTGATTTGCTGTGTTGTTTACTGTAAAAAGTGATCTAACACATCAAGCTTAAGGTATAAAATGCCATAATATCGGTCGTGTTGTTTCGGACTGATATAAACAACACAGTCGGGCGCAATGTTTGGTATGGTTTATACGATACGGGGATCGGTCGAGCGACTGATCCGAGTTCGTTTCCGAGAAGCCGCTGTCGCCGGTGCCGCTTATCGATACTGTTGTTGTCGGTTTGTGGATAGTTATCGATAAATATTGCAAAAGAGTCTTATATACAGAGACATTTTTGAGATTAAATTTTCTTATTAATATATTATGTTGTAGTTGTATTCGCTACAAACTGCTCTGGGCCACCGTTATTAGTTATTACTATTCGCTCATTTATTCTTGTTCTTATTAAGTATTTTTTAACATAAATAGTAGTTATAAAAAAATACATATAAAAAAATAAAATTATTACTTTTATTATATTGTGGGTTTTATTTTTAATACTAGCTGTGCCCGCGACTTCGTACGCGTGGAAAAGTGACTTTGGGCAGCTTTTTTGGATATAAATTTAGGTAAATTTTGGATCATAAACACTTTTGGTTAGTTAAAAAAATCTGGTTTACGTTAATGCTTCTCTCTACATGATATTGTATAGACGCATTGATGGCCATCGGATATGAAAGCACATAGGCTGCTAGTATTGCGAACTCGTGACAGAGTCACATGTAACTCACCGAGCGAAAATATAAACTAATATTATAAAGCTGAAGAGTTTGTTTGTTTGTTTGTTTGAACGCGCTAATCTCAGAAACTACTGGTAAATTTGAAGAAATCTACCACCATCACCGTCTTCCTCCAACCTCAGTTGCTGCTCACCAACATCTTTTTCGAGTATATTATCAAGTTTAAGTGTGGCTTGGTTATCAGCTAGACCCTACAGACTGGGGTTGGAAGTTGGTCAACAATAATATTAGAGCCATAGAGTGGTTGCAAAAAAGTCGGACTGTTTTGTTCTTTGGCATGCACAAATTGTCAAGGCCGGTCGTGCTCTAATATTGAATCACAAACAATGGAGGATTCGTTTCATTCCGACGAAGTATCGCGCGATACATCGCTATTGACGCAATTGACTTGCATCCAAAATGAAGATGAAGAAGAAGCAGGGGAAGAAGAACAAGAAGAAGAACAAGAATTTGAAACTTACAAATCAGACAAATGAACTTCAACACTTTTTTTTAATTTACATCGCTTTGATCTTTTCCAATCTTTGAAAATTTCCGTTATTTTGCAATTGTTTTACATTAAACAGGATCACAGCTGACCCGTGGAGTAGGCACTACTGGGAAAACCACATTAAAAAAAACGCGCTAAGTACACTACCTCATAGGTGGCGTGGAAACGTGTGCATATTATGACGATAACAACTTTCATAACTTTTAGAATCGTTATATCTCAGAAACGGTGGCTCATAAGAAAAAAATATTGATACATTTTTTTATAGATAATTTTATGATCTACAATATTTGCTTGGGGTACTTTTTTGATAAAACTTACCGTTTTGCTGAAAATCGCGAAAAACTCTTTTTTTTTTACCTTTGACCTTGAATATTTTTTTTCCATACACGGGAATGATGGGGAACTTATAGACATTGTTTATAATTATGATTTGAACAATTTCACAAAAAATTCAGCTTGTTGGGACTTTATGTAACTTCACTCTATTTTATTGGTCTAAATTGACCGGACTATACGTGCGCACAACGCGACAAGATCATACTCTCTTCTCGGCAATCTTTATAATAATACAAAGTATTTTTCATTTAAACCTCATTCCCAGAGTTAAGTAATTTATTGATAAAATTTATAGACACTTGTCGCAACTATGGTTTTTAGGACTTGTCGATGTAGTAGCATCATTCTTTACACTATTATGACACGGAATGATTACATGTGTGTGTGAAATTGTTGATGTGTTTTGTTAAAGTCAAGGTGTGAGTTTCGTAGTAATAGACGATTTTTGTTGTGTGTGAATTTACGAAAGTGTGTGTTCCCCCCGCAAAAAAATGGCAGACTATTTTGCTTCGGTAAAACACGCTATGGCTACTCCCCTCCGGTCCGCCGCGACCGGTGGCCCGCGTTGCTCTATGATTTAACTGAATAGGTATGCTGTCTCTGCATTAATTTAAGAAACTTGTCAATCAGGCTTGACATATAATTATGCTCTGTGCCAAAATCTTAGATAAAACGTAAAAAATAACGTTAAAACTATTTCATGTCATTTCATATACCTCGAAATTTATTCAGAGTAAACTACTTTAAAGTTTACCATCTGACCCTAACCTATGGTTGGCGGTCACACAAATTAAAAGGTTGGGAGTTCAATAAACTTCGCATTTGCTTATTTCCCAACACTACGTTTTGAATTCCTCACATAGTTCGTCTCAAAGAAGAGAACTTCAATCTTGACCCAGTTCAGTTGCCCTAAATGTCAAGTCAGCAGAACATTTTATCAAACCATTATCAAACAAACGCAGATCGATATTCGGTGAAAGCTGCATTGATGGTGATTGACATGACGAGTTGTTTAAATGCCATACGAAGGTCGGTTTCTATTGTGTGCCATAATTGGCAGTGTGCCAAGTGCCAGTGTATTATACGAATTTGCAAAATAAGTAAGCATACATAAATGATTAGTTATTGCTTTAGACTTCACGAAACTCAATAACATTTTAGTAATAAAGATCTCTAACGCGACATACCAGTAACAGTGATCTAACTATCTTAAAAAAAACAATTTTTATTCCTTTTTCCACAGCAAAAATCCCCTAATGGGGAATTTTATTCCTTTATTGTGATTTTTCTGGGTATTCTTTTTCTTTTATCCCCACCGGACTGTGCTATTAGAGGCATATATCTGAAACTTACCCGCTGGCCTGATGGGACTCCTTTAGATCTAAAACAAATTATTACAGAAGTATTTTGAATGCATATACTTCATAAATATAATTTGTTCTGATCTATTAGGAGGCAGTAATTGCGCATTATAACATTTTATAATTGTTATTACTATAACAATTATTTACCTTAAAAATTTAAATAAGAATATACTTTATAAATAGTATAAAGGTTTCCACATGAAAAACATAAAATAAGACAAAAAGGAATGAAAATATTGAATTACCTTTTTACTATATTGATTTAAATAAACTACAATTATAAAAATATGTTAATAGTATGAACTGTTTTGTTTCAGGTAAGCAACGAGCATTTAGGTAAAATACTGAAAAAATAAGAACACAAGGACATCTCTACTTTTTGATCTACTTTACGTCACGAAGCTATCTTGACATGCTCGTATCTGTCAAATCAATATAAAAATGGAACCGATGTTTATTTCCAGTGTTCTCTAGGTATATATTGATCTCGTTACTCTCAGCCTAAATATTTAAGCGACTGACTAAGGGAGACATGCATGGTGCCGAAACTCGGCTTAAGGAGTAACTTGAGAGTATGATTATTATCTCTTCTGTGGTGAGAGGAGAGTGACATATATGCGATTAGGAAGAAGCAACTACTAATTGGTTGGTGATAACTTCTAAGACTCGTCTCGAATCTTTAGACAGCTGTAGTCTACTTCACCCGGCAATCGGCAAGCGCCAAGGGCTCTTAACCTTAAAGTTCAGTAAGTATGTTCGGTAACTAAGTAAGTAGAACGATTAAATAAAACTGTAGTGCCTCGAGAATCAGGCTTGCTAAATAATGTAGTAATTGTGTGATTTTATACAAATGCAAGATATTGAGTTACATAAAATATATTGTTATAAACGTATATAAAATGTTATCAAAAATAATAATCAAATTAAGAATTCTCAATAGTTTATAGTTCCAAACTGACTATAATATTGTTTACATAATAAACGTTTCTAAGTTTATTTGAATCATTTTTACGGTTGTCTGGAATCGGTATATTTTATCTTATTGAACAGAAATCATCGTAGTTCACGATTTGTATTGTTCAACTTTATATTAAGGGTTCCGTACGTCAATCGCTAAATCCAACTCGGTTGGGCAGCATTCGGGAGGCTGCAATCTTCATCATCTTCTCATACAATTTACCGCAGTGACTCAAGAAGAAGGTCTTTGAACAGTGTGTTTCCCTTAACGACACACAGAACTGAAACGTGACCACTCACTATAGGCCTCTTAAGAAGTGTCAAGGTTAGGCAGAGAGCGATGGAGAGGGTTATGCTCGCAGTTTCCCTGCAAGATCGAATAAGAAATATGGAGATCCGAATGACAACCAAAGTAACCGAGATAGCCCACCAAATAGCGAAACTTAATAAACTGTGGCCAGGGCATATAGCTCGATGACGAAAGCCAAAAGCCTCCCTGCCATCGCCAAGAATTCTTCTGCCCCTGCCTTCTAAGACGCAGCTATGTGCCTATGTAACTAGCCGATGGCCGTTGGGGTAGAAAGAGTTCTCGAATGACGAATGCGTACTGGAAAACCTAGCGTAGGTAGATCCTCCACGACGACCTGATGAATATTGTGACAATCTATGAGTGAGACTTTTGTCCAGCAGTGGACGTCTATCCATAAAGGTAGGGAAAAAAACAACGTTTTACGATGTTTGTTCAACACATCATCAATCAAACCATCAGTTTTTATAGACCTGCAGTATTACCATTTTACCACGATCATCGCATAAAAAATATAATAATTTGTCCGAAACCTTTCTAGTTGAAACTTCAACACTGCACTAGTTGTCTTTTTTTTCTATTTTAAAACTAATAAGACTCTTTTGTAAAAGATAACATTTGTCCAGGTGTCGAGCTAGATCAAATCTCAATTCAAGGCATGCAACTATCTCCTTCATTGACTTACATAATACCTTGTAATTGCTTTTTCACACAGCCGCGTAACTTTGACTTGCAACTCTTCCTACTCTTAAGCCTACCATCTTCGTACTTCCGCTAACATTTCGCTTATCACACATCACGTAGTTTACTCAACTTATTTCAATTGTGTACATAAATTTAAGTGGCTCATGCATATGCAAATACAAAGAAGTTACATTATTTCCTGTGAGCAATTATTACTGTATACGCGGTATTATATGGGCCCGTACCATGACGTCTCACTGCGATTCAATTTATGAACTGCTAAAATTTTGTTCCATTTGCTTATGTGAAACTAACAGTTTAAAGTGTGAGATTCACAGACCGCACTACGACTTTACTTTGAGCAAAGTGTGCTTAGAGCTGTCAGTAAAGTATGAGTTTTACACAGTTCTAAGCGTACTTTGCTGGAAGTAAAGTCTTAGGGCGAGATTTAGAGACCGCACTACGACTTTACTTTCGAGCAAAGTACGCTTCGAACTGTCAAAGCCCATACATTTCTGAAAGTTCTAAGCATACTTTGCTCAAAGTAAAGTCGTAGTGCGGTCTGTGAATTTCGCCCTTAGTGCGGTCTGTGAATCTCACCCTAAGAAACGAGACAATACTAATAGTGATTCACTTTAGGATTACAATAGAAGGTCATGGTATAGCTGGTGATATAAACTGGCGCGAAAACTAAAATGTGATAGTAGCGGAATCTTGTAGCAGTAGTATTTTAGGAACCGGGTGGCCGTGCCTTTGAACTAGTTCTAGACTGAACGGAGCCTTGGTGAATATTGTGAATGTATAGTTATATTCCAGTATTACGCTTAGGTAGTGCTAGGATAGGACGATTATAAAATTATTAAAGACAAAAAAAATCTTCCCCAACTTACTAATTTATTTAAATAAAAAAAATAGTTTCATTAAATACTACAACTATCATTGAGTATATAATATTAGTAATCGTATCGGTAGAAGACAGTGTCGGTGCCCGCGGGAGTAGGGACTAGAGACACTAGTGCACTAGCGCATTACTTAATCAATCAGTAAAACAAAACACTGATCACTAGTTCAGCTCATTTTTTTTCCGGTTTGATGTTTTTTTTTTCTTTTTTTTTTTATTTATATGGCCCTATAATTTCTGCACAGAGAAGAAAGTCGTCAAAATAGGAACCCATTTACTAGATAAATGGGTTACACTTTTACTTAGTTTTGTGTACATAATAACTTGCAGTATGAATGAAGTAGATCAATATTAGTTCACCCATAGGGATCGTGAATCATCTACTCTAACCCGCTTATGCATAAACGTACATTAGATACGTTTTAGCTATATTATGCTTTGTTTTTATAGTTGCATTGTTCTTTATAAATGATAGAAAAGGACACAAGGAAAAATTAGAACTGATAAGCAACATTTAACCTATGATTTCGGGGGTAAAATGGTACATGCGAGATATTTTAAATTATAAGACTACTAGCTGATCCGGCAAACTTCGTGTTGTCTCACAATGAAATAATGTGTCAAAGGTTTGATAGATACGGACTATTTGTATGGAAATTGTGGTTTTTACTATTTCCCTTCAACTTCTTCATATTTTCTTACCTTTTAAACCATCCCTGGACTTCCAAAAATCATTCAAAACCAAAATTAGTTAAATCGGTCCAGCCGTTGATTTTTAACCGAGTTCAAAAAACGAGAAGGTTTTCAATTCGGCCGGTATATTTTTTTTTTCTTATATATGTACGCGATATTCGCCGAGATTTCTGGACCGATTTACGTAATTCTTCTTTTGTTTGATGCGGAATAGTTTCGAATTGGTCCCATAAAAAATTGATTCAGGTAGGCCCATCAGTTTTTATTTTATGAGCATTTTTTACTTACTTTCACCTCAGACTAAAGGAATAAGAATAGACGGCGAGTTGTCATACAGTGCGTTGAATCCACTGACGTCCTAGTTAATCCTAATGCGCATGAGAACAAGATGACAACAAGTGACAATGACACATTTACTGATCGACGACACAACACAGCATATTTACTCCTTCGTGGATAAAATTTTTTCATTGATTTCGTATTGTCGTGTAATAATTTTGTATCGACACACATAAACAATTTAAATTAGGTATCTTATTGTCACGAAGCTAAAAGATTCAGATTTTACAAATTTAACAGATGTGAACATTAATCTAATTGACAATGCAGCAATAAACTAAACAAATGTAACTACGTTAAGAAAAACCGACTTCAAAACTGAAAAGTTAAAAATAATGATTTAATTGTAATTATATATATATATATATATACTACCTATAATTTATATGTGCCATATACTAATAGGTTTGAATTCGGTGCCAAACTTCATGTCTGTAATCCCCGAAGGGGTAGGCAGAGGTAAATGCATAAATTCAAGCATTCATGCAAACACCCACGATTCGCCGGTTACGTTTTGTTCAGTCTATTAATTTCCTCGTATTCATATTTAAGTGATTAAAATATAATTATTTGTTTAAGGTTAGGCACCGACTTCAAACCTATTAGTAAATAGCACATATTAATAATAGGTAGTATATAATTACAAGAAATCATATTTTTTTTACTTTTCAGTTTCGAAGTCGGTTTTTCTTAACGTAGTTATATTTTTATGCCTCCGATTTGAATATGTACCAAAATGGGAAATCATCATCGATCACTAATAAAAGTGGTTCTTAGCGATCGACAGGCATGATATCTCATGAAGATTTACTTATAAGAAATACAACAAACTATTTCATTTGAAATTCATTGGTTCGACCGTTTTTTGTCAACTTAACATGCAAAGTTGGTTGTAAGATATGGAAATGCATATTTTCTTTTAGATAGTGGTAATTAAAAAAAATAATTAAAATTAGAATCAACAAGTAAATCAAGAACTTTATTTTATTTAAAATCTAGGATGATTGCGAAAATTTTAGATTTATAATTGATTGTCGACTTTCGTAACTTGATTGTCACGATGGCACGATGTGCCTTCTAACCGCATGTAATTCCAACTCACCAGATGCAATTAAAGAACTGTTCATCAATATAACAAAAATCTAATATAGCTTTTATTATCATCGCATAAAGTCTCATACGGATCTTTCTTTGACTTATATGCAATAGTAAGTAATTTTTTATTCTGTTAGTTCTTCTATAGTTGTCGAACAGGTGGCATAAGCAGAGAATATGTAATAATACTAAGTATAGAATAGAATGGATACTTCGACGTCCCGCCCAATTTCCCCGTATCACCCAACCTCCTCCCCTCTTATGGGCGACAGTTGGTATTTTGTACATGCTACGCACACAGGTGCGCGTGTATATACACGTCACTGATTGATGTCTGTGTAATAGAGCCCAAATTAAGCGTTTTTATGGTTCGCGGTGTGGCATAAGTATGTACGTATGACGCCACTGCTTACAAGTGGAAAAGAATCCTTCCGCGAAATAACGCAGGTTGGGCAGCAGCGTCCTGCAAAATAGAGCAACACTGGAGGGGAGTAGCCATATGCAGGCTTTCCCCTCTGTCAAAGTACAAGCCTAAATGGGCCTATACCTGTCGCCTAGATGTTAAAATGTGTGCGTGAAATTGTTTCCGTATTTTGTTAAAATCAAGGTGCGAGTTTCGTAGTAATAGACGATTTTTGTAGTGTGCGTGTGAGTCGCACGCACATCCCCCCGCAAAAAATGACAGACTGTTTTACATCGGTAATAAACGCTATGGCTACTCCCCTCCAGTCCGCCACGGCCGGTGGCCCGTGTTGCTCTATGTCCTGCAATAACACTGCGATCACTGCGATCGTCAATCCCCTTGCCATACGTAGCGTTTATGACATATTCGATTTTGGCTAATGACAACTGTGGCCAACTTTGGTAAAAGCTTTTGTTCAGCAGTTGATGTTTTTCGGCTGAAATAATGATGATGAAGACGAGGCATTCCCCGCACCAATTTTTTAAATACTTATTGTTTCTCTTAAGATCGCCATCACTGGAACGACTTCAAACATGACTGATAATACGCTACAAGACATTGTAACCTTGCTCATTAATGTGGCTATCATATGCACAAATATTTTTCAAATCCGACTGGTTGTTTCGGAGATCTTCACATTTGCACACATTCATATTGTTAAAAAATACACTGAAACATGCTATTTCAATCGGGCAAGTCACCACCCGAATCCGCTGGTCAAAGCGGCCGATATTTACACTCCTTTTGATCGCGCCAACAGGGAGACTACCAAGGCACGTCCAAGACCCGGACCAAGACCCGGACGATGAGACCACGTTGGCTATCGCCGCTATGAATAATCATCTACAAAATCACACTGCACAAACCGTGAATACAACGCGCCGACGCGTTCCGCGCCGCGGCCGCCCCTGATCCCGACCCTATCCCCGGCCCCGCGAGGCCGATGACATTCCGGTTATCGCCAACCGAATGGAGTAGAGCGTAAGTTGCACCGCCCATAATCGCATATGTCTCATATGTCCCTCCGCAACGCCCTAAGCCGAGGCCCGCATGGGTCACCCTTAGGCAGTTGCGCTAACTTTTGTATAGGCTGGAGCGCCTTCTGCGCTCGCCGTTTGCCCGGTGAAGTAGACTAGTGCCGCCTCGAGACAGGTCGCCTACAAAAAGCCCGATCTAAAAAAAAAACTGAAACATTTCTATAAATGATCAAAGATCGGTTCATAACCTTTGAAAGAAATCTCCTGTAGGTAAATAAATTAAATACAAACTTCATTATGGCCAAACATCGACGAAACTTACTTTCACTGGTGGTAGAGCTCCAGTGACGGAGCTCGCGGGCGTAGGCACCACCGCATTACCTAATATACTTTCCGCTAAATGGTAGTGTTCAGCACTAGCACTCGTGTTCCGGTCAGGTGGTAATGTACGGCCCTGTAATTTCCGGCACAGAGGCATAATAACACCTTAGGCCTCAGGAGTGGTAACGCATCTGCATTTTGACCTCGGTCCTTGTGTGGGTGTCTATAGGCTGCAGTCATCACTTAACATCAATATGAACTGCATGCTTGTTTGCCACTTCCATAACATAAAAAAAAACAACACAGCTATGTGGCCAAACAAAATATCTGTTACCTACTATAACTACAAGTGCATCGGCGACTACAACGCGTTCTACATAGGTTTTGTAGAACTTAAATTGCCGAACAAAGAACCACTCGAATTGAAATTACATTAATGAAGAGTCAACCATACTAATTAGTACACTACATTTTAATCGGCGTGCATGTATGAAGAGAATGGTGAAGGTAGACGAGGCACGAGAGGTTTGTCAGAACCGGGATATCTGGCGCTCTACACTCTCTGCCTACCCCGTTAGGGACCTGGCGTGAAGATACAAAGATACATTTTAATTAGTTTCTCAGAGAAATCTATCGGTTAAATGTGTAATCCGTACGATAAAATGTAATGTGATGTAAATTACGTTCCATAATATTTTAATAGCTTAGTAACAAGACGCGGCTACAAAAGTTTTGAAAATTTTATAATTTTCATTTTATCTAATATCTTCTTCTACAAAAAGCCTCATTGTATATTAACCAATTTCACAATTAATTTCTTACCAAAAACATGACTTTATTTAAATAAATGTTGTCCATATATTACACGCTACAGAGTGTTAATTCTTTGCTTTGCAATTAAAATAAGTAAAACAATTAAAATGTATAATTGTTGCGATCCAAGGGCATCACGGAATGCCAACTCTACGAAGAAGCATTTACATGTTTATTATTATAATAAAATATGGTATGTTGTGGGAAAAAGAACTATTTCTGAGTCATTATGTATTCCTGTATATACAACACAATGATGATTGTGGACATTAAATATGTGCATAAGGTATAATTTACGTGGTAATTTTATAATAGTATAAAAGCAGAATAATAAGAATCAAGATACAACCCTAAAGTTGAGCCCAGACGTATTGCCAACTTTTGTGCATAGACTGAAAGTACCAACATTCCCCATTATGAACGTTATTGACTACTAGCTGTTTCCCGCGGCTTCGCCCGCGTGGATGTCGAAAAGTAGCCTATGTTCTTTTTCAAAGTCAGCTCTATCTCTGTACCAAATTTCATTAAAATCGGTTCAGTCGTTTGGACGTGAAAAGGTAACAGACAGACAGACAAACAGAGTAACTTTCGCATTTATAATATTAAAGTAGGGATTTTTCAATAAATATCGATTTGGAAAAAAACTATACTATCTATCGGTACAATCATAGAAAGATATACCATAGTCACTATTTTCGAGGGGTCAGTTATCAGAGCAGACATATTGAGTGGGATATTCAGAAGAACAGGTCTACCTATCTCATATTCTCTTTATCGCTTTGTAAGATACCCATGGTAAAAGATGAATATGTAAATGATACGAGCGGCCGTATCATGACCTTTTATTGCTAACCTATACTCAATCGCTATTAGGTTTGTCTCGTTTCTTCATACAATGCTTATTTATTTATTAAACTTAGTTAATCAGCCTTTCATTAATTAAATTCATTATTATAGAAGTAACAAAAATTATAATTTACATGGGAATAGAAATTACTAAGCAGCATTTCGAGGATTAGTCTCTGTGACGTTCTGAAGACGAATGGTAACGTCAACTAGAGCCATATTTGGTAGAATAAAGTCTTCAATGGCGGCAGGGCTGCTCGATGGGCGATCGAATGAGTATCCCATGGATCGTTTCTCGGGTTACAGCTTGTATTTGAGGCCACAGAAGCTGGATGCTTCCACACATCCCGTGTCGGACCCGTCAGCTTGATCGATCCGATCCAGATTGTAGTTGGAGACCATAACAAAGAGCTGGTATACGGCGACTGCTTCCGCTTCATATGTGCTGTCATATAAGACAAGTGAAACAAAATTTTGGCAGTGCCTAAATTGAATCGCAATAGACGTTTTATACGAGCTCAGTACAAAATTAGGGTCATTGTTCAGCTGTCAGCCCTGCACTCAACCATCACTTTAGTGTTTTACTGTTGTTGATGAATGGTCAACTAGGTGAAGGCATTTACGGTAGTCGCACTGAATAATTCATGTTAAATGTAATAAGTTTAAGCTTCAGGCTTTTATAAGAATATTTTCTGGGAAAGTTTAAGTAATTTTAAGTAAAAGTACGTTTCTACATCCTGATCTAATGCTGTTAGACACCCGTTAGTGGCCAATCTTATGGCACACTTAGCTAACATTTCGCTGTGGTTTAAATTCGCAGAACCTATTTGAGGCAAAGAACTGTTTCAAACTAAAAAAAAACTAATGTATAGCATTTTATAGAGATCAGCAATTAGAGAAGAAAGAAGAAAGAAAGCAACGTTTATTCGTAGCAATGTTACATGAAAGTGAGATAAATAGTTGTGACATCAGGTATGATGTATTATTACAATTAGCACATATAGTATTAATTTAAGTGATGAATAAAGTTTAATTTGAATGTGCTTTGAGTATGGATAATATTATTATGAATACCGACATCCGTCATTTGTAGAAAATAATTCGAATGGAATAATCAATTTCTGTCAAATGATTGATTGTTTTATTTTTAATTTCAAAAAGAGTTTTCTATCATTGATTGTAATATATGTAGAAACAGCTAACTGCTTGAGGCGACAACTCTAGATAGACCCATAATTATAAAGCAGGCGAACAACATCGCGATGGTAGTTCTTCGCTGCTAAACTTATAATAATGGTTGTCAAATAAATATTTACTAGGAAAAAACAACTCAAAAACACAAATATTACACACAAACTGACACCGGAATGAAAAATGTACTAGCAGACGAAACCCGCTCAAAATAATGTACTTAAAAAAAATACCGGCACTACACTTCTTAAATTGTTCGTACAATTATATATTCATAACCTGATCAATCATCATGTTTCAGCAATTAAATTATTGCTTAAAATATCATTTTGCTTTCATATTTAAGCAATAGTTTCATAGTAATACCTGTTGATCTTCGTAACCATTTTATTCAAGAGCAGTAACAGCAACTAATCAAAAAAATATATACCATTGTGAAATTTTTGAAAATATAAGACTACACTATTTTTGTTTTTTTTTTGTAATTAATATTATATCACAAAGTTACATTAGTTTTTTTACACTTGTAACTATTTTCTCCCTCAATTATAATAAAAAAAAAAAAAAAAATTTACTACTACTCTTGCTTTAAATTGTTCATAAAGCATGTTGACATTACGTGGATTTCTTAGTTGTTGAAAATTCATTATATATTATTTTACAAATTTAACGACGCATCAGCGTCTGAAAACGTACATCTTTTCTGGTTGCTGGCTCGTCGTACAAGGCAGTCGTTGGCGTTTCCTAAGCCTTAATAAGGTTTTTGTGACGTACATATTTATGTAATGGTCGATCTAGAGCTCTTCCGGGGCCCATATCTGACGGCAATGTTAACATAACTATTAAAGAACCATCTTTAATAATACGAACGAATACATCCATTCATTTAATTGGATGTTTGTAATGTGAATTTATATGTATATCTCATGCAAATTTTATCAACGTAAACCCACTTAGTTTATATTGTGCGACGGAAGTTGAATCAAAATGATAATTTTATTGCATAAATGTACATTTACTACTATTGTTATTGCATTCTAAATAGGTTAATATTTACTACTTTGTTTCTTTAGACTCAGCTTTGTGAATATGTGTATGGTAGTATATTGTTAGTTTATTAAAAGAGCTTATTACGTTTCTTATGTAAGCAGATGTTATGTGAATTATGGACTACTGTACCCCATTTATAGTTTGTTCTATTGCTAGTAAACATATGATTAAACAAATTTCAAATTTACATTTTGAAACTGCAGATGAGTATTGCATCGCGTTACACTTGTGCACGAATCTCATCATAATTATAGTTGAAGGGACACGTAGAGTGTTGATTGCCAAGCATTTATACTTACAACTTTACTATTTTTCTCTTTATTTATTAATTTCTTCTTTCCATGACTCAGGTAACTTCAAAACGTAAAACGTAACTTCACGCCTGGAATCCCCGAAGGGGTAGGTAGCAGGCAGAGGTAGATGCATTCAAGGATACATGAAAAGAATTGACACGGATTGGAGACACAGTACATACAGACAGACATTAATTAAATCAGGGTTAAACACTTTATTAAAATAGAGAAAAGAAAAAAAAACAGGACATACAAGAGGTACATGAGACTTAAAACTACCCATAACACACCCTAATAAACTGTGTCTCTCGTGCACATGCAAACAGCCACGATTCGCCGCCGTTACGTTTTGGCCCATGTAACAGGTGGCGAGCATGTTGACATCTCCGGGCACATTACCAAACTTACCTTGCCCGGGAATCGAACCCATGACCCCGGTGACTTGGGTTTCCAATATTTAAATTCATCATTAATACTTTTAACTCAACCATACAATCTAGCCAGTGGCGTAGCTGACAGGGATGGCACCCGGGGCGGAGGAGGAAAAAAAAGAGTAATTTCTCCCCATCCTTTTGCATTTGCACTTCTAAACCCGCTAACCAAATTTGGTTATTTAAACATAGATGATTACTGGAGAGGGTGTCACCCTCCAAACGGGTGGCACCCGGTGCGGCCTTGTTAGCCATTTCATGACATAAAAAACATTACATAAAAAATATCAATAGGTTCCCATCCTGTTACATGGGAAGTGAGATCATTGAAGAATCGTGGGCGCATGTAAGAATGCTACATGCATGTTTATAGCTCAACCTACGCCAACTGGGAACTTTGACATGAAATCATGTTCAAATAACGAGAGAACTCAATATAACTTCTAAATAAATGTAGGACAGCTTACAAAATTAACATATTCTTATGTTTATTGACAGATGAGTGCAATAAACTTGGTCGAGTCAACGTTCGCTAATAAGTAGCGTAAGCAAATCAATCGTGGACTGACTCATTGTTTGGTAGGGCTGCAAATATAATAAATCTGATCAGTGATTCATCGATATATCGATGTTTCAAATATATCATCGCTTTAATACCATTTTGTATGTTCTTTTTTTCAATTAACGTATAGTAACATAGATATTATAATGGACGATAAAATTCAAAAGTGGCGAGCGCATAAGACTAAGTAAAATCGATTATTTTTTTAATAAAAAAAGAAAAAAAATGTTTTGTTATATACTTGTAGGGCCGTCTTTTCGAAGTCGTTCTCTAGTCGTGCTACCTACGACTAGATTAAGACTTCAAAAAGCACGATCAAAAGGAGTGTAATCGCGGCCGCTCTGACGAATGACAAGATACGTATTGATATTAAATACGATTATGGACATTTCTCTGCAAATCTAAGTAGGTTTATTATCCATACAATCGATGTTATAAATATTGCTTACATCAATTTAAAATTTTAAACATTGCGTAAACACCGACGTTTTAGAAATATCGATATATTTTGCATCTCTATTGTTTGGTCAAGACATATTACAATACCGCAGACAGGTAACTGTATGTCAGACCGCTAACACTATAGTTATGACCTGTGAGAATGGTCTAATGACTGATTGACTGACATCAAACGGTTTGTGCGTACGGAGGATAGAAAAAGTATATGAATTATTTTCGATTGATTTAGAATTCGTTTTTGGGTTCTGTTTGGTTATTAATTTTGGTTCTAGACCAATACAGTCACTATTTTGGTGATAGAGTTCCAGTAACTGAGCTCGAGGGCGTAGGCACCACATCTTAATCGATATCCCGCCTAATGAAAGGATTCAGCACTATCGTGTTCTAATTAGACGGTTATATATAACCCCGTCACTGAGGCAAAAAAATTAAGTCCTCAAGGGGCAATGCATTTGCATTTTTACTGCCGGCTTGCATGTGTGTATTTTTTTTTTGATGTAATGAAGGTGGCAAACATGCGTGCAGCTCACATGTATGTTAAGTGATAGATAACATTACACCTACGCTGCATTTGTAGGAAATTTGCATGCGGGCACATACGCTTGAATTAAATTAACCCATTATTACAATGAAACCACTGATTTTGAATAATCACAATTTAGACCCACGGTTAACCCTAATCATAAGTAACACAACTTGACCTTTAACCTAATCTACACTTATTGTACAGCACTAGTGGGGAAGGTCAGATGTAATCGCATCACGAATAAATAATACACGTGTGTCAAGGTGAGGGTTAAAAAAAAGTTCCCCTGAACCGTAGAGCTTATGAAAAAACTTAAAGAAGACGTTTAATTAATTTTAATACCTCTATCAATGTATTTGCATTTTATGTAATTTAAGTGTATGTTTTTAAATTAACTTAATTCACTTTTTTTTAATGTAATGGAAATGGTAAACATGCATACAGTTCACACTTGCCGCTTAACGGTAGTGTTCAGCACTATCTTGTTCCGGTCAGGTGGTAATGTATGGCCTTGTGATTTCCGGCACAGAGGCATAACACCTTAGGCCTCAGGAGTGGTAACGCATCTGCATTTTGACCTTGGTCTTTGTGTGGGTGTCTATAGGCTGCAGTCATCACTTATTATCAACTGACTGCATGCTTGTTTAACACTTCCATAATATAAAAAAAAATTGCTTACCAATAATGTGAACTATATGCTTGCCACATACTTAAATAAATAATAACTGTCCGTCATTTCAAATGATAGCAAGTCACCATCTATTTCTACGCTGTTATCCGGGCTTTGATCCCAGGGTAGGAAAGTAAGTTTTAATGAGGTTTATCCATTCACCAGGTTAGCTACACAAAAGTGTCACTGGCGAACCTCTCACAGAATACATCTCTGTTTTTTTTCTATGTTATTATGTTACAAGCGGAACCGGGGAAGAGAAGTGATCGATTTGTCGTTATTGTCAAAGAAGTTTCTTTGTTTCTTTGTTTGACATTCCACTCTAACTCACGCAAAAAAGCTCTGGAAATTCTAAGGTTAGCCCCAAAGTAAAAAAATAAAATTACTCCTTAAAATCACCATATATAACGCGTTGGATCCGTCCCCAAGGTAATGAATCTCTAATTTGTGAAGATATGTATCGGTTGTACTGGTCATGTACCATACGTGAATTCAAAGTTTGTTTGCCACCTTAATTACATAAAAAATATAACGAAATATACCTACTACGTACACGAAATATTAATTACACCTACATTTGACTCTATTAATCAATATTTATACAACATTACAAACAACCTTTTTGAAGAAGTTCTAAAAAGCATACACGTTTTATGAATTCAGTCGAATCTTAACGCGAAATTAGTAATGTGTACAGAATTGAATATAAATCTGTTACATCGTATATACATTCGACAACCGACAGTTATTTATCTATTGAAATCTCGCCGATTGTGTACTATATCCGTTATAATGTTATTATAATACTTACCCTAATGAGATGGATCAATGCTGGTCATTGACTGTAAGTTCAAAATAATTTTAATATTCGAAAGCAGAATACGCGTTTTATTTTCTTTTTATTGCATTTATGTGTTAACCTAAGCCGGCTTTGTAATGGTATCTTTTTAAAAAACCTTTTATATTATTCTCACATATCATTAAAGTTGTAATAAAAAGGGGCCCTTCAAATCCAGATCCTCATGGTATGGTGATTGCGCAATATTTTTGTAAATACGTACTGAATTGTAATATAAAAATTAAATATTTGCCTGCAGCTTCTGCATTTATAAATCTGTCGGTAAAAATTGAGTGGTACTAACAATAATATTCTTTAGGTTAAGATCCCACTGCAGATTCATTTCGTTCATCCAGATATGCTGCAAACCTAATTTTTACGCAACTTTATAATCTAGAGAAAATATATCCACTAGGTTGCCTATCAAAATTTGGCCGCAAGTATTTTTTTATTAAATTATTTTATCTTTAACAGCCAGCAATTCTTATTTGCGGCCGATTTAATTTGGCTCCCGTATACCATAATAATGGGAAAAAAAAATAGCTTTATTTTGATACATAAATAATACATGTACGTCATGAACGTAAAAAGTTATCGGCGGAACGAAAATACGTAGGGGCGGCCAAGTGCGCAACGGCAGACGTGATTTTTCAGTCTTTATACATATTGCCGTGAGGTAGATAATATCTTATTGAAATAAAAAAAAAATTCCCAAAAAAATATAAAAAAATACTTGCGGCCATTTTTGGATAGGCAACCTAGTGGATATATATTCTCTAGGTTTTAAATATGCGTAAAAAATAGGTTTGTAGCATATCTGAATGAACGAAATGATTCTGCAGTGGGATCTTAACCCTATGACATAACGGGGCTAAAAACTATATCCGAGTAAAGTCCATTGCTTCTTTTAATGTTTTTCACATTCGTCGCTGTCTTCAAACATACACATCGACTTCGAAGTCTCTTGAATAATATGTAATAATTATTACGAGTACTCTGATTCACCACTCGAACATCACATACAAACTACTAAAATATTCAAAAATATTGTTCTTATCTGTACGTAAAAGCTTATCGACCCAAAACCCTGCATGACGGGCGTTACACAGTACGTATAATAATATTTTGCGTGAAAACAATAAACTATTCATAATCTCGTTTATTTTTACCTTCGTGTTCTTTTCTTTACCTTCGTACTTTATCCAGCTCTCTCTTCTTCCATAATTATATGAATACCTAAAGAAGTAGAGTAAGTACAAAATTCAGAATAGGAGATTGGAGAAGACCAGTTGTACAGCAATTAATATTTTGAGCATAAATACCATCGCATTACTATAATCTACCTATGTGAGGCACATCATTAAATCATATATAGCGCTACTGTGTTTCTGCTAGATAATAATTACTATTTCAGTTACCAAAAATAACAATATAGGTACCGAAATAAAGGTTGTTTATGGCAACAGAGGCTTAGCGGCGCTTCTGCGTTAGATACTGCGTGTAATTGGTGTGCACTTATTTTTTTTATTTGAAACAATAATGTAAATCTTTGGCTATATTTCAGCTAGATTTTAGCTGCAGATGATCAGAAGAAACCGGTCATAAATAAAAAAATACTTAATCACCAAACACGTTCATGACTGAAGCATATTACATTTGCAAATAAGTCCTAAATACGTCAATTAACAAGACGCGAGTTTCCCACAGTAGGTGAAGCTGGGTTATTCTGCAAGATACAATGATACAGCTCACTTCATATTCATACAAGTGAGAAAGATTCTCGCAACCACTTTAACAAATGATGATTGCATTCAAAGTCAAAATGACGGAGAAAGTCCAAAAATTTTTGAATAATTAAGGAATATAACATCACAATATTTCATTAATTTTACTTTGAAAGTGACTTCTTCAAACAACACATTTTGAAATAGGCTTGAGAGATTAAACATAGCACAATTAACAGGAAAACACCTGGAAATAAATTAAATCTCATATAAGGAGTAAGCCTTGATCTCATGATATCATGTGAAATTTCATCAATAAAAAGTGAGGGGACAGAAAAAAAAACATGTTATTCAGTTGCTATGCGAACTCACTTCACTTGGCTATAGTGAGTTTGTTGAATACATTAAATACAATATTCAGAATAAGCCTCATGCGTGCATCTCGGCACGCCAGCCACAAGCACGCCACCATTGTTCTATAGCGGTCAAGGGCACGAACTTTTACTTGCGTTATGCCGGAACTTTCTTTGTTCTTTTCGCATACTTCATAACTGGCAGTGCCAGACATTTCTAGATGAAAATATGAATACGGTAAATATGCAACAGATATAGCAATCGCTCGACAGTTTTGGGTTCATGGATTTAGATACCATCAAAATATTTCTGAGCGAAAGCTAAAAACTTTAAAACGTATGGTCACAACAATCACATTAGTAAGAGGTAAAACATTTTTTTTAAAACCGATTTTCCGAAAGCATTCTCGTGCTTCGGCACACAGTAGAATTCCAGTGCATATTTGCAGTAAGTAAGTAATACTGACTATTTGTAATTAAGATTTCTAACTGTTGTATGGTGCAATATTCATACCATCAACATGCTTAGCTTATTTGTCACGTTTTCATAAAAACAATAGTTTTGAACAACGTCTAGTAATGTATGCGTGTACAAAGTCATTAACGTGTTCATATAAAAACCTCGTGACAATCGTGATAAACAACAGTTCCGATCGATATTTTTTGCAGTAGCAGATACCAATTAAAGTGGTGTTACGGAATGGCTTGTGCGTTTTTTCACTAAGAATTAACCTTGTACTAATTGTGCCGGCTTTCTACTGTGAAACGTTTAGTCTGGTCGACTCTCTATTTTGGCCTGAAACGCAAAAAAAAGAAAAAAGTCAACACTTGGTGGTCGTTGTACACAAAAACAACATTTTGAAAAAACTTACGTCTGTGTACAGATTTTTTAAAGTTGTGAAACGACCAAATACTCAAACATCACTTAAAACTAAGTGGGACTTAAAAGTCTTCTGTCTTTATAAAAAACCTTCAAGCGATAGAGATAGCGCACATTTGAGGGTTGCTTAAAATTGAGTGACGTTTGAGTATTCGGCCATAAGAGATTTAATGTTTTTTTCCATGGACTACTGAATTCTAAAATGTGTCCACCTAAATGTGTCTGCCGCCAAATGGTAGAGTTCCGGTTAATGTAGTAATGTATGGCCCTGTAAAAATCATCAAAGATTGTTTTTATATTATTTTTCGCAATGACACATGCTAGTAAAATATATTTAAAGAAAAATGGAAAGAAAAATCCGACATCAGGCGGGGCTGAACCCCTGACCCCCGACCACTGGGAATCTAGTCCCCGCGGGTCGGGGGTTCAGCCCCGCCTGATGTCGGCTTTTTCTTTCTATTTTTCTTTAAATATCTTTTAACATCTTATTTTTTAAGGGGGACTACGTATTTGCATTTTTACCTCCGGTTTTTGTGTAGATATAGATGTAAATATATCTATAGGCTGCAGTCATCATTTAGGTACCATTATAGTAAACCAGAGGTCAAAATACAGATGCGTTACCACCCCCGAGACCAGAGGTTTCATGTCTCTGTGATAGTTATATTACGGGGCCATACAACTATACCATCTATACCATCTAACCGGAACAAGATAGAGCTAAACACTACCATTTAGCGGCAGATACATTAGGTAATGCGGTGGTGCCTACGCCCTCGAGCCCGTACACTTGGAACTCTTACTCTTACTCTTGGTACTCTTTTTTACTGGTGGTAGAGCTCCAGTAACGGAGCTCGCGGGCGTAGGAACCACCGCATTACCTAATATACTTGCCGCTAATTGGTAGTGTTCAGCACTATCGTGTTCCGGTCAAGTGGTAATGTACGGCCCTGTAATTTCCGGCACAGAAGCATGGCATTTTGGGCCTCATTAGTGGTAACGCATCTGTATTTTGACCTTGGTCTTTTGTGGGTGTCTATGGGCTGTAGTCATCACTTAACATCAATGTGAACTGCATGCATGTTTGCCACTACAATTACATTAAAAAAAAACTCTACCACCAGTAAAATTTTTCGAGTGCAGTGCACTCAGCAGCCTCGCGCTTCTTTTGCTTTGGTACGATACAAGTTTACAAAAAAATTTGTACCTGATGTAATATACTTAATGCTATGTTACTCACCTATCGTTTACCAATGTACTACTAATTTATGAATTTTATGCCAATTTAAAATGAAAAATGAAAATCACCGTTATGTTTTGGTTGCCTAAAATTTATCATTAGATTTTGTATATCTTTTCCCATTTTCATGCATAATTCCTGCATTTTACATGCATATAACAAACTCATTATGAAGAATTGTAAATCATTTCAACAAAAAATAACTATTCTAAAAAAGCTCAGTCAGAAAAAGAATACATTTAATTCTGCCAATCTATCATGTTCGAGATCAATGTTTCACAATATATTTGAATAATGTAATGAACCCCATAGAAGCACTACACTTAAGTATGATGGAGTAACGGTCACTTGACCCAAAGAACATCTACAAGTATCATCCGTTAGAGCACACTGAACCACTTATTGTGTGTGCGTTATGGTCATTCAACTTGCAATAGCATAAAGAACTGATGTACTTAAACAAATATACATAATTCTGATCCAGTTACAGAGATCTTCCTAATAATATGGGTATAGGTTGGAATCCATCCAACTTATATTAAACAGATCTTAGAGCTTGAGACGATCTGAAGATCACGTTTTTCCACACTAATCGGGATCTTAATGCCGTGTTCTGAAATTGAGATCTATCTATTAATACAGGATCCTTGAAACCCAGCTTAAATGCAACGCTTTTGAACAATTTTTTCAGATATGTTCATTCAGAATTCAGAGTTTTTCCAACACAATCACATGGCCATACATTACCATCTTGCCTAATATGATAGTGCTTCACACTACCCTCTGGCGGCCGACAGTTTAGGTAGCTAATGCGGTGGTGCCTTTGCACTCAAGCAGCTAAGCCTTGGAATACCTACTACCACCAGTAAAATTGTTTATCCTCACTCCCTCCTGATATACAAGGTCATATCTCAATAAAAAAAAATTTAGCTTACACTTACAGCCCCACAGTAGGTGGTAACCTGTGTCGGGGTGCCGTTGTGCCGAGGGACAAATAAATCCTCAAATGTCATTTTAAACTTTACTATTTACCTCAGAGATAAGTTAAGTCTTTTGCTAATATTACTTAATTCCAAAGTTATTTCGGAAATTAAGTGGATGTACGGAAATTGGGGGTAATTACTATTTTACCTAGCTGTAACTTAATTAGTAATGGAAAAATTAGGAGAACAGTATCTGTTAGTTTCTGACCTAGGACATTGCGAAACTTATGTTCTTAAGATTTAATTTTAACAGTATCCTAATTCATCATAGCCTTTGTACTTATCACCAGCAGATAACAAACAAGTTTTCATCTCAACGCTGTGTGTTTTATGAAAACACAATAGAACTGTTTTGCATTACAACAGAACAGAAATTATGTGTTGATTAAAACACACAGCGTTGCAGCAAGGTGCTTGCCGGTGAGAAGAAAACTATGCCGTCAGAATGACAGATGTCCGGGAAAGATACACTAGCTGGTGTAGTTTTTTTTTTTTTTTTTTTTTTTTTTTTTTTTTTTTTTTTTTTTTTTTTTTTTTTTTTTTTTTTTTTTTTGTTTATATGGCATCGCTATTACGCATATTGCCAGTGTCAAGTAAAACGATATTTCGTATTTATTTAAGCAGCGTAAAAGTTAGTATAATATAGTCATCAAGTATAATATGTAAGTATCAAGTATATTATGTCAGTCAAGTGAGTTACAGTCAAGTTATTCGAGTAAAGCGATGGCTACTTTACCAGAACATTTACAATGAAGTTTTGGAGGCAACCTGAAAGGTCGTGTTTTCGCACTGTTATTCTATTTCACTATACACGGGCACTGTAATAAACCTATATCAAACAAAATGCCACCAACTTCATTCAATATAACTTAAAAATACACCAAGAAAATTAAATAAAATAAGAGCACCTGCCTCTTTCAAGGTTCCCGCCAAAACTCCGCTGGTGTAGTTGCTGGTGCAAGAAAGAGACAGGTACAAAACAAGAGACAATTTGGTAAGTTTTAACCACAGATAAGTAAAATATAGGCAAATTCATAACAGCTTCTTCATCTCAACGCTGTGTGTTTTAATCAACACATAATTTCTGTTTTGTTGTAATGCAAAACAGTTCTATTGTACCTCCTGTCACAGAAGCAATTTAGACCTTGAGAGTGGCAATGCATCTAGTATTGACCTCTGGTTAATGTGCGGCGATCTACCTTTATCATTTAGGCTGTAGTATTCACCATCGATTTGAGCTGAATGGAGGCTGATGGACGTGGAAAAAGTCCATGTTTAAAAAAAATTTCAAATGCCTAAATTCTGTATAAATCAAACTTTAATAACACTACAATCATCTGCGAATCGTTTTGATATTCAAATAATTATAGTCAACACAAAAGGAATATCATTATGGTCATGAATGCGTATGGGTTGTAAGGTCAACCCACATATACGCCGCAGTGTTACGAAATAATAAATAAGACATTGAAGGAATAATTCACATAATCGCATCCTTGGAACGTTTACGAACCTTTAAAATAATTATTTCGTGCAGTCTCAGCTTCTATGCAAATTCTGCTAAACAATATAACTGTGCTTCGTTACTTGAACAAGTCGAGAGCACAACATCAATATTATACGAGTAACAACATGCGGTTTGAACATTGATATACAAATTTTTGTTTTTGGGTTTGAACGTTACCAGGTAATAGTATTTTTATTGTTACATAAAACATTACGTTTATTTATATCACTCATTTATTAATTATCCATATTGATTATTTTTTTACATATATAAGTAACTTAATTAAATATAATAAAAGATAATATTAACAAAGCACAAATATATATAAAAAAACAAAAAATAGTGTGCCACCGGCAGCGGGAACAGGGTCCAAGCCGTCGATGATTAGGGTCACAGAGACAGGAACCTCCTCACTATACGTGCCGTGCCGAGGAGTACCGCCTTCTGCATCAGACCCTTGACCCAACTTCCTAGCTTGAGCCTCTTGAGGTGTTGGTCGAGGCTCTTTGCTATAAGTCCGTTGACCGTAACGACTATTTATATTATCATTACATTACAAACACTATTGTTTGGATAGAAACTATAACATTGGATAGGAACTATTAAATCCGTATCTTGGATTGGTTTTTTGTATACCTACTCTTTAAAAGCGGAAAACTAAACTTAATCTCTTACGTCTAAGATGTAAAATATTTATTTTTCTTGTCATTTCGTGCCGCCTATGAGATTAATAACAATAATTACACTATCGCTATCGCTTCACAGAACCTTCTACTATATTAACGACAGATTATCGCTATTAATTTAATGGGCGGCCGGCACGAATAGACAAAAAAAAACATAGACGTAATTGAGCTGCTGGAGTATTTTTTTAAATTATTATTTTTTTTTTTATTTGTAACGAAGGTGGCAAACAAGCATGCACATGGATGTTAAGTCAAAGATATATTATCTTTGTGTTAAGTGATGACTGCAGCATTATTGAAAATCACGGGAGATGCTCAACCTAAGAGTTTTAATTGTACCTAAGTACATAGTGTGTTGCTACTCCTGAGGCAGAGAATATGTCATAATACTCTGAGGTCTAAGTTGTTATATCTCTGTGCTGAAAATTACAGGGCCGTACGTTACCACTTGAGCGGAACACGGTAGCGCTAAACACTACCATTTAGCGGCGAGTGCATTGGAATACACAGGAAAAGCTGTGCGCCCACGTGCCCACGCGCCACGTTCGGTCACTAAAGCTAAACCAAACTACATCTATACATCTATACAAATAAATAAAATTGGAGTGTCTGTTTGTAATATTAAAATAACCGCTTTTTACTAAATGCATATGTATATATTATTATAGGTATATTTACCAAAACAACATTTTTTACAATTTTTTTCTGTCTGTCTGTCTGTTTGGCGGGGCTAATCTTGGGAACGGCTGGACCGATTTTGACGGGACTTTCACTGGCAGATGTGACAAGGATTTACTTAGGCTACTTTTATCTCCATACATTCATACATACATACATTCCTACATACAAATAAGTAGATTGGAGTGTATCCGACTTTGACGGGACTTCCACGGGTAGGTAGCTGATGTAATAAGGAGTAACTTAGGCTACTTTTATCTCCATTCATCCATACATATATACATACCTACATACAAATAAATAGAATTTGAGTGTATCCGACTTTGACGGGACTTCCACGGGTAGGTAGCTGATGTAATAAGGAGTAATTTAGGCTACTTTTATCTCCATACATACATACATACCTTCATACAATCAAATAGAATTTAAGTGTCTCCAATTTTGACGGGTCTTTCACTGGCAGATAGCTGATGTAATATGGAGTAACTCAGGCTACTTTTATACTAGCGGCGCCCACGACTTCGTCTGGGTAGATACTGAACAATGATATTTTTTCTTACGTGCACGAAGTCGCGGGCACAGCTAGTTTACTATATTTTTACTAAGAAATCTATACTGAAGAGTTTGTTTGTTTGAACGCGCTAATCTCAGGAACGACTTATCTGATTTGAAAAAGTTTTTCAGTGTTAGATAGCCCATTTATCGAGGAAGGCTTTATAGGCTATAGGTATATCATCACGCTATGACTAATAGGAACGGATCAGCGCGGGCGAAGCCGGGGCGGGCCGCTAGTTTATAAATAAAAAGGGCATAGTGAGAAAATATCAATTTGTTTACATAACAAAGCCTGGGGCGATCTTTAAGATCTCACTTAGCCATGGTCCGAGTTTACACGTTATTTATTATCTTAGTGGGACATTTACATAAGTTTTTTTACACATTTTATTACTACGATAATACGTATTTATTATCACACTAATATAGTAAATGTGAAAGTCTACATTACACAATTATCCAGTTACTCAATTTATCTTTATGATTGACGTGTGAAATTTAACGAAAATCTTAGTGTCTTATTCAGAAATCTGTACTAACATCATAAATATGAAAGTTACTCACTAAGTACTTATCATTGATTACGTATTAATTAAATTAACCCGAGCAAACATTATTTAGTAGCACTAAATGGAAACGTTATAGTTTTTAATTAAATACCGATTTTAACAGCCTATTTCGTATGCATTTTAAAAATAAGTAAGCCGGTAACTCTAGCACTTAATCATTGTAGATATATTTTGTGCTTAGTCCTAGAAAATTACCAAATATACTGACAGTAGAGTTTGTAGGGGGTCGAGGGGGTAGGCACCACCAATATCTGCCGCCAAATGGTAGTGTTCAGCCCTATCGTGTTCCAATTTGATAATCTATACTTATAATAAAACTGTAGAAGTTCAAATACTGTACATTGAAAATATTGAAAAAATAAATACCAGGGGATGTTACTAGATCGATACCGAACACAAATATGTGATTAGAAAATTTTTTGTCTGTCTGTCTGTCTGTCTGTTTGTTCAAGCATCACACAAAATCTACCGGTCCGATTACGATGAAACTTGGTATATTTATACTTTAACCTTTGGCGCACAACACTGGGTACTTTTTATCCCGAAAAAATATATGTTTGTGCACGCTAATTTCAAAAATGGCTTATCCGATTTTTAATTTCTACAAATATATTGTGGTAAGTTCCACTTAACATTTACTGTTTGTTTCATGTCAATCGGTTCATAAATAAAAAAGTTACGACAATTTAAAGAATCATATCGAATATTTTTAAACTATTCTGAATCTATCTTTTCTAGGGTTCCGTATCTAAAAGGTAAAAACGGACCCTATTACTCATCCTCCGCTGTTTGCCTGTCTGTCCATCCATCCGTCTGTCTGTCCCAAGGCTGTATCTCATAAACAATGATAGCTAGAAAGCTAAAATTTTCACAAATTATGTATTTCTGTTACCGCTATAGCGACAAAATTGAATACTAAAAATAAGAAAATGAAAATGTAAAGGGGTCCAAGGAGGGACACAATAAACGTGTTTTTTTTCGTATATTTTTTGGTCGATATCAATAACGGTATCAAGTATACACTTAAAATTTTCATAGAATTTTTAGGTCTTATGTTGTATATTACCTTCCAACAAACGACATTTTTATGGCATTTTTTGAACGGAACCCTTCGTGCACGAGTTCGACTCGCACTTGGCCGGTTTTTATCTGTTAGTAACATTAAGCATACCGCATAGCAGCGTCCCGGCATAAAACAATCTCCGCTATGATCACCATTCAGCATGCCAAGCGTGGCAATTATGGCGTATTCTTTCCTTATGACGCACAAGACTTTTAGGAGCATCTTCGGGAAAGGCTTTGTCCAGCGGAGACGGATGGACGTCTTTTGGATGTGATTATGATGATGGCGATGGTGGTGGTGGTGGTGATGGAGTTAGTGGTGTTGGTGGCATTGGTGGTGTTTGTAGTGGTGGTGGTGGTGGTGGTGGCTTTGGTGTCGTTGGTGGCATAGGTGTTGTTGGTGACTCTGGTGGTGGTGTTGGTGGCGTTAGTGGTGCTTGCGGTGGTTTTACTGGCGATGAAGGTATTGGTGGCGTTGGTGATATTGGTGGTGTTGTTGGTAGTTTTGGGGGCGTTGGTAGCATTGGTTGTGGTGGTGGTGGTGGTTTTGGTGGCGTTTGTATCAGTGGTGGCATTGGTAGCGTAGGTGTTTGGTGACGGTGATGGCGTTGATGGCGTTGGTGGCGATTGTAGCGGTGGCGGTGATGGTGGTGGCATTAGTGGGTAAAAATGCACAACGTTAATATTCAATTTTTCTCTTCTGCCGGCTCTTACGGGTGCTTATATTATGCATAGATCTATCTTTTATGTTTAAAAATTGACTGAAAATTTACAAAAGTTTATAATAATTTTCTATAAAAAAATATTATGCATAGAAGTTTAAAATGGCATTTTCGAAAATACGGTTCAGCATAGGATGGATGCGCGTTTAAACACATAATTTGCAATTTTTCGCAATCCTAGCAGCCTGTGTGCTTTTATCCCCGATGGTCATACGTCTAATATCGTGTACAGAGAAGCATTACTGCAAAATAGATTTTTTTAGCTACCCAAAAGTGTTTATGATCCAAAATTAACCAAAATGTATATCCAAAAGCGCTGCCTAATGTTCCCAAAGCCACTATTTCACGCAAACAAAGTTGCAAGCACAGCTAGTAATACATAATTTCGTAATAACTATCCTGTATTAACAATCCCATCGCAAATTGTAAAAAAATCTAACAACAGTTTTCCATGATATCCTTAATGTACTTATAAGAACTAATTCAAAGTAGGAATGTAGGTGAATAATTTTTATTATCTTCGTATCGAGCTACACTCATTGATATACGTACTCGAGACAAATCTGTTAAAAATAGTTTTATTTCAAAAACTTCAATAGTTTTGTAAATGTTTATTTCATCTTTCTCACGACATTGTAATTAATTTATAAAATGTGTTAATACTAAACTCAATCGGACAGATTGCATTAACTTATTCATAGTTTTGCCGGTAAAGTTTCTTCCTCCGTCTTCTTTCGGGTGGTATTCATAAAAAGAGGAAAACGTAATTACCTACTAGCAGATAAGCAAAAAATTCGAATGGAAATGGATAAATAATTTTCAGTTTAAAGATTTATAAACCTCTACTATGGCTTAATGTTTCCAACCCTTGTAGCCACACGAGATGGTAATCTACCTAACTGAAACCAGATATTTGATGATGTCTAAGCCTTCCAGCTCTTTAGCTGGTTCTCTACTAGTAGTTAACTTGCAATCCACTCGAAAGCATTGGTCTTTTGAGAAGTATATAGGTACCTGAAATATAGAAAACATTACTAGATTTATTGATTAACAGTTTAGGTAGTTAGACATAACACGTTAACACTTAAACTATTGTTAAAACCAGCCGCATGGCTACCAACAATAAACCTACAACCTTGATTGGATGTAGAAACCGTTTTAAGTACGTACGCTAGGAATAATTAACCTTCTTTTTGTATAATGTTTACGCAGCTATGAAAATTCGAGGTAACGTAAATTGATGTAATTATTTGCATCCTTTAGTCCACGTACTTACTTAGTTTGTGCACCTCCATTTTTGCAGAAACTAAACTTGCTTTGAATTAAAAATCAACATGTAGGGTATGGGTAATATCTAAGTTTTAGGTACTTTAAAGTAAATAAATTAGTCGATATATTATCTACTCAATAACCTACTTTAATCTTTGTCGTGAAACAGAAAGTGTAAAATGTGTTGTTGCCCCTCTACGTTGGGATCCTGGGTTCGATTACCGGTCCGATTCTATTGGAACTTTTCCATTTCCTGAAAGTTGTCCAGTTTTTCGGAGTTTGTTAATGTGCCCCAAGATGTCAATAGGCTCGCCAACTGTTACTTGGGCCAAAACGTAGGTAACCTACGAATCATGGGTGTTTGCATAGATATATGGAGAGTACATGCGTAAAGTTACGTTACGTTTTACGTAAATTTGATTTGAATATGCAGCCACGACTCCACCACACTCTCAGTCTTGCAGCAAAACTGTAGCTCGTTGAATCCTAAAAGTCATAATGACTGCACAGTTGAACTACACAGGCAACACATAAACTTTTGATGTATGTCTATAATGATAGATGACTTCTGAAAATATACATGAAAGGATTTTAAGAAACACAAAATACAGTTTTAAAATCTTCGGCCATGTAACCTTATTACATTGCTAGACTGAAAAATTAAATCGAATTAAACAGCTTTCACATTACTATGTGGACCAACAACGAATAACCAATATAGGATTCAATACAAAACAGTAGAAATATTTTCAAAATCCAACAAACGTTTAAGGCAACATTTAGGCGTGATCGTCGTGACATTCAAACGTGTCTGACCCCAAAACGGCAAGTGTTGAACTAACAAACCAAAGACATTAAAAGAAATAGACCTACAAAAAACACTAGTATAATATTTGCTTTTTATTGTAGAGAAGCGATGGAAGTGAATGTTTCTTTCTATTTTCCCTTTCTTCGTTTCCCTGCCCAAATTGTGGTGGAAAAACAAAGTATGTGATTTACTAGTCATTTATTGAACTGTTTAGTTTCAACACCAAAACCAATTTAATCATCATAGAGTTGGACAACGCTCTTGATGTTGGACGACCCCGCCGTAAGCGGAAGTATATACCTACGACGTTACGGGAAAACGAGCAATTTTCTATCAATACCAAAACTCTCGTAATTTACAACCGTTGCTATATACACGTCTGTTGCCTTACTGTTTGAAGGATAATTATTATACTGTGCCAAAAAAAATTTAACAAATTGGAAGTGTTTATTCTCATTAAATATCCCCTGCGACCACCGAGGCATTCATTGCCGCAACTGGAAGCGGTTAGGTGACTTGATTCTACCTATGCGGCAATTTTTGGTCTCAAAGAACGCTTAGCAGCCGCCCGACAGTTCATATTGTTAGTCTATTTCTTATAACGTCCTTGTAACAACAACACTCGCCAACTTTACCGGTGATGTATAGGATGCCAGTTTTGTCAGAAGTGTTAAACTAATTGGATAGACATTAAGATAAGGGAGCTTGATTTAAAAAATCGCTTAATAAAATACATCTTGAGGTTTAATTTTAAAAGTTTTGGTTATGGGCTTAATGATATACGAAATACAAACAGAGATATATTATGTAGACCAGACAGAGATACGTAATTTTTAATAAAAAAGACTGTATTTCTTGAGCTCTTAAAATTAAGCACACTATTACATGAGCCAGATACATACTTTTATGATTTTTAAATCGCATTGTTTTAATCGACCTAATTGTATTTTACTAAGCATAACCTCAATTTTAAGATTCAAGGATTACAATTACCTACATTTAAAAAGTATACATCCGTATCAATAAGCTGTACACTTATCTATTAACGAGTTCGTTTATATGTGACCTTTTAAGCCAATAAAGTTCCTGGGTTATTTAGAGATAGGGTTGGCAAACATCTCCTACGAAGCGGGAAGTCCGGTTTCGCAACTTCTTTTAGATCCGATATCAGTTCAATAAATCCAATTAAACTAAAGTTTTGCATCGCACTGTACTTACTCGATACTCATTCCGATTTTTGTCTTTCACGGATAAAGTAATGGCATCATTATTGAATAGTATGTAAGTATGAACGTATTTTTTCTTAACGATTTGAAAAAAAAATACAATTTTCCTCTTTCATTTATTTGGGTGTTTAACTGGAGAGATGTTGCGAAGCCAGTGAATCGCTATCGAGGAGGTAAGGGTTAAATCTCTTCTCCCGCTCCGATCATGGACAAGCCTTTTCCAATCGTGACAAATCTCAAATCTTACTTAGTGTTCTAGTATTTACCTTACTAAGCCTGCCCCTTTAAGTCAATTAAAATTCGTAACTGAACAATGGTGGACAAACCATTCGAATGGGGCAGTAGTGCATGCAATAACGACGGCTGAGCAGCAGCGTCTTGCGGTAAAACTACCGCCACTGCAATTGCCAATCCGCATACCAGGCGTAGCAATTATGGCATCGTCTCCCGTGATGATCCACAACCCTATTAAGAGTATCTATGAGGAAGGCATTTGTCCAACAGTGAACGTCTTTCAGCTGAAATGATGATGATAAGCCAAAAAACTTCACAGATGTAAGATGTTGTGCATCTGTGATTCGAGGGTCATCTAACCATATGAAATATTATTGTCTAATCTATGCCGGAACACGACATTTCATTAACTTTTATAAACAGATAAAAAATTATGCGGTAGTGCTTACGCCAATGAATTTTAGCAGAATCATAAAACAACTTGATTATATCCCATCCTTGATAAACAAAAAATCGTATTTAAGTAGATATAATTTTAAATGAAAAACGAAATGATTCTAGTAATTATTAAAGCTGAGAAAAATATATGACAATTGATTTCATATTGTTCGTGGCCGATATCGGCTAGGGAAATTCAGTAAGCAAAAAAACTATAATATTTCTAGTTGTTGATTCAAGACGCATTTCATAACAAAATTAATGATTCCGATTCAATGTTTATGGACCTTGGGAATTTCGAACTTTATTCCCAAGATTTAAGTGCTTATTGTTTCGTATTTACTTTATAATTAATAACAACAATCTCACAAGATTATAACAAAGTAATAGTCTTGTATAATTCTCATGGTATTTCGTCACTGCACTTACTTCCATAAAAAAAATATCAAATCACCATTATAATTATAAAAATTGATTTATCTAGATCTAGATGGAAATTTTGTTCTCAGCATATTGTGATATTACGGATACAGTTTTGTAAGGTAAGGAAGTTATTGTATTTCTAACTGCTGCAGTTATATCATTTCATTTTTATGAAATACTACCTTCCCCTTGTATCAAATCTTCCTCATTCATTAGGCTTCTCTTATCAATGCTGTGATTTTTTTATTCCTATTTTAAGGGTATATTACCATCCACTCGTATGTACTTACTTATATGATTTTTCTTTCTTCTTGAAATTCTGTCATTTTTCTTGACGTAAAAGGACCTCAACTTTTTGATGAAAAATTTCAACATTATTTTTGTTGTGAAAACCGATCATTTTCATTAATAATACTTTGTTGTTTACATTTTACGTAATCTATATTATAACCGTTGCAAAATACGAGTATATTATAAGATCAGACCATGAAAGCCTTACAAATATCGACGTTTTTGTTGTGGATAAAATTAAATGGCAAGTAATCAATATGGCTCAGAATTACTTAATTTCTGCGTCGATTAATCAACAAAAGGCAAGCCTTTATAAGCATGCTCTTAAACGTAAAAAATGTCCTGATTATATAATCGTAACTGGTAAATAATAACAGTGATATTAAAATGTATTGACACAAGAATGCGATTGAGTAATATCGACAGATCACGGTCAACTTTTCACATATTATATCAGTAGGCCAGTGATTGAAACCGGTACGGAATATAAAGCCTGGCATCGACTAAAGCTGAATCGAATCGAAATGCGTTGAGTCCACTCACATTCATTTCTTTTCAGTTGATAAGGCCTGACGCACTTCTTTCTGTCAAACTTGATGTTAAACGTATGACAGCTAGGAGCAGTTTAAAAATACTGTTTTGTATTAGTTTCCACAAAAACTACGAACCATTCAAATCTATATTTGAAGTGGTCGATCCGTTTTTAAGTGTGCACATAGACGACTAGTGAATCAGCGCGTCACTGCACACCGTTAATCTACGCAATTTCATAATAATATTCAGTTTATTCATATATTTCATATAATTAGGCTCCTGGAGAGCACTTTTACATCGTAATTTTTTTTTTTAAACTAACCTATAGTGAATAACCACTAATAATAATCAAAAACACATAATTAATTAAAAAGAAACGAAATAATGTTTTATAATATAGAAAGAATCAATTATTTACGAATTCCTCCATTTCCCCATTTCAAAAGAAACTGAGAAAGAATGAATTTCGTCGTCATAATAAAGGTTATTACTTGACTGCACTTGGCAGAATTCCAAGTGCAGTCAATACTGAGAAGAACTCCGCCACTGAAGAAACTCAGTACAGCTCTTTTGAATTTAAACTTAAATCTATATATATATATATCGCATATGCATAACGCCTGGAACGTTTTCAGTATTTACGAAAAATATAGAAGAAACCCTTTTTTTATTAAATTTATTTTTGTGGCTAAGCTGGACACCCGAATTCACATTTTTGCAATAAAGATATGTATAATATTTGACTGATATTGCAAATTAGGTAGTGCAAGGTTAGATCAACAACGAAATACAAAAAGGTGAACTAACACAAAAAGTGCAGTTTTGATCTGTTTCTGATGCTTTTTGTGTTAGTTATTTTTTATCTATAGGTATTTACCAATTTATTTACTACTAGCTGTGCCCGCAACTTTGTTTGCGTGGAATAGTGGCTTTGGGACTTTAGGCAGCGCTTTTAGATATACATTTTGGTTAATTTTGGATCATAAACACTTTTGGGTAGCTGAAAATCTATTTTGCAGTAATGCTTCTCTGTACACGATATTAGATGTATGGCCATCGGGGATAAAAGCACACAGGCTGCTAGGATTGCGAAAAATTGCTAATTTTGTGTTTAAACGCGCATCCATCCTATGCTGTACGTACCGTATTTTCGAAAACACCATTTTTAAACTTCTATGCATAATATTTTTTATAGAAAGTTATTATAAACTTTTAGTCAATTTTTAAAGATAAAGATAGATCTATGCATAATATAAGCACTCCGTAAGAGCCGGCAGAAGAGAAAAATTGAATATTAACGTTGTGCATTTTTACCCACATTAGTGGGTGGCCTTAGCCACCAACACCACCACCACCATCATCACCACCACCACCACCACCACTGTCATCACTACCTCTTCCACCACCGCCACCACTACAATCGCCACCACCATCACAAAACACCTACGCCATGAATGCCACAACTGATACAAACGCCTCCAAAACTACCAACAACACCACCAACGATACCAACGCCACCAATGCCTCCATCGCCAGTAAAACCACCGCCATCACCACTAACACCACCAACATCACCACCAGAGTCACCAACAACACCTATGCCACCACCATCACCATCATCATAATTACATCCGAAAGACGTCCATCCGTCTCCGTTGGACAAAGCCTTTCCCGAAGATGTTCCTAAAAGTGTTGTATGTCATAAAGAAAGAATACGACATAATTGCCACTCTTGGCATGCTGAATGGTGATCATAGCGGCGATTGTTTTATGCCGGGACGATGCTATACGGTATGCTTAATGTTACTTACAGAGAAAAAACCAGTCAAGTGTGAGTCGAACGCGTGCACGAAGGGATCCGTACAAAAAATGGCATAAAATTTTTGTTGGAAGGTAATATACAACATAACACCTAAACATTCTGTGAAAAGTTAAAAAACACGTTTATTGTATGCCTCCTAGGACCCCTTACTATTTTCATTTTCTTATTTTTAGTGTTTAATTTTGTCGCTATAGCGGTAATAGAAATACATAATTTGTGAAAATTTTAGCTTTCTGGCTATCACTGTTTATGAGATATAGCCTGGTGACAGACAGACGGATGGACGGACAGACAGGCAGACAGCGGAGGATGTGTTATAGCTTCCGTTTTTACCTTTCAGATACGGAACCCTAAAAAAGATAGAAGATAGATTCAGAACAATTTTAAAATAATCTATATGATTCTTTAAGCTGTCGTAACTTTTTTATTTCTCAACCGATTGACATGAAACAAACAGTAAATGTTAAATGAAACTTACCACAATATATTAGTGAAAACAGAAAATCAGATAAGCCATTTCTGAAATTATCGTGCACAAACACACAGAGAAACATACATTTTTCCGGGATAAAAAGTACCCAGTGTTGTGCGCCAAACACTAAAGTATAATTATACCAAGTTTCATCGTAATCGGACCGGTAGATTTTGTGTGATGCTTGAACAAACAGACAGACAGACAGACAGACAAAAATATTTCTAATCACATATTTGTGTTCGGTATCGATCTAGTAACATCCCCTGGTATTTATTTTTTCAATATTTTCAATGTACAGAATTTTCACTGCAGTTGGAAAGGTTTCGAGTTCTGATCCTGAAGCCGGACCGACATGGTGGCGTTTTCATACAAGCTCCTCAGCACCTCGATGTATCGGTAGTCAACTTGGCACCTCTGGAGTGACTGTAGCACAGCCCAAATCTCAACCGAATCGAAGGCTTTCTCATAGTCCACGAACGCTAGACATAGGGGCTGGTTATACTCTTCTGTCTTCTGTATAACCTGCTCGAAACCTATCCAACTGCAGCGAGGTGTGAGACAGGGAGATGTTATATCTCCGAAACTGTTCACCGCTGCATTGGAAGACGTCTTCAAGCTTCTGAACTGGAAAGGACTCGGCATCAATATTAACGGCGAGTACATCTCCCACCTCCGATTTGCAGATGATATCGTAGTCATGGCTGAGACCCTGGAAGACCTTAGCACAATGCTCAATGACCTCAGTAGGGCCTCCCAACGAGTGGGCCTTAAAATGAACATGGACAAGACGAAGATCATGTCAAATGTCCATGTTACACCCACTCCTGTTATGGTCGAGGGTACTACACTCGAAGTTGTTGACGATTATGTATACCTGGGACAAACGGTCCAGTTAGGTCGGTCCAACTTCGAGAAAGAGGTCAATCGCCGAATCCAACTCGGTTGGGCAGCATTTGGGAAGCTACGGTTCATCTTCTCGTCCGACTTACCGCAGTGTCTCAAGAAAAAGGTCTTTGATCAGTGTGTGTTGCCAGTGATGACTTATGGGACAGAAACGTGGTCGCTCACTATGGGCCTCATAAGAAGGCTCAAGGTCACTCAGAGAGCAATGGAGAGAGCTATGCTTGGAGTTTCTCTGCGAGACCGAATCAGAAATGAGGAGATCCGCATGAGAACCAAAGTTACCGACATAGCTCACCGAATAGCGAGACTCAAGTGGCAGTGGGCAGGGCACATAGCTCGACGAACTGACGGCCGTTGGGGCAGAGCAGTTCTCGAGTGGCGACCGCGTACCGGAAAGCGAAGCGTAGGCAGGCCTCCCACAAGATGGACCGACGACCTGGTGAAGGTCGCGGGCAATCGCTGGATGAGGGCGGCCCAGGACCGTTCGTTGTGGCATTCTTTGGGGGAGGCCTTTGTTGCAGTGGACGTATTTTGGCTGAAATGATGATGATGATGAATTTTCACTTCTACAGTTTTATTATAAGTATAGATAAAATTATTTCTAAATATTTAGAACATTGTAAATGGTGTCCGGATATGCTAGCTATAATAAAGACTTCAGATTCGATTCGACTCGGCGAACCTAGTGGACACCGAATCTTAGATTTACTTCACAGGACCGACGACTGCCGACATAGTTTTAAAGCATGACACTAAAAACAAAAAGTCAGTGTGTTCAGTTCAATTACCCAATAAACAAATTGTTTTACTAAAACCATAATTTTCGTATATTTATGCTTAAATTTAAGATGTACTGCACAGATATTTTCTCTTGGATCTTGTTCCTTTCATTTTTTTTTCAAATTTCACAACCTGCGACAAAAATATATCCTCAAAAGATTTTTGTAAACAGAAACAAGCCATTTTAATTAAAAGCAAAGGAATTGATGTTGAGAAATTAGAACAACCGGTTCTTTGAAATCGGAACTCTTATCAGAACATCATTTGCGTGTCGATCCATCAAAGCATGACCATCAGAATGAACGTTGAACATTATTAACCTACTGTTTCGAAAAAAGTATGCAGGCCTAGCGACAGCCTTGGTTGATTTCCCAAGTCAGTATCTCAATGATAACAATAGAGCAGTATGTAACGAGACTACATAGAAAAATACTAATCCACTGATATCATCCGTTATGTATACCTACTAAAGAACTAGACAGGACACTTTCCTTGGTCGCACCAGAGTCTAAAGAAAACTAACATGTTAATTATACTGTGGTAGCCGGGTCCAGTTTCCATACGTCAATTTACTACACTTTCACACAGTAACGTGACAGATGACGTGGAAACATTTCAATTAAATATCTGTTAAATCAATTAAAAAACGGAACCGGCTGTTTGCTCTCCCCAAATCGAGAAGGTAATAGCAATCCCAAGGGCTGGCAGTTTCTCATTCTCATAGATCAAATCACAAATATAAAATTAAAGCGAATAACAACTGATACGTTGATTAATATGTCAAAGTAAACAAAATAAAATAAATAATGGTCCAAAAATACTTACGTACTAATAAAAATAGGTATCAACAGAATGTTCCATACTCTCTTTTACAAACGGCAAGATAAGACTAAACAAAAAAATATGGGACATTCTTTGTCATTCACTGGCAGAGTTCCAAAGCCCACATTACTGAGATAAAACCTGCCAAAACAAAACTCAGTAGGGTCTTTTCAAAATATGTTGTATCTATCAGTATATTATCTGCAAACGGTCGATTGCTGCACCATCCTGTTCCAATTAGGTGGTAAAGAGGTCCGTTACAAATGTGTCATGATATGGAAATAATATATCTTAGCACTTGAAAGATATATGTACTAGGGGCGTACACTTTGATGAGGTCAGGGAGGAGCGAGCGAATCTGCAAGCGGCAGCTTGTATTATACACAGATGGAACATCCGTCTTCAGAATCCTTAAAAAGTTTCCTTGTAAAACGACCGAGATAGTTTGGAAGAGCCTGCTTGGTTAACCACGGGTGATAATATTATATTATCTAAACATTAATTACACACAGTGTTTAAGCCAAGTAACAAAGAAACAGTAACTAAGTGAAGCTATTATGATTATTAAGTGCAATTACGGTGACACTCAGCTTGTTATTACTGTGCATTATAGCGAGTGTCAATGTTTTATAGCTAGGTTCTTATTCGTCTTTATGTGGCTTATTCGCTGTTGACATATAATTAGTTAACGAATGCAGAAGGAATAATCTAATCCATAACAGGTACTGGGAGTTTTGGCGGGAACCTTGAAAGAGGCGTATGGTGCTCTTATTTTATTTCATATTCTTGGTGTATTTTTAAGTAATATTGAATAAAGTTGGTGGCATTTTGTTTGATGTAGGTTTATTACAGTGCCCGTGTATAGTGAAATAGAATAACAGTGCGAAAACACGACTTTTCAGGTTGCCTCTAAAACTTCATTGTAAATGTTCTGGTAAAGTAGCCATCGCTTTACTCGAATAACTTGACTGTAACTCACTTGACTGACATATTATACTTCATAACTTATTTATTTGATACTTACATATTCTACTTGATGACTATAATAAACTAACTTTTACACTGCTTAAATAAATACTAAATATCGTTTTACTTGGCAATATGCGTAATAGCGATGCCATAATACAAAAAAAAAAAAACAGGTACTGACTCTACATTTTTGTAGCATTTCCGTAACAAATGTGTTTACGTACAGGTAAAATCAATGGTGGCAGACGTCACCACTATTAGCTTAATGGAAATGTATAGCCACGTAATTTCCATCAAAATCATAGCATCAACTATGACAGAGGCGAAATAATTAAGGCCTTAGTGGCAAAGCATTTGCATTTCGACCTCCAGTCTTTGAGAAGATGAATATATTTTTTTAAAGAAAAATGGAAAGAAAATTTTGACTTCAGGCGAGACTCGAACTCGCGGCCACTGGGAATCTAGTCCAGCCGCTCTTCCAACTGAGCTACTGAAGTCCAACCCGATTTGTCAAATCTTTCCTTCACATTTATTGCATTGCTTTATGGTAGCAGTAACTTTTCGTTCCATTTTTCTTTAAAAAAATATATTTCACAAGCATGTGTTAATGCGAAATAATATAAAACAATTAGATGAATATAGCCTGCAGTATTCACTTACCATCAGTGTAAGCTGCGTAGATACTAGTTTACCATCATAAAAAAAAAGTGAAATTATCCCAGCCTTAAGCCTCGTATTCATGGTAAACATTTGTTTAGCAACATGGCTGCTTAAACATGTTGCTGAGTTGCTATCAACATATTTTCGGACAACACTTGTGTTGCTGAGTTGATCACGTCATGTTGTCCAGCAGCATTCTCACCTTTCATCAACAACTTTGATCAACTGTTGCTTAACAAATGTTTACCATGACTAAGAGGCTTAACAGTCACACGTTTGTTAGATAAGTAATTTTCGGAACCGTCGTACAAGTGCAGAGTGTATTGATATTTTTCACAAGGAATAGGTACACTCATTTTATGAACCAAAAAAAAATTGTTTGAAGATATAAGCTTATCGCTGGCATCCAAAAATATCTATATTTTATTATTGTAAAGGTAACATCCAGTTGTGTGCTCATAATTTCGATAATTCACAACCGGAACTTGAACCAGTTATTTGTGAATTGCATGTCAAAGTTTTCATAAAACTGACCTTTCGAAGAATACATATTCATTAGCCACCACATCAACGCACGCCTATGGGCATTTACATATGCCGTGATGATTATCGAGAAAGTTTTTATTGTATAAGGCCTGACACCAATCATAAATGGTATTGTACGTCGCTTATGGCTACCCGATATCGCTATCTATCATCATTGGACTTCAATATGAAATCATGTTTTCCAATATTGAATACATTATATCATAATCGATGATTTCCCAGAATGGTATGATGTCTTTCCTCTAGAACTCTTGTTTAGGAGTTTGAATTGCAAAACTAGTGTTGTGGGCTCGTATTAAAACTGTTTATTTTAATATAAAATAAAAAATACAATAAGCTTACACTCACAGCCCCACAGTAGGTATAAACCTGTGTCGTGGGTGCCGTTATACACATACAACACATACAAACACCTAGACTCGAAACAAATATCTGTAGGCCATACAAAAATTTGTCCCGGTACGGGGATCGAACCCGCGATCCTTCGAATCAACCACTGGAGTAACCGGGTCGTCAACAATATTTAGCAAAAACTCTATACACTATTTTACTATGCAATCAACTTTGTAAAATAAACGAATCAATCGTTTTATATGTAGAAATATGATAAATATAGTAAAATAAATGAGAATTAATACTGTAGCCTATAAACATCTACATAAAACTAGAGGTCTCAATGTAACGCCGATAAAGCGACGGGCAAGTAACCACGTCACCAAATGTTATAGAATTGAGAAATTTGAAAGAAAACTCTGAAATGAAGATCATTTATGAATGTAAACAAGAGATGCATATAAAATCATACATATTCAAAAAATATTAACCTTGAATTTATACGGCGAACCTATTCTTACAAAAAAAATGGATTACTTAAACTGACCTTGCTCAAAAAATATTATTTATGGATACACGCATCAATCTAACCCTCTCACTATTTTAGAAAATGTAAGGCCAACAAAAGGCCGTTATTTACAAGTTTGTAGTTGATCGGTAAGACATAAACGTTTAGAAATCTACATAACCTCGCAGTGTTTTTTGCCGGCGCATTCACCAGAAGTTGAATATTTGAATTTCAAAACAGGCGATTGCATTTTTTACGCCAATTAAATTAATCAGTTTAACAACCTCAATTATAAGATGTTGTATTTACTCTATTTTGTATATTTAAAGTAATCCTTTTGTATTTATACAAACATATTATTATAATATGGTAATATACTATGAACGTTGGCATTGTTAGATAATTAATGACTATCTGTAGTTTAAAGGAGCTCCTACTGGGTTTCTATGGTAGCGGATTGTTTTTCAGTAGTAACTTGGTTGTAACTGCATTTGGAATTCTGGCAAGTGATGACTTTAATTTTGAAAAATATTTTTTTCTATTTAAAAAAAAAATGGAAAGAAAAATTTGACTTCAGGCGAGACTCGAACTCGCGGCCACTGGGAATCTAGTCCAGCCGCTCTTCCAACTGAGCTACCGAAGTCCTGCCCAATTTGTCAAATCTTTCCTTCACATTTATTGCATTGCCTTATGGTGGCAGCAGCGCCATCTATTGTCTCACTATGCTAGTTAGGCAACCGATATAATAAACTTTGCAGTTTATTGAATATCGTAAAGAAGTCGCTTTTACCCTTAATAATTGTTTTATATTATTTCGCATTAACACATGCTTGTGAAATATGTTTTTTTCTTTTTCTTAAAAATCTAGATTTTAGGCAAGAAAGATTTGAAAAATTTGATGATATTCCTTAATACATAATCCTTCTTTAATGAAACTCTATTATTGAACATTTATTGTATTGTAAAATAAGTATTCATGCTCTTTAGCTACACACATTACCATTTTGCCTTCTTCCTGTAAATGGTATTTATCGTCTGTGTCATTCCATTCATACCTTAATTACATATGAACACGGATCTTTACATTTAATAGGTGCTTTGACAAACCAATAATTGGCTTCGATCTATATTATTTACATCAAACAGCCTGTTGATGTATGAGGATAGAATAGCATTTATTAAATAAATGCTATTCTATCTTCGAACTTCGATTCTAGATGACATGCAATTTGCACAGTTTCAGTAAATATTTCCGGACATTCACACTTAATAATATATTATGTTTAAGGAGAACGTATTCATCGCATACTTATTATGATGTATCGATTACACGGCTATCGGTTTTAAACATGACTGTGTCAGTTTTAAGCTAGCTCGTAAACTTAGTATTGTATATGAGATCGAAGGATGAATTATTATGATGATGTTCACGAATCTCTATTATAGCTTCAATATTAATGATGGCTTGCAATAACTGTTTTGCACAAAATGCTTATACGTAACAATGTCTCAACGCAGTAGATGCATTTGAGAACTAACTTCTTTTTTCTTCTTTGATATATAATATTATTCTACTGTTGGTAGAGCTCCAGTCTATAGCCAAATGGTAGTGTTCATCACTATCATCTTTCGATTAAGAAGTAATGACAGACCCCGTGAGAAATAAACGCAAAACAATTTAGGCCTCAAGGGTTCCGATTTTTATTTAAATCTATAGCCTATAGAGGCTGGAGAATTGACATAACTTAAATTATAAACATAACTTAACATTTCATCATTTTGTATGGATTGTGTATCATTACAATGTTTTTTTTTTAATGTTTTAAGAGTGGCAAACAAGCATACAGTTCACATTGATGTTAAGTGATGACTGCAGCCTATAGACACCCACACAATGACCAGAGGTAAAAATGCAGATGCGTTACCACCCCTGAGGCCTAAGGTGTTATGTCTCTGTGCCGGAAATTACAGGACCTTGCATTACCACCTGACCGGAACACGATAGTGCTGAACACTACCATTTAGCGGCAAGTATATTAGGTAATGCGGTGGTGCCTACGCCCGCGAGCTCCGTCACTGGAGCTCTACCACCAGTAAAATGTGTATTAAAACTTATAATAATACTTATATAATGTGGGTGATATGGAGACACACACTGGAACCGAGCTAAGAGAATCGCACAGTAATCGGAAATCTTTCACGAACCCAGAAACTCATACACGTTGATTAAATATCGTTTTTTTTTTACTTATAGCTCCAAGATTTATTGGACTGATACTTTAAGGCATACCCTCATAATTATTATCAGAAAAACAGTGGAATTCGTAACGAATAACTTCCTACGCTGAAATAAGAATGTCAATGGATTTGCGAAGAAAAACGTGGGACGCATTCACATCCGCCGCGTTTCCGTGAGAGCTTTATATGAAAAGTAAAAATATGATTATAATGTACTAAGGCTGAGATAATATCAGTTATTGTTAACGTAATATCTTTTTATATTCATAAACGTTACTTACGTACATTGTGATTTAAATTGATTATCTTATATTAAATATTTATACGGAACCGGATGTTAAAAAAACAAGCGAAATATTGTCTAATGCTTGATAATATAAAAAATATCTTTATTGTTTATGTACCTGAATGGTTGTACCTACTTAATAAGCATTCCGAATTTTCAATCTTCTCTTACTAGAAGACACTCATTTGTTACATTGTTCTTGTTTACATTGAATATAAATGTAAACCTTTCACGGCTGGCTTGCAGCGCATTATGGTGTAGTGTAGACATTATAAATACCGTACCTATCGTCTGCGGAGGAGAAAGAAAGAGTAATAAAATGGTAACTACTTTTCGTTTAATTTAGCTACACCAGGGAGCCGACCGCCTAACTCTAATGCTGTCGTTTAGCTTTCGATTATGACATCATCTTGTCAGTTTCATATCCCGCCTAACTTTTTCCTGGAAGTGTTTTCGTCCGCAAGTATATGCTTATTTCTCTTATTATAAAGCAAAATGTTTTAATAGGCTGTACTAAACTGACAAGATAACGCCACGAAAGCATTAGAATTAGGCGGTCGGCCCCCTGGTGTAGCTAAATGAAACGAAAAGTAGTTACCATTTTATTACTCTTTCTTCCTATATCGCTAAACATAATGTTAAGCGCTAAAGAGAGCCCGATATTAGGATCCCTGTTTTAATTTAGATGTTCATATTGTTCATAGCATGCAGTAAGCGTATCGTGGACTCTTTGATAATATAATGTAATTTTCATTTCATTCTTTCTGTTCAGAATAATAATGCACACATCTAATCATTTTTTACTTTTATTCAGAACAGTACGTGTCAGTTATCACGATTTTATCAATACGTTCAGGTATTTTGTTAAACGTGGCTATTTTTAGAAGACCTACATAATACGGCGTCAGAGCCACTAAGGTATTACGGAAATAGTGAGTGACTTTCAAGGATTTTTAGAAACTATACCTACCACAATAATTGTCTACACAATTAAGTAGATGTATAAATAATTTATCATGCTCTGTACCACTCTTCATTAATTCAATGCGAACAAAGAGGGATAGGAAAGTATTTCAAAGGCTAACACGTTTTTATTGATGTCATACATAATATTCATGATTACTTCATCAAGGCAGTATTACCGATCAGTTACTATTATTGTATTAACACAATATTCTTCTTACAATGTATAAAATTTTGTATTTATGTATTGTTTAAAGACGATGAAATAACATTCGTGTCACAGTGTATCTAAACTTACATTTATAAAATTCGACCGAATTTTATGTATTTTTTCATATGTATACTGCACTGGTGGTAGAGCTCCAGTGACGGAGCTCGCGGGCGTAGGCACCACCGCATTACCAATATACTTGCCGCTAAATGGTAGTGTTCAGCACTATCGTGTTCCGGTCAGGTGGTAATGTACGGCCCTGTAATTTCCGGCACAGAGGCATAACACCTTAGGCCTCAGGAGTAGTAACGCATCTGCATTTTGACCTCGGTCTTTGTGTGGGTGTCTATAGGCTGCAGTCATCACTTAACATCAATGTGAACTGCATGCTTGTTTGTCACTTACATAACATAAAAAAAAAAAATAATCCATCAGTAGGTCTGAGAATCGATTGTAAACCATTTTTATACCGCTTAGACAATAAATCATTCTCCGGGACAGCGAGTACCTGTCTATATTACTCATTAAAATCTAATGTTTGAGATTTCTGTGACATTACTACATGTTTATAAAGTGTATAAATTAATTGTTAAAATACATATAGGTATATAACACGGTCATTGTTGCTAAGATCTCTGCTATAATCGCTTTAAAAGGCGGTGATAATAGTTAATTTTTTTAATTTTTTTTTTATGTAATGGAAGTGGCAAAGAAGCATGTAGTTCACATTGATGTTAAGTGATGACTGCAGCCTATAGACAACCACACAATGACCAGAGGTCAAAATGCAGATGCGCTGCCACTCCTGAGACATTAGGTGTTATGCCTCTGTGCCGGAAATTACAGGGCCGTACATTACCACCTGACCGGAACACGATAGTGATGAACACTACCATTTAGCGGCAAGTATATTAGGTAATGCGGTGGTGCCTACGCCCGCGAGCTCCGTCACTGGAACTCTACCACCAGTAAAAATATGTAATTAAAATATAATTACGTACCTATAAGTAAATCTAAATATATTAGAATTGGACCCTGCAACCTGCAACCTGCAACGTGACATCTTACAATATCACCCTAAACTGAATCGTTAATTTATTTATTCACTTTCTTGAACTACACACACCACGGCACCTATGAATAAAAGAGACAAACTGTTAACGATTTACAACAAGACAGAGACATATTCATGAATACAGGCATTTGCCTCTACCTAACCCGTGACTGAAAACCACAGACCAATCAGCCTTCTTTCTTCAATAGTCGATGCTGAAAACTGACCTTATTCAGCGAATTTTGGTTCATTATCTAATGTGTTAAAATAAACCAATAAGTATACCAAAATATTTCACTCACCTCAAGGCACTCAACTCACGTTTCCTGATAATCAGTCACACATAATTAATAGGTATATGTAGAAAAAAAAACTATATCTAGAAAAGCATGCGGATAAAAAAGTTCAATGATTGTACGCCTCAACCACTTGCAGTTTCAATTCACATGTTTACACTATTATACACTACAAAAAATTTTTTACATAACAATAACAATTAACTTATGTTTTGACACGCCTAATCTATAAATCTGCGTCTTTTTTATGGGAAACTCGAAAGGTAATGGTAAAGGTTATGAGATACCTGGATATGTGATTTACGTAATTTAATACTTTCTATAAGCTTTGGTATCGGTAGTCGTTGCGTCATAGAATATCGTTGATGTAATTGATATTATCAGCGTAAAAAATTAAGAGTTATGTGATTTTACTGACGAAAATGTGTGATTAAGATTTTACGCATCACATAATCTTTACTTTTTAACCGAGTTCAAAAAACGAGAAGGTTCTCAATTCGGCCGAAATATATATATATTTTTATGTATGTACGCGAATTTCGCCGAGATTTCTGGACCGATTTACGTCATTCTTGTTTTGTTTGATGCGGAATAGTTTCGAATTGGTCCCATAAAAATTTGATTCAGATAGGCCCATCAGTTTTTATTTTATGAGCATTTTTTTACTTACTTTCACCTCAGACTAAAGGAATATGAATAAACGGCGAGTTGTTAACAGTGCGTTGAATCCACTGACGTCCTAGATAGTCCTAATGCGCATGACAACAAGATGACAACAAGTGACAATGACACATTTACTCATCGACGACACAACACAGCTTATTTACTCCTTGGTGGATAACATTTTTTCATTGATTTCGTATAGCCGTGTAATAATTTTGTATCGAACCACCTAAACAATTTAAATTAGGTATCAAATTGTCATGAAGCTAAAAGAGCAGATTTTACAAATTTAACAGATGTGAACATTAATCTTATTGACAATGCAGCAATAAACTAAAAATTATTAAATAAATATAACTACGTTAAGAAACACCGACTTCAAAACTGAAAAATAAAAAATAATAAAGATTTAATTGTAATTATAGACTACCTATTATTTATATGTGCTATTTACTAATAGGTTTGAAGTCGGTGCCAAGCCAAAATCACTAAAGTAGGCATTTCATTGTATTAAAACGTAACTTCACGCCTGTAATTCGCGGGTACTTAGTCTGAACGGACCAAAAAGAATGGACCGTAGTCCATTCGGCCGTAATCAAAAATCGTCTACGTCTGAACGGACCGGTCATAAAATATTGATACCAAATTTATACATGGAGTACATTCGGATGCAAGAGTTTTAAATTAAAATACTTAAAAGTCTTAATTTTTTTCTTAAATTTGTATTCTCTCTCTCTATGGCTATTCAAATCGTTCATGATATACCTATATTCAATTGATTGTTGTAAGTATATTTTAAAAACAAAAATGTCATAGTAGCAATATAGTGACAATTTGTATTATTTTCATTATAAAAACAATCAACCACTTAAACATATTGACAAAAAAAACCCGTACAAATGCGTGTTGGTCCACGCGCAGTGTAGTATTCCGTAATTTTTAAGTTTTATTTATGTAATGAAAGAATATATAAATATTTTCTATGGGGTTGTTAAAAAATTTCGAGTATTATATTTGGTCGACTAATTTTATTTTTAATATCGTTATATGTAGCTACTATTGTCGCAACGTTTGAATTTCTAACAACAACCGTTTAGTTGATAGAGGGGGGGGCACTTGACTCTAACGACAATTAGCACTTTAAAGCTTAATAAGTCACGAACAGTTAACTTAACCCAAAAATGATGTAAGCTCACCCCTTACATTTCTGAAATACCTAGCCTACGATATCTCACACTATATAGAAAATGAAAAATAAAAAAAAACATATTTGCGCGTTACATGTAGGGGAGGTACCCTAAATAATTTTATTTTTCATGTTTTTAATATACCACTTTGTCGGTGTGATAAAGTTGTACGCTTGTGCTAAATTTCAAATCTCTAGTACCAATAGGTTTTGCGCTAAACCGCGGACGGACAGACAGACAGACAGACGGACATGGTGAAACTATAAGGGTTCCTTGTTTACTACGGAACCCTAAAAACACTGATTGCATATTATTATGAACCTTCTTTTCGCCACTCCTCTGACTGTATGCTTGTGATTGGTTGATAAGAAAGGGTCATTGTTGAGTTAGGTACCTGAAGTCGTACCAACTAGAAACGAAGATGTTAAAGATTTTGTTTACTTAGATTAAACGACTATTAGATTAAAAAATACTTTAAATACATAAATATTTTATAGTGAAAATGTATAAACCATACGACTGTCACGCTTGTATGCGACTGTACTTTTAAATTATTTTATGACCGGCCGTTGGGACGTAGACCTTTTTTGATTACGGCCGAATGGACTACGGTCCATTTTTTCCATTCAAACTAAGTACCCAATCCGCGGAGGTAAATGCATGAATTCAAGTAACATGCAAACACCCACGATTCGCCGGTTACGTTTTGTTCAGTGTATTAATTTGCTCGTATTTATATTTTAGTGATTAAAATATAATTATTTGTTTAAGGCTTGGCATCGACTTCAAACCTATTAGTAAATAGCACATATAAATAATAGGTAGTATATAATTACAATTAAATGTTTATTATTTTTTACTTTTCAGTTTTGAAGTCGGTTTTTATTAACGTAGTTATATTTAGTTAGGGGGTCATGCCAGAAGCGTGCACGTCGCGATCCCTGCCAGTCCTTTGGGGCTGCAATTCTGGCACGAAGGCGTACCGCAGTGCGGGTTAGGGCGTCCCCCCGAGGCGACGCGTACCGACCCGTCCCCGTCGGTACGAAAAGCGGCCAAAGCGGCGATGGGGACCGCCACCTGTCACGCCGGGCCCGATACGGCGGATCGAGGAGTGGGGAGTGCCAGATAGGCACGTGGAATGTGAGAGGTGGAATTTGTGAGAAGATGAATGAGTTGACGAACGTAATGAGTGTGAGACGCCTGGATGTTTTGTGTGTAACAGAGACTAAACGAAAGGGCTGCGAGGTCGAAGATCTCCCGGGTGGCGCGATGGCTCTGTGGGCAGGTGTGCAACAGAGCGATCATGCCAGCGCGGGGGTGGGCGTCCTTCTGTCCTCTCGTTTAGTCACTGGAGTGAAAGATTATGGTTTGGTGAACCCGAGACTAATCTGGGTCCGAATTAAATTGGGCGTCACTAGGGTGTTTTTGGTAGCAGCTTATGCACCGGTTAGCTCAGCGACGACCCAAGACCTGGAGAAGTTTTGGGAAGATCTACAAGGGAAGTTCTCGATATGGTTGAAGCTAATGAAAGGGTAATTTTGTGTGGTGATTTGAATGGATGGGTCGGGACCAGGCGGCCAGGATACGAGGTCCGTTCTAGGTCCATATGGTGATAGAAGAGTAAATGATGCTGGTAAGCTGATACTTGACTTATGCTTGGAACGAAGTCTCCTTGTGTCTAACACAGAATTCCGTCATAAGGACATTCACACGTATACATGGAGGAGGAATGAACAAAAAAGTATGATTGATTTGATCATGGTTGATAGTCGTCTTCGGAAGAGCCTGATGGACACTAGAGCCTACAGAGGTCCCACTCTTGATACAGATCACTACTTGGTAATAAGCCGGTTTAGGGGTCTGTTCAAGAAATGGCGACATTGGCGTGTCCGTGTGCCTTTCGGAGGACTTGAAAGAATAAAGAGTGAAAAGTTACAAGACATTAGTGTAAGGAGAGTGTATGAACGTCAAGTCCGTGAAAAGTTAGACAAGGTTTGTCTTACGGACTTGGACGTGGATGAATGTTGGCAAGTTATGAAAGATAGTATGGTGGAAGTTGCGAAAGAAGTATGTGGTTATGCAAAGATACGCAAATCCTTGAAAGGGGATGCGTGGTGGGACAAGGAGGTGCAAGACTCCGTTGAAAGAAAGAAGAAAGCATGGCTGGATTATGTAGCATCTTTGCAAATGAATAATGGTATGAGAGATGAGAAGAGAGAAATTTACCGTCGGCTCAAGAATGACACCAAGATTTTAGTGAATGAAAAGCGTGAGAGAGATAAAGTGGAAGCTGATGAGAGACTGGCGAAGAGCTTTGAGACTAACATCAAACTCTATTGGAGGGAGGTGAAAAAGTCTAGAAGCTCTTCTCCAGTTTCTGGAATGAATAGAATAAAATCTAAGTTGGGTGACATTCTTGAGAACACGCAAGATGTGTTAAAACGATGGAGCGAGTATTATGGGGAAATGTATGATTATGCTCACAACCCTGACGCCGGAGTTGCTGACTTGACGGTGCCGGCTTGTGAGGATATAACAATAGATGAGATTGTAAGGGCGATACGAAGTTTGAAATGTGGTAAGGCTGCGGGTATTGATCAGGTTTCTGCCGAAATGATCAAATATGGTGGTGCTGCCCTTTGGGATTCTTTCTGGGTGTTGTGCAACCTTTGCTGGAGGTCCGGAAGAATCCCAAAGGATTGGCGGTGTGCGGTCATCGAGCCTTTGTATAAAGGCAAGGGTTCACGTATGGACTGCACCAGCTATCGAGCGATCAGTTTGATCAGTTTGGCAGCTAAAGTGTATGGGAAAGTCTTAGAAAGAAGAATGAAAGAGAAGTCCGACGGGTTGTTGTGGGATGCACAGGGTGGTTTCAGAACTGGAAGAGGATGTATGGATCAAGTTTTCTCCCTCCGCAACATCGTAGAGAAGCATCTGGCTGTGAGCCAGAAGGTTTTCTGCGGTTTTGTGGATTTGGAGAAGGCGTTTGATAGGGTATTACGAAAGGAGCTGTGGGACATTTTGCCAGAGTATGGTATTGATGGCAGTCTGCTCCGTGCAATACAGTCCACGTATGTGGGCTGTCAAGCATGTGTGCGGGTAGATGGTAACATGTCACCCTGGTTTGATGTTAACATCGGTGTCAAACAGGGTTGCGTGCTTTCGTCTAGGCTGTTTATTATATATCTGGACAAATGCCTCCAGAGGGTGAAGTTGATGGATGTGGGAGTGCGTATGGGTGACTTAGTGGTGAACTGTCTGCTTTACGCAGACGATGCGGTCATTGTTAGCTCTACACCATCTGGGCTACAAGCACTAGTCACAGTCATGAAAGAGGATTGTATGGAGAAAGGCTTACAATTGAATGTGGATAAAACTAAAGTATTAGTATTTGAAAGAGATGAACAGAGAACAAATGCAAGGGTAGTGGTAGATGATGCAGTGTTAGAACAGGTTGATGAAATTGTATATCTTGGATGTGCTTTTAGCAAGGATGGTAGGTACACCACTGACATAGAAAGAAGAGTGCTTGCTGGGAATTGCGTGAATGGAGCGTTGGGTAAGCTACTAGAATCTAAACATCTCAGCCAGCGGGCTCGACTAGCCGTACATAATGCTGTACTTACTCCAACGCTTTTATATGGAAGCGAGAGCTGGGTATGCAGGAAAGAGCATGAAAGTAAGTTGAACGCGGTCGAGATGAGATCTTTGCGCAAGATCTGCGGTGTATCACTCACCGATCGCGTTCGTAATGAAGATGTAAGAAAGAGACTTTGTGTGAATGATAGTATCGGTGTAAAAATGAAAAAAGGCATGCTCCGATGGTTCGGGCATATAGAAAGAATGTCGAATGAGCGAATGACTAAACAGATATACAATGCGAATGTGGATGGTTGCAGAGGCCCAGGAAGACCAAGGCTGACCTACCATGACCAAATAGGTCGAATTCTGTCTGATGGTGGGGTCAAAAGTCTTAGGAATCGGCGTGCATGTATGAAGAGAATGATGAAGGTAGACGAGGCACGAGAGGTTTGTCTGAACCGGGATGTCTGGCGCTCTACACTCTCTGCCTACCCCGTTAGGGACCTGGCGTGAAGATACATACATAGTTATATGTATTGCCGATACAGTCATCGCCGTGGAATGCGTTTACAGAAGTGTAAAAACTTTGAGCATTAAAGGTATTACTGTTTAAATGTTTAGTGTTATGTGGGACACTAGTACTTAGAATTGCCGATGCAAATCTTGTCCATTACATGTTATTAGACATCTCTCAATCTCTTTAAGATTATAAAAAATATGCTTGAAAACGTTATATTCAACGAGTTATTTCAAACACTATTCAACCTAAATCAACACTATTCATTAAGTCGACCAAACGATTGCGTTCAAACTGCCTCGGTAGCCTAGTGGTAGCAGGCCACTACTACTACGCTGAGGTCCTGGGTTCGATTCCCGGGTAGAGGTTATCAGAGATTATGGTGTAAAGTCTTTTATCTCTGGTTCTTATGGGATTTTTCAATTTTCGACCCAACCTAAAGCTTAGAAGCCGTGGAATTCTTCGCTTAGGCCACTAGTTTAAAGTAATCGTACATATAAGTAACTCTGATTAGTTGGAATACTTTTTAGGGTTCCACACCCAAAAGGGTAAAAACGGCAACCTATTAATTACCTACTAAGACTCCACCATCCTCGTATCTCTCTGTCTTTTACACTCGCACTTGAAAATAATTTCCGTCCATTAATGTGACGGTAGTGTTCCTAAAGTTCTTATTCAAATTTAAATAAAACCCTTGCTATTTCTATTCATTAAAATTGCCATATTGCCATACTTCATGTACCTACACTGATTAATGTCTCTCTCACGACGATGCTGCCAGGCCAATCACGATTTTCTGTAATAATAAGATGTCTGCTGATAGCCATGGGATCATAATGCAGTTTCATTATTGATGGCTAAACCTATACGGAATTATGAAAATACCAAAGCCCATTCGTACATGAGATGGTATTGCAGTATATATTAGTGATATATTTATTTGTTATTTGATTGCAAGTATTATGGATGACTGTGTTTCTTAGCATTGGAATCGCCCGGGGGCTGAAAATTGACCATAATATTCATGAAGTATAACAATAAAGAAAATGCATTCTCGGCGTTGAAAGATGCTAGGTCCAAAAACTAAGGATGCCAATATATAGAGAGTCCATTAATACTCTTAGATTGAACCGATTGTAGAAAACAAAAATCGGTATGTAATATGGACGATCAGGGCGTTGGAAAAGCACTCATTTGAGTTATACTGTAGATCTGCCTCAGTAGTCGAGTAGTAGCAGGCTACTGTTGCTACGCTGGGGTAATAGTGGTGGGCTCGAGTTCGATCCTCACGTCGGAAGCTATCAGAGATAAAGGTGTATTCAATTACCTTTATCTCTGGTGCTACCGAGTTTTCCCATTTTTGGAAAGGAGTTTCCCATTGCCACTCTCGGGGTTTGCTGATGACATGAGTCAATAAACATGTATATTTGAATGCATGCATTTATATAGTATAGTGAATAAGACTCCTCACGCGAACCTTATCAATCCTCAACGCTGATGCCGAGTTGATAGACTTGTTCTCATGTTCTTTGTGTGAATTCACAAGGGTGACACATTATGTCATTTGTTATGGTGCCACATCTAAATGACTAAAAACTAAAAATTATATAATTATTCTTTATTAATTTTAATTAATGTCAATGTTTTAATCTATTTATGTATCCATAATTCAATGAATTTGTTATTCGTTTAATATTTTATCAATTTGTAATTTTGTATTTTGCACATTATTGCATTGGGTGCTCCTGTAATGTTAATGGTGTTTTTGATAAATAAATAAATTTACCACTGCCTACTCCTTTGGGAAATACAGGCATGAGGTCACGTTTTACAAAGCTACATCAATGTAAAATGCATACTTATTTACCACCATACATAAAAACCTATATGCGATTATTCAAAATGTAGCGCATATTAATTGTTAGTCATTACAACTCATTACTTATATGCACAATTGTGCTGATGCATTACTTTCCCTAGATTTAAGCGTCTACATCAGCAATTACAAAGTCATACAACTCACACATTACCGTCTAGCTAAACTGGAACACCGTTAACATCATTAATTAACAGTTATTAAGTGAGTTTATCTCTCGTTTGTTTATCAGTCTCTTCTATCAGTTACCTAGTCAATTTAACAACTAAAGAATTTCATATTATACACATAATAATATTTATTTATTTAATCTTTGATGCACATTGAGCAAATGTACACATGGCGGACTTAATACCTAATGGCATTTGGTAGCAATAGGTTCCATATCTATTATAATTATATTCTTTTTAAACGTTTCGTGCACATTATGTCGGTGTAAGAATGGGTCGTAACCTATTTTTTATACTGCTAAGCACAGATCAACGAACTTCGCTGAGGCAGCTAGTATTCCTACATGCCCAGTTAGTGCAGGTTCCATCAAAGTGAAATCAGTTTAGTTTTTTAATACGCCAAGAGCCATGATGTTAGATATAGTATATGAAGGAAAAATATCTGCAAACCATGCCCGCGGTCTACGTGTGTATTACTAATTAATATTTTTCATACATCTTCATATCCGTACCTACGAGTACAAGTACTTATCCATAGAACTACAATAAACACTAAATTTACCAGAAATATCGAAATCAAAAGTATTTAGAGGCCAACATTTTTTGGGAACTTACTTATATTGTTACCATTGAATCGTGACCGTAAATTACTTTAATAAATAAAAACGAAAGACAAAACTATTTTATTGTTTGCAATAACAAAATCACGAAGAGAGAGTTATTCGTTCAATGGTAAAAAATAAAGTCATTGCAGACCAAGCGAATAGCGTAGGCGCCAATATCTATTTGCATCGAATGAAAGTGCCCATAATGAGTGACTAAGTATAGAGTATTTGAAATTATTGAGACCCACTCACGTTTTACTGTACCTACCTACAAAAACTTAGTTCTGTTCAAATGACTTTCATCGTAGTGTTATGTTATTATTTATAGAAAGGGGTGCACTTCAATGTTATGAGTTATTATGTGCGTATTTAGTTGTTTACCTACACGTAAAATATATTTTGCCAATAAAAACGATTAATGTTTCGTGGCAAGATTTGTACAGAATAAATGAAAAAAAAGGTACAGCGTAAAACAACTCTGAAATATTATGTAGTGAACCTAAAGAAAAATTTCCTGACATTTAAAATATTTTTAACTCTCCGGAATAAAATTTTCAAAATTGGAGTTTAGTTTGGAGTGCATCTACTGTTCTTGAGAAAGCCTTAATTTTATTCCTCTGAGTTAAAATATGTTAAATACTAGGGAATATTCTTTAGGTTCCCTAAATAATATATCAAAGCTACTCTACAAAGCTATGCCTGGAACTTGCAATGATTCTTTGTAAGCTCGTCTGTAGTGAAGGTAGAAAAAGAAAGCTTCACTTTATTATAATGCGCCTGAAATTTAGAACATATTTTCCTTTAAATGTATGTATGTATGTATGTATCTTCACGCCAGGTCTTTAACGGGGTAGGCAGAGAGTGTGGAACGCCAGATATCCCGGACCTGACACAACTCCCATGCCTTATCTACGTTCATCATTCTCTTCATACATGCACGCCAATTCCTAAGACTCTTGACCCCACCATCAGACAGAACTCGACCTATTTGGTCATAGTAGGTTGGTCTTAGTCTTCCTGGGCCTCTGCAACCATCCACATTCGCATTGTATATCTGTTTAGTCATTCGCTCATTCGACATTCTTTCTATATGTCCGAACCATCGGAGCATGCCTTTTTTCCTTTAAATGTTTATCTATTTTTAGTTATCGTTGAGGTTCAAAAGAAAGTTTAATAAAGTATCATCAATATTTTTAAATTTTGACATACATAAGGTTTTAAATATTCTATTCACGTACAAAAAGTAATTTACTTTTCAGGTTAAGAGGATACAAATAAAAAAAAACGGTTCTTATAACAAATTTATAGTTTTCATAAAAATCATTCATTTTAGTCTTTTTCTTATAAATTTCAAATGTTTACTCCATATAATATGAGAGTATTTCATAAACCAATTTGTCGGTTACTTCACTATGAGATACTAGTATCTTATTTAGATGAAATCATAATGATACAACAAATCAGACCAATTATATTATGAATTTATATGATTTTGAGATTAATTCTAGATTCCACTTAGTTATATAATCGAGATACATTATATTATGTTATTGGTACAATTCTGATGGTAGGGTTCTAGTTGGTCAACCACATTAGGTACTTAACTATTAAACTCCGAATTTTAACGGCAGTATACAGTCGTTTTGAGGGAGGCAGTGAAAATCTTTTAAAAATTATCATAAATGATGATGATAGAGAACTTACTATCATATTGCGGTTGTATGGTAAAGTAAGGCCTGGTAATTTCTAGCACATGTGTTATACAACTTAAAGCTTAGAAGGAGCTACATGTATTGAAACTATATTATTTCAATGCAGTATTTGTCGGGGACTTTCTGCATCCTTCCGGCAGAGAATATGTAATAACACTACGTATATAATGGACACTTCGACTCCCGCCCGATTTTATGTGCAACAAGACATGAAATAGTCCTACCATCCATTATCTTAAATAGGACTACTATTTGATAGATATTTTTTTCAAGATTGTTACATCCACGATTTATTTTTTTGCCATTTTGCTACACTATTCCAATCAATTTATTCAAGTGAGCAAATCGATTAATCGAAAAATAACCTAATGATTCAGCATGTAAATGTTTGTTTAAAGCATTTACTTAATTTGATATAAGAACCCATTTAAGATATTTGAAATAAGACTAACGAAGTCCTATAAATTGGTGCAGATCGTTATCAAACATAGTTAATAATCACGAATCCTGATGCCTACATTACCCTTTAAATCCCAATAAATATTTGAATCGATCTGATATCGAACGCGTTCAGAATCGAACCTTGAAAATTCCTCTCTAAAACCTATGATGGGATAATGATAAACGCAATAGAAGTCAATAGCTGTCACTTGCGTATTGTTGTTTGTGAACACTTCTGAATTATACATACTGTAAGTGAACGTTACTCACGATGTAGTCAGACTACAACATTGGAATATTTTTAATGTAAATCGTGTTACATATATTACTCGACTACACCAGATGGAGGATTATATTTTTCGAGCTTTTGTTTGTATGAATGGAGATACGATCTATAGCCTATACTTAATTAAGGATTTGAATTTGAGATAAATTATTAGATTTGTTTTAACTGAGATGACACTGAGTATACATAAAAAATTCTACGTTCTGATCGATTAGGTGATGCGGTGCGGTAGTGCTGATGTCCTCGAGTTTCTATGCTGGAACTCTACCACCAGACAACATTACTTCAGATTTGACGTTAAAGGTAGGCATTAGGAACCTAGTGAAGAAAGTCTGCGACATTAACGGTGATTACTGTCCTAAGCCCAAGATTTTAATCATCTGTGACTACGTGCAGTTAAGAGGTTATCTAACCAAAAGACAGTAACGTTTAGTTACTGTATTTTGATATAATAATAAACTAAACTGGTGCAATGATACATCACCATTACCTTCAGAAATTGAATGCCCGTGTGAAAGAAAGGCCACTCTCATAATCTCATATGATCATCATCATTTCAGCCGTAAGACCATTACTGCTGTACGAATATTTTCCCCAAAGTGGCTTACAACAGAGTTGTGCGACGTTAGGGGCGACTATGCCATAATCGCCACGCTTGGCATGTGAATTGGCTATCCACCCCGCGTTATTGTACTTACTGCCGCCTATTGGAATGGTTTGACCACCATTTTTCGGTTGATTGACTAGATTGGCGGAAGAATTTTCCTCCAGTTGTAAACGGTGAGCGGTCACGTCCCAACGCTTTCCTATAATCCCATATAGCGCTACTTACTAGATAAAAAACAAAGAAGATTTAAATAGCCTAAATTAAGCAATCAAGTCCCTAATCGAGCGTAATAAAAACGTACGAGATTGTAAGCTTAATGACTACGTACGCGACCATTACAGAGATTGTTATGTAAGTGATTGTTCATGCAGTGCTTCGTAAAAAGTGTGTAACTGATCATCAGTGGTGCCACTGCCTATGTAACCGCATCAACGAAGCTGTGGTCGCTGCAATCGCTATGTGGTTAGATATTTCCTTTTAGGCCTACTTTATACGGTAATCCACTTTTTGTGACAATATGTGTAAAATGGTCTCGCATTTTGAAGTCAGAAAGACTTATAAAAGACTTTTTCGACGCCATTTTAAAGTATTTCATGTTACGGAGCACCATAGTTCTTTTACAAAAGAACATAATATAGACACTAAATAATATAAATAATAAAATAACGCTTACACTCACAGCTCCACAGTAGGTATAAACCTGTGTCGTGGGTGCTGTTGTACACATGCAACACATACACAAACACCCAGACCCGAAACAAATATCTGTAGGCCATACAAACATTTGTCCCGGTGCGGGGATCGAACCCACGACCCTCCGAATCAAACGGTCATCTCACTCCGCTGGACTAACCGAGTCGTCACACACTGAACTTATGACACAGAGACAGTGTATCGCCGTACTGTATCTATTTCTAGGCTTTCAGAAACATGGCCTTTAATTATCATTAAAATTTTATTCGCCATCGGACACGATAGAAATCTAAGGTACCCTTAACCTTACAGACAAACTATGAAACTACACACACGAAGGCATATTCAACCTTTGACATGATCATCTGCAAACAATTCTTTTGTGTTCTATAGATGTCTTTGGAATGTAATACATAAGAGACATCAATGTGAACTGCATGTCGGTTGGCCATGTTTATCTCATAAAAAGAGTATCTACATCGGTACAATACTTATAAATCACCTACATACATTATGCAATGTACTTATTTGCACCAACGCACCTAAATAAGATCACAGATTACCATTAATCATACACAGCGTTTAAAGACAGTGTCAACATCTTTTTGTTGACCGACTTATGAACGTTACCACGTTACTTCCTTGTAAACATGTATTCACATAGTCAAACGCCTTATAAAAATCAAAAATCTTCTTGCATCTTGTAAATAACTTGGCGCCTGCAGCACACCCGCACGATTTTGCCATAACCTATTATAAAACCTTTTACTATCAGTGTATGTGTTGAGATCCATTATCGTGGACCCCCATTTTCATTTCGTGGACCCCCAAATTTATTTTTCGGTGACGAAGACCCCTTTCATGTTGTCATAGACCCCCAGGGGTCGATATAGACCACTTTGGGAATCACTGCTATAGAGTCTATAGTATACCAAAATTCATCACATTAGTTGGTCTTTGTTTTTAAAAAATTCTATATATACCTACAGTTAAAGAAGAAGGAGCGTCGATATTTTTCCTAATGTTTTTAATGAACGCACCTTCACAATATCAGTTACGTTCAAGTTCTTTAATAAGTACATCACGAATATTATTATGTTACAATACACAAACGAACTTACATCTTAATTCTCTTCGTTCCGGGTATCTTTGTTGTGATGCGATGTAAGCCTACGCATTTATTTACACTCCCAAACACAATGTACACGAGTACTACATAACTGTATGTGCCTATGTCATCACACCAATTGCTTTACGAAGCATGCAGGAAGCTAAATATCTATAGAGATACAAGGATTGTCTTTCAAGTCGCGCAGCTTATTTTCAATAACGTCGGTGTAATGAAATTAAAAACATGGAATGAGAAGATCATTTGTTCGATATTAAAAACGTTACGTGTTTTTAAGTTGTTATTTTATATAACAACAAAATGTACTCATACAATTCTTTAATTCTCAGGACTCTTTCGACGCCAATTTTGAAGTATGTCATGTTATGGAATACCACAACTCTGCAATAATAGCTAGGTCTGGAGCAAAAGGACATGAGAACAGAATTGATGAAAAATTTGCTTATTTCTGTTTGGGATGCGATAGTTTTTACTTGTATGAGCATGAGTCAAAACTCTGAAAAAAATAATTATAATGTTGAAATCTCATTATTGTAAACCGCGAAGTAGGCTCAGCTTTGCTTGACAATGATTTAGTAAATAAGGTAAAATTTCATATTTAAAACCATATAAACATAACAATTAACAGTCACTAAACACTCTACATTTAACAATGGTTCATGAATGCTATTTAACTGGGCCACTTAAAGCTAATTACGTAAAGTGGAAAACAGCTCTAAAGATAGTCGTATATCTTATACAAAGACTAGAGACAAATGAACGCATACTTATGTAAAATTATGCGAACAATACTACAAGCTTATTATCATTTTCACTATTCACATTATAATGATAATAAGAATAATATGAGAATGATAATTAATGATATGTACTTTGTGTATGTACTGATTTACCATAAGGTTATTCTGTAATATACCATCGACGACACAACACAGGTAATTATTTACATGAATAAAGCATAATTATATCCTATGCGTGCTAAGTACATATACATTTATGTAGATTTGTAAAAAATGAAATCATAACTTTGCCATTAATGTGAACTGCAGATAGAGTCCCGTTGGCCACATAGATTCAAAGGAAAATCCTTATTGTTGTGTACAAGCTTTCGTTACAATATTAAAGATTATTTAAAGCGTACCAAATTCCGTAGATATTATTATTGCACCTAGTGGCAACATATACCTTCTAACCGGAATTGAAAAGTAAGTAATGGAGTAAAAGTGATGCTAAATTATAGAGTAAATTGGATTTCTGTATCACTATTGTATTGCCCAATAATACATTCTATTATCAATAGAATTTCTATTGAACCACATTAAATTTTATTATTAATATCATGTACTCGTATAATAATTTTAGCTACACCGTAGACCTTTATATTTTTTAATTTATTGCAAACCTGCGAGCCAGCGACATAAGTTTGAACGCAAGTCATTAACCGTAATGTAAACACATTCAATGGCTTCTTATTGAAGTGTTACATTCAAGTAACATAGGAAAGGTTTCAGTTGTTGCATTTACGACGCAATCGATGTCATGCTCCAGATTTCGTCAACACACCATTCGGACGGGATGAGCTGTTAAGAAATTGTTCGGCGAAGGTTTTGTACAATAAAAGTTATGTCTTGTGGCCTTGGTGACTTGTGGGAAAAGGTTGGGTTCTCTTACCGAACAATGTATTTATTCAGATTTTCTTAGCAGTAGAGAAAGGTAATGTGTCCGATAAACAGCAATTAGCTCGGTTCCAATACTTGGAACTCAATGGAGCAAATCGGGAGTACTGTCTATGTCTTACGGAAAAGTAATTCCTGATATATTGATGAGTACGCGTATACCAGGATAGTAAGTGAATACTACGGTCTAAATTCATCTTCACAAAACTTGGGGTCGCATTGCCAATCCTCCTTGTGCCTGTGAGTTGGAATGGGTTACGTGCTAATGTTTACTTATAGCCTGAGCTATAAATAAACATTACCAACTAACCGAAACAAGGTAGCGCTGAATACAGACAATACGGAGTACAGACTTTGATCGATATTAATGCTGCGTTTGTTTATCCACAACTGTAGATGTAGTTATATCTCTTTTCACTAAGCAATCATCAACCGATGATTAGAGCGATAATTGCACACTTCAATTTACACATATCACCCTTAAAGGTTCGGATCGACATGTGCATGGTTCGGATCTACTCTTAGGCAGTTGCATATTATTCATCAAAGCCATCTGCGGTTGCTCCTTACCTGTGGCCTGTGGCTGAACCGCCTAACTGATTCGTTTTTATACTCATTAATGTTTTTTACCGCTTATGAAAGCAATAGTGATAACCTGAATGTCGTTATTGCTTTAGTAGTCTGTAGATAAGCAATAGCGATCATCAAATTAATGCTATTGCTCTCAAGTGCGGCACAACAGGATAAGAAATATAAAAAGACAAAGATAGTTAGTGAGCATAGCAATAGAAATTCAGTTAGGCAAGTGAGCAGCTGTAGACTGCTACATCCGTGAAGTTCATGATACCTATGTCTTAAAATTAGCCATAAACATATATCCATTTCATAAAAAAATGACAAATAAAACCTATACAATTTGCATTCCAAGTCGGATATTGCAAGATAATTCAGGTATCTATTACCAACAACAATACTGTATTGCCAGAGGCCGTCAGGAAAATGTTGCGAGGAAGCGATTACTTAGGAAAATAACTTACCCAACAGCCATATAGTAGTATAATCGTCGATGATTAAATAACATAGCTTATGGGTTATAATCGGATAAGTAATTGAAGTACACAATTTTCATGACTTCTGCTTCAATTCATACATTTCGTAACACTTCGTCGTTTTGTACACAAATGTGTCAAAATGTTTTTTTCAGTGAACGTTATTTTCTATGAGTTACTTAAAAAATCCTTAATTTCAAACTATATGTATATAGGGTATTAGGTACCACGAGAGGTGTGTCAGGACCGGGACGTCTGGCGAACTACACTCTTCGTTTCGGACCTGGCGTGAAGATACATACATAATAGGTTGGGGAAAAAGTCTTTTCGCATTATAGTATGTATGAACTTGTAATAAGATCTCTTTTGCTGAAGTATTTGTATCTGGCTGGTTTTGGTATCATTGAAAGTTAAAATTTTAAAGAACATAATTCCAAATTCAAATTAGGCAAATGTGTGATTTTCATTTGTTTTTCGTACTGTCAAGATGAGTGAATCTAATGAAGAAATTCGATACATTTTAAAATTTTACTACAAAAAAGGTAAAAATGCAACGCAAGCAGCGAAAAAAAATTGTGATGTTTATGGATCTAGTGCAGTGTCTGCGAGAATAGCACAAATTTGGTTTAAGCGTTTTCAATCCTGAAATTTTGATGTCAAAGATGCACCTCGCTCTGGTCGCCCTATTAGGGATAAAATGGATGCCATTTTTGAAAAAGTGGAGCAAGATCGACATATCAGTAGTTACGACGTAGCTGAAGAACTGAGAATTGATCACAAAACAGTTTTGGCGCATTTGAAAAAAGCTGGGTACAAAAAAAAGCTCGATATTTGGGTACCTCACGAGCTCACTGAAAGAAACCTAATGAACCGTGTACTCATTTGTGATTCTTTATTACGACGTAATGAAACCGAATCATTTTTAAAGAAGCTGATAACTGGTGATGAAAAGTGGATCATGTACGACAAGAACGTGCGAAAAAGGTCGTGGTCAAAGGCCGGTCAGGCTTCACAGACTGTGGCGAAACCCGGGTTAACTCGCAATAAGATGATGTTGTGTGTGTGGTGGGATTGGAAGGGCATTATTCATTATGAGCTATTACCACTAGGCAGGACTATCGATTCTGAACTCTACTGCGAACAACTCATGAGATTAAAGCAAGAAGTTGAGAGAAGGCGGCCGGAATTGATCAACAGAAGGGGTGTGGTGTTTCATCATGATAACGCTAGACCTCACACATCTATAGCCACTCAGCAAAAATTAAGAGAGTTTGGCTGGGAGGTGTTAATGCATCCGCCGAATAGTCCTGACCTTGCACCTTCAGATTTCCACCTGTTTCGGTCTCTTCAGAATTCTTTATGCAATGTTAGGTTAACATCACGAGAGGACTGCCAAATCCACTTGTCGCGGTATTTTGATGAGAAGTCCCAAAATTTTTATAGCAATGGGATCATGTCCCTACCTACAAGATGGCAAAAGGTTATCGAACAAAATGGTACATACATACTTTAGTTAAATTTAAATAAACTACGAGTATATTAAAAAATGTTTTGAATTATCTTAAAAAATGCGAAGAAACTTTTTCCCCAACCTTACATAACCTTACAATATTTATATTATATTTCTTCTGAACATTTCTTTCAAGTTGTTATTTTTGCTTAATATCCAATCTAGTACGATGGGTATTGGCATATTTCCATTTTCTGTAAATTTCCCAGTGCCTCCCTCGGAGTTTGGCAATGTGTCCGGAGATTTTAATAAATAAGCTCGCCACCTATTACATGGTACGAAACGTAACCGGAAATAGTTGGTGTTTGTATGTATGCTTGAATGCATTTACCTCTGTCTCACCCTTCTGGGCTCACAAGCGTGAAGTAACATAACAACGCCGTGGGGAAGCTTCCCTCCTACGCATTACGCATACGGTATACGCTTTTACTGATGAATTCAAAAACCCGAACAAATGTTGTTTATGGTCGATTATGTAAAAAGAACCTATCCTAAAATCAGCATGACTTCACTTGTCTTGACTAACTTACCTTGTGTCGTCCGTAACATTTTATTTCTTCACTAGTGCGTAATATTTATGAAATCCATAGAAAAAATCAGTCACGTACCATCGCACCCATTACCCGAGAATCTCATTATTCTGATTGAGGTTATCGTATACAATCGCGGGTGAATTCGGAGGCGCTGGACATTGCATGTAATCCTTAGTTTCCCAACTATATTTTTAGACTTCTATAATACAGAGTATGAAGAAGACCAGCGGCTCGACAGCCTTTCTGATGTAAAAATGGTGGCAAACAAGCATATATACTTGGATTCACTTGGATTTTAAATGAAGGGTGCAGCCTATAGACACCTACACAAAAAAACAGAGGTTGAAATGCAGATGTGTCTCCTCCTCCTCTCAGACTCCTGAGCTATAAGGTGTTATGTTTGCCTCTGTGATAGAAATTACGGGGCCTTACATTACCATCTAACCGGAACACGCTATTGCTAAATAACAAAATAATACCTACTAACATTTGATGGCATCTCTGGAGCGCTATCACCAGTAAAACTGAAACGCTTTTGACCGTTTACGACTTTTTTTATGTTATGGAAGTGGCAAACAAGCATTCAGACCGGAACACGATAGTGCTGAACACTACCTACCATTTAGCGGCAAGAACATTAGGTAATGCGCTCGCGCAATTAATTGAGCGATGTCAATAGACATGCCACCACTTTGGTTTTGAATGATTTTTGGAAGTCCAGGGAAGGTTTAAAAGGCAATAAAATATGAAGATATAGTAAAAACTACAATTTTATTTTCCGATACAAATAGCTACTATATCAAACCTTTGACACATTATTTCATTCTGAGGCAATACGAAGTTTACCGGGTCAGCTAGTATTTTATAACTATGATAAAAAACTACTTGCCTTTTTTTTAGGCCGTAAACCACGAAGAACCTTCGATGTGTAATTCCGCTCTACATACGTAATGTTAATGTATGTTGATGACCTTTCACACTAGTGCTTTTATGGCATCTGTTTCATTTCTTTGTTACTGTGTATTATTTAAACATCTATACCTACTAAATTAAAAAGCTGAAGAGTTTGTTTGTTTGCTTGTTTGCTTGAACGCGCTAATCTCAGGAACTAAGTACTGTGTCTGATTTGAAAAATTATTTCAGTGTCCGGTGGCAATGGCCGCGGGGGCAACTGGGAATAATTCCATTTATCGAGGTAGGCTTTAGGCTATATAACATCACGCTAAGATGAATAGGAGAGGGTAGGTAACAAAAAACCCACGCGAAGTCGGGGTGGGCCGCTAGTTAGCTACGTATAATTTGCTAGCTTGAAAAAACTCGCTTTTAAATGTTAATATGATGGTTGGTACAGCTTGAACCTCAGAAGTAGGTATCACCTACCAATGCAGCTGAAATCTAAGTAGGTATTCATAGGTATGCATTCATGGCCAAACCTATTTACTGATATAAAAAATCGGGGTTATTCGTCAACTCGACACAAAGGACCGGACACACGTGTGTCCAGTTGGTAAAATTTGAAATTATTGTAACTTGTTATTTCGTCGTCAGGACATGACAATACTTTTGCGTGTGTCTACATAGTGAAACTTAAATAAAATACCATTATGTTTTCACCAACAAATAAAATGTAAGTACGCAATCCACTCATAAATAACAACTGATTTACATTGATAATTTACATCACTTGGATTTGTAGTTCTGAATACTTACCTGTATTTGTAGTAGCGACCCGCCCAGGCACGGGTGAAATGTTACCTACATTACTTACCTAAATAAAAGGTATCCTATGTGTGCCATATATACTGAACTTTCGTACGAACTACACAATTTCATCGAATTTCGTAAAGTCTCTTGAGCGTGATTGAGCAACAAACTAACAATTGTCCATACTTTTACATTTATAATAGTAATAATATTATTATCCTTAATATAGAGTCCTCATCATATTCAGAAAAGCCTACATCTCAATTATGTCAACAATTGTTATTTCAAATTAAAATGGCTCGCCTAGAAAAAAACAGTTTCGCGTAGACGAAACATGAAGTAATGTTCTAAATATTCCAACAATGAAACAGTGTCGGGTCATCATGGGGTCATGTAGTCGTAAGGCTTTTGCCCCCAATAAATAAATTCATAATATATCGTTTATTTCATTTCCTCTATTGAATATTCTACCGTTTTCGCAACTAAACGATTTAAATCAAAGAATAACAAATAAAAATTGTGTAACTAAAAGACCTGAATTCATGTTATTAGATAAAATCTTATCTCTAGACTTCTTTTAGAACGTTGCTGTGACTTTGGTTAAAAACTAACTTTCGCTAGCGAAACTTCCTTAATTACCTAAATACTTATCATTATCTATAATTCAACAATAAAAAGTACAAGCTTAAGCCATTCTTCAGACTTTATTTGTTTTTATAATCATTTATTGCTAGTTGTTTCAATAAACTGACTAGTAAAGTTTGCTCAATTTAACTAATACTTATTTATTGAATTTGAAATTCAGATACTAAACTTGATTAGATAGCGAATATATGTTTATGATCAACATTAAAGTTATATTTTTATTCTTTTGCTGTATGGACCATTTAATAATAATTACTCAATACAATACTAACCTATTGCTAATTTTAAGTAACAGCGGGAGATGCGTTGTTTTATTTTTTAGGTACTTGCCGACTTATTTCAAAATTTTTGTTGCATGTAAAGTAGGTATACACCTACCTCAATATATATATCCAGTTAAAGGTTCGATATTGTATTTCACATTAAAAACCATTTTTGGCCTGTCAGTGTTACGTACTCAACTTTTAAATTTAACTCGCTTGAATTTTTCTTAAATGCTTAATTCTTTAAAGTTTAATCTTTTTTTAATGGTTTGATATATTTCTCACAAAATAACAGCATTTAACCTGTCGGTATACTTAAATTAAACTCTGCCGATTTAAGTTTGTATCGGATCACTAACTAGTAGTTATTTGGGAAAAAATGTCATATTCTTAGTTAATTTAATTTCACGTCAATCCATCAACTAGGTTTCAAGTTTAATGGACATAAAAATGCTGGACTTGTTTTTTATATATTTGAAGAGGTTCAAATCACATCGCTTTATCAAAAGTTTAAGCTTTATTATCATTGAATAAAAAAACTACTTCATCCAAGCCTTTGGGAGCTAGCACAGTTATTCAGGTATAATTATAAAAAAAAAACTTTTTTCATGTTCATCACTGCCTTAGTTGTCTAGTGCTAGCAGACCACTACTATTACGCTGAGGTCTTGGGTTCGGGAGGAGGATTTCACATTTGAATTCCATTATCTCTGATCCTATTGATTTTTTTCTGGAAGTTTTCCGGTACCCCGGCGCTTGGTAATGTCCCCGGAGATGTCAACAGGCTCGCCACCTGCTAAATGGGCCAAAACGTAACTGGCGATAGTGTTTGCATGTATGTTTGTATGCATGCATTAACCTCTGCCTACGCCTTCGGGAATAACAGGCGTGAAGTTACGTAATGATGTAACAAAATAAACATCGGATGCGATCACAGCAATTACTACAGAACAATTCATAGTCGAATACGTGACCAAATTTTATAATACGGCTATAACATAGTCACGTCTTGAAACGTTAGTCGAATCTAGTTTTATTATTTACAGGCAACACGAACTTTCTCCTGACCTATGGCACCATTTCGCAACACCAATGCTTGTTTTCCGATGAAAAATTAATATTTTTACACAATTATCAATAGTGGGTCGAAGGTTGCCGGGGTTAAATATAATCTTATTATTTGGTACGCAATACAACTGGTGTTACATGTGTAACGTAATAAATTGTTGTTTTATGTAAACATTCTTCCGTCATGTTACCAAATCCGATATGTTTTCGCCAATAAATAAATTAGTATATTTTATATGGAATTTCAATTCTTTGGCGGGCTTTGGAAATATTGGAATGGTTTTAATTTATGGTCCGGTGATTGTGACATTTTTAAATTTTCCAATGTATGCTAGAAGTAGAAATAACAACTTGTCATTTAATTTTGCTCTTCCATAAAGACAAATGGTGGATACGAAATGTATGTATGTATGTATCTTCACGCCAGGTCCCTAACGGGGTAGGCAGAGAGTGTAGAGCGCCAGACATCCCGGTTCTGACAAACCTGTCGTGCCTCGTCTACCTTCATCATTCTCTTCATACATGCACGCCGATTCCTAAGACTTTTGACCCCACCATCAGACAGAACTCGACCTATTTGGTCATGGTAGGTCAGCCTTGGTCTTCCTGGGCCTCTGCAACCATCCACATTCGCATTGTATATCTGTTTAGTCATTCGCTCATTCGACATTCTTTCTATATGCCCGAACCATCGGAGCATGCCTTTTTTCATTTTTGAAATGTAAATCTAATTTTACTTCAAGTAGGTAGTTACACTTAGAAATAAGTCTATTTATTGTTTCCCTAAGTTTAAGTGGCTACACATTGAATTAAAACTAAGTAAAAAATGTTAATCAATCGCTTATAAATGCTTATGAATTTGTCTCTTGTTTTATTAAGGTTTCATTTGCTTTTCGGTTTTTTTATCTAACCCTAGATTGCACACAATCATGCGGTTCACATGAATTTAAAGGAATAACTTCAGTCTATAGACATCTACATAAAAACCAGAGGTCAAAATGCAGAGACATAACATCTTAGATCTCAGGGGTGGCACCCTGAGATCTAAGATGTTATGTCTCTGCGAAGGTAATGTGGTGGTGCCCGCAAGCTCTGTCACTGGAGCTCTACCACCAGAAAAAGTTTCCGAAGTTCAGGCAAAGCAAACGATACTACATGCAAAGCAAAGCATAGCAAACGATGATATAAAAAAGGTTACATTTAGACCTCTTTTATGTCATAAGGTGGCAAACAAACATACAGTTTATATTGATGGTAAGTAATACTGTAGCTTATTAGGTATACACATCTACATGAAACCAGAGATTTCATTGTAGATATGCTGGGCCCTAGTCGCCGAACGCAGAGACGCATAAAACAGACAAAAAAGTAAAACGTAGATAACAATAAACAATGAAAAGACAACATAATTTCTAAAATTATTACATACCTACACGTAATATGTGTCTCACGGCTGCCAAAAGGTGTCCTGTTCAGCAAATGTCAGGTAACTTCATATACCTGGGTACCTGACGCTGGTTTTCGACAGGAACCTTAGCGTGATTGAACCAAGTAGTTTAGCGGCAAATATATTAGTTAATGCGGGGTCCCTACGCCCGCGAGCTCCGTCACTGGAGCTCTACCACTTGTGAACTGATATGTTTACTGTCACTGAGTGATATGCTTGTTAGCCACTTTCATGTCAAAAAAATTGTCCGAAAGCCTGGTCTGTGATTGACATCAAACAGCAACTTTCGCTTAGCGAGATATCTATCAAATCTCAAATCAAACTAACGTCATCGACCACTTAACTTGCATGTGTGTACGCTCGTTTTCACAAACCGACGTGTGACAGGTCGAAAGACAGACAAACTCATACGTAATCGTGTAATCATGATACGTAATAAGCTCCATAATCATCTTCTATAACCCTAACCTCAGGCTAATTTCTTCCAAGACTACTGGACATATTTCAATTAATGTTTCGGATCAATCATGGTAAAATGTGGATTAAAAAGTTTATTAAAGATAATGCACCTGGAAGTCATCCACCAGTAATTCAATTCAATATTAGCACCAAAGATCTTAAAAAAGTGTGCTTTACTATAAAGTCAACATTATTTTTCGATTGTTTGAATAACGTAAGGGTTATTAATCTCTATTTTTTTTTAATAGAACCTAAGCAAGTTTTTCTTTTTTTTTTATGTAAGAAGGTGGCAAACAAGCATGCAGTTCACATTATTGTAAAGTGATGACTGCAGCCAATAGACACCCGCACAAAGACCAGCGGTCGAAATGCAGATGCGTTGCCACCCCTGAGACCTAAGTTGTTATGTCTCTGTGATAGTTATTACGGAACCATACTTTACAATCTAACCGGAACACGATAGTGCTGAACACTACCATTTGGCGTCAGATAGAGGTAATGCGGTGGTGCCTACATCCGCGAGCTGCGTCACTACAGCTCTACCACCAGTAAAAACCACCACCTTCTTTTTGATAAACAAACTATTCGATGGCTTTTTATTTGTTACCTATTCATAGATAATACTCATTGCTGCAAAACGCCGCAAGACTGTAGATAGTAGAGGCAGAGGCAATATTTAACTACCATACCATACCCTAATATTAACTTACGAATAACAAAACAAGGAATTTGATGACATATTCAATCACAACTAAGAAATGGTTGTGAGGAAATCTCAAATGTAGATGGTATGACAAACAATGACTTTGATTCAAATAAATATTGAAATAGATTACCTATTTACCACACGAATGTAATGGAAAACTATCTATATCAGTCTAGACGTCCACTTGTGGTAAACCACAATAAGCGCAGTAAATATTGATCAACGACGACCCGGTTAGTCCAGCGGTGTGAAACCATCGTTTGATTCGAAGGGTCGCGGGTTCGATCCCCGCACTGGGACAAATATTTGTATGGCCTACAGATATTTGTTTCGGGTCTGGGTGTTTGTGTATGTGTGGTATGTGTACAACGGCACCCACGACACAGGTTTATACCTACTGTGGGGCTGTGAGACCGGAAATCTCGTAGTTAAAAAAAAAAAAAAAAAAAAAATCAATAACTGTAATTAATATAAGGAACAGGTTTATATTTTGCAATACCATAACTGTATGACTCGATTTCTTTACCTGGAAATAATAAATTCATTAGGTATTAGTAGTTAATCATTAAGTTTTAACTCCGAAACTATGGCGTGCGTGTTTTTGTACTAGTTTGTAGGTATTTATGTTTATAAACATTGACTCAAAAACCTTGACGCATTATCAATTCAGGTTTAAAATATTTTACTTTGTAGGAATCGGCGTGCATGTATGAAGAGAATGATGAAGGTTGACGAGGCACGAGAGGTTTGTCTGAACCGGGATATCTGGCGCTCTACACTCTCTGCCTACCCCGTTAGGGACCTGGCGTGAAGATACAATACAATACAATACTTTGTAGCCAACGAATATAATGCATTATAAATATTTACTGAGATATATAAATGTAACGTTGCCATTAGGTAAGCAATCAAACTCAGGATCTTTATACATCTTTCTTTAGATTTTTATTTAAATAAAGGTTAAAAACAATCACAATGTTCAGATCGAGTTAAGATCAATATACAAAATGAACTCGAAAGGATGTAAAAATACTCTCACTCTTTTGAAACGAGTTCCACGTTTACCTACGCATGAAGTAGCATCAGCCGGTTATCAAATAGGGCCGAAGTGCACGGAAATAAACTAACAACTAACAAGCTTTCCTATATTACGTCATAACTCGCACTACCTTTTCAAACAGGAAGAACTTACGTTAGATACGTGGGTACTTGTTCAAGCCATACTATTAGAACTTAGTTTATAACACGAATTATATATTAGGTTGGGGAAAAAGTTTCTTCGCATTTTTTAAGATAATTCTAAACATTTTTTAATATAGTTTATTTAAATTTAACTAAAGTATGTATGTACCATTTTGTTCGATAACCTTTTGCCATCTTGTAGGTAGGGACATGATCCCATTGCTATAAAAATTTTGGGACTTCTCATCAAAATACCGCGACAAATGGATTTGGCAGTCCTCTCATGATGTTAACCTAACATTGCATAAAGAATTCTCTTTATGCAATGTTAGGTTAACATCATGAGAGGCATGCCTGTTTCGGTCTCTTCAGAATTGAAGAGACCGAAACAGGTGGAAATCTGAAGGTGCAAGGTCAGGACTATACGGCGGATGCATTAACACCTCCCAGCCAAACTCTCTTAATTTTTGCTGAGTGGCTATAGATGTGTGAGGTCTAGCGTTATCATGATGAAACACCACACCCCTTCTGTTGATCAATTCCGGCCGCTTTCTCTCAACTTCTTGCTTTAATCTCATCACTTGTTCGCAGTAGAGTTCAGAATCGATAGTCCTGCCTGGTGGTAATAGCTCATAATGAATCATGCCCTTCCAATCCCACCACACACACAACATCACCTTATTGCGAGTTAACCCGGGTTTCGCCACAGTCTGTGAAGCCTGACCGGCCTTTGACCACGACCTTTTTCGCACGTTCTTGTCGTACGTGATCCACTTCTCATCACCAGTTATCAGCTTCTTCAAAAATGATTCGGTTTCATTACGTCGTAATAAAGAATCACAAATGAGTACACGGTTCATTAGGTTTCTTTCAGTGAGCTCGTGAGGTACCTAAATATCGAGCTTTTTTTGTACCCAGCTTTTTTCAAATGCGCCAAAACTGTTTTGTGATCAATTCTCAGTTCTTCAGCTACGTCGTAACTACTGATGTGTCGATCTTGCTCCACTTTTTCAAAAATGGCATCCATTTTATCCGTAATAGGGCGACCAGAGCGAGGTGCATCTTTGACATCAAAATTTCCGGATTGAAAACGCTTAAACCAAATTTGTGCTACTCTCACAACACTGCACTAGGTCCATAAACATCGCAATTTTTTTTCGCGGCTTGCGTTGCATTTTTACTTTTTTTGTAGTAAAAATTTTAAAATGTATCGAATTTCTTCATTTGATTCACTCATCTTGACAGTACGAAAAACAAATGAAAATCACACATTTGACTAATTTGAATTTGGAATTACGTTTTTTAAAATTTTAACTTTCAATTATACCAAAACCAGCCAGATACAAATACTACAGCCAAAGAGATTTTATTACAAGTTCATACATACTATAATGCGAAAAGACTTTTTCCCCAACCTATTATATATAGTTATATAGCGTGGAAACGAAATTCATTATAATTATACTACTTGGTCCATTCTTTTTGCTTCCAGTCGTACTGGAAGTAAGTACGTATGTAGTTGTAGTAAAATTTGATGTTTTAATCCCGTAATAACTATCACAGAGGCAAAACAACTTAGAAATAGAAATAGAAATAGAAAATATTTTTATTTCGAATAGATCTTTACAGATACTTTCAAAACGTCAATAAATCATAAACTATTTGGTTAAAACATAATAATCATAAAATTTTTCAATTCCTTCAATGATAATAAATGAAGAAAAAGAAAAACTTATTCGTCAAGATCAATGTTATTCACTTAGCAGAGTTCCAAGTGCAGTCACTACTGAGAAGAACTCCGCTACCCAACAAACTCAGTAAGAGCTCTTTTAAATGAGAGCTTAAATCTAGTACAGATAGATTATCGTGAAAAATCAAATAACGTCAACGTCCATAGCATAGATGCAAATAAACTGCTATCTACTAAATGTGATGTAGCTTAGGTCTCGGCATCTACATTTTGACCTCCACTTTTTGTGTAGAATACGCAGTTTACGCACCTAGGGGGTGCAGTATCACTTACCATCCATATTAACTTCTTGCCACCACCGTAACATTACAAGTCAGATTATGGCCACCACCTTACGACTTGACCAATCATTTCACCAATTTTAATTTCTTGTATCTTTGTTACAGATAACACAGACCTTGCTGCAGAATCATCAGAAATCATTACGGAAGCAGTGGCGCCACCGCACTATTTGAATACAAAAGAAGAATCAAACACAGCACACCAAACAGACCATTCCATCGAAGTGGTTGGTGACTCGCAAAATTTTTTCCCAACTTTCGCAAATCTCTTCGAGCCACGTCAACAAAATAACTTCAGACTCGGTTTTGGTAACCAAGAAGGCGCTTTCAGTCAACGACCCAACTCCTACAGATCTCTTTTAAATTATCCACTATTTGGAGGCTACAGAGGAGTGGATAACTTTAGTAAACAAAATAGCCCAGTGTCAGAACCTCTCGTCGACGCTAGTTCCAGTGTACTCGGTTCCGGTAATTTTGGAATTATCAGAGGAGGAACATTCTTCGCCCAAAATGACGATGAATCAGATTTCGGTGACAGTTTCAGTTCATTCTACAATAATGGCCACGGTAGACCTTCCCAAGGCGTTGGATACATAGCTAATCCCAGACCAAATTATAATCAAGACCAGTTCGCCAATTTCAGAGATTTCGCTGATATTAACACTCCATCCAACTCTGCATACTCCCATTATGTTGTTGTCTATGCCAACAAGAATGCGACAATGGACGACATCAGTGAAGAAACAAGAAACGTTTTATCTGAACCTAAGAATATAATCGAAACTTTAGAACGCCTAGACGAGACCAGTCCTCCTAAAAAATCGAAAACTAAAACAAAATTGGAAGCAACGAAACAAAAAATGACGAATAAAAAAGAACAATGGAAGAAGACTAACTCAAAATATTTTAGCCAAATGCACGACATCGACGAGCCGTTATTAGCGTTAAGTTAAATTAGTGTAAATAGACTTGCTTTAAATAAGTGTTTATAGTGGTAAAAACTTGATGTGTGATTTTTGAACATTTCATGAAGACTGTTCAGAAAATTCGAAGACTTGCTCTTGGAATGTAGCGCTACTTAGTGGATTTGTTTGTAAGCGCAACAGAGATGTGGCACAAAGAAGCTCACTATCTAAATTTATGTCTATACTTAAGTATGCGAGTGTAACTGAGTTATACAAGTTGTTTGTTGTATTATACAATTGTGTTATGAAGAATGAGAATTTACTGTTCGATATTGGAATAAATTAATTTTATAAGAATTTTTATTTCGAAATTCCTTCATGATCATCCTGTCTGAGAATCCTTACACAAATAAAATGTATGCAAACAAACAAGCATGCAACTCACATTGATGTTAGGAGATGACTGCAGCCTACAGACATTTACATAAACACCAGGGGTCAAATTGCAGTTGTGTTGCCTCCCTTGAGACCTAAGGTGTCATGTCTCTGTGATAGTTATTACGGGGCCATACATTATCTAATCGGAACATGATAGAGCCGAACACTACCATTTAGCAGCAGATAGGTTAGGTAAAGCGGTGGTGCCTACGCCCTCGACCTCCTACTCTTGGAATTCTACCACCAGTATATGTTGCTGCCACCACCACGAAAGGCCACTGTGATGGTATACTGAGGTACACATTGGGGAAGTCCAAGAAGTAGGTATGTAGCTTATACTGAAAAACTAAGACTCTGTTAAGTGCCATTGAGCCACTGTCTCCCCGAGACAGTGAGTGGCTCAGTATATTTGTCAGTATTTGTACATTTACTTCCTGCCATTTTCGCCACTCCAAGTCTTTTTTTTTGTAATTGAAGTGACAAACAAGCATGCAATTCACATTTATGTTAAGTGATGACTGCAGCCTATAGACACTTACACAAAGAACGAGGTCAAAATGCAGATGCGTTACCACTCCTGAGGCCTGAGATTTTATGCCTCTGTGCCGGAAATTACAGGGCCGTACATTACCACCTGACCGGAACACAATACTGCTGAACACTACCATTTAGCGGCAAGTAGGTATATTAGGTAATGCGGTGGTGCCTACGCCCGCAAGCTCCGTCACTGGAGCTCAATGTTCAATGTCAATGTTCAGCACTATTGTGTTCAGGTCCGGTGGTAATGTACGGTCCTGTAATTTCCGGCACAGAGGCATAACACCCTAGGCCGCAGGTATGGCCTCATCAATGTGAACTGTATGCTTGTTTGCCACTTCCATTAAGTGTATCTACATAAAAAATGAGCTTTCATTCATGACACATGTAGTATTTTTAAGTCATAATAATGAACTGACAAACAAGTATACCTACAGTTCGCATTGATGGTAAGTAATACTGCAGCCTATAAATATATATATAGAAAACCAGAGATTTCAATGTCGATGCGTTGCCACTCTTGAGACCTAAACTCCATCCCTCTGTACCGGAAACACAGATAACCCCCAAGATCCGTCACTGGAGCTCTGCCACCAGTCAAAATATATACCTATGTATCTTATATCCAGCCAATATTAAATACCTTTCTCTGTTAAATTTTAATAGAGATAGGCATAATCGGTACTCGGTACTCATTGGGTGGGTCATCAGATACTAGATAGTATTCTAAAGGTATTTGACTTCTATCGCTATATTATCTCACTTGCGATTCTGGTTGCAAATCAAGTAGATAGAGTGGCGTCCGACCACCAAATACCTCAGCTGTATGCTGCGCATGCTACTTATATTGGCAACCCATTATACGTCCCACTGCTGGGCACGAGTCTCTCCCCTTTTTTGGTGGGAGGCCTGGAGCTTACTCCACCACGCTGCTCCAATGCGGATTGCTGGAGATACGGGTTAGTGGCCAACCCGCTGTCGGATATTTTCAAACCGCCTATAAGGCCTCAGACAAGGTTTAACGACTGCTATCTATCGATAGCAACCGGGACCGACGGTTTAACGTGCCCTCCGAAGCACGGAAACGAGCATTTTGATTTGCTATTAGCGGTCACCCATCACACACCCGACCGCGCCCGTAATGCTTAACCGAGAAGATCGCTTACGATCTACACCAGCCGCGGAGACATGCGCGCATGCTGCCTGCTGTTAACTAAATATGGTTCACCTAGGATCAGCGACGAGGTGGATCATGCTCCCGGAGTTGCGGTCCTGGCCCTACGAACGAAAAACGATTATGCTTTCTTCACCTCGACCTGCATCCTGAGACTATCGTACCCTGTACCGGCGTGATATGCATTATTCTCTGGCAAGCAGCGACGAAGGCTTCAGACAGAGAATATGTATTAATACGCTTCAGGTCCAGGAAAATATTAGCGGTGGACCACGGGCGCGCAGAGGTAAGGTCGCAGTACTATATCTAATTGCCAGAAACCTAGGAATTATGTCCGTGAAAGAATTGACAGACCGTCTGGCACACAGAACAGATAGTTTTTTCTGCCTTATTCGCCCTTATCTACTCCCCTCCGTATCGACATGGGCGCGTCGCGGCAGACAGACCCAACAATAATTCTTCCAGCTTCTCTGTCTCCACTCCAGTCCACGATGGCCGCAGTCACTGACTCTATCAGTGACTGCGGCCATCATGTACGACTCGTAAACCAGCACATGCTAAGATGCTGAATTTAATAACGATTTAGGCACCACGATGCATTAGCACAGTGCTTAATTACTTACCCCCTTATTCATAAACGTATTTTAGGTAAAGTGTTGCTAATCTCTCCTTTGTCTTTTTCTATCCTACACATTTGACAATGCAACTGACAAAGACAAAGCATTCTACCTATAGCTAAAACCTATCTAAAGTACGTTTATGATTATGGGGGTTAGTGTGTAGGTAGGTATGTCTATGCATTGAAACATCTTTGTCCTCTGTTTTAGATTTTTCTGTATTTGTGAAATGCTCATAAATTTTATACACATCAGATTCATTGCATTACCAGGATCAGAATAGAAAGCATGAAAGACGAAAGAGAAAATATTTATTTGGACGACCATTGTTCACACCGTCAAACATAATAATAAAAGAAAAATCCGTAAATAAAAACTAAAGTCAAAAAAGGTACTCCAAGCTCAGCATTGTGCGTACTCAAACGTCACTCAAATCCAAGTGGGACTTAAAAGTTTTCTGTCTTTATAAAACAGGTTCAAACGATAGAGATAGCGCACATTTGAGGGGTTGCTTAAAATTGAGTGACGTTTGAGTATTCGGCCAATAATGTTGTAGCCATCGACCATATTAGCCTTAAATTTAAAAATTAGCGCCATCTAGCGCTAAATAGCTCATAAAGAAAAATTTGATAGGTAGTAAAAATGATTAAAATAAGCGCCATCTAGTACTGAATAGCCTATTTAAGATAATAGTAAGTATGTATTATCTATTTCGTTAGAAATTTATGGTAGGCACAGACCAATCAACCTTCCTTTTTGTTCCATCGTGGATGTATTTAAGTAACTTAATATTATTTATTTTATTAAGAATATATTTTATATTCTTTGTAATATCACTGTATTACAAGGAATATAAAATATATTCTAGGTATGTACCTACTATAAATTAGCATTGAATTTATTGTTTTTTTTTCTTATTTAAATACATATAATGGCATCGCTTTTACGCATATCGCTAGTGTCAAGTAAAACGATATTTCGTATTCGTCGTGTAGCGTAAAAGTCAAAGTTAGTCGGTCAATTATCAGTCAGTCAGTCAGAGTAACAATCAGTAATTCGAGTAAAGCGATGGCTACTTTACTAGAACATTTACAATGAAGTTTTGGAGGAAACCTGAAATGCCGTGTTTTCGCACTGTTATTCTATTTCACTAAACACGGGCACTGTAATTAGCCGATATCAAACATAATGCCATCTACTTTATTTAATAAAACTCAAAAATACATCAAGCAAAAGAAATAAAATAAGAGCACTACACGCCTCTTTCAAGGTTCCCGCCAAAACTCATATTGAATATATATTTTTTATTTTATTGAACCAATGATGGAGAATAGATAAAATAGTGCTATCTGATATCGATGAAAACTAGTTTTTTATTCAGTGGACAAGAAGTTCAAAAACTATCCAGCGTACCTGCGGTGCAAATAAATACATTTTCTAGTATGTGCCACAATAGCGCTATTGTCTGAAAAACTACAATATGATATTAAATCAGCTGTTTTTTAGTGAGTGTGGTCAGTGGCGTAGCTAACATGGTTGGCACCCGAGGTGGATGAGCAAAAAAAATTCTCAGGTAGAGGATAGAGCAAATTCTGCCTCTATCCTCTACCTCCCTCTGGTATTATAAATGCGAAAGTGAGTTTTGTGTTGCGCTTTTTCGTCGAACCTCCAAATGGGTGGCACCCGACGCGGGCCACCCCCTCCGCACCTATTCTCGTCCATATCGGATAGTAGCTAAGTCGGATAGCACTCGTTCAATTTTTTTTTTTTATGGCCTCGCTATTACGCATATTGCCAGTGTCAAGTAAAACGATATTTCATAATTATTTATATAAGCAGCGTAAAAGTTAGTATAATATAGTCATAAAGTATAATATGTAAGTATCAAGTATATAAGCTATCAAGTATAATACGTCAGTCAAATGAGTAACAGTCAAGTTATTCGAGTAAAGCGATGGCTACTTTACCAGAACATTTACAATGAAGTTTTGGAGGCAACCTGAAAGGTCGTGTTTTCGCACTGTTATTCTATTTCACTATACACGGGCACTGTAATAAACCTATATCAAACAAAATGCCACCAATTTAATTCAATATAACTTAGAAATACACCAAGAAAATGAAAAAAAATAAGAGCACCATACGCCTTTCAAGGTTCCCGCCAAAACTCCGTTCAATCTTTTTTTTTGTTATTATGGCATCGCATATTGCCAGTGTCAAGTAAAACGATATTTCGTATTTATTTTAGGAAGCGTAAAAGTATCAAGTATATAAGTTATCAAGTATAATATGTCAGTCAAGTGAGTTACAGTCAAGTTATTCGAGTAAAGCGATGGCTACTTTACCAGAACATTTACAATGAAGTTTTGGAGGCAACCTGAGAGGTCGTGTTTTCGCACTGTTATTCTATTTCACTTTACACGGGCACTGTAATAAATCTATATCAAACAAAATGCCACCAACTTTATTCAATACAACTTAAAAATACACCGAGAAAATGAAATAAAATAAGAGCACCACACGCCTTTTTCAAGGTTCCCACCAAAAAAAACCCGTTCAATCTTTATTTTCCATGTTATGCAATTTTCACAGATCACCCCCAATTTTCTAATCTATGATACTTGTTCTTTCTTTGTTGAACTTTTTCTTGGTCTGTGGTTATTGGTCTGTGGTCTGTGCTTTGTTCTGTCTGTCAGTAGTCTGTGGTTTTGGTTTATGATTTATGCTAGATGATAAAATGTGCCTGTGTGAAACGGTGAAACACCCACAATTTTCTTTTATTTCCAATTTTGTTCAACGTTTTTATCCATTGTAATATGTGCCAATGTTATTTATTTCGTTAAAATCGCGTAACCACACACAAATCTGTAGATTAATGTGTACAACCATATTGTGACCATTATGTTTTCGGGCAAAGATGCCGCAAACCCTGCGTATCCCACGCAATGGGCTTTGAATCCAACTGCGTATCAAAATGTAGATTCTAGTCAGGTAGATTGGGCGGCTTTAGCGCAACAATGGATCGCTATGAAGGAGGCTGCGGCGATCGTCTCGCCGCCGCAGTCGAAGCAAGATGCGGAAGAAGGCGAGGCACCAATGGAGGTTGAAAATACGGACGCAAATTGCGAGGCACCGGCAGCAGGTGCTGAGTGGAACACCGCAGCTAACAACTGGGGAGGAGGATGGAATCAATGGGGTAATAATACATATGCACACCTAAAACAAAAATCTAATATAACCACAATCCGTATGACAGCTGATTGATTTCGCTACACCTATATCGAAAATGTCTATCTATCCACTTGGTTAGAAATAGTTAGAATATCATCCTATTGTTGTAATTCACGAAGGTTATGTAGATGGATGGATGTAACAAAGCTGAACAACCTACTGAACTCAGTTGAAATAAATATTTTCAGCATTATTATTTATGTTAAAATACCATAAAGACTACAAGCACCGTAGACCTAACAAAAATGCAGATCCTAGTTGGTCATAAAGTTGACCTGGTTTTAAACTACTATCATGAAGATATAAGATATCAGAAATAGCAATGCATCCTAGAAATGAATAGTATTTTGTATAACAATTGTAATTACAGCCTGTTTTTAACAATTGACTGAGAACTAGTTTGATAGTAATGTATGGTAACATAAGTGTAACAGAAGCAAAACAACTTGTATCTCAGAAATGGTCAGCACAAATTCAGAAACAGCCATTTTGTCTTATTTGAAGCATTTCGACCAGAACAGACTTTATATTAGAGTGAGATATTGTTTTTTGTTTTTCTGTTTTTGTTACTGTTATGAAACAATATGCAATTCCAAACTTAAATGCAAATATGGAAACTTATAAATGGTCTGATGTAATTTTATTAAGATTGTTTGTAAGCAAATAAGACTGTTTGACTCTTGAATAAAATGAAATAAAAATTATTACTGAAAACCGGACAAGTACGAGTTCGACTCGCGTGGTGAGGGTTCCATAATTTAAATAAATATTACAGATTTAAAATGCAAGGACATAGCGGTTACGGTGGTACCAGGGGGGTTATATTATTAAGAATTTTCGATTTAATTTGATTACTCAAACTTCTTATAGGTTTTCCAGTAATCTATAGGCAAAGAACTATTTCTTTCAAAATTTTAAGTTCAGTAGTTTTGGAGATAGGGGGGGGGGGAATGGTCAATTTTCGTCTTTCTTAAATAACTTCAAATTTGTTTATGCAAAAATTATAAAAAAAATATGTCTGAGATGCTGACATCAACCTCTTTCATTTGATATGTCACACGCTACAGTTTACGAATTTTTTTGTTTTTAATTTTCTGATTTACCCCCGAAAGTCGCCTGGCCCTGTTTAAAATTTATTATTTTACTTGACTTGTTCATCTTTGGGTCACCAATTTACATATATTCATCAAATTTCAACTCAATCGGTCGAGTAGTTTCGGAGCAAATTGGCTGTGACAGATGGACATACAGACAGACAGACGCACAAGTGATCCTATAAGGGTTCCTTTTTTCCTTTTAAGGTACGGAACCCTAAAAACGATACTAGATTGTAAATTACGTAAAGTTACGGTAGTGGCACATCACTATTAATGATTCACAAAAACCTAGCCACACAGCTTATGTCAATTTAGTCCATATCGAAAAAAAAGCAGACTAGGTGACCTGGCAAATGCTATTTTGCCATACAATAAATATTGAACTTTAGAAATTAAAGAAAAAGAAAGCGGCTGGACCAGTTATCCTGAGGTCGCAGGTTCGATTCCTGCCTGAAGTCAATTTTTTTCTTTAATTTCTAAAGTTCACTCATATGTGCAAATATCAAAATATTACAATAAGTGTTGAATCCATTGCCGCACAAAAAATAAAAATTATGAAACTTAAGTGCCATTGTCAACATGAGCAGTGAGTTTGACTTATTTTCATGCATTCTATTTCTCGCTCCAACTTCTAAGATATTCATAGTTTGTGTCTAAATCGTTTTCCAATTATTGCATTGTATATGACCTATTTTTTGGTTATAATGGGTATATCTCGTAAGCTATAAAATATAGATACTTGCCATTGTGGACTTATTTATAGACCTCATCAAAGAGAAAATATTCCACCTTACATATTTTTGTTATATTATTATGTCAATAGGTTAAGGCAACATCTTCTATTTAATATCCAAAGTGACTTTTATTGTTATATTCCAACCATTTTACACATCATTTTAACAAGTTATATAAGCACACAAACCTTCACCAAGAATCACTCTACCTATTGCTGCATACCGCATGGAAATCCAGTAGTCTTTGAGTTTATAGTTAAAAGACAGACTCGGCGGACGGACGGACGGACTTTGTTTTATAATATGTATAGATTGACATAATAATATGGATTAAAATGTTACCTACTTTGCTATAATGATGAATGATTTCAAGATTTGCACTTTAAGCAAAACAAAATTATTTTGCAGTGTAATCTCATAATTAGTATTTTCGTCATTTGGAAACAAATTTTTTATAGCCAAATTAGTAGTTTTGTAGAAATTAAACTTGCGGATTTTCTCGCGTATGCAACACTCCCAAACTTCTTCTTACACCCTACTCCCGAGTGTTGTATACGCGAGAAAATCCGCAAGTTTAATTTCTACAATGAAACGTTATTAACGTTAAAAACTTTATTGCCAAATTAGTAAGTAACTTATAATGAAGTTAACAATTATATGAAGTTAATGAACATCCTCTGTCTATTTGGGTAAGGTTGTTTGAGATTGAATTTGCTCCAGCATGATAAATGTCAAAGCACAAGGTCCACATAGGGCCTGCACTTTGTACACTATATTGAGAGAAGAAGCATAAAATACTAAATCATTTAGTCAATCAACTAAATCAGTGAATATGCAAATTAATATAAATTCATCCAAATTTTGATATGGAAATTTACCTGACTGTAATTCAATTGATATTTATTTGATAAGTAACAACCATTCTTATACACATATAAATCATATTTTCTAATATTACTATAATATCAGGATGGGGCTGGCAAGGCAGTGGTGCTGTGGACCCGAAAATGGCTGCAGATCCAACCATGGCAATACAACCATTAATGGATGGCTACATGCCGGATGGCACAACAACTATGGCTGGGTATAATTTATACTTGTTTTAAGTTAATGGTACAACCATTATAGCTGAGTAATTACTAAATGGCAGCTAATTTATGTAATTATCAAAATTGTCAACTCTAATAATAATTGTGATGGTCGAGGTGTGGAGATGGTGAGGTGGCAATGGATGTAGCTCCTTTACTTAAGCTTATTTTTTATGTCAAAGTGTTACAAACAAGCATACAGTTCACATTCATAATAAGCAACTTATGAACATTTTCATGAGATAAGATATTTTGATGTAGATGCATTGCCACTCCTAAGGCCTAAGGTATCTCTGTGCCGATAATTACAGGTCTGTTCATTACCACCTGACTGAAACACGATAGTGCTTAACACTACCATTTCGCATCAAGTAGATTAGGTAATGCGATAATTCCTACACCCATGAGCTTCGTCCCTGTAGCTCTACCACTAGTGAGTGCTTGTATCATACAAATAATGAATGAGTACTAAATCCTTATTCAGTTTATTCATTTATTTCATATAATTAGGCTCCTGGAGAGCACTTTTACATCGTCATTTTTTTTTAAACTAACCTAGAGTGAATAACCACTAATAATAATCAAAAACACATAATAAATTAAATAGACACTGAACAATTTTGTATAATATGGAAAGCATAAATTATTTACAAATTCCTCCATTTCCCCATTTCAAAAGAAACTGAGAAAGAATGAATTTGGTCGTCATAATAAAGGTTATTCACTTGGCAGAATTCCAAGGGCAGATTGCCTAAACTCACATGCCTAGTTATTATGTATTCTTGTGTACTATAGAACTGGCTGCCACACCCCATGGGCACCATATGCGGTGATAATTAAAGGTATATTTGATTGATTTAAGATAAACAGAGAACTCTCCATAGGGAACTCCTAAGCTGTACATTACAAAGTTATGAAAAGTCCATGTGTAGGACCTACTGACGCATAGTTGAGCAGTCTTCACGATGAGAAGTTCTGAAAATGTCTAACTATCCAATGAGCATCAGACTAAAAAATCGAATCCTACATTTCCAGATACACGAGTGGAGCCGTACCAGCGCCCACGTTCCAGCACGGCTACTGGACGGCGCCGCAAGTGGAACAGACCACATCGAGCAGAAGCAGTAGTAGGAGTCGAGATAGAAGGTCCAAGAGCAAGAATCGTGATTCTAAATCTTCAAGAAGTCGATCAAATAGATATAGCAGGTATAGTTTTCTGAACTCTGCCAGTGACTTACAAAGAATGTCTTTTTCTCTTTCTATACTCATCTTTTACCTTGTAAAAGAGAAAGTCTAAGCTTGGGTAGCACCACAATATTTAATAAAGTTAAAGTTAGTGTAACATTTCACATTCTTCTCTAACTTAACAGATTTCTTTAAGTTAGAGAAGGATGTGAAGTTTTACAATAATTTTAACAAATATCGTGGGGTTTTTTGTATATCAATGTTATAGTCTTAAAAATTTTCTCATTCATTCAAATAAATATTTATTGTATAATTTATGCCATTAAAATCGAAATATTTGATTAAATAAGTACCATCATGGAGGTTAACAAAATAACTCAATGCATAACAAACTTGACTTTATTCAACATGAATTTTCAATGTTACAGAGACAAAGTGCCGTTGATACCACCTGTGATAGAACCAATAATGGTGCCGACACCTACGCCTGTGACCAGCACCATAGACGCGGCTAAAAGACGGCAGCTACCAGCGTGGATAAGAGAAGGTATGTCCACCCAGATTAATACTGTATTGGTGTAAATAGCTTTCCAATTACTGCATGAGTTTACAATTTTTTGAAAGACATAATAGATAATTATAGTAAGCTATCCTTAATATACCATTGCGGTCTTTTGTGTAGGTTCTACCAAAGAGGAACTATTTCACCGTACATTGTTTTGTTATATCTCAAAGGTTTAAGGGCAGGCAGCCAATTTTTTCGACTTCTCCATTATTGATCGTTACATTCCAACCAATTTACACTAAACTCTAACAAATTATATACACAAAGCTTCCTCAAGAATCACTTATTTATTGGTGAAAATCGAATTAAAGTCGCAGTAATCTTTCGAGTTTATCGCGAACAGACAGACAGACGCAGCGGGGAACTTTGTTTTTATAATATAAAAAATACTTAATATTCCGACCGAATTTGCCCGCAAAATCACAAAATTCAACCTTCACTCACTCGCGCGCCTAACAATCTATTATCGGTATGCGGCGATAAGTATTAGTATTATTACGTACAAAAACAGATTTCGCTTACTCTACGTACAAAAAAAGTGGCGTCGGGACATGACGAACTAGTAGAAGAATTTTCTTCTACTGGGAAAGGATTCTCCCACTGCGATCGCCAATCCTGCCAAGCGTGGCGATTATGACATATTCTCTGTTGTGGGTGTCTTTGGGGAAGGTTTTGTCCAGCTGTGGACGTTTTTTCGACTGGAGTGAAGACGTACAAAAACAGGTTTAGCTTATTCCACTACGGTCGTCTGGCTAAAAAAGTCACGTGATTTGACGAGAAATTAATGATTTCTATGTTATTTCTATATTAATGTAATTGAACGATTCTTATGTTTCATAAATAATCCAGAATTATTATAGAATACCTATAAAATGTCCCATGATTCACCAGTCAGTCACCCACCCATTATTATTTTTCGACCAGGTCTTGAAAAAATGGAACGAGAGAAGCAGAGAGCAATTGAAAGGGAACAAGAAAAGAAGGTCCAAGAAGAGGCGGAGAAGGAAAAGAAGAGATTGGAAGAAGAAGAACTAAAGAGGATGAAAGCAGAAGCAAGTGGAGAACCAGTGATGCCTGCGAAAAGCAAATTCGTATGTACCAATAATATTATAATATACTTTAATGTTAATTTAAACTTCCTAGGTAGACAACATTTTTGGACGGGTGATTGTTTTGGGTATATTTAACATCCTGTCAGAATATCGTGACATGGATGCCAAGGGTCAAAAGGGTCAAAATGGATATGAAAAAATACTCAAACATATTTTATTTTTAAAGATAAATGGAAAGAAAAAATTGACTTCAGGCGAGACTCGAACTCGCGACCTACTGGGAATCTAGTCCAGCCGCTCTTCCAATTGAGCTACTGAAGCCCTGCCCGATTTGTCAAATCTTTCCTTCACATCTATTGCATTGCTTTATGGTAGCAGCAGCGCCATCTATTACCAACTATGCTAGTTATGCAACCGATATAATAGACTTTTCAGTTTATTGAATATCGTAAAGAAGTCGCTTTTACCCTTAATAATTGTTTTTATATTATTTCGCATTAACACATGCTTGTGAAAACCCAAACATACTCAAACATGATAGCTACTCAGAGAGGCTGTTGAGTGAACGCGTTCAAAGCTTCTATCCAAAATTGTTTAATGATCAGTGCTCATCTGGTGTCCGTTATTTTAACTTTTCAAGCAAAATCAATACATTTTCGTGGAAACCGTGCATCACTCAGATGAGCAGATCGCAAGGGTTGCCATTATTATGGTATGAATAATTTGTGTTCAATTGAAAATCATTATAACTTTATATTAACAGGACTCGGAATCAGAAGGAGAAGAAATGGAAAAGGAAGAGGAACCTGTTGCTGCGGAGGTGCCTGTGGAGGAAGTGGAACCCGAGCCCAAACCAGAGCCTGAGGGACCCTTACTTGTCCAGAAATCTAAAGAGGAAATTATGCAGGAAATGGTCAGTAAAAACGTAGTCTCGTGGTAGTATGCAGTACTGCTACACTGGGTTCTATCCCCGGATTAGGGGCTATCAGAAATGAAATATGTATTATCCTATATCTCTGGGATTTTTCCATTTTCTGGAAGTCTGGGTAACTTCCAGTGCCCGTAGATGTCAATAGACTCGCCATCTGTTACATCAGGCAAAATGTAACTGACAAGTCGTGGCGTGGCTATTTGTATGTATACTTGAATGTACACGTTTACCTCTGCTTACCCTTTCGGAGAATACAGGCGTGAATTTTCGTTTGTTCAGTAAAATTTTCTATACATAGGTATTACTTTAGTGCGTGTGCGCAAACATTCACGATTCGCCGGTTAAAATCATTTTTACCAAAGCAGATTCGATGCATTGAACACAAAAGATAGCTCTTGTTTTCAATGCCTCGAATCACATCTTAACATCGGATCAAGTAAAAATATCAGGATTTGATATTTTTACGATTTCAATGGTTTGCAACACTTGAGACATGTTTATCTCAGAGGTAAATATCATCTTAGGACTCAGGAGTGGCAACGCATCTACATATTCATCTCTGGTTTTTGTGTAGATGACACAACTACATGAAAAAACTGCCCACGCGTCAGTATGGCCACCTGCCGCCTAGGCTACCGACCGGTATTAGCTCAGCGCTTGCGGTATGGTTAGGCCCTAGTATTTTACTAATAGGAGTCGCTATCCGCTAGAAACGCGGAACAAATAAACGTACCGTATTATTTATCTGTGCAACTAGTTTTATACAACTGGTACTAACCGCGCTCTAGTATTTTTGACGGAGAGAATCACCCTACAATGACTCTCGTGTTAGTTTAATACTTTATTCACAACGTAACGATAGGAGATAATTAAAAAAAAAACGATTGCTCATTCATTCGTCAAAAACAATGGAGAATCTATCAATTTCTAGCTCGTAGAACCAAAAACTGTTGGGGTGAAAGGGTTCTCGAGTGGGAGCCGTGGGCAAGTCGGTAGAGGAGGTGGACCGACGCGGCCCGAGACCGGTCGTCTTGGTCGTTGTGGTCGTCTTTGGGAGCTTTTGTTCAGCAGTGGATGCCTGTCTGAAATCACGAACTCGCTTTACAGAGTACTTGATAATAATAATGGCAACCCATTATACGTCCCACTGCTCTCGAGTCTCTCCCCTTTTTTGGGGGGAGGCCATAATAGAGTATTTAACTTGACACAACTTTGCTACTAGTTTTGCATAGCTCGTCTAACATCCAATAAGCATTTGTCCATATAATGAGTGAACATCATTCATTTATCCAGTGGTATTTCGGGTGAATTCGGATTTAGGACTCCAACCACTCCACATTGAAATCAACAATTACCAAAGGAGAAGTTCCACGTTGGGCCCGCACCTTGTACACTATATCAAAAGTTAGAGAAAAATTCGCAGAATCATGGAAAAATACTCAAAAAATAATTTGAATCGTTATTTTTTTGTCGGAAATATTTATTTTACGTAATTTTTGTATGACAGGAATATGTTGCCATATCGCTACTATGACATTCTTGTTTTCGAAATGTACTTACGACAATTAATTGAAGATTTAATAAACGATTTGAATAGCTGAAATTTATTTAGTATTTTATGCTTCATCTCTCAATATAGTGTACATGGTACGGGCCCAAGCTCCATACATTTTGGAACGTCTCCTTTACACAAGATTGAAAAAGTGTTATATAACTTTAAAAATAAAAAAGGAAAAGTGTAATTGTTAGAGAAAAGATGTCTAGTTAAGCTCTGAAGCTAAGAATTAATTAAATGTGACTTGTAGACAAGCAGTATTTAAAATATTATAGCAACGATCTCAATTGACGACTTTGCTATAAGTTTTGCGCTGAGGCGCTGGTTAGTACACTCAACCATAACAGAAGTGGGTGTAACATGGAAATTTGATATGATAGGCTTGCCCATGTTGATTTTAAGACCCACTCGTTGGTAGGCCCTGCTGATGCCATTGAGCATTGTACCAAGGCCTTCCAGGGCCTCAGCCATGACTATGATATGTGAGAGATGTACTCGGCGGTAATGTTGATGCCGAGGCAGTTTTCATTCCAGAAGCTTGAAAACATCTTCCAATGTAGCGGTGAACAGTTTCGGGGATATGATATTTCCCTATCATCCCGACCCCGAGTTCTGGTCCGAAGGCGAACCGACATGGTTGCGTTTTCGTACAAGCTCCACCTCGATGTATTAACGGTAGTAGATTAAAGACCTTTGGAGTGACCAGTGGCCATTTGACCGTTCCATAATTTTTAAGCATTAAAATGTAAATAATCATATATTTATAGGACAATTTATAGTATAATATATTTTATATTTACAACCTAATTACTTAGACCTAGGTACAATAAATAATTGCATTTTACGAATGCTACGGTCTTCTACCACGGACGCAACTCGCAAATGTTGGCGCCGAACGCGGCCGAGGCGAGCGATGCGCTTCTGCCAGCGCATGCGGAGTCCATACAAAGTAGTTTGCCGCCCGCGCCCCGTCCCCTAAATCGCCTAGTATTACTCACGGAGTTTGAAGCGCGGGTCTGGCTCTGTGAATGGCGCACTACCTAACGATTTTTTGCATGTTTTTCGTGATAATGTAGATTTGTGATAGTGTTTGTTACGTTTTCTATTTATTTAATTGACTTGTTATTTAGTAATTAAACACTAGAATCGCGGAAAAATATCAGCTATTTCATACGAAAATGTAAATGTTAAATTGTATTAAATTTGTGTTTAGCAAAGAAGATTCCTTAACGCAAGACTGAAAGTTGTTCAGATCTGGTCTGGAAAAACGGTTTGCAGGTTTTGCGCATTTAAAACTACACCCTTTATAACAAAAGGTGGAGCCACCCCAATTATAAACACCACTGGGAGTGACTGTAGCACAACTCGAATCTCGACCGAGTCGAAGGTTTTCTCATAGTCCACGAACGCTAGACATAGGGGCTGGTTATACTCTTCGTCTTCTGTTTAACCTGCCGCTGCGTGAAGATGATATGATTCATAAACGTTTGTTAAAAATTATACACATTTTTACACTAACTGACCCGTCAAACGTCGTTTTTGCCATAAAATCCGTCAAGTCAGGCGAAAAATTTGATACTTGATTTTCAATTGTGTCTTGCCGCCGGCGGCTTTACGTTCCTTGAAGTTAAAGGGTTAAAGCAAAAGCCGTACAAATAACATCGAGTCCCATCTCTTAGCATGTGTGAACAACCCTTTTCAATGAAATCCATCATGCGCTGTATTTTTATAGCGACATTTTCTATGATATTCATTTTATTCATATAGTGTATTATATTATAATAATGTACTTGAAATGCTTAGGGTAACTTTATAATGATTACCACTAGTAGTAGCATTGTAAGTTAACAATTTTTTGGAAGATATTGGATAGTAATCTATCTCAATCTTCGTGTGAACTACACTACCAATCGATATCGTCATCATCATTTCTGCTGAAAAACATTTACACCTGTACAAAAACTTCCCCCATTGCATCATATGGGGATACGACATAACCGCCACTCCTGACGTGCGGATTGGCGATTGCGGTGGCGGTAGTTTTATCGTAGGACGCTGCTGCCCACGCCGCGTTATTTCATTTACTACCGTCCTCTTGGAATGGTTTGGCCGCCATTATTCAGTTGATTTCTCTAGAATTCAGTCAGAATTATCTAGTGGGCGGTGAGATCGTCACGTCCCGACACCTTGATCTCTATCTCCATTCAATATTTCAAATTTATTCCGTAAACAAACAAACAAAAACACCATTATATGCGGAAGTACTTCAAATCCTGTTATACTTACACGTGCCGGTCTCTGAACCATCGTCATGGTGAGCTGTGACAGGTATTGGCCGCTTTGTTTTTGTTGAAAAGAGAACTTAAGTTATAATCTGTAGTTTCAATCATTAGACGACAATAATATATTGTTTTTATTACTTAAGTAAAGAATTCAAGTCTTATCAGTTCACCTACTTGAAACCAGACTTTCGGTCACTGATTCTTCAAACAAATATGGCATTGGACAGGCTTTCAAGATCGAATATTTAAAAAAAAATAAAAAACGAATGAGGCTTACAATATCACAGTATTGAACTTATATTAATTATTGGTTAATTTAATTTATTGATAAACTTTACCAAACCAGACCCGTCATTAAAGCTCCATGTTCTATTTCCATTCCTGTATCCAATGTTTAAGGTCACCATATTTTACATACACGTGGATGTCTTAAGTGATAGAATTAATGTCATGGTACATTAATTAGTCTTGGCGGTCATTCAATGAGATAATATTTTATTATGTAAACAACAAAGTATCGGTTTTCTGACAGATTAGATTATCCTTCTTATAAGAAATATGTAGACAATTTTTATCCTAATCAGATTAACAAGGCGATAGGAAAATGTAACACATACAATGCGTGTCTGCGACACATTTTCCAACATTTGCAGATACAATAAGTCACATGAGTGTGTCGTCACGTCACCGAACTCGGATGATTCAAATAAAGTTCTTTGTGAAATAGGCTTGTCTTTCAATTGAAGTGAAATGTGTGAGCATACGGTACTGAAAACCATGCGTGTATGACACTCTCACATTCTGTTAAGTCGCCTGGAAAAATAACACTCATAAGATTAAATGTGGACGAGACGCGAGAGAGGGTTGAGTGTCAAAATATTACTGTACAGCTTAACAGATCGTTGTTAGAAGTTTGCCGATAATATCATAACTTTTTCTCGTTGGTTATGATACTTTATTTAAAAACTGGTTTTCTGCGGCACTTTTACAATTCTGCCAGAAACTGCTGTCTTTCAAACTCTGACACAATCCCCTAAGCCTTAAACAATTTTGCTAAATCTGGTCTCCCTGGTCCAACTTATCTAACGTCACATCACAAACAGAGCTTCAAATAGTGCTATAAAATCATGACGTTATCAACTACTTGCATGTGTACCGTTTTAGGAATCATAACGTTTTACAGCTAAACGTTATTTGCTCATCCCAATAACGCTATAGCGGTGGTGTAGCGCGCTGGCAGCTTCGTTTAGCAATAACGATATTGTACCGTTATTTTATTTCGATATTGATATTGTATAACGTTCTTTTTTGATAACGCTAATTGTCTTTTCGATAAACGTAGAAAAGTTAAAACAAACTTCTGCCAAATGAATAACCTTTATTATGACGACCAAATTCATTCTTTCTCAGTTTCTTTTGAAATGGGGAAATGGAGGAATTTGTAAATAATTGATGCTTTCCATATTATACAAACTTGTTCAGTGTCTATTTAATTTATTATGTGTTTTTGATTATTATTAGTGGTTATTCACTCTAGGTTAGTTTGAAAAAAAAAATTACGATGTAAAAGTGCTCTCCAGGAGCCTAATTATATGAAATAAATGAATAAACTGAATAAACGAAATACCTTTAAAGTTTTTTTACGATATTTTTCAATATTTTCATAAAGTTATAAAGCTCTGATCACAAAGCAATCTAAAGCTACTCCCCTCTCTACATGAGGAAATTCGGACGAGCAATTGGAATGTGAGACGGCTATGTAAGGCCTTATGTATTCAAGAGACCTATTATTGCACATATTACATTTCTGTGATAGTAAGCGGTTTTTTTTTCACAGATGTTAGCGGTCCGTCGGTCGCTAACTGAAATTCTGCTCGAGGTGACTGACCAGGAGATACAAACGGTGAGCCAGGAAGAATTGGCCAGATTTAACGCCGCACAAGGTATTTTCACTCATATAGGCTTATACCAAACGGCCCGACAGTCACTATCAAGATATTGCTCTATCCAACGACAAACTCTCGTGTACTGACTCTAACTGTGATATATTTCTGTGATATTACAAGTATATTATATAGGGTGTTGTGAACTGGAAGAAATGTGATGTGTCCTTGAATTGTGTCCTTTTTCATCTCTAATAAAGTCTTATTTCAGATGTTGCCTGTTGAGAAAATGAATACATGTAGTGTATGATTAATGTTGGTTTTATTTATATGGTAAAAGCGTCGCGCCTCAACGCTATGAAGGCAAGCAAGTCCAATGCACTCGCCGCTATCGCCAGTGGACTCGGTGAGTTCACTTCCTAAAGTTGTTAAGCATATCGAATATCTCGCAAACTCCACAAACTGGCGTCCAAACATTGTCCAACAATTTGTATAGAGATGTTTAAAAAAGGATAATTAAACTTATACGTACTATAAAATAATACTTTATTGAGTAATTTTTATTTTTAGGTAATTTTGGTCTACGTACACGCAATGTGTCTATCTAGTAAAAATCTCTAAATGCGCATAATTTCATCGAAATATTAAAAATACTGAGTTTGTGCTCTTTGTTTCTCCCACAAAAAGTGTGTATGTAGAAAAGTGTATGTATTTTGTGTGTGGGTGTACGTGCGTGCGTTTTTGTGTGGTACCCTATGTTCTTTCTCAGCTTTCACTCTATTGCCATGTTAAATATTCATCTAAGAGGTTTAGTTGTAATAGACAGACAGGCAGATACTTTCACATTTATAACATTAGTATGGATAACTATCTAAACATAGGACTAGGCCTAGACAACTAAGTTTATTACATTTACAAAACATAAAATCTCTATAGAAAGCAGTAATACGTAGCATAAAAAAGTCATAAAAATATTTTTTAAACAAACAAAATAAATGTAAATTAAATCATAAAAAAAAAATCTATATACCATCCCAATTATTTTTTAAACATCTCTGGGAACAACTTCAGTTACAAACAGTTTTCAAAAATGTTCTAACACATTTGCGAGATATTTGTATTTTGTTATGTACGTAATGGTTTTAATTTTTTTTTAAATAAGAGAAATATTTATAATTAAAACCATCATGTACAATTAGATGACTCTTTTATTTCAGCTGTGCCAAATTAAAATTGATGTTTTAGTATTGGTTTTATTGGCAATGCACATGTAATACAGTGTTATATGTTTTATGAGAAAAAAATGGGTAAGAGATACTGATTTATTATGGATGTTGTATGATTTCGAATGTATTGTGTGGTATTATTTCTGTATCTATCTTTAAATAACGAATTAAATTTTGTAGACCTCAAAATTGTTTTTATATATTGAAACAAAACTATTTTTACCGATTTTTCTCCCGTATATTAAACTAAAATGAAAAATAATTTTTAAAAATATCTACCTTTGAAAATATTTAACGCCGTAACGAGCGAAACATTTTAGCAGCATAAAAATTAAATTGATGTTGTAAGTAAAGCCATTGTTTAAAAATAATTTATGTGCAGTATGCCTTATCACTATTTTATATAAAATTTTTTTTTGTATCCTTACATTTCATTTTAGCCACCAAAGATATTCCTCTAATATCTTTTGTCATATATTTTTTTTGTAGGCCTGAAGGAAAAAGAAAATAAAATGGTGGTTTAATGAAAAAAAATTTCTCGATGCACTAAATTTTCGAAAAAAAAAATTTATTAGTTATTTCTAAAAAACAAAACTATTCTTAATGTTTTAATTAAAATGTGTCTAAATTATGAACCAAGTGAATAAGTTTTTCAAGGAATAGATATAGTGTAATCGAGCGAATTACAAACGAAATAAAACACTTAACTCAATGCCTACTTATAATTTTAGTATCGTATTATGTAATAAATTGATAAAATTCAAGATAATTCTTGAAAAAAAAAATTTTTTTCTTAAATTGCAAGGTTTATAAAAAGTTTTGACTGTTTGAGCAACGTGAAATAAGAACGTTGTATTGTAACACTGTCAAATCTGAATAAGTGAGGTTGAGGTCAAATGTAGTTTAATCGTGTGACTATCGCTGAGCACGTGTAACAGATATTGAAGAAAATACGACCTTATTCTGATTCCGGTTAATACTGGGTGAAATATTTCAATCAAAATGAATGAATGACCCATATTTCTTTCTCTCTTATCTTATATTACTTAGTATCTCAACCCAATAAACATATAACACCAGCGACCTGTCCCGACTAAACGCGGTTGTAATGAAGGACATTTTTCTTACTGTAGTAACTATTAACGACAAGTCCGAATTCATTTGCATTAAAAACAATTTTTATCGGCTTTATATTTTATTTAGATATCAATCAATTCATTGCAACTTAAATAAACGATGTATCACTATGTTGTGCAAAATTTTTGCTATAATTTTTTGTACATATACTCGTAGGATTTTTATCTGTTTATGATAATAATCCCCACCTTACAATTTCCTTGTATATTCTTCTTAACGTTATAAGCAGCGCATGCGATGTACATTTTAGCAATTTTCTGTTTTATTTTTTTACATCTTGGGTTAGTTCCATTTTTTTTTCTTGTTTAACAATATAGCCTATGTTCTCAGGTATAATTATATGGAGGTTTAAGCATTTTATGGGTTAAAGAATGTAATATTATTATAGATTTACGCGTATACATGTGTCCTTCGATGAAAATAAACCTTGATCCAAAAATTAATTCCCTGCAAAATAGGAATGTGAATGTTACTTGACAGTCCAAAGTCTTTTTCGTCAGAAGTAGCAAGGTTAATTTTTCGGTTTTTACTCAAGGAATTTATTACTCATTTGCGTGCGGCGTTTTACTCAGCTGCAAAATTAAATCAATTCATATTTAAGTAATTAAACATTATGCCTCCGTTATAAAAGAAAAATCATTTCAAACCAAATATTAACACAATAAACTATGTATTGCTAATTTCTCTATATGCTACTTTATCTACTGCGTTCATTTATAATTCTAATGTCGCCGATTAAGTAGATATTTAATCGTCGAATAAATTGGCCCACTCGTTTAACAAGTTTTCAAAAATGTCTTTTATATTTTTTCAATTTTCCCTATCGAACCTTAATTTATCTACTACTAGATACCCTATTCAGGTTTGGCGTGTTACAATAAAATTTGTTTGGACCGTCTAATTTGGCTGATAATCGAACAAAATCAAATTGTGTCGTTTAGGGTTATGAAATTTATTTGTGAACTTGAGATGTATGACACGAATGTGTGATTGTGTTGGTCACATATTTTTTATCACGAGCGTGTGTGTGTGCAGGTCTCGGTGCATACGAGAGCAGCAGCGATGAGAGCGACGACGATGAAAAGAAGGAGCTGTCTGACCAGCAGTTGCAAGTAAGTAATTATACCCTTGCACCCCATATAATCAGTCATAAAAAATGACGATACCTATTGCTACTTATCAGAAGTTTATATTTTTAATTTATAATGGCATCGCTGATATGCATATTGCCAGTGTCAAGTAAAACTATATTTCGTAGTTTATTCGTATAAAAGCAGCGTTAAAGTAAGAATCAGTCAGTCATTTAATTATTTATTACGTCAATCAAGTGAGTCACAGTCAGTAATTCGAGTAAAGCGATGGCTACTGTACATTTACAATTAAGTTTTGGAGGCAACCTGAAAGGTGTTTTCGCACTGTTATTCTATTTCACTATACACGGACACGGTAATAAACTTATCTATACAAATAAATAAAATTGGAGTGTCTGTTTGTAATATAAAAATAACCGCTTTTTACTAAATGCTTATGTATGTATACACGGTACATATACCAAAACATTTTTTTTTACAATTTTTGCCTGTTTATCTATCTGTCTGTCTGTTCCGGCTAATCTCGGGAACGGCTGGACCGATGTTGACGGGACTTTCACTGGCAGAAAGCTTATGTAATAAGGAGGCTTAGGAAGGCTAGGAACTCAGGCTACTTTTATACTAGCTGCGCCCACCACTTCGTCTGGGTAGATACTGAACAATCATAAATTCCCACGCGGACGGAGTCGCAGGCACAGCTAGTATCAAATAAAATACCACCAACTTTATTTAATATGACTCAAAAATACACCAAGAAACTGAAATTAAATAAGAGCACCACACGCCTCCTTCAAAGTTCCCGCCAAAGCTCCTTTTCAGAAGTTGTTTATAGTTCGTTGACAGTTGCTAAGAGCGTTAAACGATTACTGTCAACATTTTGGGGATACCTTCCCTCAGGCAGAACGAAAAATATGACAATTGATTTCTTATTGTTCTTAGACCTTATAGCACACCGCGGACACTCCGCCAAAATTTCATATAAACGCTTAATTTGTCTCTATTACACAGACATCAATCAGTGACGTGTATTTACACGTGCACCTGTGTGCGTACCACGTACAAAATACCAACCGTCGCCCATAAGAGGAGAGGAGGTTGGGTGAGGCGGGTAAATCGGGCGGGACGTCGAAGTGTCCATTCTATACGTAGTATTATTACATATTCCCTGCTTATAGAGTCCATCTGCTGCACTCTGCTCCCTAATCCATCCCTGAAGGATTACCAAAAAAATCTACGTAGATTGCTTCATTAAATGATCCTAAAAAAAGTAAAAAAAACTGATCTCTAGACATTTTTATTTCATCAGACACGAGGCAGTTAGATAAATGTGTAAAAGGGACTCAACCCTTATCTAAATTCAATCAAATATACCGTTTATTACCAGAGTATAAAGAGTCCGTGTGGTCAAGCCAGCTGTTTTCTTATAGTACATAACTACATACCTACATTAAAAAGTGAAATAAGTGAAAAGCATCTGAATAAACTGAATACGATAATTGGAACCTCTTTGACTCTGGACATGAATAGGATTATGTAATTTATTACACCTTGCATAAATTATTGTTTCGTAATAGCTGTACAAATTTAAAAAAATATATATTCGATAGTGTTTTTAATAAGTGAAACCTTGTAACAAAAACACATAATATTTATATCGTTCTATCAATCGACATTCTCAATCATTCAGACAATTTATAAAAAAATATTTTTTGGACTATTACCACAAAAAAGACACGACAATAGTTCTGTACGATTTCTATAAATCGTACAATACGTGCAGCTTCCGCGGGGTCAGCAATTTTACGCGAATGCATGACATCACGCAGTACACATAACGCCGCCATTCCATCAACTTCATTTTATCGTATTTTTGTAAAACTATTTTGTGTGCTCCAATAAACCAAGTACAAGAAACAACTATTTCAAATTCCTTTATCTCACTTAACAATTAAAGAGTAGGGGTACGCACCCTACAAGTTCTAAATTGGTTTAAGTTCCATTATATTACGACAAGTGATTTCGGTTACAATATTAGGTATGTTGGTACAGGTGTCCCTAATTTTACAATGATCGGAGTGCAAACAGTCGTTTTAACTAGTTGTTTAATTATCAGACTATGTTATAATAAGGAAGAAACTTTTTTTATATGTTATGGAAGTGGCAAACAAGCGTGCAGTTCACATTGATGTTAAGTGATGACTGCAGCCTATAGACACTTACACAATGACCGAGGTCAAAATTAATAATAATAAAATAATAAAATAAAATACGCTTACACTCACAGCCCCACAGTAGGTATAAACCTGTGTCGTGGGTGCCGTTGTACACAGACAACACATACACAAACACCCAGACCCGAAACAAATATCTGTAGGCCATACAAATATTTGTCCCGGTGCGGGGATCGAACCCGCGACCCTTCGAATCAAACGATGGTTTCACACCGCTGGACTAACCGAGTCGTCATCAAAATGCAGATGCGTTACCACTCCTGAGGCCTGAGGTGTTATGCCTCAATACATTACCACCTGACCGGAACAAGATAGTGCTGGACACTGCCATTTAGCGGCAAGTATATTAGGTAATGCGGTGGTGCCTTCGCCCGAGTGCTCCGCTTACTCGTAAACTTCGTTATTAACACTGTTAAGAATCAATAAGTTAACTATACACAGAAATCTGACCCCGACCTCCATTTCTGAAATATGTCATTGTTCCGTCTATGTGAAAAGAATACATGGACAATATAATTGAATGAATAACTTTCTCTATTGTTATAAAGACCCAAATTTTAATACAACAAACGAAATTGCTTCGGTAATTCGTGAACGCTTTTTTGTTCAACACATTACGACTGTATCGAGTAATAATTTATCTATTTACATAGTGTTGTTTTTTTAATAATAATAAATTATAATAAATTATAAATCGTTCTTTATGAAATGCAACATTATTCTTACAAGAATAACGTGAAATTTCATCTAAATCGTTCTATATGAAATGTCACATTATTCTTGTAAAGAGGCGATTTATACAAAAAATATAGTTTTAAATAAATCTTTCAGTAATGCACTTTTAATGATGATTACTATTAAATTATCAACATTATTCCTCAATATAATTTAACGCAAGTTCCCCATTACGTACTTTGTAAACTCAGATAACACTACGATATGTTAATTATTCAGTTTCTTTAATTAATGTTCGTTTGTTGTTTCAAGTTGTTCGAATATTTAATTCTACGTTATCTTGGTAAACATTTTGCAATAGACACAGGTATGCATAGTTTGTCAAACAAAAAAATATTGGTGGTAGAGCTCCAGTGATGGAGCTCGCGGACGTAGCCCCGCATTACATAATATACTTGCCGTTAAATGGTAGTGTTCAGCACTATCGTGTTCCGGTTAGGTGGTAATGTACGGCCCTGTAATTTCCGGCACAGAGGCATAACACCTTAGGCCTCAGGAGTAGTAATGCATCTGCATTTTGACCTTGGTCTTTGTGTCTATAGGCTGCAGTCATCACTTATTAGTATGTAAATTAATAGGCTTGGTAAGTTAGTTTAGATAATATAGTAAGTTAGTTTAGGTACTAAGTACTACATACACAATAGTGTAGGTAGGTAAAGTTTTGAAATCCGACGTTACATATATAACATACATTATTATGTTTTCCAACGTTTTCTTAACGCGCGTAGAAAAGTTATCGTTGTTATGTCACTAATTAAATTGCTGTGTTACAATAATATTCAAAACCAGATAGCCCCCCCTATAATTTTTTTACATTTGAAGGGCAATTTGGCTTTGTTTAGTTTTTGTTTGCCTCATGCATTTTTAATGACCGAGAAATGAAGGGCCTCCTTTATATTTATGGTCACACGTATTAAAAACATGAGTAAGATTGCAAGAAATAAGCGATCAAATAAATGAGCCTCCCATTGATATTTGGTTAATACACATGTAAAAATAATTAAATTGACCTTTTAAATACGAAGTTACTATTCAATAACTACGTTATCATAATTTGTGAAACAAATACTACTTATTTAGTTGTTTCTTAAATGTGAAATCAATAAATAATCATCCCTTCATCAAAGTCTATCTGTACAACGCGTAACGAGAATAACATACACCCTCAAACACCCTAATCAGAAAATTGAGTTAAAATCTTATTACATGAACTGAAATTACGTGAATATTAAATATTTTTTATTTAAGAAATAAGTTGTTCTCAATTTGTACTAACAGTATGCACATCCTACTCTACCTACGGCCGCACATAAAACACAAACCTACACACACACACACACATTTGTGTCCTTGAAAATAATCTAGACTACAGTCACATTTTCCATATCCTCCAGGCAGTAAACGAATTGAACGTCATATTTTAGTTTATGATGCAGCAGTAGAGTGATAAGTTGATAGTAAGCCTTAGAATCTTTTACATTATTGTTGTTATAATTCATAAGAATTTATCAAATCTGACTGTCTGTTAATGCTTCAGAAAGGAATCCTTTCAAATGAACGATTTGTGCAGCTTGATAATATTTTGATGGAATATTATATACTAATCTGAAATACCAGGACATCATAAGGCGGAAGCGGGCGGAGTTCGAGCGAACGTCGCGGGAAATTGAAGCGGAGGTGAAGAGGGCAGAGTTGAAGGAAGCCGGAGAAGAGTCGACTACACCAGTGAGCGGCACTCCTGAGAGACCTAAACGTTCTCGTATGTAGTATTATTTGAAATGCTTGAAGTATTAGATAATGACATATTTTTTTGCAACTTTAACACTTCTGATTATTATGACGTTTTTTAATTTAATAATAATAAGTAAATAATGGATTGTACACCATTATTATAATATTAGGTATTTGTTTTTTTTTTTTAAACAAGTATTTTTAATACAGGTACGTCGGTGACACCACCACCCACCGTAGAAAGTGACACACCGGAAAAGAAGCCAGAACGACGTCTCTCAAAAGACAGAAAAGTTAATTCCAAGGCTATCGACAAGGTCGATGGAAACAGAAAATTAGATACAATTCCTGAAGAGAAACTAAAAAAAGTCGAAAAATGGGAGCGTACACCGAGTCCTCCTAGCAAAACTAACAGCAAAGACAATACCATCTCAAGTTCAAGCGACTCGGAAGACGATTCGTCCTCCAGTTCTAAATCTTCAGATAGCGAAGTAAAAATAGAAGCAAATCGATTAAAAAAACGCAAACGAAAAGATTCAAGCGCCAGCGACTCTCCAAAAAAATCAAAGAAATCAAAAAAAGAAAAATCAGAGAGACGCGACAGAAATTCCTATTCCAAAACTAAGCACAATGATCACGACAAAATAGACAACTCAAAATCAAAAAGGAGAGACGAATATTACGATCGTCATAAATCGTCAAAGAGTAAAGATTACGAAAAGTCGCATAAAGAGAAATACAGAGATGATTCAGACAATGATAGACCAAGGAAACGGACCAAGCGATCACGTTCGACGAGTTACGAATCGCGTTCGGGTCGGCGAAAACACTCTAGAGATCGTTCTGAGGAGAAATCACGTAGGCGGGATAAAAGGTCGTATGATAGGGATAGTTCTAAGCGGGACAGATCGTACGACAGATCGGGGCGGGATTACGACAAGTACGATAGGTATGAGCGGTCTAGGGACCACGACCGGCGGCGTTCGCGTAGCACCAGCCATTCCAGACATCGCCGGTGAACATCAGGTTACATGTCCGACAGGTTGTATTATTGTCTTGTTTATTGTGTGATCACGTTAGTTCCCATTTCTTTAATGTTGTTTCGATTAGTTCAATTTGTACATTTGTTAAAAAATCTCCTCAGAACTTGTAAATTTGTTAAACAGTAAACCATTGGCATTGTCGGTGATCGTCTATCCGTCTTAGATTCTACTTAGTCAGTAGACGCGTGCTATTACTGCTATTTTATCAATTCATAAAGATAAAACTCATAGCTAAATTGATCAAATAGGTACCTACAGTATAAAATTATTGTCTTCAGAAATAAATATAGTAAGGGCAAATCAGTAAAATAGTGATAAATGTAGGTAAAGTTTTTATACCTAGGTAATAATCAAATATTAATGTTTATTCAGAAAGTTCAATGACATGCCTAAACCGCTGCCGTTTGTGGAGAAATGACCTAAACCATAGTTTAAGAAGTTTACAAGTTCTTTTGATCTCGCGATTATATCTATTCAAGATGTCAGAAAAGTTGTTTAAAACATTCTATATAATATAGATGAATGTGATTTCTTAATTAATACTCACTCATATTGCCTTCTGTGATCTTTTTCAGTTTCATTGTTTTAAAGTCGACATTTCTGACACCTAAATGTATTTAAATCTGTGATATATTTTTTTTTTTTCTCTTCCAGGTTGGAGCAGTTGTGTAGTGCTTGCTTCAGTCAGATGTAAATATTCCTGTAATTGTGTATAATATTGTATTTGCATTAGTATGCATTGCATTACACGATTAAATTTTACTACCGTGAAGATTGTTTCATTTTTTCATCTCATTTTATAAAATTAGTAAATAGTAATAGTAAATTAGGAATATAACATCGTGCCTCAGTAGTCTAGTGGTGGCTAGTACCTTCCGCTGGGGACCTGGGTTTTAATATTCCCAATGCGTATCCCTTTTCCGTTGACTTTTGACGACGACGACGAAACTGCCTCAATAGCCTAGTGGTAGCAGGCCAATACTACTACGCTGGGTTCGATTCCCGGGTAGGGGGCTATCAGAGATAGTGATGTAAAGTCCTTTATATCTGATTCTATTGGGATATTTCCATTTTCTTTTCCCAGTTACCTCGAAGTTAGGTAATGTATCAACTGTATCAATCGTACGGCGCGGCCCCAATATGTGCGTGGCCCTTAATTTTACTTTGACCTTTTTTTTGCTCGTGCGTCACGCTAGTGGGCCTCCAAATGCCAAATGCCGCTCCGGGCTCCTTAGTCCGCCACAGCAACTTTGACGCCTGATTATTGTGAAGATAGGCTGCAGAAATTTCTTAGTCAGAGTTATAAGTAGGCGCTTAGTACCATATTACCTAATCTATAATTTAAGATTAAGTTGATTCTTCGTTACTTCACAAATCCCGTGTAGGTATTTTAATTAGTAGGTACAATGCGCGGCATATAGTTGACCTGCTTTGTTTTCCATTTAATTAAATTTCATTATCACATTCACAATTCATAGAAATATATAAATTTAAATACGACGAAATCACTTTACCTATTGGATTTTCATTATTTAAACCTGTCCAACAGTTTTCTTCATAATTTTTGTGGACCGCCATTTTGGTTCACTTTACTTGCCGCGACAATTTACACAGAAATAGGTAGGTACTTGGTGGTCGAATGTATTTCGACGTAATACAATTATTTATTTACATATTAGTTTTACTTAGCATAGGTGCCAGGTGCATGTTTTTTTATGTAATGGAAGTGGCAAACAAGCATGCAGTTCACATTGATGTTAAGTGATGACTGCAGCCTATAGACACCTATACAAAGACCAAGGTCTAAATGCAGATGCGTTACCACTCCTGAGGTCTAAGGTGTTATGCCTCTGTGCCGGAAATTACAGGGCCGTACATTACCACCTGACACACACGTAGTGCTGAACACTACGATTTAGCGGCAAGCATATTATTATTAAGTAATGCGGTTGTGCCTACGCCCGTGAGTTCCGTCACTGGAGCTATACCACCAGTGAAAAATAGTGCACAGGTGCCAGCAGGGTTTGTCCAACCGCACTCGTGCCGGTCTGGTTTTAGGGCCAACAGTGAATATGTGTTCAAATCATAGAGGCAAAACAACTTGATTCTCAGGCTCAGGGATAGCGACACAGTATCTTGGCCGGTTTTAGTGATTCAAGGGTGACCAACGTATTACATAATTTACCACTGATCACAATAGCTGTGGAGACTCCGCAGACAAATCAGGGTTAAGAGAGGATTGCCTCGTAGGCCCTAACCATCACTCACTACTACGTTAGTATGGGAGCCCATGATGCTATTTTTGTATCTAATAGCGCGTCTGATTCAGATATGGGAAATACCTTGCACCCTGTTGGTTACCTCCCACTAAATCTAAAGTTTGAGGATTTAAGTAAACCCAATCAAAGCTCCCATCCAATATTCTGACGATTTGGATGCGAGGCAAGCTTGTGGCGGAAGTCCTAAGGGTTCGCCCTTTATGGAAATCTTAGATTTGGTGGAGGTACCAAGCTGGGTGCAAGGTATCATATCCTGTATCTTAATTCAAACATCCCCTCTTGGGCCTACTACTACGAGAATGACCTTTTTTTTTTCAGAACCAAGAGGGCGCACAAATTTGTTTTCAAAACATGAAGTGGGTGTCAATTTCGAGGTTTTTTGGGGTGATTACGAAAATGATAAGCTTTTTTTTATAATGGCATCGCTATTACGCATATTGCCAGTGCCAGGTAAAACGATATTTCGTATGTATTTAAGCAGCGTAAAAGTAAGTATCACATAGTCAGTCAATTATTAATTAAGTATGTCAGTCAAGTGAGTTATAGTCAAGTTATTCGAGTAAAGCGATGACTACTTTACCAGAACATTTACAATGAAGTTTTGGAGGCAACCTGAAAGGCCGTGTTTAGCGGTGGGACGAGTCGCAATTTTATCGACCCGGGCGACCCGAATTAATATAGACGCTAGCCCGGGTTGCATCTCGGGTTGATTCGGGTTGAAATATAAATAAAAAGTACCTAGTATGAGAAATTACTTGCTTTGCAATGCCTTAATTGTTTGAGCTAAGTTCACAGTAGTTGACATGTCAACAATGAACCTTCGTAACCATACCTGTACAGAAAAGCTGAACGATACTCTGGTTTTGTAGAAATCTATAGGCTGCAATCATCACATGACATCCAATTTTCAATCATCAAAAAAATCAAAACATGACATTGTAAGAGCGCGCTAAATTCGTATTGTGTTAATGTACTTACATCAAACATTATAACGCGTTACCTCTTACTGGCTCTTACTCTATGACGTAGTGTGAGTGAAAGATAAAATATAGGAAGGTATACCAACTTCAACACCGCGTCCTTTTTTCTTATTGAATGTCCAATGTCCATTAGGAAGATGACGATGATTAGATAGTTCCATAAGAAATAATTAATATGATAAGATGAGTCCAGTGAAGTGATGGGGATTTTACTAGAAACTTTTTATGGAGTTTTGAAAACAACACGACAAGTCACATTTTACTACAATAAATCACTTTCCTACACTCTTATCCGTGGTCGAACGCTTTACGAAATAAAACTAATAAAAGCCCGCCAAAACACCCAAGCAAAGTAAGACTAGAACGCTCACGCGCATGCGCGCTCCGTTTAAGGATGGCGATAATTAATCGGCAGATGAATCTTTCGGACCAAAAAATCGATTATTTAAATCGATCCACAGCACAGAATCAGAGAAAATAAGACAGGAAGCCAGATAATGACAGATACCTTATTTTTGGCTCATTTCTTATCCTTGGTTGAGTTCTTAGTATTACATAATACAAATCGAATATAAATTGATTAAGTGGAAAAATATAAATGTAAATTATAATAAAATAATAATCGATTCAAAGATCGATCTTTTTCAGAAAGAATTGCCATCCCTAGCTGCGCTCCACGTCATTAGCACGCATGCGCACTGGACTCTATTAGCACGCATGCGCACTGCGACTCTATTATAGCGCATGCGCTTTCAAGGTTCCCGCCAAAAAACTCTAATTTAATTCACTTAGATTAGATGGCACGCAATAATGACCACTAGACTTCACTAGAGCATTGATATACCTGAGGATGTTTGCCTTGATGTTAACATATGGGTTTTAAAGCTTTATTTTTAGGGTTTCGTAGTGAGATAATAAATTCAGAATTTAGGTAATACATGTTATTAAATATTTATTACTAAAATAGTAATATGTACAGTGTATGCTTAATTCTGAATGAATTAATCATTTCAAAATTGAAATACCTATTACTCTTCTACTTCGACATGTCATGTTAGCCATAATGTATGTGATGACGTGTATGATGATGTGTAACAAATTTTTAATTTATACCTTTTTGGTTAGGTGTTCCAAAAAAAAATCTTAATCTCAAGAAACATTTTTCTCATATCCATCATAACGTCGAGTAGCGGACAGACAAGCAGAGCGCATGCGCAACCCGTCAAACCGTATACATTATATACATTCATTTGCTGCCCGACTTCTGTCTCATTCAATCACCTACTGAAATAATTTGCCTTTCTCATTTACACACTATATAACGCAACCCGTCACGCCGTCAACCCGTAAACCTTCTCTCTCGTTCTATTACCTAATGAAACAATTAACCTTTCTCATTCGCACAACCCGTACGTACGATACGGGTAGGCATCTCGGTTATCGCACGCCGCGCGGCGAGTACGCGGCTACGCGGGCTACGCAGCCCGAAAGCAAGGTACCTAATTGTTCTGCGGCGGCGACGACGAAAGCGTGACCCGCGCGTGAGACTGATAGCCTGATGGCGCCACGGGTCAACCCGTTACAGCGCAAATAGAACCCGAATTTTCGGGTTGGCTGACATGCTCGGTTCGTGCGGGCAATTTAGCTCGAGTCACCCATCGCTAGCCGTGTTCTCGCACTATTATTCTATTTCACTATACACGGGCACTGTAATAAACCTATATCAAACAAAATGCCACCAACTTTATTCAATATAACTTAAAAATACACCAAGAAAATGAAATAAAATAAGAGCACCATACGTCTCTTTCAAGGTTCCCGCCAAAACTCCCAAGCTTTATTTATCAAATCAGAAGTTTGCGGGCCCCATCCACTTGTGACTTCTACTGTTTTTACTGTTCTGTCAAACTGTTCAAACTATGGGACACAGCTAGTGTTGAATAAATGCAAACATGATCCATCCATGATATAAGCATGTATTTATAATTCTTAAAATTACTATTCAATATTTTACAATATTATTACTATTGACAAAAAAAATAAACAGCATCAGGAATCACAAATTACAGAATAAATTTATTTGCCATAGAATAGAACAAGTTAAATTGAAGTTAATCAATAAATAGCTATAACAACATGCATAATGACTAAGTCGGTTTAAATTAAATACCTACAGTGTAAATATTATTCTCGACTTGTACATAACTCTTGTTTCATAGTGCATAGGCATAACATTATAAGAAAGAAAAAATTAAAACAGTAAACTGTGAGCAACAATAATAAGAATGAAAGAATCTTCTCTATAGAGTAAAATAAAAATTTGAGCAACATATTTGGAAGTATGAATTAGATTTTTTACATAAATGCAATTTTATAATTGTAAAATATTCATAACTTTCCTAAAGTGCTCACATTTATACTTTGGTCATTATTATGATAATTTAAAATAATAGGGTAATGCCCCCACATTCAATAAGGTATCAATCAATTCATCACATAATGGCAACATTTGTTAAAAGTAATTTCCGGCACATAACACCTTAGGCCTCAGGAGTGGTAATGCATCTGCATTTTGACCTTGGTCTTTGTGTGGGTGTCTATAAGCTGCAGTCATCACTTAACATCAATGTGAACTGCATACTTGTTTGCCACTTCCATTACATTAAAAAAAAATCAATAACTTAACTTAATCCCTCAGGCCACCAGAAAAATAAGACAATTGATTTCTTATTGTTCTCGGTGTCCAATTGGGATCGGGTCCATTGCTGCTTCAGGTATAATAAATATATAATGTCATGAAGTGGCAATCAAACATACAATTAACATTAATGGTATATTGTAACCTAGAAATATCTACATAAAAACCAGATTTCTGGACTACCAAAAATTCAAATACAAAATTAGCCAAATCGGTCTAGTTGTTCTCGAGTTATAGCACAACAGACAGACAAACAACAATTGATTTTTATGTCTAGTTGTTCTCGAGTTATAGCACAACAGACAGACAAACAACAATTGATTTTTATAAGTTAATTTGTCACAGAAAATATAAACCACTCTTTTACAAAAAATTGCATTGCCATGAAAATAGTTTGATACCACAATTGAAAATTATGTACTTACAGAACAAACAAGACTTTTTTCATCAAAATACACGTTTTGATATTCCTAAACTTTCTCTTATCATATTAACCTGTCAAGGCACAAGAAAAATATGACAATTGATTTTCAATTATTCCATAGCCAGTGGCGGCTCACATTCCATGACAGGTTAATCATTGTTTATACAGCTAACATTTTACTTTATAAAATTTATATAGGTATGACATAGAGATAAATGTCTTCAAAATAGAGGTCACAATTCTGAACTGCTTTGTAGACAAACTATGAACATCTTGACTACACTTAGGCCTACAATTGAGTACAGGACACATACTACAGTTATGTACCAAATCGTTGATCACATTTATTGTATTTATACAAAGCACCTACATAATGATCAACATTTATATTATGGTCTGTACATAGTTGTATAAATTCTGTTAGTCTTATTTGCCATGGCAATAAACCATATGTACAACATAGAGATCCAGTATACAATACTAAATCGGGATCAGGCATGAAGGGGTAGACATGCATCAGTGTTTTGTTTAATTCTTGTGCTGTATATTCTTCAGCGCTCCGTTCACATGATAATTCCTCAAGTGCTATACTTTTGATACATTGTGCTATTTTTGGACGACCATCATTATATGTAAAAATATTTACCACAACAGTATTAGCTTGAGTTCCGTTTGTATATCCATTAAGATCTGGTTTGTTAGCCCATTTTATGCACCCGGGCACACCTTTTTTGTTCCTTTCTATTTCATAAAAGAGTTTTTCTTCATTTTCCTTTAAATCGCCTGAAAAACAAAATGCATTCAGTTTATTGCACAATGTAGGGAATTGTGTCATAGGAAAATAGTTTGTGGTTTATGCATTTACCTGTGATATCGTGGAAGCTGACGTAAGGTATTCCAGAGATAAGGCTCCAAATTACCACTTTAGCCAAGTCGCTCATAGCGTGTTCAGTGTCCACTAACATCACTAAATGCTTCAGTCTCTTCTCCATTCTTGGCACATGATCTAATATCTTCATTATGTCTGTCTTCGTCACCTCATTCGCTGGTGAAACAAACTTTTTAACACATAATCGACGATAAACATTTCGAACAGTTACAAGTAAGTTCACAACCAAGTGTATGAGAATAAACAAAAACTGCCGAAGTAACCGTGACAGCATGTTCGCGGAAAAATTTAGCTATGTTTCATTTGACCATTTTACAACTGTTTATAAAATGAAATAAGCCGGCAAATCACACTGCCCTCATAATATAACGTGACCATAGTTCCGTCAGCAAATCAAATGCTTAAAGTGAATAGTGATGTGATGATCTTGTGATGTGATGTGTAATGTGTTGTAGTCTGTCATAAATTCATTTTCGTATTAGTTCGCGAACATAAACGTACTAGTTCTATAAAACGCTTATTAACAGTTCTTAATATGTAAATGTTCTCGGTTTCGGTCCTTTCGATGAGCTTAGTGAAGTAAGCTACCTGGGGGCCGACCGCCTGAAATACTTTCATTTAGGACGTTATATTGTCCGTTTCGTAACGCCTATTAAATTAAAACATTTTGCTCTTAAGTATATACCTGCGGACGAAAACACTTCCAAGAAAAAGTTCATCATTTCAGCCAAAAGATGTCCACAGCTGAACACAGGCCTCCCCCAAAGAATACCACAACGAACGGTCCTGGGCCGCCCTCATCCAGCGATTGCCCGCGACCTTTACCAGGTCGTCAGTCCACCTCGTGGGAGGCATGCCTACGCTTCGTCTTCCGGTACGTGGTCGCCACTCCAGAACTCTTCTGCCCCAACGGCCGTCAGTTCTGCGAGCTATGTGCCCTGCCCACTGCCACTTGAGTTTCGCTATTCGATGGGCTATGTCGGTGACTTTGGTTCTCATGCGGATCTCCTCGTTTCTGATTCGATCTCGCAGTGAACCTCCGAGCATAGCCCGCTCCATTGCTCTCTGAGTGACCTTGAGCCTTCTTATGAGGCCCATAGTGAGCGACCACGTTTCAGTTCCGTATGTCATCACTGGCAACACACACTGGTCAAAGACTTTCTTCTTCAGACACTGCGGTAAATTGGACGAGAAGAAATAACGCAGCTTCCCGAACGCTGCCCATCCGAGTAAAAAGTCAGGTGATACGAAACTGATAAGATGTTGTCATAATCGAAAGCTAAGCGAAAGCATTTGAGTTGATGAGGCCCCTTGGTGATAGAATCGTGAATGTGTTTGCATGAAGAATATGTATATAGGCTTGAATAGCATTTATCTCAATTATCTCTGCCTTGGAAATACAGGGCGAAATTATATTAGTTCGTTCAAATATTATTCATTATTCGAATACTAAGTAGTTTAATAGACAGAATTACAGCAGCTGCTTAGTGCTTACTAACATTTACAGGTACACCTACCTACTAGTAACTCACAGAATTTATTTTATTTAGGTGTTCAAGGTAACTAAAGTATCTAATTTGATATGGATTAATACTGTATGGGACTAAATAGATTTCCAATAACTCGCGTCGAAAAGTTACCAATTTCTATGAAAATATAATGGGTATAGATAGTAAAAACATTATAAAAAGTTAAAAAATAAAATATTTTTAGAAGATGTATATGTACCATCGCGGACTTTTTTGTAGAGACCAGAGAGATACCGCGGACACTCCGCCAAAATTCCATACTAACGCTTATTTTGATTTCTATTACACAGACATCAATCAGTGACGTGTATTTACACGCGCACCTGTGTGCGTAGCACGTACATAATACCAACCGTCGCCCATAAGAGGGGAAAGGGTTGAGTGATGCGGGCAAATCGGGCGGGACGTCGAAGTGTCCATTCTATACGTAGTATTATTATATATTCTCTGCCAGAGATAAAACATTCCTCACTACATTGTTTTGTTATATCTAAAAACGTTTAGACACCTCCAACATGTATCGTTATATTCTAACCAATTTATACAAAACTTAAACAAATGTCTTTGACTTTATCGTATATATTACTTTACTCTCTGTCTTATCGCGAACAGACATATGGACGTGGCGCGGCGGCGGGCAACTTTTTTTATAGATATGGATGTAGAAAGCTAATCGAATGCGTTCTTATTCACGTATGTTCGTACAATTTGGGTCTAAGGCAATATAGAAAGCAAAGTTCTGTCTTTATAGCAGAGCCGTCTAATTAAGCTGAAGGCAGCGAACGACAGAAATCGTACAGTCGAATCCTTTCGACGCATTTCTTTCCATGATTATGTTGTTCATTTGAAATATCAGTTTCTTTAATGATTGTATTTATAAAGGTAATTTAACAATCAAGTTACTGTCGACTTACTTTACAAAATCAAGATAGGTAGGTGGTAGGAAATTTCGTCATAAGTTCTGGAGTGTGAAATGTGATCCACAACAGGATCATGTTTGAAACTGGAGAGATTAAAACATATCATGCACGTTATTGTAATATGTTACCTGCACCATTCTACTAAAATTTGAGCTTTACGCTTATTTACGGAGACTGAATATGAATTGAATGATATTATTTTGAAGCCGCTCAAGTTCGTTAAGTTGCTCTTGGAATTAATCTAAATATGTTTCCTTTCTTATTCTTGCTTATATCAACACAATGAAGAACTAAAAAGAACAAAGAACTAGCCGTTTTGTGTGAACGTAAAGTTATCGGACTACTCAGACTAGGCACAACACTTTAACCACACTGTCTAAATTTTTTTTTGACAACCAATCACAAGCTTCGATGTGTAATGTATTGCTACCAACATTGCAAAAACGTGCATTGAAAACATCAATGGTCACAGGTTACAGTTTCTCTTTTGACTATTCCTTAATTATTCGGTAACATGAATTTATAAAATTAATTGATGCTGCAGTTACAAACTCAAATCAACTTATCAATTCATAATGTTCACAATAACATGTCTAAAGTAAAAATTGGAAACTCTGGATTTCTGAACTGATATAACACCGAGATCCGTTTCCGTTCAGCCATCATTGTTTCTTTTGGTTGTCAGATTTGGCTGATAGGTTAGTAAATTTTAAATTAATTATGTTAGACTATTACGAGTAATATAAACGTTAAATTTATTGTTTATTTAGTTGGTGGAATAATTCAAATTGTATTGTTTAATAATCTATAAATAAAAAAAGTGGAAAGTGAAAGAAATATAATTATTAAGTCTTAACTCGTTGGACCACGCCGTCATCACTTAATGTTTCTTTCAGAAACCTCACAATGCAGTTGCACATCAGAGGACAGTCGACGCACGTCCTAGACGTGAATGGAGAAGAATCCATCGGTCAGATCAAGGTATATAAATAATTATTTATACTTAAATATAATTTAGACCATCTAATTTGGTTACTATAACCTCCCCACTGACAGATTTAGTAGGTCTATTTTCTTGAGATTCATTAATTGCATGTAACTATGTTGTTTTCAATCGTCATCGTTGAATTTTGAATCTATTGATACTACTATTTTTGTGAATATATTTCCCTTAAGTATATAAAATAATAGGTAGGACTGTAAGTAATGTAGTACTTACATAGATTCAAAACTCACTTATTGATTTACACTCCGTATGTAAATAATGTTCATTCACGTTTTGGCTGTGGTAACTTCAACTTTGGCTCTTCGTGAAGGAACGAATAGAGAACATGGGTTTGTAATTTAAAAAAAGGTTGAAAATAGGTATTTTATTATTAATATGGACCTCAATTTGATAACTCAGGTTATCTAAACACACAAATCAGCTGGCAGGTCAGCTCACAATCCCGGAAACCATATGTCAATTTAAAATCAGGCGAGATATCTTCGACGATTACAAGTCCTTAAATCATACAGGCACAAAGAAAAGCTAACTCCAATGGGTGTTGCGCCTTAAGTGACAAAACACACCCAACACATCTGTATATAGTCTGTAGACTGATTGCAATATGATACCGAAAAAAAAGAAAAAGAAATGGAACTGAAGATTGAGTATTATTTCAATCATTTCAATGTCCTTGCCCAAGTCCATTAAACAGTTCTACATATCAAGGCAAATAATGTGCCTTTATTCTCATAGTCAGTCTTATTCCAATACTAATCGGTAATTAATTTGTAGGAGCGCCTCTGTGCCCTTGCCGATGTCACTGATGATGTGACTCTCTCACTTTGCGGTGCTCCTCTTGAAGATGTCACCCTTGTGTCTGAGCTGTCATCAAATGAACTCGACTTGACTGTGCCCCTACTTGGTGGTAAAGTGCACGGATCCTTGGCTCGTGCTGGTAAGTCTTCATTTATTTTCTATGTGTTGTATGTCATAATTTTTATTATTTATGTAAGGAATGTGGCAATCAAGCCTGAAGCTCACATTGACGTTAAGCGATGACTGCAGCCTATAGACAAACAAAAACCAGAGGTCAAAATGCAGATGCATTGCCACTCCTAAAGATCTAAGTTGTTATGTATCTGTGATAGTTATTATGGGGCCAGTTTATAAAGATATCATATGAAACAAACATTCCTGTTAAGTTCTCTGATGGTAACTTCATGTTTGACAGTTTGTAATACCCGAAGGTTGAAACATACATGCAAACATTCACTATAAGTTTACAGTTACTCTGTATGCTATTAAAAAGGCAGTGAGCCAATTGACATGTTATCTCCGGGTACATACCTATACTTCAATGGTGAACTGCCAAAAAAATCGAAAATTCCCTGTAACACTTGGAGTAAACCCTGGATCTGAGTGTAGCAATAAGCACCCAAATATCTTGCAGTATATTCAGAATGTTGTCAAAATAGTCATTATTCCATACCTGCATAATCAGTACCGTCCTTGAAATCTTTTTTTTTATTTTTGATAGGTAAAGTAAAAGGTCAGACACCAAAGGTGGAGAAACAGCAAAAGAAGAAGAAGAAGACTGGCCGTGCCAAGCGTAGGATCCAATACAACAGACGGTATTTAATTTATTACTTTAAGTAGTTAGAACTTCTTTAATTTTAATCAAGATTGTATTGGCGTCATAAATACCAGTTAAAAATACCAGTAAATATTCACTCTTAGACATGGCACGTGCCCCACTGTCGCCCTTAACGGTATTACGATCCCTCAGTCCGAAGATGTGCATTACTTAGGCATTTACTTGGACAGACGTCTTACGTGGAAGAAGCATCTATTCACAAAAAGGAAAGCCCTAAGTGTTCAACTTTGCAAACTCAACTGGCTCTTAGCACGAAAATCAAACCTCTCACTGAATAACAAACTTCTCTTATACAAAACTATCCTCTAACCGATATGGTCTTATGGAGCAGAATTATGGGGAACTGCAGCAAATTCTAACCTGGAAATCATAAAACAGTTCCAATCAAAAGTTCTCCGCATGATAACTGACGCTCCATGGTTTGTTTCCAACTCTCAATTACACCGAGATCTGAAGATACCAACAGTGAAAGAGGAAATTCTTAATAAATTAAAGTCGTACTCTCGTCGCTTGGAGAAACATCCCAACGAACATGCTTACAGATTAATGAAGCCCATTCGCGCCTTTAAAAGGAGAGGTCCCCAGGACCTTCTCCCATCCTAAATAAGATCTTCCTGAAGATTCTACTTTGTATATGGATGCGCCACTGGGCGTGTGCCATGCATGTCTGTACTGAAATGTCTAACCATCAGCTAAATGCCCAAATGAGGCAGATTCAAGAAATAAAGGAGATAAAAAAAAAATAATAAATATCAGACATTTGCTTCCTGCATAATGTTTTTAACTGTTGTTTAAGAAACGAAACGGTTACATATACAAAATAATAAAGTAAATAAAAATAAAATATGCTTACACTCACAGCCCCACATTAGGTATAAACCTGTGTCGTGGGTGCCGTTGTACACATACAACTCATACACAAACACCCAGCCCGGAAACAAATATCTGTAGGCCATACAAATATTTGTCCGTGTGCAGGGATCGAACCCGCGACCCTTCGAATCAAGCGGTCGTTTCACACCGCTCGACCAACCTGTGTCAACTATACCTTATCTGAGACGCAAACAATATTAAACTAATTGAAATTTTGAATAAGATTTAAATTTTGAATAAAATTTAAATTTTATTGCACAAGAAATCATTTTTATATTATTATGTTCCACATAGGTGTATACATAATTTGTTTTTTGTTTTTACAGGTTTGTCAATGTTGTGCAGACCTTCGGTCGTCGCCGTGGCCCGAACTCTAACTCTTAGATTTTTTGTAAATAATATGCGAATATAACATCTAATTTGCACCAAACATTGTCTTTTATTTTCATTCCTATATATACTCGGGAGGAAGTGTGAAGCAATATGGATATTTTTAGGGTTTCGTACCCAAACGCAAATAGTTGTTTTCTTTAGTCCATCCAATATATCTGTCCGATGTTCAGTGTACAGCTCGCAATACCACAAAATATGGTCTCGTTTCTGGAGACCGACCACAAAAGTACATGGCATCTTCCACTAGCTTCATCGCGTGGAGACGACTCCGGAAACATCCATATCCACATAGGTGAAGAATTTCGGAAACCATTTTTTTTATGTCATTAATTTGACAGACAAGCAGACCGGCCACCTGATGGAAAGTGGTCACCGTCGCCTATGAACATTTGCAACACCAGGGGAGTTGCCAACGCGCTGTCAGCCCTGAAGGACTCTTTTGGCGCCATTTTTGAAGAACCCCATATTGTAGCACCGAGGGAACACCTCAGAGGGAAGTTCGTTTCACAATTTGCATATTCGTGCAATAGGCGCTCAGCAACGTCCGGAATGAAACTAAATAGTTCCCGTCTGTCCGCACTCTGCTGGATGTACATAGATGGTAAGTAAAACTAGCCTATAAGCATCTAAAAGAAACCAGAGATTTCAATGTAGAAGCGTTGCCACTACTGAGGGCTAAGGTATTGTGCCTCTGTGCCGGAAATTCCAGGGCCGTACATTACCACCTGACCAGAACACGATAGTGCTGAACACTACCATTTAGCGGCAAGTTGATTAGGTAATGCGGTGGTGCCTACGCCCGCGAGCTTCGTCACTCGAGCTCTACCACCAGTAAAAATAAAATTGTTACATATAATAATAATATGTGCACTTATAGTTGCCAGGTCGGTAAACCTTATAGCCGGACAGAGCAGCAAGTTTGGCCGATCATTTGGGTAAAAAGGCTAGACCAGGTGCCAGTAGCATTCGGCATATTTCGTATAAATGCGAAAGTTTGTACCTATGTTTGTTTGTTACTCCTTCACGCCACAACTGCAGAAACGATTTTCATGAAATTTGGCACAGACGTAGGTGGAGTAGACGTATGCCGGTCAGGAGGTAATGTACGGCCCAATAATTTCCGACACTGAGGCATAACACCTTAGGCCTCAGGAGTGGTAACGCATCTGCATTTTGACTTTGGTCTTTGTCTGGGTGTCTATAGGCTGCAGTCATCACTTAACATCAATGTGAACTGCATGCTTGTTTGCCACTTCCATTACCTATAAAAGTGGCTTTTACGGTTACGCGAAAAGCGACCTGCACGCGGGCGCAGCCACGGGCAACAGCTAGTTCATAAATAGTTTTTCGTGGTTTTGTGCTGCTCATGAACACATGTCTGTCAGCCTACCTTGTGTCATTTGGAAATTACAAATGCAGAATGAGTAGGTAGGATGGATACATTCTAGCATACATGCAAACACCCACGACTCGCCGGTTACGTTTTGGCCCATGTAACAAATGGGGTGAGCCTGTCGACACCTCGGGGCACATTGCCAAACTTCGAGGTACTGGGAAACTTCTATAAAAATGAAGAAATCCGAATAGAACGAGAGAAAACATTTTACACCATTATCTCTGATAGTCCTCAACCCGGGAATCGAACCCAACGTTAGTAGTAGTGGCCTGCTACCACTAGGCTACTGAGGCAGCTAACAGTTAACAGTGCAACTTGTCAGCTACGATTTTTTAAGCCACACACACAACTGAAAGGAAAGAAAATAAAACAACGAAGTAACAAAGGTATCATTAAGTATATTCAATACAAATAATTTACAACGAAGGATAAACATTGAAAAAACGTCACATCCTCGCAACAGCGTTACCTAGTTGTAGATACTTATTGTACTCGTGAATAAAAACATTCTTCAAGCACCTTACGTCCTTATGGCACTGTGGCATACACTCATATTCATCACAATATTTCAATACAAAAAATCATAGTCACCACCGATCTGGTTAACATAGCTACAATAAAATTAGGTCTGCCTATATCAACAATCTTGGTACCAGAATAATGACAGTTTATACTTACTTACAAATTTTATAAATAATCTTTATTTGAGAAATTAATGAGGTAGGAATTTTTAGGGTTCCTAAGTTGTTTTTAATAAACCAAAGACAACAAAATACTTAGTCTAACACAGAAAAAGAAGTTGATATTCATGGCGATAGGCTATAGTAGAAGTAAGTCAGTTAGTCCATCTGTATTTCGTATAGGTATCAGGTACCTACGTATAATATGTTTAATGTAGCTTTACTGCGGTACCTATCTTTTTTTTATCGGCCAAATTAGCTGTCCAATACTAAAATATTATTTAAGTAGGTATATTAAAAAATATCCGCTCGTTACAGGTAGGGCAGGTACCCTAAATATTTTTTTCTAATATCACTTTGTCGGCTTTGTGCCAAATTCCAAGTCTTTAGTACCAATCGCTTTTGCGCTAAACCGCGGACGAGCAGACAGGCAGACGAACATGACAAAACTTTATGGGTTCCTTGTTTACTACGGAACGCTAAAAAAGATATTATAGAAAAAAAAACAACTTAAAAAAGGCTTTTAGTACATTAATAATTAATATAGGTAATTGTATAGCTACATGTCATTTACATGTAGTTATATACAAGCCTAATACTAAAAGCCTAGACAAGACACTCCCATGGTACCATATGGTTCCAATTTTGAGAAGTCATTTAACTCTTTGCTGGATCTTCTGCTGACCTCACATTCTGCCAACTATCAGGTGGTGGTCGAGGCTCCTTTAGGATCCTCAGATCACTGCCTGGTACGTACGAAAACCCCCTTGTCGGTTCGGGCGCCTCTGCAGCCCTCTTCCACCCGGCAAGTGTGGCACTACAGGTCAGCAGATTGGGATGGACTGAGGGAGTTCCTATCGTCCTACCCATGGAGGCAGCTTTGTTTCTCGTCGGAAGATCCGAGCACGTGCGCTGAAGCTGTAACCGATGTGATACACCAGGGTATGGAATGTTTCATCCCGTACTCTGTGGTATCCATTGGTGGTCGGTATCAGCCCTGGTTCGATAAGTCTTGTGCTATGGCTTCTTACCATAAGTAGGAGACTTACAAAACCTGGACTGTGGCTCACGCTAGCAAGGATCCCAATGCCTCCGACCTGAAGAGAGTACTCAACGCTGCCTCGAGGTCCACGAAGCTGCGGATAGCCAAAGCAAAGTCCAAGCATGTCGGTAGAGTTGGCAAGAAACTAATGAGGCATCCTCCCGGGAGCCGTGCCTATTGGTCTCTTGCCAAAGCTATCGAAGGGAACTTTTGTCGGTCATCTTTCCCACCACTGCGAAAACTTGATGATAGCCTAGCCCACACGGCAAAAGAGAAAGCCGATCTTCTGGGCAGCCTCTTTGCCTCAAACTCGACTCTTGATGACATGGGTGTCACAGCGCCTACCATCCCGCGCTGTGAAAGCTCTATGCCTGACGTCAAATTCTCTCAGAAGAACGTCAGGCGAGCGCTTTTATCCCTTGACATCAAGAAGTCGAGTGAGCCGGACTCCGTCCCTGCAGTGGTGATGAAGATGTGCGCTCCCGAGCTCACCCCCGTTCTAACGCGCCTGTTCTCGCTTTCCTACGATCGTGGAAAGGTACCGTCTGCGTGGAAGACAGCCCTCGTGCAACCGATACCCAAAAAAGGGGATCGCAATGACCCGGCCAATTACAGGCCTATAGCAATAACCTCTCTACTCTGCAAAGTCATGGAGCGTGTGATCAACACACAACTGCTGCAGTATCTAGAGGATCACCAGTTGATCAGTGACCGCCAATATGGATTCCGTCACGGCAGATCTGCTGGTGATCTTCTAGTATATCTCACGCACCGTTGGTCTCACGCGTTGGACAAGAGTGGGGAGGCATTGGCTGTAAGCCTAGATATTGCTAAGGCCTTTGACCGGGTCTGGCACAGGGCACTTCTCGCGAAACTTCCATGCTATGGTCTTCCCGAGAGGCTATGCAACTGGACAGCCAGCTTTCTATCTGAGCGTTATATACAGGTCTTAGTTGACGGTCAGCGCTCAGATAGACTACCTATCAACGCTGGTGTACCGCAAGGCTCTGTGCTATCTCCCACGCTTTTTCTTCTGCATATCAATGAAATGTAGGAGCAAAACTCCAATTTTCATTGCTATGCCGATGATAGTACGGGAGATGCACACTACACTGGCCGTGCAAATGCCTCTCGGACACTTATCGAGGAAAGCAGGACTAGACTTGTGTCTGAAGTCGAGCACTCTCTGGAGCGGGTCTCGGACTGGGGTCGACTCAACTTAGTGCAGTTCAACCCCTCGAAGACACAAGTCTGCGCGTTCACCGCTAAAAAAACCCCATTCTTTGTAGCACCACAGTTCCAGGGCACTCCGCTCGCCGTTGGTAAGAGTATTGGTATCCTGGGTGTTGACATATCGAACGAAGTGCAATTTGGGAGTCACATTGAGTGTAAGACCAAGTTGGCATCCAAAAAGTTGGGGGTGCTTAACAAAGCGAGGCAGTATTTCACATCGGGGCAGCTACTACAGCTTTATAAGGCCCAAGTGCGGCCCCATCTGGAATTCTGCTCTCATTTTCTCTCTGCTCTTGGGCGGGAGCCCCCAAATATCAAGTTGGTCCACTCGACTCCCTACAAAGACGCGCCATTCGTATTGTTAACGACCCAGGACTTACTGACAGGCTCGAACATCTGAGCCTGCGCAGAGACGTTGGGAGTCTATGCGTTTTATACCGTCTCTACAATGGCGAGTGCTCTGTCGAACTGTTCGACATGGTGCCACCATCTCTTTTCCTACAGCGCACTACCCGCCGAAGAGAGAAGTTCCATCCTCACCAACTGGACACTTGGCAATGTTCAACGGTGCGGTTCTCACGTTCGTTTTTTCCCAGAACGTGTAAATTGTGGAATGAACTTCCCTCTGATGTTCCCTCGGTGCTACAATAAGGGGTTCTTCAAAAATGGCGTCAAAAGAGTCCTTCAGGGCTGGCAGTCCTTGGGGACTCCCCTGGTGTTGCAAATGTTCATAGGCGACGGTGACTACTTTCCATCAGGTGGCCCGTCTGCTTGTCTGTCAATCCTTTGACATAAAAAAAACACACTTTCAGACAGAAGTTAAGATGACAGATGGCGTGGAAATGACTCGCACAAATATCTGTCAAATCAATTTAAAAACGGAACAGGTTGTTTGTTTCTGGTGACGTCTTTACATTTTAACCTAATTATTAAGTCCAAAGTATTTGTATACTCTTTGTCCAAATCAATGAAAGAGGCGCCAATGACTATGATTTCTCATTAACAATACCTACTCTACAATAAGTCCACAGCCACAGTCGTATTTTATATTCTAAATATGATTACCTACGTCGACGGTATTTGGAACTTTTCTTGTTTAAGCATTAATATAGTCAATAATCAAATGTGTATAATGTTAAAAATCTATACCTACTTAGAGTACGTTAGGTTAAGCGAGGGATGAAGTTATTGCAGGAGATTCAGTGGGTATCATTTCCCAAATAGGTATGTAAAACATACATCGACCTTAATTTTGTGAAGAAATTACATATCTGAAATAATAACTAAGGTCATTCTCCATCTAAAGGTCATTGACCTTTTGATAAGAAGGCATAGTTCCTATAAAAAGTTGTTGCCAGATTTCATAGAATATGAATGTATATAATTGGTTACATGTAAAATGATATATCAAATTATTTTAGCCTATACAGATCATGTTCCTCAAACACCTAACATACAAGTACCTTATCGTGTAAGTATTAGGTATCACTTCATACATTAAGGCACGAACATTGATAATAATAACCTAGGATTAAAATAATAAAAATCACTTAGTTTGTACACTGACATAATCACTAGTTCTTAGAAGAATATAACTATAGTCTTACAATACGTACCACTGGAGATACAATCGTACATATTAATTTATAATATAATAATAGTCTATCCCCCTTATTCTTATACGTACATTAGATACGTTTTAGCTATAGAATGCTTTGTCTTTGTCAGTTGCATTGTCAAAAGCAGAGATTAGCAACACTTTAGCTAAAATACATTTATGAATAAGGGGGTTAGTATGTAGCACCACACAATGGCGAAGGCAAAGAGGTCATACGACGGAGAGCATTTTTAAAACAAGATTATAGCTAGTCATTTGACTACATTTCGGATTTTTATTTTTCGTTCTTACTTGATAGTGGAGGCATAAAATTACAATTAAATATTTTCCACTATTTAACGTAGCGATATAATTTGCTGAAAGAATTTCATATTCTCTAATAAAATATAGAACTGCCTTATCATAGGTACAATACGAATTGTACCTACATCGTAAAGTTACAATGTGAATTAACAAGTCAAAGATGGCGCTTAAGCAGATAATTTTTAATTTAAATTGCACCTGATTCGACAGCTTAAATTCGATAACGTTTAATAATGGCAACCCTTGACACGTTCCACTGCTGGGTCTCTCCCCCTTTTGGGGATCGATATCGTTTGATCTTCTTTAATTAAGTTTTGAGTCTCATTTTAAGCAATTTGCTTGTGTTAGGAGTACTCGCTCCTTTCTAATATCTTCTGCCTCTTTATTTTTTTACTCCGATTCTTTCCAGTGGGTAAAGAAAATAAATAGTGTTTGAATTAATGAGTTATTAATTACGCTTGAGCCGCTTGACTAGAGATTTTTTACCTAATCTCACGTATGACTAATATAGTAATCGGAGTATTATGAATAATATAGAACGCGAATGAGCGAGAATATTGCCACAAAATTTAATATTTTACTTTTTCATCACGCTGTCTACCAATCCGAGGTCATTATTCGCTTCAATGACGTCACTGCAGTTAACATCTGTCGAACCTGGGCGATATCCTTCAATCAAAAATATATTTGATCGAAAATAAACTATTCACATGTTTATATTAAGGTCAGGACATTTTGGTTTCTGATTATTTTAATCTCTCTTAAGTCATTGATAAAATTGTGCGACTAATTGTAACATTTTGAGTCTTTGTACTTTAATCTACTAAACCTATGTTTTAAATGCATTTATCGACTTTACATCGCGACATCATTTTTTTTTTGTTTCACCAAGTATTGACTGCAGGGAATGTTTATATTTGAAGTAATGAAGTTTTTAGATAATTTTTATACATAGCTTGATTTGCTACATTTTCTTCTTCCACTGAAATTCCCAATTACTAATATTTTTTACCAAGTCGGGTATGTATCATATTTATCAATAAAATTGTTATTTCTTGACTGAATTTATTAGGAATTTAAAAATATCTTTTAAATCTATTAAAGCACCGATCAGGATAATTTTATTATTCATTTATCTATATATTTGTCATATCTACAAAATCCACCTACATATTAATTCTTTCTATATTGTATACGATATGAAATTCGGATCTTTATGATCCATAAAATATTAAAGACTTGCCTTCCATAAAATTGTTTATAAAAAATGTCGCTTTGCAACTTTAACACTCAGTTGTAGATCTGAGTAGGTACGTAACACATAAAGTTAATTACCAATTTTAAAAGAAATTGTAAAGAAATTTTTTTGTAAAGAAATACTATTTCTTTCTTCGCACTCTGTGTGTTTATTTACCATGAAGTTTGGTTATAGTTTTTAACTTTTTAATGGTCTGATTTTAAAGAAGAAACGAATTCAGAATGTCAGATGACAGATTTAAATACGAGTTGATTGACAATTGGATAATCAATAAAATATGTTATCTATTAAATTACATTATATATCAGTTACATTTGTCGCAATTGCCTGAAATATATATATATATATTTTTTTTTAAGTACAGCAAATTCGGTAATATCGCAGTGTTAACGATTAAAAATAACCAGTTTTATTATACACCAATAAGTAATATATCATCAGTAAGTACAAATATATTTGGCAGTTTAATCAATAAAATATACCTACAAGAGTATAGTGATGTGTACAGTGCATACAGGGTTATTTGTTAAACATTAATAACATCAACGGGTCTTAATAATAATATAAGTTTTTTTTTATGTAATGGTAGTGGCAAACAAGTGTGCAGTTCATATTGATGTTATGTGATGATTGCAGCCTATAGACACCCACACAAAGACCAAGCTTAAAATGCAGATGCATTACCACTCCTGAGGCCTAAGGCCTCTGTGCCGGAAATTACAGAGCCGTACAGCCGCTGACCGGAACACGATAGTGCTGAACACTACAATTTAGCGGCAAGTATATTAGGCAATGCGATGATGCCTTCGCCCGCGACCTCCGTCACTGGAGCTCTACCACCAGTAGAAGTAACGTTATGATTGTTTAAAAAAAAAATCATGTTTATGCTATAGTTTCACACGTTGACTTTCAATATTAAACTTCAATATAATCATTAGTATTGGAAGTCATTGGTTCCACATCTATATTACTGGTAAATTGTCTGACAGAACGCCAACTTAGACCGAGTATTTAATTTCAATATATTTTTTACTAAAATAATGATAAAAGCTCCAGAACAACAAACTTGTCGTTAATGCTGTTCCTATAAAAGGTAAACCTAATGTTTTACAAATAATCCGTTACCCACACTATGTTTAAGAACTAAAAACTATATATAAACAGTGTACAACTATCGCAATGTACCGCATATAAATTAACTTAAAACAATATGCTCTCCAAACGTTCCATACGAATCCTAAAACGGACAACGACTAAATAGGAACCTTTGTAAGGCAATACCTCCGATCAATTCTCATAATATAAAAATGTTCAAAACTTGTTATTCGGTAAATTGTTATTACGCCTGTATTCCCCTGAAGAGATAAGCAGAAGTATAAATATGGAATTATGGATATTTTTACCTCTGCAATACTCAAGATCTCATACATTTTTGGATCTTATTATACGAGCCAATTTATAATTCCAACCTCTGAAGATGACAATGAGAATCTTGCAATTGCCCTTAATCACTTATTCTCGACCCGAAGATCCGAGCTCTCGAGCTAGGCTAGAGATTCCCAATTTTTTTTCTTCTTTTAAAAACACTCAATTTTTTCTTATTTGGGTGGTTTATTACACATATTTCCAATTTTTATTCACGCCTACGTAGACCCCGATCGAGTATTCCATGGACCCCAGTGGGTCCACCTGGACCACTTTGGGAATAACTAATCTAGCCTAATCTCTCAAGGAGGTAAAGGCGCCCAGAACAAAATTTTGAACATTTCTCTTACAAACGAAAATTAGTATTGGACCAATGAGGATTATGACGTAGTCTTATCTATATTAGTAAGGACGTAATGTCGATCAGACTTTGGGCGAGGCAGCGAGCTTGTTCCTCGACTTCTCCCACCGGCTGACGTAGTCTATGGGGTAACACATCACTGCCGAGAGTAGAAGGAATCCGCCGGATACGTAGAATGATTTGTCATAACTCTGCGTCAGATCCATGATGGCGCCTGTGAACAATTAAACCAATTTGAACTATGATGTATGTATCTACTCCTACTATCTACCAAGTGTTTATAAAATGTAGGCTTAGTTATACTCACGAAAGTTTTTCTTTATTCAGAAAAAATATACCTAATAGAGCCACTATATAGTGGCGGACTAAGGGGGTCGGGGAGAGGCTTGGGCCTCCGGTTTTGGTGACCTCTACAAGTCGACTGAGCTAGTTGGTGTAAATCTTACATAATCTAAAAATTACACAAACTGAAATTTGTTTTTTTTTTGCTCTTGTGTTCTTTCAAATCTCTTGCCAAATGTAAGAGATTTTAGAGGGCCACGCGAAGATAGAGGATAAAGAGGTAATTTTTTTGCTCGCAGTATTTTTTGCTTTCCTAATTTTACCAGAAAAAGGGCACAATACTCTTGCCCGGGATGTCATTGGTACTGGGGCCTCCAAATGCCGCCCCGGCCTCTGATGACCTTAGTCCACCACTGATCGTGGCCTATATTAATGTGAATTAACGCGTATCTATCTACAAGTTATGGCGATAAAATGTTAGGAACTTTGCATATAGCGAACGGACATTGTACGTAACGATTGAGTTTCTCCTTGCCAATTTTACACTCTAATCAATTGCTAGGCTAGAGGCTAGGTCGTTGTTCCACTATCGAGTGTACGCTGAAACGTAGAAATTTGGCACTGTGCCGTTGACCTGTTCTCTAGTAGGACCAACACAGTCGGATGCTAGCCAATTATTATGCAATAATGTGGTAATCATAATCATATTGTCACAAAATGTTCGTAAAGGAATCTCTCTTATTTGAAACTGAAATAAATAACCGGCCAAGTGCATGTCAGGCCACGCGTAATGTAGGGTCTATCTATTGTGACTCGTAAAGTTGTAGGTCTATCTACCTATGATAGTTTCCTTTCAAATCCGTTATATATTCTTTAATCTTTATTTTTTTGCAATTCATTAGCATGTAACAAACACGTGTGATCTAAAAGTGTTCCGTTTTTTCCCTTTCATATACGGAACCATAAAAAATAGCCCAATTCATATCAAATGTAACTGATACCTGACATATTTACATATTCCTAGAGGCAATCTGGCCTCCCCCTTAAAGCCAGGCTATTCCCGCCTTACAAGGCCCCACATTAACATCATACCGGAACACGATAGTACTGAACACTGCTATATGATGGCAGATAGATTAGGTATATAGCGGTGGTGCTTACGCTCTCGAACTCCGTCATTAGAGCTCTACCACCAGTTACCGTACGCGGCAGGTTTTGAAATATATTTCTCTAACATTTTTCTTAATTGGACGTGGCTAAAAACCAAAGAGTTCTCAAGTTGCCTTGTGTTTTTTACAGATGTCGTTTTTTTGCATCTTCAACTTACCAGCAATGGGAACACCGAGTAATGCACCAAAACCTTGGAACAACAAGAACAGGCCAAAGCAGTTGGTGAGTTGCTCCAACCCTATGTACTCCACCACCAGGATTGACCTCTGCGATGCGAAGCAGGCTGGAATGAAAAAAGGTTTGTTAAAAAAATGATGAATGGACATGACATACAAGGGTAGGTTTTATATTAAAATTTTTCAAAGAAATAGGGAACACCTCGTAAGTACATAAAAATTGGTGCACAAAGTCCTGTTCATTTACTACACACAGAAGTATACCAACTCTTTGCGTAGAGTAAAGGACTCTAAGGTACTATAAGGAAAATAAATGTAATATTCAATTCATCTCAATTTTGCTTATTAGATTTGACCACTTGAGGATTGAGAGGACGTTATCGTTGGCATAACAATAGAAAATCAAGTGTCATATTAGTCTCGAGAGCTTAAAAATTAAATATAACCCTACTTCAACTTACCAAGAGCAAGTCCAAACACGGCAGTGTATCCAAACTGATAGACTTCGTGGAAGCAGAGACCGCTCATCATAGTAGCTATCCCACCGGCCGTGAGGGCGATATTGTTCAGCCACAGCGGAGACATCTTGGGCATAGACGACACAAGCCCACAAACCACACGACCGACGATATTCGAAATACCGATCGCGGAAAGCAACATCGTACTAGTACTCTCGTCCCATCCGTTCTCTTGAGCCCGCTTCTGAATATAGATGTACGGCACGAAGAAACCCAGCATAGTTACGAAGCCGCTGATGGCGAGAAGGTTGAAAGTCGGCGATCGGAACAGATTGAAATCCAACATCGTCGCCAGAGTTCGCCTCACCGCTTCCGGACACAGTTGACATTTGCCGGACTCTTCCTCCTGGGCGTCTACCTGGGTCGGCACGTGTGTCACCGCCAAATGGTACCCGAGGGACGTTCTCGAAGTGTACTGGGGTAATCTGGCCAAGCTCGCGTTGAAGAAGATATCGTCACGATACAGTGGCCGAGCGACGAGATCCACGTGCGAGCGTCTAGGGCGCGCCTCTCTGGAGATAACTTTTACGGGCGACGAGATCAGAGGTTCGACGTTATCGATGTTGCTGTTCGAGTCCTCTTGCTCGTCCTTCTCGGCGACGGGGACGGCGATGAATAGCGGTTTGTTGCCTAAACCGTGCTTTATGGTGCCGGCTGTCGCGGAGGATCGTCGGCTAAGGTGGGAATTACTTCCGCGGAACACTTCTTCGGCGGTCGGATACCGTGTGTTGTTCGCTACGCCCATCCACGTGTGCGGGCTGACTTTGTTCGTGAATCTCATCTCTGGTGGCATGGAGATCCCCGAGTCGAGCTTGTTGTGGAGTTTGAGCATCGAGTTCAATTTTTCGACGGCCTCTTCATGACGTTTGGAGTCATCTTCTTCCTCGTTCCGGTCGGCGAGCGTGACGCGGGTCGGCTTTATGGGGCGGAACATAGCCCCGAATACTACGCAGAGCAGAGCCAAACCTGGAATATGAAGGCATTTATTTATGTGCAATTAATTAATTAATTGAAAATAGTCATATTTCCCTAAATATGTATGAAGTGCTACTATTATACACGATAAGAGCCGCTGCCAATCTCGTTTAAATGAGGGCTCTAACCTCTACATATGAAACAATGTGGGTATTACTGAGTATTTATCTATATAAATACACCAAAGAAAAATAAACAAACCATTGAACCAGGTGCCTATATTTAGTTAGCACATACCTCCTTACCTACCTATATTTTAGTGTGTAGGTACTGTTACTTAGTTTGTACCTACTGTATCAACGTTTTGATAATAATATTGCTAGGAGTTGAGCGGTATTTTAATTAATAACACCATTGAATGGTTTACGTAATTTTTGTTAAAGTGTGTGTTTAGCAAAAATAAAATTAAAATTAACTTACATAATAATAATTATGTAATTATTCAACGAAGGTGAAAGAAAATTTTAAAGTTGTATTTTTATTTCAATTTCCAGTCACAAATTCAAGTTCTTAATGTTATTCGTAGATGTATAACGCTTATGTTATTTAATTATTACGCGTGCATTGAATTGTAATTGTGATTTAATTAAGGCTGCGTTTCTTCTACAGACATTTTATAATTATCTTCGGCTTCACTACTAGCAAAGCAAAGTACCTGGATTGAGATCACTGCCAGAGAATATGCAATAATACTAAGTACCAGTGTTTTCCTATAACTGTCCATATGCGTAGTGGCTTATAGCAGGCCATTACTGCTTCAGGTCATTAATTCTTTCATGCAATCATCATCATCAGCACTTCAGCCGAATGAGGTCCACTACTGGACAAAAGCCTTCCCCAAAGATGCCTAAAACAGTGGTGCGCATCATTAGGGGGAGAATATGTCATCATCGCCACGCTTGGCATGCGAATTGGCGATCGCAAGACGCTGCTGCCCATACAGCGTTATTGCACCACCCTATTGGAATGGTTTACTACCCGCCTTTGTTTGATTGACCGACTGCACTAGCGAAAGAGTTCTCCTACGCCTTCAAAATTATTTTTTATTTTTTACTGGTGGTAGAGCTCCAGTGACGGAGCTCGCGAGCTTAGGCACCATCGCATTACCTAATATACTTGCCGCTAAATGGTAATCTGAGCACTATCCTGTTCCGGTCAGGTGGTAATGTATGGCCTTGTAATTTTCGGCACAGAGGCATAACGCCTTAAGCCTCAGGAGTGGTAACGCATCTGCATTTTGACCTTGGTCTTTGTGTGGGTGTCTATAGACTGCAGTCATCACTTAACATCAATGTGAACTGCATGCTTGGTTGCCACTTCCATTACAAAAAAAAAACATAAATTCTCACCTGCATGTACGACAATAGTCATTCGCCAGCCATAATTTTTTATGAGTATACGATTGAGTGGCGCAAACACGAAGTTGCCAACGCCGGAGCCACACAACGCCAAGCCAGTGGCAAGCGCACGCCACCGCTCGAAATAAAAGCCCACGGTTATGACCGACGGCAAATATATCATGCAGAACCCAACACCTGTTGACAAAGAAATAACATTTGTAAATCTGCCCGAGTTGGCGGGAACCTTGAAAGAGGCGTGTGGTGCTCTTATTTTATTTCATTTTCTTGTCTATCTAATTATGATTTGCAATCCCTACTTCCCTACTAATATTATAAATGCGGAAGTAACTCTGTCTGTCTGTCTGTTACGTTTTCACGTCCAAACGACTGAACCGATTTTAATGAAATTTGGTACAGAGATAGAGTTGACTTTGAGAAAATAAAAGGCTACTTTTTAAACGACATCCACGCGGGCGAAGCCGCGGGCAACAGCTAGTTTTCAATTAACGGCATTCCATTTTAAGCTATATAAATGACATTGAATTATTTTCTGAAACTACCGTATAAGTAAAAGTTTCCTTACATTCATACCAGTTTTTTGCGTTTTTTTCCGCATATTTTACTGCAATATTTTATCGATACGGAAACGTGATAAAATCGTCTAATGTAGATATAGGTATACATAGCTATACATAACATATACCTACACCTATAAAGAACATAATTCCAAATTCAAATTAGGCAAATGTGTGATTTTCATTTGATTTTCGTACTGTCAAGATGAGTGAATCTAATGAAGAAATTCGATACATTTTAAAATTTTACAACAAAAAATTTTTCCGATGTTTATGGGCCTAGTGCAGTGTCTGTGAGAGTAGCACAAATTTGGTTTAAGCGTTTTCAATCCGGAAATTTTGATGTCAAAGATGCACCTCGCTCTGATCGCCCTATTACGGATAAAATGGATGCCATTTTTGAAAAATTGGAGCAAGATCGACATGTCAGTAGTTACGACGTAGCTGAAGAACTGAGAATTGATCACAAAACAGTTTTGGCGCATTTGAAAAAAGCGGGGTACAAAAAAAAGCTCGATATTTGGGTACCTCACGAGCTCACTGAAAGAAACCTAATGATGAACCGTGTACTCATTTGTGATTCTTTATTACGACGTAATGAAACCGAATCATTTTTGAAGAAGCTGATAACTGGTGATGAAAAGTGGATCACGTATGACAAGAACGTGCGAAAAAGGTCGTGGTCAAAGGCCGGTCAGGCTTCACAGACTGTGGCGAAACCCGGGTTAACTCGCAATAAGGTGATGTTGTGTGTGTGGTGGGATTGGAAGGGCATTATTCATAATGAGCTATTACCACCAGGCAGGACTATCGATTCTGAACTATACTGCGAACAACTGATGAGATTAAAGCAAGAAGTTGAGAGAAAGCGGCCGGAATTGATCAACAGAAGGGGTGTGGTGTTTCATCATGATAACGCTAGACCTCACACATCTATAGCCACTCAGCAAAAATTAAGAGAGTTTGGCTGGGAGGTGTTAATGCATCCGCCGTATAGTCCTGACCTTGCACCTTCAGATTTCCACCTGTTTCGGTCTCTTCAGAATTCTTTATGCAATGTTAGGTTAACATCACGAGAGGACTTCCAAATCCACTTGTCGCGGTATTTTGATGAGAAGTCCCAAAATTTTTATAGCAATGGGATCATGTCCCCTACCTACAAGATGGCAAAAGGTTATCGAACAAAATGGTACATACATACTTTAGTTAAATTTAAATAAACTATATTAAAAAATGTTTTGAATTATCTTAAAAAATGCGAAGAAACTTTTTCCCCAACCTTATATTTATTCATGAAATCTTTAATGCACACGTCATAAAAAATGTACGTAGGTACATACGGTGGACTAAATGCCTTTAAGCATTATCTGTCTATAAATGATTCGCCAGTAAAGTTTTGGCTCATGCCTAAATTTAAAAAAAATATATACGAGTAGTAATCACTCACCTCCTACAACACCATAAACAAGATAAAGATACTCCACACTTGAAGCCCAGTATGACAGCGCAAAAGCAATGCTGGCTATTACGCTACCAATCATGGTCACCACACGGAAGCCATACCTGAAAGAAAAAGTTTAATTTCAGTATGTGAGCGTAATTATATTAATATAACTACCTATCTCTTCAATTACACATGAAGTGTTTGAGAACTAACTACTGGGACTACAGTAGTAGTCGAGTAGGTAGTAACTCGACCGCCTAATTTGATCGCCTTACGGCCAAATACTCAAACGTCACTTAAATCTAAGTGGAATTTAAAAGTCTTCTGTCTTTATAAAACACGTTCAAATGATAGAGATAGCGCACATTTGAGGGTTGCTTAAAATTGAGTGACGTTTGAGTATTCGGCCATTAGGTATACGATGCTGCCGATCCCACTATATTTACAACCCAACATTATTATATTTACAACCCTCCCCCCCTATTGAAATGTTTTGACCGCCATTGTTCGGTTGTCACATATCAGTCTAATCCCAACCTGGACTTCCCAACCTGGGGGACACGCCCCCCTAGGGAGGCGTAGAGAGATGTCAGGTGGGGCGCTGCGCAACTGCGTGCCGTACCTAGGTATTCGACTCGGTTCTGTTAAAGTTCGTGCGCATAAAAATCCAAGTTCCTCCAGCAAGTAATACTTGATAAGCCAGTAGGTATAGATATTAAAAAAAAATAGTTACAGGATAAAATTCATATAAAAAAGAAAATATAATAAAAATAACAGGAAAAATAAATTACGGGTGATTTGAGGTCGGGAAGTGGGACTTTTTCTTTTTTGGGGGGCTTTTTAGCTTTAAAACGGGTTTATTACGATTTCAGGAAAAACTACAAGTCCTACTATAAAACCTTGAATGGCAAAATTGTAGGCCATAAAAAGGACTACAACTTTTATCTTCACACTTTTTTCACATCACCTCAAAATAATTACTTTATAATAATTGCGAAAAAGGCAAATAACCGACATTTTGGTTTTTTATTTTTCTCTCACACAAAACAAATCGGGTTTTTATGAAACTTGGCGAAAATGGTCGCTTTTATGCCACAAATGTCCTGTAGTTAGATTTTTTGCAGAATCGCGATAAACCAATTTCAAACCTAAAAAGCCGATATCCTCCCACTTTGTGACCTAAAATCGCAAATCGTAATTTGCGTTTCCTTTTATATTTATTATTTTCCGTTCCTTGATCAATGGGTATCGTACTGTTACTATTTTCTATAATTCTTCATCAATTTCAAAGCTATGTGCACTGGCATATGGTTGGTCTTTTCATCATCAACATTTCAGCCAAATGACGTCCACAGATGGACAAAGGCCTCTCTCAAAGATTGTCACAATGAACAGACCTGGGCCGCCCTCATCCAGCGATTGCCCGCGTCCTTCGCCACTTCGTCGGTCCATCTTGTCGGGGGCCTGCCTACACTTCGCCTTCCGGTACGTGGTCGCCACTCGAGAACTCTTCTGCGCAACGACCGTCAGTTCTTCAAGCTATGTGGACAGGGCTAGCTCGAAGTCTAGTAGTAATAGTCTCGCTATTCGGTGAGCTATGTCTGTAACTTTGGTTCTCATGTGGATCTCCTCATTTCTAATTCGATCTTGCAGAGAAACTTCAAGCATAGCTCTCTCCATTGCTCTCTGCATAACCTTGAGCCTTCTTGTGAGGCCCATAGTGAGCGACCACCTTTCTGTTCCTTGTGTCATCACTGGCAACACACACTTGTCAAAGACCTTTTTCTTGAGACAGGTAAGTTTAGGTAAGTCGTACGAGAAGATGTATCGCAACTTCCCGAACGCTGCGCTACCGAATAGGATTCGGCGAGAGGTCAATCTCTTTTACGAAGTTGTACCGACATTTGACATGATCTTTGTCTTGTTCATGTTCATTTTAAGGTCCACTCGTTGGGAGGCCCTACTGAGGCCATTGAGCTTTGTGCCATTTTCTTCCAGTCATGACTACGATATCATCCACAAATCTGAGGCGGGAGATGTACTCACCGTTAATGCTGATGCCGAGTCCATTCCAGTCCAGAAGCTTGAAGACATCTTCCAATGCAGCGGTGAACAGTTTCGGAGATATAACATCTCTCTGTCTCACGCCTCGCTGGAGTTGGATAGGTTTCGAGTTTTGATCCTGAAGACGATCTGACATAGTGGCATTTTCGTACAAGCTCCACAGCACCTCGATGTATCCGTAGTCAACTTGGCGCCTCTAGAGTGACTGTTACACAGCCCAAATTTCAACTGAATCGAAGGCCTTTTCATAGTCCAGGAATAGACTATGCATACGACCTGGTTATATTCTTCGGTCTTCTGTTTGACCTGCCACAGCGGGTGTATGTGGTCTATGGTACTAAAGCCTTTACAGAACCCGGCTTATTCGGGAAGCTGGAAGTCGTCGAGTCTGCGAGATAGACGGTTCGAAATCACTCTCGAAAACAGCTTATAGACGTGAAGAGTCCCGGGGGCTTTAAATTTTTAGATCCCTATTTAAAAAAACAGTATCACCATACTTCTGTGCCACACTTGTGGCGTTTTTCCCTCGAGTATGCCGAAATTTGACAACTTTAAAAGGGCTTCTAATACTGGTTTTCGCCGTCACCCGGCCTGTTGTTGTTTCTGAGCTTTTTGAGAGTTGCGCTAATGGTTGGTCTTTTATAATTAAAATGTAACTTAAAAATGTCACGGAGTAATAATCAAGGCAAAGTCAGTTATTGATATAGGATTAGCACGTTGAAGTGGCAGTAGGCCGGCAATGTCTGCCCGACAATTGTTGGAGCAGACGTGTCCTAGAGAGGTGAGCACGTCTAGGCCGCCGTAGTGTAAGAGTCTTTGTACTGACAACTTTAGGAGGATAGAGATTTGTGGCGCGACCTGAAAGAGGCCTTCAACTGTGGACGGTAATAGCCTGTTGACTGATTGACTGATAAGAAATGTAAATGTGAAAGTGCTTAATGATATCCAAATGTATTCCATCGTTAATTTTCCTTAATCTGCTATCTCCGGTAGCCTGGTGGTAGCAGGCCACTACTACTACGCTGAGGTCCTGTGTTCGATTCCCGGGTAGAGGGTTATTAGAGATAATGGTGTAAAGTCCTTTGTGTATCTCTGGATCTATTGGAATTTTTCCACTTTCGGGAAATTTACCAGTACCTCGAAGTTTGGTAATGTGCCCGGAGATGTCAACAGGCTCGCCACGTGGGTGTTTGCATGTATGCTTGAGTGCATGCATTTATCTCTGCCTACTCCTTCGAGGACTACAGGCATTACGTTTTTTTTTTTAGTTACTTTAATATATTGTATCTGTATTCAACCTATGTGAAATACCTACATTTAAACAATTTAATTGAAAAAAAGTGCGTTCCAAATTTTTGTTGAAACTTACCTAAGGGGGGCTACTCTATGAAAATATTATTTTTTGCTCGGGGAGGCTCGGCAAAATAAAGGTTGGGAAACCCTGAGTCTAATCTATTTAGGCGGTCGGGAGAAAGGGGGATATAAAAAGCTAATAGTCACAAGCAATGTTCTTCATCAGACGCAAGCATTGAGTTACGCATCAGGTCGGTCAGACGGATATAAGCGCTTAGACTAACATCTCTTACCTCATCGCAATGCATTCAGCCCTTGTGTATTTTTGGGAATGTCTATAGGCTGCAGGCTGTAGCCTATATACAAAAGCCAAAAATACACGCGGTAAACGCTTACCACCAGTGAGGACTACGTGTTTGTCACTATCACAACAGTAATTACTCAGCAACCATTATTTAATTATACAGTAAAATGAAAAAATAAAATCTTACTTGTTAGCCAGGGCTGATACGAACGGTCCCACAATAAGATAAAAGCCAGACAGAAGGGAGTTGACCGGCGCTACAGCTCCTTCGCTTACCTGTAAACAAAACAGAAATTTAAGGTAAAATGGAAAGAAAAATTTGTCGTTCACGTTAACGTTTAAAATATAAACGTTATTTAATTGATATATTTAGAACGTCCTTTATACAGTAATGCCTGAACAACTGCAAAATTCTATTCGTATAATTATGTAAGTTTTTTATCACCACATGTCTATCTTAATATTTCTCCTTATTAACCTGTAATAACTTAAAATATTATTTAATATTTAACAAAAGTTATGTTATCTACTATACTCCCTAATAATTTTTCATTGAACAGTTGTCCATACAGACAGGACATGTTCATCAAAGTGTAACAAGCCATATGTGTTGGCAGCAAGTACCTATTACTTATTATACGACACAATGTAATTATAATCATTGTTTGTAGCATTGAAACAGGAAGTTACAAAAAGTCAAGGGTAAGTTTATTGGTATGTATTATGTAGAATGTAGATATTTAAATTATATTGTAGCGAGATTATCTTACTTACAAGTTTCTACTTGTTAGTTAACTTGGGCGTTCTTCAGTAATCTACTGATAGATGTATGAAGTAGGTATTCTGTGGTAATAAGGGTATTAACACGTAGGTGTATGTAACGTAATTGGTTAATGGTGGCTCTATGTATGAATTAATGCAACCTCTGCCTACACTTTCCGGCAACACAGGCACTAAATCATATCACAGTTTTTTTTCTTTATTATTCAGTTTCAACGGTTTTAGATGCATTTCATACATGTGTCTCGCGGCGAAATATAAAAAAAATGAATGTGATTGATGTTCATATATATTTTTTTTATATTTCGTATAATCGAATGTTTAACGGAATCCTGATAAACCGCGACTCCATGTATGCAATGTGTGCGTTTATCCGAATGATGGAGTCAATCTCTACTGTGGTGTGATCACGGGGAATACGATATTCCCCGTGGTACCACTGGTGTAACCAATGGTGTGCCCACGGGGAACGCACCCTTAGGTACTTATCTTGTTTTTGGACCAATCGTGAATGACGGAACCCGTGTGAATGAGCCCTTAAGTAACCATATTTACTTCATGTGGTTATAGAGCTGTGTAAATAAACGCGAGGTCTCGGTCGTGGAAGTAAACATAACTTCGCTTCTACGAAGATTAATTTCCGTTGTGCTCTCACGCTTGACCTAATGGCCTTGTTAGTTGACACTTGACAGTGTCAATTCCGACGCATTTCGCTAAGTATTAATTGGAGTGATCAATTCTTAAGAATATCCGCAGTTTGCACAATGACACAGAACTGTCCATCATTATTTGGCGAAGGCAAGACAAGGCTGTCTTGATTCCTAACATTTAAATTAAAAATAAAGATATGTATAAATTGCTTGTTTTTATTGCTTGTTATTTAACAAACAATAAAACATAGTTTTTACATTTTAGCCATGATGCATTCAGCTCTGAGCTAGGTCATTCGTTGACTGTTGGCATAACGGGACCTAGGCGACTTAGGTACCTAATGTAATAGGCACAGCATTTCAACGAAGCCCTTGGTACACACAACAAGTTTACATTGTTGTCCTGCCGAGCCTTTACCGTTACTCATGAGCGTGAATTACATGAGTGAACAGCCATGGAAGTAATTTTATTATAGGTACGCTATGGGTACAATACCCATAGTTCTCATGTGGATGTTTTACCTATTCCATTTATAAGAAAGTTTAATTTATTTGGAAATGACGATGTTAACAAGCCTGCAGTTCACAAGGATGGTAAGTGGCTACTGCAGCCCAGTGCCGGATGAAACCGATGCGGGGCCCGTAGCAAATGTGACGATGGGGCCCTAGAGTTACATCGCCTACTGAAATTTAGGATGTAGGTAAATCAAACAGAACATTTACGAAAAGGAATCGAAAACGATATTAGGAGATCCCCCCTGCAAGTATTGTGGTATTGCCAACTTGCAACGTACCTATATAATTACAGTGTGGCCAACGCTCACTTTGAGAAAAGCTAAGGTGTATTACCTACATTTTTTACATATTTGTGTTTTTTTTAGCACAGGCGCGGGGCCTCCTATGCACGGAGCCCGTAGCATATGCTGCCTCCTGCTATATGGCTAATCCGGCACTCGGCACTGCTGCAGCCTATAGACATCTACACAAAAACCCGAGCTCAAAATACAGATGCGTTGCCAACCATGGCCATACAAAACCATTCAACCGGAACACGATAGCGCCGAACACTACCATTTGGCGTCAGATAGGCTAAGTAATACCCTGGTGCCTACAACACACAACACAGAACAGTAACTCCCACACTCTACCACAACTTAATATATCGATAATACAACTGTAATGATTCGCAGGGTCGGACGGATCTGGAAGGGTCCAGCAGGATTGCCACTAGCCGGGGGCTCAAGACTGACTTATGGAATATGGAATACTCATGCGGCAAGCTCGCAAGCTAGGTCTGTGGGGAGGCCATGAAGGACTGTATGGCCAGTTCGCCGCCAAAGATTTGTACGCAACTAAACGTAAAAAGAAAATATTCAGACTTTTCAGAAATCTATTTGAATAATTGTACCAAAGTTAAAATACGCAAAAACCTATTTTTTGTACTTTTATCCACATGCTAGGTAAGTAGTTAACGTCTTATTAAAGATAGGTATGAAGTTTAATTAATTTAAACATTTAGTAATGCCAATAAAGCGCGCAAAACCTGGCAAGTTATCGTTTTATTGCACGTTATAGAAATAATTTAATGTCAATGATACTCAACACGTATTGTTCATTGATTGACATTGAACAAGGACATATTCGTTTAAAAAAAAGAAAAACCGGTTGGTTCATACCTCTAACAACATCGTTACAAAAAACAACGCGTAATAATTTACGCCGCAAATTGGGTCGTAAAAAATGGTGAGATCTTTCATTGATGATAGATTGATAGATTATATTTATTTATTTAATTGATCAATGTATTAATGAGATTTATTTAAAACATTTTACTATAAACAGTGTAAGATCTGACCTTGATTTCTTGTGAAGATGTTTAGAGGCTGTAATATTCACAAAAGCATGCAGTTCTTCACAAAAACCAATGTTGCATAACCCTTGCTATGGCCTAAGTTGTTTTGCCTCTGGGGTGCCTTCGAGCTCCGATACTAGACTGGCCTACCATTTGTCATTCTTCCTGACATTCGTCGGAATCTTTTTTTTACTTAGTGCATTTTAGAGATATAGCCTATTAAATAAAGTTGGTGGCATTTTGTTTGATATAGGTTTATTACAGTGCATTGTACCTATAGTAAAATAGAATAACAGAGCTATAACACGGTTATACAGGTTGCCACGAAAACTTCATTGTAAATGATCTGATAAAGTAGCCATCGCTTTACTCGAATTACTGACTGTTACTCTGACAGACTCTAACTGACTGACTGACTGATAATTAATTGACTGACTGATTCTGACTTTTACGCTGCTTAAGAATACGAAATATCGTTTTACTTGACACTGGCAATATGCGAAACAGCAATGCCATAATTAAAAAAAAGGCATTTAAAACAAGTAGGTAAACGTCACAACTTAAACGTCTGCATCACAGAGTACTATAATACATATGCGTCTGCATTTTTGACCCTACCGTCGTCGGGCGATTGCGAATTGGAGATGCAAATTATGTTTACACAAACTGTCTAGCACACGTTGTAGACGATTCATATAGGTAGGTATGTTCCTATACATTTGTTTTCGGAGCATTCGTACACTATACAAAGACAAGAATTGTTTTATATTATTTCGCATTAACACATGCTTGTGAAATATATTTTATTTAAAGAAAAATGGAAAGAAAAATTTGACTTCAGGTGAGACTCGAACAACAAATAGATGGCGCTGCTGCTACCATAAAGCAATGCAATAAATGTGAAGGAAAGATTTGACAAATCGGGCAGGACTTCAGTAGCTCAATTGGAAGAGCGGCTGGACTAGATTCCCAGTAGGCCGCGAGTTCGAGTCTCGCCTGAAGTCAAATTTTTCTTTCCATTTTTCTTTAAATAAAATATATTTCACAAGTATGTGTTAATGCGAAATAATATAAAACAATTATTAAGGGTAAAAGCGACTTCTTTACGATATTCAATAAACTGCAAAGTCTATTATATCGGTTGCCTAACTAGCATAGCTTGGCAATAGATGGCGCTGCTGCTACCATAAAGCAATGCAATAAATGTGAAGGAAAGATTTGACAAATCGGGCAGGACTTCAATAGCTCAATTGGAAGAGCGGCTGGACTAGATTCCCAGTAGGCCGCGAGTTCGAGTCTCGCCTGAAGTCAAATTTTTCTTTCCATTTTTCTTTAAATAAAATAAAGACAAGAATATTGTATTGCTGTGTCCGACATAGGTAGGTACACTTCTTCAAGTATTTATAACCTACACTTCTTCAAGTATTTATAACAAAACAATGAAACAGTAAATATTGTAAGTTTTCATAGTGATATAATGGTAACGAGGTACCACCACATTACTGGTATCTGGGGGCACGGTAGTGCCCCCGCCAAGACGAGCCAAGCGAAGCGCAAGGGCACTAGGTACCTACCTTTTCTCGAAACGTTTCGTCGTTTATAAGGTACATTGTCATATTCTCTGACTTTACTACTTGCCGCTAAATTATAGTGTTCACCTTTATCGTGTGCCGATACATGGCAAATCTCTGTGTTTTATGTAAGTTGATGTGTATAAGCTACAGTTTCTCTTACCATCAATGTGAACTGTATAGTTGTATAATATGTACCTACCTACTTGTTTGCCACTTCATGACATATAAAATACGTCAAACAATACTAAATACATATTTATTATGACTTATCACATTCTAATATTGTTAAATGGTTTTAGTATTGTTTGTCGCATTTATTTTTATTGTGCATAGGTACCTAGTGTTGAAAGTTGTCATTAACTACTTAATACCAATTTGCTTGCGACCTAAAATTATATAATGTGTTGATGCAATAATCAACGAATATTTCTCAAAGTATGAGAAATTCCATTCTTTCTCTTGCGTGGCGTGTTGGCGCCGTCCCAATAATTGCTAGTAAAAGACACCACGGCAGAATTTTATTTGTAAAGGCGCCATGTTCTTCTACAATTCATTGCGCGATGTGACAATGACAGAGCTAGATTTCTTATTTTATAACTAATTCGTCTACGCTCCGCCTACGGCTACAGCTGTTCTCGTCAAATTTGCCTTGTCACTTATCATCCGCCAGGGTTCAACCCTTGTTCATATATCAAATTTCATCACAGTCGATTCAAAACTTATTATGATAAATATAACTACGTTAAGAAAAACCGACTTCAAAACTGAAAAGTAAAAAATAATTCTTTAATTGTAATTATATTCTACCTATTATTTATATGTGCTATTTACTAATAGGTTTGAAGTCGGTGCCAACATTTCCATCACTGGAATTCTAGAAACAAAGGTTAATGGTAAACTTCCGCATTGTAATTCGGGACTGTTGTATTTCGATAGCTCCGTAATCTGCTTTCGATTTAAAAACTATTCTACTTCCTAGAGCTCGAACTCGTATAATTTTTATCGCGCCAACATAAAACCTACGTAATGTAGGTATGCCTTTATGGTCGCTATCATTTATGGTATACCGTTAACCTGGTTAAAACGCAACAATCATTAGTTATTAAAATCCATTCGATTCGACTGCCAACGATATGGATCAAAAATGCAATAAAACTGTCTCGAGGCCGACAGTGCGTTGCCCTTTGCGACTTTGTGGTCTGTGGTGCACTTGGTTCCGCCATGAGGGTTGACGCTTGACGCACTTAACATACGAAAGCTGTATTTGATGTTTTACATGTTTTTTGTTATTTTCTTTTAACTTTTTCGCAGGTTTTCGCGAGCTAGATATTAAATTTGCGGATGTTCTCGCGTATACAACACTCCCAAACTTCTTCTTATAGGTACCTACCTACCCGACGTTTCGGTCGCTTTCCAGGAACCGTGGTCACGGGCAGACTAATATGACGATGTTCAGCCTGGTCTTATAAAGCTGATACAGAACAAAGCCCTAGTGCGATGTAAACTACTAGTGGCGTTTGGGAGTGTTGTATACGCGAGAAAATCCACAAATTAAATTTCTACAATATTTTAATTTTTTATGTAGGTAATGAAGGTGGCAGACAAGCATGCAGTTAACGTCGATGTTAAGTGATGACTGCAGCCTATAGACACCCACACTATGACCAGAAGTCAAAATATCTGTGTTTATCACATTATTATCTCTATGACTATCACATAACATATCTATTATTACACAGCCATACATTACCATCTAAACGGAACACGGAACACTATAGTGCTGAACCTACCATTTGGCGGCAAAGATAAAGGTCTTGGATTAGGTAATGCGGTGGTGCCTACGCCCTCGAGCGCCTACACTGAAAATCTACCATCAGTTGTTTTTTATTATTTATTTATAGGACATTAGCAACCCTAAATTCGCACTGATAGAAAAACATGCAAATTTTTGCACCGCTTATGATAGAGCTTCTTAAAATAAATAATGCCGTCATCTATACTTATAATAAAACTGTAGAAGTGTAAATTCTGTACATTAAAAATATTGAAAAAATAAATACTAGGGGATGTTATTAGATCGATACCGAACACAAATATGTGATTAGATTTTTTTTTGTCTGTCTGTCTGTCTGTTTGTCTGTCTGTTCGAGCATCACATAAAAACTAATGGTCCGATTACAATGAAACTTGGTATGATTATACTTTAACCTTTGGCGCACACCACTGGGACTTATACATACTTTTTATCCCGGAAAAATGTCTGTTTGTCTGTGTGTTTGTGCACGCTAATTTCAGAAACGGCTTTTTTCGATTTGCGGTTTTTACTAATATATTGTGGTAAGTTTCACTTAACATTTAGTGTTTATTTCATGTGAATCGGTTCAGAAATAAAAAAGTTTTGTCAATTTAAAGAATCGTATCGAATATTTTTAAGCTATTCTGTATCTTAGTTCTATCTTTTAGGGAGTTTCGTAGCTAAAAGGTAAAAACGGACCCTACGGATAACTAATCCTCCGCTGTTTGTCTGTCTGTCACCAGGCTGTATCTCATAAATAGTGATAGCTAGAAAGCTAACATTTTCACAAATTATGTATTTCTGTTACCGCTATATATAAAGACAAAATTAATCTCTAAAAATAAGAAAATATAAATGTTAAGAAGTCCAAGGGGGCATCCAATAAAGGTGTTCTTTTTTTCGACAATAACAGTAGCAAGTAGACGCTTAAAATATTCACAGAATTTTTAGGTCTTATGTTGTATTGTAGCCATAATAAATCTATACATACATACAAATAAATAAAATTGGAGTGTCTGTTTGTTATACTAAAATAACCGCTTTTTACTAAACGCATATGTATGTATACACGGTACATCTACCAAAACAACATTTTTTACAATTTTTGTCTGTATGTCTGTCTGTCTGTCTGTTTGGCGGGGCTAATCTTGGGAACGGCTAGACCGGGTTTGACGGGACTTTCACTGGCAGATAGCTGATGTGATAAGGAGTAACTTAGGCTACTTTTATCTCCATACAACCATACATACATACATACCTACATACAAAAAAAATAGAATTTGAGTGTCTCCGATTTTGACGGGACTTTCACCGGCAGATAGCTGCTGTAATAAGGAGTAACTTACGCTACTTTTATTCTAGCTGCGCCCACGACTGCGTCCGGGTAGATACTGAACAATCATACTTTTTCTCACGTAGACGAAGTCGCGGGCACAGCTAGTCCTTAAATATACTTACCTCTAGCGATTTACGAAAATGTGTTTATTAAGTAAATTGCGACTTGTTACTTTACAGGTATGTCAACCGCACAATGGCGGTTATACCCATATATTTTTCTCAAATTTAAGACATAGGTACTGTTTGTTTTCTCAATTCCTTTACACAATATTCTATACGTTGCGACCATTAAACGCCGACCATGGAATAATACCACGCAATGGGCGTCGAAGTGGCGTAAATTGCTTAATTAATTGCCGGAATCGCGTCACCACAGGTTTCTTTGACGTCCAATTCAATTGACAACGTGGGACAAGTCTGCAACGGCTATCCAACCAAAAGTCCCCGTACCACGGTATACCTACAACGACACCCATTTTTGATTATTTTAAACTAAGTGTAACAGACTCGTAACTGTAAACTGCAAATGTCTGAATTTTGTCCATTTTTTAGATCTAGTCATTGGAATGAAAAACTGACTTGAATGAATGACGTGCATGTTGAATATCGTCTGAAAATATCTGAAAACAGCGGTACAAAGACTTAGACTAAGAAGTCTCAATTTTTAGACTAATATTAATATAGGTATACCTATGATACACCTATTGTAAGAATTGAGTTTTGTCCCTCCTCATTATGGGCTAAATTTACTCTTAATATATGACGAGTAAATTTAAACTCCCTGTTATCCACATCTTTTTTGGAAATAAAAATTAAGCATTTAATTATAGTTGTTGCGATTGTTTTTCCGCAATAGTTTAATAGGTGCATTTTATTATCAAGTTTTGCGAGAGATAAGCGACCCGACGCGATTGTTAAAAGACTGAAAACTATGGGTCTTAAACCTATCTACACTCCTATTAACCATGGTAAAAGTTACAACTGAAATTACTTCTTATTATTATGCCGATATTGAAATTTAAAATGTTATTGAAGTTCAATGTACAAGGTTATCGAGCTAGATGTGAATAAAACTGAATAATTAAATTTCAGTAAACCAACGTTTAAAAGGAATTTCAACTCTTCGCGCACATCGCATAATCTGGACAGCCTAGCTCGAATAAATAATTCAAGTCAGTAATTTCTAGATAACAATGTAACGTAAATAAATAAATAATGGATCGCGTTGGTGAATGGTCTTGTTTCACAGACGGCGACAAACCTTGGCCTTAACATTATGGTAATTTTTGTCCACAGCCGACGGCGTAGGACGGGACCACAGTACAAATATGAACAGTGTGGAAACTACGTACAAAACGTTGAAACGTCACACTCACACAAACATGCGCATCAACGAGGCCTCTAAGCGGTTCTCGCGGTGCTGCAGTACTGAGTCACTCGCTACATCGAGCGTCGATGCGCATATTTGTGTTAGTGTGCCGTTTCGAACGTTTTGTACGTAGTTTCAATACTGTTTATATGTGTACTGTGACGGGACGCTTGTTTCACTGGTCAGAGTAAAAACGTCAATAAGACATTGTAAATTGTTGTAAAGTTTGTTGCTGTAATATTTTCATTTATACGAGTTTTTTTAATTGCGTGGTTTTCTAGTGCTTTGGTAGGTCCTCGCTAAGGGATAGACTCGCACGTTAGGTCTGATGTTAGGCCGAAGGGATTATGCCTCTAGGCCGTATCACCTGACCGGAACACGATCGTTGTCGGAGTGCTGAACACTATCGTTTAGCGGCAATTAGGTAGATTAGCTGTTAATGCGGTGGTGCCTAAGCTCCTCCATATCCAGCAATAGTAGTTATATATACCATACCTACCACCCACTATCAACTTCTGAATTAATGTAGGTATGTCCAGAAATGTCACGAACCATTTTTTACGACTACGAGTTATTTAAATATCAATTAATTTAAATTATTATGAACCATAAAAGTAAAATTTAATTAAATCATTCATTCTTGGGCGGAAGTTTAAAATTTCCATTTTAAATCTCAAACAAATTTGCATGTTTCGCATATTGAACATAAATATAATAAATACCTACCAAATAGGTATAGATTATTATTCTAGTTTTAAATGTAAATACTAGGCCCCTTATTCATAAACGTACTTTAGCTAAAGTGTTGCTGATCTCTCCTTTGTCTTTTTCTATCCTGCACATTTGACAATGCAACTTATGCAACATACAAAGACAAAGCATTCTATAGCTAAAACGTATCTAATATACATTTATGAATAAGAGGGTAAGTCTTCAGGCTAGAATTATCACGGCTATAGCATGCAATAGCCGTAAATCACTTTTTTTTGTCACTTTAAACAAATACAACGTAAGTTCACGTCTTTATTTCCGGAAGGGGTAGACCAGCGACAACAGAAATCGATGGGTAGACAGAGTTAAGTGCCTGCATGCAAACACCCGCGATTCGCTAGTTACATTTTGACCCATGTAATAGGTAGAGAGCTACTTGACAAATCCGGACACATTATTTGAAGTTTTGAAGGTGATCCTGGGAAATTACAACAGAACTTACCCCGCGACCTGGGGATCGAATACAGGAGCCAGGATCAGCATAGCGGTAGGTACCCAGTGGCCTGCAACTAGACCACTGCTATAAAGAGAGGTAGGTGTCGTACCATTAGGATTAGGTTTCCATTGAGGTAGCAAAGAAGCAAAGAAGAGAAGAGTGGTGACCAATGAACCACCAAAGTGAAAAAACGAAGAAAAAAGTAAAGAAATAAACAACCAGAAGAAAAGGTAACTAATCGTACTACATAATTGAAATCCATGTTGAATTTCTGTTCCGCTTCAATGGAAGACTCTTAAATGATAAGAGGTAGCTCCGTATATTCCATAGAGCAACGCGGGCCACCGGCCGCCGCGGTGGACCGGAGGGGAGTAATAGCCATAGCGTTTATTACCGATGTAAAACAGCCTGTAATTTTTTGCAGGGATAAATGCGTGTGACACCCACCCACACACACTACAAAAATCGTCTATTATTACGAAACTCACTCCTTGACTTTAACAAAATACATAAACAATTTCACGCACACATTTTTTTAAACTTCGAGGCGACAGGCATAGGCCCACTTGGACTTGTACTTTGTGGCCCGTGTTGTTCTATGTCATATTCCCATTTCTTGTTTTCCTCTAACTGGTCCAGTTAACCGCATGTCATAGTGCGAAAAACTGAAACTGCCGAAAGTTAGCCACACAACAGTTTGTACACTAACCTGTTAATTAGCATTCGTCCAAAGTGACCCAGTTTTGAGCAGCCACCTTGGACATTTGCCATACGATTTATTTTTTGTCCGTCCTGTCTATCAGCGATGTTTTTTTCTAAAACTCGTAGTTAGCAACTGAGGCCAGGCATCTGTTTCTGATGGGTTTATATTTCTGTAGTAGTTTTTGAGCGGAAGTTAATTCATGTAACTAATCGAATTTAAATAACGAGTTAACTCGACCACGATTGCGGATTTTTTAAAGTGAATAATATATGTTGTATTATTTATTGGGCATGTCCAAGAGACATATATTAAGTATATACGATGAGAGTGCAGTTATTATATCTAGGTAAAAAGAAGTGATATGAGATATGTGGCTTTTTGAGATTCCGAGGATTCTGCTTCTCTATCCCAGAGGCTCTCGGCGCTCGGACATTTTCCGGAAGTTTCCCAGTAACTCGAATTTTTGTAATGTGCCCGGATATGTCAACAGGCTCGCCACCAGTTACACGGGCCAAAAAGTAACTGGAGAGTCGTGGGTGTTTGCATGTATGCTTTAATGCATGCATTTACCTCTGCCTACCCCTTCGGGGATTACAGGCGTGAAGTTACGTTATGTATCTATACAAATACTTTTGAATAATAAGGCAACAAAAACGCCATTAGCGCGTAGCGTAACCTTGTCACCACAGCGGCGACTCTCACCACATGTCATGTTTCCGAATACGGGCTATGTCCGTCTATAATAGTTCTTAGAACGTGCAGGCCGTGCAGCTGTAAACTTGATGTTTTATAGCGGTTCCCACTGCGTTTACACTTCCATTATTTGAAACCATATCAATATCGACTAGTATTTTCATTATTTATTTATTTATTTATTTAAACTTTCTGCACAAACAAAGTACATGAGGCGGACTTAATGCTAGAAAGGATTCTCTACCAGTCAACCTAAGGGTTGTGTGGAAAACAAAGAATGGTAGTGCATTTGGAAAATCGTCAAGAATAGATAAAAAGCCATAATAGTCATTTTGAAAGTAATTTACAGAGCAATGGGAGTAATATTATGGAGTTACAGGATAACACATACTTAATAATGATATAATTAAATATATACCTACATCAAAAAAAAATATTACTTATATATACAATACAAATAATATTATACACATATCTATATATATATATATATACACATATATATGTCTGATTATGAAACCAACGTAAGAATGAAATATCAAATTCAAACCTTTAAAGAAAAAAACTCAAAGCATTTTGAGATAATATTCACGGAGCTTTATTTTAAATGAGAATCTACTGGATGATTTTTTTATGTCCACGGGTAGCGAATTCCAGAGCTTTATTGCCGAAACTGTGAAAGAGTTGGCCATGAAACCAGTTCTGTGAGAAGGAATTTGAAGAGATAGTAATTCCGACGAACGGAGATTAAGACTATGAGAAGCGCCCAGAAAATTAAAATTGAGTTTAAGATAATCAGGAGAACTAGGATCGTTTAATATGGAGAATTATAAGCAGAGTATCCTGACGGACCGTCGCTGCCGAATAGGAAGCCACTTAAGCTTAGAACGAAAAGATGATATGTGGTCGTATTTACGAAGTCCGTAAATAAAGCGAATGCAGTTATTTAAAATTCGATCCAATTTATTAAGAAGATCCTGGGAAAGATCCGGAAAGCAAACATCAGCATAATCGATGATGGGCAATACAAGAGACTGAATCAGTAGTATTTTAGTGCTAGTTGGTAAAAAGTTTTTAAATCTATAGAGAGACCGCAGCGAAGCTGTGACGTTTTGACTAATTGCTGTTATATGTTTATTCCAGCTGAAGCTGGAGTCTATGTACAGTCCTAAGTTTTTAACAAAAGGTGAGAAAGGAATCACAATGTTATTGAAAAGAAGAGGTGGAAGTTGATTCTCATCAAATCTATTAATAAATGAAGAACTACCTAATATGATGGCCTGGCACTTACTAACATTTACTGAGATACCGAAATTTTTAGACCATTGAGAAATTAAATCAAGATTATTATTTAAATTGGATATGGCAATATTCAAATTGTCCGGATCAACCTGTGTATACAATTGCAAATCATCAGCATACAAATGGTAGGAGCAGTTCAGAAAATTAGATAGAGAATTAATTAATAATGAAAATAAGAGAGGTGAGAGAATGCCGCCCTGCGGAACACCAGAGGTTAAGTCGCACCAGTCAGATAAGTCCCGATCAATGCGAACCGCCTGCTGGCGACCGTGAAGATAAGCCGAAAACCAATCCTGAACAAGCGATGAGGCGCCAACATGCATGAGGATAGTAATAAGAATGTCGTAGTCTACAGCATTGAATGCATTGGAGAAGTCAATTAAAACCAATATTGTCAATTTTGAATTTTCCATTGCTGCCCTAACATCTTCCGTAATTTTAAGCAAGGCAGTCGACGTACTATGGCTCGGCCGAAAACCAGATTGGTACGGGGAAAGAAGGTTATTTGCAAATACATGATTAGAGAGTTGCTTGTGTACTACAGCCTCAAGTACCTTAGATAAAAAAGGTAAAATGGAAATCGGCCGGAAATGATTTTCCAAACAGGGATTATTGACTTTTGGAAGTGGAATCACATGCGCTTTGCGCCATTCAAGGGGGAAAGTCCCTGTTTGTAACGAAAAATTGATAATGTGTGTAACGAAAGGGAGAATAAAATTTAAAATAAGAGTTATCATAACTCTGCTAATTTCATCACAGCCGACTGCTTTAGACTTAATGGAATACAAAATCTTGTACACCTCATCACAAGTAACAGGAGAAAAAGAGAAAGAGTGAAAAACTGGCATGGAAGTGAGGTTCTGAATTGTTTCAAGCTTAGTCTGTTGATCAAGGACATGATTTTTCACAAAATGAAGGTTGAGCTGATTAATGGAGATATTGGGACCAAGTAAATTTTGCTGAGACTTAGATAAGCCAAGAGATTTCAGAAACTTCCATATATCTGCCGGAGAACAGTTGGAGATGTTATCAAAGACATAGCGGCGTTTGGCTGCTCTCACCATTTGATTGCAACATTACTTAAATATCGCTTTTTATTCAAATAGTCTTGAAACTAAAATAGTTCATGAAAGTATTTAAAATAGTTACGGGTCACCCACTCACAGATTTTTCCACTTAACTACAATGCTGCGTTTATTCGATAAGATTTAAAACACACTGTGCTGCAAAAATCAATAAATCAATGTACCTGTAGCGCTTTTTCAGGTGATACTGAAATGAGACGTGAGCGGTCAAAAGAAATGAAATCAGATCACGTGACATAGGTACGTATGTAATATGTGAACAAGCAAAATATGTATAATATATTCTGACGACATGCTTGCCCGATAGTTTTTAGAATAATTTAATTCTTATAATTTAGATTTATTTGCATGTAAATAGGTAAGTAAATAAGTTCAACTTCTTTAAAATGAACACGGACTCAACAATATGGATGGACCTATCTTCTTATGTGGGAATGGATATAAGATATGAAGTCAGTTTTTTTGATAAGTATCTCCAAGCTAATACTAGCTATACGTTCAAGTATAAAAACAACAGTTTGTTTATTACAAAACAATTTGCAATTATAATGAAGAAGTAAATACATACGTAATTCAGTCGAAAGTGCACAACTCTCGACTAATTTAAACGAGGTTACACTAAAAGTCGTATCGCAAAAAAAAGCGTTACAATTACCGGACTGCCAAGAATATTAACGTGACAATTCGAATTAGAAACAGTTGTCTTCAAATTGAATGTCGGAGGCGAGTGCGTGTTGAATATGCAAACGGTGATTCAAATTAACTACTTATCATTTTAAAATGGAGGCACGGTTCTGACGCAATCAGATATATCCGCGACGTGCGAGGGTGTGGTCTCTCTATTTATAAAGGCATAGCGCGTCTTTAGATCGTTTACAACAGACATTTTTATAACTATTTATTTTGGCCGGTTTAGACATGTTGAAGATGTTGTGAATACAGATGATAAAGATTAGAATGAGGTTCTGTAAGATTTTTGAGATTTTATATTTCAAATGTTACAGATATTCTCTTTACTGTATGTGGAAGATCTCAAGTGCAGAAATTGTACTCAGTCCAGTTTAAATGACACTTAGTTATCTAAATCATTCGTTATAACAAGCAGAGATGAATTTAATGTTTGTTTAGAACGTGAAATATCAGTAGGCCTCTTTTTCCATCACTTTAGGATGCGTAGCTGTATTTGTTGCTTCCCTGGACCAGGGATTCCCAATCTTTCTTTTGTTGAGCCTGGGAGGGGAGGGAGGCTCTCTTAAACATTTGGTCGTCGGAATAAGTGAAAGGTTTATTGTATTTTTTTTCTATCTGAAATGGAAACTTTTGCTGTCCCCTTGTCATCTCTCTACGCCTCCCTTGGGCGGAACTGCTGCCTTAGAACGTCTAGACCCGTACTCAATTCATTGTAATAAGTATAATATAAATGTATAATTTTTAAGTCGTATTATTGGGCAGTAATGTTAGTTTTATACATAGGCTGTTTAAAATTAGATATACCAATAGAGAGCATCTGTAACCTATTTTATTTTTCCATATTAAATTATAATCTTCCTTATCCGTATAGGTTTATAATATTCAACTCATTTCAACGATTGGAGATTAAGTGTAAATATAACTTCATAATAATATTTTTCACTACTCCATTAATAATATTGCAACAGAACCAAGTTATCTCATAAAATTCACCTCTGACGACCTGTAGATAATAATATGCTCGCTGTAATGTATATAACTTATCACAATCTGTATTATACGTTGGTACTTATAAAGCACTATGGTACTTGGTAAAGTTAAATGGTAATATCTAACGCAACGATGGAAAAACACATTTTTTTTTCTTCTCTTCCTCGATTTACATAATTATGTACATCAATTTCAAAATAAATTCGCAAAATATATTCGCCCTTATCAATATGGGTATAACTTTATTCAAATATAAATATTTTCAAATATTTTTATCTGTTTTTGCATGCGCCACATTTGCACGCTCACACACTGGTGGTAGAGCTCTAGTGACGGAGCCCGCGGGCGTAGGTACACTAGGCACCAGCGAAATTACCTCTATCTGCCGCCAAATGGTAGTGTCCAGCACTAACGTGTTCCGGTTGGATGGTAATGTATGGCTTCGTATATCACAGACACACCTTAGGTCTCAGGGGTGGCAACGCATCTGCATTTTGACCTCTGGTTTTTTTTTAATATAGATGTCAATAAGCTGCATGCTTGTTTGTCACCTTTATTGCATTAAAAAAAGTAGAACGTGACGTACAGTAAATTGGCTAGTTTCGACTTCGTAAAGTGCTGTACACTGCCTACGTAATCACTGATAGTCCGGTTTTGGTCAAATCTTGATCAAAATGGTCTACAAACGACACATAGGTAAGTGCGAAAGAGATAACTCTACAGACTCGAAATAAGCCGAAATCTCCTTTCTAAGGTCGACGTGCAATATTTTTTTTTTTGATGCTTTAAGTAGTACGTCACTCTTTTTGGTCATTCAAATAGGTATTTGAATCTACTTTGCGGTAATACTTTATACTTAGCAGTTTACTTACATGAAATTCTTCTTTAATGGCAGACAGTAAGGTTCCTCCAGTGAAGATGATGCCATCTACGATGACATTGCACATGAACGAGGCCGCTACTATCACCCAACCCCATCCTCCATCCGGTGGTACCACCTGTGGAGCAATGTATATTGTTATAATATTTATATTATTTAACAGCATCAGCATACTGGTTTGATCCCCGGGTCCGGAGGAGAGCAGTGGCAATATTTAAAATTTTTGGTAGGTTTCCAGTGCCACCCTCGGAGACTGGTAATGTGTCTATAGATGTCAGTAGGCTCGCCGCCTTTGAAATTGAAGTCTATTCAATGAAGAAGACAAGCCTTTTCATATAGAGATTCATTGAGTGTATGTAATACTTGGAGGATACTCACTTCGTAATCTCTATTGTAAAAAACCCAATATTTGCTAAATTCACCGATCTGGGGATCAACACTGGGGCTTAAAACCTCACTATACCAACCGCTAATCAACATAGTCAAATGCAATTATTATTATCTTTCTTATTCCTTTAGTCTGAGTATTATCTAGACAAAATTAAGTACGAGATGATACATCACACAAAGTTCTTCAATCTTCGTGTATGCACATTCATATGTGGTAGAGGTGGCTAACGAATCAGATGTGATATCGCACATAGTCATATAAATCTATGCAATATTTGGTATTGTGCTTTTTCTTTCTTGTTGAGGCCGATCTTTTGTCGTTTACCTTGACATTGTTATTGAACCTTGAATGTCAAATAGACTGTCAAGTACAAGGTGGCGATTTGTTACCGAACTGCTAGTTGATTGCCATTATCGTTTTATCTCTTAATTGCTATCAATTTCATTTTGACAATGTACTTTCTTATTGATTTGTATATTATTTTCAATAATAATAATCTATGATTTTATTGCCGAAACGTAATGCTATTAATTATGTTTTATCTGCTTGTCATTTTTTTTTATTACGAGTGAAATAGCAGACTTCCTATTTCACTCGTAATAAAAAAAAATCACAAGCAGAATTATAACTACAAATAGCTACGGCTAAAGATGCCTCCAAAACATTTGGAAAAATCGCGGCATAATTTACAAGTCTCAAGATCTAATAGGTCACAGCACAAATTTGTTCACAAGTGTTCGATTTACCTCTTTGGAGTTGAAACGTGGACAGAGAGAAGGACAGAGGATAGATGAATTCGAAATGTGGCGCTGGAGGCGAATATTCCGAATACCATCGACGGCCAATCGCACAAATATGTTATTATTCTTTCTCAACTTCATGCAAAGACCAGATTGTCTACAATATGCCTACAACGCATCCTGACGTATTTCGGACACATTATGCGAAAAGGATGTGACAATCTTGAAGAGACTGGTAATTGTTGGCAAAATTGAAGCCAAGAGAGCGCGGGATCGGTCGCCAACACGATGTTCCGATTTCTAACTAAGTAAAAAAGCTATCCCTTAATTAAAATTACAACAGGTGGTGATGGAAACTGTGAACCGAAGTCGATGGAAACAGATAAGTTCGAGTCTCGCCTGAAGTCAAATTTTTCTTTCCATTTTTTCTTTAAGAAATATATGTGTATAACACAAGCATGTGTTAATGCGAAATAATATAAATCAGATAGGATAACGCTTAAAAAGGGTTCCAGTGAGCACGATCATTAATAACGAGGAACCAGTGTATACCTAAGTAAAATAGGAAACGAATAATCATTATCTAGAAGCTTCTCAGTATGTACAGCTGAGTAAGCTGTACAGATGGGTCGGTGCTCTTCCGGTATTAAACTAAATGCGTTTCAATAAACTATAAAACTGAAGTAAAGTTGGTTAAATATTATGAAATTTAATTGGAAGTATAATTAGAATAAATTGATGAAATTAAAAAATCGGTTATCCGAGAGTTTTTTTTTCAATTGATGCTGCTTAAGTTAGGAAAGGTTGGAAAACCAATATAAAAAAAATGGTTTAGTAGAAGTGCGATTGCAAGATTAACCCCCTTATTCATAAACGTATTTTAGCTAAAGTGTTGCGAATCTCTCCTTTGTCTCTTTCTATCCTGCACATTTGACAATGCAACTGACAAAGACAAAGCATTCTATAGCTAAAACGTATCTAATATACGTTTATGAATAAGGGGGTAAGTGTATAACATCATCAGAATCATTCCATAAGAAGTATTCTGCAAGGAGCATAATGTAAATAATGTACTTATTTAAAGTTAGATTTATGCTAAAGATTCCACTTATCAAGAGAATTATGCTAATGCAGATTAATTGTTATTGCAATTAGAGAACGGTAAGTAGCCTGTTGGACAGGATTCATACTCATTAACCATATTTTTTTTCCGCAATAAGTTTATCCCTAATGAGTTCGTTCACGTCTATGGTCCATATTTTTATCATTTGTGGTAATTTTTCGGTGAACCAAATAAACGTAAGTGGCCCTCAGGTAAAGGGTAAAGATGAAATAATGTTTTGCCAAGATATTCCGATTTCAGACTGATATAATTAAGTAACTTGGACGCACCTGTCGGTATGTTGTCATCGACAGTAATGTAATTGTTTCTACCCTAGTAATAACCTTGAGTTTGTCTGGGAAAGGTTACTAGGCTATTTCACGAAGACAATATATATAAAGTAAATGGAAACTTACCAAACACTGCCAACCCCTATGGAAGCCCTTAAGAATGAAACTCTCACAATCTGATACTGCGAGGGGTATAAAAGAAAAAAAAAAGGTAATTGCTATTTTTTTATTGCCTGGATTAAAAAAGTATTTCACAATAATTTGATTCAGTGCTTTTTATACGTAAAAATATTCGTATTGATAAAATCCATAATTTTGTATTAGAAAATGTAATTATGTTCAAAATTCTGCATTCGATCCAATCACCGATAAAGAATATTGTTAGTTAAAAACTTAATAAGAAATAAGTTCCAAATACTAAGAAGCCCCAGGCTAATAGATCAAGTAATATGTTTCCGGCCTTTTCCAAGATTTGTCTCCTTCTCAGCCACACTTTCTTCAAAGCCATTCTCGTGTCTATTCCAAAAGGTTACAACAATAGAATCAGAATGGTCATTGTTATTTCAGCGAAAGCAAATGATATTGTAGTTAATAGACAAGCATTAATTATTTTTTCTGCAACTCGTCGCAACGTTCTTTTACGTTTTAGTTTCTTTTCTATAACCGTCATTATTGTGGTTTTATTCTCACTTTTTGTTGATTTTTTGGGGCATTGAACTTATTTTACACAAATGTAGGTTGGCATTGTTATGTTCAGGATTTTTATTCACAAGTGCAGTTTTCTATGCATATTGGTTTCCTGTTGCACCCATCCGATTGGGCATTGACGGCTTTGGTCCGTGATCTCCATTCGGCCATATCAAAACATAAAATAACTGCACACAAATGATAGGTAACAATCAACACTATTACTGTATTTATATATGGCGATAATTTCATAACCGAAACAGTGTAGATAGAGGAGGCATTTCGCCGGTAATATTGCTTTGTTATTTCTAAAATTGGTCGGCCATGGGAAGTTTGACAAGAGTGATTAAAATGACAAATGAAAAGAAATGTCTTATTTCTTTTTTATTTCTCGATGGCTGTACAGTACTCAACAAAGTCAACAATTAATATTGCACATCGAGCCTACGCCTACGTTTCGACTTCGTAGAGCGTTATCTCTGCTACACACTGCCTACATAAGCACTGACAGTCCTCCGGTATTGGTCAAAACTTGATCAAAATGGTCAACAAACGTCAAATACGAGTAGGTACGGTTCGACAGAGATAATCCTCTACAGACCCGAAATAAACCGAAGTCTCCTTCCTAAGCTCGATGTGCAATATTTATTGTTGAGCATTGTAGTTTTGTTCAGTTTCCAGATTTTAAATAATAGTTCTATATAATTCATATACAGCAATTATTGAACATTATCATAAATAATTACACAAGATATAACTGCATACATACACATAAAGTACCGCCTAGCTATGAAACATCCCTCACATTGATTTACAATGCCTATTTATATAGGTACTTACTGCTAAAAATTATAATAGAACATTATTGCAGATAATGTAGATGGTTGTAGTGGCCCAGGAAGACCAAGACTGACCTATCTTGACTAAATAGATCGAGTCGAAATCAACATTTGTTTGTACGAAAATAGGGAGTAGGAGAGGACGGGAGGTATTTGGCGACCCACAGAGACTTGGCGTGAAGACTAAACTAGAAGCTAACGTACCAAAGCAGCCTCGGGTTCAGAGTCGTCACTTGGTGAATCACTTCTACCCATCCCGCTCTCATCGGACGACGGCGTCTCGAAAGGCCGCTCGTCCGTGGCCACTCGTTGCACCATTTTGTCCTGTAACAATTGAGATATAACAAATTATTATTTACCTTAGTGACAATTTTTTATTATTATAATACTTTTCCCCTTCAGAATCTGGTTTTCTTTTATTTACTTTTTTTGGAATCATTTTTATTATAATAGGTTGGGGAAAAAGTCTTTTCGCATTATAGTATGTATGAACTTGTAATAAAATCTCTTTGGCTGTAGTATTTGTATCTGGCTGGTTTTGGTATCATTGAAAGTTAAAATTTTAAAGAACTTAATTCCAAATTCAAATTAGGCAAATGTGTGATTTTCATTTGTTTTTCGTACTGTCAAGATGAGTGAATCTAATGAAGAAATTCGATACATTATAAAATTTTACTACAAAAAAGGTGAAAATGCAACGCAAGCAGCGAAAAAAATTTGTGATGTATATGGGCCTAGTGCAGTGTCTGTGAGAGTAGCACAAATTTGGTTTAAGCGTTTTCAATACGGAAATTTTGATGTCAAAGATGCACCTCGCTATGGTCGCCCTATTACGGATAAAATGGATGCCATTTTTGAAAAAGTGGAGCAAAATCGACATATCAGTAGTTACGACGTAGCTGAAGAACTGAGAATTGATCACAAAACAGTTTTGGCGCATCTGAAAAAAGCTGGGTACAAAAAAAAAGCTCGATATTTGGGTACCTCACGAGCTCACTGAAAGAAACCTAATAAACCGTGTACTGATTTGTGATTCTTTATTACGACGTAATGAAACCGAATCATTTTTGAAGAAGCTGATAACTGGTGATGAAAAGTGGATCACGTAGAACGTGTGAAAAAGGTCGTGGTCAAAGGCCGGTCAGGCTTCATAGACTGTGGAAAAACCCGGGTTAACTCGCAATAAGGTGATGTTGTGTGTGTGGTGGGATTGGAAGGGCATTATTCATTATGAGCTATTACCACCAGGCAGGACTATCGATTCTGAACTCTACTGCGAACTACTGATGAGATTAAAGCAAGAAGTTGAAGAAAGCGGAATTGATCAACAGAAAGGGTGTGGTGTTTCATCATGATAACGCTAGACCTCACACATCTATAGCCACTCAGCAAAAGTTAAGAGAGTTTGGCTGGGAGGTGTTAATGCATCCGCCGTAAAGTCCTGACCTTGCACCTTCAGATTTCTACCTGTTTCGGTCTCTTCAGAATTCTTTATGCAATGTTAGGTTAACATCACGAGAGGACTGCCAAATCCACTTTTTACGGTATTTTGATGAGAAGTCTCAAAATTTTTATAGCAATGGGATCATGTCCCTACCTACAAGATGGCAAAAGGTTATCGAACAAAATGGTACATACATACTTTAGTTAAATTTAAATAAACTTTGTTAAAAACTGTTTTGAATTATCTTAAAAAATGCGAAATATGATCTATTACAAAGTTATTTACTACCTAACCCTTAATTTCTAATGTTTTGTTTTCGTAATAACACATATTTTATTTACATGCCTCATGTCTTTTATTCCCTTAGTTTATTCTTACTATTTAGTAACACAGTCCATAACTTTTCACTTCTTTCGTTTACTACTATCTTCGTGTTCTACACGGTTTTGTTGTCTTTTTATTCTGTACTGAATACTATTTTATTGTGTTGATTGTTTCGGTTCGGCAGCAGTCATATTTTTTTTTCATTATTATTTTTTTTATATCCAAATATTTTTATTTATGGCGACACGCTTACTTTATATATACGAGAGTAAATATTGGGACACTTCTGAATCCACGTGATTGCTAGAATTTACTTAAAGTCTATAATTATAAGTTTTGCAAGATCTTACCTATCCATTTAATTGTAATACTTTCGTATGTAGATGTCTAGGAACACGATTTTATAGTATAAAAAATCGTTCAAAGGCGAATGATAGATACTGTTCCATACATTTCTGAGCCCAGGTGTTAACACTGTACAAATTATGTTATTTTAAAATGACTATAAAATAAATAATTTGAAATACGGACATTTTTTGAATTGACAGTAATTGAAGTAGGTTTAAATAATCAAGTAAAAGTTGGGTTAGATTTTTAATTATTAACTATATTACAAAATGTAGGTACTGTGTAATGGGTTAACCAGTAGGTAACGATATTGCAGGCCCAAAATTACCCGTCTCCTTTCCGAGTTTTACAACCGTAGGATAGGTCTTAAAACTCGATCTTAATACATATATAAGTCTGTTTTACTACATGAAAGAAATAAACCTTGTGTTGCTGTAAAGAAGATTTATTGTTAGTTTTTTTTATACAGAGACTATTTTATTTAGGTAATATAAAACAATATGAACTCAAACCTGTAAAGAAGAAACGACAATGAAAGTTTATTCTTTCACTTTTAAAACATAAAATAATATAATATTAAAATTTTCATTGATTATCCAATTGTCAATCAACTCGTATTTAAATCTGTCATCTGACATTCTGAATTCGTTTCTTCTTTAAAATCAGACAATTAAAAAGTTAAAAACTATAACCAAACTTCATGGTAAGTAAACACACAGAGTGCGAAGAAAGAAATAGTATTTCTTTACATCTCCCCCCATGGGGAAGAAAATTCACCCGTGAATTTTCACTCCAGTTCTCCATTTGATACTTGCACATTCTCATCCTCTGTTATCTGTACTGGAATTAGTTTTGTGATATGAAAAAGATTTGACTCTGTTTTTCTATGTCCTGTATCTATCTCGTAAATTGTATTAGATTTCTTTTTAATTATTTTATATGGTCCAATTCTCAATTCATCTAGCTTTTTCCTATTTAGTTTATTCCCATTTTCTATATATACTAGATCTCCCACACTGAATTCTCTTTGTTTTCTATTCCTATCATACCTCATCTTGTTATAGTAATGTGATTTCAAGGTATTATTAAGCGCTGTTTTCTTATCTCCGATCCAGTCACTATTTATACCTCCTTGTTGTAGTTCTTTTGGTAAAACCTTAACATCTGTTCCATATAGCAAATAACATGGTGCATAGCCAGTTACTGAGTGGTTAGTCTGATTGTATTTTTCTACACATTCATGTGCTATTGTAGTCCACGCTCTGTTTTCTCCATCTTCATTGATTTTGCATCTAATTTTGTTAACTATCGTTTGATTCAACCTTTCATTTAGGCCATTAGAAAACGGTGCATTCACTGCTGTAAAAATTATTGTTATTTGTTTGTCAGTAAGGAATTTCTTGAATTCTTTAGAGTTTATTCCAGGATACTGGTCGGTAAGGAGCATCCCAATCTCTTCGGTTTCAGCGACCTTATTTATTAGCTTTATAAAGTCATGTGCACCCTGGGTTTTTGATGTTATAATAAATGCATATCTAGTGAAGTGGTCCACTAAAAGATGTATGTATTTCTTGGTTGATCTAGAACCACCAAAACCTCCAATTGTGTCTATTGATACTATCTCAAAGGGTCTTGTCGCTGGGCCTAAATATGACATTAATCCGTATTTGTGTTGTCCTCTTGTTTTGTTTTTTATGCAAATTTCACAATTCCTACAAACATTTTTAATATTTTTCGTTAAATTTTTTGTTGCGTACAGTGAACTAATAGTCTTTAGCATTTGTCCCACTCCAATGTGACATAGATCTTCATGTATTCGCTTTATAAATTTAATACTGAATTCTTCTGTTATTACTATTTTCTCTTTGTTCCTAATTCTTTTGAAGTATAAATTGTGTTTTTTGATTATTTTATTATTGTTTCTCTGTATTTCTTTATTTTGATTCTGATCTATTACAATATCTTCTAATGTAATTAAGTTCACAACTTTCAGTTGTTCTTCTAGATTATCCTCTGGTTCTAATACAGGATTCCGACTTAAACAGTCCGCTTCTAAATTATCTTTTCCAGGGGAATATTTGATTTTAAAATCATATTGTGAAAGGTAATAAGTCAAATCACCTAGTTCTTCGTCTGTTCTAGCTTTTAAGTTCATGTTTTCTAATGGTTTATGGTCTGTGTAGACTGTAAACGATTTACCTATCAGCCAGTACTGCCAATATCTTAGTGCTTCTTTAATAGCTAAGCATTCTAAATATATTGCCTTTTTCTTCTTTTGCGCTCCATTCAGTTTTTTTGAAAAATAGGCTACTGGTTTTTCTTTACCATCTAGTTGTACTTGTTTTAAAATTGCTCCAACACCCAGCAGAGAACCATCAGTATAAATATTTATTGGTAGATTTTGATCATAAATTTCTAGTATTGGCTGTGAACACAAGAGACTCTTTATTTTTTCAAACGCATTTTGACATTCTTCAGACCAAACAAACTTTTGATTTTTTCTTAGCAAATTATGTAATGGGTCAAGAATTATTGCGCTCCTTGGTATATATTTATGGTAAAAGTTTACTTTTCCCAAAAATTGTCGAATATTCTTCTGGGTTTTTGGTACTGGAAATTCTTTTATCGAAATGAGATTGTCCTTCAGTGGTTGGATAGAATTATATTGAATGATATGTCCCAGGTATTTTACCGAATCTGATGCAAATGTACATTTTATAAATTTTAGTCGAAATCCTTCCGTTTGAATTGCTTCTAGTAACTGTTTCAAGTGACTTATGTGTTCATCAAATGAGTTTGAAAATATCAGGATGTCATCTATATAATTGACAGCAAAATCGGTTAGTTTATATTTTCTAAGTATGTTACACAATATTCTTTGAAATATTGCTGGAGCAGTCTTCAAACCAAATGGTAGGCAAGTCCATTGAAAGTGTCCCTCTTGAGTTACAAACCCTGTCTTCTTCCTGTCCTTTACTCGTAGAGGTATAGACCAAAAAGCTGAATTAACGTCTAAGCTTGTAAAAAATTTGCAATTTCTTGTTTTTGTCATTAAATCGTCAATTAATGGGAAGGGTTGAGCCTGAGGAACTACAATTTTATTCAAATCCCTGAAGTCTATACAGAGCCTTGATTTTTTATTTTCTTCCTTTTTAAATGTCAAAGTTACTGGTGCTGCGAATGGACTATAAGATTCTTCTATAAGCGCATTATCCAATAATTCGGCTATTTGTTCTGCTATCTCTTTTTTGTCTTCTATAGTGCATCTGTATGGCCTCTTGCTGCAGTATTTATCCATTAATAAATCTATTCTTGCTTCATATCCTTTAACCATTCCCACGTCATACTTGTTTTTGGCAAAAACTGATTGATATTGTTGTATTAGCTTATTTATTTCTTCCCTTTTATCATCATCTAAATGACCAACCTTTATTTCAAATTCCTCTTCTTTGATATGTTCATTAAAATTAATTTTGTTTTCGTTTTCATATTCATTACCTTCATTTTCACCTTCGTCTATCTTTTTCTCCATTTTTTTACTATTCTTTTCATGTAAGTATTGTTTCTGAGTTATTTTTAACTCCTCATTTTGTATTAGCTTGTATTTCTTTATCATATCTAATCCTATTAAGAAATCATATCTGAATTTGTGTTCGTCAATGATGTACACATCCACATTTTCTTCTATTTCAAAAATTTTTATTTTTAAATTTGTCAAACCACTTGTTTTTTGGACACCATTAATTGTTACTATATTTTCTTCATTCGATTTATGTCCTTTTGTATTTAGTTTTAGTAATTTGGAATTAATTAGAGATACATTTGAACCTGAATCGTATACTCCATAAATTTCTAATTTATTATTTAACAGTAGTTTGATCTTAATTAATGGTGTCACTACTAGTTTTTTTGTTCTGTTTCATTTAACTCTGCTTCAATCACTGAATTATTTACATGTTTAATATATCTTTTATTTAATTTATCATCTTCTCTAACTCTAAACCAGCATGCAGCTTCGGAATGATAGCGAACCCCTTTATTTAATTTTACGCATATTTTGCATGGATAACGTCCTTCATTTGTAATATTTATCCTTTGATTTTCATACTTTCTGTACGTTCCATTTCTATTTTTATTTACCAAATGTTCATACTTTCTCACCTCATTGAATAAACATACTATATCGTTCATTGCTTCTCTATTTATCTTCTCTAATACAAAACCTGGCAAACCTACCGCTATCAGATCCACCAGTGTACCTGTATCAATTGAATTTCTCATGTCCAATAAAAGTTTTTCCTTTTTAATGGCATAGTCCACTAATGAACCATCCTTATATTTAAATAACAATGCATAGGTCACTTGGTTCCAGTTTTGGTTTGCAAATGACTCACACAACTTTTCTTTCCAAACTATCCACTCTGAGTTGAGTGTTAATTTTATAATCATTGAGCTGTACCAATCAACACAACTTTTATCCATAAATAGTCGGAGAATCTCAATTTTTTGTTCATCTTTCATAATACCGAAGCGAGAACATTCTCTCTCAAAAATGTCAATCCATTGCCTTGCATTCGAGTTTTTGCTCGTAAATTTCTCAATCACAAACTTCTCTGCGACATATTTCAGATTCTGTTTTTTTAAATCATGTGTATTTTCTATTAACTTTGTAAACATTTCTTCCAATGAATTCGAATCTCTAATTTGTTCTTCAGATGCTCGGTTATGTTCAATTTCCTCCAGATATTGTTCTCCAAATTGTAAGTTACCATCAGCATCTATGTAAATTTCTCGTAATTTATCTGTCATAGTTATCCAAACTCTTCGTGTCTGATGTCTTTTCTTTAAACTATTTTTTACTTTGTTGTACACGGCTGTCTCAATTAATTCTTCGTGAAATCCAACAGACTGTAATTCCTCTGGTATAGCAAATTTTTTTTCATCTTTAGTTGTGATTGAGGTTACACAACAAATATTAGATTTTCCATCATTCGCCGGTAAAATCGTGAATTCAAAACGTAACTGCTCCATTTTCATCTTTTTATAAACAAAATTGTCGTTTTATAAGTCTGTTTTACTACATGAAAGAAATAAACCTTGTGTTGCTGTAAAGAAGATTTATTGTTAGTTTTTTTTATACAGAGACTATTTTATTTAGGTAATATAAAACAATATGAACTCAAACCTGTAAAGAAGAAACGACAATGAAAGTTTATTCTTTCACTTTTAAAACATAAAATAATATAATATTAAAATTTTCATTGATTATCCAATTGTCAATCAACTCGTATTTAAATCTGTCATCTGACATTCTGAATTCGTTTCTTCTTTAAAATCAGACAATTAAAAAGTTAAAAACTATAACCAAACTTCATGGTAAGTAAACACACAGAGTGCGAAGAAAGAAATAGTATTTCTTTACACATATACCCAAAAAAGTAATAAAATATGTGAATAAATATGATGTAATTGAGGTAATTAACATAGAATTGAAGATAGAAATGAAAAAGAATCTTTAGTGTATTCTACCAATTTTCTTACTTCAGACAATTGTTCTAAAATCAATTTTTATTAATTCATGTGATGACTAAGTACTTTCAATAAAATTGAACGCAATAAATTTCACGTAACAAAATAATTTTCAGCTGTTTAAATAATCACATGCCTACCTAAGTAGGTAGGTACTACCATCTACAATGAAGTTCATTATTTAGTGACGTAAATTGTTTTATTCCATTATTTAAAGTACATTGGTAAACTGGATGAAACTGGTTTATAACAGAAAATTCTATGCAAAGAAAATCATAAAGTTGTTTAACTATGCTAATAAGTACGATTACATAATGACGGCGATATTATAACTGACAAATAAAGAATCTTTTTATATATTGAAACTATAAGTAGATCCGCGGATACGGATTCAGTTCTTAACATTTTTCCACAATCGGTGTCTTATTGTGATAATTAATTTCAATATTTATAATTTAAGTCTTTTCATTAATCTTTATTAATTTCACAAATATATGTGATTTACCTTTGAGTTAAGTAGGTAGGTACCATTGGTATATTATAATCTTTACGGCATTCAAGAACAACTCACTTCTACGTCATCACCTATTTATAGAATTTCATCTATTTATTGACATTTATTTATTTATACTTTATTGCATCAATAAAACATTGGTACAAATGGCGGACTTAACGTTTAAAGCGCTCTCAACCATTGGCAGTGATAAAAAAAAATGTTGGCGGTGCTAGCAAAAACGTTAAATAAACAAAATATAAAATATCAAATAGAAACTTTCAGCCGGTTAGGTATACATTAATGTGATAAAAGATCCACCATAAAATCTTTCTTTTTTTTTGATAACCGCGGATACAGATCCGCTTATTGTACACATCACTAATTGAGTCAAAACTCGGATTTGCATTTGAAGCCTCTGCAATGTCTAAGCCTCAGTCTAGACTGCCTCGGTAGCCTAATGGTAGCAGGCCACTACTACTACGCTGAGGTCCTGGGTTCGATTCCCGGGTAGGGGGTTATCAGATGGTGTAAAGTCCTTTATCTCTGGTTCTATTGGGATTTTTCCATTTTCTGGAACTTTCCCAGTTCCTCAAAGATTGGTAACGTGCCCGGAGATGTCAACAGGCTCGCCATCTGTTACATGGTCCAAAAACGTAACCGGCGAATCGTGGGTGTTTGCATGTATGCTTGAATGCATGCATTTACCTCTGCCTACCCCTTCGGGGATTACAGGCGTGAAGTTACGTACCGTACCTAATCACATATTGCTATAATAAGTAGATCATCTACTATTATTATCACGAAGGCGGGCAAGGAGAGGGCACTCGTCTATGATATGGAGCCTCGTCAAAATGGGGTTAGTTTGTTTGACGACATTCGCGATAATAACGGCAACGTTCGTACCTACTTATCATTCCTTCTCTTTTGACACTTAGTGAAATGCCCCTCAAAGTTTTGAGAGTACCTATGAATAAGTTCAAAGAAAATAATTTGCTTTTCTCTATATTATGTATGGATCTTCACACCAGGTCCCTAACGGGGTAGGCAGAGAGTGTAGAGCGCCAGATATCCCGGTCCTGTCACACGTCCCGTGCCTCATCCACATTCATCATTCTCTTAATACATGTACGCCGATTTCTAAGACTTTGGACCCCACCATCAGACAGTCGACTCGACCTATTTGGTCATGGTAGGTCAGTCTTGGTCTTCCTGGGCCTCTTCAACCATCCACATTCACATTGTAGAAAGAAAGAAAGAAAGGAGAAAGTTCTCTAGTAGGTTTCTCTAATACCTTGAAATATTTGTTTTTTTTAGGCATTGTAGAATGAGTTTGCCCAGAATGAACCAACAAATTTTTTGTCATGCCAAATCAATCATGTCAATCATGTCAAATCAATAAGATTTCGCATTTGTTACTAGAATAAGCCTGGATTGCACCTAGACTTTTATTAAAATTAAAGTTATTGTAACATTTCACATCCTGCTCTAACTCTAAAAGTTTTTATTAAGTTAAAAAAGGATGTGAAATGTTACAATAACTTTAACAAAAGTCGTGCTGCAACCCAGGCTAAGAATGAATCCATTGTCGTTTATGAAGCTTAAAAGCCACCGCGCATAGTGGCTTGAATTTTCCACGGGAACAAGTGGAAAAACTCCACGTTTCTTTATGATTGGAAACAAACACTAGACCGATTTGGATCGATGTCCGTATGACCTAAGTCGTAATCGTAATATTATAATAAATATTATATTGCCGAGCGTAAATCACGGCTATTACTGAGTGCATTGATAAGAAATTATAGCAGTCATGTCGACCTCACTATTTCGTTCTGACTTGTTTAATAGTATTCTTTTTCTGTGCACCACTCACCTTGAGTTTTTGTTCGATTTACCTGAATGATTTTATGTTTCTTATTTGCATCCTCACGTTTTTTATATTTGTTTTTGTTATGCTATTTTCGCAAAGTCTCGCTAACAATATTAAATTACCAACATTTCTTCATATAATTATCATCTGACATATTTTTTTTTATCTGTTATACCTATGTAAATTTCTTTCCTGTGCTTTACCGTGTATTTAATTTTATGTATTGCATAATCAGATAAATGCAATTCTAATTCAATGCCTACATTTATAATTCTGTACACGTACAATCGTTGCAGCAACCATTGTCAACAAATAAAAGCTTGTGGAATGAACAATAGTTCGGACTAGAACACCGTAATATTATTTTAGATTTTTTTCTCAATATTCTGTCTTAAAGCTTATAATGACTATGACATCAGGAGTGGTGAGGCACCTTACATTGAGATCTCTAGTTTTATTGTAGACGATTTGTTACATTAAAACTAGAGATCTGAACTTATAAATACACATACTGTATTCACTTACCGTTAATGTAAACTTATATTAACTTAAGTAGGTACCTACTTATTTGTCACTTTCGTGACAAAAATAATGTTAAAATATAGCGCAATGAATCAGAATCAGAAATTTATTTATTCATAGGTATATGGTGACATGCATAAAAATCAACACGCGTTTATATTCCCCAAAAGCACCTACTATTATGTACATACCGACTGCGCAATTGTATCTTTTCGGTTGGGTGGTTGTATCGGATTCTGGATAGTAACGGAGACCTAAATCTCAAATATTTATGGAAACTGCAAAACAAATTACAACTACATATCGACTGATTTGATTTATTTTATGTCTTAGTTTTTTATGTATGCCATGTACGCCACTGCGGTGGTGTCTACGCCATCGAGTTCATAAACTGGGACGCAACCACTAGTAAATAAGTGAAAAAAGATCATTATTTTAAAAAAGATTACCACTTAGATTATTTTGCTTACTGGTTTTGCAAAATTAAAACAACCAGTTCATTAACATCTCTCATTTGGTAAACATGTAAAAGAAATATAATATATCTATATCTTATTGTTTAATTGAAAGCACATTGAAGCTTGTATCCAAGGCGATTATAGTAAAGATAATTATAAGTATTATAAATATTTATTTTAAGTAATCAACATGGGAGCCAACTTCGGACACCGCAGTGCAGTGGGCAATCAGCCATTGATCCCGCGACTCTGAATGATATTCGGTTAGAAAATTTTCCGCCCAATGCTATTTATTGACGAATGTTTATAGGATACAATTATTACATCTTCCTAGAAAATATTGCGAATCAAGATACAACTCGGAAGCTTTTTTTTTCTTGGATATTTATTTATTTATTTTACGCTTGTCTATGTCGAATTTGGTTACCTACCTATCCCAAAATAAATGTGTCATACTTGTATACCTGTGTTCAAGCTATTACCAATTCGCCACGCCACTCAACTGCTACAATTGATTAGGTATGGTGGCAACCGCTACCACCACACACATTGTGAAACTTTATCGGGCTGCGGCGTTATTGTTTGACATATCTCTAAGTTCCGCTACCGCGACTAGACAATACACGTATAAACAGCCATCGACTCGGCAACGAGTGATAGGGCCACAAAAATGTAAGTACCTATGCCTAAGGGCCTTCTATCCTATCCTATCTCCTTAATCCTATCTCCCTTAATAACTTTTATTATGACGACCAAATTCATTCTTTCTCAGTTTCTTTTGAAATGGGGAAATGGAGGAATTTGTAAATAATTGATGCTTTCCATATTATACAAAATTGTTCAGTGTCTATTTAATTTATTATGTGTTTTTGATTATTATTAGTGGTTATTCACTCTAGGTTAGTTTAAAAAAATGACGATGTAAAAGTGCTCTCCAGGAGCCTAATTATATGAAATAAATGAATAAACTGAATAATGTTGTCATACAAATACCTATTTCATAAAATTAATATTTGCGACAAAAAACAACGATACAATTTATTTTCCATGATTCTCTATCTTTTGATCTGATATAGGGCCCAACGTGGAACTTGTCCTTTCAGGTTTCGAAGGTCAATAGTTACGGCTATTTTCGTTACTGATTGTGAGTGATTGACTGACAGACAACGCAGAGCCGAAAGTTCTCTAATCTTACGATGATCCAGCACCACGAGCAGAATATCAAGAAATGCCTCTGTCAACGGGATTCGCGTACACGTACAAAAGCTGTTATAAAATATAACACCAAATATAATTTAGCGTAACAAGCGTTAATATAGGTAGAAAGCTTTATGATACGGTGCCGAAACGGAGATAATTTCGATTAGATATCAATATCATGTCAAACATGGCGCTAACCACAAAGTCTCCATATCATGGAAGTACTTTTAGCAGTTAAGTGCTGGTGGGTGGAAAGCATATGAATAGGTATATAAATTGAATTTCCGTTTTGATTTTATGTTTACTATGGATGAGAGTTCGCATTTCAATAAAAAGTACGTATCTATAAAATATACATCAAGAGTACTTATTATACTTATTGGGTATAATACACAGATAAAATCCGTAATGTTGATAAGTATGTTAGTAGATATGTATGTATGTATCTTCACGCCAAGTCTCTTACGGATGATATTAGGTACCTATATTTTTTAACATCATAATTTTATTTTAGTGAAAATCGTTTTCATTTTTCTCATATTTGTTATCATTCTCATTGCAAATTCTACTACATACAAGCCGCACACGAAAACTAGAAATAATTTTGATATTTTGCATTGACTCACAAGAAAATGGGAAATTTTTTTTTTTTTTATTAGAACATGTCAAAGCGCTTAGAAATAACCTTCAAATATGACGTCAGTATACTGATGAAACTATAAATAAAATACGAATAATAGAAATGTGATAACAAATATTATGTTTATGCGTTGATTTTATTGCAAAAAGGTTGAGTTCAATGATATATTATAATAAACATTCAATTAGAGCTATAATTATGTATCTTAGTTTAAATGATGTTAAAAACTTAGAACAATAAAATATGTACCTACTTAAGAACACTTGTTGAAAGTCGCCAGTGAATGTCTGAAGTAGTAAGTACTTTTTCAAATTCGAGCTAAAGCAATCTATTTTTGTTATATAAATAAATAACACTTATTAAAAAAAAAACAAATCTTAATTGTTTTTTTTTTATGTAACGTAGTTGGCATACAAGCATTCAGCTTACGTGGACGACGTTAGTACGAGAGACATCTACACAAAAACCAGATGTCAAGACTCAGGAGCTTACACCCTACACAGGAACTCTACCACCAGTAAAATTATTTAATTTTGCTCCATTATGTAATTACTTATTTAATTTTTAGGATATTTTTTGAGATGGACTACCCTGCATCACATTATAAATCATAGGAACATATATGTATATATAAAACATATCACATTTTGTAAGCCTAGGAGCGGGTGTCTAGAGATCTTCGTTTAGAGTCAGTCTCCCAAAAGCCCATGATAAAAAAATCCTTTTGGTGACCTTCTAACACCAATAGGTTTATCCATAAATAATTTATGTGAAGAAATATATAAATTTTGTACAATATTTACCCGTTCAGACTTAATAGTTACCCTATTTAGATAATTATTTTGTTTAAGTAGGTAATTAAGTATGTAATGTCAACTTTTGTATATTGTTAACAATTTTACGTTCTCGTAATGATCTTAACGAAATATTTAGAAGAATCGTAGGGAAGAATATAAAACAAGCTTCATTGAAGAATAAATAATATAAAATATGCCAAAATAAGAAAAACATAAGGCGGCATTTTAGAAGCATGGCGCCTAAAATATGCCGCTATAATTAAAATTATACTTAGGTAAGGTTGCGAAACAAGTTTGATCACCCTCTTTATATTGGCTCTAGAATATTCGCGAACGACAATTTCGCGACCAATATTTTTGCATTATTTTTTGTCAAATTTGACAGTCCTTAAATTATTAATTTTTCGCTTAATAAACGTCATGACGATTATTAGGTAAAGTTCAAAGTAGAGTAATAGTAAGTGGATTTGAAAAAGCATGAAATTTAAAAATTAAAATTAAATGCATGTTTGCATGCTTTTGATGAATTATCAATATATATTTATAATAGCTCACCAAAGTCCTTTGAAAGTAATACCTATTTTTTTTTTCAAACTTCTAAGTTAAAGTTGATATAGACACAGTCTCTTGTGTGACAAATAAATACTTACTGTGTTATTTACACATTAAAGATTATGTATATATACATATATATACCCAGTGTTTATGTAAATTTTCAAGTTCTATATCATTCTTAACAGCGTACCTTATTCAGGTTTTGTAGACCAGGAACTATGGCTATTTTCATTCATTCTATTTTAATCTACTACGTACATTTCTATTTGATTTAGTAAGGTATAGGGTTATAAATTAATCTAGTTATTTATACGGTTCCTTAGTTTAAAATATATGTCTATTTCATACAACGAATAGCATCAAGAAATATTTATTATGTATCGTATAAATATGACCAATCAGCTCTTGGTCTATACATAAAACGAAATTTATTGCATTGTGAATATTTCATAAACAAACAGACATTGCACAATGCGGAGAAATATATAAATTAAGTAAGAAAAGAGTACATAATACCTACGTGAACGCATATTTACAAAATGTGGATGGTTGCAGTTTGCTTTTTTTCTTTATAACCAGTCTATGTCCGATTATCCGATTTTTTGCCGAATCGACCCGGGTCTCAATTAATTCGGATAATAGGCGTTCTTCTGTATGTACTTTACTGGTGGTAGAGCTCCAGTGACGGAGCTCGCGGGCGAAGGCACCACCGCATTACTTAAAATACTTGCCGCTAAATGGTAGTGTTCAGCATTATCGTGTTCCGGTCAGGTGGTAATGTACGGCCTTGTAATTTCTGGCACAGAGGCATAACACTTTAACCCTCAGGAGTGGTAACGCATCTGCATTTTGACCTTGGTCTTTGTGTGGGTGTCTATAGGCTGCAGTCATCACTTAACATCAATGTGAACTGCATGCTTGTTTGCCACTTCCATAAAAAAAAAGTGTTCCTAAGCTGCAGTCGTGTTCGACTTCATCGCTTACTAGCCATGTGGAATGCATGCTTGTTTGTCACCCTTGGTAAGTACTAGAGAAATAGTTGACCGAAATAAATAAATATTTGTTTGTTTACAATAGTAAAGAAATCAACTAGTCATGTTTATGTAAATTGATCTCGTCTCAGTGCAAGCACGTCATAAAACAAGACTAACAAGTTGCAACTTTGTCATTATGGGCGGCATTCAGTAATTTATACACCCTTCAAATGGATTATAGGTAACCTGTTGTTGTGATAAACATATCAACGATAACATTTTTAATGTATGTTATCCTTTCAATGCCAATTTTTTCTTAAGCAAAGTCTTATCAGTATATAAACCATAGATTTATTATACTACTTTTCTACTTCATACGTACATGTTGAATCGTATTAAACAGTTAAGTAAATCATGGAAAGGGTACCTACATAGACCCTATTACATACAAAATAAATAATTGTAGGTACACAATAATCAAAAGATAGTGAAAAGTACGTAGACATATGGTAAAATACTCAAAAAGTAATTTGAATCATTGTTTTTTTTGTCGGAAGTATGTATTTTATGTAATTTTTGTGTGATAACAATATGTCATCATATGCTACAACGACATTCTTGTTTTTTAAATATACAAACGACAATTAAACGATTTAAATAGCTGAAAATGATTTAGTATTTTATTCTCCTTCTCTCATTATATTGTACAAGGTGCGAGATTTTGGAACGTCTCTTCTAAAATAGATTAGATAGACTTACGTTTGCAAAATAAAGCAGGCCGAAATGAGTTATTCATTCCAGGGAAGCAAAAAATTGTCTAATTTTTATCTACATCGACAACCAGAATGGCGTTATCTGAATACAGCCTAATCATATGCTCTTGAAAGTCTTTAAACCTTGATCTGAAATATGTTTTAATGCCTATACCTACACGCTATAAGTTATTAATAATTAAAGATTAGAGATTGAAATTCCAGCTAACTTACCTACATGTAATAATGTGAAATATACGTATGTATACATATAAATCAAATCGTTTTGCGAGGAATGTGGTCGAAGCGACTTTCCATGAGCTCTACAAGTTGTCTGTAGGAGAGTTTATGCTATAAGCTTACATTCTCATATCTATACCATCCGTATAATTTATTTAAAGCAGCTGTCAAGGCATTTGCAATTTTTCGACTATGTTTAAAGTAAGTTCAACGTCTGAATTTAAGAAGTACGGTCACTTAGGTATAAATTTCAATACAACTTTTTTTTTGGTATTTGGTTCAATAAATAAATGGATCTGGCACTCATTACTGGTGGTAGAGCTCCAGTGACGGAGATCGCGGGCGTAGGCACCACCGCATTACATAATATACTTGCCGCTAAATGGTAGTGTTCAGCACTATCGTGTTCCGGTCAGGTGGTAATGTACGGCCCTGTAATTGCCGACACAGAGGTATAACACCTCAGGCCTCAGGAGTGGTAACGCATCTATATTTTGACCTTGGTCTTTGTGTCTATAGGCTGCAGTCATCACTTAACATGAATGTGAACTGCATGCTTGATTGCCACTTCTATTACATAAAAATAAATAAATAAAAATTATTTATAGAAGAGTCACGTAGAGCTTCAGTGATGGGCGAAAGTGTAGTGTAGTGTAAATGGCACCCGGGGTGGAAGAGCAAAAAAAAAAGAGGTATTACCGCCCATTCTTTTGAGTTTGCACGTCTAAACCCGCTAACAAATTTTGGTTATTTAAACAAAGATTATCACTGGAGACGGTGTCACCTCCAAACGGGTGGCACCCGGTACCGCCCCCTGCATTATATAATTATCACTTGAAGCTTAATGTCGCTTAATTCAGCGCTATCGTATTCTAGTAGTCCGGTGATAATAGTCAGTAGGTATAAATTGGTAATGATTGTGTATGTACGGCCCTGTAATTTTCAGCACAGGTACAACAACTTAGAACTTAAGAGTGGCAACACTTATCTACATAGAATTCTCTGGTTTCATGTAGATGTCAAAAAGAATTAAATATATAAAATTGTTGTAACTGCCTCGGTAGCCTAGCAGGCCACTACTACGCTGAGGTCCTGGGTTCTGGGGTCTGGATTCCCTGGTAATGGGTTATCAGAGATAATGGTGTTAAGTCCTTTATCTCTGGCTCTATTGGGAATATTCCATTTTCTGGAAATTTTCCAGTACCTCGAAGTTTGGTGATGTGCCCGACGATGTCAACAGGCTCGCCACCTGTTACATGCGCCAAAACGTAACCGGCGAATCGTGGGTGTTTGCATGTACGCTTCAATGCATGCATTTACCTCTGCCTACCCCTTCGGGGATTACAGGCGTGAAGTTACGTGATACATCTAAGTACGTATTTAGCAAACACAGACAATAAATACCAAATATGTAATATTCGGATAGATCCGGATTTTTTTTGAAGAAAAACTTGTGAATATCAAACAGTCCAGTAGGCGCGAACAATAATCATTACCAATTTTACGTTCAATGCTAACCTACGATAATTGTATGTATTGTAACAAAACACCGTCATATTAACCAAAAAGGATTTGGTTATTGACATATGGTTTATAAAATATTGACTGTATGATTATCGTCTCAGTAGATACAGAAAAAATCCTCAATTATGTTTTCATGTTACTTATACGAGTAAGTGCTGAAGCGTTGCCACCCCTGAGACCTAAGTTTTTATGTCTCTGTGATAGTTATTACGGAGCCATACATTACCATTTAACTGGAACACATTAGTGCTGAACACCAACAATATTTTTTTACACTCTCATCCCCACACTAGGCATAAACCTGTTTCGTGGGTGCCGTTTTACACATACAACACATACACAAACACCCAGATCCCAAACAAATATCTGTAGGCCATACGAATATTTGTCCCAGTGCGGGGATCGAACCCGCGACCCTTCGAATCAAACAGTCATCTCACACCGCTGGACTAACCGGGTCGTCAATAAATAGATCAGGTAATGCGGTGGCGCCTATGCCCTTGAGCTCCTCCATTGAAACTCTACCACCAGTAAAATATAAGTAGTAGATAGTTTATCTCTAGGTAAAATGCATGATATTTATAATCACATGAAAAAATATTTCCGGAGACCTAAAAGATGTAAGTATAATAAGGCACGTGATGATTGAGTCTCAATGTCAAACATATTATTATAATAATCTGTTGCCAAACAGTAGCACAAACCGGAGATAACCGTTATATTACAGAGGTCATCTCTTTGACGAAAGAACCTCAATACTGTTCAATCTTTATGATTAAAAAAAAAATACCCACATGGCGGCCATACGGATGGCCTTATCTGATAAATAACATAAATTATACAGCAGCAGTTAGCAGGGTCCATTTCACGCAGAACCTCCAAAAATATCTGATATTCGTTAACATTTTATACAAAAGCTGATATTCGTTAACATTCTATATAAGCCACCACTTTAAAAAAAAAAGCAAACGTGAATTTTGTAGATTTAAAACTTTACGTGGTTTTTTGTTTTTGTTTATTGTTTGTAAAAAAGATATAAAAAATTACAAACTTATCCCAATTTTTCACTTACAACCTTCTTCCTCAATTAGGTATTATCAAAATAATATTAAAGGAAATCTAAGAGAACCACCTTTTGCAATTAAATACTAGTAGATACCTAGATTTACTAGTATATAATTGCAAAAGGTGGAAAAATGTAATTACTATATATTTGAATTTAACAAGTCAATAACGCGTCTGAATGCATCCTTTCTGGGTATGTACTTGCTCGTCTTCAATGGGTTAGGTAGAGTTCCAATATCGAAGCTCGAACTAGGCACCTACATTACCTAATCAATCTACCTACCATTAAATGGCAATATTATAATACCGTAATTTCTATCACAGAGACAAAACGATTTCTCAGAGGTGGTAGAAGGTTGTGGTGGCATTTGACCACTGGTTTTCGTCGGACTGCATGCTTTGTTGATTGTTTGCCATATTTATCAGATACCTACATTCCACAAAAGAAGCTATTAGGTTTAAGATATGCAACCATGAGATATTGTTGCCTGCATCTTATATCGGATAAATCAACCAGATAACCCGAAAAAGTCATCAAAACCAATTGAGTTTATGCGAAGAGATCAGTGACAAACACATGTCATTGTACTATCTACTTAACAATTAATCGAACACCTACGTATAAAATCTTAAAAGTCTGAAGACGTAATCAAGTGAACTAAACACCTTCCTTAAACATAGCCTTTGAAGGTACTTAGGTAGCTTAGGTACCATTGGGTAACTACCTAGTATAAGGAAAACTTTGGACTTGTACTTGTACGCATTCCATAATTCGCAACTTTAATGGCGCCAATCCACTAAGTATAGAATGTGATAGTAGATATTTTTAAATGTCTGCAATCAAACGACTTTATATATGGATTAGGTCTACCTTATTCGATTTGTGGAATTTTTATATTCGTCATGCATATAAATTTGAAACTCATGTTATCTAAAGTTGTACTAGTTTGGTGTCGGTTTTGTTATCAATACTACCTATTAATTATGCTTTTATGTTAATGCACAATAAAGGTAACCGATCCATGTGTTCAATTTTTTTTACTATCGTCGGCATAGAAAATGAATGGTCCATTCACACCTCACATTTGGCGCCAAGTATAGTTAACAAAACATCATTATTGACCAAAACTATCCAAATATCTTTAATCCCACGCTGGGCAAGGGTCTGTTTCCAAGAACTGGCTGAATGCGATATCGCAACGGATGGTCCTTTTTTTGGAGTGGAATATTTCTGAACGCATAAAATAAAAATGGACGTTGCGGCATTTTTATCTCTAACCGCCGCTGGTTTATGAAGTAGGTAACTGTAGGTATTTAAGTATATTTCTTCATTAGTTCTATGTAACTGCAATATTTACTGTTACAGACATTACACATTTTTGCAAACAGTAATTAGAATGAAAATGACTCAAAATGTTTTATGCCATTTTAAAATAGGAAGGAAGGTACGTAATGACGCATATTTCATGAAATAACCGGTAAAGATACGAAGCATTAAAAGTTTAAGACAAGAATGTTGTATGAGATAATAGTCAAGGACGATTTTTCAGAAAATTGGTATCAATTTGCAAATACTTAAGTATCTACTGGAATGTTTTAATACCTATATTAATTTACCATTTATGTGAATGATGACTGTAGACTGTAGCCTATAGATAGACATCTACATACAAAAAGCAAAGGTAAAAATGCAGATGCATTCCCACCTCTGAGACCTTATACCTATGTTATGTCTCTTTGTAATAGTTTTACGGGATCATAGGTACAGGTGCATTACCATGTAACCGGTTAGGTAATATGGTGGTGCCTACGCCCTCGACTGCTCTCGAGCTCCTACACTGGAACTACCACCAGTAAACCTACTGAAATACAAACAAAATTCAATTACATAATGATCTAATGACCCTAAATGCGACGAAGATCGTAGTTAAAACCAATTGTAGTTTATTTTTCTCGAATACTGTAATCATCGGAACAATAGCTTTCCTAATGGCAGTTCTTATCCCCAAATCACCGACTATTAACCTTAAAAGTAGTTTCTAAAAAATAGACTAGAACGCGCACGTTAATTAGGGTTCCGTACCTAAAAGGTAAAAACGGGACCCTATTACAAAGCCTCCGCTATCTGTCTGTCACCACTCGGTCTTAATAAACAGATAGAAACTTTAAGTCCGACTCACACTTGGCTGGTTTAATTCTTTCAACAGCTCTATCTACGTAGAGCGAAATAACAACCGTGAGACCAATTGATTCTCGAACAATTTTGCGGAACCGAGTTTAACCTTTATCACGTGACATCGCCAGAACTCGTGTATAGCGTGTTCTTGAATGACACACATACACGTGGTAATGACAGCGAAATAAATTGCATATAAAAATTATTCAGATTTGCATAGTACGAGTAAATCATATTTTTTTTCCACCAGGGTTTGTCAACTTTTCTTTTATTGAAGCTCCCTGTTAAAAATAATATTTTAACGCCTCCTTCCCTACATTACTTTTTTAATTGAAAATTACAAAAAACGCACATTTTTTTCGCACGTTGAAACATTGAGGCTTAAAAATTAGTTGATATTGCTATTATTAATAATTACAATATCAACTGAATTCAACTGTTACAATATTATAAAATAATAAACTACATACCTATAGGTACCAAACTATAATAAACTAACACAACTACAAACTACAATATAAAATGTACGGTAATTCATACCGGATATTTAATTAGGTATTACCTAGGTAGTTTAAATTGTTTTCCGCCCCGTTGACATTATTGTAGTAGAGATCTCCTGTTTTAGACTAACATCAAAGAAAAACAACTATTCGAAATTAGTTTTGAAAAAAAAGTCCAATCAATAACTAAATAAGCATAATAATATTGTCCCCAATTTCTCAAAATGATCATACATAAATATTTACAGCTGAAAGGTCGTGCGTACAATACAGGCTTTGTAATGTGTTTAAATAGTGTCCACGCTCACTGGAAACTTGTTTTTTTTATTTCAAGGCTTAAATATGCCCCGACCAGATGGTCTTACGAAGCGGCATGCTGTATTTTAAATACAATTGCCACTTCTCTTTCATAGACTTCAATAATTTAAAATGTTAATATTATTTGAAAAGGAGTTTGAGGAAGATACCTATCAATATGCAGTGGAAATCGACAACGCAATACACAAAATAGTAAAGAGCGATTGGAAATAAACCACACCGAATTCGAAATGAAGTTGACTTTCTCTGCATTTATTGAATTTCAAAAGGTCTCTGACACTCTGACATCGGAAATTTTCTGTGCAATATTTATGTTTCAAATGCAGCACGCGTTTTTACTCAGCATTCAATTTTCGATTCAAAATATACGCGGCCACGATTTATGTTTGTGTGTAGAATTTTAGTATTATATCTGTTCGTAGTTAGTACATGCATAAATTAAATGTAAGCAACCAAATCGGCGGAGGGTAAGGTCAAATAAATCAATTCGAATTCAGTTTCACGGTGAATAAATTTGCTCACGTTCTTGTTACAACGGCTGATAATTTGACTTAGTCAAATTATTGTTGAGGAAAATTATTTACATGGTACAGTTTTTTTAGAAGGCTGTTCATTATTTTTTACTCTAGTTTTCACAAAGTTTGTTCTTTATTAATTAAAGAACAAACTTTGTGATTATTGATTAGGGCAAACAAATTTGAATGCGAGATACTTAATTTAGAGATACTTCTTTTAGTTTATTTTAAACTAAATCTTCTTACGTAAACAACACTTTAAAATTTTCCTCATTAAAACTTTCTCGCGGTAAATTGAAACTCGAGAATGAAATTTAGAATATGCCTAGTTGTGAACGCGCGTGGACCAAAAATAGTTTCGTCTGCGCATCCCGTGCCTTCTCTCAAGTTTAAAAATAAGATTGTACTAGCTTCCCTCAGATGTCACTCACCCGAAATGCACGTAGCCTAAAACACCACTACCCAGTGTTTAATCCGCTAATAGTTTGCGGATCTTCACCAATTCAAATTCCGAATGCTCCGTGTTGCCGGCTTATTAGCATATAGGAACGCTTCAGTTTCACTCCCGCGCTTTTTGCAAACTTTTTTTATGAAACACATAAAGGCTTTGATCATGAACTCGAAAAGATTATGAACACTGGTAACACAAAGTTTTTAAAAAGTCAATTTATATTTTTTTATGTATATTTTGGTATAGCTAACGCGTGTCTTCGCTGCCGGTTGCGAGAGTACTGAATGGCGCCGGCCATCGACGGCCATGTTTAAAGCATGCCGTACTTACCTCGATAAAAATATATTTTGTTACGATTTCAGTGTATTGTTTACTTTAAGGGTCAGGCCCCGGTGATAATGATAACAATTTTGCAGGGACGTTATATAACAGTTCGTTGACTTCAATGATTTTGGAATGTTCAGTTGTGGTCAGAACAAAAAAGCTCACCGAAAAATCAAAAGTAAGGTTTGATACCTTTATAAGTGGCTGGTATTGTAGTAGCAGAAGTTAAGATCTAGCTTTGCTTTCTATTTGACTGTATTATCTCTTTTTCAGATCACTAACAGACAGATACAGAATACAGGCAGACGGTACCTCTATGCGAAATGGTAACATAAAATCACTAAAAGGTTTAAGATTTATAAAGAATCTTATTTTTTTAGTATTATTATTCACAATTATATATCTTTTAAAATTTTAACCATTACCAATGCCACCGTTTAAAAATGTACCTATTAGCCAGCCAAACTCCATCTTGGAAATTTTCGTAGTGGCCTGCTACCACTAGGCTACTTAGGCCTATTTTCATTCTGATGCAATACGAAGTTTGCCGGGTCAGCTAGTTTAAGTACCTATATAATTACAGTATGACCCATGCTCACTTTGATATTACATATTTTACATGTTGTTTTTTTGGGCACAGGAGCGGAGCCCGAAGCATTTGCTACCTCCTACTATATGGCTTATCCGGCATTGGGTCATACATTAATACCTGACCAAAACACGATAGCGCGAACTCTACCATTTAGCGGCAAGTTCATTATGTTACGCGGTAGTGCCACTTGAACTCAGTTTCGTACCGCATTACATTTGGCTTTAGAGTATGGAGCTGCGGAGGAAAATACTTCCAGGCAAAAGTAAGGGGGTACGAAACTGACAAGACGACGCCAATGACGCCATAATATATGCCATAAATCATTTGCGAATGGGATAAACCTGTGTTTACAGATCACCAGTTAAGTCTACTTTACATTTAAGTGCTTTCTCTACATTGAGTTTTACAGAATTAATTCTCAATGATATGAATATATTTTGAGATTAAATTAAGTATCTAATTCAGCTTATTAGTGGGAGAATTTTATTCTAGTCTGCGTTGAAAGTGTCTGCGTATTATGAAACTGAGTAGGCGTTTACCTTCATTGAAACAATAGCCGAAAATCAGTTCACGTGCCTACACGCGTATTTTTTTGTAGTTAGTATTACTCGTGCATTTTTATTTTCGGTATTCCGAAAATCTATGATTTGTCATTCTGTTTTCGTAACATTAGTATTTACTGTTCCCGGTTTTTTTGGGTGTGTGGTTCAGTTCCTTCCCTTCTCTCTCAAAAATATGTTAATAAAAAAATAGAATTAACCTCATAATAAAATAGAATTTAGTTAGTTTAATAAAAGTAGGTTTTTTTTTTTAAATTACAAGTATGTTTAAGTGGTTACCTATACTTTTCGGTATGTATGTATGTATCTTCACGCCAGGTCCCTAACGGGGTAGGCAGAGAGTGTAAAGCGCCAGATATCCCGGTCGTTCATGCACGCCGATTCCTAAGACTTTTACTCGACCTATTTGGTCATGGTAGGTCAGTCTTGGTCTTCCTGGGCATCTGCAACGCGCGTGTTGTCGCGTATTACTACAATTTCAGGTGTTTCAACATTACTATAACAATCCGGGAAAACTTACACTACGTCATACTCATATGTACTAATAATTGCTTCTTAATTCCAGTTTTGCCAGCGAACTGGTCCGTTATTTGACCATGATCTTTTCTACACGTGATCAATCTATTCGTCTAATCAAAAAGATAGGTACGGTTTCTAGCACTTTATAAAGTTGCGAAAGAGTAGCTTTCGCAATGCTATCGGACTTATTTGTAAAGTTTTATTGATTATTGTAATGGGCTTCATACGAAGGCTCAAGGTCACGCAGAGATCAATGGAGAAAGATATGCTCGGAGTTTGCTTGCAAGATCGAATCACAAAATTAAATGTGGAGATCTCCCTGAGAACTAACTGACCTAGCTCACCGAATAGCGAAACTCAAGTGGCAGTAGGCAGGGCACATAACTACGAGCATAAGAACTGGCGGCCGTTAGGGCAGAAGAGTTCTCGAATGGCGTCCGCTTACCGGAAGACGAAGCATAGGCAGGCCCTCTTGGATCGACGACCTGGTGAAGGTTGCGGGCGATCGCTGGATGAGGGTGAACCGTTTGATGTAGCTATCTTTGCAAGAGGTTTTTGTCTAGCAGTGGACATCTTTCGGCTGAAATTATGATGATGATGACTATTGCAAGATGTTACTGAACCAGAGCGAAGCGCGCATGGCCCCGCGGCTGGTGTAGATCGGAAGCGATTTGCTCGGTTAAGCGATACGGGCGCGGTCGGGTGTGTGATGGATGACCGCTAGTGGCAAATTAAAATGCACGTTTCAGTGCTGCGGAGGGCACGTTAAGTCGTCGGTTCCGGTTGCTATCGATAGATAGCAGTCGTTAAAGGGGTTGTTCACTAACCCTTATCTCCACTAACCCGCATTAGAGCAGCGTGGTGGAGTAAGCTCTAGGCCTTCTCCCAAGAAGGGGAGAGTCTCGTGCCCAGCAGTGGGCATATCAAGGGTTGCCATTATTATAATTATATTTATACTGAACCAGATGTTTTTCAAAGAACAAATAAGCAGGTGCCAGTAATTTTGAAAGTTAGGTTAGTTTTCACATAAGTTTTTAATAATTCATAGCTTTGGGTCTTCTCGGGTCGATATAAGGGTGCCAAGGCGGCTGGACTGGCTTTCCTGTGGTCGCAGGTTCGATCGGTGCCCGGCGTTAAATACCTATATATATTTTTCTTGAATTTCTAAATAATTCATAGTTATCAAAATAATTCCTATTCGGGCGGTCTAACATGGCCTCCAGATCTTAAAACGTTATTTACCTAAAATAAACTCAAGCACTAAGTACCTACCTAGGTATTACCTACTACCTATTAAATTTGCGACCAATCAGGGGAACTGCACTTTGAATATCAAAATGAAATAATTTCCTACATTCAATTTTTAATTCTAATCGAAAAATACGAAGAGCAAAAGTAACAGATCAAATTCAAAGCTCAGATACTCGCTTCAATGAGTAAACCAACAAAAAAGTATCAAGTCTTTCACTTATTTGTTTAGTGAAACCATTTCGTATTAGTTTTAAAGATGTAAACAACTAGTAGCTCTACTTAATCTCTCATACATGACCAGTTTAGTAAAGCTTAAGTAAATGACATTTAATTTCGTCCGAGCCAAATATGTGGGGCGTAAATTACGTTCAACGTGATCCTAATGACCAATGAATGGTAACTAATTAGCTTTTTGTATTTGTCTGCTAAATTTAATCCGTTAGGCTGCAGTCAGCCTCGTCGAGTCGGTCTCTTTGTTTTGGTCAGTTTAAGTTTCTCTTTGCACTACATTTTTACTGTGCCATAGAAAATAATATTTTTAGGGTCCCGTAGCCTAAATGGGACACTTTTAGTTTCGTCACGTCGGTTAGACTGTCCGCAGCTATGCTCATAGACTATCATAGACGAATTACTACTACTATAGGTACATATTAGCTATGGAAACAAGCTAAAAAGGTCGGGTAATAAAATCTTACAAATATTTATTTCGGGGTACCTCTCCTACATGGAAAGTGGGGTGTAGTTTTTTTTCTTCACGCACCCCATAATGTAAGGTATCGTTGCACACGCTTTTTTAGTTTGAGAAAATACTTTCTAGATTAAGGGAACCGTTTGTGAAATGGGTGAATTTCTCATGCATAAATTTTAGACGGCGTCGCTGAAAATCATATCTTTAACTACATATATGTAATACGGTTTATTTTTTTAGGAAAATAGACATATAATACTTGATGAGGCTATTAATATATTTGTAGAAAACATTTTGGAAATTAGAAGAAAAACAATATGTTTTCCATGTTTCTAAGTTTGGCGGCGCGTCCACAATCTGTTTTTCTTGTATTAACCACCGTTTAAATAAAACTACACTGGTTATACAGAAATAACTAATGTTATTTCTATTTAGCGTTAGTTATTATATTCGCTGACAATTTTATTATTTTATTTAGTGCAATTATTTATCCTAGAGGGAATCGAAAAGTTCGGTTTGGTATACTGTATAACTTTACAAGTAATAGTAAATCAACTTATTTAATATAGGTACCTACTAAAAAAACCGAACTCTACATTGCGACACCTACTTCGGTTTTTTTTTTACTTGAACCAGTGACTCGGCTCGGTATATTTTACATGGATTTTGGCTGGGACTGAATCGGTCTAAAATAATCTTAGGATGTATTACAGATTTAAAATTGATCTTAATCTTGGCCTTTTAATCTACTGAAGTATCAACAACGTTTTTTTAAAGTTTATATTGCCTTAGTAAAAAAATGCTTGCTCAATCGTGACTGCTTATTGTTTGAAAAAAAAAACATTATATCACATATATATATATATATGTATATATTTTATTAGGCATACGCGGGTATTTCCCTCTGACGCAAATTCGGCGTTCATCCATATAGGTTATTAAAATATTCGTGGAACTCTTCACGAATTAATTAAAATTCTTGCGAATTGTAAGGCCTCTGTCTGTCTCAAAATATGTTGAGAGCAATAAAACTATAGATAGATAATAAAGGTTATACTTCTGTTACCGTGTTAGGTTGATGTCTGACAACTTACACCCTTAAGAACAATAAAGGTGGTAACTGTTGAACGAATACAACATAAATCGATGTTTTTAAGTATATTATATACAATATACCTAGAGGCTTTTATCATTTCAGCCGAAAGACGTCCACTTCTGGGCAAAAAAAAGCCTCCCCAAAGATTGCCACAACTAATGGTTTAGGAGCCGCCCTCATCCAGCGATTTCCAGAGAGGCTGAGGCTTTAGCGTACCTAAAAATATAGCATTTTGCTAAAATTTATGAAATTATTTATTAATTTAAAAAATCTTGATGATAATATTGCCATGCGTCGTAAAAATTAGAATAGTAGGTACTTAGTTGCACGCGATAGGAAAATTTACGTTGCTTACCTCAGATCTTACCACGATTATCTCATATTTTCGTCATCTTTCGTACAAATTAAACGATTGTTATTTTATTTCGAAGAACAGATACGTTTAAGTACATGAAAAAAAGAAGTTTCATTTAACGTACGTTCACTCTCTGCCTATCTCGTATGGAACTCCGATACATACTTACATCATTAAATTCAATAGACATTTAATAAGTGTTGATGATTAATAAATAACTCATCACGATTAATTTAATTGGTGGTTATAAAAAACTCTACAAAGTGTAAACAGCAACGGTATTTGGTGCATGAATCGTAATAATGATATTTAATAAGTAACTACTCAAAGTTAATATGAAATCAACACCAGTTTTACTTGCAATTTTTTTGTAGTAATCGTTATAACAATATTCAATGATTTTAAAAGACAGCGCAAAGAAGAGCTGATAAGTAAACCGCCGGATGTAGGTATGCTTTATGCCTATGTCTAAACCGGTGCGTCGATTTTTTGCACTTTTATTACAAGACTTCACCTTACAGGAAACAATGCAAAAATACAATAGTGGGTGTACCATTCTATGTGAGAGAACTTATGATTATAATCTGTAATATAAGAATAAGTCGGGTTTTCCTTCCTGACGCTATAACTCCCGAACGCACGAACCGATTTCCACGGTTTTGCATTCGTTGGAAAGGACTCGGGCTCCGTGAGGTCCTTTGTAGCAAAGAAAATTCAGTAAAAAATATTTATAAAACGACATCCACGCGGACGAAGCCGCGGGCAACAGCTAGTAATAGATAAGTATCAATAACAGTAACAGGCAACAGACAACTAGTGCTTAAGAATAGGTTTGGATAATGTGGTACTCATTAAAGACGTTCTAACGCCTGCTCCAACACACGTTAAAAAAAGGTGTAGAAAACAAAATAGAAAGTGAATATTTTTATACTCTTATTAAAATGTAGCTCTACCTTTAAATTTGTATTAATATGACAACGATGTTAATTTTTACACTCTACATACATTATAAAGGAGATGTTGTGAGCTCGGCTCTAGTTCGTACACGTCCTCAAAAAATGGGTAAATTAAAGAAGAATCCGAAAAAAATACAATTAATTTATTCAAGAATATTTTTTAGAGACATTTAATTCAAACGATTTTATCATTTTCAACTATGTTCAATATGGCAGCGATACAGCCGACCCTTGGGATCAATCGATTTCGATAGTATTTAGAAAATATTACTTTTTTCCTCCAAGTACTTTATAATAAAAACACAATTTAAAAAATTAAAATGTCAAAATGACATCGCCTGCCATATTCGCCATGTTGGTTTTGAGTTGCAATTCTAACTCCAAATAATGTTTTGTAACTGCAAACAAAGCTAAATGCAGTAAAAAACGTTTTAATATTGATTTTGCCTGTTTAATGATACTGTGTACAATACATGGCCGGAGGTCCATAAATTTTTGCAACATCTCCTTTGTAATAATTTGACAACGATGTTCATTTTTACACTCTACATACTTAGCCCTACAAGTGTAAGGGCTAAGTATAATAATGCTCGGTAAAAAGTACTAAGTAGGTAAAATAGGTACAGAAAAAGTGTTCAGAATAGATTCCTTGGCTTCCAATTAGATAGGTATTATGAAGTCATAGAAATGCTTATACTGTCGTATTCCGGTCAAAGCTGGCAGAGACCAACCACTGCAGTTATCTGTTCCAATGCTAATAATCACACATAACATTGAAACTGTTTTTAAAAATAACATCATCTTTATTTTAAGCGATAAGAAAACAATAACGTACGTTATCGTATGTTTAGGGTACGATAGCAAGAGTCAGGGTAGTGTAATAACATTTAGGGAGTTAGGGCCCTAATTAGGGCGACCGGAGCGGCCCGGTCAGCCAAACGCCCTAACTACACACGGTACATATATGAACAGTATGGAAACTACGTACAAAACGGCACACAAACATACGCATCGAATCTCGAGTAGCGAGTGACTCGGAGCTGCAGCACCGCGAAAACCGCTTAGGGACCTCGTTGTTCCGCATGTTTGTGTGATTACGCCGTTTCAACGTTTTGTGCGTAGTTTCCATACTGTTCATATTTATACTGTGACTGAGTTAGAGTCCTGTCGCCCGGATAGTGTAATAAGCGGCAACCCGGCACCCTTTCTGCCGGACCATGAATACCGTGTCGTGTAATAGCCTCTTATATCCTGCTGCCTATGAGAGTATTTACGGCATTGGGATGGGATGACCCCGCCCACTAGAGAAGAATTCTCTTCTAGAGGAAGAGATTTCTTCCGCTTGTGCAGTAAGTCAACCGAAAAATGGCAATCAAACCATTCCAATGGTGCTAGTTAGTACAATAACACAAGATGTGCAGCAGTGTCCTGTGATAAAACTACCGCCACTGCGATCGTCAATCTATATCTAACTATAGTAAATATTGCATTATTTTAATCATCTGCACTGTACAGGGTCCGATATTAATGTAAAGGGCAAGGAAGGAAAAGGTTTTCTCGTTCAAATATTGTTGGCTTACAGTCAATGTCAACTTACGTACATTTAAACTGATTATAATTTTAATGTGATGTCCAAACTACGTCCACACTATATCAACTTTTTGTGACATTTACGGGATGATGTGGTCGCTTTTTAATAAATTAATATCAATTATAAGATTTATATTAATAATTATTATATAAATTTAAAAACGTCCTTTTCCCTCGATAGTTGCATTCTGACTTTGCTACTCCTTTTATCAAGTTAGATAAATCCTCTGGAACCCAACTTGAATATATATTTTTAATTCATTGACGATTTTATAATTATCATCTATGTAACTCGGATTGCGGAAAAAAATAATGCTATTGTAACTTACAAGAATTGTTACCTACAATTTGTCTGAATTAATACAATAACCTACAGAGCTAACCGAAATAGCTAAAGAGTAGAGCCAATGCTTGTCCACTATCTCGCTCATCTTCAAAATAGGATGGAGCAGTTACTGCTCGTCTTATCTGTTACATTTTTGTACAACTGTGTCATAGACTGACATATTTACTTATCAAAAATGTACACATGACTATCGGAATATTTGTTGAAGCGAACGCTACATATTATTATATCAACTTGACGAGGATATGTCTAAAAATTTAAAAATAAATGGATACCCTGGGATCGCAGGTTAATTGCCTGCCCGCAGTCATTTTTTTCTTTAAATTCTAAATTCACTCGCATGTGTTATTGCGAATGATAAAATTATGACGAGGAAATGTTACAGTTAACAAAATTAATATTTTATTAATTCTAACTGCCTCAGTAGCGTAGTGGTAGCAGGCCACTACTATTGCGCTGGAGGTCCTGGGTTCGATTCCCGGGTCGGGGACTATCAGAGATAACGGGTTAAAATCCTTTATCTCTGCTTCTATTGGGATTTATCAATTTTCTGGAAGTTTCCCAGTACCCCGGAGTTTGGTAATGTGCCCGGAGATGGCAACAGGTTCGCCACCTGTTACATGGGCCAAAAACGTAACCGGCGAGTCGTGGGTGTTTGCATGTATGATTGAATGCATGCATTTACCTCTACCTACCCCTTCGGGGATTACAGGCGTGAAGTTACGTAATATTTTATTTCACGCTGGTGAGATTGTTGGACTTAGCGAACACGTTATTACTTTATGTCAAAGCGCATTTACCATGACAATATAATTAAGTAGGTACGTTATTATCTTTACACTCTAATGAGCGTGACCATTCTGATGTCAAAACTGTTAAAATACTAAACATTGTTCTACTTAGATATGTTTTATGTAATAAAATAATGAATAATTTAAAATTTTTTAAAACATAATATTGACGGAATGTGGACAGTTCACATTAATAGTAGGTATTGCATCTTTATGTAATAGACTAGCATTTAAGCCAAGAGTAAAAGTGCAATTTCGTGACCACCAATGTGGCTTATTTAGCCTCGGCGAAAAGAAAATGCGGGGCCATACCTACATTACTATCTGTCCGAAACATGATAGTGCTGAACATTATCATTCGGCACTTGGCAGATAGATTAAGTAATGCGGCGGTGCCTACGTCGTTAACCTGGAAAGAAAATATGTAATAATACTTGGCTCGAACACTGGAACTCTACCATCAGTATTATCTAGTTACTAGATCTCACTATCAATGCATAAATAATTTCTATTTATTATTTTTATAACGATGATTATTTATGCGCAAGCGCAATTTACCTTCGAGTTTGTGATAAAAAGAACAACAATCTAGAGCTTGGGTGTAGTGAACGTTAGCCTCTACGAACCCTGATAATTAAACGACGTAATAATGTTCCCATATTATCATGCGGTAGATATGGCCTCATCACGCATTCGCAAAGGTCTCGTAACTCGTGACTGGCGGGTGATCAGTATTCTATGGGCTTTTCTGATCGACACTTAACCCACCGGCATGCGCCTTCGTCGTGTCATGCGACTCGTGCAAATCACTGAAGTTAGAATTATTGAGCACACACACCAAAAATATGGACGTAACAAAAATATTAAGTTGCAGATAAATTTTTGCACGAAAGGTGTTTAAAAATTGAAGTAAAACATGGAATTATTACTCGATCGACAGGACGTGGCCTGGCTCAAGGGGATCCATTATCTCCTTTGTTATTTAATATAGTGACGATGGACATTTGCAAAACAATCGAAAAAATTGCACACGTCTCACAGTATGCAGACGATTTTTAACCGAGTTCAAAAAACGAGAAGGTGCTCAATTCGGCCGGTATATATTTTTTTTATGTATCTACGCGAATTTCGCCGAGGTTTCTGGACCAATTTACGTAATTCTTTTTTTGTTTGATGCGGAATAGTTTCGAATTGGTCCCATAAAAATTTAATTCAGATAGGCCCCTTCGTTTTTATTTTATGAGCATTTTTTTACTTACTTTCACTTCAGACTAAAGGAATAAGAATAGACGGCGAGTTGTCATACAGTGCGTTGAATCCACTGACGTCCTAGATAGTCCTAATGCGCATGACAACAAGTGACAATGACACATTTACTCATCGACGACACAACACAGCTTATTTACTCCTTCGTGGATAATTTTTTTTCATTGATTTCGTATAGTCGTGTAATAATTTTGTATCGACACACCTAAACAATTTAAATTAGGTATCTAATTGTCACGAAGCTAAAAGAGTCAGATTTTACAAATTTAACAGATTCACATCTGTTAAATTTGTAAAATCTGACTCTTTTAGCTTCGTGACAATTAGATATTTAATTACATTAATCTAATTGGCAAATCAGCAATACTAATACCAAATTGAAATGAGAATGATTTTTTTTTTATTATATAAATATATTAAATAATACATTATTTATTCTATAAATTGAATGTGTAAGGACGCGAACCTTGCGATGCCCCTACGGGGTGTTACATGTAATAGCTCCTAGGATTTATATTTAAGACATCTATGTAACCATGTAACAAGCAGAATAAATAAATAAATAAACTAAAAAGTATTAAATAAATATAACTACGTTAAGAAAAACCGACTTCAAAACTGAAAAGTAAGAAATAATAAATATTTAAATGTAATTATATACTACACTAGCGGCCCGTACCGGCTTCGCACGGTTGCAATTTAGGTACTTACATAATATTACGACTATGAATTGAGATGAATGCTATCCTGTCTCTCAAGTTGGATCGAACTGCACATGGTGTGCGAATTTTATTATAATCGGTTAAGTGGTTTAGGAGTCCATTGAGGACAAACATTGTGACACGAGATTTATATATATTAAGATATTATTTATACGTGCTATTTACTAATAGGTTTGAAGTCGGTGCCAAGCCTTAAACAAATAATTATATATTAATAACTTAAATATGAATACGAGCAAATTAATACACTGAACAAAACGTAACCGGCGATTCGTGGGTGTTTTGCATGTATGCGGCTCATCGAAGTATTTTGTTCGCCAATCGTGGAAGTAATTTAGGATTTTGTAATAGCATTTTGTCTTCTCCACTTTCACAGGAGGCAAAAAAGCTGTTTATTATGATTAGTACAGGTATAAGATTAAGGAATTAAAATTTTGTTTATTTATGTTAAATTTGTTATTTAGTCGTAGGTTATTTAGTCCTAGGTTAAGGAAAATTGTGTAATCATGTCCACTATATATGTATTGTATTTTGCGTAAAATCGAGGTTGACGTTTTCTATAAAGAAAAAACCCTCTATAAATAAATAGAAAAAAAAAAGTTGCATATACCTATTACTATAAACGTAAATACCTAGTCGATATTTAGTTTTGTCGAGATATTGATATTTTATAGTAATTTCTGGATATTAAAATCGATGTTCTTTATACCTATATGTATCCATATAAGTACCTATATCTGTGTCTAGACAGTTACGAAATAGCCCGTACCTAAGCAAATCATGCCACTGCTTAGGGCATCACGTAGTGGTGTTCATCAGAGACACATAATTTGCTGATATAGGGGGTGCACACACTGCACTCAGGCGCAGATATAATATTGTACTAAAATGGGGAGTACATATTTACTATTTTTTCCTGATTAAGGAGAAAAACACTCTTTAAAAATATATATATCTAATAAATAAATACGATTACACTCACAGCCCCACACTAGGTATAAACCTGTGTCGTGGGTGCCGTTGTACACACACAACACATACACAAACACCCAGACCCGAAACAAATATCTGTTAGGCCGCCATACAAATATTTGTCCCGGTGCGGGATAGAACCCGCGACCCTTCGAATCAAACGGTGGTTTACACACCGCTGGACTAAACGGGTCATTAAGATAAATTGGTAAAAACATCGTTATTTTTAAGTACATCCTATTTGATTTGTATTCTACAGGCTAAAGACCAATCACAAAGGTATTTAGCTATTTGCGATTCGCGAATTATCGTTGTAGGTATTCGCCTGATTGTTTTCGAATTCGTGATATGTGTTAACGTTCACTGCTTACGTATAATTGGTGAATAGTAAATACGAACTTAGAATTTAATTATTTATTTAAATTGAGTTCGTTGAACGATAGCGATGTGCAATTTTATTTTGCAAAGGTACGTAGTGTGCTAATATGTCAATAAAAAACTACTTAGTTTGTAGGTAGGCATATCTGGTATTGTTATTTTAGGTTACGCCCAGAGTGTCTATATGACATAGAGGTATTACTATGCTGTATGATTTCTAAGGTTTTTGAGTCTTCTCGGCTTTTTCGGAGAAATTTACATATTGTATTAGGATGTTTATCTATTTTTAGGGAGTAGTACCTCAAGAGGGTAAAAAAAAACCTTTATACGATTACTCATTGGGTCATGGGTCTGTCTGTCAGTCCGTCGGTCTGTCGCAGCCAATTTGGTCCGAAAGTAAGTATCCACTGTGTCGATTGAGTTGAAAGATATTGCTATATAACGTAAAAATGTATCCATCTATATAGCCGAACATAAAACGTCCACCTTTTTAAATATCGTTCAAAAAACAAATGCCAACGGTTTCAATTCAAATTCAGCACCACGCTTGTGAATATCAGATATCTCCAAAACTGTACTACAAACATAATTATGTTTGTAGTCGTATTACAAACAGTAATTGTATGTAAATACGGAAGCGCTATTTTTTAAAACAAAACTGTGTCATGGCGAGGATGGTGCCAATTAATTGGTATTCACTCTATTTCACCACTTGCCTTGCCTCATGGGCTACGTTCGACCTCAAAGTAGGTACAGAGGATGTTATTGAAATTCAGTGTGTTTAGAAGTCACTTATTCATATCAGTATGAATTGGTAGCTTAGAGACCCTTAACACTGGGATTTCAACGTTTATATTATTATAGTTGTTACCTTGTATCGCCCACTCCAGTGTCCGTTGGGAACTCGATCCTCGAAGTTGTCGACAAATATGTCTATTTAGGACAAACCATACAACTAGGCAGGTCGAACTTCGAGAAAGAGGTCATTCGCCGAATCCAACTCGGCTGGGCAGCGTTCGAGAAGTTAAGGATCGTTTTCTCGTCAAACATCCCGCAGTCCTTGAAGACGAAAGTCTTTAATCAGTACGTTTTGCCGGTGATGACCTACGGTGCCGAGACGTGGTCTCTCACTATGGGTCTCGTACGAAAGCTCCAAGTCACTCAGCGGTCAATGGAAAGGGCTATGCTCGGCGTTTCCCTATTGGATCGAATCAGAAATGAGGAGATCCGTAGGCGAACGAAAGTCGCTGACATAGCCAAGCAGATTTCCAAGCTGAAGTGGCAATGGGCAGGGCACATAGCTCGGAGAACCGATAGCCGCTGGGGCAGAAAGGTTCTCGAGTGATATGATTCGGCTGATATGATTATTATAATACACTAGCGACCCTTTCCGACTTCGCACGGGAACAACATATTGCTTGCACCAGTTTTCGAGTTAGACAATTTAGCAATAAAATTTTGAAAACATTTAATTTCACTCAGAAGTTTAATTTTCTGTGATGCGTCTTCCAACATACATACAGACAAACAGACAAAATAAACACTTTGGCATCTACTGGCCCTATAAAGACCCCCTTTATTTTTTCTTTGATATCTTCTATGTACAGTCATAGTCCAGTTATTTTTATAATATGTATAGATAGACATAGATAATTAAGTAATAGCAGACCATTAGCAGCATATGTAAGGACCATAATAATATAACAATTAGTGCTACGCTGGGGTGCTACGCCGATTTTGTTCGCTCCATATTTACTACGTGTGACATAATGCATAACTCTGACGGCAAACTGGAATCGAATGACTTTTGTGGTGTATAGATACTAAGCCTGGCCAACATTTGGGCTACTTTTTATTGCGGGAAAATCACTCATTCCCACGGGAATCTCTACATTTAATTTAATTTTCCTGTACAATATCAAACCTTTGACACATTATTTCATTGTGAGGCAATACGAAGTTTGCCGGGTCAGCTAGTTCCAATATAATTAGGCATAATAGTGCCGAACTTTCGTCGCGTAGCTTCGGCATAGTGTGTTTACACACTTAAACGTTTTATCAACGGGGACGTTATGTTATTGCTAGTGTGTAGGGAATCTTATATTCACGTGGTTAATTTGCTCGAGTTTCCTCCAAACAATGCATGACCTCTGACGATCGAGGAAATCATTGTATGTATAAGTTATGTTTAAATATTTATTTGGTGAATGATTCATTTGTTTACTATTTATATTTATCTCGTTATCGTTTGTAGTTTTTATTTTAGGCTGGAACGCGTTCTGTGGTTGCCGATTGCACGGTGAAATAGACTGATGTCCTCTCGAGAAGGGCCGAAATCGGCGGAATACATCCGTGTCCGTCCTAAAAAAATTGGTGTTATCAATAGGTAGGTACCTACATGTAATAAGACAGTAAAAATCGAGTGATTGTATATTAACTCTTTTTCCAAAAAACTGTTTTGGCACGAGTAAAGAATACAAAAGAAATAAAAAATAATTAATTTCTTGTCTGTTTGTCGGTTTGGTACGTGCCCATGTAGGCGGCTATAATAAAAGCTACAAGTATTTGGCTAATTTTAATTGAAATATTTAAATACTAGCTGTACCTGCAACTTTGTTTGCTTGGAATAGTGGCTTTGGGACTTTGGGCAGCGCTTTAGGATATACAAATTGGTTAATTTTTGATCATAAACATTTTTGGGTAGTTTAAAAATACAACTTTGCAGTAATGCTTCTCTGTACACGATATTAGACGTATGGCCATCGTGTATAAAAGCACACAGCCTGCTAGGATTGCGAAAAATTGCTAATTATGTGTTTAAACGCGCATCCATCCTATGCTGAACCGTATTTTCGAAAGGGCCATTTTAAACTCCTATGCGTAGGTACCTTATATTTTTTTATAAAAAAATATTATAAATGTTTATAAAGTTTCGGTCAATTAGTGCTTCTAATAGAGAATGAAAGATAAAAAATAGATCTATGCATAATATAGGCACTCCGTAAGAGCCGGCAGAAGAGGAAAATTGAATGTTAACGTTGTGCATTTTTATCCACTAATGCCACCAACACCACCACCACCATCATCACTACCAATACCATCACAACCACCACTGTCACCACTACAATCGCCACCAACGCCATCAACGCCACCACCATCACCAAACACCAATGACACAAACGCCACCAAAACCACCACTACCACAACCAATGCCACCAACGCCTCCAAAACTACCAACAACACCACCAACGTCACCAACGCCACCAATGCTTCCATCGCCTCTATAAACCACCGCCACCAACACCACCACCAGAGTCACCAACAACACCTACGCCACCAACGACATCAACGAAATCCGAAAGACGTCCATCCGTCTCCGCTGGACAAAGCCTTTCCCGAAGATGCTCCTAAAAGTGTTATGCGTCATAAGGAAAGAATATGCCATAATTGCCACGCTTGGCATGATGAATGGTGATCATAGCGGCGATTGTTCTATGCCGGGACGCTGCTATGCTGTATGCTTAATGTTACTAACAGAGAAAAAACCCAGCCAAGTGCGAGTCGAACTCGTGCACGAAGGGTTCCGTACAAAAATGGCATAAAAATTAAGTTTGTTAGAAGGTAATATACAACATAAGACCTAAAAATTCTGTAAAAATTTTAAGCGTCTACTTACTACCGTTATTGATATCGAGCAAAAAATATAGAAATATTTTCATTTTCTTATTTCTATTATTTAATTTTGTCGTTATAGCGGTAACAGAAATACATGATTTGTGAAAATTTTAGCTTTCTAGCTATCACTGTTTATGAGATACAGCCTGGTGACAGACAGACGGATGGACGGGCAGACAGACAGACAGCGGAGGTTTAGTAATAGGGTCCGTTTGTACCTTTTCGATACGGCACCCTAAAAAGACAGAAGAAAGATACAGAATAGTTTAAAAATGTTCGATTATAGGTACATGATGTTTAAATTGTAGTAACTTTTTTATTTCTGAACCGATTGACATGAAACAAACACTAAATGTTAAGTGAAACTTACCACAATATATAAGTGAAAACTGCAAATCAATTAAGCCGTTTCTGAAATTAGCGTGCAAAAACACACAGACAAACATACATTTTTCCGGGATAAAAAATGCCCAGTGTTGTGCGCCAAAGATTAAAGTATAAGTATACCAAGTTTCATCGTAATCGGACTGGTAGATTTTGTGTGATGCTTGAACAAACAGACAGACAGACAGACAGACAAACAATTTTCTAATCACATATTTGTGTTCGGTATCGATCTAGTAACATCTCCTGGTATTTATTTTTTCAATATTTTCAATGTACAGAATTTACACTTCTACAGATTTATTATAAGTATAGATTATATTTTTGTATTCTACAGGACCGTCGGAAATCGAAACGTCACGGTAGCTACTTTTTACATAGGTATGTATACCTACTTATTTACTTACATTACATAATCTCTCTCTTTTTCTACACCGTACTATCCGCCGAAGAGAGAAGTTTCACCCTCACCGACTGGACACCTGGCAGTGCTCAACGGTGCGGTTTTCTCGTTCGTTTCTGCCCAGAACGTGTAAATTGTGGAACGAACTTCCCTCTGAGGTGTTCCCTCGGTGCTATAATATGGGGTTCTTCAAAAATGGCGTCAAAAGAGTCCTTCGGGGCTGGCAGCGCGTTGGCAACTCCCCTGGTGTTGCAAATGTCCATAGGCGACGGTGACCACTTGCCATCAGGTGGCCCGTCTGCTTGTCTGTCAAGTTAATGACGTAAAAAAAAATATAATTATTTGTCAGTACTTAAAGGTTTATATGAAATTACACCTATATAATTATAATATTATTCAATTACAGATAAAATATGATTTCTCGCCGGTTTCCTTATAACATGATAAGGCATTTCCCTGATATATTTAAACCCTTGTTTTTTATGTAATGAAGGTGGCAAACAAGCATGCAGTTCAAATAAATAAATAAATATAAATACGCTTACACTCACAGCTCCACATTAGGTATTATATAAACCTGTATCGTAGATGCCGTTGTATACATACAACACATACACAAACACCCAGACCCGAAACAAATATCTGTAGGCCATACAAATTATTGCTCCAGTGCGGGGATCGAACCCGCGACCCTTCGAATCAAACGGGGATTTCGCACCGCTGGACTAACCGGGTAGTCAAATGGATGTTAACTGATGATTGCAGCCTATAGACATCTACACAAAAACCAGAGGTCAAAGTGAAGATGCGTTTACTACCTTGAGACCTTAGTTGATGTCTCTGTGATAGATATTATCGAGCCATATATTACCATCTAACGGGAACAGGATAGTGCTGAACACTACCATTTGGTGGCGGTTAGATTAGGTAATGTAGTGGTGGTGTAGAGTTCAAGAACTCTACACCCAGAAAGCGATCCTTGATGTCTTTTTTTTTTCTATGTAATAAAAGTGGCAAACAAGCATGCAGTTCACATTGATGTTAAGTGATAACTGCAGCCTATAGACACCCATACAATGATCAGAGGTCAAAATGCAGATGCGCTGCCACTCCTGAGGCATTAGGTGTTATGCCTCTGTGCCGGAAATTACAGGGCCATACATTTACATTACCACTGATTACCACCTGACCGGAACCAGTGCTGAACACTACCATTTAGCGGCAAGTATATTAGGAAATGCGGTGGTGCCTACGCCCGCGAGCTCCGTCACTGGAGCTCTACCAACAGTGTCTTCCGTAGATTAGAAGTGTCTACTATGGTGGACCCAAAATGTTCATTGAACAAGGGGAAGTGGAGGTTTTACCAAGAATAAAATGTATGATTGGAAAACTAAAAGAGTAATAGGTACACATAGTTTTGGGAGAAGGACAACTTTGCTGAGGATGAATAACGAGCGACAGAATGGTCGTATAGTTTACCTTAACCTGTTTTTTTTTAAATACAATGCAATTACATTCACAGCCCCGCGTAGATTTAAACGTATTATCGTCTAATATTAGTAATATAATAATTTAGCAATATTTTTTTTAGGTTGGCAGAAACGTATTAATATTATCCGCATTTTAATCCTATTATTTTCGAAGGTAAGTAAGTAATAATTGTAATTAATTATACTGAGAACCGCAGGACGGCTGTACATGAGTGAAATTTTAAAAAAAATGTTCATTCGGTATACAGAAAGGTGAAGGTGGTACTAGATTCGAATATTAGCCTAACAATTCACATCCTGCTCTTACTTAACAGATTTCTTTTAAGTTAGAAAAGGATGTGAAATGTTACAACAGCTTTAACTTGCACAAAAGCCGTGGTGCAACCCAGGCTTATACTAATATTTTCCTTTATGATGGTAATACTTTCGAGCGCGATCTAACAAACCGGAACATGATAATAGTGCTGAACGACTTCATCAACCTTATTAAATATTTATCATTTTTATTTGGCAGAGTGCTATTGAATACCTGTTATTGACTTGTTGTTACACTATGAATCAGCGCAGTCATCCAAGGCTACATTCACATGTATTAGATAAGTACGTACTTAGGTACCCAAATTTATTTACAAACTTAGAAGCAAAAACTGCTTGGGTTGACGAACTCCAATAAAGAAACGTGGGCTTAGGTGCCAACTCATGTGTTTATCTATTTGCCGCTAAATCGTACTGTTTAGGGTTTTGTATTCGTCTCCTTTTATTGGCCCTGTGTAATTTATAGGAACAAAACATCCATTGCGAACGTGTCTGAGTCTAGATGTCTGGTGTTCAGGTAAATGTCTATCTCAAATGGTCTACTGATTGCTGACCAATACTGTTCAAGGCACTGCACTGTCCCATGTAAATAAACTTCTGAACTGGTGAATTGTGGGTATATTCATGAATACATTTTCATCTGTCTTCGACTGGTGGTGAGAGATATAGAGGAGACGGTTATACCTTACGAAACTGTTCCGTAGAGCATTTATCATTACTTTGTCGTTACTGACCGAAAGGAGACTGACATACAACGCACAGCCGAAGTAACCCGCTGGTCGTAGAAGTAAAGAGAGAGAAGAGAAGTATGTATAGTGAAGAGGAGCACTAATGGTCTCTAGCTGCTGCAGTTTCTACTATGTAACGTATTTTTTTTTCTGTAACCGTAAGAATGTCGGAAAGTCTTTTTTATTTTTTTTATGTACCTAATGGAGGTGGCAAACAAGCATGCAGTTCACATTGATGTTAATGTGATGACTGCAGCCTATAGACACTAATACAAAGACCAAGGTCAAAATACAGATGCGTTACCACTCTTTTTCCATTCTTGCCGATCTTTAGCTATTCTTGTCCATAATGGTCCTGAAGCCTAAGGTGTTATAACTCTGTACCTATTGCCTGTATTTTTGGTACTATTTGAGCGAAGTAGTCCAACTAAACTAAATTTTAAAACATCGGAAATTGAACAATTGTGTGGAATGCTTTATCGACCCTTATCACAGTTATCACTTTAGGGTTCATGGTCAATGGTTACAGCAGCGGACATCAGCAGTGTTGAATTAAAATAAAACACACAGTTCAATGTATCACATGAAAAATGACTTTATATTTTGATATTTTTTTAGTCCCACACTATTTATAAACATGTGTCGTGGGTGCCGTCGTACACATACAACACATACACAAACACCCAGACCCGAAACAAATATCTGTAGGCCATAAAATAATAATCGAATCGAATCAAACGATCATCTCAAACCGCTGGACTAAGCGGGTCGCCGGGTTGTTTCGTCTTCTTTCTCTTTGAAAGATGGTGTCGGAGAAGAATGGTGCGTGTACCTTGGACAGCAAAAAGAACTCATTTCATCCATCCTGGAGCAGCTCAGGATAGGAACTAGGAACCAGGCTCTCCGTAATCTGCTGTCATGGCATTCTCAGCTACTATCGTCATATAGCTTCGACTTGGTTGTCATTAGTAAGGTGGACCTGGAGGCCGTTTACCGAGCCGGTGCGGTTGTATGATATCTGACACAATTAGCTATTTTTGTCCATAATGCTTCTCCGATAGTCTTGAGGTCATCTATCTTTTTATATGCTTGCCTTTTCTTGTTTTTCCATCCCGTGGCTGCCATTCCGTTAATGCGACTTTTACTTGACGCTAAATAGTAATAGTAAGTGCTATTGTATTCCGATTGTGATAATGTATGGCCTTGTTATTTCTGATACTCAGGTATAACAACTTAGACCTCGGGAGTGGCAACGCATCTAAATTGGAATAATATCATTGGTTTGATTTCAATATTCCTTATACGAGAGGTAAATCTCTAATTTTTTTGACAATTTAGAGCTAATATACAAAGTGTATAGATGAACACTTTAATTATGTATTGTAACATATAGTAGCAATCTAGATTGAAAAACACAAGGAATGAATATGAATGGGTTAATTTCATTAGAATGGATTAAGCCAAGAAAATGCCTAAGCAATTAAATAATTATTATACAATTGAAGACGTCCTTAATGGACCGTCGACACCTTGGCCGCTTTACCCGCTACCATACTCTATCTTCCGATTGTGCAAATCTTGAGGCACGGTAGTGCCCCCGCCAAGACGATCCAAGCTAAGCGTACCTATCTTTTATCGAAACGTTTGGTCAGCTTTTTGAATCAGGTGAGCTAGATATAATGTCTATATCAGACATATTTAATGTTTCAACTGTTGGCAAAGATAGGTAAAGCGTCACTCACTAATGAGCATCAAAATTCTTAAAATACTTGTCGAAGTCCTAGAAAGCTCAATTTTTGTATGTAAATTGGTACCTATTATTGTAAAAACAACAAAAACAACCCTAAAACTTTGTACTTATCTAATCTTAATCTTTGTACTATATTTACCCCCTAACCCCTTAGACATGGGGGATTGAAGTTTGTATGAGACTTGCACAAAATACTTCAGGTCTCAAAATTGATAATTATATTTTATTATTTATAATTTTACCTATATGAATAATACATAATACATGTCTCAGGATTTCATTTGGATTAGGCAGTGCCATTTTGTTTGCGTTTTTCATACAAATTTAACTTCATGCATGCTAGAGATCTGAAAATATCTTATACAAGTGCACAGACTTCTTAATAAAAACCTAAACACATGTGTTAGTAAAGGATTTAAAAAATATATTTTAAGCAACTAACTAAATTTACTACTTAAAAAAAATTAAATGCCACCAAAGCAATTTAAGGTAAAATGTTGCCTAGACGAGACCATATCGCTCGCACTGTCAAAAAGTTTTCAGATCTTTGGTAGAGCAAAGTTTCTATCTCAACACGTCCTAATATCACAAACTCTACAACAAAGACAAAAAGCGTGGCGCGGCCTTTTCGTCACTACAAAAACTGTTGTAGAACAAAAAGATACTAAGTAACATTGGATGATTTTTTTAACATTCTATACTTACGCCTATATAGTGACAGCAAAACGACCAAGCCACGTACTTTGACTTAGTTGTAGATTTTGGTAGGTTAGGGCGTGTAGAGATGAAACATTGACTCTAAAAATTTTTTTTGATAATGCGAGCGATATGGTCTCGTCTTGCCATCATTTTGCATGAAAATGTTTTTATGGGATTAGTATCGTCTTCGAATGATTCACATTTAAAAAGAAATTGCGTGATACTAGTGATATTACAATTTTACCGCAGTTTTCCTACAATATCAGTAAAGTTACAATACAAGATATCGCACTGTCCTCGAATAGTAATGTGACCATGACTTTTGCCCGCGTAGGATATTTCGTGCAACTTTTACTTTATAGTTACGTGCGTTTTTTTTAATTTACATTTATCGATTAACAATTTTAAATATGCGATTAAAATCAGCTAAGTCGAGAACCTAACAATACATTGCAAATAAAAAAGAACGTATCTTTTACAAGAATTCGTCTGGCGCAAGTCTGCGCAATGTTACATCATTCATTAATGCACGTGTGTGTATTTGAATTATTTTGTAGTGCCACGTGCATGGCAGCTCACAGTGGCGACGATGTACGTGAATGGGCTTGGGGAGCATCAATGAAGAGTGTGCGCTAGCAATGTTTTCGCGTGTGATGTTTGGTCAGGTATCGGGGTGCTTACGCGTGCTGTGTTGGAGTCTTGTTGCGTGTCATTACCGCTATTTATAGACTCTGTAACGGAATGCAGCGCCGGCGCTGTGTGCACTACATGACATAGGTACATAGGATGTATAATGAGGCTGGTTTCACACTGTGAGAGATCCAGAAATTGGATATGATTACAGTGAGATAACAAGGCAACCGGCCACTATCTGTAAACAGTTGTTAAGAGTTGCTACAGGAAGTTATGAGAAAAATCGTTAAGTTGGTTCCGCTTAGGCAAGTATTTTTTTATTTCAAAACTACCTTTCAACATTGTTATTATTGTAATTGTAGGAAACATAAATTATGTATTGTGGTTTATTACAAAAAATATCGTGTTATAATGCTATAGGTATAAATTGAAATCAACTTTTAAGTAAACAAATATACCTTATATACGTATATTTGTTTACTTAAAGTATATACCTACCTACGTGTAGGTGAGTTCTGTTTGGATCCACAATTCACAAAAATTATGATCGGCGAACACAAAGAAAAACGTAAGTAGGTACCTATTGATTCGTAAATATAAAAAAACATCTTTATAAAAATCTGAGAGAAAAGAACTGGGATACCGTAGGTACTAGAATTGTTTATGTATAGTATCTACTACTGCCTCGGTAGCCTAGTGGTAGCAGGCCACTACTACTACGCTGAGGTCCTGGGTTCGATTCCCGGGTAGGGTTATCAGAGATAATGGTGTAAAGTCCTTTATCCTCTGGTTCTATTGGGATTTTTCCATTTTGTGGAAACTTCCCAGTACCTCGAAGATTGGTAATGTGCCCGGAGATGTCCAACAGGCAACAGGTGGCGACCTGTTACATGGACCAAAACGTAACCGGCGAATCGTGGGTGTTTGCATGTTTGCTTGAATGCATGCATTTACCTCTGCCTACCCCTTCGGGGATTACAGGCGTGAAGTTACGTTTTTTTATACGTTATCGACTACTCAGTTAAAAGTTCTGTAAAACATAAAAGACAATTTCCTTATAAAAGTATTGTTTATGGTGATAATGAATTTCTTTTATGTATGTATGTATGTATCTTCACGCCAGGTCCCTAACGGGGTAGGCAGAGAGTGTAGAGCGCCAGACATCCCGGTTCTGACAAACCTCTCGTGCCTCGTCTACCTTCATCATTCTCTTCATACATGCACGCCGATTCCTAAGACTTTTGACCCCACCATCAGACAGAACTCGACCTATTTGGTCATGGTAGGTCAGCCTTGGTCTTCCTGGGCCTCTGCAACCATTTCTTTTATGTAATACCTATTTATGTCTTTATCCATGTCACTGTTAGGTAGCTGTTAGTATATTTATTTAATGTAACGAAGGTGGCAAACATGCATGCAGCTCACATAGATGTTACGTTATGACTGCAGCCTATAGGTCAGACACCAACACAAAAACCAGATGCAGTCAAAATGCAGATGAGACCACCCCTAAGACCTAAGTTGTCATATCTCTGTGATAGTTGTTACGGGACCATACATTATCATTTGGCAGACTTAAAGATAACAATCATTAGTATATAATATAAACTTATATCAAGCCAAGATTTCCCTTATCAAAACTAACCAAATTAAAAGTAATACACGTAGTAAAAAGTGATTGTAGTAACAATTTGTTTGACCTCTCGCAGAATAATTTCTTCGATTATGTTCAGGGTTTTTAGTTTTTTTTCTGATTCTTATATTGAGACAAAGAATTCTTGAAAAGATCCGCATTAATTAGCTTTGGTTGAGTTATCCCTATTAAAAGTGGAACCAACACTGAATATCTCACTTTTAATAAAATAAGTAAAACTATCGTTATTCCCTTTCAATTCAATATGTTCCCACTTTCTCCTTCTAATGTATGGTTAAAATTAAAAGATAGCGATACCACAGATAGAGAGATCCGACCAATGATGTTGTAGGCAGCGTTAACTCCATTCACAGAGTACATTTATATAAATGCTCCATTTTTAGGTTCAGCTTCATGGGAACACCCCATTCTTCATTTATCATTATATTTATCATTATATTTATCATTATCTTCATTCTTAGTTTATTTTTTTTAGTAATGGGGGTCTTACTTCTTGATGAATCTTCTCAATTGTACACAAAAAATATCACCTCAGTCTACTCATCACCACTGAAGCTGAAAAGCGACCGAAACTTTAAATAGATTTATAAAGATTTAAAAAATAATTTCAATTTAATATTCCAGAGATAAATTGGTAAAATACACAGCTTTACTTGAACGAATAGCACTTTAAGTAACTCAAAACTACACGGGCTGCAATTATAGCTTACACAAATTGCATTATGATTATTGTTATTACATTTTATACCTGTAAAAATATATTATTATCTTTATGTTGTACGAGTATCTTATCTATTAAGAACCTGTGTGAGTAAAGGCCTCCTCTATACTTTTCCATGATTTCCTATCATCTGCCGTTGTAATCCAGTCTCTTGCAGCAATTCTGTCAATGTCGTCTTTCCTGCTTCATAATTCGGTCCTGTCCATGTAAGTACCTACTTACTTTATTCGTATATCCCTGTCTCAGAAATCAAAAATTTATTTTATTTTAATATTTCTTTGTGACCCCAAAGCTTACCTATTAGGTAGGTACATTTAAAATACAGAAATTTATTTAATTATGCACGTAAAATTACTTAAACACTTTTTAGCTTTCAAAAGGCGAAAATGATTCGCCCAAATATAAGTAGATAAAACTAATGTCGCGTTAATGAATTCGTTTACTTCAATTTTAACTCTTGAACGTGGATTTAATTAAACTTCAGGTATAATAAATTGCGTCGCAGTTTCTGTTGTGTAATCCAAGGCCAAATGTCGTTTTTGCGTGTTACAAAAAGTTTGAACGTATTCTCAATTTTCTGGCTAAAAGGTATTTCCAGTAATTATCAATGATGATTCAGGATCTTGATCTTCAAGAAACGTTTCATGTAATTCCTTTATTTTATGCGCATTAACAGCTTGATTGATATTTGAGAATAGATGAATAGGAACCTAATATCATAAAAGTAACATTAATCCCTACTTAATATTATAAATGTGAAAGTAACTCTGACTGTCTGTCTGTCTGTCTGTCTGTCTGTTACCTTTTCACGTCCAAACGAGTGAACCGATTTTGATGAAATTTGGTACAGAGATAGAGTTGACTTTGAGAACGAACATAGGCTACTTTTTGTCTCCTTATATTATCCCCATCCTCCTAAAATAGGGGGTGGAAATTTGTATAGAGCATTCCACAATTTTCAAGATAGAAAGTTAAAACTCGGTATGTGAACTCTTTGAGTTTAACAAACAATACGTACATAATTTTTTTTAGAAATCTGCCTTCATCCCTTTAACACGTGGGGGGTGAAATTTGAAGGTATTGGGCTTAAGGCAGTGTTCAAGCTGGAAAGCCAAAAATAGGTATGCGGACTCTTTGTTACTAAAAAAAACAACATTTGTTTATTATTGAATTATTTTTTTTAGAAATCTCCTACATCCCCTAAAATAGGGGATGGAAATTTGTATGGAGCATTCCACAATTTTCAAGGTAGAAAGTTAAAACTCGGTATGCGAACTCTATGAGCCTGCCTAACAAACAATAAGTACATATTTTTTTATTTTATCTACCCCCATCCCCTTAAAAGAGGGAGTGAAATTTATATTGGGCTTTCCGCAGTGTTCAAGGTGGAAAGCCAAAAATTGATATGCGGCCTCTTTGTTACTAAAAAAACAACGTTTACTTGATTTTTTTTTTTTTGGAAATCTGCCTCATCCCCTATCATAGGGGGTGGCAATTTGTGGGGAGCATTCCACAATTTCAAGGTAGAAAGTTAAAACTTGGTATGTAGACTCTTTGAGCCTAACAAATAATTACATACATTTTTTTTTTGTAAGGCTGCCCCACCCCCTATCATAGGGGGTGGCAATTTGTAGGGAGTATTCCACAATTTTCAAGGTAGAAAGTTGAAACTTGGTATGCGGACTCTTTTAGCCTAACAAATAATTTCATACATATTTTTTTTGGACATCTGCCCCCTTCCCCTAACAGAGGGGGTAAAATTTTGTATTGGACTTTAGCCAACAATTGGTATCCGGACTCTTTGTTACTAAAGAAAACAACGTTAAAGTTCTTAAAATATACACTTTTTGTTTAGAAATCTGCTTTACACCCTTTAAGAGAGGAGTTGATAGTTTGTTATTTTGTCAGTTTTTAATGCCGTTTTTTATGTCGTAAAAGTGGCAAACAAGCATGCTCACATTGATGTTAAGTGATGACTGCAGCCTATAGACCCCCACATAAAGATCAGAGGTCAAATACAGATGCGTTACCACTTCTGAGGCCTAAGGTGTTATGCCTCTGAGCCGGAAATTACAGGGCCGTATATTACGTCCTGACCGGAACACGATAGTGCTAAACACTACCATTTAGCGCCCCACACCCCTAAAAATGGGTAATGGAAATTGGTATGGGACTTACCGCAATTTTCAAGGTGGAATATTAGTGAACAGGCTCTTTGGTACAAAAAAAAAGATAAAGCAATAAAACAAATATTAATAATACTCTTGGCAAAAGATAAGAAGCAGTGTTACCCATGACCTTTGATGGATGGGGTCACAAGTTTTTTAAAACGCGCTAACGCTGTCTTCTTGATCTGCACTTAAGTCGGAGCAGCGGCCGCGCTACCTTTGCTCTGAGTTAGACGGTTAATTCTACATTGATTATTTATTTGCTTTTGATTTTGTAATTGTATACCAAAATGTTATATAAAATTACTGTTCCTAGAGACTTAAAATTTGGTACAAAGGGTCCTTTCATGATGTATAAGAAAGGATTTTTAGAGATAAATATAAAGGATTATATGACAACAGGTATAAACATTTTGGATTACAATAAAAATTGATCTGTGTAGACGAAATGGACAAATTCTATCCTAAAGGGGAAAAATGAAATGGTATTTTTTTTATAGAAAGTTTCTTATTCCTGAACTAAACAGTATAAAAATTGGTATACAGGCTCATGATTAGGAATTGTAAAAATGATCTGTTTATGTGAAATGGACAAAATTTTCCCCTAAAGCGGCAAAATGGAGGGGTACTGTTTGTATGGAATTGAGGTTAAAATTTGCGTAAGAATTTTGTGTGTCTAAGTTAGAGACTTGAAAAGTGATGTTCCAGTCTTTCTGTTAGGTATAAAAAAATAGGTACGTGCTTCAGTATTTTGCCACAATCACCCCTAAACTTTCAAATATAAGGGGTTAACATTAAATAGAGATTTCTAAGTTATAGACGTGATTAAGAACTCCACATATAGGTACGCGACGGGAAACTTGATTAGGACATTTCCATGGGATTGTAAAATTTAAATGATTTATAAAACGAGATCCACGCGGGCGAAGCCGCGGGCAACAGCTAGTGAAATATAAAAGAACTGTCAGTTTAAGATACCGTTGGAAATGTGTGCATATGTTTCGTTACCCATTTACCTAATAGCATTCAAGTTTTAGTTTATTACAAGTATGTATAGGTAATTACTTACTTCACTATTACACCTGTAAGGATTTTTAGAGATTGAAAAATGCTTGTGAAGAAATATTAGTATGAAAACCTACCTACTTGGCGTTGATTCTAAAAAAACATATGCTCATTTACCTAATTGACAATATTTTTTCACTATGTAGTTGAAAAACGTCTATAATCATCTGCTAGCTTGTACGATAGCACAGAGATACATTTTATGTCACGTGTAATTTATTTTTTTGTAATTTACACAATTTCAATTCTCTTATAAACGGCGAATTTTCTGAACTATTAAATTGCTTTTCCGAGCATAAATTTACTTTTTGCTAGCTAATTACCTACCACTGAAGCTATTGAATCAACAATTTTAATGCTCATTGCTATAATTTTCTTTATTCTACGTTAACTTAATTGACGTTGAAGAATACAGAACTCATAATTTCGGCTATCTAAATAGCCAACATCGACATCGTGTGTTTTACTTGTGGTAGAGCTCCAATGAAAGAACTCGCCGGCGTAAGGTCGCGGGAGTAGGCACCACTGCATTACCTGATCTTCTTGCCGTTACATGGTTGTTCAGTGTTATCGTCCGGTCAGATGACCCTGTAATTTCCGGCACAGAGGCATAACACTTGGGCCTCCGGAGTGGCAACACATCTACATAGAAATGATATTTGTAACAATCAAACATCTAAAACATAACATTTGCATTAATTAGTAGGTAGATATTTAATTTTTAAATATGAGTTTAATCTTTGCTACCTACCTATCTACTCTTCTAAAGCAACTACTTACGTTAAACCATGGACCAAAGTAAAACAATATTTTCACTGGTGGTAGAGCTCCAGTGACGGAGCTCGCGAGCGTAGGCACCACCGCATTATCTAATATACTTGCCGCTAAATGGTAGTGTTCAGCCACTATCGTGTTCCGGTTAGGTGGTAATGTACGGCCCTGTAATTGCCGACACAGAGACATAACATCTTAGGCCTTAGGAGTGGTAACGCATCTGCATTTTGACCTTGGTCTTTGTGTGGGTGTCTATAGGCTGCAGTCATCACTTAACATCAATGTGAAATGCAAGCTTGTTTGCCACTACTACTACATTAAAAAAACTGTATTTAAGATTGGTCGTCCTTACAGGATTACAAATATTGCCTTTTTATATTTATTCGAATATCTAATATAATTTACATTTTCTTGAAATGTAAATTATAAAATTAAATGTGTCACTAAGGAACAGGGTAACATAACATTTTGTTTATTCACCGGAAAGGGTGAAAAAATACAATAATGAGCAATATTCCATTTGCGAATAAATATACTAAATTCCAATGAATAATTCAAGCACAGTGTGAATACGGCCTTGGTTAGGGTGACAACAATTCATATGGCTAGTTGAAACAATATTTATCGATGTCGATTGTATTATTAAATTAAATTTGAATTGTTTTCACGAAATATATTAATTTTCACGGTAATAATTTCACGTAATTCCATCTTTAACAGCGTTACGGCACCGTTCGTCAATGTTCCGTGTCGGGCAAGGCCAGCTGATGTAATTTTAGCGGCGCTTGCACCAGACTCGCCGGTCAATGACCTTGCATTGCATCCTTTTATCGATATCAGCTGCACACTTTACATCACTAGCAGTCATTAGCGAATATCAAATATCCGGAATAATATCAACTGTAAGTAAATAATTAATAGGAAATATAATGGATTGTTGTCGTATAAATAAAATTCATTAAATTACCATTTCTATAAACAGGTATTTCTATGTGGATATCCGGGGTTGGATTATTTATGGTATTTAAAAGTTAATTGTAAATGACAGCCACTCATAGGAAGCCTTAATTTTATACTTAGGGCGAGATTCACAGACCGCACTACGACTTTACTTTCGAGCAAAGTACACTTTGATCTGTCAAAACCCATACATTTCTGACAGTTCTAAGGGCGAGATTCACAGACCGCACTACGACTTTACTTTCGAGCAAAGTACGCTTCGAACTGTCAAAACCCATACATTTCTGACAGTTCTAAGCATACTTTGCTCAAAGCAAAGTCGTAGTGCGGTTTGTGAATCTCACCATAAGTATACTTTGCTCAAAGTAAAGTCGTAGTGCGGTCTGTGAATCTCGCCCTTAGTGTAGATGAAATGCCACGTCAGTGCTTCATTTAAATGGCGATAGAGTCGAAATCGCATTGATTGGAAACTTTCTCGATAGTAACTAACTACCTAATACGATAGAATAGGGGTACATCACAATGTCACAATGTTTACCCGCTAATTGGCTTTTGGTTCCAAGGGCTGTATTCATCTGAATCAGCTTTCATAATACTCTTGATAAAAACCTGCGTCACCTTTCGAGTGGAAACTGCTCTTCGATGAACTCTTACGCATCGAAGAACAAATGAAATGACTTTTGAAAAATTCAATAATCAGCTAATTAATCAATGCAATTCAAACATCTTTTTAGGGTTCCTCAAAAAGCGAGTTCGAAGAACGCCGTTTGCCAGAAATAAGGAGATCCGCATGAGAACCAAACTAGTCAACATAGCCCACCGAATATCGAGACTTAAGTGGCAGGGCAAATAGCTCGAAGAACTTTCGAGTGAGTGAAGTGTTTCCGAGTGGCGTTCTGGAAGACGCAGGCAGGTGGTCAGACGACCTGGAGAAGATTGCAGGAAATCGCTGGATGAGGGCGGCCCAGGACTTTTAATTAAAGGTAAAATTGATTGATTTGAGATAGGTTGTACGGCCCTGTAATTCCCGGCAAAGAGGCATAATACCTTAAGCCTCAGGAGTGGTAACGCATCTGCATTTTGACCTCTGGTTTATCTGTAAGTGTCTATAGGCTGCAGTCATCACTTAACATCAATGTGAGCTGCACGCTTGTTAGCCACTTTCATAATATAAAAAGAAATGGTAAGCGGAGAGTTCACTGACTGTACCTAAACCCAAGTACGACTCGCATTTGATCGGTTTTAGTAACAATTACTGAAACAGGTAAGTAAATACCAAAGGGGTTTCGTATCAACGAGGAAAAACAAGTTTTAACTCCTAATGATAAATAGCCCGCATAACTCATGGTACCTACATTAGTTAGTTAACATTAAGGTACCTAATAACGCACGGTACTGAGTGATAGGAAAATGTATGAGGATAAAACATAGGATTGTGATGTTGTGATGATGTTTGATCTGAAGGGAGAATCAATAATAAAGTTTTTGCTTTGAAAAAAAAATTGATAAAGTTCGGATAAGGACACGAATATAAGATACATTTAACGTAGTAGAGATGTGTAGGGATGCGGAAAAAGTAGAGAATAAAATAGGTTTTGATTTAAGGTTGAAAAGACAAGATCATGAACTTATCTGTCATAGTAGGTAGGTGCGTAGTAGTAGTATTATATCTATACATCTATACAAATAAATAAAATTGGAGTGCCTGTTTGTAATATAAAAATAACCGCTTTTTTTACTAAATGCATATATATGTATGTATACACGGTACATAAGGTTGGGGAAAAAGTTTCTTCGCATTTTTTAAGATAATTCAAAATATTTTTTAATATAGTTTATTTAAATTTAACTAAAGTATGTATGTACCATTTTGTTCGATAACCTTTTGCCATCTTGTAGACTTCTCATCAAAATGTTCTTCTCAGTAGTGACTGCACTTGGAACTCTGCTAAGTGAATAACATTGATCTTGACGAATAAGTTTTTCTTTTTCTTCATTTATTATAATTGAAGGAATAGAAAATTTTTTATGATTATTATGTTTTAATCAAGTAGTTTAAATTCTAATTTTTAATTTACTATTAATATATGATTTTGCTTTTACTATATGTAATGGTTATTCGCTCTAGGTAGTTTATGATTTATTGACGTTTTGAAAGTATCTGTAAAGATCTATTCGAAATAAAAATATTTTCTATTTCTAAAATACCGCGACAAGTGGATTTGGCAGTCCTCTCGTGATGTTAACCTAACATTGCATAAAGAATTCTGAAGAGACCGAAACAGGTGGAAATCTGAAGGTGCAAGGTCAGGACTATACGGCGGATGCATTAACACCTCCCAGCCAAACTATCTTAATTTTTGCTGAGTGGCTATAGATGTGTGAGGTCTAGCGTTATCATGATGAAACACCACACCCCTTCTGTTGATCAATTCCGGCCGCTTTCTCTCAAGTTCTTGCTTTAATCTCATCAGTTGTTCGCAGTAGAGTTCAGAATCGATAGTCCTGCCTGGTGGTAATAGCTCATAATGAATAATGCCCTTCCAATCCCACCACACACACAACATCACCTTATTGCGAGTTAACCCGGGTTTCGCCACAGTCTGTGAAGCCTGACCGGCCTTTGACCACGACCTTTTTCGCACGTTCTTGTCGTACGTGATCCACTTTTCATCACCAGTTATCAGCTTCTTCAAAAATGATTCGGTTTCATTACGTCGTAATAAAGAATCACAAATGAGTACACGGTTCATTAGGTTTCTTTCAGTGAGCTCGTGAGGTACCCAAATATTGAGCTTTTTTTTGTACCCAGCTTTTTTCAAATGCGCCAAAACTGTTTTGTGATCAATTCTCAGTTCTTGAGCTACGTCGTAACTACTGATATGTCGATCTTGCTCCACTTTTTCAAATATGGCATACATTTTATCCGTAATAGGGCGGACCAGAGCAAGGTGCATCTTTGACATCAAAATTTCCGGATTGAAAACGCTTAAACCAAATTTGTGCTATTCTCACAGACACTGCACTAGGTCTATAAACTTCGCAAATTTTTTTCGCGGCTTTCGTTGCATTTTTACCTTTTTTGTAGTAAAATTTTAAAATGTATCGAATTTCTTCATTAGATTCACTTGACAGTACGAAAAACTATTGAAAATCACACATTTGCCTAATTTGAATTTGGAATTATGTTCTTAAAATTTTAACTTTCAATGATACCAAAACCAGCCAGATACAAATACTACATCCAAAGAGATTTTATTACAAGTTCATACATACTATAATGCAAAAAGACTTTTTCCCCAGCCTATTATACCAAAACAACATTTTTTACAATTTTTGTCTGTCTGTCTTTCTGTCTGTCTATCTTTCTGTCTGTCTGTCTTTCTGTCTGTCTGTCTTTCTGTCTGTCTGTCTGTCTGTTTGGCGGGGCTAATCTTGGGAACGGCTGGACCGATTTTGTCGGGACTTTCACTGGCAGACAGCTGATGTAATAAGGAAGAACTTCGGCTAGTTTTATACTAGCTGCGCCCACAACTTCGTCCGGATAGGTACTGAACAATCATAAATTCTCACGCAAGCAAAGTCGCGGGCACAACTAGTATTATATAAGACAAAGTGCCCCCCGGTGTCTGTCTGTCTGTTCGCGACAAACTTAAAGACTAGGTACTGCACGGAATGTCATGCGGTTTTCACCAGTAGATAATAATTCTTGAGGAAGGTTTGGGTTTATAATTTGTTAAAGGATTTGTGTGAATTGGTACCTATAACGATAAAATTAAATGTCAGAGGTGTCGGAAAAAATCAAGGCGCCAGAGAGCTTTAATCGAAGACGCTGCCGTAACCTTTTGTGATATAACAAAACAATGTACCCATAGTGGATTATTTTTCTTTGGTAGATCTACACGGAAACTACGTACAAAACGTTCAAAAAGGGCACACTCACACAAATATGCGCATCGACGCTCGAGTAGCGAGTGACTCGGAGCTGCAGCACCGCGAGAGCCCTGAGAGATGTGCAGTTTTGTGTGATTGCGCCGTTACAACGTTTTGTACGTAGTTTCCATACTGATCGTATTTGTACTGTGACTGAGTTAGGGCCCTGTCAACCGGATAGTGTAATAAGCGACAATCCGGCGCCTACCGTGTCGTGTTATAGCCTTTTATGCTTGCTAACACCAATGATGGGATTCGATGTTTTTTTTAATTTTTAATAAGGCAATGGCTTTAACATTTATTATATGGCAGAACGACGTTTGCCGGGTCAGCTAGTTAATTAATAACATGGTTTCTCAATTCGCAAATCTGATAGCATAATATGTGTTTAGATGACAGGATACAAAATTTAATAGGAAGTGATAGTCCAAGGTGAACAATACAGAAATCCCTATTCAATTAAACTATCATATGAACGATTTCTTAGTAGTCGCAAATGTTGTGATAGGGTAACCTCAAACGTTACTACTTCCTGTTAGTATGTAGAATTTTTGGTAATGTGTTTATACGCAATCTTACCTGCACAATAAATTATACCACGTACTAAGTTAAGGGTACCTAGCACGTGTTGAAATTTCGGGACGGCCTGGACCCGTGATGTGATATGTTGGAGGTATGCCTCTGTGCCGGAAATTACAGGGCCGTACATTACGATCTGACCGGAACACGATAGTGCTGAACACTTCCATTTAGCGGCAAGTATATTAGGTAATGCGGTGGTGCCTACGCCCGCGAGCTCCATCACTGGAGCTCTACCACCAGTAAATTATTCTTAACACAGTCACTGACTCATACGTAAGTAGACACAGTAGTTAAAACAATTTAAGCAACGCAGACTGCCATATTTTTATGAGGTATATCAGACATATGGGACAGGGAATGGGTTAAATATAATATTATGGACAGCCTCATTGTCAACCCTATGTTGTCAACAAGTGTTGAACTGTACTGACGTAACAATTTAGCCTGTTACGGCAGACGCCTAACAATTTACGCGGGTCAATTGTAAATATGTATATCATAAAATTAAATGTTTCTCTGACGGAGTTCATTTGTCTACAATTCCATTCGCTACACTCAAGGTTTGCAGAATTACAAGCGTAGATTATTGATTAGATTTTTGTAGAGGTCTAAGTTAGAACGAGTGTAAACATTTAGTAAGGACATAAATACGCAAGTACCTACCTACCAATATCGGCTTTTAAGGCCGATTTTGACATATGGATCCGAATGCTGGGTTTTGAGCAAAAAGGACGAGAACTCAATACTAGTCTTCGAACGCAAGATTTTGAGGCGCATTTTCGGTACAGTATCGGAAAATGAGAAATCATCCAAGTCCGAGCATCTGCTTTTGGCTCTTTCTCTCCAATTCCTTACGTCCAGCGTTCTCAGGTCTTGTTCTACTCCATCTAAATTTAGGTCTACCTCGGTTTCTTCACCCTCCTGGTTTACCAGTCAGTAAACATTTGGGTGTTTTGGATTCATCTTTTCTTTCTATATATCTTGCCCACGAGTCCGATTTTAACAATTATGTATAGCGTTATTATGAGCCGTAGCCCTTATTAGGTTTTGTAGTTAGAGTAAGTATATTATTTAGGAGATATTTGGCAATGACCCTTATTCCTTGCACATTGCCAAGCTTCTGGGGTATCTGGGGTGTCTGTTAACCCTGAGACAGCTATGGAAATATGGATTAACTAGGTAGGTGATTTTTGTGATTTCTTAATCTGTATTCCTGAACCCTTCTAAGACTAGAAATAAGTTCCTACTTAGCCTACCTGGTAGTAGGTACATACTACTATTAGGTATCATATATTTAATTTAGTAATAATAATAGACGCAATTTTTACGAAGCAATTTTTAATTTAATATCAGCCGATTCTAAATCATTTCACTTGCAAATTGAGCAAAGTATTGGATAGGCAATAAATAATTGTAAAACTAGCTTTATGTGAGGTCAACGCTAGTAACGATTGTAATGTGATGAATAATGATACAAGATAGGCTCGACGTAGGGTTTCCAATTTTTTTTGGTATAATTTCTTATAAAACGTTTGTTGTTATCACTATAAATGTAATTAGGTTAAACTTTTAAGAATGTATGTGATCTTGCCAATGCATTATCCACGAGTGATAAATTTTTATTTTCTTTTATTAATTACAAAGTAAGAACTTACTTAGTAATGAAGCAATTATTTTAATACTCCATTTCAGTCCAAAATATAATTGTGAATAAAAATACCACTTAAGTTTACAATAAACTATGAATGTCATGTCAACCCTAACTCGACCATGTATAGAACGTCATTGAACGACCTCACGCCTTATTCGGCTACCTACAACTAGGCACAAGTTTGCTACTGTAAACAGGACACTGTTCGTTTAACAGAACTATGTATTAAACTAGTTTCTGCCCGCGACTTCGTCCGCGTGGAACTCGTGATAAAAATTTCAAAAACTTTCTTTTCACTTTCATAAATAGGTTGGATATATGGGTTAAGCTAGAGTCTCTAGCTTATCCCATATATCCCCTATCTATCTCAAATGAAAAAAATAGGATCGAAATTATTTTTTAACTAAGTACCTAATTTAATACATTTTTTATCTAAGTACCGTAGTATAAGCAAGCAGGTATTTCAGTTTGTGTACGCTCGCCGCGCCGTCAACTCGCCGTCCTCGTCTATACATGCAATTAGGATTATTTTCATTATAGGGTAATGTCTGGTATAATTATAATATACAGGTGGTAGAGTTCTAGTGACAGAGATCGCGGGCGTAGGCACCACCGCATTACCTCTATCTGCTGCTATGGTAATGTTTGGCCCAGTAATAACTATCACAGAGACATGACAACTTAGGTCTCAGGGGTGGCAAAGTATCTGCATTTTGACCTCTGGTTTTTATGTAAATATCTATAGGCTGCAGTCATCACTTAGCATCAATGACAGCTGCATGCTTGTTTGCCACTTTCCTTACATAAAAAAAATATCATGATTGTTATTTTGATATGTTGTATTATTGTAAAATTGTTGGTGATCCATTAAAATAAATAAATTGTGAGCTGAAGTAGGTAGGTAAGCTTTTATCAGTTCATCAGCAACTCTATGACTAGGTACTTAAATATATTAAATTGACTTTAATAACATAGATTTTCCTTCTTACGATTCAATAATTTTTAGTACAAATATTTTTTATAAGAACCTTAAACAAACTATCTTAAAATAAATAAACAAATAAAGCAGTTATGCATCAAAAAAATCCACATCGCCGTCTTACTCCGGCAAAGTTCCCAGAAGGCTGGCAGCATTGCCACGTTGAATGGCAATGCTTATTCTCTGACCAAAATATTGGCCAGCCCTCTAGTCACGGGAAGTGTCGACCAATCGCTTCGCAATCTCTCCAAATAGTATATAATATCCTTCTTACGTAGTTACAAATAATGTTTCTTTATTATTTTAAAAACACGTGCTTAATTATTGATACGTGTTTGGAATACTGGTGCTGCTGGTGGCTAGACGCTATATCGTATCGCTATATCACAGCCACGTTTTATATGACATGTAAAATGTGGCTTTGTATACTTAATTTAAAAACCTTAGGTAGATAAATATGCGTTTATTATAGCAGACATGAATACCTACCTATAAGCATAGGTATATTTCTTCTAGTCTACCTATCCTTTCGGGGAATACTATACGAGCGTGAGGACTGACGGAGAGGAGAGGAGACGAGAGGAGATATGCTGCAAAGTTGGCAGGTTATTTCCACCCACGCGGAGAGATGTGAGCTTTGTGTAGCAGAGATGTGATGTGAGCTGTGAGAGATCGAAATCAGTCAACCGGCTGCCCGACTAGACACTTCTCCGCTCTGTCGCGCCTATTTCTCGCTCGCCGCACAAAATTCTATAGAAAAATGAGACATCTCCTCTCCGCTGAGAGGAGTCCTCTCCGCTTGAACCATTTCCACTCGCGCTAATCGCAGAAGAGATGTGGAAATCGGTTTGGTTTATTCAAACACATCTCCTCTCGTCTCCTTCCCTCTCTGCCTTGGTGGATACCGGGCCTCACTACTTCCATCTTCATTCCATAACTCGCTGTAAGTACGGATAATTTAAAGTTGCGCACGTCATTGGCGTAGGTAATACCAGTTATGTATGTAGGTATAATCTATGATTGCAGTAAATCATAAATAATCACGTAGGTACTAAATTAGTTTATTATGCACTTCATTGTAAAAATGAGTAGATATTTGTTGAATAATTTCCTCGTGAATGTATAATTACTTACCTATCTAGGAATATGAATCACATGCTGAAGGTTCTCATTGCTCATACATAACGGAACCCCTATTACAAATATGTCCGTGGTCCTACCCATTGACAGTTGTTAATGAATAATTACTAACCCATATCATTGTTATTGCCTACTTTAAATACGGCCGTTCAATTTAGTAAACACAGATCAGATCCGCAGTCGAAGGTTAGTATAGACGAAATACTGGTGGCAGACAGTGTCGTAGCGTGGACTAAACTTGGCGAGAGCGAAGCTGCATCAGCGAGGCCCTTTCAGTAGGTAGTAGTTAGGTACCTACTATTTCATAAAATCTACTCTAGAATAGAATTTCTACGGAGAGGTATTTCCTTCTATCGCCATAGATGCAGATAATATCGGACATCTATTTCGTCTTAACTTCACTGAAAAGGTCATGTTTAATGCGACAGTCGAACAGCCCCTTAGAGACTACTCTACGGGCTCTACTACCAGTAAAATGATAGGAACTTAAAAACATAACACCTCTTTACAAGAATAACGTGACATTTCATCTAAATCGTTCATATGAAATGTCACATTATTCTTACAAGAATGTGTCATTTCATATGAACGATTTAGATCAGAGGTTCCCCTTTTTTTTTCTTGTAGACTCTTTACAATTTTTTCTGGTTTCTGTGGACCCCCTTCCTTGCTTTTAAGTTAGTAAGCACTGCAGATGTTATGCATGCTTTTAAATGTATTAAAATTAAGAATACTAGTGATTTATGGGGCATATCTGTAAAAATTGTACACTCAGTAATAGACATAATCGCACCATATTTAGCGACTATGTTTAACAATAGTATTGTAAGTGGTGTGTTTCCTGATTTAATGAAAAATAGTAAAGTTATTCCATTATTCAAATCCGGTAGTACAAGTGACCCCACAAACTTCAGACCCATTTCTGTGCTACCCACTTAAAGTAAAATTTTTGAAAGGCTCATTTTAAATCAATTAATGTAAAACAATTTGGATTTACCAAGGGTCGTTCAACTACTGATACAGGTGTTGAACTTGTCAAACACATAAAGCTTGGGAAGAATCACAGGATGCTCTAGGGGTATTCTGTGACTTATCCAAAGCATTTGATTGCGTCCAGCAAGAAACATTGGTCAGAAAATTATACCACTACGGCATTCGGGATACCGCTCTCGAACTTATGACTTCATATTTAAACTCGAGAACCATGTATTATATGTTGATATAAATGGAACGAGATCTTCTGGCACTTCGATGGATATGGGGGTCCCGCAAGGCTCAATTCTGGGTCCATTTCTGTTTTTAGTTTATATTAATGACTTGCCATACATTGTTAACGATAAACAAGAAATGATATTATTTGCAGATGATACTTCTCTCATATTCAAAATGAAAAGGCAACAAGTAGCTTGTGACGATGTAAACAATGCCCTCTCTAAAATAGTACATTGGTTTAGTGCTAACAACCTACTGTTAAATAGTAGAAAGACAAAATGTGTTAAACTTTGTACACCTAACGTTAAACAGGTTGCAACCAATGTGAAACTAAACGAGGAAGCATTGGAATTAGTAGACTGCACGGTATTTCTTGGCTTAACCGTGAATACAAAATTGCAGTGGGGTCCTCATATTTCCAATCTAGCCCGTAGACTAAGCTCCGCAGCGTTTGCGGTAAAAAAGATACGATCCTTAACTGACGTTGAGACGGCTCGATTGGTTTATTTTAGCTATTTTCACAGTATTATGTCCTATGGAATTTTGCTATGGGGACATGCCGCCGATGTCAACACCATTTTTGTTTTACAGAAAAGAGCTGTGCGTGCTAAGACCGCGAGTGTCTCTCAGAGATAAATTTAAGGAAATGAACATATTGACTATAGCTTCGCAATACATTTACGAAAATGTACTGTATGTACGTAAAAATATTAGCGAATTTCCTAGTAGAGCTAATGATAATATAAATACTAGAAACAAACACAAGTTGTCTGTGCATACAACACGACTGCATAGGGTGAGTAATTCTTTTAGAGGTCAATGTATACGCTTCTTTAACAAAATACCTGAAGATGTTCAATGTCTTTCGATTAATAAATTTAAGAAAATTATCAAAAAACGCTTATACATGTGCAACTATTATAAAACATGTGATTATCTTAATGACACTACACCATGGGATTGAAGCGATCGCTCCCAGGCTATTTCGAAAACCTGTACTTTGGATTTACAGACTGTATTAGATTTAAGTTTAAATTCAAAAGAGCTGTACTGAGTTTCTTCAGTGGCGGAGTTCTTCTCAGTATTGACTGCCCTTGGAATTCCGCCAAGTGAATAACCTTTATTATGACGACCAAATTCATTCTTTCTCAGTGTCTTTTGAAATGGGGAAGTGGAGGAATTTGTAAATAATTGATGCTTTCCATAGTATACAAAATTGTTCAGTGTCTATTTAATTTATTATGTGTTTTTTATTATTATTAGTGGTTATTCACTCTAGGTTAGTTTAAAAAAAAGACGATGTAAAAGTGCTCTCCAGGAGCCTAATTATACGAAATAAATGAATAAACTGAATAAACTGCTACATTCCCATATTTCCTATTTTTATTTACGCCTACGTTGACCCCCATCGAGTTTCCCACTTTGGGAATCACTGGTATGATGAAAGTAAATTGGTACTATCAGTGTATGTGTTGAGATCCATTATAATAAAATAATAATTTATTGACAAAAACATTTTTACAATGGTTAATATTGAATCCATAGATTCCCGAACTAGTATACACTGTATTTCGGGAAATCGTGGATTTTCATTTCATGGACCCCCAATTTTTTTTTCGCTGACGCAGGCCCCTTTCATGTTGTCATAGACCCCCAGGGGTCGATATAGACCACTTTGGGAATCACTGATTTAGATGAAATATCACGTTATTTTTGTAAAGAGGTGATATTTTCACATAGATATTGTGATAGTGCATACTCGAGCTCTATAGGTACAAACCTAATCGATCAGTGTGAACTCTACCCAGATAATAATATAACTAATTAAGTTTATCAAGTGATTTGGGGTAATTGGGGAATACGATATTATTGAAACGACTTGCCTCAGTCATCATTGTCATTTAATGAATCGGTTATTTACAAAAATTTCGGTGGACACTGTCAACAATTAAATTTAATCAGCTTGTTTAGCTACCACAATCCGTAATGCGTAAGCGTTGCATTTTGACTAAGCTGCGTGACCAACCAATAATGAGTTGAGCTAAGCTGTTTACACACATACACACAAATGTTATCTATATGACACACAATAATCGTATAACCTACATTGTGAAAAATATTGAAAATTATAAATATTTTGTATAAACAATTTTAAAATTCATACATTTAATGTTATAATTTATACACGTTGAGCGAAAAAAAGTTAATAAAATAAGAAAGTGTTCATTTACATAAAATTGACACAGACAGTCATAGCCATTTTAATATATCAATCACCTTATTCCTAATAAAATTGTCACTAAAATATAATAAGCACTAAGGTAAGACCCTAAAATTGGCACTCGCTGTAAACCGTGTTAACATGTTTATTCACGACAATCATCCAGAAATGTGTAAACAGCTTTAGATCACTTAACACAAAACAATACTTTGAGCCAATACTGAATACAATCCATTAATTACGTTCTGAAGATGATCGTTAGAATCCATAGTTTGAAACGTTCAAATTCGTATCGTACATATTTTATGCTGCTGTTATTCCAAAACACATTCAATGTTTCTTCAATACAAAACTCCAGATACTATTACGATATCGCGTCATTACAGCCATGCAAATCTTAAATGCGTCCGTTAAGTTAGTAACAAGTTGCTGCAAAAAGATACGCTAGGAGAATAATGTGGCAGTAGTGCGCTTACATTGAAACTAGCTTTCTTTCTGGTCTGCGTGATCGACGCGAGCCATAACTGGCGCCATAGAGCAACACGGGCCACCGGCCGCGGCGGACTGGAGGGGAGAAGCCATAGCGTTCATTACCGATGTAAAAACAGTCCGTCATTTTTTGCGCGGGGAAATGCGTGTCGACACACACACGCACACTACAAAAATCGTCTTTTACTACGAAACTCACACCTTGACTTTAACAAAATACAGAAACAATTTCACGCACACATTTAAACATCTAGGCGACAGGTATAGGCCCATATGGGCTTATACTTTGACAAAGAGGAAAGCCTGAATATGGCTACTCCCCTCCGGTGTTGCTCTATGGCTGGCGCAAAGTTTACGCAGCCAACTTCAGGGTGGCACCTAAAATTTGCCCGTACTGTATTTACTCTTTTACTTGATTTAAATAATTATCTGAGCCTATTATTAGGAATCGACTAATTGAATGTGTTAAGAGAATATGCATTAAATAACGTTAAAAAAACGTTTTAAGCCGGTCAACACATGTTTTTTTTAACCAAAGAATATCATTTTCACCAGTTAGATTATTAAGGTTAAAATTACGACCACTCCGATACATTTTTCAAATCCTATAATATTGTTTAAATTCATCCTTAAAAACATAATAACACTTTTGGTTTTATACGTAAAGCTATAACAACAGTTAACTTCAATAACTTTCTGATTATTCTTTAATACACTTTTTTTACATTTTATGTTATACTATACCAGTGTATACGTTCCTTATTAACTTAAATATCAATAAAACTCGTTAGCACTTTCATATAGGCGATTATTATTAGCTCGATTACAGTAAACTTCATATAACGATCATATTAATGTACGTTCTACCCTATATTTTAAGCAGTCATCTATTAAACACTAGGTATTTGAAAATCGCGCTTTTAATCGCCTATATGAAGGTGCCAAAATAAAGATATACATACAATATATTCCACAGATATATTCAAAACGGAATATATAAACCACGATTTCCGTACGTTATCACATATCTTTTCCACATTTTAACCTAGATGTTATTTACTCGAACACTTAATCTAACTATGCTTAAAGCTAATTATGCAATTACGACACAAAAATATCTATGACAAAAATATATAAACTCTGCATATTATGTAGTATATACACCCTACTAGACTGGCAAGTATATAGCCTTATTTTGATGATACATTTTTGGTATTGAATGATGCACGGGAGAATTGACTGCGTTGCATTTACTCATATCTACCAATATACCCATCTAGTCTTATAGTTAGTGACGGTTATTTACAAGAATTGTTTACAGCAATGGCACCCGAAATATTGAAGTACCTACTTCCCTAAAAAAGTTAAATTTGAATTAGTTGAAAAAACGTCACCACCCGAGTCGTGGCTTTATCTGTTGAAATTCAAATGTTTATTTTGTCAGATTTTACCAGACTCGAGCTCTAAAATATATAAAATTATACGACATAGCGTGCACATACTTATATTAAACATACTTTATAACTCGTCGATAAATATATATTATATGCATAGTCATAATAATAAACAATACATATCACAAAACACCTTACCTATTTATGCAGATGGCGATTGTTAGTTTAGTTATTTGTATAAACTACTGTATAAGAAAAAAGCCAAGCTCGAAAATTTCAAGATAATCTAGCAAGTCCAAAAAGGCAGAATATGGTAGAAAAAAATGTCAAGCCATGATCCACGTATAAAATCGACATAAAATACGTTAACGTCGTTTATTATAATACGTTCATCAAACGTTTTATAAACACCATGTGTTCCATTTTGATAGTGGACATCTACACTTTTTTTTTAATATTATGGCATCGCTATTACGCATATTGCCAGTGTCAAGTAAAATGATATTTCGTATTTACAATCAGCGTTAAAGTATGAGTCAGTCGGTCAATTAGAAGTCAGTCAGTCAGAGTCACAGTCCGAAATTCGAGTAAAGCGATGGCTACTTTACCAAAACATTTAAAATGAAGTTTTGGTGCCAAAAGCCGTTTTTCGTTATTCTATTTCACTATACACGGGCACTGTAATAAGCCTATATCAAACAAAATGCCACCAACTTTATTTAATATAACTCAAAAATACACCAAGAAAATGAAATAAAATAAGAGCACCACGCGCATCTTTCAAGCTTCCCGCCAAAACTCACATCTACACTTAAAAATAGCGTAATTTATATGAACCACAGATAACATATGAACCATACGCTCGCTATCCATGGTATGCATAACATTCCATTTTATTTGGAAATTTATTAAGTCATTTTAAAAATATGTATAATGATGAATTATGCCATTTCCTTTATAGGTTAGACAGAGAGACACTACAAGGGATGCATTATTTATATATGAATACACATCACACGGTTTTGATACAACAAATGTTGGATGTAATTTAATAAAAAAAAAAAACATTTATCAAGTTATGAATTAATGAAATTAAATTACAAATTCTCTATTTGAAGTTTAAGTACATAGAAAGACAATGGTGCAAGGTCATGTTTATAATATTTAGGTTTTTCTTACATATGAAGATATTCTCAGTTGAAATATTAAATAGGAAATCTGAGCATATGGTATTAAGTAGGTTTACGTCATATAGTGAATACCAGTTATTTAAACTGATTTTAATAAATTATCTAGTTATGTGTGTATTTACAATTGTGCAAATGTCATGTGCCTACAAAACTATATTAGATTATTTACATTGAGTGTTATTATTGCAATGTCCATTTCGTATTTAATAATTATATATTACTATATTATTAGGCAATCTATTCGGATTCTATTATTCATTGTAAATCAATATACGCTCGCTTTTTATTGTCAATATTACAAATATGTAATAATTAAAAACATACGCGACTTTTGATTTGATCGCATATTTCTGTTTTTCTTTTTTTTTTGGTTAAATACTAGTGTATTACATTAGTAATGTATTTATTGCTTTTTAATTCTTTTTACATCCAATATAAACTTCCGATGGTTAACTAAATTTGGGCAGTAATTTAAACCAAGACTCTCATCAAAGAAGTAATACATTTTAAAATGTAACGTTATTGCCAAAAAAAAATGTTTTAAAATAATAATTCTTACCAGATATTCGGTGTTTCAGCACAACTATTCAGGTTATTCAGTTTTTTAAAAGTCAACTCCGATACCATAAGTAGGATTAATACAACTCAAAAATGTACGTTACAAACACGTTATGTATTAATCGCAAGCGATATTAGGTACATTGCGGCATTTCTATACTTACAACTGTTAGGTAACATATGCTTTTTGTTTTTGATAAAACTCAGTACTTCATTTGAGTATTATTTTAACAACATCGCACTATTTTTATTTTTTACTGTTTTTATTGCTTTAGCTCTTACTGGCTCCACGACTTCTACTATGGCACGTCAGGATGATATTTTTATCTACACTAATATTATAAAGAAGAAAACTTTGTTTGTTTGTTTGGTTGTAATGAATAGGCTCAAAAACTACTGGACCAATTTTAAAAATTCTTTCACCATTCGAAAGCTACATTATCCACGAGTAACATAGGCTATATTTTATTTAAAAAAAAAGGGTTCCGTAAGATATTTGGGTTTTTCAGAACAAGGTGTAAAAATCATCCAGGTAAATTACTTATTTTGCGTACGCTGCTTAAACTATAAAAGATATCGAGGAATATCTTCACTATTCGAAAGCTACATTATCCACGGGTAACATAGGCCATATTTTATTTTGGAAAAATAAGGTTCCGTAAGATATTTGGGTTTTTCAGACACAAGGTGTAAAAAAACAAGAAAAGTTACTCATTTTGTGTACGCTGCCTAAACTATAGAAGATATCGAGGAAGGCTTTAGGTTATATCTATAATCATCACGCTAAGACAAATAGGAGAGGGTAGGTAACATTGCACCCGCGCGAAGCAGGGGCGGGCCGCTAGTCCATAATAATTTAATACGCAGTTTTTAACCAGAAATTTTCTTTTCCCTGTGTATACATATACATAAATAAGTAAAAAAAAAAGATTTCGACGAACTAATAACCTCCTCCTTTTTTCGAAGTCGGTTAAAAATATATGAAATGACAATATTAACAATCACTTGTGACTATGTATTAGGTACATAAGTTATAAATTTAATTTATCGTATGCAAATATAAAAGTCAAGTATTGTTTAAAAATTGTGATACAGGTTGCCAACAGTCAATAGACCACGAAATAAAATAAAACTATCAAATTGTTTTCACAAATATTGTAGCGTTTCAAGATCAATTCCGCGCTTAATACTTTGTAACTATCAACAGTTTAAATTTTAAATTTGCATTTTTTATGATTCAATCACATAATAATAAGTGTTACTAAATTACTTGTTCCATATTTAAACCAGATGTACAGTGATCGCCGATTATTTGCCACTAAACCACTAACTAGACATTTAATTTCAAGTTTTGTAAGACAAAGTAATTTCTTTATTTGATATGATTGGCTTAATAGATCTTTCAAAGGAGATGTTGCAAAAATGTATGGACGTCCGGCCATGTAATGTACACAATATCCTTAACAGGCAAAATCAATATTAAAACGTTTTAATACTGCATACATTCACTTATTTAGCTTTGTTTGCAGTTACAAAATATTATTTGCAGTTAGAATTGCAACTCAAACCAACATAGCGAATATGGCGGGCGATGTCATTTTGACATTTTCATTTTTTTAATTGTTTTTTGTACTTGGAGAAAAAAGGAATATTTTCTAAATACTATCGAAATCGATTGCATGTGTTAATACTAAGAACATAAACTAATCGATTTCCAATTTAAAGAAGCGTCGGCTGTATCGCCGCCATGTTGAATATGGTTAAAAATGATAAAATCGTTTGAATTAAATGTGGTAGTAACTCTAAAATATATTCTTGAATAAATTAATTGTATTTTTTCGGATTCTTCTTCAATTTGAATTAAATGTGGTAGTAACTCTAAAATATATTCTTGAATAAATTAATTGTATTTTTTTCGGATTCTTCTTCAATTTACCCATTTTTTGAGGACGTGTACGAACTAGAGCCGAGCTCGCAACATCTCCTTTACTGGCTGGGTAGTGATTAGCTCGTTACCAGTGTAAGTTCTAACATGTACCACAGCCAAAAGGAATAACATCATAATAATATCGTTTATTTCATTTAAAGTGTTTAAATCTAAAAAGGGAAATTTAGTCCATGAACTTGTTTTTTTTTTTTAATTTATTATTTTGTTAATACACATTTTATGGACGATAAGAGGTGACTGTGTCATTGATGTAAAAATGGTCGATACGTGAACTTTATATCCTTTTCGCAGGAAAAAACACAAGGCAATCGATTCTTTTATCAATATATACCAATTCTATTTTTAGCGGAAACACTAACATAAAATTAAAGATACTTCTATGATTTGACAACGATCTGTTTTATCACACATAAAACATAAACAGAAGCTCAGACATTCAAATATCCTATCAAATACCGCTACGTGTTATGACTACACATGGGTAAAAATATCCTTTTGGCACATAACTGATCGTTGCGATATTCTTGCACCATCAACATTCGACTTCAAAATACATAAGTATATATTTTTATAACACTTGCATGATCTTCTAATCAGGCAGCTTGTAGTTCATTTCAATTAATCCTGTTATATTTTAATACTTCCTCAATATCAATAATGATCATTAAGATAATCATCACATTTAATTGGTGTTTGTTTGGAGATCTTCAAGGAAATAATTGCAGTAAAAATTATATATAGTTAGCCTAAATACGTTTTTATATATATTATATAATTAATAATAAAAGAATAATCTGTACACAATTTTCTGAATTATATTCCATAGCATTACATAAAAGAAAATCAAGATGCTTAGCAAAACAATATACGTAATGATTTTGAATTAACAAAACCGAACTAAAGTGCTGAGTATAGTTTAGAATATACATATAGTACTTTTATAAATGACGACCCGGTTAGTCCAGCGGTGTGAGATGACCGTTTGATTCGAAAGGTCGCGGGTTCGATCCCCGCACCGGGACAAATATTTGTATGGCCTACAGATATTTGTTTCGGGTCTGGGTGTTTGTGTATGTGTTGTATGTGTACAACGGTACCCACGACACAGGTTTATACCTACTGTGGGGCTGTGAGTGTAAGCGTGTTTTATTATTATTTTATTAAATCATCATGAAAAAATATTAACTAAATAAATCGATAGCATCTAAAACGGTGAGATATTAGTTTGTATATATCACATTTTTATTGGCTTTACTAATAACAATGGTAAAACAAATATTAATTCGTCGTCCACAATTCTGTAGGACCCAGTTTCCTTATACAAAATTAACTATTATGTAAATTATTATGTTGAACAGATTATAAGAAACCTTTGGCATTATGTCGTCAATACGAATGAGATCGTAGTTTATAATTTAAGTCTATTGTCGACATAATTAATGAAAGAGTTCTTGTAATCTTAATGACAACATGCTTTATTTGCATTACATTGATTTTAAATTAAACGTACAGTAAGTTACAAAATTGCAAGATAAAATTAATTTTATGTACGCAGTAGTACCTACACGCGCAGTATCATATGGACTAGTTTTTAATGCAAATGTTAATTCCATTTGGGAAGTGAACAAAGGGTCAGCAAATTAAAAAAAAAAAGTTTTTTTAAGTACGAAATTAAGTGAAGGTTGTCAATTGAGCATTTCAAGCCTTCTAGCGTTATTTAAGACACATTTAATTTAGTTATTTTCTCTTGTTTTGAGTCAATCGTAGAAATATTTCAACGGATCGTACCTGCGCCGTTTTACTGGCTTTTACATCGGAATCGCTTGATTTTATTATTTTCGTTCCATTGCATGTAATAAGACCAAATCATTTCAAAGGCTCAGTTTGGATCACAATGTTGGTACCAATTTTTCAATAGTATACCATATTTGTCATAAGATTTTTTTGTGACTACTAATTTCCACGCCGATTATGGTTCGAATAATCGTGATAACAAGGTGACTACATGCACATATTTATCTCTGTGATCCATTTGAAATAAGAATGAGTTCTTTGAAATGACCTTTATAAATTTCAGGCATATTTATTTTTTATCCCTCTTTTCGTTTTTTTTTATGTCAAAATTTTCGTACAAAATCATTTTTTCGTCAACAAATAGTTACAGCACGGAAGTAACAAATTACTACTTCTGCGTCTATTTTATTATTTATAAACATTTTTAGACATACCTCTCATAATTCGATAAATATTTTGTCATTCACACACACACAAAGTATGCGTTCTTCTAATACAGGACCCTATCCACAGTTACAAGATTACAACCGACACTTTCTTCAACATAAGAATTTATGGCAATGTTTGTTCTGCAAGCTGTAGAACAAGGAAAAAAGAATCATATTAAATATATTTACTTGTCTATTATCAGCTCAAAAAAGGAAAAATAACCTTTTATTTTATTATGAAAATCTACTTTTGACCACACTTTTTATGTCTACTAAATTTCAGTACTGATAAATGTTTATTCCCAGGACGAAAAAAACTGAAGTTAAATACTCTGATCGACAATTTCACCCTAGAACTGAAAATACTTGTTCAACATTAAACTTTATCAGCAATTCAAGAGAACATGCTCGTCTGTCGAATAATGTTTCAAATCAATACATATTACACTAAAGAAGCTTAACAATATTATCACTGTTGAATGAATACATTATATTTAGGAATATATTAGGATTGAATACGTCACACCCTGCATCAAAATCATCTTCAGCTTAATTTTTTGATCAAAAGTAGATCTCACAATACGACCTAAATACCTTCACAGTCATGGCAAACCAAATTGTAGTCACATATTCACAGCACACTTTCCCGTTGCGGCGGGAGATCAGGCGAGGGGGGGTCGGAGGGAGAGGCGGCCGTGCGAGTAATTGCGGGCGTGTGCCGTAAAGCTGCGCCCATAGTGATGGGGGTGTCGTCCGGGTCCTCTTCCTCGCCTTCCTCGAGGTCCTCGTCGATGGGGGTCAGCACGTCGATCGGTTGCTGGATCTCCTCTTGTTTCCTGTAAGTATACACGTTGTGTAGTACTCACAATACATAGGTTCGGTTGCATCAAAACAATTTTTAAAGTTATGGTTTTTGTCAGTTACTGAGGAATGCGTTGCACCAACGTTTGACAGATTCCCTTATAATCTGACAGATAGTTTTGAGGTTAACTTTAACATTAACTAGCGTAACTTGGTCAGTTACGGTAAAATCACACATCGACATTTAATCATTTTCAAATAGTGCAACTTATTTTTTTCTTTTTAAAGTTAAAGTAAGGTAACTTGTATGTCAATACGCTTCATCGCATAATGCCATCTTTTCTTACAGTGATGTGAAAAATGTGTCCCGACCAACTGCTGTCGGTTAGAGCTATGTGCCATACTCAATGTCACACAATTTGGTTGTCATTGTTAAACCCCTTCTATACGGTCGGGACCAACCATCATGTGCGTATTTGTTCTTACGGGCGGGCACGGGCAGTTGAGTCAACTTGTCAGTTCTTTCAGACTGATTCACACATATCCGCGCTGTCAGTCACCGCCGGCACTTGACTTATATGTGTGAATCAGCCTTTACGTCAGTCGTGTCGGCCGACATCGTTCCAGACGGTCGGAGCCGACCACGGACTCAGCTTGTCGGGAGGGATGCGCTCACGACCAAGGCCGTTGAAATCAACCAAAATTGGTTGGGTCAACTAATTTCTACACTGTCTATTTTTACATCAACCCGACCAAGAATACGACGGTCAGCAGTTGGATCCGACCGTATAGAAGGGGTTTGATTTTGAGACGCCGACCATCAACCGACGAAACGTCACCGGGGCCGCCCCACCCTTCGCACCGCTGGTCGCTAAGACCGAAGTCGCGAACGGGCCGTTACACGCGCCTAAGAATTGTCTATTCAATAGTATAACCGATACAAAGTGGCGCATAAACGTACCTGCGGAACATAGGAGCGGCGAAGGAAGTGAGCGTCGAGGCAAGGAAGAAAGCGGCGGCCATGTAGAAAGATGCGTCGTAGTTCTTCGTCGCGTCGTACACCGCGCCCGCCAGCGGCGAACCGATGATGGCGGCCGCACCACGGAACAAGATCAGTAGACCGAACGCGTTCGTCAGTTTGTCCAGGCCGAGAAGATCGACTAGGATGATTGACGTCAGCGATATGTAGCCGGCTGGAAAAAGTTTAAATAAGTTAAATTCGGTGACATAATAATAATTTGCATAGACTGTTCAGTATCCGACATTGACTGGCTTTGACTTTGGGCTCGGTAGAGCGTTATCTCTTTTTGGTAATTACGGTTTCGCCCACCAGGATCTCCTAGCCTGATCCCTGGGATCCTAGTGAACTCGGGAGTTGAATCCCCTGAACGCAGAATGTTATATGCATTTAGAGTATAATTCTCGGCACGTAAGTTGAACCAAAATGGCGGTCTTAAACCTGTCTAACACTTTTCTTCATAATTTTATCTGCGCAGACGACCGCCATTTTGGTTCATCTTAATTGCCCCGTATTGTACAATACACACGACCAACCACCAATACACCTACAATCTCAAAATATAAACCCCCTGTTTACAGCAAGGTACGTAATAGTAATATAAATATAAAATACTCACAAATGGCAATTCCAAAAGCGATGGCTACAGCAATATACGCGCCGTAAGAATAACAGAAAGGCGTCAGTGCAACAGATACCTGAAAAAAAAACGATATCAATGCTCCATTATTACCCATACTACAACGTTCTGTCCTAAACAGTGGTCGAGTCATTAATTGTGCTGACCCCGTATTATGATGCTTAATTCCGATAACCTTACCGTAGCAATAATAAGGCAGACATTGTTGAGCAATAAAGAGTCCATCCAGGGGAAGTCCGCGACCCATCCGCACATGATACGGCCGATCGTGTTCGTTATACCGATTATGGACAGCAGGAACGATGCCTTTGACGCTTCTACACCCTGAAATGAAAATGATAAACATATAATATTTTACATTTGTTCTCGAATGGCGATCACGAAGCGTAGGCAGGCCTTCCACGAGATGGGCCGACGACCTGGTAAAGGTTACGGGCAATCGCTGGATGAGGGCGGCCCGGGACCTGGACCTTTTGGGTGGGGCTTTTGTCTTGCAGTGAACGTCTTTCGGCTGAATGATGATGATTCATTACACATAACAATTTACGTAGCGGTGTCACCGATTTCTAGCGTCAGAGCTGGATACTCGAACATATGAAACCATTTTTGCTTCATCTTTCTTTGTTGATGACTGTATTCATTTGTATTAGTATTAGCTTCGCCCTAAAATCCACTTGCGGTTCATGTATTAATTTACTCTGAGTACGACTTTGTTTTAAGTGACAATCAATAATCTATCTTGCTTGTTCAGTGGAATTAAATATATCTGCCAAATGATTGACATCAAATAGTTGCTTACCTAACATATGTAGAAACGAGCTGCAATATCTTATGATAAAGAGGAAAATCGCGGACAAAAGAGTAATTTGTCGAAGAAAGAAGTATTAGTTACGTAACATCCGGGGATTAAGAACGCAGCTGAACTATTCTTCGTCAGAAACAGGAAAGAATATTATATTAAGACACATCAAGAACAAGAAGGTAAAATGTTCATTCTTGAACAACAAGAAAGAACATTTTTCTGGTTGCAGAGTTCCAGTGCAGAAGCTCGAGGGTGTAGACAGTTAGACACCACCGCATTACTTAATCTATCTGCCGCCAAATGGTAGTGTTCAGCACTATCACGTTCCAGTTAGATGGTAATGCTTAGCTCCGTAATAACTATCACAGAAACATAACTTAGGTCTCAGGGGTGGCAACGCATCTGCATTTTGACCTCTGGTTTTTGTGAGGATGTCTATAGGCTGCAGTCATCACTTAACATCAACGTGGGCTGCATGCTTGTTTGCTACCTTAAGTACTTAAATAAAAAATGGGACACAGTTATGCCAAAATGTACCAACCCACAAATTAATTATCAACACAATTGCATATATATTCCAATAAATCCCCATTGTTACTTTGGATTTATTGGAATATTAATAAAATAAGATTGATAATTTATTTGTGGATTGGTACATTTGGCATAACTGTGTCCGAAGATATACTGACGTTGAGCGTGGCGGCGTCCACGATGTAGACGAAGGGCACGTAGAGGCCGGCCATGCCGAACACGTTGGACACGCCGATGAGCATGAAGGCGGGGTCCCGCAGCAGGCTCACGTCCAACATCGAGCCCAGCGCAGACTTGAAGGACGCGGGCAGCGACAGGCACGGGCACAGGTCGTATTCTGGGAATAATAACAATTATGCTGGGTTGCACCATTATATTTGTTAAAGTTAGCCTGGGCCAGAGAATATGTAATAATACTACGTATAGAATGGACACTTCGACGTCCCGCCCGATTTCCCCGCATCACCCAACCTCCTCCCCTCTTATGGGTGACGCTTGGTATTTTCTACGTGCTACGCACACAGGTGCACGAATAAATACACTTCACTGATTGATGTCTGTGTAATAGAGACCAAATTAAGCGTTTGTATGGAATTTTGGCGGAGTGTCCGCGGTGCCTGTGTTGTACCATGATATTTGTTAAAGTTATTGTAACATTTCACATCCTTCTCTAACTTAAATAAATCTGTTAAATTTAGAGAAAGATGTGAAATATGATACAATAACTTTAACTTCGAAAAGTATCTCGGTGCAACCCAGGCTAATGGTGAGATTCACATTGAGCAAAGTACGACTTAGAACTGTCAAAATTTATACTGTACTTGTCAGTTCTAAGCAACCTTTGCTCAAAGTAAAGTCGTTGTGCGGTCTGTGAATCTCACCCTTAGAGTCACTCCTGCCGAAACACTTCCACTGACAAGGCCTTCCCCAAAGATGTCCACAACAGTGTTGTGCGTTATTGAGGAGAGAACACGCCAGTTGAGTTAGCGGACTACACTAGCGCAAGAATTCTCCTCCACGAGAGAGCGATGGGGTCGTCACGTCCCGATGCCTTCACAATTAGATTAAATTAAAAGAAAAGAAAAAGAACAATATTATATTCCCACATCTTATCGACGATAATCATTATGCCGTCGGATAATCATTATAGTAGAGATGAAAGTGTCACCTCTTTTTGTTGATTATGGAATCAACCTACAGAGGCGGATCAGAAAGTGTCCATGCTGACATGGCCCCTACCGCCTACAAGGAAGACTGAAAACTTACGCTGTCTCTGACTGAGACTGAGCACGGAGTTTCTGTATCATCTGGCTCGGGCACTGCATCAGATTGAGCATGGAGCCGGAGTAGAAGATATCCTTACGATACATCAATAGCACCATGTGGGACAGGTCGCAGCCACCCGATACCTTAGCACAGCGTTTCGATAAGCCTTACGTTCCTATCTCTCCAAGTCTCCCGTCTGCCTGCTCTGAGGCAGGCTGAGCAGGGAGTTCCTGTATCCCTGCAGCGACTTCTGGCCCTGGTACTGCGGCAGGTTGAGCACGGAGCCGGAGTAGAAGATATCCTTACGAGACATCAGCAGCACCTTGCGGGACAGGTCGCAGCCAACCGATACCTTATTACAGCGTTTCGATAAGACTTACGTTCCTGTCTCTCCAAGTCTCCCGTCTGCCTGCTCTGAGGCAGGCTGAGCACGGAGTTCCTGTATCCCTGCAGCGACTTCTGGCTCTGGTACTGCGGCAGGTTGAGCACGGAGCCGGAGTAGAAGATGTCCTTGCGGGACATCGGCCGCACCTTGCGGAACATCGGCCGCACCTTGCGGGACAGGTCGCAGCCACCCGATACCTTATTACAGCGTTTCGATAAGACTTACGTTCCTGTCTCTCCAAGTCTCCCGTCTGCCTGCTCTGAGGCAGGCTGAGCACGGAGTTCCTGTATCCCTGCAGCGACTTCTGGCTCTGGTACTGCGGCAGGTTGAGCACGGAGCCGGAGTAGAAGATGTCCTTGCGGGACATCGGCCGCACCTTGCGGAACATCGGCCGCACCTTGCGGGACAGGTCGCAGCCACCCGATACCTTATTACAGCGTTTCGATAAGACTTACGTTCCTGTCTCTCCAAGTCTCCCGTCTGCCTGCTCTGAGGCAGGCTGAGCACGGAGTTCCTGTATCCCTGCAGCGACTTCTGGCTCTGGTACTGCGGCAGGTTGAGCACGGAGCCGGAGTAGAAGATGTCCTTGCGGGACATCGGCCGCACCTTGCGGGACAGGTCGCAGCCACCCGATACCTTATTACAGCGTTTCGATAAGACTTACGTTCCTGTCTCTCCAAGTCTCCCGTCTGCCTGCTCTGAGGCAGGCTGAGCACGGAGTTCCTGTATCCCTGCAGCGACTTCTGGCTCTGGTACTGCGGCAGGTTGAGCACGGAGCCGGAGTAGAAGATGTCCTTGCGGGACATCGGCCGCACCATGCGGGACGGTTCGCGCCCGCCCGATACTGATAGCTTCGAGGTGTAAACCATGCTTTCTGTATCGCCCTGCCATAGAAATAGATTTAATATATTATATATTTTTTATTTTTAGATATAACACAGTCATGCGAGTGAATTCAAATGAAAAACTGCCATTTCTGCATATATTTTTATGCCATGTAAGTAGCAAACTGTATTATTCATGATAGTAAGCGAATATTGGAGCTAATAAAAAGAAAGAGATCTCAGATCGGCATCGCCACTACTGAGGACTGAATCTTTTTCTATTAAATGATGTTCAATGTATTGATTACGAATTTCTATGAGTTTCCATTCTAATTGATTAAAAGATAAATTATTTTGGAATCTTTACTACTTTTAAATTACAGAAATTTTAAGAAACACTCAAATATCATGCTGATTTGTAGTTTTCGGGATTTCGTATTGACAAAATCACTTTTCAAGTGACACTTTAAATCAAAAGCATATCTGAATATTTATCCAAAAGTGTACCTTCATATAAATAACTACTCGAAATTGAATGGGTTTCAGTAATCACGTCAAGTAAATTAACGTTGTAACTGCTATTTCAGTTATACATATGTGAAAAAAATATTAAATAAAACAAATAAAAGGAAGTATGAATTAAATGCTTACGTCAGGATTATTTCTATATTGACTATTCATGGAAGTTTTGGACGTAGCTTTAATAGCAGCTAAGGACGGTTTAAATCTGAAACAAACAATAACAAGTCAGAAACGTGCAGTCGATACACTTAGAAACCTTCACATGGGTAACCAATGCGTGGCGGTTCAATACAGTGCTTGATAGCATCTATGAATCTATGTCTATAGACTTTAACTTTATGCCGTTCTTACTTACACCTATAGACTGGATATCTTGCGAAAGACTTATAGCACTACGCAGATAATCACAAATCTTCTGCTATTGACATGGAAACTTCAATCGTCATCTTTGAATTACCGCTGCTTCGATCAATAGGTTCCAGGGACCATCTCTTCTTAAATCCACAACGTGCCAATTACTCCTCAAAGATTACTCTCCGATACCACAATTATTGGTTAAATAAAGAAAAACAATGTTTAAGGACTTACAATACCTAAGTTTTTTCCACTTCTCCCACGACCTGTATAAATTCAAGTGTTAGCGGACCTATCTCCCATTGCTTTGTTCGCGTTGGCGGTCGAAGAAGGGCACGAAGCCGTTTTTGTTCAAGTTGGGAGCATGGTAGTTCAATACAGTACAGTTCTTAGCAACACCTATATCCAAAATATGGTCATAATTCTTGATAGACACACACGCCCAATTTCTTCCAGTAACCAGTAACTCTCCACCACCACATTATTCTCGCTAGTATCTTTATCTACTATCTAGTAATATATACAAGCTGCCGTTCGGTACAGGTAGGCTTATTAAATCCACATTATCCCCATAACACCTCATATAAACCCAGTTGCCTGCCACCTCTCCGCCACCACTATTACTATTAAAAACAAGAACAACTATTTAAGGACTCACAATACCCAAGCTTTCTCCACATCTCCCGCCACCTGTATAAGTTCAAATGTTACCTATCAGCGGCTGACCTATCTCCAGTACTCTGTTTGCGTTGGCGATCGAAGAAGGGCACGGAGCCGTTCTTGGCCAAGCCGTGAGCGTGGTAGTTCAATACAGTGCAGTTCTTAGCAACATCTATATCCATAATATGCCAATAATACCTAATAGACATAGGCACCCAATTTCTTACAGAAACCAGCAACTCTCTACCACCACACCATTCTCGCTAGTATCTATATCTAGTAAAATCTACAAGCTTCCGATTGATACAGGTAGCATATTAAATCCACATTATCCCCATATAAACCCAGTTTCCACCTCTCCACCACCACTATTACTGGTCAAATTAAAAACAAGAACAACTATTTAAGGACTCACAATACCCAAGCTTTCTCCACCTCTGCCGCCACCTGTATAAGTTCAAATGTTACCTATCAGCGGCTGACCTATCTCCAGTGCTCTGTTTGCGTTGGCGGTCGAAGAAGGGCACGGAGCCGTTCTTGGGAAGACCGGGGGCGTGAACGCTGAACGCCGGCGACGAGACATTGCGGGCCATTTGTTGCTGATTCAAGGCTGTGCCGTTTTCGCCCTGCAAACATTCGTTTTGGTAAATGGAAACATAGCTATAGGCAGTACAAGAGGATAATGGCTAGCTGTTGATGAGTTTAGGTACAGAATAAACATAATTTAACGCTTATATTTATGAAAGTACCACCATGGATTATGCTTATCTTTTGTATCTTATTCAAGGCAGCAAACCTTTTCACGAGGGATACTCCAACGACAACTGTGGAGGAACGCCAGAGTTGTAAATTGGCAGTTTGCAAATTCGTTTCTGCCCAAATTGTTGAACGACTTTCTCTTTGAAGTGTTCTCTAGGCGCTTCAATATGGGGATCTTCAAAATGGCGTCAAAAGAGTCCATGAGGGCTACCAGCGCGTTGGCAACTCCTCAGATGTTGCGAATGTCCATAGGCGATGGTGATCACATCCCATCAGATCAGTCTGCTTGTCTGTCAACATTACATATTTTGTGTATTGGTTTCCTGTATAAGGGACTTGTTACCTTCTTCTTCTCCTCGCTATCATCAGGTACCCTGGCTTCTGTGATGGTGGGCAGCGTGGGCACAGTGGGCACGCCGGGCATGTTGGGCACGGTGGGCACCCGCGCCAAAGCCTCGAGGTTCAGCGACGAATGCACGCCGGGGTCGATGTTCAGAGGCGCCTGAAAAAAATACATCACTAATGCATATGTTTTATTTTGTATTACGATAATGGCGTTTCAATTCGATACTCGACAGTTTACTTAAGCGTTTATTAGAGTCGTATAATAAAATTGCTTATTTCGTAAGGCGTGCCGACCTATCAATGTTGAAGGAGATTTTAATTCTTCTGCTAGCGCAGTCAGTCAACCGATCAATGGCAGTCAAACTATTCCAGTACAGCGGTAGTAAATGCAATTATTTGCTTCTTTACCTATATTAATGGGTACTTTTTATATTTATATCTAATCAAATTAATTACATATATTATAATGTATTTTTTTTATAATCTATACAAATAAATAAAATTGGAGTGTCTGTTTGTAATATTAAAGTAACCGCTTTTTACTAAAGGCATATATATGTATACACGTTACATATACTAAAATAACATTATTTACAATTTTTGTCTGTCTGTCTGTCTGTCTGTTCGGCGGGGCTAATCTTGGGAACGGCTGGACCGATTATGACGGGACTTTCACTACTTATATATCTAGCTTAGGCTACTTTTATACTAGCTGCGCCCACGACTTGGTCGGGGTAGATACTGAACAATCATAAATTCTCTCTTTTTTTTTAAATAGCCTGTGATAAGCATGTCTCGCGACTGCACTAATAAAGGATTGTTTTTCTTTCTTTCTTCTTTCTTTCAAATTCTCACGTGGGCGAAGTCGCGGGCACAGCTAGTCAGCAATAAAACTACCACCACAGCAATCCTCAATCCTGCCAAGCGTGGCGATTACGGCATACAACCCTCCTTATGACGAACAACACTGTTGTGGGCGTTTTTGAAGGCTTTGTCCAGAACTGGACGTCTTTCGGTTGGAGTGATGACATAATTATCACAATACAATTCTGCTATCGTCAAAACATTTAAATAAGTTTTCCTATTCTATATAAAAACATACAACAGTAACGTCATGTATGCATTCCACAAGAAGGTAGGCAGAGGTAAATAAATGTATGCATTCAAGCATAAATCCAAACACCCACGATTCGCCGGTTACGTTTTGGCCCGTGTAACAGGTGACGAGCCTGTTGACATCTCCGGGCACATTAACACTGGACGTACGTACTGGAAAAATTCCAGAAAATGGGAAAATCCCAAAAGTATCAGAGATAAAGGACTTTACACCATTATCTCTGATAAGCACTCTACCTGGGAATCGAACCCAGGAACCCAGCGTAGTGGAAGTTGGTAGTGGCCTGCTACCACTAGGCTACTGAGGCAGTTACGTACGTACGTACATAAACTGGATGGTAAAATGCAAAAAATAGGGACCTAAAATGTAACTTTATATAAGTTTTAATTGAGATAATTGAATAAATGTCTCCCAGCTGCGGGTGACAGGACGTGCAGCTGAAGTGTTAATCACACCGTATATAATGTTTGGAATGGTTGAAACGATGACGCAATCGTTTTGTTGGAATGTTCATTTATCACGGAAAACATTATTATTATCATCTCGTTCCAAATAATACTCGTAATAACTACACAATATAACCACAGCCTAAGAATTCATGTGAAAAATGAAATAAAAGTGAAGAGATTTCATGCTGAAAACAATAGGATATACGTGATTAACATTGGACTTTAAAATTTTATTTTTATCACATTATACTTATGTGCACACTGCATTATTATTTATTGAATATTATGCCGTCTTTTCAATTAAAACAATTGCTAAAGTTTAAATGCTTAAAATAACGCGATTAATGCAGTTTATGCGGTTATAATAATACCTATAGTCGAAGAGTGTATGTGACGTCAACAGTGACGTCACATACACTGTTGACGTCACAAACAATTACATATCAGTCCATTTGCAGTGTGGGATTCGAATGTTTTAGATTTGATAGGTGTCACACGTTATGCATACAGGATGATAAAAATTCTTGAATATTCAATCTTTTAGAGAAATAGGGGATGAAAGAAAGTATTTCAGGGGCTATTATTTACTTATAGAAATAATACCTTCAGTCGTTTCTCCATGGTGCCATCGGGCAGTTGCACCACGAAGTATGAGCCTCCAATGGAGCCCCGTTCCATTTGCAGTCTTTTCTCTTCAGCCATACGTTGCAGTAAGGGCTTCTCGCCGGACGTCTGAAAACAATAGTCGTTAATTATCAATTAATGAAAATTATTTAAAAGTTGACTCCGGCGTCGGGACGGGACGAGCGGAAGAATTTTCTTCGACAGCAAGAGGATTCTTCCACCAGTGCAGCCAGTTAACCGAACAATGGTAGTCAAACCATTCCAATGGGGCGGTAGTAAGTGCAATAACGCAAGACGTTCAGCAGCGTCCTGCGATAAAACTACCGCTAGTGCAATCTCTTTTTTTTTTTTTTTTTTTTTTTTATGTTATAAAAGTTGCAAACAAGCGTGCAGTTCACATTGATGTTAAGTGATGACTGCAGCCTATAGACACTTACACAATGACCAGAGGTAAAAATGCAAATGCGCTGCCACTCCTGAGGCATTAGGTGTTATGCCTCTATGCCGGAAATTACAGAGCCGTACATTACCACCTGACCGAAACACGATAGTGCTGAACACTACCATTTAACGGCAAGTATATTAGGTAATGCGGTGGTGCCTACGCCCGCGAGCTCCGTCACTGGAGCTCTACCACCATCTCTATCCGCATGCCAAGCGTGGCGAGGCATGTCACCCTCATTGGGCGGCTTTAGTCCAGCTGTGGACATGTTTCGGCTGATATGATGAAATAAGTTGGCAGTGTTGGTAAAAGAGCAACCCAAAGACATCCAACATGTACAATATGACAGGTGATTCTACACGACGACACCTTCAACACTATAGTGAGTAATTTTGCTCATTAGCTCACAAATAAAAACAATAAACCTGGAGGTGTCATTGAAAATGCGTTTAGACTCATGAGGCTTAAGGTACGATTCCGAACTCCGCTGCACACAGCAGTGCAGCCGCTTCAGTGCTGCCGCTGCACTACTGGTCTCCATATATTCTCTATAAGTTTATATGTCATTACATTCCGAGCCACGCGACAATGTCGCGGCAGCAACACAATAGAAAATAGAGAAATATGGTGCTGGGGCAGAACTGCTTCGTACACCGGCGCGGGCGTTCGGAATCGTACCTTTTAAGCTGTTCATACTTAAGAATGATCAACATCCAGATGGTTTTTATGAAGTACTTATATTTAAAGTAATCGGAAATAGATACATCCTCTCCACACTATAAAAAATAGTAAAAAGATAAACGCCTTCGTATCAATTTAAATGTATCATCCAGTGACCGAGATAAACAGGAATAAAGAACATCTGTTCCGCGGACAATAAAACTGAATCATGTGGTGTCCTTATTGAAACTGCTGGTCGCCTTCGCATACGGGAAAATATAGCTAAAATTATAGCCCACTCTCTGCCTACTCCGTAAGGGATTTGACGTCAAAATGTATAAACTACTTTTTGCGTGAAAGGGGGTGACATTAGATGGATAGTCTTGCAAAATTCGTGTTAAACCTTAATTAGCAGTTTAAGCACTGACCGCCTGTCCAACGGGGATCCGTTCGATAGTGGGCTGTTACCACTAAACATATGAAATGGTAGGTACTTATACAGAGTCAATAAAACAAATTTTCATTGTTTAGAAATAACGCTTAAAATGCCATAAATGACAAAACTTACTTTGGGGTATACTAGCGGCCTCATAAGCGCTCCAAAGACAGCGCAGTTGAGAATCAACCCAGCCAGCAACAAGTTCGCATTCTGCCACGATCCAAACTCATTCAGCAATATGGACGCTAGTGGCGCAAAACTGAACGTGCCAACCCCCGAACCGCATACTGCGATGCCCGTGGCAAGAGACCGCCGGGTCTCAAAGTAGTAGCCCACGGCCACCACCGATGGCAGATAAATCATGCCGAAGCCGATACCTGCAACAGAACAGTTAGTTTACTCACCGGATATTAATAGCATCGGAAAATCAGATACGGACTGTGTTTTCCTTTGTTATTGGTCGCCAGAGAGCGTTGTCCATAGTAGTGAGTAGGTATGAAGAGAAACTGTGTTTGCGATACGATCTGTAGGTTCTATATTATTCATGTTATAAGTACTAGTCATTAAATTAAAATTTGATATGCATGATGAAGGAAATCGGGTGGAAACTGTAAAACCACGACACTTCTCTTCGATTTATATAACTAACCTTACAAGTTACTAACACGGTATTGAAGAGTTCCAGGCGATAAATATATTTTGATGTGACTTTTCAACATCGTCGCATCGTTTAGGTGGGTAATTTCTTCCGGCAACTTTAGTGATAAATTTGATACGAACTCAAGGTGATTTATATAATATCAAACCAGACCGAAGGTCGCCTTTCAGTTTTTATACTTAATCATGGAAAACTAAAATAATATAATGGTATCAATGAACGTTTTTTAGGTTCTACAGCAACGTAATAATTGTGTATTTTACACATTAACTAACCGCAGTGCCACTACCATTTTTGTACCACGATAATTCTATTTGAACGAGTATGTTAACAAGAATCTGTTACATCCAAATAAGATGGAATGAATCGAGTGCACTTAAGATAAAAACCGGTCAAGTTCGAGTGTGCTGCTGTTGGAGAGAATCCCGTACTAATTTAACTACTAAGTGCACAATTAACCTCCTAAATCTAAATGGGGTTATTTATTTTTGGTGTGTTTTCATTCACTTACATACGTAATTGGGTTAAAGAATTTTCAAACAGGCAACATCGTTGTGCATAATCCTCAGACTAAAGGAATAACCCTTATTCTGATACATAATTGTACATATATCAGAATCCATAGGTGTCCAGATCCGAAGTGTTATATCCGTACAAACTAGGTATCTTGACCAGATAGTGAAGAATATAGTAAGAAGTTACCATCACGTAAATGAGAAGATCTCGTTTCGTTCTTGCGACAATTTGGCAACTAACGCCCTATCCCATCGCGGGCCTTTGAAGTGTGACGATAAATTAAAACGGACAATCGTCACAATTTCGTCTAATGAGTTTAACTACCTCGACATAAATAAAGTACCTATAGTGATCTGTGCAGTTAAATTGATGGAGTTACTAATAAGTCGTATGGCGCCTAGATAATAGACGTTTGTTGGTGGAAAAAAAATAACGATTGCACATTATATAACATTGAAATTATACCTACTCAATTAATTATATGGTAACCTAATAAGATATGAATAAAAAAGTACGTTACGTAAGTACGTAACTTTACGCCTGTAATCCCCGAAGGGGTAGACAGAGCATGCAGTAAATGCATGCATTCAAGAACGCATTCAAGCATACATGCAAAAAATGCTGACGTTCGGACCATGTAACAGGTGGCGAGCCTATTGACATCGCTGGGCACATTATTCTGTTGGGGTCATATTCAGCAGAATCCATCCGTCGTCATGAGGAAAAGAGAAAGGATGATCAAAGAAAATCTTCTATGCAAATATTTAACGTGACCTAACACGTGCGAACTCTATCGATGTTATTCATTTGTTCTCTATTTCTTGTTGATTTGCCGGATATTTATTTTAAAATTGAACACCACACTGTACTTAGTTACAACTCAGAAGCGATACACACATTATTGTTTTCATAAATCATTCGACACAAACCATATTCTATTCATAAGGACCAAAACAATACAAAAGGAACTTGTTTGTGTAGATATTACCTGTATTTCTGTCAAATGTTTGAACGAATAAAATAAATATTTCGTGATAAATTCCCCGAAACTTGCAGTCAATTCCCAAATTCCGTTTTCCGCATTTTGTGTAATGTTTTGTTGACCAACTAAAGTGAAGTCCTTTGTTTACACAGCTTGGGTAAAATGTGTTTGTAATTCATGTAATGGCCGTGATTATTGTTATAACCCCGCTTGTTAACTCTTAGAGTTTTACCAATTTTCAGGCTACCCCTACAAGCTCACATAACATATAAATGACATGTAATGTGAGCTAAATAAAATATGCGAACAAAATGGACAAACCATATTATCAAAAAAATCCTCGAATGTTGATGAGGATGATGATGGCTGAATCATTACAAGTGAGCAAAATAGAGCGGTGTAATTCTTGCCTACATATTCAAACTCGCGAATTAAAAAATGGAAAGAACAAATTGACTTCAGACACGAACCGAACCTGCGATCGCCAAATTAATCTCCCTTAAGTAGTTAGTAATGTTTAGGACTTTAAAATGACGATAAAGTTACTCTTGCGAATTTCTTCAAAGAAAAACCACATTATTTGCTCGCTGAGTGCTCGTGAAAAACGCCTAACCTAGAAATTCGTTTTCTGCGTTCTCTTTTACACGTGTCCATGAATGTCTAAAAACTGAGGCTTTCTACGTTATTAGGCACCCTCATTCCTTATGCTTTGCAAACTTAGATTAGAAGTCTTCCAAAACGGCCTAGTTAACATATTTAGGCGAAGCAAAGGGAATTAAGTTTGCAAGATATTTAGCGCTCTCGATTCATCGGCTTTCAGACTTGGCTGAATTAACGTGATTATAATAAATACAATTTGTATTGAACTGAAAGCCATACATCATACCACTTGCTCAAACACGCAATCTGGAATATGATAACGTGAGTCAGTGTTTGCGGCCCACAAATCAGCATTTGGAGCCGAACAGAACAAAGGAGTGTGTTGCGGACGGAGGTCAACAGCACTAATTTATCGCGCGTCACTTTCCGGGAACAGTTGGCGTTTTCGTCTCAAAATTGCACATGATATATTTCGTTGCGCATCGTTAACTTTTCGTGACGTGACGTATGAATTTGACACGCCGAATAGTTAAAATAATGTCGCCTATTATTCACTTTCACGGTTTTCAGCGGCTAAGAATATATCGTTTGGGCAAAGATATCACAACATGATTGAGATTAGCAATGTATTTGACGACATAACTAAGTACATAAATCAATTTATTACGTTGCTATCATCACTTAGTGAGTTTTTTTTTTTTGACAGACAAGCAGACGGGTCACCTTATGGAAAGTATTCACCGTCGCCTATGAACATTTGCAACACCAGGGGAGTCGCAAACGCACTGCCAGCCCTGAAGGACTCTTTTGACGCCATTTTCGAAGAACCCCATATTGTAGCACCGAGGGAACACCTCAGGTCATTCCACAATTTACACGTTCTGGGCAAAAACGAACGTGAGAACCGCACCGTTGAGCATTGCCAGATGTCCAGTTGGTAAGGGTGAAACTTCTCTCTTCGGCGGGTAGTGCGGTGTAGGAAGAGACGGTGGCACCATGTCGAACAGTTCAGCAGAGCACTCGCCATTGTAGAGACGGTATAAAACGCATAGACTCCCAATGTCTCTGCGCAGGATCAGATGTTCGAGCCTGTCAGTAAGTCCTGGGTCGTTAACAATACAAACGGTGCGTCTTTGTAGGGAGTCGAGTGGACCAAGTTGGTATTTGGGGGCTCCCGCCCACAAATGAGAGCAGTATTCCAGATGGGGCCGCACTTGAGCCTTATAAAGCTGTAATAGCTGCCCCGATGTGAAATTAGCTAGCTTTTTGGATGCCAACTTGGTCTTACACTCAATTTAACTCCCAAATTGCACTTCGTTCGATATGTCAACGCCCAGGATACCAATACTCTTACCAACGGCGAGCGGAGTAATAATATTTTGTAATAATATTTTTCAGAGTAAAAGTACTAATCCACGATCCTATTAATAGCCGCTAGTTATTTATATAGTAAGAATGATCAAAGAAATATATTATGAACCAATTATTAAATTTTATTTACGCGACTCGAATTTACTTCGATGAATACCTGCGAAATTTAATAAAATAACTGGCCTACATTTCTTTAAATTGTTCCGCTCCAGATCATTAACCGCGGGAAATAGTGTAACCCGGTTTCTATAACAACTCACCAAATACATAGCTCCAGTTATGGTTTTGAGAGAAAGCAGAGAAACTAAAATAAATTAAAATGATTTAAACGTTACGTCAGTATTCGAAAGGGTAGAAATTCATTTCAGGCATTTAAGCAAACGTCCATAATTCGCTTCGATTACCCGTTTTATGAGCTGAGAAATAAAACCTGACTATGGTATAACTATAATACGTCTGGTATTCTAAATCAACGTGCTATGCTTACGCGTACATTTTAAATTTGCATGACATGACTGCGTGTTAACCGTTGATGTCTTGTGATTTAAAAAGGTACCAACATTTGTGTCTCTCAGTGGCGGTCCTAATGAATGACATTCATCGCATACATTATCAAACACCGAGGACGACACTGCGAATCTTTAGTGCAAGTCATAATTTTATTTGGACGCATCTGCGTGGTCTCATTTTGAGGCAGCATTATGGTATACTTCACCGGAAAATTGAAGTGCACAAATGGCTCTCAGTTAGCTTACTCCTGAGGAAACGCCTGTGGGTCCGAATCTCAACTTATGGCGTTACTGAGCAAGGTAAGATGTATGAGAGGTGTGCAATGGACGCTCTACTCATTAGATCACCTACTTAGTTGGTGACAATTGGGATTAATCTCTTAGTGAAACAGGAGTGGTATTCCACAAGTAAGCCACCGAAGCATATAATTTAGTTTTTTTATGCTGGTGTGGTGTGCTTATGGACCAATGAGCTAATGCTGAAAATTTCTGCAATGCCTTGACGCATATTGAGTATTCAAATGTTTTATAGGTATAAAAAACTATTCCACCAATAGGTTAATTTAAATTTTAATATTAACTAGCGGTGCCTTCCTTCATATCATAAATGGCTTATCTTACACTAAAATAATTTTTCAAATCGGTCCAGTGGCTCCTGAGATTAGCGCGTTCAAACAAACAAACAAACTCTTCAGCTTTATATTATTAAAAGAAGGTAGATACATATATAAAGTATATATATGAGGAATTGCGAAAGACTGTATTTAGACATCCAGTCAGTAACTAAAGTTTTTTTTAATGTAGGTACTAAATTTATTTTTAATATGAAAACCATACCAGTGTAGATGCATAAATATTTGATGAGTTAAAAACTCCGGTAGAGAATATAAGCAAATAAAAATTGGATAACAACCGCTGGTTTCGTCGTATTTGACATTGAAATACAAATGATCTCACTTTTGGCAGCAGTATGGGGTCCTCGGAAATTGGTGTTAATGAAGCTCAAACATTCATACATACAGCACACGGAACGAACATCATTTCAGCTTAATTTGCCAATCACGAATGGATGATCATTATTATCGTCAACAATGTGACATACATGTTATTAGATTTGGGAACATAATCATAAAGTATAGGTGAATAAAGATTGATTGTCAATTGTCAGTGTCTGCTAAACTAGGTCTCTGATCTGCGAAAACACGTGTCTTGAGCTTTTAAAATGCAATGAACATTGCCCATTTATTTAAAACTTAGCTTTCTAACAAAAAAGCTAAGTTCACATAAACGAAATCGTACAATGTGGTAGGTACACGAAGCTATACGTTTGTATGTGTGTAATATTCGAATGGATGAACAAACAAAAATGATATCTTCAACACAAATAAAAATTAATTCCTACGTGTGTTGCTAAGCACTAAATTCGAAATCTGCTGGAATCTTTTGCTGGAATCTTTTCTATGTAGGGCACTAAAACTTTTTCCATAATAATACGTATCTCATCTTCTTACAAATCTATGTGTTACACAAATAAAATCGCGAAAAACATTGAAGAATGCTAGCTAAAGGAAAATTGGCATTTTGTTCCTTTTATGACGACCAGCGTGAGACCGATTGATTGCACGATAAAAGAATTAGGTCACGCTGAAGAGTCTACTCGTGACGTCGCCACACTACATTTGTGCCGAAACTGAGAGATTTGTGCCAAATTCGCAATGTTTTGGCCTGCGCAGCAAAACACAAAGAATTATCAGAAAGTGAACGACTTTACTGTATTTATATCTAAACTTTAAGAGTTCTATTGAATATAAATATGATGGTTTAGTGGTTGTAGGCTGGTTGGTACTGCTGTTTTGCGTTGCAAGGCTTGAGACGCCGGGTTGATCTCCATGTCGTAAAATTTAGAGATCTAATCTCTAAATTTTACGACATGGAATCTTAAGAGTGCGATTACAGTGGCGAAGTCCCTCGCCCGATTGCCGAAGCTAAAGGACGTAAATGTTGAAGATAATACAGAAAATAGTTGTTTACCTATAGATTTCAGGATAACCTACAAAAATATTTGTACGGGATCCTGGGAACGCAAGACCGACTCGCCCTTTGCTGGTTTTATGTAAGAATTTTAAACTTGCGGAAATAAACACTGCGGTACATGTCTACGAAATATTTCAAATACAGAATATAAATAAATGGGACACGTAGGTAGGTACATGTGTAAATAATGAGTTCTTGTTCTTACCCACCAATTACCAGGCAACACAGATGAAAAGCACTGAAAGAAATAAATTGTTCTCTGCACTCGAGTTGAAAATTGGCATACTTGTATTCCTTTTAACCTGAACAGCGAAAGATCGATTGATCGTGCGCTAAAAAATTATGTCACGTTCCAGTGCGTACTCAAGGCAGAGGGGGACACGCCATTTGTTTAAAAACCGAAAGTTTTGTGCCAAATCAACAATATACCAAAATTTGGCATCATTTTGAAGATTTGGCATGATTTTCTGACCATAACAACATAAATAGAAAATGAGTTAGTGGTTGAAATACAATTTTTTGTCAGAAATACCATCACAGTATGCCATGCTTAGGTATATAGTTAGGTACTAAAATAAAATTATTCTTGTTAACGCTGTCTCCTTTATTCTTGTGCTGTTTTCGTTAATAATATTGTGGATATAGTCCTCTGACTAGAGTACCGTACGGTTTTCGACCGGTTATCCGGTATTTAAACCGAATTTTACGTTCACAATTTTATCTGATAAAATTGTGAACGTAAAATCTCCTAATACTCGAAATGGTGATGATGTCGGAATGGATGGTGATGTTCAACTATACTAAAACCTGTTAATATAACCTATTCAGAGTTTGAAGAATTTCTAAGAACAGATGCAGGAAAATGACTACGATTTTGAGGAAAAATAATTTTCCTACATTTTGTTCTTACTACTTTTAACAACCCGCTAAGTTAATACATCTGTATTAATTCCTAATTAAAGAATTTCATTGATACTGAACGTGGTTTTTCCAATTGTGACTAAGTATGACCCGATTGAATTTGTTGTCTGGTTATAGCTGCTGGAAAAATTGGCAACCTGGCCTCTGAGACACGTAGGTCATAATCATAGATTTATTATCTACTTCGTAAGATCTATGGTTATAATATCTATTGAAGTCACAGTTGCCACGTTTAGTTATAAGGCGAGTAGGCGGGTTTGAGATCTCAATAGATGACATAATTTTCAGGATGACTATCTTAAATAGGCCCGCTTAGCACTCTACTTTAAATAATATCGACTGCAACACTACAAAACAATGGTGCAATTCAGCACCGCCACTAAACGACATATTAGGGTCACTTGTCCACACACGATTTCGCGCCATTAAAATGTACCTACAGACCTAACTCCATTATAACCTTCCAACATACTTAAAATAGCAAAAAGTAAACTACTATTTTATATTATAATCTTATAGGCTGTTTACAGATATCAAAAGAGTGTCTCCGTGCACAAGCAGGCGCCATAACGTCTGCAGTTTCTGGATGTCAGCCAAATTTTCGTGACCTTCAAATTGAACAAGTGGGCGACTGTAGACACATTAAAACAAACATTATATCCACACGGTGCCAGGCTTTGTATCTGCCTTGATTTGATGAAAATTAAACATACTGTGAATAGATTCCATTTTCGATAGCAATCGACGTCTTGGGTGTTGGCTGTTACTTCAGATGATAGACGTATTCATTCCAGAATCCTAAGAACGCCAATTATTGTACGGTTGCCGAAAAGTATTGAGGGTAATCTTATGGTACCAATCAATATCTATTCTATTTCTAACAGATATATGTACTTATCATTTCTCCATAACCCACTGCACTAGGCTGATATCGACGCAATTTTTGCAGTCCACCAATGAGCATATTTGACTTTGAAATATAGGGAGATACTTACTAAAAATTATTAATACAATATATTTCGAAACTGCCAGTAAGTACATGCCGTAACCCATCAGAATGCTAACCACACCACACCTTGTGATGGCAAAAAATTTACTACATATCGAGTCACCGGCGTGTTGATCTTCATATGTCGAATCTTGAGCTCTGTTTATATATTACTCTGTCTGTAATAAACTTTCTCGGAGAAGTAATTAAATTTGTTACTTCTACTGTTTTAAGTCTAATGTTCCTTCTTTATTTGATGCCGAGATTGTTGACTCGAAAAACAAAATACCTTTTGTAGAGTATGGATTTACACAATTTATTATTTTCAATTACCATATCTTCGATTCGATATAGCACCACAAATAAAATAAAAAAGATAAACTAAATAAACTTTGGAATCGGTCAATGGATTAACCAATCGATCGATTATTTGAAAAGTTCCTCTTTTTAAGACGATTAAAAGACATCTTATAAACACACAAGATACTCGTAATTTGATTCAGTCCGTTCTGAATTTATCACACTCAATATTGAGTAGGTAGGTTACAATGAAAACCAAACCCCCCCCCCAACCCATTGTTTTAATTTCCCAAAAGGTATGTAACCTTACCATCACACGGAATCCCACAATTTTATATTTAGTTTCAACAAGCTTTCCTTATAATAATCTTCTTGATAAATATTCTAATATATAAAAAGATTCCGACAGACTAGAGAAAACCTTCGATGCGTGTTTGTCGTCATTTGATTAAAAATGTAATATTCAGAGGGGAGCATTCTCAGAAATCCCCAACTTTTCCACTCGCCATTAATTGACAAAGGGCTTATGAGCACCTATAAGAGCGATGTTTAAGCCGTTTTGTGTTTTCATGAAAACTGGCGAATGTCCAATTTCACACGTATTTTGCTTCAGCGTGGAACAAAGAAAGTTTCCACGTACAAATCACGTCAACGAAAGGGTTAAAGTCATTTGGATTGTAAAATAAGAGATCAATGAACGCGGAGAAGTCAAGAAAATATTCCGCTTGTAACGAGACTTTTAATGAAATTTGTTGTGAGTACTTTATAAACAACCTGTTAACTCTGCCAATTCGCCATCTCACTTTGAAAAGTTTCGTTCACAAAAAGGAAGCGTGGTTGTGGTAAAAATATTGATTTAAATTTTGTCAGGTATACCTAAGATTCAGCTTCAATTATTTTTTTTTGGGGTGAGGAAAATATCTACATATTATTATGTAAACGAGAGGTCACTAATTGCTTGACGTACAAAGATGAAATTTGGCAGGGAGGCAGTAGACATCCGTTAATAACAGATTTTGCGACGGGTCTGGATTAAGGAGGTCTAAGGCCTAAGAAAGTAGATGCTTATTTTTGTGCTAAAAACTTAATTTGGTAGGAGTAAGTTAATAGTCAGTGTTAAACGTTCGCTTCGAACAAATTTTTCTACAGGGCCGTATTAAGGAAATCCTTATTTAATGTAATTTTAATAATTAAAGTCCTTAGTTAATGGCTTTAACTAGACATTGTCAGGGAGGTTAGTTAGCTAATGTTAAATACTGGTAGGTAAGTGTAGTTAGGTATATCTTTTATGCATGTACCGCGTCTAAATTGTCTCTTTCTGGACCAAATAGTGTTATTTGTATTTGTTATTAAAAGCGACTCTCCAATCGGGAGCGGAGATTCGGAGAGGTCTATATGCCAAGTCTCGGCGAGGGGTTAGGTGGGTTATATAATGGTGTGGCACTATTTTTTTTTTTGTAATAGGTACTTATTTTTTTTAGATTAGAAAGTTTTTTCACTTTACAAGGAACAATTCCTGTATAACTTAGTTTAAAACTATACCTATATTTTATTTCGTTGCTTATGATATGTACCTGCATTACCAGGTATTTAAATTTTCTTTCACAAATATTTCCTACATAGAAGTTCTGACGATTCTCCGGGAAAACCGCAGAAACATTGAGGAATGTAAGTAAAGAGGTAAAAACGACGTCGGTGTTATTGGTAATTATTACTAACTATCTTTGAATACATGGAAGTCGTAACATATATTTAAGTATACAAAGGGGTACAGGTAAAAATGTGCATAATGCATACAGTAAAACGTTTTTATTCCATGTCTGGTACTTATAATATATCAACCTCCAGGTGGTGGCAATGAGATAATTTAGAAAAAATAAAAAATCTCTAAATTATTTACTCTCTAAATCGAAGATCAAATCTACGACTCCAGCTAGTAATACTAGCGTTACCTACTGCCTCAATAACCAAGACAGAGGACGAAGGAAGCGGCAGATGTAAATGCACTATGCCTTCAGGGAATACAGACATGAAGTTCAAGCAAGAGTACCTATTCTTTTCACGACCTAGTTTTGTCACCGTACGGAAACGGAAGACGTTTGCACAACGACAAGGACCATTTATAAAATGTCGAAAAAGAACATTTGGTTTAGGCGCCACACTTTCCAACCTAACCTTGATAGGCAGCAATAAAAATGGCTCCGGACCCCTCTGAACTACATATTTGAACTTACCTACAACAAAGTGCCCATTCGACCCGATCCTCGTCCAAACTAACCGATTTATTAATATGGAACGAAAATGTCAACACGTTAAATTCCCAAACAATCGTTTAAGTGCTTAACATTTAAGAATGAATCCAAAAAGTTTGTCGTAAGGATACCGCAGTGGAGGCGACGCCACATTTGTGCCAATGTGCCAAGGCCAGTGGCTGGCAACGTGCATTTATATAACGCTCACGTTCCATAGGCCCTTCTTGCTCGTAAATTGATTGAAATCCCTCGCTAGATTCGGTAAGCCTGTTCATTGAATAATATTTTATAGACGAACCTGATTAGCGCAAGTAGGTATTTAAAAAAAAATGTGTGTTATTTCAAATACTTAGATACCTACGATAATACGTCAATTGTGCTTTGCCGTATTGCCCGCTTTGATGCGGGATGATTCCCGTATATTCGAATTAATGAAGTCGAAAAAAAAAACATTTTTTTGGGTGCCGTAGCCTACAAAGAACCCTTATAGGTTCGCCATGTCCGTCCATCCGTCCGCCTGTCCGCAGCATAAGCTCTAAAGTGGCAATTCTTGTGAGAGTTCAATGTCCCGACCCCTTACAAGTTGAATAGTTGTATTGGGAGATGTGATGTATAACGAATACAACGAAGTAGGTATAACGAAGTTGAAAGGAAAACTATCACAGCTAAGCAGGCTTTACAAGTTTGCAAGTAATAGTTGATCAACTGAAAAATGTACTGGAAAACGAAACCTTTAATTGCACGTGGCCAGAAACGCGCTTGGTTCTTTACTTCATTTTTAAACATCGTGGTTCGAATTCAAATCGACTTCAGTCGTCAGTTGTGCAACATTGCGTCTTGAATTTGAACCTCATTTTAAATTTCACTATTTCATTTCAAATTCGATGACTTTCGAAATGGTAGCAGTTTTATTACATATTCTCTGGTTGTAGTCAGTATTAATTGATCCTTCTCTCCTTTGGCTTCATGATAAATTAACAACATGGCCAGGTATAATTTGCGTGAAAGTAAGCATTGATGAATTTTAAGATAAAAAAAAGAAAATAACAATAATTTCAATACGACTACTACTATATAAATATAGAATCTATATCACGATAGATCACCACTTCAATAATTCGGATTAAGTACCTATGTTGCCCTCGGTTGGATGTAACGCGCTAGTGTCGCTCAAGATTGGATATTGGCTTGTGATAGTATGAGTAGGTGTACTCGTATTGTTTACTCGGTCTATATCCGAAAATACACATTGATAAACATTAGTGAACACAAACACTAACGTGGAGGAAAATTTCGGCAACAGTACAATGTAGGTAATGGAATATTTAATCGAACTTTTGGTTTTGAAGACGTGTACGGCACTAATTCATGAAAGTAAAGACTTCTACTTAAAGAATCATGGCAAGTTTCATACATATATTTGTACAAAAAAAGTTAGAAAAAAGTACAAGGTAAGACGGATTAGAAATTATATCTAGGCAACCGAAAGAACAAGAAAAGAACCTAACGGTATACACTCGATACTAAAGTTCAATTTCAAACTTTTTATTCCGGATAGTTAAAAATATTTTAAGAATCAGAAAATGTTGTTTAGGTTCACTGGATAATATTTCCATGCTGTTTTACCGTGTACTTTTTTTTTCTTTTTTTCTGTATAAATCTTGCCATGATCCTTTAAAACAATTATAAAATAAGTGTTGATTAGTTACAAAGATTTTTGTAAGGCAGGATTTTTATTAGTGGTAAACGAGCATGCAGATCTTATGAATGGTATGCGAATACTGCAGCCTATAGGTATTCGTTGATGCGTATTTCTGACTATAAGTCAGGAATTCCACACAAAATACGTTACCACCCCTGTCAAGATATACATTACCATCTAATCGGAACACGACCATACCATTTAGCGGCAGATTAAGGTACTGTGGTGTTGCCTACGCACTTAAGCTCCGCACCGAAACTCTACCTCCTCGAGTATCTTTATTAAGTAGAGCTTCCAGGCTCTATTTTTTTCAATTCAGGCAATTCGTGTCTATTTTTTTTATGTCATTAAAGTGGCAAACAAGCGTGCAGTTCACATTGATGTTAAGTGATGACTGCTGCCTATAGACACCACCCACACAGTGACCAGAGGTCAAAATGCAGTTGCGTTGCCACTCCTGAGGCCTAAGGTATTATGCCTCTGTGCCGGAAATTACAGGGCCGTACATTACCACCTGACCGGAACACGATAGTGCTGAACACTACCATTTAGCGGCAAGTATATTAGGTAATGCGGTGGTGGTGGTGGTGGTGGATCGATATGTGCACAAATGCATGACGATTTCCAAGATTTTCGACCTCATTTTTCTACTACTATTCGTTATTATTTAAATCGACATTTTCTATATAGGTACCTACGCCCGAAATTATATGGCACTACCCAATTTTCATTCATTTTATCCAACTAATAAATTAAGAAACGCTAATAAATGTCAGTTTATGATCTTCAAGATATTAAAAGTACGATAGAGCAGCCTATAAATATGAATATTTAAGACATTCGCCAAGTCAAAGCGTTCAAATTTATCCTAATTACGCATGCTTTAATAAGATTTCGCGAGGAAAGTAGTTCAGAGCTCTAAAGCTTATTAAATTTTCCTTTTGATAAATAAGATAGGTAAATTGGCTTTTGGACTAAATGTTACATAATAATAAACTTTGATGTAGTAATATAAGTTTCATTTTCAGACGCGAATGGGTGAGTAGTTCGTCATTTTAGGGGTGTGGTATATATCATATTGTGTACCTATGTCTAAATAAAGACAATGAACGGTCGTAAAATAATTATTTCCATTTCATTTTGACATTTTGTCGCAGAGAGATAACCAATGTTATAGTTAAGGAACACCTTCGAGCTAGCCACAAAACATCGGGGAAGGCGTCAGCACTAATCCTTTATTAGGGTAGAGAAATATTCTTTTACAGAGCCTCTTGGTAGAGGTTTTTATGTCAATAGGTTCTTTCCAAATTACATGTAGATTTTGCTCGATATGCGTGTTTAGAATATGGCATTATGGAGTTCCTTTCGCCCCTGGTACACCAGCGTTGAAGCGGTGTATATTCGTCCTACCTCGCAACGCTCTAGCCCAAGGTTTGAACAGTTGCTTAAATATTAAGGGTCAGAGAACAGTTTGCTGTCGCCATTTGACCGGTTTCGAATCAACGAGCGCAAAGGCCTCTCAGCTAAAATAATTGAGCAATTGTCTGAAGGGAACACGCGCAGGGCACTCCTGATGAGGATAAAACTCATACAATTAAGTGGCGTGCAACTATCGCTCTGGTCATGATCAAGTGGACGATAAGGCTGTCTTGTATACACATAACCGTCTACATACTTCTAAAAAAAAAAAAAAATTCACAAGCATGTGTTAATGCGAAATAATATAAAACAATACATACTTCTAATTAAAAAAATATACAGGAATTTCAAAAATCCTTAAACAATTGCTCCTTTCCTTTTACATACTTTGAGTTAGTTAGTAGTTAGACTTACCTCCGAGCAGGCCGTATGTGATCATCATCATGGTAACACTTTTACTGAATGTAGAGAGCACGAAGGCGGCGGCGGCAACGAAGGAGCCGGCGACGCACACCGCTCGGCACCCATATTTGTTGCAAAGCGCTGATACTATTGGACCTGTAACAATGTAAGTCGAAGATTAAGAATGAAGGTATACTTGCTTAGAGTATTTTACTAACAGATCAGTATAGAACTGGTGGTAGAGCTCCAGTGACGGAGCTCATGGGCGTAGGCACGACCGCATTACCTAATATACTTGCCGCTAAATGGCAGTGTTCAGCACTATCGTGTTCCGGTCAGGTGGTAATGTACGGCCCTGTAATTTTCGGCACAGAGGCATAAAACCTCAGGCCTCAGGAATGATAACGCATCTGCATATTGACCTTGATTTTTGTTTGGGTGTCTATAGGCAGCAGTCATCACTTAACATCAATGTGAACTGCATGCCTGTTTGCCACTTCCATTACATAAAATAAAAGTATAAATTATAATAATGGTGGCAAAGAAACATGCAATTCACACGGATAGTACGCAATAGAATACTGCAGTCTATAAACATCTTTACAAAAACTAAAGGTCAACATGCTAGGATTTAAATTGTCTTGCCTCTGTGATATGTATAACATATTATAACATAACATGTTTGGTAATGTGCCCGGAGTTGGCAACAGGTTCGCCACCTGTTACATGGGCCAAAACGTAACCGGCGAGTCGTGGGTGTTTGCATGTATGCTTGAATGCATGCATTTACCTCTGCCTACCCCTTCGGGGATTACAGGCGTGAAGTTCCTTTTTTTTATTACATAAATATCTAACCTGAACACGATAGTGCTGAACGCTACCATTTGGCAGCACATTTAGCAGATTAGGTAATTCGGCGATGCCTAGCCAGCAATTAAATCCATTATAACCATACAATTAAACGACGTTGTAGATATTCTAGTCCAGCTATACTCTAAGTGTGTTCCGCGGAACCCTAGGGTTCCGTGATACCTCTGTCGGGGTGCCGCAAGAATTTAGTTAAAAAAATCAAAACACCTCTCCCTGGTCGCTCCGCGGCCGCACAAAACGCTATGAACGTTATTTATTTATTTATTTGTATTTGTAGAAACATGTGTTACAATAGCTGGTACAATATCTTATAAGTTTGGTATCAACCATTTTATACTTGTACAACCCGTTCGCTCTAAGTTTGCCGGTCTGTGGAATGCGCGTACCCTCCCCCACGTGACTACAAAACTTACAATGTGTCATAGTTTCACCCAAATATGTACGTACACAATTTTTATTGTTACAATTAAATAAAAAATATTTTTATATTATGTTTTGCTTACGCTACTTTTCGAACGTCATACCTATCGCCAGCGGCAAACTTAAAACGAGCGGGTAGTATACTTGTGAGCGCGCAGTCTCTTTGATAAAAGCCGCCTCTGAATTAGACGCTATAGTTGTCAACAAGCGACTTTCCACTCTAACTTCAAGGATAAAGTCGATATTCTTTACAACGCAATTTTTAAATTTCTGTTTTTATTTATTATTATTATTATGTGACATATCCATATAAAAGTTCTTTTGAAGAGGACATGCTTATGTGTTCATCGCTGCTTACAAACACTACCGGGAAAGAAATTTTGAATAAAATAAATACATTTTTTGAAGAAAATAATCTCAGTTGGAACAATAGCATTGACATTTGTACAGATAGGGCCAAGGTGACAGATAAAACAGCAGGAGCAGTGTCACGAATAAAAAGTAAAGCGCCTAATTGTAGTTTCAGTCATTGTATTCTGCATAGACAAGCACTTGCGATGAAGCAAATGCCGTCAAATCTAAAATTAGTTATGGATGAAGCGGTAAAAATAATTAATTTTATCAAATCACGACCACTACAATCCCGATTGTTCTCATTATTGTGTGAGGATTATGGCAGCACACATAAAACACTGCTGCTCCATACAGAAGTGCGATGGCTGTCTCGGGGTAAAACTTTAACAAGGCTATTTGAGCTTAGAGCCGAGTTACAAATGTTTCTTTCACCAGATACGCGCATCTTTTGAAAAGTATTTTCCCGAAGAACACAATACAAAAATTAAAGTGAATTCATGGATTCATAATCCTTTTTTACCCAACTTGGAAAAGCCTGAAAACATGTCAAACGAGATATATGAATCTCTTTTAGAAATGTCATCAGACACAAGTATGGAGTCACTGTTCAAAACGACGTCTGTCAATGATTTTTGGAGCAGAATCCAAGATGAATATGCAATGCTTGGCCAAATGGCTCTGGATATTCTTCTTCCGTTCCCAATTACATATTTGTGCGAAACAGGATTCTCTACCTACGCAGCCACGAAACTGAAATATCGCAATAGACTGGACGCCGAAGCTGATATGAGACTCTAACTTTCTTCCATCAAACCTGATATCAACCAATTGATGAAAAATAAAAAACAGTTTCATACATCCCACTAGTTAGATTTTTTCTTTTTTAATGTTTTCTATTATTGTCCTTGCCAAGTGGTGAAGTAAATAATAATTAGTAACTGTTACATTGTACTTTTATTATGCTGATTAATAAAAAATACACTTATAAAAACAATTGTTTTATTGTAGGGTTCCATCAAGTATTTTGATTCCCAAAAGGGTTCCGTCATTTTAAAAGTTTGAGAACCACTGTTCTAGTCCAATATCAATTCACAGCAGTAGGTAAGTTAGCGGGCAACCTGCTCAGTAGTACTACAGTGCTGACCAAGCATGACGGTACCTTAATAAATTTAATAATCATAACCAACATGAGGGTAGCACTGGGTAACAAGCACTTGGCCGATAAATGATAGCAAGTAATCACTATACGCACGCAGACTTAGATTACAATGAAAATCTAGGTGCCAAATATGACTTGCTATCGTCTTGTTTATTCAAAATCATGTTCCAATCATAGATAGATAAGATAGTAAGAGATATTAACTACTCGGTGGTAAAGGGGTCGAAGGTCCAGCGGGTTCCATCCGCAATCCATCTCGATGAAGCCGTAATTTTACAATTTTAAACGTGCTCAGCGGAAGTAGTAAAATTGTATCTTTTTTATGTTATTAAGAGGCAAAAAAGCATACAGTTAACATTGATGGTAATGCTTATAAACAATTTATCGGCAAGTAGATTATGGAATGCTGTGCTGCTCACTACCGTGAGCACCGTCACTGGAGCTCTACCAGTAAAACACATCTTAGTCAATCCAAACAATTTGAAAGCCACTTTTTAGACAATGTGTAGTACATACATAAAACAATTCAAAGATAGTAATTGTGCAGGACGCTCGTGAATAGTGTACAGTGATTGTGATTAAAAAACAGTTTTGATAGTGATCGGCCATACAGTCCTCAATAGTGTACGTTGTCAGCGCGTAGACAACCTATAACAATCGCGTTGTGTAGTCGTCAATAGCATAGTACGTAATAGTATACGTTGTCGGAACGTAGACGGTGCGTAAGTGACCAATAGCGTTAGAGTATTATGTAACTTCTATTTTTAGATTTTGTCTTTCTTGTGAGAATTTAGAATAATATTGATAGTTTTGTGTCACTTAAAGCTCGTTTGTGTTTTATATAACTTAATTTTATATAGTTGAATAGTTTTTGTATTTAATTTCATAGTTCTTTGTATATGTTTGTTTATTTTACTTTGTTTTATAGTTTTTAACATTTGTAATAGTTTTATGTAAGTTTTATAACTGTAATATGTGTATTTCTTACTGAAAATAAAGAATTTTGATGTTGTTTGTTTCCTTTCGGTAATGATCTGAGATACATAGAGATTTTAATTGGCCAAATAGATCTGATAGCTGATTGGTTGTTCGAATCAACCAATCATCGATAGTAAAAGTTGTTTACTTAAAATTAATAGTGAAAAAGGAAATTAATAGTGAAAAATTTATTATTATTCGTTTTATTGGAAGACTGGTAGAGCGTGTTCGCTGTCGCGCCTGGCAGTAATTATATATTCACGTAACGCTAAAATGGCAATGTACCTACTGCAAAGTGGCTATCGAAATGATGGCAACCGAGATAAGTAAATAATACGCCTCCAGGAGGATTTCAAAAGAACTCTTGGAGTCAGAAATTTTAATTGAAACTCTTTGAATATCACTTAGGCCCCTTTCCATTAACATGGGCGACAAAAAAGAAATCACGAATCGTAAGTGTTTGCGTAATGCATGTATTTTCCTTCTTTGGAGAAATCAGTATGTTTATCTTTTAAAGTTAATTTTACAAACGAGTGTTAAGACAACCTTCAAAGTTTTAAAAATTTCACAAAAACCATTTCGTATTCGAATAATAAAATATTTGATTAAAAGTCTGAGATTCACGCATATTTGAAGGTTAACATAATAAACAGAATTGTTAATCATTCAAAGTCCTTCCAAATAAGGAACATGGATTTCATTTATAAGGACACACGTATCAAAACTCGTACACAAGCTGATTATCACAAAAATATGGTATTTTACAACATAATTTCGTCAATAAACAACAATAACAGGTGATTATTAAGCAATTTGACACGACATTGCAACTGCATATACGGTAAACGATATAAATATATTCATTATTGCACAGTTAATCTATTTTCTATTTATTATGAGCTTCACGTTGACCTTATTTAAAATATTATATTTTAGAGATAGCTTACAATAATAAATTTGAGTTTTAATATAAATATAAAAAACACTATATCTTTTGGTCATAATATTCATAAAAAGGTCTTTGTGTGGTATATGAGTTTCCGAATTGATGAATATGGATCTGATTTGTTAATCAATTAAAAATGAGATATATTATGTGAATGTATGCAACGTGTAGACAAGTTTATTTTGCAATATGACACGATATTGCCTATGTAGGTATACGGTAGGCACCATAACAGAGTAAATGTTTATTATTGCATCTAAATTTCTTTATTTAGTTTGACCATGACTTTATTCTAATTCAAATTCAAATAATTTATTGCATCACATGTGGTTTTAGGATGTTACATTACAAATAGTAATATGGTGTACAGCACATGCACCCTGTAAGGGCATATCAAAAATAAATCAAAAAATCTAATTAAACATGCTCATATTATTAATAATTATTATAAATAATAATAATATGAGCATATTAAAGAAAAGAGTTGATGACAATCATAAATAACAGTAATATCTATTCAATCTGGGGAATGATTACTACATTCAGTACGAATTAAATATGACACGTATGTTTTACGTACACTTCAGTTACATAACTCGAAACATTAATTGATTGAACTGAATTGACCTCAAATTCACTCACTATGCATTTAAGAGTGTTTTGTATCACACTACCTATATTTTTTTTAGAAGTTTCTGATAAGTATTTTTTTCTGTATTAATAAGTTGTAGAGACAGAATACATGTCAAACACATTTCATTACGGAGAATAAAGTCTAATTTATTGAGTGATACATAAATAGCATTAAAATACAATATCCGGAAATCACGCTCAGAACCGTTGATATTGTTGCCATTTATCTAACTTCTAAACATTAACTTAAAATCTGCATGTTTCATAGCAACATACTGCCATTTGGTGTCATTACAATAATCGGTGCAAACTGCCTTGTGCTAAAACCTAAATAACAAGCCTGCCTGATTACTACCACTCGATGTATCATTTGAATACTCGCTATCCAGTTCAAGGAATCCATTAAATACAGACGATTACCTGTCGATACTTTAAATGTTGCAGTTGAATTAACAGATAGGGCTCTTCTGTCCCTTTACGGTGTGTCCTAATATTGCACTTCGATCGCACCAGTCTAGATTGCAAATGATCTTTTTATCGATCCGCTGTCAGCATCCCTATAACAACGGACAACAAATTAATGTGTGGATTTGTTATTGGAACGCCCTTTTTAGACAAACGAATCGAAGTATCGATCGAAAGTTATAAAAAAATATAACTACGTTAAGAAAACCCGACTTCAAAATTGAAAAGTAAAAAATAATTAGATAAGATTTAATTGTAATTACATACTACCTATTTTTATATGTGCTATTTACTAATAGGTTTGAAGGTGCCAAGCCTTAAACAAACAATTATATTTTAATCACTTAAATATGAATACGAGCAAATTAATACACTGAACAAAACGTAACCGGCGAATCGTGGGTGTTTGCATGTATGCTTGAATTCACGCATTTCTCCTCTGCCTACCCCTTCGGGGATTACAGGCGTGAAGTTACGTTTTAATACAATGAAATGCCTACTTTAGTGATTTTGACTTGGCACCGACTTCAAACCTATTAGTAAATAGCACATATAAAAATAGGTAGTATGTAATTACAATTAAAACTTATCTAATTATTTTTTACTTTTCAGTTTTGAAGTCGGTTTTTCTTAACGTAGTTATATTTATTTAATACTTTTTAGTTTATTGCTGCATTGCAAATTAGATTAATGTTCACATCTGTTAAATTTGTAAAATCTGACTCTTTTAGCTTCGTGACAATTATATACATCATGTAAATTGTTTAGGTGTGTCGATACAAAATTATTACACGACTATACGAAATCAATGAAAACATTTTATCCACGAAGGAGTAAATAAGCTGTGTTGTATCGTCGATGAGTAAATGTGTCATTGTCACTTGTTGTCATGTTGTTGTCATGCGCATTAGGAATAACTAGGATGTCAGTGGATTCAACGCACTGTATGACAACTCGCCGTCTATTCTAATTCCTTTAGTCTGAGGTGAAAGTAAGTAAAAAAATGCACCTAAAATAAAAACTAATGGGCCTATCTGCATCAAACAAAATAAGAATTACGTAAATCGGTCCAGAAATCTCGGCGAAATTCACGTACATACATAAAAAAATATATATATATATATACCGGCCGAATTGAGAACCTTCTCGTTTTTTGAACTCTGTTAAAAACGGATTAAGATCGAAAATAACTAAAACCAATGGAATCTTTTTGCTACTAAATGGTAGGACCATAGAACACTCCAATTCTTCTTAATATCTGAATAAAACACCTCTATTTGGGAGATGTAGTAATATAGAGACGGTCTATATTTGAATAAAACATTTTATGTGTCTTGTTGCTTGTACTTTAATTGACTGCAATTTCGCACTTAAGCTAATAAATTTAAGTATAACTTTTTGAATGTGGTGTGGGAAAATTATGGGGATGATTCCACAATAAAACATGTAAAGAAATTGTCGCCGTCGTACTCACCAACACCTAATTATAAATAACTAAGTTTGTATTCTCACTAGGAGCATATTATATATGGAACAGTTAATTAGTGGTCAGTTACTGTCAGCTATCACTATATTTTATCATTCTGTAATTAGAAAGTGAACTAACCTCAAATTGGGTTAAAGTGAAGATAATGTGGTGACATCATAGTCGTCAAGATACTATTTAACGTACAATGGGTACATAGCAAGTAGCAAGTAACAATGCAACCTATTGTGCGCAGAACTTAGAATCTACATATTACCTATTTTTATCTAATTAACAATAGGCGTTGGGACGTGTCGACTTCATGACCTATTAATGCAAGATAATTTTTAGGCTAGTGCAGTCAGTCAACTGAAAAGTTCAAACTAGGGCGGTAGTAAATGCGGAGTGGGCAGCAGCATCTCGCGATATAACTAGGAAAAGAGGTGATCGCAGTGCCTCTACTGCCATTTGCCAATCGTGGCGCTAACACACATTTTCCCTAATGACGCAAAAGCCCGCTGTGGATATCTTTGTAGAAGGCTTTTATCCAGAAGTGGACGTCATGCGGCTGAAGTTATGATGATGGTGATGATGGTAATAATCTAACTAAAAGAGTCCCCTAAAAGTCTCATGACACAAATATACCTGGCGTTCTGAAGTTCCTCAAAACACGTTAATGTAACCGCAGATATGAGCGTGAACTTTAGTGTGCGAGCACGTGAGCACCGTTAAACCTTTATAATAAATACCAATGTAATTATTTATTGGTGCTTGAGTGTAGGCACCATGGTAGTCTATCTATGTGACAGTAAATTATATTGTTCAGCACAATCGTGTAGTAATAAGAATAAGATCTTGAGCCTCTGAGGACATATTCTCTAACTCAGATGATATCAATTTGATAAGCCTTGTATGGTGTACATTGCTGTTTTGGCATAACGCAATATAATAACATATCTTTAGGCAAACAGCAATGTACTGCATTGCATAGTGATCATCGAACTGATGTCAACCGGATTACACATAACATCTTTCAATACATCTTTGGTTTGCTAAAGCATCTGCTTAGCGTGCACTGCACACCTCTCGGGCTTTTTCTACAATCATCAGTCTCTTCATACATGGACGCCGATTCCTTAGACTCCTGATGCCACCCTCAAATAGTTTTCGACCTATTTTGTCAAGGAAGGTTAGTCTTGGTTTTCCTGGGCAACCATCCACATTCGCATTGTCAAGTCATTTGCTCGTTCGACATTATTTCTAAGGGTAGGGAATAAAGCATATTCTAATGACACACAACATTATGGTGAGCATTTTGGAGAAGGCTTTTGTTTAGGAAAAGTGTCTTGTGGAAGTGAGACCAACCCATTACAAATAACCTCAACATACAAACCCATATCGCTATTTCGGATTGTAATCTACACTCTTTCAATCAGGTCAATAACAAGGCATACAAATCAGATAATATAGAGTAGCAACGATGTATCTGATAAACTCGATATTATATGTCGAGTCTTGAGATATGATAGGCAATGTACTGAAAATATTTGAGCAGGAACAATTACGTTGATTATTTGGGATGGTAACACTTTTGTTAATTCTAATCACTTATTTTCGATTACGGCGTAGATAAATAATAATAATAAATGTATATTGCATTAAGATATGAGCGAATTTTATGCGTATAAAATTTCGCCATTTACATTTCCGTAACTAACCGAGGCTGAGCCCATTTTTCGAATTCGAATGGAAGTGTTGATGATGAGGATGATGCACAAAAACCTTCTTCATTTCGGGTCCGACTCAGATCGAATTCGGGACTTCAGATCCATTTGATGATCTTCTATCGATAAGCATATAATAGACTGTCATCATCATCATCACTTCAGTCGTAAGACGTCCCTCTGGACAAAAGCCTTCCCAAGAATAACCATAATGTTGTGCGTCACTAGAGAAGAATATGCTATAATGCTACACCCATGCTTGCGAGTGGCCTGAGGGCTTAAATTCATACATCGTGCTCTGAGGACGCTTGCCCGCCACGCTGAACTCTCCGCTAGCTCAATAGCTTTTATAATCATCGCTTAAGATCCTCGTGTGATAAAGCGGCAAGTTCCCAGATAGTACGTGATATTTTCATTAGTGCTATGGACGTCTAGTACCATATACCACAGCCCTATTCCTGAAGATGGTAAGTGAATACGGCACTACAGATACAAGTCTGTCAAGAGTCTGGGTCAAGGAGGTTTAGGACGTAAAACGTTGATGCTCGCTTCTCACATGTGCTTCGCGCCATAAAATTATAATTGCCTTAACTAGACAATTCCCGCTAGGGTTGTCACGCATTTTTGAAACGAACCGAGTACTTTATTGATATGGGCAATATTGGTCCTGTTCGGTAAAAAAAGACTTAAGGCCACACACTGGCCACTATTTATATTCCTAATTTGAAGATGGCGTCTGTCATCTGATTTTATTGTTTTGTGTCTTCACTTCACTTCGCTTTACTTTTATATTGTACATGAAAAGCAATTACAAGATTTATTTTTTCTAAAAAAACAAGTTCTTTCCTTTAAACTATCACCTGTGAAATTTTGAACGAGATATTCTCAATATTTTTACAAACTCCAAATAGATGTCAATGAAGATTCAGTCAAATATGTATTACTGGCTACTACGGAACCTTTCATAGGCGCGAGTCCGACTCGCACTTGGCCGCTTTTCTTGGCGTAGTGAATTATACATCCACATTACAAAGTACGAGGCAAACAAGCGAATTCATGCGACACGCGACGCTGAACGTGACCCGAATTAGAAGGAAATAGGCAATGGGATCGATTGATGCAATACTGGGAAGTGAACTAATGACCCTCCTAACTTGCTAGAAAAAGTCAATCAACACAGCCCGTATTAATTGAAACTGCCTCAGCAGTATAGTGGTAGCAGGCCACTACTGCTACCTACGGTGTCCCTGAGTCCGGTTTTTCAATTTTCGAAAGTTTTTCAGTGTTTTCTTACAAAATGCTCAATCGCCCTAATTATACTCCAATCTTAAATTCAATCATCCCTATTGGTGTAAAAGAGTCTTCAATATAATGATATTCTTGGAAGCTGAATAAGTAGGTTTGATGATTTAGGTCAAAGGTGAGTTGAATATTTCGTTTTACGTCCGAGACCGTCCTCGGTCTTCCTTACTACTTAATATAGATTACTTTGTTTTGGTGAAAAGAACGGTCCATCATAGACACAGTACTTGTGAACATCGTAGTTATGACGTAGTTTTTATTACAAAGACGATTGTCTCAATTTATGTTTGTGAATAAAATGTAAGTGTAGTAAAACTATTACCAATTGTACTATATATTTTCCGCAATAACACATGCGAGTGAACTTTAGAAATTAAATGGACTGGTTATCCTGAGGTCGAAGGTTCGATTCTTGCCCGAAGTAAAATTTTTCTTTCCGTTTTTTCTTTAATGTTTAAAATTATTATCAGTCTATTGCCTAATAGAAAATATAGGAATAATAATATTAATGCATGACAGCTATCGAATGATAACAAGATAATCAATCTTATTAACACTAATTTATTAAAATTAATTATTACGGTATGAACGGTATGCTTTGTAATGAATACCTAATTGTAGCGCGATTAAGTGTTATCACTGAGCAAATGGCACAAATTTCTTCATATTCCGATATGTATTCGAAATATTCGGGCTCGAAGCTCACCCTTTAACCTCAAAATGGAGATCCTTTGTGTATGACATTGTGAATGTTATGTAAACGGTTTAAGTACATTAAGTACCTACATGATTTGGCGAATATAATTATATCTTGTGACTCTACAGGTCCTTCGATTTCGTTTGGTAAATAAAAGTTTCATCAATCCTGTACAGTAGTACAATACAACTAGTTTTGACGCATGAGCATGCAAAAGATAAGGCAGATAAATATACTGGCACACAAATAAAACTTTATATTCGAAATGATTATCTGTTGGCCATACAAACACTGGTGGTAGAGATTAGATCCAGTGATGGAGCTCGCGGACGTAGGCACCACCGCATTAGGTTCTTATCTAATCTACTTGCCGCTAAATGGTAGTGTTCAGTGCTATCGTGTTCCGGTCAGGTAGTAATGTACGGGCCTTTAATTTCCGGCACGGAGGCATAACAACTTAAGACCTAAAGAGTGGCATCGCATCTACACTGAAGTCTCCGGTTTTAATATATATGTATATGTTTATAGCTACTACATTTACCATCAATGTGATCTGTATGCGTGTTCGCCACTTCATGACATAAAAAAATGTCTCGGTGCGGGGATCGATCGATATCAAGCAGTCGTCACACACCGCTGTATACTATTCATGACAAAATGACTCACCAGCAGCAAGATATACTCCGGATAGAAGACTGCCGACCCACGCGACCGTCCCTTTGCCCTCGCCGAAGTACGTGACCAGCTCCGGCAGGAATATGCCGAACGTGTAGGCGATGCCGTCCACCACCAGGTTGCACATGAAGGAAGCGAAGACCACCACCCAGCCGTAGCCACCGTCGGGCGGCGGTGGTAGGGCTCCGTAGTCGTAAGCCTCGTCATCGTCGTCCGCTGCACCCTCTGCTGTCAGTCGCGCTGCCTCCTCGCATGATGTTTCGCTTTCCGTCTGTAACAATGATTTGTTCATGTCAAGTTTGAGAATTTACACCTCTTTTGAATTGGATTAAGGATTGAAGACAGAACAGCTCCGTTACGAACGGAACCTGAGTACCGATGACCCCTTTTTTGAGCGATGATTCAGAGGACGCAAATTCACGCTAGTATTTTCTAAAGGGATGGGATATAAATGCATGCATAAAAGCATACATGCAAACATCCACGATTTGCCAGGGACGTTTTATCAATTGACAATTGACAACCCTGCCTCATTATCAAACTCCCAGGGTGCAGTAGGAAACTTCCTAGAGATGGAAAAATCGCCATAACGCTTAGACTTACTCTTACTATCACTAGACCAGGATGACAGTTAACTTTTATATTATCAATGTTTATTACAATAACTGATTACTTAAAATCAGAGGTGTCCATCAACCGCATCTATTGGTCCGTAACCATTTTACCAGTGACCGGCACCACGGAAGTCTCGCTCTAAGATTACGCGCCAAATAAGAGATTGGGCTATGTGTCTACGCTCTCGCGGCCCAATTGACTAATAACAGAATAACTTTATAAACGGAATGGATCAGAAAAATAAAACTCCCAATCAAAAATTTACACCATTCATCATAAGTGAATAGGATTGAAAGGCATAGATAGACACACGTCACTTTGTGATTGCCAACTCGAAAGATAAGCGCTGAATAGATAGTGAGGATTTGGATCCGTGAAGAGCTTTTATTCAGCGGTGAACGAACGATAAAAGTATCAATGGCAATTAAATATGCTAATATGCATAACAACATTTTAAAAACTGAGATTGTCTGAGAATTTTTATCATAACACAGAATTATTTGATAATGCGATGATGCCTATTTCCAAAAGCTCAGTCACGGACGTTCTCCAAAGAAGCAGTAAACCAGAGGTTCCCAAACTATTTTTTCTTGTAGACCCTTTACAATTTTTTCTGGTTTCTGTGGACCCCCGTCCTTGCTACATTTATATAACATTCCCATATTTCCAATTTTTATTCACGCCTACGTAGACTCCCATCGAGTCTCCCATGGACCACTTTGGGAATCACTGGTATGATGTAAGTAAATTGTTACTATCAGTGTATGTGTTGAGATCCATTATCGTGGACCCCCAAATTTTTTTTTCGCCGACGCAAACCCCTTTTACTTTGTCATAGACCCCCAGGGGTCGATATAGACCACTTTGGGAATCACTGCAGTAAACAAATACACTGCCATATTTTTATGAAGAGTTGACTCAGATGGAAGATCAAATCTAAAATAAGATAATGAAATGATGCTGTAAGCAAATGCAACAAACAACCTAGCAATTAAACTCGCAATTTATTAGTTGGCTTCAATTGTACGGGAATTCCTATAAACTCTTGAAGGACGATTGATTCAGACATTATAACATTCTTAGATTGTCGTAATAGTACAACTTATAATATTATTTATACGTATTGAATCACAACAGAATAGAGTGTAATAAATAAAAAATTGCAAGTTGTTTAGAACTGGAATGTTTATAATACACTTGTGATTTAAATTAATTGATAGTGATGATTTTTTATTAAACTAGGTAGAATCCTACAAAACCAACAGTTATTACTTACTCGTATACCTAGTACTCAGTTTAGTTAGATTTTTCCCATCTGAAATAATTTAATGAGACTAAATGTCGACGAGAACGCTAAATTCAATTAAATTATATCTAAAAAAGAAAATATAAAGGATTCATTTATACACTCCAGTTTACTATAACAAGCCATCAACGAAGACATCAGCGGTGATCCATCAACCGGGGTAAACAGCTATCAACAAACAAAAATGATTTTACCGAAAATGATAACATAGACGGTATAATAAACAAACTTTATTTAAACATTTGTTCACATAGTAAATTATCCATTCGATACTATGCAAAATCTTATGACAGAATGCTAAAACTGAAACATTACTTTTCCAAGTTCTTTTGTCGTTACAAAACTAAATAAAAAAGTTGTCGGAAGTTGGAAAGAGCTTCGGAAAACTGTGAAACAATAACTGTCGTAGAAAACAAAAAGGAGGGAGCTCAACTTGCACTTATAAATCCAGATCATACAAAAGGTTCAAGTGTTGTTATGCTGCAGTTTAGCTTAGTAGTACCTAGTAGAAGCAATAGTAGCTAGAAAATATTGTTTAAGCCAATTTATAAAGAACAAGCTGTTGCCCGCGGCTTCGCCCGCGTGGAAACCGTTTCATAATCCTGAATTTTCTTGGCTATAAACCTCACGGAGCCCGAGACCTTTCCAACGAATGCAAAACCGTGGAAATCGGTTGGTGCGTTCTGGAGTTATAGCGTCAGGAAGGAAAACTCGACTTATTTTTATATAATAGATTAGCCTATTTAAACATTCCTACCGAATTGCTTTAATGACTCTGCACAAAACGGGTGAAAAAGAATTCCACTCGCATTCCGTCCACTTCATACCATAGGCATTCCTATATAATCAGTTACATTAATTAGTATTTTCGTCAATAATTATAGTAGTTTTCTTTGCAAATAAGAGTTTTAAAAAGGTGCGCCTTTTACTTGGGTATGCAAAAAAATACTTTATTTACATATAGAACTGTTTTGGTGACCACATTAAAACGAAGTAAGCAATTTTATACACCCATCAAAATTAACGCATCATAAATTTAAAAGCCTTACGTCAATCATTACGATCTCGTCGTACATTTCACTGGGTTTTATATGTTGCTTATCATAAACTTATTGATGTTCACAATAAAACCTACTACATTAATATCAATGTAATTTTCTTAGTCATTTTCAAAACTGCGCTTATAGTCAATATACCAAATTAAAAGAATCCTTCAGCAAGAGTTTATGAAGGCCGAAAATTCTTTTGTTTTATTCCCCACTTTATAAAGCAACAAACGTACTAGGCAGAGGTATATGCATGTATTCAAGAATACATGCAAACACTCACGATTCGTCGGTTACGTTTTAGGTAACAGGTGGCGAGCCTGACAACTCCGGGCACATTACCAAACTCCGAGGTACTGGGAAACTTACAGAAATTAGAACAATCCCAATTGAACTAGATTACTCGTTATCTCTGGGAACCCCCGACCTGGGAATCGAACCCAGGACTCCAGCATAGTATTAGTGGCCTGCTTCCAGTCGGCTACCGAGGCTATATAATCCAATAGTAACCCAAACCGAAAAAAGTACAACCAAATATACCGACGCTTCATCTGTACGTGTCATACATACTTCGGGTTTAATTTTTTATAAACTAATAAGTATTAATGCACATAAGTATTATTGTTCAAGATAAACTTCTAGAGGATAATATGATCAATTTTCAATACGCGGACACAACATAATTTAATATCTAAAGCCTTCAACGGCCGCAGGATCAAGAGTCATTCACGCTTACCAAGTAGGCAAGTGATGTACTTTGTAGCCTTGCAATTGACACGTGCATACACACGCCATGTTATCCGAGATGCATAATGAGAATTTTGATAACCATTCTAATAATGGTATGTTCTTTTATATTTTCCCAGTGTGGACAAAGATGATAATGCATTCATGCTTAGATGCATACAGCCAAAATTCGCATGATATGTTTTTGATAATAATGATATATGTATCTAATAAATAGGGACGAGCTAGGTATATTTCTAAACTGTTTTTTTTTTGTTAATATGGTGGAAAATATGCATATAGTCCACATGGATGGTAAATTAAAACTGCAGCATATGGACTCTACACATAAACTGAAAGTCAAAATGAATATGTGTTACAAACCACCCATGAGGTTTAAGTTATTTCGCCTCTGTGATAGTTATTACGGGAATGACCATCTGACCGGAACACGTCAGTGCCACCATTTAGCCGCTGATAGATTATGTAGTCCTTGAAGTCGAAAGTCTTTAACCAGTGCGTTTTACCGGTGATGACCTACGGTGCCGAGACGTGGTCTCTCACTATGGGTCTCGTAAGAAAGCTCCAAGTCACTCACTGGTAAATGGAGAGGGCTATGCTCGGCGTTTCCCAACTGGATCGAATCAGAAATGAAGAAATCCGCAGGCGAACGAAAGTCGCTGACATAACCAATCAGATCTCCAAGCTGAAGTGGCAATGGGCAGGGCACATAGCTCGGAGAACCGATAGCCGCTGGGGCAGAAGGTTTTCGAGTGGAGACCACGTATCGGCAAGCGTAGCGTGGGATGTCCACCTGCAAGATGGACCGACGACCTAGTCAAGGCTGCAGGTGCTGCAGCCCGTCGCTTCGGATCGGTCGGCATGGAGGTCATTGGGGGAGGCCTATGTTCAGCATATGATGTGATTCCTATGAGTGGACGTTCTATGGCTGATATGATGAGATTATGTAAAGCGGTGGTGCTTACGCGATCGAGCTCCGACATGAGAAATCTGTGATCCCGGGTTTGATCCCTGGGATAGCAGATTAATTAGTGATAAGTGTCGAGATATAACGACCCTACCGCTCACTATTGTAGGAGAATTTTGAAGCTGTTAGAGTCAGTCAACCGAACAATGGCGGTCAAATAATTCAAAGAGGTCGGGAGTGAAACCAATTACGCGGGATGGGCAGCAGCGTCCCTCGAATAAACTCGGTACAGCCATTGCGTTCGCAAATTCCCATGCCAAGAGTGGCGATTCCTCTCCACTTTGACACTGAACATCATCAGAATAATGATAATATTGTTTTGTTTCCTAGAGGATAATAAATACACAATAGACGTTGCCCTTGTTTATTTCATAGTTCCTACCAGTTAAATTATAATATTCCTTTGTAATATTCTTAGGAACTATTCAGCTCGTTGGTACGATAAACATAACAAAAACACACTGTCTGTAAAACATTCTGCATATCTAATTTAACCTAGTCTAGTTTATGTGCCAGCAAAATAATATGTTTGTTGAATATTATCATGACGCTTTGCAAATTGATAGTTAAACAGTGATTCATTAGTTTCATTACAACTTCCGGCGTTGTTTACATGCCTTCGAACAATTAAAATAAATACATATATAGCAATACGTTAATTAAAATAATTTTCATAATCTATGTTTCTAACATTGATTCAGCTTCTGAAGTATCGTCCTATTTTTTATGTTATGGTGGTGGCAAACAAGCATGCAGTTCACATTTATGGTAAGTGATGAATGCAGCTTATAGACATAAACAAACCAGAGGTCAATGTACTGGTATGTATGCAGATACTGGTGGTAGAGCGCCAGTGACGGAGCTCGCGGGCGTGGGCACTACCGCATTACCTAATATACTTGCCGCTAAATGGTAGTGTTCAGCACTATCGTGTTCTGATCAGGTGGTAATGTACGGCCCTGTGATTTCCGGCACAGAGGCATAACACCTTAGGCCTCAGGAGTGGTAACTCATCTGCATTTTGACCGTGGTCTTTGTGTAGGTGTTTATAGGCTGCATTCATCACTTAACATCAATGACAACTGCATGCTTGTTTGTCACTTACATTACATAAAAAAATTCAAAAAGATACGTTGCCACCCACCCGCGAGGGCTTTGTTACCTCTATGATAGTTATCGCGGGGCCATAGATAACCATCTAAAACACGATAGTGCTAACCTACCATTTATAGTAATATTATTACGATAATGCGGTGCCTACACCCTCGAGCTCCGACGCTGGAACTCTACCACCAGTTAAGTGAAATCCTACAAGTAGTTACGTAATTTGATGAAAACTACGAAAAGAAAAACATTCAACTGCAATTAGATGCAAAAAGTATAGAAATAATTGATAATTTCTGTTACGATCAATTTGTTATTTTATAAGTAGTAGGAGTAGAGAGCTTGTAGAATACATAGTATAGATATAGATATATGTTTTTAAAGTGAGGGACTTGGCGTGAAGCTAGGTTCCTACATACATACTACCAAAAGCACTTATCTACTAACAAATAAGTTCGACAATGGTACGAGCTCTATAAATATTATACACCTAATTACTGAAATAAATGACTCACAGCATAGGAAAATTTGGTGAGGAAGTGTTTACATACTGTGCATTCATGGATTGTGTAGTAGGTACTAGGGTTGTTGAGGATTCCTCTTCCTCTTCCTCATAATGAGGAAGTTCCGCAATATTTTGGGTTCCTCTTCCGCTACCGCTTCCTCAAAATTTAAGAGGAATTTATGAGGAATTTCATTGCGCATGCGCGTCTCGTATCCATGGCAACGCACACACACGCCGCAGCGCGATGCCGGGCCGAACAAGCGAGCGAGACCTCCCCACCCGGCACTGGCGCTGTTCCTGTTTGTTTTAATTTTATTGACATACGCTTAAATACAATATTATGTTTATACGCGTAAGCAACAAAAAAAATCGAAATATTCGGGGCTTTACGGAACTGTATCTATGGCAATACCTATCTTCTCTGCCATCAATTGTCCCAATGAACGACTTCTTAGCAATGTTGGATTGGTATATTTAATACGATGAGCTAAGAAACCGGTTGTCAGGGAAAACGGCTTTCAAATAATTTTTATAAAATTAATCTCTCTACAATTAAGCTTCTAGCAGCCGCCATCTTGGATCCATATTTTGACACCACTATCGAATTCAACACCCACAGGAACCATGAAAACGACACTCATGACCAAATCATTGACAAATTGTCAAATTGAAAAATTGACACCTAAGTCAATTTTTGACTATTGGTACCTACGAAATGCGAATAAACCATTGCAGTATAACTATGAAGGGGGCAAATGAAACTAACGACCACCCCCGTGCCGGTCTCAGAGGGGGCCGAGGGGAATAAAGGGTTAAGCCGACGGTCCCGGTTGCTACAGATAAATAGCAGTCGTTAAACATTGTCCCAGGCCATATGTATGGGCGGTTTGAAAACATCCGACAGCGGGTTGGCCACTAACCGTTATCTCCACCAACCCGCATTGGAGCAGCGTGGTGGAGTAAGCTCCAGGCCTCCCCTCAAGAAGGGAAGAGACTCGTGCCCAGCAGTGGGACGTTTCAACGGTTCTTTATTATTATTATATCATTAACTGCCTCAGTAGCGTAGTGGTAGCAGGCCAATACTACTACGCTGGGGGTCCTGGGTTCGATTCCCGGGTCGGGGTCTATCAGAGATAACGATTTAAAATCCTATAACTCTGGTCCTATTGGGATTTTTCCATTTTCTGGAAGTTTCCCAGTAGGGTACCTCGGAGTTTGGCAATGTGCCCGGAGACGGCAACAGGTTCGCCACCTGCTACATGGGCAAAAACGTAACCGGCGAGTCGTGGGTGTTTGCATGTATGCTTGAATGCATGCATTTACCTCTGCCTACCCCTTCGGGGATTACAGGCGTGAAGTTACGTACGTTCTTCCTCTGCCGCTTCCTCATCCGCATCCTCTTCCTCATTAAAAAATCCTCTTCCTCATCCGCATCCTCTAAATTTTCACAATTCCTCTTCCTCATAATCACTTCCTCAACAACCCTAGTAGGTACGCAAACATGTCACTCGGCGACTGGTTAATGTTACATGAAATAATCACTGTGTTGTTACAACAACAGTGTTTTTAGGATAGTAAAATTATGTAGACTACAATAATACAATAAACAATAACTGACTAAAATTCACCAGGACGAAAGTGATTACTGCATGCAATGGAAATCCACCAAAAAAACCTTAATCAAACCTAGAACATCAAATGTAAAAAAAAACAGAGTAGCGAACGATCACGAGTGATAAACATTAAGGGAATTGCATGCATAAATAATGGCGATCAAATCAATCCATTAAGTAGGGTAGTAAATATAATAACGTGGAATGGGCACCGTCCCGTGATAGAACTACCGCTACTGCGATCGCCAATCCACATGCCAACTTCGTGGTATGACGATTGTCGCATACCCAGCAGTGGACGTCTTTCGGTTGAAGTGATACAATTTAATGATGATGAGAACGAATCGGCCACTGGAGCGAGTAATAAAACAAGAGTAACAAAAAAAAACGCATTTCCGTGCTTCGGAGGGCACCTTAAGCCGTCGGTCCCGGTTGCTATCGATAGATAGCAGTCGTTGAACCTTGTCGGAGGCCTTATGGGCGGTTTGAAAACATCTGACAGCGGGTTGGCCACTAACTCGTATCTCCACCAATCCGCTTTGGAGCAGCGTGGTGGAGTAAGCTCCAGGCCTTCCCCCAAAAAGGGGAGATACTCGTGCCCAGCAGTGAGACGTATAATGGGTTGCCATTATAAAACAAAAAAAAAGGAAAACGTGACTGGTGGATAATGAATGTTCATTCATAATTAAATTGCAGTGTCATTCACCTTTATATTTACATTTAAGTAAATAAAATTAAACCGATGGCGTACTTTATTTGTTATCAGGATACAGAATGTGGTGTGCATTGCAAAACGCGTGATAAATGCAAAAATTACTATACTAATGGTCAAAAATGCACAACGTTATTCAAGTTTTCACTTCTGCTGGCAAACAAGTGTGGTCCACATTGATCAAAGGGAAATACTACAGCCCATAGACATCTACACAAAAACCAGAGATCAAAATGTAAATGCGTTGCCACCCCTATTACTGATGGTACTGTAGTATAACCGTAGCTTATAAACATTGACTTAAAACCAGAAATTTCAATATAGATGCGTTGCATCCTGCTAGTCCTGAAGTGTAAAATGTTATGCCTCCGTGCCGGAAATTACGTAATCGTATATATTTTTTTTTATGTAATGGAAGTGGCAAACAAGCATGCACTTCACACTGTTGTTAAGTGATGACTGCATCCTATAGACACCCACATAAAGACCAAGGTCAAAATGCAGATACGTTACCACTCCTGAGGCATCAGGTGTTATGCCTCTGTGCCGGAAATTACATATTGTGACAGGAACCGGCGAATCGTGGGAAATTGCTTGTATGCTTGTACGGATTCATTTACATCTACTTCTGTACCCTCTCTGGTAATACAGGCGTGAAGTTACATGTGTTGTCAATGCACGTATTACCGTAGTACGTGGTAGAATTGTTTGCGGTATGACCGGGTGCGCGGCCTCGCTTGTCGCCAGTGTTTACATCGCGGCTCCACTGATTTATATTGTTGTGCGTACTAAATTAACGGATGTACCGACACACTGGTCAACAGAATACTCCGTTGTAAAACAATATGATAGACTAATAGTTACACATCTCCACAGCGTCGGATGGGCCATATAGTAGAGGTGGTATTTGCTAGCCGGGTTCCCCTTTACACGAGCCTCTTGCGAGACTGTGCAAGCATCTGTCTGTAGGTACCCACTATCTAGTCTCGTACATGTAAGGACACACCCGGGCCCTTTCTACCCCCTCCAACTGCCTGCATCTGCAGTGAGGAGGTTGAAAGACATCTTTATCATGAAAGTTACAGTATTTGTACGTGTCAATGGCTTAGTGATAGCACGCTATAGTAATACTGCTTTGTTTAAAGTCAGAAAACAAATGAAATAAGGTTTATTAGAACAAGCTCTGCTGTTTTAGTTCTTACATATTTGACTAGTCGATGCAATGGCCATCATCATGGTCATCTGTTACGATAGTATTTAAATAGGTATAGGTTTTTTTGTGAAGTATTTTAATCAAATAAACAATATTTGAAATCCTCATTTTATGTTACATTCCCTTAAAAATAACGGTACTTACCTAAAAAACTAAAATTATCTTCTTATCAACTCAAACGCATTCAGACCGATTACCTACTTAAATTGAAATAACTTGATAACATATCATGAATAATAGAGACTCAAGGTTGAAATAATTAATTAATTGCAATAAAAATGCGAACCACTATGTATTCCCTCATTCCATATCTCAAAGCAAGGAAGCTGCGCCGACCTCCAAGGTGTTTGAATTTTTCATAACATGCATTCAAATACGCTACGCGACGCGAATCAAGAATTCTCAAGTACAATTAAACGTCGCATGACGCAAAATCCGCATTGTCCGACTTGCAGGAAAATCAATATTCAGTACTTCGACTTTTGTCTTTTTCCTCTAATTTGTTTTTATTAAAAACTGTCATACCTACTATATTTTCCAAGAGGTATATCTCCAGACTGATGCGCACCCAATCTTACTACACAATATCTCTTAGGGCGAGATTCACACATTTACTTTGACTAAACATTCAATAGGTACTAAAAAATAAGCATTGAAAGTTAGAATCAGAGTGTTAGCTCGGTCTGTGAATTTCACTTTCACTGGAATTGTCCCTCGAGGGTTTAGGCAATATTATTATTTATGGCCATAGAGCAACTCGGCCCACCGGTCGCGGGGGACCGTAGGAGAGTAGCCATAGCCTTTATTACCAATCCAAAACAGTCTGTCATTTTTACGGGAGGAAATACATGTGACACACACTCACACTACTAAAATCGTTTTATATTATTTCGCATTAACACATGCTTGTGAAATATATTTTATTAAAAGAAAAATTTGACTTCAGGCGAGACTCGAACTCGCGGCCTACTGGGAATCTAGTCCAGCCGCTCTTCCAATTGAGCTACTGAAGTCCTGCCCGATTTGTCAAATCTTTCCTTCACATTTATTGCATTGCTTTGTGGTAGCAGCAGCGCCATCTATTGCCAACTATGCTAGTTAGGCAACCGATATAATAGACTTTGCAGTTTATTGAATATCGTAAAGAAGTCGCTTTTACCCTTAATAATTGTTTTATATTATTTCGCATTAACACATGCTTGTGAAATATATTTTATTTAAAGAAAAATTTGACTTCAGGCGAGACTGTCACAAGATAATTTTCTCCCTGTAATTCTGGGTCAAAATATCTTGACCATCGGTCAAAGCGTCTGCGCTGCACTGAAACATCAATTTCGTGTGGGAATCAGGCTGTTTTTAAGTAACCATCGATTTGAACAAAGTCCTTATTAGCCAAAATTTAATCCGCAAATTGCTTCCGCCCAATAAAAAAAATCGTCCGAATAAAATTATACCAACTAATGACATGGCATTTTCTTTCTTAGTGTGTATCCCAATGACGAAGTATTTTCTGATAAGGACAAAAACCCGAATAACAAAGGAAGGCACAGTTTAACGAACCCTTGAGATCGAGTCGTAATTATAAAACAAGTACATATTTCAGAGTACGTTCGTACTTACTTGGTAACATAAAGTCACATAAGTAAATCATAAATATAATATTATTATAGTGATTTTGTATCGCCATGAGAAAGATAAAGTAATGAAAAAAGGAGTTTAATAGAAATATTCAGTCACGAGAACTGCGTAAGCGTCACCGCATTAGCAGCAATTACTAGCAATCATAGAATTCATAGATGCAAAAGATCTGCATTTCGACCCTCGGCTTTTGTGTAGCTGTCTCTAGGCTGCAGTATTCACATACCATCAATGTGAATTGCACGGGCGTTTGTTACTATAGTATATAAATTAAAAAAATAGGTAATTAGGTACAAACATTTAACTTTGCATCAAAAACTACGCAGGAGTTTATTTACATGCTCATTTTTCTCTCATCTGAATATCGCGTTTCATAGCGTTACACTACAAAATGATCTGAAATATAAAGAAAGAAAGAAGAAAGAAAAGAAAGAAATTCAGTTTTTATTCTGAAACCGTGTTATTATTTTTCGAGAATACGCGTCTAAGGAATTACGCAGACATTTTAGACGTATTTCAATAAACCGATATAGTATCCCTATTATTTATTATCACCATAAAGGAACGTGGTCGCATCGCAAGACTGCGCACGTGATGTAGATTGCCATTAATTGATTAGACGTGCACGCTTCACTCTCCTACCGCTAAACATTCAAATAAATACACAGTGAAATATGATAGGTATTATTTCACAATGCTTTCACCTAATTCTTGTGGACTAGAAACTCTTACGATGTAATTAAGGATCTAGTTAACGAACAGAACAGTATAACTGGAAAAAGCCCCTCTAACTTTGAAGAGGTAAATCCAGGTCTGAATCGGAGATATTTGAAAGTCATTCCATAAAGGACCTTCCGTTTAAAAGTTACCTTTCGTTTTATGTTCGGAATACTGTTTCTTATTTATTTATTTATTTTATAGACCATCACAGGCACCAATTCAAATAATGCAAAACAATGATTATGATTATTTAAACTGCTACCCCAATTTATTACTAGTAGGTATGACGATTGTTAGAAATGAATTGAGAATGGTTCCACAGAGTTTATTTTTATTTGGGCAGATTGTCAGTAGCACTCTCTTGTGAATCGTCCAAATGGATTCAATGAATGTCAATAAGCTCGTGTCCTTTCCATAATAATGTCGAATCATTATTTATTGTCAATATGTACCTACATACCGGAAACTAGCTAACGACGTGAAGTTTTACATCATATTCTCATCTTCATCATTCTTAACATATATAAATTACGTGTCACAGTGTTTGTCTGCGATGGACTCCTAAACTACTTAACCGTTTTTTTTTTTGTAATGTAATGAAAATGGCACACAAGTATGCAGTTCACATTGATGTTAAGTTATCACTGCAGCCTATAGACACCCACACAAAGACCAGAGATCAAAATGCAGATGCTTTGCCACTCCTGAGGGCTAAGGTATTATGCGACTGTGCCGGGAATTACAGGGCCGTACATTACCACCTGACCGGAACACGATAGTGTTGACCACTTCCATTTAGTGGCAAGTATATTAGGTAATGCGGCGGTGCCTACGCCCGCGAGCTCCGTCACTAGAACTCTACCACCAGTCAAAGATTTTAACCAAACTAGCGCACCGTGTGCAGTTTGATTAAAATACCTTTGCAGATAGGATAGCGTACATCTCATTTTTTTACCGAGTTCAAAAAACGAGAAGGTTCTCAATTCGGCCGGTATATATATATATATATATATATATATTTTATGTATGTACGCGAATTTTGCCGAGATTTCTGGACCGATTTACGTAATTCTTGTTTTGTTTGATGCGGAATAGTTTCGAATTGGTCCTATAAAAATTTGATTCAGATAGGCATCCAGTTTTTATTTTATGAACATTTTTTTACTTACTTTCACCTCAGACTAAAGGAATAATAAGAATAGACGGCGAGTTGTCATACAGTGCGTTAATCTACTGACCACAGATCACTATACTAGCTACTGACGTCCTAGATAGTCCTAATGCGCATGACAACAAGATGACAACAAGTGACAATGACACATTTACTCATCGACGACACAACACACCCCATTCGTTGTAGCACCGCAGTTCCAGGGCACTCCGCTCGCCGTTGGTAAGAGTATCGGTATCCTGGGCATTGACATATCTAACGAAGTGCAATTTGGGAGTCACATTGAGTGTAAGACCAAGTTGGCATCCAAAAAACTAGGGGTGCTTAACAAAGCGAGGCAGTATTTCACATCGGGGCAGCTATTACAGCTTTATAAGGCCCAAGTGCGGCCCCATCTGGAATACTGCTCTCATTTGTGGGGGAGCCCCCAAATATCAACTTGGTCCACTCGACTCCCTACAAAGACGCGCCGTTCGTATTGTTAACGACACAGGACTTACTGACAGGCTCGAACATCTGAGCCTGCGCAGACGTTGGGAGTCTATGCGTTTTATACCGTCTCTACAATGGCGAGTGCTCTCTCGAACTGTTTGACATGGTGCCACCGTCTCTTTTCCTACACCGCACTACCCGCCGAAGAGAGAAGTTTCACACTCACCGACTGGACACTTGGCAATGTTCAACGGTGCGGTTTTTGCCCAGAACGTGTAAATTGTGGAATGAACTTCCCTCTGAGGTGTTCCCTCGGTGGTCAAATATGGGGTTCTTCAAAAATGGCGTCAAAAGAGTCCTTCAGGGCTGGCAGCGCGTTGGCGACTCCCCTGGTGTTGCAAATGTTCATAGGCGACGGTGACCACTTTCCATCAGGTGGCCCGTCTGCTTGTCTGTCAACCCTTTGACATAAAAAAAACACAGCTTATTTACTCCTTCGTGGATAATTTTTTTCATTGATTTCGTATAGTCGTGTAATAATTTTGTATCGATACACCTAAACAATTTGAATTAGGTATCTAATTGCCACGAAGCTAAAAGAGTCAGATTTTACAAATTTAACAGATGTGAACATTCATCTTATTGACAATGCAGCAATAAACTAAAAAGTATTAAATAAATATAACTACGTTAAGAAAAACCGACTTCAAAACTGAAAAGTAAAAAATAATAAAGATTTAATTGTAATTATGTACTACCTATTATTTTTATGTGCTATTGACTTATAGGTTTGAAGTCGGTGCCAAGCCAAAATCACTTAAGTAGGCATTTCATTGTATTAAAACGTAACTTCACGCCTGTAATCCCCGAAGGGGTAGGCAGAGGTAAATGCATGAATTCAAGCATACATGCAAACACCTACGATTCGCCGGTTACGTTTTGTTCAGTGTATTAATTTGCTCGTATTCATATTTAAGTGATCAAAATATAATTGTTTGTTTAAGGCTTGGCACCGACTTCAAACCTATAAGTCAATAGCACATATAAATAATAGGTAGTACATAATTACAATTAAATCTTTATTATTTTTTACTTTTCAGTTTTGAAGTCGGTTTTTCTTAACGTAGTTATATTTTGTAGTTGCATTATTATGTAAATGCCTAAATTGCACCCGTGCGAAGCCGGTGCAGGCCGCTAATGTTTTTATATTTACTGTGTAAACATAAGATTTGTTTTTGTCAAAAAAGAATAAATCGTTAAGAAAAGGCGTATTGGTTTATTTTAAAGTAAGAATTAATAAAATAATTTGCTTGCTTAATGGACAATATTTTTGAGAATCACGTTATCGATCAGGAATGTTTGATAAATATGGGACAGCGACAAGTTCCAATCAATTTCTGCACAGTAAAGGGATCGTGTAAAGAGCTAGCACAGGCAATAGAATTCTAGAGATAGAATATTTTATTATATTCTCAAGACTAATAGGACTGTTGATTTATTGTTGATGGTACCTACATGAATTTTATAAGCCATGTGAATTCAAACGCATTTCTATGCTATACCTAGTAGGGCGTCTGTCTAACAATACATTTGAATTCGGGTAAAGTTGTCCAAATACAACACTATGCTATACTTATCTACCATTTACTTACGTCAAATAATTATATTTTTATAATAATTGAGTACGGAAATTTAACGTTTTTAATGACGATTTTACTGGTGCTAGAGGTCCAGTGATGGAGCTGACGGGCATAGAGACCATCGCTTTGTCATAATAATAGGTTGGGGAAAAAGTCTTTCCGCATTATAGTATGTATGAACTTGTAATAAAATCTCTTTGGCTGTAGTATTTGTATCTGGCTGGTTTTGGTATCAATGAAAGTTAAAATTTTAAAGACCATAATTCCAAGTTCAAATTAGGCAAATGTGTGATTTTCATTTGTTTATCAAGATGAGTGAATCTAATGAAGAAATTCGATACATTTAAAAATATTACTACAAAAAAGCAACGCAAGTCGCGAAAAAAAAATTCGATGTTTATGGACCTAGTGCAGTGTCTGTGAGAGTAGCACAAATTTGGTTTATGCGTTTTCAATCCGGAAATTTTGATGTCAAAGATGCACCTCGCTCTGGTCGCCCTATTACGGATAAAATGGATGCCATTTTTGAAAAAGTGGAGCAAGATCGACATATCAGTAGTTACGACGTAGCTGAAGAACTGAGAATTGATCACAAAACAGTTTTGGCGCATTTGAAAAAAGACCCAGCTTTTTTCAAATGCGAAAAAAAGTTCGAAATTTGGGTACCTCACGAGTTCACTGAAAGAAACCTAATGAACCGTGTACTCATTTGTGATTCTTTATTACGACGTAATGAAACCGAATCATTTTTGAAGAAGCTGATAACTGGTGATGAAAAGTGGATCACATACGACAAGAACGTGCGAAAAAGGTCGTGGTCAAAGGCCGGTCAGGCTTCACAGACTGTGGCGAAAACCACCACACACACAACATCGCAATAAGGTGATGTTGTGTGTGTGGTGGGATTGGAAGGGCATTATTCATTATGAGCTATTACCACCAGGCAGGACTATCGATTCTGAACTCTACTGCGAACAACTGATGAGATTAAAGCAAGAAGTTGAGAGAAAGCGGCCGGAATTGATCAACGGAAGGGGTGTGGTGTTTCATCATGATAACGCTAGACATCTATAGCCACTCAGCAAAAATTAAGAGAGTTTGGCTGGGAGGTGTTAATGCATCCGCCGTATAGTCCTGACCTTGCACCTTCAGATTGCCACCTGTTTCGGTCTCTTCGGAATTCTTTATGCAATGTTAGGTTAACATCACGAGAGGACTGCCAAATCCACTTGTCGCGGTATTTTGATGAGAAGTCCGAAAATTTAGTTAAATTTAAATAAACTATATTAAATAATGTTTTGAATTATCTTAAAAAATGCGAAAAAACTTTTTCCCCAACCAATATTTTTAATTTTCGCAATCACTTTGAGAGAATTTAGAAATTAAAGTATTTTAAAAAAAAATCGTCTTCGTCAGGGATCGGGGGGCAGGGATATTTTTAAATCACATGTTCACTCTTCATTAAATTATAGGTACTACATTACTATCGTGTTGGACGTAAAACGTAATCACGTTTACATTAGTACCTGAAGTACATTCAACACGATCGATATGGAATCGTGGAATGTATAACACGAATTGCAATAGACACGTAAATAAATAACGTACTCACCATATTGTAAAACACAAAAAGGAAACACTACTAAGGATCGAAGATACTGAATTACAGCACACCACTACAGTCGCAAATCTAACCATCAATGATAACCATTATCGTCACCTATTTACAATAATTCGATAAATTCAATATCCTAATCGTGTTTCAATAACTGATAATTACGATTACCTATTGACCGTTAAAAATTATTTTCAAAGTCAAATAAATGATAAATAATGTCAATTTGTAAATAATGTGGTCAAAGGGACCAGCCTGCTCTGTCCTAAAGCAAACCTACAACTAACAGTCGAGCAAAGATCATTAAGATTATGATACTTGCATTTAAAAGATAGCATAATTACCAATGGCGTTAAGTGAAACAAATTTACAGCCTGGTAAGGCAAGTATTGACGTAGTTGTGTTGATGATTGAATTATTAATGGATAACAAAGATGCAGGTTTTGCTGTTGATAGATTGCTGATGCCTCAAGACAACTGACATGAGGACTTCGTGATTATAAGCAAAACGGTTAGTCCTGTGGTCTCAGGTTCTATCGTCGTGTCGAAAAGTAAGCGACATGATTTGTTTGACATGTTTTTCACTCTGAAGTTTGAATATCTTAGCTCAATCACATGTGAATAAAAAAACATAGTGACGAATCGTGGGTGTATGCATTTATATTTATGATTCCTTGTAGAACCCGTTGGGAAAGCATAGACGTAAAATTATGTTATTATTAGTTTTCGGTAAAGTCGCGGATCGCGGGTACAACCACCAGGGATAATTTAGTCACTTTATTTTATTCAGTAATAACATTCGGTTCAGATTATTATTATTATAATGCCCATGTTCATATTAATAATAATATTAAAGGAGAATTAATAATTAAATCATATTAATAATTCGCGTTCGTAATGAAGATGTAAGAAAGAGGCTTTGTGTGAATGATAGTATCGTTGTAAAAATGAAAAAAGGCAAGTTCCGATGGTTCGGGCATATAGAAAGAATGTCGAATGAGCGAATGACTAAACAGTTGCAGAAGCCCAAGAAGACCGAGACTGACCTACCATGACCAAATAGACCAAGTTCTGTCTGATGGTGCGGTTAAAAGTCTTAGGAATCGGCGTGCATGTATGAACAAAATGATGAAGGCAGACGAGGCACGAGAGGTTTGTCAGGACCGGAATATCTCGCACTCTACACTCCCTGCCTATCCCGTTAGGGACCTGGTGTGAAGATACATACATCACCTAATATACTTGCCGCTAAATGGTAGTGTACAGCACTATCGTGTTCCGGTCAGGTGGTAATGTACGGCCTTGTAATTTCCGGTACAGAGGCATAACACCTAATGCCTCAGGAATGGCAGCGCATCTGCATTTTGACCTCTGGTCATTGTGTGGGTGTCTATAGGCTTCAGTCATCACTTAACATCAATGTGAACTGCATGCTTGTTTGCCAATTTTATAACATAAAAAAAGAGATAATGTTTCATACACATACAAATCTTGACGTAGAGACTAAAATCGTCGGCAAGATTTGAAACTAATTTTATCAATATCTATCTATCTCTTTTACCATCTTAAAATATCCCCATCGCCGTATCGCATTCACAACTATTTACTTAAGTAATTTGGTTAAAAAGCATAATTTTCCTGACAATATCAAAATTCAAATAACGTTATCAACCTAATTCCGACCATATCCGCTAGCAACTGCACGCATCTCGGCAACTCCACTTTGGCCTTCTGCCCAATGTTGCACAATTGATTGCACATTTCTATTTGAGATAAAACGCTCATATGAAATGCATTTCGTCAAACCACTTACGATCAGGTATCTGTTCCTGGGTTTTGATATAGTAACATTTTATTGTAGGATCACTTGTTGTTGGGACATTTCCATGAATGGGTGATTATACAGACAGAACGTCCAATATATGTGTTCATTTCATAGTCCTATTGGTTCATAGCTTGTTGTATTTTTTCATGATAAAATGCGTCTGCTTGTTGACAAACAAGCAGACGAGCCACCTGATGGAAAGTGGTCACCTTCGCCTATCAGCCAATGATGTTATTGCTATCACCATTTGCAACACCAAGGAAGTTGCCAACGCGCTGCCAGCCTAAGGGACTCTTTTAACGCCATGTTTAATAGTAACGCATCAGGTTAAGACATAGAGGATACCTGTTGAATATCCTCAACAAAGTGCTATAGGTCCACAGCCGTAGGGCAGTCACATTTTTCAAAAACCGTTATAAGTTTGCTTCACTCACAAATCGTAGACATTTTGAATGGTGATTATAATAAACACTAAACTTTAAGGTCCTTAGGTACATTTAAATCGATATATGTACTTAAAAGACGATACGGAAAAATGGAGTAGGTAAAAAGTTCAAACACCGATTTCGATCTGACCCGGGTTAATTAATTATTTCAATCAATTTAAGCTAAAAACTGAGAGCGCCTGATTTTTAACCCCCTGGCAGCATTTTTCTGTTTACGTAACACAAGTGGCAAACAAGCGCATGCTTGTTCGACACACCGAGTAAACAATTTAACATTTAGGTATGGTAAGTGAATAAATACTGCAGCCCTTAAACATCTACGTAAAAATAAAAAGAGGTTCCAAAGCAGACGCATTACCACTTTACCACTTCTGAGACATAAATACAATGTAGTAGTCAAGTTAATCCGCAACCCAGCAATTCGTTTCTTCAACTAGATAATACGAGTATGTATAAGTTTTTCGGCTATCGGTTGACTTGTTCCCTTCAATCCCTTCAAACCCGGGCGGGATCCCGTTCAATTTACAGCCCGGATTAATCCCGCAGCAACATGCGGAGTCCCGGTATTTCGAGATTCCGGTATCCCGGTATTGCATTCCTTAGCCCAAACCCTCGAACTCTGATACTGAAACACTCTCAGCAGAAACGAAAAGTAGGTAGAAAATGTGACCGCAGATAGGTCAGGTTATGTCGTACTATTATGGATCCGTACAACATATCGTGTCATACCCGTTCGTATTATGTGTTGTGTAACCGCGCAAATTTATAAAAAACATACATAATTATGGACCATTAGCTACTTTACACATATTTATAGACCATCTAATGTAGCAAACTAGGTCACAGACTTTAATTAACAATCCTCTGCTAATTGTGCGATTAAGTTTAAAGAGAGCACTCATAAAGAAAGGTTTCGTCATTAGCCAATTAGCGAGTAGTTTTTATCTGTTAGTCAAGTGTTTGCTTACCGCCAAGCAAACAATGCGACATTGTAAATAAAATGATTTAATCTCCAGCAATACCTAACCTAACAACCGTGTATCCAATGTGAGTAAACAACGTTAATATAATCCGTGCATATTATTATAACCGCAACTTAGCGAGTATAATTCTGCCTGTCAATGTACGTTATAGGTAGAATGTTGTTGTTTGGTATGAATTACACTACGTTGTTTTTCGAATACAAACTTTGTTCAAAACACGGCTAACTCCGACAATAATCTATCATTATCATTTCAGCTGAAAGATGTCCACAGTTGTAGAAAAACGCCCCCAAAGATTGCAACTTTCAGCGTCGGTCCACCTCGTGGGAGGCCTTCCTACGCTTCGTTTTCGTGCACCGGTACGTGGTCGCTGAGAACTCTTCTGCTACAACCGGAGTTGGTTCTTCGAGCTACCTAATCTACTAGGTGCTATGGACAATACAGCGCTAAATACTACCATATTTAGTTTGCGACACAGATCACGCAGAACCATAACAGCTTAGGCCTCAGATAAGAGGCAACACATCTAAATAGGGAATAATATCAATTTACAAGCTACAGTATTCTTAACATCAATGTGAACTGTATGTTTGTTTGTCAATTTCATGGCATAAAGATAATCGAGGCATAGACAGGAAGAGCTAACTTACTTCTTTCAATCTACTAAACAATATTAATAATATATATTCTAACCATATTGGTTCGCGCCGTGTTCTGTTTCCATCACACGAGAAGCCACGGCTGCTTTTTCCCACGTGAAAAGATCAAGCTTCAAATTTCAACTCGGAGATATAATTTTTCATTAGAGATAGCTATTCGAATAAAAGCTTTTACAAAAGCGTCTTTTATTATAGCAGGCAGACAACCGTTATCTCGAATGCGAATATTCTCTCTACAACTGACAAATGAAAACATTGCGCCGAGCTGTACTACTGCACAAAATAGCTTTAAAATAGTCCGCAACTTTTATGTATGGAATACGAGATTACTCTAAAGATACTCCATAAATACATGTAGGTTTAGAACGGTTAATGTCGAAAGGAAGGAAATAATAAAGCTGATAAGATTATTATTATAATTTTTTTACTACTGCCCAAGTGCTCGAGACGTAGGAGAGAGAGAGTAGGAGTTAATAGGCTGCCTCTTGACTTGCAATTAGAGTAAGACAGCCAAGTGAAAGGCTCCTAAGACTAGAATCCCTCTTAAACTCTCAAGTATCTATGGTCCAAGAACTATTGTAGAGGCATAACAACTTAGGCCTCAGGATAGGCTGCCTCTTGACCTGCAATTAGAGTAAGACAACCAAGTGAAAGGATCCTTTGACTAGAATCCCTCTTAAACTCTAAAGTATCTATGGCCCAAGAACTATTGTAGAGGTATAATAACTTAGGCCTCAGGAGTGGCAACGCATCTGCATTTTGACCTTCGGTTTTTGTGTAGATCGATTGTGGAATGCTTGTTGGCCACCATCATTAGGATAATACATTATGCAAAATCGTATCACTTCGGTACATACGAATAGGTACTCTTTGTCGACGTTTTTCTATCAGTCACCCATAAAAATAGCCACATTACAACCGCTTACATCCTATTGGAAAAATCCTTTGTCCTCCAGCCAATGGCACGCACACGCCATAGGTGAAGTTTTAATAATTTAACCATGGGTATCGAGCGTGACTCATGGGAGGGAATGTGAAGGTTGAATCGTGCAATTATAACCTTTATAATGGTGTATCCTAGAGTATAAATTTCCATTTCAAGTGAAAAACTTTATCAGTCCTTGTTAAATATCTCCGGAAGCCTTGTGCGGAAGGTCTTTGTCAAGAACACTTAGATATGATGTTTCTTCGTACACTGGTTTGATGTTAGTTAACAAAGATAGCTAGTTACTATTGAACTCCATAACACGCTATCAGCGAACTTAATAAATATTATATTATACCTCTCAAATTCCTGCACGTATAAAAAAAAGGAAATTATTTAAATGTTAATTATAAAGTCTTAAAAATCTTCTAAATGTCGTGCGTTACGTGTACGCTAGGTAATTATTATTTCAATAAGTTTTAGGGACATTTTTTAACCATTAATTACTAACTGAATGCGACAAAAGTACTTATTCTACATGCCATTAGAATATTGCAGCAAAATAAATGCATTTCAAATCCTTACCGTCTTTATTATTTTTATTACAAACGATCCATTTAATTAATCAGTCACGCAATCGAAGCTCGATCAAATGTATAAACCTTAATACAAGAATATTTGCGCAGAAATACCTACATATTGTTGCATAAAACAGATTGTAAAGATTTTATTGCCTTTTTAAAATAGAGCATCAATATGCTGATTCGTTTCGTAAGAGTAACGTAGAAACTCCCACGGCCGACAGTTCTTCGAGCTATGTGCCCTGCCCACTGCCACTTGAGTCTCACTATTCGGAGATCCATGTCGGTAACTGTGGTTCTCATGCGGATCATCTCATCCTCATTTCTGATTCGGTCTTGCAGAGAAACTCCAAGGATAGCTCTCTCCATTGCTCTGTGTGACCTTGAGCCTTCTTATGAGGCCCATAGTAAGCGACCACGTTTCTGTCCCATATGTCATCTCTGGCAACACACATTGGTCAAAAACCTTTTGCTTGAGACACTGCGGTAAGACGGACGAGAAGATTTATCGTAGCTTCCCGAACGCTGCCCAACCGAATTGGATTCGGCGGGGAATTAAAACTAAAGTAGCTAATATAAATTACAGGATCGCGAAACTCAAATAGCAGGTGCACATACCTCGAAGAATCTACGGCCGTTGCGGCAAAAAGATTCCAGAATGGCGACAGAGTTTTGGAAGACAAAGCATGGGCAGGCTCCCTATAAGGTGGCCCGACGACCGACCTAATGAAGGTCGCGAGCAATTGCTGGATGTGGGCGATTTAAGAACTTTTGTTGTGGTTCCCCAAAGCAATCTTTGGGGCAAAGCTTTTGTCCAGTGGTCGTCGTCTTTCGGCTAAAATGGTGATGCAGGTTGGAGCGCATAAAATTAGAGATTTTCCGTGACATTTTTATAGAACAAGCAATACAGTGCTCATCAAGAGATATTGCACATCGAGCCTATGAAAGTGACAATCGGCTAGTTTCGACTTCGTGGAGCGTTTTCTCTGCTGCACACTGTCTACGTAAGCATCCGTAATCCAGTATTGGTCAAAACTTGATCAAAATGGTGGACAAACGTCATCTTGGTAAGGTGCGAAAAAGATAACGCTCTACAGACCCGAAATAAGGCGAAGTCTCCTTTCTGAGATCGATGTGCATTATTTCTTGTTGGATACTGTAATCTTGCTTGAAAATACTAAGTAGTAGTAGTACTTATATACCGACCACTGTCCCCACCTGCCCTATCCTGATATGTTACAAAGAAAAATATCGTATCATATTATTTTAAGGCTAATACCATAAATCACTATGTTACACCTGAGCTAAGTAAACGTGATGCAAATGTACAAACAAGCAAGTGTGTTTATCTACCTTGATATTAATTTATCACTAGCGGTGTGTTGATAAAACTTGCTGAATCTGTGTTTAACAGGATTTTGATAGCAGATTTAAATTAAAAAAAAAAACATCTAAGTGTGAGTCAAACCCGGGTGCTGAGGGTTCAGTGCAATAGAGGGATTCTCTATGTTACCTTAAGTATATTTATCGAGATATCACGGTCTTTGTCAAAGAAGTAGGGTGCGTCCCCACAATAAAAAGAATGCTGCCCGTGCGAAACTGGGGCGGGTCGCTAGTGTATTAATAAAAATATACAATTACTTCTAATTATTATTCATATTTCCTTTTTACACAAAACGATAGCTTGCACATACGGTACGTTCGTTTTGGTTTGTTGTAACTGATAATTATAAATACTATCTGCACACGTGTGTTATTCAGTGACATTAGATTACATTTTTAATAACACCGAATTTTATACTACGGCAGTTGACGTGATAGTACCTATTTTAAATCATAGTCTCAGTATTTTTCTAGGTTAGGCAACAATGGTGATGATGATGAATGATGAATATATGTAGATAACATATAATCATCATCATCATCATATCAGCCGAAAGATGTCCATAACTGGACCATAGCCTTCCCATTGGGTGGATATGCCATATTCGTTACGCTTGGCAAGTAACAATGGTGATGATGATGATCATCATATCAGCTGAAAGATATCCATACCTGGACTATAGCGCAGACCATAGCCTTCCCATTGGGCGGATATGCCATAATCGTTACGCTTGGCAAGTGGATTGGCGATCGCAGTGGCGGTAGTTTAATCGCAGGACGCTTTTTTATGAAATGGAAGTGGCAAACAAGCATGCAGTTCACATTGATGTTAAGTGATGGAAAGACCAAGGTCAAAATGCAGATGCGTTACCACTCCTGAGGCCTAAGGTGTTATGCCTCTGTGCCGGAAATTACAAGGCCGTACATTACCATCTGACCGGAACACGATAGTGCTGAACACTACCATTTAGCGGCAAGTATATTTAATAGGTAATGCGGTGGTGTCTACGCCCGCGAACTCCGTCACTGGAGCTCTACCACCAGTAGAACGCTACCGTCCCTCTTACGTTATTGCACTTACGTACTACCGCCCCATTGGAATAGTTTCAGCGCCATTTTCTTCTCTATCGGTAGAAGAAAATTCTTCCGCTAGTGGGTGGTGGGGTCGTCACGTCCCGACGCCATTCAGTCACATAATTCGCCAACCTTAATTTGATAATTTGCATAACCAAAAAATATGTAATAATACTACGTATAGAATGGACACTTCGACGTCCCGCCCGATTTCCCCGCCTCACCTAACCTCCTCCCCTCTTATGGGCGACGTTTGGTATTGTCTACGTGCTACGCACACAGGTACACGTGAAAATACACGTCATTGATTGATGTCTGTGTAATAGAGACCAAATTAAGCGTTTATATGGAATTTTGGTAGAGGTAAACGGTGGTAACGTAACTGTATTTGGTGAAGACGTAGGCTCACAATAATTATTCAGATAAAAAAAGATAAAAGTGCTATTGGTTGCTATGGATAGTGGACACACTATCCATAGCAACATTTGCACCAATAAAAATATACAGCACACCTTTTCATTGTTAGCGATGACAGACTGAGCATACAAATGAGTCGTGCTATGATGACTGGACCCCGTTTATTGATAAATTGGTGACCGCGAAACAATTTACTACAATTACCGGCACGCACATTCCACTATTTAATTAAACCGAATATAATGGATGTGTAGATCGTGTTCAGCTGTTTTTGGGTATTTCATGTAAGTATACATGTATACCTACCTAACTAAGATGCAGGCAGTGGCGGACAAAGGTCATCAGGGCCCAGGGCGTCATTTGGAGGCATGACAACAAAGCTGGTACTGGTAATAAGCAGTATATGTATAGGAATTATTTCAATAATATAATCTGACAATGTAATCTATACTTATAATAAACTAGCTGTTGCCCGCGGCTTCGCCCGCGTGGATGTCGTTTTATAATCCTGAATTTTCTTGCTATAAACCTCACGGAGCCCGAGACCTTTCCAACGAATGCAAGACCGTGGAAATCGGTTCGTGCGTTCTGGAGTTATAGCGTCAGGAAGGAAAACCCGACTTATTTTTATATTATAAGATCTGTAGAAGTATAAATTCTGTACATTAAAAATATTGAAAAAATAAATACCAGGGGATGTTATTAGATCGATACCGAACACAAACATGTGATTAGAAAAAAAATTGTCTGTCTGTCTGTCTGTCTGTCTGTTTGTTCAAGTATCACATAAAACTACCGGTCCGATTACAATGAAACTTGGTATGAGTATACTTTAACCTTTGGCGCACAACACTGGGTACTTTTTATTCCGGAAAAATGACTGTTTGTCTGTGTGTTTGTGCACGCTAATTTCAGAAACGGCTAATTCGATTTGCGGTTTGCACTAATATATTGTGGTAAGTTTCACTTAACATTTAGTGTTTGTTTCATGTGAATCGGTTCAGAAATAAAAAAGTTATGGCAATTTAAAGAATCGAATCGAATATTTTTAAGCTTTTCTGTAACTTAGTTCTATCTTTTAGGGAGTTTCGTACCTAAAAGGTAAAAACGGACCCTACGGATAACTAATCCTCCGCTGTCTGTCCGTCCGTCCGTCTGTCTGTCACCAGGCTGTATCTCATAAATAGTGATAGCTAGAAAGCTAACATTTTCACAAATTATGTATTTCTGTTACCGCTATAAAGACAAAATTAATTACTAAAAATAAAAAAATGAAAATGTTAAGAAGTCCAAGGGGGCATCCAATAAAGGTGTTTTTTGTTCGATAATAACGGTAGCAAGTAGACGCTTAAAATTTTTACAGAATTGGTCTAATGTTGTATTGTAGCTACCATAATAAATCTATACATACATATACATACATACATACAAATAAATAAAATCGGAGTGTCTGTTTGTAATATTAAAATAACCGCTTTTTACTAAACGCATATGTATGTATACACGGTACATATACCAAAACAACATTTTTTACAATTTTTGTCTGTCTGTCTGTCTGTTTGGCGGGACTAATCTTGGGAACGGCTTGACCGATTTTGACGGGACTTTCACTGGCAGATAGCTGATGTGATAACTCAGCAGCAGTAACTAAGGCTACTTTTATCTCCATACATCGATACATACATACATACCTACATACAAATAAGTAGAATTGGAGTGTATCCGACTTTCACGGCACTTCCACGGGTAGGTAGCTGATGTGATATGGATTAACTTGAGCTACTTTTATCTCCATACAACCATACATACATACATAACTACATACAAATACATAGAATTTGAGTGTCTCCGATTTTGACGGGACTTTCACTGGCAGATAGCTGATGTAATAAGGAGTAACTTACGCTACTTTTATACTAGCTGCGCCCACGACTTCGTCCGGGTAGATACTGAACAATCATATTTTTTCTCACGTAGACGAAGTCGCGGGCACAGCTAGTATATCATAATATAGGTACCTATTTAATCAATGTTCGTTTGTAAACATGCAGCAAATTTTTGTAATGTGCATGCAGCTGTTAAACACATCAAATGTTATTAATTAGAGTAATTAACACTTGAACTAAACTGTGGTTACTATGTAAATAATTATAATATTATTTAAATATGTTTTGTAGGTATTATACATTTAACAGAAATATCTTTAACATACCTAAGTTCAATAGTTGAAATGAGACACTGATAAAGTTTTAATTAATTGCACAATGGCTGTCAAACCATTCCAATGGGCAGCGGATTAGTATACCTACTTAATACAATTACGCGGGATGGAGAGCAGCGTCCCGCGATAAAATTGCTGCCACTGCGATTGCCAATCCGCATATCAATCGTGGCGATTATGGCATATTCTCCCCTGTCAACACTATTGGGGGCATCTTTGGGGTAGGCTTTTATCAAACTAAAAAATAAAAATCAAAGTAGATGCATACTGCAAACAATAAACAATGACCGAATAGGTATATCAAATGTTGCGTGAGGGTTTGGTCAAGAGTCTTAGTAATCGGCATGCCTATAATAATAATAATAATAAAGACAACCCATTATACGTCCCACTGCTGGGCACGAGCCTCTCCCCTTTTTGGGGGGAAGCCTGGAACTTACTCCACCACGCTGCTCCAATGCGGGTTGGTGGAGATACGGGTTAGTGGAGATACGGGTTAGTGGACAATCCGTTGTCGGATGTTTTCAAACCGCCCATAAGGCCTTCGACAAGGTTTAACGACTGCTATCTATCGATAGCAACCGGGACCGACGGCTTTACGTGTCCTCCAAAGCACGGAAACGCGTATTTTAATTTGCCACTAGCGGTCACCCATCACACACCCCACCGCGCCGTATCGCTTAATCGAGTAGATCGCTAACGATCTACACCAGCCGCGGGGCCATGCGCACTTCGTAATCGGAAGAGAATGATGAATGTAGAAGAAACGTAGGAGGTGTGTAGGGACCAGCACCTCCACAATCTCTGCCTACTTCATATAGGACTTGGTGTGATGATACATAAACAATTATGTAAAAACCAGAAACCTACCTAACCAAATCTACTAAATGCTATTCAAGAAACAAGAAAAGTTTAATTTCTATTTGTTGTGATGGAGAAAGCGCTATATTTATGTAAGTAACTAAAGTACAATAGTTTTTATTTTATGTCATAAAGTGGCTAACAAGCCTCCAGTTTACATTGATAAGTGAATACTATAGGGAACAAGACAGTAAATGCAGTGGTGCCTACTCTTGAGCTCCATTGCTGGAGAAAGAAATTTTGCTAAATAGCAATTTTTAGCCGCATACAGAAAGGTCAGTTGCTCACCTAAATCTGAATTGGATAAATATTGCAGATTATGGTTAGTCATAGTCTACTCCTCATATATTTATTACTAAATGTCTTAATCTAATACTTGGTGCAGGATAGTCCTATTGAAACTGGAAACACCCAAAATGGTGGGGCAAAAATATCCAACTTTTTAATGTAAACACACAATAAGGTTACAAGTATCAAGTATCTCTCCCATTGTGTGTTTCGACCAGAACAGATTTACTTAAATTACGACATAATGGCTGTTTTTATAAAAATCATGGCAGATTTCATAAATCTTAATTCTGTTGAACACAACCATCATTGTTCTAACCTAAGACAATAAAGAAAGAGATGAGATGACACAACACATCAAACAATTTTAAACTCCTGGCATTCCACAACACAACACTTTATAACTAACACTGGATACTGGCAAAATTACCCATTCACCCGGCTAAAGGCCATTAAATACATCTTCAAAATTAAAATAGACTTATTTAATCTAAATTTTAATTTAATCCCGCAGGAGAAAAATATGACAATTGATTTCTTATTGTTCTCGGACCCGATCAGGTCCACTGTGGCTTCAAGGATTAACCAACCCCTCAGAAGGTCGGAAGAGTTTGACAAAGCTCAGTTTTTAAAAACTAGGTACAGAAGTACATTGCAGAGTCTTTCACTTTAGTGAGATTTTAAGTAATAGGTATCTACTTAATATTCTAATCTCTTTCACATTGTAGTGTAAGAAAGCAGTAATGTCCAGCAAATTAAAAGCTGTAAAAACAATAAGGTAAAGTGAAAACATAACAGCAGTTCAACATGATACATATTATTTAACCATCAAGACACAAGAGATCGCCGGCACTGTGCAAACAATTCAAATCTATTATCATATTTTCCTCGCAAGCTCATGGGTTAAATATTATCAGCTACACTCCAGTTTACAACCGGTTTCCTGGTAAATTTAAGTAGAATAAAAGCACACTGCCATGATGATTATGCATAAAACCAATTTTAAGTTCCACTATACCATGCCATACATAATCCGACATAAGCAGAGATAGTAAATTCCATAGGTGGAAGAAGGGCTGAGAGGATCATGTCCACCCCAGAATAAAAATTAAGGATGAAATTCATGCCATTATCTTTATACAACATATGATGTTGTACCGCCATGGAAAATAGCCTTATGCTGAATTCACCTAATAAGTTGATTTTGTATATGCCTTCAATTCTACAAATAATAATATAATTATTCCGCTGTTAACGCCACAGAAAATATTTAGTTACATGGCTATACTGAAACTAAATAATAAATAAATAAAAAACTAAAAAAACAAACATCATTTTCCATCAAGAACATGTAGTAACAATAAATTTATCAAGCGAAATGCCCTTAATAAATATTATAATGAATGACACAATGGAGTTGATACTATATTAAACAAAACAATATAGGATATAGGACAAAAACACAACCTTTGTGACAATGACAAAGTAACAATGCAAGTATCTACAATAAATATTTTTGTAGAATTTAATTCACTAAGGTTTTTCATGGATCAAGTTCATTATTAGATAACCTCAAATTTTTATGAGTGTGTATTTTAATAATATAATAGCTTTGGTTATGTTTAGAAAGTAATAAGAGATAATACTTACCCTGGAAAATGTTCTCAGACGATTTATCCGAGGATTTGAAGGAATATTGTTCAGGGAAACTTTAGACATATTCGTTGTTTTTACAAAGCAACTCGTCACTATTTTAGTACGTAGAAAAACACTGTAACTGTACCACTTCTGTCAATAACTGAATGTTTCAAAAAACGAAGAATAACTGTTTTAAAAATATAAACAACTGAAAACCAGCAGTTATTTAATTTACGATATTATTATTGACAGCACATAATAAAGTAATTGCACAACCCCATCATGTCAATCTTAGAACTCAAAATCACCACTACAACTTATAATTCCTCGTTGCTGTGTGTTCGTGAATGAGTAGTTAATTTAGTTAATTTAAATCATGATTATTAATTACGATTGAAAGATCTAACTATAACATTCGATTTGACAGATGGGCTCGCTGTTGCAGGTACCGATAGCCAGCAGAAACGTTTCGTTTCACACACACAAAAATAGCTAGTAAAAATAAACCAACACCTTGTCGTACCACTCCACGCGCCGTCAGTCCGACAACTGTCAAACCACGAATAAAACAGGCGCCAACTCCAAGTGCGTTTAGCGTAAGTAATGATGATTCATTTCTTTTCTTAACAAAAGCGCGAAATACAATATTTTGTATTCTTTGTTACTATTGTTAGAGGCTTTTAATAAAATGGTTTGCTTCTTTATTCATCCATACTGTCCTGATGGTTCATGGGTAAAGTCAACTGGGTAGGTACTGTAAGTAATTACCTACCTGCCTACGCGCTAAGCGCAAAACATAAATGCGTCTGTGAAGCTAGTTACAATTTGCCGCATCGGTAGGGTATAGAAAGGATACGCAAGGAGGAAAATGTGGCATTCAGCAGAACTACCCTCAGTTCGCTTTCATCAGGCCAACATTGAAATGAAACTAGCTTTCGTATTACTCGTCTCGTGGTCGTCTCGAGCTGAGACAGGCGAAAAGTGTACGCAGCCAACTTCCTACTTAAAAACCTAGTTATTGTTTGTTTACAAAAAACTTTAGGTAAGTACCTACATCTCCAGTACCTACATACGGAGGGTATACATAAGGGTATACAGAAGTCCTACTTAGGACTTCGGTAGCTCAGTTGGAAGAGCCGCTGGACTAGATTCCCAGTAGGCCGCGAGTTCGAGTCTCGCCTGAAGTCAAATTTTTCTTTCCATTTTTCTTTAAAAATATATTTCACAAGCATGTGTTAATGCGAAATAATATAAAACAATTAATAGATTACATTACCGTGCTTCTACTCTATCTTTCCATTTGGGAAAATACAGGTGTACGTATACAAGTAAATGTACCTATGCTCTTATGCTACATCGTATGACATATATCCACCATTCACGTACCTGTTTATCGCACGTAACCTACCAAAATTTAATTGTAATAGGTATAAGATGGTAAACCTGTTACCGTTTAACAGGCTCATTTCCAAAATAAGGCTTAGATACAGGCTGAATTGACCACCTTCGAAATTCTCGATTCAACAATCAATACCCAGCAATCAGTAGGTAGCATAATTGTCGCTCATGTTACCGACTATAAGCGGCAGAGGGAATAGTAAGTGAAGTAGTACTTAGGTACGCATTGCTTCTTTTTTCGAAATCCTTAAAAAACTTACAAGCACCTTGCTAAAGTTAACAATGTCATATTCATAAAGCGTTCGGATTACGAAGAAAGAACTCACCAGGGAAGTTTCCGTAGGGTTCACATGAATGCGGGGCTCTTCGTCATCATCTGGGGTACACTCGGCGCCAGAAATCTGACCCATGGTTAGAATGCGCGTGTTGACTTTGACGTAAACGCGGCGGTTGGCCGCATAAGCAGCCGCCCGCGCGTCCGACACGCGACAATCGTCGCGCCGTTATGCCGAACCCTCAGGCGCTAGGGGTGGCTTTCAACATCGATAAAATGACTGATATATCGTAAAGTATTTTACGATATATCAGTCATTTTTAATTTTATTGCTTGTGTAGCTGATATTAATGAAAAAAATGAGAAGTAGTGGTATTGGACGTTTAACTCATGCACTTAGTGTGTGTAGACTACAATGACTTAAGGATACAATATGTATGGATAATTACAAATCTGTACCATTCTCTAATTCACTTGAACCAGATATACCTAAAGGATTATTCCATTATTTCTGCTTGAACATACAAAAATCATATCAAAATCGGTCCAGCCGTTTAGGAGGAGTAAGTTTACTCGGACGCACACACAGAAGAATTTCATATATTTTCGATTAGGTCTCCTTTCTGTTTTGTAAAGTAATGGGGACAGAAGATCCGGCTATACTTTTAGCTTTACAGGAAGTCTATCTATAGCTGGGCGGTAGAAATCCTCTTCCATTATCCGTAATTTCAGTAATTTTGAAAATGTCCCGTTTTTAATAGCAAAAAGGCCCGTATCAATTAATACATCTCAGTCCTTAAGACGATCTTAAGATCAGGTTTTTTCATACTAAAACTAGCTGTCCCGGCTAACTTCGTATCGCCCTAGAAAATAAAAAAAATGACCAAAAATGTTATGAAAAATAGATGTTGGCCGATTCTCAGACTTCCCCAATATGCTCACAAAATTTCATGAGAATCTGTCCAGCCGTTTCGGAGGAGTATGGCAACGAAAACTGTGACACGAGAATTTTATATATTAGATAAATGGGATTTAATGCCGTGTTCTGGGATTGAGATGTGTCTATTAATATGGGTTTAATAGTCGATACGTTAGAATGCCCTCAAATTTGTAGCATACACAAGAACACATAGTAAAATGAGCAAGTTCGCATTAGTTTCACAAAAATAGTTTAGGTAGGCACTCCCTTAACAATCGGGCGTTTTTCCACTCGGAACAGCTCTAGCGCCCCACTCTGACCGGCCAATGAAGGCAAGCCAGAGGTGAAAGACCTGATGCTCTGTCCGGCCGTACCTCTGTGTGGCGGACGAGGCGGAGCCCAGTTCTCTCGGAGGAACTCGAGATGGTGGTAGGGGGTGGTGTCGCTACTCACCAACAGCTCGCCACAAGCTGCTCTGCCCCCATTATTATTATTATTATTAATGTAATGAAATAGGTACTTGAATAAAAGTTTTCTACGGAGTTCTTCTAAACTTTCGAGTACAATACATTTGGTCGACTATTACTCGCAAACATGTAAAGCCAAATTAAGTGTGATAGTTTTCCTTTTAATTTCGTTATATGTAGCTACTATTGCCGTAACGTTTGAATTTCTAACAACAACCGTTTAGTTGGTAGAGGGGGGGGGACACTTGAGTCTGTTAAAAATTGGCACTTTAAAGCTTTATAAGTCACGAACAGTTGACTTAATCGAAAAATGATGTTTGCACCCTAACATTTTTGAAAGACTTATATCCAACGATACTCCACACTATACAGAAAACGAAAATAAAAAAAAATCATAACTCTAAATATTTTTTTCTACATTTTTATTCTACCACTTTGTTGGCGTGATTAAGATGTATACTTGTGCCAAATTTCAAGTCTCTAGCCTCCCTACCTATCATACCGATTTTGCGCTAAACCGCGGACGGACAGTTACTACGGAACCCTAACAAGTTTTTGAGGTACAGAATAGTAGGTACCGAATATTAGATCATTCTAGTTCTGATTACAATTCACAGTCCATGTATAATGTGCCACTCAATATCTATGTAATTGGGGCAGATGTAGGTACTCGTACCTAACCTCGTTGTGTTACGTAGATTTAACAGGACTCATTTGAATTTCTATAATATCTTAGGTAGGTACTTGATTTTACTGCGATAGAATTTTAGTTTCTAGCAGATTGGTAGAAGAGATACCTATTAGCTTGACGGTATAACTAATAGGTAGGTATATTTTGTGGAAAAATAAATTTTAAACTTAAATAAGATGCCGATCCTATAAGTAAGAACACTAGGAAGCTACTACTGTTTTCTTGTCGAAGTGGCAATATAGTCGCATTTCGACCATTTGTAGAATATTCTGAGGCCTAATTTTTCACATTATGAATCACAATTTTCATTAGACAGCGATTTGACGCTCATTTGTCTTACTTTTATCAATGCACGCGACAAATAAAATAAATTAATTAATATCTTAGAGCAAGACAGCGGAACGATTCAATCGCGATCCTCCCATGGCGATAACGAATTTTGATAATTATACAAGGGGGATCAATTTTTAAACCCCAACACCCGTGTTCACTATAAATATATAATGCGATTGTGGATGGTTGCAGAGGCCCAGGAGGACCAAGACTGACCTACCATGACCAATTAGGTCGAGTTCTGTCTGATGGTGTGGTCAAAAGTTTTAGGAATCGGCTTGCATGTATGAAGAGAAAGATGAAGGTAGATGAGGCACGGGAGGTGTGTCAGGACCGTGATATCTGACGCTCCACGCTCTCTGCCTACCCCGTTAGGGACCTGGCGTGAAGATACATACTCCCGTGTTCTCGAAATTGGTTAGCGCCTACACTAGTTTACTAGCTAGTACACATACCTATCTATTGCTCGTAATTTCGTCCAAGTGGACTTATTTACAAAAAAATCATTTTTTCTGAGCAAGACTGCCTCAACTAAGAATTGTAACACCTTATTTATTTTATTTGGTTTTGAGGCTCTGAGGTTTCAAACATTTTCGCAGACAATACCAGTCCACGCTATTCTTATTTCTATTGGCTCAAGCCCGAACTTTTCTCTACCTCATTCAGTTTGCCTGATTTTGTACTGGTGGTAGAGCTCCAGTGACGGAGCTCGCAGGCGTAGGCACCACCGCATTACCTAATATACTTGCCGTTAAATGGTAGTGTTCAGCACTATCGTGTTCTGGTCAGGTGGTAATGCACGACCCTGTAATTTCTGGCACAGAGGCATAACACCTTAGGCCTCCGGAGTGGTAACGCATCTGCATTTTGACCTTGGTCTTTTTGTGGGCTCATCACTATTAGTCACAGCTTTTCTCGTTGATCGCACTGGGAAAAGTGCCGCAGGTGTTGCTATCTTTTTCTTGAACTCTCTGTCAAAGGGTTAAAGCTGTTCTTGGAGATATCTACTATCCGCCCTTTGATTATATCGTGTATATAATCAAAGTATCCGCCCATCATTGATTATTTTTCTACACTGGATTCTGTTGTTATCTCCTTTGCCTCAGTTTATAAACATCTGATGGGTGATCTTAACTTCCTCGCAGATCCGCGAAGTCTTCTTTGATCTATTCTATAGAAGTATGCGGTGGTGCCTATGTCTGCTAGCTCCAACACTGGAGCTCTACCAACAGTAGATTGTGGAATTACTTCAAATTAGTTCAAATAGTATATGTTGAAGGCACCGAGAATCACCGACTCCGCTGTATGCTTACTTTAAAATTCGTTAACAGTTCGTTGGATCACTACAAACTTTTGGTGGATGTCAACAGAAGAAAATTGATAGATTCCGTGACAACTCTTAACGTTGTCGGATCTATAGTCCAGTGCACCGATACCATAAAAACCATCGAAGTCACAAGTTCATTCTATGACTTATTATCAGCGTATCATGACATCACAAAACCAATTTGCTAGAAAGATGCTCCCAAGCATAACGTCATGCATCATATTGAAACTACTGGCTCACCCGTATTTGCTCGCGCTCGCCCACTTCCTCCCGCCAAATATCTGCAAGTCAAGAAGGAATTCGAATACATGTATCAAATTGGCATTTGTAGACCTTCCAAGAGCTGTTGGTCTAGTCCGCTGCATGTTGTTACAAAGAAGAACGGTGATTTACGACCTTGTGGTGATCATCGCAGCTTGAACGCAATTACTAAACACGACAGATATCCCATACCACGAATTCATGATTTCACATATCTGCTTGCCGGAAAGAAAATATTTTCACGAATTGATTTACACCGCGCTTACCATTTTATACAAATTGCTCCTGAAGACATTGAGAAAACCGCCATAACAACACCTTTTGGACTTTTCGAGTTTCCACGAATGACATTCGGCTTACGGAACGCAGCACAAACCTTCCAGCGATTCATGAACCATGTTGTATTTCAAGGCCTAGATTTTCTATTCAATTTTGTCGACGATACCATAATATTCTCCGACTCAGAATCTGATCACAGAAAACACCTGGAAATAGTTTTCGATCGTCTAAACCAATACGGTGTCACGATCAACTTGGCGAAATGTGACCTGGGAAAATCAGAGATAGAATTTCTAGGATACCATGTATCTACAGAAGGCGTCCCTTGGATGACAAAGTGAAAGTTATACTAGAATATCCTAAACCCGAAACAGTGACTCAACTAAGACGATTTATAGGAATGATTAACTTCTACCGAAGTCACCTACCAAATGCCGCAAAATACCAAGCAATCGACATTCGATTAAATAAATAATTAAGGTTGTTAACTTGTAGTTAGACGTCGGGTCGTGACGACCCACCGCTTACTGCTGAATGTTAAATCTTAAAAATGTGTGTCTGTCTTTTATAACTGTCGCTTTTACGATTCATCGAACTTTCAAATCACAACAATGATTAATAATGTTTTATATATTATTTTTTCGAACTCACACATGCGATTGAATTAAGTTTTCACGATGTTAAATAATCGACGGAACGTTAGCGCATTTCATCGATAACAATCCTATCCACGCCTAGCCCACTCATCGGTCGATACAGCAAGCGCAGGTCCGCAATGCTCAGCTGGGACCTCTGACAGTTGGAAAGCTGACTTGTACAATAAACGCTCCATATTTGTATCATATCTCATAATACGATGGATTACATTGAAATATTGTAATTTATTTACCTGTTTAGTCAATACTGAGTTTATATTTAAAACACTCTACTAATGTGTGATATCAGTATTGACGAACGATTATTCGTTTGATTTCATTAAAACGATTTTAAAGTGGTGCTCACTTGCAGCTATGGTCGATCGACCACATTCACGTTTAAAGTGAGATATTAAACGTAACTTCACGCCTGTAATCCGCCAAAGGGTAAACAAAGGTAAATGCATGCATTCAAGCATACTTTCAAACATCCACGATGCGCCTGTTGATATGTCCGGGCACTTTACCAAACTCCGAAGTACTGGGAAACTTCCAGAAAATTGAAAAATCCCAATAGAACCAGCGATAAAGGATTTTACACCGTTATCTCTGATAGCCCCCGAAATTCGGACCCAGGACCCCAGCGTAGAAGCAATAGACGTAAATAATAAAGAAAAAAAAATTTTTTTAATGTTGTGTGCCGCAACCCCGCTTCCCGACGCAAGTGTAGAAAAAAAAAGTTTGTATGGGGCGACTTAAAAAAAGGAAACTTTTAAGAACAGTTACAAATTGAAACATTAAATTGTAAGAAGCTGGTTTCTGAGATCTGGAACCTAGACCTGTATTATACAGATCACCAGGTACTGTGATCTGTAACACAGGTACAGAGTGCCTAGTGCAAGATTTCCGATCGCGATTTTTGCGTAAGAGTAAATAAAATCTCGCACTAGGCACTCTGATCCCCGTGGTACTAAACGCTTAGTTATATCAGTATGTATGTTGCATTTAATAAGTATATTTGGAGGTAACTCCACAATACATGTTAGATAAAAAAAAATGTTGTTAAATTTAGATATATGAAAGAGACTATGAGTGAGTGTGTGTTTAAGAATGAATCTGAAAGAGAGTATGTGTGACTTTGTAATCAAGTTTTGAGTTTATTTTTGCATTTGTTGGAAGAGAGATTATACCTACAAGTTTAATATTCTATTGATTTTGTTATACAGGTTACAACCCTGAAAACAGAAGAATTGATGAGAAGAAGATGTTCTGTATGTACAACATCTGTTTAAAAAAATATTCCGTCGAATTGATAACCTCCTCCCTTTTTTCGAAGACGGTTAAAAATATTTTATGACTAGCGGCTCGCACCAGCTTTGCACGAGCGCAAAGGTGGTGCGAGCAACATGCATATCACTCAGTGAATATGCAGCTTTCTATTAGTGAAACTATTTTTGAAATCGGTCCACTTGTTTTGTGTGAAAATGTTACAAACGTACATACCAAAAACACAATCGTTTCCTCTTTATATTATTAAGTCTTGTATCGATACGCAGATATGCCCATACCAAGACGTCTTCCTTTTTTTAGGGTTCTGTAGTAAAAATAAGGGACCCGTATAGTTTCGCCATGTCCGTCTATCTGTCCGTCTGTCTGTCGGTCTGTCTGTCCGTCCGCGGTTTAGAGCAAAAACTATTGGTACTAGAGACTTGAAATTTGGCTCAAGTATACATTTTTTTTATTATTATTTTATTTTATAGTGTGTGATATCGTTGGATAGGTCCTTCAAAAATGTTAGGGATTTCCTAATATCATTTTTCGATTTAGTTAACTGTTCGTGACTTAAAAAGCTTTAAAGTGCCAATTTTCGTTAGAGTCAAGTGTCTCCCCTCCTCTACCAATTAAACGGTTGTTGTTATAAATTCAAACGTTAGGGCAATAGTAGCTACATATAACGAAATTAAAAGGAAAACTATCACACATAATTTGCGAGTAATAGTCGACCAAATGTAATACTCGAAATTTTTTAACATCACATTTTTTCATTACATTAATCAAACCTAAAAACTACGGAACCCTACACTGCGCGACACGCAGTTGACCGGTTTTTTATAATAGTTAATAGTACGCGCGGATACGAATAAGTTGTACGAAAAAGGTCCAAACTCTCTGCCTACCGCGTGAGGGACTTAGTGTGAAGATACATTTATAAAATAATATAAACACATGCATATGTACTTCTTTTTCTAAATAGAATAAACAATAGGCAACTTATTCACCAACGTTATAGACAAAGCAATTAATGAAATGAGTTCTTCAACTAACATCCTCGTATTTAATTTATTGACCATCATTGCTTTCATTTAAACCAACAGTTCCCAACAAGGGGGGCGTAGAAAGACGTCGAGAGAGGGACAGAATTTTTTTTCAACTACCTATGTCGAAGGTTCAGTTCATGCTTTCGTCCCTGTCAACCGGAAACCGTCGCTCTTTTTAACCGACTTCGAAAAAAGGAGGAGGTTCTCAATTCGTCCGGATCTTTTTTTTATGTATGTTACCCGATAATTCTTCCCTATAGTAACGGATTGAACGTTGAAATCAAATTAAAAAAAATAGAAAAGAAATTTCACTCAAAGTTAAATTTATTATTGTTAAATATTTTGTTTCAAGAAATGAACCTTGTATTTGTTGTTAGTAAAATTACCCAACTGAAAACTTAGTTATTATCTCGTCAGATCGTATGGCGTATAAGTACTAATATGACTTGCCGCATTGTGGCATGCCGCGGGATGCCACACACAGGAGCCGTTTCGCGCCATGCCGTGCCATGCCGTCCCTAGGCGCCGGCTCTCAGCTTGTTCGAGGTGTCACTTTAGTAGGTATCTTGGGGGTCAGAATTAATATCAATATGTTTTACTTAGCCTGGGTCTTCACAACAGAAAGTTTGAGAAACTCTGAACTAGACAGTTAAATTAGTGGAATGGAAATTAATCATTAGATACATTAATAAGTATTGATTTTTTGGTTATCGCTGTTCAGAATCATGTTGGTTTTGTTCTATCATCTCATAAGGAAACTAGTGATCGAACGACAATATAGTTTGTAGATTACTATGGATACTTCAACGTACAATACAGAAATGTCTACGCCAAAAGTAAAAAATGATATGGAAGTTAAAAAAATTACGCAGTGTACTTTGAATAAAATTTTGTACACAGGAAGCATTATGATGAAGATCGAAAATTGTTTTGGGATTTTTCGATTCCGTATTGAAAATGGAAAGCTTTTACCAACAGAAAGAAGAAAGAAAATTTTAGGCATCATTATCATGGTCATTTTAATCAGTCCATACTTGATTAACTTAAATTTTTCACTGTCAAATACTTTGACAGGTACAGCTAAAATAATGGATATAATAAGCGAAATACCATTCCTTATTAATATTCTTCAATACATGTCCCTGCATCTTATTATTAATATATCATCTTTGCGGTTCAGTGAAGCTAATATAAACATTATATCAACATTTGTAGAATTAGATACTGTATTGCGTATCAATACTAACGATAAATTTTACGAAAGTGCACGAAGGCAAATTATCTATTACCTCATATTTTTTTGTGTTTATCATACGTTTGTTATAATGTTGAGTTTATACCCGGATCCAATAAATAATATAACATCAGTTTTGGGCTCGCCTGCGTACATACAACGAAATTTAATAATATTAGTGTTTTGCGTGTTAATCAGGATGTTACATATGAGATTACAGTTAATCAATGATTACCTTGAAAAATTTATAAGAATAAGAGGTGGAAATGGTCAATTTATGTTCATAAATGGGGGTAAACCTGCTAGACTTGGGGTTGATTTTAATTTTATCGGTTCAGCGTCTGATAAAAACACAAAAATACACGTTCTAGCTATAGCGTACGATATCCTTGGAGAAACCTGTTGTTTGATTAACGATTTGTTTAATTTTCAAATTTTTATGATACTTGTTTCAACTTTTGTTTACACAATTATAACTATTTGGAGTTCATTGTATTACTTTCGAAATGATGACAGCCCTGATTCTTTAATTAAAATAATAATTTGGTGTAGTGCTGAGATTGTAGCAGTTGGTTTAATTTCCTATACATGTGAAGTATTACTTCTGAAACGTAACACTACAAAAATATTAGTAAATGAGCTAATTATGGATTATGAGCTGCCTAAAACTATGCGATTGCAGGCCAAATCTTTCATGGAATTAATTAGTGTATGGCCTTTACGCATATTTACATATGATATGTTCTCGGTAGATATTAAATTAATGCTTAAATTCATAAGTGTTGCTACAACATATTTGATTGTGGTTATCCAAGTATCACATTTCATTTAGGATTACGATAATATTGATTGTTTCTTCATCTTTATTTTGTATGCTTTTACAACACTCGCAAAATATATAATTACGTACTACAAATGTGTTGCGTTCTTACTTAATAAATTACCAAAAAAAAATGCACGTTGAAAACTGAGTGTTATTTATTCCCTCTCCTTATTTAAGACTAACTGTGCCCGCGACTTCGTTCGCGTGGAATAGTGACTTTAGGCAGTTTTTTTTTACATAGCTTTATTTAATTTTGGATCGTAAACAATTATGAATAGCTAAAAAAATCTGGTTAACATTAATAGTTCTCAGTACACCATATACTAACGCCACCAAAGCTACCAATGCCACCAACGCCACCAACGCTACCAACTCCACCAATGCCACCAACGCCGCTAACGCCACCAACGCTTCCAACGCCACTAATGCCACCATCACCACCACGCCAGCAACGCCACCAATGTCACCAACGATACTTGTCTGGATTGGAATTATGTTCTTTAAAATTTTAACTTTCAAAGATACCAAAACCAGCCAGATACAAATACAGCCAAAGAGATTTTATTACAAGTCCATACATACTATAATGCGAAAAGACTTTTTCCCCAACCTATTATTATGAGTAGAATTCTCTACGCAATCAACGTCATGTTAAAACTCAAACATTGTTTTGGAATTTTTAGATTCTGCATCAATTGCAATGAGTTGGCAATAGGTCACCTTTTAGGTGACCTATTGCCAACTCAAGGAAGAAAGAAATTGTTAGGACTCGTTATTATTTGCATTGTTATCTGTCCTCACATCATTTGTTTAAAATTTTCGTCGTCCAATACTTTAACTGGGACGCCTAAAATAATGGATACCATGGGCAAGCTTTTCGTTTTTCGTTTTCTGTCAATACTTTTCGATGCACATTTTATATGGTATACCGTCATTCAGATGCAGTGAAGGCAATATAAAAATGATATCAACATTTGTAAAACTTGATACTATACTACGTCTTAACATTAACGATGAATTTTATGAGAAATTGCGGAAGCAATATTATTGTTTTATTATTATTTTTTGTGTGTATTCTATGATTATGTTCATCATGAATGTAAATCTTGACAATATACGTGTTTTGCTCACGGCGGTTGTGTCTGCGTCCATCCATATGCATCGAAATTATGAAATTTTAGTGTTCTGCATTCTAATCAGGATGTTACACTTGAGATTGCAGCTGATCAATGATTAACTTGCAAAATTTATTATAATAAAAGATGGTGGTGGTCAATTGATGTTTATACACGGTGGAAAACCTGCGGGTATTGGTGTGGATTTTAACTTAATTGGTCCTGTCACAGACAAGAATACGAAGATACACGTTTTAACAATGGCATACGAAATCGTCGGTGAGACCTGCTGTATGATTAACAGGGTATTTAGCTTCCAAATTTTCATGAAACTCAACTTTCATTTATACAATTATAACTATTTGGTATTCATTATATTTTTTGAGAACTAACGGGGATTATAAATCTTTTACAATCATTTTAACTTGGGGCTGCTCAGAAGTAATAATATATCTCTCGGTATTGTTTGTTATAAATGTGAAATATTGCTTCACAAACGTAAAACAACAAAAATATTAGTAAATGAGCTAATTATGGATTATGAGCTGCCTAAAACTATGCGCATGCAAGCCAAGGCCTTCATGAAGTTAATTGATATGTGGCCCTTACGCATATTTTCATACGATATGTTCTCAATAGATATTAAATTTATGCTTAGATTCATAAGTGTTGCTACGACATATTTGGTTGTGGTAATCCAAGTATCACATTTCATTTAGGAGCGTGAATATTAAATTCATCACGATAATGTTTGCTGTGTGTGTTCTAAGGTTTTCGCGAGCTACAATCATTTTTATATAACTGTTTTTACTGATTTATCTCGCGTATGTTAAACTAAACTTAATTTTAAAATTACCCCAACGTTTCGGTCGGTTTTCAGCTTTCACGATCCCGATCAGACTAACGTCGGGTTGATCTTATAAATCGTTTTTAGTACGCGAGATAAATCCGTAAAAATAGTTTTATTTCAATTAATGTTTGCTGTGTTTTGTTCATACTTACCTACCATATTTTTAACTTTACACGCACAAAATATTTAATTACGTATTAAGGTACCTAAGGCTTAATTCTATAAAACCACCAAATAATAAAGAGCACGATTAATAAGGAACACAATCGAAAAACTGAGTATTATTTATTTCCTTCTTTTCTAATTTAAGTACCAGTATTTATTTCAATAACAATTGATAATTACAAGATTAAATGTGGATATTATTTGTGCCATTATCATTAGATAATGAACCGGATGACGGGTGGTTATAGTCAAATATATAACTTGTCTAATCTCTTTGGTTATAGTGGCCTATAGAGGTTAAGATCCCACTGCAGAATCATTTCGTTTATTCAGATATATTTAAAAGATTATTAAAAGATCATCACTAGGTTGCCTATCAAAAAATGGCCAAAGTTTTTTTTTGGGATTGATTTTTTTCAATAAATAATCGTCTACCTCCCGGCAACATATATAAAAACTCTGAAAAATCACGTCTGCCGTTGCGCACTTGGCCCCCCCCTTCGTATTTTCGTTTCGCCCCGATAACTTTTTACGCCAATGATGTACATATGTATTATTTATATATCAAATGAAAAGCCTTTTTTTTCTCACTATTATGGTATACGGGAGCCAATTTAAATCGACCGCAAATAAGAGTCGCTGGCTGTTAAAGATAAATAAATTAAATAAAAAATACTTGCGGCCAAATTTTGATAGGCAACCTAGTGGATATGCAACGTGTAACAGGATTGAATATACAACCCGTAATTAGTTAGTTCAGAATCGATAACCGAATCGATTTCAGACATTTTTGATATAGGTAATATTTTGTCCCAAAGTTAATTAAAATTAATAAAATTATTGTCACCCATTTGGTGAACAATCAATACAAACAAAAATGAGACTAACGTCTGTCCAAAATAAAATGCTAGTCTCAATAAAATTATTAGAACTCGTTGAGACATGCTTTTTATTATAAATAATGATTAAAAAAATAAAATAGTGGAAAATAAAAATTAATCTATTATTAGCGAGTGCTAAATGAGGGTACGCAAGTTCCGCTACATCACATCACTTACTTTTTTCGGTTCGTGTTTTAAGTGTGGCCGTAGGTAGAGGTAGAGTAAGTATGCATAGGGTGTGCATACTGTTTGTACAAATTGTGGACAACTTATTTCTTATATAAAAAATATTAAATACATGAACATGTAATTTGAGTCCATGTATAATACATGAACTGAAACATGGATACTATAATATAATACATGGATTATAACTCGATTTTCTAATCGAAGTGTTAGATAGTGTGCATTATTCCCCTAACATGTTGTATATTCTCTAGATTATAAAGTTGCGTAAAAATTAGGTTTGCATCATGGTATCTGGATGAACGAAATGATTCTGCAGTGGGATCTTAACCTAATAGTGACATGCCAGAAGCCTGATATTGAACGAAGAGTTGGATTCGTCGGTGGCTCGACAGCATAAATTACAACTCCTTCAAAAACTTGTTGAAACTAGGGAAATCGCCATTTACCATAATGTACATACAATTTTCAGCCATGGCACGCTATTTGCATCACGCTTTGTAAGTTATTAGTATAAAATACTTTTATGACTGCCTCAGTAGTGTAGTGGTAGCAGGCCACTACTACTACGCTGGGGGTCCTGGGTTCGATTCCCGGGTCGGGGACTATCAGAGATAACGGTTTAGAATCCTATATCTATGGGGCTATTGGGATTTACCATTTTCTGGAAATTTCCCAGTACCTCAGAGTTTGGTAATGTGTCCGAAGATGCAACACTTCGCCACCTGTTACATGGGCCAAAAAGTAAACGGCGAGTGGTGGGTGTTTGCATGTATGCTTGAAGGCATGTATTTACCTCTGCCTACCCCTACGGGTATTATAATAATTATTGCAACCCATTATGCTGCTGGGCACGAGTCTCTTCCCTTTTTGGAGGGAGGCCTGTTGCTTACTTCACCACGCTGCTCCAATGCAAATGGAGATACGGGTTAGTGGCCAACCCGCTGTCGGATGCTTCAAACCGCCCATAAGGCCTCCGACAAGGTTTAAGGATTGCTATCTATCGATAGCAACTGGGACCGACGGCTTAACGTACCCTCCGAAGCACGGAAACGCGCATTTCAATTTTCCACTAGTCACCCTTCACACACCCGACCGCGCCTGTAACGCTTAACCGAGTAGATCGCTTCCGATCTACATCTACGGCCATGCGCGCTTCTTGGTTGTACCTATACAATTAAGTATTAAGGTAAGATACAACATTACACTCTACTGGCGGTAGAGTTCCAGTGTACCTTTTTGGCAGCCGTAAGACACATATTACGTGTACTATATGTATTAATTTTAGATATTGTGTTGTCTTTTCTTTGTTGTCCACGTTTTATGTCTGTTTTATGTGTCTCGCTGTGTGTCAAATAAATTTTTTTTTCTTGTTTCTTGTTTCTTGTGCAGAAAGATTAGGTAATGCGGTGGTGCCTACGCCCGCGAGCTCCGTCAGTAGTGTTCAACACTATTGTGTTCCGAGTTTGATGGTAATGTATGGCCCCGTAATGACTATCACAAAGACATAACAATTAAGGTCTCAAGGGTGGCAATGCATCTGCATTTTGATCTCTCGTTTTTGTGTGGGTGTCTATAGGCTGCAGTCATCGCATAACATCAACATGAACTGCATGGTTATTTGCCACCTTCAATACATTAAAAAAAAATGAAAATAATTTTTGTTAAGCAGGTATTACAATAGTAGTAGTTGATGCTAGATCAATAGCTACAAAATCAGTAATCAATTTCCACAAGGTACCTACTTTAATTTAATTGTACCTTATAATACTAAATATGAGTAGCTTCAAAGCTACTCATTTGAGTATTGACGAACTAAATGTATTGAAACAATATTTATTTATATCAATTGCGTATGTTCGTAGCGCTCGCGTTGGTGTAGATAACTCATTTACTAATGGACATACAATGAATGCCTTATGACTTTTTTGAAATTGTTTTTGTTTGAGCAACATAATAACACAATTATGGAGGGTAGATACAAAAATGCCAGAGACTTACTGAATATTCGTCCCTTTTTATACGTACCTACCCTCACAATATTATTAATCATCGAAATGCTCGGCAGAGTAACTGGTAGGTCTAATATTATTTTTTTGTGTATTTTGAAACCACCTAGTGTTCAAATATTAAATACCTATCTATTTTGTCTTTAAGGATAGTAAGTAAGTCTTGGCACAAAATAGTAGTAAATTTACTTATTTTATTGAAACGAAGGGTTTATACAGTAATAAGGTCTTCTAATGGCACAAGCTGGAATAGTTTTTTCACATTTTTCAATATAGAGGTAACACCATAATCAACAATGGGATCGCCGAATTCTTCCGCTACCATCTGCCAGTTACTGTTCATGAAGTCCACTACTGCTTTACCTGAAAATTGTTAAATGAAAACACTGTTATTTGACGTCTTAAATATTAATTCATAATTAAGTTTCTCACTAATAATGAATACACTATTCTTGGTTGGCCACATTACTAATAATTCGGAAGGATCCTCCCATTGTAATGTAACACGAATTCGTGACTTGAGCAGAGTATTTCTCAAGCTTGTTTTATATTATTTCGCATTAACACATGCTTGTGAAATATATTTTATTTAAAGAAAAATGGAAAGAAAAATTTGACTTAAGGCGAGACTCGAACTCGCGGCCTACTGGGAATCTAGTCCAGCCGCTCTTCCAATTGAGCTACTGAAGTCCTGCCCGATTTGTCAAATCTTTCCTTCACATTTATTGCATTGCTTTATGGTAGCAGCAGCGCCATCTATTGCCAACTATGCTAGTTAGGCAACCGATATAATAGACTTTGCAGTTTATTGAATATCGTAAAGAAGTCGCTTTTACCCTTAATAATTGTTTTATATTATTTCGCATTAACACATGCTTGTGAAATATATTTTATTTAAAGAAAATGGAAAGAAAAATTTTTTGACTTCAGGCGAGACTCGAACTCGCGGCCTACTGGGAATCTAGTCCAGCCGCTCTTCCAATTGAGCTACTGAAGTCCTGCCCGATTTGTCAAATCTTTCCTTCACACTTATTGCATTGCTTTATGGTAGCAGCAGCGCCATCTATTGCCAACTATGCTAGTTAGGCAACCGATATAATAGACTTTGCAGTTTATTGAATATCGTAAAGAAGTCGCTTTTACCCTTAATAACTGTTTTATATTATTTCGCATTAACACATGGGAATCTAGTCCAGCCGCTCTTCCAGACTCCCAGTAGGCCGCGAGTTCGAGTCTCGCCTGAAGTAAAATTTTTCTTTAAATAAAATATTTCTCAAGCTTGTTGTTCCACGTACCAAACAAGCATAGGTACGTTTCTCTATGTTTATTTGCCACCACCAAACAAACAAAGAAAAACCGGTCAAGTGCGTGTCGGGCCACGCGCAGTATAGGGTTCCCGGGATAGTTACAGAGTAAGAGATGTAATGAAAAAAAATTATAAATATTTTCTATGGAGTTGTTCGAAATTTTCGAGTAAAATATATTTAGTCTACTATAACTCGAAAAATTTGCAAGGCCAACTTAAGTGTGATAGTTTTCCTTTTAATTTCGTTATATGTATCTTCACGCCAGGTCCCTAACGGGGTAGGCAGAGAGTGTAGAGCGCCAGACATCCCGGTTCTGACAAACCTCTCGTGCCTCGTCTACCTTCATCATTCTCTTCATATTCGTTATATGTAGCTTCTATTGCCGTAACGTTTGAATTTCTAACAACAACCGTTTAGTTGGTAGGGGGGAACACTTAACTCTAATGAATATGTGCACTTTAAAGCTCGAAAAATGATGTTAGCACACCCTTAAGATTTGAAAGACCTATCCAACGATATCTATATGTATAGAACCCGAAAAATAAAAAAAATATATAAGTTGAACGGCTACTTGTTAGATACTTACTGACTTCAGGGTTGCCTCGGAATAAATTGGTGATATTGTAATGAACTTGACCATTGTAGCTATGTTTGGATTTAAAGTTCGTGATATCCAAGTGTTTGCGGCCGTCTGGTCCATTGACAACGCCTAGCTTGAATGTGATATCGAATTTTATGTTTTCTGAAAAAAAAAATGTTCATAAGGTACAGGTGGTAGAGTTCTAGTGGCGAGGACCGTAATTACCTATTCAGCTTTAATAAGGACTAACTGTGCCCGCGACTTCGCCCGCGTAAGAATTTATGATTGTTCAGTATCTACCCGGATGAAGTCGTGGGCGCAGCTAGTATAAAAGTAGCATGAGGTACTCCTTATTACATCAGCCATCTGCCAGTGAAAGTCCCGTCAAAATCGGTCCAGCCGTTCCCAAGATTAGCCCCGCCAAACAGACAGACAGACAGACAAAAATGTTGTTTTGGTATATGTACCGTGTATAAATACATATGCATTTAGTAAAAAGCGGTTATTTTTATATTACAAGCAGACACTCCAATGTATTACTTGTTCAATCTATTACTTACTGCATAGGATCGTCGAATCACCATCTCCGTCGATAGTGAACATCATAAATTTTCCATGCGATCGGTATTTCCCTTTGATAGCAAAATTACAATGGACTTGCAAGTCGAAATTATCACCAGATATCCTGCAAATTATAATATAAACGTTAGTAACTTCTGTCTTCTTTAGTTATGTCCAAAAAATCAATGAAATATGAAATAACATGAAATAAACAATGAAATATGTAACATAAGCTTGGGACGCAAGGTAAATTTACCTCAGTATTTTAACTGAGAAAATTCGTTTGCCCAGATTTTGATGTTCTTTAAAAAAAAGTGACATACATGATGTAATAGATACTTACGAGGCTGAATCGATGATACATTTCTTAAGTCCTCTAGATTGTCCTTGCACGAATTCTATTTTAAGACCTCCAGGCAGCAGAAGATTGACTTTATCTACAATGAAGGGGTCTAACGAGCTGATGCCTAATTCTGGTATACCATTTATAAATTCAGGCGTCACAGATTGTAAGAAATCTTTTAAACATCTTGCTGACTTGTCTGTGCAGGGTGTTTTGAAGCCATCTGTATATAAAAGAAAAATATTTATTAACTTATATGTATGTATATAATTGATCTATCGTCGTAATAATGACAGCCAAAAATCAGGAACATCAATGATATATAAATATAAATTATAAATAAATCTTATTTTTTAAATGAACGAAAAACAAAAGTAAAGAATATCTGTATAATTTAAGATCTGTATAACTTAAGGCATCATAGTTAAAGGAACATAAAGTAATCAAAAGAAAAATACTTACGGAAAGCCATAGTATCCTCTATAACAGAAATAAATATCAATGAAAATAGAAAAACACCATGAGATAATTGACCCATAATGTATATTTGAAAATATTAACTATGTATACAAAATTATTATAAATCAATAAATAAAACTGACAATACAGTGTTGTCAATGCACTGGCGAAATTGGAGTAATAAGTTGCGTCCATAATAATGATCTTATATACTACTTACAGAATTTGTAATTACTTAATGAAAATGATTTACTCAAAATAATTAATTAATTAAACATATTGTACTCAATACAAAGACATCGATTAGAAATTGACTCAACCTTTTTTCCTATAATTTCCGTGAATTGATCAAAAGTTAAGTAAGTACTAAGCTATCTTTGAACGGATCATTATGCGTAAAACGTGATTATGCATGTATCTAATATTAATTTACGTTTAATAACGGTATACTTTGATATTGTCTTAAACATAATAACTTGTTGTGATCTTACTTAGTAATGTTCTTGAATATATTCACTAGTCTGAAAATACTGAAGTGAGATATTAAAATATAAATACTAAAATATTGTCCATTACAACAATAGCCACAAATACTATCACTCCAATGTTATTCGTAGAGTTATCTTATAGTGGAGGGACATGTAATTGTCCAATTATCTATCTTTCTTCAAACATGATTCTGTCTTGTATTCTAACGTCTATATCGATCTCTTCATCATCTTTGGGTGGAGGAGCACTGCTCGTAAAGATACTGTCCAGCAGTTCTTTTGGTATATCTGAATCTTGAGTGTTATCATAAGAAGCTGGTTTATCCTGTGGATTTGAATTCGATGGTGTTTTAGAGCACGAGCTTGATCGACGCAATGACACATCTGAAAGAGTATGTACATTTATTAGATTCGTCTTATATTTGATGAACACAAAACTTGTGACTATTGTAATAATTTTTTCTTCAATGTTTCATGGAATTATACATTTTTCCACAGGATCAAAACAATTCTGACGCTGCTGTATTTACCTATAGCTAGATATATAACTACTGCTATTACTGTTTAATCTATCTGTCTCAATAGGTAATATTTGAGGCAGATAGGTTAAATAATGCTGTTACGCCTCCACAAGTTCTTTATTAATCATGTCATTCTATAATCTGTCATGTTCTACTTAAGCTGGGTTGCATTATCTTACATTAGCTTTACAAATTTCTTGAAGTACCTACTGGTTAAGCGGAAAATGAGTTGTACCATTGGGAAATTGTTTAATGACGTAACTTTTACTACTAACTGTAACCGGCCAAGAGGCGCTGGTTAAAGTTTTTGTTAATGTCAATTATCTGTTAGATGTTACTACTGATACTTCTCTTGCAACCCTGGTAACTTTGAAAATGTCAAAAATACTCATTTACTATTCTGTTCAATTTGTCAAATACCATAAATTTAACAGAACAGAAAGGTATTAATTTTCTTTCTATTACTTTCGTTTACAGTGCTTCTTCGTTCGGTAGCTTACTTAGTATTCTAGTCATATGAGAATCATAGGTATTATGTTAAGACATTCATTTTGGCCTCTAAGTTAAAGGTATTTGTTCCTTACCAACACCGCATCTCTTTGCGCATTTCAAAGCACCAATATTGTTGTAAGTCTGTCCGTTTGAGCCGCACACGGGATCATACTTCGTTCTAGTAGGACAATTTTGGATGCATCTGTCAACAACACTCTGGGTACTGGCTTCTTTTGGTTGTTCCGTGGTAGTTGGTTGTGCTTGAGCTGGACAACTGCCTGTCCTCAATAACTTTACAGCTGAAAAATATGACATTTTATTAATCAATGTTAAAGTTGAATCACATTTGTAATTTTGTCTGTTTTTCACATTTCTTTATGTCATTTAGGATTAAATAAATATTTTAAGTATTGTGGCGGTCATTATCATCACTCCAGCCGAATGACGTTTACAGCTAGAAAAAGTCTTCTCCAAATACGCCCAGAACAGGGTCGTGAGTCAATAGGGGATAATATGCCATCATCGCCACGCTTGGCAGACGGATTGATCGATCGCAGTGGCGGCAGCTTTATCGCGGGGTTATATTTACTACCGTCCTATCGGAATGTTTTGACCGCCATTGTTCGGTTGACTGACTGCACTTCCGGAAGAATTTTCTTTCAGTAGAAGAGAATTCTTCCGTTAGTGGGTCGTGGTCGTCACATCCTGACGCCAGTATCAGTATTGTGGCGGCATCAAGTATAAAGTATTGTTTATTATATGACTAAATGACAAAAATTGGTAACTGTAGATATTTAATTTTCCATTTATTTTACTGCTGGTAGAGCTGCCGTGACGGAGCTCGCGGGCGAAGACACCACCGCATTATCTTATCTACTTGCCTATAATTCTAAATCGTGATGATCAGTCCTTTCGTGTTCCAGTCACGCGGTAATATAATTTTATGTTAATAAGTGAATAATAAGAGAATACTGTAGCTAAGGTCTGAGTTGTGTCTGTGGCAGATATTACAGGGCCGCATATTAAATTAAATAGTTTATTTCATAATTCAATTTAAATATTTGGCCGAGAGCGACACGCGCTTGCCACTTGCCACTTACCAGAACTATAACGCTGTCAACCATAAGCGTCCACAAAAAAATATCTACCTTCGGGATATATGTACATTGTGTGAAGTTTCAGTACGCATTCAACCTAAATACCACCAAGTGAAGCCTGCCTTAACTTTGCCAGTCTCCACCTCACAGAATTCGATTTTATGGTGGTAGTTAGTAGTTAAGTAGAAAGCCCTTCTTTGCATTGTGAGTATTGTGACTAACTTCACAGTAGCATCTTTGTTTTGCATGCACCGAACATTATATATTTTTTTTAAATTAAAGAAAATTATCTTTTTTCTATTAGGTAACACTTAAAATAAGATCGTATAAAATCGTACCAACTCCGCATGACCTGGCGCATCCTAACCGTCCAATGTTATTGTATGAAACTCCATTAGTACCACACACGGGGTTATATTCTGTGGTCACAGGACACGACTGTATGCAGTCGTTTCGGATCTGAGCATCCACGGGACTCTGCGACGTTTGGGTCTCAGGGCATGCCGATGAATATTTCAATTGAACATCTGGAAAATTGAATTAAAAGGACTTTATACGAGGTGGACAAGTCTATGCGACAGTAAATTATAATACTTGTCATACACGGAAATATCATGCAATTATGTTATATAGGTATTAGTGTTCAGTGCTATCGAGTTCCGGTCAGGTGGTCACGTACCACCTAGGTTCTACCAGGTACCACTTAAATTAAATCTTTTGCGATTAAACTATTCTTCAGCATTCCAATGCTGCATAGTCAATATCAAATAAAGTCACGCTTTTACATATCTTCCATACTCTGTACAGGCAGCTTAGCTTCGAACATTTAATTACTCTATGGTCTAACCAGGCCTTAGAGTTTTTAAATAGTTTAATCCTAATTTGATTATTACCTAATTCTACATTTAAATATTTTTATCAAAGGATTTCAACATTTTCTTCGTAATATATTTTTTATAACTACATTTAAAATACCCTTCAGCATAATGTCTGCAGTTTTGACAGCCTTATATTCTCTACTTCTGGAAAATCACGTTTTTTTGAATGGTGATTAACTTTAGATCGCCTTTTTTATATTTTCCTAAATCATTATAATTATTTACTTAATATGTGAAATAGGTATTTAGATACTAACATTTTATTTCAAAATTATCGCAATTCATGGCCTTAACCATAATAATGATAGCAGATTAACATAATTATAAAATTGTAGCTTTACCCTGATTGATGTCGAGTCCTAGACAGTCTAACAATAAAAAAACTACCGACAGTTTCCAGTTCACGGTAAAATAAAATTATTAGAAAAATAATAAATATTATAAATTGCATGTCTGTATACAATCGGGTCAATGAACTTCCAATTAGGTATTTTATTACAATACGAGGAAGGAAATAAGACGCTTAAATTGATGATATTATAATTTGGAAATAAAATGAACCTGTACCAAAAGTTATAATAACTGGCTAAATAAAAAACAAAAAAGAAAAAAGCGAAAACCAATTTGTATAATCATTCAGCGCCAGTTACCTGATGTATCTATTAGGTATTACCTACATATTCTTTTCTGATGTGCACTTGTTGTAATTGGGCAAGATTTAAGGTAGGTTTAAGTGACATAGTGAATCAACTCATTTACATTAAACCTAGAGCATCGTCTCGTAAATGTCGTAATTAAAAATCGAACAAACCATACCAATGCCACAGATCATCGCGCACTGCAGTCGACCCACGTTGGCATACTGAACATTGTCTGTACCACAAACAGGCTTATAATTCGATGTCTTAGGACATGCGTATAAGCAAGCTTCAATTTCTTCCGGTGTCGGCGGAGACCTGGGCCGCCATCTGGAAATAATTATTGTATATCAAATGAGAGGGTGACTTTGTATACAAACTCCTTGATAAATAAGTTTCTTGTTCACTGGTTCACTTGATTTGGCGAGTAAAAGGCGTTTTAAGATCGTGCTATACATATAGGTACAACAATAGCATGAAAAACTTATGAGAAGAAGAGAAGGAATAAAAACATGTATTAGGTGTCGATAATATTTTTACAATTATTTTTATCTGATTTTGTGATAAGGCTTCTAGTCTACTTTGATGGTAATTAGATACTTAGGCAATTTTATCTTCTTCTAAATATCAATACAAATAAATAAAATTGGAGTGTCTGTTTGTAATATTAAAGTAACCGCTTTTTACTAAATGTATATGTATGTATACACGGTACATAAACCAAAACAACATTTTTTACAATTTTTGTCTGCCTGTCTGTCTGTCTGTCTGTTTGGCAGGGCTAATAGGTACTTACATAAATTAAGCGTCACGTTATTTGTGCACCAGTGTGAATTGGTGCGGGCCGCTAGTATACATATAAAATGTAGTGTCAGGATTCTCAGCCTGAGAATAAATACGGATAATATCCATCTATCATTTAAGTATCCAATTCACGCAATATTTTCATGATAAGAATAAGTATACAGTATATTTAGCTCTCGCCTTTGTACCTAACTTATGGCCGCGCGCTAGTTATCGATAAATCTTAGTTGTTACATGGATGAATCCTATTCAAAAATATTTCTTTTACAACCGCTTTAGTACCACCATAAATTATTACATATATTTTGTACCTGGTATGTCTACCACTGACTGCATTAAAATATTCACTGTCCACAGAAGTATTCGTTGCGTCACTAAGCAAAGAGTAAACATCGTAAAACACTATTCAAATCATCAAAAAACTATCGACCTTGTACAACGTTTTCCATATAAATATAATATCATATCTACGATATATTTCAATGTTAGATATAATATAATAGGTACTATGACTTCATGAAATTAAAAGTTAGCTACAAGTTTATTTTACCAGTCAATCCATATTTAGTATTATAAATGTGAAAATCCGTCTGTTAAGCTTTAACGACAAAACTGCTCAACCGATTGATGAAATGTAACAAAAGGTAGTGTTGACCATAAGGAAGGACAGGCAACATTTTGTGCCTAAATAAAATAGAAAGCTGACGCATTAATTAAGTCACGGGAAGCAGCTTGTCAGTAATAATTTGTCAAAAATCACCCCGTGTTTTTATGTCATAAAGTAGAAACAATCATGCAGTTCACATTGATAGTAAGTGACTGAAGACTATAAACATCTACAAATCTACATAAAATCCAGAAACTTCAATGCTGGCGTTGCCATTTTTGAGGTCTAAGTTGTTGTGCTTCTATGCCCGTAATTACTACCCGACAACAACACGATAGCTCTAAACACTACTATTTAACGACAAGTAATGCGAAGGTGTCTACGCCCGCGCGCTCCGCCACTGAAGTTCTATCACCAGTAAAAGTGTATACCGCCATTTAAAGTGTCGAGTCCACAGATTTGGAGGCAGTAGTGATTTGTAAGAGGAAGGCTCATAGGAGCCATAACACTACAAAATATCACATGATAAGTAGAAAATAAATAAAATAATATCATTGCCATACTTTTTTGTAAGCAAAAAAAAATATGAAAATCATTCTTATTTAATCTAAATTTATTTGGAGGCTTTTGTTTTGACAATTTCTTCCAAGGATAAAACCAAGACACAAACGAGCACGCAACCAAAGAGTTTCAGTTAGGCCGTCAAGCCGTCAATTGATACTTAGAAGGCTTTATGGTCGGAATTTACTAATTACGTTTAAATTGATCCTAATGAATAGATTAGTATATATTCAGGCTCAATAATTAAAAAGCCACAATGACCAGTAATTTCAAATTTCCTTGACGTGATTTTTCTAACGGTTACTTTATTTTCTCCCATCAGGAGATCCGACTCGACCGCCTCATTCAATATGGCACCTTCGATCATCAAGGATCGCACCGATCTAGATAGATTATTAAATTGATCGAACCGCTATCAGTAGGTATCCCAGTTAAAACGTACAGCAAATTCATTCACGAAGAAACTATCGTTTTTATAGGCGGTAAGAAGTGACAAAACAAAATCGTACCTAGATCTTAAATTCTGATCATCTCTAATAATGTTTTATTTTGCTCATAGTCAAAAACGCTTTGAAATAAAGTCATCAGGCATTTGTTTAATTGCGTGCCCATCAGTAAATGAGTTACCAACGTTGTGAACATAAGCGATAGATCAACATAAACATTGTTTCAATACATTAAGTTCATTTATTGATCTGTGTACCACCTAGCCAAGGTGACAGCCGTCCACTTATACGGAGTACTTTAATTATGATTCGGGCATTACTTCAACCGTACGTTCAAGTACGAATGTCCGAATACCTACGTTTTTAGGGATCCATATCCAAAGGGTAAGAACGGGACCGTATTTCTAAGACTCCAATGTCCATCACTCCATCCGTCCGTCCGTCCGTAAACGTGACTAGATAGTTCTTTGAGCTTTGAGTATCTTTGAGCGACCCTCAATATTGTCTATCAAGCAACTTCACGTAGTGACATCTATGTTTTGCGAGTACTGTACCTACATTTTGTTTCGCGTTTGTTCTGAGGGGTAGTTTTCAGCACTATCGTGTTCCGGTTAGATTGTATTGTATGGCCCCTTAATAACTATCACAGAGACATTACAACACAGGTCTCAGGGGTGGCAACGCATCTGCATTTTCACCTCTGATTTTTTGTAGATGTCTATAGGCTGTACTCATCACTTAACATCCATGTAACCGCATGCTTGATTGTCATCTTGGTTAAAAAAAAGATAATCTAGCCAAATCGGCAGTATGTGTAATTAAAATAAAAACTAAATTTTATATTTTTAAACTAATATATGCGTAATATTAATTTTCCTGGGAAATAACATATAACTATATAAATTATCGTTACGAAACATATTTAATTCGTAAAGTAACTCCAGAGTAAGTATTTAATTAAAAAACACGTCACAGTCAGTGAATGTAACATCCCAAAGTCAAAGTATTATTTAACGGTCCTTCTGATAGCTTAGGAGTTTCCATAAGGAAAAAATATAACTATAATATATTTTAATATAAAATCATATCTTCTGCCAAGCGTTACATTACCAGTTTGAAGCAATATATAAAGCGTAGTTTAAGCCGTATGGACATGTAGTAATTATTCATTATTGTTGATTATAGATCTTCAATCTATTCTTTACCATTAAAGTAATAATAATATATTATTACAACGCGGTAAACTCTAACCCCCTTATTCATAAACGTATTTTAGCTGTGTTGCTAATGTCTCCTTTGTCCTTTTCTATCCTGCACATTTGACAATGCAATTGACAAAGACAAAGCATTCTATAGCTAAAACGTATCTAATGTACGTTTATGAACAAGGGGGTAAGACTTAATTAAACATAGACCTACACTTCCATGCTATTTGGATTATTGTGATAGGTTGTAATTCCACTGTGCACGACTCTCTACTTATTGGAGGGAGTTTTAGCTTTCAATATTAAAATTGTCGAATATTTTCATAAGGATTTGTACAAATGACTTCCTTGCTCGATACTGTACCTAGAATACCTACATAGTTGAGATTTCAACCTCGTATCATATGATATGAATGTCATGACAAACCCTTCGCCCCTGCCTCCACGATGGCATGACCCTCAAGACAAATGAGAGCATTTGTCTAGCACCGCGCCCGCCGCGCCGTTTTAGTAAGAATATTATGATGTATGTATCTATATGTATAATATGGAACTTGTTTTATTTTATACCCAAGCCTTTTATTGTTGTTTTAATAAATATTGAGAAACCCCCAGTGGGTTTCTCAATATTTATTAAAACAATACATGTTAATTATTTTGCGTAAGTAGTTACGTACCTGCTGTGTATAAACATTTTTATTAATACGTTTTTTAGGAAATACCACGTATTATAGTATTAGCACCAACACCTACCATATGACAATAAATTCAGGAATGTCACCTTCGTACAATTTCTATGAAACCGTTTTGAACACCGAACAGAAATTCTGTTCTGTGGTTGTGAATATTGACTGTTGAATATACCTAGGTAGTTTTAATTCAAATTTTGAAAGATGTTTAATACCTGTCCCACAACATCAGAAATGTACCGAATTAGGAGTTATTGAAATTTACGAAAATGTTAAACTAAGACGCTTTGTTTGACGAAACAAAAAAGAAGTTATAGTCAATTGAAAATTTACTTTGCATTGCTGCTAAGCATTGCTTCAAAACTTTTAAACAGAGTTGAATGCGGTTTACATAAACATATTTAATTTATACTATCTGTGCCTGTGAATTTAATAAAATTATTGTTCAGTATCTACGCGGACGAAATCGTGGGCACAGCTACTTTGAAATAAGTAAGTAGGTACGTTAGAAATATTTTGCAGAATTTCCAGCACACAATAGGATTAACCCTATGAAATCCCAAGCGCGGATTCTGTGGTCGCAAGACCGGTCTCTGTGATTCATGTTTTAGAGGTGAACTATTACTATCAATGTACCAAGGCCAGTGGATAAGAATAAATTGTATTAAAGTGTAATCTAAACTAGCGACCCACCTTACCTTTGTACGGACGGATACGGACGGCGTTCTTCCTAAGAATGCATCCGTCGGTTTAGTAGCACCAAAACATTATAATAATAATAGGCAATGACAACCCTTGATAGGTACGTCCCACTGCTGAGCACGAGTCTCTCCCCTTCTTGGGAGGAGGCCTCTACCACGCTGCTCAAATGCGGGTTGGTGGAGATAACTCTTAGTGGCCGACAAGCTGTCGGATGTTTTCAAATCGCCCATAAGGCCTCCGAAAAGGTTTAACGACTGCTATCTATCGATAGCAACCGGGACCGTACCCTCCGAAGCATGGAAATGCGCATTTAAATTTGCCACTAGCGGTCACCCACCACACACCCTACCGCGCCCGTATCGCTTTACCGAGTAGATCGCTTCCGATCTACACCAGCCGCGCGGCCATGTGAGCTTCCCAAACCAGCCCACCAAAATATTATTAAAAGTTATTGTTAATGTAAAATTTTACGAAGACTTTATATCATCATTTCAGCCGAAAGACGTCCACTGCTGAACAAAGGCCTCCCCCAAAGAATGCCACAACGAACGGTCCTGGGCCGCCCTCATCCAACGATTGCACCCGACCTTCACCAGGTCGTCGGTCCACCTCATGGGGGGCCTGCCTACCTGCGGTACGCGGTCGCCACTCCAGAACTCTTCTGCCCCAACGGCCGTCAGTTCTGCGAGCTATGTGCCCTGCCCACTGCCACTTGAGTTTCACTATTCGATGGGCTATGTCGGTGACTTTGGTTCTCATGCGGATCTCCTCGTTTCTGATTCGATCTCGCAGTGAACCTCCGAGCATAGCCCGCTCCATTGCTCTCTGAGTGACCTTGAGCCTTCTTATGAGGCCCATAGTGAGCGACCACGTTTCAGTTCCGTATGTCATCACTGGCAACACACATTGGTCAAAGACCTTCTTCTTCAGACACTGTAGTAAATTTGACGAGAAGATATAACGCAGCTCCCCGAACGCTGCCCATACGAGTTGGATTCGGCGATTGACCTCTTTCTCGAAGTTGGATCTACCTACCGACCTAAGACTTTATTTACCTTTACCAATATTTTGGTGCAACCAAACCTTACCGCGCCGTAACGTGCCACGTCGACAGTAGGCGCCGTCCCTTAGACAACACTTGATGCCTATAGGTATTCTCCGAAGGACCTAAACGCAGCAAAAGTGACCTGCTACCTCTTGACTACTGAGGCAGTCAACTTAAGGATTGAAAATGGTTTTTGTTTATTAAGTACTCACCCAGGTTGATATTCTTCATACGGGTAGTCCCGTCGGTCGTTGTAATCATAATAATCACCGAAAGCCCTGCGTTTGTGGTCATGTTTACCGTCAAGGCAATCGCGGTGATCGTGGTCAAATCTATTTTCATCGTAATAATGCCGCCATTTACGACCCAAAGATGTTCGGCTCAGTGTCGACAATAAAACTGTGAAAAAAGATATTTTTTTAGTAATTACTATTAAATCAAATTCTGATGTGGACTAAAAGGTTCACTCTGTCCGAAAACCAGACAAAATTCTTTAAACAATTAAACAGACCGTATGTGGTCTGTGGGACTGTGCCTCCCATAAATTGGTCATGATGTAACGTAGTAGGTACAACAGTAAATATTGCACATCGAGCCTACGAAAGAGACAATCGGCTAGTTTCGACTTCGTAGAGCGTCGTAGAGCGTTGTCTCTGCTGCACACTGCCTACTACGTAACCACTGATAGTCCGGTATTGCTCAAAACTTGATCAAAATGGTCGACAAATGTCAATTATGTAAGGTGCAAAAGAGATAACGCTCTACAGACTCGACATAAGCCGAAATCTCTTTCCTAAGGTCGATGTGTAATATTTATTGTTAAATACTGTATTTGTGTGATACACTACTGCAGAAAAGATTTGTTACAAACCTTTCTTCTGCTGCATATTATTATATTTTATTGGTGGTAGAGTTCGAGTGTAAAGACTCGAGGCCGTGGGTACCATCGCACTATCGTTCAGCGTATTCAGCACTATCGTGTTCCGGTTAGATGGGAATGTATGGCCCCTTAATACCTAACTATCACAGAGACAAAAGAACTAAGGTGTCGGGGGCGGCAAATCTGCATTTGACTTGTAGTTTTTATGTAGATGTCTATAGACTACAACATTCACATAACATTCATGTGAACTGCGTGCTTGTTTGCCACCTTCATTACATATAATATATAAATTTATACTTTTTGTACATTAAATTTGACCCGGAATTATAAATGTCCCATGAATCTCCAGTCACCTTGTATAATGCGTACAGTACGAACAATTAATATTGCACATCGAGCCTGCGAAAGAGACGATCGGCTCGTTTCGACTTCGTAGAGCGTTATCTCAGTTGCACACTGCCACGTAAGCACTGACAGTCCGGTATTGGTCAAAACTTGATCAAAATGGGCGACAAACGTCAAATAAGTACGGTGCGAAAGAGATAACGCCCTACAGACACGAAATAAGCCGAAGTCTCCTTCCTAGGCTCGATGTGCAATATTAATTATTGTTGAGCTCTGTACAGTTACATTACGTTACGTTATTAACACACCATATTATCATACTTTGATCACAGGATAAACCTCATCTTTAAAGAGGGTGACACAATGAAACAAAAGATAATTTTGTACTCTGTTCATTAAAAATATTACAAAAAATATTATTTTATTATATCTGTATCTATCTATAGGTATGGTAAATCTCGTAGCCACGAGTAGTCCTGTTGTTAGCAGTTATCTATGAGACCACTCTGGTGGCTCGAGAATCGTGCCTAAGAACTCTGTGGAAATCCATCTCCATCTGACATCAATGCAATAGAAATACAGACACCAACCACAATAATATACCTAGGTACCTAATCAAATGCGGTTGAACAGACAATGTAGATCTTTACACTCATACGTAATCGGTACTTAGATAAATACCTAAATAATTATTTACCCTGATGAATTACCAACACCAAGACAAAATAAATAGATATTTATATTTACCATACAAATATTTATATTCGGGTGGGAATTGAACTCACGACCATTGGTAAACCAATCAGGGTCGGTGACGAGACGAGTAAAACCAACCGCTAAAAAAAGAAAATAGTTGGTAAAACTATAAAGACAATGAAACTCTGATTTTTCATGTCTATTTGTAGTTACTGTAATATGAAGAACTGTAATCTGGTAATCGGTTTCATTCATCATTTAAAGCAATAACAAACGGTCAGTTTATCGCTATTGCTATTGCTCCCGTACACGTCGGAGCTAAAAATAAAACGCTTTTCTAACCTAAACTCGGATAAAAGTGATTTAGTTAGGCGGTGGAACCGCTGTTTCGATTAAATAGTAGATAATGTACGGTCTTGTTATCTCAGGACAAAGAAGCCAAGAGCCAATAAGTCTAGATCAACACATTTGTATTGACCTCTGGTTTGTGTAAATATATCAATATTCTAGTATTTATTTACGTCTTACGTAAGGGCGAAATTCACAGACCAAACTATGACTTTAATTTAATGTAGACTCAAGCTATATCACAGTAAGGACCTACCTTTAATTTAGTGTCTTATTAAATCTAATCATTAAGAGCCTATTACACCGTCGTAAAAAAATACGTTTCAGGTACGTTTCCAAACCAGTTGATTTCACCGATGAAAATTATTCGTGATAAAGTTGAAAATGGATGCAAATTTTAAGCTAAAACGCGTTTTATTAAACTCAGTTTTCGGAGCAAACGGTGAAATCCGCTCTTTAGTCTCTTATTTTACTTCACATAATGAAGACATACTGCCCAAATTAAACCCTGAAAAACAAATGTCTTAATGACTATTAGATTAAGTGAAGTAAGGTGAAATAAGAGTTTGACACGTCTGTGAAACAAAATAAGCATTAAAAAGTTCGACTCTAAAGTCTGTCTGGGAAAGTCGTTGTGAAGCCTATTATTATTCTCGTCCTTACAGAACTGTATGCTTATTTGCCATTTACGAAATTCACGACCAAAGGGACAGCAGGTAGGTATATTTTCTTTGTTCACATTTTGGTTCATAGATTGGGACTTTGACAGTCCGATCGAAGTGTAGATTTTGAGTGTGGTGTCTAATATTAGAATCACTTATTAAATCAATATCTACTACTCGACCTCTTCGGTTCTCATATATAGGAACTAGACATACGTTAAAAAGTCACCAAACTAGTAGGTGATCCGAATCTAGATCGACCTTCAACTATCTATTTACCGAATGAAACATTGTTTTTATCAAATTTCATACAGAAACAAACACGTATTATTTTGTATGTATTGCCTATCAAAATACCTACATTAGTTTAAGTGTACCTACATTGTTGGAATCGTGAGATATGCTTCTGATTTTTAGCTAAAATGTCATTCTACAAAAAAGTACCTAACTAAAGCAAATTAGGGATCTTAAGGCAGATTCTTCACCAATTAAAGTATTTTTCCTACTCCAGAAGTGATTGATGGTGTTGTTTACTACCATCACCAGCATTCCATATTCTATATGTATATTAGGTACCTAAGTATATTTTTTACATTCTGACAAATGTTGATCAAAGAAAGACCTACAAAACATGTAGGTAAGTATGTCATTGTATGCACTATCTATCCCAAAGGTTGGTTAACGAAATAAGATTTCATGTTTTTCAATCTAACACATTGATACTTTTGTCACAAATGAATTGTATCATGTTTTGGCGCAATGAAAATTAAATTGCCTTAATTTATACGATAAACCGGCTCACAAAGGTAAGATGGAGCAGACATGGCAAAATCGTCTTCAATTAATTAGAACGACAACAAAAATATCACTTTCACATATTACTTACGCGTTATTATTATTAATTTGTCCATATTGTGATTATTTTGTTATAAAACAATTTGTTTTGGTTTTTCCTCTAACGTCGCACTCCGCACGCGATCACCTGTTTCTCAAGACTCACACAACAAAATGACGAAAGCTTATCTACGTGTGTAGGTTTATAAAAAATACACCTCCTACCAACGGCAACTCGTTATATTCACTCATTCACATACTGACTAGGGATGTTATGGAGCTTCGTATCCGTATCCGACAAATATCTTTCTACCCATGGACGTAACCGAATTTGAAATAAAAGTTTCTGATAAGGTAAACTATACGCGTGTATTCCCGGTATCCACAGCTAAATGAATGCATTCAATCATTCATACATGTAAAACCCACGACTCAGCGTTTACGTTAAGATAAAAAAGCACCAGAGATAAAGCATAATACAACTTAACTAATACACTTTCATCTCTAATAGTCCCCGACCCAGAGATTGATTCAGAGCCACTATCACAAGACTACGGAGGTAGTGTATGGTCAGTCGAGTTTTGAATAAATACGGACACCTATCTGCGGAGTCGAAATAAGATGTTCTATCACGGTTTTCTTTAGCAGATTTACCGACAGTAGGAACCTAATGTCTCATGTGGTGCACATCTTCTTGCGTCTTGTGTATGAAACTGGTTCAATTGAGGCAGAGGAGCCACCTAACAATAACTGACTTTTTTGTTGCAAATGATAACCTAGAAATATAATAATTCTACATTCAACCATCGAAATCGTATCCAAAACTAGCCGATAATCCGAAATAATTTCATATCCTTGACTTATATACGCATCAATTCGTATCCGAATATGGATATGGATGCGGATAATATATGAATAACATTATATCAACATCATTAAAATCCCAGATGAATAATTTGTATATGTATCCATATGTACGCAGCCTAAGTTATTGATTTAAAATTATTTCAGACTATCGGAATATTATTCAAATATCCGTATACATATCCAGATCCGAAATATCATATCCGTAACATCCCTTATACGGACTCAATCTGAGGCTGCATTTGAAACCTATCACAAAATGCGAGCCGGAATCGCGAATGGATTGTTCCGTATACAATGTTATGTACACCACGCTAATAAATGAGCACCTATGTAATGAGTAATTGTGTAATTCCCCAATGCCTTTGGTGGTTACCATTTTTTAATTTTCTTTTTAAATAATAATTACAAACCTGAATAGGAATGAGATATATTAAAAATAGAATGCTTATATGTACGTTCGATTGTTATTTAATTAACTAGTCTACCGGCTTTGTTTACAACTTAAAGGTACATAAATCAGTAGTCGTAACGAATTGCTGCTCCCTCTACCAATAATTATTCGTAGTGCTCCGCTCTTCGGGAGATAAATGAATGCGCTCAGTACTGGAACCTACTCTGCATATCCAGATCGTCTGTTGGCTAAACCGTTGAGAGTTGCGTGTGCTCCCAATCGGTCTGTAGATTTCTATTTCACAAGTACTTATTTCGAAAACAAAGTTCCGTTGTGCTATCAGGTTACATGCTAAAACGTGAATTGGGAAAGAGTTGAGCACTGTTCTTTGGTATAAGTATAACATATTTGAGCTTCAAGTTACCATGCATCAGAAATGCTGCTGTCTAGACCGGAGGAATGTTGCCACGGTAGTTTGCTAGTTTACTAATTATTATAGGGACCTGGCGTGAAGATACATACATACTAATTATTATACTTCGAAAATACCATTTTATTTTAAATGTTCAATAGTATAAGTAGCCTATTTATATAATCTGGCATTATCAGAATCTGGCATTTTGAGTATTTGGCATTCACAGAATCTGGTGTTTCTAGAGCCTGACATTTGTCGAAAAATTCAGTTATCTAGATAATGCACGATCTGTTATGAAAATAAAATCATTATTAAAAAAATATTTTCTCCTGCAATGCGGACAATTTTCAAAGCTGTACAAGTTAAACCGCGGGTAAAGTTTAGTTATACATAAAACAAGATCAGAAACGAGTCAAGTCAAATGACCATGAAAAAATTGCCTTCTACAATTTTTTCTTGAAATTAAACCGCAATTTCGATAACAAACATAAAATTAATGTTAGCAGAAGTGTCTAATTAAAGTAATTGGGTTTCAAGGTAATAGATAGATCTTTATAGTACCTATCGTTATCTCCAATTACTTTCTTAGTGCTCGAAAGTAGGTATAAAATAGATTATATTCTAGGTTTAGTTCCAATAAAGTAAGTTAAATGATACAATGAAAATTACTAATTTTATCCTATAACAACTGATTAATATCCGTATAAAAACCCATTATTGTTCCGTAATCCTTTTAAAATACCAGTAAACACAGAAGTATGGGGTCCTCCATTGAGCACGTGTATTTTTTTTTTGGAATAAAATAGGTAGGTACATATCGTAGAGTAATTGGGTTCATAACATCTTTCTTGAGGTTAACTTTAGTTTGTCTATGTAATCTTTTCTTCAATACGCTTAGTTGTGTGACTAATAATGTGCTAAGTATATTTACCATTGAAGAAATTTTCGGTGATCCAAAACCATTGCAAATTAGACTTCATCACCACACAAATAATGCACCGACATGATCTACCGGACATTTCTTCGGTGATACATTTAGAGCGTCAGTGATTGACGTCATAATCGAACTGGAACTTCTCATAACTAGATCTGCGCTTGGAACTGATTTCAATTGCTTTCTACCGGTAACCCTGAGATACTTGGAAATACCTACTCAGAGATGGTGAAGCTGGGACAGGAAAGTTTATTTACTGGTCATAGGGCTGCAGGTGCGAACATCAAGGGCGTGGACACTATTGTCAGAGAATATGTAATAATACTACGTATAGAATGGATACTTCGACGTCCCGCCCGGTTTTCCCGCCTCACCCAACCTCCTTGTCTTATGGGAGACGTTTGGTATTCTCTACGTGCTATGCACAAGGTGCACGTGTAAATACACGTCACTGATTGATGTCTGTGTAATAGAGATCAAATTAAGAGTTTGTATGAAATTTTAGCGGAGTGTCCGCGGTGTGCTGTTGTACCTATTACTAAATATACCAAGGCATCCCGCTAAATCAGGACTGCCCAACTAGGGAGGCGCGCCTCTCAAGGGCGGCATAGAGAGATGTCAACTTTTCAAGGGGGTAAAAAATATTTTCTGCGAAGCAAATTCACTTATACAAAATCAGGTATTTTTTCAAAATCCATCTTTACCAAGCGCAGTTTCGACAAATCAAGACAATTAGGTAATTGGGGTATTTAATTTATTTTAAAAGAAAAAAAGGGGAGGTGAGGGCATGAGAATAATTATTTAAGTAGGTCCTGTAGTCCGGCGTGCCTCAACAAAAACTGGGAAACCTTGCGAAATAATAGGGTTTAGCCCTGGCGGCAATTTCCAATTTGGTTGATTCTTGGAAGTCTGGCTATATTTGTTCTAGCCCTAAAACAGATAAAATGTTTACAGGTTTATAGGTATTTGATATATTTATATTGTATTATTCGTATTACGACACATGCGAGTGAGCTAATAAGTTTTTAATCAAAAAAAAACTGAAAATAATTTTGATGTTTGTTATTATGTTACCAGAATGAAGCAGTGTTTTGTAGTGTTCATCTCAGCCATAAAAAATCAGATCACGTACTAAGTAGAAAAATACCTACAACTTAGGTGCTGATAAAACCCGCATCTAAATTGCTTGCAAAACAGTATTTAGATCGAAATATGAGGTCAAAATCACGTCAACATTACGTAGTAGGCCATAATGTTCCGGGACAAAGATGCCTAACATTTTCATATTCATGTGTCTAAGCTTAGCTGTGCACAGACGGACATGGCGAAACTATAAGGGTTCCTTGTAGGCTACGGGACTCTAAAAAAAACATATTGCTATAATATTATATCTTGTATTATATATGTCCCTTAAATTCTACATTATTCAACTCAGCCACATTTTTCATACTTTTAAGTAAAATTATACTGCCTACGGTCGTAAAAAAACTGATATTTTTCCTCGTGCAATTAAGTAAGTAGGTAGGTAGTTGTTATCTTTTCACACAGCACTCTGTTCCGAATATTTTTAGTTTAATAATGACAATTCTCTTAGGGTATTACCCTTTTCCCGTTAGTCCCGTTACTCTAACGATCCGACCTTTTGTAAGTTAAATTATTTCAATTTAACAAAATATGGATGTTACATGACTAATTATGACTTGCAGAATCTTACTTTATTTTCGTGTTAAAGAAATACAAAATTACCTTTCATATTTTTTTCCAATTGAGCCAAAAGAAATTTAAAAATATAAATATGTAAGTAGGTATGTTCTCTCACTGCCTTATCTACTGAAGCAGTAGATCATAGAAAGTCCTAAACTGCTAAATGTATTATTGTAGTACGCACAAAAGTATTCCAAGATTCTTCCAAGTTCCTAAAAGACATCAGGCGACAGAATGATCTGATTAACCCTATGGGCACGTCTGAGGGTGATTGGCAGATTGTGGCAAGACAACTTATACTAATTATATATCAAGAGCCCTGACGCCTCAAGAATGGTAACGCATCTGCACTTTGACCTCTGGTCTTTGTGTGAGTATCTATTGGCTGCAGTCATTACTTAACAGCAATGTGAACTACATGCTTGTTTGCCATTTTCATTACATAAAAAAAATACAAACAATTTTATTCTTCAAAGACATCATCGGCAGGATACCTACTCCGTACACTGCAGTCACGGTAAATAGATTGTTCTATCTACTGTGCTGCAGTTTTCTTTGGCACCAAGATACCTTAACTTACTGCCACAGAATGAATATACCTGCAGTCTACCTACTAAGTGCAACGTAATGAATAAGGTTAATTTTCATCTTTAAAAAAATACGGTATCAGTTAAGGAAACAATTGCAAAAAAATTACAAAGTAGGTACCAGGAAGACCTAAACTTCAAACCGTAACGACTCATATGTTCCTTAAATTCTTTATCGTTGACTTGATATCAATCATTTTTTTAAAATAGAATATTCTAATAGGTAAAAAAAATCCTTTAATCTAAAAGTCGATGGGTGGCAACATCAAGGAGTAATTTCAGACCGGTGAGGACCTGAACTGAACTGAACTGGTTTTATTAGATGATCTTACGATACCTGTTTTACATGTAATAAAAAGATGTTCTTATAAATAGAAGGAACCTGCTTGCATGGAGGGAAGTGGTATTATTTTTATCCAAGTTTTTGTGGTTATGTGATGATGAGCTTATAGGTAATATTCACTTGATTGGAAGCGTAGCAGGACATTTAAATGGTGTGTATAACGATTAATCGAAATTCCCTTCACCTACTAACGTCATGTTTCTGGAACGCTTGCCAAATTCATTTAACAGGCGTGTTACATTTCAATTCGTGTTAACAACTGTCATATTATTTTTGTGATGAATCTATCTATAAATATTTGACATAAACACAGACACAGGTTTTTCATACATTTGACGAGAGATTTTCGATTTTCATGATAACTAGACGGATCGTCGTAGGGTTCGTCGAATAAAAGTGTTAAAATGCTTTTCTATGACACAATTTCCCCTTGACGAGATTTGATAATTATTTAGTTATTTTATGCATTCACAAGCTTTCCTGAAACTGGGCGTAAATTTTTTAAAAACAATTGTCTTTCAGTTTCAATATCTAGTCCGAAATTATTCTAAGTATTCTCTCGTTAAGCTACAGTTGGACCGACATCGGTTCACGAACAATTAGAAATCAATGGTCATGTTTTTCTCGCGACCAGACAGATAGGTACCTTACAATTTTACCCCCACGATGTTTGTTGTCAGAATCGGATTTGCCTCAATGTAAATACTTGCAGCTGGCAACGGTGTGGTATCTTGGGGTGATTACCCTTCTACCTTCCCTTTATCGATAATTTATGTAGGCAGTGCATGTAAATTGGCTTATGTAACAGGTTGTGAGCATATTCACATCTCCAGGCACCAAACTCCGAGGCACTGGTAAATTTCCAGAAAATGTAAAAGTCCCAATAGCACCATTGGTAAAAAACCACCTTTATGCCTATATATCTATATCTCTCCCCAACTCGGGAATCGAGCCCAGTACGGCCTCCGGAGGCATTACAGTAGCGGCCTACCACTATACCGAGGCAATTGCTTTTTGATAATTTATCTGTTTAAGAATGTCACATACTTAATGGTCCCATGATATAGATGTCACTTGCTGTTTAAGAATATAAAGAATGAGTGCCCTGGGCCTGTAAGGTTTGCCGCCTAATACGTTAACAAGAAAACCAAAAAAAAAATTTTTATGAGCGCGAGGTAGCTAAGGTGAATCTTGAGTCGCCTCTAAACACGCCCTTGGATTCAAATCAAAAAGTTTATTTATCATTTGATATTAATATAGCATTACGTATGATGCATACATGCCCAGGGAATACCTGTGGCTATGTCACAAAATCGGCCCCAATGGAAGACCAGCGCCGCTCGTAAGATCGGCTTTATGCTGAATTGGGGACCTTTTTGTAACAACTTTGATTTTGTGTTCTTAGTTTTAGTTTTTTTATGTTGTTACAAATAAAGTTTTTCTATTCTATTCTATTCTATTCAGGGAATGGGAAGTAGATGTGTCATTATCGTCTACGATAATATATTACTACTAGCTGCCCGCACCGGCTTCGCACGGGTGCAATTTAGGTACTAATATAATATTGCAACTATAAATTGAGATGTACGCTATCCTATCTGGTAAGTTGGATCAAACTGCACACGGTATGCAAGTTTGATAAAAATCGGTTAAGTAGTTTAGGAGTCATGTGACACGGAATTTATAGGTATATATTAGATAGTACGGGAGCCCAGGATACTATTTTTGGATTTACTCGAGCGCGTTATATTAAGATATAGTCGCTACGATCTAACTCCACTTCCGAATCGTCTGAATTTTGGGTAAAAGCATTGTTTGGGGACATTTTACAGCCTCTCAGAATATCTGACACGCTCTTGACCCAAGGCGTTGAAGCCCGCGCCCTTTTCAAAAACATTTGATTCTTTCAAATATGAAGGTGAAAAATTACTCAAGAATGTCAGATACTCAGAGAGGATGTAAAGTGAACCATATAGCTCGTGGCGGAAGTCCTAAGGGTTCGGCCCTTTATAGAAATCTTAGATTTGGTGGAGGTACTGAACAGGGTGCAAGGTATCTCCCATATCCTAATCTTACACGCTGGAGTTAATTCAAAAATCTCCTTTTGGGTTCCCCTACTGAAAACTCCTTGTTCGCCGCTACATAATATTTAAACAATTCGCTTGTTCTTGACAAGAATCTACTAAAGAAATAAATAAAACGTTCGCATTAATCTTGTAAAAGATATTATTATTTAGATCTTTGACAATTCTGGAGATGTAACTTATTAAATTAAATAAAAAAATGACTAGGAGGTAGGTGCAGTTGTGGCGGCTGGACACCTTGATTGCCGGAGCAGGTTCACATCTGGAAATAAGACAAAAAAAAGTTAGTAATGTATTCCAGGCAGCTCTATTTCAGGTACGGAACTTACAAATAGAAAAAATTATAAAAGACCAGTAAAATAGTCATTGATCTTTTGTTAATAGATCTGTAAACAGATTAGAAGATTGGGTTTTGATATTTTTTTATTGGTGGTAGAGCTCCAGTGACGGAGATCGGGGACGTAGGCACCACCGCATTACGTAATATACTTGCCGCTAAATGGTAGTGTTCTAATTTTAAATAGGTATCATCAAAAGAAATCTCAATCGGTTTTTGATTTACAATATGCCTTTTATGCAGATATTAGACAGAGATACTAGACATCTTCAATTTTGTAAAGCGAAGTTATTATACCTTATAAGCGGATTTCTCCGTTTGCTCTGAGAACTGAGGTTAATACAACGCGGCTTAGCTTAAAATTTAGGTACATCCAATTTCAACCATCACGAACAATTTTCATCGGTGAAATCCAAAGTGTTATTGAACTTGTTTCTGAACGTAAACCGCGTTTTATTGTGACATGTAATCGACCCTTTGTATAAAATGTGCAATAAAGAAGATATTAAATTTAAAAATATTCTGCAATTACCTTGCTACTACTTATCTTGCTATACATTATCAGGATTATTATAATTGAACCATCCTAAGTAAGTCAGGGCTACTAACATCAGGGTGTTTTCGATAGTTTGGCATTAATTTTAATTAAATGGTTCAATAAATGTTGCAGTAACTAGGTAAGTAATAAAATAAGTTAATAACTAATACTCGTACATTATCTGCAATACAGCATTTAATGCATGTTTAATGACAGTCAAAGAGTTCATACAATAATGAGAATGTAGATATACGTGCTCGCCTACTTTATTTCTACTGCTACAAGTTTTGACAGTTTTGATTGAATCGTAAAATGCCGTACTAATCATTGCTATTTTCAACAGCCGAAAAACTGGGCATTTTGGTCGTACATGACTGATTTTATAAAATCCGGCTTTTCTCGGGTGCAATGTGGAAACTAACAAATAATTGTTATATGCAATCTAGATCTGGATCAATGAAATAATCATGGATTTACTGGTGGCTGAGTTCCATTGTCGAGTGCGTGGACACAGGAACCACCGCTTTACCGCCTTTTAGCCGCCAAAGAGAATTTTCAGTAGGTACTATCAGTAGGTGTTCCGATTAGATGGTAGGATCACAGTCTAAAGAAAACTCACGTGTGTACTTATACTGTGGTAGGATGGTATCATTGTAACACCACAGCTAGAACTCTCGACGTCTTAATTTCAAACAACGGTGATTTACATTACCTAATTAGTCTAATTACCAACGCATTTACATTATTAGGACCTCTGGTTTCTGTGCAAATGCAAGGCCGCAGTACTCGCTTATCATTATGAACTCCATTTTTGTTTGCCGACATATAAAACAATTCGAATATACTTAGTATAAATAAATCTAAACGTAAAAATATATCATATTACTAAGCATTGGAAAATCTACAAGGTGTGTGTTGATGCTAAGCTAATTTACGTCACGTCGGTATGCACGTAAAACGAGTATAAGCGGTGCTGTAGGTAGACGAACAATGCAATAAATAAAATAAAAATAAAACGGTTTTTAATGGACTTACGTAGGCGGCTCGTCTCGGAACTACTCTAGTCTACTTCACCGGGCAATTGAAGAGCCCAAAGGGCTCTCAGCCGTAGGTATCTCCACCAATCCGCATTGGAGCAGCGTGGTGGAATAAAAAAAAGGGAAGAGACTCGTGCCCAGCAGTGGGACGTATAATGGGTTGCCATTATTTATTATAAAACGGTTTTTTTTAATGGACTTACGTAGGCGGCTCGTCTCGAGACGACTCTAGTCTACTTCACCGGGCAATTGGCGAGCGCAAAGGTTTCTCAGCCTTAAGAAAAATAGGTATATTGTAGGGAAAACGCTACTTATGTCCAGTGGGGGATACCCTTTTGCTTTAGTGTGTCATATCTCGTTTGCCTTCTACGATCTCTACGTTACACTGAACATTGCAAGGTCAATCAACAGCCACGACACTCAATCAAGTCGAATGTTTTTACATAATGTTAATATAAATAGTGCATAATGAACGCTAGGCATATAAAATTGTAAATAATTAATTCTTTCCATATTATTATTGTTTCGTTTCTTTTTAATATGTTTTGTGTTTTTGATGATTATTAGTGGTTATTCATTAGGTAGTTTATGTTATTATATGACCCCGTAACAACTTTCATATCACAGAGAATAACAACTAAGTGCAGGGGTCGCAAAGCATCATGTAGTCACAGTACAAATATGAACAGTGTGGAAACTACGTACAAAACGTTAAAACGTCACACTCACACAGATATGCGCATCGACGAGGCCTCTAAGCGGTTCTCGCGGTGCTGCAGTACTGAGTCACTCGCTACATCGAGCGTCAATGCGCGTTTTTGTGTTAGTGTGTCGTTTCGAAAGTTTTGTACGTAGTTTTCATACTGTTCATATTTGTACTGTGATGTAGTGGTCATGTGATAATACCAATTGCCCCTTATTTCCCAGCATAGTGGCAAAACATCTCAGGCATTGCCCAAGTACAACAAAATCTCAGGATTAACGGTTTTTTTGTAGACTTTTTTTTTGTTTACTGGTAGAGCGTGACGGAGCGTGACGGAGCTCGCGGGCGTAGGCACCACCGCATTACCTAATATACTTGCCGCTAAATGGTAGTGTTCATCACTATCGTGTTCCGGTCAGGTGGTAATGTACGGCCCTGTAATTTCCGGCACAGAGGCATAACACCTAATGTCTCAGGAGTGGCAGCGCATCTGCATTTTGACCTCTGGTCATTGTGTGGTTGTCTATAGGCTGCAGTCATCACTTAACATCAATGTGAACTGCTTGCTTGTATGCCAATTTTATTAAAAACAAAAAAAAGAAGACTACAGTATAGGTACGTACCATTAATTTAAACTGTACACTTGTTTGCTACTTTCAAAAGATAACATAAGGAACTGCTATAAAATATTAAAAAAAAACTGAAAATCAAATTAAATTTGTAGAAATCTGGAAGACATTTCACTCTTAATGAAAAGAAATTCTTGTTTACAGATAATACTTAATAAAAAATTCAATGGAATATTGTTTGATTCTATCTCGTATCTACATTTTTTAAATAATTAAGTTAGTTGCAATATGAATTTTGTGTTTATCCCAGTTTTCAGGTTAACACGGTTGCATACACTATGTCAACTATATACGGTCAGGTGAACAAATTACATTGTATATTTTCCTTGTTTATCTAAGAACATAGTCACATAATGTAGTTTTTATTGCCTACTAAACTACTTAGGAAAAATTATATCTAATATTTAATTTTCATTGTTTATGACATGAATATGACCTTATGCTTAAAGATTTCTTACAAGGATTGTTGTTTATTTAGCGTGGAGAGCTATTTATGACAAATTTTAATATTACTTCGTATTGTAGTTTTTATCTTAATTTTTTTAAATATAAATTCTCGGTTAAACACCTTCCCCACATGAACATTCTGGATCTGGTGACTAAGAGGTAAGCGGATAGTGCGAATCCTTTAGGTCCCAAATTCAGTATGCAGCAGCTCAACCGCCTAACTTAACCGTTTTTATCCGGATTTAGCCCTTTTTAGGGTTCCGTAGTAGGTAAACAAGGAACCCTAGTTTCGCCATGTCCGTCTGTCTGTCTCTCTGTCTGTCTGTCCGTCCGCGGTTTAGCGCAAAACTTATTGGTACTAGAGACTTGAAATTTGGCACAAGTATACACCTTCCGACATCACGACGACAAAGTGATAGAATAAAAACATGATAAATAAAATTATTTAGGGCTTTCTACATAGTAAAGGATATTGTTGCATAGGTTTTTTAAAACTGCATATGGTATGGGGGGGGGGGTATGCAAACATAATTTTTCGATTTAGTTAATTATTCATGACTTTTACGATTTAAAGTGCCAATTTTCGTTAGAGTCAAGTGCCCCTCCACCCCCTCTACCAACTAAACGTTTGTTGTTAGAAATTCAAACGTTACGGCAATAGTAACTACATATAACGAAATTAAAAGGAAAACTATCACACCTAAATTGGCTTTACAAGTTAGCGAGTAATAGTCGATCAAATGTAATACTCGATATTTTTAACAACTCCATAGAAAATATTGATTTATGTTTTTTATTACATTAATCAAGCCTAAAAACTACGGAACCCTACACTGAGCGTGGCCCGACACACACTTGACCGGCTTTTTGGATGATCTTGCATTTGACAGTTAAAATTGGTATAACATCAACGCTCGTATTGGATATGCCATAGTCAACAATTAACAACAGAAAACTGTGCTTTACTTTGCTTCCTATACCACCGCACTTGACACTACTGTCAGAATATCTTTAGAAAAAAGGAAAATACTTACTGACGCCACATCTTTGAGCACATTCCAATCTTCCCTGGTTATCGTAAGTCTGGTTGTTGGTTCCGCATACTGGATTGTACTCTGCCGTCACTGGACAATTGCGGATGCAATCCTGCTGCACTAGGTTCTGAGTAGAGGATAGTGTAGTCGTGCTTCTGAAATGTTCATTTTACAAAACGTTATAGGTAGGTTGATGGATAAACACTCATAACACAAAAATGTCGTTGAAGATGAAGAGACCACAGATGGTCTGTTTTATTATTTAATTTTAAACAATTGTCTCTGGCATTGGGCGGAGAAATTAAGATGGTAAAGGACTTATTACACGGCACGGTATTCAGGGTACGATAGCAAGGGTCAGGGTAGTGTAATGAACCATTTAGAGTTAGGGCCCTAATTAGGGCGACCGGTGCGGCCCGTGTATTTGTAATGTGATTGAGCCTAACTCAATCGCGCTGTCGACCGGATAGTGTAATAAGCGGCAACCCGGCGTGAGGCCACGTTTACACTTTCTGCCGGACCCTGAATACCGTGTCGTGTAATAACCTTTTAAAGGTTTTCAGTTTATATTTTTTCACACTTCGCTATTTGAATTTACATTTAAATTTTTCTTATATTTTTTCCAAGTTAATGTCAGTGTAACCTCATCCTAGACAGGTAAGGACTTCAAAGTTCCATTTTAAAAATGCCATTAAAAACCGCACTAGTCTAAAATTTGAATAACGCTACGACACAGGAGCAACTTAGCAACCACTAGTTAATCATCTATTCCACAAAGTCAATTTAAGGCTGAACAATAGTCAATCATTAGAAGATAGATTATAAAGAGGCCTTGGCAGGATTTAAAAAAAAATAAGGGATCCTTGTAGGCTATGAAACCCTGCAAAGTATTAACAAAGTGATAACCTGTTATGACTGGACCTCAACTTTGAAGATTGATTATATTCAACCTAAGTTGGTACACTTCCAGGACTTGTAATTTGTTTGAGATTAAAAAACTTAATGCCTGTTATCCCTGAAGGGGTAGGCAGAAGGAAATGCATGTATTTAAGTATACATGCAAACCCACAATTCGCCGGTTACGTTTTGGCCCATGTAACAGGTGGCGAGCCTGTTGACATCTCCGGGCACATTACCAAACTTCGAGGTACTGGGAAATTTCCAGAAAATGGAAAAATCCCAGTAGAACGAGAGATAAAGGACTTTACACCATTATCTCTGATAGACCCCTACTCGGGAATCGAACCCAGGACCCCAGCGTAGTGGTATTGGTCTGCTACCGCTAGGCTACTGAGGCAGTTGATGTACTGTGTAAAGTTTATTTTACAAATGATGATTTATTCTGGATCACTTTACCTACATATCTCCTAAAATTTTGTCACATCGAATAGATATAGGTATATACCGTACAGGTTACTTAATTATAAATATTGTTTTTTCGCTTGACTTACCCCGCTCCGTCAGGGCTTGGTGTAGTCCGTTCGTTTGGAATGGGAAACTGTCCATCTTGACCTGGAAACTGTCCTCCTTGACCTGGAAACTGCCCTCCTTGATTTGGGAACTGACCTCCTTGGCCTGGGAACTGTCCTCCTTGACCTGGGAACTGTCCACCTTGACCTGGGAACTGTCCACCTTGACCTGGAAACTGTCCACCTTGACCTGGAAACTGTCCTCCTGGAAATTGTTGAGGCGATGGGTAAAAGATCCCACCCTGATTAGGTTGGTTGGGATAAAATGGGTATTGCTGCCAACCTTGCCCAGGGCGTATGAATGGCCTATTAGGCCGATTCCACCCATATCTGTCTTCCAAGTCTTCTTCTGTATCCGAAGTTTGTCGTCTTTGCCTCAAATTCATACCCAGTGCTTGACTGGATACGATCGCTGTAAAATAAGAATATATCATTAAATTTCTAGACCTTTGCATATGTCAACCGTCACCTGAAGCAGAAAAGGAAATTACAGTACTCAACAATTAATATTGCACATCGAGCCTAGGAAGGAGACTTCGGCTTATTTCGAGCTTATAGAGCGTTTGTAGATTTATTGTTGAGCACTGTACATGTGTACATATCTTGGTTTAGTTAGTGAGGCCGAAAATTTCTTATTAATATATAGATAGGTATAAATCTCCCGAAACGTAGGCCAAGCGCAATAGACACTTTTTCTTTTCTGGGTCTACTATGCCCGAAACTAAAACTGAACCGTAATATGATTATTATGAATTAAATAAATGGAAACAGGGCAACGATTCATTTTAGATTCTTATGTTAGATCGAAAAAGGCGGCCAGAATACGGTCCCAATGTTTTTATTTTAATATCTACTATTTGAGGTGTTAGAAGAATTAAGTGTATGCAAAAGAGTTATCAGTTAGCATCAGTCATGATTATAAACGGAAATTCCTAATGACTTTTGACTCAACACAGATTATCCATAAACAAAGATTTTACTAAATTTTACTAAAATTAATATGCAGAAATTGTTATTTTAAGACCATCCACCATATACGACGTTAGTTATATTAGAATTTTAGTGTTGGGTGTTATATGGATATACAAAAAAATTGATACCTTTTTGCATGTGTTTGGTGCCGACATTCAAGTTCTATTCATTCCCTATTTAAAACTAAAAAATATTTTCAACGCATAGCAAGAATCCACCAACTTGTTTAACCAAGAATCAAACAAAATAACTACCTATGTAGGTACTTATTTTACATACACGCAAAGAATAGACTTTGTTTTTTCTTTTTAGTCAGTCGGTACCTACAATAATATCTCTCAGATCTGGTTATTCTAGTTTTGTTGGATCTTCTCATCTTTTTCAATGATTCTCAGACCAGAAAATTAATAAGAATTAGAGAATAACCTAATTGAATGTCAAGGTATGCTTTATCAAGAAGGTTTTTCCAAACCAGTTTAATTTGACATAGCGACGATGTTATAATTTTGATAAATGTTTAAAAAAAACGATTCATATTACTGTATCAAAAAAATACCACAACTTTACGTCTGACCTAAAGGTCATGATATAAACCGACGTCATGAAACATAAGAATGGAAGACGAGTATCAGATAAAATTATATAAGAGAACAATAATTATTATTATTAATAAACGTTCATTCATATTGATTGAAAAATTAAAAAAATGTAATCGAAATATTAATGTAATATAAAGACATGTTTTAAATTAAATCTAGTCAAATAAAATCTGATCATTTTCAGTTCATTAAAGTTATTGCAACTTGAGAAAAGTAATTCGATATTTTTTTTAAAACTTACCGAGGACCAAAAATATGCACAATTTCTCCATAATAAAACGTTATTTTACGTATATAATAAGTTAATACAATATCACGTGTGTGTGGCGTCCGATCCGATACTGAAGACCAGCGGCTATCGCTTTTGTTTATAAACTTGACTCGGACGAGAGTGACGAGACGAGTTTGACATCATACAAATTATAGGGCTGTGTATTTTATCGATGTTTCTGTTACAAGTCGATACAATTTCTCTAACTATCTAATCTGTATATTCTAATAATCTGAAAGATATCATCTTCTAGCTAAGCCTAGTTCATTCTTTTTACTTTTTAGTACCAACCTATAAAAATGATGAAATATCACTTTTTATAATTAAGTTTACTTGCCTAATAGGGATAATACAAGATGGAAAACAAGTTTGATCGCAAGCGATCTACTTGGTTGTGCGATACGGGCGCGGTCGGGGGTGTGATAAATGACCGCTAGTAGCAAAATTAAAATGCGCGTTTCCGTGCTTCGGCGGGCATATTAAGCCATCGATCTTGGTTGATAGTAGTCGTTAAACCTTGTCGGAGGTCTTATGGGTGGTTTGAAAACATCCAACAGCGGGTTGGCCACACACCCGTATCTCCACCAAACCTCATTGGAGCAGCGTGGTGGATAGTCTATATTATTAATCAGTTACAATGTAGCATTCAAATGGTGAAAGAATTGTAAAAATCAGTCCAGTACTTTTTGAGCCAATTCGTTACAAACATACACATACCACATACCTCTTTATAATATTAGTATAGCTTAAATGTGCAACAAGGTAGGTATCAAATTTAAAAATATCTTGATATTACCTTGCTGATACTTTATCAGGATAATTATCATTTCAGAACCATCCTAAGTAAGTCAATGCAACTAACATCAGGGTGTTTTCGATAGTTTGCCATTAATTAGAATTAAGTGGTTCAATAAAAAAAAATAGTGTAATAATGTCAATTGGCATTTAACAGTTTCTAGGCAAGTAATAAAATAGGTAGGTTAATAACTTATACATTATCTGCAATACAGCGCTTAATGCTTGTCGTACAATATTAATATGAGAATGAAGATACGTGCTTGCCTACTTCATCATTTTTAGCTATCCTTATTTATGTCTCGTCGATAGGCATGTAAAACGAGTGTAAGCAGTACTGTAGGTAGATGAACAGTAAAATTAAAATAAATAAAATACGCTTACACTCATAGCTCAACACTAGGTATAAACCTGTGTCGTGGGTGCCGTTGTACACATACACAAACACCCAGACCCGAAACAAATATCAGATCTATAAGCCTTACAAATTGTCACGATACGGGGATCGAACCGGCGACCCTTCGAATCCAACGATGATCTCACACCGCTGGTCCAACCAGGTCGTCAAACAGTTCAACTAATTAAAGATAAATAGAATTAAGGAAAAACGCTACTTAGGGGGGGAGTAGCCATATCCAGGCTTTCCCCTCTGACAAAGTACGAGCCCAGGTGGTCCTACGCCTGTCGCCGAGATGTTTAAATGTATACGTGAAATTGTTTATGTATTTTGTTTAAAGTCAAGGTGTGAGTTTCGTAGTAATAGACGATTTTTGTTGTGTGTGTGTCACACAAATTTCCCCCCGCAAAAAAATACCGATTGTTTTGCATCAGAAATAAACGCTACGGCTATCCTTTCCGGCCGGCCGGTCGGCAAATGATGTCACATCATAATACCACAGAACACATTCGTTTTCTTTAGACTGTGATAATTCACAGAATGCAGCAAATGAATTGGTGAAACTTTTTACTATAGGTAGAGTTCCAGTGTAGTATCTCGAGGGAGTAGGCACCACCGAATTACCTAATCTATCTGCCGGCAAATGGTACTTAGTGTTCAGCACTATGGTGTTCCGGTTCGATAGTAATATATATCACCGTAATAACTTTCACAGAAACAAAACACCTGCGGCCTCAGGAGTGATACGCACGCATCTGTATTTTGACCTTGGTCTTTGTGTAAGTGACTATAGGCTACAGTCATCACTTAACATCAATGTGAACTGAAAATGTTTTGATAAATTATAATATTGTGTGAGAAGCCTCCAAAGCCACCAGCAATGTCAGAAACGCCTCTAACGCCTATGTAAACCGCATCTCTTGGGTCTTCCTAGTGTTCATTTATAGGCCAGTATTTAATACGGTAGACGTTAGGTCGTCGAGCTTAGCTTGCATGTCGGCGAATGTATGACTCAGGAGGCATAAGTCATCGGCAAAGTCTAAGTCTTCTAAGATATTGGAAATACCCTACTCTATCCCGCGACGCCCACTCTATCTCTATACACGATATTAGGCTAATGCCATTTTTTCACTGGTGGTAGAGCTCCAGTGACGGAGCTCGCGGGCGTAGGCACCACCGCATTACCTAATATACTTGCCTCTTAATGGTAGGGTTCAGCACTATCGTGTTCCGGTTAGGTGGTAATGTACGGCCCTGTAATTTCCGGCACAGAGGCATAACACCTTAGGCCTCAGGAGTGGTAACGCATCTGCATTTTGACCTCGGTCTTTGTGTGGGCGACTATAGGGCTGCAGTCATCACTTGACATCAATCTGAACTGCATGCTTGTTTGCCACCTCCATTACATAAAATACAAAAGTACAGATATTTCTAAAGGATGTTAGGTATATTTTTATGTTTTATTTTTTATGTTTTGCATGTAGGTATGCTTCAATGCATGCATTTACCTCTGCCTACCCCTTCGGGGATCGCAGGCGTAAAGCTACGTTTCATAAACAGAATAACTACAACACACTGGACATGACATTCCGAGATCTTTGTTGTGCGACCGATGCTGCAATAACCAACATTGATTTATTTTTTACAGTGTTTTTAATCTCTTGACCTGATAAACATTATCATTCTAAAAAACCCGAGCGAGAAGTTGAACCATTTACGCAGATTTAACAGGAAAAGATTTGACAAATTAAATATCCATATTATTTATTTATTAATTCATAAATTGTTGACCAACCCAAAATTAGTTTTTTGGGTTTATGCTGATAAAGTTTGAGTGACAGAGCTTGAGAGCGCAAAACTTGCCGGTGGTTGTTTACACATCCACTAAAACGAAGCCAATAAAAACCCAATGATCACTGTTGTGGTGAGGAGTCGGCTGGGGAAGAGGTGTACAGGTATGTCGTTGGTCCTGCACCCTATCTCCAGCCGCCTAACGGTGGTCCCACCGTCTAATAGGAACATGGTGGGGCCACAAGAGGGAAGGGCGGTTGAGATTTAAACTCTTTTGACGCTCCCACTCTTCAGGCCGAACTCAGTGCCCATAGTCCTCTCCACCCAGGCGGTATGGGACGCCTGGTGTAGTGAGTGGTCTTGGCAGGGATCTTCGGGCGTCGGGCTAAGGGATGTCCGTCGCTCAAATAGAGAAGGGTCTCGAGCCACACGCCACTAGTGTTGGTTGAGGCCAAAAGTCTCAAACTATGGAGCTCTCCATAGGGCTCGAAAACGAGTAGACGCACTCCAGTGACCTCGCCACCGAGGGCGAACGAGTCGGTACCATGGGTTTTAAGTGGTCTTTTCTCGGAGTCCCACATAACCCTACGAGTGGGTATCCGTAATGCATAATTCCCTGGTTGAAAAAGGTCCAAAGACATAATAATCCCTTTGATTTAGTATGCATATGAAGTACTACGTACTCGTAACTGTAAATAACTGGTATTAACGTGGCAATCATTATGAAGTAGACATGTCATTTCTAGGAGTATGACTAAACACGCAGGGAAAATACCACAACACAATTTAATTGGCAAACTTAATTGGATGACCTCGTGTTATTTGATTCCATTTAAAGTTGTTTATGACGTTTGCGGGTGTTACTGAAATAGGTTAAACTTCAAGTATTCCTTGATATGTAGAAGTACCATTACCTAATTTATCTGCCGCTAAATGGTAGTGTTCAGCGCTATCGTGTTCCGGTTAGATGGTAATGTACGAGTATAACTATAATTATCACAGAGGTAAAAGATCTTAGTGCTTAGGGGTGGCAACGCATCTGCACTTTGTCCTCTGGTTATTGTGTAGATGTCTATGGGCTGCTTTCGTCACTTAACATCCATATGAACTGCATGCTTGTTTGCCACCACCATCACATAAAACAAAGTATAAGTCGTTGTTATTTTGTAACCTTAAACCTATTAAACAGCCCAGTACATAAAACGGAACTCCATGGCTGTAATCCCCGAAGGGGTAGGCAGAGGTGAATGCATGCATTCGATCATACGTGCAAACACCAACGATATTCTTTTTTGACGCAATTCCAACATTGTGTCAGTTACACGAATGCTACGTGTGTGGCAGGCGTATTTTGTTTTTAGAATTTAAGAAAATTTTAATGAAAATATGAATTCAAGTCTTCAACTCGCGTGTGTTATAGCGAATACAATAAAAATTATCGATAAATAAAACTTCGTTGTAATAAAACAGGTTGTTGAAGACGTTCGAAACACGTTAAGCATTAAAAAATAAAACGTTCATCCAGTACCTCCAATTTTAAAATGTTATGACGCGTACACGAGGATTAACTAACTAATAAAATGCTCCACAGCTTTATTCAATTAAAATACCTACATGTTCAATTTCGAAGCTGCTCACATTTTAGACAATATTAAGTGACTTATTGATCTACTAAAATAGTTGTAACTATCGCTTTCATATTGCATTATCATTATCACAGTTCATATTTAGGTAAACATCCAACGTTTGTTTCTCTGAATTTACTAATTTATCATTTACTTCAGATTTATTGGTAACATTGAGTGTAGTGTCTGCAGATTGTAGATTTTCCCAATTTTGGGGAAGTATTAAAAATTGAGATACTACTATTTAGGACGTAATGATAATGTTACTTTACTACTCACTGTAACATTGATTTTCAACTAGAATCGCTATTTACTAGTAGGTATTGCTAAATTTAAGAAGCGCGCATGACCCAGCGGCTGGTGTAGATCGGAAGCGATCTTTTCGATACGGGCGCGGTCGGGTGTGTGATGGGTGACCGCTAGTGGAAAATTAAAATGCGCGTTTGCTTCGGAGGGTACGATTGTTTTCGATAGATAACAGTCGTCAAACGTTAACAGGTGGCGTGCCTATTGACATCTCCGAGCACATTACCAAACTTCGAGGTACTGGGAAACTTCCAGAAAATGGAAAAATCCCAATAGAACCAGAGATAAAGGATTTTACACCGTTATCTCTACTCTAATATCGCTCGACCCGGGAATCTTATCCGGACCCAGCGTAGTAGTAGTGTCCTGCTACCACTAGGCTTCTGAGGCAGTTATAAAATAATTGTCATATAATAGGTAAATATATATAGGTTTATAATTATAGTACTTAAAAACATCAATTGCTGTTCGTTGTCTCGCTAACTATCTCGAGAACGGCTGTACCAAATTAGCTAATTTTGTTTTATTCAAAGAAAAATGGAAAGAAAAATTTGACTTCAGGCGAGACTCGAACTCGCGGCCTACTGGGAATCTAGTCCAGCCGCTCTTCCAACTGAGCTACTGAAGTCCTGCCCGATTTGTCAAATCTTTCCTTCACATTTATTGCATTGCTTTATGGTAGCAGCAGCGCCATCTATTGCCAAACTATGCTAGTTAGGCAACCGATATAATAGACTTTGCAGTTTATTGAATATCGTAAAGAAGTCGCTTTTACCCTTAATAATTGTTTTATATTATTTCGCATTAACACATGCTTGTGAAATAGAAAAATGGAAAGAAAAATTTGACTTCAGGCAAGACTCGAACTCGCGGCCTACTGGGAATCTAGTCCAGCACTGAGCTACTGAAGTTCTGCCCGATTTGAAAATCAAATTTTTCTTTCCATTTTTCTTTAAATAAAATATATTTCACAAGCATGTGTTAATGCGAAATAATATAAAACAATTAGCTAATTTTGTATTATTTTTGTAGTTCTGATTGGAGGTACCAAAATCACTCTACTGGTGAAGACTGATTTTGAATTGTATCCAGGGAAGGTTTGAAATGTGAGAAAATATAAAGGAATTGTAAGGGAAATAGTAAAAATAACAGTTTCATTTTTCCATACAAAAAGTCCGTACATAGGCACGGACATAGGTCTCCTAGCACATTATTAAATTATGAGGCAATAGGTACGAAGTTTGGCGAGTCAGCTAGTCAAAACTCAAGAAAACTTAGCCTATTTCGGTGTCAGTACATCCTAAACTTCGGATTGCTAAATATTCATGATTAGAGAGTGGTAACTCTCTAATCATGATGGGTAGGTATACCCTTTAAAGACTATTTCTAGTCGTTAGGTAGGGGCATAAACGACATTTCATGAGATTCCTTAACAAACCATTACTTCAATATTACCTTATGTAAGTAGGTATGTTGTTGTTGTTTTTTCAGATACTAGTCATTTCAATTGGAATTTCATTAAATAAATAACTTATAATTTATCTGCTATAAAACCGACATTAACAGAATCTATTTCTGCTCTTTTATTGTTATTTAGGTGATGTATCTGTGAATTAATCACGGGTTTTTTAAATAATCTAATGAGTTACACCAATTCAATTTACACCAATTCAAAGTAGTCGAATTACACCAATTCAAAGTAGTCGAAACTTAACGAAGTGTAACCACGAACGTAATAAATTCAGTTACAAACAAAGCAAGTGAATTCTTCGTGGAAAAACCACAAAGTTGATTCATTAAATTTACCTGCCTACGAACAAATTTATGATTTTTCTATTTTTATACGTAACTAGCTGTCGCGACTTTGTCCGCGCGAGGGACGGAAACGGACGAAAACGTGGGGGCGCAGCTTGTATAAAAGTAGTTACTCCTTATTACATAAGCTATCTGCCAGTGAAAGTCCCGTTAAAATCGTGTGCCCGAGATTAGCGGTGACAAACAGACAGACAGACAAAAATTTTAAAAAATGTTGTTTTTGTATACCGTGTACATACGTATGTAAAAAGCGGTTATTTTTATATTATAGATGTATAAAATATACCTACTTAATAATTAAAACAGTAGTAGTAAGTACTGAGTTTAGTTTAGAGTCCGATCGCCGCTCCGGACAAAATAATAAGTAGGTATCTATTTGCCGCCTTTTACCCATGCGTGATTCTATAGATGGTGTAATTTTGACCATAGAGCAACACGGAGGGGAGTCGCCATATGCAGGCTTTCCCCTCTGTCAAACTACAAGACCAAATGATCTAACGCCTGTCGCCTAGATGTTTAAATGTGTGCGTGAAATTGTTTCTGTATTTTGTTAAAGTCAAGGTGTGAGTTTCGTAGTAATAGACGATTTTTGTAGTGTGCGTGTGTGTCGCACGCATTTCCCCGTGTGAGTTTCGTAGTAATAGACGATTTTTGTAGTGTGCGTGTGTGTCGCACGCATTTCCCCCCGCAATAATACACGCTATGGCTACTCCCCTCCAGTCCGCCGCGACCTGTGGACCGTGTTGCTCTATGATTTTAACCTATAAAACCTACTTTGCTGCACAATTTTGCCCCCCCCCTTACATTTTTGCCGCCCCGGGCAATTGTCCGGTTTGCCCCTCCCCTAGATCGGGCGCTGAGTTTAGAGTAGACCACATGAAAGTAACATAAAGTAACCGAGCATTACGTTCAAACTACGATTTGTTTCTCAGTCGTGTCAGGCGTTAGCTCTTTTAACAAGATCTTAAATATATTTTATATCTCGGGCGGGACTAATAACTATTTTAACATAATACCTAATATCATAGTCCATACCTGCGATTGCAGTATTGTGTATTGTAAATGTTTTACAGAATGTTTGCTTGCCACTTTGGACGGCCCTCATCCAGCGGTAGTAAGTTTAAATATTATAAGTTAGGTATAGTTCACGAAACTTCATCATCATCATCACTCCAGGCGAAAGACAAAAACGCCTACAACAGTGTAGTGCGTCATAAGGAGAGAATATGCCATAATCATCACACTTTGCAGGCGGATTGGTGATCGCAGTGGCGGTAGTTTTATGACGGGACGCTTCTGTCCATCGCACGTTGTTATTTTTTTTAATTATTATTTTTTTATGTAATGGAAGTGGTAAACAAGCATGCAGTTTACATTGATGTAAAGTGATGACTGCAGCATTTAGACACCCACACAAAGACCAGAGGTCAAATGCAGATGAGTTACCACTTCTGAGGCCTAATGTGTTATGCCTCTGTGCCGGAAATTACAGGGCCGTACATTACCACCTGACCGGAACACGATAGTGCTGAACACGACCACTTAGCGCCAAGTATATTAGATAACGACTTCGGCATGCACAACGGAAAACCGACGTAGGTTATCACTGGTAACATACATTGTACACGCACGTTAAGGACAGACGAGAAAACTGCTGAGCTGGAAGAAGAATTGAACAAGTTGCACTGGGACATCTTAGGTCTATCTGAAGTCCGTAGAGAGGGAGAGGACACGATAACCCTGAAGTCTGGCAACTTGTTCTACTACCGGGAGGGCGACCAGCTGTCCCAAGGTGGTGTCGGGTTTATCGTCCACAAATCTCTCGTTAACAACATTGAATGCATCACGAGTGTGTCGAGTAGGGTCGCGTACCTGATACTCAGAGAATCCAAGAGATATTCCTTGAAGGTCATCCAGGTCTACGCACCGACCTCGGCACACCCGGACGACGAGGTGGAAGCTATGTATGAGGACATAAGTAGGGCCATACATACTTCCAAAACGTATTTCACTGTTGTAATGGGAGACTTCAACGCAAAGCTAGGCAAGGGATGCGATAATGAGCTGAGAGTGGGGCAATTTGGATGTGGGAATCGGAACCCTAGGGGCCAGAAACTGGCCAATTTTCTAGAGAAGGAGGAACTTTTTATGATGAACTCCTTTTTCAAGAAGCCGCCTCATAGGAAATGGACCTGGATGAGCCCCGACGGTTCCACAAAAAATGAGATAGACTTCATTATGACCAACAAGAAACACATATTCAATGATGTCTCCGTGATTCACAGGGTGGAAACCGGAAGTGATCACCGAATGGTTAGAGGCACATTGAATTTAAACATCAAGATCGAAAGATCTTGACTAATGAAGTCTACGCTCCGACCTACTGTTTCTCACATACAAAACCCCGAGAGCTTTCAGCTCGAATTGCAAAATCGCTTTGCTTGCCTGGAGGATTGCATCTCAGTGGACGATATGAATAACAGGTTGGTAGAAACTGTCCAGTCGGTGGGGTATAAATACTTCAAAACTCGCCGACGAAATAGACCACAAAAACTTACCGATCATACCCTCAACCTTATGGCAGAGCGACCCGAAAGCTCCAAGTCATGCAGCGGTCAATGGAAAGGGCTATGCTCGGCGTTTCCCAAATGGATCGAATCAGAAATGAGGAGATCCGTAGGCGAACGAAAGTCGCTGACATAGCCAAGCAGATTTCCAAGCTGAAGTGGCAATGGGCAGGGCACATAGCTCGGAGAACCGACAGCCGCTGGGGCAGAAAGGTTCTCGAGTCGGGGACCACGTATCGGCAAGCGCTAGATGGACCGACGACCTAGTCAAGGCTGCAGGTACCCGCTGGATGCACGTCGCTTCCGATCGGTCGGCATGGAGGTCATTGGGGGAGGCCTATGTTCAGCAGTGGACGTCCTATGGCTGATATGATGATGATGATGATATTAGATAATGTGGTGGTGCCTATGCCCGCCAACTCCGTCACTGGAGCTCTACCACCAGTGATTATACCGCTATTGGTCGACTAACTGACTGCACTAGCGGTAGAATTCTCCTCCACTAGGGAGCGGTGCGATTGTCATGTACCGACGCCTTCAAACGTAAATTAGCAATTGATATGACGATGTTTTTAATATCTACTAATAAGCCTGATGTTTCATAATTAATATAATAGTTAATGTATGTTTGTAATTAGAATAGTGCGGGTTCTCCTAACACAAGCAAATTTTGCTTAAAAGGAGACTCAATACTGAAATATGTTAAAACTATGTAATTGTGTAATGGAAATAAATTATTTATTAATTATTGTTTATTTATTATATGCAATACTCTCTGTAGGTGTGTGGTTTATTTGTTTTCCTACTAGTCATTGAGATAGTTGCTATAAAAAACGTTATAAATATATGTTAAGTGTTATGAATATTACTTGCACCTTGCACATTCTATTCATATGTGATCGGAGAGCTGTGCTTACCTGAAAGAAGCATGTGCGTTAGTTCAACATATTCGAAGTAGGTACGTTATTTATCGAACAACGTTAGTTAAAAAAGCCACATTGTGTGCATACATAAATTAGATAATACATTGTTATCATACCGCTCCATTGACGAAAGTTTAATGAAAAAGTAAACAAATCATTATCATACAATAATGTCAAATACCAATGTGACGCAAAAACTTATTGTAAACAGTATGTTCCACAACAATACAGCGTAGAACGAAAAATGTTCTTTCTCGTTTGCGGCTGTAAACTACACGATAGCGGGTAGCGGAAAGCTAAGTTGGCGACTAGGGCAACTGTGTAAAGAAATCCTTCATCGCTGGTGTTTTTGTCTTATTTTATCGCAGTTAATTACTTGTTAAGCTCTTTGCAACTACACAAGTGTTTATAAAAATTTTAAAATTTTAAATTATGTTTATCATACATTGTATATCTACGTAATAAGATCATGGATTATTTTAGGTTCCATTAAATGATTTAAGTTGATCCAGAATCGATTTCTTTTAATCTAACGAAGGTGGCAAACAAGCATGCAGTTCAACATGGATGTTAAGTGATGAGTGAGATGAATGTAGTGCAGATTCAAAAATAATTGTCACTCTATTTCAATTAACTTTTACTTGTTCGAAGTAGATATAATAAATAAATAACTCGCACTAAGCGGCAGCACTGCGGCCGTACAAGTGTCACTGTGTTTTTCTGGAAAACCCCGCGACTGAAATTAATTTTAATTAACACAAGTACAATAAATATTAAAGACGTAAACGAAGACAAAAGCGATTTAGCTAGACGAGCCGCTGACTCCGCTCGCTCCGCCCAACGCTGTCGTCCATGTTACAGGCCAAAAGGGTCGTTATCTGCGGTCGTCCTCCGGCGGTGGCAAAGGTTATCGATACCACCACTCTGGCCGCATCCCCTCCTCCATCCTGGACGCACGCTTCATTCCAAGCGATGATGCAGTGACTACCGATAATAATACAAACCGCATTAGTATTCCACGGAAAATCCAACACAAATAGATTGTAATTGTTTACAATAAGTTCATAAATAATTGAGAAAGTTTTGCTGTGTTGAACTGTTTTGTGTTATTTTCTTTTGGACATACACTTTGGAAATGCTTAGCTGGAGAATTGTCTTATATTTTCTTATAATTACTGGTGAGTTTACTGTTTATTTACTGTATTTTGTCCTTACAACATAACAACATTTACGTAAACAATACCTACTGATTAAATGAATCTTAAGTATAATTAAATAGTACTAACGTATATTCAGTTAAGTTTCACGATTTCATTAATTAACTTGTGAACCTAGCTTACTCACATTTCTATCGAGTTGTAGCATAGAGCAACACCGGAGCAGCGGCCGGTGGCCCGTGTTGTTCTATGAGTTGTAGTATTGACAGCATACGATATAATTAGAAGTCATTAAAAATACGAATATACTCTCACTCTCATCATGGCTGACGAGCCAACTACGCAGAAGATATTGTCACCCCTATAATACATTCTAAGACTGTGATTTCCAAGTGCACAAGTGTTCTAACACAGATGCACTCATAGGACGGCGATCAGACATGACTGGAGAAAAAAAACGGGCGCACGACCGACTACTGTACGTGCTTCATGATGCACAGGAACCAGATTCCATTCTACTATAGGAAATTTCTTTACAAGAAAATCTCGATAGCCCTTTTGACGTTAACGTCGTGTGTGGGATTACAAGCACAACGAGCAGGCAACTTAAAAAATAATCTTAGGGCATACTAGAAGTTTCTGGATTCTGATTAATACCTAAGACATGTGAAATATTTATGGTTTATCGAAGTGTATTCCGCCGCAATTAATACATTATTTTATTAGTTGAAACCATTATGTAAAGCTGTAGGTACCAGTCTTCATTAGGGAATCTTCAATGGCTTCAAGAACGCATTCACCACCGATTCAGGACTCATGAAACGTGTGCCTCTAAGTTTGTCTTTGATTTTTGGAAATAAAAGCAAATTGTCGTAAGTGCGAAGTCCAGGCTGGCTGCGAAGTTCACCACTAGACACGCAATCGTTTTTAATTTTTCGTTCTGTCATTCATCGAGTGCCACACTTCCGAACCTTCAGATGCACGTGCATTTAAAACGTTTAAACTTGGCTCATTGCAATGTCTAACAAAGTATACATTTGCTAATGGTATTTTATCGTCAGTTTTATTCAGTTTTTGTAGGATATCAATATAGAATCTTAGACAGCAGTCCCCGTCCGACCTTCATGTATCTTTTAGAGATGATCATGTCCACGTTTAAATTCCTAAACCACGAATAAGCTGCGACATGTTGCTTCGTCACCAAATGCCTATTGAACTCCCTGGCAACACTTTTATTACCTTAAGTGAAAATCATAAAATTCGTTGAACGAATTTATTTTGATAGTGACATATAATTTTAAATTTACTTAGTATTACCAAATTAATTACTGAAGGAATCGAATATTTCTAGAACTTGTTCTGGAACCGTTATATTCTTAAGTGCGTTCAAATATAGTTAAAGTAAGTAAATATTTAATAATTAAATAATAACAGGATCCACTTCAATAGTAGTAGTTATCTAAATGGACGCTTTTATATTGAGATGTAACCAATTGCGTTGCAACGGCGACATACTTATTGGAAATGTGTTTATATTGTAATTCGTCATGTTCTGCCTAATGAGCAAACAAAGGCAAATCGCAGCTGCACTAAGGCTCGCCGCACACCCGCTTATACGGTATTCTCCGTATCTGATTAATCATTTTACGCTCATTAGTCATATAAATTAACTTACGTCAATCGTCATTTCTTAATCCGTTTACAACTATTTAATATTCTGTGTTAACAGGTTCCGATTAGATGATTAAGTACGGTATCTAAATGTATGAAAAAGCCACGAAGTACCAAAGAGCCCAAATGTTGTTTTTATTTAATTTTTCGCAGTAATAGATGTATATAAGTGAATAATTTTAAAGGAAAATGGAAAGATTTTTTTTTACATGAGATGGGACTTGAACCCTCGACCACTCGCTTTCCCAACTGAGTGGACATTAATAGCTCAGTTGGGAGAGCAGCTGGAATTTTTTTTTTAACAATTCATTACTAAGTACCACTATACTAACATATTTAACTAATTAATTTTTAACCAACAAAGCCAACCAAGCCATTGAGGTTCTCAAATAGAGGTAACACAAAAGATACTACAGAGCTGTGTGCTGTGAGCTTTATTCCTCACAGTTAGACCGTTTGGCGTCTTGATCCGCGGGTTATCAGCTCGCTGAGGGCTTGTTTGTAATCGAATAGATATATTGTGACAGACAAACCGACGTCAACACATGCGTTTTAGTACTAGTTTCAACCGGATTTGTAATTCTTTAGTTTAAAAAATAGTAGAAATAATTCTTCAACTACGTTTCATCACAATGCGATCGTATTCATAATAAAATTACTCTAAAATACTTGTTAAATATCCGATTCCTTTTCATTAATTTTAAAAGTAAGACGTCACGTCTCCATTTTATCTACATATCTATGCATATAATATGACAGTAGTAGTAGTAGTGTGATAGGGAGTGATATAAGAAAAGTAACAGAAAGCAAAAAAACTATTATTGGAATTTTTGTATGTCTGTCTAGTACGTTATAACTTCGAAACTACTTAACGGATTTGCACGCGGGATTTTCGTATGTGGATTACTTGTCATAGGAGCGTTGTTAAGACTTTGTTTCATCAAAACGAGTTAAAGGAAATAGAAGTTATGGTCAATAGAAAATTTACAGAGTTGAATGCGGTTTACATAAACATATTTAATTTAGACTAGCAGTGCTTACGACTTTATCGGCGTAGATTGCGTAGAATTTAACAAAATTATTGCTCAGTATCTACGCGGACGAAGTCGTCGGCACAGCTAGTCTACAATAATCTACATAGATACCAAATTGATCATGTTGTCTACTTCTTACATTTCCCTCAAGATCCGCCTGACTGCGGATTGATCTTGGCTGTCAGTCAAGAGATTATGGACAAAAGTAGTTTGTGCTAGCTACAATAATATTGTTGTAGCTCGCCAAGCGTGGGAACCACGTGATATCGTTTATCCTGTGGGAGTGACTCAGTGGAGGAAATGACCACGTTATCTACATAGGTTTCTTTCTGGCAATGAGGGCGCTTCCCTTGCCGATAAAAACATGATACTCATTTTATAGGTCTCGGGAATGTTACGCAGTTGACAAATATTACACAATATTACCGAATATGCAACGAACATGAAGATAATAACATATTTAGTAACATAATAAGTCCCTCAAACATTTTCATGTGAAATATGCCAGGACGAGTTGTTGTTGCTCATACAGTCAAAAAAGTATCAGATCTCTTGAAGAGCTAACTTTCTAAAAGCTACAAGCTTCTTGCTTCTACAAGCCCTAACTACACTTACAAATTTTACACCTTTGCCAAATTGCGTGGCTTGGTCGTTTTGCTACCGACACATAGCTGTAACTTGAAAAATGTATCCTCTGTTCATTTTTTTTTTGTTGTACAATACTTTTTTAATGTTATGGAAGTGGCAAACAAGCATGCCTATAGACACTAACACCTGTGATAGCGCGTCTGTATTTTGACTTTGGTCTTTACCAAAGTCAAAATACAGACGCGCTACCACTCCCGAGGTCTAAGGTGTTATGCCTCTGTGCCGGAAATTACAGGGCCGTACATAACCACCTGACCGGAACACGATAGTGCTGAACAGTACCATTTAGCGGCAAGTATATTAGGTAATGCGGTGGTGCCTGCGCCCGCGAACTTCGTCACTGGAGCTAAATAATAAATAAAACATAGTTGTTGTGGTTACAAAACGGCCATAAGTATAGTATTAGCCTTAAAAACTGGCTCTCGAACCGATGAATCACCTCCAGCAAATACTGAAAACTAAAGCTAAGCTTTCAGCAAGCTAAATGCTATAGTAAATGCTAGTCATGCTACTTAATGTAAAAGAGGTGTGTCAGATCCTGGAGGTGACATAATAAGTTATCAATGTTTACAAATGCAATGCACTTGTTGATATATGGCTTGTTTTTGTGGAGGGATGAGATCACAGGAAAAGTTTAAGAGAATAAACAATGCTGATTAGATTAAACGGGTCACAAATGTCACATAGTAATCTAGAGCCTCATCAAAACAATAATGGAATAAAACAAGAAACAATTAAGCTACGTTTATAACCTCGTTATTTATCTTCAGATATTGTCGCGCAAATTGTGCGTTGTTTTGTAGCCGTATTGTTTCAAAGTTTTTGTGAATTTATTTGCGATCAAACTTGGCGAAGCAACAGGCGTTCATATTCTAGGAGCTACCAATTGTGGAACAAACTTCCCTCTGACGTTTTATCTCTCGGCACTCTGGTGTTATTCAGAACTGGCGTCAGAGAGTTATTTCAAGGTTGATAGGGCGTACGCAACAGTAACCGCATCAAGTAGCTCGTCTGTTCGTTCCCACTTGAGAAATTTTCGTTTCGACGTATCACGTTGTATAAAAAAGCTATGACAGTATTATAAGTGTTACATGTCGGTCACTTACGAAAGTCAACTTACAGCATCTACATTCGCAGCTTGGCGCGAGGCACAATCAGCGACGCTACCGTTCCTGCGGCCGATGCGCATCGGCCAATCAAACGGTAACGAGATGCGCGTTCCAGCTGAAGCTTAATTGAGAAGTTGAACACCGTCTTCATAAAAGTAGTATCTTGGCTAAAGGATCACAATCTAGTCATGAATTTAAATAAAACAAAATTAATGGTGTTCAGGCCACGTCAAAAACGACCGCTACACGTTAACTTCACTCTAAATAATAAAAACATCGAATGCGTTGATTCTTTTACTCTACTGGGTATAACAATTGATAGTCATCTGAATTGGAAAAGTCACGTTGAAAGTTTATGTAAAAGGTTATCGCGATTCATTTATGCATTAAACGAATTGAAAAGAACAACCGACACTAATACTGCAAAAATGGCGTATAATGCCTATGCACAATCTTGGCTACGATACGGCATCGCGCTCTGGGGAAACAGCACTGATGTGACAAGATTGTTCACTTTACAAAAAAAATGTATACGCATACTCGCCAATATAGGACCTATGGAAAGCTGTAAACCATACTTTAAGCTATATAAAATATTAACCCTTCCATCTCTCTACATCCTAGAGACCTGTAAAATTGTTAAGCAAAATATATCAACTTTTGAACATGCTGACGACAGATTTACAGGAACAATAGGCTTAAGGAAAAGAAATAAGTTATTGTTACCAAACAGTAATTTAGCAATACATCAAAGTGGACCATATTCTATGTCAATAAGACTGTATAACGCTCTCCCCAAGTATATAAAAGAACTTGATAAATATGACAAATTTGTAATAACTTTGACGGATTTTCTCAATAACAAATGCTTCTATATAGTAAGTGAATATTATACCAAAGTGCAATAGAATATAATAATATTATGAATGAATGATTGGAATTATATAAATTAAAATTGATACTTAGATAAATAAAAATAATATAGGTAAGTAATAGTATAGTAGATTTTAAGTTATTCATAAATAATTATACAGTGAATAATAATATGAGCATGTTAAATTAGATTAAAATTAGACTTTAAGATTTATTTTTGCTATGCCCTTACAGGGTGCATGTGCTGTACACCATATTACTATTTGTAACATCTTAAAACCACATGTGATGCAATAAATTATTTGAATTTGAATTTGAATTTGAATTTGAAGTGATGTGGTCACACGTGCGCGAGGGCGTGCCGCCGCCGTTGTGCGCAGGCCGATGCGCGTCTCCTCCAGCGGGACCGGTCTGCGCCTTCGACGCGGCCGGCACTGCACGTACCTTCGCCACGCTATGCGAGCTGGAGGCCGTCTCGTGTCGTGAGAGCACGTGTAAGTTGCATTTCACTATTCTAAATTGAATGAATTTAGATTACAATAGCATATGCACGAGCAAGTGCATATTTCCCCCGCGTAGCCTGTATGTCTGCACATTCAAAGCAACGCGTGTACTGCGTATACCTTCGCCACGTTATGTGTGCTGGATACTTCCTCCTAAGAGCACATGAGCAATGATTACTTTATTTTGATTATTTTAATTATAGATAAACGCATATTGAGGCGCGCATGCGCTTCACCTTAGCAGGACCGGAAAAATTAGGCCTCAATTATATTGAGAGCTGTGGTTTTTGTGAACACTGTATTTATTTACTACCTACCACTGTTACCTGTATTCTCAGCAGGGGTTCCAAGTGAACTAAGCGGCTCAAATCACTGCCAAAATCATACATGCTCAGTTCTATCGCTACAAAGCATAATACTAGGGTGGTCTGAAAAGTTTCCGACCTTTTTCCGACCGTTTCTGAACATGAAAACGGCAGCACTTGTAAATAATAATTTGGAAATTTATTGTGTTCACCTATCGACAGTTACTCACCACAGTTTCAGCAATTTTGTACGCGCAATTGTTATGTTACAGTTGTTTGAGTCTGTTGATGTAAGTGATTTTTTGGAAATTGACTAATTCGAGTAACTAGCTGTCATCTAATATTTGTTTTTGAAAGGCAATACGCCTACGCAAATGAAATATGCGTTGGATTCTGTGTATGGGGATTCTACACCATCATTTACCACCGTGAAATATTGGGCAGCTCAATTTAAACGTGCCCATAAGAGCTTGGGAGACAATGAACGTACGGAACGTCGAAAAATTGCAACTAGCGACGAAAACATCGCCAAAGTTCACCAAATGTTGCCAAACAATCGCCGAATCATAGTGAAAGAGATAGCAGAGGCTATGAACACATCGAAACAATGTGTTTGTCCCATTCTAAATAAATGTTTAGGCATGAGAAAGAAGACCGCGCGTTGGGTGCCGCGTTTGCAAACGTTGGACCAAAATATGTTCGAATGAACATTTCCAACGCTCTGTTTTCGCAGTTTAGGTGCAATAAATCCGAGTTTTGGCGCCGATTCATTACAGTAGATGAAACTTGGATACACCATTATACGTCCGAAACAAAAATACAGTCCAAACAGTGGACTGAAAGAACACGGAACTGGTTCCAAAAAAGGTAAAAACTGTTTTTTCGGCTGGGAAAGTGATGGCGTTTGTTTTTTGCGATAGTCATGGAATTATTTAAGTCAATTATCTTCACAAAGGAAAAACTATTACGGGAACATGCTACGCATCAGTACTTGACAAGCTGAAGGCAGAACTTGCGAAAAAATGGCCACATATGCAGAAAAATAAAATCCCGTTTCACCAAGACAACGAACGTCTCACACCTCAACGGTTGCCATGGCCAAAATCCACGAAATACAGTTTGAACTTCTTGATCATTCGCCATACTCACCAGATCTAGTACCAAGCGACTTCTTTTTGTTCCCTCATCTAAAAGTTGTGCTTGGAAGGCAAAGATTTTCGTCAAATGAAGAAGCAATCATCTTCGTGAACAATTATTTTGTAGAGAAAAACGACGAGTAGTATTTTGACGGGTTACAAAGGTAGGAGCATCGCCGGAAAAAGTGTGTAGAGTTACAAGGAAATGAAGTTAAAAATTAAAAAAAAAAAATTTGAAAAAAAAATTGTAGTATTGTGTACTTGCTTTGTAAGGTCGTCTGAAACTTTTCAGACCACCCACGTACATGCTTCCCTTGATAAAACCGGCAATCAATGCTTATTAGCTTGCATTTTCATCACCGTAAATATGCTTGTCCATTTTATTTCTTTTTCAGCTTTTTGCATAGTAGCGTAGTAGCGTAGCGTTGTACCGTAGCGTAGTAGCGCGGCGTAGTAACGTAGCATAGGTATATTATATCTCTTCTCTTCTCTATATACAGCCATATTAGATGAAGGTAGATTAACAATACACACGCTTTTCTATGAAAACTGCTTCAATCCATTGTAAGTGGGTGGCGCTTATCTTGGCGCGAAAATATACACCAATTAGGCGCGAAGCAAACACACCTGACTTCACCTGATTAGTGTTTTTATCGCGCCACAAAAAGTCACAAAAATGGCGTATTATCAATTTGTACTTAACTGTGTATTTATACTGTATAAACTGGCTAGAGATAGACTTGTACGTATAATCAATGAGTATAAAGAGAGCGTGATTATACGACAAAATGACGATAATAAATCAAAACAAATAATCGAAATGTCCGTCATTTTCCGTGTGATTCAGTTAGCTGGCTGTTTTGACACGGTAAATTTGATAACATACGATGTGATATCGTGTTTAACTTAAAAATTACAAAAATATGACTTACCGGTGATAAGTAATGCTACTGAATGATTTAGTTTGCCTTACTGTTCGTTTTTTACACCAAAACACTGAACAATTCGGCATCTTTAACGGTTTATTCTCACTAAATTTGCGCTCGGCTGGCGAAAGCACAATGAATGGATGATTCATGGCGCGTGAGCGGGAACGGTCACCTGACCGTCCGCGAGTCTAAACGAACGCTCAGCGGCCGGTGCGTATTTTCAACTTCTCACTATGCTTTATAAAATCTATTTAGTTGGAGTAGTTCTTCAATTTAGAATGGTTATAATCTTTAAATATGCATCATTCAAAAAAAATATTATTAGTCTGAGACAGCGACTGCTCATTCAAAATCTATAATTTTTATCAGACCATAAAGGTTTTTTTTTTAAATACTTGAAATCATACCACAAATAAACACAAATTGGAAACTAGCCCTCTAAAAATAGATGTCCTCTTTCATACATATATTGTCAGCCTCCTGTTTTATGACAACGCGTTCACAGATTATAGGACTACATCGATCATCTTAAAATAGACCAGCGAATGCTTTATTGCGTGCTATTTATAGTAAAGTTAGCAAACGACAACCATATTTATAGTCCTTCCCGATAACAAATGAGGATGAAATCGAAGGACTAATTAAAATAGAGATACAGTAAATATAGTTCACTTCGTCGATATTTATTGAAACCACCGATAACTCATCATTAATGCCGGTCTTAACAATGCTGTCCAATCTATAAATACACACAAAAATATAAAGAAACAATAGACTTCGTACCCGCTCTAATTCGCAGTTTGAACAAACAAGTACGTTCGTTATGTTGACCATCGTAATTATTTAACATAGAGCAACAGGGGCCACCGACCGCGGCGGACCGGAGGGGAGTAGCCGTAGCGTTTATTGCCGATGCAAAACAGCCTGTAACTTTTTTCGGGTTATTTGTGTGACACACGCACACAACAAAAATCGTCTATTACTACGAAACTCACACCTTGACTTTAAAAATACATAAACAATTTCACGCACACATTTAAGCATCTTAGGCCTATTTGGGCTTGTACTTTGACAGAGGGGAAAGCCTGCATACGGCAACTCCCCTTCGGTCCCCCGCGACCGGTGGCCCGTGTTGCTCAATGTTATTTAACGTTAACTAGCCTAGTGGTAGCAGGCCACTACTACGCTGGAGTCCTGGGTTCGATTCCTGGGTCGGGGGCTATCAGAGATAACGGTGTAAAATTCTTTATCTGTGGTTCTATTGCTAATTTAATTTTTTTCTCAAATTACTCTGGAGTTTGTTATGTGCCCGGAGATGTCATTGAACACTTATATTGCTTACATTCTCATATCTCAACGGTAGAAATCTATCAGCTGTAAAAAAAATAACAGCATGATTTTAAATTTCAGATTATGCGATCACGAGTCTCGGAGAATGTTGACCGGATTGATGAGAAGAATAGCATAAACAGCTTTAAGTGTTTAAAATTTAATTTTAGAAGATAGATGCCTTGCCTTAATTTACAAAGAGAATTATTTTCCACCCTTATTAACTGACCCTTATTATTTTGAAAAGTATTTCTAAATCAAATCAAATAGTTTATTGCATGTCATATGTCACTTAAATGGTATTTGTACATTCCTATCGGACAATCAATGTTAAACACAAGTAATATTTTTTTAAACTTTTAAACCTGTATAAAATTTACGCAACGGTCAGAGGTCAATATGCAGATGCGTTACCACTCCTGAGGCCTAAGGTGTTATGCCTCTGTGCCGGAAATTACAGGGCCGTACATTACCACCTGACCGGAACACGATAGTGCTGTACACTACCATTTAGCGGCAAGTATATTAGGTAATGCGGTGGTGCCTACGCCCACGAGCTTCGTCACTGGAACTCTACCACCAGTGAAAAAGGTATAAACAATCACAATTTTAGAACAAACATTCGTCGTTACTTTTTGAGTATTTTTTTATTCTGTCTTCCAAATTATACGTATCATCAACAAAAACTTACTGTTGAAACAAATATGTTATCTAAGTTGGATGTTGTATCACCCATGTGGTTGTTAGTAAGAATTTTGGGTTACTATTTTTTTATTTTTCCAAGTACTGTGCTGTATAAAAAATTCGGCATGCCTCAATCACTTTTTTAAAACAAAACATGGTTCTCTGATTATTAAGCGGTTGGCTAAATACTTTTACCACCAGCCAGGGGGCCGCCTCTAATGCTTTCATTTAGCTTTTGATTCTGACATCGTCTTGTCAGTTTCGTACCGCCTAACTTCTTTCTGGAAGTGTTTTCGTCCGCAGAATACATAAGAGCAAAATGTTTAATTAACGGTACGAAACTGACAACATTACCTCCTAAACCAAAGCATTCAAATTAGGCGGTCGGCCCCCAGGTCTTCTTTCTCAAAATAGAATAGATCTGGAGAGCAGATCTTTTGTATTCAGATATTACAGAGAGCTAGAAATTTCTATGATGCTTCAAACACTTCTGTCAATTACACGTAAAATATTATAAAATAATTAAGTATTTCTTACCTCTCTAACTCAACACTCAGTTATTTGCATATATTATAATATACTTTTCAAAGTAACTTTATGTGTCTACTGTTCAATTAATTTGTTTTCTAAACTTAACAATGCAGAATTAGTTAAAGAACACCATCTTAATCGAATCTTATTTTGACTTCCAATGCAAAAACTAAGTCTAAAACATCTTTCCTTTTTAGTATTAAGAACTAGATTAAGAATACCTTTATTTATTGTACAAAGTACGGAAACTTCGTATGTATCGGAAAGTCCATGTTTTCTGGATATGATTATTATATGTATAATTAAAACATATTGTTCAATAAAGTCTGCTTGATAATTCCTAAACACATTTTATTCTTGGCATTTATTATGCAAGTCACACAGCTTACATTTTAACAGCGCTAATTCAGGTTTGAACTAGTAAAAATTAGCGTGTGTGGTCACAACTTTTGCACAAACCCGTTCAACAACTGTTACTGTTGGCTTGTACAAGCCTTTTGCGAAATAAAACGTAAGGTGTGTGTTCGGCATTAAAGGTTACTCTTTCAAAGGCTACAGCTTTATATTATTCAGACATGTTTGGCGTACCATCTAGGAATAAAAACAGAAAAATAGATAATACAGCTGAACAAAAAAATAACACAGTAAAATTTGAATTATGCGTTTAATTCACTTTAAAAGTTGTAGCTCAACGCTTAATTAAAAAAAATAGTAAATATCATAATGATCTAATCAAATATCAACACGCAATTCAAAACTACGCTTTACATCACAGCTTCTTTGATAAATCTCTATAAGCAATAAAGTGACTATACTAAGTGCTTGATTATCAATTAATAAAAGGTAAATTTGAAAACTTCAAACAATCAGGTATTGCAATTTCCTGTTTTTGTTTAAGAGAGACGGATGGCAGTAGATCCGGGACATGCTCCCTTGCTCACCACGTGCAGTGCTGAAAATATACAAATAAACCAATTAATAAACAAATTACAAAATATTTTATATTATCACTTCAGAATAGCACACGTATTAGAACAAATATTCCTCTAACAATATCTGCACTAAAACGTTCTTTAAACTGTGATAGGCATTTGCCTATTTGAATGATTTCGAATTTTTCATAAAGCGTCGTTCGTTAACAGACGCCCGCTATTATGAAATATTAAGGCAAATTGGCAATGAAGTTCAATCTGTAATATTACGCTTTTTTATGTGATTTATGTGGCATGTTTACATCATGTTAACTTTGTGTTTTATATTATTTCGCATTAACACATGCTTGTGCTTGTCTTTAAATAAAATATCATGTTAACTTATTTGCATTTTTAGGATCGAAATTCCCAGCGTGCGGGGAGCGTGCCCTCTATGCCCTTCGTGTTAGATTGCATTTTTTAATCGCTCAACACCTGCGGTCGTTTTAAATGGCATCGTACAAATTGCCAGCGATGTTTCTAATATCCACTACATGGGCCAATAAGTGGCAAAATTATTAAACTTTACAAGTTTTAAGACAGCTGATGTTGCCTTAGTCCTTTGTTTAAATAACTCTATATCCTAAAATTCCCCCACCAATGTATGATAATATGCCATGTAGACATAAGAACCTACTCGAAAAAACCGACTCAGTGCTTACTGTATCCTCAGAGATATCTATTATTATGGCAACAGCTAAGTTAATGCGTTGCCCTTTGTGATTTCGCAACACCTCTACAAAATGGTAGTAATAGGTATGGCAGAAGTCCTTTAGCATTCCCTGAATTCCCAAATGAGTACTCATAGACAACTTTCGTATCCACCATAGAATTGTGTTTAACCTGTTTTTCAGAGCATTAGGTATGCAGAGATTTATTTTCCTTTGTGTAACTCTTTGTGCATCACTAAAAAGGGACACAGTTGATGAGTAGGATAGCAAGTTTTTAACATTAAAACACGTTTTGAGGACACGAACTTGCAGAGAAATCGGTTATATCATTTTATATTCATTTGCACATAACTTGACAACCTTCCCTATATGGTGTAAAATATGTAAAATCCATATTACCGTCATTATGCCGATTGCAATTTTTATTTTGTCATGGGCCGGCCATGTAATAAGAGTGGCCCTTCGAAAATCAAGATCATTTGAATATTCGGAAACATTATTATGGCTTAAAAGGTAGGTAATAATTTATATCCCACATCTTACACGTTTGGTGAAAATCATTTATGTTAACATAATATTAATATGCCATCGCGGTGCAATGTACCTATGCTGTGAAGGCATTCTTGTTTGGCACTCTCAAGGAAAAATAATTTGGTAGTGCCTACTCGTTTGAGAATTTGGAAATATAATTATAATTTTCCCTATTCTATAATAAATAGAATAGGGAATGTAAATGATATCGTACTTTTTTCAATTAGAAAAACTCTCAACGAGAACCAATTTTCAAAAATACCTCAAGGATGTCAATGATGATAACAGGCTATCAATTTCAGCCATACATGGCGCTTTAATGTTTTAACAAAAGCTGGTTTAGTTTTTCTGTAAACATTATACCTAAAACGTAAATAGAAATCAGTGTGACACATAAATTGTGAGTCACAATCCGGTTCTCCCCGGCCCCGGCCAACACGACAACAATGGTGATATTGAATGCCTCGCTTACATCATGACATGCCTCGCTGCACCAGATATATTTATGTCAGAATTGATTATGTTATGGTGCTACGCTGTAATAATCTCATGACTTGCCACGAAGCAGGACCGTTACGTTTTTGTCCCATGTCACATAGGCATGGGAGTTATGCGGTAGACATTTTTACATTTTTCGGAACTTTCCCAGTTTACATGCACAAAAACATCAAATCCAAGCCAAGACCAGCTCATCCAAGTCATCGAATTATTACAATCAAAGATCCCAGACCCAAGGCCACAACTATTTATAATTTACGCTAGTCTGTATACCTACACATAATTATAGTAATTGTTAAGTTCATAATATGAACATGAATTATTCCGCTTTCTTATCCAAAAAAATATATGGATACTATAACCGAAAAGACAAAATTTTGATTCATGAAACAACCCAATCTCTTATAACCCCAATATTTTATCGTCAACGAACCGTCGACTTTTATAATCATAGATGTATCAAAATGTAATATAAAGTGACACTGTATTGAGATAATTACGCTCTACTGCTATTATTAACAAAATGTTGTAAGTTTTTTAGCAAATCATACAAATAATAAGGAAACGATAAACCTACAGCAGAAATGACATCAGCCGAGACAACAGGAAAAAATAATCAACTGATATGGACGTATGCTTAAGTGGCAAATGGAGGAAAATAAATTCAATGCATACCAACTAGGATGGTAACCATCAACGTACGAAACAGGAATGAACCATTTCTCCTCTGTGAACCGATTTTTTTGTTATCAAAAAAAGAAAATGGAACAAGAATAAAAAAAGTAAATATGTAATTAAAAAATACGAATGAAGACGAATGTTTTCCTTAACCTATATCACCCTTCCCTACTCATGACATTGTTATTATAGGTCTATGGATATTGTCCTGTTTGCCCTTAAAGGGCCTACAATAATATCATCATTGGATAACAATAGGTCTACAATAACAGCACAGTCTAAACACGTAAGTATTTTTTTAAATCTAAATTCATTTGGAGGCTTTTGTCCACTGGAGGATATGTCAGCCCCATCACATCCTAATCTACAATATACACTTATTCATTGACAAAGACACTTATTTATGCAATGATATAGGTAATACTTAATAATGATTTTGCTGCATCACTAAACGGTTGTCCTAATAAAGCTGTTATTGCTCCTATTTAATACTATTGATTTTATACACGTAAGTATGTTCTTCTTATATTGTGACAAAAGTAAAGCTTCACAAAAACAAATTGATAAGTGAATTGGTACTGAGATCAACAGCTATATCAACTACTACGCATAATAGGAGGAATACAATAACCTTTGCGAGAGGTCACGAAACAACAGCTTTATAAGGATGCGGAACATGAAAGATAATTTTGTGCCACGGTCGACTGTGGGAATTAGTAGTAAGACTACAATAGATTGTTGCCAGAATAAGATAAATGCGTGTGTATATTTATGTTTTGTGTTAATTATGTCTTCTAACCAAATCGCTTACTTGAATTGTATGGCAAAAAACAAGCAAGCAGGCATTCTTAAAATTTGAGTTGTTTGAGATTAAAAATAAAAAGACAATGAGTTCACACAGGCCGGGCCTAAAAAAACAATCTTTAAATGTTTGTTTAAAGTATCTCTAGACAAAGATTTGTTATTTGTTGGTCAGGAATCCGAAGAGATGGATATAAGATATTTGTGATTACTTACTATCATCTTTGTGCTCGCAATTATAGTTGTTGAGGGCACACTCGCTGCCGAAAGACAGTGACTTCTGTCCGTTCTTCCCGGCGCAGACGGGTGCAGACTGCGCTGAACTGCAGTCGTGCATGCAGGCCTTCTTACGGGCGGCTTCCGCCTTCAACTGCTTGAGGTCTGGCTTCTCGGGCCGACAGGACACCGCCACCAGCAGGACAGCTGGAATTATGACCATTACACTTTTAAAAATAAACATGGAATACATTATTGATGATTACCAATGCTATCTATCCTATCCACCAATTTCCAAGGCTCTTCCTCTCCTTAACACAAGAACTACGAAATCAGTAACAATAAACGTCTAGGCGACAGGTATTGGCCCCATTTGGGCTTGTACTTTGTCAGAGGGGAAAGCCTGCATATGGCTACTCCCCTCCGGTGTTGCTCTATGATTGCTGCATTTGTGAACCCCAGATAAGTTACTTTTGTTGTATCCGCAGGTTTTTCTAAGTTGGAAGATTGACAGACAAGCATTTCTTACTGGTGGTAGAGCTCCAGTGACGGCGCTCGCGGGCGTAGGCACCACCGCATTACCTAATTTACTTGCCACTAAATGGTAGTGTTCAGCACTATCGTGTTCCGGTGAGGTGGTAATGTACGGCCCTGTAATTTCCGGCACAGAGGCATAACACCTTAGGCCTCAGGAGCGGTAACGCATCGGCATTTTGACCTTGGTCTTCGTGTGGGTGTCTATAGGCTGCAGTCATCACTTAACATCAATGTAAACTGCATGCTTATTTGCCACTACCATTACATAAAAAAAGCAAACCACCACCAGTCCACCTAATGGAAAGTGGTCACCGTCGCGTCGCCTACGAAAACATTTGCTACCAGGGGAGTTGCCAGCCTTGCTGAAGGACTCTTTTTACGCCATTTTTGAAGAACCCCATATTATAGCACCGAGGGAACACCTCATAGAAAAGCTCACGCCACAATATGCACGGGGGGGCAGAAACAACCGTGAAAACCGCACCGTTGAACACTGCCAGGTATTCAGTCGGTGAGGGTGGAACTTCTCTTCGGCGGGTGGTAGCAGGTAACGCATTAGCTTGCCTCCTGCTATGCTATTTTTTAGATAACTCGTAATTGCTTCGTCATATCAGCAGATCTTTTCCGGTTAAGGACAATAGACTACAATTTACTACGTAAGGTTTAGAGAATTTTCATTTTTATTTATTTAGGCCTCTTAGAAAATGATCAGAGAAATAGTTAACATGCTTATTGTTATTACCTACACAGAAAACTGATCATAAAGGATAACATAGTAAGACACAACAAAAACAGAAGTGGTATTAGGTGAATATTATTCTGCATGTATTGCCCAAACAATGTCTAAACTCTTAAACTTCCTCATCATGTGATGAGTTTCTTGGAACACGCCTTCGGACCACATAATAAATTCCATTAAGGCTTGAAAACAGTGTTCTATGAGATGATTGCAGGAAATGTTCATTTTGGTCCAATGTTCGCCGCAAATGACCCTTAAATTATGTGATTATCGCAGCGTAGTTTGGTTAATAGATAGTAACTATGTATACCTACTAGTGTAAAGTAAGTATTTGTAGTAATAGAAACGATAAATAGACTTTTGAATGAAATGAAATGCTTTTTTATTGCACGCATGTAGACTAATATCGAGGCAGCCTTATAACTATACAAAAATATTTACAAATGATGCCTAAAGGAGACCCCTGTGGGTCCCAGCCTTAAGGTGTGTTGCTGGTAGTGTTCAGCACTAACGTCAGCCCTGTAATTTCTGGCACAGAGGCATAACACCCTAGGCCTCAGTAGTGGTAACGCATCTGCATTTTGACCTTGGTCTTTGGGTGGGTCTATAGACTGCAGTCATCACTTAACACCAATGTGAACTGCAGTTCCGATAAATCAAATAAACAAAAGATAAGTATACATTACACTTTCTTATCATTAATAGCAGCTGCGGGAAAGCAAAGAATAACGCTTTGCTTTTATTATTAACGCCTTAATTTTGGGTTTAGAGAATTGTGCAAATAAAAACAATGGAGCTATAGTATTCCACATCAATACTTTGATAAGTAGGTATAAAGATAGGTAATATTGCTTGCATTACAAATATTAATAAAGAAATAACAATTGGCAAATAAATAATTAAGAACAGAATACAGCGAGCGATAAGAAATGAATTCACAGTCGTGTATGTAGACTCTAATTGCATTTTGAAAACGCCGTAAATAATGCTGAATCAATTATTAGGATTTAAGGCCTGCGCAGGCGAGGTACTCTGTCCGGGGTACTTTTTTATCTCATCTCTTGTAATCTGTATGAAATAACGCTCACAAAGGAATAAAAGTACCCCGAAAATTAATTGAGAATTTTTGTCCTCTAGGGACAAAAGTCCTTCGTCTGCACAGGCCTTTACTGTGAATATAGATTATGAGATACCTATTGTCACTGTTTTCGTTACCACGGAAATTGTATTTGTAGGTACACTAAGTACCCTAGGGACCTATGACAAATAAAATTAAAATAACGATTAAAATTGTTGAAGATTTTTTTAATAACAGTAACAATTTTTTATGTATGATCCGAAAAGGACGAAAAAAAAATTGGATAACCCTGGGCTATGCATGTTTATGTTCCGTGATTCATGTACCTAACGCGAGGATGCAAAAATAATGAAAGTACAGCTTACCGAAAACAATCAAAGTTGTTGCCTTCATGTTGTATTATTTCACAAAATACAAATCTGTGCAAACTTTAGATACGTACACCGTTCACTGAGTGTTCTGCCTACTGGTCATACTGGGGGCAGCTCGTGTCTCTTTATACCACGCATAGTGGGGAGGTAACTGCTACCGTTTGTTGACTGACCACTTTTATTACCAAGCAAACACACAGTACATTACGTACTTGATACTGCGTACGGCTAACAGCATGCAGTAACCAAGCAATGTAGTATGAAATAAAAATCTAGAATTAAAACCTGAGTCACATGTGAACAAACGAAATTAAAATAATAATACCTACATGAGATAGGACCAGATAGGTTCACCGGTTCATCGAGTGTTTTTTGTGCTCGCGCTGAGCGTGAAATCAAAACAAGACTGATATCGGCCACTCCTAAATCATTTGTTTTTGCTAACAACACTTTATAATAGGTAGGTAACCCACTAGCGGCCCGCCCCGGCTTCGCACGGGTGCAATGCTACCTATATTACTACTATCATAATAAAATATAGTAGCCTATAACACTCCTGAATCTTGAAAATTCTGTCTTTGATTGTTAGAAAGAATTTTCATGATCGGTTCAGTATTTCCGGAGATTAACCCCTACAAACAAACAAACAATCAAAGTTACTGGTACTGAGAGTAATAATTAAAAGCCTAAATTACTTTTTATTACATCAGCTATCCGCCAATGAAAGTGGCATCAAAATCAATTCACCCGTTCCAGAGATTAGAACCGGAAGACACATACAGACAGAAAAAAATGTTATTTTATTTTAGAGTAGGTAGGTAGGTACCTATAACATATTTACACTTGAGCAATTTCCAGTCTAGGGCTCCGGACTTGTGAGCAGCCACCCGGGCTCTCCGTTCAGTCGTGGTGGGTAAAAATGTGGCAATAAAAATGTAATGGCCAAATGTTGACCAAACTGTACCTGTCTCGAAACGCTACAATTACTAGACAGTGACATCTACTGACGAGTAGCTTGAAGTTTTTATTTATGTTATGTTATGTTTAGTTTTTATTTACCATTCATAGATGGCACTAAAATAACAAAATTGTTCAACTTGCAGTTACCTACACTTGAGACGAAAAATAAAATATATACACATCATTCTTGCTGTTGAAGTTAATAATATGAACTCAAAATACATACATACTCACTTTCATTATCATACGATGATAATAAAATTTTCATTCTAAGACAAAAGTTATCCTACTCACCACTAGATGGCGACGCTGTAAAGTCATTATCACTTTTTATTTGCCTCAGAATTAAGGACTCATTCCTTTAGACTGATATCTTAATCCTGCTTCTCAAAAGGATCATCCACACAGAGCGAGCTGCCTCGCGAGGCATTTGCGATGTGACGGACGTACGAGTCGTGCCTCGGTTAGCGCGCGCGACCGAGCGCCCGAGCCATCTAGAGTCGGCCGCGTTCACACAGAACGAGCAGCCTCGCAACCAAGATAAAATGTAGTCTGTGCTCGCAACTCTGGCAAGGCATTTGCTGCGCTGTGTGAACCCAGCTAATCAATAGCGTGCTAAATAACTATATTTGTAATGTCATGAAAGTAGCAAAAAAGCACACAGTTCAGTGTGCATCACAGCACATAATGGTATGTGAATACTGTAGCCAATAAAGCTAATATTAATCATCTAAGAAAACAAACCCATAATTTTCGAATTTTATCCTTTTGATGACTAGGTAATCTTTCAGGTAGTTTTATTTTTCATGCTTGAAATGATTTGGTAAGTTTCAATCATATCTGATCAAACTGGTTTACAAAAATCGGATCTTCACGCCAGGTCTCGTACGGGGGTTACAGAGGGTGGAGCGCCAAATGTCATCAGGTGGAAGTGAAATAGTACTTTGTAGTTTTACTGTCTTCGCAGCCTTTCTATGAACACGTCAGGTGACAGTATCCATATCATGCCGTCTTTTGCTTTCTCACATAACAAGAGTACCTAGTATGCCTTTGTACGTTAGGCTGCAGATGTTATAGACTGTAAATCACGAAACGACATGATTTTCATATCATAATATTATTTCAGCGTTTTGTGTGCCGGGTTTTTAAACATATTTACTAGAAATATTGAGGGAAATTAAACGACTTCTAATATAAACATCTTTTTTTTTATTCAACTTATAACCATACATAATATACACAGTACAAAAAAAACTTGCTTTCGCCTAATACAGCAATAAGGACAAAATAAAATTGTCACATTTTTTGTTTATTTAACTATTCATTTCGTAACATACCAACCAAATCGAGAAGTCTAATTTATAGGAAAACTTATCTACACGCCGTGTTTTAATTTACAATGCTTCGAGCGAATACGTTCTTTCTTCAATATAATAACTTAAAAGTATAGACTTCTTAATATGTACTCGATGGAATTCGAATTAAAAATTTACACAATACATACAAATAACTATAACTACAATTAAGCTGTAAATAACCTGAAGAGTTTTATTTGTATTTCGATTAAGGAACATAAAACATATCCACATCTCGACGATATCACCATATTCAGACTAATTACATTGCACATTCTCCGATCGCGACCGGCGGCCAGCGGCCCGACCCGACTCGACTCGACTCGACACACTCTCACGACTCCCGCCGCGGCGCACGGCGCGCATCACACTCGCTCCCAATCTTACGGTTAAATGCGGAACTTAGCGATAAACGTTACGTTCGAAATTGAGATCATAGGCGAGCGGCCCCGCGGGGCTCACTCGGCGCGGGGGGCGTGGGGGGCGCGGGGGGCGCGGCCGGCGCCCAGCGCCTCCTCCAGGCAGCACAGCGAGTCCTTCACCGCGTGGTACACGATGTTCTTGATCTGCAGCTTGTCCTCCTTGTTGGAGTGGTGGCGCGACAGCCGCCGGAACTGGTGCGCCAGCTCGAAGCAGCGCGACACGTTCTCGGGCGACACGAAGTCCTCCGCCACCTTGATGCAGTCCAGCAGGTTGCGCACCTGGTGCGGCGCGCCCGCCGGCACGAACACGGCGTCGCCGGGGCACTGCAGCACGGCGTAGCCCTCCACGCCGTACTCGCGGTACAGGCGGTCGCGCAGCGCCGCGTCCAGGTACCACGTCTGGTCGTGCACGGGGTCGTGGTGCGGCCGCGGCCGCGCGCCGCGCTCCAGCTCGGCGCGCACCAGGAAGTCGCGGATCTTGTCGGCGTCGCGCGCCGCGTAGATGTGCCAGAGCGCGGCGGGCGGCTTGAGGCGCGCGCGGCGCCGCGCCAGCACGTCGACGCCGGCCTCGTCGGCCGCGCGCGCCGCCTCGCGCGCCCGCTCCTGCGCGTCGGCGGGCGCGCTCGCGTGCACCATCACGTTGACGGCGTCGCTGACGTCGAGGTGCAGGTTGGTGGTGCCGCCGGCGCCGCCGTACGCAGTGTACATCTTGGGCCCGAGGTCGGGCGGCACGAAGCACTCGGGCAGGCGCGCGGCCAGGTTGAGGCGGCCGCCGCGCGACGTGTACTCGGCGAGCGGCAGCGCGCGCATGAGGTCGTCGAAGCGCGTGGGCAGCAGGTCGGCGAAGTCGTCGCCGGGCGGCCAGTCCTTGACCTTGAGCACCATGGGCGCGCCGCGGTCGTCGCGCAGGCGCTTGGCGGCGAGCTCGAAGCCGTCCCAGAACTTGCGCGCGGGCTGGTTGGGCACGACGAGGCCGGACGCGCAGTTGACGAGGTCGACGCGCGTGTCGCCGAAGTCGCGCGAGAAGCTCTCCGGGCTCCACAGGTTTTTGTCGAGGATGCTCGACAGGTCTGATACTAGAACGGGCTGGCCGCGTTTCCATTGATCCTGGAAAGATTAAAAAAACGAATAGTCAGCTCTCTGTCAACTTAAAGTTGCGTAAATCGATTTGCTCGACAATTTATTTATTTAATAAAGGTTGGCTGTCAGAGAATGCCTTGTGGCATTAAGCCCGCCTTATGTACTTATAAATAAATAATCATTAAATGTGAATAAATTACAAAAATAATAATTTCTGCTTACTAGAATAAATGTCATTTACCTGGAAAGGTTTATAGTTGCCGGGATGAACTGGATCTGTTAGATGTAAGAGCTTCCCGTCGCAGAGCCACGAGTGCGGTACGTCGGGATACAGCAGTTTTGACTCCGTCAGTGTCATTATACGGATGGGTAGTTCATCCCTGCCGCGACCGCTTCTGTCGTATCTCTTCACCACATTGGTCATCGCGAAGGGTTTCACTTCGCCGTCTTCGTCTTTCTTCTCCTCGACGACGCTGGATATGACGTCGTCGAGGATGTCACTCTTGTTCTTCTTCTGCTTTTTCTTTGGCTGAGTTTCACCGCCTTCCGGAGCGGGCCTTATGAGGAGTTCCCGTAGCGTGGAAAAGTTGCCGCCTTCTTCCGAATCTGATGAGCTGGAGTCAGATTTCTCTTCCTTGGGATCAGTCTTGACGGGGATCTCGGTGAGCCAGCTCACGATGGAACTACCGGTTTTGCCGTTCTCAGACTTCACCGGCGACGATCCGTTGGTCGGGGCGTTCTCTTCCTTCACATCCTCTTTTTTGATGTTCTGAAAAAATAAATAACAATAAGTATTATTAATCAATGACACATAGACTATAGACTATTTAATTTATAAGTTTTACGCGCCTTTTATTGTTTTCTATTTACCCAAAGGTTGACTGGTAGACAATGCCTTTTAGTAGCATTAAGTCCGCCTTTTGTACAACATTTCTGTGTTTGCAATAAAGTTAAAATAATAAATAAATAAAATAAATAGACAACAAAAAATTATTGAAAAACTTAAGTTGATATATTTTGCTTTCTTATTTTTTATAGATTCATAGCATATCCAATATCCATTCATTGCCATCTGTATTTTGACGTCTGGTTTTTGTACGGGTGTTTATAGGCTGCAGTCATCGATCAACATCAATGTGAAATGCATGCTCGTTCACCACCTTCATTAGGTTTAATTCCGAACTACGCTGCACGCAACAGCGCTGCCGTCGCAGTGTTGCCGCAGCACTACTGGTCTCCATATATTCTCCACTAGCGGTCCGCAAACAAACAAACAAACTCTTTTCCCCCCTTATACATAAACGTATTTTAGCTAGTGTTGCTAATCTATCATTTGTCTTTTTCTATCCTGCACATTTGACAATGCAACTGACAAAGACAAAGCAGCTTAAACGTATCTTATGTTCGTTTATGAATAAGGGGCTTTATAATATTAATATATACGAGGGTAGATCCAAGAGTTCGTGGCCCAAACTACAAGGAGATATGACATCTTTTTAAATTTATCGTCATTTGTTACTATGTCTCATATTGATTTATTTCGGAGTTTCATTCCGATACTGCACAATATAAATTTTCTGTGATTATTTGTTTGAAGCATTCTGACGCGATTTTCAATAATGGAGAAAATTGAACATCGTGCAGTCATTAAATACCTCAATAAAAATGGCCTGTCACCAAAAGACATCCATCAAGATATGGTGAGCACTTTGGGGGAGTCTGCTCCATCGTATTCCAGTGTCAAGAAGTGGGTAGCTGAGTTTAAGCGCGGTCGTGAGAGCATTGAAGATGATCCTAGGAGTGGACGGCCTACAACCTCTACCACGAAAGAAAACATCGATAAAATTTGTGATCTCGTACTGGGTGATCGACGTTTGACCATTGGTAAGATAGCTGAGACAACAGACATTAGTTATGGCCGGGTGCAACACATAATAACGAAAGAATTGGGATTCCATAAGGTTTCTGCTCGCTCTGTCCAGAGGTTGCTTTCAGCTGAACAAAAACGAGTTCGATTCACAATTTCGCGAGACTGTTTGGAACTTTTTGAGACTGATCCCGAGGACTTTTTGTCTAGATTTGTTACCATGGACGAAAGCTGGGTTCACCACCATATTCCTGAATCAAAGCAACAATCCAAACAGTGGAAAAGATCTGACTCACCTACACCGAAAAAGGCTAAGGTCGTTTTGTCGACTAACAAAGCCATGGCTTCTGTTTTTTGGGATGCAAAGGGCATTATTTTTGTAGATTATTTACCGAAAGGTCAAACTATTAATTCTAGTTATTATTGTAACCTTTTACGAAGACTCCGAGAAGAAATAAAAAAAAAACACCGGGAATGTTGCGTAAGAATGTTTTGTTCCATCAAGACAATGCACGTGTTCACACTTCGGTTGAAACAATGTCTGTAATCCATGATTGTGGCTACGAATTGTTGCCCCACCCACCTTATTCGCCGGATTTAGTCCCCTTAGATTATCATTTATTTCCAAATTTAAAAAAACATTTGGGTGGCTCGAAATTTTTGACCAAACCTGAGGTGATAGTCGCAGTAAATGAGTATTTCGCCGACCTTCCGGAATCTTTTTTTTGAATTGATAAACAAGTTACAGTTCAGGTGGAAGAAGTGTGTTGAGCTAGATGGAGACTATGTCGAAAAATAACAATAAATTTACACCCACTTTTCTTTCATTTTCTTGGTCGGGCTTCGAACTTTTGGATCCACCCTCGTATTTATAACATATAGTAAATAGTAATCAATAATTTACTGGTGGTAGAGCTCCAGTGACGGTGCTCGCGGGCGAAGGCACCACCGCATTACCTAATATGCTTGCTGCTAAATGGTACAGTTCAGCACTATCGTGTTCCGGTGATGTATGGCCCTGTAATTTCCGGCACGGGGTCATAACACCTTAGGTCTCAGGAGTGGTAACGCATCTGCATTTTGACCTTGATCTTTGTGTGAGTGTCTATAGACTACAGTCATTACTTAACATCAATGTGAACTGCATGCTCGTCTACCACTTGAATAGATATGTAAGTTTCTGTGACAGCGCGACAGTGTCGCAACACTGCCGCCTTACTCGATATCAGCGCGGCGGCGGCACCGTCGCGGAGCAATGTCGTCGGTGCGGCGGAGTTCGGAATGAAACCTTTCCGTAGAGAAAGAAAAGGAGAGGCACCTTATCGAGCGCCCGCTGCAGCAGGTCGCGCGCGCGGCGGGCCAGCGGCGGCGGCAGGTCGGCGGGCGGCGGCGCGCGGCCGCAGGCGCAGGGCGGCAGGGCGAACAGCGCCCGCACGCGGTGCGCGCGCGCCGCCGCCGCCGCCAGCGCGCCGCCCGCCGCGATCTGCGTCAGCAGCAGCCGCTTGGCCGGGTGGCTGCCGCCCATGGTGCACGTCAGCCACCTGTCGACGACCGTACAATTATATATAACGCAACATATATTTATGATCGTTCAGTATCTACCCAGACGAGTCGTGGGCGCAGCTAGTATGACAGTAGCCTGAGTTACTCCTTATTACATAAGCTATCTATCTGCCGGTGAAAGTCCCGTCAAAATTGGTCCAGCCGTTCCCGAGAAGAGACAGCCAGACAGACAGACAAAAATTGTAAAAAATGTTGTTTTGGTATATGTACCGTGTATACATACATATGCATTTTGTAAAAAGCGGGTATTTTTATATTACAATTTATTTGTATAGATAACACAAGTTTTGAAGTCGAAACTTTAAGAATTAAAGAAAAAACAGAACCTCGAACCTGCGACCTCAGGATAAACAGTCCAGCCGCTTAACCACTTAGCTACCGAAGTCGAAACATATTTAGCATCGATTTGATTTGAAAATCGATTAAACGAGAAAGCGACAGCAAAAAGAGATAATAAAAGAACGAGTTCCATGTTCCCCGCACCTTGTACCCTATATCAAGAGATAGAGAAAAATACGTAATCGTGGCAAAATACTCAAATAATAATTTGAATCGTTGTATTTTTGTCGGAAATATTTATTTTATGTAATTTTTGTACGACAATAGGACACAAACTATTAGGTATATCGAAACAACTATTTCAAGGCGAATCAGAATCGCCTATTTGTTAAAACTACTCGTCACCAAGATGATTTGTGAGACTGAATCTAAACATCAATGAACTAAATATTTATTTAAATGAATATTTTTCGCCATTTCATAGTTGTTTTTCATTGTCCAAGTTGTACAAATAAAATTACACCTTATAAGTGTTGCATCTTCAATATTATAGCGAATATAAATCAATTAACTCACCCAAAGGAATCTCTCTCGTCGTTGGTGTACTTGGTAGTGACTGTTGTTGAGCTACTGTTTTCCGTACTGGAATTACTAGATTCGCCTGACGTTCGCGTCTGTAATTAAATAAATTTTGATTTAATAATGTTTGTTTAATTCAGTTCTAAAAATCAGAATAATAAGTTCCGACCAACATTTCCAAATTATATCTATAAATAGAATTAAGGATAAGAATATTTTTTAGAAAAAAAATCTAATGGAAGGGAAAAATAATTTATTTTCAAATTACTCGTAGGTTCATCTTTAAAGGCTCATCATCTAATTTGTTTTTTTTTTTTAATATACATTTGAATGCTAAACAAGCAATAAGAGTTATGAATTATACAGAAAAGATGTATATTTCAAGTATTTACCTTATAACAATCGAGGCAGACGACAAAGCCGCACTTGCCACACGTCCAGTGAAAGTTGAATAGCGTCGTTTCGCACACATCACAAATCTCTCGTACGCCTTGAACAACACGCTTCCACGCTATCGTTTTATCTGTTAAAACAATATTAAATTTTACATACATTCATCATAAATACAGGTTTTTAATTTCCAACTTATGTATGTCATAATGTGCGACTACGACGACACGCAGACAGTCTTAGACGATGGAAAGAAGTAACTGTCGCCAATGAACATTTGCAACCCCTGGGAAGATGCCAACGCGCTGCCCTAAATAGCTATTTCTATCGATTTCCTGCTATTTACTTTGATTTGATCTCTAATTTTCTCATCTTAATTTTTCCCAGTGTATTAATCTTTAGAAATGTTTGGTAATATAAAAAAAAAAAAACTTACAATGAAAGTATTCTGCTATTCTTAAAATGTATCAAGAGATATCGAGTCCATAAATTGTAATAAAGATAGTCAGAATTGTGTGTGGATCTATGACTGAAAAAGCTGTAATAGTAAATCACAAATCTTACCCTCATTTATATGATGTGATTCGGCCTCTTTCTCCTGTTGTAGCAGTTCACAGAACTGGTCTCCAATCTCCCGTAATAGGAAGCAACTCATCTCAATATCTAATTCGGCAGCGCCGGCTGACGACGATAACCATAGGTCTTTATCCTCCTGTTGAAAAAAAAAACATCACATAAATACCAATTCATATTCATCATAGATCAGTTTTTCAACTATTCCAATTGTAAGACATAGGTTACACAGTCGGTCCGGATCGCGATAATTACAAAACAGTCATAATTTGTGCCCGATGGAATTTACAAATTCAACTATCAACTCGACAGATCATTACAGAGGCAATACACCGGTAACCTCGGTCTCACATCAAGGGATACGCGATATTTACCTCCTCGGCGTCCTTATAAGGGTCCGAGAAGCCGGCGATGGTTAGCCTATTCTTGGCAAACTTCAGTCTTCGGAAAGCGTAAAAACGGCAAAAGATATTCGGCATGTCCTTGTCGCGCTGGCCGGGCGACCACCGGCACTCGCGGCACTTGGCCAGCCGCGGGGCCACCTCGAAGCACGGCCCGTTCTGCAGGAACGACTCGCTGCTCTGCTTGGCGCGCGCCAGCGACGGCGTGCGGCCCGGGGGCTCCTCGCGCCGCCGGCCCCCGCGCCCCCCGCCGCCGCCCCCGCCGCCCCCGGCCCCGCCGCGCGAGCGCCGGCCCCGCGCGCGGCCCCCGCCGCCGCGCTTGCTCGACGTGCTCCCGCTGCCGCTCCCGCTGCCGCCGGAGTCGGAGTCCTTGTCGTCGCTCTCCTTGTCGCTCTCGCTGCCGCTCTCGGACGCCTTCTTTTTCTTCGGCTCGTCGTTCGCCTTCTTCGCGGCGCCCTTTTTTCGCTTCGCCTTCGGCGGTTTTCGCTTCGGGGGCGCGTTCGTCTCCCGGTCCGAACTCGAGCTGTCCTCCTCGGCGTCGTCGCGGCCGTTGACCTCCTTCGGTTTCCTCGGTTTGGAGCTCTTGCGGGCACCGCGCTGGATGGACTTCGCGGCGACCGGGACGACGATGTTCGAGCCGGAGTCGTCGGGCTCCGACGCGCGGTTGATCGTCATCGGGAGCGTGATACAGGTGCCGCCGCCGCCGGAGCAGTCGCCCTCGCCGATCGGCGCCGTCTCGTGCCGCTGCAGCCACGCCTTCTTGCCGAGGTGGCGAACGGGCGCCGCGCCGTCGCGGGGGCTCGGGGACGCGATCTTCGCGGGCGTGTCGCACTCCGCGCCGGTCCCGGAACCGGGCGGCGTGGCGGGCGGCGCGGGCGGGGTGGCCGTCGTCGGCGGCGCGGTGATGGGGGGCGAGACGGCCGGAGGCACGGGGGTCGAGGGCGCGGGGCTCGCGGAAGGCGTGATGTGCGGCGCGGGCGATGCGCCGGCGGCCTTCTCGGGCGTCTCGACGCTGCCGTCGGCGGACGGCACGCGCACGTCGCAGGGCGGGCCGGGCGCCTGAGGGGCCGGCTCGGACCCGAGAGGTGTGCGCCCGACGCTCGCGGCCGCCGCTATGAGGGGTTCCGGCGCGGGGCTGTCGAGTCGCCGTCGTTTCGCATCCGCGTCCGCGGGCTCGAAGGGACACCGCCGACGCGGGGAGAGGCGGTCGGGGTCCTCGCGGCCCACCCCGAGGTCGAGCGGCTGCATCTGGCACGGGGAGGAGGCGGCGGCGTCGCCGTGTGCCCGCGGCGGCGGTTGCGGCCGCGGCTCGGGCGTCCGCGAATGCGCGACGGGCGGAGGGCGCGTCCGCAACGCCGGCGAGTAGGCGGACGGCGGAGGGTAGGGCACCGGCGGTGGCTCGGCTTTCGTGAGCTGCAGCGGCGGCTCGACGGCCACCGTGTAGTGCGCGGGGCCGGGGGAGTTGCTCGGCTTGCCGTATATGTGCGGCGGGGCCGGGCTCGACACCTTCGGTTTGGCCGGCGCCGCCTGGTAGTAGGCGGCGGGCGAGCGTTGCGGGGGCGGCTGGTATAGCCTCCTGTTCTTATCCTGCGCCGGCAGCGCCGCGTGCGGAGAGGACTGCAGCGCGGGGTGCGGCGGCGCGTGCGGCGACAGGCCGGTCCGGTAGGGCCGCGAGGGGAGGTAGTGCGGGGACGGCTCGCTCCGAGGTTTGCTCGGGTACGGATGTTTCTGTTCTAGGTGGATCTGTTTGGCGTCGTGTTTGACTATCACAGAATTCTTTTCGGGAACTAAGGGAGGTGGGGCGGGGAGATGCTGGTCTTTTAGTTTCTCGTACCGATAGGGGGGATAGTTGTAGGGGCCGAAGTTGGGTTCGCCCTTGGGGAGGACGGGGTGGGGCGGCTGCTTATCGGACTTGGAGAGGGAATGGCGGGGAGCGTGGGTGGCGTGCGGCGGGTGCGGCGGGCCGTAGTCCGGCGCGAGGCGGTCGGGTGCATGCGAAGGTGGCGAATAGTACGCGCGGTCGGCCGCCCGTAGCCTCTCGTGTTCGGCCCCCGCCGCACCTCGGTTAGGTGCTAGGCTATTCAGCAGCGACCACGACATACTTCGTTCCCGCTGCAACAAAAGTAGAAGGCCTCTTTAAGTTAAGCTTTAAAATACGGATGTTTATTTCAAAAACTGAAGGTAACGCTTAAAAAATAAAGCTATCGAAAATAGTGATCGTGACGACCAAACCCTGTATCTACAAGCAGAAATATAAACAAACTTTAACTAGTACAAAATAATTAAGCATTTTAATTGGGTATTCTACATACCAAATAGCTGATTCAAAGTTTGAAAAGTAGTTCAATTACCTTCTGATTAGCCAGCCTGAGAGATTCTTCAAAATGCCTCGACACCAGCTTCGACGCAGCATTCTCTTGTTCTCTCCTTTCTTTCTCTTCTCTCTCTTGCTTTTCCCTCTCACGTTCTCTCTCCCGTTCCCGCTCTATCCGTTCTCTTTCCTTTTCCTTCTGTTGCTTGTCCAACTCCCGTTGCTCCTGTTCCCTTCGTTCTCTGCAAACAATAAGAGATTTCACTATTAGTTGAGTATAAAACAACCAGTATTGTGTGTATATGTATCTTCACGCCAGGTCCCTCACGGATAGGCAGACAGTGTCAGTATTGTACTGTTAAGGCAAATGTATGGAACGCGAAACGAAATCTATGAAAGTAGGTACCTAAATAAAAAAAGAGATGAAATTATTTCGCCGCACTATTGTGATCAGCAACTATCAAGATTTCACGGCAAGAAACTCGAGTCAACATTCAATTATCAAAAAAAGTAAGTATTAAATTAATTGAAAAAGGTAAAAGGAATGCACGCAGTCACGTTATGCAGTGTATTTAATGCATGACACAATACAAAATGTGGCTGGCATACATCGTAAGTAGGTCAAGGTCAGTGAACGAGTGTGAGAGATATCATTACAACGTTGCACTATCCGTTTGCAAAGAGAATGCGCATACGCATTACGCATACGCTACACAATGACAATATATCAGAGACGATAATGAATTATCATTTCATGTATATATGTGCCTAGTACCTATTCAAAGGCAGATTATATAAGACATATGGTATTGTGATGGAAAATAAAAATATTCCTTTATTCTCTTATAAATTCATTGGAATGTGAGGAAAAATGTTTATTAGTGATAAATAAAGCAAGTTATTCCAACTGCGCTTAAATTAAACATGTGGCACGATCCGCAATTACTTGTGATCTTGTGTAGATAGGTATGTGTTTTACAAATAGAATTAAAATGACGTGGCAAATTTCCTTTTTTCTCAATGGTATAATTACCTACTATGTACTCAAGTGCTAGCAGGTTTTTTTTTCAGGTTTTTTATTAACTTTTTGTTTTCTTAGTTAGTAAGAAAACAATAAGTTAATAAAATACATTAAAATGTATTTAACATGTTGATATATATATTTCATTTACTTGTGTATATGATTTATTAATTCTGTTTTATAGATCTTTTTAATAATTTTAGTAAAAATATGGTCGTTTTATACAATACTCTTTAAGATTTTTAATCATGATGGCATCGCCCATAACAATTTAAATATTTATGGATATTGTGTAAAGATATTGCACACGTATTAATTATATTATTTGCCATAACTCTTTCTTACAACTTTTTCTTCAAATATGACTTTCGTTAATCTTATCTTGGAGACTGCTGCAAAAACAGAAGGAAACATTCCAGATTAAATCATGCTTATCATCACAATTTCATTCTGATATAAGCAACAATCAAAGATTCTGGTTTTCATCTCGATGTTCATGAGCTAAAATATCGCAATCAACGTTAAATGTATACCCGTCAACAAGTATACCAAACAAACAACAGACACGCAAGTTTCAAAAATGTTGAATGAGTTAATGCGCAACTCGGAATGCGGATCAGGCGTCGACACAGAGGCGTCGATGTATAAAAAAAACCTGAATCGTAAATGTTTATAAACGTAAACAACCGCGGGTGAATGAGACTGACCAGTGACGTACCGATACTTGAGGAATTTGTTACTTAAAAAATGTTCCTGTGATTTAACAATCTGATGTTATAAACGAACCTATTATTTGCTGTATATTATAGAATACTAACCCCCTTATTCATAAACGTACATTAGATACGTTTTAGCTATATAATGCTTTGTCTTTGTCAGTTGCATTGTCAAATGTGCAGGATAGAAAAAGACAAAGGAGAGATTAGCAACACTTTACTAAAATACGTTTATGAATAAGGGGATAAATCGATTGTATAACGTGATGTTTTACATACTATATTGATTTTAGACATTTTTTTTTAAATTACGAACGGTGGCAGACAGAAGTTCACATTGATGTGACCTATCATCTCAGCCAAAAGACGTCCACTGTTGACGAAAGGCCTGCCCCAAAGATTGCCACAACGAACAGTCTTGGGCCGCCCTCATCCAGCGATTGCCCGCGACCTTCGCCAGGTCGTCGGTCCATCTTGTGGGAGGCCTGACTACGCTTCGTTTTCCGGTACGTGGTCGCCACTCTCTAGAACTGCTCTGCCCCAACGGCCGTCAGTTCTTCGAGCTATGTGCCCTGCCCACTGCCACTTGAGTCTCGCTATTCGGTGAGCTATGTCGGTAACTTTGGTTCTCATGCGGATCTCCTCATTCCTGATTCGATCTCGTAGAGAAACCTTGAGCCTTCTTATGAGGCCCATAGTGAGCGACCACGTTTCGGTCCCCATATGTGATCACATCACTGGCAACACACATTGGTCTAAAACCTTATTCTTGAGACACTGGACGTATGAACCTAGCAAGGGTTAAAAAACTTTGATATATTTTTTGAAAATCTCCGTACAAATCTTGCCATGATTCTATACTGGGTGGAAATATCTACAAGACAATTGGGTTCTGCTAGCCGTATTTACAATGCTTATATATGTAGTATCTTCTAAACACGATTTCAAGACAACAAGACGAAGCATGCAGTCGTTCGACGTGATTATGTAACAACTACATCCGGACAAACATAATAATTTATTTCCGTTTAAAAATATTTGTATGTATACGTAGATGAACGTATATTATAAATGCCTTTATAACGTAATTTCGTAGTCATCTATATATATATATAAATCAATTGCTGTTCGTTAGTCTCGCTAAAACTTGAGAATGATTTTTGGAAGTCCAGGGAAGGTTTAAAAGGTAAGAAAACATGAAGAAATTGAAGGAAAATAGTAAAAACCACAATTTTATTTTCCCATTCAAATAGTCCGTATCTTTCAAACCTTTGACACATTATTTCATTCTGAGGCAATATGAAGTTTGCGGGGTCAGCTAGTAATGAATATAATTTTCTTTCATGATATGCCTATGAATTGAATATACTATACCCACGTAGAAACATTGTGCGTTTTTCACATGACTTCACGTGATCCTATTGTTATAATTATAAAGAAACATTTTCGTGTTAACTATTGTCAAGGCGATAAAATATTGTATTAAAATAATCGTCAATTCCCATCACATTTTAACAATCCGTACAACTGTGGATCACTTTCAAAGTCATGAAAATGGCCTATTCGCTAATTACTCCTGGGTCCGATTTCCAAATGTGTTAAGACACATTTGGAAATCGGACAAAGCCTAACTAGCATAGTTGGTAATAGATGGCGCTGCTGCTACCATAAAGCAATGCAATAGATGTGAAGGAAAGATTTGACAAATCGGGCAGGGCTTCAGTAGCTCAATTGGAAGAGCGGCTGGACTAGATTCCCAGTAGGTCGCGAGTTCGAGTCTCGCCTGAAGTCAAATTTTTCTTTCCATTTTTCTTTAAAAATAAAATACATTTCACAAGCATGTGTTAATGCGAAATAATATAAAACAATGTGTTAAAGAGTAAAATATATTAAATAGTGTTTCAATCAGAGCAAACAAGCCACCGACGCTAGTCCGCGTTTTCTTAATGGTTTCAGCAGATGAAATTCTGGATAGCAACCCAGTGACCGGGAAAATTACCTACTCGTACAAATCGTCCGAACTTTACCAACTCATACTGAAAAATAGGTTTGATTGATTGTTGTTACGAATGAAATGACAAAATATACGTAACTACATACACATTACATAAACCTACATTAAAAATTATCGGTTCATCAGTTTTTACAAACTTGCCCAACACACTGTCGTATGTCCTGAATGCATGATTATGTCATCAGTGGATATACATATAACTGAATTACTTTACATAATGTAAGAACCAACAACACGATTGAATATGTATGATTGGTATATCATATGCGCATTATATAAACCAAGAATAAATAATATATAATTCATTACATTCTAATGAGGTTTGAGAATTACATACGTTATTCTTGGAGTCACTAGTATACCTACGTCAAAATGTAGAGAAAATTTATAGTAGCAGAAATAGTTACGTAATATTGTTTTATGTGTTAGGGTTTACAGAGAAGCAGACGGGCCGCTTGTTGGAAAATGGTACGCGTCGCTGGCGTAGCCTATGAACATTTGCATCACCAGGGGAGTTGCCAACGCGCTGGCAGCCATGAAGGATTAATGACGCCAGTTTTGATTAACCCCATATTGTAGCGCCGAAGGAACACTTCAAAGGGAAGTTCGTACTTCGTACCACAATTTGCACGTTCTGGGTAAGAATGCAAGCGAAGAATGTCTGTTGAGCACTTCCACGTATTCAATTTGTGCCAGTGCCAAAGCCGAGTTCACCATTAGATTCGGCAGAATATATCATTTAAACTACTGTAGACTGTAGCGAAAACCTACGAAAACGTTACTGTAGACTAGATTCTAAACAAATCTTAAACATAAAGTTCTCGTGTCACAATGTTCGTCCCCGTACTTCTACGAAACGGCTGGACCGATTCTCATGAAATTTTAGAATGCTCTTTCTCTTATTTTCCATAACATTTTTTTAATATATTTTCTAAGGCGATACGAAGTTCGTCGGGACAGCTAGTATTTTATAACCATAAATCATATTTCACCGTGACCTCCATTTTCGCTAAAAATAAGAGCTCGTGACTGCAATTGACATGTATATCACAATCTATACTATTATTATCACCAGTGAGATATCTTGCACTATGAGCAAAGTCACAGTTAAGTCGGGTTTTTTAGAAGGTCAAGGTTGCAAATATCTTTTTTCTTGTGACAGTACCTACGTAAAAATTGCTTACAAAAATTGAAAATTAAAACGTCATCTAACGTATCTTCATGCTTGCATTCAAGAATACATGCAAACATCTACGATTCGACGGTTACGTTTTGTCCCAAAGTATGTAAGTAAATCAATTGACATTTGCGGTCACAATACCAAACTCCGAGAGTGCACAGGGAAATTTCCATTAAATGGAAAAATCTCAAAAGCACTTACCCGCTGATCCGGAGATCAAACAGAGGACTATAGCAGTAGTGCTACCACTAGACTGCTGAGGGAGTTAATAAAACGTACGAATGTATGTATCTTCACGCCAGGTCCCTAACGGGGCAGCCAGAGTGTAGAGCGCCAGATATCCCGGTTCTGACGCACCTCCCGTGCCTCATCATCATTATCTTCATAGGTACATCATTAATCTATATATCTAATCTATATATCTATTTAAATAAAACAAAGTCGGGTTTGTTACAACACTTATAACTCGAGATCTGCTGGACCAATTTTCATGGTTTTTGATTTGTTGGATTTGTCCCCGCCCCGAATAACAGAATACATCTTAAAATAAGAAAAATTGACGAATATTTGAAAAACCTAAAAGTTCTTTAGTTTCGGAGCTGTCATTTTAGTCACAATCTGTAAGTAATGATTGACGTTCATAAACTATTTAAAATGTATGAATAAACTATTGAGTGTATTGTATTTTTTTTTTTAATATTATTGCATCGCTATTTCGCATATTGCCAGTGTCAAGTAAAACGATATCTCATATTCGTAAAAAGCAGCATAAAAGCACAGTATAAGTACATACCTACAGTAGTTTATCGCCTTTGAAGTTTTGCAATATGCCGCCTTCACGCAAATTCATTAAGGTTGTCACGTTTTTGGTTTTTATTTATGTTGTTTGTAACGCGACAGAAAAATCCTAAAAACATGACGCCTGTAATCCCCTAAGGGGTAGGGAGAGGTAAATCGGATTCATGCATACATCCTCGATTCGCCGGTCACGTTTTGGCCCATGTAACACGCGGCGAGCCTGTTGACATCTGATTCTGATCTGATCTGTTGACTCCGGGAACTTTACCAAACTTTGAGGTACTGGGAAGCCTCCAGAAAATAGAAAAATCTGTCAAACTATAAATATCTCAACCTATCAACAATTTACCTGTCTACCATCAATCTACCAGTATTCCAGTTGGGCGGTCTATCAGTACGCCAGAATTCTAACAATTATAATGTACCGATCCTTATATTCATCCATACCTCCGTCCAATATAATCCGAATATGAAATACATAGAACAAAAAAAAATATGGTGGCGTTGGTGGCGTTAGTTGCGTTAGTGGCGTTAGTGGCTTTGGTGTCATTGGTGTCGTTGGTGGCGTAGGTATTGTTGGTGACTCTGGTGGCGGTGGCGTTGGTGGTGGTGGTGGTGATGGTTTTTAGTCGCGATGGAGGCATTAGTGGCGTTCGTGACATTGGTGGGGTTGTTGGTAGTTTTGGAGGAATTGGTTGTGGTGGTTGTGGTGGTGGTTTTAGTGGCATTGGTGGCATAGGTGTTTGGCGTTGATGGCGTTGGTGACGTTTGTGATGGTGGCGGTGGTGGAGGTGGTAGCGGTGACAGTGGTGGTGGTGACAATGGTGGTGATGATAGTGGTAGAGTTGATGACATAAGTGGTTAAAAATGCACAATGTAAATATTCAATTTTTAACATCCGCCATTATGGACCTAAGCACAGATATTATATGTCATTTTTTCTGCCACAGATCTACGGTAGACTCGATCGAAACCTATTTACAATTAAAGATCGTAAAAATATAATTATTCTGAGTCGAGAACATGGATCCGCAAAATTCGTATCTTTTGATAATTCGTGAAATCAAAACAATAATTTTAATGTAATAATAATTCATTTTATAAATTCAAATGTCAATTGCCCGCCATTATGACGTACACTTTTTATTTTGATGTATTACCGAAACAGGACAGGCCTGGCAATTTTCAAAAATCAATTGCAGTTTGTTACTTTCGCTAAAACTGTAGTGTATTTTTAATCTTTACTTTAAAGCGATACGAAGTTCGCCGGACCAGCTAGTTAAAAATAAAAACGTCTAGGGGGCTGTTCACGTAATTATTACGTAAAGTATTACGTAAGCATTATAGAAGGGTGGAGGGGTCTTTGAATTGCTTACATTTGATGACATGGGGGCGGGGGTGGTCTAGATGGTGATTACGACATCAGATGTTATTTAGTTTTTTACACATAATATGGCAACCCATATACATACATAGTCTATGTTTGAAAAGATTTTTTTTATGAATAAATTATGCTTAAATGAATATCTCTATGGAATACTCTATTCTATTTCTTTATTTCTAGAATTATAACCGATGCTCATGAATGAATAAAATCGCAGAATACTGAAAATAAACGGAGAAAAACCTATGTTATAGGTAAGTATACATTTTTCTCCGTTTATTGTGTTGTTTATTTATGTTTACGTGCAGCATGGGAAGGGGGGGTAAGAGCTGTGCTGTACTTTTGCTAACAATAGAGGTGGTGTAAGTAATTGTAATAAATCTGCTTACGTAATACTTTAATATCTGACGCTCCACACTCTCTGCCTACCCCGTTAGGGACCTGGCGTGAAAATACATACATTACATACATACGTAATACTTGAACCCCTAAGACGTAAAATCAAATTATTATTTACTTAAAACAACAAGATCTTTCGTTCACGTTACATAAATATAAATACGATCCTTTCCCGACGATAAATATTAATATTCAAATTAGTTTCGCTGTGATTTAATCTCGATCAACTTCCGATTCCTTTCGAATGCATTAATATTGTAATAAAAGTTTCATGGTTATTGGTTTTGGAGAAATCTAATTGGGATAAAATTTAAATGTTATCACGCTCATCTCATGTTTTCTCAAAAAACAAGAAACGGAATATAGTAAGTATCTAAACATATATTACGCCGAGGACATAGCTATTTAATTTTTTTTTCTTGTAATCGACGGACGAGATAAACGTTAAACATACCAAAATCACCAAAGACACAAAGTGCAGGACCTTATTTAAGCAGTTTATTTTCCAGAAAAAACAATGAAGGTATAATCTGATTAGTTTATTTTACTCAGCACTCACCACGAGATGGCGTTCGCATACCAAATGTATAACAATAATTCAGATTTCGTATAACTAATTTTAGTCAGGATGTTTTTTGTTGGGACAGAATTTTTGTGGTTATCGAACCGACCGACACGACCCTTTTGATATCATCAATAACAAAAAAGCAAAAGCGAAAGCTCATTAGTAACAAACTTACTTCAGCCTATTGTTACACAATATCCTAGCTTATGAATAAGGATGTTCTCTTTGACACAACTGGCAACCCTCTCACACCCCTCTCTCTCACACACACTTTGCTGTCTCTAGAGTATTCTAGATTTTATAACCAACGACACTTGAGACTACTAGAGAACACCTATTTATGAATTCTTAAATGAAAACATGTGAGAAGGAAGTACTATTCTTCTTTATGTTTGTAAATACAACACATAAACATTGAAAAAATGTAAAATAATCAAACAGCTAAGGTAAAGCCTAGGGTTACCACCTCTTAGCTGTCTAAATCCGGGAGAAAAAAAACATTGAATATAATCACTTTTTATTTTATTTTGAATTAATAACAACAAAGAAATAATTGTATTTAATCAAAATACGACACAAGTGCATGGATTGCTGTTGGATACAGACTAATAAGCGAACGAATGAAACTTTTAACAAACAAATGAGGAACGAAAATGAGTGAGACAAAGACGACGCAATCTCTCACGCACGTGGCTCAGAAAGAGACAATAAAATAAAGTAGTTCCACGCAAGGAAATCAGTTAATACGAAACTAGCTAGCTACCCACTGGCGAGTAGCGGCGTCAGTGGCGTGATAGTGGCGAGAAGAATGCTGCAAGAATGCTGCCGAGAATTTACGCCGCTCTTAGCCATTTCGACATCGCGTGTCATTACTTTTCAACAACTTGTTATTCCGGGAGAATTTAGTATATTTTAAATTCCTTCCGGGAGACGGGAGATTTTAAGTTTCAGAGCTAAAATCCGGGAGACTCCCGGAACGCCGGGAGAGGTGGCAACCCTAGTAAAGCCTCGTGAGAAAGACCCAGGTAAAATCACTGCCTCGACCAAGTGAGGTTTAGTTGAGGTAGGTCAGGATGTCCACAGATTTTTTGTAAACCATGTTGATACGCTAATTGTATTTATAATATTTACAAATATGAAGGTAGGTAAGTATATTTAATTATATTTACATAAATAAACCAAAGTAACCAAACCATGTAAATCATATCAGATGTAAACCAACGAGACGAAGAGACTAAGTAACAAGATACCTACAACAGTAAGCAATAGGAGCATAAAAAGGCAATTAATTCTAAATAATACACCCACATTAGGTACCTACTTTCCGCAAACAGTCGGTAAAAGCTCAAAATCCATACCAGAAAGGATAATTAATATATTTTTTTATTGGTAGGAAAAAAACTTAAGGTACCTATTGTTGCGGAAATCAGACAAAAATAAAACAGTGGATTACATATATTATTATATATGTAATAAACATATTATTATAATATTCCTTCTTTATACAATACGCAATAAGTACAACGTTAATCAAAAAAGTTACAAAATACTTGAAATTTAGTTGGTTTGTAATTATTTTATTATCTAAATTAAATTTATACTTATTTTATACACAACAAATACTAGAAACCTTAAATATCTTTCACATCACAAAAATTGTCAACTTTTAAGTAGGACTGTGTGTACGTTCTATAAAAGCGATACAAGAAAATTTAGTGATAAATCAAAAACAAAGGTGGGTCTGGCTGGTATTTGTGACACATGTCCTGTCCTGATTATAAAATGCTTTCAAGTATTAGACCAGTGGGGGCTCATTTGAAAAAAATGTTCCATATATACCGGTTTTAGTTACATTTTTTCTAATGAGCTGAAGTATGGATTGTCAAAAATCTAAGATTATTTTGAATAGGATACTTTTTTATGCAAAGTCATTCTTTCATTCATCGTCCGTGATTCAGATTAATCGTTAGTAAATATAGCATCCTCTACAAATGACTTATTGAGAGTATTTATTATCCAATTTACGTTGCTGTATAATATAATATAATCTTTATTTGCAACAAAAAATGACATGTTTACTTAATATAAATTAATCTAAAACATAGTCACTTATTTTATACTTTTAAGTGATCGTTGGCATCTGCAAAAGTTAAAACTGTGCTAACAGATACCAGCGCTTCCCTTATTATACATATATCACTAAAGGTGACGTTAATACATAGGTTTCTCGTTAATTAAATAACCATTAATCAAACAGAAACAATAAAAAAAAATGGTAATTCAAAACTTAAAAGACACTGTATACACAAGGTCAACGCATGCATATTGTTTTATACCTCTGTCACTCTGTCACCCCTTCGAGGATAATAGGCGTGAAGTTACGTTTATTTTTATAACGGTAATGATTACGTTTAATCACTAATTATTCGAGTGTCGTATCTAGTCTTTTTTATGTTATTAAGTTGACAGACAAGTAGACGGAAAGTGGTCACCGTCGCCTACGAACATTTGCAACACCAGGGGAGTTGACAACGCGCTGCAAGGACTCTTTTGGTGCCATTTTTGAAGAATTCGTTCCACAATTTAGTCTATTTACAAGTGTGAGTAAATAAGTCTATTTTAAGCTTTCATGCGTTATTTTGATAAATTTATGAAGGTGAGACGATGTGTAGATCCTTAATAAGACGTTTTTTATTGTAATTCTCCTATTCAAGATCCCACTAATAGAAATGATTCCATAGCATTTAAACGTAAATGTTTAAACTAACTTTAAACTATTTTCCGACTTAGGTTTAGGTATAATATTATTAAATAGTTGATAATCAAAAAAACTCCACCAAAACTTATATACATAATAAGTACGTTTAGAATACGGACATCCAGGTGTTTCCATTTCCTACATTTTATTTCATTGTTTGAACAATGAAATGGAATTGATTAGGCACAGGTCAGACTGGTCAAGAATGGATTTAATCGTAGGTTAAATGCTACTTCCGTACACGAACCTGAAATAAAAACGAAATACCTATACCTACTGTGTCGAGTCACGAGTCAGTGTTGATCATTTCACTCACACTTAATACTCCGACTTTAAGATTAAAACTTTAACCCCCTTAAAATATTGAACACTAAGTTTTGCACGCGACTTCGTCCGCGTTTACTTTGAATCATTACAAATTGTAGCCTATAATAGGTATATTATTCCAATATACCTATAACCTACATTACTGTACAGGAGTTTTTTCGTAAAACAGTATCAAACATCCATAGTCACAAAGTTTCGCATTTGTTATTATGTATTAGTAGAAATAACAAAATGACAAGTACCTTACATTTAGAAATCAATTCAGTTACAATACAGGCGTCACTTCACGCTTATACTCAGACCAAATAATTTAACTGAGGCTTATAAAAATATTGGTATTAAGAATTCGGGTCTGCGTGTTTGTGTATGTTTGTTTGGTTGAACTATATAATCCATGGGCTATCCAACACATTTTTTTTTAATTCGCATCAGTAATGTCTACGATAATGGAACGCGTTCAACCAAACAAAAAAACTCTTCAGATTTATAATAGTAATAGGAGTCTAAAGAAAACGAACATGTTATTGAGGTACCTAATAGTATACATGCCTGTCGAAGGTCAGAACTTATATACAAATTGTATATCAATGTAAAAACCACATATTTCTACTGGTGGTAGAGCTCCCCTGACGGAGCTCGCGGGCGTAGGCACCACCGCATTACCTAATATAGGTACTTGCCGCTAAATGGTAGTGTTCAGCACTATCGTGTTCCGGTCTGTAATTACCGGCACAGAGGCATAACACCTAATGCCTTTGGAGTGGCAGCGCATCTGCATTTTGACCTCTGGTCATTGTGTAAGTGTCTATAAGCTGCAGACATCACTTAACATCAATGTGAACTGCACGCTTGTTTGCCACTTTTATTACATAACAAAAATATATATATATTATTCAAACGTGCGATATTTTAATTTTTAATCACATATATATTCTTCTTATATTCATACTTAAAATCTACCAATGGTAAGTTGTGATGAATAAAGACAATTTTTCAGTATTAGTTGACAGTAAATGATTGCTCTTTTCTTCATAAATAATACCCGCTTCTGAAAAAAAGTCTCTCAGCAGAGACTACTGCTAACCTTGATCTTCTCAGATCATATTGGCCTTTGGAACTCATGCCGGTGAATGACAAAGAATGACTCTTTTTCTTTTTACTCTTTGTTATCAGTTCGTAAAGGGGAAATGAGACATTCTACTGATATACTTTTTACATTAGTTTATTATTTTTAGTTTTATCTTAGTGATATTCTTGACTATACATATATTTTTATCTTGTTTGACATATATATTAATTGTTATTCATTTTTATTTTGTTTGTTTTTGACGTGTCATAAAAGGTGCCTGTCACCAAATGAATAAATGAGTTTCTGATTCTGATACCTTGGCAAAATTCGTCAGGACTGGGCAAGGTTTTGCGATTGCTGGCCACCATTTGTATGGTTCTGCAGTCCGATTTAGGCAAGCAGTTAAAAAAAAAAACATATATATCTGCCACAGAACTTTTTTCTGCATCTGCATCTTCATCGTTGTGCTTATTAATTTATGAACACGTTTGCGGCGGATTATTCGGCTGCCGAATATTCGGGCATTCGGCCAAGGGGAAAGCCGAATATTCGTAATTCAGTTATTCGGCCAAACCATTATTCGTGGCAACTCTAGTTATAAGTAATATGGGCATCCTTAGGAGAGGCTGTCCAGCAGTGGAAATCTTACGCCTCTAATGATGATGAAGACATTATTACGTACAAGAATATAGTTATCCTTCTGCACTTTGATTTTGACGTAAGCAATGATGCTATAGCCAACACTCATTTATATAACGACTAACGTGATACATAGTTACTCCATCCATTACATATTAACATTTACATATAGAAATATGTTCATATGTTTGAATTCCAATTAATTCTATGCTTTACTAAGCCTACCTACTTCTAATATTATTTAATTCAAAGACAAACTAATTTGGGTTCATACGTGTATAAAATTGCGTGTATGAATGTTAAAGACGGCAGCGGGATTAGTGACGCAATAGCTAATTTTTAATTTATCTCTATTTTCACCACTAAGGATTTGTAATTATGATGTGATATATTAATTCTATAAAACAGATTGTAGTATATATTGTGTATTGAAGAAGTATTCTTCAAATGCGTCAGACTACGTTATGTGAACTACATCAGATCTATATACCTACTTATATGAAAGAGACAAAGATTCAACTAACACTTACTGATCGTAAGAGAATAATAAACATCTTAAAAGTACCTATACAAAAACCAAAAGGTTCTGTGACCTCGACACCTGAGGCGTAAAATCTTACCACCTAAGAGCTCCTTCCTACGCATAACTGCGAATTCGCGTCCGCAAATATCTGCGAGCTCGCATGAATGCATCGCATCGCAGTTTTGTGTGGCTGCCCTAAATCTTGCCAACCGACGGGTGCTAGAAATGGATACTTTATTATTATTAATTAATTAATATTATAAAGCTGAAGAGTTTGTTTGTTTGTTTGTTTGAACGCGCTAATCTCAGGAACTACTGGTCCGATTTGAAGTTTTTTCAGTGTTAGATAGCTCATTTATCGAGGAGGGCTAATTAGGCTATATAATATCACGCTAAGTCGAATAGGAGAGGGTAGGTAACATTGCACCCGCGCAAAGCCGGGGCGGGCCGCTAGTACTAAATAAAGCTGTAAACATTCAACGTACATGGTAATTTTGCGCGGCTTGGTTATTAGGTTGACGGAATGGTACGACCAAATCTAGTGAAACTGCGTATGAATATTGTGTGATTGACCCTCTTCAAACTAAATATTAAACTATTAGGTTGGGGAAAAAGTTTCTTCGCATTTTTTAAGATAATTCAAAACATTTTTTAATATAGTTTATTTAAATTTAACTTAAGTATGTATGTACCATTTTGTTCGACAACCTTTTGCCATCTTATAAGTAGGGACATGATCCCATTGCTATAAAAATTTTGGGACTTCTCATCAAAGTACACGAGTGGTACTTTGATGAGAAGTCCCAAAGTAAGTAGACAAGTGGATTTGGCAGTCCTCTCGTGATGTTAACCTAACATTGCATAAAGAATTCTGAAGAGACCGAAACAGGTGGAAATCTGAAGGTGCAAGGTCAGGACTATATGGCGGATGCATTAACACCTCCCAGCCAAACTCTCTTAATTTTTGCTGAGTGGCTATAGATGTGTGAGGTCTAGCGTTATCATGATGAAACACCACACCCCTTCTGTTGATCAATTCCGACCGCTTTCTCTCAACTTCTTGCTTTAATCTCATCAGTTGTTCGCAGTAAAGTTCAGAATCGATAGTCCTGCCTGGTGATAACAGCTCATAATGAATAATGCCCTTCCAATCCCACCACACACACAACATCACCTTATTGCGAGTTAACCCGGGTTTCGCCACAGTCTGTGAAGCCTGACCGGCCTATGACCACGACCTTTTTCGCACGTTCTTGTCGTACGTGATACACTTTTCATCACCAGTTATCAGCTTCTTCAAAAATGATTCGGTTTCATTACGTCGTAATAAAGAATCACAAATGAGTACACGGTTCATTAGGTTTCTTTCAGTGAGCTCGTGAGGTACCCAAATATCGAGCTTTATTTTGTACCGAGCTTTTTTCAAATGTGCCAAAACTGTTTTGTGATCAATTCTCAGTTCTTCAGCTACGTCGTAACTACTGATATGTCGATCTTGCTCCACTTTTTCAAAAATGGCATCCATTTTATCCGTAATAGGGCGACCAGAGGGAGGTGCATCTTTGACATTAAAATTGCCGGATTGAAAACGCTTAAACCAAATTTGTGCTACTCTCACAGACACTGCACTATAAACATCGCAAAATTTTTTCGCGGCTTGCGTTGCATTTTTACCTTTTTTGTAGTAAAATTTAAAAATGTATCGAATTTCTTCATTAGATTCACTCATCTTGACAGTACGAAAAAACAACTGAAAATCACACATTTGCCTAATTTGAATTTGGAATTATGTTCTTTAAAATTTTAACTTTCAATGATACCAAAACCAGCCAGATACAAATACTACAGCCAAAGAGATTTTATTACAAGTTCATACATACTATAATGCGAAAAGACTTTTCCCCAACCTATTACTTACAAAAATATGATATTAACATGCACTTCTAAGAACTTTTTGATTCACCTCGTAGGTATATAACTCACGCTACGGTGAATACAAAGGGGTAAGTAACCAATAAAAGCGGTGATCTATTCAAATTCTATTAGTTTCGTCGATTTTAAACGCTACAGTGGTCCCGTGTAAGCTGTGGATCCTGTATTGGAACCCAGGCGGGATCAGGGGTCACGTACGGGATCTTCGGGAACTCGTCCAGTCGCAGGATATACATGTTATCCTACTGGGCGAGACGAAATTACGCCCCGAACAGGAGCTTCGGGTGAACAACTACTTCGTGTACCGCCATGACGAGGTGTCACCGCGAGGCCCCGCATACAGGGGGACAGCGGCGCTCGTCAGGCGGGACCTAGTGCACGAGGAGCTGGACACACTGCCCTTTGTGTCGACTCGCACTAAGGGAGTGCGACTCTATGCAGAGAGCACCGAGCTACGCATCTTCGCGGCGTACCGCCAGGTGAGCCCTTCCATGCCGGGGACATCCAGGCCATCCTCGGAGATAAACCTACACTAGCCGTGGGTGATATGAACGCCAAGTATCCTACTTGGGGTTCCAACGTCATCACTCCGGCCGGAAGGAAGTTCTTCGAGGACAGCCAGCGGAATGGGTATGAAGTGATAGGGCCCGATGCCCCGACACACATCCCACTCTGCCTATTGTGTGAGTAGTAGTAAGTGAGGGAACTATTGTCGGTCACGCCCCAGCCGCTCCGGGGGGAGGATTTCATCTCCCCGTCCGAGGTGAGGAAGGCAGTTATCTGGTTGCCTCCACGGAAGGCGCCAGGGCCAGACGGTTACCCGCTGCTGCGCTGCATCATCTGCCGTGGGGTAGCCTGGTATCCCTAACTAAGCTATTCAACGGAAGCTCGGGAAAATAATAGTCCTCCCAAAACCGGGTAAGGACCGCCGCCATGCTTCTAGCTACCGCCCTATAACTCTGCTTTCACACCTCGCCAAGCTGTTTGAGCGGCTTCTGCTGCGGAGGCTGCGACCGCACCTCCCGTGCAAGGAGGAGCAATTCGGCTTCCGCACCGGGCATTCAACAACGCTCCAGCTGGCGAGGGTGCTCCACTACCTCGCCAACGAGCACAACAGGGGCCGGTACTCGATCGGAGTCTTTCTCGACATCGAAAAGGCCTTCGATCGGGTGTGGCATGTTGGGCTATTGGCAAAGGTAGAGATACCATCGGGCCTGCATAGGGTGGTGGCTAGCTTCCTAGAGGGCCGGCGGTTTAACGTTTCGGTGGAGGGAGCTGCCTCGACCGAACACTCGATCCGTGCAGGAGTCCCCCAGGGCAGCTGTCTGTCACCGTCGCTTTATGCGGTGTATACAGACGACATCCCGACCATACCGGATGTCATGCTGGCCCTGTTTGCCGACGATAGCGCCTACCTAACGTCGTCGCCCCGGTTGCATATAGCCCACGAACGAATGCAACGTCTGCTGGATGTACTGCCAGAGTGGTTTGACAAGTGGCGAGTGGCCGTCAATGTGGGTAAGACGGCCGCTCTCCCTACGCGAGGTACCCGCTGCAGGCTGCCACCACTCAGGCTCTTTTCGTGGCGAGGAGGTGCAGTGGCAGACACAGGCCAGATACCTCGGTTGCACCATCGACCGTGCGTTGCGCATGACACCCACTGTGAATCACGTGGTGTGTCAGGCGGTGGCAGCGCGGTCGATGCTGCGCCCGGTGTTGAGCTCGAAACTGCCGCTGCGCACTAAACTACGCCTGTACAAAACGTACATCAGGTCGAGGCTGACGTACGCAGCGCCAGCGTGGTATGCGCTGTGCTCTGGGACGCAGCATAAACGGCTTCAGACCCAACAGAACGTGTGTCTCCGATTAATTGCCAACGCGGGGAGGAACGTTCGAAATGACGTCATAGCACGGGACCTGCGTGTGGAATCCGTGAAGGAGTTCGTAGCACGTCTTGCACGCGGCATGTTTGACCGCACCGAGAATGGGCCACACGAGCACCTCCATGGATTTGCCCCACTGCACAGTAGGCCTCCTGATGGGAGACCTCTTCCACGCGAAATCCTCACTGCTCCGGCAATAATCGGGGCACCCCGGGAACACGACTAGGTAGTTAGGTCCGACCCCGCGTTACGTGACCCGCTGCGCTAGTGAGTTTGACGAAGCTGCAGCACCGGGCCCCGGTGCTGCATCCGCGTCGCGCGAATGGTGCGCGCGAAGACCAGTGATGATGGAGAAATATTAAAATATGCACAATGCTTAAATGTTGATAAGTTGCAAAAGGGGTAAGACTCATGCAACAAACATATTTTACTACATCATGAATTCATTCGTTGTTAAAAGCCTTTCTCATAAATTTAATTTGGGTATATATTAATATATATAAATTTTATGGTATACCCTCTCAAGGTTCAAACAAGCAATAATGTATGATAATTCATAGGTACTTGTTATTGAATTGTTATTTAACAATCACACAGACTACAAATTATCACAAGTTAATGAAATAGATAGATATAGATACACTTTGATAAAAACATTTTTTATAAATAAAAGAAAAAATGTACATAGCTATTATTTATGTTATGAAATGATATATAAATAATTTATGTGTTCAAACTTAAACTGCGTACAGTAGAAATATTCCTACACAGGACCTACACATGCGAACTTTAAAACTTAACTTTTAAACTGCAATCACATAAACGGGGATTGTTCAATTATGTTGTTGTTATTATTGTTTTCTTTATATTATTTCCTCAGTTTATCTGATTTCTGATTCCAGCTCGCAGGTGCAGTTTATTGTCCAACCATTGTCCTACAAGTGGATATTAGGTATTATTCCAGTCTCAGCGTCTTTTCTTTAGTCATGAAGAAAATTACGAATGTAGAAGAAGCACGGGAGGTGTGTAAGGACCGGCGGTGAAGGATATTTGACGCTCCACAGTCCCTGCCTACCCCGTAAGGGACTTGGCGTGAAGACAACATAACAATTTCGGGTGTATATGCTGAGATCATTTAATTTTGAAACTATGAGGATGGATCGAGGTTTTTTTTATGTTATGGAAATGGCAAGCAAGCATGCAGTTCACATTAATGTTAAGTGAGGACTGCAGCCTATAGACACTCACACAAATAACAAGGTGAAAATGCAGATTGGTTTCCACTCCTGAGGCCTAAGGTGATATGCCAATTTGAAATTACAGGGCCGTACATGACCGGAACACAATAGTGCTGAACACTACCATTTAGCGGTAAGTAGGTATATTAGATAATGCGGTGGTGGTGTTGAAAATTCGATACAACTACCTATCTATGTCATGTAACTTTTTTCGATCTTTCCGAAATTGGAAAGAGAGACAGATATCTTTGATGCATCAAGTTACGTGTAGGTACTAATATCTAATCAATACCTGTCTTATATCTGTCTTATCTAAGTTGTGTTTCGACTAAGATTAGAAAAAGATATTCGCCACGCATTAAAACTACGGCGGTATAGAGTTTTTAAATGTAATGTAATGTAAATATGGTCTCTTGTCTTCGCAACATTTTACATGAAAATATGTTTGACGGGATGTTTTTTATTCTTTGAATCCTACCTGATGGGTAGTTCTTTACCTTATTATCGGGTGTTATTTAGGTGAGCGAAGCGCGCATGGCCCGGCGGCTGGTGTGGATCATAAGCGATCTACTCGGTCAAGCACTACGGGCGCGGTCGGGTAGTGTGATGGGTGACCGCTAGTTGCAAATTAAATGCGCGTTTCCGTGATTTGGAGGGCACGTTAAGCCGTCGGTCCCGGTTGCTAACGATAGATAGCAGTCGTTAAACCTTGTCGGAGGCCTTATGGGCGGTTTAAAAACATCCTATAGCGGGTTGGCCACTAACCCACCCACCTCCACCAATCCGCATTGGAGCAGCGTGGTGGAGTAAGCTCCAGGCCTCCCCCCAAAAAGGGAAGAGACTTGTGCCCAGCAGTGGGACGTATAATGGGTTGCCATTATTATTTAGGAAAGTGGTGTACATTATTATGGAAGAATCACGAGAGTTCCGTAAAAGGTATACCATAATCTGAGTATCCATTAAATGAAATCAAATTTATATGTTTGGATTTATCCCTTAGGCAGGCAGGCATTATGACAATCGATTTCTTACCCTGGGTTGCACCAAGACATTTGTTCAAGTTAAAGTTATTATAAACAATAATTTTAACATTAACAAATATCTTGGCGCAACCCAGGCTTTTTGTTCTTGGACCATATGGAGTCCATCTGCTGCTTCTGGGATTGATGACATTTCAAAATAAAATGGAGTAACAGTGAGGTAAATCCTCACCATATCCCTTATGAGATGATCCATTTAAAATAATGTCGTAAGTACAGCTCTAATTTAAGTACATACTTATATTGTTTATTCCCGAAGATCTTACCTTCCTACTAGCTTTAAAAACCGTGTACATGGATTATTGAGAATAACCCATAAAAGTGGTGATCTATTCAAATTCTATTCGTTTTTACATTCATAGGAATCTATTATATTAACAGTTCTTTGTATAGTTTGCATGCTTTATACCTACCTATGCCACAACATTCATGATGTAGAGCAAACTACAATAAAGAGACATCCAGAGCCATGACCCACTAAACTAATCATTTATGTACATAAATAGATGTTTGCGCATTGATCCGATTATGTCAACTGCCATCGATACACACCTTTGTTTTTTCTCTTTTATTTTCTCTGATACTAAATATATATACCAACAAAATAAATAAAATTCAAAAGGGATTGCCTATATACCTATCTACAATCTCTTTACTTCGACTAATCGGTCGTGTAGGTAGGTATTCGTAGCAGAAATGTTATTAATTCTGAAAAGAGCTTAAAGCCAGAATAAAGTGAGAATAAATACTTCGCGAAAGGTCAAAAATACACATGTATTACACGGACTACACCACACATAAAATATTAAAGCTGAAGAATTTATTTGTTTGGTTAAACGCGCTAATCTTAGGAACTACTGGTTCGAATTATTTAAATAATATTATTGTGTTTTTTATTTTTGTCCATGCTTAGCGGCATACTGTAGGACATCAATAAAAATGTTGCATAAACGGAAAAAGGCGGGACGCTACCAAACTTGGTAGTACCAAGTACTGTAACGTTGTATTTTTTCTGGTTTTAAAAATGGTCACAACGCCATCTAGTTAATCACCGCCGTACTAGGTCAACATTATCAATAGTATCACGTATTCCATACGACGCATAGTTTGATTACTTAATTTATCTAATACTTATAATTTGTCTTAAAAATACAATTTCGATATTTCCAAATTAAATATTAGATATAACGACTAGAACATAATTAAAATATTATTCGGTGAATTTCATTACATTGTGGCTGAAAGTCTAAAAAAGACACGAATCCAGGGCCGGTAAGGGGAAAGAGCTGAGAGGTTATTAGACGTCTCCGATCATTTGATTTTTCTCTGTCCAACTAGTTAGTGGTGACACACTCGAAATTATGTAAAAGGTTGAAGCCTAGAATATTTTGGCCATCATGGCCTAAATGCCTATTCAATAGGTATTTTTATCACCAATTGAGGTAAGATCTTCAAGAATCTTTGGATATTTTCTCGTTCACATGTCGATTTGAGAAATGGCGTGATGACTTCATGTTGGGTTGTTTGTTGCAGCCAGTTTCCCTAATTTCGGGAGGAGATGGGATGCAGAGGCTTTATTCAGTTATGAGATTATAGCGAAAAGTCCTCGTAAGTAATAATTTCCACTTCCACAAGTTTTGTATGGGGAGGCTGTTTGATTCATGTTGAGTTTGGTACTAGATTCTTCATGAACCAAACAGAGATAATGCAGATTGTAACCAGTGTGATTTTGTTTCAGATGCGGGTTTTTTTGTTCTTTATTTTTTATATAGAATTCGTTTATATAGAATTCGTTTACTATTTCATGCGTAAATTTGTTCCTTGGTTAGGTCATAATTTAGCATAGGGAATCCTCAACTTACCTTTTAAGTACGGATCATTGTTAGAATATTTTTTTCCTTCCCCAATGATGGTGTTAAATCTGACTGACCTCTGGATGCGGGGTGTGACCGGTTACCCTGAAGCCTAGTGGAGTAGAGAATACTGGACTCCTCCGAAGCTGGCTACAAAGGTACCATCTCAAGGATTTGTAGAAAGGATTAGGGTTACCGGCATTACCATGCCCGGGGACAGGTAATAAAGTAAAGTAAATATATTAAATTAAATGAATAAAGGAGCAATAATCGTCACCACTCGAACCATTTCATATTCACGACCCTGTTTTCTTGATAGTTTGTTACTGGATCACATTGGTAAAAACATGTAATAGGAATAAGTAAGTTACAATTTAAAAACATAGGTTAAATAAATAAATATCAGTGTACCAAACAAACAGCTTTTTATTCAACTCGTTCATTTACAGAACGGGGTTTCAGTCTTAATAATACTCTGAGAGAGCTAGGCTGGAGAGTCTTCTTTCAGTGGCGCCCAAATAAATATAAGGAAAGGTTTTCAATGGCCTTCCTTGGTGAGGAATATTGCTCCTTTTGATTTTGTGTGGTTTAATAGTGGAAAAAATATTTTTTTTAGTTATATCAATAACTTTCTACTGTTAAATTAATATTATTTTTTAATTTAGGGAAACTGCTCAATTGGATGTTTTTAAATGTGTTGTTACTTTTATTTATGTTATATGTATGCCTCCTACCTACCTATATTTAAAACTGAATTTAATTTTCAGTTGTAGTACAAAAGTACTTATATACAACTTTGTTTGTTTAAATTGTATTGGTTTTTTTGAAAACATTTCAAAATAAACATAGTTTTTATGGTTAATACTTACATAACCTTTTAAAATGTTTAGTAATGTTAGGTATGTACTAAACATAATATTTTTTTTGATACCTATATATTTTATGGTTTAATTTGATAACCATGTTTCATACTTTTATAGTAATGCTTTTGTGCTAAATAAACTTAAATATAGCATATATAACCAAACAATTTATATAAAATTGTTATGTTGTGAGATGGTTTTGATTTAATTTAATAACCATATATTGTTACCATATGTTGTTGTATATTATTGTAGGTCGGCAGTATTGTCATTGTATTATATTTTTTGTACCTAGTAGGTAAATACTGTTATTTAAGGAAACAATTTCCTGTTTTGATATTTTTTGTTAAGTGGTGGCTAATACTGCATTCCAAAATGGAAACTACGGCTAAATATTTAGAATATTATATTCTCTTAGCGCAGGGAATTCAGGAAACCGTAATTACCGATGATGTGGTTCAATTCACGGGATCTAAAATTTGTTTGTAGCTCGAAAGAAATATGATGTTCCTCGATTTCATCTATGAGCCAAGGCTGACCAACTATTTTTATAGTATTATTTTTTTTAGGAATTTATTAGGTAGGAGGACATTTACATGGAACTCATGCATGTATATGAGTATTATAGTTGGAATATATATGGTGTAGGTAGTTTATTTTTTAGTTTGGTAGGTTAACAAAGTGTGCCTACATAGCATACACTGTATAGGTTTTTTTTTATGCTGTTACTGTTGTTAGCAGCTATTGTATACCTAATGATTTTTATGTTGTAGGTATAGTTTTTTTATGCTGTTACTGTTGTTAGCAGCTATTGTATACCTAATGTTTTTTTATGTGTAGGTATGGGTTTTTTTTATGCTGTTTACTGTTGTTAGCAGCTTTACTCGCGATGACGTTTTTTATAACTAGCGATGTAGGTATGTTTGTTATGTTGTTACTGTTGTTAGCAGCTATCCTCGCGAAGATGTTTTTATAACTAGCGATGGATGTTTTTTAATGCTGTTACTGCCGTTAGCAGCTATTCCCGCGATGACGTTTTTTATAACTAGCGGAGAAGACTGGCAATATTTTTTCACCAGTTCTTTTTTTATGAGGGTTTATAGTTGTGAATATTTTAAACCACACTTCCCTTATTTTATATTGACTACTGTTATAGCTCTAGAGCTGGCAGTTAGTTAATTTATTTAGAGAAGATGATTCGACAACCTTTGGAAGTCAATCCTTCGTATTTTTAGAGTAGAGTTCTACATGAACTTCTACTTTCGTTTGGGAATTCGAGTTCCACTGTAAATCAGGCGGAACTCACTTATGGGTTTTGATTGTAGGTGACATTTGGCTTCGAATTTATATGCCAATGTTTACAAGTTTGAAAGAGAGGCATGACAGATGATTTTTATGAAAGGATGGGGTTTAATTTTGCTCGGACAGCAGGTGATTTAAAAGTAGGTAGAACAACAGTCCTGGCGCGTTGGCTTAAATAGGAAGAGAATTACTGTTAGTTAGTAGGCAAAGAGTAGGTGTCGATACTGGTAGGTAATTTTGCATTATTTTTTTTAATACCTACCGGAGTTTGGTTTATCTGGTTTATTTATAGCTTTTCAAAAGCATAATTTTTTTTCCCAGATACTCCAGTGTTTGTTTAAAGTGTTCTTGTTTTTTTTTTGCACTTTTGCACTTGTTGTTGTTGTAATGAGTGGGAACTTTTTATGTACCAGTAGTTGTTTTTTTAACCTTTTAGGAGGTTCACTAGTGTTTGTTTTGTCTTTACAGGTACATTGGTTTTTTTTTAATTTATTAGAGGTTGACTTTTTTGTTTTTTTTTAAATAGCAGTGTCTTTTCATGACCAAGAAGGATGGCAGTTAACTCTTGAGGCGCTGAGGGCAGCGCAGTTTCTCCCTTTGTTCGAAACTTTTGTAGGAAGGGGGGTATTGTAACGTTGTATTTTTTCTGGTTTTAAAAATGGTCAAAACGCCATCTAGTTAATCACCGCCGTACTAGGTCAACATTATCAATAGTATCACGTATTCCATACGACGCATAGTTTGATTACTTAATTTATCTAATACTTATAATTTGTCTTAAAAATACAATTTCGATATTTCCAAATTAAATATTAGATATAACGACTAGAACATAATTTAATAATAAATTTAATAAAAATACGCTTACACTCACAGCCCCACAGTAGGTATAAACCTGTGTCGTGGGTGCCGTTGTACACATACAACACATACACAAACACCCAGACCCGAAACAAATATCTGTAGGCCATACAAATATTTGTCCCAGTGCGGGGATCGAACCCGCGACCCTACGAATCAAACGATGGTTTCACACCGCTGGACTAACCGGGTCGTCAATATTTAATTCAATTCAATTAAAATAAAATATTATTCGGTGAATTTCATTACATTGTGGCTGAAAGTCTAAAAAAGACACGAATCCAGGGCCGGTAAGGGGAAAGAGCTGAGAGGTTATTAGACGTCTCCGATCATTTGATTTTTCTCTGTCCAACTAGTTAGTGGTGGCACACTCGAAATTATGTAAAAGGTTGAAGCCTAGAATATTTTGGCCATCATGGCCTAAATGCCTATTCAATAGGTATTTTTATCACCAATTGAGGTAAGATCTTCAAGAATCTTTGGATATTTTCTCGTTCACATGTCGATTTGAGAAATGGCGTGATGACTTCATGTTGGGTTGTTTGTTGCAGCCAGTTTCCCTAATTTCGGGAGGAGATGGGATGCAGAGGCTTTATTCAGTTATGAGATTATAGCGAAAAGTCCTCGTAAGTAATAATTTCCACTTCCACAAGTTTTGTATGGGGAGGCTGTTTGATTCATGTTGAGTTTGGTACTAGATTCTTCATGAACCAAACAGAGATAATGCAGATTGTAACCAGTGTGATTTTGTTTCAGATGCGGGTTTTTTTGTTCTTTATTTTTTATATAGAATTCGTTTATATAGAATTCGTTTACTATTTCATGCGTAAATTTGTTCCTTGGTTAGGTCATAATTTAGCATAGGGAATCCTCAACTTACCTTTTAAGTACGGATCATTGTTAGAATATTTTTTTCCTTCCCCAATGATGGTGTTAAATCTGACTGACCTCTGGATGCGGGGTGTGACCGGTTACCCTGAAGCCTAGTGGAGTAGAGAATACTGGACTCCTCCGAAGCTGGCTACAAAGGTACCATCTCAAGGATTTGTAGAAAGGATTAGGGTTACCGGCATTACCATGCCCGGGGACAGGTAATAAAGTAAAGTAAATATATTAAATTAAATGAATAAAGGAGCAATAATCGTCACCACTCGAACCATTTCATATTCACGACCCTGTTTTCTTGATAGTTTGTTACTGGATCACATTGGTAAAAACATGTAATAGGAATAAGTAAGTTACAATTTAAAAACATAGGTTAAATAAATAAATATCAGTGTACCAAACAAACAGCTTTTTATTCAACTCGTTCATTTACAGAACGGGGTTTCAGTCTTGATAATATTCTGAGAGTCCGGCTCGCAGCCATCTTTCAGTACATAAAAATAAATCCATAAATTGTTGCCTAATGCGTTCATATACGAATCATGCAATGAAGTCTGAACTGCGATTCAATTTAGGCACTGTCAATAATTTATTTCACATGTATAATTGACAGCGCATGTGAAAAAACGGAACAAAGCTAGCGAGCAAGAATAGCGATTCAGCGTACACCTACTTTCTCTTTAAAAGGTCATGGCACACCTAACGGATTTTGAAGAAGAATGATAAATACGTACAATTTCAGTTACCTATATAAAACTTCACATCATTTTTCTCACATTCATTGATGGAAAGGATTGATATGCACGTTTATCTAATCAGAATTAAACTGGTCCTGTGTATAAATAAACATTGATAAAATCGCTCACACACGTACCTAATCTTGACAAAGATAGCAACTTTTTAAATAGCACAATATAACTTGAGTTATAACTATCATCAATATTTTAAAATAGATTTAAATTAAATGTATTTACTGGAAACCTATATCTCCTCCCTCCCTCCTATAAGCTCTCGAAAAACTGTTTTTTGTCTGAAAATCGAACTCTACCATACTCGGGATTGGAATTTTGGGTAGTCTGAGAACCCCGAAATCACTTGGGTAGATAAGAAGGCCAAAACAGCTCGCCTATAGCGAGTAGATATTTACATAGTGCATACTATGATTTTCAGACAAAACAATGATCGAATAGTTTAATTTTGTTTTAACAGTGAAAAGTACTTTTGACCGACAGATATACTGATTAGCCAATGTTGACACATATCATAAAACAAAACAATATCCATGCAATTATTAGACAACAAGAACTAAGTAAATCCACAACAGTTGTGGAAAAATTAACGAGTTCTCATTAAAAATAGATATAACACGAAAGAGGTCAGATAATTATTATTAAAGTATTAAGGCAGGTATAATACGCAAAACCAAACTACAAATTAAACAATCACACTACAAACAAACATGTAACAATATCTATTAACCTTTAAGGGACATCAAAAACATTTAACAATCTTTGATATTCATAGGCTGGTAGCAAAAACCACCCAGAACGTGCAAATTGTGGAACTTCCCGCTGAGGTGTTCCCCCGGGCGGCGCTACACTATGGGGTTCTTCAAAACTAGCGTCAAAGGAGTCCTTCAGGGATGGCAGCGCGTTGACAACTCCCCTGATGTTGCAAATGTTCAGAAGCGACGGTAGGTAACCTATTTCCATCAGGTGGAACGTATGCTTGTCTGTCAATCCTTTGACATAAAAAACCAATGAAGAGGTTTTTCGTAATTCAGTATTTTTTTGTAATCAGTTTCCGGTGAGTGAGAATTGAAAACCTGATAATCATAAGTAGGCAGTCATTAATCAAAACATGCAGTGTTTCTTCAATATTAAATCACAGGTCAACACTTATATAACATAACAAAAGTGATCTAGCTGACATTAATTATTTACACATTAATTTTCAGTCATCGTTAATATAACGAGAAAATAATAACGGTATAAATGTGCTACTAATAAGTAATTAATTACCTGCTCACTCCGCGATTACTTTAATCACGAGTTTAAACTGCTATAAATAAAGGCATTCATGTGGAAAAACACTAGGCGACCATTGACATAAAATATTAAAAAAAACAATTATAACAAATTATCAGTACCTAATACAGATATTCAAATTATATCGATACGCTTTTTATATTACAACGAAACGATTTACCCACGCTGAAAGAAATTATAGAATGTTTTATTTAGCCCAATAAAGATTTTTTGTGTTTAAAATTAAATTAAATTCATTTATTTCATATAAGTAGGCTCCTGGAGAGCACTTTTACATCGTCAATTTTTTGACGTGACAACGTCTTAAATTAGGTTGCGGCTCGGAGTCACTCATGAAAAAGTGTAACGCCCGGTAACGTAACGATGAGTCACCGAACGAGAGGCCTGTCGGACCGGCGAATGCCTTTCTACCGAGAAAAAGACGCTGTCACGTAAAATCTTCGCCCGTAAAACCGACTTTACAGGCAACCAGTTTTTTTACTCTAACCTAGAGTGAATAACCACTAATAATAATCAAAAACACATAATAAATTAAATAGAAACTAAACAATTTTGTATAGGTAATATGGAAAGCATCAATTATTTAAAGTCGTCCAATACAAAAGTCATCCAATATTAACTTTATAAAGACTGAAAACGGCTGTCACGGCTGCCGTTGCGCACTTGACCGCCCCTTTATATTTTCGTTCCGCTTAAATAACTTTTTACGTTCATAACGTACATGTATTATTTAAATATCAAATAATACATGTACGTATATAAGATAATGCCCGCGAGCTCCGTCGCTGGAGCTCTACCACCAGTCTTACTCTACCATCTTTTACACAATCGCGTAATAGGTAGGTACATAATACCTACTTTACGTATTAGGATATAGTCTCGAACACAGGTAAAAGGTACGATTAACATGGCAATATGCGCTGATACTAAATGGAACAAAATAACATTATGCCTACAAAAGAAACAAGCTTACGAAAATGTTTGCATACAAATGAACGATTATTATGAAACATGAGACTCAGAGGGGAAATATTCCGCGATAAAATAAAGCAATGAAATTGGAAAGAAAATAATAAGAAAAGAATACAAATTGAAAATACCGACGAAAACAAGTTGGTTGCCAGTCAATTTATCTTGGTATTCGGTCCCATGTATCGGTCGTATGTATACGTTAACCAAACTGAAAAACTGTATGCAGTTGACCAAAACAGGAAATTGTTGAAACAGGTATTATAATTTTAAGGATAATAATATAATCTGTATATAAATAACATTGAATAGCTGAATGTGTTGCTAAGCGTAAAACTCGAGAACGGTTGAACCGATTTCACTAATTCTTTTTGTGTTGTATAAATGTACAATTGAGAAAGTTTGTATGAAAGACAAATAGAAGGTAACACAGGCCGTGCCAATTGGTTATAGCAAGACAGCGGTACAATTCAATCACGATAAAAATTAAATGACAATCACAAATCATTACCTAGGTCCCTAAAAGCATTAACACATCTCCTCAAACAGTAAACAGCAGACATCTGCTAAGTTGTTAAACTCAAGGCCTTTTAATTAAATCATTTAATTAAATCGAACCGCACTTAATAATTTTATCTCCTTCTTTAGCTTGCAATGCCATAAAATCATTCATAACATCCGATAGCCAAATTAAGCATAAAATAATAATTAATCCAAACGCGACCCGAATATAAATCGAGTATACATATCCAGTTAATCAATTCATAAGATACATAAATAATTCGAAACGGAAACTTGAATGATAAAGATTGCATAATGAAGCGTTTTTAAGAATGAATAAAAAATCAACAATTATTATTACGGACGGAGCAATAGCATTACGCGGGCAATAATATGGAACGAGTGGTATCCGCAGTGGGCAATCAGCTGATAAACAGCTGACATTGCGACAGCGGTCGTTGACCTTGAACTGCAGACTTTCCACCGGGTGACGTAATTACATCGCCTTCCGATTGTGTGCCACGGTGCCACACAAACAATGCTAACTTTTGTTCATTATTTTTTTATTACATGGTTTAATCATGTTTATGTTTATAGGATTGTTGTGAAGTTTTTTAAATTACAACGCTTACCAGTTTCGCTAGATGAACTACCTACCTACTTAGTTAAGGTAAGGAAGTAATACTTATCTACTTACGTATGTATTGTAGAAATGAATTACGGTTTTGTTTTATTCATTAATATAATGTGGCATCCGTAATGGTCATCATAATCATGACACGCGTCATAGGTATAATATTACGGATTTAACACGGTTTTTACTTAGGAGTCATCGCGGTTCAAGCGAGGTTTAAACCGGTTTATTATTCGTTTAGATTTTCCACGTAAGAGCGAATTGTAAGCGGGCGTCCATAAATTACGTGAGATGTTTAAGAGAGGGAGGAGGTCGAGGCAAATATCACAATATCATTTGTTTATTCTGATTGAAACAAAAAAATATACTTACTAGGTATTTTGGTCCATTATCCAGATTGTACTGTACATGCTTAAGATTACGATTAGGATCATTCACTAATTCGTTCGAAAGAAAATAATTTCATTCATACTTCAACGTTATACCTACATCACTACTGATTGTCAAATCACCATATTTGTTTTATATCTAATAGCTCAACGCGTATACTTACGTAAGAAACCCAAACTTTGAAAACTCTCACGTGAGATTGGGGGATGCACAAAAACCAGATGTCATAATGCACATAGTTGTCATGTCTCTTCTTTAAATTATACCGGACAATACATTACCATCTAACCGGAACATGATAGCGTTGAACGCTACCATTTGGCGGCAGATAGATTAGCTAATGCGGTGGTGCCTAAGCCCCTACACTAGAACTCTACCACCAGTAAAAATCCTATAGGTAGGAGGCCACACAGTCGTAGATTGCTAAGGGCATCAAGAATCCTTGATCCGGCACTGATTAGACTACCAAAACCATGTACCTAATCGTAAAGTAAACTTATCAATTAAGAATGCTAAAATTGACAATCAATGATTCACAAGGTAAAAAAGTAGTAACACAGACTGTTGCTATGTGAATAACGAATAGATACCCACTACAAAAGTCAAATTTAGTCGCTATGTAATGAATGCAAGCTGAAAATAAATTGAATATTTTTTATTACATGCAATAAAAGCATTCTCACTGAAAGAATGCAATAATAGCACGCCGCTCGATTTATTACATTTTTATGCTAAAATATTCACCACACTAGTGAACTATTAGTTGTAGGTATGCTACAAATTACAAACACTGAAGATTAATAATTTTATATCTAATTGGCACCGCTTCCTACCGTATTTTGTGTTTGATGTCATTCCTTTTGATTTTGCCAAATAGGTACTATTAAATTAAATCAACAACATTGTCATACACTAATCATATTCTATTCTACCCTGTCTTACAACTTTACGCTTTACTAACCAAGGTTAATGTCGACCTTTAACAAGTTCATGGCATTTTCAAGCTAAACGTTTGAATGTCTTTGAACTCATACGTGTATTTTAAGCAGTCGTTCGTGTTTGATAATTTGGTAAAAACATTCAAAACCTGCAACTTCAAAAAAGAGTACAAAGTCGAAAGGATAAAATTATCTGTCGTTTTAAAAAGAGAGCGGAGGCATGAGCGTGGAAATTATTTGCACAATAAAGATTATATCAACGGATACGAGCGCCGCGCCGACGCGGACACGCAGCGCTGTTCCGTTGACCGACTGAAACGGCGAGCAAATATGGCAGCTATGCGTGCGTGCTGGTTACTGATGTCTTGTCACATATCAATTTATTCGCTGTCGTAAGACATGTCTATGCGTGTGGGAAGAGGTTCATTTTAGAGAAGAGAGTTAGTATTATACTATCAGTCTACCTACACCGAGAAGTCCTAAATAAGTTGGTAATAGAACGCAAACAACAATTACTATTAAAAAGTATATATGTAACATAATTGACTTTCAGATCTTGGGATTATAATTCGAGATCTCCTAAGCTGTGCATCGTGTAACAGTGCAAAACTCACCGTAGCAGTCTTTCATGTCTCTCTCTATCGTAGTTGGCGGCGACTAGGTACTCGTCGGCGATGGCGTGATGTAGCGGCGCGTGTATCGGCGGCTGGTAGCGCTGCTTCCACAGCAGGTCGCCGCCGGCGTAGAGCGCGGGCGGCGGCGGGGGCAGGTGCAGCAGCGGCGGAGGCGGCCCGCCGCCGTACCCGTGCGCCATCCCACGCCACTCCTCCACCGAGCTGGCGGAACCCCCCGAGCGCACGCCGCTCACGCCCGAGTCGGACCGCTCGTCCGCATCGCGCGCGCACACTATCACACAGTCGTCCTCCTCGGAGGCCACGGCGCCAGCACCATCCGCGCCCGCACTCACTTCACTCTTCACTTCACCACTGTTCACCGGCGCACACAACCGCACTTCCCCCTCGCGTTCCTTCACGCACACGGCTCGCTGCTCACTGACCTCGCCCACATCACTCGCACTCACACTCTCTGGACCACCTGTAACAAATGCAGAAATACATTTAGGAATTCAATTTTCAAGTACAAATTTAAGAAATTTAAATATCTCTCCAAAGCTCTTGTAAATGGTTTTTGGCAGTAATAAACTATTTTTAATATAAAATCTCCATAAAATAAAGATCATAATAATGTAAATATTGCGGTCAGCGTTATCACGATACGCCAATAGAGATTTACAGTTTACAGGCGACATTCTGTACCGTCAAGCGGCTGACGTCAACGTGCCGGAGAGGCGTTTGGGTTGAAGCCAACATTAGCTCATTCACACTACACCCACCCGAAACGCTGAAATATGTGTCGCATGCAGATAACACCGGTCACGATTAATCGGACAATTTATATGGAACGCTCAAACAAAAAGGGCGTCTCAAATTGTAACGCCGCACAACGTAATGAATGAGCTAACCGTGTCTAATTAGTATTGCAAGCGTGCGTACTTAAAATCGACCCAATTAATGAGGTACAAATTAGTAAGTAAACCTTGATAAATAATGATTGCATCAGACACTTTCCCAGTTGCGCGGCGAGCCGCGAAGCCTAAATCAGCCTTGGCTTGAGGTGCGTGACGGGAATAACTTTATGGTAGTCACGTTTTATTGCGCCGAGTTTATTACAAGTGTCGCGTACCGGAACAGGAAGATATCGCGAGGAGATATGGCCGTGTAGGTGGAAGGAACTTGGCAGATTTGGTGAGATGGCGTGCCACACGTGAATGACGTTTGGCCGGGCGCCAAGTCGCGCCGCTTGAAGACTTGCCACTTGGCTACACACCAGATAGGGGGCATTGTGACAAAAGCTTAGACATCCCCATTCTGTATTCACATTAAAATTTATACTAATCATGACACTCGGAAAACTATAAATAAATAGTTTCAACTCATTTATGTATTCTTACACGGTGTACCTGGCCGTGAACACTTCGATTCTTTATTTTTGTTGAATTTTACTATAGGTAGGTTATTTGATTTCAATGGAATGAATAGGTATGTATGTATGTATCTTCACGCCAGGTCCCAAACGGGGTAGGCAGAGAGTGCAGAGCGCCAGGTATGAATAGGTATACATTTCTAAATTAAACATTTAGGCTTAATATAGGTAAATGTAGGGATAGGGTATCTATCTATAATGATATTACCTACATTAATAAAATTACATAAAGCACAAAAGTAAAAAAAAAAACTAAAAATAAAATAAACAAAACTGTAAATATAATGATTACGTAATGTGAAAATAATCAGAAGCCGCATCTGTCTGATAAATATATACGTACATTATTTATAATTTAGATTACGATCATCCTTCGCCTCGACTGAAACCTCATAAATATCCGCGTTAAACTTAATGAGAACGACGCACGATTAAAATTCATAACCAGCAAAATATATTCAGTCTGAATAAATGATCACAACATTCAAAGTAGATTATATCATAATTGAATTAATTATGAAGTAGATAAGCAACACAAAATTCGACACGAAATCTACACAAAAGAGGTAGCCTGCATGTCGGACCCGAACAACAATAGAATTTTAATGAGGCGCTGTTAACGACGATTCACATTTACATAATCACATAAATTTAATTATTCATTCCATTACGAAAACAAATGTAAAAGAAACTGGCGGATGCCTATCTTCCGTCTGCATGTGAACGCGCGCCACGAAATACATCTCGGGCTAATATGGAATGATTACTATGTTAATCCGTTGCCATGCAAATGCACCGACGGCCATGTTTAATGAATCCGATGGTTACTCACTGGAAGAACCGGTCGAGGCGAAAACACAATCTCTACACCACAATTACGCCGGTCGGTACACGATTTTCCTTTTACAGACAAGTGGACAATGCAAATAGATTACGTAAACACGTCAACAGAATGCGCTCATAACAATTTTCCGCGCAAAGCACGCTCTGGCCAATACTGAACGCAATTAAATCGGCACGTAGGTATGCTCTGTAATAATCTAATTGTGAAACAGACCTAGTTTTGTGCCGCTTATCGAAACCTTGAACGGAAATGTTATAGTTATCTATCGGACATAAAACATAATAATTCGTAAATTGAATATCAAGCTAAACAAATACGCTGACGTAACCAGCGATAATGCATATTACCGCTATACGTACAAACACGAGCACAGATAAAATAATCGCAATAATAACCGACGAGAACAATGGATCGTTGCAGACGTCACGGTAAACATTATTCGATAACTAGAGATTCAACAATCTTATCTGTTTACACAATATAAAAATGAATACACCGGTAGGAGAGAACCAACAGTTCTTTTACAAACAAACGAGTAGGGAGCGAGTGTAAACAAAAGCGGGCAGACAATGCGACAGTGATCAGCGGGCGGCGGTCGGCGGGCGGCGACAATGGGGTAACAAATAACTCATCGGGAAGTGCGGCATCGCCGGCGCGACAGCAACTGATTGACAAGACAAACGCCGAGGCGGAACCGACGAGAGCTTTTCATTAGATAGAATAGAAGCGAAAGGCAAAAAGTTAACGCGGAGGCTCGACCGATCGACGCCGGTAAACCCTGATCGCACAACTGAATAATTCATGAGGCTCCGTCGAGTTCGGCCGATGCAGCGATGCAACGCGGCCCTACGAAAACGACTATTCAAATCAGACATGCAAACGCGTTAAGTAGGTTAAGCCGAGCCGTCCCAAATCGTTCTCGGAAATCGTTTAATTTCAAATGAACTCACGCTACTTGCGCAGATTTTATTAACCGCAAGCATCTTTAAACGAGCAGCTTTGAATAATTCATTTCAGCGCAATACCTCTTTCCGTGCCATTAGCAAGCTATGTAGGTCTTCTGAGAATCATTTTCGTTCTACTGGCGGTTAACTAGGTAGGTATCTGACGAGGATTTGTTGCGTTCTACCTATATTTCACTAAAATAACAATGTAGTCAACGTTCTTGCATACAATTATAGTGAGTTTCAAAGGTCAGTCAGTATCAAGTCATGTTTTGTTAGGTAATTAAGTACTCAAAAGAAAAACCAAACGGTCGTATGACTCGCAGCAAGGCAAATAACATAATACCTACATTTATGTTTGTCATATGTACCTATTTGCCTCAATTGACTCAATAAACGAGTGCGTATTGATATCACGTAAGTGCACAAGCATTGAACTACAAACATACAGAGCACATTTAATTATGAATCACTACTAAATTCTGTTTACAAGGCACTTCTTCAATTTAACATTCTGCCATTTTCACAAATGCGACAGTTGCTTTAATTTGATAATAACGAAATATCGAACGTGTAATATGTACACAAGCAATTACCACAATTTAAGGGTCAATAATCAAGCAATATAAACATTGTATCTACATTGGTATCGTGCTTGTCGAGTCAACTGCAGCCTTCTCGTTAAAATCAGTAGAGCGTGTCGACTCGCCAACCGTGTAATGAAACACTTCCACTCGGACAATTACAGTTAGTTAATAGGACATTTAGCAGTGACAAAGCTTTATCTGTAGCCATAAAGCAATTATCTTGACATTACATTACGTAACACTCCCAAGTTGTTAATATCGTTGATACAACTGAATAAAATGAGTATAGGTACTCCAAAACCGCAATGGAACGTCACTTTCTAATAAAACTACGAAGAATCCCTATTTTCCTACTATATTATATATTATTATGTCTCTCGTCAGCACGGGGTCCAATGAACCCCGGACATTTGTCAGGCTTGCGCGGGGACATGGGGGGTCCAACACGTAGAGGTCCTTTCGAGAATTTTGATCTACTTTGTAATGGGTTATATTATTATATCACTCATTTATTAATTATCCATATTAATTATATTATTATTCTTTATTATTTATTATATATAATATTATAAATGCGAAAGTAACTCTGTCTGTCTGTCTGTCTGTCTGTTACCTTTTCACGTCCAAACGACTGAACCGGTTTTAATGAAATTTGGTACAGAGATAGAATTGACTTTGAGAAAGAACATAGGCTACTTTTTAAACGACATCCACGCGGGCGAAGCCTCGGGCAACAGCTAGTAATGCATAAATTGGTATTTGATTGGTCGCGACAATGTCATTTTCGCCGAGCAGCAAGGAAACGTCCAATAGCTTGCGGTGCACCATATTTGAACCCTACCCACAGTGTACCACATAACGTGGAACCCTTTTTTTATAAGAAGAAGGATAGCAACTACATTTACTGGTGGTAGAGCTTCAGTGACGAAGCTTGCGGACGACCTAATATACTTGCCGCTAAATGGTAGTGTTCAGCACTATCGTGTTCCGGTCAGGTGGTAATGTACGGCCCTGTAATTTCTAGCATAAAGGCATAACACCTTAGGCCTCAGGAGTGGTAACGCATCTGCATTTTGACCTTGGTCTTTGTGTGGATGTCTGGCTGCAGGCTGCAGTCATCACTTAACACCAATGTGAACTACGTGCTAGTTTGCCACTACCATTACATAAATAAAACAACATTTCGACATGTTAATCTAGTTGCCGACCTAGTAAAGATAACGAACGAAACCGAACAGAAAGTAGGTAAATAAAGCAATTAAAAACTTATTACGGCGTACGTACCTACACACTGTTATTAGCTTGTATTACACGTACTATTTACAGGCCGTTATGTGTGGGTAATGAACGACTTCCGGATTAGCAGAGTAACAGAATTAATGGGAACTGTATCGTGATGGAATATCCCATTGATCGTGACTAGGAATGCGGCATCCTGAAGATAATACTGGCAGACATCACGAACTCACGAGGGCAGCGCAGCGTGCAACAAATTGCGCAATGCATTATAGTCTAAGATACGGTATAAGAAATACATACCTACATTTTTTATTTGATGATTTTATTGGAAAATAACATGTAGGTAAATAGATTGATGTAGAGCATATTAGTTGCTTAGCTAAATCACGGGCTAATGCTGTTAAATGCTTATTATATGCTTATATATATCTTCTTTGTTTTGTTCTTGATGACCGACATTTAAGTCGGCAATGCCGACCATTAATAGAGAGAATAGGAAACATACATACGAGTTACATCTTTTTGCCTTAGAACAACTACCTATGAATTTGCAAAGCTAAAGCTATGTAAACTAGCGTTATCAATAGATTTACGAAATTAAAGTTAACTTTATTCCAACTCCAAAAGCATTCGTTTGCCTTTTCAAATGTGTCACGTCACAGTCTATACTTTAAATCATAAATTTACTTTATATCAGTATTGGCCCATGATTAAGATAGACAAACCTTTGCGATTTATCAATGTATACCTAGTATTGGATATTATCTAACATATTAAATGTTAGATAATAGATAATAAGTATATGACATATAAGCATCATAAAATAACAGATGAGGGTATATATTTCTTATGTGTATTGTATTGATTGAAAGGGCTACAGCCGAGCTAATCTGCTCCGTATCTCACGACGCGCGACGTGTCCCGATAAATCGTGACTCGAATTTCCAGATTCCACTTCGGCAAACTGCCCGACTCAGTCATTGTTCGAACTTTTACGAAGTTTGCATTCTCCGATGCGAGTATAATAGCGCACCGATGCACGAATGAAAGTATAAGCTTGGCGTGAAAGTGCAGAATTTGAGCTGAAACTTTCTGAAAATTCGACTTTCACGTTCAAATAGTTAGAAATTTTGTTGTCATGTACAAATTTTATGTCGTCGGAAATCATATAGGTAGATAGGTAGACATAGTATCCATAAAGAAATATTGCGCATCGAGCTTAGGAAGAAGACTCCGGGTTACTTCGGGCACACCGCGGGCACTGCCAAAATTCCATACAAACGCTTAATTTGGTCTCTATTACACAGGCATCAATCAGTGACGTGTATTTACATGTGCATCTGTGTGCGTAGCACGTAGAAAATACCAACCGTCGGCCATACGTCGAAGTGTCCATTCTATACGTAGTAATATTACATATTCTCTGCTTCGGGTATACGTAGTATTATTACATATTTTCCGCACATTAAGTGACGTTTATCGACCATTTTGATCGAGTTTAGACCAAAAACATACTATCAGTGCTTTCTACAAGAAATATTACCTACTGTTATTAGAAATATTATTGTCATGTACAAAATATCGTCGGCAATCATAGATATAATCTGGGTTAAATTGCATAGATCCAGTATGTTGTGAGAACGTTTTTCCCCGTTTACAATTCGACATTGAATCACAACTCTTTGGAAGGCGTCTGTAAAACAATGAGCCGTGTATAAAAACTAGAACGCAACGGGTCAATAGAAAGTACAATAAACAATAGAGCGATAACTATGCGATGCGATAACGGGTACCTATAACAATGCGGCGTCGGCGTCGGTATGGGAGAGCTCGGGTAGTAAAATAACGCATCGATAACCCTCCGATCATAAGGTCAGCTAACATAGGCGTAATAACTTGGCTTCGTACGTGTGTAGGTACGTAAGTATTTACGAGTATAATCTTAGCACGATATCTCACACTCTATACACCTACCTACCTAGATGTGTATTATTGCGAAATATGTAATATCTACTTACGACTAATATTAATTAATTGAAAAGAATGAATTACCTATTGGTTAGGTAACTTTAAACTATATTACCTACTACGAGTAAAATACAGGAATGAATAAGTTCGTATAGAGTAAATACCTATTTAAATATCTATTTTGAGATAAATTTATCTCGCATTACCTACACAGATAGTTGAGTGTAGAATTAAAGAGATGTAATGAAATGAATTCAACGAAAACAAACTCTACCTAGCAACAAAATTAAACACCTGCATAATTTAATGATTAGTTGAAACAATAAAGTAGTTAATCCCTCACAGATCCGTACAGACATTTTTATACGAAACAATAAAGGATTAACGGGCTTATATCTTAGCTTTAATGTCCGTCTGGCTGTCTCGTATTTCAATAATGATGACTCTCGAAATTTTAAGTAGGAAAGTACCTATTTGTGCTATTGACAGTGACGTGACGTTTCAATTGTGTTATGAGTGATTGATAAAATACAGTCCCTACTAGTGGTAAGATCCAAAGGCTTAATTAAATACCTAGTTTATCTTAAATGGAAGTGTTACAGAATCTCCGTCTAAATGTAAAACGTTTTGGGGTCGAAGACTGACAGAGCTCGAGAGCGTATGGACCGTCGTATTACTTGACGACCCGGTTAGTCCAACCGGAACGGTCGCGGGTTCAATCCCCGCACCGGGACAAATATTTGTATGGCCTACAGATATCTGTTTCGGGTCTGGGTGTTTGTGTAAGTGTTGTATGTGTACAACGGCAACCACGACACAGGTTTATAGGTATCTACCAAGTGTGTACCTATCTTCTTCTATCCACAGACTTCTATCTACTAAATCTACTAATCTACTTGACGCTAAATGGAGGCGGTCTGCGCCACCATATTACTGGTGGTAGAGCCTTAGTGACTGAGCTAAGCACCGCTGCATTGCCTAATCTATTTTTTCAGGTGCTAGGTACCTAATGTATGGACACAAAGATGGTCTCAGATAAGGCAACACTGCAGGTGCAAGATCGATACAGATTGATTAGATTCGTTTTTGCTAAGATGTAGATTATAGTATTCACTAACTCCCAGTGGCGTAGCTATATGGGGGCGGCCCGCACCGGGTGCCACCCGTTTGGGGGTGACACCTTCTCTTTGAATAATCAAAATTTGAGCTGTTAAGACGTTAAAGCGCAATACAAAACTCACTTTTATAATTCCAAGGGGAGCCAGGGACAAAGAATTTGCTCAAATATGGACACAACAATCGAGAATGGAGAAATAATAAGATACAAAAGAATGACGAATAGGTACCTATTTCCTTTTTTTTGCTCATTTGTCCCGGGTGCCATGCCACCCATGTAAGCTACGCCACTGCTTACCCCCTATGTCATGCTCATTTGCGTATATTGTCGTATTCAACATTTCTTATCTATCGCAGCACCAACCACAATAGCACAATAGCAATGCTTCAGTTACGCCTCAAACACTTCGTACCTATGCTACACGCCTACATGATCAAATAAATAGTGCCGTTTAGTTTTATCACATAAAATAGCACTCAATTAGAAGAAGGTATACCTACATGTGCTTACAAATATTTATTACGGACTATCTATAAATAGGTATCTAATCTGTAATAATATGGACTGCTGCTGCGATTAATTGTAGGTACCTACGTGGCAATACTCGTTTACTTTCTATCCGATTTATCTAACCAGAATTATTTAACCATTAATTTAATATCTAAACGGGCAACTCATAATGACTTTCAAGTTTACTACAAAAATAGGTACCTACGTGGATAGAAATTAAGACATAATCTTTCATAAAGTGGGTACTCACTCTGTTCAGCGTTTTCAAGCACAACTCAATTTCCTTATTAAAATCGTGATGCGGTTTCGTCACTTCAAATTTATAAAACACTTCAAAAAAATCTCACACTCTTCCTAATGAGCAAAACAAATATCACAGCAGTTCAAGTCACTATCACAAAATCCCAAAAAGTTTCGAAATCCCCGGCGACCGTTGATAATATTGAACCACTCCGGTTGCGTTCTTGCAGGTCAGGAAATGGAATGGAAGCAGCGAAGCGTTCACTTGTACACACACACCACCAAAGCTATTTTTACAAACGTACAAAGATTCACGAGTTGTTTCCGTTGCGAATGTGGTGCACGGACGTGCAAAAGCCTCGATGGCGCACAAAGAACTGAAACGCGGGGAAGTGGTAGTCGGGAGGGGCGCGGGGGTTACGGTGCTACGGGACGGGGGGCGAGGGACGGGCAGCCGCGCTAGTCTCTCGCGGCAGGGCTCCGGGTCACTCCGGCACTCCGGCAGCGACATAGCAGCTAGGTAGCAACAAGTGAACGCAGTGCGGGTGTGGGGGCGCATCGGTACGAGGAATGAAATGGGGTGGTTTTCCCCCCGCGCTCACCGAACGTGCACCTGATGGCGATGCATGTGCTATGCTACTATCCACTTCAAACCAGCCCAGTTCGGCCCACAGGAAGGGCAGATGTTCCCTAATCACGATACGAACTAACGACATAAACCATAAGCTACTAGATCGCATATCTCTGTACGCATATTAACATAGATTGCGTTTGAAACGCGACACACACGATTAATTGCAGAGTTGTAGTAAACACCGAGCGTTCAGAATGAAAACAAATTAATCAGTATTATTTACTGGGATCCGTCTACCTATTAAATAAATTCCGTTGATATATATAGGTACCTATAGCTTTTTCGGGGAAAACGATCGTTCCAGCACCCACGCGCTGTCTATGCTAATAAAGGTAGGTAACTACTGAATGGAAAAAAGAAATAATTTATTTTTAACTTCATATTTTGTCTTGATAATTGAAATATTGTTTATTAGTTCATAAATACGTCATAAAAAACCTAAACGAATAATAACGCTTATGTTGTTATCAACGAGGAATAATATTGGCTATATGCAATAATTTGATGTATCATTCTTCTAGGTAGAATAGGTATCTACAGTAGCTTACCTACTCAATCAGTAAAAAACGTAATAAATAATTTAAGAGATTAACGCCCACATTAAAGTATACGTCAAAATAAAGATCTATTTATAGTGTGAAGCGTAATTTAGTAGATCATAAACAAATATCGATCGTTGACCAACATACCGAACACATTTAACAACGCGCTAACGATTTGGCACCGTTCCAACTATTCCGTGACATTCTATTTCATCTGTATTTTAGTGTTATAAACATAACATTAAAAATAACAAAACACAAGCTCACGTGTCAGTTTGCTTTTCTGACAGTCGCCGTATTGCCTTCTAACTCAACACGCTGATGTTATTCGATATATCTACCTATTTGCAAGTCATTATCACAACATGCAAATGTTTACGAAATATGACGTGAGTACGCAAGCGTTATTTTTAACCCTCGCTCGTATTTTTGTCACACGTAACTCGTCGAGAAATTAAAACATTGTTTACGATGATGATTAAAAAAAGGAATTACATATGTGTAATTTTTTGTTGCTAAGAAAACAGTATTACCTATGTTTGCACTGGAAGTAACATGTTTTTATCACGATTCCAACATGCGGGCACTCTATGCGGATACGTGGGTAAATTGACAGATGACCTGTTGGCGGTTTTTTTTTTTTTTGTAAAAACAAAGTAAAGAGGTCGCGTATCTGTTTTGGCCTTGTGCTAATAGTATTAGCGGCAACACGCGAATAGCTCTAAATGTTCTGCAATTTGCACACACAATGCAACGAAAAATGGCACTCACTTTTAAACCACCAAATGAGTGTTTATATTGCAAAATGCCGTTCGTGACTCATGTTTTATTTAATGCCCTCATAATTTGCTTTGTTCCATATCAAGATAAACCGATACCGATATTTTAAAGTAATCATAATATATAACCAACGAAAAATATTTTCACGTTAGGCTCTATACAGACGGACCGCAGTTCAACTGCAATGCAACCGCAAAGTGCAGTTTGAATGCAGTTCACATCACACGACTACAATCGGACTGCGCGTTTGGTTTGCAGCTTTGCAGAGCTATTGCAGTCGTGTCAACTGCATTCAAACTGCACCTGAACTGCAATTTGCACTACAGCCTTACTCATGTGACTGGCTGTTCACAAACGATAAAAATGCTGAGCCTAACATACTTAGAGTGACTACTAAAAATAATTGTTTATCATGCAATATGTTTTCATATCTAAGCAAGATAGGTTAGATAAAAAACACGGCAAGAATTTAGAGATAGCATATACAAACACGGCAGTCGATAACCTGGTTGCAGTAATTGATAAGAAGTTTACCGTAACGGTTAAACAACATTCTGAAAACAGAGTTAATAATACCGCGATGAAGGTTAGCATTAAAAAAAGCGTTTTCCGTTGTATTCACGAACGTCGACGAGGACAATGTAAAAACAAAATTATCGTAATTAGACAGTAATGAACAGCAAACCGGTTGCAGATAGGTTCGTTTAAATTCAATTAAACCAATTAAATAACGATCAAAATGTAGGAAGGTCTGCACTTATTCGAGTGGCAATGATATTCGTATTATCTCATGGGCTTGCACCAGATCTGTATATCAATTTTCACCACCTGTCTGGTCACGCATGAGAACATTTATTTACTCTGGTGGTATAGCCCGGAGTGACGGAGCTAAGACTCAAGCAAGCACCGCCGTATGGCCTCATCTATACCGCAAAATTACATAATTTTTGATAAAGGTCTCTCAAAACTGCCAACCTACAAAACCTAGTAGAATGGGTTCGATTCCCGGGTCAGGGATATCAGAGATAACGATGTAAAGTCATTCATCTCTGGTTCTATTGGGATTTTTTAATTGCCTGGAAGTTTCCCAGTACGTCGAAGTTTGTTAAAGTGCCCGGAGATGTCAATAGGCTCGCCACCTGTTACATGGGCAAAAACCGGCGAATAGTGGGATATTATATGTATGCTTGAATGTATGCATTTACCTGTGCGTGTGTGAAGTTACAAATATCTTTATCAATACGTAGGTATATTGATAAAGATATTTGAATTGGTAACGCGTCTTTATTGAGGACTTTAGTTACTAGGTATTTGGACGTATAGAAACTTCAATATTCACTTGACAACAATTATGTTATTGTTTGTGGTGAAACAAAAGCCAAACTTGATTAATGGCAGCCGTAAGAGTTCGAGTCATAATTAGAGAAAGATGTTGTGATTTCCTGGCTAATTCCGCGTACCACGTGGAGCGAGTAACGGTTTATAAACATGGTTGTTATACCATTGTAGGTACGTTACGTTAGGAACAATGAGTTATTCAGTATTCAGTACCGATAGCTTATACAGCTGCGCACCGATAGCAATACGTCGATTATAGCAGATATCGTCATAATATTAATTTGACGACGTAGGTACTGCACACAGACCAATCAGCCTTACTGCATGATGCAATCACAATGAAACATGACATTCGAAATTACTTACGATGATACAGAATAACGTATCGATAGGTACTATCGATACAAAACACTCTGACATCTACAATTTTGCACTTCAATTTGCATTAATACACTTTAAATTAGAGAAGTTATTAAAGAAAATGATTTAACAAATAGCTGTTCATATATCTACCCCCTTATTCATAAACGTACATTGGATACGTTTCAGCTATAGAATGCTTTGTCTTTGTCAGTTGCATTGTCAAATGTGCAGGATAGAAAAGGACAAAGGAGACATTAGCAACACTTTAGCTGAAATACGTTTATGAATAAGGGGGTTAGTCTATAATTTCCTTCACATATTTCTAAATGATTCTCGTTTATTGCGCTCTACAACGACTCTACCTGCTCAACAGACAAACGTAAGTTATAATCAAGCCTTAATTTCATGCAATCAAGTTTCGTATCGTTTGCGTAACAACGTTCGATCTAATAATCATCTTCTTGCGTATCTTCTATAGGTATATAAAAATCAATTGCTGTTCGTTAGTCTCGCTAAAACTCAAAAACGGCTGGACCGATTTGGCTAATTTTGGTTTGAAATTATTTTTGGAAGTCCAGGGAAGGTTTAAAAGGTAAGAAAATATGAAGAAATTGAAGGGAAACTGTAAAAACCACAATTTCATTTTCCCATACAAATAGTCCGTATAGGTATATCAAACCTTTGACACATTTCATTCTGAGGCAATACGAAGTTTGCCGGGTCAGCTAGTCTATTATAAAAGTCTGCTTAAATCATAACGACCGGTTTAAACAATGTGTTTTTAATGAAAGTCGTATAAAGAAGAGGCGCGAGACATGCGTAAGTATTTCGTCACCGCATCACCGAGCGCGGACCGGTCGACGATCGAATGTCAAAAACCGCACGACGCAATAAATTGTTGTCTCATGGAGAGTAAACATTGGCGTTCGGCCGCGTTCATGCATAATTGATGAGGGTACAGAGCGAGCGCGTGGATTCCTGGCGGTCACGACTCGCCCGAACTGCGTGCCTCGGGCGGCCATTTTGTGAAGGCTTCCCGGCTCGCCCCGCGTGCCCGTGTGCGCGCATCGTGAATATTGATACGAAACCCATGATGCATGATATCCCACTTTACCAGGTACATATTCAACTCAATGGCAGCTCAGTAATGTACATAATCTAAGTTAATCCTCTTTCAGCTTCAACATTATTTCCAGCAGTTTCAAATCAATCAACCAAGATACAGATACAGCGTGTATACTACGACACCGTGCTCGAGCCATTACTCCTTGAACAGACATAATAATCAGCCTGCTGTTGTTCCAGCTGTCTGAGTTTGAAGCTGTAAGTATCATGATTAGCTTAATAAGGTCAGTTATCAACATTTCGTCTTCGTAATTAATAAATGGATGGATAGTAGATACATTTAAGGAACCAACGTCCCTTATACATAATTAATTAAATACTTAATATAAGTAATTATTTTTTTTGTTATTCTCATATATTTTCACCAGTGTTGCGCACCAACTTCGTTGCTATCCTTACTACCCAAAGGTTGACTGGTAGAAAATGCCTAGTGGCATTAAGTCCGCCTTATGTATCGTTTTAGTGCATAATCAAATAAATAAATAAATACGGCCGTATGCATTTACGGAAAACTTCATATTGCACATATATTCTATACTTACCTACTATACAAATAGGCCGTATGTTAGTTCTGAACGAAAATCATAAGAACATAGGTAAGAGAAAGCAATTAAGGCAATCATGTTTAATGTAGGTGTATTAGTAACAAAAACTCTTAATAACCATTCACATAAAAAATTGTTTAAAACAATATAGATAACAACAATAAAGATCTCATACTGAAGAGATCAAATAACCGCACGAACGTGGATCGTCGCCTTTGTTACGCTAAAACAATACATTTCCTAAGAATTTCTGTCCTGTAACAACATAAAGCTTTTCGTCGAAATTCTAGAAATTAATAACGTATATTTTAACTACACTATTTTCTCTTTTTGGTAAGTATAATAATTATAACGAGATATCCAATTTTGTACTATATTATGTACCAAAGGAAGAAGTAGATAGGTATCCCCATAATCTATATATATATATATTATGTTATAAAAGTGGCAAACAAGCGTGCAGTTCACATTGATGTTAAGTGATGACTGCAGCCTATAGACACCCACACAATGACCAGAGGTCAAAATGCAAATGCGCTGTCACTCCTGAGGCATTAGGTGTTATGCCTCTGTGCCGGAAATTACAGAGCCGTACATTACCACCTGACCGGAACACGATAGTGCTGAACACAACCATTTAGCGGCAAGTATATTAGGTAATGCGGTGGTGCCTACGCCCGCGAGCTCCGTCACTGGAGCTCTACCATCTATATAAATAAAAACGAACTATTCCGAAATGCATGTAAGCGCATTCTTCCAAGCGACTGCACCAAATTACATAAATTTTTTTTTTAATGTTCTCGTTATTGTCAGAAGGTTTGTATGAAAAAATATTTGAAAACATATAGCAAATAGGTACATATTTTGAAATATCCGATGGTGATATGACGCTCGCAAGGTCAGCTAGTAAGATCTAAAGATTCTATTAGGAAATCATATAATCACAGAATGATACACTTGCCCAGTGAAAAAAACGCCAATAAGAGAACTAAAAGAACCCAGGAGTTACAGGAAATTATCTAGTGTTTCTGTTGCTAAATGCTTGAGTATATACTACATATACCTATTACAATATTCTGATATCCTTATGACTGGCAAGTTTCAGGGAAATGATTGGATATAAGGCACATAGAAGAAAAACAGCTTAGACCTCGTGAGTGGCAATGCTTATCTGCATTGAAATCAATGTGAACTGCATATATTAACTGTTTGCACTCCTTGACAGAAAAAAAAACTACGTACCTATAATCAGAAAGCATTTATTCCCCGATTTGATTCGTTTCCGTTTCACTCGAACAGCTCGATCAGCCACGCGTAATGATCGCACTTATTATCGCAAAGCAAACAGCCTTTGATAAGGCATGCAATGTGCAATTAATACAAACGATCATTATTAGTTTCTATTGTTGCCGACCGAGTAAATAGAGCGTGAGGCGGTGTAATACATAATAAATTAAATGGCACAATACAGCGCGGCGAACTCTCACGCACCGCCATTGTGCCATGTAATTGTAATCAAAAGTCTTTTCTCTCGGAACGAGCGACTCATCGCAATACAAGAAGACATTTCAAAACAATTAATGAGTAACGTGGTGAGGTTATATTATAATGGCTCAGAGGATACTGTGAAGAGACCTCTTCCACTTAACAACTCTACATACAATTGGAAAGTATTCTATTGCAACATTTGCAACTCGTTATGCATGTCTGTCAATGCTCCATTCTATTTGAAGATTCTTTCATCAATATATACCTATGTACCTATAAAGTAAAATATTCCAATATCCATTATTTCCCAATAAAAATAATACGTCAAGATCGTAACAAAAATAGGTGAACAAGGATCGTAACGAGTTGTAGAAGGAATGCTTCCGTGAGTTGAGTTTCGATAGCGTAGTCTTGATTTAACGCTGATACGTTGCGGTCGAAGACTACGGGGAGGCGCTCATTACGGATGAAAGTGTACCGCGCCCTCGCCCCCACTTGTAATAATATGAAATGAAACACCGCGCCCGTTCGTCTGCTCTCGACCGCAAGCCGAGCCGACGCCCGAACGCTCACACACTCACAATGCGTAACCATGAACTACGAATTATTGAGCCTCGCCTCGTCTGGACAGCATCAAAATCCGAGAATGCGCCGTATTTACCGGCCGTACCAACAGCGCCCGTTGATGACGGTAATGAATTTTCACGTGTACCCACCGAGACAGGAGAGTAATCGGTGTTTACACATTGTCGATTTATTGAAAATCACGGCCGTTTGTTGCTCCGCTCGCGAGACAGCTGTAGTATAGCCATCTATGCACTTCCTGCCGACGAACGACCCATTGTTACACTAGGCACTTTTTATGCCGCATTATTAAGAATAGCGTGAGCGTTTGCATTTTACAAATGCACTAGCGCAGACTTTTTTTATGTGTGCGACAATCTATACTCGTTCTGCTTGTTACGTGTGGGAATTGAAAGTTGATGAATAGAACGGCGTCATCAAATATTTAACGCAGACTCGATTGCTACGTATAACGTTTTTCAACAATAGGTATTAACGTGTCAGCTAATTTAATCGGGCATCCATAATTCTTAATTTATTAAAAAAACATTAAAATTCCTAACGTCAGTTTTTACCTGCTTCTAGGTAAGTACTTCATAATTGTTTTATATTATTTCGCATTAACACATGCTTGTGAAATATAATCGGGCAGGACTTCAGTAGCTCAATTGGAAGAGCGGCTGGACTAGATTCCCAGTAGGCCGCGAGTTCGAGTCTCGCCTGAAGTCAAATTTTTCTTTCCATTTTTCTTTAAATAAAATAAGTACTTCATATTTAAATCTAGACTTTCATACAAACCTGTTGGTCGAATCTAGACGTATTTGCAATAAAATTAACATAATGATACGCTAATGGGAATTGAATAGAATTAGCTACAATATATTTTAATTTAAGAGGCATTAATGGCTTTGTTTTCACGCTTAGTTTGGTTTTTGTTTTTGATGGTGTTGTGTTGTATTTAAACGATTTAGCATAGAGTGGGTACGGGAAGACCCAAGTGTGTAGTGTAGTGAATACTTAGTGAAATCGGTAAGTCGTGATCGGTCGCCACGACGACTCCCCGGCGGCTTAATTTACTAATCAAATCTAACAGTACAATGACTCCATTGTTAGCGATTCTCGACTGTTTTCGCTTCACAAATCGATTTCCTCGCGGCAACATAAGAGCTATTTTTAGCGAGGAATTTTTCTGACGCGCCACTGATATCTACTCGGCAATATTCCATTTGCATACCTACTCATTCCCAGAAAACATTATTCATACTTCGTTTACGATCAAAGAAACATGTCAGATTAGATAACTGGAGATTTTTACAACGAAAAAGTCGACATTAATCTGTGATGATAATATTTTTAAAGCACGCTTAAAGAACGGCATAAATTATTCAAGAAATGAAATTGGAGGAGCGATGTTTGTCTATCCATTAAACAAGTCTGCCCTGTCATCGCTTCAAAATGATAATAATATATCAGTATCAAACGGAACATAATGCTTTTTGGGGCGGACATACATCACCGGAGGCGAACTGACCAAATCCTCCCCAGGAGCTTAAGGTAGGGTGAACCCGGCGGGTTTATTCAAATTGCCACATTAAGCCCTCCGCCATTAACGAGTTACTACTTGCAGGTTAGATTATTAAGGGTTTTCCTTAGAAACTGCAGCCGCGTTGCCGTTCGCCGATTTGGATGCACGCCAACTAACATTTCGACACGTTACACGAACTACCATTATCAGATATCTAGCAAAATGTGCATATAACCGAATTAAATACGTACTCGAGCACTGCCGCAGTCTTCATTGCCAAGTTGCCGAATGGATAAAAGAATGCATTAGTTATTTCTGTAACCATTAGCTTTTAACTATTACTACGCTGGGGGTCCTGGGTTCGATTCCCGGGTCGGTGATTATCAGAGATAACGGTTTAAAATCCTTTATCTCTGGTTCTATTGATTTTTCCATTTTCTGGAAATTGCCCAGTACCTCGGACTTTGGTAATGTGCCCGGAGATGGCGACAGGTTCGCCACCTATTACATGGTCCAAAACATAACCGGCGAGTCGTGGGTGTTTGTATGCTCGAATGCATGCATTTGACCTCTGCCTACCCCTTCGGGTATTACAGGCGTGAAGTTACGTCATAGGCTTTTTTTAAAAAAATAGTGTAATATCTATGTATAGATAACGATAAGATCTATCCCATAATCAACTAGTTTCTCAACTTCTTTTCGTCAAAACAAAAGAACTCACAAGGAACACCTGAAATAAACTGTAATCGCTTTTGTTATTAACATGATTAAAAGCTATTTCTGTATGTTCACAAAAATCACCTCACTTAAATGTAAAATTGATACCGAATATCGTAATTTGTCCCGATGTTGTTCACCTACAAAAGTTTTGATATTGACAAGTTCAACTCTGTTTACGATATAAAGTTATAATTATTGTTAAAACCGGTAAGGTAAAGGTCAATTTAAAGTCTGGTCTTGTAACTATCGTTATTCTTTAGCTTCGATTAAAGGAAACATTGTATTTTAATAGCAGATAGGCAAAATTTTAACAATGCAATCAATGTTGACTTTTGAAATGCGGCGGTAATAAAGGCGAAGCTGTTACGAAGCGCGTTTAATTTCGAATTTGGTGTCGTTCAGAGATTATTGAACAGCGAAAGGGCGACGAAAGGAAAATGTCACAATTTAAGCGGCCGGGAGCGAAAGGAGTGGATAGAGGAGAGGGGAACGCCACCCACTCAACTCCGCCGGCGTGTTTACGTTGTCACCCATGAATCGAGGTAAATCCGGGGGCAAAACTTTGATTAGTTATTCTTTTATTTATGACGACAAGGGCCCATTTATTCGAGAAGTATGCCCCGAGGGTGTAATCTTCACAAAATTGTACTTTGTGGCGAACGAAACTCCAAAGTGGCCTAGATCCACGGTAGGTATTATTACGATAAGCTGACTGAATTAGATACGTTATCGGTAACATAATACAAATATCCAGTTTGGTTGCTTAGGTAGGTATAAAGGAAACGTTATCTGTTATTAAACAGTCTCGTCTTTGATGTCGGAGTTGCCTATTTAATCTAATAACGGTTTGGAGTTCCGCTCCCAGGCGATTACCATGGCAACGGCGGCGCGCCGAGCTTCGACATCCCTCGCACACTTTATTCTCACAGGAAACCACCCCTCGGAGCAGCTGATTTCTTCTATAGTGAATAATTCAGTTTGCTTTTGTGTGCTTTCCTTTTAAAAAACTCGAACACATTATCCACACTGAGACGGAGTAGAGGTCAGATAAAGAGAGCCATTTAAAAATGTATAGTATTTGCGTTAACGGCTCTAAATCGCTCTCATGTTTTATTTCATTATTCACGATGAAATACGAAAGTTTTACGATACCTAGTTGTAAGTCGTAACACATTACATCAAAGACAGTACGATAGGTACATAAATAATATTTCACGTTTACTTACACATTATAATTAAACTGCTGACACCTAGCATAACATTTCACAAGACACAAACATGGAGTCGAATGTACCGAGCTTAGCACAGATATTATCCCCTAGTCAGATTTCAATTAAAACAGAATCAAGAATGTGAGCTGCTTAAGTGAGCTAAATTAAAAATAACTGATGGCGAAACAGCTGACAAATATCAGTCAGCGCTCTACTGTGTGAACGTGCACGCCGTAATGTCCTTTAAAGCCGAGCATTTGGGTCGGTAATTGCTAGGGGAGATTTCACAGGTGGGGTAATGAATGTAGGCAGGAAGGCCGCGACAACCCTTCTCTTGCGGCGAAGAGGACCACAAAGAATTCACGACGGCCCTCCCTACTCCCTCTTCGTTTTTATTCACGTGTAATGGAAAACATTGATATAAGATACGATGGCAAGTTTTTCAGGGGGTTGAGTTAAAATTATGATTCTTATAAAAGGGTTGAATTGTGTGATGCGGCATTTTGTTATAGAGAACACAATTACAAGGGAACTAGTAAAAGCTGACTTTGGAACGTATTAAACACATTTTATCGTTCACTGATACACTTTGAATCATAATATGCATTTTATGTATATGAGGTTTTTATGAGGTTCTGTAGATTACTGAATTTAAATAAAGTTAATAGACCCGGTTGTATTCTGATAACACGATCGGGTTCACGTGTCGTTTCACCGAAGATGACCTAAATATGCGAAAGTGAATAAAAAAAGGACGAGAGATATTCTACTATCATGACAACTTTCTCCCGGAGGTCTTTGTAATCAATATAATCAATATATTACAAAGACCTTCCCAGGCTCTTCTAATAACATGAATTATTTGTAAAAAAGACCATGACGTTGTACTATATGAAAACGATTCGATTACTTACATTGTTTAAGGATAAACTTCGAAGCCAACTACGAGGTTTGTCAGGTATTCCATATCTGATTCATTCATATTCATTCTCAATATGAAACAACAATTACCTTTATAAATTAAGAAGGGAAGGAATGACATCATTGAATCCATCACTGCGTTTACCAGGCGACGCGACGGGGAAAACTGAACTGAGTCGGGAGCGAGTGACTCATTAACGTCTCGCCTAACGACTCGCACGCGAATTAAATTCATTACAAACTGGTTACGTTCGGTAAATTGCGCGGGTTTCAATTCGATCGCGATACGGCCAATTTAAATGTTAGTTCGGTTAAAACGACAAGGCCAGTGCTATCATGCGAAAATCGACAAGTTTTATGTAGGCCAGCCCGTCGCGGTGAGGTGGCATTCCTTTACATTTAACAGTAGCGATTTACTATCGTGATAGTTTCGTTTTCACGTCCCAATGGCTCCGTTGCCGGTGCATTTATTCGTTCATTTTAGTTCAGTAATGGCCGGTTGGTGACCAATCGAGAGATCCCTGACGGTTCAATAGGTCGCCGATGCGGTCTTCGATAGTGGAAGTTGCGAGGACCAGTGTTGTTCTTCATACGGCAATTGCCGTATTACACGACTTTTAAAGATACGAAAATTCACGAAAGCGTTATTAAAAACTACTCAATATTTATGATACAATGAATACAGGGTCAACATTAGTAACCAAGCAGAAGTCAAAGAATTGACATCTTTTTTTTCCTGAACATGTACTTACCACATTTGAAATGCGGACTGAGAATGATTGTAGTGAGGTGTATAAATAAAACAATGATGTTCCATATCAACTTCCAACTGTATGCAAGCTTATTGATATTCCAACCCAGAAAAACACGACGCGATTTAACTAGAGTTGAAATTCTCATAACTAGGGTTATTACTTGAGTAAGTAGATCCAGTTATATAGAATAAACTGGATACGGTAAATATAATTACGATCGGCAAATTCCGTGCCATGTCTATGACATCGCCTGATGCTTTATAACTCCAATTCGAGTAATAAAAAATCGAATTAAGTCGCCCTAAGTCCAACCCTAGTAAGTAAATCGAGTTGATACATCACTACTTGTAGGTTTTTTATTCGCATCAAGTGTTTGCGCGTGACGATCATGACGGCCGCACTCTACTTCGCCACAGACAATTTGTTGCGCAACCAACGGGACAAAGTCGAGCCACCTTCGTATTCAGCAGACGCTATTATGCCTTCACTTTCTCAGCAGCTAAGTACATTATAAACTAATATACACTTTAGACACAGTTCGGTGAAACTTTGTTGGTTTAGTCAAACGTGAACGCTGATATCTTAAAACAATGTCACCTGCAGCGTCTGTCTGCGTGTTCACGATCAACTCGAAAGACTACTGCACGGATTTTCATGCGGTTTTCACCGATAAGATTTAGATTTTCTGTTTTCAACTTATTGCATAATTTCAATGATATATTGTATTAGTAACTTCGTATGAACTCCAATTAGGTACTTACTTATGTATGTGTCAAGTAAAGAAAACCCTCGCTTCGTCATCTCTATTTACCTACGGACATGCAATTGTTATATTACCATGTCAGGTGAGGAACCGTTCAACGGAGTTACTGTTTTATTCGCGAACTTTTGCGACACGTGATATTCCCAAAAACATCAGCTCCAAATCAAAAATCCCAATAATCATAATTTGTGCGTGAATGTGTCTGATAAAAACTAAAGCGAACGAAGGTTATCGTTAGGTAATCCCGGGCAACTTTGACATCATGCAAACATGTGTAGAGTTGTAGAGCAATTTAATCGAATCACATATTGGTTCATGTGCTTCATCCGCGAATTAATTCTGTTGCTAGATCCAAATTACTTTATTTTAAAATTAACAGAGGATGAATAAAATTGGTTGTGTTCACGAACGAACCGAACACAAATCGGACCTGCATACTGGACAGCACCGGTGAATATGTAATGGCAGTACACAGGTAGTAAAGTTAATCCTCCAAAGCAACGAAGAACAAATATGAATAAAATAATATTTTGAAATTTCATCTGTTCCATAAATATTAGATACTCAAAAAATATACTGTAGCTTCGAATAGGAGAAAGAACTTTGAAAACTGATTCTTGAAGTTTTTGTTTAAATACAAATTCACATGATATTATTTCAATTAAAACCGCGAAAGATTGGATGAAAACAACATTTGGGCGAGACTTTTAAAACAACATTTACAAGTTTACAACAACATATGGTGACGTAAATTACACGTGACGTTACTGCAACAAAATGATTTCATGGCACAATATTAATAATAATAATAAGAAAGCGGTTCTTCTCGACACGGCACGTATTGTGAGGAGGTTCCTCTCTCTGAGCCCCTAACCGCCGACAGCTTGGACCCTGCTCCCGCTACCGGCGGTAACCATTTTGTATTTTTTTATATATACGTTGTTTTTTTTTTTCCTTTATATACATGTATATGTAAAAAAATATATAATGAGATTATGAATAAATGAGTGAAATAAATAATAATAATAATAAATACCCTTTATTGTACACATAAGAACAACAATTTGCAAAACAATTTTACATATATGCACAATAGGCGGCCTTATCGCTTAAAGCGATCTCTTCCAGGCGACCTAAATAGAAAGAGAGATATCAAACAATAACAGGAACAAGGGGTGTACAGACTTAAAAAATAATAACTATTACAATTCAATATAAATTATTAATATAGCACATACCTACATATTTATATACATATAATTTATATATATATATATATATATATAAAACATAAATATTTATATACATATACAAGATATATATTATATATATGCATACCTACATAGATAAATAAATAAATAATAATAATTAATAAATAAAATACCTACCAGACAATACATAATTTAATACTTACTTTAAATATTACTATAAGTTATTGTATTCTTACCATCGGATGACTCATTATATTTCCAAGCTTAAATAATAATTATTTAGACGATTCTTAAACGACGCCAATGTCTGAGCTTGGCGTATAGTCAGTGGCAAAGCGTTCCACAACTTGACTGCAACGACAGTAAAAGATTTAGCACAGAAGGAAGAGGAGTGAGGAGGCATCATAAGACGAAGGTTGTTAGAGGATCGAAGAAAGAGGGAGTTAGATTGAGAAAGGTATTGGAATCGTTCTTTAAGATATAGAGGATAATGCGGGTAAAATAGCAGGCAGTATAGTAAAGAGAGGATGTGTGTATTCCTGCGAAGGTGGATTGGAAGCCACTTGAGCTGTTTATTATTAATTTAATCGCCGTAAGTAGGAACGCATATAAAGGTTTTCCCGTGTATATTCACCATAATAACATATTACATTACTCCAATATTTTTCCTGGAATCCGTTATTGTTCATCGACTTGTTTAGATGTCTTTTGATGGTAATCATATTAGCGCTTTATACCTATACTAGAAAAGGCCATACATGCAAAATGTATGTATGTATGTATGTATCTTCACGCCAGGTCCCTAACGGGGTAGGCAGAGAGTGTAGAGCGCCAGATATCGGTTCTGACAAACCTCTCGTGCCTCGTCTACTTTCATCATTCTCTTCATACATGCACGCCGATTCCTAAGACTTTTGATCCCACCATCAGACAGAACTCGACCGACTCGACATGCAAAATGTTATGTATGTCGGAGCAAGAAGTTTATTGTTGGTTCTGTAAAGTACTAGGCTATAGAAATACCTTGCTAAAAATATTACTAAAATTATTACTATTTGATTGGCGAAGTAAGATCGGTGTCGCGAACCCGCTTCTCGTTGTACTTCAAAGTTTAAAAGTGTAATTATATCAAAGAGTTTTGAGTGTAAAATTAAGCAGTGATATTCCGTTAAAGTGATTAAATCTGACCGATAATAGTGACTTATTGTTTTGTGCTAGCATTTAACCCTCAAGACGCCCACTAAACACATGCCCACGAATGATGATGTCGAGATTAACGTTCTTTCTCCGACATGTACATTTTCTTGTAGGTAAGTATATATTAAAAAACCAAATAGGTAAATATGTAGGTATGTTAGGTATTCACGAGCTACACTCGTTGAAATAAAACTAGTTTTCAGATTTATCTCGCGTAGGTACTAAAACTAAAATGATTTTTGATAATTTAAAATCGAACCCGACGTTTCGGTCGCTTTTCAGCTGCCGTAGTCTCGGGCACACTGTCTGAAAACTAGTTTTATTTCAAAGGGAAATATGTAGTCATTCTCAAAATGTCATTTTAGTGTAGTTTTTATGGTAGGTAGGTACGTAGTTTGAAATTTATGTTTCATTCTATTGGATTTCTCGCAATATCACTAAGAGCCTAAAAGTTTCAAATGATTTGAATTCATATTTGAATAAAATAATATAAAGTAAGACATGATAACGAATCAATTCAGAAAATTCTCAACTTTCAATTGGAAACAACAATGAATAGTGAAAAAAAAAGGTAAAAATATGCATGCATGTTTCGATTTACGATTGTTCATTACCTAAATAATTAATAAACAACCAAACTGACAGTGGTATTGATGGTTTTTATTTTTAAATATGTATCAACTAGTGACCTCACACGACTTCTCACGCACAGCTTGTAGTGAAGATAATATCATCTGTCAGGTTCCCGTTCCCACTCACTTGTGGCTAAATCGGGCCAGGGGATAGCCAGCAAGAATGCAAATAATTAAATAGGCAAATAAGAGTTACTTTAGCATTTCCATTAAAAAAAATACTTCGAATGGAAGTGCACAATACAGTCATATTGCAATCACTTGTTGAGCAAAATATAATTATTATAGTGAACAACAAAACATCTTAAAATCGTGAGTATTCCATACTGAAGCATGCACTTACTATGGTCCTTCGAACATCTATAGCTTCTTACCAAATATAGTTAGTCTAGCGCAACGTGCCTAATTTCCCACCTCCATAATAATATATTACGTAGGTACGACGTTATTTACCACAACTACATAAACATGTCGTGTAAACGCCACTTATTTATTGAGGAATGTTTGCGAACACGTATTCAAGTGGTTGAATAACAGTTTATAGCATTCTGTTGAATTTGCTCACTGAATCAGCTAACCAGGAAAAAATTATAGGTATTCAACCTGTTATATTAATGACTAATTATTGTTTACATTTACAAAAATTACATTAATTCTCGGTTGTATATCGTTCTCGCATACATCGTATGTGTAAATGATGAGAAAGCGTTAGTTTATTTGGAAAGGCAACATTAAGGATTTCTATTTCTTTGTTTTGTGGCGGGCAAAGACGCCACAGACTCAATTAACATATGAAACAATTTAGATGTTTTTATAAAAGATATAAAAAACAGTTTTAATGGCGTCCCGTTATTCCGGATCTGTCGGTTGCCTGCTGCGTACGTCTTTTATTATTTTTTGGGTTCCGTACCTCAAGAGGAACACGGACCCCTAATAGGATCACTCTTGGATCTGTCTGTTAGTTGGTCTGCCGTCTATCATAGCTGATTTTCTCTAAAATTACTGAAGAGTGAATTGAAATATGGCACACAAAAATGCGCAAGGTAGTTCAATACCCTTAGATTACAGCAAAATCTAAAAGAACTTCAAAGTAACATAAGGAATCAAAATAATTGTACAGAACCCCGTGCACGCGATTCCAACTCGCACTTGGACGGTTTTTGTGTCCGTCCGAGGCAGACGAATAAATCGTTTCGTGAGAATGGTCGCATACCATTGATTTTCTGTCGATCGAACCGGACTCGCTGGTTTAGATAAATAGTTGATGCCGTAACGGGTGCTAACTCCAAACGCTCTCGATACATATCATTACCGACATAATTTAAGACCTCGCCGATGCCGCAGCTTCTGAACCTACAAGAATAGGGTAACCAGACCAAATTGTAAGATATTCAGATATTCCTAACTTCTAAGAGTGAGTGAGTGAATCAGTGATTAACGTAAGTCACACAATTCACTAATGCAATTTAAATTACGATAAAAAAAAATCCTAATAAGTATAAGAATTTTTCTCTGGAAAACATTTCCTGTCGCCTGGTAACCCTACCCGTAACGATTGCGCTGTGTCGGTCTCGGACCGGTCCCGAGCGATTTAATTAACGTATGTTCATCCGGCTAATCGAATCGAGATCATTCCGATATAATCGTTACAATACCGTTCCAAAATGAAAGTCAACGGGAAGTCGATACACGTTCGTGAATCCGATTACGTTTACTCTTTATCAGTGCGTGCCCGTTCCATGTTCGATTATTATAAAATTTCATTGTTTGACATTAAAATGTATCGACGGTATTATCTATCTTACAGTATATTTGAAAGAGGCTCATCGTTGAACCGTTTAAGTAAGCGCTAATGAATCAAAAAGTCATTGCCTCGACGGGCGTGGGCGTTCATAACTCATGCTTAATTAAGCGAGGTTCTTGACTCGCCTTTAATACACGGTTAGCACTAAAAGCTACGTTTCGTGTACAAACAAAGTAGCTTTGTGTCAATACAATGAGTTCGGCATGAATGCCGTTGGACAGGCCCACGCGTGCAACTCGAGCGTTCTATTATTCATATTGTTGTTTAGGTATCGTTCGCTAGGTGCTCTCCTCTACCTCTCCCAGAGTAGAAATGGGCGTTGCTATCTTGACAGAGAAGGCCGTTGGCCCTCTGCACGCGTGGGCTCATACAAACGAACCTTATCGGACTCCCTCAGCAACTTGGCTGTTTCCAACACAACTAGTATTGCTTTCGTGTTATGTGTATTAATTTATTACGCAACTGCAGCGTACCATCACGAAACCTATTTGTACCCGCCCGCCGGCGTTCATTTGCCAAAAGCTATTAATTACGGCCGAAGAATAGAATATCTCGCCGGCTAATCCCCCGGAGACGGTTTCGGTTACCGACAACGTTGATTAATGTGCGCGGGGTTCGTTTAACTCGTTTTGCTTTATACGCTTTCCAGTTTTGTAAATGCGTAAGCGAATAACCTTCTTTCGGGACGTCCGAACATAAATAGACCGGCATCCGCCTCGCAAATAAATCATAGGCGGTGATATGGTACAGACACGCTCTACTTGCAGAGTGGCTGTCGTCCGAGTGAATTACGTGGGTTTTTTTTACAAAGGAAAGTGACTCGGAGCTGCAGCTTTGGTAGAGCGATGATCGTCCAATTCGGAGGCAATTAACGCTTCGTTTTCACTGGCGGCCGCGCCGGTTAGCAACTACGGCGAATGCGTGATGCACGCACAATAGAAAATAGAGTCAGTCGACGGTAAAGTTGAACCGGCTCTGCGATGAGACGACGTCCAGGCGAGCGTGCGAAGAATGCAGATGGAAACAACTGTTGGTTTCCTCGAAACCGACACGCGTGACGAATCGAGAACCGGTTACACGACACCGCGCAGAAACAATGCATTAGCGATGCTTTTTAATTATTTTCTGACCCACTCGACATATATATTTTTTATTTATGTAAGAATAACACTTTGCCATAAACTCCGTGGTAAATTGAGACGACTATGAAAACAAAGCCAATGTTTGCACAAATGTTACAGAAACAGCATAAATAATATATGTAATTAATATGGGGAAAGAGAACCAATTCCATATGTTGCAGCATTATGTACCTATTCGTAACTTACGACGTGGCTTTTTTCCGCTGTTTATGTTTGGAATAAGCCTGTAACTGGTGCAAACGGTCGTATCGATAAATAGGAATAAATCTTGCAGCCGAAGCGAGCTCCTAGCCTATAAAACGTAACATTTGAAACGGAACAGAATTCGTTCGGCAATCTACTAAAATTCGAGCACGCTGCAACAGATCACATAACCGTGAGATTAAAATAGGTCAACCGGGAGGTAAATAAAACGTGGCTTATTGAACCAACTCGACGCAAAACACTCGGCCCCACATCCGCATACATTTCACCGCTTTGCTCTTAAAATAAACAATAATACCTAGCATTCCAATCTTACCTCACACTATAATGGTATCTTTACTGGATACAATTACACTAAGCATTTATTATTGTTCATCACAGGTGATACAACATAGTGTCAAGATCATAATATCTATGCCATTAATTATTTATTTATTTAAATTGCCGCTAAGATAAATTTATACGTTTTGAAGTATGTACATAATGTAGTTTATCTACAGCTATTGATTTTTTACCAAGAAAGAGAGAATGACATAAAGTACCTATACTTCAAGGGCATGTGAAGGTGAAGTAATAATTGCTGGAAAAACGTTATATTTCTATGTCTCTGTGATGTTTATTATAGGTTAAGATCCCATAACACAAATATTTCGTTCATCGAGTTGTTCTACGCGGACGAAGTCGCGGGCACTGCTAGTTATTCTTAAATTTAATTAAAATTTTACTTACTTTTTGTGTTCTGTAAAATTTTTTAAATTCATCTTCTTTTCTTTTCTTCAAAACTGTTTTTTTTAAAACACTCTGTATGATATCCAAAAGCATCGGTGGATTCAATTGTTAATAAAGTGTCGGCATATTTATATTTTTTCTAATAACATTCACGAACACTTTTTGAATGATGCATCATTAAAGTCATGTACGTTGCTTGTTTTGTCACACAGAAAACACGCCTTCAACTTTACATTAATAAAGTAATTTGATAGTTGAGAAAAGTAGCATCCCACGCATGCGCAATGGATTTACAAGCGTCGTATCGCTGTCATTCGCTGTCCTCGTCTGACTGTTGATGTTACGTGCTAGCTATTTTTCACAATATTTACAATATTAACCATCTTTAACAGCCAGCAACCCTTATTTGCGGCCAGATTTAATTTGGCAACTGCATACCATAATAATGAGAAAAAAAAATAGCTTTAATTTGATATATAACTAATTAATTAATGTACGTCGTCAACGTAAAAACGTTTCCTTGATCATACCTGTTTACACCTGGCTGCGAAGAGGTGCGGCCAAGTGCGCAACGGCTGCCGTGATTTTTCAGAGTCTTTTCATATATTGCTGTGAAGTGGACGATATTTTATTGAAAAAACAAGTCAACGTAATATTGTCCCAAAAATAAAAAAATATTTAAAAATACTTGCGGCCACATTTTGATAGGCAACCTAGTGGATTTATATTCTCTGGATCATAAAAATGCGTGAAAAATGGGTTTGCAGCATAAACTCGATGAACGAAATGTTTGTGTTATGGGATCTTAACCTATTACGTGTTAATGATGACTGCGTGGGATTGTTGACATATTATTAGCAACAATCAAATAGGTAATAAGTATAGCATTTTAGATTTAGTCATATTGTCGTTCTCGGAGAAGTGATAAAGAATACACTGTAAGTTCCATTGAAAACAATAACCGAATTATCATTTGGTTAACAGATAGCTGCTATTCATCGCTGTAAACAGTTGTACAAATAGTGTTGTGCAATCCATGATTAAGTTTATTGACGATAGCGACGTAGTGCTTGATGCTGACAAGGGTAATAGAGTACAAACATCGCATATGAAAGATGGCCGCATTCTATAATAAAAATACGAACGTTCGCAAACGACGAGTGTCACTATTATCTAACTGGGATATCAGCCGTAATGACTCGAAGGAAATCTGTAATGAGATGAATGATCGAAAGACGCAAAATTTCGATTCATACGACGATGAGTCAAATGGATCAACGTCAAGTGGAATGTCAACAAGAGCTAACAAATAGGTATTTATGAAACCATTTTGACCGCGTCACCTTTGCCGCGCGTTGGTGTTATAAATTGGAGACACATAAAAGACACACGAAGAATAAAATGAGATGTCGTATAGAGAAAAGTTTACGAGAGCCGCGCGAGTCGCCGTCTACGCACACCAGTTGGCGCGGGTTCAATTCCTGTTTGAAGTATTTTAGGCGGCACGCACGCCGCTCCCGGCGCGCTAGCTTGCCTGTTTACAAATACTAGCACTCGATTCAATTCCACAGATTTTGTAAACATTGTGCCAAGAGAGATTGGCTCGCTCGATATTAAATGCACGTTTAATTTTATTTTCCATTTCCCTACGTGCCACGGCGTCTACTCTGTTTGTCTAGTTTCAATGTGTAGTGGATTTCTGTACTGTGCTTTAGAGAAGACTATAGTATTTGCAATATTATTTTTCACCGATGGTAGAGTCGTGATAGAGAATTCCGAGAAGACAATTCTTAAGAATGTTGGCAACAAAGCATTAGATACTGAATGTCCTGTCTCTAAATGGTCAGTAGATACCGTTGAGTTAAAAGAAGAAGAAACTTAAGGAGTGACAAAACCTTGAGACTTTTAGTTTTTAATAGTTTTTATATTGTTGAGGCAAGAGTGTCGGGGTATAAATTAAAGATACTTAGTCCAATTTCACGTTTTGTAATTCCAAATTGGCACACGACCGATTGCCGCCCCAAACAACCCGCAACTGGCCGTATGAATGAAACATGATACAAAATATTACATACAAATTAACTTTTGTCCCTACAATGTAAATGTCAATACGCTGAATATTATTAAAAGGCTCCAGATAATACTAAACATTTTTTATGGTTCCATATTCGCGTCGAGACAGAAGCAGTATGATTCAAATGAATGAGAATCTCATATTACCTGTCGTGAACCCAGGACTGAAGGTGATTCGGCAAACCTATTTATATCCACTATGAAGGTCCCTTCTTCATAAACATCACTAGTTGATATGCTACAATAACCAATAAACTTTCCTTTAAACAATTGCCACGAAATCAAAACAAGATGTTTTCCAGCTAGTTATAAATCGTTTATTTGCATTACAGTTATGATGTAAAATCGTCTGGACACTAAGCCCCGATACCCCTTTTAAAAGTCAAGAGGGTATAAATAATTGATGAGTCGGTGCCCGTCCGCTTGCCGTAGCGGAAGAAGAAACCAAGCGCGACGAGTGCTCGGATATCGATAGACCGGTTTGAGAGCCGCATCACTATTTATTAGAACTAAATCTCGAACGATCCCACGGCCGGGCCATGTTAAATGAATAATTCGTATGTGAGAACCAAGGATACAAAAAAAAAGAGTGGATCCTTTGATTCGGTTTGTTACGATTTTTTTTTTGCATTTTGTCCACAAGCAGAGAATATTTAATAATACTACATAAGCCAGAAAGTTGAAAAAATTCAGTAATCTATTATAACATAAATTATAATACCATGTAAACCTACATCTGCTCTGTATTCCTTATCTACTGGTAGTAAAGCTCCAGTGACGGAGCTCGCGGGCGTAGGGACCACCGCATTACCTAATATACTTGCCGCTAAATGGTAGGTATAACTTCACCAGGTGTACCTATGTATCTAATGTAAAGTAATTAGGTAGTCGGTAGAAATTACTTAATAGATATGCACTTAATATATTGTAAGCTGTTAAAGCTTAACGATCATATTATTAGTGTGAATATCCACTCAAGCGAAGTAAAAAAAGTTTTAAATGGGCAAAAAAGGAAACCAAAACCATTACACAACTTTTACTAGTCTCTTGATTACTTTGGCAAACGCGTTCACGAGGAAACGGACGATTTGGTTCGTCGAATCTCGCGATCCAACCAAAAGAGATTGGGAATATCGACTCCGATAAGTCAAAGCAAAATAAAATGTTACCTACTACATCTAGAGATCAAGTTCGTTTGATACGAAACCGTACACAGCTATTCTAAATGTGGAAGCGAAACAAAAAATCACGAATGTCGTAAATATTTCGACATTTTTGCCGGAGGCTAATGGTTATTTTGCGTTTATTGCTTCGGCTTTTGATCGCTCAAGTCTCGAGCATTGAACTTGGCGATTCAGCCATTTTTAAAGCACTAGTGATTATTTATAACTGCCATACCCAGAACTCATTGAACATAAGAAGCTTGTTTTATTGTTATAACTATCAATAAACGTAATCTTTTAAATTTTCAACTAAAGAGTTAAGTAGTTAATGTACGACATTTCTATTATCGTCAATTTGTCACAAACAAATGGAAACACATAGCATGTGTGTATTCCTCAACAAACGAATAGAGAGTAATGCCAACAAATAACGATAGTAATACATAAAAAACAAAAAGCAACAAACAGCTGTTAGACAAATTAACCTTGAAAACTTGGAACCTGTCTTGCTTCGTCGGGTAATCAACCCTCTTGGAACCACACGGCGTAACACGTGTATTGTGCTCACGCGAAGTTATATTTATAGTCACCTTTTTCTCTACACACTCAAAGAGAAATGCATATCTCGTTTGAACGTCGTGAATGATCGACGAAACAGGTCAAAATGAAAGTCACGGTGCAGTGCAGCCCGACTCGACAAAGAGGTCAGTGACTGCTCAACAGGGTGGCACCCGGAGCGGGCGATTGAGGGTGGAGGGGTAGTAATAATAACACATTTGAAAAAAAGAACCCCGGCCATCTGCCGCACATGTGCGTTCCTTTTCATGCAGTGGAATAATGCAAGTCGTGCGCGCAACCGCAGCCTTTTAATGCAGTAGCTTTTTGTTGTCTTCACGCTTTGTGCCCGAGCTTTCGAACGTTCAATGCGTTTTTTATCATCAAAGGAAATCGATATTCGTGACGGACGACGACCGGATTGATTAATTGTTTGGGTTTAATGAATCAAAGCAATTACATTGCGCGTGGGACGAGAAACAAATCGCCTCGTGTTCCATCATCGGGGGCATCAGTGAATAAATAACTGTTAGATAGTCAGTTTGAGTTGAAGTATATATATTTGGCTCACAAGTCCTAAACGGAGTGCGGCACGGTGCAGTTCTCGGAAGATCACCGCGAAATTGGATCGACGCCAGGCACTTTCTTTGCTTATGCGGAGGCCGTGAAAAAGTTGCCGCCACTAATAAACATCAAATTAATTTATAAGGCTCCATGTGTGTCGAGTTATGGAGTCGTGGACAGCTTATTAAAAAATCTATTGTAGTAGGAAATAACCAAATTGCAGTCGTTAAATTGAAAATGAATGAGCGGTGATAACCATAAATCACATCTGATTACGTTCGAGATGCGACCCGATAAAACCGACAGTCGTTATTCTTGGGACGTATTTCATTAATTATGAAATATTTAAAGACATCGCGTCTAGGTTTATATTGCTGAAACTCTACATTGTCTTTGTAGAGTTCCTGACTATGTTATGTAGTTGGCAGTCATATTACATACCTACTGTGAAATCCAACTTTAATCTATTAGCTATTGTCGACATTTTAGGAAAAGAAGTAAGTAAGTACCTAGTAGATCTTACTCAAGATATGAGCTTCACATTTCACACCTTAATATTGTTATTTAATGTAACAACAGACATGGAATCATGTTTTGTATTCTATGGCCCACTTTTACATCATAAAAAGTTTATAAATATTGTTCGAAACGTTTGTTTGATAATAACTTTGTACAATAATAGTACCTAAAGATAGAGTCATGAGGTGGTGACCCGAGATTCGTGAAACCCCCGGAGCGAGATGAACTTGTTGGACCTTTCGGATATTATGATATTATGTTATATAGGTATCTACAGACAAATAAAATTCGTATACCGTTAGGTATGGTATATTAGATCTATTGTACATAAACGAACCTCATATAATTACCAGTCACGATTCACTCCAATGGCACTCCCTATTTTTTTTTTTAATTTTCGTTGTATAATGGTGGTAGGCACATTGAGTTTGATACCTAAATTATATATATAGATAAGTATTATAGATAAAGATATGTATTTAAAGAATTGTACGCGTCTTCATCTAATAAGATTAGAGCTTATTTTCGTTTCTAAAGTAGGTACGTGTTTATTGTCATTCTGTTAACCTACGCTCGAAATCTGTACATTAGGTTAAAACCGAAATCCTAAACAAAAAAATCCCTGTCACAATTCAGCAAAACTTATCATAATGTTCCATTGTAGTATGAACGGCACAATTAATTATCTGTCGGCGTAATATTATTAATGTCACGGTGATACCGAGATGAATCGTATAGGCTGGCGAGACGGGAAGAGGGGGTAGAGGGGAGAGTCCCGTTAGGAGAAAGTAGCCACCTACACGCGGGCGCAACGTCCGTATGCGCCTGCGCCGGTCTCGATGGCCGACGCCACGGAGCCATCTTGGAAACGTTAATTCGAATTTTATAGACGCGACAGCGATCTAATATGCACCATAGGCGCCACAACAAGTTAATTTTGACACCAATCGAATGTCTGAATACTGATGATTTTAGACAATGTGTGAAATATACATAGAATATTTTTATAATGACGATATTATTAATATTCTATTAAACCACTATCGTGGTGGTTTAATAGAATATTAATAATATATATATAACGCTTTCATTCAATTCAATACATACAAAATACTTATTTCCTTACGGAAACTATAGAAATAAAGATTGTAAAGAATAAACAGGCATTGTAACCAGATGGCAATTTTTTTCTCGACGATCAACGAGACGATTAAGATTGACATTTAATTTCTTGACCAATTCGCATCGCAAGACTGACGACGTCTAACAACTCTTTTTGGCAAGTTGTTGGCATTATAACATAAAGCGCGCATAACACTAGAATGGCTAAGATCGACCGAATCACTTTCTCTTTTTTGTAGCCAAATCTTAAAAGCGTGTTGTAACTAAGCCAAAAAACGCGTCAATCATCTTCTATTGTGTCGGATTTAGCTCAAAGGAGCGTTACTCATTCGACACTCCATCAACAGCGAATAGCATCGATTAACGTTATGTAAAACTAAATGTCATGCGATATGAGTAAATTGAATTAGTTTTCACTGTTGAAACACTATTCAAACGTTTTACGTAACGCGTGAAGAATTTCCATGCCTAAGTATTAATGTAAAACACTTGGAATAAAATCTTATCTCGACTCCCGTTAAGTGCTCAGGCGATGCTATCTGCGAGGATCATTGTGGTTGTAGGTAGGTTGTACAAAACATCAATCTCGCAGTTGTCTTATTACGAGTGGGCGGGGAAGGCGTCTTGGCGATTATGTTGCGCAAGCGGTAAAATAAAATGATGCTGACGATAAATAATGTTTCGTAACTACACGGCATTAGAGCGATGGCTCGGAAACCCGCCCGACCGGTCTGGGCAGGTGCTTTGCTCTCCATGACTCTACGCTTCTCTAAGCGCGACCCTGAACCGCATTTTAATAACTACAACACTCTTGTGAAATTTTAATTACTTTGTATCAGATGACTGTATTGTCATGTGTCGATTTGGAACACTCCTCGCTTACTCCAGAAATAATTTTAACACAATCCTAATAATATTCACCCAAAAACTGTCATGTAGACTACGGTCTTCATTTAAAACTGTTACTTTATCTAAATATCCTTTTCGTTTTAATTATACACAATGAATAGAGGTTTGTAGCTGTAAGTCCACTTAATTAAGTTGAACAGACATGAAGATAGGGAAAATGTGATCCTTTGACCTTTACAATTATTCCATCTTGTAAATTACAAAGGCCAGAGATTAGAAAACAAAGTTATAAATAAACTTATACCTAAAATCTCGAGAGACTCGAGAGAGAACTCCTAAGGCAGTTCGAGTCCCAAGTAGGTATAAAAAATCTATGAAATCTGTAAGTATTTACCATTAAATTAAATATTTGATAAAAAAAAAACAATTTGATAATAAGATGTTGATAGCCTCGCGTACTATTGAAATTAAAAAACACCCAAATTTCAATAGAGAAGATGGATGGCGATTATCAACATCATGGGATCCCATACTTAGCAAGACTAAATCCCAGCCGCAGCAGTCTGCAAGACCTCAAGATACCATAAGTAATTATTGTGTTAATCCTGAACGCTACGCAAGGCGTTTACGAAATCGATGGAGGAAATCGTTTATATATGTAGCTACATATAATTTTTTCAAACTTCTGTCAGACAAATGTCACCTCAGTCTGCCCGGGACCACGGAAGCTGAAAAGCGACGTCGGGTTGATTTTAAAAATCATTTTAGTTTAATATACGCGAGATAAATCCGTAAAAATAGTTTTATTTCAAGAACATAATGTGTTTGATCATTCGGTATTCCCAAGCAAGATCATTCTCATACAGCGTCAATGGAAAATCAAATGGATAAATATTTATTTGAATAGAGATCTTTAGAACACGTGAAGTCGTGATTAACATTGTAATAGGGCGTTTGTATTAATTGATTTACGTTACTGGCAACTGCAAATACATGACGTGCTATTGTATTTTTAACCTTGACGTATTAGCAGATAATATACTTTTTATGAGCACTTATATTGTATTGCGAGATGAGTTAGTAAAATACACTTTATTTATTGTACAGTAGAGTTGGAATTCTTCTGGCGAAATCTGACTAGCAACGGGAATACAATACATTTTTTTTTGTTCAATTTAACAAAAAAAAATGTATTGTATTCCTATATAAAATAATATGTACTAATAATTTTTCTCAGAGCTTATATAAAGGAAGGTTGAAGTGTTTACAAGCGTGAGCGAGCTAATAAATACAGGCAAGCGGGCTCAGGCTGTAACGCTGAGCTAATAAATACAGGCAAGCGGGCTCAGGCTGTAAAACGTTATTTCGAGAATGGGATTTAAAAACCAGAAGCGGTGAGGTGAGAACGGCTCTGTTATTTCCGGCACAGAGGCATTATACCGGATCTACATTGAATTGTCTGGTTACACGTATACGTTTATAGGTTGCAATATTACTTATAATCAATTTAAACTGTATGCTTGTTTGCCACTTCATGATATAAAAAAAAACAAAACATGTAACTAATGCGTTCCTGCGTGTGTACTGTGTGTAGGTACTTCAGTTTGACAAAGCTTTACCAGTAATAATGACATTTACCAACAAATTAATCAACAGTGCAACAAAAAAATATAACTACGTTAAGAAAAACCGACTTCAAATTATATTATTTGATTAAAGCTTGGCACCGACTTCAAACCTATTAGTAAATAGCACATACATATAAATATTAGGTAGTATGTAATTACAATTAAATCTTTATTATTTTTTACTTTTCAGTTTTGAAGTCGGTTTTTCTTAACGTAGTTATATTTATTTAATACTTTTTAGTTTATTTAGACGATTATATACCTAATTTAAATTGTTTAGGTGTGTTGATACAAAATTATTACACGACTATACGAAATCAATGAAAAAAATGTATCTACAAAGGAGTAAATATGCTGTGTTGTGTCGTCGATGAGTCACTTGTTGTCATCTTGTTGTCATGCGCATTAGGACTATCTAGGACGTCAGTGGATTCAACGCACTGTATGACAACTCGCCGTCTATTCTTATTCCTTTAGTCTGAGGTGAAAGTAAGTAAAAAAATGCTCATAAAATGAAAACTAATGGGCCTATCTGAATCAAATTTTTATGGGACCAATTCGAAACTATTCCGCATCAAACAAAACAAGAATTACGTAAATCGGTCCAGAAATCTCGGCGAAATTCACGTACATAGATAAAAAAAAATACCGGCCGAATTGAGAACCTTCTCGCTTTTTGAACTCGGTTAAAAAGAAAACAAATAAATTTACGTAGAATTGTTAGTCATTAGCTACAAATAACGTGTAGGAATGTATTTATAGAATAAACAAGCTCGCAACGATTATCCAAAAGGTCAATAATAAATATAACACACGTTTGTATTTTATATATACCTAAGCTGTATATTTCAATGTATGCCGACTCTGATCATGTTTTTACTGAGGCGGGATAAAATATTCAATCGGTAACCCGACATGGTATTAGCATGCCATCATTATTCCATAACATACGAGCGTTCGACAGAACTTACATACTCATTTCTATTTTGTATTGTTTTGGTCGTTTTATTAAGGAGAAAAATATTAATCAATTATGAAGACAATTAATAATTAGATCAATGTCTAATAGTAGTGGTGGAGATGTTGAGATTCAGTGGATTAACTTGAGAGACGTAGGATTACATACACATTCAGAACTATAGCGATTTTGCAAAACCACTAAAGAAATGCCCCAAATGTTTCGGCGCCTGCCAAACTGGCACATGATATGTTAACATTACATGTACCTACATAATTGTATGTGCAAGTAGCGGGCTGCATGAACTGGTAGAAAGTCATGCGAAATTGCATGTTGCACACGAAACCGGTCGGGAACTGCATGGCCATGTGAAACTCGCGCATTAGTTGCCATAACCGCGGCCATAATCAACACTTGCTCGAAAACCATCGAGTAATTGGCGGGATCGTATCGATTCGCAGCATACGATATCAACGGATTTAATGTTAATGTCGATACTTTTGACCATTATAACTGTGAAGTCTCGATTTTTTTTTCACACGTTCAGATAGTCGGTTTCATTTTAATTCGCAATTGACCTTACCTACACATTTCATTTGTGAAGATTGTGATGTTTTTTGAGTTCGAATTACCCTAATTGACGCCACTGGTCAATTAGGGTAATCCGTATTTTCAAGTGAACCATTAAAGGCTGGCTTTATGACGATCATGATAAGAACTAATTTAAAGATAGGCGATAAGGATACTACGCCTGTTTATACAGACGCCTGTGTATGTAGACATGCTCTGATAAATCTGCTAATAACATAATAAATACATCGAGTCTAATTATCGTATCGTATTAACAACAAAATGTAACTCTCCAACAAGACTACGCATTTAAATCTAGTTTTGATTCACCGATTGTGTCAATCTGCATCGATCACCAAAATCGGACAATCAATCGTTGAAAGAAATGAGGTAATGTTTAAAAATATTATGATAACATGCCGTCATGTTATCATTTAAATGTGGATATGGCATTCGATAAAAACAGTCGGGATGATAACAATATTCGGGGAAACGATGTTTTATTTATTGATCTGTATCCATTTCGAATAAAGGTTTAGTTTCATTGATGAATATTTCAGGACTTGTATATTTCACAAGCGCGATGTCGATAAGAGAGAGCGTAGGTAGGTACCTGCATTATATTTGAAACGCTTGATTTGAATTGAGCTCGATAATTGTTTAATATTATTTCGCATTAACACATGCTTGTGAAAGTTACTTCTTAGCTTACTTCGGTAGCTCAGTTGGAAGAGCGGCTGGACTAGATTCCCAGTGGCCGTGCGTTCGAGTCTCGCCTGAAGTCAAATTTTTCTTTCCATTTTTCTTTAAAAATATATGAGCTCGATAATTTCGTTGACCTACCGGAATGATTGAGTAGCGTGCAAATTGTCTAGGAGGATGTGTTATCAAAACAATCTGACTACTAGCTTCGCAAGGCGCTCGCGTTGGTATAGAATCACACAGAGCGTATAAAAAAACTCAATCCCTAGTAACTTTGAAGCGTTGATCACCCGAAATTGAATAACTTTGCATATTTGTATAATATATGTAAAGACATCACAAACCAGTGTTCCAAAGAATTCAATCACGAGTATAATCGAAAGAAATATAATTAACGTAACGTAACTTCACGCCTGTAATCCCCGAAGGGGTAGGCAGAGGTAAATGCATGCATTCAATCATACATGCAAACACCCACGACTCGCCGGTTACGTTTTGGCCCATGTAACAGGTGGCGAACCTGTTGCCATCTCCGGGCACATTACCAAACTCCGAGGTACTGGGAAACTTCCAGAAAATGGAAAAATCCCAATAGAAGCAGAGATAAAGGATTTTAAACCGTTATCTCTGATAGTCCCCAACCCGGGAATCGAACCCAGGACCTCCAGCATAATAGTAGTGGCCTGCTACCACTACGCTACTGAGGCAGTTAAATATTTGAAGTGGAGAAATACGATAGCTAATGGTTTGAAAGATAATATTATATTAATGAATAAATAGCGAATTTGGGATCCGGTTATGGGGCGATGAACCCTCGATATAGGTACGGGCTCATTAATGCAATAAAGGCAATCGTCAGGGCAGTGCGCGACGCCACCAACTCGCCTGCTGCGTACAAAACCAATTATAACGGTTTTATCTACCTATATATCTCTCTTGCATAATTATCTCCTTTACACATAATGCAAATTTAAAAAAAAAAAATGAAAAAAGGACCATAAAATTTGACACCCAAAAAACAGAAAGGAAATACAGTGAACATAGTAAATTTATTTCAAGATTATACATTCAAATATTGTATGATATTATTTACTCTCATATACAATTATAATGTTTAATTATGTTAATAAACCCATCAATATGATATCCAATTACCTTAATGCATGTTGAATAATAAGAACGCTACGATGTAATAAAATTTTCATTAGTTTTTTATTAGCATAACAATAAATTATGCTCACAAAAAAGTCGAGATATTTAAGTTGTTTATAATCAATTCTTATCTTTTCCCGCTAACGACGCATTTGAATAAAAGAAAAAGAAAAAAGATGTGTCAGCTGTTGAAACAGGTAAAAGGATAACAGTATCTTTATCCTGCAAACGGCGAGGTTGTATAGATTTATTGGACTAAAATGGTGGACCCTTGTCCCGAACTCCAGCAATCACAATAGACAACGTCAGGTAAGTTTCCAAATCCCACATATATTACGTGTTATTATTATTACAAACTATTAACGTTATCGCTATATTAAAAGAGGTGGCTGTGAGACACAGAAAAAAAACCGGTTATGTTGCCTTGTTATGTCATAGAATGTATTTAACATCGGCCGAGCGAATTAGACGCGGCCGTACTTTCACCGGAGACTTTCTTGGACGAGATAAGACACGAAATACTGGCTCCGACTTGTTCATCTGACCTCACATTTAAATGCCATTGTTCACGAGTTCTTTGTCTTGTTTAACAATCGACGCCAGAAATAAATCTAACGAATGTCAATGTTGGAATAGAAAATGTTATCTCGAATTAATACAATATCTTATCTGTAGGACGAACTGTAACCGTATCGCTTGAAGATAATCTAGTAAATTTAGAAATTGATAAGCAAAGGTAAACGTAAAAAAATCATATTGAATCTGTGCCGAAATTAGTGATTAGTACTGATTAACAATTTAGCTGATCTGAAGCGTCAAATCTCGAACGACATGCTTGGCGAACTACAAATCACAAACTGTTTTTATTGTTGGTCTGCTTGATGAACAACCAGCACTATCATCTTCATATTGTAATGACATTCATTGCATCGTCTATTTAAAGTCGATTCCAATAACTCCACGCATTGTTTGCGCTCATAAAAGTATCCTGTCGTATCGAGCGAACGTGCCCGCTGCAATAAATACATGTTTTTAGATTAATCATATCCGTCCAACGCGCCTACACTAACGCATTAATAAGCAGGTGTTCATAAATACGCATTCTATCGTAAAGTTGCGGCCATAACAGTCGTTATTGCTTCGGCGCACGATCCTGACTTAACTTGAACAACATCAACAAAAAAAATGGAGACCGGTTCTTGGCGCTGCCATAAAATGGTTTCGGGGCGTTTCGTGTCATGAATATTCATTTATATACACATACATATACATGAGCGCAAGAGATTCGTGATGACGCACGCCGAACCGAAGCTTGTTATTGAGGTGAAGTTTTCCTTTTTTCTTCTTAATGTTATTTATAACGCAGATCGATAAGTAATCATGTAAATTCTCGGAATGTGGCGCGATTCTTTTAGACGTATTATTTTTGATTAGTTACTAGTCATTTTATCGAGTTGTAAAACTGAGGGTAAGAAATAATGAGTTTCTAAATAGAACAATAGTACATTTTAGACGTTTGCCGCTGTAAAACAAATAAGCACTCACGGGCACTCGAATGTTTTGTTTCGTCATTAAGTTTCAACGTGGAAGGCAGCAAAGAAAATAAACACGACACGACACACCGAGGGTGGCACTTCGCGTGTGGTGGCGTTGAATCAAAACAAAACTACGTTTACGCCATGCCAACACATTTGAAATTAAATACCTAACTTCAATCTTGCCAGTATAGAAAGCGTTACTGTAAATAATATAAAAATATTACCTGCCACAGACGCATAAACAGGTAGGTACACGATGTGCAAATAATGGAAATATCGGTTCCAATAAATATAGAATTATGCAGAATCATCTATCGAAAACGACGTGACCCCGTTACTCGGATGCCGAATTGAAATTTAAATTGGGAATGATAATAACAAATGTATTTGTCGTCCACGGTGACCTCTGTTTTTTTAAGCCCGACCGGTGTGAAGTATAAGTGGCCAATGCATACGCAGATGATGCTTGGACAAACAAAGATATTCATTTGAATTTTAAATTAGGGATGTTGATCTCAATTTTTCAACAAACACGTTTAAGACGTGTTCACGTCCGCTACAGAAATCGAAAATCACAAATAAACACATTGAATTGAATTGGTAATTAAATGAATGTGAATGCGGTCATATGGTCACGGAACATGTAACACGCTATTAAAACTGCCGTTTTAAATAAAACTTTAACAATTAGAACGAATTTAATAGTTTTCCGATAGAATTTAGCCTAACAGAGCTTATATGTCAAACTAGAAATGTAATAAAGATGCGTTAAACTTTTATTAATGTTAGGAATCAAAAATGAAATCAACACTTAGATAAACTATTCTGAAACGTTCTATGACAATGTAAAGAAACATAAAGCCTCATATTATTATATTAATATCCGAAATAAGAATCGCATCAGTATCTGCACCCTTAGTGGAGTGGTACATTAAAAAAACATGAAACGGTTGCGTTACAGTGACGACAGTGGTCGGTTATTTGGTATTAAAATTGTTCGAACGTATAACATGGTTAATGGTATACATTGAATTTAATCTAGAATGACAAAGTGGAATGTAGAAGTATTTCTACCTTTTTTATTAATCTCGGAGGTTTCGCGTTCTGGTGATGAACCTGTAACAATGAATAAGAAATATTAGATACATACAAGAAAAGTGTAGAGACAAGGAATGATACTATTAGAAAATATACTATGGAGTGCCAATCACTTATTAAGATTCGAAACACAGTAAATAGATGTCTATCAAGACACCCGCCGCAATTCCCATTTCTTCACGTGAATACAAATCAACGAAATAATACAAACTAAAGATTTTAATTAAGACTTGGAAGAGTATTTTGTACATCTTTCTGCTCGCGTGTAACCCAATGTTGGAGAGGAAGGCGCAAATAAGTTTCGCGCAATGTGTATAATTTCGCGAAAATCAGTGAAAATGTTAGGTATGTTATTCAATGTTGATAAACAACTTTTCTGATATTACGAGATTTTAGAGTAGGTATTCGATGTATGATATTGTAAATACATCAGGCCCGTTAGACTTTCGGGAAATTCTATATCGTACTACGATTCTTCTAATAACGTTTCACTGAATATTTATCACAAAGTTAACAACAAGCACGTCTATATAAATAGTTGCCTGAGATAAGATACGCAACATGATAATCCAATCGGAAACATAATTACTGAATTGAATATAATGTTTTTTTTTTAATTATTTTGAATAGACCAACGTTTAACTTCCAACTCATGGAAAGTGATGATGTAGCCGAAGATGTATGTGACCATGTGCTTACGTTGGTCTAGAAAGTACCTATTCACTCTAGATTTGAAGATGCCCAGGTTGTTGTTGTTTGCAAATAAAGAAGCCGGCAAACTATTCCATATCTTAGCTGTACGTATAATAAATGTAGAGAAACGCAACGCTTCGTACTAATTTGTGGTGTGTATCTGTGTTCAGGCAATCATGATCCAGCGAACTTTAAGTTGGTGAAAATAAATAGGGAGAATGACTGATAAACTGGGTATAAGGGGTATAGTAAATACTTTACACTGTTTCATTATCGTCGTCCTTTAACCAGTGTTAAGAGTGTAAAAAAAGGCGACTGTACTGAGTGTGAGACCGTGGAAGATGCCTACCATGTAATGGTGGAGTGTGTCCGAGTCGAGGCCGTTGAAGAAGAAGAGAGAGAGAGAAGTGTTAACTTACACGAATTAGGTACCTACTTGTAACAGTATTTTAGCCCATCCTCAATCAAAGGAGGCAAGAATGCTGTACAAGTTAGTGCATTAATTTACTAAGCGTAGAAGTTGAGTGAATACAAATGCAACTATGAGGGTGGCATAGTCATTATTGACCAAACCCTCTTCTATTGCAATAAATATTTTTAAAAAAACGTACAAATACTGAGCGACAGCATTTATTAGGATAATCTTGGTACGTCGTCGTCCTATAACCAGTGTTATAAGGGTAAAAGGCGAGTATTTTAAAAGTTATAAAGTAAATACTGTTGTCCTTGTAAGAAGGAGTTTGTAAGCATGATTTTATTGATAGCAATTATATGTTTCACACAAAATAGCATTTAATTGATTCGGCATATGTCAAAATAATTTATTGGCTATTTAATATGACAGACAATTAGTGAAATAAAATGTCACAATAACATTGAAAAGTCAAAACGACTGAAGGAGAACATGAACGGGCAAAATCTCAAAATAAACAGAGGTAACAGAGACATCTCGTCAAAGCAAAGGTTAAATGTTTATTCACAGAATATTTTTACAAAGTTTGTGAAAAGGGCGAGCGCGGACCGGCACAACCTGTTTCGGTAAGTAAAAGGCACCAGAGATATACAATCTCCTTATTCGCTTTTATAATGCCTCGGTGATATAATCTTGCTAGCTTAATTGTGTAGCAAATATATTGTTTATTAAACGATTAAATCGACTTTTAAATAAAACTAGTTTTCGGATTTATCTCACGTATATTAAACTACAATGTTTATTTAAAATCGAACCCGACGTTTCGGTCGCTTTTCAGCTTCCGTGGTCTCGGGCAGACTGAGGTGGTAATCGTCTGACAGCAGTTTGAAAAATTATTATGTGCAGCTACCTCCATCTATTTCGCAAACGTCTTGCGTAGCGTTCAGGATTAAAACAAAAGTTACTAATTGTATCTTGAGGTCTTACAGATTGTTGCGGGTTGTTGTTTCGATTAAATCGAATGAATGTCAGGTAGGAGCATTGTTTGAGGCTCTATTTATATACATATTAAAAATACTCTACAGTAAGAGGCACAAGATAGTTGTTGTGTCTTCCTTAATATGATTTATTTTAAAATATAATCATAATTTCTGACAATAATGAAATCCTCATGACCTCTATTCAGAACAAAAACTATACGCATGGCATAAACCTATCCTTCTTTATATTCGCCATTTCGTCCCTGTTGGTCTGTTTTATCGACTATTTCCATATTAATGTATAAACGTGATATTTTTTGCAACGCAAGGGTGGTGACGCGCAGGTGGGAGATAACCGCCCGTTCATAGGGTTACTACCCATTCTACGGACAAACTATATACGCTACGACGGACGAATGGACTTCAATCTATACAAGAACAATTAAATACTCTAAAATACTTTATTGCATATTTTTTTTCCCACTCATTTTACCTAAAAAGAAACAAATGATATCTTGATCATAATTTCGTAAAATATACGAGTAATAATGATTATAATTATTATTATTAACTTGAATTATTTTGTTCTTAATATTCCTTACTTTTCATTTAGTTAATTTTTCGTAACGATGTCTCAACTGCTACTGACCTAAGCCTAAAATAAAATGTGCCAACCCTACAACTACGATATTTCTGTTGCCCGCATTGCTTGTCAACCGTTTTGCAGCTGCCAGTTCACTAACCCAACCCATAAAGTTGTGAGCCCATGCGCCATCTAGTTAATGGGTTTGTGATTCCTCCTGTCTCTTTATGTGTCATAATAAAAAATGTTCTTTGAACTCATAACATAAAGGATTTTTTTACATAGTAACAGATGTTATAATAACAACTTGACAAGGAGACGTATATGAACGAATTACAACTTAAAACGTTTAGTGCAAGTAGTAATTAAATTTATGTGAATGGTATAGGTACCTATATAAACCAATGCCAATTTTTAATTTAAAGCCATAAATGTCACGAGGCTGGGAAAAAGAGCTATGATAGAGTCGATGACTCAAGGCTAAGCAAGCACTACTACTTATATTAATATTTCTTAATAAAGCATAAAGCCTTTTTATCAATTTCAGAGTTCCTTAAAGTGATCTATATTGATTTACATAGTAAAAATATTTCGGAAAACATTGCATTCAAAATAATATTGATAGACAAAAATAAGAAGTTAAAAATGAAGAGTGATAAAACAAAATGATTATTTTTTATCGATTTCGAATGAAAAACAAACGTCCTTATTAGGTAAACCGAACCGTTTTTGATAACGATTAACCCTCTTTTCCACAAATTGAATGAAGTGATACCAAATTTGGGAGCTGGCTTGAGACGCAATGAATTCATCGAAAAACTTGATATCCATAATTGAAGTGTAGGCGTAAACCGATAAACAGCTGGGAATTTATCACTCGCATGACTCGCCTGACATTTCATAGCAACCAGTTTTATAAGTTATGCAATAGAAAACATACCAGTTAATAACATGCAGCGACTTACTGCTTAGCATAATCACCTGTCAGCAGTGAAATATGTGAGTTCACGCTTATAAAAAAACAACACAAGTCGACCGATTTCAAGAAGCTTCTATCTGATAATCTCAAGGTTTGATCGAATACGATATTTCGCATTTTCAACATTGCTTAATTATATATAGGACAATGGCGGCTATTTAGAAGTTAAGTGAAATTAATAGACCACCATTAGTTATAACAAAATTATACAGTAATATAGATTCTTGCAATTCCAGGCATAGATAATTTAGTCATAATCAATCACTCGATACGAGAACTTATAGGACAGGTTCTGCCGATGTCAACGTCTAGTCTTTATCCAGTTAAGCTAGGTTTCAGCGCAGGTGGACGCTGGCAATGGATAAAATGCATTTATAATTACACAATGACGCAAAACCGTGACAAAATCGTGATCACCTCGATAGGTTGGCGTGTCTAATCGATAGGATAAGATGGTCCATAGTAAAATGATTTTATCTAACTGCAAACCAATAGGTATAACTACTTATTATAATGATTGCAGGTTGTCAACAAGTTACATTAACATAAGCATCTGTCCGACAGGAGTAAATAAACTTTCAGAGTTGAATTGTGAACGTGTATCTAGTTGAAACGTTTTTGCGTTGAAGGTTTCCTGTTTCATAACCTCCATTACGGCGACCGCTCCCGCTAATAGCCGACAGCATACTTGAGAGGGGTCAAAAAACATGCTATTTTCCCCTTTATGGTACCGCGATGCCTTTCTTGATCGGTATGCGGTCGGGCAAGTCGGCGAAACTGGTTCGAACGTGAGAAATGGGCGGCCGGCGGCGTTGCCCGATATACCCCGTGGGTGATATCCTGAACCAATTCCACCGCGACCCGACATGTGATACACCATCCACTAATACTTATCGTCGTCGCCCGTGTCCACCACGCGGGAATGTAGGCATTATCGATTTTACATAGCTTTTTGTTCGACTACTTACTAAATATAGCATGTTTAGATAGTATTGCCATTACGACGTGTTTAAAAAACTAGAAGCTATTAGAACCATTTTAATTGCCTTATTGGCGCGCTCAATATTAGCCTCGTATATTTAATAGTAATAACTTAAACGATTCGTAACTGAAACGTTTAATATAAAACCCCGATGGAAACATTTAAGCAGAAATTACAAGGTCTGCCAATAAACAAGTTATTGTTAAACTTTCTTGGTAAAATACCACAAAAACGAGTTCGGTACAAATATGGAGGCATATTAACGGATGTCGCCTGACCACTCACCAGAGTCTACACTGAGTGGCACCGATCGCCGAGACCGGATGGGACTCGTTGAATTTATACATACAATTAAACGAGACTCTAGCATCATGAAATCGATTGGAACAAGTCGTGTTATGAGAGCGAACGCAATCGAAATCACTATCTGTGAGCATGTTCAAATGGGAAACGTTATCATTCGGTTTGTGTGCGCGGCGGGTTTCGTAATGAATCCGTAGTTTACACAAGTGGGTTTATACATCAACGGCTGTATAGCGGTATGTTTATCGTAAATATCGTAAAGCCAGCGATGAGTAGGTATCGACATGGAGCCCGCACTTGGCAAACGGCCGTGTTGTAAAACAGACAACTAATAAGTTAGAGCGGTCTGGCGCGGTTTTGATATCGACTAAAAATAGGTATGTTTTCATAAACCCAATATGAGAGTTTACGCAGAGCTAGTCGCGGGAATGAGGTCAAACGAGTTGGCATACACCCGCTGTCTTCTCGGCTGCGCTCTGAATTGAATATATAGCAACGTCAATAAATAAAAGCACTTCAAAGAGTGACTCACAGACAATAGAAGTGAAATCATAAAAAAAAGATATTGACTTTAGCTCTAAGACGATTGATTTTCAATGCGTTAATAGCGATAAGAGCAAGAATAGATTTTTGTCTAATGATACGGACGTTATTATTAATTGAGATGGAGATAAACTTATCTCGTTCATGCATTGTAGACATGATGAATGGTGTGCAATTTGATGTGATCTTTCTTGAACATATTTAAAATGATACGAAAGCAATCAAAGATAAAACAAGCGTGTAGGAAATGTAGGTAATGTTACTATATTGTCGGAATTTAGATCGTTCAACTAACCGTTGTTATCGGCGAAGCAATTAAATGAATTATAAACTTTGTAGTCACGATAAGGGTCACGTTACAGAACTATTCACAACAGATAGCATCTCACGTAATAACTACATATCTAACGTGTATCGAAACGACACTGTACGACAATATATCAATGCTAAAGGCTAGCTAAAACGACTCGTTAAACAATAGCACATCAATATGCAAATGACGTAACGCCATAAACGATTTTCTGTTAGTGATAGAGACACATATATTTCCGGATTTAACTCAGCCTCGACCCCGGGGGGCTGAAGCGATTCAAGTCTAAACGATTGTTGCGCCGCGCCGAATTCAGCTTTTTGCTGAAAGCAAAAAATCGAACAAAACAATCAAATCGATTGCAAAGCGACATTCCGTTCTGTGGGTTAAAAATTGTAGCCACGCTCGCTCTGTCGTGGAATGAATTAAATATGTTTGAATTGAGGTTACTACATTGCGACTAGTTCGATAAATAAGTGGCTTTTACGATTATTGGCCAATCCAAACTTGGTACTCGCACACACGACACACGTACACGGTTACACACCAGTGAATACGTGTCATTAAATATACAATGATAACAAGCAGCCGGCCATGAATTAAAATAAATTAGCGCAACAGAACTTTATCGTTCAAGATACGTACTTATGTGTAACTTTTAAATTGGAGTTAATGTTTTTGTGAACACTAACGAGTTTTAAATTCGACTACTTGGTACTTTGTGACCGAATTCAAAACACAATATTATTTTACTTTGGACTGTAATACAAAATACATATAAAACAAATTACGCTAGTCGCTACCTTTCTTACAACTCACAAAACGTCCAATTTTCAGCAAACATCGAGCGTGAAAGTACAAATATAGAGTTATTGATTAGTCCCCATTTAAATACAGAATACTTATTATTAATTTTTTTGTGAACACTAACGAGTTTTAAATTCGACTACTTGGTACTTTGTGACCGAATTCAAAACACAATATTATTTTACTTTGGACTGTAATACAAAAAAATACATATAAAACAAATTACGCTAGTCGCTACCTTTCTTACAACTCACAAAACGACCAATTTTCAGCAAACATCGAGCGTGAAAGTATAAATATAGAGTTATTGATTAGTCCCCATTTAAATACAGAATACTTATTACAAGCCATCTCTACGCTAAAAGATTATGTAGACTCGTCTCAAATAATATATATGTAACTACACTAGAGACAGATAGTCGACAACTGGAAATGGCTAAAGACGGAAATAGGGCATTAAATATTGATTAGTAGCAGAACGATCTGAATCGTGGAAATCAATATCCAACAAACCGGTTTTGCGAGTCTTTCGCTGTTTAACTGCGGATGTTATTTTATGCGCAGATAATAATATTATCGAAGGAATCACCTTTGACGGTGTAATAAATTGTCGACGAAAAAATGTTACGATGTTATTACAAAATGGCAGCGTAGCTTTAGCAGATAGAAATAGATTTGTGTATGACATGATGATTGGAGTATCGAAATAATTGTTACGGCTGAAATATATATGTTACGCACACGAAACACATGTTGTTTATAGACGGACATGCATAACGTATGTGGATGTGTGATCCTGTCTGAGATATTTTCGTCGGGCACATTCATTATGTTTCGCGGAAGGAGCATATGCTACGATTTGCACGAATACAGTGCTCTATCTTTTCATATAGGCACTGTAAATAGTGACGATGAAATGTAAAAGGATCAAGGTAGAGGATATAATTCTGTACATCTTCACGGTACTATTGACTGAATAATTTCAAATCGTTTACCTCATTTGAACATTGAATTGCAGAGTTAAGCATAACATTATATAAGTACATATTCAGTGACTACACATCATAAATAGTATGAAGGACAATACCTATCACAATAATGCAAATGATTTAAGATTTAAAAGCAAGCAGTAGGTAAGTTAAATGTTTCACGAACTTGAGACGCTAATAAAACTAGCATACGAGAACTGTGATACAAGCAAAATAAAGGTCATTGAAAACCCACGCGAGTTCAGTTCCCATGGCCATCGGAAACAATAACAGAATAGCGAACGCGCAGCACATAAAGTTGAGAACAATCGTCCGAGTGGAAAACAAGAGAGCGATATAAATCATGCTAAGCATTGCGTGCACCGGCCGCCCATAGATCCTCGGGTTTCTGCCTTCCCGCGTATAATTACCGAATACTTTCGCCAGCCAACGGCCCGACGCCATATTGCAATATAAATAGCAAGATGGCGAACGGCGCGCACCACGTGTTATTTCTTTTGTTATTTAAAGAGACTGGGGTCGGTGCAACGTTCGCTAATAATTTTATGACGTCCATTAAAATGTGGACCGATTGTTTTCGACCGAGAGTATAATAGGGTTTTAATCTTATTTTTAATGCTTTGAAAACTGCTCAGTATAAGAATTCCACTTTCATGGAAATGTCAATGGCGGGTTAGTTACTTATGGATGTCTGTTGCTAAAGTTGACCTATTGGTATATTCGTAACTTTTGATTCAGGTAGTTCAGCGAGCGAGACCTCAGTGGAAATTTACATTGAATAGGGAGCCGTTAAATTGCGATGTGACTGGGTGCGATGAAGGTCACCTTGACCGTTGGACCGTGCAATCTTGACATCTCGTTTGATTCCCCCATTTAAATGGAAAATAAGATACTTACTTACATAATGGTGATGTTTGAGGAAAACTTTTTAACGGTCCCATAAATAAGTAATGAATCATGTACTTTTAACCCAAAAAAAGTAGAGGCGCCTTGTAAACTTAAAGCTACACTTTGTTGTAAATGTTAAATATTAAATAAATAGAAAACATGACTATCTTATTAGTTACGTTATCATACACACACACATTTAAATTAGAATGTATATTGAAGTTGTTTCAACTAATCAATTATTTCCTGAAATTGTGCCAACAAAAACACTATTCAAATAGAATAGTAAATAAACCTACTTATCCAATACTTACCTAAAAACAACAGATAGCTATCAAGCTGCAGCCGGCCGATAACAGAATCGCACAACTAATACACATGACACTCATAAAGAGAACGTAGATAACTCTTATCTACGAGTATGGCAAGTGGGTCAAACGAATAAATTGATACAATAAATATCAGAAACACAAGCTAATGTTATTTTTCTACTGCTGTCAAACGTTTACATTACGTAACAAATAGTCGCATAAGAATAATAAGATGGTGCCAATAAACATTCGTCTCGATGGTTTCCTGTTAAGAGGTACAGGAAACCGAATTCGAAGATAATTTCTATGCAGATCTGGCAATGTCGAACGTTTAGTATTCAGAGAGTTTTGCGGGCCAATGGCGGACTACTATCAGCGCAGTCCAGCGCCTAGTGAATATGTATGAGAGTTTAGCGAGCACTTGAACACAAAACACGCACGTTAGTTAGCCGTGACATACATCTTTTACAGTATATTCAATCAGTTCTCACTCTAAAATTTCGCTTCAAGCGTTTACATACATTGTAACCTTGAACAGTTCCGATCCAAATACAAGCAAAACTAAAAAACCGAGTGAGTTTAACCTCAACTCAGTTAGTGGCTATTAACTTCCGCTCCATGTTTATAGCAATTTAATAGGCCCACTACGTAACGACCACGAAGACAGCCTGAATAACCTCATTTCAGAGCACAGTGGACAAGTTATAATTTCGTCGCTGTCAATATTTGATTAAGCGTGATACCAATGCGGCACAAAAAAGTCTTCGTGTTTAGACAAATTACGAAAAAAGTAAATAATTAAGTAGTTAAATTGATGTTCTTAGAATTACGATAAGCATGACATCATTCTATGCGAGCGAAGAACAATGTGAATAGCCCCGTATTAATGGCGCAGAGAACAATGCGCAGACAATAAAACGTAAATTTAATGCGGCGTACGATAACAAAACGAGAAATCTCGTAATAAGCGGAATGTATCTACTTAGTTGCATTTAATCAATGTCTTAATGAGTTGGTAAATTAAACACATGTTCAACTATCTATTTGCGATGTTTCTATCGCAATCGTATCGACTGACGCATATCACGCATACGAGTATGCGGCGTTCGTGACTTCATCGTTAACATATGTTAGGTAATATCATCCCTAACTCCACAAGCTACGTGTGCCTTTAGCACAACAAATTCTGGCACCTGATTGATATTTAATAAGTATATAACAAACTTTATTATTAAAACCGAGTTTGCAAATAAGTATAATATGAAACTAGCTCACTTCGAAAGACAGAGGTAGCCGAAACAGCAAGAGATGCGATCGTCAAAACGGAATAAGCATAAAAACGTAAATTGCGAATTGCAATGCACAATAGAAAAGAAACGAGACTGAAGCACGCCGAGTAGTGGTGCGCGACGTGGGAAAGCGAATGGCGGCATTGGCGGCCATCTTGGAGTGGGTTCGTTCGGAAAACATCACGTGTCCACGCGTCCGCCTGGCAACAGCGTACAAGCGCTAAACGGAACAATTCATGCACACCACGTGCTTTTTTGTTTGTGCAACATTCCTCTCCCTCGATGACTATCGATTGGAGGCTAGGTACCCTTTTAGTTGCGAATTATTCACCCTGCCCGTACGATGCATCGACAAGGCCACAATGAAACGATTACTTATTGATTAATCGAAGACTATCAGAACGGACACCGATCGCCTCAATGGAACCGTGACGAAATAACAAGAAAAAATCTCTTTAAAAAACGTCTTAACAAAAACGTTTTGTGATTTGCAAAAAAGGCAATAAACTTTAATGGGAGGTGGATTTGGTTAAATTGCCTAAACGGCTTTAGAATGACTAGATATTTCTGATTGTGAAGATTCTCCAAATTGCATACATCCAACAACACAGCCCACGTAATAGCGATTCACGTAATGTCTGCAGAATAAGCCACTAAACAAGTCTGACCTCCTACATTCGTGTCCTAGATTTTCAAGTAGACTGGTATTTCAATACCCACTTCCTTCGGTTCAAGATTAATGTTGCTAAAGAGAGTACTAATACTGAATATAATCAAATACTGTAAATCAAATACTGAATTAACGAAGAAGAAGAGTACGATCAAGTCATCCTTTTTTAAGAAAGAGCCAGGCGAGTATGTATCAATAATAATAATGGCAACCCATTATACGTCCCACTGCTGGGCACGAGTCTCTCCCCATTTTGGGGGGAGGCCTGGAGCTTACTCCACCACGCTGCTCAATTGCGGATTGGTGGAGATACGGGTTAGTGGCCAACCCGCTGTCAGATGTTTTCAAACCGCCCATAAGGCCCCGACAAGGTTTAACGACTGCCATCTATCGATAGTAACCGGGACCGACGGCTTAACGTGCCCTCCGAAGCACGGAAACGCGCATTTTAATTTGCCACTATGTTTGGCGAGTATGTAATCTACATTCATGGCAAAAACACTAGTTCTGTTGCTCGTAAGAACTAAGTTTTTGACCGATAGTCGTAGCTGGAATCTCAAAGTCGTCCATTACGAGAACAATGTAGATCAGAGTGAAACCTATTTTAAATAAGAATTCAAAATAGAATAAGGGATTAGTGAAGGCGCAATGACTAAAACTTTAGTCAAATAACCTGGCAAACCTTATGACATTGTGGCGTGTCCGTGTCGGTCATGTGCTGACTGTGTATTGTGTATAGTCACTTGCGCTCGTATATTAATGTTTTTCGTGACAAACGTTTCCTCGACGACCCATCACGCCATGCGTGACTCACTATTATACTGTTTTGTTATTATTACGTCTGCGATGTTGCCAGCTCTCCAATCTACAGTTTAACTTTTTATGTCTCACTTCGTTACGTGTTTGTCGTATTCTTTAGGTAGATACCTGATTTCTTGTATTGTAGTTAACAATAGCTTCAAAGACTAATCGATATGAAGCGCAGTTAATATTCTTATCTACTACCAGCAGTGAACTCGATACAGAATTATTATTGTGTAATAGTTCAATGTAGTCCACACTATTCTTGGTTTAAAAGAAGTCACGGTAATGGAGAAATACATTCGTGAGCTTTGTAAACGTGAGAGTGTTTCTCCCGCGGTGAAATTAGTATGTGCGCTACGTCCCGACAGGAAATAGGGTGGGGTTAGTTTCAGTATCAATCTTGTGAGCCTTAAAAGGTGGTCTCCGTTATGTAACTCGTTCTTGTGCCAACGTAAACAAGCTCTCCGTCCGCATACATTATGCAAAGAGTTTTTATCTGTGCGCCACTCTTCGGGTACGCATCGCAGCAGTTATGTTTAGCCTTGCATGCAAATGTGGTTAACGACTCCGGATTGACGAGGGCATCCGTTAAATACATTTCCATTGATTTAATTAAAAACTTGTTCCATGAAAACACGACGTGTATTATTAATTAAGATAGATGATCACATTTAGAGCGGAATGTGCATTGCCAGTCCATTAATATGTAAGCAGACAAGTTTCAATCCGTTTATGGGTCTCTATCGCAATAACGTCGTGTTATCTCGACTCTACATTAATAATCGTTTAATCTTTCGTGACTATGTTGCATAACCCGAAAAAAACTATTTGAAAAAAGAAAATAGAATATCTTTTATAGGTAATTGTTAAAACTCTTGCCACAATCACGTTATTCGTGAAATTCGTTGATAAAAAGTGTGCGAAAAAAATCTAGGCAGCTAATAAAAAAATAACGGAAAACAAGACTGTCAGAGCGAGAGAGGTAAAGTGAGATAGCGGGTGTGAGAGCGGGATAGACGGGTACGCCATCTTGCCTGCAGCGCGACTCTTTAGTCACGCGCGGCAGAACAGGGTTTCTATTTTTTGCGCGTTCTCGTCTGACCTCGATGCTTTATCGTTATCAAACGGCTCTAATAATAAATGGATTTCGCTTGTCGTGGAACGTCGGTACAACGACATGGCAATAATACAGATAGATAACCTTCAGACCATATCATCAAATTCGTTTGAAATTTGAACAAATGTATTTGTATGAGGCAGCTGCTTCATTAATTACGCAATATACCTACGTGTTTATGTTATTAACTTAATAGTATACATTTAATATGTTCCCCTCTCGCAATCTCAAGAATATCTTTGTTTATGTGTGGGGTTTCCGTCATATCATTATACTTGTAAGATTTATAACTCAATTTATTTCATATGGTGTGTAATAGTGGGTAGTAACACACGACCGTAGTATAGTAATAATTCGCCGACCAAATCCGGTGTCGCAACACACGATCGGATTCGGATCCGGCGGACCGACTCCGCCGACCAAACCCGCGCGAGCGGACCGCATCGGACCAAATTCGCTGGCTCTACACACGGCCAGATTTGGTTCAGAGTGTACCGAATCCGCTGTCCGCTCCGCGCCAAATCCGGACGTGTGTTACGACTATAAGGAAACAATAAGACAAGTCCGTTAATATATACCTACTTATTGCGCAATCATTAAAAATACCGAGTCATCATTCCCAATTTAAATGATATTAACATGTAACTACTTACATATATGTGCATTATTATAATTACGATCGACAACTATAGCATCGTGGCCTAGAACAAACATTTTCACTCCACAGCCCACTTAACCTCATTCATAGTAAAACGCATTGTCAATTAGTAAGGCAATCGTTTTGAACTTTTGACGGGTGCAAACGAACACAATTGGCCGACTACCAAGACATATATAATATATATAAACATGCCTTTGCAATTTCCTGGCAGAGTATTCGAGAAGTACGTTTACGAATGCGAAATATTGGGCTTCATTTTGAAAGCTATACGCGAGTACATCATGAAATTCTCGAAGCGAGTCAAGGTCAAAACAAACACGACTCGATTGTAACAATTCGCGATCACGAGTAATCTATCGTGACTGAGGCTATAGGTATTCTTTATTGAATAATAAATTAAGTCAAAATTGTATAAAACAATGCTATTTATCGCCTTCGTGTTTCACTATTTTATCACCTGCTTTATAAATACTTTATAAATACCTAGTTAAAGCATTAATTATTTTACTATCATTGCTTTACTACTTTTGTTTAAATTACAATTAGAAGTACTTAGATTTTATATCAGGGTAATCTATATATAATATATAAAAATCAATTGCTGTTCGTTAGTCTCGCTAAAACTCGAGAACGGCTGGACCGATTTGGCTAATTTTGGTTTTGAATGATTTTTGGAAGTCCAGGGAAGGTTTAAAAGGTAAGGAAACATGAAGAAATTGAAGGGAAATAGTAAAAACCACAATTTCATTTTCCCATACAAATAGTCCGTATCTATCAAACCTTTGACACATTATTTCATTCTGAGGCAATACGAAGTTTGCCGGGTCAGCTAGTATTTGTAATAAAATGCTATTAGTTAGATTCAGAAACAAAGAGGCAGTAAGCGCGACAGTAAGCTACATTTAAAATAATACTCTTCTATCAATTGCACCTTTGCCTCGATTCAAGTAAGTAATCGAAACAACTACTTGTTTAGGGAAGAAGCCAAATAAAAAAGACATTTCGGCTTAAACCAGTTCATTATAACACAGGAAAATCTTATTTTGTTATTCACGAAACTTTACCAGTTGCAATAACTCCAGTCGTTTGGAAAACAAAACTTTAAGCAATGAATAAGAAGACACTATAAATTAACTCGGGTAATGTAATACAAAGTTTATTCACAGCCAGACAGCAATTACGTCGGGAACTTTAAGCGGTATTCACCAACACCAAAGAGGAGGTGAGGAGTAGTAAGCGCCACCCTCTCATCCCCATCAAGCGGTTGTGAAACTCGCAGCGTGGGTGAAATTGACAAAGTTCCACCACCCACCGGCCTCTATCCGATTATTTTGGAATCTTTACGGCTGCTTAACTTTCTTTGACAGTCTAGACTTTGCAAAAAAATTTTCACCTCGCCCGCGCCTCGCTCGATTCAATTGGATCTGATAAATAACCACTAACATTGACTTGTATTGAAAATGTCAGTAACAAGTAAAAAGTAAGTTACTGAAGCCAAGTTAATAGATTTGATACATTTTTTGTTTAACAGATTTATCGAAATAGTTTCAATATTTTGCTGGTGGTAGAGCTCCAGTGACGGAGCTCGCGGGCGTTAGCACCGCCGCATTACCTAATAGGTATACTTGCCGCTAAATGGTAGTGTTCAGCACTATCGTGTTCCGGTCAGGTGGTAATATATGGCCCTGTTATTTACGGCACAGAGGCATAACACCTTAGGCTTCAGGAGTGGTAACGCATTTGCATTTTGACTTTGGTCTTTCTGTGGGTGTCTATAGGCTACAGTCATCACATAAAAAATAAAAAAATAACGATAATATTATTATAAAGGCCATGTTCAAATATACTGTTCAAGAAAAACACTAAGTAAAACGAAAAGCAAATAATATTACATCAAAGCGAGTAAAATCGCTAGAGGAGGCGGAGAGTTCGCCCAAGTCGGCTACTTGCACGAAGTTGGTAACTTCCAAACTTCTGCTGGATGAAACTTAGCTGCTTCAAAACTGTAATGCCTGGAAGCAGATAATCTACAAGTTTGTCACTGAAAACAAACTTCTGTAATGTGATCCGTAAAATTGCCTCCTCAGGAGGATCATGACAAGCTGTATAAAATGCAAACTCATTCAATCAATTTTCTTTCCTAATTTCCAAATTCGTTATTTTTTCCACAACTCAAAGAAAACTGAGAGTTCAAGTTGCGACAAATTAACACAAGCATGTCTAAAAATATCATGTCACCCAATCTTTCGTATCGAATTCCAAAGGGAATAAGAAACCATAAACTTGTTGTTGAGTAAGATGAAAAAACGATACATAAATAAGAATAATAAATAAACTATATCTAATATTATTTGGAAAGAGCCCGTATAATTTAATTCTGTACTCATTTTGTTATTCTAGGAAACCTTCGTTCTCTGTTATATTATTTTATTGTTTCCGCGAGTTGTATAAAAAAGTGATAGGTATAAAAAACCTAGGTAAGTTTCGAGACACAAGTTTATGTTATAAACACACTAGCTGTTACCCGCGGCTCCGCCCGCGTGTAGGTCGCTTTTCGCGTAACCTGTAAAAACTCTGAAAAATGAAAAATGATCATTTTTTTCGGGATAAAAAGTATCCTATAATCTAAGTCAGCTAATGCCCTATCTGTATAACAAATTTCATCAAAATCCGTTCTGTAGTTTCGGTGTGATTGACGGACAAACATCCAAACAAAGAAACTTTCACATTAATAATATTAGTATAATTATATTGATAACAAACAAATTTATAATAACGTATATCACAATAGTAACCAACAGATTATTTTAAGACAATCTCTAATAAAACAAGTACTAATTTAGTACCCAAACAGCTTTCAAAACAGTTGTTTCTTAGAATTGCCGAGTCAACTTGTTACATAAAAGAGACCATGTGTATTCTCAATTCTTGGGAACTGACTTCAACTGACTTTCGACTTGGTAGCAAGATGTTCTTTTGAATGAAGTCTTATTCAAAAGAATATCTTGCTACCTTAAGTTAAGATGAAGTTAGAATGAAAACGGAATATCAATTTACTACCACAAGCATAATCAAAAATTTGAAATAGCGTGAGATATACGTACATTATACATAATACAAATGAAAACCACTATTCTAATATAACTATCCAAAGCACTTACAAAAACATACGATGAATTAATGTAGATTTAAAGGGCAAACAAAAGTTACTAAACATGACCGCTTAGAGTTTCAACATAAACTTCACTCGATATTCAACGGATGTTATAAGTTGAAAATCCACGGCCACGAGGGTAAAACAATAACTGTAAATTAAGCTGGAAACTCATTAAAAGCCTGTGCATGGGAGTTTGGGAGTTTGGTATGTAATGTACAGAGTGGATCGTGTTTTACGGCATCGAACTTTAATTGGCCCGTCAGAAGTTAACTGGTTAATATTACATGAACTCGGTCAAATAGCTTCCAAGTCAGTAGGTGTAACAACGATGATCTGTGTCACTTTGATTGCTAAACTTAAAGCAATATACTTTGATTGGTAATTATTATGTTCCACAAATTCTGATCTAACGCTAAACGTCATGATCTTGACACGGATTGAAGCAAATTTTGACAAATAATCCTAAATCTAAGAAGATTATAAACGATTGTTGATATTACTTTAAAGAAATTTAAAACATTTTTCCGTTCATGAATAAAATGATAAATGACTCAACTCTGGCGATGAAACTGAATCTAGATTTGACTTAGCTGTACTAGCAAAGGTCAAGCGTAACGTTTCCAGAGAAAGGAAACTATCAATCAACATTTAGTTGATACAGCCACTTGGAACACGATTACCGCAAATTGACGTTGGCGCGTTTCCAATTCTATTATAAGAATATATACTGACATTGTCGTGAAATGAATCACAAATAACATGTACACATATTTAATGGTCTCGAATTCCAAATAATCTAACGTTTTTCACATTCCATTGCTTTTTTGTTCATAATTTATCGCATTTATGATCTTAGTTTTTATGTCTATCATAATAATACATACCTAATGTTGTGGGTTATCCCATTTTCGAACTTCATTTGAATGTTTACTGTTTGTGTTTAGGTTTAAAAATAATCATCCTAACTTTAAAAATATACTAAACATTATCACTAGGTCTGTCTGTAAACAAGACAAGAACGCATTTAAACGAAAACTCGATCTTATTTTGCAGAACTAAATTCCCAATCAGCTAATATAAACATTTACATTGAATACTCGTAATTTTTTAGTGCCCTTGAGATTGTAGCAAGCGTATCTTGGTTGGACCGGAGCCAAGTGATTGACGATGCCGCATTGATTTCCTTATTTAAAATATTTTTACGGTCTGTGCATTATGATTGTGCAATTTCAGATAAACACCTTGATGTGGAGAAATCTCTCGGTGGCTCAGTTGATGTAGACAACTTTTTGTGACAGATTTTTAGATACGTGTTTTTCGGATCGATTTAGGATCTATTTCATATTGTCGAAATTTGTTCGCAATCCGCAATCCAAATTACAGATCTGATGGTACATACCGACCCTTTTTTTAATCCTTGCTCAAGGTAGCAAAAATCTTATTACGTATGTAATTCGCTGACCAAAAAAGATCAGCATTACCAATTTAATTTTAACTTTATCGTCAATATCACAAATATCTTTGTCCGCTCGTTGTATTCAATAAAAAATATGACAAATGGCATCCATTACGCTTATGTCTGGCGTGCCGCCACGGTCGACAGCCTTGCCTTGACCAAGTTCGAGACGCAATCTCAAATGTCTGCTTTGGGATGTGCCTGTGTGTATGTTAATTGCCAAATTACCTACATATTTAATTGAATCTGCAAATAATTTACTTAATTTGTCAAAACATTTCCATGTTTTGCAAGAAACCTCGGACGTCAAGCGCAAAGATAACAAGACGTATCAATTACAACGAAGGAAGATATTTTATGTTTTTTTTTTAGTTAGTTTATATAAAGATAATACGAAAGACATATGTATGAAATAAAGAATACCTTTCAATAAATAGAATTTTCCGTGTCATTCCTTATTTCTTGCAGGCCGACATCAAAAATGTATAGAATGTAATGAATAGACAGGCTTTGCGCCATCTGCTTCAATTCCCACAATCTTTTCCTTACTTGACATAATGTTTCTGGGACTTTGCTTGTTCAAATATGAAAGGAAATGTTAGAATTTTTAACCGGATTGTATACCGTTCAGCATAAACAATTTCTTTGATAAGTTTGTGCCTATATTCATATGTTATATGAGTACATGTTCATTAAAAATGTTATCAATGACCCAATTCGCAATCATATCATAGTTTACCTACGATGATAAGAGATGTTTGTCGCGATTAAATATAAGTGGGGTTTACACTATCAGTAGAGTTCGAGAGTTATCTTTGTGTTTCATTACGTTTTAATACATTAAACTGCATATATTTTCTCGGTCCCACGCTCTTACTGAGTTAAATCATTTTTTTACTTAAGTTGAAATATTCTACTATGTTGACCAAAAGAAACCATTCTAACAGATGTTTATTGGGTTGCAACTTTGAAGATTATTTTGCCAGTTATTTCAAATACTATACATATTGACAAGTACACCAGTAACGTCGGATTCCGTCACAATCTGCAAATTCGTTTTGTAAGCGGGGAATTATAGATTCTACTATTTTAAATTGCACAAGAAGGTGAAACGTTACAAAATATAAATAAAACAAAACGTGATACAAATTTATGAAGAATCAAAAAACCTGTTTGCGAGATATCACCGTTTATGTTTCTTCTATGTTTATAATCTAAGTTTACGTAAAGGCGTAGACTGTTTACGTACGTAGGTATTTTACGCAATCCATCCGTACCAATTTAGTATCACAAAAATAATTTGTAATTTTCTTTCGCATTTCATGGCTTATTTCAAAAGTTTGTAACTTCGCAACGTTGTCCTTATTAAACACAATAACACGAAGTATTTCGGTATGGCTCGGCAGTTGGAGGGTTGTATTGCGAAATGTAGAGTTATTAATATCTTTCGCGAAACTTCTTGCTCATGTATTTGGCAACTTTCAATTATTCAAATTCTTGACGTTCTGCTGAAATTGAACATTATTCACCGTACCAAGGGCAGGCATTGGGAGTGTTTTCATAGGCCGGGAACCGTCGATATACAGTTGTTAGATTGCGATTTGAGATATGATCAAATGGGTACATATTCTCTCTGCAAATTTCCTCAAAACTCCCTCCCGACTTTTTTTTTTAAGTGTATGCTAAAAATATAAATTTATTGTGGAAACACCAGTCAATGTCAAATACATCCATCAAGATATGATCAACACAACATTGACAATGACTTTTTATCTACATTAAACATAGTTAAACTGGCCTTCGGTTAATTAATGAAAAAACACATACATCGTCTTAAGTAGTAACAGTAATAAGTACCTATATACATAGTTATGTATTGAAATTGTGCCCATACAATGTAAGACATGTCCTATGGAACTTCCTCATCTTATAAACAAACATTCAACATTATAATTTAAGCTGATTTATCTACATCTGTGTAGGTACTATCGTAATAGGTTGCAGCCATCACGTTTATGTACTAAATGCAAGAAAGAAGACGTCAGCTAAAAGGGGATTAACTTAGTGGCTGACGAGGTCCGAGATGCAGAAAATGAGAAATCTTGCAGTTTCGCTAACCCGTGCAGTCTACGAGAAATATATGCTAACGAGGAACGTAAAAAATTCTGAGAGCAATTAATCAGTTTAAAGACATTGCTAAAATTTTTCATTTAATTGATTACATGAAAACAAACATTCAAGATGATTGCGTGATGATTGCAGCCTATAGACATCGACACAAAAAACAAGAGGTGAAGATGCAGATACGTTGCCACCCCTGTGACCTAAATTGTTATGTCTCTGATAATTATTACGGGGCCATACATTATCATATTACCGGAACATGATAGTGCTGAACACTACCGTTTGGCGGCAGATAGATTAGGTAATGCAGTGCCACCTACGTCCTCGAGCTTCTAAACTGGAACTCCAACACTAGTGATGGAGAGACATTTTACGTTATTTATGTTATTTAACTTCACAAATTTTAAGCAATACAGAATAACACAATAGTCAATGATCCTAGAGGTAACAGAGACCAATTAGAAATTACATAATCGTGGAATGAGAGAATAGTAGGTATTGATGGAATTGCTGATCATTGTTTCTGCATAAGGCGCTTCTGTTACACTATATCAATATTAACTGTGATGTGTTGATAGAAATGTATAATAAACCGCAGATTCATATCCGCATGAAATAAAATGTGTTTCGAATAACTGATAAATGAAATGTATGAATGTATGTATGCTAATGAATGTATATTTGCTAGCAAATATACATTTCCCAGAAATACCCTTGAGACGAGAGGACGCTTTTTACTACTTGTTAAAGGGAAACGAACCGTTGAAAACAACGATATTAAATTACACAGCCACATATAGAATTAAAGAGCAAACAACTTTACGTTCAAGTTACAATCTCGAGGGAAAGTTCCGCAAGTTTCGAAATTCACCTACTGCACACTGCAATGCGGGGTAATAAGAATTGTAGGTAGAAAACCACCGCAAAGTCTCGCTTTTAAAAATTTCTATATCACGATAACTTACATTGTTTGCGCATTCCTTTAATATTCTGTATTACACGAGTCCTTTTTAAGTAAACTAAATACAGCGTTAACTACTGTTAAAAACATTTTACTTAATGTACTTGCGAATGTGTCGTGCTCTACTTCCATACCTTTTTATTTTTTATTTGACATTCGTTTACCTGGAACTTAAAAGAAACCAAGGTTAATTTACACGCCTAAGATATGACTACATTTGATTTACTTATCACGAATATGTGAGATGTTTATCAGGTTTTCCTCTTATCGACGAGTGCAAACATCGTCAATGATTGTTAAGTTATTAATGTATTTAATATTCAATGTCATAAATGAGTCATTCGTCTGCCTTCAAAATATGTGCACGATTTATATAGTTTTTTTTAGATGATAAAATAAAAGAATCTCAACATCGATATTTTTATCTCGAATAAAAATCCCAGCAACTATCAAAAAACGAATAAAAAAAACATGTTCCTTTATCCTCAAAACACGAAACATCTAATAAAAACCCCAGTCTCGGACTTGTTATTTTAGCTAGATAATAAAATAAATATTAATATGTATTCGAGCGACATTGTTTAAATATTAATGTAACTTCTTTATGAACCTAAACATATTATATTTGTGATGTTATAGTAACAACTACTTTCTAAATTATTATCGAAAATAAAACCGGCATTATTTACGTTCATAGCGACGATGTGAATATAAAAGACCTAGTCAATTAGTTGAAAACAAAACCGGCGGCAGTTTCGATAGGCGAGCACAGAGCTTTGCTACAAGGGCCCCTATTTCTAGTGGGAATAATATACATGGTCACCGATATCTTAATCCATTCAGCCCGGTCGAACAAGTCTACAAAATGCTTTGTTCCTTAAATATTATCTATATTGAAGTTGTTATGCTCAGACATAAGTTACTTTTTCAGATTGTGACCTTGTGCATGATAAAATTGATAGCAGACAATGCTTCTTATACATTACACTCTTGGTAGAGTTGACGGAGTTCGCGGGTGTAGGTACTATCGCATTACCTAATCTCCTTGCCACTAAATGGGAGTCTTAAGCAGTATGACGTTCCGGTCAGGAAGTAATGTACCTACGGCCCTACAATTATCTACACAGTGGCAACGTATCTACATTGAAATCTATAATTGATTCTAGGCTACAGAATCCATTTACCATCAATGTGAACATTGTAGACTGTATGCTTGTTTGTAACTTCATGACATAAAAAACAACTGACAACAAGATATTCCAATTAGTTCAGCATCAATTTGGGGTCATTTTAAAGTGATAAAGGTGAAGTTTACCTCAGTCGAAAAATAGGTTTCTTGATAAAAGAACAGACCTATCTAAATAACAAAATACCTATCTCTTATTTATTTGCGTCGCCCGAGGCTCCATTGTGGCCATTTGTCGTAACATTAATTACCAAAGATAAGTGGTTTACGTTTGACTTTTTTATGGTATAATAAGGACAATATAGAGTTCCAAACAGTTTTAGTATTGCCACTAGGCTATCAGATAATACAATCTATAGCCGCAATTTTTTCGGCACGGAGAGATCACCATTCTTCTTTAGCCTCCGGAAATATAATGCGTATTGAGATATTTGACTTTTTGTAAATAGGCTTTAATAAAATCACATCCAACATCAACTGCATAACCGTAAGCATTGCACTTAACAATTACTCACAGCTGCCCGTCACAATTTAATAGCAAAGCATCTTCCACGTACTATAAAATATATTTAACGATTCAATACCGAACAACTTTCCGGGCAGTACAGAAGCAGTAACCAGTTAGCATCGCTATAAAGACCAAGTAATAAAATGTCAGTAATATTTCATTCGGAATCTAGTACAGTCATTGCAACAACGTGACATGGTGAACCATGCATATGTCGCAGTACGATAGATAAAGCCGTAATTTAGCTATATCCCTAGGAATATAATCATATGTTTTTTTTCTGTAGGTTCTCAGACAAGCAAACGGTCCACCTGATGGAAAGTAGTCACCGTCGCCTATGAACGTTTGCAACATCAGGGGAATTGCCAACGCGCTGCCAGACCTGAAGGACTCTTTTGACGCCATTTTTGAAGAACCCCATATTGTAGCACCTAGGGTACACCTCAGTCAGAAAATTAAAGAAAAATACGTAACACCGAACGGTTCTTCGACCTAACCTGGCTAAGTCGGGGACACCGATGGTCCCAACCAAAACGAGGTAAGATAGTACCTAGGTATGATTATGTTCCGGTTTATATTTAGGTATTATATTAGCTATATTACGGATTTATCTATCATACTGCGACACATACACACACTCGGGTGCGTACTTACTTAATTAAATATATGGTTACAGTTAAGGAGTGGCTACGAGCAAGTTATCGCGGGTTGAAGGTTATCAGTCGCCCGTTAGTTTGACCGTAGGTATTAATGAATACCTAAACTAGACACGCCTTAGCCGAACATAACTAAATCATTATGCGATCACATTTATTAGTATCTTTAAGGTTGGAAATGTGTACGATAAATTTATTATCAAACAACGTGATTTGTAATGCTTGTTATTCTCCAATTATCATGTTTAGGTATTGTATTAATAAACAAGTAGAGTTCTTATCTTTGCTGAAATATTAAGTAAAAAAGCGTGCGTATTCCTTTATCAGCTGAATTTACAACTGTACATTGTACATATAATAATAAGTCAAGGTATATGTGCGAATGCTGCTCCTAATAAAGGTGAACCTGGCTATTTTCGGTTGAAACTCGAATTTAAGACTTCAATTACCGTAACAGAGTTATTGTAAAATATTGAAAATAATATAAGTAGCTCTAATTTCCTTTACTTCATTCACCTTCCGTCGTCATCTTGAAGATCATAAGTACTACACAAAAAACTAAAAAAACCTAAGGATTTACGTGAAACGAAGCACACCCATCTGATAACCAGTTCAGTCTTATCTCATGCGTGTCTCCGGGAGACATTCAAATATCTATCAGCATGTCAGACATCTAGGAACCTTGTTTGTACTGAATATCATTTAAATTCTTATTTATTCCAAGCGTATGCAGGCGTATATGGACATAGGCATGTAGCCGCGAGCAGCGGTTACTTATTTCGCAAGACGTACAGTCAATCATTTGTTCATGTATACGCATAAATATGAACTCGAATATTGTATAATAAGCATTTCCTTTTAACATCTCACTGGTGGTAGACCACAAAAAACAAGACTGAATTTCGACCTTTTTTCTTCGACCGACCCGGTTTTTGTGTAGATGTCTATTGAGACAGAAAAATCGGAGGCAGCCAATGGCTACATACAGTATTCACTTACCATCTATGTGAACTGCATGCTTGTTTGCCACATCATGTTCACCGTTTCATCACACATGAATATCGCTAGTTTTAGTCCGCGATTTGAATGTCGATGCTTTGCTCCTCCCTGAGGTTTAAGTTATTGTGCCTCTGTGGCGGAACTTACAGGGTCCTAATTAAACAAGAATACAATAACGCTGAAAACTACCATTTAGCGGCAAGTAGTAAAGGTAATGCGGCGGTGCCTATCCCCACGAGCTCCGTCACTGTTACTCTACCACCAGTAAAGAGGGTTGCGTAAATCATTGCTCCAAGCAGGGAGTGATCGGTTTTTAGGATTGCAAGTGCCGCCTTTAGGTACCCCTCGACAATCACGACTCTAATACGAATATTTGAGTATCAAATCATAAAAGTTTTTATAAGTATTTTTTGATCTTGATAGACATTTACAGACAAACAAAAAGCTGATTAAGTGTTATAGAAGCGCTGTGTCTAATGAAGAAGCGAATAATTTAAATTCAGTTGATAAATCGATCGATATGACATTATAGAATTTTTATTATAGTTCTTAAGAAATCCAATGTGCCGCGATAGCCCGGTTTATTTGCTGTGTAAATTAAAGTTATTTTTTAATTATGGATATATATATATACTTATATATATTTAATAAGGAGTATAGTAAAAAAACTTTGAAAATACATGTATTTTTCACGGATACATCAAAATACGAGCTTATCAACAACAAAACAAACATAAAAAAGAAAAAAAAACATAACACATCAAATATTTTGATTACAATCTCCACAACATGTTATCAAATACTCGATGATAAACACGTCCTCAAGATAATGTAAGTGCAGTCATTAGATATACCTACTGTTATATTTTATTATATACTGAGATAATTAAGCAAAACATTGCGTCAATTTGCTAGTGGTGTTGGGACTCTATACATTTACAACTATAATCATAAAAAGAATTTAGACATGAACTTAGTCGTAGACAAGTCTATATGTAAATTACTACGGCTACACTCTATTAAAAAACAATGTTAAAATCTCATTTCCGCATGGTCACTCAATATCCGCCTACATATTTTTTTTTAATGAAATAGTCGACAAACGCCATTCTCCACGTCAGACTATGTCCATGACCGCTTTACGACCTGCGCTTACTTTGAATAGCATCGTCTCAACTCAATCACTATAGAGACAAAAAAATATTCATGAGCCATTATTATACGCACACATTTGATGTCTGATGTGTATAATTTTATTATTTCCACGCACACTCCTATACTGACATTGTTATTGGTCTGGAAACGAAAACACAAGTGTTTTATGGTGCTCTGGTACTTCGCCACGTCAGCTTCGTGTCGGAGAGCTTAGGCTTTAGACTGTCAAATGCCTTTTGTTTATTGTAATTCTGCACACGTTCTGCGCTCCTAATACATGTCTCTTGTTTGTATCGAGGTCGCAATAAATATAACCATCCTTATTAGCGTGACACGTGACGCGAGTGCCACGCACGTATAGAACTGTCATCGGACCCTCGCGCTCGCAATTGAATATGATAGATGATGCCATTGTTAAGATTGATCGTACAATATTATAGAAAGCATTCATAGTGCTGCATTCACTTTCTATAACCCGACGGCCACCAAATTGCAACGTAAATGTCAGTTGAAACTGTGGGCAGATACAAGTAATTCAAGTTTGATATAAGAGGGCAATAAAACTTTAATCGAGTTGAGCACAGCGTTATATCATGAATTAGTTTTTTATTGGTCTATTTGTAATCGATCAGAATTCAAATGAGTCGCCGCTTTTGTCGATATAAACAACATTTTTAAATTGATACAACATTCCCACACTATTGAGATCAGAAAGGATTTTATTTTAAATGATAATAAAGTTCGCATTTAAATTATACCGAGTGGAGTGACCGTAGGGAGTGGCTCATTAAAGATGTTGTCACACGATTTAACGCTATTGGATATTTAAATTGGCGAAAGTTTATGCATCGATACATTGTGTTGTGACACCGGTTCTAGTATATTTAATGGCTTTCAGATAAAATGTGCGTAATTAAGATTAATATTTCGCAATATTCGTATTTTTTGGGAAAGTAATAAAGTAATAAACGATCCTATTAAAAATATAGCAAAAACTTGCTAAATAAATGAACACTTTTGCGATTTATATTTGGTGCACTTTTCACCAGGTTATGGAGCTGTAGAGGCTAGGTTTAAAGGTGTAGGCTTATCATATAATAATACAGATGAGTGGTATACGATTTCGGAAAAAATTGTAATAATATGCCTTTGTAATTTGTGGTATAAAATATTATACGACTCATTAGCAATGCACTAGCATTGAAAGTACCTATTGAAACATCTTTTTGTAGAAATCTAGTTTAGTTATAGGCTTGCAGTATTCATTTACAATCATGTGAATTATTTGTTTACCACATTCATGACAAAAAGATTAATTTCTATGTATAAGTTACATCGAGTTGTAGGTAGTAAATACAATTAGGATGGGGAGTAAGGTCGTAAATTACCACCACTGCGACACAGTAGATAGAACAGTATCTACTGTGACTGCGATCTGCGATTATAGCACATCGCCTAACAACGCACATTCTTAGTGTGGGCATCTTTGTTGAAGGCTTTAGTCCAGCAGTGAACGTTTGAATCATCATAATTATTTTTACTGGTGGTAGAGCTCTAGTGACGGGTGACGGAGCTCGCGGGCGTAGGCATCACCGCATTACCTAATTTACTTGCCGCTAAATGGTAGTGTTCAGCACTACCATTTAGCGGCAATTTGCGGCAATTTGCGGCAATTTGCGGCAATTTGCGGCAATTTGCGGCAATTTCCGGCAATTTCCGGCACAGAGGCATAACGCCTTAGGCCTCAGGAGTGGTAACAAATCTACATTTTGACGTTGGTCTTCGTTTTGGTGTCTATAGGCTGCAGTCATCACTTAACATCAATGTGAACTGCATGCTTGTTTGTCACTACCATTACATAAAAAAAAATATAGACCGGCCTTCGGCGGAAGTGATAATGATCATAATCTAAAATCTTAAATACCACGTTTTTTTACCATTTTCAACCATATGTAAAATGCGACACAAAAGCATCTTATGATGACATGTGTAAACTAGGAGAACAAGTACCTAATTCAAAATTAATGAATTTAAACGAATGAATTCAAATTAACAATCAATTAAAGAAAACACACCACCAACCAACTATACACACATAGTAGCCGATCAAATATCAAGTCTCGTAAAAGCAGCATATATGGCGTGTCAAAACAGCAGACTTATTGGAACTCCGTCATCTGATCTGTATCTGCCACTCGTTAATGTTACTCAAACACGACCATTATCATACTTAAATAGGTCGTTAAGCGTCGAGTCGCAATTTGAGAACTGTTTGTATTAATACGATAAACGCTTTAGGAATGTTATTCATGTAGTAACATGAATCTTGACATTTGTCATCATCACTTCAGCACATGTGGGTCAGCTGTAGAGCTGGACAAAAGCCTAGTACAAATATGAACAGTATGCAAACTACGTACAAAACGTTCAAAACGGCTCACTCACACAAATATGCGCATCGACGCTGGAGTAGAGAGTGACTCGGTACTGCAGCACCACGAGAATCGGTTAGGGGCCTCGTTGATGCGCATGTTTGTGTGAGTGTGCCGGTTCAACGTTTTGTACGTAGTTTCCATACTGTTCATATTTGTACTGTGACAAAAGCGTTCCCCAAAGATGCTAACAATGGTGTTATGCGTCATTAGGGGAGAATATGCCATAATCGCCACGATTGGCAAACGGATTCGCGACCGTATTGGTAGGAAATGGTAATATTGCACTCTTTTAAAGCTTCTCTTTTTTTACCCTCAATTCGAGCTTACATGTGAAGTTCGAATTGAAAGCAAAAAAAAAAGAATGTTGTTAACATTTTTTGTTCCCACGTTACTTTTATTGGCAAAAACTTAATGGATTCAATGACGTAGGTACGTGGACGTCAACAAATTCGTCTTGTTTACGCCACTAAAATGTTTTGTTAATGAGAACCATGAATCGCAAAAGATTAATCTAAACCTTATAATGTTTATCTACAATTCTATAATCTTTATGTTTGTGACTAAATCACCCAAAGTCTCCGGAATAGACCATATGGCATACAAAAATGTTAAGAATATTTAAACAGACAATAGTTTTTCTCCTTTTCAATACGTAGGTAGGTACCTAATGGTATTACAGCTCTAATATATTCTTGAACACAGAACTTACTTCTGATTTAACTTTTAAAACACTCGCGTTTAAAAATGTGTGTGATTACTTCCGATTTACCGAAGAAACAATAGGACAACTATTATTCAATCGTCATCAAAACCAAAACAATTAGGTACCTATGTAATTTCAGGGAACTGGCCGCTCGGCACTTTATGCGGTGGTAATATAGGTATAACTGTTTTTGGAAAAGCGGAGAGTAGGTAGCCTGGCTAATCTGGCTACACATACTGCAGTAAATTTATTAAAATTACGTCTGTCTATAACTTTGCCAAAATCTGCCAAAACTTAGGTACCTATTTAGTGTGTTATTATTACTGCCTTAAGTGACCTAATTCATTTATGAAAAATTACCGTCGGATTTATGATAAAGTGTTGTATAAAGTAAGGCCAAGTTTCTACACTCTAAACTCTCTTAATAAAATCGACCGACGAAAGAACATTAAAAGTTGGTCAATTCTTTCCAGAAGTTAGGCAACTTCTTCGAAGAAGTTGCGGACAATATCTAGATAAGCGCAAATGCCAAAAAATATCTGATAATTTTTGTAAAAGAAATAACTGTGCAGGGATTTTTAATAACGTACATGCACTTACACGTTTTCGTTTTTAATATTCCATAAGAAACTTGGTTGAATGGATTTGATTAATATTATAAACAAAACTTCTTAATGGAAGGAAGCTGCTCAGGCACGACAAAGTTCTTTCTTTTTATGTAGGTAGTAATGGTGGAAATCAAGCACGCAGTTCAAAATTATGGTAGGTAAGTGAATACTTTGGCCTATAGACATCTACACAAAAAGCGAAGGTTTAAATCAGACATCGCTTAACATTAATGTGAACCGTATGCTTGTTTGCCACCACCTTAACATAGAAAACCTAATAATTATTATATTAGGTACCTATTACGTATTTTAGGGGTGATTATATCCTCAAGCTACTCAACTAGAAGTCTATAATATTATTATATTTATTATAAATATCTAGTTTGAGCATAATTATTTATGTGGTATGATATCGAATAACCTTAAAAAACTGGTATCGAAGAACCCGTTATGGCAGTGTTATTTATTCGCCGTGTGTCGCGAATCCGACCTCCGAATAAGACGAACATTGCTTTCTGCTATTACAAAATATTTGTATGTACGTATAACGAATTCATGTGTTGTGTGAATAATACCGATGAGAAATATCGATAGTGAAACAGATATAAAATGTGTTTTTTATCAGTTATCAGATAAAACTATAAAACGTTACTAGAATTAAAATTTTAAGTTATTAGTCAATATTTTCACAATAAACTGCTTTAAACGAAACATGTTTTTGGGATAAAATCACAAATAAGTTACTATACAATTCACGTTGATGGCAAGTGAAATCTAAAAAAATAGATCTATGTGAAAGTTAATTTCCACGCTTGAATCCTAAATTCCTAAACAAGTAGTTTCGCGTTTGTACGCAAAACATCACATTATTAATATGAGTTGTTATGGAAGGGCTTACGCCTTCGAGATCCGTCCATAGACCTCTACCACAATTTGTTTTCAAATTAATTGCAACATAAAAAAGAATGATTCCCATGAATAGCGATGTTAAAATAATTATACAATTAGTAATTGATGCGGCATACAATGAGATCGCTTGACATGCGACACTGCGCACCAAACCGGTTATTCTAATAACCGCACCCGTATCCGGAGATGTTATTACGTAGGTAGTCATCATTTCAAAATATTATACAATCTACACACTCTTCTGATTTCTTGTCCTAATGTGGATTTGATACGTATATATTACTTCGTTTTAAATCATTGATAAACATCAATCGTTAACGGTTTATGTTAAGTGTTATTTCTGTTACAAACATAAGCTCGCGTATAAATCTACCTACGTCAAAATGAATTTATGTTTGAATTTAATAAATTTTCTTTCATCTGCAACGACTGTCGCTAACAAAACATAAATCAATTTGTGAGAAACAGAAAATCTTCTGCAAGTCTGGAACGGCGCACTTTATCAAATGTCCCACGCCCGGTCGCCCCTAATGCATTATAATAATGTAGTCGTAAATTTTTAAACCTCACCGTCTCACCTTACCCTCGCACTTCCACCTATTTTATCATTTCATATTTTAGCTACATCCGAGATAACAAAACTAAGCGTCGCAGCAAATCGAGATCCCGTCTTTCCAGGAAAACATTGTTTACATTTTTTTTGTGTGTAAAAAAAGCAGGTAACACATACGACCCGTATTTAAGAATGCCTGTTCAAAGAATTAAAGGGCAATTTTTTGTCGGTGGACAAAAAAAAGCGTAGCTTTCTGCCCGAATTGCTTTGTGCGCCGTAATTATAAGTAAGAATAACTTTGGGGATCTCTTTTGTCGAGAGGGGGAGTTTTTCTAAGCGGGTAACGACCGCGGCAGGTGGTACATAAGTTGGCGGCTGATAAACAAAATTCCAATAAAAAAAATGCAACAAAAACTGGTTGAATCGAGGCCGAGCACGCCAATGTCAAGTAAAGGTCGGAGCCATCGAGCGATAAATTTAACGAAGGCACCTATATTCAAATACGGAAGATTAACCGGCATTAATGAATTGATCACCATAATTTGAACTTTCGAGTCAGTCAAAGTTGCTATTTGTTCCACTTTTTGCATACTTTAGGTAGATTACGCAAAAGTATTGGCAAAATTTACGCAATTAAAATGATTGATTTCTTATGATTCGATTTATTTAATTATTTATTTAATTCTGTAAGCAATAAATACCTGTCTACCTATTGAAATAATTCTTTAATTTATTCATTCTGATAATAGAACCACAGTTTTTGCAAAAAATATAATATGCCATGCATAATTCAAACGATATTTATAACCGCATTTTTCCTCTATGTGGATATTAATAATGAGTTTCTCGTTATATAGAGGTATATCTACTTTTAATAGACATTTTGAATTTCAATACCTATTTCTTTATAGTCAATTAGTTTTTACAAAGACCGTTTTATAGACTTCAATGGAAGTCATTATATGTTCAATATCTATAGGGCTATTCAAATAGTTACAAGTCGGTCATATCAGAAATATAAACTGTTAAGATATCCTTAAATCCAATTTCACATCGCGCATGTTGGTGAACATGTACGAGTATATAGTACATACGAGTACAATAAAGTTTAAAGGCTCTTGTATTCATCCGGTAGAGTCCATTAATATAATGAAGCCACAACGCCAGCACATCACGTTTCTAGCCGTGGGCCACGTCCGCATGTGCCACAAAAGGAATGCTCACTATTATTATTACGACGAAAAAGAGCTGACACAACATTTTTTGATGGCATCCAGGTAGCGCAACAAAAACCATCGAACGTGGAAACCGGTCCGGTGGAAAAAAAAAGGCTCTTTATAAAGGCAAAGGCATAAATCATGCGGACTCACGACCGCGACCGGTTCCGTGCGTTGTCTCGTCTCGACTTCGCAACCACTAATGAACCTTCAATCAAGGTCGACTTTTTGGAATGCCTCTAAATTACAGAACGCTTTATATCGCTTTTTATAATTTTTTTGCGCGTTTCTCTGTAATCGTGTTTTGTTTGAAGCGGTCAAGGTGAAGAAACTGAGAAATTCGAAGGCGCGACACGACGTTAGGTGAATTATTAGCAGTCGTTGAGGCTGAAGCGTTACAGGAGGCAATAATGGAGGCGGCGATGAGAGAACGCATTGTGCGAGGCTGAAAAACAAACATTTCTCATTAGGGGAATAGCGCGAACCGAGCCATTGTTCTGGCGGAGGACATAACGGAGCGTGTCGGATTTACATCAGCGCTCCAGCGACCGACGACCTCTGCTCAGACCGTCCAACGCTACAGCCTTCCATTTCCGTGGATTCATGTCCTTGTTAAATGTTCTTACGCGTTACATACCTCTTTCAATGTCATGGCTAGAGGGATGATACAAAAGCTCTTGTTATTTCATGAGTATGTACAAAACAAGAACCAATTTATTCTAAACTAATGTCAATTTGGTATTTATTTATTTTTATTTACATTCCATATTTTTTTTATATTGTAAACGAGACTTAATCGCGTACTATTTAAATCGAAGTATTTACCTCGACACTCGACGTTTCGATATAAAAATATGAATACAAATCGTGAAAGTTTAAAACAATTCCATATTTTATCATGCTGAAATTCGTATCACTTTCTGAACTTCATACAAGCAAATTGATTGATTGAACATCTTACCACCGTAATACTGGTTAACAATAATAATGATTATATCCTTAAAGCCAAACTATTCCTGCAAATGTATGTTAAAAAGTTTCATCTGCGAAGGCTATCCCTATCCCTAGAATTAGCCTTGAAAACTTGAAACGCTGAGCTTTAGTGTATGAGATAGTATCAACAATAAATAAATATAACTACGTTATGAAAAACCGACTTCAAAACTGAAAAGTAAAAAATAATGATTTAATTGTAATTATATACTACCTATTATTTATATGTGCTATTTACTAATAGGTTTGAAGTTTGATTATTATTTTTTACTTTTCAGTTTTGAAGTCGGTTTTTCATAACGGCACATACATTTTTCACACGGCATTAACTCATCGACGACACAACACGCGGCAAGTATGCTGTGTTGTGTCGTCGATGAGTAAATGTGTCATTGTCACTAAACTTGTTGTCATGCGCATTGGGACTATCTAGAACGTCAGTGGATTCAACGCACTGTATGACAACTCGCCAGTGCCGGATAAAGCCGGTGCGGGGCCCGTAGCAAATATGACCATGGGGCCCTAGAGTTACATTGCCTACTGAAATTAAGGATGTAAATAAAACAACATTTACGAAAAGGAATCGAAAACAAATTTAGGGGATTCCCCCTTGTAAGTATTGTGGTATTGCCAACTTGCAACAAAATAACATAGGTACCTATATAATTAGTGGTCAACGCTCCCTTTGAGAATAGCTAAGGTGTATTACATTTTTTTTTTTGGGCACAGGCACTGGGCCCCCAATGGCGTAGCATTTGCTACTCCTGCTATATGGCTAATCCGGCACTGCAACTCGCCGTCTATTCTTATTCCTTTAGTCTGAGGTGAAAGTAAGAAAAAAAATGCTCATAAAATGAGAAAACTAATGGGCCTATCTGAATCAAATTTTTATGGGACCAATTCTAAACTATTCCGCATCAAACAAAAGAAGAATTACGTAAATCGGTTCAGAAATCTCGGCGAAATTCGCGTACATACATAAAATATATATATATATATATATATATATATATATATATATATACCGGCCGAATTGAGAACCTTCTCGTTTTTTGAACTCGGTTAAAAAGGGAACTATGCATTGATTAGGTACTCCATTTTGTAACAAAAATCACGTTTTACCCCATCGCTTGTAGAAGAGCTGACATAAGATTGATTAAGTCAAAACGTCCTCGGAAATAATGAAGTGATTTCAATAAACGAAAACTGAGACAATTTGTAATTTTACTCGTATATCACTTTAATCGAACTTTAATCATAAATCAAATGTGTATGTATGTATGTATCTTCACGCCAGGTCCCTAACGGGGTAGGCAGAGAGTGAAAATAAAATGTGATTAAGTCATTATCTTTTTACTCATTAACGGGTACTGTTTTTCGTCGTGAAGGTAGGGGTGAAGTTTATACGTGGAGCTTTTACGAAAGTAGGTACCAATCTGTTTCGTTTTTTCGTAGTAAATTTCTCAGCAGCAGCTACTCGATGCTTAATAATGTGACAATACACTCGTTCCTGTTCTATAAGTAGAAAGTAATTCCTTTAGAAGTTATTTTACTATTCAATGTTTTTTTGTAACGATGGCACACAAGGATGCAGTTCACATAGGTAGATGTCGTTGATTGATAACTTCAGCAGAAAATGTAGATACGTTGCCACCTCTGACATCAAAGGTGTTATGTCTCTGTGTCAGTTATCCATACATTACCTAACCGGAACACGAAAGCATTGAACACTTCCATTTGGCGGCAGATAGATTAGGCAATGCGGTGGTGACGCCCTTATGGCTGAATATTCAAACACTCAATTTTAAGCAACCCTCAAATGTGCGTTATCTCTGTCGTTTGAACGTGTTTTATAAAGACAGAAGACTTTTAAGTCCAACTTAGATATATGTGACGTTTGATTATTTGGCCGTAAGACTGGAATCTATCACCAGTAAAAGTGTAGTAATATTATTTGTCCCAAATGAGTAAATCATTGGTGAACGACATCGCACACGAAATATTTAACTCGCTGCTCTATAATTATTGTCCCCAAATGTCTGTAACCTAGCCTATGCAAACCAACAAGCAACAGAGCGACTAGGGTTCAACGGCCTACGGACCTCGGACCAATTCGCGACATGAGATTGAATAATAAGTTGATTGCGAACAGCCCAAGGCCGACCGCCATTACTGCGACGAGAGGCCGCCATTTTGATCAACGTGCGCTGTGCAATAATTTTATTGTTCAATAATAAACTTCATATGACCCAATTTTCATAATAACACGCTGTTTAAAATTTACACCTATTACCTACATTACGACATCCAAGTCATTTATAGGCAACTTGCTGGGGGATAAGATAACCGCGTATAAAATTGTAAAAGTAAATAACAAGTATTCTAATATAGACACAAATTAAAATATTTATTAGTCAAACCGGAGCTATAAAACGTTATTTAAATTCATTACAAATGTTGGAGCGGACGTAAATGAGTTTATTATAGCTATCTATGCTGCTTTAGAATCAAGGACTAGGTGTTATTATGAATGAGAAACAAGAATATATTACGTGTCCTGGGTGCCAATTCATTATGAAGATGTAGCAGTTACACGAATATCGTATATTTTTAAGGAAAATGTCAACGGTAAAGATTATTTGTACCCATTTGTAGAGCTAACTACAAAAGGACAGGCGAAAATATAAGTGGGTAACTTACTGTAATAAAATAATAGTGACAGAAACATACAATTATGATACTGAAATATGATCGTTATGTAATTTATGTTACTGATCAATTTTTTACTTATTCTCAGACATTTATAAGATAGAAGACGTGATTATAGCTACTTTAACCGGCACCCAGTTTTCTCACGTATTTATTATAAATTTATAAATACACAAAAGGGTTGCTGAAAACCGCACAAAAAACCATCAATTAATTAAAAAGACGTGTTATATAATAGATAGATATTTGTCTTTAAAATTTGTTACTGTCTTTATCTGTGTGTAGTAGTCTAATTTAATAAAACTAATGTAATTCAGCATGCCAGAGAAATGTGAAGCACAGACGCAAGCGAGAGGAATAAATCAATAATAAATAGGCGACTTCATAATTAGTAGAGCTCATGGCTATTAATGGCGTGTTACGTCAACTAGACTCGAGTAATTCAAAGGAATTGTGAGTAAGGTTTATAATTGTAGGATGTTATTGCAATTGCTGCAAATAAGCGGGGTCGACCCACTGCGACCGCCGCCTTCGATTATTATTGACTATTATGAAAAAATATTGCATGCTGCTTCAACCTTGGATATATTTACGCAAGGCACTACGCATTGTTGTTGATATTGAATCAATATCATACTTTAATTGTGTACTTTGTACAACTATAATTACGCGGAGCTTATTTTTCTCTCCTTTTATTTACGTATCAACTGCTTTGCTTTACGGCGCTAATTGACGAGATCTCGCAAAAACAATGTATTTTTATTTTTCATTGATATAAATCTATATAAATAAAAAATAATCACTGAAAGTTTGTAAGCGCATAGTTTCCAAACGACTGCACCAAATCGGATATTATTTTTATTTTATGTGTTCGTTATTGTAAGAAGGTATAAATAAACTCTGATGGCGGTACGAAGTTCGCCGGGAATTATTTATATTTATAATATTATTTAATAAAAAAACATCTCTTTCAACTCTAGAATTCAATAACGAAGAGATAGGTATACAAAGAGTTATTGGTAGAGTTGCAATAGGTACCTACAAAAATATTTATCATATTAGGTACTATTCAAGAAAGGCTACAGAAATAAAAAGTATACTGAAATCTAATGAAGATAATATGTAGAAAGATCTACAAGCATGATAAAGGTACATCAGCTTTTGATTTTCTTGCAATATCGCTATCTCTCGTATTTTGTTAGCAAAAAAGAGTACATTATTCAAATGCATGTTAATTTGAATAACATGACGTACCTTCATATACATACATCATACCTAATCATAGGATGTAAGCCCCAGTGATTGCATAAATCAGTGAACGTAGGAAGTGGGGGAGAGCCGGGATTAACTTCGTAGCAGGTGGTCCGTCTGTGGTCGGTGCCACGCCCGGACAAACCGATGTACACCTATATGGATCTACGGATATCTATGTGAAATATTGTGGATCTGTAAACATCTATTTGTGAAGCATGGCAGATATTATTGAAATGAAATGTATTCAATATACCTAATCACTATTCACCTATTTTATTTTCCTCCATTATGTAATGTATCAGCCGGTAATTAGTGGTTGTTAAGGAGTATCGTATGCCAGTTATTTTAATTTTTCTTTACAACTAGCTGTCCCCGCGATTCGTCCGCGTGAGAATTTATGATTGTTCAGTATCTACCCGGACGAAGTCGTGGGCGAAGCTAGTATAAAAGCCTAAGTTACACCTTATTGCGTCAGCTATCTGCCAGTGAAGTTCCCGTCAAAATCGGTAAAGCCGTTCCCAAGATTAGCCCCGCCAAACAGACAGAAAGACAAAAATTGTAAATAATGTTGTTTTGGTCTATGTACCGTATATACCATTTGCTACCAGAGAGTCCTACGCTACTTTGGACACATAGCACGCAGGGAGCCAAAAATCTGGAAAAACTGATAGTTGTTGGAAAGATAGAGGGCAAACGACCTCGGGGCCGATCTCCTACCAGATGGAATGACCAAGTCATCAAACTCACTGGCCTCCCCATAACAAAAGCCATGAAGAAGGCCGAAGACAGGCTAGATTGGAAGAATCTGGTGACCAAAGCCACCAAGACACTTCAGGGCGGGCACGACCTTCAGTAATGAAGAGTGCGCCATTGATGATGATGACCGTGTATACATACACACATAGTAAAAAGCGGTTATTTTTATATTACAAACAGACACTCCAATTATATTCATTTGTATGGATTTAGTAGGTATTCAGATTCACTATCAATCTGCCTATTGTAGGCTGTATGCCTATTAGTCACTTTTATTATTAATGAAAAGGTTCGAAGAACACATGTTCATTAAAGGTAATTAACATAATATTATTATTAAGACAGCAATATTGTTTCAAGGTCAGAAAACATATGCATTTAAAGTAGGCATTAATGTTTTTATGTTATCTTAAATAGGTATAATAATTATCTAGACTCCACCAATACGCATTGGAGCAGCGTGGTGGAGTAAGCTCCAGGCCTCCCCCCAAAAAGGAAAGGGACTCGTGCCCTGCAGTGGCACGTTTAATGGGTTGCCATTATTATTTTATGAAATATAATTAGACATATAAATAACGAATATTTAAATATATAGAACTAAAAAAAACAGAAGAAAGAAAGCACAACTGAATACAGAAAACAATAAAACTCAACAAGGAATGCAATTACAATAGTTGATCAATAATTAACATAGACTTGACTTAATGAAGTAGTCTATTACGTCTATGTAATTAATAATTACATCGTCAATTCAATGCAATTAACAATTAACGGATCTATTCATAAATAAGTATTGGATTATCGACTCGGTCGCGTGATTGAGGTAGGTATACTTACTTTGTTGCTAAATTCGAGAACTTTCACAAAAAAGCTTGTATCTATATTTATAATGGGCCAAAACGTAACCGGCGAATCTTGGGTGTTTGCATGTACACTTGCATGCATTTACCTCTGCCTACCCCTTCGGGGATTACAGGCGTGAAGTTACGAAGTTACGTACTAAAAGACTGAAGTTGGGGCAGTTTAGCAGTGATTACTACACATTTACTATTAATAGATCTGGTAATTCAGTAAATTGGAAAATTAGTATTTTATTCAGTAATTGGGAAACTCAATTCAGTAAATTGAGTTTCCCAATGATAAATTCTTATTAGTGGGTGACTTTAACATCACACTTGCTAGGTGGGTAGCTCATTTAAATTCTTTTGATAATAAGTTGCACCTTGAAAACCCATATGAAAATATATTGACATCTCAATTATTTGCGTTCCTGTGTTTTAATGATTGGTGTCAATTTAATAATATTAATAATGTGAACAATAGGAAATTAGATTTAGTAATATCCGACTCGATATGTTCCGTGCAACGAGTCGAACCATTATCATTACCTGAAGATGGACATCACCCCTCGCTTAGTATTGATTTCAAAATTAATTACACTTTGAATTTGTGTCCTGCCTCTCGAATAGTACGACGTTTTTATGCAGCTGATTATAACAGAATTAATTTTGAGCTATCTAATATTGATTGGGAAAATATAATTGTTTCAAATAATATTGAACTTGCGGTGGATAATTTCTATAGAATTGTGAACGATATAATAGATAGGCTAGTGCCTCAAAGGTTAGTTAAAAATAAGAACAAATATCCGGCTTGGTATAGTAAGCAATTGATCAAGCTAATTAATAGAAAACAGAAACTTCATAGGAAATGGAAAATTTATGGTAGACAAAGTGACTATGATTATTTCTCGAATGTGCGTTTTGAAGTAAAAAAGTTGGAGGTCTTCTGTTATGATAAATTTATCTGCTACGCTGAATATAATATTCAATTCAATACAAAATATTTCTGGTCTTTCATGAAATCTAAACGAAATAACAGTGAAATTCCTAATACTTTATATCTTGGTGACTCTCACGCATCAGAGGGTCAATTAATTGCTAATCTATTCAATTCTTTTTTTCAATCTGTATTTGAGTCCCCTACTACTGTTTCCGATGACACAGCCAGTAATGTCAGAAACGAATGTATGATTAATTCAATTTGCATAGATGTCGCCGTCGTTGAGAAGTACTTAAAACTACTCAATGACAATAAAGGAACTGGACCTGATGGTATTCATCCGATTTTTCTCAAGCGATGTTACAAACAATTAGCGTTTCCCCTAACTTTATTATTTAATATTTCATTAAAACTGGGCGTTATGCCCACATTATGGAAAAAATCGATTATAGTGCCTATCTTTAAAAATGGTGATAAGCACAACATCGCAAATTATCGTGGTATCTCCAAACTCTCTGTAGTGCCTAAACTTTTTGAGAAGATCATTTACGATTCTCTTTTTCCGGTAATTAGACCTTTAATAATACCTAACCAGCACGGCTTTATCTCTGGTCGCTCTACGGAATCGAATCTCTGTGAATTTTTGGATGTGGCTTTGGAGGCAATGGAGAGGGGGTATCAGGTAGATGCCGTGTATACAGACTTCTCTAAAGCATTTGATAAAATATCACACAATCTGTTAATAACGAAATTAGAGAAGCTTGGTATACACGGTGATCTCCTAAGATGGTTAACCTCTTATTTACGCGAAAGGTCCCAAGCTGTAGCGGTCAAGGGTTATACATCTAGTTTTGTTCCCATCACGTCCGGCGTGCCTCAGGGCTCCCACCTTGGTCCACTTCTTTTTAACATATTTATTAATGATGTTATGCATTGTTTTATTCATTCTAAAGCATTATTATTTGCTGATGATACAAAAATATTCACTTTAGTTAAATCTGTTGCACACTGTCAATTGTTTCAAGATGAATTAAATAAATTTTGTGAATATTGTTCTCTTAATAATCTAAAATTGAATATTAGTAAATGTCACATAATAACATATTCCCGTAAAAGGCAACCAATATCTTACAATTATATGCTTAATGATATCTCAATCGAAAGAGTGAGTGAGGTCAGAGACCTAGGAGTGTATTTAGATTGTGAATTAGACTTTGCTTCTCATATAAACAGGGCAACATCTAGAGCTTACAGAATGTTGGGTTTTGTGTACCGACAGTGTAAAGATTTTAAAAATATCAATACCTACATAATGTTATATAACTCATTAGTCAGAACTCACTTAGAGTATGCATCTACAGTATGGAACCCATATTATACAACCTATATAGATCAGGTAGAACGTATACAGAATAAGTTTTTAAGACGATTAGGTCACATATTCAAAAACTCTACTGCACTACTACAAACATTAAAATTAAGACGTGAGCACAGAGATCAAATATTTCTATTCAAGATAATTAATAATCATATAGATTCTCCATTTCTTATGAACCGGATATTATTTAGGTGTCCCAAGGTGAACATTCGCTCCAATGCGGTTTTTTCAGTTTTTTCAACTCCAAATTGTAGAACAAACTATGCTAAAAATAGATTTTTGGTAAGAGCTTGCAACATACATAATAAACGATATAATCACATTGACATGTTCAACTGCAAACTGTGTAATTTTACTCTATCTGTGAAAAAAGTTAATACATAATGTTTACTTTTTGTCAATTTCCTACAAATAACTTTTTCATGTATTGTATATACACGAAATAATTAATTGTATTAAAATTTTTTTTTTTTTAATGTACTTAAACTTATTCAAAATTCTGTAGTCTTCGCTATGTAATTTTTAGCATTGGAACTATTTTGGCTAATTAATTATTCATGTCCTACCATAACCATATGTATTACAAAAAGCTGTAAGTTTCCTTAAATAAATAAATAAAATAAATAAATGAATGTATCGACTAACGCTTCTATGCTCGTTGCCAAAAAACGAATGCCCATTTGAATAGCCTTATTCAAATCGGCATAACCTACATGCGAACGGGTTATATCGGCGTGAATTATATAAAATCACGTCGCAAACGATACAGAATAGCTCGTTATAAATAAAATGTATTGGTAACGCGAGTTAAATTTATTTGGTTCACAAAAGGCCATGAGCGTCAATCAGCGAAATGATCACTTTGATTCGTGAGAGCTGCAATGTTACGCAATGATGCCACCTTACCGTCCGATCATATTTTCGTCTTTATTTCAATAGCTGTCATAACAAATAAATAACTAAGCTTAGTTTTATAGCACTTGTTATCAACGCAACTAATATTTTTAACCGAGTTCAAAAAACGAGAAGGTTCTCAATTCGGGTGGTATATATATATTATGTATGTACGTGAATTTCGCCGAGATTTCTAGACCGATTTACGTAATTCTTTTTTTGTTTGATACGGAATAGTTTCGAATTGGTCGCATAAAAATTTGATTCAGATAGGCCCATCAGTTTTTATTTTATGAGCATTTTTTACTTACTTTCACCTTAGACTAAAGGAATTAGAATAAACGGCGAGTTGTCATACAGTGCGTTGAATCCACTGACGACCTAGATAGTCCTAATGCGCATGACAACAAGATGACAACAAGTGACAATGACACATTTACTCATCGACGACACAACACAGCTTATTTACTCCTTCGTGGATAATTTTTTTAAATTGATTTCGTATAGTCGTGTAATAATTTTGTATCGACACACCTAAACAATTTAATTAGCACGAAGCTAAAAGAGTCAGATTTTACAAATTTAACAGATGTGAACATGAATCTAATTGGCAATGCAGCAATAAACTAAAAAGTATGAAATAAATATAACTACGTTAAGAAAAACCGACTTCAAAACTGAAAAGTAAAAAATAATAAAGAATTAATTGTAATTATATACTACCTATTATTTATATGTGCTATTTACTAATAGGTTTAAAGTCGGTGCCAAGTGAAAATCACTAAAGTAGGCATTTCATTTTATTAAAACGTAACTTCACGCCTGTAATCCCCGAAGGGGTAGGCAGAGGTAAATGCATGAATTCAAGCATACATGCAAACACCCACGATTCGCCGGTTACGTTTTGTGCAGTTTATTAATTTGCTCGGTGATTAAAATATAATTATTTGTTTAAGGCTTGGCACCGACTTCAAACATATTAGTAAATAGCACATATAAATAATAGGTAGTATATAATTACAATTAAATCTTTATTATTTTTTACTTTTCAGTTTTGTAGTCGGTTTTTCTTAACGTAGTTATATTTATCAATGTATGTAATAGGTTTACGTAAGATGTGCCAAAATATTGTCATTCGTAGAGTAGATAATTTAGTAGTGTTTGAATAGGAACTTTCCAGGAATAAATTTACGGATTCAAAAGAAAGGAACATACAAATGAATTCATTAAATTTTTATTTCATAATATTTGTGAACCCACCTATGTAGGTATATGCAAAATATTTTGGCACCAACCCAAACGTCTACCCGTATTTAAAATTAAATGCCTTGACACTCCATTTGCACTTATACTTTCGTATAAATGCAAATAGGTACAACATGAATAAAAAGTTAAAAAAGAAACCTCTAACCTATCTGACCGTTCTCATTTTATATCTCCGTGTATAAAACAAATCAACACCGTTACAAAAAGAATCGAACAAGTTCCCTGAAAGGGTAGTGATAAATTTTTCTAGAAACCGATTAAGATTCGACGGCAAAATTCCCTTTAAGGGGCTCATGAATCTTCCCGTTTACGGCGATTAGAGAGAGATGGATATATGCGAGAGATTGTCCAGATAGGGAGGCAATGCATGGCTCGTACGAAGCTGGTTCGGAAACCAGTTTGGACGGCCCATGCGCGTAAAGGGCAAATAAAAGTCATAACGGGGCGAGAGTAACCGCTGGTGCCATAATTGTGTGAAGAATGCATTTGCGTCACCCTGAGATCCAATCCTCGACGTCTGTGGTCGTGACTTGTGTTTTGAATATCTATTATGTGGCCGCCCGCAAACAAGCGTACAGGTTATCTTCAATCCACAATGGAATGCTCGGAGTAAAGTTCGTACGTTTAAAGCGTGCTGACCTTCGTTCTTCATAAGTCACGATCATATTATATTACAGCGTTGCACTGGCCATCATTGTGTGATAATTTATTAATTCAATAAATCCGTAACATTTACGATATTAATCACACATATTTCTCAATCGTGTTAATAATATAAAATATTATACAATTGACGCATACTGACAAAAGGCTTTTCAAGAATATAAGCGTGTATCGTTCGGAAAGGGTGTATCCTTTGTTCCTTTGAAACGCTATTGAAAGCAGGAGTGGAATCCCTATCTTTTTAAACTTATAAATCGAGCCGTCAGTGTCTGATCACTAAATTTTTAAAGAGGACTAGATTGAACAGATTTACTGGATGCTATTACAACTTGCTGAGGTAATAGAGATAGAGCCGGCGACGTTGGAGGAACGAGACGGAAGATACCTACTGGTTCAAGTAACGGTATATTGGGGTGAAAGTACACATACACTGGTAATGAGTCGAGTGTGTAATTTTCAACAATTTTGCTACAACGTTATAAGAAATATTAACCGAGCAAAGTTAACACGTTCCGTGTTTCTAATTATCGACAGTTTCGAAACCGATAAAAAAAGTTCATGCAAAAAAATAGGTTACGAATAATGAACACGAAAGGTTACTTCGGTGTGATAAATAACCAGAAGGCCACGAAACCAGTTTTAATTATGATTTTAAATATTACGATGAATTTAAAGTGTTTATTTTTTACTGTTTATTATAATTAGGTTTCGGTGAGAACGTGAATTCGGCATGGATGAGGTTGGTCATGCGAGCGATATTTGCAGGCGGCTCACGGGCACTCGAAAATATGCAAATTCTTGTTTACGCAGTGGACCGAGGACGGAAACGGTACAGTCCACCATTTGCAATTCCACAACGATATTGTACAAAATGGAGACGACGCTTTGAATAAATAACTAGGTGGAATAGATTGAGTATAGATTCGCGTCGCGTTCACGGCCGCGTTCTCAGTCGGCCATTGTTCTTTACGTAACGCCAGCGTGACGCGCGCCACGCGATTATTATGCTTATGCAGGTGTTCGCGTTTCAGTGTCGATTTCCCTCACTATTGTCTTCGTAATCTTGCAGCTAATCTTCGCATACCATTATTTCTGTCATTGCCATCATCGATCGCAGTCGTTCATTTTAATTTGTCATTATCATATTCGTGCACAGCAAACATTTTATAAACGAAAATTGATTTACGAATATGTAACATGTTTGTGAAGTTTTCATGACGTAACGGTTTTCCTCATCGATGATAAGTAACTACTGTTGGACGTCTATAAACTAGGTATTAATTTAGATTGTGTTTGTACCTTTAACAATTTACGCACTCAAAGCCAATAATTTGGAGGTGATTGTGATTAGGTACTATCTGTATATTCTGTATATCCAAAAGATGTCACTATAAAGATGTATTATTATGCGGTAGATTTATGAGATAATTGCCAATTAAGCCGAGGTTCTCTCATAAATATCTACCTTAAAAGCTCTACCTGTCTATATTGACAGCACAAAATTAAATATACTAGAATAAATTCTTGCAAGCTAATTGATCATTATTGTAAACCATACGGTAACCATACCTACGAAGAATACGGCTGAGAAGATTTAATTTACATAATAAGCACTTAGGTAATAAGCATGAAAAACAGTTCGTTCGAGACAAAGGATTTAATAGTGTGTCTTTTATAACCGCTCGGCATAAAAGAATTATCTCACCATTGATAACTGAGAAGCGAAACGCGGCTCATTTCAAACTGGTTGGAACACCAATTTATTTTATCTCGGCTCCACACTCCAGACAATGGAACACTTCAGCCGCAAAGACGTCAAAACAATTACAAGCCACGGTTAAGATTACAAGGTAGTAAACGAGATACAATACCCAGGTAGAGATGACATGAAGTATTTGGGAGTTAGTAAAAACACGGAATTAAAATCATTAAGATGTCTGTCTATGACACTGCAGAACAGAAAATAGATTCAGAGCTGGTTTTTTGCAGATAACTGCTAAGTCTAATAGCGATGGAGACACCGACAACAAAGAAGTAAAAATACCTGTAGTATAATATAATTAACCAATAAACTACATCAAAGCCAAAATACTAGACGACCTTCAAACAGAAATAAATATAGCTAGCTATTTAATAAAATTTAATATATTAAACAGATATATTTATATTCAATAACAACTTTTATATTTCTGTTACAAAAACGTCTTGAATTATGATAATTATATGTATTTCTTGAATTTATCTGAATGTAAAAGTAAGGACTGCTTAATAATCTTTAAAAATATATATTCAGTGGGTAGTTTCTAATGCTTAATTAAAATGGACTGGACTTGTGAAAGTTCAACATAACTTTGAAATATTTATTTGTCTGTGTTTGAAATGTTGTCATTAAGTTTCAATCCAAGGGATCCAATGAACTAGTAGTAGTACGAGAGTTTTTCAGTAAAAGAGTTTGTGGTTGTGGGCATCACCTAATCTACTTGCCGCTGATCGGTAGTATTCAACGCTATCGTGTTCCGGTCAGTTGGTACCTAAGGCCTAAGCTAATTAGGTAGTTAGGATCATCAGGAGTAGCATTTACATTGAAATCTCTGGTTTTTATGAAGGTAGACGATTTTAGTCTTGAGTATTCACTTACCATCAAAAATACTTGTTGCCCACTTTCATATCATTAAAGTCCTGGTGTGTTCTAAGGTTTTCGCGAGCTACACTCATGAAAATAATACTGTTTCACGGATTTATCAAACTGCTGTCAGACAAATCACCCGAGTCAGTCAGTCTGCCCGAAACCACGGAAGATGAGAAACGACCGAATCGTCGGATTGATTTTAAGAATATATTTAGTCTAATGGAGTACGTCTCGTGCTTGACCAGCTTTTCGTTTAATTAAGGAGCAATGATTCACTCGCGCCACCGTGTCACTGACCTTCACTTAATTGCGGATGCGAGTCTGACACGCTTCTGTGTACCGTGGCACCGTTCCCGGGCGCGCAGGTTGAACGAGCATCGTTTGAGAATTTTGAGATACTTGCTCAGTTTTAAAGGATTAAAATGCATTTTTAAACTTCAAAAGGAGGTAAGGAAACAAAATATGTATTCTTGCCTATTTGGGGTGTAAATTTTTTTGAGGTTAATGCCAGCAAACCTCCTAAAAGAGAAATCTGAAGCAAAATAGGAACCAAAGTTGAGTACGGTAGTTCGAGGTGCCACTGATGCGATGTTTTAGTAATAGTTTTTTTATCTACACACATTTTAAAATAGGTGCAAGGAAATTGGCAAAATAGCATTTGGTACAAAAATGATGCTCAATCATTTTGTAATATACACATATTTATATTATCCCTATTCCCTAATAATAATAAATGCGAAAATGTGTGTTTCTCTGTCTGTATGTGCCGCTTTTATAGCAATGAGCAGCTGAATCGATTTTAATAAATTTAAAATGCAAATTGTTCGACACCTAGGAAAGAATATAGGCTACATTATTAAAAAAATCTTAATAAGGGTTGAAAGTTTGTGTGAAAGTCCGTCATACCTGATACGAATTCCACACGAACGATGGCAAAAGTTAGTTTTGTAACAGTTGCATATTTACATGTGAATTTCTATATTTTGGTATCAGATCTATTATCATTTTCTGCTAATGCTAAATTTTAAATGCTCACTCGTTGACTTAGTCACATACATCAAAATTAACGTAGAGGCCGCATCGTTTTGGCTTGGTCTTGATGGACAAGATTATACTATACTCAAACCTTCGATAAAAACCGACCAATAGGATCACACTTAATGTAAAATGTCTTAATTCAAGTCAGCCGTACAATCTTATTAGAGAAGTATTTCAGAAAGCGGGTGTAAGTGAACATTTGAATATCAGGTGTACGCCAAAGTGAGGATCGGGGGCAATAGAACATTCCCGCACACTACGAGGCACCGGAGGCACCCCTCGCGAGACACGCGGTCGGAATGCAGCTAGGGATGAAAAAATATTTCGATATTTATCGATATATCTTTAATATATGAAACTAAAAATACAATATATGAAAGTAAAACGCAAAATCAGCCCTATATGAATAAAAGTGTACCATTTGAATGTCTCTTTCAAGATAAATCACAGCACAGAAAGCGGCTGAAGCAAAACTGTCAAAATTACTAATTTTACAGTTCAATCGCTGGTAAATACTACAATTGTTTTTCAAATAAATTTATGAAAAGAACAACATACACGTATTTTGTATTTTATATGCCTACTTACCTATCCAAATTTACGATTATTCACGTATGTAGGTATACCCATAAACGATCAGTATAACTTAAGGTACATTGGATTTCTCTTAAAAGAAGAATTATTAACTTAATTCGTTATGTATCGATATATTGTTATTTACAAAAAAAATGCATCCCTAAATGCAGCGCGCCGTCACCCCCGGGCCGAACGTGCGCGCGACACCGTCCCCCGGGGCATACACCCACCCTCTCGACGCCATGCAAATTTAATTATGTTACTTTTATTTTAACTTCACAAGGGCAGGAGAACATGACGGACATTAATGTATTCGAACGCGTTTCGAAATATCGTGTTATGCAAATTCCAAGTTTAAATCGTTTAACTATTTAAACCGCACCTTGCGGACTTCTGTCGGTGAGACTACGGGGGTGGTGGGTGGCAGAATAGAGCATATGAAATCTGTAAACTACAAACCTAGTTTGTTTGTTTCAAAGTAATTACGAGTTGGCATGTTTACTTTAACGGGCTGTGTTGTTGGTGAGGTATTTTTAATTTATTTATACAGTACAATAATAATTATACATAGAAAAAGCAGCCTTGAAGTTTATTTTATTGTTTATCCATTGTATTTTAAACTGTTTACTTCTTTCCATTACCAATTCCTCTATTGCTATAAAATTCCATAAACGATCTTATACAGTAAGTAATAACGATTTCCGATAGGGTTTCAACATTATTTAATTCACAAAAAGCAATTAGGAAACCAGTTGCTTACACGACTAACGTGAAATATGAATACAGCCTTGAACGTATATAACACCTACATTTCCTGTATGCGAGGTTGGAGCGAGCCCGGTGCATTTAACGGTAAATATGTAAAGTTATGCAAACTGCATGACGAGGTGGCTTTTGAACGCAAAATTCTCCGTGTACCCGCCAGAATGCAGATTGCTTCGTTAACAAATAATAAGACCTGAAGAACAGACCTTTTGCATTAACTTTGTGTATCCTTGACCTACCGATTACATTTTTTATGTAACGAAGCAGCTCACATGGATGTTAAGTAAAGAGTGATAACTGCCGCCTATAGATATCTACCTAAAACCAGAGGATAAAATGCAGATGCCACCCCCGGAGACCAAAGTTTTTATGACTCTGTAATAACTATTATTACTGACCACATTACCATCTGACTGGAACACGATAGAGCTGAACACTTATGAACACTACCATTTCAAGTCAGATAGATTAGGTAATGCCATGGTCCCTACGCCCTCGAGCTCCTTACACTGCAACTCTAACACCAAATCACTTGAATATTAGTAGTTTTATGTCATTTTAGAACTAAGACAAAGCTTAGATTAGACGATGGATAGAGCAGCACTTTAGAGCATCAGAAATTCGGATTCAAAATTGTTGGATGATAAGCCGAGAGAAAGGACAACAAACTATTAGACGAGGAAAACACTATAAATAACTTGTAAAATCGTAGGCCTTCAATTATTTCCTTGTTATTTTCCTCAAGTACCTAAGTATTTCACATTGAAATGTCAAGTTTAGTGTGTATAAGTAAAAACAAACTCCCTAAAAATATTGTGACACAAATTCACAATAATGCAGACAAGGAAACATTTTTTTTAAACTAGTTGTTTACATTGACCTTATACTTATGTTAATTTTAACCTCGGTGCCATGTGTGTAATCAAATGACATAAAATATGTAAAAAGTCCGACGCTCGATTACAATATCACATGAATATGCATAGGATAGTAACTAAAACGAGTAGTCTATTTTTATGCCTACACTACTTCGCTATTCATATTATTAAAGTTACGAAATCGGCTTTATTACAGAGTTATTAATTATGGAGAGCGAGTATGTCAGGTTATAATAAATTTCTATTCGTGTTTAGCTTCCAGCTATTCTAGAATATCGTGTAATTTTATTGTATTAAATTTTATGTTTCGTTGTAATTTTGTAATTTCGTGAATTTTTAATAAAATATTAGATAGAGTTGATTTTACTGAATCTCGAGTGGTCAGGCATTAATCTTATCCATTATAGCTGAATAATGGTTCAACAAAATCTCTATTGTATTCCGGTTACATGGATTACTGTCTACATATTCTAGGTACACCAGTATGGATCTGTAATTTCTGGTAGAATAATATATGTATGTATAAGCCTCGGGACTAGCACGGAGTCTTTTATTTATGTAATGAAGGTGGCAAACAAGCATGCAGTCCACATTGATATTAAGTGATGACGGCAGCCTATAGACATCCACACAAAGACCAGAGGTCAAAATGCAGATGCGCTGCCACCCCTGAGACTTTATTTATGTCTCTGTGATAGTTATTACGGAACTGTACATTAAAGTGCTGCACTGAAACCTAAGGTTATACTATCTTTAGATTGTACCTATTAATTTTTCATCAATATCAACTGTTTGTTGAACTGCAATTAATTACACAGAAGAAAAACTTGGGTACATAATACACGCATTATACTTTTATACTTCAGAACTAATTGATTTGGGAACGAGCTGTGAGTATGGCAACACGGCGACGAACGGCGAAACCAATTAAAATCAAATTGTTCGGTAAACAAGCCGAGCTGGAGGCCGCGGAAGCTCATCCAATATCCGAATTCCGTTCGTCTGACACAAAGGACTGTCGCTTCCACGTCGCTTTGTAAGCAGGCGGAACGTAGATTATAATACAACAGTAGGTACCTATCAACCAAACATGTATTGTAAACCTATGTATAATATATATTAATTGGTCGTCATTCTGGTATGTCATGTATTTTCATTGATAGGTAGACAGAATTTGGACGGCCCGGTTGGTCCAGCGATGTGACACGGCTTTTTTTTTCGAATGGACAGTATTACTGTAGGCAAAATGCCTCTACAGCGTAACCGGACATGTGTGAGACGGCTCAGTTAAAAGGCTATTTATTACACGACACGGTATTCAGGGTTCGGCAGAAAGGGTGGACGTGACCTCGCGCCGGGTTGCCGCTTATTACACTATCCGGTCGCAGTACAAATACACGGGCAGCTCCGGTCGCCCTAATTAGGGCCCTAACTCCCTAAATGTTATTACACTACCCTTGCTATCGTACCCTGAATACCGTGCCGTGTAATAAGTCCTATAGTCCAAGATACTTGTTTCAAGCCTGTGTGTTTGTGTATGTTTTGTGTGTACAACGAAACCCAAGACACAGGTTTATTATAAGCTTATTTTTAGAATGATTCATCATTGTTTTCACATTCCATACAATACAGATTTTTAGGATGTTAGTGAGTGATGTAGATGAGAATCGTGAGAATGAGAAGATGATGACCGATTGGATCTAAGAGTAATTTTGGGCGCTTATAAAATTAGGATCATTCGTTCCATGATCTGTACGTAGCTTGTTTACTCTTGCCCCTTTTTAACGATCCGTACCCAATCTGTACGTAGCTTGTTTACTCTTTCCCCTTTTTAGGGTTCCGTACCCAAAGGTTAAAAACGGGAGCTACGACAAACGGGATTTTTTGCCGTTTTTGTATATCAAGGTTATATAAGGTACGTCTGCGAGTCCGACTCGCACTTGGTCGGTTTTTACCCATAAATGTCGATCGACGTGTGTCGCCTCTCAACAGTCGTCCGTTGACGATATTAGGTATGGTCGCAATTGCACCGGGTGACCCTTTTTGACTTTAGTAATTATTCCTCAGTTGTTGTGAACGGGCGGTGATTATCATACCTACTACTGCAAACTATTGAGTTATTCATGCAAAGACCTGATGTAGCACTCGTTTGTTCATTAGCAAATCGACAGTACAAGACAAAATCTTAACAGTTAAATATGCGCATACATTTACATTTAGTGTATTTAAATATAAGAGTTTAGCGCTGTCTTTGGGCCTATGTATGCCTAATTAGGCAAATTTATATTAAAGCCAGCTCTTTGAAACAACTTCTTATTCGTGGAACTTATAAAAATTCTAGGATTTGCTGATATAGAACATAAAGCTATCCTTTTAACACACTTAAAAAAGCGAAGAGAACCAGTTCTTAATTCATTGGAATCTTTTTTATACTCCCCTATGATTCTTTGACCCGTTGACGGATTTGGATGATCCTTATTTATTTGAATGAAAGAGGAGGTTACGGCGGTGGTCCTTTATAGGTAATTAAGAAATAAAAGGTCTGGAAAGTTTAATTCAAATTCTTTAAGTAGTTTCGAAGTAAAAGCGTAATAAATTTTCACGATGCAAATTTTTTTAGTAGGACATTACGTCAACTAACTTCGATTGTTCTGTTTTATTGTTTAATAGTTCTGCATTCATTTAGAAAACATAAATTACTATTGTTTTGTTATAACTGTACTCAGATGGCATTAAATAGGACAAATACCTACCAGGAATTTACTCATTTGCCGATTTGTGCAACAGGATAATGTCCAATATTAGGTATTATGGATTATTGGCATAAACAGAACCCATACAAAAAAAACGGTCGTCTTATATTTTTAACCGATTTACAAAAATTCGGTCAAGTACGATTCGGATTCGCGCGCACAGATTTTAAAGGAGGAGAATTTTTTTGTTAACCCATAGATAGTAATACTCTTTGATCAATCATGGTTTTGATGAGAATAACTAACAATACATGCAACTCACATTGATGGTAAATGAATGCTGCAACATATAGATATCTATATAAAATCAAAGATCGAAATGTAGATACTCAGATGCCGATATCACTCCTGAAGTCTGAGAGATTTTGCCTCTGAGCCAGAAAATAATCCTACTGTAAAACTAGGTTCTACTTACATATTTAAACCACAGAAGTCGTGATACCGATAACAATGTCTATAGGACGATTGTTTACTGAACAAGCGGACTAACCAACCTTAGGAACTGGAATTGTTCAAAACTCGGGCGAAGCACGGAGCAGGGCGGAGTCGGGAGTCGGGCGAAAGTGACCCAACTTACCAATGAACATTGAACAAAGTTCACAACTCGAACAATATTTGTTCCGAACCCGGTCCACAACTTCCGAACCAATATAAAGTTTGATACTGTGAATACAATTATTATAATGTTTTGCGAACTAAGGGACTAATCTTCGCACTTAGGTAGGTACTAGTTGGCTCGGTTAATGGAACTTATATTCATGTTAATTTAAATAAGGCGCAGATAATTTTTGTTAACGTGTAGAGATTAACTCTCCGATCAACCATGTTTTTATGAGAATGGCTTACAACCATGCAACTCACATTGATGTATATTTATTTTGCAACCTATAGACATCCATACATAAATCCTGTTTTTAATATAATTCAATGTCACTTCTGAAGCCTGAGAGATTTTGGTAAAAATTTAAATGAAGAGGCGATATTTTTTGTTAACGCGTATATATTATATACTTTTTAATCAATCTTGTGTTTTATGATAAATAACTGCATTCACATATGATAAGTGAATACTGGAACCTTTAGACATCTATACAAAAATAAAAGATCATAATCCTGAAACCTAAGATACTCGTATTTAGCCTCTACGCCAGAAATTAAATGCATAAATTTTAAACTTGCACCTTTTTTATGTTATGGAAGTGGTAAACAAGCATGCAGTACACATTGATGTAAAGTGATGACTGCAGCCTATAGACACCCACACAAAGACCAAGATCAAAATGCAGATGCGTTACCACTCAAATAGAAAGAATGTAAGGATAGTAAGTAATGTAATATAAAAAAATAGTTTATCGTCATTAAATAATATTATTTTTCGTGGAAGTGCACTGCACCAGCGCTCTTTAGGACGAGCCGCCTCTGCCTTAGATACAAAGTATTATGAACAACAGAGAAACTAGGTTATTTATAGTATTTCGCTTGCGCCAGTACGTAAAATTCCATTATTTTATGTAAGTATGTTAATCGAAACGAAAAACGGTTACGTAATTAAATGTGTTTTGAATTATTCACCTTCTAACAGATGTCTTTCACAAAAATTATAATATGAAATGGGGGAGTGCAATACGTTATTGGGGAGCAATTTTCAAAACTATTGTTGTAAATTAGCCTAACATTGATTGACAAGCTTTGATCCCCAGGTCGATGGGTAAGTGCTAATGAAATTTTTCTATTTTTCGGAAATTTCCTTGTGCCACCTTCTCAGTGTGGTAATAGAAAAGTAATTTAATTCGCGAAACGTTGATATTTGCATTTATGCTTGAATGCATGCATATACCTATGAAGGGGCAACCTTCATGGAATAGAGGTGTAAAGTTACAAAGTTACGATTTGAAAAATATCACTCGGTACCTCTTTTGTTGACAAAGGTTAAATGTTTATGATTGGATACTGTGTCATACATTTGTATATTTGACACCAATGTAGATATTATATGCCCAACACCCCCTATTGAAGCCCACCCCGTGACGTCACCCGGCCGTCACGCGCAGGGATCGCAAAATGAAAGCACAGTCTATCAGCCTTTCTCTTTGCTACCATATTTATAACAAAAGCATCATTTTATGCGTATAAGTGCCCCGTATTGTTTTACTATAAAATCACGACTACATAGCCGACTAGTAACATAAGTACTTTATAAAAACTACTGTTATTGCTAGAATTACTGTTCAAAATACTCCTAATTAATGGTACAACTGCCAAATCACCCCTAAATGGTAGAGTTTAGCGTTAACGAGTTATGATTAAGTATTATAATAATTGTATAACTGCGTTATTTCTGGCACACAGGAAAAACATTCTAGCTCTTAGAAATTTATAGAAGAAGCAAAACTTCTGTAACAGACCTCTAATTATGGGCATAACCGAAATACCTACTAATTGACAACATTTCATATTTTTAACCTACATGTTTTATTACATTATTCAAAAGTTAATCCAAAACTGGGGCACCCGTGTTTAACCATTTTTCGAAATTTTGTAATTCTTATTCATAATTTCAACTTTGAAAGTTAGTGTATTCTAAAAAGACGTATGCGCCATATGACGTCACACATACGGTGGAATGGCGATAAAAACATTGCCTTGTCCCGTGACCCTAAAAAAAAATGTAGATATCACTGTCTTGTCGTTGTCGGCTTGTCAAACTCGATGTAGGGCTGTTGATCTTTAAATTTTAAAAACATCAGTACCAGTGTTCGAATCGATATCGATATATCAATGTAATTTTTAAAAAAATCTATGATCTTTATCTCTGCGTGTCGTCGATTAATCTCTTCCTTGATCCAACTACAAAATTATAAAAAGACGATCGAGCAAAAAAAAACACAGCGTAGCTCAAAATATAAAAAAAAATATCGAATGTATAAATCTACATTTTAATTAGTTTTTAATATCGACATATCGAAAAAAAAACAATATTATATCAATAGCCTGTTTAACTAAAAACAGTTAACTGTAAAACTTGTTTTTTTTAATAAATAAGTTCGTAGCAGATTTTTATATACTCCGTAGTAGGAATAGCGATTCCATTTCCGATTTCGAAGTGCCCAAAATCCATTTACGAAAAAATCGATCTATTTTTGATTTGGGCTAAGTAATACTAAATTTCAAGGAAAACAGACGACCAAAAAAAGCAACTCAACAGTGTTCAATGCTGGTATAATGCTTTCTATTATGTTTCCTATGTCCCTATGTGAATTAACCAAAAAGATCGATCTTCGATTTTCCAGGGTATAGTATTGATTCACTAGATCAATCCAATCGAGTTAAATAAATTATTATAATTATTTAAATATGAATCGATTTTTTGGGTCCTAAAGATAGCTTTTTCATTTCATCGATCTCAGGTCTCGGATCACCAACCCTACTTCCTAGTTTTATACTTTGACATTGACGTTTTCGTATCAGTTTGACACATCTTGTCACAGAGTATGTAACAATTTATAGATAGGCAATGGTAACTACTTCATTCCACCATATAAGTGACGTCAACACATGTTTTTCCGTTTTATTTTTTTTTCACAGAAATTAAGAAATACAAAAATACAAAAAATATATTTGAACTCAGAAAAGAAAAATAAACAAACGGTATTTTTCTTTTAGGGTCGTGTCAATTTTGAAATGTTGTCAATTCAACCTAGTGCTAATAAATGGCTGTGTTCAGTATTATCAATATGAACAGTGGGTACACTTATTTGTCACATTCGATACTAAACTTACGTATATATTTATCCTATATCTATCTCCTTTATAATTCGATTACGGGGTAGGCAGAGAGTGTGGAGCGCCAGACATCCCGGCCCAGACACACCTCCCTACATTCGATACTTATAATTCAAAAAATCAAACCCATTTATAAGTAAAATTACAGTTATACCTACCTAGGTGTTAAACAAGAAAAGTCACCGGGCCTATGCAAGAATGCGTGTCCATTCTACAAACGAACCGTGTACCTACACAATTTCGGCGCTGAGCAAGCAAAAAATCTTGTCTGCGCTAGACACGACGCGAGTAGGGTAAGGTAATGGTCGGTGGTTATCGGTCAGGTAGTTTTTGGACGTTTATTTGTAAGTAAAATACCTATTATGGCTGACACCGAGTTGGCTTTCACACCCTGCGCACGACTGCCCGAAAACAATCTTAATGTGTACACGTTTCTATTTGTCTTGTCTGTAGTAGACACGAAAAGTTTTCGTCTCTAAATCAAACAAAATTCTTGTCGTGTACATAAACAATTGGTCTTATCTGCAGCAGACACGGTGAAATTTCTTAGTGTACAAAGGCTCTAAGAGACAATCTCAATCGGGTAGTATTTTCGGCATTGAATTAGCATGTTAATGTTTACAAAGAGAAAATTAAATAACCATCGGTGCATCGAATGAACCCGGTCAGACTCATTACGCTAATGCCGCCGGCTTGGGACTGAATACATCCAATTATTTGTCGGAGCTTGCGACCGTTTATCCCTGGCATTCGCATAATCTACCTAGCTCTAGCCTTTACCGCAGTTGTATTTATGTACTTGGCTCCTAATATTCAGGCCGTATACTTATGGGCTTAATCGATAATAAGTAAGATGGATAACTACGATTAAGTATGTTCTTAGGTTTCCGCGAGCTGCACTCATTGAAATAAAACTAGTTTTCGGATTTATCTCGCGTACCTTATATCAAACTAAAATTAGATTTTAAATAATCATAATCAATTCAAATCCGAAAACTAGTTTTATTTCAATACTATTAAGTAATTATATAGGTATGTTTTTGCCTCGCAAAAGCATTAGTAACGGACCTTCACTGATGGTAGAGTTCCAAGTGTAGGAGCTCGAGGGCGTAGGCACCACCGCATTACCTAACCTATCTGCCGCTAAATTACAGTGTTCGGCACTATCGTGTTCCGGTTAGATAGTAATGTATGGCCCCGTAATAACTATCATAGAGACATGACACCTTAGGTCTCAGGGGTGGCAACGCATCTACATTTTGACCTCTGGTTTTTATGTAGATGTCATAAGATAACATCAATATGAGCTGCATGCTTATTTGCCACCTGCCTCACATAAAAAAATAAACCTAGTACATAATAAATCATCTTGTAACCACCATTCAAACCTATCAAAGTTGGTTAAAGTATGTCATTGTTTACAACATCATGTTCACGACTTAGCAAATAAAATCACAACTCTATGTAGTTTCACTTCAATATAATTTACAGAGTCGTAATAAATTGTAATCAAACCACAAGTAAATCTCGCTGCAGAATAACTGCCGCTATAAAAGCAACGTAAAACAAATTATAGCTGTCCCCATAAAAATATACCCCACGTAACATTAATGTTTTGTCAACGGTACCTATTCTGAATAAAATAACTTAAAAAAAAAATGATTAATGCATAGTGGCAGTCTGCAGTTTTAGTAGGATGATGGTCCCGATTTCAAAGTCCCACCTTCAGTTCGGGAAGCGATGTTGAGTAAAAAAAGAATCGATATGTTCTTAGGTTTTCGCGAGCTACACTCATTGATATAAAACTATTTTTACGGATTTATCTCGCGTATATTAAACTAAAATGATTTTTAAAATCAACCCGACGTTTCCGTCGCTTTTCAGCTTCCGTGGTCACGGGCAGACTGAGGTGACATATTTGTCTGACAGAGTAAAAAAGTCAATATTTCCTAGACTAGGTATATTCTTCATTTCTTCTTTTATCACTTTAGCCATCTACTGCTGGACTAAAGAAAATTTCAGCAGTTTGAAAAAATATATGTAGCTACCTCCATCGATTTCGTAAACGCCTTGCGCAGCTTTCAGGATTAACGCAAAACTGACTTATGGCATCTTAAGGTCTCGCAGACTGGAGCGGCTGATATTTAAAATCAACCCTCCGTTTAGATTGCTTTAGCTTCCGTAACCTCTAGTAAACTGCTGTTACCTTAGCGCAATTAAATATATGCGAAATAAATTCGTAAAAATAGTTTTACTTCAATGAGTGTAGTTCGCAAAAGGTTAAGAACATAGCAAAACAAATTACAAATAATAATCTAGTCGTGTACCTACTTGCTGTTAGATGGTTACGAGAGTATAAATAGCGGGCTAGCAATCACAGAGGCGCATCAGTCTGTAAATGGATGTCATCCATCTTGAATGCAGGCAGCCAGTCAAAGCGGGATCTCGAAGGAAGGAGAAAGCATGGGACACTTAGGGATGGGACATTGTTAAAATATACGAGTACATCGACGTTTCAGTAAAAACATAGAAGTTTTATTAGATTATGCTTGAAATTACGTTCAATTTTTCTATTGTATTTCATGATAACAAGTATGCATATTCACGACAAGATAAACTTACGGAATAGGAGGCGTTGATAATATTAAAATTTATCCATTTAAGACTACTTTCCCAAATCAGAGTAGGTATTTAGATCATTGAAACGTTAGATGTTTCAAAGTTAGCTCAGAGTACGTAGATGATTTACAATACACACCGATTGTAAATATATACAACTTCAGATACATCAACGTATCGTTTGCATCCCTAGGGACAGCAGATAAGATTTATAGATAGACACACCCATATCCTTTACAACAGATCGCAATGGCACTATATCCATTTCCTTATATTATCCTGTCACAGAACAACATCGTGTCATCATTATTTTACGGTACAGAGGAAAACCATTAATCGATAGCGAAAAGTTGAATTATTCATATATTTTCCGCTACGCCGGCAAATTAAACATAATGTAGACCAGAGGTTCCCAAACTATTTTTTCTTGTAGACCCCTCCCTTTTTAAGGCAGAGGGCATAAACTTTGTTTATCTTTTTATGTAACTTATCAAAGGAGGTATTTGAGTCTGATGAGGCAGAAGAGTTCAACGTGAATACAATACACTGGTTACTTGAAGCACCTGATGATTCAAGTGACCTTTTACAAAATTCTCCCACTCATTTGAATTCTACCCCTAACAGTTGTTCGGAGTCAGATACATCTACAATAGCACTATGTTCACAATTGTAAATGCTGTAAATGTAAATGCTGCACCTGAAGAACTGCGGTTTGTAAACGTAGGTGACCATATGCCAGCAGAGTTGGAGACTTACCGACGCTGTAAATTGTGCAGCACAAAGGTCAAAGATAAGCGTAGCAAAATAAAATGCAGCAAGTGTAACGTCCCTCTTTGCATCACGCCTTGTTTTGCACAATTTCATAGAAAATAAGGTCTCAAATTCAGCTTGATGGGCAGTGAGAATATTTTTATCACCTATTTTTCCAAAACTTCCGAAATAATTAGTTTTTCTTTTAAGTTTATTTTTTTCATATTAATAAAAACATGCCAAAAATATAAGCGCAAGTTATTTTATTACTCTGAATCCTTCTGCCTTATAAAGGGTTACATTTTTTTCTGGTTTCCGTGGATCCCTTCCTTGGACCCCTTCCTAGCTACATTTATATCACATCCCCATATTTCCAACGCCTACGTAGACCCCCATCGAGTCCCATGGACCCCAGGGGGTCTATATGGACCACTTTGGGAATCACTGATGTAGACGATGCAGGTCTATTTATGATATTGTATTGCTATATCTTGTTTACTAATGAATTCGATGCAATTTATTCAAATTCATGTTACTGCAGAATGATGTAGGTACGTGTAATATAAAACCTATTTAAGTAAGAACATTGTTACTTCACATTTAAATACGTGCATAAATTATTTAGATTATTTTATAGGTGCATCTAAAAGGGCAATTGCACGGGACTAAAAAACTAGTTGCACGACTAATCCTTCCGGGAATACAATACAAGAAGATTGTTTTAATATAAATTATACATAGGCTATTTAATGTATGTAACATCATGCTACCATACCACCTGTAAAAGCAGAGTTACGACTGGATAAGCTAAACCATGTCACTTTTCAAAAGGCAGAAACCATTGAGCACAGCCAGTAATAATAGTACTAAGCACCCACGCATTTTTTAGGTGTAGGCACAAGTCGTTAGCGGACAAGCCGTTTGCATAATATTATGTACGTCTTCAATGACTTCAATCAACAATTAGAAATTGATTACGTACAAGATAAAATGTTGTAAACTGTTTTTTATATCCTAGCATGATAATACGGTTGAATTGCATTGAAACAAAAACATGCAACGAATGTAGGTACTGTTTACGGACGTGATGTTGGATCTGCGCCAACTTGTGGCGTACGGAACGTTCAAAGAATGGAAATGCGAGTGAAAAATTGAGAACTCAAATCACAACGTGTGAATGTTTTGAGGCGCTCTACCGCCGAGATTTTATAAAATTTATATGGGATTTTTAAATGTAATAGTTGTGTCAAAGTTATGCTCGTTATGATAGTAACGAATATTTTTAATCCGTTTGATAGATATTATTTAGATGAGACCGGACCGTTAGATAAAGCAAATGTTATAACATGAATGACACGACATAGTATCCTATCAAAATAAAGATAGCAAACAATGCGGCTTCCATAATCATAATTATGAAGAAGATATGACACGACATATGAAGATAAATATGTAAATAACACAGATAGGAATTCGTGAGGAATTAGCATCACGAATCACGACACTTATTACAATTAATCTCGAAATAAGAAAAGTTTAGTTCAAAAATGTGACACGCGAAAATACTTTATTTCTGAACTCAACATCAATTCATCGTATTGAAAGCCCATTTCACCAATCAAAGATGATTGGTGAAATGGGCAAATACATTTTCAGTGACACAATATGTTGCAGTCGACCAACACTCTGAAATCTTGCATTTCCAACTGACTTGAGCAAATCCGTTTCAATAGCCTATTCGATCCAGTATTAAAGCTGTGTAGAGGAACAGTGGCTGCACCTGAATGCTTAGGATCCTCCTCTATTAAGGCACGAGACCGGAAATCCCGGAGGCGCTTTGTGACTTGTTACGTTGCCTGCGTCAGACAGCCTTTATTGCGTCATAGATTATACACAACTATTTAATATTATTGCTCAGGTTTTAACATTTATCCACACATTCACCTAGTACAGTTTTGTATATTTATCAATATGTAATACCACACGTATGTGACTGGACCCATTGGAACAAACGTATAATCAATGTTTTGATCTACGATAAAACCCCAACTTCAATCAAAAATATTTTATGTGGCGTCCTTAATTTTTAATAATAAGAATAAAACATTAATTTCAGACATAATGCACTTAGCTAAGGAATTCATTGCACAGTGCACAGTAACATTTCCGCGAAGAATTAATCGAAATTCACAGTAAAACCACTGGTAATTGCCGGAGCAAGGTAAAATTATAGAAGCTGTAACGAATATCTAACTTGGCTATGTTTCCAGGGAATATTTATATTGCTATGCATAAGTTAGCAAGGAAAATTGCGGTTGGGGTGCGTAATAGCTGACTGCGGTACGCCGGTTTTAATTCAAAACATCCTTTTGGCGAATTACTGAATCGTTTACGTTATATTATGTTATTATTAAGCTTGTGTTGTGACATGCATATTGATTTTCTGACGTAAAAGAAGACTGAGGTGTTTTGTTTTACAGCACAGCACAACCTCCTGTATGCCGCAAAGGTAAATCAACAAAAAAAGAACAGTGGAACTCAATTGATGTGGGCCTCATCGAGGAAGACTTTTTGTTCAGCAGTGAACGACTTTCGGCTAAAGTGATAATGACTAGCTATTTATTTATGTAGATTACTAACCTGCAGGTTGAGGCGGGGGTTCTGCGGTGGCGATCTGTCCGTTGCTTCTCACAGTAGCCGCTTTCTTCCTGCCGCCGGTCGTCGCTGGACTCTTGCTCACTTCACGCTCCACTCTCTGTAACAAAACTTTTTTTATTAATCCACGCAAAAAATAAGCTTAATACACCGCATCACCAATCTACTCGCCGCTAAATGGCAGTGCTCAGCGCTATCGTGTACCGCTCAGGTTTTAATTTACGCATAAATAGGGGTGGGCACAGCTGAGGCCTATATAGAGAATTCCTGGTTATTATGGAGATGTTAATAAGCTAAAAAAACGTAACGTAACTTCACGCCTGTAATTTCCCAAGGGGTAGGCAGAGTCAAATGCCCGCATTTGGGCACACATGTTAAGGCCCGCGACTCGCAGGTCACGGATTTGTTCCATGTCATCTCCTGATTTATATACATGTACACACACATGGACACATACATAAACATATATAGGTAACAAATTCAATCTATACAAATATACAAATAAACAATTTCTCTACTTCTTCATAGGTTTTGGACTTTAACCAACAAGAAATTTTCTTACTACAGTTTACATTATTAAGTGGAAATATTTGAAGAATTTTATTTATTTTATTATACAGCATAGGACCGAGATAATACTGAAATTTTGTGACAAAAAAGGTTTTATGTTTAATGGAAGCACATACATTATGTGAAGATCTTTTGCTTGCAATTTGTTGCTTATTAAATATAGTTCTTTTATGCTGTGATATAATCGTTTCTTTAACAAACATTTTACGAATAGATAAAACATCGCAATCTAAATAGAGATCCGTGGTGGGATACCTAAACGGTTTGAATTTTATTACTTTTAAAAGTGCTCTTTGTGCACGTTCTAGTTTTATTAAGTCAGTTATTCGTGCTCCACCCCAAGAAGTTATGCAGTATGTTAAAATTGATTGAGCTAATGCAAAGTAAATTGATTTTAAAAGCGGATAGTCTGCAACTAGTCTTAGTTTTTTAAATATATAGATAAGCTTTCTAGTTCTAATTGCTAGCTGGTTAATGTGTGGGCACAATGATAGTCTAGTAAAACGCCTAGATATTTAATATACATATAGTTTGATATAATACATAGTTCTGTCAATAACAAGGTCATGAAATAATCCTATTGCCCACAAAATAAGATAAAACTTTCTATTACAAATGATACAAAGCAATTACAATATTCATTCTTCATATGAAACAGAAATTAATAATAACAAACAGAAATGTGAATTTAATGTTCTCAATTTCCTCCTCGTGTATCCCAGTTCGTTTACTTTGTTATCCTGAAGCAAAATTCGCTCCAAACAGAGACGAAATTCCATAAAATGTTAACCTCACAAACAACGTAACTACCTACAGTGAACGGGAAAATAACAGAGGAAGTGGATATCTCTAAATAGAACAATATTATTATTACTACCCGTTCACTTAGTTATGTTTGCTTCGAAAACAATGACAACAACAATGATATTAGTATCTACATCCAAGTATAATATTAAATATTGATAAACAAACTCAAACTCATTCTTGATTAACAGAGCGTTGAAGACGCGCATTAAAAAGTAATTTGGGCCAACGTCAAATCTTAAGTACCTCCAGTTTCCAATAGAATAAACAAATAACTGACGCCCGCAGAACTAAGGGAATTTGTCGAATACCGTCTGAATGATATTAGACTGAAATTTATTGGAACGTGAGCGTTCAAAGTAATGACATCAGAAAGTACTCTTTAAAACGAAATCATTGAATCGTGAAGTCGTAATCCACTTATTTCAGCTGACGGTGTATCCCGGGCCGGCGTTACGTCGAGTCATGAGTCATGGCTGCCGGAGTCCGGAGCTGAGTCATGCGACGGACCCGGCTAGAACACGCCGTGTCGATTTAGCTCCTCGCCTCCTAACGGCTCCTATACTCGATAAACATACTAAACAGTCAATTCACTTTGAATGCGCAGTAAAGAATGACGCATAATGCAAGCATATAATGTTAGAAAAATAAGCAGTATGTGGTCAAAGTTCTGAAGACATCTAGTTCTTGCATATAGGACTGGGAACTTTTGTCATGTGTAAACCAGATTTTGCTGACAATCAAGATTGGAATGCTTCGTATTGTTTTACTAATGTTGATTGCTTTCCGATATCGATAACGCTGGGAATAAGATTTAATTTCATTGGTCCAAAGTTCCTGACACGGAAAGCAAATCATTCTAGTCCTTAATTTATCTTGTAGATACCAATGCCATCATTACATAGATAACGTTATAGAACTGCTGATAATTTATCATCTTTTTATCTTCAATTTATCAAATTGTTTGCATGAATGCAGCAATCATTCTGAGAGCCATTTCCGATTCACAAATTAGAAATGGATTTATACAAAGCTTTAGATAGCCAAAAGTTCGAAGATAAATAAAGAAGTGATTAATGAAATTCGAAAGGTTTTATTGTCAAGGAGTAGGTTTATATTACCTTTATATTTCTTTGATGATTATAATTATTTGCCAACACTATTATGTTAGACATTGACGATATCAACGCGAAAAAATAATGTTCTCTTTTAAATAATTGAATGTTTTTATGATATAATACTACAACAACATGCAAACATATATATATATGTTTGTTAAATCACTTTTCCATACAGGTAAATGTATTTCTCCTCTATACACGCAGTGATCATAAAACGAGTAAGTACAAAGTTTTCTCCTTGCCTATCAGTATAATAGTTTCTGACAACTTACGAAACCACACGTCAAAATGTTTTGATCATTATCATTTGACGTCCTATAATCTTTTGATACCCTCTAAACACATAAGAACAGCTGACCATGTTGTCATAGCAAAAAAACATGAAAGAAAGTAGGGTGGGTGCATCGACACACGAAATTAAGCAGTCGTGAAAAATGTGGCAGTGAGGATGGGGGGCGGGGGGTTAGCACCCCGTTTTGGGGGCGGTGGGGAGATTGGGGTGAGATGGGTACCGTCGGTTGCGCCTGAACTGTTTATGTGCACAAGCGAACATTATGCTTTGACAGCGCGCTGCGTCATCGGGAAATTGACAAACAACCGTTTTATGTGGATCAACGAAGTATTAGGATATTCACGCTTCCCAGTTAAGTTAGGTAAAGTTTAATAAGACCATCAACAATATTGCAGAACTCCATCAACCCTTCCACTGAAAAACGTACAGAATGTTTACGAAGTTACTTTTTTAAGTAACGCAGTTGAAGTCACCTTGAAGCAACATTTTATGGATTTTTCACGTCTTCTGCCAATTCTGGTAACAGTTTTGATATTCAATATGTTAATAATAGGTAATGGAATATCAAAATAGCGTAATAGTCTAGTATGACCGAGTAATTTTTCGGTAACATTACAAAATTTCAGAGAAAAAAAACTTGGAAGTGGTTTTAATACAAAAGCAACGAAATCCTTAAAGTGAGGGAAACAACTAGTTGAATAAGTTTGTTTAGCTTTAACATGAAACTTTCATAACGTTAATTATACGAGTAGCTTAGTTCGTACACGTGCACAAGCGAAAGCTGTCATTTGTTAGATATTGACTTTGACTTCGTTTGTCGTGTTGGTTCATATCAAACAAAATAATGGATTGTAAAATTAGCTTATTGTCTTACTATATTAGCATATTGCCTACTCAATTTCACTGCAACATATTATAATGTTTGCTTATTATTAACTAGCTGTAACCTGCTGGATTCACCTGCGTTTTCATCAACATCGCCGACCAATTCGCATTGGCTTTTACATTCATGAAAATTGGTGCAATCCTAACTGTTGTAAATGACGGATACGATTCTTCTACTAAAGATCTCAGGCTTCGTGTATCAATTGCGACCTCTGGTATTTTTATGTAGACACACCTTACACATAAGCCGCAGTACCTATTCACTTACCATAAATGTGAACTGTTTACTTGTTTGGCAATTTTATAACTTAAAAAAGTAATTGTAACCGGCGAGTCGTGGTTGTTTGCATGTATGCTTGAATGCATGCATTTACGTCTGCCCACGCCTTCGGGGATTACAGGCGTGAAGTTAAGTTTTTTTTTTTCAAAAGTAATCTAATACTGCAATTTATTACACTCATCCATTCGCCTTTCGGATTATACGAAACGTTATAGCATATGCTTCAATTTACCATGTGCAGGATGATTAAACACTTTGATCTTGGCAGCTACTTCACTTAGATATCTATTGATCCCGTGAATGGGCGATGAAATTCAGTGTCGTCCTTATTAGTGTCACATATGGTCGAATCGAATTTCTACCAGCAAAAAAAATACTAATCTCGCCACTCCCGCTATCGATTCTTGGTGAATTACCTAAAATCGTTTGTAAATAAACAAATAGTATCGCAAAGTGAAAGTGAAGTGTGGCACAACAGAGAAAGTAGGCATGCTCATGACTGACCTACGCAATACGAAGACTGTGCCGCGGTCCCTTTCGGTGCTCTAATTTTTTATATAACGATACCTATTTGGTGACGAATACGCATGCAGATCATGTTAATGGTAAGATAATACTATAGCCTATACACATCTAAACAAAAATCGATGGTAAAAAGGCAGGGGTCCAAGTTGTTTTTCTTTCCGAATGACCGTGTGAAAAAAATATGCTAATAACTCTACTGGTCTTTTCATACATGTTACATACCAGTGATCTTTATTAATGTTTTGTTTGACGCCGACTCAAAACTAGTAAGTTACATCAGTACAGCTTTAATTTATTTTTATCTCTTCAGTGTCTCTTTTCGACAGTCAAATTTATTGTTAAAAGCCAGAGTTATTTTCACCAAATGCCCATTTTTATGTAGGCCCCGGTTTAATAGATTGAAGAGCTGTCAAACCGTCATATACTCGTATTACGTACTATCAGGGAGTTGGCCGTTTGATCATAGGGGATCTTATGCTTATAATGGTAATAAAAGCTATTGTCCCTAAAATTTTATACGAATGGTTATCTCCTAAAATATATAATATAGTTAGCGTATAATAGAAAGCATTGTAGATCTATTTGAATCTGCAAGAACAGTATGTTTTTAAATATCGTACCGGTTACATACCTCAATCTATTAAATAGTACAGTATTTTGCATTCTCAAGAACGACTATATCATCAAAATTCAAGTAAAATCTACAAGTTCTGAATATTAAACATGCTTAGCACATCTTCTTTGATGCCGTACTTAAAGTGCTTGTATATTTAATGAAGTACAGCTCAACATAAAGCTGATCTGTTTCACTTTGACTCAGTGGGCACTAACCCGAGAGGCGGGCGGAAGAGTTCGGCGGGCCTTTATTTCTTAAAACATGGGTTGTTTTGTGAGATATTAGACTAAACATACTGCCTCAATGGCGTGGTAATGAAAGCAAGTCACAGCTGCTACATGATGATCTCGGGTTCGATCCTCGACTAGGAGAGTAAGTATTATTAATATTTTTTAAATTCCGATGATTCTCTGTGCCACTAGTATAATTTAGTTCGGTAATGTGCCCAGTGACGGCTCCCCACCATTGGGGCTCAAAAACAACAACGCAACCGGCGCATCTCGATTTTTTGGGTTAAGCTTAGGTTGCATGAATACGTTTACCTCTGTCTACCCCATCAGAAATATAGGTGAAGCTACGTTTGCGTTATGAAAGGTAGAGGCAAGGAGGACTGTCTGATATGGAGGGGAAATTGAGATCGTGTCAGCGGTACACTAAAAAAGAGGTTTTAATACTTGCCACAATATCGCTGGCGTATGGAAAACTACGATACAAAATTAGCTGTTGTATCAAATTTAGCTGTTTTATAGTCAGTGAACTATGCTGATTTCAAAAATTAAAATCTTTTCGTGATACATTCGCGATTTCGTTTTACTTTTAACAATAAAAGGTGGTTATTTCTAGTTTATTTCTCTATCTTACTCTAAATGCATGTAGCGCATTCTTTACAATGTATTCTGGTATCCTGTGGTATCATAGCGCCACCTTTATTTTAGGTACGTGTTTTGGTGTACACATTTTCATACACAGAGACGGTCCTCCTTGCAAGAGGTAAGTAGTAATGAAGACCCTCCATAGTTTGCGTTCAACAAGAGAGTATTTTTAACACCGAATGCGGACAATAACCTATCCCACACATAGAGACACGTCAGCTGATATGAAGCCAGGTAGCGATGCGACGATTTATATCTAATAGCTTTTGACGACAAGATCCCGTAATTGGAACCTGTTTCCTGTATATTTTAAGAACTATGTGTTGATTTTTTCAATCGAAGTCGATTTGTAATCGTAAAATAACGTAGCCACGTTATTAATTCAAAATGGGTTTAAATTCATCCATAAAAAATATACTTCACTGTTGGCAGAGAAATAATGTTTAACAAGACGCAAGATGCCAATTCATAATACCTATTACTGAAAAAAGAAAAAACCGGGACAGCGGGAAATATTTTTTACCTATTTCTTAAAATATATTAAAGGGGACAGAGCACGAGGACAACGGGCAGTAATTTTAAATATTTTATTAAAGTAAGTACCGCTGTCTCCGTCGGGCGGGGGACAACGGGGGACAACCTATTTATGCACAGTCAGGGAACTTTCCGACTATCCAAAATCAAACCAGTAACCTTTCATTAACAGTCCATAAGGTCCGTGTGATCTTATGGCGAGTTCCCTGATAGTACCTACTTAAATCATTCACGAACCATCGTTCAAATCAGTAGTATTTGTATACAGCAGATAAATCAAGATTTTATCAACCTACGATCGAAGATTAATTTAGAAATTGTTCAAACATTCTCTTTGAAATGTTTCATTTGACATTGGCTTTATACTATACTATTAATATAAAAAAGCGACAAGCCAGTGGTCCGCATCAAATTACAATTGGGCACAGTTCCATCGCGATAATGGTTGCAGTACAAATGGTTCGAGCGCCGACATTACCTGCCCTGATATGCAATTGTTAAAACGATTATTTCCATGGTGACAATAACGGTCGAGTTTTGAACTCGAGAAGACAGAAAATCGTAAGGCACAATATACATCGTCTTTGTATTGTTTACGTTTACGTACCTACTTACCGACATTGCAGCAGCTTTGATTTACACCGAAGAAATGTAGTCTCGGCACTTAGCATTCACCAGATACGTTTCATAATTAACAAATAGTTTCAAGCTTAGTAGGTAGTTATCACTCGAATGACAAAATATTATATCAGAAACGTTTCAGCTATCTCTTCACTAGTATCGAGAAAAAAAAATGTGGATTAATAAAAATACAATTGATCTTAGCGTTACTGGCAAGAATACGGGTTAAAAAAACACTTTCAACCGGATACCAAATGCTGGCTAGCTTTTCTGACAACGACTGATTGAACTAATCATAAAATAAATAAAATATTATATATTTTATGATTAGCTCAATCAGTACTAAAAAGTATTAAATAATATATTTATTTAATACTTTTTAGTTTATTGCTGCATTGTCAATTAGATTAATCTTCACATCTGTTAAATTTGTAAAATCTAACTCTTTTAGCTTCGTGACAATTAGATACCTAATTTAAATTGTTAAGGTGTGTCGATACAAAATTATTACACGACTATACCAAAACAATGAAAAAATTTTATCCACAAAGGAGTAAATATGCTGTGTTGTGTCGTCGATGAGTCACTTGTTGTCATCTTGTTGTCATGCGCATTAGGACTATCTAAGACGTCAGTGGATTCAACGCACTGTATGACAACTCGCCGTCTATTCTTATTCCTTTCTCTGAAGAATCTTCTCATTTGTCTGAGGTGAAAGTAAGTAAAAAAGTGCTCATAAAATAAAAACTAGTGGGCCTACCTGAATGAAATTTTTATGGGACCAATTCGAAATTATTCCGCATCAAACAAAAAAAGAATTAGGTACGTCAATCGGTACAGATATCTCGGTGAAATTCGCGTACATACATAATATAATATTGGCCGGCCGAATTGAGAACCTTCTCGTTCTTTAAACTCGGTTAAAAATAAGGTCATTATTATAAGGTCATTGTCGGGTATTTTCAATTGCGACTATTTGTGACCTTGGTAAGTATTGCATAAAATTTGTAAATTTAATGCGGATCGATTTTATTTTCATACTATTCTGCTCAAACTGTTTCATGTCTATAACATTATATCGATAGTTAAAATTCTAGTTGTCCGTTTATCGCAGCTCAATTATCACTATTGTATACACCACATTTACGTACAATCAGTATAAAGTAAAACGAATCCATACATAAACCAGCTCGATAGCGAGCGCAGTTTCGTAGATACGAGGCAAATAAATTAAACAGTGGACGCACAGACCGCATATTATCGTAGGAGTATCGGATCCTTTGTGGTAGGTCCTTTGATATGCACAATAAACAAGGCGGCTATTGTGGCCGCGGTGTAGTGAACTGCGACGTGCAGGTATCGCCAACCTGCGGTGCCGTGTTGCCGGCACTAGGGTTGCCAATATTTCTTCACCAAATTAAGGTTCTATTCAAAATAAGTAGTACATAAAATAAAGTACCTCTACACTTTATGAAAATATAGAAAGTAATTTATAGAATAAACGATAATTGCACGAAAATATGTTTTTATAACCGCTTTTTTTCTGAATACCGTAATTACGAGAGTAGGAAGCAGGTATTAAATTATTATTTATAAAATTAAGCATTTGAGTTCTTCAATATTTGCGTGCTATTCTTCAACAATATGTACTTAGAATGCAGGGCCGAAATATAGTACAATACTTCATACAAAGTACATGGTACAGTTGGCAACCCTAGTCGCGGTACCCAACTTCATCCATTAACGTAACTCAACACAAACACAATTTGTTTGTTGTTCCACTGTCGAGCCGATATCGTACATTTCTCGACTAGGAGCTATTTTATACAGCAACGAATTCATCTTGAAGCAAAATATTTGTAAACAATTCCAAAAATTACGTTATCGTATTTTTCATGCTTCATGCATTTTCGTAAACGTCTGTGTTCATTTTCGTAATGCTCAAAATTGAATAAAGTATAAATCAGTCAGTCAGATCAGTTATTCACATATTTTTTTTTCTTAATTTGATACGCGTAAGGCAACACATACTTTATGCATCGGCATGTATCAGTTTTATTGCTTTCAGACACTCGATTTAGACTTTACACTCTGGATTCGAATACCAAACGATTTATAGTGCAGCCCCTATCTGTGAGCCGATGTAGCATCGATACGATCGGTAAATCGCACATTTTCATCAAATAGATCGAAAGCAGAAAACTTCCGCAACATTGCAATGACGCAAATCGCTGCCGATATTCTAAAAGTATAATTTATGATATTATCTTTTTTTTATGTAATAAAAGTGGCAAACAAGCATGCAGACATCACTTAACATCAATGTGAACATTGATGTTAAGTGATGTCTGCAGCCTATAGACACACACACAATGACCAGAGGTCAAAATGCAGATGCGTTACCACTCCTGAGACCTAAGGTGTTATGCCTCTGTGCCGGAAATTACAGAGCCGTACATTACCACCTGACCGGAACACGATAGTACTGAACACTACCATTTAGCGGCAAATATATTAGGTAATGCGGTGGTGCCTACGCCCGCGAGCTCCGTCACTGGAACTCTACCACCAGTAATCTAGAATTAAAGCCGCGCTTTAGTACGACACACAATACTTGAGTTACCTATCCCTTTACATTTTAGTAGCAAAATAAAATATTCACCAAATATCGAACGTGTTGGTTAAGGATTAAAAGAACGTCGCTTATTAATTGAACGTATTAAAGTTTTAACATTAATAATTCCGACTAACAACTGAGTTTTAATATATTTTGTCAAAAATTAAAAATGTAGAGACGACAATGAAAATTAAAATTATACCCTGCTTTTTGCTTTTCAACACTTTGCATAACACTAATTCATAGCTGCTCTTAACTACTACCAATTAAACGACCATTTCGCAGTAATGTATTTTGCCTACAATATGTATATAATTTATAGACGAAATTGAGAAAAAAAAAACATTAAATCTCACACGATTAAATAATAAGCCTTAGTTCAAGTTAATCGACATGAAAATACATAAAAGAAAATAATCTGAGATTTCAATTTATTTTTCCATTTAAAATCATAAGCAATAAGAAGGTAGCGATCGCAAAATTACTTGATTACCTGCGTAAAGCCTAGCGTACGTTCGGATAGAGTCGTGAAGGGTGAGGAGGGTAATTTCCCGGAAGGGACCGGCCACGAGCAAGCCTTTGAACTCCCACCACCCGACGAAGCGATTTCGTTATTAGACTCACTTTCGAAATGAGAACCTTCGAGAAATTATAATTTTTAAACATAGAAGCTACTTATTTAAATCTAGATAGGTACGTCTATTTTCTGTGGATTAGTTTAAAGCTTTTCTTAATGAGTTCATGACCAGATTTAGGTATACTATAGATATACTATAGATCTATCGAGTGTGCATAATTAACAATGAAAAAAAGGCCAAGGAATTATCGCTTATCAGTTTTTTTTATCATCATAACTGCTATCTCAAATCTACGAACTATTATAAGCAATGAAGAATACAAATTTCTCGTATCATATTATTCATAAAAAATAGTAATATGTTACCTTACGAAACACCTAACAACTTTGTATATTTAAGTAGGTGGATACTTAAATATACAAAGATAAATGAAAGAGGTAACATTATTACGGGCAACATTTGCTTAGGACACATTATTTTCAGCGCGCCAACAGGTCCATTTAATAAGAAAACAAGTCTTAATAAAACATAAAGTATAAAGAATACAGAATTATAACGAAAGAACACAGGATTATGTCGACATGAACATCAGCATCGCGTATAAAATTAAACACAATTACGTTGGCCCTCCCAATCATAACCGGGCGAGTCCATATACTAATTCCCGATTGTCCTTTATGGGAGCGAACACGTTTAATCGTAATTCGACCGATATTATACATTTGTAGCATACTCGATGGCGGGTGAACGGCCCATTGGTACACCGGGGTGATTTATTTTTGTTTACCTCCTGGGTTGACGGCCGCTCCCTTTAGGGCCATCAGGAAAACGAAACTAGACCACTTTAACTATAACTTAACAAAAGGGAAATCCTCCTGAAGTATTTTCTTCAATTTTATTTAAGTGACTTTAAATGGGATGAAGAAATCATAACGGAATAAATCTAAATTAAAAGTACGAAATACAATGTCATAGCCCTACCGTAAACAGTCGTCGTAAAGTTAGATAGCCCTACTGTATCGTAAACAAACAAATCTAAGCTTAAATTAATGTTAACGAAAATGTAGTAAAAAAAGCAGTGGATATAAACATTTCTTCAACGTTTAATAAAAGGTTAAGTTAATGAATAAACTTGTTACCCACAACATGCCGAGCGAAGAAATTAACAAAATTACATAATGCAGGCGCATTATCTCTCGCAACAATTATCACGATTACGACTGCACAATCCGCACATCTCGGCTGACCTTTGCTCGGCAGGTACTAAGCAGCCCACACTGCACAACACCTCTCTAATCCACTGCATAAAAATGCATATATTTCATCAACGACTCATGAAAAGAGACGGGATCGACGCGTTCATTTCACTAAGTATCCTTTTTATCTTCGCTGCAAATGCGTGGTTACCAAGAGTCACAATGTTATTCACTTCATTTTGTAATTACGCGACATACAATGATTACATGGTCATCCGGTCATACATAACGATGTAACGGGCCACATAACAAGTATTTTTAGACAGCAAATACAAATAATGCGTTGGTAAACCTTCCAACAACTAAAGATCTTTTAGCGAAGATATTTATGTGCGACTATCGAGAGCCAAGAAAGGAGAACGAAGAAAGGCATGTTATTCAAAACAGGAACAAAACAACCAAACGCAATTTATCAGAATCAAATCGGACAGTGTTGATTGCTCCCATTGACACGACATGACACGCCAATGGCGTTCAATTCCTTCGACCGAAGACTGGTTACAACGACCTCGGGGATAACTTGCGTCGGTAAACATTATTCACGATATGTCCACAACACGAGTACAAAATGTACGTGCAAGACACAATGAGAATGTCCGAAAGACGCTAGATAAAATGTCTGTCTGGCAAGAATGGACTAATTTATTGAGAAAATTACTTTTTTGGGCCACTTTACCAAATTTTTATAAGTAGGTGCCTTGCAAGGGTGTTCAAAATTTTGCAATGTAGGTATCTCTGAAGCAAACGAGGATTCGGCTCCTGATCAGAAATTATGTACCTCGGTTGGCATAATTTCGATAGTCACTTTCATCCACCACATCCATACATTACGTCACGCGTTAAGGGGGAGAGAGCGGTCCACGACAAGACACGACACGACGTGTGACAAGGGGTCGGGGAGGGATTAAAGTTTCGTGACATCACATTTCAAATTATAATATAGGTATCTAAGTAGGTAAACTACATATATACCTATAGCGGCCCGCCCCGGCTTCGCCCGCGCTGCTCTGCTCCTATTAGTCATAGCGTAATGTAAGCTATCCTATCTCTCAAGTCGGATCGAACTGCACATGGTGTGCGAATTTTATTATAATCGGTTAAGTGGTTTAGGAGTCCATTGAGGACAAACATTGTGACACGAGATTATATATATTAAGATTCATGAATTATTTTAAAATATTTCCAATTCAATTTACATAAACATGACGTGTTTAAATTGTTTAGGTTACACCCACTCTACTAATTTCACCAGCCGACTGCCTAGAGTCCTTTGATAAAGGGATATATTTAAATGATTCACTTATGTACAATTTGCAAAATATGTGACATATGTGGGGAAGGTCGCCCAAATGGGACCAGCTGTGAAAAAAGGGGTCAAAATTTCATGAAATTCGTGTGACTTTCGGCCCCCGACGGGATAAAACAGCAATTTGCAAAGTGGCTTTTATATAAATCGATGGCCACTGAGTTACAGAATAGGTACGCTTGCTGAACGGTCAGACTGATGTCGTCTCCGCCTAGCAAACCGGTGTTCCTAGTTGTGATCGGTTAAAACTAAGTATTCGGAATCGAAACTATCAATCATTTATAATTATTTCGATCCATTCTTAGCTCACTCCGACACAAAACCTTGACATTAATTTGGCTTTGATTTATCACTGTATTTAATAACCTTATGTTGTTCCCAACAATGTTAAGCATTTATTGATGATAGGAACTGCAGAGAAGGAACATTGTTCGCAACGGTACAAAACAATGTGTTTTAACGTATCTCAATTTATAAATCTTGTCTGCTCTGCTCCCATGTCGCCGACGATACTTCTATCAAGATTAAAGCGTTTTATAGTATCCAATTTTATTTAATACTGTACGACCAAATCATGGTGTCGTTTATCTATGTAAATGAATACACCCACTCGTGGTATTCAATACACGATGCCCATAAAGGAGAATAATTCATTTAACGATAGCTCTAGCTCTCGTGGCTGGCTTCAGGCAACCTTAATAGTCCCTTTGGATAGTAAAAGTAAAACGAATATCAGAAGCTCACAAAGAAAGACGTAATTCTTGGACCCGTACCAAATCTTTCTTATTAATGTCTTTTGCTTCGCTTTAGTTGAACGAAATTGGGTGATTAATCTAGTGGAATCGACTGAAAAGTGGGACGAAATAACAAAAAAAAAAACTAATTACCAATTTTAGAAAGCAAACGAACATTTAGGCGCTATTCAGTAATATAGTTTGGGGGTTTTAAAATAAAGAACAAGGTGTACCCTTTGTGATAACAGGATAAAAGCTCATTCAGCCGTAGACGTTTATTATCAAAACACGTGAACATTACGGTGATGCATGTCGATTATCTCAATTGCATCGCGATTATCATAAATCGGAACGCAGCGTGACCAGCTCAGAGCTCCATTGCGTCCCTCGCAACATAAACTTTGACGAATTAAAACAAAAATTATCACCAGATCAGACATGGAAACGAAAAACTATTCTATGAATCTTATCTATGAATCTTATTCTATAATCTATTCTACTACTCTTATTGAAATCGTCATGATAGTTCGCTGCATAGATTTACCATGTATCACAACTTTTACAGACTAATCCTAGAGACAAAAATAGTTTGATTCAAAAATTCTTCTTCAAAAAAACATTGCGGTGTTAAATGTACAATATGTACATACCTACAGTTGAAACACATAAGAAACCAACCTTATTACCTCAAAACAGTTTACATTGCTTTTGGCAACGTGTCTTCTAGCCAAAGCAATTAATTCTAATGTAAACGTAGTTTAGTTTGTACCTAACAAAGCGTCGTTATCATTCATTTGCGACTTTGCGAGAGAATTTCACTAAACGTCGCTGTAGGCCTTGGGGTCCGAACTGGCGGTGTTGTCAGGTGGGCCTTATTCACGGAGCTGGAATATGCGCCGGTGGGTGGGCGTGGGATGCAGCATCGGCCAAACACGCCTGTTGTTGCGTCTAGCGAGCCATTTAACTCCATATTTGGAGCGTGGTTACCTTTCACGGAAATATTTTTACAGCGCTTACCTAACACGACGAAACATTCATGTCGATTCACTTAGTCACCGAAATACACGTTCAATGAACGCCATACGCGTGTCAATTTCAAAAGAACTCATGATACCTATTAATTCTCTGTATGTTAAGAAAATAACGCAACACAAAAGATTCCAATCAAGAAGTAAATGTTTATAAATAGCGTCCTGGCGACCGCGGCCGCTTTATAATGCCGAACAAAGGAACAATAACGAGTAACAAAGAAGTTAGAAAAGAACAAAAGCAAACATCGAAGCGAGTCAAACGAGCCGTTTCCTTCCAAGGCGATGTAATAACAATAACAATATGGCCGACTTTGTGCGTGCGTGCGTCGACTAATGATGCGCGCAACTAATCTAATTCCGGACTCTTGCGGATATACATTTTCATAATCCGAAGTACCTATCATAAACAGTCAGCCTGAATTAACGGTCTAGTAAACTGCATCTGAAGATAAGAGACGGGTGATACGAGAATGGCACAGGTGTGAGAGGGATAGTGCTCCTGTCGGGGTGTGGCTATCAGTGGCCGCTTCGTATGCACCGCATGCACGTACATAGTTGCACGCGAGTGCATAACTTGCGGATATACATATGTATCAGTCGGTCGTGCTCATGCCTTTATATGCTAATTTACTCTGGGAAACATCGACCACTTTCCGGATTATGTTTAACGTACTTAACATAATCTCTAAAGATGAGTCTCAATTAGATAATTTGCGTACAATGTATAAGGTGCACGATGACGTGGCGTGACCAAGAAGTTACATTGTAAAACCACAACATTGTTCACGTAATAAGAATGTACGACCATAAATAGCAGCGCGTACATTGTAATAGTAAGAAGATGCGATACCAACCACTACAAGTGCTGCAGGTGCAGTGTAACTCAAATGTCAATGACCAATACTAGCCGGTGTTCAATAACAATGAATCATATGGGATAGGTACCGCTGTTGCGACGTCCGCGTCCGCCTCGGCCCACGGTCCACAGGCACAAATCACCAAAATCACTTCACGACGTCACTTGGAACATTCGAATTTCGACATGTGTGACGTGTCGGTTCGGTGAAAGGTAAGAATGCGTACGTAAACCGTTCAGAGTGAGGAGTAACCGAGCGTTACGTAGTGATGGTGTGGTGCCGGCGCGGGAGAATGGCGCAAACTGGAGCCGGGAGGGAGGGGCTCCCCCGCGGCGCCCCGGCCCGCGCCGCGCACACCGCCACTACCACGACGCAGCCCGGCCACCAGACGCAGACTTGCATATTTAATTAGACTTCACACTCGCCGACGCATACGTTGCACCTTCCGCGGGAACAAGGTCATCGTTTTTATCGCGCCGATTGATACACTGTTATCGCTCTCGCGCTATCAAATGTTGACAGTTATGAGATGATAAGCCGATAGCTTGGCACTAACGGATGTATTTGTTTGGAATTTCATTAAGAACTTATCATTTTGATATATTGCAAGAACGTACAAAGTACGAAATGTCTGGCAACAGAAAATAAAACATCAGATAAATATTGCCCCTCAATTTCGCTGGGAATTGCGAACACCCAGTGTTGACGTGACAATTTCACAATATGTCCGTCAAACACACAAAACTAGCTGTCAACCAGGTCAGAGAGAATATTAACCTTCAAACAAAACAAGCACAAAGTAGTGAGTGGAACGTTAAAACAGAGGCTTTGGGGGTGGTTTTGAATAGCGCGGGGTTGGGTAGAGGGGGTCACGCGGGTGCCAGACGAATCCCGGCATCCCGCACGACGCGATCGATATCCGTATCCGCTGCACGGGAACTCGCATTAACTAACTCGCCCGATAGAGGTTGAAAGTCGGCCGATGTTGCAAACTTTGCCGATTACACTTCAACAGATACTCTCTCACTCCGTATTGTAAATTGACAACGGGACAACATTAACATCGTCCGGGATTTGAAGCGATGCACGTGCCTACGTACTTGACAACTTCGTATTATATTCATAAAATTATGTTCGACGCGAAGAAAATGCTTGCGTAGTGAAACGTATAAAAGTAATAATCGATGTTGAATTCCACAAGTTCAATTAAGCTGTCAAATTCAAGTGAATAAAGCTTTATTGATAAATCTTGTTTACTGGAAATATTCGTATATGGCGCACGGAATTTTCCAATATTATGAAAGATGAAGGTTAATTAGAAAACTAAATTGAATTCCCCACTGATTATAATAGACGTCGAAGCGATATGAAGATTCTCCTGGTATTTTCATTAGAACCTGTCGGAATAACAACGTAAATCAGAATGCCATTTTTAAAATCGATATAATTATGACGTTAATTCTTATCAACGAATAATTTAATTCATGGTCAAATAGAAGAGTATGCATCTGCGTAACGCATTTCACTAAAATAACTAGGTACCTATGTGTTGTGTAGATAGCTTTGCACAATTTGAATATGACATACAAACAAATAAGTATCCATTATAACCTAATTAGTCCCTCAGGCTGCCAGAAAAATATGAGAGTTGATTTCTTATTGTTCTTGGACTATAAAACTATAAAGGATCCATCTGCTGCTTCGGAGAGCTTAGCTGTAGGTATGCTGTATGAACCATTTCAATTTGTGTACATCGACTCGCATTTCCACTTGTGTGCCTCTATAAAAACAATTTAAGCTTACTAGTTAAATAGTTGTAAACATTTATACAAATATATTATATTTATATAAATCGCACGTAATTCGATCATTACGATCGTAATTTATTGTTATACGATTTAATTATGAAACGAGTAGGTAGTATGTAAGTATTAAAGTTGTTAGAACTATAGATATATTTTGTATGTATGAATGAATGCATTTATCTCGGCCTACCTCTTCGGGGATTACAAGCGTGAAGTTACGTTTTTAGAACTATAGAACTTCCCTATAATACAAAACTGTGCTAACGGTACAAAATGTAAATATGATCCATTAATCATCATTACCCACACCGACAATGAACTCAGGGGTGAGCAAAAAACACTCGTTCGCTTCCAATCTAGTCCGCAGACATAGCATTTATAATAAATCTTTAGATCAATTATGATTACTGCGAACAAGTTCTCTTGAATTTTGTTTGATTGATGTAAGTGACAGTAAGAGTCAATTGAGCGTCAACAATCGGAGTTGTACATAATGTCAATATAATGAGTTCCCACGGAAAGAATGAAGATGGCAATGGATGTTCACGTTTAGTAAAATAAAATAATAGAAACTCAAGAAATGAACCATTAAGATAAAATAATTTTATTCGTGAAATATCTTCAGAAAGCTAAATAAAACGCTTACACGTGAACATTATACATAAGTAATAAATAATTAACCTTACCCAATTCGTATATATTCGAAATCGATCAAGTAAATTCAAAATGTATAAGGAATGTGGTGACTTGGTGACAATACGTATAAATGTATGCAAATTGAATGATTTCGATCGTACAACACCTGAAGACATGTATGAATGTAAAGCATCAAGAATTCTAAGTATCTTCAACAAAACAACATGCACGGAGACGAGTCAGCTGTTACGTGAAGATTTACAACCAATCCTCGCGATGACTCACTGTATTGTATGTAGATCGAATATCACAACATGTTTACTACCACTGTCTGTAGGATATAGCTTATACTAAGCATTGCGTCTCAACTGTCATGAATCATTTTTACCTTTTTTGCTGGTGGTAGAGCTCTAGTCACGGAGCTCGCCGGCATAGGCACCAACGCATTACCTAATGTACTTACCGCTAAATGAACGGCGCTATCGTGTTGCAGTGGTAATGTGAAACACTGCAATTCCTGGCACAGAGGTCAGTAGGTACCTATAACAACTTAGAACACAGGAGCGGCAAGTAGCAACGTTGTTTATTGGCTACAGTATTCACTTACCAACGACGTGAACCGTATGCTTGTTTGCCACTTCATGACACAACTGATGGTAAAGTTCCAGTGACGGGTGTAGGCAGCACTGCATTACCTAATATACTTGCCGCTAAATGGTAGTGTTCAGCACTATCGTGTTCCGGTCAGGTGGTAACGTACGGCCCAGTAATATCCGACACAGAGGCATAACATCTTAGGCCTCAGGGGTGGTAACGCATCTGCATTTTGACCTTGGTCTTTGTGTGGGTGTCTATAGGCTGCAGTCATCACTTAACATCAATGTGAACTGCATGCTTGTTTGCCACTTCCATCATATAAACAAAAAACAAAAATCTTACGTCTTTGTCTCACAATCTATCCATCGGAATTGCTTTAACAATATACCTATTAAAGTAATTCTGACAACAATACTGAGATTAAAGCTATTACTCTCATATAGGCTACACGAAAGGACAAGACATACGAAGAACTTAAATGAGGACAAAAGCAATTCAGGCGGCCGAGCGCTTGTAGGTAATTTAAACATTTGATTTTGAGAGAATTTTATTAATTCATCACTTATTAAAATTTTAATTGTGCAATATAATCTTCGGCGTAATGTGATATAAATACATGTAAAGCATAATTATGCATTAAACGATATAATATATTAAGAATTGGCCGCAAAGTGGAGAGTTACTGTTGGCGGGAATCCAAGTGAAATGGTTTCTCGGAAACGTTATTGCAAATGCAAAGCGAGATGACTTCCTTTGCCTCTAACTCCACTTGGTTAATCTACGACTGGGATAATTTATTTAACATTACACAAGTACTGCTAACTAAATATCTGAGAATCTAATGCATATAGGTATTTACTTATTATTTATTTATCCTTTATAGTATATGTATATGTGTGTTTATGTATATTATATAATGTAGATTCTTTCTGTATAATGTCCAATTTTACATTAAACTAGCCTGTTTCCCGCGACTTCGTTAGCGTGATATTTTATTTTAACTTTTGGTTCAAACTACCTCCATGTTATAATTTCATCACAATCATCTCAGCCGTGATGGTTAGAGAGCCGATGTGGTTAGATCGTTAAGGATCTTGCTCTCTACACTCTCTGTATTTCGATACAAATAATTTTAGTACAGATTGAATAAAATCAACAAAGTACTTATTATAGCGTCACGGGTAGAGTAACGCATCCGTTCTAGGCGAGGTAGGTGAGGCCGATTAAAACAAACGAATGTATCGTATATGTCGGCGCAATGACGTCATAAGTTATCAAAACAAACTCTGATTTTAATTTGGATTATCAAAATCACGTTATAAAATGTAAAATTAGATTTAGTGTTAATTTCTTACTATAAGTTGTTAAATGGATAGCTAATTTGAATGAGGATTTAGGTACCTACCTACAATACTTCAAAAATATGTTTTATGGTTTCGTACAAGTAATGTTACCCGACAGCTTTTTACAATGTTGTCTACCTGTAAATTCTTATTATGATTAATGAAAATTATCAGTAAACTTTGTAGATTTATCCCTTCTATTAAAATTTAAAGAGACACGGACTTGTCCGTTTGATTGTTAGAAACGGATAATATTTTGGTGTTAAACAAACAAGACTTTCATTCTTTAATCATAATAGGAATTAAAGATAGTAATTAAACTTTTAAAATGTGAATATTTCTTCACATTATTTAATTTGTTAAAATCTTTTTTAAAAGTTTGAACGCTCGTGGCGCCATGTTGTTTACGTGTTTTTGAAAATGTGCCGCGGAGCATCATTCTTGCTTGAGCTTCGGTGCAAGCAAGTAGTGTTTTGTGTTGGTGTTAAAGCCTGGTGAGTGTTCTGAATTGTAATTTTAGAATAGAGGTTATTTTAGTTTTTAGTGGCAATTTCAGTTGTACTAGTGAAATATTAAATTTAAAGTGTTTATTGTGCAGTGTAAGCAAGTGTTTCATTATTTGTAATGACTGAACCTTGTGAAGGAAATGGTGACGTCAGCCATGCTGACGTCATTATTTTTAAAAATTCCGATGGTTTAAATGCGCCGTTATCAGAAGTGGGATTGCCACCCACTTCTGCTCGATCATCCAATATTAATAATGCAAATACTGACTCTTCTGTTAGCGGGGTACCAACGGAGTTTTTCACGCAAATTCTACAAATGATGAAACACGTGTCGGATCGTATCGCGACGCCAAGTGAATCTAAAGTGAAAATTAATGAGGTGTTTTTGCCGTCATACGATCCAGACACAGATGTAGGAGTTAGGGAGTGGTGTCAACACGTGACCACAGCAAAAGAAACCTATAGCCTGAGCGATTACGAGGTTAGAATGAAAGCGGGTAGTTTGCTTAAAGGTCGTGCAAGGTTATGGGTCGACAATTGGATGGTCACCACCACTACGTGGGAGGAATTGCGCAACGTTTTAATTACAACTTTTGAACCTGAAAATAGATATTCTCGCGATATTTTGAGATTCCGAGAACATTCATATGATAACACTAAGGACATTGCGCAATTCTTGTCACAAGCTTGGGTATTGTGGCGACGTATTACTAAGGATAAATTGCCAGATGATGACGCGGTTGAGGCTGTTATAGGTTGTATAGCAGATGAACGCTTGAGAATCGAGTTGTTGAATGTCAGGGCGTCTTCTGTACCCGAGTTAATTTCTGTAGCATCTTCAATACGCCGTGTTAAGCGACCTCTTTCTAGTGCGCCAAAGGCACAGCAGGGCCCTGCCAAGCGCTCTCGATTTTCGGATAAATCATCGCTCTTCTGCCAAATTTGCAAAAAACCGGGACATGATTCACGTGATTGCCGTTACCGTGATAAATCCAACAATAATCAGCCGCGTCATGAACAATCTAATGCAGCTTTACCAAATTCGAACAAGCCAACCTGTACTTTTTGCTCGAGGGTAGGTCATACATACGAAACATGTTACAAACGTGAACGAGCAGTGGTATCAAATGTAAATTGCGTAGGTGCGTCTGAAATGAATTTAATGTCAATTTTAATTGGTAATTTGAAAATGTTTGCAATGTTCGACAGCGGAGCGGAGTGTTCAGTGATTCGCGAGTCATTGGCAGCAAAACTGCCTGGCAAACGCGTCGATATAGTCAATTATCTTAAGGGTATCGGGCAGTTCACGGTTGTATCACTTTCAACATTAACTGCAATTTGTGTTTTTGATAACTTTAGAGTAGAACTCAAATTTCATGTCGTACCTGACTACGAACTTTCGTCTGATATTCTTATTGGAATGAACCTTATCGAGAACACAAATTTGAGTGTAATTGTGAACTCTCAGGGTGCTCAGCTAATGCATCAATCCGCGGTTTATTACATGCGATCTCAAAACGAAAAATTTGATAAAATTGATTGCGATTTAAATAACGATGATCAAATAGCAGAGTTAAAAATTTTACTCAATAAATACGAATACCTTTTCATTCGCGGTTACCCAAACACACGGGTAAATACAGGCAAGCTTGAAATAAGACTCAAAGATCCTAATAAGTGTGTTGAACGCAGACCATATCGATTGAGTCCTATTGAACGTGAAAAAGTACGTAATATTGTTAAAGAATTGCTAGATCAAAACATAATTCGTGAAAGTAAATCGCCATTTTCTAGTCCGATAATTTTGGTCAAAAAAAAGAATGGCCAGGATCGCATGTGCGTTGACTATCGAGAACTGAACAGAAACACTCTGAGAGATCACTATCCACTGCCAATAATATCGGATCAAATAGATAAACTCTCTGGAGGTCTGTATTATAATATTTTCGATATGGCCGCAGGTTTCCACCAGATACTAATAGAGGAAAATTCTGTAGAGAAAACAGCGTTTGTCACACCAGATGGCTTATTCGAATATTTGGCCATGCCGTTTGGTTTGAGTAACGCTTGTTCGGTATATCAAAGGTGTATAAATAAGGCTTTGGCACACCTGCTGACCTCAACAGATGAGGTCTGCCAGGTCTATGTCGATGACGTACTATCAAAATGTAAAGATTTTGCTCAGGGGATTTCGCACATTGAACGAATATTTATAGCTTTAAAAGAAGCAGGTTTTTCAATTAATGTCGACAAAACCGCTTTCTTTAAACGTTCCATCGAGTACTTGGGCAATATTATATCCGACGGTCATGTAAGTCCAAGCCCGAGGAAAGTGGAAGCTTTGACGAAAGCGCCGGTGCCGAAAACTCCTAAGCAAGTTAGGCAGTTCAATGGTCTCGCTGGGTTTTTTCGACGTTTCATTCCCAATTTCTCAACCGTAATGGTACCGTTGTATGAGTTAACAAAGAAAAATGCAAAGTGGGAATGGAACGACAGACATGACCAGGCAAGAAATCATATTGTGAAACATCTGTCTACTGCGCCTACCCTTATTCTATTTCAGGAAGATGCGCCCATAGAATTGTATACGGACGCCAGCAGCCTCGGCTACGGAGCGGTGCTAATTCAACTCGTCGGAAATCGCCAGCACCCAGTCGCATTCATGAGTCAGCGCACCACTGACGCCGAGAGCCGCTACCATTCATATGAGCTGGAGACCTTGGCGGTGGTGAGGGCCATAAAACACTTCCGGCATTACCTTTATGGCCGCAAGTTCAAGGTAATAACAGATTGCAACGCACTAAAGGCATCCAAGCACAAAAAGGACTTGCTTCCTCGGATCCATCGGTGGTGGGCATTTCTGCAAAACTACGACTTTGAGGTAGAGTACAGAAAAGGTGAGAGGCTGCAACACGCAGATTACTTCAGCAGGAACCTAACTTCTGAATTACGGGTCAACGTGATGAACAGAGATTGCGAATGGCTGAAAATCGAACAACGTCGCGACGATGTCTTACGCCCACTAATAGACAGTATGTCTAGTGACAGTCCGGCTGAAACCTATATACTAGAAGAGGGCGTACTTAAGAAAGAAGTCTCTGATCCGATACTGGGTATGTACAAGCCTATAGTGGTTCCAAAATCATTTCAGTGGAGCCTGATAAACTCCTTCCACTCGACGCTGCAACATCCGGGCTGGGAGAAAACCCTGCAAAAATTAAAAGAAAATTACTGGTTTGACAAGATGAATACTATTGTAAGAAGATTCGTTGACAATTGCGTGATATGCAGGACCTCCAAAGGACATTCCGGTGCGATACAAGCGCAACTGCACCCAATCCAGAAACCAACTGCACCCTTTCAAGTCCTCCATATGGATATTACAGGCAAACTAGGTACAAGAAACTCTGAGGGAAGAGATGAGTATGTCATTGTATGTATCGACGCTTTTACAAAGTATATCCTACTCAACTATTCCAATGACAAGAGTCAAAGTAGCAGCCTCGCTGCCCTAAAACGCATAGTGCACCTTTTTGGAACTCCAGTCCAAGTTGTGATCGACGGCGGACGTGAATTCCTCGGAGAATTTAAAGCTTACTGCGATCGTTTCGGTATCAATTTGCATGTAATAGCACCAGGAGCTAGCCGAGCGAATGGGCAGGTAGAGAGGATTATGAGTACACTAAAGAATGCACTCACAATGATAAAGAATTATAATACTGAAAATTGGCAATCAGCATTAGAAGCCTTACAGCTCGCATTCAATTGCACGCCACATCGAGTAACCGGTGCTGCGCCACTTACACTCCTGACGCGTCGCCAACAAGCTGTTCCACCCGAACTCCTAAGACTGGTATGTTTCGATAACGAGTCTATTGATTTCGAATCACTGGAGCAGCACGTTCAAACAAAAATGGCAGCGGCAGCTGAATATGAAAAACGGAGATTTGACAAGAACAAGGCAAAAGTACGTCCCTTCCAAAGAGGTGAATATGTCTTCATTAAAAACAACCCTCGCAACCAAACATCCCTAGATCTCAAGTACAGCGAACCATACGAGATCAGCCATGTACTAGATAATGACCGCTACTTAGTTAAACGGGTGACAGGCAGAGGACGTCCGCGTAAAGTGGCCCATGATCAACTTCGCAGAGCGCCTCAACCAGGAGATCAAGAAACCGTGTCGGCGGCCTTGGAGGAAAATAATCACCTGCCAATTGATGACAGCAATGACACTCTATCACCCGACGAGCGCACGTCTCATCAACCACCACCAACAACAAATGAACAGCTACCTTCTACCTCACACGCTTCCTACCCGATGGATGCCTAAACAAGTGAGTTCCCATTACCTGCTTAATTGCTAACTTAACGTTATTACTAGAAATCTAAACGGTACAAAGTGTACAAACGAAACGGTGTATATCTATCTACACTATAGCAAATTCTTAATTCCTTTTAGAGCCTCTGGGGACCACGGTCATATAAAAAAAAAGGCCCAGGCCCCAGCGTCGTCCTTTCCAAAATCCTTTAGAGCCCCTGTGGACCACTGCGTACAAGACCGCACAGCACCACAGCATCGATTACCTGTGACAAAACTGCAAATGAATACAAGAGTATAAACTTGTGCTTACTTACATATTTTTCTTAGTTTCTGTGGACCACGGCGTACAAGACCGCTCAGAACCACAGCATTAACTAAAAAAAAAAAAAAAAAAAAAAAACTCTGTGGACCACGGCGTACAAGACCGCTCAGAACCACAGCATGTCTAAAATGTAAAAAAAAAAAAAAAAAAAAATCTGTGGACCACGGCGTACAAGACCGCTCAGAACCACAGCATATGTCTGAAATGTGAATAATAAATAAATAAAACAATAACAATATTCTGTGGACCACGGCGTACGAGACCGCTCAGAACCACAGTGTTGTTATGCTACATGCAAATATGCGTGAGGTATAATTGCTTAAAATCCTATGTAAATATTTAGGTCAAATATTTGACCATCCTGAAAGCTGATAACTTGAGTCACAGCCGGCTTAAAGTAAATTTTAACCATCAGCAGTTCATTTCGAATATGGCAGCCTGAAGGCTCAACCGTTTTATAGAAACAAGTTATCAGCTAGTGTATCATTGAATGGATACCTAGCTCAAAAACTCTTATTACTTTCAGAACCGCGACTGGTGCTGAGCACGCACCGTCTCGCAGAATGGCCGTGTCGGCGCAATGACGTCATAAGTTATCAAAACAAACTCTGATTTTAATTTGGATTATCAAAATCACGTTATAAAATGTAAAATTAGATTTAGTGTTAATTTCTTACTATAAGTTGTTAAATGGATAGCTAATTTGAATGAGGATTTAGGTACCTACCTACAATACTTCAAAAACATGTTTTATGGTTTCGTACAAGTAATGTTACCCGACAGCTTTTTACAATGTTGTCTACCTGTAAATTCTTATTATGATTAATGAAAATTATCAGTAAACTTTGTAGATTTATCCCTTCTATTAAAATTTAAAGAGACACGGACTTGTCCGTTTGATTGTTAGAAACGGATAATATTTTGGTGTTAAACAAACAAGACTTTCATTCTTTAATCATAATAGGAATTAAAGATAGTAATTAAACTTTTAAAATGTGAATATTTCTTCACATTATTTAATTTGTTAAAATCTTTTTTAAAAGTTTGAACGCTCGTGGCGCCATGTTGTTTACGTGTTTTTGAAAATGTGCCGCGGAGCATCATTCTTGCTTGAGCTTCGGTGCAAGCAAGTAGTGTTTTGTGTTGGTGTTAAAGCCTGGTGAGTGTTCTGAATTGTAATTTTAGAATAGAGGTTATTTTAGTTTTTAGTGGCAATTTCAGTTGTACTAGTGAAATATTAAATTTAAAGTGTTTATTGTGCAGTGTAAGCAAGTGTTTCATTATTTGTAATGACTGAACCTTGTGAAGGAAATGGTGACGTCAGCCATGCTGACGTCATTATTTTTAAAAATTCCGATGGTTTAAATGCGCCGTTATATACAATGGTATCGATACCCTCATAAATATTATAAGTATGTAATATCAAGAAATTAATAATTCATTAATTAATAAAGATTTCTTTTTCTTTATCTTGAGTGTTACTTTGGCCCTTCGGAATGAATGAAAGAAATCGATTAATACCTACAATTGAATAGAGAAATACAATCATTATTCAACTCTCGATTTTGGGGTCAAATATAACCTAAGAACAACACCAATTCCTCAACAAAAGTTTCACTGGCGCCGAGCACCTGCTTGTTTCCAGTTCCTCGTAATGCAATCGAAAAACTCTCTTGAAGTGCAACAACTAAAGTCCCATTTACTTTTCTGTTCGACGTGAGCTAACAACTAGAGTTAGAATCAGTTTACTGTTCCGTTCACTAATGAAACAGACGACTTTATTATACAGCTGTGAGTACTAACTTAAAGATAGAAGAAAAAATCATTAGTTAGTTTGTCGAATATTGGAAATCGATACAAACACAATCTCGGTGGACCGTAGATCCATACAAAGTTCACATCCGGCTCGAAGGACCAAAACATGAGCGACTCAGTATAAAAGCAAATTGTAACTTCACACCTGTTTTAAATTGTATCAAATGTCAAATGCAATAATACAAGACCGATCGGTGCAAATGATGTGAACCGTCTCTTCATTTCTAAGACATTGTCACTTATGCAAAAGTTTAGTAGTAAGTATTAAGTTAGCAAAAATGTGCGAGTGGTTGTTAGTACAATGTGAGTACGCGATAATCTAGGGGCCACACTAGGCAATAATAGAATAACGTAACGTAACTTCACGCCTGTAATCCCCGAAAGGGTAGGCAGAGGTAAATGCATGCATTCAATCATACATGCAAAAACCCACGACTCGCCGGTTACGTTTTGGCCCATGTAACAGGTGGCGAACCTGTTGCCATCTCCGGGCACATTACCAAACTCCGGGGTACTGGGAAACTTCCAAAAAATGGAAAAATCCCAATAGAAGCACCCCAGATAAAGGATTTTAAAATGTTATCTCTAATAGTCCCCGACCCGGGAATCGAACCCAGGACCTCCAGCGTAATAGTAGTGGCCTGCTACCACTACGCTACTGAGGCAATAATAGAATCATACGTGTTATCATATATGTCATGTGCATTCTCGTTAAGGAAATATCTTCCGATAGGATTACAAAATTAATACATTCATATTTATTGTAAAGATAACAGAAAAAGGGATATTCCTTCGACATGTCGCCAAAATACTATTTTGCAGCGCTATTATGACAATAATGTCTGAACATACTCGCGCAATTCTGATGCGGTTCACCATATATAATTTAGTAAGATTCTTCCCAAAGCCTTTATATAACATTGATGCTCGTTGAAAAGATAGCAAAGAAATCGCAATACTTTCTTGACGAAAGCGCAGAAAATGTCACTGTTAACATTTCTTTACGCGACACACAGTGATAAATATTTGTATCCATGCCGCGTAGAATTCGGAAGATGAGTTATTTATGTGCACCCATCGCGAGCTCTCATGTCGAGCAAAAGGGTCGCCGAACTAGACAAATTGCCAAGAGAACCCCTCTGTCGAATCGGTGCGCAACGTTCGGCTTAATTGCATTATTTTGCAGGATTTACGTCGTGTTAAGTTTTAGGTTGGATTAAAATTGAGGACGGGCAACGCGCAATAATTATGCACAAATTGTTCCTTTATGAATGTCAAACAAGATTTCCGTCGGGTATGCAAATGTACGTTTGTTTTGAACGCTTTGTTGTCGGGCGAAGTGGATGTGACGTGAACGTGAAATAGTCGTATAAAGTACGATGCAACTTTAAATATATTATCTACTTTATGTCTGTATATATATCTACTTTATGTCTGTATACATACCTACTTTATGTACTAGAAATATATTTATACTCTCATCATACAGCTAGTTGCATCAGTGAATTTCGTAATGATTTCGTAAGATTATTTAATGAACTTCTCCGAATCGTTATTGGTGGATGTCGAGCATTAGAGCAAGATAATAATAGGAAGTATATCATACCCACTTGCACTAAGTTAGGTAGAATTATAAAGATGCATGGTACAAGCACAGTCTAAAGAAAACGAACGTGTTAATTACCTAGTACAAGTAAGTAAACTAACATTAACAATATAACCTTTTTTTTTCTTTTTTTTTAGGTCGGGCTTTATGTAGGCGGCCTTTCTCGAGACGGCACTAGTCTACTTCACCGGGCAATCGGCGAGCGCAGAAGGCGCTCCAGCCTAAGCAAAAAAGTTAGTGCAACTGCCTAAGGGTGACCCATGCGGGTCCGTGCCTCGGCTTAGGGCTTTGCGGAGGGACATATGAGACATATGCGATTTTGGGCGGTGCAACTTTCGCTATACTCCATTCGGTTGGCGATAACCGGAATGTAATATAACCTTAACAGTTTTAACGAAATAATGTTTTCTTATTTCTACGTATTCAACAGTATAGCTTGTCTTTTCATAACCTCCATGGTTGCCTAGATTTATAACCTTAAAGTAATGGATACTTTCCATTGCCAATTTATTTGCACTTCAAATATTATTTTAATGGGTACCTCACGGTATAGGTATATAGTATCTGGAAGCAGAGTATTGTAGGCCATCTTTAAAGTAGTTTAAAGTCAGCGGACTCAGGCAGTGTGATACGACGATCTTACGGAAACGATTTCAAATTTTATTTCTTATACTACCGTATCTCACACTAATCGTATTACAACACTTGAACATTCAAAGAGTTCATTAATTAAACACATTGGCAGTTTCTCTTTTGCGCGTAGCTGATGTGAGACGTATGTGATCGGTTTGGCAAACACGAGCTGATCTGAATTATAGTCGAGGGCATCGGACGCATACGAAACGAGTGCTATCGGCCATTGCACGCCAATGGACGTGACACACATAAATATGTCGCGATATGAGCTTATCGTACGATTAAATGGAAGAGTTAAATTTGATAGCGCTGCTTGGCGTTTTAATAACATTTTTCATTCAGACATAAATGGCATTCTAACTGAAAATTTACAAATTTTTACTGGTAGAGCTCCAGTGACTTAGCTCGCGGGCGTAGGCACCATCGCATTACGTAATATACTTGTCGCTAAATGGTAGTGTTCAGCACTATCGTGTTCCGGTCAGGTGGTAATGTACGGCCCTGTAATTTCCGGCACAGAGACATAACACCTTAGACCTCAGGAGTGGCAACGGATCTGCATTTTGACCTCTGGTCATTATGTGGGTGTCTATAGGCTGCCGTCATCATTTAACATCAATGTGAACTGCGTGCTTGTTTGCCACTCTTATTACATACTAGCTGTACTACTAGCTTTGGGCAGCATTTTTGGATATAACTTTTGGTTAATTTTGGATCATACAAAAACAATACGCTGCTCGTCGAGATGCAGGACGTCGGGACGCTGGGCGTCGGGACGCTGGGCGTCGAGACGCTCGAAGTCGGGACGCTTGGCGTCGGGACGCTGGGCGTCGGGACGCTGGGCGTCGGGACGCTGGGCGTCGGGACGCTGGACGTCGGGACGCTGGGCGTCGGGACGCTGGGCGTCGGGACGCTGGGCGTCGGGACACTGGGCTTCGGGACGCTGAGCGTCGAGACGTTCGACGTCGAAGCGCTGGGCGTCGGAGCGCTGGGCGTCGGGACGTTTGACGTCGGAACGCCCAGCGTGGAATAGTGGCTTTGTGACATTGGGCAGCGCTTTTGTATAAACATTTTCGTTAATTTTGGACCATAAACACTTTTGGGTAACTAAAAAATCTACTTTGCAGTAATGCTTCTCTGTACACGATATTAGACGTACGGCCATCGGGGATACACACATTACACACCGGCTGCTAGGATTGCGAAAAATGTCTAATTATGTGTATAAACGCGTATCCATCCTATGCTGAACCGTATTTTCGAAAAGGCCATTTTATGCATCATATTTTTTTTATAGAAAATTATTATGAAGTTTTGTATAATAATAATTAGTATAAAGTTTCAGTCAATTAGTGCTTTTAATAGAGAATGAAAGATAAAAGATGCATAATGAAACAACAGTGAAACTGCAAATCGGATAAGCCATTTCTGAAATTAGCGTGCACAAACACACAGACAAACAGACATTTTTTCGGAATAAAAAGTACCCAGTGTTGTGCGCCAAAGGTTAAAGTATAATTATATCAAGTTTCATCGTAATCGGACCGGTAGATTTTGTGTGATGCTTGAACAAACAGACAGACAATGTTTTTTCTAATCACATATTTGTGTTCGGTATCGATCTAGTAACATCCCCTGGTATTTTTTTTTTATATTTTTAATGTACAGAATTCACACTTCTACAGTTTTATTATAAGCATAGATAAAAAGAAATGTAACAGTAATTTTTATATTCATTTTCATCTAATTGCATTCCTCGGTCACATTTCCTCGAGGTGCATACTGAGAATCTTCCTAATATGAAAAGCCCTTTTTTTTAATTGGGCATATAGAAGGCTATTCTGACATACAGACTTCACCGGACATGTAGCGTGCACTAATTGCTCTCAGCCAAAGGAAAACCCAATTCTTATCATCATCATCATCATTTCAACCGAAAGACGTCCACCGTCCACTGCGAGACAAAAATATGCCACAAAAATGTCCTCAACGGGCGGTTCTGGGCCGCTATCATCCAGCAAACTTATGAAAATTAGTCCGGTAAGAAGATGTCTATTTTTTTTTTTTTTTAAGAAAAATGGAAAGAAAAATTTGACTTCAGGCAATTATGAACAATTATTAAGGGTAAAAGCGACTTCTTTACGATATTCAATAAACTGAAAAGTCTATTACATCGGTTGCCTAACTAGCATAGTTGGTAATAGATGGCGCTGCTGCTACCATAAAGCAATGCAATAGATGTGAAGGAAAGATTTGACAAATCGGGCAGGGCTTCAGTAGCTCAATTGGAAGAGCGGCTGGACTAGATTCCCAGTAGGTCGCGAGTTCGAGCCTCGCCTGAAGTCAAATTTTTCTTTCCATTTTTCTTTAAAAAAAAATAAAATATATTTCACAAGCATGTGTTAATGCGAAATAATATTAAAACAAAGAAGATGTCTATCATACAGAAAACCAGACGATGTATAAGCTAACGTAAAAATAGCTGTACTGTAACATCTAGCAGTAAGAATTTTGTTCCTTGTGAATACCTCATTCAAACCTAACAACAACAGAAACACATCCAAGATTACATAAAAACCTGACATTAACAGCTTCAATTGAAAAACAGCCCATTTTCAAAACATTTAGAGGAAACATACGTATTTTACTCGTACACGAGGACCGTAATTAATAGCTAACAAGAAAAAAACACATACATTTTCATATGGACCGTTCAAAGGAATACCACAGTGAAATCAAAACCTTGAGATACACAGTAAACATCGTTTCAGTGTCTAGAGAAACACAAAGGGATGAGAGCGCGTAGGTTGGATCGAGGTCGTCGGGAACCCACCCCTCCTGCCAACCGGCAACAGTGAAACATATAAACATAAATAAAGATCGATGACATGTTTGTACTCCTTGAATGTACTTATTAAAGAAAAGAAACGTTACATTAAAATGTAACGATATTATATGGTATCTTTAGAATTGATAGTTTCTTTTTATACGTAAAACCTTAGAAATATAAAATAGCTCGAAAATTTTGGGTTAGGTTAGTGTGTTAATGTCAACTGCGAGATTTGGATTCCATCCGCTGGTGTTCAGAGAGTAAAACTGGGTGCTCAATCACGTGAGAAATTTATACGGTCATAATATAAACTCTATTTGATTGATTTTGAATAAGCGAAGAGATAACTGACTGTTCCTTATTGACATCAGGTTTTTCCTTGGGCTGAGAGCAATTCGCTTACGCTACATGTCCGGAAGTAGACTATAAGGCTGTCTGTCTCTTGTTTAACCCTCTATAAATGTCCAATTAAAAAAGAAGGGCTTTCCACATTAGGAGCATTCTCAGTGGACAGCCTTCGAATAAATGTGGGCGAGGAATGCAATTAGGATTGCTCCCTATTACGTTGGACGAAAATATATTGAAGGAATCGTAACTGTATAAATCTTTATGTCCATCGCAGTTAACAATAAATAAATACCAAAATGATGACGTAATCGCAAAATCCAACGTATGCTATTGTTATCACTGGCCTAGTTTAAACACGCCTCATGAATAAGCAAATCATCCGCATTGACGACTGTGATGAATACAGCTCTCTATTTGACTACAAAAATAAACACGAGTGTCTGTTCTAAGTTAGTTGAACATCTTAATTGAAATTGGTATAAGATCAGTACCACAGATCCCTTTCAATTCAAACCATATATACGTATCGCACAACAAAACGTAATTCATCCTTTCACATCGTCCCGGATCTGTGATGCCCGCTGCGCAATAACTGATAGTTTTCTTTGTCTGTGCTTGTCTTGTCTCTTATATTAATTTCCCCTTTGTCTACGACGGTATTCGTGACAGCTGACCTATTTCGCTTATCACAAAGGAATTTTATATTAGCGTTTATTTTAAATCTATGCCTTGAGGGCAAAGCTAATTAATTTACGAGATAGCCTATATATTATTAATATTGCGCGTTCACCGCTAAAAAACCCCATTCATTGTAGCACCACAGTTCCAGGGCACTTCGCTCGCTATTGGTAAGAGTATCGGTATCCTGGGCGTTGACATATCGAACGAAGTGCAGTTTGGGAGTCACATTGAATGTAAGACCAAGTTGGCATCCAAAAAGTTGGGGTGCTTAACAAAGCGAGGCAGTATTTCACATCGGGGCAGCTACTACAGCTTTATAAGGCCCAAGTGCGGCCCCATCTGGAATACTGCTCTCATTTGTGGGCGGGAGCCCCCAAATACCAGCTTGGTCCACTTGACTCCCTACAAAGACGCGCTGTTCGTATTGTTAACGATCCAGGACTTACAGACAGGCTCGAACAACTGAGCCTGGGCAGAGACATTGGGAGTCTGTGTGTGTTATACCGTCTCTACAATGGTGAGTGCTCTGTCGAACTGTTCGACATGGTGCCACCGTCTCTTTTCCTACACCGTACTACCCGCCGAAGAGAGAAGTTTCACCCTCACCGACTGGACACCTGGCAGTGCTCAACGGTGCGGTTTTCTCGTTCGTTTCTGCCCAGAGCGTGTAAATTATGGAACGAACTTCCCTCTGAGGTGTTCCCTCGGTGCTACAATATGGGGTTCTTCAAAAATGGCGTCAAAAGAGTCCTTCCGGGTTGGCAGCGCGTTGGCAACTCCCCTGGTGTTGCAAAGGTTCATAGGCGACGGTGACCACTTACCATCAGGTGGCCCGTCTGCTTGTCTGTCAACTTAATGACAAAAAAAAAACCATTTATAAAGTTCGATACCGCTCACCAGTTAAAATTTGACGTTAACAACAATAACTCATGATCGATTATGCTTTTGAAAGTTTTGTTACAAGTTAAATTGTTGTAGGTGGTCTACAAAATACCGAGACAAATAGCTCTTAGCGAAACACAAATTAATCTTAGTTCAATTAATTCAAGCCCCTTTATTAGTCTGAGTGAAGTTATCGGTATTAGTAACATTGTGAAACCCCGAGAATGTTCCACAATAACTCATTCAAGGAGAGTTTCATCTGTCGGGATGCGATTTAACCTTCGTCGAGGTTTAACCTTAGACTGAATCCTTGAGACTCGAGTTGGGTACGAAATTAAATGTAGTAGGTACGTATTTTCGGTAAGCTTATAAATTCAAATATTTACCTACGACGATCCCCTTTATTTGCTTTCAAATCTGATCGAGGGGACACGTATCAGTTATAATAAGTAATATATATTCATATAGCGTAACGTACGTATATATTTTGTTATTCTTATAAATATGTATTGGCATATATCGAAGATTCGTATTAATAAACGGAATTCAATCAACTTGAACGTGATAAAATTATGTTTTTGTTGGGTTCTGTATAAATTATGGTTTCTGTCTGATCTGTGTCGTCGTTATCGTTTGGATGTATTTCGCTCAATCATTTAAAAACGACTGAACGGATTAAGATGCACCTTAGACAACAACCTAGATTAAGAAGAATTGTATCTATTCTGTGCTAATATGCTTTATTTTATAGCATACTAGCTGTTGACCACGGCTTCGCCGCGTGTATGTCGTTCAAAAAGTAGCCTTTGTTCTTTCTCAAAGTCAACTCTATCTCTGTACCAAATTTCATTAAAATCGGTTCGGTCGTTTGGAAGGTAACAGACAGACAGACAGACAGAGTTACTTTCGCATTTATAATATAAGTAGGGATTAGCTTCTCTCCGATGATTCAGAATGTCCGCTTCACTTCCATGTAAATTCTCTATTTATAGTGGCGCACCACAACCGCACCGATCACCGCCACGCCCGCCACGTTGGTACCGAAATAATAACACTAGACATGTTAATCAACTAAAACTAACTGTTAATTATGTGCACCTCGGGAGCTCGGCCCACACTTACAGATTTAAATTGGATTCTCACAAAACGTGCAATGCTCATACAAAACGTATTTGTATAAAGCGTTTACTAATAACGTAATCTCATAGGTTTTTTATTTACCTTCAGTCGTGTGAACTGAAAATCTTATTTTACCTCACTGTCGGAGAAGTGCGATTTATATTTTCGAGAGTATGTATTTATCTTTGGAACTAGGAACGCTATGTAGACTAAACAACTTGACGTGTTTTAAAAATCTGAAGTGTAGTCAGATCTCTATGTCAGAAGTAATGGAACTAATTTAATACCCAGGCAGCCGCTGAATTATAAACGCAAATGATTTGTCATTTCAGCGGCTTCATGTGAGAAATTGTATTATAATATTCTAACATGATGTGTATTAAAGATTTTCCTCTTTCTATAATGCTAGTCATCATTAGGTACTATACCCAAAGAACGCCAAAAGAAAATAGGGAAGCACGAACTTAAAACAATAATAAACAGTACCTACTCGTTGATCCTCTCGATTAATAATCGAGGGCCACTAACGGCTAACGTTTCACATTCTATTTTAGATCACGTACTGAAATTGACTATTGGCTGAAATGATGATGATGACTGAAATTGATGCATTTGGTACGTGCCACGTCGTCTAAATCTGTCCAAAATCATTATTGAGTAAAGGACAGCGAATCACCTCAAGTTTGACACTTACTAATATTACTATGATAATAAGCAGCACATATAGACTTAATGCTGATAGTAAATTCTCGGGCCAAGTTTCAGACTGGACCCCGACTCAAACACCCCACGATTAACATTAGTTTAAAACAATGCCGGAGCAACTAAACCAAGTTCTTAGCGCCCTGCCGCCCTGTTTCTAGCCCAATATTCAAATGAGTTCATTGGTGCAGAAACTCAATCGTTTAGAGCACGCTCTCTCTAATATTATGCAAGGAGCATAATGTAGTAGGAATTATATTGGACATTTTCCTTTCCCACGTTATAATTAGCATTCGTGGAATACTGCATCCAGTAGCGGAGGGTTTAGTACGAAAGGTTGAACACATTTACATTTTACTTCTGGTCTCTCCTTTTTTGTATCAAATGCATTTAAATCGGGTATAATTTGAAGTATCGCGATTTAAAAATAAAAGGCTTTAACGATCTGACATCATTTACGAGTTTCATTTTTTTATGTAATGTTAGTGGCAAGCTAGCATGCAGTTTACATTGATGTTAAGTGATGACTACAGCCTATAGACACCCACACAAAGACCAGAGGTCACTTCTAAGGTCTTGGGTATTGTGCCGCTATGCCGGAAATTACAGGGCCGTTCATTCATCGAAACAAAAAAAAAATGAATCTTAAACAAATATATGAAAACATAGAACGCTGGCAAAGTGACGCATCTTGTCTGACGAGAAATTATATTATTAATTGTGTTGTTGAGGATAAACGCGTTATGCATTAATACGTAGCTTTTCGTACTTCGTCTCGATTAGTTATTGCGTTACATATTTCGAATTACCATAGTATAATTAAAACCGCATTGATATGTGTCAGGTGTAATACGTTTATAGCTTATAAATTAACATACATACTTCTCATATTTTATAAAAAATAAGCATAATAAAAACTGTAGTTTACATAATTTAACGGTCAACTGCGAATTTTAGTGTAAACTTTTAATAGTTTAATTCAAAGCTACAGCAGGGTACTAACTGGCATGTGCTCAGCCTCATTCGACAGGTTACAGTTAATATTAGCAAATAAGAACGGTTACAATTTCGCGTTCAAATCTTACAGTTATAAATTTAATGTAATGAACGTGATAAATAACGTTTATCTTAATATTTTAATAAGTAACTGGAACTAGTATTTTCAATAGCCTTGATTCATTTCACTTTGAGACTTAAATGTGAATTTGTAAATAAATCTTTTGACTTACTTATGTGCGGCTATAGATTTTTTATCGTTTACATAATATTATGTAGTTTATATGACAAGTAGTAGGTATTACTTGTACGGCCCTGTAATTCCCGGCACAGAGGCATAACACATTAGGCCTCAGGAGTAATAACGCTTCTGCATTTTGACCACTGGTCTTTCTGTGGGTGTCAAGATAGGCTGCAGTCATCACTTAACATCAATGTGAGCTGCATGCTTGTTTATCACTTTCATAATATAAAAAAAATAAATTAATATAAATATGTCCCATTCAATAGTTTCAATTCAGTAGTAAATACATTTATAAAACTTCTTTATTATCAATATGGAATGTAAATTGATACACTGAGACAAACATAAATATAAAGTTGGTACCTAACTACCTACGTTTTCGAAAGTTTTCGCAAGCTTCACACATTATGGAAATTAAATTTGAGGATTCCTCTCGCGTGTACAATTTCCATAAGTTGATGTATTGTTATAGACAGTCGGATTGTTGAATCAAAGAGTGTATGTAGTGTATACTATTTAATGTATATGTATAGGATACTAATAATAACTCAATTTCTAGGCTCTACTATCAATAACATTTTTTCATAGTAAAAATCGTCTGGTGAGGCCAAATTAGCATAATTTAAATATGCAAACGATCATATTCATCGTACCAATATACTACCGCTGCACTTACGTAAATCTGCTATGTGCAGAATGTACCTACATGAAAAATTACGAGATTTCATGTAAAATTACGAGATTTATTAACGAACTAGCTATCACTGTTTATGAGATACAGCCTGGTGACAGACAGACAGAAAGACAGCGGAGGATTAGTAATAGGATCCGTTAAGGTAAAACCTTTTAGGTACGGAACCTTAAAAAGATAGAAGATTGATACAAAACAGTTTAAAAACATGCGATATGATTCTTTAAATTGACGTAACTTTTTTATTTCTGAGCTGATTGCCATGAAACAAACACTAAAAGTTAAGTGAAACTTATCACAATATAGGAGTAAAACCCGCAAATCGGATAAACCGTTTCTGAAATTAGCATGCACAAACACACAGACAAACATACATTTTTTCGGGATAAAAACTACCGCAGTGTTGTGCGCCAAACCTTAAAGTATAATTATACCAAGTTTCATCGTAATCGGACCGGTAGATCTTGTGTGATGCTTGAACAAACAGACAGACAGACAGACAGACAGACAAAAAATTTTCTAATCACATATTTGTGTTCGGTATCGATCTAGTAACATCCCCTGGTATTTATTTTTCCAATATTTTCAATGTACAGAATTTACACTTCTACAGTTTTATTATAAGTATGGATTAACTACTTCCATTTACGAGACATATCCCCATATCCTTAAAACTACTGATAATAAAAAAAAATGCAAAACTTGAAAAAACGATAGGCACAACAGGACTTGTACTATGACGTTTTACTACGATTCAATCTATGCGCTGCAAAAATTTCGTTTCATTTGTCTTAAAAGACAACACCTATGAAGAAACGAGACAGAGCTAAAAGCGATTCAAGTAGGTGACAGTAAAAGTTCATAGTGCCGTCGTACCATGGCATTTTATTGCGATGCAGTTTAGAAGATAAGCCTGCTTGTTTATACGACCAAATGATTTACACGGCTAGGTACTGTCATAATTCTGGCGCCATCTGCAAGTGCAAGGACTCCTAATTAGTCACTTCCACCATATTTAGCTGAACCGGGCGCGGTGGAGCTTCGGGTTAAAATAGACGCATGCGTCACTACGCAGTCGACCAGCCGGCCATTTGTTAGAGACAAATAAATTAAATAAACTAAGCTCTCGAGTAATTTTAACATATCCATCAAAACAAACATCTTTTTGTTTACTTTTTGTTGGCAGACGTAGAGGCGTTAAAATTAGACACCAATTAAATGATATAGCCATTTGAATTCAGTGTTTTTCAATTTTCAATATGAAATGAGTCAGTGTCAGTCTAGTCGAAAGAAAAACTATGGTTTTGATACGACCAGTAGCTACTTATTATTATTATTTTTTTTTATGTAATAAAAGTGGCAAACAAGCATGCTGTTCACATTGATGTTAAGTGATGACTGCAGCCTATAGACACCCACACAATGACCAGAGGTCAAAATGCAGATGCGCTGCCACTCCTGAGGCCTAAGGTGTTATGGCCTATGTGTCTGAAATTACAGGGCCGTACATTACCACCTGACCGGAACACGATAGTGCTCCGGTCAGGTGGTAATGTGCATGATAGTGCTGTAGTAACACTACCATTTAGCGGCAAGTATATTAGGTAATGCGGTGGTGCCTACGCCCGCGAGCTCCGTCACTGGAGCTCTACCACCAGTAAAAACTACTTTTAAAGTACCTACTAAAATAATCAGCTATTAATAAAAAATCTTCTCGTAAAAAACATTTTTGTCACTTCTGAGCAACATGTCATGAAAGGCAAGTGTATAGTTGCAAGTTGTTGTTGTTGAAAAATTATGTTTTTGATATGATTCACCTTCAATTTCTATATGTAAGTATATTGAGTAATTTATTTTAAGGTTGCATATACCTTAAAAATACTCAACGCAATGCAATTTGATTCATAATACAATAAATGCTACCTATGACCACACAATCTGTATTATTCTACATAAGTACTTATATCAAATCAATCAATTATATAATCGAATTAAATTATTCCATCTCTGCGCAAAATTCGAGAACGGCTGGAATTAAGTCCGAGAAAATTTAGTATCGAAAGAAAAAGTGGAAATATTTTGAAGAAACTGTCACAAATTTCAGTACCTACTAAGACAGGAAGTACTTGGCAGATCAACTAATTTATAAAAAAAACGTACTTATTGTGTCGAAATAGCACGTCATATGCATAAACTATTAGCAATAAGTAAATAAATTGTAGACGTTGGTATCAGACCGAGTAATGTGATTAAATTATTTCAATTAATGCTAAGTTAAGACTTAACATAAATTGGCAGTCACGAATATCCTAAATACGGACCAAAAGTAGCTACTAAATGCTAAATGCCATTGTAATTGAAGTCACCTTGACTGCGACGGAATTTGGTCGAAATATTTAACAACACGTTTTTCTTGCTTAATACTTAATTTGCCTACAATAACACACTGAACATGTCATATATATGTAAAAAAATTGACTTCCGTTTTCTGTACCTACTATTTTACCGGTGGTAGAGTGGGTCCTGGGGCGTTTCGGTCCGCTCTTGTTTCGGTCCGGGGACCGAAACGCCTAACAATGCCATCTGAATGGGTCTTGTCGGTCCGCGGGACGAATCACCCCATATTTTTATTATTATAGGGCGATTCGTCCCGATATGAATACCTGTTTTGAAAGATTTATGTACAAAAAATTGAGGAATAAATAAAATGCAATGTATTTTAATACAATTTATACTTATTTATAATTACCTACACAAAAATAAACTTAAATAAATAAATCACATAAATCAAATTAAATATATAAATATATTACACACACACACACACAAAATTTAAAAATCACTTAAAAAAACTCAAATGATTGGTGAACGAAAGTATTTTTTTTTGTATTCGACTGTACATGACAATATAATTAGACCGAATCTACCCATTTAAGAAGAACTTTTGGGTGATTCGGTCCACATTCCATTTGTGGGCCGAATATCCCCATGAATAAAATGCTTATAGGCGTTTCGGTCCGCGGGACGAAACACGAGCGGACCGAAACGCCCCATAACTCGGTAGAGTTACGTAGTATTATTAGATATCTACCTACCTGCCACCAAATGGTAGTATTAGTGCAGCCCTATCGTGTTCCGATTAGATGATAATGGCCCTGTAATAACTGCCACAAAGCCAAAACCACATAGGCATCAGGGGGTGCATTACGTTGCCATCGGATTGTGTGTAGATGTAGGTATATAGTCTGCAGTTTTCACATTTTTGATTATATTCAACATATTCAATTATTTCTTTTCCCTTTTTACGATTTCTTTATAAAAAACAGTCGCACGCAAACTAGACGCAATCTGTGTTAGAAATATTACTACAAATAAAAACTCATAAGACATAGTAAACTGCCAATGTGAACAAACTGAACGTCATTAAGTAAAAAAGTTGTACAACGATGGTAGTCCAACAATAATAGAAGTAAGTATTCTTTGTTTAGTTAGGTTTTATTCTTTCATTTGAAAAGATAAAGTGCATAATACAGATTGTCACTTTGCAAGACCCATTTGTATGGAGAAGCTGATTAAATATTTCGCGATTTCAGATTTAATACCACAGGAAAAGCGGTTATAAATAACAATGATCCCATAAAGTATGTACTTTTCGTTATAAAAAACAACTTATACAAATTAGCATTATAAAAACGACATGTGTCAATTAATTTTGAACAGATCTGATATTAAGATAGTGCGCGTACCTACGGGGTCATTCGGGTCACACCTTAATCTCAAACTCGTTTGATGGACTGATAGCGTCCAATAAACGAGGCGCCATCCAGTGTAGCACAGAGGAAACTCCCATTATAAACAATGAACTACAGTCAATTGTCAAGCTGGAATGGCGATGGTGAATCGCAGTTATGAAGTTTTCATGCGAATTGCCCTATATTCATTTCTTTAATGTTATAAATAAATAGTAATGGCTGATTCACCAGGCGCTATGACCGTGCCTACCATGTGCGTCAGAGGAGTATTACATCCCGTATTTCCAACATGCTTTAGAAAAGTCACATTGTATCGGTTAAGTATAAAAAATAACTTACCTGAAGATTGGAACGCGATCTTCTCGGCATTACACCCACCACTTCGCCTCGCATTATTGACTCGATTACTGCGAAAGAAAATTAAATTATGTTCATTATTTGCGAAACATAACACATTTTAATATTCAAATTTCTTCTATCTTTGCTTATTTATTAAAAACCTAAGTGGAATCAAACAGTTGAAATTTAAGTAGATTTTTAGTTTGTATTACCTTGTATGTATCATATGAATGAAGACTATAGATAATTGTTTAAACACAGATTTAAAACTAGTGAGACCAAAACGAATTTGTCGTTTTCACTTAGATTTAGATAGGTAACTTATACTAACAAATGAACAATCTAATAATGACCTTCATATAAACTGTGAAATTGAACTCGACATCTATAACAATAAACCCAACAACTCAAACAATTCTTGGAATGTTATCTATCTAATCTATCTAATACCTTTAAACGAGCAATTATTTTATATTATATAGAATCAAGATCTCGGAAACGGCTCCAACGATTTTCTTGAAACTTACAGATTAGGGGTTTTCCGGGTCAAGAAATCGATTTATTAGGTTCCAGGTCCAAGAAAAGCTCGGTTCCAAGTTAATAATAAATTCTCTCGTCGGTTATTTAATTTTCTTTTAATAACCGACGACTAACGCCATCTATTGATGAATAGAATAACCATTAGTCTAACGTTAGTCGTATTTTTAGCAAAGAAGAAGTGTTTCATTTGAGGTTAGACCAAAAAAAACAGTTATTTTTATTCATATTTCTTCAGTATGCAATTCATACTAAATATTTTTACTGGTGGTAGAGCTCCAGTGACGGAGCTCGCGGGCGTAGGCACCACCGCATTACCTAATATACTTGCCGCTAAATGGTAGTGTTCAACACTATCGTGTTCCGGTCAGGTGGTAATGTACGGCCCTGTAATTTCCGGCACAGAGGCATAAGACCTTAGGCCTCAGGAGTGGTAACGCATCTGCATTTTGACCTTGGTCTTTGTGTGGGTGTCTATAGGCTGCAGTCATCACTTAACATCAATGTGAACTGCATGCTTGTTTACCACTTCCATTACATAAAAAAAAAAAAAAAAATATAATTTTCAAAAATCGCTACGGAGCGAAGCTCGGTCAACCAGGTACTATTACTATAATCATCACAAAAAAGAATGCTGATACGCATATTGTTTTATGCAAAACAAGCACAACATCTAACCTGAATTCAGGACACCGCTCTATTTCTGGAATTGGCTGATTAACCATACTAACACCAACAAACATTGTAGGTACACAAACAATGCAATTCTGCCAAGTATCATAATATCGCCAACGCAAGCACTAAGTTGATATCGTACGGCTTCGTGCATCCAATTATGCTGTGGAAGGTAAGCTACGGGTCCCGTTACAATATAACAAGATGTTCGAGACGCTTGCGTAATATTACACGGCACGATTAGTGCGAACAGACTCGGACCGGTCAATATCTGGACAACGCATCGATTTGTAACAGATGATTGAACGGATGGACGATAAGATCGTTTTATGCGATTGTATTACAAAAAACAATTGACGAGCTGCGTTGTTTGCTCACGTACGAAAAAAAAACTGTTGAGGCGTGACGGAACATCGCTGATCGATAATGGTTGTTGAGATTAAAGTGAACGTTGTCTGTAAGTCAAGATGTACAAATCTTATTACATTAATAAAGCAAAAGGGAATTGAGACTACAGTATGTAGATGGGAATTACATTAATCGTGACTGATTTATATATTATTGGAACGAATGAATTCAGAAAAGTGGCTTCAAATTATGATGCTGTTCCTGCAACTAGAGATGTCTATAATGGTGATAGTGTAGATGTAGTCTCCTTCTATAATGAAGGAGACTACATCTACACCAACCGGAACCAGCTAACCAGCTAACCGGAAAACAGCAGCGTTAAGTATGTATTACTATTTCATGACTCAACATTGTAGCAAACATAGAGCGTAGCAAATAACTACAAATGCCTTCGCTTCGTGATATCACGAGTTCTCAAAAAAAATAACTTTACGGTTTAATTAAAACTTGCATTTATTCTCTAAGATTATCATATTTTTTAAAACAAATTAAGCTTAAAAACATTTGAAACTTAAATTTACTATAGAATAATTAAATCATTAAAAATACATTTTAACGCATCCAAACAATAATAAATGCATCGTTGTCGATGCAGCGGAAATAGGACAGACGGCAATTAGAATGCAGTATTGTCTCGAAATTGTCCACTAAATAGAAATTGGAGTAGGTATATTGAACCCATGTCGGGAATGTATGAAATGCTTCCAATGGTGTTATTTTACACGACACCGCGATTTGTCAGCGTTTCGATGCAACACATCGATCATCAAAAACACATAAATTTTGTAACATGTGCGAATAACCCTGGAATAGTATTCACAATCACAATACAGATATTAAGTAAAATTATAAACAATGTTACCACAAATATCCACCTCAATTACTCCAAAACTAATTTACCTTTCTTGTCGGCCTCCTTACAGACAGCAAATTTAGCAATTCGAACTACAGATAGCAATGGAGTCTACCTAACGGTTGAGACTTGAGTTGCCAGGCTTCATAATATATTATGCTCTTAGTAACGACACTAGTAATCATGAAAATTTTCAATTTAGTGTTGTTCGAAACACCAGTACCAGTAACCTATCTCTATATCAGTCATAGCGAATCTAATCTAGACTAATTTTGGCATAGTGCTCATACAGTTAGATACTTAATAAAGACTGCGAACATTGCTAAAGAAGGTATTCACGTTGACACTAGCTGTGCCCCTGACTTCCTCCGCGTAGATACTGAAAAATATTTTTTTTTTTATTAAATTAATTCTACGCGGACGAAGTTTCGGGCACAGCTAGTCTAAATTAAATACGTTTATGTAAACCGCATTCAACTCTGTTTAAAAGTTTTGAAGCAGTGCTTGAAGTAAATTTTCAATTGAGCATAACTTATTTTTCCCTTAACCGATTTTGACGAAACAAAGTTTTGACAACGCTCCTAATTAAATGTAATCTACCCAAGAAAACGCGTTCAAATCCGTTTTTAGTCCGTAGTTTCGAAGTTTTAACGTACCAGACAGACAGACAGACAGAGAGACAAAAATTCCAAAAAATGATTTTTATGTTTCTGTAATCACACGAGTAAAAAAGAGCCTATCAGTTTTTTGTAAAAATATTTAATGTACAGAGAGACACTCGATTTTTAGTGACTTATGTATTGATATCAACAAACAGTACGAAAATATTGAAAACGTAGACGTATGCAACGTCTGCGTCTGTAGGTCTACGTTACGATTAGTCAGAAAGTCCATATTATTATGTGGATGTGCTGACACCGCTGACTAATAAGAAAATAAAATAACACGTATTTTTCATACTAAAACTATAAACACGTGCAATTTTTTCTTGATAGTGTAGTTATTTTGAGTTATATACGTTTTTATTGATAGTACGTTGTAATTATCCGTGAACAAAGTCTAATATCTAGATCTCTGATCTTAAAATTAATAAATAAAGCAGTTACGCATCAAAAAAAAACCACATCATCGTCGTACTGCGGCAAAGTTCCCAGAAGGCTGGCAGCATTGCCACGTTGAATGGCAATCCTTATTCTCTGACCGAAATATTGGCCAGCCCTCTGGTCAAGGGAATGATTGATAAATAATAATAATAAAAAATAATTATTAATTTTAAGATAGTTTGTTTATGGTTTTTACAAAAAATATTATCCGTGTATGTAGTATGTACCTAGTAGTGAATGTACAAACTGGCGACAAGCTTTCCCGACCGTTTTTAGCAACGTGCCATTTTTTACAGTTTTGTTATTTCGATTTCTGTGATTGGTACCTTCTAGCTGATTTTCGCAACAATCATTTTCGGCTTTGGAAGCATCATATCTCTATAGAGGACAATATCTACACCAATTTTCGCATAGTTCCCGTACAGTAACGTGCTTGCTTTTTTTATTATCCTATCCTATTTCAACTAATAATATTAAGATATTAAACACGTAGAGACTAGGGACGCATACAACATCTGTACGTTTCGATTAGTGATCAAGTCCATATCTGTAGATGGCATCGATTTTGTAACAGATGCGGACTCAGGATGCGCCAACGGACACGAGACGGGGACTGACAGTGATTAGATCGCATTATACGATCTGCCATCTTGTTACGTGTACGCATAGGAAATTGTCCGACAATCGCTCGAATAGATCCGTGGGTGCCTGCATCACTCGTTGAAATAGGAAGGCCTTTCTCGTCGTATGTAAGCTTTGTTTAACTCCATAGGTTTAAATCGTCAGGCCACGAGAAAAATATGACAATTGATTACATATTGTTCGTGGCCGATATCGGCCGTATTTGGCTCAACAGATGAAATATTCAAATTCTGAAACATAAAAAACATTCTACTTGCTGTCAACAAATGTAGAACGCGATACCGCCTTATTTCCCTAATTGTAGGAATATAGTGGTGGTTGGATATTTTAATGCAAGTACCACTGGCATTACTTTGCAGTGTCCATTACAAAACAAAACTGCTTTTGAACAGTCGATAAATCGTCCCCTGGACTCAGAAGTGGGTACCTAAGCCCTAGAGTGAGATACATAAGTAACTAACTGTTACACGCGGCTTCGCCCGGTGGATGTCGTTTTATAAATAATTAGTAAGTAGCCTTCGGCTTTCTCAAAGTCAGCTCTATCTCTGTAACAAATTTCATTAAAATCGGTTCAGTCGTTTGGATGTGAAAAGGTAACAGACAGACAGACAGTTACTTTCGCATTTATAATATTAGTAGGGATAAGCTACTGGGATCATTATGTCGATATCGATATCGACAAACAACATTCAAGGTTAAACTGATATTATCAAGAAACTAGTTTATAATCAGCTATCGCTTTAATTTATTTGTAATGCATACAACGTTAAGTGGTAAGCGGTAAAACACATGTTATTATATGGAGCTAATAAATAGCTCCTACATAACATAGTAACTAGACTATCCATAAATAGCCAGCGCTGATCTCTCTTTATACCAACGTTATTAAGACGTGAAGCTTGTTTAATAATATTTTAATAATAAAATTAAATTAGAACGGTTTAGTCCTAGAGCAAGATATGAGTTTAGCTATTTTTTTAAATTGTGTCTGCTTACGGAAAGGATGAGTAAATATTGGGGTCAGGAGGGAATATAAGATTAGACGCAGGTGATGCTTATATTATAAGTGAAAAAAGAAAAATACATAGGTACTTACCGTACCTACTTACATTTATTTATGATACAAATGTATTTGTGAATTGGGTCACTGTAAAACATGTAATAGCCTGTTTATGACATAAAGTAAATAATGCTAGAGGAAAAAGGCAGCACAAAATTCAAACTTAAAATGTAATTAATAGTACAACGTACATTTTGTAAAAAAATACCCTTACAACACAGGGGTTGTACATAAGATTGCCAAGTTATTCCTAACATCAATAGGCGTAAAAAATAAATAAACGAAGCTAATCCATCAAACATTCGGCAATATAAATTCATATTCCAATTACATTCATACCTAGACTTATTAATAAAAAAACTTGGAATGCCGATAAAGATGGATGGATTATACGCGGTGATCCGAATGAAATATGAATGAATGATGTGATAAGGTCAGATGGGGATGAATGGTAGAAATAAATATCCAACGTCGATATCAAATGAATGGGACCGCAATGACAAGCTGCGAATGGAATATCTTAAAATTTTTGTTTCACTCATTATCATTCATGAGAAGTCATTTTATAGATTTAAAAATGATATGCAAAGAATACTGACTTCTAACATTAGGGTTTTAAACTTCAAAATTTAAATTAATTTAATTAAATCATATTTAATTAATAAAATTTGTAAATATAAATAAAACACCAGTGGGTATGTTTAAATGACAATCGAGGAGAGCACTATTCTTCAAATCCCTTCCTTTCACTCACTCTCTATTCTCTCTAAACATAGTATAATTACTATGTTTAGAATAGTTTAGATTGCATATCACTAGATCACTACTAAATTTAGTTGAATAAAAACTACCTCCATCTCCAAGAAGCCGCATCTGCACCAATGACGGATCCTCACTGTGCTCCTCCAGAACTGTGTCATCAGTCACCGTCAATTCCTGCAAATAACAAAAAATCTGTGAAAAAGTGTTTGATTGGTAGAAAACGTTGATCTCTGAGCCCATCAGATTATCCCTAGGCGTCCCTATCCTAGACGTTCTGTTTTGTCCATCGTCTTTGACCAAACCGGTATACCTACAACGCGAATGCAGATTATTATCAGATTGGTAACAGACCCAGGAAGATCAAGACTGACCGACTTTGATCTGTTAGAATATTTTTGATATACATACTTTTTGGTACTATGATAATAGCTTTTTCTAAGTCTATACTTCATTATTGTTTTGTCAGCGACTGCGTATTGAGAACTGATTATTAGAAAAAGGAAATATGGTGTAACAAGATTAAATAGTTTTTTTTTTTTTTTTTATGTAATGGATGTGGTAAACAAGCATGCAGTTCACATTGATGTTAAGTGATGACTGCAGCCTATAGACACCCACACAAAGACCAAGGTCAAAATGCAGATGCGTTACCACTCCTGAGGCCTAAGGTCTTATGCCTCTGTGCCGGAAATTACAGGGCCGTACATTACCACCTGACCGGAACACGATAGTGTTGAACACTACCATTTAGCGGCAAGTATATTGGGTAATGCGGTGGTGCCTACGCCCGCGAGCTCCGTCACTGGAGCTCTATCACCAGTTGTAGCTTAATTCGTTTATTATTTAAAATGATCAAACAGGTCGAGCACTGTCCAAAGGCGGCGTCAAGAAAATAGAGAATAATATTTTCAAGAGTCTTCAGAATCGGCGTCCATGTAAGAAGAGACTGATGAATACAGAAGAGGCAAGGGAAGTGTGTAAAGGTCGAAATATTTCAGTCTACCCTGTATGGGACCTGGCGTGAGAACCATACATACCTACCACGTTGGCAAGGCAAGATGTAGGCTATAACATCACTCTATAATCCCTAAGAGCAAAGAACCTATTCATAACTAAGCGAACATGCGCTCACTTACATGTAATAAGTATGGTAAATGATGGCGACCTAACTAGGTAAAAAAAAGGCAGGTGAAACTGCAGGACTCTACATGCCAAGTCCCTTAGCCAAAAATCTCCTTACAAACCCACGGTGTCTGGCTACGCCTAATATAAACTTTTTACATGACTATGTCATACTTTCTTTTTAAATTCATAAAACAAATTTAATTTGAATGCGTATTCCGAACGTTCTTCCCTCTCGCCCCGCATCCTTTCCCCTCCCTCTCTCTCGCCCTTTTTTTCAATAAGAAATGGACGGTTTACGCGTACTCTCCGAAAAAAGAAATTAATTTAATAAACCAAAAGTGCAGTGCAGTGATTGACTGTGTTTTGTAATGTGTGTGTGAAATCCAAAGAAAACTCAAATATAAAAGTTAACACCTGGAGAAGACACGGGGGCCCCCTTCAAGAACCAGTGACCTACGTAAGAAAGATGCCGACTATCCAGGTACATTTCTACCCTTAATTCCCCGGCTCCTCCAGTGTCTGAATAAATAAGTAATAAGTCTTCGGAATCGGCGTCCATGTAAGAAGAGACTGATGAATACAGAAGAGGCAAGGGAAGTGTGTAAAGGTCGAAATATTTCAGTCTACCCTGTATGGGACCTGGCGTGAGAACCATACATACCTACCACGTTGGCTAGGGAAGATGTAGGCTATAACACCACTCTATAATCCCTAAGAGCAAAAAACCTATTCATAACTAAGCGAACATGCGCTCACTTACATGTAATAAGTATGGTAAATGATGGCGACCTAACTAGGTAAAAAAAGGCAGGTGAAACTGCAGGACTCTACATGCCAAGTCCTTAGCCAAAAATCTCCTTACAAACCCACCGTGTCTCTTCTACACTCATCATTCTCTAACATTCAGCTCTCTTTAGATAGCCATTATCTTTACAAAATTACCACCCATTCATAGTCGAATCCAAATAAACACTTTCATAAACAACGACGAATATTGTGGATTGAGAACAACCAATTTCCACAAAATGAAAACACAAGTTTGGCAGGTGTTTTTTGTTTGTGAGTAAACAAGATCTACTAAATTCTCATCAAAACTTTCTCACGCCTACCGACGGTACATAAATATAGCGTGTCTTGTCTGCGTTACGCTGCTTTCGACGCCTGGCATTTATTTCGTGAAAAACAAACTTACAGTTTATGTTGATGATAAGTTTATATCTATAAGATATCATTTTAAATACTAGATGACCTGATTGATGTAAATATGCCATTCCTGAAGTATAAGACCTAGGTAGAGAACTAGTTGGAAAGAAGAACTAGTCTAACCTAAAGTTAAGTGCGGAACATCGCCTCGGAGCTCTACCATTGCTAAACTAGAGTGAGTTAAGTGAAGGAAAAAAAACTATGTAACCCCGTATAAATCTGTACATAAATCATAAACAATTACAGGTCTCGTAGTTCCTTTGTTATCAAAGATGTTTTGTAAGTATCTGTGAATTTGATTTACTACCACGCTTTATCTGGATTAAGATAGTACGAGACTCTACGTCCCGTTCTAAATTCATAATAAATAAAATATCGAAAATATGATTTATTAAGTCAAGATTTCAATTTGATATATGATATGATACATCGAATCATGTGAACACACGTGAAAAAAAGGTATACGTCGTAGACGCAATTGAATCCTCCATAAAAGTTTTACGACGTAGATTGTTCGCTATTAACAGATAAGTATCCTCATAACACTAATTCTAACTTCGAATTAATTAGCAAACACCAATAACGACGGAGTGGAGTACCAATAAAAAATGTATTAAAACTCGAATATAAATACTGATGGAGAAATAACTCCAGCCAGCCCAGAACACTTGTATTGATCGTAAGCTAGCCTTCCATCTATTTCATTCGACACGTGTTTCGTCTTTCAACAAATCTTTGATACGCTTCACTGGTGTTGGCTTCTGGAATAATAAACTTCTGCATGAAATATAGGTTACATGTGTAACAGATTTCATAGCAATATATCAAATCTATTCGCACGTGTGGTATAGTCATTACTAATTAGCTATTTAATATTTTTGCGTAATGTGGCGATCGTGCTAAAACTTAATAATGATGGTAAGTAATAATAATTTTTTCTTTAAAATAAATATATTCCACAGGCATGTGTTAATGCGAAATAATATAAAACAATTATTAAGGGTGAAAGCGACTTCTTTACGATATTCAATAAACTGCTAAGTTTATTATATCGGTTGCCTAATTAGCATAGTGAGGCAATAGATGGCGTTGCTGCCACCATAAGGCAATGCAATAAATGTGAAGGAAATATTTGACAAATCGGGCAGGACTTCGGTAGCTCAGTTGGAAGAGCGGCTGGACTAGATTCCCAGTGGCCGCGAGTTCGAGTCTCTCCGGAAGTCAAATTTTTATTTCCATTTTTCTATAAAATAAATATATTTCACAAGCATGTGTTAATGCGAAATAATATAAAACAAGTAATAATACACCCTCACCTCCTTGAGAGATAGTATGTCACAAGTTCACAACTAACAACTGATTAGGTGATACGGTCGTGTAATGTGTATAAAGTAAAATAATCAAGCCTCAGATAAAGTCAAATCTATTCCCAGTCATCTTCAAGACACATAAACTTATTCGCAAATGATACCAAATATTATCGTACCAACTTTATTCGAACTTTTGTTATTCCGAATATGTTCGATCGAATCAGCAATAGGTATTATGTGGCTCAGAATTGTCGATAAACATGTCATCGAGCCAAAAGGCGAAGTTGGGCAGAAACTTGCGAGAAACAAAGCGGGAACTTTAAGAAAGTTACTTCGGCAACCAGGAAAGGGGGAAATGGGGGGTTACTCAAAACTTTGACGTCTCGGACGTACCAAGTTCGCTACTCGCTAATTCGTGGTATAAATTTGTTTAACGTCTCAACTTTTTAACTGTAATTACATAGCAAAGTTCGAGATGGATTGAAGTACTTGGCAACTCCGACAACGGAACTCTGATGAGTTTGATGGGGGAATTGCTTTTTTCTCAACTTTGAAATAAAACAACGCAATATGAGTTAGTGTTTACTCGCGGAATCTTTGAAAGTATTTGTAAATTTTACAAACATAATAGCGTACACAGCGTCTCATAACAGACAGTGAATAGACGGTAAGTAGGTGCTTAGTATATACAAATAAAAATGATGTATGCAACGCGGTCTGCAAATTAATTCGCTAACACAATAAATTCTCGCCGTGTCACATGTAAGTCGTGAACAAACATTGTGACCAAGTGTGTAATACTGGGAACTGAACTAATAAACATGTTCAGTAGAGGAGAAACGATACCATCCACAACAATTTCCGCTGAAATTGATTTTAAGCTTCGATACATAAGAGAAACTTCCATACAGCGCGTCCTCAAAGGAGATGAAAGAAAAACAATAAAGTGTTTCAATAACGCAAAACAACAAAGTTTGTTTAGCAAAGTTAGCGAAGGGGTGAAACTGGGTGGAGTGGAATGGGGAGGAGGAGGTTACGTCGCCACCTGACGCCGCGTGGGCATAAGTTAGTCATTATTGATACAATGTCACGTTAAATGTTTGAGATATTAATTTATGAGCTGAAAGGTTCACACAGAATAGGTGATTGCCAGTCAGTAAACGCTTAATCATGTTAAACACAAATGTAAACAAAATATCCAAATGATAGTATAATATAATCAATAAATTAAGCTATATATTTTGTCAATGAAATCAGAATGTATTTATTCCAAAGTTCAAGGTACTTCAAAAACGATAAGAGCCGTTAATATGTTATTTATTAATACTCGTATTATTCTCGTGTAAAATGACACATCCGTTTTACATTAGATACTAGGCTCAAGCCATTAAATTCCACATAAAACATGCAGAAGAACTGGTTCTATAAAATAAATTAGTACCATAATATAAAGATAATCCACATTAGGGTACAATTATGAAACATGGAAAATGGAAAGCTTCGATGTTCTTACAGTTTGCCAGCATACTAACAACTTTCTTATGGAGTTTAAAGCCCAGATTACAAAGTGGCAAGTTACACATGCCCATATAGATCTAGGATCGTTGCCGCGCTGGATGTCGTCGAGTCCAACCGTCCAACATAAACTGGCTCCATCCAGAACTTCCCGCTTCGGTATTACGGCGTAGAATGCTGTAAAGTTACCTGATACCAGATTATAGAGTTCCGTATCCAGAGGGTAAAAACGGAACCTTATTATAAGACTCCGCTGTCCGTCTGTCTGTCTTTCACCAAGCTGTATCTTATGAACCGTGACAACTGGAGTTAAAATTTTCACAGAAGATGTAGGTATATCTGTTGCCGCTATAACAACAAATACCAAAAATTTCATAAAATGAATATTTAAGTTGTAAGTGAGAGTCCCCATAACGAACGTAATTTGTTTTTGAACGATCATAATAACGGTAACATGTTGACACGGTAACACTTGAAATATTTACAATTGTATATTAACTAAGAACATTAATAATCAATATTTAAAGGGCTCTCCCACACAACAAATAGGGTAAACTGGTTAAATACGCCCTACTTTTTAATTTTGTCAAATAAAACACATTTAAAAGCAAATTACATTTATTTCTTGGGAATCATTTGTTACATAAACTAATCAGCCTCCTATTATTTGGTCATTTAGCCAGTAATTCTGATTATTTTTTGACTTGCACGTTATTTTAAAAGCTATAGAAAAGGGCGTATTCCCCAAGGGGTCTATGAAAAATGCTCTATAATAAAAAAAAACAAAATATTAATAGTAATTAAGAAATATCAACATAATATGGAAAAAAATATTACTTGTGTAGCTGCCGCACATTAGAGCCGCCACACTTGTTACAGAAATTGGTGTACATCGTACATATTCATGCAACCATTTTAAGCATCTTGTACACTGTATCCAGCCTACTTGCCAAGGGGCAAGTAGACTGGATACAGTGTACTGGCTTTGTTGATAGCTAACTCTTTACTGGTGACCTTTGACATTGCCTCATTTAGAGCTTCAGCCGTCCACGATGCTCTGTATGTTTTTCTTTTGTAACGTTTATCCATAATTAATAAGTAAAAAACAAGTTTAAGCGCATTAAAAATTGAGGCATATTTCACCTACGAAATCGGGGCGTATTTCACAAAACTTACGCAAATACGCCCCAGCGCTTAGTACCTAAAACTAATATAAACTTGCAAAAAAAAATGGTGATTTTATAAAGGTTAGGTACCTATCTTAAATCATAAAACGTTCACACTCATTTAAAAATATTACTTGAATATGTTAAAAATATAAATACTCACCCACGTAAGTTGTGTTACAATCCGAACAATTTTTTTCAAGATTTTGATTTTTTTTCTTAACTACAAACGAACTGCAGCCGCTTGCCTCAACGAATTTGAGTACTACTGCCACCTATACGTTTACGTTTTTCACCATTTTACCCTAGGGTTATTCTTGTTGATTTTTATAGATAATGGTACGAAATCCTTCCTACGCGAGTACAACTCTCACTTGGCCGGTTTTTAAATGCGCCCAAGCTTCACTTCCTTAAGCCAATACTAGGAACATTTGATTCGTTTTGATTGCTCTACTCCACATTGCGTTACGATACTGGTATCGACTTTATTGGCCATATATTATAAATAATTTCTCTGCGCAATGCATTGAATATAAATACTTATTGATTGGAATTTAATTATAGTTGTAGTAGTTAATACAACATTCGCAACATTAGAATCACTATTGTAGGATTTGAGATTGATAATTTATTACATAGTTTAATGTGTGACCTCATACTTACTGGTTTAAAGACTTAACATCCTAGCCTCAAGCAAGGGAGTAATTGCATCAACGAGGGTAATTGTGTAGGATTTGTGCGTTTTTCGTTTTTACTCATATACTTAGCATAAAAACCTATTTCTTGCACAATCTCATATGACGTAGACAGAGAACGTAGCGTGGAGCTCAAAAGTCGATGATTTTAAAAAATATATCTTGCTTTATTTCATATGCATACATGCTTTGCGTTGCTAATGGGACAAAAAACGGATCTGCCAGATACGTTTTTTTTCTTTGTTTTTTAAAAACGTATCTTGTAGATTTTTGTTCCAATCATGGAACACCTGCACCTGTCCAATCATGGCATGTACCCAGGCTATCGTGGAATACAGAAATTACGTTACGTCCGAAACCACTTTACCAAGCCTAATTGCGTCAATACACTCCTTGCCGTAGACCGTAGACAATAATAGCTGTATCGCTAGACTCCGGGATTGCAACTGTCCGACCTCTGACCTCTCCGTTTGCACACTTCGGCGGAATGCGCGATGCGCGACACTTCCCATATTCGAGAACGGACTACTTTCCAAGATATCTATCCTGAGGTCGAAGGTTCGATCCCTGTAGAAGTCAAATTTTATTTCCATTATTTCTTTAATATATATATATTTTTTTTATGTTATGGAAGTGGCAAACAAGCATGCAGTTCACATTGATGTTAAGTGATGACTGCAGCCTATAGACACCCACACAAAGACCAAGGTCAAAATGCAGATGCGTTGCCACTCCTGAGGCCTAAGGTGTTATGCCTCTGTGCCGGAAACCCACCTGACCGGAACACGATAGTGCTGAACACTACCATTTAGCGGTAAGTATATTAGGTAATGCGGTGGTGCCTACGCCCGCGAGCTCCGTCACTGGAGCTCTACCACCAGTAAATCTATCTTACCAAGCGGAATAAGCGACAAACAATCGTTTGAGAACGGAAGACTTTGTGGTTGTGCGCGTTATACGTTTCCACATGAATAGAAAAATAAATATTGTGGTTTTCATACACGCGACGAAGGCCTAACGTTTTTATATTTAAACAATCACATTTTGAATTCACTGAGGGCGGAATAAGGCCCCTCCTTATATATAGATAATGAAATCGCGAAGAGGTATAACACAAAATCAGGACGTGTATCCGTGTTCTAAGCAATTTCAAAACAACGCTACACTGAGGAAATTGCGGTTTAGAAAAAGAATTATTCTTAATTGAATTCCAGATGCACATCTCAAGGGCGTCACCATGGTAGTAACTCGTCAATCTGCTGCTAAATACACCTAGGATTCAGCGTTATGGCGATCTGGATTTAGACATTAAAGAAAAAACGGACAGAAAAATTTGACTAAGCGGCTGGACTGGTTATACTGAGGTCGCAGGTTCGATTCCTGCCCGAAGTCAAAATTTTTCTTCCCGTTTTTTCTTTAATTTCTAAAGTTCACTCGCATGTGTTATTGCGAAAAATAAATAGTACGATCTGGATTTAGGTAGTTATGTCCGACGTATACTCACGACGTACGCGTTTTATATACAGAGGCAAAAAAGCTATTTTGCCTCTGTTGTATAAATACTGCTACGCCGTTGCTACACCAATACAAAAGCCTCTGCGTTGAATGCTCTGGTTTTCGTGAGGATGTTATATTGATCCCAATTTAAACTAGGTGATTTCCCCAATAACATCTCTATCATAATATAATCTCTGTTATCATCCAGAGCGTCATCGTTCATAAGATCAGGAGTATTCAAGATGCGTTGACTACCTGCGATGTTACGTTACGAACGCTGTACGCGAAAGTTTGTCTTCTTCAACTAAGAATTTTATTACCGAATACAGAATACACTTACGCCAGTATGCTCATTGACGCCCACGATAACTGCGGTGTACCACTGCGTGGCGCCGGCCGCTCGGTACACCTGCGCGCGACACCCGCCGAGGACGGACGGCGTCGTGGTCAAGATGCGTTGTCCGTCCTGCGTCGTCCGCCAGTCGGACGCTTCGGCGGACAGCGCGGACAACGTCTCCTCCTCGACGCCTGCCCCAGCACCCGCTAGATGTGCGTCCCATTCCTGCATAGGCAATAAATGCACATGTTAATTAAACTGGATACATACATGATACCTAAAAACTTCTCACTATGTTGGACGCTCTCAAGGAATTTGGTACATTAGAAACATTTCCTGAGTGCTACCAGCAATTAGCTGCTTGAGCCAATAGGTCGTAGGTTTTAGGAGAGATGTAAAAGATATCTACTTTTTATCTGAACAGAAGGTGAACAGAGACAGAAACGACAGTTCACTGTTATGGTATGTGGAAGATGTTTATTCTGCACTGTGTAGGTTTCTAATGAATACCAGAAGTGTAACCGAACACCATAAACAATCTCCTGGCTACATATTAAAAAGAACCCAAGCTCTCATCATCCGTACAAAAGCAACAGATGGTTATTGGTTTTATAGAGCCACAACTCAAAAGGTTACAACGTTGTTAAAACAATTCAATAAGAATGTTATCCATAAACGTAACAATCTCGATCTCCAACCTTGTACGACATATAAACATAACGACCCATTACATCAAACACCTACGCGTTCAAGTATAATCATTATTTTTAATGTAAAATAGAAACCAGCGAGCCGCGTATGGAAGGTGAACATGTATATATACAAAACTTTTCAATGTAAGGAAGGTGTATTTATTACATCTTATGTTGCGCATAGAATATGCGGCGTAGTATTTATGTCAATGTTACAATGGCGCACACGCGAAACGCACAGGTGTGCGTGTGGCTGCGGCCCGGGCGGCGACAGACGTATCCGGTGCGTTGAACTCGCCCCTCTCTCCCCTGCCAGTACACATATACTACACGTATGCATGTATCCGATGTTCCTTTTAACTGCAGCCTCTATTGAAGCGAATTAACATACTGGTAGCGAATTTAATGTTACGTAACGGACAATCAAAACTTTGTTTATGTAGAGCTGTGGCGTGCTCAATGCTGTTATTTATTTATTTTATGATATGGCAGGGGCAAACAAGTAGGCAGTTCACACTGATGTTAAGTGATGACTGCAGCCTATAGACACCCACACAAAGACCCAGGTCAAAATGCAGATGCGTTACCACTCCTGAGGCCTAAGGTGTTATGCCTCTGTGGCGGAAATTACAGGGCCGTACATTACCACCTGACCGGAACACGATAGTGCTGAACACTACCATTTAGCGGCAGGTATATATGGTAATGCGGTGGTGCCTACGTACTAAAATGTACAATAGATTTACGTAGATTACCATACCGATGATTCCGTCGAATTAAGAACCTACCTACCCGCAGGTTCATGGATAAGTAATTACAGAGGCAACAGGCATGACAACGCATTTGTATTTTGATCTTTTGTAATACGTACGTACGTAAGTAACTAGTAGATATTGAGCAAACTGCAAGCTTGTTTGCCACTTTCCTATATAAACTACCTAATTTCTATCGTAAGGTGTGTGTATATATATACACCTATAAACAGTGTAAAACTCTAGAAACACGCAAAAGTAAACATTGCAGTAATCGCAATAGGAAATCGACTACGCAAATCTAATGGAAGCTACATCAGCAAAAACTCGACTCTCGTGCCCTTACCCACGATTTTTCACGGCCACACCATTTTCACCAGTAATCCACTTGCGACATCGCAATCGTCTGTATTTGTAACAGTCACGCTCTGATGGGCCACGGTGACTCAGCGTCTTACGCAATGCCTGCGCGGTTCCACTTACCCTATTTGGGATTACGCGTTCATTAATTACGTTGCGTATTTTACCTAGACGGTTTGATGAAAAGTCAATTGCTTTCGCTCACAGCGCCACACTAGGTGTCGTGGGTGCCGTTGTACACATACACAAAAACCTAGACCCGAAACCAATATCTGTAGGCCACACAAATATTTGTTCCGGTGCGGTTATCGAACCTGCGACCCTTCGAATCAAACGGGCATCTCACACCGCTGGACTGACCGGGTCGTCGTAGCTTTGATTCGATTTCACCGATAGTTAAGTAACCAACAGTAAAATTTTCGAAACTATTTTAGATAGACAAAAGAATGTAATACCGAAACCGGATTGATACGTCGGATTCTTGAAGCATATAGACGTGCGCATCAATGCGATATTAAATTAATTAACAATTGTGTTTATTTATAGTGACCTAGTTTTAGTGATTTGGCGTGTGTGTAACTTTTTCAACTTTAAGTGATAATAGTTTTATATAATGAAATAATTTACGAACTATCCTAACTATTATGGAGGGAAGTCCGTTCAATCGGAGTGGGATCACCCGCCGCTCCCCCCCGCCAACGCCAACGCATCAAAAAGCCCACGAGGGGATCGAAGTTATATCTACTCCTGAGATTCAAAATTGGTTGAGTTCCATAGACCAATGTTTGAGCGAGGTCTGTTCGATTGCATCTGAGGGAAAGCTCAATTCAGACCAAAAATTGAAAATAAACAATCTTTGCCGAAAAGTTGGACATGGAGCTGCGCAAATGGCCGTTCAATATCAGGCTGCGAAGCAAAAAGTCATTGTCACCCACAATGCACTTCAAACTTTGACCGACGAGCGTGATCTTACGGATTGTTTAAAGGACATCAAACGTTCGATACAGGAGTCCAGCACTAAGCAGATTGTGCCGACTACATCCTTCGCGGAGATGGTGAAGAAAGGAGTAACAAATTTTGTTCATCCGAGGCCTGTTAGTTCCGTGGCGATCTACCCAAATGACATTTCCAAGACCAGTGAGGAAACCAAGGCCTTGGTCCAGAAAATAATTAGCCCTGAAGAAATGAAATTAAAAGTTCGAGGACTTCGTAAAACCAGGAAAGGAGGCGTTATAATTAGCACCGAGACCAAGGATGACCTGGAAAAACTAAAAGAGTCAGTACAGCGCGCTACACCAGGACTTACTGTCGATGACCCTCAGAAGCGCAATCCACGTATTATCATTATAGGTGTTTCTACGGCAATGTCGGAAAATGAGGTTTTAAAGTGTATTTTTGAACAAAATGTAGCCGACAAAATGCCATCTATGTCGCGGGAAACATTTATGACCTCGGTGAAACTAAGCCACAAGTCTGGAAAAAGGAATATGGAGTCCTGTAATTACATAATCGAAGTTCCAGCCGTCGTACGTAAGGCGCTCATAAATCAAGACAGGATTTTTATAAATTGGACATCATGTCCTGTAAAAGACTTTACGTTGGTAACAAGATGTTACAAATGTCATCAATATGGCCATGCAGCCAAATCCTGCAAAGCCGTGGCTTCTACGTGTGGACATTGCGGTGAAGAGGGTCATTCGATCCAAGAATGCCAGAAGAAAGCGGAGGCGCCAAAATGTGCAACGTGCTTGCGTTTTAAAAAACCAAGCAATCACAAGACCGGAGACCTAGAATGTCCTGCTAAAAAATCAGCCGAGTACAGGTATATAAACTCTGTAAATTATGAAGGCGCCTAAGAGCGCCATATACTAGTTTGTATTTTAGATCTAATTATTATTAAATTAACCTTACTTAGTTTTAAAAATGGATATCAATTTAATTGCTGACATAGATGATTCATTTCTACCAGAAGCAAGGTCATGTGAGGTTGAGGAGTGCAGGCAATATCTTTCAATTTACAAAAAATCATTATCTGTACTAACCCAAAACATCCGCAGTATTTATAAAAATATAGATAGCTTCAGCGTCTTTCTTCATAGACTAAATTATAATTGCGATATAATGATATTAACGGAATGTTGGTTACCTAATCGTCATGATAATCTACCAGTAATTCCAGGGTACAATATATTTTATAGTTCACACAATCACAATCAAAATGATGGAGTCGTAGTCTATGTCAAGGAGTGCTTTAACGTATCCGTCGAAAATCCAAATTTACAGGACTGTAACTGTTTAGTTATAAAAATGAACACAGACATAGCCATAGTCGCCGTATATAGGTCCCCTTCCGTTAGAAACTTAGGTACATTTCATTCTTCGCTAAACCAGACATTTCAAGCACTATCCGCTTTTAAAAATATCATACTAACAGGAGACATAAATATAAATCTTAATGCCGAACTTGGCGATGCATCTACCCAAGACTACCTAAACCTTTGCTCCTACCACGGACTCCTTCCCGCGCATACCTTGCCCACACATCAAAGCGGTTCATGTCTCGATCACATGATGATTAAATCCACTCTACAATACAATACTTTAGTAGCAAATTCATCTATTACCGACCATCATGCCGTCTTACTAACCATAAATTTAATGCTGCCTGAGCGAAATCGCCCACTAACAAAAACAAAGCTAAATTTAAACAAACTTGAATATGATTTACGCAATATTGATTTCAGTGCAGTTTACAATATCGCTGACGCCAATGTGTCTTTATCGTACGTAATAAAAAATGTCCAACAAGCAATATTACGCAACACTGAAACTATAGCAGTGAATAAAAAACATTTTAATATTAAACCATGGATTACTCCTGGACTTATTCGTTGTATTAGACATAGAGACAAATTACATCAGAGAGCTAAAAAATATCCCGACAATCTTATAATTCAAACGACGTATAAGAGATACAGGAATCATTGCAATAACCTCTTAAAGAATTTGAAACATAATTACGATAAAAACGAACTGAACAAAGCCGGCAAAAATAGTAAACAGCTCTGGAATCATATTAAGAATATTTCTTATGCGACAAATCGACGTGAATCAAATTCGAATTTGTTGCATATTAATTCTTCGCCACTTTTATCAGTCAATGATGTAAATAACTATTTTATAAATGTGGGTAAAAATCTAGCCGAACAGATTATAATCAAACCGTGGGGTTCTACTACAAGCCGCCAGAAGTTCAACATAAATTGCAGTTTAAAATCATTTGTTATGTTAGACACTGATGAGTATGAAATAACCAGGATAATCTCAGGACTGAAGGATAATTGTGCAGTTGGATGGGATAATATAAGCAACAAGATTCTTAAACGATACAAACACATTCTTGTACCTCCACTAACCCATATTTTTCGATTATGCCTTTCTACAGGGACTTTTCCCGGATGTTTAAAAAAGGCAGTAGTTATCCCTGTATATAAATCTGGTAATAAAGATCAAGTTATTAATTACAGACCTATTTCGATACTGCCTTCAATATCAAAAATATTAGAAAAAGTCATTAATAGTAGATTAATTAAATATCTCGAAACGAATAATTATATTTCACCGATGCAATTCGGTTTTAGATCAAAATTATCCACAGCCGATGCGGTACATAATCTGACCGAATATGTGACACAAGAACTTGGGAAAGGGCACCAGACCTTAGGTTTTTTCGTTGATTTATCTAAAGCCTTTGAAACAATATCTGTTAGTTTACTTTTAAACAAACTGGAGGCTCTAGGTATAAGAGGCACACAGCTTAATCTGTTTGCTGACTACCTACATGATCGATGCCAATGTGTTAAAATAGATAATATCACTAGCAATGATCAAAAAAACACATGTTTCGGTTTTCCACAAGGTTCCATATTGGGTCCTACCCTGTTTTTGATTTATATTAACGACCTCTGCAATTTAACTTTAAAACAGGGCAAAATTATATCATATGCCGATGACACTGTATTAATATTTACGGCCAAAACGAGCAACGAATTATTTGAAATTGCCCAATCAGGTATAAATACAGTGACCCATTGGCTTCAAGAAAATTTGCTTACACTAAATGCGGACAAAACTAAATATATCCACTTCTCCATGCGCAAGCTTTCACCTAATACTGATAACCATCGTCTTTACGCTCACCAATGTGATAACCCTCTCAGTAGTATTTGCAATTGTCCTGTTATCGCACAAACGTGCGAAATTAAATATCTAGGAATTATAATTGATGACACACTCTCCTTCAAATTGCATATCGAGAGCTTGGTAAAAAGGTTGCGTAAATTAATCTATGTTTTTAAGAAATTACGAACGATTGCAGATTCTAAATTACTAACCCAAATTTATCTAGCCTTAGGGCAATCCATTATTCAATACTGCATTACTTCATGGGGAGGTGCTTTGAAAACCATTATACTACCTCTAGAACGAGCGCAAAGATCAATTCTAAAAGTCGCTCATTATTACCCTTTTTTCTTTCCTACTACTTTATTGTATAAATACTGTAATGTATTAACTGTTAGACAGATTTTTATAATGCACACCATTTTGAAACAGCACACCATGCTTACGTACAACGAGGACATTACTAACAAGCGACGGAACGATATCGTCTGCATTACAAATTCAACGTCAAAACATGCCTTTACAAAAAGATTCTTTTCATTTCTTGGCCCTTTTTTGTACAATAGATTAAATAGAAACCTTTTATTTTATAAATTAGAATATTTTAGCTGTAAAAAAGTTTTATATAATTACTTACAAAATATTAATTATGAATATACTGAAGAATTACTTGCTATATGTAAATAATAATCTTAAAAATAATCACTCACTGTTATAGTTTACTTTAATGAATTTACCTAATATAGTTTTACTCTAATGTTAATTAATCTCACAATATAGTGAAGCACTCTACCGCCTGAAACACAGGTTCAACCTAGTTCAGGTACGAATACAAACCATCCCTTATTTTATATAGTTAAGAAATTTTATGTATATCTTCTTTGTGATCTATTTTATAAATAAACAATTTTTATTTTTATTTATTATTTTGGCTTCTTAATCATAACATAACCTATGAACTGCAGTCCCTATTAAATTGCACGTGATTTTATTCACTCATTAATGCATAAATCTGTCAATTTAAGGTCAATTTAAGGTGACTGTTAAACCCGATCATTTAGCGAGCGTACCTGCAGACCTTCTAACATAAATCGTGTCACTTAGATAACTCACAGTTAAGAACCGGCACACATCACGTTAACCGCATCAAGTGACACAGCGTTGAGATAAGGACGCAGAACGTAACATTTACGAGCGTTCTGTGCATAAATAACGCGATAACATTGACATTTCATATGCAAACGTGCTCCATATCTGGGACGACCAATAAGAGACGTACATATGATAATATAACAAGTTAACTGGTATTATAAAATTTGTCAGAACGTACCTTACTTGCTTCAATGTTATGACAGGAGTACGTCAGTGACGAAGATCAACCCCCTTATTCATTCAACGTACCCCTTATTCTCCACCAATCCGCATTGGAGCAGCGTGGTGGAGTAAGATCCAGGCCTCCCCCCCCCAAAACAAAAAAAAAAAGAGAGACTCGTGCCCAGCAGTGGGACGTATAATGGGTTGCCATTATTATTATTTTATGCTTTGTCTTTGTCAGTTGCATTGTCAAATGTACAGGATAAAAAAGACAAAGGAGAGATTTAACTAAAGTGTTGCTACACTTTAGCTAAAATACGTTTATGAATAAGGGGGATAGACTCTACCACGTTACCTTATCTATCTGCCGTTAAATGATAGTATTCAGCATTATCATGTTAGGTTATAATGTGCAGCCCAATAATTATGGACAGATGCAAAATATCTTACGCCGCCAGAAACCTTTAGTTTTTGTATCTATAAACTGCAGTATTTCACTTACAATAAATTTTAAGTGTACTCGTATGTTACATTTACTAAGTACACAAGACCAGGTGAACAAAGTTGCGAGCATCCTCTAGATTTATTTGAAACATAGAATAATTATAAAATAAATCAGAGAAGCACATAATAAAAAAATAACAAAAGATATTCCGACCTTCGAAACTATTAAGAATAGAGCATTTAGTAGAGCGTTAACTGCATTGAGCGAACGAACACAAGGTTAATCAAAGTAAATCGTTCATATTAGGTATTTAAATTTTGGTTACGATTAACTTAATAGGTATAATATGTAAGTATCTTCGTCCAGGAGCGCTCAGAGGTTTTCCTGCACCTCAAATACACCGGATACCACTGGAATATCTGATATTTTCCCAATTTAATAGCTGGGTAACTAATGATAAATGGTATATATGTATATATCTTCACGCCAGGTCCCTAACGGGGTAGGCAGAGAGTGTAGAACGCCTTATATACCGGTCCTGACATATCTCTTGAGCCTCATCTATCGTCATCATTATCTTTATACATGCACGCCGATTCCTAAGACTTTTGAACGCACCATCAGACAGAACTCGACCTATTTGGTCATGGTAGGTCAGTCTTGGTCTTCCTGGGCCTCTGATAAATGGTACTATGGTATTCCGGATAAATGGTACCTAATAATAGTTTGCGTTACCGTGTTTTATTTAGGACGTATTAAATGTATAATTGTACTCGTATTATTGCACAGGAGCACAACTAAGACCTTAAAAGAGGTCAAGATTTCATCAAGATCATATAAAAATAAACAACACTTTTCATTGCATAATTCATTTGTCGGAATCGTGTCACCTTTGTTGCCGGACTAAACTGGTAGTTCAAGGCTCGTTTATCAGTTTACATCTCATTTGTATCTTAGGTCAGGAATCAAACGCTATTTCAATTGCGTTTGATGACGGAGATAAGGTACATTTGAGAGACCATGACCAATTACTTCATAGGTTTAATTAAATTAATAGGAACTAGGATCCTTATCTACCTATAATACTATTCCATTAAGGAACCCAAGTAAAATTTAGGTAGGTAACCGACGACCCAATTGTTCCAGTGGTAGGTATGTGACGATCACTTGATTCGAGGCTCGGGGGTTCGATCAGTCGATATTTGTTTCTGATTATATCTAGTACTAGCTGTTGCCCGCGACTTCGCCCGCGTGGATGTCATTTTATAAATAACTAAGTAGCCTATGTGCTTACTCAAAGTCAGCTCTATATCTGTACCAAATTTCATTAAAATCGTTTTGTCGTCGTTTGGACGTGAAAAGGTAACAGACAGACAGACAGACAGACAGAGTTACTTTCGCATTTATAATATTAGAAAGGATTTATACTGGTTATAGTATGGTAAGTATCTGGGTTTTGAAGTACTATTTAACGCTTTCCGCAGGACACGTTTTCAACTTTTCTCCCACAAAAGACGGCGCTCGTTAATTCTACTCTCCATACAATAGGTACTAGATCCAGGAAGCCATTACGTCTGGCATACATTCGTACCTCCCGCGGCTCTCATTCAATTTCCTGCGGAGTGCGGACTCCCTTCTAGTCGGCCAGTGAACATTATTGATAACATATTCTCGTTTCATGGTAATACATTTTCTTTTAGATTAACGGTAACGGTTTTTGTGCGGAATTGAAATCAGTGCACACACGATTAAATGTATTCAAACGAAGAGAGTATCTAACTATTTTTAATAGGGATATTAAATATATAGCCTACAGACATACTACGCAGAAACCAGTGGTCAAAATGCAGATGCGTTACCACCCCTGAGACCTAAGTTGTTATGTCTCTATGATAGTTATTACGGAGTCATACACTGCAATCTAACCGGAACACGATAGTGCTGAGCACTATCATTTGGGGGCAGGTAAATTAGGAAGAGAATATGTAATAATACTAGATTAGGTAATGCGATGGTGACTTCGCCATCAAGCCTACATTTGAACTCTACCAGCAGTAAAAGATAAAGATAATAGATTATAACAAAGTGACATGTGTTCCCAATTATTCATGGATACACAAGCATTCTACTTCGAGATTATTTCATTTATAATGGCTCAAAAGACTTGCAAAATACAATGTAATGTACAATACCACCGCCCGAGGAGCTCGTAACTCCGGAAAACAATAGATAGTGGGTACCCGACAACGCCCCTCGGTATTGTATCTGAAATGCACAGCTTCATCCTTCATATTCTATAGTAATGCTATAATATATCAGACAGCAAAATCTACGCTTTAAGTGAGAATGTGATCTTTAATTATAGTTACGAGGTAACTGATTTTTATAATAATATTTTTGGTATCTCCCAAAGAGTATTTTACTAAGTCTGTTCTTGCAGCATATCTGTCTTCGAGCAAATATGGAAGTCTGGAAGTCCACGTAATAATAAAGAATAATTTGTCCACAAAGTTAAACTGGGCTTCACATATGAGGGTCATGAAACTTAACTTCACGCCTGTAATCCCAGAAGGGGTAGGTAGAGGTGAATGCATGCATTCAAGCATACATGCAAACACGATTCGCCGGTTACGTTTTGGTTCACGTTACAGGTGGCGAGCCTGTTAACATCTCCGGGCACAGTACCATACTCCGAGGTACTGGGAAACTTACAGAAAGTGTAAAAATACCAATACAATTACTGGTGGTAGAGCTCCAGTGACGGAGCTCGCGGGCGTAGGCACCACCGCATAACCTAATATACTTGCCGCTAAACGGTAGTGTTCAGCACTATCGTGTTCCGGTCAGGTGGCAATGTACGGCTCTGTAATTTCCGGCACTGAGGCATAACACTTAATGCCTCAGGAGTGGCAGCGCATCTGCATTTTGACCTCTGGTCATTGTATGGGTGTCTACAGGCTGTTGTCATCACTTAACATCAATGTGAACTGCAAGCATGTTTGCCACTTTCATAAAATAAAAAAAAAAACAAAAAAAGAAGGATAAAGGATTTCACACCGTTATCTCTAATAGCAACCTACCCGGGAATTGAACCTAGGACTCTAGCGTAGTAGTATTGCCTGCTACCACTAGACTACTGAGGGTTCATGAAAGTACGTTTTTGAAGAATATCAGTAATATCTTTAGTGTTATCTAAGTGCCATGAAACACTTTACTTGTAAATAACGGTTCGAATGGCACTTACAAAGATTACTCGTACTTTTAATAAAAACCCAAAAATTATAGCTCGCAAGATATAAAAATTTATTACCTCGACTTCTTTGGAATATCGAATCTTTTTTCAGCTCGCAACTTCAGTAAGTATTCACGACCTTAAACATTTATCTTGGAAGTATAATTTATTATTTGAAGTTTTTCAATTTGCCCGTTCTAGCTAATCAGCGAACAAGTATGGGGTAGCAGCAGCAAAAACAAATAACTCTCGCCGAATAACTTGGCAACTAGAAATAGCTACTGGCTATAAACAAAAGGTTTTAAAGCCCCTAGACAATGCACTCAAACCCTATCCATCATGCGAGATGAAACGTCTGGGAGAACGCCTGTCTGCGAACAAACGAGAAGAAAACTCAAACACGTAAACTGAGCCCGGAGAACATAAATTGGCCTTTTGTACTTCTACCGAATTAGGGTTGTGCATACATATATGAAATTTTAAAATATGATTAATGTGTCTACAACGTTGCGGTGTAGTCACTTCAGCCGAAAGACGTCCTCAGCTGAACAAAAGCTTTCAAAGAAACCAACAGTTGTGCAACATCTGGAGGGATATGCCATAATCACCACTGCGATCACCATGGCGTCAGGAAGTGATGACACCGTAGTGTAGAGTAGACACGTGTAGTGAAATAGTAGTAGAACGAACCCGGCAAAAAAAAATAGCAGGCTCGACGTTGACTCATCGTTGAGCAAAATATTGTGAGGTAAGTATTTCTTTACGAAATTATTACTCAGTTAAGAATCTGGAAGACATAAACGGTATACTGATAATAAACTCACTCCCTATTTTACTAGACTCAAACTAAAGGTGCATTCAACATAGAGATTTAATTAATATGGAATTCTTTATTTTGTTAAAATTATTGACTGTACAAATTTTAATATGTAATTTGAAATAATGTATTTATTAACGTTATTAATGTGTAAATAATGTAATTAATTTTTTCTATTGATTTTGTTTTAATTTGTAATATTTAATTTAATTTACTTTTAATTACTTATGTGGGAATGTATTAATATTATTTATATTTTTATTTTGTACCTACTATGTATCTGTGATCTGAAATAAATGATTAATTTATATTAAATTAAATATGTTATATGTCGAATGTTACCCACGGCTGTTTTTGTTGCTGCAAGAAAAAATAACTTTGAAGTTAATTTCTAAGAGAGAAATATACAGACATAATGGTGGTAACCCTATATTCCACGTCAATTGTCAGCCGCGAGCTTCAGGTAAGTAAATATGCCATAAAACTGAATTTAGAATGAAACTCGCACCTTCCACAACAAATGTTTTTGTGGTGTTTCTCCGAACGATGATTAATGGTCATGTTTTTACTAGGAAATTAATATTCTATGAAAGATTCCAGAGAATACCTGTAGTTTGTGAGTTAGTAGTAATCAAGGTAATTGGCTTAGGAGTACAATCATAATACCGAAAATCGGCGTTTATCATTCTCAACGATTTCATATATTGAATGTACATATTCATAAAGTAAGTAGGTACGAAACGGTAATCAGAAACCGTACTGTACTATAATTGCCAAATTAGACCAGCTTGGCAAACTGGCTACCCTCGAATAGGTTGAGGTAAATGCACACATTTAAACATACATGTAAGCACCCAAGATTTTACAGTTACATGAACTAATAAGAATTTATTCAACCAAAGCAGATTTGTGTCTTTATGTTATTGTTTCTCATTCCCATGCATTGTTGTGTAAAATACAACATAAAAGTCAAATATAACAACGATGTGGAATTATTGAAAATGAACATTTTGAAGAGGTAGGTATGTCTGATATGGCTTAGTCAGCACATAGTCAACATTTGTATCTTTGCACTTTTACTGTGAATTAAAAAAAAAAAGATGTGATAGGTACAACTTTTTCTTTGCTTTTCTTATTAGGTACATATATGGAACTTTTTCATTACAAGCTTAACTAGTATAAGGAAAAAAAAAAAGTAGGTACTCATTGGATTCACACTTCTGTACACAAAATTTAAATAACTAGCAAAAGGTGAGCACAAGGTTGCATGCAATATTTGTCAAATCTGATTAAAATCGGTCGTCGAACCAAATTAACCTTGAAAAACTCATCTCATCATAATAAAAAATAACACCCGATAAGAAATAATCCACACAAAATTAGCCTTACAATTTCTGATAAGATTTTTTTTCATATTGACTACCTGTCTCTACGATATCACGAAACTGTGAAATCTTATACTCAGATGAATAGCCGATTGTTCAGATAATCCTCGACTCATTGAAGGTCACTTAAAATATCTTTTATTTAAAGCAACGATGTCAAAGATTGCATGGCACAAAAAGTAACTGAAGAATCGTGAAGCGTGTATTCTTGAATGTGTGCATTAATATCTGCCCACCCCTTCGGGGAATATAAGCGTGAAATTACATATACACACCTTTACAAACTATAATAAGACAAATTAAATAAAGATTAACTGCCTCAGTGGCGTAGTGGTAGCAGGCTACTACTATTACGCTGGAGGTCCTGCGTTCGATTCCCGGATTGGTGGCTATCATATATAACGGTTTAAAGTCCTCTATCTCTGGATCTATAGAGATTTTTCCGTTTTTTGGAAGTTTCCCAGTAGGTACCTCGGAGTTTGGTAATGTGCCCGGATATGGCAACAGGTTCGCCACCTGTTACATGGGCCAAAAACGTAACCGGCGAGTCGTGGGTGTTTGCATGTATGCTTGAATGCGTGCATTTACCTCTGCCTACCCATTCGAGGATTACAGGCGTGAAGTTACGTTTAAATAAAGATTAATATGCTAATAATACACTTCAAATTAGAAAAGTATAAAGGATCAATCAAACAAGTGGAGCAAAGGAGAATATTGATATTACATAACACGAAACGTCCAACACGCGTCTATATCAATGTCACGTCCCCACCGGCCCCACGACGAGCAAGGGGGAGGCTGGAGTGAACCGGACAAGCGAGCTAACTCAAGCAAACTTTACTCGTTTAAATTTTGCGGGAACAGTTTCTCAGTTCGAGTACTTCGCGTGCATGCTAACGATAAAGTTTGGCTACTCGCGATAAACTTTCATTGCCGCTTGGCTAATTAAGTTTTTACCGTGATAAATACGTTGTAAGCTGTTTGAAATTTTAATGACGTATGGAGATCATCAAAATAATGTCATGTGTCAAAACGAAGTACAGCTATTATTGTATAAAAGTTAATTCAACATGTTAAATATTAAATATGAATGAAATCAACTAGCCGACTTTATTTTCAATTGTGTGACAAAAGCACTACCAAAATCTAAATTTTTCATCATATTAAAATCAAATCGTATTAAAATCTGTAACACAGTGTAATACAAATGTATTAAATATTAAATTATTAGTATGTAATCGCATTAGTCACTCTATAGTTTATAATACCTACATTAAATATTGATAAATACCTAAATTAAAATTACTCATATATACTAAAAAATCATACATCATCTTACTCATCATCAGCTTATTAAAAAATAAACGTCATTTATTAAATTTATGAAGAATCACAGACACTCCATTTTCAAAGAATCTATTTTTAACTAGGTATGTTCAGAATTTATTATTTATTATTATTCATTACTTAAAAGTAATCCAAATTGTATTGAGAGCTTTGACAAATCGTCCTAGGTTTAAGAACTGAAGTGAACTATGTAGAAAATAAATAACACAACAGAGGTATTTTAAGCCTCTTGCTACAACAGACTAATCAGCACCTTTAACAAAGAGATATAAATATTGATATTAAATTCTTTTATTAAACTGAAAAACAAAATTAACGTTAATCGTACTAACAAAAATGGTGGAGACAATAAACGAATATGCTGAAAGTGGATGTAGCGAGGCGGCGACCGGCGAATGGCGACCAATCAATCATAGCTTTACCAGGACGAACGAGCCGTCCGGGCTAACCGAAAATAGCGCGACAACACAGTAGGTAGGCACCATAGCCTCCACCTGGCTCAAAATATGTATATAATAAAGAGGCGGCGCGGGCGGTACGGGCGCGGAAAATCAATAAAGCGGGTGGCGAGCATCAAAACATACCGCTCCCCAGACCACCCCGCTTCCCCCACACACACCCCGTCTCCCGGGGAAACCCTCCCCATGTTTGGCAGACACCGTCCTTGATCTCCCCACTTCGCCCGGGCGCGCAAGTTTGGATAAACACTCGTATCGTCTCACTGGAAAATTGGGTCGGTTATGCGTTTTGCGCTTCGACGTCCATCCCCTCGTTTTATCTCCTAAACTAATACACGCATTTCCCGACACAAGTCGTTTTGATTGTTTATTATTCAAGGTAGAGATAGATTAATGTTTGTTTTCGAAATTACACTTGCACAAGATTCATAAGTTCCAATTCAATTTAATTTTTAATTGAATTAAAATACGTAATTCAAAGAAAGCAGAGTCATTTGAAACGAAATTGTCTAGCTTGACTTATTTTCGTACAATAAAATAATTTTGATATCCTACGTTGTGACCTATTTGACATTCACTTAACGTTACATATGTAAATAACAGTCAATAAAAACAATAAGTGGCGTGAGCAGGTAGCGAAATTACAATTCAAGTAAAATATTATCATTTTGGTAATATAGAGTGTGAAAAACTATTGTAAAAACTAGCATGTAGAATATAATGTTTTAGTCAAAACCAACGGTCCAAATGAAGTTTAAATATGCAAATGATCCGAATGGCGCAAACGTGAGTCGAGTCCGTCATAATTTATTGAGATTGGGTTTCCGCCAAAAATCGATCTCATAATAATGTAGGCCAGCTGTAAGTCAGTTAGAGAATAAAACCATCGTGAATCATCAGTGAATGACAAAGAATGTCCCATATTCTTTTGTTTAGTCTTATCTTGTCGTTTGTAAAAGAGAGTATGGAACATTATGTTGATACCTATGTTTTGGAACATTATTTTATTTTTGTTTTTCTTAACAACTTGATCACGTTGTTAAGAAAAACAAGTTGTTATTCGCTTTCATTTTAAATTTGTATTTTGACCAAGCAAATACAATTTATTTCCAAAATTTTCTAAATCAATAAATAAATATTTTTTTATTTATTAATTATTTATTTTCCATAAAATTTTGAGTTTGATCTCGCCGTTAACGCGTGAATCATTCAAACCACGTCCAATAATTATGTAAGCGTTAATGGATCTATTACGATATGTATGAAATAACTATAATAACCGCCGCCGTCAACGAGGAATTTTCCACAGGCTAAAAACAATATCCTGTAACCGATATTTAACAATATGTATAACTAAGAGCATTTTGAAAAAAAAAATGACAACATTTGTGTATCGAACCACGCACAACGTAGTGTACCGTTTTCTCAGTACATTTACAAGTGTACGAGTAAGAGTAGATCTAAAAATTATACGTAAAAAGTACAAATTAATATGCTTTCCGTTTTTCTTTTAATTTCTTAATCACTCTAAAAATAAATATTACAAGTACAAATTCTTTTCCATTTTTATTCAAAATAGCTATTAATTTGATAACTAAATGTAAATGTGAAATAGTAGATAAATATAAAGCAATTAGAAAGCATACAAATACAAAAGAAGATCGGTGAAAAGGAACACATAGTAGTGCGCAAGTACGGAGGCAGCACAATAAGCTCATGTTGGCAATCCCCGAGGGTGTTATGTCTCGCCGATGCTATTCAAACTGAAGCAACTATCGCTGTATACACATCTCACAAATGTTGCTCTGTTAAGGACTTCCTTTTTATGAATATTTTTGTATAATCTCGTTTATTGCTGTACGTATGAACTGGGAGCGAAAATACATACCGTTTGCAATGTCATTTAATATTTTAGTCCCAATTCCTATTCGGATCAGGATTCCTATTCGACTTTTCATCAGTCAACTGCAATTTTGTAATAAGTCCGCCTGTTGTGTAGAGAGTCTCTTTAATTTTTGTTTCCTTATAATAAAAGTATACTATATTATATTTTTACTGGCGGTAGAGCTCTAGAGACGGAGCTCGCGGGCGTAGGCACCGCATTACCTAATATACTTGCCGCTAAATGGTAGTGTTCAGCACTATCGTGTTCCGGTCAGGTTGCCCTGTAATTTCCGGCACAGAGGCATAACACCATAGGCCTCAGGAGTGGTAACGCATCTGCATTTTGACGTTGGTCTTTGTGTGGGTACTATAGGCTGCAGTCATCACTTAACATCAACGTGAATTGCATGCTTGTTTATCACTTCCATTACATAAAAAATCCATCACATAGTCTATGTGATTGTCGAATGTTGCAAACGTCAATAGGCAACGGTGACCACTGTTCATCAGGTGGCCTGTCCTATATATCAACCTTTTGATATAAAAAAGCAGTTACCTGATATGGTTGCAGGTTAGCGTAGTCCAGGAACTGCAGCTGCCTATCGTGCAGGAACTCCACGGGGTGCGCGTCGGCCTGCAGCGTGACGTCGGCCGACAGCGGCGTGAAGGTCTGCGGAAACGTCACACACTGGATCACATGTTCTTCTGTGCTTTGGAAAGGACATTGACGAAATTCAAATAATATAATGACGCAGATTTTTATTTTCACGTAGGATGGTAGTAGGTAGGTTATCTATCTTATCTATCTATAGATATAAAAATCAATTGCTGTTCGTTAGTCTCGCTAAAACTCGAGAACAGCTGGACCGATTTGGCTAATTTTGGTTTTGAATGATTTTTGGAAGTCCAGGGAAGGTTTAAAAGGTAAGAAAATATGAAGAAATTGAAGAGGAATAGTAAAAACACAATTTCATTTTCATTACTAAAAGTCCATATATATCAAACCTTTAACACATTATTTCATTTTGAGGCAATACGGAGTTTACCGGGTCAGCTAGTAAATTATAGAGTTTAAATATATTTAGTTTCGCGATTCAAGAGTAGTAAGTTTTAGTAAGTTCATTTAGTTGTACTATAAATAAACTACTTATTGAAAATGCCAATGACATTTTATCAAAAACAGATTTAATTGAATATTATAAGTACAATATGTAAAGAGATATTATTATGTAGAATAAATATGTTAATTTAATCTTATATGTATCGAGGTCAAAAGAAAAGGTTAAACCAGAGTAACCCGATTGACTATTACAATATTCAAATTCAGTCCAACTTAACGTGTAAAGCGCGTATTTTTACAGTTAATTAACATTATTTTAAAATATAATCAGTATTGGTTAATCATACAATACAGTAAGTATAGATGAAGGACTAAATGAGATCCCGGTCTCAGTCTTGGTCTCTATTCTCAGGATTCTCCACTAAAAATCAAGCAGAAACCTCTTGCTCGGTCTCGGTTTAAATGTGCAGAGATTCCTGGCCTTCAGAATAATATGTGAGATTTAGGATTGGTGAACACTCCCATTTAGCGGCAGATAGGTTAGGTAATGCGGTGGTACCTACGCCCCCGAGCTCCTACACTCGGAACTCTACCACCAGTGAGACCTCCACCTGAACCCCTCCTATAGGTAATGTAACATCAGTAGGTAAGCAGATAAGCAGAGATATATACCTACACGCATTGATGCATACATGCAAACCCCTACGATTCACTAGATAGGTAACAGCCTAATAATCGGACCCATTATGGAATGAAAAATTTGACTTCAGGCGAGACTCGAACTCGCGGCCTACTGGGAATCTAGTCCAGCCGCTCTTCCAATTGAGCTACTGAAGTCCTGCCCGTTTTGTCAAATCTTTCCTTCACATTTATTGCATTGCTTTATGGTAGCAGTAGCGCCATCTATTGCCAACTATGCTAGTTAGGCAACCGATATAATAGACTTTGCAGTTTATTGAATATCGTAAAGAAGTCGCTTTTACCCTTAATAATTGTGGGTTCTAGATTCTCATTAGGCCGCGAGTTCGAGTCTCGCCTGAAGTCAAATTTTTCTTTCCATTTTCTTTAAAAAAATATGTCACAAGCATGTGTTAATGCGAAATAATATAAAACAGGTATTAGTTTTTTTAAAGAAAAGCAAATCAATATCACTGGTACACCTAGATCCGGGGTCGAACCATCGCCAGTATTATTTCGGGTCAGCTACCAGAAACGCTACCGAAACAGACAAATAGGTAACAAATTAAAGAATAATTTTCGGAATAAAATAATTTGATTGGTGCAATTCTTAAAAGTCAATCGAACAATGGCTGGCAAACCATTCCAATAGGGTGGTCGTAAATATAATAACGCGGGATTTTTTTAAGCAGTATTTTTTGCTAATACTACTTCTTAATAGAGATCATGGAAATGAGATCTTCAGTATAATTTATTTAGGTAAAGCGGCATTAATCACTTATTACCTACCATCAAAATAAACCCTGCGCTTGCCTATCATTTACATGACATTAAACAATCACATTAAACATAACTCATTGATTATTATTTTGATCATTGTCATTGATCAGTACAAATGGTATATATCTAATTATTTACTAACCCAATCACGCATTTGTCGTGCAATGTTTTAAACATTACATGCAAAACATTAACCAATCCAGGAAGTGATAACTCATTGTCTTTAAAGATGCCAATTGATCCAGCAGTGCCAGTGAAATATGGTTAATTCATAACGATCACAGGCAACCACATCCACAATACTTTTAAATAAACACAAAGGAAATTAATAGGGGCCCAAAAATATTGATTTGAATCTCTTTTATCAATGGCAAAATAGCATGCAACTCTAGCAACACGGTAGTCTTTAGACATTTACTTGGCTGCTTTGCTTTGATCCTGATGTCTAAATTGAATTACACAGCATGCGAACTAATATTGGTTTGACTGGACTTTTTTTTTTTATTTTTTTTTTAAGTATGTAGCTTGACAGGCAAGCAAACGGGCCACATGATGGAAAGTGGTCACCGTCGCCTATGAACATTTGCAACACCAGGGGAATTGCCAACGCGCTGCCAGCCCTGAAGGACTCTTTTGACGCCATTTTTGAAGAACCCCATATTGTAGCACCTAGGGAACACCTCAGAGGGAAGTTCGTTCCACAATTTACACGTTCTGGGCAGGAACGAACGTGAAAACCGCACCGTTGAGCAGCCAGGTATCCAGTCGGTGTGGGTGGAACTTCTCTCTTTGGCGGGTAGTACGGTGTAGAAAAAGAGACGGTGGCACCATGTCAAACAGTTCAGCAGAGCACTCACCATTGTAGAGACGGTACAACACGCACAAACTCCCAATGTCTCTGCACAGGCTCAGATGTTCGAGCCTGTCGGTAAGTCCTGGATCGTTAACAATACGAACGGCGCGTTTTTGTAGGGAGTCAAGTGGACCAAGCTGGTATTTGGGGCTCCCGCCCACAAATGAGAGCAGTATTCCAGATGGGGCCGCACTTGAGCCTTATAAAGCTGTAATAGCTGCCCCGATGTGAAATACTGCCTCGCTTTGTTAAGCACCCCCAACTTTTTGGATGCCAACTTGGTCTTACACTCAATGTGACTCCCGAATTGCACTTCGTTCGATATGTCAACGCCCAGGATACCGATACTCTTATCAACGGCGAGCGGAATGCCCTGGAACTGTGGTGCTACAATGAATGGGGTTTTTTTAACTGTGAACGCGCAGACTTTTGTCTTTGAGGGGTTAAACTGTACTAAATTAAGTCGACCCCAATCCGAGACCCGCTCCAGAGAGTGCTCGATTTCAGACACAAGTCTAGTCCTACTTTCCTCGATAAGTGTCCGAGAGGCATTTGCACGGCTAGTGTAGTGTGCATCTCCCGTACTATCATCAGCATAGCAATGAAAATTGGAGTTTTGCTCCAATATTTCATTGATATGCAGAAGAAAAAGCGTGGGAGATAGCACAGAGCCTTGCGGCACACAAGCGTTGCTAGGAAGTCTGTCTGAGCGCTGACCGTCAACTAAGACTTGTATATAACGCTCAGACAGAAAGCTGGCTGTCCAGTTGCATAGCCTCTCGGGAAGACCGTAGGAAGGAAGTTTTGCGAGGAGTGCCCTGTGCCAGACCCGGTCAAAGGCCTTAGCAATATCCAGGCTTACAGCCAATGCCTTCCCACTCTTGTCCAAGGCGTGGGACCAATGGTGCGTGAGATATACTAGAAGATTACCAGCAGATCTGCCATGACGAAATCCATATTGGCGGTCACTGATCAGCTGATGATCCTCTAGATACTGCAGCAGTTGAGTATTGATCACACGCTCCATGACTTTGCAGAGTAGGATGGTTATTGCTATGGGCCTATAGGCCGGGTCACTACGATCCCCTTTTTTAGGTATCGGGTGCACGAGGGCGGTCTTCCACGCAGATGGTACGGTTCTCTTGTTCTCTTGATCGTAGGAAAGCGAGAACAGGCGCGTCAGAACGGGGGTCAGCTCGGGAGAGCACATCTTCAACACCACTGCAGGGACGGATTCCGGCCCACTCGACTTCTTGACGTCAAGAGATAAAAGAGCTCGCCTGACGTTCTTCTGAGTGAATTTGACGTCAGGCATAGAGCTTTCACAGCGCGGGATGGTAGGCGCTGTGATACCCATGTCGTCAAGGGTCGAGTTTGAGGCAAAGAGGCTGCCCAGAAGGTCAGCTTTCTCTTTTGCCGTGTGGGCCAGGCTATCGTCAATTTTACGCAGTGGTGGGAAAGATGACCGACAAAAATTCCCTTCGATAGCTTTGGCAAGAGACCAATAGGCACGGCTCCCGGGATTCTCATTAGTTTCTTGCCAACTCTACCGATGTGCTTGGACTTCGCTTTGGCCATGCGCCGCTTTGTGGACCTGGATGCAGCGTTGAGTGCTCTCTTAAGGTCGGAGGCATTAGGATCCTTACAAGCGTGAGCCGCAGTCCAGGTTCTGTAAGCCTCCTGCTTGTGACTAGAAGCCACAGCACAGGACTTATCGAACCAGGGCTGGTACTGTCCGCCAATGGATACCACAGAGTACGGAATGTAACATTCCATTCCCTGGTGTATCACATCGGTTACAGCATCGGCACACGTGCTCGGATCTTCCGACGAGAAACAAAGCTACCTCCATGGGTAGGACGTCAGGAACTCCCTCAGTCCATCCCAGTCTGCCGACCTGTAATGCCACACTTGTCGAGTTGCCGAGGGCCGCAGCGGCGCCCGAACCGACAATGAGGTTTTCGAGCGTACCAGACAGTGGTCCGAGGATCCTAAGGGAGCCTCGACCACCACCTTACAGTTGGCAGGATGTGAGGTCAGCAGAAGATCCAGCAAAGAGGCAGTGTGACCCTCGACATCTGGTATCCGTGTAAACCCGGTTACAACTTGTGAGAGTCCATTAGCCAACGCGAAATCGTTGCAGATCTTCCAGCGAAGTCCGTAATCCGGGAACTCAACCACTCCGTATGGTGTGCGTTAAAATCACCAAGAATCACCAACTCCGCAGAAGGATACTGCACAAGCACTGTGTCGACCACCTGTTGGATGTGCTCGAACAAGCGAGCTGTCTCCCCGTCTCCGCTATAGGACCTGTACACGCACGCGTATATTCGGGTAGATCCACCGTAATCCACGCGTGCCCACAATAGTGACAGGTCCTTGTCTTCAAAATGGTCAAGACGGCAACAACAGACATCCTCTCGGACATACAGACATACCCCGGCGCGGCGAACGAATGTGTTCTCCAGAGTATAGCCGGGATAAGTAAGGTACGCTGTGTCAAGTGGAGAGGATATGATACTGATTTAGGATTAACTTGTTCAACAAAAACTACGTCATAGTCTAAAAGAAACTCTAAATCGTAGTTATTGACATAGAAATGTTAATTACGTTGGCGTATCTCATTCAAATAAAGCAATGTCTTCCAAGAAATACATGATTCAATTACATAATATGCACCGAATGGTCCGATCGCTGGTCCGGGCCGCTCCCTCATCAGTATTCGTTGGGGAGTCACGTTGAATTACAGGCATAAAGTGTCAACACTTATTGACGAAGCTGTCGGATTATGGTATGCACCTTGGGAATTCGAAATTACATTGTTAACGCATACGCACTTTGAATGTTAATTGTTTTATACATAGAAATGTCCAAGTGTGATAAATTTTAAAGTGAAAAGAGGTTTAAATTCGTTCATCAAAAGATAAGACATCAAAATGATATTTTGTGTTAGTAATCGAAGTAGATTACTGAAAACATAAAAGCATGCGATTCCTAATTACTTCAAATTTAAATTAGGGTTAAAATAAAATTATTAGAATTATCATTTTAAATAATTTAATTTATATTTAGGTACCTACTATCAAATAACGATTTAAAAGAAACTCTCAAATAAGATTAAAGATCATCAATATGATGATGACTAGCACAATATTTTTCGTACTTTAGTATTTAATTACACTAATCTATAAACCTTCTTAAAGCAAAAACACCAAGTCGGAGTAGATAAAAACACAGTCAATATGCATACCTATAATGCGTAGCCTTTTCATACAATTTCGAATAATAAAACACATTAACGTAAGAAGCATAAAATCCATGACCAACAATTATTTTCAAAAGGTATATTGTTGAGTGCGTAATATTTAAAGCTACCTACTTACTTCACTTTTGTCATGCAGGTGAAATTAAACAGCACATCATTAATTAATTTAATTATGCAGCAAATAAAAAACCGATGCAGCAACGTGAAAAATGCATTCGCCAGAATAATAACTATAACTTAACTCATTAACTGTAGTTGTATATGTTTGACATGTACCTATGTATAGCTTTATTATAACGTGTGAATTCCTATTATCATCATAACCAGTTAGGAAATTTAAACATATTTGCCTGTGTTTTCTTTATAATCTATATCTAATAGTTCATAACAATTTTCTATTTTACGTTCAGTGAATTAAACTTACGAAAAAGATGTAAATCGTAGCCATAAAATTATATCTATTCATCAAGACCTTGATTATAATAGATGAAACGTCTTTTCGATACAGTTGTTCGATTCATTGACCTCATGAGATTTACTTGGAAATTTGTTTTCAAAGAACGTTTCAATATAAAAAACTTCTATTGCTAAGATCCATTGATACGAATCACAACAAATAGAGTTTCAGATGTGTATAAATTAAATAAGTCATGTCAATTAAATCTTGTATTCCTTCTTCAAAAAGGAGCAAAAATTGTGAATAATTTTACAATATTTCGCTACGGATAATTTTAATTTATAATGTGTCTATTACTGACTATCCATGCGAATCATTATATCTATTGCACCGAATCAAACAAACAGCACATTATGTCTAAATTGTATGTAAATTTGACTTACCTTATTTCCCAAATTAAGATTGTTTCTAACGAGGAACTAACGGCCCGACTCAAAAATAAAAATAAAACATTGAATTTCAACAAGAAATATCCGAACGCTCCAAATACAAATAATTAGCACATTTTCGTGTAGCAGGTATAGAAATCAAACGAGTTTTTACAAATTAGATTGGAAAAATGTCATTACAGTATGCGGGTTCGGAATGATGTCAGGGTTATGTAGGTATTCGCATTATGTCCTCTTTGGTGGCACGTAAATTGTTCTAGCCATCTAGTGCCTAAGCAAAATCTAAATCTCATATACCTAGGTAGTCGGTGACACTCCAAAACAAAATTGATGTCTAGAGACAATCTAACAATAAGTCAACAACGTAACTTCACGCCTGTGTATACCGAAATACTTGAACACCCAGGTATCGCCAGTTACATTTTGCCCCATGTAATCAAAAGGTGGCGAGTCTATGGACATCGGAGTTATTATAATCATAATATAATGATAATACACACTGTTCATGTGAATACCTGAATAGCATTATAAAAAACTTCTGCCCTCGATTTCGCATTATAGCTTAAATATCAACAAACTACCTTGATATTTGCGAATCATATTGATCGACCAGCCCTAGCTCGTGTACCCTACTAGTTCAAGAGCAATGGTTGCTGCTGAAAAACGGTCATAGGCACCATAAACACTCTAAATTTGCTTCCTTAGCGACATCTAGTGTCAAGTAGCTGTATGTGCTGTAGCGCTTTATGTGTATAAGTAACAATATTTTTTTTAACTGATTAATTTTATCCTTTTTAATTAATGTGTTCGTCAGTAGCAAGAGAACTAATTCAATTTAATGACATTGCTTTTAATATGATGACATCATTTCTGATTTACACGCCACTGCTATTATTTTCCCTAATATGAACTCAATCAATATGTCTGTACTGCTAGTAGAAAATAATTCGTAACATTTTGTAATAACGACAACGGACTGGTGGCTTCTTACACGCCCTGGTCTTAAGGCTGGACAGTGGGAGACACGTGCAAAGCCCGCGTAGGGTAGGGCCCGGCTGGCAAATGCCACTTCAATCATATGACCGATCTGACCCTAAATGTGGGGACTTCACCTACTAGGTATTACCCGTATTACTTAAAATACTGTTCTATGTCATTAATGATGACGGCGACGAGACGTAAAAAGAGAGGAGTTGACACCATTTTTTAATTACATATCAATTTATTTTTTCTTCCTTGTACTTACTAATTCAAAAAACAAAGATTTTAATTAAAAGGTAATGTAATCGGTGCCCGTAATTCAAAACCCTCTCAACATCTAATATAAATATTATTCTCCTATCTCTGACTGCCATCTATTGCCGAGAGCGTAAACTTGTATTAGCTTATTTTAAAATACACCGCCCAGTGTTCTGTGTAAAAGTTAAATATTATACCTATTTAATTATAACTTACCAATGCAGGCCATTTTACTTCTTTATTTTCAATTTTTCTAGGAGCCCACACTAAAGTTCTTTCCACTAAAAACACGCGAAACGTCCGACGAGAGTAAACTGCCACCCATTCACGGCGTTGCCAGTCTACGTCGTCATATTCCACTAAAACCTGAAACAAGAAACATTTTCAAATAAATAAAACATCTCCATTTACATTTTGATAATTATTTTTTATTTCAATTGAAAATTCAATCCTTTTATCACAACTACTGCCATCTGTTGGACAGTAGCGTAACTACGAAGATCGGTATAATGCAACGAATCTCAACTCTACAAGCTTTAACCCGTCCGTCACTAGATGGCCATAGCTGTACAATAATAAAGTAGCACACTTCAAGACCGCGCCCATATCAATTCCACGATACTATTCTCAAAGTAGCCGTGAAAGGGACATAATATAACGTTAGACAGAGAACGAAATAATAACAAATCCACTTTTTATATCAGCAAATAAGTGTGTTGCTCAGCTTGTTTTACTAGTTATTGCTAAGTATCGATACTATGTTAAGATGAAGAATAATAACATACCTACCTAATTATTGAAGTTTTTATAGGTATTGTGGTAGGTACTTTACATCTTACATATTGTTAACATATTAGATTTCGATGTGTGGATGGAGAAATAGAAATACAAATTAATAGACATAACGAAAAACGTATGGATAAATATCCATTTTAAAAAAATGGTCTGTATTCATTGGATAGAGATCATTTGAAAAAAATAAAGTAGTAGGTAGGTTATTAATTAAATGTAGGTATTTACTATGTAAGTAGATAAATAAAGTAGCGGATGAGCACGCACTTTATATTAAATTTGATGTACTTAGGTATATTTTATAACATGAAGTTACTGCAGGTCATGTATGTCAAGAATAATTAAGATAGAGGTAGCTACAGACAGGGTCGGACCGGATCGGCAAGGCCCGGGTGGCTCCTCTCCTCATACGGCTGGGGTATTAGAGTTGATAGATAGATAGTGGTCGCGAGACCACAACCTACACCTCGTCATTTTAGGTACCTTGGTAAAGAGACGATTATCAGAAAATTACAATCAACTGGAGGTGGAGCTCTGGTAACGGATCTTGAAAAAAAATTAACCGTACATGATTAGGTACGGTTTAATTGTTATTTAACATACTTAAAGAATATCGTTAATAATGCGACTCTGTCTATGCCTTTATATACTGCCAACCCGCATCAAGTTATGAGTTTTATTACCTACATAGGTATATACATACTAGTGATCCGCCCCGGCTTCGCAAGGGTAGCATTTATTAGGTATATTGTAAGGACGCGCCCGACTTCTTTGACAAGATTATGTCATCTGTCAGACATAGGTACCTACTAGGTATTATGTTCTACAGTCTCTCTAATGTTTCCGAATATTTTTCATCAAGGTAGGTACGGTGTGTGTACGTTGTACGGGTTGTACCTATTTGAGTGAGTTATAGTACGTAGTAAGTAGGTATATGTATTACCTTTAAAAGAAAGGGAATGTATGTATTCCTTACGGTAAAATTGAATGGGTAAGAGAAAACGTGACGTTGTTTTTTATACCCCAAATGTAGGTAATATTGTTACATCCCGTAGGTATATATAACAGTACCTTTTCTAAGCGAGAAAAGCATACTAACTTACCCTTTTTAGTCTTCCAAAAATAATTTATTCGATAATAGCCTATAACCGCGAATTCCAAAGCAGCGAATAGAAAGACCTATGTTTTTTATTAAGGCAAATATCAAAATAATCTCTCGGTTGGGTGATGACTGATTTTGGAGATGATTATGAAGGACATAATTCAGTAAACATCACTCAGTAATTTTAAAATAAAGTAAAGTAACCCTCAGTAGTGTTACTTATTTCTATTTTTACTTTAACATTCTGTAAGTAAGTAGGTATATATAATATAGACGTCTACTTTCGTTTATAGAAAGTTCCCTGTTAAAGTATCGATTAAACGAGGACACTATTTTACTTTGTACTTTTTCATAATAAAACGAGCACCTTACATTGAACACGGTCTGACCTTAAGGTGGATAAAACACGATGGTTTCAATGTCAGTATTAAGTGAACACAGAGTCTATCTATAGTGTTGCGCAGTTGGAAAACATTATCGAGTGTGTACATGACATTGATATGACAACAATGTTATAAATACGTGTGTTGTTTATTTGGAGTTATGTACTCTAAGTCCTCAGGAATACTAACTTAAGATCTGCGTGATTTTGTTATATTTCACCTCATGAATAGTATTTTCAACAAACACGTTTTCTAAGTTACCGATTTAGTCCGGAAATTGTTAATAATAATCACTATAGGTGGATCACAACTAGGTGGACCAGACCGGAATAACTCCTACCAACGCACGCCTTTTACGATGCTTACCTAGTATGCAAAGCTTCCACAACAATACCTAAGATGTCCACCATATAACAATCAGTCAGACGTACTATTACGTACCTATCTAAGTTATCATCAAAAACTACAGCAGAACCGTTCATCATACCGAATCCGTGTAGTTTATCAGAAGCACATGAGAAATAGGTAGACATTCAAACGTTACGTATGTAAAGAGTTACTTTCGTTCTTATTACTAGTATTATAATTAGTTATGAACCCATTCATATCAAAAGTAATATCACAATAATTATGTCTCTATAATATAAAAGTTAAGATGGGTATATTGAATTTGATGTGCATTTTCCATAACCTATTCTTTCAGAAGCTAACGGTTTTCCGATACTTCTGATAGCCCGCCCAATAAAGTCATAAAATAAACATAATTATTATGAGGTCAAATAAATAAACCTTCTCCTTTTTTGGAGTCGGATAAAGATCGACCGTCATAGAATCAAAATTGTTATTAAAACAATAAAATAAATGACTTAGGTACCACCCACTTCTTTGTAGTCGGCAATAAAACCTTGAGTCGCATCACGATACAACCGGGGTTCAAGTCAGACCGTAACTTAGAATTTTGACGATACCATTCATTAAGTATTACAAGGTATGGCGCATGGCGTGCCGGTTTGTTCCAGCTGTTAGAAGCCCCAGCGGCAACGACCTTGCCTCCGTATCATTCGTTACCAACAATACATGCTCGCTTAATGATACCTACACACGAGCACACGATGCATTGTATACGCTTGTCTGTTTGCTGAGAACTTGTTTACTGATAAACAACATTATAATATGAGCAAAATGACTCGAGGTTTAAAATTAAACATACGTACACCTCGTCACTTCACTGACTGACATCGCTAGTGCTGAAACGTTGAAAGAAAAGGTACTTACAGTGCTCATCAAGAAATATTGCACATCGAGCCTATGAAAGTGACAATCGGCTAGTTTCGACTTCGTAGAGCGTTATCTCTGCTGCATACTGTCTACGTAAGCAGTGATAGTCCGGTATTGGTCGAAACTTGATCAAAATGGTGGACAAACGTCATATTGGTAAGGTGCGAAAAAGATAACGCTCTACAGGCCCGAAATAAGCCGAAGTCTCCTTCCTGAGGTCGATGTGCATTATTTCTTGTTGGATACTGTAGATACATCTATCAAATGTTTTATGTGTAGCACTTGAAGCATCAACAATAAGCTATTGTGATGTAGGTCTTGTATGAAATGTACGAGTATGTCTTATTTCATAGTCCAACAAATAATTCTCAGAAATAACGTTGAAATTTCTGACAAAGAACGTTGTTTATTGTGTGACATGATTTAAATAAACCGATTTAACACACACGTGAGTCAATGTGGAATGTGTTTTTCTATAATCGATTATTAATTTGTATTTAACGGCACCTATAACAACAAAATCAATAATGCGAAAACGAGTTTGCAACAAAGACACTCGTTTTATTTTGGTCACGACTCAGTTTGACAATATTGCAGTGTTCAGTCATTATTATTTATAAAGCAAGGCTAAAATGGTGGCGTGATATATATTTTATGTGGTGATATGCAAATTCCGATTCGTTCGGCCATTGGTTTGGTTCCAAAATAGCGTTGAACGCAGGAGAGGCGACAACGTAAACAAATCGTGCAGCGAGTGCATAAGTCCACGCCCACGCATTGTCCCACAGTATTGCCCAACGATTGACCATGTGTATATTATATCACTGACCATAAAGGAGTTTTATGAATAGAATTTGCGTAACAGTTAAGCTGCAATTCCGTGGGTCGCGATCCATCGCGGCCGCGGACTTTAGATGCAGTATGAAAATGTATGGCACCGCTTCCGTAGCTCGCGACTCGCGATAGACGCGCGCGGCTAACGACTGTCGCGGGCCGCGAATTGCACCTTTAAAATATATAATGAAAGCTTTAAAGATAATAAGTATGATCCTTTTTTTATTTCATGATTTTTTGTTTTCAGACCTTTTTCATTTTCAGTTCACATTAAATAATGAATACTGAAGCCTATAAACATCTACATCCTCTATACATGTACACGTAGCCTATAAACATATACGTGAAGCTTATAAACATTTACTGGTGGTAAATTTCCAATCCAGGACCTCGAGGGTTGCTCGACGGTGTAGGCACCACCGCATTACCTGACATCTAACTGACGTCAATTGGTAAGTATTATTACTCACATATTCTCTAGTAGAGAAAATTAACTTGTGAATCGTATGCCGGTTAGATGACAATGTATGGCCCCGTAATGACTATTACAGAGATAACAACACAGGTCTCAGGGATGGCAACGCAAAAACAAAAATGTGGACCTCTGGTTTTTGTGTATGATGCCTATAGCCTGTAATCTTCACTTAACATTTTTGTGAGCTGTATGTTTGTTTTCCACCTTCGTTACAGAAAATAAAAACATCAATACCAGAAATTTAATGTAAGTGCTAATCGGCCCATCCTGTCCGGTTTCTGAAATTACGGAGCCTGACTGTGTACACTAGCCAAAATAATCGGCGAGAAAATTATTTAATGTGGTGGAGCCTAATCCTTCCATCTAACTGGAGCTCTAGTAGGAAAATAAAACCGGTCAAGTGCCACGTAGTTCCGTAGTTTTTAGGTGTGATTATTGTAATGAAAAAATATATATATATATTTACTATGGAGTTGTTCAAAAATTTCGAGTATATTTCATTTGGTCGCTTATTACTCGCAAATTTGTAAAGCCAACTTAGGTGTGATAGTTTTCCTTTTAATTTCGTTATATGTAGCTACTATTGCCGTAAAGTTTGAAATGTTGTTAGCACACCCCTAACACTTTTGAAAGACCAATCCAACGATATCCCACACTTTATACAAAACGTAAAATAAAAATATTATCCGTGCGTTACATGTAGAGGAGATACCCTAAATAATTTTATTTTTCATGTTTTTTTCCACCATTTTATCGGCCTAAATAGTTTTTTGCGCTAAACCGCGGACAGACAGACAGACAGACAGACAGACAGACGGATATGGCGAAACTAGGGTTCCTTGTTTAAACCCCAAAAAACTTGGTAGTGATCCAAGTTATTTAATAATATTAATACGTGAAGAAAAAAATACCTTCGCATTTAACCCATTTATTTATGCAGTCGATAGATCTGTCTCGTTGTATAGGTATATAAAGTATATATGTATAACTAAATCATCATCTGCAAGCACTTGTTTGTACGTTATAACATGATTATGTAAATAAATTATAATATATACTGTGTTAATATGACCTCAATCGGTCAAGTCGTTCAGTAATTACCTACACGACAAAAAAACAGATGCAACCAATGATATTTTGACCTACAATTAGATGAAGGTAAATACATACAGTGCAATTTGGATAAGCGGGGCCCGAATAAGTAAGAAATTCGTGTACATTACCGTGGCAAAGATATAAATTAAACTGACAAAAAGCCCTTAAATTGTCACCGTAAAGAGTGAACCGGTGACTTTGTCAGACTTTTAAATGATGCTCAAACCATAATTTCACTGATATAAATATGATCTACCGATGTAGTACTTCATAGGTTCTTATGCTGGTAGATGGTCCAGAAGAGGAAGCTACGGGGCTCAAGCTCCCATCCGCTCTCCCTAGCAATCTCTTCCAAAATCATCCATGCCTAGTCCAATTCGTTTCTAACAGCTGAGTATAGGTTATTGTGTGGCAGTAAGTTACCTATTTACCTATAAATCAAAATTTGTACAGCCGTTTTCACGTACCTAATAATTGAATTACAAAATATAAAATTAAGTTATCGCGTACAGAAGACTATAATTTTTGAAGAAAATCGTATAGGTACAACATTTATAAAGAAAGGCATATCCAAAACACCACCGGCACAGAGGCATAACACCTTAGGCCTCAGGAGTGGTAACGCATCTGCATTTTGACCTTGGTCCTTGTGTGGGTGCAGTCATCACTTAACATCAATGTGAACTACATGCTTGTTTGCCACTTCCTTTACCTACATAAAAAAAAACCCAATCATTATTTCCATGGGCCTATTAGGCTATCTCTGACACAACCCTTATCCCTATCGAGTATCTTGGCAACGAGACAACCTCAATAGAATAGATGCTATCGCTCAAAAGTTGCGCCATCCACCTTACCTACCGACATAAGTATGTATGTACCTATAGAATCAGATAAGGATGGTATGGGCAAAATACACGTCTAAGAATGCATTATTTTTAAGTACTGGTGGTAGAGTTCCAGCGTAGCAAACTCGAGATCGTAGGCACCACCGCATAATAGGTACTCTATCTCCCGCCAAATGGTTCAGTACTATTGCATTCCGGTTAGATGGTAATGTTTCGCCCCGTTATAACTATCACAAAGACTAATCAAATATTTCCAAGGAAGAACAGACAAAATCTAAAGATAAGATACATCTAAGGCACCCAATCATAATCTATATCGGCCTATTAGGGTGCTTTTCCACCAGAGATGTGAGCTACGTTGCTATGGATGCGTTTTATATCCACCAATCATATTCATTGATGCCATTGATATTGTATATCAATGATTGGTGCACATGGTTTAGCACTGGTGGAAACGGATTCAGCTTAGATATGTTTTTATATGAAGGATGTGTGCTATGGATTAGTATGGATGCGAGCTATGGATGCGTTTCATAGCGCTTCTTCATCGTACAGCTACAAAGCTTAGTATCGGTGGAAACGGTCACATTTTTCGTAGCATAGATTTCACATCTTCACAGCTTAGCTGCATAACACATCTCTGGTGGTAAAGCACCCGTAGGCTATCGCTGACAAGTCACACGACCATATCCCCCTATCAAGTATCTTGGCAACGAGATAACGTCAATAGACGACATCGTTCAAATGCCGCGCCGTCCAACATACCTACCGACATAATTATGTCATCGAACACCAAACGTAATATAGGAACACAGATAGGAACGTGCATATTATTATACTATATAGGTACCTATAGTTGACGCTGGTATGGGCAAAGTACACGACTGAAAACAGAATGCCATATTTACAACTATATAATACCTATGCATTGTAATATTTATTTTTATATAAATACTACATGTTTTGGTAAGTATGTAGTAAGTGTAAATTACTGTATTTTATTAAAGTTTGCGAGAGCGTATGCATTATACAGTTCTAGGTAGGTATTGCAACGGTCTAGGTAGAACGACAAAATAACTAGTACAGTTTTAGGAACGATTTACTCATGCCTGGTATTAATGACAGTGAGTACATTGAAACATATTTAAATTCAAAGGTATAGAATAGGCACAGGAACCACTACATTATCTAATCTACCTGTTAAATGACAGTGGCACCTAGCATCTACGGTCCAGTTATTGCCGACATACAGGCAAAGCAATTTATGCCTCAGAGGTGCCCAAGCAACTATATCACCACTGTGACTGACACTATCTGAGACCTCTATTTTTTACATGGGAATGGACTGCTGAGTTTGCTTACCATTAATTTTGCACGTGCAGCTTTCATAAACAGCACAATGGAAAATCGGATGCACAATGTTAGTTGAAGAATAAATACACAACAAAGACGACTGGATTTTATCAGAAATATGCTCAATATTTACTTTTTCAGACCAGCGAAGTTCTTTAGCGACGCGCGGGAAACTCATTCTATCTAATAATAGAAACACTGAGTACTTAGTCAAGGTTGCGAAACTAGGGCAAACGCGAAAGATTATAGCAGCATTGCCAGACATTGTTATATGACTTACCACTAGCAATACTTTCTCGTAACAGCCCGTAACAAGTATTTAACTGACTAGCATTGTGAAAATCAAATCAAATATAGCAGATCGCTTTGTAAGGGAATATACCTTACCTACATAATAAGGGCTGTAGTTGGCTGTGTGCGACGCACTTTGTCACCTGTTTAAGGTGACAAAGGTCTCGTAAATTTCTCTACACACTATAAGCACGACAAAGCATCTTGTAGTGACAAAGCCTAAAATTTACTGTTGATTTGATTTGTAGCGTAGGTACATACACTAAGAAACTTTAATTTAATTGGCGTAATACATGATTATGTAAGTGCAAATACAATTTCTATAAACTTCCTTTTATCGTAAAATAAAAAAATAATATGGTTTTGCAGCTGGTAACTAATTATTTGTAATAGTACATCTTTTAATTAAATTGTGAAAGTGAAAGGTGAAAGTCAGATTTAGATCGCAAAAAAGCAGTATAGCAATCTAGCTAGACTGAACTTTAAATAATAATATGCTATTCATTAATTGGAATTAACTTTTTTTAGGGTTCCGCATTCAACACTATTCTTTCGCGGTTAAATTATATTGCTGTAATAGACATTAGAGATGAACTTTCGTAAAAGTGTGTGATTAGGTTAATGATCAATGCAATAAGATCAATTAATTCTAAATTTCATGATCAACTAATTGCATACCTTGAAAATCATAAGCACAGGTAGAGGTAGGTAATAGTAATACGGACGGAAAAACTTAATCCATATGTACTCAGTGGCGTAGCTAGCGGCGGGGGCTGCTCGCACCGGGTGCCACCCATTTGGGAGTGACATCCTCTCTTTAAATTTGAGCTGTTTAGAGGTGAAAGCGCAACACAAACTTCACTTTCGCATTTTTAATACCAGGGGGCGCTAGAGGCAGAATTTGCTCAAATAGGGGCACAACGGTGGAGTATGGAGAAATAAGATATAAAAGAATGGGAAGTATATCCTTTTTTTTTTTCTCATCCGCCCCGGGTGTCACTTTTGTTAGCTACTCTACTGTATGTAATAGATTATTATATGTAATAATCTCTGCCAATGGTTTATGTGTCGAAGGCTTAACGTGGAAGTGAATAAGATCATTATTAAAAAAAGTTTCGCATCACCAATCAAGCGGAAATATCTTGCCTGCACTACACTACGCCTTTACATTGTGCGATATCCTTAGTTAATCTTCATTACCATTAGCAATTTAATACAATTTAATAAATAGTGAACGGACCAGTATTTTTTTTTACTGTAACTTTATTATTGTGAAATCATTCAAAAAACATATCAACATACTCCTCATCTTTTAAAGAATCAAGAAGCTTATCCCGATTTTCTCTATTATAACTTTATAGAAACTTTAAAGTTATTTTAAATTATTTTAAGATGAACGTTGAACGTGAAAAGACAAAATGTGCCTAATTTAAACTAGCTTGCACCAATAGTACCTAAACCAGTAAACAAAACAAATATTTTTGTTAAATAATAGTTTTTAATAATGAAATTTAAATAAAGTTATAAATGTTTTATTTATTTATTTATTGTACAAAAGTTACAGATCTTCTTATTACCAACAACTTTGCCATTTCACTTTTCTCGATAGGACTTGCCAGAAATTGCGATCAACCGTTTTCAACCCTTAACATTTCTCTTTCCGACTACAGATCGCCAGTAAATTATTTTTCTTTCCCAATGGGTTTTTCGTATATCAATGTTCCCAATGTGTTTCATCATTTTTTCTACTTTAACTATTTTCATAAACGTCGGCAATAGCGTTCCCGCGTAAAGTTTGACAGTGTTCAGTTCAGACTGTTCAGTGTCCCTTGCAGCCATAGCAGACAGTGCAGTGCGGGGAACGGCCCGCGCGTTTCCCGCCGCCGGGTTCAGTGGGTCAATGAACGCAACGCAGCAGAGCGGACTGCGGACCTGTCCCGCGCTCCGTTGCAAAACATTGTCACTCCCGCGGCCAATGGCATCGCTTCGCGTCGCGTGTGACGTACGATTAATTGCACACTACGCGAACTCGACAAAAAGTGTACACTTTTCACTTTTCTTCTGCACTTGCGTTTTTTGCAGTTACAAATGCACTGTTTTAAATAAGGTAGCTTAAGATCATTACAAATGCTTCGAAGCAGGTGTGCTGTGTATAGTTTCCTAGCCTTGTAAACCTAATGCAAATATCATACACACACCTAATTTACCTAAGTACTTGCTCGTCTGTTGGGTATATACTACTACATACGAAACAATAGATAATATAATAATCACAAACTAGTCACTAGACATAAAAATGTTAGTTCCGCAGACAACTGGATAATCATATTCATCAGCTGTAAATAAATAAATGGCAAGAAGAGATCTAAGGGAGAGAATCTCTTAGTACTTACAACAAAAATCGATAAAAAAAATTGGTCGTCAACTGAAGTTGACTGAACACGCTGAGCAAATTTAATACGAAAAAGTTTCACGATATCCCGTATAACATACCTACCTAGGTACCTATCATTATCTGGCAAGTCAGGCAAGAGGTCACTTTTTAAGACTGATTATACCTACTTGCGCCCAATTAGTAATCGTTACGCACAGTTAATCAGTCGGAAATATTTTGAATTATTATAAAAGGTACGTATAAATAGATAGATAAATAGATATCAAAGGTCACCAGTAAAGATTTAGAGATCAACAAAGCCAGTACACTGTATCCAGTATATTTGCCCCTTGGCAAGTAGACTGGATACAGTGTACAAGATGCTTGAAATGGTTGCATGAATATTGTACGATGTACAACAATTTCTGTAACAAATGTGGCGGCTCTAATGTGCGGCAGCTACACAAGTAATATTTTTTTCTATATTATGTTGTTTTTTCTTTATTACTATTAATATTTTGTTTTTTTTTTCCTATAGGGCATTTTTCACAGACCCCTTGGGGAATACGCCCTTTTCTATAGTTTTGAAAATAACGTGCAAGTCAAAAAATAATTAGAATTACTGGCTGAATGACCAAATAATAAGAGGCTGATTAGTTTATGTAACAAATGATTCCCAAGAAATAAATAGGTATAATTTGCTTTTAAATGTCTTTTATTTGACAAAATAAAAAAGTAGGGCGTATTTAACCAGTTTACCCTAAAAAATAATCCACAGGATCACTCAACACCTTCACGTGTACAGATAAATAAACCATACACATGACGTCCTCAATTCAAATCCCCCGCCGAGATGCGAGATCTAAAATAGAGCGGAGATTGTGTTTATTCACCGACAGTCCTATGAGTTTACAGATATCTACAACAAAATATTCACCGGCAAACTAAACTTAGACCTACACTCTACCTTAGAGATTTTTAATAACATTTTCGAAGGCTTTCGCGAGCTTCACACGCTGCGGAAATTATGTATGCGGGTTTCTTTTGCGTGTCTCTTGAGGAGGTGTTGGTGGTATGTTTAACTCCTATAGTAAACGTAGCACCCACAAATATATCCAAATACCCAAGAAATAATAATTTCCACAACAAGAGATTGTTGTACCAATATGTCGCAGACAGACGGACGGACTAAGCGGAGCAAACCCAAAATATACGGAACCCATTTACTAACATTGACAACTGTCGTTGACGACACTTGCTTGCCAGCCAAGTAATTTGGCGCTCCCTCGCCGCTTCTTAGGTACCTATATATATTTAATTACAGCCTATTCGTCAGCAGGCTTTTTAAGTCCCACACAATATAGCATCAGCCTCAATGGGATTTCTTGCCCTACAGTTACCCTATTAATTATGTTGTAAACAAACATCTCAATGTAAGGACCAAAATTATTTCGCCAGAATTGAGTGCTCAAAAACACTAGGTGAATCCGGTTGCCATAGCCACAGCTAGCTAGGTCAAGACAGTTATTCAGCGAGATTTTTGTTGATTCGATTCAGTACTGACTTTTTACAAGCCGACATTCATCTGATAATTTCCAAATTAAATTAAATATATCCAAATAAGCCACGCAGGTAGAACACACAAAACACATGAAACAAATTCTGATTATTATATTATTTGTTTTTGCGCATTAAATAAAGCATGCCAACATTGTACTGTACAATGTACCTACCGATATAAAGAATAATAGAAAGTAGTTGAATCGAATCAATTGTTTGTTCACATCACATCACAGATTTACAATGATGTCAAAGATTATTGTTTATATTATTCATTTTCCTACGTATTTTATACATACGTACATTGTTACAATAGTAATTCTCCATTAAACCTATTTAAAAGAAGAATAAAGTATTAGAGATCATCACCAAGGACTTTATGAATTAGGTAGGTAGGTACGATCTAAGATCGAGCGCGAAGTGTGTACCGCATTTCACGAGTTTTGCCCAAAAAGTGGAATCTATACTAATTTATGGATTCAATTATGGCCACTTATGGGGACAGTCATTTGCAGAACGTAAGTTAATGCCAACCAGAAGAAGTATAAATTTATATGTTACAATTGATTATTGATAAAATATCTAATTATACCTAATGTAAATAAGAACGTAAACCTAGGTGAGTCACTAGTAGGTAGATACTTAATTTAAAAAGACCAAAATGTAAGGACTTTTGAATATTGTTTGGGCTCGCTCTGATTCGTCAACTTAGTTAATAAAAGAGATGTCAAGAAGATTAATTACACAAATACTGGAAGGAACCAACGGAATACATAAACGCAATAGATTACCTTATTTAGAAGTCAAGGCCATGTTGCTCATTTCTCAGAGTCATCCTCATAAGACACAGTGTACACATTCATGGTACGCACCATAAATTGAAGGTCTCTACATAAATACAAAACTCACAGAAGGACTAGTAATTATTATGTTCTAAATATAATTTCGGTCTATTAACTCTCGATGTTAATTCAAGCGACTTTCTATTTCATTTGAGTATAACTTTGAGCATAAATTTTTGACATTGTTGGTAGTCGAAAGGCAAGAGATACCTAATTTAAAATTATCTTATAGTGACTCTCATGAACCAATCAAATAAAAGGTAGGTAAGTAATTAATATATAGGTATAGTTGTTACAAAGTTAATAATCGACGCTAATGTGTTCCATAACTTCCATAAAGCCTAATTTATCCAATGATTCTATGTAGGTACATATAATCTTCTAAGCATTGACATTTGCAAACTAAGGACGTCGACGATCAGTCCATAAGTTGCAATAATAATTTACAAAGTGGATTGCATAAAATTTTTACTCGAGTGACATAAAAAATACAATTCTCTTCTGTTTTTCTTTCGAATTAAAAGCAGCAGTAGGTATCATCATCGTCACTTCATAGTTAGATGCAATCGCACCGAGTACGCTAAAACCAAGTTAGGTTGAACCAAATATCGATTTTCATCTCGTTTCACGTCAAACCGATAACACAAGAAAAGTATTATGTTCGTCGCGTTTAAGTGTTTTCCGATACTATAAAATACTTCAAATGCAGCTAACGAAATGGTCATACTGGTGAAACCTTGGACTTCGAAGTTATTAAACAAAATCAACCTTCGTACTCCGGCATTAGACCGCTACCACCAAGCACCAGTAAAGAAAAACATTGTAAGAACATGAAAAACATTATAAGACATACCTAGGTATGAAGATCTAGATCTTCTCTGATATCTCTGTAAAGTTTGTTCAGTATTTTTATATGTCATGAAGTGACGAACAAGTAGATATATGTAAACTGCATAATGGTAAGTAATACTGTAACGGCTACATGTTTTATAGACTTACAATGTAGCCTATAAACATGTAAGTAAAAACTACAGATTTCAATGTAGATGCGTTGCCACTCCTAGGCCTAAGCTGTTTTGCCTCTGTGACAGAAATCAATGTAGTATACCTACATGTATGTAATTGTCATATTGTATTTTTCGCAAACACATTCGAATTAATTTAAATACTTATGTTTAATAAAGCCAAGCCTAGTATACATTGCGTTTATAGGCTATATTCGTTGATTCGGTTACCTATCTTGGGTTCTCAGTCAATAACTCGCAGTATTTATAATTATTTTCTGTATGGAATTATGGATCGACTATTGTCATAGCCGCTTCCAATAAAATGTTTTTCGGTTAACTTCGATGGTAGGAGAGTAGAGAAGATAACTGTTGATCAAACTATAACAAATAACATCCGAACGTGGCCACTGTCAACATTGACTAACAGATTCTGACAGATTTTAATCCATCATCTCAATAAAATCTATATATATAAAAGAAAGTCGTGTTAGTTACACTATTTATAACTCCAGAACGGCTGAACCGATATGGCTGGAAATTGGTAAGGAGGTAGCTAAGAACTGGGAGAAGGACATAAGATACTTTTTAACCCATTCCCGACCCAAAGTTTCCGTATGATGTGACATAAAACGTGGTATAACAAAACGCCACTGACATGGAATAACAAAACAGCTCAATCAAAATATAAGTCAGCGGTTCATTTGTTAAACATGGTTTATCAAAACGCAACTGACAGCTGAGCAAACTTTGCAAACTTCAATTTCAAAATTTCGAATATTGTATTGCTGTGATATTTATCTATATATATAAAAATATTAGTCTCGCTAAAACTCGAGAACGGCTGGACCGATTCGGCTAATTTTGGTTTTGAATAATTTTTGGAAGTCCAGGGTAGGTTTAAAAGGTAAGAAAAAATGAAAAAATTGAAGGGAAATAGTAAAAACTACAACTTTATTTTCCCATACAAATAGTCCGTATCTGTCAAAAGTGTCAAACCTTTGACACATTATTTCATTCTCAGGCAATACAAAGTTTGCCGAGTCAGCTAGTACTTACTTAAAAATGATTAGTCTCGTCGATGCGCTTATTTATTTAATTCAGATATTAAAATCCATAAAGAAGAATTATAATTACTTAAAGTACACAATAACAAAAATATAAAATATAGAATTAATTAAAAAAAATACATATTAGCATATGTAATTTTTTTCAATGTGATCATTCAATTCAATTTATGAGACGTAATAAAACTAAAAACCCCTTATTAAAAAAACACAAGAGACATTGCATAATGCTTCCTATCTCATTGTCTCCCGCGTTAAATCTTATGTGTCCGTCTCTTTTTACTGACGCTTTTTCGTTTCAACAATTTTCAAATCACAACAATGCTAAAGATGTCATGTCAATGTCACTTCAATAAATGTTTAAAAATTACTTTAAAAATCTATAACCGACTTACAACAACCCAACTAGGTTCGAAACTTACACATAGGTACTGCAACAGCAAGTAAAAAGCGGGGGAATAGAATGGGCCTGCACTAGACGTAGGTACTAAGAACACAAATAACGTCAGACTTTCATTGTTTAACACTATACAACCGTAGCTTTTGTTTCTTTCGGTATCGTTAGTACCACCCATTAGCTCACGGTAAGTGCTTACTTTTGTACATTAACCGTTATAACTGCACTGTTTTCCAAAGCTTCTTCGTAAATGTTCTGGTAAAGAAGCCATCGCTTTACTCGAATTACCTCAATCAGTCAATTTATCAGTCCGTCAGTCAAAGTCACTGTACTTTGACTGACGGACTGATAAATTGACTGACTGACTCTGACTTTTACGCTGCTTATTACGAATACGAAACATCGTTTTATTTGACACTGGCAATATGCGTAATAGCGATGACATAATAAGTAGTTAGGTAGTACATCTTTATCTTTCAAACTGCTTCAGTAGTAGTGCTAGCAGGTTCACTGCGCTGGGGTCCTTAGATTCGGGGTAAGTAATTTTAAGATTTTTTCATATATCGTAAGTATGCCAGTGCCATGCCCAATTTGAAAAAAGTTTTGTTAGTGCCCGGAGATGTCTCTATATGGGACAAAACTTAACTGGCGAATCGTGGGTGTTCGCTTGAATACATAGGTACATTTAGGTCTACTTATTCCTTCAGGTCAAACATTGTTATATTTGTACTCAAAATAACTTTCTAGATACTGGTAACACAGTATATGATTTAATTGTAGATTCTGATTTTGTCTATGACAGTTGTCTATGTACCTATTCGTTTCCAAGAAATAAAATCTCTCTTCCGTTCATGTCAGCCATCACAAGCACGTTGTTTTATTTCGAAGAACTTAATCAAATATTAATAAACATGCGTGAAATTACGCTACATTTGCCTTCCAAAAAATGAAAACTTTGGTTGAACTTAGTATACACAATACTAAATTCAAATTTAAAAAAATGACTGTGATATCAAATTAGTACAATGATATCAATTTAGTATTGTGTACTATGATATCGAGGCGTCGGCAGATCGGTAGTACCACGAAATAGCCTTATTTATCTATTCCGTGGGTAGTACCTATTACATACCTACTTATCTTGCCATCAGGCATCGATATCATAGTCATCATCACAGTTACCAGTTGAAATACGCTAAAATACGCAAAATGTGAACAGCATGCTTGTTTGCCAAAAATAAAATAAAAATGACAACTGCTTTGTATAATTATGGAATCATAGATATCTTTATGATGCTATGATTTATTATGCTGTCATTGCTTCATATTTTTGTTTAGTCGGTTTCCCATTTGAAATTATTCCTACGCACGTGTTCAAATCGTCAGAACGATACCTTCCTCATTTTACGCTGATACAAAAACATGAATTGAATTAATAATAAAAAAATGTCCATGAATTAATCTACGGAGCGAGACAAATATTTTATCTACGTGTTTCGATTGTCGCTGCCTCAGTGATTGACATAATCGTTCACTCAGAAACAGCGCCGCGTTATCCGTACAAAAAATGGTTCGACGCAGTACCTAGCTGATGTCCGGAATTCACGACCAAAATAAGGGCCATCTTAAAATTAACATTTAAGGATTATTTCAGAATCAAGGCTAAGGGCTGCCACACAAAACTGCGATGCGGTGCGAATTCGCATCGCATCGCAGGCGATGTAGGTATTCGTGCGAGCTCGTAGATATTATAATTCACAGTTATGTGTGGGAGCCCTATACCTACAATACCGACAAACTAAAAACAGAAGTATCTACTTACTACGAGTATAACAAAACACTACCTCGCAAAACTGAGATGCGGATTCAGAGCCGAGACTGGAATGGATCAGCTTGTAACAGTCAAGTTAAGTAACAATATATTGTTACGTATAAAATCTATTCATACTGGTGGAAGAGCTCAGTGTTGGAGCTCGAAGGTGTAGGCACCACCGCGTTTATCTACTTGCCACTAAATGGGAGTGTTCAACACTATCATGTTCCGGTTGGTGGTAAATGTGGTAATGTATGGCCCTTTAATTTACTGCACAGACGCATAACAACTTAGGCCTCAGGAGTGGCAACGCATCTACATTTTTTTTTAGTTTTTATAGGCTACAATATTCACTCACCATCAATGTGAACTGTATGCTTGTTTGCCACTTCATGACATAAAAAGAACATTGAAGGGTGATTGTCATAATACATGACAGTGCTCCAGGATATAATATTTTAATGATTGACAGATACCTTTTTAATGTGACAGGCTGATAGGGACGAACGGGGCGGCAAACTTTTTACGGGGACAGGCAAAACATCAAACGCCTTAGCAGTAAGCAAAAATGTTGAAGATTAGAAAAAACTTTTGTACTTATAAGATTTTTTTTTACATAAATTAAGTACAATCGTACAGAACAAAGGTTACGGCGAACTTGCTACAATATCGATTATTCAATTTTGCGTTCAATCGAATTTGTTTTCTAAGTTATAAGACATAAAGGGTAATTTGGATTAGTTGTCGAATCTCGTTTAATGTTGGACATAATCATTGTTATTCTCATACGTACACAAATGTATGATGTAACCCATTATTCGGTTTGCACGTTTCGAAATAAAACTGGACCAAACTGGAAAAACGAGAGTTTTATTTAAAACACTCATAGCGGAGGCATGCTAAGTGAAACTGGTTTCTGAAATCCTACGAAATAATTTAATGGGTACTTAAATCATCATGATGGTGAAAGAAAAAAAATCACATTTTCCTTGGAAAGTGACAAACAAGCGCGCACTTCGGATAAGTGGTGACTATGGTAAGAAAATATCGCTGCTGCTAGGTGTATGGCCCGGCATCACAACTGCACTTCTACAATGCCATGCCTCTCCTAAAGATCTTTTATTAGAAATTACTATACAATTCCACTTAACCTCCACTGGAACTCTGCAGCGCTGAATACCTACTACCTTTTTTATTGGACATTTTTTTAATGTAATGTAAGTGGTAAATAAGCATGCAGTTCACATTGATGTTAAGTGATGACTGCAGCCTATAGACACTTACACAAAGACCAAGGTCGAAATGCAGATGCGTTACCACTCCTGAGGCCTAAGGTGTTATGCCTCTGCGCCGGAAATTACAGGGCCGTACATTACCACTTGACCGGAACACGATAGTGCTGAACACAACCATTTAGCGGCAAGTATATTAGGTGATGCGGTGGTGCCTACGTCCGCGAGTCGGTGGGATCACACACAATCACACAACCATCGTGTCCGTAAACGTCACTGAACAGACAGTCTAAAACAGCTGTGCACATGCGCGTGCGACGCATTTAGGTATGCTTCGCGGTCAACGCACGCCACGCCAATATGTTGTTTGGTAATGTAATCTGATTAAATAGATAAACCAAGTTGCATTCGTGAGACATCGCGTTATTATTTAAATTAAAACACGACATTTGTTTTTGCTTGAACTTGTTTTAGCTTTTCAGGTCACTAGGTAAACCCTCGCGGAAGGCTTAGAAGACGAATTGACAAAAAGAACAAATTGAATTAATCAAATTACCTTGAAGATTTTCTGTGCATTATGTATCTTACGAGTAGGTAGGGCAGAGCGGAGTCTGTTGAGCCGCGGGGTCATTAGCGCCATCTATTATATCACGCTCAAAATACTCGATACACTGTGATACAAGCGAGCGGGGGGCATTAGAAGAAGTGGGGGGTTGGCAAAACCAAGCGCACGTCAGTGTGGCCAACGTCGGCGATTTATCGCCATTTAGGCTACTCGAAGCAAAAATTGGCGACGAAAAAATACGAAAGGCGACTGGTCGCCTTTTAGGCTACTCCCTAGGCTAGGCTTTTAGGCTATTGATCTGGGGGAGGATTCAGTACCCTGTGGTTGTTCACACACCGGCGAAGCCAAGAGAAATCCAGAGGGGAAGCGGCGTTTGACAAGGAACTCCCAGAAAATGGAAAGATCACAATAGAATCGAAAGAATACTCTCCTCTGGTCCACCGCGGCCGATGGCCCCTGTTGCTCTGTCGTAGCGCATAGCCTTCCTCGATAAATGGACTATCTTAAATTAAAAGAAATGGACTACCGCCTTTCCCCCTCATGACTAATGACTGCCCGCCAGCATTGCTAATTGATATTATTAATTGGATCAGAACTAATATCGTAACACCCTCGTAAATAATGCATTATTTTAGAAAAAAATTGGTAAGCATAAAAATTAAAAAAAAAGTTATAGTGAGCAAGACCCTAGTGAGCTAACCTTAAAAGATAGACATAGATATGCTGTCGGTTTTTCTTAGACCTTTTAAAGGGAAACAATTCTGTCATAGTTTATTTTTGCGAAACTTTGACCGTTTACACAGCGCACGCAGCGGAAGCTCTAAATAGGAAAAAAAAACGATTTTGAAACATTCTTCATTAGTGCTCCGTCTTATTGGTTTTAGCGTGATGATATATAGCCTATAGCATTTCTCAATTAAATCGGACCAGTAGTTTCTTAGATTTGTCCCAACTAAAACAAATAAACAAAGTTAACTTCACCTCTTTATAATATTATATAATATCTATAGATAAATATATATATAATATAGTGGTTTCAGAACTGGAAGAGGATGTATGGATCAAGTTTTCTCCCTCCGCAACATCGTAGAGAAGCATCTGGCTATGAGCCAGAAGGTTTTCTGCGGTTTTGTGGATTTGGAGAAAGCGTTTGATAGGGTATTACGAAAGGAGCTGTGGGACATTTTGCCAGAGTATGGTATTGATGGCAGTCTGCTCCGTGCAATACAGTCCACGTATGTGGGCTGTCAAGCATGTGTGCGGGTAGATGGTAACATGTCACCCTGGTTTGATGTTAACATCGGTGTCAGACAGGGTTGTGTGCTTTCGTCTAGGCTGTTTATCATATATCTGGACAAATGCCTCCAGAGGGTGAAGTTGATGGATGTGGGAGTGCGTATGGGTGACTTAGTGGTGAACTGTCTGCTTTACGCAGATGATGCGGTAATTGTTAGCTCTACACCACACATCTGGGCTACAAGCACTAGTCACAGTCATGAAAGAGGATTGTATGGAGAAAGGCTTAGAATTGCTTAGAATTGGATGTGGATAAAACTAAAGTATTAGTATTTGAAAGAGATGAACAGAGAACAAATGCAAGGGTAGTAGTAGATGATGCAGTGTTAGAACAGGTGGATGAAATTGTATATCTTGGATGTGCTTTTAGCAAGGATGGTAGGTACACCACTGACATAGAAAGAAGAGTGCTTGCTGGGAATTGCGTGAATGGAGCGTTGGGTAAGCTGCTAGAATCTAAACATTTCAGCCAGCGGGCTCGATTTCATTTTATTGTGTTATTTTGACGTCATTCTGTTTAGATTACCTAAAGTAGCCACTTTAGGCTACCTATTCAGAATTTCAGCTACATTAGGCTACTCAGGCTGGAAAAAATGGCGACATCAGATCCTGCTTCGTTGGCATCACTGGCGCACGTTGCTTCAGTCACCGGCCGGTATTCATTTTGGATGCAAGAGCGCAATGTTGTTAATTTGGCGCCAAAAGTAAAAACGATCGCTTCATTGAATTTTGGGTTTAAAGTTACGAATGCCATCACACGGTACGCGAAGTAAGTGTAATTTGATTTAAACATGACTAATGTAAACGTTTTTAGTTTTAAAAATAAACTAGTTTTAATAGATATTTAGTTATCCAACATATTATAAGTAATTCGGGGATGGGGTCACTTGAGCAAAAATAATCGGGGTCGAATGAGCCATGTTCAAGTGACCCCTTATTTTAAATGCTTACTCAGTTATGCTTTACATTATTCTACATTAATGTTTTTTTTTTAATTTTAGGATGCGAACTTACAAAAGAAAAACAAAACGTGGTAATAAGAGTAAAGATTTGTTAAAATTAGCAGTAAATCAAGTCATAAATGGTGGAAGTATCCGTAAAGTGGCTAAGGATAACAAAATCGACAGAACTACGCTTTCGAGGTATGTTGCCAAGTTAAAAAAGAAAACGCAACTTCCCTCAAGCTCTGAAGAGGATGATTATTTTTGTCTTATTTGCGCCGAGTCCTATGAAGACAGTCGTCTGGGAGAAGAGTGGATGCACCAGTGCACCAGTTGCCGAAATTGGGCTCATGATAGGTGCACTTCTGGTGCCAGTGGAGTTTATGTTTGCATTAACTGTGACGGTGAAAAAACAAAAAGTTTAAGTTACTTTTTAACAGAAGTTCATTTAATTTTGATTATATTTCTATGAGAAAGTTTTGTTTAGAGATTTTGTAATTTTATGTTGTTTTTTATTTTAAAATGAATATATTTAAATATGCAAAGATTGATATAACCCACTGGCTTAAGTGACCCCGTCGGTGATCAACTGACCCCTAGGGGTGGCTCAGTTGACCCCGACAATGGGGTCCAATGAGCCACACACCATTATTCACGAAAAGGTTAATAAAGTATAGTAAATAAAGACTTTACCAAAGTTTTATGTTCCAAATGAGTAGCCAAATAAATAAAGAACTGATTTGAGTCTAAGCCATTTTATTATTTTCTTTAATAGGACCCTAAACTAATTCGAACAAAATCCTGATCAAGTGACCCTGCTCTGCCCTACGATTGAGCCTTTTTGGATAATGCCAACCAATTCCAAAAAATGTTAAAAAGTACGTACTTCGTAGTCTGTCCGTCTGCTTGTCTGTCCGTCTATCATCACTCATCACCAGATTGTATCTCATGAACCGTGATAACTTAAAATCTTCACAGGTTCTTTGCCGCTACAAGTAATAACAAATATTTAAAACAGAATGAAATAAATAGATATTAAAAGGGGTGATCCCATACTTACAAAAGTGTTTTTTCGCGTTTTTACCGATAACTTCATTTTTATGCCTGCGCGAGACCAGCTTTTTTATTTTGGGCAAATTTTCCACGTACCTATTTCATTTACTTACTAAAATATTGTAAAACAATGAAATAATCAAAATATTTAATTTTGTAGTTCAAGACGTTACTTGTAATGTATTTTATATTCCATTACGATGTAACATAGTAGTAATAACTATACTAAAGGCTCCAATATACAACAGTGTTTGGGCAACCAAACACTAATTTCACAAATTTCAATTAAGTCCGTCAAGTGTCGTGTAAGCTCTCGCCGTGTAATGAATTACCTAATCTTATTCTACTACGGCCTTGACGTATTCCTCTCTCTATTAATTTACGAAGATACATTGTCGAATACGTGAGCAAAAATTCTAGAAAAGTAATAAAAACCTATATAAACGTTCATAGTAAATCTATATTTTCTCACCTTTCAAACCTTCCTTGGACTTATACGAATATCATTTCAATGTTATGTCATGTATTTTCTTATGAGTCTAATATAAACATGCCCATTCCCTCTATATCATTTGAGGGCCAATCTGTCTCTCCTATACCGTCGGCTGATGTCCTTGTCGCGCTCTATTGGACACCACCTTAAGTTACATTAACCAGGAATTACAGATACTAGTAGTAGGTATAACGATATTTAAAAAAAAACTCTCATTGACTTGTTCTTTGGCGCCGACTCAAATTACCTAAGTAAGTCTTGTCCGTGCAGCAGTGTAGAGATTAAATAAATTTCTATCGGTGGTTTAAACCCATATAGGCTCACCGGCCGCGGCGGACCGGAGGGCAGTAGCCATAGCGTTTATTACCGATACAAAACAGTCTGTCATTCTTTGCGGGGAGAAATGCGTGCGACACAGACGCACATTATAAAAATCGTCTATTACTACGAAACTCACACCTTGACATTAACAAAATACAGAAACAATTTCACGCACACATTTAAACATCTAGGCGATAGGTATAGGCCCATTTGGGCTTGTACTTTGACAGAGGGGAAAGCCTGCATATGGCTACTCCCCTCCGGTGTTGCTCTATGTTAAAATCCGTCAGCTCACGAGAAAAATATGACAATTGATGTCAATTGTTCATTCGCCGCCGGCGGTCTCTAGTGTCTTGACGGTTTAAATAGCTAATTGTTAAATAAAAATAATTAGTCCAGGAGGAATCGGCGCATGAGTACCGAAAACTATTCCACCTCAATTTTTTTATGCGATCCTCTTTAAATTGTCCTACAGATGATATAAATGCATGTTGCCATGGGGCAACCCCGTGCTATATTGTTTAAACTGAAATTGTTTAAACAATTGCAAGGAATTGTTATTTTTCAACCGGACAATTTTTTTTATATTCTTTATTGAAATACGAATAAAAAAAGTCCTATGACTTTTCACGATAAAGTTAATATTTTTAGAGATATGAATTTTTAAAGGTTCGAAAAATCTCAAATTTGGGTACTTTTGACCCATGAAAAATATATTAAAAAAAAATATAAATAATATTTTTTTTTAATTCTTTATACAATAGTTAATAATATTCTTAATAGAGACTTTTAAAAATTTTATTATTTATACCTGTTTTATAATTGTTAATTTCACGCGCTCACAAGTATGCGCCGCTTACCTTTAAGTATCGCCGTCTCTCTCTGACTCATGCGCTGCATCGGCCTCTCTATGTCCTAAATCATTATTTATCATTTATCTTAAAAACTATTAACTTTATCAAGATTGTTAAAGAGAGCAATGTTATTAATAATTAAATTGTCTACAATTTGTTTTCTGTAAATTTTTTTCTGGAATCAATTTTATGAAAGTTATTTAAGTATGAATCGGAACATGTAATTAAAATTACTTTTTTATCAGTTTATATTATTTTTTTGTTATTATCATAGCAATTTATGAATTTTTATCAACAATCTTAATATATATAAATCTCGTGTCACAATGTTTGTCCTCAATGGACTCCCAAACCACTTAACCGATTATAATAAAATTCGCACACCATGTGCAGTTCGATCCAACTTGAGAGATAGGATAGCTTACATTACGCTATGACTAATAGGAGCAGAGCAGCGCGGGCGAAGCCGGGGCGGGCCGCTAGTAATAATATAAAACGGTATTTGAACATTTTTTGGAATCATAATTATTTATAAATAATAAAAAGATATTGGTACGCACTTAAATGTTCAAATTCAAAATTAATAAAATAAAAAATACTTATATGTATATTATTGTGTCTAAGAAAGGAAAATATTCTTTTTGTTTGTTATTTTTTCAAGGTTACTCTTTGCATAAAACCTCAAGATCTTTGTTTGTTCTTGTGACAAAATTATTGATTATATAGAGCATTTAAAATAAACATACAAGTTAGTGCCTGTCAGTTCTCAACTGATCATTTTTTGTTTTTTGCTTATAGTTAATAACAAATAAATACTTTTTCTTAAATCTTGTTTCATTATTTCATACTTCTACATCCATAACCTTCGTTAGAAGAAGTTATTCAATGTAATAACTTTCTGTTTTAATAACAAAAAAATAATATAAACTGATAAAAAAGTAATTTTAATTACATGTTCCGATTCATACTTAAATAACTTTCATAAAATTGATTCCAGAAAAAAATTTACAGAAAACAAATTGTAGACAATTTAATTATTAATAACATTGCTCTCTTTAACAATCTTGATAAAGTTAATAGTTTTTAAGATAAATGATAAATAATGATTTAGGACATAGAGAGGCCGATGCAGCGCATGAGTCAGAGAGAGACGGCGATACTTAAAGGTAAGCGGCGCATACTTGTGAGCGCGTGAAATTAACAATTATAAAACAGGTATAAATAATAAAATTTTTAAAAGTCTCTATTAAGAATATTATTAACTATTGTATAAAGAATTAAAAAAAAAATATTATTTATATTTTTTTTTAATATATTTTTCATGGGTCAAAAGTACCCAAATTTGAGATTTTTCGAACCTTTAAAAATTCATATCTCTAAAAATATTAACTTTATCGTGAAAAGTCATAGGACTTTTTTTATTCGTATTTCAATAAAGAATATAAAAAAAATTTGTCCGGTTGAAAAATAACAATTTCTTGCAATTGTTTAAACAATTTCAGTTTAAACAATATAGCACGGGGTTGCCCCATGGCAACATGCATTTATATCATCAGTAGGACAATTTAAAGAGGATCGCATAAAAAAATTGAGGTGGAATAGTTTTCGGTACTCATGCGCCGATTCCTCCTGGACTAAATTCAGATTGTTTTAAAATATATATAGGTATATGGACTCACTCGTACAGTAATCTCTTTAATTGTTTATGAGGAATACTACGCAAATCTGAAACAAGTGTTACATCAAGTCGCGGAGCGAGATGAATAATTCAAAGCAAGATGGTCGGCATGACAAACGGTTGGAATACGTAAGTAGGTAACGCCTTTCCTTGAAATCAGATGATTTTAAAGGCCATCGGTATCTAGGGAATCTAGGAATGGTATTTTTCATAATTCATAATTCAATAAAACGTCGGTATAAAAGAGTATGATTTTGAAGACCATATCCGTATTGTTATAACTTGAAAATCGTAAAGGAAGGTCCTTTAATGCCCAAGATCTAATTACAAATAAGTTCAGGTTTTTGAAACAGACAACATTATTTTAGAATCTACATGCTGCCATGATGAAGTTGCATTTAAAACAAACCTTGGTATACTTTGAGTAAGTAAATAATATTTTTCAAAAGATAATATTTTTATAAGCAGAAAAACCTCAACTAGATAATAAAAGGTTTTTCTTGTTCGATTGTAAATAATGTATGTTGACGCTAGTCATGTCTTTTCATTTGGGGAGGAGGGCGGTAAGTAGGTTTCCCCCGGGATGGGCTTCAGGGCAATAATGACGGGAGAGCTCCTTTCCGGAGTCCTTGAATATGCGCTGAAAATGTAATTTCGAGGGTGGTATTATTAGGGAAATGTTAGAATCACAATGGAACTCATCGTTTTGACCAGAAGTGTCAAATTAAAATTAATTTCAATTGGTTATAAAAAATAAGTCTAGAACAATACTGAGCCATTTGCACGAAATTGATAGCTAGTTGAAGTACATACAATGAATTTATTAGGCACAGCGGAAAAACGATGACGAGAACGAATGTAATTTACCTATTATGCCGCTAAATGGTGGTGTTCAGCACTATCGCGTTCCGGTCAGGTGGTAATGTACGGCCCTGTAATTTCCGGCACAGAGGCATAACACCTAATGCCTCAGGAGTGGCAGCGCATCTGCATTTTGACCTCTGGTCATTGTGTGGGTGTCTATAGGCTGCAGTCTTCACTTAACATGAATGTGAACTGCATGCTTGTTTGCCACTTTTATTACATAAAAAAAAAAAAAAAAAATGTCATCAAAACAAAATCTCTAAAACCAAAATTTAAATACTTAGGTACATTGAAGTTGTTCGTTTGAAACGCAATAACTTATAAATGTAAACCGTGTACGCTGAAATATTCAGTCGGCATACTGGGTCGGTTATTGGTGTCAATATCAACACAATAAGGCAGGTTCGAGAATTCATTTTCATATTGAATCGATTAGCAGGTACCTACTGCAATATAAACTGTGCCCTTCCCTTAGACACGCAAACCAGACCGATTTCAGTTCAATACGTTTGCCTCATTCGCGTTAGATTCTATTACAAAGTACTAGGTACCTACATAAAATATGAAAAGATGTTTTACATTAATAAACTATCGATATCAAAATGTAAGAGTAGGTATACACCACTACACCTACTTAGTAAATTAAATATTTGATATGTAATTGAATATCTACCTGAAATTATGTAACCGAAACTTCACTACAAGGGGGCAGGCAGAGGTAGATGCATACGTGCAGATTTTGCAGACACTCAGATTCAAGGGTTTTCCATATAAATGGTGGTGAGCCTATTGACACATTCGGGCACATTACCAGACTCCGAAAGTGGTACTAAGAAGTGTAGGAAACTTCCTTTCTCCCTGCCGTTTTCAGCACTTAATATGAAAATGAATTCTCGAATCTTCTACTCGGGTATCGAATTCAGGACGCCAACGAAGCAGCAGTGGCTTACGCCACTAAATTACTACAGCAGTCAATAAGTGGTATCCGGATAAATGCGAAACAATACTTAAAATATAGACGAAAGACATATTTTCTTCCGTAGATACCTAATCGGCTATGTAATTAATTATTATGCTAGTAGGTATATGATATGAAATAGATGTATTCACATATACGTATATAGCTCACGGAAATCTAAGTAAGATATTTATCTGTGTGTGATATTTCACCCAGGACCACGCACTTATGTTACGTGATCACTGCTGGTAGAGATGTGCATGGGCATTCATGCATATCTACTCACATGCACACACTCAATTCATCATTCATATCGTATATCTTTCGAGTACTACATAGAAGGTGAGCCCTTCTGTGTAATTTCAATTGGAACAACTCATGATCTCTTATTTCTTATCCGAGGAATCGCAGGATTAGTAGAAGTGGTCTACTATAATCACTACGCCATCGACGCAATTATTGTGTATGCCAGTTTGTAAAGAGAAGATAAACCATTCTGTTAACAGTTTAACTTTATAATATTTACAAAGTATAGTATGTATATTATTGTTTTGTTCATAAATAATTTTAGTATGATTACATTTTTTTTGATTAGGTTTAATTCGACAAAGTGTTATTCGCTTTGATTGTTTTGTAACTAAGTTGTTCTTAGAATTCCAAATGATTAAATGAATCTGTATTTTTAATGTGATAACATGGTGTAGAATGTCGTTGCAAGGTAAGGTCACCACTTATGATATTTATAATTACTATTATAAATACAATAAACCTGACGTCATTTGTTTAAGTACATCTAATTACGTTAGGATCCCAATGCAGAATCATTTCGTTCATCTAGATATGCTGCAAACCTAATTTTTAGGCATATTTATAATCTAGAGCAGAGGTTCCCAAACTATTTTTTCTTGTAGACCCTTTACAGTTTTTTCTGGTTTCTGTGGACCCCCGTCCTTGCTACATTTATATCACATTCCCATATTTCCATTATTTATTCACGCCTACATAGACCCCCATCGAGTCTCCCATGGACCACTTTGGGAATCACTGGTATGATGTAAGTAAATTGGTACTATCAGTTGTATGTGTTGAGATCCATTATCGTGGACCCCCATTTTCATTTCATGGACCTTTTTCTTCTGGAAATTTTTTTTTCGCTAACGCAGACCCGTTGTAGGTTCTCATAGACCCCCAGGGGTTGATATAGACCACTTTGGGAATCACTGATCTAGAGAATACATGTATCCACTAGGTTGCCTATCAAAATTTGGCAGCAAGTATTTTTCAATATTATTTTTTTGGGAAAGATTTTTTTAAAATAAAATCGTCCACATTACGGCTTTATAAGTATGTCTTGACAACTATCAAATTAACTTGGTTGGGGATCAATTATACATATTATATATAGATAGTAGATTGAAATCAAAACTATTCTACCGATTTAATTGAGTAGAATTGCTCGTAATGATAATAATTCTAACATTTTACGAAGCCCGCTGGAATAGATAACAAAAAATCTAGATACAACAAAAAACACTTTGCATACCGAATAAAGAAACTATTATCCCGTATGAATCCCGTATTAATTCAACGCTCGGCTGCACTGCAAGGCTGTATCGCTGACTATCGCTTGTATCTATACAAAATGGGTGTTGCTGTGCCATATTGCGAGAAAGAGGCAGGCTCTGAATTTAGAGATTAAAGCCCTTCGAGGGCACGAGCGAGGGACGTGTACGTGTAACCCCAATTTAAACCTACTGTACTAAATGAGCGGCTTTCAGAAGTGGGTCGCGGCGGAGAGGGCTGAAATTGGGACGTGCCCTAGGGGAGGTTTGCACACTACGCTCGGCGTTGACTTTGGGCCCAGTTGAAATATAGAACAGAAGAATTTACACATTGGTCATTATGCATAGCGGGAAAAGGGCTTTTATTAAGAAATATCTTGCGTATTAATTCAGTTGTCTTGCAATTAACCTATTAGGTACCTACTTACTATTCCTAAGTATGGTATTAGGTACAAAAAGAATATTAAAGGTATTTATAATCAATTTTGAAAGACGATGACATAAATATGACAATGATATCAAACCATTCAGTCTACCGCGTAGGTATAATGCCAAATTTTATTTAATAAATTATACGTTTTTTACCAATTAATATACCTACGTATATAAAAGTGAAGTATCTTAGAAATTGAGCTTGGTAGATTTGTACCTATTACCTTCAATTAGGTTTTATTGTTTCGATGTAAAATAAAATACAGAAATTATTACACACAGATACCTAGATAGGTAGATATTATGTAGAGAGCTACAGTCGTACAGTATATTATATTCGTTTTATTATAAAATAAAATTCGGAGGACATTTATTTTTAGATACTTCATTAGGTCCTACCTACCACTACTCAGTAAGTACTTACCAACTATTCAGATAAAAACTGGTGAAATAAACTGACATTCACGTTGAAAATTACGCATCAAAGTCAAGACTTATGTTATTTTTTAATGAATTCAATAATATGGGTCTACGAGAAGGAGAAAAATGAGTAAATAAATTATATATACTAAATAGGTAAATACAAAATCAAGATAAAAAATAGTCGTCTAACGACATACAACTGAGAACCCCACCATAAATCTATAAACGGATCTTGTCCAAACGATAGGAAAGTGACAAAGCCCGAGAGCAGCGAGCCGCGAGCCGCAAGGCCTGCGGGGTGAACGACCGAGTTTACGCTCGCCAGTGTCGAACGTCGATGTCGCAATGCGAGTTCACAAGGCCGCCACTGTTTTGGCGTGGCGTTTCGTCAAGTCACGAAAATATTAAACATTCCATAGTCTGAATGTTTTAATACATCACAATACCTAATATACGTGTACTTTTGACATAATCTCATCTCGAACAGTTTGTCACAAAATTTTATACAGTAATGCTACGCCGAGTCCCGACCCAGTGGCCGATTTACACTAACCATAGTAGGTAAGTGCTATCGCGATTTTTCCATTAAACGGAAGTTTCCCAGTTCCACCCTTGCAGTTTGGCAATGTACCCGGCGAGGTCAATTGGAATGGCTTTAAACACGGTACAAAAGAGTAGGTATCTGGCGAACTGTGGGTTTTTGCTACCTGTTTCAATATACTCTGCCACCCCTTTGGATTATACACGCGTGTTTTTTTTATTTTTCAATATCAATGCTAAACTACTATCGTTCGTGGGTTTTTAAGTCAGTAGGATGTCAGACAGCCTAACGGGATAGGTACCAGAAAGAAAGTGGTTTGTCGCCGTCATCGCCTATGAATATCGGCACTGGCAACCGCAAGCAGGTATTTTAAACTCGCTTCCGGTCTCTGAAGAACTAACATTTGACGCTAATTTTGAGGAACTCCACGTAGTGTTAAAATATAGATACATATCTATTCTAATATTACTCTTATAATTATTACTGGTGGTAGAGTTCCAGTGACGGAGCTCGCGGGCGTAGGCACCACCGCATTACCTAATATACTTGCCGCTAAATGATAGTGTTCAGCACTATCGTGTTCCGGTCAGGTGGTAATGTACGGCCCTGTAATTTCAGGCACAGAGGCATATCACCTAATGCCTCAGGAGTGGCAGCGCATCTGCATTTTGACCTCTGGTCATTGTGTGGGTGTCTATAGGCTGCAGTCATCACTTAACATCAATGTGAACTGCATGCTTGTTTGCCACTTTTATTACATAAAAAAAAAAAAATCTATACTGTCTTATTGACAGTATAGAACCGGAACATTAATGTTCCGGTTAAATGTACCTAATGTGGCCCCGTAATAACTATCACAGAGATATTACAACCACACATCTACCGTCTATAGACTGCAGTTATCACTTAACTTCCATGTGAACTGCATGTTAATAACGTTTTCGCGAGCTTCACCCTTAAACCCTTAATAATCAATTCAATTGTATGGCCTACAGATATTTGTTTCGGGTCTGGGTATTTGTATGTGTTGTAGCGTATTTTTTTTATTTATTTTAATTAAGATTCAAGTTTAACATGATGAATAGCAGATGAAGAATAAAAATAGCAGGTATTTAAAACGATAGAGTTGTACAAAAAAAAATTACACACGTCGTCACAGTACGGAGCGGACCGTGAATTCTGTACGCTCCGAACCAAATCTGGCCGTGTGTAGAGGAGTCCGGCGGACATAATCAAGTCGGTGCGGTCGATGCGGTCCGCCCGCGCGGATTTGGCCCGACGTACCGAATCCGGACGTGTGTTACTACTACCTACTACAAAGTATTTGAATTACCGTAAAAACTAATATGTATAATGTTTTAACCTTAAGATCTATCGAGAAGTAAAAAACTGTCCAGTCTATTCATCCTTGAATATAAATTGTGCGCTAATAACACAATTCAACTCCTATTCTTACAAAAAAAATTGTAAAAAATTTTTTTTTGCTATTTGTTCAGTGCCACCTTTATCGATTAAAACCGGAACAATGTTTCTACCGCCAACACCATTGTGGACCAACACATTGGGATGGTTTGATGGCCATTGCTCGGTTGACTGACTGCACTAGCAAATAGAAGATAATAATATGAATTATGAATATATAATAATCTAAATAATTTTTATTTTTAAATTGAAATACTTGGTAATAAATTAAATCGGCAAATTAATGACGGCACTCGAGAACAGCTCAAATGGTTTGAATAAATCAAAAACTAAATGGTTTTTTGTATATGAAAACTGCCGACCTTTTTAAAAATTGTCGATCTACAATTTGTGATAAAAAATATGTGATAAGAACAGGTCGAATTAATGGTTTACCTACATTAATTCGAGCAGTTTTCAAGTGCGGTCATTAATTTGCCGATTTAATTTATTACTTAAGTATTTAAATTATTTAGATTCTTACAATATATTCATATTAAGGGCCGATTTCACCGTCGTAATAAAACGATGATCAATTCTTGTAAATCGCGCTTAACGTTTTAAACGCATGCGCAATATAATACTTTGGATTTCACCGACGAATATTGATCGTGATTTAACTGAAACTAGATGCAAAATTTGCTAAAAGGCGTATTAAACTCAGTTTTCAGAGTAACCGGTGAAATCCACCCTAAGTAATGTAGTAGGTAATTGATGCTCACTCTGATAACTTTGGTGCATCTTCAGATTAGTAAAATGCACTCGTGCAAAGCCCTAGTTAAAAAAAAATCAGTAATGGGTTAACATTTTTTGTGTTATTACAGGTACAGCAGCGTACTCAATGAGTTTCCTTGAGAACGAGGTCAAGGGATAAGAAATTGTCGAGGAAAATTAATAAATAATTAATGTCGCCGACAAGATTTCTCAATTACTGTACAAATGCTTGCATGAACTACTTGGTCTCTTACATTAATTACCTTTGATACGAAGTGATCGCGTCTTGAATTTCAAATTAGACAGGCACACGAAAGTGGCGATACACATGAGATCATTACGTTAACGAATAAGGGCGGCTTTCACCGTTTGCAGTGAAAAGTGATTTTTCGTGTTGCCTCCAAAACTTCGTAAAATCTCCTAATAAAGTCCTCATCACTTTACTGGAATCACCTCATCATATTCCATATGGAACCATCCAATCATCGTCATCTTCCATATGGATAATCATTATCCTTAGAAATTAAGGATATAAAAAATACTGAAGATTGGATGTAAAGGACTTGAATCCATGGCCGTAAAACAAATTACTAAAAAAAGAAAAAGATAATATCTATTTCCATTTAATCATTGAATAATAATAAACCGAATCGCTTTTAATGTTACCTGTGAAATTAAAATGTTGTTAGCTTAGTAGTAGTTATGTAACTTATTAAACTGGTCCTACCTATGACGGAGTGCCATAAGTTTTGAACGACTCGTTGACGTTACCTACACGTAAAAGTTTAAAATCGTCGGTTTTTCAATGTTGTAAATATAAAAAAAAGTTTCAAGGTAAAACAGCTGTGGAATTACCAACTCCATACTAAAATTGGAATTCAAACTTTATTCCGATGAGCTAAAAATATTATTTTGAACAAAACGACACAGGTTCTTAAGATAAATTTTAATATTTCAAGACAATGTCACCTCGTAACTTATTTTACATACCTACTTTGACGTGATCCTTTATCACTAATTAAGGGTAGCAAAACAATCTTACTTAGGTATTCTAGAAGACTATCGACTATCTACTGCTTAATATTGGATGACATAGAATTTCGGCCGGTGGTACCTATTGAATCTGAGTACAGTAGAGCGAAAATGGAACCAGTTTCGTGGAACGAACCAAGTTAGTTTAAAAGACCGTCCGTTAGTCGTATTGCGCAACAGTAACTACTAACTAGTCGATTACAAACGTTATCTCAATCTCTGTTCCGTAACTGTGATCGGTAAATGACCTAATATTTAGAGGTGGATATGTAATTGACTTAGGTGCTGCGGGAATATGCGGCTCTTTTTGTTAACCGTACAGGACAATGCGTGACAATGCGACCGCGGATGTGGGGGAAAAAGGGCAAAATGTGCCTCCTAAAATCAAACGGGGAGATTTCCTTCCCGCAATTTTATTTCGTTTTATATCTCAAAGTGGCAAACAAGCATGTATACAGTTCACATTAATGGTAAGTGAATTCTGTAGTCTAGAAACATCTGCATTAAAACTAGAGGTTTTAATGTAGATACTTCGCCACTTCTGAGGTGTAAGCTCTTATGCTTATAATATGCTTATATCTTTCCATTTTAACCGACGTCGAAAAAAGGAGGAGGTAATCAATTCGTCGGTTTTTTTTTTTCTTTAATTTTTCAATGGAATCGTAGGTGTTATTGCAAAAAATAACTAAAAATATGCCTACTAAATATATTTATAAACAGTCTAAGAAGAAACAGTTACGAACCATTTTCATAATAACAGTTCTCTGTATTTCGTAACGATGATAAATTTGTCTACGTACAAAAAAGGAAACTGCACATACAGACAAATTAACCGACAGTGAGGATTTTATTGAAGTCCCTTTGTGTTTAATATGTAACAAGAAGATATTCATAAAACAATACAGGTGCTTTCGCACCCACAACACGAAAGACAGAGGGGATATGTTTATTTATTTAATGTACTCGTAGAAACTGTACTACACAACACAACCTACACAATGACATACAAATTGTATCAAATCATGTGCCGTAAAATACCACTACCTACGCGTTGAGAGAAAGTCGTTTTTTAACTAATTTGAACTAGAAACAATCACATTGTGAAATACAAATAAAATAGGTATGCCGAATAATAATAAAAAACCCAGCAAGTTCATTCACGTTTCTTACGTATATTACTATAGATGTTTGAGTGGATTTGAAAATGTCAATACAGGACGTTAACCCAACTTCCGAATCCCTTGTGTACTGACTGAGCTGCCAACAACACCACCTCCGCCCCGCCCCCTTGCCTACCGTTTCCTTCTGCACTTACTACGTAAAAATATTTTACGTGGACATTAAGTTATAGTACATACCTATGTTTTATGTCAACGGAGTAGTAAATTAAGAATTAGTACCTATTGATGTTGAAGATGGCTATATTCAATGAAAATCTTAAGATTTCTACAATTTTATCAACGTCCGTCACATCTATCGATTTCTCGGTCACATCCATACATGCAATGTATACCTCCATAATGAAAGCAGTAAAAAAGGGTAAGTTTTAACAGTTCTAAGTCTTAACTAATTAGGTGAACATTTCCAACCTATAAAGTACAAAACTGTAAATTAACCTAATTATTTTTAATGCGATTACTAAGTACATACTAAGTTCAGCTTAAGTAATGTTTGCATTCTGCACTTAAATCGGGGGATCCTTAAAAATTAGTTATTTTTTATTCAATTACAATAATGAGATACAGCGGTAGTAAGCCTTTCCAATATTATTAATTTTGTTTTTATAAATTTAAGGGTGTTACGGTTCAATGCTGAAGAATGAGATACCCAAAGATATTAAAGGAGTATTTGTATCTTCGGAGATACCATAAGGAATTATGGAAAATATCCAATGTCAAAGAGTGAACAATATGAACCAGGCAAAATTTGACATGAGAATGTACTTTAAAAAAAAGCATATCCACACCTGTTGAAGAGTCAATTCGAGTCGCAGAAGTTTGGAACGCCCACACAACATGTACGTAAATGGTCAATGTCCACCTACAGATGAGAAACATCAGTTGATTGATATTATGAATAAACCGACGAGATACATCCGTCGTATATATTTTATGTAGTTTTAAGCTCATATAATTTATAGCGTATATTAGTCACTATAAGTTATCTGTAGCCCGCGGCATCGCTCGCGTGGTTTTGCAATTGATGTCTATTTTTAAGCATAACATAATTACATAACACCATCAACTAGCAAGGTAAATTAACCATCTGGTTTTGCTTTGATAGCGTGTGTAACAGTAGACACTGTTTTTTTTAACTATATTAATTAATTACATAAAATAATATTAAACAATTCCATAATTTTCCTTTTTCTTTCTTCGAATAACCGTCAAGTACTATTTTTTAGGGTATTACTGTAGTAAAACCCCAAAAAATAGTACTTCCGTCGTCAAGATCCCCGAGCGAATCCATGACAGTTGACGTTCTGTTCACTGTCAATGTCAACTGTCTTATGACTGTTACGACTTACAATAGACTACATCTTACAGACACTTCTTACACATATTTTATCTGTAGTAAATTCACGCTACTTTTGGTGAAAACAACATAGGAAAATTTAATTTCATTAATTAACAAAGACAAATAGTATACGTCCACAGACATCACGGCTATAGTAAGTGCACGTCGCGATAACTATTTATAGTTGGTGGCGTGATAACACCGAGTATTAGTAGTTGCTGGTTATCACTGACAACAATAAGACATAAACAACTACCGTCGTCTGACTGTGTGAAGTGTATTATCTTAATAAGACTGTTTTCGTATAACATACCTAGTACGTTTAATTTAAAAGTAACGTGAAAGAAACGTATTTTCATAATCGAACAATAATTTTAACTTCAAATGATTCTACTTTATGTTGAAGGGTAATAAATTGTAGAGACATTAACTATGACCGCAATATTGACTTCAGCAGGAACCGTATGCTTGCTTGCCACTTCCATAATTTAAGAAAGTACAAGAATTACAGTAATTTCATTTCTAAAATTAAAAATATATAGGTATACACAGCATACCTATCCATTTTAAAGTCATGTGTCGTGAATACCGCATTCCTAACTAGGTACATCAATACGGTACTTATTTCCTTTTTGATACTGTTTAAAAAGACTCTCATCAAGATAACATCACGTTTAAATAAATAAAACATAGAACAACTTAAAGTATTACGTAATACTATATCTACTGTTAAGATAACGATAAGGTGATCAGTTTTTACCTATATTAATTTATATGATTGCAGCATTGATTTCGTACCTTGGACAATATAAGTGATATCGGTGAACATATTGGATTATCAACCCTTTATCCAAACAACTACACGAGTACACACACACATCCAATGAGTTCAGTGTTCATTCGATTCCCTAGTGTAAGACACTATCGAGAAATAATTCGTTTTCGACGGTATAGAAGTTGAGAACTTTTACAATAGTTTCTTTTATCAACTTTTTTATGTAGCATCACTAAAATGTCAAATAAACGATGTATATTATTCTATAGTTCATACATACCTATTCAAGGTTAGTGTGATTGAAATGCAATTTATTTATTTATGTACCTAGTTCACCATCATTGCGAAAGACACGCCTGTTTGCTTCTCTATAATAATCTAAAAGGTTTAGAGATTTTTCAAAACGAACATACTGATACGTTTAGATTTACCTTTGTGGGTAGAAGACTAGTTCTTCTATCTAATGTGAATGATATAAGTCTGCCTGCTCTCAGTGGCTGCAAAAACAGCAAGTAAGCTCTATAAGTCGAAGACGTTTTGAAAAATCCTTGCATCAGCGTCAATGGTTTATACTTCCAATTGGATGAATAGTTTGAATTACAATAATTAATGTATGGTATAGATTAATATACATATTAGTAAATGAGTAGGTACTTTAGCAGATGGACATCTTACTGATTAAACACGAGAGGAATAAGATAATGTAGATTGCCTCTTATTCCTAAGACGATTTACTTACGTAGTCGTAGGAACCCAATATCACTAGATGGTGACACATAAATAGTGCTCTGGTTAGATAACCAGAACATCGCAGTGTTAAGCACTTTTTGATGTCAAAGATGCACGTCGCTCTGGTCGCCCTATTACGGATAAAATGGATGCCATTTTTGAAAAAGTGGAGCAAGATCGACATATTAGTAGTTACGACGTAGCTGAAAAACTGAGAATTGATCACAAAACAGTTTTGGCGCCTTTGAAAAAAGCTGGGTACAAAAAAAGCTCGATATTTGGGTACCTCACGAGCTCACTGAAAGAAACCTAATGAACCGTGTACTCATTTGTGATTATTTATTACGACGTAATGAAACCGAATCATTTTTGAAGAAGCTGATAACTGGTGATGAAAAGTGGATCACGTACGACAAGAACGTGCGAAAAAGGTCGTGGTCAAAGGCCGTTCAGGCTTCACAGACTGTGGCGAAACCCGGGTTAACTCGCAATAAAGTGATGTTGTGTGTGTGGTGGGATTGGAAGGGCATTATTCATTATGAGCTATTACCATCAGGCAGGACTATCGATTCTGAACTCTACTGCGAACAATTGATGAGATTAAAGCAAGAAGTTGAGAGAAAGCGGCCGGAATTGATCAACAGAAGGGGTGTGGTGTTTCATCATGATAACGCTAGACCTCACACATCTATAGCCACTCAGCAAAAATTAAGAGAGTTTGGCTGGGAGGTGTTAATGCATCCGCCGTATAGTCCTGACCTTGCACCTTCAGATTTCCATCTGTTTCGGTCTCTTCAGAATTCTTTATGCAATAGTACATACATACTTTAGTTAAATTTAAGTAAACTATATTAAAAAATGTTTTGAATTATCTTAAAAAATGCGAAGAAACTTTTTCCCCAACCTTATATAATATACCGACAAGACATGGATATGAAACACCGTATTAAGTAATACAGTGTCTCATATTGAAATAGTTCCTCCACCGATTCTCAAAACGTTTATAATCATACATTTTATGACGCATAACCACGAAGCCGTGGCCCTAATGGCCGGTGCTATTTCAAGGGCCCACATACACACACAAACTCGAGCGGCTTATTCAGCAAATTTAATTAGTGTGGGGTTTCATTAGTACCTACTGGCTGCTCGTTGCGTAATTGCGATCGTCAACTACACGCGGTGCCTCGGCCGGACTTCGCACTTGGCCCGGCTTTCTACGTTTATCCTAACTTTTTGATCTGTTTACAAAATAAGGAACATTAAAAGGCAAAACAAAACTCACACAGTTTTCGTGAGCTTCGCACGATAATTATTACCACGGTTTTAGTCATAGAGCAACGCGGGCCACCGGTCGCGGCGGACCTGCGACCAGTGGCCCGCGTTGCTCTATGGTTACCACGATAGTATTTTCGGTGGTCCTGTGCACTGAGCAGACCCAGGCAGGGTCTGTTGGGGTGTTCAGTTTTCTACGTTTAACATAACATTTCTAAACTTTATCGACGGGAGCAGTTTCCGTCGCGAATGAGCAAGACTAAACGAACTTAACAAAACGAGAGACCAAAACCAGAGAATATGTAATATGAATAATGCTACTGAAACTAGGTGCCTTTGTGATGATTTAATGGTAGACTGCGCAAAAAAAAAATGTTTAGAAACTGTACATTGGGTTTACACTTACTAATTCACCTAAGTATGTATACATTTCTGAAAAAAGTCAATGCTGAATTACTTTGATACTACTTGAATTGAAGGACGACACGACACACTTTTCAAAAGTAAGTATAAATGCATTGTTCTATAAAATGAATAAAATTTTTTTACAAACAACTTTTTACGAAGTTGTAAGAATTAACCACGGAAACAATAAGAGAAATAAAAAGTTATTTTCTGCCGTCATCATCTATTGCACGTTGTATTTGAATATAATCTTGTTTTCCGATTACGGATTGTCACATTGGCCTAAATTAATTAATTAATACATGTTTAATGACATCATGGGTTAAATAACATGTAATTGCAATACCTTTTGCACTAGATAATCAGACCATTTGGCATTAGCAAATATAGCCGATTACTCACTCGCTTGGTGTCACAGGTGATCGAAATGCCACGTAGGAACTGCTAGTACAGTTGGTAGGATGCGAACTAAATAGTTATCTCGACTATTATACCTACTTGAAATAAAACTATTTTTACGGATTTATCTCGCGTATATTAAACTAAAATGATTTTTAAAATCAACCCGACGTTTCGGTCGCTTTTCAGCTTCCGTGGTCCCGGGCAGACTGAGGTGACATTTGTCTGACAGAAGTTTGAAAAAATTATATGTAGCTACCTCCATCGGTTTCGTAAACGCCTTGCGTAGCGTTCAGGATTAACACATAGTTACAAAATAGTTTTATTTACATGAGTGTAGCTCGCGAAAACCTAAGAACATATCATATTATACCTACTTCATAGCAAAATTAAGTATATAGGTAATATAGAGACTTTTGCCAGTTTTACAATCGATTAACATATAACAAGGCACAAGGTTTATAAGTAGGTATGCCTACCACGTTACCTTTAAACACCCTAGTATATTTTATATAATAACTACACTATTACATATTTCTATTTATATACATAATGAACACACGCAGCACACTGTATTGTTGTTATGATACACAGTTTAATTAGATTTCAATAGAAACCACCTTTATTTACAACACAATAAAAGCAATTTGAGCGAAACCGCCTCAAATCTATTGATTTGATGTTAATAACAATTTTCGATTTGCGGGTCGCAGACGCTGATGTCGACATCACCAGACGGTGCCTTCGGGTCCAGCCTTCATTGTGGACCGTTCACCTGGCGAGGCCAACAGTCACGGCTGGTCATGGCAGTTCAATATTTTTTATTCTGTGTAGGTACCTGGTGTTCAATGAGTAGGTACCTACAACACTCTCTTAGGAATTGAGGCTTGCAAATTATTCACACACATCAAAAAAGGAGATTTCGTTATTGTATTCAATTATATTCAATCACAAGTATCACAACCTACGTAGGTATGTAATAAACATCAAAATTAAAACCAACGGTTTATTTACTACAATTTCTCAATATTTACCTACTTAAAACTAGGTTAACATTCGTTTCACAATGTCAGTTAACTCTTATCTGAGACACAAATATGGTTTGATGGACTTTCTATAGATAGAGAAATTGTCAAATCACATTTATCACCAAGATAAGCGGCGAACCATTGATTGTAAAACAGGTTATATTGTTCTCTAGTAATCTTTCATAAACGATTCCGACGTTACAAGCTTAGGGCGTGATTCGTAGACCGCATTACGGCTTTACAGGACTTAGAATCAGAATCACAGACCGCACTACGACTTTACTTTGAGCAAAGTACGCTTCGAACTGTCAAAACTCATACTTGTCATACTCAAACTCATACTCCTACTCGTATTTATCTTATACCTACTGACAGTTCTAAGCATACATTGCTCAAAGTAAAGTAAAGTAGTGCGGTCTGCGAATCTCGCAATTAAAGTCTAATTTTCAATATTTCGTCTAAAATCTCACTTTACGTTGGGATTATCTACACTTTTTTTTTTTTATTTTAAAGAAAAATGGAAAGAAAAATTTGACTTCAGGCGAGACTCGAACTCGCGGCCTACTGGGAATCTAGTCCAGTAGTAGTTGGTAATAGATGGCGCTGCTGCTACCATAAAATCAATGCAATAAATGTGAAGGAAAGATTTGACATATCGGGCAGGACTTCAGTAGCTCAATTGGAAGAGCGGCTGGACTAGATTCCCAGTAGGCCGCGAGTTCGAGTCTCGCCTGAAGTCAAATTTTTCTTTCCATTTTTCTTTAAAATAAAAATATATTTCACAAGCATGTGTTAATGCGAAATAATATAAAAAAAACATTTATTAAGGGTAAAAGCGACTTATTTACGATATTCAATAAACTGCAAAGTCTATTATATCGGTTGCCTAACTAGCATAGTTGGTAATAGATGGCGCTGCTGCTACCATAAAAGCAATGCAATAAATGTGAAGGAAAGATTTGACATATCGGGCAGGACTTCAGTAGCTCAATTGGAAGAGCGGCTGGACTAGATTCCCAGTAGGCCGCGAGTTCGAGTCTCGCCTGAAGTCAAATTTTTCTTTCCATTTTTCTTTAAAATAAAAATATATTTCACAAGCATGTATTAAAGCGAAATAATATAAAAAAACAATTATCTACATTTTACTTAGTAAACAATAAGAAAAGTAAAACTGTGTTAAGAAGTTTAATTCGCCTGTGAAACAAAATGAACGTTGTAAGTTCGACTGCAAGTCAAAGTAAAGTCGTATGCGGTCTGTGAATCTCGCCCTTCGAGCGCCAACTTTACTGTGTTACGCAACGCGAGAAATGAAAAGTGAAAATGTGAATAGCATTATCGCCATAATAATAACAAAAATTCATCGCAGTAACTTTCGTGGATGTCGTAACAGGTTATTCGAACGGGGCCATCGGAGTGGGTATAAATAACAGTTAATTTCTCGTATCACGCTCCGTTAGGTCTCGTCGCGTGCCCGCCAACCTTCCTGCTTCGCTTCGACAGCTAACAATCTTTTGTACGTTACTAGGTACCAAGGTCTGGGAATCGATTCAGAAAAAGTGTACGTGTGTGCATCCATATATATGGCAATATTATTGATAACGTTCTGAGATATAACCTACAAGTTTTACCTCACTTCCCAATCATGAAATGATTGAAATTGGAATGTAATATCTTTTAAATTTTGCAAGCAACATTTAAAATATTTTGACTCAAGTTTCGGAGAAAGTTTGAGATTAAATTTTCCAAACCTAGGTTACCTACTTACCTAGCTATCCTAGACAATATGGTAATAAGGCGTCATGGAGCTGGTCTGACAATGCAGTCAAAAGGACGTTATATTTATACGAACTCTGAAATGAAACAAGAAAATCCCGTGATTGGACTTGTTTGATTTGTTACGAAAAAACAATAACGAATTTGTTACGAAACAACCTTGTAGAGCCTAGGGTCTGAAAAATTCGTCTATATTTCTTTAGGAAGGTGTATTTTTTAAAATGACAATGCATCGACAAATTAAAATCTTTATACTGTGTGATTCATTCTATGCTAAAGCGAACTAAGTGTTTACATTACTTGCCTTATCTTGCTCTTATCGGTCGCTCATTTAGGTGTTCAACTTAAGTTCAATAAGAAAGTTTATAACCTTGGGCTATTGCTCATTAAATATTTGAATTGCAAATCATGTTAAGTATTATACAATAGAACAAACTCAGCTATCCTTTATGAAACTGATGCTTCTCCGAAATTCAAAGTGAAGGTAAAGGTATCTACCTACAACTGAGTAGGGAGTTTATAATAAAATTTGGCAATTGTTAGCTGAAATCTGAAAAATAAATATCTACATTTGCACAAGTATTATACGACAATTATAAACTACACGGGTCGCGGGAGACACCTACATCGAATAGTGCTGCCGATATCCCAATACCTTCTGGAAATTCACTCAATTTTAACGCTGTCAGAGAATATGTAATAATACTACGCTGTATTTTCTCCTACATAAGTCTTTAAACTCTGATTAATTATTATGTGTTATAGTTATGAGCAAAATAACACATAGATATACATAACGTTACAGTTGTTAATTCATTACATTCTAATAAGCAACGACAAAGACAAATAGAACGCGACGTGTCTTTGTCTTTCTTGTTTATATCCACATCATATACCTAGTAGTATACATAGACAGTTTAAATATGGCATGCAGGATCAGGGGTGCGACCGCCTGTCGACATTGCTGTTGTTGTTGTCATTGCTGTCAAATTTTCATGTCGATTTTTACTTTAACGAAATAACAATAATCGAAATAATCTACCATTATCGCTTGTTTCTCACCTACGAAAGCAAGAAAAATAATCAGAATATCACTACTGCTTTTAAAGGAGCTTACAAATCGACATGAAATTTTGACAGCAATTACAACGACAATAGCAATGTCGATAGGCGGTCGCACCCCTGGCCCATCTATAGAGACATCGAAATAAAATCAGTAGGTAGGTACATATCAAAGCAAAGTAGAAAACATGTGAAATGTAAATTTTAAGGGGCACCTTTTCCTTTCAAGATAATTTAAAAATCAATCAACAGTCTATGATGATAAATAAATCATCAGGTTCGAACTGAGATCTCGAAAATTCCACAGTCAAAATTCACTAAAATATTTATTTACACATAACGGCCACAGCACAACAGATTTTCTTCGTGTGCCCATTTTCCAAAGGTCGCATTAAGGCGGAATGGGTTATATGGGATGCTAAGAATGCGGGACAAGTGAGACACGGGCGGAAGAAACCGTGCGTGACCGTCAGTGTCCTACAGTGTTCCGAATACAAAACATTTAGATCGATAGCGTAGAGTGTGGAGTGTGGAGCGAGCTCAATCGCTGAAAGACGCGGAAGTCATGCTAACAATCTCTGCGGATACTGAAATGTTGAATTGACGATGTATGTTCGTAAAAAAAAAATTGTATGTGATGGATTGACTCTAGAAATGAAGGTGACGGGCTAAACCTACTTACAAAGCGGAATGAGTTTCCCTTTATCTAATCTATCCAAGCAATTCGCTGGAATCTTAGAATTGAAATATGTGTATACATATTTGTATTATGTGTATGCATTTACTGAACAAGTTTTTATTTAAGTACTTTTCTATAAAACTAAAATTATACGGCTTTCCATGTTCATTTACCCTAGTTGAAGTAATAAGTTACTAGTAAGGAATACTTATTATAATAATTTTATTTATGTAGTCCGTTAAAGACATTATTTTAGGACGGTTACCACGCACGACTCGTATTCGAAATCTGAACTACAAGTATACATGCTAAGTTCAATAATCACCCTTTGGTAAATAAACAGATCCAGATAAATTTTCTAATAATCATTCACGATACATCTACGGTTTTGTGTACGCAATACGAGGGACGGTTTAGTATTTAGGTCGCGCACGTCTTTGATGGCAAAGCTATTTCCAATGCTCCAGACTCAATGAAACTTTGAACATAAGCCACCGGCTCATCGGATATTCTCTTTCAATCTCACTAGCAGATACTTAGCTTAAAGGAGAATGGACATATATAACAAAAATGTTTGCCACCCCGGATAAGTGAAGAAAATATTATTTATGAACGAATAAAAGACAAAATAGGCGTCAGAATAAACGTACCTCTATGTACCTACGTTTTCGTGGGGCCTCTAACATACAGAGGTGCTTTTGATGAATTCGATCTTATTTGTAATGGGTTGCATTCGGAGGGGCTCCTCTTTGCCTACATCAATCGAATAGTCTTCGCAGGATACGCGGTACTAATTGTAGTTTTTTATAGGAAAATAATTTATGATCAATTGACCCAAATATATTTTGGATTGACCTATAGGTACCTAAGTGAAATTCCATCATATCCTATATGATCGGTTTCAATAACTGCTGTAGGTATTAAGACTTTATTTATGCGTTGTGGCATTACATGCATTGTGATTTGTTCCGAGCCTGACGTAGGTATCTATCTGGTCAATGCTAACGCCTTACCCAAGTCAAGTCCACAAGATGTTGTAGCATGGCGTGGCGGGTTTGTTGAAAATATTCTCTTTCCTTGTACCTAATATCTTTTAACCATTGGTGCAGAGAACGAAACGACGCATCGTCGCGGCAAACCATCGATGATTTAAAGTTCATGTAGGTAGGTACTTCTTTATACATAATATACGACTAAGTTTTGTCCGCTACTTCGTCCGTAGATTAGTAGCCTACTTACTTCAATCATCATGAAACTTTGTACCTACACATATTTTTGGAGCTTCGTAACGTAGGATACTTACTTTTTATTAAATAAAAACCATCGCAATGGTGTATAAAGGTAGGTAACCTACTTCCCTAGAAGATTTACATTTGTGAATTATATAACAGGTACTTATTGAATAGCATCATATACCTACTTACTAAAAGGAATACAAAACCCAGTGCATAAAAAATATTTTCTCATTATCCATATCGAGAACGAAGAATGGAGAGCAATTCTCTTATGTATTTTTTCGTACAATGTAACGCAGAATTACATAATGGTAGGCTTTGTTCGGAGCAAATCGCATCGAACAACTACAAGGCTTTAGAAGTACCTACGCACGTAACAATCACTCCGTAGAAACCGAGAGGTAAGTACATTTATAGATTAGGTAGGTATATTGCGTTTGTACAATATCATCAGAATCAACTGAGTGATCAACAAAAAGTATTAAATTATTTTATTTTATTAATGAACGCCAATTATAATACACGGTCAAGGATAGATGAGAATATAATAAACTCGAATCACAACCTCACAAACTAACAACTCAAAACTTAGTCGATGACACAAAAGAGGCCGCGAAGGTTGCGAAGGGCTGCACGAGGTCGTGGATTCAGCCTTATTAAGCGATCTCTACGTTACAGCTCTTCGAGTAACAATTTAATGTTTATTATATAAACATTGTGCCATTGATTCAACAATACAATTACCGTTGGGGTTATAAGCGAGAAGCGTTTACACGACAAAATCGGGATGGTTACAAATAGTGTTGAGGAATTGAGCAAAAGATAAATTACAAAAAACAAAAAAATAACAAATTGAAAAATAAAACACGGATGTCCGAAACATTGAAACCCAGCACTCGGCGATAACGTAGGCATTTGGATATGTGCCCACTGAATGTCACTTCGGTACTCAAGAAATATACCTAATCGTGAGTATAATGCAAGAATGAGTCTATTTATTAACCGAGTTCAAAAAAACGAGAAGGTTCTCAATTCGGCCGGTATATATATATATTTTTTTATGTATGTACGTTAATTTCGAAAAAAAACAATCAACACAAAATAAGGCATGTATACATAAATTAATACGCACATATGTATGTCGATAGGTAGGTAGATACCACAAAATTCACAAACATACAAAAACAACGAGATATTGATGTAAAACATTAATGTTTGATCAAATACCACAAATCAGGCGGAAAATTTCAAACGTCATTATTGATACGATAACTTGAAGTAATCTCGTTTGTTACTACCTATACAAAACGATTCACGGGACAGATACCTGGTATAGATACAATCGACAATGACATGATTATGGAAATTCCAAAATCATAGCAAACCAAAATAGATTCATATTTGACACTTCAGGCCCTCATAGCCATAAGTACTTATTCGAAGCATTTCGAAAAGTCACAACAAGTCGACAGATAACAAGTTGAATGGCTGGCTGTTTCCAAAGGTCGTTATATAATAGGCAACAAACAGAAGTACCTATCCGCCTACCAAAAAACGTTGAGAGGCGCTTTCGGCCGCTAGCCGCGGGGGCTATGGGTTGCGGCCCGGTTGATAAGTGGCTAAGGGCTCCCCCGCACCCCGACGACCTACTTTCCAGCCCTCGACCGAGCGATCTTTGTGCACGATACTTGCACAACTCGCATCAGCTGGATCATTGTAGCTAGGTATTCTATCTGCTTTGATATTTAGCTGTTTCTTCATGGAGGACAAGATTAATGTGAATTGAGTGTTAAGTCAATAATTGAATGTATCTAGTACCTATTAAATGATTGATTTAACGAACCAAAAAATGTTAAATTCAACAATAATAGTTGGATAACATAAACAAAGACAATGCAAGGCAAAGAAGGTCAACGCAGGTTGATTTGGTAACAAGAATAGTACGATCGATTTACCCTACCTACAATAGACGTTAAAGATAAATATTAGGCTAAGGAAAAAGTTTCTTCGCATTTTTTAAGATAATTCAAAACATTTTTAATTTATTTTATTTAAATTTAACTAAAGTATGTATGTACCATTTTGTTCGATAACCTTTTGCCATCTTGTAGGTAGGGACATGATCCCATTGCTATAAAAATTTTGCGACTTCTCATCAAAATACCGCGACAAGTGGATTTGGCAGTCCTCTCGTGATGTTAATTAACCTAACATTGCATAAAGAATTCTGAAGAGACCGAAACAGATGGAAATCTGAAGGTGCAAGGTCAGGACTATACGGCGGATGCATTAACACTTCCCAGCCAAACTCTCTTCATTTTTGCTGAGTGGCTATAGATATGTGAGGTCTAGCGTTATCATGATGAAACACCCCACCCCTTCTGTTGATCAATTCCGGCCGCTTTCTCTCGACTTCTTGCTTTAATCTCATCAGTTGTTCGCAGTAGAGTTCAGAATCGATAGTCCTGCCTGGTGGTAATAGCTCATAATGAATAATGCCCTTCCAATCCCACCACACACACAACATCACTTTATTGCGAGTTAACCCGGGTTTCGCCACAGTCTGTGAAGCCTGACCGGCCTTTGACCACGACCTTTTTCGCACGTTCTTGTCGTACGTGATCCACTTTTCATCACCAGTTATCAGCTTCTTCAAAAATGATTCGGTTTCATTACGTCGTAATAAAGAATCACAAATGAGTACACGGTTCATTAGGTTTCTTTCAGTGAGCTCGTGAGGTACCCAAATATCGAGCTTTTTTTGTACCCAGCTTTTTTCAAATGCGCCAAAACTGTTTTGTGATCAATTCTCAGTTCTTCAGCTACGTCGTAACTACTGATATGTCGATCTTGCTCCACTTTTTCAAAAATGGCATCCATTTTATCCGTAATAGGGCGACCAGAGCGAGGTGCATCTTTGAAATCAAAATTTCCGGATTGAAAACGCCTTAACCAAATTTGTGCTACTCTCACAGACACTGCACTAGGTCCATAAACATCGCAATTTTTTTTCGCGGCTTGCGTTGCATTTTTACCTTTTTTGTAGTAAAATTTTAAAATGTATCGAATTTCATCATTAGATTCACTCATCTTGACAGTACGAAAAACAAATGAAAATCACACATTTGCCTAAATTGAATTTGGAATTATGTTCTTTAAAATTTTAACTTTCAATGATACCAAAACCAGCCAGATACAAATACTACAGCCAAAGAGATTTTATTACAAGTTCATACATACTATAATGCGAAAAGACTTTTTCCCCAACCTATTTATATACACATATATATATATATTATACACCTACACACCTACTGTTTCAAGACACAAAGAAAACTTCCAACTCACCAATTTTTCACCCAAACTAAAACAAAAGGTCACATAATATAATTCACATAATATAATATAATATAATTCACATAATATAATAATATTATGTGAAAAAGTTCCAAACATAACCTTGCGGGAGTAGCAAAGCCGCAAAATGGTATCCGTGTAAAAAATACAGGGGGATAAAAAGTAACTCGGTAGGTACAACGTAACGGTGATTAAATTTTTTTCGAGGAGGTGTTATGCTTTTATGTCCATAACACTTTTTTAATAAACACAAATTCCAATTGAAGAATTATGTTGTTTGGTATCGAAATCCACACGACCAGTTCATGACAAATTTGTATGAGACCACCTCAAGATCATCGACTTCACGAAGAAAGTACATACATTCTTATAAGCCTATCTATAACACTTTGTAGTAGAAATTTAAGAGTTTGATGATCGATACAGACATTGTTGAAATTTGATCAAAATTACGTGTCTCATCCACTCACACCTACCACATACGATACTTTAACTCTTACAAATAAAAAAGAAACTCGAATGCGGTCAACGAGCTAGAATTATCGGGATTAAGTATAGATAAAAAAGATTCCAACGAATTGAGAACATCTTTCTTATGGTTTAAAGAGGTCGGTTAAAAACTTTAACAAGCATGTATTGTATAGTATGTATAATGTATACGTATCTCAATTGAAAAATACTATATATCTATAGGTAAATAGTGTACAAGAAAAATTAAGCCTATTACTATGTATTTCGGTGTGAGTGGCTGAGTTATTAATGTATTAGGAAATATTCCGTGACCGTCAGAAACTATGATATTATATGATATTTTATTTTAATTTTGGAGAACTGCAACCCATCATTTATTGTTATTATTTCGAAAATATATACTACAAGCTAACACCGACCAGATATTATAATAATATTATCGAGCTATGCGTGAAAGTAATACTAGTTAGTAACATGAATATTCATATTTTATCATTAGGAAATTAGTTAGGAGGCGTAGGAAAGTAGGAAGTTATGTTATGAAACCACATTCTCTGAGATATCACGAATTTAGGATTCAAAGATAATTTTTGGCTTAGGACTCGATTTACGGCAAAACTACGACACCTTTGTGTTTGTGTTTTTACTGGTAGTAGAGCTCTAGTGACGGAGCTCGCGGGCGAGGGCACCACCGCAATACCTAATATACTTGCCGCTAAATGGTAGTGTTCAGCGCTATCGTGTTCTGATCGTGGTAATGTACGGTCCTGTAATTTCCGGCACAGAGGCATGACAACTTAGGCCTTAGGAGTGGCAACGCATCTGCATTTTGACCTTGGTCTTTGTGTGGGTCTCCAACCCTGAAGTGACAACCACGACGACTCTGTCAAAGTGTAACGACCAAGAAGAAGAAGGTTGACAGGACAAGTAAACGGGCCACCTGATGGAAAGTGGTCACCGTCGCCTATTCTATAAACATTTGCAACACACGAGACTTACCAACGCGCGTCTAGCCCTGAAGGACACAACTACATACCGTTGCTATCCCATGCAGAATCCCGTTTAGTAGCGTATGTGTATCTATAATATAGGTGGTCATACGAGTATACCTACTACTGCGGTGCTAAACGCGGTGATATAGCAAAAAACCATTACCACCAGAATCGAATGCCCGTGCGAAATATAGGTTAGATACTCAACCTAAAACCAATAAACAATAAACATGTTATCTAATCATCAACATCTTTGACGATCCGGTCAGTCCAGCGGTGTGAGATGACCGTTTGATTCGAAGGGTCGTGGGTTCGATTCCCGCACCGGGACAAATATTTGTTTGACCTACAGATATTTGTTTCGGGTCTGGGTGTTTGTGTATGTGTTGTATGTGTACAACGGCACTCACGACACAGGTTTATACTTTTATACCTACTGTGGGGCTCTGAGTGTAGGCGTATTTTTTATCATCATCACTATGGCACAAACACCTCCACAGCTGGACAAAAGCTTTCTCCAACGATGTCTACAACAGGTTGGGTCGTCATTTTGGTGAGAATATGCCATAATCGCCACTCTTGGCATGCGGATTGGGGATCGTAGTGGCGGTAGTTATATCGCGGGACCCTGCTGCCCATGTCGTGTTATTGCATTCACTATACCATTATTCGGTTGACTAACTGCCCTAGCGAATTCTTATCCATTAGTAGGCGTCGTCACGTCCTTAGACATTTTATCTTCTACCAATATTTTTTCTGAAATGCCTAATCATTTTACGGTTTTGATGCATTATTGCACCACACTAAAATAGGTACCTAAAGCTAAACTCATTACATAGGTAGGTATTACTTAGTAAACAAGTGGGCAATAAACTGGCACGTCGGCTTATCAATGCCTTCGCAATTGAGAGTTTCACATGTATTGTTCTGTGTTGTTATTGTAATCTACATTATGTATGAATATATATATATATATATACCGGTTTCTTACAATTTCCAGACCTTTGAAGGTTATCCTCTAATGGATATTTTGCGGCTACAACATCATTTTACTTTTAAAGGTCTCACTCTGACACAAACCTTGTGTTCAACATATCGACTGAAGAAGGAAGGATGATTGGTCTGTGGTTCAACATAAAGCGCAGAAATGACAAGTGTGTTATTTCTATAAAAAACTAGCTGACCCGGCAAACTTCGTATTGCCTCACAATGAAATAATGTGTCAAAGGTTTGATAGATACGGACTATTTGTATGGGAAAATGAAATTGTGGTTTTTACTATTGAACTTCAATTTCTTCATATTTTCTTACCTTTTAAGGTCTAAAAGTCCCTAGACTGCCAAAAATAATTCAAAACCAAAATTAGCCAAATCGGTCCAGCCGTTCTCGAGTTTTAGCGAGACTAACCAACAGCAATTTATTTTTATATATAAAGATAAGATATCAGATATAAGATAAATGCTACCCGTGCGAAGCAGGGTAAAGTAGTCTCTAGTATAATATAAATAATAACCGCTCAATAATAATATTCCCGTAGGTTTCGTATAAGATACGGCCACTAGGGGATTTTAAAGTTACCAGGACGTATTGTGATCTCCAGAGTACTACCTATGTCATCTATTGCGGTCGTCAATCACCCATCTGTAGAGCCCCATGGTAGAGCCGGCCAAGCGTGACGTATGACAATTTTGTACTGGTTCGCGTGACTCGTATACGTATCGGGTTTTTCTAATTCAGTATGAGAATAACCTTCGCCTGACCTGACAATGTTCCTTCAAGAATTGTTTGATATACCTAACCCCTTTTCTGACCGAAACTAATGAGGGATCGAAAATGGTTTAAAATTAAGGAAACGTTTCGAGAAATAGTAGGTAGTGCCCTGCGCTCCTAGGACCCAGATAGTCTTAACGACTATCTGGGTCCTAGGAGCGCAGGGCAGGGGCATCAGCAGCAGCATCAGAGCATGACCGTGCCCTCGGATAGACTGTATTTATTATCTATATAATTGAAATAAACGATATGTATTATATTGGCACATTTGGCACAAGGAGCAGTATCATAACGTCCAGAACCGTTTTAATATTCTCTAGATAGTTACCTAAAAAAAATGTTGATTATTCTGAACTAAATATTGAATTTCGTTAATTGATCGCGTAATTATTAAATTAATCAATTAAATAAATATAACTACGTTAAGAAAAACCGACTTCAAAACTGAAAAGTAAAAAATAATAAAGATTTAATTGTAATTAGGTATATACTACCTATTATTTATATGTGCTATTTACTAAAAGGTGTAAAGTCGGTGCCAAGCCTTAACAAATAATTATATTTTAATCACATAAACATGAATACGAGCAAATTAATACACTGCACAAAACGTAACCGGCGAATCGTGAGTGTTTGCATGTATGCTTAAATTCATGCATTTACCTCTGCCTACCCCTTCGGGGATTACAGGCGTAAAGTTACGTTTTAATACAATGAAATGCCTACTTTAGTGACTTTGGCTTGGCACCGACTTCAAACCTATTAGTAAATAGTACATATAAATAATAGGTAGTATATACCTAATTACAATTGAATCTTTATTATTTTTTACTTTTCAGTTTTGAAGTCGGTTTTTCTTAACGTAGTTATATTTATTTAATACTTTTTAGTTTATTGCTGCATTGCCAATTAGATTAATGTTCACATCTGTTAAATTTGTAAAATCTGACTCTTGTAGCTTCGTGATAATTACATTAGATTGTTTAAGTGTGTCTATACAAAATTATTACAAGACTATACGAAATCAATTAAAAAAATAAATCCACGAAGGAGTAAATAAGCTGTGTTGTGTCGTCGATGAGTAAATGTGTCACTGTCACTTATTGTCATCTTGTTGTCATGCGCATTAGGACTATCTAAGACGTCAGTGAATTCAACACACTGTATGACAACTCGCCGTCTATTCTAATTCCTTTAGTCTGAGGTGAAAGTAAGTAAAAAAATGCTCATAAAATAAAAACTGATGGGCCTATCTGAATTAAATTTTTATGGGACCTATTCGAAACTATTCCGCATCAAACAAAAGAAGAATAACGTAAATCGGTCTTGAAATCTCGGCAAAATTCGCATACATACATAAAATATATATATATATATACCACCCGAATTGAGAACCTTCTCGTTTTTTGAACTCGGTTAAAAAGTCAGTTAGCCAACGGTTATTCCGTTATAACCTTCCGTTCCCTTTCACAGCTAAAGCGGAAGTGATAGTTCGCTAAAATATCCATCTCATCAACTGTAACTGTCCGTCAACGTGTGTGACATAACATTACATACGTGCATATTAGAAAAAGTACGTATATTTAATGTATGAACGTAACTTCAAGCTTGTAATCACCGAAGGGGTAGACAGAGGTAATGCATTTGTAATGTTTTTGCATTCAAGCATTCAAAAACACCCCCATTTACGGTTACGTTTTGGCTCATGTAACATGTGGCGAGCCTGTTGACAATAAGCACATAACCAAACTCCGAGGTACTGGGCAACTTCCAGGATATGGAAATATCCCAAAAGAACCAAATAAAGGATTTACACCATAGAGTAACGCGGGTCGCGGCGGACCGGTGGCCCGCGTTGCTCAATGTTTTACACCATTATCTCTGATAGCCCCCGACCCGGGAATTGAACCCAGGACCTCGGCATAGTAGTAGTGGCTGGTAAAGGCCTGCTACCACTAGGCAACTGAGGCAGTTACTATAATGTATGCATAATACAAGTATGACTTCCATATTTTAACAACACAAGACGACCCATGTATATTTTGTAGATCAACGACCAGACGCTAGTCTTACCCTAGAGAAAGTTACGAGATATAAAAAGTCGTGATCGTCAAGCGAGACATTAAAAGCTACTTTAAAAAATGGTATACATTATAACCGTCGACATTATCGACCACTCCTTTCTTAAATTATCCGCATAATCCAGATAAAAGGGCACCCAAGAACCTGTTGGCTCAGAATACTGGTTTCACTCGAGACCGTGTAGGTAATCTAAACAAATGTAAGACGTAGTGCGAAGTTTATGTTGGGTAGCTGGCGTGGTTCTCGACTCTCGGCGGGAGAGATGCAATGGACGCAATGGAACGAAGATACGTTGCCGTTGTCTATTTATAAATGGGAACATTGCAAGTGAACGCGCATCACCTCGACGCCTTTTGTCATCTGCGTTATTTTGAATGTGTTGTTAGCGACGTGTGAATGACGCAATGATAATGGCACTGGATTTTTCTGTTTCGAATAATAAATCGTACTACACGCACGCAATGCTATTGATCATGTAACGAACGATATATGCAACTAGGTACTTAATTAAAGTTCAAAGAATCAAGTTTAAGGAGGTCATGGTAAATGTAGTTTAAATTAACTTAATCCAATTAAACCTTTGCAAGCTTAGTAATTTATAGGACCGACAGAGTAAATTGGTAGGTATATTCTGATAGATTATTTTACTTAGCACACTCTAGTACGAGGACGTAAGAGGCAGATTATTAACCATGTTAGCCATTTGGTAACCGTGGATATAAATTATAAATTATAACCTACATTTTTGAAATTCCTAGATAAGGAGTTTTGCCCCAGCCAGATATTACAAACATTAAGTACCTACCTTACTAGAATACGGTTGCAATGAACACTTCTATGTTATCACATATTTACAATTTCGTCTACCATACGTCATCAAACAAAGTTGAACTAAATAGAAAATGCCACTTTATTATGTAACAAGGAAAGAGTGACCATTATCTCGAAGAGTAAACAAGACAACGTTAAGCAGGAATACATGTTATTTATTTCCCTTTTCTTGGACTTGGACAGAGTACAATTTGTTGGATCATTTTGGTGCCAACATCATTTTGATAGCTACTGAGATTTTGGCTTATCTTTCGCTATAAGATTAATACCGAAGTCTAAAGGCGTATAACGTTCAAATAGTAAACAAGAGTACTAGATACCTACGCCTTCATAGTAAGTGATGCATCCTGTCGTAGACATCTACGTGTACCTATACGTTGATATATACAATGGTACACAAAGGCATAGATCATAGCGCCGGATTTCGCATTTAGCGACGGATAGATTAGGTAAGGTAATGCAATGATGATTATTTAAGCACACCTTAATCTTTGCTTCTGGAGGTCTTAAAAATTATCTTTTGACACAGCAGAACCTCAGATATCTCTCACAATAATTTATGAGAATAAATCAGAGCCCAACATTTGGTTACTTAATAGTATGATAAAAAATTGTCCATAATTAAGCATAAAATATGGAAATTTTGATTCACATTAATTTATCGTCCTAATCATAGATATTGCGTAACTCGGCACAGTCAGTACGTATTTGGACGTAACAAGATAGAGATAATATTCGTTTTTTTATCAGAATTTATTTACGAAGAGCCCGAGTTTAGGCGAGAGTCGGACAAGACTGTTCAAACGGTGCGTGCGGCACGGTCGGCGGTCGGGTCGGTGCATCGAACGCCGTGAGAGCGGGGTCGACGAACCCGGCCATGTGCATTCGGTTTTGTACGCTTTTATACTTTAATACCTAATCTAATCCCGTGATACGAGACCGAGACGTTAAACAGCTGCCAATTTGGTTTGTGTTGCCCAATCCGCGAGAATTCGGACGAAAGAGTTGCCAATTCATATTAATAATTGTGTTTAAAAGATGGACAGGTGAACTAATTCGATAAAATAAGTCCAGTTATCATCTTCAATCTTCTGCATCCAGAGGAAGACCGCGGGTTCTTGGCGCCGAAAATTGTAGATCAATCGAAAGACGCGGAAAAAAGTTTGATGTTCTACAAATTGGATACATATTTATGTATATTAATTGTGCCATAAACAATTATAATAAGAAATGGCACGGCACTGTATGTTTCTAGGGACCGACACATTTCCGAGGACCTGTCCACGCTCTCTCCCAATCCCTTGTTGGTAGAAAGCGTGAAGACATAATAAATGTAGATACTACATTTCATACAAATACAATAACAATGATGTATCATCATCATTAGGGTAATGCGTAAATACATTTATGTAAAATACGTTGAGTTTGCTGCGGTAGGTAGGTATTTTTTATAACCAGGTACATACTTTAATGATTTTGTAAAAATATACCTATCAAGTGATGACAAATTCCGTGGATATAGGCAGAGAATATGTAATAATATAGTACAGGTACAGTAGATACTAAGATAGAACAATAATAGTAGGTACATATACAACACAAACGCATTGACAATTTACTCAGAGCCGCGAGGGATTACCCATGGGAATTATTCAAATACCTGTATTTGTTTAAGAGTTGCTCGTGAGGTTATGAATCAAATTAAATCACTACGAATTCACGAGAACTGAGTGAATACACTTGGTACTAGGTAATACCTATTGCGAATTGAAAAACCTGTATGTATTGTGTACCCTCAGTGTGTACCATAGATTATTTGCAAGATCGAATGGGTCATCTTTGAACAATGACTAAATATATTTTACTGGTGGTAGAGCTCCAGTGACGGAGCTCGCTGTCGTAGGCACCACCGCATTACCTAATATACCTACTTGCTGCTAAATGGTAGTGTTCAGCATTATCGTGTTCCGGTCAGGTGATAATGTACGGCTCTTTCATTTCCGGCACAAAGGCATAACATCTTAGGCCTCAGGAGTGGCAACGCATCTGCATTTTGACTTCTGGTCATTGTGTGGGGGTCTTTAGGCTGCAGTTATCACTTAACATCAATGTGAACTGCATGCTTGTTTGCCACTTTTATAACATAAAAAATGTTTTAAAAGTTCAATACCTACTGTATTTTTTTTTACGTCGTGAAGTGGCAAACAAGCATACACTTCACACGGATGGTAAGTGAATACTGTAGCCTATGAACATTTACATAAAAAGATCAGAGACATCAGAGATTTCAATGTAGATGCGTTGCCACTCCTGAGGTCTCTGTTATACCCCAGTGCTAGAAATTACAGTGCCTCTTGTAATTTTCTAGCACTGGGGCCGAAATATCAAATATCTAAGTGCGATGGGGTGGCGGATTCGGTCTGCCGTACAGAATCCGGACGTCTGTTACTACTATTAGCGGCTATTATATTATAAATTATTAATTTCTTTTCAATGTAAATGAAAAACTTTTACAAGATCTAATTTGAAACTTTCTAGAAACACTTTCCAGTACCTCTACTTTGTTACGACTTATTCCAATTTTTAAATGAAAGCGACGGGCAATATGTACATATTTTATTCGTTTATTTAATGTTCTTCATCACATCAATCATTGAACATGGACAAACGGTCGGAGAGGCTTCAAAATTTCACAGGATCAATCACAGCATGTGACATGACATCATTTTATTAACATTCATTACCTATAGTCTGAACCACAGAACCGAAATTTTGTTATGTGGTCTGAACAAACACTTTATTCTGCCTTTCAGTAAGTACAGAGAATCCAGAAATATACTAAACTCGATAGAGGTATCCGGTTTTTACATCAAGAAGCGAACAAAAGGAAGCCATGAAGTTGGTATGTCTACTGCATTGGCGATCCCAAGAAGGGAGGAATTTCTTGTCGCTTTAATGGGATGTTGAAAACTGGAGCCTTCGATCAAGGTACCTGTGATGAACCTTAGGTATATTGTACTTAAACGATGAGCTCCGCATAAATCTCTCTACATTACTGTACCAGTCTTTTGATATACACAGATATGACACCGTGGTAGTTTAGATAGGGCTCTCGAACTTATTTTCTGGGCCAGAGGACAGTGGGTCGTGATCTATGCACCACCTCGATAAGAAAGTTTTGGATATTTGCTTCAATTTAAGCTCGATGAATGAATATGGATCTATAAAATTATAGTGCTCATCAAGACATATTAGCACACCGAGCTTATGAAAGTGACAATCGACTAGTTTCGACTTCGTAGAGCGTTATCTCTGCTGCACACTGCCTAAGTAAGCACTGATAGTCCGGTTTTGGTCTAAACTTGAACAAAATGGTTGACAAACGTCACATAGGTGAGGTGCGAAAGAGATAACGCTCTACAGACCCGAAATAAGCCGAAGACTCCTTCCTAAGGTCGATGTTGATATTTCTTGTTGGATACTGTACTTACTTGAAAGTAGAAACGTTCTAAGCACGTTCTGAGAAAAAAAGGATGACAATCAAGAAATGCACGTGTTTTCACGTGATAACAATGCTACGTGCCTTATCTGTAGGATAACAGTGGCTCCTCCGAGTCACAAATAATAATTATGTAGGCATATCCAACCGTCAAATTTCGAAGAAGACAATGCGATTTGTCTTAATGAATTTTTAGACTCAAAACAAAGTGATTTAGCAGATATTTTATTGAAAATGTATGCAAGTGGGTACTTCAGAAATTGGAACGCCGAACAGCCTAGCTTCTCGCCCAACCAAACCTGTTTGAGGTAGGTACACATTGTAGGAATATTAAGTAGGTATGTTTACAGCGCTGTACATAAAAATAAACGTTAATTCACGCATATTCCTCAAAAAGGTTGGTGGTGGTAAATGCATGCATTCAAGCATACATGCAAACAACCGCGATTCGTCGGTTATGTTTTGTGCCCTGTAACAGGTGGCCTGTTGACCCAGTTGTCATCTGCTTGCACATTAGATACCTATCTAACTCCGACAGTGGCACTGAGAAACTTCCAGAGAATGGAAAAATCTCAATAACATCTTTATACCTATCTGACAGTCCCGATCCGGAGATCGAACCCGGGACCCCAGCACAGTAGTAGTGGCCTGCTACCACTTGACTACTGAGGCAGTTACCTAAATATGTTAATGTACCTAGGTAGGTATATTCTCTAACATTTCCGTTTAGCTGCAGGTAGATATGGGAAGGGAACTTGATAGATCTACTTGCCCTGCACCCCTGGAGCTCTATCACCAATAAATTTAACTTATTTTTGTGCATAGGTACCTACTACACGATAAAACTACGACGACCTACGATAGGTACCTACACCTACCTACCTATGTAGTGCTATTTTTTCTAGAAAACAGACACAAATTTCTACTAATATTATAAATGCGAAAGTAACTCTGTCTGTCTGTCTGTTACCTTGACAGAACCGATTTTAACCTGACTTTGAGAAAGAACATAGGCAACTTAGTTATTAATAAAACGACATCCACGCGGGCGTAGCCGCGGGAAAAAGCTAGTTACCTATAAAAGGATCTTAAATACCTATTTTAATCCATTAATCCATATCACCTGGCACCTAATAATTCTCGTAACATTATTAGATTGTATTGCAATTGAATCATTCTGCTGTCCGCCTATGCTAGAGTGAGGTAGTAATAGTGCGATGCAATGCATATTTAGGTACCTAGGTACCTGTCACCTACGAGATTAAGGCCTCTGTTTGACAACTGTTTTTCTCATCCAAGGCATTGCCAACCTGTTCTCCATGTGAGGAGCTTAGGTAGGTACCTATAATACCTAGTATCCTTTCTAGACATTTGTATGCTTTTTTTTTAATTACCAAAGAGAGTTGATCAAACAGATTCTAGACTAGGTAGGTATTTTAATACGTGTATGTGCTGTGCTAGCAATGAAGTAGGTATTTTGATAACTACTAATTCAACTAAGCAAAAATTGTTGATCTTAAACTAAAGGAAATCCTTTAGACTCAGGGATTTACAAGTAGGTAGGTACCTATAACGTATACTACTAAGCTAGGTACCCTTTAAACACGCTAGACTGCAATAAAATAGTCTAGCATTGTTTTGAAGTCTAGTATCGCGCTGAAAGTGCCTGAAAGGTTGCATAGAGACGTTGCAGAATCTAATTAATAAAAAAAATAATAAATACCCAGGTACCTACCCATTTTCAATGAAGTTGAAATAAACATAATTTTGGTAGGTAGGTACCCAGGCATTGCTGTTATCATGAGTTGCTCCAAGTTATTGTTCTACTCGAAGAATGTCTCAGGTATTCCGGCATTAGACTGTTTTAATCCTTTCCCCTGCTAACAGTACCAGAAAAGATATTTTGGCAAAGACGATCACGCCACCGGCAAAATGTAGTTCTTCTAATTCAAAAGTTTGGCGCTGGTCTAGATTATGGAGAGTAGCCAATCTTACGTACCTACTTACATATAACATTACTACTACATGTCCATGGATAGGTAATAAATAAGTAAGTAATGGAGATAAGTAATAATAAACAGTGAAGCCATTTGAAGGAATGGCTATAGTTTCGACGGTCAGTATACAAGTAATTATGAATGAAACCATTATGTATAAAGTAAATAACGTTGAATATGTATTACAAGCTTTACCTGAAGCTCCTTGTTCTTATTATCTTTGAGCGATGCTGCTCTGATAACACCAGCTTTCCATCCCCATTCGGAAACTTTATTCACGTTAATTTTTGTCACACCACTCACAGAGAGAAATCGTTTGCCAACTAAATCTTCACGGTATCTAAATGCCATAACGAACTACACAATCACATTATTCACAGTAAAAACTCCACAAACGTCAAGAAACACAACGCTCAAACGCATTACACACTACACTCAACGTTGAGCGAAGGGAAACTACGTGAAATGAAAACATAAAAAAGTACACGACCAGCTTATATTTAAACCGGATAATTTAAAATGTTCTCAAGAAGCGTGGCTTGGAGCTTAGATAGAAACATTTGAATTTGGCAGTATTATAGGCCTGCTATAGTACCGCTAAGTTCAGATGGTCATTTAACGAAGCTTCTCTCTAGGTTCCAGAAAACTATTATACTTGACAAGGTTACACAACACAGCTAGTCTTTGACCACTCGCGGTATTAGTAAGGTAGGTGGCGCTGAGATTGTTCCTAAAAGTATAGGGAAAATGTAAGTAGATGGCGTTAATCAGCAAAATATTTATAATACAATACATATGTATTAGAAATGACGTAAGTGGTTAGAAAGTGCCTTAATTCTTTGTGTATAAAATTGTAAAAAAACTGTTACTCATTGGGATATATCATTAATACGGGTACCTTTATAAAATGAGTCAAAATATTTTTATTAATAATCTCCGGTGTGTATACACGATGCTTGAGAAAAATTAAGTTTCAATTTACACAATTGTATGGTTCCATGGCGTTGAAATTATTGAAAAGAATTTTCAAATAGTTACAAATTTAAACCTACTTGCAGCAGCGCAAACTAGCAAGTTACATTTTTACCGCCATCTTGTGGTGAATAGCGTTATGAAAGTTATGAAATAATTTTTACTTTGCCGTCGTCTACGTATTTTTGTGTTCCAAGACATACCTATTAACATCATTGCCTATCCAAATAAAGAGTAAAGGTTAAACTTTGTTTCGTCGAATTTGATTTTCAAGCTAAAGTATTAGAACTAGATGACATGACAAACCCTGTGAACAGACATGGATAGCAGGTATCTAGAAAACAAACAAAACACCACATTCATAATATTACTGTTTTTGGTAGATGAGGCACGGGAGGTATGGCAGGACCGGGATATCTGGCGTTCTACACCACAAATTCTACACTCTCTGCCTAACCCGTTAGAGACCTGGCGTGAAGATATATACATACATACATACTATTTTTGAACGAAATATATATTTGTAAAATAGACTAGTAAATAGAAGAACAATAATCACAGTAATTAATACATTTAGAGCGTAACTCAATAGGTAGTTACATGATGTCAGTTCTCGATATTTTGAATTCATTAACAATTTAAGGATTTTGTGATTCGGATGTCTAGTTAAGGTTTTTGAACGACACTTCATATTGATTTGAAAGATCACGTGACCAAAACATCAGTTCGATTCAATATGGCGGCGTAGTCTTGCTAGTGGACGGCTGTTTGTCATGTATAATTTTGCCATTATTTTGGAGTGTATTTCTTATATGTGATTACTAATATGATATCTTCGATAATTTCCCGATTGGTTATGTAAGTAGAATATTTTTTTATTATTTAATATTTGGCAAATTAAGACACATTTGTCGGGATTGCATTATTTTTAGTTTGCCCTTAGCCCTTTGTTTCATTTGTTTGAATTTATATGATCACGATGTAATGCGACGTAATTTTCACAACTTCATTTGTTAGTACTGCAACTAGTACATAAATAGACAGTAAATATTTCGTTTATTTCGATGAATAATTTTATTGATGTGACCAAATTGTGTTACTGAACAACACGATTTTCGTAGTTTTAAATTATTCAATTCCACAAGGATAAACCACATAAGGCAATACAATATACTTATAAATTTCTTGGAAGTTACTTTTATTATCAGTAGTTAAGTGGAAACTAACGGTGAGGTCCGTTTACATAGAAATGGTTATCAACATAACGGCGCCTCAGCTTTGATGAAGATATTTAACGTTATTTTTCAAAGTCAAATAGAGATAGGCACTTATGATCGAAAACTAAATACACATTAAAGATACTGTATGTGGCAGCAACTGTCACTTCTTACATTGGGCTTAGTATTTGTTGATAAATTTTATGTTATAGGATCATTCTTCTTATTCCCCTTAAAATTTAAAACTAAGTATATGTTTTCAATTGATGAAGATGAGACGAATTAAAGTTCACTGTGGGTCGGAACTGGAGACGAGTGGCTTATGATAGAGCCCAGTGGAAAAATTTAGAGGAGGCCTTTCCCAGGAAGCATATTAATTTAAGAGACTTTAACTTAGATACCCACAACTAACAATTCAGAATGTAAAGGCTATAATAAATAAATAAAATATTTTGTTCAATTTATCCATCAGCTCACGAGGAAACTACAATTGATTTCATATTGTTCATGGCCGATATGGGCCCCATTTGGCTTGACAGATTTTATTTTTTTTATTTTTGGGACACTTTTCCATACTAACAAGCATACAGTTCACATTGATGTTAAGTGATAACTGCAGCCAATAGACACTCATACAAAGACCAAGGTCAAAATGCAGATGTGCTACCACTCCTGTGCCAGAAATTACAGGGTGGTACATTACCACCTGACCGGAACACGATAGTGCGGAACACTACCATTTAGCGGCAAGTATATTAGATAATGTGGTGGTGCCTACACCCGCGAGTTCCGTCACTAGAGCTCTACCACCAGTAAATCAGAAATTAACTCTGGTGTAGATCTATGTCAAGTAGGTAATTATAGTGTTTTTACTGGTGGTAGAGCTCCAGTGACGGAGCTCGCGGGGTTAGGCACCACCGCATTACCTAATATACTTGCCGCTAAATGGTAGTGTTCAGCACTATCGTGTTCCGGTCAGGTGGTAATGTATGGCCCTGTAATTTCCGGCACAGAGGCATAACACCTTAGGCCTCAGGAGTGGTAACGCATCTGCATTTTGATCGTGGTCTTTGTGTGGATGTCTATAGGCTGCAGTCATCACTAAACATCAATGTGAACTGCATGCTTGTTTGCCACTGCGATTTTATAAAAAAAAAAAAAAAAAAAGTGTAAAGAATTCATTAGGGATGTGTTCTCATGTAGTCTGTGTTTGTGGTGGATAAGTTTATAAGTATTTTGACCCAAGGTCTGAGTTTTTTGTCTATTTTTGTCCCACACTTCTACATTTGACACCACATGACACAAAACAATTGTTTTTTTACATTTGACACCAGATGTGTTGTCTTTTCATATGACAATTGCATATGCAATATAGTTGACTATGCCATCCCAGTAAAAGACATGTTTGTTGGTGCTCTCGGCTGCCAATTTTTACACATTGCAATTGAAGTAGCGAAGATTGATGTAAATACAGTTGCATTAATTGAATTAATTAATTGCTGTTGCGAATAAATATCAATGTCAGCAATGCTAATTCTGAACTTTGCTTGACAATATCAATTTTTATGTATGGTTGTGAAAAAGATATAATTATTATATGTCAAAAGTTTTAGGAGTAAGCATCTTTGAAAAATATATGCATGTATCTTCACACCAAGTCCCTTATGGGGTAGGTGGAGAATGTGGAGCACCAGATACACAATAAAAAAATATAATTCAACATGGCGCTACTAAAACTTGAATCATTGTGTGCACCTGTAGATCTGTAAAACCAGTTTTCTAATCTTTAGGTCAGTCTCCACTTTCTTGGTATCAATAGATAAAATGATTTTCGTATTCCAATGAACATAATTATTGTCACCTAAATACATATATTATAAACATTACTAAACTATTTATTTCATTTTCAATAAATAGACTTGGACATAGAAGACATTGTCCTACTATATTGTAGCGCCATGTATAGGGTCCAATTGTTAATCTTAACCAATCTTAACTATTTATGAATTTTTTAACATACAAAAGAAATTTTATCAACATTAGTCAAACCATTTTTAAGACTGTGAATGGAACTGAAAGTAGTGTTAGCATGTTAGCATATTTAGGCAGAAATGTGGTAGTGATCAGCACTATTGTGTTCCAGATAGATGGTGATCTGTCGCCCAGTGATAACTATCACAAAGGCGAAACAACATAGAAATCTGGGTGACAATATACCTATCTGCATTTTAAATTCTGGTCTTTATGTTGATGTCTATAGGCAGCAGTTGTGTGGACATTCATGTAAATTGTATTAAAATTTTGGAATGTTCCATACAAATTTCCACCCCCTTTTTTAGGGAGGTGCGGCAGGTTTCCAAAAAAATAATTAAATATTAAATAAACAATGTTTTTTTAGTAACAAAGAGTCTGCATACCAATTTATGGCTATTCAGCTTGAACACTGCGGTATGCCCAATAGCTGCAAAATTCACCCCCTATTTTAAGGGGATGGAGGTAGATTTCATTATAAAAAATGATGTACGCACTGTTTGTTTAGCTCAAAGAGTTTACATACAGAGTTTTAACTTTCTCCCTTGAAAATTGCGGAATGCTTCATACAAATTTCCACCCCCTATCTTAAGGGATGGGGGAATATAAGGAGACAAAACGTAGCCTATGTTCATTCTCAAAGTCAGCTCTTTATCTCTGTACCAAATTTCATTTAAATCTGTTCAGTCGTTTGGACATGAAAAAGTAACAGACAAACAGACAGACAGAGTTACTTTCGCATTTATATTATTAGTAGGGATTGTAAAGAAAATAAATAAATAATTACTATTGTAAGTAGGTACTGCAGTACTGACTGAATCACCTGAAATACCATTGGTTACATTATAGGTGGTTACAAGTTAAAGCTCAAATGACGAAATAATGGCTCAAAATAGTTACAAAAAAAAAATATGTGGGTCATTCCAAGTTAAGAGGTATTAAGTTGTTAGGGACGACGGCAAGACAAAAATTTTAGAAATTTAATGTGATTTAAGTATGTTTCGATCGAAACACTTATAATTTACATACACAAACAACAGCCAGACAATTTTTTCAAATTTCATGTTTTTATAACAGACCAGGGGAGATACTGAAGACAGGGGAGGGATAAGACGTACAGGGTAGATACTTTAGTCATTATGTTATTCCATGAAACAAATAACAGTGGTATTTGATAATTATTTTTATTAATAATAATCACACTTAGTTTACGTAGGCATCCGTCATCACAATAAAAGTACCTAACTTAAAATTTTCAATTTTTACGTTACGTTACGTTACGTTACGAAAAAGGTAACTCTTCTACTGGTGGTAGAGCTCCAGTGACGGAGCTCGCGGGCGTAGGCACCACCGCATTACCTGATTTACTTGCCGCTAATTGGTAGTGTTCAGCACTATCGTGTTCCGGTCAGGTGGTAATGTACGGCCCTGTAATTTCCGGCACATAGGCATAACACCTTAGGCCTCAGGAGTGGTAACGCATTTGCATTTTGACCTTGGTCTTTGTGTGGGTGTCTATAGGCTGCAGTCATCACTTGACATCAATGTGAACTGCATGCTTGATTGCCACTTCAATTACATAAAAAAAAAAAAAAAAAAAAAAAAATTTAAACAAAAAACCTATAATGAGATTATCTTTACCTATCAAGCAATCAACTTTAAATTATAGTTCTACCAGCACAAAGTCACCATTACTCAGTGATTTTTCCAGATGTTGAGGGTTTTGGTTCGTTATCACTTGGCATATTGGATGATGATGTATCAGCGCTAAGAGGACACTGGTTTTTCTGCTCTTTGCCTGGATTGTAATACCGCTAATGGCCTATCATCAGAATTATGATCCATAAACATCCTCAATATTTAGGCGAGGTTTGAAATTAATTGTTTCCAAATACTCGAGAGCATAACCAGCCCCTACGTTTAGCGTTCGTGGATCATGAGAAGGCCTTCGATTCGGTCGAGATTTGGGCTGTGCTACAGTCAATCCAGAGGTGCTTGTACGAGAACGCCATTATGTCAATTCGTCTTCAGGATCAGAACTCGAAAGCTGTCCAACTGCAGCGAGGTGTGAGACAGGGAGATGTTATATCTTCGAAACTGTTCACCACTGCAATGGAAGATGTCTTCAAGCTTCTGGACTGAAATGGACTTGGCATCAGATTTAACGGCAAGTACATCTCCCACCTCTGATTTGCGGATGATATCGTTGCCATGGCCCTGGAAGACCTTGGCACAAAGCTCAATGGCCACAGTAGGGCCTCCCAAGGTGTGGGTCTTAAACTCGTGTTATGGTCGAGGGTACTAAACTTGGAAGTTGTTGACGATTATGTATACCTGGGACAAATTATCCAGTTGGGTACGTCCAACTTCGAAAAAAAGGTCAATGGCCAAATCCAACTCGGTTGGGCAGCGTACGGGAAGCGTTTTACACCTTTTTGTCCAATTCACCGCAGTGTCTTAATATAATAAGAAGGTCTTTGACCAATGTGTGTTGCCAGTGATGACATACAGCAAACTGAAATGTTGTCGCTCACTGGGCCTCTTAAGAAGGCTCAAGGTCACGCAGAGAGCAATGGAGAGAGCAATGCTTGGAGTTTCTCTGCGAGATCGAGTCAGAAATGAGGAAATCCGCATGAGAACCAAGGTAACCAACATAGCTCACTAAGTTCACCGAATAGCGAAACTCAAGTGGCAGTGGGCAGGACACATAGTTCAAAGAACTGACGGCCATTGGGGCAAAAGAGTTTTACAGTGGCGACCGTGAACCGGAAGACGAAGCGTAGGCAGGGCTACGAGATGGACCGACGACTTGGTGAAGGTTGTGGGAAATCGCTGGATGAGGGCGGCCCAGCACAGTTCGTTGTGGCAATCTTTGGGGGAGGCCTTTGTCTAGCAGTGGATGTCGTTCGGCTGCTATGATGAAATACTTCATAATCATAAAAGTTTCGAAGGATTCGCAAAAACTAGCTGGGATTATTTATTGAGGACGATCTAAGTGCAATTAAAATAAATAAAAACTAGAGGAACAAAATACAGTAGGATAATAATAGATGACTGTGTCATGAACAACAGGCAGTACCTACACATTTCAGCTCAAGAAAAACTAATTCGATATATGTTTATCTTCCCGGGTCAGTAAATCTCTCCCCTGGCACCTTAGGAGGCAGGGGATAGAAGACAGGGGAGATACTTGTTTGTTAAAGTATCGCTCTAAACATCAAAGTTTTTGTAATATGTTATTAATAAAGAATGGTACGATTCTATCCATATAAAAAAGTAATCATATGAAGAAAATACAGTATTCAGACTTGTAATAGCGAATTAAATATTACCAGTGGAAAGAACATACTCACTGACTCACGACTGCTTCTACAGAGTAGCGGTACTACAATGGCGAAAAAATGGTAGCGTGCTTACGTATCGACGGCTTGCTGCTAACTTCACGGGTAAAGCTTTGTGTTCTAGATCACAATTTACGCGCCAGAGTCTTCATTCGACAGTTTTTAACGAATCCAAAACACCAAGGGAAGAGATTCTAAATACGAGGGACAAATTTAAACAATATACATTTAATGAATAATACACTGTTAGGTATCGTTTTTTCTTAGATTATATTAATTTACTTTATCTAGTTTCTAAATTAATCGTCATTTAATTTATTAAATGGTTGCAAGCTAGTTAAAATGGCTGACTGGCTAACGACATGGGGTAAGGGACAGACCAGGGGAGATACATTTTTCATGTTTCAGTCGCTATTGTGACTAAATTAAATACATTTCACTGGTGAATTTTAGTGACCTTATAGAAGGTAGTAAGTTTTAAGATTTACAGCTTCACAGATTCACAGCTTTATTTCAAATTAATAAAGTATATTTTTAATAAATTTTATCATTGCCATTGAAAATACCTCTTAACTTAGAATCACTTCAATCAATTCACTTTTTTTTTTATTCTTTTAAAATAAATACCTCGTTTTGAAGTTATAGACAAAAATTGACCATTAACTCGTTTATCCCCGAAACTACCTTAGCTAAAATTCTCAAAACACGAAAAATCATTATTTAATTATATGTATAGGTATTATAGGAAAACTTATAAGAGGTTTTATGTTAATTAACATAGCTTAAGAAAGTCTGTCAATGTGTATGCGAGTGTGACTCGCACTTGGCCAGTTATTTATATGTATAGTTTTCACTGAAATAGATGTTTAAAAACAGTCAATTATTTTTTAAAAAATCTAATAGATTTATGTAGTAAAAATAAGATGATTTTTTCTCAATACTATCTCAGAAAATATTATTTTACATTCAATGTGTTGGACACAAGCTACTATTTAGTCTTTGTTGTTAGTGTATTTCGTTGGCAGTGATCCAAGTAGTTTGATTGGAAACAACGCCCATCCTAGAATTTGGCACTGCTGTTTCGTTTTTATTTAATCTTGTTTTCACCTTCAGACATTACAGTTACATACTGAACCGTGGCATTATTATAATTATTCTCAAAGATAGTTAGCAAACGGTTATGCTAATGATTGCTGATCCTGATTCTATAATTTCGTATCTCGGAACTGTGAGTTTGTCCAACTGAACGCAAGAAGCAACAACGTTCTTCAACAACACGTAGAACAAAGGAGCAATATCGCAGTCGTTCCAGAATTCGTCATTAGGGCTCCGGTGCACTGCCGGGTGCTATTTTCGGCCAGGCCTACTGCTGGGCGTTCGCCTCTGGGTGCAGTGTAAACTTTAGTCCGTGACGACCGCGGGTTGCGCTCGCGCCGCCGACGTCTATGCATCACGAGTGAAGTGCGTTGACACCTAACTGTTGTGTGATTCAGTATTGTCAATCGGTGCTCGTTTATAGGAGTTATTAGTGTTTGTTGAGAGTGCGCTCAATCTGTCAGACCGCGCTGTGGCTGAATGCAGGTCGTACACCTTGACTCCGGCATATTATGTTCTTATTGAGACTGCTTGTCTTGCCTTATTAGGCGCAGCCTCGGCTGGCCAGCGCGTACCTTTACCCAGTTTTGTGGGTGACGTAGACGTAGTTGATTCTTAAAATGTCTTCACGAACGAAAATCGATATAAGAATAACGATCTATTACGAGGATCATGTTGTTGTGATTTATATTTAAATACGTAGGTATATGTATGTGTTTATGATTAATGTTATGTTGCAAATAGTATAAAGAAAGTAAATATAACAATATCGTAACATTAAACTGTCTTTGTATTTGAAATACCTAGTTACGTAGTAGGTAACAATCGCAAAAACTGAACATCAGTTTTAATCAAACCGAATAACGAAAGTATAGATTGTTGAATTTTAATCGATTTTCAATAAAATGAACAAGCAATTATGTGTCCATCCATGTTCTGTGATATATAGCTATAATACTTATATGAACTCGATCATAAGTTGATGTACCCTCGGTAGGTACATGAATGCGAATGTAGGTTGAACATCAAAATAGCTGACATAATTACTGAACAGAACAGACTAACGATCAAATGTGCAGTATTACCATGTACCGCTATCTGAACATAAAATAGGTAGGTACCTATATTAAATCTAAGTAGGTACACAGGTTAGGCATTGATTTATTTATATTCTTGATGATACAAAATCGGTAGTACCACACACACTTCTATTATTCTGAGTGAATCTTATACCTCGAACTGAAGTTGATAAACTTACATAAGTGCTTATAATTATTGCTGTCAGAGAATACCTATAGGTATATACAACAATGTTTCTGCTGCTGTCTCAGTGCCGGATTAGCCATATAGCAGGAGGCAGCAAATGCTACGGGCCCCGCGCCTGTGCCCAAAAAAAAACACAAATATGTAATACACCTTAGCTATTCTCAAAGTGAGCGTTGGTCACACTGTAATTATATAGGTATATTAATAAGTTTCAAGTTGGCAATACCACAAGACTAACAGGGGGAATCCCCTAATATTGGTTTTGATTCCTTTTCGTAAATGTTCTGTTTTATTTACCTACATTCTAATCAGTAGGCAATGTAACTCTCGGGCCCCGTGGTCACATTTGCTACGGGTCCCGTGGTCACATTTGCTACGGGCCCCGCGCCTACATTTACAAAACATAAAACTAGATTTCTTTATCTTCTTTATACGACATGGCACCTAAATTTAGGTATCTAGTATTTTTTAAAATTATATTTTAGTAATAACTTATGCAATAAGTACTTTAGTCGGTGGTCTCGTTCCCGTATTATGTATTTTTGTTTCCCCTTTCTGTTTGACACTCTTGGTAGAGCTCTAGGACTTGGGCACCACTTTAATAATATCTAATTATTTGGCTAGAGCCATGGCTACTGTATTTGCAGTTTATTGGTAAAATAATGGTGCTGATTTCTCTATAAGACAGACACGAAAGATGGCACAAGGTGGCATGGCAACGCATTTTCATTGAAAACCTCTAATTATTATATTTATGTTTTTAGACGCAGTATACCTTTACTGTCAATGTGGGCTGTATGTTTGTTTGTCACGTTCTTATCGCAAAATCCTGTCTGTGAAATTTGTTGACTGTGGATTCTGTTCGTTGACAGATACTCAGTTGCTAGATGATCGATACCTAAGCCTGGGTTGCACAAAGATATTATCACATCCTTTTCTAACTTTAACAGATTTCTATAAGTTAGAGAAGGATATGGAATGTTACAATAACTTTAACAATACAATATCTTGGTGCAACCCAGGATAATATTAAACTACCTATGTCAAGTTCATTTTTTTACAAGCCAATTTCAAAATTCGTCGACCTCAGGCTTTTTTAACTATGGACATTACCTACCTACTTAATGTTGGTGACTCAAATTAACATTGCGCAAGATAACCAATGTGTCTGTCCTTATTTTTAAAAATATTTTTAATATATAATATCATTCATGAATTTCATGAATGGAATGGAGAGGATGATTTATTTTTTTTTTTTTTATTTTCGCTTACACTCACAGCCCCACATTAGGTATAAACCTGTGTCGTGGGTGCCGTTGTACACATACAACACATACACAAACACCCAGCCCCGAAACAAATATCTGTAGGCCATACAAACATTTTTCCCGGTGCGGGGATCGAACCCGCGACCCTCCGAATCAAACGGTCATCTCACACCGCTGGACTAACCGGGTCGTCAATTATTATCATATTCTGGTTTTGAAGTAGGTACACGCCCATAACTGATTGCATAAATTATGTAGATTTTTCGTACTGCAAATATGTTAAAAAAAGAGTTTTTTTTTTGTGTGTCTGCCTATCTTAATAATTATTTTATCTGTGTTTGTAAATAATACCTACATCCTTAACCTCCGTAAGGCTCTAATTCGTTCTAAAGTCATTTTGGCTGCCTTTTAAAGTAGGTAATCTAATTGTGGATCCTTGGTTCCAGCATGTAAGGAAGGATATTGTCAATGATCAACTTTATTTATTTGCGAATTTTTTTTTTTTCACTTTACACATTTAATAAAACTTCACACCCAAATTTTCATACCCTACCCAATTAATGTTGGCAACGTCTGCGCACTGATGGTTTATACTGTTTATACCATAGAGATATTTCTATGTTCCAGACCATAACATTTTATTGAATAATATGAACCACCCGATCGATTTCGTTAGATATTAAACTGGTTTATTGAGCATCGAGTTTCAACAACGCTCGATTTGAAATTGTAATGGATCGTTGGACACGTGGTCGCCGACAACAACTTATCTAGCGGAAAACGGCACTACGTAGTCTCAAATTAATTAAAGATACTGGTGGTAGAGCTCCAGTGACGGAGCTCGCGGGCGTAGGCACCACCGCATTACCTAATTTACTTGCCGCTAAATGGTAGTGTTGAGCACTATCGTGTTCCAGTCAGGTGGTAATGTACGGCCCTGTAATTTCCGGCATAGAGGCATAACACCTTAGGCCTCAGGAGTCGTAACGCATCTGCATTTTGACCTTGGTCTTCATGTTAGGTCGTCTATATAGGCTGCATTCATCACTTAATATCAATGTGAACTGCATGCTTGTTTGCCACCACCATTACATAAAAAAAGATACTGTTGATAGATGTTTTTAGCTGTTATCACTTATGAACTGGATACTTGTTTGCCACCTCTGGCCTCTGAGGTCTTAGTTGTTAAGCTTCCTATTTAGTCAAGTTGGTTAGTCTTGGCCCTTTTTTGTATGCAATGAAGGTGGCAAATAAGTATGCAGTTCACATGGATTTTAAGTGCAAATCCATGACTGCAGCCTACAGATATCTACACAAAAAACAGGGGTCAAAATGCAGAAGCGTTGCCAACCCTGAGATCTTAATCGTTATGTCTCTGTGATAGTTATTACGAGGCCATACATTACCTCCTAACCGGAAAACGATAGTGCTGAACACTACCATTTGGCGGCAGAGAGACGGCAGTGGTGCCTACCGCCCTCGAGTTCCTGCCCTGGAACTCTACCACCAGTAGAAAGACTTCCCGGGCCTCCGCAACCATCTACATTTGTTTTGTCATTCGTTCAATAAAGCCCTTTTAGTACTACAACAAGGCCCATGTGAGTTACAACGACCAAGGTGCCTTAAAACGTCCTATTAGCGTATGAATTATCCATTTAATTTTAATCTATTACCAGTAATGTTTGTAAATGCTACCTTTTTTACCGCCAAAAAATTAATTATGGTCCAAATGTGATAGAGAACGTGATATTACAAATCTACATCGATCAAGCCTATGGGTATATGAACTAATTGACTTATGTTATGAATCTTTGAATTGTTTGAATGTTAATTCCGAATAATCATGGTCCACTAGTGCGAAAGTGCGAATGTTAATAATAATATAGCGCTTAATGTGTACGAATGTACAAGATGTAAACATTTTGCTTCATTGACCTTCTTGATAAATATTCATGCATGACGCAGTATTAGTTTGTGCTAACTCTGTTGTTGCATTAAATTGACGAGATATAGGTATATTATGTTCGTGTAGTGTGTAGGTATAATAAACTTTAAAGTGCATTATGAAACTTATGAGCTTATGACTCACTTTGCCTACTTCTCACCTTCAAGCAAAATTCAGAGGCAAGGGTAACTTATTATGCGATGTACGTATTGCACGATTGTTGTCCACAACCGGCATATCTGTTCATATAAATTGCCTACAAGATACAGAAAAGGTGTATTTTGTTTGTAAAAATGTAATTTTTTAACAGAATAGACGCAGTAAGATGACTTATTTATTATCTGATCCTAAGATTTCAACAACAGTTCTGGTGCAATATATCAAATCTTCAATTGATCCGGAAATGAATTCCTATAAATTTGTATCTTCAAATTCATACAAGGAATCCTATTTATGCTAACGTAAATTGTGTAAACCATAGGTTTATAACGGTAGATAAATACAATTTTATTTTAAAATGATTTCCGTTGTTTCTATTTTTTTTTATGATTCAATTTTAGTATTTGGAAAGAAATAGGTATGTGTGCTCAATTTCAAGTAGGTATCATATCATACCTTTAATATTTAACATTATTAGGATGAACCCAAGCTCCAGATTCAATCTAAAGTAGGACAAAGTAGCCGGTAAGGCTGTGGCGTTCATGTGATCCCGTTTTGGGTGCACTTTTAACCGGACTAGAGGTTCTTGACCTATATAGGTAGGTACTGTGCGCACGTCGTGGGAGAGCTTCCAATATTTATAACTAGAACGCTGTTGAAATATTCATGTGTACGAGCTCCGGCCTGTTGACTGTTGTGTAAAATGTAATGCACTATACCTATTCATGGTAAAAATTGTAGATATTTTATTCGGTCAGCTTTTTTAGCTTGCAGACATATAGATATATTAACATATAGATATACCTTTTATACCTCTGTTCCGTAAATTCCGGTGCCATGCCTACATCATCATCTAAGTGGGATACAGTTGCGCTGAACACTACCATTTGGCGTTTTGTGCTTCTATAATATTCCGTTACCTAACATATTTATCTACAAAGCCGTAACTTCTGAGATGGGGTAAACATTTTGCCCCTTAGCAGCTGGTTTGCTACATTCATAACATAAAAATCGGCCAAGTGCGAGTCGGACCCGCGTTCACAGGGCTCCGTACGTTTTTTCTACGTTTCCCTTAATAGCATAATTTTTCATAGGTTTTGCAGTGATCTACAGGTAAAGGACTAATTTCAGCGCCATTTTTTAGTAAAAAATGTAGGCTCAGTAGTTTCGGAAATAAGGAAGTAATTTTTCGAGCATTTTTTATAATTTCAAAACTATTTATTTTAAAATACTAAAAATATATGTTTTGGAAATAGACCGCTGAAAGATGGACCGACAGACGTATGAGTGATCTTATATGAGTTCTGTTTTCCTTTCGAGGTACAGAATCCTAATATGTACTTAAATTAAACCAAGAGTACCTACGAGTTGTTCTCGTCAAGATTAACACTATAGTTTTTAATAACGGATAGTCGTGCGAAAGTTTTTGCAGACAACTGACAACGAAACAGGTAGCTACTTAGTTTCCTATTGCGTGATCTTTAGTTAACGTTCAAAAGAAATCGTTGAATAGAAATGCTATTAAATGAAACACATCAATCAACTTCATGAAACCAAATAGTGACATACCTATTCTACTATTTCCGGACATTGTTTTTCTTTTAATTGTACTTTAATGTAAGTATAAACAAGTACTTATTAAGAAGGTATTTGTTTTCGATGTATGTTATTTGGAGGCCCAGGAAGACCAAGACTGACCTACCATGACCAAATAGGTCGATTTCTGTCTGATGGTGGGGTCAAAAGTCTTAGTAATCGGCGTGCATGTATGAAGAGAATGATGAAGGTAGACAAGGCCTGAGAGGTATGTCAGGACCGGGATATCTGGCGCTCTACACTCTCTGCCTACCCCGTTAGGGATCTGGCGTGAAGATATATACATATATTATTTGGACCTTTGTATGGCCACGTGTAATCTCAATTTGGATTATTAATTTGAAATTTGTTCACATGAATAATGGAATAGATACAATATCTGTGGATCAATGTGTATGAAATGCACTTTAATTTCACATTCAGCGCTTCTTTATGTATTTTTTTTAAATTATCAATTAATTATAATTATTTTATGTAGTTTCCTTTACTTAAGAGAAACACATGACTATCTTTTTATTAGATTTATTTTATATTTCATCAAATTTAAAATTTGTACTCACAATAAAAATAAGCCAAATAACCAACCATAAGCTCAGATTTGGTGGAGATACTAAACATGGTACAAGGTATCCCCCATATCCGACGAACTGAAGTAACTGTTAAAATCTCCTAATACCAAAAAAAACTGTTTTTATAACATTTAAAATCAACCTGTCAACCACAACAACATACCTATCTCTATCAGCCGTCTGTTGGAAAGGAATTGTATCAACAGTTCAGAATTAAGTTGTAAATAATTTGGTATGAGGCGTAGTAGTTCATGATTAATGCAGCGCTTTATAAATACCTGGCAATAAAATTACTAAAATGTAGATGGACATAATTCGTTCGTTCCAATGGAATTCGCTTCTCATACGAGCGGCATTTCATTGGCGATCCGCAAATCAGTATTCACAGCCAATGTCTGGTATTTAGTTTGTTGATACTTTAAAATTCTGTAATTTATTTGGTCCTCTTGTACATGACTATTTCGATTCCTGGACGAGATGAATTAGAATCTTATATCCATGCGATTATGATTCCTTATTCGTTTCTTACCTACCTGTGTTATATTTGTATTTCTGATGGCGTGTTATAAGACAGTGCAATAACAGAAACACATCGATTCATTATCACACATTAAATATAAATCATCTTCAATTTACACGTTAGGCAGGAGGTGTAAATACAGAAATAAACCTTGGCGTTGTTTGCCATAGAGCAAAAACAATAAGTGATTATTGTTCATTTATCTGCAACAACCTGTCACCGCATCTGCTGCAATTGTCTTGTTTATTTTTAAATTCGTCCAGCGTAAGACAGTCCTGGTGTCTGGACCAGTCTTATAGTTTAGTTGACGGACCATATAGAGCGGGTGGCGCAGTTTAAATTGGTGGCTGTGACGCGATGCTGTCCGGCCGTTTATTATTCATCATTCGCTGAAGTGCCCGCTTGCATTGCCCGTTTCCGTCTCATCAGGTTACAGGCTGACCTTGGCACTAACTTGTTAATGAGATTTTAATGTAACCTGTTTTATAATTGACACTATTTTTACACCGACGAACATCGGTATATTCACAACGCCATGTGAGGTCAACAATTAGCTTTTCAAATTATCGATAATCCTTTACATTAACTGGACCCTGTTAAGCTTATTGGTTTCAAGTGACAAAAAATCAAGTATGGACTTATGGGTATCGTCGTGTTCGTGAGGGTGAACTCTATCGGATTATGAAAAATTTATTATCGACAAAAAATTAATCTAAGAGCGTGACGGAGGTCGCGGACGTAGGCACTACCGCATTATCTAATAAACTTGCCGCTAAATGTTAGTGTTTAGCACTATCGTGTTCTCCGGTCAGGTGGTAATGTACGGCCCTGTAATTTCCGGCACAGAGGCATAACACCTGGCCTCAGAAGTGGCAACGCATCTGCATTTTGACCTTGGTCTTTGTGTAGGTGTCTATAGGCTGCAGTCATCACTTAACATCAATGTGAACTGCATGCTTGTTTGTCACTTCTATTACATAAAATAAAATTGCACATACAAACTCTAAGCATAGATTTTTCATATCTGGCTTATTAAACTGAGACCATTCAACAATTTTCTACATTTTCAGTACATACCTTTCTAATAATTGCCAGAATATAAATATGGTCTTTGCAGAACCACCGTAGAAAATAACTATTTTAGCCGTAATCGTGTCTTTTTTTATTATGTATAATAATGTAGTAAATTACATGCCCAAAGGAAATCAAAGGATGACTCTATTGTCAAACATGATTTTACGCTATTATGTGAACTTGTTACAACGTCACGCACCCTTGCATTTTAACGCAGCGTGAACATGTGTTATATGAAAATAGACCGCTTGTATGATGCAAACGTAACTTCGCGCCTGTCATCCCCGAAGGTAGGCAAAGATAAATGCATACACTCAAGCATACATGCAAACACCCACAATTCGCCGGTTACGTTTTGGCCCATGTAACAGGTGTCAAGCCTGTTGTCATCTCCATAGACATTACCAAACATCGAGGTACTGTAAAATTTCCAGAAAATGTAAAAAATCCAATAGAACCAGAGATAAAGTACTTTACACCATTATCTCTATACCTGGGAATCGAACCCAGGACCCTAGCGTAGTATTAGTGGCCTGCTACCACTGGGCTACTGAGGCAGCATATCATTTTCCTTTCAAATATTGCCTACTTCATTAACTTCTAAAATATAAATTCATAACTGTGATCTCGTAAATTGATTCGATTGTTCCTATTTCGTTTTGTTCTGAACCATTTGCACAAAATGTTACTTCAAACCTTCATATTCATTGCCCAAGGTGAAGCAAGTGGCGTGATCTTACAGTCCAGTCTCAATAAAACATTATGCTGTCGAGCATCTAATAGTGATCAATGCGGCGCGTTCGAATAAACAACAAAACAAAATTGAGTGTAAATAAACCACTTGATGTTTTACCCCGGTACCCATGGAGACGGGTAGCGCACGACGTAACCGTGACGACAAACCTCGTTTACCGACGCTCAGTCTCGGACTGTCCAGCGTCCGGCACATTGTCACCCATCTCGAGGCTCAATACGCACGTGTCGTCGCCTCTGACACGATCGAAAGAGAACTCGTCAAATACGATCCCAACATTGACGAGGGCTACGACGAATACGACGACTTCCCTTTCGATTCTTCGAAAGGACAAGTATGGAGAAGATTCACCGTGAATTTTGGGACTGCCTTGAGCAAATGTATACCTAGTGTTACATTCGCAAATTTTGGAGCACTCGCGGTGGCGTCCGGATTGTTTGCGCCGAGAATGATCTCTTATTTCATCCTGTATCCATTTTGCAGATTGGTATTTGGGACTCTCTACCCGGCATACGCGTCATATAAAGCTGTACGGACAAAAAACTTGAAAGAATACGTGAGTACCTTTTACATTATTTATGTATTTGCTCATTGAACTGTTTCCCTTTATACTTTTGGAATTGTGATTTACTTATAGACACTTTACCATAAGAACCCTTAAGATATTTTTGAGCAACAGTAAGCAGCAGTTCCACTTAATCCATTTACTAATATCATGCTCTACAACCCAATGAACAGTTAATCTAGCGTAAATAAATGCTTACAAAATATCCACAAGTACGGCCTTGTAATGGGTGCACGCTCAAGTTGCTCGAAACGCTTCAGTTCTTATTGTGTCCTTTACCTCGTCTGTTCTACGTGTAATTACTATAGCGTGCTATACCACTACCTTTTGTTCTACCTTATGTTGGTACACATTGAATATAGTGTAATATTACAATATGTTTTTGAGGTCGCGAAGAACCGCAATCATATTGCGAGTTGTCACATATCGTATAGATGCGGTGCAATTAGCAACGAAATATATTAATCATGTACAACACAATTCATTTCATAATTCTTACTTTCTAGTTTAACAGACTTTTGTAATTCGTTTATTTTTTAAAAAGGTGCCTATTATTTTTTGCACTCCCTAGCTTTACCCTTATTCTAAAGATTAACCCCCTTATTCATAAACGTACGTACTCTACTCATAACGTTTTAGAAAAAGACAAAGGAGAGATTAGCAACACTTTAGCTAAAATACGTTTATGAATAAGGGGGTTAATGTACATTAAGTTTAGAATTTATAATGTTCAAAAGACTGATTTATACAAAGTTTACAATTTCAGCATCAGCATCTCATGTCGAGTTACTTTCTCTTCATTATAGATTATATGTATTGCACACAGTCTACATTTTTCATTCCGATAAATAAAGAATCGCGAGGCATGAACTACCTCAGATCAAAACTAACCCGGTTGCATTGCCTTTATAATATGTGTAGAATAACATGAGCCTACCTTTCTATACAATAACGTTCGTTGCATTTTAATACAATAATTATGGTCTCAAGAGACATTGTTGGATTGAAACCGGAAGGTATATTAATTAAAATATATTGGTCAAGCTCAAGTTTATGTACTGTTCACAGCTAAAACTTGCAATTTGTTAGTCTAACCAACCGTGAAAATCGAATTGGCAAGATCAAATTGTTCGAATCGGTTCATGTTGAATAATTATTAGGCTTAATACTACAATATCCATTGGCAACGGAATGTAATTTTGATCAAACAATTTTTCACTAGTGGCAACAGCTATGATATCTGGAATCATGCGTGATATAGGACCTGTTTCAATTGGGGTTTAATGGAATAAAATATGTTGATACTTTGTCGCCAGTTTTGAAGAATCCCATTTTTTTAAGACAGTCATGTGAAATTATGATTCGTTACTCCTTTATAGATGAATTATGATAAATGGATGTAAATAGATATTGGCGTCCATTAATCAGAGTATTGGAAATACGTCAGATTCTAGAATTCTAGATTTCGCGATTTCAACTGTTTCAATTTTGACTTTCCAGGTAAAATGGATGATGTACTGGATAGTTTTTGCTCTATTCACATGCACAGAGACATTCACGGATGTGTTCCTGTCGTGGTTCCCGTTCTACTACGAGGTGAAGATAGTGCTGGTGCTGTGGCTGTTGTCGCCGGCTACGAAGGGTTCCTCCATTTTGTATAGGAAATTTGTACACCCGGCACTTTGCAGACGGGAACAGGTGATTAGTTTGGTTCATAGTTTAAAAAAAATATTTTTTAATTTAGATATTTAAAGGCAGACTAGTAAGCAGTTCATAAAGATGTTTGAGCCTAGGAAAATCTACGCGTAAACATCTGAGCTTTTAATGCAGACGTTGCCAGGCGTGAGATCAATCACTATGTAAACTAAACATAATAGCACTGAATTAACATTGAACACAAATTCGCATTTAGTGGAAAAAATTAAAATTAGGCAATGCAGTGGTACCTACAACCCCTTGACATATAGGAACTCTGCTACTAGTAGTAGTAATGTAGGTTGGAAGTAGAAGAATTTACTGTATTTGCGCATGGCTACGTAATAAATCTTGTTTACAAATAACAATAGATTCTGCTTGAGTCATACTCTTGATGCAAACATGCAATGATAGTAATTTTTAGAATCTTTTTCGCATGTTCCCAGGTTACAGGTGCACATTAAGTAATGTGGTACCTTTACCTTTTGAAATTCGTCGCTAGAGCCCTGCTGCCAGTGCAAGAATTTGCCAAAAAAAATCCTATATAAAAATATGTTCCTTTACAAATACATTTTTCACAATAAAAGAATATTCTATTTAAAAGAATATACAGAAATGTTAAGAAAGTCTTGGCACTGTTATCCTCATCCATATTCAGTTGTCCATATTCATTCGCGACAGTGCCATTCTTTATCTGGGCTACCAGTTCCAAATACGGCACTAAGGAAATAAATCTCTAATACTAGTATTGTGTATGAATTGGTATGAATGTCGGCCTCATTTTTATTGTGTACTGACAGCGAACATTATTTGCCCATTATTCGGGTATTGAAACATGTGCTCCTTTCTTGTGTTCTTTACCTTTGAAACATTAAATTACTTTTAAGGCGAAATTACAGGACTTTGTAAATTGACATCTTAATATCTAATATGTAAAACTCATGGAAATCTAAATTAAAAAAAATAGAAACAGTCAAGAATAGAGCCTCTTCCAAAAGATTAAGGTAAAATTGAAAGAAAAATTTGACTTTGGATAGGGTTGCCATCTGTCTAAGTTTAACCGGACAAGATTGGCTTTTCGGGATGTGTCCGGCCAACAATTTTTATGCGTCTGGCTTTTATGTTTACATAAAAACGTACTTAAGTAAGACATAAAAAAGTACATTGACAATATCCGGCTTGAAGAAGTGAGACAATGTCCGGCTTTTTTGTCCAAAAACTCCGACCCAATTGAGCGCAGATTCAGAGTCGAATGGCAACTCTACTTCGAAAGGAATTTGACCCGTTTGCGCTATTAGGTTACAAACATCACAGGTTCGATTGCCGTCCGAAGTAAATTTTTCACTCGTGTGTGTTATTGCGAAAAATGTAAGACAATCTCTTCATATTCTCCTATACCTGTAGTATAAGGAATTGTACTTATGTTTTCAGGAAATCGACGAGTACATAGCTAAAGCCAAAGACCAAGGTTATCACACGGTGCTCAATTTGGGCACAAAAGGCGTGAACTATGCCACAACCGTTATTATGCAGACTGCCATAAAAGTGAGTATCAATATTGACTTAACACTAACAGCATGCTTCGTTCGTAACCTAGATGAACATTCAAGTAAGATCTGATGTAAAGTTGAAACTCAAGATTTGTAGAAGTGTAGATACATATTCTGTGATCATATCTTACTTGATTAATTTAAATAACGAGGATTCTGGCATAACATTCCAATAACAAAATTACACAAATTCAAAAATATAATTTGAATTATCTTGATGTTGATTTCACATTTAGATCCAACCGATTTTTACTGTGTGGCATGCTTGATCACAACTTTTTGTAACGCATTTATTTATGTAAATAATGCAGCTCACTGACATAAATATGCTGCTAGTGATGCACAGCTTTTATTCTTCAAAATTGATTATCTCTTTGAAATCAAGCGGATTTATCCAATCGTTTGGCATCAGGCATGTCCACACTCACCATACATTTTATTTGCCCTCACGTTTTGATTTCAAACACTTAGCCGCTTAATTTAATTCCATTTTTTTGTATTTTAATTTTATTAACACGCTTTTTTTAATTTCTTCCCACCCATCCGTTCTATTCCGAATATCCTTTCCTTTGCTGCTTCACTAGAATTTGAATCTACCGAGTCCTGATCAAGACAGTAACGCGAGGCGAGCTATTAGAGACCGTGACGTCACAGATGGATACCAAGAAGCATACGAGGATTTAGAATTCCAACGCTCCGGGGACCATAATTTGCCTGGTATTGTTGAAATCGTAGAACTAGATCCGGACGTTAACAATGAAGATGTTGGTGACGGAGACGCTCACGATCCTGATTACGAACCCGAGTACACTTCCGCCCGCAGCCGCGGCAATGTTGTCAGAAAACGTAAAGTTGTCAAAGAAAAAGAAAGACCTCGCAGTAAATCTAGAGGCCGCCGGACTAGGAGTCAGGCCGCTATGGAAAAAGAAAATGAAGTTATGGTTGATTAAATGGAACGTTTCGTATGAAATGTAACTGTGATTCTTAGACGATTGTAGGCAAGGTTTAGTTTAATAACATACATATTCTATATCTAGGAAGTGCAATATAAATTCGACGTGTGTATTTTTTCTTTTGTATTTCGTTACATGAACTTGCAAATTTAGTGTTAGCAGACTTAATAATGTAGGTATAATATCCTCTTTTCAATATTCATTTTTCTTTCAATCTGCAATTCTAGCTCCAATCTTTATCTTAATCTTTAGATAGTTCAAAGATAATCCACCAAAAAGTTGCTTTATTATTACTTTACTATTTTCGGTTTCTAAGTTATTGTACAGTCGTTTTTATAAAATGCACAATCTCATTTTTCTTAGTTTTATAATTATGTTTTTGTAATGCATGATATACTGTTCAGTCGTTTAATTTTATCGCATGTAGTTTATATTATGATGAAATCACCGGCTGTTTGCTGTGTTCTTAGATGTAATGTAACGTGTGACTGACTATTTGTAATGATTCTGTAACGTCTTAATAAAATATAGTGTTTAGTAAACCTTTTTTATTTCATTCATGTCGATAGTTAGGTTGAAATTTTAAGCTTAAACCAGTTACTGCATGCGCTTGCTACACAAAGCTTGTGTTACACAGTACCTAACAAGTGAGTATATTTTTTATAATTTTTTTTAATTAATTAATATTAATTGGTGAATGGTTATAAAACAATGAAGGAAATATCAACACTAGACATACTCCACGCACTATAAAATTTGGAAACGTGTGGCGTAAGTTATATTTAAAACAAAGTACCATCATGCCTGCGGTATATAGTCAATATTTTAATCGCGTCTCTTTTAGAACATTATTTGTATTTTAAGTCACGTGTTATTTGTAATTTGTTAAGAAGATTTATTTATATAAATATCAAACATTTTAGCGCTTAGTAAATACCTAGTCTATTGAAATAACTTAAAACACATCGCCATACCTACTGGACATTGAGGGTGGGACGCAATTTGTAATTTTGAACAAAGTAAATATAAATGTTACCTCAAGAGTTGTAAGAGTGATTTTTTTATGTAATGAAGGTGGCAAACAAGCATGCAGCTCATATCGATGTTAAGCTATGACAGCCTATAGATATCTTTATAAAACCAGAGGTCAAAATGCAGGTGCATTGCAACCACGGAGACCTAAGGTCTCCGTGGTTGCAATGCACGTCATGTCTCTGTGATAGTTATTACGAGGCCATACATACCATCTAACCGGAACAGGATAGTGCCGAACACTACCATTTAGCGGCAGATAGGTTAGGTAATGCAGTGGTGCCTACGCCCACGAGCTCCTACACTTGGAACTCTACCACCAGTAAAAACTTGTTCTTTTACATTTATAGTTTGTCTGATCTATGATCTGGACATGTAGGACGACTTTTAGCAGTAATAGTACGCCCAAGAGGGGATTTTTGAATTTACTCGAGTGCGTCAGATTAACTTATGGCGGATAAATTGCACTCTGTTTATTATCTCTTCCAAATCTGAGCTGTCTATTGTACGCAAAAAATCTTAGGGTTTAGGCTGGAGCGCCTTCTGCGTTCGCCGATTGCGCTTTGAAATAGACTAGTGCCGTCTCGAGACGTGTCGCTTACATAAGTCCTTCCTAAAAAAATCCTTAAAGCAGCTGTTCAAATTTTTTCATAAAAGTCACTACAGACTTACTTCATTTGCAAATCGTCACAATTTTGAGTGGGAGCTTCGAAAGCGTTCATTTAACACCTCCGCGGAGTATCTGAAATGCTTGAGTACTTTTTCACGTCCATTTTTAACCCGTTTGTAAAGGTCACGGCATCCACGCCTTAGAAATCAAGAACACGACAGACTTTCTGAGAGGATGTGAAATGTACCCAAACAAAGCTCTCATCCAAAAGTATGACGATTTGGAAGCAACCAAACGCGGTTCCTTTATGTGCATTATGCAGGGCGGTGGTTTAGTTACCGTAGCTAGTGTCTGATCTTTGATCTGGGTATACATATAGGACGACTATACCTTAGATGATATGCAAAACGCGGTACCTCTACTGTGTGCACTGTGCAGGGTGGCGGTGGACTAGTGCAGCAACTTCGCAAGAGCTACAGTCTGTCTGATCTCAGCGAGTGCGAGCCGCGCGAGGAGCGGGGGGCCGACGAGGCTGACGATGTACTGTCTGAGCCGCATCTCATACGGCGCATCACTAAAAGGTAATTTTTAGGCAATTAACATTTTAGACAGCGTTGAGACTAACAATTGAAACGCTTAAGAGTTCATCAATCATTTAACTAAAGTTACTTAGGTGTTGCGTTAGCGCAGTTTCCTTGACTCGTGTGCTCAGTTACATTTAAGTCAGCCAGTTTTTTCAATTTCATAAAAATTGCTAGTGTAACTTAGTAAGAAGAGTTTTTTTACATGATTACGACTGAGTGTATTTGGTTGTGAATTTTGAATGATGTGGATCCGAAAATCGTGAACACAGTTACGATCTATGAAATTATTTTTGCGGTACATTTTTATTAAAAAAAAACCATGCAGTTCACAAGGATTTTAAGTGATGACTGCTACCTAGTTATAGACACAAAAACGAAATGTCAAAATGCAGATTCGTTGCCACCCATGAGACTGCGATAGTTCTTACGGGGCCATACATTACCATCTAACTGTAATACGATAGTACGTAGCTGGACTAGATTCCCAGTAGGTCGCGAGTTCGAGTCTCGCCTGAAGTCAATTTTTTCTTTCCATTTTTCTTTAAAAATAAAATATATTTCACAAGCATGTGTTAATGCGAAATAATATAAAACAATACGATAGTGCTGATCACTACCATTAGGCAGCAGATAGATAAGTTAATGCCACGAGGGAGTAGGCTCCACCTACTCCCCCGGGTCCCTACATTGGAACTCTACCACCAATCTGTATTTTTGACACTTTCATATCACATCATTTCGATAGCCACATTGCAATTGCTGTTTTGGCATGACGTGATAATAAAGATCATAGAAAAGCAACAATGTACAGCAAAGTGGCCTTTAAAATGAGTTACAGAATACGCTTACAGATCGATGAACATTTTATAGTGTTTATTCAATAGCATTAAATCGTCGCTGTCTCAGCGCATAATATCCTATCCTTCGTTTACTAGATTCTAATTATTAAGAATCCTACTGAGTTTCTATTTCTACAGGGTTCCTCTTGTCAATAGCAATTGCTCTTCGAAATGATAAGTGAATGACCGTTATATGATATAATATCTACATCACTTTGTATTTTAAGCATACCCAATTTTCTAACTATATTCATCATCCACTCATGCAAATGCACGCCGATAGCTTTCCACGCCAGAATCAGATAACAGTTTACCTAGTACTAACTACTTGCACCGCCACGTCGTCTCTTAGCTCGCAGGGATTATCCATAAGGTAGGCCCTCGAACCGTTTTGACACGAAAGTTTTCAGCTTCAATCTATCTGCCGCCAAACGTGAGTGTTCACCATCGTGTTCCGGTTAGATGGTAATGTATAGCCCCGTTATAACTATCACAGAGACATAACCATTAAGGCTCAGAGGTGGCAACGCATCTGTTTTTTGACCTCTGGTTTTGGTGTAGATGTCCATAGGCTGCAGTAATCACCTAACATCCATGTAAACTAAGAATGCTTTTTGCTTTTTGCTTTTTTTACTGTGGCAAGCTCTACATCTTCCATGGGCCTCGAAATGTGCACTGCCCAGAGGATAGGTCACCTTGGGTAATCCAGCCCATAACCCACTATTACCGTGCCACATCGCGGATGTGACGTCATCGTTTCAAGATACGCAGATACCGTGATCGAGTTATTAAAATCGGTTATTTTTGGAATCTGTTGTAACTGCAAACGTGGTTTATATTTGATTTTTATGTCATAATAAATATGGGAAACGAACCATCCGTTAACATTGATGGTATTTAAATCAATAATGTAGCTCTACAATACATTCCGTAATAAATAGCACAGAGGCACAACAACTTATGATGTCTATAGGCTACAGATGTCACTTCCACTACGTGAATTACACGTTCGCGTTTGTTACAAAGCAAGACAGATTACATCTTGGCCAACGAGATACTGCCGAATGCCGGCTGAAATTAAAATTTTACGTTATCTTCATTTAAAGCGTAAGCCCCACAGCCTAATCTCTCTTCTGTTTAATGGTAGCGTTAGCAATGTCCTGTCTTTATATTACCTAGTTGGTATCGTCTTCTATATCTCAGTAGCGAAAAACAAGAAGTCCTCTAACTTTAACAGATTTCTTTAAGTTAGAGAAGGGTGTGAAATCTTACAGTAACTTACAAATATCGTGGTGCAACCCAGGCTTAGATTCAGTTTTTTTAGTTGATGAATTTCAGTAGGTAATAATTTACTTACCATCAATGCTTGCAACTTTGCACAACCTGCAAAGCGAAAATCAAAGACTGTAAAATGACGAAGCACGATTTATCGCCTCGCCTCTTGTTTAACTTTTTCTTATTTATTACTAATTTTATTCATATATTGATTTGCGACTCAATAATATGAAATCAATAATAATTTTGCATTCTATTCAATGTTTTTCGTTCACAGCGCGTACACAACGCGCCGGAGTGCATCGGAATCGAATAGTCGTTCGCCAATGTACTTCCCAGAAGTGGACGTGGATGTTAGAGGCGCTCGATCTAGAATGGACGAGCCTGACTTCAGGTATCACCAGATTAGAGATTAGACGCATGGCGAGCGCACTTTGACTACCAATGACTTAATTCGATTAATATGCCCGAATCTATCGAAATAAATAATCTATCGAATAGTAGAAAGCAAGGTCTGTTATACTGCAATAAGAACAGCGGCAAAAGATAGTCACTTGCTTTAAACTCAATTAATTTATTAAATTCATATGAACAAGGGTTGGAAGAAAAGTATAATAATATTAAAAATCATGTTCAGAGAGCGCTTGACATAACTTAGTACGTACTGCGTAATCCAGTAGATGTAGACTAGTCCGTAATCAGGTAGATGTAGACCAAAGTAGTCCTTTCTTTGGTTCTATGTAAGTTACTCATTAATCGGCGTGCATATCTGAAGAGTATGATGAATATAGAATGACTTGTCCATGCGAGAATGTTAATATTAGGTTGGGGAAAAAGTTTCTTCGCATTTTTTAAGATAATTCAGAACATTTTTTAATATAGTTTATTTAAATTTAACTAAAGTATGTATGTACCATTTTGTTCGATAACCTTTTGCCATCTTGTAGGTAGGGTCATGATCCCATTGCTATAAAAATTTTGGGACTTCTCATCAAAATACCGCGACAAGTGGATTTGGCAGTCCTCTCGTGATGTTAACCTAACATTGCATAAAGAATTCTGAAGAGACCGAAACAGGTGGAAATCTGAAGATGCAAGGTCAGGACTATACGGCGGATGCATTAACACCTCCCAGCCAAACTCTCTTAATTTTTGCTGAGTGGCTATAGATGTGTGAGGTCTAGCGTTATCATGATGAAACACCACACCCCTTCTGTTGATCAATTCCGGCCGCTTTCTCTCAACTTCTTGCTTTAATCTCATCAGTTGTTCGCAGTAGAGTTCAGAATCGATAGTCCTGCCTGGTGGTAATAGCTCATAATAAATAATGCCCTTCCAATCCCACCACACACACAACATCACCTTATTGCGAGTTAACCCGGGTTTTGCCACAGTCTGTGAAGCCTGACCGGCCTTTGACCACGACCTTTTTCGCACGTTCTTGTCGTACGTGATCCACTTTTCATCACCAGTTATCAGCTTCTTCAAAAATGATTCGGTTTCATTACGTCGTAATAAAGAATCACAAATGAGTACACGGTTCATTAGGTTTCTTTCAGTGAGCTCGTGAGGTACCCAAATATCGAGCTTTTTTTGTACCCAGCTTTTTTCAAATGCGCCAAAACTGTTTTGTGATCAATTCTCAGTTCTTCAGCTACGTCGTAACTACTGATATGTCGATCTTGCTCCACTTTTTCAAAAATGGCATCCATTTTATCCGTAATAGGGCGACCAGAGCGAGGTGCATCTTTGACTTCAAAATTTCCGGATTGAAAACGCTTAAACCAAATTTGTGCTACTCTCACAGACACCGTACTAAGTCCATAAACATCGCAAATTTTTTTCGCGGCTTGCGTTGCATTTTTACCTTTTTTGTTGTAAAATTTTAAAATGTATCGAATTTCTTCATTAGATTCACTCATCTTGACAGTACGAAAAACAAATGAAAATCACACATTTGCCTAATTGGAATTTGGAATTATGTTCTTTAAAATTTTAACTTTCAATGATACCAAAACCAGCCAGATACAAATACTACAGCCAAAGAGATTTTATTACAAGTTCATACATACTATAATGCGAAAAGACTTTCCCCAACCTATTAGGTTCAAAGAAGCTGCAGTTGTAGTTATTTAGTGTTTCACGCGTCCCATCACAATAATTATCAAGGGTTTTTTTGGTTCAAAAAACGAGAGAACCTCTCTCAATCTCCTCATTTGAGGGCGAGATATAATCAGACTCAAGAAGTTTATAAAAAAGTATTATACTCTCACCTATCTGACCTATCCAAGGCAAGTCATGGACCTTTCCCCAAAAACCAATGACTTACATCCGTCCTCCAATTTTTTGACAAGGACCGCGTCTATTCAACCCTAGTATAAAATTCAGAGTTGAAGAAGACGGCGGTCTTCCGGAGAAGAATTTATAGATTTGTCCAAATACTATATGTCGCTGTTGCTTGTGGCTTCGCCAACGTGGACATCGTTTTTGACCTGAAAAACATGTAATAACGCACCGAAGCTTATTAGGTACACGTGGTGGAGCGAGTCCACCCTTTAAACTCCTCATTGCAACTTGTATACAAATATAGTGTAGTATTCGTTTTCTATTGCTACAAACCATATATATTTTGTTGGCATCTTCAGATTAGACTTTTGTCCAGTAAAAGTCTAATCTGATTCTTTAAAGTGTCTTGAAGTCGGTTCTTTTTCGGGTAAACTGATGATCGATTTTTTTTCTCAATCTATTTCAGCCACATAAAGTCATCAGAGGACATAAGCTCTGGTTATTCGAGCGCCGACAATTCGACGTCCCTGACGCGCACCGCGTCTGTGGGGGCCCGCGCCCGCTCCAGGGGCAGCCGCACCGCCGTCACCACCATCAAGCGACCGCAGGCTGCTGAGGTCTGGTAATATGTATTTGGGGAAACTGAACGCAAAATCATGCCAGCACATTTGTTTTAAAAGCGATCGTTACACGTTCGCCTAGAAAGGGAAAGCTTTGGTTAAAAAGTGTGTATCGCCGTTTATCTTGCTACCGTAGAATTGCAAACACGGAATAGATAAATAAATAAGGATTGAAAGGCCTTTGTTTCAATTTAGTATTATAACCGGTGTTGCCGCTTTTCTTCACCGTGCAATTTCTTACACAAATGCAACACCATCTCGACAATCACCCACACATAAATCCTCAGGGCAGCTATTCGTTTGCGTAAGTTTGCACACTAAGACAACGCCCGTAAACAATAGGGTCTCGCACGCACACAACAATATACTCACAAGGAGTTCGCGCGTCAGTAGTCGACGCATTACATGCTGTAGATTGCAAACGGAGACAGTAATACCGTAAATTGAGCGAGTGCTTAACGAGCAATGTATTCGCTAGCAGTAACGTTTAAATAATGCAGTTTAAGTTCGAATATTCATATTCCTTTGTATATTTTTATGTTTTATTACAAATATTATATGGTTAAAACTGCACATCATTACATTTTTAGCAAAAGTGTCGTTTCAAGCAGTCTACACGCAATTACGAGCGGCGAACGAATGGCTCGGGCGAACTATGTATGTTAATGCATAGTTGCGGCGCGCTTTCCACGCCCACATTACCATTCCATCCTTATTTATCTATTATATGATTGCAAACAACGCGTACATTTGTAAAACGTCATTGTAATATTTTATAATAATATCATTAATGTTTAATCTGATTTATCGTGACACCCGACTGAGATAGTAGAATATTAGGTCATCATAACATACGAACAAAATTCATTATATATGTATCGTTCGTTAAGATTCTTATTAAAACAAAACGAGACAGAAAAAGGGACAAAAAAATAAGAATTTTACGTGTCATCTAGAACCTTTAGATCACACGAGCACGGTGGTTGCAGTCCTTGCTAAAGCAAGTACTTACTAAATTATAGTTTAGGTTAACCTTGTGCCCATAATGACCATAATCTAAGTAATGACTGCACAAGAAAGGATATTAGATAGATACAAATTGTTAATATTAACTTAGCGTCAAACACTGCCATAAAGTAGTCGTTTCATCTCAAAATAGCACGGATCCGAAATGTTGTTAGGGTATTTTTGTTCCTCGAAACAAATCATTTTCAAGTCGTTAATTTTACTATAGAACAGGTATTTTTAAGGATGTAAGAGATTGTATAACAACAAATGGTAGGAGGTGTGAAGTAGGCAGGGTAGGCATGGTGCTAGATTGAAGATTGATCATATTTAAAATAAAATAGTACAATAGGCATTTCGTTACTTTATTTTATTTAATACGTTGAACAGAACAGAAGTACTAAAAAGTAATTTCATTATTTTTTTGGAGGCAGATTAGAGTAGTAATATATTATAAACTACATATGCATTTACATTAGATATAGTATTAAGTTATTTATGTAAGAGCTTGTTTACTTTCACTTTGTTGAAATTTAGGGCCGGTTTCGCTAGTTCCGTATTGACTTGTCACCTTGTGACCGTATTGAGTTTATTGATATATTCACAAGCAAATAGCATAATATATAAGCAAAATATGTATAATTCATCTATCTCAGATAACATCTATCACGAACATGAGAAACCGGTTGTTTCGAATCTGTTATTCTTTAGATATTTAATGCATGCTCCACTTATTAACTATTATTAATATTATTTTTAATGAAATATTCATAAGTCTGTTTATGCATTTATTCGTTTATATGTACCTATTATTTGTGTTATGGTTGCATTTATAATTTTAGATTCAGACTTAAGTTACTTTTTATTTAAAGGATAATGAAGTCATCATCGAGGAGCTACACGACGACGATTCTTTTGACTCAAATATGCCCCCTCTGATTAATTTAGAATCTCCTTTATTCTTATCTCACACTGAACCTCCTTTTATATACCAGTATATTGGAGACCAAGTTAAAATAATCCAAGTATTAGGTAAATATCCCTTAAGTACAAACGAAACTAATAACTCAGATGAAAGGGACCAAAAAAATATTACGAAAACCGAAACAATGATGGAATCTGTAGACAATATAAATGACAAAATTGTAAACGAACATATTCCGTCAGCCGATAACTTGCTTCCCGACATTCCTATTCAAACGAAACAGAAAGACAACGACGAGAAACAAATCAATGATATAAATGAATGCGACGTTAAAATAGATAGTACTGATAACACACTGATAGATAACAAACTGGAGAATGAAATTGATAACCTGAATGAAAATGAAGAAATTGAAACCTTGGGTTTTGATAAATCTATTAACGAATACAATTATTCGAGTGAAAGCGACGATGAAGCTTCTTTTGAAACCCCCGACAACACTCCAAAACTCAATAAGAAGATGAAAGGAAAATACGGCAAAAGTAAAGCTCCAATGCCACCTGCAGTAAAAGAGGCTTTATCAGTAACTGAAGAAAAAGATAAAGGCGAAATTATGTCAGAAAATAGTGAAACGCTGACACCTCAATATAATTTATTAAATATTGTAAATAGTTCAACAAATATTACTTTTAAACAAAATGAAACGCCAAGGGAAACACAAATAGTAAATCCCATAGCTGAAATCAAACAACGTCATAAATTTAAACCTCCAGGTCGGATTGGTAAAGGCAATAGTTCAGGTATAGGTAAACTGTTGCAATTGCCAAGTAAACTAGTCTTTTGGCACAAAACGGACGATAAGATAAAGTCTGATGACATATCTACATCAGAAGACAATAGCAGACGATCGTCCATTGAAAATCCGTTAGATAATTATGAGAGTTGCAGTGATATCAGTACTCAAGGAACAGACAGAAAAGAAAGTGTTTCTGACAAAGAAATTAACGATGATCAAATTAGCTTTAAAGATGCATCTGAACACGATTCTGAAGTTATATCCCAGAATATTATAGAAAAAAGCGATGCACTTCAGAAACTTATAGATGCGAAGTTAGAAACTCATCCTGAATATAAATTTGTTCCTTTACACGAGGAAATACTGACTACGTCAAAAAGTACAGATGTTTGACAGTCCTACAATATCTTAACCTTAGTGGAGGGAAGCAGAACAGTATGTGGATTTTAGTTTTTTGGTTTTTGTAAATTTCGCATGAGTTTCCTGTTGTATTTGTTTTATTTCGTAATGTTGATTTCTTTTAATTTGTTATCATCGACTATAACATTTCGTCGAATACAAACCCAGCCAACTAAACGTCATAAAACATTATTTGATATTGTGGCGTAACACTCTGAGCATGCATGTTAAATTTTACTGAAATTGTAGAAAAAATATACCATTTTTTCTTGTTTAATTAATTGTTTTGTTTATGACTTTTGTTCGTGTTTTAAATCCACATCTGTCCATTTGTTTTCAAACGTTTGAAATATTATTGTAAATGTGAGATTCGTGTGCTTTAAATTACTTTCATTTAATACCCTACTAGTATGTATGTATGTATCTTCACGCCAGGTCCCTAACGGGGTAGGCAGAGAGTGTAGAGCGCCAGACATCCCGGTTCTGACAAACCTCTCGTGCCTCGTCTACCTTCATCATTCTCTTCATACATGCACGCCGATTCCTAAGACTTTTGACCCCACCATCAGACAGAACTCGACCTATTTGGTCATGGTAGGTCAGCCTTGGTCTTCCTGGGCCTCTGCAACCATCCACATTCGCATTGTATATCTGTTTAGTCATTCGCTCATTCGACATTCTTTCTATATGCCCGAACCATCGGAGCATGCCTTTTTTCATTTTTACACCTATACCCTACTAGTGCTTGTAACAATTTAAATATTTTAAATACGTTTGTTAAAAATTCCCACTTTCTATTTAATTTGACCAAAAAATCCTGTTCTATATAAAAGTGAACAAGAATAACACCTCAACTATCTGGGTACCAGTTAATAAGTTACATAACATGTAATGCTTATGCTTTTTTAATTTATTTTTTTCAATTTATCTTTTATTTTCAGGCAATGCTGTCGACCTCTGCTACAATACCTCGCGCAAAAAAATCTAATAAAAGGAAAACACAGTAAATACACTAATATTCCAGTAAAGGTTAGGTACATATTGTGTAAATACAAATTGTTTCACATTGATTGAAAATAATGGCTTCGCTCCTATTAGATTTAAAAACTAAATCTATGCAAATCTTTACATTATCCAGAGATTTGCACCAGTATTAGAGCATTTTAATCTCTTTCTATTAGCAGGCTCGTGTTCCATATTTTTTTACAAGTTTTTACCTATCTTCCCAATGATAATTTACTAGGTGTGCAATATGCTACTTCCATTATTTTATGTAGCTAAAACATGACATGTATAGTTCTTTAAACCTGCAAAACGTATAATCTGCTTAACAATAAATTATTCATATTATTATTTACAATATACTTAGTTTTTGTAGCATGTAGCACGTAAATTAATTTTGGAAAGATATAATTTTAATTGTTCAGCGTACTTTCAAACTTTACGAAAAGACTTACTCGTAACTAATTCACACATAGATTAAAATAATTATATCATTATGTTAGACATTTATAAACAGATCGCGACATTGAGGCCTTCCGCCTTCAAATTATATGAAAAGTATAAGTATGTTAAAAGACTGACAGAAAAGCTGATTAATGGAATGTGGTTAACATCTATGAATAACCAACCAACCAATGCTCAGGCCCAAGTTTGTTGCCATCTTTTAAATGTTATATACCTATGTTTTACTTAGTAATGCTGTTTATAGGTAGCTGTGCTGTGACGAGGTATAAATGAAGTCCTTCAATGCCCAAGATCACTTTTTCGATTTTTCTAGTTACTTTGGGTTTACATAAATGACGTAACTTCACGCCTGTAATCCCCGCAGGGGTAGGCAGAGGTAAATGCATGCATTTAATCATACATGCAAACACCCACGACTCGCCGGTTACGTTTTGGCCCATGTAACAGGTGGCGAACCTGTTGCCATCTCCGGGCACATTACCAAACTCCGGGGTACTGGGAAACTTCCAGAAAATGGAAAAATTCCAATAGAAGCAGAGATAAAGAATTATAGACCGTTATCTCTAATATCCCCCGACCCGGGAATCGAACCCAGGACCTCCAGCGTAATAGTAGTGGCCTGCTACCACTACGCTTCTGAGGCAGTTATAATATAATATAAATGAATTTTTGATATTAGGGTGTTATTGTATGTACCATCGGGGCACAGGGCGCTTGATCACATGAGCACCTTATACGATTGTAATAAATTCTATATTTAATTAATTTTGAATAAGCGGAGAGTTCCCTGGCTGTAATCTTGTATTGTAAATGGGACTGAATATGTTTCGCGTAAATCCCCTGTAAGTAAATTTTACCGATTGCTGTTATCTGGTTAGTGAATTATGTTGTATACCTAACAAAGGAAGTTACCGATAAATTATTGTCTAGGCATATAATGCATGTCTAAATTTTCTTATGAGAACTTAATTCTCAAAAATATATTCTTTATCGCAAACAGTATTCTGTAACTGTTAAAAAATAAATTGTTGCATGCAATATTTAATTGTGATATGTGTTAACATAAGAGAAAAATTTATAAGTTTTTCATCATTCAAAAAAACAATTAAAAGACGTATGAAAAAGTGTACTATAAGAATTCAAAAGAAGATATTCCACAATACCATACTTGTAGCTTATTTCCTTCAATAATTGGTAATTTATAATTTCAGCCAAAATTTGCCAAAATGTAAATTTATGAATGACTCAACAAGTATGTAGTGAAATATTTTAATAAATTATTCATATTTATTAGGCTTTAGGTAATAGAATCAACTAGTCCATAATATAATTTATGTGTATTAATTATGTAATATACCTACTGAGGCTTTCAAAAGAACAGCATCTCTTTAGCTATGATTCCTTTCATTGTAGATAGCATAACTTGGTTTTGTAATATAAACAAAATGTTTAGAAAAGATATAAAGATTGACCTGACCACGTAGAGCAACACGAGCCACCGGTTGCCGCGGCGGACCGGAGGAGAGTAGCCATAGCGTCTATTCTATTACCGATGTAAAACAGTCTGTCATTTTTTGCAAGGAGACGCACACATTTAAACATTTGGGCGACAGGCATAGGACCATTTGATCTTGGACTTTGACAGGGGGGGAAAGCCTGCATATAGCTACTCCCCTCCGGTCCACCGCGGCCGGTGGCCCGTGTTGCTCTATGCCTGACCCCCAGATATTGTCTCTTCAAATGAAAATATATAATTAGTTACAATGAGTCAAAAATAGGACAGGATTTGAGAATATAAATATAATTCAAAATTTTATTGAAAGCTACATAGGGCAGGGTTACATACTCTTATATTCATAATGGAATGTTATTATCATCCTAGATTGACTTTTACAAAGTATTTATGATACAACTAGTAAAATAATTGAATTATTGTATAATATTATCTAGTATGTGGTTAAATACTCAGTGTAAGTTATAAATCCATTCAAGTTCCTTCAATGTAATTATTATTTTAAGTTATTTCTAAATGAGTTTTTTTGATTGGATTATTTTATTATTTATTTCCTATTGTAAATCATAAGTTTGTATATTTAATAACCAATCAGTTTTACTGTCAACAAAGCATGTCTATGTAATTGTTTGACTTGTGTTAACAAATGTGCTTTATAAACCCAGTTGCATAATTTATCCTGTGTATGTTATGTTATTAAAGCAACATCTACCTATAACCAACTGAAATTGGTCACCCAATTGTGTACAGTGCTACCTTGAAATAACAATTATATATTGAAAACATGAGAACTATAATTTTGTTTATCATGTAAGAGAAATACATCTTTCACATATTTTTTATGATGCTTAGGTGGTTGGAGTCTTCTTGGTAATTCTGTACATATTGTTGTTGACCCAGTTGCCTATTGTAATATTTGTGTTTGAAGTTAATGGCAAATAAAAAAGTGGAATTTATTACTCAAATTGTTTTTATTTACTTCAACATATAGTATATCATACATCTATAGTATAATATCTGCAATTCGTAACCTCAGTGTATCAAAGATATATTTACCATAATCTTTTTCATAAGTGCTGTCTATTAGTTGCTTTTCTAATAAATTTAGTGTACCAGTATCCCACACCTTAATCCAATATAGCAAAGAGAAAAGTTTGTGAAAATGAGTATCGTTAGTGGAGTCTGTTACCTTTATGGTGGGTAAATTATTTACAATATCTTGCAGTTTAGGTTTCACAATAGTATTAAATGTTTTATTATTAGTTACAGCAAATTTATGAATAATGTCAATAGTTTGAATTGTAATAGAATCACCCAACAAGATGTCTGGTAAATTATTCAACCACTTTTCAAATGCGACACTAGAATGGAAATGAGATAATTTATCATTTAATGCTATTTCACATAACAAAGCAAATATTTCTTGCTTATGTGTGTCTGGCAAATTTTTATTGAAGTAAACCCATAAAATCTTTCTAAATAATGCATCTAGAACTGTTACTGTTTTAGTCCAACCAGTTATTTCATTACAGAAAATGGTTCGTAAAATATTCATAACTGATTTATTGATATCATCTTGACATTTTTCATTGAAAATTTTTTCAATGTAACTGAGAACATTATTTATTTCACTTTTCTGTGTTTTAATGTTGATATTTGGATTAAAAGCCACGAAAAGGTCACATATTAGTAAATTTTGGATAACTAATTTAGGGTCTTTAAGCACACATTCAAAGGAATCACTGTTGATTTGCTTTGATCTTATGTTTGTCACATAAGGCAATGCGGTAACAAAATGTTTGCTGAACTCTGCTTTATATTTTTTATAAAAGCTGTCTTTTATATTTGAGCTTGGGTACTTTATATTCAAATATTTAATGAAGTCCCAAAACAGTGAGATTACATCTACCATATGTTTCAGTAGAATTGCTGCCTCTTCATTTATAACAGTTTCAATATTTCTTTCTGATTTAATGTTCGGACATGCCTCAAGCCATGTTTCAAACAACAAAGGCATCAGAGTCTCAATGTAGGTTTTAAACATTTCCACTTCATCAATTTGTGTATTCTGTGCACTCTTAGATGAAAAAATGGACACTTGTGAGACTGATGTGTAAATGGGATTAAAAAGTGGATAATAATTTAGTTTAGAATCATCAAATATTGCCACAGATTTAGGGGCATGTTTTTCAATATATCTTATTTGATTATGTTCTGCAAATTTTTGTAAATAATCTTGTAAGCGATTGAACACTTTTACTCTCCACCTTACACTGGTAGTTTGGCTGTTCAGATCTACAGTCAAGGTTCTACCTGGCTTTGCATCTAAACGCAGCTTTGATATCATATCTAAAAAGTTTGGTATTATTTTATGAAAATCCTCTATTGCCTTCTTTGGAACACAAAGAAGAATGACATCGAGAAATAAAAGTGAGTCCTCTTGGATTCTGTTGTCAATGTGTGTCATGGCGCTTCGTAGATAAGTAGACATTATGTCGAAGAATGGTTCAATCTTCTCCAGGGTCACATTGGACAGGATCAAATGGAGTAATTTAAGAGACTCTTTTCGCACCTAAAATAATAAATATTACACATTTAATTTCTGATAGAATTAGGTAAACAAGAAATTATGCAGGTAAAGGAGAAACAAAAGAATTCATACCTGTTTCTCAATGTTTAATATCAATGGGTTAACACCATTAATAAGATAACTAAGATTGTGTTCCAGTACTTCAGGATGTGAGGTTATGAGTTCCCTCAAGCCGTCTAATGCGTCTGTTTGAACTTTTGTATTGAAGTGGCTGAGCCTCGACAAAAGTTCTTTCGTATTCAGTTTCCGAGAAGACAACGCTTCTTTCTGGCTATGTTTTGTTAGCTGTTCCTTGATAACTATCTTCTTTACCTTAAAATTCGTTTTTGTAACATTCGTTCCTTTAGGAAGATCTTGTTTAGCTTTTAGTTTGGTTTTAGATTTTTCAGATTTCAGGAATTTTTGATACCGGGTAGCGCCAGTTTTATGCATTTTAATTTTATGCACGTAATTTCAAATAAATTAACAATTTTTTTGTTTTCAATTTATGAACAAATTATAACCTAGAAATTCTCAATTTAATATAACGTCAAAGTCATACACGTCAAACATAACGTGATGGGTAATGGGTAGTGTTGTTGCAATAGTAATAGTCTATCGATAGTATTGTGAACTATCGTGACCTCGAAAAAATAGTCGATAGCGCGATAGTACTATCGAAAATATCGCCATGCTGCAATACTAACGATAGTTTCGATAGTATCGATACTATTGAAACTATCGATACTATCGATACTATTGACCTTATTGACTACTGTTTATAACAATACTATCGATACTATCGATCTTTGGCAATAGTATTGCTTATTTTTAACTATCGATACTATTGCAGCATGGCGATATATTCGATAGTACTATCGCGTTATCGTCTATTTTTCGAGGTCAACTATCGATAACGCAACTATCGATAGTTTAGCAACACTGATAATGGGTACGTTTCACTACACGCTCGCAACGATTGTAACCATATTGTAACACTACACAGACCAACAACACTACAGGCGATGCACAACGTTGCGCAAAACGATCCCAACGACCGCGACGACCACGGGCTCTATTTAGATCAATTTAGATGGAACGATAAAATTATGTGTCTTCACGCCAGGTCCCTAACGGGGTAGGCAGTGAGTGTAGAGAAAATTATAATAATAATATAATAATGGCAACCCATTATACGTCTCACTGCTGGGCACGAGTCTCTCCCCTTTTTTGGGGGAGGCCTGGAGCTTACTCCACCACGCTGCTCCAATGGGGATTGGTGGAGGTGGGTGGGTTAGTAGCCAACCCGCTGTCGGATGTAAAACCGCCCAAAAGGCCTCTGACAAGGTTTAACGACTGCTATCTAACGATAGCAACCGAGACCGAACACTATAACGTGCAATAAATAACGTGCGCTCCGAAGCACGGAAACGCGCATTTTAGTTTGCCACTAGAGTAGATCGCTTAAGATCTACACCAGCCGGTGCCATGCGCGCTTCTCGTTTCTCATAAATCCCGTGGTCGTCGCGAGTGATCGATCGACGTCATAAATGACGTCACTGCTTGCGACCGCATCGCCCACAAACTTAGACTAAGTACCTATAAAATATAGGTGGGTCGGAGTGAGCTGTCACCAAAACATTAAGGGTTTTCAAAAAAAGAACAGTGGCAACGAACGTGATTTCCACTTATAAGATTGGCCCTCAACGCCCGCGTCCTTTTACGTTATCACGGTTTCATAGATGGTAGATGACGTCGATTCGAGTAATGGAACGCAGCCTTCCTTTGTCAATGTCAAAATTGGTCAAAAAGTCAAAATTGTCAAATACATCTTGGTTTTACATGTGGTTATTTTGTTAATTTCATTGAATTCATTCATTGTGCAATTACATTTATCCAGGTTTTCCAGACTTTTTCAGCAATTTATATGTATATATTACGTTCATGATTCAAAGAAAGAAATCGTTATTTGTAAGGCACTTGTTAGCTTAAAGGAATAATCTGAGATATTAACAGTTACATGTATAGAAGTATTTCTTTGTAAGTGTAGGTTATATACAACCAATATGAAAATAAAAAAGCAACATCGTAAGAAGAAGTATCTTCATAAATTAAATCGCAAACGAATGCACAATAAACAACGAAGTACGGGGGAAGTTCAATGGTATGTTAAAAACATTAATTATTTCCTTAAATATAACAGTTTAGTTGTTTTCTAATATTACATAAAATTTACAGTAAAATACTTCAAGAGGCATGGGACAAGAAAAAATCTTCATATAGAAATCTCCGCGAGATGGGCCTCGCTAATGACCCTAATAAAGCTATCAAAATACCAAGTTTTAAACAACAGCAGTTGAAAAAGGCGAAACAAATTGTAAATAAAATAGAATCAGACAGTGAAGAAGAAGTTAGAATAACAACAAGAAAACCTAGGAAGGTTGAGGTTGCTGAGAAATTAGAAGCAATTGCAAAGGCACCAAGAGAGAGGAAGTTCATGTCAGTATTATTTCTAATATACTTGCCGCTAAACGGTAGTGTTCAGCACCATCGTGTTCCGGTCAGGTGGTAATGTACGGCCCTGTAATTTCCGGCACAGAGGCTTAACACCTTAGGCCTCAGGAGTGGTAACGCATCTGCATTTTGACCTCGGTCTTTGTGTGGGTCTATAGGCTGCAGTCATCACTTAACATTGTCAAGAGGCCTAAGGTGTTATGCCTCTGTGCTGGAAATGACAGGGCCGTACATTACCATCTGACCGGAACACAATTGTGCTGAACACTACCATTTAGCAGAAGTCGTGATAATTATAAATGACTTTATTATTATTTATTAAATTAGTAAGCAACATTTGGAGCCATTTTACTCTTCAAGGAATATGATGTTGGCGCCAACTAGGGAACAATAACTAAGTATTATAATACTTTATGGGTATTATATTGATATTTAATATCCACTAAGTATTATTATATGAATGAAGAACAATAATTGCTTAAAAGTGTTGCTTATTTTTTTTTTTAGGACTCCATAGTAAAAAAATCTTTGTTTTAGTTTATTAATATTTTTTGTATATTTGTGACTGAAAAAGTTTAATTTTATTTAAGGCTCCCAAAAGGGCAGGTAGAGTTTATCACATACTTACTGGACAAATATGGACATGATTATAAAGCAATGATGAAGGACAAAAAAAATTACTATCAAGAAACATGGAAACAATTGAGAGCAAAAATTAAAACATTCATGGGAATACCAAAACAATATGGCCAGTATCTGCAAGAAAGAGGATTGTTAGACAAAGAAGTGGATGAGAAAGAACTTCAGGAACAGGCTAAAGCCTTGGTTATGGATGATAGTGATTAGCATGGAGGTCCCCAGCAAATTATTTAAGGAGATCAGGTTCGTCAGCGAACAGAAATGGATGTATGGGCTCCTTTTGAAGGTTCAGTCATGGTTGCTAATATTGGGCTATATCTTTTTGGCTTTGTGGAGGGCAGCTCTCCCTTCAAATTTAGTATGGTTAATTTATTAAGATGTTCAGTTCATGTAGCTGTATTAAGCTTCAATATAATATATTTTCTGTTAAATTGAGGTTTACAGGATAAATTCCTATAAACCTAAATTTATACAATATGTACAATAAATTACACTAATTGAAAAACAAAGTAAAAATCATTTAATCCTCAATTCTCTCTACTTAAAATTTCCTTACATTCTCAAAATGTAGGTAAACTATTACATTTTAATATGTTTAGTAAATTGTTTACTGCATTATGTTATACCTACTGATAATTTGAACCAATAAAATGTCTGAAATGCTAAGGTTATTTCATTTTCACTTTTTATAAGTTTCAACAGCTTGGTGTAGCCAAACTCCATTGATTAAATAGTAGTATTGTTGAAGTAAATTTAATTATTGCTTTTGTATTGCACAATACTTTCAATATAAGGTCACTAAAATAAGTTCTTATTTCACTCATTGACTATTATTGTGTTTTACAATCACTTGGTATATCTTTGATAGGTTTAACTTTATTCAGTTCTTCATACCATTCCTTTTCCATATTAAGTAATTGTTGAGGCTTCTTATACTGGAACAAATTAAGTTCATATTTATATTTATAATATTAAAACATGCATACAACATACATGAAAAACTTACAGATATAATTAATGTGTGAAAACTATGAGTTGCCTGAATATTTGCTTGTTCTATTGGTAATCCTAGCCGCATCAGCTCTGGTACTTGCAGTTTTTTGTAATACTTCTTGTTAGTTGTGCTCACAATGATACACTTTTCATCATTGTCAGCTTTGATCGAGTATGTTTCAATAGGATATGGCAAATTCCTGATTCGCCATTCTAAGTTGATTCTAGTGTTCCGCCTTGTTACCATGGGCTGAAATTAATAAAATAATATATAAAAGATAACATTTTCACTTATCCAGAGATGAGAGAGATTATTTACTAATTTCAGACGTATCATAAGTGATACTTGTAATCTTATAAACATTTTGATGTTGACTTTGATGAGTTATTGTGTTAATGAGAAACTTATATACCCAGCAGTGGTAAAAATTGAAATATACACGCAATTAAACCTTAAACAATGGAAAGAAGTTTGTAAGTAATAACATTAGATAAATATATTAAAAAAATAACCTGATCTTTGCATTCCATGATATCAGCTGTCTCAATATTTGGAGTAGCACCAGGAATAGAATCCCCAATTTCCACATTCCATTTACCCTCGCCCCCGAGCTTCCCTTTCATCTTCCAAGCCCTACGTAATAAAACTTGAGTGTCCACATTGTATTCTTCTACCATCTCTTTGTCATCTTCGAATTTATAATGTACTTTCTTGATTTTATCATCTTTCAGGCATGATTTCTCTGCGCTCAATAGAGATTTATACCAAATCGTATACCGATGCATTATATTCTGTGTTCCCGCGTTCGTGAGGTACAGCTTTTTATTCTGTATTTTACTATCTTGTTCCCTGTGTTCAGCGTCGAAAGCTTCGATCAAACAAGATTTTCTTTTCATGACTAACGTGTTTCTATGGCAACCACCACATAATTCATTTCGATGTTTACATTTAATTTTAAAGTTTCGTGACTGTATCTTGACATAACCTTATTTAGACCAATCATAACCACAGAAACAGTTGTTGTTATTCCTTTTAACCTTTGTTTTTTACGTGAAACAACTCCTATTTTTTAGTTTTCTTCTTCTTCTATCGATAGATAGCGATTCCAATCCAAACTATGAATATTTCTGATAATTATATTTTCTTCTTTCTTTCTTTTTTTTGATTAAGGGCAACTAGTCAACTACCAACTTTAAGAGTAATTTGGCCAAGATAGATAGTGATCTGTCTGTGATTATATTTACAAAATTTTCGTGACTGCAGTGTGACAGGTGACAGTCGTGACAAATATTTTTTTTTTATATAGTTATCCCTTAGGTCTAGCCCTTTACAGCCAATCTTCAGTAATTTTTATCTTCATTTCTTATGATAATGAATATCCATATGGAAGATGACGATTATTAGATGCTTCCATATGGAATATGATGAGATGGCTCCAATAAAGTGATGGGGACTTTACTAGGAGATTTTAAGAAGATTTGGAGGCAACATGAAAAATCACTTTTTACTTCATAATATCACTTTCCTACACCCGTGAACGTTATCGAATGTTTTATGATAAATATCCCACCATTTTTATACATAAAAACGCGACCATAAACAAATTTCGAAAATGATATCACGCAGCGACACAGCTCTTTTCCGCGTTCCCGGCAAAACTCCTCGATTGTGATCAATCCACATGATAGTGAAGTGAACGGACGTCTTCTATTGAAATCAACTAAATTCTCAAAATCGAGTAAAATATTCGAATACACGCAAATGCTCGTCAGTCAGGGAAGCAAGCAATACTGTAATGCTAAAAATCGAATCTGAAAACTTACTTTGCAGGCGAATGCTCCATGTGAGGAAACACCTTTATGAATTTATGTTAAGGCTCCTTTTGTTTTCCAAAAGTGTGCCCAAGAAGCTTGAAGGTAAAAATGGAGACCATACAATCCATACCTATTTGAAGCAAACCTAAATATAGCTATCCCTCTCTCCGGGGCCAGGCCGTCTCTTTCTAAGTAGGGTGACCATAAAGTTACAATTTTCCTGGGACATGACTGTGATTTTTATTTAAGATGACAAAATGTTTTTATTTTTCTTCTCGTTTGGCAAAGAGACAGCTATAGACTATAACACCATTGATCAAGTAATATTATAATAACATACAACTGCTCATTTCATAAATCTCTAACATAATGAATGAATATATTTATGGAGGATGACGATCGCGATGATGAGATGGTTCCATATGGAAGTTGATGGGATGTCCAGTGAACTAATGGGGAGTAGGACCTTCTTATGAAGTCTCGGAGGAGCACGAAAAAACTTTCCTACACCCGTGCACGCTATCGATTGCTTTATGATAAAAATCCCACATATTTGACACATAAAACATAGCTACACATATTTTTTTTTTATATTACGAAGGTGACAAACACGCAGCACGGATGTTTAGTGACGACTGCAGCCTAAAGACACCTACACAAAAACCAGTGGTAAATGTGCAGATGCGTTGCTACCCCTAGGCTTAAGATGATCTGCCTCTGTGGTAGTTAAGGATTTCGAAGATCTCAGTTGATACGAACATCCTCATTATAACAGTCTGTTAAAACCTTCTTATTTCTGATTAGATGGCATTACTAGGGCCGGGTTCCAATAACTTACCAACATCCGTACTATTTCATAGCATAGGAAAAGAATGAAAATCTTGTCGATAATGAAGCATTTATCAATGAATCCCAAACTTTAAGACGAAATCTCTTGTGGTACACAAGACATTGAATGAAGTAAAAATTATGAATTTAAGAGTGTTTAACAAAGTTAATTATATATATATATATAATCTGTAGGAGACGGTCACTAGTACGGACCGATAACTGACAAAGCACGAGTTCCGGTAAAGGGCACCACCGTCGCCATGTTGCAATTAACTTCGTGCTACAACAGAGCCTAGCCGTTGGAGGCCGTTGGAGGTCGTTCAAGGCTCACTTACCATTTGATCGTTCTCGTGATAAGTTCTGCTCCAAGCTAGGAACTGTTTCTGTCGTTTCGGTCTGATATTGTTTTGTAGTTGCGTACAGTGACTTGTGAGTGTAATTAATTGTGTAATTCGTTGTTTCGTTGCTCGACTACCCACTTTATACGCCCACTTTGTCGGACGATGAAACTGATAATACGTCCGTATATAAGGTTGGGGAAAAAGTTTCTTCGCATTTTTTAAGACAATTCAAAACATTTTTTAATATAGTTTATTTAAATTTAACTAAAGTTTGTATGTACCATTTTGTTCGATAACCTTTTGCCATCTTGTAGGTAGGGACATGATCCCATTGCTATAAAAAATTTGGGACTTCTCATCAAAATACAACGACAAGTGGATTTGGCAGTCCTCTCGTGATGTTATCCTAACATTGCATAAAGAATGCTGAAGAGACCGAAACAGGTGTAAATCTGAAGGTGCAAGGTCAGGACTATACGGCGGATGCATTAACACCTCCCAGCCAAACTCTCTTAATTTTTGCTGAGTGGATATAGATGTGTGAGGTCTAGCGTTATCATGATGAAACACCACACCCCTTCTGTTGATCAATTCCGGCCGCTTTCTCTCAACTTCTTGCTTTAATCTCATCAGTTGTTCGCAGTAGAGTTCAGAATCGATAGTCCTGCCTGGTGGTAATAGCTCATAATGAATAATGCCCTTCCAATCCCACCACACACACAACATCACCTTATTGCGAGTTAACCCGGGTTTCGCCACAGTCTGTGAACTGCACTGCATTTACAAATCCCACCGAATAAGACACAATCCGTGAAAATTTGTACATAACCTCACAAAGTTCAATCGAAGATTGTTTTCGTTTTTCCGTGCACCACTCTGTTTTAAACAACACGAGAGCATAATCAGTCAACATAAAGCAAAACCTAGAATACCACAATAACTAGTTAAAAGATTTAGTTCACAAGAAAACAGCAAGAATATTCTGAGCACCTGTTTGTTTGACAACAGATGTACCACAAATCGGGCGCATACAATGGCGCCGACCGTCACGCGAAGGCATAAGTATGACGTCACATCAAATCATTTCCAAAATTGATACTCTGCATACATCTTGTGTCTCTTTTTACATAGGGAGCTACTGGTTAGTTAGAAAGAACCAAAACTGTTTTGGTCAAGACATGTGTCGATTTTACCCATTATTGTTTATCTACTGTTTCTATAGTAGAATGAGCCTTCTCCATGTGTATTAACTCTGTGCAAATGCCAAATTGGCCAATTTAACACGAAACAGGTTTTTGGCGGGAACCTTGAAAGAGGCGTATTATGCTCTTATTTTATTTCATTTTCTTGGTGTATTTTTAAGTTATATTGAATAAAGTTGGTGGCATTTTGTTTAATATAATATTACAGTGCCCGTGTATAGTGAAATAGAATAACAGAGCGAAAACACGACCTTTCAGGTTACCTCCAAAATTTCATTGTAAATGTTCTGGTAAAGTAGCCATCCGATCGCTTTACTCAAATAACTTGATCATAACTCACTTGACTGACATATTATACTTGATAACTTTTATACTTGATACTTACATTATACTTGATGACTATTATACTTACTTTTACGCTGCTTAAATAAATACGAAATATCGTTTTACCTGACACTGACAATATGCGTAATAGCGATGCCATAATAATAAAAAAAAAAACACGAAACAAAACAATTTTTAGGTTATAAAGCTTTTTTTGTGTGTTTATCCAAATGTGATTGTATAAATTTAATATGAGGTTTTAATATTTTAAATTTCTATTTTTCCCTCAGTTTTATACTATCTCAAAAATACTCAAAATGGCTCCGAGTATTCCTGACAGGTAGGTCTCGGAATACGTTTCCGAAGCAATAAAACAGTGCCTATATAATTGGGATAATTTTTTTTATATGAATTCTTATTTTTTTTATTCAACGTATTTCAGATGGATTCCGTATAAAGCCTGTGGCAAGATCATAGAGGGTACCAGAATTGTTTGCTTCAAAGTACCTTTGAAAAAGGTGAGTGGATCTAATAGTGGATGTAAAATACTATCAGGCTACCAGTGCGTTGTCAAAATTATTGTACATTGAATAGTAATATTAAACTGATAGGTAGGTTTGGTATACACTTCGTATAGAAATATTACAGATTCTTTATCCATATGTTTATGCGTACCAATGCATAAAATGTGCATACAAACCTGCCACGTAACCAGCTATGTAAACATTTTTATCATTTTTATATTTTTTGTACATATAATAGCCAAATACTCAAACATTACTTAATTTTTAAGAAACCCTCAAATGTAAGTCTCTGTTGTATCTCTGGAGTTTGCCCCTATTTTATAGAGACAAAAAATCTTAAAAGAGACTTAAAAATCTTAAGTCTTCTAATTTGTGATGTTTGTTGATGTTGTAATTTGAACTTTGAATCGGCTTATACAGTATTGTGCATACCATTGTAATTTATTGTTGGCAACTGTCTCAACTGACTTTTATAATAGCTTGTTGATTCTGAAAATAATCATTCATTTATTGATTAGGATCCCAAGCATAAGGGTAATCAGTGTCTAAATACAAAATTTTATATTAATTTTGACATTGGCTAAGAATTTATTTATATTCGGATTCTCAATATAAAAGGTTCTTTAACTTGATAAAACATAAGGTATTATGCCTCATAAGGGACTTGGCGTAAGGTATTTGGATGATCATTTAGGTTTTCACTCTATTTTTTTTATTTCACCCTTAGGGAGTCAGTATAATATGCATAATATCAGAAATTGTTACAGGATGCTTGACATATAATGTGCAACTGGTTCTATTAAGGGTTGAGTTTGACAGGAATTGAATGTTTTACATACATATAAAGTGAATAGGTAGTTGAATGGATTCACAAAAAGCATGTGAAACCTACAAAATCTTTACAAAGGCTTTTTAATTTTAAAAATCTGTGGATTGATTAAGAATCAATCAACGGCTTGTTCTTAAAAAAAAATATTTGAATGTTAATTTAATTTCGTATTTTCAATTTTCGTTATTTCTATGTGAGAAAGAGTTTTTTCAAGTGTCCGTGTGTCAGTCTGTATGTATTATCTATGAGTGTGTTTATTGCCTACACCAATTAAATAGCATGGGAATTAACAAACAGTTATTGTTCCGAGGTGAACTAGCAAACTGGGTACATGCGTTAGCGCCATCTATTGGCGAATAGAAAATAATTTGTAAACAGCTTTCAATTAGTACAGATATGTCAGCATAGATGGCGTTCAAAACGTATAAAGCAAACGTTTTTTACTCTTTTTTTTTTTTTTCTCTGTAATGAAAGTGGCAAACAAGCATGCAGTTCACATTGATGTTAAGTGATGACTGCAGCCTATAGTCACCCACACAAAGACCAGAGGTCAAAATGCAGATGCGTTACCACTCCTGAGGCCTAAGATGTTATGACTTTGTGCCGGGAATTACAGGGCCGTACATTACCACCTGACCGGAACTAGATAGTGGTGAACACTACCTTTTAGCGGCAAGTATATTAGGTAAAGTAAAAATTCTTGTTTAATTCTTTTTGCATTTATTGTTTTTACTTTAACCCTTGCAGATTCATGTAGAAGAAAAAGCGTCAATTCCAAGCGTCCCCAAAATAGTATGTTTGATATTTCAAAAATAGCATATTAGCGAATTTAGCATTTAGACATAAGGACCGCGTTCGGGGCTGACGGGTTAGAGCGCGTAAGGCATCTCACTGAGAGGCACTTTTTTGTTTATATATTTTTTTAAACTGAAAACTTTACTGGGACATATTAGCATCGAACACTACCAGTTGGCGGTAGAGCCAATATCAGTAGTATCAATACTCAAGTTCGGCTCGCTGATTACATTATGTGTATTAAAAAACTCAATCGGGTGTGACAGACACACAGACAGACAGGCGCACCAGTGATCTTAGAAAGTTTCCTTTTTTCCTTTTGAGGTACGGAACCCTAAAAACCAACCAGCTGGACATGTTGGCTTGTTAATATTAGATTTTGAAATCAAAGTTGATATCGCAACAAGCTCTGCAGAACAAATTAACACAAATCGGCGGGGAGGTGTTTGTCATCTAACTGTGGATCGGTCGAGTTAGGCATGATCATCGTGAAGATATCGATGCAAGTATAATAATATATTAAACATCAGACTATAAAGCGATGTTTTTAGAAGCGCTTAAGAACATCAATAATTGTTCAGGTGTTTCATGCAGATACCTATATCTGCGAAACAATTATCACTTGTAATACCTATTCTTCTTACTGCTAAGTAGATATTTAAATTAAGTTAGATATGCTTTTTTTTCATTAGGGTCGCGGGTTCGATCCCCGCACCGGGACAAATATTTGTATGGCCTACAGATATTTGTTTCGGGTCTGGGTGTTTGTCTATGTGTTGTATGTGTACAACGGCACCCATGACACAGGTTTATACCTACTGTGGGGCTGTGAGTGTAAGCGTATTTTATTTTTAATCTTTATATTTATTTATGTAAAATCCCACTAAGTAACTTTACGTGTTTTGCGGCAGTAATAAATGTTACTTACAATTATGTATTACTGGGGCTGCCCCGACGAAATACGTATCGCGACGGGAAATTATTTGCACCTTTTTAAAAATATTTTTTATACATACTTTCTCCTGACAATCAAACACAAAAGAAAGATTTATCCAATTTGGTGAAGTCGTTTGGGTGTTATGTGCCTACGAACATTTTAGTGATTCATTTTTATAATAAACTAGCTGTCCCGGCAAACTTGACAAAATGGAAGTGGCATACAAGCATGCAGTTCACATTGATGTTAAGTGATAACTGTAGCCTATAGACACTTACACAAAGACCAAGGTCAAAATGCAAATGTGTTACCACTCCTGAGGCCTAAGGTGTTATGCCTCTGTGCCGGAAATTACGGGTTAATTACAGGGCCGTACATTACCACCTGACCGGAACACGATAGTGATGAACACAACCATTTAGCGGCAAGTATATTAGATAATGCGGTGGTGGCTTCGCTCGCGAGCTCCGTCACTGGAGCTCTACCACCAGTAAAAAGTATTACCTCACAAAGAAATAATGTGTCAAAGGTTTGATATACGGACTATTTGTATGGGAAAATGAAATTGAGCTTTTTACTATTTCCCTTCAATTTCTTCATATTTTCTTTTAAACCTTCCCTGGACTTCCAAAAATCATTCAAAACCAAAATTAGCCAAATCGGTCCAGCCGTTCTCGAGTTTTAGCGAGACTAACGAACAGAAATTGATTTTTATATATATAGACTATCTATCGGGTCTGGGTGTTTGTCTATGTGTTGTATGTGTACAACGGCACCCACGACACAGGTTTATACCTACTGTGGGGCTGTGAGTGTTGTTTGGGTCACTGATCTACGTGTCTGTGTGTAGGTACAAATAGTTCAACTTAATAGGTCCGGTATTTTCGGAAAAATCGGCTATGACAGATGGACAGACAAGCATGAGTGGTCTTATAAATATATTAGTTCCGTGTTTTCTTTTTGAGATACGGGTCCCTAAAAATTGTATGGAACACAGTATAGCCGAGTGTTATTTAGCGGCGGATGTATTGGATAATACGATGGTGCCTATGCATTCTTCGGTACTTTGAATTCTTTTCAGTATAATTACTACATTGGCCAAAATCCTTACTAAAAATAACAAATGTAATTCTCCCCGTCAAACTGTCACTCACTCTGGCGCTAAACTACGGGAGCAGAATTTAATTTTCAAATTAAAGTCGAGTGCACGTATGTTCAATAGTTGGCGTTCACAATACGCATCATCCCCGCAATCCAGGTCGGATTGCGGCTCTGGGGTATGTCGGTCAGGTCCTGATCCGCAGATAGCGGACGTGCCAATGGTTCCGATACGTATTGGATTCTACTATAGTACTATGACGACGAGAAATGAGATCTGTACGAGATCTCATCCGATATCGGTGTTTGGGCGAATTCTCACAAGTTTATATTTCAAATTGGTTTGCCCTAAATAATATTGGTTAACAGCCAAGATCAAATCGATTTTGATGAGACATTTGAGACGAATAAATCGGACTAAACGCGCGTGAACAAGAATTACTTAAAACCTATTGGATTTCTGAAGACACCTACTAACAAATAAATACAAACAAATTATTGTATATTCTCTGACAACGGTTATGCAATTTATGTCGTTGTTGATTTATTGGGAGACAGCCAACCGATGTCTAGTGCGAATGATGCAATACCCTAATCGCAAGTCCATTGAAAAAAACATACAAATTTTAAGTTCCAATACCCCTGAAACCTCAAAAGTGTTCGTGCATTTGGATTTCGACCTCTAGTTTTTGTGTAGATGTCTATAGACTACGTACTTATTTACCATCCAAGTGAACTACATCCCTGCTTGAAGGCGGGGCCTTCAATTCATTAAAATCTTTTAAAAAATACCGGTTTCAAAAATTCACCACTAAAAAGTGTAATATTATGATTTTTGGGTTGAAATTTGTTATCTATTAACCGTCACATTTTTGTGCTGGGTTTTAGAAAAACAAAGTGTAAATGTCGATTACTAATTTACACGTAGGTACACGTCTATCCATACACTGTTGAGTGTGTTCTGTTAACATATTTCAGTATTATTTCCTCCTCACGGTTAAGGAGTGCTGTGGCTTCCAACATGAGCTGGAGATTATATTCAGATGCAAATACTGATAATAATAATAATTAAGAAAACACAACTAAAACCATCAACACAACAAACTTGGTGAAAATGAAACCAACTCCGAAGTGTACACTTTCAAACGACAAAACAAATTTCAAAATTTCAAAATCGTATAACAATTGACGGAGTAATCATTGAACATACATTAAAAAACGTACAGTCGGATATAGAACATGCTTATTTTTCGGAGTCAGTTAAAAAAAACCGTAGTCGTAGAGCCTTTGGTACATAAATGTATTTTTACCTACGAGTGACTTGAGTACACCTACTTCAAAGTTAACGTCGAATACCTGTAATAGGGGTAAATATCTTAGTAATGCGAATGTGCAAGCGGCTCGCCTTTTGATGTCACCCACAGCTTTAAATTGAGCATGTAAAAGCGTTTACAGACTGAGATTTTGTATTGTGCTCCCTCTTGATAAAGCTCTGGAGGTAGTTATGTTATTTGAAGTTCTCAGTAAATACCGCAAGATAAGGATAAAGCTTAATTGTTCATAAAGTTATGACCTTAATCCTTACATTTACGTTTTATTTGCTGTGTGCAGTGTCAAAATATTTGTCTTTGTTAAAGAAGCGGTCTCAACTTCGAAAGGACTAATCCCGTATTTGATAAAACAGCGGGTGCCTCGCTCTATGAATAGTTGACTCTTTATCTCTCCATCTTTTGATTTTTTTCCCAAAGAAATAACCCTTTATTTGGTATCCGTGGCGCTTTGATTCCGTTTCTTTATTCAACGGGATCTGTTCATAAATTTTGATGTTTTGTTTAGTTTGAGTTATAAAGGGATATTACCGTAATGGCAATCGGTAGGTGTAATTTGATATTGGCTTGATACAAGTGTTTCTTTATTACGATTCGGTATCAATGATAGTTTCTCAACGTGTCTTGATTCCTTTGTGTCTTCATTCTTTTTTTACATTTTTTACATTTCCAACAAAGCAATGAAATGTCCAGTTACAAGTTAGAAAAAACTTGGTGATAACAGCAATTTATTTTCTTTTAATACCATGATTGTTTTCTCTCTAGTCTTTTAATATCACTGGTGGTGGAGCTCCAGTAACGGAGCTCGCGGGCGTAGGTACCACCGCATTACCTAATACACTTGCTGCTAGTGGTAGTATTCAGCACTATCGTGTTCCGGTCAGGTGGTAATGTACGCCTCTGTAATTTCCGGCACAGAGGCATAACACCTAATGCCTCAGGAGTGGCAGCGCATTTGCATTTTGACCTCTGGTCATTGTGTGAAGAATAAGCAAGCAACCCACGTTGCAAGTGAATACTACAGTTTGTTTGACATTTTCATTAAAACTTTGAGTTTGCAATGTGAAAAGAGAAAAACCACTAATTTTATTCTGGTTTAATGGTAATGTGTACGCCCTTACGCCCTCGAGCTTTGCTTCTGGAACCACCACCACCAGTTGGTTGTGTAAACTATCATGTTAAAATAATTTCAATTTAAAAATTGGTACTGGTAACCATCTTACAAAATGTAAATTACCATAAACCTTTACCAAAATATAAAGAAGCCAGAATGTGGCTTGTTAAAAACATCACTAAAAATATGTTAAACAGATCCCACAAATACTTTCACACAATGACCCATAATCATATTTTACAATGCGTTTCGCTTTTCATCAGCGAGTGCGATCTCACATATACCAGCGCCAGACGAGACTTAACGCATTATGTCAATCAGCTAAATATTGCTTTGATGCACGATAATAACAATATTTTCTTTTCGCAATACCCTTTCACGATGTCACCTCTAGCGGTCCGACAATTGGTGCAACGACTTGATCGCATGTTTTCATCATATCGCATGCGTGCACACGCAGACCTTATAAAGTTATAAACCTTGGACATTTCTCACTGCACTCTTTATTTTTGTTCGGTATGCAGTATGCACCCTTTAAAAAAGATAAGTTAGTGACACACGTAGCTACTTTTTCACTATTTTTTATTTATTAGGATGGGGTGGTCGTTCGCTCACCATTGTTTTATGTGTATTCTGTTACACGATCACGCTTATGTTCTAAGAGCTTACCTACAACATAAATGCTCATAAATATGATTATATTTATATTGATTTCTCGAAATGTGTGAATTTATCTTAGATCTTCAATCGATCTATCCTAGTTAAAAAGTATCAATATCGACTCCTTTCGATTTAATTCTTGTGGATGTGTGGTCCGTGGAACGTGGTGACGAATAATTTTAAATTCTAAATTAACGTTCAAACTGAAATGTGAGGGTTTTTTTTAATGCGGTGATTTTAGATTAGGTGTTTTATAGTGAAATCAAACAAATCATCGGTAAGCTCTATTTATGGGTTGAAGCTCAATAAGTACAGATATCACAAAGGATATATTTTATCACATTGTTTATATGCTTGGTGTGCGTGAATGAATAAAGTAGCACGGGCTGTGGTTATTTTTATTTTTTAAATACCTACCTTGGAGACATCATTATTGCGCAGTTCAGTTACGTTATTGAATTTCACTAAATTGATGTAGACTTCTCGGAGTTCTTAACCTATGCCATGTTGTAAGTTATTGCAAGTTTCTATTTTTGTATTTTTACCGTGCTTGGTTTACTCTGTAGTCTTGTTTTATTATAAAACAATTAAATCAAAGTGTTTAGGTACTTACACCACGTTCCAATATCGGCATGGAAATCTGCATACTATATACTGTATACTATTATACTGTATACTATTATACTGTATACTATTATACTGTATACTATTATACTGTATAAACACTCCTGGTTTGGTGTTGCATTTCTCCAGCCATCACACCGAATAAAAAAGTCATAAAACGTCATGACAGGCTTGGGAACACTGTGTAGTAAGTAATGTCCGATATCGCCCGCTCGGTTTATTGGTTCGACTACGGCGAAAGCCCCAATACGTTGCACTTATCGTTTATCGACTTGTAATGATATAATGTTACATGCTCGTAAAAATCCAAACTAAAAACTAGTCTCACCTCGTCCACATTAGGGATGGGTCGAATTAGTTCTGTTCAGTGTGTTGAATATTCATTAGGGTGTAAAGGAACCCGTAATTAATAAAGAAACCGATCGAGCGTCAGTAACGACGGAGCCGTCTTCGTCTTGGCCTGCGCCGAGACTGTACTGCTTGCTTCGCTCCCCAAACCGTCTTTGTTAAATCACCCAAAAGCGTCAAAGAGATTAAGCATTATCATCATTGAAGGATACTATTAAGACCTTATTTATGGACACCGCACGAGTGACGAGATTGACGTAAATCATCATCTATGAAAAGATCTCGGACAATAGAACTTTCTAATTCAGTATAACACATTCCCTTTGTTAGAGTGTTCAGCTATATTGCACCGGTATTTCTACCACACAATTGTGAGGAGTCGTACGCAAAATTACACCTCAATTATACTCAGTCTTAAGAAAAAAAAATGTTTAACTCCTTTGTGTAGGGGCAAATGGAGAGTAATAATTTATCTGCCGTCTGGCTTCCACGTGACATTTAACGGGGGGTGGTAAGGCCTGTTTGTGGGTTTAGTAGTGAATTAGGTATAATTGTTATTATACATATTTCTTTATTCCCTTTACTTTTCGTTGTGTATCAACTACGTGCGCTGTAATTTTCCACCGCGGTGTTTTAAAATCGATCGACCAATGTTGTTTTATTCGTTTAAATCTTGAACATTTTGTATTTAATCATCGTTTTACTCTGTCCTCGACAATATCTTTATCTCGGTGCGTGGTAATTGGTAATTAGTATCGATGTGTTAAAATCGAGTTCGCAGCGGAATAGATTATCATCGTATTGATTGCGTCTTCGATACGGGTGGGTGGTGTTAACTAAACGTTCGTCCATTTAGCGAGCTGTTTGATCTTACGATAGCTTTTTGGGAACACTTTGTTTCTGATCCGTGCACTTTTGGTGTGATAATATGTAAACTAAATAACGAAGTCACTGAGACGGTGGACGATGAGCTATTGCGTCAAATGTCGTTGTTAGTGTAATGTTGTCATCGTTTCATTTTTGTTGGTTGCCTTATGGTATTTTTTTTTGCCATAGTATCATTAAAGGTGATGTCACCGCCGATTTCTGGATAATATGATAATCGTGATGGTTACGCCCCGTGTGATACGTCCACGTTCGTTATGAGCTCATTTTGTTTAGTGGGTTTAATTTTTTATGTGTTTTATTAACCGATGTTAAGTAGGTTGACTTAAAAAGCCCGTAGGATATTAATATATGATTATTGGGTTGGACAATTCATTAGTGTGGTATCGTTGCGCCGTCTGCGCGGCGGCTACACAGGAAATTGTGATAGGTAGGAGAGGACCCCGACCGTGACGGTAGTGCACTGGCTCCACTCCTGCTAATCAATGCCAGTTGATTGCCAATTTGCACGCTGATATACCGCCGGTCGCTGCATTTAATTGTCTTGTGTATGAGCTTGGTGTTTACGAAAGCTTGCTTCGAGGAATACTTGTTTGACTGTGTACCTACTGTACATATCCAAGTATACTTGTTTGAAAGTGTGCGTAGTAAATTGTTTTCATTGTAATATAACGTAGTGACTTGTTGTTTAGCTCTCGTGCCTCATTTAACCGAATTTACTGTGAATGTACGAACTTTCTGTCGTCATCCAATTACACTTATTAAAATTTATTGAGCATAACAAGTGAATTACGGAGTTGGATCTACGCGTTCCCCATTATTATTGACATGGTTTCATGTTTATTGATTTATTTCAATCTACAATTAGGTGGTTATTGATCAATTATATGTTTGAGGTCGAGAAAATAAAACTACGTGTTTGTTGTAGTATCAGCTCGCAATCGATTGGTTAATTTAATATGAAGTAGGCACCTACCACGGAAGCTTTACGCCCTTAACGTATAAAATATATACATAACGTATAAAATATATATACTTACATTGAGCCGATTTCCAATATTAGTATCGAGTGGCCAAAGAACACGATAATATCTGTATCTATTTTTATCAATTTTCGACATGGTTAAGTAATCTAAGCCAACGGCAACCCATAGATATAGAAATAAATAAATACGCTTACACTCACAGCCCCACAGTAGGTATAAACTTGTGTCGTGGGTGCCGTTGTATGTATACAACGGCACCCACACACACACATACACAAACACCCAGAAACGAAACAAATATCTGTAGGCCATACAAATATTTGTCCCGGTGCGGGGATCGAACCCGCGAGCCATCGAATCAAACGGTCATCTCACACCGCTGGACTAACCGGGTCGTCGATATAATATTAATAACGCAACCTTATTGATGAATAGGCATCCATTCCCTAAACGCCCATCGGTAGTTAAAGTTCTCATGACACGAAGGCCTCGGTGGCATCTAAATCAAAGATATCCTCTCTTAATACGTTATCGTTCACAATGCAAACGACAGGCCGTGGGTGGTGCCGGTTGTGTTCAATCAGCGGTTGCCGTTGGTCGCACGCGCAACAAATTATAGCACGAATTTATTATTGCTAGTCGACCAAGGGCCTTATTCTCGCACAAGCTCGATGGCAGCTGAATGCTGCCCTCTTGCTAAAATGGGCGCAATTTGATTGAAACAAGACGCGTCAATTTCGTTTTTTTATGCAATGATGATGGCAAACAATCATGGTTGATGTAGTTCACATGGACTGCGCTTGAATGCTTACTGTAGTGTATAGAAGTCTACACAAACACTAGACGTCAAAATACAGATGCGTTGTCACCCCTGAGGCATAAGTTGTTTTGCCTCTGTTAGATTGAAAACGGCATCACACATAACTATTTAACTGAAACACGATAGTGCTGAACTCGACCATTTTCCGACAGATTAGGTAATGCCTAGTGCCTTTGATCTACGACATCGAAACTACCACCAGTGGAGTTGCAATTCAACGGCTATGATATTATCAGAATAAGGCCGTACGTCTCTGGAGGCGCCCTATATTTCCCTCACAATTTGATACAATATATAAATAGACCACCGCGCTCCAATACCCGGTAGTTGTTTTTATGATCACTTATTCCTTGATTGTATGATGTAACTGCGCTTTTATTTTGTTTTCTTCACGTCACATTAATTGAAGCTTGATGGATGGGAGCAGTTTAGATTTATTAGCTGTTTAATATTACTTGGGCTGGTTTTTGACCCTAATTCATGTTGAGTTATAAAACTCATGTGTTTTGTATTTAAACAATACACATACGTACGGTGATTTCGACGTTTTTTATCAGACATGGATGTCATTATACATATATACGAAATCATCTACATTCATGTTTTTAGAGAGAATTTTCATATTAATTTAAAGTTATTTCATTTATCTTAATTTAAACTATGACTTGAATGCGAAAATTGAGAGATGTATCCGAATCTCAAATATTCAGAAAAAAAAATACTGTTTAATTATAAGCGACCATATTGAGCTTGATTTCTAAGTGCACACTTAGTTAAAGGAGAACGCAAGTGAGTAATTTTCGATTATATATGATCTGCGCATGATATCACTTTATCTTGCCTGCAAGCCACAATTGCCACGGGCTCGTCAGTGTTGATTGAAGTTATTGACTCCACAAGCGGCGCCCCGTCACCCTTCAGATATGATTTTACCCGTATCAATAACTTGGATCGAAAACGATGTGATAAATTTACGATTGTACGATAATCATCTGCTCGTTGAAGAATGCTGATTTGGCTTTTTGGTCCTTTGTGGCCGGATTTGAAATTTTATGAACCGAAATGTTTTTTATTCGGTTTAACTTGTACCTACCGAACAAGTTGTAAAATTTTGCCATAACTTTTGGTTTATTATATTGGTTATATCTGTTTTTCCTGTGTCTTCGGTCTCCCTCAGGAATTCAGATAGGTATTTAATTTTTATGCAGATGATGGAAAGGCTGCAGCTGCTGCAGTATTCGTTTACCATCACAGCGAAATGTACACTTATTTACAACTTTAATAAGGGCATGAAAAGAAAACAGTAATTCTAAATACAAGTGGATTTAATTAAATGTTCTACACATTCCTCTTCAAGTACAGCTCAAGTTTCAAGTATTAACATCCTTTCAATTATATCAAAGGCACGTGTTCTCAATTTACTAGAGCCTTACTTGTTTGTGGAGGCGCCCAATACAAGACCACACAGTAAGCAATCACCCCTCACCCCGCGCCTCGGTAATCACGCCATCATTACCTCTAATGACGTGTTAACCTTGCTTTATGGGAATGCCAAACATGACGTTCACATTTCGGTCATTTACATTTGTTTGTCCACTATCTTCGTCTTGTTTGCTTTCTTCTTCTAAAACAGAGGGCGGTGTTTCGGCCAGCCACCGGTGTGCTTGTGCTTTAAGTGCAACTTCGTATTGGGTTATGTTTGTCTTTGTATTTTTTTTGTCTTAGTATTGCGGTCACTTACGATATGTTACGCTTTTTGTTGGAATGCCCGAATATCATAAATTTCGTTTGCTTTTTCTTCGTTGCATTTGGCGGCATGTGTTAACGTTTGACTTTATCTATACTTATAATAAATCTGTAGAAGTGTAAATTCTGTACATTGAAAATATTGAAAAAATAAATATCAGGGGATGTTACTAGATCGATACCGAACACAAATATGTAAATAGAAAATTTTTTGTCTGTCTGTCTGTGTCTGTCTGTCTGTCTGTTTGTTCAAGCATCACATAAAAACTACCGGTCCGATTATAATGAAACTTGGTATGATTATACTTTAACCTTTGGCGCACAACACTGGGTACTTTTTATCCCGGAAAATGTCTGTTTGTCTGTGTGTTTGTGCACGCTAATATCAGAAACGGCTTATTCAATTTGCGGTTTTCACTTATATATTGTGGTAAGTTTCACTTAACATTTAGTGTTTGTTTCATGTGAATCGGTTCAGAAATAAAAAAGTTATGTTAATTGAAAGGATATCTTAGTTCTATCTTTTAGGGGGTTTCGTACCTAAAAGGTAAAAACGGACCCTACGGATTATTAATCCTCCGCTGCCTGTCTGTCTGTTCGTCTGTCCGTCTGTCTGTCACCAGGTTGTATCTCATAAATAGTGATAGCTAGAAAGCTAACATTTTCACAAATTATGTATTTCTGTTACCGCTATAAAGACAAAATTAATTACTAAAAATAACAAAATGAAAATGTTAGGAAGTCCAAGGAGGAATACAATAAAGGTGTTTTTTTTCGTATATTTTTTGCTCGAAAATAACGGTAGCAAGTAGACGCTTAAAATTTTCACAGAATTTTTAGATCTTATGTTGTATTGTACCATACATCTAGACATCTATACAAATAAATCAAATTGGAGTGTCTGTTATATTAAAATATAACAGACACTCCAATTTGTCTGTAATATTAAAATAACCGCTTTTTACTAAATGCATATGTATGTTTACTCTGTACATATACCAAAACAACATTTTTTACAATTTTTGTCAGTCTGTCTGTCTGTCTATCTGTTTGAGGCGGCTAATTTTGAGAACGGCCAGACCGATTTTGACGGGACTTTCACTGGCAGATAGCTGATGTGATATGGAGTAACTTAGACTACTTTTATCTCTATACATCCATACATACATACCTACATACAAATAAGTAGAATTGGAGTGTATCCGACTTTAACGGGACTTCCATGGGTAGGTAGCTGATTTAAAAAGGAGAAACTTAGGCTGCTTTTATCTCCATACATGCATACATACCTACATACAAATAAATAGAATTTGAGTGTCTCCGATTATGACGGGACTTTCACTGGCAGATAGCTGATGTGATAAGGAGTAACTTAGGCTACTTTAATCTCCATACAACCATACATACATGCATACATACCTACATACAAATACATGGAATTTGAGTGTCTCCGATTTTGACGGGACTTTCACTGGCAGATAGCTGATGTAATAAGGAGTAACTTAAGCTATTTTTATACTAGCTACGCCCACGCTTTCGTCCGGGTAGATACTGAACAATCATATTTTTTCTCACGTGGACGAAGTCGCGGGCACAGCTAGTGTTAAATAAAGCTACTATTTTTGTTTGATTTTATTTTGTTTGAATAGAAGGAAAATGTTACTGACTAAATGCTGCAGCGTATGGATAAAAAAGTTAAGAGTATATTTACAATTGTATCGTTATTATTTTTTGTTTTTGTAATGAAGGTGGCAAACAAGAAAGCAGTTCACATTGATGTTAACCAAAAACTAGAGGTCATGCAGATGCGTTGCCACCCCTGAGACCTTAGTTGTTGTCTCTGTGATAGTTATTACAGGCTATAACGTTATTTCTGTGACTTATATTTTCTACCTTCCTGATAGAATTTACAGAACCATTGCTATGACAGGCAGAGTGCCATCTAATTCTCTCCTAATACAATTAAGCAGCAGATTTGTAACTCTCCGCGCTCTCGGGCTCTTTCATTGCATCTCTACAATCGGTCAAATCTGTTGAACTACTAGCGATCATTGTCGTAGGCGCGTCAAGTTAAATTTACAAGTGCTTTTCGTGGGATGAATAAACATTTAAAGCACACTTCTTATCAAGTAGGCGCGAAAAATGGACTGCGAAAAGTTGTCTAGCTGTAATCGTCGTTTAGTGAAATCGTCGTAGGCGAAGAAAGTTTATAGTAGGTACTCATGCTGTAATCTCGACGCTTTGAATTCAACATTGTAATAAAGATTATATTATAAGTTTCCTTTTGTCTTGGCTATTCATGGATCATTATTTAATGTTTATCGCATTTAAATGTCTAACTTTAATATTTGGTTTGATGCTGTCCGGGTGGATGCAATTACGGATTTAATATGTTAATCAAATAAATATGTGGAATAATAGTAATATTAAAAACTATATTTTGTGTAGAAAGCAAACACGGGTTGGTTACAGAGAAAAGGAGAAGACTATTAGAAGAGAGAAAGTAATGTGAAAATATCTGATAATAACTGGCTGCTTGTGCCTAGGTATATTCATTATTGATTGGCTGTATTGATCTATACGAAAATAATAATATAATTAATAAGATTTTTTACTGGTGGTAGAGCTCCAGTGAAGGAGCTCACCACCGCTTTACCTAACTTACTTGTCGCTAAATGGTAGTGTTCAGCACTATCGTGTTCCGGCCAGGTGGTTATGTACCAGGTGTAATTTCCGGCACAGAGGCATAATACCTTAGGCCTCAGGAGTGGTAACGCATCTGCATTTTGACCTTCGTCTTCGTGTGGGTATCTATAGGCTGCAGTCATCACTTAACATCAATGTAAACTGCACGCTTGTTTACCACTTCCATTACATAAAAAAGAACCAAATATATCTTGAAGTGTTGTTTTGCATGATTAACCTATACTCTATCAATTACAGAATATGTTTGTGGTAGTTGGTGCATACAAAATATGACTGGTTAAGAACACCCACGATAACCTGAGCTTCCGGTGCGTGTTAATACGTCCCTGTTGATTTTGTGCTATTGACAACGACTCTCTGTAGTCCGTAGACTAAAAAATATTCCCTATTTCTTAAGAAATACACGCTTATGGACAGCAAACTAAGGTGCTCGTTCACAAGCCTTGCCTAATTCACACTACGTATTTAGCTGAACTTCGTGAACAACAAAGATGTAATGATGGTACTACGGTAATGCATTTTTTTTTCGTGTATTTAAAGACGGTCGCCGCAATGTAGACGTTAATTGAATTACCTGTGCAGACTTCCTCATTTATATTAAAAACTGGTTTATGTTTGGAATTGAGCAATTTCTCAAAGGTTTAGTGGCTCCGGGAATAATATGTATTAAGAAATTAATATCGAGCTGTCTGCATCGCACCTTGTACAGTTTGGTCACGTATGTGTAAAATAATGAGGGTTAAAAAAAACGGCCACTTGCGAGTCGGATTCGCGCACGAATGGTTCCGTACCATTATAAAGAATGGCAAAAAATATAACGTTCGTTGTATGGGAGAAGCTTTTAAATAGTTATTTATTTTTAATTGAATTTGTAACTAAGTATTCTGAATATTTCCGGTGTTACAGATATTAATATTGAGCAGAAAAATCGCGTTTACTGTATGAGAGCTCCCTTTAAATATATATATTTTTTAATTCTGTTTTAGTGTTTGTTGTTATAGCAGCAACAGAAATACATCAGGTGTAAAAATTTCAACTTTTGCTATCTCGCGGTTCATGAGATACAGCCTGGTGACAGATGGATAGATAGACAGACAGAAGGACGGACAGCGGAGTCTTAGTTATGGGTTCCATTTTTACCCTTTGCATACGGAACCCTAAAAATAATAATGTAAAGGTCGGAGTTGATAATAGGCAGCGCTCACGAAGGTGCCGACCCCAGGCGCCAACGGTGAGCGCAACCCGCTGAGTTTCTTGGGAAGTAGACAAATCGGTATCGCTTGCAAGGCCACTGCAAGAATGCGTTGCACGATACGTTATGCCTGATTTTTCAACAAAAATATATGTAATATTTGAAATGTTTGCGGTGGACATGTTTTTTGATTTTTTATGTAACTAAGATGGAAATCAAACATGCAGGGCACATGGATATTATGCATAGACCAACTCGGCCCACCGGTTGCGGCGGACCGGAGCGGACGGGAGTAGCCATAGCGTTTATTATCGATGCAAAACAGTCTGTCATTTATTGCGGGGGGAAATACGTGTAACACACAAAAATCGTCTGTTACTACGAAACTCACACCTCGTCTTTAACAAAATACATAAACAATTTCACGCACACATTTAAATATCTGGGCGACAGGCATAGGACCATTTGGTCTTGTACTTTGACAGAGGGGAACGCCTGCATATGGCTACTCCCCTCCGCTCCGCCGCGGCCGATGGCCCGTGTTGCTCTAAGATGTTATGTGACGACTCTAGCATATAGATATCTACACAAAAACCAGAGCACAAAATGCGGAGGTCGTTGCCACCTCTGAGGCCTAAGTTGTTGAGTTATTACTGAGTTATACGTTACCATCTAACCGGACTACCATAGTGGTGACTACCGCTCTAGATTAAGCACGTAGGGACGTGACTACCGGTGGGGTAGTACTCACTATTGGAGGAGAATTCTTCTGGTAGCGCTGTCAGTTAACCAAAATATGGCGGTCAATCCATTCTGATTGGGCGATAGAACATACTCGTACGTTGACGCGGGATGTCCAGCAATACCACTGCAATCGCCCACCCGTATGCCAAGTGTGGAGATTATGGCATATCCTTGTTATGGGAAGTTTTGTACAACAGTGGACGTCTTTTTGCTAAAATTATAAAGATGACATTAAGTTTAAACCTATGGTTTTATAATATTCTACTATGCCCCCGAGCACCAGAATTGGACCACCATTAATGTCTTTGGTTTGTCGAGGACACATTTTTGACACAATATTAACAAAAAAAAACACAATAAAAAAAAAACGCAAATTTATTTTATTGTTTCCCTCTTAGCATAGCCTCGTTATCCCAACAGAATAATCCAGAATCAGGGGCGTTTTTACTTAGTATTCGGTGTCACAGGAAACTACGGAGTTTGCCGAATGAATTCACACCCGCGGCTCCAGTCCCCTTCTCATTATAAATCAAACGCAGGTATGATTCCGCCTTGTGCAGTGGTGTATGCCGTGAACACTTGCTAGGGAGATTTGCACTGACGACGCCACGGCAGTTTGCGTCTGTTCTTAGGGAGAATATTTTATAGTGTATGAAACCATGAATGAAATTTGATTATTTTTTAACAATAAAACGGCAAGTGGGAATTGTACTCGCGTTCACAGGGTTTTGTACAGGTAGTGATAATAATTTCCTATAGTTTCTTATAGTTATCACAAATTCCAAATACCATCCATTACTATTTCCTATATGTTCTCTATTTTCTAGTTTTTTTTTAAATATTTTAAGTCCAGTGGTTTCGGAGATAAAGGGTTATAGAAGATAGTTCTTTACCAATAGATTACAGGAAAAATTATTCGGAGTCTATGGTATTTATGATACGAAGGGAAATTCATTAATTTACAGAACCCTGTGAAAGCGAAGTCGACATCATTTGGGCCGCTTTTTTGACTGCCTTTTCGAAGAGAAATTTTTGGCGATTGACAATGTTCTTAAAATTTTTGGAATGTCAATTTCTAAGTTGTCCTCAGCTTAACTAGGATAAAGTTAAATTTATAACGCGGATAGATTTTTCCGTGTCGTTGTATATTTTCTTGAAGCTAAATTCAGACGTGATGCTGGCAGTTATGCATCTTAGCGGCTGCCATTAAAAAAAAAACACTTGGTCAGGCTACATGTTTTGTATATTTTATACAAGTTTCACTAGTTATATATCCTGTTTAGATTTGAAGTGGGTCACATAGTCAACCGTAAATTATAGTATTTGAACAGAGTTGTAAATTAAGAGCTTATGAGATGTCAAAGTGACGTTTAGACGGTTTATTAGATTGTGCACAATGGGCTAAATACATTTTAAAGTAAACACTCGTATATTATGGCTGTGTTTATTACGTGTTTTATTGACATTATTATTTTCTGTACGGTCAATAAAATTTATGATCAAGTTTGATACATATTTATTATCTAAGAAATGTACTTTTATTAACATAGTAGATAAAACATAGGAAAGGTTTTTGATTTCCGTGTCCAAAGTTCTCACACTTAGCGCGAGATACACAGACCGTACTACGACTTTACTTTCAAGCAAAGTACGCTTCGAACTGTCAAATCCCATACTGTACTGACAGTTCTAAGCATACTTTGCTCAAAGTAAAGTCGTAGTGCGGTCTGTGAATCTCACGCTTAGTCTTTATGGGCCGCATGAAAAACGACAGACACGACAAAAGCCATTACAGCTCACATTGATGATAATGAATAGTGTAGCCATTACATATCTACGTAGATGCGTTGCCACCTTGCCACTCCTGAGGCTTAAGTTGTTATGCTTCTGTGCCGGAAATTACCTCCTGACCGGAATACGATAGCGCTAAATATATTCAGTTTCCGTCTCTACAATGCAATGGTGAGTGTTCACCTGAACTGTTTGATATGGTGCCGTCTCTTTTCCTACATCGCACTACCCGCCGAAGAGAAAAGTTACACACATACTGAACACGTGGCAGTGCTCAACGGTGCGGTTATCGTGCAAATTGGGGAACGTCCGTTTGAGATTGTCCATCAGCGCTACAATAGTTCTTCAAAACTGGTTTTAAAAAAATCCCCCAGGGCTGGCAGCGCGTTGGCACCTCGTGTTGCACATCCGAAAGCAATTACTTTCTATCAGATAGCTCGTCTATTTGTCTGTCAACTTTTTGACATAAAAAGGTGATTCCTATGCTCCCGAGCATCGTCACTAGATCTATCACCAGTCTTGACCGTCAGATAAATGACTGATATGACCTCTGAAGTTTTCACGCAAAACATCCAATGTTATATGCAATGTGTGATAAGTTGCGATGTCTTGTTGAAACCACATGTGCCAAACATCGTGCCTTCTCGCCGCGCCTTTGACATCGTGGCATTGAATGAAATGAATATAATAAGCTAGCTGGACATGTCGTTTATCCATTCTGATTTCACACAATAAAGCTCGAATAACGCGGCAATGCGTATCCCACTCAAAGTACTTTTTATGCAGATAGCAGACTCTAAATCATTCAATTCAATCCAGTAGTTCTTGATGTTAGCGTTCAATCGACTGACAAAATACATTTGTTTTTTAAAAATAACTGCATATTATTTACCATAATTGGGTACCACATAGACCTTTTAACTAGATGAAGGCGGAACTAAAACCCTTGTCACCTCAACCAATTCATGCAATAACAAACAGAAAAAAGAAATAGAAAAGATCTACTGTATACTCTACTCTACCAGTGTCCATATCTTCCAACACAGCAGAATATCGACAATGCCTAGGTACTAGATACATTACCTTTAATTGGTTCATTCGTATTTGCTGAGACCGTTTCCGGGCTGCCTTCTTTAGGTTGTCCCATTTCAATTTTAACTGATCCTTTTGTTTAGGGACACTCCCACATTTAGCGTTGAAAGCAGCCGTCAATGAGTGCCACGCATCTTCTTTCAGTTTATTCGTGGCGGCATTGGTCTCTTTGCTAGTTAAAATTTTAAAACTTGCTACCAAATCAATGAACATTGCCACCTCATCCTTTGTCATTGGTTTTTTACTTTTCTGTAAAAGAAAATTAACCTAATAATTACCAAAGTTCATAACACAAACATATGTGCATATAGGACAATTATTTTAATTATCAATTCAACAAATTAACAAGGTAGAATACTTACTGGTGTAAAATCCATAGCTAGTTTCAGTTATTAGGTACTAGGTAGTTTCAAGCGTAACAAAAATTCAAGAACTCGACTCTGTTTACAATGAATGACAACTGTAATGGCGGCAAATCTGTAGAGACGCGCGGCGCTTGACGGCGGCGTTTCGTTTCACCGAGATGTTTGTAGTATTGTAAGAATAACAACAAAATTGCAATAAAAATAGTAATTTAATCGATTATTGCAATGAAATACATTTAAAAAGGTCTTATATTATTTTTATTCTTCGTACATAGAAATAAATAAGTAAATACCGCATGTTGTATGAGTCACGTAGCATACAGTTTCTGTGAAAATGAAACGCAAAGAGGGCCACCAGTAAAGTTAGAACTGTTCACTGTCCGTCACTCGTAGGGGAGTTAAAAACATTGTGGAACACTCAGAACAACCCGTTGCTGGTTTGGTAGAAACGTGTTGTAGCTATTATACTATGACGATGCGTTCGTTATAGGAACCGGGCATTAACAAACTTCATTTTTATAATATTATGTAGTTATATAGCGGCCTGAATTATAGAATCGGCCTAGTACAGTAAATCGATTAGATATATTATCCATGAAATTGACCATAACGCACACATAACTCATTTCTGACGAGGGTTTTCTGGTGCAACCATTAGAGCCGAAGTAGTTGTCGCTTGTGATACACTAATTCTTTGCAGTGTATGTCACGGCTATCAACGCCGTTATCCAGTCCAAAAAGATTCTAAGCATAACTGCTCGCCTGTTCTCTGGGGTTACCCAGATTTTTACCTATTAGCTGTGTTTTATGGCGGGCCAGTCATGCAGTAGGTACATTCATTGGCCATATTACCAATGTGCCAAAAGTGCCAATGAATTCGAATATTGAAATTAAAAAACATCCAAATTTCAATAGAGAAGATGGATGGCGATTGATGATGGCATTATCAACATCATGGGATCTTAGCAAAATTAAATCCCAGCCGCAGCAGTCTGCAAGACCTCAAGATGCCATAAGTAGTTTTTGCGTTTATCCTAAACGCTACGCAAGGCGTTTACGAAATCGATGAAGGTAGCTTTTATTTCAATTCGAATATGTAAAAATCCCTTTGATACTTGTCATAAATCACTAAATTTATGTATAATTGAGGATGTAATTTTTATGATCAAAACATTCAAAATCAACTCAAACAAGAACAATACACACCGAAAAAATGTAGATCCTCCCGTAGTACCAAGTTGTTGGAATGTTAGTACAAATAAGAAGGAGATCATTACTAACGTATACACATTTTGACAAAGAGGCTGTGGACCTTCCCAAAGCGTCCCAATCCCTCGTGACGTCTGTCGACATTTGTTTGTACGCAGCTGCACCGACAACATATTTATTGTGCTCATTAACCTTCAAGAACGCTATTTAATTGTCGGCCGTTTTTTATTCACTTCACCTCTGACCCGTCCGCGACTTATTGCCCGGTCTCTCTTTGAAACTGAGATCTGGATGTTATTTATTAAGATGGTTCCTCACTGCGGGATATGTACTTTTTAAACAAATTATTGAGAGGTCACGTAATGTCCTGATTTATATTTTGTTGAGAAGCTCGAGTAATATTTTGCTGTTAGTCTTCCGCTCATCTATGGTTCGCATTTAGTGCTCAACACTTTATGCCCCTACAAAATGAATCTCGATTATCGCGATGGTGAAGTCTTCAACATCGCGCGATAATAGAGATTTAACGTCAGCGTAAGTGGCCGCTTTTACTTCAAGCCTTTTAGTCGAATTTTAACTCGCTAAATTATTTCATACAATTAATCAAATGTTGGAACGCTCTATCTACCTACCGAGTATCTGCCAGTCGATTGTTCACGAGAACGTAAAAATACGCGCAGTCATATAATGTCACATAATGTCAATAATAGGTTAAATTTCATATTTCATGCAAATTGTAGTCACCACGCTTGGCATGCGGATCGGCGTCACAGTGGCTTTACTTAAGTCTCCTGGGCATCCCGCGTTATTACATTTGCTACTGCCCTACTGGAAGTTTTTAACCGCCATTGTTCGATTCATTGGTTGCACTAGCGGAGGAATTCTCCTCCACTAATGGACGATGGGGTGCACGTTTCTACCCCATCGTTCGATTAGATAAATAAAATTGTAGTAGGCTCACTGATCCAAATTCTGGTAACGTGGACGTGACGCGCGAGATATCTCGATATTTATTGTACAACTTCACGTAGTGGGGTGCCGCCTTTATAGTGGGATGCGTGTCGTTCTAGCTTTGTGGCGCTTGTGCTCGTCTGTATGATTTATGCGGTTATAAGGACGTGATTACTGTCACGCCGGCGTTCTTTTGTGGACCAGGGCCTTTCAACTAGTCCCTGTCTTTAATTGTGACGTGTTCCGTGTGAAGAAAGTATAAGTGGTTGCTATATTTTTACTAGTTCTACTGATCTGCTTTGGAATTCATTGAAATGTTAAAATATACGATATTTATTTTAGGAAAGTATGACTATAAAATCTCAAGATTACCACGTGGAACATTTTCTTAAGATCTAACAAAGTATCTCCGTGTATTTCTTGTCAATAGAGTGTAGTAAAAGTTGTACCAGTAGTAATCATCGCAAATCAAATTCTAATTAAATCAGGCTTCATTGTTCAATTTTGTTAACGCGATCGCTTTGTCAAATCAAATTACGGATAGTTAGTTTAGTCTTTGAATGGTTGTTTTTTATTAGTCTTAGCCTGGGTTGCACCAAGATACAGACACACAAGAGAAGAACTGAGAAACACAGAGAGAAACTATTAAAGTTAGAGAAGGATATGAAATGTTACAATAACTTTAACTTTAACAAATATCTTGGTGCAACCCAGGCTTACTGTGAATATCTAGCAGTGATCTCACACTTTAATAATGAATTCATTTTAATAATATTAATCAACATTTTATTTGTAAAATAGTTATTGCCAACTACTGACGTAATAGATACCTACCCATCTGTGATGTGTAGTCAGGTAATGAAGTCCTTATAACATAGACCGGAATAATATGGGTCGTGGAGACGATATTATTAAACGATCTCGTATTTTTCACACAGTGTGAGATAGTACTCTCAGGGGTATAGTATAATACATAACATATGGGTTCCAAGAATTTTCTAATACTTTTATTGAATAATAAACATGTTACGCCACCTAAATCGTGTACACATAGTATGTGTTGAGTAAGTACCTGTATTTTGCTTACTTATTTCGTTAATACCTAAACTACATACAAATGTTAACATTATTCCGGAGAAGACTGACGAAAATTGTATCATTGTACCTACCTAAATATCTCAATGAGGTATAATTTGTTGTGTTGACAATGTTACTCTTCTAATGGCATAGTAGTAGTAGTAGTAGTCATAACACACGTTCGTATTTGGTACGGAGCGGACAGCGGATTCGAAACCGAATTCCGGACGGGTGTTACGACTATTACTTACTCCCAACGACCACACCACACAGCTTTTTACTCCTTACGCCATTAGTGTCATTAGAGCTTGACCTTCTTCCAAATTTGTTATCATTGGTTGGATATTGTCGAGTTTACACAAGATATTGTGAGTTGCCAAATAATTCTATTCTTGCAAATTTATATGCTTCATTCATATTATTCAGTCCATTTGTATATTGTTCAACGATTTTGAACCAACTGTGGGTAAATATATTGCTCAAGTCTTCAAACATGCAGTGATCAAATGTATAACTGTTCTGATGAAATCGGTACCAGTTTATACTATTGTTATAATCCACATTATAAAGGTCACTATTGTTCCGATCCTCTATCGCGTTACTTACTTGCGTTTTGACGTCTTCATACGGTCTATCGACAAGAGTAAATTGTGGTATCATGTCTGCGTCGTCGGTATGGAACCGTTTATTGATTGGTATCGTACTTTGTCCGGTGTTCACTTTGAATAAAATTCGAATTATAATTAATCACGGGTGCGCCGCGTGGGAGAGCGTCGTGCACCAACCGCCGATCTATCATATTTTGTGATAACGCCTCTAGGATGCATCTTGTACGCATCGACTCTTCGCCCGCCGACTTATTCCAAATGTAAAGTGCTAATTTGTAATGAATGTTGTTAAAGTGAGCTTGAATCAATTATCCTATTTAGTGTTAACAAGAATAATGAATTTCTGTTTTGAATCTTTTAGTTCGCACCAACGTGATTAATCAACAGTTGGTAACCGTTGTATTAGAACGCGAACAAATCGTGTAAGTATTTACCTTAGTTGTCTGTTTACTAGAGCTCGAGGGTGTAGGCTCCATCGGGATTCTCACTAGCCGAAAATGGTAAGAATTTTTTAAAGAAGGAAAATTTGGTAGGTATTTTTCACTGCTTATGTATTACAGTTTGCTGGTAATTGCTGGCAAATAGCCAAAATATCTTAAGCCACATTGGCTAGCAACTTACTATCGAGACTTTAGAGTTTTACATAAATTTAAAATAATCTACAGTATTCGCTATGTTTTACGCACATTATCAATGATACCTAATAAAAATAGCAAATTGCCTTCAAATCCTATATCTATATAATGATAGTACGACCGTTAAATATATACCCACCAATTTTATTCTGTATCATATTGCGGCATTTATATTTATGGAGACCATAGTGTGGTTGACAATAAAATGTTTTCATGAAGATTCCATTGCACTATGATTGAAAGTTCGTTTGCCATGTCGCTGCAAAATTTTATAAGCAGTGTAAATAGATTGGCGCGATGAAAACGAGGCACACCCAAGATAACAACGAAGGCTTCCGTCAATTTAATTTTCTGCATAGTTATTTTGGTCTCTGGTGACTGGTGAGATGAAACGGTTGCATGTTTCTGAGCTATTTATATTCAGTTTTGAATAATTGTGACTCTATTCTTGAAACTCTTCTAAGTTTTGAAAATACACGTGTTCTGCATCTAATGAGAGAACAAAAATTGCATAGTCATGAGAGATAGTGGAAATATATCTAATTTCTCATTCATGATATTGCGCCGATAATAGAGACTAGGTACTCTAAATGTCAATTGAATTTAATCAAAAGAGTTTATCGCGTTTATTGAAAATTTATCGCTATTACTGGTTGACGAGTTCCACTCGAGAGAGTAGACACCACCGCATTACCTAATCACTAATCTATCTGCCGCCAAATGGTAGTGTTCAGCACATTATCTAATGAAACTGGTAACCGTTAAATACACCAATTTTCCACTCCATGAAATCATGGCGTTTATACAGACGACTATTTGGATGACAATAAAATGTGATCATAAAGATTCTGATCGCACTCTTTGAAAGTGCCTCCGCAATATAACCGCTAAATTTTATTTCCAATAGCAGCGTAAATAGATAGGCGGGATGTAAACGAGAGACACCCCGGGGCAACGACGGAGGCTTGGAGGCTTCTGTCAATTGAATTTGTCTGCAAGCGCGCCGTGCATTAATAGCGCACTAAACTATGTTCAATACTATTATTGATATTTTCATAAAAGCACGTTTCCATTGTGTCCTGACTCTCAATGGATGTCGGGCTTAATACGATCTCGTTATGGTATTCGGGATTTTATGTTACGACAGTTGACTGTGTAGTTTTATTGCTGTATGATTATATTTGATTGTTTACTGTATTTTCTTAGATCGGTATTTATTGAACGTATAAACGTTTTAACCAATATCATAAAGTCTGTCACGGATTGGTTTACTCAGTTATTCGTTTTCACAACAACGTCAATATTTTGGCTCTTTTTAATGGCCGTCATTTTATTGCCTTCATAGTTGGCCAACATTTAATCCATACATGAAAGTGCAGACAGACAGAATACATAAAGAGCGAGCACAATAATTTCATATAGCGTCTGTAGTGTTTGTTTATAGCGAACACTGTCCCATTTCTCTTTCCCAGTCCGTTCCCACGTTCTCGCCGCTTAATCACGACGGCAGTGCGCGAACCTAATATTGCTGTAATGTGTTTATTAAGCGCCGTTCCCTTTAATTGCGCGCCATTTAACATACAATGTGCAGTGGTCCGTTTCGCGTGCTAGCCTAACATGGATGCGATCGCATCTTAATACCGATGCTCAATGCTTTTTACGCACGATATTCCCTTTAAATGCGTGCGAAATGGCGCTTGAATACCTTCACTATTATGTCGTATTCAAGTCAGTTACTGTCTTTTGAATGTATTTTCTTAGTCACGTAGAATATGAGCTGTTTTTCTCAATTTGTGCATCGGCTCATCCACACCATGATATCGCATATGTCACGTGAAAGATCGCTCGTTTCGTCACCGCCTGGCATGAATAACGCAGCTCATTATTGCTACGTATCTAAAGATCGCCTTTATTCATGAGTTGTGATTCACGTTAACGTTCCGCTCAGTTTTTAAACTCATTAAACGGGTATGACGTCTCAAAAACTCCAGCTGAATTATGACTGGAACTTTTATCCGATGAGGAGATTTATCAAAAAGCTGGAAGACATTACCGGACACCATAATTCCGTTGAATTCGGCAACGCTATTAGACGAGCGATGAAAAATAGCGGCGCTTAACTCTGTTTGCCCGGCCATTATGTCAACAAGAATATCTTAATCGCCGTACATAAGTTGTGGATCGAAAGTGTTTGATAAATACACGGGTGTCACCATTACCGAATGTGATCTACGTCTCTCATTAGCTCCCTCTAAATAAGATATCATCCGGTGATTAAGTGGCAACATGGCGTGATTATTTTATTACATTCCACCGTTAATATATAAGCTATCGATTAATGTTCCATTCTAAATACAATTTGTAAGCTACCTCAACATTATAAGAATGGCCGACGCTTGTCCTATTGGTCGGCTGCGTAATTAGTTTGTTTGAGTTCACCATTTTGTGAATGCTAACCAGAAGTTAAAGCGGGAGATATTTTATTATAATAGACTGAGATATTACTTTGGTTTATTAAGTCATTAACCGATACATTGCACTGCTCATGAAATTAATTGTTGAATCTGTATTTAAAAGTATGCAAAAATGCGGATCGTATGATGCCGCATATACCTACAAGCCTTTTCATGTTTCAAAAATAATAGTCTTTGCGAGATAAATTATTATGACACATATTTTGATTAATTCATGAAATAAAGGTACTTAATAATACTGTTATAAGATTTTTAAATGGCTCTTTTGGGGACACAAGAATTGATAGTTCAATTTTGTTGTTTTCGTTAGTGCGTCGTTAGTGACATTAACCGATGAGCCCGCGGCAATGCAAATTATGATATTCCGTGGGAACCCGCCTTTGATTTATGAATTTACAAATATAGTAGATCGAGACTCATACAAAAAGTGGAAAATAATGCAAAAGTTACTATTGTTTAGGTATACTCGAATCCTTTCTTACTGCGATCGATTTCTTTAAAACACTGATTTAAAAATAGAGCAATATCTTATAATTTTTTCCCAGCTATTCGAATTGATTAAATATACACGCTTATAAATAATCAATGATACACAATTTAAAACAATTATTTGTATTGGTCACGTATACATGTAGATATACATACATTTTCAGGCCATTCTTTCCAGGGTTGGCACAGAGCGGAGAGTGCCTAATATCTCAGTAACCATACCTTCTATATTCATCACTTTTTCATACATGACAGACTTTTTCTTCACCCCGATCTTCATTAATTCCTATTTAGCAAGGTAGTCGGTCAGTTAAGATTCTTCAGCCCTTGCAACGTGCCTGCAAGCTTGGTGGATCCGTGACATAATGCCTAAGGTTGGTCTTGTGATTAGATACTAGATTGCTCAGGGATCATGAGTGGCTATTAATATGCATTGTTTTACTACTAAATATCTAACCCTAAATGAGAAGTCGCCAGATGACGTAGATTTTTTAACTCATCTCTAAAAGTTTAGTTTTTTGAGGGTTTTGTTGATGCAATCACATTTATAATAAAATATATATTTTTTTTATCAAACAATGTTAATACAAACTATGCATTTCCTCTCCCAAGAAGAATTATAATGTGAAGTCCTTACTTAAGTAATCCACAGTTCTACACACCACATAATATATTATTATGGTCTGTTTTATTGTTAAAACTAATGTGTCTAGTTTTCAGACAGTGAACCCTTACGAAAATTCTTACGAATATATCTAATCAACAGAGTATTGTTTAGTTTCAAAATAAATATGCAATAATTTCATTACTTCATAATCTTAACCTGAACATTTGTTTTAGTACCTACTTATTCGATTTCTTGATTACTCTATGTTGTTGGTTAATGTCGTTTTTATTTGATCCTTTTTACGATGTTTACGTGTACCTAAAGAATTTTTCATCCATGATATCATACTCATGGTATTATATCCCGTTGACCTAAGACTTAGCGTTTCGATACGGATGTACTGTGTATTAATCCTGGTTTACGACTCGCGCAAGGTTAAATGTCTTGCAGATAATCAAATTAGATGCTCCTTGAATATTTTATTATCTTAATAATTTATTGACTCCACAATTTTATCGTGGTCACGTCGTAAAATCTACTCAAATTAATACCCGTTAATATAAACCTTAAACGTGATATTTTCTATAAATATTCATTATCGTTTTGTCAGCTAATTTTTTACTTAGCGTTGATTGACCATCGTCGTCACATAATTAATTAATTAACGAATACTTAATTAAGAAATACCTTTACTGTTGAATGCTCTTCGTTTATATTTCCATATTTGGGCATACATATATTGATGTTGGAAATTATTGCAGTAATTCTGTCCCCTGTCGCCTCGTAAATCATATTTTTTAGTAAAAGTTGCAGTATGAATTAATTGTTATTCGTATAGAACTAAATAAGGCTAATGAACTATTGCGCATTCTTCTATCGCTAAGTTATGTTCGTATACCACATTTGGTATACGGGAAAAGATTTCTCTAAAAAATATTCATGTCACATTAGCATACCCTTTTGTACATAACATTATGTATCATGTTTTACTTGCATTTAACACACCAGTTTAAGTTGTAATGTTATCTTTATTACCTGGTTCTTTCGCTCTGAATATAACATGGGGTCAAACAGCGTTATTAATCGTACCCGCGAAAGCTTTTGCTTCAGTTCTTATCTCTTAATTCAATTTACACGCGTACTTCGCTTGTTGATAGGTGAATTTATCGTCAATAACTCACAATTTATCTGTTCACAATCTCAATTTCTTCATTATATTTGTTCTCTCTGTGTTATTATTCCTAAGAAGGTTTGATAATTGCTTGTTTGACGTTAACTTCGACTAATCGTCCGTGTCATGGTGGCATGCTTGGGAACTGCTTCCTCTAGACCGTTATGGACATTGATATTTGTTTGTGTTGCATAGTTTAGCACTTTAACGTTAGCTTGTGTGCATTATTCAATAGTACATAATTTGTGTGATCCATAAACAGAACTACAGTTAATTATAAATAAAAAATTCGGTGATGTTGATATAGTAAAATCGTTATAGTAAAACTTTTGGCAGCATTAGTGCAACTTCCAATGTGGATTTGTTAATATTAAAAATGTTATCCTTTGTAATGTTAGAGCTAGGCAGATAATGTATACTTACAGCTTTAGCTTGTAATCGAACCTACGTCAGAAAGCACTGCTATTTAACAATCGATTAAGTAATGTGGACGCGCCTTTTCCTTGCAGCTTCCCTGCTGGTACTCTTAGGCAATAAAAAAGTAAAATTCACTCAAACTTAACAAAATTTAGATGAATTAATAATAAGCATCGGTTTTAAGTTACGTTCATAATTTTTATTGGCCAATAAGTTATCGCAAGTTGTAACTAATCAAATATGTGCAGTTTTAATGAGGTTTGTTGTCTGTTTAAAGTAAATCTCGCACTGGGGGGGCTGAGCATTTATCGAGAGGTGTGTCGCCACGCCCATCTCGCAATATCCGCGATCAACTGTCGACTGGCGACTGCACTACACATATTTTTTTTTAACATTCCGCTTAATACCCCCTCATATTTGCAACTTGTTGATAAATAATGTAATCGTTTTTGTCAATATACATTTTCAGCAGAATTTTTTCAAACTCCGCAAAAAACTGTTATCTTTTTTATGCCTGATTAGATATTTTATTTTAATTACTACTTATTATATTTTATATTTTTATATTTTTTATTTTATATTTTTATATAATATTATAAATGCGAAAGTAACTCTGTCTGTCTGTCTGTCTGTTACCTTTTCACGTCCAAACGACTGAACCGATTTTAATGAAATTAGGTACAGAGATAGAGTTGACTTTGAGAAAGAACATACTTTTTAAACGATATCCACGCGGGCGAAGCCGCGGGCAACAGCTAGTAAGTAATATATTCGATAAGAAATTACCACAATTATTATAGAATTTGACTTTGGCTTGGTGGCTTACTAGATTAGCCTCTCACTTTCTTCTAACTAACCGAACTGGGTTAGACCAATGCATCTCATAATAAAGCGTGAAAGAAGCTTTAATTCCTGCTTCGGCAAGTTTCTAAGATGACTATAAGCTGTATTAAACATACGTGAAGGAAAAAAAATGTATCCAACGACAATTGCGTTAACTGAAGTGTGTGAAATTTCGGTCTGTGGTAAAACTGTTTCACAAAACAACGTAGAAAAATCAAACGAAAATAGAAACGTCAAACTTAGATACATTTCATGTATTGTGGTCGAATTTCGACCACTGGGCGATGACTAGTTAGATATAATTACGAACACATCGCACGTCAAAATGTTGCCTTTTGCGAACTCAAGCCTTGCCTCTGACTCTAGTAGACCGTTATAAAAAACCGGTCAAGTGCATGTCGGGCCACGCGCAGTGTAGGGTTCCGTAGTTATAGAGTAAGAGATGTAATGAAAAAATAAATAAATATTTTCAATGGACTTGTTCGAAATTTTCGTGTACAATACATTTGGTCGACTATAACTCTCAAACTTGCAAGGCCAACTTTAGTGTAATAGTTTTCCTTTTAATTTCGTTATATGTAGCTACTATCGCCGTAACCTTTGAATTCCTAACAACAACCGTTTAGTCTGTAGGGGGAGGGGGGACACACTTGAGTCGAACGAAAACTTGCACTTTAAAGCTTAATAAGTCACGAACAGTTAACTAAATAGAAAAATGATGTTCGCACACCCATAATATTTTTAAAAGACCTATTCAAAGATACCACACTATATGAAAATCAAAACTAAAAGAAAATAGCCGCGCGTTACTAGTAGGTTACCCTAAACATTTTTTTTCACGTTTTTATTCTACCACTCTGTCGGCGTAATAAAGCTGTATACTTGTGTCAAATTTCAAGTCTCTAGTACATTAGTACTAGAGACTAATGTACTAGAGACGGTTTAGCACAAAAGCTATTAAGCTTTTGTGCTAAACCGCGGACGGACAGACAGACAGACAGACGGACATGGCGAAACTATAAGGGTTCCTTGTTTACTACGGAACCCTAAAAACAGTAATTCTTTAATCGACTAGAGAGCATAAGTGTTTATATTGCGGATGCGACTGTCAAGATTGACCACTTGTGTTGTGGGATTGCCAATTTGTTATTTTTTATATACTTACCTATGTGAAATCGTGAACATACTAAATGTGTGCGAAATTATATTAGCTGTAACTTAATTTTAATATTGGCATTATTGCGATGTGGTAAATTCAGTTGGGATGTCTGTACCGTACCAACTGAAGAGCTCTTCGGTTGATTAATACATTGAATATATTATGTGCAATGTGCGATTTATGTCGGAATTATAATTTACTGTCTCATAAAAACGCTACGAAAAACTTAACGTTCAAATATAAATCTAGATGTTATTTGAATTCATCGAAGAAAATGTATTCCAACAATTTAAGGAAACCTTCATCCCAAAATGAATATTATTATGCAGGTACATTCAAAAGATAGTACTTACAGGTTATAAAACTTGTGCAATCGACCACACACCAGACGTTCCCATGCGCGACGATACAAATTGTTAGAATGGTGCATGTTCGAAGTAAAATGTCTTCAATGTATGTCCACCGTATACAGCTTAAACATATTTAAGTTGGTACATAGGTCATTATTGTAACCGTGTTTCTTGCTATACGTTGTTTGGTCGGCCGCCGCATAGTCGCACTGACTCTTCTCGAATATACTTCTCACGAATTTCGCGGCGCCGCCGGTGCGTGGGAGGCCTATCAGACACCGCCATCGCCGAGCCGTACACTTGCACGCACCTGTATCATTGTATCACACTTATTACACAACAAATAAGGCACACAATCCACTAGGCCACACCAACACACTCTTCTTAAGACTCCGGGACGGCCCTTTGTTGCCTAGTGCGTCTAATTAGTCAGACTGTTTAGTGCTATACTCGCCACGGGCTTATATTAACTATGGGCCGCACAATGGGAAATGATGTGATTTGTTGAGGTATGCAACTCAACAGATTTGCTTGGATTGAGTTTTGTGATTAGCTTCCCTTTTTGTTCGTTTTTCGATGGCAAATCATGATAGACAATTTAATTTAATAAGGCCACAAGAGTGTATATAAAGACTGAGTACAAACATGCCTAATAGCTTGTATTGAAAATCTGATGTATATCTTTAATTCGTAACGGTAAACACATTTTATAACATATTGTGTTTGTAAAGGTCATCGATTGTTTTTTCATTATCATCTTTAGGCATTATGTGTTAAATGTGTGTATCAAATGTGTTTTTTTGTTCTTCATAAAAGAAATTATTTTAATTTAAAGTAATTTAGGGAATCAATAATCTACATAATGTTGACCACTCTTCTCTCAACTTTCATTTCAGTCACAGCTTTACGTTGATTATCAGTTTTTTCATCTTCAATTTAAAATGGTGACACGACTTGTGCATTTGTTGCAAGCAACCCATTATATGCGATTTTCCTTTAATAATTTTACTCTCCATCGGCGGTGTGGTCCAACTACATAAAAATGATCATGGAGATTTCAGGCGCCGGCAATACGCCTACAACAACGTATACGTTCGCGACGTGTCTCAGAGGTTGTATTTCAAAAGTCGTGGTAAGATGCATCTCTCTGGCTACATTCGTAATATGTTTACTTATGACATTAAATCTCCTTGTCTGATGCTTTCGACTACAGGTCTCATTGACAAAAGAAATATCAAAGTCAGTATTTTTTAAATTTATCGCACTCGGCCGCATTTTGGTCGCGATAATCTTATATTATGTGCCATATTTTCCCATAACACGTCATTTTGTTTTCTTGATACGCATTGTAATTGCAAGATAATTTCGAACGCTACTTTTGGAGGATAAAGTTGATGTTTCCAATATTGTTTTTTTTTTGGATAATGTAGATGGCTCTTCGTTTATACATGTTATATATACAAAATGGCAAGTTGTGACTGTACGGAACCTATTTTTTTCAATCTTTTGATAGACTCTACCTAAATGGTACATTGAATTTGAAAATATAGTTAACAAGGACTAAGCGCTTAAATAGGTGAAAAGCAAGTTCAATGCGCAAAAACAGCGTGATGGCTGAAACACTAAGTCTACTCGGTGAAGAAAGGTATTCGAGCTATCTCTGTCTCATTGTTTTTCATACAAGTTGACCTTGTTTCGATGGAACAGCTATACAAAAGTCACGGGAACTTGCGACATCTGTGTAACGAATGAGGAACGCGAATCATCATTCCAATTTTTCTGCCTTTCATCTGAGGCAAGTTATTATGAAATCCATATCGTATTGTCTGAATGGATTAAACAACAACACATGTCAAAATGTTTGAAATCCCAAGTCACAACACAAAACTCAGTCATGGGCCGTGTCAGATCCTGAATCAGAAATATGACCCGAATTATGGCGACTCGGTGGCGCCGGCTTTCTTCGTTGAATGAAGTTTTATATTTGCGTATTTCTCATATTGAAATTTAATGACTGAACTTTACAAGGATATGTCGTTACGTTGAACGTTTTGGGCGGCTACTGAGATACGTATCGATATGGGCAATCGAATATACGTCAACTTTGCGATGTAGATCGGCTTCAGTATCCTTTCGTTATTTAGCCTTCGAAATGAGCCTGATAATTTGGCTTGTTACGTGCCGTCTGTCGTACAGAACAAGCTGGTTACAGACGCCTGGCAACTGATATTGAGTTTGAACTAAACACATGGGGGGCTTTGAACGGCATTGGACGTCTTTCAGTTGAAGTGATGATGAATCGTCATCATCACCTGTCATCAGGGCGGGATCTTATATTGAACGGTGGCTTCAAGAAAATCACCACTAGATGGAGTGTAGGTACCTAGTGTTTACTTTAACAAGAGTAGAAATTATTTTAACGATAGATTTGTTAAATAGTCATTTTATGAGGATATAAATACCATTACAGACGTAGGGCCAATCTATGGTTTTATTAAATACCTGCCAGTTCAATTGTTAAATGACATTAAAGAATTAGTCAATAAGTAGAGGGAATTGTGAGAACAGAATGGGCAAATCGTGCTAACATGAAAATGTGCGGGGTACAGGTGCGGGGTGCGGTGTCTATGATGGCGCCAACATGTATTACATTTTTTTATAGATATTTGCTAGTAGGGAACTATGATAAACGTACAAATACCCAAGTAGCTTGTAATAAGTTGCCGATGTTGTAGTTCGTTACAAAATAAATTTCAATATTTTAAATATGGCTTCACGTTGCGCCCAATTAGCAATATCGGCTACTGATTTGTCATCGATCAGGTAATTTATCTTCAATACATTTATCGCTCAATCAACGTCGTCGCATGCGCCGATCCGCGCCGCCGCTGATTGGATTTCTTCATAATTACATCTTTTGACACGTACGTGCCAAGTTTCGTACTTCACAAGCCGCCAGGGCATGAGATCGTGGGAGCACCGTGTAATCAGCTTTCTTGGCAGTCTTGTTTTCATTCGACACCGACCTATATGGTAATAGAAGAGCGATTGTGGTGCTACCATAAATAACCTCACTATATACTCTTTTTTATCTGTGTTCGGAGAGTTTCTTGTTAGGTCAAATCCTCCCCTGTAATCCTCATTAACCGACTTCGAAACAAGGAGTAGGTCCTCAATTCGTCCGGATCTTTTTTTAAAGTTAATTCATATGTTATTTATGATTACTATTGTCAGAAATAGCACAGAATAGATAATAGTACACTAATAACAAAACAAACTGTGGACCAATCATACGGAACCATCTGTTACAGTGATACCTAGAACAATATGCCAGAAGTAGGTAGATTGGTTCCAATGTAAGACATCACAGTCGTAGACTATTTTATTCTGTAATTTCTTTTATTATATCATCAGCTCGTGGTTATGTTTCGATGAAATGGAAATGAGATCTCACATATATAATAATGGCAACCCATTATACGTCCCACTGCTGGGCACGAGCCTCTCCCCTTTTTTTTTGAGGGGAGTTAGAACCCCAGATTTAGAATATTTATTCGGAGGAAAGGGGCTTGATTAAACCATAAATCATATTGAAAGACACCACTTAACAAATAGTTGAAAAATAAAGAACCATTCTTTTGGATATGAGATTATATCATGATTGCAAGAAATATGCATAATGCCGTTAGATGATGTTTAGTTTGATGCGTGAACGAAAGAGACGATTGGCTAGTTTCGACTTCGTAGAGCGTTATCTCTGTTGCACACAGCCTACGTAAGCACAGACAGTCCGGTATTGGTCAAAACTTGATTAAAATGGTCGACAAACGTCAAATAGGTACGGTGCGAAAGAGATAACGCTCTACAGACCCGAAATAAGACGAACTCTCCTTCTTAGGCTCGATGTACAATATTTATTGTTGACCACTGTATGTAGGTATCTTCTTTTACATTCATCACTCTCTTCATACATGCACGCCGATTTCTAAGACTTTTGACCTCACCCTCATACAATACTCGACCTATTTGGTCAAGGTAGGTCAGTCTTGGTCTTCCTCAGCAACCATCCACATAGCATTGTATATCTGTTTAGACATTTGTATTTGTATGTTAAAGTTCACTTCTTGTAATTTTAAATATCAATGTCTTTTTGGTATTTTGCGGTTGAAACGCGTTGAAGGGTGGGTGTATTCACGTTGTTTCACGTACGTCGTCCAGTTGTCATGAGCATTATTTGGAGGTTATAAATCGTGGAGACCGACGGTGAAAATATTCTCATATTGCAAGCATTGGAAATAAATTTTAATTTTGTATAAATGTTTTAATGATATGTGCAAAGATCATGTATACTCTAGAAGTGACAACGCTTTAATGTTTTATTTTCCAGTAACATTAATACATTTCCAGTAACAACAATAACGTAGCGTTCAATTATTATTCTGTTTTGATACATATATTTCATAATACAGGAAACTGCAAACAAAAGAATATTACTAGTATTAGCGGTAGTTTTACGTCACATATTAAAAACGTACTTAATGTATGTTTGAATAAAGTGACAAAAACTATGCAACCAATACTTTGTAGTATCATTTCGTGTAGGCAGTATTTACTTTCTACGAAGCTATAACTGCGTTGCTTGTTTTCGTCCGTTGAAAGTTTATTACAAATAAAAAATATGTTTTATTTTATGTAATGGAAGTGGCAAACAAGCATGCAGTTTACATTGATGTTAAGTGATTACTGCAGCCTATAGACACTTACACGAAGACCAAGGTCAAAATGCAGATGCGTTACCATTCCTGAGACCTAAGGTGTTATGTCTGTGTGCCGAAAATAACAGGGCCGTACATTACCACCTGACCGGAACAGGATAGTGCTGAACACTACCATTTAGCAGCAAGCAAGTTTACTGGTGGTAGAGTTCCAGTGACGGAGCTCGCGGGCGTAGGCACCACCGCATTACCTAATATACTTGCCGCTAAATGGTAGTGTTCAGCACTATCGCGTTCCGGTCAAGTGGTAATGTACGGTCCTGTAATTTCAGGCACAGAGGCATAGCAACTAATGCCTCAGGAGTGGCAGCGCATATGTATTTTGGCCTCTGGTCATTGTGTGGGTGTCTATAGGCTGCAGTCATCACTTAACATCAATGTGAAATGCATGCTTGTTTGCCACTTTTATTACATAAAAAAAAAGTAAATTAGGTAATGCGGTGGTGCCTACGCCCACGAGCTCCGTCCCTGGAGCTCTACCACCAGTAGAAATGTTAATGTTATTTCATAATTCGTCATTAGGTAATTAATAAAAATATGTTATGTTGCCTCTGCGAGTTATAGACTGATTCTCTTTGTAGGGTTATGTCCTAGCACGAACATCGTCATACAGACGCGGTAAATGAATTCACCGCTAATAGAACCTTCAAGAATCTGCATTCTATTCTACCGGTTCAGCTGCATAGTTGACTTTCTTAATATTGCCCCGTCGCCTAACGTCGTCGATGTAATGCTTGGGCCACACATCCGACGGGACGTGATAAGAGCTACTTTGAAAATTGTAGACCATCTTTCAAGATTGCATTATAAGAGCTTTATACCGTTTACATTTTCGAAATGACACTGATCACAGGTGCGCAGAATATGAACTTTCCCCGTTTACGCGGAAATAGAAACAAACATGCGTTCGGAAGGTAAGGTAAACACTATGACAACAGACGATGGACTAAACACCAGAGAAGAGACAGATAAATTTACTTGGAGGATTAAAGAAATGGCATGTGAATAATTTCTCCCCGTGCGCCCTGCACGAGTATAGCCCGTACACAGCGACAACGTTAAAGCTCAACACGTTTCATACTGCTGCGCCGCTTTTAGTTATATTTTTACTGGAATTATGTAGGTAGCTCGTCTCGAGGCGGCACTTAGTCTACTTCACCTTCTGCGGTAGTGGTCACTATTTAAAACCGTCTAGCACTTAAACATTGTGCTGGCTATAAAAATTAGTATCTATGTTTTAGTATGGTAGTAATAGCATCGTTGCGTTAACGTCCCATCCCAGTCGATGTGTGGCGCAAGCATAAACCAAGTGTAATTATTACTGCACTAAAACCACGCCTTTTTAACAAGCGTGTTTGCGTAGACCATCCCATGTGACATGTTGATATTGGCCTGACTTGAAAATTGTAGACCTACCGCTAATTTCTTATTTTGATAGCGTTTTAAGTTGTCCCGGCATACCTAGGTTCAAGTTAACGTGTAATGGATAGGTTATATACATTAATTTCTATCTCGCAGATGAAGTTTAATCATGGATTTAGCGCATCTTGAATCCGTTTAAGAGCTAAATAACCTGTAATGACTACAATTTTTTTTTGTAACAATATTACATATTTATACTTAAGTAAGTATATAGGTAGCGAAAGCTTGACACTGTCAACCTCTGTTGAATAGTGTAGATTCTTATTGTAGTTGTAATTATAAACTCAAATCTACAGTTATAACCTAGTTTAATAAATAAAATCATTCTGCTAAGACTCGTCGATAAATATAGCTCATACATTTCACCAATAAGCCGAGCTATAAGACTTATAAAGTGAAATGTAAAATACGCTCCCAAATAACACAGATTGAAACGCCTGCTCGGATATAAAACGAAAACAATTAACTCTTAATTTCGCAACACCCGAAAAGCGATACCGTGTAGGGTGGGCATTAAGTGCTGTTATCTTGAGATATTTTTACGATTTCGACTTCAGTATGCGGTAACTGTTGTCATGAATGCTACAGGTAAACTTTTGTTAATGTCGTAAATTAAAGGATTCACAATTTCGTGGGGATATTCCGATTTTTAAGAAAATCTGTAAATATCCACCATTAGTGTATTCTATATCAAATGTGTTGTAAAGTATTTTTGGTTTTCTCCCTTTAATTATACTTAAAGCTCGTAAATTCTTCAACTAATTCATGGCCAGATTTCAAATATAAAATAACGTTCATTAAGCCCATTAAATTGAAACGGTGTGGTATGGAAGTGTCCCGTAATAATGGTAAAGTGTTGGTTCACTCAAAAAGGGGTATCGTCGCTGCCCATCACACCACCCAACTCGTTTTGGAGCCGAATTTCGGCGGTGGTCGCAATTAGGCGCGATAAATGCCCCCGACATACGATCTACCGGCTTTTCATTCGATTTATCGATCGAAACGAATACGGAATCCGATTTTAACGGCTCATTCCTTTTAGTTGTTTATGTAATACTTCAAGCGATGTTTCCATAGTAATGTTATGCAGGAGCTTGATATCGTTGAACTTATCAATCGATTTTATTTGGATGTTCGCAAGTATCCATGATCCACACAGACTAATCAGACTTCTTTTTGGTTCCATAGTCGATGATGATCCATTTGTAATATTTATATTCGTCTTTCCTAGTTGTATTTTATTGCTGTGGTCCAGACGAAATAAAACTTTTTTATGTTATTGATGCCCGTATGCCATACAAATTAACAATTGATTCTGGATCGGTAAAATATGACTAAAGGCTTGTGTTATGTTGACAAAGCCCGCATACACGAAATACTGGCCACATATCAATTATTTTGACACCATGGATTACGGACATCATTACACAATTACTACGTGTTAAGTTTTATGTCTCAATTTCAATAGCCCGTCGGGACTGGGGGATTATTTTCGGTGAGACCATTATTATAAAAAAAAAGTGTGACGACTGGACGACTTACAAATTAAATATAATGAATTGTGATACTCAATGATGAATTCATTGTTAATCCAATATGAGGGGTAAGATTATGCGGTAAGAGTAAAATATATTATGGATATTGCATATGGACTTACCTGACATGCAAACTTATAGTTTAATTTTTCTCAGTCTCTGAGACCCCCGAGAGAGACTACATTTTTTATGTCAGGTACATTATCTTATTAATATGTTATTATTTTGTTACCGTACATATCGATATAAACAACCGTCTCTCAGATGTTAAAATTAAACTAACTCCACCTTTTTCTAGTCTACATCAACACTTTCATCGCTGTCGAATATGAACGATTAACGACCCCTGAAACAATACCAAAAGTTATCTCATTACAAGGCGACAAAACGTTAATATCAATGGAAGACAATAGGAACAATAGTTGCCCTCTGTCAATTATGCCATCATTACCATTAGAATAAACGACGCAACGGATCAGATGATGGTCGAAAAATAATACGATGACAATGCAATGCGGTCTGCACCGAATAACTGATACTTAATACCCAAAACTGAATCTTACATGCGTAGATATAACATTATTATTGCTTTATTGAATACAACAACGATGTTACGTTTTCCTTGTAATTGAAAATTCTCTGCTATAAATCATTTATAGACTGCTATGCTGTTTTGAATTTTAACGTCTCTGATAAGCTCAATTTATTAAAATCTTACACATAATTATTTATCGTTTTTAAAAGCCTTGTAATTATGAAACATTACCAAAATCACTAGTAGGGTAATATAATTTCACTTTTAAAACAATTTTCACACCATAATACAGGAATGGTGTTAATAAAATGTTCTCACACCATGGATTTGGGAGAAACTATCTGTACGGTACAACTTGGTATTTTCGACAAAGATAAAGCGGTAACAAGTCCTTTAAACGTATAAAACCATAAATTGTATTTGCTTTCGAATAGATTTGTTTCCTAGACATCGTCCGATTGAAATTTAATACTCTGATTTGTCGTTGATTCTCTAGGACGTGTCGATTTGACGATATTTGTGATATGTCATGATTTTAAAATCTTTACTTATATTGTAAAGATGGAAACATTTCTGTTTTTGTATGTATGTTTGTAACGTTTTTACACAAAAACTACTGCACCGATTTCAAAATCGAAATTATTTCACCATAAGGAAGCTGTATCTTCACTGAGTGATATAGGCTATTTTACATTCATTGCATCCGTGCGAAGCTGGGGCGAGCTGCTAGTATCTAAAAAGGTTAAGACCCAATTATAAAAAAATAAAAGAAGAACATCTTGCAACGGATACTGATATAATATTTATTATGAAAATTAATAAAATCAGGAAATATAATTGGTATATTTGAGTTTGAAGTACCATTGTCAGATCCACAAAACCACCACCACAAAACGCAATCTTGCGATAAAATCGATTTCTGCGCCTTCCATTAGGGGATGTCATGCGATTTTTGTTCTATTAAAGCAAAGAAGGCTTATTATATGAATTTTGAAACATTTAATTTTCAGTAATCACCACTTGTCAACAATGTCTCTTGAAACTGTTTGAATTAATTTAATTTGGGGTCAAATCGAATGTTGCAGTGAGTTGCAGTCACCTACATCTACATGGCAATGAATTCAAAGTATTTGAAAGTAATTAATTCATCTCTGTAAGGTCATAATTATCTCTGCAGGTGGACTCTTCTCTTTATGTTTGCAAATACATAAGTGGTGTCATAAAAATGACAGAGTTACTTTTATTACAACGCACGACACATGTTGTCGCGTCTTATGTTTTTGTCAACGAGCCATCGGCTATTTATTATATTGCATTGTTGATTATTTTATTAATGTTCACGCGATTTTGTTCACTTTCGTCATGGAGTGCTGATAGATAGCGACTAAACTCTGCTTGTAACATTATAATATCTTTCACACTCAATTTTGTAATATTGTGTTTGCATTTCGTAAGATTTTCGTCTTTATTGGTTTTAATCATCTTTTATTTTGTGTGTTTAGGTACAAAACGAGCATGGATAACTACATAGAATATGAATTTGAAAAAAAGCTTTCTACTTGTGGTAGAGTTCGAGTGTCGAAACTTAAAGGCATCACCGTATTACCTAATCTATCTAGTAGTAGTAGTGTTAAGAACTATCGTGCTCCGGTTAGAACTACAAGAAATTGCCATTAATAACTATACAAATTGATTTGCGATGTCAATAGGCCACATGGCAAATATTCATGAAATGGCAAATAAAAAGTAATCAAATGGTCTATAGGCAAATATTCATTTACCATAAGAACTGCATGGTTTTTTGTTTTTTCCATCTGTACTTTAAAAAGACGCCAGCGGTTAGTTGTTTATTGTTCTTTATGGAATTATTGCAGTGAATTACCATGAAGCACGACAATTTCATCAACTCAAAACTATTTTTAAGGAGGAACTATTGATGAAGAGTAGATACTCGATTACAGCTAATTTAGGCACCAGTATCCCAGAATTTACTTTAATAACTTACTAATAATAACTTACAACTTTTTGATGTTAATATATTATCACAGTCTAAAGAAAACGAACGTGTTAAATAATATGTTAAATTGTGTAGGTATTAAGATTATTGTGGTAATAAATAAATCAATTTAAAAAATATATTAATCACACATGTTTGTAAAAAAATATTTGTAATACCACTTCTTAAATTCAATTTAAGAAATCAAATGTTTCTAGACTTTTTACCGATATATAGAATAAGAATAAGAATTTATTTATTTTCTCCACAATGTTTTCTTATGGTAAATACATCATATGAAACTTATTTTATTTTTAAAATTATACTGAATTATTTTTTTTCAACATTTTTCTCAGGGTATTGTGGAGACAGGAGCGCTCAAACTAGGTAAACCCTGTGCTATGAGTCTCCTGGTCTCCGCCTCAGGATTTTGTCCACTTAATTACTAGTACAATTTAAGTAATAGCTCATGAGAGCAATAAAGAGAACTAAGTACTATAAGGGAACACTTTGCCAGTCCAAAAACAAATTTGCATAGTACTTATTATCCCTACATTAGGTATCCATGATGGTTAAACGGCAAGTTCCCTCATAGTACCTATATACAAACAGAAAACATGTGAGATTATCTCAAAGTATGAGAATATATGTATTTGTGTCTGTGTGTGTGTGTGTGTGTGTGTGTGTGTGTGTGTGTGTGTGTGTGTGGTGTGTGTATGTGTGTGTGTGTCAAAGTATGTGTGTATGTGTGTGTCAATTATGGCACATGGAACTCTTAAAGCCTGGCCCTACGATATATATTATCTTGGGATCGGTATAAGCCCCAGTCTTTCGGTTCGATATTGTAAAGTGTGCAAACAATAGAAACACCTGGCCCTACGATACGTACGAGCATATCTTGGGATCAGACTTAGCCCCAGGCTTCTAGTTAATGTATATTAATAATCCCATACTTATATCAATGGATAGGGTACCAATTCTGAAAGCTTGTGACACAAGCATAAGCTTAGGAAAGCCCATGTGTTGCCCAAATATGGGACAACAGACACCAGTAAATGCGATGTGGCAGTGTCACCTCAAACTATGTAGTTCATATGTGTATCTGTAGTAACTGATATTGAATATGTATTTATTCCATGCTTTGAAATTGTTCCCAACACAAATCTATATTAACATATAAATTAACCGATTAATTTATCGGAACAACTTACACATTTACAGTATTTTATCTTGATAGTCAGATTATGTTGTAATTCATTAATGATTGCGATTCGATACCACACCGATAGTGAGACGTTCGCAATGCCCACCGCTACTTTCTCGTGTCACCATAATTAATTTATTATTTAACAAAAATATTAATGAAACTCTTGATTAAGTGGCGCTGCACAATATTTATTCTCGTTTCCAAGTATACACCCGTTTATTTATCAAAATTTGCCGATGATAATTTATTAAGGCCACCGGCGAATCCAAATTGAAAATTAACCCCTTTTAGACACACCTCCTGAAACTCCGTTGTTTTTTCAATAATCTTTTTCCCATCTTGTCAACACCGCTGGTAAATTATGACCACTCTAACAACCTATTATTAAGGTGCCTGACATTTTATTTTCGGCGATTTTGGGTAAAAGTTAAAATATTTAACCAAAAACATTTTTGCCTGCGGTGCAACGTCGATGGGTTTCGAGATTTATGTCGTTTATTTTATGGGAATTATGGTTATTTAAAATTCTAACGTATTCCCCATCGGGTGTGTTTAAACAAATTGAAAACGAATTCTCAGAAGCGACGTTCGATTTAAATGTTAGCTATTATAGATTTTAAAAACGTCATTTATGGTATTATCAAGCGGCTAATGTAAAATATCACTATTTTGGTTATCCCGTCCAAAACTCGATCTCGTCAGGTGGCCGTCGGCGGACCAGGGGTCATCGACTCCGGTGAGGTAGGGCCAGCCGATGATTGATCAGTTCCCTTATCAGTGCACTGTCGCCTACGTGCGGCATTTTCAAAGAACCATTGTCTATGACCATACCATATGTTAATGGTACCAAAATTCTCAAATTACCAGAATTAATTTGTTTACACATTAGTGTATTTTATTTATTTAAAATTTTTCATTTATCTTGTTTCAGATTGTCCAGTTAGGCAAGATTGGTGTTAAAGAAATGTAAGTATTAAACTTAACAATATTTTTGTTACGTTTTGTAAGACCATTCAAATGTGTTTTGTTCGTTCAAATACATCACACTTGTTTTGTATTAAGTACTTGATTAAATTCATTCGAATAGCAGTATAGATATGAAGTGGGAAGAACAAATAGCCAAAATAATGGACGAATGACAACTGTAGATTTTCTATACGAATACTTAGTGTTTTTAAAACTGCGTAGGTATATTATAAGAAATGCTGCTAGATCTCCTTAATTAAAGAAGCATTTTAAAGAAGAACTGCTACCGTGATCAAGCGTAGATACTTCATCACTAAGCATATGTTATTATTTTCAGATGGGACATAAGCACGCTCCTAAGTGCCATACCAAATTTACGTGCAGTTATAGACTTGACAAACACAAACCGGTACTACAATCCGGAGGTCCGTAAGTGTTCATATTCTGTTAATTTTACTATTCGGCGATTGGAGTTAAATCATGTTTTGTGGACATTCAACTTTGCCATTCGTTTGCTTATTGCTTTTTGTATACCGAGAGAAATCTCGTAAGCTTATAATGTTAGAAGTGTACAGTTTAAATGGATGTTTACGTCTGTTTGTTTGCGGCGGTGTATTGTCGTTTCTTTACGTTGTTAAACGCTTTTATTGGGTCGTCCATCGTTCGCCGGGTCTTAGCAATTACTCATCGACCAATACGGGTGAAGCTCAATAAAAATACATTCGGACATGTTGCTGGTTATTTAAAACTGAGATACGGTATTCGCAATCGTAAAAGCATCGCCACACAGTAGACGGAACACTAAGCACGCCGCTATCCTGCTGCCCCGTTTTTCATACCTTTATACTACAGTTTATCTTTTCTATAATTCTGTAGATCCAATAACTTGTAAGTTAAAATACGAATGTCATTAACATAGCCGATCAAGATGGCCAGGTTAACGGTTCTATAAATTTATCGGACATTTCATCTTTTAACAATCTCCATATTATGGAGGATGGCTGTGAGGAAAACCCTCTCGTGGTTTGCACAAGTGTTTTACAATAAGTCCATTTGACGCTCAGGTTAAGCACTTTGGTAGCTATGTGGTAAAACGGCGACCATCCTGAGGTCACAGGTTCGATTCATGCCTGAAGTAAAATTTTTCTTTCCTTCGTCCAATTTCTAAATTCACTAGCATACTTTATTGCGAAAAATATTACAACTAGTCCCTTATTTAAGAAGGTTCTTCTTATTTATATCTTAAATTTGGAATTGGTTTGACAGTGTCGTGTCGGTTTCATGTTATCGAAAAGGTAGTCCTTTAATAAAAAATAATGTTATTTAAACGAAATAAGCCATATTTTACTATAATTATATTGAATCTATAGCTAACGAAAATCTATATAGAAAATTGGGTTCAAACATTGCGTTCGGAAGCTAATTTCCCATTCACAGATGACAGCGTCGCGCTAAGACCTCGTCACGGCCGCTGTGTGGCACAAGCATCAAGGAAGACTCAGACATTGCGCCGCGCAAGACGCATGCTTTGTTGATGTTATGCGTCAGTGTACCGAGAATCTACAAAGTTATGTCCAGTTTGACTGAAAGTCACATTTTTCGCAACGATGCTTTCCTCGAAGCTACGTCTGATTGCTTTGTATTCGTCTACCAGCATAATCCGATCGAAAAACTGAGTTTTCACAGAGCATCAGAGTCTGTGGTTTTCAATTCAATATTTCCTTACAGTTACAGCATCAAACTAGTGAGTTAAGTTTGGTGAGAAAAGTAGGGTAAAATTTCGGGTTCGATCCCCTGTAAAGTAAATTAAATGGGGTTTTTCTAATTGTGAAGTTTCCAAATGGCAGCGGTGGAAATACACCGAATGTAGTGGGGCGCATAAAGAATAACTACTTATTACTGACTGACCAATTGTTGGTGCATCTTAACCTATTGACGAGACATTCCACGTTTACGCGTAATTGCGGCGCGCCAACATCCCGCCCCGCCCGCTGTCTAACGCAAGCATAAGGTTGTGTCATTGTGTCATAACGAGTGTAGTCGGGAATGCTAGGATTGCGTCCCACGGGCACGATGTGTTGCGAGCTATGCGCCAGTGTACCGGGAACCTATAAAGTTATGTTCAGTTTTACGATTGAAAGTCATATTTTCCGCTACGATGCTTTGTTCGGAGCTGCGTCTGATTGCTTTGCATTCGTCTACTAGCATAATCCGGTCGTAAAACGGAGTTTTCATGAGGCACCAGAGCCTGTGCCATATTTGATTCAATACACTTACTGTAAGCTCGCTAGCTTGATGGTAAGGGCGCTACGGGTACGCTAACATCCCGGATTCGATTTTGGAGGAATAAGTATTTTTCAATTTATAGGCTCTAAATGGCACATCGGCGTCGGGACGTGACGACCCCACCGCCCACTAGTGCAGAAGAATATTTCTGCTATGCTAGTCAACCAAACAATAGCGGTCAAACCATTCGAATAGGACGGTAGTGAATTCAATAACGCTGCATTGGCAGTAGGTACCGTTCCGTGATAAAACTACCGATAGTCGATTCGCATGCCGAGCGTGGCGATTATGGTATATTTGCCCCAAAATGCACAACCCTGCTATGGCCATCGCTGAAGTGATGAAATGGCACACGTAGAGTTTAAAAATTATTATGTGGGATATATATAATAAGTTGGAAAGACATTATCCATACCACGCATATCTAATGTATTAGAATGTATGCATTACAATCACCTAACTTATAATATGTTTCAGTGTCAGTAAGTATTAACTTTTTTTTGTTAAGACTTTGCGTTTATATCTAGGGCTGGTCTGTTAGCTTACGTCTAACGTTCCTAACTCATCAATGTGAATTGTCGACTGGGTGCGGTGTTTGTATTATAATTTTTATGAACCACTCGGAGTAGATCGGATCCAGAGCGCATTAGATTACCGAACGTGTACATGAAATGTTCAGTTGTTAATTTTCTCTACAGCATTTTCTTACTCTTTTCTTCTCTTTTCTGCACTTTGAGTTTTTCTCTCGGGAACTATTTTCTTTTTTCATGTTTCATAAATCTTCGCTCATGTTCACACATAACAAACGTTTACGGTTCGATGAAATGTTTGTTTCCGCTAAATTTTTATATTCAATGGATAATATTTTATGTCTTGTCTATAGTTTTATGACACATTTTACTATGCGACGCAAATATCTGCTGAATCGTATCAAAATGGCGTACATATAAGATGGATTTTAAGAATCATACCTATGTACGTTATGTTTTACGATAAACAACATAGCCGAAGGCTTCAATGCAGCATTCTACTTCTGAAGTTCTGACTGCCTGACTGACTAGTGTTGTATGTATAATACATGTAATAAAACAATTATATGGCATGGTATGCGTTCTACCACTGAACTGAGTGTATCGGTACACTGAATTATCCCGACGCCTAAATTAAATTCTGATAAAGGCGACGAAACGTTGATAACCCCCCCGTGTAGTGGAAGAGAATTGGTTCGCTAGTTAGTCAATGAAATAATGTGCGATGGGCAGCAGCGTCTCTCGATGAACCGCTACTGCGATCGACAATCTGCTTGCCAAGCGTGATGGTTATGGTAATTCTCATGTGTTGTGAGCGTTTCTGGGAAATGCTATGGAATCTATCGGCTGAAGTGATGATATGGCAAGGGACATAATGATTGATGAGAAATAGGTATTGTTAATAACTGAACTAGCACTAGCAGCACTTAATTTCACCGTGACGACCACAATTCAACTGATCCCCTCTTACCATTGACAAGCCCATTTATACCATTGACAAATCTATTTCTACCCCCAATTACTCGACTTCGTAAACAACATTCGAGTCGTTATCTTTTCAATAGCTAGCAGGTGTGATTCAAAATGCAAACAACCTACTTCCAATTAGGCACCTGTTTTGGAATAAACACCACCTGCTTTTTGGACAAAGACCACCTCATTTGGCACAAACACCACTTGTTTCACCTTAAATGATGCCTACTATATTTTAGGCACTAACAGTATATATAGGAAATTGTCAAAAAAACAATCTCAGTCCTGTATATTAGAAGTATAGCAGAAAAAAAAAGTTATATCATAGAGGGTAGCTCCCGAATACCTACGAACTACTTTTTTTGAGATAGGTATTTTGGGTTTTTTTCCTTATAGGGAAAATTAAGCAAAACTCAATAAACGATACCTATACTTCAATCTACATAACGAAACTCAAGTCCTAAGTTTTAGCTGTGGCCTTCGGCTTAACATCGAGGCAGCTCCATGATAAAAATATATTAGAAAATAAATCATTTGTCACATTGTAGACTACTTTCTAATTAATACACGAGTGGCGCAGAGTTGAGGGCCATGTTAAACAGCGACCTTGGCGATGGACGAGTAATCTTTCATACAAATGGACAGGTTCAGAAGGGCGCGCCCAAGCGGTCAAGTACGCGTCTCCCGGCGCTTACCCATCGTACACTAGGGGCTAGTGAAATTATTTCACGTTCATTAAGCTCCGACTGCAAAGGTTTCGGTAACAATACTGAGCATAATCATAAATGCTCCTTCGCGCCTCCGTATAACCTATAATCGTCGGCCACACCTCGAACTTAAAATTGAAACAGTTGGTACACGAGGAGATGACATAATCTAAACAGACTGGACAATCACTCTGACTTAGTGGAATAGTGCAAACACGATATGTAATGGCTTAAAATTAATTCCTCTAGAGATTTATGCATATTATTGTAATATGATTTAATTTAAAACGATCGTTACATTCATAACAATTTCGTTCATTTTTTATATTTCATGGATTTTGGAGAAATCTTTACCTAAAAGGGCCCCAAACATTTTTTTAATACGGGGCCCCGCACTATTGCTTGGCATTATTAGCAGTGGCTAATAATCTATTTTGTTAACACTACAGGGACATGTGTGGGTACCTACTACTACCTAAAAGTCTATGGTTAATCTACCTGAATCTACCGTCTCCAAGGTCCACACATTGGTGTTGTGTTTGACTCATTATTGGTGTTCTGTAATTTTTTTTAATACGGGGCCCCGCACTATTGCTTGGCATTATTAGCAGTGGCTAATAATCTATTTTGTTAACACTACTGGGACATGAGTGGGTACCTACTACTACCTAAAAGTCTATGGTTAATCTACCTGAATCTACCGTCTCCAAGGTCCACACATTGGTGTTGTGTTTAACTCATTATTGGTGTTCTGTAATTTTTTTTCCGGCTGTACAAATTTGGATCGACAGCATCTTTCAATTACGTTATATTGCTCTTACTTTAGTGTAATAAATCGTTAATCATCGAAATAATCTGCCACCTCCTAGACTTATTAACGTGGCCACGACTACACTGCTGTCAAGTCGAGTCAAACTGACGTTTGTCAACAGAATATACACCTGCACTCAATTAATTGTGCTTGATTAATGCAGTTTCAAATTAATTTGTTTAGTCCGGGGACCGGTTCGTTTATTTCGTTAAGTGTTGATTTGACTGCGGAGAAAACCGATGACAGCCGCGCTTAGTTGCATTTGTTTAATCGGGAATATGAGAGCTGTCAACGAGGCGCCACCAATATGGTAATGATGGAATTATTTGTGTTAATTTTCCTGTACTACACAAGCACATAAAATAACAATATCTACGATCACAATCCTTAGTATCAAATACGTTTAGTAGTAGTAGCAGTAGTCACATTTATGATTCAAAATTTGGTAACACCATGTTAGAGTAAGACAAAGCAATTCAATTCCGATTCAATGGCAATAACATCGTTATACTCCGGCTCCTTGAGTATTTTTAATATTCTTTCATTCCAACTTAACATGCAGAACGTTTTTACTACCTATATTTTTGTCTTAATTTTGCCAACTTTGAAGAAGAAAAAATAGTTGGTATGTGCAATACGGGAAACAATTACTAAATCGCTTCTATTCGCTACTAACATGTTTGCCACACGAGCTGAGGGATTATACACGTGGTAAGGAATGCAGTACTATTTCCTTGTATAAACCGTTACAATTTGGATGTCAGCGTGCTATCACATCAGCTCGAAGTCAGCAAAGCTCTATCAGCTACGAATTCTTTTGCCGTCCCACTTTTTTTTTATTAATTAACGTTCTTTTACATTTCAATTATATATTGTAACAGAATGACGTTTGATTTTACCAGTGTCACCCGTGTAACTGTACAACGGAAATGGTTTATGTCGACACTTTCGAGATTGTGCACTTTCTCAGAATATCTTACGCATGCCGACGTTTGATTACCACTGCTGAATAGATAAACGTTTGCCTCTGTGGATATTTGTCTTTTAAAATATACAGCATAAGTATTTACTGTGTGCTGCGTCTCTAAAAGAATCGTCGAGTCCTAGTTTTGTCTCGGCTTATTTATTTTCGCATAAAACATTATTGTTACTAGAAGATTATATATCTATTTGTGAATGTTAGTTTTGTTTGTCATGGAGAAAATTCTTACAAGCTTCGAAAGCAATCAAAATTAACAGCGTGACCATGTAATCATCTACTTCTATCGTCAGGCATTTTTACGACGTTCTTTTGCATACCGTAACGTTCATGAATGTACGCTTAGAATATTAAGAAAAAAAGAAATAATTCGCATTGTGTTCGTTGAAATAAAGGGAGGTGTAAAGCTTAAAATAATGATTGTCTTTGTTATAGGAGTTGAAGTCGGCGGGCGTTTTGCACAAGAAAATCTTAATGCCTGGCCGCATAATACCGCCTGAAGACAAAGTGAAAGAGTAAGTACCAGTTCATGTACGATTAGCCGCTTTCTCGTGTGAACGGTTAACACTTGTATGTCTGTTAATACCGTCGAAGAACTCATCTGGAGAATGTACAAAGATGCCACCGATTTTTACATTTTAAATGGTATTGGATATAATGCGGATATGTTGATTTGCTTGATTTTCAAATCGCGTAAGTAGCAATAAACCTACGAAACCACAACAATCTTTATTAAATACTGCTTATAAATATGCACACACTCATGTAGTTTTTGATCCTTCGCTTCAGCTTACATGTCGTGTCGTACGGCCTGTAAGCTATGGCAATAACAATTAGCATTAACAAGTAATGAATATACCTGCAAAAGGATTCAATAACGCGACGGTGCCATAGATACGTGTAGCGTGAGTATGAATGTGTATAAACCTGTTGAGGATAACTTTTTTTTAAATTAGTCTCAATTTTATATAAAACATGACCAGCTTTTCAGGCGAGAATATTAGTTTACTTACGTTATCTTATTTTCGAAGACATATAAATGTATGCAAGGAGAAATTGAGTGAATTAGTGCCTTCGGTGAAATAAATAAGCCATAAATGGCTAACGATAAGTAAAACCCAATTCATAGATAATGACGGCGAGACGACGACGCGAGCCGCGGGCTAGACGCGACATTACTACGTGCGTAAATCAGAAACGGAGCTGCAATCGATCACACCAACAAACACTTATCTTTTTGCATTCGCCGCGGATTTTAATTTGAAGCGTCGAATTGGCGCCATTCGTAGGCCGAATATGGGTAATGTTATAAATCTCCGCGGAGGCGTGGGCGGCGGCGGCGCTCGGGGCTCGCCTAGTGGTACCGCGGCACCGCGGCACCGACCGTGGTACTCCACGGATTCGATCGAAGCCGGTCGCATCTAGCGCTCGTGTTCGCCTCCGACTCCCACGCCTCATAAGATGCCACTCGGAATTTGAAAGGCATTTGTCGCTGCCCCGGCCCGTGTCGCCTTACCAGTAATAGACGTCCCTGCCCCTCCAAAAACAAATATTTTATTAACTCGTAAATACTGACAGCACATTAAAGCTGCAATTAACCGTGGAATTCAATTAGAAATCAATATGTTCACAAATATCACCACATATTTTAGTATTAGCTTCAAGCGACGCATACTGAAAGATTATCTTCGTCATTTGTCTAGTCTTTTGTTGGTCGCTGCGGCGCGGCTACGGTTGGCTTCGCCATAAATAAGTATCGGCGTTTCTCGTGTAGTTCATCCTGTTATCGTGCGAGTCGCGTCGCGTTGTCAGTTAGTTAAGGACGGACAAATGTGCCACCCGTAAAGCTACTTCAGATTGGGGAACATATTTTTTCATTTTTCAATACATGTACTCCTTAATGTACATCTTGATAACCATATCAGTTCGAACATTGGATTTCATCTGGAGTGCCGTTATTTTTGGACAAAGAGAAAAAGGGGCGATTGTACGAAATTGTCATTGTAAGCGGTTAAAGGTATCGCGGGATTCCTTCGTCTTGACCTCTCATTGAATGGAGATCATCAGACGCACGCCCGTAATGACGCTCGCGTGCCTTGCTCCCTTGTTCATTTATTACGGTTATATTTTTACTTGTTTCTCATGTCGACTGTCCACAATCATGTCGTTATTACGGATCGGCCCGTGTAAGCACATTTCATTCTGAACATAAATTGTGAACATCGCTCTACAGCTAAAGATTAATAGACTTTTATGGCTTCAATGCAAAGTATTTTGTTCAATAAATCGCCACCAGTTTCGCCACGCTTTTTTACATGCATCGTCACCTCAGGGGCATGTTTAAATTATGTTGAAATAGATCCATGGTTTGATTAAGAGTGTCGTTCAACATTTTTGACTAGTTAAATATTGATCCATCGAATTCCGTATCACCTCCACGTGCCAAATCCGCATTTGTGCTTTTTTCTTCATAGTTATTTTTTGTTTGTGTATCTATTAGCGCATGATTGAGAGTGACTTCGAGACAATTTGACATCGTATTAAGTCATTTCCTATTTTAGGCGGTTCACTAAGGTTCAACGCGGGAAAACCATAAAAAGTTGTTTTGACTTGACCGGGACGACCTAATTGCTAAGACAAGCTGCAAATGACGTGGGACATGGCTCTATTAATGATCCTCTGTAGGTTCGAAGTTTTTTTTATGAGGTTGTGATATGTTTTTAGCGCTTATATTGGCCGGAGAAACCGTCAACGTAAAGCAACACCGCGCCAGTATTTCTCGAAGGGGTCGTCAGAAGTAAATGCATATATTCAAGTGTATATGTAAACACCCACGATTCACCGGCTACCTATTGGCCCGTGTAACAGGTGACGAGCATATTGACATATCCAGACTCCGAAGGTGGTGATGGGAAACATGAAAAAATGCCTCTAATTGCTTAAACTGCCCCAGTAGCTTTGTGTTATCAGGCCACTACTACTACGCTGGGGTCCTGTGTTCAATTCCTGGGTCGGGGGCTATCAGAGATAACGCTGTGAAATCCTTTATATCTGGTTCTATTGGGATTTTTTCATCTTCTGGAAGTTTTCCAGTACCTCAGACTTTGGAAATTAATGTGCTCGGAGATGTCAATAGGCTAGTCACCTGTAACATGGACCAAAACGAAATCGGCTAATCGTGGGAGTTTGTATGTATGCTTGAACGCATGCAAAACCTCTGCCTACCCCTTCGGGAATCAGAGGCGTCAAATTCAAGCGTCAAAAAATCAATAGCATCAGAATTCAAGGATAATGCACCTTTAATTCTTATTGCCCCAGACGCAATAGTCGAATCCAGGGAGTACCAGTAGTAGCCTGCTACCGATCAAGACTGAGCCAGTTACCGTGAACGAGTTACGAGTAAAGTGTTCGCCAATTAGTGAATTAATAAAAAGGATAAAAGTTTTGGAAACGGCGAGAAGCAAACAGTTTTATGGGTGTAAGGTGTTAAGATTGAGCTGTGACCGTGTTGATTGTTACAAAGTGCTCGAGCGAATCAACGTAAGAGGTCACTTCCGAGTGAGATAACAAACACATAAATATAGGGAACATCGAGCCATTGTCCAAATTTACGGTCACTAAACCGCTGCGCCGTTATTTTTCTGTAAGTTTTAAGGGATGTTGTAATTTAGAAGAGGGGGAGGGGGGAACCACCGTCTAGATCTTTAGATACGACTTTTGAATTACGCCCCTGTTGGTCACGACAATAACATGTCGTCTCGAAATATCTTTCGTTAAATATCTTTCGTTTCGGTTACATAATGGTCTCAAGTAGGGATGTAGATTCTTTCTTAAAAATATCGATTATTGAATCGATTTGAATCGAAGTGTTATAAAACGATTCACGATTAAATCGATGTGGGAAATTCAACACCATCACCACCAATTCCGGTCACGTGTCCGTCTTACGCATTTTAGATCAAGGTCACGTGTCCTGACTCCTGACGCGAGTTTAACAATTTTTACCCATCACAAAATGTACAAGGCGCCGCTAAAGAAGTTTAAACTTCACAAAAAGGATTGTATATAAAGAAAAATAATTTATTTTCTTGGTCCCACACAACGTATACCTAAATACAAATGAAGAAAAAGACGAGATTTGTCAATGCTGTCATTTTTTCACATGGTTGGGTTAATTCTTAATATATATATTTCACTATTTGTAAAGATGTTATAGAACAAAAAAGATCGATTGTAGGGTGGAGTATCGATTCACTAGTTCGATCCATTACGGATCGAAATACTAATTTTTATGTATGTATGTATATAGGTAGATATGTATCTTCACGCCAAATACTATTTTTCTGTCCAAAAATTAGATTTTCCGATTAATTGATCTCAAATCGACATCCCTAGTACCCCGTTTTCGTGTTGCGTGATACGCCTTTGTAAGTTAAGATAGCATTGCTGAAATTTTAGTGGGATAGTAACCATAATGGGAAACTTTGTCACGTTAAAGTTAGAATGTCGTCCTTTAAAATGGCTCATTTAATATAATTACACTGTTAACTTTTGTGCGTTGTGAGCTTTTTCGTTACTACATTTTGTTAATGTTGGGGAAGTTTTAGTGACTTTGAAATGAAAGTTCGTTAGGTTCAAGATTTTATTTAGGTACTAGAAAATATACGGCGTTTGAATTATTATGTATTCACAGCAGTTTGCTCTAATATTAAAATACCTCCAATGTGAACTGCATGGTTATTTAGCACATACAAATTCAATATTCAGTGCTGTGTAATCTGACCATTCATTCACTGAATATCTATTATAATATCTACCATCCAAAACGCATTTCTTAATCAATGCCCCGTAAAACCTAGCATTTAGATATAATTTTCGTATAACCAATGTTAATATCACGAACGTAACGATCATAGAAACAAACTTGGCCGTCTATAATGCCCGTTATAATATTAGTAACGTGGCTATTACCAGTTGTTAGACCGTTTCAATCGTAGTAATAACTGAACTGAATATCGACAATGTTAGTTTCCTTCTATTACATATCGGGTGTATAATCATACGCGGACCACACAAGCTCCTGTAATTGAGACATTGAACAAATAGGTATCATTACTCGTAGGGTTGCTCCTCGATTTAGTTTTGACTTAATCGATTTTATGTGTTTTGTGAGATTAGATTTCAAGTCAAGTTACTTTTCTTGTCATGAAGTCGGATAGTGAGTTAGTGTTGACTGCGAGACTGCGACGTCATCATATGAAGCGATGAAATGGATTTATCGTATGAACGTTTCGTAAATGTCGAGTTCGATTTTGTCAATCTAATTATATGTATGTTTTTAGTTCTTGACAAGATTTCTGTTGTAAATTTAAAAATGTGTTTCCATTTTTTTTACAAATAGATAGGTACACTATATAATATGAAATACACATTTATCGGTTACTTTTACTGTTAATTCATGTTGAACGCATAGACAGTAGAGTAGATTTTTAACAAAATTCAAGGTATTATATTATTATACTAAAAAGATTCACTGAAGTTTTTATTGACGTTTTGAAAGTATCTGTAAAGATCTATTCGAAATAAAAATATTTTTTATTTCTATTTCTATTACTTACTTATAACTCTAGTAAATTGCGTTAGAATTTCGATTTTCTTTTTTTTTACACTTTTCTAAAATATACTAACAATGGTCATTATTTTTACTTATTTTATTGCTATCAACCCTAATGCTACGCCTGTTGTCCTGTTATTGTGCATACTATTACTTGCCAGCATTACGAAACAACTTTACGGGCGCTGGAACTTAATTAAATTCAGGTTATGAAACACGGGTTCAAGTACATGATTTGATTAGCATGATCTTGTTTTAATATACGTAATTATGAATCTAGTCGCCGTGTAATAGCGGCTCTCTGTGTTCACCCAAACATGTCTAAAATGTATGGGAAAATACATTTACAACGTTCATTCTGTGTCGGCTCTATTATAGAAATTAACTCGATAATTTGTTTAATGTAAATCAGTGATTTTGATATGTTTCGTAACGTTTTCTCAGTTGTTTTAATTGGTTTACGCAATTTTTGGAATTTTTAATTTACTTATAGGTTAGGATCCCACTGCAGATTCATTTCGTTCATCCAGATATGCTGCAAACTAATTTTTATGCATATTTATAATCTAGAGAATATATATCCACTAGGTTGCTAATCAAAATTGGAGTATACAAAAATATAGGCAAGCAGCTAATCTGTCCAAATTATTTTATCATTAAAAAAAGAAAGAAAGAAACGCTTCTACCTCGGGCTATATTGCGGTGACTCTGACTGACTAGTGCATTTTAGTTAGTGTGACGAAAAATAAAATGAGCCTTCGTAATTATAAAAAAAGTAGTCACTACAGAAGATACAAGTCTTATTTGTTTCCCTAGAATGTCTGTAAGTTAAAAATTTTAGAAAGTATTTTATCGATTCTCTTCCAAAAAAGTTGCCTCTGAGATCTGTATAAAGATTCACATCCAAGTATCTCTATGTTTCCAATTACTTACTTTGTGTAATCATAATAATTGACATCCTGTATCGTGGGTGCCGTTACACGCACATCACTCGCACACACCAAATCCACCAAAATGTCTGTAGCAATAAATATTTGTACGAGAATCAAACTAGCAACTGTGGGCTGCCAATTTTTACAAGCAGCTTTCAAAGTAGATGGATTAAATGCGTTAAAAGGTTCTCAGTAGATGTTAATTGTTGCTGCTAGGGTTGTCAAATTTTAATTCGGCTGTCGTTTTCAATACTTTTGTACGCTAAGGGAGACGCGAAGGACATTAAATTGGTATAAGGATTGAATTGGAAAAACAAAACTAAAAAAAAATCTAACGGAGATGTGAGTAAACATGCATGTATTGAACTCGATCTAACAATTTGGGGCAGTTAATACAGCCGTTGTTTTTTATGTGACCCTTTTATATGACAATAAGTTTCACTATGATATCTATTGCTTTAAAGTTAACATGCTATTCAGTTTACTCGTATGTCAAATAATGTCAATGTCAATTTAATTTTTAAATCACCAAAATATAAAATTAAGTTTAACTGTTAAATTACCCTTGATTGTTGTTTTTTTTTAATTAAAATGAATTATTGTACATGACACCTAACATAGAACTGAATTTTCCGAATTTTCCGAACGTGTGGCAACCCTAGCCGCGGATGATGGCAGTATTAATCATGGTGCTTACTCACCATCGAAGTTTTGAGTAAAGCGAACATAACACCGAGGTTTATGTGTCATTGGCGCCGACTTTTGATGCTGCTAATTAATTAGCACATCCTACATGTTTATTAGCTGACGAATAAGCATCGTTGCGGTTGCGACTCGTTTTATTGTTCAAAACTTTCTCAACAGCGTCCCAGGCGATGGTTTGGTGGGTGATGACGAAATAGATTGAGAAAATCATGGATCTATCTATACTTCTTTTTTTATGGTTGTGTCAAACAATCATGCAGTTCACATTGATGTTAAGTGATGACTGCAGCCTATAGACACCCACAAAAAGACTAAGGACAAAATACAGATGCGTTTCCACTCCTGAGGCCTAAGGTGTTATGCCTCTGTGCCGGAAATTACACGGCCGTACATTACCACCTGACGGGAATACGATAGTGCTGAACACTACCATTTAGCGGCAAGTATATTAGGTAATGCGGTGGTGCTTACGCCCGCGAGCTCCGTCAGTGGAGGTCTACCACCAGTAGAACTTCTCTTTACCACCAGTACCACTTCTCTTTACTTACAAGTTGAATATAGGCTATAGGCTGCAGTCATCACTTAACATCAATGTGAACTGCATGCTTGTTTGCCACTTCCATTACATAAAAAAATATCGTTTTGTCTTTATTTGTTACGTCTGAAAATAGTAGAGAAAACGTCAAGGTCTATTTTTTTGATGACTGGAGAGGAGTTTTCAACTCTCTCTACATACCCTACTCTACATTGACCACGATGTAGAGTATGTAGAGTTAGACCTTAGAGTTCGAGATTTTTTAAAAACTGTAACACCGTTACGGAATTGTTGAGAAATGTTTTTGGTAGATTCGATATTTTAAATAATTTTGTAGCACAGTGTCTACCCTTAGCCACACCGCGGACACTCCGCCAAAATTCCATACAAACGCTTAATTGGGTCTCTATTACACAGACATCAATCAGTGACGTGTATTTACACGTGCACCTGTGTGCGTAGCACCACACTGCGGACACTCCGCCAAAATTCCATACAAACGCTTAATATAGTCTCTATTACACAGACATCAATCAGTGACGTGTATTTACACGTGCACCTGTGCGCGTAGCACGTAGAAAATACCAACCGTCGCCCATAAGAGGGGAGGAGATTGGGTGATGCGGGGAAATCGGGCGGGACGTCGAAGTGTCCATTCTATACATAGTATTATTACATATTCTCTGGTAGCACGTAGAAAATACCAACCATCGCCCATAAAAGCGGAAGAGATGGGTGATGCTCGGAAATCGGGCGGGACGTCGAAGTGTCCAATCTATACGTACTATTATTACATATTCTCTGCCTTAGCCTTAAAATTAATAGTTGCTATTACTGGACCTTATAATCAATTTGCATCCTTTTTGTGCGTTTACAAAAACATAAAAGTCTCAGATGTGATACAATGTTATGTAGGATATGTTGTTTATGCTCTTTACATTTTGCGGTTTTATTGTTACGTTATTATCGTAATAACTCATGATTATTTTTAGCGGCTTGTTAAAGAGTCCTTATAAGGTGCGGTTCAACTAGACCGCAGAGTAGATTCTAGGAAAATATTATAGTTTTAGCAGATACAGAGGGACTGATTCATACTATATCAAAAAGTATAGATTTAGCGACCAGAAGCGGAACATACAGACATATAGACGAACACACGTTTTCGCATTTATATTAGTAGGTATTATGCGTACATTAAAAGACCTCTCCCTGCCTCAAAGCCTCCCCCTAAAAAGGGGGGACTCGTGCCCAGCAGTGGGACGTATAATGGGTTGCCATTATTATTATATAATTATTATGCGTATATTGATTCATTTTCATGATATTTTTTTAGTGAGACCGCGGACACCAAGATTCCATACAAACGCTTAATTTGGTCTCTATTACACAGGCATCAATCAGTGACGTGTATTTACACGTGCACCTGTACACGTAGATAATACCAAACGTCGCCCATGAGAAGGGAGGAGGTTGGGTGAGGCGGAGAAATCGAGAATTACATATTCTCTGATGCCGTTCAAGTGATGACTGCAGCCTATAGACATATTAGACATCTACACGACAACCAGAATCAAAATGCAGATGCGTTGCCAACCCTGAGACCTTAGTTGTTATGTCTATATGATAGTTATTACGGGGTCATACGATACCACCTAACTGGAAACCGGTGCTAAACACTACCATTTGGCGGCAGATAGATTAGGTAATGCGATGGTGCCAACGCCCTCGCGTCTCAACCACCAATAAGTTTCAATTCTAAAAAAAATATTAGGACTATTGCTTTATTTTTTCAAATAAAGCATTTCTTTTAATGTAATGGAAGTAGCAAACAAGCATGCAGTTCACATTGATGTTAAGTGATGTCTGCAGTCTATAGACACCCACACAAAGACCAAGTTAAAAATGCAGATGCGTTACCACTCCTGAGGCCTAAGGTGTTATGCCTCTGTGCCAGAAATTACAGGGCGTACATTACCACCTGACCGGAACACAATAGTGCTGAACACTACCATGTAGCAGCAAGTAGGTAGGTATATTAGGTAATGCGGTGGTGCCTACGCCCGCGAGTTCCGTCACTGGAGCTCTACCACCAGCATGAATCTTATTCTACGTTATCGGCCTAACAATAACTGACATTGAACATGAGTCATAGTATGTAGTAATATAGTAATCTGTTGATGGTTGTGAATTGTGAAACTGTGCTTGGGGTGGTCCCTTTGTAATTTTTAACGACCTTAGATTTTCGTCAATTGCCGTTGATGACTGAAGATGATAGGCAGTGTTGTCGCTGCGGTAATGTAACTGTTAAACCGAGTGCAATTAAAAACTAACCCGCGTTGTTCTTAGTTGTGTGTGCGGGAACAAAAATGGTTGAATTGAAATGGAATAAATATAAGCAAAAATTTATAGTTCACATTGATGTAATTCATTAGGTAAGTAAGTACGAATCTTAAAAAAAAACCATGTCATCATATACATTACTACTCACTGTGTTTAACCTATATAGGTACATGTTTAGGGTGATACGTCCCACTGCTGGGCACGAGTCTCTCCCTCCTTGAGTGGAGGCCTGGATCTTACTCCACCACGCTGCTCCTGTGCGGGTTGGTGGAGATACGGGTTAGTGGCCAACCCGCTGTCGGATATTTTCATACGGCCCATTAGGCCTCCTCCGACAAGGTTTAACGACTGCTATCTATCGATAGCAACCGGGACCGACGGCTTAACGTGCCCTTCGAAGCACGGAAACGCGCATTTTAATTTGCCACTAGCGGTCACCAATCACACATCCGACCGCGCCCGTATCAGTTAACCGAATAGATAGCTTACGATCTACACCAGGCGCGGGGCCATGCACGCTTTAAGGGATAAAAATGGGACCTTATTATCATAAAGTTATTAGTCCAAAATCACTATCCATAACATGTTTGCTAGAAACTGTAATAACCATAATGTTCTTAAGTTCGAAATTTTGTTTAGCATTATTGCTTTTACATATAAAATTATTGTGTATATACGATAAATATCTCGTGGTGTTACTCGAGATTGGGTCTGTGGACGCCTCCCCTCAGTTAGGTCGAAGGGGGCGGCGGGCGGGCTCTAAGTTAGTTTTTTTGTATTTGACAGTACCAACTTTACGATTTATTACTTTTATTGAAAACAATTTTAAGAACATTATTGATTAGGTATAATATTTATGACAAACAATTTTAGGATATGTTATATTTAGGGACTTCCTTTTTATGGTATTTGATATTAAGTGACATTAAGTTCGGGTAAGTTACCATTCGAACAAATTAGAACAAAAAACATAACATTTTAGATTATGACTTAAAAAGTTTGTTAATAATATTAAGAACCTTATAAAAGATTTATTACTAAAAAATACAGTAACCTAATGTTAGCAATTTCCACTGAACTTGTATACCATGGCGATGTCGTAGTTCGTGAGCAGCGAACTTAGTTACAAATGACAGATATAGGCATTTAAACTAGAGGTAAACTTTTATTTACTTTTTTATGGAAATATTCGAATATTCTAGTCACATTCTAGATTGACAAATGGCCCTAACTTTATTGTTATTTCGCTTTTTTTTCACCCACGATTCGCCTGGCGCTTTATTTATAAAGCTAGCCGACGCCACTTTGACCGCAAGCAGTGCTTGAAGGGTTTCAGGATTATTTTCGCGCAAAACTTCCCCGACGTAAACAAATAAGAGATGGAGTGTCATAGCCTTTCGCTTGATAAAAATATACTTTGATCTCAATTGGCGCAAACATCGAATGTAATGGGACTTTTTGTTATCGGATACCTATTTTATTGCACGGTTGTCGGTACTTGTTATTGGAACTTGTTTATTGCCTTACCTCTGATATTCGAATTCATGACGGTATGAAGTAATGAGGAAGTAAGGCTTCCTCAGTTTGTAGAATAATCATATATATATAAAAATCAATTGCTGTTCGTTAGTCTCGCTAAAACTCGAAAGCGGCTGGTCCGATTTGGCTAATTTTGGTTTTGAATGATTTTTGGAAGACCAGGAAAGGTTTAAAAGGTAAGAAAAAATTAAGGAATGGAAGGGAAATAGTAAAATCCACAATTTCATTTTCCCATACAAATAGTCCGTATCTATCAAACCTTTGACACATTTTGTGAGGCAATACGAAGATTGTCGAGTCAGCTATTAATCAATAAGTAAGCTAAAAAGCTTGAATAGAAATACATAACCTACTCATGACTCATTGTTTGTTATCTAACCAGAAAAAATATACTTTGATATCAACTGGTGCTGACATGTAATTGGACTTTCAAGAAATGATAGGTGTAAGTTTTATTATAGTATAATGATAATGTCATCATCATCAAGATTTTAGCCGAAAGATGTTCACCGCTGGACTACAAAGCCTCCTCATGAAAAGGATATGCCATAATCACCACGCTTTTCGTACTACCGCCCCATTGGGATGATTTGACTGACATTTTTCGGTTGACTGACTGCACTAGTGGAAGAATTCTCTTCCAGAAGAAAATCCTCCCTCTAATGGGCAGGGTGGTTACGTCCCGACGTCCGCTGTTTTTTATTATAGTACAATTATTTTTTTTTTTTAAAAGAATCATACCTGCGACCTCAGGATAACCAGTCCAGCCGCTTTACCCAACTCCCTCCGCTTGACCCGAAGTCCCACTAACTTCTGAAGCTTAGTGGTGAAGCGGCTGGACTGGTTATCCTGAGGTCGCAGGTTCGATTCCTGCCCGAAGTCAATTTTTTCTTTCCGTTTTTTTCTTTAATTTCTAAAGTGCACTCGCATTTTTTTTGTGAATAACGTATTTTAGTGCGAAATTATGACTATTTGTAACAAATAAAAAACCTACTGCGAAGAATACAAAGTTACTTCATACTCGCAATCTTCTAATTCATATCACCACGGAGAGTTCGTAGCCCGCGGGCTTTGTTACATGTTTATAATTGCTGCCTTCTATCCTTAATTTGTAGTGTCATGTTGCTGGTACTTTAATATGCTGTTGCTTATCGATATCGATAAACATGCACTCCCATTATTTACCACCTATAAGTTAGAGGAAAATGATAGGTTTAAAATATATCACCTATTATAATAATAACGACTGATAATAATAAAAACTTTGTTTTTTTTTTCAATTAAGTAATTTTACGAATCTGTACCTACTAAAATTATTTAATTTACCTATAAAAAATCGAAAACAAATAAGTTTTCTAAAAAAAACCATATTAGTGGTATTTGGTGCAATGACAATATTTATACATACTCACATACCTAATTAAATTAATATTATTTTTAGTAAATAGGTAGTTCGGTACCTACCACAGAAAAAGTAAAACCACTTCTTCCTACAATCAATTCAACCAATCACGTTGCTGTGACGGTGCATCGTCAAATAATTTTGCGAACGTCCGGCAGTAAGCCACCGACCGCCGACCAGTTTGCACGCCGTAAACTTCATCTTAACAACGCGCGAACTATCTTCGACATCATAAATTACGCTAAAGCGATACACCGCACTAAAAGGTCAATACGTTTAAGTTGAATCATAAAAATTTGTTTTGATCGTCTCATAAAGTCCTTCGCATACGTTAATATCTTCATTTTATTTCAATACTTCTCCTGTATTTATGTTCTCAATGATCTCCGAACGCTGCCATAAATTTTTAAGTCCCTTGGAAAACGCTTGTTATTCCGAGGTCGTATTCTGTAGCAACCTTTGCCCTACGTATTGTTGGTAGTGCTGAGGATCTGGATCGTATGGGAACCATCTGTTTTCTTATCTGTCCTTGTATCAAAATGTTGCCTATTATCTCAGTTTCGACCACTTTCGGCGCTTGTAGGACAATGTTGTATAACGACACGCACCTACCATGATGGATGCGGTTGCGCCACGTATGTGAGGTCCGTGTATGAGTATGGGAGAAGATTTTTGTACTATCTATAAGATCGTTATCAAGATGAAGCCACGTATCAACGTGTGAACCATGCTGTGAATGTAGAACGAAATCGGGTTCTACAAAATGTGCGACGAGTAGAAGAGTAAAATGACAAAATATGTATTTTTAAATTGAAAAGAGCTAGTCATCTACTAGAATGTTAGCGTTCGATAGCAATATAAGCACTAACGCTTTGAAAGGTTAAATTTTTAGTGATTTAAAGCGTTTCGGTGTTACGGAGGCTACGTCAAGACCTTATGGATACTAAAGAGCCATTTAGATGGAGAGGCGATAATTGCCTATGTTTGTTTACACGACGAAATTATCGTAAGCAGATTCTTGCTTAAGAGAATCTCGGCTTGTCTAAACACGATCTCGTATGACATATTTTCAAGTTCATACGAGTATCGTACAAATCAGTTTGAACCGATTTCAGTGCGAGATATGTCATCTTTGAAATTCTGTTTACACGGACACAATAATATTCCGTTGCGAGGCGATTATCGCCCATGGAAACGAGCGAAAAGAGCGAGTGTTTAGACGAAGAAGAATGTTTTATATTCCTTCGATAATCGTATCTTCGAGACGAGAAACTATCTCCGTCTAAATGGCTCTTAAACTTGTTGGAAATCGTGTATTGATGGTGAAGTGTTATAACAACTCATAACGTCTAACAACGTCTAAACGTGAACTGTTGAGATTCAAATAAAAAAAAAGTAAGTAAATTATGACGAAACTAGTTTCTAATGAGATTTTAACAGGATCCCACGTTCAATTAATTTAAACGTCGCAATCAATTTGCAACAAAATTATCATGCAGTTAATACGCTTTATGCTCAATATGTCGTCAAATCCATGTAATGGTCGTGTAAATTTGACATTTTATGAGCTACAACATTTTTAACCAACGAGCGACTTGTCTGTTATTGGAAGATGTAAAATGATGTTGGTTCGCTTTATATTTTGAAAGTCAGAATTAAGAGGAGACGTGATAATAGATCAAATTGTTTTTTTTTGCCATAATATATTACATATTGACACGAATGGCGAACTTAACGCTAAAAGCGCTCTCTGTTAGTTAAACATTGGCAGTCTGAAGAGTCAAGAGAAATCACTCGACCTGGGTTCGAGTCCCGGGTGAAGAAGGTTCCCTCCTGGGGCTCGGCCACAAGCCCAGCTAGAGCCAGGGCAATGGTTGCGCCGTATAACTGTGGACGTCGTCATCTTGGTGGGGGGACGCCTGCCACCCTTTGTTGTTGCAGCCGAGTGCCGAAGAAGCCGTGAGAGCGCAGCAGGACTTAGATGCCAATACCAAGGTGGCATGAGTCCATGGTGCCCACCTCCTCCACCACAGCCCCCAAGGGGGTGCCAAACGCCGTCCTGCAGCCGCAGGGCCGAAGAAGCTGCAGCAGAGGGGATGCCCCGGTGCTGCATCCGCGTCGCTCGAATTGTGCGCGCGAAGACCAGTGATGATGATGAGTCTGAAGAGTTATTAGTTTAGTTTTCGTTTTTTTTTCGATAGTGTCTGTCAGATACGTAAAATCACAATGTCAAATGTAAGTCCATTGATGATATAATTATTGCAAGGGCGCTATATTTTGTTTGAATATTCTTTTTCTTCAGGTTTTCATACAATCTTTTTTTCCGGTGTTCATTTTGAATTACATTCTCTATTTATCTCTTTGGCTCTACTCTGTTCGAAAATCACTGAAGGTATAACAAACCTTGGAGATGAGCAGTATCCTTCTGATTATTATGTGACCTTCAGCGGTCGCTTATTCATCAGCAACGAGTGACGATATTCCATGTTAGAGAGAGCATTATGTTAATTGATAACTGAATATTTTATAGACTGTTGCTATTACTTATTTATGTTTTTTTTGTACACATTCATAGGCTATGGTGGGTTATTTCATTGAGCAAGCTCTTTATGATTTTATTTAAAAAGTAATAAGCGAATACATACAGTCGCAGATTATGCGCTAGAAATTATTGCTTCGAAGATAGCGATCACACTACATGATATTTCGTTTAAAGGACAGCACACGCAGGTCTGTTGCGACTGCGGTTCTAGCTTCAAGCAAGGCAAAGGTAATAATAATTGCAGCGATGCCTCGGACTTCATAAATTTTCCAGCAATGCTGAGGCATGGCGGTCGGTGCCACATGAAAAATACCCGGATTATAACTCGGGAGCGATCCAACCAAGAGATAACACCGCTAGATATAAATTATCTCACAAATGTAAGACGCGACTAATATTAAATAAGAAAGCATGTAATTCACGTTGCTTCGATCTGCCGGCCCAGTAATAAAATACACAATTCTGACAGTTTTTAAATAATGACGTCCGTGTTTATCAGGAAATGCTTAGAAAGTTCAAGAGTTCTGCTTTAAAGTGGTTCACCATGTTGTTAATGTTTTTTTTTTCATGTACCTATTTCTTGTGTCGACGTATATAGGTAGGTGCGTAGCTTTATTTTAAGTTTTTCTATACCACCTCATTGCAGCCTGATATTTAAAGACAATAATGTTTTATGCGCGTTCGTGACAAAGTCTAATTTAGGCCCTTTTAATGAGTAATTACGTCGATATTTTACTATCTTACAACTGGCGAGTAACAAAATTAACCTGTCATTTAGACGATACCAGTAATTTATTTCAAAATAACTGTAGTTGTTGTACTACCGTATCCTAGTGGGGTTTAGTAATTTTATTTGAGAAATGAAATGAAGAATGGAAATGGTTCCTACAGTAAGCAACGTAATGCAGTAACGCACATATGTAACCAAAGAGAACTTCTGTGATAGTAATTATGGAGCTATACATTAGCATATAACCGGAACACGATAGTGCTGAACACTACCATTTGGCCTCAGATAAATTAGGTAATGCGGTGCCTACGCCCTCGAGCTCGTGCACTGCAACTCTACCACCAGTAGACTGAAGTAGACTCTACCGCATAAAGCGCTACTGCTTATTTATGCTTTATATTGTGTTTAACTGTTAGCAATAGTAATTTACCTGAATTATACGTTTCCTAGAGGTTATTGGAATTTGGAAATTTGGAATTGATTATTTCCCATTATGGTACAAACGGACATCCGTTTGAATCATGATAGTATTGAAATCGGCAACAGTTCTGGATTGTTTAAGGTAAATCAAATGATGCGTTGTTCTAGGAATATCTAAGATGTAAATGGATCATATAACTCCTTATCTAGAATTCCGGCTATGATATCAGTGTCTATAGCGATTTAACGATCGGAAAGACCGGCCTGCCTACGTTACAAGTAAAATTTTACGCAACCACAAACCTTGATATTCTATGAAATTTGTAGAATCGTGACTTTATGCATAATTATGTTGTTTACTCTTTGGCGCCACACGTCGCGCATAGTTTCGTTTTGTAAATCTTATTGGAGTAAAGATTAAAATTCTTGAGAACTGTTTGTTAATGATGTTTTGTTTGAGCTCTTATGGTCGGTTCATTTACTGTTTCACGGCAAATTTTTGTTAAGTGGTCAAATATGAACACATCTATTTTATTTGTTATGGTGATTAATTCTCATTCTTATAAAAAAATATGATGTTATTTTTACCATATACCTACTTACAGGATAAAAAAGTTTTTTAACTAGGTAGTCTCAGCTCATTTCATCCACATTTTTGATACAGCTTGTTTTCCAGTTGGACCAGTCCCCTTTCCAGATCCCTTGATAAAGTTGGCTTTTCAATTTAAGTCGTTGTAAAAACGGATTTAATTTAACAAAATACTTTGTTTTCTTCAATTACCATGATCACAAAGTAAATTGTAGAAAAAAAGTGGTCAGTAAATGAACCAAAGCATTGAAATTGTAATACGTTTGTTGACAAACTCACACGCCTTATTTATGTAAAACATTTGAAGTAGGTTTGACAAGCGGTCCGCCTCTACATCAATTTGCAACGTATAAGATGTTAATGTGACCGTTTGAATCGTAACTCAGTCGAGCACTAGGCTGTGGCGCTACTTGTGTCGCCCGAGGGGAGATTTAGTGCACCATTACTGCCGCTTGTAATTTAACATGACAAGTCTTAATCAGCGGCTCTTCAAGCCCGACATGTTAGCGGATGGTTAAGAAGACGCAGATGAAAATATACAATTCGCATCGTTAGACCACCCTCGCAAGTTATTTTATAAAACAATCCTCAACTGAGGGGACTGCGCCCCCGTGTCAAATATTAAAAGACATTTGTTACGATGAAAACAAACATATTTCACCAAATGGACCGAAATGCTATCTTTCGGCAGAAACGCCTTGTAATTCTGGGACGCCCACAGATCATGCGGTTTAGGTGTAAAAAAATCGATTAAAGTAAGACGACACGCTGTGATCGATGTATGATAATATTTCATCTCGCCCGTGACGGGGGCGCCGTAGATTTTATACTTTTGTGAAATTCAATTAAATGAATGTTATACGACGGAATGACTGTTCCGACGTATCATTTTACACCGTCACTAAGTTTTTATAGGACATATTTTATAGAGAATGATGAAGGTAGACGAGGCACGAGAGGTTTGTCAGAACCGGGATGTCTGGCGCTCTACACTCTCTGCCTACCCCGTTAGGGACCTGGCGTGAAGATACATACATACATATTTTATACTATTAGGAAGTATGTATTATGGAGTGTTGGAATGTAATAAAATTATACCGCGGGATGTGTACATTGTTGATTTGTCGATTGTGTACAAAACGTTGGTGATTAGGACTTTTTGATAATATATTTACATTTTTTACTGGTGGTAGAGATCCGGTGTTGGGATCCGAGAGCGTAGGCAGTGCAGGCACCATGATCTAATTTATCTGCCGCCAACTTTTTTACTGACGGAGCTCGCGGCCGTAGGCACCACCGCATTACCTAATATACTTGCCGCTAAATGGCAGTATTCAGCACTATCGTGTTCCGGTCAAGTGGTAATGTACGGCCCTGTAATTACCGGCACCACACCGCGGACACTCCGCCAAAATTCCATACAAACGCTTAATTTGGTTTCTATCCATCAGTGACGTGTATTTATATGCGCACCTGTGTGCGTAGCACGTACAAAAAACCCACCGTCGCCCATAACAGAGGAAGGGGTTGTGTATGTGTGCAAATCGGGCGGGATGTCGAAGTGTCCATTTTATACGTAGTATTATTACATATTCTCTGCCGGCACGTAGGCATAACACCTTAGGCCTCAGGGGTGGTAACGCATCTGCATTTTGATCTTGGTCTTTGTGTGGGTGTCTATAGGCTGCAGTCATCACTTAACATCACTGTGAACTGCATGCTTGTTTGCCACCTTTGCAACATAAAAAAAATATTTCATCAATATCATTTCAGCTGAAAGACGTTTAGCTGAACTTAGCCTTCACACCTAAGTAGGTAATATACATTTTCACGAAAGTAGATAATTATGTGCTTAAATTGAAAGAAATAATTTTAACATTTTAAACAGCTGACGTAAATATTACAAGATAAATATTAAACTAAAATGTTATTATGTTTTATAACATTGTTGTTTTTGAATTGTCAATTTGTTATATTTTTAAATAAATGATTATTTTTCCTTGCAGATTTATGGACGCCGTTGACCAGTTTTTAAATATGGACGAAAGTGAGTTAAATACTTTTTGACTATTTAAAGAACGTTATAATTTTTCTAAAAAAAAACAGAATAAGGCGAGGTCCAAAAATATTTTTTGTAAATTTAAAAAAATAATTTCTGCATTATTTTTTATTTTAAACTAAAAAAACACTGGACCTGAGAACTTCGTACGTCTGTTATTTTTTTAATACATATTTTCATAAAAACCAAGACCATAACGAACATATTAGAGACAGATTTATCTAATTTGGTGCAGTTGTTTAGAAGTTATGCGCTTACAAACATTTCAGTATTTCTTTTTTATTTATTTATGAGTGTAGATGCATGAATAAAAATATTCTCAGTCACCGTCGTAAATTTCGATTCGCAATCTACGAGATTTTCTACACTGATGTAATGCACGTTGATGACTCCTTATTTATTGTTCAATATATTGTATCAATATACAATCTTTTGCGGCGAGCTTGATACGAATTACAAAGAAACACGCGTGTCGTTCGGAACACTTTGATTAATACCCTGCCCCTAACAGGGTTGTCAGTGCTCCGATTTTGCAGATGCGTTGCCAACGATAAGTTGTTATTGTCTTTGTGACACCACTCTTTGTCCACAATCTCTGCCTTCCCCGTTAGGGATCTGGCGTGAAGATACCTACATACTACCATTTGGCGGAAGAAAGATTAGGTCATACCGTGGTGCCTATGTCCTCGAGCTCCTCCTACAATGCAACTCTACCACCAGTCAATTTTTCTCCCATTGACCTGACAGATTAATTTTTAGAATGGAGTTGTCAGGAAAATTCCTCCAATCTGGTAACCCTATCAGTAGACAGATATTTAGCCGCGGACGTTCATGGGTCGTCTCTTGTCTTTTTTATGGGGTGTTTGACTTGCAAAGTTAAAGTAGGCAGTGAACTTTGACGCGGGTACGATTCATGTGCCGCCTGAGACGATTCGCGTGGGAGACGACTCCGAGGTGTTAATGCATGCCCATTGCCTAATTGTATTGCTTTACGAGACCACCATAAAGGGTGTTCAGCGAACCCTATATATGTTGCATTGTGCGCCTTATATCATTACAGTTGTGATGTTTACGTATAATTTAGGTACAATATCTTTCGGATAAGTTTACTAAAGTAACAGGGCAGTCATCTGTAATCGATGGTTTAGATTTTCAAGTACTTACTCAAATCTTTACAACATTCATTTTATATAATATGATAAGATTACTTTTGGTATTTATTATATTTAGGAAATTTTTATCCCTTTTTACCAATATACCGCGGACGGAGGAGTATGAAATTTTGCATAGTTATAGTTAGCATAGCGAAGGAGTACGGACTGAAATATTAAATGTTAACGTTACACACACTACCATAATGCTTTTGTCACAATCAATTGTACACACGTTCACGTTGTTTTTTTTTTATTTCATAACATGAGCTGTTTTGTCCAAGCCTGTGGCAAACAGCTTCACAAAATAAAGGATAGAGGTTCGATTTAGAATTCAGACTAAGGTACCGCAACACATGAACTGCGGTCGAAGTTCGATCCTTTAGGCAATCGGATCACTAGTTTTAATAATTTTGCGTTATTCCGCCTCTAGTTATTTTTTTTTAGTCAACAGATTTATTTTCAAAGTTTCATTTTTTCATAATATAATTGCATCTGTCAGATACTGATTCTGATTCACCTCGTGAACGCAATTCGATGATGAATGAGGGGAGTGGAATATCGAATAGACCAGTTACGTAAGTGCGCCATCGAAAATCGTTTGTGAGCTTATCACTATCGCTCGACACAACATACGATTTCAATTAAAGATCGCTTCGATTTTATAGAGGAATGTGTTCCGTGTTTAATGATTGAAGAGCTTCAGTCGGTGTGCGCGCTACGTTTCGCTCGCATGGGGCCCGAGGGTCAGATTACGATGGTTCGTCAATAAGTCATAGCAATCAAAACTAGTAGGTTCGCTCCGCACGTCCGAGTTTATCGCCAGCTACACTTTTAATTACAGTGACACAAATCGTAGTTATCATTGAACTTCTCACGGTGCCGAACTCAATATTCAGAATGTTCATTAAGTTCTAATTACGAATGGGCGCCCTTGTTTGTCTTGATCACCAAAACTAGCTTTTATTAGATTACGTGGGTAGTTTCAATTAATTGTGAGCATACTAGTATCTGTCGGCGTTTTCATTGGTAATGGCCGGTTATCGGTGTCGCTAAGTAGATTGAGTGAGATGTATATTATACGCGACTGGTTTTCTACAGCCTGGCTCTTGCGTAGACCGCCTCGAGACGTTTTTGTCTGTTTTATTAATAAGATACAATTGTTGTTATTGTCCCTAATTGAGATTACTGTCTCGTTTACATCGGTGTCGGCTAACACGAGACGTACGTAAATGATGTGTATGTTCGGGGCTAGTATTATATTCGTGTGTATATTTATGAGTTCGAAGTGAGTCTTTTTTCAATGGAGGTGTTTGTGCAAATAAAGGAGGCTCGTTGGTAGCGGCGCGCGCGGTAATACGACGATATTCATATTTTACGCGTTATCGCTGCGAGAATCGCGCTCGTGTCCTGATTTACACGATATCGCAAGCGTGGGGAATGTTCCTACACTTGCTACCGTTTGTACCGCCGAGGGTGGTCTTGATGCGCGCCGTGTATTAGCCCAACCGGCGTACGAACCATGTCTCTTTTAACATTAGAATATTCAATTCGTGATGTTGAATATTATGTTACCGCCGTATTATTGGCCATTTCACTGTGATTGTGCGATAAAATGGAATGAAACATGTATACTGTTAAAATATTTGACGCGGCAAGCAGGAGCTGTCACGTAGTCGGCGCGCGAATGATAAATGAAATGAAGCGCAGTTTCGGACTATGACTTGCTAGTTATCACACAGTTGGCTTTTTTATTTTTGTTTGTGATGGAGTTATTGAATATTCACGCTTAGTTTTTTTAATTGATTATGGTCTCTAGATATTGAGACACTAAATACGCTTACGCTGATTGAATATCAAACAAGTGCACAGTGAACTAAAATTCTGCATCTTTGTGCAGGGGTTTGATGTAAAATATAATGTAAGAGAAGAGAACATTTAATTTTATTAAGATATGATTTTTGGGTAAATTTTACCGCATCATCGTAATTTAGATGAAACCGCAAGAAGAAAGTTGTACCTATATAGTGCTAGGTAGATACAGAAAATGCGTTTCTTCTGTGAAATTACATTTAACAGGTTAAAAATTAACTCTCCGGAAAAACTCGTAGTTTGTTTTTGAAATGTAGTAGCGTTTGGAAGCGATCCTTATTTGAAGTATAGGCACAGTTAGAGACTAAGCGTGAGATTCACAGCCCGCACTACGACTTCACTTTGAGCAAAGTATGCTTAGAACTGTCAGTACAGTATGAGATTTGACAGTTCGAAGCGTACTTTGCTCAAAGTAAAGTCTTAGTGCGGGCTGTGAATCTCACGCTTAGTCTCCAACTGTGCCTATACTTCATCCTTTCTCGCCATAAGTCTTGATCGTAAAGATAGAGTTGGCTCTTATAAGTGTACTTCCATAGTTGTCTTCGTTCTCCTTTGGAGGAAACCTGAAACAAAATAAAGATATTAATTTAATTCATTAAGGTTCCTGTGTTCATCGGTTCTCTAAATCCAAAATCTTACTGCCCTATTACCAATATAGTATGGGTAAGAACGGAACCGAATTTCGGTAGTTAGCATGGAATCGTAATTTAAACGGACAAAATCATGCTGATGAATATGCGGCGAGAAAGCTATTCATAAAATTTCTGTAAAACTACAAGCTTACGCCCTTGTCGCGTAAAAATGAACTTGCGGAAAAATTTCCAGAGTTTTATAGAAATTTTTCTATAAAACTCTGAGTCGCTGCGTCTGAAGCGATCCACTTTGTCCAAATGTCTGCAATATACAGTTGCTGACAAAGTTGCGGAGACGGGCGCGGCGACACATCACGGTGGCTGGACATGTATGTCTCGATCGTTCTGGAATTATTTGCGCTACTTTAAAACTTTGGGACTGGGATATCTTTGCGATGGAACAATTTTGTCCGATGATGTGACTCTAAAAGGAAACAAGTATATGTAGGTAAATAGCTTAGATGTCTTGTGATAGTGTATAATAGGGTTAATATATAGCTTCAGACACAAATATCGGATATCAGATAATCGAAAATGAAAGAATTAGGAGTAATTTAATTATTAGTCTTTTAATTAATTTCAATACATTTAGAGCTTTCAAAAATGAAATCTGATAAAGTTTATCATATGGAATACCTTCACATGTTGGCCCGTTTATTTAGAAATAAGTTGACTTTTGAGTGGACTAATTTCTTCGCTTTCAGATTTTATTTTTGGAAGCTCTACATGTATTAAAATAATTAAAAGAATTTCACATTTATTTAAGGTGGTATTACCTCCTTTTTTAAATATTTTCTCTAACAGACACACGATCTTTAATATTTACTAAAAGTATTCTTTCATTTTCGATTATCTCATATCCGATATTTATGTCTGAAGCTATATATTATCCCCCTTATTCATAAAATAATTTTAGTTGAAGTGTTGCTTATCTCTCCTTTGTCTTTTTCTATCCTGCATATTTGACAATGCAGCTATCAAAGACTAAGCATTTTACAGCTAAAACGTATCTAATGTACATTTATGAATAAGGGGGTTATTCTATTATAGACTATCACAAAACATCTAAGCTATTTACCTACATATACTTGTTTCCGTTAAAGACTTGGAGTATTAAAACAACATCTGCATCAAAGCCTGCACTTTTTAATGGATGTGTATGGCCTGTATCATTCACCATAAACTTAATCGTTCACATAAAAAAGGGAAATTCACGAAATTTATTTTTTATTAATCTACCTTTAAATTCTTTTCCGTGTAAACGGTGATCAAGAATGCGTAATGCTTGATACACCAATCAAGGCCTCATAAAAATACCGAAGATAGAGCGTGTAATGCAACAGTTATCTTTTAAATACCTAATCAGTCACCATCTCTGTGCGACCCACGCGTGGCGCCACGGGATGAGGCAACTCTCGCCAAGCCGAGCACGGGACGGTACTTGTTATTCAAATGATTCAAAATGTAGTCTCCATCTAAAGGATCAATTTATGAATGTTTATTGTCAATGCCGACTCTGTCTATTCTAATATATTTGCAGAATTGATTTTATTTTTTTCACAAATTGTCTTTGAAAACAATCATATGTCAGCACTGCTGTACGCCTGTATTCCCCGAAGGGACAGGCAGAGGTAAATACATGAATTCAAGCATATATGCAAAGACCCATGATTTACCAAACGCCGAGGGTGGCGCTTGGAAACTAAAGTCCCTTTAGTCCCGACTAGAGGATCGACCCAGGAACTCAGCATAGCAGTGAAACGCGCATGGTCCCGCGGCTGACGTACATCGGAAGCGATCTACTCGGTAGAGCAATACGGGCGCGGTCGGGTGTGTGATGGGTGACCGCTAGTAACAAATAAAAAATGCGCGTTTCCGTGCTTCGAAGGGCACGTTAAGCCGTCGGTCCCGGTAGCTATCGCTAGATAGCAGTCGTTAAACCTTGTCGGAGGCCTTATAGGCGGTTTGAAAACGTCCGACAACGGGTTGGCCACTAACCCTTATCTTCACCAATCCGCATTGGAGCAGCGTGGTGGAGTAAGCTCCAGGCCTCCTCCCACGATGAAGAGAGACTCATGCCCAGCGGTGGGACGTATCAAAAGTTGCCATTTATAGTGCTTCTTGGTTTTTGTTTTATACATTATACTAGCTTTTGCCCGCGACTTCGTCCGCGTGCGCTTTTTCCTTGTAATAAGTAGTTGTTACTTTAATACCGCCAAGAATATGTGTACAAAGTTTCATGATGATGAGTTATGTAGTTTTCGCGTGAGAGTGTAACAAACAAACTTACATTCGAATTTATAGTACCTATATTAGTAGGGATAAATGACTTTTATGTTACTCGATGGTAAAAAAACACTGCAGCACTTTGACTACTTTCTAATCGTGAAAGGCTTCACTTCACTTCCCAGTTAACGCGCTAAGCCTAGGCTCGGACCCAAAGAGGTCTCCTTTAGGCAGTTGCTTAAATATTTAAGCTAAGAGCCCTTTGCGGTCGCCGATTGTCCGGTGAAATAGATTGCGGCCGTCCATAGTAGTCCATACATAGTTGTTTACATACGTCCGATAAAAATGTCATAAATTAAGCTTTAGATTGCCGGTGTGTATTTTTTTTAATGTAATGGAAGTGGCAAATAAGCACGCAGTTCACATTGATGTTAAGTGGTGACTGCAGCCTATTGACACCCACACAAAGACTAAGGTCAAAGGGCAAATGCGTTACTACTCCTGAGGCCTAAGGTGTTATGCCTCTCTGCCGGAAATTACAGGGGCGTACATTATCACCTGACCGAAACACGATAGTGCTGAACACTACCATTTAGCGGAAAGTATATTAGGTAATGCGGTGGTGCCAACGCCCGCGAGCTCCGTCACTGGAGCTCTACCACCAGCACAGTGTATAGAAATAACTCCTTCATACACTACAATGTTTTTACTGGTGGTAGAGCTCCAGTGACGGACCTCGCGGGCGTAGGCACCACCGCATTACCTAATATACTTGCCGCTAAATGGTAGTGTTCATCACTATCGTGTTCCGGTCAGGTGGTAATGTACGGCCCTGTAATTTCCGGCACAGAGGCATAACACCTAATGTCTCAAGAGTGGCAGCGCATCTGCATTTTGACCTCTGGTCATTGTGTGGTTGTCTATAGGCTGCAGTCATCACTTAACATCAATGTGAACTGCATGCTTGTTTGCCACTTTTATTACATAAAAAAAAAAAAAAAAAAAAAAGTAAACATAGCGATGTAGAGACAGCTCTACATTTGCGAGTTGTAGAGTTTGAGTTCAGAATTTTATAATTAATTTAGTTGCATAAAGATGAGATAAAGGGGGAGGGTACCTCTAATACTATCAGTAAACTGTTTATTAGGTTGAACGAGGAAATCATTATCATGTGCATCAGTGTAGCTTAGGAGCTCTGATAATGTTCAACAAAGCGATCTATTTATTGTTTTCATATCGTTTGTTAAAAATAAATAACGAGACAGATGTGATTGCTGTCATAGACGCTACGAAAGGAAAAAAATGAAGATGTGAACCATAGAATTTAGTACGTACCTTGGTGGCTATTACTTTTAAAGCCTATTTGAAGTACACTGCTGTTTTCCTAAAATGATGACAGTTATCCAATTACGTCAAACAGCAATGTACTGTAAAGTGGCTAACGAATTAAAAATACACTTACACTCACAGATTTATGTTAACCTAGATTCATAATACACCTTTAGGACAAAACCGATTCAGTGAGGCGGTCAAAGCGCTGGTTTTTTGTCACACGTCCTACCTAACCCAAATATCTTCAACATTATATATAAAGAGCATAAAGAAGCATTTAGTATAAGTAGTATAGATAGAATTAATCTAAGCATAGGATAAACGATAAATATTGAATACATAGTTATGTTATTTTGATATAAGCTTCAGCTTATACCATTAGCATAAATAGAATAGTAAGAAAACAAAGATATAAAATAAATATATAAAAAGAGCTTGTAGAAGGCAAATAGATAAAAGTAGATTAGAATAGGAATGTAAGTTAAATAAATTAAAATTCTTATAAATTAAGACAAAGAAGTTTTCATGTAAAATAGAAAAAGATTGAAAAAGTCTCTAATTACGTTAGAGGTGAATAGAAAAAAACAAAAAAAAATACCCAAATTATTGTGTCAATCATTGTAAGCTCATGTTATTCTACTTTCTATCAAGTTACAATAAAATGTCTTCTATAAATCTTCATTTTGCATTTCAATAGGCTTCCAAAAGGCGGGAAATTGAGACGTCGCGACACTAATATAAATAATGCATTTTTCAAATTATCGTCGCTTTTGTTCGGACTTGACACTAATGTCTCAATTCCAAATATATGAAATATGTTTTGGTGTATAGTGTATCAGCTTTACCAGGTTAACTGTTACCGTCGTCGGACTAAAAGTTAGCCTGGGTTTCACCAAGACGTTTGTTAAAGTTAGGCTTATTGTAATGAATTGTATCGTAAGAAATCTATTTAAGTTACAGAGGGATGTGAACCACGACATTTGTTAAAGTTAATGATATTGTAACATTTCACATTCTTCTCTTACTGAAAGAAATCTGTTAAAGTGAGAGAGGGATGTGAAATGTTACAATAACTTTAACTTTAACAAATATCGTGGTGTAACCCAGGCTTAGTGGCATTGAAATTCTCTGAGCCGCACGATTGACACGCTGTAGTTCTCGGCGGGTATTTTTTAACACACTAGTTACCTTAAGCTACTGTGCCTTTTCTAGCACCTGATTTTGTCAGAATCACCCTGAATTAATGCCAGTTGTCCATTAAAGTACTGGTACAATGAGAGTATGACAACTAATATTTACTGGTGGTAGAGCTCCAGTGACGGAGCTCGCGGGCGTAGGCACCACCGCATTACCTAATATACTTGCCGCTAAATGGTAGTGTTCAGCACTATCGTGTTCCGGTCAGGTGGTAATGTACGGCTCTGTAATTTCCGGCACAGAGGCATAACACCTTAGGCCTTAGGGGTGGTAACGCATCTGCACTTCGACCTTGGTCTTTTTGTGGGTGTCTATAGGCTGCAGTCATCACTTAACATCAATGTGAACTGCATGCTTGTTTGCCACCATCATTACATAAAAAAAAAAATGTTGTTAAACCCATCAACCCGATGGTGAAGGCATTTGAATGTAATTTTTTGAAGCCAGCACTAGGCGCTCAGATTGTGCGGGTTCGCATCGTAAGTGAGATATAACGAATGCGTGTGGTAAAATCCTAATAAGCCGATTACGATGTAAAGGGGTCGTGTGTAGGCGCACCGCGTATCGATACCGACTTGTCTCGATTACATACAATGCATCGATTGTCGATCGATCCGCGACGCGATCCGAGTGGCCGTGCGCGATGCGACCGGTGCCTTTTTGAATCGCGTAGACGTAGGAATGTATAGATTTCCTCTTTTAATTTCTAAACCATTCTGATTATATGACTGATATGATGAAGAATTGACATTATGTATTTTTTGTTCCGACTCGCCAATTTACTTTTAAAAGATAATATGAGATATCTTTAAAATTATTGATAACATTTTAACTGGTGGCGGATAATTGTTTGTCATGGCCTCCCACCGGGAGACAACACAAGAACATACAACATAGCGCAAGTTACAAAGATTTACACTGACTCGATACTGGCTCGCTATTAAGTGTTTATGAAAATATTGTGTTAAGTGTGGAAATGTAGTTAAGTTTCATTTAAATGGATTTACTTATCTATTTATTTTATCGATGTTTAAAATTATCTTTGAAAATGTACGTTACTTATTGTTACATTTAAAGTCTTCGTGATTCTCTCGTTTCTTCCTGAGTGAATATTGTATGGTTATGTTTTATATAGCAAAAAGACGAGCCCGAAATAATTATGTATTGATTTATTATTGCAGCTAAAATGCTATTGGTGTATTATTTTTGTATTCCGTCTAAGTAATTTCATAATTTGATATTCCTCATAATAATATCATACGACACAAAGCAAAAGTGATCATTTTTATTTGCGATAAAGACACCAAATCGCTGTTATATTCAATATTTCAAAAGTTCTCTTTATCTGAAAGAACTGTCACGGACAAATGAGTTATTGATAATACTTCTTTTGCGACAAATTATGAGTTCATATTTCATATCTTATCCAATAATGTATTATTTATTTTAACATCTTAGAAATATCAGTCTTTGAAAACAACGCTATATTATAACAAATCGAAAGTTTTTAAATGTAATATTTCTATTTTGTTATGAAGTACAAACTTATTCTTTACATCATCGCCATGTCTACTTTTTAATGAGTCTCTGACAGGCCCTTCTATTACGCAATAATGAGATTCATCACGAATATGATTATTATAATTATGTAACGCCCTCTGTTGATAGTTTTTGTTTGTTTGTCTGTACCATTCGGTGCGGTTACCGGTGTTATGTTTATTCTCAATCGAGTTTATTGCATTTCGAATGCATCACTCGCTTTCTATGCTAAGTTTCGAATGGAAATGTTGTATTTGTAATAGCATTGTTTATTAGTGGTATATTTGAATAGTCGATCAGTCGGTTCTATCAAATTTTAACGCTCGCTTTCTTTTTTGTTTAATCGATTTCGTATAGATTATTATCAATATTTTTAATGCTTGTTATGTTTACGATAGATTACTCAGGCTTTCACAAACTTTGTCATTGCTTTCAACCTTTTAGCTTCAGAGGAATATTTTTTCAACAAGAGATTTTCACACTTGTCTTTGTACGCCGGTTGTAGATGCCTACAATGAGTAGACTTTTATTAAATTCACGAATACAATCGAACCAAGATTAAAACTGTTGCAGTGGCAGCCAGTTACCACCACGCCACCGAGTCAGTAAAAAAGTTAAAACTTGTATAAAAATATTACCACAAAACGATTTTCTATTTAAATGATAATCTGACTATATTATTCGAGGATCATAATGAAGATACCTCATAGATAACAACCTGCTCGCAATGGTCATCGTATAAATATTTAAATATATGGCACCAACTTCGAGTAAATCCTGTAGACACTCTTAGACACATTAATGCTAAATAAGCTTCGGAGGTAGAATAGGAATATCTGTTATCCCTCTACTGAAAACAGAAATAAACGTGTCATAGACAACATCCACAATAAAATGGAAACAAGTAACTAATGTTATAGATAAAAATAACCGGCGAGAATATAAAGAAACACATGAAGACCTCACAGACAACACATGAGAACTTTATACGCAAGACAAAGTATCTATACTTAAACAACTTAATCTCTGTGTCAGTCGGTTCTCGCTGGCAATTATCATATATTGTTTGTTTCTGTAATTGAAAACAGAGTCGGTCGGTAATTAAGTTGCCGGCGAAAGCCTCCCTTGATGGATTGTTGTAAATGTATGTTTTTTTGTCCGCATTGAGTCGACTTGGCATGAATTTGCATGTGTAATGCCTCAAATGCATTACCACTTGGCGCTTCGTGGGAACGCCGCTGTACCGCCTTCTTTTTACGCCTTTTGTATGAAACACTGGTTGAGTTTTTAAAATTTCGTTGCGTGATTATCCGACAATAAAAGGAAACGAGATTTATATCTCACTCTTTTAAATAGAACAACAAGATGCATAATGAATTCATTTATGTATTCGTGTTCTATAATTTATTGTGTACGTATATTAATTTCATCTCTTTGCCATTGACCCCGCCTGTCTTTTCTTCTTCATCTTTATTAATTACCTGTTTATCAGATATATAGGGCAATTTTACTTGACCGCGCTGTAGAGCGGATTTAGCCTAATATTGACTTATAGAATAATTGCCGAACAGAATCTAATTAAACTTAAAACTAACTCAATAATATCTATACCTATGTGACGTTTTTAAATGAGATTATCGGCGTATTGATGAACATGTCCCAGTTCTGATGATTCGGATATGACGGAGGAAATAACTGATGAAACAAAGATAAAACACACACAGTGCGAATTTTGATGGTTGCATTATGATGACCAAGTTCTGAGAGAGACTACGACACGTTGGAGCATAAATAATATAAATATGTTACAAGAATAAACTGATGATGAAAACAGAAGATTTAATTTAGCAAAAAATAGAAGTCTTAAGTAGAAAAACTTGGATCTCTGTCTTTTGCAAGATAACCAACTTGTATAGGATTGTAAGAACACAATAATAATTTGAATGACAATACTGATAATTGTTTTTCTCTTTGTTCCAACATCCCTTAGACATGCATTAAGACAGAACCCATCAATTAAAAATGGGCATTACTTACCTACTTACTTATTTATTCATCCAAAAAATACAATATTATCGATAGACAAACCTAGATTTTTAAATATGTTTCTACTAACTATCATGAGGAGCATTACTTTTTATAATCCATACAATTAATAGAAATTTCGACAGACGAAACCTATAGCTGTACTTCGATTTGAGAATATTTCTTTTAAAGTCGACTAAGCCACAATACAGTGACAGCAATACAGAGGGTACATCTTTAGATACTTCAAAGGTCTTCCTGAGGAAGTGTCAAACCGCGGCCACGACATCCTCCCCTTGTCGCACCCTGCTAGGGTGGCGCCAGTCATCGACCCCCGGTGTTTTGCGGGGCGAACATTACGTGGAATTCTTTATTTTTGAGGTGCATTTTTTAAATGTCATTGAGTTTCAATTCAGCGTTTGGATTCTTAAGAGTTATTCACGTTTAAGATTTCCTTGAACTTTAATTATTTTGCAGCAAAAGTGACTTGTATACGATCCTGCTGTGGATTAGGATAATGTAATTCATTTAATAATGGAATATCTTTTTTCGAAAATTACAATTATATAAATTATTAAAAATTGAAATTCAAAGATCGATCATGCACCATAGTACCTACATCAACTGTACCTATATGTGGAATTTAAATAAACTGTTTTTACTGATTTATTACGCGTATATTATAAATAGTTTGATTTCAATTAATGTAACTCGAGAAAACCTAAGAACAAATCTTTAAAATAATCTAATAGTTTGATCTACTGATTTAGAAAGACAAATGCAGTGCCTCTACGCGTTGACATAATTACCTAATTCTCGTTTTGTATATCTACGCCCTAATATGCTATTTACACTATTATTATGTATTTCAATTTAATATTTGTTACAGAATCAATATTGGGTGTCCATTGCACACACGGTTTAAATCGCACAGGGTACATGGTTTGCCGATATATGCGAGATCGTATGGATGTCGCTGCCAAGGATGCTATCAAACGTAAGTACACGTAAGCCCGGTTTTCACTGTGGAGTTGACCCATTCAATACTTCTTTTAGGCTCGACGATTTTTGCTGAAAATGAATTGATTTTTAAATCGATTGGCATCGAAGTGCGATAAACCGATCGACGTAAGAAAATTGATTTCCGATTTTTTAATCTATTTTCGATTGTATGAATTTATATTACTAATTAATCAGTAACAAAGAGGACCACTTTGGTTGGGTAAACCTACATTTTACTGTTTGTATGGTTGTTATTGACATATAAAATTCGGAGCTCGATTTTCTAGGGTGGAGTATTCTATTCACTGAAACGATATCGCACTATGGATTGATTAAAATATTTCCTTCGGTCCAATAATTGATCCGAATCCTGATTAAACGAGCTATCCCTAACTCCGTTTCCAACGTTCATGTTAGTAGGAAAGAGCTGACCGAGCAGAAAGAGAGAAATGAACTGGCTCTGTTCTAGACAACCGAGTATATTATTAGATACCGATACCATTCCGTGGTTCATTTAATGTTAGCCATGATAAACCCTATCACCAGTCTGGTCAACTCCACCCCGTCCCTAATGCATATCTCTACAACTTTGTAAATGTTAATGTAAATAATATCAATATAAGTAAGAAAATATATTTATTGTATGGAACTAGAGTGACATTTGAAACAACTTTACAGGGTTTGAAAAAGCTCGCGGATATCAGATCGAAAGGGAAAACTACAAAGAACATTTGCTAGGAAGAGAACCGCCGCCGCCCGACGTCGGTCGTGGCGTTAACACAACGATCAAACCATTGAACAGAAAAGCAAATCGGAAACGCAAACATTCCACAGAAGTTTCAGAAGGAAGAAATGTGGAAGACCACGAAAGAAGTAGATATGGCAAATGGAAAAATAGAAAACAAAACAAAAAGCGAGATTCGTTCTCAGATACTAAAAGATCTTATGATTTTAAATATGACTATTGACCAAGTACATCGAGCAACACGGGCCACCGGACGACCGGAGGGGAGTAGCCATAGCGTTTATTACCGATGCAAAACAGTCTGTCAATTTTTCAGGGGTGAAATTTGTGTGACACACACACAACAAAAATGGTTTAATACTACAAAACTCACATCTTGACTTAAACAAAATACATAAACAATTTCACGTACACATTTAAACATCACTGCGACAGGCATAGGCTCTCTGCTTGTACTTTGGCAGAGGGGAAAGTCTGCATGGCTACTCCCCTCCGGTCCGCCGCGGCCGGTGGCCCGTGTTGGTCTATGACCAAGTATTAACGTTTGTGGTTTGAATACGTTGACAAGTTGACATGCATAATATTTTTATTGTTTATTGCAATAGGTAAGTATGGATCTAAATAGTTTGTTCTATTAAGAAATATTCTCATCAAAATTTCACTGGTTTCAGTGTAGGAGCTCAAGGGCGTAGTCATCACCGCATTACTTTATCTAACTATCTATCTATCTGCCTCCAAATGGTAGTGTTCGGCACTATTGTGTTCTAATTAGAGGGTAGTATTATAGCCACGTAATAACTATCACAGAGACATAACAATTTAGGTCTCAGGGGTAGCAACGCATCTAGTTTTTTGTAGATGTCTATAGGCTGCAGTATTCACTTACAATTTATGTGAACTGCATGTTTGTTTGCCATCCTTCACACATGATAAAAAAATATAAGTAAACTTGAAAAGTGGCCGTACTTTTTACTTGCCAATGTATTCCAACCACGTACGGGTTTAATTTTACAATAGTTATAAGTAGATATTAATGTACCTCTCCCTACTGCCTGTTTATATATACGGTGAATTTTTTGTGGTTGTTTACCCCGCAGCAAATGTATTTTGTCTTGATAGACTATCGATATATTTTATTCTTTTTTTATTAGTTATGCCGTGACAAGGCACGTCAGCATATTTTGCTCCTAAACAGTTATAGCTGCGTACGGTCACAATGTAAATATGAACAGTGTGGAAACTACGTACAAAACCTTGAAACGTCACACTCACACAAACATGCGCATCGACGAGGCCTCTAAGCGGTTCTCGCGGTGCTGCAGTACTGAGTCACTCGCTACATCGAGCGTCGATGCGCATGTTTGTGTTAGTGTGCCATTTCGAACGTTTTGTACGTAGTTTCCATACTGTTCATATTTGTACTGTGGTACGGTGGTGTGCGTGCACTAAATCGTGAATAACTATCACTTTCACGATTTCGGATTATGATGATAATTTTTAAAACTTTTGCAAAAACTCTTGTTTCGATTACACTACTAAAGCCATATGATTCTGTCGCAAGAAAACTACCACTTAAATTTCACCCTGTATAAAGTATGTTCAGTTTTAAATAATGTATGACCTTGTTTTAACAGAATATTGTTTTTTACTCCATAGATTCCTGCGCATTATTTTGGTGTATTAAGATTTGTTGTATGTTCTAAAATCAATTCGAAGTATGAAGGCTAAGGGAGCCCACACAAAACTACTATCGCAGAAACTTGCGATGCGATTTCGTCCGACACGCTGAAAGTATGGTCACCTGATTCGTGTCGCAGCAATTCGCATCGACAAGATCCTGCGATGCGACGTCGCGTCGTATCGCATCATTCGCATCGCAGTATTGTGTAAGAGCCCTTATTGTACCTAAAGGAATTTCACTAACAACAATTTTGACATGGGATTTATATGCCTTGTTTATATTTATGAATTATTTTAATAATTTGATGGATCAATCTACTGGTCGCAGCTAGTTTAATGTATGTATATTGTCTATATTCGGCAGTGTTCACTTAACTTCCATTTGAACTGAACCTTTCCGAATACCTGTCTCTGGACCATGTAGCGTGATTTCTTTGGCTCTTACTATATGATTGCTTTTACATCGCCGATGTATATTTTTTTTAATTTATTAGGGTTGACAAACAGTGTTACAATCTTGTTTACACATATAAATAAAGTGCAATTAATTTTACTTATTATAACACCCGCACCGTCAACCACAAATATTTATGAAATTTATGAGTTTACAACAAACAATTGTTAATGATGGCATCATCACGGGATTGAAAAATTTACAAAAAATTAGTTCGGTGTTCTATAGATATTATTAGACACCAAAAATTATTAATTAACTACAATATAGCAGAACCAACCTTTATACATCTCTTAAATTTTAGTTACATGTAGGTATCTCTCAAATACATTTATTTGCTCAAACAGATGTGGAATAATATCAATCTGAATGAACTAGAGGAACTGTTAACTAGCTATACATATGAAATGTTAATATCTGTTCTATGCCGACGATGCAAGCTATAGCTATAGGTACGAGGTGGATCCAAAAGTTCGAAGCCCGACCAAGAAAATGAAAGAAAAGTGGGTCTAATTTTATTTTTATTTTTCGACATAGTCTCCATCTAGCTCAACACACTTCTTCCACCTGAACTGCAACTTGTTTATCCCCTCGAAAAAAAAAAGATTCCGGAAGGTCGGCGAAATACTCGTTTCCTGCGACTATCACCTCATCTTTGGTCGAAAATTTCGAGCCACCCAAATGTTTTTTAAATTTGGAAATAAATGATAATCTGATGGGGCTAAATCTGGCGAATAAGGTGGGAGGGGCAGCAATTCGTAGCCACAATCATGGATTACAGACATTGTTTCAACCGAAGTGTGAACACGTGCATTGTCTTGATGGAACAAAACTTTCTTACGCAATATTCCCGGCCTTTTTTCTTTTATTTCTTCTCGTAGTCTTCGTAAAAGGTTACAATAATAACTAGAATTAATAGTTGGACCTTTCGGTAAATAATCTACAAAAATAATGCCCTTCGCATCCCAAAAAACAGAAACCATGACTTTGTTAGTCGACAAAACGACTTTAGCCTTTTTCGGTGTAGGTGAGGTGAGTCAGATCTTTTCCACTGTTTGGATTGTTGCTTCAGTTGGACTAGTCACAGTTGGATCAGTCTCAAAAAGTTCCAAACAGTCTCGCGAAATTGTGAATCGAACTCGTTTGTGTTCAGCTGAAAGCAACCTCTGGACAGAGCGAGCAGAAACCTTATGGAATCCCAATTCTTTCGTTATTATGTGTTGCAACCGGCCATAACTAATGTCTGTTGTCTCACCTATCTTACTGATGGTCAAACGTCGATCACCCAGTACGAGATCACAAATTTTATCGATGTTTTCTTTCGTGGTAGAGGTTGTAGGTCGTCCACTCCTAGGATCATCTTCAATGCTCTCACGGTCGCGCTTAAACTCAGCTACCCACTTCTTGACACTGGAATACGATGGAGCAGACTCCCCCAAAGTGCCCACCACATCTTGATGGATGTCTTTTGGTGACAGGCCTTTTTTATTGAGGTACTTAATGACTGCACGATGTTCAATTTTCTCCATTATTGAAAATCGCGTCAGAATGCTTCAAACAAATAATCACAGAAAATTTATATTGTGCAGTATCGGAATGAAACTGCGCACAATAAATCAATAGAAGACATACTAACAAATGACGGTAAATTTAAAAAGATGTCATGTCTCCTTGTAGTTTGGGCCACGAACTTTTGGATCCACCCTCGTACATAGATGTATCAGTAGGTAAGGATATATTTTCGTAATAAGCTATTGCAAGAGCCACAGCAGTCGCGCACGTAAATAAGATAACGTTTTAAATGTTACACTTACCATTTTTTATTTCTTGAACTCTTCTTTACTTATTTATTAAATGAACTACTGATGGTACTTAGTCATATTTATTTTCGATTCTCTGACTTGTATCAGATTATTAAATGCATAATATCTAAGTAAGCAATGTTATACGCATAGACTTGTCCTTCGGAACTTTTACAAAATTAAAATAAGGAACCAAAAAAATATTGTTTTATCATTTAGTTTACCTGAAACGAGCATATGAGAGAAATAGTAAAACTTTTATAAGATCAACAAAGTAGGTCAATTTTCTCACCTCTCCTTTTGGCGCTCCTTTTCACATCCCATGTAACCTCCATGCAAAATATTAACATTCAAAGATCTGTAGTTTTGGCTGTGTACTCTTGGCATTCAATCAATCACTCAGTAATCTTTTCCGATATGGCGGCACGAGCAACAAATAGGGCCAATAAATTAACTGCCTCAATAGCGTAGTGGGAGCAGGCCACTACTACTGCGCTGGGGGTCCTGGGTTCGATTCCCGGGTCGAGGACTATCGGTGATAACTGTTTTAAAGTCCTTTGTCTCTGGTTCTATTGGGATTTTTCCATTTTCTGGAAGTTTCCCAGTACCTCGGAGTTTGGTAATGTGGCCGGAGATGGCAACAGTTTCGCCACCTGTTACATGGGCCAAAACGTAACCGGCGAGTCGTGGGTGTTTGCATGCATGCATTTACCTCTGCCTACCTCTTGTTTGCATGCATGCATTTACCTCTGCCTAACTAAAAAAAATACCGGCAACTTAATAGACAGATCCAACAGTCCTTGCGGCACGACATCAGATCCTTCAACACAAAATGTGTTGAGGAAACGATAGAGCGAAATAAAGGCTCCAAGGTGTTTGCAGGGGATCTGTCTATTGGACAGAGCCGGCTGATGCAGCTGAAGACAGAGGACGGCAGTTTGGCGTCGACTAAGCCTGAGGTACCTATTGCGGGAGGTCGAGAGGTTCTATGGGCAGTTATATACCTTGGTCGCACAACCTGCCTCTGATTTGGTCAGAGACCCGAGAGCCAAATTAACCCGACACTATACCGAAGATATCCCGGACATCAGCCTGTACGAGATTAGGATGGCCCTCAAACAGCTTAAGAACAACAAGGCGCCTGGAGAGGACGGAATCACTACAGAGCTTCTGCAAGCGGGTGGATCACCGTTACTGAAAGTCCTTCAGAAGCTCTTTAATTCCGTCCTATTCGAAGGTACTACGCCAGAAGCATGGAACAGAGGCGTGGTGGTGCTTTTCTTCAAAAAAGGTGATAAAGCCCTATTGCAGATTTATAGACCCATCTCGCTTCTGAACCATGTCTACAAGCTGTTTTCGAGGGTGATCACGAACCGTCTCGCTCGCAGGTTTGATGACTTCCAGCCTCCCAAACAAGCCGGTTTCCGAAAAGGCAATAGTACCATAGACCACATACACACGCCGCGGCAGGTTATACAGAAGTCCGAGGAGTATAACCGGCCATTATGCTTTGCGTTCGTGGACTATGAGAAAGCCTTTGATTCGGTTGAAACATGGGCTGTGCTGCAGTCTTTACAGCGTTGCCACATTGACTATCGGTATATCGAAGTGTTGAAGTGTTTGTATAAAAGCGCCACCATGTCAGTCCGAGTACAGGACCAATGCACGAGGGCGATTCCTTTGCAGAGGGGAGTACGACAGGGGGATGTCATTTCACCTCTGCTCTTCACCAATGCAATGGAAGACGCCTTCAAGCTCCTGGAATGGCAAGGGCTAGGCATCAATATCAACGGCGAATACATCACTCGTGCATACCGTCGTCGTCTTGGCCACTAAGCTGGGAGTTACGATGGAGGAGCGCGATATCGTCTTCGTCGAACGGGTTGGTGCGGTTGGTGCGAAGGCTGGAGGCGGTGGAGTTGTAGACGAGCGGCCCCGTTGCGTCGTGGTCCGTCTGGCGCGCCGTCAACTGAGGGAGGAACTATTGAACGCTGCACGAGTGCGACGCAACTTTTCCTCGGTTGATATAGGCGCAACAGGTCCTGCTCGTCGTTTATATGTTAACGAGAGACTCACACGAACGACGCGCCTTCTATTCCAGCGAGTCCGAGAGGAATCTCGTAAGCGCCAGTGGCGGTATTCTTGGACAAAACGGGGCCGTATTTATGCAAGGCAAGGGAAGGGTAAACAGGCGTTTCTGTTTCGGTCAGAAGATGATTTGTGTCGGATTTTTAATAATGTCGTTTAGTCTTATATTAATTAATTATTTATTTTTACAAAAGTGGCAAAATTTATCTCTACGATCAGCAATTATTTTTTGTTGCGCAGGATATAGGAAATATATCAAAGCACATTTAATTTACCGTCATGTTATTTATTTAAGTCTTTAAATTGTATTTTTTTAAATTGAAACATTCAAAATCAAAATCAAATCATTTATTTCAAATTGATCTACAAGGACACTTTTGCGTTGTCGGGTTACGAGCTACCAAAAGTGAATGACTTGTAATAATCATCCAATATGTATTCGTGAGTATCAGTAAAAGTAAAATTCAAATAAATCACCAGATTTTTCAATTCCTTCATAAATGAAAAGAAAAATCTGTTCGTCATGTCATAATCTATATTCGACATAATAATATCATTACATAGGTATCTCTAATGGACATTCTGATATTCACAATACTTTGTACACTGGGGTTTATTATTAACAATAGGTATAACGAGTATAAAATGTATTCGAATATGTAACATGCTTTAAATTATGTCATCTTTATCTCAACAATATACATATATTATATATTTAATTAGATGTTATTATTTCGGGGCAAGATTGGGGTAGGTATGTAGGCATCCTGTTTATTTTTATACTGATTATATATTTAGTGATATTTCGATAGGTAGGTATTAATTATATAAGTTACTTTCTTATTGGTTAACAGTAATACTACCTACGTGTAAATATATTGTTCTTGTCTTGTCTTGTAATATAATGTCTAAATTTCTTAAAGATGTGATTTGCAAACGTTATGAATGAATACAAGTAAACTGGTTTCTTTGTACATTAAATAGACTAAATCGTAATAGGGTAGGTTAAGGTACTCTAATTAAATTTTTGCACTTTATTTCATATTTGAGTCGAGATCGGGTGATTATCTCACTTATTAGCGAAAACAAAGTATAAGTACAACTGATTTTATTTATCAATTTTATTTTATTAGTTTTTATTTTTTTTTATTTTTTTAATGTACCATTGCTCAGTAGCGTAATGGTAGCAGGCCACTACTATCACGCTGGAGGTCCTGGGTTCGATTCCCGGGTCAGGGACTATCAGAGATAACGGTTTAAAATCCTTTATCTCTGCTTCTATTGAGATTTTTCCATTTTCTGGAAGTTTCCCAGTACCCCGGAGTTTGGTAATGTGCCCGGAGATGGCAACAGGTTCGCCACCTGTTACATGGGCCAAAACGTAACCGGCGAGTCGTGGGTGTTTGCATGTATGATTGAATGCATGCATTTACCTCTGCCTACCCCTTCGGGGATTACAGGCGTGAAGTTACGTAATGTACCATTCATAATAGTCAGAGTTTAGTATATAATGGAAATGTTTCGTACTATTAGTACGTATTAATATTAGTTATTTTTTGTGTTTTAATCTTATAGTTAAGTCTGTGTGCAGTATACATAAATAATGTAGGTATGTGTACTTTTTGCAGTATTTGTAAATGCGGTACCTAAATCTGTTTTCTTATTATTATTTTTATTATTTTTTTTTATTTCCTGTAAAGTAGTATATTTGTTTGTGTTTTATAATTAGAGGTTAACAGACGTTTACTGGCAATTATAGCATAGCAGTAACGGCTACAACGGAAGATCAGCGCTGATCGAGAGCATTACGCTGAGTTGTAGGCCGATTTATAACAACTTATTTTCTATTATGTTTGTTTGTGTTCTGTTATTTCAGTCAGGTTGTTATAAATAAAACTTTTTTCTTCTTCTTCTTTCTTCTTCTTCACTCACCTTCGGTTTGCCGACGATATTATAGTCATGGCAGAGTCGCTGGAAGATCTGAGCACAATGCTCGAAGACCTCAATCGAGTGTCCCAAAGAGTGGGCCTTAAAATGAACATGGATAAGACCAAGGTCATGTTCAATAACCATGTATCGCCCACTCTAGTGTCCATTGGTCACTCGATCCTCGAAGTTGTCGACGAATATGTCTATATAGGACAAACCATACAACTAGGCAGGTCGAACTTCGAGAAAGAGGTCATTCGCCGAATCCAACTCGGCTGGGCAGCGTTCGGGAAGTTAAGGAGCGTTTTCTCGTCAAACATCCCGCAGTCCTTGAAGACGAGTCTTTAATCAGTGCGTTTTGCCGGTGATGACCTACGGCGCCGAGACGTGGTCTCTCACTATGGGTCTCGTACAAAAGCTCCAAGTCACTCAGAGGTCAATGGAAAGGGATATGCTCAGCGTTTCCCTACTGGATCGAATCAGAAATGAGGAGATCCGTAGGCGAACGAAAGTCGCTGACATAGCTAAGCAAGATTTCCAAGCTAAAGTGGCAATGGGCAGGGCACATAGCTCGGAGAACCGATAGCCGCTGGGGCAGAAAGGTTCTCGAGTGGAGACCACGTATCGGCAAACGCAGCGTAAGGACGTCCACCTGCAAGATGGACCGACGATCTAGTCAAGGCTGCAGGTACCCGCTGGATGCACGTCGCTTCCGATCGGTCGGCATGGAGGTCATTGGGGGAGGCCTATGTTCAGCAGTGGACGTCCTATGGCTGATATGATGATGATGATGATTATGACCCCTTCGGGGATTACAGGGGTGAAGTTACGTTTTACATAACTGCGAGCACGCACGAATACATCGCCTGCGATCGTATCGCATCGCAGTTTTGTGTGTCCGCTCATATACGGAGTGATGGTAAATGTAGAAAATCTATAAAATCACATACAATCATCATCATTTTTCAATTATAATAAGCCAGTTTAAGCTAACCAATTGAAACTTACCGTTCTTACTACCTTATCTATAAAATGTTTCTACTTGCTCCAGATCTATCATCCCCGTTCACATGAAATAAACAAGATAATTCGGGTGCTTTATATTCTTTACCATTTAAAGGTCGGCGTTCACTGGTGAGTATACGAAGGCACTCATGAGAAAAAGTCTAATTATGGTAAAATGGGTGGGAGCACGTATAGTGACGTGAATCGCTGGGGCGTGTGTGATAGGATCGCGATGGCTAGAAGATTGGGCCGCGGTGACGCGGTTGCACTTGTGGTGATACACAATAATGACAAATGACTTGCATAAAATATCTGTAGCTTATGCCTAACATCAAATTCATGGTAAGTATGAGGAAAAAATATTTGGTATTCCTATAAAGCTAATATCCATAATAGACTAACTGCTTAACGTTCATCACATCACTGGGTAATTTGCTAGAGTTAGCGCGCGACGCGTATACATAATCAGGGCTTCCCCGTCAGCTGCTACTTTTTCTGGTCTGCCTAAAACCTGGTTGGGTCTAACTAGGTCCTGCTAAATGCTCGAAACAGTTTAAAATCAGGAGCAGAAACCGCGAGCTCGGCTTCAATGCAACCTTAAAAATATTAATGACAACTCAGACTCGTATCTTTTGCAAATGCTTCCGCATTTTGATAAGATTTTGTAGTTTATAAAATGGATACTTAGTTATTTATTTTAACATACCCAAAAGATGACTTCAATTATAGGCATGACTTAACAACTCTGTTTGAAAAGAAACGCAGGCTTCTAAATAGTGCTGTTGGCTGCAAAATGGTTCAAAATCACCCGACTTAATTCGCTTCGGAGACTTGTATTCTTTTGGGCGAGTCGTTTACATTACACAAGTATGTCAAAAACAGTCGTAAAGGGAATCTTGAAACAAAGGTAACGATAAGATCAAGAGGGCTATTTATTAAAACTTACGGTTGTGAATGCCGTATGCAATAAAGTTGATTTCCTCTTCATCCGCTCTGATGCCCTTAAGATTGTGTTACGAAATATGACGTGCAAGTATTCGGCTGTTCATATTTTGATAATTGACCTGCATATTTACTTGTCTTGAGTCTTGAGAAACCACGTGACACTAAAGAAACTCGTGTAATGAATAATAGGTATAATCTTTGTTGAATCGTCCATGAATAGCAAGCTTTCTTATGTTTTTTTTTATTATCGTACTCCAATTTACTTCACACCAGGAACGGTAGGGCAATGTCTAGTTACCTGCCTACAAAATACTGATTCGATACAGTTTAATTCCCCACATTTGCTCTGTAAATATACTCGTGATGATTACAGTAGTCTTTCGTTGATAAAAACAATGTTAATACTTATGAAAAAGTTTCTAAAAGTTTTTTGAAGTCGTCTACTCTAATGATTAATTGTTCGTAGGTATTTAATTACCTAAAAATGAATAAAACTTGGAACTCTCAAAGGAAATTCCAATCACGCAACAATCGAAAGCCATTTTTTTTTCCATTTCGTCTTTTACTCTGTAAAGGTAAACGAAAAGAGGAAATAGATTAGAGATAATAATTTTATGCGATACGCCACTAGAACATGCGAGTGAACAAACGTTTTCTACAAATATATCAATGAAGAGATGCGACATTTGTACATATCTCACATAAAGATGGACCAAAGCGTATTTTATACATCACAAAATTGACTTATGTACTGGTGTTTGCTTTGTAACGTTCTTAGATATATTTCCAACCTATTGCGGGTATAGTAGTAACGCTCGAGGTTGTATCTGATTTATTTGTTGTCGATATGAAGGTAGCTTTCTCGAGTCGCTTGTAGTCGCATTTATTGCTCTATTGTTTGCCTCCCGGGCGTAGATTACGAGTGCTCCGAGTAATTTACTTGTAACCACTGTGTATTGTGTATCGGTTTCTGACGTTAGCTTTGTAATGAATTGCGATATATTCATGTGGGGCATGACTCTTATGGTAATTTTACGCGCGAAGTTTACGCGACATGTACGCAGCTTGCAATCTTCTCTGCGGATGATAAAAACAAACAGTATTACTACATTCCTGGGATTTCAATAGCACACAAAATGTTAATGTCATCGCGAAATTAATTCTGAGTTTCTGAGAATCATTTTTCACGTCCGACTTTAAATATCTGCTATAAAAATACCGTAAAGGCGTCTTTCGAGACAACGTAAATTAGCTCCACTTTGTTAGTTCCCAATAAAATGTAACATCTTAACTGCTGTTATCTAATATTTTTGTTTCCAATCTTAACTACCTGGCTTCCGTCAAGGCGTATTTCTTCAGCTCCTTCGGCTTGAGTGACGTGGATGCCTATTTAATTTATGTCTATTACTTTTGGTCGTTTCATTTTAATGCGCTCGTTTACTTTGGTGACAGTTGGTAACGCTTTGGGCGCCATTCCGATTGTTATCGGATCACTGGGCGTTGAAATGTATCACTGTAGGTCAGTTCAGTGTTTTGTCTTTTTTAATGTCGGTATTGACGGCATGGACGAAGATTGAATGAAACTGGAGTTTTTTAGAGTAATGCAATTAAGATCCCCATATGCTTACTAGGATTAAGTAAATTTCATTTGAAAGTATCAACGTTCAGTAGATTAGTTTCGCTAGAATGACGAATGGAAGGGACTGAGGGTCGTGTAATACCGATTCGATAATGAGTGAACACGTAGGTACATACCTTACTCGTCGATATTCACATCAAAACTTTAGAAACCTCTGTTTATAGGTACGTACGTTACTGTGTATAAATGAAACTGAGTAGGTACTTCAGTGATTTAGGTAGTGATAGTACGATGCCGTTTCTAGGTCGGATAGAGATCCGGCAATTCAACGTAGTCTATTCTAATAATAATCCTGAGTTGAGAAATTATTATAAGCTGATCCTACATGATAAAATAATGTAATAAGCGATAGGGGTTAGGGATTGGGTGTTTAGTATAGTAGTGCAAAAAATGAACTCATCACATGAAGTTATGTACGAAGTTATATTCACCTAGTAGTTGGTTGCCAGTGGTCAAAACTCTGTCGCGTATCAAATTATTATTTTTGAATTTGTACGTTATCTTTTTTTGTAGATATTTTATACTTTTAAAATTCTACGACAAAAGTCAAGGTACATAGTCTGTACGCCTGTACGACGGACTGTTTGCACACAAACTGTTTCATGTACGAATTGGTATTAAATGTAACAGAGAAATGTGAATAATAAGACAGGGAAAGTACCTAATCTTTTTTTTATATGATTGAAAATATATTACTAACAAATTAGTACGTTCCTATTACTATAGGTACCTGTAAGTGTAGTACATACTTATAATATATTTGCTTACATTTTAGCTTATACCTATTTACATTTAAGCCTAATCATACGAGGAGTGTATGAGTGCACCAAATGTGTTAAAATGAGAAGCATTTCGAGCTCATACAAAGTTACTTGATGTTTGCAATTCCAATAAGTTAATTTAAACATTAACTTCAATAGCTCCCATAATTTAAGTAGCTGGAACAATATATTGGGGCATTGCTCTTGGGATCCTATTATCGGGTCGATAATTCAATCTGAGGGGTATTGTCTGTGCCTTGGGGCTCGCCGCTGCTGAGGTAGTGACTTGCAATGATTAAGAAATTAATAACGTAGAAGGGTTAAAATATGAGAAATTTATGCATACCTATGTACGGAGGAGCCTCTCAGCGGCATGTCTTTTTATACATATAAAGTATATTTATTAATTTACTTATTACATTTATAGCGTTACATTACATACTGTCTTATCACTTTGGAAGGCATAGTTGAATTGAGGCAAATTGTAACTATGTAGTTTAAAGGGAGATTTTACGTTATTGAAACGTTCGTAATGATCATATAGTGTAGGTTAGGTATATATCTAATCTACCCAGTTTTCAACCAGTTTATCCACAATTATTGACAACATTTTTCGGGATACCTACGTATTTAAATATTATGTAGTAAATTGAGGATATATGATAGTTGAATTGGACTTAGGTGATATCTTTAATTGCGTTGGTTCCATTACTGTTTCTATCGTAATCGCAAGTATTTTGTACGTAAGGTCCGAATCAATTGATACTTATCTGGGAATAGGTACAAAATACTTAGATACACATGAAAAACATAGAATGTTAGTTAATATTTAAAGAATTACATTAGTCAATTCTAAACGGGGCGTTTTAAAGAAAGTGGACTAAGTTGGCAGGTTACTTAATCTTTGTACCGCACATAAAAATAATACGATCTTCAATTCGGGAGACAATTAAAGGGTTCTGTATGGAATATCGATGGGTTAACGTGGCACTGGGTCATATATTTAATATAAACTATATTTTACTAATGCTCACTTAAACCTTGGATATAGATAACGGTTTACGGTCAAATGTATGTTATTAAACGTCCTATATGGACGTTTAATAACATACGTTTGATTAATCCCTACTCGTTGATCATGCGAAGACACCAGAATATGTTCTAAATGGAACATCTGTATCTATCTTATCTTATTTCATTCGTTTGATCTGAGATTGCAAGGGATTTGATATTAATTAAAAGAAAGTAAAGTAATGAAATGTGTATTTTAGTTTAATAATTTTAAGATACTTACTATGATGGCATATATTTTTACAAGTAAGGTTCCTAAGTGAATACCTATGAATATACATAAACCATAAGTCAAAATGCAGATGCGCTGCCACTGTCACCTCTGAGGTGTAGGTAGGTAAGTTGTTTTACCTCTGTGACAAATTACGTGGTGATACAAAAAACCTGATAATTTAGTCGTAAACTGCAACGTAAAAAAACTGCCTTAACACATAATCGAAGATCTCCTTGAGAAAGGCTTTGCGTGAAGAATGCGGATGTATTTTCTATAGAAGATCTTGTGTTAATCACTTGTGCCTAATAGTTGACGATTTGTTGACCTCAAGACTTCAGGAAAAAACACCATTATAATATATTAAACCGCGTAGTTTTTTTAATCAATTGCACGCTATATAATTAGTGTTGATTTAGATATTCATTTTGATGTTTATAAGGTGCAGTACCTCAAAGGAAAAAAACCGAACCCTTGTAAGATAACTTGTGCGTCTGTGTATCTGTCTGTCACACCCGAAAGTACTGAACTAATTGAGTTGACATGTTATGAAGTGGAAAACACGTACTGTAACCTATGGAAATCTACATAAAAACCAGAGATTTCAATGTAATTAGATGCGTTGCCACTTAGACCTCATGAGGTCTAAATTGTTATACCTCTCTTCCAAAAATTACAGGGTCGTACATCAACACCGAACTTGACCAGAATACGATAGCGCTGAACACACCCATTTAGCGGCATGTAGATTAGGTAATGCGGTGGTGCCTACCCCCGCGATATCCGTCACTTGAGCTTTACCAGCAATTGTCAAAGATTATATATTTCCCGTTCCTGCAACATCATTCACTGATTAGGTAATGCGGTGGTGCCTACGCCCGCGAGCTCCGTCTCTGGAGCTCTACCACCAGTGAAGTGTTTACTACGGAACCCTAAAAAAAGGTTTTTTTTCATTGTTGTTTCATGATCTAACCTTTTAGTTGCCTACCACTCCACTCCTCGAGCTGACCTACGGCACGGAAGTAAAGTCCTATTATTTTTTTTTAATTTTCGGCTATTTCCCCGTGCCATCTTCGGAGCTTGGTGACGTACCCGAAGATGTTAACAGACTATCATCTATTAGATACCTACATGGGACAAAAACAAGCGATTGTGGTTGTTTGCAGGGAAGATCGAATGTATGCATTTACAGCCTACTTCTACGGGGGATAAAGGCGTAAAATTACATTAGTTTTTATAATATAAAAATTGTTATCAAGAAATGCTAGAAAGCTATTGGTGAAAGCGCACGGCAGATCACAAAGCAAATCCATGTCAACTGCGTGGCGAGATGAGTGTGGGACAAACTAAACACATATTACACGGAAAACTGGCAGAGTGCAGCACTCGATGCGGACCGCTTGTGACGAGTAGCTAAAGTAAGTGTTTTGTTCAAGAATATAAACTTCATTATAATAAAAATAATAAACATAACAAGAAAAAAGCGCATCATCGCAGGGTAAATGTCTCTGATTCAAATTCCCATTTATATCTTCTATGCACACATAAAAATGTACACAAGGCGGACTTAATGCAATTAATGAACTTCATCATAAAAAACGGCTACAGCATCGCGATTGCGACCACTGGACCAACGAGGCAGTTAATTCATTTATCACCAACTAGCGGTCACCCGGCCCGGCTTCTATTCATCTTCCTAATCAGCCTAAAGCCTTCCTCGATATCTAACACTGCAAGAATTTTTCAAAGTTCCAGAGATTAGCGGGTTCTAGCAAACAAACTCTTCAGTTTTATAACAAGTATAGATATGAACTGTATGCTCATTTGTCAATGTTAAACCTAAGAAGTAACTACTAATAAATATGCTTTATAAATGCCGAACAACTTGTTGACATAATTGTGGTTTTGGTCCAATCCAATTTAACTCGGTAACCACAACATTAGTCACAGATTCGTTATTACTTAATTTAATAATCATGTACCGTGACCTTAATAGTCCAAGGGCTCAGTTGCCATGATTCTCTTTTATTATTAGTAGTTACGTAATTAATCTGTTTTTGTAGCTCAGTTGTTATATATTTTAATAAAAGTGATAGTAGTAAAACTACTTAACTGCCTCAATAGCCTAGTGGTAGCAGGACACACACTACTACGCTGGAGGTCTATTGGGATTTATTCATTTTCAGGAAGATGCCTAATACCTCGGAGTTTGGTAATGCGCCCGGAGAAGACTACAGGCTCGCCACCTGTTACATGGACCAAAACGTAACCGGCGAATCGTGGGTGTTTGCATGTATGCTTGAATGCATGCATTTATCTCTGCCTACTCCTTCGGGGATTACAGACGTGAAGTTACGTTTTTTAGTAAAACTACTTCTTCCACTGCTACGCCGGAGCGTAGTAATAGTCCTGGATTCGATTCCTAGAGCGGGATATATTACTTTATTGATTCTAGGCATCGGAACGTGAGGATCCCACTGTCCAGTATTGGCAGAGAATTCTACCGCTAGTGCAATGAATCAACCGAAAAATGGTGATCCAAACATTTGAATAGAGTGATAGTAACTACAACGGGATTAGTCGATAGGTAATATCGAGACTGGTCTTAAGTTAGTGGGGTCAATTGTACAACCAGATTTAAACACGGGAATTAATTAGAAAATATACCTACCGCTTATAATACATTGTAAAATATAGTAGACAGATACCAATACGTCCAACCTGTTGAACATAAAAGCAGATAAAATGAATGCCAACAATCAATTACTTAACTGTTATATGCGTTTAAAATACTTTAAAAGCATAAAAAGAAAATGAATGGGAAAAAATGTGACATGGTGCGGTGATAAAGTGGTTACATGTAAAGTGCGGATTCGATTTCCAGCGGGTACCTGTCTTTATGGCGGAGAGAAGCCCTATCTGTCATATATCCACGCCTGTAGATTGTTGTCTCATATATTCAATACTATTTATAGCCTGCGACTTTGTTTGCGTGATCTTCAACTCATTAAATTAACTTTACTTCATGTTTTTTTTTATGTTACGAAGGTGGCAAACAAGTATGCAGTTCACATTGATGTTAAGTGATAACTGCAGTCTATAGACACTGACAGAAAGACAAGAGGTCAAAATGCAGATGCGTTACCACTCCTGAGGCCTAAGGTGTCATGCTTCTGTGCCGGAAATTACAGGGCCGTACATTACCATCTGACCGGAACACGGAAATAGTGCTGAACACTACCATTTAGTCAGCAGTCATCATTTAACATCAATGTGAACTGCATGTTTGCCACAAATAGGGTTGTATCCTAGGTACAAAATCAGTACTTTTTATCATATCATATGAATTTGAGAAAACAGGTTCCTAATATGACGACAAAAAATAGTGACATAAAAGTTAACTGAAAAATGAAATAATTTCACTTTTAGAATCTTTATACAATTTACAACAACTTTAAGTATGTCAACGTTATACAAAAACGCAGTATTAACGAAGATATTCTAACATTTCATGATTTCACCATTCAATTCACCGGTGTCGTACACTCTATGACGTCAAAAAGTGCTCAAATTTTATATGGGCCGTTTGAGTCATTTCACTACTCGCAACGTTTTGAAACGTTATATCTTAACAACTATCATTTATTGACTTTATGTTTCTAAGACAAATACTATTTATTTATCCAATGCTTTTTCGAAAATCAATAAAAATAAATTAGTCAACAACCCTATTCTATGCTATTTGCTACTTTCATTTTTATTTAAATCAATGTCCTCACACGAATGTACAGCGTTACTATACGAGCGATTTGTTCTATTTTTCTCGATCCCAAGAACTTTATCTCAAGTCGAATAATATCGATTGTTAGGCAGGAAGCGATTTATTAAAATTTGATCACTTGATCATAGGTGTGTTTATAAAAAATAACACAGGCTTTGTTAACGTTTACAGCGTCGGACATGAGTGTTTTGGGCGTTTTTATTTGTTTTTTATTAAAATCGCTCGTGGAATGCAGTGAGAGTACACTGGCAGGTGATAGTATGTGCGTTACGATCTTGAAAATGGAATATTTTGTGATGTTTATTCTTATGTTTATATTTAGTGTTATGTGACGAACCGGATGGTGCGATTCGGACTAGTGTTGTGGTGGGTCGCCGGGTATATTGCAAGTCGATGTTACATTTTCATGTCACACTTAATGTTTTGTTATGGTAATTTTAGATAGTCACATGTTTGTAGCTTATTTCGTTGACATTTAGTTTTTTTATTCGTTATCTTCCGATTTTGAATACCATTCATTATTGAAATGAAAACGTGATGAATGTAGGCAAGTTTTGAATAGATGATGTTCTCACAGTATAAGAAAATAGGCAATTAATATGTACTTAGACTGTGATATCTTTTTTTTTGAAAATTAATGTACTTAGGTTACAATAATATATCACAAAAGTGCAAGTAAGAGGCAAAGAACGTACTATTTTCATTTGTAACAAGTTAATAGGTACGACCTGAGTTCATACATTACGTTTTGCTATATTTATGAGAAGTATTAACATATGTAATGATTGATACCGATTAATTTAATATAATTTTCTATTTTTTCAGCAGTGTTGCACCTACATCGTCGATTTCTACACAACCCAAAGATTGACTGGTAGAGGCTTCAAGTCTGCCTTAAGTACTTTTTCTGTGCATAAAATACTTTAAGTAAATAAAAAGCAAAGTTTTCAATGCTGTAAATATAACATCTTCTGAAACCCCAAGCCTTTTTGCATCTGTGTAACACAACAATATACAAACTCTTCAAAATAAAATAAATGTCTCTTAAAACAAGTTCAATTCAGTGCCCCATTCCATATTTTTGTTCAAAACATTGACGGACCTTAAAAAACACAAAAAAAGTAAAGTGCATCGAGTACCACTCAGACCCAGAGCCTGATTTTTATTACTTTCAAACGTAACAAAGACTCGTTTTGTATAACAAACAACTGGAACTAAATCTCGGATTAATCTTATTAATAGACTTGTAAATACTGGATACATTTCATCAGTTCAAATAAAGCATTTTTCTTACGCATGTCGTGTATCTATGATAAGTATAATCTATAGGTAATTAGGCAGTAATATATTGGCCTTCGATGTTTTCTTTGCCTCATTAATGGGGCATTAGTCTTACTTTACGGATTTTCAACGGGACCATTTTATTTATTTGCTTATTTATAATATCCCCATAGTGATATTGAGACAGCAATGGAAATATTAAGCTGAGTGTTCGATTTATTCCATAAGACTGTTAGATTCGGTATGAGATAGAAATTATTTTGACTATTGTGTCCCGTTCGTTTTGTTGAATCCAGAACATGTTTTGTTCGGGTTTTTGAATGTGATATAACTCAAAAAAGGATTGTAAGGATATTTCTTAAGAGAGACCAACGATCTGCTTAATTTGTGAGAAAAATATTTAGGTATACAATTTTCACCGTCATTTTATGAGTCACGAAAATCGTGACTTGTAGTGACGGTATAAAAATGGAAAAAACTTGGTTTATTTATGAGCCGGTAAGGACAAAATTTTAAGACATATTTTCCTCTAAGAGGCTCCTATTTTCATACCTGTTGAGATCAACCTTGATGTCTTTATTTTTCTATGTGAGTGCATTGAATCGTGTAGTGTTTTCAGAGGAATCCACATTTACCTTACTTCTATCAACAGTTTTTGCAGTATCACGTTGAGTTGTTTGTTAAGCACAATTACGAAGTTAAATATCTTCCTAAAAGTAAAAACCTCTGATTCTTTCTTGAAGCAATACGAGCGCAATACGCACACCCCTTAAAAGTTCTGAGGATATTAATTTTTTTGACATGAAATAGCAAATAAACGCACCAATCACATTAATGGTAAGTGAATACTCGTAGCCTATATATATCTCCATATAACCAGAGATTTTAATGTAGATACGTTGCCACTCCTGTGATCTAAGTTGGCTTTTTGACCGGAAATTCGGGTCCAGTCCCGGAAACGTCCAGTCACCGGAACAACACGTAGCGGCAAGTAGACTTATACCGCATTACCCCCTCTACTTATCCAATGTAACCTAACTGGATCATTAGCTGCTTACAGTTCAGTAACAACGCCTCTATCTTTAATTAAAATTACGTTAATATCTTGAGTTTACATTCACACCATTAGTTAAATTCAATACGTAAACATGTAACAAATTCGAATTATTCGCACCTATATCACGAAAGTAACTCGTACCCAATAAGATCTATCCGAACGATGATTTGATCCATATACTCTGAATGGAGTGGTTGCGGTGTTTTCAAATCAAAGTACTCGATCGCTTGCTCGGCTGTGACCGCAGTTTACGAGGCGGAGTGAGAATTGGCCGGCGAACATCTGACGTGGCACAAAGGATGAGTATTCTGATGGCCTCATTCTGATCCTAGCACTTAAATTTACTGTTCGAACTTTGGGTTCTTGTAAAATAGTATTGCAATAATCAATACGTACGCTGTTTCCTATTACTGAATATCTGATGAACGATTTAGAATATGGATTATCTGATGGCCACAGTTTGATCCTAGCATCGAAATCTACTGCTAGAAAAAGTTTTAGGTCCCGAAGAGATTAGAGATTTAAACCGAAAGGGGTTCTACTTTTAAATTCTGCTGTAAAAATAAATCTACAATCGCAAGTTAATAAAAATGCACATAACTTTGTTGGAGATTAGAGGTGGCTTTCTTCTGGCTAAGGACGATATGGATGAATCTGTTGATAGTTTTATTATTATCCAAGCACTCAAATTAACCTGTTGCAATTCATAACAAACACATCATGAAGAAGAAGTCATAATAGGCCTCCCATGAGTTGAAATATTGATGATGATGATACTATAGAGAATAGGTAGGTCGTACTGTCAAGGGCGACATCATGTGAATGCCAGGAGGGCGGTAGATACGACTACTTTACATGTCCTTATTATACGCACAGGAGTTTTAAATTCAAATTCAAATTCAAATAATTTATTGCATCACATGTGGTTTTAAGATGTTACAAATAGTAATATGGTGTACAGCACATGCACCCTGTAAGGGCATAGCAAAAATAAATCTTAAAGTCTAATTTTAATCTAATTTAACATGCTCATATTATTATTCACTGTATAATTATTTATGAATAACTTAAAATCTACTATACTATTACTTACCTATATTATTTTTATTTATCTAAGTATCAATTTTAATTTATATAATTCCAATCATTCATTCATAATATTATTATATTCTATTGCACTTTGGTATAATATTCACTTACTATATAGAAGCATTTGTTATTGAGAAAATCCGTCAAAGTTATTACAAATTTGTCATATTTATCAAGTTCTTTTATATACTTGGGGAGAGCGTTATACAGTCTTATTGACATAGAATATGGTCCACTTTGATGTATTGCTAAATTACTGTTTGGTAACAATAACTTATTTCTTTTCCTTAAGCCTATTGTTTACGTAGTAATATCTGCCAATTAAGTTCACATACGATGTACGCTAAATAATATGATAGTTACCTTGAATCCCGGTAAATATACGAGCATATAAACATCTCTGCTGACGCCGCAAGTTGGTCGTTAGTTCAGCTTTAGTGCTATTTAGTTAGGTATTAGATGTTGCCGATAGATTTTACGACTATTATACGATAGGCCTTACGGCCTTGTTACATTTAGGTTTATATGATAACTTCGTAAGTACAGTTCAGGAAGAAAATATTCAGTTTTTGTGCACCAGCTTCTTGTTTTGGGCAGTCACAAGTTGACAGATGTTGATGGTAGGCAGTGTAGAGTTTCAGATAAGCTTGCCTTGCTGGAAATTGTTGTTCTTGTTTGGTTTTAAGCTTGCTAGCTTAAGGCAAGAAATAGAAAATGACACCAAAATGTATTCCATCTCAAGGCGTAACACACAGAACTTTTAATAAATGAAGTTTTTATAACAAGTTTTTATAAGATGTTGAATCAAGCCCAACTAATATATACTAGTAACTCTGTCTGTCATTTCACGTCCAAACGAGTGAACAGATTTTGATGAAATTTGGTACAGAGATAGAGTTGACTTTGAGAAAGAACATAGGTTACTTTTTTCTCCTTATATTCCCCCATCCCCCTAAAATAGGGGGTGGAAATTTGTATGGAGCATTCCACAATTTTCAAGATAGAAAGTTAAAACTCGGTATTTGAACTCTTTGAGTTTAACAAACAATGCATACATATTTTTTTATTTTATCATACACCCATCCCCTTAAAAAAGGGAGTGATATTTGTATTGGACTTTCCGCAGTGTTCAAGGTGGAAAGCCAAAATTAGAGCTGCACACTCACGAACACGACACAGTCGAAATTATCCGAAGCCTCTCTCCTAAGGGCGATGTGCAATATACAGTACCCAACAATATATATTGCACATCGAGCCTACGAAAGAGACAATCGGCTAGTTTCGACTTCGTAGAGCGTTATCTCTGCTGCACACTGCCTACGTAAGCACGGTCCATCCACGGCACGTCCGGTATTGGGCAAAATTTGATCAAAATGGTCGACAAATGTCATATTAGTAAGGTGCGAAAGAGATGACTGGTGGTAGAACTCCAGTGACGGAGCTCGCGGGCGTAGACACCACCGCATTTCCTAATATACTTGCCGCTAAATGGTAGTGTTCAACACTATTGTGTTCCGGTCAGGTGGTAATGTATGGCCCTGTAATTTCCGGCACAGAGGCAAAACACCTTAGGCCTCAGGAGTGGTAACGCATCTGCATTTAGACCTAAGTCTTTGTGTAAGTGTCTATAGGCTGCAGTCATCACATAACATCAATGTGAACTGCATGCTTATTTGCCACGTCCATTACATTAAAAAAAAAGATAACACTCTACAGACCCGAAATAAGCCGAAGTCTCCTTCTTGAGATCGATGCGTATTATTTATTGTTGGATACTTTATACTGCATGTCTATACGTTTGAAAAGGTTTGAAACCACTTAAAGTTTGAGATGTAGACAGAAAGTTTAGATAGCTTAGGTTAATGTTACAAAATCTTTATTGATAGTCCATGCGAATTTAAAAATAGTCGTTACACAAATCATGAACATGTGTATATTTAATTCTATGTCTTTAAAATTAATTGACTGCTCTTAAGCTATATAAAATACGATTGGCTTCGTTCGCAATCGTTTTACCATCCATATAGATACAATTCGAATTAAATAGTCCATTTGGAATATATTCGACACAATGGAGTGGCAAACGGTTGTTCAGTGATGGCACAGTCCCATCCACTCTTATTACATCACATTTGGATGAAAGCCACAGAATAGTCTATGACACGGTACATGCATTGGAACCTAATCCATTACTAAGTGGTTTTCGACTCTGCTGCCTCAGTATTAAGGTTGAGATTTAAAGTGGAATTGGTTACAATTATACAACATTTTTATCTGTTAAAACCACTGAGCCTATAAGGTTCGTGAACTTTGTCGAATGCTATTTATATGTGGGCCGGTGACACCGAATTTAATATAACAATTAATTTATAATTTCATTGATGTGAACGGATTTTTTCTTATCAAAATATATATTGGCCGTCTCAGCTATTGGGGGTATATTTAAGACTGGCTGAATCCGCGTACATAACGGAAGGGTTGGTTAACGGTGTACCATATCACCTGTAAAAAGATCAATGCCGAGGAACTATTGGCGCCTAAATCTTACCTTTTTTACTTGTGGTAGAGTTCCAGTGATAGAACTCGAAGGTACCACTGTATTAATTAATCTATCTGATCTATGATGATCTATGACGACCCGGTTAGTCCAGCGGTGTGAGATGACCGTTTGATTCGAAGGGTCGCGGGTTCGATCCCCGCACCGGGACAAATATTTGTATGGCCTACAGATATTTGTTTCGGGTCTGGGTGTTTGTGTATGTGTTGTTTGTGTACAACGGCACCCACGACACAGGTTTATACCTACTGTGGGGCTGTGAGTGTAAGCGTATTTTATTTTATTTATTTTATTATTTATCTGCCGCCTAGCGATAGAGCCCTGGTTATACAAAACAATACGTGACGCATGCAATAACATAAATATTTATTGCAAATATTAATTCAAGTTTGGTTATTTAATCTCGTAACGAACTAAACTTGGTGGCAGTGTACATACGTCTAGTGAGCGGAAAGATGGCAATTTTGGCACAGGTTCGAACTGCAAACACATTGCACAGCGACTGGCTGCCGTCGGAACAGCAAATTGCTCACCGAGACGCGCCTCCAGTATATCATATGCCTTCCATACATTTCATTGAGTGTCGTATGTGTGGCGGGTAGTTTTGAAGATAAGTCAGTTTAGACAAAAAAACTAATTACGAATACTTATATTTGATAGTTTAGTAGTATCGAGGCGTTATTCTTAGACCTGTGTCAGAAAGATAGTGATATTGGGTTTCTTCCAATCGGGCTAATTTATCAGTGGATCGATGCCTGTATGATAAAAAATATAACCGTGAATCAACGTGGACAGGACATACATAAACAGTGAATTATTATAATTGAACTGAGTGATTTTTTAAAACAGTGTCCAATTTTTAAGTCCGTCCATACTAAAAGTTATCCTACTAATATTATAAATGCGAAAGTTTGTGAGTGTGGATGTTTGTTACTCATTCACGAAAAACTTTGAAACGGATTTGGATGAAACTTTACAGTAATGTAGGTTTATATGTACATTGGAATAACATATACGTTACAATTTGTAATGCGCGGGCAAGACCTAGTTTATAATAAAACACTTTAAGTATGGGACAAACCATTAAATCTAAATTTTTTTTTTAGGCATGCAGTGGGTTCTTGATGTCCCACTAGTCGAGGAGAATTGTTATGATAGTGCAGTTGTTCAACTGAACATTGGAGGTCATGTCATTCCAACAGGACAGTAGTAAATTCAAAAACCGCGGGGTGGGCAGCAGCATCCCGCTATAAAACTATCGCCACTGCCCATGTCATATCTTCCTATATGATGCAATAGGGCCTCATTGGAGGAGGCTTTTGTCTAGCAGTGGACGTTTCTGGCTGAAATGATGATGAGGATTTATAATTCTGTTGATCTGTACTTCGCATTCTGTTATGCCAGTAGATCAATTTAAATCTGGTCCAAACCATGATAATCTCAAAAAAAAATCTCGTTGGATAGAGAGAGAAACCAACACGAAATCTCCTTGATCACAGAGATTCGTAAAATGCGCCTTACAATATAATATTGTAGAAAAATTCCCAATGCGATCTTATCAGAGTTAATGAAGGGCTTTATTGATACGCTTGAATTATTCGAGAACAGATAATTTGTTGTACGGCCAGTAATAAAAGTAACATTTTTTTTGTGTAGCCTCTACAAAAACGTATACATCGGCAGATAAATTTGAAACGCTGTGGTGCCTACGCTTTCGCTCTCCGACACTGAACTTAGTAGGAGATCCCCAAGAGAAGATCTTTAGATATACTCGAGCGCGTTAGATTAAGGGTCATAGCTTACTACAGCCACCCGGCACATGACCAGCACTACCTCGTTTTACGGCGTCCACTCGTTGTCAACGGGTGGTCCACGGGTGAACGACGCGATGTTACTTGTGAACCACTCGCGGACCGCGCGCGGTTCACTTGCTTGGGAACAGCGAGTTGGCAATGCAAAGTCAACGCAAGACAAGCTAGTAGTCACTGAGTGGTCCGCGCGCCGATCGCGCGTTGACGGCTTGCGGTCGAGGCGATCCGGGATGTCGATACGGAGCAGAGCTGATGTAATGAGCGCTGGTCGGGTGCCGGGTGGCTCTAGTGAGCTATGACCCTAAGATTCATTCAAGCGTTTATCTTTTTATTACGCATCACGTTGTTTGTCCGCGATGGACTTCTTAATTAGTTAATCGATTTAAATCAAACTTTGCACAGCCAGCACAACGTGTGCAGTTTAATTCAACTTGAAAGATAGGGAAGGATAGCTTACATCTCAATTTATAATATTTATTTATTTATTTCACTTTTTTGCACAAAATAAATCGGTGCGGGTCGCTAGTATCTAATAATATTGTAATACGCCTGATCAATATCAATAGGCTCACTACATACAGGCCTAAACATCATTCTGGCGATAAGTGCCATTTGTGGCATATGTGGAAATATTGGTCTTATTCTTAAAAGTCTGAACATTAAATCTAACTGCTACTTAAAACTCATTGTATACGTAATTGTAGTCGTCTACCGGATCCGCGAGCTTTATTGCCCATATCAAGTTTGGTTTTGGTAACAATATGCTGGAATTATTTGTCAGCATATTAACTGGATAGTTTTTATTTGGCGTGATTCATTCGGCTGCTCCGTTGCTCTTCGAAGTATTAAATGTTAGTTATCACTATGGTAGTATTTATCTATATGATAGTATTTCACTCACAGTGAAATATTGCTTCTTCTAATTTACTCAATACCTACTTGGTTTACGTATAACGCAGGTAAGTGGATTACTTACGTACAATAAGTTCCTGAAACAAAACATGAATGTCTCGTGTTAGTGTAACGTAAAGGTTTCATATTTTACTGGTGGTAGAGATCCAGTGACGGAGCTCGCGGGCGTAGGCACCACCGCATTACCTAATATACTTCCCGCTAAATGGTAGTGTTCAGCACTATCGTGTTCCGGTCAGGTGGTAATGTACGGCCCTCTAATTTCTGGCACAGAGGCATAACACCTTAGGCCTCAGTAGTGGCAACAGTGTGCATTGCACAAAGTGCATTTTGACCTCTGGTATTTGGTTGGTTGTCTATAGGCTGCAGTCATCACTTAACATCAATGTGAACTGCATGCTTTTTTGCCACTACCATTACATACAAAAAAGTATTCAGGAATTCATGTTTTTACTGGTGGTAGAGTTCCAGTGTGGGACATGAGGCACCATCGCATAACTTAACAGAGACATAACATAAAATAAAAAAATAAAATAAAATACGCTTACACTCACAGCCCCACAGTAGGTATAAACCTGTGTCGTGGGTGCCGTTGTACACATACAACACATACACAAACGCCCAGACCCGAAACAAATATCTGTAGGCCATACAAATATTTGTTCCGGTGCGGGGATCGAACCCGCGACCCTTCGAATCAAACGGTGGTTTCGCACCGCTGGACTAACCAACCGGGTCGTCATAACAACTAAGAACTCAGGGGTTGATAAAACCGGTCAAATTCAAATTAGCACTAAAACATGAGCAACTTCAGCAGGGAGATCTGCATTCTGTGATCACATAGCGGACCAACCAACTCATTATATTTGGTTTGAGAAAACTCGAATACTCGCTACAGAACACAGGCCAATGCCAAGAATGGTTCGCGAGGCTATTGAGATTAAAAAACATCCAAATTTCAATAGAGAAGATGGTTGGCGACTGTCACCAACATGGGATCCAATACTCAGTAGAATAAAAGCCCAACCGCAACAGTCTGTAAGACCTCAAGATACAATTAGTAACTTTTGTGTGTTAATCCTGAACGCTACGCAGACGTTTGCGAAAAAGATGAAGTTAGATGCACATTATAATTTTTCAAACTGCTGTCAGACAAATGTCACCTCAGTCTGCCCGAGACCACGGAAGCTGAAAAGCGACCGAAACGTTGGGTTCGATTTTAAATAATCATTTTAGTTAAATATACCCGAGATAAAGCCGAGTTTTATTTCAATGAGCAAATTCAGCAAATAACCGTTTAACCGCATATAATTAAATTTATGATCCCAAAGTATCTGCAAATTCGATTATATCGGTTCAAAACGTTATTTCCAATACCAGGTTTGTTATTTACAACCATGCAATAAAATTAAATGTATGCAAATGCGGGGGAGCGAAGGAGATTCCTCGCACGTGGCCTAGTACGAAAATACCTGAAACATTGTGTACTAAAATGGCGCTCGTTTGGTCATCAATCAACTAGACAAATTGTAGAGTCGAAATATGCATGTCTCATAAAGGGATTCCCTTACGTCACATAAAATTGTATGTCCAAAGGACCCGGTAATGGGTCAACCTAACGGGACCACGGGTAAAGGCTGCCAAAAATCAATATCCATAACACGCTTGCAATAAACTTTAGCAACCACGATGTTCATAAGTTCGAAGTATTCTATTACATAATGTGTATTCCGGAATATATTTCATGAGAATTTATTGAAAACGTTTGCCAAACGCCAGCGACGAGTTATCTACATAATATATCAATATGTAAGTAGTATTATTACAACATTGTTATTGCCACGAAAGTATAACACGCGCCTCGACTTGGCCAGGTTAGGAGTTGGGCCAGCAGAGCCCATAGCACTCTTCGGATTTTTTTTCATATTTGACAGAACAAACTTTAAGGCTTATAACTTTTATTGAAAACGTTTTTAAGGCTATATTATTGATAGTAATGTTTATGACAGACAAATTTGGACATATTGGATTTAGGGATGTCCATTTTATGGCATTGGCATATTGTGTGATAATAAGTTTGGGCAAGTTATCATTCGGCCGCCGTAGGTGTACCTCTACATATTTTCTCTAAATAAGTTAGTGCAAACATGTTTACATAATGCGTATTTTTTATAGTCATAATTTATGTTATCATCCTTCTCTTAATAGAGAGTGATAGATTTTAGGCATGTCTTAAGTTCATCAGTCTTACCGTTATTAAGCGCGAGCTACGTTGATGCGGTTAACGAAAGAAGATGTGAGGATTTACTTTATATCTATAAACTCACTTGCATCTAAAATCAAATCTTTTAGCATTTAAATTTTTTCATGGATATGTTTTTCATCAAAATATATAAATCTCTTCTTTTACTGACTGAGTCTTGGGTGACAGTGACCGACAACGCACAACCAAAATTGTTAGTCGGAGAAAGCTTCATGGCGAGATTTGTAAAGAAAGTATGAGAAAAAAGGTACACGGTAAAGTAGCTTTGAAGTAAGTACCTATTGATCTAGTAAACCTAAAAAACTTCCTGGTATTTAAAATATTTTAAACCCCAGGGAACAAGAAGTTTAAAATTCAAGATCAGTATGGAGCACTCCACTCTTCTACTGTTGTTAGGATATACAATTTTTATTCCGGTGAGTTAAAAATATATAAAATACCAAGAAATTTTCTTTTCAATCATAAGTTGGCACGTTTGGTTTCATGATTATTCTTGTCAACTGTAGCAAATTATCCGTTAGCCACAGTTAGATATATTTTTAATCTGTATTTATTTTTTAGATCCTCAATTTTTTTTCTGAGGAATCAACGTCGGAATCATTTTTTAAATATCAATAGGTATGCCCATATTAAATTCTAATTTCTGGTCGTATTGGTAATACTCCAGCTTATAATTATCAAGCGAAAAAGCGTCATGTTAGCGTCATCGCACATTTCGTGACGTCGCATACGGATCGCGATTAGCGGCTGCACACATAGTATGAGTTGACTTTGTTTATGATTTTTAAATGTTTTCTTCGTAGTCAACACCGGGGCGGTCCGCTAAATTTTATTTTTCGTGTTATGAAGGGCAAGCACACAGTTCACATTAATGATAAGTGAATACTGTGGACTATAGGCAACCATCTACATAAAGATTACTAGAGATTTCAACTGCCACTCCTGAGGTCCATACTGTTAAGACTCTGTGTCGGTAATAACAGGGCCATATGTTACCATCTGCCCGGCACACAATAGTTTGAAAACTACTATTTAGCAGATAGTGAAATCAGTAGTAGATTAGGTGAATTAATGCGGTTGTGCCTAATGTACCTACGTCCGCGAGCTCCGTCACTGAAGCTCTACCACCGGTAGAGTAGTACCAATTGGTTGTTTTGTTTGCACTATAGGACATGGCAGCGTTGTCCCATTTAACGTATGAAAGCACGTTACCATTGATTGCAGTTGCTTATCAGAGTAACCAGCAGATTGCAATAATTTGGCAGATAACTAATCCGTGCTCTGTAACAAACAATCTAATGTTACAGGGGGAGATTGTATTTAAATTTATGATCTGTTGAAGCCGTAAAACACGTCGTCGCCGATTTTATGTGTTTTTACCAAGTTCTGTGATCGTGGAAATTTAATATAGGTATACCTAGTTTTGCAAGCTTCGAAAATCACAGAGCAGTTTGTAAACGAATGTTGTGTGTAATATTCGGCATTTTATTGTTTAGAACTAAAGTAGTAGTAAGAAGTAAAGTAGTATCGTTACAAATCTCTGTGGTTTGTAAAAGTAGTAGTAAAGTAGTATACTTTACTTCTACGTTGTTGTAATAAATTAAATTTATAAAATTTAAACAAAAAGGATAACAAAAAACAAACACGATCTATCATCTTTATATTCACCGAACACCGACCATCAAAACGACATCAACATCCTTTAATCGGTCTTCATAGAAAAATATTTACATTCATGCTCCACTTGAATTGCAATGGGATTTTATAATTTAACGTCGGATGGCTGAATGAAAAATGTTTATGGCGAACAAACCGTCATACTTACGAGATTGACACGTTCGGATCGCCGGCTCTTCGACTGTCAGCTGTCAGTCAATAGCTGTCGGTTTAAATCAATCAGAAGCATAACCTCAACTTTCGTTATGCACAATTTCAACCTTACTCCGACGACTTACAGGTGATATTTCCCAAAGTGCCTCGCTTTGAGAGATTCCGAGTGCCGAATGGATTTTATATTAATGAGATACTTACTGTGAGCCGTTCTCATTAAGGCAAAAAGTTCATAAGTCTAAGCGAGAAGCTGTTATTCTTGGGTCAAAGCGTTGAATTGTTAGACCTTTAAACCCTAACATCTGATGGGATTAAGCATATGGAATGATAAATAAAATTGTTTATGCAAAGTGCTGTGTCTGGAGCTCAACTTGCTAATTTATTCGTTATACTTTGGCAATGAAGATAGAAACGTGAAGAATAATGAGAAATTATGTTTTTTTGAGTCCTGGCAAAGGCAAAGGACTCAAAAATTATTATTCAATGGTATTATATATTATTCAATTATGGTAAAAATGCAAAACATAAATAAGGAGCTCTACGGAGATATTATTCTTAAGAATCCGGAACACTCCAGCTTTTAATTGACATTGATGATAAAAAAATATGTGACTAGGCTGAGGCTGAAAGACAGCTAGGCTCTTAACCCGTCAATTCACGAGAAAAATATGACAAATGATTTTAAATTGTCATATTTTTTCTCGTATCGCCGGCGGCTTTACGTTTAGTATAGTGATCTGTGTTTACGTTCCTTGTTGGGTTAAGCTCACACACACATAACACACGCGAGTTGCTTTATGGGTTAAGCTGTTCTACCACTTAATTAAAATTTATTTTATTCAATACACAATAGAACACTGAGTACCTGGCGCACCTATCATAATCTTTTATTGCAAATCTAAACTGAACCACAAATACTTTGTCTTGTTTCTTCATTAGCACCGTCATTATCTATAAGTTTCACTTAACATTTAGTGTTTGTTTCATGTGAATCACTTCAGAAAAAAAAAGTTATGTCAATTTAAAGAATCTTAACGAACATTTTTAAGCTATTCTGTATCTTAGTTCTATCTTTTAGGGGGTTTCGTACCTAAAAGGTAAAAACGGATCCTACGGATTACTAATCCTCCGCTGTCTGTCTGTCTGTCTGTCTGTATGTCTGTCTGTCCGTCCGTCTGTCTGTCACCAGCCTGTATCTCATAAATGGTGATAGCTAGAAAGCAAACATTTTCACAAATTATGTATTTCTGATACCATGATATTATTATGTTCTTAGGTTTTCACGAGCTACACTCATTGAAATAAAACTATTTTTACGGATTTGATTTTAAAAATCATTTTAGATTAATATACGCGAGATATATATTTTTTTTTCATGTTATTGAAGTGGCGAACAAGCATGCAGTTCACATTGATGTTAAGTGATGACTGCAGCCTATAGACACCCACACAAAGACCGAGGTCAAAATGCAGATGCGTTACCACTCCTGAGGCCTAAGGTGTTATGTCTCTGTGCCGGAAATTACAGGGCCGTACATTACCACCTGACCGGAACACGATAGTGCTGAACACTACCATTTAGCGGCAAGTATATTAGGTAATGCGGTGGTGCCTACGCCCGCGAGCTCCGTCACTGGTGCTCTACCACCATAAAAAATCGTAAAAATAGTTTTATTTCAATTTCTGATATCGCTATAAAGAAAAAAATAATTACTAAAAATGAGAAAAGGAAAATGTTAAGGGGACAATAGACGCGTTTTTTTTCGTATATTTTTTGCTCGATAATAATAACGTTAGCAAGTAGACGCTTAACATTTTTACAGAATTTTTAGATCTTATGTGGTATATTACCTTCCATAATAAATCTGTACAAATAAATAAAATTGGAGTGTCTGTTTGTAATATTTAAAAAACCGCTTTTAACTAAATGCATATGTATGTATACACGGTACATATACCAGAACAACATTTTTTACAATTTTTGTCTGTCTGTCTGTTTGGCGTGGCTTATCTTGGGAACGGCTTTACCGATTTTGACGGGACTTTCACTGGCAAATAGCTGATGTGATAAGGAGTTACATAGGCTACTTTTATCTCCATACATCCACACATACATACATACCTACATACAAATAAGTAGAATTGGAGTGTACCCGACTTTGACGGGACTTCCACGGGTAGGTAGCTGATATAATGTAAGGAGTAACTTAGGCTACTTTTATCTCCATACATACATACATGCCTACATACAAATAAGTAGAATTGGAGTATATCCGACTTTGACGGGACTTCCACGGGAAGGTAGCTGATGTAATAAGGAAAAACTTAGGCTACTTTTATTTTCATACAACCATACATACCTAGATACCTACATACAAATAAATAGAATTTGAGTGTCTCCGATTTTGACGGGACTTTCACTGGCAGATAGCTGATGTGATAAGGAGTAACTAAGGTTACTTTTATCTCCATACAACCATACATACATACCTACATACAAATAAATAGAATTTGAGTGTTTCCGATTCTGACGGGACTTTCACTGGCAGATAGCTGATGTAATAAGGAGTAACTTAGGCTGCTTTTATTTTCATACAACTATACATACATACATACCTAGATACCTACATACAAACAAGTAGAATTGGAGTATATCCGACTTTGTAACTTAGGCTACTTTTATACTAGCTGCGCCCACGACTTCGTCCGGGTAGATACTGAACAATCATATTTTTTCTCACGTGGACGAAGTCGCGGGCACAGCTAGATAATAAATAAAACAACATTTTCAAACTGAATCGCAATAAGACATCATGGTACGGGCCCTGGAAACATTCCTATAAAAAAATGCTACTTCTTATGCTTTACTTCGCACCTTAATAATGTAGGCACTAGTGACTAGATGATTGTGTTAAATACAAAAAAAAATCTACCTGCTGCATCGTAATGTCTTCTGGGAATGTGAAATTGTAAACAAGTCGGTAGTTTGTTCTGGTGACCGCCGGGACGGACGGTGTGCATTTCTGTTCTCTTTTGTAAAATTGGTCTTTCTTTTTGCCATTTGCTTAATGCTCAACTTATATCTTTTAAATTGAGATGTATATTCGAATTTATGTATGGAAAACCCAATTTTCTTTGCGGATTAGTTAAAAAAAATCTCCTTTTCTGGGCAATGAAAGTGGTAAACTAGAATCTTAATGCAGATGAGTTACTTACGTAAGATATTTTACTTTTGTGTAAAAAATACGAGTCGTTCGAATACAGTTTCATCATCATAGTAAATAATTACAAAACAGCCTACTATTCTTATAGTTCTGCTTTAGTTTCAAATTTAGTTAAGATAATAATAAGCTTATGAAGAGGAGACTCTTTTAAAATAACCTGAAGGGGTAAATGCATGTATTCAATCTACATGCATATACTCACGAATCGCCTGTTACGTTGTGTCCGCTATGTGAATAGTGGCTAACGCCATCCGGTTATATTACCAAGCTCCGTTGACACTGAAAAATTTATGTTTTTTTTTCAATTATTCATATTAAAAATAAAAACCAAGGAAATAACGACCAAGGAACTAACGAATAACTTCAGCGTAGTAGTAAGTCCGCCGCGACCGGTGGACCGTGTTGCTCTATGTAGTGACCTATCCCTCTATTTTAAATGGTTTGCAAACGCGAACTGAACATCACCGACAAAACATGTTTTTAATTTAAAAATTGATGTTGACGAATCATCGGTATTTAAAAAACATGTAGGTGTATCGAAGGTGATATCGAACTTCGTCCCTAGAAGAATTCTACTTCTGTCCATCGAATCCAGTTTATCATTTGCTTTAATAATTCTTTTACTCATTCAGTAGAGTAGTTTAGAGAGTGAATATATATAAAGCCGCGGTCGCATACCTACCCCATTCAACCGATTCTTCGAGCCGATGCGGCGGGTCCTGTGACGTCACTAATCCCGCACGAGTACGGACATATTCGCGCGTAACAAAGACCATACCATTGATGTACAAAGTTTTTATACGAGTTAACGGTTGTGGCCTAGTTTCCGTTATGGATTAGGCCTTTTTGTATTTGCGTAGCTCCTTTCAAAGGGACGTTGTTTGGATTGTGGATTTATGTATGGCCTTGAAAGGGTTTTTTTTTTTGGTATGATAAAGTGATATTTTTATGATAATAGCCATGATATACGATTTTTTTGGCGTAATTTACGTTGATTAATGTCCTTGTAATATAATAAAGCGTGGGCTCTATACTTTTGCGGGATGACTTATACTTATTGGTTTCAGAAACTAGCTAGGCTTACCGTTCCTTTATATTTTTCTTCAATTGAATTTGTATGCCTATTTTTATTTATTAATTTAACTACTCGAATACAAAATGAAAATCTTATGTCCAATTTTCAGGCATTATTGATCTGATATCAGTTTTATTTGTTTGAAGACGTCCGTAAGAATCCGCCTCAGTAATAGTAAAATTCTATTTCGACAGGATAACATACATTATACATGATCAAACGAACTTACAAGTGAAGTTCGATCAGTATTATATGAGTCGCCTACTCGAAGACATAGAATTATAATATGTATTTAATTATACATATTTAATATTAACATGTAGTCCTTTTACGTTCTACGCACACACTACATACTACACATTATAATTCTATGTCTTCGAATAATGCGACGAAGTATAATAATTATTATTGTTGATCCTGTTTTATCTCCTACTTAATATAATACCGTTCTTAATTCTATTTAATATAATATTTTAATATTTCAGTTCCGTTTGTCATCTACTGAAACGTGGTCGCCAGGTCTCATAAAAAGGCTCAAGGTAAGAGCAATAGACAGAGCTATGCTCGAGTCTCCCTGCGAGATCGAATCAGAAATTAAGAGATCCGCGTGAGAGCCAAAGTAGCAGACATAGCGCAAAGATTAGCTAAACTCAAGTGGTAGTGGGCAGGGCACAAGGAACCAGCGACCGTTGGGGCAGAAGAGTTCTCAAATGGTGATCGCGTATCGGAAGATGAAGTGTAGGCAGGCCACCCACGAGGTGGACCGACGACCTGGTGAAGGTTCCAGGCAATCGCTGTATGATAGGAGTGCCGGCTCGTTCGTGGTGGCAATCTTTGGGTGGCTTTTGTTCTCTAGTGGACGTCTTTTGGCTAAATGAAGGGGTACCGTAAGAGAACTGGTCGCTAAACCACAGTGCACCTTTCCTATGTGCTGGTGATAAAAGCTATTTTTGATTTTACTGCCACTTCAGGTTCGCTATTCTTTGGGTTATGTCCTCATTATCTCCTCGTTTCTGATTCGATCTCGAAACACTCCGATCATAGCTCTCTCCATTGGTCTCTGCGTGATCTTGAGCCTTCTTATGATAGTGAGCGATATCATCCCAAATGATGTGCAACCTTAGTCAGAATAAGCATACATGCATTGTCGCCTACATACTGCCGCATCCACGGTTACAAACTCGACGTTCCAAAGTCCAGTCGCGCGTGTCCAATATTTCAGTTTAAGTATTTAGCACAAACATAATAAGCGGCCCTTTTGATTTCGTTCTCGAACCCTTCGCCAAATTGGTGTTACGCTTGACAGTTCTTTTGATGAGGATTTGCAGCGCGTGTGATCGTGGGTATGTGGAGAAATAAATTACGTATATTTAAAAGAGGTGAACTGTCTAAAGTAAAAAGCCACGAAGAGAGCGAATAAAGTCAAAATTTTCTTTCAATGTTTATCTTTAAAAAATGTTTTAAAAAGGTCAAAAGAGTACTGCCGTCTCTGCGTCACCCCGCAACCCCGCGCCCCGCTGCACGTGGCGATATTTTGCCTAGGCAAGGTGCATGGCTTACCTACGCTCAGAGTAAATACCAGTTCAGAGGCAAAAAAATTTTGTATGGGCTAACTTAAATTTAAAAAAGTAATATTGTTTTTTTAATAAGTCGTAGAAAAAAAATATCATTGGGATTGATGTAGAGAGGTTACCTGCAAGAGGTGATGCGCTAATTTCAATTAACCCTGTATAGAAAACTAGCTGTTGCTTGCGGCTTCGCCCGCGTGGATGTCGTATAAGTAGCCTATGTTCTTTCTCAAAGTCAAGTTCTCTACCTCTGTACCAAATTTCATTAAAATCGGTTCAGTCGTTTGGACGTGAAAAGGTAACAGAGAGACAGACAGACAGACAGAGATACTTTCGCATTTATAATATTAGTAGGGATAGAGAAAGGCGTTTCAATTGTTATGATACATTACAATCTACTTGAATAAGTATGAGAGTAGTAAAAGGAATGTCACATTGCTTGTTATTTTTGGAGAAATTGAAACGTTGAATGTTTATCAGCTCACTTTCTTTTTCTTCGACGCAAGTACGCCTACAAGACCCAATAAATCGTGAAATAAGCTAACAATAAATACATAAATAAGCGACTTGTTTATCTGGTCTATTTTCATCCCTTTAATAAATTGTCGAGGTTGCTTATGCGACCTCACACATTTTTTCGAAGGTGATAAAAATACTGTTTTTTTAATGTATAACAGGTTTTTGATGGTTGCACAAAAAGTAGTCTATGTACTTTCTTAGGTCTCAGTTGGTTTAGGGGTTTGACAGCGGTCTGACCTACACTTACTTTCAGATTTATAAAATTAAGTATGGGTTAGTGTTCTGACGCATAGATTCTTATTGAATTGTACTGGGTGGCAGCGGTGCGGTAGTATAGTCGCCTATAGGGTTGCCAGGTTGCCAAACCTAATAGCCGGACAAACCATTGCCCCGCTGACGTCCAGTTTGAGGCTAAACAGATAGTAATATAGTCCATATAGGGACCTAATTTGTTGTAGTTCATTTTGGCGTGTGACCACCAAGACAAAGTAAATCATCTATTAGATGGTGACAGGTAGTACGCCCCCCGAGTTGTATAATTGAATAGGTATGTTATAATCTGTTTCATAAATGTCAAATGATACGTTCCTTATCACAATTTGTGAAACGTGGAAATGTTTTATTTCCGTATGTCGCCAGTTGTATGCATAAATTTCTGCCCACCCTTCAAGGAAATACAAACAATATTTTACGGCAAATTTAATCACACAAATTTGGTTCGTATAGAACGACAGTTAAAAACCACTCCAAGAAATAAACTCGCTCTAAGCACAACATAAATATTAATGTTGTTATCTCAGTACCGACATACAAAACTTTTGAAAAACATGTACGTAAGTTAAAACTTCAACGTATGTATTTTATTTCACAAACGATAAAGGGAACAACATTTAAACGCATTTAAAACTGTATTTGGACAATTGGATCCCGCGTTATTGAATCCGTTCTATGCATGTTCAGTTTAAACGTGTGTTCTGATGGTGGGTGCAGAACTGTAGAGGGATGGGTGCCCACTTCCCAGTCAATGGAAACTGTGTCAGCGAACGAGCCAAAGCGACGCCGACTTCTAAACGTCCCTTATACAGGCTGTTCCGTGCTCACGTTGTTTATCTCTCTTAGAAACTACTTTAAGTAAAATTGACGAAATTTCGTGGTGTCTGGGCAAAATTGACAGACCGCTCGAAGAAGTTCGAATTTCATTCAAAGTAAAGTCTACGACTTTACTTTGAATGAAATTCGAACTTCTTTCAAAAGAATTTTTGGTTCACTGTCGTGTCAAAACTCTGTGAAATAAACTAAGCTTTGAAAGTTGGACTTTAACGAAGTTACAGTTTTTTAATTTGTTAATTAATAGTGCACTAGTTACTGCGTTTTCCGGATAGGTCTCTATGTTCGTAGTCATGATTTCATTCAAAATATATTTTACAGACGACGACGACTTATCCGTCATGACCACGGATGATGATCTGAAAATCAATATGTACTTAAATAAAAACTGTGCTATTATTAACTGGGTGACTGACAGTCACGCAAAGCCAAAACAACTGGCCGTAGAAAGTTGAAGTTAGGCATATATATGTCTAGCACTTCTTCTTCATCATTGTGGCAGCGGATCCAGGATTATTTTTCATGGACAAGGGATAAACGGGCAAAAAATCGAAAAAATAGATACTTTTAGACTCTTTTTGTAGTTATGTGCGCCTCCTTAAATACCTCTTGAGCGGCGTCAAAGCCGAACATCACACTACTTTGCCCCAAAACTTGGCAATGGCTACAACATAGCCTTAATTAAAGGCAAGGGCGTCTGTTACTAAGAGAGGATTTCACCATATTCCCACGAGAATGGGATCCTGCGTGATGCGCGAAAAGCTACTGTTTAGTTTTACTACACACAAATTACTAAACACAGTGTAATAGTAAGCATAATGCGTGAAACAAAGTACATCACGTAAGTATTTTACAGAAAATGGCAACCTTAACGCATCGAAGCATCCTGTATAGCATTTTATTTACATAATCAAACTCCCACGCGGTTTCAGCGTAGGCGGAATACATTGGTAGAGTAATATCCCCTCAAACTGTATGGAGGCGCCATTCGACGGCCTTGGCTCAGCTCCTAAAAATAGCGCGATTGACCACTATTTACCCCACGCTCCCCTATTTTAGATAATCATGTAAGGGGAACAGCGGTCAAATCTGCCTACGTCGATATTTGGATGGCGAAAATATTTTTCTTTTCACTTTTATTAATCGTCTCACCCTTGCTTGTGGCGTGGAAAATTGATTATTATCGTATAGTTCTTCATTCAAACTATGGACGTAAATTTGATGGACTGAAAAAATATTTTTCAAGAATGTATTTTACCACTTCATTTGCGTGATTATTTGTTTATTCATGCAAAATTACAAATTTTTACTATTTATAAATTATGGGCCGGGCCAGTTGTGGACCGATCGACGGATGGACATGGCGAAACTATAAGGGTTCTTTGTGGGCTACGGAACCCAAAAAATAAAGAAATCCAAAAGTACGTGAAAAACGATAGCACAACATATTCCGAAGATTTATAGTGATTAATACGTAAGCTTGATCGTAAAATGCGTGTACATTTTATTAATGAAACCTCGTTGTTATTTTATTGTTCAATAAACATTTTTATTGTTACCCACAGATTTACTTGCGTTTATCGGTTCCGCTTTGCCGCAAGTGTAAACATTTGTTAGATAATATCGTGGAAATCTACGCGGGAATCTACATCAAGATATGAAAGGGCGACCTATTACACTACACGATTTATCGTGCCTTTTGATTTCATAAAAAAACAATCCAATTGGCTCAGTAGTTTTCATTTTAGGGCTATTGAGTTGCGACTGAACACCATATCTATCTAAATCAAGTACATTTTCCATTGACCTATATGTACTAAATTACTAGACTGGACATTTCCCTTGATAGCATGGTTCCAATTTTTTGCGTACAATTACCTGCACTTTCCCATAATAACATGACAGCTGACGTGAAAACGTCATACAAAATATCTGTCAAACCAATTTAAAGACGGAACCGGCTGCTTGTTCCCGGTGTCTTTTTAATATATTGACCTAATTGACATTTTCTCTCTGTTGTGTATATTATCGGACCTAGAGCGAACGGATGACCGAGAGCGATTTTACTAAGACTCTAGTGGTGAGATTCACAGACCGCACTACGACTTTACTTTGAGCAAAGTATGCTTAGAACTGTCAAAAATGTATGGGTTTTGACAGTTCGAAGCGTACTTTGCTCGAAAGTAAAGTCGTAGTGCGGTCTGTGAATCTCACCATAGAACGCGTCCAACAGTCGCGACCCAGAGTCCGCGTTCGGTAAAATTTTTTTGCAGCTTAATTCAATCTATCATGTTTAGATACCCTGTAGAGGCCGAGAAATCGTATAGTGTAATGGGGCCTTTCGGATAAAACATGTATCTATTAATTTATCGGAAAAGTATGTCTATACATCTAATATTGCGATAATCAGATGGTACCATATGTCCGAGAATGTAGTAAATTCATGAGAGATGTCTCCACTTAGCCGAGTAATGTATGGTAGACGGATATGTTAGCACATTTATTTCCATTTATATCACGATAAAGTGCGAAATAAAATAATAAGTTATGAAGTATAACATACAATAACGTTCGATATCACGATATTATTATAAATTGGAAAATCCGGGAAAATACCTCAAAATAACTTCACACCAGTATTTCACCGTAGGCGTAGGCAGATATTACATAGCACCTACATTTGCAATTATTTGCTGCACAGATACCATGTTGACGTTTTGCCCGAGTCGCATACAATTCGTGGCCAGTCTTATCAAGGCCAGTATTATCAATCAAATAGCACATTACCAAACTCTGAGGGTGGCACACAAAAAATATCATCTTATAAACTAAGCAGGTATTTTGATCATTTAAATGCTATGAATTGAGCCAAACATTGAGTCTTTCCCTTTGAATTTCCACACCGTAAGCTCAATAAACAGTTTTAGTTTACAAAATGGACCTTCACATAATTTATCCAAAAGTCAAAGCATTAAATTATAACACAGAATGAGCATTCGTTACTGGGAATGTAAGATTTGCATCGGCTTAGAGGCCAGCGTGTATTTAATTAAGCAATTAACGCACATTGAACGCACATTATGCAATGTTAATTATAATAACTTTTGAGATTTTAGTGCACGATCCAATGGAAATCTTGTAAGTTGTCCTACATGACCACTAATCGACATTTATGTTGCAAACACGATGTTACAAACAGCAGAAGTACATTTTATTACCGTTGTCTGAGAGACGTAGGATCGTATGATTGTCTGGTAAGAACGTAAACATGCAGGTAACAAGGACGATTATTCACATTTTTAACCGTCTTCAGAAAGGTGGAGGTTCTCAATTGTTTTTATACGGATAATAAAAAATATCAGTATTGAAGAACCAAAAATTTTCAGTATTTAAAAAAATTGTTTTTTTTTTTTTTCTTTAATGAAGGTGGTAAACAAGCATGCAGTTCACATTGATGTTAAGTGATAGCAGTCTATAGATCTACACAAAAACCAGAGGTCAAAACGAAGATGCGTTGCCACTCCTGATATTACCATCTTACCGGAACACAAAAATGCTGAACACTAGCGATACTACGCCTACAACACTAGCGCCAGTGTAGGCACCAGCCTACACTGGCAATCTACCTCCATGAAATAAATAAAATAAATAGAAAGTAATATTTCGTCTAGTGGAAGATAAGGCGATTTAAAGGCGTACAGTAAAAGTGGCCTAGTAGAAGGTGTGCTTAGTGTCTAAAAGTATTTTCAGCTATTTCTGTAATTTTATAAATGGATTAGTGTTTTTTATAACATCGGTCTTAACAAATGTCATAAATAAAACTCATGCCGAATTGAATGTTGAGTTTTCATAATAAAAGACATCTGCATCTAAAAGGTATTATGTAGTTACAACCTTTGCATGTACATTGACATTGCTGGCTAAAAGTGTTCCAAAACAGGTTGATAGATACATTGTTGTATTGTGTTTTCACCGCATGAGAACAATTTAACAGAATTCCCTTTGAACTGGTAGCTGGCAAAGATGTTGACTGTTTTTAAAGGGTCCCAATATTCGAATTGATAAGATAGCAAAGTGCGAATAACAATAAAAACTTGAAAAGTATCAAGACTACTGAAAGCGAAATGTCATAACAAGACGTTTAACCTCCTCTGAAACTTAGTAAATCATGTCTATCGGCATTTCATCAGGGTTTAATCTAGTATCTGATCCATTTTCCCTGAGTGTGCATTACGGCTACGCCCACATAGAAACGTGGCGCAGCAAAAAAACGGGAGTATAATGTGACGTAATAAATTGATTTACTACATTATTTTCGTCACCTTTAACCTTTGCAAGATTGTATTCGGCAGACAAGCCCACGCAATCCGTCTAGCCATTTGGCCTGTAGCCAGATATAATCTCTTCATTCATGATTTTCTACTACACTATTTAGTTATTTTGATTTTGAAATAAAACTATTTTTACGGATTTATCTCGCGTATATTTTAGTTTAATTTACGCGAGATAAATCCGTAAAAATAGTTTTATTTCAATGAGTGTAGCTCGCGAAAACCTAAGAACATATCATATTTTGATTTTGTTTAGTAATTTACTGACATACTCGTGCTCTAAATAACATGGGAGTTGAAGGAGAAGTAGGTAATCGTTCGGATTTCGTGACAGTTTGAAGTTATAATTTTCGTACATCATATTTATTGCCTATTCATCAAAGGTACACACCATCGTCTTTGTAGAATTTGTAACAAAAATAACCGACTTCCATACAAACTCGAATAAACCCTTAAAGTTGATTTAAAAAATAAGTATTAGCTGATGTCTTACCCAGGGTCTCACTATCTTCATTCCAAATTTCATTAAAGTCGTTTTGTGAAGCGGACCACACCGACAAACACATTTTTGCATAAAATTAGTAACTTTTCACTGGTGGTTCAGTTCCAGTATCGAAGGTTGAAGGTATTGGCACCACGACATCTATCTGCTAAATTGCTAGATGGCAATGGTTCTGTAATTTTGGTAACGAAGGCAAAACTACTATAGATTCAGGTATCGCACGACGTGTCGCTACGCCTTTCGAGCTCAGCTTTTTGCGTGAGATATATGTAACGTTTAGGTTGCAGTATTAATTTATTGTTAATATCTTAATGTAATCTTTAATTTTAAGGTAAGAAGTCGGGACTTTTCACCCTGACCACCCATTGGAGCAGATTTTTTCTGCTAGTGCAGTCAGGAACAGTGGCGGTCAAACCATTCAAATAGACAGGTAGTAAATGCTATAACGCATGGATGCCAAGTATGGCGAACATGGCACATTCTCCCATATTATGCAATAGGGTATTTTTGGGAGAAGCTTTTGTCAAGTGATGGTCTTTCGGCTGAAATGATGGTGAATGATCATTAATATGAAATTTGAATTTCAAAATAATCTTTACGAAAATAATAATAAGTATGCTGAAAGGTTACGCTTTTTGCTAGAACCTAAAATCAATATTGACAAACCTAGCATGAATATAAAGAGAATGATGAATATACGAGAAGAAACTCAGGGGTTTTATCAGGACAGAGCTATTTGGAAGTCAAGTTACCTCGCAGGCGATTTTAACCTGGAAAGGTATTACTGCAAATTTAACGACTCTGTTATATTTCACTAGAATTCGGCTTTGAATGTATATTCAAAACAATTCAAATTGAGGGACGACCTTCCGTCAGAGTTGTTCCCCCGGTGTTACAATATAGGGTTCTTCAAAAAAAGCGTCAAAAGAGTCCTTCAGGACTGGCAACGCGTTGGCAACTCCCATGGTGTCGCAAATGTTCATCAGCGTACCACGTAACCACTTTCCATCAGGTGGCCCGTCTGCTTGTCTGTCAATCCTTTGACATCGTCATGATCATGCAAGCCGAAACTTGTCCCCTGCTGGACAAAGGATTTTCCAAACAAGTTCACAACAGATACTTTCACCACTGCGGGGACACACTAGAGCGTATGTCAAAGACTCGTACAGTTTCATTGCTGAAGTCAAACATCTACAACTATCAGCAAATGAAACAATGGTCAGCTTCGATGTTGAATCCTTATTTACATGTTTACCGGTTAAGGATTGTGTCGAGATTGTTAAAAGAAAGCTAATTGCTCACAATATGCCCCGTCAATATGCAGAACTACTTGAATGGTGCCTGACATCTGGCTATCTAATGTGGAATGGGGAATTCTACCTACAAATAGACGGAGTTGCCATGGGCTCCCCAGTTTCTCCCATAGTCGCCGATATATTCATGGAGGACTTTGAGGAGAGAGCCCTGAGCACTACAACCATAACACCTCGCATTTATAAACGATATGTAGATGACACATTCACCATATTGGATAGCAATAATGTTTCTGTTTTTCTTTCACATCTCAATTCCATACACCATAAAATCAAATTCACTATGGAATTGGAACAGGACAATAAATTAGCCTTCTTAGATACTTTATTAATTCGAAAAACCAATAACACACTCAGTCACACTGTGTTTAGGAAGTCTACCCATACTGATAGGTACCTTAATGGTGAATCACACCATCACCCGGCACATTTATCTGCCGTTGGCTCATCTCTATTTCAGAGAGCACGAGGCATCTGTGACGACCACCATCTTCAGGGGGAGCTGAAGCACCTACGCCAGGTGCTACATAACAACAAGCTCCATGTACCACCCGTCCGTCACAGAGGCCGCGTGAAACCACCTACAGTAGAACGACAACCAGCTATACTACCTTACGTTAAGGGTGTCACAGATAAAATCAGCAACATTTTAAAAAAGAATTCCATTAAAACAGTTTTCAAACCATATAAAAAGATTCATCAGTATTTAAGACCCATTAAAAGTAATATTCCATTACAAAATTCTGGCATTTATAAATTAGATTGTGATTGTGGACTCTCATATATTGGTCAAACGAAGAGAGCTGTATCCACCCGCGTTAAAGAGCACATTGCTGATGTCAAAAACCGAAGAACAGGGAGGTCTGCAGTCTGTGAACACATAGCGGATAAGCCGAACCATTACATCCGGTTTGATAAAATTCAAATACTCGCTAGAGAACACAAACCCATTCCACGAATGGTACGCGAGGCTATTGAAATTAAAAAACACCCAAATTTCAATAGAGAAGATGGATGGCGATTATCAACATCATGGGATCCCATACTTAGCAAGATTAAATCCCAGCCGCAGCAGTCTGCAAGACCTCAAGATACCATAAGTAATTATTGTGTTAATCCTGAACGCTACGCAAGGCGTTTACGAAATCGATGGAGGTAGCTACATATAATTTTTTCAAACTTCTGTCAGACAAATGTCACCTCAGTCTGCCCGGGACCACGGAAGCTGAAAAGCGACCGAAACGTCGGGTTGATTTTAAAAATCATTTTAGTTTAATATACGCGAGATAAATCCGTAAAAATAGTTTTATTTCAATAAGTTCACAACAGAATATGCCATAATTGCCACGTTTGGCAGGGGGATTGGTGATCGTAGGCGAGAATTATATATCGGGACGCTCCAACCCATCCCGCGTTATATTATTTACTACCGTCGAATTAGAATGGTTTGACCGCCATTGTTCGGTTGACTGACTGCACTAGTGGAAGAATTATCCTCCACTTGAGGGCGATGAGGTCGTCACGTCCCGATGCCTTCGTATGTATATTGTACAAAGTATATTTGCCAGATCACTGTGACATTTTCACAGTATGATGGATGGTTCGCAGAAATAATACTGAACTGAGCAAAACTTCCTTTTGACCTTTGACCATTCCAAATTTTTACAGCCCACGCACTGGCCCACGGCAATGGCACTTGGCCAAAGATTCTGACGTAAACGGACGCTCATTCATAAATTTGTTTTCGATTTAGTTCGTTTTCCAAACTTACTACGTACTTTTCTTTTTGAACGACAATGTATAAATGTTACTAATTCATGACATAAGAAATTTCACTAAGTAAAATTATAGGTAATAGAAAGATATTGCTTGGAATTATCTTGGTGGTGGGATTTTAGAATTCGATAGCATAATTTGGAGATAACAAAGATGCTGATGATGTTACACTGTTCGCCTGACTCCGTTGTTAAAGGCGGACTAACACCTCGCGGTATTAATAAGGGATTTCACGATCGACCACGTCGTCTGCTCCTGTAAACGGCGGGTGTTCATGGTTTTTCGTGCAAGAACAAAAAGAACTGATGATGCCACGATAAAAAGAGTGACCTAGATCGTCCTTTTACTGGTGGTAGAGCTTCAGTGACGGAGCTCGCGGGCGTAGGCATTCCTATCATTACCTAATATACTTGCCGCTAAATGGTAGTGTTCAGCACTATCGTGTTCCGGTCAGGTGGTAATGTATGGCCTTGTAATTTCTGGTACAGAGGCATAACACCTTAGGCCTCAGAAGTGGTAACGGATCTGCATTTTGCCCTTGGTCTTTGTGTGGATGTCTACAGGCTGCAGTCATCACTTAACATCAATGTGAACTGCATGCTTGTTTGCCACTTCCATAACATAGAAAAAACTAAATAGATTGCTGAGTTGGAGAAACGGTGTGTAAGAATTTACTTCAAAGAACCAAAGTTTATAGTGGCTCCAATACTCCTTATTGGAGACTTTTACATCAACAATAAAGTAAGAAAACGAATTTGGATAGATTGGGTGTAAATACGATGCTTTTTGGGCGCGAAATATCGAAAGTTACTTTGGATTAGTTAACTTTACTCTATGTTCTTAATTATATATGGACAAGGATTTTCTTTTTACTTTAAGTCTTGATAGATATTTATTGAAATGAATTCAGACACTGGAAATGTAAAAGGGATCCAGTTAGTAAATGAAGCGGCCAGTTGCAGATTCATCGGCCACGAATTCAATTTATGTCGTCGCCGGTGGGAAATGAAACATTTCGTTGTATTATTTTTCCAAAAGGCCGACTTTGCGGTTATCTCCATTCTCCCTCCATGTTATACAGAAATAAAAAAGTTTTTGAGTGTTAATAACGCTTGTGAAATAAATGTTTTTAGGGTACCGTGGCTTGGATGGAGAAACTTATTTATCAGTCAATAGATACGAAAAGTGCGTGTACCTAATGAAGGTGCGTAGATCGAAGTTTGATCGAAGTAATCGATTCTCAATTTTGTCGTTCTCAAAATGTTTCTTTGTAAAAGCACACCTAGTATTTGTGATCGTTGAGATTTGTCTTCGTTTTGATCAGTAGTCTAATAGTTGTAGTCATTTCCAAGGTTTCGTATAGCAGAGATATAATCTGTCTACACATATTACCATATTTTTGTGCAAACAAACACTCTTATGGCGACTGAAGTTGATCGGCTTGTTATGCATACTGTTCCCATTTGTACATTGTACGCTTCTGTCGAAACTCGTTTCCGGAATGAAGACAGTTCAAACGGATGCATCGGAACGGGGGATGCAAACAAAGCGATAAAAATGTACAAAATCGAATCATACACCCCATTAATCGAATAGCCTGGAGTCGTGCACCTGTAAATTGTTTTTGCGAGCAAAACCCTTGTTTACCTCCGTTCGTTAACCTGCCAGACTGTTTTTGTGTTAGAAAATAATGGTGGTGGATAAAAAGGACGCAATCACGTGGTGGAAGCGTTTCTGTAGTGTGAAGGTGTATGTAGTAGGTGTGGATTTTTGTATCGACTTTTTCGACCATGGAACTAGCTAAAAAAATATAGAACTCGAAAGTATCGAAAGGCTGCACTCTGGATATGTTTATAGGCTGCAGTATTACTTACCATCATTGTAATCTGTATGCTTGTTTAAGACTATCGAGTTCTGGTTAGATGGTAATGTTTAGTAGCATTGAAATCACGCAGGTAAAACAGCTTAGCTGCGGTGGTGCCAACGTATCTGCATCTGAGGTATACGTGCAGATTTTTATAGCTTGCAGTATTCACTTACCTTCCATGTGCATTGCATTGCTTGCTTGTTTGCCACCAAGTCATTAAAAAACAGGCTGAATTGTTTTTTAAATTAAACTGTCAAATGTTTAAGGATATTTTTAACGCTGTCCCAGACAAAATGTGTTTTTGCGAACTATTGAAAGAAAAATATTCACTCGTGAATAACGAGCGACGCTTGTTTGTGTGGTTTGTTTTATCGCCCTGACATCGATTGGAAGTAAACAAATGCTTGAATGTCTGGTGGATAGTATTAAGCTTGTTTTTTTTATGTAATGGAAGTGGTAACCGAGCATGCAGTTCACATTGATGTTAAGTGATGACTGCAGCCTATAGACACCCACACAAAGACCAAGGTCAAAATGCAGATGCGTTACCTACCCCGGAGGCCTAAGGTGTTATGCCTCTGTGCTGGAAATTACAGGGCCGTACATTACCACCTGACCGGAACACAATAGTGCTGAACACTACCATTTAGCGGCAAGTATATTAGGTAATGCGGTGGTGCCTACACCCCCGAGCTCCGTCACTGGTTCTCTACCACCAGTAAAATCAGTTGTATTATTGGGATTTTTTTTTCGTTTGAATTACTGTTGTACTCCTAATGTAATGTGTACATTCGTTGTAAGTTTTTTTTTGTCAATTACATTTAACTAACTTAAGGGTGTTTTTCCGCCAAAGATGTGCTATGCAGCTATGCTGCGAAGATGTGAAATCTACGCTACGAAAATAATAACATGTGACCGTTTCCACCAATACTAAGCTATGTTGCTGTACGAGGAAGATGCGCTACGAAGTTGCGCCGCCGCAAAGTAGCTGCGCGAGAAAGATGCGCGGATCGAGCTATGCGATGTATCGATAGTAGGGAACCGGAGTGGGCTAAGCTACACGACTCGCGACGGACCATAGCACGTATCCATAGCTCGCATCCATAGCACGCATCCATAACACACATTTGACGACCCGGTTAGTCCAGCGGTGTGAGATGACCGTTTGATTCGAAGGGTCGCGGGTTCGATCCCCGCACCGGGACAAATATTTGTATGGCCTACAGATATTTGTTTCGGGTCTGGTTGTTTGTGTATGTGTTGTTTGTGTACAACGGCACCCACGACAGGTTTATACCTACTGTGGGGCTGTCAGTGTAAGCGTATTTTATTTATTTTATAATAAAAAATATATCCATATAAAATATGATTGGTGGATATCAAACGCATCCATAGCAACGTAGCATAGCACATCTCTGGTGGAAAGGCACACTTAGTATTTAGAGATAACTGTCCACCTGTTCAAAATCGATCGAATTATTTATTGACGTGACACCGTCTTATATCGCTGCACGCACGAAGAGATTAGGAGAGATACTGAACCCTCCGAGTACCGTTGGCCCTGAAAGGCTAGAAATTTTTGTACGGATGGATCATAAAATGCTTAGTACAAAAACCATCGCCTGGCAAGGATCAACCCGTCACGTCATCTGGATTTCTGATGAGAAAAGTTACTTCGATATTCTTGATTTGGCTCGATTGCGACCATTTATGTAGCGTCTTAATATTTCATTTTGATGTGTTCAAATATTTAAAGAAATTCACGATTTGTTTACTGCAAATGAGCGACTCAATCGTATATCAATAGCAGGCTAATTGATGTACAATTTACATTACGTGATACGCTCATAATTTATTTATTTATTTTTAATTTTATGGCCTCGCTTGTTATGCATATTGCCAGTGTCAAGTAAAACGATATTTCGTATTCGTATTAAGCAACGTTAAAGTCAGAGTCGTCAGTCAATTTGTCAGTTCGTCAGTCAGTCACAGTCAGTAATTCTAGTAAAGCGATGGCTACTTTACCAGAACATTTACAATGAAGTTTTGGAGGCAACCCGAAACAACGTGTTTTCGCACTGTTATTCTATTTCACTATACACGAGCACTGTAATAAGCTTATCAAACAAAATGCCACCAACTTTATTTAATATAACTCAAAAATATACCAAGAAAACTAAATATAATAAGAGCACCACACGCCTCTTTCATGGTTCCCGCCAAAACCCCATATTTTTTTGAATTCTTCCTAACAATTTCATCGTCATGGAAACACACTATCGTTGTCATAGAAACACCACTACAAATATAATTAAGATGCAACAATAATGGCAAAACTATGGCTATCAGAAATCCAGATGACGTGACGGGCTGATCCTTGCCATGGGCTTTCAGGCGTTCCGATACTCGAAGGGTTCACTAGCTCTTGGAACATGTCCAGTTCCGCCTGAGCCGAGCGGAACAAACGATAGAGAGGCACGATCAGCCTATGTAAAAGTTTAAATGACTTGTGACGCATCTCTTGATCCGTATTTGATATAGGTATATGGATATACAATCCCCACAAAGAAATATTGTGCATCGACTTTAGGAAAGAGATTTCGGATAATTTCGGGTCTGTAGAGCGTTATCTCTTTCGCACCCTACCTACGTGACCCATAGCGACCATTTTGATTAAATTCTGACCAATTCCGCACTATCAGTGCATATGTAGGCATATGCAACAGAGGTAACGCTCTACGAAGTCGTAACTAGCCGATTGTTTCTTTCCTACTTTAGTATTAATACAAGTAAATAAAATACCCTTGCACTCACAGCCCCACACTAGGTATAAACCTGTGTCGTGGGTGTCGTTGTAGACACAGCACCCAGACCCGAAACAAATGTCTGTAGGCCACACAAATATTTGTCCTAGTGTGGGAATCGCACGGTTCGATTTTCGGCGCAACATCGCCGAAAATCGAAGCGTCGCCCTTCGAACCAAACGGTCGTCTCACACCGCTGGACTAAATGGGTCGTCAAAATTAATAGTTTAGAACTAAATTGTTTGTGACATTCAAACGGAAAGACAGACATTCAGACGAAACGAACCTATCAAGTTTTTTGCCATTTCGCTACGGAACCCTAAAAAAAACAAAAGAAAGCTAATACACGAGTAACATAAATAATATCTAATAACAATTATTTCTTATAATATAATGTACAAACTGGAGATCATAATGTATTCATCGATATGTTACCGAGGTCACGAGATTAACGAGATATCGATTAAAATTTTTATCGAAACTTATTAAGTATTCATTGTTATTTAAATCATTATCTAGAAATCATTATTAGATTAATGATTATTTTATTAAGAGGCCGAAACGACATGCCATCGAATCTTTTACGTACTTATCTTGTATATTAGATTTATATGTAGGGTGACCATAATATACTTGTGTTTTACTATATTTATTATGCTTATTGTAAATTCAACTAATTTATAGTTTTTATGGCTTATAAATTACATTTATTTTTTATAGGCAAATAAGATACCGTATTATGTAAAAATCAATGATCAAAGTGATCAATTTAAGTTATGGTTTAGTATATCATTGAAATTAGCGTTCTGATATTCATTTGCATTTAAATAAATAAGTTGTCTACGATATCAAGTCACGTCTTGAGATATAAGCATTTCTTCGTTTGAAATATCTGGTATGCATTTGTTTATGTACGGGTGGAAAAAAGCATGCAGTTCACATCGATGTTAAGTGCAGTCTGTAGACACCTACACAAAGAACCGAGATCAAAATGCAAATATGTTGCCACCGTTTTAAGGTCTCAGTACCTTAGTTGTCATATCTCTGTGATAGTTATTACGGGGCCATACATAACCATCTAACCTGAACACCATAGTGCTGAACACTACCATTTAGTGGCAGATAGATTGTATATGTGATTTTACTGGTGATAGAGCTATAGTGACGGAGCTCGCGAGCGTAGGCACCACCGCATTACCTAATATACTTGCCGCTTAATGGTAGTGTTCAGCACTATCGTGTTTCGGTTTGATGGTAATGTACGGCCCTGTAATTTCCGGCACAGAGGCATAACACCTTAGGCCTCAGGAGTGGTAACGCATCTGCATTTTGATCTTGGTCTTTGTGGGGGTCTATAGTCTACAGGCTGCAGTCATCACTTAACATCAATGTGAACTTCATGCTTGATTGCCACATACATTACATAAAAACACCATAGTGCTGAACACTACCATTTAGCGGCAGATAGATTGTAATGCAGTGGTGCCTACGCCCTCGAGCTCATGCATCAGAACTCTACCTCTAGTAAAAACATGCCTAGGTATGGAAAATAGCGTAAACAAAAATCCACTTACAAGGATGGTTACAAAACAAACACGTTTCAAACCTGATATTTTGTTTATACACATAAAGATACCGTCCGTTGGTACGTCCGTAATGCAATCAGTTCTCAGTACCAGTTCCGGGGTCAGTTTGATTGATTTCTTTTGGAAGCGGCGTAAAATTTTGATGTCACCAATCAATTAAATGTAAACTAGAGCTGATAAATGGACAGACATGATATAAATTTTGTGTGTGTCAATATATCGTAAATATATTGAGTGGAAGAGTTCATAAAATCGTCAGTTCAGTTACCTTATAAACTGGCTAATTGATATTTAAATGAGGTAGCGTCATTTGTGGTTGGATTTCGATGTTTTTTTCCGTAGAGTAATGAAATTGGAAAATGGTATAAGAAAGTAGGGAAAACATTATACTGGAGCTAAGATATCCTGAAATGTTACGTCTCCGCCGTGCACTACCGGAAAAATTATTTTCCAGGAAGAGAATTCATCCGCTGGGTGCAGTCAGTCAACCGAACAATGCAGCAGCAACGTCCTGCGATAAAACTATCTTCACTGAGATCGCCAATCCGCATGCCAAGCGTGGCGATTATGGCATATCCCCCTAATCGAGAGGCTTTGGTCAAGCAGTATGTCCTACGTCTTTCGGCAATGGCAGCGGATGATGATAATGAAAATATCCTTCAGAAAGTCAATAAACCTAAGATCGTCGACCCAAATTAAACAAAAATAACTGTGTATTTGTTTTTTTTATACATAGTACAACATTAATTATCTCTTAACTCTTTATTAAAATCTAACTCTTAATTATTTCGGATTTCCCTTTTCGTACTTTACGTCGATTGTTTCTTACTTGGACAGTAGTAGAAAGAATATAGCTTTAGGAGGTAAATAAGTTTGTACGGATCTTATGGTCCGTAGATATTAACATCAATTTATATTTATAGTTTATATATATTATATTTATTAAAAAAATATGTGTTATGAGTGACGGCATTTACAGTCCGGAATAAAATCTAGTTTCTTGTTTAATAAAATGAACACCTTTATATTATAATGCGTAATTCATTGCCTATTTTAATCTAAAAAAATGCAAGTTACATACTCGTTTGGTTATGTTTTCTTCAATATTCGAATAATCTATTAGAAAAAAAAGGAAGGTATGCCTTATAAAATATGAGTTTCAACCCATAGATCACGATTCTACCATTTAATATTATGCGTCATCCAAATTTATAATCTTGTCTACTTGTAGGTATCTCAAAAAGAATAAACGTTACCCTTATCATATCTTTATTTAAAAAAACCAGCCTCGTATTTTCGTAAAAAAAAATCGCACGTGACAGACGGATATACAGACGCACGAGTGTTTTTTTTATGTTATGGAAGCGGCAAACAAGCATGCAGTTCACATTGATGTTAAGTGATGACTGCAGCCTATAGACACCCACACAAAGACCGAGGTCAAAATGCAGATGCGTTACCACTCCTGAGGCCTAAGGTGTTATGTCTCTGTGCCGGAAATTACAGGGCCGTACCTATAAAGGTTCCGTTTTCTCCTTTTGAGTTACGGGCCCTAAAAACCGGCCAAGTGACAGACAGACAGCGGAGGCTCAGGAATAGGGTTCCGTTTTTACTTTCCAGGTACGGAACCTTAAAAATTGTCTACATAACATAGGGAGCGTAATATAATTTTTAAATTAGCAATGAAAAAATGATTATGTGATTAGAAAGCACCATAGTACTGTGTAATAGATAGATAATTACAGTGAAGCTGTTTTTATGTCGAAATCGATGTGCTAACGATATGATTATATAATATTATCTAAACGGTAAACATAAATTCTACATTGTGTAGCGAAAAATATTACTGTGAAATGTCATTAGTAGACATCTATGATGTATGGTGAATTGTATGTATTAAGGCTCAGGCAACGCCAACGACTTGTATGACGAGCGACCGCGTTAACAGAAAAAAAAAACAAATAATGTCTCAAAATCTAAAGAAACCACTGCTTTTTACAATTGGTAACAAATTTTTTTTTTTTTTTTTTTTATGTAATGGGCGTGGAAACATGCATGCAGTTCACATTGATGTTAAGTGATGACTGCAGCCTATAGACACCCACATCAAGACCAAGGTCAAAATGCAGATGCGTTACCACTCCTGAGGCCTAAGGTGTTATGCCTCTGTGCCGGAAATTACAGGGCCGTACATTACCACCTGACCGGAACACGATAGTGCTGAACACTACCATTTAGCGGCAAGTATATTAGGTAATGCGGTGGTGCCTACGCCCGCGAGCTAGCTCTACCACCAGTAAAAAATTCATACTGTTTTGTTAATAACTGTTTTTTTCCGTAGGCAGCTCGTCACGAGATGGTTCATGGTGATGGACATCACCGGGCAAATGGCGAGCACAAGGTAGAAAAATGCTTACAAGCATAGAGCAACACGGGCTACCGGCCGCGGCGGACCGGAGGGGAGTAGCCATATGCAGGCTTTCCCTTTTGTCAAAGTACAACTACAAGCGTTCCTACGCCTGTCGCCTGTGTTTAAATGTGTGCGTGAACTTGTTTATATAATTTCTTAAAGTCAAGGTGTGAGTTTCGTAGTAATAGACAATTTTTGTAGTGTGTGTGTGTATCACACGTAGTTCCCCCCGCAACAAATAACAGACTGTTTTGCAACGGTAATAAACGCTATGGTTACTCCCCTCCGGTCTGCCGCGGCGGCCGCGCCAGTGGCTCGTGTTGCTCTATGGTTACAAGTAATAAGAATAGGGGTGGTAACTTTGTGACGTTTTTTATATCCGTTTTAGAATCAGTATGGAAAAACGAAAAATCATTAAACGTTCAATTTGTCAATTATTAATTTTTCAGAATGGTGGTTGTTCCAGCTCTTGTATAATTAATTATAATAGTATCAAAGATTAGGTATTTTTGGTGATTTTGCGTGAGACTGGCCTTAATTGATGAATTGCATTTATACAGGGTGGACAAGACAATACGACACTAATTAAAACTAAATATACCCTGCGGCATTAAAAGTCTGTTCGCAAAACAATGAATCGAGCAATCTTACTACTATTATATATTTCACATTTATAATAGTAGTAAGTTCCGGTTATATACATATACTCGTATATACTATACAAATCTATATATATATAAATCAATTGCTGTTCGTAAGTCTCGCTAAAACTCGAGAACGGCTGGACCGATTTGGCTAATTTTGGTTTTGAATGATTTTTGGAAGTCCAGGGAAGGTTTAAATGGTAGGAAAATATGAAGAAATTATAGGGAAGCAGTAAAAACCATAATTTTATTTTCCCATACAAATAGTCCGTATCTATCAAACCTTTGACACATTTGTTCATTCTGAGGCAATACGAAGTTTTCCGGGTCAGCTAGTATATATATATTTACTAAGTTCCGGTTAGGTAGTACTATACTATACGGTAGGGCTCGTAATTTCCGGCATAGAGGCAAAAGTTTAGGCCTCAGCAGTGGCAACATCTGAATCATTACAATCTATGGTTCTGATGGGAATGTTTATAGGCTGTTCTATTCACTTATCACCGATGGTATCGAGTTCCAAAAGTGGAGTTCAGCCACTAATCAAAATCACTAATAATATGTTATTAAAATTTACGATACATTGTAAACTAATATTATATCATATTGGTTTCTAATCCACGTGTTTCGAATAAAGTACCTGTGTTAATGAGCTATAAAAAATTTGCATGATTGACAAAACGTATTTATGTTACTTTTATTGCTGTCAATAAGAAAGCTTGATTTAGATGCTGCTTAAATTGATTGTACATGTATTTGAGAGTTGCTTAAATAGGAACTATTTTAGACGATTGCCAAATTCTAGAAGTTTTGGAGGGTATTTATAATAATCAAAGTTGAGGGGTAAAATTGATAGGCATTGTACTGTTCGTTTTCCAAAATTACATGCTTTGGTAAGTTTTTTTTTAATGTTACGAAGGTGAAAAACAAGCATACACAAGTAGCACTATCATAATACTTTTTCAACATTTGAACACCGTACAGGTGGTTCGGTATCCAATTTTGAAAAAATAAAAAAATAATAATTTGGTTTTAAAAGCAAAAGAAGCAAAACGCAAAAAAACATGCTATTTAAGTTATTATTTTATTCAAAACGAATGCTTCTATAACAAATTCGCCTATCCTTTTGTGAACATGATATACCTACGTCCATATCTGTTTTTTTTTGCCAAAGTTATTATGAATGTACTGAAATAAGCACTGAAAGGGCCGAAAGGGCATGATGTAAGACGTGGCTGAAATCGTTTAGATTTTGTAGACTGTTTTTCGAAAGACCAAAGCCACTTTTTATACCTAAAATGCACAAAATGCACGTGACGACGAATAGGTTAAACTGTGACCACCCAGTTCCAAACTGGTGAGCATGTCAAGATTGTAAAGGTTATAAATATATTGCATTGACCTATATCGTACTGAAGTACTTGACAGGACACGACTCTTGGTAGCACGATTCCAATTTCCAGAAGTCAATCTACCTTACTCTTAAATGCCAGACAACTTGACAGATGACGTGGTAACGTCTTACATAAATATCTGTCAAACCAATTTAAAAACGGAACCGACTGTTTGTTCCCAGTGTCTCCCCTATTTATTAATCTCGTTGATATATTATCTCTTTTTGTGGACACAGTAGCCTTATTTGTTCAAAAAGATCTGAGATCAGTTACACACGAAGGCAATAAAAAAACAGAAAACCCAATAAATTTCTAAGTCTACATGAATTGCCTTCATAAATGACTAATGGAAAACTATTCTTCCACGAAGACAACAGTCTAATTCGTTCGCAGGAAAGTGATAATCGTAAGGAAATACGAGCGAACACGGAAAAGTTTTTTGAACCAAACAGACAAGTCGTAAATCCAGCTGAAATACCGGGCAAGTGCGTGTTAGGACAAGTGTAATGTAGGGTTCCATTTTCTTACTACATTTTATAGGTTTTTTAACTGATAGTAGAGTTCCAGCTTAGGGACTCGAAGGCATAGGCACCACCGCATTATCTAATTTACTTGCCGCCAAATGGAAGGAAGTCTTCAGCACCGTCGTGTTCAGGTAAGAATGTATAGGCCCGTAATAACGGCACCGCATCTGCATTTTGACCACTAGTTTTTGTGAAGATGTCTATAGGCTACAGTCGTCAACTAACATCAATGTGAGCTGCATGCATTTTTGGAACATTCCTTACATAAATAAAATAGCTGCGGACAGTCGGACGGACATAATAATGGCAAGCAATGACACGTCCCACTGCTGGGCACGAGTCTCTCCCCTTCTTGGGAGGAGGCCTGGAGCTTACTCCACCACGCTGCTCCAATGCGGGTTGGTGGAGATAAGGGTTAGTGACCAACCCGTTGTCTGATGTTTTCAAACCTCCCATAAGGCCTCCGACAAGGTTTAACGACTGCTATCTATCGATAGCAACCAGGACCGACGGTTTAACGTGCCCTCCGAAGCATGGAAACTCGCATTTTAATTTGGCTCTAGCGGTCACCCATCACACACCCAACCGCGCCCGTATCTCTTAACCGAGTAGATCGCTTCCGATCTATACCAGCCGCGGGGCTATGCGCGTTTCACGCGTCATGCGGACGGACATGGCGATACTATAAAAGTTACTTTGGCAAATACGGAACCCTAATAACTGTTCGCTGTCTAGGAAGTCACCGATCTAGTTTGCCTGCTTATAATGCGATTGTTTTTTGCGCGTACATTTTTTAAGCTCACGACCATCTTTAATCATGTCGAAATAGTCGTGTTTTTTAGTGAGATTGCGGTTTCCTCAATTCCTAGACCTTGATTTGTCCAGATGTTAACCGCCATGGAGTTACGACAATGTAATTAGGTAGGAGGGATACAAATTGGAATGAAATTAGCAATCAATGCAAGGATACGTTTCGCGTATTATAAAACAAGGTCGCATTAGGCAATTAGATATTTGTAGCAATAAATGAAACTGTTTAGTGTATGGGTCGTTAATAAATATAGTGACGGTTACATTGTCACGATTGCCAGTGATGTCGGAAATAAATTGAGTGCACCACCACCAGTGGCGCAGCTAATTGGGCAAGGGCCCCGGTGCATAGAGAAAAAAAAATATCCCGAGGAAGTTCGGCGAATGTGTTGAAAGTATTGAATCGAAAGTTCTCTTATTGTTGATGTTATGTTCACCTGAAATCATTAAATTAAAAAAAAAAAAAACTTGTGAGCAGGGTCGAGGTTTCCTAGCTTCAGGAGCTGGCGAGTTGGCTGACTCGCTCTTTTCAAAGTTAGGTTAATGGGAAAAGGGCCCGCCGAGGTCCGGGGCCCTGATGCACTGCACCACTGGGCCCTACGATAGCTACGCCACTGGCCACCACTCAATTTATTTCCTTTATTGCATTTATCGTTCTTTGAATATACCCTGAACAAAAGTCTCCCAGTAAAGGTTATGCCGTAATCGCCACGCTTGGTATGCGGGTTGACTATCGCAGTGATGGTAGTTTCAACGCTGGACGCTGCCCACCCAGCGTTGTTGCATTTACAATTAGCGGGCGCTGGGATCGTTTCGTCTTGCCAACATCTACTCACGTCCCTACGCTTACAAAAGAAAAAAAACTTTTATAAAATCCATGTAACAATCAGTATTTTGCCAGATCCAAATTATAGCTTGAAGCGCTGCAGCTAAAGCTGGAGTTTTTATATTCTTGTTACTTTTATTAAGTCGAACATCACCTAACCTATGCAGTTATCGTCGCTATGGCTACAAACTTCAACTACAAAAAAAAATATCAAGTAAAAAAGTTCAACTGTGCTCAAAAATGTGATAGAATAAATGATTATTTATCCATGAGGTTTCGTAGCTCCATGTAATCTAGATTAGGTGGTAACGCGAGCGGCAAGCTGTCTGGCAAATGACGGTTTTTATCGCCAATCGTCAACGTACAATGTGCCATATTTTTTGTTAGTTGACAGTACAAACAGAGGTCGAATTCTGTGTTGCGAAATTGCCAATAAAAAGGTGAGTAGCACTATATTTTTCATATTATAATTGAGTCTTGATATCTGACATGGATGGCCCATTGTTAATGTTGATGTATTGATATGTAAATAGCGATTCATCTTTGTGATATACAACGGTGCTGACTGAAAGTCATTAATCTAATTCTATATTTTCGACTTAGGCTATATACGTATATAGATACTATAGATCAGAGGTTCAAAAACTATTTTTTCTTGTAGACTCCTTTCAATTTTTACTGGTTTCGGTGGACTTCTTCCTCGCGACATTTATATCACATTGCCATATTTCCAATTTTTATTCACGCCTACGTAGATCCCGATCGAGTCTCCCATGGACCCCTGGGGTTCCACCTGAACCACTTTAGGAATCACTATTCCTAAAGTGGTCCAGGTGTTATGCTTCTGTGCCGGCAATTACAGAGCCGTACATTACCACCAGACCGGAACACTACACTACGTAAATTAGGTAATGCGGTGGTGCCTCCGCCCGCGATCTCCGTCACTGGAGCTCTACCACCAGTAAAAAAATCTTTTGCACCGACCTTCTAGTGCACCCCGACATGGTCATCCCTACCATGTGGGGGTGCACTGGAGGTAACGAGCCCCTCCATGAGAATATGCCATAATCGCCACGCTTGGCAGACGGATTGGCGGTCGCAGTAGCGGTGCGGTAGTTTAATTTTTTCCAATAGGGCGGTAGTAAAATTACATCGCGGAACGGGCAGCAGCGTCCCGCGATGTAATTTTAATATTAATAATAATGGCAACCCATTATACGTCCCACTGCTGGGCATGAGTCTCTCCCCTTTTTGGGGGGAGGCCTGGAGCTTACTCCACCACGCTGCTGCAGGTGGGTGTGGGTTAGTGGCCAACCCGCTGTCGGATGTTTTCGAACCGCCCATTAGGCCTCCGACAAGGTTTAACGACTGCTATCCATCGATAGCAACCGGGACCGACGGCTTAACGTGCCCTCCGAAGCACGGAAACGCGCATTTAATTTGCCACTAGCGGTCACCCATCACACTAACCGACCGCTCCCGTAGTGCTTAACCGAGCAGATCGCTTACGATCTACACCAGCCGCTGGGCCATGCGCGCTTCTTACCAGCGATGTAATTTTACTACCGCCCTATTGAAACTTGACCGCCATTGTTCGGTTAACTGACTGCACTCGTTGAAGAAATTTTCTTCTCTGGTAGAAAATTCTTCCATTAGTGGGCGATGGGGTCGTCACGTCCCGATGCCACGTTCAGTTGTACTGATTCTGATACAGTGACATGACAACATTTGAATAGCAACCGTAGGTACATTAGATACACTGAGCGCCCAATAATGCCATTGTACGAGTACATAGAGCAACACCGGAGGGGAGTAGCCATATGCAGGCTTTCCCCTCTGTGAAAGTACAAGCCCAAATGGGCCTATACCTGTCGCGTAGATGTTTAAATGTGTGCGTGAAATTGTCTCTGTATTTTGTTAAAGTCAAGGTGTGAGTTTCGTAGTAATAAACGATTTTTGTAGTTTGCGTGTGTGTCGCGTCGCACGCATTTCCCCCCGCAAAAAATGACAGACTGTTTTGCATCGGTAATTAACTTCTTAGCTACTCCCCCCTCCAGTCCGCCGCGGCCGGTGGCCCGTGTTGCTCTATGCCATTGTATGTCTGCATTTCGAAATTAAGAAGACAAATTTAATACAACGTTGACTGAGACCGTGTGCGATATGTCAACAAGACAAATGAACAATGAATAAGGTCAGTAGTAGGTGCCGGTCGGTCAATGATGCCATATTAATGGCAAAGCTAATTTTATAATTGTGTTTTAACAACGTGGGTAGACCGATTCGTTCGATAAATATCACAAAAAGTAGGATGTTTTGTGTAAATTTTGAACACTTAAGTGTTAAAATATGTATATAATGCATAATTTATAGCAATGATCGTGTGTCAATAAAAATAATGCTTACCTCAATAATGGCGGGAAAGCATGGAATTTATGGCACGGGAGTATATTATTATGGAGAAGTATTTGTTGGTATTGTGAGTGGCAAACCAGACATTATTGTTACGTTTGATTATTCTTATCTTAACTTTAATTTATACAATTGTTTCTTTAGGAAAGTGTAATTTATTATGAGATAAATCACTGTAACATTCGACATTATTCCAAGCCAAAATAAAGAAAACTAACCTCATTAATCTGAAAAGCGGAATAACTTAGGTCTCCATAAATAATAGGAAATGTAAGAAATTTTAGTAGTTTAGTAATGGGAGTTCTTTGAAAAAAGAAGAATAAATAGGGTGAGATGAATCTAGTTACGAGTCTGTTGAGCTTAAATATATTTCTCAGCAGTCGAATACTTTCCATAGATGTTCCTAATATCGAATCAGGATAAAGATCCTCTTGTCGATCACTTTATGTGGTGGTAATAAAAGCTATATTTACCAAGTTTTTTTTATGTAATGGAAGTAGCAAACAATCATGTAGTTCACATTGATGTTAAGTGATGACTGCAGCCTATAGACACTTACACAAAGACCAAGGTCAAAATGCAGATGCGTTACCACTCCTAAGGACTAAGGTGTTATGCCTCTGTGCCGGAAATTACTGGGCCGTACATTACCTGACCGGAACACGATAGTGCTGAACACTACCATTTAGTGGCAAGTATATTCGGTAATGCGGTGGTGCTTACGCACGCGAGCTCCGTCACTGGAGTTTTACCACCAGTAAAAGTTAATCGAAAGTCGAAGACTTAATTAACAAATAATAGTATACGTCACACAATTTAGGTGCCTTACTATCGATATCATATAATTAAATAATATAATTTTTCATTGTAGCTTAACTGATCGACTAATCGAATGAACCAGAACGCACTAACTCACGAACTTTACTGGTGGTAGAGTTCCAATGTATTGACTCGAGCGTGTAGGCACCATCGCATTACCTAATCTATCTGCCGCCAAATGGTAGTGTTCAGTACTATCGTATTCTGATTAGATGGCACTGTATGGCCCCGTAGTAACTATCACAGAGACATAACAAAACAACTAAGGTCTAAGGGGCAGCAACACATTTACATTTTTGTCTCTGGTTTTTGTGTACATGTCTGTGGGCTGCAGTCACCACTTAACATACATGTGAACTGTACGTTTTTTCCTATCTTCAAAACTCTTAGGATAGGAGTATGGAATTGATACTTCAATCGGCGTTCGTGCGTGAATCGTAAGAATGAAAACAAAAAACAATGTAATTTACATCCAGAATAGGCAATAACAATTTGTTTGCAAGTGTTTACGTAGTGCTCCTGTTATAGTCATACAAACTGAACTTAATTTGAATATTTAGATGTGTGCCGTATTGAGGGTAACCAGATTTAAGTACCGACATCGTGACGTAGTATACTGAATTGGCGTTAAATGAGAATTTGTAACTGTGAATGTACTACTTCAGATAAATATAACTATACCTCTAGATATTATTGTACCATGAGTTATTTTATATATTAATCTAAATGTGTATATTGTTAACTACACTGAAATTCTACGTTTTAGATACATAGGAAAAATACCGGGCAGGAGACCAGGAGACCAATGGCACATGGCCTACCTAGTTTGGGCACTCCTGTCTCCACAATGAAATAGCTTTGTAATTATTTAGGAAAAATGTATTGTAAAGAAACTTTGTGGAGAACAAGAAAACATTATTATCTATAGGTACAAATAAATAAAATTGGAGTGTCTGTTTGTAATATAAAATAAACCGCTTTTTAATAAATGCATATGTATGTATACACGGTACATATACCAAAAAAACATTTTTTACAATTTTTGTCTGTCTGTTTGTTTGGCGGGGTTAATAATAAAATAATTTGCTCCTAAGTGATTTGATCTGTGTATTGATAGATCAGTCAGCCAGTCAGCTTTTACTTTTATTTATTTTAGAAGAAGTACTTATAAATAACTCTCGTCTGTCAAATAGAACTCTCCACTGGTATAAGTATGGACTATGGACTTTTCTCTACAATCTGTATTCGTGCGTGAATCGTGAGAATCAAAATAACAAACAATATTAAATCTGAACAGCTAATAACAATCTGTCTGTAGTGCCGACAGGTATCAATGTAGAGTTGCTGTTATTATATAATACAAACTAAACTTTATATGTGCTATAAAATATTAAGAATATTAAGATATTTGAGAATTTTAAATTATTTCCAATTTTATAGATATACTAGATGTATGTTAAGTTAAGATATATGTTCGTTCGCGTGATAATTTATGATTGTTCAGTATCTACCCGGACGAAGTCGTGGGCGCAGCTAGTATAAAAGTAGCCTAAGTTACTCCTTATTACATAAGCTATCTGCCAGTGAAAGTCCCGTCGAAATCGGTCCAGCCGTTCCCGAGATTAGCGGGAACAAACAAACAGACAGACAGACAGACAGATAAAGATTATGTACCATTGTATATGTTGTATGGGACATACATGCATTTTTATGATGCACCGTCGGCACTTTGCCGCCGCGCATCGGTTTACGTATAACGCAATAATTCAGTTCTCGTGCGGTCACCACAAACGCCGGTTCTCATTTACCAACTTTACCATTTTACCAGTTCGCGTCGGGTTACCATTCCACGCGTGCTATCTTACCATCTTTTACCATTACCATTCAAGTTCACGTGCGGTCACCATAAACGCCGGTTCTCATTTACCAATTTACCATTTTACCAGTTCGCGTCGGGTTACCATTCCACGCGTGCTATCTTACCATCTTTTACCATTACCATTCAGTTCACGTGCAGTCACCACAAACGCCGGTTCTCATTTACCAATTCTACCATTTTAACAGTTCGCGTCGCGTTACCATTTCACGCGTGCTATCTTACCATCTTTTACCATTACCATTCAAGTTCACGTTCGGCTACCATTACCGCGTGTGCTCCCGTATTTATTCCGGCTACTTAATTGTACCATTTGCACCATCATTATAATAAGTTACCAGTAATAAACCATACCGTATCTAATCCTAATCTACGTCTTTATATTTCTCCTCCAACAACCCATACATTTTGGTCCTTCGAGCAAAACAGGAACCATTCGCGAGTGTGTGTTCAGTGTGTGTCAAGTGTTTTTGGATACAGTAATACCAGGATCTTATACTTTAACCCTTGGATGAACGCTGAACTGTAAGTCCTTACTGTAAGGATTTACAGTACCTATCGAGGCGAACCAGAGCGTCGATCAAGTAAGATCTTTCATTTTTACCACTCAATACTTGCATATTTTTTACCATGGAGGGATTGTTGGAGACTCAACACCAAATCAAAGCGGCCATAGACCAACTTCTGCGTAATTTTAAGAAGGATGGTAGTGACCGCAAGACACTAGATTACATCAAACGTAGACTAGATACTTTAGACTCGTATTGGAATGAATTTCATTCAAATCATATTCAGTTAAGTAGTTTCGGTGACCATAGCATTTCTTATTTTACGGGCAAAGAGTATGAACATACCAGAGAGTTCTATAACCATGCAAAGAAATATATACAAGGCTACCAACCGGAGTCTAGTCGGCCGTCTACTCCCTTAATTAAACCAGCAACACCGATTCAAATACCCAGCGCTCACCAGGCCGCGCCTCATGATTTACCACCATCAAAGGCGGAATCAGGTGTTAATAGTAAGCTTGACGAAATGTTACGCAAGCAAACCAGTAATTTTAGAGCCTTGTCACGTACTGTTTCTAATATAGATATTGATAGTCTAACCGACAAGTGGGAGTTTGAAGATAGTCTAAGAACTTTGAATGCTCGTTGGGCAGTTATTGATAACTTACACTGGGAAATAGACAGCGAGCTTAGTGGAGACTATGAATCGTACGAGGCAGAATATTGTAAGTTTGAAAAAATGTATACCAACATTAAGAGGGCTATAAATAGAAAGATGTCGTCGGTCTCACATAGGGAAAAGATTACTCCTCATATGGATATACCAATATTCACTGGCAATTACCAGCAGTGGACTTCCTTTAAGGATCTTTTCCAAGAAGCCATTCATAATAATTCTTGTTTGTCTAGTGCGCAAAAGATGCAATTTTTAAAGAGTAAGTTAAGAGGTGAATCAGAGAAGCTCATACAACATCTAACCATAAGCTCTGAAAATTATCAAGTGTCGTGGGAAATTCTTAACCACCGATACAATAATACAAAATTAATTTTCACCTCCCATATACATACTCTTCTTACCCTTCCGGTTATGCAACAGCAAACATCAATTGCTATTAAAAAACTGCATGACACCACCAATGAATGCCTACACGCGATTCAAAAATTAGGGGTGGATACATCAAGCTGGGATCCACTTATGGTTTACCTTTTGGCGCAGAAACTAGACGCAGACTCTCACAATGACTACATAGAGTCTTTGAAAAATCCTAGGGAATTACCAACACTCAAGGATTTTCTAGGCTACCTTGAAACCAAATTTACGGCAATAGAGGCATTTAAACGGCGGCAAGACTTTAAACCATCAAATAACCATGATAGTACTTACAAGAAACCATATCCTAAACATGCTGTTAACCAATATCAGATTAATAGGTCGTTTAACCAAATAAAGCCTTCGAAGACTTTACATGTAGAGAAATCAAGGTGTCCCCTCTGTAACGATAGTCATGCGTTATTCTTTTGTAAACAATTTCGCGAAATGGGGTCACACTCGAAGCGCTCTACCATTGCGAAATATAATTTATGTCGTAATTGTCTTATTTGTCACCAAGGCAATGAATGCATATCCAGCAAAACGTGTCGCTATTGTAATGAAAAACATAATTCCTTGTTACATGATGCGTTTGTGACGTCAAGGAACGGACCGTCCACATCTACTAATCAGCAAAATTGCCATGTGTCGCAAGAAAATATTAACGAAATCCTCCTAGCAACTGCTGTTGTCAATGTCCAGGGAGCTGATGGCTCTTACCATTCAATGCGTGCACTAATAGACCAGGGTTCACAGTCATCGCTCATTACTGAAAACGGTGCTCAAAAATTAGGCTTAACACGACAACGTTGCAAAGGGGTCATATTTGGCGTTGGTGCTAAAGAAAATACTTGTAAAGGGGTCCTTACCATTACCATATCCTCCAACCACAATGACTTTTCTCTTACCACTGATGCATATATAATGAACCATCTTATAAATAGATTACCAAACCAATCATTTGATAAACCTCAATGGTCATACTTAAAGAATATAGAGCTTGCCGATCCCGATTTTTATGTAAGTCGTCCCGTTGATTTGTTGTTAGGGGCTGATGTTTATTCCGCCATCATACTGAGTGGCATCATGAAAACTGATACATCCCAACCAGTAGCACAGCAGACGCAGTTCGGATGGATTCTTTGCGGAAATGTTAAAACTTTTTACTGTAATGTTGTCATGAACGGAATTGAGAACATGCAAAGGTTTTGGGAGATCGAAGACATACCAAACGATACCCAATTATCTACCTATGATGACGAATGCGTTACGTTTTATAGAACTACTACCAAAAGGCGCGAAGACGGGCGATATGAGGTCAGAATACCAATTAAACCAGGTTTACAACAAAATTTAGGGAGTACAAAACCATTGGCTATCGCTCAATTTCGGCAACTTGAACGCAAATTTTCTAAAAATCCACAAATAGCCAACGATTATAAGTTATTTATGAACGAATATATCGCACTAGGACATATGATACCAGCTAGTAGTAACGAGACACTGCATTGTTTTTTGCCCCACCATTGCGTGCGAAAAATGGACTCTACGACTACTGTACTAAGAGTCGTTTTTAACGCATCGGCAAAGACATCAAGCGGCCTTCGTTTAAATTATGTGATGGAAACAGGTCCAAATTTGCAGCAGGATCTGCTCTTCTTGATAACAACCATTGAACTACACGGTTTTTGTGACGCCTCAACCAAGGCATACGCCGCTGTAGTGTATTGCAAGGTTAACCAGAGCCAGCAATCTTCTGTGATTTTAGTCGTTGCTAAGGCGAGACTCGTACCAACCAGTAAGAGTGTCACATTGCCGAGATTAGAGCTCTGCGGTGCTCATTTATTAGCCAAACTTATGACTAAGGTGAGGCAATGTTTACCAGATTACCAAATTGATACATACGGCTGGATCGATTCCATGGTAGTACTAGGATGGTTAAATGGAGATCCAGGCCGCTGGAAACCATTTGTGTCCAATAGAGTGAGACAAATAATTGATGTTATGCCACCAGACCATTGGCGATACGTTAAATCTGAAGAGAATCCTGCAGATTGTGCTAGTCGAGGTTTGACAGCTAGTCAGCTGGCACAGCACTCTTTGTGGTGGAAGGGTCCGACGTGGTTGAAGACAAAAAACAACACCATAAAAAGACCTGTGGTAAAGTTATCTGTTTTACCAGTGAACAGTCATCAAATTGATCAAGATGATGACTCAAACAATAAACAACCACCAAGAATAAAAGATAACATGGTCAAACGATCATGTCACTTTATGTCATTAATACTTATGCTGTTGTTATATATTATATCGCCCATACATGCTACCTATACCATTTCACGCTTACCAGATAACCAAACCATATACTTTGACCAATTATCAACCATGTACCTTATACGAGATGAATGGAAATTGGTAGTGTATTATGATATGCAACCATACTGGCAAGGAAATGAACTATTTAATAAATACTTAGACCACTTATCTAACATATGTTCGAATACAAGAATTAAAACAGAATGTGACGTGATCTTATTACAGTTACGTCACGGTTATACAGAGTGCGCATATTATAACACGATGATGCTCGGTCAGCAGTTTACACCGCATACCAGACGGCAACGTGGGCTTATCAATGGAGTAGGCTACGTTGCCCATAGTTTATTCGGGATACTCGATGAAGATTTTGCTGAAAATTACAGAAAGGAGATAGACCTAATTAAAACTAATGAAAACCATGTAGCCAGTTTATGGAAGAACCAGACGACTATCGTGGAGGCGGAGTACAACTTGTTGAAGAGAGTTGAGAGCACCATGGACAAGCAGCACAAGATATTAACTCAACACTTTCTTACTTTACAAGAGGCCTCCAAGGACTTACAGTTACAAATCCAGAACGTAGCCACCACGAATGAATTTGCTGTATCTTCAATTATAGCTAATAATCTATTGAACAGCCTGAGGTATATACAAGATACTTTATTAGACACCATTTCGAACATCTATAATGGTAATTTTAATGTTCATCTCTTAAAGCCTGAGCAATTACTAAAAGAGCTAGGTATTATTTCTGGTCACTTAGATAAAGATTTCTCACTACCTATAGATAATATTCGAGACAATTTACCAAAAATTTACCACTTATTGAAGGTCAAGGCTAGAGTCACATCTGCCTATCTCATATTCGAAATAAAAATACCAATTGTCAGTCGTGACTTGTACGATATCTACCATTTAATTCCAATACCAAGGAAAATAAATGATCGCTTTGTCACCCTACTTCCTATAGCCGAACACGTCGCTATAAATCTGAAAAAAGATATTTATTTACCATTGTCAAATGACGATTTCCATAAATGTATACAATACGATGATAACACCTATTTATGCCCGTTACACGAACCTCTTTACCAGTATAAAACTGACCAATCTTTGTGTGTCCAAGGTCACACCAGTAACACCTGCAAAACCAATTTCATGGCTTGTAAGCCTACTTGGACTAGAATGAGTAGTTCCAATAGTTTTCTGTTTTCTTGCTGCGGTCACTGCTCTTTAAGGATTATATGCGGTCAGCTGATCACAGCTGAGAGACTGTCCGGCGCCGGGATTATTACATTAGAAAGAGATTGCATAATGAAAGGTGAGACCTTCACAATAACTGCGCATAAGCTGTTTTCATCTACCTACAATACTCATCCAGACATTATGGCGCCGAGTATACCTTCTATAAACCATGTAATTAATATATCCATACCAAATGCAAGTATTGATGTGAATACCACCTCGTTCGATAGTGATTTTGATACCATTAGAAATCAAATTCGAGAAATGAAGTCACAGGATGGTATAATTAGTCAGATTTCTTACCATGACATACACCACTATGTCATTATCTACGTGTTGTTGGCTGCGGCGATGGCGGCGGTCGGGCTGTGGGCGTGTCGGCGCCTGCGGCGGCCGCGCGCTCGCCCCCCCGCCAGGGAGGACACCAGTGAGAGTGCTAAAGAGAGCCAATCTACCAGTGCCAAAGGTAAAGATGTGAATGTGCAAGTGTGTGAAAGTGATGAAGTGTCACGCGTAGACAAAGGTGTAAGTGATAGTGCGGGCGTTGACAAGGCTACGTCGCCTTGCTATCGTAACCGATTTCGCGAAGACTTTTCGATGGACTTTTAGGTTCTAAGTAGAAATATTGTTTCATCATCTTGTTAATCACCACAAATTGTTCTATCACCTTGTACATCATCGCCATAATTCACTTTCTTATTTTTTATTTTATTTTCTCATCTTTCTCGCCCCGGAATATGTATGGGACATACATGCATTTTTATGATGCACCGTCGGCACTTTGCCGCCGCGCATCGGTTTACGTATAACGCAATAATTCAGTTCTCGTGCGGTCACCACAAACGCCGGTTCTCATTTACCAACTTTACCATTTTACCAGTTCGCGTCGGGTTACCATTCCACGCGTGCTATCTTACCATCTTTTACCATTACCATTCAAGTTCACGTGCGGTCACCATAAACGCCGGTTCTCATTTACCAATTTACCATTTTACCAGTTCGCGTCGGGTTACCATTCCACGCGTGCTATCTTACCATCTTTTACCATTACCATTCAGTTCACGTGCAGTCACCACAAACGCCGGTTCTCATTTACCAATTCTACCATTTTAACAGTTCGCGTCGCGTTACCATTTCACGCGTGCTATCTTACCATCTTTTACCATTACCATTCAAGTTCACGTTCGGCTACCATTACCGCGTGTGCTCCCGTATTTATTCCGGCTACTTAATTGTACCATTTGCACCATCATTATAATAAGTTACCAGTAATAAACCATACCGTATCTAATCCTAATCTACGTCTTTATATTTCTCCTCCAACAACCCATACATATGTACCATTGTGTATACATACATTAGCATTTAGTAGAAAGCGGTTATTTTCATATTACAAACAGACACTCCAATTTTATTTATTTGTATAGATATAGATATTATTTTCCCGCGAACGTTTCGCTTATGATTCCGTTATTATTTTTGGGGAAACTGTCGTCAAATATGATTCTTTCATGTAAGTAGAGAAGCTGCGTTGTGTGGTCGATCATGTAAGTACCTACTTACCTTATTTTTTTAAACATGCTCTATCTGTAGATATTGAACTGTTCCAAAATTGTAATTTTATATTTTTAATGAATTATCGTTTAAGTAATTGAAAAAAGTTTTTTTTGCTATTAAAATTTGTAATTACCTACATTAATTTTGTTTATAACTATTATTGACAGTTTTAAGATTTTTTTTTTACGTAATGTAAGAGGCAAACAAGCATGCAGTTCACATTGATCATCACATTGAAGGTCAAAATGCAGATGCGTTACCACTCCTGAGGTCTAAGGTGTTATGCCTCTGTGCCGGAAATTACAGGGCCGTACATGGTAGTGTACCGCTAAATGGTAGGGTTCAGCACTATCGTGTTAGTAACACGATAGTGCTGAACACTACCATTTAGCGGCAAGTATATTAGGTAACGAATTAGGAAGCGCGCATGGCGCGCCGGCTGGTGTAGATCGTAAGCGATCTACTCGGTTAAGCATTACGGGCGCGGTCGGGTAGTGTGATGGGTGACCGCTAGTGGCAAATTAAAATGCGCGTTTCCGTGCTTCGGAGGGCACGTTAAGCCGTTGGTCCCGGTTGCTATCGATAGATAGCAGTCGTTAAACCTTGTCGGAGGCCTTATGGGTGGTTTGAAAACATCCGACAGCGAGTTGGCCACTAACCCACCTACCTCCACCAATCCGCATTGGAGCAGCGTGGTGGAGTAAGCTCCAGGCCTCCCACCCAAAAAAGGGGAGAGACTCGTGCCCAGCAGTGGGACGTATAATGGGTTGCCATTATTATTATATATATTAGGTAATGCGGTGGTGCCTTCGCCCGCGAGCTCCGTCACTGGAGCTCTACCACCATTGAACATTTCAAAGACGACTATGATTTTTCCATTTACCTAATACCGACGGCGGAACTTACGTTAGGAAGTAATAATCCCACTTGCCATAACAATAACGACTCAAAAGATACTATAGAAATAAATTTATAGAAATACAGAAAATAAACCACATACCAACTCACTACAATATAATAGGTGAATTATAGTCCATTTGACACCTATTGTGTCAATAATCGAAACTAATTCAATTTATGGTCACGATTTGAAAGGACACGTGGCAAAAATATTCCTTTACAAACAACTAGCAGATGGTGAACGCTGGCTTACCAATAAACCATAATGCTTTGATTTTTGTTATAAGATTATTTAGCGACAATAACGCTCGCCCTTTTATTATTAAGCTGTATTATAATGGTTAGCAACAGAATAATACGGATGATCTTTTCGCGGTTTTATGCATTTACCTCCATTTTAAATACAACCGTAAGTACTCAATTTTAAGATTTGTAATCCGATGATACAGTAGAATGTTTTTGGCAATAATTGCCGGACAATTTGTCCACTCCGTGACGAATTGAGTCGTCTATTTTGCTCGGAAATCGAGCAATTTGGTCGAGAATTTATTCGTTTCCTATTAATATAGGGTGTAATGGTTGGACATTTTGCGACGGCCGTGGGGAGTGATGAATACGTCGATGTAGGTAAATCGATTTGTTATTAATTTGCGTGTTGACATTCGAATGGGGATTATGCGACGGATTTAAATGGTATTATTTCTATATGTTATTGTCGTTGTATTAATTTATTGGTTTTAATTCTACTTTCGTTTACCATCCTTAACATAGTTTAAAACTGGGTTAAGGGCGCCTTTTATTGTATTCGTTTTAGGTATACTCTTATTCTGAATATTTTCATTTTCATCAGAAATATGATCCTAAGGACTAAAAACTAATATTCACATTTAATTCAAAGTTTTCATTAAAAATTACAGAAAATATTTTTTTTTAATTTTCACGCCTTTACTTTAATGTCAGAGGGGCAGTGGGACTGAAGAGAAGAATAATATACCCAATCAAATGGTTTCGGAATGAAGTGGCTGTGACATACGTATCGACGGACAGACAGACAGATAGACGTACTTGACGAATCTATAAAAAAGGTTCCGTTTTTTTGCCATTTGGCTAGGGAACCCTAAGAGTACTTATAACCCTAGACATAAAAATGAACAAGCTTTAATATTTTTACGATTATAAAATCGGCCAATTTTATATTCTCATGACATATCATATTCGTATAAATCAAATACTTGTAGGTAAATATTTTTTGCAAATACCGATCCAAGTGAATACAGGTACGATATCTATTTTTAGCATTGATTATGATGTTCTGTTTACATTACTATTAATGCAACACGGACGTAATACGACTTGAGTTTATGTAAACAGTATGTCAGGCTTAGGGATGCAAGGTTTTTTAAAAATATCTATTCTATATTAATATTGATCAATATCGAATTAAATCGATTTTGATATATCGATATATCTGTCAAGTTAGCTGATATATCGGTGTAGTAGGCTGACATAACCAATTATAAAGTTTTGTTCGCACAAAACTAACATACCTATTTTGAATGTTCCTGAACACATCAAGTTTTTGGGCGTTTACCTGTGGTCCCGTTGGATTTCATATAAAACTATGTAAGAAAATGACATTTTATATACTTACGTACCTATCCAAATTATGTCATTATTCATTTGCTGTTATCGATAAGTATAGATTTTTATCGGTTTTCTTTGCAACCATCGACTATGGAACCAAAAGAAGGCTGATTGGTCTGTGTTAGCAACCCTAGTCAGGTTTAATATTGAAAAGATTTTTTTCCTTTTGCACTGCTAATCTTGTCCTTTGTATTTACGAGAAAATGTGGGATTGATACTGCGATTTATATTGTGTATCTTCACGCGAACTAATTTAACGGGCCGGACGATAACGTTACTCGCAGAGCACTGAACATTAACATTTTAACCTCCTTGTTAGGGTCAGCTAGTCTGTGTCGTCAGGTATACCCCGAAATATAATGTCGGTTCCAAAAATATAATATTATTAATTATAAAGGAGCAAAAAATCAACAATAAAAACAAACAAAAAAAATCTCTCCTTTCTTATTAAATGTGTCTTTAACTTAGCTCTCAAGGGTGGCAACCCATCTGCATTATGACCTCTGGTTTTTGTGTAGATATCTGTCGGCTGCAGTAATCACTTACTTAACATCAATGTGAGCTGCATGATTGTTTGCCAACTTCCTTACTTAAAAAAGAGACTCATATACGTAACACAATACTTTTACTATGATAACGTCCTTTAATACAATGACATGCTATTATCGTTCGTTTTCTTTAGACTGTGCTATTATATTACAATTGCATCAAATTCCTAGAATTCGAAAGAAATCAAGTCAATTGTCAGACTATAGACATTCCAGCCAGCACTCAGAGATAATGATGTAAGTATCATAATACTTGTAATAATGTAACCAATTTGCGTATTTAATGAACTAGTACAAAGATAAAATATCAATGGCCTTGATTATAATATGCGTGATCATCATTACTATAATTAATTATATGATCAGGGATTACCTGAAAATAGATGTTTATATTTAGGTCAATTGAGTTATTATATGATACTTGAATAAAGCATTCATGGCGGTATGTTGACTGATAGGTACATGTATAATAATAAATGAGAAAATTTTGGAGGATTGCAATTTTATATATGTGAACGGTGATAGTTTTGAGTTTTGTTATATGGTAATCAAGCATGCATTTACCATTGATGGCAAGGCTATTGAGCATTAACATGAAAAGTAGAGGTCTTTCTAGAACTAGATTCCTGAGATCAATGCCATTCATGAAATTAGTGATAGGTACGTAAAAACGTTGTTCAGCATAAAGTATCATCTGACCTACCATGAACAAATAGCTCGAGTTCTGTCTGATGATCTGGTCAAAAGTCTTAGGAATCGGTGTGCATGTATGAAGAGAATGATGAAGGTAGTCGAGGCACGAGAGGTATGTCAGGACAGGGATATCTGGCACTCTACACTCTCTGCCTACCCCGTTAGGGACCTGGCGTGAAAATACATATAGCATAAAGTAATTGCGGTTGCCGTCGTGTTCTTCATACGCTAACGCGCGATCCGAAGTATATCTCAGTTTTTATAACGCCTTTCGTTGGTTTTTTTATTGTTATGGAAGTGACAAATAAGCATGCAGTTCACATTGATTTTAAGTGATGAGTGCAGCCTATAGACACCCACACTAAGACCAAGGTCAAAATGCAGTAGAGTTACCACTCCTGATGCCTAAGATGTTATGCCTCTGTGCCGGAGATTACAGGGCCGGATATTACCACCTGACCGGAACATGATAGTGCTGAACACTACAATTTAACGGCAAGTATATTAAAATAAAAAAAACCTACTTTAACCCGGAAATTTGATTCTTCCCAAAAAGATTGGGTAATGCGGTGGTGCCTACGCCCGCGAGCTCCGTCACTGGAGCTCTTACCACCAGTAAAGAAGACTTGTCTGCCCTCCTATAAAAACAGAGCGGCTTCCTTTCTTCCCTTCTGAGGCAGTGCAGAGGCAGTTCAGAGGCGGTGCAGGTGGAAGTGCTCTGGAAGTGATCGTGGTGTGGATGCACCATTTGTGATAGATAAGGCAACACCGTGCCTACGCCCTAGCTTCGCCACTCTACCACCGGAAACATGTGTGTTATCATCACAATCATTAATTGTATCTACCAAGCGTATCTAATGCGGATTACAGCATTTAGCGGATGTAATCTAAACGTTTCCAACTTTTCATCGAGCTGGTTGATTATCCCACGATAACTATGTTAAGTCAGTTGTAAACATATAAATCAGTCGATCAAGTGTTATTTCATAGCACGTCAGTACTTACCTACTTATGACGGAGCGGATAATAAAAGCGTAGGCACCACCGAATTACCCAATCTTTTTGGGTAGAATCAAATTCCCGGGTTAAAATAGGTTTGTCTCTTTCGTAGGCTCGATGTGCGATATTAATTGTTGGGTACTATATATAAAAACTAGAGGTCAAAACGCAGATGCGTTGTCACCCCTGAAACCTAACGTGCCATGTCTCTCTGATACCTAGTTATTATGGGGCCATACATTACCATCTAACCGGAACATGATAGTGCCGAACACTACTTGTGATTGTTTAACTTGTCTTATGTTAGGTAAGAAGACTGATCGACCTTCGAATCCAAAATCAAAGCCTTATGAGTCCCTATGACACACATACACAGGACACTGTGTGGCTCTGATATAAGGCAACCAACTTTCTGGAAACTGAAGCTATCATCTGTCTGATAGGTACTTAGTCACGGATGCCTGTCTAACGCGCGAGACTCTTTGTATCGCGTGGGATCCTTTGGGTGGTGTGGACCACTACCCAAATGGTCCACATCACCCATGCCTTACGCCGAGTCTGGCTTCAGTTAAAGCACATTAAATTTGCTAATGTGATTGTATATAATTATGAATTCTAATAGTTTTATCGCTTGAGATATATAAAATATCACATTATGTAATATCTGCAGCTTGTTTTGCACTCAGCGATCTGAGAACAGCATGCAGTGTACGAGTGCACTTCGAGTACATCACAAGTGCACTTATCGCGTTAACTTGTTTTTAAATACAACATATTTGCGTCCATAGTGAACATTTAAAAATCAATTAAATAATAAAAGGATGACATACTACATATTTGCCACAGTGAATAAAATAATTTTAGAATGTTTTTTACATATATTTTAACCCACTCGGTTAACTGAACATTTCATATAAATTTGATAGGAAAGTATATACCTAAGTATAAACCTACCCAAGGTATAATTGAAACTTAAATTAATAAAAAATAATAATTATGATAATGTCCTCCAGACTGAATTAGGACGGTTACGGCGGGTCATCTCTTATAGTGCACAAGTGTATGCGCAAACACAGGTGCACTCTCTATTCCCTCACTCTCATAACCCGATGGATCGGTATTCCGTAATCCGATACGACCGGAAAGAGATCGGGCGTAGGACCGGCGGCTTTTACGTGCTCTCCGGGGCACAACCAAACTCTAGGCTACTACTGGGAATGGCCTCACAGAAAAACCTAATAACAGATTTTTCCGACCAGGGGATCGAACTCAGGATCTCAGGCTTCACCATCGCGATTGAGATATGTCTCTCTGATAGTTATTAAACGTTATCGTTACCCGTGGTCTTTGCGTTGCCTATTGTCTCCATAATTGAACTGGAAGCTAGTATTTTCCTCTCGACTTGTGTTTCGCTGGCGTTATCGCCTACGGCCGCGAAATATCGCATTGCGTACTTCGATGACACTGTTTTACCCGCACCTGACTCTCCGCTTACTATAATGCTAAGGTGCGGGTATAATAACTATCATAGAGACATAACAATTTAAATAGGTCTCAGGGATGGCAACGCTTCTGCATTTTGACCTCTGTGTCAACACTTAACGGAGTGATGACTGGCGCATCGTGTGGCAGGTCTACGTGAAACTAGAGGTCATGTTTTTTAATAATTCGATAAAAATATACTTTTTTACCTTTATACCAATGTAGGAAGGAAAATAGTATCGCGTAACGACCCGGTTTTAAAATGTGTGTGATGCATGTGAAACGCGATTGTTTTAAAAAAAATGTTTTTTTTAATGTCATGTAGTGTCTACCAAACATACAGATCACATTGACGGTAAGTGAATACTGTAGCTTAAACAGCTACATAAAAACCACAGATTTTAATGTAAATGTAACATCTAGACAGAGTATAACACACGTAAGATCTATGTTATACTCTGTCTCAGAAATTACAGAGTGTATTAAAAGCTGAAGAATTGCCATTCCTAAGGTCATAGTCGTTTGTCCTTGTGCTGTCTTATTGAAGTTTATTCAGAAGCTAATTATTATACGACAGATAATAAAAATTGTTAAGACTATTTACATTTCTTGACAGTATTAAATAATTATAATTGCATTAATTCAATTCTTGTAAAGGAAGTACTTGAGTACAAGTTCAAATTAAAGATGTCTCGTTGAGCCAAGGTGAAAAGAGACAAAAAAGGAAGTAACGAATTAAAAATTCCGATCAAACAATTCGAAGGTTGTGACAAGTTGTGGCTTGTAACAGTGAAGATTTCCAATTCCACAAGCAGTGTACAGACAGTATATTTGTATGTAATTAGTCTGTGCAACTGTAATGTGAGTTTGACGAGGAGAATAAACAATCGAATGTCAACACTTGACGGAGCGATGACTGCGCCGGCGCATCGTGTATACGCCTTGAACTGGACGTGGATGCGAGGATATTTGTGTTTAATGTTTATTTATTTTTAAATTAACGTAAATATTTCTTAGATTTTTAACAAAAAAAGTACAAATATACACATTCGTAGATTTACTGCAATTTTATTTTTCCATAGTTAGGTCTAGTGCGTGGTGATAAAGGTAACGCCGACATTAAAAAAAATGTATATATGTTACTCGTAACTTATTAACTGAAAAAGAGACATTTCCAAAAATAAAATTGTCTTGCTCTTCAAAGTACCTATGTCTTCTTTAGACGACAGCGTAAATTAATTCCTCGATTGTAGTGTAGCGTAACTTCATTATAATTTTTGCAATCGCAGCTTAAACATTGGTTTATTTAATAATCTGTGACTTGTTTGTGACCATTACAAACATTGGTAGGAAAATTCCTCGTTTAAAATCTTGTAACACGAGGTTACTAATTGTTTTGATTATGTGACAGAAACTTTTCGTCACATAATATCGTCACTAGATGTTCGTCAAATTTGATGCTTATTCGTGGTATTCATACATATCGCAGACGCACGTTACGTATTGCCTTTGCCTTATTGACAAGTGTCGAGCCTCCTCACGTCTCCGGACACAATACTAAACTCCAAGCCACCCTCGGAGTAACATCCTAAAAATGCGACATCCCAATTGCACTTACCTCCGGCACATCGCGGACACTCCGCCAAAATTCCATACAAACGCTTAATTTGGTCTAATATTGCACAGACATCAATCAGTGACGTGTATTTACACGTGCACCTGTGTGCGTAGCACGTAGAAAATACCAACCGTCGTCCATAAGAGGGGAAGAGGTTGGGTGGTGCGGGGAAATCGGGCGGGACGTCGAAGTATCCATTCTATACATAGTACTAATACATATTCTCTGCCTCCGGACCCGATGATCGTACCCATGACATCAGCCTCGCTGTAGAGGCCTGCTACCGGTAGACTAGTAAGGCCGTTAGATTCGTTGATTAATTGACTTCAACTTCATCGATAATAGAAAAAGTTACGTTGGAAGCTCTTGCGATAGGTACGATGTGAATATTTTTCATATTCTGGCAAGACATAAAACGTGGCGCTCCAAAATGTATGTAGCTTGGGCCCGCACCTTGTACACTATATTGAGAGTAGAAGAATAAAATACTTAATCATTTTCAGCTATTCAAATCGTTTATTATACCTTCAATTATTTGTCGAAAGTATTTTCAAAAACAAGAATGGTATAGTAGCAATATGATGACGTATTGTTGTCATACAAAAATTACATAAAAAATATTTCCGACAAAAAACAACGATTTAAATTATTTTTTGAGTATTTTTCCATGATTTCTCTATATTTTGATATAGATAATGTACAAGGTGCGGGCCTAATGTGGAACTTCTCCTTTGGTTGGTTTGGTATAGCAACATCATTTCTATGATTCTCAACGATCGTCAATGTCTTTAAACTTTTGCGACACCATGGGTTGACCCAAGGACACTTTTGCTTGTTTTAAAAACTCTTATTTGCAACAGAAACTGTTGACGACCTTTTTAAAATTGTATAAATTAATGATACCAATTGATTTCGTAATCATAAAGTGAATTATATAAATCGCTTTAGATAAATTCCGGCTCAGCTTAACCGCGGCTAAACCCGACATAAAGCGAGATTACCACGGAATCCGTCGAAATATTTCACATGATAAACATTGAATAAACAAATATATGAATAAAGTTTCGAGGAAATTATGTATTTATAGAAAAATTATATGCGCTTCTCCCGTTCGTTGAATGATAATACCCTTGTAATCACTAGATTACAGTCGCCCACCTGGCGTCCCATCGCGTTTCATTTATGCTTGCCAGAGTCGACGTGCATCTTCAAATTCAATTCTTACTAAGCGTACTTAATAATGTACAGATAAAAATATATTCCATTCGAATTTGTATGTATTGATGTTACAATGGTTCGTTTTAATGCCGGATTAGAAAGAGGTGTGAAAGCTCCAGATATACGGGAATGTGGTGTATAATGATCCCTTGATGGATATTCATTATAAAATCGCATATTTTAAGTAGCATTCTGTAAAATTACAGTACGAAAAAAGATTTACAGTCATCGGGATTATGATCTAAGAATATAATATGTGGTGGACACATAGAGCAACACGGGCCACCGGCCGCGGCGGACCGGAGGGGAGTAGCCCTATGGCTACGATTTTTGTAGTGTGCGTGTGTGTCGCACGCATTTTCCCCCGCAAAAAATGACAGACTGTTTTGCATCGGTAATAAACGATAGCGTTTATTACCGATGCAAAACAGTCTGTCATTTTTTGCGGGGGAAAATGCGTGCGACACACACGCACACTACAAAAATCGTCTATTACTACGAAACTCACACATTGACTTTAACAAAATACAGAAACGATTTCACGCAGACATTTAAACATCTAGGCGACAGGTATAGGCCCATTTGGACTTGTACTTTGACAGAGGGGAAAGCCTGCATATGGCTACTCCCCTCCGGTGTTGCTCTATGGGTGGACATGTTTAATTTTACACCAATTCACATCGATATCAATGACGACGTATTGAATGGAATTGAACATGTTTAATTTACACAACGTTCTTGTTCATAGTTTTTGTGATGTGAACTGTTTCATGAACAGTGAACTCCAACATCGTCTGATATTCTTACTTATTCCATGTTCTAAGATTGTTCCCGTCTGTATGTTCTTAATTTATCAATCGAGTCAATAATAGAAAGAATAAATATATTGTTTCATAACATTGTTGCTTAAGCTCTTTAAAAATGTATAGTTTATAAATTCTTCTATAAATTATAATTCATTTTACTGAATAAGTCTCACGTGTTCAAATCCTGCCTGGAGTATTTTTTTATTTTTTTGCAATTCTTCAATACCTTCTACACATAAGAATTGAATAAATCCCGTTGAATATTTCTATTTATGGCATCATGAAGATAATTTAACTTTTAGTTTCAGCGATTAGGAAAAGGTGTGAAAGTCCCAAATATTCGATTGAACCATATAAAATGGAAATCTCTTAATTGGATCAGCATAACAAATGAACTCAATATTATAATTAATAAATTCCCTTCTTCCTTAGTCTTGCCGTATCTCGTTCCATCCGTGGTGTGAGCTTGTATTGAATAAATTATTGTCAATACGATTTTATATTGTTTTATTGGTTTGAAAGTTCGTGAGTTTAAGATATTACCATTATATGAGCGAGCTTGGTCGGTTATGATGCAACATGGTGTTTTATGTTGGGCGATGCCTTGTAATGGAAGTGTTGCATTCGATGATAATGTTCTAGCTGTGTTGTGAAGTTAGTAAATAAACACTTTCATATTTTAATGTTGTATTTGTGATATTTTTTGTTTCTTTTGTAATAATATGAAATATTAATCAACATGAACGACCGCTGAGCTCAGGTCATTACGATACTTTATTGTGTGTTTATGAGATAGAAATAGAGGTCCTACTCTGCCGCAATGACTTAATGCCCTAGTAACCCATTGCTGAAGATAAGGTGGTTAATTGAAGACTCTCCTAAGTCGACCCAAGTTATTCGATTTGATTTAACAATTACAGCAATAATTAAAAAAATGTCTAGACAGAATTATAAAGGATTATTACTTTCTTTCTTCAAAACATAGGTAGGACTTGAGCAAAATTCTACGGAATTCGTAATCTATCTGAGTGTACATTGTGCTATGTACCTCTTGGTGCAACAGAACCTTAGAGTATCCTCTTGTTCAAAAGTATTATAAAGTATTATCCTTTTATTTAAATGATTGAAATAAGCCGTGAAATTAAGGGTAGGCCAGGCCACATTTACTATTTATTGCGGTTTTTTAAGTTTTTTTTTTATGTGATTAAGTTGACAGACAAACAGACGGTCCACCTGATGGTAAGTGGTCATCGTCGCCTATGAACATTTGCAAAACCAGAGGAGTTGCCAACGCGCTGCCAACCCTGAAGGACTCTTTGACGCCATTTTTTAACAACCCCATATTGTAGCACCGAGGGAACACCTCAGAGGGATGTTCGTTCCATAATTTACACGTTCTGGGCAAAAACGAACGTGAAAACCGCACCGTTGAGCACTGCCAGGTGTCAAGTCAGTGAGGGTGAAACTTCTCTCTTCGGCGGGTAGTACGGTGTTAGAAAAAGAGACGGTGGCACCATGTCGAACAGTTCGACAGAGCACTCCCCATTGTAGAGACATAACACGCACAGACTCCCAATGTCTCTGCGCAGGCTCAGATGTTCGAGCCTGTATGTAAGTCCTGGATCGTTAACAATACGAACAGCGCGTCTTTGTAGGGAGTCAAGTGGACCAAGCTGGTATTTGGGGGCTCCCGCCCACAAATGAGAGCAGTATTCCAGATGGGGACGCACTTTTGACACTTGGCACACTTTTTGACGACCCGGTTAGTCCAGCGGTGTGAAACCATCGTTTGATTCGAAGGGTCGCGGGTTCGATCCCCGCACCGGGACAAATACTTGTATGGCCTACTGTTTCGGGTCTGGGTGTTTGTGTATGTGTTGTATGTGTACAACGGCACCCACGACACAGGTTTATACCTACTGTGGGGCTGTGAGTGTAAGCGTATTTTATTATTATTTTTTTTAATTTAACTTGGGCCTTATAAAGCTGTAGTAGCTGCCCCGATGTGAAATACTACCTCGCTTTGTAAAACACCCCCAACTTTTTGGATGCCTACTTGGTCTTACATTCAATGTGACTCCCAAACTGGACTTCGTTCGATATGTCAACGCTCAGGATACCGATACTCTTACCAATGGCGAGCGGAGTGCCCTGGAACTGTGGTACTACAATCAATGGGGTTTTTTTAGCGGTGAACGCGCAGACTTGTGTCTTCGAGGGGTTGAACTGCACTAAGTTGAGTCGACCCCAATATGAGACCCGCTCCAGAGAGTGCTCGACTTCAGATACAAGTCTAGTCCTGCTTTCTTCGATAAGTGTCCTAGAGGCATTTGCACGGCTTGTATTGTGTGCATCCCCCGTGCTATCAAGAAACGGTAACATCCGATCAATTTTATTGTAATTTTATTTTATGCCGTTTTGTATATAAAATAGACTATGTGACTTTTTTACTAACCATAAAATCTGTTTTTGGGTATCGATTTACACGTGTATAACTGTGACGAAACTATACCAATATGTAATATATGTAATTTACTATACTGTACAATGTATAAACTATTTTGTTAAGTCGTCTATATTAATTTCAAAGCCTGTGTTTGCTCCACTATGTTGACCTGTATACCTATTGCCAACCTCTTAAAGTCAGTGATTGCACAAGACTTTTATAGTGTTACAACCTTTTCTGTTTATTGAGATTTTACCGAACTTTAATATTACTATAAATGTTTAATTTATTGCTCGGTCACTAATACACCATTTCATTCACTTTATGGCCGTGTATCCAAAATTTATCTGTAAAGATTCTCTTCTTAGTAATTTGATTTGGTTGGATGTGAAATTAAAGAATGATTACTTTTTTATTATGTTTAGCATAATGAATAGATAAGCGATAAGTAGGAAAATGAAAAGTTACGGCAGGGCGGTGTTTTATTGATTTATTTTTATGTCACGTTATCCTTATTAAATGTTTTACAAAGGAGTGATGCTGACTTTGAAAACTTTCGGGACTTTCAATCTAAACGTTTTACTACTTTTGGATTCGAAGAAACCAGTTTTTCTGAGACTTAGACGGTTCCAAATTGTGTTGTTGTTATTGGTATCTTACTGATGAAGAAATGGGAAGAATATATATGTACTAATATTATAAAGAGGAAATGTTTTTGTGAGTAACGTTTTCACGCAACTACTGGACCGATTACAAACATTCTTTCACTCTTAGAAAGCTGCATATATATATAAAAATCAATTGCTGTTCGTAAGTCTCGTTGAAACTCGAGAACGGCTCTACCGGCTAATTTTGGTTTTGAATGATTTTTGGAAGTCCAGGGAAGTTTTAAAAGTTAAGAAAATATGAGGAAATTGAAGGGAAATAGTAAAAACCACAATTTCATTTTCCCATACAAATAGTCCATATATACGAGTATCAAACCTTTGACACATTATTTCATTGTGAGGCAAAACGTAGTTTGCCGGGACAGCTAGTAATAAAAAAAAAAATTACGCTTACACTCACAGCCTCACACTAGGTATAAATCTGTGTCGTGGGTACCGTTGTACACATACAACACATACAAATTTTTGTCCCGGTGCGGGGATCGACCCCCGTGACCCCTCGAACCAAACGGTCATCTCACACCGCTGGGCTCACCGGGTCGTCAGGAATAAAAAATAAATAAATAGTAAAAAAAAAATGTACTTAACTATAAATACCAGATTTTTTTTACTATTTATTTATTTTTAACGCAAGCCGTGTTTTTATTATTCTGCAAACTGTTGCAGAATAATATTAGGTTGGGGGAAAAGTTTCTTCGCATTTTTTAAGATAATTCAAAACATTTTTTAATTAATTTATTTAAATTTAACTAAAATATGTATATACCATTTTGTTCGATAACCTTTTGCCATCTTGTAGGTAGGGACATGATCCCATTGCTATAAAAATTTTGGGACTTCTCATCAAAATACAACCACAAGTGGATTTGGCAGTCCTCTCGTGATGTTAACCTAACATTGCATAAAGAATTCTGAAGAGACCGAAACAGGTGGAAATCTGAAGGTGCAAAGTCAAGACTTTACGGCGGATGAATTAACACCTCCCAGCCAAACTCTATTAATTTTTGCTGAGTGGCTATAGATGTGTGAGGTCTAGCGTCATCATGATGAAATACCACACCCCTTCCGTTGATTAATTTCGGCCGCTTTCTCTCAACTTCTTGCTTTAATCTCATCAGTTGTTCGCAGTAGAGTTCAGAATCGATAGTCCTGCCTGGTGGTAATAGCTCATTATGAATAATGCCCTTCCAATCCCACCACACACACAACATCACCTTATTGCGAGTTAACCCGGGTTTCGCCACAGTCTGTGAAGCCTGACCGGCCTTTGACCACGACCTTTTTCGCACGTTCTTGTCGTACGTGATCCACTTTTCATCACCAGTAATCAGCTTCTTCAAAAATGATTCGGTTTCATTACGCCGTAATAAAGAATCACGAATGAGTACACGGTTCATTAGGTTTCAGGTACCCAAATATCGAGCTTTTTTTTGTACCCAGCTTTTTTCAAATGCGCCAAAACTGTTTTGTGATCAATTCTCAGTTCTTCAGCTACGTCGTAACTACTGATATGTTGATCTTGCTCCACTTTTTCAAAAATGGCATCCAATTTATCCGTAATACGCGACCAGAGCGAGGTGCATCTTTGACATCAAAATTTCCGAATTGAAAACGCTTAAACCAAATTTGTGCTACTCTCACAAACACTGCACTAGGTCCATAAACATCGCAAATTTTTTTCGCGGCTTGCGTTGCATTTTTACCTTTTTTGTAGTAAAATTTTAAAATGTATCGAATTTCTTCATTAGATTCACTCATCTTGACAGTACGAAAAACAAATGAAATAAACATAAATCCAAATTCAAATTTGCCTAATTTGAATTTGGAATTATGTTCTTTAAAATTTTAACTTTCAATGATACCAAAACCAGCCAGATACAAATACTACAGCCAAAGAGATTTTATTACAAGTTCATACATACTATAATGCGAAAAGACTTTTTCCCCAACCTAACACGGCTTGCGTTCAAGGCAAGGCAAGAGTGCGACGCTGGACAGCAGGCTGTTATATAAATTTCTGTAGTAAGGAGTAGTGCAGGAGTACACTCGGAGGTGTGAGTTTCCCCGAATGTTAATTTAGCTAATTACTAATTTTATATTCTCAAGCTAATTTATCATGTTCAACCCAACAAATAAACCATGGCGGATTAGATTTGATTGGACCTAATCTTAGCGGCGTCTGGTTGCCTCGAGTGAACCAAATATTCTTAGAAAAAGTCATCGGCAAGACGAATGTTTGTATTTTGATGCTTGCATCCAATGATATTATATGTTACTATCGTTACATCGGTTAGTTTGTGATGCGTATGCACATCTGTTACCTATTCACCGAAGCAATATCCTGATGTCATCACTTCAGCTGAAAAAACTGAATACTGCTGGACAAAAGCTTTCCCCAAAAATGCTCACAACAGTCACCATCATTACAGCCAAAAGACGTCCACTGCTGGAGAAAGGCCTCCCCAAAGAATGCCACAACGAACAGTCCCGGGCCGGCCTCATCCAGCGATTACCTGTCTCACTGTAGTACAGACCAAAGGCTGTGAGATTTATCTCAACTAAATCGAAAACTTTCTCATAGTCCACAATGTTGTGCGTTGTTAGGGGATAATTTGCCAGCACTATCGTGTTCCGGTCAGGTGGTAATGTACGACCCTGTAATTTCCGGCACAGAGGCAGAACACCTTAGGCCTCAGGAGTGGTCTTTGTGTAGGTGTCTATAGGCTGCAATCATCACTTAACATTAATGTGAACTGCATGCTTGTTTACCACCTCCATTACATAAAAAAACGATCTACTCGGCTAAGAATTACGGGCGCGGTAGGGTGTGTGATGGGTGACCGCTAGTGGCAAATAAAAAGCGCGTTTCCGTGCTTCGGAGGGCACGTTAAGCCGTCGGTCCCGGTAGATCCGAGTATCCGATAGATAGCAGTCGTGCCTTATGAGCGGTTTGAAAACATCCGACAGCGGGTTGGCCACTAACCCGTATCTCCACCAATCCGCATTGGAGCAGCGTGGTGGAGTAAGCTCCAGGTCTCCCCCAAAACGGGAGAGACTCGTGCCCAGCTGTAAGACGTAAAATGGGTTGCCATTTTTATTGGAATAGTTTGACCGCCATTGATCGACTGACTGAACTAGCGGAAGAATTCTGCTCCACTAATAGGTAGTGGGATCGTCACACTCCAACGCAAGCAATTCCATGATCGGAATTGGTGGGGAGCTTAGCAGAAACACATAGCTTTGTAGTTGATAGCAAATATGGTGTTATTTTAACAAGTACGCAAACAGACTCCACTTTGATTGTCCATCAACTCCACCAACAGAGACATCATGTTACAATGTTTGCCATGTATATTTAGCATTGATTTTTCATTTGTCGGTCTATTAGTCAAACATCTCTGTTTACGATCTAATGCCTATAGAATTTGTCATGTTCCACCCACGCTAAGTTTTGGGGACCGAAGGAGGTGCAAAGATCACGGATCACTTGTGTTTCGTAATTGTTTATGATAGCTCGCACGAGTGCAAATCTAATATTATGATAATAACAAACACGAAAAAAATTGATCAAGTCTTGTCGCTTGGTGATAAGTGGTGGTATTATGTTATATTTGGAGATTTTTCAATACTTATAGGATTTGGTCGGTTTTTAGAGCTTCGTACCTAAAAGGGTAAAAACAGGACCCTGTTACTAAGCCTCCGCTATCTGTCCGTCTGTCTATCTTTCATCAGACTGTATTTCATAAACCGTGATAGCTAAAAAGCTTAAATTTTCACAAATTATGTATTTGCCGATATAACTACAAATACTACAAATAAAAAATAAAAAATGTTAAGGTATGGTTATAGATGATACGGAATCTTACGTGCGCGAATCCGCTCGCCTTACCCGGTTTTTTATTTGTAAAGATAGTGATATACAAGCGCATAGTTCACCTTGTTAATAGGTTAATAACAGTATTAACCTCTCCTTACAATACATAAAGATAAACATTTCAATGATTTAAACAAAACAGAGAAAGAAACTTTCAGACTTTCGTGCCAATTGTTAAAAATGTAAACTTTTCTCATAATTAAGTTACAGTTACCGTTCAACCAAACTACAACTAATACATTTTATAAATTAAGGGAGCAAGTTGGCCCCTGGCTTATGCTAATAAGTTAATGCCAATTTAAATGTTAACAAAGGCTGCAGTAAATGGTATGTTCTATTGAAATGCAACCGGTTTGGCACATGCTCGCTGATTTACATCTCAATCTCAGAGGGAATAGAATAGAATTTAGAGATAAAACATACTGGTTTCAGACTATCAGAGAAGATATATGTACTGTTTTCTCTTTTTTTATAACAAGCATGAAGTTTTTATGGTACTTACTTCATAGGTTTTTTTTTGTTATGTAGGCAAGAGTGTTCAGGTTCATGTCCATTGAAGAATAGATATTTTAATCATTTTATACGTCAGTCTCCACTCAATACTGAAGTTGCTTTTAACCCTCGTTCCCCCCACTCGGATGGGCAGCGTTCGGGAAGCTGCGATATATCTTCACGTCCAATTTACAGCAGTGTCTGAAGAAGAAGGTCTTTGACCAGTTTGTATTGCCAGTGATGACATACGGAACCGAAACATGGTCTCTCACTATGGGCTTCATAAGAATACTCAAAGTCACTCAGAGAGTAATGGATATTGCTATGCTCGGTTTCTCTGCGAGATCGAAATGAGAAGATTCGCATGAGAACTAATAAAGTAACCGACATAGCCCACCGAATGGCGAAACTCAAGTGGCAGTGGGCAGGGCACATAGCTTGCAGAACTGACGGCCGTTGGGGCAGAAGAGGCCTGGAGTGGCGACCGCGTACCGGAAGACAAAGCGTAGGCAGGTGAGCGTATGAGGTGGAGCGACGACCTGGTGAAGGTCGCGGGCAATCGCTGGATGAAGGCGGCCTAGCACCGTTCGTTGTGGCAATCTTTGGTCGAGGCCTTTGTCCAGCAGTGGACGTCTTTCGGATGAAACGATGATGATGATTCCCTCGTTGGTGGGCAGTGTGATTCCATTACCAAATTTTTAACGCAAATAAAACACCTGTAGGTATCTTTACATTGACAAAAGACACCAATCTAATTACAAGTAAATATTTGTATAAGAATTTGTACAAAGTCCAATAAAAATAGTCATCAATTATATTTCGAATGATAAAAGTTACCTCGCTCCGTTCTATAGAAAATCGTAAGAAAGGCGCGCATTTATTTTCATACAAAGCACTAACTTGGTTGTATAACAACAAAACAACATGAACATCAATCAAAAATTTTTCAAAGTAACACCCTTGCGGTGACAGTGGGGAATCGATACAGATAGTGTGGGGAGGAAATAAAAACCAGTATCGCTTCCTTCACCCTTCGGCTTCCGTTTTTTTTTTTTGTTCACGACCATTTTGTGTAGTGTGAATAGACCCTTTCATTAGCTCTCTATCATTTTAATTTGAGCGATTATTTGAATGTGAGTTTGCTTTGCGTTTCATATTTAATCCGCACACGTATAACGATTATACACGCACATATTAACAAATCCTTTTCAATATGTTTCGTACATTGAAATCATGGATTATTTTTTCACTGAATTGTGGAACAAGATTGTTACATAAATGGAAAAAATCTGCGTTTTGTGTATTCGTCAAATGAATATAACTTTATTAATAAAACATAACATTATACGATACTTCTCACTTTTACTTGCCGTTTAACGCTAACTAGAAAGTAATTAACGCTTTGCTTGGATATGGTGAAATAGACCCTCTGTCTCGAGGATATGTAATAGAGATAGAGGCATCTCTGTCTCTGTGTTCGTGTTTCTGCGTCAGAGCACAATGACGAAAGAATTAAGAGGGCTGTCTCTTGAAAACGGGAGAATAGAGCATTACTATTTTCAAAATATTATGAAATCCACTAAACTAAGCAACACTAAAAAAGAACTCAGATGCTCAATTATGAGACCGATTATAATTTTCTAGGAAAAATCGTAAACTTTACCAAAAACTACGAAAGCGACCTATTCTATCGGCAATATTTTTTAAAGAGAGAGGTCCAGTGCTTTCGGAGAAAATCTGCTGTGACAGAAGGATAGACAGACAAATAGACGCCCGAATGATCTTATAAAGGTTTTTTCTTTTTGTGGTACGAAACCCAACGGAAGTCAAATTTTACTTTCCATTTTTTCTTTAATTTCTAAATTCACTCGCTAGTTCGAGAGCTAGCTAGATTAGTTTAAAAAATACCGAGGTGATTGTAAACAAATACAGTCAATGAATACATCGAAGCCGACCACTGCAATAAAGGGCGCAATTACGAACATGATGTATGCGGAGATCATGTGGAAGCGCGTTGAATTTTCATTGCGCTATTAAATTAACATTCCATCGTTTAATTAATTAAAAATGCAGATGCCGAAGATAACGATGTGCTCGCAGACTTGTCCCTATTTTTGACGTTTATTGAGTTACTATTTAAATACTTCTATGTCATGTGAACGATATTTGATGCGATTTCTCTTGAATACTTATCTGTTTTGTGTTTGAAAACGGATTTATCTGTATATGTACTTATGCTTGTTTAAAAATTAATAAATAATTTAGTGGTAATGGGAACATTATTCTACGGCAAAACAAAACATGCACGTTACTCATGAGTATGGTAATTGAATACCTACTAATTTATAAAAGACGTCTTCAAAATTAATCAATAATTTGTATTATGGCTGTGAGGCTATTTTTGAAACCAAAGGGAAAGTAAAGTTGCCCTTCATTTGATGAGTTGTGTTATAACAGATTTTCTTAAAGGATGACAATTATCATATTAAATCAAATCAACAACGCACCTACAGTATTGTGCCTATCAAACTGAGGTTTCATTTCCATCCCTTTGGTTGCCCATGGTAAATAAAGAAGGTACAATTTCTGGACATCTACCAAAGTAAACGATAGTAGCTTAACAAAGCTGTCTCAGCAGAATACTGAGTAGCTGGTGGTAGATAAAATTAGGTAATTTAGTAATAACTAATATCATCTCATTTTAGACGCAGGTAGACGAGGCACGAGAGGTTTGTCAGAACCGGGATGTCTGGCGCTCTACACTCTCTGCCTACCCCGTTAGGGACCTGGCGTGAAGATACATATATATCTCATTTTACAAAAATGTTGGCAGTCTTTTTTTAATACACTTATCATGGACCTATATTGTTTATAATTAGAAAACACCCCTACCCCGTTAGGGGCCTGGCGTGAAGATACATACTTACATACTAGAAAACAAGTATTATAACTGTACTGTATTTTTTAAACCGAATAAGTATACTTACTATAACTTCATTAACAATAAAAGGAACCGCAAAAATATCCGTAATAATCGATCCTACAACCTTGATTTGGCAGACAGATATTCCTAAAACACAAGTCGGATGTGGCGAATATGAAATTACAGATCGCGATAACGCGTGTTACGATCGCACGTGTTCGTAAATCGATTTGTTTTGCGTCAGAACGTGATGGATCGATGCGCGCGCGCACCCTGCCACACTACCGATGGATTTGGGGCGTGAAGGGTAAATGAATAAATTAATGCTACTTTAAATTCGCTGCGATGCAGCTGTTGGTGCATTTGTTGTATTCATAGATATAATCTCTGGATAGACTTGGTTTTATATGTACGTGTTGATTGCGCTTAAATCTTAACTACGATTAGGATTTGGGTACATACTAATGAGTAGGAGATTTTGAGGAATTTTTATTCATTAAAATCACAGATCACCGAATCAAATTTATCAGCGTAATTAAGTGCCTGCGATAAAAACCGCATGCTTTTTAGTTTTGAAAAAAAATGGCACTCTTTAAATAGATATTAATAGGTATTTTCTGCAATTCTCAACATTAAAAAAATATCATCATAATCGGTTCAGCAGTTTTCACTTGTACGCGGAACATCTAGGTACAGACACGCTTGTGCATTTTTAATATTATTAAGAAATTTAGCTGTTAGTATCTATATGTATATTACCCCATGTAATTGTTTGAGTAGCTACCTATACCTAATTTAAACATATTGGCTTACAAATATATTAAGTATTTAGTTATTTTTTTTTTAATGTAATAAAAGTGGCAAACAAGCATGCAGTTCACATTGATGTTAAGTGATGACTGCAGCCTATAGACACCCACACAATGACCAGAGGTCAAAATGCAGATGCGCTGCCACTCCTGAGGCCTAAGGTGTTATGGCCTCTGTGCCTGAAATTACAGGGCCGTACATTACCACCTGACCGGAACACGATAGTGCTGAACACTACAATTTAGCGGCAAGTATATTAGGTAATGCGGTGGTGCCTACGCCCGCGAGCTCCATCACTGGAGCTCTACCACCAGTAAAAATTGCGTATTGCGAGCGTAAAACAGTAACCCATTACCATCAACGGTAGGTAACGGGTCACTATTTTTACACTTTCGATTCCGGGTTCGATCCCAGAGACTTGCAAGGAAGTTTTATTACTTTACTTATACGGGACTTAAAAAAACATCAAGCTTAAAAATTATACTGAAGCTGACCAGGTAAACTTCGTACTATTATAATTTTAAAGATATTTTACTATGCAATTCCTTCTCAAAAACTTACTCCTGACAATAACAAACACACGAAAGTAAGATTCATCCAATTTGGTGTAGTCGTTTTGAGGTTTTGCGCTTACTAACATTCCGATGATTCATTTTTATTTATACTAAGTAGTTCAAATGGAAAATTATTTGTTTCAATGCGGTTAAAGTAGAAAATAGCCGGTACCTCAACCACAGTGACAAATAGGTAAGTATATAATTATATCTATATTGGAATATTTCCTTATGGCGCTTAATAATACTTTTTTATTTTATGTAACTATGTTTTGGTGGTCGCTTATTGTAATAATTTAATCGAATACGCAACATTGTTAGCAGCATTCGAACTAAGGTAACGTTATCATTTACCTATTACAAAAAGTATTAGTACGAGATACGATGTAAGAAATTATACCATCATGTATTATAAGATAACTTAGATCATAATAACATATCCATAAATACATTAATAAAACTAATTATGGGCCAATATTCTTAAATTATAAACTTTTATATATTCTGTACTAATAATATTATAAGAGGAAACATTTATGTTTTTGTAGGTAAGGCTGTCACAATTTCACACTAATGGCGAGATTCACAGACCGCACTACGACTTTACTTTGGGCAAAGTAATCTTAGAACTATCAGAAATGTATGGGTTTTGACAGTTCGAAGCGTACTTTGTTCGAAAGTAAAGTCGTCGTAGTGCGGTCTGTGAATCTCGCCCTTAATCACTGGAACCATTTTTTAAAAAATTGTCACCGTTAGAAAGCTGCATCATTACTGAGTGACATGGGCTATATTATATTCATTGCACCCGTACAAAGCCGGGGCGAGCTACTATATATTATAATATAATAATACATTTCAAATAAAGGCAACTATGGGTGTGGCACACTTTTGAAATGGCAACCTAATTTTGATAGATATGCAATGGGGTTATCTTTAAATTGGAAAAAAACAGATTAGGGATGTACAGGAGGTTGCTTGTTAGTGTCTTGCAAGTACGAATTGGTAGATACTAAAGTGAAAGTATGTTACTCGTATTTTTTCTATTCTTTTAATACTTGTCTTCTGTCAATTACGACGGAAATGTTATAAAAAAAGACCATTCAAAAGTACCAGTGATTTTGGTTGCCAATCCATATGCTATTATTCCAAGTTCAAGTTACTTAACATAGGTCATCATCAAATAAGAAATGTATACCACATTTCTTAAACCGTATCTTAGACTATATCTATAAATAAAAATGCAGTTGATTTTGGCGGGGCAGCGGCCAGGTTGTAAATAATAAAACGAATGATCCCCTTATCGCAGATCTTGTAGTTTAAATGGTTGTCGTAGGCAGTATCGGATTTCTGTTTATTGCCACAGACAGTAGCGAGAGCCGGCCATACAAGTGAGATGTTCGCAAGATCGAACGATACAAGATCTATAATATTTTAGGTATTTTGTTAGTTATGCCACTTATTACATGTTTGCTGATATCCAGTTATGTTACTAATAAAGGTAAAGATTATCTATACTTTTTAATATTATAAAGCTGAAGAGTTTGTTTGTTTCTTTGTTTGAACGCGCTAATCTCAGGAACTACTGGTTCGATTTGAATAGTTTTTTCAGCGTTAGACAGCCTTTTATCGAGGAAGGCTATATATCATCACGCTATGACTAATAGGAATGGAAAAGCGCGGGCGAAGCGGGGGCGGGCCGCTAGTTTTTAATAAGCTTGTTTGATCGCAATAGTCCGTGTAACTATCAGTCGGATTTGGTCAAATTTGTGTTTAATTGTTTTTGTGTTTGATAGCCAATTCACGAGGAACACTCGCTGTAAAATCATGCTTATTCCCTAGAAGTGAAGCAGTAGCCATAATAAATAATAAAGTGAGCGGTCGCAAGTTCGGACAGTGTGACGACGCAGCCTAACGAAAATAATTAATAAAAAAAAAGAAGATCAAACTTTAGGCCTCGAAGCACAGCTAGTTTTAATGTAAATCTAGAATATAAATAATATTTTCAATAACAATACTTCCAATGTTGCAATTCATGTGCGTAATCAGCGCTTGGTTGTGATTGGATGTGTACAAGTGTACATGTTAGATGTGTCAGTGTGTGTGCCATACGGAGGTCTGCGTACGCTTCATCTTCGTCGTTCGGTACGCGGTACAAGTTGACAAAGAAAATTTTAAATTTGCAGTTTTAAGGGGAAGATGAAGTGAACGAAGCAAGTAGAATTTAGGTAATATTTCTGTCACCTATATTCTACTACTATTACTATTCTAATACTAGTTTTTCTACTCTATATACGTAATAGAAAAACTAGTATTCCTAAAGTTCTAAGGTTTAACATAATAATTTCTAAAATTTTGGCATTTATCAAAATATTATAATCATTAAATGGATCAATTAGCTTTTTGCCGTTTTCGAATATGGTTTAATCCCTCGGTAGATCCGTGGCTTACCCCTTGTGCTATGTGTATGTTTTTGGGTTCGATCATCATATTTCTGTAATAGTTCTTAAGTAAACATTCGCTTTTTTTTTCAAGTAGTATACTCTTACAGGCATCTCCGAAGTTTGTTATATAACCGATCTATGTCTATAGGAGACCACCAAAACCTGACAAGTATTATGTTTACTTGTACCTATACCTTCTTCAGGGAATTCCAAGCATGAAATATGTTTTCAATTTCAATGCAAATAATTTAACATAATTGTACCTATATTTTTTCTAGACCAACAATCCTTCCATATATAATTATTGATTTTGATATGCTTCACCGTATCGCGTGCTACCTCGCTAGGTCGAAAGGTTAAGGCTATTATTTCATTATTACAAATTATACAATAAAAATAAAATAGTTTGTTCACGATTTTCTCGATTCACCTTACCTGTATATCAATACAATATCTGGTGAAAGCGTGGTGAGTTATACCACAAGCGGTTGTGTTTCGACGTTAACCAATAATTTTATGCGAAAATAGTTTAAATATATTTCAATATGATTTTGAGAAAGATATTGGACATCCGCAGCAACAACTCATCCGTGACATAGCATACGTCAAGCGTGACCACTGATAATCGTAAAGTTTAAAAATGATGCCCTTAAAATATCATCACTATTAGGCGATTATTTAAATAATAGGTGGAAATAATGTATCATATGTTTGAACGTCTGCCCACACGGGCGTGTATGCGATAGTTTTGACAAATGATAGTTACAATTTTTATTACACTGACGACATGTTTGGAAGTTATGTGGCTGGTTTGCGATATTTCCATTTATGCTTTCATCGTGGTTATTAATCACTTGTGTTTTTAACGGAATGATATAGAGCGATGTCAATGCGTGCTGGTTTGAGTTCACTCAATGTTTAATAGTTCAAAAATTGTTTTACAATTCAAAAATGTTACGTATTGATGATAGCAAAGAAGTGTTGGCATCTGTGAAAGAAATGTAAGGCTTTAAACTACACGGATTTTTTGTGCACCTATCAGACGCTTTACTAGTGGTAGAGCTCCAGTGACGGAACTCGCGGGCGTAGGCATCACCGCATTACCTAATATACTTGCCGCTAAATGGTAGAGTTCAGTACTGTTGTGTTCCGGTCAGGTGGTAATGTAATTTCCGGCACAGAGGCATAACTAACACCTTAGGCCTCAGAAGTGGTAACGCATCTGCATTTTGACCTCCGCAGTCATCACTTAACATCAATGTGAACTGCATGCTTGTTTGCCACTTTCATAACATAAAAAAAAGTATGGTATGGAAAATCTATCATAGATTATAATTTTTAATTCATTGCGTTGTTATTATAATACCTACGATGAAGTGAACAAATGTGTGTTATATTTTTCGTAGTGTAATTATTCATGCCTGTAATCCGATAAAAGGCCGAGGTAAATGCATGTGTTCAAAGCATACATGCAAGGACCCACGATACGTCGGTTATGTATTGACCCATGTAACAGGTGGCGAGCCTGTATTCGGGCACATTACCAAACAGTTCCTTGGGCACTGGAAAACTTTCAGAAAATGGAGAAATCCCAATAAAACCAGGGATAAATTTAAAATTTCATTCCGACGCGTCAATAAATGTCTCATCAAAACAATGTAACAATTGCCATAAACGTTGCAGGAGCGTTATCCGTAACCCAGTTAGCAACGGGTAGTCAGGAAGCGGCAGGACCAACTTCGCTAGAACTGTTCACAATGCGCTCTTGTATACCCGCCTGTTGTCCTAGGTCCGTTATCGGCTGTCTGAAGGCTTGTTCATAATGATATTTAATGCAATTTTCTCCTCTCATGACTGTCCACTTGTCTGTATCATTGCGAAAAAATAAAACTACCGAACGGATTTGCCTGCGGCTTTCATTAAAGGGTGGTGTGATTCATGTTATGTTATCATTTTGTTGTTAAGGTAAATAGATATATGTGCAAATTGGCTGAAATGGAATAATAATACGAGTACCAAGTAAAAACTTGGACCGCGCTACGAAAAGAAAGTAACGCGAGTGGCAGTTATTTAAATAAATAATATCTAACTTGACAATTCAAAAAAAAAACGTATAAGCTCTTCTTACCATGCGAAGTCAGGGTGGGATGTTAATGATGGAAGAAAATAACGAGTTAATAAACACCGAGAGTCCAGAAAGTAGAGTAGATAGATACCTACGCGTATAGCACTGCTCGAAATTTCGGATACTGCCAGCATTTCGGAAATTCCAAATCTGCTAGTTATGTTTGTGTGCGAGTCCCTCGCAATCATTAAATGAAGCACACCTTCTGCTCTTGGTGTTTCGTAGTCATAATCACATGTTATGGTGTAACTTTTATAAATTTGCTATTGAGGTTATATACGAGTAGTTCAGTTTCAGTGTTTGATTTAGTTACTAAAACCGTTTAACTACGTGTCTAAGTATCAATGAAAAAGTGATGTGTGAACATCCTATCACTAGTAAACACTGATTGCTTATGTTTAATTATTTTCATCATTACAAAAACATTACACCCGGTTGGATTGTGACAGTAAATCAGAAATAAATACTTATTTGTTCATTAAATTTAGATTTTTTTTCCACTTGTGGCATTTGTGTTTATTTTTAGGTGTAGTCGAGCACTTTTTTTTGTTTACAAATATGACACTACTAAAATTATCCTGAGCATTATTAAGGTAAATTGTGTGTGTAATTTCCATCGTATTTTCTGTAATATACCACGAAATAACATGTTTTACAGAATTAAATTATGATTCAACAGTTCTAATTGTTGGTGATAATGTTTCCGTTGAGTTATTTATATGTTATTAAGAATGGTTGAATCATAATTGCTTTAATAACAAATAATAATAATCTTCAATTAGTTTTATTTAGTGTTTTGACGACGACGGGTCGTGACGACTCCTATACCGCCCACTTGCGTAAAATAATTCATCCGCCTGGAGTCAGTCAACAGAACAATAGAGATCAAACCATTCCAATGGGTGGTAGTAAGTGCAAAAGTGCAAGATGGGGTGTAGCGTCCTACGATGTAACTACGCCACTGCGTGATTATGGGATATCTCCTTTATGGGGAGGCTTTGGTCCAGTAGTGGTCGTCGGCTGAAATGATGAGTTTTTGTAGGGGCATTTAATAATGCAAAATCTAATTCATCAAATATTTAAAATATATGTGAAACTGCCATGATGAAAGGAAGCCTAGGAAGGTATGACTTTCTCCTTACGGCTTGACTTGAGTTTCCTAGTTCGGTTCTCGGACCGGGTGCGGTTGTTTTAAGGCTTCCTTAGCCAAATCGTAAAAAGCGGAACCCTTATAGATTCGGTACCGCCGCTTTACAAAAGCGGTAAACTTCTTTACAATTTTAATAGACAAATAATTAAATAAGTTTGGGGAAATGTTTACAGAATATTTAGTTATATATAGTATAATTATAAGTAGTATATTATTATGTACTATACATTAAAATAAATCTTAGAGGGGGGCTTATACCACAAAAGTGTTTTTTTTTGCCGTTTCTTATACATAATGATTCGTGCATAAGTCCGACTCGCAAAAGCCGGTATTTTAGGTGCCTAGGTAGATATCGGCTGGCTATAAGATTTACCACCAATACGAAAGATGAGCTAGTTAGTCACTTTTTGGTTACACAAAGTGTTATGGTTCTGTAATTAATAACACTACTTTATCACCATAATTGATAAAGTCATAATATATAGACACATAAAGACATATTCCTGACTCTACGAATGCTCTATTTTTTTACTTACTTATACTTTACTGACTGTATTTCTTTACAACTCAATGCGATTTCAATATTCCACCCTAATCTTTTCTTGCTTTATCATTATCGTACCCCTATTGAGCTATATCTCAAGGTACAATGACACAGTACTTTCGAGAATAAATATTTGAATAATTTACATAACAATATATTTAATTTCACTCAGCTACAATGAAACCGCGACGATGCAAAAATTTGTATATCAACAAAATTAATTAGCATTTTTCCTGTTTGCCACCCTAACTGTAAATAACCGTAACCGTTGATTGTCACGTATCTTGACAAATGAAAAGGTAATTTCGTATTGTACGGGAAGAGAAAAAAATAGTCGTAGTGTAAAATGTAGAGAATTAAGTGTTCCTGGATGCGTCACCGGTCGCCGGAGCTGTAGGGCGACGGGTCGGGGCGAAAGTCGGCTTCGGCCACACAGTGCGACCGCCGTCGTACATACCTCGCCACAGTCTCATCTAAGCCACAGCTATGCGCACATCTTCCCCATCATAGCCGAAAATTCCTCATTCGAATTCCGGAGTCACGCGTAACCACGCGACGCGAAACTCGAAAGTCGGAGCGCGAATATTTTTTTTTCTATTTTTTTTTTTCTGGAACTCTAAATTTTTACGCGGACTGAGAAGTTGCAGTCGGCGGCAAACGGGTAAAGTTGAGTGTTGGTGTTGTAAAAGTGCGTTTTGCATACATTCAGAGCTTCAAAGATTTATTTTTTGTAATTTGTGTGCGGTGTGCCGAAACATTTTTTGAAGTTGATGTGAAGTGTATTTTTTATTTGTGCACATTTTCATTTGGATTTTTTTGCTCCGGAAATTTTTGGTTGGTTATTATTTATGTATTTTTGGCTTGAAATATTATGATTAGTTTAAATTTTTAGCAATAGTTATCATGCACTTTTAGACTTACGTAACATATAAAACGTAACTAATATTATTTTTTGAGGGCAGCTAAAATTATTTTAATAAGGTATATTCACTTTATTTTAGTCGTAGATAAATCAACAGCACAGAGCCGAACTTCAGAAATTTTATAAAACAATTTAATAATCACCTACATTTAATAATAAATAAAAACGTAATGGCATTGAACTACCATTAATTTTCCGACGACAAATGCTCTCACTTTGTATTAACGGGTTTTTGACGAGTTGGAAAATATAGTGGTGGAAGCGTCGGCACTTATAATTAATTTCTAATAGTCTATCGGATTCGAACAAAAAAAAAGCCTTCAGTTCTGGCTTCGGCGGGCTATAAATAATTACTTAGTCGGTCCTAGTTATAATTGGATTTATTGGAAGGATATCGTCGCACATTTCTCTAACTGCCAGTTTGGAAAAGTTCGTTGGCAAAGAAATGAAAATATGTTCGTAATTTTTTCGGAAACTGTTAGTTTTTTCTTTCGGAATTTACTGATTGAAATATTCGTTGAAAGTATAAAATTGAGTTAAAGAATATTACTTATACAAATTGTAAACGTGCTATTTTTAGTACGTGCTTCTATTAAATATTAAATTGATGAGGTAGCGATTGGCGCACGTTGTCTGTCCATTATGAGTAATATCTCAGGATCGCCGTTAATGCCGCGCTACCGCTTTTCTTTAGAACAAATATACTCAATTCTGATTGATTAAATATTATCTAATAGGCTTCTTCGCGTGTGTAGGTGGTGGTTTTCTAATGTAATTATTAGATATACATCTAAACTAATATTATAAATAGGTAATATTTTTTTGTTTGTTTGTTTGTAATGAATAGGCTCAATAACTACTGGACCGATTTTAAAAAAAGTATCTTACTATTCGAAAGCTACATTATCCACGGGTAACATAGGCTATATTTTTATTTTGGAAAAAATAGGGATCCGTAAGATATTTGGGTTTTTCAGACACAAGGTGTAAAAAATCAACCAGAAAAGTTACTTATTTTGCGTACGCTGCCTAAACTATAAAAGATATCGAGGAAGACTTTAGGCTATATCTATGTATAATCATCACGCTAACGACGAATAGGAGAGGGTAAGCAACATTGCACCGTGCGAAGCCGCTAGTAGTTTATATAATTAAATAACCTTATTGCGATATATTGCAGTTTAAGAATTATTTTTTGTATTAAGCTGGCGCGAATTACTAAACTGAATTAAAAATGTATTTTTCTGAAGCCGTTTCTCTTATAAACATGTTTTATATTATATTATATTGTGTTTTTAAATACATGCGCTGAAATTTTCCTTATATCTAAACATCAGTACCGCTGTACACTTGCATTTGATTATAAGGTCATATATTACAGTTTTTATAGTGTAATATCTAAATAATAAAATATTGTTTAGAGTTGCCAGTAAAAAGATGTAATTTGAATATAAATACAGACAAGACTGACATTTAATTTTGCGGTCGATTATTATGTTGTTAGGTATTTTCATGTGAATCTCAAGCGGGTTTGTCCTAACTACTGGTTTCTTATGTTTGTAGATATCTACAGTTGATAAGTATAGTGTTAAGGTTCCTGTTTATTTAGTTTTAAAATGTAAATTCTGAAACTAATTTTGCTCTATTACAAAAAAAGGGGAAAAACGCTTAGTTCTGCAGTGAGCATTAAATGCACAAAAGCACAAAAAAGTATAATACTCTTTTTACAACTATAAAAATAGCAAAATATATTATATACATACTTTCTCACTTCTTCTATCATGTTGATGGTATGTGAATACTTGAGTCTATTAAGCATTATGTAGGGGGCTCTCAAGTATTTAAAATCATGAAACTCTACTTATAAACTTTTTAAAATTGAACAATATTGATCGATGTAGGGACTTCGGTAGCTTAGTGGTAACGCGGCTGGACTGGTTATCATGAGGTCGCAGGTTCAATTCCTCCCCGAAATCGAATTTTTCTTTCCGTTTTTTTTTAATTTCTAATATTGAACGAATTAATTTATTATTCTTATTTTATTTTTTCATCATCATCATTTCAGCCAATAGACGTCCATTGCTGCAAAGAACTCTCCCAAATTTTACTAAATAAGTAGTTCAAAAACTATGGATTCGTTTTTTAATAATTATGTGAATATATTTTACTTACATTTTTTTTTTTCACATTCATGTTAAGTGAAGACTGCAGCCTATAGACTGAGGCATTAGGTGTTATGCCTCTGTACCGGAAATTACAGGGCCGTACATTACCACCTGACCGGAACACGATAGTGCTGAACACTAGCGTGTTCCGGTCATTTAGCGGCAAGTATATTAGGTAATGCGGTGGTGCCTACGCCCGCGAGCTCCGTCACTGGAGCTCTACCACCAGTAAATTTTTACTATAATGCCAGATTTTTTTCCGGAAAATATAATTGAGGATTAAAACACAACACACACACCAAACACAGAAAGTTACTCATAATCCGTATGTTGAAGTATCATTGTTTTTTTTTTTGTAATTATCGTATTGGTCAGTAATGTAAGGTGTAAGTATTTAGGGGTTTGTTACAAAAATAAAGGCCGTACATTTGAAACGGGACCCTTTAGGATCATAATACCGCAGGTTATTTTTGTACGACAAATATAGCAAACAGTGCACATTTTTTTTATGTAATGATGGTGGCAAGCAGACATGCAGTTCACATTGATGTTAAGTGATGACTGCATTTACATTGGTTGTAAGTGAATACTGCAGGCTATTGATATCTACATAAAGCAGAGGTCAAAATGCAGATGCTTGCCAACCCCTAAGCTCTAAGTTTATATGACTTTGTGACAGTTATTATAGGGCCATAAATTACCAGCAAACCGAAACACGATAGTGCTGAACACTGCCATTTGACAGTAGATAGATCAGGGCGAGGGCGTACCCTACCACATTAGGTGGTGTCTTCCTTCTCGAACTCCGACACTGGAGCTCTGCCACCAGTAGAATTCGTGGTGAGAATACTTTAGTACACAGAAAGTAATTTATTATTCGTGGTAGAGCTGACGGAGCTCGCGGGCGAAGGCACCACCGCATTACTTATTATACTTGCCGCTAAATGGTAGTGTTCAACACTATCGTGTTCCGGTCAAGTGGTAATGCAAGGCCCTGTAATTTCCGGCACAGTGGCATAACACCTTAGGCCTCAGGAGTGGTAACGCATCTGCATTTTGACCGTGGTCTTTGTGTGGGTGTCTATATATCGGCTGCAGTCATCACTTAACATCAATGTGAACTGCATGTTTATCTTTATCTGCATGTATGGGGGAGGGGAGGGGGGGGACTGGCTCTCAGGCTCGGAAGCCGGAACACGCCCGAAGACGTTTGGCGGCAGATTACGACCTGAGGGTGGTAGCTAGCCAGGCAGGACCCAAGGGACCTTACCACCAAGCACTTCCATTACATAAAAAAGTATAAATATAGGTATACAAGTGGCGCGAAAGAAAGTATTTTATAAAATAGTAAATACGCTTACACTCTTAGCCCCACATTAGGTTATTCGGTTAAACATCCAGACCCGAAACAAATATCTATTCTATTGTAGGCCATACAAATATTTGTCCCGGTACGGGGATCGAACCCGCGACCCTTCGAATCAAACGGTCGTCTCACACCGCTGGACTTACACCCGCCCTTAGACCGTGGAATATTGCACGTCTCTTTTCAGCCACAACTACATTTCATCTATTCATGTTCACATTATGGTATTATTTATCGCGATTACTCCTAGACTGAGCTTATTTAGGTTGGTCGAAAATCTACCTTCATTACCACCTACCAATTGGTGGTAGATAGATTAGGTAATGCGGTGGTGCCTACGCTCCCTCGCTCGAGCTCCTGCACTGGAATTCTGCCACCAGTGAATGTAGATGTGTAGGTTACAGTCATCACTTAACGTCCATACGAACCATAGAGCAACACATTAAATGTGTGCGTGAAATAGTTTCTATATTTTGTTAAAGTCAAGGTGTGAGTTTCGTAGTAATAGGCGATTTTTGTATTGTGCGTGTGTGTCGCACGCATTTTCCCCCCGCAAAAAATTACAGACTGTTTTGCGTCCGTAATAAACCCTATGGCTACTCCCCTCCGGTCTGCCGGCGGCCCGTGTTGCTCTATGATATGAACCGACTTCTTGTTTATCAAAGCCAAAACGCAATTTGTGACGAAAAAAAACAATGTTCTCATTATTATCATTAGTTATGTTCTCATACATTCTAGGCGTGAAGTAATAAGCAAGCATTCAAATACATTTTTTAAAATTCAAATTGGCCCTTTCAGGCTTCTTGGCCAGATCATTATAAACTATCTACAGTAAACAGCTTTTGAACTAACAGGTACTTTCTAAACTCACAGTAAGAATTATGACTCGTTCTAACGATTATCACATACTCGACAAAATTTCCACTAGGTATATATATGGTCACACCCATCCGAGTACAGACCGTGTGGAACGATGCTTTATGTCAATGTCCTTGAAACGCAACTTCACGTCTTTTTCCATCGAAGGGGTAGGCAGAGATAAATGCATCCATTCAAGCATTTATTCGCAACTATGTATAAATTTGACAATCAGTTAAGTTTTGTAATGTGGTTGGAGTTCCGGGCCAGGGGATCGAACTCAGGAACCGAGCATAGCAGAAATGCCTTGGCTACTAGGCTACCGAGGACTTACTTGAAATATTGTCCAATAATATTTGGGTGAGAGCCCTTCGCACTTTTTTGACAGTCTCGAGACGAGTCGTCTATGTACGTCGAATAAATAAACATACTTATAATAGGTGTAATACTAGCTATTTATATGTATGTGTCTAAGTATTTTCACACCAAGTCCCTAACGGGGTAGGCAGAGAATGTGGAGCGCCGAATTAACTTTTCTTTTATGTTATGAAAGTGGCAAACAAGCATGCAGTTCACATTGATGTTAAGTGATGACTGCAGCCTATAGACACCGACACAAAGACCAAGGTCGAAGTGCAGATGCGTTACCACTCCTGAGGCCTAAGGTGTTACGCCTCTGTGCCGGAAATTACAGGGCCGTACATTACCACCTGACCGCAACACGATAGTGCAGGACACTACCATTTAGCGGCAAGTATATAAGGTAATGCGGTGGTGCCTACGCCCGCGAGCTCCGTCACTGGAGCTCTACCACCTTGACTGCACCTTCAGACAGTACTCGATCTATATGGTCAAGTACAGTATTTAACACGAAATATTGCGTATCGACCTTTGGAAGGACACTTCGGCTTATTTCGAGTTTGTAGAGCGTTATCTCTTTCGCAGCTTAGGTATGTGACGTTTGTCGACCGCTTTGATCAAGTTTTGACAAATACCAGACTATCAGTGCTTACGTAGGCATTGTGCAGCAGAGATAACGCTCTACGAAGTCAGAACTAGCCGATTGTCTCTTTCGTAGGCTCGATGTGCAATATTTCTTGCTGGGTACTGTAGGTCAGTCTTCGTCATCCAGCTATTTATATAACTAAGCCTGGGTTGCACCACGATATCTGTTAAAGTTATTGTAACATTTAACACCCTTTTCTAACTTAAAGAAATCTGTTCAAGTTAGAGCAGGATGTGAAATGTTACAATAACTTAAACAAAAGTCGTGGTGCAACCCAGGCTTAATATTATAATGATTGACTGGTGGTAGAGATGATGGAGACCGTGGGCGTAGGCACCACCGCGTCACTTAATCTACTCGCCGCTAATTGACAAGTGTTAATCACTATAGCGTTCTGGTCAGGTGGTAAAGTATGCCACTGTTGCAAAAAGCAATTTCCGACACAGAGGCATAATACTTCAGGCCTCAGTAGCAGCAACGCATCTGCATAGGAATCTCTTCAAGTAGATGCTTATAGGTTACAGTAAATAACGTAACTTCACGCCTGTAATCCCCGAAGGGGTAGGCAGAGGTAAATGCATGCATTCAATCATACATGCAAACACCCACGATTCGCCGGTTACGTTTTGGCCCATGTAACAGGTGGCGAGCCTGTTGACATCTCCAAACACATTACCAAACTTCGAGGTACTGGGAGATTTCCAGAAAATGGAAAAATCCCAATAGAACCAGAGATAAAGGACTTTACACCATTATCTCTGATAACCCCCTTCCCGGGAATCGAACCCAGGACCTCAGCGTAGTAGTAGTGGCCTGCTACCACTAGGCTACCGAGGCAGTTAGTAAATATGACTTACAATCATTGTAAACTATGAGTAAACATAAAAAACTATACCTAAAATTTAATCTGTATGGTGTCAGTACTTACGCTTTTCGTTAGAAAAATATTTTTTTATAACCTAATCTAATCATGGTAGATAAAATACCTACCTACTTCAAAAATACCCTCGAATAAAACAACGTTTCTAATCATTATGCGAAAATAGTATCCAGTCTAGACACACTATCGAAAGCATTCCAATACATTAGTACGTTAGTTCCTTATGCCCAAATAAAATAGTTTCTCACAAACATATTACCATCAACAGAATTATAGCCCCACATAAATCCAGGTACACAACGCTAAAATAGAATTTAAAATTTCAACCCCATATATTCAGCGAAATGGTGTTATTGACTCGCGGGGCAACTTCGTGAATAACACTGTCCCAAACCAATCTTCCAACGTTTCTTACTAACTTTGAAACTTTCTGTACCTAGTAATAAGTATAAACATTCTTGTATGTCGCCAGTAACTGTATTTTAAACGTTATTGTCGTACAAGTTTTCCTATTTCGAATGTTATTCTATTTTTGAACTGTTCACTATGTTATTTTGATACGTCCTTGATTTTGGAATTATCAAAGTTGAATAAACTTTTTTTAAGTGATGTAGATGACAAACAAGCATGCAGTTCACATTGATGTCAAGTAATGACTGTAGCCTATAGACACACAAAGACCAGAGGTCAAAATGCGGATGCGTTGCCACCCCTGAGACCTTAGTTGAACTGTCTCTGTGATAAGTTATTACGGGACCGTACATTACCATCCAACCGGAACATGTTAATGCTGAACACTACCATTTGGCGGCAGAAAGATTATATAATGCGGTGGTGCCTACGCTCTCGAGCTTCTGCACTAGAACTCTAACCACCAGTAAAAAATATTGTTGTATGTACTACATAAATTTTACTGGCGGTAGAGCTCCAATGACGGAGCCCGCAGGCGTAGGCACCACCACATTACCTAATCTACTTGCTTCGAGGTACTGGGAAATTTCCAGAAAACTGACAAATCCCAATTAAACCAGAAATAAAGGACTTTCAACCATTATCTCTGATAACCCCCTAGCCGGGAATCGAACCCAGGACCTCAGAGAAGTAGTAAAAAAAATAAAAAATTGCGCATCTATTTAAAGTTTAAAAAACAAATTAGTAATGGACAAAACAAAATAAGTGATTATAGATCATGAAGGTCATTATAGTTTTATTAAACTAAGATGATTTACACTATGACGCATAATATAAACCACATTGGAATGCGATATCTATCCGTGTTGTGGTAAATTCTCATTGATTTGTTCCAATTTAAAGTAGGAAATAATTTCATTGCCTTCCGGGCTTAGCAGTAGCGTTAGCGGACGCTAAATTACGGAGTTCGATTGTCATGCAAGTGGTAAACAAGCAAAATTAGTTAAGTTCACATTATAGTAGAGCCCGTGATGCTATTTTTAGAATAACTCAGGCGCTTCAGATTAATGTATTGTAACTTGTTGGGTACTTCGACCACGCAGCACCTATGGGGCAGTCCTTAAAATCTTCAAAAGAACGCTACGATCTTATTTCACTTCGAATCGTGTGAATTTCGGCTAGGAGCTTTGTTTGGCCACGTTTAGTGCCCTAACTCACTAGGATGCCATAGCGTCGCCAGCTACGTATCCAAGCAGCTAGTATGGAAATGCATGATACCTAACTCACCTGGCCACCTTGTGGCGAGGTCTCCACACCATACTGTTTGGATACGTAGCCGGTGTCGTCGCCATGGCGCCATTGTACACTCTCTCAGAATATCTGACGCGTCCTTGGCCTATAATGCCATAATTTATTGTGATAGTTATATCATGCCTGTGTCGAATAATGAGATTCTTTCTAAAATGGAGGTTCAAAGTTACCGAAGAATGACAGTCAATCAGAAGGACGTTAAGTGAACCCAATCAAAGCTCCTAACTGTTCTACCTCTGTGATAGTTATTACGGCTGATACAGTAAAACTTAACCGGAATAAGATAGTGCTGAGCAGTAGATAGATTTGGTAAGGCGGTGGCGCCTACGCCATGGAGCTTCTTGGCACTGTGAAACTTCTATAAAGTTTGTCTCTAAGAACACTTTTAATCGCTCGCGCATGTTGAAATGAATGAGCATCGTAGTATTGAGCGATCCTCGTAGCGCTGCTACGAATTTAGTTTTTCGAGGTACATTCTCTACTTTTTTTGTTGCAATTGCTACAAAATATCGATGTTTTTCAAACTGATTGTACCAATTATATCAATAACGTTTTGGAAAAAATAACGTAGACCTATTCAAATATCACACTGACATTATCAGATGCTCATAAATTTCGAAGAATTAATTTTATTCGTTTTGGTTGAAGCATAAACTTAAACCAACTCAGTAGTTTAGTGTTAGCACGCTACTGCCGCTATGCTGCGGTCCTGGGTTCGATTCCCGGGGAGGTAAGTTCTATTGGGATATTGTCATTTATTGGAAGTTTACCAGTGCCGCCTTCGGAGTTTGATAATGTGCCCGGAGACAGCAATAGGGTCGCCACTAATTTTATATGGTGAAAAGCGTAACAGGCGGATCGTGGATGTTTTGTATATATGCTTGAATTCTTGCACTGAATATCCCTTCGGGGGAAAACAAGCGTAAAGTAAGCGTTTTGTTATATTATTTGTTTTTATTGCAAAACAGTATCTTTCATATTTGAAAATGAACTATTTTGACAATTTTAATGCTCTAGCTGTATGAAATAAAGTGAGGATGTAGTGTATTCGTACTTGGCTTTGTACGATGTTTCCGGCCGCACGTCATTTTTATGGTACATCCACAGTATCCGAATCGTTTCGTATTGTTCTTTATATCAATGTTGAATCTTTTGCTATGTCGAAATACAACTTAGAAATTGAAGAAAATATTTATCAGTAACACCAATACTTATTCTCACCTAGATATTACCTGTTTTAATCATTCGCTACTAATCATTGTATTATAATATCATAAAAGTAAATAGTCAAACCTGGCAAAGTATAAATCACTTTTATTGGCTAAATACCCCAATCATAACCCTCAATTACAAATTACGTTGATGACATATTCTGCCAAGACCTCGGCAAGCATAGTCCTTGAAAATTCACTACTTGTGTGCGGCCAGCACTTGGCGGTGGTTAGACATTGTGTTCATCTACAACAGAGGTTCCCAAACTATTTTTTCTTATAGACCCCTTTCAATTTTTTTCTGGTTTCCGTGGACTTGGTACATTTATATCACATTCCCATGTTTCCAAATTTTATTCACGCCTACGTAGACCCCCATCGAGTCTCCGATGGACCACTTTGGGAATCACTGATATGATGTAAGTAAATTGGTACTATCAGTGTATGTGTTGAGATCCATTATCGTGGACCCCCATTTTCATTTCATGGACCCCCAATTTTTGTTGTCGCTAACGTCGACCCCTTTCACTTTGTCATAGACCCCCAGGGGTCGATATAGACCACTTTGGGAATCACTGATCTACAATGTATCAGTGTGTGCCTACAGAGCGGTCAGGCGCTCGTATACTCTCGCTTGCACACATGCACTTACACGTTTACTGATACGTCTTTACCACAACCAAGAGTCGACCGCGTTTGTGAATTGCGAAGTTTATACTAATAGGAGCAGTAGATGTGTGATATCAATAAACATTCTCAGTCAACACTACGTTTTTCACACATCCACCCCATCGATTCGCGATGCCATGTGAGACGTTACACACTCAATTGATATGTTTTATTTGATGTGACTAGAGGTCTAGTCGACAAGGTCTAGTAGTATTTCATCATTTTGAATGTATGGCAATTTGAAATTATCGATCGGAAAATTCCACTCTAGATTTGCATTTTTTCACGAGTTGCAATGTATTAGGATAGGAAGTTATAGCAAACTTCTAAATGTTTACAAAGCATGCCTCATTGATAGTAACTAATTAGCTTCTAATTTCATCTGAATTATAGATTATGTTCAAATCCCCACTAGCAAATTTGCTAAGCCTGAGAATGTAGGTTCGATCGGGTCGGAGCGTGAATAATCAGGGTTTGTCATTAAAGATAATCTCGTGCCACCCCTGCTGCTATCATAGAAAAAAAAAATATATGCTAATATTGTTGTCAATAGATATCGTTACCGCTACCCCAAGGTGCAATAAGATGTGAATGAAAAAAATTACACTTGGGTGTGCACTTCGGTAGCTCAGTAGTTCATTCGCTCTACCAAGACTTGAATCCGTGACCACTGGGAATACTGTTCCGGATAGTGATCCCAGTGGTCACGGATTCAACTCTAAAATCATAATTTTCTTCCTTTTTATTTATTCTTTCAACAAAAATATACATTATAAGAATCTTAACTTATAAAAAACTTGATACCGCTTTCCTCAAATCCGGGTACCGGTCATCATGTGTAGCAGTAGCGTGGCGATGTTAAATTACCGAATTTGTAACAACATTATCAAAATTCAACAACAAATACATCTAAATAAGCAACGCATACAAAACGTTCATTGCACTCTGCGCGAACTTAGATATTTCAGTTTCAACTGCAACTAACAACAAACGTGAACTTCAGGTTTGGAGATAAGGTTCAAAAGTGTTGCCTGTACCGTACAGTTCCAGTAAACACAGTCAATACCTAACTTTAGCAGTTTCCGAATAAAATGTCAGTTTAAAAGTTCAGTGATTTATGATTAGTTCGGATATTTTTGTCCGCTAGAGATGTACGGTTGTTTTCGATAAAAATATCGGTTAGCGTTCGTAGCGGTGACAGAGTTTGTAAGTGGCTACATTTGTCGCTTGTCGGCTTTAATGCGAATGTTGAATGCTTTTTTGGAACAGCACTACGCAATTTCTGGTTCATTGAAGTTTTTTTTTGATGACATTGCAACTTGGGGATATAATAAAGTTAAAATTGTTTCATGATATAACATAAATATTATATAGATCTATATTATATTAAAATTATATTTTGGTACAGGATGGAGTAGCTAAAAAAGCCTTACAAATATGATTGATAATTTGCAGAAAAAATCGGTCAAGTGCGAGTCGGCAGCACGTTTACAGGGTTCTGTACAATAAGCTACCTATGCTACCTTACAAACATTTAGAGTGATTTGCAGTTTGGGTTTAAATTGTCTGCTTATAATAACGTATGCATATCACATAAAAAGGATAATAAGAATGCGTGTGTTTAGTATAAGGGCTCTCGATCTTCCTCTTCCTATATTTTTAGACATCTATGGGCTCTGCCATGCTACACTACTGCCAATTCGCTACCTAATTCTCAAGAAAAAATTAAAAAGTTAACATTTCTGAACAATAGGTAACAATTATAGAGATCGAAAAAACACACCATTTCTATTCCACGACCAAAAAGTTGATTGATAAAGAACGTCTATTAGGGCTACATTCGCCATATCAAAGCATCAATATATTTTATAAACATTCAACACGTGCGTATGAAAATTGATTACATTTGTTAACAGATATAGATTCACAGGCAGATGTTAAAGAACTGGACCTCACGCGTACACCGACTTAATTGGTAGTCTTATATGTGAAACAAACCTGGTTACAACTATCTAAACCATGGTTGGGCTCTTTGCGAGCAATTACCTTGTCTACAGTTGTTAGTGAACGCTGATAGCGGTGAAATGTAAAGAGATTTCCGTTCAATTTATAATGGAGATTTTAAAGTTGTGTTTGGTTAAGTCTCTCACTGTTAAGACTACTGGATTTTAGTTCACCGAGTCCGTACTATAATGTCTTATAGTGATTCAGTTTAGGAGCTGCAACCACATGGTTGTAGCGACCCAGGATGACAAAACAGATATACCTGCATTAGCATTATATATGTATCTAAATTCGCATTGTATAATATCGTTTTTTAATCGAAGAAATACGTGCGCTATAATTATTTGATTGGGTTGCCTCTCTTGAGGTCTCTTATCGTATCTGTTGTCTTCTGTCTGGAAGTAGGTACTCTTCAACGGCAGATAGATTACGTAATGTGCTAAGCGATAGTGCTTAAGTCCTTGAACTTTCTTCTGGAGTTGTACGATCACTACTTGACATTACCAAGTGATATACATACTTCACCTAATCTCTGATTTGCAATGGCCCAGCGCATGGCCCAGCGGCTGGCGTAGATCATAAGCGATCTATTCGGTTAAGCACTACGGGTGCGGTCGGGTAGTGTGATGGGTGACCGCTAGTGGCAAATTAAATGCGCGTTTCCATGCTTCGGAGGGCACGCTAAGCCGTCGTTATGGATAGATAGCAGTCGTTAGATCTTGTCGGAGGCCTTATGGGCGGTTTGAAAACATCCGACAGCGGGTTGGCCACTGACCCACCCACCTCCACCAAACGGCATTGGAGCAGCGTGGTGGAGTAAGCTCCAGGCCTCCCCCTAAAAAGGGGAGAGACTCGTGCCCAGCTGTCGGACGTATAATGGGTTGCCATTATTATTATTGTTATTATAAACAATTTTAAAAGCTATTATATTACATCGTTCTTAAAGAATCGAATCAATATATCTAATTCTATTATAATACCCCCAGAAACGAACGAAACCCACAAAGTTTACACGAATTATCGTTATACGACTTATCCATGACTTTCACTTTGAAACCTGCCGATATTCAAAGTTAGTCTCTAATTACTCATCCACCTGTCCTATTGTGAGAGCTTCTAATACGTAGTAAAATTGAAATGAGCATACAGTTTTTCATTACACTGATGTTAGGCGTGGTACACACGCAGCGTTTTATAGTCATACACACGTTATGAGAAATCGCTATAAAGAGATAGTTTGCAGTTTAAACTACAACGATAAATCGTAACGTCATAATACTGTACTACTGTTCAGTTTCATGAGAGAATTTTATTTATTTTATTATGTATCAAATTCAGAATTTCCTTTATTTCTTTTAGGGTGACAGGCACCTCTTATAACACGTCAAAACAAACAAATAATAATTAAAGTGAGTTGATAAACATCTCAATTTACAAGCTTAAAAATTTATAGATAGTCAAGAATATCACTAAGATAAAACTAAATATAATATTCTAATGTAAGTAAATATATCAGTAGAATGTCTCATTTCTCATTTTACAAACTGATAACAAAGAGTAAAGAGTCAGGGCAACGGTGCTCGGAGGATTCAGTATCTCTTGGACCAATAGAGTTGTAAACGCGCAAGGGACCGATAATAAAAAAAAAATAACTAAATACGCTTACATCCACAGTTCCACACTAGGTATAAACCTGTATCATGGGTGCTGTTATTCACACAGTTGTGCAGATATTTGCAACGGGTTTGGTCCCATCAAATGTTTGTAGACTTTACACATATTTATCCTAGTGAGGGGATCGCACCCGCAACCCTCGAATCAAGCGAACGTCACACACAGCGGTGTGACACACACCTTATGCTGACCCGTTTAGTCCAGCAGGACTAAACGGGTCAGCATAAGGTGACAACGGACCTCGTTATTGGGACCGAATTGTTTTAATGTAGTCACTGGAGCTCTACCACCTTTACTGGTGGTAGAGCTCCAGTGACGGAGTTCGCGAGCGTAGAGGCACCACCGCATTACCTAATAAACTTGCCGCTAAATAGTAGTATTCAGCACTATCGTGTTCCGGTCAGGTGGTAATGTAGAGCCCTGTAATTTCCGCCACAGAAGTATAACACCTTAGGCCTCAGGAATGGTAACGCATCTGCATCTTGACCTTGGTCTTTGTGTGGGTGTCTATAGGCTGCAGTCATCACTTAACATCAATGTGAACTGCATGCTTGTTTGCCACATCCATTACATTAAAAAAAACCACTAGTTAACCCGACTTCGTTCTGAAAAAAGTTACTTGACGTCATTTGACAGCTCGGAACAGTTTCTTTAGAAAAGGCAAAATGTTGTTTATACTTTATTCCTACGTTACTGCCAATTTTTCACTCCATAAAGCTCCAGTGACTTTGATCATTTTTGGTTTTATTTGCTGCTAAATGGTAGTGTTCTCGCTATCTTGTTGCGGACAGGAATGTAGTGTGTAGTATGTACAGCCCCGTAATTTCTGTTCATGATTGATGTTTATAGGCTACAGTAGTCACTTACCATCAATATTAACTGCATTGTTAGCCACTTTTGGGACATAAAAATACACACGTGACGTTTTGTCGTAGCCGCTCAAACTGTACGTGCGTTCAACGATTTCTCGTAGCGTGTGTGACCCCCATAAGCGAGTAAGGCGACTAGTCGTATTACGTGTGGTCGTGCGCCGCCTAGTGAGAGCATTGTGACAGAGATGTGGACGCGCTTGAGTCCGATAAAGTGACAACGTTACAGCCGAATTGCTTTTATTGTAGTATTATGTGGTTGGAATATTGAATGTCACTAATTCTTTATAATAATTGCGGCAAAAATTTAGTTCGACTTACAAAAGACTTAAAAAAAATACATAGATATTTGAAGAACGTCGCTACCGCCTTACCTAATCCATCTATCCAAATGGTAGTATTTAGCAGAAGCGTGTTCCGGTTAGATGGTAATGTATAACCCCGTAATAACTATGAAAAAATTATAACAACTAAGGTCTCAGGGGTGGCAACGCATTTTGATCTCTTGTTTTTGTGTAGGAGATGTCTATAGGCCGCAGTCATCACTTAACATCCATGTGAACTGCGTGCTTGATTGCCACCTTCGTTACACAAAAATGTATTTTTTTCTAACTTGAAATTCTTTGAGTATTGTAACTTTCAAGAAAAACTTGTTACACACAAAAATTTTGAAATTGGTTTGTTTTGTAAGTAAAACAAAAGTTTGGCTGCAATTATTGTAAGTTGATGTTTATTAAACTTTTTGATTGACTGATTGACTGATTAAGTGACTGACTAAATATGTGACCGACAGGCAACGCACCAAAAATAATGCTTAAAATATTAATTCGGCATGTAAGTTCCTTGGGGAGTGAAGGAGAGTACCAAGAGATTTTTTCCAAATATACGGAAATACCCAAACGTCGCAGGCGAGTGCTATTTTAATATGACTCTACTGATTTATTTTCTTTTTGAAAGATGGTGTAAATATTTTGAAAGTATGAAATCTAAGATCTATTGCCTCAAATTCAACTTGCAAGGTTTGTACTGTATTTTTTGTTTTATTGATAAGGTATGCTAGTACGAGTATGTAGAATACAAGGTCAGTACTTTACAATTCTTACGCACTTAACTGCAAAGCAAACGTACCTGAGATTCGCACTGGGAACCTACACCTTTATTTATGTACATTCAGACAGAAATCACCCTTTGCGTCGTCCGCTCGACGCATGGGAACCAAGAAAGCATTCAAAATGATTTATTGTAAATGGTTTTCTACTTTGTTGGCTAAAATAATAAGCCTCGCGCCCGGATAGCTGTTCTAAATTCGATATTTTATTGTTACTTTTTTCCCTTTGCCGCATGCCGATACGCGGTTCAAATTTAATTTGCACTTCCATTGTGGAAGCATTAGGAACACCGGGTGAGTCAGCATACATCGCCAAGGAGTAAAGTTGATGAGCCAAAGGAATTATTGCAAACGTAGAAACTGTATGTGGCATATTGAATGAGACATCGTCTACGCAAATAATAAAAATGGTTAAGCACAGTAGGGACTTGCGGGTGGCTTTGTCCGCCTCACAATACCATTCAGAATTGACGCTTTGACTTCGAAGGTGTCATGAGAATTAGTGGCCCATTATTGGCCCATAGAAAATACTATGTTCAAGCAGAAAGCAGATAACAATAATTAGCTTGGACGTCACAAAAAGTGACATAAATCCCGCATAATAAGTTCTCCGGAGTGCAAAAAGCGTCGTCCGAGTTTACCTGAATTCCTGTTTTTTTTTGCGGAATCGCTCGAAGCGAACGTGGCCCGATATAATAAACACCTCAGTTCTCGGCAGAGACATTGTTTAATGATTTTTCTGTTGTGATCTTGCACAATTCTCGGTCGGTTCCGTTTTTTGCCGTTAAAGCTTGCGAGAAAAATAAAAGTTTTTGTATGTCTTGGTAGCGTTTAAACAAAAGGGACTCGAGGCTCGTGTGAAGGTGTGATTTATTTATGACTTTGCCCTAAGACTCGCTTGACCGACTTAGGTCGCCCGAGGTGTTTTGTTTCGATCAAATCGCCCGTCAATTTTTATGCGGCAATGAGAACGTAAATTAAAATTTGTTTCCATTGTTTCAGGTGCAATATGGATACGACGTTTTGGGACGGTACGACACGACGCGGCCCAAATTAGTACATTCGTTTTACGTAACGTGATTTTTTTTAAAGCGCTATAAAATTAAAGATGCTGGGGTGTGCTCAAAGGAGAGTTACCTCGGTCATATACTTCGCGCCAAAGGATATCAGCTTCAGCTCGGCTGACGACAGCCGGTGCTTAGACAAGTAGATGATTAACAAAATTAAATAAACTGTACAAAAATATAACATTCGGCCCGTCTTATTAAATTTATACGAACGAACGAATAGTACCGGCAAGGTTATACCGAAACTAAACTAGTCACGTAACAAAATCAAGAAAGATAGCAATAGTAGTTACCAATACAATAGAAGAAGTTAAAGATCGAAGCTCAAGAGCGCGGTGTACTGGAATCGCCACTGCGGTGGTATGCTTTATATTGCATCTGGTATCGACTGCGCGCTGTCTGGTCGCTACGTCACGTGGCTTCCCGGCGCGCGACTTCAGTGCTGGATGCTACTAACTGTATACACGTAAGTACTTTTTTTGTTACTTTATCTTAATCCAAGGGCGTCGCTAGTCGATAATTAAGAAGGGGAGGGGGAATGCACATTCGCTTTTCGGGGTTTTAGGAATGAAACAGATATTACTAAAACTTTTTTAAATTGGGCCATTATCTATTCTCTACGGCTTCCTTTTGGCGATACCCTGGTCTTTATTTGGGTCTTCTGTGCTAAATATGTCGTAAAATAAGCGAAGAGAAAGAAACTAGTAAGTATTTGCTTTCTTATCTTTCCATGTTTTATTAACTTTATATAAAAAGCTAACTTAAAAGTATTTTGTTTTTGTGTACATTATGAGCAAGATTTAAAAACGTTAAATTTTGATAACATTTTTGCAGTTGTAAAGTTGTTAAAAAAAACATAATGTTGTATAACTGTATAAAAATTTGTAGATTAGATGTATTTGAGATATATTTTTTTAGTTTACAAAAAAGTAAATTGTAGGGATATTTTTTCTGATCGAACATTGTTTTAATACCTAGGCATCTACTTATTAAATTCATTATATATAATGTTTATATTTACACTTTACATGAAATTCCATCAAAATAAATATTTAAAAATCTTTCAATTTAAATATGATCCGCAAAGAATAAAACCACACATTTCAATGTAAATGTAAAAGCATCTTTGTAAACCATTTTATGTCGACGTGGCACTTCGAAATGGGACGAAATGCAACAAATTGCTTGCAAAATTTACAGTTACATTGAACTTTATGAAGTGTCAAGTCGGACTCTTGCATTATGTACTTGAGCTAGCCCTTCGACCCTTTCGCTTTACTCATCAATGTAAAAGGACATAAAACTTGTCTTTGAGTTCCGGCAAATTCTTTACACGCGTCCGCGCAGTGGCCGCTTACCTTCCGATTTACGACTCGGTTTTCATTACTCGTTCTATGTGTTTTACCTTTACTTTGTCAATGAATGTTCTTTAGAAAATTTTCTTTTATTGATCGTGCTGTGCGGTGGTTAAGGTATGGTTTTATGGTTCTTGTTCCACGATCATCAGTTCTTCTTCAAAAACTAAAACATTTTTTTATGTGAGTGTCATTCAAACTAAGTTCGACAAAGGCAGAAGTATTTTTTCAATACTAGGGAAAGCTAATGTGCAACCTTGATTAAAATTGCGTTTACAAGATTAATTGAATGTGCATTGCGATACTAATACAGAATAGACAATTGTTTGGAGACAAAATGAAATATTTGCAGGCTTTGTTTGCTAAAGAACTCGCGACGATGTGTTAAGTTGACTGGAATGTGTAGGTATATTATTTGATAGTCAATAATTAATTTGCCATTACTATATTTTTTGTAGGTATATTTAATATTAATTGTCTTTGTTTTGATGAAAACTGAAATGTTTGTTGTTGATGTTGGGCTGTAAAATATTTTAAATTGAACTGAATCATGATTTTTGTTTTTGTAATAACACATACGAGTGAATTTAAAAATATAACGAAAAATAGAAAAAAAAAGTGGGCTTCGGTATGTTATTGGTAAAGTGGCTGGGCTAATTATCCAAAGGTCGCAGGTTCGATCTCCACCCGAAGATAATTTGTTTGTTTTACTTTTCTTTATAATCATACTAGCGACCCGCCCCGGCTTCGCACGGATAGTATTTATTATATTGTATGGACGCGTCCGACTTCTTTGACAAAAACCGTGATATCTCGGTAAATATAAGTACGATATTAATAAATAATAGATGTAAACCTTCCTCATAAAAACTTCTTTTCAACATTTTAAACAAGAACAAAATCCGTTTACAAGTTTCCAAGATTAGCGCATACAAACAGACACAGAAAATAGGCCGACTTTACTTAATAATATGTAGTGATGATGTATTTTTGAGTCATGATTCTAGGGTTTGAAGCGTCACGATACAAATTTATAATCTAACAGTAGACATTTTAATTAAGTATCCAAAAATTGTATGGCGCCAGTGTCGCTACCTCATAAATCCCAAATAGACACTTTTAAAGGTCAAAAAGATTTGGGGAACAATAAATTTACGAGAAGTATTATACTCTTGACCGATGAATCCTGCCCACTCGTTATTCAATTCGTCCAAAACAGGCCGCAATGACCATTTTCATATAGTCTGTTACCATAACTTTTTGTTAGTTAACGTGAATAATGTTAATGTTGAATCGGTTCCGGGTTTAGATGGCAAATTAGAAGATTGAAATTGACGAAACTTATAGGTTAAGATCCCACTGCAGAATCATTTTTCGGCCAAATTTTGATAGGCCTATAATTGATATATATTCTCTAGATTATAAATATGCGTAAAAAATAGGTTTGCAGCATATCTGAATGAACGAAATGATTCTGCAGTGGGATCCTAACCTAATTATTATAGTTTGCTGATTTTGCTAGTTATATGAAACAAAAGGCGATTATGTTTTTTTATGTAAGGAAGGTGGCAAATAACGGCTCATGTTGGTGATAACTGCAATCTATAGACATCCACACAAAGGCCAAGATCAAAATGCAGATGCGTTACCACTCCTGAGGCCTAAGGTGTCATGTCTCAGTGATAGTTATTACGGGAATGGCCTCGTAATAGCTATTATCCTGTAAATGAATAAGCATATATGGACATGCTTATAAATGTATTTATTTGTATTTATTTGCTTATTACGGTTGACAATTAATTATACAGTAAACACAGTTGTACATAAAGATAGCATATTTCATTAATTTCATGTGTGTCGCAACAAGAACTTTCGCTAAGTTATTGGAATAACTTGTATTAAAAGCGCTAGTCCCAAGCCTTAATAAATTATTTTATTCATTTACAGTTAAGGTACTATCTTAACATCAATGTGAACTGCACGTTTGTTTGTCACCTTCATACCGTTTAAAATCTTTGGTTATCAACATTAGGCAATATCTGAAACGTTTTATTTGTTTTAATCAATTTTAGTATTCTCATTTTTTTAATGTTTCAAAAGTGGCAAACAAGCTTGCAGTTCACATTAATGTTAAATGACTGCAGCCTATAGACATCTACACAAAAACAAGAGGTCAAAATGCAGATGCGTTGCCACCCCTGAGACGTTAGGTGTTCTGTCTCTGTGATAGTTATTACGGGGCAATACATTACCATCTAACCGGAACACAAAATTGCTGAAAACTACCATTAAGCGGCAGATAAATTAGGTAATGCGGTGGTGCCTACCAACTCCTGCACTGGGACTCTACCACCAGTAAAACTTGTTGTCATCATTTACTATTTTTCTCATAGGCACGTCTAAACCATCATATAACTTCCAATTTTCATTACTTACTTCGTTTGGTTTGTCTTTGTTACAATGTTATTTTTGTATAACGTCCTTGTCTCATAAAGAGCCCAAGTCTGAGATCGCATCAGTAACATCACAGAAGTAGTTGGACCCCGCAAACAAATCAGTGTACTTTGTCATGTAAATAAACCAAAGTTATTTGCATACATATTGCTTTTTGCGACAATAATACAAGATGTGTTTAATTAAAATTTGGTATCTGATACAACTGTGATACATCTGTCGCTATTAATCCGATGGGCTTCTTAGTTATAGGGTAAGGTTGAAAGGTGCTTTATATTGAACTGTACACGTGTGACATGCTCACAGAAATATGAATAATTTATTATTTAGATATCTGTAGACCTACTGCAGTAGAAGACATTCTTAGAGCGGTATAAAATCCTTTATCTCTTTTGGGATTATTCCATTTTTGGAAGCTTACCAGTATTCCGGAGTTTAGTGCCTAATGTGCCCGGAGATATCAACACTCGCCACCTGGGGGCTGACCGCTTAACTCAAAACCTACCTTTTAGCTTTTGATTAAGACATCATCTTGTCAGTTTCGTAATGCCTAACTTTTTCCTTACTTAAGAAGAAAAATGTTTTAATAGGGGCCGACGCCCTCTGTAAATGGATCAAAACGTAATCGGCGAATCGAAGGTTTTTCGGCGAGTTTGCATGTATGCTTCAATGCCTCTGCTTAACCCTTCGTGGATTGCAGGAGTGAAGTTTAGTTTTTTTTACGTTAGTTTTAATACTGGTGGCAAACTAACCATGATGACACGTATACGCCGGGCTACTGCTGGGTATTTCTTCACAGAAAAAATGCAATAGCAGTTTTTCTTGACTTGGGCATTGAACTCGGGCTTCAGTATCGTAATTGCGACCACTGGACCAAAGAGGCACTCACTTTTTTTATGTTTCTAAGGTGGCAAATAAGCATGCAGCTCACATGGATGTTAAGTGATGACTGCAGCCTATAGATATACTCACTAAATAAAAATCTCTTTTCACTGGTGGTAGAGTTCCAAGTGTAGGAGCTCGAGACTCTCACACTACAAAAATCGTCTATTACTACGAAACTCACACCTTGACAACCTGACTTAATAAAATTTATGAACAATTTGTGCGACAGCAACATGGTTATTTGGTCTTGTACTTTGCCAGAGGAGAAAGCCTGCATATGGCTGCTCCCCTCCGGTCCGCCACGGCCGGTGGCCCGTGTTGGTCTATGGATGGTAGTGTATGGCCCCGTAATAACTATCACAGAGACATACCTTAGATCTCAGGAGTGGCAACGACCTCTGGTTTTTATGTAGATGTCTATAGGCTGCAGTCATCACTTAACATCAATGTGAGCTGAATGTTGTCACCATACTTACATAAAAAAAAACTCTACCACCAGTAAAGAAACATTAAGATATGGAACCCTCAACTTTTAGCCGATCAATCCATACCCATTTGTATTTGCACGTTAAGAAATCGTTGAGCCAAGACAACAATAATAAGGACGTGTGGGCAGATTCGTATTGTCTGAACTTACACGAGGTCTCACGTTACGCTACTTAGGTTACTACATAATTGTCTAGACATTGAAAGGTAGACTTTTTTTTGTCCGCTACTGTACAGCGTGGGCGAGTATTAAAAACAAATTAATCACCATGGGATATTTTGGGATGTGATCTGTGGTTCATTATCATTTGTTATGCTATTATTTTATTGTTTAGTGAACGTAGTGTCTTTGCTGGGAGGCTGGGGCTTTGGTAGTTTCTCATAGATTTATGGAGGAAGTGTCACGATCAACTTCTGATTGGTGTTATAATATTTCATCCAATTAACGATATTTAATCTGCGGTGGGAGCATATTTAGGGCGTATGGGATTTCTTTCGGCCTAACCTAACCATTTAAGAGGACTCACAGTTCCAATCCCGAGTAGTGCACAGAATTTCACATATCTTTTCAATTATTTTCCGTCAAAGTAAGTACCTAAAGATTGGATAATAATTTTATCTAAATCTTTTCTTCTGACGCTTACTTTTTTATTGTTGTTGATTTTAAGTAATTTTCTCTGCTATTTCAGCTTTGTCTTGTACAAGTATACCGAGTAAACTTATGACTGGATGTTTTAGTTGTAGTCGCCTGGCCTATGTAGGATTTGTATGCGGGTGTGTTATTGGTCATAACACGAATTGAAATCGGCTAAGTCATGAACTCAAATAAGCGTTACACGTAATTATACCGGTTATATATTAATTTGCGAAGTACGGCTACACTCAGGTCTATCCGGCTAAAACTAGGTGTGACCGGTAGCCGTTGGTTAAACTTAAGTGAAACACAGACTTATTCACGGTTATTACTAAGTGTAGCCGGATAATACCTATCTAAAAAAAATTACTATCAGCAAAAAACAAAAACCTAACACCGTTTTGATTTAATGTATGATCACTCCTGTACAAACAATCTGAGCCAACGACACCAGAACAATGTAATTCATATGTCAATCACAAACACGTGCTTACCAAATACATGGCTAATGATTTTATAGAGGCGGGTATTAAGTGGGCGCCATTCAGTCATTATGATATGTCAATAATTAACACTCATAACATTAAATTTAATTATTATACTGAACACTTTTTGTTTTGTTTTTTTTCAACGCGTTCTCAGCAACTAACATGCCTATTGCCGGAGTAAGATGGTTTTGTAGGGGCAGATGCGTTCTCCGCGCTTTTACGTTGGGAAGTATATACTAGGTATTACCTATTTTACTATTTTGTGATAGTATTTTGTTGATGTCCACTTCTGATAGCTTATAATAAAATATCTATGTATAACATTGCAATATGTAGTCTTTAACATCTTCGAAAAGTGTTTGAGTGCGGTGACCCACTGCGTATTAATTTGAAGATAATGGTCTGCAGCACACTTGACCTTAAATGCGACAATCGAATCTTTTGAGTGTCACGAATGGCTCTTCAATACTAATAGCCGGATTAGTTTTCTAATTACAGCCTCAAGCACAATGATACTGGGTGACTGTTAGTTTGTACCCTCTTCTTCATTAATGCGTTACCACTCTCAGGAGTGGCAACGCATTTATTTTGAAATCTCTAGTTTTTCATTTTGATGTACACCTTCATGTTATGGAAATACTTATTCTGAATTCGACACGAGCTACTGTCTACTATCCTTGACATGTTTTTGTGTCCGCTATTCTGTCAAAAGCTTGAACTACTTTAGTGTTTCCTCTACACACTACTTTCCATTGACCGTGTGGATTTATAATCAATACTGACTAATACTGAGGTATACAATAATAACATGCAACATTATGTTCATTCATAAATTCATCCAGTGATTTGCAATTTAAACAGCAAAAGCGCTTCAAAAAAATACTCCTAAAGCCCTTTCAATCTTATATGTTGACTCGGCCTTTATTTACATTTGAATATTTTATATTTGATTGGTCACTATGGTACTTAAATATCGTCCCTGGCTTTACCCTTTGTTGGGCTAAGTGTATGTCAATGTCACGCGTACCTCAATATGTGGTTAAATTGCATTTTACGAAAACAATAAAAGTATTTTTGGATCTGTTTTATTACTCTGTACGTACTGCTCTGTATTTCTTGTTGGAATAACTTGCTTTGTCATGAAATCTATATGGGTTTGTAGTTTAATTAGTTTACTTTAAAATACATCAATTTAATATCGTGATCTATAGTTTAATTGCGGAGATCAAGAAAATAGGCTGCATTCTTACGTAATCTTTGCATCTGCCGCTAAATGATAGAGTCGAACGCTACCGTGTTCCTGTTAAAAAATATATTTTATTCGTAAATAATATTTTGTTTCAGTGTTGGTTGGTGATAATGTGATAATGACCTCATGTGTGGTATTACATTTGCATTATGACCTTTAGTTTTTGAATAGATGTTTATAATATTAACTTATCAGTTACCACCAGTAAGCTTATTTGCTACTTAATTATAAAGTTGTGTTATATTATAACGTTAATTATAATAATAATATAGCGTTTTACATTTCCCCGAAGCTATATTACGTATTTATAAGAATGTAGCTTACTTAATTAGTGACATGAAACACGAGGTTGTCTTTAACAGAGTATTTGATTTCCAAGTAACATAAGTGTATGTAAGTTTTCAAAGCAGTTTCTTTGTTGATTTGTCAAGTTGTACAATTGCGTTTGGAAAGCGACTTTTACTACGAGTGCGTGGGTGTTTTTATTTGGGACGCGAAGGACAGACTGTTTTTCGAAGGTACTTTTTATGATGTATTGCTTTGTACTTTATTTAATTTTGGGAGGTTTCTATGCATTTGTTGTGACACTAACCATTCTGAATGATGAACGACCTATTGTGCCTGCGCATATAAACTTCGTGGATATAAAATTGATGAACTATACGTAAAATATAATTATAACTTTTCAAATGAGTTGTTTATTTATTGATGGTAATATTTACATTTGAAAAGATAGATGAAAGAAATGTTCTGTTAATATACGAGCGTTAACTTTCGATATACCCTGCGTATTTTTTTTATTCTCATCTATCACTTTCTTTATACGTGTTGGAACGTAATTCACGGTCTTAAAAATGGGAGCAAATAATAATACTTTTCTTTTTTTTACTGGTGAGAAACTCCAGGTTTCGACTATCTATCGTATTCGAATTGATTTCAACGTTTTGCTGGTGATAGAGTTTCAGTGCCGCAGCTCAAGGTCGAAGGCACCACCGGATTACCTATTCTATCTGCCGCCAATTGGTAGTGCTCAGCACTCTCGTGTTCCGGTTAAATGGACTTGTATCGCCCGGCTATAACTATCCATATAGGTACCAGTTGAAAACCAGCGTCAGGTTTTTGTTCCTGACACCATGCTGAACTGGGTACTTTTTTGGCGCGGCCGTGTGACACAACCATCTACTTATTACTAAACTAGGTTATTATAATATATATATTTTTTAAATTTTCTAGCATTTTTTAAAAATCTTTGTTATTTTTTTGTCTCTGTTCATTATGTGTATTTGATATTTTCTTTTTTTTAAATGTTATGTTGTGTCCTGGGCCCTGCGCCGAATAAATGTTTTTCGTCTTCTTATTCTATCACAGAGACATAACATCTAAGGTCTCAGGGATAGCAACGCATCTGCATTATGACCCCTAGTTTTTGTGTAGATATCTATAGGTTGCAAATCGTTACATAACATTCATGTGAAAGGCATGCTTGTTTGTCACCTTCATAAATAAAAATACAGTTTACATTGATGGTAAGTATTACTTTAGCCTATCAACATTAACATGAAACCAAGAGTTGAGAGCCCTGTAATTTCCGGCAGAGAGATGCCTCTCTGCCAGAAATTACAGGGCTGTACATTGCTACCTGTCCAGAACACGATGGTGCTGAACACGACCATTTAGTGGCGAGTAGATTAATGTGGTAGTAATGCGGTGGTGCTTACGCCCGAGAGCTCCAGTGACGGAAGGTCCTTAACGCCACTCATATCGCTTTTCATAATGTTAAATTAAATGTTTCCCTTTGATTTCGTATACACGTCATAGCGGGCGGTGTTGGGGCTTTTGATCTGATCTTCCAATATGCGTAATTGTGGGTTTAGTGCTGTATGTTGTGGTTCAAGATATACGAGATAGCGAATAGTCATCAGCTTATCTGATCATCGGTCATAATGCTGACGTGATGATCACTATGATTACGTAGCGTTATTATTGTCTTAGTATGAACTGTAACCGAGGCAAAATAACTAAGGCCTCAAGGATGGCAACGAATTTGCATTTGGAAATTAGCTTTTTGTAGATGCATATGTATAGGTTACCACGTCAGCTCATAATGGAGTTCTATGGCGTAGGCACCACCGCATTACCTAATTAATTTGCCGCTAAATGGTTATGTTCAGCATTACCGTGTTTTTTTTAGACGGTAATGTATGATCCCGTAATAACTATCACAGAGACATAATAACTTAGGTTTCAGGGGTGGCAACACATCTGCATTTTGACCTTTGGTTTTAGTATAGATGTCTATAGACTGCAGTCATCACTTCACTTAAAATTAGTTCTCTGCCTATCAAATCTAAAGTTGTTCTCTCCAATGGTTTGAGCAGAGTATTGATTGATTAGTCAGTCCGATGCGTTGCGTTGCTATTCCTAAGAGTTTCTTTGCCACTATTAGTATCTAACCGGAACCCGATAGTGCAGAAGTACAATTTTGCCACAGATAGATAAAACAATGTGATGGTGCTCAAATCATTTAGCTCAAACATTGGCACTGTACTACCAGAAAGAAATTAGATATATTGCGCTGATCTCATCACTTGCACCATACCGTCATTACACCTGTTTTTACCAGAGGCGCGCGCAAGTGTTTTTAATGAATAGGTATTACATTAACTCGGGGGCTGGATTTTTACCATGTGTCGTTGATGTCTTATTACCGTGCTACAACGTTCAACCGATCACGCAAAATTAATATTCAGTGTTAAAATTTTAATTATGTATTTCTTTATTTGTGCACCAAAAGCAATTTATTAACTGTCTACTGGGACGTCATTTTGAAATGGTAATAGTGCTCTTGGACCAAATCTCAAGTGACCGCTTGAACAAAGGAACCATCTCAGAATCGTTAGCCTTTTATAAAGTTTTTCTGAATGTTTACATTTTTGTTGAGTAACTTCTACACAATAGTAGCCATGTCGGACCAATAAAAAGTGGTGATTGATTGAAAGCCAACTTTTTTAACGAAACGGGCGCGCATTATGAATATTAAATGGTCCATCGTTTTTTAATCGTGTTGGGCGTTAAGAATTTAGTATATAAATTACTAAACCATTAACGTAACACGTTATTAGTGACGTCAAAATGAAGTAAATTCCAAAGAAATGGTCGGAAAGGCTCTTTAGGCGTGCATCTGAGATATATGTTTATTCGATGGGTGTTTTACAAAACTATCGATTTCACAGAACTAGCTGACAAGACGTGTACAATAATTATTAGTTTATTAGTATTCACTATCATTAACTTGTGTTTTTATCACTTTGCGTTAATTAAATGCAATGTTTACGTCGTAGAATGGTACACACTGGTTTACACTTTTTGATTAAAAACCTATCCGATGTCAAATATATGTTTATTAAATATGCTATGACAGCTCGTGGTGTCAAGTTTTATATTCGTTTATTGTTTTTATGAAGACTTATGTAAAAAAATGGAGCGGTAGTTCACATTGATATATTCTCTTTGGACTTTTACGACGATGTTTGAAGCTAGGGAAATTAGATGTTTTAGGGTTCCGTAGTATTTTTTTAAATGTAAACGATGTAAGTTGCTGTAGATTTTAATAGTAGGTAAATGGTTTCTAGACCTGTGGATATTTATGAAAAATCTTGGATGTAACGGGGTTGATGGTCCCGCAGTCAACCGTAGGGCGAGTTTTAAAATTAAGCGCTAATATTTAGTTCAAGCTACAATAAATGCTTATTTGCTTTATCTAAGTGTAAAAGATATAGTATTCTGTCGTAAATTATTAGTACAGTTTATTTAAAAACGATATTTTTAATTCTATTTTATTACAGGGATTTTCTTACACGACCAGTCAACACGAGATTTTATTTTTCTACCAATAGAGTGCCTAGTTTTATTTGAATCACGAGTTCACCTCTCAAAAATTAAAACAAAATTGATAAGATGTTCACGCTTACGCCCAGCACACTCGAGTAGATCAAAAAACATTTTACGATTATTAAACCCTACGATTGACAACCGGGAAGGCATTCTTGTCGTTCCCATATTTTTATTGCGTGTAAGCCCGTCGGCGCTTTTTTATATCATGTCTTTTAAGTGACATAAATTCTAATACAAAGTCCATTTGTGTATCTCGGACGTCTTAAAAGGTATAGGGATAATCGTTTTTCTGCTTTTTACAAGGAACTCATTTCAATTATCGGGCGATTTGATGGGTATAAAACGTGGTATGTGCTGTGCCGGCGCCCAACCGCGGCCGGTAGGATGCCATCTGTTTTTCCATTTTTAATTTTTGAGGACGCTAATTTAATTATGGAATCTTATGCTTTTTTAATACCTCACGCAGCTGTATCCTGTCAGTGTTCATAATTTTCATATCTAACGGTTTTTGTGGTGTTCTTTTTTTCTTTTCACATTCTCATTGGTGTCCAATAATCTCTTATTTATAGAAGTAATCGAAGTGGATTTTAATGTAAATTATTATAATAATGCAACTAACTGGACTTTTATAAATCGGGAGTCACCGTTATCTTGACATGTCATCTGCTAAACCCTAAATGGGAATATTTAATCTGTGCGTAGGTGTATATCATTGATTTGAAGTGGGACCTTTAGATTAATATTGAGAAAGTGGAAAAGGACTTTGATATAATACGACACATTGTCCATAGATAAGAGATAGACGCCATATGAATCACAGGTTTTTAGAACTGATATATATATACATAAATAAAATCTTACATAATTTTACACACTTAGCCATAAAAAAAGGTAAAAATTGTCAAAAAAGATTTATATTTTCTTGATGTAGTTTTGTTTTTCTTATTAATACCTATACTTAGTTTTTAATTAATATATGCCGCTGACTCGAAAAGAAGAAGAATAAATATAATTATAAATTTCCTTATTTTTAAATTTCGTTTACTTCTTACATAAAAAACAACATGTTTTCGTTTAAAAGGCAATGAAAGTTATTCATACAATAACTGATACATAATGAGATATTCTTTTACAAGACACTATATACCAAAATTACATTGACAGGTGTCAAAGCAAACATGAAGCGACAATCTTGTCACGAAGATCTAGCGGCGATCAATCTTGGTGCTGTTTTGCATTTAAATTTTTATCGACACTGTCACCTCTGTGTATTCGTTCGTCTGTAGTGCTGACAAGGAAGAATAATTAGAAGCGGCGACTGATATTGATATCGGACTTGGAATAAACGTATTGTTTTTTTTTGACACTTATCCCGTGTAAATGGTAAGAATGTAGAATGGGCTGCTACGTTTTAGAGTTCTGTTGGGTGAGAGAGGAGAAAGCTTGATCTCAAAGAGTATTTTAGAGAATGACAATTCTATAGTAAAGAAAAATATGCATACTTAATCGAGCTCCTTCAGTTCTGGCTGAATAGTAAATTGCCTTTACCTATACTCGAGCAGATCATGGGTAATTTAAAACTTCAACTTCGCAAGATATTATATATGATATTAATTGAGTACCAATCTTAGGAACAGCCAAGTGGGCAGACAGTTTATTTTGAGACAGTTAATTATGTTTCAGGTGATACAAAATTATGTTTTAAATAAATAAATCGTCCAGTTCTTCTTAGTTTCAATGTACATAATTGAGGTAGAGACTATCTTTTGAGTAATAAGTACGTGTGCCAGACAGCACCGCTTAATTTATATTGTGTGTGGCTGACCTATTTTAACAGTATGCTTTTAAATTTTGTATTATAATTATTCCTGTTAATTACTATGCGTTTATGTAGATAAATAAATAGGCATTTTAAATTCATAAAGATAGATTTTTTAATAGGTAGGCGGTATAGGCGGTTTATATTTGTAGTTATTTGTATCATAAGTAATTATATTAACTAAATTCTCCTTACAAATTTATTTATATCTGCAACAAAAATACGTTGTTTTGATTGATTGTGTTGTTATTTTTGTTTCCATCGTAAAATCGGGTATACATAAGGTCTAGATATTATTAATGCCGACATTTAATTCAGATGAACGACAAGAAAATTATTTACAATCTGCCTTTTAATTACAGACTTTTTCAATCCTTGCTAACGAACCAGGTTGTAAACATATTGGAAAATAAAAAAAATAAAGTAAGTACTTCTTCATCTTGTGTTCGGGATCGACATGCATGCATGGAGAAAGTGATGAATGTAGAAGAGGCATGAGTGGTGTGCAAGAACCGGGATATTTGACGCTCTACGCTGCCCCGCAGGAACTACTCAGGCCTACAGGGGACTTGACCTGAAGATACATAAAAACACTTGTCTTCGTTTCACTTGGCCAACATTAAACGAGTATGATATCCCTAAATCCTCATTTACATAAAAATCTGTGCTCGTTACTTCTCTTATGATATTGTTTCAAAATTATCATGTAACTGATAGTCAACTCTGATATTTAGCAAAGATGTATCGAATTATGTGACGCTGCTTAAGAGTCCAAATTCCTCGAATGGAATAACAACGTTTTATTGAAAATTCTTCTGGGAGTCTAAAGACTCTCCTTTCTCCTGGGAGAGCGGGAAGAGCATTTAGTACAAGACCCTATTCTCTAAATCCACCTCGGTAGTCTTTTTTAGTACCTTGACCTTGGGAGTTGTCTGCAGTAGCAGTTCTTCTGACCTCCCTTATTTCTATTTTCTCTTCTTTTCTCCTGAAGCATATTTCGAGGAAGGAGATTCTTCTCTAGAGAAGTTCTTCTTCTTTTTTATTCCAAGGCCTTTTCAGTAGACTTTTAACGATACGAATAGCCACACACTAACATACAACTGTAATAACACTTAATATTAGGTTGCGTTCGAGCGTAAGCACAATCTCACTTTGGACCAGTACCATGATGTCTTTTTGCAGTTCGAGTTGTACTGATGTGACCGGCCGGACATTTCTTCGGTAGTACATACGTCGAGACACTGCAACAACATTTTAAAATTAAGTTGCGTACTAAAGTGAGATCGTGATAGAAAATGCGGTGTGGTGTTAATTAATGGCAATCGAGGTTAATTGGTGGGCTCAAACCCGGCGTCGAGTGATTTATTTCTGTTTAAAGAAAATTGTTCCGCATTTTCTTTTAGAGAGGCGAATTAAGCTTTGGGCAAATGTTTTTTAGGGTTCCATACTTCAATAATAAAAAATAAAACCTTTACAAAATCACTTGTGGGTTTGTCTGTCGGTTATAGCCAGTTTTCTTCGAAAGTACTAAATCGGTTGAATTGAAATTTGTTGCACGTATGTACTTAAATCAGCGATTCAAATAAACAAATATATAACAATGGGGGGCTACAATAACTTTGGTTCATTTCAAACATTGAACAGATTAAAAAATGCAGTGAGGTGTTAATTAATAGCAATTGAGGTCAATTCTTGAGTTCGAACAGGGCGTCGAGTGATTTGTTCCTGTTTAAAGAAAATTGATAAGCATTTTGATTTAAAAGGCGAATTAGTGGATGAATTGATGAATGGTAATTTTCTATGTTTTAATCCTCTGAAATATTACATTAATTTTTAAACTAACTTTCATCTCACGATTTCGCTGTTTCGACTTTATCATAAACCGTGCATTATAATTTGCAGTTAAAACAAACAATAGATTTACAAGTCGTTCCATTTCACTGTGGCTGTGTCGAATAAATTTTAATTAAAAGGTACATTCTCCACGGATGACTATGTCCGCTACCAGAATAATAATTGACAAGTTCTTGATGAATCGCTTTTGCCTCCTTGTTATATTATAACTAGAGCCCATCTATCTTTTGTTGGCATATAGAGAACCGTTGAAAGGTTTAATTTGATATAAAGTGCGTGAGTGATATATTGTGTGTTCACTTTCTTTTTCTGGCCCTTACGTTTGTTAACTTGATACTGTACTTGACCTGATACTCTAACGAATACATTATACTGTTGCGGTTTGGTACAGTCTACATAAACATTGCGAAAATTATGATTAGATTAAAAGATTCGGATTAATACGTTTGTCTTTTGGGATAAATCATTGAATGTGACAGAATATTTTTAAATAGACTGTACCTATTTGTGATACTGTTAGAAGTTAGAATGATGTCTTAATATAAAGATAAAAGTAGCTGTGATAGGAATATAATAATACGAAAAGGAAAGAAAAGGACAAACATTCAAAGAAATCCATAAAAAAAAATAACTTTAGCGCCAAATCGAATGAAATAATTTGTCACGTCCCCATCAAGTCCCTGAACATAGGCTATTTTTAGACCACTCGATTGCTAATTGGTTAAGGAAGTAAGTTTAATGTCTTTTTTGAATTGGGAAATTCCTCAGTGGCTGTCCTGAAGTTGTACAGTATGCCAATTGTATATATCTATAGGTTCACCGTCTATTAGAATGAGTAGGATAAAGTACTCTCCGAAGGGGTAAGCAGAGGTAAATGCAAGAATTCTTCATACATGATAACACCCACGACTGGCCAGGTATTATTACCATTCACTTCTTCGAGAATAACACTATTCAGTGCAATCGCATCAAATAGCATTTACCGGCTTCCGGAAACTATTACAAAAACAAAAACTTTAAATAGTTTTAAAATCAAAATTAGAAAATGGCTAATTCAGCAAACATTTTATAGTGTTGAGGTGCTTAATAAATAAATAATAAATAAAATACGCTTACACTCACAGCCCCACAGTAGGTATAAACCTGTGTCGTGGGTGCCGTTGTACACATACAACACATACACAAACACCCAGACCCGAAACAAATATCTGTAGGCCATACAAATATTTGTCCCGGTGCGGGCATCGAACCCGCGACCCTCCGAATCAAACGGTCATCTCACACCGCTGGACTATCCGAGTCGTCATTGATGGTTATTATTGATGGTTAACTAGATAATAATCTAGTGCAATGTACCTTAATTATCATTATTGTTGAAATTTATTTGTCTTTAATTAATTACTATGATTTAAGATAAACTGAAATAATTATATCTTATTTTATATATTTTTGTATAATTTTAAATTTTTCTTACGAAATATTCTTATTTGTGGACGTGTAAAATTGTATTTTACAAAAAAAAAAATTACTTTTGACTATTACCAGAAGAAATTAACCCCGGATATCAGCATAGCAGTAGGATTGCTACTAAGCTACAGATTCAAATTAGGTAATTTTTTGTACTAAGGTAACTGTATATTCTTGTCCATGACCCGCTCAAGAACTTCAAGTTACCACTATATCTAGATTTTTTATCTAGTTGTTAGACTTTATCGCATTCAGTGATCAGTTCAACTTTACGTACAAACTTGAAGTTCAGGCTGATCTTTATCTTACTGAATGCTTTACGAAGATTTTAATAATTAAAATAGAATATTTTTGATGGAATTTTAGTAGGCATTAAATCAACTCGTTAAATATCTAATAATATTTTCGCAAATACTCATGAGATCTATTCTTTTGACGATCCAGTTGTTTCAGCCTTGTGACGGCCGTTTGGTCTGAGGGTGGCGGTCTGTTTGTAATATTAAAATAACCGCTTTATACTAAATGCATATGTATACACGGTACATATAACAAAACATTTGTAAAAATTTCGACGGGACTTTGACTGGCAGATAGCTTATGTAATAAGGAGTAACTTAGGCTACTTTTATTCTAGCTTCGCCCACGACTTCGTCCGGGTAGATACTGAACAATCATAAATTCTCAAGCGGACAAAGTCGCGGGGACAGCTAGTGTATTTATAAAAACAACAAAGATAAGATGTGTTGTACCGGTAAAACAAAAAATACAACGGTACGAGTTTAACAGCAATACAAAGTTGTTTAAAATTCTTAATTACGAGGCGTAATCAACTAGATAATATTTTGCATCAAGTAATCATGTAGAACACGCTTGAAACCTATTTAAATAATTATCAGTATCAATCGCAAGCTTTAAAGTATGGCGACGGAGATGAGACGAGAAACAAAACAATTAATATCTTACTTAAAACTTGTTTCACTTGTAGCCAATTAGCAAAATGAATTAATCCCAATAAGAATTCAATTGATATCTGTAAAGGGCAAATCAATACTTGAAGCGAGGAATTTCTGGTTACATTGGTTGTCTCTATTATGCATCAATTTGTCAGATATTTAATTTATTGATATTAAAAACATTATTTAATATTTATTTTACTGATTATATAACTAATTACTTACAATTTATTTATATCTAAGTGCCGACGCCTCCTGATGGCGTGGTACGGCATGGCACGGGACGACACGCTTCGGTATACCGAATCATCTTGTGGCATCCCGCGGCATACCATAACTACGATATAAAAATAATGCAGCAAGTTTTTGAGAAAGTATAAACAATCGAATATTAAATGTACGTTTTAGCAATCGATGTAGGTTAAGATTATATTATAAGCAACATCAATGTTGTACTGAGAAAATAAGAATATCATAGCTACACCCCAGCAAGCTACCAAGCTTATGACCAATACAACGTAAATAAATTTCGTTCTTTAAAAATAAAATATATTTCACAAGCATGTGTTAATGCGAAATAATATAAAACAATTATTATGGGTGAAAGCGACTTCTTTACGATATTCAATAAACTGAAAAGTCTATTATATCGGTTGCCTAACTAGCATAGTTGGTAATAGATGGCGTTGCTGCTACCATAAAGCAATGCAATAGATGTGAAGGAAAGATTTGACAAATCGGGCAGGACTTCAGTAGCTCAATTGGAAGAGCGGCTGGACTAGATTCCCAGTAGGCCGCGAGTTCGAGTCTCGCCTGAAGTCAAATTTTTATTTCCATTTTTCTTTAAAAATAATAAATAAATATATTTCACAAGCATGTGTTAATGCGAAATAATATAAAACAATACAACGTACTTTAAAATTCTTAAATTAGGAGACGTTATCAAATACATAGTGCTTTGCATTTTTTGCATTGCATGTGTTTTAAAATGAGCAGAGACAAAAGCATTAACATCTTAGTTAAAACTTGTTTCACTTGTAGCCAATTAGCAAAATGAATTAATACCAATAAGGATCCAATCGATATCAATACTGTAAAGGGCAAATCATTACTTGAAGCGAATAATGTCTGATTTCTTTTGTTTTGAATATATATCTCTCTATTATTGATCAATTTGTCAGATTATCTAACATAATGATTTATTTTGTACTGGTATTTTTAAAAAATTAATACGACAGTCATACCTATGTAGGTAGGTTTTACTGGTGGTAGAGTACCAGTTATGGAGTTCGAGATCGTAGGCACCACCACATTACCTATATACCTTTATACCTAATCTATCTGAATTCTAATCACTACCATTTGGCGGCAGATAGATTTAGGTAATGTGTTCAGCACTATCGTGTTCCAGTTAGATGGTAATGTACAACTGTGACAGAGGCAAAAGATGTTAGTCCTCTGGAGCGGCAACGCATCTGCACTTTGACCTCTGGTTATTGTGTATATGTATATAGGCTGCAGTCGTCACTTCACATTCATCCGTTACTTAATTTCCATCCTGTAGGTACATGTCAAGGTATGAGTACTCTTCAAAAAAATTTGAACAAAACCTTTAATAATATTGGCAAATAAAATTTGTGAAAACAATACATACGTCGATTGCAATGATAATAAAATGTTCAATTTATTTCACTGAAGATTCTCGTATACTTAAGTAGTTGTCACAACATGAGAATAAAATTCTGGCATTGTGTAATCACAACAATTACAAGACAATGCTGAATTTACTCATATCCAGCAATTTATGTACTTGTAGCATAAAATTCCGATGTGATAATTGTGTGAAGTTAAGCACCGATAGCCGTGGTCTATTCTGTGTTCGGTTAGTAAGTATACATTTTCTCGAGCCTCTTCGCAGTTCAAAATATAGTAAGTAAGAACGTTCTCGTGATATGTAAGTGACCTATATTTTTGGGGTTCTGCACGGAAAGGGTAAAAACGGGACCGTTTTACTAAGAGGTTGCTGTTCGTTTGCCTGTCTGTGACCAGGCTATATCTCAACAAAAATATAATTAAATAAATATTGAAGGGGACCTTTCATACCATATAAATAACGGTAACAAGAATAAACTTCAAATATTCAGAGAAATTCAAGTAAAATATACACTTTAAGAATAAATAATTTAAGTACAAGCAGGACTCCCATACCTACAACAATGTTTTTGAGGACAGGTCTGTCCTCAAAAACAGAAACAAGAAACGGCCTCAAAAACAGAAACAAGAAACGGCACTTAACATGCCGACTACATAAGAGTAGGTCTACTCTTATGTAGTCGGCATGTTAAGTGCCGTTTCTTATAGATAATGGTACGGAATACTTCTTGCGCGAGTTGGGAATCACGCACGGCTTCGCCTTTTTCAAAATTATAAGCAAATCTGAATGTTGAAAGAGAATTGTAATATGTAGGTATTAACTTGTCAGCTCAAGAGAAAATATCACAATTCAATTGTACATAAGCCGTTGGCGGTGTCTCGTGTCTTGAGTCACATTTTTTCTAGTGCCAATATAATAAATATTCTTAAGACTTGATTGTGCAATGAGTCACAGTAAACTTTTTATATTGCGGAGGTTTTGATCATTAAAATCGTAATGACAGATATAAAATATTACAACAGGAATTGATCTTCAAGATCGATACACGATGTTATCTGTTATTATCAGATTTCATCGTGAAGTGACAAGGTATTTAAAAGTTAACGCGATAATAAATAACTGTAGTAAAATGATTAAAATAAAAATATGTTTTTTTATTGGCGGTGGAGATGGAATAGTATGGACGAGGATGCGTAGGCGCATCAAATAATTTCCTCGCTAAAACAATCAACTCATAGTTCTTAAACGGCATTCACACTACCCTAAAATCAGGGAAGATATCGGGGCAGTTGTGGTGGGGACGATCGACCTTAAATCGAGAGCTCGCTGGAAGCGATACAATTCTGGTTTACGAATTGCCTACACACGAGGTTATTTAGGGTACGATCAACTACAATCTATAGCCCCACCACACCCTCGATATTGCCTCTGATTTTAGGATAGTCTGTAGTCGTTCTTAACTTGAAAAATGATTAACACAGTCCACAGTGGACGAACGACGTGATTGTAGATTTTTTTTATGTAAAAAAAGTGGCATACAAGCATGCAGTTCACATTGATGTTAAGTGATGACTGCAGCTTATAGACACCCACACAATGACCAGAGGTCAAATGCAGATGCGTTGCCACTCCTGAGGCCTAAGGTGTTATGCCTCTGTGCTGGAACGTACATTTCCACCTGACCGGAACACGATAGTGCTAAACACTACCATTTAGCCGCAAGTATATTAGGTAATGCGGTGGTGCCTACGCCCGCAAGCTCCGTCAGTGGAGCTCTACCACCAGTGAAATATAACATAATATTCACGATTGCATATCATTAGTGAATACTATGTCCCATAGACCTCTGCAAGAAATAGACATCAATGTATAAATAATGTGAATCCATGCTGATATCATGAATGTCAAAGTAATTCCGTCTGTATATGTTTTCACGATTGATGTTGACCCGATTGTGAAGAAATTGATCATGGAGGTAATTAAAACCTTAATTAAGGCTCATAAAATTAGGCACATGACTTTTTTGTAAAAAAAAAATACCACGCTGATGAAGTCGCGGGAAACAGCAAGTACAACATAATTGCTGAATATAAACTGCGCCAGCGCATATTATATGGTGTTCAATTAGGGCGGGCCAACGAGGTAACACGAATCAAACTGATGCTTAAGTCTCGGTGGCAATTTGATATCACGCCCACCTGTCAAGTTGCTTTCTGATTTAACACCACGTTTTGTAACACTAACAGACCTAGATACTATACATTTATAAATATTTTCGCTTATCTATATTAGAATCTCAATAATTAAGATTAATGATGTTGCAACGTGAAATGCAGACACCTTTTAAACGATTAACAGAGGTAGGTTCCTATGTGAAGATGAAATAAATAATCAAATGTGTTATTAATATGATATTAATTTCCTTAATTATAATAATATTTGAGCTATAAAAGCTCATCTGTAATTAATTTTAATATAACTATTCACGTGTCAATAAATTACAATGTTACCAATGATATCGCTAAATTAAGACGATTTTAGGATTCTGAACATTTTTAATAAATGTGTTCAACAATTATTTGTAATAATCTGCTGTAGTACTAGTCTAAGGAATGAGCTATTATTGTAAGACTTGTGGGACTTAAACCCGTTAATATACCCAATATACAAATTACAGTGGTAAGTCGAAATCAGGCTGACATTGGAATCCATTTATTGGTAATATGCCTATTGAATGTCGATAGACAAAAAAAAACTAATTATTTATAGGCATAAATCACAGAGATGTTTTTTTTAACTTTATAGATACGATTGCTTTTTAAATGGATCAGGTTATCCTGATCCATTTAAAAAGCAATCGTATTCGAAAATTATCTAAATATGTGTATCGAAATATCGATTTTCCAATTTCTGATAGCGATCATCTCAAACATCATCTTTCTATCGACATTATTTAAAGTCGTGGTACTATTAAAAGCATATTACTATCGCACTGGGTGGTTGAAGTTCCAACAAATGATTGCCTTAACGAAGAAACATGAAGCGCGATTATGGTAGCATTAATAAAATAATTTGTATGAAATTACAATCGGCAGTGAACGCCATTAATTGTCTGTGAGTGCCCGTGGCTACAAAACATACTGCTAAGTTGTTGATTATATAGCTGTTGTTTTTTGTCTTTGCTGATTGTGATTTTGATACGATTAACAATGGAGAAATCATGCGCGTTAATTATGTTTTTAGAAATATTCATTTCGCTGTTTCAGTTAGCAAATCAATGCTGACATCTTCAAATCGTTATTACCCGGTTTAGATTTTAGATATACGTAGTCTTGAAAAGGATTGCCAAAGTCTGTAGATACCTGAAAAGAGGTTACAAGATTCAATATCTAATCTTGAGTCTAGATATGCTAAATCGAACCGGATCAACGTAGATTCTAATGTAGCTTTAGATAAATTAAGTAACCGTTGACCACTCTTGATATGTAAGATTGAAATTTTCCCATCAGAAGACATCTACATAAATCCCATTTGATTATTTATTTGTTTATACAAATCTGTTCATTCAATTAAAAAAAAACAGCTAAAATATTTGAACGACTCGATATGAATATTAAATTGGCTATATGTACGTCAATCAGACAAGTTTTTATGTCCGTACATCACACCAATACAAACATTGTCGAACGTTCATCTCAAGCATCAAAGCAACTAATGATTTATCAATAAGATTTGTTGTTACAAAGCATCAATTCAAAGTCAATACATTGAAGAATGGACGTGAAACGAATAATGCGGAAGTGAGCAATCAATATCAAAATCAATCTGTAGTAATGATCGCGCGTCAAACAAATGATTATGAAACATATTCGAATACGAACCGCTTGTCGATGTACCGCCAAACGTCACGTTTTGACAGACACACTCATTAGCATTGTTTATTTTATTTCAAAGATGCATTGGATGTCTAAAATATGATTGGAGTTCTTTGATACAAAGTTCGGGCTGTAAGCTGTGTGAATTATTTCATAAACATTTTTGTTAAGCCATGCAATTGGCACTTTTTCTTCCTTCCATTTATGATTTATATTCATACCAATATGATAGTGTTTTTTGTTTATAATTGTTTCGAGTCACAATTAAATTTTACTTACTGACATGACTGTTTAATAAATCAAATTAAAACGAATTTCGTGATAGTAAATTTAACATGTTAGTCATTTCGCACGAGTTAATATAATATTCATATATTATTGATATCTTTAACGCAGATTCTGTCAAAAACTTTGTCAATTTGCTTTTTTAATTAGCTTGGTTTTGGAACATACTTCACCATTTCAAAACTCGTCCATGGCACAAATAATGACGACAATGGCGACTTGTCTGTCAGAGCAAAGCTCGGATGCGCTCGCTTAATATGCCCCTGTTAATGGACGAAGAAAATTAGCGCTGCTTTTGCGAGCAGCCACTTTCAAGTCTTCATTTTAGAGCCTTAAACATAACCGCCCTTCCAATTTGTGCAGTCTCATTGATGATGATTTATAACTTAATTTTAGGTCACATTCTTCACCAATAATTTCTTTACCGTGAAATTGGGTCTTGGAATAATTTTCTTGGTATCCGCAGTCAATATTCGCTGTACTTATTCGATTTTTTTTAACTATGCCTCTTAGAAGTGATATGAATACTCTTTAAAGACTTTAGTAGTATTTAGGTACTAGTAGTTTTGTGGCGTGTTCGACGTTACAATTGCATGTCGTAAATCCACAGTTTGCGGAGACGGTCGCTTGGCGCCGATCAGTTGTAAAATTAAATCTTCATTCACCTCCACTTTTATAGTTTACTTTACGATTTCTCACTACGCTTAGATATATTTGCATGGTGTTATTAAGAACGTTCTCAATTACTGAACCTATTATTAACGCCATGGTTAATAAAATCTGAGCTCTTCATCTGCTTCGGCAATCACTGTTTCAGTCAAGTTAAGATCGATCATGATATATTAATTTACCCTGACATTTATGATCGTAGTTACCATAATTCAGAGAGTTAGTTCGATATATGATCATACGGTCCACAAAAGTCACGTCCTTATCAGGATGCAATCTTAATTGATCCAGACGATGAATTCATAAAATAATTTTAATTGTCATAGTTTGCATAAAACGCATTGGAAATAAATTGTTTACGACGCAAGTGTACACGGAGTTATGTGGGTGGTGGGGAGCAATGCGTCCACACAATGTCACTTGGCAACTTGTTAAACAATATTTATTCAATAGCACACCGTCTTGAAAAGATGAACACTCGAAAACTCTTGTGCAGGAAATGTTAATGACATTCAGTTCTTGGGTACACAGCCGCACCGAGTACTGGCGAGTATGTTAATGTTTCTTGCGCCTTCCATCAGTTCAAATTATTGGTTACGGTGATCAATTAACGGTATAAAAAGTTTGACAAATTATGGCAGACAGAACGGCGGTGCGGTAGAAAGATGCGATGGCGCAGGCGGGGACAAAAAAACCTGATACAGTTAAAGTGTGATTGATGGTGCCGGCTCGCTTCGCACTTGCCAAGGGCGGGGACAGTAATTGAATTATATTGCAAAAGTACTGCGCCATCATTTCTGCTTTATCATTACGCATATAAATAAATGATTCGTTTAATGCATTGGTAGCTGTTGATCGGCATGTTCAATCATTAATTTGCCCGTCGTCAGCGGGTTTACACGATATGCAAAACAATTGCGATACGGTGAAGAGCAAGTTAATTACTACCGATAAATTAATTAGTCGCATATGCTTGTGTAAAAATGTATGCTTAGTTAAATTTAGCTTAAAGTTTAATTTATTGTAACATTTCACATCCTTCTCTAACTTTAACAAATATCGTGGTGTAACCCAGGCTTAGTAAATGGAACGAATATGGTTGGCTTGGCATGGAGTCTGTAACTGGAATTTGTAATTTTCTAATGGAAATCGCCAATATCACTTATTTATTTTAAGCATGGCAGTAGTAACCTATTACAACCTCACAAACGAAGCTGTTATTATAAGGAAAAATATATCTACCAGATGACAACTATTTTGGCTGTGTTGCTTGAAGTTTAAAATATGTATCTTGCTTCTCATCTGCATTGAAACCTCTTATTTTTATGTTTCTTTCTATACTCTGCAGAATTTACTTATCGTTGTTGTGAACTATATATTTGTTCAACACTTTCATGATCGTATGTAACTTCACACCTGGATTCGCTAAAGATTTAGGCAGACCTAAATGCACGTATTCAAGTATTCAAGCAAACACCCATGATTTTCCAGTCCCATAAATTAAATCGCTTAGCACATTAAAAAACTCCGAGGCACTGGAAAATATCTGAAAAATGGATCATTCCAAATGCATTTATCCTCTGATCCCGGAAACGAACCAGGATCTCTAGCGTAGCACTATTAGCCTAGGTACCACTAGACTAATGAAGCGGTTTGAATGTGATGCCGATATAATATATATGAAATCTTTCTATTTAAGACTGTTACCAGTGTATAGACGCTGAGCTTCGAATTCGACACATAAATACTTCAATTTTATAATTTGTGACCATGCACGCATGATTTGTAGGTCGTGTAAAGTGTGCATAAGTAGCGAGCGGCGAGATTAAAAATGCTGAGATTGTAATGAATGGCTGACTAAACTCATACGATGTAACGGTTTATGCGTATAACAGTAGTTATTATAGTCATAAATTTGGTTACGAATTTATGCCATCAGGGTTCGCAGAGAAATGTGTCTGCTAAGTTTCTGACACACTGGAGTCTGGAGGGCTTCCATTGGAATCGCTGAAGAATAAGTATTATATAAGTGCCCTGCCCATTAGTGGTAGTTCATTTATCGGCAGGTTGACTATGCAGTAAAGCTTACGTTCCTGAGAGAAAAATTGGCTCCACCACTTCAATCACTAGAAATGTTTTATGCATTGCTTAGTTAGTACATAAAAAGATAAAGAACTGAATTCAATTGCTTTACACCACCACCACCGCATTACCTAATCTAGACCCGAAAGAAGAAAAATTAATATACAAAAATCAGATATAGGTACTTAATAGGTAAGTCTTTAAACAGTCGATTTTTCGGAAGTCTGAAGCGCGCATGGCCCCGCGGCTGCTGTAGATCGGAAGCGATCTTCTCGGTTAAGCGATACGGGCGCGGTCGGGTGTGTGTGACCGTTAGTGCCGTTAGTGGCAATTTAAAAATGCGCATTTCCATGCTTCGGAGGGCACGTTAAGTCGTCTGTCCCAGTTGCTATCGATAGATAGTAGTCATTAAACCTTGTCGGAGGCCTTATGGGTCGTTTGAAAAATATCCGACAGTGGGTTGGCCACTATCCGCATTGGAGCAGTGTGGTGGAGTAAGCTCCAGGCCTCCTCCCAAGAAGGGGAGAACTCGTGCCCAGCAGTGAGACGTATCAAGGGTTGCCATTATTATTATAGGCAGTCATCCACAAAGATCCACCTTCGTTACATAAGAAAAAAATATAGCTTCACTAATTATACCCCAAAAGGTACCCGTTTTGCTTTAATAACAGTCATAATTGGACACCTCTGGGGAGGTTATCAGCAAAATGGACACGCGGTGAATCTAAATTCGGATCACGTACGGAACTACAATTTGATATCGGCGTTAAATCGACAATAGTGTCATAGGCATACTAAGTTGGACACACAGGTGTATGCGCGATTGGAATACACAATTGTTTATTTGGGAACTACTTTACGATATTCAGATATCGGTGTATTTTAAAGACAAAAAAACCGGTCAAGTGCGTGTCGGGCCACGCGCAGTGTAGTGTTCCGTAGTTACAGAGTAAGATGTGTAATGAAAAAAATAAATAAATATTTCCTATGGACTTGTTCGAAATTTTCGAGTAAAATACATTTGGTCGACTATTACTCGCAAACTTGCATGGCCAACTTAAGTGTGATAGTTTTCAATGCATTTACAAATAATAATTTACCATTATACAGGTATGTCAACATTGCTACGTCCACGGAAGCCTGATCAAACACATAAAGCACAGTATGTAGATAAGCATCGCGTAAAATGAAGGAATGTGATAAAATCACAATAAATAAGCGGAACGATTCCGTATATTCGGTATATTGATTGTAAATTTGTCAATTTGCATCTGATTTGGTAATTTAATTATCCTTTATTATTGTGCCACACACGAATTGGAAACGAAATAAAAATGTGTCATAAAGGTCGAATTCCAACGACTAGGTGACCAAAAATATTTGGATAGTGTGAACTTTAAACCTTTTTAGGGTTCCGTACTTCAAAAGAAAAAATTAAACCCGTAACAAATCACTTTTGCGTCCGTCTGTCTGTCAGAATCATTTGCTGCGAAAGTTGTGGGCCGACTAGACCGATGATAGATAGACCGAGACTAGTAGGCCGACAGGAAAATCAATAAGAAGTCAATGATAACCGCATAACCTAATCTTCTTGTCGCTAAATGGTAGTGTTCAGCACTATCTTGTCAGATGGATTACTATCTATTTCATTAGTACGGCTCTGTCTTTTTCGGCACAGAGGCATAATTAGGCCACAGGAGTTGCAAGTCATCTAAAATGAAATCTCTGGTTTCTGTATGGTTGTTGTTTGCTACTTCATGACATAAAAAGTGAATCAGATTTCTTAGCGACAAAAATTAAAATGCATCATAATCCGATAGAACTTCTCACGAATTTCTTCCAAATTTAGATGTTATTCAAAATGAAAACAATAAAACGTGTAATGAAAATTCCATAAAACCAGCTTATGTCGCCTGGTAGTCTTGCCATTAGCATAAATACTTAATAAATTATTATTTCGACAAATAGTTATTGGGTAACGTTGTTTTAGATTAAAATCTATGGAATTTGCAGTAATGTGTCATAGATAATTAATTATTTACGTTTTTTTTCTCCATTATCTGTCGTATGCTTTGTGCCCAGTTCCGGATTAAATAATTTATGGTCTTGTAATATTTACCTTCTATTTAATGGCATTATTTTATGGTAACATTTTAATCATGTTTAAGGCAATGTTAAAAGATAATTTTAGTCATAAAATGATATAACTATAATACAATAACTCTTTATTTTCAGAACTCTAAATTGCATTAAACGTTAAACACTATAGTTCAGTATCTCAATATTTCTTTGACATCTATCGACTACCTTTTGAATAAAAATACTACTTTAATCATTATTTCTAGTGTCTTCACAATTAAACTGTAAGTAATTTCCAAATTTCTGTCAGCAAAAAGTTACAATCACGTACAATAGCACAGAATGTAAGTGTTAAAGTTAAAGTTAGCTGAACAACACCAATCCTGCGTTTGATGCAAAAACCATAGTCGGTATCAGTCAATATTTTATTCTGGCCTACATTTTTAATTATTAAACTTTTCAAACTTTGTTGCGGGGTTTCCCAATGCTGGCTTATAATTATATACCCTGCGCACTCATTTCACAGATAAAAAAATCGAATTAAAAATTCCTTTGTAAGCATTTATGTCGAACTTGGGCATATTAGAGGTGCACGTGCACACAGACACCTACCACCACTAAACATCATAATAGTAAAAAATCGGCAATTTTTTTTTTTTAAAACTAGCTGATCCGGAAGACTTTGTAGAGATTTTTGTTTTGAATATTTTCCTCGCAATTTTTTCATTTATTCTTACCTCTTACTTACCTGGACTTCCAAAAATAAATCAAAACCAAAATTAGCCAATTTGCTCCAGCCGTTCTCGATTTTTAGCGAGACTAACGAAGCAATTGATTTATTATATAGATTTGACTAGCACCAATAGAAACTACATAAATCCGGTAATACTTAAGGGCCGGGCTACAAATATTTATTTAAAAAATAAACTAGTTCATTGACACATATACCTACCTAGTAAACATCGATGAAAGTATTCGGACGCCCTTTAAAGGGAAAATTAACCTCCTTTGTCACTATCTAAACCAAATTTGCATTTGTTATGCATTTCGATAGTTTGGACGAATGCGACTGTCGACTAAGTTGCCTTTAAATGCTAATGGTAGGTGATATCCATAGAGCAACACGGGCCACCTATCGCGGCGGAGCCAAAGCGTTTATTACCGATGCAAAACAGTCTGTCATATTTTGCGGGGGGAAATACGTGTGACATACACACACTACGAAAATCGTCTATTACTACGAAACTCACACCTTGACTTTAACAAAATACATAAACAATTACACGCACACATTTAACATCTAGGCGACAGGCACAGGCACACTTGTGCTTGTAGAGGCGAAACCCTGCATATGGTCTCTCCGGTCCGCCGCGGCTGGTGGCCCGTGTTGCTCTTTGGTGATATCTTACCGAGATTATGTTTATGTTATAAAATAATATGACCATGTTACGAGATACAAGATGCACAGTGGGAAGTGATTACAACGCAGTGAATGCTGTAATTCTTTCATAATTATATTTTTAACTTTCACTCTCGAGTTGGTGCTTGATTTCAACGATGATGGTACTTCACATGTTAATTTTTCAAATAAACATTTTTGTTTCATATTTAAATGCGGTCAATGATGTTTTAAAAATTATATTCCACAAGACAAGTATTGCCAGGGTTCTTTCAAACAAAAATAATATTATGATGACATAAATTTTTTTTTTTGGATAGATTTGGGTTTTGCACTCTGAATTGAATTTGATTCGATATATCAACATGCCCAGAATAAAGACACTGTTACCGATATTATTTGGACTACACGGGAGGAAACTTGAAAGTAAACAGTATTTTTTTCAATGTCTGCAAAGTTGTTTGATCACCTATAATAGGTATCATCGGAAAAGAGATTAACGTTGAGATTTTGTGCAATATGCTTGATAACTACCGAAAAAGTTTTGATAAATTTTCGTATGAGGTTTCCATAAGTATCAAAAATATTCTTTAAAAATAATAATAAAAATCGTATTACCTAAGTAAGAGATGAGGATAAAATTTTCCGATGTGCAATAGACTCGTCATTTTGTTGATACGTCACTATAATTTTCTACTTACAAGATATTTTACAATTTCTAAGTTTCTAAGAAATGTTAAATTAACATAAAGAGGTATTTACACTGCCGGGACCAGTCCGCACCGCGATGCAGACGAATCTATTGGTCAAGGTTCCGTATGAATATTCAAACGGCTTCTATAAACTTCTAATTTACACTGCACAACACTTTACTCCGTTACGTGTGAAGTACGGTTTTTGAGGGCTAAACGGTATTTTATAGCGTCAACATGAACTGGTATTTTAGTGCATTATACGTTAATTTTGATGGTGAGCCTTATCGTAGGTAACTCACAGACTAAGAAAGCGCCAGGTTTTGATGTGGTAAATATACCTGTACTGTATAATGCACTAAAATACCAGTTCATTAATTGATCAGTGTTCTGTTCTTTTCCATCTGATACTACTGTGAATCCAACTGATAAAGAAAACAAATATTGGCAGAGCGCTTAATAATAAAGGGATAGGTATATGTTTGCCACAAGCCATATATCATCAAACCGGAGAACAGTAGCAGCACAGGTAGTTTAGATAAAGGCAAATGTTAATTAATACAGTAGCTGAATCCAGTTTAAGGCGCCTTAAAAGCGGCGCCAATCAACTGGCTGACAACGTTTAAATTTTATTCAATTAGTTGACGCGTTTAGTAGGGTAACCATCCCTTTAAGCGTAATAATGATACGTTATGTAGCAATTTCAATTTATTGTGTCTAATTTTGGAATCGGGAGGTCATGACTCCAACTTTTCCTCTAGTACCGCGCCTTTTGTGAGTGGCCCTGATTTGGCGCTGAACCACTGGTTGCTAGTTAACACGGCAACAGATATTTAAATTTAGCCAATGTGTTGCTGGTATTGAGTAACACTGTTTTGTTTCAATGATTGCGCGATGTAAATGCAATAAAAAACACAGATTTTATATCCAGCCATAAGAAGTTAGATCGGAATATAACTAATACCACTGAAATATTGACTCATATCCTCGTCAATTCTGTCACCAAAACATAGCCTTTTTTATATGGGACTTTACACAAACTCTTTTAAATAAAATGCGTCATCTTCGAAATCGATCAATGACTTAAAGAATTATCAGAAAACATGCGTAATTAAGTGCTATTTACAAACTAAACATCGCTTTTGGTTTCGATGTAATAACGGAGAAATAAAAAAAAACCTCCTTCAGGTTGTTTAAGTTGGTTGATTTAAAAATGTGTGATTAATACAGTACTTCTTTCGCTTCAACCGTTATGATGGTGTAAATATCTTTTGAACGTCAACACTGGTTAGTTTGGTATGTTAATGTATTGGCGAAATCTCATTTTTGTATTCATCAAACCAGGCTCGTGCCCAGTGGCTACGATAAAGTTATGACACATTTATCTTTACGATACAATAAATATATATTATTTATGTATCTAATCTGTATCGAGACACTCTTGACGATTCTAGCGAATGTTGCGATGGCGACTTGATTAAAGATTATATTACTCGAATTAAAACATCGTGGAATTTCATATTAATATTCATGTTTTGCCACTTCATCAAATTACCCAATAACACGATAATTATACACATTTGGATAGGATTTGCATATGCAAATTTAAAAAAAAAGAATTGGAATGGTCATCTTAAAAGATTTTTTAAATTCTTTAACTTTATAATTATGTGTATTCTGCAAATGGAAAATATTGACTCTTCGAATTCTTGCTCATTCTAAAATTTGTGTGATTCCACAAATTTTTTCACCATTCCAAGCTTTTTCTCGTGACTTCGATTATTCTAGTATTTGATTCCAGAACAAAAGCTGAGAATTATGGATAGATTCTTATTACAGATGCTGTTATGTTGAAACGATTGCTAGAGCAGCGTGAGGTCTTGCTTTCATGGTACCACAATCTATTACACATCTATTATATTATCAATTTGGGACAGTTTAGTTAGCTATGAGTATTATTATCATTGCCAGAAGTTGACGAAGGATAATTTATATTTGCTGTTATTGCTTGACTACGTTGTGTGCTGTAGGGATATGAATGAATCAAAATAAAGTGATTGTCGAACACAATTCCAATTTACTTTAAATCTCAGCCAGTTCAGAAATAATAAACAGGCTTTAAAGAGCATTTCTCTATAAAAAAAAAAATCTATGTTTATACTTTTGAATATTATTTTCTTCAACATATCGTTAATTATTTGTCTAAGTTGGGATTATGCTTTATGGATAATTCATTATGTGTATTTACAATGTGTCCTTTATTTATCTACTCTTCAAATCTTACCTCTATAAATAAAAATGAATCACCCAAATGTTTGTAAACGCATAATTTCCAATCGACTGCACAAAATCGGATAAATATGTCTTTTATGTGTTCGTTATTGTCAGGTTTACAGGAGAAGGAATATTCCGTTTGATTCACAAGATTCAGTTCCATATTATAATTCTTATTAAAAATACCATATATTTAAAATATACTTTATGGTTTATCTATTTCACGGATTTCGTAGGGTAGGGTTAGGCAATTGCAATGAATTTTGACTATATGTACCTAAATTCAAGGTCAAGGTTACTTAGGTTATTTTTCTTTCTCTAAGTGTAAATATAATTACACTATCAATTACTCTCTTGTTGTCATACGTCTAACTGTGTGTACATTTTATCATTTCTCTGAAGATTATAATGAATCTTGATAAGCTGAATCAGACTTTGCGTGGTCACTTTGCAAACATGCGAATTCTTTTGGGCTTGCTTGTCTGACTTCGGAGAAGATCTGGCGCCTTTTTACGTCATTGGTATTAATCTATCACTCTATGTCATTTTGTAATCTGCGTGATTTCATGTTTCTTAGTATTACTAATCTTTCCTTTTACTTTGTGTACAAAACATATACCGTATGTAATTTTGTCTCGATGTTCTAATTAAATCTTTAAATTTCAACTAATTCTTAAAATACTAAATATTTTTTTTATTTTTAGTGGTGCAAGTAGGTAACTTGTAGATCTTTTGGTGTACATGCTATTTCGTTATTGTTTAGTATCCTTCATGGTAAGGAGTTAATTTCCTTTTCTTTTCTGTGCAGTAGGGGCGAATCTCTTTTGTTATTTTGAATATGAGATTTACAAGCCAAGCGTGGCATTTTCTCCCCTAATGACGCGCTTTGCTGTTGTAAGCGTCTTTGGGGAAGGCTTAGTCTAGCAAGATAATGGGAATGGTAACGAAGTGATGGACATTGTGCTTTTTAATTAATTTGTCACTTTTTCAGAATCACAGTCTTTTAAAGTGTTGGTGACTGCATAAGTTAAAAAGTATTTTGCTCAGGAACTACGCGTATGACTAAAATAGAGTAATGTTTAACATTAATCTGAGCTTATTTTGAAATTAAAATTTCAAACCTGATATCCGAATGCGGCACATAACTCTAGGCAACAATTACGTTGATGAAATCGTGTTGGTCGCTCGCGTGATACTAAAACTGGGTGAGTTCGAATGGGGTTGGGGTCACTGAATTAATCCAATTGATCTGTGAAGCCTCTCAAACGTTATATGTTTTCCATATTCGATTGCTGATCAACTTAGGGGGCTTATGTTTGTTATTGATGTTTCGCTAGCATAATGTATTTTTGTAATCTAATACAGATTACGATAATGGTGGGTAGCTGAACGCCAATTTTAGAATGTTGAACGATTTTCATGCAGATGACGAAAGATGACGTATCGGAGTGTGAATATCATCATAATTCATTAAGTGAAAGAAGTCCACTGCTGGACAAAAGTCTCTCCCAAAGATAGCCACAACGAACGGTCCTTGGTTGCGGAGGATTCGAGGAGGAGAGCAAACCAAATAACTTTTTATTATTCGATTTGAAACCGTTTATTCTTGACGTAATTAGTTATTCAATAGGTACGATGCGTATGTTCGTGTTAGTCGTATAGAAGTGAAGTGAACGAGCCAAAGACGTGAAGGAAGCCGCAAGCCGTGTGACGATGCCACCGATGCGAAGTTGGTTCTCGCGCGTAGACACGCCGCAATCTCCACCAGGCCGTCGGTCCACCTTCTATTATTCCTACGCTACGTCTTCCGATACAACTGTGATCATTTATAAGTGTTTCCTAGTTATAATATTGTTCGTTGTCATTTTAACTTTCGTAATAACTTTTTTTTATGTAATAACAGTGGCAAACAAGCATGCAGATCACATTGATGATAAGTGATGACCGCAGCCTATAGACACCCACACAATGACCAGAGGTCAAAATGCAGATGCGTTGCCACTCCTGAGCCCTAAGGTGTTATGCCTCTGTGCCAGAAATTACAGGGCCGTACATTACCACCTGACCGGAACACGACAGTGCTGAACGCTACCATTTAGCGGCAAGTATTTAAGGTAATGCGGTGGTGCCTCCGCCCGGGAGCTCCGTCACTGGAGCTCTACCACCCAGTAAGCAATCAAACTATCAATAACTATCAAAGAGAAAAGTATCGGTCCCTAGGCTGCAGTATTCACTCCCTATCAATGTGAACTGCATAGTTTTTGCCAGTACGATATGAAAAAAAAAATGAACACATGATTTTGAGCGAATCATTTAAAGTTTTATGAATAAAATCCATTTCCACACTTCTTATCGCCGAAAGCACTATGAGTTTTGTCTAAAATATACACTTTGTTGTTATCATTTTATAATAAAGACTTGCGTACAAATAAAGTTCCAAGTATTCAGTCGTTGATAAAATGCACTTTATGTGTAACGAAAGTGGCAAACAAGCATACATTGATGATAAATCTACATCTACACAAAATTATAGAATAAAACATATGAATAAACATATGAATTGCCACTCTTAGGGTGAGACACAGACCGCACTACGACTTTACTTTGAGCAATGTATGCTTATGGTGAGATTCACAGACCGTACTACGACTTTACTTTCGAGCAAAGTACGCTTCGAACTGTCAAAACCCATACATTTCTGACAGTTCTAAGTATTCTTTGCTCAAAGTAAAGTCGTAGTGCGGTCTGTGAATCTCACCATTAGAACTGCCAAAATTCATAATGTACTGACAGTTCTAAGCATGCTTTGCTCAAAGTAAAGTCGTAGTGCGGTCTGGGAATCTCACACTAAGTGCAGCTGTTATTTTTTATGTAATGAAGTGGCAAACAAGCAAACAGTCAACATTGATGGTAAGTAAATACTGTAGCCTATAAACATCTACATGAAACTAGAGATTTCAATGTAGTTGCGTTGTCACTCCTGAGGTATTATACCTCTGTGCCCGTAATTACAGGGCCGTACACCTGACTACTGATCGGAATTCAATAGTGCTGCCGTTAAGCAGCAAGTAAATAAGTAACTGGAGCTTGATCACTTTATGTTCTGTCTCTTTATCTTAGGATTGACAAAACATACTTATCTCATTAAGAATTTATTGTCATCTGCATTGGGATCTCTGGTTTATATGTAGATGTCTTTAGGCTGCAGTATTCATTTACCGTAGGTGGTAGGTAGTTGTAGGCGTCGGGACGTGACGACCCCACCGCCCACAAGCGGAAGAATTTTCTTGTACTGGAAGAGAAGATATATTTTTTTAATGTAACTGATGTATTGCCCAGAACATGGCGTTTCTTCGTTTGGCGTTCGTTTACCTTTACTACTTTTACTAGTTAAAAATCAAAGTCGTGCGTTCCAATACAAAGTCTCTACTAGTTGCTATCATTCAATGTTCACAAGATTATAGTTCCTAATAATATTTATCGCTTCTTCCTTCACTTTGCATATCGACAAGCCTCCATTTTATCACGACTATCCCAGGCTTGTAATTATAGGCAACTACTTTAGCCGACACCCGCACGCGGCTAGCAAACACATGTGAATTCGCTATTACAAGTAATAAATACGCGCGGCTCTTGTTACATGCTGGTATCCTGGTAATTCAGATAAACATTATAGGCTTCATCACACCAAGCTAAACGAGTAGGCAAAGTGTTATTTATTATTACATTTCTGTATGTTTAATATACGCGAGATAAATCCGTAAAAAGAGTTTTATTTCAATGAGTGTTGCTCGCGAAATCCTAAGAACTTTTCTATATGATGTTTTGAAACGAAGTTTTGGAACGAATTTTTGGAACGAATTTTTGAACGAAGTTTTAGAACGAAGTTTTAGAACGAAGTTCCTTATCGCGCAGTACGTTGGCTAAGGGGACTAGGCGAGCGTCACGAAAAATCCTCAAGACACTTTTGCTATAGTGCATAGCGCTCGTAGGGGCCAGGCCGAGTACAGGATTTGACTTATTCGTTCTCTCTCTCTCACTCAACAATGACAAGCCACGCGACGCGCGCGTCTGCTGTGTATGCGTACATTGTTTTGTCGTGTTCGTGTGTATGTAGTTTTAGGTTTTCTAATATTTTTAAAAATAAAAATGACTTGTGTAAATGATTCATTAGAAGTCGAAGAGGAACTTCGTTCCAATCGGGAGTCCCACATGTGACACCTCAGACAGTTATTTATATGCAATGGTGTAAGACGTGACCATACCTTGATAACCACAGAATAGATTATTTATCTATTCCGTAGTGATCGGTAAAATATGAATATAAATTTTAGATGCTAAATATCTCTAATTCTGTACTAGCACAATAACACGTATTAATTTAATTCATTTTTGCATAAGGATAAACCTGCCTACCACGTAAGGGACTTGGCGTGAAGGTGCATACAACGTACATACACACATAAGTATAGAGGACAATTTATGTAAAGGATTTACAGAGGCAGGGTAGGTAGAGTTCTGGTATCGGAGTTCGCCCAATACCTCACTCAAATACCCCCAATTCGCCGGTTCGGAATCGAACCCAGGACCCCAGCGTAGTGGCCTGCTACCACTAGACTACTGAAACAGTTAAGGAAACTATAATACAGTGTATTTAGGTGGCTTCAAAATGAATGGAAAATCGTTTGGGAGTCTTTAAGTTTACCTTAGATTATTTCAACAATTTGCTGTTTACTCAGTGAATTAGTATAAATATACATACACGAACCGGTAAAATTGTTTGCTAAAAACATCAAATGTTGAGATCTTAGGACATTTTACGAATGTCAAGTTAAACACCATCTAATCGATTTCATTGTGTTGTCTGGGTATATTCCGTTACATTCCATACTTGGCCACATAATATGAAACAAATTGATTTTAATTTGTACATACTACAAATTAAAGAAAAACCGACATAAATAATTGTTCATACTATCTTTGCTTATACAAAACAGTGTTGAATTTTTTTATATGTAATGGATGTGGCAAACAAGCATGCAGTTCACATTGATGTTAAGTGATGACTGCAGCCTATAGACACCCATACAAAGGCCGAGGTCAAAATGCAGATGCGTTACTACTCCTGAGGCCTAAGGTGCTATGCCCTGTGCCGGAAATTACAGGGCCGTTCATCACCACATGACCGGAACACGATAGTGCTGAACACTACCATTTAGCAGCAAGTATATTAGGTAATGCGGTGGTGTCTACGCCCGCGAGCTCCGTCACTGGAGCTCTACTACCAGTAAAGATAGGCTTAATAGTTTTATATTACTTATTATGCGACTAAGTAATAGAGTATTCTAAGAATGAAATAATGAGGTTTCTTGTTGTGTATATATGAAACATTAAGATGCTGGTGATGTCTAGATGATATATAATTATTTTAAATCTTAAATACTGCCTCTGTACGCTATGGTTACGGATTCGATCCCCGGGTCATAGGTTTCCATTGTAGGGTACAAACAAGTATAGTTTTTACGGGGCCATACGTTACCATCTAACCGGAACACGATAAACACGATATAGCTGAATACTACCATTTGGCGGCAGATAGATTAAGTGCCTACACCCTCGAGTCTCTACACAGGAACCACTGTAAGATGTCATGGAAGTTTATCAATTAAATTCTTTCAACCACATGACTGGACTGAGAAGTTATTTTCTCGGTCGATTATACGTTAGAGTTGTTGCAATAGTAATAGTCTATCGATAGTATTGTGAACTATCGTGACCTCGAAAAAATAGTCGATAGCGTGATAGTACTATCGAAAATATCGCCATGCTGCAATACTATCGATACTATTGATCTTTGGCAATAGTATTGCTTATTTTTGACTATCGATACTATCGATAGTATCGATAGTATTGCAGCATGTCGATATTTTCGATAGTACTATCGCGCTATCGACTATTTTTCGAGGACAACTTTCGATAGCGCAACTATCGATAGTTTAGCAACACTGTTATACGTCTGTAGAGGAACGGGTAGATATGTTCCTCCGACGAAAGGGAAGGATCTTTTGACCAGGCGAGGTGTTAGTCTGTTCGTGACTGGCGGGCTGCGGTCCAACGATTGGCATTTGGAAGTTGTCTATATGCCAACTCTTGAGAAACCTTCGTATGTGCGATATAATTCGACTGACACGCCATATACGGTACTAGACAAGTTTTGTGAGGTTACGTTTGTGTTCCAATAGAAGGCGCCTGAATGTAGCGGACGCTACACGTCTTTATAAAACTGGAATCGAATCCACTGCGGTTTCCACGTCGTTCGTCCTATAATTGTTTTGGCATGCGGTTACGAGTGCCATCACAATCATATTTCCTTCCGATGCGTAAAACCTTGATTATGTCAATAAATGCCACATTCTGGTAGGCAATGGTATAATTATAAAATATCAAGAGTAAACTTAATTTCACGCCTGTAATCCCCGAATCCATATTTGCTATTGTATGCATTCAAGCATACATACATGCAAATATCCACTATTCGCCGGTTACGTTTTTGGCTCATGAAGCAGATGGCGAGCCTTTTGACATCTCCGAGTACATTACCAAACTCCGAAGTACTGGGAAACTTCCACAATTTTTTTAATTTAATTGAAGTGGTTAACAAGCATACAGTTCACATTGATGTTAAGTGATGACTGCAGCCTATAGACACCCACACAAAGACCAAGGTCAAAATGTAGATGCGTTACCACTCCTGAGGCCTAAGGTGCTATGCCTCTGTGCCGGAAATTAAAGGACCGTGAATAAAAAATTGTAAAAAAAATGAAAATTTCTAAAAGAACTAAATTTAAAGGATTTTACACTGTTATCTCTGATAGCTTAGACCCGGGAATCGAACCCAAGACCCCAGATTAGAAAGGAACCCTTCAAAAACTTGAACTGAAATCTTTAAAAATGTGTACTTTAGATGCATCATGAACTTATGACTCATTTTCACAAGAATTTATAACACGTATTACGTACAATGTATTCTCTCTCATTCTCTCGCACTTTAGATTCTATAGATGTGGTTATCTCTTTTTACTGTCGCTTTTTAGTTTCACCGAGTTTTCAATCACAACGAGCATTTTATAAAAAGAAAACTAAGGTCAAAGGAGTTTTATCAATCTGGGCCCACTCGTTGTAAAGTATGCTTTAAAAAAGTAATTATAGAAAAATAAAGTCTCCTTGACTAAATTAAAGGGTAAGTTGTACAATCAAATAGTTTTTACTTATTTTGGCAATGTTATACCTACCTCTTTCTTTTATTTCTTTATAAAATGTCAATTAGGGTCTTTTCCTTGTAGCGTCCACTACATGAAGGCGCCAACTAGTGGAATACAATGAAACCTTACAGTACTTGTCTAGTACGATAGATGGCGTGCAGTCAAATTACATCGCACATACGAAGATTTCTCAAGAGTTGGCATATATACAACTTCCCAACGTCAACGGTTGGGCCGCGGCCCGCCAGGCGCTACCACCTCGCCTGGTCGGAAGATCCTCCCTTTTCGCCGGAGGAAGACTTCCACCCGTTCCTCCACATCCTCTAAAGAGGGTTTCGGTCATTATCAGTTATTGGCACATATAGATAAGAAAGGTTAGAGGCACTACCTTTAAACCAAAGCCCCAGGAATGTGTGTTATGCAACACAACATTAAAGCGTTATTTTCAGGTAAACATTAAACCGTTTTACGATTGCATAATACCTATTTTCAATTATCGATATATTTGCACAACAATTAAAAAAACAAATTTTACATGTGTGTCGCACACAATATTGTTAAGTCAAGAGTGGTCAAACGATAGGAACGTGCTGCCGCATTAATTAACTGTGGTTTACCAATAAACGACTAGTGATGTACCCTCGTCGACCTCAATGGTCTATGTGCCGTACGTTTATATAAAATAGGAATTATGATTATGAGACGTCATTTCGTATGCAATTGTGAGTTTGATTCTATTTATTCACATTATTTTGTTGCTCCATGATAAAATACTGTGTACTGTTTACTGTGAAATTTGAATAGTTCTGGACGGAATAGGTATCAATGATTGTTATGAGACCGATAATGTGAGATCTCGTGGTAGCATTACTTCCAGGTGTGCAATGCTGCACTGAGAAACCGTTAGGTTTTTTTTATGTAATGGAAGTGGCAAACAAGCATGCAGTTCACATTGATGTTAAGTGATGACTGCAACCTATAGATATTCACATAGAAACCAAGGCCAAATGCAGATGCGTTACAACTCCTGAGGCCTAAGGTGCCTCTGTGCCGGAAATTACAAGGCCGTACATTACCACCTGACCGGAACACGATAGTGCTGAACACTATCATTTAGGGGCAAATATATTAGGTAATCTGGTGATGCCTACGCCCGCGAGCCCCCTCACTGGAGCGCTACCACCAGTAAAAAAAGGTACTGCGAGTTTTATCTTTATCAGGTTGTGGTTGATGGTTTATGACTCAAAAAATATTTTAGATATTCGTTTTCTTGACCAATATATGGGTTAAAAAAATTAAATTGCATTTTTATACATCATGATACATATATTGCGAACATCCAGAACAAGACATCGCGCTAGAACTACAAGGTGCGTTGAATAAGATACAAGTTTAAACTAGTTTTAATACCCTGTGATAAGAAATAACATAACATATAATCTTTATGTAGAGTCTCACTCTACTACGCATTATGATATATATAGCCCGATTGAAAAACGGTTATTGATAAGATAAACTCCTGTACATATACAAATTGTGTCATTTTGTCTTCAAAAACATAAGAATTGCACCATAATGTGCTACCGCAAAATTTTTGAATCTTTCAAAGATAATTATATAATTCAGAAACAGACTTAAGAAAAAAAAAGCCTTTTAAGCCACTACCACAGTGGCTTAATGGCATATAATAATAAAATATATATATTATAGATCATTTTATTTTAATTGGTGGTTCAGTGAAGAGCTTCAGTGAAGGAACTAGAAGGTTTACGGCCAAATACTCAAATGTCACTTAGATCTAAGTGGGACTCAATAGTCTTTTGTCTCTATAAAACACGTGCAAACGACAGAGATAGCTCGTAATTGAGGGTTACTTAAAATTAAGTGACGTTTGAATATTCCGCCACTAGTCACCACCGCATAATCTCATCTGTTTTTCCGGGTTTGCTGTCACCTGGATACTTTTTAACAGGGGTACGTGGAGCCGAAAGTTTGAGAAAACCTGACTTAAATAATTAATTGTGTCATTAACCTGTTGTTGATTAACAAACGTCACGTCTACGACTAACAAACAAGCGATCAAATGTATTGGATTTCGGATAAGCCATAACATAACTGTCACCACTCCTTTCGATTTATTACAGTTATATCTATCTGCGATGTACCCGAAGTGTGTAAAATTCTTTTGTTGACCCTTCAAATATTTTATGCTTTATGTAAAACACTGATTTTCGTTAATCCTTGAGCCAACGAACTCTCAAGATTTGAGTGTTAATGCAATATCGGGAATCCCTTTATTTACGTATTGAGCATGACCTCACCATTGACCGAATACATATTTCCATAAACGTAAACATAACATTTGAGATGTACAAACTATTTCTGTTTATGCCATAGAGCAACACGGGCCACCGGCCGCGGCTTATCCGAGAGGAGTAGCCATATGCAGGCTTTCCCCTCTGTCAAATTACAAGCCCAAATAGTCCTGCGCCTGTCGCCCAGATGTTTAAATGTGTGCGTGAAATTGTTTATGTATTTTGTTAAAGTCAATGAGTGAGTTTCGTAGTAATAGATGATATTTGTAGTGTGTGTATATCACACGTAGTTCCCCCCGCAAAAAAATACAGACTGTTTTGCATCGGTAATAAGGGACATGGCTACTCCCCTCCGGTCCGCCGCGTGTCACTCTATGGTTATACATTTGGGGAATTTTAAATACCGATATATCATCATTCTATTTTTACTGGTGGTAGAGTTCCAGTGCAGGAGCTCGAAGGCGTAGGCTTAATCTATCTGCCGCCGAATGGTAGTGTTCAGCACTTTAGTGTTCCGGTAATGTATGGCCCCGTAATAACTATCACAGAGACGTAACAATTTAGATCTCAGGGGTGGCAACGAATCTGCATTTTGACTTCTGGTTTTCGTGTCTATGTCTATAGGCTGCAGTCATCATTTTTTTTATGTATTGTAAGTGGTAAAGTTAATATAAACTTGTTGTAATTTTATTTTTTAGATTATGCAAGAAATATAAGGCTTTTTTATTTTTATTTTATTTAGAAGTGGCAAACAAGCATGCAGTTCACATTAATGTTAAGTGATGTCTGCAGCCTATAGACACCCAGATACAAAGACCAAGGTCAAAATGCAGATGCGTTACCACTCCTGAGGCCTCAGGTGTTACCTACGCCTCTGTGCCGGAAATTACAGGGCCGTACATTACCACCTGACCGGAACACGATAGTGCTGAACACTACCATTTAGCGGCAAGTATATTATCGCCCGGTAATGTGGTGGTGCCTACGCCCGCGAGCTCCGCCACTGGAGCACTACTACAGGTAAAACTTAACATCAATGTAAGCTGCATGCTTGTTTGCCACCCACCTTCTTAACATGAAAAAATATATATTCAGCCGAAAGACGTACACTGCTGGAGAAAAGCCTTTATATAACATAACTTGACGAGCCACTGGCTATACTAGATGTGGTATATGACCTACTCTTACTGGTGGTGGAGCTCACGGGTAATGGTACCCACGACACAGATTATACCTAGTGTGTGGCTGTGAGTGTAGGTAAGCGTATGTTTTAATTTGTGGGACTAAGTTTCTTATAGCGCGGTACGCTGGCTAAGGGGGCTAGGCGAGCGTCACGAAAAAAACTTAAGACACTTTTACTATAGTGCGTAGAGCTTGGAAAGCGGGCAGGCCGAGTACTAGGATTCGACTTATTCGTTCCCTCTCTCTCTCTCTCGACAGTGACAAGCTACGCGACGCGCGTGTCTCCTGTGTATGGGTACTTTGTTTTGTCGTGTTCGTGTGTAAGAAGTTTTAGTTATTTTTGATATTTTTAAAAATAATCAATGGATTGTGAAAGTGATTCATAGGAAGTTGAAGAGGAACTTCGTTGCAATCGGGTGTCTCACATATGACACCTCAGACAGTTTTTTTTATTATTGTCCCGTTTAGCATGCGGATAGGCGATTGCAGTGGCGGTAGTTTTATCGCCGGACGCTGTTGTCCATTTCACGTTATTGTATTTAGTTCGGTAGGAACTGGAATGGTGTGACTACTATTGTTCTGACTGAACTAGCGGCAGAAATTTCCCCCTGTAGAGGGCGGTGGGGTAGTCACGTCAATACGACCGATAAATCGATTGTAAATAGTATCATATCAAGTGGGAAATCAATAAGATTCTATTCAATCGAAAACAGGAAGTGTGTGAAGCAATAAATTTGTAGATTATTCCATTATCAGATTATAATGGTGCCTAGATAATTCAAGGGCACTTTATCAGCTTCTTAAGGGGACTGAACGTACACATCAAGTTATCTATTTAAAGAAAGACACGTTCATTTAGGGCAATGAAGCCCTAATAAAAATTATTTCAGATAATCTTATATGAAAATCAATTGCTGTTCGTTAGTCTCGCTAAAACTCGACAACGACAGGACTGAGTTGGCTAATTTTGGTATTGAATGATTTTTGAAAGACCAGGGAAGGTTTAGAAGGTATGAAAATATGAATTGAAGGGAAATAGTGAAAACCACAATTTCATTTTCCCATACAAGTAGTCCGTATATATCAAACCTTTGACACATTATTTCATTGTGAGGCAATACGAAGTTTGCCGGGACAGCTAGTAAGAAATAAATGAGTAATACACATACCATTCAAGTTAGAGAAGGATGTAAAATTTTACATAGCTCCCTTAACTTTAACAAATATTTTGGTGCAACCGAACCTTAGTAAGACAACTATGCAGACAGATAGAGCAACTCGGTCCACCGGCCGCGGTGGACCGGAGGGGAGTAGCCATAGCGTTTATTACCGATGCAAAACAGTCTGTCATTTTTTGCGGGGGGAAAAACGTCTGACACATACTCACACTACACAAATCATCTATTACTACAAAATTCACACCTTGACTTTAACAAAATACATAAACAATTTCATGCACACATTTAAATAGGCGACAGGCATAGGACCATTTGGTCTTGTACTTTGACAGAGGGGAAAGCCTGTATATGGCTACTCCCCTCCGGTCCGCCGCGACCGGTGACCCGTGTTGCTCCATGCACAGACATAACATCTGAGGTCTCCGGGGTTGCAACACATCTGCATTACGATGCTGGTTTTTGTGTAGATGTGGCTGCAGTATCGTATCATTTAACATCCATGAGACCTATGCTTGTTTGCCACCTTCGTTACATAAAAAGTAGGTACCTTAATAAAAAATACACGGCAAAGAAATACCTTTTTCATAAAACCCACAACAACAACCTATATTCTGTATGTTTGAAGATATAGCGTATCCAAAGTGGTTTTGCAGCGGTGCTAAGGTATTCAATCAGCAAATAGACGTAAAGGGTATGCCAGTACATGGGTTTTGACTTAGCATAACGTTGTAAACGCAATATGGCGGACGAGAAAATTGGTGAATGACGCGAGACTGAATTGTGTAAATTATATTAAGTCTTATAAACAGTTCGTAATGCATATGGCAAATATATTCAACATTTTGGATTCGTGTTTAAGAGATTTAAATTATTAAAATTACCTTTCGTAAGTAGAAATTATGGAGTGATGAAAATTTATAGTAACAATCGTTGCATTATTAGGTTTAGGGAATTTGCTAACTAAACCAAGTGCAGAATTTTAATGGAGCCAATTATGTGAAATATTGCAAATAGGAATTTATTTAGAGGTTTTATTTTATTTATACAGAATGTCCCAAAAAGAATGAACAAGCCTGAAACACCTCATGAAAATTTAAATAAATGGTGACATAGCATAATAGTATGGATCTATTTCAGGACTGACGTTTTTTCTTCCTATCACAAAATTTGTTCATTTTTATTACGTTTTATAAATTATTTTTGATGGAAAACATGTCCAGTACGCAGATTCTTGAATGTAAAACATTACAAGATATTATCCGTTACCGTTATTATTGAAGTAATAATTATGATTAGTTTTTATTGTTACAACCAGTGACCTTAATAAGCTTAGTCCTACAGAAACTGCTCTTGACCCCTCAAAAAGTAGGTACATAAACACTTCATCAGCTATAATCATCAAGTCCGCTAATACGATTAACAGTTTTTCGAATACCAATGAGCATTTACTATGACTAAGCGGCTCTGCGTCTGATAAGAACACAAATTCGTGTAAGATTTATGTGTAGCGGGAAAATACGTGCATTTTATAATTTTTAACAGTCTTTTAAATAAAATTGATATATTTAGCAACCAAATAATGGCTTCTTTTAACATCAGTGTAGTAGCAGTTTTTATTATTAATCAGTCATATTGAATAACTACGTATTTATGAACGTCGAACATATTTTTATCATAGATTTGGAGATCTGTTATTACAGTGTAATTTATCACCTAACCAGAACACTAGCACCGAAAACTGAAACGTAAAATAAAAAAAACGCTTACACTCACAGCTCCACACTAGGTGTAAACCTGTATTGTGCCATATACACACATACGCACCCAATACATACACGTAACGTATAGCCAGACTCCAGTCCAAATAAATATTTGTAGGGATCGAACCCGCGACCATCTAATCAAGCGGTCTTCAAACACCGCTGGGCTAACCAGTACCAGAGATTGCATATTACGATAGTGCCTACGCCTTGAAGCTTCAAAAATTTAAACACAATCGTGAAAGCTTAACAAACGGACAGACAGCTACTATCACATGTATAATATTAGTATATTCTTAGGTTTTCGCGAACTGCACTCATAGTGAACTAGTTTTCGGATTTATCTCGCGTTTATTACACTAAAATGATTATATTGGTATGATTTATATATTATATATGATTGATATGTTTATTAAGAAGGAGGACTATGTTGAGTATATCTCTGAACTACAAATTTTGAGTATAAATTGGACATTTCATACTGTTTACACGTGCACAGTTAAACGTGTTTCTCGCAACAATTAGTTTATCAGTCCATCCAATTGGATTAGTAATAGCGGTCACTTTTTTAAATACAGTTATGACTTCAACCCGCTTAGGTAATGCACTTGTTCATTATTTCACTGAAAAATATGACGAATGCTGTATCTGATATTGCATATTGTAAGGTGAATAATAATTAATTAGGCGTATTTATCTTTTATTGGAATCGTAACAATATAGTATAATAAAGATGTAGATACCTAAATTGTGGTTTAATTTATAGCTTTTGATATTTTTAAGACCTTACTAGGAGCTTACAAGATTTGACGACAATGACAACGGCATACATTCCTTCTTCAGCCCTTCGGCTGCTATCAGAAACGGAAAGCACACAATAGTACGCACATCAGAAGTGGTGTGCGTTGTTATCAAATTAAGAAGTGGAATAATATATAATATCAGATTTATAATCAGTCGTTATTATGAAAAATAAGACAATAACGATTATTTAAAAAAAAGAAAACAAAGTTTAGCAAGTAGAAGTACTTAAACTTAATAAAATCACGATTGCGATTCACTAATGAAAATTGAAATTCCTTGTAAAAATTATCGTATGTACCTATATAATTCTAAAGTTATTATCGTATGTCGGCAAATTGTTTATTTATTCTTCATTTGTTACGGACCACAGCAGTCATGATGACAAGCACTACGCTGCAGATAGATCCAATTTAGATTCGTCGATCTTTGATAAAACCTAACTTATTATGACATCGTCTAACGATTTTAATTTCTCATTAATTATTAATTACTATTTAGTATCAATAAATTACATTAATGAAATAATTCAGTACTGTGAATTGGGGCAACAAGTTCATTGACATTTCGATAGCTGCTGAACATGTGACAGTCAATGTCGTCACGCGATACCACAGTCTGTTTATCCATCAAAATAGGATTGTAAAGTTTTGAGCGGTATGCCGATTGAGTCCAGCGTCAGTATCGTATACTGTGAAGTGTAGGAAGAGTTTATGCAATCGGTACCAGCCTATTTGTTAATTGAAGCTGTGATATGAAGTTAAAGCTTTTAGTGGTCCTAATGTTATTAGCGGTACTCAGTTATCTGAGCAATGCCGACGCTTCATTTTCCTGCTTGCGGCATACCATGCATACTATGTCACATGACTCATTAGTGAAAATGCAGTTTTGTGAATGTGCTACAAATACGTATGTTAATGATATTTTAGTTTTAACTACCTAAAAGTAGTTATTATTTTATTTTCCTTAACGTACCTTCGTAACCTCACGCGTGTGTCCTCCGAAGGGGTAGGCAAAACGATCAGGCAGCTTAAATTACGTTTTAGTATGTAGATGACGAGCACGTTAATATTTACAGTTTTACGGGCACATTGCCAAACATTAACAATCTTGAGTAATTTTTCACCTTCATTTTTGAAAGAACCAAATGTTTTTGAAAAGGGCGCGGCATCAACATCATTGGTCAAAAGCGTGTCAGATATTTTGAGGGGGTGTAAAATGTGCCCAAACAGTGCTCCTAAATTCAGACGATTCGGATGAGTAAGTACGTAGCGAATTTTCTAACGCGCTCGGGTAACTAAAAATTAGTATCTTTCTGCTCACCTACTATTAGTTGTTCATATGAATTTATGCCAGAATCAATTTAAAAATATCGTATTAAGTAGATGAAAACCTATCTGCACCAAGGTTATTGTGAAATTATTGTGTCACTGTACAGTCATGCCAATATTGCGTTAAGAGCTCTAAGAGCATCTATTTATATTTGATTTAATTACTCTACAGAGACATTTTTACGATATATTGTAAGTATTATTTAGACCTTTTTTTACACACTATATAATTTGGCGTTCCACGCCTACCTCGTAAGGGATTTGGTGTACAGAAGGGAACTCTTTTGATACTTGAACACGATACTTACGTTGAACCAATTGTGGTGGATATTTAGTTACATTAATAGTTGATTATTTTTGTTTCCATATTATAAAAGTACTATTTTTTGAGAATATGCGAAAGTAATTTTTGTCTGTCTATTGATTTACCGAAAAAAAGCGGCCAATTGCAAGTAGGACTGGCTTGAGGTCTCCTTGCAAACTTACGATTTTCTTTAGATGAGCGATTTACTATGTTTACATTAAATATCATAAAGTTCTTAGTAAGGTTTTTCTATTATGTAATTTATAGGAAAATTTTCGGAGAAAATAATTACAAGAGTAATGTTTTAAACTCAATTTTTTCCGCTTTCACGGCCTTTTATTAAAAAAAATAAATAATATGTTTGAGATTCGGAGAATAACATCTTACGATATTTCACACAATATACCAACTTACTTTATATGTATAAAACTTTTTACAAAGTATGTCCATTCTTTTATTACCTACTTATTTATTTCTGAGATTCGAAGTAAAAAAGAAGAAGAAAGAAGTCGCGGGAAACAGCTAGTTCGATATTAATGCTTTATCACGTGCTTGTATTGAATATAGGCGCCATGTACCTACGAGTACATTGAGCGTATCGATGATAATTATAGCGATATGCGAGAGATAAACCGATAAGGGTAAATGTTTCAGAATGCCTGAATTATCAATGAACGCGATAGCGAGAGATTATTCGCTATTAAACATATATTGTTGAAAAATCGATTCCATTGATCTTTGTTTTAAATGACTCGTTGGCATGTTTATGTTTATTAACAAAACGGTAGTTTTGATATTTTTTTGTGTCATGTAAGTGGAAAATATCTTTACAGTTCACGCTGATAGGAAGTAAGTGAATAATGTAATTTAGCTATATGTCTACTGTGAACATGAGCATCCACATTATAATCAGAGATTGGCATGTACATTCATTGCCAGTCTTAAGGTCTGTTAGTTATACGTGTGTCGCCAATTATAGGAGCTTTTACTATAGGAAATCCCGAGTTATGGCCCGGAGTCTGGTATCCGTGCCTTGAGGAACACGTAAAGTCGGTCCTGCGCCCGATCTCTCTCCGCTCGTGTTGGATTGCCGTCCCACCCGATATGAGAATGAGAGAATATGTTTGCGCATACACATGTGCGCTATAATATCTCCTGCCAATTTCTCGTGCCGTTGGCTAGTTTCTGTTGAGATTGGCCGCCGTGGTCAGAATTCTGTCTTTAGGACATTATTATTCTTGCACCTTTTATTATCTCTCGACCGAAATATTATAGCGCTGACCCTTGAGCTCCGACACTAGAGTTCCACCACCAATTGATGACTAGGTAGGGAGATATTCTTATATTTACTAGGCTTTTGTTAAGTGGTACATACACTAGAAATTAAAGAAAAAACGAAAAGAAAAATTTGACTTCGGGCAGGAATCGAACCTTATTAATGATAACCATACATTATTAGCCTTATTAAAGGCTTTAGTTTCAAACGCACCTGTGTAGGGCATTTGGGTTGAGACATCTAGTTGTATGTAGTACCTTTGGGCTGTGTTATTCACTTACTTTCAATGTGAACTAGTAAACAATTGTTTTCTGAACTCATTATAACGACAAAGTAACGATTAAATTATTTAGTGAATTTTTATTTTTATTTTTTTATGTTATGGAAGTGGCAAACAAGCATGCAGTTCACATTGATGTTAAGTGATAACTGCAGCCTATTATAGACACTCACAAAAAACCAAGGTCAAAATGCAGATGCGTTACCACTCCTGAGGCCTAAGGTGTTATGCCTCTGTGTCGGAAATTACAGGGTCGTACATTACCACCTAACCGGAACACGGTAGTGTTGGACACTACCATTTAGCGGCAAGTATATTATTTAATTCGGTGGTGCCTACGCCCGCGAGCTCCGTCACTGGAGCTCTACCACCAGTAATAAAACATTTTGTTGCTGTCTGTACACTTTAGAGAAGATGCCATGTCTAGCGGAGTAGATCACGTGCGGCGAAGTTAGCTTACACTTCACATTAATGTATGTAAACAAAACATAAAAATAAAGACCTATGGACATTAAGACGAAGCTGTTATGCTAATCAAGATGAAATAGAAAACGGTTACGAATAAAAATCAAGTCTCCACAGGTTACTGGACATTAGTACTTACTTGATGACTCTGTAAACAATTCCACTGTGCAGTGGCCTTTTTTAAATGAATAAAATAACAATAATAAAAAATACCGCTTTAATGTAAGGTGGTTTTTTTACTAGATATTTTGAAGATGTGCTTTTTTTTGGTAGGGACTCCAAATGGGGATGCAGGCTGGTCGTCTCGAAATGGCAGCCTAGTAGTCTACTCTACAGAGCAATCGGCGAGCGCAGAAGCCGCCCTCAGCCAAAATATAAGTTAGCCTCACTGCCTAAGGGAGAACCTCGACTTAGGGCATTGTGGAGGGAGGTTTGAAGATCTGTGCCAGTCCAATACTGTCTCAAAGTCTTACTAGACTGCAGGCATTAGGCAGCAGTTTGATTACCTATGTGATGAGGAACTTAAGAGAGTGTCGCTACGGCCCTGTTATTGCCTATAACAGCTTAGGCCTAAGGAATGGCAATACATCTACATTTAAATCTTTGGTTTTTATGTAGATGTAGTAAGTTACAGTATTCACTTTCCATTAATGTGAACTATTTACTACTTTCATGATATGAAAAGATCTTCATTCAGTTTTTGTTCATGGGTGTGTCATATCAACTCAAAAATCAGTTTTCATTTTGTAGAATATAACCATAAGTACGTACATGCTACCGTACAGCTACCGAAACTTCGGAAGTTGTAGAAGAGAAGAAGATGGGAGTGTTGTATACGCCAGAAAAGCCGCAAATATAATTTCTACAATAGTTACCTACTTTTAGTTCGCCTAACCTGTGATAGGGTCGGTTTTCAAGCTTGAAAGTACGCATATCGTCTTAACTACTATTAGAAATTAAATCCTCAAAATCTTAGCATGGCTGAAATGACGTAGGTCTAGGAGCTCTGGGATCTTACTCTAAAATAACCGTAAACTACAATAAGTAAACCGATTTTTGTCGCAATGATTAAGGGAATCGTCCCACAATCCCCATATCTGGCACGCCACACTTTCTGCCTGCCCCGTAAGGGACTTGGCGTGAATATACATAAAGCCCCCAAGCCGTAGATGTGCAAAAAAACAATGAGCTGGACAAATAATGATCTTGAATATTTAAAAAATCTGTTAAATAATATATTTCTTACTTTATTTCAGTTTATTACAGCGCAATGTTTCGTAACCTCACGCCTGTAATTTCCGGCACAGAGGCATAACACCTTAGGCCTCAGGAGTGGTGACTGCATTTTAACCTTGGTCTTTGTGTGGGTGTCTAAAGGCTGCAGTCATCACTTAACATCAATGTGAACTGCATGCTTGTTGCGTGCCCATTTAATTACATAAAAAAATGTAACAGGTGGCGAGCCTGTTGCCATCTCCGAATACTTTACCAAACTCCGAGGTACTGGGAAACTTCTAGGAAATTGAAAAATCCGATTTTTAAAAAAAACGATTTTTAAACCGTTATCTCTGATAGCCCTCGACCCGGGAATCGAACCCCGGACCTCCAGCGTAGTAGTAGTCGCCTGCTACCATTAGGTTACTGAGGCAGTGCAATGTTTCGTTGTCATAATAAGAGATACAGGGCGTTAATAAATGATCGGAATAGGTGTCAACAGTCATAAATTCAATTTTTTTTAAGTTCACGTTTCGCATTTTCAAATTCAAATTCGTATCGTTTTCTTTTCTAAGACCCTAACGATCAGAATCGCGACGCTAAATCCAGTGATGGCCTAACAAAACGCAGACCATGTCGAGGCGTAGATTAGCGGACATGTACCATCAATAGTAGGTACATTATAAAGTTTGCCGTACTTATGTTTGTCGACTGGCGCCTCCTATATGTAATTGTTCGAACAAACAGACACACAGCGTCGAGACGCCTGATTTACTAATGTATCTAGTTTTAGCACTTACACAATCCACTCACGGATTAAACGTGAAATCAAACATTAATGTATTATGTGGTATGTCGCAGTATTACGTCATAACTATGTTTTATATTGCTGGACGTGTTTTCAAGTCAATTAATTTGTGTATCTCTTTTAGTTAATGTGATAAGTTTTTGAAGTGGAATAATAGAAAATACTTGAGAATGAATTTCAACGATGCGCGCGCAAACCGATAGATAAAAGTAACAGTCTGAAGTTAGTTGCTAAACAGATAAAAGCAACAGGCTGAAGTTAGTTCCTAAACATTTTTATCATTTTGTTTTGAAACATAACTTCTTACACGAAAAGACACAGGTTAATTTTCGAACGTGCGTATTTAGGTTCAGAGTGATTGTTTAGTGTAAATAATAATAATAATTGAGAGAATGATTGTGTAGGCGTGCTAAATTCATACTAATTTTTTTTTTATTTTTTTTTTTGGTCGGTCTTTGTGTCGGCGGCCTGTCTCGAGACGGCACTAGTCTACTTCACCGGGCAATCGGCGAGCGCAGAAGGCGCTCCAGCCTAAGCAAAAAAGTTAGCGCAACTGCCTAAGGGTGACCCATGCGGGTCCGTGCCTCGGCTTAGGACGTTGCGGAGAGACATATGAGACATATGCGATTATGGGCGGTGCAATATAATTAGTTTCGCACTAATTATATTAGTATGAATTTAGCCTGTGTTTGTTTGTCTATCGGTCTGTCGGTCTATCACTGCTAAACCACAGCACTGATCTGGATGTTTATGCCACTATATGCATTAGTAAAAGAATTATTTTACAGAAGCAAAAAAAAAAATTCCGCTAGTAGACTGTTGGGTCGTCACGTCCCGACGCCAGTTAGGAGATTATATGTATCCCTATTTAGGGATACATAATTAAATTACATAATAGTGTGAATTCACACATTTATATATTATTTAGTTAATTAAGCGAGGACGTTTACCGCATGAACTGTGACACAAAAACAATTTTTTACTGGTGGTAGAGCTCCATTGACGGAGCTCGCGGGCGTAGGTACCACTGTATTACCTAATATACTTGCCGCTAAATGGTAGTGTTCAGCATTATCGTGTTCCTGTCGTGTGGTAATGTACGGCCCTGCAATTTTCGGCACAGAGGCATAATACCGTAAGCCTCAGGAGTGGTCGCATCTGCATTTTGACCTTGGTCTTTTTGTTGGTATCAACATCAATACGAACTGCATGCTTGTTTGCCACTTCCAAAACATAAAAAAGATGGACAGGTAGACGTTTGTTTCTATACAAGTTAATGATATTATGTAATAGCATACATAAATATATGTAGTTCCCCGGTTAGAGTGTGTTTGTTATGTACCGAGATGTTCACCAGTTTGAATGTCAAGTGCTAACGGTGCAGCTCCTAGGTCTTTGATTAATGACACTAGAACCATTCAACGCCTGTTTCTGTTGACGTAAGAATAATTTATATTTATTATGGCCTGCCAGTGTGTTAATGTATTTGATTTTGTTGCTATTTCTCCACAGAAATGGGAAATATGCATTTCTTTTGTAGCCCATTTTATTCGCCTTATGTTATGTACTTGTATGGTATTTGTAAACCTTGGATTATAATACAAATTTTAAAAAATATTCGGTTTTGCAATTGCACCTATGATAAATACCTAAATATATTACTCACGTTTTTGTCTCTGGTTTAAGGGGTGCGTTTCTTATTTCGATGATCGATTATTTTGTGATAATTATGATTAATAGCAATAGCATTAGCAGCATTACATTATTTATTGCACCAAATATACCTATTCAACGAAATTTATATAATTTGTACTCATTGGCTATGCTCAGTACTATATTCCTATAATTTTAAATGAACTTAGCCCTTTCCGGGACAGTACACGGGACACAATAAAAGTTCTATTGTTATAACCATAGAGCAACGCGGCCCACCGGTCGCGGTGGACCAGAGGGGAGTAGCCATAGCGTATATTACCGATGCAAAACAGTTTGTCATTTTTTGCGGGGGGAAATGCGTGCGGCGACACATACGCACACTACAAAAATCGTCTATTACTACGAAACTCACACCTTGACTTTAACAAATACAGAAATAATTTCACGCACACATTTAAACATCTAGGCGACAGGTATAGGCCCATTTGGGCTTGTACTTTGGCAGAGGGAAAAGCCTGCATATGGATACTCCCCTCCGGTGTTGCTCTATAGTTATAACGTCTATAGACGTTTACTGCCTTTGAAAGTGTTAAGGAACTTTTAGACTTAGCAAAGATTATATTTTGTCGGCATCCGTAGTTATAAAAGAAAAAATCGAACCTTTATAGGAACCTTTGCGTGCTAATCTGTATGTCCATCTGTTAAAGCTAATTTACTTCTAAACTACCGGGTCAATTGATTAAAATCAGTTATCCAATCATGGCCCAACTTAAATAAATGATGGCTACTGTCGGCGATAAATGGGAAGATGTAAATAGGCCTTGTAAGGAAGATTGTGTGACCTTCTGAGTCGTTTTACCTATAAATTACTGGAAAACCTATAAGAAGTATATGATATTTATGGTTACATAGGAAATCACTCAATTGTACGGCAACAGGAGAGTCCGACTCGCACTTGGCCGGTTTTTTTTAACCACACGCAGACGTGGTGTTATCAAGATAGTACTATTGGTGTGTTTGTACCATAGCTTGTTGAATAGCTGCTGTATTTATTGTTATAGCTACTATACTCTTACTCATATATTTCACTATTTGCACACACTTGAAACGTTAAGTTGGTTAGTATTTACCGCTCGAGCATAGGGATGCCATCTGCTAAACAAAAAAAAAACTGATTAGGCTAGATACTTTGCACTAAAAGTCGGACATCATCTCATTTTTCAAATATATATTTTTAAGTCAGACATAGATACGTTTTTACATTCAAATAAAAACAATGCTTGCAATGCGTTTTGCAGAAGGTGTTTGTGACGCGATATCCCCAAAAACAAAAGTCTACCCAAAGCCGGACAGACAAGCATATAAATATTTAGCCGTTTAGAGTCACACGACCTGATAAAACCGTCCAGCTAAAGCTCGAGAAAAGGCAACCCTAGTTAGGCATATTAGCTACGAAGTGCTATCACATGTCTGGGCAAAATGTTTGAAGAACGGTCTAGTTAAAGTGGTTTGGGACCGAGAAATGCAAAGTGATTACTAAAATGAGTTCAATATACAATCGTCGCGCCATTGAAAGTTTGGCCCGTTATCACAAACATTTGTAAAACACTTGCTGTAACCGGCCACGCTGCTTGATCATCAAATTGAAAAAATTGTTAATATTGAATACAACGAACCTATGTAACCTTATTATTTTGATTTTGAATAGTTTTATCCGCCCATGATTTTACTTTCACATTAATAAAATAATAAAACAAACGTGAAAGGATAATTATGTAGGTGTAGTAGTGTAGTTATTCGACCTGCCATCGTGGAGGTCATAGAATAACAGTGCAAAAACACGACCTTTCAGGTTGCCTCCAAAACTTCGTCGTAAATGTTCTGGTAAAGTAGCCATCGCTTTACTCGAATTACTGACTGTAACTATAAACAATTTACGGACTGAATTTTACGCTGCTTAAGTACAAATACAAAATATCGTTTTACTTGACAATGGCAGTAAGCTTAACAGCAATGCCATTATAACAAAAAAAACTGCGTCGAAAAGCTAGTCGATTATTACTCGGAAGTAGATATTATAAGCTTTTGAGGCGTTTTGGTGGGAACCTTGAAAGATACGTGCGGTGCTCTTATTTTATATCGTTTTCTTGGTGTATTTTTGAGTTATATTAAATAAAGTTGGTGGCATTTTGTTCGATATAGGTTTATTACAGTGCCCTTGTATAGTTAAATAGAATAACAGTGCGAAAACACGGCCTTTCAGGTTGCCTCCAAAACTTCATTGTAAATGTTCTGGTAAAGTAGCCATCGCTTTACTCGAATAATTTGACTGTAACTCACTTGACTGACATACTTAATAAATAATTGACTGATTGATATTATACTTACTTTTACGGTGCTTACATAAATACGAATACGAAATATCGTTTTACTTGACACTGGCAATATGCGTAACAGCGATGCCATAATAAAAAAAATACTATAATAGTGTGACCGCTTAATGGAAAGCATTTCAAAGCGCGATAAACTGCGTCGAGGTTTTTTGGCGGGAACCTTGAAAGAGGCGTATGGTGCTCTTATTTTATTTCATTTTCTTGGTGTATTTTTAAGTAATATTGAATAAAGTTGGTGGCATTTTGTTTGATATAGGTTTATTACAGTGCCCATGTATAGTAAAATAGAATAACAGTGTGAAAACACGACTTTCCAGGTTGCCTCCAAAACTTCATTGTAAATGTTCTGGTAAAGTAGCCATCGCTTTACTCGAATAACTTGACTGTAACTCACTTGACTGACATATTATACTTCATAACTTATTTATTTGATACTTACATATTATACTTGATGACTATAATAAACTAACTTTTACACTGCTTAAATAAATACGAAATATCGTTTTACTTGACACTGGCAATATGCGTAATAGCGATGCCATATTACCAAAAAAAAAAAAAATCTGCGTCGAAAAGCTAGTCGATTATTACTCGGAAGTAGATATTACAAGCTTTTCCACTGTATCACATATTTCCTAATTTCTTCGAACACTATCATGACATCATGATATTGATATCAATTACGTATACAGTCACAACTATAATCCTTACAATTTCCTAGAATCACCTGCCTCTATCTAGATTTAATGAAAATTCCTCGTATTTGAATAAGTACTAAGTAAGAAAATTAAATATCATATATATGTAATTTAGATAGTATCATGTAATACCACAATTCATTATACTTGAGATTGACAAGATTTGTACATACTAATTTTCCTTATTGACTCATAATTGATATCCTGAATGGAACAAAACCCACTTGAAGAAGATATTATGTCTTAGGAATTAGCGTACATGTATGAAGAGAATGATGAATGTAAAAGAAGCGCGGGAGATGTGTCAGAACCGGGATATCTGGATGTACCGGAGTAGAACAAAGAGCAACACGGGCCACCGGCCGGTGGACCGGAGGGGAGTAGCCATATGCAGGCCTTTCCTGCCCTCTGTCAAAGTACAGGCCCAAATGGACCGAGATGTATAAATGTGTGCGTAACATTGTTTATGTATTTTGTTATAGTCAAGGTGTGAGTTTCGTAGTAATAGACGATTTTCGTTGTGTGTGTGTGTGTGTCACACAATTCCCCCCCCCCGCAAAAAATTGCAGACTGTTTTGCAGCGATAATAAACACTGGCTACTCCCCTCGGGTCGGCCGGTGGCCCGTGTTGCTCTATGGAGTAGAACATGTATATGTAGAGTAATCAAGCTTCTGTTTTAATAATAATCATGAAACGTATTGTGCCCTTTGTAGTTTTACAGAAAATCTTGATTTAATTCTTATCGAATAGATATTGCAGAGACTGAAGCGGAAGAGCCTTGAAGCCCTGAAAAGCTCTTAACGTCGTCGGTGCTTCTATGTTAATAAGGTAACACAATTTTGGTTGCACGTTAATATTACATGAGAAGCTCACGTATCATCGCGTGCCATATCGTATTATAACTACGCTACGATGTCGTTTTTTAACATAGATTTTTTTCACTTTATGTTGTTAGAAAAGTATATAATAATAAAACTGGCCAAGTGCGTGTCGTACCACGCCCAGTGTATCATTTCGTTTTTCAAGTACCTTTTTTAAGGTTAATAGACTATTACCCGAGTAATACCTACTCGACCAACTGCAAAAATGTACTTAGAAAAATGGTAACCTACATTGGTACGACACGCACTTGGGCGATTTTTACTATTACCAATCTCTTTATAGGTAGATATTTGTATAGCATCAATACCAAGTGTCAAATACAAACGCATCATGAAATCATAACGTAATGATATATTCGTAGTAATCATAATATTTTGTACTTATGGTCAATGATCGAAGTATACTCAATCAATGCGTATTTTCATAACCTTGTTTTGTAATATTGTTAGGTCAACATTAATTATTATTGTTGGCACGTTAATTCAATGGCGACTTTGCATCGCTACGCAATTTTTTGTAGAAATATTTTTATGTAATAAAATACTATTATCATTTTATATCTTCATTTGAAACTACATTCATGCAAATAAATAACCAAGTATAAACATGACATGAGTCGAAATACATCATATTTGTTTTTTATATTGTTTAACCTGGCACTCTGCCATTAGTAGTTATTTTTAGGGTTTTTTTTTAAAACAATTAAACGTACTTTAATTATGTAAGTACCTGAATATGAATACAACTTACTACAAACTTCGTCAGATACTTAATAACAGAACTACTTACTTTTTATTAATTTATGTTTTTTTAAGGGTTCCGTACCTTAAAAGGAAAAAAGGAACCCTTATAGGATCACTCGTGCGTCTGTCTGTCTGTCTGACCGTTTGCCACAGCCAATTTGCTCCGAAACTACTCGACCGATTGAGTTGAAATTTGATGAATATATGTAAATTGGTGACCCAAAGATGAACACGTCAAGTAAAATAATAAATTTTAAACAGGGGGCCACTTTTATCAAATGAAAGAAGTTGTTGTCAGCATCTCAGATATATTTTTTTATAATTTTTGCATAAACAAATTTGAAGTTATTTAAGAAAAACGACGAAAATTGACCATTCCCCTCCCCCTATCTCCGAAACTTAAAATTTTGAAAGAAATGTAGAAAATTGTTCTTTGCCTATAGATTACTGGAAAACCTATAAGAAGTTTGAGTATTCAAATTAAATCGAAAATTCTTAATAATATAACTCCCCCTGCCGGTACCACCGTAACCGTTATGTCCCTGCATTTTAAATCTGTAATATTTTCGAAAACATTTATTTAAATTACGGAACCCTCACCACGCGAGTCGAACTCGCACTTGTCCGGTTTTTTTTTTTAATACAGTTAAAAGTACTTTAATTATGTAAGTACCTGAATATGAATACTACTTATTACAAACTTCGTCAAATACTTAATAACAGAACTAGGGTCAATCTGATACCCCTAATTGTAGTATATGTGGTAAAGTGGAAGACGTATACCATATTTTGGTTGAATGTGTTCGAGGTGAGGCTCATCGCAGGGCTTCATTAGAAATAGGACATTGCAACAGTGTCCTGGCAGATCCTACTACGGATGACGCCAGAATACTGTTGCAACTATATCAATTGTCAATGGGCTAATGTTGTTTAATTATTTTTTTAAATGAAGAATGTAATTCATGTGAACGTATAGAGCGTCATGGTCTTTGACCAAGCTCTTTAAATGGAGATTAAAAAAAAAAAAAAAACAGAACTAGGTACATACTTTTTAATAATTTATGTTTTTTTTAATACTGTGTATCTACCAATGACACTAATGATTATTATATGAAATCTTATTATTGCTTATGTATTTCGCAAAGAAAATGTTTCCTGCTTCCACGATACAGCGATCTTGACCCAAGAGCTACGAAAGGCGTGATCAAATCAATCATGGTACTTACCTCATTAATATAATAACATTGCTATTGTAAAAATGCTAAGAGTTTCCGCATATTATTGTATATCTTTAGACAATGTCACAGTTTCCTTATTATATACGGCCCTGTAATTTCCGGCACAGAGGCATAACACCTAATGTCTCAAGAGTGGCAGCGCATCTGCATTTTGACCTCTGGTCATTGTGTGGTTGTCTATAGGCTGCAGTCATCACTTAACATCAATGTGAACTGCATGCTTGTTTGCCACTTTTATTACATAAAAAAAAAAAAAAAAAAAAAATATTTTTCATTTAGGCAGACATACCTAATTCTCAATTGCAAGTTTTACAGCGTAAGTGTTATCAGCGTAAAAAGTTGTAATTCGAAGCAATTAGATGATGATCTCTTTGGTAGATTTATGATCCCCCTTTTTAAGTTAGTCCATTATTTTTTTAAAACAAAATGTATAATTTTACAGATTTCTCGTGTTATTTTATATCAGGGCAATAAATATTTGCGGGGTCATTGTTTATTTTTTCCACCACTTGACTCAAACGCCGCCTCCACACATCGATTTCTATTTCCTTGACAGCAATTTACGGAGTTGCGTACGAGATTTTCTTAGGATTGGTCTGAAGCATAAATATTCAGAATAGTCGGTTGTCGTTCAGACTTTGTTGAGGCAGTAAAAGCCGAATGAGACGTCAGACAGTGTTGAGGGGTCGCCCTTTTTATTGGTGTAAAACGTCCACAGAGTAAAGGCTGGACAGTTAAGCTCTGTCGTTAAGTGTCCTCTTGGGGCATTCATTTCTCTCGGCTCCCTGATTATGGGTTTTTGAGTGTCACTTTATTGTGCTTCCATTGTCGAGTCAAAGCAAATACTTGTGCAAAGCGGCGCAATTCCTGATTTTGAAAACGAAAACCCTTGACTATATTGATATTCTTTTGAGTGTATTTGGAATTGTGGAAGGATTTTGCATATTACGCAATTCTATGTTTTATATTAGTTTGGTTTCTACTACCTCATGATTTTTTGAAGATTATTTGATTTTTTTAAAACGAAATTTTAATGTTTAGGCCATAAGCTTTTTACTGAATATTCTATCAAATGTGGGTACGTATCTACCGAAAGAGTTTATACGTCAAAAAGAGGAACCAATTACACAGTTTAAATGGATAGTAAGAGAATATTATAGCCAATAAACATCCGCACAAAAGCCATAGTTACCGCTTCAGAGGTCCAAGCTGTTATGCGTCTGTGCCGAAAGTTAAAGAGCCGTGCATTACCATCTGTACGGTTAGTATGAAAGTTGGTGTAACTATTTTCGAACGGGTTATGTTTTTCATCGCATCTCAATATGTCCAATGTTACTCTCAAAGTTAGGTAAAGTACGCAAGTATTCCACCTTCACGAAGCGAGTTTCGCGAATTTCAGGTGTTTGCATTACATTCATAAAATGTATACCTACCTATATTAACCTCTGCCTTCCCACTATCGGATATACAGTTATGTTTTACGTTTATATTTTCGAAAACAGAACTTAATCGGTAAAGTCTTCGAGAGAAAATATTAAAAATCTCGCAAGAAATAACTTTCAGCAATCACATCTTAATTTTTCCACGTGAATCCTGTATTGTATGTTCATTTGTAGCAAATATTTCCATAAGGTACACGTTGCGCAGTAAATAAAGGAAATGTATTGAAATCTAAAAGGTCGTGGCGACCGTCGACGTCGGTCAAAGCTACTTACAGGTCAAGGCGGTTTTATCAAAACAATGCTCCTTACTCTGCTTCCTCGGTATTGACTCTCCAATTGTAGTTCAACGTTGCTATTAGTATCACAGATGCTATTTGATTTCATTATTTTTTCAATTATTAAACTCAAAGTTATTGAAATATACATATTTAATTTCTGTTTTTTTTTTTATTTTCGTCGTACCTACGTATTTTTTAAACACGTCATGGAAAGGTTTATACCTAATAACTATGTGTACGTTGATACAGCAAATTAAGTCAAGGTAATAGCCTTTACGAGGTTATTTTCGCACAAAATTGTGAAAATCGTGGACGTTGTGCTGATAGCATACTTTATTCATATTATTAGCTTGCTGCTATTATTTGTTTTTTTTTAGCAAATGTTTACTAGTAACAGAGCTTGAGTAAATAAAACTGGGAATAAGACGTAGACAGAGACATTGTAATTTTCTTACACATTATCTTGACTATTCCATCCATAGCAGTAATCTAAAAGATGTACTTTCAGACCAAGTGATACATACAAAAGTTTTTATATCACCCTGATTTAGTATACCTAATACCTATATACTTGATTTATTAAGATGAAGGATTTCTGGAATAAAGCAATGACTGGTAACAATACACGACAAAATTGGTAGGCTTCACTGAATTATCTTACCCTTGGAGTGAAGCCTACGCTTTTCAGCGCTAAATCGTAATGTTTACATCTTTACTAGAAAAAAATTACACTAACTTTTACCTATCGTGATCACCTATTCTGGCGCTTTTCTTTTTGCTCAACTCAACACCAAGAAAAAGGACGTGTCCATTTTAATGCTAATACAAGTTGATAGGAAGTGCTACACTTACATGATAGAAATAACAATACCCAAGAGCTAACAGTAATAAGCTAGCAGACCTCAATACTAAACAAGGAAGACCAGAAAAAAAACGTGTCAACGACATCGGAAACAGGAAGACTCCGTTCATCTGTTTATGTCCGATTGGTGATCGATATCTCGCAAACGGCATACGAAGTGATTTAGAATTAAGATAAATCGATTCTATATTTGAAACAAATATATTCTAGATCGTGCGAAATGGATTATGTAGCACTTTCAAGGGGATAACATCATTGATATCTATACTCGATTTGGATTATTTTTTTACTTGAACTGTTGTTACATGATAATTATAAATTAATGTTAAAATTATAACTGGTAGAGCTCAGTCATTGGAGCACTACCACCAAAAAAATCTTACATTCGTATTCACAAACACATTGAAGCTAGTGTTTATTAATCACTCTGTTGCCACTATCTTTATTACGAAATTGACAACTAAACTGATAAAAACAAAACAAATTATTATAGTCGTCTTAAAAAGTATCAAAATAAAATACGTTTCCCAACCCTTTAGCTATTTGACCTAAGCGTCGTTATGTCGGGTAACCTTCTGTAGGTATTAAATATTTTCCTTTTTTAGTCTTTCATCGCGGTGGGTCGTAACTATTTTTGATGTATATAGCAGGAGTAGTTTCCAAGATATTCAGTTCTGATTGGAACTAGTCATAAGAGTCTTAGTAATCGTAGTAGTAAATAATTGAAACCTAAATATAATATACTAGGTACTTAGTACTAGTTACGAGCTACGACTCACCGTGATGAACAAGGCTTTTGAATGAAAAAAACGATAATTTATTGAAGAGCTACGGTCGACTCACCGCGATGAACAAGGCTTTTGAATAAAAAAACGATAATTTATTGAAGAGCTACAGATACTGATACATCCAGACATACAGACAGACACGTCAAACGTTTTTGCGTCAAAGACACAGTTTTTGCGTCGGGGGTTAAAAAACGGGTTAGGGGTGTCGGATTTTACACGGAACACCATTTTGCAGTACGTAACTAAGAATTAGCAGGCATTTGAAATTCATCATGAACAGGCTACTGCCTGTTTTTTGAAAACATTCATTTTGAAAACATCCTTATGTATTAGACGAACTACAAACAAAATATGTTTTGCAATCAATTGCACTTAAACTTAATTAGCATTTATTAAATGTCGTACATATTAAGACGACGTAAAGATGTAAAACCATAGGATATATTCAAGGATCACATGTACTTCAAATAGACGATATGTATTAAATTATTGAATGACAGTTTATTAGAATCAGAAATTTATTTATTCATTTAGGGTGGGTGGGGACAAGCATCACATATGATAAGTCAAAAACAAAAATAACAATTGATATACGAGTACATGTCGATATACAAATTAGAATATAACGGAGAACATCACTTTGATAAAACTAAATATAATAATACTAAGCGCCCTAACGCACTAGCCGTTAGCCGCGGGAGCGGGTAGCCGCGCGGCTTACCGACTTTACTATTTAATGTGCAACCGCCTGTTATGAATAGTGCGTACAATAACAGGCGGTTTGATATTAAACTGTAAAAGCGGCTAGCTGCTACCGCGACTAACCGCTAGTGCGTTAGGGCGCTAATTGTTAGGATTCAGTATCCTAAAACAGGACTCATAATTAAAACATTCTACATTTTCTAAATCGTACGAAGTAAGAAGGGTTCTGCAACAAACGATATATTATTATTGTTTTTTTTTTATGAAATGAAAGTGGCAAGCGTACAGTTCACATTGATGTTGAGTGATGACTACAGCCCGTAGACAGCCACACAATGACCACTGGTCAAAATAGCAGCCTATAGACACCCATACAAAGACCAGAGGTCGAAATGCAGATGCGTTAGGCTACTTCTGTGGCCTAAGGTGTTATACCTCTATGCCGGAAATAACAGGGCCGTACATTACCACCTGACCGGAACACAATAATGCTGAACACTACCATTTAACGGCAAGTTTGATGCGGTTTTGTCTACGCCCGCGAGCTCCGTCACTGGAGCTCTACCACCAGTAAAAATTATAACACAACTTATTCACAGAAATAAAAATAATTCAGCAGGGGATAAAATAACCCCATACCTATAATACGCTCAAAAGTTTCATAGATGGAGAGATATAGTGAGTGCACTCTAGATTCAGTATTTATGATTTTTTGGATATTTTTAAGGAGGAGTTGTTACAATGTCTGGAAATTCTGCTGTGAATGGCAAAAGGAAATTAAAAAAATATATATGTTGCGTAATTCCCAATTTGTCGATAGAACCTGATACCGTAGGCCTAATAATAGTAGCCTCCTTCCACCAAGCCACCGGGGCCATTTTGGGAGTAAATCATATAATGTTTTTGGCGTTGAAAGTTTAATGCAAGAGTTCGAGGACAAAGACACCATCACCATTTACTTCTTTCTAGCCAAGGGCTTGACACTCTTACGTTTAATTGGAAAGAAATCTATGGCCCTACAATGCCGTACATACAATAAAAATATTATATATCCTAATTTATTATAAATACGAATACACAAAAACCTCAAAACTGCCAACAGTCCGTGTTCCCATTATTTTTTATCACTTAACGTGAGTTTTCGATTATAATATATTTTTTGAAAAAATAATGTTCAAATGTTAAAAAAACGCAGAAAGTTCATGACTCTTAGTCATGAACTTTCTGCGTTTTTTTATTCTGTGAAACAAAGTGATTTTATCATGTAAGTGAAGGATTTTTTGAGCAAAATAAAAAGCAGTGAGGTATGTGCAGCCACATTGTCCTATTTTGATAAAGTCGCCCGTAGATTACAGCGGCCACTCAACGAGTCAGGTGCATAAATCGTGTTGTTAGTAACTAAATATTTATTTTACACACAACTTAAAAACGTTTTCTATTGGATTTTCATATTCTTAAATGACATTTTCAGATGTTTCAGTACTACTGTATATATATATATATATATATATATATATATATATATAGTATATTTATCTCGAGATTTTTTTTTCCTTTTTCACAAAAAAGGAAAATGTGTACAGTGTCTGTAAATGAAACCTTTGTAAGGTCACCGACAAAAGCCGTCCGCATCGCACGCACACAAACAAAAAAAGTTTAGCTTGTAAGTTTATAATCAACCGATGTGTTTATCTCGTAGTCGTACGCCACCCGCCGCGCCGCGCGCATGTCGCCACTGAAGCGGAATAAAGACGCGCGTGAAAACACGTTCACTCAAAAAAGTGGGAACACCCTCTGGGAAAATTCAAAGAAACACCTCCATCAAAAGCCTTTCGAGTGCACACCCGAAAACGTTGGGGTAAATTATGAAAGTGTTGTGGAACCTTTGACGTGTTTTTCGTTCAGAACCTTCAGTTTTTCTTAGGTATTTCACCTAGTGACTACAAAGCCTATTGTTCCTAACGTATAAATATGCGTTAAGTGTTTTTTTTTGCTCGCTGAATGCGACCAGTGTTGAAAAATAATTACATAAAAGTGGATTGTTCAGTTTTACTACAAGAAAACCGACAGAGTAATTCAGTTAGATGTATGTTCAACATAATATACAACGACACAAAACATGACGGCAAAGTTCGGCTATGTAAGTATGCGTGGACTATTTTGAATAAATTTTCTTAGCGTTTTCCAAACCGCTCGCGCAATCGCAGCGTAGGACAATCGGTGTTTTCTTGGATATGAATGAATTACGATTCGTTTTTTTTTAATAATCTTACATCGCAACTGGATTAATGTTCAGTACAAAGATAGAGTCGAGCGGCGGGCACAAATCGATTGCTTGATAAACACTTAAATTAGGATTACATATCTATATTTTCAAGTAGGTGCACCTTATCAAATACTTCGCTTTTAGATTAATTAGGAATTTATTATACGTCTGCTGTATTTATATTTGTAATGAATTGAATATTTCTTACCTTCGATAAAGATATAGGTAGCTCATGTAAAATTAGTGCATGATATAATTTTTTGTTGATTCAAAATTTTATCCTATAGGTAATAAAAGCTCTCAGTTAATTGAAGTTACATCAAGTACCTACCTATATAATTGAAAAATGTTTTAAAGAATCCTTGCTTTTTATAAGTGATTTTCGGTAGTAATGGCATTTAAACATGTAATGATTTTTTTTTAATCTACGACACATATAGAAATTAGGTACATTTTATTATTTTTAAATTAATAAAAAAAAATCGAGTTAGGAGTGTTCTATGTAATAATACAACCATAAAAACACGGATGTTCCTGTACGTGGCATACCTACTGCATCGCGTTACGTTAAACGTAGGTATAAGTAAAGCGGTTAGAAAATTGTAAATAATATAACATTACTTGGTGAATAATATAATTTTCGTACTGGATGTAGAGCTACAGTGACGGAGCTCTAGGGCGTAATTAACTCATTACCTAATTTAATCGGTCCCTAGAAGGTAGTAGATATACAGCGCAATCGTATATAGTTCAGGTAATGTAGGTACCTACGTCCCCGCAATTTATATACACAGATTTCCTAAGATAGGCAACGCATGTACATTGAAATCTCTGGTTTTTATGGAGATGTTTATATATTACGGTACTAATTTACCATCAGGTGAACTGTATGCTTGATTTCCACTTTCATGATATGAAAAAATAAATTGTTTATTATTGTTATCAGTAATTTAATTATTAAGATTTTTAACTTTTTTATGATTACTTAAAATTCAATACAAGCTTCATACCTACCACATTTTCACATTTACCGTGAGACCATTTTTTAGATACCAAATAATTTATTATAAATGAAGTCATTAATGACAATCATTAATCGATTTCGCAAATAAATTTGAAACAATCCTTGAATTTAATTTATCGTTATTATAATCATTATGTTAAGTTTTGAAACAAAAAGTGGATAAGTCCAAAAAGATAACAAAACTCGCGCTTTTTATTATATAAATGTAGGTCATCGCAACACGACGGGTTGAATGTAGAGATATTATGTTTTAATTAACTTAGCACCTCTTTATCCTTGAAGGGGTGAGCAGAAGTGTCAGAATTGATTCGCGTGTTACTCGATTCAAAATACAAATTTAGATTACTTTCGATACTAGAGATAGTGTTTTCCAAACCGGTCCCAAAAACGACTTTTTGTCAATTCTGAACGAAAAGATTATTTCTTTATTTTGCCTTTAAAGATTTATTTAGATTAGGAAGCGGTTGACTGTTTGTTCAAGTATTCTAATTCTTATTTATATATTATAGGGAAGCTTCCTACTATTTCCTAAGCTGAAAGTATGCTGTAGAAAGGTGTGTAGATATATTATTATTTTTCCAGTCAATTCTATGATTTAGTATGAAAATCGTACTAAATACCTCAGATATAACAATACAATTCCTTAACAATTGAGCTACGGGCATCATACGTTTGTAGGTAGTATTATATTTAGTAAATATCTTCACACTAAGTTGCTTACGGGGTAGGCATATAACCTAACGCCAAAAATCTCTGTTACTGCAATCTTTCCGTGTTTCTTCGCCTTGTCAGAGTTTTAATGCGACTGGTTAAAAATGTGGTAAGTAAATTGTAGTTTAGTGAGACTGTAATTCGAAGTAAAATCTGGGGGCGTGATACACCACACTTTACTTACCTCACGTAGAGCCGAATTTTCAACGCTTATTTGGTTTCAGAGTCGTGTCAAACTCATAATTTAATTTGTCTACTTATTGTTTATCCGGTAAAGATGCATTAAAGTAAAATAACTGTGAAATAAATTTTGTAATGGAACTTTGGTAGTCAGACTTTCAATCAAAGTAAAGCCATAGTGCGGTTTGTAAATTTCGTTCTTAGAATTTTGCGAGTCGACCAGCTGCAGGTCTACTCTTGATTTCAATTCCGATCAACTGGCATTGGAATTTTGATGTTTGCTGTTCTTGAATTAAACACTAGTGCCTTATTATTACAATATTGCGTGTAACGAGGTCAGGTCAACCTATGGAGAAGACACTGGGCACAATGTGATGTGATATTGTGAGGATTGGATAATATTGGAATATGTTGCTGTCATTCGGTTTCGAACTTCTCCAAGCCGTGTGTTAAGTTTAATAGGTGTTTAAATTGAAATTAAACAAGGTTTTAGGATTTATCTCGCGTGTGTATTATACACTAAATTGGAAATTTAATTAATGATAAAAAATGTTTTTGTGACATAAAAATCTTGCTTATCTTTTATTTCCTGGCATTTTTGTGATATTTCTGGATTTACTTGTAAATATCGTTAATATAAAATACACTCGCATTTCATGCATATCTTGAAGCTAGTATTGGACACACTTCAATTCTCAAAGTATGACTAAGTGAAAGAGTGGTAAATTGACTTCTGTAGACTGTGACCGTACAACCAAGGATGTCTTGTCTAGTACATAAAATATAGGTATTTATTGACCGAATAGCGAGTGAATTTTTGGAATTCAATATAGGTAATCGGAATAGGATTTGAGGAGCGCTAAACGCTACTCACCGCTTTTATCCCTTTGATTTTTCTTGTCTTACGAAAGCAATACTGATAATCCTGAGCACTGCTACTAACATGTAACTATTATAAGTTATGTAACATAATAATATTGTTTATTCTATAATTGCAATTTACTCAGGTTTCTGTTTAGAGTCAAATATCCGTACATTGTGTTGTCAAGTATTCCATATTATAATTTATGTTATAAAAACAATGTGATGTCATAGTGTTATAGAATTGAGTAATATTTCAATGTCATAGGTATGCTTACTATGTATCTAATATTTACTTATGTTGTGTTTACTAAAAATATTATCTTTGCAAGTTGAAGGTCGAACTGATGCCTGGATTTGTAGTAATTAATGTACTCATAAAAATGTAATTAGTGAGCCATACTGCATACAGTATGGCTCACCATAGTATACAAATATTGAATCAAAATAAGTTTGACTGTGTGTTCTTTTCTTAAATTATAGGTTAATGATTGCAATGCAACTGTTGAATTGTTAAGTGCATTCCTCGAACGTTTCTAAAAATATTGTTCACACATATGTGATCTGCAGACTTTTTACCGGTTATCAAAATATACTGATGTATCTATTTTCGTACCTACTAAATTATCAAAAATTTGATTCATTACTGGAATATAAATTATTTGAACATGAATGTTTTTTTACAGATTCAATTAAATTATTTTATTAAACTAAAGAGCTTTTTACAAGATGAAAGTTGTGAAATATTAAGGCCAAAGAAAAGTCGAGTACATTTTCAAAAACCGTTTAACTGGTAATAGCGTTCCAGTGTAGTGCAGTATAGGGACCCAGACCTCCTGAATTATAGGGCCGTATATTGCCACCTGGCCATAACACGATAGCATTGATTTTTTTATGTAGTGAAAGTGTGAAAAAAGCATGCAGTTGCATTGATGTTAAGTGATGACTGCAGCCTATGGACACTCACACAAAGACCATGGTCAAAATACAGATGCGTATACCACTCCTGAGGCCTAAGGTGTTATGCTTCTGTGCCGGAAATTACAGGGCGGTACATTACCACCTGACCGGAAAACGATAGTGCTGAACACTACCATTCAGCGCCAGGTAGGTATATTAGGTGGCGTACGCTCGCGAGCTCCGTCACTGGAGTTCTACCACCAGTAATTGAAACTAGCATTTATCGGCACATAAATTGGGTAATACGGTGGTACCTACGCCTGCGAGCTCCGTCATTGAAGCTCTACCACCAGTTTAGATAAAGTAAAATGTGCCGACTGTTAACCTAATCGCTATCGGCCATTGTGGCGTGTGTGTGTACGCGCAAAGTAAACCACATACGTGATTCATTTATTTACTAAGCCATAGAAACTGTAGTGCCTGGAAATCTTTGCTGGATTTATGTATGGATAAAAAAGCGAGCGTATCTGCTTCTGCTTCACTTTAATGCCGAGTGCCTTTTTGTACGTAACGAAGGTGATAACCACGCAGTTCATATGGGTGTTAAGTGATGACTGCAGCCTATAGACATCTGCACAAAAACCAGAGGTCAAAACGCAGATGCGTTGCCATCCCTGAGACGCCTCGCCATGTACTTGGCGACCCCGATGACGATTTTACCGTCAACAACCCCCCTCTGTCAGAAAAGGATTCCCGCACACTGAACATATAGTCACACACCACAGCAGATATACAGTCCGCGCCGGCGCCGACGAGGTCCCATATTTCTCACGGCCAGCGCATGTTCTGCCGTGCGCAGGCCAAGTCCGTCACTAGATTCAACCCAGCCAGCCACACACCCGACCGCGCCCGTATTGCTCAACTGAGTAGATTGCTTCCTACAACAGCCGCGGGGCCAAGCGCGCTTCATGCAATAAGCAGTGATAATGCGGCATTGGTCAAAATTTGATCAAAATGGTTTAAAAAAACGTCACATAAGAATACAAAGAAAGAAATAACGCTCTACAAAACTGAAAAAATGCCGTCCTTTTCTTAAGGCCGATGTGCAATATATCTTGCTGGATATTGTCATCATCATCACTCACTCAAATTAGGTGGAATATCACGTAGCAAAGTCAGGCGTTCTTCACTTTTCGTTTCGTCATATTACTGGTTAAGACTAGAAATAAAGAGTCAAATGTGCACCAGTATTTTTTAATTTGATAATGAAGTATAATATTATGTCTAAAGCGTTATTGTAAATAAATGGTCGATAACATACATATTAATTAAAAAACAATGAGCTTATCTTTATTTATTCGGACGAGATAAATCAGTTATACCTAAGAGCTGATTTGTCTGTCTTAGCTAGTTTTTGCACATGTATGTATCTTCACGCCAGGTCCCTAACGGGGTAGGCAGAGAGTGTAGGGCGCCAGATATCCCGGTCCTGACATACCTCTCGTGTCTCTCTCTCTGTTTTTGCACATGTTAACGAATTATAGATTTAAAGAAAAACATTACGTGGGATAATAATGTACAACTTACCCGCAATAGATCTATTTAGATAGATAGTCTGTAGTAGCAGGTTCAAGTCCAAGTTGATTTTATACTTTCCATTTTTCTTTATGATACCTACCATCAATTACATTCTAAAATACGAAATAACTAAAATTAATAACAAATAGATCAAATCAAAATACACGCATCTCGTTGTTTACTGATATTGCTTCATTAATCGATGTAGAGCACCAGCGGAGGTGGAGCACCAGTAAAGGGGATTAATTTGTTCTGAAAAACTTTTTACATGTAACCTACTTAGGTATGTACCTGACATGTACCTTTCGTAGATATCCTTTCCTACCCTTTCAAAAATATATATTTGTAACTATATAAAACATCTATATTTTGAATATCATAAATAACATTGAAAGTAAAGTTTTATTTCTCAAAAAAGGCAACGCGCGTATAGATCTCAAAATATAGCTCAAAAATAATAAAGTTTTAATAGCCGTAAAAATACAAAAAAAATGGTATTAAATGGAACATATAATTTGTTTTACACCATTGAAACTGTTCATGTCGTAAAACTAAAGCATATCATAATATTCTTATTTAAAACAATGTTGTAAATCAAGCGCATTATAAAATGTACCCAATCTCCATTAAGCTTACAATATCCATATTCTATGTTTCTAAACATTGCGCAATAAATGTATTATAACATTTTAATGAATACTGTCAATATATTAGCACATAAACGAGTTTTTTTCTTTGTATAACAATGTCAATCTTTGATATGTTTATGACTTTACGTTTTCTATAACGATTTATATTTATTAGCAAATAGAAAAATGGATTAATTTATGATGTACAAAAGAGGGACAACTTATCTTGTAGCAATAAAGCTAGTGAAATATGTATGAAGGCTTTTGTTTTCTATTCTATTTTGACACTGATCGCTATGCGTTTGAATATTAATTATTGGATGTTGCTAACCGTTGAAAATCGTTGAGTTGAGTGAGAGAAAACTAAAGTTTCATGCCTTTACTTCCCCGAAAGCTTAGACAAAAATACATACATGCAAACCAAACATGCATTCATACCTTCATGTAAACCACTTACGTGTAATTTGTTAAAAATATTATCACTTACAATCGGAGTTTTCTAGGAATTGTAATAAATCTAATTATATCCTTTTTACCTGAAAATTCATATCACACTTTCTTGTAAGTAACGTTTCATTTGAAAAATGTTGTATCAATTTCCACCTGTTTAAATAATCTGCATATGGCTATACATCACTTTAGATAATATTTACTAGTGGTAGAGCTACAGCGACGGAGGTCGAGGGCATAGCACTGCATTACCTATTCTACTTATCGGCTGCTTAATTATAGTATTTAGCGGTATTGTATTTGGGTCAGGAGGTTATACCTACCTATATGGCCCTTTAGTTTTCGACACGGAGGCATGACAACTTAGGCCTCATGAGTGCCACCGCATCTGCATTTAAATATCTGGTTTCATGTTGATGTTTATATGCTGTAGTATTACTTACCATCAATGTAAACTGCACATTTGTTTGCCACATCATGACATGAAATAAAATGATGACCGGTAAGGTGAAGTATAACAATATTCCCAGATAATAAACAGGGATTACTGATATAAGAGGTTTAAAATTAATATGTAGGCAAGTAGTTTTTTACGAAAGCTTTTTTTATCCAAAAAGCAAGAGAATGTCACCGTATGTGTACGTAGCTAAAAACAGAAATTAGTATGTATGTATCTTCACGCCAGGTCCCTAACGGGGTAGGCAGAGAGTGTAGAGCGCCAGATAACCCGGTTCTGACAAACCTCTCGTGCCTCGTCTACATTCATCATTCTCTTCATACATGCACGCCGATTCCTAAGACTTTTGATCCCACCATCAGACAGAACTCGACCTATTTGGTCATGGTAGGTCAGTCTTGGTCTTCCTTCGCATTGTATATCTGTTTAGGCATTCGACATTCTTTCTATATGCCCGAACCATCGCAGCATGCCTTTTTTCATTTTTACACCGATACTATCATTCACACAAAGCCTTTTTCTTACATCTTCATTACGAACAGAAATTAGTGAATATATGTACATTTGAACTCTATAGTAAATTTTAAAAGTAACTTGGAAATCGTAGATGTATAAAAGCATGCATGGATGCATGATTTACTGACTTTAGATCACCCAGACGATAGCAACGAGATATGATATAGATAGAGAGATGGATTTTAAGACACAATCGGATATCTGTTTATTCAGGATTGCGGAAATACATCTCTAACATCAAAACCGCGTAAATAATTAAAGAATTACATTTGTGAACTGAGATGGTGTGACAAGTGTCATGTTCATCTTTCCTCATACTTATCGGTCCAAGAATTTAAGTAATTCAAAATTAACGTCATCGATTAAAAACTGGTAGTGAAAATTCATGAGAACGTGGGCGTATAAATTATTATGTTTGACGATAGGTAAATAGAAACATAGGTCATCAGTCAAAATGGATATCCGTGAGGTTGACACATCATAAAATGTATAAATTATCTTGCCGATTCGTTTATTCGACGAGACGAAACTTGAATAATGGGATATTTCTGTTCTACTCATATAATTACTTATATATGATGTAAACTTGTGAGTGATAAAGTGAAAGTTATTTCATACTACCTTAATTATAAGTTATGAACTTTTCTTATTTTGAAATTGTAGTTGCTAGAAAATAAAGAAAAAACGGAAAGAAAAATTTGACTTCCGGCAAGAATCGAACCTGCGACCTCAGGATAACCAGTCCAGTCGCTTTACCACTAAGCTACCGAAGTCCCACACTCAAAAATAGTACAATTATAATTGTTGTTATTATAAGATTTTGCTATTCTTATCTGTTGTAGTTTTGCAGACGCAAATAGCTATTATAACCTAGCAGCGAGTGATTTCCAATTGAAACCATAGGTCCTAAAATTCTAAAAATTGAATTTGAATATCTGAATGTCGTGATGAACTGAATAAGGTTAAATTTCTCGTGATGCTCGTGCAAGAACCGTGACTACATTATAAATAAAGATATTTATATAATTACAATCGAATGAGTTATTAATTGATTGACTCGATAATAGACAAGGCAGAGCCTATGTTATATCTCTTGCAGTGCATAGCAAAAAATTATGTGAGCAAAATAGGGAAATAAAGATGGATGTCTGATTTATCTTTATGCAGATTAATTCATAGATGATATAAAATAAAAAATTAAAACATACACGCGACCATTTCCCCCTTTTTTTCATTTCATCGTGGTCTATTAGAACATAATCGCTTATAAAATTTGTGGCAGGCAAATCAGTTTATGTGGAAATATCTTTACGTCGTGTTCTTCGAATAAACAGCTGTAGAAAATATTTTTTAAGATACTGATGTAAGAAGACATAGTAGTTACAATGTATCAAAAGCTAGTGTTAAATCTATTTAAATTATAGGCCCACAACAGCGCTCAGCCGATCCTGAATGATCTCTGAACTTTATTTTTGTTTTAACACATTGTTAGTAGGGTTGCCAACTTTTCCAGCCGACATAACCGGACAACACATTTAATCGGATCGTACTTGGTCAAAATCGAAAAAAAAATGAGTTTTTTCATTGAGGTTGATTTGTTCCATAGGTTTTGGGTTATTACTTTGTAGAGAGGCAACATTTTAAAATATTTTTTCTAACTTCTCTTTTGGAACTTTTTGTTACGATTTTTCTAAGCGTTTAAAAAGTTAGTTTACTGTCAACAAACCCCTGAAGATGATGGTGTGATCGAGACCGGCTGGGTAAAATGTTTAAATAGTAATAAATAGTTGGGATTGGAATCTGCCCGCCTGCCGCCGCCTTCGTGTCGTGCCGTATAGCTTCAGTCTGCGGCAGTCCTGGTACTTCACGCCGCGCGTCACGTTCATAATACTTGCTGACCAGACGAATTGAATCCGGTCGGAAGTAAGCAACCTGACCCCAACAATTGAAACCAAAAAACCGGACGGTTGGTAACCCTGATTGTTAGGTATGCTCTGGCTCTGTGAACTTGGCATCCGACCTTGAATTTTTTTTTCTTTTTTTGGCTTAAATGATAGATTAGGGTATGTAGTAGATAGTAGTGAACGTAATTTCGTTTGTAGTAGTACCAAAAAAAAAATAAAAAAAATAAAAAAAATCTCATCCCCCGACATGAAAAAAATAATTTTTTTTTGGCTGTTTCTAATAGGTATGCGTAAGTAGTTGTTTGTAGTAAAAGAATTTTCGTTTGTAGTTCAACAGTTTTTTTTTTACAAATTTTTTTTTTTTTTGAGTTTTTAAAAAGCGTTTTCTTATTACTACAATCGCTAAATACGACAGAAGGCAGTCCGTAGAGGTTTGTAGTGAAAGAGTTTTCGTTTGTAGTAAGCCCGAAGTTGTAAAAAAGTGACCTGATTATGTAAATCTGGTATGGGAGGTATGTTGACTGAACTACTTATGTATGACGGACTTGTCGATTACTACAAACGTCTAAAATGATAGAAGGAGGTCCCTAGAGGTTTGTAGTGAAAGAATTTTCGTTTGCAGTAAGCTCGAAGTTGTAAAAGAAGTGACCTGATTATGTAAATCTGGTATGGGAGGTATGTCGACGCAATAACTTACGGTTGATGGACTTGTCGACTACTACAAACGTCTGAAATGATAGAGGGAGGTGCGTAGAGGTTTGTAGTGAAAGAATTTTTGTTTGTAGTAAGCTCGAAGTTGTAAAAAAAGTGACCTGATTATGAAAATCCGGTATGGGAGGTATGTTGACTGAACTGCTTATGTTTGATGGACTTGGCGATTACTACAAACGTCGAAAATGATAGAGAGAGGTCCGTAGAGGTTTGTAGTGAAAGAATTTTCGTTTGTAGTAAGCTCGAAGTTGTAAAAAAAGTAACCTGATTATGTAAATCTGGTATGGGAGGTATGTCGACGCAATAACTTACGGATGATGGACTTGTCGACTACTACAAACGTCTGAAATGATAGAGGGAGGTGCGTAGAGGTTTGTAGTGAAAGAATTTTCGTTTGTAGTAAGCTCAAAGTTGTAAAAAAAGTGACCTGATTATGAAAATCCGGTATGGGAGGTATGTCGACGGTATAACTTACGGTTGATGTACTTGACGACTACTACAAACGTCTAGAATGATAGAGGGAGGTGCGTAGAGGTTTGTAGTGAAAGAATTTTCGTTTGTAGTAAGCTCGAAGTTGTAAAAAAGTGACCTGATTATGTAAATCTGGTATGGGAGGTATGTTGACTGAACTACTTATGTTTGACGGACTTGTCGATTACTACAAACGTCTAAAATGATAGAGGGAGGTCCCTAGAGGTTTGTAGTAAAAGAATTTTCGTTTGTAGTTCAACAGTTTTTTTTTTACAATTTTTTTTTTTTTTTGAGTTTTTCAAAAGCGTTTTCTTATTACTACAATCGCTAAATACGACAGAAGGCAGTCCGTAGAGGTTTGTAGTGAAAGAGTTTTCGTTTGTAGTAAGCCCGAAGTTGTAAAAAAGTGACCTGATTATGTAAATCTGGTATGGGAGGTATGTTGACTGAACTACTTATGTATGACGGACTTGTCGATTACTACAAACGTCTAAAATTATAGAAGGAGGTCCCTAGAGGTTTGTAGTGAAAGAATTTTCGTTTGCAGTAAGCTCGAAGTTGTAAAAGAAGTGACCTGATTATGTAAATCTGGTATGGGAGGTATGTCGACGCAATAACTTACGGTTGATGGACTTGTCGACTACTACAAACGTCTGAAATGATAGAGGGAGGTGCGTAGAGGTTTGTAGTGAAAGAATTTTCGTTTGTAGTAAGCTCGAAGTTGTAAAAAAAGTGACCTGATTATGAAAATCCGGTATGGGAGGTATGTTGACTGAACTGCTTATGTTTGATGGACTTGGCGATTACTACAAACGTCGAAAATGATAGAGAGAGGTCCGTAGAGGTTTGTAGTGAAAGAATTTTCGTTTGTAGTAAGCTCGAAGTTGTAAAAAAAGTAACCTGATTATGTAAATCTGGTATGGGAGGTATGTTGACTGAACTGCTCATGTTTGATGGACTTGGCGATAACTACAAACGTCTGAAATGATAAAGGGAGGTGCGTAGAGGTTTGTAGTGAAAGAATTTTCGTTTGTAGTAAGCTCGAAGTTGTAAAAAAAGTGACCTGATTATGAAAATCCGGTATGGGAGGTATGTCGACGGTATAACTTACGGTTGATGAACTTGACGACTACTACAAACGTCTAGAATGATAGAGGAAGGTGCGTAGAGGTTTGTAGTGAAAGAATTTTCGTTTGTAGTAAGCTCGAAGTTGTAAAAAAAGGGACCTGATTATGAAAATCCGGTATGGGAGGTATGTTGACTGAACTGCTTATGTTCGATGGACTTGGCGATTACTACAAACGTCGAAAATGATAAAGAGAGGTCCGTTGAGGTTTGTAGTGAAAGAATTTTCGTTTGTAGTGAGCTCGAAGTTGTAAAAAAAGTAACCTGATTATGTAAATCTGGTATGGGAGGTATGTTGACTGAACTGCTCATGTTTGATGGACTTGGCGATTACTACAAACGTCTGAAATGATAGAGGGAGGTCCCTAGAGGTTTGTAGTGAAAGAATTTTCGTTTGTAGTAAGCTCGAAGTTGTAAAAAAAGTGACCTGATTATGAAAATCCGGTATGGGAGGTATGTCGACGGTATAACTTACGGTTGATGTACTTGACGACTACAACAAACGTCTGAAATGATAGAGGAAGGTCCGTAGAGGTTTGTAGTGAAAGAATTTTCGTTTGTAGTAGGCTCGAAGTTGTAAAAAAAGTGACGTGATTATGTAAATCTGGTATGGGAGGTATGTTGACTGAACTGCTTATGTTTGATGGACTTGGCGATTACTACAAACGTCGAAAATGAAAGAGGGAAGTCCCTAGAGGTTTGTAGTGAAAGAATTTTCGTTTGTAGTAAGCTCGAAGTTGTAAAAAAAGTGACCTGATTATGTAAATCTGGTATGGGAGGTATGTTGACTGAACTACTTATGTTTGACGGACTTGTCGATTACTACAAACGTCTTAAATGATAGAGGGAGGTCCCTAGAGGTTTGTAGTGAAAGAATTTTCGTTTGTAGTAAGCTCGAAGTTGTAAAAAAGTGACCTGATTATGTAAATCTGGTATGAGAGGTATGTTGACTGAACTGCTCATGTTTGATGGACTTGGCGATTACTACAAACGTCTGAAATGATAGAGGGAGGTTCATAGAGGTTTGTAGTGAAAGAATTTTCGTTTGTAGTAAGCTCGAAGTTGTAAAAAAAGTGACCTGATTATGAAAATCCGGTATGGGAGGTATGTTGACTGAACTGCTTATGTTTGATGGACTTGGCGATTACTACAAACGTCTGAAATAATAGAGGAAGGTCCCTAGAGGTTTGTAGTGAAAGAATTTTCGTTTGTAGTAAGCTCGAAGTTGTAAAAAAAGTGACCTGATTATGAAAATCCGGTATGGGAGGTATGTCGACGGTATAACTTACGGTTGATGTACTTGACGACTACTACAAACGTCTAGAATGATAGAGGGAGGTGCGTAGAGGTTTGAAGTGAAAGAATTTTCGTTTGTAGTAAGCTCGAAGTTGTAAAAAAGTGACCTGATTATGAAAATCCGGTATGGGAGGTATGTTGACTGAACTGCTTATGTTTGATGGACTTGGCGATTACTACAAACGTCGAAAATGAAAGAGGGAAGTCCCTAGAGGTTTGTAGTGAAAGAATTTTCGTTTGTAGTAAGCTCGAAGTTGTAAAAAAGTGACCTGATTATGTAAATCTGGTATGGGAGGTATGTTGACTGAACTACTTATGTTTGACGGACTTGTCGATTACTACAAACGTCTAAAATGATAGAGGGAGGTCCCTAGAGGTTTGTAGTAAAAGAATTTTCGTTTGTAGTTCAACAGTTTTTTTTTTACAATTTTTTTTTTTTTTTTTGAGTTTTTAAAAAGCGTTTTCTTATTACTACAATCGCTAAATACGACAGAAGGCAGTCCGTAGAGGTTTGTAGTGAAAGAGTTTTCGTTTGTAGTAAGCCCGAAGTTGTAAAAAAGTGACCTGATTATGTAAATCTGGTATGGGAGGTATGTTGACTGAACTACTTATGTATGACGGACTTGTCGATTACTACAAACGTCCAAAATGATAGGAGGTCCCTAGAGGTTTGTATTGAAAGAATTTTCGTTTGTAGTAAGCTTGAAGTTGTAAAAAAAGTGACCTGATTATGAAAATCCGGTATGGGAGGTATGTCGACGGTATAACTTACGGTTGATGTACTTGACGACTACAACAAACGTCTGAAATGATAGAGGAAGGTCCGTAGAGGTTTGTAGTGAAAGAATTTTCGTTTGTAGTAGGCTCGAAGTTGTAAAAAAAGTGACGTGATTATGTAAATCTGGTATGGGAGGTATGTTGACTGAACTGCTTATGTTTGATGGACTTGGCGATTACTACAAACGTCGAAAATGAAAGAGGGAAGTCCCTAGAGGTTTGTAGTGAAAGAATTTTCGTTTGTAGTAAGCTCGAAGTTGTAAAAAAAGTGACCTGATTATGTAAATCTGGTATGGGAGGTATGTTGACTGAACTACTTATGTTTGACGGACTTGTCGATTACTACAAACGTCTTAAATGATAGAGGGAGGTCCCTAGAGGTTTGTAGTGAAAGAATTTTCGTTTGTAGTAAGCTCAAAGTTGTAAAAAAGTGACCTGATTATGTAAATCTGGTATGAGAGGTATGTTGACTGAACTGCTCATGTTTGATGGACTTGGCGATTACTACAAACGTCTGAAATGATAGAGGGAGGTTCATAGAGGTTTGTAGTGAAAGAATTTTCGTTTGTAGTAAGCTCGAAGTTGTAAAAAAAGTGACCTGATTATGAAAATCCGGTATGGGAGGTATGTTGACTGAACTGCTTATGTTTGATGGACTTGGCGATTACTACAAACGTCTGAAATAATAGAGGAAGGTCCCTAGAGGTTTGTAGTGAAAGAATTTTCGTTTGTAGTAAGCTCGAAGTTGTAAAAAAAGTGACCTGATTATGAAAATCCGGTATGGGAGGTATGTCGACGGTATAACTTACGGTTGATGTACTTGACGACTACTACAAACGTCTAGAATGATAGAGGGAGGTGCGTAGAGGTTTGTAGTGAAAGAATTTTCGTTTGTAGTAAGCTCGAAGTTGTAAAAAAGTGACCTGATTATGAAAATCCGGTATGGGAGGTATGTTGACTGAACTGCTTATGTTTGATGGACTTGGCGATTACTACAAACGTCGAAAATGAAAGAGGGAAGTCCCTAGAGGTTTGTAGTGAATGAATTTTCGTTTGTAGTAAGCTCGAAGTTGTAAAAAAGTGACCTGATTATGTAAATCTGGTATGGGAGGTATGTTGACTGAACTACTTATGTTTGACGGACTTGTCGATTACTACAAACGTCTAAAATGATAGAGGGAGGTCCCTAGAGGTTTGTAGTAAAAGAATTTTCGTTTGTAGTTCAACAGTTTTTTTTTTACAATTTTTTTTTTTTTTTTTTGAGTTTTTAAAAAGCGTTTTCTTATTACTACAATCGCTAAATACGACAGAAGGCAGTCCGTAGAGGTTTGTAGTGAAAGAGTTTTCGTTTGTAGTAAGCCCGAAGTTGTAAAAAAGTGACCTGATTATGTAAATCTGGTATGGGAGGTATGTTGACTGAACTACTTATTATGACGGACTTGTCGATTACTACAAACGTCTAAAATGATAGAAGGAGGTCCCTAGAGGTTTGTATTGAAAGAATTTTCGTTTGTAGTAAGCTCGAAGTTGTAAAAAAAGTGACCTGATTATGAAAATCCGGTATGGGAGGTATGTCGACGGTATAACTTACGGTTGATGTACTTGACGACTACAACAAACGTCTGAAATGATAGAGGAAGGTCCGTAGAGGTTTGTAGTGAAAGAATTTTCGTTTGTAGTAGGCTCGAAGTTGTAAAAAAGTGACCTGATTATGTAAATCTGGTATGAGAGGTATGTTGACTGAACTGCTCATGTTTGATGGACTTGGCGATAACTACAAACGTCTGAAATGATAGAGGGAGGTGCGTAGAGGTTTGTAGTGAAAGAATTTTCGTTTGTAGTAAGCTCGAAGTTGTAAAAAAAGTGACCTGATTATGAAAATCCGGTATGGGAGGTATGTCGACGGTATAACTTACGGTTGATGTACTTGACGACTACTACAAACGTCTAGAATGATAGAGGAAGGTGCGTAGAGGTTTGTAGTGAAAGAATTTTCGTTTGTAGTAAGCTCGAAGTTGTAAAAAAAGTGACCTGATTATGAAAATCCGGTATGGGAGGTATGTTGACTGAACTGCTTATGTTCGATGGACTTGGCGATTACTACAAACGTCGAAAATGATAAAGAGAGGTCCGTTGAGGTTTGTAGTGAAAGAATTTTCGTTTGTAGTGAGCTCGAAGTTGTAAAAAAAGTAACCTGATTATGTAAATCTGGTATGGGAGGTATGTTGACTGAACTGCTCATGTTTGATGGACTTGGCGATTACTACAAACGTCTGAAATGATAGAGGGAGGTCCCTAGAGGTTTGTAGTGAAAGAATTTTCGTTTGTAGTAAGCTCAAAGTTGTAAAAAAAGTGACCTGATTATGAAAATCCGGTATGGGAGGTATGTCGACGGTATAACTTACGGTTGATGTACTTGACGACTACAACAAACGTCTGAAATGATAGAGGAAGGTCCGTAGAGGTTTGTAGTGAAAGAATTTTCGTTTGTAGTAGGCTCGAAGTTGTAAAAAAAGTGACGTGATTATGTAAATCTGGTATGGGAGGTATGTTGACTGAACTGCTTATGTTTGATGGACTTGGCGATTACTACAAACGTCGAAAATGAAAGAGGGAAGTCCCTAGAGGTTTGTAGTGAAAGAATTTTCGTTTGTAGTAAGCTCGAAGTTGTAAAAAAAGTGACCTGATTATGTAAATCTGGTATGGGAGGTATGTTGACTGAACTACTTATGTTTGACGGACTTGTCGATTACTACAAACGTCTTAAATGATAGAGGGAGGTCCCTAGAGGTTTGTAGTGAAAGAATTTTCGTTTGTAGTAAGCTCAAAGTTGTAAAAAAGTGACCTGATTATGTAAATCTGGTATGAGAGGTATGTTGACTGAACTGCTCATGTTTGATGGACTTGGCGATTACTACAAACGTCTGAAATGATAGAGGGAGGTTCATAGAGGTTTGTAGTGAAAGAATTTTCGTTTGTAGTAAGCTCGAAGTTGTAAAAAAAGTGACCTGATTATGAAAATCCGGTATGGGAGGTATGTTGACTGAACTGCTTATGTTTGATGGACTTGGCGATTACTACAAACGTCTGAAATAATAGAGGAAGGTCCCTAGAGGTTTGTAGTGAAAGAATTTTCGTTTGTAGTAAGCTCGAAGTTGTAAAAAAGTGACCTGATTATGAAAATCCGGTATGGGAGGTATGTTGACTGAACTGCTTATGTTTGATGGACTTGGCGATTACTAAAAACGTCGAAAATGATAGAGAGAGGTCCGTAGAGGTTTGTAGTGAAAGAATTTTCGTTTGTAGTGAGCTCGAAGTTGTAAAAAGATGACCTGATTATGTAAATCTGGTATGAGAGGTATGTTGACTGAACTGCTCATGTTTGATGGACTTGGCGATTACTACAAACGTCTGAAATGATAGAGGGAGGTTCATAGAGGTTAATAGTGAAATAATTTTCGTTTGTAGTAAGCTCGAAGTTGTAAAAAAGTGACCTGATTATGTAAATCTGCTATGAGAGGTATGTTGACGGAACTACTTATAATATGTTTGACGGACTTGTCGATTACTACAAACGTCTAAACTGATAGAGGGAGGTCTGTTGTGGTTTGTGATGATAGAATTTTCGTTTGTAGTAAGCTCGAAGTCGTAAAAAAACTGACCTGATTGTGTAAATCTGTTTTATTAAAAGAAAAATGGAAAGAAAAATTTGACTTCAGGCGAGACTCGAACTCGCGGCCTTCAGGGAATCTAGTCCAGCCGCTCTTCCAACTGAGCTACTGAAGTCCTGCCCGATTTGTTGTTTTTGGAAAATAATTATTTCCGCCAACTTGGATCTCAAAAAGATGTCATTTTCGTAATCAGCTCCCCAAGAAATCTCAAAATTGACACCTCTCTCAATTGACATACCTCCCATACCAGATTTACATAATCAGGTCACTTCTTTTACAACTTCGAGCTTACTACAAACGAAAATTCTTTCACTACAAACCTCTACGCACCTCCCTCTATCATTTCAGACGTTTGTAGTAATCGCCAAGTCCATCAAACATGAGCAGTTCAGTCAACATACCTCTCATACCAGATTTACATAATCAGGTCACTTTTTTACAACTTCGAGCTTACTACAAACGAAAATTCTTTCACTACAAACCTCTATGGACCTTCCTCTATCATTTCAGACGTTTATAGTAATCGCCAAGTCCATCAAACATGAGCAGTTCAGTCAACATACCTCTCATACCAGATTTACATAATCAGGTCACTTTTTTACAACTTCGAGCTTACTACAAACGAAAATTCTTTTACTACAAACCTCTAGGGACCTCCCTCTATCATTTTAGACGTTTGTCGTAATCGACAAGTCCGTCAAACATGAGCAGTTCAGTCAACATACCTCCCATACCAGATTTACATAATCAGGTCCTTTTTTACAACTTCGAGCTTACTACAAACGAAACTTCTTTCACTACAAACCTCTATGGACCTTCCTCTATCATTTCAGACGTTTATAGTAATCGCCAAGTCCATCAAACATGAGCAGTTCAGTCAACATACCTCTCATACCAGATTTACATAATCAGGTCACTTTTTTACAACTTCGAGCTTACTACAAACGAAAATTCTTTTACTACAAACCTCTAGGGACCTCCCTCTATCATTTTAGACGTTTGTCGTAATCGACAAGTCCGTCAAACATGAGCAGTTCAGTCAACATACCTCCCATACCAGATTTACATAATCAGGTCCTTTTTTACAACTTCGAGCTTACTACAAACGAAACTTCTTTCACTACAAACCTCTAGAGACCTCCCTCTATCATTTTCGACGTTTGTAGTAATCGCCAAGTCCATCAAACATAAGCAGTTCAGTCAACATACCTCCCATACCAGATTTACATAATCACGTCACTTTTTTTACAACTTCGAGCTTACTACAAACGAAAATTCTTTCACTACAAACCTCTACGGACCTTCCTCTATCATTTCAGACGTTTGTAGTAATCGCCAAGTCCATCAAACATAAGCAGTTCAGTCAACATACCTCCCATACCAGATTTACATAATCACGTCACTTTTTTTACAACTTCGAGCTTACTACAAACGAAAATTCTTTTACTACAAACCTCTAGGGACTTCCCTCTATCATTTTAGACGTTTGTAGTAATCGCCAAGTCCATCAAACATAAGCAGTTCAGTCAACATACCTCACATACCAGATTTACATAATCACGTCACTTTTTTTACAACTTCGAGCTTACTACAAACGAAAATTCTTTCACTACAAACCTCTAGGGACCTTCCTCTATCATTTCAGACGTTTGTAGTAATCGCCAAGTCCATCAAACATAAGCAGTTCAGTCAACATACCTCCCATACCGGATTTTCATAATCAGGTCACTTTTTTTACAACTTCGAGCCTACTACAAACGAAAATTCTTTCACTACAAACCTCTACGCACCTCCCTCTATCATTTCAGACGTTTGTAGTAATCGCCAAGTCCATCAAACATGAGCAGTTCAGTCAACATACCTCTCATACCAGATTTACATAATCAGGTCACTTTTTTACAACTTCGAGCTTACTACAAACGAAAATTCTTTTACTACAAACCTCTAGGGACCTCCCTCTATCATTTTAGACGTTTGTCGTAATCGACAAGTCCGTCAAACATGAGCAGTTCAGTCAACATACCTCCCATACCAGATTTACATAATCAGGTCCTTTTTTACAACTTCGAGCTTACTACAAACGAAACTTCTTTCACTACAAACCTCTAGAGACCTCCCTCTATCATTTTCGACGTTTGTAGTAATCGCCAAGTCCATCAAACATAAGCAGTTCAGTCAACATACCTCCCATACCAGATTTACATAATCACGTCACTTTTTTTACAACTTCGAGCTTACTACAAACGAAAATTCTTTCACTACAAACCTCTACGGACCTTCCTCTATCATTTCAGACGTTTGTAGTAATCGCCAAGTCCATCAAACATAAGCAGTTCAGTCAACATACCTCCCATACCAGATTTACATAATCACGTCACTTTTTTTACAACTTCGAGCTTACTACAAACGAAAATTCTTTTACTACAAACCTCTAGGGACTTCCCTCTATCATTTTAGACGTTTGTAGTAATCGACAAGTCCGTCAAACATAATTAGTTCAGTCAACATACCTCCCATACCGGATTTACATAATCAGGTCACTTTTTTTACAACTTCGAGCTTACTACAAACGAAAATTCTTTCACTACAAACCTCTAGGGACTTCCCTCTTTCATTTTCGACGTGTGTAGTAATCGCCAAGTCCATCAAACATAAGCAGTTCAGTCAACATACCTCCCATACCAGATTTACATAATCACGTCACTTTTTTTACAACTTCAAGCTTACTACAAACGAAAATTCTTTCACTACAAACCTCTACGGACCTCCCTCTATCATTTCAGACGTTTGTAGTAATCGACAAGTCAATCAAACATAAGCAGTTCAGTCAACATACCTCCCTAACCGGATTTTCATAATCAGGGCACTTTTTTTACAACTTCGAGCTTACTACAAACGAAAATTCTTTCACTACAAACCTCTATGAACCTCCCTCTATCATTTCAGACGTTTGTAGTAATCGCCAAGTCCATCAAACATGAGCAGTTCAGTCAACATACCTCCCATACCAGATTTACATAATCAGGTCCTTTTTTACAACTTCGAGCTTACTACAAACGAAAATTCTTTCACTACAAACCTCTAGAGACCTCCCTCTATCATTTTCGACGTTTGTAGTAATCGCCAAGTCCATCAAACATAAGCAGTTCAGTCAACATACCTCCCATACCAGATTTACATAATCACGTCACTTTTTTTACAACTTCGAGCTTACTACAAACGAAAATTCTTTCACTACAAACCTCTAGGGACCTTCCTCTATCATTTCAGACGTTTGTAGTAATCGCCAAGTCCATCAAACATAAGCAGTTCAGTCAACATACCTCCCATACCGGATTTTCATAATCAGGTCACTTTTTTTACAACTTCGAGCCTACTACAAACGAAAATTCTTTCACTACAAACCTCTACGCACCTCCTTCTATCATTTCAGACGTTTGTAGTAGTCGTCAAGTACATCAACCGTAAGTTATACCGTCGACATACCTCCCATACCGGATTTTCATAATCAGGTCACTTTTTTTACAACTTCAAGCTTACTACAAACGAAAATTCTTTCACTACAAACCTCTAGGGACCTCCCTCTATCATTTTCGACGTTTGTAGTAATCGCCAAGTCCATCCAACATAAGCAGTTCAGTCAACATACCTCCCTTACCGGATTTTCATAATCAGGTCACTTTTTTTACAACTTCGAGCTTACTACAAACGAAAATTCTTTCACTACAAACCTCTACGGACCTTCCTCTATCATTTCAGACGTTTGTAGTAATCGCCAAGTCCATCAAACATAAGCAGTTCAGTCAACATACCTCCCATACCGGATTTTCATAATCAGGTCACTTTTTTTACAACTTCGAGCTTACTACAAACGAAAATTCTTTTACTACAAACCTCTAGGGACCTCCCTCTATCATTTTCGACGTTTGTAGTAATCGGCAAGTCCATCAAACATAAGCAGTTCAGTCAACATACCTCCCTTACCGGATTTTCATAATCAGGGCACTTTTTTTACAACTTCGAGCTTACTACAAACGAAAATTCTTTCACTACAAACCTCTACGGACCTTCCTCTATCATTTCAGACGTTTGTAGTAATCGCCAAGTCCATCAAACATAAGCAGTTCAGTCAACATACCTCCCATACCGGATTTTCATAATCAGGTCACTTTTTTTACAACTTCGAGCTTACTACAAACGAAAATTCTTTCACTACAAACCTCTAGGGACCTCCCTCTATCATTTTCGACGTTTGTAGTAATCGGCAAGTCCATCAAACATAAGCAGTTCAGTCAACATACCTCCCATACCAGATTTACATAATCACGTCACTTTTTTTACAACACCGAGCTTACTACAAACGAAAATTCTTTCACTACAAACCTCTACGGACCTCCCTCTATCATTTCAGACGTTTGTAGTAATCGACAAGTCCATCAAACATAAGCAGTTCAGTCAACATACCTCCCTTACCGGATTTTCATAATCAGGTCACTTTTTTTACAACTTCGAGCTTACTACGAACGAAAATTCTTTCACTACAAACCTCTACGCACCTCCCTCTATCATTTCAGACGTTTGTAGTAGTCGTCAAGTACATCAACCGTAAGTTATACCGTCGACATACCTCCCATACCGGATTTTCATAATCATGTCACTTTTTTTACAACTTCGAGCTTACTACAAACGAAAATTCTTTCACTACAAACCTCTACGCACCTCCCTCTATCATTCTAGACGTTTGTAGTAGTCGTCAAGTACATCAACCCTAAGTTATACCGTCGACATACCTCCCATACCGGATTTTCATAATCAGGTCACTTTTTTTACAACTTCAAGCTTACTACAAACGAAAATTCTTTCACTACAAACCTCTAGGGACCTCCCTCTATCATTTTAGACGTTTGTAGTAATCGCCAAGTCCATCCAACATAAGCAGTGCAGTCAACATACCTCCCTTACCGGATTTTCATAATCAGGTAACTTTTTTTACAACTTCGAGCTTACTACAAACGAAAATTCTTTCACTACAAACCTCTACGGACCTTCCTCTATCATTTCAGACGTTTGTAGTAATCGCCAAGTCCATCAAACATAAGCAGTTCAGTCAACATACCTCCCATACCGGATTTTCATAATCAGGTCACTTTTTTTACAACTTCGAGCTTACTACAAACGAAAATTCTTTCACTACAAACCTCTAGGGACCTCCCTCTATCATTTTAGACGTTTGTCGTAATCGACAAGTCCGTCAAACATGAGCAGTTCAGTCAACATACCTCCCATACCAGATTTACATAATCAGGTCCTTTTTTACAACTTCGAGCTTACTACAAACGAAAATTCTTTCACTACAAACCTTTAGGGACCTCCCTCTATCATTTAAGACGTTTGTAGTAATCGACAAGTCCGTCAAACATAAGTAGTTCAGTCAACATACCTCCCATACCAGATTTACATAATCAGGTCACTTTTTTTACAACTTCGAGCTTACTACAAACGAAAATTCTTTCACTACAAACCTCTAGGGACCTCCCTCTATCATTTTAGACGTTTGTCGTAATCGACAAGTCCGTCAAACATGAGCAGTTCAGTCAACATACCTCCCATACCAGATTTACATAATCAGGTCCTTTTTTACAACTTCGAGCTTACTACAAACGAAAATTCTTTCACTACAAACCTCTATGAACCTCCCTCTATCATTTCAGACGTTTGTAGTAATCGCCAAGTCCATCAAACATAAGCAGTTCAGTCAACATACCTCCCATACCGGATTTTCATAATCAGGTCACTTTTTTTACAACTTCGAGCTTACTACAAACGAAAATTCTTTCACTACAAACCTCTAGGGACCTCCCTCTATCATTTTAGACGTTTGTCGTAATCGACAAGTCCGTCAAACATGAGCAGTTCAGTCAACATACCTCCCATACCAGATTTACATAATCAGGTCCTTTTTTACAACTTCGAGCTTACTACAAACGAAAATTCTTTCACTACAAACCTCTACGGACTGCCCTCTGTCGTATTTAGCGATTGTAGTAATAAGAAAACGATTTTTAAAAACTCAAAAAAAAAAAATTTTGTAAAAAAAAAACTGTGGAACTACAAACGAAAATTCTTTTACTACAAACAACTACTTATGCATACCTATTAGAAACAGCCCAAAAAAAAATTTTTTTTTCATGTCGGGGGATGACATTTTTTTAAATTTTTTTATTTTTTTTTTTGTACTACTACAAACGAAATTACGTTCACTACTATCTACTACAAACCCTAATCTATCATTTAAGCCAAAAAAAGAAAAAAAAATTCAAGGTCGGATGCCAAGTTCACAGAGCCGGTATGCTCTATGTACTTATCGTGTTACATAAGATTCACACTGACAACAAATGATGATTACTAATGATTTTACATATCACGAAACATCAGTTTGGTATGAATTCCTTGTATGTTAACTGTGCGGATTAGAATTCTTGAACGTATCTAAAGTAAGATGGGTCTAAACTTTATGATGTCCGATGTAACATAATTATATACATCCTTAATCATTATGTCTGGATGTCAGACAGTATTGGTGATAATAGAAAATATGTGAGAACAAACGACAATCGCGTTAATCAAATTTAATCCGTATTAGAATAATTTCAAGGACGATGTTACCAAGTTTGTTTGTAATTAATTATTGTAAAATTGTCGAAAAAAGTAATTGTTGAAGTATTGTTGCGGAAACAAAATTCGCATGAACTCCGATGTTTTTTTTTCATTCGATGAACAGAACGTTGAAATACTAAATATTTGAATACTATATATTTTGTAAAATCATTGCTGTGATGGATATTAGTATTCAATGGCACGGATTTACAACATCGATATAAAGCCATAGATCTTCTAATGTTTAAGTCAAATGCGGTATTTTTTTTAAAGGTCAGTCTATGCCTGACTAGTCCATCGTAATTAAACAAAAGGTCCTTCTAAACAAAACTTAAACTTCAGTCATAAATATTCATGAAATGACGATAAGCTAGTAAGTAATAGCTTACAGGCCCATTATACAAATATAAAGGTAACTACAGGCTTTAATTTACCGTATCACATCGCTTAGTAACAGCAAGTTTGAACAAACAAGGGTGAATACAAAATGAGGAGTGCAGTTTATTCTTTACTAATTGTTTAAGCTATGCAGCTGTGGCAATAAGGGAAAATTCGCGTGATTTCCACCTTCATAATGTAGGTGTCTATGTATGTATTTTCAAGCCGAGTTCCTTACTGAGTAGGCAGAGAGCGTGGAGTATCACGATTCTAACTCACCTAACGAAAGTTATCATGTTAAACTTTTTTATTTGGTAGAGCTCCAGTGATGGAACTCGCGGCTTAGGCAATGTGTGTCTTAAATATATCAAATTCCTAAGGTATTACTTCATTAAACTGAATTTCATTATATTCGGAAATATTTTCAAAAATTTAAAGAAAATTTTAATAATTTTCTTTATATATTATTAAGTATCTAATACTAACAATTAACATTATATTTATTTTCTATATACTATGTATTTACATGAGACAGCTTTATTCTGACTTAGGAAAGTCCTTTTTTATTTTTAATGAGTACACAAATACCGTGATATTAACTAATTTTACCAAAAACGAAGTTAATTTATAATGATGATAACTACGAGGGTGGATCCAAAAGTTCGAAGCCCGACCAAGAAAATGAAAGAAAAGTGGGTCTAATTTTATTTTTATTTCTCGACATAGTCTCCATCTAGCTCAACACACTTCTTCCACCTGAATTGCAACTTGTTTATCCCCTCGAAAAAAAAAAGATTCCGGAAGGTCGGCGAAATACTCGTTTACTGCGACTATCACCTCATCTTTGGTCGAATTATTTCGAGCCACCCAAATGTTTTTTTAAATTTGGAAATAAATGATAATCTGAGGGGGCTAAATCCGGCGAATAAGGTGGGTGGGGCAGCAATTCGTAGCCACAATCATGGATTACAAACATTGTTTCAACCGAAGTGTGAACACGTGTATTGTCTTGATGGAACAAAACTTTCTTACGCAACATTCCCGGCCTTTTTTCTTTTATTTCTTCTCGTAGTCTTCGTAATAGGTTACAATAATAACTAGAATTAATAGTTTGACCTTTCGGTAAATAATCTACAAAAATAATGCCCTTCGCATCCCAAAAAACAGAAGCCATGACTTTGTTAGTCGACAAAACGACTTTAGCCTTTTTCGGTGTAGGTGAGTCAGATCTTTTCCACTGTTTGGATTGTTGCTTTGATTCAGAAATATGGTGGTGAACCCAGCTTTCATCCATGGTAACAAATCTGGACAAAAAGTCCTCGGGATCAGTCTCAAAAAGTTCCAAACAGTCTCGCGAAATTGTGAATCGAACTCGTTTTTGTTCAGCTGAAAGCAACCTCGGGACCCAGCGAGCAGAAACCTTATGGAATCCCAATTCTTTCGTTATTATGTGTTGCACCCGGCCATAACTAATGTCTGTTATTTATTTATTTATTTATAACAGGTTCTTTTGTACTTACAGCTTAGCCAAAACGCACACAAGATAAATTACAGTAGATACATTTAAAGTTAACATGACGTACATACACTAATTACATTAAAAACATTACACATTTACTCAAAAAATCCCTTACACTAATGTTAAACAAATCGATATCCGGATTCTGGGCAACCAGAGCGTTGAGCAGACTCAGAGCTTGGTATGTCGGCGCAGAGCGGGCCGCCCGCGTGTGCGCCGGGGGCAGTTCGAACAACCGTCGCCGATGCTGCCTCACCAGACGATCAGGGACATACATTGCACAGCGAGACAGAGCGGAAGAGTTATCCACTTTACCGTTAACTAATAGGAAGTAGTGCGACATGATTGCACACTTCCGCCTTAACTCCAAGGTGTCAATCCCTACCATACCCCCAATAAAATGTGATGGATATAAAAAAGGATAATATCCGTACATTCTCTTATAGAGATATCGAGCAAACTTTTTTTGCACCTTTTCTATCATAAGTTTATAGTTACTCTCATGAGGGTCCCATATTATGGCGTTATATTCTAACAGGCTCCGTACAAAAGAATTGTATAATGAGACAATGCTGTTCCGGTCGTGAAATCTAGATGTTTGTCTCATAACAAAGCCGAGGGACTTATATGCACGGCAAGAGAGCTCACTAATGTGCGTATTAAGTGTTAGCTTTGTATCCAAAGTCAAGCCTAAGTCTCGAACTGTTGACACACGCTTTAGGGAGATGTGGCTTATATTATAAGTGTGTAAAATGGGTGAGCGGGATCGGGTGAAAGTGATAGTCTTGCATTTGTCCATATTGAACTCCAATTGATTAACCTCACTCCACTTTACCACACTATTCACGTCCCTTTGCAGCGCTTCGCAATCCGCAGTACTATCGATACCCAAGAATAGTTTCAGATCATCGGCGAACATGAGGCATTCCGATGTCTTTACAATATTTGGCAAATCATTTATCATTATCAAGAATTGCGTCTGTTGTCTCAGCTATCTTACCGATGGTCAAACGTCGATCACCCAGTACGAGATCACAAATTTTATCGATGTTTTCTTTCGTGGTAGAGGTTGTAGGCCGTCCACTCCTAAGATCATCTTCAATGCTCTCACGACCGCTACGCTTAAACTCAGCTACCCACTTCTTGATACTGGAATACGATGGAGCAGACTCCCCCAAAGTGCCCACCATATCTTGATGGATGTCTTTTGGTGACAGGCCTTTTTTATTGAGGTACTTAATGACTCGATGTTCAATTTCCTCCATTATTGAAAATCGCGTCAGAATGCTTCAAACAAATAATCACAGAAAATTTATATTGTGCAGTATCGGAATGAAACTGCGCACAATAAATCAATAGAAGACATACTAACAAATGACGGTAAATTTAAAAAGATGTCATGTCTCCTTGTCGTTTGGGCCACGAACTTTTGGATCCACCCTCGTATTTTAAGGTCAAAATAATTGAAAATTTAAACTTTTTTTTCACAAATAATTTACAATGTTAAAGGTAATTTGGTGTTTATACCGTTAGTGTGATTAATCAACACAGTTTTAGGTTTAGTACCGCAAACATCCTCAGTGCTATTTACACTTTCCATTTTCATGTGTTCTCGCACCATATTGTTATTTCCTTATTTGTTTTAAAAACGTTAAATATCGTCATTAATTTCTTGCTATTAACTAGAAACTTTTTTGTAATTTTATTATGCCTATTATAATAGAACATGAGCTAACTTTACAGTTTTTTGTATGAATCTAACTTCTGCCCTGTTGCAAGTCTACAATGAACTGATCATCAAAATTAATATACAATTTTGTTTTCTTTTCAGGTTACCACAGCTTGCCGTCTCTGCGAAGATATTGTGCCTCCTGATGGTACGTTTGTTTAATATTTTATAATAAATAATCAATGGAAGGTAGAGTTAAGGAGAACCGAGAACTATACTGGTGGTAGAGCTCCAGCGACGGAGCTCGTAGGCACCAACGCATTACCTAATATACTTGCCGCTAAATGGTAGTGTTCAGCACTATCGTGTTCCGGTCAGGTGGTAATGTACGGCCTTGTAATTGCCGGCACAGAGGTATAACCCCTTAGGCCTCAGGAGTGGTAACGCATCTGCATTTTAACCTTGGTCTTTTTGTGGGTGTCTATAGGCTGCAGTCATCACTTAACATCAATGTGAACTGCATGCTTGCTTGCCACTTCCATAACATAATAAAATCGTCTTATATAGAAAGGAACTTTAAAAAGTGTCCAGCGCAGCGATACGCTGATAATAAAGTTTCTGATATCTGTCACAATGTCAATCGTAAAATCATGTGAATTTGGCTGTTGTATAGTGAGTGAAATGTGTTGAGTTAAAAATTATTTTTTCATGTTATCAACTACATTTTGACCTTGGTCTTTGTGTGGGTGTCTATAGGCTGCAGTCATCACTTAACATCAATGTGAACTGCATGCTTGTTTGCCACTTCCATTAAATAAAAAAACTATTTATAATTTATGAAGTGTGTATTTTGTACATTTACTGCGTGCGGCGCTTTTTTAATGACAGAGGCATAACAGAATAGGCGCCAAAGGTAGCTATGATCTATATTCAATTATCTGGTTTCATATACTTAGATGTTTAAAGGCATTGTACTCAATTACAATCGATGGGAACTTTATACTAATTTGTCATTTCCATGATATGAAAATAAAAAAGTAATTAATTTGTCTACGGAATATATTTATTTCTACACTCTATAGAAATCTTTGCAAATTAAAAAAAACATGAATAAGAATGTGCAATATAATTATGCACTAAATAGCCAATAAAAAAGTCGAGTCTAATAAAAACATTTGGAAAAAGTCGAACCGGATTGGTATTATCAGATTACGGGATCATAAAGTCGTGTTGATGTGAGTTGCATAATTGAATGGAATTTTATAATAATCAAGAAATTCATAAAATATTATTATCGATAAAGATTTTCATAAGTATACGACCCATTGGTATTTCCAGAGTATACGAGTGCATTCCCCGCATGAGATAACAAAAAGCATTATCATACATAAATTATAATAAAATGCATCATTAGTATCTAACATTTAACTGGCTCAGTAGCCTAGTGGTTGCAGGCCACTACTACTACGATTCGATTTCCGGGTAGGGGGCCATCAGAGATAATGGTGTATAGTCCTATATCTCGGGTTTTATTGGGATTTTGCATTTTCTGGAAATTTCCCAGTACTTCCAAGTTCGGTAAAGTGCCCGGAGATGGCAACAGGCTCGCCATCGCCACCTGTTACACGAGCCAAAACGTAACCGGCGAATCGTGGGTGTTTGTATGCTTGAATGCCTGCATTGACCTCTGCCTACCCTTCGGGGATTACAGGCGTGCAGTTACGTTAGAAAGAATAGAATAATATCAATCAATCTAGAAGAATCAGTATTCAACATGTCGCTGTCTACAAACGGAATTGGTTTAAGATCGTAATAGAAGTTACGTAGTCCAGTCACTCTACCAACTGAGCTTCCGAAGTCCAAATCTGATCGTCGAATATTTCTTTCACATTATTATTGCATCACCTAGGGGTAACAACATCTATTGCCAAAAATGCTATTTATGTAACGGATAAGGTCAACCGGGGTAAATGAATCTAGAAAAAAATAAGTTGCAAGTTTCGATGCAAATTATTCCCAGTACCTACATTTCCACCATTCAGTTAAATATACATTTAAGATAATTTTGATCTACCCATTTCATTCACTTACTTTAAATATATAGAATAGTGATGAAATTTTCTATAATCGGTAGGAAAAGTTACATTTGCCCCTAGTTGGGGGTTAATGCAACTAACTGCCATTGTTCTTTCTCGACTCGATAAAAAACGATCAATATAGTCAAATTTGATGAGCTGTTACAGAATTGATAGGAATATGAACTTAATTACCATACAGCACTGCCTAGTTTTGTATAAAAATAGTTTGTTCATATTGAGGGGGCAAATGTAACTATTTGTTAAACAATTAGAGCGGGAAAAAAAATATTGAGACTATCGATATCACAATACTACAATAAAGTGCCTGCTACGTCTGTCTATGTGTAAATATGTATTAATTCATTAATTAACTCACATCCATATTCCTAAATGGGACAGGAGCTAATAAGCTATGATCAATACCGATAAGTAACTCTACGGTACGTAATACGGTACTTCTAGTGACAGTTTTCCGGCCCATCGCCCAGTTAACAGCACCACAAGCCCCAAAAACTCGTAGTCGCCTCTTACGACGCCCATGGGCAGAAATGGGAAGGGAGAATTCTTAAAGCGCTACTTCACGCCAAATAATATATGTTCGCGATGAATTCAAAAACTACTAAACGGACTTTCATACGGTTTTCACAAATAAGCTGTGTGATTCATGAAAAAGATTTCGATATACATAGGTATAGTTTTACACGGATGGAATGTACGTATTAAGTTGATCTAAATCAAACAAACAAAATTAAGGTTTATTAAAAGGTATTTTAATTTGAATTAATTTTCATTCCAGTGGTTACTTTAAGTTAGGTCAATAATTTTTTGACGTTTTAAAGCAAATAGACAATCTAAGTGTAGCTTTAATTTGACAACGATGTAATCATTTGTCCAATCACCAGATTCTGGCAGAATTACCCTATAGTTGGTAGTTGCCATTAAAAAAAAAAAAAAAAAAAAGATGTAATCATTTTTATTAGAAAATGGCCCGATTTAAATTAAGTGGCTGGATTGATCCGATTATTACACTTACAAATTATCTGTTAAATATATGAAGTATGAAGATAACAGGTAAAATATATTTCAATACGTAATTCACTTTTTTTTAATTCTTGCTTTTTGTATTTGCAAAGTATTATATATTATGAGTTCCTTTAGAGAAAAAAACAACATCAACACCAACTCTTAACAATCATTTAGTTAACGGTTGGTTGTCTCTTTTATCTTAGTAGGTAACATCCGTAAATATATTATTATAACTAGAAATAACAAAATGTGTTAAACTTAATAAAATAAGTATAAATATAACCAAAACAAAATTAACATACGTCACGTAGCAGTTTCTAGAGAAAACAAATTATCCCAATATTTAAAAAAATCAAGTTCCTACCAACTAAATGATACAAATAATAATTACATACATTCAATAATATCAATATCATTAGGAAAGGTAACCACTGTTGAATTATACACATAGGTAGTGTACCAAAAAATATCGACACTTTACACATCGATAATGTGACATCACTAATGTTTTCGGTTTCATACAAAATAAATATAACTACGTTAAGAAAAACCGACTTCAAAACTGAAAAGTAAAAAATAATAAAGATTTAATTGTAATTATAAACTACCTATTATTTATATGTGCTATTTACTTATAGGTTTGAAGTCGGTGCCAAGCCTTAAACAAATCATTATATTTTAATCACTTAAATATGAATACGAGCAAATTCATACACTGAACAAAACGTAACCGACGAATCGTGGGTGTTTGCATATGTATGCTTGAATTCATGCATTTACCTCTGCCTACCCCTTCGGACTTAAAATCTGACACTTATAGCTTCGTGACAATAAGATACCTCATTTAAATTGTTTAGGTGTGTCGATACAAAATTATTACACGACTATACGAAATCAATGAAAAAATTTTATCCACGAAGGAGTAAATAAGCTGTGTTGTGTCGTCGATGAGTAAATGTGTCATTGTCACTCGTTGTCATCTTGTTGTCATGCGCATTAGGACTTTCTAGGACGTCAGTGGATTCAACGCACTGTATGACAACTCGCCGTCTATTCTAATTCCTATAGTCTGAGGTGAAAGTAAGTAAAAAAATGCTCATAAAATAAAAACTGATGGGCCTATCTAAATCAATTTTTTATGGGACCAACTCGAAACTATTCCGCATCAAACAAAAAAAGAATTACGTAAATCGTTCCAGAAATTTCGGCGATATTCACGTACATACATAAATATATATATATATACCGGCCGAATTGAGAACCTTCTCGTTTTTTGAACTCGGTTAAAAAATCGGGGCTATTGTAACTAAACTCAAAGTTACATTAACCTCATGTTGAGATTTTCACGCGGAAATTGTAACTACGCGTATAAAAGGTGATTAATCAAAGAAATGAATCCAAAAATTAAAAGAAAACAACTTACGGTTTGGTATTATTGTGTCCAATAAGAAAAAAGTGTAGAAAACCACTCAAAAATTTTTTTTTTGTGCAAAATTTTACGACCGTGTTTTGCAATCCGCCACCATTTACCTTCGGCGGATTGAAAAAATGACATCTCAATCAAACAAATCTGATAATCTTGGCGCCATCTTTTAGGAGTAATAATGATTCGTCCGTCATATCATAAATGGCGAAGTTTTAAAGAGCCTATTTAAAGGAGTTACGATGTTTAGTTGCCTTAACCCCATAGTTGCACTTGCCCCGGTTGACCTTACATGAAATTTTTAAGTTTATTAAATATTGCAAACATATCTATATAGGCCTTTATCTTTAATAGTTGTTCTTTTTTATTGATTTTTTTGCACACATGGGAGTGAAATATTTGGAAAGATAAATTCGACGTCTAGACGGGAATTGAACACGCGACACAAGTCCAGTCACTCCATAAAAATGTGAAAGAAAAAATCGTCAGTCAGATCTAGATTTTGGAAGCTCAGTAGATAGGAAGAAGTTACGTAATTAGTAAGGTCATTTAAACGGTAAAAAGGATCGGTAATATCAATTGCATTCGCTATAATTTTATTCACATTAGCCGGGCTTAATGGAATAATGTAAGCCGAACGCAGCGACATCCATACGCAATGTAATAGTGCTTTGAACAGTTATTATATATGTACTATCGGGGAATTATCTGTTTGAACACACGGACACATTATGCGATGGTAATTAAAGCTTTAGGTCATAATCTAAAATATCCTACCTATCCATACCTAATATCAAATACCATAAAATGGTAATCCCTACATAAAATATGTCCTAAACTTGTTTGTCATAAATCTTACAACAGTCAATCGATCAATGGCGGTCAAACTATTCCAATGTTGGGTGGGGTAGTAATAATAACAACGCGGGATGAGCAGCAGCGTCCCGCATTAAATATTATAATCCGTTGATAATCTGTTAACTGCCTCAGTAGCCTAGTGGTAGCAAGTTACTACTACTACGCTGGGGTCCTGGGATCGATTCCCGGGTAGGTAGTAGGGCTATCAAAGATAATGGTGTAAAGTCCTTTATCTCTGGTTCTATTGGGATTTTTCCATTTTCTGGAAATTTCTCAGTAACCTCAAAGTTTGGTAATGTGCCCGGAAATGGCAAAAGGCTCGACATTGCCACCTGTTACATGGGCCAAAACGTAACTGGCGCATCGTGGGTGTTTGCATGTACGAGTATTCTCGAATGCATGCATTTACCTCTGTCTACCCCTTCCTATAACAGGCGTGAAGTTACGTTGATTGTAATATTACAAAATGAGAGGTCCCGTTGCAGATGTGTTGTCGCTCTTAAGGATTAAGGAATTTTACTTCTTTCCCGAAAATTATACATCACCATGTATTGTCACCGTTAAATTCACTGAATGACATTACTAACCACGTTAGAACGCGGAGCCATAATAAATGTTTATGCTCTACCTAATCATAAAATTAATTCATCATAAAATATAAGTAAGACGTATACATAAAATATGTAGCACGTATTTGCTGTAGTCGTAGCTTAGAAAATTCGAACAAAATATTAGATATAAAAACCTGGTTGAAAAATAGGTCAAGTGCTAGTAAGACTCGCGTTCCTTACAATAATGGGATTTTTTATATGTTACCACTAGCTGTGCCCGCGACTTCGTCTACGTGAGAAAAAATATGATTGTTCAGTATCTACCCGAATGAAGTCGTGGGCGCAGCTAGTATATAAGTAGCGTAAGTTACTCCTTATTACATCAGCTATCTGCGAGTGAAGGTCCCGTCAAAATCGGAGACCCTCAAATTCTATGTATTTGTATGTAGTTATGTATGTATGTTTGGTTGTATGGAGATAAAAGTAGCTCAAGTTACTCCATATCACATCGGCTATCTGCCAGTGAAAGTCCCGTCAAAATCGGAGACACTCCAATTCTTCTTATTTGGATGTAGGTATGCATGTATAAATGGATGTATGGAAATAGAAGGTAGCCTAAGTTACTCCTTGTTACACCTACCTACCAATGGAAGTCCCGTCAAAGTCGGATACACTACAATTCTACTTATTTGTATGTAGGTATGTATGTATGTATGGATGTATGGAGATTAAAGTAGCCTAAGTTACTCCTTGTTACATCAGCTACCTACCCGTGGAAGTGCCGTCAAAGTTGGATACACTCCAATTCTACTTATTTGTATGTAGGTATGTATGTATGTATGGAGACAAAAGTAGCCTAAGTTACTCCTTATCACATCAGCTATCTGCCAGTGAAAGTCCCGTCAAAATCGGTCAAGCCGTTCCCAAGATTAGTCCCGCCAAACAGACAGACAGACAAAAATTGTAAAAAATGTTGTTTTGGTATATGTACCGTGTATACATACATATGCGTTTAGTAAAAAGCGTTTTTTTATATTACAAACAGACACTCCAATTTTATTTATTTGTACGTATATAGATTTATTATGGAAGCTACAATACAACATAAGACCTAAAAATTCTGTAATAAATTTTAAGCGTCTACATTATAGCGGTAACAGAAATACATAATTTGTGAAAATGTTAGCTTTCTAGCTATCACTATTTATGAGATACAGCCTGGTGACAGACAGACGGACGGACGGACAGACAGATAGACAGCGGAGGATTAGTTATCCGTAGGGTCCATTTTTACCTATTAGGTACGAAACTCCCATAAAGATAGAACTAAGATACAGAATAGCTTAAAATTATTCGATACGATTCTTTAAATTGACATAACTTTTTTATTTCTGAACCGATTCACATGAAACAAACACTAAATGTTAAGTGAAACTTACCACAATATATTAGTGAAAACCGCAAATGGAATAAGCCGTTTCTTATAGTAGCGTGCACAAACACACAGACAAACAGACATTTTTCCAGGATAAAAAGTACCCAGTGTTGTGCGCCAAAGGTTAAAATATAATTATACCAAGTTTCATTGAAATCGGACCGGTAGTTTTTATGTGATGCTTGAACAAACAGACAGACAGACAGACAGACAAAAAAAAATCTAATCACATATTTGTGTTCGGTATCGATCTAATAACATCCCCTGGTATTTATTTTTTCAATATTTTTGTGTACAGAATGTACAGAATTTACACTTCTACAGATTTATTATAAGTATAGATAAGACATAAATATGAAATACCTAATAGATTTTTTTGTAATATAAAGATAATTCCCAATTTTTTTTTTATTCATTCCTCTAAACTAATTCATTTTCGTAATACGATATTTAACATATTTGGGTTTATAGTTTACATGCGCACCAAATTTCGCGGCATCGCGCGCAATCGGCGGCATCTCAAGGCAAATTGACTGTGACAGGCGGATAGACAGATATGTTTGAGTTACGGAACCCCAAAAGAGCATCGTATTGCATTTTATTATTACTAAAATCACATATCTTGAATCGTAAGCGCGGGCTTAATATCATCTTTAACGACCCCATTTTCAACATGTTCATTAATTTATCAGAATCGCAGATGACAGCTACCATATTTTTATCGTGTTTCACCCGATAGCGATTAATATTTTATATACCTATAAGCTCTTGGCGCCGATTAATTTATTATCGCTAATTTATGTCTTTTTGTGTGCTTTATGTGGAAATTTTTGGTTTTTATGTTGTTTAGGCTGCTTTTATTTTAAATAAATTAAACTTAAATACGTAATTTTCGTGTTTGGACATAAATTATGTCCATTTATGTGAACTGAAAGCCGGAATGTGAGTCTAGGTTTTGCCGGTTTGACTGGATGTCAATCGGAATTGTATCAACGCGCATTATTAAAAAGATTTATAAGTTAATTTGGTTTTCATTGTTTCGTAGCTGGTGTTTGATTTTTATCTTTTCGTCTTAAATCTTTTTTAATTTTGTAAAAATGTTAAACAAGCTCACTTTGGTGAATGTTTATAACTGTAGCATATAGATCTATTCAAGCGATTGATCTCATTTCATAGTACTTAGATGAACGTACCTATTTGGTTTTTAGCCCCTCAGAGACCTGCTACTGTAATTCTACTACAAGTTGATCACCTTGTCATGTCCTGTAAATTGACATAGGCAGTAGAATTTTGGTATTATTATGACCGCACAAAATCTGGTGATAAATACCATCCGTGGAACTATGGCCGAAAAAGCAATTCAGCTCCATGAACAAAATTAGTTGAGATTGATTGTTATCCGTTTGTACCAATTGCATCACCATTATCTAACCATCAGCAAAAAACTTCTCATTAAAATATATATCTATAAAGTTGTGATGTCTCTCTTAATGTTTCTTTTGCCTATGGAATTCCATTTATATTTACGCAAGGAATATTTTCTTGAAGTGTGATTTTCATAACTTCGTCAAAACCGTGTGTGAGCCAAGTTCCTAATGGTTGGATATACCTACCGGAATATTGAACGGTTGGAATGGTTGCATTCCGTATGGACGCTGTAATTTTAAAGATAATTTTACCACTGCTGATCGCCAATGCAATCGTCAACCCGTATGCCAAGTCTTTTGTCCAGCAATTAACATCTTTCGGCTGATCGTGGCGATGATTTTTCTTCCCCTACCCCGTAAGGGATTTGGTAATTAACATTCATTGACTTTTCAGTATTCAGCCGTATTTCAGTTAAACTTGTTCGTGTATTTTCCTACTACCTCTTTCAACTGTCTCACTAAACATGTAGGTATGCTTACCTATCCCAATACAGGCGTTTATGCTTTTTATTTTACATTGTTACATACTATGTTATTGGATTGCCCATGATAATTACGTAAGACAATTGAATCATTTTTATCATATGAGAAGTGCTTGGATTTAGGTTATATTGACATTTTTGAATATCAGACTTATTTAGATCCGATTTTATTTATTCAACGAACTTGGCCCCTTTACATTCACGTTCACGATCGGATGCAGTTGAGTTGATATTCTGGCTAATTAATGTTTAATAACTTGTCATTTCGTGATCTTTAACGTTTTGATTAACTAATTGATGGAAGCTCTTAACTGTACAAGATTGAATCAGTGATTTTTCTTTATTACATTGCGGTTATATCTAAATGCTTGGAGAAGCGAGATCTTAATTAACAAAGGTATGTAATGGCGCTTGAATAATATTATTTTTATGTAAATATAAAACAGTCTATTTTAATACACCAATGTAAAGCGTATGAAGTGTACTAAGCGGAGTGCAAATAAGTTCCATGTTAATGCACGGCTCATCACGCGAGAATGTTAAGCTATTGGTTGGTATCGTTTGCTGTGATTACAAAAACTCGGTCTAATAGATTGACCTACCTATATACCTATATACCTATTGATTTGTTATGAATAGATGACGTCTACGGTAGACGGTAGTGCACCTGGCCCCGCGGCTGGTTTAGATCGGAAGCGATCTAATCGGTTAAGCGATACTACACCGCGGACACTCCGACAAAATTCCATACAAACGTTTAATTTGGTCTCTATTACACAGATCAATCAGTGACGTGTATTTACACGCGCGTACGTGCGTGTGAGTAGCACGTAGAAAATACCAACCGTCGCCCATAAGAGGGGAAGGGGTTTCGTGATGCGGGAAAATCGGGCGGGACGTCGAAGTGTCCATTCTATACGTAGTATCATTACACACTTACATATTCTCTGGCGATACGGTCGGCGTTTCCGTGCTTCGGAGGGCACGTTTTGGTGTCGGTCGCGGTTGCTATCGATAGATAGCAGTCGTTAAACCTTGTCGGAGACCTTATGGGCGGTTTGAAAACATCCGAGAGCGGGTTGGACACTAACCCTTGTGTCCACCAACCCGCATTGGAGCAGCGTGATGGAGTTAGCTCCAGGCCTCCTCCTAAGAAGGGGAGAGACTCGTGCCCTGCCGTTGGACGTATCAAGGGTTGTCATTATTAGACGTCTACCAACGACGTCCGGAAATGTAAATATACCTATTACGTGGGACAAAAACTTACTAACGAATTGCGGGTATTCTTTAATGTATACGTTTTACTTCTGCCTAAGCCTTGGGTGAATAGTGTGAAGTTATTACGAAGAAACCATTAAACAAATCGCGGGCAGAGCTCGTATACGATGAATAAACAAACGCGAGTATTCGAATACCGTTGTTTAAACACTTTTATACCAAATTTATATCTAGGTCATAGTTACAACTAGCGTTAGGTTATCAGGTCTAGTCAGTGCTAGGAGTCAGAATTTTTGCATAGGGTTTTTTTTTAGGACGTAAGTGCTCATTAAGTTGTGTTTTTGGCAAATTCGACTCCAAAGGTTGGTTTTGAGGTTTTCTTTCCAGGTCATAGTTATAACTGATGTTGCTGGGTCCGATTTGATTTAAATTGGGGCAGAAGGTAAAATTAATCTAGACCTAAATTAAAACGGGGCAAACGAGGTTAGACGACCCGGTTAGTCCAGCGGTGTGAGATGACCGTTTGATTCGAAGCGAGGTTCGATCCCCGCACCGGGACCAATATTTGTATGACCTACAGATATTTGTTTCGGGTCTGAGTGTTTGTGTTTGTGTATGTGTACAACGGCACCAACGACACAGGTTTATACCTACTGTGGGGCTGTGAGTGTTACAAAGCTTATTTTATTTTTTTAATTTATATATTTTAGATATTTTTACAAGACAATACTAGTAGTGTTCGTTTTTTATTATGCAGGTAAAATGAATAGATAAAATTTTCTTTTATTTTTAAGATTTAAAAAAATGTTCCTACTTATTTTTCTGTTAATAATTATTTTTTCTAATGTACTCGTATTTGTCGGTTTATCGAGACATTAGTGACCGAATACTAAAACGTCACTTAAATCTAAGTGGGACTTAAAAGTCTTTCGTCTCTATAAAACACGTGCAAACAAGAAATATAGCTCATATTTGAGAGCTGCTTAAAATTAAGTGACGTTGTATTCGGCCATAAGCGTCTTGATCAGGTACGACTAGAGATATGAACACAGATTCCTGAAAAATCGGGACACCTGACAACACTAGTTACGACAGACAAACAAGAAGCTTCTTACTTGTTGGCCACAGTGCGTCAATAGTACATTATTCACTAAACGTTTTCATGCAATGACGCATTTAGCATATTCACCTATTACATGAACCATCGTTTAGCACGTTGCTTAAAGAACATGTCTTGCGAACTTTTTCTACAATTAGAGTAGTGGACGAAATCTTATTTGTGAGGACAAATATACAAACATATTGTGGACACGTAGGGAAAACAAATGTCAATATTTATGGTAAATCATGTTTTATAGCTATTCCAATGTTATGGTCTTAGACAGAATAATACAAACCCATTTAGAATTTGTTACGTAAGTTTATTTTAGTATCAAACACGTTTAGATCTTAAAAAGAAATTGTATTTGAAAAAGAACTGATTACTAAAGAGCATGAAGGCGGTATTAATTAAAACCTATTTTAAGACGAGTTGGTTTAAACTCTAAAATGCATATTAAAATTTGTATACTATGTCGTAGTATTAACGTTTTCGTAGGTTTTCGCGAGCTATACAACACTCCCAAAAAAGTTTGGGAGTGTTGTATACGCGAGAAAATCCGCAAGTTTAATTTCTACAATGTCGTAGTATTATTACATATTATTCTCTGACTATGTTCAAACTAGAGACACATGTTTGTTTACCTGTGTGAGTGTAACTGTACTGTGTAATGTGTCTACACGCATCCCGTAGTGTGCGTAGTACGCTTGCTACGCTCACAGCTACAAAAACCATTGCAGGTTTTTTGTAGATGTGATAATATACTTTAATAAAATTACGTGTCTTTTGATTATATAATGTCTGTATAAATATATCCTTAAGTAATATTACTCGTAGATTGCCCGTCGTATTATGGCGATAAAAAAGTGTTTTAAAGAACGTTTAAAATATTATATAGATCTCAATTAAAATTGTTGTATGTATCTTCACGCCAGGACGGAGTAGGCAGAGAGTGTATAGCGCCAGATTGCTTCCACTTTAAAAAGGTAGAGAGAAATCCACCACTTGGTAATAAAATTAAGTTAAGCAAAAAAAGTAATATTGTTAACCTGGTGCACCAGAATATACAAGGGATGATGGGTAAAGACTTAGAAATTGAGTTATTTTTGAATGATCGTAATGTAGACATCTGTTGTTTTACAGAACATTGGTTGAAATCCCATGAATTAATATTCAATTTCAGCAGGCACCAGGTTGGTAGTTCGTTCAGTAGAGCACATGCAATACGTGGTGGCTCTCTAATATTGTTAAATAAAAACCTTAAATTTAAGGAACGTAGGGACATAATAAATCTGTCTATTGAACGAACTATTGAAATAGCCTGTGTTGAGCTTGAGCGCTTGATAATTTTATGTATATATAGACCTCCAAGTGGGTTATACGATTATTTTGAAAAAAAATTGGATGAGGTGTTGACCAAATTATTTGAATTGAAGAAACATATTATTGTTTGTGGTGATTTTAACATTAATCTAGATGAAACGCCAACATGTATTGGATTTAAATAATTACTGATATCATATAATTTGCATAATGTGTTTTTCTTGAACCTACCAGAATCACCCAGTGCTCTGCGACCTGCATAGACAATATATTTACTGATTTCAAACCTAACCAAAAACATGTTTTTACTGAATTATGTTCTGATCACTGTGGTCAACTAATATCCTTTCATGATGAAATCAAAAATAGAGATTCAAAACATGATATAGTGTTTGTTCCTATCAATGCCAAAACTTTCATATGTACAGTACCATTATGACCCAAATATATTATACAGTAACTTTTTTGACATTATTGCAAAAGAGTACAATCTAAAAAGACCAAAAATTTAAGAAGTCATAAGTCATTTAATGAATGGGCGACTGTTGGAATACATAAGAGTAGGCAGAGATTGTATGAACTTTATGGTGAAAGATCATATAATCCTAGTAATTCTTTTAAACATTATGTTAAAATGTATTCAAAGATATTTAAAAAAGTGTGTGCCATAGCTAAGTCACTACATATTAAAAATAAAATTAAAAATTCAGCAAATAAAATTAAAGCGACATGGAATGTCATTAATAGCGAAACTGGAAAATGTACGGAGCGCAACTCTGATTTTAATTTAATTATTGACAACGCACTTACTTCAACTGACAAAGAAGTTGCCTCAGCATTCAAAACTTTCTTTGCCAATATTGCAGTTTCTACCACCGAAGACCTTATTTCTTCTCCTACCGTCGCTGAATCGTTATTACAACATAGTGTAAAAGAAAGTAAATTTAAGTTTAATTTTAAGTTAGTAAGCACTGCAGATGTTATGCATGCTTTTAAATGTATTAAAATTAAGAATACTAGTGATTTATGGGGCATATCTGTAAAAAATGTACACTCAGTAATAGACATAATCGCACCATATTTAGCGACTATATTTAACAACAGTATTGTAAGTGGTGTGTTTCCTGATTTAATGAAAAATAGTAAAGTTATTCCATTATTCAAATCCGGTAGTACAAGTGACTCCACAAATTTCAGACCCATTTCTGTGCTACACTTTAAGTAAAATTTTTGAAAGGCTCATTTTAAATCAATTACCTTCACACTTCAATCGTCATAAACTTTTGCATGTAAAACAATTTGGATTTACCAAGGGTCATTCAACTACTGATGCAGGTGTTGAACTTGTCAAACACATTTTTGAAGCTTGGGAAGAATCACAGGATGCTCTAGGGGTATCCTGTGACTTATACAAAGCATTTGATTGCGCATGAAACAGCATGAAACATTGGTCAGAAAATTATACCACTACGGCATTCGAGATACCGCTCTTCCTACCGACTTCATATTTAAGCTCGAGAACCATGTATGTTGATATAAATGGAACGAGATCTCCTGGCACTTCGATGGATATGGGGGTCCCGCAAGGCTCAATTCTGGGTCCATTTCTGTTTTTAGTTTATATTAATGACTTGTCATACATTGTTAACGATAATCAAGAAATGATATTATTTGCAGATGATACTTCTCTCATATTCAAAATGAAAAGGCAACAAGTAGCTTGTGACGAAGTAAACAATGCCCTCTCTAAAATAGTGCCATGGTTTAGTGCTAACAACCTACTGTTAAATAGTAGAAAGACAAAATGTGTTAAATTTTGTACACCTAACGTTAAACAAGTTGCAACCAATGTGAAACTATACGGAGGAAGCATTGGAATTAGTAGACTCCACGGTATTTCTTTGCTTAACCGTGGATACAAAATTGCAGTGGGGTCCTCATATTTCAAATCTAGCCCGTAGACTAAGCTCCGCAGCGTTTGCGGTAAAAAAGATACGATCCTTAACTGACGTTGAGACGGCTCGATTGGTTTATTTTAGCTATTTTCACAGTATTATGTCCTATGGAATTTTGCTATGGGGACATGCCGCCGATGTCAACACCATTTTTGTTTTACAGAAAAGAGCTGTGCGTGCTATCTACGGGCTCCGCGAGTGTCTCTCAGAGATAAATTTAAGGAAATAAACATATTGACTGTAGCTTCGTAATACATTTACGAAAATGTACTGTATGTACGTAAAAATATTAGCGAATTTCCTAGTAGAGCTAATGATTATATAAATACTAGGAACAAACACAAGTTGTCTGTGCATACAACACGACTGCATAGGGTGAGTAATTCTTTTAGAGGTCAATGTATACGCTTCTTTTACAAAATACCTGAAGATGTTCAAAGTCTTTCGATTAAAAAATTTAAGAAAATTATCAAAAAACGCTTATACATGTGCAACTATTATAAAACATGTGATTATCTTAATGACACTACACCATGGGATTGAAGCGATCGCTCCCAGGCTATTTCGAAAACCTGTACTTTGGATTTACAGACTGTATTAGATTTAAGTTTAAATTCAAAAGAGCTGTACTGAGTTTCTTCAGTGGCGGAGTTCTTCTCAGTATTGACTGCCCTTGGAATTCTGCCAAGTGAATAACCTTTATTATGACGACCAAATTCATTCTTTCTCAGTTTCTTTTGAAATGGGGAAATGGAGTAATTTGTAAATAATTGATGCTTTCCATATTATACAAAATTGTTCAGTGTCTATTTAATTTATTATGTGTTTTTTATTATTACTAGTGGTTATTCACTCTAGGTTAGTTTAAAAAAAATGACGATATAAAAGTGTTCTCCAGGAGCCTAATTATATGAAATGATATTTCAGTTTATTCATATATATATATATATATGAATAAACTGAATAAACTGGTCGCGAGTTCGATCCACAGGTTATAAAAATATACTTATATGACCTGCAGAAATGTACTTCGAGTCGGGTTGTTCGTGTGAATTCAAGGAACAGGCATAATATAGAGTACTTTCTATCTTTTATTTACTAAGTTTTTGACATAGAGCAACACCGGAGGGGAGTAGCCATATGCAGTCTTTCCCATCTGTCAAAGTACCAGCCCAAATGGGCCTATACCTGTCGCCTTGATGTTTAAATGTGTGCGTGAAATTGTTTCTGTATTTTGTTAAAGTCAAGGTGTGAGTTTCGTAGTAATAGACGATTTTTGTAGTGTGCGTGTGTGTCGCACGCATTTTCCCCCGCAAAAAAAGACAGACTGTTTTACATCGGTAATAAACGCTATGGCTACTCCCCTCCAGTCCGCCGCGGCTGGTGGCCCGTGTTGCTCTATGGTTTTTGATTATTAAATAACTGCCTGTGTAACGAAGTTATAGATAGCTAGTCAGATACTGTAGCAGTCACTACTGCTACGGTTGAGATCTCGCGTTCGATAAAAAAACGTAGTGTATACAAGAATGTACTCGTATATTCTATGCTTACCCTTTTGAGGAAATAGTATAGGCGTTAAGTCACGGTGTTATTTATTAAAGCTTGTTCAAGAACACATATCATATTCATTATATTCATATTATAAATGACGCGTCTTGGTGAAGCAAATAATTTAAATACACAGATTGCTCGTTGTTATTTTATCTTTTGAAAATGTTAACGATTAGGTACAAATTCTTATCAGTCGTGTGTGTGGCCGAAGTAATCCTTGGAATAAGGTAGCATGTCAAGATAAGCAATTTTTAAATAAAACTGTGAAACTGGACGGTGGAGTTATTAAGCAACAAACACAAGACCACCGGGCGAAATTAGGATAAATACATTAGTTCTGCGCGTAATTTATAAATTAATGCATTCATACTGAATTTACATATATTTACTGTCGGTAGAGCTCCAGTAACGGAGCTCGCGGGCGTAGGCACCGCTGCATTACCTAATATACTTGCCGCTAAATGGTAGTGTTCAGCACTATCGTGTTCCGGTCAAGTGGTAATGTACGGCTGTAATTTCCGGCACAGAGGCATAACACCTAATGCCTCAGGAGTGGCAGCGCATCTGCATTTTGACCTCTGGTCATTGTGTGGGTGTCTATAGGTTGCGGTCATCATTTAACATCAATGTGAACTGCACGCTTGTTTGCCACTTGCCACTTTTATTACATAAAAAAAATACATACATTACTACTTACACCATTATTTACAAGACCCCAGGTCTTGTAAATAATGGTGTAAAGTCATTTATCTCTGGTTCTATTGGGATTTTTCCATTTTCTGGAAATTTCCCAGTACCTCGAAGTTTGTTTTATATTATTTCGCATTAACACATGCTTGTGAAACATATTTTATTTTTAAAGAAAAATGGATAGAAAAATTTGACTTCAGGCGAGACTCGAACTCGCGACAACCTTTCTTTCCATTTTTCTTTAAAAATAAAATATATTTCACAAGCATGAGTTAATGCGAAATAATATAAAACAATTATTAAGGGTAAAAGCGACTTCTTTACGATATTCAATAAACTGAAAAGTCTATTATATCGGTTGCCTAACTAGCATAGTTGGTAATAGATGGCGCTGCTGCTACCATAAAGCAATGCAATAGATGTGAAGGAAAGATTTGACAAATCGGGCAGGGCTGCAGTAGCTCAATTGGAAGAGCGGCTGGACTAGATTCCCAGTAGGTCGCGAGTTCGAGTCTCGCCTGAAGTCAAATTTTTCTTTCCATTTTTCTTTAAAAATAAAATATACCTCGAAGTTTGGTAATGTGCCCGGAGATGTCAACAGGCTCGCCACCTGTTACATGGGGCATAACGTAACGCCGGCGAATCGTGGGTGTTTGGAGTTTGCATGTATGCATGCATTTACCACTGCCTACCCCTTCGGGGATAACAGGCTTGAAGTTACGTAATTTCTTTCCGACTATTGGTTTTATTTCTTTATAGGGAAGAGCGGCGCTACAAATTTAGTGACTGGTGGTAGAGTTCCAGTGCAGGAGCTAGAAGGCGTAGATACCGCCGCATTACCTAATCTATCTGCTGCCAAATAGTAGTATTCAGCACTATCGTGTTCCGGTTAGATGGTAATGTATAGTCGCGTAATAACTATCACAGAGACATAACAATTTAGGTCTCAGGGGTGGCAACGCATCTGCATTTTGACCTCTGGTTTTAGTGTAGATTTTGGCTGCAGTCATCACTTAACATCAATGTGAGTTTTTTTTATGTAATGGAAGTGGTTAGACAAGCATGCAGTTCACATTGATGTTAAGTGATGACTGCAGCCTATAGACACCTTACACAAAGACCACGGTCAAAATACAGATACGTTACCACTCCTGAGGCCTAAGGTGTTATGCCCCTGTGCCGGAAATTACAGGGCCGTACACTACCACCCGACCGGAACACGATAAAGCTAAGCATTAGCATTTAGCGCCAAGTATTTTAAGTAATGCGGTGGTGCCTACGCCCGCGAGCTCCGTCACGTGTGTAGACACCACCGCATTACAGAGTTGAATACTCGTTAATCATTTCCTTACATTAAAAAAATATATGCCTACCTATCTATGAATGTTACAATAATATTTGTCTTTTCGTGACCTATAAACAGTCCTTACTTCAGGGTTCCGTCCGTGAACTAAGGTTGATTTTGACTTAGTTCCAATACGCGTAACATCATACGCAAACTGTGCAATTATCACGTTCAAGTATTCGGAGGTCAGTGTTCTGTGCTTATCTCTCGACCCAGTACGCATCGTTTACGGGTGAACGGATATCAAAACCCACCGAAACTATCCGAGATAAGTGTATCGGAAATTTTCACGCTACTTGAGTATCGATAAATTATCGAATCGGTGCTATGAGTAGATTCTAGGACAAGAGTCTTGATAACGCGTCGTTGGATGATTGTTTAGTTGTCAATGACGACAAGTGTTTTTTTTTTTGTTAAGTGTTATTAACTAACTGTTGTCCGCTGTTGCATCTGCGTTTTGGGATTGCTCTTTACTTTAATTAAGAAAGAAAACACTTTATTGATTGGCAATACATCAATCAAAAAAGCGTCTTTCAAAAGGAGGAGAAAAATTGCAAGTTCGGCTGTTTGTAGAAGGTTCCTTGCCATAAAAAACTGACGTTTAAAAAATGCGGCGGCTTCGACAGAGTGCGGCTTGAATTTTATTTAAAACTCCGTATTGCCTCAGAATGAAATAATGTTTGATAGATACGGACTATTTGTATGGGAAAATGAAATTGTGGTTTTTCCTATTTCCCTTCAATTTCTACATATTTTCTTAGCTTTAAAACATCCCTGGTCTTCTAAAAATTATTCAAAACCAAAATTAGCTAAATCAGTCCACCCGTTCTCAAGTTTTAGCGGGACTAACGAATAGCAATTGATATATATGTATATGTATATATATATATATCAATTTATCTATATATATATATATATATAGATAAATTGAGAGCAATTTCATAATTTTAATATTCGGATATTGAACTATAGAACTGTCATCCATTAACAACGCGGAAACATGATGATTTAGCTTAAAGAATGTTCTTACGACTACATCTTAAATTGTATCTAAAATCAATTTAATATGAGAAATGTTATTCTAACTAATTGCATTGACTGCGTTTACCTATTCACCCGGCGTATTATTAATTATAATAATCATACGTGACCTGCCCACAAATAAAGTTTCAACTTTATTATTAACTTCAATAAGATATGCTGCTATTTACGGCTGGAGATTATAAAAGTCTGTTAATACATTAACATAATTAATTTCATTTGCATTTGGATAATATGACAGTTAATTTTAAGGATGACCTGTTTTGACGTGTTAATGATTATGTGTCAAGTCCATATGAACCGGAAAAATTAATGCATCTTTCGAAATTCTTCAGTCTTCTATTTTAGATGGGCGATAGAATTAAACTTTGATTACCCATTTTAACGGTAAAGATGGAAAATGTTTAAAACATCGATTAAATTTAAGCTGATTTAATTTAATAAGTTTGTTTTATTGGACGATATCATTTATAGTTATGACGGTATTTGGTAACCCTTATAATCAAGGTTAACTACGAAACTGAATTCCGTATAAAATGAATCAAAAGAAAAATTGGTTATTACCATTGCTTACAAAAAGTTCAAGAGAAATGCAATACGACTGAACACCGACCGCGGCGCGGTAGCCTATGCTTTCCCACCTTCTGAACATGACACCATTAGTACAGTTATAAAAGGTCCTAAAACGATTGTAAATAAAATGTAAAAACAACTTATATTAACTGCATAATAGGAGTTAAATTTGCCCAAACATTTGCTACCCGAACCCTTAGTCTGACGGATTAGCTGAGCACGGCTGACCCATTAAAACGATCGATTGTTTCCTTATTGTAGTGCCTGCGACGGCTGGCTCTAACAACAATTATAAAATTAAATATGACCATGAAATTCTTATAGAAATTGTTAAAGCAGACTTGCTAAACGGCAATTTTCCGCATTATGCCTCATTACTTGAAGAAATTAGGGATTTTAAACAATGTAAATTATGCTATAGTGAAGTCTTTTCCCAAAGTGCTAAAATGTCCTGTCTTGCTAAAATTTTCCGATCGTCAATTTCTGCATTTTAAACCAGCCCATTTTAAATTATTAAAAATGTGTTACATATTATATCTATATTTATAATATCAGACTATATTCATAGTAGAGTCTAATATTTTACATATAGTAAAAATACTGTCAGTGTACAGTAAAAGAAAATACTGAACAGGCTGAAAACTTACGTTATTTTCTGTAAGATCGATAAAATAAAAATAAAAAATCAACTAGTGCCATTCTTTTCGAAAAATCGAATAATGTGTATTTTTACGGATGCAAATGATGTGATGATGATCTTTAATGTCTTATTTGAAAATAGCATGAATTAAACTTAATGCGAAGTAAATCCATATATTTTATATATATTGTTCTTCTTTATATGCATTTTAGAGAACACATTAATTGAATTAACGAGGTCACCAAATAAGCTGAAAGCTGAACGACTCAACAAAATTATCCAGTTAACTTTACAATGGTTTCCAGTTTGACATTAAAATAACATTGAAGAGTAAATTATTTTTGTTCTTAGTGCTTCTACATTGTACTGCTTTGGGGTTAACGAATACATTAGTTCGTGAAGTTCGTAAGGTTATTGCTGATAGGGTGTTGATCAATATCTGCGTAATGAGATGCTGGACGCCAGTGGCGCTATTAAAATCTCGGTGAAAGTTCAACATCAGAATAAGGAAACTAATTTAAACGGTTTGACACATACTTGTTAGATAGTATTAGACCACATATTGAGCACAGCTGGTCGTATAACAAGTTAATTTCTCTTTTTATTACGCTTTGCAAAACAATCACAGACTAATTTTAGCCTTAATGATACTTAGTTCATTCTCTATTGGTGTAAGACTATGTCTATTATCTGTATGTTATATGTTTTCTACGTTGACATTTATTCTAATTTGAACTTTACTTAACACTTTCTCATATTTGTGAATAAATTTTGTCTTGCGTAATGTTTTTGGAGCTACTTGTTCTTGTAGTCGGTTCTTCGCATGTGACAACTTCTATTAACTACGTTTGATGGTACCATTATATCTAACAACGACTTAGTGGTTACTATTATTAATTAAACTTTGACATATCTGTAGTTATTAACTGATAACGAAGTTATCTTAGTCAGTTCAATATCTCCTGTATTATAAACAATAATACAATTTGTAAAATCTTTATGTATCTACATCACATGATAATGACGGTTTACAGATAGAAGTAGTTCAATGTCTAGTCACTGTGACAAGGTTTTCCATGTGTTTTATAAATTACCTTGACCATGTTAAACTAATCATTGCGTTACGTTTTATTTGTATTACAATTTGATATATATTTTTTTGTATGTTATGAAAGTGGCAAACAAGATGACTGCAGCCTATAGACACATCACAAAGACCAGAGGTCAAAATGCAGTTGCGTTACCATTCCTGAGGCCTAAGGTGTTATGCTTCTGTGCCGGAAATGATTGGGCCGTACATTACCACCTGACCGGAACACGATAGTGCTGAACCATACCATTTAGCGGCAAGTATATTAGGATATGCGGTGGTGCCTACGCTCGCGAGCTCTTTCACTGGAGCTCTACCACCAGTAAATTACAATCATAATTACAATCTCATATATATTTTTTTATAGCAAACTCATTTATAATAAAGGATATCAATTAATAAAACCCCCTATAATAGCAAAACAGTCCCTATAGATAATACATAGTGAAAGTGAGCAACTACATAATAAGTATCATGAAGTGTAATATCAATAGATGAATTAGCTAGAATTAATCCTGTTAATCAGTAACAAAACAGTTCTTCCATTCAAATCAAGTGTATGATTTTACTATCAATAGTGATCAAATTTTCACAACATAATTTCTCGCCTGCAGTTGGCTGAGCGGGAGAAAGAAAGAAGTAAAAAATAAACAGCTAGCCAATTATCGTCGGGTATCGAAAAATCTAAAAATTACTAAGTATATTTTCTCCATCTGAATTCAATATTTCTCCTACACTCTGGACTTCATGACTGCCAAAAGTGACCTAACACAATGTCTCCAAGGCATTTTTTGTTAATTTCCTCTGTATTCATAGTTTGTATGACCAGGTGGTGATCTGCGGTGCGGTGCCATCGATGGTCCGGTCGGTCCGACTCTACAGCCAGTGCTCTCATATGTACGTCAACGTGTTCCCAAACGGCACCGTCATGGCCCGCTCCGACGGAAACGATCAGCGTAAGTATTTTTCTTTATTATTTTATTACTTAAATTTGAAACCTCTCCTTGTCAACCCCTGGGTTGCGAAGTACTGCTTTGGTTGAAGAAAAATTTATCAAATTTGTTTAATTCTTTGTATCAGCCCATTCATGTTTAGCTATTTTTGAAAAGACGAAGACAAGTCCACGGCAGAACTAAATAATAATTAGGAAGAAATTCATCTACCGTTATATTTTTCTTCAATTGTCTGAATGAAGACGGTTCCAAATATACTTTATTTTTTATTTTGTCTCCAAATTTACTTTATATTGTTTTGTCTATCCGAAGGAACAGTCTTATAGGCATAAGTCTATAACGGCTCTGTCATGGTCGGGTGCTCATAAAAGACCTATATCTATTTTACAAAAAAAAAAAATCAATTACGAATCTTACATTCGCCGCACTTGGCCGGTTGAATGTTTTAAAACCATTTAACAATCAACTGATAGATCCGTTTATTTGTATACGTTAACTTCTTGTGTCACATTTAAGGAATTCACGCATATTTTGTTATGTATAGATATAACGTTTCCACAGTACATAACTTAGATGTAGTAGTCAAGGTGCAAGGTGCAGTAAATGCATACCAAGCTCGCTGTAATCATGTTGGCTGTAGTTTAGACGTGAGAAACTATAGGAATATGTCAATACTTGAAGGGTCAACGGCCAGTCGCTTCAACAGGTAAACTCGGCTGTGCAATATAGTAACGGCGTGCGTTATGGTCAACTACGACGTCAGGTCATGTGTTGTTTGGTCAAGGACAAATTATTTTATTAAATTTCAATATTATATTCAGAAAAAGAAACATGTAATAAATAATTTAAAATTGAGGACCAGTTGAAAAAAAATCTTTCTCATATTCAAAGCTAAACGCAGCTCTTGAAAAAAAATATCGAGAAAGAAAGTTTTTCTCTCTTGGATAAAGCTGCGATAGGAGGCTGCTAGGATGCATTATTTGTACGTTACCCTGAAATAAGATTGCTGAGAATAATTAATCCAATTGCTAGCATTATTTTTAATATTATTTTACCAAACATATTTTTCAGAGAATTGATAGTTACCTGATATACTTAAATTTGCTGTTAAAAATGTCTTCAGCAAATTTGTTATCTTCTTTGTCAAATAGGCAACTAGAATATATATATGGTGATTGATATAGTGGCATGAAATGGTTATGATGTTGCATTTTATGCCGACGTCGCATAATTTAATTAAATGAATAGACAGAAAGCTAATGAAACAACTAAAGTGATATTTTCATCACTTATCTTGATATTGTGTCTTGTATACTAAACTATAGAGATAATTGGGTGGTTAAGGACGAAAAACATTTCAGCGATATTACAATAAACATAAATAAAGATATCCTAACATCTTATTAAATGTTCGTCAAGTTATTATATAACTTGACGACATAGGGAAGCGTACAATTCTATAAGAGACGAAATGTGTAAAGCGTGTGCGCATAAAACACTGAGAGCATAAAGTTAAGCTTTATAAAATGCCACATTTTTGTTGGAGCAGAGATACTAAACACATTTAGGCAAAAAAATAAAGAGATTGAAAAAGAATTATGTTTAGTTACATAGAACAGTAAAACAAATAAAACAAATCGTTCATCAGCATTATCGTTTCAGTCGAAAGACGTCCATTACTGGAAAAACCCCAACCAAAAGATTGGCACAACGAACGTTCCTGGACCGCTCTCATCCAGCGGTTTCTTGCAACCTTCACCATGTCGTCGGTCTACTTCACCTATGCTTAGTCTACGTCGTATGATTTTTTTTTATTGCGATAAATAAAATCATTGTAATATTTAATTTATAAAAAAATTAAGAAGAATACAAAATCTTTAATCGTTGCAGTGCGGTGCCCATGGTTGAAAAACCTCGAAATATTATGTAGTATCTTAGTCACAACATCTCAAAACGCTACGCCGTAGTATCTACGGATATGAAATTTCAGTTCTGTCGTGTTTCTAGATCTGAGTTATGCCGATGGAGCGCCAAATAGGTTAGGATTCCATTCCAGCATCATTTCGTTCATCCAGATATGCTGCACACCTAATTTTTACGCATAGTTATAATCCAGACAATATACAACATGTAACGGGAATAATGCACATTATCTAACGCCCCGATTAGAAAATCGTGTTATAATCATAACACATGAACTGAAAATACATGTTTATTATTAAATATTTTTTAGTTAATATATAAGTTGTCCTAAATTTGTACGAACAGTATGCACACCCTATGCATTCGTACCCTATCTCTTACTACGGCCGCACATTAAAACACGAACCTACTCACATACCCACACTGTTGTAATGTGATGTAGCGTAATTTGCATACTCTTATTTAACATTCGCTAGTAATGAGATTAATTTCCACCATTTTATTTCTTATATAATTAATTACAATAAAAAGCACGTCCTAACAGTTCTAATAAACTTGTTGAGACTAGCATTTTATTATGGATACACTTTAGTCTCATTTTCGTTGGTATTGACTGTTCACCAAATGGGTGACCATAATTTCCTTAATTGTAATTAATTTTGGGACAAAATATTACCTATATCACAAATGCCTGAAATCAATTCGGTTATCGATTCTGAACAAACTAGTTTCGGGTTGTACATTTAATCATGTTACACGTTGTATATATCCACTAGGTAGCCTCTCAAAAAATGGCCGCAAGTATTTTTTTTTCTTTGTAATAATTCTGTAGTGGGATCCTAACCTAAAAGTATTTATCTTTTTATTATAGTGCGCGACTCCATTTTGTAGTCATATCATACCTTCTGTACTCTCGGTGTTTTCTGGTGTGGGTGTCGTCTAGTACTCTAAACGATGTTTCTATTTGCAATATTCGTTCATATAGTGCTTATTTCCTATTAGCACACGAAGACGCAATACGTACCTGAAAATTGTTTAACACCTTTCCAAAACCTGACATCTCATTAAACTCTAATAAGATAGCAAACATATCGATTGTTTTTCAAAGCGATGACGATTCTGTTAAAACAAGATCGATTTTTAAATCGCTTCGGATTGAAGTCTATTAAATCGAATGACATAAAATTGACGTAGGAAAATTTGATTCTCGATTAATCGATCTATTTGTATGTTTTTATACTACCAATTCGACAATGAACATCAAACAGGACCAAAAAATTATGCCATGCCATTTCTGTCACTGTGGTAGTAAGACATTACATTACATTTAACCATTTGTATGGTTGTTATTCAAATAAACTGCCTCTGTAGCCTAGTGGTAGCAGGCCACTACTACTACGCTTGAGTTCCTGGGTTCGATTCCCGGGTCGAGGGGCTATCAGAGATAACGGTTTAAAATCTCGGGTTCTATTGGGATTTTTCCATTTTCTGGAAGTTTTCCAGTACCTCGGAGTTTGGTAATGCGCCCGGTGATGGCAATAGGCTTCCCACCTGTTACATGGGCCAAAAACGTAACCGGCGAATCGTGGGTGTTTGCATGCATTTACCTCTGCCTACCCCTTTTAGGCCCTTCTAGGCGTGAAGTTACGTTTACCTAGATCGCCATCCCTAGTTTTTCGTGTCCTTGTGTAATTATTGTTACGACATTTTGCCTATGTAAAGCATTAAGAATTGGTGCAAACATTAAAAATGTATTTGCGAATATGTAATATTGATGTGGAATTATTCAATGTTTGTTAATAATACACGCAACATTTTAGCGCGGTCGTGTTGTTTAAATAAAAAGTACTTTCACCTTTCTTTATTTCGTGAGCGCGCTTTGCGGTTTACACAAGAATTATCAGAGGCTGTTTTACGGGCAGAGAGTGGTAGGCGCGAAGGACTTTTTGCTAAAAATAAGTAAAGGAATTTGCGCCTTTGTCCTTTACAATCCGAGTGAACCTCTCCGAAAAGATGTAATGGCGCATGCCTTTTCATGTTTTGCTGTTCTCGTGCAAACAAATAACGTTTGCGGCGCTAAGATATAAAATTAGGGTTTATTCTTAGCGCCGTATGACAAAACTTTAGCTTTTTTATATCGATGTTGTAGATTGTAAGTAAAATATTTTATAAATTATAGAAAAATGAAAAGGAAGGGGAAGGTAAATTTCACTTCGGGCAGGAATCAAACCTGCAATCTCAGGAAAACCTGTACAGCCTGTCAGTGAAATTTAGTATTTATAGGTAGGTAATCCTCGCTCTGTGTGGACGCGTCTAATCTGGACATTAGATCGAATAGATTTGATGGTTTGTATCATTTTACCAATATCGTGCATGTAAGGTTTACATACTTCTAGAAATATTAAATATCATTCCTAATACCTGTTAAGGATTTTTCTAACTAAGCACATTTAGAACAATCGAAATGCTGTAACATTTATCGTAATAATATGATGCAACTGCTTCTCAAAAGTAATACGATATTCGGAATTCGAATTGATAACGCCGACCATTGTCTTGTCAATGTGTTCTGCATTCGATCATAAGTTGCAATTACACGGGTAAATTTTCGGGCAATAATTGCCCGACAAATGTTGCTGAAAGTTAAAGCAGTTTGAATAGATTGCTTAAGATATTAATATTTATAATATAATATATAATTTATAAGACATAATGACATTGTAGAATATATTATGTATTTGCAATAAGTTGCCTGTTTGTATTGAAGATGCATGCGTCAAACTCAAAGCTTGAAGGGACTAATTTTTTTGTAATGTTTTTGTTTAGAATCATTTCTGTTTTTAAGTAGGTGTTGCGTATTCAGTCTGTATATCCCCTAATTAATGTATCACACACCAATGCAGCTCATATTACACAGATGTGTACGCGTGACCTAATAAGTTGATGTTTGCAATAAATCAGCAATCATTAGTCAAGCTTGTAATATATTTTGTGCGTCTCATATGACATCGAAAATTTGAGTGGAATTTAATAAAACAGGTGCAAGGCGCCAGGTGTATTTAAACATTGACTAGGTATTGCGTGATTTTGGTCTCAAGAACCTTAACACACCCATTGACACCCCTGGCTTGAATTTAAACCTTGCAGACATGTGTACCTAATTAATTATAAGGTGCAAGTGAAACGAGTAATTAATATAACCGTAAACAGTTGTTCATTATTTATTTTATAAACCAATAATAAGTAGGAGCGCATTTCTCTTCAATAGAACCTATCGTCGAACGGACGGGCTACACGTACATTTTATATTGCACTATTAATTATCTCAAACAGAAATCGTTAAACAAATAAGCTTCCGATACAAAAGAAAGATTAAAAAAACGAATTAAAATAATACGTACAATAATTGCGTGAGAATAAACATTAATGGTTAAAAATAATCAGTTGACCCGAGGTAGCGTCCGTGTTAGTTGCGAGGCAATAAAAGAAACTATGCAGCCAATATTAAATTTAACGATTTAATATTGCATCACCAGTGATAAGGGATCCTTGCTAAGTAATTTTATTTACCAAGGCGTTAATGGAAGGCAGTTCAAGATAAATTTGTCAGTTAGCGTATCGACCGACGCTGCACCGCCTCCCGTCGAATATCGCGTAAAATATGTGACGCTTTTTAATTAAAAATAGATTTGAATGCGCTGATAAAGAAATTCAATAATTTATATGGTGTTAGAAAGAAAGTCTGAATTGATGTAACGGGCACGTTTGAAAAGTGCCGGAGCCTCAGGGTGAATAACTTTTTGAAACCGTTTGGTTTGGTGTCAACAATTTTGCTAGTTTGCTATTATCGATAAAAAATAATCTTACTTTAGGGAAATTCGATTTTTTTTTCATAAAAAAAGATTTCGACGAATTGAGAACCTCCTCTTTTTTGAAATCGGTTACAAATGGTAGTTGAGTATACTTAATAATATTTTTACAACCTGCCTTAGTTTTCCTGTATAGAGTGGGTAAAGGTAGGTACATTTTCTTCCAATTTAATGTTTACTCATTCAAAATTTTCTGAAACATATTACATATACATGTAGTTTATTTGCGCTGAGTTTTATTACTTCTGACCCCACCTATTTAACCTACTTTAGGTCAAGGTATGTGAGCTATGTTACTTAAATATTCATAAAAAATAAAGTCGATGAAGAAAAATGTTAGATAATAAATAAAATCTAAAGTCTGACATAACTATGATACAATCATACATTTCGCTTATAACAGTTGCCTTTATATTAATTTTAAATGAGTCATTATAATAATAACGTGAGTATTCCATACTGTGCCGCACCACTTCGTGTGTTTTATATTTTTTGTGGCAATCGAAAGGGATGGGCGGCCGCAAATTATACGAATTCAATCGACGCAGGCGGTGCGGCGCCTTCCCAAATTAAGTTGTTACAGTTTAAAAACATAATAATAAAATACCCATAAAGTCCTCCGTTTCGCGAAAAAAACATTCTACCACACGCAAGTTAAATTCTCCTGTAATCTAATAAAAATTAAACGACGGACGTAATTGGTGCGGAAAATCATAGGTTGCGGTAAAATCGAGACAATCAACTTCCTCGAATCGATTGTGAGTGTCAAGAAGCTCAATTTTTTTGTTCTATTGAAATAGAATTTTTTAAGTTGTTTGTGTAGAAGATTTCGTTCGGTTTGCCAATGCGGTTGTCGAGTCAACAAAAAATATTGTTTTATGTTTGCAATTAATGCTTAGTGTGTATTTACGTTTGTTGTAACTAACTAGCACTCGGCGTTGACGTGTTTAGTTAGTTAATTGATGTACAAGTGGCGTGATTTGCTGTTTAGAGGCTTTTTCTTTGAAGGAGAATGGTTGTCCGTTATATTTTTTATGTCATTCTGATATTTGTTTTAGAACTGCATATAGCTGAAGTGATATTTTGCGGCTGTTATTCGTAAGTAAAAAATAATTCTGATGAATTAGGAGCTCATTGTTCCATTTTCTCTCGTTAATTTGACGTTGATTGTTAAAGTGTTTAAAGAAATAACTCAAAAATTCCGTGATATGGGACACATTAAAGTGATATTTGTCTGACAGCACTCTGAAAATTGTTTGTAGCTACCTCCATCGACTTCGTGAATCCCTTGCGTTGCGTTGAAAAAGTGTTCAGGATTAACGCAAAATTGACTTCTTGGTTTGTGGTTTCTTTGGTTTGATGGTTTCTTGTGATCAGACAGACGGGTACTGATAGGATTTAATTTTACAACGATTAACGATTCTATCTTATTGAAGATAGATGTTGATTAAAATATGGATGTTTTTTAATTAAAAAAAACTCGCGTACCTTTCCCAGAATGTGTCGGTGTTCTGTAGCAAGTAACAGTATGTATGTATGTATCTTCACGCCAGGTCCCAAACGGGGTAGGCAGAGAGTGTAGAGCGCCAGATATCCCGGTTCTGACAAACCTCTCGTGCCTCGTCTACTTTCATCATTCTCTTCATACATGCACGCCGATTCCTAAGACTTTTGATCCCACCATCAGACAGAACTCGACCTATTTGGTCATGGTAGGTCAGTCTTGGTCTTCCTGGGCCTCTGCAACCATCCACATTCGCCTTGTATATCTGTTTAGTCATTCGCTCATTCGACATTCTTTCTATATGCCCGAACCATCGGAGCATGATGGTTAAGCTTATCCGCTATGTGTTCACCGACTCTTTGGTTTTTGACATTATAACAATGTGCACATGCTGATCCCATACAGGATCCCGTTTAGTGGCGTTTGTGTTTACTATATGAACGCAACGCAACAGAACGTTCGCGAAAATGCCCTTATAGGCATGTTCACACGAGTAAACTGCTGCCTTATCGCTGCGGCAGTACAAAATACATGTTTTTGCTGATACAGCAAAAACAATTATTCTCAGTAACCAAATGCAGTGGAAGCAGGGTAACGCGGTGGATACAGGTCTCTTTGTTTGGCCAAACACCATAATATTTTGCAGTATTACCAGAATTTTGAAACGGGATATTAAGTGCATAAAAATAGTTTTATTTTAATGAGTATAGTTACTCGTAACTCGCGAAAACCTAAGACATTGAGATTATTATTTACGGGCAGTATATCCACAATATTCCAGCTTTTGTTATGAGTATGTTGAACAATTACTCGTTGGGTGGTCCCCAGCTTCCAGTAAGTTCTCTGTGTTGATGTCGCGAATAAAAAATGTATTGCGGTGTTTACTAAACACCTTACTTTGTAGTATTGAAGTTATTTTCGAATACATTTACTTGCAGCGTAAAGTTAAATGTACTTCGATGGATATTTTTAGATATCTATTCGATATAACATAAGATAATTTATAAGTATTTAAATTGTGCAACGAAATATAGGTATTTTATTCGATATTGGATTTTATTATACGTGTGATTGGTATTAAAAAATCTACAAATAAAATTTCTTCCTCGGTAAAGTAGTTTAAACTTTTTTTGACGATTAGACTTACCAAAAACTTATTTTCACAATAACACAAACGGAGAAACAATATTTTAATCGATTGTATAGTCATCAAAACAAACTAAGAACTGCTCTACTGAAAGAACTATTTTTACAGACCCTAAATTGTTGATTGGGACAAACGGATCGATTTTTTCACGCCTGTGTGTCTGTTCAACATAATTCATAAGAATATAAATATCCAAAGGAAAACAGTGATGCATAATCTTGAATTAGTTTTATTTTATCATCACAATGCTTGGCTCCGTTATCAAAATGTATTTGACCCGAATTCGATTGCCGTGACAATTCCTTACTCAATCATATCATCCGATAACGCAGGTGCCGACTCTACTACTCTTATAATAAACATGCTAGAGTTTACATTTGATTGATCGATGGACAAAATTATGTTTGTCAGTATAGAATTGACATAGTTTTGGTCTTCGTGTGAAATTCACCTACTCTCCTTATGTCTGATGGAGATAGTAGCGTGAAATGTATCAAATTATAAGATAAGTGCGTCTTGTATTGATAAAATAATGTTTGTTTTTATATCATAACGAGGAAAATAAGCAGTTCCTTATTGCATTTTTTTATGTTATGGGAGTGGCAAACAAGCATGCAGTTCACATTGATGTTAAGTGATGACTGCAGCCTATAGACACCCACACAAAGATCAAGGTCAAAATGAAGATGCGTTACCACTCTTGAAGCCTAAAGTGTTATGCCTCTGTGCCGGAAAATACAAGGCCATACATTACCACCTGACCGGAACACGATAGTGCTGAACACTATCATTTAGCGGCAAGTATATTAGGTAATGCGGTAGTGCCTACGCCCGCGAGCTCCGTCACTGGAGCTTTACCACCAGTAAAAAAAGTATTTGTGTGCTTACCTATTATAATTCAGTAGCAGTATTTTTTTACAGATTTGAATGCGAGTATAAGAATGAAAATGAAAGAAAATGCGAAAATAAGTTTAAATAATAGATTAGATTGATGATTTTGATTAAATATAATATTATATAATTTAATTTCACACAGCGTCAGCAAGGTCTTTATATGAATAAGAGTTAAAACTAACAGTGAAAATATAAAAAAAAATGGACGTATCCCTTAAACAGCAGTTACGAAGTACGTCTTAAGTAGATACGTTTTTTTAACTCCCTGGCTCATAAGTGCTAGAAATCCCAAGTCTTTGCTAGGAAAAATTATGCATCTTCACGCCTGTTCTTACCATTTGTGTCACCGGCTTAATAATGTTTATTCCAAAACATAGAGCAACACGGGCCACCGGCCGCGGCGGACCTAAGGGGAGTAGCCATATTATGCAGGCTTTCCCCTCTTTCAAAATACAAGCGTATATATAAAGTGTGTGCGTGAAATTGTTTATGTATTTTGTTAAAGTCAAGGTGTGAGTTTCGTAGTAATAGACGATTTTTGTAGTGTGAGTGTGTGTCACACGTATTCCTCCCAGCAAAACTCGAGGACCGATGCAAACATCGGTAATAAACGCTTTGGCTACTCTCCTCCGGACCGCCGGGCCGAGTTGCTCTATGTTCCAAAATTACTTTATTTACCAGTCAATATCTTTTACAGCTACACTGTGCGGTTAGTCAATGTCCATCGGTTTCCTTACATTATACATTATGTTTTCGGTATTTTATTGATGATAAGTCACGTACGACCCCAATTGATTGAAACAGCACTTGATAGTAAGCAAACAAATGGTTTAACGTTGCACAACCCAGGAAACGATGTTGCACTTATATGGAATTGGTTTATTGTAAGCTTACTTATAGATAATGCGCGACTTGATTCCATGAAATTTCTGCCGTGTGGCAGAAGTAAAAGATATAAGGCTTACGGCTTACTTAAAGTGGCAACGCAACAGTGTAGATGTATCACAGACCAATCAGCCTTCCTTCTTCTACATCGTCGATGAGATGTATACTCGTACATCAATGTGAACTTCTAACTTGTTTGTCACTTCCATTTCATCGAAAGGTGTAACGAAGACACCTCATACCTATGGGTAGGTACATAGGTACTTACATCAATATAAATAAATAAAATTGGAGTGTCTGTTGGTAATATAAAAATAACCGCCTTTTACTAAATTCATTTGTATGTATACACGGTACATATACCAAAACAATAATTTTTACAATTTTTGTCCGTCTGTCTGTTTGTTCCCGCTAATCTTGGGAACAGCTGGACCGAATTTGACGGGACTTTCACTGGCAGATAGCTTATGTAACTTCGTCCGGGTAGATACTGAACAATCATAAATTCTCACGCGGACGAAGTCGTGGGAACAGCTTGTAATAGAATATGATTGAATGAATGAACGAAAAAAATGAAAACCTATTTCTATTTTCCGAATCGTAATTTAAATATCATAACATAACATTCAGTTACTTTGGCACAACAGTACCTAGGTGATTAATCCTAATCAGCCTTCATACATTTTCAGAGGCGTTTGCGGTGACCTTTATTTATTTTACACGACGATACAATATTGTAAAATATCCATGAAATAATATTACATTTAATTCAGACGACAAGACTGCGACTCAATATTAATTCTAGTAGGTACCTTTTTATTTTGATTGCTTCAAGTGTGTGTACCAAAGGCATTATTTTCATTTGGATGTTAGTATACATTTTTTTTTAGTATACCAAGGATCCTGCTGTAAAAATAATGTTCATTGGTGGTCCTCTTCCAGTTTGATAGTAGTAAATATTTCCGAACTTGTTTCTCGTGAGGTATGTGGCATGCAGTGCAATTTTCTTCATTTAAATATAAAAAAAAATCTCAATGAATTCGAGCCAGAGGCCATTAATTACTTGTTTTATGTGAACTTTAACGTGTTTCTATTTTCACGTTCACGCAAGCAAATAAATATGGTATCGCTATGTCAGTTTAGTGGGCCCGTGCCAAAGAAGGGTGAATGTGATCTGTACCTTGATTTGTCATTTTCTTCAACGAGAAAAATCAAACACATTAATTAAGTACTGGATTTGATAAACCATTGTCGTCTCGGTATCGTGTCGTATACACTAAGCATCTTTGTTGGGATACTGGAAGCGTCTAGTATTAGTGTCAATGCCACGTTGTTTGCGGTCATGTATGTAGCCCGGCCAGACGGCAATCTGATATTAGTAAGCTAATGTGTCTATTGATAGCGAACTTAAGATGTGATTACATATACCACGGATCACGCGATGTATCAAGAATGTCGATCAATCACTTACTTTACTCCTTTATTATATAAATTGACAGTGCACTGTTATGAGACGTAAATTCACGCCTGTATTTGCTGCCTATCCCAGCAAAGGTCATCATCATCATCATCATCAGCCTATAGACGTCCACTGCTGAACATAGGCCTCCCCCAGAGACTTCCACAATGACCTATTCTGGGCGGTCTGCATCCAACCCATTGCCCATTGCCACTTCAACATACCAGCAAAGGTATATGCTCCCATTCATATACGCAAGACTTTACGACTCGCTAGTTTTGCTTTTTGAGTCCCATAAAGGGCAAGCCTCAATCGGCTTGCCCGTTGATAAGTGTCAATACATTTACCTGATACTTTATCAAACTTCAAGGATAGCGTATAAAAATCCCGATATCGCTTGTCTCTCGACCTGAAGACCTATTCAGTAACTCGATAATGATCAATTTTAATGCCACTTTTTAGTACATTGCTGTTTTCCTTAAATTACATAATTGTCATGTTACGTCAAGACAGCAATGTACTGCAATAGAGGCTATCGATACAAGTATGATGTCAAGCGATATACGTAATAGGTACTTCTTGTGATCATATTCAAGCTTGGGGCGGAGCAGTCGTGGCCCGCTACGACTAAACTACTTAAGGTAATTTAAGCACTTTCACAAACAAAAAGCCAAATTATTTTTCAGTTCTTTTCTATTAGGAACTGCTAAATGAATTGATTCCAAGTGACAATGGAAACGCGTTCGTTCAAATGGAAAAAGTCGCTACTTTTGTATTTCTTGCTGTGATTCTTACTAGATTTAACAACCAACACGGAATAACGACTCTGTTTAATTGGTTATGAGCTCTTCTATTTGTAAATGCTTCAAGTGGAGTCAAACTGATTGGGAATTTCCATTTGAAATTGATAACCTAACGTGATATTTTTGATAACTCTGTTTTTCCGTTTTATAGTTTTGGTGGGATTTTGTAATAGCAAAACAACCTGCCATCCTTTTTAATAAATCTAAGGATCATGAAACGAGGTTTTGTTTTCGACCCGTTTCATACTCGATGTATGTGTGTATATCATCGTTTTTCTCAAAGCCTACTAACCTACTAATAATGGTGGTACTGATAAACTTTCTTGAGTGTGGAGGTGTGTGTTTCAAAATTCAAATTATAGGAGATTTAATGGGATCTACGAATAAGTATCTTCACGATATGTTTCTCACGGGATAGACAGAGAGCGTGAAGCATAATGGTAATTCAGTATATTGTGAATGCGTTTGATTTGGAATATGTTTTGTTCTTTCCAGTAAAAATGACCCTTCCTTTGACGTACTCATTAAGTACACAATAAATGTCATGTGCAATAAGGGCTAGTGAGGTTTTACGTACGTATAACGTCTAATAACTTGGAAGATAGTGGATGGAAACATGGGTGAAATATCATATCTTTTGGTTACATAATAATTTAAAGATGTCTTGTACACATGTCTTAACAACCTCATGTGTTAAGATGCTCATATCGTGACGTCGCTATATATGCATAAGGAAGATTTATAAGGAAAAGATTTGTCGCAAAGCATTTAACAAGTTATTACTATGAATAAATACAATATAAAACATAGTTGAGTACTCATTAACTGTTGGAATGTTTTGTTTGTATGAAACGTAAAAGCTAACGTATTAGATATAATTAAAGGATATTATATAGGTAAGTACAAACTATATGATGGCTCCTAATAACTATCATAGAGACATTAATAACTAAGATCTTAGGGGTGGCAACGCATTTGCATTTTGACCTAGGTTTTTGTGTTGCTGCAGTCATCACTTAACATCCATATGAACTGCATGCTTGTTTGCCACATTCGTTGCATAAAAAGACGACGGTATCTAGTATATAGTTAGAAGTTCAATTTTTGGTTAACGACTAACTACATACTAATTTTTATTCTAGTTGAACGGTTACTTTTGCACATTATTGACGGTAGAGCTCCAGTGATGGTATTACCACATTACATAATCTACTTACGATTAGGCAGCAATGTATGCCCACGTTATGTGTCGCACAGAGGCATAACAGCGCAGGCATCAACAGTTCACCATCAATTAGGTACCCTCTATGTGAACAGTATACCACTTTCAATACATAAAAACATAGCGCTAGCGAACCGCTCAGGCTTCGCCTGCCAGCCATACCTGCTAGTCATTCGCCCTGGTCAGAGAATATGTAATAATAGGGTACATTGTTGATACCTACCTGTTAGTCATGTAATATACTTTTTTTTGTAACACTGTCGCAAATATGACAAATTCCCAAGGGCGTCAAAGCACAAATAAGTTTGGGAACACCTTGGTTATGCAATAAAGTGATCCCACATTTTAAACATAATGATTTCCGTCATTAACATAGATCTTTTTTTATCGTACTAACATATGAACCTCGCTCAGTGACGTGATTTGCGTCATTCGAATTATTTCACGACACACATCCATTATGTAAAACACCAGTGATTCACGTGTTACTAAAACGATAAAAGATTTAAAATTCCTAAGATTGTTACGCATGTAGAAAGACTAGTAAGGCTGTGTAAAGGTGAAACATGTTGGAAGATAGATACATATTAATTGTTACCTATTTGGCATTATCAGAGTCACCATCCGAATGATTTACAAAATTGTTTATTCAAAATATTATTTCATTTGTATGTGAAAAAGAGAGATATGAAATGTGTATAAAAATTGGGGTAAACCGAAGTGTGATAGGCCACTGTCAGTGATTGCCGGATTCATGAAAAACATTATCACGAGCTAAGTAAGCATCATACTACCTATTAGTTCTGTAAAAATAATTATATTTGTTTATGTATACAGTTGTTTTATATGATAATGAAAATAAAAAAGACAGAATAAATAACTAATTTTCGTAAGCAAAACTAATTGTCCTTTATGAACTAAATACGTACGACATATACGACATACAACTTATGGTGATATTCAACTAGTTCTAACATTTTTCATATTTTTTTTATAAAATTCATTAAAATAAAACAAGTACTTATATTAAGCTACAGTCCCTTTAAGATTAGTAACGTTAAAAAAAACTGAAATGAATTACAGAATAAAAGATTTAATTCCCTTGTGAGGTGAGATGCAATTATTTCGATGAAGTCATCTGAGATGGCGATAGGCTTAATGAGTACCTGCAGTTGAATGCAGCTTAATCCTTGTTTAGGATGGAAACCTCGGGTTGTGTCGCTGTGCTGTCGCCTATCGCTGGCTCGGCGCTACGGTGAGGCGCGTATCCATTGTATATTATTTTATGACTTGTTATTTTATACCTAATTCATGACTTATATAACAAACGTAATAATGTGTTATTCTTGAATAACAAATATAATATAGAAAATATTTGTTTGAAATTATTTATTATATTTTTGATAGGTATTAAAAATAATACGAGCTACTTTTGAGACATCCGCAAGGCACTACTGATCACACATTTTCTAGAAGTCATTTAATCTATTGATAACTGAATTATCATTTAATAACTATTTAATAAGAAAATTTCTGACAATTCTACACAGTAGGTTATGTATTACGTAATATTAAGAGGACTTCCCAGTTTATGGCTTTGGCTAATTTACGTCGCGTAAACGTTCATAAAATGTTATAGCTATGAAAATCTTAGAAAAAACAATGATGTTGATGTCATTATCGATACTGTGTCCTTATTGCATAATCCCAATAACAATTTGTTTTTCAAAATATCGTTGATTTTTTTATTTTTAGAAAACAATAGGTTTACAACTAAACTTAAAATATTATCTAGATAAATAAGAATAGCTCATATACAAGCATGCTCACGAGTGAGAGCCAATTTCTCCGTCGTAATAAAACGCGTTTTCGTTCTTAAACAAGTTCAATAACACTATTTAGAATTTGGACGTCACCGACGAAAATTGTTCGTGGTAAAGTTGTTTTTGGATGCAAATTTTATGGTGCGTTTTATTAAACTCAGATCTTAGAGCAAACGGTGAAATCCGCCTTAAGTCGTTTAAAGTTAGGATTAAGACACCATGTTTCGCGTCTCCATCAGGTTTTAGTAGATTGGCAGCACGTTAAAGTGTGATTTGCAGTCATAACTCATTCTCACTAATATACGACAAGATAATAGTGACACATATTTTTAATTGCTTGGAAAAACGTACTTTACGGGAATAGTACGGTATTAAAACATTTTCCTACAGTGAGCACAAACTCGAAGCTACTAAGGAAGCGTCCAATCCCGGCAGACACCTACCGCAGTGCTTGTATCCCGTGGGATCAACAGATTAACACCTTAATCCCTTCACTTACACGAGTTTTTAGAGATTCCTGTAAGATATACTCGCTCACGTAGTAATCCAATGATCTGGGTTTGTTAAATACGTAGTATTAATTAATTAATTCATTACCTATCGCAAAAATGTATGCTCTCTCTATTCAAATAAATAAAGTTGGAGTGACTTTTTAAGCAGGATAATGTCTTATTTTCTTAAGTAGGTATGTATTTAATTAGTCATTTTGTGATTTTTTTCTTACTTAGGTTTAGTAGTCATCTCATAAGCTGATTTTTTAAGCTGAGTCTTGGAAATTTTCGCCCATTTTATGAATTTAATGCGCCTAGAACTTTATAATTTACCCCAAAATATGTAAGCTAATAATATCAATTTGATAGTCTACTGCAGTAAATAGAAATGATATGCTATTGTTATTAATTTTTCCATAGTTTATATTTTTAGGATAAGATGCAGGCTTTTTCTGTAAGAGACATGTCTCGTAGGTAAATAAGTTTTGAATTTGGAATAAAGATATATAATACTTATAATCTCGTAAGATAGATTAATATAAACTGAACTTTCTTTCTTTTCATCCTTTGTTTAAGGGTTTCCGCAATCATATAGTGACATTATATAAAACCATTATCAAATACAGATAACTACGCTTTTCTAAGAAGAAATGAAACAACACGGCGACTTTTTTAAGCTTAATCTCAAATAAATCCGGCAATTGGCTTACATGAGCATTACGTACGCGGGTAACATGAGGATTATATGAATGTATGTTTGTTCAGTTGTTACGATGATGCTCACTCCGTTAAGTAGTTTTTAGCTCCGCCTAACTGTATGGCGCTTAGCTATGTTTGTTTTATGTAATTTAAGTTAACCGCTGTTTATTGTTAGCGCCTGGTTTATTCAAATGACAGGTGAGTGCTCAGGTAAGAATGCGTTCTAACGACGGTGAATGTTGGAATTAATTTTTGGAGATGTAAGTGGTATGGTATGCTTTTTTAAAGTGAAGGTATTTTAACAGCTTCGGTCACTAGTCAGCTAGTACTTACAACTAAGCCTAAAGGTACTAGCACCTATTAACGATACTGGTTTCATTGAAATCAGAAAATTGTGTGACACTCCTTCCGTTAGTGCCGTTCAGTTAAGTTAATAATAACTAGATAATTTACTAGATACATATAGTAGGTATTAAAAACCTACAAGCATACCTCTAAATAGATAAACCGTCGGCAAAAATTAGCGAATTAGCTGCTAAAACAACAGAATAAAGTGCCCAACTGTAATATGCCCCGATGACACTCGCACTAAATACAGACATGTTACGTCAATACCCATTTACATTAAACAAAAGACATATTTTTTTATATAACAATAATAATGATGACTTGACATTTGTATGAGAGCGATCAAAAGTTGCTACCAACTTATTGCAAAAAAGAATAAATGTTATGAAAACAATAATTTTATGATATTATTCTGTTCATAAATACGGTTGATATCAATTTTATGACTGTTTAATCAATTCAATTTTGGTTATCTTCTCCGCAAAAAAATAAATATTGATAATTAACGATAGTTCCATTTAATTTATAATGCACTTTAATTATGTAAAAAATATTCTTAACTTAAATAAATGAGCTGATAATAAGATTGAAATAGATTTTTTTTCACTCTTTATTTTTGGAAGAGGCTTTGATCGCTGAGCGAGTTACACAAAAACTTAGTTTCTAATGTTTAGTAACTTTAGAACAAGATAATATATATTTATGGCTAATTTAGAGGTAGGTCTAGATAGAATCGCATTACAAAACCCAACAGCTCTCAAATTCACAGCCGACTCTGATTCTATCGCTTTTCGCTCAATCTCGATCCGGACACATTTCGCTAAAGCGTGGTACATACCTTCTCTTACGTTACGATTTAAATAGATCTCTAGAGTATCTTTTTAGGTGTACACATTTCTTTATAAATCAGACAGCTCTTTACAAAAATATCAAAGTTAAAACATACAGCCTTACGATTAATTTTTTACTAGTGTTAGAATTCCATTGCAGGAACTCAAGGGCGTAGGCACCACCGCATTACCCAATCTATCTGCCACCATATGGTAGTGTTCAGCACTATTGTATTCTGATTAGATTCTGACGGTAATGTATAGTCCCTTATTAACTATCACAGAGACATACCAACTAAGGGCTCAAGGGTGGCAAGTGACAACGCATCTGCATTTTGACCTCTAGTTTTTGTGTAGATGTCTATAGACTGCAGTCATCATGTAACTTGCACGTGAACAGCATGCTTCTATCTAAAACCAACTATTAATTTATTCCTTACAAACTAGATATATATAACATTGTTTATAATATTAATTATTTACACCGGCACCTACTGTACGACCAAAACATACAGGTTACACTAACAAATAAGATTACATCGATAGACCATCACTATCAGCCGCGATAGGCGGTCACTGACCCCACCGCTGCCCGCTCGCAGGTGACAATGTTTAGAACCACTGTAATTAACGACACATGTTCATTTCTCACCTGGGCAATACAAAGTCTTTGATTTTAAATGAATAACTTAAAGGTGAACATTTTATATTAGTGTAAAATAATTATATTATAATAATTATAATTCCCTGTACCATACTAACCCATAACCCTAACACCTAATTGTACATGGAGGCAAATAAAGAATAATGAATTATGAATTAAAATGTATATAAATATACTATGTTTTTATTGTTTTTGTGTCCTGAAATCTAACGCGCATTACCTAATTTATATCTTATGTACCGAGTGCAGTAAAATGTAAATAAATGATACAATAAATATGCGCTGCCACTCTCGAGGGTAAGTTCTAGGCCAAAAATTTCGACGACGTGGAAAGAGTTCAAAAATTAAATCAGACGTGGAAAGAGTTCAAAAATTAAATCAGAAATTTTCAGTCATCGCCAGTCGTTTGCTTCAATACTTTTTCAGCTCGTATGCATTGGTAATTTAAATTTTACACACAGAATTGAAGTACCTCTAGGCTATTGCAAATAAGGATACATACATAAAGACCAATTGTGGTCTTTAAGTGTATACAGGTAGAACATAAGTCGCATCTTCACGAAAGAGAGCGATATAAATAGATACACTAGACTAGCTTTTCCCTATGAAGATACGTCATTTTTAGCACAATTCCCCTATTGTTAGATCCGACTAAGAGTACAGAATACGCTCCTCCCGGAATACATTTCCAAATGGATATTGTTTTAGATTTTCCTTTTCTCATTTAGATTCTTAGGCTGTAAAACGGTGCTTGCGATTTTCTCTAGTTGTACGTCGTTTTCCTGATTCGATGCGCCTTATGTAACGTTGCTAATAGCCTTGTTTGATGGTTAACGTAAGCAATGTACGCTTTTTGATTTAGATTCTCAAAACCAACCAAGTAAAATCCTATTTCTTTTATTGGCCTTGTAAAACTATATGACTTGTATTTTCTTCATATCACATTTGCAATAATACATGCAAGTAAAATAGGAATGGAAATTAGGCATTTAGAAAATAATTTTAATCCATTAAAAGTAATTAAAAATCTTTTATGATTTATCTTTTCCCTCATATGCTATATAGCATGGGATGAGATATAGATGAGGGAAACAGTACTTGGGGTATTGTTTATAAAATGAGTGCTAGAAGCTAAATCATCCGTACTGTACGTATCGGGGGGTGCCAGTTAGGTAGTAATGTAAGGTACCGTAATTTGAGGACCAAACGCAAAAGACCTTAGCTCTCTGGAGCCAAGGTCAAGGTCCAGTCAAAAGGTTTCTTGGGGATTGTGGAGATGAGGATTCTCCCTAAATTTCAACGGGGACGGGAACCCTTTATGTTCAGGGAACTCTTCCTCTATCCAAAAGCAAAATATCGTATTTATTGCCATAACATAATTTGCCCACTTGGTTAAGCGGCCAGTTCCCTGATATTAGGTACCCACGAAGTCACTGGCAAAAGATAGTTTACTTCTAGTGTAGATTAGGTGCACCCAAAGGAATCTCTAAGTATTTAAAAACTCAATTGTTTTCAGTGCGATGCATTGAATTATTGACAGAAGTGAAAAGATATGAGTCGGCTGACCGTCAAAGAGAAAATTTGTTTGCTGTGACAACTGCATATTGCGGTGTCTTCACGAAAATTAGCCTATGTCTATTATGATTGTGTAATGTTGACGTCGCTTACGAGACATATGTCTTTGGACCACTGTTTGTATGTGTACAAGCGTTGTTTGGAATCTCTGGAATATTTTTGATTTAACCTGTTATTGTTGAATGTAGTACCCTAAGCACTTCATTTTTTATCTAAATGCCTATGAAATGAAAAACAACCTTGCAGTTCATATTGATAGTACATGAACTGAATGCCATAGATTACAATACTGCAGCATACAGATGTCTAGGTTTGTCAGGACCGGAATATCTGGCGCTCCACACTCTCTGCCTACCCCGTTAGGGACCTGGCGTGACATACATACAGATGTCTAGAGAAAAAAAAAATGCAAGAAAGTCATGGGATTCTCTCAGCTAGTTTTCTATAGTGTCCTTTTGAATACCACCTTCATGGGCACTTCACCATGCTTCGATGGTGCCACTGGGTATCTTCTTTAACTTAGGCGTACCAACAGTGACTTGAAGCAACTATTTTGTTATAAGTACGACTTCAGGTTAATGTTTCTTAAATGAAGTATTTAATTGCATGCGACTTAGGTATATTTTGGTACAGGTACAAAACGATTCCCAAAGAAATACAAAGTTGTTAATAAACTATACAAGAAGGAGATTCATTAAGAAATAAAATATACAATATCATTATCTCCACAAACAATTAAATTAAAAATTAAGACAACGTATTCTCGTCCTTTTAGATAATGTAACAAGTAATAATATACCTACACGTAATTTTGAGAGTTGGATTAAATCATAAAACTCTGTTAAAACATTGTCCGTTATCATTGTTTGCTACTTTTTTATATCATGAATACTTCTTTATGACGTGTTAAGAAAAACAAAGAAATTTTATATACTTACGTGCTTATAAAATGTTTGCTCAAGGAAGACGTTATTTGCAGACATTGTGTCGCGAATGTTAATAATTTCTCTTTCAAATTAGACGTTTTGTGACGCTTGAGCAATGCGCGTATTGGATGGCTGTCGTTTTGCGAATGGACGTTGGTTAACTTTTTCCATACAGGAGGAGTTATTCCACCCTTCTCCTTTAATTTTTTAATCTATACTTCTATAGTAATAATATTATAAAGAGGAAACATTCGTGTTTTTGTACTATACTGTTTGTAACGTTTTCAGAGGTATTTAAATAATTTTGATTCCTATGTAGCGAGACCAGTGACATAAATGTAATATATGTATTTTTAAATTGTCAGTGGTAGAGACTTAAAAAAAATGGGACTATTAAACCACTGCGAAAACCTTATATTTTTCTTAATTTTAATCATGTCAAACGGCAAGGTTATTTTGCATTTTTGCATTATTGAACATAATACTTCATTAAATGTACGGCCCTGTAATTTCCGGCACAGAGGCATAACACCTAAGGCCTCAGGAGTGGTAACGCACCTGCATGTTGACCTTGGTCTTTGTGTGGGTGTCTATAGGCTGCAGTCATCACTTAACATCAATGTGAACTCCATGCTTGTTTACCACTTCCATTACATAAAAAAAAAATTAAAACTTAGCAAAATTTATCATAAAATCAAAAGGTACCTAATTAGAAAATAAATGTAATATCACTTTGAATGAGAATTATAACAAAAAAAATGCTAACCACGCACTGAACCGAAGTATTTTTATTTCTCTCGATGTTAATTGAAATGACATGGTCGGTGTCACAGTCGGCCATCTGTACTTTTTATTTTTATTAATACTTTTTATTTGTGTCCCACCGCGTACGGTCATCGAATTCCATACTCTAACTTTCCTCTTTTATGTTATCTAATCGATGAGTGCGGTAGGCTTACATGGTATCAAATTTAATGATATTCGTAGCATCGAAATTAATGCCTTGTATAAAATATTACTGCAACCTACTTTTCGGAAGGGGTAATCTATAAGTTTGTTATAAGATTCTCAGGCATTAGAAAGTGCTACAATAGATAGGTTACTGATAATTTCCCCTATAGGTAGTATTTTTCCAAATTTTCAAATTCGACCCATATCTCATCAGGAATTTAATAAGGATCATCATATAATAATATGCTACTAGTAAGTGCCTAGTTAAAAAGCTTACTTTCGATGTAATCATAAATGCCAAACATTTTAAGCCTGTATCATAAATGTGGCAAAGAAGAACTCTAGCGTGTTACAAAACACTACACTGACTACACCAACTAAAAGAAGAGAAAAGTATTTTGTTATCTTATAAAACAATTGATGAACACGTGTAAATGAATAACCATCTACCTGACCCCGACCTTATCATAATTTAATATAACTTAACATAATTTATTTCTTCTGCGTCAGAACAATGATAGCAGACGATATTTACCATAAATATGATATGTAAAAGGACATTTTTTTATTTATATTTGTAAAAGTAGATAGAAGAAAATGCCATTATTCTTATTTTTATAAACTTAACTTTCTTTAAGGGCTAATAATAAAAATGTCTAAACAAATAATAAATAATAACAATATAAGTATGAAATTTTGTAGCGACAATAATTTATGTTGTGGGCATAGCCATAGTATAAATATAAATATAATACGCTTACACTCACAGCTCCACATTAGGTATTATATAAACCTGTGTCGTGGATGCCGTTGTACACATACAACACATACACAAACACCAAGACCCGAAACAAATATCTGTAGGTCATACAAATATTTGTTCCGCCACCCTTCGAATCAAACGGTGGTTACGCACCGCTGGACTAACCGGGTCGTCAAAATGCGATCACTGCCAGTAGTCAAATAATTCAACTCAAAATTAACTTGTTAGTTATTAAATTAACTTTTACTTTCCGATGTAGTATGGAATACTACATCGGAATTTACGTACATTGTTAGGCATTTATGAACAAATATACTTATGTTGTGTTCTTATTGATTAAACTAAAAGCACACCGCGGACACTCCGCCAAAATTCCATACAAACGCTTAATTTGGTTTCTATCCATCAGTGACGTGTATTTACACGCGCACCTGTGTGCGTAGCACGTACAAAATACCAACCGTCGCCCATAAGAGAGGAAGGGGTTGTGTATGTGTGCAAATCGGGCGGGACGTCGAAGTGTCCATTCTATACGTAGTATTATTACAATATTATTCTCTGCTAAAAGTACAATGTAGACCGGGGCTAATTTGAAGGCGATTAATTCCCACTTTCATTTTCAGGTATGCGTAAATAAATAATATTTATTTATAGTAAAATAGACATGAGTAGGTACATGTGCGTCATGTACTCGACATGAAACGTGTTTGCGGAACGTGGTTCCATATCTTAACAAGATTTGAACATTTAAAAATATTTAACTTTTATCTTCTATTTGATTTTACAGCAGTGTGACATTTCACATATTCTTCGTTGATAATAGATTTATTTGCATTACGCTCATTAATTTTGATTGATGGACAATAAGATGTGTTAGGTATTGTCATATCTTTTGTCGTTATTGATTTTATTATATTTCATTGAAGTATGTTGTATTTCACAAATTAACACTATGCTATTTTTATTCCATCGATGCGAGATCATAAAATTATAAAGGGTATAAGATATAATGAAAAATATATTCATGTGTTAGTGTTATTGCAGATTAACGGATGGCAATTGAATATATTTATTACCATTGTCATTACATATTTATAAAAATAAAATAAATTATAAAATACGCTTACACTCACACACCCACATTGGGTATAAACCTGTGTCGTGGGTGCCGTTGTAACAACAAATACACAAACACCTAGACCCGAAACAAATATCTGTAGGCCATACAAATATTTGTCCCGGTGCGGGGATCGAACCCGCGATCCTTCGAATCAAACGGTGGTCTCACACCGCTGGATCAACTGGGTCGTCAAAGTCACATATTTTAAAGAAAAATGAGAAGAAAAAATTTACTTCAGGCGCGACTTGACCGCGACCATCCGCGACTACTGCGTAACTTCACGCCTGTATTGCCTGGAGGGGCAGCAGGCAGAGGCGAATGCATGTATTCAAGCATAAATGCAAACACCCACGATTCTCTGATTATGTTTTGGGCTTTACAAACTTTTAAGCAATTGTCTTCGATAACATTCGCATGTGTAATTGCAAAAAATCCAAAAAAATTAAACAACTTGCACTTGTTCAATGTTAATTTTTGCTTAACACATGTAAGTTAATTTAGATTATAAAAGAAAAATGAAAACAATTATTTGACTACTGGCAGGGATCGAACTTGCCACTTCAGGATAACCAGTTCAGCCGCTTTACCACTATAATACCAAGGCCCCAGAACTAATGCTTGTTGTGGACTACAGAACTTTATTTTTTTATCCAATCAGCTACATGTAAGCCGAACCTTAACTGTCAAGTATTGAATGTCCAGCAATAGATTAATATTTATCGACATTTTATTTTTGTACTTTATAAGTGTTCAAATATCATTAACGATTAGTTTGTTGCACCTGACTATGACTTTCTCGCTTCGTATTAGTATTTGAATTTATTATGTGACCGTTCCTTCGTTGTCTAAGTCATTTACGTGGGGTACCTAATTACCTCGGGCTGGGCATTCTTCGTGTCTTTACTTCCTTCGATACTGATTTATGTTTTTCAATATATTTATTCAATTAGTGATGTCTTATGTGGTTCGAAAGACATATCAATGAGTGTTTATTATTTTAAATGTACGTAGCTTATGCAGGCTTTTTAGGGTTGCTTAAAAGTTGGACTATATTACTAAGATTTCGCTGTCCACCTATCTGTCTGTTTATCGCTAGGCTGTATTTCATAAACTGTGAGAGTAGCTAGCTACGCATTTAGAATTTTCACAGATGATTTATTATTGTTGGCACAAAAATAATAAAAACCGAATAAAATAAATATTTAATTATTGATATATACAAACCTGATGTTTGTCGTTTTTCTGGGAACCGGATAATTTGGTTTATTAAATTTGTCATCTGGCTTCAATATTAAAAACTTAAAGAACTTTCTTTAATTTATAAACTATATTCATATACAATGAAAGAATATCAACAATTAATAAAATGTGTTTTGTTACAGCGAATCTCACCATCAGCACTCGCGGCTTCAGTCTAGAACTGCTCATCTACTCGCCCGTGCAGGATATGTACCTGTGCTTCAACCGGTCTCGGCTACTAATGGGCAGACGATTGGTCAGTATAAAAAAAAACATTTTTTTAATAATAATAATATAATAATGGCAACCCATTATACGTCCCACTGCTGGGCCAGCTTACTCCACCACGCGGCTCCAATGCGGATTGGTGGAGGTGGGTGGGTTAGTGGCCATACCGCTGTCGGATGTTTTACAAACCGCCCATAAGGCCTCCGACAAGGTTTAACGACGTTTTATTTTTTTTATTAAAAACTTCAGTATCATCTTTCATATTTGTATTTTGTCTAAGCTCTGCAAAGTACAATGCCTGCTTAAACTAGCACACAAGCAGCCTTATTAAATAGACAATCACATTGATAATAAGCGTGATAATGAAAATTGGCGGTCTATCTATAATATAATCTTTATTAACACTCCTGAGGCTTGTCTTAACTCTTTGGCTTCTGTGCCGACAATTATGTTGCCAAAGATAGATCCGACTCGCATTAGGCCACTTTATTGATTTTGATGATTTCGGTAGATACTCATTCTTTCATTTTGTTGACAGACGCGATCCCAAGCGGAGAAACAGCCGAACTGTCTGTTCAAAGAAGAGTTTGGACTGGACGGCTACAACAGATACCACTTGGCGAAGAACGAAGATCGTTACATAGGGTTCAACCGGCGAGGGAACCAGCTGCGACGCGGCAAGAGCCGCATCGCCGAGCGACTCCACAAGTGTTTCTCGTTCATAAAGGAGGCCCACGACTTCGATATAAACAGGCACAACACTATGCTCGCCGGTTACATGACCAAAGGCCGTCCGCAGCGTAGGCCCCGACCCCCGCCGCAGAATGCTATCAAGCCGCCCTGCCATGGCACCCGCCATCACCACGGCAGGCATCAGAGGCGGAGGAACTGTGACGGCACGTAGACTACCCGTCTCAACATTAGCAGCTCATTTACGCTTCAACGCTTCGCGCGTTCCGTTGCCAGCTGTCGATGGACCTTGTGAGTGGACAGAGTATTAGTCAACTACCGCAGTATTATTACAGTGACGAGGACTGGATAGCGTTAGGTTAGCACACGGCGGCGGTGGCCGCGGTGTTTCAAACGCCGCATGAATGGTAGCTGAAGCGAGAGAGAGAGCAAACATTTGAATGGGGAGAAAAAAGCCGGGCCGGGACCGACGTCTGAAGCTGTGAAATTCCTTAAGGTCGTGTAACATCATGACGCTCGTTTGCTCTTGTGCCTGCGCCCGGACTCGTGCTCCAAAAAGGAAAAAAGGTTTTCTGTGGCAAGAGCAAATAGTAGTCTCGCTAGTCACGAGTCTTCCGACAGACCACCGCTGAACTTTGATGCTTGTCCGCGAGGTAACGCGAGTGTCGGGATTATCGGTTCCTTGCGATGTACCTCCGACTACATTTCAGTTTTGTGACCCTCGTTTGCTCCGGCTGGTTCGCCATAAATGTAGTAAAAGCGCCTTTACGTCAATTCTCAGTGTATTATTATTTAAAATGCTTTACTGTTAACTAAGTACGGATCGTGTTATCTGCTTGTAAATATAATAAAAATGATTGTGTTTACTTATTTATCAACAAAAAACTTTAATCAGAAATTTGTAAACGTAGATGTTAGTTGTAAAGTTGTATTAAAATGTTTTGTATTTAATTATTGGGTATTTAATCTATCCGACCAACCGCTCTCTTATGATTTGCCACAGTTTATAGATTTCATATTATGTATCCTCTACCGTACCGTTGTTTTCGCATTATTGTCTGTTTTATAATTCTTTGTGTATGATTTTGAACGTTTTGTACATATTATTTTAAGTGTTCGTCTGAGAGTGATAGGTTTTTGAATCTCTTTTTGTTGTACGCCTTCTCGATTTTTGTCTAGGTGATGTCTTTGTTTCAAAATACGTTGACAAATTATTTTGATACATAGTGAAGACATCATCGTTTCTTGTTCCATTGCAGCTGAAATTACGAAATTCATAATAGAGGACATTGTAATCTTTAATATTTTAATAAGATCTGTGCCATAGAGTTGGTGGCAGTGTTAAGACCTCGTGTCCGCATTGTAACTAGTGTGTTAAGTTTGTGTCTGTAAACTACGAGTAGATAAAATGTTTATAATAAGACAAATAACTGAATTTAAAACATTAGTGTATACCCAGTGTATGTTAAGAGACATGAATTCATTAGAAAGAGAACACAAAATTAATGAAACTTTTAAGGCTATTCCATTTTTTACCGAGAATTTTAAATAAAATTTTATCCTACTAAATTTTCTAATGAATTGATATCTCTACGAACATTTTCTTAAAGTACTGACAAAATTTTGAATCGCTGTCACCGAATGAAATGTCAGTCTGTTAGTTGCTTAACATTCCAAGTAAATGTACTCATAGTCGACAATACTGGTGAAAGACATAGATACATTCCAAATGAAATGTAAAATAGTGAAATATGCGCTTAAATACACAATAAATTTGTTATAACGACACTGTCTATTGTATTGCCGTGTCTATATTTATAATTAATCAGATGCTGAGAACGAAATCATATAGGTAATTGCTAAGAAAAATTACGAAATTAAATCATATTTAACTCGCAATCCTTGTGTATTATTCCTTTTTCTTTGTTAAGATTGTGGCAAACAAGTATCCAGTTCACATTGATGGTAAGTGATGAATGCAACCTGTCATCTTCACAAAAAACCACAGGTCAATATGGAGATGGGCTGCCAGCCCTGGGGCCTAAAATGTTTTACCTCTGTGATAGTTAACTATAAGTTTTAATATCCTTTACTAGCTGACCCGGCAAACTTCGTATTGCCTCAATGAAATAATGTCAAAGGTTTGATAGATACGTACTATTTGTATGGAAAAATGAAATTGTGGTTTTTACTATTTCCCTTCAATTTCTTCATATTTTCTTACCATTTAAACCTTCCCTGGACTTCCAAAAATTATTCAAAACCAAAATTAGCCAAATCAGTCCAGCCGTTCTCGAGTTTTAGCGAGACTCACGAACAGCAATTGATTTTGATATATATAGATTATGACCACATAGTCATTAACTATTCTCCTACAAAATATTAATTCATATATCTACACGCTGGGCTTAAAAGTGTTATACCTTAATATCAGTAGGAACATTACAGGGCTGTATACCCATAAATAAATACTATTCAACTGGAACATTGTTGTTTAGTATTGTTACTAAGTAGCAAACAGCCGTTATACGTTGAACACAACTTTTGCACTAGAACTGACTGTACTTAAGTATATATGTTAAAACAGTTGGTACAACAAATTTAAGATAAGGAGTATGAAACATATAGGTATATTTTACTTACCGCCATCGATTTCTGAGGTTCTATTGTCGCTGCTTACCGCCAAATCAAAACGTTTATATGGACATTACGTTAATAATTTTATATTGATATAATTTTCATCATTAACTCTATTGCAATTATTCGAACATTTCACTATCGTTGATATCAAACCACAAAATTAAATATCCGTATAAGTACGAGCTATTTTCGAAAGAACATTCATTTAATTACTTTATTGCATTGAGCTAATCGATATTAAAACAAAATTACAGTTGTAATGTCTTCATATATTTGAAAACTTCCGCATTCTAAAGTCATACTTTTACTTCATTCATTTATCTCAAAATATATTGAACCCGTTTACGAGTACTTATCGAGTGCATACTTCTAAATACAAATTAAATTCCTTCAAATTACCAAAACATTATTTGACCAACAACTAAGCGGGGTTCGGTCACAAAAAAGGATGTTTCCAACTAAAGAGCCGGAAGAGATGCGTTTGCGGGTGAAATGTAACATTAAAAACAAATAGGGTAAAGTGGGGCTAACTGGGCATGATGCCGCGTTGCGCGTGCGCACCTCGATTAACACCTCCCTCCACGACCAGAGAGTAGGAAAGGACAGAGAGAAATAATTTTAGAGATGTGTGAAATATTGAAACATATTTAAATGTTTAGTCTATTACTACATTACTATAAATGGGTGAAAGTCATTCTAGTCACAAATAGAGATAAGTGCGATGAAATTCAACATGGTAGTTATTTGGACCCAATCGAACCCCAAGGAAGGACATACTTTTTGCACCAAACTCAAACATCACGCAGACAAACGAAGTTGCAGAAACCAACGAGTTTTATATACTTATAGAAACAAGAAACTATCGGTATATCGTCTTTTACCCCCAAACAGACGTAAGTAGCTAGCCAGTTATTTTTTTTAATATAACTTTGTAACAAGAAATGGCCGTATTGGCCAGAGATGATACATGAGAGTGATACATCTAAGCCAGCGGGCTTGACAAGACATACATATTGCAGTACTTACTCCAACGCTGTTATACCTATGGAAACGAGAGCTGGGTGTACAGGAAAGAGCATGAAAGTAAATTAAACGCGGTCGAGATGAGATCTTTACGCAAGATCTGCGGTGTATCACTCACCGACCGCGTTCGTAATGAAAATGTGAGAAAGAGGCTTTGTGTGAATGACAGTATCGGTGCAAAAATGAAAAAAGCTTGCTGCATGCATGCATGCTCCTATGGGGCATATAGAAAGAATGTCGAATAAACGAATGACTAAACAGATATACAATGCAAATGAGGATGGTTGCAGAGGCCCAGGAAGACCAAGACTGACCTACCATGACCAAATAAGTCGAGTACTGTCTGACGGTGGGGTCAAAAATCTTAGGAATTGGCCTGCTTGTATAAAGAGTATTAAAGAGGATGATGAATGTGGCTCATCCATGCCCGGGGGGTGTGTCAAGACCGGGATATCTGGCGCTCCACACTCTCTGCCTACCACGTTGCCTCTTCTTCTCTCCTCTCTACCGCTCCGGGACCTGGCGTAAATGTACAGTACAATACAATAATGAAACATATTGTTATTTTTGTGGTGTTGACACAATCTCCGGGGCGTCACTTAAAATGGCCACCAGACTCGAACCCGGGACAACTGGCATAACACGTACACTAGTGATGCCACTAAGTCACCGAGTCCAATCAGATGAATATAAATAGGTAATTATGTTGTAAGAAACGGCTTCAAGGTTCGAGCACTTATTCTGTTCAGTTTTAGATGTTGCGTCTAAATTTTTGCGTTAACTTAATTGATTACCTATTTAATGTTCAGAGAGAACCTACTAAACATATCTCTGAGGAGCAGACTTCAGCAGACAGGCTTGTTATATATATATATATATATATATATATATATATATATTGTTATTGTTTTTTAACGCCAACTGAACAGCAAACTGGCTAAATTTTCTCATTGATGATGATGGTAAGTGAATACTAAACCTATATACAAAAATACTTCAAATCTCAAAGAAGATACGTCTTGAGGGATTTAGTTCTTAATTCAGAAATATCTACATAAAATCGAAGATTTTAATGCATGTGTAGCCAGCCACTCCTGAGGCTAAAGCTATGCCAGAAATTACCACCTAACCGAATCACGATAGTGCCGAACACTATCTTTGTGCATCAAAAAGATTAGGCTGTAACCTAATTAAAAATTTAAATTTAATTTTTAAATTTTGCGCGGAAACAAGGACGCTACAGTGTACTGTAGCGTCCTTGTTTCCGCGCTTTATCACTGGAGCTCTGCCACCAGTAACGTATCTAGTACACATCAGTTACTAGATCATTCAAAGTTAAAATATCTATGCCAATCATTACCTACTTTGTCTCAACTTCCAAAATATTAATCACGTCTCAAATGCAACATCAAATTGAGCTCATTAATATGTAAGGGCTATCAGAACCTATAAATCAAATGTATACCCATCACAAAGTTATGCAAGACAGTTCCAAGGCCCTGCGCCTATATTAAAAGCATATATTTTGTGCCTACAATGTGTAGTCATAGTAAGTATCGTAAATTGTAGAAGGGCTATAAACAGTCTTCGTATTGACAGCATTAACTATAGTTAGGATGGTCGTTGAAGTTGTTTTGTATAAGATCAAGTCGTTATACGCAGATTTAAAGTAAGTGCGACCCACGCGAAGCGAATTAGCAGATCATATGTCCATTTGCCATACAAATGTTCAAATTTTAGAAGCCTCCAGTACCGTTCTTCCCTAATAGAATTTGTCTTGGTCTTGTGTCTCTAATGGTAGTGGAGCCCAAGTGCTATTTTTGTACTTACTAGAACGCTTTGGATTAAGTTATGGAAGATACCTTGCACCCTGCTGGGTACTTGCAACAATTTAAAAGTTTATGTATAAAGGGGAAAAAAAAAAAAATTTCAAATGTCTGCCACGATCTTACTTCACTTCCGAATCGTCTGAATTTTGGATAGCAGCTTTGTTAATACATCTTTTACGCCCTCACAGAATATCCGACACGCTCTTGACACATAGCTCTTTTCCTAAAGGAAGTCCTAAAGTTTCGGCCCTTTATGGAAACCTTAGATTTAGTGGAGGTACTTAACCGCGTCCATGGTATCTTCTATATCTTAATCTGACGCGTTCGAGTAACTGCCAAAAGTCTGCTCTTGGTCTTCCCTACTATAAGTTAGATTTAAAAATTTATTTAGGCTGCGAGCCCTTTTGGCTATGGTTAAAATTATGGTAATAATTATAAATCGTAGGATGCTGTCGATCAGCTACCAAAGTTGGTTTACGTTTTTTGGATAGCAAAGTATCGTCATCTACCTATTATGATTGCGACTTGGAACACATAGCATTAGGAAGATACAAAGAATTGTAATATAAAATTTATTTTTCGCAATAACACATGCGAGTGTACTTTAGAAATTAAAACCACTTTACCACTAAGCTACCGAAGTAGTAGTAGTGGTAAAGCTGCTGGAATGGTTATCCTGAGGTCGCAGGTTCGATTCCTGGTTCGAGTCAAAATTAGCTTTCCGTTTTTTCTTTAATTTCTAAAGGTATAAAGAACTTATTTAACTACGTAGTTTGCCTTGGTGGCTTTGTGGTAGATACCTAACTACTATTAGACCTTAGATTCTCATGCCAGGGAATTAACGATACTGATTTTTCTCAATTGTGAATACTCTCAGTGGCACGATACAAATTTGGAAATACGCATTATAACTTTAAAAACTTGAACCTATGCACTTTGCAAAAATAATTCACGTAATAAGAACTTAATCCCAAACTAAGTTTATCGTATTATAACACCTTTATTTAGCGTTATCATCAGACAAAACGTCACTTATGTGGAAGAATGTAATAAACCTTAATATTATTTAAACATTGCTTGTTTCCATGCTACCGTCTTGATAATATTTATCTATAACACAAGAAACACGCTTTGTTGTAAGATATAATTCAACGTTGAAATGGATCCGAAACTGCAACCTCCACATCGATGCTTTGCCAAGACTTTACATTCTATGATGCATTTAGGGCAGCGTTTCTCAAAGTGTGCTCCGCGGAGCGCTGGGGCTCCGCAAAACCTTTGTGGGGGCTCCGCACGAAGCACGTGCGAAGAGCGCAATCAGCGCAAAAACTATGAGTACCTGTTAGAGACTTGAAATTTGGCACAAATATACACCTTAATCACGCCGACAAAGTGGGAGAATAAAAACGTGAAAACAAAAATCTATAAACTGTAAGATAGCATTGGATAGGTCTTTCAAAAATATTAGGTATGTGCTGATTTCATTTTTCGATTTAGTTAACCGTTTGTGACTTATTAGCTTTGAAGTGACAATTTTCGTAAGAGTCAAGTCCCCCCCCCTCTACCAACAAAACGGTTGTTGTTAGAAATTCAAACGTTACGGTAATAATAGCTACATATAACGAAATAAAAGGAAAACTATCACACTTAAGTTGACTTTACAAGTTTGCGAGTATTAGTCAAAATTCTGAAGAACTCCATAGAAATATTTTTTTTTTTTTTAATTACGTATGTACGGCCCTGTAATTTCCGGCACAGAGGCATAACACCTTAGGCGTCAGGAGTGGTAACGCATCTGCATTTTGACCTTCACTTTACATCAATGTGAACTGCATGCAATTCTATTACAAAAAAAATTACGTTGTTTAAACCTAAAACGCACTTGACCGGTTTTTACTGGTGGTAGAGTTTCAGTGCAGTAGCTCAATGGCATAGGCACCAACCGCGTTACCTAACTTATCTGCCGCTAAATGGTAGTGTTCAGCACTATCGTGTTCCGGTTAGATGGCACATGACATGACCACTTAGGTCTCAAGGGTGACAACACAGCAGAATTTTGACCTGTGGTTTTTGTGTAGATGTCTATAGGCTGTAGTCATCACTTAACATCAATGTGAGCTGCATGCTTTTAAGAAATCGGTTATGAATTAAATGAGCAACTTTTTGACGAAATGGTTTCCATGGAAATGAAGATCACTTCTTGAATCGAAACTAATACTTGATTCTATTCCATTCGTCTGAATGGTATTAAGAATGTAAACCCTAATCCAGGTCTCATTTCCAATGGACAGTCTAATTGAAGCTACAGAAGAAATCACTTCGCCAATCAGTGGTGGAGTCAATTAGTAAAAACTGGCTACTGTAAAAAATCCTTTTTTTTTGGAATACGCTAAAGAACTTAGTAAGATAAATAGTTATAATAGTTGGTTTATAAACTTTATAAGGAATCAAAATAACGATTTAAGTGGATAATATGTTTATTTATTACTCTCTTAAACTTTTAACGTAACTTCACGCCTATAATCCCCGAAGGGGTAGGCAGAGGTAAATGCATGCATTCAAGAATACCTACATGCAAACACCCACGATTCGCCAGTTACGTTTTTGGCCCATGTAACAGGTGGGGAGCCTGTTGACATTTTCGGGCACACCAAACTTTGAGGTACGGGGAAATTTCCAGAAAATGGAAAATTCCCAAGTAAACCACAAATAATGGACTTTACAACATTATATCTGATAACCACCTACCCGGAAATCGGACCCAGGGCCTCAGCGTAGTAGTAGTGGCCTGCTGCCACTAGGCTTCCGAGGCAGTTACAATTTCGTTCATTTTTGCTTTGGAACTCTCTTACCCATTGGTACTATAAACACCACTACTGTTCGACCTATCGTGATCAATTCTGGTAATATGGAAATTCTCAAAACCGTGTTTTTTTAAAACAGTTTCTTTATGAAACTGAATTTCGTAAAAAGAAACTGTTCTTTTTGTGAAACATTTAATACATATTTTTTTAAATTTATATTAAATGTTTCACATGTATCATCTTTTAAAAAGAACATTTAGTCTTGTTTTCAAATATCATAAATTTAATCTATCTATATATATAAAAATGCAACCCGTTTTCCTTGGCCACGGCATCACGCGTGAATGGCTAGACCGATAAGGCTAATATTGATGTTGAATGATTTTTGGAATGTTTAAAAGGTAAGAAAATATGAAGAAATTGAAGGGAAATAGTAAAAGCCACCATTTCATTTTCCCATACAAATAGTCCGTATCTATCAAACCTTTGACACCTGTCATATTTTTATTCTGAGGCAATACGAAGTTTGCCGGGTCAGCTAGTGTAATATATAAAAATTCGCATGTCACAGTGTTTGTTCCACAGACAAAACTCCTCCAAAAAATAAATAATCATTTATAAAACTCCATTTACTAAAACTTTACGTCAAGCATAGTAATACAGTTACGTTAAATGTAACTACGAGAAATTATTACGAAATAATATACCTACATGACGCAGATATTGTTGATTAAGTACTACAAATCGATTAGCTATTCAGAAAACGTGCGTTTAAAAACCTGGCGAGAACGTAAATAAATAGCCGCCTAGCTGTTTTAACTATTTTTTTTGTACTATTTATTTTTCGCAATAATATTTTTTTTGCTTACTTTTTGGCGCCGGTAGACAAATTTTAAAAACATTAAAATTAAATGTAGTCTTAATTTCGAAATGACTAGTATCGGAGGTTGTCACCACCGCAACACCTAATTTATCTGCCGCTAAGTGGTAGTGTTCAGCACTATCGTGTACCAGTTAGATGGTAATGTATAGCCTCGTAACAATTTTAACTGGTGGTAGAGCTCCAGTGACGGAGCTCGCGGGCGTAGGCACCACCGCATAACCTTATATACTTGCCGCTAAATGGTAGTCTTCAGCACTACCGTGTTCCGGTCAGGTGGTAATGTACGGCCCTGTACTTGCCGGCACAGGGGCATAACACCTTAGGCCTCAGAAGTGGTAACGCATCTGCATTTTGACCTTGGTGTTTGTGTAAGTGTCTATGGGCTGCAGTCATCACCTAACATCAATGTCAGGTGCATGCTTGTTTGTCATCTTCCCTACAAATATATATATATATATATATAAGTCTGTTTTACTACATGAAAGAAATAAACCTTGTGTTGCTGTAAAGAAGATTTATTGTTAGTTTTTTTTTATACAGAGACTATTTTATTTAGGTAATATAAAACAATATGAACTCAAACCTGTAAAGAAGAAACGACAATGAAAGTTTATTCTTTCACTTTTAAAACATAAAATAATATAATATTAAAATTTTCATTGATTATCCAATTGTCAATCAACTCGTATTTAAATCTGTCATCTGACATTCTGAATTCGTTCCTTCTTTAAAATCAGACAATTAAAAAGTTAAAAACTATAACCAAACTTCATGGTAAGTAAACACACAGAGTGCGAAGAAAGAAATAGTATTTCTTTACATCTCCCCCCATGGGGAAGAAAATTCACCCGTGAATTTTCACTCCAGTTCTCCATTTGATACTAGCACATTCTCATCCTCTGTTTTCTCCATCTTCATTGATTTTGCATCTAATTTTGTTAACTATCGTTTGATTCAACCTTTCATTTAGGCCATTAGAAAACGGTGCATTCACTGCTGTAAAAATTATTGTTATTTGTTTGTCAGTAAGGAATTTCTTGAATTCTTTAGAGTTTATTCCAGGATACTGGTCGGTAAGGAGCATCCCAATCTCTTCGGTTTCAGCGACCTTATTTATTAGCTTTATAAAGTCATGTGCACCCTGGGTTTTTGATGTTATAATAAATGCATATCTAGTGAAGTGGTCCACTAAAAGATGTATGTATTTTTTGGTTGATCTAGAACCACCAAAACCTCCAATTGTGTCTATTGATACTATTTCAAAGGGTCTTGTCGCTGGGCCTAAATATGAGAATATTTAGGCCCAGAATCGTCAATTAATGGGAAGGGTTGAGCCTGAGGAACTACAATTTTATTTAAATCCCTGAAGTCTATACAGAGCCTTGATTTTTTATTTTCTTCCTTTTTAAATGTCAAAGTTACTGGTGCTGCGAATGGACTATAAGATTCTTCTATAAGCGCATTATCCAATAATTCGGCTATTTGTTCTGCTATCTCTTTTTTGTCTTCTATAGTGCATCTGTATGGCCTCTTGCTGCAGTATTTATCCATTAATAAATCTATTCTTGCTTCATATCCTTTAACCATTCCCACGTCATACTTGTTTTTGGCAAAAACTGATTGATATTGTTGTATTAGCTTATTTATTTCTTCCCTTTTATCATCATCTAAATGACCAACCTTTATTTCAAATTCCTCTTCTTTGATATGTTCATTAAAATTAATTTTGTTTTCGTTTTCATATTTATTACCTTCATTTTCACCTTCGTCTATCTTTTTCTCCATTTTTTTACTATTCTTTTCATGTAAGTATTGTTTCTGAGTTATTTTTAACTCCTCATTTTGTACTAGCTTGTATTTCTTTATCATATCTAATCCTATTAAGAAATCATATCTGAATTTGTGTTCGTCAATGATGTACACATCCACATTTTCTTCTATTTCAAAAATTTTTATTTTTAAATTTGTCAAACCACTTGTTTTTTGGACACCATTAATTGTTACTATATTTTCTTCATTCGAGTTATGTCCTTTTGTATTTAGTTTTAGTAATTTGGAATTAATTAGAGATACATTTGAACCTGAATCGTATACTCCATAAATTTCTAATTTATTATTTAACAGTAGTTTGATCTTAATTAATGGTGTCACTACTAGTTTTTTTGTTCTGTTTCATTTAACTCTGCTTCAATCACTGAATTATTTACATGTTTAATATATCTTTTATTTAATTTATCATCTTCTCTAACTCTAAACCAGCATGTAGCTTCGGAATGATAGCGAACCCCTTTATTTAATTTTACGCATATTTTGCATGGATAACGTCCTTCATTTGTAATATTTATCCTTTGATTTTCATACTTTCTGTACGTTCCATTTCTATTTTTATTTACCAAATGTTCATACTTTCTCACCTCATTGAATAAACATACTATATCGTTCATTGCTTCTCTATTTATCTTCTCTAATACAAAACCTGGCAAACCTACCGCTATCAGATCCACCAGTGTACCTGTATCAATTGAATTTCTCATGTCCAATAAAAGTTTTTCCTTTTTAATGGCATAGTCCACTAATGAACCATCCTTATATTTAAATAACAATGCATAGGTCACTTGGTTCCAGTTTTGGTTTGCAAATGACTCACACAACTTTTCTTTCCAAACGATCCACTCTGAGTTGAGTGTTAATTTTATAATCATTGAGCTGTACCAATCAACACAACTTTTATCCATAAATAGTCGGAGAATCTCAATTTTTTGTTCATCTTTCATAATACCGAAGCGAGAACATTCTCTCTCAAAAATGTCAATCCACTGCCTTGCATTCGAGTTTTTGCTCGTAAATTTCTCAATCACAAACTTCTCTGCGACATATTTCAGATTCTGTTTTTTTAAATCATGTATATTTTCTATTAACTTTGTAAACATTTCTTCCAATGAATTCGAATCTCTAATTTGTTCTTCAGATGCTCGGTTATGTTCAATTTCCTCCAGATATTGTTCTCCAAATTGTAAGTTACCATCAGCATCTATGTAAATTTCTCGTAATTTATCTGTCATAGTTATCCAAACTCTTCGTGTCTGATGTCTGTTCTTTAAATTATTTTTTACTTTGTTGTACACGGCTGTCTCAATTAATTCTTCGTGAAATCCAACAGACTGTAATTCCTCTGGTATAGCAAATTTTTTTCCATCTTTAGTTGTGACTGAGGTTACACAACAAATATTAGATTTTCCATCATTCGCCGGTAAAATCGTGAATTCAAAACGTAACTGCTCCATTTGCATCTTTTTATAAACAAAATTGTCGTTTTATAAGTCTGTTTTACTACATGAAAGAAATAAACCTTGTGTTGCTGAAAAGAAGATTTATTGTTAGTTTTTTTTATACAGAGACTATTTTATTTAGGTAATATAAAACAATATGAACTCAAACCTGAAAAGAAGAAACGACAATGAAAGTTGTGAACTTAATTACATTAGAAGATATTGTAATAGATCAGAATCAAAATAAAGAAATACAGAGAAACAATAATAAAATAATTAACACAAAAACAAAGAGAAAATAATAATAACAGAAGAATTCAGTATTAAATTTATAAAGCGAATACATGAAGATCTATGTCACATTGGAGTGGGACAAATGCTAACGACTATTAGTTCACTGTACGCAACAAAAAATTTAACGAAAAATATTAAAAATGTTTATTTCTTTCATGTAGTAAAACAGACTTATAAAACGACAATGAAAGTTTATTCTTTCACTTTTAAAACATAAAATAATATAATATTAAAATTTTCATTGATTATCCAATTGTCAATCAACTCGTATTTAAATCTGTCATCTGACATTCTGAATTCGTTCCTTCTTTAAAATCAGACAATTAAAAAGTTAAAAACTATAACCAAACTTCATGGTAAGTAAACACACAGAGTGCGAAGAAAGAAATAGTATTTCTTTACATATATATATATATTGTCTACCCTACAGTTACTCTATGTATCCGTATAGTAAGTAGGATTCTGGATTCCGGTGCATAAAACAGTTGATTATATTTGTAGATACTAACGCATGCGGTGATGTAAGTGCTAAACAGCCATAGTGTGGTGCCACAGCTGTGTTTGAGAAGGTAAAGAGGTACCCAAATATGGTAAGAAATTAAATTCTGACCACCTATTTTTGTTAGTAAAGACTGACCACCAATAAAGAGTGGACGTGATTTTAGGGACGATTTCTGAATTAAAGCTATCTCGCTTTATTAAATACAGATGGTTTATCATTCAAAATCGGAGAACGAGATAAGCACAGAGTGCCTAGTGCGAGATTTTATGCGAATTTGATCGCGTAAGAGTAAACGCAGATTGGTATGGAATTGAAGGAGCGTCATCTATTCACCGCTCGCGATCGAATTCGCATAAAATCTCGCACTAGGCACTCAGGTTTCCGTATAGTTTTGATATCCTATGCTACTATAAAAACTAGCTATTTGTTATATGTTTTCCTGTAATCTGTAGGCAAAGAACTATTTGTTGCATTTTTAACAATATTTAATGCTTAGTAGTTTTGAAAATAAAGGTGTTATATGTTTGAGATCCGCATAATAAGACATACAACGAACTTTACAAAACTTATTTCGATAATTTTCTGCAATTCATTCATTAATCTATGTACAGGTTAATAGAACCTTTATATATCGATAATAACGATATTAACTTTAAAGACTATACTAAAGTATCATCACTACCAAAGCTAAAATTGTCAAACAACTGAAAATTTACATTCAATCCAAACGAAATGAATGAAACTGGTTGTCCAGTAAAAGTCGGAGCCGAACGTTAATCGAAACTCATGATTCCAACTAGTTAAGGCCGTTAACTGTTAGTACAAACAATTATCGAGGCAGGGTCCTCGAACTACCTGAGCCACTTATGGATCGGGATTCTGTTCGGTTTTGGGATTATTCAGGTGGTCTGTTGATCCGTTAGGTAGATTTAGAAGCACCGACAAAAATTACCACTACTCTGTAGGTAAATTTTGCTTCTCTGCTCTTGAAAAAATATAACACTATCACGTAAGATTTATACATAAATAGATCGTTTTTCATGTTACTATAGCTGACCCGGCGAACTTCGATATAATAATGTAACTGTTAAAGATTTGACAGGTACGAACTATTTGTGTAGATTTGTATGGGATTTTGTAGTCGAACTACCAACCGACTTGAGAAACTCCTTCTTATTAAAGTCGATTAAAAATGACTCTGTCAACCGATTTAAAAAAATATATATATCTTAATCGTAACTTGTATCTTATTGTAATAATATACCTACACAATAACCTATAGACCCAGTTTAAATAAGTTCATTAAATTTAATTTTAGATTAAGTTTATAGGTATCACCTAAGTTAATCTTTCGGGATAATACGAAAAAAATCATGATCGTTGCAATGTAAACTTCACTTTTATTCATATGATTTGACAATATTAAAACCATGACTGTGTGCGCAGTAGGTAAATATGTACAAGAAAATAAATACAGTTGTGTATGTATGTGCACGTCGTGGTGCAGAAAATCGGAAAGTCAAACAGAGACCCTCGCTTTTGTGATACCGGGTTACAATGCTATTGAAGCGGTTAGCAAATATTATATTTCTTTGACTTTACTGCTTATTAATGTTATTTCGCTAAAAACATTTTCATTCAATGTTGCCAACGCTCTTGAGTTAGTTCACTGAATCTCTACTACCAACGGAATGGAATGGAAATTAGAATGGACATGGGAAATACAAATTTAAATCGCAGTAGGTAGTTACATTTTCATAGCGGGTTTGAAATATTAAGTTTTCCTAATAGTTTCCGATTTCTCTTTCTCTTTACTTTTATCTTGATTTGCATTTTATCATTAGATGTTTAGATCTCTTTACTTTTATCTGCACAATATATTATTCTCCAACTTGAAAATTATCAATAACACCCAGTTTTCATAGGTCCTTTTATTTAATATGGCATCAAATTCGCGGTCAATTCCCAAAGATTAACTTACAAACTTATTTCATTAGCAATGTAAACTTTACCTTTATTCATATGGTACGACGGAAATTAAAACCATGACTGTGAGCTCAGTAGGTAAATATGTACAAGAAAATAAATACAGTTGTGAATGTATGTGCAAGTCGTGGTGCAGAAAATCGGAAAGTCAAACAGAGACACCCTCGCTCTTGTGATACCGGGTTACAATGCTATTGAAGAGGTTAGCAAATATTTCATTTCTTTGGCTTTACTGCTCATTAATGTTATATGGAATCATAGTATTTAACATATTTATTTATTTATCTATTGCTTCTAAATGACAGTTAAACAGATTATAACATGATTTTATATATATATTTTTACATCATATTTTGTTTCTTTGTTTTCATTAGTTCTATTTGAATATGCTCAGCACCTAATTGCGTTTTTTCACAACCCAAGGGTTGACTGGCAACCCAAAGGTTGACTGGCTATATAGTATTAAGTCCCCCCCTCATGTAACATTTTTTATTGTGTGCATGAATGTGTAAATAAATAAATAAATTTTATTATAAAGCAGATAGGTACTTACTAATTTTCGCTTAATACTAATTTACAAATATCCTAGAGCTTGACAAAAGTGCAGATTGAGATAAGATTACACAAAATAAAAACTCTAGTTAACTTTTAAAGTTGATTCGAGTTTTTTTTAAGTAGGTAGATTACTTTATTGTTTACTTTTAACTAAAGACGTTGTATACTAAAAACGAAAATTTTCGTATTTAACAATTATTTTGAAAAATCTCTTAAAATTTATTTCAGGGAACCTTCACCGGAAGGTGTATTTCGTAATTCGGTTGACATCAATTTGAAAGAAAAGTATATGGCTGCTTTGACGTAACTTGATAATTACCATCATTTTAGAAAAACAGCAATGTAACGTAAAATGTCTGTGAAATTGATGGTCACCGAGTTACATTATACGCCTTCAAACTATCATTCACATCATTACAGAAAATACGAATCAACAATAATTTGTCAATTCGTAAGATTCGTTGATTACTAATGTAAATAAACAATATTCTTTCAATTGTTATGTAGGTAAACTGCCTCAGTTTCCTACCGCTATATAGGTATACTTGATGCCGGTCGGGACCTTTTAATTTATATACTTAACTAGCGGCCCGCCCCGGCTTCGCGCCGCAATGTTATCTACCCTCTCCTATTCTACTACTACTCTACTTGCGTGATGTTATATAGCTAAAAGCCTTCCTCGATAAATGAGCTATCTAACACTGAAAGAATTTTTCAATTCGGACCAGTAGTTTCTGAGATTAGCGCGTTCAAGCAAACAAACAAACAAACTTCAGCTTCGACTGTCCAATTTTAATTATTTAAAGAATAAATATTATCTACATAAACTGTACGAGTGAGTAAGTGAGTAAGTGATGAAATAATTTATTATGTTATGGATTAATAGCATGAGTAAAATAAACGCGTTTAAATGTAGTCCCAAAAATAAATTCAAGAATTTTAAATAAAAAAATGGTTGTTGTGCCTCACTTGACATAGATATCCCCGGTGTGTCCCGGATTTTTTGTAGATATTTATTAGATCTACAATAAATAGAAACATTTTATGGTTCTATCTTCTATAGTTTGGGCAGCGTACGCACCATAAGTAACTTTTCTGAATGATTTTTTACTTGTGTTTACCTTGTGTCCGAAAAACCCAAATATCTTACAGAACCCAATTTTTTCCAAAATAATATATAGCTTATGTTATTTGTGGAAAGGCTTTAGAATGGTGGAAGAATTTTTAAAATCGGTTCAGTAGTTTTTGATCCTATTCAATACAACCAAACAAACAAAGTTTTCCTCTATATAATATTAGTGTAGATGAAGGTGGCAAATAAACATCCGCACATAGATGGTAAGATCATACTGCATCCTATTGAGACAAAACTGGAGGTCAAAATGTGATTATGTTGCGTTGTATGAGTCCTTAGCGCCACAACAATGCACACTTACCATCACTTGTAACAACAACAAAAGCCATTATGATATTGTATTGCGGTACAGTTTTCCAAATTCCGTCGCGAAGATGCCGCGTCTTTCCAAACACCCTCACCATTCAACCCTTCCACTCGGGCTTGACAAAAAATACTCCACACTTGGTAAATATTGGTTGTCCACTGCCTTGCTACGTGGTCCAAGTCATAAACTGCGTTAGGTTGTAATTAATTAATTTAATAAGGTGTAAGACATGAAGACATTTAAGGTGCACATGGTTTGGTTACGTTTTGATTGTCAATTTTTGTCTACTTACCTTACCCACTTAAGATAAATATTTTTTTCGGACGGAAGTAAAATATTTTCTTCTTACTTCTAATCTCATTTTATATTCTTATATTCTCGATTAATTTATTTCATTTATCTTCAGACGTATTTGTTAAGAAATAGGTGTAACGAATACGAATGATCACGCACTAGGTCATTACAAACGTAGTAATGAATTTAAAAACACTACGTTGTCGTATTAAGTAACATTGCACAGCATTGTAATTTGTACGCCATTTTACTTTATTGACACTGTATTTTTTTAATTTAAATTCTAATTGATTAGGTATTCTAATGGAAATAAATTACGAATGCTACGCTAAAATTCTGTGTTCGATCTCCTAATCGGAATGAGTGCTATAGTTTTGTTTAATCGTTCTTAATGTTTCTAGTGCTTCTCTCGGGTTTTGCTGATATGTCCGGAGATATCAACAGGTTCAACAAGTGGCCAATAACGTAACTGGCGTGTCACCCACGATTCACGTATGTTTGTGTGCATACATCCGGGAAATACAATGGTCACGAATGCAATAATTTGGTGAATATTCTGCTTAATTCAACCCGCCTCCGCCGATGACTTGCACCGCCTTCACAAAAGTATTGTTAGCCCTTCGTCCTTTTAACGCCACTAGTATGTTTGAAGTCTTCGGGTATTACAAGTCCATTAGCTTCGCTTGCGGATATGTTCTCAGGCTATACGAATGGTAAAGAGACGATCATAAAAAATATTTGAACCGTGTTAATTTTTATTGTTAAAAGTTGAAAGACAACTTACATATTCTTTTTTTTTATTTTTTATGAAGTAGAAGCTAGGAAACACTTCTACAAAGTTTAAGATGAGTTTAAAATTTTATATAGATCTCGCATATGAGACACATCTACTTCTGCCAAGACCTTTGTAGCGCCGATCCTAAAAGAAGGCTCGTATTTTTATTTACGTATCCCCATTACAATTTTGGACAAAAGGCGTCGAGTGTTTAGTCGGTACTCGAAGAGGTGAACAAATGTGCCGAGCAAATAGTCCAGGTTCCCACGATGGATGCAACCAGTTTGCTTTTGTGCCCTGACCCTTTGTGCTTTCGGGTTTTTGGACCCTAAAATAATTAGGAGATTTAATTTATTCCAAATTGCTTAAATTACTATAAGATTTGATCTAAATGACTTTGTTTATTTAAGCTTTGTTCTAAATTAATTTCGTTTCAGTTAACTTGTCATTATTAGGACGAGACAGTGGTAAATCACTTCAATATTCAAGACAAAATACATGACATCTCTCTCAATCCGGGTTTGTTTCATGAAATACAAATTGTTTTAGGTAGGTCGATATTATAATTTACATTCAAAGCGAATAGAAACTGAATTTCAATTGTTACTTACACGATATTCTCCTATTATTTTGACTAATTCTGTCTATCGGTACTGTATTTTGCTACACAAATTATTTACCCAGGCAGAATTTATATTCAAGAGTAATCGTAGGTATAGGGTTACGAAACTACAGATTGTATTCTAGATATTATGAAATTATTTGATATTTTATGCATGATTTTTTACCATAGTTAAGGTTTTCTACAGGTTAAATACCTCCTGTAAAGATCGCCTAGACGTCCCCACCATCGACTAGTTGAAGAGAGTTAGAGCAGCCAGACAACCGATCTATTCCAATAGGGTGGTAGTAAATGCAATAACATTTACTTTTACTGGTGGTAGAGCTCCAGTGACGGAGCTCGCGGGCATAAGCACCACCGCATTACCAAATATACTTGCCGCTAAATGGTAGTGTTCAGCACTATCGTGTTCCGGTCAGGTGGAAATGTACGGCCCTGTAATTTCCGGCACAGAGGCACAATACCTTAGGCCTCAGAAGTGGTAACGCATCTGCATTGTGACCTCTGGTCTTCGTGTGGGTGTTTATAGGCTGCAGTCATCACTTAACATCAATGTGAACTGCATGCTTTTTTGCCACTTTAATAATATAAAAAAACATGGAATTGGCTTGTCTCGCGATAAAGCTATTGCGATCGCTAAACGTAGTGATTACGGCATTGACCAGTATGGGGGCCTCCCCATAAGGGGTATATACTTTAAAGACAACTAGAGCTTGTCTAAGCTGAAATGACGATAGTGGGCGCGTCATTTCAGCTTAGACAAGCTCTACTCCTGTACAAATGCCTTTTTGTACAGCAGTGGTTGTCTTTCGACTGCTATGATAACGAATAATCATCATTATCATTCATCAGTAAATATGATAAAGCATATGATTTTGCTCCTATCTATCTATATAAATAAAAATCAATTGCTGTTCGTTAGTCTCGCAAAAACTCGAGAACGGCTTCACCGATTTGGGTAAATTTAGTTTTCAATGATTTTTACAAGTCCAGGGAAGGTTTAAAAGGTAATAAAATATGAAGAAATTGAAGGGAAGTAGTAAAAACCACAATTTCATTTTCCCATACAAATAGTCCGTATATATCAAACCTTTGACACATTATTTCATTATGAGGCAATAAGAAGTTTGCCGGAACAGCTCATCATTAAAAAAAAGATAAATGAAACAAAAATACCCTAGAAATATCTTTAAAATGTTGATTCAAAGCATTGATGGGAAATCCTCCATTACTCGAAATGAACAAACAAAACTCAGTTGAAAAGCGTAAAAAAATCTAAATAAATGTGAGTTATAAAGGACATGTCCTTACTTTCGTTGTACGTCCACAAGATTGTCCTAATTAGAGGAATGTTTATCGGGCATTCCTGTGGGACCTCGGGCACCCACCGCACGCATCTGATCACTCGAAACAAATCCTGACTTGTTACTATTAATCATTACCCACTATCCTGTTGACTGCACCCATTACACGGGACTTTGACTTTAAGTTGTTTACATTTTTTATAATAGACATTTACATTTGAGAAAAAAGAGCAAGGATATCTGTTTTTTTCATTAATAATTATGTTATTGATTGATAAGATACTTTTGTTATCTTTCATATGATGCTACTGCATAATCATCACTTTAAAAACTTCAAGTCATTATTTTCAAATGTATATTCTTCAGGGATATCTACTACAGATAATATATACAGTACCTAATTTTTGGTATTACTCTCACTTACAAGAGCAATATCATTTCTAAATGTATCATTGTTTATGAAAACATCTTTTGATTAACACCAAGTTGCTGCATTCGAATACAATTATGGTTTGAACGTATCCAATTAATCGATACGTGTTTTAAGTTTGTTAAAATAATTATTTATTATTCATATTAATTAAGTACCTACCTAGCCTTTTCTGTGAAATAATTATATCTGTACTTGCATCTAACCATTCTATATCGCTGAGCAGTGGTCATGACTAAAATTAAATTGAAGTAGTCCACGCTGGGGCTGTGCATCATGGTGACGACTAAACAAAAAAAACTTTCAAAATGCAGGGAACAGACATTGAGAGGCCCAGCTAAATTCCTACTATATAATATATTTTTATATATAATATTATAAATGCGAAAGTAACTCTGTCTGTCTGTCTGTCTCTCTATTACCTTTTCACGTCCAAACGGCTGAACCGATTTTAATTAAATTTGGTACAGAGATAGAGCTGACTTTGGGAAAGAACCATAGGCTACTTAGTTATTTATAAAATGACATGCACGCGGGCGAAGCTGCGGGCAACAGCTTGTTTAATATAAATTAAGATGCGTGAAATCATCACGAGTAGTCGAGGCGGTCACTAGACTATAGATAAATGATAGGACGCAAAAATCGCATTTTTATATAAACTGCAAGCATTGCAATCGATGACAATCGAATCGAAAACTTCGAAATGATAAACGTCATACCAATCGTTCATCGGATTACACATGAGCGCTCGTTGAAAACAAACTTATCTTGATGAGACAGTTGAACTGAAGCTACACCATTAATAATTCCATATAAATAATAACATCATTACTTACTAGTGGGACCACCCAAAATCATCACCTCCATTCTACAATGATATGTGATCGTAAACAACGAAGATAAGCAACGAAATGAAGGGGAATGAGTATCAAAAATTAAGAGAAATCGCCGCTCCAGCAAGGTAATTGTAAGGTTGAAGTCATCGGCAATTTGCATATAATATGAGGCGCTAATGGTTGTAAAAGACAATTTTTTTTGTCTGAATAATTTTTGTACATGCAGCTACAATCGCTATTAGCATAGATAAAGTATAATGACGAAAATAAGATGTACCATAAGTGCATTTTTTATATAGGTAATTTGCTGCAGGCATGTCATAGAAATTGTATTTTTTTTATTTTATCATAGATTATGTGTTAAGTTGTTGTTACTGTGTAAAGTTTTACACAGTATACATTCAGCTAGTGTCTGTACCTAACGGCTAAAGACATTGACAGGATGTTTTATAAAGGTATGACTGTTTCGATCAGTGAGAAAAAATTTATTAGTGGTCTAGATTGTATAATAAATCTTCTGTACAAAATTTAAAATAATTTCTTGTGTCTTGTTAAAACTATAAGACAAGAAGAAAGACGAAGAAATTTTAGTGCTTATTAATAACTATCACAGAAGCATACCAACTTATTCCACGGGTGGCAATGCATCTTCATGTGACTTTCGGCTTTTGTGTAGATGTCTATAGGCTGCAGTCGTCACTTAGTATCAATGGGAACTGTGCGCTCATTTGCCTCAATCGTTAGATGAACAAAAAAAGACGGCAAATTGTAGTCGAAAGCGGTCTTTGACAAACGTTTTATGTAAGTCTCTGAGTGGCTTCATAACAATAGGTACAATTTAAAAAGTACTTTGGTGAACAAATTCATATTTATTCTATGTCCCTAACTGTACTTAAAAGGCGCTACTAAAATATGCATCGACAGTTTTGGAAGGCGTTCCGACATGTAATGAGCATATTTAACGTATCTACATTATTTCAAAAATGATTTATTGATCTTAAGGCCCATATCGAGGGTAATATTACATGTCTTAAATTTAATCTTACCGGAAAACGCGTCTCAAGTTATTACAAGGAAATATCTTATTGTATTTAGATTGTTAATCTTTACATCAATGAAATTTTTCACGTCTCGTTATTATAACAATTGCAACATAAAAAAATTAAAAAGTTTACAAATAAATTTAAAAAATCAAGCGTTTTATTTCAATAAGTATTTCTCTCTAATCCCATGTCAATTGCGCATTCTTCATGAGGAATGTTCATGTTTAATATTCTCGATTTTTTGTATAGGAAATAGTGAACCTCAGTTTGAAAAACGTTTGTTTTTAAACTTAATGATTTATTTCACAGAATGCCTTACTCTATATTGACACAATTGTTGACAGTTTTCACAGATTGCCTGTGATTTATTCTTTTATTTATATTAACTTATAGGATTAATAGTCACAAACATTTTACTAATATTAAGACTTATTTTTAAGATAATATTTTATTGTAGTGTAGAGTCCAAAATACGATTTTAATCCTTAATTATTTTTGTACGATTACTTGTTTTATTTTTATGGTTTACTTTGATAATATTAATCAATATAGCCTAAAAAGATATGATTTTAATTTAGCGGATTTAAAATATAAAAATTATAAAAAAATGTAATTAGGCAAATTAATTTGAATCCCGTATCTTGATTTAAATCCGCTTAATTAAATCACGTCTTTTTGGGCTTATAATATAGGTAAGGACACCTTTTTTTAAATTAATAAACATAATTTGTATCCGTAATAAAAATAAACGTGTATAATTATTATTAAGTTTACTTTTGAAATTCACCTACAGAGCAACGTAATAAAAATGTCAGATTATATTTAAACTTTCGTAGTATACTTGCCTTTATACGGTAGTGGGCGAACGATCGCAAGTAATTATTGTAAAACATGTAAAGAGGCTCTGGCGGTGCTTGTGATCTTCAAAAACATAATTTTTATTTACAAAAATATACAAAATTATCGTAATTTGCAACAACCCTGTACATTTATTGAATAATTTTTCATCGTGCTTTTTGCAAGACTACAGATAACCGGGCTACTGTACACAAGTACCTACTTTATAAATTAAAAGCCCACCTTTAACTCTTGAAAAACTTTTTTTTATAATAATAATTTATTCAGATCATTCGATCCATAAAATAAAATAAATACACAATTAAAATACCTACTAAAATTTTAAATTATAATCTAACATTACATAGAAACTTAATTAAAATTAAAAATGACATTGAATACCTATTAATCAATTAGAAACGAAAATCTAAATTAAATTAAATAGAAAAACACATAATCTACTTACATAATATCTCAAATTACATCTATAAATGAAACAATGTCCACTAAAATGTCAAATTCTCACTAGGGGAGACTATTTTGAGCCACAATTTTTATAATATTGTGTGTAGATAGAAAAAAAAATCAAAGCATATCACTTTACTCATAAAAGATTAAGAAACTACGTCTCTCGGCTGCATCAATAAAGAGTTTTTTCTTTCTTTCTTCTTTAAAACTTTTTTATTATACTATGGAGTATTCTTATGATATTCAACGTTTATCTTGAAATCATTGAAATATTTTCAATGAATGACAATCAATTAATAACACTAGGGAATATGAATTATTTTTCTTAATTGATATAATATCCTATCAAATCGTTTATTTATTTGCCACAGGGCCATAACGTGAATGTGGTATTAATTTTGACTAAGTACCTAATAATCATTTGAATGAAAGATAAGGATGGAATGTCATGTGTTACTTTTAACGACTTATCGACATCATTTTCGTTTATCGTATTATATTTAGCTATTAAATTAAATATACAGATAACTGTCTCACCATGAATGTCAACTAGAATTACCTATTAACGGTTAAGTATGTTCTGCTTTGCAAATTTTTATAACTAAGCTTATTGCTTGCTTGCTTGCTATAAGCTTGTTCTTTAAACAACAAGTGAGCTAGATAGTTCGTTTTGCAACTGAGTGCATATGTGTGCGACGACGTACGGAATTTGATGGAACATTAAACGGAAGAGCTACAAAAATTAGATGTTAAGAAGTCAGAGTACTTTGTTCACTAGTCCTTGTGTACAAGGTGTAACGGAAAGGTCCAACAATATTTCAACAGTCCATGCCGATACTGATCCCCGAAGGTCTTTTTCTCCTGAGAATGTAAAATCATCAGTTAATGCGAGTCAAACTTTGATTCAAATTTTATGCGTTTCAACCTTGATAACAACAGCTGACAGCGTATCAGTCGAAGGCAAACGCTACGCGCATAGGTACGAATTGCTCAGAATCTGCATTTTTTATACCACACGCGTACCGTCCGCCTCACCATCGCCACACACGGTATTTATGTGTGAAATGCTGAAAGTTTTCATTGACGACTTGTTAGGGTTATCAAATTAAATAACGAATAATTAATTTTTAAACATTGTATAAAAAAAGTTGTGATTTCATTCTTATCGTTTACGTATAGTGAATTTAAAAATCATATAGATGAACACCTTTCAATATTCTTGGACCTTTCGGTGACACCTTGTATACTATATATTTTGGTACATCTTCAACAACCTACTTTTTATCAAACTTGATGTTGCCCGCGGCTTCGCCCGCGTGGATGTCGTTTTATAAATAACTAAGTAGTCTATGTTTTTTCTCAAAGTCAGCTCTATATCTGTACCGAATTTTATTAAAATCGGTTCAGTCGTTTGGACGTGAAAAGGTAACAGGCAGACAGACAGACAGACAGACAGAGTTACTTTCGCATTTATAATATTAATGTAGGGATTCACTGTGTAACAAAATTAAATTCTCTTAAGAATTTCTTCCCGGTGTATCCTTTTTGTTTGAATATGTAGTTCTTTAAAAATGGCATGGCGATTGTAACTCCCCTGGTGTTGCAAATGTTCATAGCGACAGTGACCACTTTTCATTATGACGAAATTACGGGGCCATACATTCTATTCGATTAAAAAGAATATAGTACGGCACCGCTCAGCGTGGCAAACAAGCATGCAGTTCACATTGATGTTTAGTGATATGACTGCAGCCTATATACATCTACACAAAAACCAGAGGTCATAAAACAGATACGTTGCCACCCCTGCGACCTAAGTTGTCATGTCTCTATGATAGTTATTACGGGGCCATACATTACAATCGGAACACGATAGTGCTGAACACTACCATTTGGCGGCAGATAGATCAGGTAATCCGGTGGTAGAGTATAGAGTGTAGTGGTAGAGCTCCAGTGACGGAGCTCGTGGGCGTAGGCACCACCGCATTACCTAATATACTTGCCGCTAAATAGTAGTTTTGTTCAGTTTAGTTCAGCATTATCGTGTTCCGGTCAGGTGCTGATGTACGGCCCTGTAATTTCCGGCACAGAGGCATAACACCTTAGGCCTCAGAAGTGGTAACACATTTACATTTTGACCTTTGATCTTTGTGTGGTGTCTATAGTCATCACTTAACATCAACGTGAGCTGCATGTTTGTTTGCCACTTTCATTACATAACAAAAACCACTCGATAATATGGTAAAAATTCTGCTGAACTGCTACCATATCAGATATTTGTGATAAGTTGTCGATAATATATAGAAATATAATTATGAATGGTTGACGACAGAATGATTGTATCAATGAAACTCAGACGTCACATCCTGCGAGGTATCAATGGATGTGTTTTGAAGGTATTGAATGTATTTTTATTGCTTTTGATAACGATAAGATGGCGCACATCGGATTCTATTTTTAATTTAATCGTAGGTGAAATAATAAAAATAAAACTTAAAAAATAACACGTATTAAGTGAGCATGCTAATTGCAAGTGATCTGTTGACAATATAAAAATAGAATAACGCTGTCGACGACTTATTAACTGCCTCGGTAGTCTAGTGGTAGCAGGCTACTACTACTACCGCTGAGGTCTTGGGTTCGATTCACGGGTAAGGGGTTATCAGAGATAATACTGTTAAGTCCTTTATTTCAGATTTAATTAGGATTTTTCCATTTTCTGGAAATTTCCCAGTACCTCGAAGTTTGGTAATGTGCCCGGAGATGACAACAGGCCCGCCATCTGTTACATGGGCCAAAAACGTAACTGGCGAATCGTCGGGGTGTATGCAAGTATGCTTGAATGCATGCATTTAAGCATACTTGCATACACCCCGGCCTTCCCTTCGGGGATTTCAGGCGTGAAGTTACGAAGACTTATTATACAGATTTAATATAGGAATAAAGGACAATACCTATCTGGTATTTTAAAATTTTTTTATATTCTTTGAAAGGGTAGGTACTATTATGGCTATGACTAGGTACTGCTACGGAGCTGACTTGGGTGGGGATCACTTTTAGCAACGGATAAATAAGGTAATACGGCGGTGGTTGTGCTTTCGAGTTCCATTTGATTTGTATCTGGGGGCACGGTAGTGTCCCCGCCAAGACGAGCCAAGCGAAGCGCAAGGCCACCTACTTTTTCTTCGTATTATATTGAAACGTTTCGTCGTATTTTTGAACCCTCGTAACTTTGGTTTGGATAGTGCCAGATACTTAATATTTTCAAGATATAATACTATGAGTACAGTAATTAAACATACAAAGATTGAATATCGTAGCTCTTATACTTTAGATTTTATAGATGTCCAAAAACCTGTAATTTGGTCACTGACTCACTGACCATCAAAATTCTTAAGGTACTTCCTGAAGTCTTATGGCCAAATACTCAAATGTCACTCAATTTTAAGCAACCCTCAAATGTGCGCTATCTCTATCGTTTGAAAGTGTTTTTTAAAGACAGAAGACTTTTAAGTTCCACTTATATTTAAGTGACGTTTGAGTATTTGGCCGTTAGAGAGCTAAAATTTGGTATGTAAGCTAATATTAGTACAGAAACCCCAAAAAATTAAAAAACCCACCGCAACCTAACCCACCCCTTGGTATAGCGAGTGGAAGTTTGTGTGACTAGCACCATTTCTTGTGCTAGATATCTCAGAATTAGTAAACATACATCTTGTAACAATAAAAAAATACGTGTAAAATATTTTTTCGAAAATCATCCTCTAACTCAGTGATTCCCAAAGTGGTCCAAATAGACCCCCTGGGGTGCACGGGAGACTCGAGGTGGTCTGCGCATATGCGTAAATAAAAATGGGATATATGGGAAAGTGATATAAATGTTAGCAAGGGGGTCCACCGAAACCAGAAAAAAATTGAAAGGGGTCTACAAGAAATATAGTTTGGGAACCTTTGCTCTAACTCCATAAAAAGGAGATGAAAGTTTATACGATTTTAGTGACGGAGGCCGTCGCTAGATGGCGCTGACTGTATTTGCAACACGCTATCTTCGCTATATTTCTGGCAGCCTTACAGCATTCATTCGCCACGATCATATTTTCAATCTGCGTTGCATGAACTACAACGATTCACAAAACCTAAGCTAAGGGTTAATTTTGACCAGTGCACTTATTGATATTGGTTCATCAGCTTTCTCGTGTGGGCAAGTGACAGGCGTACATACATAGCACTTAAGTACGTAGCCTAAAGTACCTAACTAATTAGAAGTAAATATTGATTTTGGCTGCCAAAATCAATATTTACTTCTAATTAGTTTTGGCAGCATCAAAGCATAACAAACAGTTATAGTCGAATATAATCGCCTAATAGCGAGGTATCGCCCGGAACCACTTATTTTACACAGTAAACCACCGAATAAAACAGGCAAAGATAGAAAGTGGGCTATGAATAAAGGCGTGGCTGATGTGCAAGAAATACACCCAACAAAAAGGAAGAAAATATTAACCCAATAAAAATATTGACCGACTTACAAAAATAAATGAAATCCCACCAAAAACATTTTCATGTAAAAATGTCGCCAAGACGAGTCTAGTTTGCTTATTCTGTGAAAAACTTATCAGATACCGTATAAAGCCAAGCTCCAAAAACTACACGCTCTAAACCTACATATATACACCCTTACTTTACGAGACCTAACTTCACATACTCTACATTCTAGTTAAAAAGTGTGGCTTGGCCGTTTTGCTACCGTCACTTAGATTTCATAGGCATTCGTTATATTATTTCAAGAGTAAAGAAACGGCCAAGCTGCATTTTTACATAAAAATGTTTTTGGTGGGATAATGATGCCTAAGCAATGTGCAAAAGACTAGTAACAAAAGCAAAGCAAATTGTAAGCGTTGCTAAGCCGAAAGTGACCAAGTTAAGTTGATCGAATGCGGAGACTAGCGTCTGCAAACATTATCCCGTGATTTCTATAATGAGATATCATATTAGAAGTGGCCGATTGTACTGCAAATACTACAGTAAGATTAACGGTTATCAGTCTACATTTGATAAAAATGGGTTTCAATAAGATAATTTTGTTCAGCGGTAAGGAACAGACGTCTGTAAATTGATACCAAATAAAAAAGATAACAAAAAAATTGACTGACATTGAGTTGATAAGTTAAAAGATCCAGAACAGGGCTCGTGACTGTAGGCCCACTTTACACAATGAAAATATCAGCCAAGTGCGTGTCGGGCCAGCCACAATGTAGGGCTCTGTTACTCAGTACATTTTATCGCAACCATAAATTCAAATATATCACACCAATTCAGCACGAATTGCTACGTACTAGCGATATATTTAAATAAAATGACAAACGTTAAATAGCTGTCTTAATTATATTAAGGAGATATAAAAGACGCATTAACTGCCTCAGTAGCGTAGTGGTATCAGGCCACTACTATTACGCTGGAGGTCCTGGGTTCGATTCCCGGGTCGGGGACTATCAGATATAACGGTTTAAAATTCTTTATCTCTACTTCTATTGGGATTTTTCCATTTTCTGGAAGTTTCCCAGCACCCCGGAGTTTGGTAATGTGCCCGGAGATGGCAACAGGTTCGCCACCTGTTACATGGGCCAAAACGTAACCGGCGAGTCGTGGGTGTTTGCATGTATGATTGAATGCATGCATTTGCCTACCTCTTCGGGAATTACAGGCGTGAAGTTACATTTTAAAAGACGCAAAACATTCCGTTATAATCTCTGATGCATTGTCTAAACCGATACAGGAAGAATAGCTTCCACACGTTACTCTTAACGCGTATCAACCAACATCTTTATGTATAGAGAACAAAACCGGCTATATTAGCAAATGTCAAAGCCCTCATTAGCATCAATTTTAATGCATTGTTTGTTGAAAGTGCCATTACACATTGCGGGCCATACAAAAATTATTATGTTACCATCCAACGGTACTCGCATACAAGTCAGCAACTATGACAGATTCGAACCGGTACAAAATAAACGCATTAGACGACCATTATAAGCAAACCCGTCCGTTCATAGGAGCCGCTTCCAAATTATTTTCTGTATTAATTATTATTCTAAATCGTGTGAAATTAGCATACAATAAAACTTCTTAGGAGCAGTGGCGCCGACACGCCTACGCCGCTCAAATGGTAATGAAAACACCACCATGTCAAAGTCAGGGCGCCCATCAATCTCCGGGCATCATTCTGGACTCTGGAATTTTCGTTGATGTGACAAGGTTGTAAGAGCCGATGAAAAAGTGATCGTTCATAATTAATAGCACCAGAGACGGGCCCTAAGCAAAGTAAACGTCAGGTTTGCATGTTATCATTAGCTTCACGAGATATTTTACGTTCTATCGTAATAATTAGTTAGACATATCGATAATTGTAGTAATTATATTAAGTGAGCCGGTTCAGAGTTGGGGATTTATCGATGGATCCTCCTTTGATTGATCCGGAAAGCTCTTATCCTTATTGTTTGTACCGTCGATCATCTCTATAATTAACCGTAGTATCAATATTTCCCTAATTTAATCTGGCATTTGATATATTTTAATCCGTTCTTGTATGATATTTTTTGTACCACCAAGAATCTTTCGTTGGCCTTGAAAATTATAATTAAAAAAAGTAACTTCATGCCTGTAATCCCCGAAGGGGTAGGCAGAGGTAAATGCATGCATTCAAGCATACATGCAAACACCCACGATTCGCCGGTTACGTTTTGGCCCATGTAACAGGTGGCGAGCCTGTTGACATCTCCGGGCACATTAGCAAACTTCGAGGTACTGGAAAATTTCCAGAAAATGGAAAAATCCCAATAGAACCAGAGATAAAGGACTTTACATCATTATCTCTGATAACGCCCTACCCGGGAATCGAACCCAGGACTCAGCGTAGTAGTAGTAGTGGCCTGCTACCACTTATTATAATTGGACTCCTACTATTAGTATCACACTACTTCAAGGTTGACTGGTAGAAAATGCCCTGTGCCATTAAGTCCGCCTTATGTACCTACTAGGTGCATCAAAGTTTAAATAAATATATAAATAAATAGGTATGATAATCATCGAGCTCTGTTGAATAAAATAAATGTATATGAAACCTTCCTACACTTTTCCAGGAAAATCTAATTACATCACTGGATAATGCCTTCGAAATTGAAATATTCATGTGACTTTAATCCAATGCTTCGTAGGGTTTCTTTTCCTCATGAATCACTCAAAAAGTACTAATGCCGTTTTACTTCGAATTAAACTCATAATTTTATTGAATGAGTATGGAGAAATAATACAATAATGGCAACCCATTATACGTCCCACAGCTGGGCACGAGTCTCACTTTTTTTGGGGGGAGGGAAAGCCTGGAGCTTACACTGCACCAATACGGATTGGTGGAAATTTTTAATAATTTATATAATTTGGTGTCTAGGTCTGAATGTATTTAGATAAGTCCAAAGAGTGCAACTGCATCGAGATTGAATTTTGACCTCATATAGCTTTTAATGTTGTTGGATAAAAATTTTTGGTAACTAAGAATATTTTTGTAGTGGTTTTTCCTTAATTTTGGTACCTAGTATTCGAAATTATTTTTATCTTATTCAAACCCTGCCGTGAAGTTTATAAATTGTTTTAAAATTTCTTCCAAAAACGATCGTAAAAACGATCTTTTTTGCAATCCCTGCTAATATTGTAAATGTGAAAGTAACTCTATCTGTATGTCTGTCTGTCTGTTACCTTTTCACGTCCAAACGACTGAACCGATTTTAATGAATTTGGTACAGAGATAGAACTGACTTTGAGAAAGAACATAGGCTACTTTTCGACATCCACGCGGGCGAAGGCGCGGGTAACAGCTAGTCGTACATAAATACCGATAATATTTTCAATTTTTAATAAGAAAAAATCATCAGACATCTAATACCTTAAAGACTTCTCATCATCATCTTATAATTGGCTCCCAGCAAGTAAGATTTATTATAATATTTAAGTCTTCAGTTACACGCCGCTTAACAATTAGTGGATGTATTGCGTTACGCGGTTAATTTACGGCGCGTAATGGCCGATCACGGTGCGTAATTATTTTTGTGGTAACTAGCCATCGATATGCTTTTGATACACCGATAATCTTTTTACGATCGGATTTTTCGTAAACAAGAACATTTTTATGGTGTCGTGTTTTTTTTTTCGTACTACGTGAGAGGGAGGAGTCACGTCAATCTTTTATTGTTCGTAAGTAAAATACGGTGTTTTTTCTACTAGTTATGCAGTTAGACAATATTTTTTAATTTGATTATAATATCCATCTTCTATTTTGTATAAAAGGTTACTCCTTAAAGGGACCAATTTTTTCAAAATATAATTATATTTTTAATCTAGAATCACTAAGCTGAAACTGCGCACCGATTTAAATGAAATTTGGAATTTCGCTATTCTTATAATATTGTATTTAGATAATTAAATATTTTGTTGTAGCCCCAAATAAACTGGTTTTCGCCATGTTTAGCCAAAAACTAATAAAAAAGTGGCTTACTTAGAAAGTTAAAAATTTAATGTCGTCGGTCATTGAATAGTTCTCTTCTTTTTTTGTCATGTAAAGTCATGGCTGTACACGATCACATTTTATAGGTTACATAAGTTATTTTCATGCAACGCTTAAAACAATGTTCCCTGAGTTTTTTAATGGAAGTGGCAATCAAGCATGCAGTTCACATTGATTTTAAGTGATGACTGCAGCTTAAAGACACCCACACAAAGACCAAGGTCAAGATGCAGATGCGTTACCACTCCTGAGGCGTTATGCCTCTGTGCCGGAAATTACAGGGTCGTACCACCGTCGTTACCACCTGACCGGAACACGATAGTGCTGAACACTACCATTTAGCGGCAAGTATATTAGGTAATGCGGTGGTGACTACGCCCGCGAGCTCCGTCACTGGAGCTCTACCACCAGTAAAATGATGATTTCCATGTGATAGATGTATTAAGTCATGCACAATGAACTCCGTTTTTTGTGAAGATATCTATAGGCTGTAGTCTTTATTTACCATCAATGTGAACATAAAATAATCTACTAGGCACATCTAGTCCTCATAAACTGGATACAGATAATTTTAATTTTCTTAGTAATCAGTCCCACAGGACATATTATAAAGAAAGACGCGTATCGTTGTAAATTGAAAATCCACCTATGATTAAGCATAATCTATCCATGGCCCTCACTTTCATCCCCGCATCGCTTATGACCAAACAAATTACGAAATAAAACGTCGGTAATAGTAGCTCACGAAGCTCACGAACTCAAATTGATATCAGTTCGAATAGCCGCCTATATTCTGTAACTAGCGGTCAGCCCCGGCTTCGCGCGGGTGCAATGTAACCTAACCTATCCTCTCCTATTCATCTTAGCGTGATGTTATATAGCCTAAAGCCTGCCTCGATAAATGAGCTATCTAACACAGTAAGAATTTTTCTAATCGGACCAGTGGTTTTTCTGAGATTAGCATGTTCAAGCAAACAAACGAACTCTTCAGCTTTATAATATTACCTAGTATAGATTACTTCGTATTTAGTTTTGATTCATTGCGCCTTTGGAATAATGAAGTGTTAAAATTGACGACAAATTGTGAAGAAAAATATTGCGATATGAGCGTATTCAGAACCTATTCAGATTTTTAACTGCGATAAAAAAAAATAATTATGAAAAAAACTTAAATATTTTCCAATTATCAATAATTAGACTACACTCCCTGTGTAAAAGGATGTCAATCTGGAGTATCGTTAATAATATTCAACATTCATAAAATTGTTTATAAATTATTTCGCATTAACACATGCTTGTGAAATATATTTTTCACAAGCATGTGTGTTTTTTTGAAAATATATTTCACAAGCATGTGTTAATGCGAAATAATATAAAAACAATTATTAAGGGTAAAAGCGACTTCTTTACGATATTCAATAAACTGAAAAGTCTAATATATCGGTTGCCTAACTAGCATAGTTGGCAATAGATGGCGCTACTGCTACCATAAAGCAAGGCAATAAATGTGAAGGAAAGATTTGACAAATCGGGCAGGACTTCAGTAGCTCAATTGGAAGAGCGGCTGGACTAGCTTCCCAGTAGGCCGCGAGTTCGAGTCTCGCCTGAAGTCAAATTTTTCTTTCCATTTTTCTTTAAATAAAATATTCATAAAATTGTCATAGTTAATTCATATCAAAAGCATTTGGCCTTACTCTTATTCGATATTTCGTAAGTTTATTTTCGTAATTCAGCTATGCAGTGTTCAAAAAATTCAAACAATTCATATTATTTAAAAACTCGTTACGCATCCTTATAGGATATACATTATTATTATTTATTTATTTATTTATAAAAAGAAACTTGTAGCTACAAACATAATATAATATGATGCAAACGTAAACTTACTAGAGAACTTACATGAACAGCAGAGCATCGTTATGGATGGAAAATCCACCTATTATTATGCCTAATCTATCCACTGTAGGTATATCTTTTCTTTCATCCCCGCATCGTTTATGAACAAACAAATCTATACTCGTATAAACAAATAAAATTGGTGCGTCTGTTTGTAATATAAAAATAACCGCTTTTTACTAAATGCATATGTAGGTATGTATACACGGTACATATACCACAACAATTTTTTTACAATTTTTGTCTGTCTGTCTGTTTGTCCCCGCTAATCTCGGGAACGGCTGGACCGATTTTGACGGGAATTTCACTGGCAGATAGCTTATGTAATAATGAGCAATTTAGGATACTTTTATACAAGTTGCGCCCACGACTTCGTCCGGGTAGATACTGAACAATCATAAATTCTCACGCGAACGAAGTCGCGGGCACAGCTTGTAACGAAATAAAACGTCGCTTGTCGGTAATAGTAGTGAAGCTCGCGAACTCAAATTGATATCGATTCGAATAGCCGCCCATATTCTGTAATTACTACGTATTTAGTTCTGATTCATTGCGGCTCTCGAATGACTACTTTGGAACGATGAAGTGTTAAAATTGCCGGCAAATTGTGGCGAAAAATATTGCAAAATGGTTTTTGGCCGAGAAGTATAGAGGATATTTTTTGCTCCCCTTCTTCGTAGGTGTGCTTTTGGGTTTTTCATACAGAAAGTACTTACCCTATATTCTTTATGAGATAAATAATCTGGGTAGCTTACGGAGGCGCAATTCTTTAATGTGGTAACCCCAGTAGACCTAATCCAATTTCTAGACAAAATAATAAGTATTGCCTATTTATTGTAATTATTAATATATTGAAAAAAGTCTATCATGTATGAATGTATGTATCTTCACGCCAGGTCCCTAACGGGGTAGGCAGAGAGTGTAGAGCGCCAGATATCCCGGTTCAGACAAACCTCAAAAAGTCAACAGAAAAAAGTCTATCATAGTTATTATTTTTCGTTCCCGTCGATGGTCCAGGCTGCGAGTCAAGATCTGAATCAGTATCTGAGGTGAATTTTTGTAGTATAGTGGGAGTTAGCATTAGTGTCCTTGTACGTCCTTTTACCTACAGATTGTGGGGAAAAGGGTCAAAAAGGGTCAAAAATAGTCAAATAATAGTATAGGGATGTTAAGATCAACTGAAGGAAATAAAACTAAAGAACAACAACAAATAACTGAAAAAAAAACTGGTTGCCTGTAATGTAGGTTTTACGGGCGAAGATTTTACGTGACAACGTCTTTATCTCGGTAGAAAGGCATTCGCCGGTCCGGCAGGCCTCTCTCTCGTTCGGTGACTCATCGTTACGTTACCGGGCGTTACACTTTTTCATGAGTGACTCCGAGCCGCAATCTAATTTAAGACGTTGTCACGTCAAAACTCCCAAAGGAAACTTGTTACAACATTGTCAATGATTAAGTTTTTGTTGCTCACTTGACGATAAAAAGCAATGGAAATAAAGATGTAGGATATATATTTGATATATTTTATGCTGAATTAAATTTTCTGTATATAAAAATAAATAATGACTGATTCCCCATACGCATTAAAAAGATTGTAACCCTAAATGTAACTTATCAATGGACTAACTATATTTTGATATATTTTATGCTGAATTAAATTTTCTGTAAATAAAAATAAATAATGACTGATTCCCCATACGCATTAAAAAGATTGTAACCCTAAATGTAACTTTTCAATGACTAACTACAAATTTTCAACAAAAATGACCTCATATCAGTTTTCAATAAATGTCACTGTAAATTTGTAAGGTACTTACTTACCGCTTGCGAAAATGAACAATAACTTTATAGGTATGTAGAGGAACGGGTGGAAGTGTTCCTCCGACGAAAAGGGAGGATCCTCCGACCAGGCGAGGTGGTAGCGCCTGGCGGGCCGCGGCCCAACGATTGACGTTGGGAAGTTGTATATATGCCAACTCTTGAGAAATCTTCGCATGTGCGATGTAATTCGAATGCACGCCATCTACCGTACTAGACAAGTACTGTGAGGTTTTCATATGTGTTCCACTAGTTGGCGCCTTAATGTAGTGGACGCTACAGGTATGTAAAATTAATTTACTTTATATTTAATGTCATATTGTTTTCTCTATAGTAAAGTATTTTACTTATTACCCTATAAACAAAAGTGTAAGTTACATAGCACAATAAAGAAGACAGTAGTGAAATTATGGATCAGATTTTAAATCAATTATGTACTTTAGTTTCAGAATCATGCAACACAGTAACAATTTATGTTTTACTAGCGGCCCGCCCCGGCTACGCACGGGTGCAATGTTAGCTACATTTCTACCTACTATCATAATAAAATAGCGTAGCTTTCTGATCGTGAAATAATTTTTATGATCGGTTCAGTTCCAAAGATTAGCCTCTACAAACAAACATATAATCAATTAAGGCTCCGCCGTGATCTACCAGACGTTTCTTCGATGGTACATTATTAGATATACTTATGAAATAATGCCTACTCTTGAAGTACTTGAAGCAAATTTAAATGAATTGATTTATTTTCTGTTATCTCTTAATTTGGTCCGACTATATAATAATACTTATCTATATGTAATATGGTATATATTTATATATCTATTCGTTGTATTTAAATGCAACGCTCTACTTCTCATGTCTAATTGGATTTTTAAAGTTCTGTTTAGATTGTTTAAGTTTTGTCGTAGAACCACCAAAAATATATTAATATTATCGAATATTACGTACAGTTTTTAAAATATGAACACAACTCGATATTACAGTAAAAACAATAATAAAATTACCCCACACAAAAAAGGCTTTACCTGCCGAAACCCGGGATTGAACCGGGGACCTTTAGATCTTCAGTCTAACGCTCTCCCAACTGAGCTATTTCGGCTTGCATTGACAGTTCGAAATTTTAAAACTGATTACTAGCTTTATAATGTTACGTACATTTTTTACAATTTCACACGAGCATAGAGCAACAGGGCCACACGGGCCACCGGCCGCTGCAGACCGGAGGGGAGTAGCCATAGCGTTTATTACCAATGCAAAACAGTCAATTTGCGGGAGAAATACGTGTGACACACACGCTACAAAAATCGTCTATTACTTCGAAACTCACACCTTGACTTTAACAAAATACATAAACAGTTTCACGCACACATTTTAACATCTAGGCGACAGGCTTAGCACTTGTCCTTTTACTTTGACAGAGGGAAAGCCTGCATGTGGCTACTCCTCTCCGGTCCGCCGCGGCCGGTGGCCCGTATTGCTCTATGCACACGATGATTCTTCCGTTTTTTTAACCGACTTAAAAAAAAGAAGGAGTTTCTCAATAAGTACGTCCGGATATTTTATTTTTGGTTTGTGGTACGGGACCCTATTAACGTTTCGATCGATTTTGGTGACCATGTTTGTCTCCTTATATAGCATGATTTTGGTAGATACGATTTTATAGTCATCATATTGTAGGTACCTACAATATTGTATTGTAGGTACATTATTTCTAATATTTTAAGGAGGTGAAGTTTGTAACTTTGTTTGTAGGGACTTGTTCTTTCACATTCAGGAGTACTATTATATTGTATATTGCACCCGTGCAAAGCCGGGGCGGGCCGCTAGTAAAATTTTTATAGGTTAGGTTATTAGTAAGGACCATATTCTTTCAATTGCAGGAAAATTTTGAGAATATACCTATTCTTAAGTAATTATTTTAGAAACGTCTAAAATAAATTGAACTGACGTCTAAAACAAAGTGACTTGGCAAATTTGTCTCATTTATAGACATATCTGCCTAGTCACTTTTGTGTGTCTAACCTAACCTGCGTAGAAGACGATTTATTTACCATTCATGCATAATAATCATTTACAAACAATCTAGAAATACTTCGTCAATGGAGGATTCCCAAAAGCACTTCAATGTTCTACAGCGTATTTACCTATTAGGCAAAGGAAAATCCGTCGGTAGAAGGAAAGAGCATCAATTGTTTCCTTCCTTAATTCCTTATATTTAGAACATGCATAGAAAACGACTCCAGTCCAGTGTTGCCAGATCGGGAATTTTCCCCTAGATTTAGGGGTTATTCGACCGAGTTTTTGGTAGAGCTCCAGTGACGGAGCTCGCGGGCGTAGGCACCACCGCCTTACCTAATAATACTTAACCTTACCTAATATACTTGCTAAATGGTAGAATTCAGCACTATCGTGTTCCGGTCAGGTGGTAATATACGGCCCTGTAATTTCCGGCACAGAGGCATAACAAATTAGGCCTCAGGAGTGGTAACGCATCTGCATTTTGACCTTGGTCTTTGTGTGGGTGTCTATAGGCTGCAGTCATCACATAACATCAATGTGAACTGCATGCTTGTTTGCCATTTTCATTACATAAAAGAAACTTATTTTTTGTTTCCCGCGATTTAATGAACGTGTTATTTGGTTTTAACCACTAACGCTAGTGGTCGTGGTGGTGGTGGTGGTGGTGGGTTCGTCAAGTCTCGCCATCGGAGGTCATGGTTGCAGGTATTATATTCAAACAGCTAACTGTTGGTTCGAAAATTAATCCACGTTCCTACGCTAACGAGCTGGGGATGCGCCCCACAGAGCGAACAACGTTGTTAGTTGTTACCGTATCACATTGTTTTATTTCCCAGATGCTGACGATATATTTTATCATCGAAAATTTACCGTTAAATAATCTTTTATTCATTGTTCCGATTATTAAAATTAAGGTCGACGTTTGACACTTCGAATAAATTAAAAAATCGGGTCCAGTGCCTTGTTCACAACGATAATTTCGATTTATTTATAAAAAATCTAGAATCGAAAGGTACTGCGCACCATTTTGTTCCTTTTTTCAGTACGATAAATCAGCATTTATTAAGTATAATATTACTTCAATTTAATTTTTTGTCACTGATTGGTACCTACCACTGATTTAGTCGTCATTAATCACATACTATCCTGACTATAAATAAGTTTTATATTATAACCCCCTTATTCATAAACGTACTTTAGCTAAAGTGTTGCTAATCTCTCTCTTGTCTTTTTCTATCCTGCACATTTGACAATGCAACTGACAAAGACAAAGCATTCTATAGCTAAATCGTATCTAATGTACGTTTATGAATAAGGGGGTAAATGTACAAGTAATTCTGTTCGTGTCATTTTTCGACCAAACTTGGCTGGGCCAATTGTGTTAAAATAAAAATTTATATAGTTTGAACCCTGAGAATGGATTTCTTTTTATTTTAAAACCAAATATAACGTTGATGAAGTCGCTGGAAACAAAAAAATAGTTACTAATAAATTTAAAAATATATCTTACATTTTTAAGTAGGTACAAAATAGAACTTGATTTAAATAGAAGCACTTCAAATAGAACAGTAATATAATTGATTTATCATTGCCATAAATATTCACCGTTATTGATACAAAATCACTTAAAACTTATAAGTTCGTTTAAATGACACTCCTTTAATAGCGCCCCTGAGGCTTTAGCTCTGATCACTATCCTTATCGTTCAATTTGGGATAAAAAGCGCCGCAGGTAGCCATTAATTGACTATTAAACACGTATCGGCACAAAAAGGCATAAACGCTTAAAGACAATGAATTTCACGAAAGTTGATAACTCAATTTGGAGGCAACTGCCATGGAATAAGGCGTGGCATGGAGCCAATGTTCATTCTATTTGTATTGTTTAGTTTAGAAGTTTGCAATACGTCCGTGAGTGCGACTCATCTTTGCGGGTCCGCGACTGTTTTGTAAACAAAGTGTACCTACATTAAAACGTTTACGTTTACGTTTTCTAAAGCCTAGATTATTTCGTACAACAGAACTGTATAAAGAAATAAAAGTACTGACAGTTAGACACTTGTTTAACATGGCAGTGATTTTACGAAAACATTCTGAACTGTATTTCGACGAAAATTATAAAAGCAATACCTTGACTACCAGACGATATTATTCCATATGTGATACAGAACAGACTAATACTGCATTTGCGCGCAGGTTTTATTTATATCAAAGTGGTAGACTATACAATCTTGCGAATAGACTCTTATCAATTTATGAAAACACAAAAAGAGAATGTAAACATAAAATAAGTGAATGGCAATTATCCCTTTCATACGAGGAGACCGAAAGGCTCCTAGAAGTTATTAAGTAGTTAGTTGTAATGTATTAGTTTTATATTCTGTTTTTATAGTACAGTTAACATCATATACAAATATACACACTCCATACACATAACACACACACAACCACACACACACACACACACACCACACACACACCCACACACCACACACACACCCACACACCACACACACACCCACACACACACACTGAATGTGATACTTCAGATAAATATACTACTAATAATAAACTACACCACTAGTAGATATTATAGTACCATAAGTTATGTTATATATTAATCTAAGATTTTGTGTTAAATACAAAGGAAAACTTCCGGGGAGGAGACCAGGAGACCCATAGCACAGGGCTTACCTAGTTTGGGCACTCCTGTCTCCACAATAACATTGTAATAAAGTTTTGTAAAGAAATTTTGTGGAGAACAATAAAACATTATTATTATTATTATATCACTCATTTATTACTTATCCATATTGATTATTTTTTTACATATACAAGTAACTTAATTAAATATAATAAAAGATAATATTAACAAAGCACAAATATATATAAAAAAATAAAAAATAGTGTGCCACCGGCAGCGGGAACAGGGTCCAAGCTGTCGATGATTAGGGTCACAGAGACAGGAACCTCCTCACTATACGTGCCGTGCCGAGGAGTACCGCCTTCTGCATCAGACCCTTGACCCAACTTCCTAGCTTGAGCCTCTTGAGGTGTTGGTCGAGGCTCTTTGCTATAAGTCCGTTGACCGTAACGACTATCGGCACAATGATGGCCGAATCTACGTCCCACATGGCGACAATCTCGTGAGCCAGATCAAGATATTTAAGTTCCTTGTCTTTCTCGGCCTTCACGAGATTCCCATCATGAGGGACGGTGACATCGATAATCACTGCGCGGCGCTCCGAGCGGTCTATCACCACTATATCAGGCTTATTGGCTACAATAGTCCTGTCAGTGATGATAGACCGGTCCCAATACATTGTGGCATGGTCGTTTTCCAGAACTGGGTCGGGCACATACCTGTAGTATGGCACCTCCACGGCCACAAGACTGTATCGCAAGGCAAGTTGCTGATGGATAATCCTGGCCACTTGGTTGTGTCTGTGCAGATATTCGCCGTTGGCAAGACTAGAACAGCCGGACACAATATGCCTGATTGATTCACCCGGTCGGTGGCATGCCCGACATATGTCGACCGTGCCATCCTTCAGGATAAACTTCCGGTAGTTGTTGGTCATTACCACTTCGTCCATTATTGCACACACAAAACCTTCGGTTTCCCCAAATAGGTCACCGAATCGTAGCCAGGCCACGGATGCTAAAGTGTCTACGTCAGGCCCGTGTAGGGCGCGGTAAAAACGTCCATGTAGCTCCTTGCCCTGCCACACACTCCTGCGGTGCGGTGAGTACCTCAGGTTTGCGCCAGTTCTGTTTAGCCAAAGAGAGAGTGGTGAGTCCACTGTCGACCGCCACCATATCCTTATGCATATCCCCGTCGGCGGCCAGGAAATATTCTCTGAGGCTGCACACCTCACGGTTGTGTAGGGTCTTGGCGCTAAGGAAGCCTCGACCGCCACACCTCCGCGGGATGTACAGTCTCATGACCGACGACCGCGGGTGATGCATCCGGTATGCCGTCAGCAAAGAGCGGACTCGCCTATCAAGAGCATCCAGGTCGGTCTGAGTCCACTTGAGTATGCCGAAGGAGTACATCAAGACCGGCATGACCCAACCGTTGAAGGCGCGGACCTTATTACCACCCGACAAAAGACTTTTCAGTACTTTTGTCAGGCGACCAAAGAAACGTTCCTTCAACGATTGCCTCATGTCGCCCTCGCGTATACCTAAGGCCTCCGACATACCCAAGTACTTATAGCTCTCGGCGGCAGAGAGGGTTCGGAACGAAATAGAACCTGGGAGATTTGTTCCCTCAGATTCCATTATCTGCCCTTGTCGTACATGCATTACTGCACATTTTTCGATTCCGAATTCCATCCTGATAGAGTTACTATAGTTTTCAGTAACCTCTAGTAGCTCTGTCAGTTGCGAATTACTGGAGCCGAATAATTTCAGGTCATCCATATACAACAGGTGAGATATCATCCGACCGTCTCTGCGCAGCCGATAGCCAAGCCCCGAAGCCTCTAACAACGTGCTAAGAGGGTTCAAGGCCAGGCAAAACCATAGGGGGCTCAGACTATCGCCCTGGAAAATACCCCTGGTGATTCTCACAGGTTCACCGACCGCCAGGGGCTGCCGAGATCCTGGATAGTGAAGGACCGTGCTCCATTGCGTCATACATGAGCCCAGGAAAGCACGTAGAGTTGTATTTACTTTATACAACTCCAGAACCCTCATGAGCCATGTATGCGGTACAGAGTCGTAGGCCTTCTTGTAGTCTATCCAGCAAGTCGAAAGACTCTTTCGGTAGCGGCGAACCTGCTGGCTAATTGCCATGTCAATGAGGAGTAGCTCCTTAGTACCGCGGGACCTGCTCCTACATCCATTCTGAGAGGCAGACAAGATGGAAAAATCTTCAATGTGTTTAGTGATTTTCACTCTCAGAATGGATGTAAGGAGTTTATATAACGTTGGGAGGCACGTAATAGGCCTGTAGTTCTTAGGTTCCGCGGTACTACCTGATTTATGGAGCAGGTGAGTCACACCAGTTGTAAGAAATGATGGGAGCGTTCCTGACTCCAGAGACAATTGGAACTGGGTCGCCAAGCGAGCATGCGAACTTCTCAGCCATTTCAGCCAGAAATTATGCAGCCCATCCGGTCCCGGAGATTTCCAATTCGGCATCGGACGAGCTGCATTGGCTACGTCTTCTTCAGTTATAAGGATATTATCTATTTCTTGAATAGATTCGCATGCTCCCTCGACATCCCGTATCCAACCGTCCTCGGAATGAGAGACCGGTTCCGACCAGATGTTGCGCCAGAACGCTAGCATGGCGTCATCATCCGGTCGGCTCGGGTCAACCATTTGCGAATCAGACCGCTCCCACATTCTATAGACTCTCCTTTGGTCGCCTTGAAACATGCTGTTCAATTGATACCGGCCCACACGTTCTTTAAAGCGTTTTATCCGGTTTGCCCATGCGTAAACTTTCTGCTTCAGGAAGTCGATGCGCTCTGTGAGGTGAGCTGAATAATTTTGAGGGCTAATTCCCGTTCCTGAGAATGCTATCCTCACAAAGCGCATCACTCGGGGGCGTGTATTGCCCATCCTGAAGCAGAGTAGCTTGCCAATGAGCGCTCTGGTCCCAGCGATACGCCGCTCAATCCGGCACTGCCAGGCTGGTACGGCGGGTCTTGGCCGTGCAACTGCATCAGATTTTGGGAACTTGACGCGGGCTACACGGCACGCCGCAGCAGCCGCACAGTACAGAACCGAGTGAGTATCGCCGAGATCTTCGGTGTCATCGAAGTACTCTGGTAACAGTGAATTCAGAGCGCACACCAGCGCCACATTCCGTCTATGCATAGGCAACCGGGGCAAACGTGGCCTGTCCGCGGGCAAGGTGGACCGATATTCACGAAGAGCATGCTCCAAGGCGCTCCTCAGCTGTTCAATGTATTGGGTGCTTACTGTGGTTACCTGGTCCGCTTCCCCCCCGTCACCGTGTTGAGGCGCATTCGCGATGTCACTTCGCTGCGTCGGTACCGTGGGAGGTGGTGGGGCAGGAGTTGAGCGGTAACCCTGCATCTCGGTGCGTAGCCGATCAAGCACATTGTCATCCAGCATGTGACCGCGCTGAATGACACGCACCTGATCCGACAGCCGTTGGGTTGACACGTTGATTGTTGGTTCAAGAGCCTGGAACAGAAGCAGCATACGACTACGATACGCAGTAAGGTTAGTTCCTCCCTCTGTAGCCCCAAAATATGCGCGCATGACGTTTTCGTTTATTAGCGATGTCCATTTCATGCGCGGCACATTACCACCGACAGCGGGGACCCTATTCGGAGCCGGTTGGCGCCGAGGTCCCAAGCAGGACGGCGGCCGGGGTCTCACTCGACGACGTGCAGGTGGTGGTGACGGCGCCGGGGAGAAGTACTCGTCGCTGGAGCTCGACGCAACTACAGCGGCCGGTGACACGCTCGCGATAGGGGCGGCGTCCGGCAGCTGCGAGGCGGAGCTCAGCGACGAGTCCGGTGGTGGTGGGTGTGCTGCTTGTGCATTTCTGGCTCTGGCCCTTGTTATCATTCCATGATTTTAGTATTCGTTGCTATCGGGTAACGTTTTATATTATTTTGCACTGCATTTTGTATATATTTTATGTTTATTTTATTGTCACTATTTGTCATCACTGCACTGTCTGTCATCAAATTTTTTCATTACAATTTTTGGAAATATATATAGTTTGTTATGCTCAAAATCATCGTTCACTGCACTTATTTTTTATTTATAAAGTAACTGATTACTGTTATCAGAAGAAATATGAACTCTGAGTGCAAAATAAAATTATATAAAATCGGAGCAGATTGGAATGTGACTTTTTCGTAGGAGGGTTGCCAGGTTATTATTATTATTATTAATCCAGAATTATCTTCCACTAGTGGGCAGTGGGTCCGGGACGTCCCAGTGCCCTTACGCTTTCAGTGTAGATTATTTTAGTTCTTATTGTGTAGTTGCACGTGATATTTTTAAATCAATAATTTTTATTTTCTGATTTATAAATTTTATGTTCTGCGGCCACAAAAAGTGATTCTGTGTATGTAAATACTTTCCTGCAAGTTTAGGTTTCCAACGCGATTTCGAGGCACTCAAATTGTACACAATTATAATTCTGTTAACAGTAATTTTAACGTAGGTACATCGTTCAGTTATAAATCCTATTCCATTAAAAACATAAATTATTTATAAAGACATATTCTTACTTTAAATAACCAATTTTCTAGTACTAGTGTTAATGCTGCTTGATGCGCTGCGGTGCGTCTTTTTTATGCCTCGCTCCCGGTTATGTTTTAGTTATACTTTACATTATTATTCGTAGGTTTTTGATTAGAATAAAAACGTAACATATGTATCTAAATCAAACTTAAAGGGATGAAACGACTCTACAGTTTTTTGCTCCCGTTATTCATTGTCGGGCGTCGTTTGTGAAAAAACTGCTACAGAATAATAATAGTGATGTACATCAATAACACCGAACACTTTACCTACAGTGTCGATTCATTAGACAGATACGTTTTTTAGGGTTCCTTAGTCGTGGCAAGATGTTACAAGTATATTTTGTTTTTAATACGTCACATCACTCCGGTCTCAGATTGGATGTTAGCGATTTGCGGAGCGGTTGCGAGATCTATCCAACTTAAAGATTCTTTTTGAAGTGAACTGGATGGAAGCGACGCAGCGGCGGGCGGCTTGCATATGGCTGACATTCAGTTTGAGGCCTTAGAGTTTTTGCAAATGTATGTGAAAAAGATATTATTATAGAGCCGGAGTATTTAGCGCTTCACGATCTCCGCCTATCCCATGAGGGCTCTGTCGTGAAGATATATGTTATACAGAGTTGAATGCGGTATTCAAAAACGTATTTAATTTGAGACTAAAATGAACAATAAGACGTATTATTGTTCAGTATCTAGAGTATCTACGCGGACGAAGTCGTGGGCACAGCTAGTATTAAATAAGTAAGTCAATTAATCTGCTAATGTTTATCATAGCATTTAAACTTAATATACTTACTGGCCGCTAAATGTTAGTGTTCGGCACTATTGGGTTCCGGTCAGGTGGTAATGGACGGCCCTGTAATTTCCGGCACAGAGGCATAACTCCTTAGGCCTCAGGAGTGGTAAGGCATCTGCATTTAGACGTTGGTCTTTGTGTATAAATGTTGCAGTCATCACTTAACATCAATTTGAACTGCTGCTTATTTGCAAATTCCATAACAAAAAAAAAACTTGTAAGTGTAATATGCAACATTGATAACAAAACCCCTTTAAAAAATAGAATTAAAAAAAATACTGTTGACGCTCAAACCATTTTATATCATTTTAAAAGTGTTATGTAAAACAATAAAAACAAAAAAAGGAAGTAATTATTTAAATTATAATTACGTTTAACTTTACTAGGGTGTTATTCTTTTTCCACTTTCTTCATCCACGTGTTATGAAAGGCATCCGTAACTAATCAATATGTCTAATGACCAGATATGAATCTACAGTTAATAACATTTTAGGGCGGCGCCCCTTAAAAAGGGTATAATTGGGCAATTTTAAGGGTGCATACGTGCATAGTCACTATGGTGTTAAGGGCAAGACTGATCACGTATTATGATAATAATTAAAATAATTATGACTAGTGTTTGTGTTTTTTTTATGTAAGCAAGGTGGCAAACAAGCAAGCAGCTCACATTTTTTTTCTGTAATGAAAGTGGCAAACAAGCATGCAGTTCTCATTGATGTTAAGTGATGACTGCAGCCTATAGACACTTACACGAAGACCAAGGTCAAAATGCAGATGCGTTACCACTCCTGAGGCCTAAGGTGTTATGCCTCTGTGCCAGAAATTACAGGGCCGTTAAGTGATGACTACAGCCTAAAGACATAGATCTACATAAAAACCAGAGGTCAAAATGCGTCGCCACCCCTGAGATCTAAGGTGTCATGTCTCTTGATAGTTATTACGATCCAAAAATGTTGATGGATTTGCTGTAGTTTTTAGTGCCGCTGCATATTATTGAGGTAGCAATCTTCCAGGTTAGGAGAAGGTGTTGCAGTAAGAGCACGACCAATGAGAAAGTGACCCGGAGTTAGGCAATGGAAATCATCAGGAGAGGACGATAAAGGACAGAGAGGGCAGCTGTTCAATATGGCCTCCATTTGTGTAAATAGTGTGGATAATTCTTCGAAAGTTGAATGCGAATTACCCATAACGCGTTTGATATGAAATTTTGCGGACTTAACACCGGCTTCAAAAATGCCGCCAAAGTGAGGAGCGTAAGCCACGTTTTTTTCTGCCATGTGGATTTCTATGAGGCAGATGATCTTATTGTAAAGAAGTTGTGTTCTACTGACGAGAATCAGGGAAAATGTGTGTTTCTTTTTAAATACAGACCCACAAGATATTGTATTACTTCTTTGATCTATAAAATACTAACTGCCCCAGCGAACTCCATATCGCCTAATTATTACTGGTGGTAGAGCTCCAGTGACGGAGCTCGCGGGCGTAGGCACCACCGCATTACCTAATATGCTTGCCGCTAAATGGTGGTGTTCAGCACTATCGTGTTCCGGTCAGGTGGGAATCCAGAATGTAATTTCCGGCACAGAGGCATAACACCTTCAGGAGTGGTAACGCATCTGCAATTTGACCTCTGGTCGTCGTGTCAGTGTCTATAAGCTGTAGTCATCACTTAACATCAATGTGAACTGCATGCTTGTTTGCCACTTCCATAACATAAAAAAAAATATGACTCATTCTTGAAAATATATTTTTTTAATAAAAACGTAAAAATCGATCGAAAAGTTTCGGAGTGTGACCTGAGATACACGAGATTTTTACACATTAGATTGAAATTCAGATGAAATTAATAATACTGTTTTTTCCGAGATATGACAAGAACATGAGAGGGGCAAATAAGTATTCAGAAGGTGCAAATGTCAATATAAAAAAAAAATGTATGCACACAGTTATTTTAAATTATTAGTAACAAACTGCACCTGTAAGGTGCAGTTTGTTTACATAGAAATTCTGGTTAATTGACGTTCTCTTTTAAATATAGACCAGAAGTTGTTTTACTTTGTACCTACTGCACTCCGTTATATTTTTATTTGCTTATTGATATTTTAATTTACCCTCTATTATAATTTCGTCATAAGAAATAAATTTTATTTTCAATGAAACAATCAAAGTTACATTTTCAAAAAATTACAATTTGATGTGAGAACAAAAATTGTAAACTGCCAATTAAATTTAACATTCCCTACCTATCCCTGCACAAACGCACCAATTTATACCCCTCACTTAAATAAATGATAACATCGAAAGAGCAGACTACCCCTTTAACTATCTAGAATTTATCAGGCCGAGAAATGTAGAAACGTATTAGTATTTTGATTTATTTATAACAAGCCGTCCTTTGTCCTTCGTGGGGTGGATCTGATGAGGCGGTGCATCAAATGCTTTTATACCAGTAGCGAACGATGTGATATCATTTGATTATTGGTTCCGTATATCTAAAGCAGAGAACCAAATCAATCCAAAGAATAGATAGTTTTGTTTATCATTGCAGCTTTTAACTTATTGATTTTTAAACATGCATACTTAGGTATCTCATTATGTATTATAATATTTATAAGTTGTACCTACCTAGCTTTTTAGCTACTAATAATGAATCGATAAATAAATATAAAAATATCAATAAATTAGTAAGGTCTGCTCACGAATCGTGAGAATTCATATGGTTTTGGTTTGGTAACCGTCCAGGGCACAACCCAAACGCATACCAAAGAAAAAATTCAAATCGGCCCAGCCGACGAGACTAGAAGAGGAGTTCAGTGACATTTACACGCACTCAAGAATTATATAGGTTTATTAAGAAGATATATTGTGTATCACAAAAAAATTGTTATAAAATTATAATAAACGTACCTATCGCGAAATCTTCAAATCAAAATTACTTCATCTCTTTTATTTTATACATCGTACCAAACGAAAGCGATTCATAAAATATGCTGTAAACGTAGAGGAATAACGCTCTATGGCTGTAAAACAAAACAGGTTCCTTCTCTAGATTTGTACGCTTAGAGTTGAGGGCCTCAGGCCCTTACAGTGAGCTATGTCCTTAACCCGTGCACCACGGTGGCGCGTGACAGAATTCCAAACAATACTCCATCTGGTTTTGTTGCCTTACTTAACTGTCAAGTTCGCCATGACTGAGTTCACTTGTCGGAGATTTTTGCAAGAATATGTTTGCGGTGTACATTTTCGTCGGAATTTTAGGGTTGACCATCCGTTTATTTAAGTAAAGCAAATAATCACTCGGCTTACTTTGACGAAAACTGATCATTATACCTATTAAAGTGATCATACATCAAAAAGTTAAGTCTCAATGTGGATGTGATCCTGAGTTTTTATTTATGAAGTGGCAAACAAGTATACAGTTTCTATTGATGGTAAGTTACACTGCAGCCTTTTAACATCTACATAAAACCAAAAATTTTCATGTGGATGCGTTGCCACTCCTGAGGCCTGAAGCGTTATCTATCTGCCTCAAATTACAGGGCCATACATCACCACCAGACCTTCACTAGGACGTCGGTGCACCTCGTGAAGGGCCAGACCACGCTTCGTCTTCCGGTACGCGGTCCACTCGAGCTTTTTACCCCAATGGCCATCGGTTCTTCAAGCTATGTGTCGAGTCTACTTCCAATTGAGTCCGGCCATTAGCTATGTCGGCTATTTGAATTCTCATGCGGATCTCCTCATTTCTGAGTCGATCACGCATGGCAACGCCGAGCACAACTCTCTCTATATGAGGCCCATACTGAGCGATTACGTTTTGGTTCCGTGTGTCATTACTGTCAGCACGTACAGAGCAAAGACCTTCGTCTTGAGACACTTAAATTTGACGAGAAGATGTACCGTAGCTTCTCGAATGCTACCTAAACAAGTTGGATTCGACGATTGACTTTTCCTAGAAGTTGGAACTTACTGGAATGTTGGAACTCCCGGGTATTAATAATCGTCAATAACTACGAGCAATGTTACATCCACTCCTATTATCATGCTTTGTCCGTGTTTGGAAAACACTTTAAGCCAATAGTCCCGGTTATCGTTTAATTGCGATTAACGTTAATTCTTTAAGTCGCCTTCCGATGGCTCAGTAAGTTTATCTTTTGAAAATGAAACAAAGAAAACTATTTTTATAGGTAAATTGAGGTGGCATTAGCTGCTTCACGTCGGAGGTTTCCTTCGACAAAAAATACTTATATTTGCGTAGGTATGGCTCATGTCGTTTGCGAATAATGAATCTTTTGATCAATTTTCTTAAAATGTAACTAGTGATTTTAAGATTATCTGTTAAATTGAAATATATTAAATATATTTAATTTGAATTGTACAATGAGCATATTATTATGTAGCACTAGCAACACGTGGCGGAATCACATGGAATCACACAAACTGGGGTTGTTCAATCATTGTGTTATTATTTATTTAATTACCTATTTCCAGTTTATAGTGTACATTTATATGATCTGCCCAATAATAGTCGACCCAATATCGAGTCACTTTCAAAAATATTACTATTACTATTTAAGAGAAAATATTAGATAATATTTTTACTTAAGAGATAATATTATCTTTAAAAAAAGCTGAATCCGTGACGTGTGATTGTATTTTACGTTGTGCAACAAATAATAAAGGATTAATCAATTCACAGAATATCCGCTTCGTAGTAATGATGTGGAACCTATTGAATAAATAAAAGACTTATTTTGCATACAAAATTGCTGATTTCCTAAAAACATATGAATGTTAGTCGAATTAAAGAAATTCCGTAGGTATTGTCTCTCACGAGGAAAATCCTTTGAGTTAAGTAAATTGAATAAAATTAAATGTACTGGTAAAGATGTTAAGGATATACACACACACATTGGTTTTTTGATTTTGAATTATATATTTAAGTAATAATACTTTAGGTTTTTTTAGATTATTACCACAACGAAAGAATTGAAAAGAATTTGATTTTGATTTCTTTGAAATATTTATACTACGAGTATCTACCTACCTATATTTTTTGTTTTCGTCACTATGTTATGTAGGTATATTTTTATAAGTTTTTTGGTGATCAACGCTAGTGTCTAATTAGGGTATCTGTAACAAATTTCTTTGAGAGTTGAATATGTTTTGTTGAATTTTAGATTTTAATTTTGTTGAATTTTTGTAAAAAATTACAATTGTTCGGTGATTTTTTTCTGGCATAAAAAACAAATATGTACCTGATGCGTGTTAAATCGTAGCAACATAAAGCAATTATGCTACACTATTAGAAAACAGAAAAAACAACGAAGTTAAAATATAGAGAAGACACAAAAAAAGCAGCCGATTCCGCTTTTAAATTGATTTGACAAATATTAATATGAGAGGGTTTCCACGTCATTTGTTATATTTTGTGAAAGTGTGGTAAATTGACTTCTGAAAACAAGAACCGTGCTACCAAAGGGAGTGCCCGTTCTAGTACTTCAGGATCAAAGAGGAGACAGATTTTTTTTTTCATATGGTGTAATCGCGTCTCCATGGTAACCTTCCTACCACAGGCACTGGTGTGACCTAGCCCTTACAAAGTCAGTCATCACCACAAAGGCATTCAAAGCGTGGCGCCAATGTACGACCTTGTTATGGCCAACGATATTTTATTGTTATTTTGTGTAATCAATTATTAAGTCGACACCGTAAAGTGCCGTTTTTATAGATTCTGAATCGAACGATTCAACACCCATATTTCTATAGCCGGATTCTACGTTAGTACTTAATTGCTGGTTGCATTATCAAATAACTTGATTGCGACTAATCGATCGCAGTGAGATCCGTATGTAAAAATAGATAATGCTGTCATCTTTTGGGACAGTTTGTCATTGTGATGATTTAGCACAAAACTTTACAACGCCATTTTCAATTCTTATGATTGTAGGTATTTGGAAGGGGAGGTTTGAGCTTATTTTTCGTCGGTTTTTAAAGGTCTTAACTGTCTCGGTAGCATAGTGGTCGCAGGCCACTACTACTACACTGAGGTCCTGGGTTCGATTCCCGGGTAGGGGGTTATCAGAGATAATTTTGTAAAGTCCTTTATTTTTGGTTGAATTGAGATTTTTCCATTTTCTGAAAATTTCCCCGTATCTCGAAGTTTGGTAATGTGCCCGGAGATGTCAACAGGCTCGCCACCTGTTACATGGGTCAAAAACGTAACCGGCAAATCGTGGGTGTTTGCATGTAGGTATGCTTGAATGCATGCATTAACCTCTGCCTACCCCTTCGGGGATTACAGGTGTGTCACGTTTTTAAGTTACGTTTTATAAGTTTGATCAACTTGAAACTTTGCACACGTCTCAAGAATCGATGACAATGCAATTTATCCGGTTATCCTAATAAAACAAACTAAAACGTAAATTTAATTTTAAAAAACTTATTTTCAAAAAGTGTTTAGACTACAACAACAGCTGTTTAAATATGATTAATAATGATGAAATTGAAGATAAGATTGAAGATGTAATTGTTAAAAGTTAAACGGAGTAAATAAATTAATAAAAATATTTTATTATTTAAATATTCATAATTTCCATATTTTTTATAATAAATGTCACAACAGCAATTCTACTCTCACTTTTTCTGTCTCTTCTACTGTCTCATCTGTTTTTAAGGACCTCCTTAAAATTTTTACTAAACTTACCTAACTGTAGTAAGTGTGTACTACCTAGTGTTGCATACTTAGTGATTTTTTCAAATTAATTTTAAAATCAAGTGCATAACTTTTGATCAGATAGAGATTATCATTATCTTTACTGGTGGTAGAGCTCCAGTGACGGAGCTCGCGGGCGTAGGCACCACCGCATTACCTAATATACTTGCCGCTAAATGGTAGTGTTCAACACTATCGTGTTCCGGTCAGATGGTAATGTACGGCCCTGTAATTTCCGGCACAGAGGCATAAGACCTTAGGCCTCAGGAGTGGTAACGCATCTGCATTTTGACCTTGGTCTTTGTGTGGGTGTCTATAGGATGCAGTCATCACTTAACATCAATGTGAACTGCATGCTTGTTTACCACTTCCATTACATAAAAAAAAAAAAATAATAATAACATAGATATTTTAAAAATTAGGTATTTGATTGCCCTTTTGATAACCGAGGTTTAAAGGATTTTAATGCTCCAGGATCTCCACCATAGGTAAATACTTTTTCTGCTTGATGCTTCAATTAAGTACCTACGTGTGGGTAGTGTTAGTTCTTGGTGTTATTTTAATTTGTTGAATATCCTAAGTCCTAAAACCTATTTCAATTTTAATTATTAATTACCTTCTCTTCTTCTGTTTTTTCAACGGTTGATCAACTAAACATTTAAACTTGGAATAACGGATTGGGCACACAATGTACCTAGTAGTAGTAGTAATATTCTTTATTGTACACCAAAAGTAACAATCAACAAAGACAATAGTATGGACATGCACAATAGGCGGTCCTTTGCTTAAAGCAATTTCTTCCTACCTACCTACCTACCTACTTATACCTACCTATTTGAAGGCAATATTGTTGTGTTTTAAATTTCAATTCTTTTACTTATTTCAATAATGCTGCTGAGACCAATCTGTATCTATTCCGCCGCGGGAAAACGATCATTTAAAAATCACAGTGTAGGTAGGTACTTATAGGTACTTATACCTAAACCAGAATGAAGCTCATCTTCCCATTTTTGTTTGCTTGCTTATCTCAAAATCTCATGATTATGAAAATGTACTTTTTTGTTGTAGGTACACATGGACACTTTATCTATATGATAATTTTATATGTGATAAATTATTAAATAGCTAGGTATGTAATTTTTTTTTAGTATAATGGCATCGCTATTACGCATATTGCCAGTGTCAAGTAAAATGATATTTCGTATTCGCAAGCAGCGTAAAAGTAAGAGTCAGTCGGTCAATTATAAGTCAGTCAGTGAGAGTCACAGTCAGTAATTCGAGTAAAGCGATGGCTACTTTACCAGAACTTTTCAAATTAAGTTTTGGAGGCAAACTGAAAAGCCGTGTTATCGCACTGTTATTCTATTTCATTATACACGGGCACTGTAATAAGCCTATATCAAACAAAATGCCACCAACTTTATTTATATAACTCAAAAATACACTAAGAAAATTAAATGAAATAAGAGCACCACACGCGTAATTATAAAAGGCAATTTCTGATGAGACAGAAAGAGACTATCAGTCAAACTACCGATTCCAAGTATCATACTCGAGAATACTCCCTATCAAAACTTTTTGCGTACCAGCGACATCTAGCATTAAACAGTTATACTAATGCTGATTATAGTAAACAGTTTACGGACTATCTTACTAGTTTGTATATATGACGCTAGATGGAGCTAACAACGATTTACGGTATTTTCATAGTGAAGTCATAGATGGCATTACTGGTCACTATTTCTAAAAATTATCTTTGCTATGTATTTTGTTGTATGCTGATTTTATATTTCTATTTAGTTAATTTATTATTTAAAACCGTTAATTTGCAAAAAAACTTTACTTCTGTTTTATATTGTAAAATAAGAATTGCTCCTCCTTTCTACTCTAAGTACATTATTGTAAAATACAGGACGTATCCACTTTAATATATTATTTACCTAAAGTATGAAATAAACATTTGTATACAAATTGTAAAAAAAAAAATATTTAAAAATTAGATGAATAGATAATTCAAAAGGTATGCCCCGGGTGAGGATCGAACTCACGACCTTAAGATTATGAGACTTACGCGCTGCCTACTGCGCTACCGAGGCTTGCGTAATTGGGACAAAATATCAATACAAATCAAATCACAAGAGAAAATTAAAAATAATTACATTTCTCTGTACATCCTCTACTGAGATGAAGATAGTCAGCTACTGCAGATTAACAATAGGAGCAGTCAGAAACTGAAAAAAATCCAGTCTTATCAAGATTGCTTCATATCAATAATTAATTCTTTCAATTAATAATTTTTTACCACATTTTTCACGCAAACAGATCAGTCTCTACAATCAGTACCCGTTCACGAGTATGACGCATGTGGCAGCCACTGCTCTCATCGACCATTTTGAAAAGAAATTTGTTTACGGCAAACGATTGCGCTTTTCTTCATAAATCCGCTTCTGAAGATATCCTCCCACTATACCTATTTAAACTGCAAAACCTTAGCGAATTAGGCTTTACAATTTCCGGCATCATAGGCCACAGTGGCAACGCATATATTAGGTACATTGAAATCTCTGGTTTCATGAAGATGTTGATGGACTACAGTATTCACTTACCATCAATGTGAAATGTTTGTTGGTTTGTCACTTCAGGACATAAAAAAATCATAAAATAAAGCGTAAGCAGAGTATTCGTCAGTAAAGGCTCTTCTTACCGTAAGCCTATTTATTGTAAATACGGTAGGTACGACGGACACATTTATTTTGTGAGTAGGTAGTTGATAGGTACTTACATAAAATCAACGCGATCAATATAATATTATTTTACAGAAGACAATGGGAACAAACCGCTGGTTCCGTTATTAAATTTATTTGATAGATATTTATGTGAGACATTGCCACGTCATCCGTCATGTTACTATGGGAAAGTGTGGCATATTGACTTCTGGAAACTGGAATCATGCTACCAAGGGCAGTGTCTTGAATATTATTTAGTACTTAAGTACATACAGGTAATGCATCAAATAGGAAATAATGTAGGTACTTATTCTGAGCTTATTTCTATAGGCCCCCACACAAAGAGAACTGTATTTTTTTATTTCAAACAAATTCCGAAAAAAAGAGCACTATTTTCATCACTCTATTGCTTCTCACACCCGTATTTGTTTAAATAAAATTGTTCGCTACAAATTTGCGGGCATACCAATAACCTACATGTCTCAAATCTAAGCGCCCGTCATACTTTCTCAAAGTTTTCCTAATCGACACCTAAAATGTCGTTATATTCGCATAAATTCTCCCAGGAGTGATAAATTTTACGTCGTTTTTAGGCTTGTTTTAACCCCTTCATCGCTGCCGTGAATATTTAAAAAGTCGTTGGCAACATTTTAATTGGGCAATCTGGTAAGGATTAAATTATCAAGACACCTAGCTGCGGCACCTTTTCGAACTTAATGAATTCGACATGAATTTGGTAAGCAGTATCCACTTTGACGGATGGGTAATCGTATTTCGTACAAACGTCGTAAAATTAAGAACTTTTTAGACAGTTTGGTAATTTTTTTTGTGGGTTTTTGAGAATAGTTCTTTAACATTTAATACCTCTAAGTAATAAGGGTGGAGCACCACATTTTTTATATTAATTTTTGGACACAAATAATATTATATACTTATTTTTACTCCTCAATCAACTAAGGTAGGCTCTGTCCGTTTTGCCTATATGAAAAACAAACATTTCAATCTTGTTAATTAACAAATGTTTGATCGTCAATTATAATCTATAGGTACAATCAGTTATAATAATAAAAATTATTAATGTATTACTTATTTTTATACGCAGTTTGCACGCGCATAGACTTTTTAAATATCAGAAATTTTGACGTGAGAGTTCTCAATGTAAAATTATGACGTTTTTAAATATTTAATTCAAAATGAGAAAAATAAATATTTTAAATCATAAAAATTATTTATGTCGTCACCAAATTTGGTCAAGAAAATAAAACTTTTTGCCTGGGAGATAACGATAAAAACCAAAAATACGACTGTTTTTTTAACTTATTGCATTAATTTGAGGTTAGGCAAAAAAAGTGCGAAAAGTTGTTGATCTTTTTACTACCGACAACATTGCCATATTTAGCTTTTTTCAATGGGACCGCTGGTAGTTTTCCCGAAAATCGTAATTAACCGTTTTCCTTTGGAAATGGCATTTTGAGGTTTGACCTCCTTGAAAACCGTGAATGTAATAAAAATATATCAAAGAGAGATTTGTGTATTATAAAATGAAATAGAAAATGTAGGTATAGGTATATGTACCTACTTTTGCGTGAGATCATAGTTATTTAAGTACTTACTTTATTTGAGATAATATTTGTAAAAAAATTACATATGGAATTAAAACATATTTTTTTAAGTTTTTAATTATTTTTTTAAGTGTGTGTTAGCACATTAAGGATTTAGATACCTAGCTATTGGGTAATACAACCTCGTCCGCCGTTTCGAAATTTTTAATTCAATGTTAGTCCAACCGAAGGTAAAATGTTTACTCTTTCTACAGAAGGGGACAAATGCAACCTTTATTTTTTGTGACTTTTTGTGCCTTAATTTTTTACGGGTAAACCTCGGGAGACCGATCCAAGATTTGAAACACGGCGAAGTTTAAAAGTTGTAAGAGTTTGTTAAAAAGACACTTTTACAATGGGTTACGCTTACACAAAGTTAGCTGCTTGCATAATTTGATGGCATCCTTAGAGAGTTTAAGTTTGAAAATATCAAATCACCGGGGTTTAAGAGATTTTAATTTTATTCAATAACTTGATTAAATAATTATTAATGTTGTAAAATAAAAAATAATTTTATCAAGTATTAAAATAATTTTGTTAAGTATTTAAAAATATATATGTAAATATTAGATAACTATATTTATTATTTTCTATGGTATCTGTGTATTGATCTTAATTCTGAATGTTATTGTTAGGCACTATATTCATGTTTACAATAGGTCTAGCTTAGATTCATAATGTTGATAGGTATGTGCCTAGTTGGTTAGCGTTAAAAGGTGCTTAGGGTTAATACGGCGCTTGTTTACCTAGGTACATATATGTCTGGAACATGAATTTCAAAATCATACAACTTTTAACCATACCTACATCGCTACTTCTTATCATCAATGCATAATTTAAATTAATATTTTCGTTGTAATAAACCATACTTAAACCAAAAACGTAACTTCAAAAATTCACGCCTGTAATCCCCGAAGGGGTATGCAGAGGTAAATGCATGCATTCAATCATACATGCAAACACCCACGATTCGCCGGTTACCGTTTGACCCATGTAACAGGTGGCGAGCCTATTGACAGCTCTAGGCACATTTCACCAAACTTCGAGGTACTGGGAAACTTCCAGAAAATGGAAAAATCTCAATCACCGTTATCTCTAATATCTCCCGACCCGGGAATCGAACCCGGGACCCCAGCGTAGTAGTAGTGGCCTGCTACCACAAGGCTACTGAGGCAGTTATAGCAAAAACGATGCTGATTAAAATGAAATGATTATATCACATTTTTGCTAATTTTTGAAAAATATCTAAAATTGATGTGTGCCTAGGTGTGTAGGTAGGTACCTACTTAGTAAATGTTTTGATATATTTTTTACTAACTTCATTATCAGATATCGTTTGTAATGCCATTTTAAATTAAATAAGATGATGTCAATATGCTTTCCTACAAGCGAGCCAGCGATGCATAAACCTTAGACCCCACGCGATACATCGTTGTGAGAGCATTAAAATTTATCACTAGCGAGCGAGTTTACTCGAAAGCCTGGTTATAAAATAAAATGACAGTTGTTTAGTATAGGCTCGGGAATATTGTTGGTGTGACTATGTAGAAATTGAAAGGTACGGGGCGCCCGAGACCTGTTTTATTTATGGTAGAAAATGGCATTTGGATTGTCGCGAGTAATACGTGGTAGGAGCGAACGTAAAATTATACGGCGAGTGTGAATTGTTGATGTACTCTATTTTTAACGGGTGCAAATAACGTTTTTGTGTGCGTAGAATTGAAAAGTTCTTTATTTTTTTTATGTACCTAATGGAAGTGGCAATCAAGCATGCAGTTCATATTGATGTTAAGTGATGACTACAGCCTATAGACACCCACACGAAGACCAAGGTCAAAATGCAGATGCGTTACCACTCCTAAGGCCTAAGGTGTTATGCCTCTGTGCCGGAAATTACAGGGCCGTACATTACCACCTGACCGGAACACGATAGTGCTGAACACTACCATTTAGCGGCAAGTATATTAGGTAATGCGGTGGTGCCTAAGCCCGCGAGCGCCGTCACTGGAGTTCTACCACCAGTAGAATTATACCTATCTAAGTATACTACATTAATAAAATAAACTCGTCTAGTAGATTTTTTCATGTGATGATGGTGACAAACAAGCATACAGTTCACAGGGATGTTAATTGAAGATTGGAGCCTATAGACATCTACCTAAACAAAACCAGAGGTCAATATGCAAATGCGTTGCCACCTCTGGGGTCTGAGTTGCTTTACCTCTGTCACTCTGTGCCAGAAATTACAAATATATTTTGTGAGCCAGAATTATTATGCCATCCACTACATTGTTGTAAAGTAAGCAATGAGATCATTATGAGAAATTTGGTTAATCTTTTAAGATATTTAATTATTAAAAGTAAACTATTCAAAGGTCCTAGGGCGTAAAAAAGTATAAAAATCATACTTACACTACTCATAAACTGCCCCAAAATCTTGCTACCTTTCATCATAAAGGAACCTTAACAAGATCACTTCTGCCCCTCTGCCTGTCTCTTCAAATTTAATAATAATAATGAGAGAGCAGCTTGTGGCGAGCTTTTGCAGAGTAGCACCACTCACTCGAGAGCCTAAGAGAACTGAGTTTCGCCTCGTCCACCGTACGCCTGAAACGTGGGTAAAAACCTGGTACTCGGTATCAGGTTTTTACACACCTAGCTTTCCTTCTTTGGCCGGCCATATTAAGGCGCTTGAGGTATAGCACTTCCAGAAATCTAGATAGGCTGTTATTATAATTTCTCTTAGTGCCTTACAATCGAGGGTGGAAGAATCTATTTGAGTAACCAAGGGATAGCCACTCCGATTTTTAGTGTCTCGTTTGCGATAGTGAAACCGGCGTCGCACCTCTCAACATCCCCATTTCGCCCAGCCTCTCACGCCAGTGCTGAACCTCGATTGGTCATCGGGTGGTGGTTGTTTGCGGGTATATCTAGGAGAAACAAGTCGTCACCTGTCTAACGTAGACTTTAATTATGTGAGCTGTTAAATAAAAAGCACGTGCCCTGCCATCCCGTAAGTTACGGGATGCCCCATAGCCCAGAGTTTGGCAATTAAACATGTTCCTGCAAGTCTGCATTCTTCGACGTCTGTATTTGTCATCATCGAGGTGCCACCGACTGCGTTCCGTTACAACTTAAATAACGCGTGTAATAAATGCGTAAACCTGGCAAAGCTCCGAGGTTCAAGTAAGACTCCGAATCGAAGAGGTACATAATAATAAAGATAATTAACAAAGGGCATTTTGTGTCATTATTAAAGCTGCTTTCATGGTTCAGTGAGTACCAAGTTGGTTTATTTGACTCCATAAAGAGTCAAATAAAGGTTATAGTGGAAATGATGGAAGATGGAACTCCCGAAGCCTGAAAAGCAACCTGAAAACAAAAGGTTAGGCTGGCTAAATTTTAAAAAATGTTTTGTTTGCAATTACTCACCAGAGTTTCTGGCAGGCAGGCAGAATAGTAAGGCGTGAAGGTTTAGCTCGACTCGTTAAAATCTAGAGTAATGAGGCCTTAAATTTGATCAACGAAATGATGATCCACGTTCATCTCTTCGCCACGAAAGAACATAAAAAAAAAATATTTGTGACATATAGGATCATAGCAAAATTTTCGGAAAATAAAAACAGAAAAAACCCTTAAATTATTATTTTGAGAAGCCACGGAATTTTATAACACCGAAATAAAATCACTTCTGTAAGTAGAAAAAATGATTTTTATTTCAGAAAAGTAAAATTATTTTAAATAAGAACCAAGAAATAAGATAAAGGTTCTCAAGATCACATACCACAGATGTTTTTACTCAGACATTTTTTCAATAATTTTGTACCAATCAACGTAAGAAATTTGCCATGATTCTTTTTAATATGGGATAAAATAATCATTCGACTATGTTACATGGCCGGACTAAATGAGATGCAAACATTTAATCATTCACAAACATATACTAAAATAAAAACATAAAATTCTGCTATTCCTAACAAAAGGTAAGCTGTAACTTTAACTAGGAATGTGAACGTAAATACACAATATATATAAGATTTTAGTGTCCAACAGAACATAAAGGGGTTGGAGTTTTATGCGTGCCGGATTAGCCGGACGGGTGTAAACCTACCGGGATTCCGTTTATATCTCCTAACAAATAATAGCACATAAAACTTGCGCGAAAAACACTAGTTACGGTAGCGGACTGGCCGAGGGAAGTAGGGATAGCACAAAATGAAATTTTCCCAGAATTACTGACATAAATAAAATCAACTGTTATAATTAATGTTATCAAATGTACCTAACTAATATCTAATTGAAACAGATATAGCGAAAAAAATAAGGATTGTTTTTAATGTATGGTGGCAAACAAGCATGCAGCTCACATTGATGATAAGTGATGACTGCAACCTATATCTACACAAAAACCATTGTTCAAAATGCAGATGCTTTGCCACCCCTGAGACCTAAGTTGTTATGTCTCTGTGATAGTAATTACGGGCCCACACATTAGGTAATGTGCCTACGCCTCGAGCTCTTGCAATGGAACTCTACCACCAGTAAAATACATTTTAATTTTCTTATGTAATACCACTTTCGGGTATGTCATTGATTCAGATCACGTTGATGGTAATAGCTTCTTAGAGACATAAATATAAAAAAATAAGTTAGATTTTAATGGGTGTGTGTTATCTTTCATAAATAGTACAAAGATAAATACGTTGGATACCTGAAAACTACGGCCCTTTTTTCTGAATGAAAAACTTCAGGGCCGTAAAATATACAACATCATCTAACCGGAACAAGGATGTAGTTTTGAGTGAGCATTTTTAGAATGGAACGAAATTTTGTATTGCTCGTTAGAATCAACAAGTTTATATCCTTATTCGTTGAATGATTATAAACTGTTGAAATTTTCCTATTATTGTCCAATTGAAATATACAGAATCCGGCTATAAGAAATTTTATAGCTTAATTAGTTAAGTTTGCATGCTACTTAAAAAACCTTTATATTCGAACGTTTAAATAATACAAAGGCAAAAATATCAACCTATTTTCTTTAGAAAACAAAACACGATAAATCCACATCCCGGATACAAATTTAAGCAAAAAATCCATTATTGAACGTTTTTGATAAAATGTACACACAATTAACACTACACTAATCAAATATTACAATGCAAATGGATGTTATTGCATGGATTTGGTTTCAATAAAGACATTAGATGCGGTTTTCAACACAATTTTATTACGAGTTGATCGTTCATATAACCATTCAATCAGTTCTGATGATCGTAAAAATTATTTTTAATGCAGCGATTAAGTTACTAAGATCTTTTTAAGAAGTTTTATTTTTGGTAAGATCCGCTTTTATAATTCGGTTTAAATAAATACAGTGTTTTTGTTTTTGAATTCATGTAGGGTGATTTTTTGGATGTAGGTAAGGTATTCTTGAGTTGGAATATTTACTCTGTTCCTCCTGAAAGAAATTGTTTAAAATCGCAATTCCGTTAGACTGAGGCAATCATTTTAAACGATAAACAAAATATATGTATGATTGTAGCGCAGGGCATATTAAAATACTAGGTTCCATAGAAATAAGAGTAATATTTGGATTTCTGTTCGTATTACTTGGCGTCGGCACGTGACGACCCCACCGCACACTAGATGAAGAATTTTCTTCTTGGAAGAGAATTCTTCCACAAGTGCAGTCAGTCAACCGAACAACAATCACCTCTAATAGATACCGCATTAGTGAATATTTGTTCGGATCCGTGTTCACCGTTTTTGAGGTACGCGGGGGTTGCGGGAGACGTAACTAAAGCGCTGTGATTGGCTGTCAGGCGACGTCGCTATTGCGAACATTGCGTTCTATGCTAACAAAATGCACTAATATGTTGTGAGCGTCGGTTGCCCTGAATGCGGTATCTATTGGCGGTGATCTGTGGGCGGTAGTAAGTGCAATAATGCGAGATGGGCAGCAGCGTTCTGCGGTAAAACTACCGCGACTGCGATCACCAATCCGCATGCCAATCGTGTCGATTATGGCATAATGCCCCTTATAGGGGAGGTTTTGCTTCAACAGTAGACTTATTTTGGCTAAAGTAATGAGGTATCATTTATAGTTGGAATAACTGCAAAAATGGTTTATATATGTATCTTCACGCCAGGTCCCTAACGGGGTAGGCAGAGAGTGTAGAGCGCCAGATATTCCGGTCCTGACAAACCTCTCGTGCCTCGTCTACCTTCAACATTCTCTTCATACATGCACGCCGATTCCTAAGACTTTTGACCCCACCATCAGACAAAACTCGACCTATTTGGTCATGGTAGGTCAGTCTTGGTCTTCCTGGGCCTCTGCAACCATCCACATTCGCATTGTATATCTGTTTAGTCATTCGCTCATTCGACATTCTTTCTATATGAGAAATGGTTTACTTTTATAATTATAATTTTTGAAACCTACTGAGTTTGGTTTTGGGAGGTTTTTTCTCAGTAGGAATGTGGGCTTCGGAACTCTGCCAGTGAATGACAAAGAATGTCCCATATTCTTTTGTTTAGTCTTATCTTGCCGTTTGTAAAAGAGAGTATGGAAAATTCTGTTGATACCTATTTTAATTATAAAGTAAACAAAAGTAAAATAAATAATGGTCCAAACATTATTTATTTTATATTTGTTTACTTTGACATATTAATCAACGTATCAGTTGTTATTCGCTGTAATTTGACCTATCACAAGCAAATTCTATTATTTCCGAGTGTTAAATAATTTTTTGAGTTTGAGTTTGAAAACATACCAATTAAATAAATAGTTAATATTTGTATCAGCTTGTTTTTCTATCCTTATTCACTGTAATTCGTAATTCGGACAAAGCAATAGGGGTGAAGTAGCTCTATATAAAAGCGTCAGGACAAGATTTAGGGGTTATCTACAGCATAAGATTCATTGTTTAGTGTATCATACCTATAACATATTTTATTAGCAATAGTCAATAACAATTGTTTTGTCGACATTTGTGAAATAATTGAAAATATTAATATTTTTCATCTTTATTTTTAAGGTGGTCCAAAATCGACTTTTAAAATGTTTATGACTGTAACTGTATATTAATAAAATTAGTGAAATACCTACTTAAAAGTAAAATTGGTCAGTAATTTACTAAATATTTGACTAATTTTAACAAATATATAGGGTTGATAAAGATTGTACAATCGGTATTGAAAACTAAAACTTTTAATACACAAGTGCGATGTGGCGTCGCAAATGCTAATTTGCTACCCTAAATACCCATGTAATTATTAAAGAGTTAATGCCTACTCACTTTAAAATAAACTAAGTATACCTTTGACAATTGACATGGAGTTCAACAAAAAGGGACAACATATGAAGAAAATTCATGCATAATTACTTCAGGTACTATGATTATACCTATGGCATATTATTGTCAGGATTTCTCACAACAACACTAAGTAATGCCGAAATATAATATAATAATATAATCATTTATTGACAAAAACATTTTTACAATGGTTAATATTGAATCCATAGATTCCCGAACTAGTATAATGCCTGCGCCTAGTCTGTAGCACCCACCTTAAGTGTTTCTTACAACCTATATAATTCTTTATTCCCTAACAACTCAACGACGTCTACAAAGACTTTACTGCTCATCAAAAATGTAAGAATTAATCGCAGCAAGACGACGGTCTTAAGGCCGCTCATCGTAAAAACTTTGCAATGAACTATGAAAATTATATCAAGCGCAGATTTGTCGGGGTAATAATACGTTAAGGCCAAGTGGATGTGCCAATAAAAGGGCCCGAAATAATTGATAAAGTTCCAAGTTTGCTGTGTTTATGGGAGCGTAATTAAACTGAATATGCATGCAGCCATTGTTATGGCTGTACAGTTACGTGGTGTTTCGTATCGATATTGTTGCTAGTATAGATTTGGAATAATCGTAGAATATAAAACGTTTTATTTATTTCATACTAGCTGACCCGGCAAACTTCGTATTGCCTCACCGTATACAAATAGTCCGTATTTATCAAAGGTTTGATAGATACGGACAATTTGTAAAAATGAAAATGAGGTTTTTACTATTTCCCTTCAATTTCTTCATATTTTCTTACCTTTTAAACCTTCCCTGGACTTCTAAAAATCATTCAAAACCAAAATTAGCCAAATCGGTCTAGCCGTTCTCGAGTTTTAGCGAGGCTAACGAACAGCAATTGATTTTTACAAGACATGTTGATGGTTAGTCATGGTGAAACTAATTAATCACAGAACCTTACATGACCACCAAACCGAAATAAGATAGATTAAGTGATGCGATAGTGTCTCATATTCCGTCACAGGAACTCTATCAACAGTAAGTTTTTCACAAACAATCAATCACCACTTAGCTTACAAAGGCGAGTTTTCTTAATTATATGGTTTAAGTTTATAGGATACAAGGCATTTGTCTTATTTTTATATAACACTAAAAATTAACCCCCTTATTCATAAACGTACATTAGATACGTTTTAGCTATAGAATGCTTTGTCTTTGTCAGTTGCATTGTCAAATGCGCAGGAATGAAAAAGACAAAAGAGAACGTTTATGAATAAGGGGGTAAACCTTTATAATATCATACTATATTATACTAGCTCGCCCCGGCCTCGCACTGGTGCAATGAATATAATATACCCTGTATCACTTAGTAAAGACGCAGCGTTCTTATTGTGAATTTTTGAAATCCAATAGCACACCGCGGTTTCTCCGCCAAAATTCCATACAAACGCTTAATTTGGTCTCTATCACACAGACATCAATCAGTGACGTGTATTTACACGTGCACCTATGTGCGTAGAACGTAGAAAATACCAACCGTCGCCCATAAGAGGGGAGGAGGTTGGATGAGGCGGGGAAATCGGGCGGGACGGGACGTCGAAGTGTCCATTCTATACGTAGTATTATTACATATACTCCGCCAATAGTTCCCCCTTTGTTGTACAAACTAAGACGCTCAGCCCGTCTCTTATCAAATCTTTATAATGATTTCCAACCATGCATTAAGTATTGAATCGCATCAAAATTTAATTTGTTGAACAACATTTATTTAAAGTACAACGCACACGGAGTCGTGATAATCCTTCAAAAGGAGACCCTCGGAGTGTCATCTGAAATATAATATATGGCTGACCGGACCGGGGCTTATCCCCAAGGAATGACTGTTAATTACTAAGCACAAGTCTGCTCTGTCTAGGGATAACCTTTAAATGTTCTGTTTATCGTATTAAAATATTTTTGGGAATTAATTTGAATAACAAGACACAGTAACAATTTGTATAATAAAGATAAGTTATTTATTTAGAAATGAAAATTAACTTAGAATTTATTATGTCAAGAAATTAACAAAAACACACAAAGGTAAGTAGGTGAGTGCACTGAATACTGCAATCTAATACACCAAAAATAAAAGTCTCAATGTCGTTAACAGGCATAAGATTTTTATCTTTAGATTATAATCTATTCGGTACATGGACGGTGGTATTAAATAAATAAATAAAATACGCTTACACTCACAGCTCCACAGTAGGTATAAACCTGGGGGTGCCGTTGTACACATACAACACATACACAAACACCCAGACCCGAAACAAATATCTGTAGGCCATACAAATATTTGTCCCGGTGCGGGGATCGAACCCGATCGATTAAAGATTGCTACTTAGCTACCTGGCGTCGGCACGTGACCCTCGCGTCGGGTCGTGACGACCCCACCACCTGCACCCGCAAGTGCAGTCCGTAAACCGAAAAATGGCGGTCAAACCATTCCAATTGGACGGTAGTAAAGTAGTAAAAACGCGGGGAGGGCAGCAGCGTCCCACGATAAAACTACCGCCACTGCAATCAAACTAGCGCCAATCCCCCTGCCAAGCGAGGCGATTATCGCATATTCTCCCCTAATGACTCATGACACTGTTGTGGGCATCTTTAGGGAAGGCTTTGTCCAGCTGTGGACGTCATTCGGTTGGAGTAGTGATGATGACTTAGCGTAATGTGGATTAGATAATGAGGTTGTGCGTCCTAGAACCTTAACGCTAGAACTCTACCACTATAGCAAATTGTTAGGTTTTTTTTAATGTAATTAAAGTGGCAAACCAGCATGCAGTTCATATTGATGTTAAGTGATGACTGCAGCCTATAGACACCCACACAAAGACCAAGATCAAAATGCAGATGTGTTACCACTCCTCAGGCCTAAGGTGTTATGCCCCTGTGCCGGAAATTACAGGGCCGTACATTACCACGTGACCGGAACGTGCTGAACTCTACCATTTAGCGGCAATCAGGCAATGCGTACGCCCGCGAGCTCCATCACTAGAGCTCTACCACCAGTAATCTATTTTAAATTTTACCTAACTGAACTGTATGTACATTACGTATTTACGAGTACTAAATTATTTTAAATATATAATATTTTTCAGTATTACATCGTGTAGTTGAACCTCTGGATACAAATGTGTAGCTACTATTAATTTTACGAATAAGTATCTACTTACGCGTTTTTTTCTCAATTTATACAATATCCAAAAAATAAATCTTAAACATTTTTGGAAATAAGTCACCCATAAAAATAACTCTGATTAAGTCCCTTTAGCGAGCCAATCTTAATTTTATTTTCTTTCTTTTCCACTTTCGACTTTTAAAAGATGTTGCCTTACGACATTTGAACTTGGAATTCAGCCACGGGGGATATTTCACGTCGTTCCGGTTCGAAAATTAAATTTAAATCCCCTCACATTTTTACCACCCTCCCAAATTATTTATCGCAATAAGTTACTTTTTTGAGTTAATTTTCCGATGTCATGTGTCGTGGTTGGTTCAGCTTCTAGACCTAATTTTCCGATTCTCCGATAATGTCCAAACGGATTTAAATATTTTACGCATTATACGAAAAACAAAAATTTTCTATACAAAATTTAATGACATTCTTTTGGTTCAATTGGTACGTTACACGTAAATATGCTATATTCAAACTAGTCTACTTTTTTAGTGGTGGTAGAGCTCCAGTGACTGAGCTCGCGGGCGTGGGCACCACTGCATTACCTAATATACTTGTCGCTAAATTTTTCCGGTTAGGTGGTAATGTACCCCCTGTAATTTCCATCACAGAAGCATAACACCTTAGGCCTCTGGAGTGGTAACGCATCTGTATTTTGACCTTGGTCTTTGAGTAAGTGTCTATAGGCTGCAGTCATCACTTAACATCAATGTGAACTGCATGCTTATTTGTCACTTCCATTACATTACAAAAATACAAAATGAAACACTAGAGATAGCTTTGAGCTTCTTTACCTTGGCACCAAGGTTGGCTACTCAGTGCCAAGGTGCTTGTTTGTATGTTTACTTTTGACGCACCACAATACCATCTTTGACTAACCTTCTTTTACCGACTTCGAAAAAAGGAGGAGGTTCTCATTTCGTCCAAATCTTTTTTTTTTTAATGACATATTAATGCATTAGAGGGTCTTTATTGGGCCAGTAGATGCGAAAAATAATTGTGTTTAATGTTTATCTGTCTCTATGTTTGTACGTGCATCACAGACAAGCTACTGAGTGAAATTAGGAGCAATTCATAGGTCTAACTTAAAAATTCGTGCATGTTTCATCTTAATTCGACGCACAGAACCTGAGAAATACGCAATACATTGTACCAATGGGGCGTGTCGCTAGTAAAAAAGGTTCAAACTGACACGTGAAGTCTCATACAAAATTATTCATTAGCCATCTTCAATGAGGAAGAAAAAGTTTTTTCATTGAAAAACAAAACAAAATCCAACATTATCCTAAAATAAATTTACATAGTTAATCCAATGCTTACGGTCATAACAGAAAAAGGTAAGGAAAGGCCACAGGGGGCAGCTGGGAGGCACTTGTCAAGTAGTCGTAATATTTTATTAGATAACCAAATAAACCTTGAGTGTTTCAACATTTCGCCTCGGGTTCCTTGCACATCCTGTTACAATTCCTTGAAATTTTACGGACCCCAAATGTTTTTATGGACCAAAATTAGATTACTGCTCTAGAACTTGTATAATTGTATATCTCGATAGGTACGATACGATTATATAATATTCGATTTTATGAATAACATGCAAATAAAAATATTTTGTTCTCTGTATGTTCGTTTGTTTCGAATGTACTTCAAAATGCTTGTGTAACAAAGATGTTTTTTTATTTTAGAATTTCTTTTTATGTTGTGGAAGTGGCAAACAAGCATGCAGTTCACATTGATGTTAAATGGTGACTGCAGCCTATAGACACTTACACAAAGATTGAGGTCAAATGCAGATGCGCTACCACTCCTGAGGCCTAAGGTGTTATACCTCTGTGCCGGGCCGTACATTACCGCCTGACCGGAACCTGAACACTACCATTTAGCGGCAAGTATATTAGGAAATGCGGTGGTGCCTACGTACGCGAGCTCCGTCACTGGAGCTCTACCACCAGTAAGAATGATATGCGTTTGTAACAACATTGATGTTAAGTGATTACTGTAGCCTATAAACAACAAGAGATTTAAATGAAGATGCTCCTGAGGTCTAAGTTGTAATCACTTATCCCATCAGATATAAACCTGGCTTAGTGCCCTGACGCCGTTCTTCAGTAGATTTACTTTTTAAGCACTAGCACATTTAGTCGCAGATAAATTCCATGTTGATCTGGACCTTAAGACCTCGAGTTTCTCCAACGATGGTCAACTACCTATTACACAAAAATGTATGTTCCTAGATTCAAAATTCATTTTAGCAAAATCTTTAAATTGCCAACTGTGCGTAGATATGTGATTGTGTGTAAAGGGGTAATAATTTCCAAACCGCAATCTGAGTCGTAAAGTCGGGGCTTCACTTAACCATATAATATATTACATTACTCTCACACGCACGCCTATTAATATTCATAATACAATTTAACGCAGCGAGGTTAATTTCACCTAAATATGTAAATTATCATGAGCCGACCACCGTTAATTCAGAGATGTCAGTTTGTAAATATTTCTCACTTGCTCGCTCATGGAATATTCTAATAAAGTGTGAAAGAGAGATATACATCATGTGTATTATGAATAAGGTGGCAGGGAAAATTTTAACGGCGCCTATGAGGGTTGTGAATGCTGAAATAACTTTCAAATATTGTCGCTAGGTGGACGAAAAGTTTTGTTCCTGAGGGAGGTTGTTTGCTGGGTCGTCCTCGTCTCTGTTTATAAATGAAACGCATATCATTTTAAAACATGGTACAGTGTATGCTACCCTTTACGCATGGTAATATCACAGAGTAAATATCTTTGCATACAAAATTTTTAGGAGCTGTTGAAGTTTAGTTTTGATTTTGGTATGTTTTTCGTAATCTGTGACATTGAATACATGTGCTTTTATATCGGAACGCACATTTTGTACGTAATTTCATTTTGGATGAGTAAAGTTTGGGATTATTATAACGGTATGAATTTTCTGTCTGTTGGACAGTCGGCGAGTTTCGGGCAGTCGTAGGGATGTTGCCTTAATTAGAGGCATGAAGACATGAGCAGAGGTTAATTGAACAGGCTAATGGAAAAGTTAGAGAAATGGACTCTATGACCCTATCATTATCGTATAAACTATGGTAAACGATAATCGTTCAAATTAATTAATAAACGGCTGTCCAACACAATATTAGTGTGGCACAATTAGTATCTATTATTAAAATCTATTTTTAAATTAAAATCGCTAAGTGCGAATCAGATTTCTGTTCACAGGTTTCATATAATTGTGTGATTCCAATGAATTTCAGTAACATGTTCTCTGCACGTTGAAGTTTATTTAGATAGTTTAGATAAATAAAAAATTATTCATCTAATAATTATTTATCTAACTACTGTGTCTAGTCTAGTGTCAAGAGTCCCGACGCCCAGCGTCCCGACGCCGAGCGTCCCGACGTCCAGCGTCCAGACGCCGAGCGTCCCGACGCCATGCGTTCCGACGCCGAGCGTCCCGACGCCCAGCGTCCCGACGCCCAGCGTCCCGACGCCCAGCGTCCCGACGCCCAGCGTCCAAACGCCCAGCGTCCCGACGCCGAGCGTCCAGACGCCGAGCGTCCCGACGCCCAGCGTCCCGACGCCCAGCGTCCCGACGCCCAGCGTCCCGACGCCGAGCGTCCCGACGCCGATCGTCCCGACGCCGATCGTCCCGATGCCGAGCGTTCAAACGCCGAGCGTTCAAACGCCGAGCGTCCCGACAACGAGCGTCCCGACGCCGAGCGTCCCGACGCCAAGCGTCCCGACGCCGAGCGTCTCGACGCCCAGCGTCCCGACGCCCAGCGTACCGACGCCCAGCGTCCCGACGTCAAGCGTCCCGACGCCGAGCGTCCCAATGCCCAGCGTCCCGACGCCCAGCTTCCCAATGCCCAGCGTCCCGACATCGAGAGTCTCGACGCCCAGCGTCCCGACGCCCAGCGTCCCGACGCCCAGCGTCCCGACGTCAAGCGTCCCGACGCCGAGCGTCCCAATGCCCAGCGTCCCGACGCCCAGCTTCCCAATGCCCAGCGTCCCGACATCGAGAGTCTCGACGCCCAGCGTCCCGACGCCCAACTAAGTATTATTACAACCTCATTTTAAGACCTTTATGTATTTACTTAGTTAGCAAATAAATGACTATGACCATGACTTTGCTTGCTCACACACCGGCGAAGCCAAGAGAAACCCAGAAAGGGTGCGTCTGGTATGGCTGCACCTTCCACTCGCTGCTGTGGAGAGGAGACGGCTATCCCCAGCCGCTTAACGGTGGTCCCGCCGTGTAATAGGGACTTGGCTGAGGGTCGAACTCCTTCGACGCTCCCGCTCACTCGAGGCCAAACTGTGTGCCCAAACGTCTTCAAAAAGAAATCCAGGCGTCTTGGGACGCCTAGTTTTATGAGTGGTATGAGCAGGGACCTCAGTGCGTCGGACTAAGGGATGTTCATTCCCCAAATAGAGAAAGGTCCCGATATGGTTGAAGCCAAATAGCCATGCAGGTTTCCCGTCGCGTAAAAAAGGGTCTTAGGTATCCCTATCTTGTCTAGGGTATGGGCATTGCGTATTAGTTGGGGATTATTGGCGCGAAGTTACTATTTTTGAAACTATTTGTTTTTTATTCAGATTCACATTATAATGCTAGTTTCTGTACTTTTCTGAACTGAAGCGTTATTATTTTTTACCATGCAAATGCAACAGCAATATCTATGATTATATGCATTGTAAAAACAAATGTGAACAGTGCTTTATCCTGAACCAATAAAGAGTTCTATCCGCATTATTTCTATACAAAATAAAGTAATTAAAAACGCTCGATTCTAAACGAAGTTAATTCAGTAAATTGCGAATCGCGAGTCCATAAAACATAATTAAAAACTCGAATGCGAAAAAAAAATCGCAAAAAAGAGGCGCGAGGTGCCCGCGTCATCAATCTGAAGAATTATTTCATTTGCGTATTAAAATTCTCGTTTTGTCGGTCCGTGAATTATTTCTCATCTCGTTAATTACTTGCGCCTCGTATACCGTACCCCTGCGATTTAGGCGCGGGCAAAGAATAAACAGAAACAGAGCCATCACTTCTAACGAAGCGTCGATTTTAATTTAGGCAATGATTTTATAGGTAGCAATGCCAACCGAACAATGGTGATCGAACCTAATAGGCCGGTAGTAAAAATAACAACGCAGGATAGGCAGTAGCATCCTGTGATAAAACTACCGTAACTACGATCGCCAATCAATCCACCTGCCAAGCGTGGCGATTATGGCATATCTCCCTTAATGACGCTCACTTTGTCCAAGCGTACGTCTTTCAGCTGGAGTGATGATGATGATTATAGATAGTAGGCGGTAGCAGAGAATATGTCATAATAAATAGAATGGACACTTCGACGTCCCGCCCGATTTATATAACCTCCTCCCCTCTTACGGGCGACGTTTGATATTCTGTACGTGCTACGCACACAGGTGCACGTGTAAATACTCGTCACTGTTGATCTCTGTGTAATAGAGACTAAATTAAGCGTTTGCATGTAATTTTGGTGGAGTTTCCGCTATGTGACGGTAGGTTAAGGCGTCGAGATGTGACCACCGCGGCGAAATTGAACGATAAGAAGAATTCTTCTGCTAGTTCATTTAGTCAACCGAATGTAACGGTCAAAACATTTGAATAGTGTGATAGTAAATGCAATAACGTGGATTAGGCAGCAGCGTACCGCGATAACACCGCTACTGTGATCGCCAATCCGCATGCCAACAGTTATGGCTTAATCTTTCCAAAATACCCACCGTTGTGGACATCGTAGCGGAAGGATTTTGTCGAGCAGTGGATGTCTTTCGGCTGAAAGGATGATGATTCTTAAAGATAGATAAGAGGTGAATATATTATTACAAATCTGTGCTTACTAGCACTGGTCAACTTCAACTTATTGCTATCTCTTCCACTCTCGTGTTTTTTGGACTATCTCTATACTTTTAGCAAATGACATAATAATGTACGACATATTAATAATGACGGAATATTTCTAACCGATTTCAAAAAAGGAGTACCTAAGTACTAACCTATATTTAGAATTGGCCGTAGATCTTTCGATCCGATCGATCCAACTGCTATAGGGTAAGAGTAAAAAGTATTATCTACCAGATATAAGTATGATATGAAGATATTTAGTTTGACAATGTGGTATATGGTTCAATATGGCACGTACATCTCTCTTTGGGATAACATCTGTATTCTATTATTCTTAAGTTTTTCGTAATCAGCCGTTTTAAAGTAGGTAAGTAGTTATCAAAATTGACTCACCAGTTTTGTGCACTGAATGCAAAATTGTAACTCTAATAACATAAAACTTAATTTAATTGAATATGTACCTTACAACAGAATTGAATTTCTACTTATCTCAAACATCAACTGCTAATTGACAAGCGGGGGTTCAAAAATTCGTCTGCAATTAAACACTAAATCGACGATGTCAATTACAATTAGGGCCTATGCGAGTCTAGACTCTCCGGGTTAGAATTAGGCCTTTAATCTATGGTGTATGTGACAGGTAATGGTACCTACAGTATAGGTATAAACCAATAATAATAAATCAAAATTACCTTAAGTTCTATCAAAATTACTCTAAGAACTAACCCTAAGTTCATAATTTTTATATTTATTTTAAATCTTTTATCTCTGGTTCTGTTATTATTTTCCAAATTTTCTGGAAGTTTATCAAAACCTCGGAGTTTGATAATGATCAACATGGAGATGTCAACAGGCTCGCCACCTGTTTACCTGTTAGGTACATGGGCCAAAACGTAACCGACGAATCAAGGGTGTTTGCATGTAAGCTGCATGCATGCATTTACCTCTGCCTACGCCTTCGGGGATCACAGGCCTGAAGTTACGTTTTTAACCCTATAAATTATATACAATATATTATATTTTCAAAGGGAAATAGATATTATCCAGCACATTTTAAGTATGAAAGAGATATAATTATAAACGTCACTGACAAGGTATTGTTTTAGGCACTCAAATACTAATGCTCGGTTTACTGAACATTTTGGATAGACGGAGCACGGAAAGATGATTTATAATGTATGCGCTCTAATGTAGACATTAAAATTATTGATGGGTGGAATAGAGTGCTTTAGATTTGAGACATTGGGCTTTTTAATTTGTTTAGTAAGTGAGTAAAGTGATCTATCTAGTCTGTCCTGATGGAGCCTAGCCTACATCGTGTAAATACCATATTATGAGACTGATATAACCAAAAAAATTTCTGACAAAACCTCTGTCCGAAACTCTACCTTCACTTAGTGTTGTTTAGGTGTATCAAAATGAAACGTACTCTTTTATTGGGTGTGAATCTTGTGTACCTACATTAGGGAAACAGGAGGTGTGTGAAGGTGTAATGAGCCGTTTAGCGCGTGACGTCACGCCATCTGTGATTACCTTTACGTGACGTCACTGCACAACGACTCGTAGGCTTTTCTGTTCTGTTGACAAACACCACAGTTTTTTTTTCTTTTTTTAATATTTATTAAGCAATTCGAGCTTACAAAATTTTCCTCTTACAATACTTTTAACAATACATACAAAAACAATCTTATACTTTTAGAGGTTTGCGTTGACAGGTGTACTAGCACGAACACGTCCGTTTTTAGGGTTCCGTAGTAAACAGGAAGGATCCGTAGGAACCCTTATAGTTTCGCCATGTCCGTCTGTCTGTCTGTCTGTCTGTCTGTCCGCCCGCGGTTTAGCGCAAAAACTATTAGTACTAGAGACTTGAAATTTGGCACAAGTATACACCTTAATCACGCCAACAAAAAGGTAGATTAAAAATGTGAAAAAAAAAATTTTCTTAGGTGTCGTTGGATAGGTCTTTTAAAAATATTATGGGTTTCCGAGCATCATTTTTCGATTTAGTTAACTGTTCGTGACTTATTAAGCTTTAAAGTGCAAATTTTCGTTAGACTCAAGTGTCCCCCCCCCTACAGACTAAACGGTTGTTGTTAGAAATTCAAACGTTACGGCGATAGTAGCTACATATAACGAAATTAAAAGGAAAACTATCACACTAAAGTTGGCCTTGCAAGTTTACGAGTTATAGTCGACCAAATGTATTTTACACGAAAATTTCGAACAAGTCCATTGAAAATATATATATTTTTTTTTCATTGCTTCTCTTACTCTGTAACTACGGAACCCTATACTGCGCGTGGCCCGACATGCACTTGACCGGTTTCTTTAGACTGGTAGTATAAACTGTGTCACAGCTGTCAGCGTCTTCCACCCTGTGTGAACAATAAATGTAGGTTGTTACATGTTACATTACCTTATTATAACTTAGAGTTCCACGGTTCTTGGATTTTGAATGTTGCAGAATATTTAATTGTACCTAATGAATTGTTGTATTTGTATTGATGTATTAGGTTTTTGGGGCTCTCATTGATAAGAATATTAAATTATTTTTAAAGCCAACCCGACGGCGACTTTTCGATCGCTTTTCAACAGCTGTGGTCTCTACCGTATCTGACAATATTGTTTTTTTTTGGTGTATTGCCTGTACCTGTTATGATTGTACGTGACGTCACTGCCCGATGACCGGTAGATTTACTGTATTTTTACAAACACTAGGATTTGGCTGTTGCTACAGAATAGATATATGTACCTACCAATCAAATGATATGTAGTATCGTTGCTGATGTGTTTGGCAGCTTCCGTAGTCCTGGGATAACTTGGGTGACATTTGGTTGACAACATATTGGTTGATAACTGGTGGTAGAGCTCCAGGAGCTCGCGGGCGTAGGCACCACCGCATTACCTAATATACTTGCCGCTAAATGGTAGTGTTCAGCACTATCGTGTTCCGGTCAGGTGGTAATGTACGGCCCTGTAATTTCCGGCACAGAGGAATAACACCTTAGGCCTCAGAAGTCTTTGTGTAAGTGTCTATAGGCTGCAATCATCACTTAACATCAATGTGAACTGCATGCTTGTTTGCGACTTTCATGACTAATAAAAAAAAACAGTTTGAAAATGATTCGCAGCTAAGACCATCGACTTTGTAAACACCTCACTACTAACGCAAATTTTATTGGTGTTTGTTCCGATTGATACAAATTTTACAGTAATCCCCGAGGGTTTCCGCCTTATCATGGCAGGGGAGGGAGTGTCAGTAGCCGGTAGAAGCCAAGAGAAACCCGGCGAGGGAGCGGCATTTGGCGTGGCTCTGCCCGCTATTTGCTGCTTGGTGAGAAGACGGCTGGAGAAGAGGTGTACGGGTAGGACTTTAGCTCTGCACCCTTTCCCCCGCTGCCTAACGATGGTCCCGCTATCTGACAGGGATGTGGTGGGGCCGCAAAGGGAAAGGCCGCAGAGGGGGAAGGCCTCTGACTGTCTAACTCCTCCGATGCTCCCGGTTCCGCTCTCTGGAGGCCGAACTATGTGCCCGAACTCCTCCATGAGAAGAACTCAAGAATACAACAAAATTAGCTGTATCCTTGAGTCCTATAGTGAAATAAATATAATATGTATTAAGATGGTATTCCTGGTGGTAGACATTCAGGTTATACAATAATATAATTTCGCTACGACCAATAAAGGTAGAACATCAGTAAAAAAAGTTGCAGAAACGGAAAAAACACCCCGTGCGAAACCGGGGCAGGTTGGTAGAAACTAAAACAAAAGCGCTTAATTCCGCATTTTTTTTAACTTCGCTGTAGCCATAATTAACCTGAATTTTTATTTTAATTATTCATTACTAAATTATTAATATTCAGTCTTGTTGTTTTACTTTAAATTATTGCCTATGTTTTTTTTATGACTAAATACCCTCCACGAAATGTGTTAAAAAATCTTTAAGAACTTACGCAAGTTTCAAACACGTCGCACTTCATAAAGGCGTACCCAAAATAGCGTACATGTAAACATGTCTGGTGATCAAGTTAACACAAATTACGCACTAGCATACGTCCAATTAGACACGTCAAGCGTGATCGTCCGCGCGTGACGCGATTAGGCGCGTACGTGACGGGTTTACCATAGCGATTAATGGCGTCAAGTGTGATGTGCTTAAACCATAATGTATAATTAGTAGTCCTTATTAAACAATAAATAAATATGTTCGTAATTCCATCTGTATTTGAAAGTGTTAGGAACGTAGCAATAAACCTTGGCTTTTGTTTCCTACGAAGTTTTTGAAATACTTAACCGAGGGTTTACGCATTGTTGCGGCGGCAGCTCAGCAGCTGGTAGTTACCTCACTTCGCTGAAGCGAAGAGGAACCCAGCAGCGCTGCTTTCGTGAGGGTACGGATTTTTCTCCCTCCTTTGTATATTTATACAAGAAGAGTAAGTATGGTTGTGATTGACTTGACAGAAAGAAGTATTCGCTTCGGTTTACGGGCGATTTGAGTCAATATTAAGATGAAAGGTGAGTGTAGAGTGGGTTAGGAATGTAATTTGAGTTTAGGCGTATGAGGGTACGGCTGGGGAACAGGTGACCCGCAGCCTGTTCTTAACCTCTTAAGATGGTCCCGCCGTCCTTTGACAGGGACGTGGCGGGGTCGCAGGAGTGTGCAGAAGCGTTCCCGTGACTCCATCGCTGATGGCGGACGAGTCGGAGCACGGCGGAGTTATAGTGAGTAACAGTTTCACACTACACTGCGAGAGCGTATGGCGGGGTCCCCGCGTAAAAAAATATTGTCCTTTTTTGATATCGTAATTAATTATTTATCATAGTACATGTATGTGTAATGCTGTGGTCACTAGACCCACGATTCTTCGGTTTTGAGTTGCTGAGTCCCATATTATTAAAACTACGGGATAAGATGACTTAAATATATTAGGAAAAGTATTATCTGCCCATAAACCCCAGATCTTACCTCAAGGAATAGTAATCTACTGTTATCGTGTGTACTGGCTGATAGAGTTTTTCTCAGTTATGACGTGTTCGGTTCGATGAATTTACTGTCAGCCTATGTATCTTCCATTTGATCAAGCAGTCGTTACACACTTCTGTACCTCATTGGGTCGTCGATGTATTAGTCGGATTAGAGCAATTGCTATTTTAAAGACGTCCAACTATTAAGATTATATGAAACAAAAACAAATAAGGTAACGTACATATAATTGTCCATAATCCTTTCACATTCACAATGCTGGCACACCGCCCTCCGCCGCCGAAGCAATTCCCACCCGTCGTAACGTCTAATTCCTGCCGACTTACACACATCAGCGTTTTCGATATCGTGTGCACCCCCTTCGTGCACAGAGTAGATGTGGCATAGATTGGTCAATAAAAAAAGTAGACAACGTATTGTAATTATATCTGCATTTATCTGCAGTGTTAACTTGTCTTAGTTGAGTATACACATTTCTCACACACATATTGACAGTTTTATTTTAGCACCAACCTGACCTGATTTCGGAAATAATACATTTCTGTTATCTTTACATAAAAAATAAGACGAAAATCGCAACAAAATCTCGAAGCGTTGTGCAAGAGCATTATTATTGATCATGAGGTACCTACCTACCTACTAGAGAATTTGAGATATTGTTAATACTATGAAACTTGCTCTTAATATTCATCCGCTGCTCTCTGTACTCTCTGGATTCTGGACCTCTGGCCAGCTATAATTTTTAATGGTATTTTTTGTATTTACAAAATTTTAACAATCTACATTTTGTCAAAAGAGGAATATGACCGTCGTAGTTGTTTGAACCTTCCACAAAAGTTCAGATAAGTAGTGTAAAAAGTGAATTAATTTGTAAAAAATAAAGTAAAAATACCTGTTCACTTTGTTGACACAAGAAAGTAAACAGCCAGTTGTAAAAATGCCTTATTTAATAAGACCTTAGCAAGAACGATAATTCTTTAATTTAACAATTTTATATTCCATCTAAAACTTCATTACTCTGCACACCAGCGCCGGATTCCTTTTTCCATTTACACGGAACCGCACAAATATTGCAAACTAAACTGGGGCCAGCACTATTTACAATTTGGCCCCGACCATTACGTCCGTCAGGGCACATTCGGCCCATCGTTACGTTGCCCATGTTTATATTGCTTGCTTACTGTACCAGTTTATTGCGACGCCTCACGCCTTCACCGGTTATTGGGAGTTAATTTTGTAAAATTGCAATACGATCTTTCGCCTTGGGATCACAAAACGGTAAACGATACATCGAAACAATTGTCGTGTCCGCAACTTTACTGATCGTATCGACGACAGGTAATTAACGTCAAGTTAAAAAAATGACGACATTTTTTAAATTCAAATCCTACTCAATATTGGGGACAATTCTCCATGTTTTGAAATACGAGCAAAAACCTACTACTATCTTCGTTTTTTTAAACGGAAATATAATATTAACTTTACTAGGTACATGAAAAAAAAAACAAAGCCGTTTTTAGCTCCATGACATGATTGAGTAAAAGCCTAGTTTTCCACTCAGTACCTATTATACAGTATTTAAATTAAATAAAAAAAAAGTAAAGTGGTACGCTAAATTTTCGGCTAAGCACAGCAGTTTACTACAATTAAACAACCGGGGAATTGTACAAATGCAGGAGAGATAATAAAAACTATTTAGAAGTGATATGTCGTGATAATGGCGCACATACCACTGCGGTACCAAAAAATACTCCTGATATATTGTAATATCATTCATAGACTGGTCATTCGCGTGTATTTGAACATTTAACAATTTTGCGCCTACAGATAAAAATAAGTTGACCAAAATTGTAGATTGCCAAGTTCTTTCGTTCAGGCGTTTCTTTTTTATTTTATTTATTTATTTAATTCAGGCAACAAAAGCCCATATATATACATACCTTATACACTAACATGTATATAAAAATAACACTATTTATCACATTTTTTAACAATTTTTTATATTCTTACACCACTGCCCAGTTGTAGCTGTACATTCTCTTTATATTTTATACTTCGTGACATTATATCTGGATAGAACTTTACATTGAGACATTCACACAGACAGATAGACGCAGCGCCTAGAGAGTTCATCCTCCATTATCGCCTCGTAGAGATAGGGTAAATGTCGCTATTGTTGGTACTAGCGGTAGACAACGTCTCGTCGATTTACATCTTGCTTGGTGCATTAAGACTGAAAGCGGTTGTTATAAATTCAATTTCTGGAAACAAAATATAGATAACTTATTTTTGGGGCTGAATTTTGATTATTTTGTTTTAACGAAATTCGCAAACCAGTATGCAGTTCACATTGATGGTAAGTGAACACTGCAGCCTATAGATAATGATGGTCAAAATGTTGTTGCGTTGTCACCTCCGAGGCCAAAAGGTTTTGCCTTTGTAATAGTTAATACAGGGCCATAATCATGTATGACCTCATGTATGGCTTCTAACCGGAACACGATAGTGCTGAACACTATGATTTGGCGGCAGATGAATTAGGTAACGCTCTCGTTTTTCAACACTGGGACTGTAACACCAGTAATAATAATTTGTACCCAGGTACATTTTTGTAATGAAAGTGGCAAACGAGCATGTAGTTCACATTGTTGTTAAGTGAAGACTGCAGTCTACAGACACTCGCACAAAGACCTGTGGTCAAAATGCAGATGCGTTACCAGTTCTGAGGTGTTATGCCTCTGTGACCGGAACACGACAGTGCTGATCACTACCATTTAGCGCCAAGTATTAAGTATTATATTAGGTAATGCGGTTGTGTTTACGTCCGCGAGCTCCATCAGTGGAGCTCTACCACCAGTAAATCATAATATGTCAATGATGGACTGTTTTCAAAAGTATTGCGACTAATGCAAATTATTTATATCAACACATGCGTTTTGATTTTGGAAACTGTAATGAAAACTAATCAAACTTATCACTACGTTTCGAAATGAGATCACACATCTAGTTTTGAATTAATATTTAGCTTTTAACTTGAAAATTCACACCTGAAGCGACAAACTTTCACATGCAGACATTAACAGACCGACAGACTGTGCTCCTGGATAGTTCACGCTCCATTATCGGTTTGCAGAGATAGCGTAAGTGACTTTTCACATGAGCCGGTCGCCGGGTTGCCGGCGCCGACTGTCCGGTAACATATTCTAATATATTCAGGAATAGCTGTGCTCGCGACTTCGTTCGGGTGAGAATTTATGATTGTTCAGTATATACCACGGACAAAGTCGTGGGCGCAGCTAGTATAAAAGTAGCCTAATTTACTCCTTGTTTCATTAGCTATCTGCCAGTGAAAGTCCCGTCAAAATCGGTTCAGACAGACAGACAGACAAAAATTGTAAAAAATGTTGTTTTAGTATTTATATACAAGTCTTAGTTGACGGTCAGCGCTCAGACAGACTACCTATCAACGCTGGTGTGCCGCAAGGCTCTGTGTTATCTCCCACGCTTTTTCTTCTGCATATCAATGAAATATTGGAGCAAAACTCCAATTTTCATTGCTATGCCGATGATAGTACGGGAGATGCACACTACACTAGCCGTGCAAATGCCTCTCGGACACTTATCGAGGAAAGCAGGACTAGACTTGTGTCTGAAATCGAGCACTCTCTGGAGCGGGTCTCGGATTGGGGTCGACTTAATTTAGTACAGTTTAACCCCTCGAAGACACAAGTCTGCGCGTTCACCGCAAAAAAAACCCCATTCATTGTAGCACCACAGTTCCAGGGCATTCCGCTCGCCGTTGATAAGAGTATCGGTATCCTGGGCGTTGACATATCGAACGAAGTGCAATTCGGGAGTCACATTGAGTGTAAGACCAAGTTGGCATCCAAAAAGTTGGGGGTGCTTAACAAAGCGAGGCAGTATTTCACATCGGGGCAGCTACTACAGCTTTATAAGGCCCAAGTGCGGCCCCATCTGGAATACTGCTCTCATTTGTGGGCGGGAGCCCCCAAATACCAGCTTGGTCCACTTGACTCCCTACAAAGACGCGCCGTTCGTATTGTTAATGATCCAGGACTTACCGACAGGCTCGAACATCTGAGCCTGCGCATAGACATTGGGAGTCTGTGCGTGTTGTACCGTCTCTACAATGGTGAGTGCTCTGCGGAACTGTTTGACATGGTGCCACCGTCTCTTTTCCTACACCGTACTACCCGCCGAAGAGAGAAGTTCCACCCACACCGACTGGAAACCTGGCAGTGCTCAACGGTGCGGTTTTCACGTTCGTTCTTGCCCAGAACGTGTAAATTGTGGAACGAACTTCCCTCTGAGGTGTTCCCTAGGTGCTACAATATGGGGTTCTTCAAAAATGGCGTCAAAAGAGTCCTTCAGGGCTGGCAGCGCGTTGGCAACTCCCCTGGTGTTGCAAATGTTCATAGGCGACGGTGACCACTTTCCATCAGGTGGCCCGTTTGCTTGTCTGTCAATCTTCAGACATAAAAAAAAAAAAAAAAAAAGTATATGTACCGTGTATATTTAGTAAAAAGCGGTTAATTTAATATTAGAAACAGACACTCCAATTTTCTTTATTTGTATAGATATAAAAAGATTCCGCCGGTAAATATGAAAGCTAAAGCACATGGCCATACACTTAAGCCGCCGGGTATCCGGCGCCGGCTACCCGGAAACCGGTCGAAAATCGTCGTTATGTCAGCACTAACGGTACACACTGTCTTACACATTATATTTTTCATAAAAACATGATAAATATAAATATTTAGGGTACCTCCCCTCCATGTATCCCGCGGATAATTTTTTATTTTTCGTTTTTCATATAGTGTGGGATATCATTGGATAAATCTTTCAAAAATGTTAGAGGTGTGCTAGCAGCATTTTTGGATTAAGTTAACTGTTCGTGACTTAAGCTTTTAAGTGCCAATTTTCGTTAAGAGTCATGTGTCTCCACCAACTAAACGGTTGTTGTTAGAAACAAAACGTTACGGCGATAGTAGTAGCTATCACGATCACACCTAGGTTGGCGTTAGTTTGTGAGTGGTTGAATTTCTCAAGCACAAATTTTAATCGTAAACGTTTAAATCGTATCTTTAACTACATGTATGTAATACAGTTTATTTTTTTAGGAAAATATACTTATATTTCTTGACGAGGCCATCTATATATTTGTAAAAAAAAATTGGAAATTAGAGAAAAAACAAAATGTTTCCCATGTTTCTAAGTTTGGTGGCGCGTCCACAATCTGTTTTTCTTGTATTAACCACCGTTTAAATGAAACTACGCTGGTTTACCAGAAATAACGAATATTATTTCTATTTAGCGTTTTGGTTATTCTATTCGATGACAATTTTATTATTTTATTAAGTGCAATACTTTATCCTAGAAGGAATCAAAAAGCGCTGTCCGCGCGAAATCTAAAACTTTGGTGGGAATTATAAAATCATTAATTAGCTCGTACACAGTATAGGAAATGTCATCCTTAAGGATGTATATCCTTAAGGATGACATTTCCTTCATTCTCTTCGTTTAGTAGGACGCTCAGGGGGAGCAATGACAGTTTCGTGCTATCCTGTTGTTATTTCCCGTCAAAAACGAAAGTAAGTCTTTCCAAAGTAATCCGACAAAAAAAGTGCAATATTGGTGTGATGTTTTAAATCATTCCTTTTAATAGTATGTGTTGTAATACATATTTGTAATATAAAGGTTTGGTTTCATTTCAAAATGACACAAATATAATGATTGTAGGTTTAGTATTTTTTTAAAAATAAATATTGTATACAAGTTTCTAAATTTGGTGGTCCAATTTTGGTGATTTTGGTGGTGTTTTACGTATAACAAGAAATGTTTAGCTACACCAAAATTATTAATATTTCTGCATGCTAGGAAAAAGTCGAAGTTAACACACGCGGAGTACGTGGAGAGGAAAAGGGTTGCAAAAAGGAGGAGAAAAGAAAAAAAATTGGGGACCATACCAATTTTTTTTTCAAACTAGTATAATTGCGAAAAACTGGAAGTTAATGAATGGAAGAATGAAAAACTGGAATGGAACACTAAAATTATGAGGATTTATTGATTAATTAAAATTACGTTGTAGTAATTTTGTTGCCATATTTACTAATTTTGGAGTCAGTTATCAATTTTGGTGTCTTACAAATTCCGGTGTTGACAATATTTGAAGATTTTAGTATTAAATAGATTTTTCTTACATTTTATACATCTTAATAGGTATTTCTTGAAAATAAATAATAAGGATTACTGATAAATTCAAAAACAAAAATTTCCACCAAAATTAGGCAAAAAATCAAAGTTGTTGAAATTCACTCGAGTGATAGTCGACCAAATGTAATACTTGAACAACTCCATAGAAAATATTTATTTATATTTTTTTCATTACATTAATCAAACCTAAAAACTACGAAACCCTACACTGCGCGTGGCCGGTTTTTATATTTATTACCATGATATTAGAATGGAGTCGCTTAGATGCGAGCTGCTCAGGATCGGGGTAGTTGGCGTGCTTGAGCTTACGTCCAGCAGTAATAATAATATAATAATAATAATGTATTTATTTGCTTATTACAGTTTACAATTATACAGTAAACACAGTTGTACATAAGATAGCGTTAATGCATATTTCGTCAATTTCATGTGTGTCGCAACTAGAACTTTTGCTAAGTTATGGAATAACTTGTATTAAAAGCGCTAGTCCCAACCCTTGATACAAGACACATATTGTTGCAATTATACAGACATACAATGGCGAGCGTAGACTGCGGCGATCTATGGTTTGTAAACAAAGAAAAATATGTATAAAAATAAAAATCCAGAACAAATTAATCAAAATTAAGTACTTTCTTGAGTACCTTTTGAAAACAAAAAAAGAGTAGGTACCTAATTATACAAAGAAAAATGAATAACTAAAAATAAATAGGGCTTAGCTAAATTTGAGTGAAACAATGCGTGCGTGTGCGTGTGTGTATGTGTATGTGTGTGTGTGTGTGTTGGTGTATGTGTGTGTGTATGTGCATGTGTGTGTGTGTGTGTAACTGTTTGTGTGGTTTGACTGTTAACTTTTTGCCTTTTTGCGACTGTATGTGCGTTTATGGTGAAGTGGATAGTTAAGATATTAGTTGTTCTGTATTTAGGTAATTCAATTTTAGGAGCTATAGGCTGATTAGTAAGTAGTATTAGTTGGAATGGTTTGACCGCCATTGTTCGGTTGACTGACTGCACTTGTGGAACAATTCTCCTCCATTAGACGGCAATCGACGACGAAACGAATCACCGACGCCATAAATTCATATAACACAAACTTATTTGTGGCATTTTAATTGTGTTTGAATAATTTTGAAATTTTAGAACACAATTTATTTTAAAATTGATAAATTATTACGCTTCAACGCATTCGGTTAGACTGTATTTTTTTTATGTAAAGGAAGTGGCGAACAAGCATGCAGTTCACATTGATGTTAAGTGATGACTGCAGCCTATAGACACCCACACAAAGACCGAGGTCAAAATGCAGATGCGTTACCACTCCTGAGGCCTAAGGTGTTATGCCTCTGTGCCGGAAATTACAGGGCCGTACATTACCACCTGAGCGGAACACGATAGTGCTGAACACTACCATTTAGCGGCAAGTATATTAGGTAATGCGGTGGTGCCTACGCCCGCGAGCTCCGTCACTGGAGGTCTACCACCTTGAAAATACCTTGTATTGATTGCTTTAACAAATTGTATCTTTGTTTTGGAAGTTTACTATGTTACTTGTTTTCAAAGTAACTTCAGATGCCACACTTGCAGCGACAAACCTTGACGCAGTCCACCTTGAATGCAGCCATTAACAAGCAGACAGACTGTGCGCCCGGAGACTTCACGTTCCATTATCGGTTTGTAGGGATAGGGTAACCGTTGCTATTGTTGGCACTTACAGTAGACACTCGTCTGAACTTGCTTACTGCGTTCATGTTTCAGTCATTTTGCGTCTTGAAGGTATGTTCAATGTGTAATTTTGGAATTTAATAATGTGTTATCTTCCATCTTCTCCAGTATATTTTATATATTTTTTGGAGAATTTCATGTAAAACAGAAATGCTCGAAAAAAAAAATATATATAGATATATGAACCCTAAAATACATTAATATATTTACCAAGATGACGCATGAACTGCAAGTATAATATCTGGGCCTCCGATAATAAGAGTCTCCAATTCAGGCTGTCCTGTATAATTTCTGGCCAGTCTTCGGTATGGACTTCATGTTAGGTAATTCGCAACTTTGCTTCGGTATTGGTAAAGCGGCTGAAATGGCAATCCTGGAGGGTGCGGGTTTGATCACTGCCCGAAGGTAAATATTTCTTTACGTAGTTAATATCTAAATTCACTTGCATGTATTGTTGTGAAAAATAATTTAATTTGTTGGTTTATTCAGTTGATAAGTGTTTCTAACAATAGACTTGCTAGACATCTTTAATTAATTTAATTGGTCCGAACCGTCCATAAATATATTAAAAGAATATATAATTATTATAAATTGAAGTGTGATCGATAATTAATTAATTACTGATATAGGTAGCCGCTCCCGGTTACGTCGCGCCGTGGCACCCGTGACTAGCGCAACAGTCGATTTCCCAGGAGGTCCGCGTTCAACGTTGCCTCAAAGATCATGCATTCACTCCTGAAACAGAGACGACGTTCTGAAAATTCTTTGCCTACACTTTATTGATGCTATTATTTTTAAATGTATAAGTAGGCACGTGAATGATTGTGTACAATACTCTTGTTGATGACGTCGTATCTTCTATACGTAGGAAGAGATAACATAAATGAATTCTTTGATCAAGTGGAAGGTGATTTCGCAGGTGTTTGCAGTTGGCATAACCTAAAATCAGAAAGGGAGGTTTTTAACAAATAAGTTTTTTATCGTGATTACTGTAGGCGTATTAGCTGCGATAAGATGTTTTTTTAGTCAAGGTATTTAGATTTGTCTACCTTTGATGACGTCGAATACCTACTGAGTTAGTTATTACTTATTCTACGAACAATGGTTAACAATTTAACTGCTTAATATGCTTGTGCTAACCTGTTCATTCGTGGAACACGGGATCCCATGTCTGATCTGAGCTCCAATTTGGATTGATCCTGAGACTTGAACACTTTTCTTTAGAGTTTGCTTGTTATATATTAAAGACTAAAAGTGTTTAATTAAATATTTTCGTCCTTGATATATGTTCAACGATATAATAAGAATCAAAGCAAAATAATTACTTCACTATCGTATTACATTACGTTATCTCTCCATAAGCTTCATAAATATTCGTTAGTTTATGCACGTATTCCAAGAGGAAATAAGTACAATATACAAATCCTGCAAAAATCCGCAGTAGGTAACTTTTTAGTAGGTAGCAAGCTAACTTAATGTTACTATATCAAGCTCCGAAGAAATAACTAAGCATCTTTTTTTCTGGAGATATCCCATTATAACTTCCATTACTTCCCTCTCAGATTTGGAGATCGAACCCAGCAAACTTCAGACTTAACAGAAGATAAGCAGCATTTTTTGAACATTCCATGAAGACTATTACCGTACCTACTTATACTACATACTCTTTGCCAACGGTAGCTTTGCCGCGCCCGCCTGTTATTCCGCCTATTAAGGCACCTGTCATGTGAGTTTGCAATAAGTAAATAAGGCCTGCCCGGTTTCCATTATTATTGCCTCACTACTGGCGACAATGTGGGGTCGGTTGTTTGCTGGAAAAATTAGTAAGCGCGTTATTAGGTAAGCCGTTCGGTTATTGGAAATTGAGGGTTGGATTGTAAATATGCGAATCGGATTGATTTTGTTTGTCTGTAAATTTTAATTTCAGTTCGTATGTGATTTCATTGCTGCCGCTGTTAATTCATGATGCCTTGTCATGTCGTTTATTTTCATTGTATTTAAATTGATAGATGGTTAAGCATTGTTGTGAATTGGTGTTTAAAGTGTTGGCTTTTTGCACTACATAGATACTAAATAGTAATATCGATAGTTGGGTATTAATTCAGTCCGGTTGCAAACTGTACTTAATGTTAAGCCAAAGATTTATTACATTGTATGGTATGTATATATATATGTATTTTCACGCCAAGTCTCGTACGGGGTAGGGGGTAGACAGAGGGTGTGGAGTGCCAGATATCACGGTCCTGACACACCTCTCTTGATTCTTATACATTCATCATTCTCTTCATACATGCATGCTGATTCCTAAGACTCTTTATCACACCCTCAAGAGTATATCTTATCACACTGTAATATATGTGATATTACAGTGTGATAAGATATACTCTTGAGGGTGTGCGTTAGTATTTTTTTTATGTAATGGAAGTGGCAAATGCATGCAGCATGCAGTTCACATTGATGTTAAGTGATGACTGCAGCCTTTAGACACCCACACCAAGACCAAGATCAAAATGCAGATGCGTTACCACTTCTGAGGCCTAAGGTGTAATGTCTTTGTGCCGGCAATAACAGGGCCATACATTACCACCTGACCGGAACACGATAGTGCTGAACACTACCATTTAGCGGTAAGTATATTAAGTAATGCGGTGGTGCCTACGCCCGCGAGCTCCGTCACTGGAGCTCTACCAGCAGTAAAAATATAGTAAATTATATATATATATATATATATATATATATATATATATAATACAATACAACAATAGTAAATTGGTTTACAAGTTTTTTTTTATTAATTAGTCTAAATATTTAAAGGATGCCTCTGTTTTCTGACCAACAGCATAATTTCACAATATTTTATCATTGGAAAGGTAAGCCACAGAAATCCAAATAATCATTCGTGGTTAATCAGTCGCATGTAAAATTGCGAAAAATTCAAAATAATAAGATTTAATTTTGTGTCAATAGGTACACTAAATCGATATAGCCTAAGAAAGGAGAATTTATTATGAATACCTGACGTCTCCAGTGAAGCAATCCCGTAAGTATTAGTTAATTAAGCGGTGGATAGACCCTTGTCAACTTAATTAAGTGGCAACGGTGGCGGCTGGCGTCTGTCAGGTGTTTATGCAACAACCACTTATGTAATGATTGATCATAAGATACAAATTAAGAATAATTTACTTTGTAGAAAGGTTATTTATTATTAGAAATAAATTATTATAAGAAAAATTAGTATATCACCGATAATTAAGTAGTGGTAGAGTTCCAGTGTAAGGTGTGGGTACCATTGTATTACCTAAACTATCTGCCACCAAATGGTAGTGTTCAGCACTATTAGGTCACGGTTAGAGGGTGATAAAATTTCATAAAAGCAAAATATTTTAGACCTTAAGGGTAACGCATCTGCTTTTGAAATACGTTTTATGTATAAGGCTGCAGTACTCACTTGTCATCAATGTGAACTGCGTGCTTGTTAGAAGTGGTACAGCAATATGCGTGTATACAAGTGCGTACTGCGTGTATACAAGCACGCAGTTCACATTGATGTTAAGTGATGACTGCAGCCTATAACCACCCACACAAAGACCAAGGTCAAAATGCAGATGCGTTACTACTCCTGAGGTGTTATGCCTCTGTGCCGGAAATTACATTACCAATCGTTTTTTTGATAAATATTTAGTTCAACATTTGTGTATTATTTTAAAAATATGCAACAAGTTCATTTTTGTATTTCTTATTTAAATACCGATAAAAAAAACATTTATTTCATAAAACAATACTGGCATTGTGACGACCCGGTTAGTCCAGCGGTGTGAGACGACCGTTTGATTCGAAGGGTCGCGGGTTCGATCCCCGCACCGGGACAAATATTTGCATGGCCTACAGATATTTATTTCGGGTCTGGGTGTTTGTGTATGAGTTGTATGTGTACAACGGCACCCACGACACAGGTTTATACCTACTCTGGGGCTGTGAGTGTAAGCGTATTTTATTTTATTTATTTATTGTCGAATGTTGAAAACTCGATATAAATCTTGATATCAAACGTCATTTCAACAAAATACATTCGTTTACAGTTACACCGGTATAAAGGATGAAAATAAAAACAATAATCCGACGCGGCTCGTCCCGACGGACACATTTTCACCCCAATAACACTTTTTATCATATTTATTGACTGATAAATGGTAACGGAATACCGAGTGCATTTGTATGTTTCTAATATTTTTCCTATTGTTTTTTTAAACTTTTAGGGCAGCGGAAATTTTCTATATAATACATTTAATATAACTGCTGGAATGGTACAGGTTTTTTAGGAAATGGTGATGGCAGAAAACCACGTCGTTCATTCCGATGCCAAAAACTTATTAATGCGTTTAATTAAATCTATCAGCCTATGTGTGCATTACCTACGTAGTATGCAGTAACAAAGTGTGAAATGTGTAGTTTAGCAGTAGTATCCGTCCGTAAAGCAGATACTTTTTACTAGTGGTAGAGCTATAACGCTCTAGCGGAGATCTCGCGGGCGTCGGCACCACAGGATCACTTAGGCAATGCATGCAGTTCACATTGATTTTAAGTGATGACTGCAGCCTATAGACACTTACACAAAGACCAGAGGTCAAAATGCAGATGCGTTACCACTTCTGAGGTAGGCCTAAGGTGTTATGCCTCTCTGCCGGAAATAACATTACCACCTGACCGGAACACGATAGTGCTGAACACTACCATTTAGCAAGTATATTGAGAAATGCGGTGGTGCCAATGCGAGCTCCTTCACTGGAGCTATAATAATAATAATAACCTGGCAACCCTCCGTTTGAACACTGACATAATTCTTTGATTAATTGTTTTAAACTTTCACCATTTGTATTCATATTTTTATATTGTAAACTCTACTCGTGACCACGGCCGTCGCATTACGGCCGAAACGTCGAGTGTCGAGGTAAATACTTCGATTAAAATAGTACGCGATTAAGTCCCGTTTACAATATAAAAATATAATTCTTTGATCCGAAAATTTACAGAAATAAAATATAAAAATCATACGAACATCCCAACCCGCAATCAAAACCACAATAAAAAGGAACAGCGAAAAGGTTCACACCAAAATTAAAGGTATTTATTCCATTAAAACCGACTTCAAAGACAATGATATTTTCGTATAAAATGACAAGAAAGAAATGTCACAGAAGTCACAATATTAGCAATAAACATCGACATATACAACAGTAAAATGGCAATATAATAAAGAATTATGATCACAAGAGCGAAAGCCAGACGTGAAGCACACCCATCAGCACCGGGCTCGTCGCTGAGCCCCGCCTCGCAACCGCCGGCCGCCGCCTCCTCCGCGAGTGCAGCGACGTCGACCACCGCAGTGGCGTCGAGCTCCAGCGACGAGTACCACTCCCCGCCGTCGACACCAACACCTGCGCGTCGGCGTGGAAGACCCCGGCTACCGGCCGGCTTGGGACCTCGAGGCCAACCGGCCCCGAGCAGGGTCCCAGCTGTCGGTAGTAACATGCAGCGCATGAAATGGACGCAACCAATAAATGAAAACGTGATGCACGCATTCTTTGGGGCTACAGAGGGAGGAACTAACCTCACTGCGTACCGCAGTCGTATGCTCTCTCTGTTCCAGGTTCTTGAGCCAACAGTCTGTGTTTCGAGCCAACGTCTATCGGATCAGGTGCGTGTCATTCAGCGTGGCCACATGCTCGATGACACTGTGCTTGATCGGCTACGCTCCGAGGCGGCGAGTAACCGCTCTGTTCCCACCCCGCCGCCGCGTGTGGTACAGTCGCAGCATGTTAGTGTCGTGAATGTGTCACAATGTGCCGGCGGGGAGGAGATAGACGAGGTCACCACAACCGATCGCTTGGCTTTTGGAAGTATTAACCTGCAACCCAAATGCATCACACCAGAGAGAAACACGTTTAAGATCATCATTGACAGTCCGTATGGCCTCCGGCAGATGAAAGAGATTAGCCTGACAATAGATTTGAAGATCATCTGCATAAAGGTGGTAGAGAGAAGATAGATTCTGAGTTAATAAATTAATGAAAGTAGAAAACAGGAATGGAGACAACACGCCGCCTTGTGGTACGCCGGCCGTGACATCGCACCATGAAGAAAAGGAATCATCCACACGAATGCGTTGCCGGCGACCAAACAAGTAACTACGAAACCAAGCAATTACTGTCGGAGATATGTTAAGAGAACGGAGAATCGCAAGCAAGATGTCGAAATCTGCATTGGTAAAAGTATTACTAAAATCTAGTAAAGTAAGCACTGTTAACTTTTGATTCTCCATTCCTTATCTGATATCATCCGTTACCTTGATAAGAACGCTAGCCGTACTATGACTTTTTCGGAACCCGGATTGAAAGGTATTATAGAGCTCTACCACTAGTAACCATGTGCATGGCGTATAAAACTTAGACCTCAGGAGCGGCAACGCATCTACAAGAAAATTTCCAAATGTTGTGTAGATATGTATGGGCTACAGTACTCGTACAGTGCTCATCAAGAAAAAATGCACATCGAGCCTATGAAAGTGACAATCGGCTAGAAGCGTTATCTCTGCTGCACACTGCCTACGTAAGCATCCGTAGTCAGGTATTGGTCAAAACTTGACAAACGTCAAATAAATAGGTGCCAAGGTGCGAATGAGATAACGCTCTACAGATTCGAAATAAGCCGACGTCTCTTCCTGAGTTCGATGTGCATTATTTCTTGTTGGATGCTGTATGTATAGTCTGTATTGTCTGTTTTAGCAAAAGCCAAGGTACTGCGTCGAATGAATTAAAAGGTGGAATTACTCAGAACTATCAAGGAGAGGAAGCTGCAGTACTACGGACATATAATGAGTGGCGACTAATACCGAATACTCCAATTGATATTGAAAGGCAAGATTTAGGAGCAAAAGGAGACCTGGTAGAAGAAGAACATCCTGGTTGAAAAATTTGAGAGAATGGTTCAACCTAAACACTCGTTTGTTTTTCCGTGCTGCAACATCAAAAATTAGGATTGCTACGATGGTCGCCAACCTTCGTATAGAAGTGGCACTTTAAGAAGAAGGAGCGAAGGCCAACCATTGAACTAAATACGAGTAGGTATAGGTAGGTGTGTAGTAATAAGAAAATAAAACATGGTTTTGCTGGTTTTCCAAGCGAAATGTTAGTGTAACCTTAATAAATTAACCTAAAAAATAAAAGAAAAACTTGGATATGAACATTGCTTCTATACGTATTTATGGAAGGTATCCTGGTATAAGTTGCATGGAGGAGCTTAACCGTGAAGAGTGGTGAGACGAGATTATTGATTTATGAGAAAAAAAATCAAACCGAATCTAAATCTAGCGTACAGATTCAAAAGTTTTCTAAATTGAACTTGTATATAGGAATTTGTAACGAAGAAATGTTATAACACTAAGCCTGGATTGCACCAAGATATTTGTTAAAATTAAAGTTATTGTAACATTTCACATCTTTCTCTAACATAAAGAAATCTGTTAAAGTTAGAAAAGGATGTGAAATGTTACCATATCTTTAACAAATATCTTGGGGCAACCCAGGCTAAATATTGGAAGGCGTCAGGCCATGACGACCCCATCGCCCTCTAGTTGAGGAGAAATCTTCCGTTAGTACAGGCGGTAGTAAAAATAACAACGCGGGACGGGCAGCAGCGTCCCGCAATGAAACTACCGTTACTGCAATGGCCAATCCGCCTGCTAAGCATGGCCATTGTGGCACGTTCATGCATGCACATGGTTACTGGTGGTAGAGCTCCAGTGAAGGAGCTCGCGGGCGTAGGCACCAACGCATTGCCTAATATACTTGCTAAACGTTAGTGTTCAGCACTATCGTGTTGCGGTCAGGTAGTAATGTAATATCCGGCACAGAGGCATAACACCTTAGGCCTCAGAAGTGGTAACGCATCTGCATTTTGACCTCTGGTCTTTGTGTAAGTGTCTATAGGCAGCAGTCATCACTTAACATCAATGTGCATGATTGTTTGCCACTTCCGTTACATAAAAAAAAGTAATTTAAGCAATTCCATGTGATTGAATTATTTTTTAATTGAATTGAATAATTGCTCTATATACAATAGAGCTTGTTTCGCATTATTATTTGTTTACATTTATGTTCTATCAATTTATGTTTAAAAATATATATTTTCTTATCGTGATTGTATAAAAATACATCCAATTACTGAATTGTTTCAATCAAAAAGCAACAAACCATAACGCGAATTTGAGTGTCAGTATCAATAGAACAGCGAAACCAGTGGAAATACATTTTGTTTACAGAAAAAACAGGTGCCTTTGAACACAAAGCACTATCCCAAGTGGCATTAGTAGATAACACATATCGTATGCGTATCGGTGAAAGCATGGGGAATACAGATTTACATTTGCCACGACTCGAATTTCAAAGGGTTTTTTTGATATCACATAAGATGCGTGAGGTTCGTTGAGAATGTCTACGACTGTTCATAATGTGGCACTAGAATGTATGATATTATTTATCTTATAATATACAAGTTGAAACTATTGAAATTGATACACGATAACATAAGGTATTTTTTTAATGAATATTGTAGCGTCATTGATTTCATAAGAGAAGGTTGAAAGTTACAGAGGCCCAGGAAGACCAAGGCTGACCTACTATGAGCAAATAGGTCGAGTTGGTGTCGCTGTCTGATGGTGCGGTCAAGTCTTAGGAATCGGCGTGCATGTATGAAGAGAATAATGAAGGTAGATGAGGCACGAGAGGTATGTCAAGACCGGGATATCTGGCGCTCTACACTCTCTGCCTACTCTGTCAGGGACCTGGCGTGAAGATACATACATACAAACATTGACTTTATGACTACATAAATCAGCATTATGAACAACTTTGGCTATGTACAGGCAATTTTGTAATATCAAAAAACATGTCGATCAATATTTTATGTGGAAAAGCTATTTTTTATCAGAGAGCTGTCCAAACGCTAATTATTACCTTGCAAACTACTGAGCATTGTTCTAATGAACGACCTACGAAGCTTTACTGTGAGTTTTTAATGCCGCAAAAAATGTGGTTAAATAATATAATTGCACATCGTTTTACAATAGGATTATTTTTAATCAATTCTGAGTGCAAGATTTTTGAGTGATTTTCATAGTGTAAGTACTAAGATAATTATAATACATTGGCGTTCGTTATTCTTGGTCTACTGGGTGCGCCTGAATTATAATAAGTGAAAACTCCACAAAAAGATTGTTTTTTAAATTGAAACAAAATTGTGAATACACATATATTATATAACACGCAAAATTGTATCATACTACAGAAGAATCAAACTGTTTACATAACGGCATTAATTTTGTTTGCTAATTGGATGGGATGCGTCCGTAATAAAATTGTAATTAAAAATTAACTATTTGGTACAAACTTAGCCCCCGAGGGTGCATACTAAGTAGACAGATATGGTGCGCATTTGTTTACTAAACTAAAATAAACTATTTGAATTTATTACGCCATGTCACTGGACTTAATGGCTTAGGCACTTCAAAAGAGAATATGGATGTCATGTTTACCTAATTGGTATAAATTTGAGCAATTTGTCTAATCAATTGTAGATTAATCAAAATAATTGTTGATATGAAGTACGAGTTGAAACATTTATATTGGTAATGGAAATTAAAATAACATTCTTAGTTTTTACACTTTCTTATTTTGAATTGATTTGGTAGTAATAGGTCAGTCACATGACTTAGGATTTACAAATTGGTTTTGTCGAAAAAAAAGTAGGTTTAGAAAATTGTGCAATAAACTCAGATTTTGATATAATTATTTCTTTAATACAATTTACAGTATCGTGTTCTCACAAAACATTGTAAATATATTGTATGAATTATACTATGCAAACAGCATGAGCAATACTGTGGTTGCGTTAATAAATATGTTGGATAACTATTCATTACTGATACTGAGGTATTACACCAATATCTTTCAAGTGGAAGTTATCAATCAAACATACATTTTCCATGCATTAAGTAGTGAAATCTTCCGATTCGAGTATCATTTTGATCCAAATCAATTTTTGATCGACTACAAAAAGTTATTTATAGTTGTCAGTTTTACATGTATGTATGTGATATAACTAGTTGGAATATTTTCTACTTACAAAAACTAAATTAAAAAATAACAATTTCAAATTAAGGAAAAATGGTGGCGCCGGACATGCTCGCACTGCCGACGGCAGTCAATTTATTAATATTTTAAATATATCTGTATGTAGGTTTATATATTAATATCTCTAATGACCGAACAAGATACAGATATAGTAACATGAATTAAAAATTCATGATTGGTACAGAAAATATTTCGGATGATGCAAGCGAAATATATGTCTCATGTTTTGAAACTAAAATCTAACGGAAATTTAATTAAAACTCTTTTCAAAAGTATCGTGTTACGCCGCAGTTTCGATCCAAGATAAGCCTCCGTGTAAATCATTAAACCCTTTATTATTCAAGCACCATAATCCTTGGTTTTTAATTTACTAAATTTCCTATATTAAGTCACCTATTCCACACCCATTAGATGGACACACGGGCTTATCATAAACCCTAGTGTACATTATAATAACTTATTACAACATAATTTATTATTCTGTCATTACAGTGACAAGATCGCGTGTTGTGCCGTCATAAGTTGTAGTCATCCAGTCTACTGTCGTTAATTTCATTGGATATAGTGACAAAAATTCTGTTTACTTTACCTCTGTGGCGTTGAAATAACGCTGGGCGATCTAACTTTAAGTAATAAGCTCCGATGATAAGTATGGTAATGAGTTCAGACTAATTAGTGTAATTTGGTTAATACGCTTTTTAGTGGTTCACGCTGGCTTCTTGTGTACTGATCTGGAGATTAAATAGTTTGGCCGTAAACCGAAAATATATTATATTCAGGATTAAACAGGGGTTAATCTAAATATTAAATTGCAATCAAACTAATTAATACTGTCCCTGTTATCAGATGATGATGCTTTTTATGGCAATCAAGAATTAATTGGTGTGGGTAAAAGTGTATTGGTTCGTGATTGATTAGGAACCTATGTCAGTCTTTTTACGGAACCTGGTATGAAAAATATATATAATATACACAATTTTCACTGGTGGTAGAGCTCCAGTGACGGAGCTCGCGGGTGTAGTCACCACCGCATTACCTAATTTACTTGCCGCTAAATGGTAGTGCTCAGCACTATCGTGTTCCGGTCAGGTGGTAATGTACGGCCCTGTAATTTCCGGCACAAAGGCATAACACCTTAGGCCTCAGGAGTGGTAACGTCTGACCTGGGTTTGACCTGGGTTTTTATGTGGGTGTTTATAGGCTGCAGTCATCACTTAACATCAATGTGAACTGCATGTTTGTTTGCCACTGCCATTACATTAAAAAAATGAATAAAATAAACAGTAATTTACGTTTGTAATTTCCTATTGCTTATATTTTTATACATAATATTAAGTGAGTTATCACATCGCTTGATTGGAGGATCCTCCCTTTTCATGGAACATTATCAGGATGATCAGGTTTAGCAAAATTTAGCTAGATTTAAAGTTATTGGAATGATAGAAATTATAGAGATTTAAAAAATAATGGAACGACAATGCATTATGTACGTCTTTTATATACAATGAAGGTGGCAAACAAGCGTGCAGCTTACATGGATGATGAATGAATACTGCACTCTATAGACATCTACACAAGCACCTGAGAAATAATTTCGTTTGCTTGTGTGATAGAAATTACGGTGTGACTGCTGCACATTTTCAATTAGCCGTAGGTAAAGTTGGTAAAACGGTGATGCCTCTTAAGCTGCAACATTGGGACTTTACCACCAATAAACCTATGTTTGTTCTGCTATAAATCATTGTAATATGGACCTGTATACAGGTTGTATCTACTAATTACCATACATATAATTGAATATGGGTAACGTAAATGTACTTTCACGCCCGTAATCCCCGAAGGGGTAGGCAGAGGTAAATGCATGCATTCAAGCATACATGCAAACACCCACGATTTGCCGGTTACGTTTTGGCCCATGTAACAGGTGTTGAGCCTATTGACATTTGGCACTTCCAGAAAATGCAAAAATCCCAATGAAACCAGTGGTAAAGGATTTAACACCGTTATTTCTGATATCCTCTGACCCAGGAATCGAACCTATTCCCAGCGTAGCTACCACTAGGCTACTGAGCCATTTAAATATGCCTTAACTTTTTGGATTCATTTTCTGAAACGAATATAACACTCATAGATCTAGTATTCGTATAGAAAAACATATTTGTGATTCGTGGTAAAGATAAAGTGTGGTCCAAGGGGATGCGATGCCAAGTCGGGACATGTCCGTCGTAAAGCGAGTGAGAAATGAGTGGTCCGCGCAAATCCGACATGTCATCAATTACCCCAGCTTATTGATATTGGCAAGTTGCTTACAAATGCAGCTGAAAGATCAATAGGTTTTAGTTCTGACCTTAGAATTGTTGTGTTATAAAAGATTTCATAGTGGTAAAGTTAAGTATGAAGAGTTTTTATTTAAACGGCGCTTTAATTTACTGTAGTTGCAAGTTTTTTGGTGGAACTGATTCCTTACTGTGTTTGCTATGACCTTTAAGCGTAGGCAGGTGTTCTTATATAGCTAAAAAGGTAGCTAAATGTCTTTTGTATTTGATAGGCACTTAGGCTGGGTTGCACCAAAATATTTGTTAAAGTTAAAGTTATTGTAACATTTCACATCCTCCTCTAACTTAAACAAATCTGTTAAAGTTGGAGAAAGATGTGAAATGTTACAATAACTTTAACCAATATCTTGGTGCAACCCAGCCTAAGTGCCTATCAAATACAAAAGACATTTAGCTACCTCTTTAGCTATATAAGAACATCTGCCTACGCTTAAAGGTCATAGCAAACGGAGTAGGGAATCAGTTCTTCCAAGAAACTTGCAACTATAGTAAATTAAAGCGCCCGTTGAAATAAATACTCTTCATACTTTTCTTTACCACAATGAAATCCTTCATACGATTGTTATAGTCAATGTAAAACGGATTGATAATTACAATTACCAATACAAAATTTGTACGTACACAGTTTCTGATTTTAAAAGCGTTTCAGGATGTATATCAATAAAAACTGTGTGTGTCTATTTGTTACTTACATATTTAAAACACTTTGTATGTAGGTATGTTTTCTTAATTTTACGTCAGATAAAATGTGTAGGTACATCTTCTTTATTCTTAAAGTGAAAGAAAAAGCATTGCATATTTACAAAACATCACCCCAAACCCCAAATAGAAGCTGAAAAATCGCCGTAGGCGAGACAACACCTGTATTACCATAACAAGACATGAAATTTGAATGCCCGCAAATCGAATAACCGAGCCGCGTGCCGGAATTAAGTTATCCACTTTTTGCAAGAAAAGACGGACACGTTAACATATGAATATGACAAATTGTCCGGCGGTCGGTCCGCGGACTGTCCCGCGTCCGACAGAGTTTTACGGCACCCTAGGGACAGAGGGGCGGAACTTGAAAAATTTTCATTCCGGCCGACTAGTGTGCAAGACAAACGGCCAGGTCACTCTTCAAAACTGTAATAATTTCTTGGAAACAATAATAACATAAAAACTCGCCCCCACTTTTTGACCAGTGAAAAAGCTATTACGTACGCTGTCAATGTTATTTATTTGGACGCGCACGTTGAGAATTTTTATTTTGTCAAGGGATTTCAAGTTTTATTGGTGGTTACAATTGTTTTGACTGGATGGTACATTGCAAGGCAATTTACTAGGTATTGATAATACTTTCGTATTAAACTGAAGCAAAATTTAAAAATAAAGAGACGACAAATATTGGTGAGAGAGGGATAGTAAAATTATCTCTCCCTTTTTGTCATACCACATTTTGAAAGGCGTTGGAGACTATATCATCGACACTTTTCATAAACAAATTGTTTTCAGAAACCGATACAATATTGGTCGCTAAAATTTCGCTGAAATTTCAACACAAAATAAAAAAAAAACCGCAAGAAAACAAACATATAGGTAAATGAAAGTAGTGATTTGTGAGTTTGTGGCGACACTTATTCCCAAATGGAATCAGAAGAGTGCAGCGGCGGCGTGGACCGAATTGCAAATACGCATATGTTGCTGATTTTATTCCGGCTCAGCTGGATACGGCCTTAGGTAGTGGTTATCGATAGATGTAGAAAATTACATTCTACGGAGGCATGTTAATAATGTATTTGCTGAACATGTTCTGTTACTTCCATTTCGTATTATGCTTGGGTTAGATTAATTTCGAAAAAACTTACCTATCACAATCTTGCTTATTTTATGCTAATACGCTTTAACGGAAATAAAGCCAGTGTGAGTAGCATTAGTTAACTAATCTAATTATCACTAAATGGTTGTGTTCATCGCTATCGTGTTGATATGGGAGCAGCCAATAATTTCTGGTACAAAGGCATAACAGTTTGGATGAAAAAAGCTTAGAAATATGTTACATTATTTATGATAAGTAACACGGGTAACACGCTCTCACGGAAAAAATATGAAATAATGAGTGCTATTCAGTGCGGTTCCGGTCAGGTGGTAACCTGCGGCTCCGTAATATCTAGCACAGAGATGTTACGCCTCTAGATTTCAGTAATGTCAACGCATCTGGTGGTTTTTACTGGTGGTAGAGCTCCAGTGACGGAGCTCGCGGGCGGAGGCACCACCGCATTACCTAATATATTACTTGCCGCTGAATGGTAGTATTTAGCACTATCGTGTTCCGGTCAAGTGGTAATGTACGGCCTTGTAATATCCGGCACAGAGGCATAACACCTTAGGCCTCAGGAGTGGCAATGCATCTGCATTTTGACCTCTGGTCATTGCGTGACTCCCTATAGGCTGCAGTCATCACTTAACATCAATGTAGGTATACTGCATGTTTGTTAGCCACTTTAATTACATAAAAATCTTTTATTTTAATAAATAACTGTTTGTAATTCGTCTCTTCATCTAGATCAAAATTATCTAATTTATTGAAACAAACAAGATTCAAAATTTGAAACTCAATCCTATCTGAGTATCGGACGAACGCACAGCGATCGGCCTTCCAATATAAATGTAAATATGGAGGTCGCCTGAAATATGACAGTTATAATTGCTTTATTGTACTTGGAAACGAGCGGAGCGATTGTCGCGACTCGAGCGTATGCTAATCTCGATTGAGGGAAATAACTCCTTTAATCATATGTGTTGTTGTTTTTGTATATCGCAAAATTATAATATAATAACGCAATGATGTCGGAAATTTGGGGTTTGATGCAATAAATGTTTTGTTTTTCTTATTATAGGCATATCTAAAGTTACTTTTTTAAACAAAAGTTAAATGAATAGAACATAAATATCTATGTGCATTCTTTATCTGAAAATATTTTTTCCTTTTTTCGAGTCGATTCAATCTCTAGAACAGAGTTCCCCAAACTTTTTTGTGTCGTAGACCCCTTGCCATGTTTTTCCGTGTTGGGTAGACCCCCTACTTACCTGATATTGATTTCCTGTAAATTTCTAACTGTAGTGAAGTTTAGTGTTAAAAACTTAAAGTAAAAACACATGTGAATTTAATTTATTCATTTATTAATTGAACTTAAATTAAAACTACGGAAAATAAATTATATCTGTTTAAAAATAATTTTGTATCTGTTATGTAAAATATACGTATTGAAATAAAACTATTTTTACAGATTTATCTCGCGTATATTAAACTAAAATGATTTTTAAAATCAACCCGACGTTTCGGTCGCTTTTCAGCTTCAGTGGTCCCGGGCAGACTGAGGTGACATTTGTCTGACAGAAGTTTGAAAAATATACGTAACATTAAATAAACTGTATAATAAATAATAAAATATAAAATAACATAAGCATAAGTCAATATTTTTAGTGAGAATATGAACCTGATGCTTAAATAATAAATTATCAACATTTGGCGTCAATTTTGTAAGGGTTAATCTTAAATCTCCTCGGCTAAAGATGTCTAGTCTGTTTCTTTTTTTCGTTAGAAGATTGGTAACAGCGCTGAACCCCTCTTCCACTAGGTATGACGATGGAAATAAAATAAAAAATTACCTCGCTATATTCCATAATACGGGATAAGTAACGGGTACATTTCTTTGTGACGTCGAAGTGAACATTCTGTCCAGTGAAGGTCTCTTCTGAAATTCATCTTTGAGTGTTTGAAAGTATTTCAAATCTTTCTCTGTTTTATCAGGGTGGCATCTTCTTAGATAATCTTGTAATTTAGATGGTTTCATAGCGTCATTGCCCAAAACTTTGTTGCATAAAAGGCACATAGGCACAATTGTTTGTCCGGCAATGATGAAATGAAGCCAAATTTCAAATAATCAATACTGTACTGTCTACACTTCTTTTTAGATTCGGACATGGCACCAGTCGTCTGTGGGCAAAATTAAATTATTTAAATAAGACAGAAAATCCAGCAGCTGTATATTAAAAATATTTTTTATTTTTCCGAAAACATTCCATAATTTGAACATCTTCTTGCAACAAATAGCTCAAATTAATTAATATGTAATTATAATACCGATTGCTAAAACTTTTAAAAAGAAACTTTTAAGGAGTACTCGTGTAATTTTGCATGATTGAATATTAAACTGCTAATAACTAAAGTCATGATTGGCGTAATTTATCTGTCTTTGCTAACTACGAGTACAAAATTAAAATTTACTTATTTATTTATTTTTTGCTTTTCTCCAGCATTCTCAAAGAAAATAACACTTACTCACTATAATTTGTGTGATATACTATCTGTTCATATTTTTTAAAATATTTTCTTAGCACTTTCCTTTTCAAGATTCAGGAAACTAATAAACGTATTTTTCCCACATTCGTATTTATAGAGTGACGAATTGAACAAGGCATTGCAAGGTAGCGAAGCTCTGAGACTGCGACTCTCAGGTTTATATAAGTTCAAAATGTATTGCGACCACAAAGCGAATACCAACATCCTACAACTTACACAATTTTATAAACGTATATAATCTTTTTTTTAGTTCATAGGTATTTTTATAAATAATGTATATATTTGATAGTATAAGATAGTATGATGTAAGTAAATAGGTGCTATCAGTGTATGTGTTGAGATCCATTATCGTGGACCCCCATTTTCATTTCATGGACCCCCTAATTTTTTTTTCGCTGACGTAGACCCCTTTCAGCTTGCCATAGACCCCCAGGGGTCGATATAGACCACTTTGGGAATCACTGCTCTAGAACTATGTATTGAGGTTGATTTTGAACTCTGGCTGCTTTCTCTCCTATCAGTTCCTTTAGTTTCGTTTATGGCTAACATTAGACACGGCCAATCGACAAATGTCAGCTTAGGCTGAAACCAAACCACCGGTTAAACCGCCGCGGTATTAAATCATGTGTTTCGTGAATTAAGAAATTCATAAAACATATAGAAATATAGATCGGACCACGAAAAATAAAAGCAATTCTGAACAAAACAAAATTTTGCTATATTTTTAAAAGCTAATCAATTTCTGACACTGGCACAGCTTTGTATATAACTAAACACATTAAATAAACTCCATCCTGAAACAGATCGCCGCTCATAAATATTCACAAGTTACCAGAGACGGCTCATTTAGGACTCACTGCCCCTCTTTTTTGCGTTATTGGCTTAATACACTAGAGGGTTGTTTGGATCAACTTGTTTAGGTAAGATGTAGATCGATGCCGTTAATGGAGCAGTTTTTATTAATTACACTAAGAAATGAAGAGCTCTTGGAATACTATATTTAATTTTTTTTCAGCGTGTAAAAAGAAGCCGCCCTTTTCGTGATTTGTAAGTGGTGACTAGGTAAACATTTTTCTCAATTTCTCTAAGTGAAATGAACTTGGACTATTTTTGAGACTTCCTTTCCGTCTCAAAATTTTACACTTCCGAGTAACACAATCTTCTGACTACCTTTTTTAAATCACCAACAGAATACAAGGATTGACCATAATGTAACGTGGTAAAACAATACATTCTATACATTGAAGCTGTGTTGTGTCGTCGATGATTCTATCTATATATATACAAATCAATTGCTGTTCGCTAGTCTCGTTAAAACTCGAGAACAGCTGAACAGATTTGGCTAATTTTGGGTTTTAATGATTTTTGGAAGTCCAGGGAAGGTTTAAAAGGTAAGAAAATATAATGGTCTAAGAGCCTGCGACGCCCAGACCTTCGTTATATTATAAAACCTGGAAATTCTTCTATATACTCGTATATCCCCTATACAGGTATAAGCAAACCCAGAATATACAACCTGGGTCGCGGTGGCTTTGGCAGGTAACAAGTAGTATATATGAGTAAAATTTTGTTTCAAATTTGTGATAGTATAAAACTTAGTTTTCATGTATTTTAACTTAAAATCATATTAGAAACCGCATCGTCTATTGGCGGACACTTTGGACGGTTCCAACCCCTAGCCAGACACCCTCACAGTCTAATTATTTATAAATCTACTTTCTTCATAGTATAAAATCTGACTTTTATATATGTTATTCAGAAAACTATACGAATAATGTTTCCACAATTCCCAGTCACTTTGGATGGTTCCCAGACACATTGAAGTCTACTCCAGGCGTGCGCGCGATGAATATACATGTACGTTGGTGCGAGTGAAATAGCATGATCGGTCCACGGCGATCTCTTTCTGCGCATCAGCTGTCTCGTACTCCGTAATATATAGGAATCATACAATAGGGATCATACAATAAACGTGTGTTTTTTTCGTAGTTAAATTTTTTGCTCGATAATAATAACGGTAGCAAGTAGACGCTTAAAATTTTAACAGAATTTTTAGGTCTTATGTTGTGTATCACCACAGACCAATCAACCTTCCTTCTATTACCTTCCATAATAAATAATTAAATAAAAATGAAGTAAATATTAAGCCCATACAACATACGTAATTTTTATGCAATTTTTTCTTCGTGCACAAGCAATGTTTCGCAGTCCTAGCAGCCTGTGTGCTTTTATCCCCGATGGCCATACGTGTAATATCGTGTACAGAGAAGCATTACTGAAAAGAAGATTTTTTAGGTACCCAAAATTTATATCCAAAATCGCTGCCCAAAGTCCCAAAGTCACGATTCCACGCGAACAAAGTCGCAGGCACAGCTAGTTTTAAATAAAACATTGAGGTATAAATAAAAGTATAAGTATAAGTAGTACAGTATTAGTTGATACGTGATTAAAAATACAAACTTTAAACACGTTTATAAAGTTTCAGTATTCAGTCAGTAGTCAAAATGTACATACGTTGATAACAACGTACATGTCCTTGTTTTGCCTCTGTGACAGACATTGCGGCGCCGTATATTACCATCTAACCGGAACACGATAGTGCTGAACACTTTGGATAAGGTGATGCGGTGCTACCTACGCACTCGAGATTCGATGCTGAAAATTCTACCACCAGTAAAAATGTCTATAAGATTAATTTTATTGGTGGTAGAGTTTCAGTGCAGGATGCACTATGCTGTAAGTACTAGGAGGTGTCTTCAAAATAAAAATCCTAAAGAATTAATCTGAGTTAAGAACCTACCAAAGCAAACATTACGCCCCGAGCCTATCGATATCAATAACATGGGCACATGTTAGGCAATTTGTACTTAGCAAGAAACACCCGCTGTGATGCGCTACTGAATAAATTATATCCGAGCAAATAATAACGCCCCCTCCCAAATCATTTCTGCAACAAAGGAGCTGATTATGTAAGTTATTGCAAGTATGACACCGTGCGATATTCTGTGATAATTGGACTCGACGATTTATTTTTGAAATTGGCTGTCAAGTGTTCCGAATTTAATGATACATAATACTGAGCCAACATAAAATATCTAATAATGGTGTAAAGTCCTTTATCTCTGGTTCTATTGGGATTTTTCCATTTTCTGGAAATTTCCCAGTACCTCGAAGTTTGGTAATGTGCCCGGAGATGGCGGCATCAGGCAACAGGCTCGCAACCTGTTACATGGGCTAAAACGTAACCGGCGAATCGTGGGTGTTTGCATGTATGATTGAATGCATGCATTTACTGCACTCTGCCTACCCCTTCGGGGATTACAGGCGTGAAGTTACGTTTTTTTATTATGTATATAAAAGAAAAAAAATACAATAAAAAGTCACTTTCGCTATTTTCAGGTGCAGGTTCCGCTTGTGCAGGCAGTCACCCAAACAATGGTGGTCAAACCATTCCAACAAGGCGGTAGCAAATACATTAACGCGAGATGGACAGCAGCATCCCGCGGTATAACTACCACTGTGATCGCTAATCCTCATGCCAAGCGTAGCTATGATGACATATTCTCACCAAATGATGCACAAAACTTTAGTAGGTATCTTTGGAGAAGGCTTTTGTCCAGCAGTGGACGCCTTTCGGCTCAAGTGATAATGGATGTTGATGATTAGTGCAGACTCAGATTATTTATTCATTAAATACGTACTCACGTCTAAGGATTTCGTACACGCGGACTTTTTGTGCAAACAGAGATTAAAAATGTTGCGATTGGGTTAGTGATGAGTGAAATACTTGGCTCCAATTAAATAATTTATTTCGGTCTTCCATTACAAGCGTGTATCGACTTAAGAAACATGAATCTATATAAAAAAAGAAAGATTGGAAAGCGACCGTTGAATGCGCGTTATATTAAAATTAGCCGTTGGTAAGTGCGGCAAAATCATTGGCTGTTGGTAGTGCGATGTTTTGACGTGACAACGTCTTAAATTAGGTTGCGGCTCGGAGTCACTCATGAAAAAGTGTAACGCCCGGTAACGTAACGATGAGTCACCGAACGAGAGAGAGGCCTGCCGGACCGGCGAATGCCTTTCTACCGAGAAAAAGACGTTGTCACGTAAAATCTTCGCCCGTAAAACCGACTTTACAGGCAACCAGTTTTTTTTGCTATTGGGTGGCGGTGAAGAGTTGATCGCTGCGCAACCTGGTGTCGAGTAGCAATAATTATAACAATGTTGCCAGTAGCATTAAATAAAAAATAAAATAAAATAAGCTTACACTCACAGCCCCACATTAGGTATAAACCTGTGTCGTGGGTGCCGTTGTAGTTACACGTACAACACATTCACAAACAGCCAAACCCGATACAAATATCTGTAAGCCATACAAATATTTGTCCCGGTGCGGGGATCGAACCCACGACCCTTCGACTAAAACGGTCATCTCACACCGCTGGACTAACCGGGTCGTCGAAGATTGAATTCCACAATTCCAAATCAACAGTCCACAACAATTCCATCGATACCTAACATTGATGTATTAGTTTACAGAATGAATTGCCGCAACAGCGTCGGCAATCAGTCCGGCGTGCCGGATAATGAATCCCGACGGAATGATCCCGGACGCTACAATCGTGACTTAACTCCCGATCAATTCCCAATACGTACTCAAACTGTACCACTGATATATTGCGGCTTTATTTGGAGGATTTTGAGGATTTTCACTGGTGGTAGAGCTCCAGTGACGGAGTTCGCGGGCGTAGGCACCACCGCATTACCTATAAACTTGCCGCTAAATGGTAGTGTTCAGCACTATCGTGTTTCGGTCAGCATTTGCATTTTGACCTTGGTCTTGTGGCTGCTTGGCTGCAGTCATCACTTAACATCAATGTGAACTGCAAGCTTGTTTGCCACTTCCATAACATAAAAAGGATGGTTTGCTATTATGTTTTTTTTTATGTACAGAAGGTGGCAAACAAGCATGCTCACATTGATGTTAAGTGATGACTGCAGCCTATAGACATCTACACGACAACCAGAGGTCAAAATGCAGATGCGGTGCCACCTCTGAGACCTAAGTTGTTACGTCTCTGTGATAGTTATTACGGGGCCTTACATTACTATCTAACCGGAACACGATAGTGTTGAACGTTTGGCGGCAGATAGGTTAGGTAATGGGGGTGATCTGTGTGCGGTGGTGCCTACGCGCTCGAGCTTAACCTTTTGAGCTTAACCTTTTGTTTAGTACGGATTAAACATACCTTGTTACATTTTTATCACAAACAAAACTAAAATTAATGCACTCGCTAAGTAGCTAATGTCAGAGTATAATGGAATTTATCAAAAATCGAAGGGGTGTGTCGTTGCATCATCTTCCCCTAATTTGGTTTTTATTTTATTTCAACCCCAACATGTAGGGGCAGTGGAATTAGTCTTACCATATGCGCTCCTACTTGTGTTACACTTTGGCCGCGACTGTTCATTTTTGGTGAGTGCGTCGTGATAGCGGGCTCGCAACTAAATTTTATATTTGATCATAAAAACACGGAGTTATTGTTTTACTATTCTTAAAATATGTATAAAAATACCGCATTACATATTTTATTTCATAAGCATGTTACTCCTGTAATGGTAAAATAAGTAATTTGAAAATATAGTAATGTGAAAAATACACACATTTCCCATTTCATACATTTATAAATTATGGTTAAAACGCGTATTTTTAAGGATAAAATCAATTCTTGGGTTTCGCTCCCTCGGGTCGAGTAGTTCGGAACGACCGTTTTATAAGAAAGGTCACGAGTTCGATCCCTGTACAGGTAGGTACAAATAATGTGTATAGCTGCACCCACGACACAGGTTATAAATAACCTACTGTGAGGTTGGGAGTATAACACGTTTTTTTAATCATCTAATAAAAACACATTTCCTCTTAAATTAGTTATTGGAATACTAAAATAGTTTCGTTAATTTACTTAGGACTGGATATACATATTTACTACATTTCTATATAATTTATACACATCATATTTATACATATCTTGAAACTAAAAAATATTATCTCTCGATATAAATACGCTATCATAACGTACATTTTGCTTGGGGGTACCACCATGACGTAATCCGAGCGCGGAGCATGTGCGGTTTTAAATTCTGATCTGATACCGATTACTGGCACGCACCGACTGATTCGGTAATACTCTGCGATGCCAATGGATTGGCTTGTTTAGTTATTGACTTGAATATCGGCCTAAGCACACTAACACTTTTTTTTTAAGATGCAAAGATAAACTGCTTCTTTTAAAAAAAATGTTACAAGTGTTACATACGGTTGCATGATGAAGATGTAATAAACTTCAAAAGGATTCAATTGTATGTTTTGAAGTTAATTTTAACATTTAGTTAAGTTTTGAGATAATTGTAGGAGAATAATCAATTTTATTAAATCCGAGGGTTTCAAAGGAAATATATAGAGATACATTAAATACAACCGAGAGCAGAGAAAAATAGGTAACCAAACACGCAGAATGCGAGTAAATTAGTAAATCAAGTAAACATTTCTTTTATGAAATGAAAGTGGCAAACAAGCATGCGGTTCACATTGCATTGATGTTAAGTGATGACTGCAACCTATAGACACCTACACAGACCAGAGGTCAAAATGCAGATGCGTTACCACTCCTGAGGCCTAAGGTGTTATGCCTCTGTGCAGGAAATTACAGGGCCGTACATTACCACCTGACCAGAACACGATAGTGCTGAACACTACCATTTAGCGGCAAGTATATTAGGTAATGCGGTGGTGCCTACGCCCGCGAGCTCCGTCACTGGAGCTCTACTACCAGCATAATAACTTTGTTTGTTTGATTTATATTTATAAAGAAAAAGAAAATATTCAGTAAACCAGTTAATTTATTATTACTAAAGAAAAAAGTAATATTAATTTTCAATTAAAAAATACTTGTTTACAATTTTGTTACAAGGTGTTCAAAATATCAGATACTTTGAAAAACGATTAAAAGTTAATAATTTTCTTTTTCGTTAAACTCTGTATATATATCTATACTTGAGGTCGTAATTTATTATCTGCCAAAAATCCTAACTAGCAGCTAATATTCAGCGCAATCGGTAAAGACGCTTAGGTCTCAGGAATCGAAATTAAAGCTAAGACTAAAGATGAAACAATAATTCTGAAGCGGCAAATATACCCATTGATGTCCAGAGGTTCAATCCAGGCGGAGAATACATTTGGATATTACCAAATTTCAATTGTCTGTATCTAAAATTTAAAATTGAATGTAACTTTATGATTTTTAAGCCATTGCTCTGTAAAACAATGAAGGATAATGGCTAATTGTAAAAAAAAATTGAGAAAAAGGCCAAGGAACAAAGAACCTGCTGGAAAATATATGATTTTCAATCACCGGTATAACAAAGATTAAATTTGAACTTTATTGGAAGCTATTACTGTTGGTAAATATTTAGAGATTTTTTTAGAGTACCGGGCAATGTTCTTCGGGTTCATAAGATTCCACAGTGTGCATCTTAAACTCTTTTTACAAATCTAAGAACGGAACTTACAGTGAGTATTTTTTATACTAAAGTAATGTGATGTGCACTTAGGGTGCACTTTCATGATGCAATCCCAGCATGTGGTATGTTGCCTTTCAATTTTAATCTAATATCAATTAGTGGCACGCACAGACTGATGCCAGGTTACTATTTCATGATACTCGTAATGGTAAGTAATTATAAGTAGAAGCTTGTTTATTACTACTATTTGCGGCATTGCAATACATTGTTCAGTATTTTTATTTTGTGCGAAATATTTGGTGTGTGACTTTGACGATTACTTTTTATGTACAGTACATTTGTAAATAACTAGCTGAGCCCGCGACTTCGTCCGCATGAGAATTTATGATTGTTCAGTATCTACCCAGACAAAGTCGTGGGCGCTGCTAGTATAAAAGTAGCCTAAGTTACTCCTTATTACATAAGCTATGTGACTATCAGTGAAAGGCCTGTCAAAATCGGTCCAGCCGTTCTCGAGATTAGTGGGAACAAACAGACAGACAGACAGACAGACTGACAGACTGACAGACAGACAGACAGACAGACAGACAGACAGACAGACAAACAGACAAACAGACAGACAGACAGACGGACAGACAGACAAAATTGTAAAAAATGTTGTTTTGGTATTTTACCGTGTACACATACCTACATAAATGCATTTAGTAAAAAGCGGTTATTTTTATATTACGTACAAACAGAAACTCCAATTTTATTTATTTGTATGTATATGTATATAGATGTATAGATAATTAAATGGTGCATGATGTTATCACCGTTGACAAGCTGAATACCGATGACTATGATGATGTTACATACTCAGTCATAACTACCAATAAAAAAGATGTTGTGTTTATTGCTACGTGTACAATTCAAATTTCATGCCCCTTTTTAGAACTCTTAGGAACAATGATTAATTTGAGCTTTTTTTGAGATCTCAGCGGACATTTCATTGATTAACTCAATAAAAAAACTTCATATTTTAACAGCAGCTTTCATTAAAACTCTCCAATTATACCTACAATATTTAAAAATATAAAACAAGATTGCATTATATGAATAAACGCAACATTTTTTTCCTCGATTTACAAATCCAACTTAAACAACCAACTTGAATCCCGCCTCATTGTTGCAAACGAAATGCAAATCCAGACTTTTCACCCTTTGCCCGTTTCGTATATTTAATTCAGCAATGGAATGCAGGTAACAATCGGGTAACACCGGTAACTGGTGTAAGTGTAAACGAAGAGGAAAGTACGAAAAATTTTTCCCCGGGCTGGAAAAAAAAACAACAAAGTGAAACTCAGCCTTCCTTATTTCCCCTGGCGCTGTCCCGCCGACGTACCCTGTTCTGCTACGGAAATGGAAAATATTACGATAAGGCGCATTATAGATTAAACACGTCCCGTGACTTTAATGCCTTGTGCGGTGATCAAGTGTCTCGATACACGCCTTTTAAAAAGTTGTAATGATGTTACGTGTAAATAATGTAGCAGATAAACGTTTTCGCATGTAAATACGATCGATAACAATGTCTTGGCGAATGTTTGGGCTTTTATGTGTTTTCAAGTTGTTCATGAACGTAAATCTGTTCGGAGACAAAAAAAGATATTTAGATTTTATCGAAATCGAATCGCATACAGATATTGATACCTATCAATATCGTTAAAATTGTGCATGAATAAACTTGGATCGGCTCTCATTAAGACGATCGGAAGTTAAGACTGACTCACATCGACTAGCAAATTATGGTGGTACATACCCAATATGACTAACAGCCAAATACTCAAACGTCATTCAAATCTAAGTGGGACTTAAAAGTCTTCTGTCTTTATAAAACACGTTCAAATGATAGAGATAGCGCACATTTGAGGGTTGCTTAACGTTTGAGTATTCGGCCACTAGTGTAGTAAAACGACATAGTTATGATGACCTGGCTTAATTTGAATAGAAGGAGGAAAAGAATTTAATTGGCTCTCTTACATATATTTTTTATGTAATGGAAGAGGTAAACAAGCATGCAGTTCACATTGATGCTAAGTGATGACTGCAGCCTATAGACACATACACAAAAACCAAGGTCAAAATGCAGATGCGTTACCACTCTGAGGCCTAAGGTGTAATTACAGGGCCGTACATTACCACCTGACTGGAACACGATAGTGCTGAACACTACCATTTAGCGGCAAGTATTAGGTAATGCGGTGGTGCGTACGCCCGCGAGCTCCGTCACCAGTAAATAATAAAAAAATAGTGACACATTTTTACAAAAGTCGGTTTTACTTTTTATTAAATGTCACTATGTATTTAGTTCCTGTCTATTTCTTTGAGCAAGGAGATGAACTTTATTCATATTGGTGACCTTCTCGTATGGGTATGTTTTTTTATGTTATGAAAGTGGCAAACAAACATGCAGTTCACATTGATGTTAAGTGATGACTGCAGCCTATAGACACCCACACAAAGACCAGAGGTCAAAATGCAAATGCGTTACCACTCCTGAGGCCTAAGGTGTTATGTCTCTGTGCCGGAAATTACAGGGCCGTACATTACCACCTGACCGGAACACGATAGTGTTGAACACTACCATTTAGCGGCAAGTATATTAGGTAATGCGGTGGTGCCTACGCCCGCGAGCTCCGTCACTGGAGCTCTACCACCAGTAAAAATTGTAAATGTAATTCTTCCTTTTTCATTCGTATTGTTTTTTTATATCTCTATTTCGAAATAATTGTATTTGATCATAAAATGTTACGTTTGGTCCTATCGGAAGACAAGCGCTGGTTTTACGTTAACCAGCACTGTTGAGTTAGGGCCAATTTGTAACATGTTTTTTTTTATTGTTCAATAAAAAAATATATATGTACTATGTTAAGATGTACAGTAATACTTAGACAGTTATGATTTTATTAGCAGATATTTTCGTATATCTATATATAGTGACTTTGAAGGAAGAACAGGACCTCCTAACACAGGTATTGTATACTTAAAACGTCGATTTAATGTAAAACTTATGATCTATCAAATAAAGATTTTTTTTAAAATTTTAATTAATTTTTACCTGATGTCATAATGTTTTTAGGAGTGTATTCTTGAAGGCGGTATTTTATACGTTTGTTTTCGGGATTTCCAAACAATCTTACAGTTTTCTGCCCACATATAAAATTGATGAAATAACACACCATAGGTACCTGCCATCTTTATCAAATAATAATTTTCAATAAAATATTCATAACAATATTGGCCAGGTATCGATGTCGGTAATTAGTTAATGTTCTCGCTCATCTTCGATAATTTATTGAGACGGAGTACCTTCCCACCCTGTTTCTCCCCTCCAAGTATCAACTCCCGGGAATTGTTGGCGGTGAAAAACTCAACCAAAATATTAATGCAGCTCTATGGTAAGTATTGACGCGCATGTAGACATAGTGCGAATGGGTTTGATCTTTGTATTAAAAATATCGATGTTGAACTTAAATCGTCCTAAAAACTAAAGTTGTCGTAAATGTATGCATGTAATTTACTATTTAACTATTGTTGGCGGGCACCTTTTAACACTTTGGAAGTGTTATCTTTCAAACCATTTACTTTGAGAAAAATGGTTAAAGAAACCACAATGTAATTTTGTAATTTTCAAAAACCTGTCTATAGACATCCCACACGTGGTAGAAGCTGGGAAAGGTTTTTGTTGATTTTCACGATTTTTTTTTTGAAGTTTCAGTTTGATGTATAGAGAACCTTCTTAATATGTTATTTTAGTTGAGTGAATAGTGAATAATTTAGTGATTTTTGCAAAAAAGTTTTGTGAAAGTTGTCGTTTTGTAAATATTCTGTGTTATTTAATATCTACACTAAAAAATTGACGCATCTCTATATGTATTCATCGACATAAACTCTAGATGACTCAATGGGTTTCCTCTGCTATTCCTAAAGCCAAGTTTCTGTATCCCTCCCAAATATCTATACTGGAATTTTATATGGCTAAACACCTTAGCTACAGATTAAATAGATAATGCGGCGGTGCCCAGGCTTTTGAGGCCCACTACTGCACTACTATCAATCAATAAACATACTAAATAAAATGATAAAAAAAATTAACGAAGAAATATCGTCATGTCATTCATAAAATTTAACCAGTTTTACAGTTTCATCTATATCCCAGTAATTGTGGAGTATTTCCTCTACCAAAAAAATTTGCTAAACTGTTTGTGGAACTTGAAGGTGCATCCACTCCGGATGCACCTTCAAGTTCCACTACAAAAGTTGTCAAATTAGGAACTAAAAAATCAAGTATCAAGAATATTTTCAACTCAGAATTATTATCGGCGATAGTCCACAGCGGCGGATTAATCAGGGATTGTTGAATCTCACTTCGCAGTGAGAAATCGTCACCATCAGCAACGCTAGCTGTTGCCTTCGTAATATCTGGATGATGCATAGTCGCCTCATTATCAAGTTTTGCCTTATACCAACTTCGAATGGCTGTGGAATTGTATATTTTCTCTTGTTTTCAATAAAGATGATAGGATATTTTATATTGATGTCATTTATTTATGATAATAAATCTTTGGTCAGTAGAGAATGAACTAATTAACTACACATGTATAAAGTGTACCGCCTATCTATTAAAAGTCTATCTACATGCATTAATTTACAAAACTAAAATTTTCCTAATTAGAATAAAAATAACACATACTCTTACTCGGTGATCGATTTCGGGACTTGTTTAGCCCTCCAGACTTGGCCAGCCAGCCCAGAGTCGTATTTGAATTTAATAAACTGCACAGTGTATTGTCATCTCTTCTTGCATAAAACCATACATTATCTTCTTGGGTTAAGAGAAACCTCCACCGTATTCTCCTAATAGCATTAATAAATATCCAACATTTGCAACCACTACCGTTCAATTAATTTATATTAGAGACTAGCTATGCTCGCAACTTCGTTCACGTGGAATAGTGGCTTTGGGCATCATTTTTGGATATAACTTTTGGTTAATTTTGGATCATACAAAAACAACACGCTGGGCGTCGATTCGCTCGACGTCGTTACGTTGAGCGTCGGGACGCTCGACGTCGGGACGTTGGGCGTCGAGACGCTCGACGTCGGGACGCTGGGCGTCGAGACTCTCGACTTCGGGACGCTGAACGTCGAGACGCTCGACGTCGGAACGCTGGGCGTCGAGACGCTCGACGTCGGGACGCTGGGCGTCGAGACGCTCGACGTCGGGACGCTGGGCGTCGGGACGCTGGGCGTCGGGACGATGGGCGTCGGGACGCTGGGCGTCGGGACGATGGGCGTCGGGACGCTGGGCGTCGGGACGCTGGGCGTCGGGACGCTCGGCGTCGGGACACTCGGCGTCGGGACGCTGGGCATCGGTAAGCTTTTGTGTGTTACCTGAAACTTAGGTACCTACTCTAAGAAATTAAAGAGTAAGTACCTTTGACAATTTTAGATTCTTCCTCGGTAATAGGTATAAGAACATTAAGGTCATGGTTACGGAATAGGAAATTACAGTTAGATGCTATTCCCTGAAGCAGCAGATGGACCCTAAATGGTCCAGGAACAATAAGAACTCAATAGCCATATTTTTCTGGCGGCCTGAGGAAAACGCCGAATTATAACAATAATTTAATCATAGTGTTATTTCTAAATTTTATTATGACCATAAAATCTTGTACATTTTACCCAGTCTAGCAAGGCACCATGGGTAGGCTCGTACTTTTTCCATAATAAGTTCACATCTCGCCCGCACCGCCGTGATTGGCTCAAGTCCCAAGGGGACCGAACTTCGTCAGCAAATGAGCAGTGAGCTAACACGATAATAATTTATAAGACAACCAGTATTATTTATTACCAGCGCTATAATATTGGATGTCAGATTTTTGCACGTGTAAATGAAACCTGGAAGTGTACGTAATTTAGCGTGAAGGTAGAGTCATGAGTAACGACGCGCAGTGATGATTTTTAAAAGTAATTGTTGTTGTGTTTGTTTAAGATTCTGTACCCAAAGGATTAACTAAGACGTCGATGTCCGTCTGCCTACCTGTTACCAAACTGTTACTCATACCACCCTACCAAAAACGTGTTTTTAGCCGTGTTTTTGTAGATTTCCGTTTGTGCCTAACATATATTTACTAATTATTTGAGAATGTATCACACAACTTTCGGTAATTTGCGCTTCCTTTACCACTTATTTTGCCACTTTTTATAGTTTCTATTCCCGGATATCCCTGAGCTTAACAAAGGATTGGGAGAGAATGCGCGTCTTAATTTATATCGGTTGCATTTGATAAACGTTTGCTTAGTCTTGTAAAATGCAGAAGGTTACCCTCAATACATTGTAGTGAATGCCAATGTATTTTTTCATAGAAGTAATCATATTACGATCATTTTCGTCGGCAGACTCGCCATAACTAGAACTTTCACTCCATTTCCAACAAAACGTATCATTCCCCCGACTAGTACGTTCCAGAAATAAATAAGTACAGTGCGCGTGAGGAAGATATATGGTGTGGCGAGGGAATACAATCCCGTATAGCAAAGGTCGTTCCCGTTAGTATAAATGTAAGTAAATTTGAATAAAACATCGCACTCGGACGGGGTAGCGTTTTTGTTTAATAATATCTTGTTTACACGCTGTTTTTGCTGTGCGCAAAAATGTTGGTTATGTTCTCGAATCTGTATTCATTCTCTGGCTTAGTCGAAAATATTGATAACCAGAAAGAAGCCTTACAAAAAAATTAACGGTCATTGACTTTATGATTGACTAAGTTTGCTCACATTGCGACTATGTATTATACTAATAGAATTATGACGGATTTGTCTCGCATATTATAAACGGATATGATTTGAAAAACGAGCCTGGCGTTTCGGTCGTCGGACAGCTTCCGTAGTCCTAGGTAGACTAAGCTAACATTCTGTCTAACAGTAGGTTGAAAATTATTTGCAGTTACCATCACCGATTTCGTAAACGCCTTGTGTAGGATAGGATTGTTCAGGATTAACGCAAAATTGACTTATAGTATTTTCAATTTACACAAATCATCATAATCAAACTGTTGCATAATTCAATAACGCGAGATTTATTCTTAAAAAATATTTTAAATTCATCAATATTATTTAATAATATCTTGTTCAAACGGTTTTCAGTTGTGCACAGTAAAATTGTTGGTCAAATTATGATTCTGTGCTCTCTAGTTTATTCGGTACGACTTGTCTTATTAATTGGGTATAATAAACCTAATAGCATATGTATAGTTGTGCTTCATCTATATATCGGCAGGAGGGCCTCCAGTCCGGACATGTGGGTAGTATTGTGGGCGTGTCTTTCCATAAGCCGACATGTTACTCGTGTTTGTGGGCATCTGTAGGTGGGTACTCGAGCGGATGATGAAATAAAGCACAGGTTGGCAGAATAAAGTCGTATATTGCCAAAGATCCGCCCATTCGATTACTTCCGGCAGGGAAGAACGGGCAAGAAACCCTTCGGACCGGGCAACCATATTTATCAGGATACGATACTACGAGTACTACTATCACAAGTTCAGGACTACCCGCTTTATATCACTTTAATATCACTGACGTTCACTGTTCTAACTGGCAGCATAACTGCGCTATAATAATTTGATTCAACTGTGTGACTGTGACTGACTGACTGTTACTCTATGACTGACCGTCATGAACTATTTTCTAGCCTTTATAAACCCGATATCGGCTAGTAACTATCCCCTCTAAGATAACAATTTCAAGAACCTACGCCGACCGTGGCGCCACCTAGAATTCTCTATTGAACAATCTACCCTAGTCATAATTAGGTTACGTCTCCGACAAACCAGATGGCGCCAGCAGTCACATTCAGGTTCCACTCCGACACGGCCATACTGACAATTCGCACGTCCTCGTGCGATGCGATTACCTGTAACAAGGAAACATCTCTGAGAGTATGATAGTTCACTAGGCCTTTATTGGCCCAACTATGACGTAATTAATTCGCCGTTGTATCTACTCGTCATTATCAACCACTAAAGTAAGGTATTGCTTTTAAGCCCAAAAGACAGGCAGTAACCGTATTTAGCTCGGCCTACCTGACATTACTAGAATCGATCTCAAGTTATCACTACCACAAATCATCTTGTGCTTTTCTCGGCATCTCAGATAACTAGTAACGCTTTAAACAAATTATTCACTCCCTCACAAAGAGACAAAACATTTTGTACGACATAGCTCGGCTACTCCTGACAAAGTAAATTCTCCTCTTCCGTTGTTACTTTAAACATGTTTTGTGTAACTCCTTTTGTTACATCCTAAGTCAAACAGGAAGTACAGTCATTCAACATCATCCATAATAATCTTAACTGCCAACTCATATTAACTAGACATCCACCTCACCATCTATCAACCTATATGAAACTTGTCTGAAAGGCCAACTCGCCACAAAGCAATCAACATCACCACTGTCTGTACGGCCACCTCGCCGTTTAGCAATGCTGTCAGATTGGCCACCTCGCCATTTAGTAATGCTGTCACATTGGCCACCTCGCCATTTAGCAATGCTGTCTGATTGGCCACCTCGCCACTTAGTAATGCTGTCCCAGAGGCCAACTCGCCCTTCAGACCATCTTAAAGCGGACACCTCGCCTTTGATATCTTACACACAATTGTTCTACTCAACAACACAATACGCTAAAGTACCTACAAAATTCGTATATAGCCACCACGCTAGGACTATTTTGAATGTCTTACCATCATTATCGTCAGATGGACATGGATCCGGCTCAGTACCTAGGTATATTAGACTGAGGGAGTGAACATCAACCATCGAGTTTAAGATGATAGGTACCTATCTAGCCAATGTTTCAATGACCTCATAAGGACCTTTATACTTAAGTGCCAATTTGGTTTAATTCCGATCATGATTTGCTAATAAAAAATAATCTCCTAAGAATAAATGAAGTCACCTTAGCCTTGTTTTTCGTTTTCAACATTTACTTCAACTTCGTGATCGTCTACAGTTAATAAATTTAAACGTCTAGCTACTCTACCTATTAAAAAACTCCATAGGACTCGCTTGGAATTTTAAATTTAAATACTTTAAATCCGCTTACACTTCTACCCAAGTGTCACACCCAAACCCGGAATCAGCACCCGTAGGCCACACAAATATTTGCAGCGGTACGGGGATCGAACCCCTGAGCCTCGATTGAAACTGTCAACACACACCGCTGAACCAACTGGCTGGTCATGTGGTTGTCTTGAGAGCGTTAATTGCTCTCCCAGTATTAATTCTTAAGGAGTGCCTGAGTATCACATATTTAGAGAACTCATCTATAAAAACGAAAACATTCTTTAAGATCACTACTGCCATTGAGCTTTCCTGTAACATCTATGTGAATTGTTACAAAAGTCGGTATATCAATTAAAATCGCGGAGTAGAAAAAACTTATACATGTCCCATAAACTTCTCACAAGTCCCGTCTCACGGACTTTACGGTCTCTTGAAGAATCTAACTTCAACCGGCGCCTACCATATGTAGCGTCACATTATTAAGCATTATAATATAACCATCCGGACGGCGCCGCAAGCTTAGCGTAGCGTTGCGTCGTCAGTTGTCCCTACACCTACACCTTAGTGCCGCGCACACGCAACTCAACCCACCTAAAGTAACCGCAAATATGTAACAGTGTAAATTCCGCATTATATGGTGATCACCAACTTGGACTTCTCATTATCCATCCCCTACAACCTGAACACGCAATAACCTTCTATATTGGCACGCATACAATACACCGCCATACATATTACCGCGCGTCCATGGATTTCCTAAAGCAGACACCAAATTGTTGAGCCAAACTCCCAATGTACTACGGCTCGTACCTACATGGCATCCCCGTGCCATCTGCGCACCGTTCACTAATGGCTACTGTTTCGGTTCTGACCAGCTAAACGAAAATTCACCACCCTCATCATCATTACCTGATTGAAACTGTCTTATCTCAAGAAGTATTTAGGTTCTCGGACAACCACCTATAATGTCACCTCAGCCGCACCATTTTCAAGTTCACTAAATTATTTCATCAGTTTTATCAAATTATTTAATATCTCGGTAAATAACACAACACTTTCTAATATCAAGTATCATTGGCAGACTTCATGTTAATAAAATCTCATCACAACGAAATTTACATTATCGAACAAATTAACACAGGTGTCTCGTTCATGGCCAACAACTCAACAACCAGCACTTCCCTCCAGGAATGCCAAATCATCTCATATTCCACCCAGAGTCAACACACTGATACTCTGGCATGGTCACGAAACCCGTGAACCAAGAACCTGTACACACATACTCACACATAACGTTTTCAATATTCGTCACATCATATCAATTGGTACTTGAGTCTCAGTGTCCGCTACCTAATCATAAGAATCTGTTTAGCCCACAATAGCAGGTAAGATTCCTACAGCATTAAGATTGATTGTTACCCACAAAAGCAGGAAAGACCACATACACATTAAATGAACAGTGATGATCGTTACCCACAAAAGCAGGAAAGACCACATAACAGTGATAGTCGTCACCCACTAAAGCAGGAGAGACCACACTTATTAAATCACAAGGATACTATAATTTCTTCCCGTAATTACCCACATGTGAAACCATTATCAACTTTACCGTTTGACTAACTTTTTCAAACTATCTACCCCGATAGAGGGAATGAAATTAGCCATTTTCTAAACTTATCCAAGTGTTAGGTTAAATTTCAACTCTAGGCATAGGATTACATTGAAAACATTTTCAACGGGAAATGCCACAAATTGGTGATTTGTACCGATTCACCATGACCTGGGAATTGAACCCATTCATCAGCTGTTGCGAGGTCATAACAAAATGAAAACGACTCACCAAATGTAGAATGCATGTCCGATTGAAGTGTTGAAATCTGCTCATCGCTCTCCAGCATAGATTTCCATGATCCAATCTGCAGTGGTATGCGCACCACAACCTCTGCTGCATACTTCAACTTCCAGCCAGGTATATTGGCAAAGTAGTGTACCATGCAATCACAGCACTACGGTGTTCAGTCTCTTTCAAATCCCAGTACTTTGGTTTGGTTTTCTAGGTTAACCACTTTTGGTTGGCACTGGACTACCTCATTCTTTCTGTGGCCAGTGCGGTCCACCCAGCCAGGTGAGACCCATAAGGGAGGCCCAGCTGAGGCGACCAGCGAACTCGGCAGCAATTGTTTGAACGATTTGATGCTCTTTGAAATTTGACACTTTTTTTTTTTTCAGTTGAGGGTAGGTCGTCAACTTGTTGATCTAAAAAAAAATAATCCACTCTGCGTATTTTCATCATATTTTCGCTCGAGTGAATCCCACTTCTGATATCGGCAGGAGGGCCTCCAGTCCGGACATGTGGGTAGTATTGTGGGCGTGTCTTTCCATAAGCCGACATGTTACTCGTGTTTGTGGGCATCTGTAGGTGGGTACTCGAGCGGATGATGAAATAAAGCACAGGTTGGCAGAATAAAGTCGTATATTGCCAAAGATCCGCCCATTCGATTACTTCCGGCAGGGAAGAACGGGCAAGAAACCCTTCGGACCGGGCAACCATATTTATCAGGATACGATACTACGAGTACTACTATCACAAGTTCAGGACTACCCGCTTTATATCACTTTAATATCACTGACGTTCACTGTTCTAACTGGCAGCATAACTGCGCTATAATAATTTGATTCAACTGTGTGACTGTGACTGACTGACTGTTACTCTATGACTGACCGTCATGAACTATTTTCTAGCCTTTATAAACCCGATATCGGCTAGTAACTATCCCCTCTAAGATAACAATTTCAAGAACCTACGCCGACCGTGGCGCCACCTAGAATTCTCTATTGAACAATCTACCCTAGTCATAATTAGGTTACGTCTCCGACAAACCAGATGGCGCCAGCAGTCACATTCAGGTTCCACTCCGACATATATATATAAAAATGCAACCCGTTTTCCTTGGTCACGGCATCACGCGTGAATGGCTGGACCAATTTGGCTAATATTGATTTTGAATGATTTTTGGAAGTCCAGAGAATGTTTAAAAGGTAAGAAAATATGAAGAAATTGAAGGGAAATAGTAAAAACCACCGTTTCATTTTACCATACAAATAGTCCGTATCTATCAAACCTTTGACACACGTCATATTTTCATTCTGAGACAATACGAAGTTTGCCGGGTCAACTAGTATAAGATAGATTTATTTAAACTGACTGAACACTGACTGAAAAAAAAAACAAATATATTTCTTAAATGCAAAAAAGGTCTTCCCCAAAAAGGGGAGAGACTCGTGCCCAGAAGAGGGAAGTTTCAAGGGTTGCCATTATTATCATTAGTAGATTAAAATTAAAAAAAAAAGTTATTTATCAACAAGCATACAAATACATGTGCTATATACTCGTATAATTCTTAAATCGAACTACGCCCTACGTACCGTAGGCTTCGTAAACCATCGTAAGCCATAATGCTCATGAAGTCATTATATTTTTTAATATCATCACAGCCCAAATTCAAACGATTGCTGTCAATTGTTAATAATATTTATGGAGTTACAGTTTGTGGTATTATCTGAATCACTTTAAGTAAAACTGTACAAGTAAAAATCAATACATAAAAACAAAAATCTGTCTTTACTCTTTAGTAAACTTCCATAGTTAGAAGGTAAGAAACACAAAAAAAAAAATCGCTTAGTGTTAGGTATATAGTACTTGCCTTATTTAACATGGTTGTCCATATTTACTCAGTAATAATTAGGAAAATAGTATAAAACCTGAAAATATGACCACGAAAAGTCTATATAAATCAAGATTGATAATGTGCATTTCTACAATTTTTTGTGAACTTCTCGTATACATAAACAAACCATCCTTTTTCAACACGTCTTTATCAGTTGCATTGTCAAATGTGCTGGAAAAAAGCAACACTTTAGCTAAAATACGTTTATGAATTAGGGGGTAAGAATTTCCTAAAAATGTAAACTTATACTGTCCATTAGACCCCTCATTATATATACTATACCAATTTATATCCAAGGGGGAGTTTGACAATCCGCTGTCGACCCAAAAGGGTGTTAAAACAAATGTCATATGTTTATGGGATTTTCGTGTTATGTTAATGCGAGTGAGTTCAGTTAGTGGACAAATGTTTGCTTGAGGTGTACTGATATTAGATGATTTACGACCAAATACTCAAACGTCACTTAAATCTAAGTGGGACTTAAAAGTCTTCTGTCTTTATAAAACACGTTCAAATGATAGAGATAGAGCACATTTGAGGGTTGCTTAAAATTGAGTAACGTTTGAGTAGTCGGCCATTAGATGTGATGGATGAAAAAGAATATGTGCAGTGTTGGATTATGCCATCGCTAACTCGTCGTGAAAGTTAGTTTAAAACACAACTCATAGGTTAGGATCCCACCGCGGTATCATTTTGTTCATCCAGATATGCTGCAAACCTTACTTTTACGCTTATTTATAATATTTATAATAACCGTTAGGTTGCCAATCAAAATTTGGCCGCAAGTATTTTTTATTGTTATTTTTTTCTTTAACAGCCAGCAACTCTTATTTACGGCCGATTTAATTTGGCTGTAGTATATCATAACAATGAGAAAAAAAAATAGCTTTAATTTGATATATAAATAATACATGTTCGTTATGGACGTAAAAAGCGATAACTTTTTACGTCCATAACGAACATGTACGGAACGAAAATAGGTAGGCGGCCAAGAGTACAAGGCAGCCGTGTGTCTTTATACATATTGCCGTGAAGTAGCCGATATTTCATTGAAAAAACAGAAAAAAAAATCTTTCATAAAAAAAAAACATGCGGCCAAATTTTGATTGGCGACGTAGTGGTTATATATTCTCTAGATTATAAATAAGCGTAAAAATAAGTTTTGCAGAATATTTGGATGAACAAAATGATTCCGAATGGGATCCTCACCAATCATGGGCAATGATGGCAACAGCAAATCCTGCACTGGAACTTTATTGGCGGTAGATTTACCACCACCAGAGTAGAGAGTGACCATCGCATTACCTAATCTATCTACTGGTAAAATATTTACTGGTGGTAGAGCTTCAGTGACGGGGCTCGCGGGCGTAGGCACCACCGCATTACCTAATATACTTGCCGCTAAATGGTAGTGTTCCCGCCGTCGGGATGTGACGACCCCATCGCCCACGATCGGAGGAACTCCCTTCTGGTGGAGAGGAATTCTTCCGCTAGTGCAGTCAGTCCACCGAACAATGGCGGTCAAACCATGGCGGTATAAGTACGTGGGATGGGCAGCAGCGTCCCACGTAAAATTGCTGCCACTGCGATCGCCAACCCGCATGCCAAGCGTGGCGATTATGGCATTACCCCCCCTTATGATGATTCATAACCCGAAACAACGGCCCCTAGTCCCCGGCGGCTCCGCTATTCCTGACCATAGTGGTACCGGTCATGGTAACGGCGGGGCAGGGGGTGCGAAGAATCACCGGCAGATGCCAGGGTACCACAAACGACGACAATTGGCCCTGGCAACATACAACATTCGAACACTGCGGACCGACGAGAGGGTGGCGGAACTAGAGGAAGAATTGAGCGGGTTACGATGGCACATTATAGGGTTATCTGAGGTCCGAAGACAGGGGGAGGACTCGATAACCCTCAAGTCTGGTAACCTGCTCTATTTCCGGGAGGGCGACCAACTGTCTCAGGGTGGTGTCGGGTTCATCGTCCACAAATCCCTCGTGAACAACGTTGTCAAGATCGAGAGTGTGTCGTCGAGTAGTGGCGTACCTTATACTTAGAATAACCAAACGGTATTCGTTGAAGATCATACAGGTCTACGCCCCGACCTCCGCACACTCCGATGATGCGGTAGAAACTATGTATGAGGATATTTTCCGAGCCATACATAGTTCTAAAACCCACTACAACGTTGTCATGGGGGATTTCAACGCGAAATTGGGCGTTCGAGGCGACCATGAGATGAAAGTGGGGCAATTTGGATATGGGCGACGAAACACCAGGGGCCAGACACTGGCTGACTTCTTGGAGAAAGAGAGCCTCTTCATGATGAACTCTTTCTTCAAGAAGCGGGCTTGCCGGAAGTGGACCTGGATCAGTCCTGACGGTGCGACAAAAAATGAGATAGACTTCATTATGTCCACAAGGCGGCATATATTCAGTGATGTCTCTGTGATCAATTCGGTAAAAACCGGCGATCACCGAATGGTAAGAGGCACACTGAATATAAATGTCAAGATCGAAAGATCCCGACTAATGAAGTCTACGCTCCGCCCAGCACCTGCCCAAATCCATAACTCCGAGAGCTTTCAACTCGAGCTACAAAATCGCTTTGAATGCCTGAGGAGTGCGCAGACGTGGACGATTATAATAACAGGTTCGTGGAAACTGTCCGCACGGCGGGGTCTAACTTTTTCAAGACCCGCTCTACAAATAAGACCAAAAAGATCTCCAGCCCAACTCTCAAGCTCATGGAGGAGAGGCGCGGTATGGTTCTGTAGTCCTCTGAAGATGCTTTAGTGTACAGGTGGCTCAACAGACAGATCTCGAAGTCGTTGACTCGCGACCTTCGGCACTTTAATAGTGATAGTATTAAAGCAGCCATAGCACGGAACCAGGGCTCTAAAGTGTTCGCCAAAGATTTGTCCTTAGGGCAAAGCCGTCTCACTAAGCTGAAGACAGAGGACGACAGAATCGTATCGTCGAAACCTGAGCTTGCAGAAGAGATCGAACGGTTTATGGACAGTTGTACACGTCAGTACGACCACCTGTTAACAGTCCGGCAGCAGATCCTAGAGCTGGACTGACCCGACACTACGCCGAAGATATCCCGGACGTCAGTCTAGACGAGATTAGTACGGCTCTCATACAGCTCAAAAACAACAGGGCGCCGGGTGATGACGGAATCACTGCTGAACTCCTGAAAGCAGGTGGAAGGCCGGTATTAGAAACTCTTCAGTCGATGTTCAATTCCGTCATATCCGAGGGGAAAACGCCACAGGCGTGGCACAGTAGTGTGGTGGTACTGTTCTTTAAGAAAGGCGATAATACCCTTCTAAAAAACTATAGGCCCATCGCACTTCTAAGTCACGTCTATAAGCTGTTTTCGAGAGTGATCACGAATCGTCTATCTCGCAGACTTGACGACTTCCAGCCTCCCGAACAAGCCGGTTTCCGTAAAGGCTTTAGCACCATATACCACATTCACATGCTGCGGCAGGTTACAGAAGACTGAAGAGTATGACCAGCCCCTATGTCTAGCGTTTGTGGACTATGAGAAAGCCTTCGATTCGGTTGAGATTTGGACTGTGCTACAGTCACTCCAGAGGTGCCAAGTTGACTACCGATACATCGAGGTGCTCAGGAGTTTGTATGAAAACGCCACCATGTCGGTCCGGCTTCAGGATCAGAACTCGAAACCTATCCAACTGCAGCGAGGTGTGAGACAGGGAGATGTTATATTTCCGAAACTGTTCACCGCTGCATTGGAAGACGTCTTCAAGCTTCTGAACTGGAAAGGACTCGGCATCAATGTTAACGGCGAGTACATCTCCCACCTCCGATTTGCAGATGATATCGTAGTCATGGCTGAGACCCTGGAAGACCTTAGCACAATGCTCAATGACCTCAGTAGGGCCTCCCAACGAGTGGGCCTTAAAATGAACATGGACAAGACGAAGATCATGTCAAATGTCCATGTTACACCCACCTGTTATGGTCGAGGGTACTACACTCGAAGTTGTTGACGATTATGTATACCTGGGACAAACGGTCCAGTTAGGTCGGTCCAACTTCGAGAAAGAGGTCAATCGCCGAATCCAACTCGGTTGGGCAGCGTTCGGGAAGCTACGATACATCTTCTCGTCCGACTTACCGCAGTGTCTCAAGAAAAAGGTCTTTGATCAGTGTGTGTTGCCAGTGATGACTTATGGGACAGAAACGTGGTCGCTCACTATGGGCCTCATAAGAAGGATCAAGGTCACTCAGAGAGCAATGGAGAGAGCTATGCTCGGAGTCTCTCTGCGAGATCGAATCAGAAATGAGGAGATCCGCATGAAAACTAAAGTTACCGACATAGCTCACCGAATAGCGAGACTCAAGTGGCAGTGGGCAGGGCACATAGCTCGAAGAACTGACGGCCGTTGGGGCAGAGCAGTTCTCGAGTGGCGACCGCGTACCGGAAAGCGAAGCGTAGGCAGGCCCCCCACAAGATGGACCGACGATCTGGTGAAGGTCGCGGGCAATCGCTGGTTGAGGCCGGCCCAGGACCGTTCGTTGTGGCACTCTTTGGGGGAGGCCTTTGTTCAGCAGTTGACGTCTATTGGCTGAAATGATGATGATGATGAAATGGTAGTGTTCAGCACTATTGTGTTCCGGTCAGGTGGTTATGTACGGCCCTGTAATTTCCGGCACAGAGGCATAACTCCTTAGGCCTTAGGAGTGGCAACGCATCTGCATTTTGGTCATTGTGTGGGTCATCACTTAACATCAATGTGAACTACTTGCTTGTTTGCTAATTTCATTGCATAAAAAAAAATCGCCATGCCTGACAGGAATGGTGATGGCAGTGGCGGTAATTTTATCGCGGGATGTTGCTGCTCATCCCGGGTGGTCTTATTTACTACCGCCCTGTTGGAATGGGTTTTCCGCCTTTGTTCGGTTCATTGACTAGTGGAAGAATTCTCCTCCACGGGCAGTGGCATCGTCACTTCCATCAAAACTAATTTTGTTGCAATAATAATATTAATAATTCAACATCGATCAAATTATACCAGCATAATTATCGCCTTCAATCACAATAGACTGCAATAGACAAACTGAATTATGGGTGGAGTGTGGTCACCCCAGCGCTAAACTAAGCTAAACGCTAACCCGATCAGGCATAATTTGTGACCAATTAGAATAATGGTTCACGGCCCGTGATGTATGCACGACGTGTGCGCGGACTGGGTCGCTTGTGGAGACGTTATTGGGACGTTTTAATTTTCAAAATGTTTTCTAACTTTTTTCCGTGACTTAAAAGAAAAAACTGGAGCAATAAGTACTGGGCCGATTGATTAAATATTTTTTACGCAATGATATATTGTGTAGAGGTTTGTCAAACGAAAATACTCGGGTGTTTTGGGAGAAATATTAGATCTAAAAAAAAAAAAAATTGAGTGATGTATAAAGCAAAATACGTAGTAACTTATTTAAGAAAATTGACAATAATGACCATTCTCCCACTGATTATTAAAACTAGTAGTACTAAAATTTTGAAAAACAATTGTGTTATAGTGTTTTACCAATGGATTACACAAAAACCTGTGAGAAGTCTCCGGTATTCATAGAAATTGCCTAAATTTTACAGGACTCACACTTCGCCGATTTTTGTGTATTTATAATAATGCTTTCTTTAGCCTTTAGATGATAGCTTTTATCAAATTGGATTTGTGTTCAACAACTAATCTTGTTCCAAGAATGAGTTGCTAATACTACAAGAAAAACGATAGAGACCTATTATCTCTACAGTTTTCACAGTTCCCTAATAAATGTTTGGGGATGTGTGTCCGGTGGCAGAACGTCAGTGTCGCCGATTGTAGTTACGTGTCTATTTGTGCCCGCCCACTGAATGTTGTATAGACTGGCTTAGACTTCTTATACATATTTTAGTTCCATTAAATCTCCTTTTGGGAGTATGGTGATGATAAATACAAGTGGTAGACGTTATTTAAAGACTTCGTCGAAAGAATGATCGCCAAGGAGAGACTTTGTCTTTGCCAAACAAGTACCTTCGTGACCCCAATCACCACTCGTAAATGGAAAAAAATATTGACAATATAAAAAAACAAGAAGCCCAGAACAGATAAAAATAGTGAAGATAATGCTAAGTAGGTATAACTTCACATAGAAGTGAAAAGTCATATAGCGTATTGCGCTATCTAAGTAGTGATTTACGTTTAATAGAGAAATTAATGGGTTGGTAATCAACTAGTTTAGTGTAGTAACTACTTTTTAATGGTGGTAGAGCTCCAGTGACGGAGCTCGCGGGGAAAGGCACCACCGCATTACCGCCAATATACTAGCCACTAAATGGAAGTGTTCAGCACTATCGTGTTCCGGTCAGGTGGGTAAAGTATGGCTATGTAATTTCCGGCATAGAGGCCGGCCTAACATCTAACACCTAGTGGAGTGGTAACGCATCTGTATTTTGACCTTGGTCTTTGTGTGGGTGTCTATAGGCTGCAGTCATCACTTATTAACATCAATGTAAACGCCATGCTTGTTTGCCACTTCCATTACATAAAAAAAATCAAAAGTTATTGATACAACTCTAAGAAAGAAGAAGTTAATACGCAATGAAGAGACTTAATCTATACAGCAACATGTAGGTATGTATTTTGTAGTTGTAATTTATGTTAATAAAACTACGACGGTAAGTAACACAATATTTTTAATATCTGCATAACTTGTTAATGCTACTTCTACTACTTGTCAATACTCTGGGTGTATGTAAATATTTGATAACATAAATCGATATGGTAAAGAGTATGCATCATCAGACAATATTGAAGCCTACCAGTGACATGTCATCCTGTTCGACAGCTGCCTGCATACTTAATAATGACGTCTGATGGAAATATTTTATGCATAGCAAAAGCTGTGGTAAAAGGCTACAGTCTGTGCTTGATTTTCCTACTATACTACTTACTCCCTTTGAATTTCTATTTATGTATTTAATAAAAGTGGTTAAATTCAACTTTTAAGTTTATTGTCTGTTTAACCAGTGTGCAACGAAAGTATTATAAAATGGACTGAATATTTATTGTATATATAATTATTTTCTTAGAAGAACTTTTCTCTTTTTCTTTCGCGTAGTTAGTACGGTCACAGTGTGCGCGACACTCCGCCAAAATTCCATACAAGCGCTTAATTTGGTCTCTATTACACAGACATCAATCAATGACGTGTATTCACACGTGCACCTGTGTGTGTAGCACGTAGAAAATACCAACCGTCGCCCATAAGAGGGAAGGAGGTTGGTTGAGGCGGGGAAATCGGGCGGGACGTGAGGTCGAAGTGTCCATTCTATACGTAGTATTATTAACATAACATATATATTCTCTGGTACGGTGTAGGAAGTATAAGAGACGGTAGCATTATAATAATATTTATTTCGTACAATATTTTTTTAATTCAATAATAGCATTTTACATTGTAAATATGAAGTAATAGCTGAATAATAGCTTAGGGACATCATCACCTTAATAGTGATATATTAGGTATACCTCAGCTATAAAGGCAAAATTGGCCATCGACTCCGCAATTTTACCAACAACCAATTAGATCATACCTGTTCGCTTTTTTACAAAATGAATTCTTGCCATCTGTAAAGGATTGAATTAGGTATGTTAGAATACCTGAACAGACATTTACAACATTTAGTTCCCATCGCTGATTATAAATTTTAATATAATTAAAAAAAAAAAAAACCTCTCTTGAATATTGATTTGCAATATCAATATGTATGCTACTAACAGATATGAATAGTCCGTTAATTTGCCAAGTCCTGTCTGAGTGTCCCTCTGGGAAATCGGTAAGGCATTGTAGTCACATTCATCGTGTAATGTACACACAAATAATGTATGGTAAATCACTGTAAAGTCTATGAAATTATGCAAAATAAGAAATTAAAATTTAGTTTGCATGAAGAATGGTTATGTTTTAGATAAATGGATCCCAATGTAGACTTGCTATTTGTATCAAAATTATTACAATACTAATGTAATTTGAAGTAAGACATTTATGCTCACAATTTGCTTGCTCTTTCAGTCCTATGTAAGTGGTAGGTTGGCGCATAATTACATAACAATTAGGCAGCTTTTTCATTAAAATAGCATTTATTTCGAGATCCGGGACTCAATGTTATTTAAGATAACATTTATAATTTAAATGTTGTCCATAATATTCTCGGCTTTCATATGAATTCAGTCAAATTATTCTCACTTTTCTAACCTTTTAATAGGTAAACAGAGGTCCAATTACCCACATCCACAAACTCGAGGTACCCTTGTCAATCTCAAGTTAATTTATACCCACATTTGCTTAACCAAAAAACGTTTAAACTCACCGATTTACGGCCCGTGTCCAAACTTTTTCAGACAGATTGCCTTTCTTGCTAAGGATTTTGTTTCGAAGGGTCTAAAAACCTTTCTGTTGTACAATGTAACTATTTAACTCAAATATTTTTAATGTATCTCCTGTGGAAATACTTGTACATACATTTTTTTCTTTAGATTAGTCTGTTTGGTTAATCTAGGTTGAAAATATGTACGTTTTCAATTAAGATGTTAATTATTTTATAACTCATAATAATAATACTATTTGCCTTCTAAAAATATGCCAGGTTTCTTACTCAGTCAAAACTTATTATGAGGAATGTATTTTATAAATTATAAACTGTACTTAGAGCATCAAAGCAAGATTTGTAAAAACCTTTGTAATGATAAACTCCTTTTAATATTATTTTGAGAATAGGAAGGAGAAAGAACAAAAAAACATAAACTTTTTCGAGATATTTTATGTATATATTAGAGATATTTTTCCGATGTAAAATGTTTTAAACATTTTAAGCTTACCAGAATAAAAGGTTTAATGTGAAGAATGGTGTACATATAAGTTCGTTGTTGAGGATCGCTTCCGTATTATGAGTTGCGTTTTGTTTATTTATAATTTACTTTTAACTTTATTAATTTGGAGTTTTGGTGGGAACCTTGAAAGAGGCGTGTGGTTTTCTTATTTTATTTCATTTTCTTGGTGTATTTTTGAGTTACATAAAAATAAAGTTGGTGGCATTTTGTTTGATATAGGCTTATTACAGTGCCCGTATATAGTGAAATAGAATAATAGTGCGAAAACACGTCCTTTCGGGGTGCCTCCAAAACTTCATCATAAATGTTCTGGTAAAGTAGCCATCGCTTTACTCAAATTACGGACTATGACTGACTGACGGACTGATAAATTGACAGACCGACTCTGAGTTTTACGCTGCTTATTACGAATACGAAATATCGTTTTACTTGACACTGGCAATATGCGTAATAGCTTTTAATGCTATAGCTTTTTAATGTTGAAATAAAACTATTTTTACGGATTTATCTCGCGTATATTAAACTAAAATGATTTTTAAAATCAACCCGACGTTTCGGTCGCTTTTCAGCTTCCGTGTTCCCAATGTTTGTCTTATTAATATGTACCAGAGATCGCCTTGTTGGTGTGACAAATAAATAAATAAATAGTGATGTCATAAGTATAAAAAAAACTTTAATAATTTACGATTTTAGTCTCTCTGTGTGTCAAAGTAAGATAGAAAAAGTATGCAAAATATTGACTTTTTGTACGAATATTATACGAAAATTTGTGACAAGGCCTACAGAATTACTGAAATGAGACAACTAGTATTTTGTATCGTTATGGTATTGGACGCAATTAACATGATACGTTTAATTACCCGCGCATAAATTGTATTCAGTGCCCAGTGTTACCGAGTACGAAATGCGCATAAATTAAAGAAAAATATAGTTTCAAATTATTGTAATGTGGTCACAGAAATATAAAAAAAACAATTATTCATATTTCTATCTATGTCTGCACAAATGCTTGTCTACATTACACCATGAAACGGAAAACATTTTTTTACGTACCTAATAATGCAGATGGAGAACAAGAATGCAGTTCACATGTATGGTAATGTGTAAAACATGTAGCCTAGATAATAGATATCTACACAAAAAAATAAAGCAAATTAGGCTTTAGACGTGGCAACGCCTTTATGGTACGTTAATCTTTGAAACCTAGATTATACTTACTGATATATTATGTAAAGAACCTTATTAATGGTGACATTGCAATAAATAAATAAATAACGCCTTTTTTATTATTTTTTTTGCATCTGTGACAGAAATTACGCATGCAATTTTTTCAAGTAATCACAGAATTTGTCGATTCCACCAGTTCATTTCGATGAAGCCAACGTGTGTTGGTTATCTGATTTGCGGGTTCACTAATATATTGTGGTAAGTTTCACTTAACATTTAGTGTTTGTTTCATGTAAATCGGTTCAGAAATAAAAAAGTTATGTCAATTATAGTTTATGACATTTAGTTTTATCTTAGTGATATTCTTGACTTAACATATATTTTTTATCTTGTTTGACATGTATATCAATTGTTATTCGCTTTAATTTATTTTGTTTGTTTTTGACGTGTCATAAGAGGTGCCTGTCACCCTAAATGAATAAATGAGTTTCTGATTCTGATTCTGATTCTGAATTTAAAGAATAATATCGAAAATTTTTAAGCTGTTCTGTATCTTAGTTCTATCTTTTAGGGGGTTTCGTACCTAAAAGGCAAAAAACGGACCCTACGGATTACTAATCCTTCGCTGTCTGTCTGTCTGTCCGTCCGCCCATCTGTCTGTCACCAGCCTGTATCTCATAAAAAGTGATAGCTAGAAAGCTAACATTTTCACAAATTATGTATTTCTGATACCGCTATAAAGACAAAATTTATTACTAAAAATAAGAAAATGAAAATGTAAAGGGGTCCAAGAGGGAATACAATAAACGTGTTTTTTTTTTTGTATATGTTTTACTCGATAATAATAACGGTAAAAATGTTATAATACGCTTAAAATTTCACAGAATTTGTAGGTCTTATGTTGTATATTACCTTCCATAATAAATCTATACATCTATCTATAATCTATAAAAAAAATTGAAGTGTCTGTTTGTAATATTAAAATAACCGCTTTTTACTAAATGCATATGTATGTATACACGGTACATATACCAAAACAACATTTTTTTTCAATTTTTTTCTGTTCGTCTGTCTGTCTGTCTGTCTGTTTGGCGCGGCTAATCTTGAGAACGGCTGGACCGATTTTGACGGGACTTTCAAGGACTGGACTTTTTTAAGGAGTAACTTACATACATACAAACCAGTAGAATTGGAGCGTATCCGATTTTGACGGGACTTCCACGGGTAGGTAGCTGATGTAAATGCCCACGACTTCGTCCGGGTAGATACTGAACAACCATATTTTTTCTCACGTGGACGAAGTCGCGGGCACAGCTAGTTATTTAATATTTGTTTTAATGTAACGATCGTGGCAAACAAGCATGCAGTTCACATTGATGTTAAATGATGACAGCAGCCTATAGACACCCACACAAAGACCAGAGGTCACAATGCATATGCGTAACCACTATTGAGGCCTAAGGTGTTATGCCTCTGTGCCAGAAATTACAGGGCCGTACATTACCACCTGACCGGAACACGATAGTGCTGAACACTATCATTTAGCGGTAAGTAGGTATATTAGGTAATGCCCTCGTGCCACCAGTAAAATATTTCATCACATTGAACAAACAATTGGTGGATTTCGTGAATATAAATATTTGAGATAGGTAAAATTGTATTTTCTTTTTTCGCATCTGACAGAAAATCACAGTAAAGCTCCATACTAATGAGAACCATCTCCTTTCATGAGTACACTCAAATTTTCGTAGCTGAATGTTGTAAACAGTCATAAATATCGGCAACAAATTCCCGCCAATCGCGACAATGCACGTCCCATTTGTCGCAAAATGTACGTAAATAATAACACGGCTGAGGGTAACTTTATCAAGCTTATTTATGGACTCATTAGCTGATATATAGCAATAAACACGATTTAAATGTTTTTAAGTACAATAACTGTCTGATCGAATAGTACGAGATCGATGTGGTTTGACAAACGTCATTGCACTATGTATTTAGGTACTGATGGATAAACTTATCTAAATGAAATTATATAATATTTTCTACTCTATGCTCTCTATGTAAACGCGATGGTACAAATTTGCAATCACCTTTAATTCAAAAAGTTTTACTGTTAAGTACTGGAAAAAAAGAACAGTAAACGTTCAGAAATATTTATTTCTGAACGTTTACTGTTCTTTTTTTTGAAAACAAAATACCTATTTATAGAATCGATCGTAATTAACCTAACTATTTTACATAAATCAGCGTTGAAGCCTTTTTTACGAACAATATACATAAATCTACTAGCTGTCCCGTTGACATTTGTATCGCTTTAGCCGTATACAAAATTGTTTTTGATCTATTCTCAGACCTTCTGAAAATAAACAAAAAACATAAAACGTAGGTGTTTGATAACTAACGCTAGGGCATGAGTTTGTTTTTGATGTTTATCATTAAAAATAGGTTCGTTTTAGGTAGCGAGTTAAAGGTTTGCAGACTGCCAGCAGAAAAAACAAGTGGTCGACTCTGATTGATTTTTACAACTTCACTTATGAAGGGGAAACTACGAATTCGTTAACGTGGCTGTATGGCTCGTGATATCTGCACAGAGGCAAAAGATCTTTAGGAGTGATTGTGTTATCACTATTGAGACTGCATGATAATTGCTATAGACTATTGCCATAGAGTGGATGAAACTTGCTTGCCCCTTTCCTGGCGTAAAAACAGATAAACTTACCACTCTAGTTCATCATTAAAAAAAATAACGAGTAAGTGTATTTAATTTTGGATCCCGAATTGTTAAAATGTAGTCAGTTATCACTCACGATATTATTGCGGACTTCAAAACCCCTTTGCCACTTTATCTAAATGAAACAATTCTAGAGGCAGAATAGACCCGAAGCACACAACAATTTAAACTAAAATAGCGCTGCCGTACTTAACGAAGCAATACCCGCTTTGTATCATTATAACGTAATATTAAACGTAATATATCCCAAAGGAATTCTGTAAAACTATCCGTTGCTAGCGTAATATTCGAAATTTGCCAATAATTTGCCAATAATGCCTCCTCATTTGCCAGAGTCGCTTGATTTGGCAATGAATGCGGCAAATTGAAATGTTTTACGCTTCATTAAAAAGGTCCCACAACTAATTTAAAAGTTGCAACGATCTGAATTTGATACGAAATTCAATCGAGTTTGCAAACGTATTTTGTTTTAGGTTATATTTTATGCGTTGATTGTTATTTAAATGTCAAATTCGAACTTTAAAAATGCGGTGGTAGATTTTAAGATTTTCATGTTGTTGTTGTATCTTGACGCCAAGTCCCTTACATATGAGATCTTCATCTTTTTGGCTATTTTTGCAGTTAGAGACAAATTATTTTTTATTCTAACTGCCTTGCAAATAATCCGGAGCTTATATTATATAAGTTTCAATAAGCAACATTGAAGTCCAGAATAGCTGAAATACATTAAAGTCGTCGAAGCGAGCTTATAGGAACCTTATACATTCCATAAACAAAATGGAAATGGGAAAGCAGTAGAATTAAACTAGTCGTCCCTTGACCGACGACAGTCTGCCAATGTTGAGCCGGACAGACCTTAGGGAATGAAGGACTGAAACCATAGAGTCGTATCTAGGTAGGCTAATCCGTTTTACTATTGAGATTGAAGGTTTTAGAGTGCCTATTCTACATTCACATGCCTTTTGTTAGTTTCTCAGAAAACCAGTAAGTTATTGCATGTGTTTAAAAGCTACTTGTACTACACATTAAAAGAAATATGGAAAAATCCTCCGCCATGACATGAAGCAAACACGGGCTAAGATTAAAAGAACAAAAGCACGAAGTTTTACGATCTCCTCAAAATGCACAGACCATTACAGGAGCGAGTTTATTGTGATTTTGTGTTTAAACAAAGAGGGTGAAGTTTTTACGCGACGATGTAATGAATTTCATACAGGCGAGACATCGGGCACTTTAAATATTCAGGAGTGTGGGGTGTACAAGAATTTTGTACACCTCATTGAATAATATTGCCTCATGCATATTTTTTTTCACTTGTTTGTCACCGAATTCGGTTTAGCGTGTGATGTGTTTATCACGGTAATGTAGATTGCTTGAAGATCGGTTATTCCGCTGGGATGTATCGGGTATACTTACGATAATTTTATATGTATTTTGTAACTTTGTGGATTAAATAATATTGGGTGGTGCACTCATCCTATTACGCTAATGATAGCGTAGTGTATAAAATAATAAGATGGGTAATATAACGTTGATATACAAAGGTCCTACAATATTTCAACAGTCCATGCTCACACTGATGTGGACTTCACCCTTCAAGGTCTTTTTCTCCTTTGATTGTTATATAAATTTTACTAGTCAAATTTTGATTTATACGTTTCATCATTGACAACAACAGCTGACAGCTAAAATCTGTTTGGTTTGAGGTTTGAGCATGCGTATACGCACCCGTGATGCATGTGTGTGTGTTCGTAATTGTGAGGCGTGATGAGACGAACGCTACGCGTGTGTTCGTTCGTAGTTAATTCATATAGAAAAAATGTGGTTTCGTATTTAATGTTTCTGTTAAATTATTTCAATCTTGATACAGATGAACACATATTAATTTTTGGAACTTTCTGCGACGCCTTGAAGATATCAAAAATTTAAAATGACTTAAACAATTACAAACTTCATTTGTTTTGTTTACGAGTACTTTTTAAAAAATAATAAAAAATTTAAAATCTTTATTTTCTATGTTAATGTCATTAAATAAAAGAAATTGTCTATTACAATTCGAAAATTCGCGCATATCATTTAGGTATTATTTATCAATGTAAAGCCCACATACACCAGCAGCAGGTTGATCTCGGGTACGTCACAAAAAGTACCTACATGATCCTCGTTCATTTGCGTTAACCAAACGTAATATTTTAACTAATTTACAAGTGGAGGAATTAATTGCGGCCCACAAAATGGTCAGGTGATGCGAGCAGTCCTGGCCGAAACTAATCTGTCTCCCTAATTGTGTTAGAGACAACTTTGATCCTCATCCGACGTCGCTTCCCTCAGGATATGATCCAACAAGAAATTTGATTAGTTATAGTTGGCTTCGCTAATAAAGGGCGAAAAGTTTGCGCGTATTACGTACGTATTTATTACACGGGTTACCCATATTTATGATATAGGTTTCGCGATATTTTTGCTTTGAACTACTAAAGTGGTGAAGAAAGCAAATTCGTTCTTATCAGACTGATGTAAATATATCCGGAAATAATAATAATAATGGCAACCCTTGAGACGTCCCACTGCTGGACATGAGTCTCTCCCCTTTTTGGGGGGGAGGCCTGGAGCTTACTCTACCACGCTGATCCAATGCGGGTTGGTGGAGATACGGGTTAGTGGCCAACCCGTGTTCGGATATTCAAACCGCCCATAAGTCCTCCGACAAGATTTAACGACTGCTATCTATCGATAGCAATCGTAACCGACGGCTTCGGGTGTCGTCCGAAGCACGGCAACGCGCATTTTAATTTGCCACCAGCAGTCACCCATCAGTACACACCCGACCGTGACCGAGTTGATCGCCTACTATTTACACCAGCCTCGGGACCATGCGCGCTTCATATATCGGAAATACTTAATTAAATTAAGTTGACAATTTCATGCTAATAAAATATTAATGCTGTAATTATTTTCATAAAGCAAAAATAAAAAATGTTATTAGGAGTATATGAGGCTATATACAGGTATACATATATAGGTATACTGATTCACTATTGTAGTTGTATGTTTGTAGTATTTTTTTTAATTAATATACGATAATTAAAAAATAAAAAGTTGAAATTAATACTTAGTTTATACGAGTATGTAACTCTTAATATAGTCTGATAATGAGATGAGATAAACTTGGTTATTTGTGATTTCTAAACGAATTTAATTTCAAATAAACATGCAAGTACCACCTCAAAAATCCAACAAAGAGAATTACAATATCATAGACCCACATTGGTTATTTTGTATACAAAATTAAAAAGTAAACATATGAAAATCGCAAATGGCAATATCTCTCATTTATACGAATACGAGTGCTACCCAAACTGTTATTACATTTAATATCGATACAGATAATGTCTCCCTTAAACATTAAAGACGGTCGGACTCTGACCCAAAGGACGGAGTCAGATAGACATTTCAAATTGGATATTGCTATGAATTTTGCAAAGTACATTTCGATTCATTCCTTAATTCTAGATTGCAGTAAATGTATCTTGTTTTCCTTGAATCAGTATATCTACTTGCTGATAGATAGATACATGTATAGATACTACATAAAACCTGAGATTTCAATGTAAATGCTTTGCCACGCCTGGATTCAAAATCGTTAGTTTATACCTCTGTGCCAACAATAACAGGGCCGTACATCAATCACCACTGGGCCGGAACCCGATAGCGCTAAACACTACCATTTAGCGGCAAATAGATTAGGTTATGCGACGGTGCCTACGCCCGCGAGCTTCGTTACTGAAGCTCTGTAACAAATATTATGACTGAGCCAAATAAAAATATATATACGCGTCGACTTGAGAACCTCCTCCGTTTTTTCATCGGTTAAAAAAGCATAAATCTTGATATTGAATTCGCAATTCGCTTGAGTTGAAATAAGGCTAATGAAACATACAATCCTAAATTGTATAAACTGACGTGAACACAAAAAAAACTTATGAGAATTATAAACACATATCCTTATAAAAATGTAATAAATAGCTAATAATATGCATATAAGCAGTCGTCAGTTTTAAATAAATACCAATGGATATTTTCATACATATAGCAGGTCACAAGAGACGGCCCGCCATCCGAGGTAGCCACCGGTAACTACATGCTTGTTAACTCGTCTCATACATTATGAAGCTATGTCAAATGTATCGCTCTTTGCGTATACAGGCTGCTCGCTAACTGTCTGTAACTCGCCATATTATCTGTAATACCTACGATACAGTTGATATTTTTAACATATGCTTTAATGAAATGCATTCTTCTTGTTGTCATTGTACTTAGAGAACACTCTAATAAGGAGTACAATAGACGATAAGGCTCTCTCACATTGATGTTAAGTGATGACTGCAGCCTATAGACACCCACACAAAGACCAAGGTCAAAATGCAGATGCGTTACCACTCCTGAGGCCTAAAGTGTTATGCCTCTGTGCCGGAAATTACAGAGCCGTACATTACCACCTTACCGGAACACGATAGTGCTGAACACTACCATTTAGCGGCAAGTATATTAGGTAATGCGGTGGTGCCTACGCCCGCGAGCTCCTTCACTGGAGCTCTACCACCAGTAAAACAACATATGTCAGCATAGTCGAGTATTGAAAAAGGAACGACATTGGCATGACAAGGCATAACATTTGCTAGCGTAACTTTGGTAGGGATTGGTAACAAGTGCTACCTAGTGCTTTTTACTGGTGGTGAGCTCCAGTGACGGAGCTCGCGGGCGTAGGCACCACCGCATTACCTAGTGTTCAGCACTATCGTGTTCCGGTCAGGTGGTAATGTACGGCCCTGTAATTTCAGGCACAGAGGCCATAACACCTTAGGCCTCAGGAGTGGCAGCGCATCTGCATTTTGACCTCTGGTCATTGTGTGGCTGTCTATAGGCTGCAGTCATCACTTAACATCAATGTGAAGTGCATACTTGTTTGCCACTTTTATTACATAAAAAAAAAAAAACCTACTCAAACAGCCGATTGATTCAAGTGCTTCCTTCGCAAACCTAAGGTGCCCATGAAAAACTTTACATGTATTTAACAAATAAAATATAGTTAAAAACAACGGTAATGTGAATCTGTATCAACCTGTATCAGGATGGCTAGATGGAAGGTAAAATAAAGGCTCGCCGAATGTCGTACGTCGCGACCTTTTGGGATTTGCTCGCGGCTTACTTATTTAACTTAACGTGGAACTATCTCCATCCAATATTTGCATGTGCTTACCCAATCTAACTACATTTATAATGTGAATCTTCCAGTGCTATTTGCTGTATAAATTTGAGTTACCTACATGATTCGAATATTTAAGTTGTTTTATGTCTGACGAATGTGAAATTTTTGTGATTTTATTGTTAGTTACCTATTTATTTATATAATATCACTAGCTGTTACCCGCGGCTTCGCCCTCGTGGACGTCGTTTTATAAATAACTAATAGTTCATTCTCAAAGTCAGCTCTATCTCTGTACCAAATTTCATTAAAATCGGTTCAGTCTTTTGGACGTGAAAAGGTTACAGACAGACAGACAGACAGAGTTACTTTCGCATTTATAATATAAAAGTAGGGATAGTAGAGATTATTTTTAAAAAGTTTTTCTTTTAGTTTTTAAGTGTACATGTATAATATAACTAACATGTATACGTCTATACAAACATTGTTGAGTATGTTCTAAAATGACGAAGTAATCGCGTACCGCGATAAAACTACCGCCACTGTGATCGCCAATCCTCCAAGCGTGTCAATTCTTTGTTCTACCCTAATACCGCACAAGTTAGTAGTTATGGGCGTCTTTGGGGAAGGCTTTGTCCAGCAGTGGACGTCTTTCGACTGGATTGATGATGAGATGAAAAAAAAGTGGTACGCCGAACCTCCTCGTTTTTGAAGTCGGATATACAATTAAAGGTGCTGACCAAACAAAGAAAGTTAGTATAATTATTAATTTGGTATTCCGAATATAAATAATATCTGCCACGTACTTTCAGCCTTAGTTTCGTGGTATCTGAATGCGTTGCCATTGGTATTTAATCAAATTAACCCTCGGTTAACCACAAAGAAATATAAATTCAACCGTAAAATTTCGCGACTGAAAGCTTAGGTAAACACACCTTTATTCCGGCAACACAAAGAAAAGATGATTTGTCAAAATAAATTAAGCATAAGACAGTCGGCCGCGAGTCGTCGCAAAGTCGTCAAATATTTACACTGGGGTTACCGAATGTTACCAATGATAATGTACGCAACCTTAGATTATGGGTTACAAAAATTGACAAGCTGTTACATAATTTTACTACCTTGGTGGCTCAGGTCTCAAGTCTGAGGTTTGATCTATCTTGCTATGTATGGGCAATGACATGAGTTCAGTTTTCAAGTAATTTTAGTAAGAAAAACTAGACTAAGTGCGCGATTAAAATTTAATTGTATCATGAAAATGGTGAACAAGTATACAGTTTACAATTAATACTGCACTAGTCTGTAGACATCTACACAAAAACCAATGATCTAAATGCAGATGCGATACTACTCCTAAAGTCTGTGTAGAAGAAAGGGGTAATCTTTTATCATCAGGAGTTCCGTACGTCACTAGTGTTGGTTGAAGCAGCCGCCGGCGGAGTCGCGGATGTGTGCGATATCGTTCTCGTGACCCCGCCACTGATGGTGGACGAGTTAGAACATCCAGGGGATTTTAGTGGGTAGACGGGAAACTTTTCCCGAGTTCTACATAATCTACTCCTCTACCCAAGGGTGGACATTGGTAAAGCATTTTTTTCCCTAGGCATAAAAATAACTTGCTATGGAAATTAATGCTTTTATTTCAATTATCAAAACTCGAAATTAATTAGCCACACCAACTGTTATTTTTCTCAGTAATGACTTAGCATGCATATGTAAATAGTTAACATAAAGAAAAAACAATTTCGAAAATTGGACCTCACTAGCTTATGCGTTATAATAGAAATATATGTGGGGGGGGGGGTAAATATCCACCTCATTTACGATAAAAATCCACAATTCGTGTACCACATCGTAAGGGTCCGCTCAAATCTCATGTGATTTGATGCTAACAATCCATCATCGTCCACGACGGCTACCGTAATAATGTTTCGGAATGCCAAACATAGGAGAAAGGTTCACGATGGAAAAGAAACGAAGCGTACATTTCAACTAGACAAAGGTAGAGTGGTGCAAAAACACATTGCAACTTGCCAAAGTATAACGAATTATAGGAGGTTCCTTTCACATAAAATTAAAATACTTATTATGTATATTTTAATTTAATGTGACAGGCTCTTCGATATTTATTATTTTTCTTATATTCACATGTTGAACAATATTTTATGTTCTTCTTACTCTGGTAACAGCGACAAAATAATTCGTCTGCCATATCTATGTGAATAAAGTATATCACATGAAATAAATTTAAATAAACCACTTCATTCCGAATCAACTCCCCGCGGATCAAACAAAATTAAGTGTGTCTCGCAAGATGGCGTTGTTCTATTTACAGCGGGTACGCATGCACTTAATATTCATTAATTCGCGTCAGAAATGAGCGTTCAGTGTTCCGCATGGCTGACGTGATTTGAGTGCGGTTTTGTTCACTTCGTGACAGACATGTTTTTAATATACAAATTGATCTTTAGAGGTGTGGTAAGTGAGAATTGAGCATTAGGAATGGTGACACATACAATCCTGATATTCATCGATTAAGTATATTCAATGTATTGTTTCATTAACATTGAATTTGTCGTTCATACAAAATAAGTTATAGGCCTTAATTTAAACCTGTAGCCTATGATGCTAGAAGTACGTTCCATTAATTTATTGAATGTAATGTCATGTAAAATCAAATGTCTCAAAATAATTTGATAGTAATTTTCAATTTTTCCAAAAAAAAAAACCAAAATATAAATGTTCAGAATGCTACAATACTTTCTGAATATAAAATTTGACATACAAAATATCACTATAATAAAAACTCAAAGCTCACTAGTGACTGAAATTTTTAAGCGGGATGAGACAATTAAGGAACTCAATATAAAAATAATTATGTGTGTATCACAATTCTTGCAGTCTTCAGGATAAGCCTTTATAGGAGGAATTCACCACCGAAGTAAGAAATTAAGAGTTGTGTCGCAGCTAAGACTCCGGGGAAATTCGACCAATCACGGCGAGCGAAATTGCTCATCGTATTATCTACGTTTACAGTGTGACACCGGACATTGGAGAAATATTATATTAATTATATTTTTACTGGTGGTAGAGCTCCAGTGACGGAGCTCGCGGGCGTAGGCACCACCGCATTACCTAATATACTTGCCGCTAAATGGTAGTGTTCAGCACTATCGTGTTCCGGTCAGGTGGTAATGTACAGCCCTGTAATTTCCGGCACAGAGGCATAACACCTAATGCCTCAGGAGTGGCAGCGCATCTGCATTTTGACCTCTGGTCATTGTGTGGGTGTCTATAGGCTGCAGTCTTCACTTAACATGAATGTGAACTGCATGCTTGTTTGCCACTATTATTACATAAAAAAAAATAATATTGAATTTGTTTTACACAATAGATCTTGTAGGGGATAATTCTACAACATCTAGGCAGCAACCTTTTTTTTATACCACGAAAATGGTCCACACCTGTCACTACTAGCCATGTTTTTGACTAATAGTGGCACTTTGATGTTACCTACTGCCTTTAACATCAACATAAATAATTGAAAATATTATTGCAGTTGTGTTGCTTCTACTTTAGTCATCTGAATACACGAAACAACATTTAACAGAATTGAACAATAGCATTTAATTTTATCCGGCGCTTGTTAATATGATCATGTACACTATTACAGCACTTCCACATACCCAGCCACATATCATTTCAGGCCCTTCCAGGATCCCGTTTAGTGGCCTAGGTATGTGTTCATGTTTGAAAATAATTTATTAAGGTACGTTACGCGTGCAAGTTTTGAGACTTGCAGAGCCCTATGACGATGTTACGTAATCCGCCCATCTTGAGGATCTTCATCAAGGACGCCGGACGCGGTCGCGCGATCGACTACGGTCTAGGCTAAGACCGCGCAATAACAGCGAGCGTCACTACTGGAGTGCTAGGCCTAATTTTGGTAGCGTATTTAGTCGTAAGTATAAATTGGATCGCCATGGCGTCGCTTCGCTGTCTTACTATATAGGCCGCACGCTTTGGTTGAAACAAAACAGCGGAGCGATTCAATCGCGATCCAATGATAATTACGACTAGTTAAGTTAGCAGAATTAGGCTTTACTGGTGGTAGAGCTCCAGTGACGGAGCTTGCGGGCATAGGCACCACCGCATTACCTAATATACTTGCCGCTAAATGGTAGTGTTCTGCACTATTGTGTTCCGGTCAGGTGGTAATGTACGGTCTTGTAATTTCCGGCACAGAGGCATAACACCTTAGGCTTCAGGAGTGGTAACGCATCTGGATTTCGACCTTGGTTTTTTGTGTGGATGTCTATAGGCTGCAGTTATTGTCCGGTAGATGTGCATGTTTGCATACTTTGCATCACTGATTTACGAGTTCTTACGGATCTCTTCCAAATTTCAACTCAAGCGGCCAAATAATTATGAAGTTAATAGGCTGTGGCAATCAGTTGACAAGTAATAGGGCGTGTACATGCTTTCTCACTTGTCAACTGGCTGTAGAGCGCCCAAAATACAGGCTCCGCCTAATTTGGGGTTCCTATGGCAAATCCAAGCTAATGTATTTTTTTTTCTTTGATTGTAATAAATGATTGATTGATTGATCCTATAATAGTTGCATATTTCCTCTTGAGATACATTACCCTAAAAATAATGGTACCTTACCTTATCTTGTAAGTATCCCTGTCTGCACTAGAACATTTGGAACACGATTTATTTCACACGCTTTCCCCAATTTCGCGTAGACGTTATGACGTGCGCTTACTCCACTTACATCAATATCACCTTTATTACACTACGAAAAGGAATATAATTGCATGGCCAAAGTCGGATCTAAGTTGGCTACTGCACAAGTTTAGTTTACGAACGTAGAATGAGCTGTCATTTTTACGGTGTTTTTCATGGTTCGCTCGTAACCTTTAAGAGTTAAACCGGGAAACGACCATATATTATTCAATTGGTCTGTCTAGAAAAGTAAAAGTAGTAGAACTACACGTTACGTTTTCATCGGAGTTTTAGTACTGAAAATCATATAAATGTAATAAAATTAAGTAATAAGCCAATTGTAGAAATGTATCTTTTTGTATTTTCGTATCAAAAATTCATGGGCAATTTTTACGTCCCGTTTAAGAAACTTTTGATGTTTCTAACAATAATGAACCACCGCATTACACAGCACTCAGTTGTCAAAACATCAATAATCAAAAATCCCTAAGGAACAGAGGCATATTCCAGAAAAAACAAGCGCAATAGCTTTTAAAATCACCATTCATTCATAGTACTCCTTTGTCCCTGTAACCGCGAACGCGTTCGATTTTTAAAACTCCCGCCATAAAAGCAAAATAAAGATTCGAATCTTCGAAATTCAAATCCCAAGTGAATCGCGCGTCAGAAACGAATGCGACGCTTCTGAATTACTGATTGATTATACATTCGAGTCACGCTTGACACGGGGCGGGGAAAACAATATTTTACGCGTATTTCTTGTGCCACCTTTAGCACTGTAATAAAATAAATACTGAGGTTATAATTGGGTAATACTAACATATAAAAAAAAATAAACTACGGCTAAAACTTGAATTATGGATATGTCGATTGGAATTATTGTAGCCGCTGAAACCCATTTTTACACTTTCTGTCTCCGTATATTTAACATTGATTACCGTAATTTAACCGTATAGCAGACAATCGTTTAAACAATAAATGTTTAAAAGTTCAAATGTTGTATATAGGAAAAAAAATATGTAAAACATTATTAGAAATTATTTTCATCCGAAAGCATATATTACATGCCATCCACGTTTATTCATTTATTTCATATATAATATAATTAGGCTCCTGGAGAGCACTTTTACATCGTTATTTTTTTTTTCGTGGGCACGTTACCACGGCGGGTGATGTCGGTGTATTTGTATTGGTAAATGCGTACCATTAATGCGTAGTTTAGTGGGAAAAAGAAACATTTGGTTAACTTAGATAATATTAATATTTTAAAAAAATATTAATCTCCTAACAAAAAAAAAAATATATTTTTTTAAAAAAAGTTTTTTTTTTAGTTTTTCGTTTTTTAACGCCGAATCTCTTTTTATCGTGTCATTCTTATTAATATATACAATCAAACACGAAGATTATTCTTTTTGTAGAGCTAAGACAATCATTTTTTACGCAAACAACCTACTAATAGCTTTTATTTTTAAAGAAAAATGGAAAGAAAAATTTGACTTCAGGCGAGACTCGAACTCGCGGCCTACTGGGAATCTAGTCCAGCCGCTCTTCCAATTGAGCTACTGAAGTCCTGCCCGATTTGTCAAATCTTTCCTTCACATCTATAGCATTGCTTTATGGTAGCAGCAGCGCCATCTATTACCAACTAGCATACATACTATACTACATCGGTTGCCTAACTAGCATAGTTGGTAATAGAATCGGTTGAGGAAGAGCGGCTGGACTAGATTCCCAGTAGGCCGCGAGTTCGAGTCTCGCCTGAAATCAAATTTTTCTTTCCATTTTTCTTTAAAAATAAAATATATTTCACAAGCATGTGTTAATGCGAAATAATATAAAACAACTACTAATAGCTTATAACATAATTTACTTCTAAATCCGATATGAATTCAAACTCATTAGCGGGTGACCCTTCTCATAAACACACTCTTGACGCGCAAGACATCGGCTGACCAATTTACGACCCCACAGATGGTCGCCACAGATAGCCCTAAAATGTCCTGCCGCTGCGCTGATAAAACAGTAAAAGCCAAATGTTCCAAAGAGACCCGACCCTTTAAAACTCTATGGGGAACCATGATGGGATTATTTGATTTTAATAAATTTCAAATATGAAGATATGTTGGCTTACATTTACGGTTCCATTAAGCTAAAATTATGTTTAAAGCAGAAGAGATTTATATAAATGTTCTTGTTATATATATATATATATATATTTTCAGATGGACTGAGATATATCGTCATCTGCTAATCCTAATATCGAAATAAAACAACTATTTAGGAATACAAATTTATCTTACCGTCTATCTAGACTGTCGACGAGACCATGGAAGCTGTTAAGGTGCCGAAACCGTAGAGTTTATGATCGTTTTATTTCAATTAGTGTAGCATGAAAAATAAGACAACACGAATAAAATTATCATTTCAACTAAAATGCTATATTAAATTAGTTACTAACGCAGAAAACGGGAGTAGTCAAGTGTGGTCATCGATGTGGATATCACTATGTCATGAGGATGGAAATGATGGTGTACTCATAAGTGTAAGTGCGTCATATGATAGGTGAGATAATCATTGTGATGAATTTATACAGAGATTACGTTCAACCGAGACCGAGGCACACTGTATTTTGCATATAGTACGTGTAAAGATTTTTAAGATAATGGCCTATCGTATTCAAGGTTGATTCCAAAATACAAAAAAATGATTTCACATTGTGGGTCATTGTGTAAGTGTCTATAGGCTGCAGTCATCACTAAACATCAATGGAAACTGCATGCTTGTTTGCCACTTTTATTACATAAAAAAAACCTGACGTACAACATTGTCATTAGGAGAGAAGATGCCATAATCACCACGCTTGGCAGGCGGGTTGGCGATCGTTGTGACGGCAGCTTCATCACTGGACGATGCTGTCTATCCCGCCTTATTATATTTGGGTTTTTTTATCGTCAAAGCTAGACGCCGATTTTTGTCTTACATTTTACAAGTATGAATGTTCCAGGTTAGACACGAAGATTACTGCCTACTTATCACTTTGGAGGACAGGGTAATTCAATAATTCATCATCATCATTTCAGCTGACAGAAAAAAACTTGTGGACCAAAGCTTTGATGTGTCATAATTGCCACGCTTAGCATACGGATTGGCGATTGCAGAGGCGGTAGTTTTATCGCAGGATGTTGCTGCTCATCTTACGTTATTGTACTATCTCCATCCATTGGAATGCTTTGACTGCCATTGTGACTGCACCAGTGGAAGAATTCCCTTCCAGTAGAAGACATTTCTTCCGCTAGTGGGAATATCAAAACCCGACGCCACCGTTCAATTCAATAATTATTTTTCACTAGCCGACCCGGTAAACTTCGTAGTGCCTCAGAATGAAATAATGTGTCAAAGGTTTATAGATACAAGGTAGATAAGAACTATTTGTATAGGAAAATGAAATTGTGGTTTTACTATTTCCCTTCAATTTCTTCATGTTTTTTTACCTTTTAAACCATCCCTGGACTTCCAAAAATAATTCAAAACTAAAATTAACCAAATTGGTAGAGCCGTTCTCGAGTTTTAGCGAGACTAACACACAGCAATTGATTTTTATATAGGTACCTATATAGATTTATTTTGTCTTCACTGTTAGGTTACACTTTCACAACTTGACCAGATGTGTTATCAATCTTATCCAATAATCACCATTACTGCCGGTAATGTCACCATACTATAAATCTATAAAGATTTATATCTACACCCAGAAGCCAATTAAAAAGCCAAAATTCGTAGCGACAACTGTTTGTCTTGTTAGCAATATTTTTAATTGAGACAGACCCTGTATATTGTCAAACAATAGTATGACAAGACCAATAAAAGTTGAGCTTTTCTAAAACTGTACACTTTGAAAACTGGGAAGTCTTTGGGCAGTTGAATTCATATTGACGGGTCTAGTTATAGCAGTTGCGTGTATAGGGTGAATGTTTACTTAAACCGGGCAAATAATTAAGAATGTTCATTGGTTTTGTCAACAAAGTGCGGATACCAGATCGCTGAGGGATCTGATTGTTTGTACTCTTTCAGATGTGTTGTGGGTTCGAGTTTATTGGTTTTTATTTTTGTAGTTGATTGATATATGACCTGTTTTATTATTTACTAGCTGTGCCCGCGACTTCGTCCGCGTGAGAATCTATGATTGTTCAGTATGTACCGAATGAAGTCATGGGTGCAGCTAGTTTAAAAGTAGCCTTAATTACTCCTTATTACATAAGCTATCTGCCAGTGAAAGTCCCGTCAAAATCGGTGAAGCCGTTCCTGAGATTAGCGGGAACAAACAGACAGACAGACAGACAAAAATTGAAAAAAATGTTGTTTTGGTATATGTGCCGTGTATAAGAGTAGTAAAAAGCGGTTATTTTTATATTACAAATAGACACTCCAATTTTATTTATTTGTATATAGATGTATGGATTACATAAATCTATAATTTTAACTAATACTTATTGTAATTTGTACTATAGAGTGCAATTAAAAGTTTTTTTTATATTAATCACAGCCTAAAGAAAACGAACATTGTTTTTCTCTATATTATGATACTGAGATGTTAAAAAAATATATCGTTATTTTCATGTCATGAAGTGGCAAACATATAGTTCACATTGATAGTAAATAATACTGAAGCCTATATCTACATGAAATCAAATTTTCAATGTAGATGCGTTACCACTCCTGAGGCCTAAAGTGTTATGCCTCTGTGCCGGAAATTACAGGGCCGTACAATGCCACCTGACCGGAACACGATAGTGATGAACACTAGCATTTAGCGGCAAGTAGCAAGTAGGTACCCACGAGCCTCGTCTCTGGAGCTCTACCACCAGTAAAACACTTATATCATTTATTTAAATTATAAAACATATATTATAATCATTACGCTACATAAAATTGATAAATAAAAAAAAACACCAAGTCGCTGCTATAACATGAACCAATTACTTCAATGTTTTTCCGGCTCCCACATACCTATTCCCATGAAATCTCTTTTTAATCGTGCGATTTCTTTGGGGAAACTTATTTCCTTATTAGAAGTGAGTATTTATTTTGTCCGGGACAAAGCAGAAGGTCCCGGGTCATTATCCGGCCATGGGACACGTGATGCGTGAAATGATTTCGTACTTTACACAATTCGGGATGTGCGTACGCGCCCTTTGTGGGGTGACGTGAGGTATAATGTGGATATGACATTCAAATTCTTTTATTTAAAAAAATCAAGTGAAACGATCTTTAAAATTATTTCAATAAACATATTTCTTTATATAAACACTGCGATAAAACAGTTTTTAATTTTATTAACCCAAAACTACCCATTTTTTAGAACAAAACAACAAATAGACATGCTCGGTTTGTTGAATTACTCATAAAAATAAACATGCAGAATAGAGTGACTTCTGATGCTTAAAAGGATATCGTATGAAGTAACTATCGAGTGGTGTAAATTCTTACGAATGGTACACCAATATGTGTAAAGAGTTATTATTTATTCAACTCCAACAAATTAAATAAATAAAAGATCCGGCGGACAAATCTACTTTTACCACATATTAAATTGTCGTATTGTATTCTTCGTAATAACAGATTCGTAATAAGCGTGATAGAGGATTTTAAACAAAAAATTGATTTGGAATCCGAAAACAGATTTTCCTTTCCATTTTCTTTCTTTAATATACCCAAATATTTAACCGAAATTAACGCATAGGCCGATTCTGCAACCGATAAAAGAAGTGGTATAGTTGCTCATCCTCTTAATATGCTTTATCTCAACGATAAATAATTTAATTGAAAACAGTTAATGAACCAGTATTCCATAACAACAATACAATAAAAATAAGAACATATTTTATTCATTCTTATCCCCATTTTCTTACGTGACGGTACCCGTTAGCGACCCCGTCCAATACCGGTACCTATAAAATTAAGTCTTAATGTAATACATCTGCTACTACACTGTTTGACATCATGATGCATTGTGCACTGCACCGCACAACATATTTGTAATTGTTTCTGCGTTATACAAACACAATTAAGTGTTATATAATATGTAACTTTAACATTGTGCAATGGATCCGATAGGTGCGCAATTGCTACTCTAAATTTTATTTAAAAAAACCCGGCTAAATCTTTTAAATACCCACTCTGCTTGATCAAGTTGAAATGCAAGTGAACCCCAGCACATCAGTGATGAATTGTGAGCTTTACCTACTCCTTTTATTTTTATAAGTTCTAACGAAAACACAACTCCTATTATCCTGTGTGGGTTCCATGTTGCTTATACTTGTAAAATAGAATTAACTTAGGAATGCACGAAAAAAAATAGTTCGTTTTTTTAAATCAGTGGCATATTTTTAGTCAGGCATGACTGCTACAAATTTAAATAGTTGTAAGTGCAAAGTTTGCACAAAGATACATAGACTACACAGGTAGGTACATAGAATAAAATCATCGCAATTACTACGGTACTTAAAACTTATTATGATACTTTTTCTCAACAATTTCTTTATATTTCCTGTTTTTAATAAGGAAAGAATTAAAATAGTAAATGAGGCCATATAAACTTATGTCACATCTTACAACGAAGGAAGTCATAGATTTCGATTTACTGGCCTATAATATTGTCAAAAAAAGATGCTTAATAAAAAATGTCATGTACATTATATTAATAGAAAACATAGTCGTTCAAAAAGTATTTACCTACAAGGTGTATATTGTGACATATAATATACAACGTTTCCTTTTTAAATTGAAAGTCGAGAGCTGTAGTTTATGAGCTTCTATTCCACCGCATTACTATTTACTACATGCTACATGCTTGTGTTAATACCGTACAATGCTATCATGTTCTTCTTCATTAACCAGTGATGTACGTCCACATAATTGAAGCCACCGCTTTGTCCTAACGCATAGGTCGATAGTTATTAATAAACAAAGATGTCTAAGTTTTTTTTTTATATTTTTATTTAAGAAAACATTACAAAATATACACAATAACAACGTATACTGCTGCAATGTATGTACATAACAATAATTAGAAAGAAAGAAAGTGAAGTTTTTTTTTCTTGGTAACACACAAATAAAGAGAAAATAACATGAGAAACTAAAAAAAGGTATGTTTGTGCAGCTAAGAAAAGCGGTAAAAAATAATAAAAATAGCCATGCCTAGCTGCTATACTCATAACAAAAAAAAATATTCAAATCTTACTTTAAGCACTTAACATCACCCAACAGCTATACAATAAAGCCAAGAGATAATAAATTCAATAAGGTGTTTGTTATCTGAAAGAATTTCAATTTAAAACTCAGCACACTCACCTGTCGCGTTTCATTTTACGTAACGATGTATTAATGATTACCAGCCCCCTATGCCGAGCTTTAGAACAAGCCTATTGGAATGATTGCTTAGCTTTTCAGACAAGTAATGCATTTCATTTTGCCCCTATGTTTATATAGTATAAGGTTGGAGAAAAAGTTTCTTCGCATTTTTTAAGATAATTCAAAACATTTTAGTTAAACAATATAGTTTATTTAAATTTAACTAAAGTATGTATGTACCATTTTGTTCGATAACCTTTTGCAATCTTGTAGGTAGGGACATGATCCCATTGCTATAAAAATTTTGGGACTTCTCATCAAAATACCGCGACAAGTGGATTTGGCAGTCCTCTCGTGATGTTAACCTAACATTGCATAAAGAATTCTCAAGAGACCGAAACAGGTAGAAATCTGAAGGTGCAAGGTCAGGACTATACGGCGGATGCATTAACACTTCCCAGCCAAACTCTCTTAATTTTTGCTGAGTGGCTATAGATGTGTGAGGTCTAGCGTTATCATGATGAAACACCACACCCCTTCTGTTGATCAATTCCGGCCGCTTTCTCTCAACTTCTTGCTTTAATCTCATCAGTTGTTCGCAGTAGAGTTCAGAATCGATAGTCCTGCCTGGTGGTAATAGCTCATAATGAATAATGCCCTTCCAATCCCACCACACACACAACATCACCTTATTGCGAGCTAACCCGGGTTTCGCCACAGTCTGTGAAGCCTGACCGGCCTTTGACCACGACCTTTTTCGCACGTTCTTGTCGTACGTGATCCACTTTTCATCACCAGTTATCAGCTTCTTCAAAAATGATTCCGTTTCATTACGTCGTAATAAAGAATCACACATGAGTACACGATTCATTAGATTTCTTTCAGTGAGCTCGTGAGGTACCCTAATATCGAGCTTTTTTTTGTACCCAGCTTTTTCAAATGCGCCAAAACTGTTTTGAGATCAATTCTCAGTTCTCCAGCTACGTCGTAACTACTGAAATGTCGATCTTGCTCCACTTTTTCAAAAATGGCATCCATTTTATCCGTAAAAGGGCGACCAGAGCGAGGTGCATCTTTGACATCAAAATTTCCGGATTGAAAACGCTTAAACCAAATTTGTGCTACTCTCACAGACACTGCACTAGGTCCATAAACATGGCAATTTTACCATTTTTTTATTAAAATTTTAAAATGTATCGAATTTCTTCATTAGATTCACTCATCTTGACAGTACGAAAAACAAATGATAATCACACATTTGCCTAATTAGAATTTGGAATTATGTTCTTGTAAAATTTTAACTTTCAACGATACCAAAACCAGCGAGATACAAATACTACAGCCAAAGAGATTTTATTACAAGTTCATACATACTATAATGCGAAAAGACTTTTTCCCCAACCTATTACGATTTCTTTAGATCCGTGATATCTGTCATTAACACGAGGAAAGAGTGACAGGTATGCCTGGGTATGCCGATATAAAATACGAATGAATTGGATTATTTTTTCAGTTTTTCGGCGCTAATCAATGGAGAGTTGTAGTCATTTATAAACATCTAATCTGTATGTACTTGTTATATTCATGATTCCAAAAATATTATAATTGAAATCTTATTCTCACGCGACAGCATTCAGTCATCAATAAGGTGTTAGCCCCCATTGACGGTCAGTTTTTCGTAAAATTTTAGTCATAAAACTGTGGCGTCACTCCAAACGATTTACGCCAACTAGATTTCCCCATTCACGAACTGAAGCTAATGTCAAATTGAACTGATGCTAATGTCAATCTAAATCTAAGGTAATTGTCTCTAATAGGGGCCGGGTTTTTGGAAATCCTTGTAAATAGATTTTGATGTGCTAATTTGTTTAGAGTAAAAATATTTGAATCGGAATCAGAATCAGGATTTATTATAATTTATAATTATGTCAATATTGTACAAAAACAAGACACCGATGGCCTGTTACTTACAAAAAAAAGTTCTTTGAAATCAGTTTGACATCATTCTTTCTGTTATTAATATTGAGCAACAATACTGAACAATACAAATTTTTAAACTCCAGTGACGGAGCTCGCGGGCGTAGGCACCACCGCATTACTTAATCTACTTGCCGTTAAATGGTAGTGTTCAACACTATTGTGTTCCGGTCAGGTGGTAATGTACGGCCCTGTAATTTCCGGCCCACAGGCATAATACCTTAGACCTCAGGAGTGGCAACGAATTTGCATTGAAACCTACAGTCTCATGTAGATGTTTAAAGACTACAGTATTATTTACCTTCAATGTAAACTGTAAGCTTGTTTGCCACTTCATAACATACAAAAATACAAAAAAAAACTCGTTTATTGTATGGGCACCCATCCCCTAATAACCCATCCCCTAGTAATAAAATATCTGACGCGTAATATATTAGCCGACCAAAATAATGGGCGATTGAAACCACCAGTTTTAGTGGAAAATCCACTAAGTTGACAACACTGGTTGGATTATGAAATGTACGGAAAAATTGCGGGCGCGTCTTCAGTTAAAACTGTGGATTTATGATTCGCCATTGACGATCAAATTTTTTAGTTTTACGTCAGTCCGACTGATCAGTTTAACTGATCGTCAGTGGGGGCTATAAGAATTTCTGTTGAAAATTGAAAATACGCCACGCTCACCTGTCGCGTTCCATTATACGTTCGATACAATGATGATTATCAGCTCCCTCTATCGACACTAGATTGTATAAAGCATTTCGTTGGTATGTTTATTATTTCTTTAGAATTGTGGTATTTATACTCATCACCTGATAGAAAGAAGTTGCTGACATTTATAAACTCTCTTTTATATAAATGTGGTAACTTGTTAAGTATAAGTAATGTAATTTATAGAGTAAAAACAATTAAGTATTTACGTATTTTCAACTGCATGTTTTTAATATAATTATAATTTTCTGTACTGTACCTATGTTGTATATATCAATTTGATAAATTATTGAAATAAAAATAATCTTATAAGTATTGTAGTCTGTTATTTTCTTATAAATATCCGTTACCACCTCTGCAGGGATTGTCAATTATTTTCTGATACACATAACGTCGTCATTCCTAACTTTAATATACAATCACAGACGGATATAAAATTACATCTGTAACAAAACAGCCAAATGTATTTCCGAAAGAGTTATAACTCAATACTAACCCTCATAGTTGTTAATGTCTTTATTTTATAGTACATTGAACGCCAATGAAAATACAATAGTAGCGTTCCAAATTCAATTTATAGCTTGTCAAATCGCACTTGTTACTGTTACCATTGTAGTGGTGACCGTCGGTGGTAATTGCTGCAACACATGGTATTATGACTGCGGGAAAGGGGTGAGATCTTTGAAATAAGATGTTATTAATGCACCTACATTTTTCGGTGCTGGATAAATGCGATCGTAGTATTTGTGATTAGCAACTTGCCGGTTGATCGAGTCGGCTCTAAAATTGATTTCAAGATTTTTTATAAAGGATTTTCCTTATGTAATGAGGGCAAACAAGCTTGCAGTTCACATTGATATTATGTGATGACTGCGCCTATAGACATCTACAAAAAAACAGAGGTAAATGCCACCTCTGAGACTTTACTTGTTATTTCTCTGTGATAGTTATTACGGGGCCATACATTACCATCTAACTGTAACACGATAGTACTGAGTACTACCATTTGTCGGCAGATAGATTAGGTAATGCGATGGTGCCTACGCCCTACCTACACTGAAACTCTACCACCAGTAAAGGATATAGACAAATACATACTTACGGACGGACTTATTTAACAAATGATATCGAAACACCTTTTGCATGTAATGAGTGGCATAGTTTCAATGAGCATAAAGTCAAGCATTCAGTCACCTTTTGCATGTAATGAGTGGCATAGTTTCAATGAGCATAAAGTCAAGCATTCAGTCACACAGAATATATGTTAAGTGATTTAAATAGAAATTATAGAGAACTAGGTGTTGCCCGCAGCTTCGCCCGCGTGGATGTCGTTTTATAAATATTTTTTCCTGAATTTTCTTTGCTTTAAACCTCACGGAGCCCGAGACCTTTCCAACGAATGCAAAACCGTTGAAATTGGTTGGTGCGTTCTGGAGTTATAGCGTCAGGAAGGAAAACTCAACTTATTTTTATATTTTAGTATTTATGTGATTTGATGCCACCCAGATTACTCCGCTTCTGTGTTATAAATTACGCGGCCGAACGTTGACATCTTACCGGAACGCGATACTGAACACGAAAATTTAACTAGCAGCAACAAACGCCGAGTTCATCATCATCACTCCAGCCGAAAGACTTCCACTGCTATACAAAGCCTTCCCCAAAGATGCCTACAACAGTGTTGTGCGTCATAAGGGGAGAATATGCCATAATCGCCACGCTTGGCAGGAAGATTGGCGATCGCAGTGGCGGTAGTTTTATCGCGGGACGCTGCTGCCTCTCCCTCGTTGTTATTTTACTACTGCCCTATTGGAATGGTTTGACCGCCATTGTTCGGTTGACTGACTGCACTAGTGGGAGAAATCTCCTCCTTTAGAGGGGGGTCGTCACGTACCGACGCTTTTACGACGAGTTACTGACACATTTTTTTTATGGCATCGCTTGTTATCCTTATTTCCATTGTCAAGTGAAACGATATTTCGTATTCGTAATAAGCAACGTAAAAGTCAGAGTAAGTCAGTCAATTTATCAGTCCGTCAGTCAGAGTCACAGTAATTCGAGTAAAGCGATGGCTACTTTACCAGAACATTTGCAATGAAGTTTTGAATTTGAATTAAAATGAAGGCCACCCGAAAGAACGTGTTTTCGCACTGTTATTCTATTTCACTATACACGAGCACGGCAATAAGCCTATATCAAACAAAATGCCACCAACTTTATTTAATACAACTCAAAAATACACCAAAAAAATGAAATAAAATAAGAGCCACACACGCATCCTACAAGGTTCCCGCCAAAACTCTAACAAAAAATTACAGTACTCAACAATAAATATTGCACATCGAGCGTAGGAAGGAGACTTCGGCTTATTTCGGGTCTGTAGAGCGTTATCTCTTTTGCACCGTACCTATTTGACGTTGTCGACCATTTTGATCATGTTTTGACCAATACCGGACTGTCAGTGCTTACGTAGGCAATGTGCAACAGAGATAACCCTCGACGAAGTCGAAACGAGCCGATCTTCTCTTACGCAGGCTCGATGTGCAATATTAATTGTTGAGAACTATAATTGACATTTCATTGACAAGAATCAATAAAGCTTTCCAAAACTTTTAGCTGAAAGTAAGCTTCGAGTTTCAGTACGCAGCTTTTATTTTGAAACTATCGCCAATGACATCACACCGGTACACCTTTCTATCTTGAAACACGAAACAATTTGGAACCGTCGCCTGTTTATTCGACCGCAAATCTACTAAACGTATGGCTCATATTCAAATACCTAGTAGATATTACAAGTTATAAAGTTAGTTAACAATTGAAATTCGTTATGTGGTAACTCACTCTACAATTGATGAGTTGGTTCCTTTGTTAGCAATGGAAAAATTTAACTTAAAAGTAGTTGGAAAAAACAGTTATTGATATCCACGCAATATTCAATTAAAGAATATTTCAAGCCGAGTAAAGAATTTGATCCGAATATAAAGTCGATATTTAAAATATATTCCCGTTCTTACATCAAAGGATGCTATGTCAAAGAGCAAAAAGCGTAAGATTAAATTATAGTTAGGTTTTTGGGTTCCTCTTCCATATACTTTTTTTTTATTGGTGATAGAGCTCCAGTGAAGAAGCTCGCGGGTGTAGGCACCACTACATTACCTAATATACCTGCCGCTAAATGGTAGTATTCAGCACTATCATGTTCCGGCCAGGTGGTAATGTACGGCCCTGTAATATCCGGCACCGAGGCATTTTGACCTCTGGTCTTTGTGTGGGTGTCTATAGGCTGCAGTCATCACTGTACATCAATGTGAACTGCATGCTTGTCATGACATAAAAAAAAAAACATTTTTGTTCTGGAATATTACTTCCACGAGCCACTAAAAAGCACCAACGTCGTATCTACTTTAAACTTAAACGGAACGATGTTTCGTTGCCTTAAAAGTGCTAAGCCGTGTCGAGACCGGGGAATTCCCTGGGACAGGACGCATATCCATCAATATCTTTTGCATACCGCCGTTTTAGGGTACTTTAATACTATATCTACACCCACAAAGATGATATTTTGTTTACTATCTACATGTTTACAGCAAATTGAACTTAAAAATATAGAAATTGAAGGTGAGGCGTCCATCTTTTGTTATTATTTAATGTGAATTCATAGACCTAATTGATTAATGAAATATAGGGTTGGTTTTGTGGAATTTAGAGTGATTATTCCATTGTGTACGGCTGTATGATGAAGAGAAGTATTTAGCTGTAGGTAAATTGTACTTTTTTACGATTCCGTAGTATACAAGAAACTCTTGTTGTGTCCATGTCTATCCGTCCGTCTGTCCATCTATCCGCAGCTCAGCTCGAAGACTTTTAGTATACTAGAAAGCTATAATCCCACTTAAACATCAAATGTAAAATGTTGCTAAGACGAGACATGTCGCTTGCACTATCAAAAAGTTATCATAATCTTTTGTAGAGCCAAGTTTTTTACTCTGTCCTAAATTTACAAGCTCTACACCTTAGTCAAAATGCGTGGCTTAGTCTATGTATTATGGCGTAGGTATATAAAACTGTTATGAGTTTGTACAGAGCATTTTTCGAAAAAGGGAATCAGCTTATTAAGCTTAACTATTCACATTTTTGTTAAAACCAAGTGTTTCCGCCTTCTATCAGCTAAAAATACAGTAGTGTTTTATTTAAAGCAATTAAGAGGAAAACTATCACAACTAAGTAGGCTTGACAACTTTAGGAGTAGTATTCGATCAACTAATATAACATTCATAATACGCCTCTTTTTTGCGAGCGAGCTTGGTAGAGGTGTATGTGTGTACATTTGTCTTTCATGTGTTTATTGATCAGGCTCCTTATGTTACCCTCACATGAACATTTTAAAGCGATCTCCTTTGTCAAAATAACTCAAACGCGGTTCGTACCCTCGCCGCGACACCAGGCATTAAATGAGTCATATCTTGGCTTCTGCAGTATTTGTTAGTTATATTCTATGAAATACTTTTCGGTTTATTTGCCACTAAAAGATAATAGGTAGATGCTTTACCTTTAAAACTGTACAATTAAATATGAATAAATTAAAATATTCTATAAACATTTAGGCTCTGTCAAGGAAAACACATAAAGATAACAATGATTGAAATAAAATTAGTTTTCGGATTTATCTCGCGTATTATTAAACTAAAATGATTATTTAAAATCGAATGGTAGTATTCATATGGAATAATACCATATGTTAACGGGGTTACAGACAAAATAGCAAACATATTCAGAAAATCATCTTTAAAAACAGTTTTTAAACCTCACAAAAAATTACACCAGTTTTTAAGACCCATTAAAAGTAGCATTCCCTTACAAAATTCCGGTATTTACAAACTCGATTGTGATTATGGACTTTCTTATATAGGCCAAACAAAGAGAACGGATTCCACCAGAATTAAAGAACAGATTGCTGATGTCAAACACCGTAGAGCAGGGAGGTCTGCAGTCTGTGATCACATAGCGGACAATTCATTTATATTCGGTTTGACCAAACTCGAATACTCGCCACAGAACACAGACCAATTCCAAGAATGGTTCGCGAGGCTATTGACATTAAGAAACATCCAAATTTCAATAGAGAAGATGGTTGGCGATTGACACCAGCTTGGGATCCAATACTCAGTAGAATAAAAGCCCAACCGCAACAGTCTGTAAGACCTCAAGATACAATTAGTAACTTTTGTGTTAATCCTGAACGCTACGCAAGACGTTTGCGAAATAGATGGAGGTAGCTGCACATAATAATTTTTCAAACTGCTGGCAGACGATTACCACCTCAGTCTGCCCGAGACCACGGAAGCTGAAAAGCGACCGAAACGTCGGGTTCGATTTTAAATAATCATTTTAGTTTAATAATACGCGAGATAAATCCAAAAACGAGTTTTATTTCAATGAGTGCAGCTCGCGAAAACAGAACATACTAGATAACAATGCCAAATCATAAGCAACGTCACGAACATAAGATTTATTTTAAATTATCTATCGCATCATATTTATTGGTAATCTTCGTGTTTAAATTCAGCTAAGCGTTACATTATTTAAATGCGTTAAAGGAGATGTTGCAAAAATGTATGGAACTCCGGCCATGTATTGTACACAATATCATTAAACAGGCAAAATCATCACTTATTTAGCTTTGTTTGCAGTTACAAAACATTACTTGCAGTTAGAATTGCAACTTAAAACCAACATGGCGAATATGGCAGACGACGTCATTGTGACATTTTCATTTTTTAAATTATTTTTTGATTATCTAGTACTTGGAGAAAAAAAAAAAAAATTATAAATACTATCGAAATCGATTGATACCAAGCGTTGGCTGTATCGCCACCGTGTTGAACATGGTTGAAAATGATAAAATCGTTTGAATTAAATGTGGTGGTAACTCTAAAATATATTCTTGATTAAATTAATTGTATTTTTTTCGGATTCTGCTATAATTTACCCATATTTTGAGAACATGTACGAACCAGGACCGAGCTCGCAACATCTCCTTTCAAATGAGTGTAAATTTTATTTTAGGATTCGGTATTAATGGATAAATAGAGAAATTAAATAGGCATTGACTAGTGGCGGTCTTACATTGAAGTTATTTAGGTAATTATAATAAATAATAATGGCAACCCATTATACGTCCCACAGCTGGGCACGAGTCTCTCCCCTATGTGGAGGAGGCCTGGAGCTTTAAGGTACTTATTAAAGTAAAATAAAAAGTGTTTCGCTTGATTACAGAGCCTTCAGTGATTATACCTGCTCTGTATGTCAAATCGATTTTGCAAATAAGTAATCTGCGTTGACAAAAATGCGGTACGTTGTTTTCCTTTTATGTTAATGAAATTGAAAAGTTCAACACATCACCAGAATAACACTTCACTAAAATATTTTTTTTTATGTATTGAAAGTGGCATACAAGCTTGTTCACATTGATGTAAAGGTGTTATGCCCTCAGGAGTGGTAATGCATCTGCATTTTGACCTCTGGTCTTTGTGTGGGTGTCTATAGGCTGCAGTCATCACTTAACATCAATGTGAACTGCATGCTTGTTTGTTACTTCAATTAAATAAATAAAAAAGTAATGTACCTAAGTGGCAAACAAACACGCAGTTCACATTGATGTTAGGTAATGCGGTGGTGCCTACGCCCGCGAGCTCCGCCGCTAGTCGCCATTTGGCGGCACATACATTAAGAAGTGCGGTGGTGCCTTGTGTGCCTACGCCCTCGTGCTCCTGCACTGAAACTCTTCCACCAGTAAAATCCGATGAAGATTTGGATCACCCGTACGAATCACTTATTTGTCAACAGTCGTAGTGGCTGTAGATAACAAATAATCTCGATCATCATTGCCTCAACGTATTAGGTGCGTTTATTATCAAATAGACGTTTGTACAGGCAATATCCTTAATTTTCAATCAGGCGTTCAATCAATGACAGCATCCCATGGGTTGCTTTATGACATGTCCCTTCATAAAGCAACAATTACGTCACCTACAAACGACATTCAAAATTACCTATTGCCAACATTTTTTCCCATCCAAGTCCCAGTAGGCACCGAAACAAGGTGGGAGTGGTCCGAAGGAACACACCCATTCGGTTTAACCACACCCACTGCTACAAAAGGAACATTTCGGCTGCATTGTCCCAAAACACCGTTCACGGCAGAGCCTTGAGAATTTCTCTGTCCCTTTCTCAAGTCATTTCGCTGTTTCAGGACGGTGCGCACAGAACAACGGTTTGTGTAGGAGTCCCGGGAGGCTGGACAGCGCCATCTGTGGGTGGTGGCGTGAAACGCTCAGTTGGAGGTATAGCAAGATGGCGTCGGTAGTCTCGAGCTCGGAAATAGGGACTGATCACATTTTCTGACATTAAAAGTTTATTTATCTCTTCACAATTACTTTATTCTCAAAAGTAACGTCTTTTGTTATAAAGTTAGCTCATTAATTTAATTTTACATTCGATTTAGATTTCAGTTCGATGAATTATCTGTCCCTGTAGTATGTAGGTAATGCAACTTTTAATAACAAGAACTGGGTTCGATACCCAGGTCAGCAAAAACTATATTGAATTTATGGGATTACCTGCTACTTTTAAAAATGCTCGGGTTAACTTGAAGGTGTAAATTCACTGCATATCTATCATCATTATCACTCCATTGAAGAAATTAAACTTGCGGATTTCCTTGCGTATACAACACTCCCAAACTTCTTCTTAAACTCGACGTTTCGGTCGCTTTCCTGTCTAAAATCTATCTAAAATCTTCTAAAATGTAAAATATTCGCATGGTACCAAATCCGCAAGTTTAATTTCTACAATGTATGAAGCTCGCGAAAACCTGCGAAAACGTTATTATCACTTTATCACTCCAGCCAAAAAACGTCCACTGCAGGACAAAGCCATCCCAAAGACGCCAACAACATTACTGCGCGTCATTAGGGGAGATTATGCCAAAATACGCACCAGACCTCCCCCCCCCCAAAAAAAAGGGGAGAGACTCGTGCCCAGCAGTGGGACGTATAATAGGTTGCCATTATTATGCCAAAATCGTCACGCTTGGCAGGCGGATTGGCGATCGCAATGGTGTTAGTTTTAGTTAGTTAGAACGAAGAATTTTCCTCCTCTAGAAGGCTATAGGGTAATTACTTCCCGACGCCTTCACCGCATACCTAATATTGGAGATAAACAATAGATTTAAAAAAAAACGGTCAAGTGCGTGTCGGGTCACGCGCAGTTTAGGGTTCCGTAGTGTTTAGGTTTTTTTTTATGTAATGGCACTTCCATTACAAAAATCCATGCAAACAAGCATGCAGTTCACATTGATGTTAAGTGATGACTGCAGCCTATAGACACACATAGACCAAGGTCAAAATGCAGATGCGTTACCACAAGTATAAGTTAGTATAAGTTGGCAAGTATATTAGGTAATGCGGTGGTGCCTACGCCCGCGAGCTCCATCACTGGAGCTCTACCACCGTAAAGGTTTAGGTTTGAATAATATAATGAAAAAAAAATATTTTCAAGAGAGAGTTGTTCAAAATTTCCAATAAAATTATTTTGGTCGACTATTACTCGCAAACTATTACTTGTAAAGCCAACTTAAGTGTGATAGTTTTCCTTTTAATTTCATTATATGTAGCTACTATTGCCGTAACGTTTGATTTTCTATCAACTACCGTTTAGTTGAATTTTGACAAAAAAAAAGAAAATTGGCACTTTAAAGCTTGATAAGTCACGAACAGTAAACTAAATCGAAAAATGATGTTTGCACACCCCTAATATTTTTGAAAGACCTATTTTACGACATCCCACACTACATAAAAAACGAAACTTAAAAAACTTATCCGCGCGTTACAAGTAGGGGAGGTACCCTAAATATTTTTTTTTCATGTTTTTTATTCTACTACTTGTGCCAAATTTCAAGTCTCTAGTACCAATAGTTTTTGCGCTAAGCCGCGGACAGACAAACAGACAGACAGACAGAAAGACAGACGGACATGGCGAACTATAAGGGTTCCTTGTTTACTACGGAATCCTAAAAAGAATTAAGTACGTAAATTGGTTCAGAAACCTCGGCGAAGACAGCGTATATACTATGAACTGCATGCTTGTTTGTTACATAACATAGATGTACCTACCTATAGATCAATAGTTTCGTGGATAATTAAGCACTTGCTTAATTCACTGTTAACAATGAACACATCACCATTTACCCTATACATGTTGAATCTAGAAAAGAGATTTTTTACAGTGATATCCCTCAGACAACGTTCGCAATACAAAGGCGCAGTCTTTAAAATATTGCCGCATGAAATCGATCTTCAGTAAGTAGCTTACCAATTTTATAAGAGAGGTTTAGCGAGCGGGCACCGTGTTATACAACTACATATAGTTTATGTTCTTAAATGTCAAATTAATTAGAGAGATATTTTGTTTTTACTGTGAAGATTGTGTTTTTTAAACCTTCATTTACTTTGTACAGTATTTCAAATAAGTTAACGTTGAAAACATGTCACGTGAATTTTGCTTCAAAATTTTCATCTTAAAAACGGATTTGCACTTCTGAACTAATAAGATAAGTTACCTGCAAGAGCTTACAAAAATGTTGATTAACTTTTGACTTTTGACAGATTCTCACTGAAAGCGAGAATCTGTCAGGTTTAACATGTATTTGTTTTAGTTGACCCGGAAAACGTCGCGTCGATCAACTATAAAAGTTATTAATAATGACAACCCATTATACGTCCCACTGCTGGGCACGCGTCTCTCGAGCGAGCGCGAGCTTACTCCACCACGCTGCTCCATTGCGGATTGGTGGAGGTGGGTGGGTTAGTGGCCAACCCGCTGTCGGATGTTTTCAAACCGCCCATCTCCGACAAGGTTTAACGACTGCTGCTGCTATCCATCGATAGCAACCGGGACCGACGGCTTAACGTGCCCTCCGAAGCACGGAAACGCGCATTTAATTTGCCACTAGCGGTCACCCATCACACTACCCGACCGCGCCCGTAGTGCTTAACCGAGTAGATCGCTTACGTTCTACACCAGCCGCTGGGCCATGCGCGCTACAAAAAAAAGTAAAAGTTATTAATTTTAATTATATAGTGTGATATACTTTATGGTAACTAAAAGTAACTAAAGTACGAGTATTAAATTTGATAAGGACTAATACTTTATTTATGGTATACAATAAATTATATACCTTTCTAATCACCGCATGGAAAGTACCCATTTTTTCGAACATATGGGTATTTATAATATGTACTTACTGGTGGTAGAGCTCCAGTGACAAAGCTCGCGGGCGTAGGCACCACCGCATTACCTAATATACTTGCCGCCAAATGGTAGTGTTCAGTACTATCGGTTCCGGTTAGGTGGTAATGTACGGCCCTGTGATTCCCGGCACAGAGGCATAACACCTAAGCCTCAGGAGTGGTAAAGCATCTGCATTTTGACCTCTGGTTTATCTGTGAGTGTCTATAGGCTGCAGTCATCACTTAACATCAATGTAAGCTGCATGCTTGTTTGCCACTTAAATAAAATTTAAAAAAAAATGTATAGATATAGATAAATGGATTAGATTGAATATAACGTGTAATTTTCTGTGTCATGATTATTCGTTATTTTTTGTTAAATTCATTTCTGATGTTTATGATTGGCGTTATTCTAAATTAATTTATATATCGAAATTGCATTCAATTTGTTTATCCATAAGTCTCAACAAATACTGTTTTTACCTCACGTTCATTAACACGTAAGTACCTATTGCATACATTAAACCCGAGATAAATCCGTAAAAATATTTTCATTGTAGGTAATAGGTGTAGCTCGCGAAAACCTAAGAACACATATAATTTAATATTGCTCAAACTCAAACTCAAAAATTTATTTAATAACTTGGAAATAAGAATTAGCTTGTGATAGGTCAAATTACAAAATATAAAATTAAAGCGAATAACATCATAAAATAAATAATGGTCCAAAAAAACTTAATAATAAAATTTCCGATACTCTCTTTTTTTTCCATACTTTCTTTCAAGAATTGGTTTATTTTGTACCTGGTACCTAATGTTCACTGCGACATTTATAATACTAGCAATAAAAAATTAAAAAAAATGTAAATTAAATACGCTTACTCTTACAGCCGTACCAGCCATAATTGATTTCATTTGAAAAAAAAAATGATTTTAATTCCTACACAACTTTAGGTAGGTAGGTACCTTCACACAGAATAAGTGGCGCATAAGTAAAATAACGTTGTAAGTTACGATATATCGGTAATAGCTAATTAGCTGAAATCCCATAATCGGTCAGGATAGAAAATCGGCCACACGGGCCCTATTTGTGGCCGCTGCGATTAGACCCATAAAACTCAATGTGATCTTGATAAGGGACGCGCGAAAACCGCCAACAAACGTGTATGTGGGTGCCTTTATCGAACAGGTGAATTAATATGCAGTGTTGATTAGGTGGTTAGATACACATACAGTGGAGTTTAGCATTGGAATGTAGCGGTTTGTCGAATTTCCGTTGTTTAAGGGAATACAGTTTAAGTTTTTTTTTGTAATGAAAATGGCAAACACTTTTTAAGTGATGATTGTAGCCTGTAGACACCCACACAAAGACCAGAGGTTAAAATGCAGATACTTTACCACTTCTGAAGCATTATGGTATTATGTTTCTGTGCCGGAAATTACTGGGCCGTACATTACCACCTGACCGGAACACGATACTGCTGAACGCTACCACTAAGCGGTAAGTAGATTACGCCCGCGAGCTCCGTCATGGAGCTTTACCACCACTAAAAGTTATGTTGGTAATCAAGCTTGCAGTTCACATATAACGACTGCGGCCGCTGCCTATACATCTACACGAAAATTCAAATACATTACCACCCTTGAAATCTAACATGTTTCGCTTCTGTAATAGAAATTATGGAGCCATACATTACCACCTAACTGGGATACTAGTGCTGAATATTACCATTTGGTGGCAGTTAGATTATGTACCTAATGCGGTGGTGCTTACGCACTCGAGCTCCGACACTGGAGCTCTACCATTAGTTTAGTAAAGTTACTTTCCTTTGCTATTCTTGAATATTTTTGTACCTAAATGACATTATACGGTTGTTGGTAATTTTCGGACACATAAAAGAGCAAAAATGTGGCAGGCAGAAAACAGGCGTGAAGTTGTACCTCTTCAGTGTATAAATACTATCTGCTGTCAAGCCTTGGATTAACATAAATAACTTGTTTCAAAAGGATTGACTACGAGCATTTTTTTTATATAATGCTAGCTGTGCCCGCGACTTCGCCCGCGTGAGAATGTATGATTGTTCAGTATCTACCCGGACGAAGTCGTGGGCGCAGTAAGTATAAAAGTAGCCTAAGTTACTCCTTATTACGTAAGCTATCTGCCAGTGAAAGTTCCGTCAAAATCGGTAAAGCCGTTCCCAAGATTAGCCCCGCCAAACAGACAGACAAACAGACAAAAATTGTAAAAAATGTTGTTTTGGTATATGTACCGTGTATACATACATATGCATTTAGTAAAAAGCGGTTGTTTTTATATTACAAACAGACACTCCAATTTTATTTATTTGTATAGATTAATAGGTATATTTTTGCCACAAGTCATAATAAACTCAACTACCTTTATATTTTTTTATGTTTTGAAAAATAAACAAACATTTCAAGTAAAATATAAGTTACCATTCGATTTTAACCTCGCATAACTTGACAGTTACATTACATACATATCTACAAATTTCGTGCCTACTGTTCTCGAACAAAAAATCGTAAACAATAATTTCAGCCGTGAATTTTAAATTATAGCAAGCTGCTAGTTGCAGTCGCTTGATTTTTGAAACAAACTTTTGTCTGCTAGTTGGCGTCCCGTCGAGGCGTCAGTTTAGAAAATTTTCAAGCCGACTGTAAATTTGAATGCAGTTTTATTAATGTCTGTGCATATTCAAAGAGTTTCTCTTCGCCTCGCCGGTAGTTATATTGGTTTACAGTTTACACGCTACTCCACTCATAGTTTCAAACCTGAATATTATTCTGCATATACTCGTACAGTTATAAATAGATTAATCGTAGTTGTCTTCGTGTGGAACCTATTTCATTTCGTTGCGGTTGCTTGTATAGGAGATTTAAATAACTGCAACAACTAATATAGTATGTTTTACGTAATAGGTTTTTTAAACAAACCTCAAGTCGTTCAATGTTGTTTTAGTAGGGCATAAAATTATAGATATAAAAAAATATATATAGATAGGTATTTTATTTTTTCGACGCATAAAAAAAAATCAATGAAACTTTCAATTTTTAATTCTATACTTTACATGAACGAACGAAAACGTTGTCATCCATGGTGACATTTAGCCCGGGTTGCACCACGACATTTGTTAAAGTTATTGTAACATTCTTCTCTAACTTAAAGAAATCTGTTAAAGTTAGAGAAGGATGTGAAATGTTGCAATAACCTTAACTTTAACAAATGTAGTGGTGCAACCCAGGCTTGGATTATATGTCATATGACGTCACTCACTAGTGTACTAAACAAAACCTAAAATTACCTTACCTATGTGACATGTGAATGACGCGTCGACATTGGCTTGTTAGTCGTAACACACGACCGGATTCTGTACGGCGGACCGAATCCGCCGACCAAATACGCGCGAGCGGACCGCATCGTACTTGAATAATAATAATTAAGTCCGCCGGACTCGTCTACACATGGCCAGATTTTTAAGGTCGATCAGCAATATTTGTTTTTGATACTCTAATTATGCATTGCACGGATTTTAGAATATAATATAGGTATTATATTTTATGTATGTACCTACCTTAATCAAGTGTCTGAAAGCAAAACATAATCTAAAATGCTTATTGAATGTTAAATTACCCGTGTTAATTTATATTTTCAATACACATGATTAAGAGCAACCTCAACGAAATGGTAGGTATGGATGATTTATTAAATCACATAAAAACTACTCCATTCACCAGTTTCTTTTTCAGCCTATTACAGCTACTTTTTATCCCACGGAAACATACTAAGCGGGCGGGTATACAAAGTTTAATAATACATACTTAATTTCCTATAATGTTGTCGTTAAGATACGTGCTATCGAGTGCGAAACAAAGTGCTACAATTAAGTCGCAATGTTCGATCGCAGTTCAACAGTTTTTCCTCTGTAATTCTATTACATTATTAACTTACACCGTGTTGAAGAAGCATGTGCTAGTGTTGTGAAACAATATTTATTTTAACTATCGATATTTAGGCGCCGCCGCAAAAAATATATTATATTGATGCAATAAACAAAGATTTCTCTAAAGTTACGTTCTCGATTTTTTTGAATGAAATTATGAAAAAAACTGTTCAAACCTATTAGACAAGATGTAGTTAGATTTACACAAGCTATTACTGATGTAATATGTAACCCGCATAATGTCTATAAGCATCCAAATGTACGTAAGTCCATGCCTGTAGTCCCCGACGGGGTAGGCAGAGGTAAATGCATGCATTCAATCATACATATAAACAACCAACGATTCGCCGGTTACTCTTTTGCCCCACGTAACAGGTGGTGAGCCTATTGACATCTCCAGGCACATTACCAAACTTCGAGGTACTGGAAAACTGCCAGAAAAGGGAAATATCGCAATAGAACCAGAGATAAAGGATTTTACACCGATATCTCTAATATCCTCAGTGTAGTAGTGGCCTGCTACCACTAATCTACTGAGGCAGTTTAAGTATCCAATGGACGGGTAATGATTATTTTTATAATGGAAGGGACAAACCAGTATACTTGTTACACCGACGGTAAGTGAAAACTCCAACCGGTATCAGACCCAGCCAACGATCATATATAATAATTATGATAGAGTACAAAAACAGCGAGTGAAAAGGAGAATTCTGTGACGAAATAATTTACAACCCTCTCATTGCAATGAGAGGGTTGTAAATTATTATGATCAAACGACAAAGTAAAGTCTCCTGCTTAGCAGAATTAGGATGTTAATTGAGCCCTTGATACATTGAAATCTTTTATTTAATGTCACTAATAAAAATATTAATAATATTTATGAACAAAATATATCGATAAAGATCGCTGCGTCGCGTCACTAGCAGGTAAGTCTGCGTCGCGTCGTCGCTCCTCAAAGATCGCAAGCTGAAAACTTTTAATACTTTAACTCGACTCTCACTCAATTTCGCTTAACGCCCGCCCGTTGACACGGCCCGATGCCGCAGCAATATCGTTTTATAACAGTTTTACAACTTTGTACCGCTGCTCCGCTTGAATTGTTAAGTTTGGTGCTAACTAGTCACGTAAGTAGGTTACGGCTGTGAATCTTTGATAAGTTATGATGTGAACTGTTTCACATAGGCAACTTTGCATGTTTTTATATTTTTGTTTATTTTACGTAACGATAATGGAAAACAAGCAAGCAGTTCACATGGATGTTAAGTGATGATTAACATCTACACAATAACCAGTTTTTGAAATGCAGATGCGTTGCCACCCTCATTTCTACAGAGAAATTAATCTGTGATTGTTATTACGATAGATAAGGTAATGCGATGGTGCCTACTAAGCTTTCGAATTCCACTGGACCTATGTAGACAACGTGTAGGTGAGTATAACAGAAAAACATAAGTAAAGTGTTTTTTAGGGTTCCGTAGTAAACAAGGAACCCTTATAGTTTCGCCATGTCCGTCCGTCTGTCTGTCTGTCTGTCTGTCTATCTGTCCGTCCGCGGTTTAGCGCAAAAACTATTAGTACTAGAGAGTTGAAATTTGGCACAAGTATACACCCTAATCACGCCGACAAAATGGTAGAAGAAAAACTCGAAAAAAAAAAATTAGGGTAATCTCCCCTACTTGTAGCGCGCAAATATGTTTTTAAATTTTCGATTGCCATATAGTGTGGGGTATCGTTGGATAGGTCTTTAAAAATACTATGAGTGTCCCAAGATAATTTTTCGATTTATTTAACTGTTCGTGACTTATTAAGCTTTAAAGTGCACATTTCGTTAGACTCACGTGTCCCCCCCCCTACAGACTAAACGGTTGTTGTTAGAAATTCGTTACGGCAATAGTACCTACATATAACGAAATTAAAAGGAAAATTATCTCACTTAAGTTGGCTTTTGCAAGTTTGAGAGTAATAGTCGATCAAATATATTTTACTCGAAAATTTCGAACAAGTCCATACAAAATTTTTTTTTTTTCATTACATCTCTTACTCTGTAACTACGGAACCCTACACTGCGCGTGGCCCGACATGCACTTGACCGGTTTTTTTATAATAGGGTCCGCAAGAATATAGAAAGGGTAGTTTTATATAGGGTTTAATCCTGAATTAAAATAAATTAAATTAATAATTACGCTTACACTTCTGTGAGTGGGCTGTTCCACACTAGGTTTAAAACATAACCGCACGCCTGTAATCCCCGAAGAGGTAGGCAGAGGTAAATGCATGCATTCAAGCAAACATGCAAACACCCACGATTCGCCGGTTACGTTTTTGGCCCATGTAACAGGCGGCGAGCCAGTTGACATCTCCGGGCACATTACCAAACTTCGAGGTACTGAGAAATTTCCAGTAAATAGAAAAATCTCAATAGAACCAGAGATAAAGGACTTTACATCATTATCTCTGACAACCCCCTACCCGGGAATCGAACCCAGGAACTCAGCGTAGTGCCCTGCTACCACTAGGCTACCGAGGCTAGGTATATATGTACAAAAATATCCAGACCCGAACGAAATATCAGTAGGCTATGCAAATATTTGTCTCGGTACGGGGATCGTATACGTGAGCTTCAGTTAAAACGGTCACCACAGACAACTGGCTTGAAATATTATTTCAGTAGTATTGTTACTCCTGAGGCCTACGCTGTTGTGCCTCTGTGAAGGAAATTACGAGGCCGTACATTACTATCTGACCGGAATACGACAACAGTGAACACTCTTATTGAGCGGCAAGTAATGTTTAGCAGTGAGTTTTCCTTGTTATTTCGTTACACCTAATATCGTAATTTCTTTTTACACATTCCAATACTACACCAATTTGGCTGGTAGAACGGGAACACTCAGCTCTCTCAAAAAGTTACACTCTGACATTCATAAAAAAATTTACTCATTACATTATTTATAGACCAATGATATTCTACACGATGGGCTACGAGAGAAAATAAAAATAACATCCACTTTACTATGTAAAGGAGATATCTACTCAAAAAATGTTTTATCAAGATTTTTTTTTAACACATGCTATAGCTTTCTAATTATAATAGTCTCGGAACCAAGCTGCTATCAGATTGACGGATGGACCGACATGGCGAAACTATGAGATGGCTAGGGAGGGGAACCCTTTTCACGATGAACGAACGATTTCACGAGCAGAGCTGATGAATGTCTGGGACGTTACTTAATTACGATAATCATAAAGGTAATTCCATCGACTACATAACATCCTATTTAAGGTATCTATAATCGCCCCAGCGAACACCCGGCGACGACCCGGTTAGTCCAGCGGTGTGAGATGACCGTATGATTCGAAGGGTCGCGGGTTCGATCCCCGCACCGGGAAAAATATTTGTATGGCCTACAGATATTTGTTTATGTATGTGTTGTATGTGTAAAATGGCATCCACGACACAGGTTTATACCTACAGTCGGGCTGTGAGTGTAAGCGTATTAAAAAAAAAGACAAAAGAGAAGAAGAACAAATCTCTTCCAAAGAGAAAAAGAAAGCTTTATGCCAGTTGGTCAATCCATCTTCTTCGCCAACTGATATGACATGTTGTCTCGAGACATCTGCGATCGAACTTACCATATTTCAGTGGATCGTGACTATGTTCTTTGGGGTATTTATTGGTTATTTGTATTGAAAATTGTACCAGTTTAATGATAATCTATACTAATATTATAAAGCTGAAGAGTTTGTTTGTTTGAACGCGCTAATCTCAGGAACTTCTGGTCCGATTTGAAAAATTCTTTCAGTTTTAGATAGCCCATTTATCGAGGAAGGCTATAGGCTGTTTCATCACGCTATGACTAATAAGAGCGGAGCAGCGCGATTAGAATATTAGATTACCTAATCTATCTGCTTGCAAATGATAATATTCAGCTCTGTGATGTTGCGGTTAGATGGTAATGTATGGCCTCGTAATAACTACCACAGAAGCTGTACTGGTGGTAGAGCCCCAATGACGGTGCTCGCGGGCGTAGGTACCACCGCATTACTTAATATACTTGCCGCTAAATGGTAGTGTTCAGCACTATCATGTTCCGGTCAGATGGTAATGTACGGCCCTGTAATTTCCTGCTCAGAGGCATTACACAGACCTTAGGCTTCAGGAGTGGTCACACATCTGCATTTTGCCCTTGGTCTTTGTGTGGGTGTCTTTAGGCTGCAGTCATCACTTACCATCAGTGTGAACTGCATGCTTGTTTGCCACTTCCTTTACATTAAAAAATGTAAAACATCTTAGAGCTCAGGGATGGCAACGCATCTGGCGTTGGTCTAAGATCTTATGCATATTGACCTCTGCTTTTTGTATATGTACTCGTATATACCTGTACAATGCACTCACGACTTACCATCAACGTGAACTACGTGCTTGTTTGTCATTTATATATATATATATATTAAATAAAATTGGAGTGTGTTTGTAATATAAAAATAACCGCTTCTTACTAAATACATATGAATGTATACACGGTACATATACCAAAACAATATTTTTTATAATTTTCGTCTGTCTGTCTGTCTGTTTGGCGGGGCTAATCTTGGGAACGGCGGGACCGATTTTGACGGAACTTTCATTGGCAGATAGCTGATGTAATAAGGAGTAACTTAGGCTACTTACTACCGGGTAGATACTGAACAATCATAAATTCTAACGCGGGCGAAGTCGCGGGCACAGCTTGTCATAAAATAAAAATTAACTTACTTATTATCACCCTCATAACTACTTACCTACAACTGAGTTCTGGAATCAAAGTCAGCAAGAACAACTACGTGTATAGATAGTCAGCATATGAAAATTTTTTTTTTGTACGACCCTGTAATATCTGGCGCAGAGGTGTGAGAACTTAGTCCTTAGGACTACCAACGCATCAACATTGAAATCTCAAAGTTTTGATGTAGATGTTTATAGGCTAGAAGAAAAAAGAAGAAAGAAGAAGAACTGAATTTTTGTTTGTGACTTATAAAAAAATGCTAGCAGTTGGTAAATCACAGGTAAATATGATCATGCAATGTACTGTATACTGCAGGAAACTCTCCGCTTATCCAAAATCAATCAAATATAGCTTTTATTACCATCTCTTAAGCCCGTGGGATCGAGCTGTCAGTTCTCTGAAGGTACATTTTGTTAAAACTGCAGTTCCCTTAAATCGTATAAATATCTTCACCCCAAGTAGGTACCTTCAGCGTAGTTTGAGAGCGTGGAGCGCCAAACATCTCTGACTGCAAAAACTGCCATGCTATATCACACCGCGGACACTCCGCCAAAATTCCATACAAACGCTTAATTTGGTCTCTATTACACAGACATCAATCAGTGACATGTGCAACTGTGTGCGTAGAAAATACCAACCGTCGCCCATAAGAGGGGAGGAGGTTGGGTGATGCGGGGAAATAGGGCGGGACGTCGAATTGTCCATTCTATACGTACTCGTAGTATTATTAAATATTCTCTGGCTATAGGTGCACGGTGAAATATTAGTGGTGGTTCCCTCGAAGCAAGAGATTTGGAAGAGATTTTACTGGTGGTAGAGCTCCAGTGACGGAGCTCGCGGGCGTAGGCACCACCGCATTACCTAATATACTTGCCGCTAAATGGTAGTGTTCAGCACTATCGTGTTCCGGTCCGGTGGCAATGTACGGCCCTGTAATTTCCGGCACAGAGGCGTAACACCTTAGGCCTCAGGAGTGGTAGCGCATCTGCATTTTGACCTTAGTCTTTGTGTGGGTGTCTATAGGCTGCAGCCATCACTTAACATCAACGTGAACTGCAAGCTTGTTTACGACTTCCATTACATAAAAAAAAAAAAAAAAGCAAAATGATTTGTTTTATTACTCGTAGTAATGATCGATCTGGGCTCATCACGTGAGGTTATTTTTCTTCTGAACATTTCCGAATATTTACTGTTTTTGGACTATGTCGATTGCGTACGATGGTGTGTGTGCACTAGTAGACTTAAAGTAGTATATACGTAACTTTTTATAAATTACTGTCATTTCTCACGTTTTCGAGGTGATGGTCATTTTTAAATTAATTAAAAATATGTTTTTTTATGCCCTTTTTGTTTTGATAATATCTTCTACTGAAAGCATATCGATCAGTAAAACAACCACCAAAAATTTCACTTTTGTAGTTGAACTAGCGGCTCGCTCCGGCTTCGCGCGAGTGAAATGTTACCTACCCTCTCCTATTATTCATCTTAGCGTGATGTTAAATCCTATATATAGCCTTATAGCCTTTCTCGATATCTAACACTGAAAGATTTTTTTCAAATTGGACCAGTAATTGCTGAGAATGATATTAGTATAGATGTGTATATTCAGGTTACTTCATATATGAATGCTACCAAATAAACGTAACTCCTAACGTTACTTCACGATTGCTATCCCCGAAGGAGTAGTCAGAGGTAAAATGCATGCTTTCAAGATTCATGATTCGCCGATAACGTTTTTGGTACATTGTTACATGTGGCAAGCCTGTTGACATCTTCAGAAAGATTACCAAACTCCGAGGAACTGGGTAACTTCCATAAAATGGAATCGATTCACTACTGCTACGCTGAGATCCTGGGTTCGAACCCAGAACCTCACCGTACCGTGACCAAATTAACTAAGAATAATAATGTAATTAATCGTAGCATATAAATAACTGTAGACACAACGGTACTCACAGATATACTACATATTTTTTTAAATTTTGAAATGAAATTAAAACTATACAATACAATATAAATATTTGTTTTTTCCTGCAACCTGAATATTTTTCTTGCTACAACCTATTTTTAACTCTCAAATCTCCAATCAAAACAATCGAAATCGTCCGAAAAAAAATTGTAAACGCAGAAACAAAATAAAACCCCATCACGACGCGACAAATTGATGTCATCCATCCCGCTCTAGCTAACAGTCGCTACATATCACACGGCGCACGTTCTCGGCATTTTTCCTTTATATATTATTAATACATAAGTACAACAGTGCACCGCTTCCACCCGCCACTTGCTTATAAGTCCGTCCTTTTCTATATTGTTGGGTCTAGTTTTCCCAAGCGACCGAACCTCGAGGGTAAAACTCCCTAGGGTTGGTATTGACTCTACTATGGAAGGAAAGTTATCTGTACACCTATTGTCGGCCACCCCCACCCACCCTCCGTACACCCACCGAAGGACTTTCTTACGCGTTTTACGTTTTTATTTTTTTCTTTTTCGTATCCGATGTAGGTTTGATGGTGTATTGTTGATTTGTTGGACACTTGTTGATTAGCAGCGGATAATTGGTTGACGATAAACTTTGGCTTCAACGCATTCAGGATATAAAAGCGATAATGTAAATTGTTTTTCCTTCCTGACTTTCTTTGTGATGTTTTCCCGAAGTAATGTAGCATCAATATGTTTTATTTTATTGCTCAGATTGCTAAATCGTGTAATGTTGTCGCTTATCATTACTAGGTTTACTTACATCATGAATCATAGCTACAGATTCCATGAATTACTGAATTGAATAGTTTGAAGGTACACCTTGAACTTGTAATCCTATATTGTCAAACATGAAGTGTATTTTCGCTTATCTAGGCATATTTGTCCCTTTGTCACATAATTCCATTCACAAAGACAACTTTTTTTAATTTTTGTTCAAAATTTATCAATTTCATGGAAACCGAGTTATTTTTTAGTGTTTTAAGAGATATATAGTGTTATAATGTGAACATTGTTTAATAGTTGTGATAATATGCCCTTATTGTACAATCTATTGAATAATATTAAAATACACTATTATAAAATATAAAATATCATATTTTCAAGATTAGCAGTAAAAGAGATTGCTACGGAATCACCCAAAAACTAAATTACAATTTGTAACACGACCCGAACAAACTTAATACCATTTAAGGGCAAGTGCACACCGGACGCTAATTTGGTAATGCCCGCCGGCGGCCACGTGTCACGCGACCGCCACGCGACGGATTGAAGCGACTACGCGATTTGTTCACTTAACTTATTTATCATGGAGGGACAAATGTTCGCAGATAAAAATGTCAATCATTGTCATAGTATGTCTAGATTACCTCACAATTGAATGTATTCTTGTAATGATGCTCTGTTATTTTGTTTTTAGTTAAATAATGAACATTCCCAAGGGTGGAAATAAGATGTTTATCTGTGATTCAATGTGCGAACAACCACGTGATTTTGGTTATAATTTTTAGAGAACTGTAGGCAGAGGATAAGGTAAATAGGCGATACTTTTGGTTATCAATTCCATGGCCAATTAAAACTAATTGTATGTATCTACCATAGTAAAATTTAGAACGGATTCTATTGGACCAATATGTTTATATAACCACAATTAAAATATAGACATCAATCTATGCGGAATCCAGATGAGGGATAGGCCATGCCATTCCAGGGAGTGACATCCGGAGGAAACGTGCACGTCGCCCGACACGTGCGCCGCACACGACGACAAACGAGCGCAACTAAACACTCATTTGGATTATTGTAGCGTAATCGTGTTACAAAAATGTATATTATGCACACAGCTTAACTATGAAAAAATCTCAATCACGTGAGTGGTGTCACATTCGATTTTTTTCTTTAATATACTCGTATATATTTAACTAGCAGATAGATATAGACTAGATTTTGTTACTGCGAAAAATAATATAAAATTCGAAATTGAGTTTGAAATAAAAAATATATATATAAAGTAGAAAATTGCTAAACTGCATCTTAACCCCATTATATTGTCAATCTATGTTTTTTAAAGTACTTGTTGACATTATGAATATTATACCTATCATACTAGATGCCCAAGTGAACTCTGTATCGCCTTAGCGCTTCAGCGGTTTAAAACATATTTTACGACCGGTATTTTTTTCATAGACATTTTGCATTACATTGCAGCTACAGATTCAAAATACAGGCGTGATACTACAATTTTTTTTCTAGTGTGAAAGCACAATATAGTTTAAGTACTCTTCTACCTAACCGATCTCGGAACCTCACATTACCATCATCTCAATTCTTACCTTTGGGATAACCTCACATAATAACACTGAGGTAATGGTCGTGTAATATCACGATCGTTTCAGTTGACGAAAACGACCAGCCACTACGTAGGTACATATTCAAAAAGGTCAGTCACTGACTCAAATCGTCCCTTCAAGTATTTTTAAATTATGATAATTAATTTATGTTTACAATGAGAGCGCCTCAAACTACTCCATTTTAATGTTAATTCCCCAGTAATACAATCCCCATTCCTCACTGACACAATTAGGAGCAGCTATAAACCCATGCATTATCTAGTCACGACCAACAATGAAAAATATTACCCTTGGAGAACAAAAATGGTTAGTATAATATTACAAGTAGGGTGCAAACGGTACCATGTGTGAAATCACAATGCGTCTAATACTTATGTTGTTTTTGTTTGAGTCTGTATGATGGATGCTTTTTTCTGTTCAATGACCCACTGTCATTTTTAAAGTAGCCTATTGTATGAATTTATCTAAGCTGATAATTTTGGCAAATTTCACTGATCATCTGATAATATCATACTGCAGGGTATCTTATTTTGTAGCATTAAAATGAGTAGAGCTATATGCATCAAACTAATTATATTAATACAGCATATAAATTTACTGATGCTGCACAAGCTCAAAGGCGCTTCATCATCTTTTTGCCAATAAACAGTATTGTAGGGAATGCCAAAGCAGTAGTTTACAATTACTACACCTAAATTAATAAGACAAAACATTTATATGATGTAATCAATGATAAATGCTTACAATAGTTTGAATAGTGTGTTTTCTTTTCAAATAAATGAATAGTAAACATAGAACAAATAGAAAAAATAAAATAACACCATAATCATGTATATGTAATTTTAATTTCGTATTTGTGATAGTTGCCTTAATAACGATACAATGTACAAGTCTTATTCGATATACAATTGCGATAAATAATACGTAAACAACTATATTTCATATTCTGGGAGGAAATCTCCAAAACAGTTTTGCCAGACGGAGAAATTTAAGCAGTATTTAGGACAAACCCATCTTGTTTATATATTTCGTATACATCGTTTAAGGAAACTTTATTTCGTTGTATTTTCATAGAAATTCCCATAGAATAATCGTCTTACAGAGGATATGTTTTGTTCCAACCAAGATATGATCATTCATTTACATTCGTTGTACAATTAAATATGTACGACATGTACATATGCACTTAACGGTATATTTATAAAACTAGTCAAGTCAAAGAAGAATCAAAATTTACAAGTTGATTGTATTAAAATTTACAACATTACTTACAATAAATATATCACAGACGTTACAAAAAATGAATCGGACACACATACGAATTATAAAGGTACCAATTTTTACACAATACTTTTTTCTAATAGCCCTGAGCATTCTCCAGAAATCTAAGTATTGGGCTCTTTTATATAAAAACTACAGGTTTAGCTTTTCAATCTAGCAACCAAACTATGAAATTGAGTAGAATACGCGATGTACTAATATTTACAAGTAAATTACATTATATTTACATTTCACTGTCTATTGTGTGCCGCCTTGAAAGAGAAAATAATTTAAGGTTATGTTGAAGTATTAAATTCGCAGACTACTATACTGCCATCGAGCATTTAAAAATAAAATAAAATGTTACAAACGTTTGTAAAATAATTAGTAACAATACACTTTTGAAAGATAACATAGATTTTCCTTTTATAACGATCAAAGTAAATGATTATAACAAACAGTAAATTTGTGGTACCTAGTCACATTCACTTTGTTCTTTAAACAACACAAATTCTTGGTGAAAAATTAATAAAACAAAATTCGACAATACTGATTTATCATAGAATTTAAAGAAACGTAATTCAATAAAAATAAGAATACCTATGTTACTTGGATGCTAAAGGTGCTGTCTGCGCATACTGTTGTGCACTACAAGTAGGTAACGAAAATGGATTCACGCTGAATGGCGATGATACGAGGCCACCCATTCCTGCAGACAAAACGAAACATTAATAAGTTGTACATAGTATATAAATATAGCATCATCTAAACATATCATAGTGTCCATAATCATCACCATAATCATGTATATGTAATTTTAATTTCGTATTTGTGATAGTTGCCTTAATAACGATACAATGTACAAGTCTTATTCGATATACAATTGCGATAAATAATACGTAAACAACTATATTTCATATTCTGGGAGGAAATCTCCAAAACAGTTTTGCCAGACGGAGAAATTTAAGCAGTATTTAGGACAAACCCATCTTGTTTATATATTTCGTATACATCGTTTAAGGAAACTTTATTTCGTTGTATTTTCATAGAAATTCCCATAGAATAATCGTCTTACAGAGGATATGTTTTGTTCCAACCAAGATATGATCATTCATTTACATTCGTTGTACAATTAAATATGTACGACATGTACATATGCACTTAACGGTATATTTATAAAACTAGTCAAGTCAAAGAAGAATCAAAATTTACAAGTTGATTGTATTAAAATTTACAACATTACTTACAATAAATATATCACAGACGTTACAAAAAATGAATCGGACACACATACGAATTATAAAGGTACCAATTTTTACACAATACTTTTTTCTAATAGCCCTGAGCATTCTCCAGAAATCTAAGTATTGGGCTCTTTTATATAAAAACTACAGGTTTAGCTTTTCAATCTAGCAACCAAACTATGAAATTGAGTAGAATACGCGATGTACTAATATTTACAAGTAAATTACATTATATTTACATTTCACTGTCTATTGTGTGCCGCCTTGAAAGAGAAAATAATTTAAGGTTATGTTGAAGTATTAAATTCGCAGACTACTATACTGCCATCGAGCATTTAAAAATAAAATAAAATGTTACAAACGTTTGTAAAATAATTAGTAACAATACACTTTTGAAAGATAACATAGATTTTCCTTTTATAACGATCAAAGTAAATGATTATAACAAACAGTAAATTTGTGGTACCTAGTCACATTCACTTTGTTCTTTAAACAACACAAATTCTTGGTGAAAAATTAATAAAACAAAATTCGACAATACTGATTTATCATAGAATTTAAAGAAACGTAATTCAATAAAAATAAGAATACCTATGTTACTTGGATGCTAAAGGTGCTGTCTGCGCATACTGTTGTGCACTACAAGTAGGTAACGAAAATGGATTCACGCTGAATGGCGATGATACGAGGCCACCCATTCCTGCAGACAAAACGAAACATTAATAAGTTGTACATAGTATATAAATATAGCATCATCTAAACATATCATAGTGTCTATTTTACAACGTATACTCTCACTACTTGTTAGATCCAAAATAGCTTATGTAAAAATAATACAATAAAATATAAAACCCAGTAAAATTATCATAAAAAATAATAGTCATATTCGATTTTTTTTTCTAATGCTCCTACAGGTATTTGAAGATACCCAATCGATAAGTCAAGGAAATAAAGTTTATATTACACTTCACCTACTCAAAACAATACATGAATTAAAAAATTCGTAAATATAAAGGTTTGAAATTGAAAAAAAGAATAATATCTCATCTCCGATTTGGTAGCTCCAAATTATCTTTCATAGGTATACATCAAAATGTGTTCCAAAGATCAGTGCTCAAGTGGAAAAGCAAAACAACGCAAGCGGAAGGAATTCAAGCAAAACAAAACGGGATCGGAATAAAAATCAGAGCTACTAACACTGGACAGCTAGATGTTGCCAATTTTGATGATGTTGTATATTGGCAACGCGAGGCGGACTGTGTCTCACCACCGCAAAGGCGCTCCTTAGCTTACTCTCTTTACTCAGTTGCCCTTTCATATCGCTGTCGCTGCATTTTGCATGAGTGTTTGCTGGACAGTCGGCCGCGCTTTTAGAATCCACATTTCTTTCACTGTAATGTCCGCTATCTTTCGTGTTATACGCGTTATAGTGGTGATGGTCAGACGATAAGTGTCCATTCATGTTCGCCGGGTGATATGGTCCTAGAGAAACTGGACGGGATAAAGAAAACAGGGGTTAACACAAAGCGACACAAACAAACAGACGGCGTGCGGAAGCGTTGGAAATGTGAACTTAAATCTCGTTTTGTGTTGACTTTGAATAGAAACAGTCTTGAAGTTGATGGAATGTAATGCCTACGTCGCCTGCTTTATTTGTTGTGAGTAATATTCAAGAAATGTACAAGATATTATGCTTTTATAGAATTAGTTTCAATTTCAATTTATATCTATCAAGATTTAACACTGTAAATTTGTTTAATTTTATAGGAATGACTTTTTTATAAATAAATTTGTAGATATTTCATTCGATGGTTAATCGTAAAATTGTATTTTACTGCAATTCCACTTGACAGATAGTTTTCGATCCATGAAACAATTTCCAGCATGATTGATTTTATCAGACTATTCGTTTGATTCGATTGAAATACCAATTTAAATGTTTTTAAGCTATCATCAAGCTGTACTGCAAAGCCATTATTTTTATTTATTGTATACCAGTTTAACACTAAATGAATCATATATATTAAACTTATTAAGTAGGTAGGAGTTGAAAATGTATATAACACGAAAGAAATAAGTATAGACCTCATCAGCGGAAATTTGTTCTTGTGTTTTTATTATTAGTTAGTTTGTATTCTTTATTTATAAAGCAAACGACGTTGGTTTGAAAGAACGTTAAATTTATGTTACTTTTCACCATGAAAACTAATTTAATCATAATATCAATAAGAAGGACAAAATATATTGTTTATTAATTGTAATATTTTATTTTTCGCAATAACACATGCGAGTGAACTTTAGAAGTTAAAGAAAAATTGAAAGAAAAATTTCACTTCGAGCAGGAATTGAACCTGCGACCTCAGGATAACTGGGACTTTGGTAGCTTACTGGTGAAACGGCTGGACTGGTTATCCTGAGGTCGCAGGTTCGAATTCTACCCGAAGTCAAATTCTTCTTTCCATTTTTTCTTCAATTTCTATATTGTTTATTGACTGCGGGACACATACAAATTAAGTGTGAATGCCAATCATCTTAAGTTATAGCATCTCACACAACATATCACAATGTTAAAGCAATGAGAAATATGTCGTATAACACAGTATCTATTATAATTTTTATCATGTTCCTAAAATTATCAGCTAAATGTATCTAGTTTTTATAAAATGAATTGATATTTATGTTCTAAGATTAATTAAAACTGATTTTTTCACAATTGATAAAGCCGTAAAAATGAATAGACAGAGAGATAGTTTTTCATTTCATAAGGTTGTAAATTTGAAAAAATAATTAAATTAATATAAGATGTGTTGAGCTGATCAAAACTGATTTGTCAAATAAAATCACGGTTCTGTATCTGTTCATTACTTCAGCAGTGTTATCACAGTGAAATAATGAATAAATTAATATTTAATTCTATTAGTGTATAATTGTAAGTAAGGGTTACGCACAATAAAATCATTAGTAATTAATAAAAGATATGAGTCATAAAGTTATGTCGGTTGGTAATATATCGGCATAGAATCAACGTTTGTACTTACTGAAATATAACAAAGTTTTTGATTTGCAACTTTTCTTAAAATATATTAGCGCTTAAAAATAATTTTCGGTCCAGTTCTGTATGATTCTTAACTCTACTAATACGCGGTCGATAACTTGTAATAAAAAAATACGTACGCGGTTAATTTCATAGCATAAAACATCGAAGTTCATTACTATTTTTTTAAAAGTTTTTTTAGGAAAGGAGTTCTCAAATAGGTATTATTTATTGGAATGTGCGAAACTTGATTTGAAGAGGATTCTGATATATTACCAAAGACTCTGTATTAAAAAAAAATTGAATATACATATATACATAATTATTCAAACTAACGCAAATAAAATTATTAAGTCAATAATCCAAACTTTAAACTTATTTGATAAAATAAATACAACTGTAATATAACTCACGCGAGGTAGTGTTGAAGAGCGAGGTAGGCGGCGCGGGGTAGTGCTGCGGGTGCGGGTAAGAGGCGGGCGCGTGCGGGGTAGACGCGGCCGAGCAGTACCGCGGGGAAACCGACCCGCCGCTACGCGCGTAGTCTTCTAAAAGAAAAAGCCTGGGGTCAACACGAAATTACCGTTAGGACTTGCTCGTTTCAGATCCTAAACCTAATTTTGGAGAATCGTTTGGATGGAAATAATAGCGGTTATACTAAAGTCTAGATTAAGAATATTACATACGTACGTTTTATTGAAGTTCGTAAATTAAATACTTTCGTAATTTTATATTTTATGTCAGCAAGAATTTAGGACCACTTTCTTATTCTATGAGACTATCTCTTGTCTCTGATCTCGCACGTGACTATAATTACTATTTTGATTTTGAAAATGTGGGCTATTCTCTCTTAGCAAGTACTAAGACAGGAGCCTCTATACTCCCGAAGGAACTTATTCGAAATTGCAATGTGTAATTCTTCAACAATCAGTTACGCATTCACTTAGACAGTAACAGAAGAGTTTTATACATTTTCATTAAATAAATACGTGAATTGGGCAAAGTATAACCAACAAATTTAAACTAATGGATCTTACATTCGAAGAAAATCGACTGCGATTGACAGACAAAATTTTTGTATAAATACACAAATTTTGGGTATAAACCTTATTGAGATCATTCGTGCGTCTGCCTGTCTGTCAATCGCAGTCGATTTTCTTCGAATGTAACTTAGTTTAAATTTGGTACACACTCGGGTAATTGGCTGGTTATTTGGTTATACGCTGACATGAACGACTGAACGTGTAACAAAAATAAGTGAATATCAAGTGTAGCCACCTTTTTGGAGGATTCATTGGGAATTAAAATAAACTCCAATATTTATTATTAATTATTAATGAAATATCTCGTGAGACAGACCATATTGTATGGATTTCAAAGATATTCCTAGAGGAATGAATGATTACCATACTAGCAGTCAAAGATTTTGTTGTTTTATTGGCACAGGCACAATAATAATTAGACAAAAAAACCAACCTTCAGTCCACTGCGAAGCGGCGGTGTCCTGAACGCTGACGGCCAGTTGTCCAGTATAGGAGTTGAAAGGCATACTGGCAGGCGGAGACCGGGGAGCTCCCAGTCCCAATTGGTTGTTTCGAGGCATCGAGTATAAGGCTTCTGCCAGGTCCGCGGCTCGTTTTAAAATTATTTCCTGGTTCAGAAATGCACAAAATAAATATGACAACCCATTTGATTGAGGCAATTAATGATATAGTTCCAGTGGAGGAGCATGATAGCACACTACCGCATTACTTTGTGCATCTACTGCTAATGGTAGTATTGGGTGATAAATGTAGTAGAAGTTTACAAAATTATTAAATTTTGTATTTGACGTGTGGACTACACGTAACGTGTGAGTTTTATTAATTTTGTTTGTAGATGTAAAACACAAAGTAAATAAAATTAGACTCACAATAATCTATATCTTACCTTTGGTAACTTCTCTGGATCACCAGGATGCCTCGGTATAAGTTTCTGTAGCCTCTGAAAGCCGTAATCTATCGTCGGCTCGTTGAGAGCTGCTATGCGAAACAAGAAAAACAAAATCAATCATTAGCTGCCCCGCTAACAAATGAAAGCCTAATTGATGGATCGTACACGATTGCGTATCTTAGCCTCGTGAATTACTTCCGATGTTATTTCGGATTACAATTCTATATTAGCTACATAAATCATTAAGATCTCAAAGGTTCGATGGAATAAAATTAGAAAAACGATTAAAAAAATATGTTCAACTAGTTTGTCCGAAACAAAACAAAAGGGGTTTAAAGATAAAATAATTATATGGACTTAATCTTAATATACATATTTATATATAAATTACACGTCACATTGTTTGTCCGCGATGGACTCCGAAACTACTTAAACTATTTTAATCAAACTTTGCACACTGTGTGCAATTTGATCCAGTTTGAGAGATTAAAGCATCTCAATTGAAAGTCGCAATATTATTTTATTGCAAATTATTTTTATTTTCTTTCTTTATTTCACCCGTGCAAAGTCGGGGCGGGTTCCTAGTAGCTAATATATTTCATGCTATTTTCATAGTTAATGTAATCTCTTCAACAGTTTTTGCGCGAAACGCGAAAAAAAAATAATGGATAAACATTTTCAAAACATTAACCCCCTTATTCATAAACGTATTTTAGCTAAGGTGTTGCTAATATTTCCTTTGTCTTTTTCTATCCTGTACATTTGACAATGCAACTGACAAAGACAAAGCATTCTATAGCTAAAATGTATCTAATGTACGTTTATGAATAAGGGGGTTAAAGTTTAGAGATTCTTTTTCAAACTCCAATTTCCACCGAATTTATTGTTTTACTTATTATTATAGGGGAGCGAGGGGCTAGTTGTAACATTTAAAAAAAAACCGATATATCTTGAAATGTGTTGGTTAAATGATCACTAACTACATTTTGATTAATACTCTAATCATTCTTCTATAAGGTCTAAGTGAAAAAACATCAAATTTATAAGTAAATCTTTCAGAACTTAGATTTTTGTAAAAAATGGGAAGTGTTACAATTTACCCCGTGCTTGGGTTAGTTGAAACAGCTATTGGGGCATGTTGTAACAAGAATAAAACGTCAGACACTGAGTGTGATGACGTGATGCGGGGGGTTATAACGACCATATTGAATCAAAAAAATACGTTGATAAAGTTTAAATTCATAGTGAAAAATCACTGTTACTACTTACCCCTGTTACAACTAGCCCCTCGCTCCCCTATATTGCAAGCAAACTATTTTATACATTTTAATTATTCTATTTCATAAGTTTCGTTCTGTGCAGAAACTAGACATCTTAAGGTGAGGCTAATATATATTACTCACAAACATAGACGAATCTCCCGGGAGCTCCTTTGCAGAACTGCTTGCTCTTATAGGAAAGCGTGACCTCAACCACTCCAGGTATATGCCGAGGCGGGGTTTGCACTCTTATTGCGTGTGATGTTATTAACTGTTAACAAATTTTAATGTATTTAATTAAGCTTAAATCTTCGAATATTGAAAATAAAAACAACGTATATTTGGACGAAGAGGCTAAATTTATATAACAATATTAAATAAACATATACATACAAACACCCTCGGTTCGCCAAGTTTCCTCTAGTGTGAAAAGTGGCAAGGCCATTGACATCTCAGAGGGTAGCATTGGATGGGAATATTCAGAAAAAAATCAATAGCATAATATATCCTGCGATCCAGTATCGAATCCAGTAGCCCAGGGTAGCCCTAGATTTGGTACTGAGGGAGATTAATATTTTACTATGTACAAAATCAGGTCAAGATGATTCATAGATTCGAAATACCACTTCCACTTATTGCTTTTGCGTAAGGTAAAAACTCAAATGATAAAAGAAATAAGTATAAAAATCTTACCTCACTCCAAACCAACATAGTCCCAAACACAACTTGAAGTCCATCGAAAAAGTTGTCTCCGACTATTATTACCGTGGAACCCCCTGATGTCCAACCTTCGCTCGGTGATATTGCTTTGATGCATGGCGTTGCTACTGGCAACGGAGGATATAGTCCCGCTGTTGGCAATCAAATACGATTATATTCATTATCACGTCACATTAAAGATCAAATTCCAATACACAAAACATTCAATGTTATTATGGAGTTATAAAGGACTCAATTCGCAACCGAAATTTTTCAGAACATGAACACAAATACCATTAAAACAGTTAATGGTGTTGTTGCCTAAAGTTTCTAGTCCCGAACACTACACGAAGCCAAATTTTATGCTCAACTACTTAAAAAGTTGAACAAACGCCAAACCAGTAAAACTATTGCTATCCTACTTGAACGTTTATCTTTGGATGTTTGAGAAAAGGACAATCGTAGACTGTAAAAGTAAAGCCAAAATCTTAGCCATTACAAGAGGGAAGAACCGATTGGTGTATTAATTGAAAATGAATTTTAATGGTTCGGCAATAAAGTTTGAGATAGAATTAAAGTTTAACGGTTGTTATGGCATTATCGAATTGTTAGTGCAGATGCAAGAAAGCTGGTAGTGAGGGGGATACGCGCCGAAGACAACAGGGGGAATCTCAAATCTTGCGAACAAAACGACTCGGTAATAAAGACGAGAAGAGAAAGTGAATTTAAGGGGACGAAAGAAGATTACGTTGGAGGTTCTTTTTTAATTTCGGTAATAAAATACTTTCCCGTTCCCCTCATCACTAATGATATTAAATCATCTTAATACAAATCGTTGGTGCCATTAATCAAAGACGTTGTTACAATGGGATAAATATAAGAATATTTCCATACTGTTATTTACCTACTATTCATATAATATAATATAGAATATTTCTATTTTCGGAAGTAGGGACTTAATATCAACTGTGGCTAAATTTCGACCGATTTCTGATCCGATCACTGATAACTCTATTAAAATAATCGCATTTAGATTCCCGATATTTTAATAATAAGTAAGAATATAAATCGAAGTAAGTAAATCAAACAACGTTATATTTAAGGACAAGTGTTTTTCAAATTCAAATAACGATTTCAAGAAAATCCATCAATTTTTTTTTATGATAGCACTTTCCGTTTTAAATGTCATTGTAATGGTTTTCTTATAAATAAATATCAATTTTGTAATAAACTTTGACGATAAAAACCTATTAAATTGTGTCTTTTTTCCTTAATTAAAAGGTAATAATTCACGCGTGGCAAGAATTTAACATACCTACTTAAATAAAAAGTCTGGCCAGAAATAGATTACTACATTGTTTTGCTAATTAATTTAAGCTCCATTGCTATTGTGACGTATCAAATGAAAAACAAAGAAGTCGTCGGCACTTCAAAGTATAACAGAAAGTACTTGTAAATTTTCTCATTCGCACCGTGTAATCCCACCGAGTCGGTTTCACGCCGTCTAGCCTCTTCCAAACTTTTTATGTTATCTTATTGTGGAATTGAAAGTTTATTCACAATTATGACTTGTGATATCTCATAACTTAAAGCGTTTATTTTAGTGCTCTTTTCTAAATCTATTGTCATAATTTATCACAAAATAGTTCATTTTGATCTATCTGCAGCCAAAGTGATCAGCGCTATTGTGTTCCGGTTAGATGGTTATATATGGCTCCGTAATAACTATCGCAAAGGTAAAACAACTTAGGACTTAGGGATGGCAGTCGATCTACATTCTGACTTTATTTTTGTGTAGATATCACTCATGAGTGTCAACTGCATGCTTGTTTATCACCGTTATAACACAATTAACACGTTCTTTTTCTTTAGACTGTGGTTACAATATAAAAAATATTAAATAACAAGTTTGACAATAAAGAAGCTCTTCTATTCTTAATTTTAATATTAAGTTTTTTTTTATTTTTTTTTTGTGCTGTTGGTGTCATTGGTCACTCTTTATGTAAAACCTATTAAGAATAATCATTGTTTCTGAGAAAATCTAAATCTGTTCTTAAGCTAGCAAAATAATCTTTCTTGTTTTCAAAATAATGTTCCTGAAGATCCAATGATTCCGTTATTAAAACAAGTTCCGTAACACAAGTTTTTTTCAAAGCATAATTCCTCACTAAATTATCCCTATCCTCTTCATGCTCGCTTCACCACCCCCACCCCAAGTTCCTTGTGAAATGTCTACAGTGATTCCTTGCATACAAACGACATCGTCAAACGTATTATGACTTTAACACATTTGTCCTCGATTGAGTAACCCTGTTTACCTTGTCACTTAATACGTATCAACTTGTGGATTGCATGGATATTATAGATGTTAAAAATATTTTGAATATGATATTTAAGTGAATCATGAGTAAATGCGCTTTGCAAAATGGTTGTTAAGTATTAAATCTCATTAAACTTGTAAATTAGTGATACATACAAAATATGTATAGCCTCCTTTTACTATTGGCACTGAAGCCTCATGTTAGGACTTAGATGTGATAACGTATTTGCATTTGGACCTCTTGTTTTCATGTAGATGTCTATAGGATGCAGTAGTCACTTAACATCTCTGTAAACTGCATGATTGTTTACCACCTAGTGTAAGTCTGTTTTTGAGACTGTTTTTTTAATAATGGTCTTAAAATTGGAATGTTTGATGCCTACAGCAGATATATTTTGTATTATAACGACTTTATAGAAATCAAAATTGCAACCAAAATTGTAGTGTACCATGCCAAGTAGTAAATGATTTTGGTTACTTTATTATTTATTGTAGCTGGACTTATAAAATAGTTTTGAAACTGAAATGATGATGCTTAATCAAATGCTTCATCAATAAAGAAGCATATTGTGAAAGGTGGTAAGAGTTAATTTTACACAAAAGATAATGCTAGAACAAATAATATTTAACTCTGTTGATAAAAAAATAATGAAGAGAAAGTAATAAAAAAGGAAAAAAAATAAAGCAAACAAAAACGTACAGGTGGGGTCGGTGGCGTCGGTACCTTCAGTGGGGTCTAGGCGCTTCGCCCGCCGCCCGTGCTTGCTGTTGTTGTGAACGAACATGTTGTCCGATATCGCTAGCAGAGGTCCGTCCACCATCACTTGCGTTGATATCACCACCTGGTAGACAACCGTAAAAAATTAGTCACTACTCCACAACTGCTACTGAGGTTCTTTTTCCATTTTACCTGTATTTTTAGTGGTATTGAAAATTTTACGTTTTCGGGCAGTTACCTAGTGCCACCCGGGGCACATCACCAAACTCCGAAGTGTTTGGTAATATGCGCTGAAATGTCAATTGGCTTGCCACCTGTTATATGGGCCAAAACGTAACTGATGAATAAATTTTCCTCTGCTTACCTCTTCTGGGATATACATAAATCAAAACATTAGAAATTTTACACACCCTCATACTCAAAAGTTCAAGATCACTGAAAAAAAAGTTAAAATAAATACCACAAATCAACATCGTACCAAGTGTACACAAAAACCGGGTTCACATTCCAACGCACACACGCTCACCGCCGAAAGGGAAAGTCCCTTGGGAGGTGGAGCCAATGTCTCGGGTACGAAACTCTTCCAATAGGTGTGCAAGGAAGTGCATTGTGTGCATGCTTGTGCCAGTGTGCGTGGGTGGCCGTTTGATAGATTAAATTGCGATCGATTTGACTTCTTATTGTAGGTCAGAAATATTTTGGAGTAAATATTTTCGGCATTGGCTGTACGATCGCTCAATGGTGAGCTTGGTGTACAGCGGTTTTTTGTTACTGATAATAAAAACGTTTTAACTGTCTTTTTTTTGTATTTTTTTTTCATTTGATCTTTATTGAAAAAAATATCTCAAAAAGCATTTGCACGTACTAACCATAATATATCTAGGTATACAAACACCATGATTAATATCTGCAAATGCTTAAATGGTTAATAGGTAAGTTATAAATTTTACATTTGTTATCACTGTCTATTTTCCGAATAAATAAAAAGTAAAAAATAAATTAACGTTTTGAGTAGTTTTGACTTTAGCCTTAGATACTTTACCTTACTTGAATTTTTGTTTATACCTACGATCTTTTTTAATAATTGTTTGAAATAGGTGACTATCTTCAATGGTTCAATATATAGGAATATCTACTCAATTGAGGGACAAAATCTACTGTTTCCTTAGATATTTAGGACCTTAAACTATTCTACCAAAGAACCGTTCTGGATCAAACTCACCGACCCTTATCCCCACAAAGTATCCGCATCAATAAAAGACTGCATTACTTCGATTTCAGTACCAAACTATAAATGTACACGGTGATATATTACATCCATATATATTCTTACCCTTGAAACATTGGGGAACGACCACTGAATTATTCAATGACACACAGAAAGGCCAAATATAGACATAACTACACACGCACGCTCATACATAGGTAGTGCATATTAAAATGAACACTATATGTGTAACATAAAGTTCTATATTTGATCAAAGTTCGCAAGAGGACATGTAAGACAAATATGTCTTAGCCAACTGTAGAAGCAAATTTGTACTCATAAGTAGAATGGTGTGAATGCACCTTTACAGTGACTTTAGGGGTGTCGCTTAATTAATTTATGCAGTCTCATTGAGTTTAAATATGTTTGTATATTCAATGGTAGACGAGATAACAGAGTAAGAGAGATATCAATCTCAACTGAACTGTTGAAAGAAAGAAATGGATTGAATTGAAATTAAATTCAAATAAGATTTAAGAGCGTACACGAGAAATAACAATTATATAAGAAAATAGGTACATTGATAATAGAGACTACTAAACATAGAGAAAATAAGAGGCAGTAATAATGTGGCATTTATTTCGCTAAAAATGTCCCTAATATCAATTACTAGTAGGTACCTTACAATTATTGATTCTACCGAAGTTAGCATTTGACAAACGCAAACAAAACAACCGCGACTGCTACAAAATTAAAAGCTAAAAAAGGATAGGATGAAAGTAAATAGATAAACTCGTATAAATAAATTTAATTTCATACCTCCCCTAAATTGGAGGCGCTTCAAATATTCAAGAGTCGTGAACGCAACCCTTCCTTCAGTTGAGGGCGATACTAAGTTTGTGTGGTACAATTTATAAGAGACGACGTTTCTTACTTTCTTGTTATAGTTTTTTTTTGTAACCAACGTTTGAAATAGACTACATATATATACATAATATTACCAAAATATTTATCTATAAACTATATAACTAAAACACTAAATATTGGAATTGAAACTAGTTAAGAGTAAAAAAAGAGTTTGAGATGGTTTTTAGATTTTTGCAAGCTAGACTGAAATAAAACCATTATCTTACGTTAAAATCAGTAAAAATATGCAATATAAATCTGTAACGAGATTAGGTTTTTAGGTCCCAACGCTAAAAATTACACGATGTATAACATAAAACAACCAAACGCCCTATCCTTCAACTTGGACCACGAGTCAAACGCTGCAGACAAACTCGTGTAGGGTACACGGTAATTTTTCCTTGCGTCTAGTAAACAAGCAACCATTTACCTGTCGACAGCACGAATAATTACGAACGGACTGTGTAGAAAGAGATAGTTACACAGTTCGAGTGAAATGCGAACTGACTAGCAAATGTTTTGTATTGTTACGGGGAAATTTGCTTTTAAATTATAAATTTTTGGCATAATACTTATTAAGTTGCGAGAAAACATAAGTCTATGGAGAAAACATATTTATGGGTCTGAATAATAATGGTACTCAGACATTTAATTGTTATAATTCTCAGTAGGTAATAATTTTGATTACGAAAGTTGCGAACTTACTTCGTGAAAAGACGCGTGCAGTTTCTTTTACAAAGATACTTAACCATATCAAATTAACCTAGTCTTTTACAAGGGCAGAAAATCGTCCTTTGCCATACCTATCATGCTTCATGTTTCATTATGGTATCAAGCAGTGAGTTAAATAGGCATATATTCATTGTAACAGGTGACAATTCACGAAAATACTTATTACAATGTAGCGTGGTGTATAGGAATATATTTATTTTAAATAGGTAAAGTTATCGTTACACTATTATTCATCGTAACTTCACCAAGTCACCTTTAGTCCTCGAAGGTGTAGGCAGAGGTAAATACATGCACACAGGCATACACGCAAACACCTACGATACGAAAACATCTACGTTTTTCAAGTGGCGAGCCTGTTGACATCTCCGAGCACATTACCGAACGCCGAGGTACTGGGAGACTTTCAGATAATCGAAAAATCCCAACGTAACCCGAGATAAGGGATTTCGCAGCGTTATCTCTGATAGTCCCAGACCCGGGAATGGAACCCAGGAACCCCAGTGTAGTAGTAGTGGTCTGTTACCACTACTGAGGCAGTTTATTTAGCGACGAAATAAAATATTGTTGTATTCTACTACACTGCGCTGCGGCCAGGTGTGCAAATGCACCTACAATAAATAGGTCCTTTCATATTTAAAAAAGCATAGCTACTAACAAACAGAGAACTAAAAATGTTATCTCACTTGAAATCTCCTCATATCCCGTGGGTTTCCGGCGTTCTTCAAACAGTTCTGGTTGCACTTCAGAAAGAACTTCAGAAAAAATCTGTAACGAAAACAAAATGGTTAACAAGTTACTAATGTGAACTGAACGAAAACAGATGCGGAATCTGTAAAACTGTGAAATAAAGTGCAGCCGTGAAACGTCGAACCGTGTGAACTATTAAATGATGTTGAGGACACATAAATCATTAATATTTCAGTGTCAACAAAGATTGTGGTTTTGACCAAAATATACACATCAATGTAGTTATCATTTTGTGATAAATATTACATAAGTATTTGATTGTTAAAATGACATCGCCCGCCATATTCGCCATGTTGGTTTTGAGTTGCAATTCTAACTGCAAATAATGTTTTGTAACTGCAAACAAAGCTAAATAAGTGAAAATATACTGTAAAAAACGTTTTTATATTGATTTTGCCTGTTTAATGATATTGTGTACAATACATGGTCGGAGGTCCATACATTTTTGCAACATCTCCTTTGAAAATTATTTGTATGATTTGAAAATTCTACACGTGAATTTAGTAAAGTCACCATAATTTTATATCAAAACACAAATCAGTGGTAATGCCACCATTTTATCTGGCCGAGGCAAACAAACGGCACTTCGACGAGCTAACAGCAGCTGTATCCACTTCACTTCACGCCGTAAACACGCCCATTAAAGTATTAATTTGTTTCTGCTGCTCACAAATTTGTTACCGCTCTGCCGACGAATTTGTTTTTGCTTCCACTAATTTTACCCAATCACGGGTGAAATTTTTTGGAACAGTTTTTTAGAAATTTTTAAGCTGTTAATTTTTTTATATGTGCACTTTGACTTTGACAAGCCAATTGGTTGGTGTGTGACAACCGTTTGAACCCAGGCTGCCGGGTTCGATCTCTGTACCGGGACAAATATTTGTATGGCCTACAGATGTTTGTTTCGGGTCTGGGTATTAGTGTAGGTATGTGTTAGGTATATGTATAACGGGACCCACAACATAGGTTTATACCTAGTGTGGGGCTGTGAATGTAAGCGTATTTTATTTTTTACTGTCTATGGTGGATTTTTAACGTTTTGTGAGACAGTATTAAAATGTCGTTGGTGATTAGAACTTTGATTGACAGAATTGTTTTTATTAATGCCATGAAAATCGCGTACTGTGCCCATTAGTTGCAAATATACTCTACATGCAGCCTTTAGACATCTAAAACCGAAAATATTTACCCCCTTATTCATCAACGTATTTTAGCTAAAGTGTTGCTAATCTCTCCTTTGTCTTTTTCTATCCTGCACATTTGACAATGCAACTGACAAAGACAAAGCATTCTATAGCTAAAACGTATCTAATGTACGTTTATGAATAAGAGGGTTAGTGGATAAGTATCACCACTTCTATGGTCTAAGCTGTTGCACTGGAAGCGGAACTTAAAGACACTGTATGCTACCATGTAGCGGTAGATAAAAATTTCTAATTTTGTGTTAGCTACGTCTTCATCGACTTCCGTGACAATTTTAAATAACTGAAGCAACAAAATAAAATGCATGGTAAGGTTTTTTGGGAAGAATCGTAGAGCAGAGGATCTTTTTTTCTTTTTTATTAGCAAAGAATTACAGAACCTAATTAAATGAAGGTTGTTTTATATTATTTCGCATTAACACATGCTTGTGAAATATATTTTAGCAGCGCCATCTATTACCAACTATGCCTAACTAGCATAGTTGGTAATAGATGGCGCTGCTGCTACCATGAAGCAATGCAATAGATGTGAAGGAAAGATTTGACAAATCGGGCAGGGCTTCAGTAGCTCAATTGGAAGAGCGGCTGGACTAGATTCCCAGTAGGTCACGAGTTCGAGTCTCGCCTGAAGTCAAATTTTTCTTTCCATTTTTCTTTAAAAATAAATTAAGGTTGCCACGTATAAGCCACTTCAGTTCTATTATCAATGTAAATTTTCGATTGAAATATGTAGTAAGAAAAGAGAATACCTAACATAAATCACATGCGTCCTGATCAACGTCTAACCTGTACCAGTACTATACTGGAGGCTAATTCAAATGAAAATCCCTAAACCCAGTATTGTGTTTGTCCCAGAATCTGATAAAAAAGATAAAGCTGTAGGCTTTCGAAATAAAACAATTTTCGCTAGAGTATTGAACAATCGGCGTAACAGATTACATACAATAGCAGATCTTTGCTATTGTTCGTGGGTGGCTGTGTTATTGGAGAGTGGTCTTTGTGTTGTTAGTACGTAGGATGAGAATGGTGTAGCAGGGTGTATGCGAACCGCTGAGCGCGATCAGGCAGCCGATCACGATGAATGCTTTAGCGGAAATATTTTACATAGCCTCCGGCACCGGTGCCGCCACGCCGAATATTGCAGTGCCAACACTCATAGATATATTATACAGAGAACTATAGTATAGGGTGTTAGTAGCTTGTGCAGTGTACTGATTATTATGGTGGTATATTTAGTTAATATATCGTTACAATTGAAGAAAAATATTGCAGTTTATTATTTACTTACATAGAGGTAGTGAAATCAGCAATAACAAAGATTAATAATGAAGCATACTACTGGCGGTAGGTGAGGCTGCAATACACTTAATTATCAAATAAATTGACCAACATCCATACAATTTTGGTAATCAGAACCATAAAGTAAGCGTATTAACGAGCTTAATATAAAGTCGTAGCTGCCCAGTTGCAAACGATGTGCACATTTTTGAGAATAAACCTTGAAGTATACGCGTTTTTATGGAAAATACACACACACATGTCTCAGAAAAAAATGCGTTAAGGCTAAAAAACAGTATGTATATATATTTTTATAATTGTGTAAAATCAGCTCTATACAATTACGAATCCATCCAGATAGACTGAGTATCCGCGTATTTGTCAGAACCTATAATACCGCATCTAATGTAGCATGATTCATGTTCAATAGTTTGTAGACTAATCCTTTATAATATTTCGATCAGAAACATAGACACAAGCAGCTCTATATAAATACGAAGCCGACTGTGCACCCGTGTATTTGTATAATCTACAATACCGCATATTTTCTAAAATGATTCATGTTCATTATTTTCTATACTGATCGCTCACAAAATTTCGGTAATGTAACATAGATTTATGTTCTTATGAACAGCTCTATACAATTACAAACCCATCCAGATACGAACGGTGTATTCTGTGTACCCGCGTATTTGTAGAGCCCGCGGCACCGCATCTGTTCTAGCATTATTTATGTTAAACACCTTATGTCACAATATTGCGAGTTAGGAGTTTACGGCTGTCAAACGACACCGCGTATGAATGGAGATTTTATTTTGAGAACACGACGACAGATGGATGCTGGAAATAAAGGTGTGTGTAAATCACTGTTTCTTGCAGCTTCTTATATTTGTATTTATGTGCTGAACTTGAAAAAAAAAAGTGGTTTACCAGACCACTATTTATATTGATTGTTTTTTATTGTAATTGTTGTTGGCATAAACAGTTATTTGTTACCAGGTCTAAGATCTAATTCGGGGCTTATCATTAGGTAGGTACCTAGTGATTGTGTTAAATATTTTAAAATATCTAAAACGAAACATCACGTCTGTTCATTACATTTATGAAGCATTGTAGGTATATTACGCATTTGTGCACGTAATGCACCTTAGATTCAACGCCTAACTATGTTTTAAGAATACTGTTTACTAGGTAAACAATAATTAATTGAAAACCACTGGATAAGAATCTTCTCTAACACACAATAATATTAATTCAACTACCCGGAAATTGACCTCAACATATCGACCTAGTCTACTCACACCCATAAACCAACACCAGAGGGGAGTAGCCATATGCAGGCTTTCCCCTCTGTCAAAGTACAAGCCCAAATGGGCCTATACCTGTCGCCTAGATGTTTAAATGAGTGCGTGAAATTGCTTCTGTATTTTTTTAAAGTCAAGGTTTCAATTTCGTAGTAATAAATTATTTTTGTAGTGTGCGTGTGTGTCGCACGCATTTCCCCGCGCAAAAATTACAGACTGTTTTACATCGTTCATAAAAGCTATGGCTACTCCCCTCCAGTCCGGCCCTTGGCCCGTGTTGCTCTATGAGTCACACCGGAGTATTTACATTGGAAATAATTCATTTGAAAATATGGTAAATTCGATTTCATGTGAGATTTCAACTCCCGATCACTGGATCACTAGACCTGTCGCTCTACCAACTGAGCTACCGAAATCCCACCCGAAGTCAAATTTTTCTTTGCACTTTTTCTGTAAAATAAGTATTTCACTTGCTTGAGTTATTGTGAAAAATGCAATGTAATAAAACAATCAATATTGTGTGTAATTTTTTTTTATGTAATGGAAGTGGCAAACAAGCATGCAGTTTACATTGATGTTCATTGATGACTGCAGCCTATAGACATTATCATTACCACTCCTGAGGCTTAAGGTGTAATGGCCTCTGTGCCGGAAATTACAGGGCCGTACATTACCACCTGATCGGAACACGATACCTAGTGCTGAACACTACCATTTAGCGGCAAGTATATTAGGTAATGCAGTGGTGCCTACGCCCACGAGTTCCGCCACAGGCGCTCTACCACCAGTAAAAACGTTCTTACGTGTTAATATTATATAAGTACTTACACACTTTCAGATTTTACTAGAAATTATTCCAGCATGCTTATTGACAGTTACAGGTGTGATTTAGCCATTCCTACAACATTTATCCACCCTATGCTTTTAATATACAGAGTAAGCAAACGAATTCGATATAACTCTTGTGTCTTAACAGTGACAAATGCAGTGCTTTGAGCAAACTACGACCATTAATATCGTAAGGTCCACCTGACATCGGGCGTATCCACTTGTATCACTCTTTCGACGCTAAGTCCCCAAAATTATGGCCCCGCATCGCAAAGTAAAATGTATGAACTGGACACTGTTCTTTATTATGAATGTTGTCATCTGTTTGGTCATTTTTATGTAATGAAACTGTTTCACTTTTATTTTAAATCAACTTTAATTTGTTTTATAATAAAGTAACTGTTTTTTATTTTCTTCCAGAGCTGTTCATATTTATCACATAATACGTACAAAATGCGATGTCACTGCTGATATTAATACGAAACACTAACAAGTATGCTAAAATATTATGTGATGATCACGAAATTGCACACAATCATTATTTCGAAATATAGTCCTCGCAATTTTTTCATAGATATTAATTAACAGCTGCAGCTACTTAAGTACTCATTTATCTATCTACTGTGTTTATAGTCAGGACTGCTTATATCTTAATATTGTCATTATTATATTTTTTAAGAAAAAATGTAGAGCTACGAAGTGTCGACGGCTACATTATTTATTAATACTCTACGTCTAAGCACCCCTTTTACGTTAGCTACTCTACTGTGAACACAATAATAGAACTTAAATAATTGCAGTTGTTTGCTCATAATATATTAAAACTTTTAATTAATGTTCTAAGTTTTATTCGTAATATGTTTTAATTATTACGCTCTTCCACACAAATACGATATCATTTCACTTTATATCAAAATCCTTAAAAAATATAAATGTATTTCTACAGTAAATACAATAGAATAAATCTCCATCCTCATATGGAGGTTTTTTATTCTGTTTTACCTAAATTCGAAGGATTGTTTTTGTATTGGTGTATATGTGTAAGTATTCAGGCTTCAGTAGACTACAATTGCCTGTAAAATAACATGATGTTTTGGTGTTTTAGGTTGCTCTCATTATTCAGCTTTGCGGCCGACTTTTTACGTCGATTTTAAGTCGTTTAGGCGTACTTATTCATTTAAAAATAAAATAAATACGTTCATACATAACTATTTAAAAAAAATTTATTTGACAAAGTGAGTGGTGAGTTCTCAATGAAAATCCTTATCTTATTAGAACTTATAATAACTATCACAGAGACATAACAACATACAGGGGTAGAAACTCATCTGCATTTTGAAATCTGGTTTTTGTGTGGACGTCTATAGGCTGTAGTCATCACTTAACATCAATGTGAACTGCATGCTTGTTTGCACATTAGCCAAATCATAACCGGGGAATGGTGGCGGTTTGCATGTAAGCTTCAAAGCAATGCAACCTACCAAATTCCAAATTCTACACGGTCGTAAGAGACGCGCTGGATAGAAACCGGTGGAAACAGATCATCCGATCCAGATGCAACCCAGATGCTGACCACGATCCTCAGACATGAGGGACCGACCACAGAGAGAGAGAGCGACTATCAAATTTTTCAAAAATCTCAAGCTAAAAACCTTTACAAATGAGATTACCGGCTACAAATCCAAAAACAGAGACAATATTTAACATTAGCCGGGGCGACGAAATCGAGCCTTACCTAATAAAAGCACCCGCCTACGGAATATTTACCTATCGCATCACGAACAGAAAGGAAACTGTATTCTCGTCGTAAAACTACCCCTGCTTTTCATCCCTTACTCGCGTATATAATATAGCCCCTATCCGCAATGGCTTATCTTTCGATATGACAGTGAACACGGTGAGCGAGTTATTTTTAAATAATTTATATATTTGAAAACAATTCGATCTAAGTCGGTATCATTATAATATTATAAATCAAAATAAAAATTACAACACGATTTTTAACCTATTTTTATTTTTTATTTTTTATTTATAAGAATTCTAAGTTTTAGTACAATTGATTAGGTACCTAGTATAAATAGGTACATACTAGTAGATACAAAACCCTAGTAATTTTATAAATGCGAAAGTAACTCTGTCTGTCTGTCTGGTTACCTTTTCCCGTCCAAACGACTGAACCGATTTTAATGAAATTTGGTACAGAGATAGAGACTTTCAGAAAGAACATAGTGTACTTTTTAAACGACATCCACGCGGGCAATGCCGCGTTCAACAGCTATAGGTATATATTTTAGAAAACAACTCTGGATCCATAGATTTCTAGTTGTAACGAATAACCCTACGGAAGTGTTATATCTTTTCGCTACTATTTTTACATTAAACACGCCTCGCCTGCTTGTTAAAACATATTTTAGGTATACTTGGCGTATAAAGTTATTTTTGAAACAATGACTATTTTAACACTATAAAAATTTTCGGCATGGTCGTAGGTAACCTCTACAACAAAATGTGTGGATGATTTTTTTTCACAATTTTTGGGTAATCCCTGTAGTTAAAATTGTTCGATATACTAATTACTATGACTCCTTAAAGTAATCAAATATCATACTTAATAATATGTCTATTATCACACTAAGCAATTCGATTTTTATAATGATACTAAAAATCAAATATACTATACATCAATATCACAAGTATTTGAAGGTCGTAGAATTATAGTCTTATTTCCCGTCGGTTTCGCATATTCCTCACTATTCGAGGGAAAAAATCTACTACGGCATTAAGTCGCGGTGAGGGGGTGGGGAGGGCCTTTCAAGTCGGAACACTTGAATGCCGCCCGCCCCCCACCCACCCCCTTCGTGTTCCTACTATGTTAATGCAAATACATTGGATGCTCCTTTGAAACTTGTAAAAACTTGTAAACCGTTATAGAATTGTAATCCGATATTAAGATTTTAAAATTCGTAGTAGCTACATAGAGAAAACTTGTGAAAGGTTTTTCTAGTTTTCCAGTTATATTGACGTATCGTGAATTTTGGGCGCATGCCAAGCTTATTGGAGAAAAACAGGTGAAAGGCTATGTTGTTTCAACTACGAGATAACATTATGTAAATATTTTAGTATTTAAATATTACGTACATAATCTATTCCCGAAGGCTACAGATGTTAAGTTGTTGTCATTAAGACACATAAGTATATAGGTTTTTTTTTTCACTTGCAATTTTGTGCAAAGTAAAAATACCAAAAATAATGATTTCTAAATTTTCTGGCAATCACTGCCGGTAAATCTATTAACATAGAGAACTGTACTCAACTAAGAAGAAAGTTCCTATTGTACTCTATTAAAAAAACTTTTCTTCACCAATACATTGCAAAGAAATATAGAACTACCCAACTTAGAAACCGCATTCGGCAATCGAAGCTACACGAAGAACGCGCGATCTGACAACAAGCGGTCTCTTATAACTTTTCCCTTTTAACCTTTTCCCCCACCCAGCGGTCCGCTCCCTCGGGAGGCGGTCCCGAGGGCACGACACCCCCCGCCCCGTGCCACCACTCAATACCGACACGCGGACGTCAAAGATTAAGTAGCAGAAAGACTGTACGCAGTGTGACCTTCTACTTTTGACGTCTCATCTAATTTGATATTTAAATTTGTGTGCAATTGGGATCTTTATGTAATTTAGTAATAGTTAAGATGAAATACACAAAATTAAGAGAAGAAATGTATGTATTATATCTGTTAAAAATCGTAATAAGATTTAATAACAATAAAATCCAATACCCGATACTTCTTTGGTTTCAGATATATTGCGCATATTTTTTTCTTTTTAGCTATTCTACCTGTTAAACTATTGTCTATAACAACTGTCAGCGAGTTGTTGTAATGCGTTGGTCTAATAAACTTAAATAACTTCAAAACTTATTCTCTTAAATATAGGTAGATATTATATATTTATTTATATTTGAGAGATTCTTACAATAAGGCCTTTTTGGTAAATTTCAATTCATTCTGTGAACAAGGTAGGTAGTTGTGAAGGAAATTGGCTATGATAGAATATCAGGCGGACAGACACACTGATGGTAGAGCTCTAGTGACGAAGCCCGCGGGCGTACGCAGCATAGCATGACCTCTATCTGCCGCCAAATGGTAATGTATGGCGCCGTAATAACTTTTATAGAGAATGTATGGCCTTATAATAACTATCACAGAGACAACAATTTAGGTCTCAGGGGTGGCAACGCATCTGCATTTTGACGTCTGGTTTTTGTGTAGACGTCTATAGGCTGCAGTCATCACTTAACATCTATGTGAGCTGCATGCTTGTTTGCCACCCTACTTAAATAAATAAACGCGACTGATCCTACAAGTTTTTTTTTCTTTGAAAGTACAAACCCCAAAAAATACGAACAAGTATTTAGTTTCAGGAAGCATATGAAAATGTATAATTCGCTTGTGGACGGGCTAATTTAAAGAAATGGTTTTATTCACATTATGATATTTGGATTGCTCCAATTAGAAATATTATGTATTTTCAGTAAGATCAATCATTTCATAATTTTATTTATAACAACTAAATCATTTCGCAATTTATAATTATAAAAATCAATTAAGATAGGCAGGAACTGCATGTTCAAATATTATTATCTGACAAAAAATTGGTTTTACCACAATCGGCAACCCAATACGATTGTATTGGCATTTTACAATGATTATTGTAAAATGCCAAGCTTATACATACATTTGTTTACAGTAATTTCGTAATTGTAATTGAAAATGTCAAAACTAAGCTCGTCACGACCGCTTAATCTTTGCGTACATGCGACGGGCCCATAACGGGCACAGTTTTCGACTTTGTTTTTCCGCGTGAGTCTATAGCGAACGTTAATATTTCAGTGTGTACCAAATTCAAGGGTTAACTGGTGCCCGTCTGCGACGGTTTAAATAGACAACAATAACACACTTTATTACGGCATTTGCAGTGCGTAATGTATGCGTTATATTAATTCAGTTTAGTAATAAAATAAAACCAAGGATTTTAAAAATAAAAGTTGTCGTTAGAATCAGATGTCGAGACGCACTTTTGCGTCTCTAGAAAAATACTGCCATCGAAAAGCACGTGTAGGTAACACAAATCCAAATTCGGTATTCGGAAAATCCGCTCTCGCAGCACACGACCGGATTCGGTACGGCGGGCCGAATCCGCCGACCAAAACAGCGCGAGCGGGCCGCATTGGACTTGATTAATAATAATTATGTCCGCCGGAGTCCTCTACACATGACCAGATTTGGTTCGGAGCGTACCGAACCCGCTGTCCGCTCCGTACCAAATCCAGACGTGTGTTACTACTATTAAAAACTCTAATAAATCGATGCAATGAAGGTCTATCTGTTTACATAAATATAGAGTAAAAAGTATTAGGTATTTAATCTCCTGTACAAAGTTATTGTGAGAGCAGCCTAGTTATAATATGCTACTAGGACCACACGATGGTCGCAAAATATAATTATAAGGTCATCACGTGTTTCTTGCGGTTGATATTAGAAGATATTATTACAAAGATATTAGAAGAATCTTTGGTTGAAAACCAAAGATCTTTGTTACCTGTAATTAATTTTCAAGCAAACCCTCGTGAAGTGAAGAGTCGAGAACAATATTTACGTTAATCGTTCCCAATTCCATATCACCGTTGCCACCACAGGAAACGTAAAACTCAGATTGGCAGTCACACACTCTATGGACTAATTGCACGGCTGAATTCAATAGATTTTCATATTGAAATGCCATTTCATAAAATAAGACACGAAAATACTTTCACCTAAACTGAATATTCTTCTACATAACTCTGGCATCGAAGGTAAAAATACTCGGATTCGATTCTACATTTAAAGCGGTGAACATAAAGCAACGTAGTTTTTTCCGATGTGTCGAGCGGGGTATCGTGGGCGAAGCTTCCCGTTGCCATGGCGACGCGATAAAACCTCGCCTTTCATAGCCCTCCACAGTAAACGCTACAATTTAAGATAAGTTTACTATGGATATTAGTTGTATTGAAGTTATTTGTTTTGATTTTTAACTCTCTAGGAGAGAGTTATCAATGTTCTGTAAACGTGTGTAATAGCAATATCAACAGGAGCTTATTAATACCCATAAGCAGGCATATGTTGGCCAATAGTTCAAACCCAGAATGCCCAAATATGTATTAGGTATTTAGATTTCTGCGAGTTTAAACGATACAAATGACCACATTTAAAATGGCAGACAATTTAAGTGACAATCAGTCAATAAGCATTTTATATAAAATGTATTGTATTAAAAGGTGATTGCATAGTTTATGTTCTAACTTGGTTTTAATATCTTCTAATTTTTTCATATATTTTTGGGGTCTGGTCTGAGTTTTCCTTTATTATTATACGTTTCATGTCATGAAATTTCGTGATTCTGCGTATAAATGCATGTAAATTTATACTAAGATCTTTTTAGCAAGTACCTATATCATATTTACTGCTTACTTAGGTACCTACATCATTACGCTGAATCCATTTGAAGTAGATAATGTGACATACATCCTTATTTCTTGTTCTAGAAATATTTAAACTATACTATCTATATATCTACACCTACTATGTAACACCCAATATAATAAGACAATTTTGCTAGTAGGTAAGTTCATTTAACAACAGAAAAATCATTACAATTAAACTTAAATATCCCATTCAAAGTTAACTTACGATGAAGTCGATGAGTACTTATTTAATATTGTGCACGAAAATTTCAAAATCTATTTCGGTGGCCGGCTCTCTCAAATGTAAAAGCTTGTGCTCTGAACTTCCAATTGTCAATATACCCGACGACATCGGCCAATCGCTGGCTCGTGACATCTCTACCACAATTCTACTAAAAATATCTACATTACACTAACAATCACTGCGCAATTTTATGTCAAATACTAGTTTCAAAACTTTGAAATGTAGGCATTAACAGAAGACAAACATAGGTTTACAAATATAGTGAATTATTGAATCAGTTTTCAATATCTAAAATACTCATCACGCTTGTAAAAGGTACACAAAAAGACAAATACCCACACATTTTGCTGATGAATCATAAGATTAAATACCTACTATAAAATTAAGGCATCTGGTATAGGTATTGATATTCATTAATATTTAATATCTAATTGGAAAACTTATTATTGAACTCAGTAACGAAATTAAAATCATGAAAAGAGATTAGCTATGAAGCAGATAAAAAATTACAAATTACAACAATATCAAAACAAGTTTTTTTTTCAAAAGGTATACTCATTTTGTTTTTAAATCTTTCACACATTACGACGCCTACATTCATAACTACCTCACTTTTGAGGTAGCTAGGTAGAAGTCATCGAACTACCGATCAAGCGAGTTCAGCAGGTCACTCCGATCCCAACGATGGTCTCCAGGGTATTAACAATCCTACCCTTTGAATCTATTTCTAACACTGTTGACGTAGTTAAATTTGTATCAAGTGTCTAACATTTCAAACAAGTCTGGAATATAAGTTAACTAGGAGCTAAGTCCCCCGAAATGTCAGGTATTGGTACATAGGTACGGTCAGGGAATTCTCCGGTTATCAATGAAATGTCGTTTTTATTACCAACGCATTAGGTGCCCATGTGTAGTACCCGACAAGCGTACATGTACGAGTATCTTATGTTTGAGTTCAATAAGTATAAGGAGAAATCTATACTAGGTATACCTAATACTGTATCATGTGTGCCGTTGTACACATACAACACATACGCAAATACCAAGACCAGAAACAAATTTATGCCATACAATTATTTATCCCGATCGAACCCGCGACCCGGTTGAGGTTGAGTAATACTTTTTGGTCACACTTTTGAATAGGTACCGGAGATAATTCTTACGAGCAATTTTTATCTTTTATCTATAGAATACCAAAACCTGTGGACTAAAGTGCCTTTTTTCCTATTTTTTTAAATGTAATGGATCTGGCAAACATGCATGCAGTTCACGTTCATGTTAAGTGATGACTGCAGCCTATAGACACCCACACAAAGAACGAGGTCAAATTGCAGAGAGAACACTATATTACTGAACACTACCATTTAGCGGCAAGTATATTAGGTAATGCGGTGGTGCCTACGCCCGCGAGCTCCGTCACTGGAGCTCTACCACCAGTTTTTTAAATTCATCCCACTCGACTGATTAAAAGATATAGTTTAAGCACAAATCAATTTTAGAATTTTCTGTAAACCCTATTTGATAACACAAAATAAATTGATATTCACACTAAACTACGCGTACAGTAACAAAACGTCTCATTCAGCCCGACCTCTTTCTAGCACAATCAACATACAAAGACAAGGTCCAACATTACGCGGGCATCACTTCATTGTGGGCACCGGTCTAATTGTAAGTACACTCTTGGGCACCATCAGCCGCTCAGCGCTCCGCCGAGTAGGCGTGTGCCACTAATCTTCGACCCCTACATACCAATACACCACCCCGACACCGCAAACCAAACCAGCCTCTACCGCAAATAACATAAAGCCCAATCTCCATCACCCCGCAAAACTCGTATTTGCAAACGTAGCGAGGGTAAACGCACACTATCAACTCATTAAATTGCATCGCCTTTTTAATGAGTCTGAAAGTGAACAAAGGATATTGAACGCGATTACATTAAGTACGTAGTTGTAGTGTCGGAGGTGGGATAGTTTGTTTTCCTTGGCACTTGGCAATATTGAGATAAGCAGATTAAGTTATTAACGGACCTGTTTTGCGTTGGCAAAGTTTCGGCGATAATCAATGCTCTATTGTTTCTTAACAACTCGGCGTCACACTTGAATTTGCTTCTAAAAGTTGAAGAGTGCAAGACAAAAAGTACAAGAGCAGTTCTCAATGTATTGTAAGTTGTTCTCAAAATTGTTTTGTAAGTATTTTGTCGTGGAACGGAAGCTGAAAACAAGCTTATCGTTCACATTAACGGTCAAAAGCTACCGGAGCATAGTATCTCTATATTCTTACCCCCTTATTCATAAACGTATTTTAGCTAAAGTGTTGCTTATCTCCGTTTTTGTCTTTTTCTATCTTGCACATTTGACAATGCAACTGACAAAGACAAAGCATTCTATAGCTAAAACGTATCTAATGTACGATTATGAATAAGGGGGTTTTTCTTTAAGCATCATTATATAAATACGCATACGAAAAACTTTGTATCCCTTGTTACGACTATTGCACGGACGGAGGAGTATATAATAAAACCGGAGAAGGCGATTTTGATTATCAAATAATTTTTTTCGGACTTGCTACAGTATTGAAGCAAAGAGGCGAAATGTGCTGTGAACCTAGTGGTAATACGGTTACGCAAAACAAAGTAGAGATTATCATAGAGGTTCATTATAGAATTCAGACTTAGGTCCATTTCATGTATTGCTGGTCGATCACAAATCTACATAAATAAGAAAGGCTTCGCATATTACTTATCTTTAATAAGCAGTACTATCTTTTTAAAGTTATATTATGGTGCTAAAAAAGTAGGCAGAGAGCGCTTTGCACTCGCTGCTGATTGCCCGGTGAAGTAGACTAATGCCGTATTAAGATGAGTAGCCTGAATGCCTTAGTACAATAAGAAACGGTCGAAAAATCCTCTATTCGAACCATAACACCACACGAAAAACATGCTCTTATATCTTTCTTCTGAAATACATCATGAAACTCAACATTATTCAAATTCTGAATTCTTCGTATCAACTTATTTATAGACGGGAATCCAGCCAACGACTATGACCCCATTTTAAAATTATTTAAATTTATTTCGAATATGAATAAAATATTATATTACAAATGATAAACACGACTTTAAACTCAGCGTTACTGCCATTGTGCATCTGATTTCATGATACCTTAACATTTTCAAGTTTTTTTCCTGAAAAATGCATGCAAGATAATACCAACGCGTAATACCTCTATGGCATTGGCATACTGATATGAAGTGATGAGTAAATTCTTAAAAAAATATAAAACTTTAACAGATATTAACTATAATTTAAACGCAATTACAGTAGCAATTTTTTTAGCATATAGAAATCTATTAGTTTTCTAAATACTAAAAAAACATCATAATTTATATGCCCAATAGGTATGTAGTTTTAGATTTTACATTAGGTACTTTTTTGGTTGTGCAGTGTGGTGGATGGCAGGCATTCCATTTTACTATAACTTAAATGACTGATGATGACTATCTCATCATGGATCGCTCATCTTTTAATATATGATATGCCAAGTTTAAGGTAAAGGGACTTCACCGTATTTGCAAAGAACACAACGGATTTAGGCTATGAACACAATATTTAATAAATACAAAAACATAACTCACAAGATGTTTTAACCCTTTATTTATGCTAAAACCCCGGTTGCACTACATTCATAGCTGCTTAGCTGTGTTTATGGCGGCATATAGAGCGTTACACGCCTCCCTCATATTTACTCGGTGAATATGCTATAAAGTGATATCACGTGATCGTTTTTGGCCGGGTAATAGTTATAAATTACCCGGGTAGTTTATAAAAGCCGGTTAACCCGAGGTAAGTGGACAAGGAGCATAATTTATTATTCGGAAAATTCGCGATCGCGCATTTTCATATGCGCTATTGATCATGTTACGTATCACAATGATCAGGGGTTTGCCTTGTTTAATAACGGGAGGTGTAGGTACAATAATTTGTTAGCAGGTAAGGTCGCAGCCGATCCGATGCACGTTTGCATTATTAAGTTGAATATAGATACATAAACCATTATTTCAAGGTTGTATTTCTCCAATGAAGAAGAGGTGATAAAAATCATCACATCTCAGTGATTTATTATAAGCCATTAAGTTACTATTTATTCGCCGGCCAGAAAAAAAAAACGTTTTATGAAAAGTCCAATTTTTTATAAAAGTATAAATGTTATAGTCAGGTTCAGACAGCCTCAAGGTTATTTGCTCGTAATATCTACGAAATTGCCAAGTATGATTTTCGGAAAACTATTACATTACAAACCACTTACATGAATTGATATTAGTTTGATAAAGTGACGTTTTTCGGGTTCCATTCTTCATAAGGAAAAACACATATCTATTAAAGTTCACTCGACCGTCTGTCTGTTCGTCTGCCACAGGCAATTTTCTCTGAAAGTACTAAGCCGACTGAGTTTAAATTTGGTACATGCAAGTGTACCAAATTAGTGTCACAAACAAGTAAATATGAACCGAATAAATTAAATATAAAATGATGGTCTCTTGTTGGCCATTAAATAGACCTGTTACTGCATCGTTTTTTCAAATTATATTGAATTGAAAAACGATTAAAAACAAGGTCTCAATTCTAAAGATCTCGAATATTTATTTTTATAATTTTGTTCTTTTATGTCATGAAGTGGCAAACAACACACATTAATGATAAGTAAATACGGTATCCTACAAAGATCTACATAAAAACCAGAGAATGAAATAAATCGTTAAAAGATTATGAAACAAAAACCGCGACATTTGGTCGTCCCCCTCATTTACCTTTAAGGCTTAAATTTTGAAAAATAGCGAAATTTGTTCGTTACCTAAAAGGAAATCGTTTTAACTTGGTTTTTAAAGGAAATTTGGAGTGAGAAATCTCACAAAAATTGAGAGTTTAAACTATTATTGTACAGAACCCTGTACAAGCAAATCCGACTCACACTTGACCGGCTCTTTATATAAAAAAGTATATTGAAACTTGAAACGCAATATAAATTTGTCATGTAAATGATTATATTATTTAAATATGTAGTGGAGTACCGCAGTTCGAACGTGGAAAATATAGCTGCAGCACGCAGTGTATCATATTCGCAAGGGGTCTCGCGGAGTTATTATGAAACTTGTACAGTCATGAACAAATTCGTTTATAAAGTATTATTTTATGTCATGAAAATGGCAAACTCTATGCTTGAGTTCCCATAGATGGCAAGTGAATGTAAATATCTACATAAGACAAGAGATTTTAATGTAAGGCCTAAGTGGTCTGAGGCCTATTCATCTGTACTGGAAATCACAGAGCCGTGCAATAGTTAATACCACCTGATTGGTACATAATTGCGCTTAATGGGATCAGAATCAGACATTTATTTTTTTATTTAGATTGACAACCATCTCTTACGAAACGTCTAAAACAAACAAAATAAATTTAAAAGATTAACGATTGATATACATGTTAATTTACAAACTAAAAAACAAGAATATACCCTCACTAAATCTTATCTAAATGCTTGTTTAATTCCTACTATTCCTACTTAATATTATAAATGTGAAAGTAACTCTGTCTGTCTGTCTGTCTGTTACCTTTTCACGTCCAAATGAGTGAACCGATTTTGATGAAATTTGGTACAGAGATAGAGTTAAATTGAGAAAGAACATAGGGTACTTTTTGTCTCCTTATATCATCCCCAACCCCTAAAATAGGGGGTGGAAATTTGTATGAAGCATTCCACAATTTTCAAGTTAGAAAGTTAAAACTCGGTATGTGAACTGTTTATGTTTAACAAACAATACCTACATCATTTTTTTTTAGAAACCTGCCCCATTCCTTTTAATGGGGGGGTGAAATTTGAAGGTATTGGGCTTACGGCAGTGTTCACTCTGGAAAGTCAAAAATAGGTATGAGGACTCTTTGTTACTAAAAAAAACTACATTTGCTTATTATTGAATTATTTTTTTTAGAAATCTGCCCCAATTTTCACCTCCTATTTTAGGGAGTGCCCTAAAATAGGAGGTGAAAATTTGTATGGAGAATTCCACAATGCTCAAGGTAGAAAATTAAAAATCGGTATGCGAACTCTATGAGCCTAACACACAATAATTACATTTTTTTTTATTTTATCATCCCCTTAAAAGAGGGAGGTAAATTTGTATTGGGCTTTCCGCAATGTTCAAGGTGGAGAGCCAAGAATTGGTATGCGGCTTCTTTGCTACTGAAAAAAAAATGTTGACTTGATATTTATTTTTTTTTTTAAATCTGCCCCACCCCTATTTTAGGGGGTGGCAATTTGTAGGTAGCCTTCCACAATTTTCAATGTAGAAAGTTCAAACTCGGTATGCAAACTCTATGAGCTTAACAAACAATAAGTACTTACATATTTTTTTTATTTTATCTACCCCCATCCCCTTAAAATATGGAGTAAAATTTAGAAAGCCAACAATTGGTATGCGGCCTCTTTGTTACTAAAAAAACAACGTTTACTTGATATTTAATTTTTTTTGGAAATCTGCCACACTTCTATTTTAGTGGGTGGCAATTTGTAGGTAGCCTTCCACAATTTTCAATGTAGAAAGTTCAAACTCGGTATGCAAACTCTATGAGCTTAACGAACAATAAGTACTTACATATTTTTTTTATTTTATCTATCCCCATCCCCTTAAAAGAGGGAGTGAAATTTGGAAAGTCAAAATATGGTATGCGGCCTCTTGTTACTAAAAAAAACAACGTTAACTTGATATTTAATTTTTTTTTGGAAATCTGCTTCACTCCCTATCATAGGGTTGGCAATTCGTAGAGAGTATTTCACAATTTTCAAGGTAGAAAGTTGAAACTTGGTATGCGGACTCTTTGAACCTAACAAATAATTTCGTACATTATTATTTTTTGGACATCTGCCCCCATCTCCTTAACAGAGGGAGTAAAATTTAGTATTGGACATAAGCCAAAAATTGGTGTTCCGACTCTTCGTTACTAAAGAAAACAACGTAAAAGTTCTTATAATAAATACTTTTTTTGGTAATCTGCCCCCAACCCTCTAAGAGAGGAGGTGATAGTTTGTACGGGTATTTTGTCGATTTTTAATGCCGTTTTTTATGTCATGCAAGTGGCAAACAAGCATGCAGTTCACATTGATGTTAAGTGATGACTGCAGCCTATAGACACCCACACAAAGACCAGAGGTCAAAATGCAGATGCGTTACACTTCTGAGGCCTAAGGTGTTATGCCTCTGTGCCGGCAATTACAGGGCCGTACATTACCACCTGACCGGAACACGATAGTGCTACACAAAACCTACCAACGCTACCATTTAGCGACAAGTATATTAGGTAATTCGTTGGTACCTACGCCTGGACTGGAGCTCTACCACCAGAAAAAATGTTTTTTTTTTAATTTGCCCGAAAATAAGTTTACAGGCTCTTAAGTTATGTACAAAAATTAGTTGCATCAATTTTTTTTTTTAATCTTCCTCCAAATCCCTAAAAATATGTAATGGAAATTGGTATGGAACTTACCGCAGATTTCAAGGTCGAATATTAGTGAACAGGCTCTTCGGTCCAAAAAAAAAGATAAAGTAATACCTATAAATAAAACAAATATTGATACTCTTGGCAGAAGATAAAAAGCAGTGTTACCCATGGCCTTTGATGGATGGGGTCACAAGTTTTTTAAAACGCGCTAACGCTCGCTGTCTTCTTGATCTGCACTTAAGTCGGGGCAGCGGCCGCGCTACCTATGCTCTGAATTAGACGGTTGATTCTACATTGATTATTTTTTTGCTTTTGATTTTGTAATTGTATACGAAAATGTTATATGAAACTACTGTTCCTAGAGACTTAAAATTTGGTACAAGGGTTCCTTTCATGATGTATGAGAAAGGATTTTTCGAGATAAATATAAAAGACTACATGACAACAGGTATAAACATTTTGGATTACAATAAAAAATTATTTGTGTAGACGAAATGGACAAATTCTGTACTAAAGGGCGAAAATGAAGTGGTAAATTTTTTTATTAAAAGTTTCTCATCCCTGAACTAAACATTATAAAAATTAGTATCTCTCATGATTAGGAATTGTGAAAATGATCTGTTTAAGTGAAATGGACAAAATTTCTCCCTAATGCGGCAAAATGAAGGGGTATTGTTTGTATGGAATTGAGGTTAAAATTTGTGTGGGATTTTTGGTAGTTAGAGAATTGAAAAGTGATGTTTCAGTCTTTCTGTAAGGAATAAAAAAATAGGTACGAGCTTCAGTATTTTGTCAAAATAACCCCTCAACTTTCAATATAAGGGGTTAAAATTGAATAGAGATTTTTGAAGTTATAGACGAGATTAAGTACTTTACATATAACTTGATTTGGAAACTTGGAAACTTGATTTGGACATTTGCATGGCATTGTAAAATTTAAATTATTTATAAAACGACATCCACCAGGGCGAAGCCGTGGGCAACAGCTAGTATAAAATAAAATAAGCCCCACAAATAAAACGTACCATACGTAATACTTTTAATTTGTTTCATTGAATCGTTTTATGATTAATAATTGAACTACGAAAGTTTTAAATAAGTTTCTTTAACAGTTGTGCACGCGATTGCACATTGATGCTTTATATTCGGGAGCCCTGCAGGGTATTTATCACTGGAAACTTTTAAGGTAAGCATATTTACGCTCTCTGTAAGTTCTCTGTGAAGATGCTACAATAATATTTGTTGAATTTAAAATGTTGAAACCACTTTAAAGTCCCAAACAACGGAGGCACTTCTGTAAATTAAATTTTGTGAAACTTGAAGTTATCTTTAGAGTCTTTGTGATTAAATGGTTTGTATCGATTTAGTTAAATTAATTTAAATAATATTATCCTTTTAACATCTGTAACACGGCTAAGTGCAACTGTCCATCCGATTAAGCAATAAAAAATAATTTCAGAAAAATGTACTATTTATAACCTTTCCAACTCTTGTCAGATATTTTCAAAATATTTTAAATGTTAACTACATATCTAATTTTATTTCGAGTTAATAATAACGAGGGATGTAATTTACATCACGAATCGTAAAATGTATAAAATCGATCCTACCAGTTTGGTTCTGCAAAAAGACTTCTTTCAGTAGGTATATATCAATTCAAAGATTTTTTCTGCGGATTCATATTTGTCAAAATAAACTTCTTGATACTGTATATGTTTTCATTGTCAAAACAAAACATTGAACAGCCTTACTGATAATAATATTTTTGGGGAACCAACATTATTAATAGGGACCATCAAATCATTGTGTTATCACCTGTTAATTTTATGGCTGTTCAAACAAACCGATATCATAGGAACAGCACTGCCGGATCGCGTCCATAATGCCTTTACTGGTGGTAGAGCTCCTGTGACGGAGCTCGCGGGCGTAGGCACCACCGCATTACCTAATATACTTGCCGCTAAATGGTAGTGTTCAGCACTATCGTGTTCCGGTCAGGTTGTAATGTACGGCCCTGTAATTTCCGGCACAGAGGCATAACACCTTAGACCTCAGGAGTGGTAACGCATCTGCATTTTGACCTTTGTCTAAGTGTGGGTGTTTATAGGCTGCAGTCATCACTTAACATCAATGTGAACTGCATGCTTGTTTGCTACTTCCATTACCTAAAAAAAAGGAATCAAGAAACATACAATACCGTGAGCAAACAAAAACCGTGGAAAGGTACGATCGAAAACCAAAACATAAACGTTATATCGGCGATCCTGGCAAACTGCTCTATCAAAATATAACGACTGCGATAAAAACGATGGAAAAGAAAGCAAACGGTACCAACGAATTACCAAAGATCGCACAATATCCGCGTGTCCGTCCTTTTCCAACGTAAGCAGTCGTTCTTCTCTCTTTTTCTGGCAGAACTTAGCCGTTTTATAGACGAGACGATAATATTCTGAACGCTCACGAGATATGAGTGTTTAATATTTTATGATGTCCAGCGTTGAAGGGGGTTCACTTGTTCTTGTCGTGTCAAGCCTTGGTGTACAACTTCCAGTTAAATATTTTGAAACTTTACCATGTAACTGTATTGTACTTTCATTGATGTTGATATTGCTTTTGTTGCTACTCTTCAAATATAGGAAAAAGTTTCTTCCCATTTTTTAAGATAATTCAAAACATATTTAATATAGTTTATTTAAATTTAACTAAAGTATGTATGTACCATTTTGTTCGATAACCTTTTGCCATCTTGTAATATCGTTGTATAAACATTTTGGGACTTCTCATCAAAATGTGTCCTCTCGTGATGTTAACCTAACATTGCATAAAGAATTCTGAGGAGACCGAAACAGGTGGAAATCTGAAGGTGCAAGGTCAGGACTATACGGCGGATGCATTAACACCTCCCAGCCAAACCTTTCTCTCAACTTCTTGCTTTAATCTCATCAGTTGTTCGCAGTAGAGTTCAGAATCGATAGTCCTGCCTGGTGGTAATAGCTCATAATGAATAATGCCCTTCCAATCCCACCACACACACAACATCACCTTATTGCGAGTTAACCCGGGTTTCGCCACAGTCTGTGAAGCCTGACCGGCCTTTGACCACGACCTTTTTCCCACGTTCTTGCGTACGTGATCCACTTTTCATCACCAGTTATCAGCTTCTTCAAAAATGATTCGGTTTCATTACGTCGTAATAAAGAATCACAAATGAGTACACGGTTCATTAGGTTTCTTTCAGTGAGCTCGTGAGGTACCCAATATCGAGCTTTTTTTTTGTACCCAGCTTTTTTCAAATGCGCCAAAACTGTTTTGTGATCAATTCTCAGTTCTTCAGCTACGTTGTAACTACTGATATGTCGATATTTTTCCCCTTTTTCAAAAATGGCATCCATTTTATCCGTAATAGGGCGACCAGAGCGAGGTGCATCTTTGACATCAAAATTTCCGGATTGAAAACGCTTAAACCAAATTTGTGCTACTCTCACAGACACTGCACTAGGTCCATAAACATCACAAATTTTTTTCGCGGCTAGCGTTGCATTTTTATCTTTTTTGTAGTAAAATTTTAAAATGTATCGAATTTCTTCATTAGATTCACTCATCTTGACAGTACGAAAAACAAATGAAAATCACACATTTGCCTAATTTGAATTTGGAATTATGTTCTTTAAAATTTTAACTTTCAATGATACCAAAACCAGCCAGATACAAATACTACAGCCAAAGATTTGGCAGTCCTCTCGTGATGTTAACCTAACATTGCATAAAGAATTCTGAAGAGACCGAAACAGGTGGAAATCTGAAGGTGCAAGGTCAGGACTATACGGCGGATGCATTAACACCTTCCAGCCAAATTCTCTTAATTTTTGCTGAGTGGCTATAGTTGTGTGAGGTCTAGCGTTATCATGATGAAACACCACACCCCTTCTGTTGATCAATTCCGGCCGCCTTCTCTCAACTTCTTGCTTTAATCTCATCAGTTGTTTGCAGTAGAGTTCAGAATCGATAGTCCTGCCTGGTGGTAATAGCTCATAATGAATAATGCCCTTCCAATCCCACCACACACACAACATCATCTTATTGCGAGTTAACCCGGGTTTCGCCACAGTCTGTGAAGCCTGACCGGGTTTGACCACGACCTTTTTCGCACGTTCTTGTCGTACGTGATCCACTTTTCATCACCAGTTATCAGCTTCTTCAAAAATGATTCGGTTTCATTACGTCGTAATAAAGAATCACAAATTAGTACACGGTTCATTAGGTTTCTTTCAGTGAGCTCGTGAGGTACCCAAATATCGAGCTTTTTTTTGTACCCAGATTTTTTGATCAATTCTCAGTTCTTCAGCTACGTCGTAACTACTGATATGTCGATCATGCTCCACTTTTTCAAAAATGGCATCCATTTTATCCGTAATAGAGCGACCAGAGCGAGGTGCATCTTTGACATCAAAATTTCCGGATTGAAAACGCTTAAACCAAATTTGTGCTACTCTCACAGACACTGCACTAGGTCCATAAACATCGCAAATTTTTTTCGCTGCTTGCGTTGCATTTTTACCTTTTTTTGTAGTAAAATTTTAAAATGTATCGAATTTCTTAATTAGATTCACTCATCTTGACAGTACGAAAAACAAATGAAAATCACACATTTGCCTAATTTGAATTTGGAATTATGTTCTTTAAATTTTTTACTTTCAATGATACCAAAACCAGCCATATACAAATACTACAGCCAAAGAGATTTTATTACAAGTTCATACATACTATAATGCGAAAAGACTTTTTCCCCAACCTATTATATGAGCCGTCAAATGGTATTCAGCACTATCGTGTTTCGGTTAGATGGTAATGTATGGCTCCGTAAGAGCTATCACATAGGCACAACAACTAATATCTGAAGGATAGTGCCTAGTTTATGTGTAAGTGCAGTCATCACTTACCATTCATGTGAACTAAATCCTAATATCTATTCATGCAAAAATACGAACTAGCATGATTTCTAGCCTTCAATCAAGCTTCACAATCTGAGTTGTAATAATTAGTGAAACTATTGACGGACATACATTTTCCAAACATACTTCTATAGACTAAGCTGTCCACTGCAGTAGATCGTTAAGTTTAAACTATAACCAGCCAAACCAATTTTCAATTCTACCAGTAATTATCATTGTTCAAGAGTGAGACAATTAAAATACAAATTAGTCCATTAATTGCATATCATAGGTGCATATTATTCCAGTAATAATAAAAATATGTTCAATACAATATTACATCCTATTAAATATTGTTCACCAGCAAATCGAAAATATAATTACAATTCAGTTTTTGTCACATTTCTACAAACTGTCTTGGCGTAACGTCATTAATCTTAAGAAGCTGGCATCGCAGCAAACGACCTCCCGTTAGGGTGCTATAGGCTGGTATTCAGTAATGCTCGTGTATCCAGCACGAGAAACAACTAAACACACCCATACAAGCCAATCGGAACCTTCGCCTAATTTATATTAGTATCATTAACGCGTGCACACTCTTCGCCTTCAGACCTTTTTACACGCAAACAGAAAATAAGGAACCCCGACGAAAAAAAGGTAAGTTCGTAAGATGTATATTTTGTAGAGAAACGTGTCGGTAGTATTGTTAAATATATCGTCCAATCAGTAGCCGAGGCAGCAAGGAATTAGCGTTTGAAAGTGAACGACGGAACGACGAATCCTGGTCTACCCTTTTATGCGGCGCAGTGTAATAAAAAAAGGAATCTTATTTGAATTTGGAAGACGAATTAAAAAAGAAAATGAATTCTGCACTAATTTAAACAGAACGAGCTTCTAGACGATTTTCGGGGATCAGCCAGGATGGCTTAATTAATGCATTAAAGTTGATAGGGAGATCCTTGCCTTGTACGTCTACGTTGGTATTTATAGTGATCGGCATTTGGCTCCGCAAGTTTTGTAGTTCAATTATTTTTGTTTTAAATTCTAAGTAAAATTGAAACATAATGAGTTTGTTAAAACGATCAGTGGTCAAATCGATGTACATTTTTCGGAAATTACTTGAATTATAAACAATTTTATAGGCGAATGATATAATTGCGTTTGTGATGCTACAACTGTGAAAAACAAAATCTTAAAGTTCTTACATTTTTAACATAAAAAACTTGCTGCCCTTTTTCGATTGTATTATTATCGTCTCAACGATTTAAATGGTTTTCAAAAACTTCGTAATATAACTGCCTCGGTAGCCTAGTGGTAGCAGGCCACTACTACTACGCTGCGGTCCTGGGTTCTCAGAGATAATGGTGTAAAGTCATTTATATCTGGTTCTATTGGGATTATCAATTTTCTGGAAATTTTCCAGTACCTCGAAGTTTGGTAATGTGCCCGGAGATGTCAAAAGGGTCGCCACCTGTTAAATGGGCTAAAACGTAACCGGCGAATCGTGGGTGTCTGCATGTATGCGTGAATGCATGCATTTACCTCTGCCTACCCCTTCGGGGATTACAGGCGTAAAGTTACGTTTTTTTTTAGTTACGTCGTAATATAACGACAGCATCATCTTAATACTTTTTGTAATATAACGACAAGATGATTTTAATACTTTTCGTAATATAACGCATCATCTTAATACTTCGTAACAATAAATCTAAATTTACAATTTCCAATATATACATTTCAGTGTAAGACATACTAGTAAGAGAGCGAACAAAATGGACCTATAATTGGAAACGAAGTAGTTCTAAGAGCATTTTATATGTCCCTAAAAACTAATCACAGATAAGCGTACGACCTCACGTCCTCGCGCCATCGGAAAGGTTAAAGCACTTCGGATTTCATTCGGGAATCCCTTTAACGAATCGTATCAGTTGTAATGAAAGCTAATTCTTTCATTAACTTACTGTGACAACAGGAAAAATTGTAAGGCAAACGAAAACAAATGTCGTCTACCATTCACTAGGAAAGAGCGGGTAGTTGCGAATTAAATGTTTCTAAGTTCTTTTTTTGTTTATTTTGTATAATAAAAAGCTGTTCCGGTGACTGCTTTGGCGGTTTTGTACTATTAGGTCAATTGGGTTCGAGGCCTATTTCCGGGTTTTTGGAAAATAAGTGATATTAAGCTATGGTTCAAATACATAGAAGAAATATCAGTCACAATCTCGGTTTTTAGGATTCGGTACCTAAAAGGTAAAAACGGGACCCTGTTACTAAGCCTCCACTGTCTGTCTGTCTGTCTGTCTGTCGCCACGCTGTATCTCATTAACCGTGATAGCTAGAAAGCTGAAATTATTGCAAACTTATGTAGGAATTTTTGCCGCTATAACAACAAATACTAAAAATAAAAAATGAAATGGTCCCCATACAATACGTAAACGTGTTTTTTCGTCTTTTTAACTCAAAATTAAAATAACGGAGGCAGGTAGATTCTTAAAATTTTCACAGAATGTTTTGTTGTATAATACCTTTTAAAATAAATAATACAATAAAAACAAAAAAGTGAATATTAAAAGGAGGGCTTCCATACAACAAATGTAATTTTTTGGCAATTTTTTTCCCCATGTTAATATATAGGTAGAAACTTGATTGTAACAAACGTGATTTTCTATTATAGAAGATGGTACGGAAACTACGGAACCCTTCGTGCACGAATCCAACTCGCACTTGGCCGCTTTTTTATTTGTAGATGCTAACCAAACTTTCAGCAGCATATTGATTGTGAATGAATACTGCAAACACACGATCGATATTGATATAGGCATCCACACAAAACTAAAGACCAGAATGCAGATGCGTTGCTTCTCCTGAGATTAAATTGTTTTTAAAGAAATTATAGAAAATAAAGTGTATGACACTGTGATAAAGAGTACGGAGCCTTTAAAATTTACTCAGCTACAGCTCCCTACACGCTATCCATAAAAATAAATAAATTAAGTACTTACGGGGAAACATACATTCAACTACTAATTCTCTCTGAATAGATACCCATATAAAATACATTATACAGAAATAGTACATAGTGTTTCGTATAGTCGAATAGCATGTCTATTAGATGGATAGGTATGTTTACGATGAAAATGTGAACTAAGCTAACCTACATAAACCTTAAGCATACGCCATAATAATGGCAACCCATTATACGTCCCACTTCTGGGCACGAGTCTCTGCTCTTTTTGGGAGGAGGCCTGGAGCTTACTCCACCACGCACCTTCTATGCGGATTGGTGGAGATACGGGTTAGTGTTCAACCCACTGTCGGATGTTTTCAAACCGCCCATAAGGCCTCCGACAAGGTTTAACGACTGCTACCTATCGATAGCAACCGGGACCGACGGCTTAACGTGCCCTCCGAAGCACGGAAACGCGCATTTTCATTTGCCACTAGCGGTCACCCATCACACACCCGACCGCGACCGTATCGCTTTACCGAGTCGATCGCTTACGATCTACACCAGCCGCGAGAATACGCATACGCCATATACAACCTTAATAACATGAAAAAATCGATAATCACTAAAATATCTATCCCGTTCATTTCCCGCTATCTATATCTTAAGGCTATATTACATTTATCAAACACATAAATCGAAATCGGATCTGACAAGGCGTTAATGGCTGGCTCAATGCAATTTTAGCACCCCAGCCGAATTGTAACTGAATTTTTTTTTTCGTGAGCCGTATTTGGATTTGTTCTAATGCATTTTCTTTTACAAATCCGCTCCTTTCCGTTAAAATCATATCTCATTTATCAATCACTATCGGGCGGTATTTTGTTCAGGATTATTTGGGAGTTTTTTCTCTCCTATTTTACATACCTAATTAAGTTTGACTGCTTGAAATACGTGAGTGTGATTTAATATAAATTCTGCTATGGATCCGTCTTTAAAATCATATCTGATTTATTAATTGCTGGCAACTTGTATTTTGTCAAAATAATTCTATTTTTGAATGGGTTCATGGAGGTTTTATCTGATCTGCTTCTGCATAACTATTTTAGTACAATAGAGTAATATTATAGTTGCTGGTGCTGTAGGACATTTGCGACGTTTTTTCGAAGTTCAAGTAAATAATTATCTTCTATTATTCATTAAACTTTCTGTTTTTTTAAGTAAATTGGGTATACTGAATACTGGGAAATACTCTACCAGTCAACCTTAGGAAAAGTCATATAATGCAGCAAATCATGATAGAACATTTATTAACCACCACGCATTAGTGACGTTAAGGCGAACCAAAAAAATATATTTGTTTTTATGTAATGTAAATGGCAAACAAGCATGCAGCTCACATTGGTAGTAAGTGAGCACTATAGACACAAGTGCAGCCTATAGACACCTACACAAAGACCAGAGGTCAAAATGCAGATGCGTTACCACTTATGAGGCCTAAGGTGTTATGCCTCTGTGCCAGAAATTACAGGGCCGTACAAAATAATTATTTTCTTTCTCCGCCAATAAAGCACGATCACATTCATATTTGACATACGGATGTACGCAAATCGTATTCATGTCTGATGATGCCTTTCTAGCAGAAAAAAATTACATATCGTATAGATATCGCTATTACTATCCTGCACCCCACGACAAGTGACACTAGCAATATAAAGCGAAAATTGGATTTACAACTGACAATTGAAAAAGGCGCTTCCATCAAAGGCGACCCTTGCGATATGTTTACCGAAATACAGTTTAAAAGCACTTTCTACTTGTAGACGCAGATTACGATACCTTTTGGCAGAAAAGACGCGCTATTTATATCCTATCCTTACTGCCAAATTAGAATTTAATTAATGTTTTACTTACTTTATAAGCAAGATACTTTTTAACCGACTTCAAAAAAAGAGGTTCTCAGTTTGAAGTAATATTTTTTATTTTTTTTAATTTAAAGTGAGGAACCCGCTCTATTCTCTTTCTTAAATAAAAATCTAATTGCAACAATAAGAGCTAAAGCTCTATTCTATTACTCTTTATGTTACGGGAGTGGCAAACAAGCTTCTAGTTCACATTGATGATGACTGCAGCTTATAGACCACACAAAGACCGAGGTCAAAATGCAGATGCGTTACCACTCCCGAGGCCTAAGGTGCTATGCCTCTGTGCCGGAAATTACAGGGCCGTACATTACCACCTGACCGGAACACGATAGTGCTGAACACTACCATTTAGCGGCAAGTATATTAATTAATGCGGTGGTGCCTACGCCCGCGAGCTCCGTCACTGGAGCTCTACCACCAGTAAACCTCTAACCCTTTCCTAAAAACTAAAATCTGAATGCAAACGTGAGACGTGAATCCAGGCAGAAAACCAGAGTTTTAGGCAAGCAAAACAAACCACGGTAATGCAATTTACAAAACAGGCAATCAAGAGAGCTAGCCACATTGTTGCAGAGTCACCGTCAAAGGGCCAAAGGAAGGCGCTCAGTGCTCCTTAATAATTAATTGGCGCTTAAATGCGCTGACGTCTTGCGAACGCCCCAAAGGAGGAACTAAAGGCTCGTATGCATATGCACGTTGGGGATCCCATGAGCTGTTTTGAATTCATAAAATAATTTCCTGATATTCTTAGGATCTTGTTATGATGAGTAAGACATAGTTTAATGAACGTATATTAAAGTCAAGTAGGGTTTGATGTCAACGCATTTAAGATATCGTATTGCGGCGGGGATAATTAAGGCCTTAGAAGTGGAAATGTCAAATTAAATTGCAATATTTTTACTGGTGGTAGAGTTCTAATGCCGGAGCTCGAGGACGTGGGCACCATCACACTATCTAATTTTCCAGCCATAAGATATTATTGTATGGTTCCGAAATAACTATATCGCAGAGGCAGAGCAACTCATGCCTCAGGGGTGGCAGAGCATTAAAGTCCTGTTTTTGTGTAGATGTCTATTGGCCGTAGTAGGTATCCACTTACCATCCATTTGAAATAAATGCTGGTTTGCCATCATCATAGTAAAAATATATGAACCCATTGAGATGTTTAATTTTTATAAGGATGTCTATAGATAATGAACATTTCATGTTTGTATGTCAATTTGACGACACATAAAGTATCTTGCAACCAGTTCTGATTTTTCAAAATCAGAGATATGAAAATACAAGAAAAACAATTTTGAAATATTCATTAAACTTCCCCTATACACTTACCCCCTTATTCATAAACGTATTTTAGCTAAAGTGTTGCTAATCTCTCCTTTGTCTTTTTCTATTCTGCACATTTGACAATGCAACTGACAAAGACAAAGCATTCTATAACTAAAACGTATTTAATGTACGTTTATGAATAAGGAGGTTAATGGATATTAAAATAATGTCGTTGGAATCAAAACCTCAATTAGTTAAACGAAAAATTGAAGATTGAAAAGGCCATTAATCAAATAAAAGGTCGTGATTATATTCAAATCTTGATAACTAATTGAGTGAGGCACTCGTCCAAATTGACTTAAGTGATATTTTGCTTTTTTAGATTTCATATTGATTTGTATCATAATCGGTTGAGCTATTTGATTGAATTAAAAAGGTATCACGGATATTATGCTATTTCGTATAATATTTCACCCATACGTAATACGTTGAAATTTAAAAATAATATAATATATATTATATAATTATTAGAAAGATAAGGTTTGTGTTTGTTATTATAAGAAATTTAACTATCATCATATTATTGTACAGAAATATGAGTACCTAACTGCTTATAATATTGATGTTTCACTTATCACGTGTAATACATTAGAAAAAAAGAAACTGCCTAAATGTATAAGGACCAAGATAGAGTAAGTGATAATGTTGGTTCTATACCAGTAATTATCAGAACATCCGCAAAGGCACTGGTAGAATTTATGTCCATAAACTCATCTCTGAAGTGGAATTTAAAATAGTAGCTAAGAAATCCTGGCTGAAACGAATTTATAAAGGTGTTACTCTACCTATTCCACTGCAAAGAACAAATTAGAATTAATCGAAAACAGTTGATCTATGACCAAATTCAATGTAACAATTTGTTTGACACACCAAACCCCAAACGCACGCGAGTCCAACATATCAGCTATAATTAACTTCTATTAATTTGTGTTTCTACAAAAACAAGGGTGTGTTTGACTTCAAAAATATATATAAGTATTAAATTCATCCCTACTTAGTTATTTCTATCCACTTTATTCAATGACTAAATCAAAATACGAGTAACTAAAATTTGTCGTTATAAAATATTCGTATATAAAAAAAAATGAAGCGGCTTCTGTAATTACGTTCAATATTGTTAAAGCCTCGCCAATATGGCAGCATGGTTGAAATTCTTAACGAATGGAAGCAAAGAGAGCGGATGATAAAACCTCGTCACTAATTAAATGGGCCCAAGACGTCCTCCTCAATAGATTTGTCGCTAATTTGGGAGCAATATCAAAATTGAAATTAATTTGCAAGTATGCCTCCTCAATCCGATACTTATACATATATAAATAATACTAACTTACAAAATCTGTGCGTACTTCTTTATTATAAGAAAGCCGAAGAGATTATTTGTTTACTTGAATATTCCAATATCCGAAAAAACATATGGGATTTGAAAAAAAATTAGTAGTGAATGATAATGACATTCATGAGAAAAAACATTACGTTATAATCTCTAAGTTATTAGAACTGTAGCCATTCTTAAATTGATTAAGTGGATTTACTCAGTAAGATAGACAGCATCTTACGGAAAATAAAATCAAAACACCGGGGCAAATACTTATACATAGAAATACTATTTTCATATTAATTTTGTGAACCTTTACTGCTGTTTTTTGTTAAATCATTTATTATTTCTAAAATTTCTCTTCTGTTTAGAAACAGTCACATCAAACGGCACGCTGGCTGGTCCAAAAAATAAAATGAAAAAACTTACGATCCTTAAAAATAGTAAAATATATTCGGGGATTCTAAAAAGAAGTAACGTATGTAACCCGTAAAACTATACCATAGATTAGAAGAAGCATCAGGATTGGTCTAGTTGCAATTCATCATTATTATTCCAGACAATTTATCAAGCGGTTAGCTCGCCTCGCCCGACCCGCTCGCACATTCTAACGAGATGGTGAATTTTCACCGAATAATTTCCGAACCGACGAATCACGTATTGGAATTGAGAATGAGGTCGAAAATTGAGATAGAAGACTTGTACATGGAAAATAAAAGTAGCCGCTTGAAAGAAATAGATGATTATAATTATTGGTCTATTAGAAGATTAGGCAATCGGATGCTTACACAGAAACTACATTGAGAAGATAATCAGATGCTTATTAAAAACTATACGATCTACTATCGATACTGTTGATATTTGTAATTTGAAATTGTAAAAGTTTTGATTTTGAAAGTAAAGTGAAATGAAACCCAAAATGGACCCAAACCCAAACCATTTTACGTCCGTATTCGAACTAGTGGAGGCGAAGGGTCGATGCGATTACCGAAGCTTATTACTGCGACTCTATCATATTTCAATTTACGATCGTCACCCGGTCTTATCGAGTAGAAAAATCAAGGGGCACTGGTGAGTACTCTGATATAAATCAGAAATGAGACGTCTCATTACTGCTAGCTTGATTTATTTATTCTCCATAAGCCCCATGCCGTCGTCGCATTGGAATAAAAATTATATTTAATTTGGCAAACGTAATAGGAAATAGAAATTCATAAGCCTCGAAAGTTAGCCGGTAACGTAGAAATTTTAAGCTAAATAACGTTAGATAAGTCGCCGCAGAAAATGCTTGGTCGGAGGGAATAAGAAAATGGTCCTAGTTGTTAAGTCTTGCACAGTTTCTGTCGCTATCTTGTGGATAAGAAGCCTAATCACCAGTCGTCGTGTCTGTATCGGGCCGGCGGAGCGCGCGGGTTCCCCAAGGGTACGCTTTTGGGACCAGTTTTCTTTTTTCGGTTTACATTACGGTGTAAGTATGTCGATGTCTTTTGTTATATCACATTTTTACACAGATTTGCATGAATTGTTGACTTACAAATATTTCTACAAGCACTTGAGGATGCTAATCACATTAATAGGAATAGGTAGTTATAAATATATTAATACGTGTACATGTGATAATTTAGACTAATTTCGAAAAACGATGAACTTATTTCTAATACCTACGCTACCATCAATATACTTACATAAAGTTAAATAGGAATGGTATTCTCCATAATTTACTTAATAAAAGAAACTGCAAAGCTATTAATAAAGGGACTTATGAAGTTATTATCGAAACTTTCGCGGTGTAAGAGCAAAGCGGGTGGGTTGTTAAGAGGTCGCGCACCAACAAACTTATATTCGCTAACTATTTCTTATATGAATTTATCGTTTGTTGTTCACACTGCTTATCGTTCATTTTAAAATAAAAATATTGGGATCGATAGTATTTACAAAAATAAAATAGAACTCATATATCATGAGAAAAATAAACTAATGTTACGATTCGTGTACAAGTGAATAATATTTTTAAAGCTTAGCACACACGAGGAAATATCTCATCGTGATATCTCAAAAAACGTAATAGAGAAATCAGCCGTTCAGAAACGAATTTATTTGGCGAAAAGAAAAGCGAGGCGCACGGAGCCGCGGCGTGTCTAATGAGATAATATAATAGCCGTGATTCGCTCCTACCACCGTTCACAGGACCGAAAATTACCGGAAAACTGCAGGAGATATAGCTTCGATTTTACAATGTCATATTTATTGAGTTTATATTGAGTTTCAAGGCTTTGTGTGAATTAAAATATCGATGTAAGAATAAGAAAAGGCAGAGAGGGAAAATACAAATCAAATAGAGTAATTAGTTCAAGTACAGTCAGACTAACAAGTCTTCATGTATATCAGTTTTATGGTTCGCCCATTCGACATTCTTTCTAGATTTTGAAACCACCAAAGGAGAGGTTAACAGGTCTTCAGAATCAAAGATTGAAATCAATCAGTAAAATCGAAAGGTGAGATTCACAGACCGCACTACAACTTTACTTTGTGCAAAGTATGCTTAGAACTGTCAGTTTAGTATGGGTATTGACAGTTCAAAGGCGTACTTTGCTCAAAGTAAAGTCGTAGTGCGGTCTGTGAATCTCACCATTAGTCTTCTAGCATATCAGTTTTATGATTCGCCCATTCAACATTCCTCTCCTTACCCTCGGTGGTTTGGATATATAATCCAAACCACCGAGGGTAAGGTCAATATTCTTCGGAAATGTCGTGAATATTTGAATAGTTTTGAATGAAGAAGATACACGGGAGGTTTATAACGACGTACATGTAGGACCACAGATCACAGATCAGTAGGACACAATGTCTTGACGTGATGATTTTTAATCAGAGATTTATTGGAACGCTGGAAGAAAGAACCATATGGAGGTTTATTTCTTTTTGCACAATACGTTGTTAAATGACTTCATCATTTAAAATAGAAAGCAATGAAAAAGAGTGATAACTAAAATATGCTTATCAAGTAGCGAGCAAGAGGGTCATATCGAATTGGGAATCGATTTTGTCGCACCCGAAATAGGGTGTAAAGATCCCATTGTAATATAGATGTCGGCCATATGTCGACTGAGCCCAGAATTTTTGCCTCTTTAGTTCGAAATAGACGCTCAAAATGTTCGCTATTTGAAAAAATATCTGTAGTATACAAGGCATTTAATATTCTTGATATTACTGCTGGATGGTGTAGTGACAGTAAGCCACGACATGTGCGCAGAGTATCTCGGTTCCATTCTCGATGCAGGGAGTAATTAATATAGGTGGTATTTGAATTTTTCACTTAGAAAGGTTCACAAAAGTATCATCAGTTTTCTTTCGTGGCTAATGAATAGCAGTAGCTTCGCTACTTTTTAGTAAGGCAGTAGTTAGAAACGTAACTATTAAAACTAGCAACTGACCTATCCAATATCATAGACATTGGTTTCACCACATCAACTTATCTTCTTGTCGCTAAGTGGTACTGTTCAGTACCATCATGTTCCGACAATATAGTCATGTATATCCTTTATAACCATCACAGAGGTAAAACAACTTATTCACAGGTACGGTAACGCATCTGCATTTTGTACATGGCTATTTTTTTTTTGCGTGCTATAATTTTATATAATAATTTGTTTATTGACAAAAAGATATTTACATCAATCTATATTTTGAATCCATAGATTCCCGAACTAGTTTTCACTGTATTTCGGGAACCAATATGTGAAGACTGCAGTTGTCACTGACCATCAATGTGAACTATATGCTCGTTCACCACTTTCATGACATAAAATCCTGTTAATTTGCATACTTACCTTTCCTTGGTAAATTCAAGTGAAATTACGTACAAATATTTTTATTCTATTTTGAGTCACGTATCTTAGGCCGAGAGCCCTTTGCGCTCGCCGATTGCCCTGTAAAGTAGACTAGAAGTCCATTAAAAAATGAGTCACGTATCACGTCACAATAAACTTTATCAATTCCAGTCAATGTTTTAAACGCAACTAATCCTTTAATAGCTAATCGGTGTCGAACACAATATGTTCGACACCGATTTAATTCAACCCCTCGATCAACTATCGTTTTAAATTCAAGCACGACAAAATATCTTGATCATTACGGTTCATAAAATCCTTAAGTGATTGCGTTGAGGGGACAGACTGCGTGGGCATGAATTCATTCCAAAAGTCCATCTTTTAAAGTACCTTTACCCCATCGATACGTGGATCGTAATTGTTTTTATTGGCACACAAGAGCAAAGATATATACTGTAGTGAAATCAATGATAATATGTCGTTTACTATTATTTATTTATTCAAGTATATATTTGCTTATATATTCATACTACTGTATTTATTCAATCTTATTTATTTATGTGTATATTTTATTCCTATGTATGAACTATGTTTATATTTATATATATATGTGTGTGTATATCTTTATGTAATTTGTCTGTAAGCTCCCATTAAGTAATTTATTTATAATTTTTTTTTTTTTATTTTCCTATGATTTCTGTTTCTCTATGGTTATTTTTTTTTTTATATTGCACCCCCACAATATGGATCCACTACCACTAGGTCGACTGGTGGAGAATGCCTTATGGCATTAAGTCCGCCTAATGTACCTAAATGTGCATTAAAGTTTAAATAAATAAATAAATAAATAATACATACAGTAGGATCACCACTTGCTAAATTTTTCTAGGCAAATAATAAATAAAATAAAATACGCTTACACCCACAGCCCCACAGTAAATATAAACCTGTGTCGTGGGTGCCGTTGTGCACATACAACACATACACAAACACCCAGACCCGAAACAAATATCTGTAGGCCAAACAAATATTTGTCCCGGTGCGTGGATCGAACCCGCAACCCTTCGAATCAAACTGTCATCTCACACCGTTGGACTAACCGGGTCGTCAAGCCGGATAATAACTCTACGGATACATTCATTTTCATTATATACTTTCAACACATTTCTAAATAATAGACTAAACTCTTGCGTATAAGGTAGCTGTCTGAACAAAGTACAACAAAATTGAGAATTTTAAGTGTAGCAGATATTTTTAATTCTGGGCATGTTGTTTTGTTGCTGGACATTAAGTGAGAATTATAATTCCCATATGTAACAGACATACATTTTATAAAATTGATATTAAATTACCCATAAAATTAAATTCACTTCAATTTTTCAAGAAAAATTTGAATGTTCATGAATAAGAGATATCAATAGACTGTAGACATCATACAAATATATTAGAGCCAAATCTAATTTACGTACCATTAGAATACGACTAAAAATATAATAAAAATGACATAAATACAATTGTAACTAAAAAAAAAATACCTACTTTACGAAAACAGAAAACCACCCGCTATTCGTGCGACTATAAAAACTGCCATCATCACAAATTAAGGCAATGTTTTGAAAATAGTGAGTCCTGTTCGAAAAATTTCCATAGCTGAATACATCGAATAAGTTAATAGTAGAACCGGCCGCGGGCAGGCGGGCCGAGATAATGAAATTGTGTACAGGAGCGCATCGAGCCGCGAGCGTGTCTCGGGCAAAAATCCACTTAACAAATTGCTGCTGATTCCAAGGGTTCTGGATTGTTGCCCGCTTTTACCTTCACGTCGTGTTATCGATATACACGATTTCGCGGCCGTCGTGCGCGTTCGAATATAAAATCTTGTCAATCAGTTGATAAGAGCGATGTTGATCTAACTGTCTCGGTAGCTGTGTTTATATTTACATGTGTGGTCATATTTTTATTGCATGTAGAAGCTATAATGCTAAGAGACGAAATATAATAATATGTTTGACGACGTACTTTAATAGATAGCAAGTAGTTATTATTATGTATGAAGAGAATGATGAACGTAGATGAGGCACGGGTCAGTCAGGACCGGGATATCTGGCGCTCCACACTCTTTGTCTATCCCGTTAGGGACCTGACGTGAAGTTACATACATACATAAGTAGTTATTCCAATCCAAATGTAAAAAAAATCTAGGTCAAGGGTAAGCATTTTGCTTGAATACATATCATATCTTTCTGATTTGGTTCAAGAGTTTTATTGGGAACAGTTCTTGAATTTAACTAGTATGTATGTAATATGTAGATAATTATTAACTAGAATGTATGCATATACGCCAAGTCCGTTCACAGAATAGGCAGAGAGCATGCAAGTGCCAAATAACTCAGACCTTACACACCTCCTGTGCCTCTTCTACATTCATCACTCTCTTTGTAAATCCACACCAAATCCCCAATTCTGATGACTCTTGTTGTGGGGTCAAGCCCACCTGTGAACAGTACTCAACCTATTCGGTCAAGATAGGTAAAAAAATTAAGCTACTCGCTGGCAAGATTAAGAAAAAGTTTCAGTAATAACTAAATAACATAAAACGCTGTAAAAATTGAGAATTATTGCAACCACAGTCTATAGGGACCTTCAAAATTACGTATGCTAATAAATGTTATTATACTTTTAGGAACGAACATCATCAAAATTTAATAAGTTCATTGCCTATTAAATATTTAAAACATATTGGCCGAAGAATTAATTACGAAAAGCACTAACAATTAACGTTGAACATCCATTTGCTAAATAAAGTGTAATAACCCACGTAAAATAATTAAACCATCAACAAAAACGTATCATTTCTAGGGCGGCGGGAAAAAAAAACTAGTGAAAAAAAAAGCCATTGCAAAGCACGCGGATCATGAATTCGGCGGGCGTTTTGCACGCAATTGCACAATTTCAATTATCACATTAGCCGGCGAGTGGGTGAGGTGCCCTGACGGATTGTAGCCGTGCTGCCTACTGACTTGTGACAATTATCGTGATATCATACACTAATTGTGACATAAATGGGATATTAAGGATAGCAAATAGTTCTTAACAAATATAAACACAAGTAGATTTAATGTATCTGCATCAGGTGTTTTGTGTTACTGATAATAAGGACATGGTTGCAGTGAAATATGAATTATCTCAATTTGATTTTTCTACTGCTTTTCCTATAGTGAAAATTGCCATTTAATGGCAAAAGGATGACAGATTTATAAGTATATTAGGTATATAAAGTTGTGAACACCGAAAAAAGTGACGACTGCTTGGCCATGGCTATGGCATAGGATACCAATTATTAGAAAAAAAAAACCATGAAAATGTTATTGATAGTTTCTAGTACAAAAAAAGAGTAAGTAGGCTACTACTTCTTTATATAAAATGGCCTAAAGTTCTTTGCTTGTTTTACCAAAAGAAACATAAATGCTTGTCGCATACTTGTATTGAATATAAGCTTTTGGGTGGGCCTATGTTAGTTAGGCTATCCATACTCAAATCTGCTATTTATTTAATGATATTTAAGTTATTCTAGTTCTAGCGGCCTTAAAAAATCCGTCTACGACGTTTCAATTCCGTTAATTTTGACTGAGAAGAAGTAAACTACCTATTCTAATAACACAAGTGTACCTATCTTCAAACTCAATTTAATCAGAACTCATGCAATCATTTTCATAAAGATTCGTGAATGCAAATATGCAATTAAAAAGGATTTCAAATAACATTTTACAAATGTGTTACGTTTACGATTACAAAAACGCAATGAAAAGTTCTAAATCAGTTATGAATATTCATCGACGAAAGCTATTTGAAAAAAATAACGTTCTAATGAACACCTCACACGTTCGCAAGTTTAATTTGGACACATCAAACGATGAAAAATCACAAGTTTATCCGTGGTTAGGAAACCAGGATCAACTTCATGCCCCGTCGAAAAGCAAAGGAAAGTTCGCGCACAAAGGCCGTCATTGATTTTTTTTTTGTTTCCGAGGTACAAAAAAAAATTCGATTCGAGCGAATTACAAAACCGACGCTGTAGGGCTGTCAGATTCACCTAATTTTATGGTAATATACATATATTTATCGATGCCTTTACAAGTTATCGTTTTGCATTAAGATATCTTCAAATTATAGTGATTGTTTAGATTCACACTTTAGTCTCATTCGCGTTAGTTTTTATGATATTGTTATGATTTTTAATATAACAGTGATGAACGAAAACAGAGTTCATATCGGTAAATTGAGCATATGGAACATACAATAAAGACACCGGACAAAAATCAAACAAAGCAGTCAATTATCAGAAATCGGCCAATTATTTCTCAACCCTAAATTGCAAATATCGAACGATGTACGAAACGGGAGACGCCTATCTCAATTGAATTCCCGAAAAAGGACCGAAAATAAAAGCACCGCGGCGCACCGTCCCGCGACCCCTCTATTCACCTATGGATAGTGCTCGTATCGAGTTCTATTGAAATTTCGATGTTTGTCAGCCTGATTAGCTCCCGAACCTCCCATTCTATATCGAATCTGAATGAATGACACAGCGTGATATCCCAACTCAGGCAATTTTAGCTCAGCCTTGTTTGTATGTAATCGCGGTATGTTTTGCGGGCTACGTTTAATTTTGCCAAAACAATAGCGTTGTTTTTTTGAACCGCAAGGAGTTTTACGAAAAAAAAATAATTGTTTGGTGAAATTTTGGTGCATATTCTAATATATTAAAATTTGTGATTGGATTCGTTTGAACGAGATATTTGTTAGTTTGTAAGTATAAAACAGGCAGAATACTTGTAATATTTAATCATTTTTAACCGAGTTCAAAAAACGAGAAGATTCTCAATTCGGCCGGTATATATATATATATATTTATGTATGTACGCTAATTTTGCCGAGATTTCTGGACCGATTTACGTAATTGTTGTTTTGTTTGATGCGGAATAGTATCGAATTGGTCCCATGTAAATTTGAATCACATAGGCCCATTAGTTTTTATTTTATGAGCATTTTTCTACTTACTTTCACCTCAGACTAAAGGAATAAGAATAGACGGCGAGTTGTCATACAGTGCGTTGAATCCACTGACGTCCTAAATAGTCTTATTGCGCATGACAACAAGATGACAACAAGTGACAATGACACATTTACTCATCGACGACACAACACAGCATATTTACTCCTTCGTGGATAAATTTTTTTCATTGATTTCGTATAGTCGTGTAATAATTTTGTATCGACACACCTAAACAATTTAAATTAGGTATCTAATTGTCACGAAGCTAAAAGATTCAGATTTTACAAATTTAACGGATGTGAACATTAATCTAATTGACAATGCAGCAATAAACTAAAAAGTATTAAATAAATATAACTACGTTATGAAAAACCGACTTCAAAACTGAAAAGTAAAAAATAATGATTTAGTTGTAATTATATACTACCTATTATCTATATGTGCTATTTACTAATAGGTTTGAAGTCGGTGCCAAACTTCACGCCTGTAATCCCCGAAGGGGTAGGCAGAGGTAAATGCATGAATTCAAGCATACATGCAAACACCCACGATTCGCCGGTTACGTTTTGTTCAGTGTATTAATTTGCTCGTATTCATATTTAAGTGATTCAAATATAATTATTTGTTTGAGGCTTGGCACCGACTTCAAACCTATTAGTAAATAGCACATATAGATAATAGGTAGTATATAATTACAATTAAATCATTATTTTTTACTTTTCAGTTTTGAAGTCGGTTTTTCATAACGTACTCGTAGTTATATTTATTTTGAATACACTCATGATTCTTTTTCGATGAAAATCAAATCCACAAGATTCAACTTCTCAATGTTTATTACTTGCCATTTATGGGTACGTTCAACTTTAACTACAGATTTGAATGTGCACTTTTGTTAAGAAATGGAACCATTTCTAGTAGGTATACAACATGCACGTTTCGGTAAAGCGCGAAACCACTTTAAAATCTAAAATGTCTAAAATTTCATTACTAAATAATTACTATTTATTTGACTTCTCATAAATAATACTTACAAAAATAAACTAAATATTGACAGAGGAAAAACAATCTGAAATTTATACAGAAAATGAAAAAGTTTGAAAAGTTTAAGGATTGGGAAAATGCATTTGCCGTTACAAAGTTAGATTTAGCCGTCATTGTGGTCTGATGAATCGCTACAAATCGAGGAATACAGATTGAGTGAAAAACTAACGTTTTTTAAATGCCAAAATGCTTTTATCTTCCGATTCACTTAAGATGGCAAACAGTATTATAGTACATACAGAAATCATTTAGTTTATATACGGCTATAAAATGTTTTATGAGAGACAAATCGATCGAATACAATCACTAGGGCGAAGAGCTCGTACAAGTTTTTTTTTAAATGCACTTTTATAATGTTCTCGTACTCATTTTGCAAAGTTATACTATAAAATTAAAAGGGAAACCACGTTTTTGATATAACATTAAGGTACTTCACTGAATGAACATTGCTAATCACAACAAATCGAATGATTCCAAGCAATATAAGTTTACTACTAGCAGCCATTCCGATTCAATTGTAATAGGCTGCATAGTGGAAAATCAGTGGAATTACGATTGTGAACAACACCTTCAAACTGAATAAGCTAGCTCACAGCTTTTGCCTAATAATAATTGTCGCAATCGACTGATTATTTTGCGACTAACTCAAGAAGTACACAAAATTCAACTTCATAGATTGATTTCATAGCTATTCCACAGCATGTAAACTATACAGCATTAAAGAAAAATGCAAAGAAAAATTTGACTTCAGGCGAGACTCGAACTCGCGGCCACTGGGAATCTAGTCCAGCTCAGTTGGAAGAGCGGCTGCACTAGATTCCCAGTGGCCGCGAGTTCGAGTCTGGCCTGAAGACAAATATTTCTTTCCATTTTTCTTTTAAAAAAATATACATATTTTTTTTATTTTTTTTTATGTAATTGAAGTGGCAAGCAAGCATGCAGTTCACATTGATGTTAAGTGATGACTGCAGCCTATAGACACCCACACAAAGACCAAGGTCAAAATGCAAATGCGTTACCACTCCTGAGGCCTAAGGTGTTATGCCTCAGGAGCTTATGCTCTCATTTAGCGGCAAGTAAATCAGGTAATGCGGTGGTGCCTACGCCCGCGAGCTCCGTCACTGGAGCTCTACCACCAGTAAAATTTTATAAGCATGTGTTAATGCGAAATAATATAAAACAATTATATAGCATAATTTCTCAAAATACATTAGTGATCAATCTTTCAGTAATATTTTAGTACTCAATTACTAGCTACCCTTCGACTTTATCTAATTATTATTGCAATAGTGTGGTAACGTTTGTGGCGTTATTAGACATGTCGAGGATTGCTGAAACAGGGAGTAGGTATAGGGGAGCATCTCGTATAGTCATAATGTTTGCTTTCGCTATCCCATATAGATCTCTAATGCAGAATAAGAGTAGGTAAGTTTAAATTATTTGACCGTTTTGAAATCCAACCACCAAATTTATGTATTTACAAACAATTATGCATTACTTTCTCATCTGGTTATAAACTGATTTTCTTTATATTTCTTTAGCAACATGTGACAGTCAACTTAGTTTGACGCTTATATATCTCGTGGTTTTCGTCCTGTATCCGAACTAATCATCAAACGAAGCTTCCATTTACGTCGACCATTAAGCGAGTGTATTTTTGTAAATATCTAAATTATATTATCACTTACCGATCAATGATAACAGGGTCTGATGGTGTTTCATTTCGGTTACCGCAACTCTTCTTATCACAACACCGACTGTCAAATAAACATTCAGTTATAATTTCAACGTTTTTTGTAGTAGTCAATATCTTTGAGTAAGTAATGTACTTAGTAGGTAGATGGCGAAGATGGTAATGAATTGTTAAGTGAAAGATATCCATTCACTTTTTTTACTGGCGGTAAAATGGCAGTGATGGACTGGTGGTAGTAAACACCACCCGATCATCTAATCTATCTATCGCTAAATGATAGTGCTCGACACTACAGTATTTCGATTAGATAGTTATGTGTAGTCCCGTAATTTCTGACACGGGAGCATACCTAAGATCGTAGGCTCGGGACACGTGCTGTAGCGAATCTGAATTAAGATTTTGGTTTTATGTAAATGTCAATAGGGTGCAGCAGTTTTTTGCTATCAATCATTCTCTAGATTTTTTTAAATGCTAGCATTGGATAAACCATTAAGGATTGTAAGTATGTGTTAGTCAGCTTAAATATAGAAAACATATTGACGTTGTTATAAGTGCACATCAATCTGAAAATCTATAATTGGAATTGGCTCATAATTGGAATTGATTACACAACCCAAATACCTTTATTCTTATTATCTAACACAATGTTACATATCCATGTTAAAAATTATGTAACACGAAAATAAATTAAACCAGGAAGTCTTATCTACATTAAGTGACTTGTTTCGCTGCACGCTATATCGTGGCTCCTTGACGCAAAGGGCAAAGACATTGAAAGGACAGACTCCCTCGAGACTCCTCCCCTGAAGACGCGTGAGAGGGACGCACCTATCCCACCCAAAGTGACAGCGATACTGCGTCTAAGGTGGAATAAAATTTTAATTGCTCACACAGGCGCGTTTTGTGTTGTCAAACACCAGCACATGGACACAGTGGCGAGACGCGAGCTTCTGTTACGAGCGGAAAAACCACCCCAAACAAATGGTTAAATTAATATGGACATTCACTTTTTGTCGGTTTGTGTGGGTTGTTGCCAGAGTTTTGTGATTACGCAGTTAACAGTCGGGTTTGAAATGCGATCCCGCGAAGACCTCAGCGTAAACGAATCAATTTGGCACACTGATGCCATGTTAATGAGATTGAAATCAATTTTGTTTTAAAATAGGAATCAAAGCTTTTTGTTTCTTAATTTAATATAGATATTGATTCAACATTAAAAAATTATTGTCATTTTTTAAGCATTCCTTATACTTCAATCATTTCTATTGTCTAAGAATACTGTTATTTTGCTATATTATCACAATTAGGTATAAAGCCATTCACAATCAAATCTAAATAAAATATTTTTTGGATATGTTGAAATCCAAAAATATTGAACTTTATATTGTTTTTTTTTCATGAAAATGCATAGATTCAAACATACATACAAACATTCCCGATTGGGTAGTTACGTTTTGACGATAATTAATTGGTGGCGAACCTATTTACCTCTCCGGGCTAATATCGAAACTCCAAGGGTGGCACTAAAAATTCCAATAGCACTTACATAACCTGGGATCGAACCCAGAACCCCAGGGTATCAGTAGTGGCCTTCTACCACTAGGTTACTGAGGCAGTTAGTTTTGTGTATTTTTTTTTATTTGCTATACAGACACTTGTAGAAGAATCAACCAGTGTCCCAAATATTACGGAAAGATGACAAGCATAAATTTACAAAACTTATTCAAAAAATGAACACCACGACATTTCTACGAATGGGTCTTTGTTATATGTTGCACCCTTAAATAAATGTTTGGAATTGATCGTATTGTTCATATGTAGCCAGTTCACATCTCTACCGAGAGTGTTTAAAGTTTTGCAAATAGTATATTTGCGTAATAATTAATATTTTAATGATTCAATTAAGCCCGCTCTTGCAATTTTTAAGAGCGTCCTTGAGATGATCTTATTATCACGTTTTTCCATACTGAACAGGATTATAATGCCGTATTCGCACTGAGATCTGTCTATTAATACGAGTCTCGGGTCATTTTTCACCAAGCTGTTTCATTCTCTTTAATGGAAACATGTTACTATAAAACTTAGCGATTAAGATCATATCAAGGTCAAAGTTGTTGTTATGGTTATCTCTGTAGGTAATTTGATCAAATATTTAAAATAATAATAAAGGTGTTAACCTCCCACCAGTCAAATAATTTATAATGTATATTTGTAATTAGGTATATAAAACGTTTACCTGCACATTACTTCATGTGTTAGCAGCACCCTGCACATTTCTGGATTTTTATCTTGACCTTCGTAAACGATGGGCTGCAACAAATAACAGGATAAATGAAAAAATTAAAGCACGTGCATCTGCTCTTCAATTGTTTTTATTATGGTATTTCAAAGTTCGTTTTCATTTCAATAAAAAACCGGAAAATTTTGTTTTTAAATAATAAAACACATTCATTTTCAGGTTGATGTTTCAGTTAACGTGTATCATAAATAACAGTTACATACATTTTAATTAAAATTAATTAAAAATCGTCCAGCAGATAAGATAAATTTTTCGTCTTCATCAAGTTATAGCTATTTGCTAAATTATGCACCCTTTCGTACATAATCACGTTTCATTATCTATGCCAAAAGCATTTGCATAGTCCCGGAGCTTTTGTAACGTTTTAATATGGTATATATATTTTTTTATATCCGTTATCTAAGGATGTCAAAAAGTGTTGATGACTCATTGAATTGAATGGCTGTCCTTATTTTGTGAATCAATGACCTCACTACTGAAGTGTGTTAGTTACTCTATTGTACGTATTAATTATACACGGTGAAATTATGGAGGCTCTTTTCCCGTAGCGGAACGATTTACCTTCAGTAGTAGGTATTAACAAAACATATGTTTTTATCATTACAGGTAAAATAAAAAAATCTATTTTTTTTTCCTAATAATTTAAAAATAATCATCATCTTGAAAGCGTGAGAAATGAGGTCACAAATGACACGTATGTACTACTTGATTTATGTAAGCTCACCACAGTGCGCTGCCGGCAAAGTGAAAAAAACACTAAATAGTCGTAAACGTTCAGAGCAAAATAAGATAAAATAAAAAAAAAATATTATAGATTGAATGTACTACCAAAATCCAAGACCAAATCATTTTGCTACGGGTAAAACTTTTGACCTTTTAGCAAAATATTAAATTAACATCCAATTTATGCAAAAATTACAAGGATTTTCAATTGATATTATAGAAGTAGTCCTAAACAACGAATAAATAGTTTATTAAAAACTGGTATTGACACGGTCTTCAGCGCTGAATTACCGGGTTTCTTTGGTGGTATCAAGCAAGGTGCGAGGGCGGCGGAAGCATACTGATACAATGATTGGCTAATCGCGATACGTATGTGCAACACGTCATAACTGCCAGTCGTGATTCGTTTATGCTCTCGCTTTACACGTCTCTCAACCAATTGGTGAGCTTTTTATTTTGACGACCCGGTTACTCCAGCGGTGTGAGATGACCGTTTGATTCGGACGCGGGTCCGATCTCCGCACCGGGATAAACCGGGGTTTGTGTATGTGTTGTATGTAACAGGTTTATACGAGTACCTACTGTGGGGCTGTGAGTGTAAGCGTATTTTATTTTATTTTTTATTAACTTAAGTGAAGGAGCACTGAGTGATCAAAAGTACAGACTTGGGCAACAGTTTCCAACGCTCAATATTCGTGTTTATAGGTGCTTTCCTACTGTCAAACAAGAACACCTATATTTCAGATTGTTGGAAAGTAATTACACACCTTACACACTTACTAACATCTAAATTAAAGCTAGATATTTTTTAAGTTACCGTATTTATGGTTTAAGTTTTTTGCCTATGCCTGTAGAAATTATATACACACGAAAATCATAGACCCTGCCTGTATCAGAAAAAAGCGAAGAAATATAAAGCTTCTTATTGCTATAGTAGTAACTAGGGTATTACCACCAGCAAAAATATGTTTAAAATCCGAGCATTTTGCGAAAATTGATTCGTGAAGCTAGGATTAGACTCCCCCATAGCCTTGAGGGCTGGTAGTAATTAGATATTAATAGATAAACGACGCAGGCACGTGTGAGGGTACAGCGTCGTGAAAAATTTTGAACTATGGAACGTAGAATTGTATTTTTTATTTTTTTATTTTTTATGTAATCGCAGTGGCAAACAAGCATGCAGTTCACATTGATGTTAATGTTAAAATGATGACTGCAGCCTATAGACATCCACACAAAGACCACGATCAAAATGCAGATGCGTTACCACTCCTGAGGCCTAAGGTGTTATGCCTCTGTGCCGGAAATTACAGGGCCATACATTACCACCTGACCGGAACACGATAGTGCTGAACACTACCATTTAGCGGCAAGTATATTAGGTAATGCGGTGGTGCCTACGCCCGCGAGCTCCGTCACTGGAGCTCTACCACCAGTAAAACTTGTATACTTGAATATTATTGCACATCATATAAAATTTTGGTAATTTTATATGGTAGAGCAAATGAAAAATCCACAAGCTTAACTGCAGTTATTTAAAATAAACTGATTATAAAGTTAGAAGCTGATTTTTTCATTTTAATAGAGTATTCAAATTCACAACATGAAGTCAAAGTGAAATCAAATCAAGTCAAAAATGAACTTCATTTACGATATAATACGCCGCCTTGAAACTAAATGTTATTAATTTTATAATATACTTAGACGGAATCATCGGTAATTTTACAATTATTTTTTGTTTTTTGCTGGGTTGTAACAATTTACTGTAGCAATAACAAGCTTATTAAGTTATTATTTTGAAACAATAAAGTACTGGTTAAGCTAAAAATTAGTGGCACCATTTGAAAGTTTTTTTTTTTTTAATGTAATGGGCGTGGCAAACAAGCATGCAGTTCACATTGATGTTAAATGATGACTGCAGCCTATATACACCCACATGAAGACCAAGGTCAAAATGCAGATGCGTTACCACTCCTGAGGCCTAAGGTGTTATGCCTCTGTGCCGGAAATTACAGGGCCGTACATTACCACCTGACCGGAACACGATAGTGCTGAACACTACCATTTAGCGGCAAGTATATTAGGTAATGCGGTGGTGCCTACGCCCGCGAGCTCCGTCACTGAAGCTCTACCACCAGTAAGTTGCCAAATAATACCATAACTTTAATTGTTAAACTGTAACAGTCCCCGCTAGTTAAAGTTATTGTTAATGTTAATTATCTGTCAGATTTTTTTTCCTACATTAATCTTTAACTATGCTAAAAATACGCTGGTACAGCATGCCGCAGTCACTGCTAAAGTCTACGACTGGGTTGCACCACTACTTTGTTTAGGTTATTGGTAAAATTTTACATCCTGTTCTCACTTTAACAGATTTCTTTAAGTTAGAGAAGGATGTGAAATGTTACAATAACTTTAACTTTAACAAAAGTCGTGGTGCAACCCAGGCTAAGAAGAAGACTGTTATTGTTAAATTTGACAAATACCATAACTTTGATGACCACTCTCGTGCAACCGAACCGTAATCATTTAAACTCAAAATTAAAACTTTTTTTTTGTTAAACACGGATTTACTCCTTATTTCCTAATAACTAACCAAAACATCAATACGAAGTTGCTAAGTCCTGATACATTTTTCGTCCCTAACAAAATATTTAATTGAATGTGAAATAGTGGGATTTTATCATCTTTTGTACTAAGGATTTGGAAGGATTTAGTATGTAGGGTGTTTGGTAATTCGTATTCAAGGGTAATATGAAAGTATTTAAGGGTCAAAATAACTAAGGGTCGCTGAGTTTTGGTTACGTCGTTAGGGATTGACAAAATTGATGTTAGAGCATCAGGTGTATTAAATCCCGCATAAAATGTAATTAGGGTTAAGACTTATTATTCCTAAAGATAGTATATTTGTTCATTTATAGTTACATTTTCTTGTTTTATGTTTAAGCACATTTCTCGATTTAAGGTCAATTGTTATAACATAACATATCTACTACCTTTGAGAACGTAAAAAGGCGTTTCTTTTCTTTTTTAAAGAGGTAGGTACCAAATTATTGAAAAGTGTTCATCTATTCAAAAATCTATTATAACTTGTATACATAGGTACATTTCTAAAACAATTATAAAAGTTGTTTTTACATATTGAATGCGTATTGAAATTATATGTACCTACCATCGAAGAAGTAGCCGGCGACCCAAAACAATTGCAAATTAAACTTTATAGCCACACAAAAAAGGTACCAACGTGATCAACTGAACATTTCTTCGACGCTACATATAAAACCCTGTCTTAAGAAAATGTAGACAAATACATGATTCACTTATTCACAAAATTAGTATGTTTTTGAGTTCCGTATAAAAATAAAGAAGAATTTTGACATGTGCTTAATTTAAGGCACATTTGCAACTGCAAATTAAAACGTAATATCAATTCTGGCTCTTCAAATCCGTGACGTAAATATGGGCTGAAATCTAGCAATAGTAGCCAACTACCAGAGTGAGTACACATAACTAATATAAGGAATAAGTACTGCACAGGTAAATGTCTCTTACTAATCCTGTCTTCATACATAAACTGTTTCACAGTTTACGTTAGAAGTTAAAACATTATATAAGTTCAACATTCCAAGCAAATAAAACACTATCTCTATATATTGCTCATAAACAAAAAACGCTTTCAAAAGCTCATATAAAAATATAGAACGCGACTAATGAACGTACTCTAAGTACTTTGAGCAGTAAAGATGACGTCATAGAGTAGTAGCCAACATTTTTCAAGTTGATTCCCTGAACTAGTTCAGTCCCAAAGGAGGTTGGGGCGAGTCAGCGCTGTGGGCTATGTCGCCGCATGGGATTCAATCTCCTGGGAATTTGTGGGGACATAAAAAAAACACTGGACACTAGTGATGCTACTATCCCCTGTTTATAATTGGTAGCAAACTTTTATTCACTGGGGTCAGATTAAATTTGAGTGACCTTCAGTGTAGGTACAAATGCTTAAAATTCGACACCCCGAAAAACGATTTTACGTGTATCTTTCGCTGCTGGTTTTAACAGATCTGTATCTGAACTCTCAAACAAAACATTATTGCATTATTTGTATCTATGTTTCTTCATGCCAAGTCACACGGAGTTGGCAACTTATATTTTTGTCAACTTTATTTGGTTGTGAAAATTATAAGAGTGCAACTTTGATGAAATTACCTACGATACACGACCTAGAGATACAAAATAAAGTCTAGACATAATTAAATCTGCACAAAATAATAGCAGCAAAATATAAAACAAAACTTAAATGCAATAACGGTTCATATTTTCGCATTGTTTACTTAGAACGAGCTATGTGTCATAAGAAAGGTATAATAGCTGAAAATAAATGTAAGCTATCAGAACCGACAAGACCTCGACCATTGTTCTAAATTTATAGATAAGCGAGAAATAAAAATTTCTTTTCAGAAGCAAGAAAAAGGCAAGAGGGAACGCTCTGCAAACAACGTTGGGGCGTGATTTACATGAGCGACAACGTTCCGAGACATGGAATTTGTTCAACGTACACATACTAGTATTATGCGAGCTATGAATTTTATTTACTAAGAAAACATAAAAAAGTCAGTGCTCATTGGAAGTAGTGATGTTTATAAAATTATGTAAGCAATTTAAGCTAAAATTCACTTATTACAAATTATTCGTGAACATCTAAATTTAAGCCTTAAAATAATGATCAAATTTTTGACATGCGTTTGTTTTTATATATTTTAAGTATTTTATCGGTCTATAAAACTTTAATCAATTCTTTTTTTTGCGCATTTATATTGCGTAGAGTGTAATTTCAAAACAGGTGTTCATGGTGTCCAAATAATAGGTTGGGGAAAAAGTCTTTTCGCATTATAGTATATTATGTATGAACTTGTAATAAAATCTCTTTGGCTGTAGTATTTGTATCTGGCTGGTTTTGGTATCAATGAAAGTTAAAATTTTAAAGAACATAATTCCAAATTCCAATTAGGCAAATGTGTGATTTTCATTTGTTTTTCGTACTGTCAAGATGAGTGAATCTAATGAAGAAATTCGATACATTTTAAAATTTTACTACAAAGAAGGTAAAAATGCAACGCAAGCCGCAAAAAAAATTGCGATGTTTATGGACCTAGTGCAGTGTCTGTGAGAGTAGCACAAATTTGGTTTAAGCGTTTGCAATCCGGAAATTTTGATGTCAAAGATGCACCTCGCTCTGGTCGCCCTATTACGGATAAAATGGATGCCATTTTTGAAAAAGTGGAGCAAGATCGACATATCAGTAGTTACGACGTAGCTGAAGAACTGAGAATTGATCACAAAATAGTTTTGGCGCATTTGAAAAAAGCTGGGTACAAAAAAAAGCTCGATATTTGGGTACCTCACGAGCTCACTGAAAGAAACCTAATGAACCGTGTACTCATTTGTGATTCTTTATTACGACGTAATGAAACCGAATCATTTTTGAAGAAGCTGATAACTGGTGATGAAAAGTGGATCACGTACGACAAGAACGTGCGAAAAAGGTCGTGGTCAAAGGCCGGTCAGGCTTTACAGACTGTGGCGAAACCCGGGTTAACTCGCAATAAAGTGATGTTGTGTGTGGTGGGATTGGAAGGACATTATTCATTATGAGCTATTACCACCAGGCAGGACTATCGATTCTGAACTCTACTGCGAACAACTGATGAGATTAAAGCAAGAAGTTGAGAGAAAGCGGCCGGAATTGATCAACAGAAGGGGTGTGGTGTTTCATCATGATAACGCTAAACCTCACACATCTATAGCCACTCAGCAAAAATTAAGAGAGTTTGTCTGGGAGGTGTTAATGCATTCGCCGTATAGTCCTGACATTGCACCTTCAGATTTCCACCTGTTTGGGTTTATTTTAGATAGTTCTACTTTGTATAATTCATTTGTTTATACTTATGTTGTAGATAGATTGAAATGTTAACTTATAATATTTTTCATAGTGTTTACTAATACAATTGACGCAAATTATCGAAATTGAAAATGATCCTTCCACAAATTCAACATAGACAAAAATGAATGAAAAAAAATTAATAGTATATACTGACGTCACTTAACAACCTGAGTAGGTACTATCCCAAATCTATCGATCAGAAATGGCTTCCGAAAGTCATTTTCAACAAAAAGGGCCAAATTAATATGTTGTTTGAACATTGTTAAGTAAACATAATCATGAGGCCACGTGCGTTGCGCGCGCCTGTACTAGGGACTCTATTGTATTACGGGTCCATTCTATGGGATTTGCCCGAATCTCATTCCGTGAACCGTGAGTCAGTATCTTAAGACCAAATTCAAATAGAGGGTGGCCAGATTGGTGTTTTAGATATTGATATGATAGTGATTTAGTGTGTGAACAAAATTAAGCCGGTCATTTTGTGATACTTAAATCTTTGTGTCGTACATTTCAACAAAGGCTATTGACGTGTGTTACTGATGTCTGATAATATTGGTGGTAGAGCTCCGGTGATGGAGCTGAAGAGTGCAACCGCCACTGTAAAACTAAATCTTTGTACATATATATGTTCCCGCCAAGTGCCTTATAAAAAGTATACACACCTCATTTATCAATGGTACACTGAATCAATAGGACACGCTCATATTATGCCTATAACTTAAATGAAGGTATATTGAATTGAACAAGTGAATTTCCATTTTTAAACAGTAAATATCCATATTTAATAATGGAATGAAAAAAGGGAAAAACAAATGGGCTTCAATTTAAAAAATGCTATATTCTCAACCTCTTTAAAAATTGTATTTCTCTCACGCATATCTTATTGCAGTTATTGCGATAAACGCAATACGATAATATTTTAATCATATGTTGTATAAAAAGTGGGTCTCAATGTTTCAAGCTTTAAATACAGAGACAGAATAAACAAGAAGCTTAAGTAGATGCCCATGATTGATTGTCTGTCACGATTCCACCAATCGAGCATGTCTCAACAATAAGACAATTGTACCATGCGTTGCGTGCTCACTTCGCATGCAACGTAAGTACGTACAGCATTAGCTGATTGGCCGTGTGCCCTCAACCTAACGTTTTAATACAATTAAATCGACCGCTGACTATCTGTACGCCATCATAGTGACGTTTGAGTGAACGACTGTTTCGCGTGTCATTTGTCTTGTAACTCATCTTTGAATATTTTAATTACAGCCAGCCATTACGAAGCGGGGTATAACTTAAAGCAATTATACAGCAAAATGTTAAATTTTCAATCTTTTGTTGCTCTGATACTTTTGTTATGTTATGAATGTGGCAAATAAGTATATAGTTCACATTGATGGTAAGTAGGTAATACTGTAGCCTATAAACATCTACGTGAAACCAGAGATTTCAATGTAGATGCATAGCCACTCCTACAAATTACAGGGCCGTACATTACTACCTGAACACGATGGTTGTAAACACTACCATTTAACGGCAAATATATTAGGTACTGCGGTGGTGCCTACGGCCGCAAGCTTCGTCACAGAACAGGTCACAGAATACATCAAGTTTCAACTGTGTAGCCCCAATAGTTACGAAATCAAGAGGCTATGACACACAGACGAAAAAAAAACCTACATGACCAATCCATACGAGTTCCCATTTTTTGTTATTCGGCTACCGATCCCTAAAAAGAAACAATGTCTCGCAAGCGTCTGGTGTTGACGAATATGACTATAGACATATAAATTGTAACTACATGAGTGAGTACAAGCTGCACCCCCGAACAAACGTACGCAATTCTTAGTTAACAACGTTCGGCCTAAGTTAATTATGTTCACGGCATAAATCTTTCGTAATTGGCCTCTTGTTACACAACACTAAGAGCTCGGGACGTGCTGAAATTATATATGTGGTACACGGTGAAGTTTCATGATGGCTTCGTATGCTAAAATTGTTATTTATGTAAGTAAACTCGCACGCAATCATTGCAAATTGCTGCGGGTTCGACGGGAGAGAATTAGTTTGGTTAATAAGATTGTTTTGCACTTTGTACTTTAAGACGTTTAGAATTTTATTGATTGGCCCCGTTTGGTCCAGTGGTGTATGACTATTGCTTTAAGGGTCAATATTCCAAAACTGTATATAAATGTTTTCATATTTCAACACCCTTTTGAACACGTTCCAAATTTCTCAGCACGATTAACCCTTTCGATGCGTCAATCAAGTTTAAAATTTCGTGACACTTCACAAAAGCGAATACGACACCACGGGACCAGTGAATGAAATAAAATTGTAACACGAGATAACGGTAATGATTCTGCAAAAGCAATGCAATTTTGACCAGAGGGCGTGGGCAGATTAGGCACTAATCGGGCGACGGCGATGACAATCTGGCACGCGGTTGCCGCGTGGATGCCACGTGGCCAGGGGATTGAGGTAACGAACTTCCTAGATGTTTGCAAAAACAATTGCATGTTTTGCAAAAAAATTGGTAATATTTCCTTTTGTGGTCTTATAATAACAAATTGAATGAACAATTTATCATATTTTTTTTTTTTTCAATTTACATTATTATACATATTTATCGATACCATATTTTATTTTCAGTATTTTTTTTAATATTTAATTCTATAGCTAAAGAAGTTGTACCAATAACAGTTAACTGTACTCCAACGCGGAAAACAAACCTACACTTAGTTAGAGAGTAGTGATACGCTACCACAAAACTTCTGACACTATCACAATCGGAATTTAATTTTAATTCCAAGTATATACCCAATTGGCAAAAATTGTCTTTGAAACTACCAATCTATATCCAAGTAACAGTTTTTAACTTATAACGCTTTAAAATGTTTCGAGTTGTAAAATGACTCTAAACAGCTAATAAAAAAATCACAACGTAGGTAATGACGTCCAAGCGTAGTAAAAAACCTGTGAATCGTGAAAAAAGTAGTATTTACACACCTAGTCGATGTCCCTATTACAATATATTAGATAGCGACCATGGCCCAGCGGCTGGTGTAGATCGTAAGCGATCTACTTGGTTAAGCACTACGGGCGCGGTCGGGTAGTGTGATGGGTGACCGCTAGTGGCAAATTACGCGTTTCTGTGCTTCGGAGGGCACGTTAAGCTGTCGGTCCCGGTTGCTATCGATGAATAGCAGTCGTTAAAACCTTGTCGAAGACCTTATCCGCGGTTTGACAACATCCGACAGCGGGTTGGCCACTAACTCACCCACCTCCACCAATCCGCATTGGAGCAGCGTGGTGGAGTAAGCGCCAGGCCTTCCCCTAAAAGGGGAGAGACTCGTGCCCAACAGTGGGACGTATAATGGGTTGCCATGGTTGGTTGGTTTAGATAGCGACCAAAAAATTTAACAGGAAAACTACTGGAAAAATCTATCCCGTTTAATCGCAATCTGCTAATCGAATAGTACTTAACCTTAATGACTATATCAAAAACGAATGCCTAGTTAGCACTTCACATTCTAGGATTGTAACCCGGCAGTGAGTGATTTAGTGAATAGATGTGTGTGTTATTATTTTTAATAAATTTGTTTATTGACAAAAAGATAGTTAGGGGAGAGTCTGGTATATTGAACTGCCTGTTAAATTGTACCACTTCAAAATTTTACACTTACTGTATATTTTCTTTTCTGGCAACACGAAACTGAGCGCTGACAGCGGCCTCAACTACTTATCTTTTTGTAACGGCCTCCGGGAAGTACATTCGTTTTTAGAGAAAAAAATGTGTTTTGAGAGTCCTTCATACAAATTTTGACGAGTGTAGCTAAGGAGATTACAAAGTGAAAATGTAAGTTACAATTTTGTTATATTTTTTATTGATTAGATCTATAATCACTGCTTCAACCATAGCGTTGCGAACGTATTATGTTCAACGGTTATTTTGTGACAAATATTTATTAATGAAATCTCTTAGTTTGGTAAATTGTACCACCAGCAGTTGTTTTATTTGTACTGGTACAATTTACCCAACTTGTATATTATTGCTATATTAATTATTTTATATTTTTTTAAGATGAATGAGGACCATAAATACTATTATAAAACGGAAGAAGGAGGTTTTGGAAAGATATTGTTGGCTCATGAAAATAAGGAGATGAGCTAGAAGAACCACATATCTGATATGAATTCGCTTTCAAAACCAACAATTTAACGTCATGCCGGAATGCGAAATAAGTTGAGGGTCAAATATTGACAAGACAAAGTACGTTCATTGTTGTAAATGGGTTCACGGAACCTGTACATTAAATCAAGATATTTACGAAATTCTTTATACTATTATAATATGGTAAAAGAAAATAAAGACTTTGATCTCAGTACATAAGCAGATAAATAAATAATTTTTGACCAACGGAAATAATATTCTAACGTGATTTATTATATTTTCATACATTATTTAATTTATTTAGAATTATGTATTTAAGTTTGATAAATGTTTTTTTTTAGTCTATAATACATTTGTTCTTTTGTCTCATTATGACAGTTAATATTGAAGAAATTTGAAATTTTTGTCACCATTTTTTCATGAATAATTAAAATATAATCAATTTATTTTGTCTATTTTATAAAGCTCTTTATTTTCATTTATTATCATGTTAATAAGTCTCTTAAGTCTTGGTGGTACGATTTACTTAACCTGTGGTACAATTAATCCGACTAGTTGGGTAAATTGTACCGAAGGAAAGCCTTCAGGGAAACGCATATTGTGTGAAATCCGATAAGAGTATGGTGTTGACGAATCAAGATAAAGAACTTATTTAAATTAATATCAAAAAAAGATATTTTGCAAAATCTGAAAACTGGTACAATATATCCGACTCTCCCCTACATCAATTTATATGTTGAATCCATAGATTAAATCTATAACGAATGTGCGGTGAGATTCTGGTCATTTTGGACCCAATAATCTAACCCTGGGTTGCACCACGATGTTTGTTAAGGTTATTGTAACATTTCACATGCTACTCTAACTTAAAGAAATCTGTTAAGTTAGAAAAGGATGTGAAATGTTACAATAACTTTTAACTTAATTTCACATCCTTTTCTAACTTAACAGATTTCTTTAAGTTAGAGTAGGATGTAAAATGTAACAATAACTTTAACAAATATCGTGGTGAAACCCAGGTTTAATATCGACATCGATTGCAAAAACTACTGGTGCTATAAAAGTCAAAATATTCTTTTTTACTTGAATAATAATAACAAAACTTATTCAAATCAAGTTTTTATAAACATTTATTTATCAAACTGATTATTACATAAATGAGCTATAAACCTTATAGTCTTATGCCTCATATCAGCTTTCAATTACAGATTTGTAATAGTATCATATGTCAGTAGCTATCTAAATGCATTAATGTCTACCTTCTGAACATGCTTAGGCTACCGATTTGCCACTTGCTAAGCTGCTTAATATCTAAGATATACTTAATTTAATAACATACAATTAAATAAAATTACCTGTTTAGTGACGGAGTCAATTAGCCGTACGAATATATCCTGCTCTTGGCGAATACCTGTAACAATAACAACACATATAAAAAAAAAGACGTGTGGCACTCGGGGACTGCCGCGGTAAAGCTATTGCATTTACATAATTATCTAAAATTATGCAAAACAAAATGAAATGCAAATAAGAGAAAAAAAAATAGAAAAATGAAATAATAATTATCTATTAATATTTACCACTTTTCAAATATTGAATGGAAAAACAAACAATTAAAAAAAATAACAAAAACAATCTTGGCAGCGGTGGGATTCGAACCCACGCCTCCGAAGAGACTGGTGCCTTAAACCAGCGCCTAGACCGCTCGGCCACGCTACCCACGAGGTCGGACGGCAAAATTATACATGACTTTCTTTAAATGAGTTTAAAATTTTAATCCGGAGCGTCCGGTTTTCTGCGTTACGGAATTCTGAATTCGGTCCCCGCGCTCAAGGCCCGCGATAGAAGCAATGCAATAGCTTAAAAATAATCGCATACATATCATTGCATACATTAAAATGCATATTGTTTCCTAAAACGATAGAATGTATTTTTCATTACTAAATGACAACCATACTGCAACCGTCTTGTTATTCCCGAGTTAAGTAATGTTACACCCATCTAACCAATAAACATATAACAATAACAAAGTTGTTGTTCTAACCAAACATTATAAAACAACTTTTAAATGTCGCTAGCTACAGCTATAAGACTAGGAACGTTTACAGCGCATGCTACGAGGCCGGTGTAGAAGCGTAGCGGCGTAGAGGCAGACAATTTGTTAGCCCCGTAAAATTGCCTCCACATTCACTCCTATGCTCTTTTTTAATTTCCACGCGACAAGTATTAAAATAATAGACATTTTGCGACGGCAAAATTAAAAACCACCCTGTTAATGGAACTAATTTTCCTTGTAATTGGATCAAACTGTCCTATTATGGCTGCAACGTATGTGAAATTCACTGTAATTTTTGGGTACATTCCGGTTTAAATAGAAACGAGGGAGCTTTGTGGTTACGCTAATTGGACGTTTATTAAGAGTAAAACACTTATATGTGCGGTGAGCTAGTTCTTAATATTGGATTGTCTTAAATCTGGGTTTAAATTGATAAAAAATATAAGCCTTAAAATGAATTTATTTGGTTATTGACGTAGAATTTTATCATGCAACATTTGTCTGAGAAATGATGTATTACTCTTATAAATACACAGGCAGAGGCACAAGATGTATATAAGAACCGGAATAACACACAACTCCACGCTCTCTGCCTATCCGGTAAGGATAGGCCCTGGAGTGAAGATACAATCATACATACATACAAAAACACATGCTGTCTATCCTGTAGCAATTTTAGCGCCACTTATAGGGTCTGATTGAAAATGTAAACCATCGTTGAGTCTACTCCAACGCACACAAGTTTTTTCGAGTCATTGAAAACCTACTTTGAAGTCAGCAGATAAGGTAACTCAGCCGATTAGTGGTATTATTGTTTTTTAAATAATCAATACCGCGGCGTATTCTATACAGATTAACTCGAAATTCTCGCAAACTGAACTCGTACATCTCACCTAATTACAAATTGCTGTACCACACTTAGCTACGCTCTCAACTTCAGACAATCATCATTCATAGTGCAAGATTCGGTCTATTCGGTGCCAATTTTCCATTATCCCACCCCTAACGGCCAAGACGGCAAATATTTACTGTGGCCCGTGTGCATTGTCTCCAACATCTGTTGAATGTTAAATTGAACATTGCGCTTGCCGTAGGTCAAAGGAGTTGTGGACATGGTCGTGTTAAGCGACCTTATGAATTATTTTGCTTAGATCCTTCTGGTTTTGGATCAGTTATTAAAAGGAATGGTGTCGTAACTGATATATTAAATATTACATTTGTTTGGTATATTTTTACTTGGAAGCGCGCATGGCCCCGCGGCTGGTGTAGATCGTAAGCGATCTACTTGGTTAAGCGATAACGGCCGCGGTCAGGTGTGTGATGGGTGACAATTATTATTATTATTTATTTGGACTTTGACAAGAGACAGCCTGCAAGAAAGCTTATTTTAATTCATACATATAGCACACCTTTCGGTTCGCCCGGCAGGCACTTGTGCTCATCGGAATCGCCTGTCATTTTTTTTTAAACTTCTATATATATAAACTAAATCATATAAAAAGGAGATGTTGCGAGCTCGGCTCTGGTTCGTACATGTCCTCAAAAAATGTGTAAATTAAAGAAGAATCCGAAAACAATACAATTAATTTATTCAAGAATATATTTTAGAGTTCAACCACATTTAATTCAAACGATTTTATCGTTTTCAACCATGTTCAACATGGCGGCGATACAGCCGACGCTTGGGATAGTACCTATGCAAATAAAACAAAAATAATCGATTTCGATAGTATTTAGAAAATATGACTTTTTTCTCCAAATGTCATGAAAATGTCAAAATGACATCGCCCGCCATGTTGGTTTTGAGTTGCAATTCTAACTGCAAATATTTTTTTGTAACTGCAAACAAAGATAAATAAGTGAAAATATGCAGTAAAAAAACGTTTTGATATTGATTTTGCCTGTTAATGATATTGTGTACAATACATGGCCGGAGGTCCATACATTTTTGCAACATCTCCTTTCAGCCTTACAGGTTCAAGTTTATTTTTTTATTTTTTTTTACATTTTCATAAATGTGGGGTTCGTGAAGTGACTGGCTGATCCTTGCCAGGCGATGGTTTTTGTACTTGGCGTGTTATGATTTATCCCTACAAAAAAAATTCCAGCCTTACAGGACCAACGGTGGTCGGAGGGTTCAGTATCTCTCAGTCTATTTATAGACATACCTACATCATTAGACTAGCAGTACTGGAGTATCCAAACACAACGATGCCGACTACTTATAGTTGCATTAACCCGACAATAGATCTCAAGACAGAATGACAATGTGGCAAGCAAGACGAGGCAATATTAGTACAACTCCTCACTCTATCGACCGTCTGCATCTTAAACAGCTACTGCTATTTTATTATAACGAGACATCTGACATTGTGTGAATTAAATTTAAGTGTCTCATTAGTGTGTCATTTATAAGATACACTTATATTATTAACTAGCTGACCCGGCAAACTTCGTACTGCCTCAGAATTAAATAATGTGTCAAAGGCTTGATAGGTACGGACCATTTGTATGATAAAATGTAATTCTGGTTTTTACTTTTGCCCTTCAATTTCTTTATATTTTTTACCTTTTAAACCTTTCCTGGGCTTCCAGAAATCATTCAAAACCAAAATTATCCAATTCAGTCTAGCCGTTCTCGAGTTTTAGCGAGACTAACGAACAGCAATTGATTTTTATATAAACATCTCAAAACAGTGTAAACTTCTGATCTTCATCAGATTTTGGACCCAAGCGATAATAAAAGAGGAAATACACAATCACACCGTTTGATTATTTTTTCTTTTCAATCTGATAATGATTAATGCAACGATTATGTTGCTGGTGGTGATGACAAACCATGAATATATATTCTACAGAATTTTATTCATAATTTTTGTTAGTAAAACCAGTATGCAAAACTAATTGAATGAATAAAAGGCAAAGGGAGTTTTGAATACAATACTAATTGACCCAATCACAAGGTCATCATGATAGTTTATACGAACTCCTTGATGGTCTTTTTTATGAGATTATTTACTTATGTGAATTTAATTGAAGTCAACTTACCATTCGCATAAAGTAGTTGAAGTCTGTACTGAATACCATTATTAGTTTTTTGGCCTTCTGCTTCCTGCAACAAGAGACACACACATTTTTTACAATAAATATTGTATCCTCACCCTAAATCCCTCACGGGGTTGGAAGAGAGAATGGAGCACCAAATATCCCAATCCTTTTATACTTTCCATGCTTCTTCGACATTAATTTGTGTGTTTAGCACAACCATGTTCGTTAGATGGTAATGTATGGCTCCGTAATAATTAACACAGAAACATGACAACAACAACTTAGGTCTCAGGGATGACAGCGCATCTGCATTTAGACGTCTGGTTTTTGTCTACAGCCTATAGGCTGTAGTCATCACTTAACATCAATGTGAGCAGGCTTGCCACCTTCCTTACATAAAAAAAATTATGCACGTGGATTTCTAAGACTCTTGACAACCCTACTACTCCACCTTCAGACAGTACTAGACCTATTTGATTAAGGTAGGACGAGTAAAATAACTAATAAGTCTTCTAACAAAAAGAACTGCTTGAAGAACATTGATTGACAATTACAGTGTTTCTACCACCAACCTTAAAATTTGTGGCATAAAAAAACTAAAAACTTATCATTATTTTTATTGCTCCCTAAAATATACGCAGTACTTTTTAACATCGCTATGTCATTACGTAACTTCACGCCTGTAATCCCCGAAGGGGTAGGCAGAGGTAAATGCATGCATTCAAGCATACATGCAAACACCCACGATTCGCCGGTTACGTTTTGGCCCATGTAACAGGTGGCGAGCCTGTTGACATCTCCGGGCACATTACCAAACTTTGAGGTACTGGGAAATTTCCAGAAAATGGAAAAATCCCAATAGAACCAGAGACAAAGGCTTTTTCACCATTATCTCTGATAACCCCCTACCCGGGAATCGAACCCAGGACCTCAGCGTAGTAGTAGTGGCCTGCTACCACTAGGCTACCGAGGCAGTTGTCATGTCATTACTGACTTAAAATACCAATGAATTCACCATAACTTATATCTGAATACGATAACGTATACGTCGAAACGTAGTCATAGTGTGTACGTCACGGGTGTGGTAGTATCGTAAAAACGCGAACAGCGGTGTTTACAGTGTGAATAATTAACCGGGTGCAAACAAACAAGACGTGTGAACGTCGCGCCCCGACGCCGACCTAACCTACAAACTTTTCGCCGCCATATTTTATTTCAGTCGACGACGCTTTTCATTTCAGTCATAAAAGTATGTTTTTTATCACGGAAAATAGACGCATTTAAATGTCATGAGTGAATAAACCAGCGACAACAGAACCATATCGATGGAATAAACTAATTATCATTACTTAATATTATAAATGCGTAAGTAACTCTGTCCGTCTTTTTTTTTTATGTAATAAAAGTGTCAAACAAGCAAGCAGTTCACATTGATGTGATAAGTGATGACTGCAACCTATAGACACCCACATAATGACCAGAGGTCAAAATGCAGATGCGCTGCCACTCCTAAGGCATTAGGTGATATGGCTCTGTGCCTGAAATTACAGGGCCGTACATTACCACCTGACCGGAACACGACAGTGCTGAACACTACCATTTAGCGGCAAGTACATTAGGTAATGCGGTGGTGCCTACGCCCGCGAGCTCCGTCACTGGAACTCTACCACCAGTCTGTCTGTCTGTTACCTTTTCACGTCCAAACGACTGAACCGATTTTAATGAAATTTGGTACAGAGATAGAGCTGACTTTGAGAAACAACATAGGCTACTTTTCGACATCCACGCAGGCGAAGCCGCGGGCTACAGCTAGTTATTTATAAACTATAAAGCCATTGACAAAAGTAAACATTTGTCGATCATACACGTAAGCGTTTTTTTTTATATATAAGAAAGGTGGCAAACAAGCCTGCTTCATACATTGATGTTAAGTGATGACTGCCTATAGACGTCTACACAAAATCCAAAGGTCAAAATGCAGATGCATTACCACCCCTGAGACCTTAGTTGTTATGTCTATTTACTGGTGGTAGAGCTCCAGTGACGGAGCTCGAGAGCGTAGGGACCACCGCATTACCTAATATACTTGCCGCTAAATGGTAGTGTTCAGCACTATCGTGTTCCGGTCAGGTGGTAATGTACGGCTCTGTAATTTCCGGCACAGAGGCATAACACCTAATGCCTCAGGAGTGGCAGCGCATCTGCATTTTGACGTCTGGTCATTGTGTGGGTGTCTATAGGCTGCAGTCATCACTTAACATCAATGTGAACTGCACGCTTGTTTGCCACTTTTAATATAAAAAAAAAAAAAAAAAATGTCTCTGTGGTAGTTATTACGGGGCTATACATTATCATCTAACCGGAACATGATAGTGCAGAACTCTACCATTTAGCGGCAGATAGATAAGGTAATGTAGTGGTGCCTACGGCCTCAAGCTATTACACTGCAACTCTACCAGCAGTTGATGGCAACTGATTAGGTAGTTTATATCTCTAGATATTAAGTTTTCTGATAATATAGGATATATTTCTGAAATTGAATGAATGAACTGCCTCAGTAGCCTAGTGGTAGCAGGCCCGCTTCTATTACGCTGGGTTCCTGGGTTCGATTTCCGGGTCGGGGATATTAGAGATAACGGTGTAAAATCCTTTATATATGTACTCGTATAATTCTTTTGGGATTAGTTCTATAGCGAATAGTTCTGTTGGGATTTTTCCATTTTCTGGAAAATTCCTCGGAGTTTGATAATGTGCCCGGATATGTCAATAGGCTCGCAACCTGTTATATGAGCCAAAACGTAACTGGCGAATCGTGGGTGTTTGTATGTATCATTGAATGCATGCACTTACCTCTGCCTATGCCTTCGGGGATTACAGGCGTGAAACCACGTTTTTCTTTTAGGTAATTATATTATCATCGTACGGAACGCGAGACCGACTCACACTTGGCTGATTTTATTAAACATTTGCCACCGACGCAGAATTATGTAAATATGGATACACACAATAGGAATCATGTCACAACGATCCTGATCGATGGACTCTTGATTCACGATACTGATCATTAAGCACCTCTTTTACAATTGTTTGATAAGGAATTTAGTAGGTACGAGGTTTTACTGTTTTACGACTATCGGCTTTCTATGGATGTGTATCTTTCTATGGATGTGTTGTCAGTGCAATAATCGTTTTTTTAAATAAATGGCTTATGTTGAATTTCGTCATTGATGAAGCATAAAAAGGAAATTATTCTGCGTCCATGCATAACACCGTATTTCGATTATATTCTGTCGTTACGCTATTTTACTTAATTTTTATGTATGGTGCGAAAGAGATAACGCTCTACATACCCGAAATAAGCCGAAGTCTTCTACCTAAAGTCGATGTGCAATATTTCTTATTGCATAATGTACCTACTTTTGAAAAATAGCTGAATTCCAGATGGTGTCCGTTTAAGACTATTCGGATTACTTCAAAAATCAATACTTCTAAATTTATATAAATATTTTTATAAGCTCAAAACTATATAAGCTGATAGTAAGGCGTCTAAATTAAACAAATATATACCTGGTCTTTCTCAATGAACCCAATGAAGGCGGTCCGCTCGATCTCGACCGGTTGGCCCGCTCGGTCGTAAAGTGCGACCACAAAGTGGAAGAAGTTGCTCTTGCGCAGGTTGCTGGGAGGCTGCTTCTCGAAATGCGCACGCCCCACCCCTACGCTGCTGTGGAATTCATGCACAATTTAATAAATGCAAAGTACTCAAGTGCATAAAAATTATACACAATGCTTCTTTTAAATGTTTTAAAGATTCGTTTAAAATGTTGTAGGTACAAAAGTTACCTTTATTTACTACGATTGTTTGAATAGCATAAAAAAACCTGAAACAAATATCTGTAGGACATACAAATATTTGTCCCGCCTGATCCAGGGATCGAACCCGCGAACCTCGCAAGCGTCACACATCGCTGCACTAACCGGGTCGTCTAATTGACTTTAGTTTATGAAAAGAAAAATTTTAAAGGAGCAGATTTTTTTTTGCCATCGTTACTTTTATAATTTTGTTACTTAACTCATAGTTTTATCAGTGCATTCTCGCAAGAATATCCTAAGTGACTAATAATTTTCATGCTATAATATAACGTACATAATTATGTATCTACCTACCAATAACTTGCCTACCTAATAGTGTTATCGACCCCAAAGTACTAATAAAATTTATTAAAGCTATCCATGTCAATTTAAAGAAAGTGAACACTTTAGAAAATAAGAATGCCATTATAATCCTCAACATATTTCAAACAAAGGATAACATCTCACTAACGTACTGTATTGAAAACTAACCACAGGACAGCCAGTGAGAATGCCGTCATAAATTTCAAAATTCTTTCTACGAATTCTTTAATTGTCAATAGATTTTGCCACCAGATTTATTAGCATGTCAACCGACAACCGTAACCACAGATAAAAGACAAAAGAACAGATTATAACCCTTTGTAATAGATTTACAATCACCGTTATGAGAAACATGACGAAGAAATTATTTTATGATCGTGTATTTTTATACTTTTCAGGGTTCCGTACTAACTCGAAAGGAACAAACGGATATTATAGTATCACTTTCTTGTACGTCCAGGACCATTCTTCTCGGAATCGCGTGAAGGTATTAAGCTGAAATGTATATCAAATACTCAAGTTTACTCTACCTTGAAAGCCAACGCAATCTTAAGATACAGCTGTTTATGCCGCAAATATCCGCAATTTTTTTAAAAATACAGGGCACTTCCCATGAATTTTGAAATTTTGTATGAAGCACAGATAAAAGAAAAATTGCGGAAACTATAAATTTTTTGTTACATCATATAGGTAATAAAAATATTTTTACCTACAGGTTTGTACGGAACCCTCGGTGCGCGAGTCCGATTCGCATGTGGCCGGTTTTTTATTTCTTTCGTGTTTCATATTTAGAACTCACATTGAATAGTCAGACGAAAATATATTCGGAAGTGAGGCTACGAACAGCGCAACTATTGAACTTGGCTCATTTATATGATAACACAATAAATCTAAGGTAGAGCTAAAGTATCGATAACACAAAATAGAGTGATGACACACGAATAGCGCCACACACTTCGATATCGACATGTGGTATTATTGAACTTTACAATTCACGTCTATTGCAAAGCGGTAAGACATCATTTCGTATATCAACAAATGGATGACTGTCAGCTGTACAATAAATATGTCGATGGAGCTACATTTCAAATACGCGCAGTTCATCAAATCTTCGGTCTCATTACTCATTGTTGCAGCGAGTGTGTTGTTGATTAGTGTTGCGCTATGCGGAAATCGAAAATAAAAAAGTATCGATATTTCTAAAAAGCGCTGTATTTTAATAGAAGTTCGATTTTTTGGTCTTCAAAATGTGATTGTGATATTTCAGCTAGTAAAATGATTAGCAAGTAGTTAAGTGAGTTATGGTAAAATTTTGATTTGTACTAGAAACTTGGGAATATATTTGATATATATCATGTTTATGAGTTAGCTCTTAACTTTTTTCTTTACATGAAATTTAGGGTGCTCTTCCACAAGAGATGTGTTATGCTACATTGCTATGGATGCGTTTAATTTTTTTCATTTAATCATATTCATTGGTGCACATAACTTAGCGCTGTTGGAAACGTATTCAACTACAATATGTTTTTTATATATCAGGAAAATACAATCGTTAAGTTACCTATATTGAGGATGGTACAGAGAATTTTTCTATTTATTTACTGCTTTAAATAATCGTTACCATAGTAATATTTTCTGTATAACACTAGATTATTAATATTATTTTTTTCTATGAAATCTAAAAAATAAAATCTGCTAGCAATAAAAATAACTTAATTTAATAAAATATTACTATGATCGATATTATCATCCCAGCTACGGCCCTACCGGCACAGCATTACCCGCCAGGACCGTATTACGCTATGGTCGCCCATTCATCTCTCCCCGCTGCAGAATTTGCGTAAACAAATTGGTTTCGCGATTGCCATTTTATACTCGCACGCGACGCTCCATTGTTTTATTTATCGCTGCCAGTTTCGGCAGCGTGTTCGCGATTAGGTTGTAGCGCTTTTTTCGCTTACGGATCGCGCTAGATTTGTCAAACTTCGATAGCTAGTTTTTTGTTCATTCTAGGAAATATTTGAATGTTATCCGAAACTCGTAAGAGATTTTTTTATTAAGGCATAGAATGCTTTAGGGTCACCACTGCTTGATCAACTACGTTATCGTACACAGCATACCTACACCAACTGAAAATATAGAGATATTCGATTTTACTTAACCGACTTCAAAAAAAGGAGGATGTTCTCAATTCGTCCGGATCTTTTGTATCACAACATACTTTTTTAAAGATTTTATATAAATGTTATCGTTTTACTATTTCTTGTTAATAATACAAAACTATAATCTTAATATATATAAATCTCGTATTATTATAGTAAATTAAAGTAATTTATTACTTCATATATCAAAAATGTATGTCTGTATTTATTTTGAGGGATAAGCACCTGTTATCATCAAAAACAAAAAAAAACGATTAGAAAATTATAATCAAGAAAAACACTAAGCCTGGATTGCACCACTTACTTTTGTTAAAGTTAAAGTTATTGTAACATTTCACATCCATTTCTAACTTACAGGCTTAACCTTGGTTTGCGCCACTGCTCTAACTTTAACAGATTTCTTTAAGTTAAAGAAGGATATGAAATGTAACAATAACTTTAACAAATATCGTGGTGAAACGCAGGCTAAGTATAAAACAAAAATTATCTAAATAGATCGTGAGACGCTACAAAGGGTACTCGCACGCGACGCTCCATTGTTTTATTTATCGCTGCCAGTTTCGGCAGCGCGTTCGCGATTAGGTTGTAGCGCTTTTTTCGCTCACGGATCGCACTAGATTTGTTAATCTTCAACTGCTCGTTTTTAGGGTTCCGTACCTTAAAAGGAAAAAAGGAACCCTTATAGGATCACTCGTGCGTCTGTCTGTCTGTCCGTCTGTCACAGCCAATTTGCTCCGAAACTACTCGACCGATTGAATTGAAATTTGATGAATATATGTAAATTGGTGACCCAAAGTTTTTTTTTTTTTTTAATCTTAAGGTCCTAATTTTGAACTTTATTAAAATTACAACCTAGCCTAAAAGACTAATAAGCAATTTTATGTTAACTTAAACTTCTAATAAAATTATTTCTAAGTAAATGTCCACTGGCACTTTCTTAGTATGTCTTAAGGGGAAGTCACTTTGTTCGTGTGATTATGCAAAAATAAGTCACTCACTACTATTGTTTTAACACTACACTAACTCAAAAGGTTTAGTTCTCTTAAGTGTTCTCACTAGGTTTGTATTGTCGAGGAGCTGGATAGCCTCAATATTCACATGATGGTGAAGCCTTTTTTCATGAGCTTCGGCGTATTTTCTGATAACGTTATCTACGAAATCCATTTTCAGGTCCCGATGAAGATCGTTATTGCGTACATACCAGGGCGCATTTACAATGTCTCTGAGCACTTTGTTCTGGAATCGTTGAATTATTTGTATATTACTCTTTTTGGCACAACCCCACAGCTGAATACCATAAGTCCATACTGGCATGAGGACTTGCTTATACAATAATAATTTATTGTGTATCGACAGCGGAGAGCATCTTCCGAGAAGCCAATACATCTTATTATAGCGAATACCTAGCTCTTCGCGCTTCTTCTTGACGTGAGCTTTCGAGCGCAACTTAGCGTCAAGCGTCATACCTAGGTACTTAGCTGTATTCGCATGTGGTATTTGTTTTCCATTAATATATAACGGGTGATAATGTGGTCTTTTGTTAGTAAGGTCGATATGGCTCGACTTCGTTTCATTTAGCTTGATGCGCCATTTTGTAGTCCAGTTATGTACAACATTAAGAGCCTCTTGGACTTTTTCTCCTGCTTCTTCGTGACTTTGGCCTGTGGCCATTATTGCAGTGTCATCAGCGAAGGTAGCAATTATATTATTCTCTAAATTTGGGATATCGCATGTGTATAATAGGTAGAGGACCGGACCTAAAACACTACCTTGTGGCACCCCAGCTTTTATTTCTTTGAGTTCAGAATAAGCGGAAATTCCAGGAACACTGAACACGTCAAGTAAAATAATAAATTTTTAACAGGGGGGCCAATTTCGGGGGTAAATCAGAAAATTAAAAAAAACTGTGTCGTGTGGCATATCAAATGAAAGAGGTTGTTGTCAGCATCTCAGATATATTTTTTTTATAATTTTTGCATAAACAAATTTGAAGTTATTTTAGAAAAACGACGAAAATTGATTATTCTCCCCCCCCCCCCCTATCCCCGAAACTACTGACCTTAAAATTTTGGAAAAAAATGTGGAAAACAGTTCTTTGCCTATAGATTACTGGAAAACCTATAAGAAGTTTGAGTATTCAAATTAAATCGAAGATTCTTAATCATATAACCCCCCCTGCCGGTACCACCGTAACCGCTATGTCTCTGCATTTTAAATCTGTAATATTTTCGAAAATATTTATTTAAATTACGAAACCACCACGCGAGTCGAACTCGCACTTGTCCGGTTTTTTTGTTGCTCTAACCCCTAGTTATCAACAAAAAACATTAAACATGCAATATTTTACAACTCGTCGTAGGTATGAAACTTGTATCACAATAAGTGTTGTTGATGCTTGCGTTTGCATTGCCCATAACAAATGAAACACCTCAAGATTTGTTGTATCTTATGTTCGTATTGACTACAAACATTATCTATCACCATGTTTGTCTACAGATTTGTTATGGTTGGCGTTTACATTGCTATTGTTGTTGCTTCGAAACTTGTTTATTTAGCTGTTTTATTTATTTTTCGCAAAAATACAACATTAAGATGAAGATTTATAGATATTTATTTTATTTTTTTATTTATTTATTAAAAAAAGTTACAAAAACAATTTAAATGTAGCTACAAAAAGCCACAAAACCCTTAGGTAATGGGTTTGTCCTGGCACCTTTACATTCGAAGCTCTAATACTATTTAAATACTATTGAAACATATATTTAAAGCTAATTAGGTATATTACAATATTCTCGAGAGCGACATAAAATTTAACAAGGATAAGCTAATTAGTTATCTACAGAACCTTAAAAATATATACTTAACACTAAGAAAAGGCTACACATACACTATGAAGTGCGGTACGGGAAAAGGTGTAGGTACCTATCAGTCCATAAACATGATTTAAACAACATCATAAATACCTAATGTCTATGTGCATGCGCAACGAGTGCATCGCGCATCGCTTCGCATTCAATGAATTAAAACCAGTTATTATTGCAACCTTATACAGGTTGCTCCAGTGTTTGATTTCTATTAACTATATTAAAGATAGATTAAGATGAGTTTGGAAGTTAATGACTACTTAGGTTGTACTATTTGTGTCTAATAAAATATAAATTATAATATATAATAATTATAAATTATATAAATTATGTATTATAATAAAAGTTGTTTTACCTAAAGTTCATTTTTAATGATTTGTATATAATGTCGTTTTAACTTACATTTTACATTCGTATGATTCAGTGTGTCTCTCAAATCAACAGGTATTTTGTTATATAATCTTGGTAAAATATATTCAGATGTTCGTCTACCATAGAAATTTGTACGTTTAGCGATTGTTATCATATCTTTCCTGCTGACTTGCCTTGTATAGATGTTATGATTGATGGGATTCAAAAAACGTTGCGTTCGCAGGTACTGTTCAGTGAACAAAGTATATTCAACCTGCTCATGAACCGGTATAATCTGACAGTAACCAAATAAAGCACGATAATTACCTTTATGTAAGTTTTTTATTTTATCAGGTACTATTAACTTGAGCAATCTGATTTGAAGGTTATAGATTTTGTCTAGGTATGACTTATATGTACGACCGTAGCTAGAAATACCGTACGAAATAACAGATTCCGCCAGAGCAATATAAAGATTACGGAGGATCTTTATAGGAACTTTGTGTCTAATGATATACATTTTCGTCAGTAAAGCTCGCAATTTATTACATATCATATCTACATGCGGTGCCCAGTTAAATCGGTCGTCCACTAGCATCCCCAAATATTTAGCGTTTTTCACTTGCTTAATATGGCAGCAATCGCCATTGCATTTTTTGCCACTATATTTATGCAAGCAGTCGTGATTGTGAGAGACTAATTTTATATTTTGTGCTCCTCGGGTGTTGTGGGCAGATCTCACATGCATGAGTTGAGTCTTTTCGGCGTTTAATACTAGTCCCGCATCATGTGACCACATGCTCAATGCTGTAAAGTCATGTTGTAATTTTTCTAGCGCTACTTTTATGTCTTTATCAGCACTAATAAGGCATGTATCGTCTGCAAATTGATAGATTTGGCAATACTTAATAACCTGCTTAGCATCGTTTACGTAGGTCAAATAATGCAGAGGACCAAGTACAGATCCTTGAGCTGTGCCAACTGTAACATCAACAAAGTCACTAGTGGATTCACCTATTTTAACTTTGTAACATCTATCAGTGAGATAGTTTTTGGACCACTTTAGTAAAGGTCCACGTATACCTGTAGCGGCTAACTTTTCAATTAACTCATCATGCCTGAGAGTATCAAATGCCTTGCTATAATCGATAAAAAGAAGAAGTACATGATTTTTATTACCAACGTGTTCATTAATAGTATCCGTAAATTCTGTTAGAAGAAGAGAAGTACTTTTTTAGCACGAAAGCCATACTGTGTGCTAGTCAAGATTTCATTGGTTTCATAAAAGTTATAAATTTGGCTAGCAACATATTTTTCTACAATTTTGTTAATAACGGGGAGTAAAGTTATAGGTCGATAGTTAGTGTATTGATCTTTACTCCCTTTTTTAAACACTGGTCTTACCAGGCCACTTTTGAGTTTTGGAGGATATAAACCTTTTATTATACTGACGTTGATTAGGTTTCGTATCGCACTGACTATATTGTTTCCTATCATCTTAATATCTAACGCTCGAATATTGTCTACACCCGGAGCTTTTCTAGGATGTAATGACTTTTATCAATATTTTCCCATAATAAGTCATATATCTTGGAAGCATACATAAATATTTTTCGGAATATAAAAAATAGTAGGCGGTAGTAAATACAATAAGGCGGCGGGCAGCAGCGTCCCGCGATAATTGTTTTGTAGAAGCGCTTTTCTCGCTAACTTTGCTTCTTGAAATAATTATTTAGACAATAAAATACTATTTTGTTTTTTATATTTTACCTATTCATTTTGAAAATATACACAGAACGCATACAGTCATCAAACTACTTAATTCAATATCTAATTACCCTAATGAAGCAAGAAAAAAAGTCTAATCGCCTCGAGGGTAAATAATGATTTGGCTAACAAATGAGGCTGTCATCACCGACAGTGGACTATCTATCAACATTAGTCATCCAACCTTGATGGTTCAATAGTAATTGGATTGATTATAAGGTTAATTGAGACAGTGGAATGTTGAACAGTAGAGTTATTAGTAGGTTTAGTTCAGAGAGAGATTCGTTTTTAGGTTCCGTAGTAAACAAGGAAACGAAACTATAGTTTTGCCATGTCCGTCTGTCTGTCTGTCTGTCTGCCCGTGCGCGGTTTAGCGCAAAAACTATTGGTACTAGAGACTTGAAATACACCTTAATTACGACGACAAAGTAGTAAAATAGAATCATGTTTTTTTTTATTTAGTCATCACGGAAACAATGCTAATTAACGGTATCATGATAGAGCGGAGTATGACATTGAGCTACTGGTGTCTTAATTAGGAGCTGTAATAATGGCACTGAAGCTCTACCACTATTATATATTTATAGGACGTAGTTTTTATCGGATAAATATCTATTTACTATTTTTCTTACATAAATATGCGATTTTTTTTTAAAACTTCATGTTTACATTTCTAAAATAAAAAGTTTATCAATATTTTCCATAATAAGTCATATTCATAAATATATATTTTTTTTACTGTTCCACATTCCCTAAACAATATTAATTATGCAGTTGATAAAAAAATACACTTACCGCCTAAATAGCACTCAGGGCAATTTTGTTAAGCATAAGTAAAAATCCAACAGATGTCGGCATGCACACTACACAAACAATGCCCACTAATTCGAGTGTGTATCAATACTATTCAATACGTCATATTATACGGTACGCCAAATGGTGTATTGTGACGCAACTTCATTACTACAGTAAATATGATAAGTATGGTACGAGGGATCGTTAGTAGTAGTTACGTCTATTTGGATGTGGATGTTGGTGCGCTTGTTTCCTTTTGTTTAAGAGTTTAGGTCTAGATGTAGCTAGAATTAAAATGGTAACAGATACCTACATAGAATGTAAAAATTGTAAAATATGTAATCATTAAAAATGTGTATCTTATCTTATATCTTATCTATATATATGTAAATCAATTGCTGTTCGTTAGTCTCGCTAAAACTCGAAAACGGCTGGACTGATTTGGCTAACTTTGGTTTTGAATGATTTTTGGAAGTCCACGAAAGGTTTAAAAGGTAAGAAAATACCTATGAAGAAATTGAAGGGAAATAGTAAAAACCACAATTTCATTTTCCCATACAAAAAGTCCGTATCTATCAAACCTTTGACACATTATTTCATTCTGAGGCAATACGAAGTTTGCCGGGTCAGCTAGTTTTTTATTAAAATGACTTCAGTGTACTTAGTTAAGAGTACTTATATATAAAAAAAAAACAATATTATTTATAACTTGGTATATGTTGTAAATTGAGAAAATAAATGTTACCGAATATATTTTTTATATTAAATGAATACCGATTTTATTGGTTGTAGAGATCCAGTGTAGAGGTTCGAGGGCGTAGGCACCACCGCATTACCTTAATCTATCTGCCACCAAATGGTTGTGTTCGGCACTGTCGTATTCCGGTTAGATCGAAATGTATGGCCTCCTGATAAAGTTATTATGACTCTGTGATAGACCACAGAGGCATAACGACTCAGGGGTGGCAAGGCATCTACATTTTGTTGACCTTTGGTTTTTGTCTGTAGGCTGCACTGCAGTCATCACTTAATATTCATGTGAGGTGGCAAACTAGCATACAGTTTGTTTGCCACCTTCGTAACATAAAAAAAACAACCTTTCTAAAATCCTAATAGGGCTATAATTCGTTTTTGTTATATTCTTTTTTTTTAGACAACAATAGCTTTTCTTGTTAACTGTGTCGTGTTGTTAATATTTATATTAATGTGTACCTACTTAATTTACTACTAATCTCTGGACTTTTGTTACATATTTTTGATCAGTATAAAATAATGTCTTTAATTTAACACTTTATACAAATCATCATTATTCAGCGTCAGCAAATCTACTCGTAAGATTAATTAAATCAAAAACACTTTTTAACTTTTCGTCACGACCGTACACGTACCTACAGAACGTTTTTAATTTATAGTTGAAACTGTATTATCTGGGTACAGTCGCAGCCAGTGTTCGCCCCAGATGATTTATAACGCCCTTCGCGTTTATGAATACACACTTGTTACGGTTGGGTTGATTATTGCGCGAAATTTGCTCGCCCCTGATTGGACAGCGCGGTACGGTGATAATGAAGTCATTGTGCGGTATCGACGCTTTAGTGCGTTGCAGATTGTGTAAAAGGTATGGCGCTGATATTTAGTATTTTAGTATTTGTTCTATATTTTTAAGCTATTTGTATTTTGTGTACCTAATCATTTGTAACAAAAAATAATACCTCAATTCATTACAGGCGAGTACCTACATTATTAACAAAATCCTTAGTCATGCGCTGAAGTCCTAGACTCCATCCTAAGAAGGTATGTTTTACCTTACGACATGGCGATTTTTTTTATTCTACGAAAGTTTTTACTCATCTATGTTTATCCACCAATTATGAGACAGACATACCTGCAGTAAGTAGTTTTGTCGCTTTACTGTTAGTTATCGCTTACTCATAGTAGGTGTGCTTGAAAGCGTGCATCTATCTTTGCCTATCTATCCTTTATACAATCGTGAAGTTACCAATGACCAGAATAAGAATGTTACTAATAAAAAATATGGTACTTTTAAGTGCCCTGAGTTTGTTCTAAGAACCTCATGGCCGAATACTCAAACGTCACTCAATTTTAAGCTACCCTCAAATGTGCGCTATCTCTATCGTTTGAACGTGTTTTACACAGACTTTTAAGTCCTACTTAGATTTAAGCGACGTTTGAGTATTTGACCGTGAGACGATGAAGTAATTTTGCGTAAAATAAGTAAGAATCCTCAAACCAATATTATTGATGAAAGTAAAGTAGAATAATATTAGCAAAACAATTTCACCGCCACATATTGATATCAGTTCCCCACCATCAGTTAATCCTATAGAATTATTTAACGTTGAACATTTGTGTCGGTTTGTACAGTAGGTAATACAATTTGCCGCCACTATAGCTCATGTTGTTCTTTTCCGCCATTAATAGGCTTATTTGGAGCTTAAATGGTGCACCATGTTGGCACCGGCCACTTGTGAGATATGTAAACTTAGAAGGGATTAAATACATAGTTGAATAAAAATAACTACGTTAAGAAAAACCGACTTCAAATCTAAAAAGTTAAAAATAAAACAGATTTAATATTAATTATATACTACCTATTATTTATATAAGTTATTTACTAATAGGATTGAAGTCGCTGCCAAGCCTTAAACAAATAATTATATTTTAATCACTTAAATATGAATACGAGCAAATTAATACAATGAATAAAATGTAACCGGCGAATCGTGGGTGTTTGCATGTATGCTTGAATGCATGCATTTACCTCTGCCTACCCCTTCGGGGATTACAGACATGAAGTTACTTTTTAATACAATGAAATGCCTACTGTAATGATTTCGGCTTGGCACCGACTTCAATCCTATTAGTAAATAACACATATAAATAATAGGTAGTATATAATTAATATTAAATCTGTATTATTTTTTACTTTTTCGAAACTATTCCGCATCAAAGAATAATTACGTAAATCGGTCCAGAAATCTCGGCGAAATTGGCGTAAACACATAAAATATATATATATATATATATATATATATATATATATATATATATACCGGCCGAATTGAGAACCTTCTCGTTTTTTTGAACTCGGTTAATAAATACGTTTATTTGTTTTTAAGTCATCACAAAATATAATATGATGAAAGTAGATGAGGCACGAGAGGTTTGTCAGGACCGGGATATCTGGCGCTCTACACTCTCTGCCTACCACGTTAGGGACCTGGCGTGAAGATACATACATACATTCATACAAAATAGGTATATTGGCTATGTGTTGGTGGTATAGAAAAAACAAAGCCAGGTTACGTAAGGTTAGGTTACGGTTAGGTTTTCTTTCGTTTGTTACTGTTTTTGTAAGCCTTCATATATTAGGTAAGCATCATCGAAGAGTGCGCCAGTGATCCAAAAATATTGCAAATTAGTCTTTGCCACATTGTCAAATAAGGCGATGTGATCGACCAGTCAGGCATTAGAACAAATAGCGAAGATTCGTCAGCTAAGGTTTGTTCTGACTGAGGTGGCGAGCCTATTGCCATTTAAGACTCATTACCGAGTACACTAGGAAACTTGCGACAAATGGAAAATCACAATAGCACTTATACATCAGAGAGACCGTTAACTATAAACCTTAAAGGACAAGTTCCATGTTGGCCCGGCGCCTTGTACACTATATCAAAAGATAGATAGAAAAAAAATTTTTGCAAATCGGCTCACAACCGGAGAAATCGCGTATCACACAAAAAAAACATACAGGTGAATTGACAACTTCCTCCTTTCTTTTCGGTTAAAAATACGAAGAATTATGGAAAAATACTAAAAAAATAATTCAAAACGTATTTTTTTGTTGAAAATATTTGTTTTATGTAATTTTTGTATGACAACAATATTTCACCGTACTGCAACGATGACATTCTTGTTTTTGAAATATACTAAGGTATAAGGAATAAACGCTTTGAATAGCTGAAAATGATTTTGTATTTTATGCTTCTTCTCTCAATATAGCGTACAAGGTGCAAGGCCAAGCTCCAGACATTTTTGGAACGTCACCATTATCCATTAAAGACTACAACTCACTTGGTATTATCAACTAGCGATGTGGGGGTCATCCAAGCACGGGTAAGGGGTTCTTCTTTGAGCGAGGTGACAGGTCCTCGTGGTTGAGCGTGCACACTCCCCGCGTCCTGATGGTGGAGACCGAACATCAACCCGCCTGATGGAGAAATAAGACTTTTAATAGAAACGAATTGTTCAATTACATTTACTTATTATGATAACGGCAAACAAGCAGTAGGTCACGTAGATGGTGAAATGAATACTGGACATTAGTGGTGGAGTATTCTTCCGCTCGTGCAGTCAGTTAACCGAACAACGAGACCGTGTCGATCACCAATCCACATGTCAAGTGTGGCAATTATGGCATTTCCTCCTCTAATGATGCACAACACTGTTGTAAGCATCTTTGAGCTTTTGTCCAACTGTGGACATCTTTCAGCTGAAGTAACGAATACTACAACCGACTTCATAAAAAAGAGGTCAATATTCATATACATTGTCATCCCTGAGAGATAAGTTGTTTGTTGCCTCTATAATAGAGCCTTACCCGTAGTTTAAGATTAGGTTATTTAATTTTGGTGGTATCTTATCTCTTAAACTCCAAGACTTGAAGTAGGTCTACTGGTGGTAGAGCTCCAGTGATGGAACTCGCGGGCGTAATTCAGTTCAGCACTATCGTGTTCCGGTCAGGTGGTAATGTACGGCCCTGTAATTTCCGGCACAGAGGCATAACACCTTAGGCCTCAGGAGTGGTAACGCATATGCATTTTGACCTCGGTCTTTGTGTGGGTGTCTATAGGCTGCAGTCATTACTTAACATCAATGTGAACTGCAGGCTTGTTTGCCACTTCCGTAATTTTTTTTTATACCACCACTATAAATAAAAATAATCGTTTTTCTTAAATGCTTTCACCTGCATACTCTTAAAAAAAATAGAATTAAGCATCTTAAATTCTCTTGTATAATCTATTGAATAAATATTTTTCTCTCAAAAATAGAGAAAAATATTTTCTAATCATAGTCTTATAATGTAGTTCAAAACTTTTTAATTGTTGTATATCATTGATACTCGAAACCATCTTTAATAAAAAACCCTTACCTTCAATAGGTAGAGGTATAGGTACGCGTCATCCCATACTAAATGGTAGTTTCCCTGAGTCGGGTGATTCGGGTGAACAATAATATTTACAAAAAAAAATACAATTGATACCTATTCCGGTAAAAAAAATAATGGTTCATTGCAAATTTTCTTTTATTTTATTTCCCAAGATGATTTGTATTGTAATTTTTTATAACGTCGTTCAAAGATAGGGTATCCTATAGGAGTGAAGACATCTATTCTTAAGAATTAAGAAGGGAACAAAAAAAAAGAATCATAGATATTAAAGGAGATGTTGCAAAATGTATGGACCTCCGGCCATGTATTGTACACAATATCATTAAACAGGCAAAATCAATATAAAAACGTTTTTTACTGCATATTTTCACTTATTTAGCTTTGTTTGCAGTTACAAAACATAATTTGCAGTTAGAATTGCAACTCAAAACTAACATGGCGAATAAGGCGGGCAATGCCATTTTGACATTTTCATTTTTTAAACTGTATTTTGATAACAGAACTTGGAGAAAAAAGTAATATTTTCTGAATACTATCAAAATCAATTGATCCCAAGTGTCGGCTGTATCGCCGCCATGTTTAACATAGTTGAAAATGATAAAATCGTTTGAATTAAATGTGGTTGTAACTCTAAAATATATTCTTGAATAAATTAATTGTATTCTTTTAGGATTCCTCTTTAATTTACCCATTTTTTGAGGACATGTACGAACCAGGGCCGAGCTCGCAACATCTACTTTTATAAAAACGATCTGAATACTGGTTTTCTACAAAAGTTACTTTTCGTTATTAGTAACTAACTACGATTATCAAATTACATTTATTTGTGGTAGTTTAAAGAATAACACCTACAATACCTACCTGTCATTTCTATAGTGTTACTTTCCAAATTATCAGTGATAATTAGCTAGGAGTCATATATGGACAGACAAAACAACAAAAGCATAAAGACACAGTTTTATACCTAGTGTGGGGCTGTGGGTGAAAGCGTATTTTTTTAAGGTTTATTGTTTAATAATATCATATTTTTACTTCAATACTGTGATAACTAAAAAAGATACATTTTACAGGAGAGCTTTTTGGAACTTTCAATAAATAATTATGTGGCAACTTATAACTTTTTTAGTGCCATGCCTTATTTATTATAAATAAACTATCTGGAAACTTATCAATATTATAAAGATTTATAAATTTAGGTAGCCTTCGTAAAACAGGGCACAATATGTCACAACGTTCTTGATAAGACATTAGATAGTAGAATAAATATAAGTTGTCACCATGTTTTTTTTTTATGTTACAAATGTGGCAAACAAGCATGCAGTTCACATTGATATTAAGTGATAACTGCAGCCTAAAGATACCCACAGAAAGACCAGTGGTCAAAATGCAGATGCGTTGCCACCCCTGAGACCTTAGTTATTATGTCTCTGTGATAGTAATTACGGGGCCATACATTACCACCTAACCGAAATACGATAGTGCTGAACACTACCATTTAGCGGCAGATAAATTAGGTAATGCGGTGATGCCTACGCCCTCGAGCTCCTACATTGGAACTCTACCACCAGTGAAATTTTGAAGATTATATCTTTTGTCCTCTCCATATCTATTCTATCTGTATATATAAAAATCAATTGCTGTTCGTTAGTCTCGTTAAAACTCGAGAACGGCCGACCGATTTGGCTTAATTATGGTTTTGAATGATTTTTAGAAGTCCAGGGAAGGTATAAAAGTGAGAAAATAAGAAGAAATTGAAGGGAAATAGTAAAAACCACAATTTCATTTTCCCATGCAAATAGTCCGTATCTATCAAACCTTTGACACATTATTTTATTCTGAGGCAATACGAAGTTTGCCGGGTCAGCTAGTTATTAATATAAAAAGGTTAATCACAATTTGCATGATTTTATGATTAAAAAGAGGCTCTTGGTCTTACACTATCCAACAAGAATTATTGCACATCGACCTCAGGAAGGAGACTTTGGCTTATTTCGGGTCTGTATAGCGTCATCTCTTTTTACGTTTATCGACCATTTTGATCGAATTTCGACCAATACCGAACTCCAAATTCCAATTTATGTTTGAAAAGGGATTATTTCACAATTAGAAGGAAAGTACGAAAAATACATCATAAAATATGTATAAATATACGTATGTACTTATTTTTTTCTAGCTACATGTTTTTAAATTAATAACTACATAAGTTTTATACATATTTAAAAAATTAAAGTACCAAGTTATATTGGTTACCTATTTATCGGAGTATGAAAAATCACACAGAAACTAGAACACTAAGATTATGTGATGTTTCAGACATTACAATATTTATACTCATATAAAATATCAAAAGAATCTCTCTATGTGAAAATTAAAAACAAAGCCGCTGAAGCCTTTATCCTCATCCAGAAATCGCAGTCGTAAGTTAATGTGTAAAATACATCAAAATGATAATTTGCATCAAATTTACGTGATTTTTAGAATGTATTATCAAGTTTTTAACCTTACCTGATGATCTGGGGGCACCAGACGGGTACAGCTTTCGGCCCCATCCCACGGGGTCTAGTTCCAGCGGCGGCCACGGCGAGCTCGTGTACCCGCCCGCCGCCGCGTTTAACTCGTCCGACCGAATCTCGAATCACGACAGCCCACCCCAATCAAGCCGCCCGACAGCGCGCGAACACACGCGGAAAAACACGAAATTTAAAAATATATTTTTGAAAATTCGCGCACTATCGACTGATTAAAGACGGATGCGTTGCTCAGTTTTAAACGAAAGTCCGTTGCATAGTATACAAACACAGAAAAAAATCAAGGATTTTAAAAAAAATGCAGATTTTAGTGTGTATTTTGCAAGAAAAAACGAAACCCTAAAATACTAAAAACATGCAAAACTTTATCGGAAGTTCGAACTGGGAATTGTTGAGCAACACCGATAGACGGCTCTGTGTTATCGTACGAGCGTTGAGGGATAGAGTCCCGGTTGTGCGGGCGATCCCGCTGTGGATTTGCGGAACACTAACAAGCGTCACGGGAGCCCGCCGCCGAGTGCCCGGGCCGCGGAGCCCCCGTCCGTCCCCGCGGACTGTGGGAGGCGCCCTAGGGACACGCCCTCGCCTCAAGAGCGGGACGACGCGACTGCCTAAGGGGGCGCCACTTACTTCCATATTCAAAATTCGAATTCTATCTAAATATGCGGTAACTTTTTTATTACCGGCCAATTTGACCACACATTATTTTTTTTTAACTATCGGGCGTAGGTAGCGTTCGTTTCGGAGGCCACGTACGATGTAATGGCGGGCTGGCGTCGCGGTTTCCCTCAGAGACCGCGACCGGCGCGCGCGGGTAAAGGATGGCACAGACATGAGACGTACTTCGTCTCGCTGGACCCACCAGTCTCTGTTGGGACGGCCCACAGCGTAAGGATTACTTATTAAACCGAGTTAGATTGACGATGATGAAATTTCAGTGGGAATTGACTTTAACTACTTGCGAGATGAAATTTTGTCGCCACATTAATTATTAGTAGGTGAACTTTGACGTATGGTTGTACTCAAGTATATTGTTACCGCTTTATTCGTTTAAGAGACTACTTTGAAGACAGCAAGATCATCGAGTTCCAAAAATACACACATGATTATACAAGTATCGTTTTTCTGAGCATGATATGTGAGACTACTACAAATGTAAAAAATATTTCATAACTGCTCATTTTAAGATTCTTAGCTTGCATTATATGTACTTAAAATAAAACCAGAGAAACAAACTCTTAGCCTGGGTTGCACCACGACTTTTTTAAAGTTAAAGTTTTTGTCACATTTCACATCCTTCTCTAACTTAAAGAAATCTTTTAAAGTTAGAGAGGATGTGATATGTTACAATAACTTTAACTTTAACAAATATCGTGGTGCAACCCAGGCTTACTCTGAGTAGTCCTGAGGCCTAAGGTGTTATGCCTCTGTGCCGGAAATTACAGAGCCGTACATTACCACCTGACCGGAACACGATAGTACTGAACTCTACCATTTAGTGGCAAGTATATTAGGTAATGCGGTGGTGCCTACGCCCGCGAGCTCCGTCACTGGAGCTCTACCACGCTTGTTTGCCCCACTTTTATTACATAAAAAAAACATTGACTTTCTATGATAACTTGAAACAGTATAGGAAAAAAATCGGTGGTTTTCTTTACCAAAAAAATGTAGGTACCTAATTGTAATAATTTATTTTCGCAATAACACATATGTTAGTGAACTTTAGAAATTAAAGAAAAAATTAGAAAGAAAAATTTTATCCTGAGGTCGCAGGTTCGATTCCTGTCCGAAGTCAAATTTATCTTTCCATTTCTTCTTTAATTTCCAAAAAAATGTAATGACTAACTTGCTTGCAAAACTATATCAACCACACAAAGACCAAGATCAAAATGCAGATGCGTTAAGGAATTATGCCTCTGTGCTGGAAATTACAGGGCCGTACATTACCACCTGACCGGAACACGATAGTGCTGAACACTACCATTTAGCAGCAAGTATATTAGGTAATGCGGTGGTGCCTACTCCCTCGAGCTCCGTCACTGGAGCTCTACCACCAGTAAAAATTTGTTTGTTAAAAAAAAAGAATTGTTTTCAAAATATCTGTTTCTTTTCCCACATGTGTAATGATAGTATAGTCTAGTTGTAGATAAGTGTTTATTATATTACGGGTTCATATGCAATCATTATATTAATATGTAAAGGAACTTCGTTTCCCATTCACGACAATTGCGCGGACGCAGTAATTAATATGAAATTCGGTACAATTAGGAGAGAGAATGCTAATAAACAAAATAAAATAAATACGCTTACACTCGTTTTTATATTATTTCGCATTAACACATGCTTGTGAAATATATTTTATTTTTAAAGATAAATGGAAAGAAAAAATTGACTTCAGGCGAGACTCGAACTCGTGACCTACTGGGAATCTAGTCCAGCCGCTCTTCCAATTGAGCTACTGAAGCCCTGCCCGATTTCTTCGATCTTTAAAAATAAAATATACGCTTACACTCACAGTAACATACCTATTATTTTTAAATGATGTACAAAAATGTACATAAACTAATTAAAAAAAATACACAAAATGCTAATATACCTGTTATTTTTAAATGATGGATAAAAATGAACATGAAACTAATAAAAAAAAACACAAACTGCTACATTTGATACACAAAGCGAAATTACTGTGTACCAGCCTGTGGTTTTACAAAACTAACGTAACTTCACGCCTGTAATCCCCGAAGGGGTAGGCAGAGGTAAATGCATGCATTCAATCATACATGCAAACACCCACGACTCGCCGGTTACGTTTTGGCCCATGTAAAAGGTGGCGAACCTGTTGCCATCTCCGGGCACATTACCAAACTCCGGGGTACTGGGAAACTTCCAGAAAATGGAAAAATCCCAATAGAAGCAGAGATAAAGGATTTTAAACCGTTATCTCTGATAGTCCCCGACCCGGGAATCGAACCCAGGACCTCCAGCGTAATAGTAGTGGCCTGCTACCACTACGCGACTGAGGCAGTTCTCATAATCTGGTTCGGTATAGATTTCGGTACATTTCATGTATTACGGTCGAATTTCGACCATTCAGTGAACATTAGAATCATAGAGTAGGCGTGTAGGTCTATGAGATGAAGTAAATATATATTATGATCTCATTATTTATTTATTTCGTAGTTATACACTGGGTCTTGTGGTTTATTTTATATGTACTGAAAATGAACTATTAAGGTCTTAATGACTAGCGTAGCTATTTCCTAACTCTATGTCAATAGTATTCGATTTTAATATTAAACCAACTCTAAATCGTGGTTAATAAATAATTAACCAATGGAATTTTATACATAGAGGTACCTACCTAAGTTAAATTATACTACATTTAAGTTTAATTAGTATTGCAGCTCTTAAACATTTACTACAAAATAGAGAGTTAAGACCGATGGTTGTAGACCCCCTTGACGAAGCTCGCGGGCATAGTGCAGTACAGCGCTATCATATTCCAGGTGGTAATATATTGAATATACGGCGCTGTAATTTCTGGCACAGAGTTATAATAACTTGGACCTCATGGGTGGTAACGCACTTTCATCGATATATCTGGTTTATATGTACGACGTTTTTGACGACCCGGTTAGTCCAGCGGTGTGAGACGACCGTTTGATTCGAAGGTTCGATCCCCGCACCGGGACAAATATTTGTATGGCCTACAGATATTTGTTTCGGGTCTGGATGTTTGTGTATGTGTTGTATGTGTACAACGGCACCCACGACACAGGTTTATACCTACTTTGGGGCTGTGAGTGTAAGCGTATTTAATTTTAATAATTAATGTACGCCTTCGTTCTCGAGCTCCATTATTGGACCTCTCCCACCAGTGACAGTATCAGAAAGTTGAGTTTTTTTATAAAGGTAAGTACGTTAGAAGTACTTCTTAAATCAATATTTACTTCTAGAAACATCTTTATTTTACTATAGACTCTAGGATAATACTACCAAACATCGTCTCACGAGAAAAATGTTTTAAAACTAACCATTTCAATTTGAATAAAGAAGTTGGAATTTGGCAAGTTCATGCATCAGTTCAGAATAATAATATACATTTTACTTAAGTCTTTTACTGGTGGTAGAGCTCCAGTGACGGAGCTCGCGGGCGTAGACACCACCGCATTACCTAAGATATTTGTGCTAAATGGTGGTGTTCAGCACTATCGTGTTCCGGTCAGGTGGTAATGTACAGCCCTGTGATTTCCGGCACAGAGCCATAACACCTTAGGCCTCAGGAGTGATAACGCGTCTGAATTTTGACTTCTGATCTTTGTGTGTGATGTGAATGTGAACTAGATGCTTGTTTGCAAGATTATCATTCTTTATTAATACTTGACTCATAGAAAGTGTTTACGGTAATGTATGAGGATAATTTTCGTAACTTCAATTTATGCTATGAACTGCTGACATCCCTGATTACTGGGCCAGTAACTATGATCCTAAAATATAACATCCCCCGCAAGTAATATCATTTCACGTCCAACGAACAAAGTACATCTCAACAACTATATTGGAGTTATTTCAACAACAACAACAAACAAGTTGTTGAAGCCTCCCAGGACCAGCTGAGTGCTCAGGGAGGCCTCAGAGGGACCGCCCTCTTGCCACGCCCACCTCAGACCACGCCCACCGTCAGTGCCTAGAGACTTGAGTAATGTGAAATATTGTTTTTTGCTCAGTTGAAATGTATGATCAATAAATACTGTCTAGGAGTTAAAATTGAGGAGGGCTTTATGCTCTTTGAATTTCGAGTACCTACCTTTTTTATGTAATTAAGTAGTAAGCGAGCATACATTTAGCATTAATGGTAAGTAATACTGTAGCCTATAAATATCTGCATCATACTCAAGATATCAATGAAGCTACTAAATACTTTGCTACCACTGGAGCCTGAGTTATTATGCCTCTGTGCCAATAAATATAAGGTCGTACATTACCACCTGATCGGAGCACGATAGCGCTGAATCTAGGTTTCTTTTTGAAATTGGGAAATGGAGGAACTGGTGGTAGAGCTCCATTGATGGAGTTCGCGGGCGTAGGCACCACCGCATTACCTAATTAATATATTTGCCGCTAAGTGGCAGTGTTCAACACTATCGTGTTCCGGTCAGGTGGTGATGCACGGCCCCGTAATTGCCGACATAGAGGCATAAGACCTTATGCCTCAGGAGTGGTAACGCATCTGCATTTTGACCTTGGACTTTGTGTTAGTGCCTATAGGCTGCAGTCATCACTTAACATTAATGTGAACTGCATGCAAGTTTGCCACTTCCAATAGGATAAAAAAAAATCTTTCCATAATGTAATTGTGTCGTTTCTTTTTTATTTAAGTACTTACTTTGTATGTATGTATCTTCACGCCAGGTCCCTAACGGGGTAGGCAGAGAGTGTAGAGCGCCAGACATCCCGGTTCTGACAAACCTCTCGTGCCTCGTCTACCTTCATCATTCTCTTCATACATGCACGCCGATTCCTAAGACTTTTGACACCACCATCAGACAGAACTCGACCTATTTGGTCATGGTAGGTCAGCCTTGGTCTTCCTGGGCCTCTGCAACCATCCACATTCGCATTGTATATCTGTTTAGTCATTCGCTCATTCGACATTCTTTCTATATGCCCGAACCATCGGAGCATGCCTTTTTTCATTTTTACACCGATACTATCATTCACACAAAGTCTCTTTCTTACATCTTCATTACGAACGCGATCGGTGAGTGATACACCGCAGATCTTGCGCAAAGATCTCATCTCGACCGCGTTCAACTTACTTTCACGCTCTTTCCTGCATACCCAGCTCTCGCTTCCATATAAGAGCGTTGGAGTAAGTACAGCATTATGTACGGCTAGTCGAGCCCGCTGGCTGAGATGTTTAGATTCTAGCAGCTTACCCAACGCTCCATTCACGCAATTCCCAGCAAGCACTCTTCTTTCTATGTCAGTGGTGTACCTACCATCCTTGCTAAAAGCACATCCAAGATATACAATTTCATCAACCTGTTCCAACACTGCATCATCTACTACTACCCTTATGCTCTGTTCATCTTTTTCAAATACTAATACTTTAGTTTTATCCACATTCAATTGTAAGCCTTTCTCCATACAATCTTCTTACTTTGTGTTTTGATTAATATTACTGAAAGAATAACCAGGTCGTTTAAAAAAAAATACGATGTAAAAGTGCTCTCCGGAAACCCAATTATGTGAAATAAATGAATAAACTGAATATACATGCAGATTTACGTCTACCAATTTTCTTTTGCGATCGACAAATCTTCGATTTTGGGATTTTTCCATTTTTTTTAAGTTTTCCAGTACCTACCTCTAGCGTTAGTCTTTAGCATTATGCCCGGAGATGTCAACAAGCTCGCCACCTCGTACATGGACCAAAACGTAACCAGCGATCGTAGGTGGTTGCATGTATCATGCTTGCATGCCAACCCCTTTCGGGGATTACAGGCGTGAAGGTACGTTTTTTATCAGATTTTTTAAATAAATTACCACCTTGTCATCTAGATCAACCATTTCCATCGCGTAGCTGTGCAACGATTTGCATACAAAATGTATTTCCTGACTGTCCTTAAAAAGAACAATGGGATGAACGCGAGCATCACAATCAGGTTACTATTGTCCACCACACACGATTAACTGGAGCGAGGTCTATGGGGAACGAGTTTGAAAGTCTATTTGCTAATAAATCATGTATTGTATTATTAATTAATATTTTAATAATGATAATTTTATTCTTTTCTGCACGCTGTAACGTGATTTGGCAGCAATTCAGCGCTTCGTTTTGATAAGCAGGTATCGTATTAAAAAAAAACTTTTGTTATGCATTTCCGTCGAAAGACGTGTTCTGCTGCACTAAAGCCGTTTGTACTAAAATACTACACGTAATCTCTCAAAGATAACTTTTTTCTAAATATCGAGAACTGTTTTTGTCTTTATTCTACATCGCTAATTACGTCAGGGGAACTAAATAATACGAGTATACAATATATTTAACGTAGTAATTTAACTTCCCACAACATTGATGATAGCTATCAGCTATCTTTTTCAGCTACCGCATATTATATATAATAAGTGGTAGATTAATTTAAGGAAACAACATAAATACCTGTATGTTAATTTATTGCTCAACAAAAGCGAAACGCGGTTTTTTTTCATAAACCAACCCTGCTGTATTTGTTTCGTACATACTATGAACCAAACCCCAAAAACACACTTAGGCGTCGAATTTCACTAAATCTGGTCACATGTCCTCCGTCTTAAAAGGAATTCCTATGTAAAATTTGAGACTCCTAGCACTCGAAGCTTCTGAGATTTCGTGATGAGATACAAGTCAAGACTGCCTTATAATTCTTTTTATCGTGATTAGGTACGCCATAGTGTATGGAATAATTATGAAATTACCGTTTCTTTAACATCCAATAAATAATTTTCCACCAAATTATCATCGTAACGTCCCAAAACCGGCATTTCCCATCCACTATTGCTTGCAAACGGACCTGTCCCTTCATTTTAATTCGAAACCTTAAGTCAGCTTTAAATTACACTTTTTGCAGCCCTTATAACACCCCCGACGACTGTCCCAGATTAGGGGCTACCAACGGATACTTTTTCTGGCAGCGTCAAGAAACATCGTAGTACCTTTGGATGCACCCCATGGGGCCTGTTTCAGACCCTTAACGTTTACGACTACCCGATTGCTTTTCTATGAAGGGACTGAGAATGGTCGTGACAAAAACAGACAGATGTGTTCCAAGGATGATAACCAATTGATTAGGTTGGTGTGAATGTGAATGTTATGGCTACTTAAATACTTTTTTTTATGCGGAAGTGAACACTTTGGTTGGTATGTTCCGGATGGACAGAATGTCGGTTTAAGCGATGATTTGTGACGTAAAAACTAATAAGTGTTGACAAGATGTGTGTTTGGTTCGTGAAATAAAAAGTTTATTTTTTTGGCATCGCTTGTTATGCATATTGCCTGTATCAAGTAAAACGATATTTCGTATTCGTATTAAGCAACGTAAAAGTCAGAGTCAGTCAATTTATCAGTCCGTCGGTCAGAGTCACAGTAATTCGAGTAAAGCGATGGCTGCTTTACCAGAACATTTACCTACAATTAAGTTTTGGCGGCAACCCGAAAAAACTTTTTCGGGCTGTTATTCTATTTCACTATACACGAGAACTGTAATAAGCCTATATCAAACAAAATGCCACCAACTTTATATAATATAACTCAAAAATACACCAAGAAAATGAAATAAAATAAGAGCACCACACGCATCCTTCAAGGTGCTTGCCAAAACTCCAAATAAAAAGTTACGATGCTTTTAAAACCTATTCTCAGTATGTCAGAGTATTATACAACATGAATAAAGCTCTGAACGACAACTATTGTTGTTGATTAAAACGTTTTGTACATATTGTTTTTTATTAATCAGTAGAGATAAAATGAGCAGTAGTTTATAAAATAAAATAATGCGACGCCTTCATCGAGTTTGTTGAGGATGTTTGTCCGTCACCAAATTAAAAGTAGATGAATTGTGATTTCTTTCTTTTGTTTATTCTTAAAATTCCATAAATTAAAAGATGCCTTTGTGTGTCATAGTCATATAGAAAAATGAATTAGTAATAGGTATGACAAATTCGATTTAATTTCTAGTAATGGCATGAATAATTTAGTTGTATACTTCACAGATTTTTTATTCTATTTTGTTGATACGTAATTTCAGGAAAAAAAAAGATATATATGTCGTTCTAATAACTATGGTAGCATATAAAAATACAAGATGTATAAGTTACCTATCATTACCAAAAAACATTGAGTATCTTATATCTTAATATACCTAAATTGTATTCAATTGACTTTCTAAAATAATTACTAAACCGCAATATTGTACAGTTTACAAATTATTTCACAAAAGTATAGCCATAAATTACAAAATTATGGGAAGAACGACTGTTTGTATACTGGCTTACTTCAGGCAAAAAATATTCGACCCGTGGTTAGTTCGGTAAACATTATGACACAAAAGGACAAATGACAGACGCCTTTGACGGCTAACAAGACGCTAACTTCGACAATGATACCATGAAAGGGTTTAGTTTGCCAGAACTACTGTTTAACACATAAAATAATGATTGCCGACATTTTTCTACTAACTATTTCTATAGAAAAATATAAGAAACACTGATGAATGGATACATGACTACACGTTTTTAAAAATGATTGATGACTAGTCAGAATTTTAAAAGTTTTGAATGATTTTAGTCATTTACTAAAATGTGCTCAATTTTATTTGCTACCTTTTTACCAAACATTAATAATAAATATGGTTTCGAATAAAATGATGTTCTATAACTACCTATATAAGCTTATTCTCTGAAGCTCGAATAATTGTTTCCTTGAAAAAAAAAAATCATTTTTGAATAGGTACCCAATTACCAGAACAACCGGTCAAGTACGATTCGAAGACGCGTTCAGTGGGTTCCGTAAAATTGAGCGATTATCTATGTTATTTTAAATAGAATAGAATTCTTCTGATAATCATGCTTATTGATAATTATTTTTCATGTTTTTTTTTTTTATTTTAGGCCAAAAAGAGAGTTTGGAAATAACTTAACTTGTCTACTATGTTTAAAATGTATCATGAAATAGTTGATATTTATTTACCATCGAAATCTAGACAGACTCGTTATTATTGTGACTAAATTCGTTCAGGATGCTAAATGCAAAAATCTAATGAGTGAACAAACACGAAATATTTCCGTAACTGGCAACGGGTCAGAAGAAAAAAACATATCTGGCGTTCTATTTCCGACTGAAAAAAATGAAAAGTCGAGAGAACATCAGTTTAATGTGTGTGTGTATTATTCCGTAGCTTTCCCACACGGCTAACAGCATTTGAGGTAGATGTGCAGCGATAAAACACGAGGTAACGTCATAATGTGTTTAGCTCTTGCCGGGATGATACTGTCCAAAGAATATTAAAGGTGCAGAGTGGACTGTAGGCATTATACGCTTAGTGAGATTTAAACATGAGTATGAATATTGCCTCTGGCGCGACTATCTTACGCGTAATGTACCAAACAATGGCAGTTAAACCATTAAATAAGGACAGTAGTAAATATAACAACGCGGGATGGGCAGCAACACTGCGATCGCCAATGCACCTGCCATGGCGTGCGATTATGACTTCATGCGTGGCGATTATGACTTCTCCCCTAATAGCTCTGGCGTGACGGCGTCTTTGGGGAAAGCTTTGTCCAGCAGTGGACGTCATTCGGCTGGAGTGATGAATATTGATGACTGATGATATTGTATTGTTGCGTAGTAAAAACCCAGTTCAAACCACCGATTAAATTCAAAGTTTTTGTATTAAGCAATAAAACATTGATATTTATTTCGAAGTTCGTAAAAAAATATTTTAATCAATCATTAAATCATTGGGCTTTACATTACCATCTAACCGTTAGTGTCTACGTCCTCAATTTGCGACACTGGAAATCTACCATCAGATATACAATTTTTTCTCATTATTTTTTATTCCCCACTTATTGTAAAACTTTCATTGCACTTGGCATATCTATGTGTATGTTGTTCTATGACTCCATATTTCAGGAAGGTTTTTATTACTTATTCAATATTTTCAAATTGGCCGCGCATCGTTGTAATGGAACCGAAAAAAAACAGGGAATCCCCGGCAAATGGATTTGCGAGCTTATTAATAATTTAACATCTCAAATGTTCCTTTAAAACTGCACTGGGAAGTAAGTCTAACGAGTTATGACGGTCGAGTATTTATTATGCATGCCGTATGAAGTTTATTTTCTCAGTTTTAAAAGATTTCTAAAATAATGCTTATTATTTTGAAAACTGCTGAACAGTGCAAGTTTCACCAAAATCGTTTGATACATTTTTCAGTTTCAAGAATAAAACCGAAAGCCTAAGAATAAGGATGATATGCCAAAATCGCCACGCTTGGCATGGCGATCGCAGTGGCGATAGTTTTATCGTAGGACGCTGCTACCCATCTTGCGTTGTTTCACTTACTACAGCTTCATTGGAATGGATTAACCGCCATTGTTCAGTTGACTGACTGCACTAGTGGAAGAATTATCTTGCAGTAAAAGAAAAATCTTCCGCTACTGAGCGACGGGGTCATCACGACCCGACGCAAGCGTCATCATCATATTAATTAATATTTACTGAGACACAGTGCAATTCCATTTATTGCAAAAGACATTCGCTACGGGAGTACATTTGCAGACAATAGCGTTCATTTGCGCACCTAGTCAAAACCTGATGGTCATACATCATTGGACCCCTTAGCCATAGAAAAACAAACTTCAGTCGACAAGTGCTTCTAAACTCGCCATATGACTATGGTGTCGATGTTACCATTTATCATACGAGATGTGACAACTGAATTTATTTATATAAAAAACAAACAATAGTCCGCGTTAGCTCTGCTAGTGCCCATTGACAACACCGAGTGTTGCGAGCTTTTTGGGTACAGAGTATTCATAAATAGAGACTGCAGAGTATAATTAAATATGGTTGCGTAGTTGGTTTGGGTCATTTATTTTCTTATGTTCCAATTTTTTATGTAACCGAGCTGGGAAAGAAGCCTGCAGTTCACATGGATGTTAAGTAATGACTCCAGCCTATAGACTTCTACACATAAACCAGAGGTCAAAATGCAGATGCGTTGCCCTCCTGAGACCTAAGTTGTTATGTCTCTGTGATAGTTATTACGGGACTTTTTGAAGACCAATGTTTGATTGATTTAATATTATTAACTAACTAAAAAGTATTATTGAGATAAATTTTCGAAATGTGTATTTCCATGCAAAATCTACATTAAAATCACAAAACAAGATTATTCATTCCTTTTTTTTATTCATATTGTATTTTTTTATTCATTTATATAACATGTACGAAACACATGCCTATTATTTCTCCAAAATATTTTTTTTTTCTAAAATCTGTGATTATTTTACGAAACTTTGTGAAACTTTTACCCTATTGAGGGTAGTTGTTACTTTAAATATTTAAGAAAAATACGTTTTTTTTAATCTTGTAATGCGTGTGTAAAATATTAAATATTTTCACACGCATACAACATAATAAGCTAAAATAGTTTCCATACACCTCTACAGAGTAAATTACTCTACATGATTTCGAAAACCCGAGGGTTGCCTATACTGTTTGGGGTGCGATACAATAGAAAGATAGCAATTTGATATTCAGGCCACATTTTTAATAAGCATTGCCGGTACCGGTGCCCTCTGTAATAGTTTGAGTGGCCCTCTTTAATAGCTTTTTGTTATGCCATTAAGTATGCACCGAACAGACATGGGTCAGTTTTGATCTGAAGCACTATAAACCAGTGGTTCGAACCCAAAAAACTTCTTGACATGGTTTCGGTAATTATAAATTGCTGAAACGATTTTATGAATAAATACGTCGAAATTTTTTGTCCCTTTTCAAATTTCAAAAGGTAATTTTATTAATTACATAAGAATAACTTAGTCTATTTTTATGTTTGAATTATATATTATTATAATAGCAGTGCAGGCGACTTCGCCCGCGTAAAATTTTACAAAATTATTGTTCAGTATCTACGCGGACTGTTACATGAGATGTCTGTCAAAATCAATCCTTCAATCCAATCCTTTCCCGAGATTAGTTGTTACAAACAGACAGACAGACAAAAATTGTAAAATATATTGTCTTGGTATATGTACCATGTATACCTACATCTATATGCATTTAGTAATGAGCTGTTATTTTTATATTAAAAACGGACACTCCAATTTTATTTATTTGTATGTATAGGTACTCCGTATAGGTAAATAGATTACGAATAACGTTTATTAAAGGCCTTACCCTGAAAAATATGCAACCCATGACATTCCAATTCTCCAAAATCTTAGCAGTCAATCGTGACATCAAAGATGGCTTTTATAGGTGTCGAAAATATATCGCACTTCGCCCGTATGCGGGATATTGCTAACATTAGTCGCATGTTTTTGTGAGTGGAGGCGCTTCTGGTGTCGTAACGAAGTATTGTGACCCATCTGTTCCCATTTTTTTATAAAACTGAGATGCTTTGTGTTTTGTGACATTGATGGTTGATGTTGTTTTACGAAGCACAATAACGGGTATGATATACTTGTTACACCCAATTATGTCTTGGGTAAATATACTGGCGTTGTTTTTTTTTAGGTAAAAAAAAAGGTGGCAAATAAGCATACAGCCCACATTAATATTAATTAATGTTAAGTGATAACTGCAGCGTAGACATTTACACCAAAACCAGAGGTCAAAATGCAGATGTGTTACCAGCCCTGGGATCTAAATGATTAAGTCTCTGTAATAGATAAGACGGCGCCTAACATTACGGTAATGTAAATCAAAACCGTCATAACCGTCAAAACCGTCATAACCTAATTTATCTGCCGCCGAAAGATAGTGTTTAGCGCTATCGTGTTCCGGTTAGATGGTAAGGAGTCATTACGGTGGTGCCTACCCCCTCGAGCTCCTGCACTGGAACGAAATCCGTTACTGGAGTTCCATCAGCAGTAAAACAGTTTTACTGGTGGTAGAACTCCAGTGACGGAGTTCGCGGGCATTGGCACCACCGCATTACCTAATATACTTGCCGCTAAATGGTAGTGTTCAGCACTATCGTGTTCCGGTCAGGTGGTAATGTACGGCCCTGTAATTTCCGGCACAGAGGCATAACACCTTTGACCTCAGAAAAGGTAACGCATCTGCATTTTGACCTCTGTTCTTTGTGTGGGTGTCTATAGGCTGCAGTCATCACTTAACATCAATGTGAAATGCATGCTTGTTTGCCATTTTCATAACATAAAAAAGTGAAATGTTTGTAAGAAAGGCTTTTTTTTACAAAAAAAAAAACACAATTCTAAAGTTTTGAATATTGTTCGATAAACTCTCTCTCTCTCGTCTCTTTGAGAGACGTTGAATGACTTAATATACTGAACTATAGCATCCAACAAGAAATATTTCTCAGGAAGTAGAGCGTATCTCTTTCGCACCTTACCTATTTGACGTTTGTCGACCATTTTGATCAAGTTTTGACTAATACTCTTAACAGACTAGGTATCAGTGATTACTCGTACGTAAGCAATATGCAGCAGTGATAACGCTCTAGAAACCGCTGAAGCAATTGCGATTGAATTTTACATTGAATTCGTTTGAATTCTAAGAAAGAGCATAGGATATTTTTTGTACTAAAGTCAATAGGTTAGGATCCTACTGTTCATTTCGTTCATCCAAATATGCTACAAACCTAATTTATTTTATTAACTATCAAAAAATGGGTGCAAGTATTATTTTTCCACTACTATTGCGCTGGAGGTCCTGGGTTCGATTCCCGGGTCGGGGACTATCAGAGATAACGGTTTAAAATCCTTTATCTCAGCTTCTAATGGGATTATTCCATTTTCTGGAAGTTTCCCAGTACCCCGGAGTTTGGTAATGTGCCCGGAGATGGCAACAGGTTCGCCACCTGTTACATGGGCCAAAACGTAACCGGCGAGTCGTGGGTGTTTGCATGTATGATTGAATGCATGCATTTACCTCTGCCTACCCCTTCGGGGATTACAGGCAGGAAGTTACGTATTATTTTTGGAAAAAAAAATATTTTAAATTATTTTTCAATAAAATATCGTCCACTTCACGGCAATATGTACAAAGACTGAAAAATCACTTCTGCCGTTGCGCACTTGGCCGTTTCTACATATTTTAGTTCCGCCCTGACCACTTTTTACGTCTATAACCATTGATATATTGTATATCAATGTCTATAACGTAATTACATGTATTATTAATATATCAAATTAAAGCTATTTTTTTCTCATTATTATAATATACGGGACCCAAATTAAATCGGTCGCAAATAAGAGTTGCTGGCTGATAAAGATAAAATAATTTAATTAAAAATACTTGCGGCCACTTTTTGTAAGGCAACCTAGTGGATATATATTATTCTCTAGATTATAAATACGTAACTTCACGCCTGTAATCCCCGAAGGGGTAGGCAGAGGTAAATGCATGCATGCATTCAATCATACATGCAAACACCCACGATTCGCCGGTTACGTTTTGGCCCATGTAACAGGTGGCGAGCTTGTTGACATCTCCGGGCACATTACCAAACTTCGAGGTACTGGGAAATTTCCAGAACATGGAAAAATCCCAATAGAACCAGATATAAAGGACTTTACACCATTATCTCTGATAACCCCCTACCCGGGAATCGAACCCAGGACCTCAGCGTAGTAGTAGTGGCCTGCTACCACTAGGCTACCGAAGCAGTTAGCAGTAGATTATAAATATGCGGAGAAATTAGTTTTGCAGCATATCTGGTTGAACGAAATGATTCTGCAGTGGGATCCAAACACCACACGGACACAGTCGCAACACCCAGTATAACAATTACAACTTTTATTCTTACAGTGCATATTTTGTAGTTACACCTAACAGTATATTTTCCAAGTTCTCCGCAATCGAATTAAGTTAAAACTTTGTAACAACTTAACAGTTAGTTCTGTTAAGAACTAGCAGAATCTCGCACCGCTTAATTAGTAATTCGGTACTAACTTGTTAACTTAGCAGACCTAATTAGAAGGTTGGTTGCAACATCACTGCACTTAGGCAAAGCTGATTATCTGTCTTGTCTTTGGTGAATACACAGCGGTCATCTGGGAATTTTTGAAGTAAGGATAATGTCAAATTGTGAATAGAAAAACAGGTTCATCTATATATAATATATATAAAAATCAATTGCTGTTCGTTAGTCTTGCTAAAACTCGAGAACGGCTGGACCGATCTGGCAAATTTTGGTTTTAAATGATTTTTGAAAGTCTAGGGAAGGTTTAAAAGGTAAGAAAATGTGAAGAAATTGAAAAGAAATAGTAAAAAGCACAATTTCATTTTCCCAAACAAATAGTCCGTATAAATCAAACATTTGACACATTATTTCAATACATTTTCAATATGAATATGATGAGGCAATACGAAGTTTGCCGGTCAGCAAGTAAATTATACATTTTATTACTACACGACCATAAGTATTTTATTTTTGCAATTATGCATCTACTTTCTTTTCTTTAAATTATTCGGACACATCTAAATAATGTTATTTTTTCTAGTAAAGATCATCGAGAGTTAGAACATATTTAAATTTTGAACAGATTTTTACAGATCCCTTCGAAATTCATTAAAAATATGTATAGTGAATAACTATTACATTAAATGAAAATATTAATAATAGATTGAATAATAATAAAAAAATACAGTAAAAATTACATAAAACCTTTCAATTCCTTTTTTTGCAAAACTACATAAACAAGAAGAAAATATTCATCAAAATCTGTTACTCGTTTCAGTATTTACATAGCCTTAGGAGTAAATAAGTTGTAGTTAGATGTTGATATGCTGCAGTACCTATTAAGGGCTTAGGGCGTTGTGGAGAGTTACCATAAGCAATGAACTACCCACGACACATCATAATGCTAAGGGGTTGGCAGCGCGTAATTTTTAAGAACCTTTGCCAATCTATATAGAATTAAACTAGGAATGTCTCAGAATGGTATCATCATTGTCTTGTGAAACCACGGAATAGGTGTGTGAAACAGACTTTAACGATGAGGCACACCCCATCGAACAAAACAAAAATTATCCAAATCGGTACAGGCGTTTTCGAATTATCGGTGAACATACATAAAAAAATGATCCGGACAGATTGAGAAACTCCTCCTTTTTTTTGAAGTCGGTTAAAAATGAAAATCTGTTGCTTCATACATTTAATTTTATCAATCAACAGGGCGAAATACCAATAAACGAAGTACCTACAATTCGTTACAAGACTGTTGTGATGGAGTGTGTTGTACTGATAGTTGGTAATTTCCGGGCAGCAGCCGGCAGTTGGCTGCCTTCGCATCAACTTGAGATCGCACTAATTAAATACAAATCTCAAGACAATAGCGCAGAGATTTCGGAGCAAGGTGCGACCACACAACGTGGTTTTGAGATATGAATACTAAAAACATCGAGTACTAAATGAACGTATTTATTTTAACACTAGGTTATCCTGAAAATTCCGTGACCGACCCGTGGTACAACTGCGATGTCCAACTGGTTGTACTACGGAGAAGTAAAGTTACCCATAGTTCAACTGGTTATTCTGTGGGGAAATATCTTTACCGATGGTTCAACTCGAGATTCTACGCTTTTCTTGAAAAACTTAGGTAAGAATTTTTTTCTTGATTTTTCGCAAAAATTTTGTGCGGTGGAAAAAAAGAAGTGCTAAGGCAAAATTACAAATACTGTTAAATGTTCGTTTTTGTGTTACAAATTTATTTCCATGATCAATTCTGCAACCAGTTTTCTAACTTTATCAAACCATATTATCATTGAACTTGTCTGTTATGTTATCGCATATTGAGTTTTTTTTGTTTAGTTTTGGTGTGTAAACTTATGTTGTTCATCTTATTCCGGTGAGTCAAAAATATTTTAACGTAGGAATATGTTTTTTAGGTTCTCAAGATAGGCATAGTCAGGAGCCATAAGTGCAGTAGGTATATTAGACAAAGATAAAAATATTATTGTATTTGTTTTTTACAGTGTTCGAAGCGATACAGCCTGCACTCACATTGATGTATAGTGATGACTGCACCAGAGGTCAAAATGCAGAAGCGTTTCCACCCCTGAGACCTAAGCTGTTATCTCTTTTATAGTTATTACTTGGCCATACAGCTAAAATTAATATAATCTCTCAACTCTCAACAGTCATCTTAAATACCTACCATCATAATAAAAATTTAGATGACCTAAAACCATCTAATGTGACTGCACTCCATCTATCCTTCTCTAAACTAGCGGAAGTTATAATTTATGAACCGAGTTCCGGCCTCCGACTTCACGACCTAGACGCGGGGGACTAAGCAGCGACGGTAACGGAGCATCTAATATATAATGCAAACTATAGTCTGAGATCGTCTTAAAACTAACCTTTTCCTATGAATAATAATAATTAAGTCGGATTTGAGATTTATGCATGTTACAATAGTGCGAGACAAGCATCCACCCCGGATTTACACTCCATCTAAGATTCTGAGGAACATTTTTTCTTTTTGTTCTTATCTAGGTCTGCAAGAAAGGAATTGAAAAATAAGTATTTTTTATTGTTATTGTATCGTATCTATTGTAAATATTTTATTTTTACTTTATATAATAGTTATACACTGCAACTTGTATTTCTAAGTATTCGAAACTGTCTGTGAAGATTTATTCGTAACAATAATACCTATTTTATTTTCTTTATTGCTTCATTATTAATGTTACTTACAAGGTTTACCTCGCGTATGGCATCCTTTGACTTCAGTTAATCGGTCAAATAGGTACCTATCAATAAACAGAACGAAGTGTCTACACAAAGTGAGATGAGAGAAGACAGGAGGAGGCAAGGCACTGTCCACACTATACACTATCGAGCACGGATCACATCCCTTTGCCTCCATTGGGTTTTTTGTATAACAATGTTTGCCTCCTAAAGAGGTGAACCCGAGTCTCATAACGGAGGCGACCTTCGAACAGAGAATATGTCATAATACTACGTTATATAAAGCAAAGAATACCTATGTAATAATGCTTTGAGTTCGATTGTTTGCGTAGGGAATTATATATTTTTATGAAATAAGTAGGTAGGTAGGTATTTCCGCAACTAAGATTTGATCCCACACTTTTCAGTATTCAGCGTGCAAGTTAACAAAATTTTCCATTAATAGAACAGTACCTGCCTAATAGATATTCCCAATTCTATTCGATCTAGCTAAATGTACCTACCTACCTATTTTTTTCCCCACGTAAATGCGTACGGGCTGCAGGCTGTACGTACGACAATTAATTCTTATCAAAAAGTAGCGAGAACAAAATATACCTATAGGTATTCAATTGCTTGTTTATTCAGGTATCCAGCATCTCGTCATTGATATACCTACTATGTAGCTTGACTATACTTTTATTTTTATCTATTCCGTGGTTGTACTTCGCAGAAAGCGCCATCTATTATAGTACACGAAAATGAGGCTAATATACCTATCTGGGAACTAAAGGAAAACCTCTTATTTCATCCGTCTTGATTATACCCATAAAATGAGTGTAAAAAAATGTTACTATATTAATCCCAAATTTCGAATACATTACAATTAATTTACTTTTTATCGATTTCATGATTTACCTACTAACCGATGTATAGCATCGAACTATTTTCGGCAATAGCGCCATCTATTTAGTTAAGCTAGCATTAAAATAGTCTCTTTGAAATTCATTTGCTTGTAGTTGCATAGAATAATCTGCAGATGGCGCAATAACTGATTTGATGGAGTCTTAACTAATAATTAATAATTGTAAGAGGAGTAATAGGTAGGTACTCAGTTGCGACAATATTAATATGGACTCAAATCACCAAAAGGGTGCTTACTTATAACTAACTCAGTATATTTCATTGTATATATTATATACCTAGGTAAGAGTTAAAGGATAATAGAATTTCACACACTTAACAAATTAGTTTATTTAAGTACCTGCTACCTAAGATTTTTTAGATAAGTATTTAACCTCTGCAGACAACATTTATCTGGGTACAGTCAGGAGCGGTGTTGCGCCCGTGTGCAATGAAACCCTGGCGCCCCCTAGGCCTCGCTTCTGTCATATCATTGTGGTCCAAGACGGTGCTCTTAGCTAGCTGTTTCAGGAAGCGCCCTGACACGTCGGCGCCCGTGTGCATTGCACACCCTGCACTATAGCAGAGAAGATGTAATAATACTAACTGTAGGTAGGTTAGGCCGCCCTTGTATACAGTTTGCATATTAATACCTACAAGGTTAAAATGATTCAAATTTTGATCTTTTGGATGACATAATTAGTTAATTACAGATTTAATAAATCAATAATGTATACATACTCGAACTTCTCGTAAACCATAGAGCAACACGGGCCACCGGCCGCCGCGGCGGACCGGAGGAGAGTAGCCATTTACCGATGCAAAACAGCCTGTCATTTTTTGCGGGGGCGAATGTGTGTGACACACACACACACAATAAAAAATCATCCATTAATACGAAACTCACACCTTGACATTAACAAAAAACAAAAACTATTTCACGCACACTTGTAAAGATGATAGTATGAGATTTGCGGATGAATTGTCACCTAAGTCAGAAAATCACGTCAGGTAGCGTTCACGTTCAAGTATTACCTAACGTTATTTTTGAAGGTTTTTGACCCCTCTTCACCCTTACGTATCGTGCCGTGACGTTGTTGTTTTTTTTATATAAGGGAGGTGGCAAACAAGCATGCAGTTCACATTGGTGTTAAGCGATGACTGCAGGCTATAGACGTCTACACAAAAACCAGAGGTCAAAATGCAGATGCGTTGTCACCCCTGAGACCTAACTTATTACTCTGTGTTATAGTTATATGTGTATTAATTATGACGGGGTCATAAATTACCATCTAACCGGAACACGGTAGTGCTGAACACTACCATTTGGCGGCAATTTGCCGTTGTACGTATAATGGGAGTTGTATTAAGGGTAACGAATTCCATCGAATCACATTTTTTTTAATGTAATGGAAGTGGTAGTGCTGAACACTACTACCATTTAGCGGCAAGTATATTATGTAATACGGTGGTGCCTACGCCCGTAGGCTTCGTAATGCGATGGTGTCTACGCCCACGAACTCCGTCACTGGAGCTCTACCACCAATAAACCCCTGATCACCTGAACTTGGTAATGAGCCCGTAGATGTCAGTCAGTGGGCATAATTTATGGGACAAAACGTGAATATGAAATCGTTTACATTCCTCCTCTTACATACATCCTTCCTCCAAAGCCTCTGTCTACACCTTCGATAATTACGGCCGTGAAATTACATCAATATCCTCAATGCTCAGTTAGAACTGTGACAATAAAATAAACTATTCACATTATTTTTATTCATTAGGTACACTTACAAACTATTTACCATCTCGTTATTATGCTCAAATTCTAATTAAATATTTATAAAGTACGTATTGTGTTTACCATAAATTATAATAATAGACACAACAAATATTATTTGTTCTACCATTTGAAATCGGTATTGTGACTAGAAGTATTAAATAAAAACACAAAATATAATTTTTGTATTTTTCTTAGCAGATTGTACTACCAGAATTTGCCGTTGTATAATGGGAGTTGTATTAAGGGTAACGAATTCCATTGAATCACATTTTTTTTTTATGTAATGGAAGTGGTAGTGCTGAACACTACTACCATTTAGCGGCAAGTATATTATGTAATACGGTGGTGCCTACGCCCGTAGGCTTCGTCACTAATACAAAACAATATAAATAAAACAGGAATAACACATGATTGAACAAACCCCGTTTATGTGATTCCAGTTTAAAGCTCGCATGTGTAACATATAATAATGGCCATTATACGTCCCACTGCTGTGCACGAGTCTCCTTTTTTGGGGGGAGGCCTGAAGCTTACTCCATCACGCTGCTCCAATACGGATTGGTGGAGGGTGGTGGGTTAGTGGCCAACCCGCTGTCGGATATTTTCAAACCGCCCATAAAGCCTCCGACAAGGTTTAATGACTGCATGCCTTGACTGACTTTGACGACTGCAGCCTATAGACACTTACACAAAGACCAGAGGCCAAAATGCAGGTCCACCCAGTGACAACAGCAAAGGTCTCACCTTTGCTGTTGTCACTGTGATAGTTATTACGGGGCCATACATTACCATCTAACTGGAACAGGATAGTGTTGAACACTACCAATTGGCGGCAGATATATTAGCTAATGCTGTGGTGCCTACGCCCTCGAGCTCTTACACTAGAACTCTACCATCAGTAAAAATAGTTTAAGGTTAATTTGTTATTCTAATCCCCTTTGGTCGGTAAAAATTATGCATACTTGACCAATATTTTTGTCACTATATTGTACAAATGAGCATTTTGTAAGTACATACCTACTATGTGCAACAATAAATAGTGAAAAACTTAATAGGTACAGACATTGTGTTTCGGAAATCAGAACATTTCAATTTGCTTGTAATTTACTTATATAAGTACATATAAAATTGGAATTCAGAAATAAAGTCTGCATTTTAAATGCGTAATTCATGAAAATGTATTATTATTGGCAACTAATAGACGTATTTTGCGTAAAGTTGCATACAATTATAATTTTATTAGGGTTATGTACCAGCTGTGCCTTGTTGCTTTTAATATAATGTTACTTAGTATTGTAAAGGTACTACATCTATGGGGTCAATGTTTAAATTTATCTGAAATATTATTATGCGTTAACTTGCAGAATAAAGGATATTGACAGCAGCTAAAATCTTATCAAGATGGGTTAAAATAAGGTACAAGACTAATTAATCTAACACTAAGATTTGCTCTTGCTCGATCTATCTTCTCCCGATTTTAGACTATGCCATTTTGATGATATGTTATCTGGATTTGACACAGGAGCACTTAAACGGTCGGTCCATATTTGGCCTTCGCAAGTATGGCCATATTTCTGAATATCGCTCTCAGCCCAAGTGGCTTCTAATAAGCCTACGCAGGAATATGCATATTCTTTCTCTTCTTTACTGCTTACTACTATTTATTCCTCACAATTCTACCTATCTTAAGGATCGTTTCCAGTACCGTCATTTCTCCAACTGTCTCATCCTAAGATCTTCCGAAAATTTCCTTCTACATACCCCTTCCCATTCTTCCTCTTTTGTCGATAATTCTTTCACTGTAGTTGCCGTTCGGCTTTGGAATTCTTTGCCTATTGATATTTGTAGAGCTCAAACGCTGGAGTCGTTCAAAAAGCGGTTCTACGCGCACTATTTATCTTCCCTATCTCCTTCCTCATTTCAAACCTTGTCATTTTTTCATTTAGTTATCTATACTGCTGTATTATTTTACCTCGAGGACTGTTTTCATACTATGTGTTATCGAATGTATTCTATGTTTCTTTCAAAGTACCATTATACTCTTCTTTTTTTAAAATATGTGTATACTATTTTCTTATAACTATTTCTCTCAAGACTTGAGAACAAGGTAATTGTACTGTGTTCTTGTTATGTGTCCAGTAATTCCTGTTATTTGTGTTTTGGTACCTATACGTAATACCATCGACGACACAACGCAGCTTCTCTTCCCGTCGATGTCGTAATACACAAAAGAGTTACTTATTTACTAACTTATCTAGATACTTTTTTTAAGATAATATATTTAAAAAAAAAACGTAACTTCACGCCTGTAATCCCCGAAGGGGTAGGCAGAGTTAAATGCATGCATTCAAGCATACATGCAAACACGATTCGCCGGTTACGTTTTTGGCCCATGTGGCGAGCCTGTTGACATCTCAGGGCACATTACCAAACGTCGAGGTACTGCGAAATTTCCAGAATAATGGAAATATCCCAATATATTGTATGTATCTTCACGCCAGGTCCCTAACGGGGTAGGCAGAGAGTGTAGAGCGCCAGATATCCCGGTTCTGACAAACCTCTCGTGCCTCGTCTACTTTCATCATTCTCTTCATACATGCACGCCGATTCCTAAGACTTTTGATCCCACCATCAGACAGAACTCGACCTATTTGGTCATGGTAAGTCAGTCTTGGTCTTCCTGGGCCTCTGCAACCATCCACATTCGCATTGTATATCTGTTTAGTCATTCACTCATTCGACATTCTTTCTATATGCCCGAACCATCGAAGCATGCCTTTTTTCATTTTGACACCGATACTATCATTCACACAAAGCCTCTTTCTTACATCTTCATTACGAACGCGATCGGTGAGTGATACACCGCAGATCTAGCGCAATGATCTCATCTCGACCGCGTTCAACTTACTTTCATGCTCTTTCCTGTATTCCCAACTCTCGCTTCCATATAAAAGCGTTGGAGTAAGTACAGCATTATGTACGGCTAGTCGCGCCCGCTGGCTGAGATGTTTAGATTCTAGCAGCTTACCCAACGCTCCATTCACGCAATTCCCAGCAAGCACTCTTCTTTCTATGTCAGTGGTGTACCCAAGTACCTACCATCCTTGCTAAAAGCACATCCAAGATATACAATTTCATCCACCTGTTCTAACACTGCATCATCTACTACTACCCTTGCATTTGTTCTCTGCTCATCTCTTTCAAATACTAATTTTATTTTATTTATTTATCCATTTATTTCAGGCAACAAAATTGATTATAATTAAACAACAGGCCCATCTAAATATATACCTTATAAACTCACATACATATTAGTATATATTATATTGTGTTAGTACATATAACTTATAGCTATATTAGTACACTTCACTTGCACTGTGTCATTGTGCGTTCGAGTGGCACTTGTCCCCGGAAGCGACGGAACACCACATCTTGCGGCCAAAAGCTTTCCTCTATGACGAGGTGCAGCAGGAATGTTGGCACACGCACCACGTACGACTTGAAGTTGACGTTGCGGCGCGACTCCAACAGCTGCACTCTCAGCGTGTATTTCAGCTTTCGACGTAAGAAATCCACGACGTCTTCCGCCTCGGTCGTGTAGTGGAGGCGAGAGATGTACACCGGCGTGTTCGGTTTCGCTGCGTGCAGACCTATATTGGGGTCTACCGGAGCCTTACCGCAGCTGTTCTTGTTGGTTCGCTGACGGCGCTTCCTCCCTTGTACCGTCACGAAACCATCGTTATCATCAGCCCGGTTCGTGGCCTTTTCAGGCCTGGGCTTCGCAGGGATCGTCGCAGAAACGTTGTCAGTGAACACTCGGACCGGTCGTGTTGGAGGTCGTGCAGCGCGGGGAGGGGCTGCGGGGACGGAGGTTGGGGTGCGGGGCGCGCGGGCAGCGCATACCGCAGGCACAGCACTCGGCGCCGGTGACAATCCGCTGACGCGAAAATTGCAGGCGATGCATCGAGGGGGCAAGCACCTCGCACGGTGTTGATGTTATTAGACACCGTCGGTGACCTCTTTACCGTCACAGTATTACGCAACTCATTTATTTGATTGCGCAAATTAGCGACGGTAACTTGGGAGGCGTCTAATTTATTTTGCACCTCTGCTAAGCTCGCCTTCAGAGAAACTATGTCTCTCAAGAGGCAAGTCACATCTACTTGGTCGAAAGTTACCGGAGGCAATTTATTCAGGTCCTTCGCCACAAATGTCGGAACTTCATCAGGATCCACCTCCTTCAGCAGGGTTATTATGTCCTGCAGACTCTTCTTTGTACCGTCACGTCTACGGGACACCATCTGGTCGCTTCTGTTAAGCGACGTATACAGCAACACCTTGGCAGTTGCGATTTCTTGTTCGCTGAAATTTGATGAACAGATTTGGATGGCAGATATCTCGTCCATCACATCCAGCTTCTGCTGCAGGAACGCCAGCAGCTCGTTTGCCACCAGTGTGTCACTCATGGCAATGTTTCGAGCGACGGCTAATACCGCGCTAAACTGTAATAATTGAGTAGGTATAACACGTCCGATCCGGAACGCGGCACACGCACGATGTGATACGATGTGTCTAATACTTTAGTTTTATGCACATTCAATTGTAAACCTTTCTCCATACAATCCATTTCATGACTGTGACTAGTGCTTGTAGTGTTGCTTGTATATCCCAATATAACCAGAGATAAAGGACTTTACACCATTATCTCTGATAACCCCCTACCCGGGAATCGAACCCAGGACCTCAGCGTAGTAGTAGTGGCCTGCTACCACTAGGCTACCGAGGCAGTTTATATTTTTTACTTTCATAGTTTTATGATAACACAAGTAACGCGAATTGTTTTCAAGATCTTTACGAATGTACATATTTGTTACTAGCTGTGCCCGCAACTTTGTTTGCGTGGAATAGTGGCTATGGGAGTTTGGGCAGCGCTTTTGGATATAATTTAACATTTTGGTTAATTTTGGATGATAAACACTTTTAAGTAGCTAAAAAAATCTACTTAGCAGTAATGCTTCTCTGTACACGATATTAGACGTATGGCCACCGGGGATTAAAGCACACAGGCTGCTATGATTGCGAAAAATTGCCAATTATGTGTTTAAACCCGCATCCATCCTATGCTGAACCGTACTTTCAAAAAGGCTGTTTTAAACTTCTATGCATATTTGTTTTTATATTATTTCGCATTAACACATGCTTGTGAAATATATTTTATTTTTAAAGAAAAAAAAAATGGGAAGGTAAATTTGACTTCAGGCGAGGCTCGAACTTGCGACCTACTGGGAATCTAGTCCAGCCGCTCTTCCAATTGAGCTACTGAAGCCCTGCCCGATTTGTCAAATCTTTCCTTCACATCTATTGCATTGCTTTATGGTAGCAGTAGCGCCATCTATTACCAACTATGCTAGTTAGGCAACCGATATAATAGACTTTTCAGTTTATTGAATATCGTAAAGAAGTCGCTTTTACCCTTAATAATTGTTTTTATATTATTTCGCATTAACACATGCTTGTGAAATATATTTTATTTTTAAAGAAAAATGGGAAGAAAAATTTGACTTCAGACGAGGCTCGAACTCGCGACCTACTGGGAATCTAGTCCAGCCGCTCTTCCAATTGAGCTATCTAATCTCCGCTGGACAAAGCCTTTCCCGAAGATGCTCCTAAAAGTGTTGTGCGTCATAAGGAAAGAATATGCCATAATTGCCACGCTTGGCATGCTGAATGGTGATCATAGCGGCGATTGCCTTATGCCGGGATGCTGCTATGCGGTATGCTTAATGTAACAGAGAAAAAACCGGCCAAGTGCGAATCGAACTCGTGTACGAAGGGTTCTGTACAAAAAATAACATAAAAATTACGTTTGTTAGAAGGTAACATACAACTTAAGACCTCAAATTCTATGAAAATTTTAAGCCTCTATTTGCTACCGTTATTAAGCCGAGTAAAAATTTTACGAAAAAAAAACACGTTTATTGTATTTAATTTTGTCGTTATAGCGGTAACAGAAATATATAATTTGTGAAAATTTTAGTTTTCTAGCCATCACTGTTTATGAGATACAGCTTGGTGACAGACGGATGGACGGACAGACCGGCAGACAGAGGAGGATTAGGAATAGTGTCCATTTTTACCTTTTAGATACGGAACCCTGAAAAAGATAGAATAGTTTAAAAATATTCGATATGATTATTTAAACCGTCGTAACTTTTTTATTTCTGAACCGATTGACATGAAACAAACACTAAATGTTAAGTAAAACTTACCACAATATATTAGTGAAAACCAGAAATCGGTTAAGCCATTTCTGAAATTAGCGTGCACAAACACACAGACAAACAGACATTTTTCCGGGATAAAAAGTACCCAGTGTTGTGCGCCAAAGGTTAAAGTATAATCATACCTAGTTTCATCGTAATCGGACCGGTAGATTTTGTGTGAACAAACAGACAGACAGACAGACAGACAAAAATTTTTCTAATAACATATTTGTGTTCGGTATCGATCTAGTAACGTCCCCTGGTATTTATTTTTTTAATATTTTCAATGTACAGAATTTACACTTCTACAGATTTATTATAAGTATAGATATAGATATAGATGACATTACTAATGTAAGATTCATTAGATATAAGCACAGTATAAGTACATACAGTAGTTTATCGCCTTTGAAGTTTTGCGATATGCTACCTTCACCCATCAAAACGCAAATTCATTAAGGTTGTCACGTTTTTTATTTTTATTTACGTTGTTTGTAACGCGTCAGTTTACTTTGAACATATACAAAAATCCTAAAAACATCACGCCAGTAATCCCCGAAGGGGTAGGCAGAGCTAAATGCATATATGCAAACATCCTCGACTCGCCGCTCACGTTTTGGCCCATGTAACAGGCGGCAAGCCTGTTGACATCTCCGAGCACATTGCCAAACTTCGAGGTACTGGGAAGCCTCCAGAAAATGGAAAAATCTATCAAACTATAGGTAAATATCTCAACCTATCAACAGATTTCCCTGAAATCTGTCAGTCTGCCACCAATTTACCAGTCAATCTACCAGTATTCCAGTTGGACGGTCTATCAGTACGCCTGAATTCTAAATATTATAATTTACTGCTCCTAATATTCATCCATACGTTTTTAACTCCATCCATATAATCCAAATATCAAATACATACAAAGAAACAAAAAAAAAAAAGTTTTTCTTTTAAGATTTTTATCGTTTTAAGTGAAATAAGTATATACATTGTATAAAGTGTAAACTATAACAAATATTATTAATAAATGAAAATTGCAATAAATATTAACAGTAAAATTGACACTAAATTTTTCAATATCTTCTTTCCAAGAACTCAGTAAAAGAAATTTTAAATCTTTCACCCCTTATCGCTGAGTACCAAGTAGTTGACAGTTTTTGTATGGGCTACTTGGTACCGCCCCCTCCCTCCCGCGCGTCGCACATCCCGCACGATTGCTCTGACATTACACTTTCGTTGGATGACTGTGCGATCTATGTATTAAGTATGTATAACCAAAATATTAAAATTATTTGACACTCGCAGCTTCCATCAAATTTAAATGATAGAGTAGTATTTGTATACTCTTTGTGATAGAGATTGTATGGAGAGGCTTAATCATGTAAAAATGTTGATGCCTGAAAAAAAGTTAACACAGACATACAAAAAGATAAATTTTAATTCTACACAGTATAAATTAAAAATGATTTTGCAATCTCAAAGCATATAAATATGAATGAACTTCACAAATTTGATAGCAAGCTACGGTACATACGTCTGCTGCAGTGTTATACCATCGGATATAAATTTTATTACAACTAGGTACGCCAAAAATTGTATCTCAGAAATTCTACTGACACACCAAATTATATTTCATCGTAAGTTACTTATTATATTACATAAAACATTTTAAAGTGAAGAAGTTTTTAAGCTGCGTCTTGCACTCTTTGTGATGGGATAAGAAAATTTTAACTCGCGTCAGGCCACGTGAGTCTGATTAAAAATGCGTAAGACGGACACGTGACCAGAATTAAATCTGCCACTTTTTGGGTACCGAATGACAGGTGCCATGGTGGTGATGGTGGTGGTGGTGGTGTTGGTGGTGTTGGTGGTGTTAGTGTCATTGATGGCATTGGTGGCGTTGGCAGCTTTGATGGTGTTGGTGGCGTTGGTGGTGTTGGTGGCATTGATGGTGTTAATGGCGTTGGTAGCGTTGGTAGCATTGGTGGATTGGTAGCGTTAGTAGCTTTGGTGGCGTTGGTGGTGGTGGTGGTGGTGGAGGTGATAGTGCAACAAAACAAAAATACACCACATTAATATTCAAGTTTTCACTTTTGCCGGTACTCCCTTAGTGCAACCCGTTGTTTTATACATTTAAGACAAACCATATCAAAATTATACATTTAAGTAACTTTAAAGAGTGAAACAAAATAATTAATCCAAATATGTGTTTATTTAAATTGAAATAAAATATGTGCATTACACTTTGGACTAGGGCTGAAATAAATATGTAAGGCTAGTAAACAATAGATTGGTTAAGGTGTAAACGTACATTATTTTAATGAGAAAGACACACGTGTGTCACAACGGAATTGTATTCGATGTCAGGGTATCATATGAATATACGTATATGGTATGAAGCTCGCGAAAACCTACGAAAACGTTAGGGTATCATAATAAAATTAATGTCTCATTTTACTGAAATAAGATAATAGTAGGCTAGTTATACTATTTAAGCTTCTGTATATTCTGCCGCAGTTTGTATGTTTGTTGTTTGGGCCAGCTTGTGCGGGGGGCTAGCAGTAGAACTGACACTCGAAAAGAGTAGAGTTTATCGGAAATTAAAATTTTCAGCTTTATAAAAATGGCCAGTGATGATACATTGGATAAGTTAAACAGTTACAAAACGAATACAATGAACATGAAAACAAATGAAAATCAATCAAATATGACGCGAAAATCAACAAAAAAATACATATTTATGAGAGTTTTTCTATTTGCTTACTTTCACATAACAGCGATCTACGGTTTGTATCTATGTTCTCAAACGGTGAAATGGAAAACATTAATATTCTGTAAGTATGCCTTCAAAATAAAATTGTATTTTGTTCTTTACTAGCTGTGCAAGCGACTTTGTTCGCGTAGAATACCCGGACGAAGTCGTGGGCGCAGCTAGTATATTATAATTCATAGATAAAGGTAGCCTAAGTTAATTCTTATTACATAAGCTGGCAGATGCCAGTGAAAGTCCCGTCAAAATCTGTACAGCCGTTCCAGAGACTAGCCGGAATAAACAGACAGACAAACAGATATGAAATATTAAAAAAAAAATTGGTATACATTTATATATTTTTTGTATATATGTACCGTGTATACGTACTTACATATTATTATGCATTTAGTAAAAAGCGGTTATTTTTATAATACAAACAGATACTCCACTTTTATTTATGTATTTGTATGTATGTACGTATGTATAGAGTATAGATATATAGATAAACTTACTCAATCACCGCCTTACCACAAAGTTCATATCATTTTTATTTTTCAGTGTATTTTGTGGCCATGGGAGCAAACATAGGTGTAACTGCTGGTGCTCATCGACTTTGGTCTCATAGGACATATAAAGCTAAATGGCCTCTTGAAATTCTATTATTGTTTCTATATTCACTAGCCTTTCAAAATTCAGTTATCAACTGGGTGAAAGATCATAGACTTCATCACAAACATAGCGATACTGAGGCCGATCCGCATAATGCAAGAAGAGGATTCTATTTTTCTCATATTGGCTGGTTGCTCATGTATAAAAATGATGATGTTAAAAAATACGGCAAGCTTATAGATTCGTCTGATGTTTACAATAATCGATTACTCAAATTTCATGATAAGTAAGTTTTCTTATATTTTATAACGTCGGTACCTATTTCATATTATCGCTATTGTACTTTATAATATTTTTTTTCAATATCTAATATGTATACGTAATTCTCGAGAGTATTTGTAACCAAAAGATCGGCTTGATACATTTTCATGATTTGTTTTAACCTTTTGATTTTAACTATCGACAGCTACTTCGCCGATTGGCATGTGAAGTAGACTAGTGTCGTCTCCAGATGAGACAGGACGTAAAAATATATATATACAGGACCTACATAAAAATATTAATTTAAAAATACAGCGAAAATATCAAAATTTTCAGTTCTATCCTTCTATTATTTGTCTGTTTAGTGAATAACTTTGAGTTATTCACTAAACAGAGTTCCAAGTGCAGTCACTTCTGAGTAGAACTCTGAAAAGAAAGAAACCAAAGTCGTTGGATATTGGGTAAATGGATTGGATATAATTATTGTATTGGATACAGGATAATGATGCAAAGTCTATATTATGAAATGCGGTGGTGCCTACGCCCGCGAGCTCCGTCACTGGAGCTCTACTACCAGTAAAAAAGTATTATAAGTATTATTAGTTATATTAGTAGCGAGCTTCGGGTGTAACGGTTCAAGGACAAACTCAATATGGGTTTTGTGGTATCCATATACTTTTATTCATATGTTCTCAAGTAATTTTTTTTAATAAATAAATAATGTACTTATTGCATCTCATACGATTACAGGTACTCATCACAAATCAACGGAATGATATGCTTCGTATTCCCCGTTCTAGTCCCCATTTATTATTGGGGTGAAACACTTCACAACGCATGGAATATCAACATATTGAGATTCATCCTCAACCTTCACACTGCACTTTTAATCAACAGCCTCGGCCACCGATGGGGCTATAGACCATACGACAAAAATATTTTTGCCTCACAACACATATCATTGACTATTATTACCCTTGGTGAAGGATATCACAATTACCATCACGTTTTTCCTTGGGATTATCGCACAGCAGAACTCGGAAATAACTGGTTTAATTTAACTACAAGGCTGATTGACTTTTTTGCTTGGATTGGCTGGGCTTATGATAGAAAATCAGCGCCGGAAGAAATGATAAAAGCCAGAGCAAAGAGAACTGGAGACGGGACGAATCTGTGGGGATGGGATGATAAAGATAATAAGCTGAGGAACAGGAATACTGTATTTCCAGATAATCCTTATAAAAGTTAGAAATATATAGGTAATTAATTCATGATGAGAAAGATATTACCTATATGTGACTATTTTGTGGAGGGTAAATTTCAATTGTAAAGCGTACACTTCACAAAAGCTCTATTTAATTAGAAATATTTTTTTGTGTAATTAAATTGAATAAATAATTTGAAATATGAATCTCCTTCACGCATAAACTGCTGAACCGATTTTCATGAAATTTGGCACACTAATAGAGGGTAACTTGGGTTAACATAGGGTAACGAGAAAATGTTTCTGTGGGATTCCATGGGATGATTTGATGAGTTTCCACAGGTTACGCGAAAAGCGACCTACACACGGGCGGAGCCGCGGGCAACAGCTAGTTATACTCGTACATATATCATACATTATTATAATAATATAATTGTGCATACAGAGTTGTTTAAGAACATATTGATAGAAGAATGTTATAATGTTTAAATACATATAACACTGTTGTTCGAAGCGTTGTTGCCTATATGTTTATATTGATCTTTATTATTCTAGATAATTTTGAATGTCTCTTATTTTTCCTAATTTAATTTTTTCTCACTTTCACTACTCAAACTCAGCATTTTCAATTTGAACTTTGGAAACATACCTATACAGCTAATTAGTAAAGCCAATCAAAGTTTTACGACTTGGAAATATACTGGCATATCCCAGAAGTTGAGCAAAGAGTATTTATGTAAAATGAATAAAATAAACATTACCCGCTGACTGAAACCAAACTGAAACTAGAATTGCCACAGATCTCTGAGTGTACGAGTGTACAATTCCAGTACTAGGCCTGAGGCATACTGAAGTATTGTACATGTTGTAAAAATCAAGGCTGAAGAAGTAGGTGTATCCTCTCGCAATATTTTGACATTTTCTTAAATATATGTCGCCGATGGAAAACAATACTCAAAACACATAATTTTACTATTCTTCCATTTATTATAATAAAAAAGAACAAAAAGTGCATTTATACAAAGGACATTCTATAATTTTAACATTATATTTATTTTATGCTGTACATAGTGTAATCATAAATGGAAACTTTTCAGAAGTAAGTATACGCAATTATTTTAAAATCATAGTCATGAAGAGCATTTTAGTAGGTATATCCATATGAATATTTCGGACTGCTATTTATTTAAATCTACGGCCCTGTAATTTCTGGAACAGAGGCACATCAACTCAGACCTCAGGAGTGGTAACGCTCTTCATTAAAATCTCTAGTTTTTATGAACACATTTTTTAGGCAACAATATTCACTTACTATCAATGTGATCTTTATGCTTGTTTACCTATTATATATTATTTATCTTATGATATAAAAAAAAGAAATATTTGCTACCACATATAGTAGAAGTGAAAATTCCGCCGTTGCCACCTCTCACGGGTATTTCGTGTATCCCCTCCACGCAGCCGTATCGCATTTTCTTGGCAGAAAAAAACGTAATATCCTCCCGTCTATATAGAAGTTTTACTTCATAAAAACATGATAGCCTGCCAAGAATTTCTCTTCCGAATTTATCGTGCGCATTACTCTGACGCATTCTGGTACTTGGACATTGCCTAGGTCCATTATCATTGCCCATTTACTCTATCATATCATATTTTAAACAGTATAAAGATACGATGCCGGACTTTTTCGAACTTCAGTAGAAAATAGAGAAATATGGTGCTGCGGCAGCACTGCTGCGTGCAGTGGAGTTCGTAATCGTACCTACCTTTAACCTCTTCTTTTCCCGGAATCGATAGAACTAATGCTGACGGTATGTGCATCTAGCCAAGAGGAACAACTGACCCGACTAGACTAAAACTTCTGTATTATCTACTACTAACATGTTTGAAGTTTACTTGTTGGTCCCAATATTACAGGCAAAGACATACTCGGCCATATTTGGCCAAGGATGGACATACTGTTTATAATTAGCTAGGTGTTCATTATTATTTTGTTTATATTTTAGAAATCTTTGAGAATAAAAGTCAGTAATATTGAAGGTGAAGCAAAACTGGGCCAATTAAAGCACCACGTAAGTAACTTGCGGCCAAATTTTGATAGGCAACTTGGTGGATATGCATTCTCTAGATTATAAATATGCTTAAAATTAGGTTTGCAGCATATCTGGATGAACGAAATAATTCTGCAGTGGGATCCTAACCTACAAAGCCCACATTACTGAAAAAAAAACCGGACAAGTGCGAGTTCGACTTGCGTGGTGAGGGTTCCGAAATTTAAAAAATATTTTCGAAAATATTACAGATTTAAAATGCAGGGACATAGCGGTTACGGTGGTACCGGCTGGGGTTATATTATTAAGAATTTTCGATTTAATTTGAATACTCAAACTTCTTATAGGTTTTTCAGTAATCTATTGGCAAAGAACTATTTTCCACATTTTTTTCAAAATTTTAAGTTCAGTAGTTTCGGAGATAGGGTGGGGGGAATGGTCAATTTTCGTCGTTTTTCTTAAATAACTTCAAATTTGTTTATGCAAAAATTATAAAAACTATATATCTGAGATGCTGACAACAACCTCTTTCATTTTATATGTCACACGACACAAAAGTGGCCTGTGGTCTGATTTACCCCACAAAAGGTACGGCACCCTAAAAATCTACCAAAACAAAACTCAGTAGGGTCTAGATGTGTAATGACAGACAGACAGACAGACAGACGGACATGGCGAAACTATAAGAGTTCCTTGTTTACTACGGAACCCTAAAAAAAGATAATAATATAGTGAATTCTGCTACTGGAGCAAGACACTCAGTGGTAATTACTTTAGCTTGTGATGTGTTATGCACAAATAAGATTTGCACGTGGCATTTCAATAGCAGATTTTAGAAAAAATACTTGTATATTCACTAGAGTTCCAGTGTCGGAGCTCCACATATAAGCCAACAACGTGAACCACAATCACACCACCAGAACTGCATGCTTTTTGCCACCATCTTAACATAAAGTTTAATTTGACAGGTATTCATATTTCGAGTTTTTGACAAATGGCGTCGTCTTTATCGAGCATTCTGTGCTGGGAGCATCATCACAGAAGAAAGAGTTTTAACCTCAGCACATTGCTTCCTCACAAATAGAAAACGGTTAGCAAGTATAAATATTGGCCCTCAATAATATAACGGCTCGAGTCACAGTATTTGTAAAGTAATAGAAATACTTAAAGAAAAACGTAACTTCACGCCTGTAATCCCCGAAGGGGTAGGCAGAGGTAAATGCATGCATTCAAGCATGCAAACATCCACGATTCGCCGGTTACGTTTTTGGCCCATGTAATAGACGGCGAGCCTGTTGCCATCTCCGGGCATATTACCAAACTCCGAGGTAGTAGGAAACTTCCAGAAAATGAAAAAGTCCCAATAGAACCAAGGATAAAGGATTTTAAACGTTATCTCTGATAGCCCACGACCCGAATCGGACCCAGGACCTCCAGGAGCTTAGTAGTGACCTGCTACCACTAGGCTACTGAGGCAGTTTACAGTTATATAACATTTAAACATTTATTCAATATTATTAGGATAAAACGTAACTTGAATGACGTAAGAGTGGTAGCCGGGATCTTGCGGACACTGGCGCGGGAGCCAAGCGTCGATGAAGTACAGCAGTGGCGACGCATATACCACCTGTACTCTCAAAAGTATTATAGGTTTCCGGCATACGATCTGGCGATACTGGTAAGTGCTCCCAAACGTAAGTTATATTTAGACTATTAGTTATACTGCTGTCCAATCGAGTTGGAATCGCCAAGTCCAACTCGGTTGGGCAGGGTTTGGAAAGCTACGACACGTCTTTCCGTCCAAATTACCGCAGTGTCGTAGACGTAGATCCTTGACAAGTATATGTTGCCAGTTATAAGTTGCCAGTTTTTACTGGTGGTAGAGCTCCAGTGAAGGAGCTCGCAGGCGAAGGTACCACCGCATTACCTAATATACTTGCCGCTATATGGTAGTGTTCAGCACTATCGTGTTCCGGTCAGGTGGTAATGTACGGCCTTGTAATTTCCGGCACAGAGGCATAACACCTTAGGCCTCAGGAGTGGCAACGCATCTTCATTTTGACCTTGGTCTTTGTGTGGGTGTCTCTAGGCTGCAGTCATCACTTAACATCAATGTGAACTGCATGCTTGTTTGCCACTTTCATTACATAAAAAAAAAAAATGCGATACTGAACTGAAACGTAGTCGCTCACTATGGACCTCATAAAAAGGCACAAGTGCCCGCACAGAGTAATGGAGACCTCGGCAATTCCCCGCGGGATCGAATCAGAAATGAAGATATTCCATGAGAACTAAAGTATACGACGAAACGAAACTCAGTGGACGGTGGCTGGGCTTCTCGAGTAGTGACCGTATACCGGAAGAAAAAACGTAGAAAGGTCCCGCACAAGGTGGAGCGATGACTTGGTGAACGTCGCGGTGAATCGCTGGTCCGTTGTTTCGCTGTCCGCCCGACCGTTCGTTGTGGCAATCTTTGGAGAGGTTTGTGTCCAGCAGTTGGAATTTCTCGGCTGAAATGATAATGATGCTGATGAATACTTAAAGAAGTCATTGTAATCCGATTAATATAAAGCCAACCCTCAAGCTGTGACAATAAATCAGCTGAAATTTTGTATGGAACAACTGGTTTTGATTTTGCGGTTGAGTTATTTTATTTCTTAGTATCTGTAACTAAGTGTTGTATAAATTATAAAAAAAGCAACAGTGTTTTGTGGTAAAGCTATCAGATAGTTTGTCTTTTTGCTGGCGCCATTGCCATTGTTTTAGACACGTTTTAGATTTCATATAAACATCTGAGAAGATTAAATTTTGGTATCCAACATTTATCGCCTTTTTGTGTTTACAGCAAATAAACTTGCCTTGGATATTCAATCAATTTGTCAACAGAATACCTTACGCCACAAAGAATGATGACTTTGATGGAATGTGCATTGGAACGTCAGTTCAAGCCACAAAAGTAATTACTTTTAATAAGATCATAAGTTTTGGAAGAAATAGATATTAAAAAACATATTGTTAATGTCTGTCTGTATTAAACATTTCATCCATTACATTTTTAGAGTTGGTCAACCAGCAAGTATCTCTTTACTCAAAATATGCGTTTAATCAAACAACGGAGATGCGAGCAAAAATTGCTAAGAAATTGTATGTACTACTACTGCACTGCGTACGAGTCTAGAAAATCTAGTGATTATAGAGTAAGCCCTTTATATCTTGATCAAATTTTTGTATAGGTCTATTTTTTCATTAAAAAAGACATAGCAGGTCAGGTTTTATAGGCCATAGATGAATCTATCACTCAGGCATATTTCAATTCGATCTATCATTAGATCTTGTAGTAATACGAGGTACTATTCCTCAGTTTACATTGGCGGTGGTTGACGTGGTTGTGGAGGCACTTCAACGTAATATCACGCCTATTATCCCCAAAGGGATAGACAGAAGTAAATGCATGCATTTAAGCATACATGCAAACACTCTCGATTCGCTAGTTATGCTTTGCCCTATTCCCTTAATAGGTGACGAGCCCATTCATATCTCTGTGGTATTTCGAGGTAGTTCAATCTCCAAGAAAAGAGTTAACCAGTAAAAGCCCCGATAACAGAGGATCAAGGTAAAAGAATGGTTCTTCATGATATAGTAAGTAGGTATGTATCTTTACGTCAGGTCCCTTACGGGGTAGGCAGAGAGTGTGGAGCGCCTGATATCCCGGTACTGACATACCTTTGTAAGTGGCAAACAATCATGCAGTTCACATTGATGTTAAGTGACAACTGCAGCCTATAGACACCCACACGAAGACCAAGGTCAAAATGCAGATGCGTTACCACTCCTGAGGCCTAAGGTGTTATGCCTCTGTGCCGGAAATTACAGAGCCGTACATTGCATACATGCGGTGGTGCATTACCTAATTTACTTGCCGCTAAATGGTAGTGTTCAGCATTATTGTGTTCCGGTCAGGTGATAATGTACGGCTCTGTAATTTCCGGCCTACGCCCGCGAGCTCCGTCACTAGAGCTCTACCACCAGTAAAAAACCGCCCATGCTTCTTCTACTTTCATCATTCTTAAAACTTAACCCCACCCTCAGACAATACTCGACCTCTTTGGTCATGATAGGTCAGTCTTGGTCTTCCTGGGCCTCTGCAACCATCCTCATTCGCATAATAAAGTAAGTAAGTGTTCTTTTTCTCTACCCAGGCAACGGAAGGTGGTGGCCTCATTTGCCATGGCACAGAGGATCCGGCTGAAAACCACGACGGTGTGGTAGTGGGTGTAACCTCACTCATACACATTGGCTTACCCACACTACACAATCGCGTGGGTGTGTTTCATAAATGGTTAACTGATGGTTCCAGGCGCAATCGTTTCACAATCGAAGTTTATTTGATTGTATTGTGTATACAATGTATTTGTTGTAAATCATCTATGATGATAATATTTATTTAATTTTTAACTACCTGTCGACACTTTAATAAATCGATTATGACGTTCAATAAGTATTGTTTTTGAATTCTTGTGCTAACAAGAACACTCATACTGAACAACTCATAGTTTGATATGAAGCTCAGATTTTATTGTTATATTTAATATAACATAATATACAATCGATTTTTCAATAAATAATAACAGCCTAAATTGTTAAAAATAAATTAAACAAATCAAAATAATAACAATGCGCTATTTAATAAAAATAAAATAGTAAATATATGTAAAGTAAATTTAAAGGATTTGTTTCTCCCTATGTACTTGTAATAGCTTGAGACTCTGGTGAAGAATGTACCGGATCTCCGCCGGCTGCCACTGACAATACCCACCAGAATACCTTTGCCCCCCACTTCTTTTGGGTCTCCTGTATTTGTGCACACTAATGGACCTCCGGAGTCACCCTGGAAACCGTTGACTTGTATTGGAATATAATATGATATTTTTTTTTATTATGTAATAAAAGTGGCAAACAAGCATTGATCACATTGATGTTAAGTGATGACTGCAGCCTATAGACACCCACACAATGACCAGAGGTCAAAATGCAGATGCGCTACCACTCTTGAGGCATTAGGTGTTATGCCTCTGTGCCGGAAATTACAGGGCCGTACATTACGACCTGACCGGAACACGATAGTGCTAAACACTACCATTTAGCGGCAAGTATATTAGGTAATGCTGTGGTGCCTACGCCCACGAGCTCCGTCACTGGAGGTCTACCACCAGTAAAAAAAATGCTAATATGATATTATTGATCGACTCTCAAGGATTCTAAGGTAAGGCGGTAGTAACCGAAATAAAAGTTACGGGCCCTTATTTTACATTCATCATTCTTTTCATACATACACGCCGATTCCTAAGAAGTACCTATAAAAGTAGATTAGTAGAAAGTAGTTATATCAATACCTGACGAACATCAGATGGAATGCTGGATGTACAGACGAACATTCGCATGTTTCTTCTATGAAACTGATTGCATGTATACAATGGTATCAACTCCAAATGGGCTACAAGCAATTTGTCTGACGGCATCTGAAATGTAGGTACAAAATAGATTGGGGTCATAAGTCGGGGGTGGGGTCTAAATGGCTCAGGCGTAGGGATGTGACGATCCCACGGACCACCGAAGGGAATTCTTCCGTCGGTCAAGTCAGTCTATCAAAAAATGGCGATGTAACCATTTCAGTGGAGTGATAGTAATACAATAATCGCTTCTTCTCCTTCTCGTGTCAGCGGTTCGACTTAAATTATATTGGCCCAGTATTTTGCCACAGTTATTGCTGCATCATTTGCGGTCTTTAGGTCCTCCAACATACAAGAACTGGGGCAGAGCGGACATTGGAGCATGTGTTGCATTGTTTGAGCGAGGGCTCCGGAGTCACGACGCTCCATAGGAGGAGAGATAAAAGCCTACTTGCATAAGTTTTACCTGCATCGGCCTACCTGAGTGCGGAGTCAATTAAGTGATCTCCAGATCGGCCATTGCAGATCATGACCTGGGAGCCCTTCTCGCCAGTTTTCGTGTGGAGGTTGGTTTTTCGACAATAACCGCAATGTCCAGCAATAAAACTACCGCCACTGCGATCACCAATCCACCTACGTGGCGATTATGGCATGTTCTCCCCTGATGATACACATCACTGATGGCGTCTATCGGCTGGGGTGATGATGGTGATAAAAACTTTAACATGATGTGACGACACTTCCAGAAATAAATTTCTTTAGTCAACTTTACTAGTAAGTTTCATTTTATCACGCCAACTATTTTATTTTACGTGTAATCTTCATTATACGTACATATTTTAAAGCTATCTCCACAAGTGCCCAACCAAATATTATTAAAGTTTAGAAAATAAACATACGTTGTTAAAAACCCGGCCATATCCCGAAACCAAGCATTTTCCGCTGTAATCTACGAATTTGCTTGCGTAAGGTATAGAATTGACATAGTTATTAAACTCAAAAGGTTCGCGTAGAAACTGAAAATAAAACCAAATGTTGAAGAAAGCAAATCACACAAAGTATAAACTTTGTATAGTATCATGCATGTAGCAGGTATCATGTATGTGCATAATAATATCATGCTATACTTAAAAAATAATCTTTAATACAGGGTTAAATATATCTAACGCATAAATCGTCAAAGCTGAGTTAGGTATGTTAAGACTAACAACTTTTGTTCTATGACTTTTGCCAAAACGCAGTACATCACATGTTAAGAAATAAAATCGTTTCAAATGGGACTTCTATCAATTGTTAGCACTACGTTTCATATGTATATTTTTACATAGGTACAGACGTCAGCTGCTTACGTAACGTGAAGTTAAGAAGTATTAGAACTGCAAATTCTATTTATTATTTTTTGTATAGTTAAAAAAAAATTGAATTAGAAAAAGTTGTATTACATAAGTGTTAGTCTTGATGAGCCAAAGCCCTTAAGAATTATGCGCTAGTTACAAATAATTGTTTTTATATTATTTCGCATTAACACATGCTTGTGAATGCATGCTTTTCTTTAAAAATAAAATAGTTACAAATAACCCTGTATATTTTTTAAGTATAGCATGATATTATAGGATGATGAATATCCTTAATGAAATCTTGTTCTTTACAACCACTGTGAAATCGTAGATATAAAATTAATTGTATATTTATGAGAGATAATAGTCTCATAATCGCAACCAAAGAGTATACAAATACTATAGCTACCTTATTACGGCGACTGACTGAAATAAGTAAAGTGCATACGAAAAGTTTTTTTTAAAGAAAACCATAAAATTAGATTGTTAAATTTTTTTTTTTTTATTTAAATATCTTGTTACGCCGCGCCGTTGATGAAAAAGGTTAAACACTGCCTCCAACAACATTCTTGAAATTATTAACGTGAACTGTGTAATCTGTGTTTGCTTGTTTGCCTTGACATAAAATATAATAATATTTAAATGGATGTCTATGACTATTTCCTTGAGTAACGCTGTATCCTATTTCTACGATGATTTCTTAATCTTCTTACCACAATAGCAATATCAAATTTGGGGAATTTATATTTTTCTGGGTAAACTACATTCTTCAGTTTCTTCCACTGGCCATGTTCAATGTCACTGATATTTGTAACAAATTTATTCACGTAATTCTTCAGGTTGCCCGCTACCGCAAATGTGTGCGATAAAGTTTTAGCCCTCACGTCGCTGAAGATGATAAAACAATGGATTAGAATCTTAGATTATTTGGCTTTCTGCTGCTAGATAGGTGTGGGTGTTTTAATAATATCCTACTGTTCGCAAAGTCCCAAATAATAAATGATTTTACCTAAAAAAAATACTGTGACAAAACGTAGTAAAACAGATTTCTGGTAGTAAGAGTTTCTGCGCTAGGCTACGGACAGACGGATGGACGGACATGAGTTATTTTAAGCTATGGAATCATAAAAAGAAAATAGAACTAAAAGAAACGAAATGGGCACTAAAAGGTCTGCTTAATGAATTTTGTTTGTTGAACCTTAAAATACTCGATCGCAACGTCGCCTTCGCGTCGTGGGACCAGATAAGAAAAAACAATTATATCTGATAACAGATGGTAAAGTACCAGTGACAGACCTCGAGGACATAGACATACACCACCGCATTTTTTAACTATCTGCTGGATAATGATCTAGCTATGCTATGCAAGCATTAAGTGCTATCGCTATTTTATTATGTACCTACATACGAATATATTTCGTAGCTAATAAGAAAGCAAAAAGAAAAATCTTTTCACATTTCTGTTTCCAAATTGGTTATTTCGGTAATGTCTTTTTGATAATGCAATTAATATAATATATGAATTGTGAAATTTATGCAGCATCTATACCTTGAGGATAAATGGTAATAATTTATTACCACGGCGCCGTAGGTACCCGGTGATTGCTCACCGGTGCAAGACTACTTACGAGTTGCAACGCATCTGCGTCCAGACGTCTGGTTTTTGTGAAGTTGGCTTTAGCCCATCATTACCACCCCTAAAATAAGATCAACGATACAAAAACTCTGAAACGTAAATATAAACACAATCAAAAATTATATACTTAGTTCGTCCGCAAAGTTTTGAACAAAAATTTTTCTTTGAAGCAAAGCAATGCGCTGCTGAAAGAAGTTTTGCTGGAGCGACTATGACACCACCACAAAATGTCATGAAGTGTCTTCTACGCGTTGACATTTTGAAGCCGACCTTAAACAGAACTTGATAGGTAATCGAGGCCGTCAATAAAACTAAAATTTCCATAGTCTACTCATATAAATCAGGTATTAGTCTCCAACTACATAATGATGAACATAATAACCGGGGATGACTATGTAATATTTAGCTTTTTCGCAATATTTAACAAATGCGTGTGAATTTAAAAATTAAAGAAAAAATGGAAAGAAAAATTATAATTCGGGCAGGAATCGAACTTGCGACCTCAGACTAGTACAGCCGCTTTACCACTAAGTAACGGAAGCGAGTTTGATTCCTGCCCGAAGTCGAACTATTTTTTTTTCACTTTTTCTTTAATTTGTAGGGATTACTTTGTTCAATCAATGCTCAAATTTTCTTCCGTCGTACTACTAGTTATTTTTTTTGTAAAGTTTTTTACAAAATGACATAATAAGGTACAAGTGCTTAGTTTTTTTTACACACACCCTTGGAAATGGAATCCAGAGCTTTGAAATTTTGAGCAATGGTTGTCCGTATTTTATTACTTTTATTTTCATATATTGATAACAATCTCTTACCTTACCTTTTATAACCCACGAACATTTATATAACCCATTATATTGTGTAGAATGTCATTGCCCACGAAAGAAAATGTGCTCATATTGCTCATAACAGTCATGTAGTCAAGTTAAAATATGAAGTTAAAGTTAAAATATGAATAATTGTTAAACTTGAAAATTACGAAGACCACATTAGCATAAATAAGTTATCTAGATCTTGTTTAAACAAGACGTAGAACATACAACCAATGGAGTTATATCAACAGTTAACTACTTTAACACCACAAGAAGATTCCAGGGAGAAAAATAATAGATAATTAAGTAGTAAGTTTCTTCCAAGATACCTGATAAGGCACATCACCAAGCTTGGCTGGCCATCCATTGACAACACGAGGCACAGGAACAGAATAATTTATATACTCCAGTTCCTTGGGTACACATACTTTGAAAGACAAAATCAATGCTAACGCTTCTAAAAACATTCGGATTATTATAAAATCTGAAGATAGACAAATAAATTGAAATGGATAGGTAAAGAATAGTTGTCAAAATTTAATCCATAGAGTAAAATAAGTAAAACCTTCAATACGTCAACTACGCCAACGAAGCCAACCTCTACATAAGCATGTAGTATTTTACTTTCTCTGTGCTACGAGATTCGTAAACTCCGAGTCTTATTAGAGTAGGTACACCTTTCACTGCCTTGCAGTCCTGCAATAGTATACAGGTATCACACGTGCCTCCCAGTCTTGTTAAAATTGTTCAAAAACCGCTGTTATTAGTAAAATACCTGTTACGTTTTTAGGGTTTCGGTACCTTAAAAGGAAAAACGGAATCCTTATAAGATCACTCGTGCGTTTGTCTGTCACAGCTATTTTCATCGAAAGTGTTTGACCGATTGCGATAAATTTTGGTGCACACATGTAATCAGGTACCCAAACATCGCAAAAACCGTTCGTAGCGGACGTCTACTATTTATCTTTATACTGCTAACTACTCATGCTTTACTCCCTGTCAAATTTCATATTTGTGTCTTTGTAGATACCCACAAGCGGAGAGTAATGGAGAGAGCTATGCTCGGAGTTTTCCTGCGAGATCGAAGAAATGAAGAGATCCGCATGAGATCCTTAGATAGCATGCATCCATGTTACAATTATGTACCTACTAAATAAACTAACCTACTCGGTTTCATGGTTTCATGTTGGATCTCTGTAGGTACTTTTTACGGTAGACGAACTGATTTTGCAAACCATGCAACATTTTTCAAATGTTTTTTTTTCTTGATTATCTGGTACAAATTGAGCAATGATAATAATGATACCATTTTCTGGAAAACTTCTTCTCAAAGTTTAGCTTTTCAATTAAAAAAAGAAACAAATCATTGCATTACATACTTTAATGGATTATAAATTATATCATAACTGTCGTATAATATTCCTATTTTCATCGTACAATATTTTAGAACAATCTTTGTCATCTTGATGCAGATCCTCATCAGGCCATCCCCAAAGATTTGTTCCATCGCCAGTTCTTCGAGAACGGGCTATAATCATATCTGGTGAGACAATTTTCAAATCATAAGCCCAGCCAATCCAAGCGCAGAAGTCGATGAACTTCGTGGTGATATTAAGAAAATTATTACCAAGTTCACCCGTCCGATAGTCCCAGGGGAATGCATGATGGTAATTGTGAAATCCTTCACCCATGGTCAAAAATGACACAGCAAGATTCTGAGATGGTAAGATCGTGTTATCATATGGTTTGTATCCCCACATATGAGTGACACTGTTTACTAGGAATACTATATGGAGCTGTAGGATGAAACGCAGTAAAGTGACATACCAAGCGTTTTTAAATGTTTCGCCCCAACCATAAACTGGAATCATAGTAGGAAGTACGTAACATAACAATCCAATAAAAAATTTCGCGTATCTGTAACAATTAGGATAAGCGGTCAATTCTAGACTATGTAGTCATTTCGCGAATCAGTCATTCCTAGACTAAACCATATTATATATACCTAAATTTATTGACTGAAACTTTTATAGGAAACCTAGCTGTTCGGCGAACTCTGCTTCAGGTAGGTTGTATAAAAATAGTTTGTGATCTATTATAAGACCTACCAATTATACTTATATAAAAATACTGGTGAAGTAATTTCGGATGATTTAGTTTACGAACACCGTGACATAATAATTTTACATATTTGATAATAAGAAATAATTACATCTAATAATCCGATGTCCTAATAACAATCATGCATAATGATGAAACCGGAGTGATGCTGTGTGTTGTTAGAAGCCTTCATTATTATTACGAGAAGTCAAGCACATTTTGAGAGTTCATTCCTTTTTTTCTCCGTGCCTTTCAAGCATTCACATTGCAAATTTTCTTTACTTTTGTATGACTAAGATAAAAAGAACTCACTTTTTCTGTAACATCAGTACAGGATTATTGTCAATATCGGACAAATCTGTTAGTTTCCCTTCTCTTCTAACTGCATTATTCTTTCTCATCAATATCCATCCAATGTGCGAAAAGAAAAAACCTTTTCTCGAATTGTGTGGGTCAGCATCCGTATCACTATGTCTATGATGGAGTCTATGATCCTTCACCCAGTGATATACAGTGTGTTGACTTGCAATGGATTGAAGAAGCATCAAAATAATTTGCAACGGTAACTTCGCCTTGTACGCCTTATGTGACCAGAGTCGGTGAGCACCAGCTGTGATTCCTATTTCAGCACCAATGTATAGAGAGAAATCTGTAACAACAAAATAGTTATTGAAATAGGCCTCAGCATTGTATGTATGTTATTAACAAAAGGTTTTAATTGATTTAAACCTATTGTAATTAATATTAGGTTAGGATCTCGCACAATTATTTCGTTCATCGAGGTAAGTTTCAAACCTATTTTTTTCGCATATTTATGATCTAGAGAATATACATCCACTAGGTTGCCTATCAACTTGGCCGCAAGTATTTTAAAAATTATTTTTATAGGAAAAAAAATGAATTGTTTCTTTAATAAAATATCGTCCACTTCACGGCAATATAATATATATATATCATCATATCAGCCATAAGACGTCCACTGCTGAACATAGGCCTCCCCCAAGGACCTCCATGCCGACCGATCGGAAGCGACGTGCAACCAGCGGGTACCTGCAGCCTTGATCAGGTCGTCGGTCCATCTTGCAGGTGGACGTCCCACGCTGCGTTTGCCGATACGTGGTCTCCACTCGAGAACCTTTCTGCCCCAGCGGCTATCGGTTCTCCGAGCTATGTGCCCTGCCCATTGCCACTTCAGCTTGGAAATCTGCTTGGCTATGTCAGCGACTTTCGTTCGCCTACGGATCTCCTCATTTCTGATTCGATCCAGTAGGGAAACGCCGAGCATAGCCCTTTCCATTGACCGCTGAGTGACTTGGAGCTTTCGTACGAGACCCATAGTGAGAGACCACGTCTCGGCACCGTAGGTCATCACCGGTAAAACGCACTGGTTAAAGACTTTCGTCTTCAAGGACTGCGGGATGTTTGACGAGAAAACGCTCCTTAACTTCCCGAACGCTGCCCAGCCGAGTTGGATTCGGCGAATGACCTCTTTCTCGAAGTTCGACTTGCCTAGTTGTATGGTTTGTCCTAAATAGACGTAGTCGTCGACAACTTCGAGCATCGAGTTCCCAACGGACACTGGAGTGGGCGATACAAGGTTATTGAACATGACCTTGGTCTTATCCATGTTCATTTTCAGGCCCACTCTTTGGGACACTCGATTGAGGTCTTCGAGCATTGTGCTGAGATCTTCCAGCGACTCTGCCATGACTATAATATCGTCGGCAAACCGAAGGTGAGTGATGTATTCGCCGTTGATATTGATGCCTAGTCCTTGCCATTCCAGGAGCTTGAAGGCGTCTTCCATTGCATTGGTGAAGAGCAGAGGTGAGATGACATCTCCCTGTCTTACTCCCCTCTGCAAAGGAATCGCCTTCGTGCATTGGTCCTGTACTCGGACTGACATGGTGGCGTTTTTATACAGACACTTCAACACTTCGATATACCGATAGTCAATGTGGCAACGCTGTAAAGACTGCAGCACAGCCCATGTTTCAACCGAATCAAAGGCTTTTTCATAGTCCACGAACGCTAAGCATAATGGCCGGTTATACTCCTCGGACTTCTGTATAACCTGCCGCAGCGTGTGTATGTGGTCTATGGTACTATAGCCTTTTCGGAAACCGGCTTGTTCGGGAGGCTGGAAGTCATCAAACCTGCGAGCGAGACGGTTCGTGATCACCCTCGAAAACAGCTTGTAGACATGGCTCAGAAGCGAGATGGGTCTATAGTTCTTCAATAGGGCTTTATCACCTTTTTTGAAGAAAAGCACCACCACGCCTCTGTTCCATGCTTCTGGCGTAGTACCTTCGAATAGGACGGAATTAAAGAGCTTCTGAAGGACTTTCAGTAACGGTGATCCACCCGCTTGCAGAAGCTCTGTAGTGATTCCGTCTTCTCCAGGCGCCTTGTTGTTCTTAAGCTGTTTGAGGGCCATCCTAATCTCGTACAGGCTGATGTCCGGGATATCTTCGGTATAGTGTCGGGTTAATTTGGCTCTTGGGTCTCTAACCAAATCAGAGGCAGGTTGTGCGACCGAGGTATATAACTGCCCATAGAACCTCTCGATCTCCCGCAATACCTCAGGCTTAGTCGACGCTAAACTGCCGTCCTCTGTCTTCAGCTGCATCAGCCGGCTCTGTCCAATAGACAGATCCCTTGCAAACACTTTGGAGCCCTTGTTTCTCTCTATCGTTTCCTCAACACATTTTGTGTTGAAGGATCTGATATCGTGCCGCAAGGACTGTTGGATCTGTCTATTAAGTATATAATCTATATATATATAGACTCTATAAAATACGGCTGCCGTTGCACGCTTGTCCGCCCCTACATATTTACGTTCCGCCCCGATATATTATATGATTACGTTCATAACGTACCTACATTTATTATTTATTTAAAGCATTTTTTTTCTCATTATTGTGATATGCAGATGCCAAATTAAATCTGGCCGCTGGGAAAGATAAAGGTTGCTGGCTATTAAAGATTAAAAATACAAGCGGCCATATATTATTTTGATGGGGAACCTAGTAGATATACCTTTATTCTCTAGATCATAAAAATTTTGAAAAAAATAGGGTTGCAGCATATTTTGATGAACGAAATAATTCTGTAGCGGGATCCTTACCCATATGACATTATATTTGAATGGTACCAAAGCTTGAATAGATCGACCATATTAGTCATTAGTTCAGTTTTACTTGGTAAAGAGTGAAGTAAAGGAACAATAGGAATTTTGCGTGCACAGACGTAAATAGACATTACAAGAGTGGGTGTAACGTGTAACAACTACGTGTAACAACGCCTTTTGACATAATCATCGCCATGCCTTCTCCAATTTTTTATGTTCATTTTAAGACCTGCTCCTGGAGAAGCCTGCCATAGAGTGGATCTCTTTTCGTTGGCTTAAAATTGAATTGTGAATTCTTACTAAATAACATTGTTGTCCATTTTGCTGACGTAAAACACAGATAGAGTCCATAAATCGCTGCTATGTGTAAATAGACAATAACAAATAAATTTATGTCTATCAATTTGAACTCGCCAACAGTGATAGTATCTGATGAAACTTCCTCATCTTTAGTTTCCTCAATCTTAATATCTTTAATCTTTTCATTCGGTGTCATAGTGTTTACCTAAAATAAAAACATATTTTTATCTTTGAATTCTATAACCTATCAAGTTTAACAGTAGAAACCTCACGCATTCTGATATGGCATGAAAAACAGCTGGCATCACAATGAGCGAGCGCATCTCACACACCCCGCGTGTGGGTACTCAAGTGTGAGATTCATAGACCACACTACGACTTTACTTTGAGCAAAGTACGCTTAGAACTGTCAAAACTCATACTGTACTGTCAGTTCTAAGCATACTTTGCTAAATAGATTAAATCTGAGGATTAAAATGTTCACCCGCTTGTCTGCGGGTGAGATTCACAGACCGCACTACGACTTAACTTTGAGCAAAGTATGCTTAGAACTGTCAGCACAGTATGAGTTTTGATCTTGAATCTTCAGATTTAATCAATTTTTATTTAATAATTGTAATTGGTAAACGATAATAATTTTAATATGTTTTACCTGAGTTTCTAGAAGTAAGATAAATAAAAATATTAGAATATAAGCCGCACGTTTATTTACTTACTTTAAAACTAAATAAACGAAGTTACACTATGTACAAATGAATCGAGCATAATAACTTAATGTGTACACTCGCGGACAAATATTTCCAAATTTAGCCAAAAATACAAACCTTTGCATAAGTAAGTACTTTTAAATTCTGTATGTATGTATATCATTCTATACAACATTTATTCTACAGTTTTCCTCAAATAAGTTTTAAATGTCATCATCATCATCATTTCAGCCGAAAGACGTCCACTGCTGGGCAAAAACCTCTCCAAAAGATTGCCAGAAAAAACGGTCCTGGGTCCGCCCTCATTCAGCGATTGGACTTCCAATCTTCCAATACGCGGTCATTACTTTTTTCATTTGGTTACAGAATACCTAAAAATCTGTTATTCGAATTTCTCGCATTTTTGAGGTTAAGTATATGAAAAAAATGCAAATACAAAAGTTATTTTATTACCGACAACTTTGCGATTAACTCATTTCGATAGAACTCGTTGTTTTGCCGGAAATCGTGATAAACAGTTTTCAACAACTCTCCGCTTTTCCCGATCTCGCCCGAGATCGCCCGTATTTTTTTTTACTTCATATCATTTCCAAAGATTATAACACTATAAGTAATTTTTTTATTCAGGTAGCTAATCTTCTCTGCTTTTCTTCTATCTATCTATCTACATACTCCTATATATAAAAATCAATGCCACTTTTCGTTGTTATTTTATAACTCAAGAACGATCAAATCCAAACCAAATGTTTCTATTAAAAGGCTATTGTTTTTTCTGTTCTGTGCACGACACGGTATTCAGGGTCCGACAGAAAGGGTGGGCGTGGCCTCGCGCCGGGTTGCCGCTTATTACACTATCCGGTCGACAGCGCCCTATCTCAATCACAGTACAAATACACGGGCCGCTCCGGTCGCCCTAATTAGGGCCCTAACTCCCTAAATGTTATTACACTACCCTGACCCTTGCTATCTATCGAGTCCTTTTTGTGAAATATGCACAAAATCGGTAGAGCGGTTCTTCATTTATCACATTTTGTAGGTAAATGGGGCTTTTGCTGTCAGATTAAAACTTTTTTCAGTGTTGATAAAAGCATGTTGTTATGTCATTCATGCGGTCATCTCATTTTGGGCGTGCTTCAATTAAAGCACATTATCAGCGATAATTATTGCTTATTGTTTATATTTTTTCTTCAATCAAATACCTACTATGTAACTAGGCGTGCGTGTACTTTTCTCAGTTTTTTAGCAAGGCGTGGGTGTTTCACATCGTTTACAGGCTTTATTTGAATTAAATTGTCAAACGCATTTACACAAACGGTAAGTTTTGAACTGTTGAAGTAATTAAAGATATTAATGTGGTACAGCGGGTAACACTGCGGGAGTGGAGAGAGAAGGTGCATCGCGGTATACCTATAGGTAGGCTTACCATTCGTCCCGGTTTGACCGGGATAGTCCCGGTTTGAGATCCCTGTCCCGGCGTCCCAGTCAAACTTTGATTGCATTTCAAATATGAAAAACACAAATTAAGCGAAAAGCAAAGCTAGTTTAAACCTAAAAGATTATTGTTTCATGCGACTGTACAATCAACAACAAAGCTTACATAATGGTAGGTAGTTGATAACAAAGTACGGTGATAAATAGATACGACATTTAAATGTTTTCGTGTAGGTCAGTCTGCGGAGGTCATGATCAAGTGTTAATATCAATAGCAATGTTTTATGTGAATGTAAATAAAAAACACATTCATACAATACATCACAAATTAATTAAATCATAAACTTATGAGTAAAAAAATTGGTGAAGTGAGATAGTTAGCCATAAATTAGCTAAACTATATTTTTAACTGACTTCATAAACTGAGGCAACTATGATATTCGACTATTAAGTACTCGTATATTTTATATTATGATGTTTATTGTTTGAAACTTTACTCTCCTGAGATTGTTTTGTTCTAATTGTGGTCGGTGCGAATGTCGCACTTTCTCAAGCGCGCACTCCGACCATAGAGCAACATGGTCCACCGGCCGCGGCGGACCGGAGGGGAGTAGCCATATTCAGGCTTTCCCCTCTGTCAAAGTACAAGCCCAAGTAGGCCAGAGATATTTAAATGTGTGCGTGAAATAGTTTATGTATTTTGTTAAAGTCAAGGTGTGAGTTTCGTAGGCATAGACGATTTTAGTTGTGTGCGTGTGTGCGTCACACAAATTTCCCTTTGCGAAAAATCACAGACTGTTTTGCATCGGTAATAAACGTTACGGCTACTCCCACGGAATAGATAAATAAGGATGGAAAGGCCTTTGCTTTAATTTAGTATTAGAACCAGTGTCGCCGCTTTTCTCCCACCATGCAATTTCTTACACAAATGTAACACCATCTCGACAATCACCCACACATTAATCCACAGGCACCTATTCGTTTGCGTAAGTTTGCATACTAAGATGTAACGCCCGTAGGCAATAAACACTCGCACGCACACAACAATATACTCACCAATAAACTAGTCGAAGTGTAGCGGACGCATTACATGCTGTACATTGCAAGCGGAGACTGTAATAGCGTTAATTGAGCGAGTGCTTAACGAGCAATGTATTCGCTAGCAGTATCGTTTAAATAATGCAGTTTAAGTTTGAATATTCATATTCTTTTGTATATATAAATGTTTTTTACAAGTATTATAGCAATAAATGTCATTTGTGACTTACCGATGAAAAGATATACCTCCTCGCTTTATACTTGAGGTCTGACATTTCATATTACATGTTAAAATTGGAGTGCCAATTTTAACAAGAGATGCGTCGTTCGAATCAGACACTACGAGCGGCGAACGAATGGATCTGCCGAAACTTTTTTATTTTTTTTTTATTTAACACATAAAAATAACATGATATATATTTTTTTAATCAATGCATTACTTTAAACCACTGAGGTTTATCTCAAATGCAAATTCACATCTACGTCAAACAATTCAAAACAACAGGTACTATAACTACATAAAAATATACCTATGAGTATACAATTTTTTAAAACTAACTTAAGTAAAAATAAAAATCTACCTACCTATAAGTTAAAGGGGATTGAACAAACAAATACTTTCAAGTTAGATCTTTTATATTATCCAGAAAATAACGTTTTAATGCAAACTGTATGTTTTAATACTAAGTTTTGGTTTTATATCTAAGGGTAATTTGTTAATTAATCGCGGTATTATATGTTGCGTCGTTCGCTCGCCGTACGCATTGTTCGCACGGCCGGTGCACAACCGGTTTTGAGCGACTGCCCGTGTATAATATACAGCTTGTTCACTTTTACTGTTCCATCTATCATTAAAATAATTAAGTTTAAGTAAAATGTAATTTAATTGTACGTGTATTGGTAAAATATTACAGTGTTTAAATATTTCTAATTCGTTATCTTTATATTTTTGTTTAATATTTGTGGATATTATCGATTTTAGAATGTTTAATTGTAATCTATACATCTATACAAATAAATAAAATTGGAGTGTCTGTTTGTAATATTAAAATAACAGCTTTTTACTAAATGCATAAGTATGTATACACGGTACATATACCAAAACAACATTTTTTACAATTTTTGTCTGTCTGTCTGTTTGGTGGGGCTAATCTTGGGAACGGCTGGACCGATTTTAACGGGACTTTCACTGGCAGATAGCTGATGTGAGAAGGAGTAACTTAGACTACTTTTATTACCATACATCCATACATACATACAAACCTACATAAAAATAAGTAGATTGGAGTGTATCCGACTTTGACGGAACTTCCACTGGTAGGTAGCTGATGTAATAAGGAGTAACTTAGGCTACTTTTATCTCCATACATCCATACATACATACATACCTACATATTCGTAGCCGGATTGTGTGTTCGGTGTTCGGTTACAATACCGAACAATAATATTAAGCCATGCACTAATATTATCAACTAACAGGTCAAATTCTGGTATGAAGTTGTTTAGGGTAGCCGAGTTGGAATGACTCACGGTACCGGTATCGTTTCTTCGTGATACCTTATCCTTTGACAACCGGCGGTCGTTTTTCTTTCTGCGCTTTGATGGGCGCGGTGATGGTGTCCTAGTGCTTTCACTACTTGAAACGTCCGTTGAGCTACTGCGTCGATATTTTTCTGCGTTTATTACCCATTATAAGATTGAGCACTTGTCACTTCTGATGTTAACGAATACTAGAAATAACAACGAATATTAGATTTGGAACTTAATATAATTATTCACTTTGAAACACACTTCATTTTTGAATCACAACGATCACTGAACTTACATTTACATAAGGAACACAAATTAACACAATACCAAAATATCACTAATCACGTAATTCCGCAATAAATGGAACGAAATAACGGAACTTATAATTGGTATACACAACTGCAAATAACTAAACCCTATAATGACCAAGTGCGGGGCTTGTGGAAAATTTTTATCAGCAAACGAATGCATACGATGTGCTAAATGCAATTCGTCGTTCCATCGTGCTTGCGTCGCTATTCCGGCAGGGGCTGTGATGAAAGGCTCCTGGACATGTCCCTCATGTGTGATAAAAATCCCACGGGGGGACAACTCTTCTACTCCTGTGAGGAGTCTTAGCGCGGTGTATAAAAAGCCCCAGGTCACCGAGGTCAGCCCACAAGTTGTTACCACTCCCACGCAATTGGATTCGCTTAACATATCAGAGGAGCTTAAGATCGATGTAGGTCTCGAAATTCGGGCAATGCGTATTGATTTGAATACCATCAGGTCTGAGGTCCATGAACTGCGAGTGGAAGTTCAGGATTTTAAATCGGCGTTGAACATTTATAGCGAAAGAATGACCAGCATAGAGGACCGAATAACTGCCTTAGAAAATAATTTCACATCGAAAATTACTGCTGGTGCCGACAGGTCAAATGACGTAATTACAGACTTGCGTCAAAAACTTAATGAAAGGGACCAAGAACTTCTAAGCAACGATCTTGAACTATCGGGCATCCCTGAGGTTTGCGGCGAAAGTGTACTGCATATAATCAAAACCATTTCCTCGAAATTAGGAGTGGAGGTCGACGAGAGGGACGTGGTCCACATTGAACGGTTAGGCAATGTACGGCGTAACTTGACAGAGTCGAGCGGCGGGCGCGGGAGTATGGGCGGCGCAGGAGGCGAGTCAAGTGCGCAGCGACCGCGGCCGATCGCCGTGCGCTTCACTCGGCACTAGCTGATAACGCTCCCACCACGATACCGACTCGATAGCGCCATCTACCATCAATCAACGTGTAACTCTTCATAATGTTTTGCAATTGATTCAGTGGCGCCCTCTGCCAACAACAGTCATTTTCGTGATGTTGCCAACAAAAATAATAACAAATACGTGAATTACTTCTATTTTATAACCTCACCTTTGTAGGGATTTTACCATATCGATAATTTGTATATGTCAATCAAGGATATTTTATATCATAAACCTCTTTAGTGTTCATCACTAAAGAGGTTAATTATATAAAATATCCTCTTACCTTCTTTAATGCATTTATTAAAAGTTTAAGGTTTCATAGCCAAACTGCGCTGTAATAAATATTATAAAAACAATTTAATAACAATAGAAAAATGGCTAATAATGATAAAAATAAATCGACTTTATTAAAATGCAGCAAGCACTTCGAACAAAAAGGTCTTTGAATAAAAATATCCACGTTATTTCTTTATTATTTACTATCTGTCTCTTTAACTCCTTCTTTGCTGCCTTTTTCTTCTTAGTATGTTCTTAGGTTTTCGCGAGCTGCACTCATTGAAATAAAACTGGTTTTCGGATTTATCTCGCGTATATTCTTCTTGTTGATCTTTCCTTGAAAACTGTTATCAGATTTATTTATCATCATAAGAAGTTTTCTGTTATCCTTGCTCACTTATCAGGTCACTTACTGTTTAATTATTATTAGATACTTATTTTTACTATGTTTCTCGTCTGCACGGGATCCAATTTGAACCCTGGACCTTTGTCAGGCTTGCGCGGGGACATGAGGGGTCCAACACGCAGAGGTCCTGTCGAGAATTTTGATCTACTTTGTAATGGGTTATATTCGGCGGGACCTCTCTCTGACTGCATCAATAGTTAATACGACACAGACAGACCCCGCAGAATATATGGGACTATTGTAATGATAAGTGATTCGCCAAACTTTGGGCTATGTGGGTGAACTGGAGGGACTAGCTGGCTGGGCCTATGAAGTGAGATCTGGCCCCTGCCTATATTCAACATCTCATATTATCGAATCCTACTTTAGGCAGGTGGTGACTCGCCTCTCCTTGGTGGGCCCCCAAACAGCTAACCCGATGGTCGACGGGGGGCAACACTATTGAGAGAGCCTGAGGGTGTCGAGAGGTGTGGCTCCGGTTTCACCATCACGAGCGAGTAATCTCAAGTTCGGAGCGGGCTTCCCCGCTGTTATGCCCTTTAGACACTTCTACACCCGAGTGTATGGCTCTTGCAGAAATTTAGACAACAGCCTATTATCCAAATTTCTGCAAATGCCATACCTCTAGCGCCCCACTCAGACCGGCCAATGAAGGCAATGAAGGCTCTGTCCGGCCGTACCTCTGTGTGGCGGACGAGGCGGAGCCCAGTTCTCTCGGAGGAACTCGAGATGACGGTAGGGGGTGGTGTCGCTACTCACCAACAGCTCGCCGCTGCTCTATCCCCTTTATTATTATTAGATATTTATTATAAGATTTTTGTTTATGTTGTACACCCCTACTACTTCCTAAATTTGTTTCTTTACATGTAAGGTTGCCTGGAAGAAATCGCTGTTAGCGATAAGGCCGCCTGTTGTACTATAATATTATGTCCTAATTGTGTTCGTAATTGTTATCTATTGTGTACAATAAAGAGAGTATTTGAATTAAATGTGGTTGTAACTCTAAAATATATTCTTGAATAAATTAATTGTATTTTTTTCGAATTCTTCTTTAATTAACCCAATTTTTGAGGTAGTGTACGAACCAGAGCCGAGCTCGCAACATCTCCTTTGTGTGACACACACACGCACAATAAAAATTTTCAATTACTACGAAACTCACACATCGACTTTAACAAAATATATACACACAATTTCACACACACACATTTAAACATCTCGGCGACAGCGGCTTCTCGGAAACAAACTCTGATCAGTCGCTCGACCGATCTGCGTATCGTATAAGGTATACCTATCAGTCCGCCCGATTGTGTTGTTTGAATCAGTCCGAAACAAGTCTGCCGATATTATCGCATTATTTAGTTTTAAAGAATCAAATAACAGTTTTATTAGATTCTTTTTGGAAACTTTACGTGTCAGGTTCCTTTTTAAAGCAAAAATACAGAGCAAATGGGCATTTTTAGGACGTCAGTACAGTCGCACAACTAGATTTAGTCTAATGAGCAGTCCGGCTGCAACTAGTTTTTATTTACGCATAGGACTATTTGGGCTTGTACTTTGACAGAAGGGAAAGGTCCGGAGTGGCCGGTGACCCGTGTTGCTCTATGGTTGTGCATAATGTGAAATCTTCTAACGTGTACTAGCTGACAGTTTATTTTTTGTTATAGTTTCTATGTATTTATTGCAATACACTATTGTGATGCATATTCATGGCAGTTGTTATTAGAGACAAAACGATGGGTACTTTTGTTGGCAGGTAACAATGAAACCAAAACGGAAAGTATCGTCTTAAGTCTACAGAGATATATCGCTAGTGCCCAGCACCTCCAAAGAAAATGTGTCTTATCTAGGCAACACACCATTTCTTCCAAGTCAACGGCATTTCTATAGTAAATTAATTATGGTCGGAGGAAAATAAAAATAATTTTGTTTGTAGTTTTATTTATATAAAAATATTCCCTGGTTGATGTGCGTAAAATCAGAAGATAGATTGCATCGATCATCGATATCGATATTAAAATCTGAAGTCTTTGCAGTACTATTTTGATCGCACACAAACACATGTCACGCACACTGACGTAATCCGAATTTCGTCTCGTCCTGACTACTCAATTGCCATCTTTAGTATTTATTATACATCTATGATACTACCTACTAACTATATGTGCTATTAACTAATAGGTTTGAAGTCGGTGCCAAACTTCACGCCTGTAATCCCCGAAGGGGTAGGCAGAGGTAAATGCATTAATTCAAGCATACATGCAAACACCCACGATTCGCCGGTTACGTTTCGTTCAGTGTATTAATTTGCTCGTATTCATATTTAAGTGATTTAAATATAATTGTTTGTTTAAGGCTTGGCACCGACTTCAAACCCATTAGTAAATAGCACATATAGATATTAGGTAGTTTATAATTACAATTAAATGATTATTTTTTACTTTTCAGTTTTGAAGTCGGTTTTTCTTAACGTAGTTATATTTATTTTTATGTAATGGAAGTGGCAAACAAGCTTGCAGTTCACATTGATGTTAAGTGATGACTGCAGCCTATAGACACCCACATAAAGACCAACGTCAAGATGCAGATGCGTTACCACTCCTGAGGCCTAAGGTGTCATACAGTGCCGTACCTTGCCACTAGCTGGCCGAAACACGATAGTGCTGAACACTACCATTTAGCGGCAAGTAAATTAGATAATGCGGCGGTGCCTGCGCCCGCGAGCTCCGTCACTGGAGCTCTACCACCAGTAAAATTTTATAAGCAGTACATTTGAGTGAAAATTGGGGCGGCTTTTTTTTCGGTTCTCAGGTGCGGCATTATTTTAGGTTCATATCCGACCCTGATTATAATATTGGGATTTGTTCATAAGTCGGAACCGAAGAAACCTCGGGGTTGGTAAATTAGAAGTAGGTAATCTGTGTTGGGCCAGTGTTCGTGTTAAATTGTTCTCATCACGTACGCTGGGGAAAAACCTTCAATCAGGTAACTTCAAGTTATCAAAGTTAAATAACTAACATTTTAAGGCTTTGGAACTCTGCCAGTGAATGAGAAAGAATGTCCAACATTTTTTTATTTAGTCTTATCTTGCCGTTTGTAAAAGAGAATATAGAACATTCTGTTGATACCTATTTTTATTATTAAGTATTTTCGGACCATTATTTAATTCATTTTTGTTTACTTTGACATATTAATCAACGTATCAGTTGTTATTCGCTATAATTTTAATTTTGTAATGTTTTTTATATCTGGACTTGTGCAATCAATTTTTATTTCTTTTAATTTTTACCAATATATTTTGTCACTGTTATCATCTTGAAACTATTTTTTTTTGTTCTTATGTCATTAACCGTTTAAAATCATAAAAATCTGAATGCTGTATCTCTTTCAATTTTAATTTTTCTTTATTGACTTTAGAATTGTTAATGAGACAATACATTTGGTTGGGCGTGTATACAGTGTGTCGTTTTTTGGCCCTCTCGATGCAAGAATGCATCATATCTCCCTCAGAGTGGCAGTGGTCTTTAAAAAAAAATCTATGATATGTTATATTAATTGAGTACTGTTTGTGTGCAAACAAATACATTGCCAATACAATAATTTGATTTCGGTTTAGTCCCATACAAGAGTGAAAAAAAGGAAATTGATAGCTTACTTCTGACTCTTGTTTTATATACCTAATGATAAGGGCAGCTAGAGATATCATTAGCACATCTTTTAGGTATCTCATAATGCCACAAAACAACAATATCCTTTTTTTGTAAGCATTTTGTTTAAACTAAAATATTAATTATTTGTATATGGGATATTTTCTTTTATATTAAAAACTGTTTTTACTTACTCAAAAAAAAAAAAATTAAGCTGCGAATACTGCTGTAAAACATCGATACAAATAGACTTTTAAGAGATGTTTATCAGAATAAAGGCGTAATATAATGCAGCTGCGTTGTTCCACTATTTTAAAGTTTCGGATATTAACGTAAACTTTTATAGTGACTTTGTTCTACTTCAAATATAGTACAGAATTTCGAACGTATAAAGACGTCTTCCTCAATTACTTAAAAACAAAGAGTTCAATATTTCTGATAAAAATTAAGGTAATGTAATCGGGTGTATAGAATCCGAATCTGCAATAAAATTAAAAGTCATGTAACAGATTTTACCACTTTATTCGTTTGGGGGGTCGATGTTTAAAATACCTACTCTATTTATATGTCGTAATTATATTTATAATATTTCACTTGCGTAGTTCATAACAGATTGCTCAGTGAAAAAGGAACAAATAGTAAAATGGCCTTTTAAAAAATTAAAAAAAAATGGAAATAAAAATGTAGCTTCGGACAGGAATTAAACCTGCGACCTCAGGATAACCAGTCCAGCCAGCCGCTTTAAGCTTAAGGATTTCCGTAACTTAGTGAAAAGCGGTTTTCTTTCCATTTTTAGGGTTCCGTAGTAAACAAAGAACCCTTATAGTTTCGCCATGGTCTGTCTTGTGTCTGTCTGTCTGTCTGTCCGTCCTCGGTTTAGCGCAAAAAGTTTTGGTACTAGAGACTTGAAATTTGGCACAAGTATACACCTTAATCACGCCGACAAAGTGGTAGAATAAAAACGTGAAAACAAAAATTATTTCGGGTACCTCCCTACATGTAATGCGCGGATATTTTTCTTATTTTTCGTTTTCTAAATCGTGTGGAATATCGTTGGATAGGTCTTTCAAAAATGTAACGGGTGTTCTAACATCATTTTTGGATTAAGTTAACTGTTCGTGACTTATTAAGCTTTAAAGTGCTAATTTTCGTAAGAGTCAAGTTTTTATTTAATTTTTATATTCACTCGCATGTGATGTGAATGTGAATGTGCATGTGTGTGTTTTATACTCACTCGCATCGCCTGTTATATAAAAATATAGGCCCGTGGGTATTATATGTTCCTTATGTATTTATGTAACTAAGTATTAGTTTATTAAATGCTTATATTTTTTTAGGAATTCACCTGATCCACAAAAATTATATCCAAAAAATGTCAACACATGTACTTTGTATGAAATACAGTTTTATACAGTCCGAAAATGCAAATAATGCGTAATTAAAAGTCATTAGGTATGTACATTCGCGAACAGATATTGCCAAATTAGGCTGGAGCGCCTTCTAAGCTCACCGATTACCGATTGCCCGGTCAAGTAGCCTAGTGCCCTCTCAAGACGTGTCGCCTACATAAGTCCGCCCTAAAAAACAGTTAAATTATCCGATTTGTAACAATAACAGTTTTAATAATAATTCATTAAAAAGATACGTAAATCGGTACTTATACTGACTGTGTGTTAATCCTCAGCTCGCAGCTTCAAGCTCTGTCCGAAATAAAATGTTTCTTTACATTTTTTTCTATGTCTCAAATGCCTATTGAACTAAATTACGCTACGGACAAACGGACATAGCAGAACTATAGGGGTTAAAAGTCGATTTTCCAACTCCGAAGGATTAAAAAAAAAAATCAAACTATCTTTTGTGGATTTATTTTATTTAGGTACATACTAAAGAGAATGATTATTGCGACTGTACAATTAACACCTAGTGCAGACTTAATACATATGAGTAGGTAGGTTTTAAATAACATTTAGTACAGTGATGGTAGAAACTAAATAAATACATGAAAATATTATCGTATAGGTCAGTCTATCTAGACCTCGGCTTTATTTCAATGTTAATGCTTTTGTCTTTCGTTAAATACAAAGGTCAAAATTAGTGAAATAATTGAAAAAAAAAAGATACTATTAAACTTCTAATGAAATACTTAATTCAAGAAAAGATAGATACCTCCCTCGGTAGCCTACTGGTAGCAGGCCACTACTACTACGCTGAGGTCCTGGGTTCGATTCTCGGGTAGGAGGTTTTCAGAGATAATGGTGTAATGTCCTTTATCTCTGGTTCTATTGGGATTTTTCAATTTTCTGGAAATTTCCCAGTACCTCGAAGTTTGGTAATGTGCCCAGAGATGTCAACAGGCTCGCCACCAAAACCATGGGTCAAAAACGTAACCGGCGAATCGTGGGTGTTTGCTTGAATGCATGCATTCACCTCTGCCTACCCCTTCGGGGATTTTGATTTCGTGAAGTTACGTTTAGCGTGTTTGTGTAAGAGTGTTTGTTCATTTGACTAAGTAGACGTAGTTTTTATAACCTGACTTCTATCTTTTTGCAGATCATGCCACGCAGTTATAGGGTAAGATAGGGTAATGGGAGTCACCTAAGCGCGACATGAAATAAAAACTTGATTTCAATCAAAATATTTATTTCAACCGACTACACGTCAGCTTTACTTAATTGACTATCAATTGAGATCAGTTTTAATGAATTGGGCAAGCAACTTTAGGAATTATAACAGTTTTACAAAAAAATCGTTTTGACTTCCATTGCACTGACGTGAGGGTAATGGTGATCACCTTATGGACAAAGAAAATTTAGCACATATGACAAATATAAACTTCCGGCAAGTTTCAACTAAAGTAGTCCATGTGAGAACGTAGCCCACATGAAGTACATCTGTGGTCAAAGGCGTCGTCAGGGGATGACAACGGGATCAGCTAAATAGATAGAGCCTATAGATTAAAAACGACCCCATTTTTCAGCATATTTGACTGATAACTGTCATAAATATTCCGAACTTTCCCTGCCCTAGTGCCAAGCCGCCTTTCCATGGAATCTAGACGATCTAGGGCCTAGTCCAGCTATTGACACTATGGTCCGTAGGCATGGCAATCATCTGACTCTCATTACATACAAATATGAAAATGAAAAAAAATGTCCTAGAAATTATTGTTAGGGTCTAAAACTGCAGATCAATGCTCGGAAAGTCAGATTATTGTGTGTTAGTCCGCATACGTGTAAAATTATTGACTGTTTATTGGAAGAATTCGACATTTATCGTTTGTTTCACCGACGAAAAATAAGATCGGCGAGGCCTAAAAACAAAATACTACAATATCTCAAATGCGCGTGCGCCTACAAACTTGAGTCATCTAACGCAATGGCGGGGACACAGGGCAGGGACGGGGAGGTAGTTTATACATTGATTGCGTGTATAGTTTCGTGGATATATAGGTGAATCTTATTACCCGCTGACTCCCATTACCCCATCTTCCCCTACTAGATAAACTGAAAGTCAAAAACCGGTCAAGTGCGTGTCAGGCCACGCGCAGTGTAGGGTTCCGTAGTTACAGAATAAGAGATGTTATGAAAAATAATTAAATATTTTGTACAGACTTGTTCGAAATTTTCGAGTAAAATACATTTGGTCGACTATTACTCGCAAACTTGCAAGGCTTAAGTGTGATAGTTTTCCTTTTAATTTTGTTATATGCAGCCACTATTTCCGTAACGTTTGAATTTCTAACAACAACCGTTTAGTCTGTAGGGGGGGGGGCACTTGAGTCTAACAAAAATTTGCACTTTAATAAGTCACGAACAGTTAACTAAATCGAAAAATGATGTGTATACTTGTGCCAAATTTCAAGTCTCTAGTACCAATAGCTTTTGCGCTAAACCTAAACCGGACATGGCGAAATTAAAAATGGAGTCAGGAGGCAATGTCAAAAGCACTTGTTATAAATAAATTTGTGGTATGTACGAGTACTTGGAAACAATTTTGATTGTATTTGAAAAAATATTATAAAACTGATTAAATGGACTATTTTTAACTATTATTTGACTCTGGAGGGCAAAATCATTCTGGGGATCATTTTAACCCTACCCCAGGGATCATTTTACCCTACCAGGTGTACAAAATGATCCATTGGTAAGGGTTTGGCAATTCTGAAATAAAAATGAAAATATGAAAGCCACCAAAACACTGGTATACCAATATAAGAACACTTAAATGACGTATCCGAAGCTATTTACAAATTTGCTCTTACTTAAATAACTTGGACACAATTAGCATTCTCACTTGGGGAGATCATTTTGGACACCTTTCCCCTATTTTTTTGTCATTAGTGTGATATACGGGAGCCGAATTAAATCGACTGCAAATAAGTATTGCTAGCTGTTAAAGATAAAATCATTGAATTAAAAATACTAGTGGCCATGTTTTGATGGGCAACCTAGTAGATATACTGGGTGACTTTTTTTACCGTCTTGAAAAAAATAGGGCGTGATAAGCAAATGAAATAAAAGCCTATGGCATAGTTATTTATATTATTTTTTTATATTTTCTAACTTCATCTGAAATTAAAATTTCAATTAACATTTCTATTCATTATTCTATTACCTACAAAACTTGCAAAAACAGGATCGTGTCAAGTTGCCGGCGTTTGTTTGTTGAAATTCAGTGTTCTAAAATTAAAAATAGAATAATGAATAGAAATGTTCAATGAAATTTTAATTTCAGATGAAGTTAGAAAATATAAAGAAATAATATAAATAACTATGCCATAGGCTTTTATTTCATTTGCTTATCACGCCCTATTTTTTTCAAGACGGTAAAAAAAGTCATCCAGTATATTGTCTACGTCATAAATATACGAAAAAAATTGCTCGTGATAGAGCTCCAGTGACGGAGCTCGCGGACGTAGGCACCACCGCATTACCTAATATACTTGCCGCTAAATGGCAGTGTTCAGCACTATCGTGTTCCGGTCAGGTGGTAATGTAATAAAATAAATGTGTCTTGTAATTTCCGGCACAGAGGCAGAACACCTTAGACCTCAGGAGTGGTAACGCATCTGCATTTTTACCTTGATCTTATTGTGGGTGTCTACAGGCTGCAGTCATCACTAAACATCAATGACAACTGCATGCTTGTTTACCACTTACATTACATAAAAAAACTCTCCTAACTGGAGCTCTACCACCCGCTCCACAAACCTATACCACGCTCTACATAAGTACCTATATTTAATAGTTTGAGCTCATAAACAATAACAGGATAACTATGAACATAAATAAAAATAAGCCTACAGCTTATTTTCTGTATGGCTGACTGCGGCCAACTTATAATGTAGTAAGTATTAGCTAATTGAGTAAAAAGCAACCTTAAATCCTAGATAGATGAAATTGCAGGCCTACCTACAGAATCGGTGGGATAGACCTATTTGTACCGATTCTGATAGAAAAGATCGTATAATTCTTCATATAAAATTAGTGAATTCATTAATTATAACTAATAATCATCAGGGGATTATTAACAGTGTCCAGTAGGTCACTGTTAATAATCCCCTATACCTAATACGTCTAAGTTTTAAAGAAAAAGACTGATCATCTGTATGCAACATTTATTTGAGTACTTACCTACCTTATTTTATTTTGAATTTTGTATGTAAACTTTTATACCGCAGGTATAAAAGGCTATTACACGACACGGTATTCAGGGTCCGGCAGACACTTATTACACTATCCGGTCGACAGCGCCATAACTCAATTACAGTAGAAATACACGGGCCGCTACGGTCGCCCTAATTAGGGCCCTAACTCCGTAAATGTTATTACACTACCCTGACCCTTGCTATCGTACCCTGAATACCGTGCCGTGTAATAAGTCCTTTAGTCTATAGCAGTTAATTAGAATCGTACTTCAGGTTATCCGCGTATCAATACATGATCATTATCTACAAGAAGACTTTTGCCATAAGAATGAAAATCACTTTCTCGAAGCCGGTCTTTATCTTCCCAACCCCAAAGGTTGGTTCCATCTCCAGTTTTCATCATCCTAGCTTTAATCAGTTCGTTCGATACCCATTTTCGGTCGTAAGCTAATCCAATCCAAGCGCAGAAGTCAATAAATATTGTTATAACATTCAACATATTGTTACCTAACTCCGCTGATCGGTAGTCCCATGGGTACACGTGATGAAAATTGTGAAAGCCTTCGCCGAGTGAAAACAAGGTTACGAAGATATTTTGAGCAGGATAAATGTTCTTGTCATATGGTCTATAACCCCAATTATGATTTAAGCTGTTGATCGCGACTGTTATGTGCATGATCACGATGAATCTTAGCATATTAATATTCCATGCACTGATGAATGTTTCCTCTAAAAAATACACGGCGACCGATGTGGGAAGGATGAAACACAAAATGCCATTAATTAACCACGCATATCTGTAAACAAAAAATTATACCTAAGTAATTAATTATGTAGGTATATGTATTTAATTTATTTATTTATTTAAATTTAATGCACACTAAAGGTACATAAGGTGGACTTAATGCTACTACAAGGCATTATCAACCAGCCAACCTTTGGGTTGTGTTGAAAACGTAAGATAGGTGCTGATAAAAAGAAATGTAGTAATACGAAACTACATTTGATATATTTATACATACAGCGTGCTATAAATAAAAGAATATAGCAATCATACAAAACACACATACATACATACAAAATAAAAATATACTTACATATAAAATATGATGATAAATATATTAAATATTTAAATATATATTATATATTAAATATATGTATGTATGTATCTTCACGCCAAGTACATGACGGGGTATACGAGTACGTAAGGTAATTGTAGAAATAATAACATGTGGAGAAGATGCATAAAGTTAGTGTGACCAGACGAGTTGAATATTTTGTACGGAGACATTAAGCGAACAACTTTGTTCAAAATCACAAATCACTGAACTAGTCTGTGTTTCGGAGGTAAGGCGTCTAGAAATGTCATCAATCTAAATAAGGCAGCAAGTAAGAACGGAATTAAGAGAAGTCAAAAATTTTCTTTCTACTTCTCTTATAAATATTTCACTCGCATGTGTTATTTCGAAAAAAATATATCAAGACAAGAACGGAATATTGGGATTTTACCAGTTGATTGTAAGCGCCTAATGTAATAGCAAATCGTGTTCACAGGGAACGTTGTCAGCAGTGTGCAAGGAAAATTATAGGACTGTTTTGGTGTACCATTGCTGGGACTCCATCCACTAATCCCATCCCCATCCCCCCACGTGCACAGGGTTCCCTACATTTGAGAGACTTTTGAATGTTTTTTTGGGCTATAGACTATTAAGTCCAGTTAGTAGTTTCGGAACGAGAGAGAATAATCGATTAATCTCAAAAATTCGTTTTTAAAAATGTATAGATATTATCGCTCAATGAAGTCTTTGATGTATAGTTGTCGGCCAATGATTTTTCGATGAAACGTATTTCGCAGTAACGTAGGGAACCCTTATAAGACTACTCACACTAAGATTTTTTATTCGATATGACAGTAAAGTTCGTAAGACTTTTAAAAAGGATCAGTGCAACCTGTGCAACATATGGACATAAAAAAATATAACCTTAGGGCGTTTGTCCACCGCCGCCGTCACCGGACCGTCACCGAGAACGAGATTATTTCGGGCCGAGTTTAATATGACGTAACGGCGATCGTTTGTCCACCGCGAACGATTTCGCTGGTTTAGTTAGTTCCAGCTGTCATGCGTGGTAGTCGCGTTTTCGAAGAAGTAAAGTGATGACTAGGTTAAACCGGCGACAACTTCTTCTACTGCTTTTGTACCTTCGAAGGCGCAGACGATGCAAATAATTTTGGGTTCATCCGCTAATACGTGAACGATACATCACAGGGGCGTTTTATGTACACCACGCCAAGTTGCGGCAGCATGACAAGAAATTGTTTAACTACTATAGGATGTCCACGACTACGTTCAATTATAATAATATATATATCTATAACAAAATCTCGGGCGACGATCTAGTGGTCACGCCGATCTACTCGCAATTTCGGCGGCCGGGATGACGGCGCTCGGGTGACGGATGTGCGGTGGACAAACGCCCTTACTGTACCTATAAAAGTTCAAAATTAAATATTAGTAAGTAACAGACTATTATTATTCCGGAGGGGTAAAAAAACTTAAACCAAGGAGTTCCTTGTGCAAATTACTACCTTTTTACTTAATTTTTGTCTTCACAGATCAATGTTTGTTTATTTTTAAAGACAGACGGCCAAACAAGTACACTAGAGTGATCCTATAAGGGTTTCGTTTTTAGGTAGGTACTTAACTCTAAAAATGTTCGAGCTCCACTGTGTACAGTTGACATACCTATTTCATTAAGTACAATTTTTTTTATATATTTTACATATTTAAGTTACTTGTTACATACTTATCATGAAACTGCAGTAGAGGATTATTGTACACATCAGAGAAATCCATAAGCTTGCCTTTTGTTTTCACTTCTTCGTTTTTGGGCATTAATAACCAGCCAATATGGGAAAAGAAAAAGCCTCTTCTAGAGTTATGTGGATCGGCGTCAGTGTCACTATGTTTGTGATGCATTCTATGGTCCTTTACCCAATGGATAATTGAATATTGAAATGATGTAGAGAAAAGTATTAACAAAAATACTTGTAGAGGCCACTTTGCTTTATAACTTCTATGAGACCAGAGCCGATGCGCTCCGGCAGCAACGCCTATAATCGTACTCAAGCCCAAGACGTAAACTGGAATGTGAAAATATAAGATGATCTTGAATGCTGCAAATTTTGAAGATATGTTATTCACTATTCCTAAGATTCATGATGAAGGAAGATAATATGTAGGTAATATAATTGATTTATTTTTTTGGATACCTATCTACTTTTACCATAGAGCAACACGGAGGGGAGTAGCCATATATATATATATATATATATATATATATATATTTTAATACGCTTACACTCACAGCCCCACAGTAGGTATAAACCTGTGTCGTGGGTGCCGTTGTACACATACAACACATACACAAACACCCAGACCCGAAACAAATATCTGTAGGCCATACAAACATTTGTCCCGGTGCGGGGAACGAACCCGCGACCCTTCGAATCAAACGGTCATCTCACACCGCTGGACTAACCGGGTCGTCAACATATGCAGGCTTTCCCCTCTGTCAAAGTACAAGACCAAATGATCTTACGCCTGTCGCCTAGATGTTTAAATGTGTGTTCGTAGTAGGTAATAGACGATTTTTGCGTGTGTGTTGCACGCATTTTCCCCCGCAAAAAAAGGCAGACTTTTTTGCATCGGTAATACACGCTATGGCTACTTCCCTCTAATCCGCCGCGACCGGTGGACCGCGTTGCTCTATGACTTTTACAGATGAAAAGTATATAGTTAAGCAACGTGTTATGTAATAAACGCACACCGAGAAAGTCATTTGTTCAGAATCGACAACCGAATCAATTTCAGGCATTTTTAATATACCTAGGTATTTTTTTATGCCAAAATTAATTACGGTTAAATAAATTAAGGTCATCCATTTGGTGAACTATCAATACAAACGAAAATGAGACTTGCGTTATCCACAATAAAATGCAAGTCTCAACAAATTCAATAGAACTCGTAAATAATAATTTAAGAAATAAAGTAGTACAAATTAATCTTCTTGGTAATTAAGTAATTAAGAATAATATAGTGAAAATTAATCTTATTACTAGCTAATTTGAACAAGTAGAATGTGCATTCTGTTCTAACAAATTGAAGACAACTTATTTCTTAAATAAAAAATATTTATAATCAACATGTAATTTCAGATCATGTAGGTATTATGATCATAACTAGCTATGTTTTTCTAAATTGGGTGTTTGAGGGTGTGCGTTATTCCCATTACACGTTGTACTTATATTGTCTAGGTAGGTACCTATTACAGAGAATAATCAATAATTTGCTGCTGGTTTCATTTTAATCTGATACTTTTTTTTCACATCCAGCAAGCACCGAGTAAGCACCTGCCTACGAATACTAATTTAACATGAGGGAGCAGCGTGGTGCTGTCTACAATAAGGAAATGTAAAATGTAAATAAAAAGAGTGATATTAAATACTTACCCCCTTATTCATAAACGTATTTTAGTTAAAGTGTTGCTAATCTTTCCTTTATCTTTTTCTATCCTGCACATTGGACAATTCAACTGACAAAGACAAAGCATTCTATAGCTAAAACGTATCTAATGTACGTTTATGAATAAGGGGGTAATATTATAATACTTACAAAATATTAAGGTCATCCATTTTGTGTCGAAGCAAAGATAAATACCGTGAACAGCTGCTACGTGAGAATAGAACATAATAATTATAACTATATAATTTATCTCATTTCCTTTTTGTCTTATCGGTGATTGAAACTTGTTTGATTTTTCTTCCAGGTCTGTTGTGCCCATGGTAATAAATTTATTTAAATTATGCCCTAATTTTTATCAATCTGTAAATAAAAATTGTAAGATATGCAGTCTCGCGGCGTCGCAGTTCTGCAATCATCATGTTCCTATACTAGGGTAAACTTCAAAAGAAAAAATTGAGTTGTTATAACTAATTTTCTCAGTTTATCCATGTTTTCTCACCTTTTAAACCTCTTCTGGACTTCTACCGATACCTACTGTAAAATATTTTTTTTCTAACTATGTGGGTGTAGGTACTATACCCGGACTTTTAATTCGATTCCCAATTTGACATTAGCTACTGTCACTTCGTAAAATAATGATACCACATTTAACATAATAGTGATGGACCCAACAATCGATAAAAAATCGCGATTTTATGTTTATGTAATTACAATATTGGTGTGAGCTACAGATCGTAAACCTCCTAATAATGAATAATTTGAAGATCAACCTGCAATCATTACAGTATAAACACCTAATCTTGTACAAAAAAAAAATAATAAACCTAAACTAAATCTTATAAAATTAAAATAAAATGGAATCAATATTCATATTATTAAAGATAAAATAAATCTTACAATAGGAGAAAAATAATAATCTAGATAATTAGAAAAATTAGGATAAACTGATTCTTTAGTAAATAATTTAATAGCATCAGAAAAAGGCTGTAAAATTCCCATAATCCCTAATTTATTAGGACCTTTACGAATTTGAATGTATCCTAACACTTTACGTTCTAATAAAGTTAAAAAAGCAACTCCAATTAAAACTCCAATAATTAAAATTAATATACCATATATAATTAAAAATATATCAATAAATAACACTTACTATATACATAATTTAACTATATATTTATGACTTCTAAAATCATTACATTTTTTCTGCCAAAATAGCCAAATTAAAAATTTATAATATAAATTTTATTGAAATTCCCCTAAATTAAATTATTTCAAATATTTAATCCTTTCGTACTACAATATTTTATTTCTTTAAAGATAGAAACCAACCTGGCTTACACCGGTTTGAACTCAGATCATGTAAGATTTTAATGATCGAACAGATCAAAACTTTAAACTTTTGCATTTAAATTTTATCTTAATCCAACATCGAGGTCGCAAACTTTTTTTTTATAAGAACTAAAAAAAAATTATGCTGTTATCCCTAAGGTAATTTATTCTTTTAATCAATATTATTGGATCAATTAATCACTTATTTATGTTTACCTTTAAAAAAAAGTTTATTAAATTTTTTGATCACCCCAATATAATATAATAAATACATTTATTTTAAAAATGTATATAAAAATAAATGTATTTATTATATAAAACTCTATAGGGTCCTCTCGTCTTTTAAATTTATTTTAGCTTTTTAACTAAAAAAATAAATATTAAATATAAATAAGAGACAGTTTATATTTCATCAAATCTTTCATACAAGTCTTCAATTAAAAGACTAACGATTATGCTATGCTACCTTTGTACAGTCAAATTACTGCAGCCCTTTAATATTATCAGTGGGCAGATTAGACCTTAAATTATTTTCTAAAGGACATGTTTTTGATAGACAAGTGAATATAAAAATTTGCCGAATTCCTTTTACTTTATTTTAAATTATATATATATATATATATATATATATATACATTATACTAAATTTATCATTATTTTTAATTATTTAAAATTAAAAAATATATTTTTATATTATAAAATTTTATATGAAAAATATTTTTTTTTGTAAAAAACTATAACTTTTAAATAATTTAAATTTTAAAAATTTTAATTAATTTATAATTTTAATATAAATTCTTAATTTAAAGCTTATCCCCTAAAATATAAAATTATATAAATTATTCTTTTAAATTAATTTTTAATATAAAAAAAAAATAAATTTAAAATTATTTTTTTTCCAAAAAAACCTAGATATATTTAAGAACGATTAACATTTCATTTCTAATTAACTATTTAAAATAATTATAGTACATTAACTTTAATAATTAATTAACTCTCTTAAATTCGAGAATTTTACTTATTAATTAAATTTTATTAATAAACTCTGATACACAAGATACAATAAATAAAATTTACTTTTAATTAAATTAATTTTCATATATTTCAAAAATATTTTACAATACTTAAATAAATAATAATATTTATTATTTTTTTTTTAAATACTTTAAACCCCATTAAATTTTTTTATTAATTTTATTTTATTAATTTACCCCCTCAAATTAATTAATAAATTATTAATTTCTTTTCAATGTAAATGAAAAACTTTTACAAGATCTAATTTGAAACTTTCTAGAAACACTTTCCAGTACCTCTACTTTGTTACGACTTATTCCAATTTTTAAATGAAAGCGACGGGCAATATGTACATATTTTAATTTTTAATCATTTTATTTAATTAAATAAACAAAATTACATTTAAATCCACTTTCATTTTTTAAAAAAAAAAAAAAACATTTAAATAAATTTATTGTAATCCATCATATTCTTAATTATAATCTGCATCTTGATTTGAATTAATTTAATATTTAAATTTTAAGATATTATTCTTATTAAAAAATATTTTCTTAACAATGATAAACAAAATTATAAATTAAGTAAATTTAATCGTGGATTATCAATTAATAGACAGATTCCTCTAAATTAACTAAAATACCGCCAAATTACTTAAGTTTCAATAAATTATTATTTACTCTATATTAGTATTTAAAATAAAATTTTAATAATAGGGTATCTGATCCTAGTTTTTTATAAAAATTATTAACTCATAAAAAATAAATAATTTTTAATTAAATTAACATTTCACTTAATAATTAAATATTTAAATTAAAAATTTATTATTAATTATATCACTAAAGTTTCTTTAATCAATTTTTGTATAACCGCAACTGCTGGCACAAAATTTTTATTAATTAAAAAATTACTAAACCTTAATTTATTAAGTTTTTAATTTTAATTACTACAAAATTAATTAATTATTTTTTAAATAATTAAAAATCAACACTAAAATTTATATGTAAAATACGCTTGAATTAAAATTATTAAATCATAAAATTTTTATTTATATGTATAATTTTTCATAAAGATTTTTTTTTTATGTAAAATATTTAATTTAATATTAAATATTTAATAATTTCTTTTTTTTCCTTTTTATAATATTCATATTGAAAATTATTTATTTATTTATTTAATCTTCCAAGCACAATAAAAGTACATGAGGCGGACTTAATGCCAGGTAGCATTCTCTACCAGTCAACCTTAAGGTAGTGTAGAAAAGTCAATATGGTAGTGCAATTGAAAATTTCGCGAAATAAAAGAATAAGGCAGTAAGTATAATAAACTTACATTAAACTAAATAGCCTAATGATATATATTATGATATAAATACACATATAAATACATATTAAATATAAATATGTATATATATATATATATATATATATATAATATACATACATAATAATAATTTAGTAAAAGAAAGACGAATTAAAAAAAAAAATTATATTCAATATAATGAATTATTAAACAATATAAATAGATAAAAATTAAAATGTATTATTTTAATATAAGAAAAAAAATATGTATTTATATATATATAAATATTAAAAATTTTAAATATTTTAAATTTAATTTATATTTAGACCAATGTTAACATTTTTTTATAGAAACAAATAAATTCAAAATAAGCTAAATTAAGCTTTTGGGTTCATACCCCAAATATAAAGGAAACTCCTTTTTTTAAAAAATAAAGTGCCTGATTAAAGGATTATTCTGATAGGATAAATAATGTAAAATTTTACCTTTATTAAATTAATTATATCTTATAGATTTAAACTATATCTAATAATATCAAAAATTATTGTGCATCTTACACTAAAATATAAATTTCAAATTAATAAATTTATAATTTAAGGAAAATTTTTATTTATTTTTAATTTCAACTTTAATTTTTAACTCAAATAAAATATTTTTTTCATATATTTTATTTTTCAGAACAATAATTTCAATTTCTGCTAATTCTTGATTAGGATGTTGAATTGGATTAGAAATTAATCTTTTAAGATTTTATCCCCCTTATTTCAAATTCAAATAATTTTATATCTTCAGAAGCATCAATTAAATATTTCTTAATTCAATCTATTGCTTCAATTAATTTTTTATTTTCAATTTTACTAAACTTAATTTTATTAAAAAATTTTGAAAATCATTTTATTTTTTCTATTTTAATTAATTCTTCACTTTTAATAAAAATAGATTCAATCCCATTTCATTTCTGATTTCCTAATATTATTGAAAGATTATCATGAAACTAAAAATGAAAACTATTTAGTTTTATTTTAATAAGATGACAAAAAATTACCCCCATAATTTTATTATCATATTATTTTAATAATTTTTTTTTATATATTATTATATTAATAAATGTAATTATTGGTGCTTTAGGGGGAATTAATCAAACCTCTTTACGAAAATTAATAGTATTTTCCTCAATTAATAATTTAGGTTGAATAATAATTGCTTTAATAATTAGAGAAAATATATGATTAATATATTTCTTATTATATACATTTTTTATTATTATTTACACACTTGTTTCGGTTTGCCATCAAAATGAATCCTCAGAAGTACATCACAAAAAGATGTAAACACATTGTCCCCGACGAAAAAAAAAACGTTTACGAATAGTTTTGACGGTTACTGAATAAGTAATGATCCGCAACGCCTATAAGTACGTGAAAAACGAAACTATTGCGCTAAACAGTAGTCGTTTAGATAATACTATAAGCGAATTGAATCGATGCGGACATATTTCATTTTCGAATCGATTAATTTCGGAACGTCACTATTTAACAGTTGTCATTACGTTGCAACACTGAAAATGTCAAACCAGGAATCGAAATTAAAATTCCGGGTATAGTCATAATTCGGAGGTTCGGACCACCACGCTGGTCCAGTGCGTGTTGGCGGACGTTTCGCCAGAGCCTCGTTTGTATATCAGCAGAGTGTAGGTGAGGTTGGATGGAGTCTGTGAGATTAAAGGTCGCCTCCTTATACTCCTTACACAACAATAATATTATACTTACCAAATAATTTGACAAATCGGTCCAGCCGTTCTCAAGTTTTAGCACGTCTAACGCACAGCACTTGATATTTATGAAAATGTATACATACTTAATTTAAATATTGTAAAACTGCTTAGAAATGAGTAATAACATTGTTATTTACACTTATTTATTTATTTTCCACCTCTAAAGTGTAATATATAAGGCGGAATGTTTCATGATCCCTATTTACAATTCCTTATTTACAAAATTATAATTCACACATAGTGAAAACCCGCTAGAGTAACACGCATTCTAAATTAATCTATACATAAACATAAAATAAAACTGTAGAAGTGTACATTCTGTATATTAAAATATTGTAAAAATAAATACCGTTTAAAATAATTTATGGGATATTACTAGATCGTAACCGAACACAAATATGTGATTAAAAAAAATTGTCTGTCTGTCAGTCTGTTTGTTCAAGCATCACACAAAAATTACCTATCTGATTACGATGAAACTTGGTATAATAATATTTTAACGTTTGGCGCACAACACTGGGTACTTTTTATCCCGGAAAAATGTCTGTGTTTGTTTCTGCACGCTAACGCTATTTTAACTAAAGCTATTTCGGAAACGGCTTATCCGATTTGCTGTTTTCACTAATATATTGTGATAAGTTCACATAACATTTACTGTTTGTTTCATCTCAATCGGTCATCCCGACGCCCAGCGTCCCGAAGCCGAGCGGCCCGACGCCAAGCGTCCCGACGCCCGGCGTCCCGACGCCCAGCGGCCAAACGCCCAGCGGCCCGACGCCCAGCGTACCGACGCCCAGCGTCCCGACGCCCAGCGTCCCGACGCCCAGCGTCCCGACGCCCAGCGTCCCGACGCCCAGCGTCCCGACGCCCAGCGTCCCGACGCCCAGCGTCCCGACGCCCAGCGTCCCGACGCCCAGCGTCCCGACGCCCAGCGTCCCGGCGCCCAGCGTCCCGACGCCCAGCGTCCCGACGCCCAGCGTCCCGACGCCCAGCGTCCCGACGCCCAGCGTCCCGACGCCCAGCGTCCCGACGCCCAGCGTCCCGACGCCCAGCGTCCCGACGTCGAGCATCCCGACGCCCAACGTCCCGACGTCGAGACTCCCGACGCCAAGCGTCCCGACGTCGAGCATCCCGACGTCGAGCGTCCCGACGTCGAGACTCCCAACGCCCAGCGTCCCGACGCCCAGCGTCCCGATGCACAGCGTCCAGCATCCAGCATCCCGACGCCCAGCGTCCCGACGCCCAGCGTCCCGACGCCCAGCGTCCCGACGCCCAGCGTTCCGACGTCGAGCGTCCCGACGCCCAGCGTCCCGACGCCTAGCGTCCCGACGCCCAGCGTCCCGACGCCCAGCGTCCCGACGTCGTGACTCCCGACGCCGGGCGTCCCGACGTCGAGCGTCCCGACGCCCAAAGTCCCGACGTCGAGACTCCCAACGCCCAGCGTCCCGATTCACAGCGTCCAGCATCCAGCATCCCGACGCCCAGCGTCCCGACGCCCAGCGTTCCGACGTCGAGCGTCTCGACGCTCAGCGTCCCGACGTCGAACGTCTCGACGCCCAGCGTCCCGACGTCCAGCGTCTCGACGCCCAACGTCCCGACGCCCAGCGCCCCGACGCCAAGCGTCTCGCCGTCGAGCGTCCCGACACCCAGCGTCCCGACGTCGAACGTCCCGACGCCCAGCGTCCCGACGTCGAGACACCCGACGCCGAGCGTCCCGACGTCGAGTGTCCCGACGCACAGCGTCCCGACACCCAGCGTCCCGACGCCAAGCGTCCCGAAATCGAGCGTCTCGACGTCGAGCGTCCCGACGCACAGCGTCCCGCCGCCCAGCGTCCCTACGCCAAGCGTCCCGACGTCGAGCGTCTCGACGCCCAGCGTCCCGATACCCAGCGTCCCGACGCCCAGCGTACCGACACCCAGCGTCCCGACGCCCATCGTCCCAACGCCCAGCATCCCGATGCACAGCGTCCAGCGTCCAGCATCCCGACGCCCATCGTCCCGACGCCCAGCGTCCCGACGCCCAGCGTCCCGACGTCGTGACTCCCGACGCCGGGCGTCCCGATGTCGTGCGTCCCGACGCCCAGCGTACCGACGCCGAGCGTCCCGACGTCAAGCGTCTTGACGCCCAGCGTCCCAACGCCCAGCGTCCCGACGCCCAGCCTCCCGATGCCCAGCGTCCCGACGCCCAGCGTCCCGACGCCCAGCGTCCCCACGCCCAGCATCCCGACGCCCAGCGTTCCGGCGTCGAGCGTCTCGACGCCCAGCGTCCCGACGCCCAGCGTCCCGACGCCCAGCGTCCCGACGCCCAGCGTCCCGACGCCCAGTTTCCCGACGCCCAGCGTCCCGACGCCAAGTGTCCCGACGTCGAGCGTCCCGATGCCGAGCGTCCCGACGTCGAGCGTCTCGACGCCCAGCGTCCCGACGCCCAGCGTCCCGACGTCGATCGTCCCGACGCCCAGCGTCCCGACGCCCAGCTTCTCGAAGCCATGCGTCCCGATGTCGTGCGTCCCGACGCCCAGCGTACCGACGCCGAGCGTCCCGACGTCAAGCGTCTTGACGCCCAGCGTCCCAACGCCCAGCGTCCCGACGCCCAGGCTCCCGATGCCCAGCGTCCCGACGCCCAGCGTCCGGACGCCCAGCGTCCCCACGCCCAGCATCCCGACGCCCAGCGTTCCGGCGTCGAGCGTCTCGACGCCCAGCGTCCCGACGCCCAGCGTCCCGACGCCAAGTGTCCCGACGTCGAGCGTCCCGACGCCCAGCGTCCCGATGCCGAGACTCCCGACGCCGAGCGTCCCGACGTCGAACGTCCCGACGCCCAGCGTCCCGACGCCCAGCGTCCCGACGCCCAGCGTCCCGACGCCCAGCGTTCCGACGCCCAGCGTCCCGACGCCGAGACTCCCAACGCCGAGCGTCCCGACGTCGAGCATCCCGACGCCCATTGTCCCGACGCCCAGCGTCCCGTGTGTAGTGAAATAGAATAACAGTGCGAAAACACGGCCTATCAGGTTGCCTCCAAACTTCATTGTAAATGTTCTGGTAAAGTAGCCATCGCTTTACTCGAATTTTGACTGTAACTAACTTGACTGACATAATAAATAATTAACTGCAGTCAGTTTTAACGCTGCTTTTACACAAATGCGAAATATCGTTTTACTTAACAATGACAATATGAAAAATAAAAAAAAGAAAAAAGGAACAGTGATGTGTTTGTATCGGCGTCAGGTTGAGATATCGATGGCGTGCATGGATGTGTGATCCCAGATTCTCTGTGTGTAATTGATTTTTGTTTTTTTTTTTCAATTGGATTTTTTTTATGTAATGGAAGTGGTAACTGCTGCCTATAGATACCCACACAAAGACCAGAGGTCAAAATGCAGATGCGTTACCACTTCTGAGGCCTAAGGTGTTATGCCTCTGTGCCGGCAATTACAGGGCCGTACATTACCACCTGACCGGAACACTACAGTGCTGAACACTACCATTTAGCGGCAAGTAAATTAGGTAATTCGGTGGTGCCTACGCCCGCGAGCTCCGTCACTGGAGCTCTACCACCAGTAAAAAAGGAAATAATTTTAAAGGGACCTATATAGAATAGTAACTTATAGAGAATATCATGAGAATAGTCAATATAAAACTATACCAAAACCGTTTTTCAAAACTGCAGGAGTGAAGCACTTCGATGAATTAGGTAAGACACAGATTTTTAACATATCGTCAACCTATTCTGTATTTGCTCCTCATCTACGTAGAAGTTGAGCAATCAGTAAATGATGATGTTTACTCTTTCAAAAAAAATCCTTCGTAATAAATTAACCCCCTTATTCATAAACGTATTTTAACTAAAGTGTTGCTAATCTCTCCTTTGTCTTTTACTATCCTGCACATTTGACAATGCAACTGACAAGTACAAAGCATTCTATAGCTAAAACGTATCTAATGTATGTTTATGAATAAGGTGGTAAGGTTTTCAGTCAGAAAAATTTCAAAATGAAATATACCAAATCATCGTCACTTTATTTTAAAATTCTATCACTTATAAATCTATCACTTTCGTATAATCAAAATTAATATTCATATTTTCGTCGTATAATGGTTTAGAACAATCTTTATCATCTTGATGCAGATTCATATCAGGCCACCCCCAAAGGTTCGTTCCGTCGCCAGTTCTTCGAGAACGGGCTGTAATCATGTCCGGTCGGACAGTTTTCAATTCATAAGCCCAACCAATCCAAGCGAAGAAATCGATGAACTTTGTGGAAAGGTTAAGAATATTATTCCCGCGTTCACCCGCTCGGTAATCCCAGGGGAATACATGATGATAGTTGTGAAATCCCTCACCCATAGTCACCAATGATACAAAAATATTCTGTGATGGTGAGATTGTCTTATCATATGGTTTGTATCCCCACATATGAGCGGCACTATTGATTAGGAATATTGCATGAAGGTTTAGGACATAACGCAACATGTTCATATACCAGGCGTTTTTAATTGTTTCGCCCCAACAATATACTGGAATCAAAGTAGGGAGGCCGAAACAGGCCAACCCAATAACGTATATCGCGTATCTGAAACAAGAAATTGTTTTATTATAAATAATCATATTATTAATAATTGAAACAGTAGTAATAAAAAGTCGCCTTGATCGCCTAATGAAACCTTCATGTATACTTCATAATACATTGTATGTAGTTTATTAGTAAAACTCATAGTTAGTGTAAGATTGTGGTGGATACGTAAGTTTCGCAAATAAAAGATAACATTTCGCTAAACCTACTAAAAACACAAATCCTAAATTTCGCATTTATTCGCAAAAAAATGATATTATTGAAAATCGATCAATATATATTATTTCGTCATATGTTTTATACAGCATAACTAGCATAGGTACTTGTAATTAAGGCTAGCATTGTTGTGGTATCAAAATTATCTCTGAAAGACCCGGAAATCGATCCCAGGGTAGCAGTAGTGCCACTGAACTACTGAGGCAGTTTAGACTATACCTATACAACGTGTAACAGGATATAATGTACAACCCGAAACTATTTAGTTCAGAATCGATAACCGATATGATTTATGATTATATCTCGATTTTCTAATCGATGTGTTAGACAGTGTGCATTATTCCAGTTACATGTTGTATATGCTGAGGCAATATTTAGGGCTCAGCCCACGTCAGATAATCGGTGACCGACGTTTTGTAGGAGAAAAATAGAACGTACTGACAGCAATATATTTATATTTAGTATATCAATTTATTGTAAAATAATTATAACTGTAACAAAAAATTGTATAGATAGATATAATCTATACTTATAATAAAACTGTAGAAGTGTGAATTCTGTACATTAAAAATATTGAAAAAATAAATACCAGGGGATGTTACTAGATCGATACCGAACACAAATATGTGATTAGAATTTTTTTTGTCTGTCTGACTGTATGTCTTTCTGTCTGTCTGTCTGTTTGTTCAAGCATCACATAAAATCTACATGTCCGATTACAATGAAACTTGGTATGATTATACTTTAACTTTTGGCGCACAACACTAGGTACTTTTTATCCCGAAAAAATGTCTGTTTGTCTGTGTGTTTGTGCACCCTAATTTCAGAAACGGTTTATTCGATTTGCGGTTTGCATTAATATATTGTGGTAAGTTTCACTTAACATTTAGTGTTTGTTTCATGTGAATCGGTAGAGACATAAAAAAGTTACGTCAATTTAAAGAATCGTATCGAATATTTTTAAGCTATTCTGTATCTAAGTTCTATCTTTTAGGGGGTTTCGTACGTAAAAGGTAAAAACGGACCCTACGGATTACTAATCCTCCGCTGTCTGTCTGTCTGTCCGTCCGTCTGTCTGTCACCAGGCTGTATCTCATAAATAGTGATAGCTAGAAAGCTAACATTTTCAATTATGTATTTCTGTTACCGCTATAAAAACAAAATTAATTACTAAAAATAAGAAAATGAAAAGGTTAAGGGGTCCAAGGGCATACAATAAACGTGCTTTTTTTCCCTATATTTTTTGCTCGTTAATAACGGTAGCAAGTAGACGCTTAAAATTTACACAGAATTTTTAGATCTTTTGTTGTATATTACCTTCCATAACAAATCTGTACAAATAAATAAAATTGGAGTGTCTGTTTGTAACATTAAAATAACCGCTTTTTACTAAATGCATGTGTATGTATACACGGTACATATGCCAAAACAACACTTTTTTGCAATTTTTGTCTGTCTGTCTGTCTGTGCCTTTTATCTCCATACATACATACATACCTACATACAAATAAGTAGAATTGGAGTGTATCCGACTTTGACGGGACTTCCACGGATAGGTAGCTGATGTAATAAGGAGTAACTTAGTCTACTTTTATCTCCATACAACCATACATACATACCTACATTCAAATAAATAGAATTTGAGTGTCTCCGATTTTGACGGGACTTTCACTGGCAGATAGCTGATGTACTAAGGAGTAACTTAGGCTACTTTTATACTAGCTGCGCCCACGACTTCGTCCGGGTAGATACTGAACAATATTTTTTCTCACGTGGACGAAGTCGCGGCTAGTAGAAAATATAAATGTAAGATAATATTGTAAAAAAAAAATTGTACGTCGTTTCGCGACAAAATGTATAGGGTCACCACACGTATACCTTTTACCATCATTGTAACCTACATTTTGAACAAATAAATTATTCTATTCTATTCTATTATAAAATAGTGCAACGCATACGTCCTTCAAAAAGTAGGCCAGAAATAAAATCGGTGCATTCCATTTTTCACCGACCCGATAATCGGTGAAAAATGGAACGTACGGAAATGTATGCGTCAACGCACACTACTCACCGACTCACCGACAGTCGACTGCATATATTATAATACTCTATGGTATGCACTTGCAAGGGAACAGTCTAATGGTGAGATTCACAGACCGCACTACGACTTTAGTTTGAGCAAAGTATGCTTATAACTGTCAGAAATGTATGGGTTTTGACAGTTCGAAGCGTACTTTGCTCGAAAGTAAAGTCGTAGTGCGGTCTGTGAATCTCGCCCTAAGAGCCGAACCTAGGTGGACCTTCACCTATCTGTTTATTGAATTAACCATGTTTTTTTAATAAATTTCATACATATACAAACATGTCTTGCATGTATTGCCTAAAGAAATATGTTTATAGGTATGATTAATTGAAAAATAAAATACTTATTTTTTAATTAATTACTTTTCAATTCTATTTAAATTAAAAATAATAAAAATAAATTTCAATTAAATGTGTTTGAAACTAAAACTTTTAAACATAAAATACGTCTATAAGGTATTGCCTACGCATTTATTTTCATGACTAGGTACCTGGCATGAAGGTATAAACAGGTAAGTAAATATAAGTGACCACACCGATCTGTTACCAATAAACCTCAAACACCTATTTTATATGTTTAAAACTTTTGGTTGGTTGGACCGATTATCTGTCCTACAAAACTGGTTGCCTGTAAAGTCGGTTTTACGGGCGAAGATTTTACGTGACAACGTCTTTTTCTCGGTAGAAAGGCATTCGCCGGTCCGGCAGGCCTCTCTCTCGTTCGGTGACTCATCGTTACGTTACCGGGCATTACACTTTTTCATGAGTGACTCCGAGCCGCAACCTAATTTAAGACGTTGTCACGTCAAAAAGTAGGACGTGGGCTCCCGCCCTTATACTTACTTTTTCTGAAACATCAGCACAGGGTTATTCTCAATATCGGAAATATCTACAAATTTATGTTGCTTTATAACTTCGTTATTCTTTCTCGTCATCATCCATCCAATGTGCGAAAAGAAAAAGCCTTTACTCGCATTGTGAGGGTCAGCATCTGTATCGCTGTGTTTATGATGCAGTCTGTGATTCCTCACCCAGAAATGTACCGTGTATTGATTTGCAAGCGATTGTAGAAGCATCAAAATGATCTGTAACGGTAACTTCGCCTTGTATGACTTATGTGACCATAGTCTGTGAGCGCCAGCTGTGGCTCCTATGTCAGCACCGATAAATACGAAGAAATCTGTAAAAGTGGCCAAGTGCGAGATGCGTACACAGGGTTCCGTACAATATAACCTTTGTTATAACAAATATGTACCTTAAAGGTTTTCCTATAATCTGTAACTACAGATTTTTTTATAGATTTTTGGAAAATTTTAGGCTTAGTTTCCAAGAGAAACCAGACCGACTGACGGATGACCGTCGTTCTTGTTAATTTGCTACGCAACTGCCAGCCACCATGCAAGCCCTTGCTCTCTTTACAAATGAAAACACCTCTCCCACGAAAACAGTTAATTAGGCAGATTTGTGCCTAATTAACTGTTTTCGTGTTATATTCGTGTGGGTCCCGCATGTTGAAATAATAATGCTCCAGATTATCCTATTTGGACCACTTTTCTTGTTATATTCTTCTCAATTTATATTTTATTTCAATTTTAAAGCTGGCGGATTATTTGTATAGTTTAGTTTTTTCATTATTTTTTGCAATGTGAATTCCTCCTTCAGTTAGTTCATAACATAAAAAGCAAGATTTTTTGTACATATTATACCTAAACGTATTATCATTAGTTCAGTTTTAAAAAACAATCACTGAAGGCCAGAAGACTGTAGAATTTTACAAACATGACAAAAAATCTGTAGTTGAAAATCAATCACACGGTAGGTTTATAAAATTAGAGAAAGAATTAAATAAAGAGGAATAATAAAACGGACGCAAAAAAACTAATGCGACTGATGATGAGAGACTATTTTAATAACTTGAGCTGTATAAATTTAAGCGAAAAATAACTAAACTAACGACAAATAAAATCCAGAACGAGCATACATAAAGTGTGTTGTGATCAATCCATTTCAGATAAGTATTAATATTATAGCCGTGCGACTCAATTACTAAAATGGCGAAAGACAGCCAGAACAACAACAACAGCAACAATTATGTTGTATTATTCATTAAACATTGTAACCCCGACTTTTCCAGGTTAGGTCAAAGGGTACGAGTACTACTTGCCCGCTGCAGCATTCGGTGTTAGAAATGGTTTTTTTTTTTAGCTGACAATATAACTTTCGTTTTTACTTCTCAGAGAACCGACTTCAAACCTATTAATAAATAGCACATATAAATATTATGTAGTATATAATTAATATTAAATCTGTATTATTTTTACTTTTTAGATTTGAAGTCGGTTTTTCTTAACTTAGTTATATTTATAAGTAACTCACATTAATGTTTGTAAGTTACTAATCTGTCGACTTCTCGTCGCTCGCAGTCAAATTGCCCACTTAGTAATATATTATTTTATTCATTTATTTAATTGTATATTAAATATTGTTCTTATATAAGCATAAACATTTACAATGGACCCTGTACTAAACTAGGCTTGTATCGCAGTGGTCCTTAATATTTCCATTAAAATAAAAACAAAACAACGGTTCGGTAATTTAAAAAAAAAAAAAATAGTTTTAAGTACATTAAAAATTAAATTAAATCAATAAGGTAAAAAAAAAATCATGAGCATGAGTAATGAAGCTGGCGAAAACCTTAGAATACATCATGAATCGATATTATTTTACTGATAAATGTGCGAGTGTGAATAAGAGTTTGAGTGTGAATGAGTGTTTGAGTGTAGTGTGCATGAGTGTTCGAGTGTGAATGAGTGATTGAGTGTGCTTGGGTGTATGTCTATGTATGTGTATGTGTGTAGAAGGCTTTATATGAATACTTATTTATGAGTACTACTTAATACTACCTTAATTAATTATTTTAACTTTAATCCACTTAAAACTTTAATTTGCAGTCAATCGTTTAAATACTACCACTTAATAAGGGATTGAATTCTTACTAAATAGTGCTGTTGTCCATTTTACTGATGTAAACCACAAATATAGTCCATATATCGCAGCTGTGTGCATATAGATAACAACAAATAAATTCATGTCCACTAGTTTGAAATCGCCAAATGTAACGGTATCTGAGAAAACTTTATCATGTTTAGTTTCCTCAATCGTATCATCCTTATTCTTTTCATTTGGTGTCATAATTACCTAAAACAAAAACATTTACATTCAGATAATTTTGGATTATACAGGTATATGAAATATTAAATTCTATTATAACCTTAGCCTTTAGTTGGCCAAGCAAATATTTATAAGATTGTAATATAATATTATTTTTGAATTACTCATGTGCCAGTGAATTTAGAAATTAAAGAAAAACATGGAAAGATAAATTTGACTTATTTCATTCGTATTTCCGTATCGTTGAATAGAGCCGTAGCAAAAATCATCAACAGCACCAATAATCGACACATAGTTTTCAGTGCCCCCGATCCGCGAACTGATACATGTTTGAATTAAAAACCCTGCCGCATCACTCTGCAGCTGATACTGATGATCACTGATACTGACTTGTGCAAACACATTTATACCGGAACGGGAACCTCACTGATATGTGTGAATCAGCCTTGATTATTACAATAACCAAAACCTAAACAAACAAAATATTTATTGATTTGTAATTTAAATATTTATTTCATTTACAATTTTAATATTATGTATTGTAGGGTTATTTCTAATCACGCTCTTGCCGTTTGGTCATGATACGAAATAAACACGTTTATCCATCGGAACCATTTTTATTGTGAGTAAATTCGCCAAATTTCTCAACGTTTTTTGCTTTAGAGACACTTTGCCTTTAAAGCAGATTTTATTGTAGAGGCACACACTACAATCCAAACAATTGATCTGATGATGATTGAGGACAAAAACGATCTACTGCCAAATTTTGTCGTGTTCAGCATACTCGTAGAATTAGCGTTATTCCTCTAAGGTGTTCAGTGACTTTATGTACTAGTTAGATGACATGGCTCCGTTCTGACATAGAGGCAAAAGATCTTTAGATGTAAGAGAGTCAATGTCTTTCTCTTCTAAGAAACGTTTCTTTACGCAAATAATTTATTTAAAAAATCACCATAAATTCGTCAACCGTAGCAATTTCTAATACTTCAATGGATTGTGGTTTCAGATATAATTATTTAAAAAAAAAACCTAACTTCACGCCTGTAATCCCCGAAGGGGTAGGCAGAGGAAAATGCATGCATTCAAGCATACATGCAAACACCCACGATTCGCCGGTTACGTTTTGGCCCATGTAACAGGTGGCGAGCCTGTTGACATCTCCGGGCACATTACCTAACTTCGAGGTACTGGGAAATTTCCAGAAAATGGAAAAATCCCAGTGGAACCAGAGATAAAGGACTTACCTATTATCTCTGATAACCCCCTACCCGGGAATCGAACCCAACACCTCAGCGTAGTAGTAGTGGCCTGCTACCACTAGGCTACCGAGGCAGTCGTTATATTTATTAATTCAGTTCCAGTTATATTTATTAATTCATTATTAATACGAAAATACTCATCGTGTTCGTGGCCTAACGTTCTTATTTTTTCATAACCTTCTTCATTTCCTGCTAGTAATCTTCATTATTGTTTTCTTTGGCGCCGACTCAGATTTTGTAAACTGCTTATGCTCTGTTTTAACTTAATATTATTTTAACCATTTCAGTTCATTTTTCAGGAATTTATTTTTGCCGACGATTCCTAAATAATTCGATATTATTATGAGTACTCTATGAATACTTTAAATATGGTTTACCTGTCACTTTACCAGAACTTCAACATAGAATAAAGTTAAGACAGTCACACGTCTATTTATTTCCCAACACAATCAAATTCTATTGTTCCTAGAATTGTAATAATTAAATCGAATACTTGTGTACATTCGCGGACAACTATCTCTAAAATATACCTATTTACAACGAATTTTAAGCAATTAATTATGAAGAGACAAAAGAACAGACATAGGAACAAAATTGCTTTTTCAACTGCGTTGCGTTGGCATAGGGACATTACCAAATTCAAATTCAAATCATTTATTTCAAATTGGTCTACAAAGACACTTTTGCATTGTCAGGATATAAGCTACCTACCAATAGTGAATGACTTACAATAATAATTCAGTAGGTATTGATGAATACCAATTTAATAATAAAATTTAACCGATATGTAAATCATCAAATTTTTCAATTCCTTAATAGAAGAAAAAGAAAAATCTGTTCGTCATGATGATAGTCATTCACTTAGCAGAGTTCCAGCAGGCACTACTGAGAAGAACTCCGCTACCCAACAAACTCAGCGTGTTGCTCTTTTGTCAAAGCCTTAGATTTAATACATATATCATTAAATTGAATTAAAATTAAAATAGAATAAAGATAATGTGAACGTCCATGGCATATAAATATTTGCATATAAACACATACGCAAATACCCATCAACAGCTTAATATCGTGATAGAAAATAACTCCCGAAAATCATAACAGACCAGTCCCCACAATCAGCACCCATTCACGAGTATGACGCATGTGGCAGCCATTGTTCTCATCGACCATTTTGAAGGGAAGTGAGCAACCAGCTAGTGGAATACAGCAACTCTATACGCTACCATTAATAACGACAATTACAAATTAGGAGAAATTAGGTAATGTGTTAGTAGTGCTAACGCCCTTGAGAACAATTTCTGAGCCATTAAAAAGTGACATCCAGACATCCAAATTACAAACGAGGGTCATTGATATACAATATTGGTGATAAAAATTAATAAATTCTTTTTATTGGAACTTAGTAAGTACCTAATCAAAAATCTTAACAGATATTATAAGCTATACTTTAGGTATTGGCAAAACATTACGAACAGTTCAGCAAAGCGCTCACCATTGCAGAGACGGTAAAAACGCACAAAATCCTTATGTCTTTGCGCAGGCTCAGATATTCGGGCCTGTGAGTCCTGGATCGTTGACAATACGAACGGCGCCACTTTTTAAGGAGTCAAATGGTCCAAGTTCTGGTATTCGGGGGCGGGAGCCCACAAACGAGAGCAGTATTTTGTTCCATAGCCTCTCGAGAAGACCGTAAGATAGAAGTTTTGCAATGTTTCCCCACTCACGTCCAGGGTTTGTTTGAGATCAAAGGTGTGTGTAGATCACCAGCAGATCTGCCATGACGAATGCCATATTTGCGGTCGCTGATAGGGTGGTGATCCTCTAGCTCTGGATACCGTAGCAGTTGTACTTATATCTTCTACTTCGATGTACTTGATTGATGCCCTTTTTCAATTGATATTTGCTTTTATATTGCCAAGTCGAACAATTATTATTAATCATTCGGCGATAAACCACCAACGCCAGCAACGCCAACAATGCCACCAATGCCACCAACGTCACAAATACCACCAACGCCACTAACAACACCAACGCCACCACCACCAACGCCAGCAACGCCACCATTCATAATCATAATATCTTTATTTGCTTTAAAATATGGTATTTACAGGTGTTCATACAATAATTATTAGATCGATCACGAGCATGCAAATATTAAAGTCACAATTTATATTTAAATTAAACAAATTAAATTATTTACACGTTAATTTTGTGATTCAGATACGATTTAATAATATAAAAATCATTTTCATATAATTTGATTTTAAATAAATTACAATTTATGAATAATTTAATTTATTGGGAAATATAAAAATATATTTTTTTTTTCCGCAAAATTTCTAGTATAAGTCTACCGGCGTTCTTGTCCTCGGTCCACGGCACTAATAATTTAACTAGGAAAATTTTATCAACCACACTGGTGAATTTTGAAGTGCCGTGCTTGACCGACGCCTTGAGCGCCTGGAAAACGACTTGCCCAAATGGACCTGCCGGGTAACCTCTCTTCACAGCGACAGTGGGACGCACCGCTCTGCAGCTTGGTACGGAAAAATCTTATAGATATGTCAACCAACGCTGCGGAACGAGCCCGTCTTCGGGCGCTTGGAAAGTGGGAATCCGGTCTCTGGTTACAGGCTTTGCCATCACCCAGCATCGAGACAATGATGGATGACATCACCTTCCGGCTCGCTACTTGCCTCCGCCTAGGCACATCTTGCTGCGCTCCGCATCGCTGCCCCTGTGGTGAAGCTGTCGACCGCCTGGGGCACCATGGTCTCTCCTGCGGTAGAAGTGCCGGCAGATTCACCAGGCACGCCCAATTAAATGACATTCTGCGCCGAGCCCTTTCCACCGCCGGCGTGCCAGCCATATTAGAACCCAACGGACTGGCACGTGACGATGGAAGGAGACCGGACGGTATGTCATTGATGCCCTGGAAGATGGGTAGGCCATTGGTGTGGGACGCAACTTGCGTTGACACCTTAGCGCCATCCCATCTTCTAAGCACGGCGGGCTCCGCTGGCACTGCTGCTGCAACTGCGGAGACCCTGAAACAGCGCAAATATAGTACCCTTCCAGAGGACTATATATTTGTGCGTTTCGGGGTAGAAACTCTTGGTCCATGGGGCCCCAGTGCTCGGCTCTTATTCAAAGAGATCGCGAAACGGCTGGTCGACACTTCCCGTGACCAGAGGGCTGGCCAATTCTTAGGTCAAAGAATCAGCATTGCCATCCAACGAGGCAATGCTGCCAGCCTTCTGGGTACCATAACACAGGAAGGCAGTGATGCGGAATTTTTAGATGCATGATGTTTTTAGTTTAGTTTTAACTTTTTATTAAATTTACGTACAAACATACATGACTCGTATATACCTATACAATGACGGTAGTGGTAGTAAGCCAAGTTTTGAATACAGGTTGACATGATTTATCTGACGCAATACCGTGTATGGTATACATTTTTTTTTGGGCAAAAACGCTCTATTATGGTCAGTGCTATGTCCCCACATGATTAGACCATAACGAAGAGAGGATTCAACATATGCACGGTATGACATTATAGCCGTTTTTAAGGTCGTTACTTTTTTAATTTGTTTAAGAGTATAGACGAATTTATTTATTTAAATAAAATAAAAAATTATATAAAAAAAATTAAAAAAAGCTATGTGTGCTGCTCACTGCCACCTACGTTTTGCTATTCGGTAAGTTAGGTCAGTTACATGGATCTCCTCATGTCTTATTCGAACTCGCGAGGAAATTCTGAGCATAGCCCTCGCCATTGCTCTCTGCGACTGTACAATTAATTGCCTACTAATCAGAGATGCGATTTATTTGAAATACTCCTATTTCAAATGCAAATATAAATGCAAAATACCTATTTTGTATTTAGCATTTTTAATACTCGTTTCAAAATGCAAAATACTTTGTGATTTTAGCCAACATTACCAGTCAAACAAAATAAAATGAATGAATGACGCTTGTATTGCCGTATTTGGCCGATAGAGGCGCTCGCTGCGTGCTCTTTTATTATTCTTTGGTCAGAGTGTGCGCGTTAAGCTGGGCATTGAAGATCAGTTTTTCGCGTCTGTTGAACTGACGTAAATCCAAAAGGAGATGTTGGGGGTTTTTGGCGGGAACCTTGAAAGAGGCGTGTGGTGCTCTTATTTTATTTCATTTTCTTAGTGTATTTTTGAGTTATATTAAATAAAGTTGGTGGTATTTTGTTTGATATAGGCTTATTACAGTGCCCGTGTATAGTGAAATAGAATAACAGTGCAAAAACACGGCTTTTCAGTTTGCCTCCAAAATTTCATTTGAAATGTTCTGGTAAAGTAGCCATCGCTTTACTCGAATTACTGACTGTGACTCTGACTGACTGACGTATAATTGACCGACTGACTCTTACTTTTACGCTGCTTGCGAATACGAAATATCATTTTACTTGACACTGGCAATATGCGTAATAGCGATGCAAAACAAAAAAAAATAAGGAGATGTTGCAAGCTCGGCTCTGGTTCGTACAGGTCCTCAAAAATAAGTAAATTAAAGAAGAATCCGAAAAAAATAAGATATTTCAGAGAGAATATATTTCAGAGTAACAACCACATTTAATTCAAACGATTTTATCATTTTCAACCATGTTCAACATGGCGGCGATACAGCCGACGCTTGGGATAGTACCTATGTAGATAAAACAAAACTAATGCTATCTGATATCTTACTAGTGCATCACACATTATCAAAAAAAACTATCAAATCGATCAATTTAAAGAAGTTCCGATGTTTTTTTCAAAATTGGAAATCGATTAGTATAGTATTTAATTAACACATAAAATCGATTTCGATAGTATTTAGAAAATATTACTTTTTTCTCCAAGTACAATATAGTCAAAAAAACAATTTAAAAAATGAAAATGTCAAAATGACATCGCCCACCATATTCGCCATGTTGGTTTTGAGTTGCAATTCTAAGTGCAAATAATGTTTTGTAACTGCAATCAAAGCTAAATAAGAGAAAATATGCAGTAAAAAAAGTTTTTATATTAATTATGCCTGTTAATGATGTTGTGTACAATACATGGCCGGAGGTACATACATTTTTGCAACATCTCCATTGATCATGAGTATCGAATCATCATACCAGTTTTAACAGACGACGCGCCTCGAGAAGTGCTGACTGTAGCCTATAGACACTTAAACAAAGACCAGAGGTCAAAATGCAGATGCGTTGCCACCCCTGAGACCTAAAGTGTCATGTCTCTGTGATAGTTATTACGGGGCCATACCATACGCCCTCGAGCTCCTACACTTGGAACTTTACCACCAGTAATAATACTAATAATCATTACAGCCATTCTAGCTCATTCAGTGTATTGTTTCACTATCACAAATCTATTCATGCGTAACTATGCCGAAAACACAACATATAAAATGTTGTGTTTTCGGTATAGTGAGCATAGGATTCGTGGCTTAAAGACCCACACTTAAAAGATTCACAACCGGAAATAATATGTCTGAAGAAGAATTATTTTAGAATAGTCACTTCTTGGTAGTAATTTTTATGTTGAATAACATACGAGTACTTAGTAATTATTCTTTCGTTAAAGTAAAAAAAAAACGTAAATTCAGGCCTGTAGGGAAGGGACCGGTGATTTTAAAGGTTGAATCTGGGGGAGAACTAACATAACCGTTGGCAACACTTAATCCAACCTGACGCCAGTGAATGAAGAAAGCTACAATTTGTGTTTTTAGTTGGAATAAATCATTTGGAGTGAGGCATAAGGGGCCATTTGACTCGGCATTGTATCTCTATTCTATTTCTCATTATCTTAATATATATAAATCTCGTGTCACAATGTTTGTCCTCAATGGACTCCTAAACCACTTAACCGATTATAATAAAATTCGCACACCATGTGCAGTTCGATCCAACTTGAGAGATAGGATAGCTTACATTACGCTATGACTAATAGGAGCAGAGCAGCGCGGGCAAAGCCGGGGCGGGCCGCTAGTATATACCTAAAATAATTTATTTTATTAATTTTAATAATTTAAATTTGGTCAAAAGGTATTTTATTTTGAAAAAATATTTTGAAAATAGCTATTTTGCATTTAGCATTTGAAATACAAAACGAAAAACTACCTATTTGGTATTTTGCATTTGAAATAGTAAATCTGAAAATTATTTTGCATTTTGTATTTAAATGCTATTTTAAAACCATTTTGTACATCTCTGCTACTGATAGAGCAACGCGGGCCACCGGTCGCGGCGGACCGGAGCCGAGGCGACCGGTGGCCCGCGTTGCTCTATGCTGCTTCTAATCCAGAAAAAGTATTATGTATATCGGTTCACATAATTTCGATAGTCACTTTGCAGTACATTGCTGTTTTGACGTAGTGTCATAATTATGATCACTTTAGGAAAACAACAATGAAGTGCAATGTGGGATGGCTACTGAGTTACACAATACGCCTGGTGATCTACATACTTTTCTTGAAGCATGTAATACGTAGACGAATATTCGCGCACACAGGTCAATATGTCACGGCCGGGCGTTCAATTTAGTCAACATTTGAGTATCACAAACACATTTATTTCTACTGATTTTATGGGTTCCGTACCATTAAACGGAACTCTTATAAGATCATTCGTTTGTCTGTCTGTCTGTGTGTCCGTCTGTTACATCTTATTGTCACGTATATTACTGGACCGATTGAGTTTTAAATTGGTACAATTGTGTAAATCAGTAATACCAAACAAAACGTGTAAGAAAAATAAGTGAATTTCAAACATAACGGCCACTTTTTGCCTAAGGTATTATTAGGGAAATAAAAATCAAACTAAAATTGTGTGATACTTCGTGAGACAGTAACCCCCTTATTCATAAACGTACATTAGATACATTTTAGCTATAGAATGCTTTGTCTTTGTCAGTTGCATTGTCAAATGTGCAGGATAGAAAAAGAGAAAAGAGGGATTAGCAACACTTTAGCTAAAATACATTTATGAATAAGGGGGTAAGTCTTTTAATGTAAGGATCTCAAGAATATTTTTTCAATAATTTTTACATAAGCAGTTTTATAATTATTCAAGAAAACAGAGGAAAATAGACCATTTCACCTCCTTCCCTTTTATCTCTGAAACTACTGGGGAAGTTTATAGCCCCATAATTTCTACACAGAAACAAAACAACTTTGCATTTAGACTTCAAATTTCTGTGTAGATTGTATAGGTATATCTATCGAATGATGGATAATCTTTTCGATAGAAAAATCTCCTTGCCAGAATAAATGAGATTTTTCCAAAGAATATCATATTTATTAACATTATTGTACACATCTAACTAAAAAACAATTACTGTAACCAAAACATCACTGTATTACAAACGGTGAATGGTAAACAAAATAAAACTAGGCACTACATACACATCAGTTTCTATGAATTTCGGGATAGAGAATTTCAGTACCCAATATATCTTCCGATTTTATATCCTTGTCATCCCATCCCCAGAGATTGGTTCCATCTCCTGCTTTTTTAGCTTTAGCTTTGATTATATCAGGTTTGGTTGTTTTCAAGTCGTAAGCCCATCCAATCCACGCAAAAGAATCTATGAATAGCGTTGTTAAATTTAACCAATTGTTACCCAGTTCGGCAGCGCGATAATCCCAAGGGAAGGCATGGTGGTAATTATGAAAACCTTCACCCAGTGCTAGAAATGATACTGTTAGGTTCTGCGAAGCCGGTATATTCTTGTCGTAAGGCTTGTAGCCCCATTTGTGGGTTACGCTGTTCACCAGCAACGTTGCGTTGAGATTCATCATGTACCGAAACATGTTGATATGCCATGCATTGCTAAATGTTTCACCCCAAAAGTACATAGGAATGACTGTTGGTAGGAGGAAACATACAGTGCCAATGAATGGTATTGCAAACCTGAAAAAGATCAAGATTGATGTTATGAACAAGTGCACGATTAAATTGGCAATAGGGATGATTCAGAACGATAAAGCAGAGCTATTTTCGCAGTTAATAGAAAAAACACTTAGATAGCCTCCGATTTGATGTGATCAACATCTAGGTATATCATATAGATGTTCAATTTGGTAAAGCTATACTTATTTACGATGTTGAACTTGTGTTCTTTCTGGAACTTACAGCAAAATTTAAGAAAACCTATATTTTATCACTGTGTAGCCTTTTAAAATTTGGTACTCACTTTTTTTGGAATCTCAGAACTGGATTGTTATAGATGTCTGACCAATCCAATAGCTTTCCATTTTGTCGGACTTCATCGTTTTTTTTAACGAATAGCCAGCCAAAATGAGAGTAGAAAAATCCTCTACTAGCATTGTGTGGATCACCGTTAGTATCACTATATTTGTGATGAAGTCTGTGGTCTCTCGCCCAGTGCATTGCAGTGTTTTGAAATGCAAATGAACTGAATACCATCAAGATTATTTGTAAGGGTAATTTAGCTTTATATGCTCTGTGAGCCCAGAGCCTGTGAGCGCCTGCGGTTACGCCTATTTCAGCGGCCATGTAAATTAACAAATCTGAAAAAATCACGTATTAGATTGTTAGAGTAGCTTGTAGGGAGCTCACCTACTCGATTTCATCCGGGAGAACTGCGGTTCTCCACCGTATGGCTAAACTGAATATCAGAACTCTCACTTCTGTCTTGCTTTCATTGGCCGATCGGAGAGGTGGTCTAAAGGTATGGCACCTGCAGAAATCTCAATAATAGGCTACATTTCTATAACATCTACCACTCAGGAGTAGTCCAAGTACATGACCAGAGCACAAATCCAATCCAGCTACAGATAGGTGTGCGACAGGGAAATGTGATTTCTCCGAAATTGTTCGGCGGCTCTGTAGGATTCCTTTAAGCTCTTGGAATGGAAAGGCACATGGCATCAACATCAATGGCGAGAACGTCACTCACCTTCGATTTGAGCACCTTAACAAAAAGCTCAGTGACCTCAACACAGTCTCACGGCAGATAGGCCTAAAAATGAACATGCAAAAGACTAACATGAAGAACATCCATGTAGCGTCAATGCCGGTAAATGTTGAGAACTCTACCTTCGGAAGTTGTTGATCACGATTTATACCTAGGATACAGCAATCCAGTTAGGTACTTAAGTCTGACTTCGACAAAGAGGTCAATCAAAGAATTCAACTCGGCTGGGCAGCGTTCGGCAAATCGCGTAGTGTTTTCTCGTCCAATATTCCTCAATGTTTAGAAACTAAAGTATTCAATGGCATGTGTGTTGCCAGCGATGGCATAATAGCTTTGAGACGTGGTCTTTTACTGTTGGTTTAATACAAAAGCTCAAAGTCACTCAACGAGTTATGGAGAGGGCTATGCTCGGAGTTTTGTTTACGAAACAGGATTCGGAACGAGGGTATCCGTAGAAAAACGAAAGTAACCGAGATTGACTGGAGAGTGAGTAAGTTGAAATGGCCATCGTTTGTCGAACTGATAATAATCGATGGGTACGAAAACTTCTTGATTTACTTACTCATTATAAGAGTAAACCATTTTCCAGAATACAAACACAGGTATAATCCATAAATGGCCGCCAAATGCCAATACGTAAAATAGATAATATTGAAATACAATAATTCCTGTTTTTTCGGTTTATATTTTGATAACTGGTTATTGGTCTCGTGATCTTCGTCCGTTCCATTTATATTACTGGTATAACCTTTTATGTTGGGAACCATTTTCTTTTCTGAAATGTATAAAGTACATGTTTTAAAAGAAAACACCCGACTCTAGATAGACTCTAATTATTTTATTGCGCGTTACATCGCCTTTTTTATGTAATGCCACTTGCACTACATACAAGCATGCAGTTCACATAAATGTTAAGTGATGACTGCACCCTAGACACTTACACAAATACCAGAGGTCAAAATGCAGATGCGTTACCACTGGTTAGGCCTAAGGTGTTATGCCTCTGTGCCGCAAATTACAGGGCCGTACATTACCACTTCACCGGAACTGCTGAACACTACCATTTAGCGGCAAGTATATTAGGTAATGCGGTGGTGCCTACGCCCGCGAGCTCTGTCACTGGAGCTCTACCACCAGTAAAAATATATCAAATTATGTTTGTTAGTCTCACTAAAACTCAAGATCGGCTGGATCGATTTGACCAATTTTGTTTTGAAATATTCGGAGGAAAGTTTAAAATATGAGAAAATATTAAGAAATTGTAAGGAAAATAGCAAAAACAACAATTTTGTGTTATGTACCTACTCGTATCTTAACATCCCTATGGGGTGGGAGAGAGACTTCGCGTAGCTTTTTATTTTTCCATACGAATAGTTCGTACCTGTCCAGTATTTGACACATTACAGATGATATGGAATTCTTAAACGGTATGAAGTTAACCGGGTGAGCTATTATAAATAAAATTATAAGCGTGATTTTAATGTGGTAGTTTTATGATAAGAATATTGAGTGGACTGCAAATGATGTGCAGTACTTACGAACTAAAATCGAGTTGAACTTTCTTAGTTTTAGTATATAAGATAACGTTTTCGGAAACAAAATGAATCAAAACTTCACTTACTAGTATTTTTTTAATAACTGACCAGCAAGAGCACCGACCTCTAATATAAGTATAACATATTTCACGTCATTTTTATGTGAGATTTATGGTCTTTTTAAACTTTATGATAATTATGTAGACAATTCAGACTCCTATTTTAAGTCTGTCTGTAGATAAATAAAAAATAAAAAAAATACGCTTACACTCACAGCCCCACAGTAGGTATAAACCTGTGTCGTGGGTGCCGTTGTACACATACAACACATACACAAACACCCAGACCCGAAACAAATATCTGTAGATCATACAAATATTTGTCCCGGTGCGGGGATCGAACCTGCGACCCTTCGAATCAAACGGTCATCTCACACCGCTGGACTAACCGGGTCGTCGTAAATAATATACATAAATAAAACACAATTGATAGTGTTTCACTGTAACCTTTCAAATTCAAATTCAAAAATTCATTTAATCACTTGGAAGTAATAGAATTTGCTTGTGATAGGTCAAATTACAAAATAAAAAATTAAAGGGAATAACAACTGATACGTTGATTAATATGTCCAAGTAAACAAAAATAAAATAAATAATGGTCCAAAAATACTAATTAATAAAAATGGGTATCGACAGAATGTTCCATACTCTCTTTTACAAACGGTAAGATAAGACTAAATAAAAGAATATGGGACATTCTTTGTCATAGTATAGTCAGTAGTCATTCACTGGCAGAGTTCCAAAGCCCACATTACTGAGAAAAAACCTGCCAAAACAAAACTCAGTAGGGTCTTTTCAAAATATGTTAACTTACAACTATTTTCACAATATGATACTTATAACTGTGTTTTGCTATATCAAGTACAATGCACATTAATTTAACAAAATTATTGTTTAAAGTCTTGTGGAGCTAGACCAGCATTTGTCCAGGCATCTCTATCCTTTAGAAACTTTAGATAGTCATCGTCAGTCGACTTTAGGCTTGTTATGATGATAAACACCTTAAGTAACTTCAATCTATTTATTAAAAAAAAATAAAACTTCATATTCGATATGTTATATCCCTAAAAAAAACTGGACTATCCCCATTAAGTGCCAAATTAAAAATCCTGAAAACCTGAAATTTCCTAAAATCTCGTAGATGGTGAGAAAAGTTGGAAAATTCGAAAATCTCGGGATAAATCCGGAGATATAGTAGGTAGCCTTTACGCACGAAGTCGCTGACAAAAGCTAGTCTAAATAACATTTACCACCTTCCCTTTTCTTGCGCAGGCGAAGCCGCGAGGCGGTTTGATGGTATAATAAAATATAATGCTGTGACTTTGTACCTACGGTAAAAGTCATTGTATATTGTGCTAATATATTGGACATAATGATTAATGACATTAATAATTTATTAGTCATAAATTAAGTTGATTTCGATACAAAGTAGCCAACATTAATTCTCGTTTTTTTTTCGAGGGAAAGGCAGAATTGTTCTTTAATTATCCCGTGTTCGTAATAATAGTTTAAGTAACTAAGAATAAATAAAACGGTTCGGGAGATAAGTTTACAGATGCATTTACTGTTTAATACGTAATAATTCTAATGTATATCTACCTACTATATATTAAATTACCGATCACCGCTTCATCCGAGAGTGTGTTTGGTGTATTATGTATGGTGTGTATACATAGTTTCAGAAAAAAATAACTCACAGCTCTCATTGCTCTTTTTTTAAATTGTCAGATTTTTTTTTCAAACAAATTTTGAGTTTTTACCAGAGTTTGAACTGATTTATTTATAGCAGCAACGCACTCAGGTGCTTGTTGCTATTTTTTTCCCCAATCTTCAGATTAAAGCAATTACAGGTTTTATTAACATCAACAACTTATTTGTTTCATGATGAATGATTTATAGCGTTACATATTTCAGTTGAATTAGGTACATGTCTCTATTTTTACTGGTGGCACCGCATTACCTAATATACTTGCCGCTAAATGGTAGTGTTCAGAACTATCGTGTTCCGGTCAGGTGGTAATGTACGGCCCTGTAATTTCCGGCACAGAGGCATAACACCTTAGGCCTCAGGAGTGGTAACGCATCTGCATTTTGAACTCTGGTCATTGTGTAAGTGTCTATAGGCTGTAGTCATCACTTAACATCTATGTGAACGGCATGCTTGTTTGCCACTTTAATTACAAAAAAAAAAAGAAAAAAATATATATTCTATTAAGTGAATTTGCATCTGGTTTCGAGCGGCCGCCGGCGGGGTCGCGGATGTGTATAGGTCGCGCCACGTAAAAAGAACGCTGGAAGAAAGTAGAAGGGATGTGTTCGCGCATCGGTACACTCGCGCACGAAAGTACTAGCCCTATTGGTTTATTTTTGATCTAGCTTTCGCTTACGGTTTCGTGTATTGGTAGGCAGATTGAAAACTATATTACATAGAATAACATAAAATGAAATAAAAACACATGATGCGCAGCTTGACCGCCAGCGTTCTTTTTATGTGGCGCGACCTATACTAGCGTTCCCGAGACCCCGCCACTGAGGGCGGATGAGTTGGAACACCCAGGGGTTTTTAGTGGATAGACGGGTCTCTTTATTTTCCCGGAGTGCCACATAACCCACCCCTCTCCCCAAGGTTGAGTTGGGTATGCGTAACGCGTGGTATAAATAAATGTATAGGTAGGTATCTAACCGTTACAGAAGCAAAACAACTTAGACCTCAGGGGGAAATGCATATGCATATCCAGCTTTTGTGTAGATGTCTATAGGCTAGTAGTTGCAGTATTAACTTACCACCATCATTAATCATACAAAAAAAACAATACTTGGATACAAATTCAACAAAATTATTATCACCTTACAATAAAATAGCATTGATTGAGTAGACAAGATGATTAACATAAGGAAGTGCAATATACCATGACTGTCATGTGCCTACCTAATAAAACACAAAACAGTATAAAAGAATGGTCTAGTCTGAAGTCTCCAGCCCTAAGACAGGCGCCGACATAATTGTGATTGTGAATTTGTGAGATTTTTATGTATCTACTTAAAGGTTTGTTTTTGTCACTAGTAGGTAGGTAATTAATTGTTATATTTATTTTTCGCAATAACACATGCGAGTGAACTTTAGAATTAAAGAACGAAAAGAAAAAATTGACTTCGGGCAGCCCCTTTACCACTAAGCTACCGAAGCTTAGTGGTAAAGCGGCTGGACTGGTTATCCTGAGGTTGCGACCATTCGGTTCCGACCGAACCTACGGTTCGATTCCTGCCGAAGTCAAATTTTTCTTGCCGTTTTTTCTTTGGTTTCTAAGGTAGGTAATTACCTACAAAAAAAGAATTAAAAAGCCACAATTTAAAATGATAAATGCCTTGGAACAGTAATCTACTTCCCGCTACTTAAATGATACCTAAGTACTAACCGCCTTATTCATAAACGTATGTACATTAGATACGTTTTAACTATAGAATGCTTTGTCTTTGTCAGTTGCATTGCCAAATGTGCAGGATAGAAAAAGACAAAGGAGAGATTAGCAACACTTTAGCTAAAATACGTTTATGAATTAGGTTAGTGTTCAGCGCCATCGTGTTCCGGCAGTGCCGGACAGGTGGTAATGTACGGCCCCGTAATTTCCGAAATAAAGGCTTAAGAGCTAAGACTACCGCAGTGGCAACGTATCTACATTTAAATCTTTAGTTTTATGTAGATGTTTAGGCTGCATGCAGTATTAGGTACTTACCATCAATGCCAACTGTATTTTTTTATGTAAAGAAAGTGGCAAACAATCATGCAGCCACATTGATGTTAAGTGATGACTGCAGCCTATAGAGGTCAAAATGCAGATGCGTTGCCACCCCTGAGCCCTATGTTGTAATGTCTCTGTGATAGTTATTACGGGGCCATACAAGTATGTTTGTTTATGTTCTAACAACGGCTCTGAGAAATCTAAATTCAATAAAGCGTTTAATTTTTGTTTTATTTGATACAGGATGACACCATATCCGAAGAGCAACGCTATTGCTTCTGGGGAAGATATAATTGGAAGAACTACCAAGAAAACTGTTCCTCAGAGGTCCAGTATAATTCCTTTTAACGTATTGGTGTTTAGTTACTGGCACATTGCTGCATTTTATGGCGTGTATCTTTGTTTTAAATCAGCGAAATGGCAAACAGTCTTATTGAGTAAGCAAAACTCCTTTATATCTTGAGTATCTAAATTTTTTTTAACCAGTTCATTATATTTTCACGAAATAATGATAAATACGAAACTTGCTGAAGCTTCTGCTAGTAGATTAAAATTTTCTTTTATTTTATTTAACTTTTATGCACACATAAAATGCCACATAAGGCGGACTTAATGCTGCTATAAGGCATTATCAACCAGTCAATCATTGGGTTATTAAATTAATTAAATTAAATTAATTAACTAAATTAAATTAAATTAGCCTTTATTTACCACACACAAATTATCTTAAAAAGTATACATAAGCAATTCATCTCAATTATTCTATTTTAATTAAAATTATACGATACAAATGAAATTATTATAATATTTAATTTACTTAACAAATAAATCAACATACATACTTATTTATTTTATTACATTCATATCTTTTCACACTAGGTAAAGGAAAGGATTCATCATTGGGTTATATGCTTGGTTAAATTCACATATTATTTTGATAGGCAATACATGCTATACATGTCTGTTTATGTATGAAATTTGATAAAAATAATGGTTCATTCGGTAAAGGAGTGAAGGTCGACCTACGTTCGGTTCCTACCAATACCTCGTTTACAAATGCTAGCAAACTTTCAACCTCCTTTTTTGGAGTAACAAAAGCAATACCTATTTTTACAATATTCAAAGTTTCAAGAATTATAATTTTCCTTCGAAATTTTAATATGAATTTTAATGCTCCTTGTAATATGAAGTCTTCTTTCAGATTGAAATAAAACTAGTTTTCGGATTCATCTCGCGTATATTGAACTAAAATGATTATCCTACTTACCTGCCTCAGTAGCGTAGTGGTAGCAGGCCACTACTACTACGCTGGAGGTCCTGGGTTCGATTCCCGGGTCGGGGCTATCTATCTAGAGATAACGGTCTAAAATCCCTTATCTCAGGTTCTATTGGGATTTAACCATTTTCTGGAAGTTTCCCAGTACCTCGGAGTTTGGTAATGAGCCCGGAGAGGGCAACAGGGCATGTTACATGGGCCAATACGTAACCGGCGAGTCGTGGGTGTTTGCATGTATGCTTGAATGCATGCATTTACCTCTGCCTACCCCTTCAGGGATCACAGGCGTGAAGTAACGTTTCGTACTTATTTACGTTATGATTATCCTCTTCTTTCAGATATGATAATTTACATAGCCGCTGAAATAGGCGTGACCGCAGGCGCTCACAGGCTCTGGGCTCACAGAGCATATAAAGCCAAATTACCCTTACAAATAATCTTGATGGTATTCAATTCATTTGCATTTCAAAACACTGCAATGCACTGGGTGAGAGACCACAGACTTCATCACAAATATAGCGATACTGACAGTGATCCACACAATTCTAAAAGAGGATTTTTCTTCTCTCATTTTGGGTGGTTGTTCGTTAAAAAGAACAACGATGTCAGACAAAAAGGAAAGCTATTGGATTGGTCAGACGTCCGCAACAACCCTGTTCTTAGATTCCAAAAAGAGTAAGTACCTAATTCTTAGAGCTAGGTACATAATGTTAATAGGAACCTAAGTATTTTTTTATATTTTGCGCTTGTACAATGTGCTCCGGGGTTCACAAGTGACTAGTCAAACAGTTTCCGTTCAGTTTTGATAAGATTTGCATTAAGTGGTTATGGTTTTGAATAATTATATGAGACTTGCAATGGAAAGACAAAAAATAAATTCATGAAACTTTACACTATAAAATGTAATTTCATGAGACCTTAGCAATACAACATTATAAGTCAAATCGTAATAATACATATTTGATATCTATTTCATCTATCAGATATCACATCCAATTGGTCGCTCTACCTACATTAATTTTTCAATTTGACCCAAAAGTATTATAGTAAATGTGAAAAATAAATATACCTACATAATATCCCTGATAAATTAAAGACAAAGTTCTCATATAATGAAATCGACAGATTTTTTTTCTTAAACACACGCGTATATCTTTGGAATTGCCAATTTAATCACTGACATACCAATAACATAATTCTTTATCCTTTTCAGATATGCAATACCATTCATCGGCACTCTATGTTTCCTCCTACCAACAATCATTCCTATGTACTTCTGGGGTGAAACTCTTAGCAACGCATGGCATATCAACATGTTGCGGTACATAATTAATCTCAACGCAACGTTGCTGGTGAACAGCATAACCCACAAATGGGGCTACAAGCCTTACGACAAGAATATACCACCTTCGCAGAACCTTACAGTATCATTTTTTGTGCTAGGTGAAGGTTTTCATAATTACCACCATGCCTTCCCTTGGGATTATCGCACTGCCGAACTTGGTAACAATTGGCTAAATTTAACAACGTTATTCATAGATTTCTTTGCGTGGATTGGTTGGGCTTACGATTTGAAAGAAGCCAAACCTGACGTAATCAAAGCTAAAGCTAAAAAAGCAGGCGATGGAACCAATCTTTGGGGATGGGGTGACAAGGATATAAGTTCAGAAGAAATATTGGATACTGATATTATCTACGCCCAGGATCTTAAGAACTGATTTTTCCATATACCTAGTATTACTTCTTTAATTTATTGTTCATAATTATGCTTTTAGAAGGGTCCAGTTATTCTATTTTAGTTGTCTGTAAAGATTTAAATAAATATGTTATTGCTTGGAAAGCTATCACATATATGGATAATTTAGAAATCCTTTACCCGGTGTAAAGGATTTCTAAATTATCCATAAAAGATAAATGGATATCCCATCGTAAGTTTTTAAAATGCCGTAGCCTAAAATGAACGCATAAACTATGTCCGTCCGTTCGTACGTGCGTGAGTCTATCTACAGCTTAGCTCACAGGTTATTAGTATTAGACAATAAATTAAAGTCTTGAAAAATACGCATAATTTTATTACATTGTTTGTTAAATTGATTAAATAATAATACACAAAATAATAATTATGTATATAAAATATAGTAATGTAATAGGTATAAGACATCTATAAATATTTTTCTACTTAATAAAGAACTGGAGCAGTATATAGGTATATTATATACATTATTTTATACATGTTAAATAAAAGATATATTAATACATATGTATCTATAAAATATATAGTAAAAAAGAATAGTTTTGTTGTTATTATAGAAAATAGACGAAAATTGACCACTTCCCAGGGAGGAAGGGCCTTTATCTCAAGCAAACTCTTTAAACAAACATTTCTTAAGTATCTTTGTATTTGAAATAAAGACCCTTATATGTTTTGGCTTGAATCGGTCAACTGAACAATGATGGTCAAACTAGTCGGATCAGGTGGTAGTGAATGCAATAGTGCGGGAGGGGCAGCAGCGTCCCGCGGTAAAACTGTCACTGCGATCACTAATCCGCATGCTGCATTTTCTCCCCAAAAGAGGTGTCAATTGATGTTTTTTTTTGTTATGGCATCGCTATTACGCATGTTGCCAGTGTCAAGTAAGACGATATTTCGTATTCGTAATAAGCAGAGTAAAAGTCAGAGTCGGTCAGTCAATTTATCAGTCATTCAGTCAGAGTCACAGTCAGTAATTCAAGTAAAGCGATGGCTACTTTACCAGAACATTTATAATGAAGTTTTGGCGGCAACCTGATAGGCCGTGTTTTCGCACTGTTATTCTATTTCAATTTACACGGGCACTGTAATAAACCTACCTATATCAAACAAAATGCCACCAACTTTATATAATATAACTCAATAATACACCAAGAAAACGAAATAAAATAAGAGCACCACACGCCTCTTTCAAGGTTCCCGCCAAAACTCTCAATTGATGTTGTTAGAGTATCGAACAAGAAATATTGCACATCGACCTTAAGAAAGAGACTGCGGCTTATTTCGGGTCTGTAGAGCATTATCTCTTTTGCACATTATTTATGTGACGTTTGTCGACGACTATTTTGATCAAGTTTTGACCAATACCGGACTATTAGTGCTTACGTGGGCAGCAGTCCCGGATAAAGGCGGTGCGGGGCCCGGAGCAAATGTGACCATGGGGCCCTAGAGTTACCTACATTGCCTACTGAAATTTAGTATGTAAATAAAACAGAACATTTACGAAAAGTACTCGAAAACAATATTAGGGGATTCCCTCTGTAAGTATTGTGGTATTGCCAACTTGTAACATAATAATATACCTATATAATTACTGTGTAGCCAACGCTCACTTTGAGACTCGCTAAGGTGTATTACACATATACGAGTAAGTGGTTTTTTTTTGGGCACAGGCGCGGGTCTTCCCAAGTCGCTTGGCCCGTAGCATTTGCTGCCTCCTGCCTCCTGCTATATAGATAATCCGGCACTGGTAGGCAGTGTGCAGCAGAGATAACGCTCTACGAAGTCGAAACTAGCCGATTGTCTCTTTCGTAGGCTCGATGTCATTGTGCAGTATTTCTTGCTGAGTACTGTACTTCACTTGCATCCCGATGTGAAAAATAAGCTCGTGCAACGCATTCCGCAGTAACTAGGGTTTTCACCTCCCCCGGGATTCCGAAAGTTTCCCGGATTTGACCTCTGAATCAATTAAAATCTCCCGTCTCCCCGAAGGAATTTGAAATATACAAAATTCTCCCAGAATAACAAGTTGTTCAAAAGACACGCGTAGTCGAAATGGCTAAGAGCGGCGTAAATCTCGATCGTGCTCGACAACGGCCTTCTCGCCACTATCTCGCCGCTACTGGCCAGAGTGGCCACTACCTACTTTGTTTTAATGTTTGTTTCTGACCCACGTGCGTGAGAGAACTAAGAGAAGGCATAGTATTGGTATCACTCAAGTTCGTTTCTTTCTAAAAAAAAAAAAAATATTTCTATGTTGATATGTTTTAGGTTAAATATAAAATAATACGTTATGATAATAAATGTTTTTTTCTCCCGGATTTAGACAGCTAAGAGGTGGTAACCCTAGCAGTAACTGTTCAGAAAGTCGTCAATGTTACTGTTATTTTTTTTCTTTTATGAAATGGAAGTGGCAAACATTGGCAAACAAGCATGCAGTTCACATTCATGTTAAGTGAAGACTGCAGCCTATAGATACCTACACCCACCACCTGACCGGAACACGATAGTGCTGAACACGACCATTTAGCGGCAGATATATTAGATAATGCGGTGGTGCCTACGCCCGTGAGCTCCGTCACTGGAGCTCTATCACCATTATTGTTGAATTTAACAAAAACTATAACTTTAACCAATTTTTTGGTGCAACGGAACCTAAGTGTTAAATGGTGTTTCCTTAGCCTTGTGACCGACTGAACCGTCAATACTATTGCCTATTAAAAAATATTGGCATTATTTTTCGCAAGTGTTAAAAAAAAATCGCTTATTACATTACACATTTGGCGTATCTTTTACGTAAAAATCCAGTAGCGTTATTTTTTGTGCGCAGCGAACTGTGAAATCTGTTGCAGTTCGACGATTAATGAAAGCAATTACTCGCTTTATCGACATTATATCAACATAGTGTTTAGGTTTTTTAGGCTCATATGCCATAAGTGATGCGCATAACAATGCTTTCAACATTGGCATAGTAGGAAGGTGAACAGCCGTGGGCCCTCCAGATTTCTTACTTATAATAAATTAGGGCTGTATTATCGCTATTAGATATGTATAGCCATAATAGCAACCTTAATTAACTGTTTGTTAATTAATTAATTGTTTTACTCGCGTTGTTCTAATGTGTGCTTATGTTGTCCGCCCCATGGGAAATAATCCCTACTATCTCTACTAATATTATAATGCGAAAGTAACTCTGTCTGTCTGTTACCTTTTCACGTCCAAACGACTGAACCGATTTTGATGAAATTTGGTACAGAGATAGAGCTGACTTTGAGAAAGAACATAGGCTACTTAGTTATTTATAAAACGACATCCACGCGGGCCAAGCCGCGGGCAACAGCTAGAATAAAATATATAAATACGTCCATGGTTTTCACACAGCCATAGGTATGCCGTTCTGGTTTTATTCCTTACTTCGTTTAGTGGCGTAGGTATGTGTTTCTATTATACTTTTTCGTATATCTTTACGGAAATCAAAACTCAAGTCTTGCGTGAGACAATTCGTGATCATTCTTGAAAACAGTTTTAAAAGGTTATTCTTAAAGAAGAATATCGCACAACATTTCTATGCCAAGCAAACATATTTCTGCTTACCTGACTAATCTGTGGAGTCCATGACAAACACCGATGCATAGTGACCCCCAAATTCCTAATAGTGTCACTAAAAGGAATGATGTGACCATCAAATACAATATTAGGCAATGTTTTCAATCAATCCTATGAATTAACCTAGAGCAACCAAATAGTTTTGTAACGTGTTTCATTGAAAACAATTACATTATTTGACTTGACTGAACGAAAAGGTTATAGGCCTATTAATTATTTATTCGAACAATTAAATTCGGTATGAATATCATCAGGCTACATTGTAAACAACTAGTTATCAAATCTTGTATCAAATCAATCAGTTGCACAATCGCTCATTTGCAGCTTAATTACTACTGTTTGAAACGGGTAATAAAGCTAAACCGCACTGTTGGCGGGTAGAATGCATAACCAGAAGAAGATCAGAGGTCAGAGTCGGCCAGAATAAAAAAATAAGCAGTTACTAATTACTATTCACCAGCCCCAAACTGTAAACACGTGCTTTTAATTAATAACGTTTAGCGTTTAACACGTTTAAAAAAATGTTTGTTTCACAGACTTTTAGAGCTCCATACTACACAGATAGGTATTAGAGCTCCAATTGCAGAAGCATCACTGCACGCCAATCTACAAACGTTATGCTCATTTCCAGCGTCATTACGTTTTGGTTTGATGATAATAATTATTCGGTCATTTCTGGCACAGTGGCAGAACAACATAAGCCTCAAGAGAAACAACGCATATGCATTGGAGACCTCTAAACTCCTCGGACCTTTCAGTCGTTTTAACACGCGAGTCCTGATACTAAGCTTAGGGACGTATATTACTGTATAAGGCGCTACCGCGTCTTTATGCTCATTTCTACTATGTTCGGGCAATGCCCACTAAACACTCTCATTCGCCGCTCCCTGTGGCGTATAGTCTTAAAACACGGTACTCCTGCTAACCTGGCCCTAGTCGCAGTCTCGCGTCTCGCATAGTTAGTGAATGACCACTGAACATGGAGCACGCATCGCTCGTCGTTCTAACATGTGAGTCAATTGTTCTTTTGCGTAAAGAGTCAGTGAACCGCGCCTTTGTGTCAACCACGTACTTTCGTTTCGTGGTCTAATTTTTCCAACTGGTTTATTTATAATTTGAAAGTTGTAGTTTTATGTTGTCGAGCAAAGTAATTGATGTTTTTCTTCGACATTACATGACGTCATTAACGGAACTTGGCTAAGTTTAGACATTAAGCTTGTGCTGAATACATGTAGGTAATACTTATCTTGGAAAATCATTAAATGAGTTCTTACTTCCTTGCAGTAACTTAACTGTCATTATTTGTGTAGTTTAATCTGTTTTGCAGTAGATAACTTAAGTTTTTTACGAGTATATTATAGACAAGTTGTTTTCTGAAACCTGGATTACTTAAACATTATTTTGAACAAACGGGGATCAGCCGACGTGCAGCCGACGGTCCATGGTTCCCAGTCGATTAATAAAACTAATATTAATACTGCTCAGAAAACGGGCTAGTTCTGGGTATGTTTTGGGTGATGTTTTATTTACTTATATCTTTTTCTGTTTCTTCTTTCTGCGGAAAAAATACGTGATGTTTGCCGCGATCCCGCCTGTGAGATTAGATGAAATTCGGCTCGACAACCCCTTCCCCTAAACATCTCACGTAATTAATGGACGCCCTCATGTACCTACCATTATGCCTACTCTGTTATAAATTCTTAGACTGTGATATTCAAACAAAAACATACCAGACAAAAACAAACAAAAAGATAGGTACCTACGATTATTATGTATGTTTTTGTTTGACTCTACTAATGTAGAGTCAAATAAAAACAGACAGCCGTAATGGACTGTCCTTTTTCTCAAATCTTCTAGTTAAAAATAGATGTAGGTAACTAATGAAGGAAAAATTATAGAACTTTAGAAACTTTTAATTAGGTTAGGTATACCTACTTTACATCGACGACACAACGCAGCTGTTCTATGGTCGATGCTACTTTATAACTTATTTGAATAGCCGGCATTAAGCACGATTACGTAGTCTACTTGTCACTAAATTATAGTATTCAACGAGTCCCGTGATTTCCGGCAGAGTGGCCTTATTTATTTCTCATGAGGCAGTATAGGCAGTCGTTCGAATCTGAGTTTGTCAGCCGTGGCCTAACCCCCGGGCCTAGCTTCTGGAGCTTTTCGCACGCATCTGTCTTAGGCCCCGGGACCACTATCTAGCCGTCGCTCGGCCCACGTGTGAGGAGCAACTGAGCCAACCGGACCATTACAGCCTAGTCTGACCCTGGATATTCATAGCCTAATATATTTACTTACTATCAATGAGAACTGTATGCTTAGTTTGCGACTTTCTTGATAGTATAATGAATAATAATATAGATAATAATAGTATTCTGATCTCTAAAATATTATAATCTTATATCTCGGTACCTAGTGGAATGCAGTTAATGTAATGGATGGTTGACAGTGATACCTACGATGTGAATCGGTCTCGTTGGTATTCAATTCAACTGAATTGTAGGTAGGTAGGTAGGTATATCAAATTAGTTTGTATGCCGTGTTGTAGGACGTGAAGTATTCAATTCACAATATTATGAATATCTATAATATAATAACTATGATAGAGACTAAACCTCGGCTTTTTATGTATATGTTTATAAGCAGCAGTGTTTACTTACCATCCATGTGAACTGCGTGCTTGCAACTATTAAAATACCTAGGTTGAATAAAACAACTAAAATAGAGTGAAATAAAATCTTTCAGAGATAATATAGGTATCTCCCGAAAATACCTAACATTGTGTTATACGGGGTTATTAGAAATTAGCGCATCACCTCTTGCAGGCACCCTCTCTACATCAATCTCAATAACATTTCTTCTACGACTTTTCATAAATCTCAAATATACCTACTCTACTCACCAATTGCCTGTTACTATAATATGTATAACTACCAACTACCACAAATGTGAAAATATGTCTATGATCAGAACACCTAATCGCGTAAAATCTTCCAGACTTGGATGGATTAAGATAAGCATTGCTTGTTTGAATTTCAAATCTCATTAAATGTACGCGCTTAGAGTGTAGTGGGCAAGATTATCAGACTAACAAGATGATTTTGTGTCAAATCTTAATATTATATAAATTACGTGTAGCAGTGTTTGTACTAAACTACTTTACTTAACTGATTTTAATCAAACTTGCACACCGTGTGCAGTTTGATTCAACTTACCAGATAGGTAGCGTACCTACATCTCAATTTATAGTTGCAATATTATGTAAGTACCTAATTTGGTGGGATCAAAAGTCTTAGGAATCGGCGTGCATGTATGAAGAGAATGATGAAAGGTTTGTCAGAACCGGGATATCTGGCGCTCTACACTCTCTGCCTACCCCGTTAGGGACCTGGCGTGAAGATACATACATACATACATACCTAATTTGCACCCGTGCGAAGCCGGCGCGGGCCGCTAGTATTTTAAAAGAAAATTACACTATCGCCCTCTAGTGGAAGATAATACAGTCGCTAGAGTAGTTAGTCAACCGAATTATAGCGGTCAAACTACGAGTATGCCAATAAGGCGGTAGTCAATGACATTCTATACTCACTGGGTATAGAATGTCATTGGCGGTAGTAAATATAATAACGCGTCATGGGCAGCAGGGTCGCACGATGAAACTACCACCACTGCGATCGCCAATTCGGCTGGAGTGCTGATGATGTTTTTAACAGTTTTTTATCCACTAAACTACCTACCATAACTGAAATTAAATATTTTAGGGTGATAATCGTGCAAGCGCAATGTACCTCTACTCTTTATTCTTTAATTTTTTGGGAATATTGTGCTTCATTGCTTTTAATTAGGTGCTCATACATTTTTATCAGAATACGATAGGCTTGAAGACTATAATTTAATAAAAAATTAAGTGATGCATGCATGTCCACGCATTTGAGAGCCACCGTTGGAAATCCATCGTTTATTTTAATTACATATTAGCAAATATCTATACCCACGCAATGGAAGTGTTCGAAAACATAACGTGAGTAAGGTACGTAAAATCTACAAACACAAAATTTCACGTTTATATTATTTCGATGGTAGGAGTTTGTAGGAGTATAAACCTCCTATAATACCTCAGAAAGCCTCTTGAGATTTATCGAGTAGGTACTTGAAGTTGCCACTGCAAAAAAAACCCTTAATTATAATTCTTTTCATGAAGTGGCACAACAGTTCACATTGGTGGTACGGGAATACTGTGGCCTTCAATCCTAAATACCAAAGATTTTAATTTTGCCATTCCTGAAGTCTCAGCTGTTATGCCTCTGTATCGGAAATAACTGGGCCCTACATTATCACTTGACAATGCCATTTAACGGCAAGTGGATTAGGTAAGTAATGGGGTGCCTACGCCCGCGAGCTCTGTCACTAGAACTCTAATACCAGAAAAAGATTATTCTAAACTCCAGCTTCGTAGACTCCTAGTAATAAAATGGGTAGGTATGTACACGACCACGACTTCGTAGCCGTAGCGCGAAACTACGTAACTAGTTAAGAATTTTATCGATACGTTTCATGTCGATAATTAGTATAAAGTTAAGATATTTTAGGCTGTTTTGTTTATTAGGGTGCTGTACCTCAAGAAAGCTTTTCTACTGGTGCTACAGCTCTGGTGATGGAGCTCGCGGGCGTAGCCACCACCGCAATACCCAATCTATCTGCCGTCAAATGGTAGTGTTCAGTACTGTCGTGTTCCGGTTAGATAGTAATGTATGGTCCCGTAATAACTATCAATGAGACATAACGACTTAGGTCTCAGGGGTGGCAACGCATTTGCATTTTGACATTCTGACATCTGTGTTTTTTTGGGGAGATGTCTATAGGCTTCAGTCGTCACTTAACATAAATGTGAGCTGCTTGCTTATTTGCCACCTTCCTTACATAAAAAAGCACGGATCAAATCACGCAATCAACCCAATTCACGATTCCCCAAGAAATATAACTAAAACTAACGTACGCGACTCCATCATCTGATCATCTGCCGGTAAATGCGAAACAACTATAAACAATAGCACCAGACAATGTATCGCAGCATGATCGCAGGCGACCGATACCTAGCTTACTTTCTAGTACCTACTCATTGTTATCGAGTCATTCTCAAGTGAGTCGATATTGAAGACGTGCAGGCTAACAATACGTGCTTGACAGTCATGTTAAATGTATTTGGGTGCGTCTTTGATTATTGTCAATCGTCTTCATTTCATTAAATTTCAATAACACAATGCGAGTTATTGAAAACCCTCAAGCGTAGTCGGACAGCCCGCTTTTTTATAATTGGTAGAAACTGTATTTTATGGATACGTTATATCCATAAAATACAGTTTCTACGCTTATAGAAAGATATTCCGTAATCCTCTTTAATGCCTATTACATCATTTATTGGAGGTACGTAGATGGCTAATCTCGATCCAGCGTTATGCTTTAGTATATTTCTCTGGGCAAGCGCGTAGATTTTTTACTGGTGGTAGAGTTCCAGTGTAGGAGCTCGAGGGTGTAGGCACCACTGCATTACCTAATTTATCTGCCGCTAAATGGTAGTGTACAGCACTATCGTGTTCCGGTTAGATGGTCATATATGGCCCAGTAATAACTATCACAGAGAGATAATAAGGTCTCAGGGGTGGCAACGCATCTGCAGTTTGACTTTGTTTGTTACAGAGGTTACAGTCACCACTTAAAATCAATGTGAACTGAATGCTTGTTTGCCACCTTCATTATATAAAATAATGGCTCTCAGAGTAAAGCCACTGGTACATTACATAACAATGTTCTTCAGCATCGGTCATATTATTATAGAACAAGGATCTAGTAATCACTGGCTAATTTTAGTAGGCAATTCAAATATGAATGGGATGTCAGTTTGGTTAGTAAAAATCATCGACTATGGAACCAAAGCTAGGCTGATTGGTCTGTGGTAAAAATAATGTATATGAAATAAGCAAAGATATTAGACTTCATTTAATATCTTTGGAAATAGGTTTTGGGTGGGCAATTAATTCTAGATTACCGAACAATGGTAGTCAAATCGCAATAGTACCGGTAGTAGGTAACTGCAAAAATATTGGGTGGTCGGCAGCGTCCTGCGATCAAACTACCGCCACTGCGATTGCCAACCTTCAATTACTACTGCCTTTTGGAGAGGCTTTTGTCCAGTGGACGTCGTTCAGCTGACATGATAATGATGATAATAAATGAATACTTACTCTGTTAGAATATTTATATTTTTCGTCTACCTAAGTATAGTTATACTCGCACCTAATTACAACGGAAATGCCATCATAGTTAACTGAGTCCAATCAACTTACTAAGTACCCGAGTACAAAGTCCGGTTTTCACTCCTATTACATAATAAGTATTATAGAATTTTGTCATAACACTTTCTATTAAATACTAGCTGTGCCCGCAACTTTGTTTGCGTGGAATAGTGGCTTTGGGTATGCTGAACCGTATTTTCGAAAAGGCCATTTTAAACTTCTACGCATAATATTTTTTTATAGAAAATTATTATCACTTTTGTAAGGTTTCAGTCAATTTGTAAAGATAAAAGATAGATCTATGCATAATAATAATATAAGCACTCCGTAAGAGCCGGCAGAAGAGAAAAATTGAATATTAACGTTGTGTATTTTTACCCAATGATACCACCAACACTACCACTACCACCACTGTCATCACTACCACCTTCACCACCGCCACCACTACAATCGCTACCAACGCCAAACACCTACGGCACTAATGCCACCACTGATACAAATGCCACCAAAACCACCACCACCACCACAACCAATGCCACCAACGCCTCCAAAACTACCAACAACACCACCAACTCCACCAATGCCTCCATTGCCAGTAAAACCACCGCCAGCACCACTAACGCCACCAACAGACCAGAGTCACTAACAATACCTATGCCACCAATGACACTAATGCCACCACCACCACCACTACCAACACCATCAATACCACCAACACCACTAACGCCACCACCACCACCACCATCACCATTGTCATAATTACATCCGAAAGACGTCTCTCCGTCTCCGCTGGACAAAGCCTTTCCCGAAGATGCTCCTAAAAGTGTTGTGCGTCATAAGGAAAGAATCCTCCATAATTGCCACGCTTGGCATGCTGAATGGTGATCATAGCGGCGATTGTTTTATGCCGGGACGCTGCTATGCGGTATGCTTAATGTTACTAAGAGAGAAAAATCCGGCAACCGGGACAAAAAATGGCATCAAAATTTCGTTTGTTGGAAGGTAACATAAGACCTAATAATTTTGTAAAAATTTTCAGTGTCTACTTGGTACCGTTATTGATATCGAGCAAAAAATATACGAAAAAAAAACACGTTTATTGTATGCGCCCTTGATCCCCTTAATATTTTCATTTTCTTATTTTTAGTATTTAATTTTGTCGCTATAGCGGTAACAGAAATACATAATTTGTGAAAATTTTAGCTTTCTAGCTATCACTGCTTATGAGATGCAGCCTGGTGACAGACAGACGGGTGGACGGACAGACAGGCAGAAAGGGGAGGATGAGTAATAGGGTCCGCTTTTACCGTTTAGGTACGGAACCCTAAAAAAGATAGAAGATACTCGTAGATTCAGAATAGTTTAAAAATATTCGATATGATTATTTAAATGGTCGTAACTTTTTTATTTCTGAACCGATTGACATGAAACAAACATTAAATGTTAAATGAAACTTCACACAATATATTAGTGAAAACTGAAAATCGGATAAGCCATTTCTGAAATAAGCGTGCACAAACACACAGACAAACATACATTTTTCTGGGATAAAAAGTACCCAGTGTCGTGCGCCAAAAATTAAAGTATAATTATACCAAGTTTCATCGTAATCGGACCTTTAGATTTTGTGTGATGCTTGAACAAACAGACAGACAGACAGACAGACAGACAGACAATTTTTTTTCTAAATCACATATTTGTGTTCGGTATCGATCTAGTAACATCCCCAGGTATTTATTTTTTCAATATTTTCAATGTACAGAATTTACACTTCTACAGTTTTATTATAAGTATAGATATAGATTATGACACCTGCCCTATTGGTGCTACGCACGTTGTGGTTGGCATTCTGATTTTGGGTAGAAGATTTAACTATCCCTTCACCTGGTCAAAATTGTTCAGATAAATCGTGACCAGGTTCACTCAATGGTGGTAGAGTTCCTGTTCTTAGGGGCGTAGGCACACTGCGGACACTCCGCCAAAATTCCATACAAACGCTTAATTTGGTCTCTATTACACAGACATCAATCAGTAACGTGAATTTACACGTGCACCTGTGTGCGTAGCACGTAGAGAATACCAAACGTCGCCCATAAGAGCGGAGGAGGTTGGGTGAGGCGGGGAATTCGGGGACGGGACGTCGAAGTGTCAATTCTATACGTAGTATTATTACATTTTTTCTGGCGTAGGCACCACCGCACAGTGGCGTAGCTAACATGGATGGCACCCGGGGCGGAACAAAAAAAAGAGGAATTACTCCCAATTATTTTACGTTTGCACGTAAAAATCGCTGACCAATTCTTGTAATTTAAACATAGATGATCACTGGAGAGGGTGTTACTCCCAAACGGGTGGCACCCGGTGCGGATCGGGATCGGCCCCCATAGCTACGCCACTGGGACCGCATTACCTAACCGATCTGGCGCCAAATGGCACGGTAAAGTTCAAAATTTCGATTCAACACGAAAATATGGCTGTGGATTTATTTATTACAAATGTTAAATTCGCTAAACGACCAAAACTATCTAAAGGAGAGGTTGGTATTCTTCTCCATCTCTTCTCACTTTTAAAAACACAAATGATTATTGAGAAACTCAACTATTAAATATTATGCAACACTTCTCCAAGGCTTATCCCAAGACACAGAATAAAACCCTCACTCAAAGACTACTCTAACACACGCATGAAGAAAAAGTATCCCACGACACGGTATTTCAAACAAGGGTTCTAAATAGGCAATGCTAGATGACTAGAATACATATCAAATGAATAACTGGAAACAGCTGTTACCTACTAATCCGTTGAAGTTGCTCAACTTTCGATACCATAATGAGAAATTGGGAATGAATGCTGTACTTGGATAATACAATTGGAGCTGTATTGTTTTGAGGTTAGAGTTCAGTTTTGAATTAAATTATAGCGCAACGATAGATATCGTAAATCCTGCTCGATTAAGCCAGCCTGGGAAATTGCTTAACAACGATGTTTGCACCTAACCTTCAATGAAGTATTATTTTTAGTTATAATTGTTATGTTAATGATCGAGTTTTTTACACAGGACTATAAATCGGTCATAGGTTACCTGAGTGCAAACTTTATTTAACCCTCTGCCACTGAGGTGCCATTTTTGTATATATTCTACTGAGTAGGAGTCTCATAGACGTATATTCATGATACCATTATTTTCAAAATGACACTGTAAATAGAGTAATGTTTATATTTATAATATTTATGTTCATTATAATGTAGTACCTAGAGAAATCAAAGATAGTAAAAGTAAATTTTTTATCAAAATAGTAGGTATTTATAAGTAAAAACTCTCACTCATATCAGGAACATTTATCGTAAGCCTTAAAAATTGTAAGTTAAAGTACTTAAAAATTGCCAAAAAAATCAAATTACTTAAAATTTACAAAATAAACTTAATATTTTACTTCTACTTACATAAACTAATTGAAACACAAAAAATATTAAAAATCGTTAGAGCAACTTTAGAGATTTTGAGTCTTGAAGTTCATGTTTGCAATCTTCATATATTTGGCCTGAGCACTACAGGAAGCTGGGTTTTGCGCAACTACAGCAAGCAAATCTTGTTTGTTGTTTCAATTTACTGGGGCAAACACGACACAGTTCCCTCGAAGATGATGCTTGAGGCTTATTTGGAGGAGGAGCTGACATGTCATGTCCTAAGACACGTCGTAAAGTCGCAGGCGCAGGCGCAGGCGCAGATCCCTCGGTAATTTTTCTTTTCTTTCTTTCTATTTGTGATAGTTATTACGGGGCCATATATTACAATCTAACCGGAACATGATAGTGCTGCACACTACCATTTGGCGGCAGATAGAGGTAATGCGGTGGTGCATACGCCCGCGAGCTCTGTTACTAGAGCTCTACCATCAGTAAAAGGTGCCGGCGCTGTGTTGGCACGTTGAAATGAGGATCACTGCTTTATAACTCTTGTGGTATTTCTCGCGTTTTTCCAGGAGCAATTTCGTTTCCGTGAAGGTTATTGCTATGCAATCTAAAAACAAAAACGCTAAACTGAGGAATTTCTGTTAAACTTAATTCAGTATTATTATTTTACTGAAGTGACGTCAAAAATATACTATGATGTAATTTATTTTATGACGTGACGCATGTAAGACAGTATGCGGCTATATATATAATAGTGACCACACGTCTATCAGATACATCACTAATTACTGACCATACGTCCTGTAGACACCTCACGGTGATATCTCCCCATGTGTAAACGTTGCGGCTGCCTTCGAACTGCACTAACGAAAGCCGGGTGCTCGCGCCGGAAGGTACTGAGCGCGGCAGACCGGTACACGGCCAACAGGCATAGAGGCAACAACGCATTCATTTTGGGTAGTCTGATATACGTAACGTCAGTTGCAGAGGGTTAACTTCACATTTTGTCACTCAGGAATAGACTCCGCATGGGTGGTAGAGTCCCAGCGTCGGCGTAGGCACCACACTACATTAACTATTTACCGCTGTGATAGTGTTCAAAGCGTGAATTTTACAAAACTACGGCCCCGTAATTGCACAGAGATGGTCTCAGGCTATAATCTAACATTTCTTGTTTTTATGCGAGTACATACATAGAGATTTATAGTACCTATTCACATACCATCAACGTGAACAGTCTGGGCACTTTCGCTGAAAACACAGTTGAACCTATGAACCATTAAAGGCACTTCTTTACAGCCCCACACTAGGTAGGTATAAACCCGTATCGTGGGTACCGCTACCACTCATACACAACACAAACACAAACATCCTGACCCCAAAATAAGCATCTGTAGATAGGCGATACAAATAATTTGTCCCGGTACGGGGATCGAACGCGTGGGCCAAGGTTGGAACGGTCGTCACACACAGCTTGACCAACTGGTTCGTCAAGTTAAAATTAACTTTACGGAATTAACACGGGGTTAACCTGAATACACGTATCTCCATCTCGACCGTGCTACAATCCTGTCCCAAAAAAACCATTTGATATCTCAAATGGTTTTTTTGGGATTCAAATTTCAAAGGATCAAATTTACATTCTTTGCACTCAGTTTATAATTTAAGCCAGTCAATAACAAAAATTGCATAAACTAATTTAGTACTTAGTAAATTCATAATTAAAAGGCAATTGATTCTCTCTGTAATTAGGTACGGGAATAATTCCAGCTTCCGTATTTTACACGTACCTATGTAGGATGTATGCATGTATTTTGTTACTTCCGCGTAGATTTTTACATAGTTACCGAATTATTTTGCATAAAACTCTAGCCACTTACATAGATTCAACAATTATTTAGTAAGTATTGTGGAATGTGGGTACGGGTATAACAATCATCTTTTTTATGTCTAACTCTTGACAGACAGCATACGGGTCACCTGATGGAAAGTAGGTAATGACAGTCGCCTATGAATATTTGCAACACCAGGGGAGTTGCCAACGCACTGCCAGCCCTGAAGGACTTCTTTGACGATAGTTTTGTAGAACCCCATATCATAACGCCGGGGGAACATCTCAGAGATCACAATTTGCACATTCTGGGCAAGAATGAACGCGCGAACTGTTTGCTTAGCAGTCCAAATCGCGCGTCCATTCTTGTCAGTAAGTGCTCATGCCTTGCCAAGTAGGTATCTGTGCGGATGAAACTTCTCTTTGGCTGGTGGTGCGATGTAGGAATGTAGACGACGGCATCAGATCAAACAGTTCATCAGAGCAGCATTGTAGAAGCGGTAGAAAATCCACAGACATCCGATGGCTCGGCGCAGATTCAGATTTTGGAGTCTATCTGGGATTCCTGGTTCGTTGGTGATTCGAATAGCACGTTTTTGTTTTGAGTCAGTTAGCACAGTCAGTGTTAGCAGTCTGACCTTGGATGCCAACTTGGTTCCCCATGGGACTCCGAAACTGTACTTCATTCGATATTTCGGCGTCCAGGATTCCGACACTCTTACTAATGGTGGGCGTCCACGTTGATTAACATGGTTCTCATTGTCACTGCGTCAAGTGATAATATTATGGTGATATTTAATTTTGTTTTGTTATTAATACAGTAATGTTTCGTATCGTTTTGCAGTTCAAAAAAGGCTGAAATTTCCAAAATAGGTACCTACCATGAATTTAAAAAATCGGAAGTAAGACAAAGTGTACTTTTATATAAATCTATGTAAAGTAGGTATTACCTAATCAAATAATCTGATTAGTATTAGATAATAGGTACTGTTTAGTTTCACGGCCTTATTTTGGTCGCGATGACAAGTGTTAAAACTTTTATATTTTTACGAGTACCTACGTATAAGCGACAAACGTAGCCATGTGTGCCCATAGTGGGGTGGATATCTTATTAAGTATCAATGAATTCACAAAACATTTCATTCCTGTCACTCAGAGGGACTTGACCTTACGGGAGACCGATGGCAAAAAGCAAACCTTAAAAACCAGTTTCGTTTCCGCCGCAAGTGACGATGGGTCCGAGAAATAAAATTACCACGTCAACCGTTTGCAAGGCATATACCTACCTAGTTACATGTATACCTACTGTGTTTACTGTTTCAATGATAATTTTTTTATCCTTTGTCCTCTTAGAGTTCTTACATATTTATCTAACAGGACCGGAGGTGCAGAAAAATGCAGACGAGTTGCGATGCCTGGGATTTGTTTAGGCTCTATGAATGTTACTGTGGGACAGCATTATTTTTTTTATTACCGTCTTACCGAACACGATTAAGCGGCTGATAGATTAGATAATGCGATGGTGTCTACACACTCTAGCTACGAAACTGGAACTACCACTCTACCAGCAGTTGATTACTTGTGGGCTCATTTTATTTTAGGCGGAATATTTATTTTTACTTCATGTACGTTTCTCGGCCCCTTTTTCCTGTGGACCTCTGGGGACCTCCAGAAAAAAATTACAAACATTTTTCGAGCCCATGACGTCCTTTTTCAATAGGTACATAAAGTAGGTATTATTTATTGCGAAAAATAAAATATAAAGTAGTTAATGTTTTTTATATTTTCACGTTTCAGTGTTACAGCTCTGCCGAGCACATTCTCCAAGTCCAGAATGGTACGCTGCAAATCTTGTCAATGATGCCCGCTATTCTCCAAAACCACTTACCGACATATTTTCCGAGTCATCCTTCTCAACGAAGAACCCAATAGTAGTTGGATCATCACTAACATCCACCGATGAAATATACCCAACAGCCCTACCTGGAGAATGGGAGAAACCAATATCTAGCAGCCCATCACCTTCCACCAATAGCTTATCGACCGTATTTATACCATCGCAATCATCACAAATTACTTTATACGATAAAAGCGCACAATCAATATCAGTCCAAGCTCAAATCAATCAAGCCAATCAACAATTGGGACCTTATAAAACAACACAGACATTACGTTTCAGCGAACAGAGCACCGTGCCATTTACACAAACGACCGGCGCAGTATCACAGTCTTGGACTCCACCCACGTCGATATCTAGTTCAATTTCGTCAAAGAACTGCAGAACGCCAAGCAAGTTGCCGTCCTCAAGTCCGTTGTTACCGGTACATTATACTGAAAAGACCCACGTAAGTCCCTTGGGACCATTGCCATCATTAGAAGCACCGAGTATGCACCATGTAGCTTCAGATCCTAAAAACCCAAGTGTATTCATACCCTCGTTGAGGATTCGGGTGAAATCACCAGCCGGCTCGATAACCAACGTAAATATAAATCCACACGAACACGCAACAACAACCACTACGAAAAAACCAACAACAACCAAAACCAGGAGAACTACGCCAAGAAAGAAGAATAATTACGATGGTTGTGTAGACGGATGCCAGGGTAGAAAGGAGCCGATTTGCGCCGGTCCATTGGCTATAATACCGATAGATCCGGATACTTTAAAAGGTTTCCCGTCCGTGTGTCACATGGCGTGCCATAATTCATTCCGGAAAGATCGTGAGTATCCAATTTTTTTGTAGGGAAGGTGGCAAACGAACATGCTGCTCACATTGATATTAAGTGATGACTTCAGCCTATAGATGTCTACACAAGAACCAGAGGTTAAAATGCAGATGCGTTGCCACCCCTGAGACCTAAGTTGTTATACATATATCTGTGATAGTTATTACGGAGCCATATATTACTATCTAACCGGAACACGATAGTGTTGAATACCATTAGGCGGCAGATAGAGGTAATGCGGTGGTGCCTACGTCCGTCACTAAAACTCTACCACCAGTATTTTAATTAACTGTTGATACGAGTTCCAATGTCGGAGAAGCATGTAGGCACCACCTTCAGCACTATTATCGTCAGTGATTATCGTAGTCCACGAATTGATAGATTATAGGGCCGTATCTACGGCCCTATTATTTATGTCATAGGAGCAAACAACTTAGGCATCAGGGGAGGCAACGCCGTCTTCGTGTGATCACTGGTTTGTGTAGATGTATATATATTAGTATGCTTCTTTGCTACTTTAATAACATAAATAAAACTAAATCTCTCTGTTAGTTAAGCACTAATGGCAGGATATCGAGTGCGTTACCTCCATATTATCTCATTTTGCCGCACATTGCCAGTGTTCCGCGCGCTGGCGTGTTCATTTTATTTCTAGCAGCCAGTAGAAGTTATTTATGACATTTCATTTACATTGAGAACTCAAATTTCATGTAAGGCACTTTGATCAAAATCAACAAGTAGATATGCTTGGTTCCCCTTGTCACCATATATAAATATAGAATTCCCTTTTTCAAATAATTACTTTAGCTGTATGTCGCAACTATCAATTACGCAACGAAATTTTTTTTTACCGTTATTCAGCAAAAGCAGAATATCAAATTTAGTCGCTTAGTTTTTAGTCGCTTGGACGTGAAAAGGTAACATACAGATTATTACAGGTAGACAGACAGAGTTACTTTCGCATTTATAATATTAGTAGGGATTTTTTATACCTGGAACCTGGGTCAAGTTCAATAATTGTTATCTTGAATTTCCTTTTTTGAATGAAAATATTGTTCTCAAACCTTTTTTTCAGAACCTTATGAAAAGGTAGCCGATGGACGATGTGGAAAGCTGCGCACGCGCATCCGTACAGTGGACAAAACTAAACTGAAAAGGGATGAATTGCACAAATCTCAATACACTGTCTTACACGGCGGCCCGGAAACAATCGTAGAATTCGAAAAATTAAAATAAATATTATTATGAAAGTATGTTAAATCGTATATCAGTATCAAAATATAAGCTAGTCGCTATGCAGATAAGAAATTGGCATAGCTGTTTCAATTTATTCGTACGTTGACTGTATAGATTTTGATTAGGTTATAAGAGTTTATCCCAAGATCCAATTTTGGGCAAAAATTTATAAGTAACCAGTAATAAACTCGAATGACAGTATCTAACAAGAAATATTACACATCGACCCTAGGAAAAAGACTTCGGCTTATTTCGAATCTGTAGAGCGTCATCTCTTTCGCACTTTATCTATTATGTGACGTTTGTCGAATATTTTGATCTAGTTTTGACTAATACCGGACTATCAGTGCTTACGTAGACAGTGTACAGCAGCGATAACGCTCTATGAAGTCAAAACTAGCCACTTTCGTAGGCTCGATGTGCTATAATGATGCCACATAATTACTATTATACCTAAGTAGGTAATTACTGTTTTTTTTCTGTCTCATTTTTTTTACCAAAAAAATCTGTATCTACTATTATTATTGTTTTAAAATTAATTGTTTGTGTTTTTCAACCTGTATTGTCTTTGTGTGTTTCTCGGCTAAGCGCCAAATAAACGCCTTTCTATATTTCTTTCTGGGTACTGGAATGCTAACAGTGTAATAATTTTAAGTATAGAGTATTATTGTTTCCGTCCTAAGAGAACAGTGTGATTGACTGAGTCTTAATCCATTATATTATCTAGAAACTAAATATGTTATACCATAAAATTTCTTTAAAAAATCTTTGTAATGAGCAAATGGATTGGACAAGTTCTATGTTGGGCCCGCACCTTGTACACACAATATAAAAAAATAGAAAAAAATACGTAGAATTATGGAAAAAGACTAAAAAAATAATTTGAAGCGTTGTATTTTTTTATGGAAATATTTTATGTAATTTTTGTATGACAACAATATGTCACCACATTACTACTGTGACATTCTTGTTTTTGAAATATACTAACGACCATTCATTGAAGGTATCATAAACAATTTGAATAGCCGAAAAAAATGATTTAGTATTTTAAACTTCTTCTCTCAATATAGTGTACAAGGTGCGGGCCCGAGCTCCATACATTTTGGAACGTCTCCATTGTTGAACGTTTTGTAAAATCGTAAAATTAAGACTAAAAAATCCGTCCTTTATACATTATTTTACTATACTATTTACATGTTTTTATAAACTAGACCTCCGATTTTAAACCATAAGCTGAAGTAAAATGGGCTATGAAATAAAACTTTGTTTTTAAAACTTAAGTTTTATTCTCCTTAACATAATATCATATAGGTACCTACTTATTTACAGAAGTTCAAGTCGATTGTCATCAGTCAGTAGACACGAGAGAATTTACAACCGGGAATTCTGGCGCTCCACGCTCTCTGCCTACCCTGTTAGGGACCTGGCGTGAAGATACATACATACATATACATTTTTAAAGAAAAATTAAAGCTTATTTTTACATCAGCAGCAATCTTTTCCATATTCCAATTATCAATGACGTTGTATCACTCTTTCCATCAACTAACACCATTTAAAATCTCTGTTGAAAATTCCCCTGTTGTTGTGATGTGCCTCCCTGTTGTTGGCCACCAAACATCATTTGTTGTTGTTGGTGGAACTCCTGCTGACCCCCTGTTGTGTTGTTGCCTTGATTTGGACCTAAAAAATAGTTTCTCCATTAGATTGCTATTCAGTAATTCGATTAAAAGTCAGAACAAGTTTTAAATTCCTGAATAATATATCTGAGGCATCATTTTTTTATGGCGTCTGGACCTGATGAAACCTGGTCCCACCGCCCACTAATCTATACTAATATTATAAAGCTGAAGAGTTTTGTTTGTTTGAACGCGCTAATATCAGGCACTACTGGTCCGATTTGAAAAATTCTTTCAGTGTTAGATAGCCCATTTATCGAGGGAGGCTTTATTACATCACGCTAAAATGAATTGGAGAGGGAAGGTAACATTGTAACCGCGTGAAGCCGGGGCAGGCCGCTAGTGTAAGATAATTCTTCCGTTAGTGGAGTCAGTCAACCGAGCAATACCGGAAAACTCATTCCAACAGGGCGGTAGTAAATTCAACACGGGAGGGGCGGCGGCGCCCCTCGATAAAACTACCGCCAATGCGACGGCCAACCACCATACCAGACATGGCGATTAAAGGATATCTCCTGAGATATTGTGTAAGTCTTTGTATTATTATATAACATCACGCTATGGGCAATAGGAGCGAAGCATCAATGATAAATATTGCGGAAACTGGAAAAAAAAATCTGTGCGAAGCCAAAGGCGGGTATTTTTTCATTTACTAGGTGATTGGCGAATCATGGGACATATTTAAGGATATAATAATTCTGGATCATATATATTTTGATCATGTATAGTATGGTTGGGGAAAAAGTTTCTTCGCATTTTTTAAGATAATTCAAAACATTTTTTAATATAGTTTATTTAAATTTAACTAAAGTATGTATGTACCATTTTGTTCGATAACCTTTTGCCATCTTGTAGGTAGGGATATGATCCCATTGCTATAAAAAATTTGGGACTTCTCATCAAAATACCGCGACAAGTGGATTTGGCAGTCCTCTCGTGATGTTAAACTAACATTGCATAAAGAATTCTGAAGAGACCGAAACAGGTGGAAATCTGAATGTGCAAGGTCAGGACTATACGGCGGATGCATTAACACCTCCCAGCCAAACTCTCTTAATTTTTGCTGAGTGGCTATAGATGTGTGAGGTCTAGCGTTATCATGATGAAACACCACACCCCTTCTGTTGATCAATTCCGGCCGCTTTCTCTCAACTTCTTGCTTTAATCTCATCAGTTGTTCGCAGTAGAGTTCAGACTCGATATTTTAAATTTTATCCAATTTCGAAAAATGACATTTGGCACTGTTATCAAATAAAAAGCATCCATAGTCCATCCTGCTTCGAATTAATGCTATGTATAGGCGACGAATATGTTTTGGATGTACACCCCAAGACGATCCAGATAACATTTTGAGTAAACTAAGAAACTTAGTACAGTAATCTCATTTATATGTTTGCGCCACAAGAGACTTATATCTAGCCATATACCAAGGTACTTGACACAATTTGATGGGCTAAGAGATACTCCATCGATAGTTACGCATGGTAAGATTCGTCTTTGGCCACGACTAAACAGACATAATTTAGTTTTGTTTAAAGATAACTGCAGGCCTAAATTATCCAAAACCTGTATAACAGAGTCTAATGCAATTTTAATACGCAATTCACATATTTCAATATTTTTATCGGCTACGTAGAAAACGAAATCGTCGGCATACTGAGTAATGCAAACATCCTGTGATAGAAATCGACATATTTTGTAGGTAACTATATTAAATAGAAATGGTGATATTGGAACTCCTTGTGCCAAACCCTTACTTGTTCGTCTAGTGACAGTTTTAGATCCATCTTCAGACTGTACTTGCAAATACCTTTCACTTAAAAACGACCAAAGATATTGAGTATCTTTTACCGACCTGCAGTTCGTCTAAAACATTTATGACACTTTCAACTGATACATTATTGTAGGCGTTATCAATATCTATAAAACAAGCCAGTGTCGGTTTATTTTGCGTGAACCCAATTTGAATGTACGTCACTAGACGAGTTAAACAGTCCAAACACGACTGCGATTTCCTGAAACCGATCGTGTAATCGGAAAATATTCGTTGTTTCTCCACATACCATTCTAATCGTTTTAACATCATATTATGGAAAACTTTACATAGACATGACATCAAAGAGATAGGTCTAAGCTTAGGATCGGTTGCATTAGAGTCAGAGATCTTTGGTATGGGTAATATGACTACATCCCGCCACTGAGATGGAATCGAGCCAGATTGAAAAATAAGGTTATAAATTTTAAGTAAATATCTTTTAGCCTCTTCAGGAAGATTATGTATCATACTATATGTGACTTCATCCTTTCCAGGTGCAGTGTCCTTCTTTTTCAAGCAATTTTCTAGTTCTACAATTGTGAAGTCTGCTTCTAATGTGTCATTTTTAGAAATGAAGTATGGAGATTTATTTATGGCATAGTCTGGGGTCAGGGACGATAATAATTTTTCCTGCCTATCTAACGGAATAAAATTTCTGCGTTTATTTATACCTTTCGTCCATTGAAAACGCTGCCATACTTCAGATGCAGAAGTTTTTTCATCCAATGAGTTACAAAAGTCATGCCAGTCAGATGATTTGGCTTCTCGAATTAATTTGTATGTTTCTAGCGTTTTCACCTCCAAAACAGTTAAATTATCAGGCGTAGGATTACGTCGAAACATACCGAGTGCCAATCTTCTCTGCGCTACTGCCAATGACAATTGTTGATTCCAATAACTCTGAGGCCTAAATTTTGATGTAGGGTCAGTACAAAATTTAATTACAGGAATGCTGACATCCGCGGCTATTTTGAGTTGAGATATTAAATAGTTATACATTTCTTGTATACGCGACGCGTCAAATAAATTTATATTGCCTACCTTATTCTCACCAAAAGATCCCAGCAGAGCCCCACGAAATTCTGTCCAGTTGATCTTTTTAAAATTACGTCTACGCAATAGTGAGTGTTGGGAATCTGTGTTGTTACCTTAACGATTAAATGGTCACTGCCAATATTTTCATTCATAACCTGCCAGTCGAAATACACAGCGATGTCGCCAGATATGAAATAACTATCTGGAGACGTCTGCTGTAGAATCCCATCAACTAGCTTAACTCTAGTTGCTGCTCCATTGTTAAGACAGACATAGCCGTGTTCCAGTGATGAGTCGGAGATTTGCGCTCCTCTTGTATCTGCCCTAGATGACCAGTTCCCGTGATGTGAAGTCACCCGCTATAAAGGTTTTATTTGGAAATAGTGTGAACAATTCATCCCAATCTGCTGCCTGTGTCCTAACGGAAGATGGACAGTATATTGATATTATATTTTGTAAATGATGACAATTATGTAACTTCACATGAACTATCTCTATACCCGATTGTTGTAAATTAACTGCTTTTGATTCAGTTAGAATAGATTTATGCACAGTAATTGCCACCCCGCCATAAGAATCATGTCTATCTTTCCTATAAATATTATAATTACGTATATTTATAATATCCTCACAGTCCAACCAAGTTTCACTCAATATAGCTACATGATTTTTTTCTTTGATCAGAAGCTCTCCAAAACTTACCAACTTAGGCTTTAAGCTTTGTGCATTCCATTGCATTATTTTCACAGAAATGTTACTAGAGTTTTTACTAGCCATTATTGATATTAAAACAGCCTATAATTGTCTCAAAAATTTTCCGGCCTGATATTACACTACTCACAAACACTTTTATTTCTTCAAATATTACCAACAACACTGCACTAATTTTTTCTTCAAATGACTTCCTGGATAACCAGATAGAGTAAATCTTTGACATCAATTTCCTAAGCTCAAATCTTTCTTTCGTGCATTCCTCATTATCTGTTACGCTTTTCTGTTCTTTCTTTTCTTCTTCAGTTTCTTCACACTCCATTACTCCTCTTTCCATATTCTCCATATCTTTTTTGTTTGCCTTTTCTCTCTTTTTATTACTCTTTCTAAAATTCGTCTGAGCTATGATTTCCTTGTTATTTCTCTCAGTACCTAGTTCTTTGTGCATAACGGCATATGAAACCACATGACTATAAGTTGGGCGGCCAATTTCACTGTTAAACGTAGTAACTCTAGTTTCTGAGGATTGAGCTGTAACCTCGATAGTTTTCTGCTGATTTACTCCTATTATAATCTGAAGTGCTTTACGGTAGGGTATATTTTCTTTACTCATAAGTTTACGTACTTCTCTCTTTACGGTACATTGGACAAGATCTATCAAGAACGAAGTGAAGGCCTTTACAATTGAGACATTTGAATGTTTTTAGGTCACAATTATTATGTTCTGAGCTACCACATTTTGGACATAAGATTTTCTTTGATGGGCACACTTTCCCGGTATGTCCAAATTTTCAACACCCAGAGCACTGAGTGACTGGAAATACATAATTTTCTACACTGAACCTGCATTCATAAGCCGTGACAAAACGTGGTAATAATGTACCTTCAAAGCCTATCATCACACTTTCACTTTCAACCCACTTGCCATACGAGTCTAAACGTTTGAGTCTTTTTATCTGCATAATTTTGATCTCACTTTTTAAAATTGTCGATATTTCTTGTTCAGTAAATTCTAAATCCACCCCCCCTTATCAGACCATACGACAAAGTATTTTCGTAAGTTTTTCGGCAAATATACTCCAGATTCCTAAAAGTTTCGTTTTCAACCAATCTCATTGCATCACCATAATTTTGAAACGAGATTAAGATTTTGTAAGAAGATTTGTACTTAATTTTATTAATATTAAGAATATTTTCATTCCTCAATAACTTAGCCATAGTCATTTGTTTTGGCAATTCTTTATTAGATGTAACGCAAACCACATACTTGGACTCAATCTCTTCTGACATTATTTCATTGTGGTTATCGTATTGCTGTTGTGTAGAATCACTTCTTAGTAAACGCTTTCTCCTGCTTATAACTTCTACAAAACCTTCTTCACTATTCGTATCTTCTTCTCGTTCTTTCCTTTTCTCCAATCTCGGTTCAGACTCCTGAGAAGTTATCTCCATGCACTCTTTTTCACACTCCGAAATTTGGCTGACTCGCCTCTCAAGTATTTTATTTAACTGACGTTCACAATCCTTTATAATATCCGTATCACTTTTATCACTTCCCTCTACAGAATTATCATCCTCCATATTGAAGGTAGATCGAAAACTTGCGATAACAATATCACGAACGCAACTACAACTGACGCGTGCGCACTTCGCGATCGCTCGCTCACGACCAGGGGGGGGACACTTCCATACAAATCCAAAATTACGAATTAAGTACCGCCATCTGGTATCATATCCTGTACAACTTGTACAAATATTATCCTGGACTTACAATAGATGTCACCAGGTGTGTAAATTCGTGAAAATACGCGAAATTATTCATTACAGTTTTATGAATGAATTCTTGCTTAGTTTCTATATATTCCAGTTCGAAATAATATTATGAAACTGTAACAGAAAAAATATGTGATATAAAGTTCATCAACTATTTTTGTAAATAGCAACACCATTTCATCAATAAATGTCAAATTTAAACTTTAAAACTTTGCTTCAAACGGAAATTGTTTGCCGTGTTGAATGCGCATCAAATTGTTATTCTGTTGTTATTACATACGATTTAGTGTTTGTTTAGTGCTTTAGTGCGTCGAGTTGAAGTTTTTTCCTCCGCCTATAGTGTATACTGCCTATATCGTACGTATATCTAAAACTTGTCAGAACCGGGATGTCTGGCGCTCTACACTCTCTGCCTACCCCGTTAGGGACCTGGCGTGAAAATACATACATACATACATATCTAAAACTTGCGAATGGACGCTATATCTAAAATTTGCGAAAGGACGCTTTTAACTTAGTTGTTTAGTGTATTATTTGTAAGTTGTGGTTGGATTTGTGTTTTAAAAACAATAAATAATGTATCAAAGTACATATGTCTTGTACTTTTATTTAATCAATGTTTTTATCAAATGCATAATACAATTTTAAGATATCATATTTTTTTGAACTATGGGTGAAGGTAGCCTATTCAATAACTGCAATATAGTCTTAGATATCTTAAAAAAACTTGCATTTGATAAAAACTGAAAATTCCTCGATTTTAATACCTACAAATCCAGTAGTACTTTCAATATTTATGTCTATATAGCTACCTATACATAAACAATAGTTCACAGGATGTGCTAATAGATGGCGTTACTGTGTCACAATGTTTGACATTGTATGACAAAAAAATCCTCAAGAGTGCTCTCTTTTCCCAGTATATTATTATAGTCTTTGCTCACGACTGAATTTCTTCATTAGATTCACTCATCTTGACAGTACGAAAAACAAATGAAAATCACACATTTGCCTAATTTGAATTTGGAATTATGTTCTTTAAAATTTTAACTTTCAATTATACCAAAACCAGCCAGATACAAATACAATACAGCCAAAGAGATTTTATTACAAGTTCATACATACTATAATGCGAAAAGACTTTTTCCCCAACCTATTAAAATAGTAACATTACTTTAATACTTATAAATAACATAGAAATCCGTAATTTCTCGTCAAGTCACGTGACTTTAGTGACGTTTTTAGCCAAGAGACCATGAAGGAGTTATCTTGTTATTGTAGGTAATAATATTAATACTTATCTCCGCATACCGATAATATTGTTATATTGTAGAGCGCACGAGTAAGAATATCTTTAATTTTGTAGTTTTATTTGTTTGTTTTTAGTTTATTTGTATTAACTACCTTATTTTATAGAATCGAGTACTGAACTCGATTTTCGTCCAATATATGTAATAAAATAGGTTCTTAATTTTTGCAATCTGTATTAATAATGGTATAACGTATGTTCGTGATTAACCAGTCACCTCGTATAATGCTTATATTTTTAAGCACCTGAATCAGAAAGGGGAGTTTCGTGTTTCTAAATGGTTTCTGTAAAATTACGCATATTGTAACGTCATGCATGTGTTCTGCCTTGGGCCTTAACTTGGACACGTGACCGTAAGTCTTCATCTATTATAGGCTGATATATGTTATGAAATATGTTAATCACTTTCAAATTAAAGAAAATAAGCATAAGTAAAACAATTTTTAACACCTACCTGGCATTCTCATTCTCTTCGCGTTGTTGGCACCATGATCGTGGCTATTCGCCTGAACTTGATTCTGTTGTGTCTGCAAATACAAAACAAACAAAATGTTATACAGTATACGCCAATAAATATTGCACATCGATCTTTGGAGCAGAGGCAGCTCTTGACGCTTTTTAGTGGAGGTTTACAAACAAATACATACCTACTTCTTTTCTCATTTCATTATTAATATTTATTTAAAAGAAAAACTGCAAAATAACTGACGAATCCGACACGTTTGTTTGTATACATAAAACGGCAAAAGCAACACCGCGTATTATTCCCGCGCACTTGCGGGTGCCGCGGTTCGGCAATGACACGTGATTACATGTGAGCGACGCTCCGCATTAAGCTTATTTCTCGTACAAAATGTTCTGTTTCACGCGCCAGCCTATGTCGATTCCCTTTCGCACTCATTGAATACAGAGCTAGGAATTGTACTAAACTTCGTTTCGTAGGAGCGCAATCGCTGGCGCTATATAGCTTTAATCGTACAACACCAGTCAAAGCTTAGTCTCCCGTATGTTAACTATCAAACCTAATAGTACAAGTACACAGCAAGAAATGTTGCACATCGAGCCTGCGAAGGAGACAATCGGCTAGTTTCGACTTCGTAGAGCGTTATCTCTGCTGCACACTGCCTACGTAAGCAGTGATAGTCCTGTATTGGTCAAAACTTGATCAAAATGGTCGACAAACGTAACATAAGTAAGGCCCGAAACAGATGAGGTCCTACAGACCCGAAATAAGCCGAAGTAAGCAATGTGCAGCAGAAATATCGCTCTACGAAGTCGAAACTAGCCGATAGTCTCCTTATAAATGTGGTCGATGAAGATAGATTCACCCTGGTTGAGAATCGAAAACGTCGTCTTCGTCGAAATCGAAACCTTCGAGGTACCGGATCAGCAGCTTCTCAACTCAAAGCTGCCGAAACTTACGCCTTCGTGTATCTTTCACGTCTAAACGAGAAAACGACCATCACCGACGTTCAATCGTATATGACGGAGAAGATCGTCCGAGATCTACGTATTTGTCCCAAATACAAGGAGAAATCGAAGCTTGAAGTCAAACCGACGCACAGGTTTCTCCTCCTTCAAGTTGCGTGTACCTGCCAAACATCTGCAGATATTCCTCAGTCCCGACTTCTGGCCCGAAGGTGTAATTTTCCGAAGATTTTTGGGAGGCGAAACGTACGCCTCGATAATAGTGTGTGTAATTGGTGATTAGTTTTAGAGAACAATATAGTATTAGTATATGATTGTATTTTTATATTTTAACCCCCTTATTCATAAACGTATATGAGATACGTTTAAGCTAGAGAATGCTTTGTCTTTGTCAGTTGCAGTGTCAAATGTGAAGGATAGAAAAAGACAAGGGAGAGATTAGTATGGGAGGGGTGGGGTATGTGTTTATTGTATTTGATATGGGCTCTAGTGCCTCGAAATAAATGATTAATAAATAATAAATAAAATAAAAAAGGACATGTGTTGATTAAAAAAAACACACTAAACTTACATTAGGTTGCTGTTGCTGTTGATTTTGCCTGGCTTTAGAATCGCTTTTGTCTTCTTGGTCGTCGTCAGTCAAGAAATCTCTCTTCGGGTATGGTATAGGGCAACCCGCGAAGACGTCCTTTTCAATATAAATACAGTAATTATTAACTCTTAACAATTTGTTAACTGACTGCAGCCTATAGACACCCACGCAAAGACCAGAGGGCAAAATGCAAATGCCTTGCCATCCCTGAGACCTTAGTTGTTTTGTCTGTGTGATAGTTATTACGGGGCCATACATTACCATCCAACCGAAACACGATAGTGCTGAGCCCCGGACACTCGGCTAAAATTCCATACAAACGCTTATTTTGGTTACATCTTATACAGACATCATACACGCACACACAGAAATGCACGTAGGGTTATGAGCTAAAACAAAAGTCGTCGCTCTGACTACGTGAAATTAACTAAAAATAGACCGCTCGCTGGCTCGCTCGCCCGATCGCAACCTCACTGGTGAAGTTTATTCAACTGCCTCGAGGGGAGGGTGATGGGTGAAGCGGGAAAATCTGGTGGTACGTCGAAGTGTCCATTCTATACGTAGTATTATTACATATTCTCTGGCGGTGGTGCCTACGCCCTCGAGCTTCTATACTGGACCTCTACCACCAGTAAAAAAGGGTGGTAACCATGACCATAAGGTGTGTGGTCATTTCCGACCACCACAATGGTAGCACGTTTTGCGTGTCAGCCAGGTAAGGTTAGTTGACTGCCGCCTGAGACTAGAAGTTGTCACTCATTTAGCACCAAGCACGTGCAGGATCACAAAAGGCGCTTTCCTAGACACGAGTGACAATATCTCCCATCCTCCCCATTATATTTACCTGTGTTGGCAATGGATCTTCAGAGAAATATGGATCCTGCATGGCCTGTTCTGACGTGATTCTTCTGTTAGGATCCATCAACAAAAGCCTTTGTAAGAGACTGAATGCTTTGCTGTCCGACTTTATTTTATGTCTATCCATATATTTACTTAATGAACAGCTCTGGTAACTGAAATGAAAAGAGTAAAAATATAAATGAAACAACAAAATAACACTATATTAATTTCTTTCCACACTTGATCCTCCATTGTTCAATGTCTTCACAATAAGCTCTCCTTGTCAAAATAAAATCCCTGCCCTCGAAGTTGCCTTGTTGGGCATTAGTCGGACGCTTTTCCCGGAGTCCCATTTAACCCACCCTTTCCCCAATGTGGGTATGCGTAACGTATTTCCCCCTGATTAAAAAAAAAGGCTTGAACAAGCTCCAATGATGAATCTCTGGAATGAAGAGACCACGCATTACCTAAATAAATCCGCCGGCTGCTAAATGGTGGTATTCGACTATACTAACTTGTAGTTAGATAGTACCTGTGGTGGTTGGTTACCTGCTCTGTGCAACCCTATTTATGGATACGTACCAATCACGTAAAAACGACAGGACAGTTTTCAGTAACACAAGATCACAATTTCAGCCGAAAGACATCCACTGCAGCTGCCTCTCCCAAATATTCTGCCCTATTGCATCATATGAGCATGCACCATGCAAAGCATGTCGATTAAGGCATATTCCATGCCTAGTTTTATTGTGGGAGACTACCCATCCCACATTATTGTATTAATAACTGCCCCATTGACCGCCATTGTTCAGTTGCCTGACTGCACTAGTGGAGAATACTTACGCCTTAACACGTTAGGTAAATAGATAATGACCTGGATTATACTTTAATATGAACAATCCAACTAACAAAGCAAGGGGCAGAAGTTATTGAACAAACATACTTCGATCTTTTGAAATCCTTAACCAAAGTAGCATGTTCCGGCATTTTCCTTATGTCCTCCCAATCCTTTTCCTGTGGGAATCCCATAACATTGAATATCCTATCTAACTGCTCATGGTGGTATGGGTTGCTGGTTTTGATGTCTTCTTGACGGCAATGAAAAATAGGCTCAGATGTCAATAGTTCTGCAAATATGCAACCTATCGCCCATATATCTGTAATATGAAATGCATAGTTTGTGTGGAATTGGAATTTACAGTAAGCCTCTCTAGTGGCCTTATTCTTGTAACGTAAAATTCGGTTAATCACAATAGGATATTATTTGTAATTTTAAAAATCATAGTTAATACATGAGGAGCAGGCGAACAAAACCGGACTTGTCCACATATAAAAAAAAACATTTTCAAAGTTATATTACCAATATATAGTATAAGAAATATTTTACCTATTGCTTTAGTGTAATGCCGAGCACCAAGCAAAAGTTCTGGTGCTCTATACCAGAATGTAACAACTACTGGATCCAAATCTGCTAACGGTTTCAACGGTGCATTGAACAACCTTGCAAAACCCATGTCAGCTATCTTAACTCGCCCTCTTTCTGGCCCCTCACCCATCACTAATATGTTGGCTGGTTTCTGTAATTTAGATAGAATAGTGCTGATACAATTATTATTGTATTTTTTCACTAGTGGTATCTTATAAACAAAACATAAAGATGAAAAATTTGACTTTGGTGGGACTTTATTGCTTTATGGCCCAGTTGCTCTAATATCTGCAAAACTGTTGAAATTATTAAATAAATATCTTTTAGATCATCACAATACGCCCTGTCAATATGTCACATATTTATGACTTTTTTAATTCGCCAATTAATTATCCAAAAAGGGTATTTCCATACATTTAAAAAACATTGGTTTTTGTAGCATATGCATGGTTGGATCATTGATATACATTATTTTTACCAAATTTTAACTCAATTGGTTCAGTACATTTGGAAAAAATTGTCTGTAACAGACTTGACAGACAGATAGACACACAAGTGATCCCCTAAGAACTCTGTTATTTTTTCTTTTGAGGTATGTAACCCTAAAAACTAAGACCTCATAAAAAATTAACTCACCAAATCTCTGTGTAACACCCAATTAGAGTGTAAATAGTGAATTCCATCCAAAATCTGATAAAGCAAACTTTTCACCATTCCCTTTGGTACCATCACAGACTTTTTGTTGGCCTTTGCTGCTCTATGGAACTTGATTATATGCCATAAATCATGCTCTGCATAGTCAAAGAGCAGCCACACTTTACGATCAGTGTGAGATAGAAATACTCTAATTAAATTAATTACATTTGGATGTTTTAACTCCCGCAGTAACTGCAAATAAATAAATAAAGTGGTCATGGTGTGTTAGACAAACAACTTAGTGGGGTGGTGGAGGGATGGGGATGGTAGGAGGTACATTTTTCTAGTGTATCTACTCTTCTAAAATTCTAATATTTAGTGTGACGTCAGAAACTCTCCATTCTTCCAATGCTATTTTTTTCTTTTTTTTAGTCATGAAGCAGCAAACAAGCATATGTACAGGTCACATTGATGGTAAGATTTTACTGGTGGCAGAGATCTAGTGATGAAACTCGCGGGCGTTGGCACCACCGCATTACCTAATATACCTAAATGGTAATGTTCAGCACTATTGTGTTCCAGTCAGGTGGTAATGTATGGCCCTGTAATTTCCGGCACAGAAGTATACCACCTTAGGCCTCAGGAGTGGTAACACATCTGCATTTCGACCTTGGTCTTTTTGTGGGTGTCTATAGGGTGCAGTCATCACTTAACATCAATGTGAACTGCATGCTAGTTGGCCACTTCCATAACATAAAAATAAAAAGATTCTGTAGCCTATAAACATCTACATAAAAACTAGAGATTTCAATGTAGACATATTTTTAAATAGATGTCTAAGCCATAGCTGTTCTCTTCTCTTGTCATTGTTATGAACTGCATTAAGCATGCAGTTCATTCTCAATGCATAAAAAAGATTTAAGGCAAATCGTTGTGATAGACCAGTCTCGTGTGGAAGATGATGGGTATAGCCACCAATGCATAACCTAATCAACTTGCCGCTACAATGTAGTAATCAGCAATATTGTGTCCTGGTCAGGTGGACAACCAGACTAATGTATGGCTATGTCACTTCGGCATAAGAGCTAACGCCTCAGGAGTTTGATTTTTCTAGGCTACAGTATTAATTAATCGTCAATGTATGCTCGTTTGTCACTTCATGACAGTAAAAAGCCACGAACCAAACACATATCGACTTACTGCAATTTCCCTACAAGCGGACATAGAAAGCCCTGTCCCTTCTATCTGTTTTAGGGCATAGTCTTTCGTATCAGAACCGTCCTTGCGGCGAGCTTTGTAAACGTGCCCGTAAGTACCGCGACCGACTTTACAACCTTCGTAATCGAAAAGATCCTCGACTTTCGAACGTTCATTCTGAGTCTTCACTTTGAACTCGTAATCCATCATAACTGGAGCCATGGTTTTGTTTTGAAAATTGTCGCTCATGTTGATTAATTCACAATAGTTTAAACACTAAAACACGTCTGGTTATAATTTGAAACGCGAAACTCAAAGTTTGTAAATTGCTTATTCAATTCGTGCGTTCATCAATCTAGCCAGGCACCATCCGCACCATGCTTTGTGATCAATCCTCTTTATCCTCTTGTGTTACATTTTTCCACACAACAAAATCAACAAAAAACTGTAAATTACAACCACTAAACTAGTTGAAGATTACAACCAAATTTTAAAAATTCTCTTTGAATCAATCAAAGTAATCAAACTACCACAAACTAAGGATGTGAAAAAATAATCGATTATTTAAAAAAAAGATTTATTTGTACGATTTTTTTTCACTATTATAATCGATTCTTAATCGATTTTTATTTTTGCTATTTTATGTGATGTTTTCGATTATTTTTTAATTTTATATAAAGATTATTAATTTATTTCGTAGTTTCCCATCGTGTCTTTAATATATTAACAGCAACTCAATAATAGAATTATTTTCAACGCCATCTAGTTCCTTGCAAACATACTATAACTCAATCGGTAAAACAATACAGTCATTTCACATTTTGAATTGATTAGACTGTAGTTTTTAAATTCATTTCCTCGTAAATTAAAACTTTATTTTTTAACCTCTCAGGAAACACAATCTGAATCTGTCACATTTTGCATGCCCGATAACTTAATTCGCAGTGCTGGACCTCCGATAGAAACTGAACTAGCTAGCTTTCTAGCTACCTATCGCTGTATATGAGATACAGCCTGGTGACAGACGACGGACGGACGGACAGACAGAGAGACTGCGGAGGATTAGTAATAGGGTCCGTGTTTACCTTTTAGTTACGGAAGATTAAAAAAGATAGAAGATAGAGAATAGTTTCAAATGAGCTTTTATTGAAATGATTAAGTATTCATTACACATTTCTGAACGCACGCGTAATACTTTTCAATCTTTAAAAAAAAAATACACTTTATAGTTTCATACATTTTAAATAATTTATGAACGCATGCATAAATGTCAATCATTACTTACAGATTTTGACAAAAAAAAATTGACAGCTCCGAAATTAAAGAACTTTTAGGGAAAATAACACATTTTTCAAGTATTTGTATATTTTTCTTATTTTTAAGATGTTTTCTGCTATTCGGGACGGAAACAAATCCAACAAATCAAAAATCTTGAAAATTGGTAATGCAGATCTCTAGTTATAAGTGTTGTAACAAACCCGACTTTGTTTTATATATATAGATAAATAATACTACGTAAGTATTATTAGTAATAATACTACGTACCTATACACAAGGCGATTTATAATACGATCTAGGATCCTCCCCACTAGTTCCCCGATTGAGGCAACCGGGAATCCAAAATTTTTCATTGGCAGTACTGGTAATTACTGTCATCACTGTCATGTCATTAGTGTCAATTGGACCACCTCTAGAGAAGTATGTAGGTATGGGTTTCGTAATACAAAATTATAATTGTGTTGTATCGTATTTCTTTCCTTTGAAATAAAAATTGTGAAGTGTTATTCGAAATCGAAACATTAATAGTTACGGTTGTTTACTGAATGTTGCATGAAAATGGAGGAGAACGATACAGAATCCAATTTCGATGAAATAGTTGAAACACTAATGAATACTTTCGGCGAGGTTTTGAACAAAGATGTGGTGTACGCTGTCGTTGAAAGTTTCGGCGGTGACCGTGAGTGTTATTTATTATTCAAGTATTGTACTCAGTATATGCCTAATTAAAATATTTCGACTATATAAGAAATATATTAACTAATTATAATTTGCACCTGTAAATATTTACACCTCTCAGATAATATCATTTTGCGCGCCATTATTGTGTAGCATTGCTCTATGTTTAGACTTTTAGACTTTATTGCGTTGTGATAAAGAACTGTATTGTCTGCAAGCGAGTATAAACAGTGTTGTATAGCATTTATCAAAGCTTATATACGTAGGTACAATCCCGGTCTGGCTACAGAAGGTACCTAGATGGGTTATTGATTGTTTCTGAACTGTGATAATCAAAATGGGAGTATGGTAGTTACCTGATTGAGATGTCTGATAGTTCATAATTTTGATTGTTGAGCGTATAGATGAATTATTTTTCATGTAAGTAATAAGCATTTATTAATTCTGCATCCAAAAAAATGTTGTGTTACTGTAAATTGATATATTTTGTCTAATTTTACTTGATTTGGAGTATAGCAATAAATTTTTGCCCAGTGAAAGGATAATATCATTTATTTCATCCCACTATGCATAATATGTGATGTCTAGATAAATCATTACAGTAGGTACATAGTATTTACTGAGTATCAAAATTAAAATATTGTGGGAAGCTGGTATCTGACATAGGTACATAGACCTGTATTACAGATCAACAGGTTCCCTCCCCGTAGCACAACATGTTTGAGTACATCAGTAGGATAGGATGGGAATCATTTCTTAAAATGTTAATGTAGTATTATAATTATGTGTTTGAGGTAAGAAAATAGATATTAAATACTGATGTGATTAAATATAATGAGTAAACATTATCATTAATTAAATAGATAAAAAACTTTACAGCAGGCTTAGGACAAATGAACCTTTGCTCATACCTAGAAACACAATGTTTTTATTCTTATCTTTATTTGTTTATTTTGCTTTATGCATCATTAATGTAGTAACAAGTAATAAGTGACATATATTTCTGTTTTTAAGTGCAAAACCCGAGAACACATTTACTGATTTCTCTAATTCTTTTTTGTTGTATTTGTAATGGCCTACAGAAGGTTTTTATGATAGAAAAAAAAACTTAATTGATTATAAAAATGGAAATTTTAAGAATATTTTACGGTCATAATTCATAATACATAAAATATAGTATATCATAAGGTGTCCCTTAGGCATTGCGAGTGATGTTATTTTGCTTCTTTAGTCTGTGAAGCCTAAATTAGTATATTTATAGATTCTGATGTTTGTATCAACTTTAAATGAGATATAAGGTTGACTTTTAAAATCAACTAACTTTAATAAAATTTCAAATTATAGTTTTATTATTATGGTATAATTTATGAAATTCTTGGTTCTACAAATTACAATACCTAGTTAATGAGTAATTATTATTATCTAATTATATTAAATTATTTGGTTTTGAAAAAACGGCCCTGTAATTTCCGGCACAGAGGCATAATACCTTAGGCCTCAGGAGTGGTAACGCATTTGCATTTTGACCTTGGTCTTTGTGTGGGTGTCTATAGGCTGCAGTCATCACTTAACATCAATGTGAACTGCATGCTTGTTTGCCACTTCAATTACATAAAAAAAAAAAAAAATGGCCCTGTAATAACTATCACAGAGACATAACATCTAAGGTCTCAGGGGTGGTGACATCTCTGCATTTTCACCTCTGGTTTTTGTCCTACATCATAGGTAGGTATGTTACGTTGGTTACATCATATTTATTTTTTTACATACTATGTTGTTTTAGAAAAACAAATATGTAATAAATTGTGCACCGCCAGTAGCGGAAGCAGTCCAATCTATCGGCGATTAGGGTCACAGAGACAGGAACCATCTCACTGTGCCGAGGAGTACTGTTTTCTGCATCAGACCCTTGAACCAACTTCCTAACTTGAGCCTCTTGAGATATTGGTCGAGGTATTTTGCCATAATCCAGTTGACATAATAGCACAATGATGCCCGAATCCACATCCCACAATGGCGACAATCTCGTGACCCAGATCAAGATATTTAATTTCCTTGTCTTTTTTGGCTTTCACAAGATTCTCATTATGACGGATAGTGATATCCATAATCATTGTGCGGCGCTCCGAGCGATCTATCACCACTATATCAGACTTATTGCCTACAATAGGCAGTGATGATAGACTGGTCTCAGAGTCACAGTACATTGTGACATGGTCATTTGTCGATCACATACCTACCTGTAGTATGGAACCTGCATGGCTACAAGACTATATCGCAAGGCAATTTACTGGTGGATAATCTTGACTACTCGGTAGTGTCTGTGTAAATATTCGCCATTGGCAAGACTATTATTATTATCATTTTAGATAGCTTGATTATACTGTTTTTGCACCATATAAGGATGTTAAGTTTTGACTAAGATTGTTTAAAAAATGAAAAAGACTTGAAGAGAGTGTTTTCAGATCTCTGCCATTATAATATAGCTTTATTGAAGTGGCAGTTCTAGAATTTTCGTATTATACGTACATTAAACTCAGAGAAAGGACTAGGTATAAAATATATATCGGCAGGAAGGCTCTGCAGTCCGGATATTCAGGTAGTGATGTGGGCGTGTCTTTTCTATAAGCCGACACGTTACTCGTGTTTGTGGGCGTCTGTAGGTGGGTACTCGAGCGGATATTGAAATAAAGCACAGGTTGGCAGAAGAAAGTCGTATATTGCTAAAGATCCGCCCATTCGATTACCTCCGGCAGGGAAGAACGGGCAAGAAACCCTTCGGACCGGGCAACCATATTTATCAGGGTACAATAACTACTACTATCATTAGTCTTCTGCCTATTTGATTCAGAACTACCCGCGTTATATCACTTTAATATCACTGACGTTCACTGTTCTAACTGGCAGCATAATTGCCCTCTAATAATTCGATTCAACTGTGTGACTGTGACTGAATGATCGTCATGAACTTTTTGCTAGCCTTAATAAACCCGATATCGGCAAGTAACTTTCCCCTCTTAGGTAACAAATCCAAGTATCTAAGCCGACCTACTATTCTATATTAATCAATGTACCCTAGTCATAATTAGATTACGTCTCCGACAAACTAGATGGCGCTAGTAGTCACATTTAGGTTACTCTCCGACTTATATATGAAAATCAATTTCACGTCAATGCCGCTAACAGTATTTAATAGTAGGATGGCAGTAAATGCTTAACAATATTACCTTGAAAACTTTTCTTGACACATTTGTTTAATTTGATTTGTAAATTTACAGTAAATCAATCAGCAAATGCCATAATGAGTATTATCAGTGAAGTTCCTGATCCCTCTTCAACAGAAAATCCACAGAATAGTAACCAGGAGACACCTTTAAGTGGTAGGTAACTGCAACAGTACCTACAGAGGCATTAGCGCCGGCGCCCAGTGACGACGTGGTACGGCTTGGCGCGGGACGGCACCCTACAGCACACCGAATCAATCATATGGTTTTCGACCTTATTTCAATGTCTGTAGTTATAAAATTACATTATTTTATTATGATTAGGCCGATTTATGGCACGGAGGTTCAGGCGCTCGATCTAGCCGCTGAGATTGCCAGCCAAACAAGCAAGATTCAACTTTATCATCGTACATTTAGCACACATTTACCTTGACACAGAACGGCGCCGCGGGTACTAATCGCAATAAAATTTTGTGATTTTATTGATAAAGTCAATTATTTGTTCACGAAAATAAAACTTTTAACGTGTCAGCCCGTGCCACGCTGGCCTTTAGAGGATTTGTGTTGGTTTCATAAAAAAAGTAGAGATGAAACGGATATCCGGTTACTTTCCGGTATCCGGCCTATCTGGCCTTATTTTTGCTTTCCGGCCGAATACCGGATAGTGAGCCAATATCCGTCCGGATACCGGATAGTAAAATAATTAAAAATTTCATTATTTTACACAAGGAAATATAAGTTATGAAACCCCGTTTATTTTAATAAAATGAAAAGTTTTTGTTCTCTGAATTAGTCTAATACTCAAAAATGAACAAGTGGCAAATTGTGGTGAATGAATACCAAACTTTCTGCATTTGTTGATAAGAGCCGATGATATTCAAATCAAACTGATCGCGTCATGTAATGCGATATCGGGCCGAATATCCGTTTCATCTCTTAAAAAAATTAAAATTGATATGTATAACCATTATAGTTTCCATAATGTAGCACCAACAAACCCACCAATCACTGGTGAAAGTCAAAAATCAAATTACTTTTATAAATCTATACTCTATCTCTGCTATTCTAATGCTATTTAAAAAAAAAATAAGAAAATTAATTTACTTTTTTATTACTGTTATAATTTAACTTATATTCGTCAAACTATTTGAGTTTTATCTTTTGTTTCGCTTTAAAAGCATCATGCTTAAAATGAGTACTAAGATTACTGTATTTTTGTAATTTTTTAGAAACACAGAATGAATCACCAACCTCATGCTCCATTTCAATATCTTATGCTCAAGCTTCCCAAACATCTCAGATCCCACAACGAACAGGGGCTATTCCAAAAGCTACACAAAGCGCTGACAAGCCGTCGAATAATAAAATAAAGTGGTCTCCTCAAATGCGTCACATTTTAGATATTCATCGTCGTGGAATAAAAGTGTTAATTCTAATGAGAGGGGTTCCAGGAAGTGGAAAATCTTACTTAGCTAGACGAATAATTGAGTTTACACTAGGGGATGTGCCTAATATCAAAGAATACATATATAGCACGGACGATTTTTTCACATTAACAGGGAAATATCATTTTGAGAGACATAGGCTATCAGAAGCACATTACTGGAATCAAAATAGAGTTAGGAGAGCATTAGAAAAAGGCATCAGCCCAGTTATTGTAGATAATACTAATGTTGAGCTGTGGGAAATGGATATATATGTAAAGTTTGCTTTATTTAATAAGTATTCAATAGAAGTTGTGGAGCCCAATACACCTTGGGCAAAAAAAGCTAGTGAATTAGCTAGACGGAATATACATGATGTGCCTATATTCACTATTAGAAAAATGCTGAGTAATTATGATCATTATATAACGAGTGAATATTTACGAGATAGAGGTATCAAATTACTGGCTGAAGAAGGAATTCCAGGTACTATTGGGACAAAATCTAATGATGATCAGTTGTGTGACAGACACGATATGCCTAGAAACAATCTTAATGATATTGATCATAGTACAATACCAACAAAAATAATACAGCATGATGATACAAATGACTTATTAGAATCAATCGAGCAAAAAAATGAGCAAGAACTAGCAATTTCAGGCACGATACAGGAAATAAAAAGGTGTACCATTTCTGAAGATACCAATACCGAGACAGATTCGTTTAATAATGAAAATGATACTTACAAAGAAATTCAGAAACACATAGAACATTTTGAAGAAGTAGAGAGAGCTTGGGAGGATGGTGAAAACTGGGAGGAAACCATACAAAATGCAGATAATATTAACCTTGAATCCACTTCATTGCAGGAGGCTAAACCTCCGAGGAAAAATTTAAACATAGAAAGAAATAATGATAAACTTTTGCCATCCGCCGACAAATATGACGACTGGAAAAATATATCCATGTTCATGCCATCTTGGAATGACACTGCATCGTCTTCTTTTATTCCACCTGAAGAACATCATGTGGAGACAAGATCGAGTGGCACGTGTATGGAGAAAGGTGACACAGAAATATTTAATGCAAAAAATCCATCAAAAATAATATCCGCTACGCCCAGGGATATTAATTACATGCATTTCCCATTTGGAAATAATAAAATACCGAAAAAATCGATGTTAGATAAAAGCACATTTACAAATATGGAAGATATATTAATACAACCTCTGAGATGTAAGAATGAAGAGAAACATTTTGTAGCCTTCAGAAAAATGTTTAAAAACCTAGGTAGGAGCGACTTGCGCGAAATATTTGATAAATGTTGTGGCGATGTCAATTGGGCTGTTGAAATAGTTCTGGATGGCGTTGCTAATGATGAATTAACTATATTAAAAACGGAACATAATTCCGACAGTGAAGAAGAAGACACGCAAGGACAATGTGAATGTGTTGCTGCTTATGACATAATACCTAGTATTACATCATCTCAAGCTCTGGAACAAAACGATTTTCCTTCTAGGGATCAAGACTTTATGACAACAAATGATTTTTTGTCTAGAAAGCCCAAAAAAGAAACTGCAATGTCTGAAAGTTCATTGCAATTAAAGCGGCAAATTGAACAAAATGTAGTTATTGCTGATAATCATTATTCAGCTCATTGCCTGAGAATACGGAAGTTGCGTCGTGGAGAAATTGATGAGCCAGTAAAAAACGAATCCGAAGTCAATGTTCAAGATAGTCAAACCCAGTTGAATATTGATCATAATATAACAGAGCAGGAGGAAAATTTTACCAATGCGGATGCAGATTGCAGCGATGATGATACAAATATGAGTGCTGAAGCTGAGAAGACGGTGAATTTTCATTTGGGAGCAGAATTCGTAGCACAGCTTGATTCACTGTTCGGCAGAAAAGATATGGTGTACCCAGATAACATTGTGCCTAAAATTAACATTCCACTTTCTCTGCTTAATGAGATAAATGCTATATGGATGGAATCGTTAATGTATCAAATTGAGGAGCAGAATAAACAACTGCATGTAATGATGAAACAGGATGAAGACTTCGCAAGGTAATTTACAATCTCTGTAACAAACAATTTGTTTTATTTTACAGGCATATCATGAATACTTAAGAGTATTTAACTAAGATAAGATGGCGACGAGACCTTTTAACCCGTTGTAGTAGTAACCTAGTTGTATAATACTATTGTGTGCCGACGTGGCCGAATGCTTACGTTACATGTGCGTTACTCTCTCCCCGCAAAATTTGATAGACTTGTGTCGCTTTTCCATCGCATGGTGTCTTCTGTTAGTTCAATTCTACCATGTTTTGTTTAAGTAGGTACAATTCGGCAGCAATGCTTTTCTTGGTTAAAACTTTTTTACTCTCCCTAGATGATACTAACATTATCTTTTGATGTAGTATCAGAAGGAATTTATTACATCAAATCAGTAGTTATTTGTTCATATCATTATATTGTATTGATGCCAATTGAATATCTTTTATTACTTCTGTATATATTTATAGATTCCAAAGTTTGAAGGTCCTGGTTCCTGACATGGGATTCATTTTATATAATAATATTTAAATGCATATTATTATGTTTTATTCTTATTGAAAAACTTAGAAAGTACATTGATAAACCTGTTGCAGGGAATTAGCTCAAAAAGAGGCTCAGTTGGCCCAAGAAGGCAAAGAGCCTGCGGTGCCGGATTTCAAAGAAATCATGGACATGGATTTTGCTCTGTCATTGTACCAAAAAGATGTGAGTCAGTGGCGCAAAAATATACCTAATGATATGGCAGCCAAATTCACTCGAGATAAGTTGAAGAACTTGTTTCCTGAGGTTGCTCCTGACATATTAAATGAACTGCTGATGGCACATGATAATAATTTTCAAGCTACTGTTGAGGTAGGTATGCTGATATGTATGCTTATAGAGAATAATTTAAAAAAAACTTACCCATTTTCAAAAATGACCTCAAAATTATGAAATAAATAATATTGTACATTGATGATACTAAATGTATATATACTAACCCCCTTATTCATAAACGTATTTTAGCTAAAGTGTTGCTAATCTCTCCTTTGTCTTTTTCTATCCTGCACATTTGACAATGCAACTGACAAAGACAAAGCATTCTATAGCTAAAACGTATCTAATGTGCGATTATGAATAAGGGGGTAAACATATATATTTTTTAAATAACAACTAAGACATATCTGTGTTAAACACAATTATACCTTAGTTTTTACAGACTGAGCTCCACTACTAAAAATAGACTTATTGCAGAACTGACTTTTATAGGGTCGGAAATGATGGACCACCTGGACTGGAACACGATACCGCCGAACATTACCATTTGCACTTATACCCTACGAGTATAACGATCTGCGTCGGTAAAAAGTGACTGGGTTAGGTTAGGTACCATCAAAAAAGATCCCAGTCAACCAGAAACATTGCCATTTAGACTTTATCACAACCCAATAAGTCGCTTACGTAACCGACCAGACACCTCTTCGATGGTACATACAGGGAGACTTGTAAAACATGGGACATATTAAATCAACTTGCTCAGTATGCGATTCTCGTCCTAATATGTACTATAAAAAGGTACTTAATTTTTAACCATAATGCCGCATAATTACAAAATTGTGGATATTCTCATCCGCGCGCCCTACCACATGTTGTCGGTATATGTATATTAATAATAATTTTTACCTACAAACATTTAACCTTGTTTACTCAGCTACGGTCGCAAAAAAGTCGCGTGACTTGATGAAAAATTATGGATTTTTTTGGATTTTTATGTATTTATGTCATTTAACTTTTTTACTCATTGTATATTATTGATTATTTTATTTTCAGGTATTGTTGAGTTCAACAGGCCGTCATGATATACTCGAAGAGGAAGATGGCCTGAAAAAGTTTGTGATGTCAAAAGAAATCGAGAGGCAGGGAGAAATAATTCAAAAGGAGTCAGAGGTAATATTTGAAATGTTCAGTCTTCGATATTAGGTACTTATTGCTTTCTGTCTCTTTAAATTTCTTTGGACCGTGTCGTGTAATAGCCTTTTAAAGCTAACCGAACACTACAATTATAATCTGGAGTTAGAGAATATGTAATAATACTACGTATAGAATGGGCACTTCGACGTCCCGCCCGATTTCCCCGCATCACCCAATCTCCTCCCTCTTATGGGCGAAGGTTGGAATTTTCTACTTGTTACTCACTGTTATATGTTTTGTCTCATACCACCAGTGACAATTCCACGTGCGCGGTTATATCTTTTATAACTAGGTAGTTATATCTACCTTATATTATATGGTTTGTTATATAGTCGTAGACTACAGAAAATAGAAAGAAACAAATAAGTTTTATTCACGAATACAGGTGGTCGATTGCCAGGAGTGTTCTGAGCAGCTAACTCACCCGTGATATAAATCGAAGAGAGTATGTATTAGTAGTATTAAAGAATTTAAGGGTATTACCACACGAGCGACATTGTTCACACTGGTAAAGTCGTGAACCAATCTTACTAATTGTGTCGTTTAAAAGTTAAAGCAATATGACCACTAGAATCCTTTGTGTGATATTACTCTATACGTGCGCTATATGTAGGCATGTGCAGTTAAATATAATATTGTATGGTAATTTTTAGTTACTCTCCTAATTATAAGGGGTACAATTTACTGACCAAACCCTGAAGTCAGCTGCAATATTCATTGCCAAGCGACATAATGTAAGGAGCAGATTTTACTATCATGATTTTAGGGTTTACCTCAGTAAACCCTACCGAGTTTTGTTTTAGCAGGTTTTTCTCAGTAATGTGGGCTTTGGAAATCTGCCAGTGAATGACAAAGAATGTCCCATATTCTTTTATTTGGTCTTATCTTGCCGTTTGTAAAAGAGAGTGGAACATTCTGTTGATACCTATTTTTATTATAAAGTTAATTTTGGACCATTAGTTATTTTATTTTGTTTACTTTGACATATTAATCAACGTATCAGTTGTTATTCACTTTAATTTTATATTTTGTAATTTGACCTATCACAAGCTAATTCTATTATTTCCAAATGATTAAATAAATTTTTGAGTTTGAGTTTAAATGTTGTGCATAATGATGAATAATATGACCCTTTAAAATTTGGATAGTGATTTAAAAATTACCGCATACTGTACCCTGCAAGACATATTGCACATCGAGCTTACGAAAGAGACAATCGGCTAGTTTCGATTTCGTAGAGCGTTATCTCTGTTGCACACTGCCTACGTAAGCACTGACAGTCCGCTATTGGTCAAAACATGAACTAAATAGTCGACAAACGTTACATAGGTAAGGTGTGAAAGAGGTAACGCTCTACAGAGCCAAAATAAGCCAAAATCCCCTTCCTAAGGTCGATGTGCAAGTTTTCTTCTTGGATACAGTATTATATTATGTAATCACATGTATACTATGTACATATATGTATCACAAAATATTCTTACAGGTACGCTGTATGTAAACAATATCTGTGTCAATATATTTCATATGCATTATGTATCCCATTATATAACAGGGAAATCGCTTCGTTAACAATGAGTGTGATCGTGAAGTGAAGTATGTGATATGAAAACCAACAATATCCTTTTCAGCCTCTCTCGCAGGAAGAATGGCCATTCATTACACCGGGCGTACAAGTGGATATGGAGGTGGTGCAGAACTATCGTAAAGAAGCTCAGGACCACCTGGAACAGAGAGACGCGTAAGTATTTACAGTCCCCGATATTGCATATCGATTTTGGAAAGAGACTTCGGCTATTTTCGGCCCTGTAGAGCGTTATCTCTTTCGCACACGACCTATCTGACGTTTGTCAACCATATTAAGCCTATATCAAACAAAATGTCACCAACTTTATTTAATATAACTAAAAAATACACCAAGAAAATGAAATAAAATAAGAGGACCACAAGCAGCTTTTAAGGTTCCCGCCAAAACTCCTGTAATTAGTTATTAATGGATGTCGTTCACCGATCCCGAATCTGTTAAATCGAAAAGGGAAAGAGAAATTCGGCTTTCGGACGTAGAGCTTCAGTAGCTTAGTGGTAACGCGGTTGAACTGGTCATCCTAAGGTCGCAAGTTCAATCCCTGCCCGAAGTCAAATTTGTCTTTCCATTTTTCTTTAATTTCTTAAAAAATGCTCAATTAGTTATAATCTTTTCAGGTGTTACCAGAAAGCACAGTATTACATAGGTCGCGGTATGACCACGGTCGCTTTGTATTATTCTGACGGAGCCAGGTTTCATACGCAGAAAATTGAGCAAGCCCAATGTATGGCTGCTGCTTCTATTGTCCAAGTAAGTTTACATCAACTTGTTTGCGCGGAGACATTGCTACCAGTGGCGGTCCTAGGCGGAGGGGGCGTGATAGGGGTCCTATATTAATTATATGTCTAGGACCATAGAGGAAGTCATCACTTCAACCCAAAGACGTTTACTTTACGTTTACACGCTGTACACGCGGTACACGGAAGCGGGACCGGGGGGTGGGTGAGACGGGCGGGAAAGTCAATTTACATTTACGAGTAACTCGAAATGCATGGATTCCACAAAACTTTGGTTTAAAAACTATGAATAGTTCGTGACTTTTGTATTAATATTCGTGTATAGCGTATGCTGCAGTGGAAACGCTGAACAACGTTGTCAAATAAATTAATTCGTGTGCCTAGTGCCCATGTACAGCGTGCGCTGCGGTGGATTCGCGGCTTTACACAAAAAATTGGCTGTCGGTAAAGTCTTTTTACGGACGATAATTTGACGTGTTACCATAAGAAAACATGCGTCACAAGCCGAACGCTTAGGCCGATCGTGCCTATCTATCATTCCAACCTCACGCTTGCACGTTTGACTCAGCTAGAACGTGACACTTTTTCGTGTGTGCTGCCGGCGTTCAACGATTTATTAGACGTTATCACGTCAAAAAACGCACTGTAACATAATATTAATATTGAATTTCGTATTTCTCTCATTACAGATGCATGCATTCAAGTCAAGTTCAGAATATACTCTAGATTTACATTTTCTGCGCGTGGCAGAAGCCATGCAAGCTCTGGATATGTTCTTAGACGTCCAAATACAGAAAATGAAGGAGGCTCAAGGCAGACTTGGCCGCTATTTGGACTTATACTTCATTACTGGAAGGGGATTACATAGTAATGGAAGCCCAAAAATAAAGCCTGCAACTCGGAGAAGACTGCGACTACGTAAACTTGGGTATGTATTTTATGCGTGCTTGGAACTTTTTCATTTCTTGGAAAATTTATCTGCAAGTGACGGAGCTCGCAGGTGTAGGCATCACCGTATTACCTAATCTACTTGCCGTTAAATGTGAGTGTGCAGCACTATCGTCTTCCGGTCAGGTGGAAATGCGGCCGTGTCATCTCTGACACGGAGGCATAACACCTTAGGCCTTAGGAGTGGCAACGCATATACTCATTTCATGTAGATGTTTATAGGCTCAAGTATTAAAGTATTACTTACCATCAAATGTAAACTTTATGCTTGTTTGCCACTTCTAAAAAAACCTGTATACTGGATAATTATGTAAGAAAATAATTATCTTGATTATTTCTAACCCTGACTAATATACTTCTTTGGATAAGGATTAATACTGATTAGTAGAATAGCCTGCAGTTCACTTACCATCCATGCGAATTGATGTTTGTACGCAAATAATTACATAAAAAAACGATAAAACGACTCATTGTGCTATCATAACATTGATAATTGGTAACTTCTGGTGATTAAACAAATCCAATCGATTTCAGTTTATCAGAATCGTTATACATAAAAATTTGTAATTTTAGATTTTATCTGTATCATCATCATCAGCCAGTTTACCAGATTAGATAAGACTTTTCTCCCGCCACAACTATACGTTGTAATAAAAAAATAGTAAAACGTAACTTCACGGCTGTAATCCCCGAAGGGGTAGAGGTAAATGCATGCATTCAGGTATACATGCAAACACCCACGATACGCCGGTTACGTTTTGTCCCATGTAACAGGTGGCGAGCCTGTTGACATTTCCGGGCACATTACCAAATTTCGAGGTACTTGGAAACTTCCAGAAAATGGAAAAAAACCTAATAGAAACAGAGATAAAGGATTTTTCACCGTTATCTCTGATATCACCCGACTTGGGAACCGAAACCAGGACCCCAGCGTCGTAGTAATGTCCTGCTACCACCAGGCTACTGAGGCAGTTTAATACGTTATAATATTATAATTTGATGATATCTCTATCTATTTGATCCTACGAATAAGTCATTCTATAGAAGTGTGATCAATCACAAAGAGTGGTAGGTACCACAAGTTTGACAGGCGACCCCGTGCTGACGAGAGGCATAATAATATGCATGAAATGCTTAAAGTAACTAGTAATTTTATCATTGTTTTCTTATATCTCAAAGGGTTTAAGCAGCGTCTTTGATGAATGCTCCTAAGTGGCTTGATTTTTCCGACACCTTAATAAATCCCTACTAATAGTATAAATCCGAAAGTAACTCTGTCTGTCTGTCTGTCTGTTACCTTTTCACGTCCAAACGACTAAACCGACTTTAATGAAATTTGATACAGAGATAGAGCCGACTTTGAGAAAGAACATAGGCTACTTAGTTATTTATAAAACGACATTCACGCGGGCGAAGCCGCGGGCAACAGCTAGTTATATTATGCATATGTAGCACGCTGGATACATTTATTACATTCAGTTTCATAGTATTCGTAACTTACAACATTTATTACGTTTTCAACACAACCCAACGGTTGACTGATTGGTAATGCCATGTAGTGGCATTAAGTCCGCCTTATGTATCATTTTGTGTGTATTGTGTAAGTTTAATAAATATTTATATTTATATCGATTTTGAAGCTGTTTATTAGACGCTTTTAAATTGGCTTGTTTTTATTTTTACAGCTGTAGAGAATGCAATCCCGGCCTGCTTTGTACTAGAGTGACTGCTAACGACAAGCTGTCTTATGAGATTGCCTTGCCATCGTATGACTGAGGTCATCTTTATCCATGCTGTTGTGGAACGCATATGATCCGCACTTCCTCCACACATGGCGTGGCCGCAATACGACCTTCGAATTACACGAGAATGATACCTGCTTATCAACCTAATAAGCCATATTTTCCTCTGATCTCAGTCGTTCCTAATCCACCGCCTATATGTGTTTGTGTGTGGACTGTACGGGGTGGAGTTATTTTCTTTCAGCTTATTAAGTTTCCGGTGGTTAGGTATGTTTAAAGACATTTTTTTGGACAGGTAAATATATAATGTGTAATGTAATACAATTAATGTTTTGTCGTTAGCGATAATGAATTATAAAATTAATTTATTGTCTTTTTGTACGTTTAATGTAGTATGAAACGGGTATCTGATCAGTCCATGAAGCTTGAATTGTGAAAATAAGATTAAGAGATTTAAAATAGCCTTCGATCGATGCAGTGCCAAACGTCAATTAGATTTTTAAAATTCGTTTTGCTTATTTTTTAATCACACGAATATAAGCCTATAATTTGAAACTGAATACTTATAAAAATGTTAAAAAAAACACAAAGCAATTTAGTTCTGTACAATTGTATGATTTGAATATGGTGCTTCATAGTAACGAAGAATTTCATCCTTGTCATAAATATTTAATAGTTGTTCTGGTGCCTTCTTCGGGCGACAATCGTAGATCGCACTCAGACTTTTTTCTTCTTTATTTGGTTCCTTATTATTGAGAATCTTGGTCATCAAGGTCCCGTAAATATGCCGTATATATCCACTTATGCCGGTCCGCAGTAGCCCTCACCATCTAAAGGAGACGTTATCTCGAACAAGAGCCATAATATTATCCAAACATAATTTTCGTAATCAATTCACAATTTCAAATAAAACACTATAGGACTTCAAATATATACGAATGTTAAGTAGCAATGAGCAACAACGGCTTATCTATTGCCCGTTGAACTTTCTTTTTTCTCCGTGTGTCTTTATCCCGTGAGTTTGAAGATTAGAAGTTATACACAAACAGTTACATAAAAAGATTTGTCCTTTAGAATAGCTTTCATCTATACCTGCACCATAATGCCAGGCCGAATTTTATCAATCACCTTTAAGTAAAGGAGATAATTTCTTAAACTTGATCAAACTAAGGTGTGGCAACCGTCCCTGTTCTCTCTAGCCTTCAGTATCATATAACTTCCAATATTGATTTTATTATACAGACGTGTCAAGGCTTCAACTTTATTACGAGAAGCGTATCTTTACGAAGTAAATACGAAGTAAAATATGAGTTTGAAGCGTCCGAGAAAGAAAATAAGCCTTGAAAATTCGACGTTAAGTCAAAATTAAGTCGTAGTGCGGTCTATGAATCTCCCACGGACTTTTAGGTACGGTCTCCTTAAAATTAGGTGAACTTGGTAGCTATATAATTCAATTTCACTATCTTTTTTAGCCTAATAAGCGCTTATCGTTCACACATTCACGACAACCAATTAAGAAAATAAGGCATACATTAATTTAGATAAGGCTGCGCGTAGTATTTCACCTAAAGAAATTTGTTATATTTCATAACTCGATTTACATATGTTATCAAAATTATGGTCATCGTATCTTTATGATTTGCAATTTATTATGAATACATAATATTCATTTGGCATAAAGTATTTTTGGATAAGAGTTAAAGTTAGCAAGACATGGTCTTGAAACTACAGTTTCATTTAGACTGATTGTAAATAGAGGTCATTTTGCATTTTTGCAAATGGGGTATGTAATGAAATTTGACTACGCTTTGTATATATAGTTATATTCATGTAATACGTAACATAAATGTGTGTGTGTATCTTCACGCCAGGTCCCTAACGGGGTAGGCAGAGAGTGTAGAGCGCCAGATATCCCGGTCCTGACATACCTCTCGTGCCTCGTCTATCTTCATCATTTCCTTCATACATACATGTAATAATGTAACATAAATGTAATTGGTAAATTACCTTATTGACAGTAACTGTCAACCGTTAAAGTCAATGTTATTGTTATTGATAAATTGGACAAAAAGCTTAACTTTAACAAATACTTTGGTGCAACCGAACCTAAGTGCGAAATTACACAAGGACTTTACTTTTTCTATGAGTCGAACTTTCAATGTTAATTTTATTTCGTAAACGTAAAGTAGGTCTTCCCAAAGTCAAGCGAGAGTTGACACGCCTGTGAAACAGAATAAGATTTAAAAGTTCGACTTTATGACAAAGGTTTGTGAATCACTCAAATACTCGAGTATTCCACTCTTTGCAAGGTTTAAATAGAGCATAATTTCAAGATTACAAGGTGTGGGCCTAACGTAAAAGTTGTCCTTTGCTTGTAATTGCTCAAGGAGTTGTATTGGCAGCTCAGGTATATTCTGTATAACTCGGTGTCTATCAATTTCAAAGCCACTTTACAGTACATTGCTGTTTTCCTAAAATACTCGTAATCATCATGTTAAGTAAAAACAGCTATGTACAACAAGCTAATTTGAAAAGTGGCTATCGAAATGATGTCAACTGAGATACATATCTTTTTTTAATGTATGTGTGTATGAATTGTATGTTTTAAAATCGACTTCCGTGTAAATATATAGCTTAAAAGCGAAATAATTGAAACTAAACCCGCATATTGCCTGTTTTATCTTCACTATAAATATACTTAGTTACGAGTGAGTTATTTTTTCAAAGACTGATAACACAGATGAAATTGATGGGTCGTATAACGTCCTTGAAATGTGGTGAAGTTTTTTTTATTATATTGTTAAATTGATTAAATATTTTATAACGTACATTAAATTTATTTTGTGTAAGATTTTGCTCAAAGATACATTTAAGATTATTCTTTAATGGCTAGTTATTTCCAAAATGTCGCATTAACATAACCTATAATATGTGTTTATGTTTATGTTCATCGATAGAATTTAATTATTTTAAGTGTATTTATGATTCCTATACTGTTACCACCTGAAATCTATCTAATAAATAACTTCTATTTTATTGTCTTATAAATACCTGGATTTATATTTTAGATAGGTGTACATTAATGTTGTCTGTGATCAGGGAGTATATATCCTAAACAGAAATAAAAAATAATTTTTGAATTTTACCTATTGGATGTTAGTCTAAGTTAAATTTTCTTAATGTTTATATGTAGTTGGTTAAGTATGTGTACCTCTGTAATGTTGAATATTGTAAGTATAGGTGTTATATTTAAGGCAAGCAGGCGAAATGCATGCATTTTTGATTAATGCACCTAACCGAAATATACATTTAACATTTTGAAACTGAAGTGATTTTGATCACAAATATTTTCAAATACCTATATGACCTTGCGGGTCCGTCTAATTAGGTACCAAAAATAAAAACCTGGAGTATATATGCTAATTATCTTGTAAAAATTCTGATACTTCTCAAAAATTGTTATTAAATTATTCGATTTAAGAAAATATACTTTTAAGAGAATTTTTGATATGTTGGGTACTCAACGATTGAATTGTTGTGTTGGGACTCACGAATGGCGAGTGCCATCGAGTAGTATACGCCGATTATCCGAATTAATTGGGACTGGGGTCGATTCGGACAATCGAAAATGTACGGACATAGACTGGTAATAAAAAAAAAATTAACGTTCTAACGTTCCGTTTTACGGAAGCCTTTCAACCATTACATTTGAAATATATCTGGACTCCAGTGAGTTCCAACTTGTAACAATAAAACAGAAATTAATATAATAATAAAAAAAAAAATACTTGGTTTTATTTTTTTCATATCATACGTAGGATCGATTCGGATAATTGGCAATTCGGTTAATCTGCGTTCGGATAACCGGCGTTCTACTGTATGTATTTAATTCGCGCACGTAACTACAGTAGGAATTCTTATTCGTTACATATGGGTGTATATAAGTCATTAAGTAAATACAATTCGTTAGTATTCGTAATAAAATTCAAATAGGACAAAATAATATAAATTTGAAGTGTACGATACGAATCGTCAAATCCGCAATTAATGTTAATTAAATATGAACTCTTGCGGAAACTCTACATTTTCTCTAGTCTTTAACTGTTAGTTTATTAATTAGTTATTAGGTCTACCGGAGCACAGTCTTATTGATGGGTGGAGATACACTGTAACTGTGAAATAAACATATAATTTTCCTTAATTCTTTATGAATTCAAACAAAATAAATGTTGAGCGAGTTAAAGAAAAGTAAAAAAGATAATATCTATATGTTATAATTAGGAGATGTGCAAAATACATTGACAAATCAGCTCTTAAGTGATGTATTATTTATGAATAAATATTAGATTACGTTGTAGTAGGTAAGTGCATCAGTTCTTCTAAATGAAAGAAGCTGCAGTGAAGAAGTATTGTGTACTTCCTTTGTATATTAATCGTAATGCAGGTGATTGAAGGACTAAATTTGGTTACGTCGGCCAAACGGCTTATCTTCTTCGCGAAGAAATAGTTGTACAGTATAAAACGCAAACTGGCTTAAAATGAGGAATTGTATTTTCTACAGTAGTTGTTGATATCTTTGTGAAATATGTGAAATAGTTAAACTCCCTTATTCATAAACGTACATAAAATACGTTTTAGCTATGAATGTTTTGTGTTTGTCAGTTGCATTGTCAAATGTGAAGGATAGAAAAAGACAAAGGAGGGAGTAACAACATTTTAGCTAAAATACGTTTACGAATAAGGGGGTAAGTGTCTAAGGTGTATAAGGGTTTTAATCTTATCAGAAGTATAAGATAATATAACTTCTATCCACGGTTTAAGCTGACTTAGATCAGTGATATACTTATGGTTAGTTATAACTTTTATACAGTATTCTATAAGCAAAGTGCGAGTTTCTCTTTGTTATTCAAACATGTTGAAAATTAACAAAAAATTGTATTGAATTCAAAAAGCGCCGTGTTAATTATTGAAAGAAATTGAAGAGAAATACATTTAATATTACATCTAAGAACGGAAACAGGTTATTAAGATATTTAAATAAGTTCGGAATTTTAATATCGTCAGTGTGATGGTTAAACCGGCCTAGTTATAATCGATTGTTATAGAACTGATATTTGAAACATCAATTTGGCTTTAAAGGTACTTAAAAGGTCCATAAAAAACTATGTATAGGCCCGGATCAGAATATTTTAAAAGGATTTTTCCGGTCTGTCCGGGCCTGCATGACAATTATACTGTAGTAGGTACCTATTGTACTATGTCATCGACATTTTAGTAATATCGATCGATTATATTATATGAAAACCACTTTGATTTGTCGATATATATGTGGTCTTCCACATACATGCTCGATCAAAATTGAAGTTATTAAAAAAATATATATAATAGTAGGTAAGTGTTTCCCAAACATTGTTCTCTCGTGGCCCGGTAATTTTCACACTGCCCCTTCATGACCCGCTTAATAATTTTAAACCCAAGCTGGCTCCATTAGTTAAAATAATAAACTTTTACCCCCTTATTCATAAACGTACATTAGATACGTTTTAGCTATAGAATGCTTTGTCCTTGTCAGTTGCATTGTCAAATGTGCAGGATAGAAAAAGAGAAAGGAGAGATTAGCAACACTTTAGATAAAATACGTTTATGAATAAGGGGGTAATTCTTCATATTTGCGATGGGTCGTTCGATTGAAGGTAATATTTTTAAAACAAGGCGGGAATGTTGCGGCTCTGTATTTTATTTTGATAGCACGGTACCGGGTCGCGGCACGGCAAATAGGAAACGCTGGTCTTGGAGCTATCCAATAGTATAGATGAAAAGGCTTTGGTAAATGTATGTTTAGTTATTCGTGTTATATTGTGCTATATATTATTGTAAGTACCTTATAATATGTATGACAAATATTTCACACCACTTTTTGTTATTGATTCGGACCAGAAATGTATTTACATATCGTAAATAACGACATCTTAAGAAAAAAAAACTAGTCAGGGTCATTTCTTCTTTAAATTCAGTCATTTTAAAATAGATGTCGATTTAACATATTAATTAAAGCAAACAATGGATTTTCTATAACGTTGAAAATTAAATCAAACCATTTTATATCACGCATAACATGTTATTTTTATATTTCTGAACAAGGCTTGACAATGAGCTCAATGCAATAAGCTAGCCCTAATATTTGCAAGGAAGACACGCAAATCGATCGTGTCCATGATGGTCCAAAAGCTAGTGTACCCTTCGAGTATCGGAACGCCTGTAAGCTTAGAATTTTTTGTAGGGATCGGTCATAATATGCTAAGTACGATAACCATCGCCTGTTAATGAGAAAAGTTACTTCCAGATTTTAGATCTGGCAGCCATAGTTAGTAATTGTTGCGTTTATTTATATTTGTAGAGGTGTTCCCATGACAACGGAAGACGGAAGTGTGTTTCCTTGACGATGATAAATTATGTATCGAGCTAATCGTAAATCAATGTAAATCGTTCATCAATTAGCCTGCTATTGTTATACGAATGAGTCGCTCATTTGCAGTAAACAAATCGTGATTTTCTTTAAATATCCGAACACACGTCGCATACATCCGACGTGACGGGTTATCCTTGCCAGGCGATGGTTTTTGTATTTAGCATGTTATGATTCATCCCTACAAAAAATTCTAGCCTTACTGGGCCAACGTTGCTCGGAGGGTTCAGTATCTCTCCTACTATGAATATCTGCACGCATTTGATGACCTCTTGACTGAACAGAAACATATTTTTTTTCTTCGGATAATTTTTTCGTTCATGATTTTTTTCCTATACCTGTACTTAACGTCAGAAAATTCTTATATAAAAATTAGGTCAAATAATATAGATTGTTGTTATTGCTCAGCTATAAAGGTGAATAGGTTAGTAGAAAAAAAATGATTAAATTGAAACAACTATTCACCGCGCAACGTATCCTACCTCAGCACACCTGCGTTACCTGCACCAGCACAAACCTCTTCAGGCTTTTTGATGTAGTTCAAATTGTACAATAGTTTTAAGTATGTTTGAATAAATGAAAAAAAAAATCCCGAACCGATATAATGATAATTATAGAGCACAATGACATACATTAAATCAAAATGGGTACAGCAGTTCAGTGTTCGCGTACTTTGCACTCTATAAACCTGTAGGCGTTTTTGCGCGTAGACATGCATATACAAGTCTGCAACAAATAGGTATCTGGTAGTGAATAATTTGGAAGCTGTAGCCATCAAGGTCTACTGCCCGGCGCCTACGCAATCATTAATCAGACAAATATCTTGCGATCGAGTATGTAAGGTCGAATATCACCTGTGGCTATCAGATCGATAGGAATCGTTGACAATGATTTGGCCTATAATGATGATGGTAAAAACATAATACACTATTAAGTTATTCTAGTTTGATGCAGATAATTGATAAAAAAAAATATTATATCCAAGTGATTAAATGATTTTTTATATTATAATATATGTATGTATGTTTTTCACGCAACGGAGTGTGTAGTCCCTAACGGGGTAGGCAGAGAGTGTAGAGCGCCAGATAAGCCGGTCCTGACACATCTCCCGTGCCTCATCTACCTTTATCATTCTCTTCATACATGCACGCCGATTTCTAAGACTTTTGACCCACCATCAGACAGAACTCGACCTATTTGGTCATGGTAGGTCAGTCTTGGTCTTCCTAGGCCTCTGCAAATATCCACATTCGCTGTGTATATCTGTTTAGTCATTCGCTCATTCGACATTCTTTCTATATGCCCGAACCATCGGGGCATGCCTTTTTTCATTTTCACACCGATACTCTCATTCACACAAAGTCTCTTTCTTATATCTTCATTACGAACGCGATCAGTGAGCGATCGGTACACCGCAGATCTTGCGCAAAGATCTCATCTCGATCGCGTTTAATTTACTTTAATGCTCTTTCCTGCACACCCAGCTCTCGGTTCCCATATAAAAGCGTTGGAGTAAGTACAGCATTATGTACGGCTAGTCGACGCTGGCTGAGATGTTTTGATTCTAGCAGTTTACCCAACGCTCCATTCAGGCAATTCTCAGCAAGCACTCTCCTTTCTATGTCAGCGGTGTACCTAACATCCCTTCTAAAAGCACATCCAAGATATACAGTTTATCCGCCTGTTATCTAACACTGCATCATCTACTACTACCCTTGTATTTGTTCTCTGTTCATCTCTTTCATATACTGTAAACAAATGTTTGTGTGTATAAGAAATTATTTTTGAATACTCTCATTTCGTGTATAAGTTAAAGGGGCAGTTAACTTAAAAAAACCAGCCACGTGCGAGTCGGACTCGCGGTCACAGGGTTCTTTGCAATTGAAGAGATTTCCTATAGGTACTACTTTAACTGCCACATACTAATAGGTTTCTGATAATTTATAGGTAAAGAACTATAACCTATTCAAAATTTAAGGTCCAGTAGTTTTTGAGATCAAGCGGAAGCAATGGTAATTTTTCGCCAATTTTCTTTAATAGGTAACTTCAAACATTTAAAAATTATAAAAAATAATAGAAGGATCTCAAGTTTATTTTGTTATACTTGTATTATTTTTTTTATTCTTTGTTTATTACTTACTATCTCTTTTAACCGAGTTCAAAAAACGAGAAGGTTCTCAATTCGGCCGGTATATAAGGTTGGGGAAAAAGTTTCTTCGCATTTTTTAAGATAATTCAAAACATTTTTTAATATAGTTTATTTAAATTTAACTAAAGTATGTATGTACCATTTTGTTCGGTAACCTTTTGCCATCTTGTAGGTAGGGACATGATCCCATTGCTATAAACATTTGGGGACTTCTCATCAAAATACCGCGACAAGTGGATTTGGCAGTCTTCTCGTGATGTTAACCTAACATTGCATAAAGAATTCTGAAGAGACCGAAACAGGTGGAAATCTGACGGTGCAAGGTCAGGACTATACGGCGGATGCATTAACACCTCCCAGCCAAACTCTCTTAATTTTTGCTGAGTGGCTATAGATGTGTGAGGTCTAGCGTTATCATGATGAAACACCACACCCCTTCTGTTGATCAATTCCGGCCGCTTTCTCTCAACTTCTTGCTTTAATCTCATCAGTTGTTTGCAGTAGAGTTCAGAATCGATAGTCCTGCCTGGTGGTAATAACTCTTAATGAATAATGCCCTTCCAATCCCACCACACAACATCACCTTATTGCGAGTTAACCTGGGTTTCGCCACAGTCTGTGAAGCCTGACCGGCCTTTGACCACCACCTTTTTCGCACGTTCTTGTCGTACGTGATCCACTTTTCATCACCAGTTATCAGCTTCTTCAAAAATGATTCGGTTTCATTACGCCGTAATAAAGAATCACAAATGAGTACACGGTTCATTAGGTTTCTTTCAGTGAGCTCGTGAGGTACCCAAATATCGAGCTTTTTTTTGTACCCAGCTTTTTTCAAATGCGCCAAAACTGTTTTGTGATCAATTCTCAGTTCTTCAGCTACGTTGTAACTACTTATATGTCGATCTTGCTCCACTTTTTCAAAAATGGCATCCATTTTATCCGTAATAGGGCGACCAGAGCGAGGTGCATCTTTGACATCAAAATTTCCGGATTGAAAACGCCTAAACCAAATTTATGCTACTCTCACAGACACTGCACTAGGTCCATAAACATCGCAAATTTTTTTTGCGGCTTGCGTTGCATTTTTACCTTTTTTGTAGTATAATTTTAAAATGTATCGAATTTCTTCATTAGATTCATTCATCTTGACAGTACGAAAAACAAATGAAAATCACACATTTGCCTAATTTGAATTTGGAATTATGTTCTTTAAAATTTTAAATTTCAATGATACCAAAACCAGCCAGATACAAATACTACAGCCAAAGAGATTTTATTACAAGTTCATACATACTATAATGCGAAAAGACTTTTTCCCCAACCTATTATATTACGTTTGTCGTGGGGCGCTCTTCTAGCGAGCTATGATGCAGTGACGTACGTACTGCACCTGCGAACCACCACGACCGTAATGTGCGGGCGTTTGAATGTACGGGCGGACCTATTGTCCGTCCGGCGCCGGATGCCCGCTCGTAGTGTTGACACCGATGGCAGTATACGCCGGTCTGGATCTGCGCCGCCAGTGAGAGGGGTGGAGGTGCGGGGAAGGGGTGTTTCAGTAAAGAAACAATCGGTTACATGTGATATGACCGAAAAGCAGGCCAGCCAAGCCTTGGTAACCCTACCCCGACGACCTAATTCTATCGTAGAATCACTGGGGTCTTCCAGTCTTCCAGTCTTCCAGGTTCACTTTTTCTTCTTGTTACTTCACTTGTTTTCACTTGTTTTCACTTGCTGGAGACCATGTCATACTTTGGAATTTGCCCTGAGCCCCATTATTCGAACAATACCGTCAAGAGAGCCTCATTTTTCGGTCGTATTTTGCCCGAATTTGTGCTTATTTTTTGTTATGGCTGACCTGGTTTTCTTTCTTTATTTTTAAAATTCTCATAGTTACATACATGTGTTATACATATTTACCATCGTTACAGTTTTCTCTATTATTGTACATAAGTTTTATTAACATTCATAAAAAGACTAAAAAGTTATTCGTAAGTAAATATAAAAAATGTAACAATTTTCCGCGTATTTCTTTAAACATTTCTTAATAACTTTTATATGCTATGACTAATTATTATAAAAAGTACATAAAAACAAAGAACAAACATTACTCTATCCGAAAACAATACACAAATAAACGTGACATCTAAAAAAGGAACCTAAAACATTCGTAAAATAAGAAAATGATAAAACATAAAATAATAAGAAAATTACGTTTCCTGCCTATATCCCTTACATTATAGAGGTTTAATTATATAAAATGACTTCCTATAATAAATTCTTACATGACTAACATTATTTAAAGTTGATATAAGGCAAAGAATTAAATCGTATCCAGAACTATCGTACGAGGAGAATGTCTATACATAGCTATACATCTATACATGTTATTTACTTTCTACAAACGTTACGCGAAGACTACTTTGACGTACACTTGCACTTTTGGTCTTTGTCACACAAACACATTCATTTATCACCTTTGTCCGTGGTCGTCGCCGACATCCTCCCCCTCGTGCGAAGCACCAACTCCTAGCCCGGCGACTCGGTGCTCTCGACTCGGCGCGATGGCTGCCTCCCCGCAGTCTGGCTCGCTGGTCGATGCTCTGCCGTCGATCTCGACGGTTGTCCGCTCCTTGTCGCGCTGCGCCGGCACCAGTAGTACCAGCTTGGAGCTGGGGCGCTTCAGCACGCCCCCGGCGGTGCGCACTTCCAGTACTCGGGTGCGCCCGTCGGGTCCTGGGTAGGTTCGGACCACCTCGCCTCTCGGCCAGGTTCCTCGTGGCAGCGTGGAGTCCACTATGAGGACTGTGTCTCCACACTGCAGGTCTCTTGTAGCAGCCCTCGCGTCGATTCTTCTCGGGATCAGAGTTGGTAGGTACTCTTTCACCCATCTGCTCCAGAAGTGGTCGGTCAGTCGCTGAGCTACTCTCCATGCACGCCGGTCGGTGAGGTCGTCGTCGGTGAAAGCTCCCAGTCGGGTGCCGCAGGATCTCCCAATTAGGAAGTGGTTGGGAGTGAGGGCACCTTCTTCAGTGTCTTCATCGGCTTCTATAAGCGGTCTCGAGTTTACCAGATGCTCCGCCTCTAGCAGCAGTGTATGTAGAACCTCTTCTCTGGGGTGTCTTTCCTTGAGGGTCACCGCCAGGGCCGTTTTGATGGACCGGACCAGGCGTTCCCATGCTCCCCCCATGTTCGGAGCTCCAGGTGGTATGAACTTCCACTTGATGCTCATACGTTCTGCAGCGGTGATGAGGTCATCTTTGTTGAGGCTGGCGAAGGCTTCTTGAAGTTCTTTGTTGGCCCCCACGAAGTTCGTACCGTTGTCGCTGAAGATCGTCCTTGGCATTCCCCGTCTCGCAGTCATCCGTCGCAACGCCAGAATCATGGAGTCCGTTGACAGAGACGCTGCTAGCTCGACGTGAACGGCTCTAGTTGTGAGGCACGTGAACAGGGCGCCCCATCTCTTCTCATGACGTCGGCCTACCGTGACGATCATAGGCCCGAAGTAGTCTACGGCGGTGCATGTGAATGGTGGTTCTCCATGTCGTAGTCGCTCCAGCGGGAGATTCCCCATCGGCTGAAGCTGTGGCGTGCCGCGGTATACTTTGCACCACTGACACCGATGAACCGTCGATCTCACTGCAGATCGTAGCCCCAGGATCCAGTAGCGCTGCCTCAACTCGTTGATCACCGTCGCGTGGTTGCCATGGTTGAACTCTTCGTGGTAGTGTGCGATGAGCAATCTGGTGATGTAGTGCTTGCTGTCTAGCACCACAGGTCTCTTGTCTTGCCGGACATGTCTCGCTGCGTCGATTCTTCCTCGGAGTCGTAGTAATCCATCTTCTATGACGACATCTAGTTTCTTAAGTTTGCTGTTCCTCTCGAATGGTTTCATCTTCTCGACGCAGCGTACTTCTTCGTGGAAGCTCTCTTCTTGGCTTCTTCGTAATAAAATCTTCTCAGCAGTCTTCATTTGGTCGGGTTCAAGGGGAATCAATCTTCTTTCTTGGGTCTTCTTGTTCACGGGCTTCATGGCTACCTTGGCTTTTTTCTTGTTACTTTTCCAGGTAGGATCTTGACGCTCAGACTTGCGGGACACGTTCACTGGCAGCTTCTTTTTTCGGCACAGGTCGACAAACTGAAGCACTCTTGCAGTTGTCCTCACCAACCGGGTCCAGGAGGAGAACCTGACTGGGTCCGGTGTCGGGTGTTTGTCGACGGTCTTCGTAGTTCCCACAATCGGCTTCTCCTTTTCTTCGCCGGTGGGCTCTGTCTTGATGGTGCGCGGCTTCGGCCAATCCTCCTCTTCTAGTGTCAGGAACGCAGGTCCGTGGAACCATCTATGGTTGCTCCCGAAGTCTCTGGGTACGTTTCTTGTCGCGTCGTCAGCTGGGTTCTGAGCCGTAGGTACCCAGCGCCATTCTTGAGGTTTCGTAGTGTCTTCGATTTCCGCCAAACGATGCGCTACGAACGGCTTGAAGGTCCTAGGGTCTGATTTGATCCATGCTAGGACGGTGCTGGAGTCGCTCCAATAGACTTTCTTGGCGACCATGATGTCTAGCTCCTCTTCAATCGACCGCGCCATTCTGGATCCCAGTAGCGCCGCTTGCAGCTCCAGCCTTGGAATGGACACCGGTTTCAGGGGAGTGACTCTAGCTTTGCCCGCTAAAAGTGTCACTCGATGTCCGCCGTCTTCGTCGCGTTGCCTCAGGTAGATCGCGCAGGCGTAGGCTTCTTCACTCGCGTCGACGAAAACGTGAAGCTCTCCCTCGGTGTTGGACTGCGTGACGCGCCTTGGTACCCGAAGATCCTTTAGTAGCTGCAGGCTGTCTAGGTAGTCTGACCAAATCTTGTTGTCTTCTTCTGTGATGTTGTCGTCCCATCCGACGCCGCTCCTCCATATACTCTGAATGAGTTTCTTGCCTTGGATGAGCACTGGCGATGCTAGCCCCAATGGATCGAATGTTGACATCACGGCGCTGGTGACTTCTCGTTTGGTTGGCACTCTCTTCTGTTCGACCACCTCTTCATGTATATTGCGAAGACACGTTCTGAACCCGATCTCGTCGCCTTTGGTGAACCATCTCAAACCCAATGTCTTCTCTTCTTTAGTCCCCAACTCTACTTCTTTGCTGTTTTCTTCTGGGGTGAGCGTCTTCAAAACTTCTTCATCGTTAGAAGCCCAGCCCCTCAGCTCGAACCCGGCCTTCTTGTGGATCAGGCTCACTTGGCTGGCTATCTCGACTGCTTCTTGACTTGTCCCGAAGCTGTGTAGGTAATCATCCATGTAATGATTACGTTCGATGGCTCGTGCTGCTTCGGGATATTCTTCTTGATGTTCAGTCGCATTCTTGTTCTTCACGAAGATAGCAGCACTCGGGGAACAGGCGGCGCCGAAGATGACCGATGTCATTCTATACTCCTTCGGTGTTCCACTTCGCTGGTCTCCCCTCCATAGAAATCGAAGGCTGTCTCGATCTTCTTCCCGCATTTTCACCTGCAGAAACATCTCTTTGATATCTGCTACCACAGCGATTGGTTTCTGGCGGAACCGCAGAAGTACTCCAAATAGTGACTGCAACAGATCTGGTCCCGGCAGCAACTCGTCGTTGAGGCTTTTCCCTTGGCACTTGGCAGCAGCATCGAAGACCAGCCTTATCTTCTTCTTGGTGGGGTGTGTCACGGCGAAATGGGGCAGGTACCATTTCTTCTTCGATGCGGATTCATGTTGTACTTCTTCGGCATAGCCGCTGTCAAGAAGATTCTTCACTTGTGCTTCGTATTCCTGCTTCAATGCCGCGTTCCCGTCCAATTTCCTTTCGATGTTCTTCAATCTGTTCTCGGCTTGTCTGTAGTTATCTGGCATGGTTCCTTCTTTGTTCTTCCAGAGCAAGCCGGTCTCGAAGCGCCCATCGTCCAGTTTTCTTGTGGTTTCTTCTAAAATTGCCAGAGCCTTTTCTTCCATATCTGTCGTCGGTCGGCGTGGCTGGATTCCTAATGATTCCACGGCGAAGTGTTCTTTGACGATCTTCTCTAATTCTTCTTCCTTTGGAGATACGTGCGCGCAGGTTACGAAGTTCACCGGTCTCGTTCCATCGGACCCGTGTAGCACCCACCCGAGGTAGGTCAATGATGCTACGGGTTGACCTCTTTTCCCTTTGCGTGTGGCTCTGGACACGATGAGCTCCCAATTGTCTTGTCCGATCAATAGCTTGGGTGACTCTCCTTCATAATATAACTGGTCCGTCATTGACTTGAGATGAGCGCATTCTTCTATTCTTTTCTTGTCTAGTTTCTGAGGCGTCAGGTTAATGTTGTCTATGGTTCGTGCCCCAGAAATACTTCTTTTCTTTGTCTGATGCAATCCTTTTATCTTCACGCTAACTTTCATGGAATCTCCTTTGGTGATGGTCTTTCCTCCCACCGTTTCCAGAGTGAGTGCTTCCACGGGTCCCTTGAGGCCAATCTGCCTTGCAACCGTGGCATCGAGCAGCGTGACGGTTGATCCCTCATCCAGCAACGCCAAGACTTGGGTAGTTCCTCTTGGTCCATACAGTTCAACGGGAGCCATCTTCAAGTACGCCTTGGCTGTCCTTGCCGTGTTCACTGATAGCATGACGTTGTTCGCAATTTCTTTTTTCTCTTCGGGCTTCGGGATATCCCCGCGGTCTTCATGAAGCACGAAGTGATGCCATCGCTTGCACACCTTGCATGGAGGACGTCTGCATGTTTCTTTACGATGTCGTCCTTGGAGACATTTGAAACACAATCTTGACTTGACAGCGGCGTCCCATCGTTCCTTCATTGGCAGCTGTAGAAACTTGCGACATTCGAGTAGGTGATGATCGTTCTGGCAATGTGGACAGGTCTTCTTTTCTTCTGTTTGTTCCGAAGCGGCGTGTGCAAATTGACGTCGCTGACGCGATTGATGCATAATTTCTTGTGTCGCGTACGGTCCACATCGGTCTGCTTCCCTGTTGAGGAACTTCATCAATTGCACCAGGTCTGGATCTTGATCCGTTGCATCGGCGGCGAAGTCGTACCACCGATATTGCAGTACCGCTGGCATCTTGCTCACGATGATTCGTACCATCTCTGGTGAGTGCAGGTACTGAGGTTTTCTTAGCCCCCGTATAGTCGCGACGGTGTTGTTCACTTGGCTGGCGAACACGCAGATGTCACGTGCGTTTTCATGGATCCTGGATAGACTCTTGACTTTTTCTAATTCCATCAGGATCAGGGCTTCTGGTCTTCCGAATCTTCGACGAAGGGCTTCTAGTACTTCTTCAGGTGGGCACTCCGAATATAACAGGCTCTTAATTGCCTCTCTTGCTGTGCCCTTAATAGACCGCCGCAGCCGCGCCATATTCTGTGCTTCCGTAAATAGCGGTGCGGTGTCTTCATAAACCGTCCTGAAGGCGATCCATTCATCGCTTCTTCCGTCGAAGCCGGGTAATTCATGTACGTAGTTAGGTTGCGATGCTGATACATGTCGTGGCGCAACACTTATTGCTTTAACGATGGCCTCCGCAAGTTCCTTATTTCCATTTCTTAATGATTCCGCTTGGTCTTCTGGCTTGACGGCGGCTGCGGCGGCGGTGGTCGTCGGAGGTTGGCTGGCCCGCCCCTTCCCGGACGGTTCCGGCCGGTGCCCCTCCCCGGGCACATCTCCTTGATGCCCCTTCCCGGACACCCTGTCCACCGTCGACTGCACCCATGTCTGGACGTTCGACTCCCAATCTTTTTCTTGTTCGATTTCGGAATCTTCGTTCTCAATCTGGATCAGCTCCCACTGACTCTGGGCTAGTGCCGCAGCTGCCTTTGCTTCTTCTAATTGACGACGCGCCAATTCCATTTTGGCTTCCAATTCTCGACGCCTTGTTGTCTTCGTCGAGCGCGTCTTATTTCCCGTTGCCGTCGTAGTTGGTGCGATAGGGGCAGCAGGGGCAGCAGAAGCGGCAGGAGCAGCCACCACAGAGTCTTCTTTGGTCTCTGTTCCCGACGTCACTCTTGATTCGTATGATGTGGTGAGTGTGCCTTCTGTGTTGGTGCTCGAAGATCCCGTTGTTCCTGAAGATTCCGTTGTTCCTGAAGATTCCGTAGTCTCTGGAGTCTCTTCTGTGGCGCGGGGTGCAGCCGGCCGGTCCGCTGGTGAATTTCCTCGGTGGCTCCTGGTGACTGGCATGGCGGCGGCAGTAGTCCGTAGGTCTGGTGTTCAACACGAAGATCCGGCTCGAAGGACCAGCAGATGTCGTGGGGCGCTCTTCTAGCGAGCTATGATGCAGTGACGTACGTACTGCACCTGCGAACCACCACGACCGTAATGTGCGGGCGTTTGAATGTACGGGCGGACCTATTGTCCGTCCGGCGCCGGATGCCCGCTCGTAGTGTTGACACCGATGGCAGTATACGCCGGTCTGGATCTGCGCCGCCAGTGAGAGGGGTGGAGGTGCGGGGAAGGGGTGTTTCAGTAAAGAAACAATCGGTTACATGTGATATGACCGAAAAGCAGGCCAGCCAAGCCTTGGTAACCCTACCCCGACGACCTAATTCTATCGTAGAATCACTGGGGTCTTCCAGTCTTCCAGTCTTCCAGGTTCACTTTTTCTTCTTGTTACTTCACTTGTTTTCACTTGTTTTCACTTGCTGGAGACCATGTCATACTTTGGAATTTGCCCTGAGCCCCATTATTCGAACAATACCGTCAAGAGAGCCTCATTTTTCGGTCGTATTTTGCCCGAATTTGTGCTTATTTTTTGTTATGGCTGACCTGGTTTTCTTTCTTTATTTTTAAAATTCTCATAGTTACATACATGTGTTATACATATTTACCATCGTTACAGTTTTCTCTATTATTGTACATAAGTTTTATTAACATTCATAAAAAGACTAAAAAGTTATTCGTAAGTAAATATAAAAAATGTAACAATTTTCCGCGTATTTCTTTAAACATTTCTTAATAACTTTTATATGCTATGACTAATTATTATAAAAAGTACATAAAAACAAAGAACAAACATTACTCTATCCGAAAACAATACACAAATAAACGTGACATCTAAAAAAGGAACCTAAAACATTCGTAAAATAAGAAAATGATAAAACATAAAATAATAAGAAAATTACGTTTCCTGCCTATATCCCTTACATTATAGAGGTTTAATTATATAAAATGACTTCCTATAATAAATTCTTACATGACTAACATTATTTAAAGTTGATATAAGGCAAAGAATTAAATCGTATCCAGAACTATCGTACGAGGAGAATGTCTATACATAGCTATACATCTATACATGTTATTTACTTTCTACAAACGTTACGCGAAGACTACTTTGACGTACACTTGCACTTTTGGTCTTTGTCACACAAACACATTCATTTATCACCTTTGTCCGTGGTCGTCGCCGACAACGTTGTACGAGTATTATGTGACGGAATGTCTATTAGCTTGGATGTATTTAGTAAACACAGTAGTTTTTACTGGTGGTAGAGCTCCAATGACAGAGCTCGCAGGCGTAGGCATTAGAGACGTAACAACTTAGGTCTCAGGCGTGGCAACGCATCTGCATTTTGACCTCTAGTGTTTGTGTTGATGTTTATAGGCTACAGTCATCACTTAACATCAGTGTGAGATGCATTTTTGTTTGCCACCCACCCTAAATAAAAAAAAACGTGAAAGAATTCTCCTCCACTTGTGGATGGTGGGGGAGCGTTTGGTCCGGACATTTGGTTTATGTAATTCAATTTTAAACTTGTTGACATATTATACCAAAATATTTATATCCGCTGTCCACCTTGTTTTGTCTTGTTGTTGACCTTAGCTTTGACAGTTTGAGAAGTACTCGAATTCATTTCTGGTTGTCAATAATCTTTTAAATGGAGGTAACGTACCCGAATTATCATAAGTTTTTTTCATAAATAACGGTTTAACGTTATGTATAACTTTTAAAAGTTTACACGTTACAACAGAATTTTGGATTTGAAAAGAAGGTGTCCTACTTGTGTATATTGAGTTTTCATCAGGAATTAAAACCTGAACCTAAAAATTTGAACCTGCCACCTCAGGATAACTAGTCCAGCCGCTTTACCACTAAGCTAATGAAGTCCAGATTCGACCGTCGAATTTCTTTCCCTTTTTGATTACCGGGTCGGGATCGGTGACAATTATAAGGTTAGATACCTACAGCGATATCTTAACGATATTGTATAAACTACATAGTATATCATATCGGTTGTTTAGCTATTTACTAGTTAACAATGGATGTCGCCGATTTCGAATCGGTAAATCAAAAAAGGAATGAGAAATTCGACCCTTGAATCTAGGCGTCGGTAGCTTAGTGGTAAAGTTAGTGGATTGGTTATCCTGAGGTCGCATGTTTGTTCCCTGTCAGAATTCATTTTTTTAACACTCGCATGTGATTGCGAAAAATAACTTTTCTTCAAGGATTTAATTTTTATATTTAACTATGTATTAATAGTTTCTGAAAGTAGTTTATGTTCTTGATGTGCAAAAAAAATCTTGTAGAGATATATTTATTAGAATAAGCGTGTAACGCGATTTACGTAGTGAATGACACTATAACTTTTAAAACACTCGCGTTTAACACTCATTTCACTCATTTTACGAACCGGGTCGTGACGCGATATAGATATTGGGTAAAAACACTTTTTACCTTTATTCCGACGTTTCGACTCGGTTGCACAAGCCGTGGTCGCGGACAGACTGTTGTACCAGCAAAATGTCAAATTGCGGGTGGCTTGATGTTCTTCTACCTACAAGTTGCGTGATTATTGTGGAGGCCGGCACACAACGCTCACTGTATCCGACGATAGGTCCGATGTTACATCGCGCGATCCTAAATTGTTTATGACCGGTGTCCAGGTCGGAGATAATTTATATCCATCTTCACGATTGAAATTATTTTTGTACTTATATATTTCAATCGCCTCTCGTATTATCCTGGGATAATAATAACGTTCAGTGGAGAGGACTTTTGGATTGTGAAGATTGATCCAATGATTAGTCTCCGAGGTTAAAAGGTGTTCCGCGATCGCCGATTTTTGCATCTGTCGGTTTTTTAGAGCTGCGATGTGTTCTTTGATCCTTTCCTGGACGCTGCGTTTTGTCTGTCCAATGTACACCTTACCACAACTGCACTGTACTTTATACACCCCTGGATTCTGATACGGAATCACGTCTTTCGGGCTGCGTAGATGTGTAACTAATTTGGATAACGGCGTGTAGACAGTCTTAATCGAGTTCCTTCTCAACACCGTGCCTATTTTGTCTGTTACCCCTTTCACATATGGTAAGAAAGCTAATTGTCGGCTAACATCTGGACGCTTTTCCGTATTCGATTTTCGCAGCTGTCTTGTTGGCTTATATCCATTGCGTACAAGTACCTTCTTTACGTGTGATAGCTCAGATTCAATATGGTCAGAATCAACAAACCGAGTCGAAACGTCGGAATAAAGGTAAAAAGTGTTTTTACCCAATATCTATATCGCGTCACGACCCGGTTCGTAAAATGAGTGAAATGAATGACACTAAATAATATTTGATATAATAAACATTGATACTAAATAAATTTATACGTATGTAACGTAAATAAGTAAAAATGTGGATTTTATAAAAATCAAGCAAGCATTAGGTCATTGATCGCATCTTTGCAAATCAATTATCATAGATTTTTTTTTAACTTCTATTAGTCTTAAAAATGTATTTGTGTCACTATACATAATTCTAAGAAGACAATATAAAATATGTAATATTGAAGTTACCTTTCCTCTCAGTTATTTTGTCCGATCCATATTCAACGATAGCAAGCGAAAGAGAACTGTTCAGAACTCTGTTCAGACTTGTGGATGACGACGCTTGCACTATTGAGTATTTAATAAATTGTATTTTAGTTATAATGCAAATGTCATCAATGCCACAGCGACTTTTATATTGTTATGTTTAAGGCCTTAAGTAGGGTGAATTGCCTAAATTCGTACATGATTTAAGTCAAATTCTAGAAAAAACTGTTAATTGAATCCGCAATATAGAAATACACGACGATAGACAAGGATTCAATGAATACTTTTAATTGAACAGAATATTAAATTTGCTTACCCCCTTTTAGAAAAATCCATTTCAAAATGCCCCCTTTTTTGTCTTAAAATGCAAATGTTCTCCAAAACGGCACAGTTTTTTTGCTTCGTTTTTATTGCAAAAGAAAAGGCTTTAAATTACTCACAGTTCTAATTAAGAGTTTTATTTATTTTGGTGTTATTTATTAATGAAAATTAATAAAATGTCGAAATTTCCGTGCATGAGCGCGAGCTTCTTCGTCACTCCATACTATAATCTCAATCATCGTCAGTTGTCTAGTCGGCTGCGCTGCCGTGGCATAACTAAAATGCCGTTAACTGCCATTCAATTGAATGTCAGTTAACGGCATTTTAGTTATGCCACGGCAGTGCGGCCCTTTGTGAGGGGAGGATGTACAGTGCGCTGCCGATATATAAACTTACATATTTTGGGATGTTACTGCGAAGTTATGAGTAAAACCTGTAAAAAAATATGTATTACTGTGCAACACGAGTGCTTACGGACTTAAGATTTTACTAAATAGTGGCTATCGCCTATGTTTTTGTGCAAATTGATGTCTTGTTGTTGTCAAAGAATATAAATACATTGACAATATTGATATTGCAACACAGATAGTTGACGTAGAAAAAGAAACACAAATGAACTGAAGGAGTATTTAGTTGATTACTCTTTAATACTTGTTATACCTACGTGTAATTTACCTACATAGTTACTTACCAAAATTATATTAGTAAGTAAGTAGGTATATAAAGTGGATTTATTTTGTGTAAGATATAATAAAATTAATTTAGGTATCTACAGATTTTTTCAATCTTACTATTACAAATGTGAAAGTATGGATGTTTGTTTGTTTGTTGGTCAAATCATGCTAAAGCGGCTGAACGGATTTCGATCAAATTTTCTTCACAGGTAGAGTATAAATATAGTTTACAGGTGTGTTCACGGGTAGGGGACGTTTTTTTTTTGGCGGTAAAACGAGTGAGAAAAAAAATAGTTTCACGGTCGAACAGATGAAAAAAAAATTCAATTCGATGATCGAACTAATGGGAATAAAGGTGTTTCAAGAGTACCTACGGGTATTTAGACCTGAAGTCCACGCGGAAGAACTTGCGAGTAAAATCTAGGATAGAAGCCTTGAAAATATTCGCTACCGACGTGGGGAGCGGTATTCGCTCCAGTATTTTGTATGAAGTTCCGCGACTAGAGCGGAACATAGGTGGTACAGCAGTATTGTATTGGTAAGCGGTATTGTTTCGCTTGTTCGGCGAAATAAGTACCGCTTGTCCGGCGAAACAAGTTCCGCCAGACCATAGTAAAATAAGATTTACTTGAAATAAAACTAGTAAAATAGTGAAATAAAAATAGTAGTTGAAATAAAATAAGAACAGTAAGTAGTCGAAATAAATCCAAAATGACGAACACATTTTTTTTTCGAAAATGTTTTCGTCATTTTTCGTAATCAGCACCCCAAGAAACCTAGAAATTGATACCCATATCATATTATGAAAAAGTAATCTGTCAGCCATCTTGGATCTGCAAATGGATGCCACTTTCGTAATCAGCACCCCAAAAAAACCTCGAAATTGACACCCATATCACAATTTGGAAAAATGTTTTGTCCGCTATCTCGAATCTGAAAAATGATGCCATTTTCGTAATCAGCACCCCAAGAAACCTCGAAATTGACACCCATATCACGATTTGGAATAATAGTTATGTCCGCCATCTTGGATCTGAAAAATGATGTCATTTGCGTAATCAGCACCCCAAGAAACCAAGAAATTGATACCCATGTCATATTTTGAAAAAAAAATCTGTCAGCCATCTTGGATCTGCAAATGGATGCCATTTTCGTAATCAGCACCCCAAGAAACCTCGAAATTGACACCCATATCACAATTTGGAAGAAATGTTTTGTCCGCCATCTTGGATCTGAAAATTGATGCCATTTGCGTAATCAGCACCCCAAGAAACCTCGAAATTGACACCCATATCACAATTTGCAAGAAATATTTTGTCCGCCATCTTGGATCTGAAAAATGATGCCATTTGCGTAATCAGCACTCCAAGAAACCTAGAAATTGATACCCATGTCATGTTTTGAAAAAAAAAATCTGTCAGGTATCTTGGATCTGCAAATAGATTCCATTTTCGTAATCAGAACTCCAAGAAACTGTAAAATTAAGACCCATAGAAAAAATAAATAATTTGTCCGCTATCTTGGATTTGAAAAATTTGTACCTCAAGAAACCGTAAAATTGAAATCCATATCATATTTTCGAAAAATAATTACCTCCGCCGTCTTCGATTTTAAAGGAGATATCATTTTCGTAATTATCATCTCAAGGAACTCTGACATTGATACCCACATTGCTTACATACTATTATCGCTTACAGTAGGTACCATTTAGTGAAATGTAAATTGGGAAATGCGGTGGTGCTCGCTCGCCCTGCAGCTTGACCAATGAAGCTCTACCACTGTATACTACCACCTTACCAGAACATGATAACGGTGGACATGAAGTTATCATTTACTGGTAGGTAAAGTAGATGATATGGAGGTGTTTACGCCTTCGAGCTCGTTCATTAAAGTTCTATCACCCTACAGTCATACATAGCACAACAGCCATTCTTATATACACACAATTTAAGTTTTTAAATTATCCAAGATTAGATCGTTCGCAACGCAGAAATAACTAACAAGCAAAAATCAAGCAAGTTTCGCTCGCTACCCGTACCAATAGCGAAAGTTGTATTCAAAACCGTTCTAGTAGTATAATCACTGTGATGCAATATTAATAAGCACATCAATGATTGTCTCCTCTACAATTACTTAATCTTTGATCTTGTCGACCAAGTACAGCGAGTATCCGCTAGATTGCTTCATTTTTGACAAATATTTGATGAGCTCCGTTTTGCCAAGGTCATTCAGGCTACTTAACCCCTTAAAGCCCATATACCCATATACCCATAAACCTTAGCTGTCGTCGATAGCTTTGCGGTGAGCCTATTTGAGTATAATATTGTGTTAATCCAATTTTAATAAATTTTCTCATAATAGGGTTAAATTACATTGAGATTATTTACTAATTCGGGGTCCCAAACTCCGCCCTTCACCTAATACATACAGCCCCTTTATCTAACCGCGTACTACGATAAATCGTGTTATACTATTTATATTAGATATCTATAAGATGTGCTTGTATTTTCTTCGCTACGGTTCTATTTTTTGGCACATCCGATCATAGAAAATAATATTAAAAAGATGTAGGTTCTTCTTTTCAAATTCTGATATTAAAATTATCGGTAATTATATCGTAAGAAAAGATTTTACTTAATTTTACCAGGGTAAAAAAATACAATCAAAAGAGAGCTTTAAGAAACGTCCAGGATATTATTAGTATTAAAAAACTGTACATAACTATGTTAATATGAGTGCCAATAGGTAGAAAACGTGATCAAACTTCATATTTAAAATTCATAATCGATAAGTGTGTTGGGTTAGGTTCACTGCTTTCGATTAAAGTCTTTGTTATATTAGCCTGCCAAATATTCGATTATGAAATAAGTAGCTTCACCGGCCGTTGGTAAAGTTTCAGAGTAAAAATAATTATTGGTAAGAGATTTTTGTTTTATTGGGGAAGACAATAATATTTTAAAACGGTAAATAATTATGTAAGTATTTTAAGTTTAGAATACGAATGGGTCTCATAGATATTATTACTAATTTACCGTGTCAAACACTGAAGGTTTTTTATTACGAATAAATTCGTATTTAACTGAGTACTATTTTCTTATGTTTAGGTTTATACAATGTTATTAATGTTTGATACATAATTTCAGCTTTTGTGTTTGTATATATACATACATGCGATGTGTAGTGGTGTCAATTAAAAGACATGATTTGATGTAATAAAATTATGTTGTTTTATTTACAGTTTGTGTGATGAATCTTCATTAAATCCTGGTATTCTTCGCTTGAAAGGGTTTCTATATCGGGATTTAACAAACCGGATCTAGCCGTATTTAGTACTATTTGGTGCTCAAAGCTGGACATTGGTTATCAAAGTCCAAGCACCCTATCTGTAGATGAGTAAGACATCGCTCACTCATCTACCCGAATCTAAGATGTTGTTTTAATTCGCGAATCCTGTAGAATCTTCGTAAAACGGAAAGCTTAAAGCTTACCGAACAAAGCATATAGCACATAGCTCGAAGAACCGACTTCCGTTGGAGCAGAAGAGCTTCGAGAGAGTTCTCAAATGGCAACCGCGTACCGGTAGACGAAGTGTAGGCAGTGTCCCCACGCGAGGAGAAGCGACGACCTGGGGTGCGATCGCCTATCGACATTGCTATTGTCGTTGTCATTGCTGTCAAATTTTCATGTCGATTTTTACTTTAAAACTAAATAACAATAATCGAAATAATCTACCATTATCGCTTGTTTCTCACCTACGAAAGCAAGAAAAACAATCAGATTATCACTATTGCTTTTATAGGAGCTACAAATCGACATAGCAATGGCCATAGGCGGTCGCACCCCTGGTGAAGGTTGCGGGCAATTGCTGGGTGAGGACGGCTCAGGACCGTTCGTTGTGGCAATCTTTTTGGAGGCTTTATTCCAGCTGTAGTCTTTCGGCTGAAATGATGATGATTTAATTTTCAGCTTTGGCTTTCTTTTATAGTCACAAATAGGTAATTCTACGGTTTGTACGGCCCTGTAATTTCCGGCACAGGGGCATAACACCTTAGGCTTCAGGAGTGGTAACGCATCTACATTTTGAACTTGGTCTTTGTGTGGCTGTCTATAGGCTGCAGTCATCACTTAACATCAATGTAAACTGCATGCTTGTTTGCCACTTTCATTACATAAAAAAAAATCTCTAGGTAGTGTTATCTAACGCATTTATATTGAAACCTTTTTATTAACATGTCAATCAATACCTATGCTTCAGTAGGTACCTATTTATACAAAAATGTGAACTGTACACCACTTGAATGAATGCCACTTTTATAATATAAAAATATCTCGTGTTTGCCTCAATAGGTACTTTACTGAAGTTATTAATTTTGGTGCACCTTTTCTGGACAACTGATATTTTAAGTAACCGGTTAGTACTGTTTTAAGTCTATGTTTGACAGTAATTGCAGTCGTTATTTTTGGGGTACAATCGGAATATTTTTTTAGGGTTCCGTAGTAAACAACACAGAGTACATTGTATGTGTAAACAAGGAACCCTATTGATACTAGAGACTTGAAATTTGGCACAAGTATACACCTTAATTACGCCGACAAAGTCGTAGAATAAAAACATGAAAAATAAAATTATTTAGGGTAGGGTTAATCAAACTTAAAAAGTACGAAACCCTACACTGAGCGTGGCTTGACACGCACTTGACCGGTTTTTTATTAAATGACGAGTGTAGACGGCTCTTCTCAGGCATTGGCGCAGAGGGCTCTCAGCCTAAATATTTAGAAATAGAAATAGAAAATATTTTTATTTCGAATAGATCTTTACAGATACTTTCAAAACGTCAATAAATCATAGACTACCTAGAGCGAATAACCATTACATATAGTAAAAGCAAAATCATATATTAATAGTAAATTAAAAATTAAACTTTAAACTATTAATTTTAACATAATAATCATAAAATTTTTCAATTCCTTAAATTAGGCAACAGCCTTAGAAATTGTGCTATGGGAATCATCACTGTGGGCGACAATGTCACGCTACTCGTAGCACTTCTTTAGTCCTTTCTCTAAGAGCTCTATATTAAAGTGAGAAATGATAATGATATCTTTTAAAAGAAAAACGAAACATTGGCAGTTCCTGAATTGCAGGGTCGTCAAAGTTGTGTTCACATTACCGATTACCTAAGTCACATAACGTCACCAGCCGTTATGGCTGCCGGTAACTTATTGGTTTGATGGAAGTGTACGATGCATAAATCGATAACTATTCTCTTGTTCAGGCAGCAAAGTGATCTTGTTATACCTACTACGAATTCTAAATTAAAAATAAAAGTAGGTACTGAAAATATGTAAATGTAAAAAACTTCCTTACTGGATTAAATGTAGATAGGTATATGAATCACTGCAGTGCCGTATCTCATGAGTTGATGCTGTAGTGTGCCGTTGATGTAATACAGCTTATGTAGGTATTTAGATTTGTATTTTGCATTGTATTTGTATTTTGATTTGCATTATTTTTGTTAAAATTTAAGTCAATTTTTATACCTACATAGATAGAATTATAAGTTATTTCTACTATATTGCGACCTGGTAATTTAAATAAATGATTATAATAGGTTGGGGAAAAAGTCTTTTCGCATTATAGTATGTATGAACTTGTAATAAAATCTCTTTGGCTGTAGTATTTGTATCTGGCTGGTTTTGGTATCATTGAAAGTTAAAATTTTAAAGAACATAATTCCAAATTCAAATTAGGCAAATGTGTGATTTTCATTTGTTTTTCGTACTGTCAAGATGAGTGAATCTAATGAAGAAATTCGATACATTTTAAAATTTTACTACAAAAAAGGTAAAAATGGAACGCAAGCCGCGAAAAAAATTTGCGATGTTTATGGACCTAGTGCAGTGTCTGTGAGAGTAGCACAAATTTGGTTTAAGCGTTTTCAATCCGGCAATTTTGATGTCAAAGATGCACCTTGCTCTGGTCGCCCTATTACGGATAAATATTTACTAATAGATTTAGCTATACATTTAAATAAGTAGGTACCTATATCTAATGTGATACCACAGTATAAGCACATACAGTAGTTTATCGCCTTTGAAGTTTTGCGATATGCCGCCTTCACCCATCAAAACGCAAAATCATTAAGGTTGTCACGTTTTTGGTTTTTATTTACGTTGTTTGTAACGCGTCAGTTTACGTTGACATACATACACATATAAAAATCATATATAATTACATACATATATAAAAATCCTAAAAACATCACGCCTGTAATCCTCTAAGGGGTAGGGAGAGGTCAATCGGATTCATGCATATATCCTCGATTCGCCGGTCACGTTTTGGCCCATGTAACAGACGGCAAGCCTGTTGACATCTCCGGGCATTTTACCAAACTTTGAAGTACTGGGAAGCCTCCAGAAAATGTAATTATCTATCAAACTATAAATATCTCAACCTTTCAACAATTTACCAGTCTATCATCAATCTACCAGTATTCCAGTTGGGCGGTCTATCAGTACGCCAGAATTCTAACAATTATAATGTACCGATCCTAATATTCATCCATACCTTTTTAACTCCGTCCAATATAACCCGAATATGAAATACATATAAAACAAAAAAAATATTTAGAATTTTCTTTAAAGATTTTTTAGTTTTAAGTGAAGTAAGTATGTACATAAAGTGTAAAATATAACAGACAATAATAATAAATGAAAATACGAATAAAATATTACAGGAAAGTTGACATCAAATTTTTCAATATCATTTTTCCAAAATCTTAGAATCTTAGTAAAAGAAATTTTAAATCTCGCACCCCTTAACGCTAAGTCCCAAGTAGATGACAGTTATTGTATGGGCTACTTGGTACCGCCCCCTCCGTCCCTCGCGTCGCGCTCCCTTCACGATTGCTCTGACATTACACGTTCGTTGGATGACTGTTGGTAATTAACACGTTCGTTTTCTTTAGACTGTGGTGATACTTTAGATGCTTCATCAACTGATATTAAAATATCAAAAAAGAATAGTATTATCCCTATCCCTACTTTAATATTATAAATGCGAAAGTAACTCTGTCTGTCTGTCTGTCTGTTACCTTTTCACGTCCAAACGACTGAACCGATTTTAATGAAACTTGGTACATAGATAGACCTGACTTGAGACTGAGAAGGAACATAGGCTACTTTGTTATTTACAAAACGACATCCACGCGGGCGAAGCCGCGGGTAACAGCTAGTTTTCAATAAAACGTGTAAACCAATTTTAACGATAAAATAGCTTATTCGACATAACAGCTGTTTATTTACGAGTTTTTGGTCATCGACCTTAACAAGAAGGTCCAGACGTCCTGGCAAGATACCGGTATTCATTATCTGTTACGCAAAACTAGAGCATGAGTGATTGTATATAAAGTCGTTCGAAAGAATTACCAAATGAATGGACCAGTTTTGATACTACAGGTTTCGTATTACGAAATTATTCATACAAGGGTGGTTTATCTTTAAATGTCAAAGGGTAATATTTTATGTTAGCTGGTAGGTGCATACTATACCTACTTAATTTTATTTACATTCTATACTTACTTAAAAATCGTCCAAGAATAAATAGTGTATTTATGGATATACCTACCTACCTATTTAATTGTATATTATTATTTCTTTTATGTAATGACTGTGATGTTACTGTTGTCGTGCCTACATAGATTCGCATAAGCATACCGGACAAGTCTTGGTGACTTTTGGTTTGCTTTGATGTACATATTTTGCAATGTTTTCTTAAACAAACAAAAGAAAAATTTTTTTTTTCATTCAATTAAGACATTATTAAACTAGTACCGACAGATCAGATTCAACTTACGATGAATTCATGTTATGAATAACTTCTCAATGCTAACTTTCAATAGGTACATTCAACCTCGGTATTATACCTAACTGTTGATTTATGGTATTTTAATGTTTTAGTAGGTGGGCTGGGCTTGCTTGCTTGATTATGGCATATTTTCCCCTAATGACGCACATCCTAGTTGTGGGCATCTTTGGTGTTGTTGGCTGGACCGGAACACGATAGTGCTGAACACTACCATTTAGCGACAAGTATATTAGGTAATGCGGTGGTGCCTACGCCCGCGAGCTCCGTCACTGCAGCTCTACCACCAGTGTATCGGCGAAATAGAGGTACTTAGGTAGTTGTTTTTAAAACATCTAACCTACTGATTGGAAAAGCAAGCAGGTTGTAATCCATAACACTGCCCCCTACAGATAATTACTTTGCCTCCGGTGGCAATCGCCGCGGGGGCAACTGGAAATATATCCTATAACGAGGATACTTTATGAATACCTAAGTTAGGTAATTCAACAAAATATTCAATGTTTGTAACATTCAATATTTTGACGAATAAATGGAAGTACATTCATAACATTTGAATTAGAGGAATGAGTGAAAAATAGAGCTGTATAGAGTCGTACATTATTTTGCGATGAACAAATTATGTGCGCTCAGCATAAATTAAATTATGTAAGTACAAGAGCTTTTTATGACAGTAGGTACCTATACAATTACATCAATAAAATGAAATTCTTTATAATAATAAATAATAAAATTCATTTATTTGCTACAAAAATATCACAAATATTACAATGTGCATCTGCGTCTGAACTAAGCGACAAGCTTGTATCTCAGACAGAAGTGCTCTTTCATCCGATGGATAACAATTGCTTATAGCAAAAAAATTGAATAGTATTGGTCCTTAAAATAAAACCATAAAACTGTTTCAAATAAAGAAAAGTAGAAATAAAAAACAAGTGTGTGTAAAGTGTGTAAACTCTCTTTGTGTATAATAGGTATGTTAGTGAGTGTATGTGTGTGAGAGTTATAAAAACTACCTATGTACTGAAATCTTTAAATGAGCTATATCTGAATAATGTTTATTTTTTAAAGTTATTATTTATTTTAAAACGACCAGTTAATGTATTTAACTGGTCGTTTTAAAATAAATATTAATTCCAGTGATAATAAGTCAAAATAACATTAATTATGTGTTAATGAAGGTGCATGGTCTCAGCTGACATTTACGATCCAAACCATAAAAATCTTTTCGTACCGCGAAATGGACCAGCTGCTTTGAAATCTCACCGACAAATAAACTGACGGTTGCGGTTGCAACTGTATTTATAAAAGCGCAACCAACAACTTGTCTACGTATTTAATCATAAACATATTTATCGGAAAAAAGGAAACATAGGTAGGTACCCACGTAACGCCCTTGATATGTCAACTTGCTCTGCTCCGCAAATTTTAATGTTAAATATCTACAAATGTATATGAAACATGCATAATAATATGTAATTATGGGTTTGATTGGTTACATAATTTTCTCATGTGGCCTTATCTTAAGTATTTTCCATATAATTTTCAAGTAGGTACTTACGTATGTTTGCACTCAAAAACATCAATTTTCCAATTTAACTGTACCTATTAATGTATATCTAGAAGTAACGATATTTGGTCCTCAAAATGATACGGAGAGATTGCAGATGGTACGAGGGTGAGATTCACAGGCTGCACTACGACTTTACTTTGAGCAAAATAACACTAATGATGAGATCCACAAACCGCACTACGACTTTACTTTGAGCAAAATAACACTTAATGATGAGATTCACAGACCGCACTACAACTTTACTTTGAGCAAAGTATGCTTAGAGCTGACAGAAATGTATGGGTTTTGACAGTTCGAAGCGTACTTTACTCACACCCTAAAAGTATTTTATTATGACTTTATTAATAATTTCGAAACTGAATCGTAAGTATTTATTTTTTCTTTGAAATTATTTCAACGGAGGTTAGACATTCACCCAATGCACAACATCCTAACAGCATATTATTATGTTGAGCTGTCAATCTATTTCGGTATGAATCATAATAATTAATAATCTATATACTGTAGGTATATCTTAAAAAGTTGTGTTCAAATAGATACTTCTAAGATAATCTTACGGCCCTGTAATTTTCGGCGAGAGGCATAAAACCTTATGCCTCAGGAGTGGCAACGCATCTGCATTGAAGTATTTGGTTTCATATTGATGTTTATAGGCTACAGCAGTGATCCCCAAAGTGGTCCAGTTGGACCCCTTGGGGTCCATGGGAGACTCGATGGGGTCTACGTAGGCGTAAATGAAAATTGGCAATATGGGAATGTGTTATAAATGTAACAAGGAGGGGTCCACCAAAACCAGAATAAAAATTAAAAGGAGCTTACAAGAGAAAATAGTTTGGGAACCTTTGGGTCCACACTTTCATACTCACCTGCCTCGTGTAGCCTTGTGGAGGGTCTAGATGGGGCATAACTAACGTGACCATACGTCCCGTTTTGAACGGGACGTATGGTCACGTTTTCATGCAGCCCGTCCCGGTGTCCCAGGAAAACTTTTGGGAAGCGAAAATGTCCCGTTATCGGTAATCTCAGCAAAAATGTATAGAAAACTAGCGTACCCGACTTAAGATGTCGATCCGAAATTTTAATATTTATAATTGTCTCAAAGCAATCCATAGAAATACCGATATTATCTGTGGCGATACCTAAGATACTTTAAACGATACCTATAGAAGGGCGTTATAGCTGGGCATTCGTTAGTAAGCCTCTTCCCCCCTGGTACCTTGAAGGTTAATTTTGAGAATGTCCCAATTTGAGTGACGATAAAAATGGTCACGTTAGGTATAACATAGAGGCACACGCCCAGAAGCGGGTCTACAATAACGTTTTGAAGGAGGTCATCTATCGCAAACAAAGAGGGTGGTGTGGGTTAATGACTTATTTGCATTAGTGAAATTTGAACGAAGTGAAGTGAACTTGATGAATGCTATGAACTATGAACTTCCGCCTAGGACCGCCACTTGGTGTACAGAAGTTACATATAAATGTATGAAGAACCGATTCGCTAGTGCCGTCTTTCTTTCAATTTCAGGTAACGTCCAGCCTATTGCCATTAATCGGGCAGATAACCAAAGAATTGACAAAGACCAGGTATCATATGTAATTGAAAAATCCTAAAATAATGACCCCGACTGAAGAATCGAATTCAGAATGTCAGTTTTGCAATAACCCGCCATCGCTACCCTATCGATGTTGTTTATGTTTCAAAAGATAGGTAGGTATATTTTTTTGTATGGCATGTGTGTTTCAAAGCACTAACTTGTAACTATTACATCTAATTATACGCAACGATACTAGTTTCATTTCAAAGCTCGATTGTTTCATTGTTTCAAAACGCTGCATAATAAGAACATGCAAATTGTATTGTAACTGTTTCTATAAACGTTTGCCTATCTGGGGAGTTTAAAGAGCAACTACTCAAGGCTCGACTACCCAGAGTTACCTGTACGTAATCGCAAACGGAACAAGAACGAAATCGAAAGGCTATCACTGACTCACAGACGCACTCACATTACGTACCTACTCGTTCACCTTGGCAATGAAAGTGAATTGTGCTGGACTGCTTGTACTGAATTTTTAGTATAAAAACCAGAGCACTCCCTGTCAAAATTATTCAGTTGCCAACATTAGCAGCATAAACATGTACGCCAAGGTGTGTTCGGTACAAAGAGTCCTTTGTATTGATTTAGAAACTTAAAAGCAGATGCTAATTACCTCTTTTGTTTACAGTTGATCGTCGCTCTTTGCGTTGTGGGTTTGGCCCGCGGTAGTGGTTTGTTGGCCGCGGCTCCCGTCGCCTACAGCCATGGTGTCGCCCCCGCGGTGTCATCGGTCTCATCCTACTCGACTCAAACCGCCCACGCCGCTCCGCTGGCCACCTACGCCGCTGCCCCCGTCGTAGCCAGGACCTACGCTGCCGCTCCCGCCATCGCTACCACCTACGCTGCTGCCCCCGTCGTCGCCAGGACTATCACTCCCGCCGCCACTTCTTACTCTTCTTACTCCACCCAAACCGCTCACGGTTCTCCCATCGCCACCTACGCCGCCGCTCCCGCCGTAGCCACCTACGCCGCTGCTGCCCCCGTCGTAGCCAGGACTTACGCCGCTCCCGCCATCGCCACCACCTACGCCGCCGCCCCCGCCGCGTACGCCACCCGTGTCGCCGCTCCCGCGGTCTCTTCTTACTCTTCTTACTCCACCCAGACCGCTCACGGTGCTAGAGCTATTGTAGCTCCCGCCGTGGCTGCGTACGCCGCCCCCGCTGTGGCCACCTACGCCGCTCCCGCTGTGGCCTCTTACACTAGGACCTACGCCGCCCCTGCTGTGGCTTCCTACGCCAGGACCTACGCTGCCCCCGCTGTGGCTGCCTACGCCGCCCCCGCTGTGGCTTCTTACGCCGCCCCCGCTGTGGCTTCCTACGCCGCCCCTGCCTACTCCACCTACGCTGCGGCTGCCCCCGTCCTCAGATCGACTGTGTCGTACTCCGCTGCTCCCGCTGTCTCCCACATCTCCTACAGCGGACACGGCGCCAACTACGCTTGGTAAACTGATCGTACCTTGCAAATAGAAGTGGCGTCAACAATGTTTGGCTAACTGAATCTATTTGAACCTTGTAAATAGAAATATAAAAATAATAAAACGACTGTTCCATTATAGGACATATTAATTAATATCTTTTATTTCCCTTTCCTGGTTTGATAAATAAATTATCCAATATTTTTTTCCGAAATACTTTACGGTGACATTTAAATAAACATGGTGACATGTAAATAGTTTACTAATATACGTACATAAACAGCTCTTCTAATCCATATCTTAATCAACAGTCACACACACATTTAATTCAGGATATTTTGTTGGCATTGCTTTATTTTTCTGACAATTTAACGGTCAGCTTTCTACGAAAATAAATCTATAAACATTAATCTTATAGTGGTTGAACTTGTGATACAGCCTTCGTTTTTTACTGCGGAATTAACTATACCACGACCTTAGCAATATGTGAACAGACATGACATGTGAACAGCAAAGATCACATTTATGATGGGCGAGAACAACTGCTCATGGTCATTTTCAAAAAGTGCTTTAGATAGCACAACATCGTAATGTTCGGCTTCTTCTGTAGCTATTTGCTATCGGAACTCGACTACGTTTACAGCGCTTTCTTCACATAGCCTCATAATAAACCTTCCTCGCAGGATTTTTGTTAGTGGCGTAAATGTTCTTCTCTGTTCTTGTATGTACATTCACACGAGCCTATTTATTGGGTCTAGCAAAAACCGGTAACAGCAGACCGAATCTCGGACTGAAAGAACTTGAAAAGCTTAAAAAGAGCAATAAATATAGAAGAAATCAAGATGTTGGGTATGTGTAAGGTTGTTGTAACTCCAGAGAATATGGTATAATACTACGTATAGAATGGACACTTCGACGTCCCGCCTGATTTCCCCGCCTCACCCAACATCATTAAGCGTTTGTATGGAATTTTGACGGAGTATCCGCGGTTGGTAAGGGGCTTCTTGGCAAGATGTAATGATTGCATGACGCTACGTGTGACGTGCATGTTTCTTATCAAGCCTGACCTAATAAAGACAATTAAAAAAATATATGTTTTTAATTATGTTGAATATTATTAAATTGTAACAAATGTTCAAACAAGTTCATGAAACGATGTTAATAAAAATCAAATAACCTGTTAAAGATCATCAAGCACTTACACGATAAATATAGGTAATTTAATACTCGTTAACGTTGCTTTCAATTATATATTCATAGCTCGCTACCCCTTGACATAAAAAAGGCTCCGAGTAAGGTATCTTTCAAGCTTCGTCGTTATTATTTGAATTCACTGGCTGTTGACACTGGTTAATATAGGAATGTCATCATATTTAAGCTTTCCTATTGATTATTACTATATTTACGATTATTTATGTTATTCATACATTGATTCATATATAGCTATATGTTTATGTATATTGAAACATATGTATGTTTTGGATTGTGTATTTATTCTAATATATCTTTAGTTATTTACGTAAGTAATTATCTGCTTCGTGTTTTAGTCATTGTAGTTTTTTTATTTCATAGTTTTTTTATTTTTCTGCAATATTTAGTCGTTTTTCTTGTACAACCTTAAGGTTGACTGGCAGATAATGCTTAAAGGCATTAAGTCCACCTTATGTGCCTCATTTTTATAATGTGTGCATTGAAGTTTTAATAAATAAATATATATTTGAACTTGTACGGATGTATATGTATTTAAATTTTATAAAACACTCACATTTGAGAATAGGTGTATATCCTGAGTTCATACTCGCTGTAAAAGCTGTACATTAAACAATAGGTTGAAAAACCCTTTTACTCGTTAAGTGCCGGATGTTTCAGATATCCGGACACTAAAAGAGTGGAATATAGTTCAAAAAAATTGCAGTTTTTCGGCTAAAATGCAGCTTTCAGCAATTAAAATAAAAAAAAGTCAACTGTATGTTTATTTGCCAGTACACAGTACTACACGGCGAATAAATATCATAGAATACAGAAATCACAGGTCTTTCTTGACATAAAAAGAACCTGTCAAATATTTTCCCATGCTGTTGCTTATGATTCGTTGGTACAAATGAATTAAGCCAGCTTTGAATTTCAACTTTAACGGTGGTAGAGCTTTAGTAACGGAGCTCGCGGGTGTAGGCACCACCGCATTACCTAATATACTTGCCGCTAAATGGTAGTGTTCAGCACTATCGTGTTCCGGTCAGGTGGTAATGTACGGCCCTGTAATTTCCGGCACAGAGGCATAACACCTTAGACCTTAGGAGTGGTAACGCATCTACACTTTGACCTTGGTCTTCATGTGGGTGTCTATAGGCTGCAGTCATCACTTAACATCAATGTGAACTGCGTGCTTGTTTGCCACGCCCATTACATAAAAAAAAAATGTACCTCTTAAGATTCTGAACTCCGCTGCACGCAGCAACGTTGCCAGTGGCAGCTCGGAATGTAATCTCATAATAATATCTATAAAATTTATACCTAGAGCTTAACAGAATGAATAAAATAATTCTTTAAGAAAATCCTGTAGATCTCCAAATCTGAAAAAAATACGCTTACACTCACAGCCCCACAGTAGGTATAAACCTGTGTCGTGGGTGCCGTTGTACACATACAACACATACACAAACACCCAGACCCGAAACAAATAGATGTAGGCTATACAAATATTTGTCCCGGTGCGGGGATCGAACCCGCGACCCTTCGAATCAAACGGTCATCTCACACTGGCTGGACTAACCGGGTCGTCAAAGCAATATTATTGAACAAAAAGACGTGATATATTGATTCCCTGTGTCTTTGAATCTTGTCAACAAGCTCTTGAGACAAATCAATATGTCGTACTTACCATTTTTTTTCATTTGAAAATTCGTAGTACTTTAGGTATAAGTATCAAATGTTTATGCGGATCTTTATCAGCTTGACTTGACTTTTTGCTTTTCAGCTAGGTGTTCAGCGCTCACCCTTAAAAAGACGGTCGCTGCTCACGCGCGTAAAGTTTTCACGTTTTTTTGAAAAATATATTATTACCAAGAACTACTAGTAGACATGTAACCCGTAGCACACCGCGGACACTCCGCCAAAATTCCATACAAACGCTTAATTTGGTTTCTATCCATCAGTGACGTGTATTCACACGCGCACATGTGTACGTAGCACGTACAAAATACCAACCGTCGCCCATAAGAGAGGAAGGGGTTGTGTATGTGTGCAAATCGGGCGGGACGTCGAAGTGTCCATTCTATACGTAGTATTACGTAGTACATATTCTCTGCCCGTAGTGTGTTTCCTGCAAGGTGTCTCGTCCCCGTCTCACATGTGTAGGTATTATATTCCATCGAAATGGTAAATAAAACGTATTCATAATGTTCACATTGAGTCATTGATAAGTAAATTCTGCTAGGTCTAAGTCTATAGACATACAAGACATATTATAGTACTCGTACATTGAACGTAAGTTTAAGTAAAATTAAAACCAAGGGCTTAAATTTGTAAGGTTTTGGATGATTTTGTGATGCAACATTTCGCATTAGTTGCAACCGCAACGCCAGTGAATAAATGACTTGCGTAAAAATAAATCTATCACAAAGGATTTGTTCCTTATTCAATATTGTATCTAGAGTTATCAGGTCCAGAACGAATCACAATTTCTCATAGCTTATTTTCTACACTAGGTATACAGCTTAAGTTGTAAGGTACAAACGATATCATAACACGGGATACAGGAAACGATTAATAATAATTAGACACATAATAAGTTAAAATATCGAATTCGTCTCGCATTTTCCCTAACTGGAAAACTACGAGTACTTTTGGAAAAAATTGATTGGGGTAAGATGTCATTGTGGGAAATCAAACAGGATCAGATAAACATGAAAATATGTTATTGGTAGGACTAGAAATTAATTGAAATATACTGATAGATCTACCTATAACTTCTTATACTGATTCCATTTGGCACGTAATAGGTCCCACATTAAATGTTCGTTTTCTTTAGACTGTGGTAATACTAACTAGGTGCATCAGCTTATTTTAATAAAATGTGGAGTTTGTCAAGATTGTCTTAAAGTTCACAAAATTGCAAGTTAATCCATCACTGGCCATAAAATTGTTTTTTGTTCATTACTAATACGTCAACCTTAATACCTATGAATTAAGTTTATAATACAAATTATTTTACCTTATTAACTAATCATGTTTACCGGATTTGAGCCCTTGATTTAATAGAATAGTTCAATAAAATATGTTCAACCTTACTTATATCTAATTGTGGACGGAAGTAATTAAATGTATGGGTAATTAATCGCACATGTCTTAAATTAATCGCTGTAATCTCTGGGTGGAGTTTTACCATGACATTGTTATAGTTGGGCGGTAAAGTTCAACAGCTACCGAAAAACCAAAATCATACTTAACTCAGTACATCAGAGCTCATATCTCCATATCATTACCACCGTACTGTATTGCACAAAACTCCTCCGAGGATTCGATACCAGTTTGTCGACGGTGGTATAAAAGTGAATGCTTGTGTGTAGGATGTTACTCATTCATCCAAACACATAGTCCAAACATGTACACCAAGGTATGGAATACAGTGCTAGTGCTATTTTAAGATTTGAAAGGTGAAAGTGAAAAGGTTTTTAGTCCAGTTTGATTAAAAGGGCTGAATATTTCAATTATTCGGCAATCAGCGTAGGGACGCAATTAAGAGATCTAGAATTCAAATAAATCTATTGTGTTTTTGTGTAAGAGGAAAGGTTATTTTTTTTAGAAAGATTAGATTGTTATTCATTTTTCATGTTATGTAAATAATTTTATATTAATTGATTACAGGTCGTAGTATTCCTGTGCGCCGCGGGCATCGCTTCCGCCGGCAACCTCCTTCACGCCGCGCCCGTTGCGTACAGCGCACCTGTTTCCTCCATCTCCTACGCCACGCACACCGCGCACGCCGCGCCTGTCGCTACCTACGCCGCCGCACCAGTCGCCACCTACGCCGCCGCACCCGTCGTCGCCAAGACCCTGTCTCCGGCCGTCTCCTACCAGACCATCTCGCACGCTGCTCCCGTCGCCGCCTATGCAGCGGCTCCCGCTTACACCAGCTACGCCACACCCGTCTCTTACGCCGCCGCCGCGCCCGTTGTCCACAAGACCCTCGCTCCTGCCGTGTCCTACTCATCAGTCGCCAGTCACGGACCCGTCGCTTACTCCAGCCCTCTGGTGACCAAAGCCATCGCTGCGCCCGTGGCCACTTACGCCGCTGCACCCGTGGCCTCTTACGCCACTGCCCCCGCTCTTTCCACATACGCCGCCGCTCCCGTGCTCAAGTCCGCCGTCACTTACTCTGCCGCTCCTGCCGTCTCTCACGTCGCATACACTGGCCTGGGAGCTAGCTACGGCTGGTAAACTGCTGATGAATGACCACTGTAAATAACGTACCTCATCCTTAGAATATATTTATTTATTGCAAATTGAAACAATGACAAATCGAACAATAAATTAATGCGTAACTGATCAATATTTCTATAATTTATAACTTTAAGTCAAAGCTAATGGCGGATCAACCTCTTTCACACCTCATCATTCGGTTACCTTTTTATGATATTAATTTACATATCTAAACATTCTCATACAAACGCTCTCGAAGCCTTCAAAGCAGGTTGCATTTTTAATGTTGGTTGAGTACCTAATGGTTTTATTCTGTTATCGAGATTTTCGTAAAATACCATTTCTATAAAGTAGGTGGGAGTAGGATAGTTTTTTTAAAGCTTTTTTTGTCCGTAAGGGACTTGGCGTAAAGATATATTCATACAAAAGAGTTATAGAGTTGGAAATTTAGGTAGATGTAGTTACTCTGTAACATAAATGAATCTCGTCAATATGGCGGCTTTCGGGAGTAGTAAATTGAGCAATCGTCCAGGGCGTCGCTCTTACAAAATACTGGGACATACAAAGGGAGTAAAACAATAAAGGTCATCCGCCCATGCCCTCGAGCTCACATTCAGAAGCTACCGCTATTAAATGATGATTGATTCTTCAATCTACTTTGTTTTGCCGCCTACCTACATTTCTCCTAATGTATAAGCAGTGAAGTTGACGAAGGTACATTACCTTATTTGTACCTATATAGGATTGATACTGGATACTTGAACTCAGTTTTAACGAGTTGACTCAATAGTTTAGTGGTATCAGAATCAGAATCAAAAACTCATTTATTCATTTAGAGTGACAGGCCCCTCTTAAGACACTTTAAAAACAAACAAAATAAATTAAAGTGAACAACAATTGATATACATGTCAAAAAAGATAAAAAATATATGTAACGTCAATAATATCACTAAGATAAAACTAAATGTAATAAAATAATGTAAAAAGTATATCAGCAGAATGTCTCATTTCCCCTTTACAAACTGATAACAAAGAGTAAAAGGTAACTACTGCTATGATGGGATCCTGGGTTTTTTATTCCCGGGTCAAGATGGTACCAAAGTATTGGGATTTAACATTTTCTGGAAGTTGGTTCCCAATGCCGCTCTCAGAGTTTAGGCCCAAAAACTATTTATATTTGATACTAGCTGATCCGGCAAACTTCTTATTGCCTCACAATGAAATAATGTGTCAAAGGTTTGATAGATACGAACTACTTGTATGGAAAAATGAAATTGTAGGTACTATTTTTTTTCCTGCGATTTCTTCATATTTTCTTACCTTTTAAACCTTCCCTGGACTTCTAAAAATCATTCAACACCAAAATTAGTCAAATCGGTCCAGACGTTCTCGAGTTTTAGCCAGACTTACAATCTAAAAATAGAATCTAAATCTTGAAATAGATTTTTATATATAAAAAGATTTACTGTCTGAATTTCCAAATTACAGGAGTACCGCTTTCTTTGGTAGAATCTTCTTAACCTCTCATGGTAGAAGCGTGGTGGCAAGTGGTAACTTTAAGCTCATGTGCAGAAGACGTTAATGGGGGAAGAAGAGGGATCTTGTGAATACGCGCAAAAGGGGGACCGGATAAATAACTATTCGGGATCCTACTCCAATGGCCGTTCTCATAGGCTATGCTATGAGAACGGCCATTGGAGTGGTTTTAGAGTGTAAAATTCTAACACTGCCTGCTGTATTTCAATTCGATATAAAAATTATGTGGTGATAATTGTGTAGGTACGTCTCCTCAAAAGCTGTAATGTAACCCAAATAACATCTGTTTTCTTCAATAACAATGTTAGCGTAGATAAATTATGCCACCAGGGACAGCAAATATCGCGTGAACGTGTCTAAATAGATCCGATCAATCATGAAGTTTTAGCTTGTTTTCTAATGTGTTTATGTCTAAACTAGATATGATCTAACTAAATTTCAAAAGGTCAATGTCGATCGATACTTACTTTGCGACCTAAAATTGAAGTAATACAACGTGTGCTAGTCATTCCGTCGAATAGTTTATGTAACATATCATACCAAATTTAATTAATTCAAACCTGAGTTCAACAGCCTCCGTGGTAAAAATAACTTAACTTTACCCGTGTGTTCCCCGAAAGTTTCCGAAGGGTGAATGTATGGATTCAAGCATACGTGTAACTCCTACGATTCCATAGGTTACGTTTTGACCCATGTTGTGGCGAGCCTATTGACATCTGATTCTCCTGCCGCTTAACCAAACTCCGTGGAAACTTTCAGAAAATGAAAAAAATCAAATAGCAGCAGACATGAAGGGAACAATGATCTCTGATATCGCCTAACCCGGGGCTCAAAGGTAGTAAGTAATAGAAGGTACAACATTCATTAATACTATATTTAAGGTTTCGAGTTTGAGGATGAGCGTAGAGCATTATGTGTGCAATAATGATTAAAACATAAACATAATAAATTAAAACATTATCTACATGTAAAATGTTATTATTCAGTTGATGAATTTTTTCAAGATCCAATCTAGTCGTTCATTGTAATGTGATATGAAATGTGATATGTAATATTTTAGCAACTTATTTATACCTTTTGATTATTGTTTTTAATTTTATTATCATATTTACAATTTAATTTTAATTATTTTAACTGTATAGGAATTTTTTAACCTTTACAATAATATTATTTTTATAGTTTTGTCAAAAATTTGTAATTATTAATGTAATTCAATTCATGTAATTAAAATTGTAAATGAAATAATAATTATTAAATATGTCTTAATATGTATAAAGAATGTCTCTCGCACGAATTACTCAATTGCAATGCCTGCATGTACCTAACCGCTAATGTTATCTTATTATCTTTAAGCTGTACATGTTAGCATGAATAAATAAATAAATAAATAAATGTTTTTCTTTTTAACCGACTTCGAAAAAAGGAGATTCTCAAGTCGTTCAAATGTTTTTTTTTAATGTTTGTTAAGCGATAATTTGAAAACGCCAGCACCGATTTGGATGATCTTTCTAATTAATCAATGTTTTATTGACATAATAATATAAACAATGTGTATCAAAAACTTCTAGCACGAATGTCGCTAGTCATGTATAAAATATGAACTGCTATTATTGCTATATTCATTAGCCTGTGAGAATGTCTTGTCCCCGTCTGTGTGTGGCTGTTGAGCCATTTCATAATCTGTCGGCATAACATGACTGGATAATGTGATGATTTATAGCTCCAACTACTCATTGAGCACGCTTGTGTGGTCGGCCTTGACATTATACGCACATTAGGTTCAGAGAGAAATGTGATTCACAAAAGCTGGATCCACCGGTTTCTCTTTGACCTGATGAATTTGATATTTTTATTAGATTCTTTCTAAATTATAACATACCTATCACATTATAATTTGTTTAAATTCATCATTATGTCATTGGCAGTAACTGACTCGTCGTACTGATTTTAATTTGTTTCATAGAATAATTTTTATATATGTATAAATTAATGCCACTTTTCGTTGTAATTTAATAACTTATGAACAGGCTTACCTATCCAAGCCAAATGTTTAATTAAGCTTTGTTCGGACTATTAGTAGATTGTTTAAGTAAAGTTTGCCCAAAATCCATAGAGCGGTTCTTCATTTATCACTTTTTTTTGTAATAAATGAATTCAATAAATGGTGGATTATTTTATAATTGGGTAGGCTATATTTTATTATGATAGCAGTAATGTACAATTTATTATTAATATGAAAACTTATTCAAGCGTTAGCAGTTAAATTTGTTTTTTTTTTTTTTTTTTTTTTTTTTTTTATGTCTGAAGATTGACAGACAAGCAAACGGGCCACCTGATGGAAAGTGGTCACCGTCGCCTATGAACATTTGCAACACCAGGGGAGTTGCCAACGCGCTGCCAGCCCTGAAGGACTCTTTTGACGCCATTTTTGAAGAACCCCATATTGTAGCACCTAGGGAACACCTCAGAGGGAAGTTCGTTCCACAATTTACACGTTCTGGGCAGGAACGAACGTGAAAACCGCACCGTTGAGCACTGCCAAGTGTCCAGTCGGTGTGGGTGGAACTTCTCTCTTCGGCGGGTAGTACGGTGTAGGAAAAGAGACGGTGGCACCATGTCAAACATGTCAGCAGAGCACTCACCATTGTAGAGACGGTACAACACGCACAGACTCCCAATGTCTCTGCGCAGGCTCAGATGTTCGAGCCTGTCGGTAAGTCCTGGATCGTTAACCGCCCACAAATGAGAGCAGTATTCCAGATGGAGCCGCACTTGGGCCTTATAAAGCTGTAGTAGCTGCCCCGATGTGAAATACTGCCTCGCTTTTTTAAGCACCCCCAACTTTTTGGATGCTTACTTGGTCTTACACTCAATGTGACTCCCGAATTGCACTTCGTTCGATATGTCAACGCCCAGGATACCTATACTCTTATCAACGGCGAGCGGAATGCCCTGGAACTGTGGTGCTACAATGAATGGGGTTTTTTTTGCGGTGAACGCGCAGACTTGTGTCTTCGAGGGGTTAAACTGTACTAAATTAAGTCGACCCCAATCCGAGACCCGCTCCAGAGAGTGCTCGATTTCAGACACAAGTCTAGTCCTTCTTTCCTCGATAAGTGTCCGAGAAGCATTTGCACGGCTAGTGTAGTGTGCATCTCCCGTACTATCATCGGCATAGCAATGAAAATTGGAGTTTTGCTCCAATATTTCATTGATATGCAGAACAGAATGTTGTACCTCTATATGTAGATTTAACCACCCAGGTAGCTCAGTTATAGGGAGGGAATTAGTAATTGAATATGTTACAGATAGGCTTAGTAGCATAAATTATCGTCTTTTTTATGTAATTAATGTAGCAAACAAGCATGCTAAAGACATCGACGCAAAAAGAGGTCCACATGTAGATGCGTTGCTACCCCTGAGACCTAAGTTGTTATGTCTCTGCGATAGTATATGAATGAATATATACCTAGGTGGGTATAACTTTAACTATAGTTCTGTCTGTCAAACACAAGCAGAAAACTCATAGATTTATTATACTACAATTTATGAGGAAACTATTCTAAATGTTTTTTGAAGTTACTTTGTGTACCTACCTATCTACATTCTTTCTATGTAAAATAAATTTCTGATAAAAATATTCTGAATAATAAATATTCAAAATAGCGTAAGGTACCTACTAATATGAACAATCAACATAATTTCTTCTAGTTACGTAGTTAAAAAGAGGTTATAAATAAAATCATAGTTACATACATTTTCGTTTTATTATCGGCATTATCATTTAAAATAATAATTTACGGTCAACAGTTTACGTTCTAAATAAACATAATCAACAAGTTATTTGGTTATTTACCAGCCGTAGCTAGCTCCTAGACCGGTGTATGTGACGTGAGAGACGGCGGGGGCAGCAGAGTAGGTGAGGGCGGATTTGAGCACGGGACCGGCGGCGTAAGTGGCGAGTGGCGCGGCGTGGGCGTAAGAAGCCACGGGGCCAGCGGCGTAAGAAGCCACGGGGCCAGCGGCGTAAGTGGCCACGGGCGCAGCTATGGCCTTAGTCAATAGGGGACTGGAGTAAGCGACGGGTCCGTGGCTGGCGACAGATGAGTAAGACACGGCGGGGGCGAGGGTCTTGTGGACGAGGGGCGCGGCGGCGGCGTAGGAGACAGGCGCGGCGTAGTTGGCGTAAGCAGGAGCCGCGGCGTAGGCAGCGACGGGAGCGGCGTGCGAGATGGTCTGGTAGGAGACGGCCGGAGACAGAGCCTTGGCGACGACGGGTCCAGCGGCGTAGGTGGCGAGCGGCGCGGCGTGCGCGGTGTGCGTTGCGTAGGAGATGGGTGCGCTGTACGCGACAGGCGCGCCGTGCAGGATGTTGCCGGCGGAGGCGATGCCCGCGGCGCACAGGAATACTACAACCTAAAGATAAAATGAAAACATGAATCAAAAGCTTAAACATTTCAAGCACAAGCACTAGAACTTAATAAAGAAAATTGGTAACAAAAAAGTCCTTCACAAATGTTCACAGACGATGGTAAGCACTTCTCATTAGGTATCCATCTACATAATATTAGGCATTATATATCCATGTCTTTGATATAAAGAAATTATTGATCACTTTTCAAATAAAAGGGCATTAGGAAACAAAACCTCTATCACTTTTTTCTCGACTAAAGATGAACAAATCATTAGTAAAAAGCCCTTAATACCTTGGAGTACATGTTAGATTGTTCCGTTGTCGTTGTTGGAATAATTTTCGGAGCAGTTGCGAATGCTTTTATATGAGTGTTCGGAACAGGTATCGAAATGTTGATCGTTGTGGATCGCCGCTGGCACTTTCTGTTTCAATGTCAAGGTAGGGCTCCGCCCGAAACATCGGTCCGTTTAAAGCTATGTCATCTATCAAGTTTAATAGCACTATAAAGAAATTATGCAGCTTATTTGAATATCAAATCGATTAAGATAATATCTAGTCTAATGGTACGTTATGACACGATAGTTAAATCAATATGTTTAATCTATGAATTGCGTACTCAGAGTTTAAGTAGCTCTTTAGAGCTCCTGAATAATGAAGTGTGTAATTTGAAATTTCAATTATATAGGTATTTTCATTATTATAATTCAAATATAAATTTTAGTTCGTGCTGGCGTATGGAAGTGACGATTCCACTGCCTACTATCGGAAGAATTTTTTTCTTTTTTTTTTTGCAAACAAGAATGCAGTTTAGACTGATGTTAAGTGATGATTGCTGCCTAAAGACACTCACACAAAGACCAGAGGTCAAAATGCAGATGCGTTACCACTTCTGAGGCCTAAGGGCCGAAAATTACAGGATCGTACAATACCACCTGACCGGCATACGATAGTGCTGAACACTACCATTTAGCTCCAAGTATATTAATTAGGTAATGCGGTGGTGCCTGTGCCCGAGATCTCCTTCACTGGAACTCTACCAAATTAAGAAATTGGAATAGAATTCTTCCACTAGAGCAGTAAGTCAGCCGAACAATGGTGGTCAAATGTCAAATCCCATGTGGCGGTTGAAAGTGCAACAAAATAACGCAGAATGAACAGCAGCAGCAGCGTCCTGCAACAAAACTACCGATACTACGATCGCCAATCCGCTTGCCAAGCATGGCAATGGTGGCATATCTCGATCTCATATGATATGATGATAAATTTTAGTGCTTGGAAAAAGCTTCCAAGGTTCATCTAGCTATTTAATTGAATAACATTAAAACTTAAACGTAACTGCCTCGGTAGCCTAGTGGTAGCAGGCCACTACTACTACGCTGAGGTCTTGGGTTTGATTCCCGGATAGAGATAATGATGTAAAGTCCTTTATCTCTGATTCTATCGGATTTTCCCATTTTCTGGAAATTTCTTAGTACCTCGAACCTCGAAGTTTGGTAATGTGCCCGGAGATGTCAACATGCTCGCCACTTGTTACATGGGCCAAGACGTAACTGGCGAATCGAGGGTGGTTTGTATGTATGCTTGAATGCATGCATTTACCTCTGTCTACCCCTTTGGGGATTACAGGCGTGAAGTTACGTTTAAAACGTAAAACGTAATATCGTTTTTGGGAGAAAGATGTAACTTTTAATGAGTTGGACACTATAATTTAAGTTCCAAAGTAATTACTCGCCAAAATGGAGATTGCTTATCTTTTTCCTGTTGGCGAGTTTAATTTACGATTCGATAAATTATGTTTAAAAATAGCGTCTGACCTTTGCACTTGTACATTTTTGGATTAATGTCACAATATTGTGGCGAAGTAGAATACATATTTCGAAGTTTTAAGGCACAACTCCTGGTCCGACTAGTAGAGTTTGAAGTACAGTTTTAGTGACTCATAACAGCGTAAGCAATACTTACCACATTACCTTTTTATTTCAGACTAGCGACCCGCCCCAGATTTCTACGAGAAGCATTTATTATATTGTGAGGACGGTAAATATAAGTACAATATTGATAAAACCTTCCTCAGAAAACCCTCTTGCCAACATTTCAAACAGGAACAAAATTCGTTCACATCTTTTCGAGATTAGCGCATACATACAGACGGAGAAAATAGGGGGACTTTAATTTATAATATTTTTTTTTATGTAATGGAAGTGGCAATCAAGCATGCAGTTCACATTGACTGCAGCCTATAGACACCCACACAAAGACTAAGGTCAAAATGCAGATGCGTTACCACTCCTGAGGCCTGAGGTGTCATGCCTCTGTGCCGGAAATTACAGGGCCGTACATTACCACCTGACCGGAACACGATAGTGGTGAACACTACCATTTAGCGGCAAGTATATTAGGTAATGCGGTAGTGCCTACGCCCGCGAGCTCCGTCACTGGAGCTCTACCACCAGTAAAACTGAATATGTACTTAGTGATATTATTTTACTGATCGAACGGTTGCTGACGAAGTGAAGAAGATCGGGAAGTGTTGGAGTGAAATCAAGCGCGAGGCTCAAGACCGATCAAGATGGAGAACCACTGTGGATGCTCTCTGCCCCATCTAGAGGACATTATTTTCATTAGCATCACATCATTCACGACAAACATACAGTTCATATGGATGTTGATGCTCACCCCTGAAACCTAAGGTGTTATGTCTCTGGGGTAGTTATAAGGGGGCCATAGATTACCATCTAACTGGAACACGATAGTGCTGAACACTACCAGTTGGCGAAAGATAGATTAGGTAATGCAGTGGTGCCTACGCCCTCTACACCGGACTCTACTAAGTCCCAGTATAATATCTGTATATCAAAAATATCAATGTCTTTGTAGGTATGTAAGTATATTGCCAATATCGAGTACAGCTTTAAATATTAGAGTTTTATATGTATTATGTTCTCACTCAACAAGTTCTATAAATCTATACAGTGAAAACATATTGTCTTTAAAAATTCAAATTTCAACAGATACCTATACGTTTCTCAACTGGTACAATTAAGAAATTCGCATAAAATACTTACCAACGTTTTATGTAAAATTCAAAATTATGTAAACAAACTAGATTTAATGCCTTGTTCACACTCGCCTATCTCGTCCGGTCATGACCACCGGATACTACCGACTAGGGTTGCCACCCGAAAAACTTTTTTCCTCGTACTTAGCCTGCGAGAATCTCGGATTTTAGCTTACGTGCCTTCGTCGGCAGTCGGATAAAAAAAAATCCCCGCTACGTAACTACTAGCTTACTACTAAGGCCAAGGAAGGCCAAGGTACGAGACCTTCGCCTGCCTTGGCCTTAGATGTTTTATGTGTAATGAAGGTGGCAAACAAGCATGCAGTTCACATTGATGTTAAGTGATGGCTGCATCTTATATACACCCACACAAAGACTAGGTCAATATGCAGATGCGTTGCCATCCCTGAGACTTTAGTTGTTCTCTGTGGTAGTTATTACGGGGACATTCATTACCACCTCACCGGAACACGATAGTGATGAACGCTACTATTTTGCGGCAGATAGATCAGGTAATGCGGTGATGTCTACGTCCTCTAGCTCATACACTGGAACTCTACCACCAGTAAAAATTGTGAGCAAGAAAAAACGCCATTTAACTTTGTTTGGGATCAATTTTCTCCTATATCCAACAAAATCTAGTAATATCCAAATATCGAGTACATACCTATATTTCTACGAGATTGATCATATCCTCGTATTTCTTACAACAGACCCCAAATCTCATAGGTACTTGTACGAGAAAGCTCGTACGTTTGGCAGCCCTGCTATCGACCTCGTAAGGTGCTGACTATCGCCAAGGTCAAAACTTCTTTATGACTACATATTTAAGCCAGCTGCCTTATCGAGAATGTGATGTGAAAAAAGATGCCATTTCACGTAGGTACTTATTTAGGTGAAGCACGAACTATATTTGGTCCTTAGAGGACGGGTTAGACAAATTCATTGTTATTAGAATGATTGACGTGTACTTTAATGTTGTTTTTAGGAAACAATACTTATAAGTAGGTACATTACTTTTAAAGAATTTAAATAATTGCAAAGAAAGTTAACCACGCTTTTAAATGATCGCTTACATGAATAATTTGGGTATAAATAATAATAATAAAATACGCTTACACTCACAGCTCCACTTTAGGTATTAATGAACCTGTGTCGTGGATGCCGTTGTACACATACAATACATACACAAACACCCAAACCCGAAACAAATATCTGTAGGCCGCACAATTATTGTGCGGCCTACAGATATTTGTTTATTATGGTTTATTATGGTGCGGGGATCGAACCCGCGACCCTTCGAATCAAACGGTAGTTTCTCACCGCTGGACTAGCTGGGTTATCGTATGGTTCCAAATTTACAGCCACTACAGCGTAATGTAAGATGTTAGTTATGTTTCTTCCCAATTATTTATTTGTTGATTGCCATTTAAGTACAATAGTAGGTATATCACATAAATATCTATTACTTTTCATTTTAAATCTTGCATGGCATCGCAGAGCGGCATTGCAAATTTTAAAGAACCTCATAGAAATAAAACTACGACCTCAATAAAAATTAAAATGCGATTATATTATTTAACTCCTTAAGAATGTTCAATTTTTCACCACAAGTATTTCCCGCCATAGCCGTATCCGTGGCTGCCATAGCTACCGTATCCGTAAGACAAGGGAGCATACGATCCGTGGCCCAGGTAGGGTGAGGCGTAGGCATGAGGAGTATACGATCCAATCAACGGCGAAGAGTGGACACTGTATTGGGATACTGAAGAAATGGCGGGCGCGTAGCTGATTGGCGCTACTGTTTTGACGATGGGAGCAGCGTAGCTTCCGTAGCTGTATGGGGAGAGTCCGTATCCGTAGGAGCCATATCCAAGGCCGCTTCCATAGCCCAATGATCCGTACAGGTTGCCCGCACTGGACAGACCCATGGCACACAGGAATACTGCGATCTGCACATAATATTTAACATTTTTAGGAATATAATTTACCAGAAGTTTTATCAACATTTCTTATGACAAAAAAGTAGTAAAACAAACAAGTATAGTTTATAAATGATAAATTAACATTGTGTCACCAGTGGCAACAAATATGATGCCACTGGTGACGAAATGTACGACTCTGTAATTTCCTGCACAGAGGCATAAGACCTAATGCTTCAGGAGTGTCAGCACATCTGCATTTTGACCTCTGTCATAGTGTGGGTGTCTATAGGCTGCAGTCATCACATAACATCAATGTGAACTGCACGTTTATTTGCCATTGTTATTACATTAAAAAAAAAGATGAATTCATTAGTTAACAGCAGCGACAGTCAACTGGAAGACCAACTTTTCGAATGCGAATATAAACCTTCTAAACACGATTTATTTGATTTTAACCATTTTAATGGTTATGTCATATTATACAACAGAACACTTTAAATTTTAAAAAACAACTGAAATAATAATGTTTTATCTGATGTACATAGTGAGAAAACTTAAAAATACATTGCAAGAAGCTTGAGAAAAGGGCCAAGTATGACGGTTAAACGTTAAAGCTAATTATCCCATTTGTATGAAGTACTACAGGCTTGAGTAGATTAACTTGACCGTCAGTAATTTGCATGTAAGTTGGTAAAGTTGACACTTGGCTATCTTGTAAGTACGATAAAAATTGGAAGATAAGCTTGATACATGATACATTTTGGTTTCACCTTAATACGAGTATAGTACTTATTCCTTGTGTGTGCGTTATATTATAAAAAAGAGAATGTGAATATTTATGCCTTAATAATTCCATGTTTTGCTGGAAAAGTAGAACATTAATTAATTAATTAGTCACTGGTTGGGAAAAAAGTTACTTCGCATTTTTTAAGATAATTCAAAACATTTTTTAATATAGTTTATTTAAATTTAACTAAAGTATGTAATAGGTTGGGGAAAAAGTCTTTTCGCATTATAGTATGTATGAACTTGTAATAAAATCTCTTTGGCTGTAGTATTTGTATCTGGCTGGTTTTGGTATAATTGAAAGTTAAAATTTTAAAGAACATAATTCCAAATTCAAATTAGGCAAATGTGTGATTTTCATTTGTTTTTCGTACTGCCAAGATGAGTGATTCTAATGAAGAAATTCGATACATTTTAAAATTTTACTACAAAAAAGGTAAAAATGCAACGCAAGCCGCGAAAAAAATTTGGCGAAAAAAATTTGACCTAGTGCAGTGTCTGTGAGAGTATCACAAATTTGGTTTAAGCGTTTTCAATCCGGAAATTTTGATGTCAAAGATGCACCTCGCTCTGGTAGCCCTATTACGGATAAAATGAATGCCATTTTTGAAAAAGTGGAGCAAGATCGACATATCAGTAGTTACGACGTAGCTGAAGAACTGAGAATTGATCACAAAACAGTTTTGGCGCATTTGAAAAAAGCTGGGTACAAAAAAAAGCTCGATATTTGGGTACCTCACGAGCTCACTGAAAGAAACCTAATGAACCGTGTACTCATTTGTGATTCTTTATTACGACGTAATGAAACCGAATCATTTTTGAAGAAGCTGATAACTGGTGATGAAAAGTGGATCACGTACGACAAGAACGTGCGAAAAAGGTCGTGGTCAAAGGCCGGTCAGGCTTCACAGACTGTGGCGAAACCCGGGTTAACTCGCAATAAGGTGATGTTGTGTGTGTGGTGGGATTGGAAGGGCATTATTGATTATGAGCTATTACCACCAGGCAGGACTATCGATTCTGAACTCTACTGCGAACAACTGATGAGATTAAAGCAAGAAGTTGAGAGAAAGCGGCCGGAATTGATCAACAGAAGGGGTATGGTGTTTCATCATGATAACGCTAGACCTCACACATCTATAGCCACTCAGCAAAAATTAAGAGAGTTTGGCTGGGAGGTGTTAATGCATCCGCCGTATAGTCGTGACCTTGCACCTTCAGATTTCCACCTGTTTCGGTCTCTTCAGAATTCTTTATGCAATGTTAGGTTAACATAACGAGAGGACTGCCAAATCCACTTGTCGCGGTATTTTGATGAGAAGTCCCAAAATTTTTGTAGCAATGGGATCATGTTCCTACCTACAAGATGGCAAAAGGTTATCGAAGAAAATGGTACATACATACTTTAGTTAAATTTAAATAAACTGTATTAAAAAATGTTTTGAATTATCTTAAAAAATGCGAAGAAACTTTTTCCACAACCTAATATGTACCATTTTGTTCGATTACCTTTTGCCATCTTGTAGGTAGGGACATGATTTCATTGCTATAAAAATTTTGGGACTTCTCATCAAAATACCGCGACAAGTGGATTTGGCAGTCCTCTCGTGATGTTAACCTAACATTGCATAAAGAATTCTGAAGAGACCGAAACAGGTGGAAATCTGAAGGTGCAAGGTCAGGACTATACGGCGGATGCATTAACACCTCCCAGCCAAACTCTCTTAATTTTTGCTGAGTGGCTATAGATGTGTGAGAAAAATTTTTTCGTGGCTTGCGTTTCATTTTTACCTTTTTTGTAGTAAAATTTTAAAATGTATCGAATTTCTTCATTAGATTCACTCATCTTGACAGTACGAAAAACAAATGAAAATCACACATTTGCCTAATTTGAATTTGGAATTATGTTCTTTCAAATTTTAACTTTCAATGATACCAAAACCAGCCAGATACAAATACTACAGCCAAAGAGATTTTATTACAAGTTCATACATACTATAAGGCGAAAAGACTTTTTCCCCAACCTATTATAAAAATAATTAAATAAATTTCCTTTGCAAATCCAAGAAGGCAGAACTTAGGCTTAGGCACATACTCGTACATAATCAATTTCTTTAAATACCGTGTGTTATACGAATGTTAAATTAGAATAAAATTATGGTTTGATATTGCGCTATAGCGTTCAGGTTTGATGAGGCAAGAACAGATGTCTTAAAATAACAACGGGTATATGGGTATATCCAATATAATTTTTAGCTGTTTTTATTGTTGTGTACGTTGCACTAATTCATTAACTGAAGCGGACAAACAGGACCGCTGAACTGTGAAAATAGACCGAAATCTATCGTTATAAACAAAAATAAAAACATAGAAAAACATCAGGTGGTAGAGCTCCAGTAACAGAGCTCGCAGGAGTGTAGACACCACCGCATTACCTAAGCTACTTGCTTGTTAGGTGCTACTTGGTAGTATTCAATACTCGTAATATCGTGTTCCGGTCAGGTGGTGATATAATATCCGGTCCGAACCATAAAACCTCAAGCCTCAGAAATGCCAACGAATCTACATTGAAATATCTGGTTTCATGTAGATATCGATAGGCTTCAGTATTACTTACCATTAAGGTAAACTGAACGCTGGTTTGTCACTTCATGACAAAATAATTGGGAAAAAGCATAACACATTTAAAAAAGTAATAAAAGGTATAATAAATTTTTGTCAGCTATTGGTGAATTATTTATGAGCATGGCTGCTAGGTATTCAACTTCTTTTTTTTTTATTTAAATGAAATCAAATCACTTAATGTTCGTGACTATGTTGGTAGAAATATTTCTCTTTTTTATGTACGCAATGGAACAAATAAATCGACCAGTTCAGAACATGTTTTTAATGTTTTTAGTCGATAGATTCCGGTGTAGTTTCAACTCTTTTTGGGGTTGTACTTTATCCCGCGTCACATTGTTTATTAAGGACTAGGGGTTTGTTTCTTATGTCATTTGAAAAAGTGAAAAAAGAAGAAAAAAGAATAGAGCTAAACCATTTTTTTCCCGAATAAATGTACTAGGTTATAAAGTTGTGTGTATAAATAATATGATCTGGCTTACCTTAGCAATCATTGTTTACAGTGATGTTGTTGAGAGGTATAAATGTTATGAATTTTGGGCCAAATACCTTGTTATATATATGCAAACGTAGGAAACATAGCGGCCTCGGTCATGCCCAAGGTTCTATGTATTTTACTAAATTGATGTATATAATTATGATATACATTGTTTAAACAGACCTTTTAAATTGTCTTATAATAACTGTATACAAAGAAAATTATAACTAAAGGTTTAATGATTAAGGTTATTTTATTTATGTGCTTGTACGAATATGTCATTATATAATTTTAATTATGTAGTTAAATGGCGGCCAAGGGTAGGTTTATTTTACTATGATATTTCTATCCACCAGAGTTATTCCAATCTTGATCTTTTATTAGGTTTTATAGGTCAGAGTGGGACTAACCATATAGGGTGGCGTTTGGCAGCCGGGCCCCACCCTACTCAAGCCTCCCAAAGTTCTGGTGCCTTTAACTGCAAGTATTTCTCGTGGGCCCCGGTCCCACTATAGCCCCGGGCATGTAAAGGAGCCACTGAACCACGTGGCCCCTGCTGGCTCAGCCCAACTTACTCTAGAGGCGAGGGTTCGATCCCCGCACAGGGACAAATGTTTGTACGGCCTATACATGTTTGCTTCGGGTCTGGGAGTTTGTGTAGGTATATGCTGTGAGTATGCAACGGCGTCCATGACAGGCTTAAACCCAGTGTAAGGCTGTGAGTGTTAAGCGTATTTATTTATTACTAGCTGTGCCCGCGACTTCGTCCGCGCGAGAATTTATGATTGTCCAGTACCTACCCGGACGAAGTCGTGCGAGCAGCTAGTATAAAAGTAGCCTAAGTTACTCTTTATTACATAAACTATCTGCCAGTGAAAGTCCCGTCAGATTCGGTCCAGCCGTTCCTAATAATTAGCCCCGCCAAACAGACAGACAGACAGATAGACAGACAGACAGAAAAAAATGGTAAAAAATGTTGTTTTGGTATATGTACCGTGTATACATACATATGCATTTGGCAAAAAGCGGTTATTTTAATATTACAAACAGACACTCCAATTTTATTTATTTTTATGTACATGTATAGATTATTTAATTTTTGTGATCAAACAGAAGCTCCATCATTATAAGAACAGATTAATTATCACAACCTTCTCATGAGAACCCTAATTGTTAAGATAAGGTATTTTTTTATACTGTCACGCTTTAATTTTATTATAAACATTTAACAATTATTCACACACGATATTTAATAGATATGGGTAGTATAACCTTTAATTTGAGTAAATTGTAAATAAGGAACAAACAATTAAATTGTCTACAGTGCGCAGGTGTACATATGACTTAATGTCAGTTAGTGATATAAGACTAGAACTCTATTATGAATAAAATAAATCTACTACCAATTGATATCGACTGCACGTTTGTTTGTTAGTTTCATATATTACAGTATTAGGCAAGAAAATAACCTATTAGGCAGTTATTCATCAACTGTTGACTCTAACGTAGGGGCGTGTGAACAACGAGCTTTTGTTATCTCATATTGCTGACAAGTAAGGTTCAATGATCCGATGTCATGTGAACTCGGATCAAGTCACGACAAATGACTACGGACCAACTTCAATAAACTAATAATAATGTACACGAAAATTCGAAGTTTTCTTAATCATTTAGTAATAGTATCGTTAATGCAGAGAAGAGACTCGAGAACTCCGCTCGAGTCTCTTCTCTTCTCTTCGCTGCGCTGTCTGCCTACCCCATAAGGGCCTTGGAGTGGTGATAAATATTATCGTTATTCGGGGTTAACCACAATATCAATCCCTATAGGATAGGGATGAACACTACCATCCCTCCGTCCGTGCGCCTCATCACTAGAGCTCCACCACTTAGTAAAATATCCCGGGTTCATATTACCCCCGGATCAAGACAGTACCATATTATCAACAGTTTTTCGAACAAGATACGAATTAACTAAATTATAGTCTCTCTTGTTTGTGTTTATAGGAACCAGTTTTAATTAAATTTACATAATTAAATCGATACACGGAGATAACAAGAATAAAGTAGATATGAAATAATATTAATTCTAGTTTACTTGAGAGTTACATCATTTCATAGAATATTTTAAATATAATAATTTATAATGATAGTAAAATTTTCGTTTACTGGGTCGTACCTAATTGTTTTATGTAAGTAAAGCTGTCTCATCATAATGCTATTATTATGGAGAAGACTTTAAGCAGTTGATATAAGTGCAGATTAAGGTTCAGTTTCACCAAAACATTTATTGTTAAAAATAAAGTTTTAGTAAAATTTTACATTCTTCTGTAACCTTAACAAATTTGTTAAAGTTACAGAAGGATGTAAAATTTTACATTAACAAATATTATGGTACAATCGAACCTTGGGCATATTTACTGTATGAGAACACTAACTGCCTTAGTAATTCAGTAGTCTAGTGGTAGTCTAGTCTAGTGGTAGTAGATCACTAGATCACTCAATACCTACTACGCTGAGGTCTTGGGTTGGACTTCCTGGTAACTGGGGGTAACTACTATTGGGATCTTTTATAATCTGATCACGATCTAGATATACCTTTCATGCTTGTTTCCCATATATAATAATAATGGCAACCCTTGACACGTCCCACTACTGGGCATGATTCTTTCCCTTTTTTGGGCGGAGGCCTGGAGCTTACTCCACCACGCTGCTACAATGCGGGTTGGTGGAGATACGGGTTAGTGGCCAACCCGCTGTCGGATGTTTTCAAATCACCCAAAAGGCCTCCGAAAACGTTTGACGATTGACGATTGCTATCTATCGATAGCAACCGGGACCGACGGCTTAACGTGCCCTCCGAAGCACGGAAACGCGCATTTTAATTTGCCACTAGCGGTCACTCATCACACACCCGACCGCGCCCGTATCGCACAACCGAGTAGATGGCTTGCAATCTACACCAGCCGTGGGCCCATGCGCGCTTGTTTCCCATTCACCACAAAAATAAACACTCTTTGCAAAAACGCTATCATTTTGATTGCCTCCTGCCTGAGTATGGTTAGGGTCGGATTGCACGGCATATCATTGATCACTTGTTGACCAACAGCAACTGTCAAGCCCTCATATCAAGATTGTCACGGTGTTACAACAGCTTACATGAGGTTATCCTTCAAGCTTTCACCGTTTAGATAGTGCATAACCCATAGGGTATTAAGACTATTATCAATGGGGGCTATAATAATAATTATATATATATATATATGCCGTATGGGGGGCACGGAAGTGCCTGCGCCAAGTGGAACAAACACAGGGCGCAGTCGTAACATTGTTTTTCGAAGCAATTTAGGTCATTATCGTCTTCTTGTAGCTTTGTTCTTCTAAAAGCTAGCGGTCTTAATTTTTAGAGACCTAGACAGAGAAAACGGTGAGTACGCGCTGATTTATAATTCAATATTTTTTTATGATTGATGATTCTTATGTTGTTATGCATAATTCTGGTAACCAAATTAATCTATTTTAATATCTATATAAATTAAATGTCTAATATTGATACGGTTTCTTAAAATATTGTTATTTAATTTATTAGGTTACATTTGACAAAAAGTTGTTGGTTAGATGCCTCCGAATTATAATTCCCGAAAAAAAGAACTCTTCACTGGTGGTAGAGTTCCAATCATGGAGCTCGCAGGCGTCTTAGGCGCAGCGCTATCGTGTTTTCCTGTCAGGTGGTAATGTAAGACCCTGTTATTTTCGGCACAGAGGCATAACAAAAGTAGACCTCGGGAGACGCATTTACATGGAATTTTCTGATTTTAGCGTACCTAAATGTTTAAATAGGCTACTGTATTGCTGTTATATGTATACCTACTTCATGACATAAAAAAGACATATTATATCCCTTTACTTTATAAGAAGAACTTCGTTGTACATTTTCGAATGTAACGTTTTTGATAGAATTCTTAATAACTGCAATACGTAAATCTAAATCTCACATGTTTCACGATGATTAAGCAAATTATTACATTATTTTTTATACGAATTACATCCATGGCTTAGTATTAATGTTTGCTAATCTTGAATTCTCGGGTTCGATTCCTTATTAATAAACAGTTATTTTGTGATAGGAAATGCCAAGGATTTGGCTGGAACTGCTACGACAGTGGAAATGTACTCGACAAATTAAATGTCAATAGCTTGACCTACTATATTTCACATAATTGGCGGACGATTGGTTGTTTTATTTTATGTAATGGTGGCTAACCAGCATACTGTCTACAAGGATGGTATAATGATAATAGTAACTACTCCAATCAATAGACATCTAAAAAAGTACCAGAGGTCAAAATGCAGATGGATCACCTTTGAAGCCCATTCATTTTTCTTCTGTTAGTAAAATTATTTTATTTGTTTTGTTGCGAAATATTTCCTTCCAAAGTTTGTGATCCGGAAATAGCCTTTACCCATTTTTTATGTAATAAGAGTAGCAAACATATTGATGTTAAGTGATGACTGCAGCCTATAAACACCCACACAATGACCAAAGGTCAAAATGCAGATGCGTCGCCACTCCTGAGGCCTAAGGTGTTATGCGTCTGTGCCGGAAATTACAGGGCCAGGTAATTAATAGGTAAAATGAAATCCCGCTTCTATATGGTTACTAATATAGGTTTATTATCCGATCCCTCTAAATCAGTGATTCCCAAAGTGGTCCATATAGACCCCCTGGGGTCTATGGGAGACTCAATGGGGTCTACGTATATGCGTAAATAAAAATGGGATATATGGGAAAGTGATATAAATGTTAGCAAGGGGGACCCCCTTGCTAACATTAACATTAACCGAAACCAGAAAAAAAATGAAAGGGGTTTCAAGAAAAATAGTTTGGGAACCTCTGCTCTAAATCAAACAATAATCTCCTAACAATTAATTGTTTGATCTTTTCAGAAATCGCTGAAACCACAAAGGTAAAAAATAATGAGCAAGATTTGCGAACCAATAAAAACGTGTTTTCATGTGTATTAACCCACCTACAAAGTTTTATTTTATTATGTCAGAAGATAGTGTTGCGGTCTTACTCTTAAAAGCTGTATAGATTGGATGCAAGTCAGTGGCCACATTTAAACCACATTTATGGACGAGCAACAGGCAGTGATCACAATATAGAGACCACAGGATCAGTAAAAGAAAAAAACTAAAGGGTCAAGAAATTAAATTTGTTAAAACTCTTTAGTCAACCAAAATCAGTACTCAAAAGAAAAAAAATTAAAGCCTGGTTAAGGGGAAAAAGTGAAAAACGTATATTTCGTCTACTGAAATATGATATAACTTACGTAAAGGCCTGTTATATCTCGTTGCCCTTAGTTCGTTTGAGACCTCCCGGCGTACGTAATAATCGGCGTTTACTTTATGAATATTTATATATCTATTTAAAGTTACTCGTTAGACCTTTGGACGGGACAATCCTATTAGGGACGAAAGGTTTGTACTGTGACTCATAACTTGTTTGTTTAAAAGTCTACAGTTTTCTCTGAAAGGTACAGTCGAGGCAATCAAGCATTTACTACGTCATTATTCTGTTTATAAACGGTTTAAACGAACGATGTTGTGATACAGTCACATATTAATGAACCTGGCAATCGTCATCATCATCACTCTAGCGTCACGTCCACTGCTGGACAAAGCCTTCCCCAAAGACGCCTACAACAGTGTTGCGCGTTATTAGGGAAGAACATGCCATAATCGCCACGCTTGGCACGCAGATTGGCGATCGCAGCGGTGGCAGTCTCACCGCTTATCGATACCTAAGCTTATTATTATCTGAAAGGTTTGTCTATACGGTTTATTCCGGAAATCCCCACCAACAAATGCTTACCAGTGGAGGAACCCGTTTATATAGATAATATAACCACAGATTGCAACTGTTTTAGACATATCTCGTAAATGATCTGTGAATTATGCACATAGAGCACTAGGTTGCACTTAGCATGTGACTTCCTAGGCATGTTTATTTTAGAGCGGATCTAGCAGACCCACATTCGAGCCCTGCCCACACCTTATCTGATTTAGGAATCGGTTATTGACAATCTTGCAACCGTACTAGCTAAAGGTGGTCCCCCACACAGCGGTTACATGAAGTTAGTGAATGTTGCATAACATTAAAATTTGTTATTTGACATTATTCAACATATTTTAACAGAAGCTCGTAATAATGTATGTAAGTCGTTTGTAAGTACCTATTCGCGATTTTATACAACATTGTGTAACAAAATGGTACATCTAATAACAACAGTATACAACAAATTACTTATGACTTTTGTTACATAAGATCATGTTCACATTTAGCACAAGGGTACTAAATACAAAAACCGAAGAACAGGGAGGTCTGCAGTCTATGAACACATAGCGGATAAGCCGAACCATTACATCCGGTTTGATAAAATTCAAATACTCGCTAGAGAACACAAACCCATTCCACGAATGGTACGCGAGGCTATTGAAATTAAAAAACACCCAAATTTCAATAGAGAAGATGGATGGCGATTATCAACATCATGGGATCCCGTACTTAGCAAGATTAAATCCCAGCCGCAGCAGTCTGCAAGACCTCAAGATACCATAAGTAATTATTGTGTTAATCCTGAACGCTACGCAAGGCGTTTACGAAATCGATGGAGGTAGCTACATATAATTTTTTCAAACTTCTGTCAGACAAATGTCACCTCAGTCTGCCCGGGACCACGGAAACTGAAAAGCGACCGAAACGTCGGGTTGATTTTAAAAATCATTTTAGTTTAATATACGCGAGATAAATCCGTAAAAATAGTTTTATTTCACTAAATACAAGGTTTGTTTACTGGTGGTAAAGCTCCAGTGTAGGGAGTTCGAGGGCGTAACCGATCTGCCGTCAAATGGTGACTTATTTGTAAAAGTTCAAGGACAGTAATCATTTAGAATTTGATAATTGAGAAATGCGTAGCTTCGTGCGATCTTACTAAAAGATCTTTATCTTTCGCTTCATCTACTATGGTCAGTATTCATTAAGGTAATTTGGGTGAATGACCTTTATTTATAACGTTGACACTGTATAGGCATAGTTGGTTAAGAGTAGCTAAAGTTTATTGGTATTGGAAAAAAACGGACGCAAATTTGTGTGGTGGTAGAGCTTCAGGGTCGGAGATCAAGAGCCTTGGCACCACTGCATTACCTAATCTATCTGCTGTGCTGAAAAATGGCAGTGTTCAGCACTATCACGTGTTGGATAGATGGTAATGTATGGCTCCGTAATAACTATCACAGAGACATTACAACTAAGAGGGTGGCAATGCATGTGAATTTGAAGTGGTGGTAGAGCTCCAGTGACGGAGTTCGCGGGCGTAGGCACCAACGCATTACGCAATCTACTTGCTGCTGATCAGCAATAACCTGTTTCGGTCAGGTGGTAACTTATTTCGGGTGTTTCCAACAAAGGGATGCGCCTCCCAAGGGGAGCGTAGATGGGGGCAGTAAGGGAAGGAAAAAAAAATTTAATTTGTAATTATACTGATCACTTATCTGACCAGACATTACAACTTAGGTCTTAGGGGTGGAAACGTATATGTATTTTGACCTCTGGTTTTTGTCTATAGGGCGCTTACATCACTTATCATCCATGTGAACTGTATGTTTGTATAAAAAAATACTTATCTAAAATATAATAAGCAACTTCAGAACGAGTACCAGTATTATTCTCATATATTATTATTATTAATTATTGTCATAATAGTAGTAGTCAGTTGAGCAACGTTGAGATTAATTTGTTCATTGTAATTTGCACTATTTTTTTATGTAATGGAATTGGAAAACCAGCCTGACGTTCACATTGATATTAAGTGATGACTGCAGCCTATAGACACTTACACAAAGACCAAGGTCAAAATGCAGATGCGTTTCCACCCCTGAGACCTAAATTGATACGTCTGGTCACATAAGTGATCAGTATAATTACAAGGCGTAAATATTTTTTCCATCCTTTACTGCCCCCATCTGACATCTTTCTTACGCCTGAGGCCTAAGGTGTTATGCCTCTGTGCAGGAAATTACAGGGCCATGATGACCATACCATTGTTATAAGTATATCTACTATTCGAAACATTTTGATAACAATCTCTTACCATTTACTATTATCATTTACTAAAACATATTTTTATTAAGCGTTCTTAATAATTCTACATACTCAATGGACACCGTTTGATGATAACAGTCTTTTTTTTTCTTAATTTACCATCTTCATTATTATGTATAACTATGTACGCATACTATTGGTCAAAATTCCACTAGATTGATTTTATTTTTATTTAATGCAGTATCGTTACTAATATACTTATCTAATAATTGGCTTATTTAGTAAGAATTAGTCATAACAAAAGAAAATGCATAAAATAAACAATAGCAATAAATAATTGACTTCATTCTCATTTATATTTTCTGCTCTTGCGAATGACGTGTCGTGTAATAGTTAAGTAATTATAAACAAATAATAATTAACTGTGACCTTAGACATAGTTGGCAGTTAAAGTATGTATAAATAATTGTATATCCCTTTTTTATTGCAAAGCTATCTGTAACACGGAAACTCGTTACGAAATATTTTTAAGGACGTTTGTATTAGTAATTAACTGCTCTTATTGCTTCTTAATATCTTCATACAGCTAACACGACTTAATGGGATGAGATGTAATTAAAACAAATAAAAAATAACATTTGTTTGGAACAAAGAAGAAATTTATTCACATTTTTAAATTTTTATTCGCGTTGTAATTAAATAAATATACACATAACGTAACTAGATTTGTACACAGTCGTTTAAGTGATCACCAGCCGTAGCGAGCGCCGATGCCACCGTAGTATCCGCCGTAACTGGCACCGTAACCAGAGCCGTAGCCAGCGGCGTATGAGATGGCGGGCGCAGCGGCGTAGGTGGCGACGGGGGCGGCGTGAGCGGCGTAGGTAGCCACGGGAGCAGCGTAAGACGCGTGGGCGATAGGTGCGGAGTACGCGACGGGAGCGGACGCGTATGTCGCCACGGGAGCAGCGGCGTAGTGCGCAACGGGAGCGGCGGCGTAGGTCGCGACGGGGGCGATAGCCTTAGCGTACACTGGGGCAGCGTGGGCGGTGTGAGTCGAATAGGAAGACACGGAGGACACAGCTGGAGCAACGGCCTTCACAACGGGAGCGGAGTAGGCGACGGGCGCGGAGTACGCAACGGAAGGCGCCGCGTAAGAGACGGCTGGGGCGGCGTAGCTCTTGACGATGGGGGCAGCAGCGTATGACGCCAGCGGCGCAGCGTATGAGGCTGCGTATGGGGCGGCGTAAGACGCTGCGTATGGTGCCGCGTAGGAAGCGGCGTAAGGTGCGGCGTAGGATGCTCCAATGAGCCCACCAGCACGGGCCGCAGCCACAGCGCACAGGAAGACGATTAACTGTAAAGAAAAAATAAAGAGTGACCACACTTGATTGTCACAAAACAGATTGTCACAAAAGTGATCTGATGATGGCTTTTCATGTTTAAAATTTGACATACAGAATGCAGAAGTCGCTGAGAGCACACAGTCAGTAATTGAACATTGCAGTATTAGACAAGCAGTTTAGAGATCCAAAGGTATTGATGCAAATTCTTATCCCAAAGATGTTTTTGCTTTATATTTGTAATTAATGAACTTCAACTGAACATTCTGAACACCAAATGCTAATTAGTGGCGTAAAGTGCGGTATAAGCGGTATTAGGTTACCGCTTATACCGCAGTGCCTGACCTTTCGGCCTCTATCGCCCTATGATCAGTGGATAATTTAACTAACATAATTAATTATCTTAAAATAATGACTCACATTCATGTCACATTATCTCACGAAATAAAGACAAGGTTATGGGATAATTAATTCAAATAGTTCATAAAGTTGATAAATTTGATGCATGTTTAGACATTTTGTCTTTTTTTTTCAAATAAAAAAGAAAAAGAAATTTAAGTTAAAGATAAAAAGTTATTCTTAATTCTAATTTATGATTTTGTAATACAGTAAAAATACATATGTGAAATGGATTTCTTTGTAAATAAATTAAAAACATAAACTGCAAAACGGTTTTTTTGAAAACCGATATCACAAAAAGTTGTTAAAACTAGCCAAATAATCAAATTGAATTAAAGACGTCAACTCAAACAGAAAAAGTACACTTTCCAATTCACATTAAAACTTTTTTCTTAATTCTAAAATATACAGTTCGCGATACACTTTCGCAATAAACCCGTACCTTAGCTGCCATTTTGTTATATTAATTCCACTACGGCAAGTGATACTCGTATAGTGGCCGCACGAACTTTTATACTGATCTGGTTAGTTACCCCCAGCCTCCATCCACGATCTAACTAGAGTCCTATCGACCTAACAACATACACATTAAAATTTACAAACGCATACAACTATGTCTCATACAAGCTTTATCTGAAATTGGTGTACAATTTCGTAATAATTAGATAAGCTTATACGACACGCCCAAATATAGTATTTTTTTCGCAATTGCATAGTGAATGGACATGAATTATTTTGCGAAATTGTTGCGGAGATGTCGTTTCTTACACTGTGACGTATCTTGGGTATTTGTTAAGTGAATTGAGCATTTGAAGTCACGATTAGAGGTACTTGTACTTATGTAGCGATGCTTCAGATTGATGACAAACAAATTTGTTATGGCAAAGGGCTTCATTGTACGATATCATCACCGACATGGAATATAATTTTCAGACATCTCTTGAATGATGAACTGAATTATGTTGTTTGTATGGACCCGTTATAATTAACACAGAGACATACAACTTAGGCCGCTGCAGCGCCAATGCATCTGCATGCTGACCACTGGTTTTTGTGTGGATGTCTATACGAGTAGGCTGCGGTCATCACTTACCATCTATTTGAATTGCATGCTTGTTTGCCAACTTCATTACGTAAAAAATATAAATGTATGCCCGTACCGTATCGTGTTCAGATATATTCATACCTACATTCCACGTTTTGGCATTTTTTTTTATCAAACCCATATAGGAAAATGTACGATGCCTGTTCGATGCAGATTTTCATACTTTTCGTGTGTCAAAGAATATCTGTAAGTGGATTGTTTCTGTCCAGTTTTATTCTCGGATCGGGATATACTTTGTTCCGAGATACTCACATTATACATAAATACTTTTCGAGGCAATGGCGGACTAAGGGACGGGGGAGGAGGGGTTGAGGGGGGGGGGGTCCAAAGGTCGAGAGAAAGAGGCTTTGTGTGAATGAAAATATCGGTGTAAAAATGAAAAAAGGCAAGCTCCGATGGCATATAGAAAGAATGTAGAATGAGCGAATGCCTGAACAGATATACAATGCGAATTTAGATGGTGCAGAGGCCCAGGAAGATCAAGATGTAGGTCGAGTTCGAGTCTGATGGTGCGGTCGAAAGTCTTAGGAATCGGCGTGCATGAATCAAGAGAATGATGAAGGTAGATGAGCCACGAGAGGTAGGTATGTCAGGACCGGGATATCTGACGCCCTACACTCTCTGTCTATCCCGTTAGGGACTTGGCGTGAAGATACATACATACACATTAAAGTTAGAAAATGATGTCAAATTTAACATTAACTTTAACTTTAGCAAATATTTTGGTGCAGCCGATCCTTACTCTGTCGTGAGTAGACACGAATAGTTACCTACATTTTCATTCGCCAAATAGATTTGTCTGAATTCTATTCTTTACTAAAAGATTCTTGGTTGATATATTCGACTTCATTCATGTCTTGTCATCCTATTACGTTTTACGACGGCACGAAGGCTTAACAAAAGAAGCCCTAAATTAGGTTGTTCTGTATTTCGGGGCCATTTTTTTAGCGAGATCTGATATAAATAATAAATATTTCTTTAAGGTATTGCTGCCTATGGAGTTATTTTATCTTTTGTTGGTAATCTTATGGAAATAAGGCTTAAAATTTGTCTGTATAAAGACACAGGCATATTTTTTTTTTGTCCTAAGAGTGTAATGTAATACAAGCCTAAATCTACATGATAGTAAAAACAAGCACACGGTTCACATTGATGGTAAGTGAATACTGCAGCTTATAAACATCTAGGTACATAAAAAGTAAACATTTCAATGTAGATGCTAGATGCGTTGCTTACCTTAGAAAGGTTTATCTTTATTTATTTATTTAAGGAAACTTACAGCTTTCTGTAATTCATATGGTTATGGTAGGACATTAATTATTCGTTAGCCAAAACAGTTCCAATACTAAAAATAACATAGCGACGACTACAAAATTTTAATAAGTATATGTACATTGAACAAATATATATACAAATAACTATTTCGTGTATATACAATACACGAAAAAGTTATTTGTAGGAAATAGATTTAATATTAATCTCTAGTTATAATATTAATCTTTCTGCCGATAAATCATCAGTGCTCTTAACGCCACATCTATATAAATAAATTAAATTAGAGTGTCTGTTTGTAATATTAAAATAACTTTTTACTAAATGCACAATGTATGTATACACGGTACGTATACCAAAACAACTTTTTTTTCAATTTTTGTCTGTCTGTTTGGCGGGACTAATCTTGGGAACGGCTTAACCGATTTTGATGGAACTTTCACTGGCAGGAGCTTATGTAATAGTGTATTTAAATAATGGGTATGAAATGCTTAAGGCAACAAATGTAGTTAATTTGATAGCTTTCCAATTACCACACCGTAAATAACTAATTTTTTGGAAGTAGGTAATATTGAAGCGCGCATGGCCCAGCGGCTGGTGTAGATCGTAAGTGATCTGCTCGGTTAAGCACTACGGGCGCGGTCGGGTAGTGTGATGGGTGACCGCTAGTGGCAAATTAAATGCGCGTTTCCGTGCTTCGGAGGGCACGTTAAGCCGTCGGTCCCGGTTGCAATCGATAGATAGCAGTCGTTAAACTTGTCGGAGGCCTTATGGGCGGTTTGAAAAACATCCGACAGCGGGTTGGCCACTAACCCACCCACCTCCACCAATCCGCATTGGAGCAGCGTGGTGGAGTAAGCTCCAGGCCTCCCCCCAAAAAGGGGAGAGACTCGTGCCCAGCAGTGGGACGTATAATGGGTTGCCATTATTATTATTATTTCTCTCGTCAGCACGGAGTCCAATTTGAACCCCGGACCTTTGTCAGGCTTGCGCGGGGACATGGGGGGTCCAACACGTAGAGGCCCTTTCGAGAATTTTGATCTACTTTGTAATGGGTTATATTCGGCGGGACCTCTCTCTGACTGCATCAATAGTTAATACAGGCACAGACAGACCCCGCAGAACATAATGGGACTATTGTAATGATAAGTGATTCGCCAAACTTTGGGCTATGTGGGTGAACTGGGGGGACTAGCTGGCTGGGCCTATGGAGTGAGATCCGGCACCTGCCCATATTCAACATCTCACATTATTGAATCCTACTTTGGGCAGGTGGTGACTCGCCTCTCCTTGGTGGGCCCCCCAAACAGCCAACCCGATGGTCGACGGGGGGCAACACTGTTGAGAGAGGCTGGGGGTGTCGAGAGGTGTGGCCCCGGTTTCACCATCACGAGCGAGTAATCTCGAGCTCGGAGCGGGCTTCCCCGCTATTATGCCTTTAGACACTTCCACCCCCGAGTGTATGTCTCTTGCAGAAATTTTGACAACAGCCTATTATCTAAATTTCTGCAAATGCCATACCTCTAGCGCCCCACTCGGACCGGCCAATGAAGGCAAGCCAGAGGTGAGAGACCTGATGCTCTGTCCGGCCGTACCTCTGTGTGGCGGACAAGGCGGAGCCCAGTTCTCTCGGAGGAACTCGAGATGATGGTAGGGGGTGGTGTCGCTACTCACCAACAGCTCGCCACAAGCTGCTCTGCCCCCTTTAATGTATTATTATTATGTCTCTCGTCAGCACGGGGTCCAATTTGAACCCCGGACATTTGTCAGGCTTGCGCGGGGACATGGGGGGTCCAACACGTAGAGGCCCTTTCGAGAATTTTGATCTACTTTGTAATGGGTTATATTCGGCGGGACCTCTCTCTGACTGCATCAATAGTTAATACAGGCACAGAGAGACCCCGCAGAATATAATGGGACTATTGTAATGATAAGTGATTCGCCAAACTTTGGGCTATGTGGGTGAACTGGGGGGACTAGCTGGCTGGGCCTATGGAGTGAGATCCGGCACCTGCCTATATTCAACATCTCACATTATCGAATCCTACTTTAGGCAGGTGGTGACTCGCCTCTCCTTGGTGGGCCCCCCAAACAGCCAACCCGATGGTCGACGGGGGGCAACACTGTTGAGAGAGGCTGGGGGTGTCGAGAGGTGTGGCCCCGGTTTCACCATCACGAGCGAGTAATCTCGAGCTCGGAGCGGGCTTCCCCGCTATTATGCCTTTAGACACTTCCACCCCCGAGTGTATGGCTCTTGCAGAAATTTAGACAACAGCCTATTATCTAAATTTCTGCAAATGCCATACCTCTAGCGCCCCACTCTGACCGGTCAATGAAGGCAAGCCAGAGGTGAGAGACCTGATGCTCTGTCCGGCCGTACCTCTGTGTGGCGGACGAGGCGGAGCCCAGTTCTCTCGGAGGAACTCGAGATGATGGTAGGGGGTGGTGTCGCTACTCACCAACAGCTCGCCACAAGCTGCTCTGCCCCCTTTATTATTATTATTATTAGGTAATATACGAGCAGTAAGCTATCCATAAAAGGTAGTTAGTTGTACCTATACCATGGCGGATTTTTTTGAAAATCTACCAAAGAGAAAATATTCCACAAGACATTGTTTTGTCATATTGTCTCAAATAGTTAAGGCAGCGTCTACAATAAAAGCTCCCAGGCGGATTGATGCTTTTCGACACCTCCAAACTTTTTCGTTATATTCCAAACAATTTGCACAAAACTTTAATAAACTAGATAAACCTTCTCCAAGAATCACTCTATCTATTGGTGAAAACCTCATAAAAATTCGTGCTGTAGTCTTTGAGTTTATCCTGAACAGACAAACGGAGACACGCGGCAGGTGACTTTGTTTTATATATATTTTTTAATGCAATGAAATTTGGAAATATGCATCCAGTTCACATTGATGTTAAGTGATGATTGCAACCTATAGACACCCAAACACAGCCCAGAGGTCAAAATGCAGAAGCGTTACCACTTCTGAGGCCTAAGGTGTTATCCTCTGTGCCGGAAATTACAGGGCTGTACTTTACCACCTGACCGGAACACGATAGTGCTGAACACTGCCATTTAGCGGCAAGTATATTAGGTAATGCGGTGGTGACTACGCCCGCGAGCTCCGTTACTGGAACGTCCGCTCCGTCTATCAACACATACCATTTTTAGTGTTCCGTAGTAAACAAGGAACCCTTATATTTTCGCCATGTCCGTCTGTCTGTCTGTCTGTCCGTCCTCGGTTTAGCGCAAAAACTATTAGTACTAGAGACTTGAAATTTGGCACAAGTATAGTATAAAGAATTATAGTACAAGTATAGTATAAATTCTAAACAAAGTGGTAGAATAAAAACATGACATTTTTTTTTATTTAGGGTACCTCCCCTGCATGTAACTCCCCTACATTTTTTATTTTTCGTTTTCTATATAGTGTGGGATATCATTGGATAGGTCTTTTAAAAATGTTAGGAGTGTGATAAAATCATTTTTCAATTCAGGGAACGGTTCGAGACTTATTAAGCTTTAAAGGGTCAATTTTCGTTAGAGTCAACTGTCCCTCCCCCTACCGACTAAACAGTTGTTGTTAGAAATTCAAACGTTACTGCAATAGTAGACGTATATAATGAAATTAAAAGGAAAACTATCACACCTAAGTTGGCTTTACAAGTTTGCGAGTAATAGTCGACCGAATATATTTTACTCCAAAATTTCGAAGATCTCCATAGAAAATATTTTTTTTTTTCTTTACATCTCTTACTTTGTAACTACGGAACCCTACACTGCGCGTGGCCCGACACGCACTTGACAAACTTTTTTTAACTACCCCTTATAGTAACTACACATTAGTAATTCTGTCTGTGTTCTGAGAAGGTAAGGCGATGTCCAAAGATTTTTTCAAAGAAATAGTATTACTGAAAGACGTGTTATGTGATCGGATAAAACTCAACAATTGCATACTGAATTTCCTTTTTAAAAGATAATAAATCTTTTTATTACACCCCGGGATTCATGGGGAAGATATTCAACGAACTGTGTAATTTAATTATACAGTACAACGATAGGAATAAAAAATCGGACGCCGGATTGTAGTAATATTTTTTTAACAAGTGTATATTGTAGAGATTTCTTTATTTATTTATACATTTTTCTGGAAACGTTTTCATAACAAATGAAACTTTTTTAATTGGACAGTCGATCTTTGAAGCAGAAAAAAAGGTAAATTTAAAAGTTAACTTACGGTACATCGTCTTGGGCATTAGGAGTGCCTATTCTGGAGTGGCGATGCATTTATGTAAAGATTTTATGTATTTATTTACAGAGAGGAGCGCGCATGGCCCAGCGGCTGGTGTAGATCGCATGCGATCTATTCGGTTAAGCGATACGGGAGCGGTCGGGTGTGCGTGGGTGACCGCTAGTGGCAAATTAAAAATGCGCTTTCCGTGCTCTGGGGGAGCACGTTAAGCCGTCGGTCCCGGTTGCTATCGATAGATAACAGTCGTTAAACCTCGTCGGAGGCCTTATGGGCGGTTCGAAAACATCCGACAGCGGGTAGGCCACTAACCCGTATCTTCACCAACCCGCATCGGAACAGCGTGGTCAAGTAAGCTCCAGGCCTTCCTCCAAAAAGGGGAGAGACTCGTGCCCAGCAGTGGGACGTGTCAAGGTTGGCCTTATTATTATTATTTACAGTTACAATATTCACTTACCATTCATATGAACACTTCATTTTTTCGATTCACTTCTCACTTGCTTGTTTGGTACTTTTAAGATAAAAAAAAGTACCAAAGCGATACTTTTTTAAAGGAAGAAACATGAGTTTATAACTTTATCCTTAGATCTGAATGTAGATGTAAGTAGGTGTTATACATACGTCTGTATATCATCGAAACAGCCAAATCGACATTCAATAACAAAATGAAGTCATTATCCTTCACAAACATAATAAAATATGTAATATAAATAAGTGCTTTACAAAAAGGAAGGCACCATATCTGTTAATTTTATTGTAGTGGATATTACAACCTTGTGGTTAAGTGCTTCTAAATCTTATTATTCGCCTTTGTAGATGAGCGGCGTCAGGTGCGGGCGAAATAGTAATAATAGAAAGAAAAATATTATTATGTAGAATGTAAACGTAACTTCACGCCTGTAATCTCCGAAGGAGATAGGCAGAGGTAAATGCATACATTCAAGCATACATGCGAACACCCACTATTCGCCGGTTACGTTTTTGGCCCATGTAATCGGTGGCGAGCCTGTTGCCATCTCCGGGCACATTACCAAACTTCGAGGTACTGGGAAACTTCCAGAAAATGGAAAATTCCCAATAGAACCAGAGATAAAGGAATATGAACCGTTATCTCTGATAGCCCCCGACTCGGGAATCGAACCCAGGACCTCCAGCGTAGTAGTATTAGCCTGGTACCACTAGGCTACTGAGGCAGTTGAATGTATATTTAGAAATAAATATAGTTATGTATAGATCTCTAGCAATTTAACTGATGATGCCCGGAGTGGCTTCTTACTAACTCTACTGGTATCTACCAAGGTTTAGTGGCTTCTTACTAACTCTACTGGTATCTACCAAGGTTTAGTGTGGTCATGTTAGCCGAAACAATTATAGCAATAGAGGTTATTATGGAATTCTTAGAGCGGGCTTCAGGATAACTCAAGCGCGTAGATTATACAATTTTACGGTAGATATAGATACGTTGCATCCATTTCACGGAGGAGGCTCATTCAAAAAGTGGCGAATCGTGATGGGTATTTGTGTATATATATACCTATATATACGAGTACACCTATGATTGATGCATGCATTTATATCTGTGTACCCCTTTGGGGATTACAGGCGTGAAGTTATGTTACATGTCCAAAAAATAGTTGACTGATACGATCGATGTAAAGCACGTGCCAGAAACATTCTGCAACATACTTGAAATAGCCAAAATTTCCACAATAAGCACCGTAGTATTTTTCCGACCTCCACAGATGTATCAACAGAGAATATGGACCTGAATGATAAGTCATGGCCTTAATTGTTAATTATTCGAATAAATGTATAAATTTGCAATGGCTGTACTACCATACGTATCGAATGTTCGAAGTGCATATTCAATACACAGACTAGCGGTTGTGTAATGCCATGTGTAGCTTTTGTCTAAGGGCATAGCTTAGCTCATTGAGTCTTGTTCATACTTGTACGTGTGGATATGGAGTTTTTTCTAACATAATAGTAGCAAAACGTTAATTTTTACAGTGACTGAACAAGGAACAAAGAAATTTAGGTATACCTAGATAGGTATAAAAAAAAACTAAACATGAATGTGTTGGCATTAACTTTCTTCGTTCATGACGAACAAATTATTTTTTCTCTTTGTTCTATATTATTTCGCATCAACACATGAATATATTTTAAAGAAAAATGGAAAGAAAAATTTGACTTCAGGCGAGACTCGAACTCGCGGCCACTGGGAATCTAGTCCAGCCGCTCTTCTAACTGAGCTACTGAAGTCCTGCCCGATTTGTCAAATCTTTCCTATACATTTATTGCATTGCTTTATGGTAGCAGTAGCGCCATCTATTGCCAATCTATATAATATATGCGAGTCTCGCCTGAAGTCAAATTTTTCTTTCCATTTTTCTTTAAAATATTTTTTCTCTATTTCGATTATATTTTGGGAACTAGGAAGAGAGGAGAGAGAGGAAATTGAGTATAATTTTTAAACTGCTGTGTTGCTCTGCAAACAAAAGAAATCACTTCAGTCTACTGTGGAACACAGTAGCTTTCTTTTTATTTTGTAAATGGATTGATCTTACAAATCATTATACTTTAATACGCACGCCGCGGCGTAAATAAAAAACCAAATACGTTTTCAATGTTGAAAATTGGCAAAAGTACAGCGGTATATAGGTACGTATGCATAAATATAGTCCGTGATCCAATATACGGGCAGCTAACACCAACAGTTAGCAATCGAAGGCACCTTCAATAAACATGACAATTTGATTAACTGCCCCTACAAAATTATACATAAGTGTAGACAGCGAAGTCGTCAAATATATGGGCCGGTAAACATATCAAAGGCGCTGTGTACACGCGACGCTATGGTATGTTGCAACGAACACGTGGACAGGTCAATCGTGCAGCCTCGCCTCATAACCTGAACTGGAATAGTTCACTATAAAACTCACTACACATACAAGTAATGTCCCCATCAACAGTGATTGTTGGACGAACTAGTTCTAATGTGATGCGACTTTTTTCGTAACGCACTGATTTCTGGTGAACTAAACTATATATCAACTGGAGGCCAGCATGGATCAATCATTGGGAAAGCATTTTGTAAACGGGACGTTAATTTATTCTGCTTTTTCATCTCGACATTCGATCTCAAATATTTTTTCCACCTTATATGTGAATTATGTGCAATTTAATTAATATTGACCAACGTTCCTTTTAAATACCAAATAATGTGTTAACTTGGTATCCAAATAACTCAATCAGCACTAATTTAAATGATTGGAACTCACAAAAAATTGCCACACTACATAGTATCTACATAGTACGTATGAACCTTATTATTTTTTTTGCGTTATATAAACAGGATTTGTAGATTAAAATTCATTATATATTGCCCTTGGGAATAATGAATTACCCAGCCGGAGCTTTGCAGTACTTATAAAGTTCTAAGTACTTTTAATCGTATAATCGTCTTTTAGAATGTGGTTTCTGTCTAGACATAACCTTATTTCGCTCAGAATTGGGGGATGTCAGCCCAAGAAGGCATTGCTTGCTTTATTAAAGTAGTATGTAATTAATTTTAAGATTGCTTTATATGTTCGCATCGTAGATAATGTAGGTTACTTGTGTTGTTAATTTCATAGATATTCTAGATGATTATGAAGTTCGTTTTGGAATTTGATGTGGTGGTAGAGCTAAAGTGATGGAGCTCGCGGACGAAGGCACCACCGCATTACCTAATTGATATACTTGCCGCTAAATGGTAGTGTTCAACACTATCGTGTTCCGGTAAGGTGGTAATGTACGGCCCTGTAATTGCCGGCACAGAGGCATAACACCTTAGGCCTCAGGAGTGGTATAGCATCTGCATTTTGACCTTGGTCTTTGTGTGGGTGTCTATAGGCTGCAGTCATCACTTAACATCAATGTGAACTGCATGTTTTATACATTGATATTAAGTGAATAAATACACAGCTTAATCGGTAACTGGGTAGATGACTATAACATCCTCGCCCACTGTTGCGTGTAATTAAAAAGTAACTGTAGCTGTCGAATCGTTGTGAAACGCATGTATATACAGTTCTACCTAATCTTTCTTATAAAAACAAGCGTGAGGGTATGTGATTAGTATATTAAGAATTGAAGTCGTAATATTGCATAAGATATGTCTTGAGAAAAAGCAAGCACACACATGTTGTGTAGCGCTCTGACGTAAAAAAGGTACGTACGTAGGTAAAAAAAAACAGAAAAATAATTGTAAAATAAAAATCAGGTTTCTGATTAAAATAGTGATTTATTATAATTACAGTACTTAGTTGAGAAGAATAAACAACATAAACTTAACATAGCGGATAACAGAGATGAACTTAAAGTCAGTCGCGCATACCGTAAATAATTTGAAAAGAAAAACATCTACCAAGAATAAGCTGCTCCCAGGCCAGTGAAGGTCATGTGCGAGACTAAAGGAGCTTCTGAGTAAGTTAAAGTAGTCTTGACTGGCTGAGCTTGAAGTATAGGGGAGTGAGCAGCGTAGGTCAAACCTGGAGTGAAAGTCTTGACTAATGGTGCTGAATTGGTATGGGTCGTGTACGTAATCGGTGAAATAGAATTAGTCACAATAGGAGAAGTAGCCGTGTAAGGGTTATACAAGATAGGAGTATGAAGAGGCGTGGAGTAAACAGTTGGAACAGTATGGGTTAAAATAGCACCATCATTTGTAATACGTGTATCAAATTTCTTAACACTGGAATAACCTGTATCTAAAGATTTTGTCACTGTTGTTTGTTGAGTACCATCTGGTGCTTTCGATCTAGTCTCCTGTGTTGATACAACAGATTCGTATACTGGAGCCGGTGACGCATAAGTTTTGAGACCATCATTGACCGATGAGTACACTGTAGATACAGATGTCGCAGGCGAGAAATGTGTTCCAATTACACCGGCTTGGACGATTGCCAAAGAACCGAAGAGAATCAGTGTCTGGAATATTGAAAAAATTATATAAAGTAATATGATATAAAAAAGATGGTGTAAATTGGGTCCTTTGAAATCCAATACGCTAGAACAATAATACTTTTGTCAATTCCCAGAAAGGATGAGAGATACTGTCCTTTTGATATAAGTATGCAAATGATCGTGAAAATTGCCTGTTTAAAATATGACTGATGTAGGTAAATAACGTTATAAGAAATGTATACCATCAATAAAATTAAACTGTGCAAGGAACTCAAAAAAAAAAAACATTAAGTACATGTCGTTAAAAATTACCTGACGAATCATTTTTTCAGTTTTTTCCCTTTCGCTTTTGTCGATGTTGAATAAATGAGTGACAATATCTGTTTGGGCCACAAGCTTTTTATACAATGACCCAAAATGAAGATTAATCCTTGTTCACCATTGAATACCTTATAGGTCATCGCGGACAGTGCATCACAACCAGATCAGTACGACCCTCAACTCTAGAACTTTAACAAGGCAGCGAAAATTCGTGAAAGCGTTGTGCCAATTTTTTGTACAAAATATTATAATACGAGTATATTACTGACCGTGACCCCTTCACATTACCAGACCGTAGTTTGGCCTTTGTAGTACCATATATTTTTGTTAAGCCTATCTGAATATATGATAAACGTTTTATCGTGATTGTTATAGGTGCACCGAGATTATTATCGGCTTATTTGAACAAATAAAACAATATTGTTTTATACAGAAGAATATACATTGACAAAGTTTATATGTTTTGTGGTATCTATTGATTACAAAGAATAAAGCCAGTACAACTGTAGTTTGAATACCTTCGTAAAATATTCTGATTAAAAATGTAAGTTTTATTTCAATTGTAGATTGACATTTTTTAACACAACCAAACGCAGTTAAAAGGCACTACTATCAAATTTTATAGTTGCCTTAAAAAAACGATTTTGCATTTGTTCTTGATAGTAGGTATATCCACAGTCTAAAGAAAACGAATTATGTTAATTTATACTGTCGTAGAGATTGTTGAATATTGGTAGATGAGACACGGGAGGTGTGACAGGACCGGAATATCTGCCGCTTCTCACTCTCTGCCTACCCCGTTAGGGACCTAGCGTGAAGATACATACTACATAAAATATAAACTGTGGTATATCCTTAAAATTATGTGCTTATTTTTAATTATTTCTTAAACTAAAATTTGCAGCAACACTAGCAAATTTTTACGTAAAGTTCACAGTAGTATATTTTTTTAATGGGAGCAAGAAAGAGACATAATAACGTTGGCTATTAGTGGGTAGTAATGTAAAGTAAGTAAGGTTAAATACCTTACTCACTTTACACTAGTGGAAGGAGTGGAAGAAATTACAAATGTACTTATAGGTATACTATATTTTTACTATATTTGGTGCGTCTAAAACACTGTATTGTGGTGCATATGAACAATTCATATCTAACATTGTGGATGAAATAACTAGGCATTGGCCAGGGTTACATATTTCATTGGAAACTTATGCTAAAAGTGAGGAGTTAGTTGATAAATCAAAACAAGATATAGATGATAATTGATAAATGCTTCAATCTTGGTTAATCGATAACGATACACGCGGTCGTAAATGGTCGGAAGGACTACGTTTTGGGCAATTCAAAAAGAACATTAATTATGACGATGAAGTCAAGTGTTCTCCATATGAGGCCATGTTTGGAAAAAAGATGAATCAAGATCTTAAAAGATCTTCGGTATCTCAAGATTATCAAGATATTGATAACTCAGAGGAGGAATACGACGAAATTTCAATTAAAAAATCGAAAGTCTGTCTTTAGACAGTTGAAGATAAGTGTATTAATGTGCGGGTCTGAACTATATTGGTTATGTCTGAACTAATTAAAAAATAAATGGAAATTTAGGCATAGGTAATACAAAATAAAGAAAACTTATTTTGTATTATAATGCCTATTGTTGTTCCAGCTTATTGGAGCTATATGATTGAGATATTTTGTGATTAACTCGCGTCAGGTCTCTGACTCTGTGGTAATGTTTTTTATAATTTCTTTGTCAGTATCTAATTCAATTTTCGTATGTCATGAGAATATAATAAATTATATACTTTGAGCATAGTATTTTGTGGCCCAACGAATTCACCATCTCATTTCTCATTTCAATATAGGATTCGTAAATCTAAGTCATAGAACAATGAAATCTATTACGTATTTTACAATTCCTATTTAGGTCACTCCCACTCTCTTTCTATATCACATACATGTCGGTATGTATGTGATAACTGACGCTAATATATTACACTGTTTATTGGCAGACTACTACACTTGCAAGACAACGGACCTTAGTTGTGAAATTATGACTAATATTTAGACATGTACCTGCTTATTTTATAAGAACGATACTATAAGAAGTACAAATAATTTTGAGACTAAAAGTGAAAACAAAAATGAAAACTTTTTATTATGTTTGAGATATTAAAAATAATGAACAGTTTTTTTTATTTTCATAGTTGGTAAATTATTGCGCGTGACTATGACATGGAAAGTAATAAAAAAAACAGTTTGCAACCAACCAACCAGCCGGTTGCAACCATTTTTTTGTACCGACTTAGTACAAAAAATACGTAATCGGATTACCTATATCCTATATCCTTACCTATATACCTATCTCCGTGATAAATGGTCAGCAAAACTGTTATAAAAACAAGTATTCTTATTTGTATGTCAGTACAAACTAGTGATTTCGATACCTATTATACCTACTTCCATAACCAGTTCATACACTGTTTTATAAATAATTTTTACTATTGATACAAAATCTACACTTCACACTATCACACTAATAGGTATTATATGTGTGAAAGTTTCTTTGTTTGTATGTTTGTCCGTCAATCACGCCGAAACTACTGAACGGAAACGAAATTTGTTATACAGATAGGGTATTAGCTGACTTAGATTATAGGAAACTTTTGTCCCGAAAAAATGTTCCTGTGGGATGCCATGGGATGATTTGATGAGTTTCCACAGGTTACGCGAAAACGACCTACACGCGGGCAGAGCCGCGGGCAACAGCTAAAGTCCAATTCCTAATGCGTATCACAGCCAATTTTTACACTTTAGTGTTTATAAAATTTGAAAAGTTTTTGGACTATGAAGACATCAGTTATATTTAGAGATAACCCCTTTTGACTTACACAGACAGGGGCATTGTAAATAGAAAGGATATTATACATAAAGATATTTCGAAACGCAATTAGGCATTGAAAAAGGTAACAGTTACCCTAAAAAAATAATCGCAACTCCATGTATAGTGGTTCGACAGGGGTTGTCACTTACCATCGCATGTATTATTGATGGGATGGCGAAGGCGCATTAAACTTTCATTGCTTTATCATCGCGCCCCCGTTGTACCGGTAATTACGGTCTTACCCGAGTTTCATGTAGATGAGGTTGATTAAAGTGTATTTTCAGTTGACTCTTGGGTTCTAAAAAAACGTATGATTTTGTTTATGAACTTGTTGTGGATGTAAAAAAATATACATATAAGTGCATTTCAATTTTGATGATGATATTTATTTCATCCCGGAATTTTGTTACATAAGGATTGATACATTACACACAGTGGATATAAAAAAAAAAAAACATGAAATTGTGGGAAGCTGGTGTTTGAGGCACGTAGACCTGTATTACAGATCACCAGTTTCCCTCCTCGTGATACTATGCTTAGTTATATCAGTAAGTATGTTGCATGTTGCAATTAATTACTATATTATATACACAATACATGTTTGATAGTTAAAAAAAAAACTGTTTAAAATTAGAGATGTGCAAGAGAGTAGAGTGAGTGCGATTAAGAATGAATGAGGGTGACTAATAATATCTGGGTGGAACTGAGTAAATGTGCTTGAGGATGAATGGGTGATTGTTGTCTTGGTGTGTTTATCTTTTGATATTATAATTAGTTTACATTAAAAGGTTTTCCGTTTCTTCATAATTTAGACTTAGTAACCAAGTCTTGAGTTTATTTTTGCATTTGTTGGAAGTAAAATTATACAAGTTTAATATTCTATTGACTTTATTATGCAGGTTACAACCCTGAAAACAGTAGAATTGATGAGAAAAGGATGTTCTGTATACTACATCCCTTGTACATACAAAATCCCATCTACCTACGCCTATTATAAACTGTTTGTGGATTGTAATCTGTTTCAGAGTGTTTTTTAAGTACCGTGTTTAGTATATATAGTTGGCGGACAGTTAGGACTTCGCATTCGATTTACAAAGCTCATTGTCTATACAGGGTTAATTGATTTTTTTTTATTGGGATATTTACCAAGATTAGTAAAAGTCGTAGAACACAAAAACTGCCTGCAAGAGATGATGCGCTAATTTCAATAAACCCTGTATTGGTGTGAATTGTTTTTTGTAGTGTTAGTACGTAGTATTATTACATATTCTCTGGTATTAGTATAGTTATAAAGTTTAGATATCTACCTACCATAGTGAACTGTAAGAAAATATTTTAATATACGTAACTAAACGTTATCTTTTATGTGATGACTCAGGTATAACTCGTGTTTCAAATTAATTAAATAAGTTCAAAAACATGTTGGTATCTACAGTAATTCATTAAGTGAGTTCTTTTCAGGCTGTTTTTCTGTTTATTTTTCGGGATTGGATGGGAAGCGGTTTATTTGTTTAGCTGATTGCCATGAAACTCTCAGCAAATCGTAACTGTTGTAATCGTAATGAAGTGATTAAATATTTATATCAAAAGTACAAAAAAAAAATCAAAATGCAGAAATAAGTAGATGCGAACGTCGGTATCCACCTATTTAAAAAATATATTTATTTATAGAGGTTCTATCCCTGGGTCGAGAAGGTATTAGGTTGTTTTAATTTTTCGGCAGTACGGCTAACCACCGCACCGGAGTGTGCCTGGAAATGTAATGCTTAAATTCATGCACCTCTGCCTACCCATTCGGGGAAAAAGGCGTGAAGTAACGTTTATGTTTAATTCAATAAAATTGTGGTTACCATAAACAACGAAACCCAATCAATATCATCATCCGTTAAAAGATTCATCAGAATAAACACAAGGTGTGAAACTCGTGTCTTGAATGTTGCCATTATGTATTTCCTCCCTTTCCTTAGACAATATATAAATAAATAGAAATATACGTATTACGGAAGATTTGCCTTGCAATGGTTTTTTGATGATCTTCTATTGTGTATAAGACGATTACATTTCCGATGCGCTCAAAAGAATATGAATACGGGCATGAAAATGGCGCCTCGAGCATTCATGAATATCGAATGGCGCTCGGCTTGGCGTCGATTTTAAAAGACCGCGTCGAACCAAACCTTCTGACTACTTCAGACTTTATTCACAATATTCAGATTTGTTATACTTTCGTATAACAAACACATTTTTTCATATAGGTATTGATATATATCTACCTACAGTGTGACCCGCGTTAAAGTGCAACCCTGAAAATGGGTGAAAAAAAAAATCTATTTTTTATAAGTCACTGAACATTGGTTTCCCGAATTTTGACCACATAAGGATCCGCTATCGGAGATTTTTAAATATTTCTCCTGACAATAACAACACTATTAAAAAAGATTTATGCAATTTGGTACAGTCGTATGCAATTTATGCGCTTACAAACTATTCGGAGATGAATTTATGGAGTTATTATTATATAGCTGGCTTTAGAGTTTCAGTATAGGGCCTCGTGGCCGTAGGCACCAAAAATACTTATAAGAGAGTGATGATTTTTAAAATAAAAAATACGCTTAAACCACTCCGAAATACGCTTAGACCACACTTAAGACACTCCGCCAAAATTCCATACAAACGTTTTGGTCTCTATTACACAGCCATAAATCAGTGACGTATATTTACACATGCACCTGTGTGCGTAGCACGTAGAGAATACCAAAAGGAGGAGGTTGGGTGAGGCGGGGAAATCCGGCGGGACGTCGAAGTGCCCATTCTATACGTATTGTTATTACATATTCTCTGCTTAAATACTCACAGCTCCACATTAGGTATTAAATAATCCTGTGATATGGATGCCGTTGTACACATACATACATAAACACCCAGACCCGGAACAAATATCTGTAGGCCATACAAATATTTGTCCCAGTGCGGGGATCGTGCGACCAACCGGGTCGTCAATAATTATGACTGACTTATCTAACGAGAATGTTTCTACTATTACAATGTTAGGAAGGCTGACCACTCACACATAGATAAACCTATAATGGTTTTATGTGTCTTTGCATGTCACATCCTAACAAGTAAAATTATTTGTATAAAAAATAATTAATATGTAAATATTTTTATAAAATAAGCTCGCCAATGTTCAAAGTCAAACAGTTGACATAGATAACTGTGCGAATTGTGGGTGTATTTATGTATATGTGTATTTGTGTATACATATACCTACTAGTAGTGTCATTGTATCATTTGTGTGTATGTAGTAAACATACAAATAAATGATTTTCAAATCCAAACTAGTCTGCCCAGCGAAGCGATATCTTTGAAATAATGAGTGTACAATATATATTTTAAAATAAGTTCTGTGCTTTAAGAAATCACCTGATACAAATAAATAGACACATACATTTTATCAAATAAAGCTAGTGTATATTTATTTAACATTACATCATAGATTTTGTTTTTAAGTAACTCGATGTAATTAAAGTAGCGATAATTTCACAAAAATAAATTCGCTTATAATCTTATTCGCATGTTGCCAAGGTCTGATAATTTATCAATTTCATTACTAGCTTTTAGATAACAACTAAGCAACTCAACTTGGCATTATTACATTACATTAAATTCATATATTGTTTAGGTGACTAATACGACTCGGTGAGAAACGGAACTAGGTAGAGATTGCAAAAACGAATAATATACATTACATACTTGTTTTATATTATTTCGCATTAACACATGCTTGTGAAATATATTTTATTTTTAAAGAAAAATGGAAAGAAAAATTTGACTTCAGGCGAGACTCGAACTCGCGACCTACTGGGAAACTAGTCCAGCCGCTCTTCCAATTGAGCTACTGAAGCCCTGCCCGATTTGTCAAATCTTTCCTTCACATCTATTGCATTGCCTTATGGTAGCAGTAGCGCCATCTATTACCAACTATGCTAGTTAGGCAACCGATATAATAGACTTTTCAGTTTATTGAATATCGTAAAGAAGTCGCTTTTACCCTTAATAATTGTTTTATATTATTTCGCATTAACACATGCTTGTGAAATATATTTTATAATTAATATTTATTTAATCGTCCGGTAATCGCAAAGATAGGTATACAATTTTGAAAGGTAATTTGTTGTTTTTTGTCCAGTAATATTATGTTACATTCAATATTAATAAATACAGGAATATCATATTTTTTCTTTCCTAAATAATCGAGGGTATGTTACGGGAAGGTGATTAATAATTAACAGAGCCGTATTAATAAGGACTGAGTATTATGAATAGTTTCCAAGAGCATCGGGATATTTGATAAATTTTAGTATTTTAATTATGAACTAAGAACAGTCCTTATTATAATGTCCGACAGCCCGTGATCCATTTGAAAAATCAACGTTGGTAAGCACTAGATTAAATTTATCACTTGGACCTGGCGGTTTGAGCCGGGCGTTTCGATTGATTAAAAAAAAACCTAACACTGAATGCAGAGAATATGTAATACCGAAAGGTACGGCGGGCGAGCTCTGTTCGCCCGCCGCACTCTTCGACCTAACCTGGCAAAGTTAGGGGCGCCCACGGTCCCCATCTGGATCCATATTGGGTTGCATAAAATCATTGACCATTAAATAAAGTCTTATCAGAATGAAATTGAATAAAAAATATTTTCTCTTCTGTCTGTACCAAAACTACATTATACATGCTTCACAAGGTCGTTGTAAGCCTCAGGAATTAAATACCAACAACAAGGGCCTGCATTCACCAACAGCATTCGGTAGCCAACGTTTCGCACGGTTAAGAGTATTTTGCGACATTAAAAACTAATGAGATTTAATGATATTCCGTGCAGTACCTTTACTTAAGTTAACAAAAAATAACAATTGAAAGTCTCTAGGTACATTGATAGCATGGACATGGTAATGCTGAATTTAGGCAAAAGAAATCAAGTTATCAGTTATAGTGTTAGTGATCATAGTGTAAAGAAGAGAGCTTGATCTCTATAAAAATGAAATGACATTTGTTGAACTTTATTGAATCATTCTTACAAGTCCAAGGAATGTTTAAAAGGTGAGGAAATATTGAAGAAATTGGAAAAAAAAATAAAAATATCAATTTTTATTTTCCCTTTGGTACAAATAGTTCGCTCTTGTCAAATCTTTAAAGTCAATGTAGTTGCGCTGCCACCTTGTTGCCAAGTTTTTATATTAGGTATACCACTGCGCCAGAAAGAAAGAATGTCGAATGAGCGAATGACTAAACAGATATACAATGCGAATGTAAATGGTTACAGAGGCCCAGGAAGACCAAGACTGACCTACCATGACCAAATAGGTCGAGTTCTGTCTGATTGTGGGGTCAAAAGTCTTAGGAATCGGCGTGCATGTATGAAGAGAATGATGAAGTTGGACGAGGCACGAGAGGTTTGTCAGGACCGGGATATCTGGCGCTCTACACTCTCTGCCTACCCCGTTAGGGACCTGGCGTGAAGATACATACATACTGCGCCAGAAATTACAAAGACATACAAAAAGTTAATACGGCTTCTAGTTTTGCTAAGATAACTCATAGTGGACACTGCCTCCATACTAGATTACACTGTGAGTACCATGTATGTTGTATTTTAATAGTAGTTTTGACCTAGATCTCAGTATTAAATTACGTAACGGCATCATAACATTGTAATTTAATTAATTGCTTATAAAAAATACAAACTGTCGTTACATACTTGAAAAAAATATTTGAAATAGATAACCAATTATAGGCAAACATTAATGACTTTAATAAATTGCATTAGCTTTTTAATAGTTTGTCGTGCATTCTACTTATTTTGATTAAAACAAAGTTTGTTGTATTAAATTTATTCAAATAGATTAATTGGTGTTTCGTATGTCGTATACGAGTAGGTACTCTAGGTGTGGGTATACTGCAGATACGAGTAGGTACATTTATATCTGGAATGCTCCATACAAATTTCCACCCACTATTTTAGGGGGTTGGGGGGAATATAAGGAGACAAAAAGTAGCCTATGTTCTTTCTCTAAAGTCAACTCTAACCCTGTACCAAATTTCATTAAAATCAGTTCACTCGTTTGGACGTGAAAAGGTAACAGACAGACAGAGTTACTTTCACTTTATAATATAAGTAGGGATTAGTAGGGAAGTAGATTTAATACACAAAATTCTCATATCACAGTGTTTGTAACAATAGCCTCCAAAGCGGCTTGACCGATTATCATGAAATTTTGTGTGTATTTCCTAGGTAGAGGGATAGAGGGATGGAACACCCTTCACGTAAAATATAAAATTAAGTAACTCTGATGCTCCAGTCGCAGGCGAAAATTCAGTTCCTTCTAAATCCTTTATGTCTGGTTCCATTGGAATTTTTCTGTTTTCTGGAATTATCCCAGTACCTACTAGATTGGTAATGGGCCCGGAGATGTCAACAGGGTCGCCACCTGTTACATGGGCTAAAAATCGGAACCGGCGAATTGTAGGTGTTTGCATGTAAGTTTGAATGGATGCATTTACCCCTACAGGTGCATCTACCCCTATAGGTAATCCCCGAAGGGGTATCCCTTCGGGGATTACCTATAGGCGCGAAGTAACGTAACGTATTCTCAATAAAGTCCACCGCAATCGAAACCCAAGCTTATAAAAGCGTGTTAAAAAGCGAACGAAAGAGATTGATAAATCAATATAAGAGCTTCAGAGATTACATCATTCGATTTCAATAACCGATTCTCAAGATCGCCTTGCTTGTGTATCTCGATTTATTACAAGCAATTTTTTCAAGTCGCCGAACCATTCAATCAGATAATAATATGTCGATGCTATTGTATTAATTTTAAATAATGAAACATCGACTGCTATTACAAAAGTAACTTATAATCTATCGAATATCCTTACAACATCAGGGATCATTCTCAGCGATATGTGAAATACGAGTATAACAAGTGTATCGCAACAAAGGCTCTTACATATGTTTTTGTCATTAGGACGACAGACGAGCAGACGGGCCACCTGTCGCTTATGAATATTTGCAACCCCAGGGGAGTTGCCAACGCGCTGCCAGCCGTGGAGGAATCTTTTGACGCCATTTTTGAAGAATCCTATATTGTAGCACCGAGGAAACACCACAGAGGGAGGTTCGTTCCACAATTTGCACGTTCTGGGCAGAAATGACCGTGAGATCCGCACCGTTGAGCAAAACTTACTTATTTAAAGAAATCTACAAAGATCATCTTTTTATGACTATCGCTTTCATCCTGCTTGATATTAAAAACGACAGACAGATTATTGCTTTTGCTTTCATAGGCGGAAAGAAATGATAAAATAAAATCAAAAACATTACTTACCTACACGACAGGCATCAAGTTAGTCGACCCGCCGATCTAGATCAGTGGTTCCTAACCTGTGAATTACGGACCATCATTGGTCCTTTATTTTAGTTTTAATATTTTGTTGTTATAGTTGCAACAGAAATCAGAAATCATCTGTGAAAATTTCCACTTACTAGCTATCACGGTTCATGAAATATCTACAGCTTGGTGACAGACAATGGAGTTTCAGTACACTCTGTGGTGTTTCCTATTTTTAGCCTTTGGGTAGTACGAAACCTTGAAAATGGTTAATGGTGCCTTATTACCCAAAGGTTTGGTACAACTGTTCCAGGGCAATTGCCATTGCTACTCTATACCGTGACTATAGCTATTAACACATTGACAAATCACAGGGAACTTTAAGCATATAAAATGTGTTATGTGAGCAAAACAGGTAAAGTCCGGAAAATGTTCATGTTTAACAGATAACTCTATGTTTGATCGATGTAACCTAAAATAGTAAATACTGCTTACTTTGACGTTCTAAATATAGGTATGTAGCGCTTGATAAATAGTAGGCTACCTACCTGATTCGAATATTGGTTTTAAGCATCGACAACACAACGCATCTGTTCTATCGCCGATGGTTTAAAAAACTTAAAAAACATTTTTTTTAAAGTAACTCTTTATGAAAAATTGTCCGCGGAGGATATATGATGTATCTAAATACATGTATTATATGGTATGATGTATCTTTTTTGATTTGAGATTTTGTAGGTGGTGGAGTTCCAGTGTAGGGACTCGAAGGCGTAGGCACCATCGCATTACCTTATATATATATATATGTATGTATGTATCTTCACGCCAGGTCCCTAACGGGGTAGGCAGAGAGTGTAGAGCGCTAGATATCCCGGTTCTGACAAACCTCTCGTGCCTCGTCTACTTTCATCATTCTCTTCATACATGCACGCCGATTCCTAAGACTTTTGATCCCACCATCAGACAGAACTCGACCTATTTGGTCATGGTAGGTCAGTCTTGGTCTTCCTGGGTCTCTGCAACCATCCACATTCGCATTGTATATCTGTTTAGTCATTCGCTCATTCGACATTCTTTCTATATACCTGAACCATCGGAGCATGCCTTTTTTCATTTTTACACCGATACTATCATTCACACAAAGCCTCTTTCTTACATCTTCATTACGAACGCGATCGGTGAGTGATACACCGCAGATCTTGCGCAATGATCTCATCTCGACCGCGTTTAACTTACTTTCATGCTCTTTCCTGCATACCCAACTCTCGCTTCCATATAAAAGCGTTGGAGTAAGTGCAGCATTATGTACGGCTAGTCGCGCCCGCTGGCTGAGATGTTTAAAATCTAGCAGCTTACCCAACGCTCCATTCACGCAATTCCCAGCAAGCACTCTTCTTTCTATGTCAGTGGTGTCATCCTTGCTAAAAGCACATCCAAGATATACAATTTCATCCACCTGTTCTAACACTGCATCATCTACTACTACCCTTGCATTTGTTCTCTGTTCATCTCTTTCAAATACTAATACTTTAGTTTTATCCACATTCAATTGTAAGCCTTTCTCCATACAATCCTCTTTCATGACTGTGACTAGTGCTTGTAGCCCAGATGGTGTAGAGCTAACAATTACCGCATCATCTGCGTAAAGTAGACAGTTCACCACTAAGTCACCCATACGCACTCCCACATCCATCAACTTCACCCTCTGGAAAGCACGCAACCCTGTCTGACACCGATGTTAACATCAAACCAGGGTGACATGTTACCATCTACCCGCACACATGCTTGACAGCCCACAAACGTGGACTGTATTGCACGGAGCAGACTGCCATCAATACCATACTCTGGCAAAATGTCCCACAGCTCCTTTCGTAATACTTTATCAAACGCTTTCTCCAAATCCACAAAACCGCCGAAAACCTTCTGGCTCACAGCCAGATGCTTTTCTACGATGTTGCGGAGGGAGAAAACTTGATCCATACATCCTTTTCCAGTTCTGAAACCACCCTGTGCATCCCACAACAACCCGTTGGACTTCTCTTTCATTCTTCTTTCTAAGACTTTCCCATACACTTTAGCTGCCAAACTGATCAAACTGATCGCTCGATAGCTGGTGCAGTCCATACGTGAACCCTTGACTTTATACAAAGGCACGATGACCGCACGCCGCCAATCCTTTGGGATTCTTCCGGATCTCCAGCAAAGGTTGCACAACACCCAGAAAGAATCCCAAAGGGCAGCACCACCATATTTGATCATTTCGGCAGAAACCTGATCAATACCCGCAGCCTTACCACATTTCAAACTTCGTATCGACCATACAATCTCATCTATTGTTATATCCTCACAAGCCGGCACCGTCAAGTCAGCAACTCCGGCTTCAGTGTTGTGAGCATAATCATACATTTCCCCATAATACTCGCTATATCGTTTTAACACATCTTGCGTGTTCTCAAGAATGTCACCCAACTTAGATTTTATTCTATTCATTCCAGAAACTGGAGAAGAGCTTCTAGACTTTTTCACCTCCCTCCAATAGAGTTTGATGTTAGTCTCAAAGCTCTTCGCCAGTCTCTCATCAGCTTGCACTTTATCTCTTTCACGCTTTTCATTCACTAAAATCTTGGTGTCATTCTTGAACCGACGGTAAATTTCTCTCTTCTCATCTCTCATACCATTATTCATTTGCAAAGATGCTACATAATCCAGCCATGCTTTCTTCTTTCTTTCAACGGAGTCTTGCACCTCCTTGTCCCACCACGCATCCCCTTTCAAGGATTTGCGTATCTTTGCATAACCACATACTTCTTTCGCAACTTCCACCATACTATCTTTCATAACTTGCCAACATTCATCCACGTTCAAGTCCGTAAGACAAACCTTGTCTTACTTTTCACGGACTTGACGTTCATACACTCTCCTTGCACTAATGTCTTGTAACTTTTCACTCTTTATTCTTTCAAGTCCTCCGAGAGGCATACGGACACGCCAATGTCGCCACTTCTTGAACACACCCCTAAACCGGCTTATTACCAAGTAGTGATCTGTATCAAGAGTGGCTCTAGTGTCCATCAGGCTCTTCCGAAGACGACTATCAACCATGATCAAATCAATCATACTTTTTTGTTCATTCCTCCCCCATGTATACGTGTGAATGTCCTTATGACGGAATTCTGTGTTAGACATAAGGAGACTTCGTTCCAAGCATAAGTCAAGTATCAGCTTACCAGCATCATTTACTCTTCTATCACCATATGGACCTAAAACGGCCTCGTATCCTGGCCGCCTGGTCCCGATCCGTCCATTCAAATCACCACACAAAATTACCCTTTCATTAGCTTCGACCATATCGAGAACTTCCCTTGTAGATTCCCAAAACTTCTCCAGGTCTTGGGTCGTCGCTGAGCTAACCGGTGCATAAGCTGCTACCAAAAACACCCTAGTGACGCCCAATTTAATTCGGACCCAGATTAGTCTCGGGTTCACCAAACCATAATCTTTCACTCCAGTGACTAAACGAGAGGACAGAAGGACGCCCACCCCCGCGCTGGCATGATCGCTCTGTTGCACACCTGCCCACAGAGCCATCGCGCCACCCGGGAGATCTTCGACCTCGCAGCCCTTTCGCTTAGTCTCTGTTACACACAAAACATCCAGGCGTCTCACACTCATTACGTTCGTCAACTCATTCATCTTCTCACAAATTCCACCTCTCACATTCCACGTGCCTATCTGGCACTCCCCACTCCTCGATCCGCCGTATCGGGCCCGGCGTGACAGGTGGCGGTCCCCATCGCCGCTTTGGCCGCTTTTCGTACCCACGGGGACGGGTCGGTACGCGTCGCCTCGGGGGGACGCCCTAACCCGCACTGCGGTACGCCTTCGTACCAGAATTGCAGCTCTAAAGGACTGGCAGGGATCGCGACGTGCACGCTTCTGGCATGACCTTATATATATGCCGCCAAATAGTAGTGTTCAACACTCGTGTTCCGGTTAAATGATTATTTTTGACCCCGTAATACCTAACTATCACAGAGACATAACACCTAAGGTCTCAGGGGTGGTCCACCCCTCGTTTTTGCGTAGATGTCTGTAGGTTGCAGTCATTACTTAACATCCATGTGAACTGCTTTTGATCGCTCACTAGCATCTTATAAACGACTAGCAAAGTTTTTTTTTTGAAATGTAATGAAATCACATAGTTATGAAAATGATTTCTACTTTCCAATCGTTTTCTTAATCGAAACCAAGTCCAGGAATTTGGAAACGGATTTAGACCATTATGTATTTAAATACTGTGCGCTTCTCATTTAAACTTCGGCCATGAAAACAGTCATGGCAAGTCATCCCAGTATTTCTTATCTGCCACAAAACTTATCTGATAACCGCGGTTTGGCACAGGGCCGAACTTACGTATCGTCTTTGCCAATATCTGGTTTGAGGTACCGATTAACCATTAATTGTCAACTCCGTTATACAACGGGCACAATGCCAATTTTTTATGGGTCGTAACATGATGAGTTACATTTTTATTGGCTGTATCACCCTCTAAATTGGCTATTGCAAACCAATTCATATTTATCGTGGTTTTATACTGTCAATCATTTAAGTATGTTTTGTAGTATTATTTCATGTTATGATACAATTATGTTCCCATACAATATTTTAAAATACGCAGTGGGTCGTCGTTCTCATACACTTTTTATAAAGAGGATGTTATCTACATAATATGATTATATTATATCGATATTTTTGTTTTACCCTATTCCTATAGTGTCTAAAGAGTAAATGTACTATTTATTTTTCGCAATAACACATGCGAGTGAACTTTAGTAATCTATAGAGTAGGTAGTAAGAATAAATAATTCGTATTTTGTCTAATATAGACAGCAGAAATACCTACCTACTTTATTGTACAATTAGTCAACCTTGAAACATTGTTTTAATGAAGAATCAGAACACAATGCTATTAATTTTGCTATCACAAAATACTAACGGTCTTGTTCATAAAAAACGCTTATAGAAGGTTTATAGAATTTATTAGTTAAAATGCTCTATATGCCTGTCAAACGTTCTCTAAAATTGTTTATTCATAAACGTTCTATAAACCTGCTATAGTTAAAATTCTGCTAATAGACAAAATGTTGCCAGTGCAAGGAATTCAGTGGACAAATGGATCCAGCAAGAGATCAAGCACGCCAAATTGTCTACAAATTAGGTGTAAAAATGACCTTATTTCGTAAAAAAGTAAAAAATCAACGTCACAGGTAACATAAAGTCATGTTTTAAAAATCGCGCGCACTTCCTAGCTTCGTTCCATTAATCGACCGCAAAAAGCACAAAATATTGGTGGATCGGAGTGGACGCAATGCGGTCGCGAACAGTAACGTTATTTATGACGTCAAACGACCGCTCGCGACGACCACGGGCCTCAGGTGGAACGGTCGTTGTGGTCGATTAATGGAATGCGCCCAATGTCAATTTCAAGAATCAGCTGTTGAATGTCGGCCATCTTTTTTCTTATAGCACTGTTATAGTAGGGTTCTGGCCTCTATAACTTTATAGTGGGTTTATAGAGTGCTTTAGCGCTAAAATGCTATTATGATTAACGTTTTTCTTAAAGCATGCTATAGCGAGCTCTTAGAGATGTTATAACTTTTTATGAATAAGACCGTAAATGTTTAAATATAAGTATGTAAATAATTCAATAAGCGTATACTCTAAAGTCCAAGAAAAGGCGATTTTTTTATGTTATGGAAGTGGCAAACAAGCTTCCAGTTCACATTGATGTTGACTGTACAAGTGATGACTGCAGCCTATAGACACCCACAAAAAGACTAAGGTCAAAATGCAGATGCGTTACCTTAGGCTTCAGGAGTGGTAACTCCTGAGGCCTAAGGTGTTATGCCTCTGTGCCGGAAATTACGGGGCCGTACATTACCACCTGACCGGAACACGATAGTGCTGAACACTTCCATTTAGCGGCAAGTACATTAGGTAATGCGGTGGTGCATACGCCCGCGAGCTCCGTCACTGGTGCTCTACCAAAAATTCATTGATATCAGCGATTCAAGATAATGCATCATTGCGTGCTGTCAATACAGATTAATAAGTTGTTTTGACTTTCATCTTTAGCACAAACTTGTTATGATAATTTGTTGACCGAGTTGAGTTATCGTTTATGATCGTTTACATTTTATAGATGGCATTGAGGCCTTAAAATAAGTGGTATAGTCAAAGTCTATATTGTCTGATAAAATCCCTACTTCCTTACTATCCCTACTAACATTATAAATGCGAAAGTAACTCTGTCTGTCTCTCTGTCTGCTGCAATTTGCTTTCTCTTTTCGATTTTTAACCGATTTAAGGTCGGCGAACGACATCCATTGATAACTAATAAATAGCTTTACAACCGATATGATAGACTTTGCAGTTTATACAATATCGTTAACCCATTCCATGTCCCATGTACCACATGTGATTGTTTTAACTATTGTGTCTGCTTGAGGGCAGTGAACGTGTTAAGATGTCGCTGTTCCCTTAATAATTGTGCTATTTATTTTTCGCAATAACCCATGCGAGTGAACCTTAGAAATTAAAGAAAAAACGGCAATATGACGCATCGGTGTGAGCCTTGCAGTTAAATTTTGACGACCCGGTTAGTCCAGCGGTGTGAGACGACCGTTTGATTCGAAGAGTCGCGGGTTCGTTCCCCGCACCGGGATAAATATTTGTATGTCGTACGGATATTTGTTTCGGGTCTGGGTGTTAGTGTAGGTATGTGTCGTGAGTGTAAGCGTATTTTATTTTATTATTTTATATTATAGAAAAGAGGTAAAGTACTTATTATACCTATATGTGTACGGCTTAATAGACGTACACACGTAGTAAAATAATAGTTCTACAATTTTGCCCGAGCAATCTCTTTGATTCTCATCGTTAAAGTTTTGTTGACATTTTGTGCCCAAGGCCAATGAAATGTGGGTCAATGTGACACGCTGACATTTTTTATAATTCGACCAATTTTATGTGGTCGTATGGAAGGACGTTATAAACATTATACTGCAGATATTATTACACCTTTTTATAGTTGGTTAGTTAACCTACTCATAACTTAGATACATAGTTTGTTGTTGATGATGGTGTTGTTATGACTGTTTTTTTTTTTTTTTATGTAATGGAAGTGGTAAACAAGCATGCAGTTGCACATTGATGTTAAGTGATGACTGCAGCCTATAGACACCCACACAAAGACCAAGGTCAAAATGCAGATGCGTTACCACTCCTGAGGCCTAAGATCTTATGCCTCTGTGCCGGAAATTACAGGGCCGTACATTACCACCTGACCGGAACACGATAGTGTTGAACACTACCATTTAGCGGCAAGTATATTAGGTAATGCGGTGGTGCCTACGCCCGCGAGCTCCGTCACTGGAGCTCTACCACCAGTGATTGTTTTTGATACCTGGTTTTTTTATGTAATCAAGTGGTAATTAAACGCACAGTTTACATCGATGGGAAGTATATCCTTTAAACACCTACATAAAATCCAGTGATTTCGGTGAAGATTCGTTGCGCCACTGATGGTATGCCTTTGTACCTATCGGAAATTACAGGGTCGTACATTACCACCTGACCGGAAAACGATAGTGCTGAATAATGTGGTGCCTACGTCGTTCGCTTCGTCACTGTACCTCTACCATCAGTATTCACAGGTTCCTAGGTAAGTTGTTAGTATTGAAATTTTGGATTAATACGTACTTTATTTATTATAGAAACTATTGTAATGATGTAACTACTACTCATAATGTCAATCTTATAACGAGCACACTCTGCTTAGGTTTTAAATTTTTATCAATAATGGTGAGGATACAATGACATATTTACGGCTCAGTAGCCGGTGGTTGTTCCCACACACCGGCGAAGCCAAGAGGAACCCAGAGAGGGAGCGGCGTTTGGTATAGCTGTGCCTACCACTCGCTGCTCTGGAGAGGAGACGGCCGGGGAAGAGGTGTACACCTATGTCGTTGGCCCTGAATTCTATCCCCAGCCGCCTAACAGTGGTCTCACCGTCATATGGAGACGTGGTGGGCCCGAGGGGAGGCGGTTGAGGCTTGAACTCCTTCGATGCTCCTGTTCCCTCGAGACCGAACTGTGTGCCCGAACCCCTCCACCCAAGCGTCTTGTGTTGTGTGTTGATGTCCAGAATGGGAGAATATTATTATACCACAATCACCGCGGTTATCATGCAGATTGGTGATCACAGTGGCTGCAGTTTTTCGGGGAACACTGCTGCCTATCACGCGTAACTGATTACGTATTTACACCTATTGGAATCGTTTGATCGCCATTGTTCAGTTCACTCTATATAGAGGGTCTATCGAACAAAAGCTGGTAATAGGTACTCGGAATACCACGACACACGTTTTATAGGTCCCTACCAGTATACGATACCAAAAGCGCTCTAATATTTGAACTAATTTTATTCGCGGTTGAAATACATTTTGTGCTTTCTCGCGCACATCGCCAGTGGTCTTAAGTGCAATTAGGTACGTTAAATCATTACCGATAATGGATTCCTAGATGCAATTATCACATGCACTTATTACATAAAGATTCGCGGAAATGCAGCGAACATTCACTGGAAATAGCTCGAATGTGTGACAGAAAGCGTACAATTAGATATTTCTTCACGCCTGTATCTTGAATGGACAGGCGGAACTCTATATCTAAATGTATTGATATTATGACCATGATATATTTTTTTTAATGTAATGGAGGTGGCAAACAAGTATGCAGTTCTCATTGATGTTAAGTGATGACTGCAGCCTATAGACCACACAAAGACCAGAGGTCAAAATGCAGATGCGTTGCCACCCCTGAGACCTTAGATGTCATGTTTCTATAATAGTTATTACTGTGGACCTACGTATGCGCCTCCGCGTTACGCGCCTTCTAAAGCCTCGACCCTCGAACCGCGTGGTCCTTATCCCGGATACTGCCATCCGAAGACTAGAGCGAAAGTTGCACCGCTCCTAATCGCATATGTCTTATGTGTCCCTCCACAAAGACATTAGCGTAGGATCGAACTCGTAGGGTTCTCCCTTAGGCAGTTATGTAAATTTATTTATGATGAGAGCTCTTTGCGCTCTTCAATTGCCTGGTGAAGCAGAGTAGTGCCGTCTTGAGACGACCTTAATACGTAAGTCCATTAAAAAAAAAGTTTAGTCTTTTAACACATTGTTTAGTTCCAGCGGTACGAAGTTCGGGAAGCAATTTAATATATGGATGGCATGGCAACGACCCTTTTTACGTCTCACTTCTGGGCACGATTCTCTTCTTTTTTTGGTGAGGCTTGGAGCTTATTCCACTACGCTGCTCCACGTGGAAATGCGGGTTAATTAATGGCCAACCCGCTGTCGGATGTTTTCAAACCGCCCTAAGGCCTCCGATAGGATTGACGACTGTTATCTATCGATAAAAACAGCAACTGCGACGGCACGACGGCTTAATGTGCCCTCCGAAGCACGGAAACGCGCATTTTAATTTGCCACTAGCGGTCACCCATCAGACCCGAATGCGCCTGTTTCGCACGCGGCTATACGCGCTTCGCATTATATGAATATTTTTTACATATTCCCTATGCCTTATCACTGTATTTAGCACGCATTTTATAATATTAACCTCAATTAATCAAACTGCCTCAGTAACGTAGTGGTAGCAGGCCATTACTATTACGCTGGAGGTCCTGGGTTCGATTCCCGGGTCGGTGGCTATCAGAGATAACGGTTTAAAATCCTTTATCTCTGGTACTATTGGGATTTTTCCATTTTCTGGAAGTTTCCCAGAAGTTACTTCGGAGTTTGGTAATGTGCCCGGAGATGGCAACAGGTTCGCCACCTGTTACATGGGCCAAAAACGTAACCGGCGAGTAGTGGGTGTTTGCATGTATGCTTGAATGCATGCATTTATCTCTGCCGGGGTAGGCAGGTAGTTCGGGGATAACAGGCATGAAGTTACGTTACGTTATTTTATAATATTATGCAATCCTATTACTCTGTCGACCTTACTGGTCGACATTATACTTAAAAGATGTGGTTGCGACATATCCTCCTCCAATGTCATAATCACCGGGAAGGCAGGTTAGCGTCCGCAGTCTATGAGCGAAAGAACTGGTGGTAGAGCTGCTCTAGTGTTCTTGTTACATTTCATTACTCATTTCCTCTTTCTTTATTTAGGTCTCTTAATTTTAAAAATTGTTATGATTGCATAGGTCTTAAACCTCGCGTCTTCCATCTTTGAAAGAAAAAAAAAATATATGTACCTACATAAAAAAGATAAAAATATAGATAAAATAAATATAATAAAATAATATGATATATATCTACAATAAATCATCACCAACCCGCTGGAGCGACCAAATTAAAAACGCAACTAAGTGTACTATAGTCCAGTGCGTACGCAACGCCTCTATCCGTCAAAAATGGAAGCAGATAACCAAGATAGCTGTACTAGACAAGACAATCTGACAAGAGTGCCCGATTAAGACAATAAACAATTATACCTATACAAAAAAATCGCTTTCATCATCATTATTTTAAGCCGATAGACCGATAGCCGATAGATCACTCCTGGACAGAAGCCTACTCCAAAAATGTTCTATTACATCATATGACATAATAGCCACGGTTGATATGCGGGTTGGCGATTTCAGCGGCAGATTTAACGAGGGACGATGCTGCCCACGACGCGTTATTGAATTTACTGTCGCCCTTAACTTTGATAGACATATTTATTACTAAAGGCCTTCAAATAATAATGTAAAGATGTGTAACTAAGGCAAAAAAACAGATTTACGAAAAGAAACACACCGTGGGCGGGAAATTTGAAAGTTTCCTTGTCGATCAGCGAAATTACTTTGCTTAAACATATAAATCCACGCATATTGATCATTATTTCGTTGTTATCAATATTTTTAGGTGTCACTTATATTTTCGTTCTTCGTACCATTGTTGCGCACCTACTTCGTCGATAACCTCACTTCCCACAGGTTGACTGGTAGCAAACGCTTAGTAGCGTAAAGTCCACCTTATGTATAATTTCTGTTCATAAAAGATTAAATATAAAAAATAATAAATATAAATCATATTGGACTCCAGATACTCGGCGCTACCGAGGTAGACCTCGAAAACGCTGGCGAGACGATATCGATCGCTTTGAACCCAATTGGCTCGAAGTTGCAAAAAACCCCGATAGGTGGAAGAAAATAGGGGAGGATTTTGCCCAGCAGTGGGACAATTAAAGCTATTATAAAAAGAATAAATAAATAAAACAAATGTTATTATGTAATACATCGTAAGTTCTACAAATGCATAGATGCATGTAATTCTCCTATGTAAAGTGTTAATGGTAGCAAATATTCATGGCAGCTAATGATACTGAGCCTTGTAATAAAGTACCTTAAGATAATGATCATAAGTACCCGCCGTTAAGTACAGTTGCGAATGTTATTAACTTAATTTGATTTCACTTGGAAAAAGTTACCTGAGATTTCAATTGTCAAAGTTACCTGCTGATAGGAATTTTAAAAGTCGTTAGGTAGGTACTTTTTTAATCTATCCGGTGAGCTGATGCTTGTAAGGGTTGTGCTAGTTTATTGAACTTCTTATATTACAATTGTAACTAGAGTCAACGTAACAAATTGTTCACAAATATATTCGCCGTCATCGTTAAAATATCGTGAAGCGAAAAGTCTTGTACTTGCCCAAGGTTTCATCACAGAAAAAAAAATATTCTTGTTTGTTATTTTTCCAAAACCTCTCCATTAAAAGCAAAATGTTTCTAATGAATTTTGAAAACATTGATTTCGACTGCAACCGTATCGGGGACCACCCGATATTTGCGAATGAATCTCAAGAAAGAAAATAAATTAGGCTCTTTTACTTATATCCCTTGACACAACAGTCGCATTGTATCTGATCGTTGTATAACTAGGCTCAATAATTGATAAGAAACAAAAAATGTAGGTACATTGAGATCTCAATTTTTTTTTTGTGAATTACTTTTGACAAGAAATTCCTTACAACTGTTGGCTATAGTGTTATAAAATGCTGCATAATATGTACCAATAAAACTGCTTGGCAACATAATAAATGTCTAAATTTCTTAATTCAATTAACCACATGTGATGGTGACTGTACACGATAGTGATGTAGTAAAGACGACGTGGTTGAACTTCGCATATTACAATCGAGTGCATCACCTTGAACTATATTCAAGTAAAAACGAGCTCTGTTCGGTGGGCGAAATTAATCGCTTGTCATCTCGATGTTACTATGTTGGTGGTAGGTTGACATATTAATGATCTAATTGCCTAATGCCCTAATGTTCACTTAAATAGGAGCGCTGAAATGATTGCTCAAGTTATTTCAATTTATTACTCGACTCATTAAATACCTTTTTTGGTAGTACACATCTGAACTTTACATGATATTAAACGTTTATGCGATTTGTAGTATCTAAGGTAAATAATACCCGTAAATACTTATAACGTTAAATTATTATCCGAGATACAGAGATAATTTTATGTTTATAGTGTTGGAATATTTAAGTACTTAGTTATTTTTAATTCTTTTAAAACACTCGCGTTTAACACTCATTTTACGAACCGGGTCGGAATAAAGGTAAAAAGTGTTTTTACCCAATATCTATATCGCGTCACGACCCGGTTCGTAAAATGAGTGAAATTTTTAAGTCTGTTTTAGAGGCTTTACATAGGTACGTGAAATTGGGCAAATCGACAAATTTATACCCATTAAACGTGATGATGATTTTTTTTTCATATTGGTATTTATGTATAGCAATTCTAGTTTCTTTACTTAGAAGCTCGCGTTACATAATACAAGCACGAAATTACTGAACAGGCTTGGTCCGGCTTCGCGCGAGTACAATGTTAGCTACCCTTTACTATTCATGTTATCGTGATGTTTATTTCTTATTTTTATATAAATGGGCTATCTAACACTGAAAGAATTTTTCAAATCGAACCAGTAGTTCCTGAGATTAGCGCGTTCAAGCAAGCGAACAAACTTCTTAGCTTTATAAAATACTAGCGGGCCGCCCCGGCTTCGCACTGGTACAATGTACGGGAAATATAGCACTCCTAAATAGTTTAGCTTGATAATGGCAACCCATTTTACGTCCCACTGCTGGGCACGAGTCTCTCCCCTTTTTGGGGGGAGGCCTGGAGCTTACTCCACCACGCTGCTCCAGTGCGGATTGGTGGAGGTGGGTGGGTTAGTGGCCAACCCACTGTCGGATGTTTTCAAACCGCCCATAAGGCCTCCGACAAGGTTTAACGACTGTTATCCATCGATAGCAACCACACTACTCGACCGCGCCCGTAGTGCTTAACCGAGCAGATCGCTTACGATCTACACCAGCCGCTGGGCCATGCGCGCTTCATTGCGGCCAGTTTAGCTTGCCGATTGTGAAAGAATTTTCATGATCGGTTCAGTATTTCCGAAGATTTGATTATTTACAAACAAACAAACAATGAAAGTTACAAACCTTACCTCTTTATAATATTAGTAGGTACAGACAGAAGACTGTTAGTTTCTTTGATTTTTTTCTTTGATTTCATTAATGAAACTATATAAAAAATACGCTTACACTCACAGCTCCACATTAGGTATTATATACCAGTGTCGTAGATGCCGTTGTACACATACAACACATACACAAACATCCAGACCCGAAACAAATATATGTAGGCCATACAAATACTTGTTACGGTGCGAGGATTGAACCCGCAACCCTTCGAATCAAACGGTAGTTTCGCACCGCTGGACTAACCGGGTCGTCAAAATGTAAACATGGAAAACCTTCCCCGATAGGATATTGCTCAACAAACTCAATGTGTGTTGTATGTATATTGGCGATTATATGAGTATTGTCTGTTTTTGGCAGCGTCCTAGTTTTCAATAAAATTTTAATAATTTAAAAAAAACCGGACAAGTGCGAGTTCGACTCGCGTGGTGAGGGTTCCTTAATTTAAAAAAATGTTTTCGAAAATATTACAGATTTAAAATGCAGGGACATAGCGGTTACGGTGGTACCGGCAGGGGGGGTTATATTATTAAGAATTTTCGATTTAATTTGAATACTCAAACTTCTTATAGGTTTTCCAGTAATCTATAGGCAAAGAACTATTTTCCACACAACAAGAAACAATGTTTGATTAAGGTTAATACAACGTTCTAAAAAGATAACATGGACAGCATAAATTCTATTATGGACCTAAAAGTAGAGCTAAAATGCGTATTCGAAGTTCCGCAACAATTAAATATTTAGAAAGAGCGCCCACAGAATTAATGTTTACTTCTTATTATAATTAGAACCGGCAAAGATTTAAGTTTGTTTGTACTTATAACTTAGCTTGACGTAATAGGATTATTCTTCAATTAGTTGATTTTGGTAATCAGTTATTAGTTAAACAATCTTTTGGATGATTCTTCGACCCGATTTTTGGATTGATTCGACGACCCGGTTAGTCCAGCGGTGTTAGACGACCATTTGATTCGAAGGGTCGGGTTCGATCCCCGCACCGGGACAAATATTTGTATGGCCTACAGATATTTTTTTCGGGTCTGGGTGTTTATGTATGTGTTGTATGTTGTATGTGTACAAACAACATAACATATATGTAACGGCACCCACGACACAGTTTTATACCTACTGTGGGGCTGTGAGTGTAAGCGTATTTTTTTTTATTTATTCTGCTGTGATATCTCAATAAAGGGTTCCGTAGCCCCAATAGTATTTATTTTATATTATACATATTGATTATAGATAGGTACGTGACTGCATAAAATAAATATAAAAAGTACAGATTTTACATAGACAAACGGACGGTAAGTAATATTTATACTGATATAACTTGTGATGAAAGCTGCTACTGAAGCTTGTAAGTTTCAAATTTCACAGCGAAACTTCGTGATGGAACACTATCCGTTAGCGTCAACCGCACTCAATTCGGTTCAGTGGTTATCAAGTGCATTCATGTCCAAACAATAGGATGTTCAAAGTGTTAAAAATGATTAAAATATTATATCTATAGCTTTTGTTTTATAAAAATATTTGTGTGAACTGTGGAGAAACGGGTGGTAGTGTTCCTCCGACGAAAAGGGAGGGTCCTCCGACCAGGCGAGGTGGTAGCACCTGGCGAGCTGCGGCCCAAAGGTTGACATTGGGCTGAGTTGTATATATGCCAACTCTTGAGAAATCTGTAGCCCAAGGGGTAAAACGCGACTCTATTAGATACCTACTAATAGTAGTAATACACGCCGGATCGGTACGGCTGACCGAATCCGCTGTCCGCTCCGTACCAAATCCGGACGTTATAAGACTCCGCTATCCGTCGGCTTGTCACAAGGCTATATTAATCATGACAACAACACAGTTAAGTTTTTTTGTTTTGAAATTATAAATATAGTTACCAGTCGCATCACTAAAAAGTGAAAAATAGCAGAATACAGATTTAATCCTAATGAGTCACACTTTTGGAATATTTAGAAGTAAGGCCGTAGGTCTCTAAAAGGCATAATTGGCAGTGGCACTCTTCATTGACGGATTATTTGAAAGATAGCAATTGTTGATAATAGCTTAATTACTGGATTTTTTTGTTGGTGTAATCACCAATGGAATTAAAAATTTAGAATAAAATTAAATCATGACTTGGAGTTTCGGCGGGAACCTTCAAAGAGGCATGTGATACTGTTATTTTATTTCGTTTTCTTAGTGTGTTATTGAGTTACATTAAATAAAGTTAATAGCATTTTGTTTGATATAGGTTTATTACAGTGCCCGTGTATAGTGAAATAGAATAACAGTGCGAAAACACGGCCTTTCAGGTTGCCACCAAAACTTAATCGTAAATGTTCTGGTAAAGTCGCAATCGCTTTACTCGAATGACTGACTGTAACTCACTAGACTGACTTAATAAATATTGAACTGACTGACTGATTACGACGCTACTTTTATTATACGAATAAAAGCAAAATATCGTTTTACTTGCCACTGGCAATATGCGTAAAAGCGATGGCATTTTAAATTAAAAAAAAATCCTGACTTGACGTCTGTTCTGCCAAAAATGACTTAAGTATTACCATCGTCAAAAAATTAAATATTCTGACGTATTAATTAAATATTTGACATCTTAAATTACTCTGAATCCCAAGTTGTTGATTAAAGCAGCACTGAAAGAATTGAGTACTTCGTTGAACCATTCCTAATGAACAAGACGGTGAGATCAAATAAATTACCAGAGCAATATTTTAATCAAACTTTTCTAAAACTTGAAATAAGATTCTAAGAAGGAATCAACGTCGACACCGTAGTTCTTAAATAATTTCTTATTTTTAATTTTTATGTCAGTAAATTTACCCAATATCATCTTACAATAACTTGTATAAACTTCACTGTTCTGTGCATAGTTCATTTAATTTTCTACTCCATAAATGAAATATAATAGATAAAAGAATAAGTATAAGAAATATAGTGAGCAATGAATGTAATGAATAATATAGCCCATGTCACACAGTGTCACAAGTTAGGTACAGCTTTCCAATAATGAAAAAAAATTGAAATTTCTTATTTCTTGGAAGTGTTAGAAAGATAAGAAGGTACCTTAGCATTATCAGTAGCTATCATTATTATTTCAGTATAAAGTCGTCCGTTGGTAGACAAAATCTTTCTCCAAGAATGTTGTATGGATGCCATAAAACAATTGGCGGATATGCCATAATCGTTACGCTTGGCATGCGGGCTGGCGATCGCAGTGACGGTAGTTTTATCGCGGGATGCTGCTACCCGTCCCGTGAAATTGTATCTACTACAATCGTATTGGGATAGTTTGGCCACAATTGTTCGGTTGACTGTCTGCACCAGTGGAAGAATCTCCACTCAAACTCCGAATAGGCGATGGGGTCCTCACTTCCCGACGCCTATAGACACGACAGTACGTTAGTATTATTGACTGACAAGCACACTAGCTTATTCTTGTCAGTCAATAAATATCAAAATAATATCATGGCTATGGTTAATTTGGTAAAAAAAGTTGTCAATGATATCAATTCTAAACATGACATTAGGTGATACTTTTGACATGACATTACACGGTAAATATGGTAATGGTTAATGTGCGTGCGGCGGTATAATGTCTATTTTATTTGATGTAACATGACAACTGATGTTTTCGTACACGTAGGGATATATTCCAATGATATTATTTTGTTACTTATTTTACAAGCTCACTGATATTCTACTATATAAAAATAAGTCGGGTTTTCCTTCCTGACGCTATAACTCCAGAACGCACGAACCGATTGCCACGGTTTTGCATTCGTTGGAAAGGTCTCGGGCTCCGTGAGGTTTATAGCAAAGAAAATTCAGTAAAAAATATTTATAAAACGACATCCACGCGGGCGAAGCTGCGGGCAACAGCTAGTATACTATAAATAAGAAAATAAAATATAAAACATTGCTTGTACCGTCTGGTACAAAATACGTTGTTCTCTAAATATTTATCTAATATACTTATTTCAATTTATATTTGCTTGTTACATAGTTAGTATGGTTACATAAAAGGTCTTAAAAACTAAGGGTGAGATTCACAGACCGCACTACGACTTTGAGCAAAGTACGCCTTTGAACTGTCAAAACCCATACTAAACTGACAGTTCTAAGCATACTTTGCTCAAAGTATAGTCGTAGTGCGGTCTGTGAATCTCTAAATAAGATGTGTAACACCCCGTAGGGGCACAGCAAAAAATATTCTTGAGCATTAGCATTTCCTGAACCTATAGTTAAAATGGTAGTTAAATTATTTATGTGTTTTATGCTATATTGTTTTATATTTGTTCTAAGTAAATTTTTATTAGAAGGAAAAATTTTTTTTCTTTTGATTTCGTTTTATATTCACAATATTATGCCTTCCGTGTGTCATTAGTTTTATCCACCCGTATATCTGTTTATAGTGCTCACACAGAACTAGTTCTAAGTATACTCGTGAGTTAAGTAAGGAGACGACGTGTCTCGCAATATCGTAAATCAGTGTAAGTTTTTGTGTCCGTACTTTGACTTGTATTTATTCAAGTGTAATTGATCCAGTTACACTTAAATGTACCTATCATGTACCTATGTACCTATCATTCAAATTGCATGTTATTATTTTGTCATAATAATATTCTGTTGATAGAATAGGTACCTATTTGACAATGTGTCATTTTATTTTAAATAAAATACGTTGTCTGTAAGTAACATGGAAATGAAAAGTACAAACATAAAAATTAATTAAATCGGTGCGTAATTGTAAAAAAGGTATTAAAAAAAATGATTTAGTTTAAAAATAATAATAGTAGGTACTTATTAGATTTCTTGTACCAATCCCAACAACTTTTAGACACGGCATAGGTACCTACAAAAACTCAATATTAACGAAGATATTTTAAGATTTCTTGAAGTCGTCATTGATTTCGTAAGTGTATACAAGCATGTGACGTCACAAGCCTGTACAATTTTGTATGAGCCGTTTAAGATCATTTCATAACTACCAATTTTCGAATGGTGATATCTCAAAAACTATTAGTTATAGACTAGCAGATCCAATGACAACATTTACTAACATTAGGTACTTATACTTTTGAACTTACAATAAACAAATATTAGTCAAATACGTACCCTAGTTGTGATAAGTGAAACTGTAATATAGTAGAGACCACGGAAGGTGTGTAAGGGTTTTGATATTTGGCTCTCTACGCTCTATGTAAGCGTAGAGTAGACTTTACGCTCTACGTAGAGTAGACTCTACGTTTATTCTAAGATCGCCCATATTCTACGACGTTACTCGAAACATTCCTTGACTCACACTTTATGAGGACGCCTCGAAATCCATATTCTTAGTTGTATTTTGGCAGTAAGTCATGTGTAGGGATTATTATATAGATAATTTACAAAGTCTTGAAAATCCATACATAAAGAGTAGGTATTTCATTATATTTCGATTCGATATATTTAGTGTGCAACTGTGAGTGTAAGCATATTATGTATTTTAAGAAGTTTCTTAATCTGTTCTTCATAGAGAAATCTGAGCAGTTTTTGTTGTTAATTCGTGACTCATTAGTATGGCCATGAACTCGATCTTTGCACAATGTGTGAAATAGGTCTTAAAATAAATATTATATGTGAAACATATAGCAACATAAATATAATTTTGAGATATATACATACCTATGCGATTTAAATTTAATTATGTCAATGCTTTTAAACACACATTGATGCTATTGGCCAGTATGTTTTTACAGATCCATTACGTAGGTGCCAAGTTTCTTAAAGTTTATCGGGAATATGATCAAACTAAGACGTTGTAACTAAGAATGTTTGCATTAAAAAAAAACAATAAGTTATTCTTTATGTCATGAAGTGGCAAAGTAGCACACAAAGCGTTCACATTGATTGTAAGTGAATTCTGTAGTCTAGAAACATCTTAGAACATTAAAATCAGAGATAAATATCTACATAAAACTCAAAGATTCCAACGTATATGCATTGTCCCTCCTTTTAGAATTACTTATCATAAAAATAATGAATTCTTCAAACACGCGATATAAAATATATTTACACATTCACAAATACCTTACAAGATTCTTTTAATTTAGTTCATAAAAAGGCGTAGTACCTAGAACCTATCGAATGAAAAATATTTCTGCAATGCAATGTGAATTCATTTATCTAGAATATGACATTACCTATAAAAAACGAAGTCATACAGTACCTAGTAAACTTTTGTTAATCAATACAAATGTATTGACTAACACAAGTTTACTAGGTTTTTAGGTAACAGAATCAACATCTTAATTACCTGTATTCATTTGTCTTATCTGCAAAATTATTCTTTGAGCCACTATATCGCAATTTTTATTGATACTTGCATTTATGGTTGCTTAAGTGCATGCTCTATAGTTCGGTCATGATGTGATGGCCGTTTTGACTTTTGCTGAGTAAATATGAATCAAAATAATTAAGGCACATTTTTTGTTTCTGATTGATACACTTACCTATTTTATGCAGAGTATTTTAAATTCTCGAATTAATTTTGAGAAAGACTGCAATAGACGGGACAATAAGATTTTTTTTTAAAATAAGAAGTAGGCATGTCGCGCTTATCAATGCGAATTTCGTATGAAGATCTCAATAAAAAATCTGATGTTTTATTTTAGCCGTAGTCCAGTTTTCTTAATATATAAGTCAATCTAAATTCGTATGGTTCGCTATTATTTTTCCACTTAATATGTTTAAAGTCCCATCCAAAGGATCGCTCGCAAAGTTTTCGCAAAATTTTTGTGTCATGTTTTATTATCACTTTATAAGGCAGCACAGTTTGTAAAAATACAAATATTTCTCGAACTAATTAATTTATATACCTATATCCAACTACTCCAAATAAAAACGCATCCTACAACACATAAAAACGCCAACACATTATGCTAGGGGTATAATCTATCGGTCATCGACTTGTGTGATCGCACAGGATATATCAGGTATATTGACACATAGTCAATCAATAAATCTACAAGTAACGAACTACGTCGTACTAATATGTTGCAATATTATTTCACCCTGTGGTCTAAACATACCTACCTTAGTATCCAGAATCCACATTAAGGATAAGGGCGTTATGAATAGATTTATTATCTATTGATATTAATAACAATAAGTACTAGAGAATGCAAAATGAAATGAAACCAATATGCATGCAACCTTGTACCTATTTTTCAACCATCTATTTACATGTATTTACAAACCCATACCTACACATCGCTCCGTTGCCTATGGTTGTTTTTATAGGAGAAAGTGATAGCCCAGAAGGTTGGTCTCACTATCATGTTGAACGGAAAAACTAATTATCTGCGAAGAGCATAGATAGTACCTATCCTCTGACCACGCGAAGCGCCAACCGAATGTCTGGAAATGTCATTAAATAAAAATTAGGCACTAGACCCCAATCACCTACCGTTTTGCGCTTTTTGAGCGACTCCGCATCAGTGACCGCAGATGTGAAGGAAAACGTCCTGCATTTGAAAGGTGAATACTGGTGGTAGAGCTCCAGTGATGGAGCTCGCGGGCGTAGGCACCACCGCATTACTTTATATACTTGCCGCTAAACGGTAGTGTTCAGCCCTATCGTGTTCCGGTCAGGTGGTAATGTACGGCCCTGTAATTTCCGGCACCGAGGCATAACACCTTAGACCTCAGCAGTGGTAACGCATCTGTATTGTAACCTTGGTCTTGGTGTCTGCAGTCTGCAGGCTGCAGTCATCACTTAATTAACATTAATGTGAACTGCATGCTTGTTTGCCACTTCCATTACAAAAAAAAAGGTGAGATGATCCGATTTTGACGCACTATGCGTTACAAACCAAAGACCTATCTTCCAAGGCATAAATAAGTAAGGCTTTCATCATCATGCGCCAAGTTATACAGTTCCAATTGGACTGTGCCATTGTTTAAACCTCTTGTTAACCTCGGTACCCTATTTAGACTTATTTTTTTGCGTGTTATACTACTTAAAATGTATCTAATAAGGAAGATAAGATAAGATAAGTATTTCGTATCAGTATTAAATTTAATTTTACAACCTCACATCCCCAATAAACGACAATTGGGTTCATGATATTGTTAATTAATATCACGGAATATAATACCTACTGCACAGAATATTTGATCATAATGAATACAGTTTTGGTAAAAGCGACAGTAATTGCCAATAACGAATATACAAAGTAAACAAAACAATGGGTTAACGAAACGACATACATTATGCCCGAACTATGTTGTGTATTCTATTAATATTACAAAGCTGAGGCGTTTGTTTGTTTGCTTGAACGCGCTAATCTCAGGAACCACTAATCCAATTTGAAAAAATATTTCAGTGTTAGATAGCTCCTTTATCGAGGAAGACTTTTTTCATGTGGATGGTTGCAGAGGCCCAGGAAGACCAAGGCTGACCTACCATGACCAAATAGGTCGAGTTCTGTCTGATGGTGGGGTCAAAAGTCTTAGGAATCGGCGTGCATGTATGAAGAGAATGATGAAGGTAGACGAGGCACGAGAGGTTTGTCAGAACCGGGATGTCTGGCGCTCTACACTCTCTGCCTACCCCGTTAGGGACCTGGCGTGAAGATACATACATACATACATACTTTTTTCATGCTGAGATGAATAGCAGAGGGTAGGTAACATTGTACCCGCGCAAATCCGGGACGGGCCGCTAACATAAAATACTGAACATAACTTCATACCTGAGACGTAATTGCCTAATTCTGATAACGTGCGATCGTCGATCGTGTCGATCCAATATTTTTTATTAGGTATCCAAAGCAATGGAACTTTTCCACTGGAGCTCTTCCAGCACTAACATTTATATATGAGTGAGTAATTGCCTCCACCGACCTCCGGTAACAACAAGGCCTTCGTAAAATGTTAGTAATATCCTCTTACTCATATTTAATTGATTGCCCGCAAACTCGTTTAGAAATACTTTATTTATATTGTGTGAACATTATTTTTAATAAGGAGAAATCGTGGCTCCTATTAGATACATTTTAAGTAGTAAACATTCCTTTGGTTGGTTAACAGTTAACAGTTATTAGTAAAAGCCAGGTGGTTATAAAATTGATGTTCTTCACTAGTGTTTGAATATTTGTAACAGTAGGCAGAGAGTGTGATGAAAAAGAGCGAGAGAGTGAATTCCAGATATTTTATGGCAGTCCTGACACACCTCTCGTGCTTCTTCTACATTCATAATTCTACCTCTTTATTTGTTACAGTGCTTAATAAGAACTCAATTCTGCACCAATATAGGTACCTATATGACATAATTAGCCAAATAGCATTAAAATAAAATAATACCTGGTAGAAATGTGCTTTATAAGTAATACCTAGCAATAGCTAGCTAATAAAAATAAGTCGGGTTTTCCTTCCTGACGCTATAACTCCAGAAAGCACCAACCGATTTCCACGGTTTTGCATTCGTTGGAAAGGTCTCGGGCTCCGCAAGGTTTATAGCAAAGAAAATTCAGGAAAATATTAATAAAATGACATTCACGCGGGCGAAGCTGCGGGCAACAGCTAGTACCTTATAATAGTAGGTATAGTAATCTGCCCCGTAGATATTCGAGGAAAACTCTCCACCAGTCATTACTGGAGTTATAAGTCATTTAGAGACATTTCGTCAGCACGTTTGTCGCTATTTAATGCATTTCTATCACCCGCGCGTACCGACTAAGGTATGTGCGAGATTTGTTTGACATGTATCATTAATAATGCGACCAGATAGATATCTACATCTATTTTCGTCATCTAGTGACTATTGGTCTGATTTTTCGTAGTGAACATTTTTTAAAATGTTTTAGTGATCTTTGCATTGAAATAATTTCTTATTTTTCTTTCTGTTACGAAGGTGGCGAATCATGCAGTTCATCTGGATGTTAAGTGATGCCAGCATACATAGACATTACACAAAAAGCAGAGATTAAAATGAGGTTAAGATGCAGTTGTCACCCAGAGATCTTAGGTGTTATGTCTTTGTGATAGTTATTACGGGGCCATACATTACCATCTATCCGCAACGCGGTAGTGCTGAACACTACCATTTGCCGGCAGATAGTTTGGTAATGCGGTGGTGCTTAAACCGTGTGATTATTTCGTGCCCCTGCACGTTCCAGGGGCACGAAACTTCTGCCACCAGCAGAAGCATCTTATTAAGCTCTCTGTTTATGAAAATAATCGTCCTATCTAGCGACTTCCCGCGACAATCATCTTCATCATCTAGTATCTACGCGGTCGCCATGCGATAACTCTTCTGCCCCAATGGCCGTCGGTTCTTCGCTTCACCATCGTACATTGACAATTTTTAACGAGATGTGGACCAATTCTCTTTTTCTACCACAGTAAAATATAGCGTAGTGCTCACATTATACCTGTCTATTGTAAGTTTTCGTGCCAAACATGTATCGCATGTTAAAAGCATGTTACATATTTTTTAAGCGTGCAACGAAATATTTACTTTGAACACTGATCGCCTTTTTTGTATAACAAAAGCACTGACCTTTTACGCTGCATCTATTATGTATTGGTTAGTGCTAACAATAAATCAGGCACAAACATTTGTAAACAAATGTTTTTAAAACAGTTTATTTCATATTCTTTAGCTGGATAGGATTATTTACCATCATCGATATCATTTGAGCTGTAAGACGTCCAGAGTGGGCAAAAGCCTACCTAAAGGTTGCCTCACCGAAAGGTCTTGGGTCACCTTCATCCAGCGATTGCACATGACCTTCACCAGGTCTTGGTTTTGGGTTAACTTCGTGGGCCTGCCTACTCTTCGCCTCTCTATGTATCTCTGTCTCCTTTGGTTTTCATGCGGACCTCTACATTCCAGATTCGATCTCGCAGGGAAATATCGAGCGTAACTCTCTCCATCGCTCTCTGCGCAACCTTTAGTCTTCTAAAGAGCATCCAGGCTAAGTGAACACAGTTCAGTTCCGCATGCCATCACTGGCAACACAAACTGGTCAAAGTCCTTGATCTTGAGACACTGTGGTAATTTGACCGAGAAAATCGTAGCTTCCTGAATGCTGTCAAACTTAGTCGGATTGGTAATTGACGTCTTCCTCGGAGTTGGATCTACGTAACTAGACTATTCGGCCCAGGTATAAAACAATTTCGAGTGTAGTGCCCTCAACCATAACATGGACGTTTCACATAATTTTGTCCATGTTCATTTTAAGACACTCGTTGAGAGGCCTTACTGAAGCCATCGAGCATTGTGCCAAGGTCTTCCAGGTTATCAGTCCTAACAACGATATCATCCGCAAATCGGAAGTGGGAGATGGACTCGCCGTCAATTTTGATGCCGAGTCCATTCTAATCCAAAAGCTTGAAGATATAATTCGAATTTAAAGAGATGAATAGTTTCGGCGATATAACATCTACCTGCCTCACACCTCGCTGCAGTTGTTTTATCTCGCTAAAGTCTCCGCCAAAGAAATTGCAGTTGAAGGCAAGTGGATAAAAAAGGTTAGTCATCAACTGGACATACGCTAAATTACCGTTTAATTTTTAAATTTTGAGGAAAATGTTAATTGCTGCAATGATTAAGTAAACAGAATTACAGTTTGACATAATTAGGTGGTGTCACGCTATTGCATGCATGTTTATAATTGCTTGAAATATCAACAAGGTGTTGACCAAATGCAATAAAAATAAATTCTACAAAGGGCTTTAGCATGACCTGACTTGCACAATACTTTAAATTGGTCATATATAATATCGACCTAAATGCCATTTGCCGATGCATTTATGTAAAAGCTGTATAATTTTTCAAAATTAAGTTTATTGTGCAGGGAAGCGGAAAGTGTGTGATTTGCAATAGTAGCCTTTCTTAGCGCTTATTCAGAGTCTTATACCTAGGTTTAGACATATTAATGGAGTCGATTCGAAGTAGTGATATGCGACGAATATAGCCACTGATTCACGGAATTGTAGGTATGGTTCTATAGTAGAGTCAATTAAGGTTTAAAAGGTAAAATCAGAATATTAATAAAAGAATAAACATTTGAAAAATAAAGATTAAAACTATTATTAATTTGTCAATTTATGGTGCCCATGTTCTCTATTTTTTTTTGTTATAAAAGTGGCAAACAAGCATGCCGTTCACATTGATGTTAAGTGATGACTGCAGCCTATAGACACCCACATAATGACCAGAGGTCAAAATGCAGATGCGTTGCCACATTATGCCTCTGTGATGGAAATTACAGAGCCGTACATTACTACCTGACCGGAACACGATAGTGCAGAACACTACCATTTAGCGGCAAGTATATTGGGTAATGCAGTGGTGCCTACGCCCGCGAGCATCGTCACTGGAGCTCTACCACCAGTAAAAAGATTTACTTTCATAGGTAAACATATATGTCTCTCGCGAGATACTAAACTTGTTGTGTTTCATCAGAAACAATAAGCTCTTGTCCACCGTATTGAACAAGTTTGACCCAACAAAAGTGGCAAAAGAGTTCTCTTCTAACATACCAGATATTTCATAATCTAGGTACAGTCGTGCGTACGGCCACATGCGTTTATCTATTTACAAATCTAGATCGCTAGACTTTTGTGAAAGGTCAGTCGAAACCCGTCTGCGTTGTGTAATATGAGACCACTGTGAATTTGGTTCGGATTAGCGAAATTTTATGACTACAAAAGACAAGCCCTTTTCTTGTCGGTGAACAAATCCATGGTGTATTCACTATTTATTAATATCTAAATGTTGTATGATATATTTATTTAGTGGTGATAGAGTTCCAGTGTCGGAGCCTAGATCTTAAAGAATTAGTAAAGGGGAAATGAGACATTCTACTGATATACTTATTACATTATTATTATTATATTTAGTTTTATCTTAGTGATATTCTTGACTTTACATACATTTTTTAACTTGTTTGAGATGTATATCAATTGTTGATTCCCCCTGTAAGTATTGTGGTATTACCAACTTGCAACATAATAATATATCTATATTATTACAGTGTAGCCAACGCTCACTTTGATAATAGTTAAGGTATATTACATATTTTACATACCTATTTGTGATTTTTTTGGGCACATGCGCGGGAGTCCCCAAAGCGCGGGGCCCGTAGCAGGAGGCAGCCAGCTTTATGGGTAATCCGGCACTGCGTTGTTCATTATAGATATTTATTATATAGATTCACTTTTATTTATTTTGTTTGTTTTTGACGTGTCACAAGAGGTGCCACCATTAATTCTGGCTAAATACAATTACTATCTTTCAGAATCAGGATCAGAACATTACTGTTCAATATTTTGAAGAAAACTATCTGATAGGGTAAACTGGTTAAATACGCCCTACTTTTTAATTTTGTCAAATAAAACACATTTAAAAGCAAATCACATTTATTTTTAGGGAATCATTTGTTACATAAACTAATCAGCCTCCTATTATATGGTCATTTAGCCAGTAATTCTGATTATTTTTTGACTTGCACGTTATTTTAAAATCTATAGAAAAGTGCGTATTCCCCAAGGGGCCTGTGAAAAATGCCCTATAGTAAAAAATAACAAAATATTAATAGTAATAAAGAAAAATCAACATAATATAGAAAAAAATATTACTTGTGTGGCTGCCGCACATTAGAGCCGCCACACTTGTTACAGAAATTGTTGTACATCGTACAATATTCATGCACCCATTTCAAGCATCTTGTACACTGTATCCAGTCTACTTGCCAAGGGGCAAATACACTGGATACAGTGTATTGGCTTTTTTGATCCCTAACTCTTTACTGGTGACCTTTGACATTGCCTCATTTAGAGCTTCAGCCGTCCACGATGCTCTGCATGTTTTTCTTTTGTAACGTTTACCCATAATTAATAAGTAAAAAACAAGTATAAGCACATTAAAAATTGAGGCATATTTCACCAACGAAATCGGGGCGTATTTCACAAAACGTACGCAAATACGCCCCAGCGCTTAGTACCTAAAACTAATATAAACATGCAAAAAAATTGGTAATTTTATAAAGGTTAGGTACCTATCTAAAATCTTCAATCGTTCACACTCATTTAAAAATATTACTTGAATATGTTAAAAAATTTTTTAAATACTCACCCACGTAAGTTGTGTTACAATCCTAACAAGATTTTGTTTTTTTTTTCTTAACTACAAACGAACTGCAGCCGCTTGCCTCAACGAATTTGAGTACTACTGCCACCTATCGATTGGCGCTCTAACTATTACAAATGATAGTTCGGTGTGCTTTATATTGCAAGTGGGCATATTTCCTGATAGGGCGTTTTTCACCATTTTACCTAGCTTAAAAAATAATATCCTTTAGATATCTACCTTTAAAGGATTAAATAATAATATCGTTTCTTAAAAATTAAAACTTTAAAAAAAGAAGACTTTAAGAAAATTAAGTCTTTAGACTTTAAAAAAAAAATATAGGTATATTGTAGTCATCAGAACTGCATACTTGTTAGGTATAAATATAGAAAACTAGCATATATTTTACATTAAAATTAAGTGTAAATACTGCACCCTGTACACATCTTCATAGAACCCATCTATATGCAGATGCGTTACTGCTCCAGAGACCTAAGACGTTTTGAGTATTTACGGGTCGTACATTAGCATTTATCTAGAAGACAGTAGAGCTTAAAGTGGTACTTAGTGGCAGATTGATTAAATAATGTAGCGGGTGGCTCACGCCCACTTACTTCACCCTTGCAGCCATATCATCAAAGTGGAGTATTTGTATACAGTATTATTATTGTACTTGTTTTTAAGACAGGCGTGCTGCTGTGAGCCTGTCCTGCCATATTAGCGATACGAGAGGTTGTCATTCATAATTTAATAAGAAGAATATTTACTAACATACTTATTTAATATGCTATTATTTAACTCGTTTGCATGCAAAAACTTATTTTTAAAAAAATCTCCAAAAATAAAAAAAACGTCTCTTTGTTTTCAAATATTTGGCTAAGCTTCAAAATGTCAAACTTTTTATTACCATTTACTTTTAGGCAGATAATATGTACACTTTGGATTATATTCATATTATAAAACTCACAAAGGACACAATACCAATGCTAGGTAATATTGAACCAAATATTGAATCATAATATTTTATAGAATGGTTGATAAAACCCGTACAAAACCGTGAAATTTGAAACTTGAGTGAACTCAAGTTCATTGGCCTCAAGTATGAATCATTGATACATTGATGCAATCTGATGCAATGAAGATTCTGTCTCACAGAATCGTTCACTGTCAGATTGCATGGGTTCAAGGTTCGGGCGCATCTCCTTTCTGTTTTATTCATAATAACATACATAACAAGGCACATGACATGGAAGTATATTCAAGTGGATAAGGCAAAATAATTACATTGTTTTTCAGCACTATCGGAACACGATTGTGCCGAATACTACCATTTAGCGGCAGATAGGTTAGGCAATGTGGTGGTGCCTACGCTCTCGAGTTCCTACACTTGGAACTCTACCACCAGTAAAATGTACGCCACAAGTAATAAGATTTTGTACGTTATATTTTGAATCAATGACAGGGCTGCTTAATTTATCATTTTGAAATGCCAACTTGCAGATAAAAGTTTCTACGTCATATTTTTTAATGAAGAATAAAGTGAATTGATTGTCGATATCTCCACTATAATTCAATCATCTTACATGATTTATTTTCCAATTTTTCTAGTAGTAAGTAAGTAAGTAGAAGTAGCTCTAGAGAGGGAGCTTGACGCTTATTTACACTCACATTCCTTAACCTACTTATGGTAGTTTTCAGCGTTATAATGTTATGTTGCACGGGTTCAAGGTTCGGGCGCATCTCCATCATGAAGCGCGTATGGCCCCGCGGCTGGTGTAGATCGTAAGCGATCTACTCGGTTGGCCACTAAGCCGTATCTCCACCAATCCGCTTTGGAGCAGCGTGGTGGAGTAAGCTCCAGGCCTGCCCCCAAAAAGGGGAGAGACTCGTGCCCAGCAGTGGGACGTATAATGGGTTGCCATTATTATTATTATTAATGTTATGTTCGGCCCCGTTACTTTCCGTACAGAGACCGGCCAAAGCTCCTGTGTGAGGCCTAAGCTCCTATCCTAAGAGAGGGAGAAGAATTCGCAATTAGAAATATAGATTATATCGATACGAATACGCTACAATATTCACTTCCAATCGATGTGAACTGTATTCATGTTTGCTATTTAGATTTAATTAAAAAAAAACCAGAGGTGGTTGCACCGAATATGCTTTCAACAGAAATTTAGTTTGCTTAATCATTTTATTGGTATATCGTATCTGTAACCTTATCTACTGAGTATCCTTTTTATCGTCTGGATCGAGGTTGAGAATAAATTATCAACTATCAAAGGATCAACATTAACATCTTTTATTTTCATTATTGCTTAACATTTCATATCCTCAATGAGGCTGGAAATGAAATTTTCCGCATCCATTACTTCTTAAGTGGGTGAGTGTAAAGCAGATGAGTGTAACGTTGAAGTATTTACAATAGTAACGTAGACTGGGTCACTGTGCCACTAGTTCAAGGTGAGATTTACATCTTCCTTCTGTTCGGTCATTGACCATTTAAAGTTCACATTGTGTAGAATGGCAATCGGCGTGTATGTATGAAGAGAATGATGAAGGTAGACGAGGCACGAGAGGTATGTCAGGGTGTAGAATTATGAATTGATTAAAAACAAGTTTAATAGTTTTAAGAGATTGTAGAGTTCCTGTGTCCGAACTCGAGGGCGTAGGCATCACCGCATTTTTTTAATGTAATGGATAGTCAAGTGTCCCCCTCTACCGACTAAACGGTTGTTGTTAGAAATTAAAACGTAATGGCAATAGTAGCTGCATATAACGAAATTAAAAGGAAAACTATCACATCTAAGTTGGCTTTACAAGTTTGCGAGTAATAGTCGACCAAATGTAATACTCGAAATGTTTGGACAACCCCATTGAAAATATTTATTTATTTTTACATTACATTAATCAAACCTTAAAACTACGGAACCATACACTGCGCGTGGCCCAACACGCACTTGACCGGATTTTTCTGTTTGTATTCTGTGTATGTATAGCGGGACACGTATTTCGACACCAAGAATTCTCTTATACAAGAAGAGAACTATCCCAATGAGTCGGTGGATAACAAGTACAATAAGGCAAGATGGACCGCATCATCCTATTTTTTATGTAATAAAAGTGGCAAACAAGCATGCAGTTCACATTGATGTTAAGTGATGACTGCAGTCTATAGACACTTACACAAAGACCAGAGGTCAAAATGCAGATGCGTTACCACTTCTGAGATCTAAGGTGTTATGCATTTGTGCCGGAAATTACAGGGCCGTACATTACCACCTGACCGGACACGATAGTGCTGAACACTACTAATAAACTTGCCGCTGAATGCGGCAAGTTTATTAGGTAATGCGGTGATGCCTACGCCCGCGAGCTCCTTCACTGGAGCTCTACCACCAGTAAATAAACCTGCGATCAAACCGCCACTACAATCGCCAATCCGCATACATAGTGCATAGGGCATAACCCCTCTATTGCTTAGGCAATGGACGTTTTTGGCTGAATAATTTTATTGTCTGTGTATTACGTATTATTTCGTAGTTCTTTATTACTAGTGAAAGGTTCAGTAACAATGTTTAGATGGTAGGGATTAACCATCTCGTATAAAGCTTTTGCTAATTAACTATTGTAAAAATTCTGTGCCAAGGTAAGGTCTGTATGTATTACGAAACAAGTGTGAACTTTAAAATTGTTGTAAGTGATATGAATACTTTACCTGTTGTGTTACAGTTAAATGACAATGAATAAAATTTGCATATTTTATACATTCAGCGAAAAATAATAGGTTGGCACTGAGACCTATGATGTTGTAAGTACCTACCTGTATTTGTATACCTATACTTATTTTCCGAAAATAATCGGAACCGCGAAATACCGTCTCCTAATTGCAAGCCTATGAAACAAATGTGTCCTTGAACATTATCTGCATGTCAACCAACAATGGACGATGTATATCTGTTTCATACAGTGTTGCAATATATCACTCGATTATGAGGCCGCGCAAAATGTTAACCGGTCAAGATTTGCCTGACGGATCATACCATGTTGTGTAAGAGCCGCTAATTGTATGAATTTGCATATTCTTGAGCTTAATACCTGTTTCCGTTTGGTACTGCGCTGAGAACGGATATGCCAACTGGTATCTAACATTTTATATTTTTGGACTGAGGCCTATTATTGTCATGAAAGTAAAGAACATGAATAGGGTGACTGAATAATGTAGCTCATAAACATTGTTCATTCATAAAACATGAGGTTTCAACACTGAAACCTCATATTTTTATGAATGAGCAATGAGGGGCAGAGGATAGCAGGAGTAACAGAGCATACACATGCTCTGTTACTCCTGTCGCCTTACTTAGACCTTTCTGCAGGGTTGGTAATAAACATAAACAAAGCATACATAACTTACATACAATGGATAACTTCGGGATTTGTTCGAGAATTCATTAAGTATATGAACTTGAAGAAAAATGGATAGAGAAATATGAGGTACCTATTTATGATATTAAAGTAAGTAGTTACCAAGTAGGTAGGTACCTAATGACTGTTATAAAGTTTATTACATCGGTTGATTAACCATCAAACGACTAGTTGATGTGGTCGCTTTCACTATTTACAATTCTAATAAAATACACACTAGCGGTAGAAGTAGGTACACTTGCAGAGACGGAACTCGAGGTTTAGGCAATACCACATAACTTCCTTTCCGGTTAATGGCAGTTTTCAGGGCTACCGTGTTACACTCAGGTGGTAATGTAGGTACTTGAAATTGCTGCTAAAATACACACTAAAAAAACATGTATGTGCTGAAAAATACACACTAGCGGTAGAAGTAGGTACACCTGCAGAGACGGAACTCGAGGTTTAGGCAACACCACATAACTTACTTTCCGGTTAATGGCAGTTTTCAGGGCTACCGTGTTACACTCAGGTGGTAATGTAGGTACTTGAAATTGCTGCTATTCTTCTTGGGAGAAAAAACTAGCATCAATTTGGGTTAAATTAGCTCCAGTCACATGAGGTTCAGAAATAAGCCATTATCGAGAAAATTCATTTTTATAACAATAACATATGCTTACACTCACAGTCCTTCACTAGATATAAACCTGTGTCGTGGGTCGTGGGTGCCGTTGCACACACACAACATATAAACGAACCCCCAGACCCGGAACAAATATCTCATACAGATTTGTCCCGGTACAATCCCGGGAATCGAACCCGTGAGCCTGGGTTCAAACGATCGTCACACGCCTCTGGACCGACTTGCTCGTCGAAGTTTGAGGAATTCGATGTTGCCTGAGTTGCCGTACGACGATTTTTTTGATATCGGGTCGGTAGCCCGTATTGGTCCTCGAAGTGTACGTACCTATATTTTGAGAGAATTACAAGTGTAAAAGAAGCGGTAAAAGGGAATACGACTTTCATTGATAAAAGATGATTGATAGACAAAGTTCGTGGTCAAAGATGTTTGTGAGATACTTCAGACAAACTGTAATAAAACAAAGACGCTAAAAATAAAACAACAATATTTGAAAGGACAATTTTAAACAATCTTCTAAGTTGCGGCATAATTCATCAATTAATGTCACTGTTGATGAACGTGAATGTTTTTACCATGTTCTCTTAGAATTATATAAAAATGGTGCCTTTTATTTTGGTTTGATATAATAAAATTTATCGTTTTCACAGACAAAATGATTCTCTTTTTTATTTCTGTATTAAAACAGTTTTTAAGAAGCCCATTATTGTTGAAGAACAACTCAACGAAATCTGTTAAAAATTTAATATCTTCCATAGGTTTTGGTGTGTTAGGTACTAGGTTTTTTTTTGTTAGGATTGAGTTTTTTCAATGCATAAATAATTTAATTTTGTTTATACGTTGTAATATAGTTTCTCGATGGCCTACAGTATACGATACGTTACGTATACGCCTATGTTTATAAAACTGAGAACTATATATTATACATACCTAATCAAATGTAATACAATATGCATATTATTATATACACAAGTTATACAGTAGTTATGTTATACATAAGTTATACATAACGTATAGGTAATGTTTATAGCTTTTCACATTACTTTAAAAGGTTTGAAATATCAAAGCTGTTTTAGATAAAACTAATAAAAAAAAATAGGTATTAAGAATAAGGTTTTCACAAGGTCTTTATTGACGTTAATGTATCAAGTAGGCAAAAATATGCTGTTCAATATTTCGATACCTACTTCGGCCCTGCAATTTCCGGCACAGAGGCGTAACACCTTAGGCCTCAGGAGTGGTAACGCATCTGCACTTTGACCTTGGTCTTTATGTGGGTGTCTATAGGCTGCAGTCATCACTTAACATCAATGTGAAGTGCATGCTTGTTTGCCACTTTCATTACATAAAAAAACCAACTTATAAAATATGACCACGAGGTGGGCCGCTGAAATTATTTCTAAACTTTTATTCATTATCATTTCAGCCAAAAGACGTTCAACTGGACAAATGCATGCCGCAATAAATAAAAAGAAAGATTTGACTTGTTGCCGGACATAAGCCCAATACCACTAGACCAGTCTCTCTACCAGCTGATATAAGTCCACGGACTTTAGGAGGATTTTAGCTCAGTAGTGAGTTTCCGCCTGAAGCCAAACTATTTAAGATTTTTTCTTTAAAATAAGAATAAATAAATTGAGCGCTGATCCATTTTCTTTCGCACGTCAGCTGTAAATTAAAGTTGATAAAGAAAAATATGGTGTTCACCGTACACACACTATAAACACAAGCCCAATATTGGCCCATTGCCAACGCCTTAAATGTCAACCGTTGCGTTTTTACGTCTTCCGTTTCCCTCAACCGATTTACTTGTTTTGATAGTAACAGGTAAGGGTGATAAAATGTTACTGTTTTTTTTTTCGTCTACTTAATCATATTCTATTGCTTATTTATTGCTCTAGGTTAACTGCTATATTTATTGCTTTGGTTTTGGTGACATGTCACATAAACAACCTAAAACCTAACTGTCTATGTACAGGTTTTTTTTATGTAATCGAAGTGGCAAACAAGAATGCAGTTCAGTATTCAGCACACGATAGTGCTGAATACTACCATTTAGCGGCAAGTATATTAGGTAAGCAAATGTGTGAAGCGCGCATGGCCCAGCGGCTGGTGTAGATCGTAAGCGATCTGCTCGGTTAAGCACTACGGGCGCGGTCGGGTAGTGTGATGGGGATGGTCGGTCCCGGTTGCTATCGATGGATAGCAGTCGTTAAACCTTGTCGGAGGCCTTATGGGCGCTATGAAAACATCCGACAGTGGGTTGGCCACTAACCCATCCACCTCCACCAATCCGCATTGGAGCAGCGTGGTGGAGTAAGCTCCAGGCCTTCCCCCAAAAAGGGGAGAGAATCGTGCCCAGCAGTGGGACGTATAATGGGTTGCCATTAATATTATTCCACTTATTTATTTTTTTTACTCATTAAATAATTTTTAACATATATAAGTATAAAAATAAACAAATTTATATAAAAAATAAAAAAATAGTGTGCCGCCGACAGCGGGAGCAGGGTCCAAGCTGCCGATGGTTAGAGACACAGAGACGGGAACCTCCTCACTATGCGTGCCGTGCCGAGGAGTACTGCTTTCTGTATCAAACCCTTGATCCATTCACCTAGCGAGAGCCTCTTGAGATGTTGGTCGAGGCTCTTCGCTATCAGCCCGTTTACCGATACGACTATCGGCACAATGATGGCCGAATCCTCATCCCACATGGCGACAACCTCGTGAGCCAGATCAAGATATTTAATTTCCTCGTCTTTTTCGGCCTTCACGAGATTCTCATCATGCGGGACGGTGATGTCGATCATCATTACGCGGCGCTCCGAGCGATCTATCACCACTATATCAGGCTTATTGGCAACACCGATCTATCATCACTGATCTATCATCAGTGATGATAGATCGGTCCCAATACATCGTGACATGGTCATTTCCTAGAACTGCGTCGGGCACATACCTGTAGTACGGCACCTCCGCGGCTACAAGACCGTATTTCAAGGCAAGTTGTTGATGGATTATCCTGGCTACTTGGTTGTGTCTGTGCAAGTATTCGCCGTTGGCAAGACTCGAACAGCCGGAAACAATATGCCTGATTGATTCACCTGGTCGATGGCATGCCCGACATATGTCGACCGTTCCATCCTTCAGGATAAACTTCCGGTAGTTGTTGGTCATTACCACTTCGTCCATAATTGCACAAACAAAACCTTCGGTTTCCCCAAAGAGGTCACCGAATCGTAGCCAGGCCACAGAAGCTAAGAAATCTACATCGGGCCCATGGAGGGCCCGGTAGAAACGGCCGTATAGCTCCTTGCCTTGCCATACAATCCTGCGGTCGCTAGTCGTGAGCACCTCAGGTTTGCGCCAGTTCTTTTTAGCCAAAGAGAGAGGGGTGAGTCCGCTGTCGAACGCCACCACATCCCGATGCATCTCCCCGTCGGCGGTCAGGAAATATTCTCGGAGATTACACACCTCACGGTTGTGAAGAGTCTTAGCGCTTAGAACGCCACGACCCCCACATCTCCGTGGGATGTATAATCTCATGACCGAAGACCGTGAGTGATGCATGCGGTGCGCTGTCAGTAAAGAACGGACTCGCCTGTCTAGGGCATCCAGGTCGGTCTGAGTCCACTTGAGTATGCCGAAGGAGTACAGCAAGACCATGGCCTGACCCAACCGTTGAAGGCGCGCACCCTATTACCGCCCGACAAAAGACTTTTCAGTACTTTTGTCAGGCGACCAAAGAAACGTTCCTTCAACGATTGCCTCATCTCGATCTCGCGTATACATAAGCTCTACTTATAGCTCTCGGTTGCAGAGAGGTTTCGGAACGGGATGGAACCCGGGAGATTCATTCCCTCGGATTCCATTATCTGCCCCTGTTGTACATACATAACAGCGCATTTTTCGATTCCGAATTCCATCCTAATAGAGTTGCTGAAGTTTTCAGTTACCTTCAGTAGCTCAGACAGATTGGAATTACTGGAACCGAACAATTTCAGGTCATCCATGTATAGCAGGTGAGATATCATCCGACCACCTCTTCGCAACCGATAGCCAAGCCCCGAAGCCTCTTGTAGCGTACTGAGAGGATTCAAGGCCAGGCAAAACCATAAGGGGCTTAGACTATCGCCCTGGAAAATACCCCTGGCAATTCTCACAGGTTCGCCAACCGCCAGGAGCTGCCGAGATCCTGGATAGCGAAGAACCGTAGTCCACTGCAACATACATGTGCCCAGGAAGGCCCGAAGAGTTGAATAAATTTTATACAACTCCAGGATCCGCATGAGCCATGTATGCGGCACGGAATCGTACGCCTTCTTATAATCTATCCAGCAAGTCGACAGACTCTTTCGGTTACGACGAACCTGCTGGCTAATTGCCATGTCTATGAGGAGTAGCTCCTTAGTACCGCGGGACCCACTCCTACATCCATTCTGAGAGCGAGACAAGATGGAGGAGTCTTCAATGTGCTTAGTTATTTTAACTCTCAGAATGGATGTAAGAACCTTATATACCGTCGGTAGAAAAGTTATTGGTCTATAATTTTTGAGTTCCGCGGTACTACCTGTTTTATGGAGCAGGTGGGTTACACCAGTCGTTAGAAACTGTGGGAGAGAGCCTGATTCCAGAGATGACTGAAACTAGATTGCTAAACGAGCGTGCGAACTTCGTAGCCACTTTAACCAGAAATTGTGCAGTCCGTCCGGTCCCGGCGATTTCCAGTTCGGCATCAGACGGACTGCATTGGCTACGTCTTCTTCTGTGATATTTATGGAATTATTATTATATTAGGTAATGCGGTGGTGCCTTTGTCCCCGACCTCCGTCACTGGAGCTCTACCACCAGTGAAAACGAGTTTAAGTTTTCTGTTTATGGGTACTACTATATTTCAGATTGAGGAATCGAATCCGAACTTTCAGATCCAGCTGAAATGGCTCACTGAATCACTAAGGGAGTTCCTAGAAATCTGAATATAATTCTCATTTACCTACATCCTTGAGAAGGCCTTTCGCGTAATGGCTAAGTTAAGCCTTGCTCGATTTAATATATTCTAGTACAGTTTGGACAAGTTTAGTCATTAGCTGGTTATTAATATTAATTTAAAGTCATGTACACTTCAAAACAAGGTGTTTTAGGTCACACGTGTACTTAATATGCAGGTGTGCGTCAGCCTATAAGTAAATGACTGAATCTGAACTTAAGGGTTCATTCACATTAGGTCGCATGCAATACGTAGTGACTATAGCGCGACAGTTGCGCTGCTCCGAAGCGGCAGAATTCTTTACTTAAAAGATCACATGCGTAATGGACCATAGTGGACGGCAGCGCGGCAGGCATGTACGATCGAACAGTCAGGTTTAAACAAGCGTGAAGTGCCAGATCTAGACATGCGACAACGTGTCAAGTCAAGTTCTAGCAAAGGAACTGCTGGCTGGCAGCGCCGAGTGTAATATTACACGAACCACTTGATGCCACTTTTGACCCCTCCATTATCAAAACGTACTATTTAATGTAAACACTTGAAACTACGTGTATTGATGCTAGCTTAAACGGTTATAAAGCTTTGACGGTCCAATAGTTGTAAATTTTTTACTGACTGACTGGCTTAAAGATCAAAAACCTAACCTACTTCTAGATGACCTGGAAATGTGAAATTTGTAATCCTGCTCAATAGTTGTATATACCTAAGCGTAGTAAAAAATCAGAAAATACAAAATTTAAAAAATTGTATATAAGCTTTGTGTGTATATTCCATTATGTTTACTTTGTAAGTTTATTTATGTATGTCCTAGAGTAACTACATAAGTAAATAATTATAGATTGTAAATCAGTACTAGCCAACAATTTTATTCGTAATGTCTTTAGAAAGACAAAGATTAAAACCATATTTTTAGGGTTCCGTAGCCTACATCGAACTTAGTATCGTCATAAAATAAGTCCGCATATCGCCAACTTTATAAACAAAACAACTGGCCAACTTATACATAATGTATTCACTAAATTAAAATATACCTAATAAATAGCATATTATTATTATAGTCACAAATTATCCTTATGATATTATAATCAAACATTACTTGTGATTTTATTTGATTACAATCAATTTCATTAATAATCTAACAACTATGTACTTAATAATTGAAATAAAACTAGTTTTCAGATTTACATAGCGTATATTAAACAAATCCGAAAACTAGTTTTATTTCAATGAGTGTAGCTCGCGAAAACCTAAGAACATACTTAATAATTTCCATAAAAAATCTAGACTAAATACGTTTCAAAATTTTTATATAAATTATATACAAATGTGTATGCAAATCACACACACATCGAATATACGAATTTTAAATATGAGATGATTCAAAATTGCATATATAGTATTTACTTTTAACACTAAGTACGTAAGTTATATTTAGGTGAATTCATTTTATTTCATCGTAATTTTGTGCTTCCAAGCAACTAGTGTTTTACTCAGTATCTATCGCATCGATAAGTTTCTGTTGATCACCAGCTGTCGCTACGCGGCGGGGGAGGCGGACTGGAAAATATAAAAAAAAACAAATTTAAATTGCAAAATAAAAAAAAATTACACCTTTACTTATACAAAAAAGAAGGCTTAAAAACGATAGTACGTTAAGTCACAAGTGAGGAAAATAATCAAAAGACTTATCTATTCTTAATAAATTAATTGTACCTACGTGTAAGTTGGTTTTACACTGCTAAAATAAAATATTGATTTATAAACTATTCATTTATAATTAAGACTTAGCCACTGAACTAAAAAATATACGTGGCAATGGTAAGCACGGATATGGTAGATACAATAAATAAAACAACTAAATAATATATTACCAAACAGGACAATGTAAAATACACTAGGTAACTATATCAAAAGACAAGAATATTTTACAAACGCGTTTAATAAAACGTATGATAGATACTATTCAAAGGTTAACTATCTCCATCTAGAAATATAAAGGTGAAATACATTTATTCATACATTGTCACGACGACGGAGGACATTCATCATAGATCGTAGCATAATAAATCGCGGCAAAGTTGGGCACCGCGTAGTTACAAGTTGTCGCCGATTTTGGACAAGTGGCTTATTTATGACAATCCGTTATGTATTTGTGAATAGCAACGTTTTTCATAGTATTTTATGAATGAATTGCTATGAAAAGGATTACTCTTGAATCCTTTCACAAGAATCATATCACGTCTAAATAGCATCATAATAGGTTGGGGAAAAAGTCTTTTCGCATTATAGTATGTATGAACTTGTAATAAAATCTCTTTGGCTGTAGTATTTGTATCTGGTTGGTTTCGGTATCATTGAAAGTTAAAATTTTAAAGAACATAATTCCAAATTCAAATTAGGCAAATGTGTGATTTTCATTTGTTTTTCGTACTGTCAAGATGAGTGAATCTAATGAAGAAATTCGATACATTTTAAAATTTTACTACAAAAAAGGTAAAAATGCAACGCAAGCCGCGAAAAAATATTGCGATGTTTATGGACCTAGTGCAGTGTCTGTGAGAGTAGCACAAATTTGGTTTAAGCGTTTTCAATCCGGAAATTTTGATGTCAAAGATGCACCTCGCTCTGGTCTTATGGTCTGGTTTATTACGGATAAAATGGATGTCATTTTTGAAAAAGTGGAGCAAGATCGACATATCAGTAGTTACGACGTAGCTGAAGAACTGAGAATTGATCACAAAACAGTTTTGGCGCATTTGAAAAAAGCTGGGTACAAAAAAAAGCTCGATATTTGGGTAGCTCACTGTAAGAAACCTAATGAACCGTGTACTCATTTGTGATTCTTTATTACGACGTAATGAAACCGAATCATTTTTGAAGAAGCTGATAACTGGTGATGAAAAGTGGATCACGTACGACAAGAACGTGCGAAAAAGGTCGTGGTCAAAGGCCGGTCAGGCTTCACAGACTGTGGCGAAACCCGGGTTAACTCGCAATAAGGTGATGTTGTGTGTGTGGTGGGATTGGAAGGGCATTATTCATTATGAGCCATTACCACCAGGCAGTACTGTCGATTCTGAACTCTACTGCGAACAACTGATGAGATTAAAGCAAGAAGTTGAGAGAAAGCGGCCGGAATTGATCAACAGAAGGGGTGTGGTGTTTCATCATGATAACGCTAGACCTCACACATCTATAGCCGCTCAGCAAAATTAAGAGAGTTTGGATGGGAGGTGTTAATGCATCCGCCGTATAGTCCTGACCTTGCACCTTCAGATTTTCACCTGTTTCGGTCTCTTCAGAATTCTTTATGCAATGTTAGGTTAACATCACGAGAGGACTGCCAAATCCACTTGTCGCGGTATTTTGATGAGAAGTCCCAAAATTTTTATAGCAATGGGATCATGTCCCTACCTACAAGATGGCAAAAGGTTATCGAACAAAATGGTACATACATACTTTAGTTAAATTTAAATAAACTATATTAAAAAATGTTTTGAATTATCTTAAAAAATGCGAAGAAACTTTTTCTCCAACCTAGTCTTTCCATATGTACAATGTACAGCGATTAAAAAACATTATATTTGTAAATAAAAAAACAGGTAAAATAACAAAACATTATTTTAGTTTCTTGTAAAGTCCAGCCGGCTACTGAAGCCCCACAACCGAGCTTCGAATTTCTCTTTCCTTTTTTTGGTTTAACCGATTTTATAGGTGAACGGCTGGACTGATTATCCTGAGGTCTAAAAAAGTTACATTTTTCTTTTCATTTAATATATTCACTCACGTGTATATACGACAAGTATTATTGTAGTACATAGTTGTTGTTGTCATTCGGCGGTGGTGGATCCACCACGAGTCTTCTTTACATGACTTAAGGTGACGCCGCGCTAAACTAAAAATCTGTAATGTGCTAGTAGGCCCGCCCCGCCAAGCCCCGCGCCACAGTAAATAGATTGTATACAGTAAAGTAACTACATACAAAGCGTTCAAAACGGCACACTCACACAAACATGCGCATCTACGAGGCCTCTAAGCGGTTCTCGCAGTGCTACAGTAGCGAGTGTCGCGTCGAGACGAGCGGTCACGTTGCGATTTGTTTTTATTTCCAAGAGTGTTTTAAAGATGCTACGAGCGTATTGCGTGGTATACGACTGTTTGAACTCTGCATCATCAAAACCGGAGCTATAGTTTTTTAAACTTCCTGGTGATTTTGAAAGGCAAGAATGATGTATTGTTATAATATCTAACATATTTAAAAATTCGCGTGTGACAGTGTTTGTAACAATACTCCTCCGCAGCGGCTAGACCGATCATTATGAAATTTTGTGTGTATGAGAATCGGTTGTAGTCTTTTTTTATATACCTAAATGGTAAGGATGATTCTCCATTTTTTTTTCGAATTTTTGGACATTTAATTTGTTTATACCTCTAAGGCGATACGAAGTTTGTCGAAGTAGCTATTTATTATCCTGCCTACCCGAGTGGGTGAGGGGAAGAGAAACTCGCCCGGTCTCGACAACTCGTTGCAGTATTCCACAGATTGTACTGTCGTCAGAACTATAAAAAACACCCAAGTAAATAGCACTCAGTTTGTTATTTTTAAGACAAAACAAAAAACAAAGATCTACAAGTTATATCAAAATTAAACTGTCTGCCGTACTTAAAACTATAATAATAATAAGATCAAGGTTGGATCATGGGTCAAATACAGAAGGCGGTACTCCTCGGCACGGCACGTATAGTGAGGAGGTTCCTGTCTCCGTGACCCTAACCACCGATAGCTGAGACCCTGTTCCCGCTGCCGGCGGCGCACTATTTTTTAATTTCTCATAGTATATGTTTGTTTTTTTTATAACTAAATGCATGTAAAAAATATTAAACCTGTATCGTGGGTGCCGTTGTACACATACAACACATACACAAACACCCAGACCCGAAACAAATATCTGTAGGCCATACAAATATTTTTTCCGGTGCGGGGATCGAACCCGTGACCCTTCGAATCAAACGGTGGTTTCGCACCGCTGGACTAACCGGGTCGTTTAGGCCGTTTTGAGTCATTTCACAATTCGCAACATTTTGAATCGTTATATCTTAACAACTTTTAAGTCTTTTTGACTATATGTTTCAAACACAAATAGTACTTATTTATCCAATACTATTACAGGATAACCAATAAAAAATAGTCAACATCCCAATACGATTGAGTAAACGTCAGTAAAAATAATAACACCATTATTTAAATTTAATTTTAATTTATAAAAATTTAGTGACACCCCTGTTGCTTCAATGGAGTGTAAGTAAATATTTTATAAAATGGGCTTAGTTTCCATACTGTTTGTATCTATTTACTGTGCCCGCGCCGTACACCCCGTCCCGCTCGTCGCTGTACAGAGCGTAGCGCTACGGGTCACTGACCGGTGTCGGACAAGAACATAGAATAGCATAGAGAGTCAGATTATGTAATTATGAGCTCAATGGATTATTTTTCAAGAATAATAGGGAATTCAAATTACGTAGGTATGTATTGTAAAAAGTATTTATATACATGTATTTTTTTGTAGTAAAGTAATCTTTCGATTCTGAAACAAATAATTATTTTAAATTACATTTAGTAAGTACATTTTTACGCAACTAAATAAATACTTGTTTAATTTCTTGCATATAAATCTTATAATCATAAAATATATTGTATCTCTTTAATATAACAAAATAAAATAATTACTTATAAATACTAACTGTGATATCAGAGTTATGCTCATTATTATGACGCACATAATAGCATAAATCAGTAAATAAGACGCTAAAACTTAAAAAAAAAATGTGCATAACAAAATTGACTTATATTTATTTTAGAATTTTTTGTTTTCAAAATTTTTATTATTTTTAAAAAGTATACTACTATATGACTACTTGAATGTAATATATAGACTTTATAGAAGTGAACTGAAGTCTTTTTAACCGACTTCTTTATTCAATTTATACCACAATAGTAAACAATATAATATCGTATAAATAATTTTTCGGAGCATTCATTTCGTGATTGTTATTTATTTCCAGACTGCGCGGGCACAGCGGGGTCGAAATCTCGTAGAAAACTCGCGTAAACAGAAATGGCGTAAGCGACAAAACGGTTTAATTGATTTAACTTTAAAACTTCATATATATTGGACAAAACCTATGTACAGATTGTAGTGTTAGTTTCGATTAATATATGTACAAATTTTGAACCCTCAAATCAGTCCCCTATGTCGGTAAAATAGGAATCCCTGATTTTTTCGAGGTATTTTCGCTTAATTATTTTGTGTTATAAAGATTAACCAATCGTATTTTGCTATGGACAAAATATATTCAAAGACATGATGAATCTTGACAGTAAATTTCATTTTGTTCGCTTTGGTTATTGTTGAGAAAAATCGGTATCCTTGCAACCAAAATCTTCAAGGCGTCGCCTTAATAAAAGCTACTGGCTGGACCCATGTTAATCTCAGTGCGCGGTTTATGAAATATTAAAATAAAACAGTTGTGTTTATATGTAGAAACGAGACCACAATTATTGCGATTCAGAATAGGCTCGCAATTGAATAGGAACAAGAGATCAGAATAGGCATATAGATTTTCCTCAACAAATCTCCTAATTTAGTATGCAATAATAAAATATAATTTACCCAGGCGTATTCCAGTTACTGTTGACACAAAGAGCTGTAGCCGGTGTCCCTTGGTGACTGAAAAATAACATTATGGTTTTAATTTAATTTTATTACAGAGTACGAGCGTACCTAAATTGTAAAGGAAGATAACCTTTGGCTATATAACTCAACCGCATTGTTTGATCAATCGGACTGTGATTTTATTTCCAGTTGTTATGTTTTATTGAAAAGTGAGAATATACCTAAAGTTCGACCCATAGTCCGATCAGTCTAACTTTTTTCGTTGGACGTACGTAGGTGGCTCCTCTTGAGAGGGCACTAATTTACTTCACCGGGCAATTGGTGAGCGCAAAAAGCTCTCAGCCTAAATGAATTAGAATATTTTATTTTTCGCAATACATACTAAACTTTAAAAATTTAAGAAGAAAAGGAAAGAAAAATTTGACTTCGAGCAGGAATCGAACCTGCGACCTCAGGATTACCAGTACAGCCGTTACCACTAAGCTACCAAAGTAAATTACCGAAGTTTGGTAGATTTTTTTTTCCATTTGTTTCTTTAATTTCTAAATGAATTTACATAACTGCCTAAGGGAGACTCCTGTGGGTTCGATCATCAGTTTAGGGAGTCACGGGAAGACACAAAAGACATAATGCGATTCCCTGTACCGCCACTGTCGGAGTTTGGTAATGCGGACGGTATGACGGTAATATGAATAGGCTCGCCTACATCTATTGCAGGGCAAGCCGTAACTCGCGAGTTGCGGTTGTTTTCATGTAGGCATGTTTGAATGATACATAAGTAACTTGATATAATTATATGTATGTATCCTCACACCAGGTCCCTAACAGGGTAGGCAGAGAGTGTAGAGCGCCAGATATCTCGGTCCTGACAGGCGTCAGGACCGGGATGGCGTGCCTCATCTACCTTCATTATTATCTTCATACATGCACGGCGATTCCTTAGACTTTTGACCGCACCATCAGACAGAACTCGACCTATTTGGTCATGGTAGGACAGCCTTGGTCTTCCTGGGCCTCTGCATACCACCCTTCGGGGAATACAGACGTAAAATAACGTTTTTTTACTTAACCAAAATGCGACTGTCTTTCAAATACTATAGAAATATTTTAGTAAAGACCTATCTTTTATTACAAACAGAGCCGGTACCACGACGTCTTATTGCGATTCAATTAAGGCACTGCCAATCATTTGTCTTGTGTAACTTTTTTCTCTCATTACCAATGGTTGACTGGCAGAGAGCGCTTTTAGCGTTAGGTCCGCCATTTGCTCATATGTTTTATAGGTATGTTGTGGCAATAAAGATTGAAAAAAATAAATATACGGCGCTGGTGAAGAAATGAAACAAAGCTAATAGTAGTAACACACGTCCGGATTCGTACGTCAAATCCGCGCGGGAGGATCGCATCGGATTTGATTAATAATAGTTATGTCCGCCGGACTCCTCTATACACGGCTAGATTTGGTTCGGGGCGTACCGAATCAGCGGTCCTCTCCGTACCAAATCCGGACGTGTGTTACTACTTTGATAACGATCCAGTTTAGGTTGACAATAAAAGGTATGGCCGCAGATCTTAAAAGGGTTGAAAATATTGGGCTGAAAATAATCTGTTAACCAATCATTCCACATAAGGGTTGGCGCTGTACAATAAAGTTGGGTCGTAATCGTTTGATTGATTCCGTTGTCAGGGTAACTTTTTGGAGGTTTTCGTCTCTTGTCACTAAGTTATTTGAGTTGATGGAACGATAGGGAGATTTTACTGAACACTTCGAAAAATTCTGGTTTCTAAATCGGTTTCCACTGATGGTAGAGTCCCATTATTAGCCGGTGTTAAATATTTACCGTATTATCGATACTTATTTTAGCAATACTAGCTGCCCCGACAAACTTCGTATCGCCTTAGAGGTATAAAAAAATAGAAAGATTTTTTTTAATGAGTATTACCTTTTCACTTAGGGGTATGAAAAATAGATGCTGGCCGATTCTCAGACCACAAAATTTCATGAGAATTGGTTCAGCCGGATCGGAGGAGGATGGTAACCAACCAATGTGACCCGAGAATTTTATATATATAGAGAAGAAAATAGAGATGTTGCTCTACCTTCAGTAATGTGTAAGTGTTTTTACAAAGAATAATAATAAAATTATTGAGTACATACCCGGACCCTAGATTAGCTAGTGATAAGGTTTCCTGTGCCCTCAGTTTGTGGTGGTAAGCTCTCCATAGTTTAACGCAAAGTGGAGTAAGGGCCGTACACCAAAATACTCCCAGAATAAGACCGCAAACCCACCATCCGTGCTGGAAATAAACAAAAAAAAGATTACTAGCCTAGAAGTAAAGTGGTCAGATAGCAAGTCGTTGCTCTTGCCCTGGGGTTCTGGGTTTGACCCTCGGATTAAAATCATAATGTTTTGCGTGAGTAATCCCATTTATTATTTTGTTTTTACTGACTATAACAACTGTGTGTAAATGGTGTAAAATAGGTTTTGTTGATATCATATTGTATTCAATTTTCTACAGAGTGAAAAGTTGTATATCAGTATATTTGTTTCTTATCGCAGAAATAAACTCTCATTCGTTTATTTCCTTTACAATTAAAAGAACACATTTTTAAAACTAACTTTTGTACCTAAAGTTGTTTTGAAATTACTACAAAATGTTCATAAACTCTATTTGAAGCCACTAGATTTTTATCATGTCTTACTATTCAAGTTCAAAGACAATAGTATATAATTATCTAAGAAACAAAATGTTACACAGTAAGTGGTGCAATGAAAATGTAGGTACCTATTACATCTTTTATTACTTCGTTGAGCAAAATACAAAAAGAATATTGATAATAATCATTACAGATCAACAATGTACTCTCTGTGATAGTTGTAAAACGTTTCGAAAGACATTGACTACAAGCAAGTACTGCACTAACTACTACTACGTACTAACTAACTATAGTATAACATACTAAAGTAACTGCTTGTAGTCTATCCCCCTTATTCATAAACGAACATTTGATACGTTTTAGCTATAAAATGCTTTGTCTTTGTCAGTTGCATTGTCAAATGCGCAAGATAGAAAAAGACAAAGGAGAGATTAGCAACACTTTAGCTAAAATACGTTTATGAATAAGGGGGATGTCTTTCGAAACGTTTGTATGGCTCCGTAATAACTATCACAGAGACTACAACCACACCGCGGACACTCCGCCAAAATTCCATACAAACGCTTATTTTGATCTCTATTACACAAACATCAATCAGTGACGTGTATTTACACGTGCACCTGCGTCCGTAGCGCGTAGAAAATACCAACCGGTCGCCCATAAGATTTTGGGAAGGAGAATGGGTGAGATGGGAAAATCGGGCGGGACGTCGAAGTGTCCATTTATACGTAGTATTATTACATATTCTCTGCTTTAACTAAGGTTTCAGGGGCACGCATATACATTTTGAACTCTGGTTTTTGTGTAGATGTTTATAGGCTGCAGTTCACTTAACATCCATGTGAACTACGTGTATGTTTGCGACCTTGTATCTTAAGGAAAATTGATAATAAATGTATAAAAATAAGGTTGAATCTTGCTCGTTCGGGCAGTAATATCAGCGGAAAAACTGAAGCGTGTCGTCCCGCATCATGTCGCACTGTCACAGGGCCCTAAAAGTTCCTTCTTCCGAATCTTCTTCTTTGGAATCTTTGAAAAGCAATTTCCAAATGCTCACCAAAGACGCTACATATTTGGAGCACATCAGGGACCTGATGGCGGAATACACAGCGAACAGTGGTCGGCAGCGGCCAGCGTGCTTGCCCGCTGACACCAGCACGTGTGTCCGCCAACTAGCCGCGTGGGATATGAGACGTGACACGAACGTTGATACTTTCTGAAAATAACGTACTTTTACTACAGGAGAACGAAGACAGAAAACAGAAGTTCCATTGTAGGAGATCCACCGCATAATCTATAGGTATCTATCGCTAATTGGTAGTGGTCAGCACTATGGTGTTCCGGTTAGATGGTAATGTATGGCGCTGTAATAACTATCACAGAGACATACAATAAGTAAGGTCTCAGAGGTGGCAACGCATCTGCATTTTGACTTCTGATCTTTGTGTGGGTGTCTATAGGCTGCAGTCATCACGTAACACACACATAAGTGAAATGTGGGTGGTGGTGGGTGAAATACAATTCGATTTGAAAAACTCAGGATCAGTATTGATTAAGAAGTGAATCGATTAGTTCAATATTATATATCCCTTATAATATAAGTAAGTACATGTTGTGACAACTTTGTTGTGATTTTTTTCCTAAAAATAGTTCACGTCAAGAGTAGTTTTAAGCTTATTTCGACTGGTTTTGATATTTTTTTAAAATTTTTTTTGTCTCTTTTAGAAAATTGGGATCGACCGGGGCGTGTTAACATTCTAGTTGTTCTTTGTTATTTATTGTGATTGATGTGACACACCAGCAATCGCAATAAGTATGTAAAAAAAAATTCAAACGGATCTCTATCATTTGAATTCCATCTACCTATACATCTATACAAATAAATAAAATTGGAGTGTCTGTTTGTAATAATAAAATAACCGCTTTTTACTGAATGCATATGTATGTATACACGGTACATTTACCAAAACAACATTTTTTACAATCTTTGCTGTCTGTCTGTTTGGCGGGGCTAATCTTGGGAAGGGCTGGACGGACTTTGACGGGACTTTCACTGGCAGATAGCTGTTAGAATATGAAGTAACTTAGGCTACTTTTATACTTGCTTCGTCCACGACTTCGTCCGGGTAGATACTGAACAATCATAAATTCTAACGCGAACGAAGTCGCGGGGACAGCTAGTTATAAATAAAATTAGAAATATCATCAATAATTCTACCTCATACCAAGCTTACATTTGAGTGAAATATCAAAATTTTCAGACAAATGAATCAAAGTTTTGATTCGCTTCGAATATAATTTTACCATCACCTTTGTATGGAAGATGAGATTGATGGTGTCACACTAATTGCCAAGGGGGCATTTATTTATGTATCTAATAATGTGTACTCTTACGTTCACGTATATATACATCTTGTTCTAAAATAGAATTTCTAATGGTTTAAGCCAGTGTTTCTCAAACAGCGTTATTTGACCTGACTATTTTTACAATTGTATTTCTTGACGTAGGTAGCTATACCTACGTATTTTTCATCACTTTCATTTAAAAGTAGAATGCGCAGTTCATTAAAACAAAATGCTTCGTATGTTTATCGACTAAGTAGGTCCCTTTTGAGAAAAAAATATATTAAGTTGTTTTTTAACGGAACCCTCAAAACTAACTGGTGGTAGAGCTCCAGTGACGAAGCTCGCAGGTATAAGATTAGGTAATGCGGGGGAGCTACCGCATTACCACAGTATAGATTCAAACAGTATGGAAACTAAGCCCATTTTATAAAATATTTACCTACACTCCATTGAAGCAATAGGGATGTCAGTATATTTTTTAAAAATGGTGTCATTATTTTAGCATTTACTGACCTTTATTCAATCGTATCGTACAGAAGCGCACATGGCCCTGGTGTAGATCATAAGCGATCTACTCGGTTAAGCACTACGGGCGCGGTCGGGTAGTGAGATGGGTGACCGCTAGTGGCAAATTAAATGTGCTTTTCTGTGCTTCGGAGGGCACGTTAAGCCTTCGGTCCCGGTTGCTATCGATAGATAGCAGTCGTTAAACCTTGTCGGAGGCCTTATGGGCAGTTTGAAAACATCCGACAGCGGGTTGGCCACTAACCCCCAACACCTCCACCAATCCGCATTGGAGCAGCGTGGTGGGTGGGGAGGCCTGGAGCTTCCTAGCTCCAGGCCTCCCCCCAAAAAGGGGAGAGACTCGTGCCCAGCAGTGGGACGTATAATGGGTTGCCATTATTATTATTATAATCAATCGTGTTGGAATGTTCACTATTTTTTTATTGGTTACCCTGTAATAGTATTGAATAAATAAATACTATGTGTCTTTGAAACATATAGTCAATAAGTACTTAATTAAAAGTTGTTAAGATATAACGATTCAAAATGTTGCGAATAGTGAAATGACTCAAAACGGCCTATATAAAAATTCAGCACGTTATGACGTCACACCGCGGTACAACAGTTTACAAATAATAATATGTAGGCTATGTACATAATCTTATGGTGTTGATTAATCCCAGCAAAAGTAACTATGTTAGTATTCACTAATTTATTCTTGTTCTTATTTAATATTTTTACATACATAAGTAGTTATAAAACAAACAAACATATACCTATAAGAAATTAAAAAATAGTGCGCCGCCGGCAGCGGGAACATGGTCTAAGCTATCGGTGGTTAGGGTCACAGAGACAGGAACCTCCTCACTATACGTGCCGTGCCGAGGAGTACCGCCTTCTGTATTAGACCCATGATCCAACCTTGATCTTATTATTATTATAGTTTTAAGTACGAAAAACAGTTTAATATTGATATAACTTGTAGATCTTTGTTTTTAACCATTACATAAAAAAAATACTTTTTTCTTCATAAATATTTTAAAAATTATAATTCCTATTGCTACTGTGAATTTGGTCTTAAAAATAACAAAAAATTGTGCTAATTACTTGGGTGATTTTTAGAGTCGTTACGACAGTACAATCTTAATAAATAGCTGCCCCGACGAACTTCGTATCGCCTTAGAGGTATAAACAAATTACATGACCAAAAAATCGAAAAAAAAATTGGTAAGAATCACCCTCACCATTTAGGGATATAAAAAAGACTACAACCGATTCTCATACCTACCAACTATACACACAAAATTTCATACTGATCGGTCTTGCCGCTGCGGAGGAGTATTTTTACAAACACTATCACACGAGAATTTTTTAAATATGTTTGATATCATAACAATACATTATTCTTGCCTTTCAAAATCACCAGGAAGTTTAAAAAACTATACCTCCGGTTCTGATGATGCAGAGTTCAAACAGTCGTAGGTATACCACGCAATACGCTCGTGGCATCTTTAAAACACTCGTGGAAGCAAAAACAAATCGCAACGTGACCGCTCGTCTCGACGTGACAGTCCGCGACACTCGCTACTGTAGCACTGCGAGAACCACTTAGAGGCCTCGTAGATGCGCATGTTTGTGTGAGTGTGCCGTTTCGAACGATGTGTTCGTAGTTTCCGTACTGTTCATATCTGTACTGTGGCAGTACCTTATCTACTTGCCGCAAAATGACAGTGTTCAGCACTGGCGTGTTTCGGTCAGGTGGTATCAGAATCAGAATCAGAAACTCATTTATTCATTTAGGGTGATAGGCACCTCTTATGACACGTCAAAAACAAACAAAATAAATTAAAGGGAACAACAATTGATATACATGTCAAACAAGATAAAAAAAATATATGTAAAGTCAAGAATATCGCTAAGATAAAACGAAATGTAATAAACTTATGTAAAAAGTATATCAGTAGAATGTCTCATTACCCCTTTACAAACTGATAACAAAGAGTAAAAAGAAAAGAAAAGGAGTAATTCTTAGTCATTCACCGGCAAAGTTCCAAAGGCCAATATGATCTGAGAAAAACTTGCCGGAAAAAACTCAGTCGGCCCCTTTTAAAATATCTCTTAGTCATATTTTCACAATTTTCCATAATTTAAACAAATTTAAAATTAACAATAAAATATCAACATTACACTTTAATTATTACATTTAACACCCTTGTGGAGCTAGATCAGCATTTAGCCAAACATTTCTATCCTTGAGATAGTCCTCGAGTTTATAGTAAGCCTTTTTACATAGAGTGCGTTTAATTAATGCTTTGAATTTACTATCGGTGAGTTCAGCAATCCCGGATGGGATCTTGTTATAAAATTCTACACTATATTTTAGGAAAGATGTGTGAGTTTTCGTCAGTCGAAAACTTGGCAGAGACAACTTGTTCTTATTTCTCGTATTATAACTATGCCTATCGGAGATTTTATCAAACAGATGTAAATTTTTCCTCGCCAAAAGTTTATTTTCATAGATGTAATGGCAAGGGACTGTCATTATATTTATTTCTCTCAATAGTTCTTTCAAAGAATCACGACTACGTAAATTATACATCGCTCTAATGGCTCTCTTCTGTAATACGAAAATTGATTGTACGTCAGCCGCTCGACCCCACAATAAAATACCATAGGACATGACACTGTAAAAATAGCAAAAATATACAAGTCTCGCAGTGTCTATATCAGTTAATTGCCTAATTTTTCTAACAGTATAAGCTACGGCACACAGACGTTTCGCTAACTGCCTAATATGTGGTCCCCATTGTAACTTCGAGTCAAGCGTTATTTCCAAGAAGGTAGCGTCATCAACAAATTGAATTTTGTCATTGTTTATAAAAATGTGTTCTTCTTTACTTTTTACATTAGGGAGGGTAAAACGGATACATTTGGTTTTTTTACTATTCAGTGCAAGATTATTGACAGTAAACCATTTATGTACTTCTCCTATGACCTTATTTACAGTATCGTAATCTGGATTTCGTCTGTTCACTTTAAAAACTATTGAAGTATCGTCTGCATATAAAATTGTTTTGGGCATACTGTTAGGCATCAAATGAAGTAAATCATTAATGTAGATTAAAAACAGAAATGGTCCTAATATTGAGCCCTGTGGGACACTCATTCCTGTCTTTGCACCTTGAGATTTTATTCCATTCACTTGAACTACTTGTTCCCGATCCTTAAGGTAAGATTGAACAAGTTGAAGAGCTTTATTTTCAAGTCCATAATGATCAAGTTTGCCAATTAATGTATTGTGGTCCACGCAGTCAAACGCCTTTGAAAGGTCGCAAAATATACCTATAGCATCTTGTGAATCCTCCCAACCTTCAAAAGTATGTTTTAATAAAGCAACACCGGCATCGGTTGTACAACGTCCTTTTGTAAAACCAAATTGCTGTTCGTGTAAGATGTTATTTGTATTGAAATGTTGCAGCAATTGAGTAAGCATTCGTTTTTCGAACACTTTACTGAGAACGGGCAGAATAGATACCGGTCTATAATTATTAGGGTTTTTATTGTCACCTGATTTAAATAACGGTATAACTTTACTAAATTTTAATAAATCTGGAAAGACTTCCTGATCAATACATAAGTTAAAAAATTATGCTAAGTAAGGAGCTAAGGTCGATCTATAATCGACTTACTCACCATAACAGACATGCCATAAATATCTTCGGTAGCTTTTATTTTAAGTTGATGAAAAGCTGATCTTACAGACTGTGGGCTAACATGCTTAAACCTAAATTGAATAGTACAAGCTTCTACGTTAGTTTTCAGAATATCAATGGATAATAAAGAGGATGAGTTTAAGGGTTTTGTAATTTCAAAGGGAATATTAGCAAAGTATTCTACAAAGTGCTGAGCAATGTCAGGATTCGAACTCACAGTACCCTGAGATGTCTCCAAAATCACGCGAACATCACTCCGTTTATTTTTGCCCGCTGCACTGTTTATTACTTTCCACGTAGCCTTCATCTTATCGTCTGCATTTATTATTTTCCTACTCAAATATATAGACTTTGCCTTTTGACACACATTTTTGAAATTTTTTGAATATGTAGCAATATATTTATTAAGTTTTTCATTTTGCATACAATTCTTAAGGCCGTATAATTCGAATAATCTCTCCCTACTTCTACGAATGCCAGTTGTAGCCCAATCACACTAAATTTATATTTGGTAGATTTAGTTTTAATTTTAAATGTGTTATTAAATTGTGCATCAAGTACCTTAAAAATTTGCTCATAACAATTATTTGCACTATTTAAATCAAACTTTTGGGAATATAACTCTTTAATTAACATGTCATTAAAATGGTTGAATTTAGTAGAAGTTATTTATGTTTTTTCTGTTACATTTTTACTATTAACAGTGGCAAAAGTCATTATTAGCCCGCTATGATCCGAAGGCATGCAGTTAATAATATTTTTATCTAAATATTTAAGATCACAAAATATATTATCAATACAAGTTGCTGAGGTTGGACTCACTTGGGTTGGTTCCAAAAAACATTATTTAGATTGAACGACATAAAAAGATTCAATAGTCTACAACTATTATAGCTATTTTCCAAAATATTAATGTTGAAATCTCCACATACAATAACAGATTTTTTACTAGAACAAGATTTTGTCAATACATCCTCCATAGTGGAGTCAAATACGTTAATGTTTTGGTAATTTGGTGGTCTGTAAACGCACACTATTATAAGCTTCTCCAGCTCAACATAAGATATTTCCGCAACATGTTCTACTGATAAGTCAACTATGTCCCTACGTTCCCTTGAATTGATAGAATTCTTTATCATAATAAGAGTACCTCCATGCTGCATAGTTTTTCGGGTATAACAACTTACAATTGAGTAATTTTCATAATTAATCAACACTTTGTTTTCTTTCAACCAACGCTCAGATAAGGTAAAGTACGGCCTGTAATTTCCGACACAGAGGCATAACTCCTTAGGCCTCAGGATTTGGCAACGCATCAGCATTGAAATCACTGGTTTCATGTAGATGTTTACAGTATTACTTATCGTCATTGTAAACTGTATGCTTGTTTTCCACTTCATGATATTAAAAAAAATCTTTATGAAATTATTCTGAAGCAGCAAGAAGACACTGAGGTACGAGTAGTTCATTCATGATGTACAGCCCAGTACCGGGTTACCCCTCACCATATGAGAATAATTGGGAAACGCTGGTAATTCGTGCGCACGCTTAAATTTTGTGATTCAACTATCTTAGACTAATATGAAACTCTCAATACCGCAGTTAATGTAGGTACGACTATTTACAAAGTTTGTGAACTTCTGCCACGTAGTTAGATTTGAGCTTATTTTAGATATTGATTTTATCATTTTGTCGAGCCAAGTGTTATTAGTGTAAGTGGAGTATGAACTGCCTATAATATTTGTATCCCTAAGTGACGATAAGAAAGGTATGTAGACGCTTCAATGGCAGGTAAATCGACAATATATCAGTAATATATTTATATAACTTGTACACCGCTGGACCAAAATGGATTGTCAACCGATTATATGTAGTAAGTATTACAAGTACCTACCTAGTAAGTAGGTAAGTGCTACTGAAAAAATTGGTAAATTTTGATAAAGTAACGTTTCTCTATGATAAAGTTATTATTATCAATAACAGACTTAGAGAACTTTAATATATTAGAAACGTGAATCCATATATTTGCATAATTAGATTGTTTTTCACAAAATTCAGCGCCTAAAATTAAAGTAGGATAATCACTACGAAGGCATAATTGCTATGACCCAACCCCTGTATTATGATACTTTCGTACAAAATCGAAATGAGGAAAATCTTAGTCACATAATTAAGCAACATGTTGTGTCCGAATATTATGAAAGGTCTGTTGTTATATGGAATAATTCCAGGAGAGAATTAAGTAAGTGTACATTCTGTTTCATTACAGGGTATTTATTATTAATATATTATTTAAAACAGAGTTCTAAGATATCCCATTAATAGTTCAAAAGTTACGATTTAAAGTAGTTTCGGATAGTTTATATCTGAATTTTTAAATTACGACAAAGCGATTTTCCAAATTATAAATAATATTTATGAATGCTTTTGTTTTTGATAATAATATTTCATCAACGATTTTTCAACTTCAACTTTGATCTTCATCGATTCTCGATCATTTTGTTGTTTTCTTTGTCATAATTGACATAATTTTTCTATCTATTCAATAACAAAATAAATAAATCACGTTCAAAATTGTTAATATCAAGAAAACAGACAATTTATAGAGACATACGTTAACTTTAACGGTATAATTTCAGCTAATTTCAGTTGTAAATCAGATGGCAGCCATTCGCCTCGCAGATTTTTTAAAACATTTTTAATGTAATTGGAAGTGGCAAACTAGCATGTTCACATTGATTTTTTTTTTTATGTAGTTGAAATGGCAAACAAGCATGCAGTTCACATTGATGTTAAGTGATGACTGCAGCCTATAGACACCCACACAAAGACCAAGGTCAAAATGCAAATGCGTTACCACTCCTGAGGCCTAAGGTGTTATGCCTCTGCCTAAGGTGTTATGCCTCTGTGCCGGAAATTACAGGGCCGTACATTAACACCTGACCGGAACACGATAGTGCTGAACACTACCATTTAGCGGCAAGTAAATCAGGTAATGCGGTGGTGCCTACGCCCGCGAGCTCCGTCACTGGAGCTCTACCACCAGTAAAATTGCACTGACTGCAGCCTATAGCCACCCACACAAAGACCAAGGTCAAAATGCAGATGCGTTACCACTCCTGAGACCTAAAGTGTTATGCCCCTGTGCCGGAAATTACAGGGCCGTACATTATCAACTGACTGGAACACGATAATTCTGAATACTACCATTTAGCGGCAAGTATATTAGGCAATGCGGTGGTGCCTACGCCCGCGAGCTCCGTCACTGGAGCTCTACCAGAAGTAATTATTAGCATAATGATGTTCACGATATACTCATACTTTTCCCTACTAAAATAGTAAAATAAGTTTCCACAATAAAATAAGAAAAACCAACCTTCTGAGCAATAATATCACCCTGGTTGTTGATGTAGAACTGCGCAGTATGGATGTGGCTGAGCGATATGTTTAATTTTCTCCTAAACGGCATCAATTGCAATTCCAGTTCAGTTAGTTTGAATACTAAGTCAGCTCGAAGCTGTTCCAGTGGCTTTATGTTTGTTGTGTATAGCCTTTGTGTTCTTGTAGCTGAAAATATAAGAAAATTTTAATATTGAAATAAAACTAGTTTTCGGATTTATCTCGCGTATATTAAACTAAAATGATTATTTAAAATCGAACCCGACGTTCGATCCTGAACGCTACGCAAGACGTTTGCGAAATAGATGGAGGTAGCTCCACATAATAATTTTTCAAACTGCTGTCAGACGATTACCACCTCAGTCTGCCCGAGACCACGGAAGTTGAAAAGCGACCGAAACGTCGGGTTCGATTTTAAATAATCATTTTAGTTTAATATACGCGAAATAAATCCTAAAACTAGTTTTATTTCAAATTTTAACCTATGAAAGAAAAATTGGTGGAGATAAGTCTCTGTTAACCCAGGAGTAACAGATCCCTAGTGAAAGAATAATTTCTATCGGAATAGTAATCTACTGTCATCTACAATTTACAACATTGAAAACAACTGAATCGAATTATCTTATTTATTTTGTACTGGGAATTGTGAACAAATAAAAAATCGTAGAAAAGAAAATTTTTAGATCAGACTTGTTATTCTTGTGTCAAAATTTCTGTAATAGATACACAAAAAGATAGTAGGTAGTTAATTTGGCAGTGGTATATGATGTTTTGGTTTCCTCAAGATGCACTGATGTTCAAATGTGAGACAAAGTTATGAAAACTATGTTAACAACTGTTATTTTGTCTTTTTTTAAGGCATATTCTTTTATTCAACGCGATGTTTCAATCGCTTTTCAGCTGCTGTAGTTCCAGTCAAATTCAGCGGATATTTGTCTAATTGTAGTTTAAAAAGTGGCAACAGTAGTTGTGTAGATAACACTATTATTCATTCAAAAAGAGCATTAGGTATATAAGCGAAAAACATCACTGTACTTAGTCGGAAAACTTACAAGTCGGAAAACTTACATGTCTAATAACGTATAAAACTGAATGGACCAAGATTTGGCATTTTGCACTATAGTTATTTGTTCGGCGTTAAAATACCTATTCAACAATGTATTACATATGTGTAGCTATTGGAGCGTGAACCGAGAGTTTATACAAATTATGGCATCATCCTTTCGCCGTTTCGCCAACACACCGAACATGTAAGCATTATAAGATATTAGTTTCCATTAGATCCATTGTGCAGTCTTCGAAGTTGATGTACATAATGTGTAAGGTAAGTGGATTACTAACTCACCCAAAGTTTCAAGTCTCCCAGCTGTAGTCAAATCTGTTACCTGCGCTGCAACGTTTTCGAGCTGATCAATCAGTGAGGGTAAGTCTTTACCAACTACCGGTCCATTGTAATCCATTCTTAAAACATTAAATTGCTTAACAAATATTTTAAAGAAATAATGTTTTTTTTATTTCCAGTTGAAGTAGCCTGAAGTTAATATGTTGGTACTGTATTTTGTAGTGCCAAAGGAGCCATTAATTTAATTTAATTTAATTAATTTAGCTTTGCCTGTAGGTTTTTTTTGTGTGTAGGTAAATTATTTGCTACGAAACACAATTACGCTATAAATCAAAATGAATTAAGAATAATATAAATATAAATAATAATATAAATTGTATATCTTGGATGTGCTTTTAGCAAGGATGGTAGGTACACCACTGACATAGAAAGAAGAGTGCTTGCTGGGAATTGCGTGAATGGAGCGTTGGGTAAGCTGCTAGAATCTAAACATCTCAGCCAGCGGGCTCGACTAGCCGTACATAATGCTGTACTTACTCCAACGCTTTTATATGGAAGCGAGAGCTGGGTATGCAGGAAAGAGCATGAAAGTAAGTTGAACGCGGTCGAGATGAGATCCTTGCTCAAGATCTGCGGTGTATCACTCACCGATCGCGTTCGTAATGAAGATGTAAGAAAGAGACTTTGTGTGAATGATAGTATCGGTGTAAAAATGAAAAAAGGCATGCTCCGATGGTTCGGGCATATAGAAAGAATGTCGAATGAGCGAATGACTAAACAGATATACAATGCGAATGTGGATGGTTGCAGAGGCCCAGGAAGACCAAGGCTGACCTACCATGACCAAATAGGTCGAGTTCTGTCTGGGGGTCAAAAGTCTTAGGAATCGGCGTGCATGTATGAAGAGAATGATGAAGGTAGACGAGGCACGAGAGGTTTGTCAGAACCGGGATGTCTGGCGCTCTACACTCTCTGCCTACCCCGTTAGGGACCTGGCGTTAAGATACATACATACAATTAAGAATAAATTCAATTATTTGAAAAATAAATGTAAATTCAATTACAATTAAATGCCTGTACCAACTTATTTGGCTTTCGTGAATGCACTTTTAAGAATATATTGTTATGCTACCATGCAAATTTTCAATTAAGTTTTGTATAATAGCGTTATCAATACCTGTGTTTAGCCAAATTTACATTCGATATAACAAGAATCTGGTTCAGCAGGGAGTTGAAATTGGCGGATACGGTTTTTAGAAAACCGACGTCTATAGCCGAGGCGAGCCTTCCCAAATCCGCTTGTAGTTCCTCCCATTCGAAGTAGGACGTCTCTCTATTGACATCCAGTATTTTGTCCAATTGAAATACAATGTAGGCTGGTCGATTGTTTTCGCAGTCTCTGAAATAAATTTAATTATTCGTAGAAGTTTGCGTTTAATTGTTTTCGTCGTTTTTTTTGGAGCTCTACCACCAGTAACTGTGCTACTTCAAAACGAAGCAGTACCTGCAGTAGATGCATCTGTAGGCGTATGAAGTTGGCTTATACTACGCCTATGGATGAGAGATAAAAGGTACTGTGCAGTAGGAAATCATTAAATATGTCCTGAATTAAATAGGGACCATAATGGGATGACAGTATATAGGGTTTTGGGGTTCTACTCAAAAGATCCCAATAAGTCAAAAGGTCCTAGTGCAAGAGCCACTCCTAAATTTTATGAATTTATTAGATAAAGAATAATTATGTTACTTCAATTCCTATACTTAAACCGAAAATTTCATTACAATAATGAGCTACCGAAAATACATATATTTTTGTTATATTTTGTATTCCAGATACATTTTAATTAAATGATCACCCTGCAAGAAGCGTGTAAATAACGATAAACCACGTTAAAATTCATTGCTTAATTTATGTTTGCACTTTATGAGAAATGATATCGTATTTTGTGTTCAAAAACACACGCGAAAAGCGTAACCCATGTAGTAGACGAACATCAAAGGAACGTTACGACTTCTGTGGTCTCTTTATTAATATCTCATACAGCGTAACTCTGAACGCTTTTGGGATAAGATTGTTTTTCTCCTTATTTAATTGTAACGCGATTTATTCTAGTCACCAACAGAATCTCTATTACGAAGGCTGATATTTTCTTACAAATGACGCTATACAGATATTTTATGACGACCCGGTTAGGCCCGGCGGTGTGAGTTGACCGTTTGATTCAAAGGGTCGCGGGTTCGATCCCCGCACCGGGACAAATATTTGTATGGCCTACAGATATTTCTTTCGGGTCTGGGTGTTTGTGTATGTGTTGTTTGTATATAACGGCACCCACGACACAGGTTTTATACCTACTGTAGGGCTGTGAGTGTATGGGTATTTTATTTATTAACCGACTTCTTTATGTTATTATTTTAGGTAGCTATCTACCTATTAATATGAAAGTAATAGAAGTATAGTATAGGCAGGTAATATTTTGGTATTGTGAGTTATTTTTGGAGAAAAATATCATTGTTTTCTGTATTTCTTTCACTTTACTGTGAGGAATGCATTTCCATGTTATTGTTTGTATAGTAAACGAATACTGCAGCATATACCTACGCGTCTAAACAAACACCAATGGTCAAAATGCACGTGCGTGGAGACTCCTGTAAACTAAGTAGTTTTGCCTCTCTGACATTTATAACGGAACCGTATTGGTTTTTATTGGTGGTAGAGCTTCAGTGACGGAGCTCGCGGGCGTAGGCACCACCGCATTACCTAATATACTTGCCGCTAAATGGTAGTGTTCAGCACTATCGTGTTCCGGTCAGGTGGTAATGTACGGCCCTGTAATTCCGGGCACAGAGGCCCTTGGACCTTGGTCTTTGTGTAGGTGTCTATAGTTATGCTATAGGCTATGTATATGTTATAGGCTGTAGTGATCACTTAACATCAATGTGAACTGCATCCTTGTTTGCCACTTTCATTACATAAAAAAGGTACCACTTCATCGGAACACTTTACTAGTGGTGAACACTACCAATTGGCTATAGAAAGATTAGGTATTGCGGTGGTGCCTACGCTCCCAAATGCCCACACTGGTGCTCCACCGTCAGCAGTCATACATTACTGTTATTTTGTAGGCCTTAAATTGAAAAAAAAAAAAACAGGCTAACTGGCAAATCGTACCAGAAAAGTATGAACAACAGCTTTTCGATAATATGTAGTATTTACTCTATTCTCTTTGTTACAAGTACGTGTTAACTTAGTTTTCGTTCAATTTCTTATTCTGTGATTAATAATTAATGCTATTCTAGAGCCATATTACTAAAGCGTGTAACTTTGTCATCTCGGTGAATATTGAAATTTCCATTAATTTAGCTTAGATTCCAGAGAGTTAGCTACTTAGCTAGTATTTGATTTGAAACTAGTTATGGACAAGATAGGATGCTATTCTACAATGTAGAGTCCTATATTATATTTTCAGACACAGAATTGTATATAGGTACATTTCGTACATATATGTAAGGGTTTTTGTGATCATTTATTTATGAATTGATAGCATTTTTATTTGTAGTCGAGTTTCAGTGTAGGGATTCGAGCGCGTAGGGACCACTGGTCTGGTTTTGGTTTTTTTACTGGTGGTAGAGCTCCAGTGACAGAGCTCGCGGGCGTAGTCACCACCGGAATAACCAAATATTATTTAATATAAAAACGTAACTTCACGCCTGTAATCCCCGAAGGGGTAGGCAGAAGTAAATGCATGCATTCAATCATACATGCAAACACCCACGACTCGCCGGTTACGTTTTGGCCCATGTAACAGGTGGCGAACCTGTTGCCATCTCCGGGCACATTACCAAACTCCGGGGTACTGGGAAACTTCCAGAAAATGGAAAAATCCCAATAGAAGCAGAGATAAAGGATTTTAAACCGTTATCTCTGATAATCCCCGACCCGGGAATCGAACCCAGGACCTCCGCGTAATAGTAGTGACCTGCTACCACTACGCTACTGAGGCAGTTCATATTTAATATACTTGCCGCTAAATGGTACTGTTTAGCACTATCTTGTTCCGGTCCGGTGGTAATGTACGGCCTTGTAATTTCTGGCACAGGGGCATAACACCTTAGGTCTTAGGAGTGGTAACGCATCTGCATTTTGACCTTGGTCTTAGTGTCAGTATCATTACTTAACATCAATATGAGCTGCATGCTTGTTTGCCACTTCCATTACATAAAAAAAACCCTTACACTCCCCATGGAACCTACATCGATAAAAAATGAAGTTGCAAACAAGCATGCAGTGCATATGGATTTTAAAAGACGACAGAACTCCATATTCATCTACACAGAGAAAGAAGTTATGTCTCTGTGATAGTTATTACAGGGCCATACATTACCATCTAACCGGAACACGATAGTGCTGAACACTACTGTTTGGCGGCAGATAGATTAGGTTAAGTGCTAATAGAAGCACTAAGAGTGGATTCACGGAAAAAAAACCTGGTACGTTACATACATTGATTTGTATACAAAAAAAAGGTTAATAAAAGGAATATTATTTTAAGAACCTAAAGAACATTGCCTGCTGTTTAACATGTTTTTAAATCATCATTCCTACCAACAGTATTATAATCTCTTCATATTCAATTATAATGTCAAGCTTATTATTTCGGAGAGGTAAAATATTTCATAAATAGTAAAACGTTCTGTAGGTTCTCGAAATAAAAATTCAAACCTTACACTTTGTACTGATCAAGATTTTTTAAATTTAAATTTGATTTGCTAGATTCCGTTAGATTTTTTTGAAATTAACTTTTTTTTTTTAAGGTGCCGGCAAAAGCTTTTAATGTGATATTTACCTACCTTAGAATATCTTTAACTGAAACGTCTATGGTGATATTTTCCATTTCCCGGAACAGTGCATCAAATATTCCCTCATCATCAGATAGGAACGGAGAGGGTCGGTCCAACAGAGCCGACAGTGTACGGTATTGTGGAGAGTCCCATAGTGCATGACAAACGTATACCTGTGAAATTTACTAGAATTGTGATAACAGAATTACGTAAACTAAAATGGTTACAAAATGTGAATAGACAGAATGTGAATAGAATCACTATTGTATAGACAAATAACTAAGAAATTGATTGTTCGGATTTTTCAAGTACAATTTTATTTAAGAGTCATTTTGTCATGATCAAAGGAGAATGACACTGTTTCATACATTTCTGGGCCCAGGTGTTTACACTATACAAATTATGTCTATTTCAAATGACTATAAAATAAATAAATTGAAATTCAGGATTTTTTTTGTATTGCCAGTAATTTAAGTATATAGGTATGATCAAGTAAAAGTTGGGTTAGATTGCTAATTGTTAACTATATTACAAAATGTACTGTGTAATGGGTTAACTAGTAACGATTTTGCAGGCTCAAAATTACCCGTCTCCCTTAGACGGTGGTGTTTAATGATAACGTGCTTAATTAATTTGGGTATCATCTTACATTAGGTATCATATTATTATAACCTTATTGGAACATACTCTTACCCCCTTATTCATAAACGTACATTAGATACGTTATAGTTATAGAATATATATAGTTTTTAGTTGCATTGTCAAATGTGCAGGATAGAAAAAGACAAAGGAGAGATTAGCAACACTTTAGCTAAAGTACGTTTATGAATAAGGGGGTAAGCATATAACCTACTACAGTGCCGGATTAGCCATATAGCAGGAGTAGCAAATGCTACGGGCCCCGCGCCATTGGGGGCCCCGTGCCTGTGCCCAAAAAAAAAACACAAATATGTTATACACCTTAGCTATTCTCAAAGGGAGCGTTGACCACTAATTATATAGGTACCTATATTATTTTGTTGCAAGTTGACAATACCACAATACTTACAGGGGGAATCCCCTAAATTTGTTTTCGATTCCTTTTCGTAAATGTTGTTTTATTTACATCCTAAATTTCAGTAGGCAATGTAACTCTAGGGCCCCATGGTGACATTTGCTACGGGCCCCGCACCGGCTTTATCCGGCACTGACCTACTAATTTATTTACATAATAATTATTTACAGCATTATACTCCTGTTGTAATTTGATAGTTTATATTCTGTTAGGTTTGCAGTTTTGATTTACGACGCCTTCTTAATTCCTATCAGCAATAACACAAGGCGATGTAGAGTGCGATTTAAGTTTAAAATAAAAATAGCTAGAAATTACTTATGTTTACATATTTATCATTAATATGGGAATATTAATTATTAGTTGTTATAGTTAATAACAGAAATAAAATGCGGTGGATAAATAATAATTATTATAAGCACGAAAGTGAAAGCCTTAGACAGAAAACTTGAGAGTCTCCTTTATCTTATTTGGTTAGTAAAATAAATGGCGCCTAGTAAGATTAATAATTTATTTATTCACAGAGTTATGATTTAGCTTTGTAAGTACATATATGTGTCACTTATTAATATTGTGACAAGTGTACTTTTTTCATAATAATTTTAAGTGGTGGTAGAGCTCCAGTGACGTAGCTCGCGGGCGTACCTATTCACCACCGCATTACCTAATATACTTGCCGCTAAATGGTAGTGTTCAGCACTATCGTGTTCCGGTCAGGTGGTAATGTACGGCTCTGTAATTTCCGGCACAGAGGCATAACACCTAATGCCTCAGGAGTGGCAGCGCATCTGCATTTTGACCACTGGTACATAATAATTTTAAGTGGTGGTAGAGCTCCAGTGACGTAGCTCGCGGGCGTACCTATTCCCACCGCATTACCTAATATACTTGCCGCTAAATGGTAGTGTTCAGCACTATAGTGTTCCGGTCAGGTGGTAATGTACGGCCCTGTAATTTCCGGCACAGAGGCATAACATCTTAGGCCTCAGGAGTGGTAACGCATCTGCATTTTGACCTTGGTCTTTGTGTGGGGGTCTATTCATCTGGCTGCAATAGGCTGCATTCATCACTTAACATCAATGTGAACTGCATGCTTGTTTGTCACTACCGTACTACCATTACATAAAAAAAGTACTTTGGCTTAAAATCTTATATGTACCTACATCAAAATGCGTAACTTACCTATTTGTATTCATTTATCTTGTTGCTATAATATGAGAACCTTCTCGTTTTTTTGAACTCGGTTAAAAACATAGGTCACGTTGATGGTAAGTAATGCTGTAGCGTAACGCAACTTAATTGTTTTAAGACTAGATATTTCAATCAATGGCGTAGCGAGAGGAGGGCGGCCCGCAACTTTTTTTATGTAATGAAAGTGGCAAACAAGCGTGCAGTTCACATTGAGGTTAAGTGGTGACTGCAGCCTATATACACCCACACAATGACCAGTGGTCAAAATGCAGATGCGCTGCCACTCCTGAGGCATTAGGTGTTATGCCTCTGTGCCGGAAATTACAGAGCCGTACATTACCGGACCGGAACACGATAGTGCTGAACACTACCATTTAGCGGCAAGTATATTAGGTAATGCGGTGATGCCTACGCCCGCGAGCTCTGTCACTGGAGCTCTACCACCAGTCAATAAAACCAGCGGTACCACCCCTTTGGGGGTGACACTCTGTCTTTGTGCCATTTAGACGTGAAAGCGTTATACAAAACTCACTTGCGCATTTTTTTTTTGTTTTGCGCATTATGGTGGCATCGCTATTACGCATATTGCCAGTGTCAAGTAAAACGATATTTCGTATTTATTTAAGCAGCGTATAAGTTAGTATAATATAGTCATCAAGTATAATATGTAAGTATCAAATATATAAGTTATCGAGTATAATATGTCAGTCAAGTGAGTTACAATCAAGTCATTCGAGTCAAGCGATGGCTACTTTACCAGAACATTTACAATGAAGTTTTGGAGGTAACCTGAAAGGTCGTGTTTTCGCCCTGTTATTCTATTTCACTATACACGGGCACTGTAATAAACCTATATCAAACAAAATGCCACCAACTTTAACAATGTAAATTAAAAATACACCAAGAAAATGAAATGAAATAAGAGCATCATACGCCTTTTTCAAGGTTCTCGCCAAAACTCACTTGCGCATTTATAATACCAGGGGGGCCAAATAGGGGGGCACAACGGTGGAGAAAGGAGAAATAAGCTACAAAAGAATGGGCAGCATTTCCTTTTTTTTTTGCTCATCCGCCCCGGGTGCCACCCATGTTAGCTACGCCACTATTGTTATAAAACTAGTCTAGATATTTCAATGTAAATGCGTTGCGACTCCTGGGGTGCGACCGCCTAACTACACTGCTATTGTCGTTGTCATTGCTGTCAAAATTTAATGTCGATTTTTGCTTAAACTAAATAACAATAATCAATCTACCATTATCGCTTGTTTCTCACCTACGAAAGCAAGATAAACGATCAGATTATCACTACTGCTTATAAAGAAGCTACAAATCGACATGAAAATTTGACAGCAATGACAACGACAATAGCACTGTCGTTAGGCGGTCGCACCCCTGAGGCTTAAGCTCTTGCCTCTAATGGTGAGATTCACAGACCGCACTACGACTTTACTTTGAGCAAAGTATGCTTAGAACTGTCAGAAATGTATGGGTTTTGACAGTTCGAAGCGTACTTTGCTCGAAAGTAAAGTCGTAGTGCGGTCTGTGAATCTCGCCCTTAGTCGGAAACTAAGGAACAGTACAAACAGGTAAAGTTTCTAAAGTTACTTAAACTATATTATACCTTCTGATATTGTACATTGATAATATTTTTTTCAATATTTTGTAGTCTTCGCAATGTAATTTTTAACATTGGCACTGTTTTGGCTAATGAATTATTCATTGTCTTCCACCAGAAGACTAAGAACGACAGAAAGCTGTAAGTTTCCATAAATAAATAAATAATTACCTCAGCATGTCCTGCTATTAAAAATATAGCACATATGAGACTCCACAGTACCAAAGATACAAAACACAGCCATAATGATGATCTGAAACAAGTTAACAAACATGTCACACGTACGAGGTACCTATGTATCTACCTACATAATGATAAGATCCCAATTACGTGATATTTTTTGTGTTATTAATAAATTCTACATGTTGTGAACAGTTTTTTGTGCTTCAAAAATGTTTCGCATTCATTAATAGTACCTGCCTACCTAATTAATTATATTTTTTTTACACATAAAAAATTTGTATTTGTATTTGTAAAAAAAGTAATTATAAAATGTGAATAAAATCATGACACATCATATAAATAAAAAATGACACACAAATTAAATTATGCGATTAATTATTAATTTAACCACGAATTTACCGGATCTTTGCATTTCTTTGCATTTTTTACTGGTGGTAGCTCCAGTGACGAAGATCGCGGGCGTGGGCACCACCGCATTACCTTATCTACTTGCCACTAAATGGTAGTGTTCAGAACTATCGTGTTCTGGTCAGGGGGTAAATGTAATGTACGGCCCTGTAATTTCCGGCACAGTGGCATAACATCTTAGCCTCAGGAGTGGCAACGCATCTGCATTTTGATCTCTAGTCTTTGTGTGAGTGTCTATAGGCTGCAGTCATCACTTAACATCAATGTGAACTGCATGCTTGTTTGCCACTTTCATTACATAAACCTTGTATCATTGTTATTAAGTAAGTATTTGATTTATTGTTTGTGATGGATAACTCCAGAAACTAATGGACCGATGTCAAAAATTCTTTCATCAATAAAATGTTAACAGAAAGATAAAATTGTGTTGTACACGCGTGTGTAGCCACGGGCGGCGGAAATCGAATGCTTATCACAGCTCCCTTTTATCTCGAATATAGGTAATTTTATTTACACTTTCATGAAATATGATGGTCATTCATGGCGACCATAAACAAAATTCACTGTACCACATAATTATATCTATCTATACAAATAAATAAAATTGAAGTGTCTGTTTGTAATATTAAAATAACCGCCTTTTACTAAATGTCTAAATACACGGTCTAACAAAACAACATTTTTTACATTTTTTGTCTGTCTGTCTGTTTGGCGGGGCTAATCTTGGGAACGGCTGGACCGATTTTGACGGGTGGCAGATAGCTAATGTGATAAGGAGTAACTTAGGCTACTTTTATTTCCATACATTCATACATACATACATACCTACATACGAATAAATAGAATTTGAGTGTCTTCGATTTTGACGGGACTTTCATTGGCAGATGGCTGATGTGATAAGTATTAATGTAAACCAGATTTTTTAACTACCCATAATGTGTTTTTGTATAATCTGAAATTAACAAAAAATCTTGCTCAAAGTCACTATTCCACGCGAACGAGGTCGCGGGCACAGCTAGTACAAAATATATTGCACTGTTGAAGGCTGCACGTTATGTAAAAATCGATAGAGATGTAATATTCGGTATAAAATCAAAAACTTTAATACTTAACTTTAACTTTATTATTTAATGTTTAACTGCCTCAGTTGCCTAGTGTTAGCTAGGCCACTACTACGCTGGGATCCTGGGTTCGATTCCCCCGGGGCTTATTAGAGATAAGGGTGTAAAATTATCTCTGGTTTTATTGGGATTTTTCCATTTTTGGAAGTTTCCCAGTACCTCGGAGTTTGGTTATGTGCCCGGAGATAGGCTCGCCACCTGTTACATGGGCCAAACAAAACGTAACAAACGTAACGTTTTCACATCCACCTTCGTTACCTATATTCTATTCTGTAGAGCAGGTTTGATTTTCTGTGATGATGTAATGAGAAAATATGAAAATGTTACGTAGGTATTGCAAAAAATAAAGCGCGATTGGCCTGGCGGCTGGTGTAGATCATAAGCGATCTACTCGGTTAAGCACTACGGGCGCGGTCGGGTGGTGTGATGGGTGACCGCTAGTGGCAAATTAAATGCGCGTTTCCGTGCTTCGGAGGGCACCTTAAGCCGCCGGTCCGGTTCCTATCGATAGATAACAGTCGTTAAATCTTGTCGGAGGCCTTATGGGCGGTTTGAAAACATCCGGCAGCGTGTTGGCTACTAACCCACCCACCAATCCGCATTGGAGCAGCCTGGTGGAGTAAGCTCCAGGCCTCTCCCCAAAAAGGGGAGAGACTCGTGCCCGGCAGTTGGACGTATAATGGGTTACCATTATTATTATTATATTGCAAAAAATTGTCACGTCCAATGTCATCGACCCATCTAAAAGTTGTTTATGGAAGAAGTCGCACGATTCTCAACAGTGAGGAGAGCGGCGAAAAAGGAGGAATTTTCATGAAAATGGTACTACTAATGGTTCCAAATTTGTGAGTTTTGCATTAAGTAATCATACTTAGGCATAAAGTAGCAGTCAGTGCAGTGTAGTGCTTGCTCAGATACGGACGCGTCACACTGCACGAAATATAACAACATATTTCGCGAGCTGCGCGGCTCTAGCCGCTGCACATTTCCGTCGCTATGAGTTCCGAAAACTTATAGCGAACGAACTACTGGCGTTTATCCAACATGCCATCGACACCATGGACGAAGTTAGCATTATTCAGATAAGTAAGTCTAACTTCAAAGAAGAGGAAATCTGCTCAGCCAAGGTACTGCTCTACCAGACGCTGGGCAAGCTTGACTAGATGCCATCTCGTAGAAGAGATGAAAAGGGGGAACGAAGTCTCCAAGACATCATCTCACTGTTGAAGGAGACCGATCCCGACGACGTGCCCGCTTTCGTGGCGAAGCAGTTGTACAAGCTGCCTCCTGTCACTTTCGACCACGTCGACGTGACCAAGTTGCTCAAAGATATCAACACCCTGAAGACCAACTTGGAAACAGTTCAGTTTAGATTACAGACGTCGGAAAATACCATCAGTGATCTGCGTGCCGAATTAATTTCATTACGTTCGGTATGCATGTTAACCGACGCCTGCAATGTTAACTTGAGACGCGGGGCGCAAAACGCATCGGTCGGCAGTTTCGAGTCGGCTGATTGCAACAGTAAGAATGCATCACCGGCGAATGTCGTCACGCCGCGCCATGTGCCGCGCCCGCGCCCCGCCGCCCCTGCCGCCGCCCCCGCCGCCCCCGCTGCGCCTGTCCCCCCCGCTGTCGCACGGCTGCACGTCGACTCCTCGGCGAGGATATGCAGCTGCCGCTGCTACCGCCGCACCATCATCTAAGCGGCCTGTAGCTTTGGAGAAGAAGCCTGCTGCAGCCTTGCGTTCTCGTAAGGGTCGGGTGACGAGGAAGGGTTCACGGTGGTGCAGGGAAAGAGGAGGAAGCCCGTCAACCGCAATCTTTGTGGTACGGCGCCGACTGGGGCGAAACATTTGCTGCGTCCAGCTACACCATCGACGCTGTTGTACGTGTCCCGATTGCATTGGTCGACAAAAGTTGAAGAGGTGGTGGACTACATCCAAATAAAGACCAGATTCACGCTTAGAGTCGAGCGATTGGAATCTCGCCATAAAGTGAACTTTAATTCCATTGTGGTAAGAGTACCGACTGAACATCTACCGACTTTTTTGAAGGAAGAGTTCTGGCCGCAGGGAGTCGTGTTCCGCAAATTCCGGGGACAACTGCCTGCCGATAAGCCGCGCATCACGTCGCCGACAATACGTGATAAATAGTGTTAGTGTTAAGTTATATAATATGTATGTTAGTCTTTAAGGTATATATTTTATATGGGCCTACTGTTTTATTTTAAGCATTGTTGCCTGAAAATAAATAAAAAAAAAAGTTAATTGTCTCCTATTTTTAATGATTTTATTCTCTTTTCTTGTTATATTATGTGTGTATATTGTGTGTTATCAGGTGAATAAATATTTTCCTTCTTTCTTTCTTATAACTTACACTTGTAAGGTCCTTTTTGCGTGAATTTTTGCTTGTCCACATCCACACAGCAGAGCACACAGCATCATAAACATAACAAATCCGAATATCACATTGCAGGCTGGAAATAAAAAAAAATAAATGAGTTTTTGGTTACTATGGTTACAAATATTAACTATAGTAACCAAAAACTGGTTAGGTTAGCAACTTAAGACCATTTGTGACTGTTATATTTAGCAACTAACTTCAAATGTCACTTCTATCTGTCGGTGTGCGTGCGCATCTTAAAAAGTCATTATCATCAGTTTTCCCAATCGCGCGAAAAGAAGTAGGTATATATTTTAAGAGCCTGCGACGCCCAGACCTTCGTTATATTATAAAACCTGGAAATTCTTCTATATATGTCCCCTATACAGGTATAAGCAAAACCAAAATATACAACCTGGGTCGCGGTGGCTTTGGCAGGTAACAGGTAGTAAAGGTGAGTAAAATTGTGTGTCAAATTTGTGATAGTATAAAACTTAGTTTTCATATATTTTAACTTACAATCATATTAGAAACCGCCTCGTCTATCGGCGGACACTTTGGACGGTGGCAACCCCTTGTCAGACACCCTCACAGTCTAATTATTTATAAATCTACTTTCGTCATAGTATAAAATCTGTTACTACTAACTAACTAAATCTGTCTACTTTGTAGTCACATTGTAGTCTACTCCAGGCGTGCGCGCGATGAATATACATGTACGTCGGTGCGAGTGAAATAGCATGATCGGTCCACGGCGATCTCTTTCTGCGCATCAGCTGTCTCGTACTCCGTAATATATATTGTGTAGTGTGAACTGTTATACGTACAGAAACCGTTGAATAATTAATTTGTAATAAAAGTGAGGGAAAACTAATTTTGCTTTCTGAAGAGACATTAAAGAAATGTCAAACTGACGTTCCGCTTAGCCCAACGGTGTGAGATGACCGTTTAATTCGAAGGGTCACGGGTTCGATCTCCGCACCGGGACCAATATTTGTATGGCCTACAGATATTTGTCTCGGGTCTGAGTGTTTGTGCATGTGTTATATGTGTATAACGGTACCCACGACACAGGTTTATACCTTCTGTGGGGCTGTGAGTGTAAGCGTAAGCGTATTTTTAGAACTTAAAGTCAGAAAAAAACATAACCTTAAATATGCGAACATTATTTTACCTGATAAATATACAGTTGGAGGTTATCATCGGAAATGCCATAAAACATTCACAGGCGTACTACAGTTCTGAGCCTGCAGATTTTCAAAAAGAAAAAAGAGTAAACAAGAAGTCGTTCAGTGTAGACAACTCATCGCCAGATACACCGGTAGTACCTGAGTTAACTACTGAACTCGCAACAAAATCTCCGACACCATTATACGAAACTTTATTTTTTTACTTTGTTTTGTAATGGCTATAATAAAAAGAATTAAATTATACGATCTAAGTTATTTTCTCTCCTTATAGTAAAACCAATAATACATAAAAATTGATCTCCTTAACTTTAAACTTATGTATGTATGTATCTTGATGCCAGGTCCCTAACAGGGTAGGCAGAGAGTGTAGAGCGCCAAATACCCCGGTCCTGACAAACCTCTCGTGCCTCGTCATCATCATTCTCTTCATACATGCACGCCGATTCCTAAGACTTTTGACCCCACCATCAGACAGAACTCGACCTATTTGGTCATGGTAGGTTAGTCTTGGTCTTCCTGGGCCTCTGCAACCATCCACATTCGCATTGTATATCTGTTTAGTCATTCGCTCATTCGACATTCTTTCTATATGCCCGAACCATCGGAGCATGCCTTTTTTCATTTTTACACCGATACTATCATTCACACAAAGCCTCTTTCTTACATCTTCATTACGAACGCGATCGGTGAGTGATACACCGCAGATCTTGCGCAAAGATCTCATCTCGACCGCGTTTAACTTACTTTCATGCTCTTTCCTGCATACCCAGCTCTCGCTTCCATAATAGCGTTGGAGTAAGTACAGCATTATGTACAGCTAGTCGAGCCCGCTGGCTGAGATGTTTAGATTCTAGCAGCTTACCCAACGCTCCATTCACGCAATTCCCAGCAAGCACTCTTCTTTCTATGTCGGTGGTGTACCTACCATCCTTGCTAAAAGCACATCCAAGATATACAATTTCATCCACCTGTTCTTACACTGCATCATCTACTACTACCCTTGCATTTGTTCTCTGTTCATCTCTTTCAAATACTAATACTTTAGGTTTATCCACATTCAATTGTAAGCCTTTCTCCATACAATCCTCTTTCATGACTGTGACTAGTGCTTGTAGCCCAGATGGTGTAGAGCTAACAATTACCGCATCATCTGCGTAAAGCAGACAGTTCACCACTAGGTCACCCATACGAACTTCCACATCCATCTACTTCACCCTCTGGAGGCATTTGTCCAGATATATCATAAACAGCCTAGACGAAAGCACGCAACCATGTCTGACACCGATGTTAACATCAAACCAGGGTGACATGTTACCATCTACCCGTACACATGCTTTTACTTTAACCTTCTAGAATTTTATCATCGACTGCCGATTTTTCTTATTATTTTCTGTACAATACTTAAAATTAATAGATGTTTTTTTACAACTTTCTTAAATCATAACTTGATTCCATAAAATTCACTTGAAAAAATTAAAATTTTAGTTAAATGCAAAATTTAATGATAATTTGCAAAAGTTAATAGCGTAATGAATCGTATTCAATTGTTGACTAGTTGTGCCCGCGACTTCGCCCGCGTGAGAATTTATGATTGTTCAGTACCTACCCGGACGAAGTCGTGGGCGCAGCTAAGTTACTCCTTGTTACATCAGCTATCTGCCAGTGAAAGTCCCGTCAAAATCGGTGCAGCCGTTCACAAGATTAGCCCCGCCAAACAGACAGACAGACAGACAAAAATTGTAGAAAATGTTATTTTGGTATATGTACCGCGTATACATACATATGCATTTAGTAAAAAGCGGTTATTTAATATTACAAACAGACACTCTAATTTTATTTATTTGTATAGATTTCATATTTTGTTGATATAAAAATATCATTAATTTATTTTAATCGGTTAAAAATCTACATAATTTTTTTTTTTGATAAATTTAGAGTATAGATCGCGCTATTTCACTCGCACCAACGTACATATATTCATCGCGCGCACGCCTGGAGTAGACTTCAATGTGTCTGGGAAGATACAGAAGAACCATCGAAAGTGACTGGGAATTGTGGAAACATTATTCGTATAGTTTTCTGAATAACATATATAAAAGTCAGATTTAATACTATGATGAAAGTAGATTTATAAATAATTAGACTGTGAGGGTGTCTGGCAAGGGGTTGCCACCGTCCAAAGTGTCCGCCGATAGACGAGGCGGTTTCTTATATGATTGTAAGTTAAAATATATGAAAACTAAGTTTTATACTATCACAAATTTGAAACACAATTTTACTCACATTTACTACCTATTACCTGCCAAAGCCACCGCGACCCAGGTTGTATATTTTGGTTTTGCTTATACCTGTACAGGGGACATATATAGAAGAATTTCCAGGTTTTATAATATAACGAAGGTCTGGGCGTCGCAGGCTCTCAGAATATACGATAGTAACATAATTTATATATGATGTGTCATAAAAATTCAAGTTCGTAGTCTAGGTCAACACGTTGTTATATAACCGCTATAATATTGGCGAGGTTACTTCCATTGCCGATGCTTGCCTTATGTCATTTATACGTACCCAATCTTTTGTTAAGTTCAATATCCTCTGACCAGCGTCATATTAATAATGAATCTGTTTCCTGGATCTATTAAATTGATAAACACTGACGAATAAGATGGTGATTCCCTTCGTCGGAAGAATTCATTAGTTTAATTATTAGCATTTTTTATTTATTCAATTAAATTATAAATGAAAAAAAAGCTTTACTGTGTATTTAGAAGGACCTCGCTTACCATATAACTTGTAAAACACACGCGTTTAACACTCATTTTACTAATTTTACGAACAGAGTCGAAACGTCGGATTAAAGGTAAAAAGTGTTTTTACCCAATATCTTTATCGCGTCACGACCCGGTTCGTAAAATTAGTAAAACTCGCTTACTATGTAGCCTAACATAGTAAGCGAGTTAGTTATTTTTTTGTTTACAATGAGCGCATTTTTTGCCATTTTGTGCCATATCTGAAGGCTAAGTTGTCGACTAACCTCTATGAAAGAAATTACAGGGTCGTAAGTTATCGTCTGATTGAAATACGATAATGCTATCATAATACTATCATTGGCATCAGATGTATATAGTAATGCGGAGGTGATAACACCCTAAGGCTAACACATCGGAGGCTATTGGGACTCTACCAGCAATCAAGTTAATTGTGTGTCAGTTCGTTCAGTCAGCCAGAAATACATTTACCACACTAACATTAACGTCATACACGTGGAAAAATCTCACTTAAATATCTGTTAAATCATTATAAAAACGGTACTGGCTGTTTGTTCCCATTGTCTTCTCTATACATAAACCTCGTTAATGATAGCGATGACTTTAAATTTTTTGAATAACTTGCCTCAGCATCGTAGTGGTAGCAGGCCACTACCACTACGCTGGGTTCGATTCCCGGGTCAGTGGCTATCAGATATAACGGTTTGTAATCCTTTATCTCTGGTTCTATGAGAATTTTTCCATTTTCTGAAATTGGCCAAAACGTAACCGGCGATTCGTGGGTGTTTACCTCTGCCTACCCCTTCGGGGATTACAGGCGTGATGTTACGTTACGTTATATCAGTTACTTTTACACATCGAGCAAAGCGGAGCAACTATTGCAGCAACTGGCAACTATCCGTCAACTATCTGTTTACATATATATTTCAATTGGACTGCGCACACGTAACAACTCGAGTTCCGACTTCCAGTGATCGTCAAAAGTTTTCAGTTGCTGTAATCGATGACTAGGTTAGTTCCTAATTGCCGCAACTAGCAACTGTGAAATATTATATCGGTTTTTAAAGTTGACGGTTTCCGCAACTGTCAATCTAAACGTTTCGGGCGATTTCAAACCCTCCATCCCTTTCGCTGTGCTCAGAAATTAAAATTAGTCCTTAATAGAATCCAAAGAAGATATCAATAGATATGAAACTAAAAACCTTGTTCCTTGTAAAGAAATGTTGACATACCCAATATAAAAGTCCATCTCCAAAGTTCATATTCTTGCAGTCTATCCAGCCCAGATTCCAATTGTCTGGCAAGTGAATGCAATCCAGAGGTGAGATGTCGCACTATGTCGCTTAAAATCTTTGAAGAACTGTGGACTAATTGACGTCTGAATTCTATGTCTCGAAGAACATCTATTAACAAATATTAAATCTTACCAGTATGTTATAAAGAGGCTTCAAGCATATAAACTTCTATATTTACCATATTATAAAAATATTTATATTGGTACTTGATTTTATTTTTAAGTAACAATTGTTTGGACCATATTCTACATTTATTTATATCATATTGCACCTTCGACAGTTCTATTTGGCCCTAAGGTTGGCTGGTAGAGAATACCTACCACTAGGTATTAAGTCCGCCTTATTTACATTTCATAGGTGCAAAAAGAATAAATAAATAAATAATAAGTTTTTTATTGATCGTACTTTAGTGTCACTGAAGTATAATAATATATATAATATATAATAAACAGGTGCAGTAAAAAAAAACAGAACAAAATAGAAAAATACAAGAAAACAATTTGGACGAACGTGAGTGTGTAGGAGTCCGAGGGCGGACTCCACCGTTTGCTCAATGCTTTTTTGCTTTGCATGTTACAATTGGCGGCCTTATCGCTAAAAGAGCGATTTCTTCCAACTAACCCAAAAGATAACAGGACATATTTAACATAAAAACAGGTAGGGTGTGCGTTATTAACTTAAAACTATTAGTCCTAGGACACACATGAAAAACGACAGTAAACAAAGCAAGAAGGATACAAGTACACAATACTAAGGTAGAGAACATAAATAGAAAGACTTAACCTGATGTTTAAATGCTACAAAAGTCTGAGCTTGTCTAATTGCAGAGGGCAATGCGTTCCATAAGCGTACAGATTCAACTGAGAAGGATTTGGTGTAGAACTGACTGGAGTGAACGGGAGTGAAACGATCTTTTAAATATTTGGGACTGTTAGGATTAAATAGCACGCAGTATAAAAGAGAAAGTATACGTACATTCCGGCGATGTTGAATGGAGAGCCACTTGAGCTTATTGCGATATTCGGACACATGATCATATTTGCGAAGACCAAATATGAATCTTATGAAAACATTTTGAAGGCGCTCAAGTTTATGTAGTTGCTCTTGGGTCAAATTGAGATAGCAGACGTCAGCATAATCAAGTATCGGAAAAAGTAAGGATTGTGCAAGCGCAATTTTAGTAGGAATCGGTAAAAAGTTACGTATCAGATGTTGATCAAACGTTACTCCTAGGTTCTTAACCTTCTCAAGAAACGGTATATGTATGCCATCGAACAGTACCCGAGGTAACTTATCCCAGTCGATTTTACTCACCAGCCTAGAGCTACCAATGATAATAAGTTGAGTTTTCTCGGGATTCACTGTAAGGCCAAAAGATTTGCTCGATGATGATATGCGATTAAGGTCGTCGTTAATTTCATAGATAGCATTAGGTAGTTCCTTTAAAGAAGACCTAGTATAAATTTGGAGATCGTCTGCATAGAGATGATAGAGAGAAGATATATGGAGGCAAACAGAATTAATGAAAATAGAAAATAACAGAGGAGACAACACGCCACCTTGTGGCACACCAGCAGGACTAGCACACCAGGTCGAGAAATGTTCTTGAGCCTGTATGCGATGCCGGCGGCCATACAAGTAATTACGAAACCAGTCAATTGCACACGGAGATATGTTAAGAGAGCGCAGAGTCGAAGTAAAATTTCAAAGTCAAAAGCATGAAAAGCATTACTAAAGTCTAACAATGTTAATACTGTTAACTGTTGATTGTCCATACCAAATCGAATGTCATCGGAAATTTTCACTAAAGCAGTAGTTGTACTATGACCAGGACGGAAACCGGGTTGCATAGGATTGAGAAGACTATGTGTGGAAAGGAAGGAACTTAACTGCTGGTGAACAAGGCGTTCAAGGATTTTAGACAAGAATGACAGGATAGAGATAGGCCTATCATTGGAAAAGGTAGCGGGATTAGATTTTTTTGGAATGGGAATTATATTTGCATCTTTCCACAGAGTAGGAAACACACCAGAGGAAATAGAGGAATTGAGAATGGAAGTAATCACAGGAGTAATGATATCTAATAGAGGAATGATCATCTTACGACTAATGCTGTCGCATCCGACAGCATTCGAATTGATAGACAATATGCTCTTCCTAACATCACGTTCTACAAATGGACTTAACATGCCTCGTTTTAGTCAAGTACTCCGAGAGTTTGACACCCGTGCCTTTTAACTTCGTCTTCGCGAACCAAACCGCATCACGAGTGGATGTATCAGTGAACTTGACTACGATGGGTCTTGGTTTGCCCTCCAGAGGCCGCCCCAACCGGTGACATCTGGAAGTTGCGAAGACTAAAGGTGTCCTTTAGTCTCTCGGCAACAATTGAAGCCACAGCATTCTTCTCTTCAGGCACACCATGGAGGAGGAGCATTTTTCGTTGCCTGCTCATCTCCATCCTATCCAGCTCCCTGCCCAGAAACTCAACCTGCTGCTGTAGGGTGCTCATAGCGGCCAGAATGAATTTGCGAAAGTTGTTAAAATGAGTCGCTAGTGTAGTGGAAGTTGCAGATGAAGGGGAGGTCTTACGCAGATCCTGCTGGAATTCGTCCATCCGTGCGTTGAACAGTTCAGCCATAGATATAAGTGACTCCCTAACAGACTCCATATTATGAGTGTTGGTGCAGTGTGGTTGAGGAATTTAAAAGGAAATTAAGAGCACTTCAGGTTTGTATCACATGTAAATATTAATTAGCAAAGAATATTTATTATGTATTTATATTTAATTTTATTTATTAAACGTGTCAGATTTGTTTCGCGCCTACCCACAGAAAAAAAAGCCACCTCCAATTCAACCTTATCATGAACAATTTAATTTAATAAAACCAGACATTTCAATGGAGATGCGATGCTACTCGTGAGGTGTAAGTTGATATAAGTACCTCTGTGCCAAAATTATAGGACCGTTCATTATCATCTGACCGAAACACGATGGTGCCGGACACTACCATTAAGCGGCAAGTATATTAGGTAATGCGGTGGTGTCTACGCCTGCGAATCTTGACACTGTAACCAGTCAAAATTGAGGCTTTTTTTAATATAATAACTCCGTCCTATTTTAGTACTTAGGTATGCCTTTGTCTGATGCAATAAATTATTTATGATTTATTATCGTTCATGAACGTATATTTTTTTTGTCTCAATTATACAGTAGGTAACAAAGTCGCGAGCTTAAGATTAATAACGCTTTATTTTTTTGTTTGAATTCTATCAAGTTCGATTGTAAATAATAAATTCACGAATACAGTCGCGTCCAACCGTATTTGATTTGTTGAAATTTACCTTTGGCATATTATTATAGTTTGTGGAGAATATAATGGAGCAATAATGTCTATAACATTATTTATTTTTACGCCTAACAAAAGATATTTTTTCGTTCTAATAGACCAAAGAAGTATACAGGAAGTAAAAAAATATAAAAAAAAAGTAAAAAAAAGGAAAGATTCGAAGAGTATAATATCGACTGTGCAGTAGCTTTAAGGTATTTCCTATTTTCAGACGTACACATAATCCATGACTTTAAAAAAAACATCAAAACCATTTGTTTCGTCGTTTTTGTATCTACCGCACAGGCTCTACAAATACTAATTACGTGATGTACAGAAGATTATAATATTTTCATTTGTCTGACATACTCCATATCTTTTCAGATAAGAAACTACCTCTATCTCATATCATTTAAGTTATAAGAACACTAAATTTGTACTATAAAACTGCTCTGTGATTTTAAATAGTAAACATTTGAAATTAAATAAGTGCACGACTGTACAAAAATACTATGTTAAGTTAAGCCTTACGTCACTGTTGTGGAAATGAACGATGGTAAATTTTATTGAACTAATTAATTAGTCTAATTTGTTAAGCAAAACGTCAAAACACATTAGTTTCTCTAAAAAAATATTTTTGGGCAGTCCATAAGATAAACAAATTACGACAGTGTTGTTTTTAGCAATAGGCAATTTTTTCGGTAGGTCCAGTAGTGAGTAACTGCTCGATCCGAAGTTCGCGGGTTCAGTCCTCGCACCGAGTTTAATGTTTCTATGGGATATTTATTTGTGTATGTTTAGTTAGTGTATGTATACCTACTGTGTACAATCATGTGTAATGATATTTACTGTGTAAATGGTACCTACAAGTTAATACCTAAGTAAAATCTTGGTTCGTGGGTATCATCGAACACTGGGTGGGGCTGTGAACGCAAAAATGTATTTTTTACTATTATCTTATTATTCTTATCCTCCACCAATCCGCATTGGAGCAGCGTGGTGGAGTAAGCTCCAGGCCTCCTCCCAAAATGGAGACTCGTGGCCAGCAGTAGGACGTATAATGGGTTGCCATTTTTTATAGATACCTTCCCGTGCAGTGGCAGTTTGTGCAGATATAGCAGAAGGCAAGGTTTTGAAATCCTGACGAGCTGTGGATATGGCTCGGGTCAAATTTTCCACTCCCAGCGTACGGAGCTCTAACAGTTGATGTTCTTGAAGAATCTGTAAAAATCATGATTTATTATTTTAATATCAATTTAAAAACCGGTCAAGTGCGTGTCGGGCCACTCGCAGTGTAGGGTTCGGTAGTGTTTAGTATGAAATGAAAAAGTAAATAAATATTTAAAATAAAGTTGTTCAAAAATTTCGTGTATTACTTTTGGTCGACTATTACTCGCAAACCTGTAAAGCCAATTTAAGTGTGATAGTTTTCCTTTTTTCCGTTTGAATTTCCAACAAGAACCGATGAGTTGGTAGTTGATAGTGGAGGGGAGAGACACTTGACTCTAACGAAAAAATACCTATCCAACAATATCCCACACTATATAGAAAACGAAAATTAAATAAAATATTTGCGCGTTTCATGTAGGGGTCAGGGGTATCCTAAATAATTTTATTTTTCGTGGTTTTATTCTACCACTTTGTCGGCGTTATTAGGGTGTATACTTGTGCCAAATTTCAAGTGTCTAGTACCAACAGTTTTTGCGCTAAACCGGTCAGACAGACAGACGGACATGGCGAAACTATATGGATTCCTTGTATACTACGGCACCCTAAAAATGGCCAAATGAGAGTCTCCCGCGTCTCTCGCGAGACTCGCGGTCACCTATATACTATGTATAATAAGTTAACGTTAAAGTGGCCAATCTACAGGGATAATTTAAATTACCGCATCACCTCTTGAAGGTAGTCTCTCTACGTCAATCGCAACAACGTTTGTTCTACAACTTTTTAAAATGTAAGTTCTCGCATTCTAAATTAACTCTTAGTGTGTGTAACCTCATTTCTATACGTTCGTGCATATTGGGGCCACTGATATACACATGCATAAAAAATTTAATTCAATCAGCTTACTACTTTCGGAGCAAATGGTTTTGACAAACGAACAGACCGACAGAAAGACACGCGAATGATCACAAGGGTTTTGTTTTTCCCGTTTGAGGTATGGAACCCTAAAACGACAGTTGAGCGACTGTATACACCCGGTAATCAAAATTTTGTGGTATAAAGGAGGTTTGGCCAGAACTTTGCTAATGTTTACATATATTTTTTTTTTACTGGTGGTAGAGCTCCAGTGTCGGAGCTTGCGGGCGTAGGCACCACCGCATTACCTAATATACTTGCCGCTAAATGGTAGTGTTCAGCACTATCGTGTTCCGGTCAGGTGGTAATGTACGGCCCTGTAATTTCCGGCACAGAGGCATAAAACCTTAGGCCTCAGGAGTGGTAACGCATCTGCATTTTGACCTTGGTCTTCATGTGGGTGTCTATAACATAACATCAATGTGAACTGCATGATTTTTTGCCACTTCCATTTCATTAAAAAAAAAAATCGTTCACAGAAAAAAAAATTACATACCGAATCGAACTTCATTCGTAATTCCAAATTGTGAGTATTGATAGTATCACACAGAGGCGCATCTTTGACAGTGCATAGTTTCTTCAAGCTGTCAATCTGTCTGCCCAGGTCCCTGACGCGGTCACCAGCAGCTGTAGCAAAAGCTCCAGCCCTAATACTGGTGTCACGCAGGGACGATATCTTTAATGACAGATCTTCAGTTTCTGTAAACAAAAAGGGTTTAGTAATAACCATTATACTTAAATAGGAGTTGTTTGATAAATTAGGAAGCTTTACATATTTTTTTTTTATACGTATATGTATCTTCACGCCAAGTCCCTAACGGGGTAGGACTTGACATACCTCTCGTACCTCGTCTACCTTCATCATTTTCTTCATACATGCACGCCGATTCCTAAGACTTTCAGACATATTCTTTAATTTGGTTAATACCTAGATTTAATTATGCTTGTAACTATTGCATCTGACAAATAATATGGTAGGTACATGAGTTCAATACACTAGGTATAATAAATTATGTAGTCATCATTTCTGGTTAGATTTCGCAGATAAGTAAACTTCTTCGAAATTTAGACTCTATCTTCTATCACAGATCTAATAAAATCTAAATTAATTAGTTTCTATCAATCAAGTTCTTTGATAGTCACATTTTTATTTTTCACAACAACACATGCGACTGAATTAAGTTACGGCAGCACACTTGTATGGGCTTTGGTAGCATTCCAAGTTCTTTGAGTTGTATTTTGGATGAGCGCGTAAGCTGTATTTATCTTTATACTTTTGAATATTTGAGTGCTTTTTGTAATGCAAATGGGAATTTATTATACCTGAAATTATGTCCGTTAAGGAATCGAGAACCAAATCGATCCCACTCTCTGAAGATATTGCTTGTTGTATTGGCTCGCCTAATAAGGTCTCTACATCTGAAAACAAAGCAGAAGGTGATGTAATGTGGTTACGTTCCCTTATAATTATTAGAACACTTTTCAATTACTTTTAAATTTTTTGTCTGTCTGTTTGTCCCTTTGTCCAGGTTAATCTCCGAAGATACTGGACAGATTCGAATTAAACTTTTTGTGGTGTATAGACACTAAGCCCGGCCAACATTTAGACTACTTATTACTGCGGGAAAATCGCTCATTCCCACGGGAATCTCTACATTTGATTTCATTTTCCTATACAATATCAAACCTTTGACACATTATTTCATTGTGAGGCAATACGAAGTTTGCCGGGTCAGCTAGTAAACTATATATTGAAAATATTGTATCTACATGATATTACCTTTATGCCTTTATAATTACGCCACAGAAGAAGAAAATTACGTAAGCACCTATAGATTCTGATAGTTAATACAAAAAATAAAATTTGATGTTTTTTGCGCACCTACATACCTACCTACTGACAATCTAATTTAGGTACATAACCATTACGTATTTTTATATCATTTTTATGGAATTTAGCATGACTTTACCTGAAGTCAACAAGATAACTTTGAACCGTTTTTTATCAATATAACATCAGAGGTTTTGGCTCCAAGACAAAAAAAACGAATACTTGCATTAGTAATACATTTTGACCTTACAATATACTGCACTTAACAATCTTAAGTGAATTTTTTTCCTACCAATATTATATAATAAATACGTAATATATTATACGAGTAGGTATACTCTTGGTGGAGCCAAATTGCTTACACAAGAATCATACATTAGGTACACGAATGCAGACAAAATGTTCTTAGACGACATTTTAAGATGGTGTGCGTCGGGGTAAACATAATAACTTCACAGAAACATACATTACCCATTAACATGGATTGGACTTAGGGATGGCAGCGATTGATAGACAAATATCGATACAAACATTAGGTATTGCCTCAGAATGAAATAATGTGTCAAAGGCTTGTCAAAGGTTTGATTTGATAGATACGGACTATTTGTATGGGAAAATGAAATTGTGGTTTTTACTATTTCCCTTCAATTTCTTCGTATTTTCTTACCTATGAAACCTTCCCTGGACTTGCTTAAATCATTCAAAACAAAATTAGCCAAATCGGTAAAGCCGTTCTCGAGTTTTGGCGAGACTAACGAACAGCAATTGATTTTTATATATATAGATAATGTTTCGATATTTTGCAAAGCGGAGGTGTTTTGATGTTTTCGATAAGAAACCTACTCTGATTTGGGAAAGAAAAAGTAACTTACACCTGCTACTTGGCGATTGAACTGGCTATAATCTTACTGATCCGATCACAGATTTTTTTATCGCCATCTTCCCTGCAAGGTGTCTTGGTGAATACACGAACATACATCATATCATACATATATATTATAATTTAATTTTAAGCACATTCTAAATAAAAAAAAAATCTTTTACTAAGCAATGTAAACACATCATGATGTTTTTCTAAAACATCGATATTTACTTTTACGAATTTTGCATCCCTAATAAGACGGCATTAATTTTTCAGTCTCCGTTTGCTTTGTACAAAGTTCCCAATCGCCAAGTAAAACACGTATCCATTATACGAGTAGTGTTTATGGTTCCGTGGACATATAGATATAAAGTTGTGTCACCAGTTTTGTTACGGTTCCATTAGAATGCAAAGAAATACGATTGCTGTAGAATAAAATCGCATAGATATTAAAATTTGATGAATTTACTGCATTTACACACATAATATTATTTTATTGAATATTAGCTTCTTCCCGCGACTTCCCGGAACAAAAATGATGCGACGATACAAACTTTCATCTCTTATTTAGACCTTCTAGTGGTTGATTTTGAAAATAGGTAGTCTATATTTTACCCAATACCATCAACTGTTTTTTATCAAAAGCCTCTCTTATTTTTTTATATAAGTTTACTCTACTCTGATTCTAACTGAAATGTTTTTACAGGCTGCGGTGCAGTCCTGCGCATTCGTCAACAGCCATGCAGCCGCTTTGAGATGCGCATGCGCAGCTCATCAGTGATCGACTGTCTTCTGCCGGCTCTTGGGACTGCTCATTACTTTAGAGTCTTACTATGGGGGGATAGTGTAAATGCACACGATATTTTTGTCTTACAAAAAAAATATATACGTATACTTTATAACATAAAACCAAGATATAGCTGTAGGCCGTACTTTAATCAACATAAAATTTTGCCCTTTCCGTGTGTATATATTCTTGAAGCCGCAAATTACATAAAGAAAAATATTACTAAATTCCAATACTGCAAAAGTGCAAGAAGAAATAAAAAACTACAGTTACCGATAGCAAAAATGCAGATGTTTAAAAATGGATCCCACTACAAAACAATCACAATATATAATAGAATATCCGACATTATCAAAAACGAGACCAAAGACAGTCATTTTTATTACATAAACATTATCTACATATAAAATGTTGAAATAAAACTATTTTTACGGATTTATTTCGCGTATATTAAACTAAAATGATTTTTAAAATCAACCCGACGTTTCGGTCGCTTTTCAGCTTCCTTCATTTTTCAGCTTTTCAGCTTACAAAATTCTGGCATTTATAAATTAGATTGTGATTGTGGACTCTCATATATTGGTCAAACGAAGAGAGCTGTATCCACCCGCGTTAAAGAGCACATTGCTGATGTCAAAAACCGAAGAACAGGGAGGTCTGCAGTCTGTGAACACATAGCGGATAAGCCAAACCATTACATCCGGTTTGATAAAATTCAAATACTTGCTAGAGAACACAAACCCATTCCACGAATGGTACGCGAGGCTATTGAAATTAAAAAACACCCAAATTTCAATAGAGAAGATGGATGGCGATTATCAACATCATGGGATCCCATACTTAGCAAGATTAAATCCCAGCCGCAGCAGTCTGCAAGACCTCAAGATACCATAAGTAATTATTGTGTTAATCCTGAACGCTACGCAAGGCGTTTACGAAATCGATGGAGGTAGCTACATATAATTTTTCAAACTTCTGTCAGACAAATGTCACCTCAGTCTGCCCGGGACCACGGAAGCTGAAAAGCGACCGAAACGTCGGGTTGATTTTAAAAATCATTTTAGTTTAATATACGCGAGATAAATCCGTAAAAATAGTTTTATTTCAATGAGTGTAGCTCGCGAAAACATAAGAACATATAAAATGTTATTATTCAGTTGATGAATTTTTTCAAGATCCAATCTAGTCGTTCATTGTAATGTGATATGTATTTTAGCAACTTATACCTTTTGATTATTGTTTTTAATTTTATTATCATATTTACAATTTAATTTTAATTATTTTTAACTGTATAGACATTTTTTACAATAATATTATTTTTATAGTTTTGTCAAAAATCCAATCAAATTTTTAATTATTAGTGTAATTCAATTCATCTAATAAAAATTGTAAATGAAATAATAATTATTAAGTATGTCTTAGTATGTATAAAGAATATCTCTCGCACGCTTTACTCAATTGCAATGCCTTAACAAGGTGCATGTACCTAACTGCTAATGTCATCTTATTATCTTTAAGCTGTACATGTTAGCATGAATAATAAATAAATACAAAATAAATAAATAAATAGATTACATCTTGATGACCCGGTTAGTTTAGCAGTGTGAGACCACCGGTTGATTCGAAGGGTCGCGGGTTCGATCACCAGGCACCAGGACAAATATTTGTAAGGGCTACAGATATTTGTTTCAGGTCTGGGTGTTTGTGTATGTGTTGTGTGTGTACAATGGCACCCATGGCACAACTTCATACCTAGTGTGGGGCGTGGGCGTATTTATTTATTACTTATTACCATACCCGATATCAGGATACCACAATATGGAAGATGTTAGCTATTACAGGATTACAGGCTTAGTCCACAGTAAATGCTGTTTATAATAGGTAATTAGTAGAATTACTTCTTAAAATTTGAACTGTGCATTCCAAATCGTCTTGTATTATCTGGATGTAAGTGCTAAGTTTCTGTAGTTAACTTACTTTTCAAGTCTTCTCTATAAGCGTACAGTACTAGGTCGATAGGCGGCACGATACTGTGATGCAACTCCCGCGCAGTCGCCGACAGCCATGCATCCACGTCTGCGCATGCGCAGCTCATTAGTGATCGACTGTCTGCTGCCGCCCCGTGGGACTGCTCGTTACTTATTATCATACCTGATATCAGGATACTGAAACGGGATGATTATATTTGTATGATGACATTAAACTCATTATTGGGCTTAGTCTTGTTTGGGTTGGATACTTTTTAATTTTTTTGGATATTTTTTTATAAACGGAAAAAAGTATTTCCTATGATCTTTATACTTTTATGATTTTGTTAGTTGCTGCCTCCCACTATACCCGAGCTGCCTACCTTCTGCTTAGAGTGCTATAAACAAACAGCTACATGTTGAAAAACCATTTATTACAGCGGTTTTTAAACCATACGGAAGTTCATTAGGTTTTAAGTACCTAAGTACAACTACGTAGTTTTAATAATTCACTATTTAACTAAAACAAATTTGAATAAGATTTTCTTAATTTAAATTTATTACACAACAAACACGATCTTATCATTTTTGTTCGAGCTCAAATATGATTTTAAAATCTCATAAAATTACCAGATAAGGACAAAGATTTTCCTGTTTACGTAATGTATTTCTGAAGTCCATCCTAGGTTATATTTATTAAATATTGTATTCTATTGATATAAATTCGTATTATTTCCCTAGCAATTATTTCAATAACAATGGTTTTATATAGATTTTACCGTATTGATCATTTTTGAGGACTATTTGAATAAACAAATAATGTAAAATAGAATAAAACACTCAAGATAATACACTGTTTCTAAAGTAAGTATTTGACATTAATTGATCATCGACAGCCCTCGTAACCGCGAACGTACTTGATTGCATTTAAACAAGGGAGGATCTTAGATGGGACTTTATGGAGGACCGTTATTAAGCGGAAGCTATTCAGGGTTGTCAAAATTTTCTATATAGTAGGGGGAGCCCATGATATAGCATCATGGGCTCCCCCTACTATATAGAAAATTTTGATTGTATTTACTAGAACGCGTCAGATTAAAAAAATGGGAGATACCTTGCACCCCGTTAGTAACCTCCACTTAATCTAAAGTTTGTATATAGAGAGGCGCCCGAAGGGTAGCCCTTAAAAAAATAATTCAAAAGGTCGCTACAATCTTACTCATGTTCCGAATCGTCTGAATTTTGGATAGGAGCATTGTTTGGACAGATGTTACACCCTCTCAGAATATCTGACACGCTCTTGAATCACGACGTTGATGCCACGCCCTTTGCAAAAACATATGATTCTTTCAAAAATGAAGGTGATTGAATTACTCAAGAATGTCAGATACTCAGAGAGGATGTAAAGTGAACCCAATCAAAGCTCCCATCCAAAATTCTGACGATTTGGATGCGAGGCAAGCTCGTAGCGGAAGCCCTAAGAGTTCGGCCCTTTATGGAAATCTGAGATATTGGTAGAGGCGTTAAACGGGGTACAAGGTATCTCCTGTATCTTACTCTGAGCTCTCCTACTATTATTACTGCACAATTAAAATTACAAGTTAAAAGCATGACGGAACTTCACTTCCTCTCAATCAACTAAAAATTCAATATGTTCAATATAAGTACGAATCTTCTTCTCTTTTTGTTTGAATATTTAAGATTGCTGATGTGTTTAACCACTCAACTCAAGCAATCTCAAATATGGTAAGGTATAGTACGTCGATTTAATAAATAACAAAGCCATAGTTTTCAATGTAAATAGATGAAATCGATGTCATAATATTGTTAAATGTTGTGGCTATTGTGGCTAAAGTGGTGGTAGCGTTCCAGTGTACGAGCTCGAGGGCGTAGGCACCACCGCATTACGTAATTTATCTGCCGCTAAACGACAGTAATGCTAAATGGTTTTTAAGATTTTTTTAATCCTATTAATGTATTATATTTGGTAGAAGGCGGTTAGTTATTACATTAAACTGATTTCATTTCTCTTTAGTGTTTTTTTAATCCTTAAAACAAAATGGTATGCTATATTTGGTTACTTTATCTATATTGGTCTGAAAATACACAAACATCGGTCAAGCCGCTTCGGAGGAGTTTGGTTACAAACACTATGACACAACAATTATATATATTAGATTGCAATTTATTGAACCCAAGTAGACAGCCCTTACGTTGTTTAATGTCTCGCGCCCCTGATCCTACCTGAGGTTCAATTCTACTAAAAGCTCTCAATTGGACCGCACGCAATTCGATACTACCAAATGTACACTCTACCTTTTCTTTGTAATAATATTAACCTGTAGTTTGAGATTATTTTATGTGAACTTCAAATCACGAGAGGATTTCGTAATCGCATAATGAGAAAAGTTTAGTGAAAGTGCGAATTCATATTTAATATTTTATACATATAGCCTGAATGTAAATTTAGGCTATATAAAAATTATGCCTGAATATTCATAAACGTATTTTAGCTAAACTAAAGTGTTGTTAATCTCTCCTTTGTCTTTTTCTATCCTGCACATTTGACAATGCAACTGACAAAGACAAAGCATTCTGTAGCTAAAACTTATCTAATGTACCTATATAATACATATATGAATAATATAACTAATATAACGACTATATACCTATTGTATCATATTAATTATATAATATCCTAGCTGACCCGGCAAACTTCGCTTTGCCTCACAATGAAATGATTTGTCAAAGGTTTGATAGATACGAACTATTTGTATGGAAAATGAAATTGTGGTTTTTACTATTTCCCTTCAACTTCTTCACATTTTCTATTACCTTTTAAACCTTCCCTGGACTTCCAAAAATCATTCAATACCAAAATTAGCCAAATCGGTCCAGCCGTTCTCGAGTTTTAGCGAGACTAACGAACAGCAATTGATTTTTATATATATAGATATAAGCACAATATTCAGTGCTACATAGGTGTAAAAGTGCAATGTGTACTCACCCCTTGGTAAGTACACATTGCACACATGTGGACATTGCACGCACATGCGCACTTCAGCTACGCTCAATCAACATCGCGACGCGACGCGGAGAAGCGCTTAGTTATTTTTAAGATACCCAAATTTTTAAACTCGCTATATCTTTTAAATGGAGTGTCCGATTAAAATAATTTAAACAGCAATGTAAAGGTATTGAACTAATGATAAATTGTATTATATATTATATTTATTATTATTAAATTAGTTATTTAGATAAGTATAAATACCATGGTATGAATATCGACATCTTATTTTCGTTGCCGATTTAAATAGTTTGTTAAACTATAAAAGTTTTTATATTGGCGCAACTATAATACCGCGGACTTTTCTGTACATAATAATGTGGTCTACAAAATCGTAGTACATTATTTTGCTCTATCATCAATAGTTATTACCGTGCACGCGATTTAAGGTATTTCAATAGTAATTTTTGTCGACGGTGGTGTATGTTATTGAAGTTTTCGCAAGGATCCCTAATTTTTTCAAAATAAAATATAGCCTATGTTACTCTGGAAAGATGTAAATGCATAATGGTGAAAGAATTTTTAAAATCAGTTCAGTAGTTATTGAGCCTATTCATTACAAACAAACAAACAAAACAACCAAAAAATATTACCTCTTTATAATATTAGTTTAGATTAAGACTATATACCATACAAATATAACGTAAATATAAAATATATATTTTTTTACTGGTGGTAGAGTTCGAGAGGGTAGGCACCACCGCATTACCTAATTTATCTGCCGCTAAAGGGTAATGTTCAGCGCTATCGTAGATGGTAATGTATGGCCTCGTAATAACTATCACAGAGACATAATAACTAGGGTCCCAGAGGTGGCAACAAATCAGCATTTTGACCTCTGGTCTTTATGTGGATTTCTATAGGCTGCAGTCATCACTTAACATCAATGTGAACTGCATGCTTGTTTACCACTTTCATTACACAAAAAAAACACCTTAAGATTACTTTAGATCACTCACCAACATATAAGCACTACGAATACAGTAAGGAATCCCAACATTCTGTCATTGCAATCGGTTTCTTCAGCTTCAGGAAATAAAGCACCTGTTTCCAGTTCATCATCACATCGGGACCCCGAAAAAAGCGCCAGTAAACTCAAAATGAAGAGATACGAGGGTATTACTAGCGCGATGCACGTGAAGATTATGATGAACACTAGGAACGCTGACTCCACTTTGATTGACTGGAATAGAAAAATGAATGTAAAAAAATACTGCCTCAGTAGTCAGTAGTCTACTGGTAGCAGGCCACTACCGCTACGCTGCGGTCCTGGGTTCGATTCTGAGGCTGTCAGAGATAATATTGTAAAAGCTCTCTCTCTATCTCTAGTGCTAACAGATTTTTTCCATTTTCTGGAAGTTTTCCAGCACCTCGGTGTTTGGCAATGTACCTGGAGATGTCAACAGGCTCGCCACCTGCCAAAATGTAACCGGCGAATAGTGGGTGTTTGCTTTAATGCATTCATATACTTCTGCCTATCCTTTCGGCGATTACGGGCGTGAAGTTACATATAAAATGTAATTCCCATCCGGATCAGTTTTTCTTTTTTTTTTTAATGTTGAAAGAACGAATAATGTAGCCTACAATATCAAGATCTGCCCTATAAACACGACGTCGACCATTAGAGAATCATGGCTCTTAATTTTTTTAATCCTACGACAAGTTTTTACTTGACGACTGATGATATACAAAAAAAGAAACTTAAGTTAACACAAAAAAAACGTGGGTGTTCAATTAATAAGTACAAAATAAAACTTAAGTTTTATCAGAATTTTTCTTTAATAATTTTCAAGAATGACTTATTTTACACATAACACTTCCTTTGCACGGGTTCTATGGGTAATAGTGTTTACTGTATCACCGGCGATCACAGCAAAAATATGCTCGTGTGAACGCGCGTGAAGAACGAACCTACATTTACACAATACGGAACGGTCACATTGTAGGTTATGTCTAATGTATGTAATAGTAATAGTAATAGTTTATTTACGTAAAAGATACACAAATTTCCACAAGTGGTTACAGCAAGACATTTTTTGTACAAAGTTAATGTTGAACACCTGGTGCCCAAAGTAAGATTTAACTTGTGTTATGGGTACCAGGGCTCTCAAACCTTACATAATTCATTATTTTACGGTTGCGTGTCGGTGTATCTTATTTAAGACAATTTTACATATGTAGTAATAACTAAACAGAGTAATAGAAATAAACAGAGCAGGTAGAGATTACATGAATATACACTAATATTAGATGAAATTAGAAATCAACTGGTGTGTGTGTGTGTGTGTGTGTGTGTGTGTGTGTGTGTGTGTGTGTGGTGTGGTGTGGTGTGGTGTGGTGTGTGTGTTCCTGTTTACGTACGTGAGATAGAACGCAAGGGGTGGACATAAGAGATACCTAGAGTACATTGAACATTTACCTAAAGTACTGAAAGTTTTAGCAGATTTTCAGTATCACTATAAGATTTGGTCATGAGCCATTTTTTCACTTGTTTCTTACATTGAGATCTTGACAAAGGATAAATGTTACAGTATTCATTAGCTAGATTATAAAGATGGCATCCTATGACGGTATGATGCCGTGCAGCAATGGCGCCCTTAAAGACCGAAGTATGTAATGTAGTATTGATTATGAGAAATCACCAACTTGATTATGAGATGTGAAATGGCCCAAATTACGTTTTCGAAACCGTTTGAGTATCTCTACAGAAAATAATAAACACTTCAGTCTTTTTTAGGGTTCCGTAGTAAACAAGGAACCCTTATAGTTTCGCCATGTCCGTCTGTCTGCCTGTCCGTCCGCGGTTTAGCGCAAAAACTATAAGTACTAGAGACTTGAAATTTGTCACAAGTATACATCTTAATTACGCCGACAAAGTGGTAGAATAAAAACATGAAAAAATATATTTTTAGGGTAACCTCGCCTACATGTAACTCGCAGATATTTTTTTTATTTTCGATTGCCATATAGTGTGTAGTATCGTTGGATAGGTTTTTAAAAAATAGTATGGGTGGCCGAACATATTTTTTCGATTTAGTGAACTGTTCGTGACTTATTAAGCTTTAAAGTGCAAATTTTCGTTAGACTTAAGTGTCCCCCCCCTACAGACTAAACGGTTGTTGTTAGAAATTCAAATTACGGCAATAGTAGCTATATATAACGAAATTAAAAGGAAAACTATCACACTTAAGTTGGCCTTGCAAGTTTGCGAGTAATAGTCGATCAAATGTACTTTACTCGAAAATTTCGAACAAGTCCTTACAAAATATTTCTTATTATTTTTTATTTCATCTTTTACTCTGTAACTACGGACCTACACTGCGCGTGGCTCGACATGCACTTGACCGGTTTTTCTGGATAGGGAACTAAGGAAAAATTATGAAGATCTGATAAAGTTGATGTATGTTAAAGAATACGGTGTATTCTAAATCCTTTCAAGGTTCTTTTACTTATTAGCAAGTTTTCCTAAATGGAAAACCATTTAAGTTTTCCTGTCTTAATTTTAGCGAAAGTTTATTCTAGCTGCGTTTGATGCATTAGGTATAATTATTTATTGTCATTGAATTGAAAGAAAATTGAAGGTGAGCTTTTGCAAGATACGACTTATAAACTTCGGATGATTATTTTGATAAAATGTCATAGAAAAACGAAACCTTATATAGCGCATGACCTGACACACACTGGGTCGGGTTATTTCAGGTATATTCTCTTGAGATGAAAAGATAAAAAATAATGGCACACAATGAGGTTAAATCCGAGAGAGCCTGAGAGAGAGACCAGGATAAAACTAAACGATATGTAAGAAATAAAAATTATTTTTTATTAATATCTGATGTATTTACAAACATGTTTTTTGATATACTTATCGCGAAAATAAAAGCTTGTGGATAAGTCGTGTTTACAATGAAGTAAAATTTCAGATAATATTTTTATGAGGTCTGGAAGGAATTTGAGGCTTATCAAAATGAAACATCTATTAACAATTTTATGATAATTATTTCAACAAAATTTTGTCATCGAAGAATAAACTAGCACTAATACAAATTTATTTTTGCCATTGATATTTATTAAAGAGGCTCTCTGTTCATATTCCTTATATCTGTTCCTCGTAAAGAGAAACCCGAAATCACTTATCAATTCTGTATTGGGGTTAGGGACGTCTCGTCCAGTTCCGCCTCGTCACACCAAAAAAAATAAGTAGTTGCGTTTCGTCACAACTAAATAAAAATACTTTTTCGTGTATCTGGTAAAACAGAATTTCACTATGGTGGCATGGTTGATACCATAGGATCGCTTGTAGATGGTCTACTCAATATGTCTAACTCCATATGTGAGACCACTTGAAATATTTTGGCTTTCGCTATTGCTTTGTCTCTTGGCGGAAATGTTCGCAAGGTAGTAGTTATCCCAGTCATAAAAAGTTCAATGTCATCCGGTTGACCTTTGTTATTATTTTCTAAAATATACTTCATTAACAATGTGGTGGGTGTAACTTTAGGGGTATTTCGTTTTACAAGCTTCTTCTTTTGACTGATACGATTTAGTTTTCTTTCTGGTGTTGGTGAGTGCGATGATGATGAAGATGACAATGGATCATCCGTTTGTTGACTGAGTATTTCAATTTCTTTTTTAATATTACTAGATTTAATGTCAGGATCATCGCTAGGATTAACGTGAAGATTACCGTCAGGAATAACGTCAGGGTTAATATCAGGATTAAAGTCGGGTTTAGCGTCAGAAAACTGAGAAATGTCCTCTTCTTCGAAGGTATTGTCATCACTATCAAAAGCAGGTATTGTAGTAACTGAAGATAACGCATGGCTGGGAGAGAGAGCCGGTCGTAGCCTCATGTATGGTAACAAAAATGACATTTCATCTTCGTATTTCCATTTCTTTTCAAAACCATATATGTGTTTACTTTTATTGGCTTTCTTCTTTTTTATAGTACGTCTGAAGGCATCTCGAAGCAGTGACCACGCTTTTTTACACTCTCTTCCTGAAAAAATAAAATACGACGATATGAATTGAACATTAGAATACAAGATCGAAGAATAAAATCTTTACGATTATGTATATCAAAATTGATAATAAGTTGTGAAAAAATCTGTGTGGCACGCCCCGCCGCGCTGTAATGTAATACCTTAGTACCCTTCCCTCTTCCTTCTACCTGTCGGTGGCAATCCCCGTGTTCACTCGTCACGTCAAATAATGTCAATATGCGGTAACAGCCAGTCGCATTCAACCATAAAGAATTTATAGTTTTTTGATTCACGAGAAGAAGTATTGAACTACAAATAACAATGTTTGATAATCATATTCAATATGTGTGAATTTGTTTCGAATAAAATAATAAACATTTACTCACCATTGCTTCTTAGTTTCATTCCGATGTCATGCCACGCCTGTTCCTTCTTGGGATTGTCTCCATATTTTTTATCATAGATATCGTACAGCAATTTGTGTTCCTTTACAAGTTCTATCAGTTTTTCTTGATTCATTATGAAATCTAAAAGGTCTGCACGGATGCACGGAACAGACACGAACCGTACAATGCCGTCAGAATGCGGGCCGGTCACGCCACTCGCGCTCCCGGCCGCGGCACGTGTCTGTCTCGTTAGAGTCGACGAACTCAACGCATGCGCGGTTGTGGTACCATAGATTATAAATAATAGGTAGGCTATCGATGATAATTTTTATCTGTTACAATACGGGCATGAAACGTCCTATATTTAAATTTTGCGGCGGGTTGCAGTCTTTTATGTATTTGTTATATAGAGTGTTTGCTCTAAGTATCACGTATGATGATGTGCATTTTGTCGAATGTAGGTATATGTCGTTGCAAAGGAGGGCGATTTGATCATTATTTTTACAAACAAAATGTACGGGCGTCTGAAACATTTTTTTTAGATTTATGAATTTGAAGTAGGTACCTACTTATTAGGTACTTTTTTTCAAAAATACATTAGAAACTCTCAAAAATACAAGTGACAATTTACTTCCTTCTATTCCCCTATGTTGGCCTAAAACTAAAAAAAAAACCTTAAATTACAGAAAGTATCTTTTACCTGTAGACTTGCTATGCCCGTTACTTAGTCCGCGTAAAACATAATTCTAAAATAAAAGTAGCGTAAGTTACTCCTTCTTACATCAGCTATCTATCACTGGAAGTCCCAGCACAATCGGCCCAGCCGTCCAAGAGATTAGCCGGTACAAACAGACAGACAAAAAAGTAATAAAAAAGATCTGTTGTACTGAACTCCCATTCGCGAGTTCGCACTTGGCTTTTTTATATTTAACTGGATTAAATCAAGAGTTTCATTAATAGAGGACATTATCGCAATAAGTCAGCAACACTCGGGCCATCAGCTATGACCGATGTTGCCCACATCATGTGCTCTCAAAGAAATGAGAGAACATCTTGTTCAGTTCATTTGCGTAATTGAGCACTTGTTTTGAATGTGATATACTGCGTAGATTTGGACGCGGATTGCTGCAAATTAATAATATTACTGAGGAAAAAAATGCATTATTTTCAAAGAACTTAACTTCATGCCTTTATTCCATAAAGCGATAGGTATTTAAGGAGGTAGGTAGTATGTGGGGAGTACAATAACTAAAGACAATCCTGTGGTATTCCGCAAATGTTAAAATTGTTAATATTTTTATTTCACTAGGTAACGTTTTCAGACGCCGCGCGGCGTCGTCTACCCAAGTTTTATGTTACTGCGTTAACTACTTACCCCATGGAAAAACCGGTCAAGTGCGAGTCGGATTTTTTATTTTACATTATCTATAAAACGGCAAAAAAATCGATAGTAAGAATAATTTAGTTAATACAATTATCTTTTTATTTAAGCTAAAATGTAGTATGACATAATTAGTATATTAGGGCTTTTTCCTCTCAAGCGCGTTTGCGTCTGCACGCGGGTGTGCCCGCATGCGGGTTAACACGTCTACGAGCCACACGCATGCAAAAAATCTGCAACGTTGGAATTTGGTGCGTGCCGCTAACAGATACAGTCGTATACAGACTGGACATAAACCATGCTAAGCCATGGCTTTTTTCCACGCGTCAAAGGAAAATATTGTATGAAACGATGGGATCCGTGTGACACGCATGCGGGCCACACCCGCGAGCGGACACAAATCGGCTTGACGGGAAAAACCCTTATGCAACAATACAATTAAAAAATTGTTTGGACAATAAGTTGGAACGAAAGAATAAACAAAACGTAACTTCACGCCTGTAAACCCGAAGGGATAGGCAGAGGTGAATGCATGCATTCGAGCATACATGCAAACACCCACGATTCGCCGGTTACGTTTTGGCCCATGTAACAGGTGGCGAGCCTGTTGACATCTCCGGGCACATAACCAAACTTCGAGGTAATGGGAAATTTCCAGAAAATGGAAAAATCCCAATAAAACCAGAGATAAAAGACTTTACACCATTATCTCTGATAACCCCCTACCCGGGAATCGAACCCAGGACCTCAGCGTAGTAGTAAGGTCCTGCTACCACTAGGCTACCGAGGCAGTTAATAAGAATAAACAAGATACATTTTTTAACACGATTTCTCAAAAACTCCTTTTTGGAATTATGCGAATAAGGTACGTACGTAACTTCACGCCTGTAATCCCCGAAGGGGTAGGCAGAGGTAAATGCATGCATTCAATCATACATGCAAACACCCACGACTCGCCGGTTACGTTTTGGCCCATGTAACAGGTGGCGAACCTGTTGCCATCTCCGGGCACATTACCAAACTCCGGGGTACTGGGAAACTTCCAGAAAATGGAAAAATCCCAATAGAAGCAGAGATAAAGAATTTTAAACCGTTATCTCTAATATCCCCCGACCCGGGAATCGAACCCAGGACCTCCAGCGTAATAACAGTGGCCTGCTACCACTACGCTACTGAGGCAGTACTTGAGCGAATAAGGTATAGGATAATTGGCATAATTCAATAATAATATATCACAATCAAAATATTATGCACCAAGACTTGGCCGAAACTGAGGTCCAAAGTCCAAATCACTCAGCTTAAAACACCTATTGGTGTTGATTACCATGGACATCGACACTGGTAGAAGACAGATTTGTTTGTGTTCTACCAGTGTTCAAAGTGCGTTGTTTGTGTTTCGATATCATAAATAACTAGATCCTCTTACCGCCTACGCTATATTCTGATCGGTCAACTATCGAATATCCGGAAGCGATCCTTTTAAAATGTCAATGTCACACGTTTGAACGTTCGCTCGAAATTGTGCAGAAATTGAGAATAAGTTCAAGGAAAACCTGTTTGTCCATTTAGATTCGTCTGGAATTTTAAAATGATACACATTTTCTAGACTACCACACGTACATGCCAGCATTCCTGAAAGGGGTAGGTAGGTAATTCAGGCAGTGTAATTTTAGGCTCAGGGTCATAACACCTTAAGCCTCAGGAGAGGCAACGCTTCTACACTGAAATCTCTGGTTTCATGTCGTTCATTATATTGTATTGTATTTATAGGCTACACTATATGCTTGTTTGCCACTTCATTACATAAAAAGCCAGATTTATTCATGCATTTAAGCTTATGCAAGGACCCACGATTTGTCTCGTTTAATTAATATTCACCCTAATGACATCACAGGGTACTTACATTACCAGAATGGGATAGCATTGGGATACTCCCAAAATCTCAGGCTTTGAACTGAGGATAGAATTCATGATATCAGTTTAGCAGTACCTAGTGGCTTGCTGCCACTTGTAACTACCATTGCAATACCAGTAATACCGAATCTGCCACCAAATAGTAGTGTTCAACACTATCGTGTTTAGGTTAGATGATAATGTAGGTATGGCTCCATAATATACTCAGAATGTGCAAATGCTTACGCTTCAAAAATGGTAATATTTTTATGTACAGATATTAGTTTTTATTTAGTATTTTGGTACTTAAAAATATCAAATTGCTCGTGGCAAAAAACACATTGGTCACTGATAAAATGCACAGGCAATATATTATAAATGAATGAAGGTAATTGAATTAACATAATCGCTCAGTCATTTGTATAAGTCGAGTGGTGTCACGAAACAACTTTTTGTGGCTTTTCTTATAGGTAAAAAATGGGACTTCATGCGCAATTTTTTTCTTAGCTTTACTCAATAAAAAGTGAGTATTTACACAGGATATGTCAGATCTTTGTCTAACCGCGGGGCCTAAACCATGTTCGTTTACCTGCTATCGATTCTTTTATCCGTTGGCCGAAAAAAGTGTCCCAATAACAATTGGAGTCCGTGTTTATTGGAATACTGACAGGGGGATCTTTCGAGATGTCGTGCTCTCAAAATTGGTGCAATTTGCGATCAAAAGTTAAATATTGGGACTGGCCGTAAAGACATTGCGGTTTATTTATTCTTGGATCCCACTGCAGGATTATGCTGCAAACATATTTATGTTTTAGAGAATATATATAATAATATTCATTAGGTCGCTTATCAAAGCAGTTATAGCGTATTTTTTATTAAATTATTTTTCTCTAACAGCCAGCAACACTTATTTGCGGCCAGATTTAATTTGACGGCCATATATCATATTAATGAGAACGAGTACATGTCGTAGTTTTCAGTAGGTACATACTGCTGAGCTGATTTGGAATCGGCGGTTGATCTTTCTCGAAGTTGGTCCTACGTAACTGGGTTTATCTTAGATAGGTATACATAGGTGTCAGCATCTTCGAGTGTAATGCCCTCAGTCAAAAGGAGTGGGTGCAATATGGACATTTGACATGATCTTCGTCTTAATAATGGCAACCCATTATACGCCCCACGTCTGGGCACGAGTCTCTCCCCTTTTTTGGGGGGGGAGGCCTGGAGCTTACTCCACCACACTGCTCCAATGCGGATTGGTAGAGGTGGGTGGGTTAGTGGCCAACCCGCTGTCGGATGTTTTCAAACCACCCATTAGGCCTCCAACAAGGTTTAACGACTGCTATCTATCGATAGCAACCGACGGCTTAACGTGCCCTCCGAAGCACGGAAACGCGCATTTAATTTGCCACTAGCGGTCACCCATCACACTATCCGACCGCGCCCGTAGTGCTTAACCGAGTAGATCGCTTACGATCTACACCAGCCGCCGGGCCATGCGCGCTTCGTGTCTATATATCTCTATATCTTCGTCTAATTCGCGTTTATTTTGAACACAACTCGATGAGTTTTTTTTTGTCATTAAGCGCCTAACAAGCATTCAGTTCACACTGATGGTAAATTAATACTGTAGCCTATAAACGTCTACATAAGAACCTGAGATTTCAATGTAGATGCGGTGTCATTAATGAGGTCTAAGTTATCGTGTCTCTGTGCCGGAAATAACAGGGCCGCTATAATCAGGTGGTTATGGTCAGCGATATCATGTTCCGGTCATTGTGAACACTACCTTTTAGAGGCAATTAGATTAAGAAATGCGGTGATGTAGCTCCGTCACTGGAGCTATACCATCAGAAAAAGAATAGCCAGGTTGCTATTCTTTCATGTGGTGGTAGAGCTCCAGTGACGGAGCTCGCGGGCGTAGGCACCACAGCATTACCTAATATACTTGCCGCTAAATGGTAGTCTTCAGCACTATCATGTTCCGGTCAGGTGTTAATGTATGGCCTTCTAATTTCCGGCACAGAGGCATAACACCTTAGGCCTCGGGAGTAGTAACACATCTGCATTTTGACCTTGGTCTTTGTGTGGGTGTTGATAGGCCGCAGTCATTCATCACTTTACATCAATGTCAACTGCATGCTTGTTTGTCACTTCCATTACATAAAACAAAATGTTGCTATTTTTGTTGCCGTCTGGAAACTTCTTCATCATGTACGATGAACCAATTATAAAATTATTTAACTCTGTTATCTGTTGTCAAAAACTAATAAAAAAAATCATTAATTATTTAAGCTTTTTTGCTAATTATAATAAAGGAAGTAATTTGTAGGAAATGAGTCACCTGAATTTGTTATATGTATAAACATGATTATTTATATAACTAACATTTGTTTTTAGTTCCTTTTATATTATGATAATTTAGTTACACGTGCGGATAAGAAATATTTTATATTGCCCGTGCCATAGAGCAACACCGGAGGGGAGTAGCCATATGTAGGCTTTCCCCTCTGTCAAAGTACAAGCCCAAATGGGCCTATACCTGTCGCCTGGATGTTTAAATGTGTGCGTGAAATTGTTTCTGTATTTTGTTAAAGTCAAGGTGTGAGTTTGGTAGTAATAGACGATTTTTGTAGTGTGCGTGTGTGTCGCACGTATTTCTCCCCGCAAAAAATGAAAGACTTTTTTTGGATCGGTAATAAACGCTACGGTCACGGAATAGATAAATAAGGATGGAAAGGCCTTTGCTTAAATTTCGTATTAGAACCAGTGTCGCCGTTTTTCTCCCACCATGCAATTTCTTACACAAATGTAACACCATCTCGACAGTCACCCACACATTAATCCTCAGGGCAGCTATTCGTTTGCGTAAGTTTGAATACTAAGATGTAACGCCCGTAGACAATAAACACTAGCACGCACACAACAATATACTCACCAATAAACTAGTCGAAGTGTAGCGGACGCATTACATACTGTACATTGCAAGCGGAGACAGTAATAGCGTTAATTGAGAGAGTGCTTAACGAGCAATGTATTCGCTAGCAGTAACGTTTAAATAATGCAGTTTAAGTTCGAATATTCATATTCATTTGTATATATGTATGTTTTTTACAAGTATTATAACAATAAATGTTATTTGTGACTTGCGGTGAAAAGATATACCTCCTAGCTTTATACTTGAGGTCTGACAATTCATATTACATGTTAAAATTGGCACTACATGGTATTTTACCAAGAGATGCGTCGTTCGAAGCAGTCTACACGACACTACGAGCGGCGAACGAATGGTTCTGCCGAACTGTGTGTGTTCACGCATAGTTGTTGTGCGCTTGCAATGTGGGCGACATTATCATTCCATCTTTATTTATTTATTTCGTAGCTACGGTCGTCTCACACCACTGGACTAAACGGGTTGTAATTTTATAAGTAGATCGACTAATAGTATTATTTGTTAACTTGTTGAATCTAGTTGAAAGTTTTCCTTTTAAGTTCGCTATGTGTGTTATCGCCATGATTTTTTTCACACGTCCAAAAATGTACCACCGTTTGGCTGGCAGAGGTGTCACACACACTTGAGTCTAACAAAAATGCCCACTTGGAAGCTTTATTTTTCACAAACGTTTTCCTTGATTGAGAAAGTGTTTAAAAAACTAACAATATCCCACACTATTGGGGGTGTGAAAAAAAATACAGTCCTGATTTTCCGCATCGCTAATATGTATACCTATATACCTCAAAGCTACCGAAGCTTCATGGCTTAGTGGTGAAACGGCTGGACTGGTTAATTTGAGATCGCAGGTTCGATCCCGGCCCAAAGACATTTTTTCTTCCATTCGTGGCCCTGGGGCAATATCACCATCTTATGGCAGACTTATTTCAATGTGGGCAGTCCAGGATCTTTGAAGCACAAATATAATTTGTTATGCTACGATCTTCTCCAAAACTTTTGAAAATTAATTACTATGAATATAATCTAGCTAATAATATTCATAGTAATGTGTGTGCACAAAAAATAAATGAATATTTTCAATTAAAAGAAGTTTTTTTTTTCAATTTACTAAATCATACTCCCGCTAAAATGACACATATAAATGATGCCCTATGTAATATGCTAATAAGGTTATGATACATTTTATTTAAGCAATTTGAATAATATAAACAAATGGAAACACGTCCTATATACATATTATGTATGCAAAAAAAACCAATGGCAACTTCATGTTTGGAAAGGATATTGATGTTCTTATTTTAACATTGAATCAGTGTAGAAGTGGTAACCGTAGAATTAAATCGTGTTCTGAGTTTCAATTGAATAATATTATTGTTTTAGTTTTGCATTAATTTAATTATTACAAAATGGATTATATACAGAAGAGTATTATTGTATCGGTACTAATTGTCCTTTTGGGTTGTGAAAGCTTAACAAAAGTCTCACGTAAGTTTTTAATTTTATAGTCAACTGGCTGAACCGGCAAACTTCGTATTGCTTCAGTTTCAGAATTAAATAATGTGACAAAGGTTTGATAGGTACGGACTATTTGTAGGTATGCGATTTGAAATTGTTGCGTTTATTATTTTCCTTACAATTTCTTCATATTTTATCAACGTTTAGAACAACAGCTTTGACACATTACTTATTTTTGAGATAATACCTACTAAGTTTGTTGACAGCTAGTATGTTATATAAATATTATAAAGAGGAAACATTTGTGTTTTTGTACGTATGTTTGTAGCGTTATCATACAAAATCTGCTAGACCGAAATTAGCCGCTAGTATTACATAGGTATAGTGGAAATCACTACACATCACAGTTTTTACAATGGTTCACAAAGAGAATCTTTGGGTGAAATATTATTCTTTATTCTATGTTTCTGGTTAAAACATTGACTAACATGCAATAATTCCTAAGTAATTTAATATTATCAATCATCCAAACTTAAAAAAAATAATAAAACTTTATTTAATTGTGAACTATTTTATAAGTACGAAATTATAAATGTCTGTATTTTTGCAGCGGATTTCATCACACCATGTCCTGGCTTGAAATCGGATTGCCTTAAGAGAGTTGTTCAAGAATCAATAGGGCCTTTCTCGAAGGGTATACCGAGTTTGGGCCTCATGTCAACAGATCCGTTACGCAAGGATAAAATTGAATTACCATTGCCTGGTCTAAAGATAACTTTCCTAAATGGAGTGGTCACTGGTCTTCGGAAATGTGTTGTTGATAATGTAAAGTGAGTATTCATAAATATATAATAGCAACCCTTGATACGTCCCACTGCTGGGCACGAGTCTCTCTCCATCTTGGGAGGAGGCCTGGAGCCTACCCCATCACGCTGCTCCAATGCGGGTTGGTGGCGATAAGGGTTAGTGGCCAACCCGATGTCGGATGTTGCCGACAAGATTTAACGACTGCTATCTATCGATAGCAACCGGGACCGATGGCTTAACGTGCCGTCCGAGGTACGAAAAAGCGCATTTAAAAAAAAATAGCTTTAAAGTGCCAATTTTCATTACAGTCAAGTGTCCCCCCTCTACCAACTCCTTCTACCGACTATGTATGGTTGTTACTAGAAATTCGAACTTTACGGAAATATATATAAGTAGCAACTTAAAACGAAATTAAAAGGAAAACTTAGTTACACTTAAGTTGGCTTTACAGGTTTGCGAGTAATAGTTGAACAAATGTAATTTACTTGAAAATTTTGAACAACTCCATAGAAAATATGTATTTTTTTTTCATTATATTATTTTACCCTAATAACTACGGCACCCTACACTGCGCGTGGCCCGACACGCACTTGACCAGTTTTTTTATGGTATGATGGTGGTAAACATGCATGCCGTTCACATTGATGGTAAGTGATTACTGCAGCCTATAGGCATCTACAGAAAAACTAAAGGACAATCTGGACATGCGTTTGGAAATCTTAGATTTCTTATCCTGAAGTCTAGCCCCCTTATTCATAAACGTATTTTAACTAAAGTGTAGCTAATCTCTCCTTTGTCTTTTTCTATCCTGCACATTGGACAATGCAACTGACAAAGACAAAGCATTACATAGATAAAACGTATCTAATGTACGTTTATGAATAAGGGGGTTAGATTTTTTATCTCTGTGACGGCCACTGCGATCGACGTCTTTCGGCTGGAGTGACTAACGTTCACAAGCGATTATATACTTATGTATGTATGTATCTTCACGCCAAGTCCCTTACGGCGTAGGCAGAGAGTGTAAAGCGCCAGATATTCCGGTCCTGACACATTTTCTATATACGTGCACGTCGATTCCTAAGACTTTTGACCCCACCCTCAGACAGTACTCGACCTATTTGGTCATGGTAGGTCAGTCTTGGCCTTCGTGGGCCTCTGCAACCATCCACATTCGCGATGTATATCTGTTTAGTCATTCGGTTATTCGACATTCTTTCTATAGTAATATATTTTTTGTTGAATGACGTTAGTTATTAATTAGTACAATCATGTTACAGGTATGAAAACTCCGGGGCAGACCTTAGAATGCACTGTAATATAACAGTCAAAGGAAAATACAGAGCTGTAGGAAGACTTTTACTTTTTACTATAGACGGAGATGGTGATGCAAAAATTAAAAGCAGTAAGTACGAGTATAGTAATTATCTTATTTTTATTTAAATAAATTATGCGTCAAGTAGTACTTTGTCTGCTATGGACTCCTAAACTACAAACTAAATGTGACAAACAAGCATGCAGTTCACATGGATTTTTGCTGGTGGTAGAGCTCTAATGACAGAGCTCGCGGGCGTAGGTATCACCGCATTACCTCTATCTGCCGCCAAATGGTAGTCACGCTAAAATATTGTCGTGTCCAGACGACGAAATAACAGGTCATAATCATTTCAAGCTTAACCAACTGGACACAACTGTGTCCGGTCACTTGTGTCGAGTTGACGAATAACCCGTGTTCAGCGCTATCGTGTTCCGGTTATATCCGGTTCTATAGGTAACAACTTAGGTCTCAGATGGCAACGCATCTGCATTTTGACCTCAGGTTTTTATGTAGATGTCTATAGGCTACAGTCATCACTTAACATCAATGTGAGCTGCACGTTTATTCGCGACCCTTCGAATCAAACGGTCATCTCACACCGCTGGACTAACCGGGTCGTCGTTATCTATTATTGTGATTAAACTTCATATACCTACCTAATTAATCCAAATATAGTTTAATTATTTATGTTTTTTTGCTTAGTTTCACGGAGGAAACAATCTAGATATATGAATTCAGTCTATATTTAGTTTAATTTGTTCATTTAAACATTGTTATTTAAATATAACAATTTAATATTTATAATTAGAGCCGGCCTTGCCTTTTTTTGTATATTAGGTATTTATTGTTATATTTAATTTAAAATTTTACACATGCACTCGAATAAAATGACATTACCTATACCTATATATTTTTTTTTAACAATTTAAATACAGGTTTTACATATCTAATATACATAATAATATTTATCAGATATTAATCTAGTTCCATGAACCAAATAATTCAACGCAATATCCTTTTTATATAAATACTTACGTTCTTAAAGAAAAAACAATTTAGTCTTTTTGGTTTTTATATCAAATTTATTAAGGCAATATGATGAAAATCTTAATCTATATGAATTACGCGTCACCCTGTTTTTTTCGCGATGCACTCCTAAACTACTTAGGTAAGCGATATTTAAACTCCGCACACTATCTGCAGTTTGGTCCAGCTTGAAAGATAGGATAGCTTACAACTCAATTTATCGTCACAATATTATGTTACTACCTAAATTGCACCCGTAGGAAGCCGGTTCGGAATTGAAAACATGAAAAAACTAAATCTTATTCTAAGAAGAGTGAAACCAATGGCGTAGCAATATTTAGCTTTTAGCGGAGGCACACCGCGGACACTCCGCCAAAATTCCATACAAACGCTTATTTGGACTCTATTACACAGACATCAATTAGTGACGTGTATTCACACGTGCACCTGTGTGCGTAGCACGTAGACATTACCAACCGTCGCCCATAAGAGGGGAGGAGATTGGGTGATGCGGGGAAATCGGGCGGGACGTCCATTGTCCAAGTGTCCATTCTATACGTAGTATTATTACATATTCTCTGGCGGAGGGCCCGAATAAAATTTTGTTAACAATTTTGTTTTTAAGGGTGCATGAATTGTTAGCGCGAAAAAAAATGGCTTTGACCATGCGTGGAATTTCTTACTTTACCTCATCCATTTGGTCCAAATAAAAGTAAAGAAGGACGCGCAAGCAAAATAAAAGGACATTTTCCTCCTTATTCGTTGGGGGTTACTATAGCCCGGGGGTCCCGTATAATACGTAGATACTGTGTAAGCTACGCCCCTGACTGAAACTAAACTAAAAGGTCGGAGGTTTGAGGTGCCCTTGAATATCCAATGTTTAATTACTGTTGTTTCATTGCAGAAAATATGATGTTGCATATTAAAGCCAAATTCCAGGACACGGTACGCAATGGTGTTACGTACCACGAGGTAAAGGATGCTAAAGTGGATTACGTGTTTGGCGATAGAGTGACCTTCGACTTGACAAATCTCTTCAAAGATAGTCGTGAACTGAGTATGTATTCCTAAAATTATTATTAAAAAAAGTATTCTACGCCTGTATTCGCCGAATGAGTAGGGACAGGTACATGCAAAATGGCACAATTCGTCGGTTAAAAAAAAAATTACACTCACAGCTCTACAATAAGAATAAAAAATCGTTTTTTTTTTGTTCTGTTAATTGTATACTGCATTGACTATAATTATAATCGTTCCTATAGGACAAGTTCCTCAATAGTCTAGTGAGACTAGGCCACTAGTACTGCACTCCTGAGTTTGATCCCCGGGAATATAGAGCTATTAGAATATATAAGTATTCCCGAAGATGTAAATGGGCTTGCTATACGAAATAAAACCAAATTAGTGAATCGTGAGTGTTTGCATGTATGTTTGTATATATCTGTGTCTGTCTCACCCTTTCGGGGTGTACAGGCAAGGTAACGTATGTATGTATCTTCACGCCAAGCCTCTAACGGTCTAGGCAGAGTGTGGAGCGCCAGATTGTGAGACCCTGGTTCTCACACACCTCCCTTGCTTTTTCTACATTTAGGATTCTTCTTAGGAGTCGGCGTGTATGTATGAAGAATCATTCCCTTCGTATATGCACGCCAACTCCTAAAACTTTTTTTTTAACTCTTCCCTCACCAAAAAAATTGAAAATTTTTAAAAAATCATTAGGAAACAAGGTTACGTCAGTCATTTATAAGTCAAGCCTGCATTTTGGAATATTTGTAAATAAAAACACAAAAAAAGATAGTACAGAATTGATTAAAAATAGATGCAGTAAACTGAATGATATGACCATTTATTTTTGCTAAAAATACCGCTTTCAATGCCGAACGAAGTCACGCCGTAGAACTTTAGTCGGCGTATATACGTTAAATACGCCATTGCTGTTATTTTTTTTTATTTATTTAGATTTGGGTTTGGAAAATTTTTTCGTTCGTTTTATGTTCTTCGATTTTTAGTGTGTTCTACACACATTTATCAGGAAAACTGAACCCTACGTTGCGTGTGTCCCGTCACGTACTCGGTCGGTTTATTTAAAGAAACTCGACCAAGTGTATAATATAAAAACAATAATGTATCATAAACAATGAAAATTGAATTAATATTTTGTCAATCATGTTTGCAATGGAAATTGGAAATAAGTAATTTATTATTTTCCTATATTGGCCAATATCGCCTGGTAAAGTATTCAAGTGAAACGTAATGGGATAATAATTGTACCTGTAAGATAAATTTATTGTCTCTCAAAGCCATAATAACTCGTAATCCCTACGAAGCGATATTAAATTCATCCCGACAACTTTTAATGGGTTTCAAACTGATTGATTTCTATGGGAAAATAAATTTTAGCGGTTACTGAGTACTTTGCAACGTAGGAAACTAATAGCATGTGGTTGTGCTGTAAGCCTATCTATGCGTTAATATAAATTATGTAAGTAGACTGGGATATCTGGCGCTCTACACTCTCTGCCTACCCCGTTAGGGATCTGGCGTGAAGATACATATAAATAAATATATGTATTTCACGCTATAATAATTATATATTTATATGTAAGTAGACAAAGTGGAGGTATTCCAAGTATATTTTGTATATTTAGTAAGCTGGCTGCACTGTGTGTGACATAGGCCCGATCCGATCACTGTATTAGTATCACCGATGTGTATGATGATCGCCTATTTGGAAGAGTAATGATATGCCATCATGATCTGCAATCTTGATACACCGATCTGATACAAAACCCCTCCAAGTAGGCGACCTAATTAGGTACCGACGATACGGTTACGTTGATCGGATCGTTAATACATACCTATCTGGTTCCGCTTTTTATACAGTGCAGTGGTGTAGAGAGTTATAATGCGGATATTGTAGTATAACCCCAAATTAAAAACCTATAGCTTGAAAAATTTAAATTAGAAAACCTCACGCCGAGATTTTTTTTAGTGTACGCGGCATTTTGCCACCATTGCGGCGTTTGTTTTGCTGCTTGACTATGGGTGCGATTCACAGACCGCACTACGACTTTACTTTTCTCAAAACTCATACATTTCTGACAGTTCTAAGGATACTTCGCTCAAAGTAAAGTCAAAGTGTGCTCTGTGACTCTCAGCCTATCACCCTATGACTACATGAGATGTTGAGTTTGTTACTTTGTGTTGCACTTACAGGGCTAAACCGCTAACTCGTTTAAAAAAAGTTTTTTTTTTGTTTTATTTATTTTAAGATTGATTGACTTCTGTAGATATTTATAATACCTTTACCCCACATTTACCTAACCTAATTTACCTATTGTATTTATTAAAATATTTATATTGAATTCCAGGTCAAACTGTTGTGCAATTCCTGAACGAGAATTGGCAACAAGTAATAGACGAGTTTGGAAAACCTGTGGTCAACACAGTATTTGATCTCGCACTAGACGTAATTAAAAAATTCTTCCGTTCTGTACCCAAAGATGAAATTATCATTAATTAAGATAGTAAAATTATTTTTGTGATAACTAAAAATAAATAGGTTTTAGGGTAACAGATTTGTTTTTTTTTCATAAACAACACCCGCATCACATCTAATATATTTATTCGTCAGCAGATGCTGACAAAAGGTTGCCATGAGAGATTATTTTTATTTTTGAAGTCATTTGAAGGGCTACATTTCTTCACTTAATCTTACCCAAGCATCGTTCATCGTCATGACGACCCGGTTAGTCCAGCGGTGATTCGAAGGGTCGCGGGTTCGATCCCCGCACCGGGACAAATATTTGTATGGCCTACAGATATTTGTTTCGGGTCTGGGTGTTTGTGTATGTGTTGTATGTGTACAACGGCAGCCACGACACAGGTTTATACCTACTGTGGGGCTGTGAGTGTAAGCGTATTTTTTTTTATCGTTTTATTTTTGGTTTTTTTTATGCAATTTATGCTTGGAATCCCAAATTATCGGTTCTTTTCCAAAAACCGAGACGTTTCTTCTTCAGACTTTTCCATTGAGGCAGTTTGCAAGCCACAATCTACGCGGCACTAGTTTAAAACTCGAATGAAGCGAGAGCGCGAATGTAAGCACCACGCTCGCGCTTGTTGCGAGGTCCTTTGACTTGTGCTCAAAATACCGCTCTGACTATGGACGCGAGCGCTGCGAGGCGCGAGACGAGGCGCGAAGCGAGCCGCAAGCGTCTATTTACACTCTCACCTCGTGCCTCTGCTCGTGCCTCGTCTTGCGACTCGTACGCGAGTGTAAATCTAGCATAATACTTCTAGTAGGTTTTATTTTATTTTCCTAAGAACCCTTGAAGCTGGTTAAGTGTCCGTGATACAAAAACAATAAAACAAAGTTTTGCGGTTTACGTTCTACACCAGTATCGACTAAAGGGGCTTCTTTTAATCCCTACGCACAATTCTAACGTAAACGTAAATCCAATAATATAAACTTCCTACGATATTTTCGATGAACGGAGTTACTCGAAATATTTTAAAGGTATTCTTGGAGTACAGAGATATAATGTCCAGCTAATATCAATTTTAAACTTACAAGTTTACGAGAATGTTTTTTTAAATTGCTGCTATTTAACCGTTTGCGTGACAATACGTTTGTTGATGGTAGTTATCGTTATTCTGATATTCAAAATAAAATTAGTTACCATAGTGGAATATATAGCCCATTGGGGAATATAACATCTTGAAACGATTTCACAGTAGCGAAGCATTAATAAAAAAAATTAAGAAAAAACCGAAAAAAAAATCTACTTTGATGACACCGTTAGTGATGTACTCGTAGATGAAGAGCCTGTTTGTTTGAATGCGGCAAATTCTGGAGCTACAAGTTGGATTATAATAATATATATTTGTATAAAACGTAACTTCACATCCGTATACTCCCAAGGGGTAGACACATGTATATGTAGGTATAGATTCAACATATATTTTTTTATGTCATGAAAGTGGCAAACAAGTATGCAGTTCACATTGATGTTAAGTGATGACTGCAGCCTATAGACACTTACACAAAGACCAGAGGTCAAAATGTAGATGCGTTACCACTTCTGAGGCCTAAATGTTATGCCTCTGTGTCGGAAATTACAGGGCCGTACATTACCACCTGACCGGAACACGATAGTGCTGAACACTACCATTTAGCGGCAAGTATATTAGGTAATGCGCTGGTGCCTAGGCCCGTGAGCTCCTTCACTGCAGCTCTACCACCAGTTACTTATTTAAATATGATTGTTATATTAAGGAGAATGGCTATAATAGGCTACAACATCACGATTCACGTTATATTTAGGACTACTAGTCATGTTTAAAGTGAGCGAATAATGATCATAGCTTTGGAAATTATCATATATAGTAGGTAATCTTACAGGTAACAAACAAATTCAAAACGCACGTGTAACTACGGGAATAAGCTAGTCCAATTAAGTAATATTGTAATCCTGAAACATCCTCGCAAGATAATGAAGAAGCGACAGAGCGTCAAAATGTGGTGGAGGTGTTTGTTTTATAGTGTTATTTGTCTTATTAACACACGGTGTTGGATCTTTGTCTCAATGTAAACTGGATTATAAATACATCCAATATTCGTCTCACCCTTTGTTTTGGATACCGAAACTGAGGTATGACTTTTTCTTTTGCAAGTACCCTCCAAATAAAAATTAATTGAAGTTTTACCAAAATACTGTTGCTATTTCGCCAGTAAACTAATTAGTTAACTTAAGGTATATTATCGTATTGCACAGAAATCATTACATTTTGTTGCTTACTCAAATACTAAGGAACTTCATGGAATTATGTCCAGAGGCTAGAAATTTTTGGTGTCATAGCAATGTCACACAAAGCATCCAATCAACATAATTATGTTTCGTCATAGGTTTAATATAGTATATTTAGAAAGGTAGGTTTAAAAATGATGTTCTCTAAGTTTGTACGGATACTAAAAAGCATTAGCGTATGTGTATAAAGCAATATGCAATTTGCATAAACGTTACAAACGAGTTACGATTAATAATTATAATTAGTAAGCAAATGTTACAATGTTACCTGCAAAAATGAGTAAGGGAAAGTAAATTTTCCCCAGACTATATCCTTGATAAGACCTAGAAAAGAAAAGGACAAGAATACTATAATTTGCTTTCATTTTATAGTGAATATACGTACTCCCATTAGAGCACTCGACGCAGTACTTAGTTTATAGTTAGTCACAACATATTTGTAAGAATATGGGTCAATATAATTGATGATGTTCGATAAAGACATATTATAATATGTTATATAGTAAGTTAATTAAATTAGAATTAGAAAAGAGAAATTTATTATTTCAATTTCAACTGCAGCGAAATTTATTGTTTCAAACTAATTAATAATATTGATGTTTACCTTATAAATATATTATTGACCTTTTATATTTTCACATCGGATTAATGACAAATATATTTTTTAATGGTATTAAAGTACTCACCAATTGGAAATTCAATGGGACATATCAACGAGAAAAATTGAGACATGAATCCAAATGGATGAAATCCGTCTTCTAAGTGAAATTTTGGTATCAAGTAAGTTTGAGTTTGTGGTAGACTAGTAAACTTAATATTTGTTTTGTTCTTCGGTTCAAACCAATCATCGATATCATAAGTTTTCACATTTGTCTTTTCTTTTTTCACGGGCTGATCATCAATGCGACTAGTTTTCATCGTATTTTCCGTCACAATATCTAACGTTATGTCAATTGGTTCTGTATATTCTTTGAGAATTGTTCTTGTGATTGGTATCACTTGCACAGTAGTTGTAGAGGTCGACTCAGTTGTGGTAGTCGTAGTTAGCTTTTTAGTTGGAATCGGATCCATTTTTTGGTGCCTTCTTCCTTCGCTTTTCGCATTTTTGAGACTATTGTACTTGTCTATCCACGCTTTCACCACCGTGGAGTTTGTGGAGTTGAAAGAATTCCTTTTTATTAGCGGACTGCTGAAATTTTTATTTTCGTACTCCAAGTTAAGGGCTCCCTCCATATCGTTGTACGTTCTTACTTCTGTTGGCCGACTATCTCTGTACACTGTTTCTAAACAGTTGTCCCATACTAAATGTAAAGGTTTGTTTATATCATTATCCTTTTCTAAAGTTACCTGTCTTTTGTGCTGAGATTCGTTTCCTGTACCAGACGAAAGTAATAGGACGTTTCCGTCCTCATCGGCATATTTTTTTCCATCGTCGCTCGTTTTTTCAAACGGATAAATTGTGGAGATTGGTTGGAAATTCTCTTTTTGTACTTGCGATTTACTCGGCACAGTGGGACCAACGACATTTAGATTGTTTCCGGCGGTCTCTTCCGATGTGGTCCGGATTTGTTGGATTTGCAAGGCAAAAACGGCTTCGGTGGAGTCTGGTAACGAGTTTACTCCGCTCGGCGCCACCGCCTCATTCCTCGTTTGCACAGGTATAATGCGATTCGCTAGCGAAATTGCGAGAATCAGAAAGAGTGATGTCATTTCTGCGGTTAGTCACTTCATATTTATTTGTCGACGCGTTGTTTTAACACGGTTGTGCCAACAGGAACTGAGCCACGACGCGGGACATTGGACAGGGGATTTGTAGCACTTAACAGTCTGCCGTCGGTTGCACAATCGTATCACGTCGACTCCACCGTGCCTTTACTGGATTATGTCAAGGGTAATTACAGGTAGAGAAGATAGGTTTCTTTTTATTTTATTGTTAGTTCATCATTTAATATGGAATATTTCGAAATGCACCTATATATAGGTAGTGTGTGTTTTACTGGTGGTAAGGCTCCAGTGACGGAGCTCGCGGGCGTAGGCACCACCACATTACTTAATATACTTGCCGCTAAATGGAAGTGTTCATCACTATCGTGTTCCGATCAGGTGGTAATGTACGGCCCAGTAATTTCCGGCACAGGAGCATAACACCTTAGGCCTCAGGAGTGGTAACGCATCTGCATTTTGACCTTGGTCTTTATGTAAGTGTCTATAGGCTGCAGTCATCATTTAACATCAATGTGAACTGCATGCTTGTTTGCCACTTCCATTCCATTAAAAAAAAGTGTAGTTTTAATTCAATAACAGATTGATACCGTGTGTAGAGGTTGAAGTTTAAAACAGTAGGTACTAAGGACTACAAATTATCATTATCAGAAAATGTTGAAATTGATTTATCTTCTTTTTTGTACATACATTTATTTATAGATAACAATTTAAAATATTTTATAACAACTTAAACCTATTCAAATAAACTGTCTTCCAATCTCATATCTTCAGAAAAAAAAAAATTTTAAAATGGATTATAAGATGGCATTATAGTGATATAGGTGATATTTAGTGACTTATTTCATTTAACTTTAAAGAACATTTACCAAAAAAAATAATTGAGTGGGAGTTATAATAAAAAACGTTTGTTTAGTAGTTAAACCTTGTTCATTACTCTATACATGAGGGCGTCTATTGAATTTGTGGAGTGGCGTTACATACATAGGCAACAAATCAACGTTAATTCTATTCAATTATATAAATATTGGAAGAAGTTAGCTAAAACACGTGACACTTCATACTCAATATCCGAGTTCCGTATAAGTATAAAAAAAAACATATTAAAAAACAAGCTTTTAAAATTTGGCTATATCGTCAATAGGACTAGTTCCAGGCTATGTTAAACTCAATATATAACTAATCAAATAAATTCGACGTTTACAAACATAAGGCTTTTATTATTGCCATCTCTCATTTTCCATCACTTTCAGGATTGCTAGAAAAAAACTTACCGATTAAAAAAAAATAAGCGAAAATCCGGACGAATTGAGAACCTCCTCCTTTTTTTGAAGTCGGTTAAAAACTGAGGTTCTCCTCATTGTTCCTTTCACTTAATAATGAGAGAAGAAGAAACAACTTTAACTGTAATGGATTCGATTGTTAATTCGAACCCCTTCCACCCCGTCTGACCACCAGATGTCCGGGATACAATAGAAAAAGGGTCTCTACATGGGAAGTGGCGTAATTAATGGTCAACTTTGAATTAAATCACGAATATGTTTAACGATACCTGCATAATGATATACGGCATAATACGGACTTGTAATTTATGGCACATTTGTACCTATAATAACTTAGACTTTAAGATTGGTAACGCATTTACTTTTAAATGTCTGTTTTTATGTAGGTTACAGTATTCACCTAGGTAGGCTACTTACCGTCAATGTGAACTGTAACAGTATGCTTGTTTGCCAATTCATAACACCATTACCATACATTAGCGGTATAGTGCGGTAGTAAAAATAACAACACGGGATGGTCTGCTGCCCAAATATATAGAAATAAATTTATTTAAAATAATGTGCATTGCGAAATCTTATGAACAAATCATGTTGTCTCACCAAAATTATCATTATTATTTTTTCGTTCCGCGAAAAATTTATTACCACTGCGATAGCCAATGCGCCCGCCAAGCGTGGCGATTATGGCATATTCTCCCCTAGTGACGCACAACACTGTTACGGGCGTCTTTGGGGAAGGATTTGTCCAGCAGTGGACGTTTTTCACTGGTGTGATGATGATGATGAATGCTTAGTCAAGATTTTATTCTAATATAACATTACAATAATCTAATTTTCTCACTGAAGGAAAGTTCTGGGCAGAACCTGAAACGTGACCAAAGTGTCGAGTTAATTTAAAAAATAATTTTAAGATCTATAGGTAATATACGCACATAGAGCAACTCCGCCGACTGGTCGCGGCGGACCGGAGGGGAGTAGCCATAGCGTTTATTACCGATGCAAAACAGTCTGTCATTTTTTGTCGTCTGCCACGAAACTCACACCTTGACTTTAACAAAATACATCAACAATTTCATGTACACATTTAAATATCTGGGCGATAGGCATAGGACCATTTAATCTTGTACTTTGACAGAGGGGAAAGCCTGCATATGGCTACTCCCCTCCAGCCCGCCGCGGCCGGTGGCCCGTGTTGCTCTATGTATACGCAAGATCTACGCAAATCTATAACCTCACGAAAACCTAAGAACAAATCATGTTATCTCATCAAAATTATCATGATTTTTTTTTATGTAATGAAGGTGGAAAACAAGAATTCAGTTCACATGGATGTTAAGTCATGACTGCAGCCTATAGACATGAGGCCAACCAAGAGAGGCCAAGTTGCACATGCGTTGCCACCCCTAAGACCTCTTATTACGAGTATATTACTGTGATAGTTATTAGGCAGCCATATATTATACATACTTATTGTAGAAATTGTTAGGTGGTAGAGCACCAGTGACGGAGCTCGCGGGCGTAGGCACCACCGCATTACCTAATATACTTGCCGCTAAATGGAAGTGTTCAGCACTATCGTGTTCCGGTCAGGTGGTAATGTACGGCCCTGTAATTTCCGGCACAGAGGCATAACACCTTAGGCCTCAGGAGTGGTAACGCATCTGCATTTTGACCTCGGTCTTTGTGTGGGTGTCTATAGGCTGCAGTCATCACTTAACATCAATGTGAACTGCATGCTTGTTTGCCACATCCATAACATAAAAAAAAAAAAACAACATAATAGCATTATATTTTGTATGAGACATTCAAGTTCCATCCAAAAAGGGAAAATTATAGTTAATTCCATATCGAATAGAGTGTAAAAGACCGGCTTTAGAAACTTTCGGTCCACTCCCCAAGTTGAAACACGTTAAGAGCTTTCCTTTAGAATGCACCTGATTCGTGTAACACTATTTTATCTGATCGGATTTGGATTTAGATTACAGGGAGAGATAAAACTTACTAGAGAAAACGTTTTATTTTGAACCTGGCTGGGTGTTGTCAAAAGTTTAAAAATAAAACGTTTAGATTTTAGATGACTCTGTTTTTATGTACTGTAGATATAACAATTTTTATGACAGTCTGCTTAACAATGATAATATTTACGCTACTACAATAATAATTACACTAGAGAGTTCCCAAGTTCGATCTCCGTGTCATGGAATAGTTAGAATTGATTCAAGCTCTATAATAAAGAACTACTTTATTATAGAGCTTCCGCGAGTTGGTTACGTGTGATTTGTGATGCTCGTGCTAAGCATTTGATGGGCAAAAAAAATTCATCGCCAATTATGGCTGTATACGTGTAGGGTCATGTGTATTAGGTATACAATTAAAAGACGAATCTTCACAGTCACGATGATAATAATATGATACGTTACCATATTTTTCATGAATTATTCTGACACAAAATGATGTCTAATACTAGCGGTCCGCCCCGGCTTCGCGCGGGTGCAATGTTACCTACCCTCTCCTGTTCATCTTAGCGTGATGTTATATAGGCTATAGCCTTCCACGTTAAATGGGCTATCTAACACTGAAATATTTTTTATAATCGGACCAGTAGTTCCTGAGACCTGCGCGTTCAAGATAACAAACGAACAAACTCTTCAGCTTTATAATATTTATAAATACAACATTTTCTGGTCAGAGTTTTGTGAGCAAACTTCTCCGTGACGCCTTGAGCGAATTTCGTATTCAGAAGGTCTGAAGGAAGGTCTTAGTGAAATAAAAAATTGCAAACAATTTTTTATTTCACTAAGGTGTGACAAAGTTAGTTTTTTAAAAAAATAACATAATAATTTTACAAGTTTTATAGCGCGTACATCCAATATTCCTCGATTCCTTATTTACGATTTTGTATATATATTTGTGCAACACTATTCTATCTGCTGATCGGATTTCTTAGTCTAAACCTTCCACTTCAGTGCCGCGACTTCCTTGAATAATTCATCCTATTGGTCCACGCAAACGACATGTCGTATTGAAATGAATTCGTGCATAATGTACGAATTGTACAAGTAAGATTTCGCATGCGTTTGTCGCTTTGGGATTCAATTTATTATACAAATTTTGAACTCACGTCATTTTTGACAATTCTAGATTTATTGTAGTTTCAAATGGAAGAAAAATATTATTTACTTCTGTGTGGCTTTCGTAACAGGGTATCAGATTAGCTTTTCAGCAATGATGAATGGAACTAGCGTAGAAAAGTATGTTTGTCTTCGAAAACGAAGTAGGTACGCCCACAAATTGTCCTTCCACTACTCATACATATCTATTAAAACACGTTAGAAGTTTTTTTAGACTGCATCCTATTCCTCTAACACTATTCTGCATTTATTTGTTGATCGGCTTTCCTAGTCTATACCTACCTTCCACTCTAGTGCTGCGATTACTTCGAATTATTCATTCCGTTGGTCTACGAAAACGGCATGTCGTATTGAAATGTATTCGTGCATTAAGTACGACTTCGCATGCGTTTGTGGTATTGGGATTATGCAGTTCGTATCACCGACAAGGTGTTTGAAGTAAAGAGTTAAACATTCCATTTTCAAAAAATGTCAATAAAGACTTTCTTAATTTATTACAGTTTTTTATTTATCAGATTGTTAAACCTCTTCTCTAGAATGCACCTGCAACTCTATTTTATCTATCGATCGGATATCCGTGTCCATTAGTATAGTATAAGTTTTTAACAGAACGTATAGGTTTTTTATATAAAACTTAATTTAGCATACTTTTGCCAATATGTCTATGTTAGAAACAAATGTCTGGAATGCTTAAGAAAATAATTTAACTTTTATACGTGGCCTTAACTCACAAATGAACGATATATTTTTTATTAGATCCCACAATAGAGTTGCATAACATGTTTGCGGCATCTGACAGCAATTTGAATACCGTAAACATCGTGTTTCAGGTCTCAACCATTGCTAAGCATTCCGTTGATGGCCAGTGTTCAAACGTCACAGGCGCCTTTCGAAAGTTTAAAGCAATACCGACTTTAGACTCAAAGGTGTGAAAAGGTTAAAGAGAATGTTATTCCGTGCGATGAAAACGAGGGCGCGTGCCCGTTAAACCGTATATGTGTGTTATGTCAACATTCTGCCTTTCTTTCGGGCCGAGGTTTTCCGAGATTTTTTTAAGGTAAATTGACTAGTCGCAGGTGGCTGGCGAGAAACGGGTCAGGGGGTCCCGGGGTGTCACGTTCATGGGTCACCAGGGCCGCATTGAGCGGTTAAGTGTATTATGGTGATGGTAGCCTTTGGTTACGTATGTAAAACTAATCGAATATGGTTACGACTAAGGAATCAGATGATGTTTTTTGTTTTGGATAATAATTTATAAGGTAAAATGAACAGTCGCGGGTGGCTGGCGAGAAGCGGGTCAGTGGATACTAGGATATCACGTTCGTGGGTTCATCAGGGCTGGATTTAGCGATTAAGTGGGTATCTAATAGTATGGTCATTAATAGCATACGGATGATTAATAGGATATGGCTTGGAGTAAGGAATCATTTAATGTATTTTCGTTGGAATATATTTTTAAGGTAAATCGTCGAGACGTGATGACCCCACTGCCCATTACAGCCACTGCGATCGTCAATCTGCATGTCACGCGTGGCGATACTGGCATATTCCCCTTATGGGAAGCCTTTGGTTCAGAAGTGGACGTTTGGGGGCTGAAATAATAAAGGTAAATTTACAAAATCCTTTATTTCTGGTTCTACTGGTTTTTTTTTCATTTTCTGGAAGTTTCCCAGTACCATTACCATTACAGCACCAAACATTATCTACCAAACTCCGAGGAGTTTGGTAATGTGCCCGGAGATGGCAACAAGCTCGCCACTTGTTACATGGGCCAAAAAACGTAACCGGCGAATCGTGGGTGTTTGCATGTACGCTTGAATGCATGCATTTACCTCTGCTTACCTCTACGGGGATACTACGTTAAAATAAAGTTACGTTAAATTTACAAGTCTCAAGGCAGGTGCTCGAAAAACGGATAATAATAAAGTACGTGTCACGATCATGGGCCAGCACCCGGTTTGAATGATTTATTATGGTGATGGTATACTCAACATTGGTCGTGTAACAAACAAGTGTGTTATCAAAGGTTTTTGATTAAGAAATCAGGGTGAAGTTTGGCGCTATTGTTGGTATGTCTTACCAAAGCTTCTGGTATGTTTGAACCGAAAGTAATCACTTGCTAACATTGTCCCGAACTTCCAAGCCGTTCACTTTGTGACTTAGACGAAAAACGAATAAAAACATTACAGGGAAATTAACATTCTTTCGTATTTGTAACTAGTCAGTCCTAAAGGGTACTAAAATAAGTTTGTAAGAAATGCTTAGAACGTAGATTTTTTTTATTTAGGCAATTAATACGACATAAACATAATATGTTAGCAGATACTCGGATTTTTAATTCGATTCCCGATTTGACATTAGCTACTGTCACTTCGTAAAATAATGATACCACATTTAACCCAATAGTGATGGATCCAACAATCGATAAAAAAATCGCGATTTTATGTTTATGTAATTATTATATTGGTGCAGTTTTAAGAATTATTGATCGATTTTATTGAAAAAAAAAAAACATTATTATTCACAATAATTACTTATTAATTAGAAACAATTGCAATATTTTATTCAAAGTTAATGTTTGGTTTTATTATATTAAAAACAAAACTTAAAATAAAAGAGCCTATATAGCTAGTTTTCTTTAACTTTAAGTGTATTTATTTGTTTCGGTTTGCCATCAAAATGAATCCTCGGCCAAGTACATCACAAAAAGACGTTAACACATTGTCCCTAACGAAAAAAAAAACGTTTACGAAAAGTTTTGACGGTTACTAGAAAAGTAATGATCCAAGTACAACAAGTACGTGAAAAACGAAACTACTGCGCTAAAATAGTAGTTGGATAATACTATAAAGGAATTGAATCGATTCGGAAATATTAAATTTTTGTATCGATTAATTTCGTAACGTCACTATTTAGCAGTTATCATTACGTTGCAACACTAAAAATGTCAAATCGGGAATCGATTTAAAATTCCGAGTATAGCGAAAATATAAAAATGAAAATAAATAAAGGCGGACTGCTAGTTGACTTTCTGTGTTTGAATGAGGTTAAGTGATTTTTTCTCTCTTGAGGGGATAATAAGGGTATCACTGAGAAAGCTCAGTGAGCTTTCTCAGTGATACCCTTATTATCACTATACCTCTATTATTTATATATTTTTATATTATCTACGTAATTCTATTCTAGGTATTATGTATATTATTATCTAGGTAATGGAGACCTAGGTTTGGTTGGTAAACGTATTTATTTACATTACGAAGGTGCAAACAAGCATGCAGTTCACATGGATGTTAAGTGATGACTGCAGTCTATAAATATCTTCATAAAAACTAGAGGTGAAAATGTAGATGCGTTGCTACCCCTGAGACCTTATGTCTCTGTGATAGTTATTACGGAGCCACACATTACCATCCATCCGGAACACGATAGTGCTGGACACTACTATTTGGAGGCAGATAGCTTAGGTAATACTAATAAAGTAGGCACCACCGCCTACGCTCTCGAGTCTCTAAACCAGTCAAACTCCACGATAATTACCTATTTTATCTAGTATGAATGTTATATGCAAAAAATATTTACAAGATGCCAGTGATGTGGATGATAAAGATTTAAATAAGAATTACCTTTGTACTTTGAATGTAAAATAAGGAATGTTTGTAAGTAATTTACAGGTCAACAATGTCTGTTTAATTAAATTGACATAAAACGTGATTGCATGACATTATTTTATGAATAGTTAAGTTTACAACTAGTTTTACGATGTTCAATTATTTTTATTTATATCCATCACAATTGCATTTGCATGATACATCTTGTTGTCTGTTTACTTCTATAGATACTATAAAATAGGTAATATCATAAAGAGGAAACATTTGTGTTTTTGTTTGTATGTTTGTAACCCAAAATCTAAAGAACCGATTTCCTAAATTCTTTCACCATTAGAAAGCTGCATCTTCACTGACAGTTCACATTCACTTCAGTAACATAGGCTATATTACATTCATTGTACGCGTGCGGAGCCGGGGCGAGACACTAGTTATAATTTTAAACTTTGTGTCCTATATGTATTTCATTCATTTTTAAGTCATTAGATATCATGAAGCCACTTTTCATTGGTGGTTAAGCTGCAGTGACGGAGCTCGCGCAAGTAGGCCACCACATTACCTAATCTACTTACTACTAAATTATAGAGTTCAGCGCTATAGTAATCCGGTCAGGTGGTGAAAACCTCCTCCGTTCTTTTTCGTTGGTTAAAAATGGGGAGTATTCCCTTTTTTTTGCCAATTAATGAGAACACGTAAATTGCAGGGGGGCACATCACTAGATTAAGGCATCAAAAAGGCTAAATCCGGCACTGATAGATAGATAGAACTCAAATAGAGTTACTTGTCCATTTTATGGGTCCGTTAGAAACTAATTAAGTTTTGGGGTAGTGTTGAAATAACCGAAGATTTATTGGCAATTTCCATTAATATCCTGAAGTTACAACTCAGTTAAGGAGATAACGGGCCTTCGATTGGTCAATACGTTTGGGAGTTACGCTACTAATATAATTGGCTTTAACGCCATATTTCATTTCAAAGTTTCGTTTATGATTCCAAGATTAATAGACCTATACCACAAAATTTAAGGTATGTATGCATCTATTCGCCTAGTCCCTTACGGAGTTAGAAGGGAGTGAGGCGTGACAACATTCCGGTCCTTACAATTCTTCCTTGCCTTTTTAGGGTTTTCTACTGGTGGCAGAGCTCTAGTGACGGAGCTCGTGGGTGTAGACGTCTATAGGCTGCAGTCATCACTTAACATCAATGTGAGATGCATGCTTGCACCTTCCTAACATAAAAAAATGCAAAGTTAAAAACTGAACCATGGTTGCGGTAACTAATGAGGTGCGGTGCGTCCCTGCCACCGTACCACGGCACATGCGTAGTCGCGCAGTGGACACGGGACCGTCCCCTAAGCGCCCTAACGCACTAGCGGTTAGCCGCGGGAATAGCCGCGCGGCTAACCGCTTTTACAGTTTAATATGCAACCGCCTGCTATTGTATATATTGTAACGCACTATATATTACAGGCGGTTGCATATCAAATTGTAAAATCGGTAAGCCGCGCGGCTACCTGCTCCCGCGGCTAACCGCTAGTGCGTTAGGGTGCATAGGTATTTTTTTTTCTTTGCTCACAGTCTTGTAGTATATTTTCTACTACAGTGGCTACAATTTTTATTTTAATTTACACAGTATGCATGCATCGGTGATTGATATCAAATAGTGGAAACGTCTTGTTGCCGAAACAAACTTATCCGAACCATCCTGTCGACGGAACGTCCATGGGTGAATCGTTCTGTCAGCGAATCTCTCAAAAATGAAATGTCCAGTCGCTGATCAGTCCAAACGAGAAACATCTGTCGGAGAACGCTTGCGGAATCCGTCATATGACACAATCATCATTGGGCCACCACTACAGCTTTTTGTGATTCAATAAACTTTATCTTCAATAAACGGCAGTAAAGTTAAACATCTAAATAAATTTCATTTAATTAATCGAATAGAGAAGGATGACAAACAGAACTAGATATAGATATAGATTTTCATGCGAAGTCTGTAAATTAAAAGTTTTATTTGTTGTCGTATCGAAGTTAAATATATGACACGATTCTCACCCAGTTCTTTCATGAACTTGTACGACGAAAATTTAATAATGAAATCACTCGACACTCGACATTTAATTAGAGTTCACAGTTGAGTGCCACGTCGGAGAACCAATGTCTCGTAGAATATGTGGTTAGATGTTAGTATTTGCGATTGTAGCCTGCTAGCATTTTTAATATTATACATAACCAGCTGTGCCCGCGACTTCGTTCGCTTGATAATTTATGATTGTTCGTATCTACTCGGACGAAGACGTGGGCGCAGCTAGTATAAAACAGCTAGTATTTACTGGTGGTTGAGCTCCAGTGACGGAGCTCGCGGGCGTAGGCACCACCACATTACCTAATATACTTGCCGCTAAATGGTAGTGTTCAGCACTATCGTGTTCCGGTCAGGTGGTAATGTACGGCTCTGTAATTTCCGGCACAGAGGCATAACACCTTAGGCCTCAGGAATGGTAACGCATCTGCATTTTGACCTTGGTCTTTCTGTGGGTGTCTATAGGCTGCAGTCATCACTTAACATCAATGTGAACTGCATGCTTGTTTACCACCTTCGTTACATAAAAAACCCTACAATTCATAGGTAGGTTGAAAAATATTAATTTCACATCATTGTTTCTCAAATGCTTGCTTGGATATGTAAACCACACAGGTGTGTGGTTAACATATTATGGTAAAGATGGATGGATTAGGTATAAACAATTAAGTGACATTGTCACATCTGTTCTATCCAGTGTACATTTACAAGTTATTCGGACTAAGCCAAATTAATTTCAGATTAGCAAGTCTTAATACATGTTTTCATGATACGTAAGTTGTTGCCTGCAGGTGAGCAAATTGTTTATTCTCCGCAGTCTAAAGACCGTGGTCGCCATGTGACCGTTATTTTGTTTAATGCCCTAAGATTGGCTGGTAGAGAATACCACTAGGTATTAAGCACGCCTTATGTACATCAATTTGTGCACAAAAGAATAAATAAATAAATAAATAAATAATGTTCTATTGGTAAATTACCTACTTACCTACATTTTTTCAATCGAGCAGTTTATGACATCAAAGTGCCTAACAGATAAACAGTCTTAATTTTTTTTATGTCATGAAGTGGCAAACAACCTAGTAATAATAATACTGTAGCCTATATACCTACATCCACATGACACCAGAGATTAGATGCCATTCAGTGTAGATGCGTTGCCACTCCTGAGGCCTAAAGTATAAGCTATTATGGCTCTGTGTCGGAAATTACAGGGTCGTTCATTACCATCTGACCGAAACACTATAGTGCTGAATGATAATTTAGCTTTTTTGATTTGGTGGTAATGTACGGCCCTGTAATTTCCGGTACAGAGGCATAACACCTTAGGCCTCAGGAGTGGTAACGCATCTGCATTTCGACCTCGGTCTTTGTATGGGTTTCTTATAGCCTGCAGTCATCATTTAACATCAATGTGAACTGCATGCTTGTTTACCACTTCCAACACATAAAAAAAAAGTAAAATAGCGGCAAGTAGATTAAGTAATGTGGTTGTGCGCCTACGCCCGCTAGCTCCATCACTGAACCTCTACCACCAGTAGCGCTTGATGATAAGTGAATACTTTCCAATGTTCAATATACTGAATATACTGACCGATTTATACTGACGTTTTCATCATAATATAAGCAATTTAAGTTGCAATAAATGAAACATTTTCTATGTAATGGGTGAAATAAAAATGTTAAACTTAATACTGCTGCAATTTTTCTATAGCCTATTTCCAACAAAGTATTTTCAGAATGTGGTTTAATTAGTTACATGTTGTATAGTCCAACAAATTGTCCGTAACACGTAGTTAAAAACAAAGGATGCTCTGTTAAGTCGGCTGAGTTGGCAATTATACAATCTAGTACTAGACAACTTTATTCCGCCTAACAACACTCAGTGGTCTGTTTCTCTAATAAGGAAAAATAAATGTTCATTTTATTCAAATAAAACCGTTTTTATTTTAGCTTTTGCAGAACAACGAGCGGCTTGAAGTATTAAAGCGCCTCGACAGATTTTTCGCTGAATCTTCCTGTTTTTATTAAAATTGAGAATAATCAGACTCCTTATTATTGTTTATATTTACCTCTAGTATTTAAACAAACGTTTATTTTGTCATTCCCAGTTTCTGATATAAGTAGATACTTTATCTTAGAATTTTATTTGCTCTTTATTATTATTTTTTGTCCGTCTAATAATTTATTTATTTATTTAATACTTTATTGCCACAATATAAAACATATTGACAAATGGCGAACTTAACGCTAAAAGCGCTCTTTTCCAGTTTACCATTGGGAGTCTAGAGAGCTATCTGAGCGGCATAATAGTTAAAGAACAGAAAAGAAAAACTTATTGAAATTATCTTAAACAAGATTCATGGATTGAAAACAAAAGTATTACATATAATAAAATAAATACACATTATAAATAAATATGTCACTATATATAATATAAACATACATATTATTAAGTAGTAAAATATATACTTACACACCAATAAAACAAACATTAACGATGATGAATTCAGATAAGGATTTCTATTTAGGATTCACATAGATTCATTCAACTATTACAAAAAATGTTTCTTTAAATTATTTTTTAATGTCAGTTTTGAACAAGATCTTTGGAGAACATCTGGCAGCGCATTCCACTAGCGAGCTGCCTGAACAGTGAAAGAGTTAGAAACGAAACCAGATCTATGAAGGGGTATAGAATGGTGAGAGATTCATTAGAGCGGAGATGTAAAGAGTGGGAAGAGCAGAGAAACTGGAAATTATTTTTTAAATAAGTAGGAGAAGAATCATCAAATAAGATTGAAAAAAGTAAACACAAAATTCTTGATTGTCTTTGTTGGCGGATGGTTAGCCATTTAAGGTCATTACGAAAAGTGGACACACTTACGAAGACGGAAGATGAACCGGATTGCATTATTGATCACTCGATCTAGTTTATCAAGACCTGCCTCATTTAAGTCCAGATAACACGCATCAGCGTAATCTATAATAGGGAAAATAAGTGCTTGTATAATAAGACGAATTTTTGTCTGAGTGGGTAGGAAGTTTCTTAGTCTATTTAGAGAGCTTAATGACGCATAGGCAGAACGACAAACTTCACTAACTTGCACGTTCCAGCTGAGAGTGGCGTCTATATGTAGTCCAAGGTCCTTGACTGATGGGCAAAATGTAATTTTCTGGCCCTCTAAAGTGACTGGTGCTACGGAACTGAGGTCAATTTGGCTAGTTACTTTTGGCTACCAACTACAATGGCTTGACACTTCTTAGGATTCACTTTGATGCCGAACTTATGATACCATATGCTAATAGTTTGCAAATTCGAGTTAATCTTGTTAATACAGTTACTAATATTATTAATATCTAATTGAACGTATATTTGTAAATCGTCAGCATAAAAGTGGTAGGAGCAGTCAAGTAGGTGACACAACGAATTGATAAAGATGGTGAAAAGCAAGGGCGATAGTATACCACCCTGCGGCACACCAGTAATCAAATCACTCCAGTCAGAAAGATTTTTATTTAGACGAACTGCTTGTTGTCTGTTCCTGAGGTATGCGGCAAACCAATCTAAAACGGTTGTAGAGAATCGGAGATGTTTTAATAAAGCAAGGAGGATATCGTGGTCAACCATGTTAAAGGCGTTTGAAAAATCGATAAGAACAAGAACGGTGACCAGTTTATCCTCCATGCCATTACGAATATCATCAGTGACCTTTAAGAGTGCAGTGGTGGTGCTATGACCCGTACGAAATCCGGATTGGTAGGGACTAATAAGTTTATGCTGTTCCAGAAAAGAAGAAACCTGCCTATGGAAGACAACCTCCAGAGCTTTGGAGAGGAAATGAAGTATTGAAATCGGCCTATACTCATTTAACTCACGGGTGATACTAGTTTTAGGAACAAGAATAACAAAAGCTTTTTGCCAAATTATAGGAAATTCCCCGCATAGCATTGAAAAATTAATTAAGTGAGCTAGAACAGGAACTATGGAATAGAGTATAGGCAAGATCATAGCACGACTTACATCGTCACAGCCGACCGCATTAGACTTGAGCGATTTAATAGTCTTTAGAGTGTCCTCCTCCGAGATGACTTTAAAAGAAAAGGTCAGTAGAGGGTTGAATAATCACACATTTGACAATATTATTATTTTGTTGTACAATATAAATACCACAGCTCATGCATTTATGCTCCGCCCTCCCCCAACCCCTCACTATTCGTTCGTGCCTACGTCATACAAAGAACACAACTTTTATGTGTCAGGTTTCTACAATCAGTGGTTTAGGCTTCGCATTGAACTGTCAGTCAGTCGTTCAGGACAAAGCATTTTACTTACCGATACCTAGTGAATTTAAAAGGAATACTGTCATAGCTATAGGGGGTTTACAAATTTACCATTTGGAAAGTAAATAATTTGCAAAAAAAAAATTGAAAATATAGGTAAACTATGATCATACTATGTGATTTTAACGCATTTTGACCTACCGTTATTACAATGTACGGTAAACGGTAGGTAGTACCTTACGTTTGCTATAATATTCACTATAAGAATTCAATATTTATAGCAAAAGGACAGTACAACGTCTGTATGGGTGAGCTAGTGAAAATATTATATTGGCATACAATTACCTATATTTAATGTAGGTATAAAATAAATTATTGTAAGCTAATAAACTTGCAAAGGCAAAGTGAATATAATGAATTGTTTACATTATTAAGTCAAAATATTTGGAACACTATCATAACATATTAACATGCAAAATAGCCTTGAATGTACGGATTCTTTGTGATTATCGACCTTGATTTAATCTTGTTACCGGCGGGATATATTTTTAACTGTATAAAAATATTCACGATTATGTTATCGATCTGATAATCCCATATTAAATCGTTACTAAAAGTTTATGTTACAAAACCAAACAATTAATTTGGATGTTCATATATTTTTTTAATGTATCCGGTCAATGACTTACTTATAAGAAAATGATTATTTTTTATATCTCTTTTACAAAACTCCATAAAAATCTGCCAATTGTCTGCTTTTGCAGACTCTTATCGAAAAATAAGCAGCTTTCTAGGTTACCTATAGCTATTGAAATATTTTAATCTGGGTTTAGATCTGTCTGCACGCTTTTTCGCTGTAACTCTTTCCTGGGATCACAGATGTCGTCTCTTAATACACCACCTCTTTAAAATGTGATCCAGTTGGAACCGACCTAAAGCTGTAATTCCGTGGGTCGCGAACGATCTCGCGCGGCCGCGATCGATCGCGAGCCACGGAATTGCATCTTAAAGCTCTTGTATTGGAAATAAATAAACAGAACGGAAAAGGAAAACACGAAGGAAAAAACCGTGAGCATCTGAGCATTCTGTAACATCATCATACCGTAACCACATTTTTAAAATTGTTTGTTGTTCACCGATCCATTTTAGTGCCGAAAGAATGTTCATAGACCATAATTGCCAAGAACTTTAAGTCACAACTCTTCAGTAAGTACCTACTACTTTTGATGTTTTTTGTGCAATTTCAAATGTGAATAATGATAGATTGCCTTTAAATAAACGTGTCCGAATTATATCAATTTATCGTATTACACGAAAAACTTGAAGGTCTGAGATTAATTCGTTAAAGTTCATTGAAGGTTGTGTTGACTTATTGTTACAGTTATCACGTTTAAACTTTATTAGATCGCTCTAACATATCCTTTTATACCTTAATAAAAATGACTAATGCATCCTAAGTGAAAATGGATAACATTTTATATATTTTTCAGGTATAAAAGCTTTTACGAAAAATAAATTTTGGTAATACGGTGATACAGTTTCTCGTCCCTTAATTCCATTTAAATTACGCGTAAATACAATGTTATTGGGATAAAATCGCTATCAGTCGATATTTACACTCCTGTTTTAACACAAATTGGTCGTTATATAACAAAATTTGCTTTTGTTTCACACATGATTCTGGAATTTATCTCGAAGATGCTGTGGTTTATCAATTTACCCATCAAAGGAGCAAGCACCCGACGTGAAGATGAGGTTCTTTCAGGGACCGTTATTTAACTATATGTGAATAAAATCCGGTGAACCCATTGCGTTTACGTTTTCTATGTGCAGATCATCATAGTTTTCTCATACGTAAACCTTTAAGTAAACTTGGGTGATTTTATTCACTGCAGATTCCGATAAGCGATTTTTGCTCGTTGCCAACGTCGCATATTATGATAAAACTCGATTGCGGTTCAGCGATGGTATTGATATTTATCAATGTCTAGTGGCAGAAGCAAACTGAAGAAGAATAACATTATAAAATTGTTAAAATAAATCCGGTCCAGCGAACAATCGGATCATTGAAATAATATTTGGATTTGAAGCAGCAACTGTTGGTTGTTAGGTTAACATTATAAGACTAAGTTTTCTTCTTCTCGGATTCTATTGTTTGTTATGGATGTTATTTAGAGTTCAATTGTATAATACATCAGTAGTAGTCTAGTGGTAGCAAACCATTACTACTGTTTTAACACAAGTGGGCACCCGCTACCCTGGGTTATATACCTGCGTCGGGGAGTGAGTGCTGTAGGGCTATTTGCATTTTCTGGACATTTCCCAGTGCCACCACCAATGCCAGGTGTTAGCATGTATGTTTGAGTGCATACATTTACTTCTGCCTAACCCTTCGGGAAATACAGCCCCAAAGTTTTCAATAAAAAAAAAGTCTATAAAGTTTGGTGTATTTCCACAAAAAATGTATAGTCCTTATCCGCAAAATGACAGGTGATAATCTGCAGAAGGTAAAACTTATAGTATAGGTAATGTACGACAAACAAATAATTAGTGTAAAATTGCTACAATTTAAAACTAGTTTTTCTTCTAATAATGAACGTAAACTTATTTTTCGTTTGAATGCGATTCCAAAGTTTTCCCGCGAGCGATTGACAATAAACCAACGTTTGGCCAGACAGACAAGTTTAGTTTCACTTGTTACAGTTAAAACTTGTTAAGTTGGCGATGAGTTGTGACTTGTTCTGCGTCCCAGGGTTATTTCCACTGCATTGTTACTGAAAATAGAGCCCACTGAACTTGCTATCTTCTAGGTTAGTCGGGCATTTAATTAAGAGTTTTCGAGACAGTATTTCTTCGTGCTAATAGCTGAGTAAAAACGCCTGGAGATATGTTTTCGTGGAATTGTTTTATGATTTTGTCTATTCGTTAGCTTGCTCTGCACTTTTCGTGGTTTGTATTTTATCATATTTTTCGGTTACGATCTACTCGGTTAAGCATTACGGGCGCGGTCGGGTGTGTGATGGATGACCTCTAGTGGCAAATTAATATGCGCGTTTCCGTGCTTCTGAGGGCACGTTAAGCTGTCGGTCCCGGTTGCTATCGATAGATAGCAGTCATTAAACCTTGTCGGAGGCGGTTTGAAAACATACGACAGCGGGTTGGTCACTAACCCATATCTCCACCAATCCGCATTGGAGCAGCGTGGTGGAGAGACTCGTGTCCAGCAGTGGGACGTATAATGGGTTGCCATTATTATTAAAAAGCTTCTGTTTTATTCTGTTGCCTTTTGCTTAATCCTTTTCAATTTTAATGTATATATGAATGTATCTTCACTCCAGGTCCCTAACGGGGTAGGCAGAGAGTGTGGAGCGCCGGAAATCCCTGTCCTGACATTTTAGTATCTGTAAATTAAAAAGTAGTCGTTAGTATAATACGGATAATGCATATCATTGTTCCTCTTTTGTTTCCTGTATACTTCTTCATATTGTTCTTTCTATACCTAGAAAATATTTCATGCTCAGCTTAAAGATACGAGTTTACGTAGATGACCTAATTAAGCAGCCCACCGGTGTGCTACTGCCGCTTAACCTGCATCAGTAATGAGAACATCCTTAAATATTATTTTTATAAATGACCCTTGAGTACCTAAACCAAACGGTTGCTAGATAAATGTGATCAGTATTTGAGATACCGGTCCATTTGCAGTTCGTATAAAAATGTGGGAATTTAATGTCGCTGAATACTTCACTGAATATGTAACCCGAGATAATGATGCCGGAGACGTCACATTTTACGGCAGAATGAAATTTATACCTGCACTGGAAATACAGGGCTTCCTAAAAATGGAATTTTAAAATATTTTTCTTTTTGAAATGGCACGGCAGGATTTAGCACGGTATATCTCCAATAAATAATTTTGCGTTAAGTTGTGAAAGTTGATAGTACTAGTAATTTAATTTTGTAATAAGGCGTAATATATGCAAGTTTTTAGGTATTGTACTTCTAATTAAATCTTTTTAGGGTTCCTTAGTAAACAAGAAACCCTTATAGTTTCGCCATGTCCGTCTGTCTGTCTGTCTGTCTGTCTGTCTGTCCGTCCGCGGTTTAGCGCAAAAACTATAAGTACTAGAGACTTGAAATTTGGTACAAGTATACATCTTAATTACGCCGACAAAGTGGTAGAATAAAAACATGAAAAAATATATATTTAGGGTAACCTCGCCTACATGTAACTCGCAGATATTTTTTTTTTATTTTCGATTTCCATATAGTGTGTAGTATCGTTGGATAGGTTTTTAAAAAATAGTATGGGTGTCTGAACATCATTTTTCAATTTAGTTAACTGTTCGTGACTTATTAAGCTTTAAAGTGCAAATTTTCGGTAGACTCAAGTGCCCCCCCCCCCCCTACAGACTAAACGGTTGTTGTTAGAAATTCAAACGTTACGGCAATAGTATATATAACGAATTTAAAAGGAAAACTATCACACTTAAGTTGGCCTTGCAAGTTTGCGAGTAATAGTCGATCAAATGTACTTTACTCGAAAATTTCGAACAAGTCCTTAAAAAATATTTATTAATTTTTTTCATTTCATCTTTTACTCTGTAACTACGGAACCCTACACTGCGCGTGGCCCGACATGCACTTGACCGGTTTTTTTTATTAACAAATCATCAAACATTTCGAAACACCCAAATGCTGGACAAAAGCCTTCCCCAAAGCTGCTCACAGATGTGAAAAATCTGGGAGGTTATGCCATAATTGTCACGCTTAGCATACGAATTGGTGATCGGATTGGCGGTAGTTTTATCTCAAGACGTTTCTGCTCATCCTGCGTTATTGCTCATACTTTCGCCCTATTGTAATAATGGTTTGGCCGTTATTGTTGGATTCGCCCTCCAAGATCCCCTTGTACGATCCCCCAGGGGATCCTAGTGCACTCGGGAGTTCATCAGTATGGTTGACTAACTGTACTAGCGGTAGAATTCTCTTCGACGTGGGCATTAGGGTCGTCAGGTCCCGAAGTCAAAATACAGGAAACGATTTCCACATGGAATACCAAATAGCTATTACAACGTCGTTTTTAATCTTTTACAAATTGAGTGAGTGATCGAAAAAGGTTCTATCAAAATCTATTCTTCAAGAATTGTGAATCTTATAAAAAATAGTAAGTAATAAGGGTTAATAATACATAAACGATTTCGAAATAAAATCGGTATTTGTGTACTAAATACCGAGTTCTTGAATTTTTGAGCTGTAAATGACCAAAATTTTACAGTGTAGGTTCATTTAATTTTCTATTAAATTTTATAGAGAATGAGAATAATTACATGATAATATTACATAATACTGAGGAACTTGTCAACGAAAACAATAAGACATATTACAAAGTTGTTAAATTACCCGGTATGTGTATAAGATTACTTCTTATGACCTATTATGTTCTAATCTATTTCTTGACCCGCTGCACTGTAATTTTGTGTAATTATTAAATAATGCATATAAATATTAATGCATATAATAATAAAAAATAATGCATATAATTTTTACTGGTGGTAGAGCTCCAGTGACGGAGCTCGCGGGCGTAGGCACCACCGCATTACCTAATATACTTGCCGCTAAATGGTAGTGTTCAGCACTATCGTGTTCCGGTCAGGTGGTAATGTACGGCCCTGTAATTTCAGGCACAGAGGCCATAACACCTTAGGCCTCAGGAGTGGCAGCGCATCTGCATTTTGACCTCTGGTCATTGTGTGGGTGTCTATAGGCTGCAGTCATCACTTAACATCAATGTGAACTGCATGCTTGTTTGCCACTTTTATTATATAAAAAAAAAAAAAAAAAAAAAAAAATAGATACCATCAACGTATTTTTCTATTTTGCTCGACTTTGACCGCCTCGTATAATCTCAATGTACTTTTTATATTTTAGGGTTCCGTGGCCTACAAGGAGGCCTTATTTGTCCTTGTCCGTCTGCCCGCAGTTATGCTCGAAGACTCTTAGTACCTACTACAAAGCTGTAATTGGCAAGAATATACATATATAATTTATATATTCGGAGAAAGTCGTGCGATAAAAACAAAATTTTTTTTTTCGGTACCCTACTCGTAAAGCATTTTTTTCACGCAAATCCCATCGTGTGTATGTACCTATGGTTGAATAGGTCTTAAAAATGTATGTATCTTCACGCCAGGTCCCTAACGGGGTAGGCAGAGAGTGTAGAGCGCCAGATATCCCGGTCCTGACATAGCTCTCGTGCCTCGTCTACCTTTATCATTATCTTCATACATGCACGCCGATTCCTAAGACTTTTGACCCCACCATCAGACAGAACTCGACCTGTTTGGTTATGGTAGGTTAGTCTTGGTCTTTCTGGGCCTCTGCAACCGTCCACATTCGCATTGTATATCTGCTTAGTCATTTGCTCATTCGGCATTCTTTCTATATGCCCGAACCATCGGAGCATGCCTTTTTTCATTTTTACACCGATACTATCATTCACACAAAGCCTCTTTCTTACATCTTCATTACGAACGCGATCGGTGAGTGATACACCGCAGATCTAGCGTAAAGATCTCTCTCGCTCTCTTAACTTACTTTCATGCTCTTTCCTGCATAAAAATATTGCAGAGTTTAGAAAATAATACTCGAACGTAGAAAAAAATACTTGGTGACATATTATTACGAATTTAAAAGGAAAACTTTTACATATTGTATGTCCTACAAGATAGCTCCTGAATATTGCAATACATACCTATGTACGTACTTATATTTTTCAACCTTTTTTATGTAATGAAAACGGCAAACAAGCATGCAGTTTACGTTGATGTTAAGTGAAGACTACAGGCTATAGACACCCACACAAAGACCCAGGTCAAATTGCAGATGCGTTACCACTCCTGAGGCCTAAGGTGTTAAGCCACTGTGCCAGAAATTACAGGGCCGTACATCTGTATCTGTATTACAACCTGACCGGAACACGATAGTGCTGAACACTACCATTTACCTATATAAGGTAGGGAATGCGGTGGTGCCTACGCTTTACTTTACACCTACTTATACATATGTTTATATAATAATATAAATATAACATATTGATGTTTCTCCAAAACAGTATATAACAATGTAAAAGATGTATAAAAAATATTCTAAACAAAATTGAGTGTGATGGCGAGTGAACCGGGACAAATAATAGAACTCGATTTTTGTTAGAATCACAAGAACCTGAAAAAGGCGTGACATCTTCACTGTAACCAAGACAAATGGTGATAGTTACACGAGATTTCAATGTGGTTGACGTAGTATTTATACTAAAGACATAAGGTTTAAATTTCTTTGAATCAACCCTTTGTAACGTTGGCAGAATTTCCCATCAAGAGAGTGTATTGCCTTTGTAACTGTACATATATGTACAAAATAATTGCGTTGAAACGAGAAAGTTAGCTTAAACGATAATGAGGATGATACTGGAGTCAGGTCACAAGAACCTGGTGTTTTTGCGCTAATTATTATGTGTACCGAAATGTAATGATCTCTTAATTTGTGTTACCCCTAGTTTGCACTAAAAACATTAAATATTATAAGATGATGTTTCGCAACTCGTCGCATAAAGCACGCATAAAGTATGTATTACGATTAATGTCTTGTTGATGCTAGCGTTCGCACCTATCATTTTAACATGTTTTTATGTGAATGTTTCATCAACGCAAACTCACGGTTACAGAGGCAAAAACCCTAATCGATTTCCAATATCGATTTTAAAATCGATTATTGAAATAATCGATTATATCAAATATCGATTATATTATCAATTATTTCAAATATCGATTATAAAATCGATTATTTTGATATAATCGATTATTTCAATAATCGATTTTAAAATCGATATTGGAAATCGATCGATCGAAGATCGATGATTGAAATAATCGATTTTATAATCGATATTGGAAATAATCGATATTTGATATAATTGATTATTGAAATAATCGGTTTTATAATCGCTATTGGAAATATACGATTTTATCATCAATATTGGAAATAATATTTTCACCTGTCTATGCTCCCAATTTTTGAGGGCTATACGAAGCAGCTGTGAAGTCAACAAAATTTCGTTTGAAACGGGTAGTAGGTAGCGCCCATTTTACTTTTGAAGAACTTACGAGTTTGTTTTCCCAAATCGAGGCTATTTTGAATTCAAGGCCGCTAATGCCTATGTCCTTTGATCCAAGTGACCTTACTCCCTTAACTCCCGGGCACTTCTTCATAGGCAGAACTCTCACATCACTACCTACGCCTGATCTTCAGACAGCAAACCCGAGCCGTTTACATAGATATGCCCTCATCGAGCAAGCAAGGCAACACATGTGGAGCAGATGGAGTCGAGAATATATTTGCGAGCTTCAACAAAGAGCTAAATGGCAAAAGAGACTACCAGATATTGAACCCAATCAACTGGTGCTGATCAAGGACGAATGTAGCCCACCTAAGGAAGGATTACTGAAGTCTACAAATGTTTCGACGGGGTTAGTCGGGTGGCTGACATTAAAACCAGGAAAGGAATCATTCGGCGAGCCATGAACCGAATTTGTCCGCTTGTAGACTGCTACTAGCTAGGCCGTGGCTTTGGCCGCGATTGAGAAGAACTGGAGGAGGAGGATATTGAAAATAATCGATTTTATAATCGATATCATATCGATATTTGAAATATCGATTATAATATCGGTATTGGAAATAATCGATTTAATAATCGATATAAGAAATAGGACCTAATCGATATGTGAAATAATCGATATTATAATCGATGTCTGATACAATCGATTATTTAAAATATCGATATTATAATCGATTTTTAAAATAATCGATATTATTATCAGGATTATTTAAATAATCGATTATATCATTTCACATATCGATTAGTTCCTATTTCTTATAACGATTATTAAATCGATTATTTCCAATATCGATATTATAAGCGATTTTTCAAATATCAATAATGATATCGATTATAAAATCGATTATTTAAATAATCCTGATAATAATATCGATTATTTTAAAAATCGATTATAATATCGATATTTTAAATAATCGATTGTATCAAACATCGATTATAATATCGCGATTATATAAGCGATTTTTCAAATATCAATAATGATATCGATTATAAAATCGATTATTTCCAATATCGGTTACGATATCGATTATTTAAAATATCGATTATTTCAAATTATTTATATATTTATCAATATCGGGAATAATCGATTTAATAATCGATATTGGAAATAATCGATATGTGAAATAATCGATATTATAATTGATATTTGAAACAATCGATTTTATAATCGATATTTGAAATAATCGATAAAATAATCGATATTTGATATAATCGATTATTGAAATAATCGATTTTATAATCAATATTGGAAATAATCGATATTTGATATAATTGAATATTGAAATAATCGATTTTATAATCGCTATTGGAAATATACGATTTTATCATCAATATTGGAAATAATATTTTCACCTGTCTATGCTCTCAATTTTTGAGGGCTATACGAAGCAGCTGTGAAGTCAACAAAATTTCGTTTGAAAAGGTAGTAGGTAGCGCCCATTTTACTTTTGAAGAACTTACGACTTTGTTTTCCCAAATCGAGGCTATTTTGAATTCAAGGCCGCTAATGCCTATGTCCTTTGATCCAAGTGACCTTACTCCCTTAACTCCCGGGCACTTTTTCATAGGCAGACCTCTCCCGTCACTACCTACGCCTGATCTTCAGACAGCAAACCCGAGCCGTTTACATAGATATGCCCCCATCGAGCAAGCAAGGCAACACATGTGGAGCAGATGGAGTCGAGAATATATTTGCGAGCTTCAACAAAGAGCTAAATGGCAAAAGAGACTACCAGATATTGAACCCAATCTGATGCTGTTCAAGGACGAAAGTAGCCCACCTAAGGAAGGATTACTGAAGTCTACAAATGTTTCCTGATAATAATATCGATTATTTCAAAAATCGATTATAATATCGAGTATTTAAATAATCGATTATATCAAGCATCGATTATAATATCGATTATTTCACATATCGATTAGATCCTATTTCTTATATCGCTTATTAAATCGATTATTTCCAATATCGATATTAAAAGCGATTTTTCAAATATCGATAATGATATCGATTATAAAATCAATAATTTCAAATATCGATTATAAAATCGATTGTTTCAAATATCAATCATAATATCGATTATTTCCAATATCGATTATAAAATCGATTATTCCCAATATTGATTAATATATACATAATTTGAAATAATCGATATTGGAAATAGTCGATTTTATAATCGATATCATTATCGATATTTGAAAAATCGCTTATAATATCGATATTGGAAATAATCGATTTAATAATCGATATAAGAAATAGGAACTAATCGATATGTAAAATGATATAATCAATTATTTAAGTAATCCTGATAATAATATCGATTATTTAAAAAATCGATTAAAATAACGATTATTTAAATAATCGATTATATCAAACATCGATTATAATATCGATTATTTCACATATCGATTAGTTCCTATTACTTATATTATTCCCAATATCGAAATTATAATCTATTTTTCAAATATCGATAATGATATCGATTATAAAATCGATTATTTCCAATATTGATTAATATATATATAATTTAAAATAATCGATATCGTAATCGATATTGGAAATAATCGATCTTATAATCGATATCATTATCGATATTTGAAAAATCGCTTATAATATCGATATTATAAATAATCGATTTAATAATCGATATAAGAAATAGGAACTAATCGATATGTGAAATGATATAATCGATTATTTAAATAATCCTGATAATAATATCGATTATTTCAAAAATCGATTATAATAACGATATTGGAAATAATCGGTTTTATTATCGATATTTAAATAATCGATAAAATAATCGATATTTAAAATAATCGATTTTCTAATCGATATTGGAAATAATCGATAACATTATCGATATTTCAAAAATTGATTATAATAACGATATTGGAAATATTAGATTTTATAATATCATAATCGATATTTGAAAAATCGATTAAAATATCGATATTTGAAATAATCGGTTTTATAATCGATATTGGAAATAATCGATCTTATAATCGATATCATAATCGATATTTGAAAATTCGATTAACATATCGATATCGGAAACAATCGATTTTATAATCGATATTGGAAATTATCGATTTAATAATCGATGTTTGAAATAATCGATTATAATATCGATATTTGAAATAATCGATTTTATAATCGATATTGGAAATAATCGATATCTCGATATCGATAAAAATCAATTACTTAAAATATCGATATTATAATCGATTATTTCAAACATCGATTATTAAATCGATTTTTTCTTATGTCGATTATAAAAACGATTTTTCCAATATCGATATCGGAAACAATCGATTTTGTAATCGATTTTTGAAATAATCGATTATGATATCGATATTTAAAATAATCGATTTTATTATCGATATTTGAAATAATCGATAAAATAATCGATATTTGATAAAATCGATTATTGAAATAACCGATTTTTTGAAATAATCGATTAAAATATCGATATCGGAAAAAATCGATTTTATAATCGATGTTTGAAATAATCGATTATAATATTGATATTTAAAATAATCGATTATTATATCGATATTGGAAATATTCGATTTTTTAATCAATATTGGAAATAATCGATATCATAATCGATATTTGAAAAATCGATTGTAATAGAATAGAATAGAATAGAATAGAAAATATTTTTATTTCGAATAGATCTTTACAGATACTTTCAAAACGTCAATAAATCATAAACTACCTAGAGCGAATAACCATTACATATAGTAAAAGCAAAATCATATATTAATAGTAAATTAAAAATTAAAATTTAAACTATTTGGTTAAAACATAATAATCATAAAATTTTTCAATTCCTTCAATGATAATAAATGAAGAAAAAGAAAAACTTATTCGTCAAGATCAATGTTATTCACTTAGCAGAGTATATCGATATTGGAAATAATCGGTATTGGAAAAAATCGATATCATAATCGATATTTGAAAAATCGATTATAATAGCGATATTGGAAATAATCGATTTTATTATCGATCATTAAAAAATCGATAAAATAATCGATATTTGATAAAATCGATTATTGAAAAAAATCGATTTTCAAATATCGATATTTTAAATAATCGATTTTAGAATCGATATTTGAAATAATCGATTTTATAATCGATATTGGAAATAATCGATATTATAATCGATATTTGAAAAATCGATTAAAATATCGGTATCGGAAAAAATCGATTTTATAATCGATATTGGAAATAATCGATTTTATAATCGATATTGGAAATAATCGATATCTCGATATCGATAAAAATCAATTACTTAAAATATCGATATTATAATCGATTATTTCAAACATCGATTATTAAATCGATTTTTTCTTATGTCGATTATAAAAACGATTATTTCCAATATCGATATCGAAAACAATCGATTTTGTAATCGATTTTTGAAATAATCGATTATGATATCGATATTTAAAATAATCGATTTTATTATCGATATTTAAAATAATCGATAAAATAATCGATATTTGATAAAATCGATTATTGAAATAATCGATTTTTTGAAATAATCGATTAAAATATCGATATCGGAAAAAATCGATTTTATAATCGATATTGGAAATAATCGATTTAATAATCGATATAAGAAATAATCGATTTTATAATCGATGTTTGAAATAATCGATAAAATAATCGATATTTGATAAAATCGATTATTGAAATAATCGATTTTTTGAAATAATCGATTAAAATATCGATATCGGAAAAAATCGATTTTATAATCGATATTGGAAATAATCGATATAAGAAATAATCGATTTTATAATCGATGTTTGAAATAATCGATTATAATATTGATATTTAAAATAATCGATTATTATATCGATATTGGAAATATTCGATTTTTTAATCGATATTGGAAATAATCGATATCATAATCGATATTTGAAAAATCGATTGTAATATCGATATTGGAAATAATCGATATTGGAAAAAATCGATATCATAATCGATATTTGAAAAATCGATTATAATAGCGATATTGGAAATAATCGATTTTATTATCGATATTTAAAAAATCGATAAAATAATCGATATTTGATAAAATCGATTATTGAAATAATGGATTTTTTGAAATAATCGATTAAAATATCGATATCGGGAAAAATCGATTCTATAATCGATATTGGAAATAATCGATATCATTATCGATATTTCAAAAATCGATTTTAATATCAATATTGGAAATAATAGATTTTAAAATATCATAATCGATATTTGAAAAATCGTTTAAAATATCGATATCGGAAAAAAATGATCTTATAATCGATATTGGAAATAATCGATATCATAATCGATATTTGAAAAATCGATTAAAATATCGATATCGGAAAAAATCGATCTTATAATCGATATTGGAAATAATCGATATCATAATCGATATTTCAAAAATCGATTATAATATCGATATTGGAAATAATAGATTTTATAATCGATATTGGAAATAATTAATATCAGAATCGATATTTGAAAAATCGATTAAAATATCGATATCATAATCGATATTTCAAAAATCGATTATAATATCGATATTGGAAATAATAGATTTTATAATCGATATTGGAAATAATCGATATCAGAATCGATATTTGAAAAATCGATATCAGAATCGATATTTGAAAAATCGATTAAAATATCGATATCATTATCGATATTTCAAAAATCGATTACAATATCGATATTGGAAATAATTGATTTTATAATCGATTTCTGAAATAATCGATTATAATATCGATATTTTAGATAATACTTTAAATAATCGATTTCAAGATCGATATTTGAAATAATCGATTTTATAATCGATATTGGAAATAATCGATATCATAATCGATGTTTGAAATAATCGATTATAATATCGATATTTTAAATAATCGATTTTATTATCGATATTTGAAATAATCGATAATATAATCGATATTTGATAATATTGATAATTGAAAAAATCGATTTATAATCGATTTTTGAAATAATCGATTATAATTTCGATATTTTAAATTATCGATTTTAAAATCGATATTTGAAATAATCGATTTTATAATCAATATTGGAAATAATCGATTTTATAATCAATATTGGAAATAATCGATATCATAATCGATATTTGAAAAATAGATTAAAATATCGATATCGGAAAAAATCGATTTTCCGATCGATTTTTGGAATAATCCTGATAATAATATCGATTATTTCAAAAATCGATTATAATATCGATATTTTAAATAATCGATCTTATAATCGATATTTTAAATAATCGATTTTAAATAATAGATATTTTAAATAATTGATTTTATAATCGATTTTTGAAATAATCGATTATAATATCGATATTTTAAAAAATCGATCTTATAATCGATATTTGAAATAATCGATTATATAATCGATATTTTATAAAATCGGTTATTGAAATAATCGATTTTATAATCGAGTTTTGAAATAATCAGTTTTATTATCAGGATTATTTAAATAATCGATTATATCAAACATCGATTATAATATCGAATATTTCACATATCGATTAGTTCCTATTTCTTATATCGATTATTAAATCGTTTTTTTCGTAAAATGGGCGCTACCTACTACCCGTTTCAAACGAAATTTTGTTGACTTCACAGCTGCTTCGTATAGCCCTCAAAAATTGGGAGCATAGACAAGTGAAAATATTATTTCCAATATTGATGATAGAATCGTATATTTCCAATAGCGATTAAAAAATCGATTATTTCAATATTCAATAAGATCAAATATCGATTATTACCAATATCGATTTTAAAATCGATTATTTCAATAATCGATTATATCAAATATCGATTATATTATCGATTATTTCCAATATCGATTATAAAATCGATTATTTCCAATATCGATTATATCAAATACCGATTATTTCAAATTATATATATATTAATCAATAATGGGAATAATCGATTTTATAATCGATATTGGAAATAATCAATATGTGAAATAATCGACATTATAATTGATATTTGAAACAATCGATTTTATAATCGATATTTGAAATAATCGATAATATAATCGCTATTTGATATAATCGATTATTGAAATAATCGATTTTATAATCGATATTGGAAATAATCGATACTTGATATAATTGAATATGCTCCCAATTTTAGAGGGCTATACGAAGCAGCTGTGAAATCAACAAAATTTCGTTTGAAACGGGTAGTAGGTAGCGCCCATTTTACTTTTGAAGTACTTACGACTTGGTTTTGCCAAATCGAGGCTATTTTGAATTCAAGGCCGCCAATGCCTATGTCCTTTGATCCAAGTGACCTTACTCCCTTAATTCCCGGGCACTTCTTCATAGGCAGACCTCTCACATCACTACCTACGCCTGATCTTCAGACAGCAAACCCGAGCCGTTCACATAGATATGCCCTCATCGAGCAAGCAAGGCAACACATGTGGAGCAGATGGAGTCGAGAATATATTTGCGAGCTTCAACAAAGAGCTAAATGGCAAAAGAGACTACCAGATATTGAACCCAATCAACTGGTGCTGATCAAGGACGAATGAAGCCCACCTAAGGAAGGATTACTGAGGTCTACAAATATTTCGACGGGGTTAGTCGGGTGGCTGACATTAAAACCAGGAAAGGAATCATTCGGCGAGCCATCAACCGAATTTGTCCGCGATTAAGAAGTACTGGAGGAGGAGGATATTGGAAATAATCGATATCATTATCGATATTTGAAAAATCGATATTGGAAATAATCGATTTAATAATCGATATAAGAAATAGGAACTTTATAATCAAAATTGGAAAAAATCGATATCATAAACGATATTTGAAAAATCGATTGAAATATCGATATCGGAAAAAAACGATTTAATAATCGATATAAGAAATAGGAACTAATCGATATGTGAAATATTCGATATTATAATCGATGTTTGATATAATCGATTATTTAAATAATCCTGATAATAAAACTGATTATTTCAAAACTCGATTATAAAATCGATTATTTCAATAACCGATTTTATCAAATATCGATTATATAATCGATTATTTCAAATATCGATTTTAATATCGATATTTTAAAAAATCGAAATTTTGTTGATTTCACAGCTGCTTCGTATAGCCCTCTAAAATTGGGAGCATATTCAATTATATCAAGTATCGATTATTTCCAATATCGATTATAAAATCGATTATTTCAATAATCGATTATATCAAATAGCGATTATATTATCGATTATTTCAAATATCGATTATAAAATCGATTGTTTCAAATATCAATTATAATGTCGATTATTTCACATATTGATTATTTCCAATATCGATTATAAAATCGATTATTCCCATTATTGATTAATATATATATAATTTGAAATAATCGGTATTTGATATAATCGATATTGGAAATAATCGATTTTATAATCGATATTTGAAATAATCGATAATATAATCGATATTTGATATAATCGATTATTGAAATAATCGATTTTAAAATCGATATTGGTAATAATCGATATTTGATCTAATTGAATATTGAAATAATCGATTTTTTAATCGCTATTGGAAATATACGATTCTATCATCAATATTGGAAATAATATTTTCACCTGTCTATGCTCCCAATTTTTGAGGGCTATACGAAGCAGCTGTGAAGTCAACAAAATTTCGTTTGAAACGGGTAGTAGGTAGCGCCCATTTTACTTTTGAAGAACTTACCACTTTGTTTTCCCAAATCGAGGCTATTTTGAATTCAAGGCCGCTAATGCCTATGTCCTTTGATCCTAGTGACCTTACTCCCTTAACTCCCGGGCACTTCTTCATAGGCAGACCTCTCACATCACTACCTACGCCTGATCTTCAGACAGCAAACCCGAGCCGTTCACATAGATATGCCCTCATCGAGCAAGCAAGGCAACACATGTGGAGCAGATGGAGTCGAGAATATATTTGCGAGCTTCAACAAAGAGCTAAATGGCAAAAGAGACTACCAGATATTGAACCCAATCAACTGGTGCTGATCAAGGACGAATGTAGCCCACCTAAGAGGAAGGATTACTGAAGTTTACAAATGTTTCGACAGGGTTTTTTGTCAGCCGGGTACTAAACCCGGCTGACATTAAAACCAGGAAAGGAATCATTCGGCGAGACATCAACCGAATTTGTCAGCTTGTAGACTGGCTTGGGCCGTGGCTTTGGCCGCGATTAAGAAGAACTGGAGCTTTTTTTTTCTTTCAAGAGGGCGGAGATTGTTCGAGGAACAACACTATGCATGCAACAGACGACTCGGCGGAGAGGTGGCGGGGCGCGAAGAGGGGCCCCCGCATACTTTTTTTCAATCGCCATGGCGACGGACGTTTTATTACTATATTAAACAATCTATCAATCTATGTACTCTGTACTCTCAAGAAAATATATGACTTAACCAAGTTCAAGACTACATTATTTTGAAGATCCGTAACAAGCATATCGATTAAATAGCGTATCGAATATTTCATATATCGATTAATAAGCATATCGATTAAATAGCATATCGATTAAATATCATATCGATTAATTAACATATCGATCAAATAGCATATCGATTTAATGACATATCGATTAATTAGCATATCGATTTAATGACATATCGATTAATTAGCATATCGTTTAAATAGCATATCGATTAATTCGCATAGCGACTCACTAGCATATCAATCAAATAGCATATCGATTATTTCGCATATCGATTCATTATCATGTCAATTATTTAGAATATCGATTAAATAGCATATCGATTATTGAGCATATCGATTATATAACATATCGATTTATTAGCATATCGATTATTTCGCATATCGATTATTAATATCGATTATTTCACATATCGCTTAATTAGCATATCGATTAAATAGCATATTGTTTATCAATATCGATTATTTCACATATCGATTATTTTACATATCGATTAAATATAATATCGATTAATTTCACATATCGATTCATTAGCCTATCGATTATTTCGCACATCGATTATTTTGGACATAATGCATAAAGATAATATTTTTTGTCATGAAGGTTTTATTGCTTATAACTGTAGTATACCTAATGGTTAATTTGGCAAAAAATCCCCTTTCAACACCTCCCTGGATTGGATACACGTTCCCACAACAAAACTAAATCAAAGTAGGCACTGAGAGTATACCAGATAACAATGATATACGATAACGATCGATTTAGGAAACTTTATGCGTTGAACGAACGCGTTAAGTTAACATAACACTATGTTTATTTATGTAAGAGCTTAATATGATACGGATTACGTTATTTATTCAGAGGCCGTGACCACCATGCGACCTTTTGTAAATTTTCATTTTAATATGACCTTGAAAAGAGAATTATCAGTACATCACTGATAAATATTAAATAGGTTTATGATTCAAGGCAAAATATTTCTTCTAGTCATCTCGTTAACGGTTCTTTTAGAGGCGGCTCGATGGCTGCCATGTGCTCGGCTTTATTCGGACATGTTTGGCTTTTTTGAGTTGTGTCCGGTCGAATAATTGTATCCGACCTTCGACCTGGCTTTCAGTAGCCTTTTTGTTTTTTAGGTATAACACATTACGCACGTATTTCTGTTATAATTATAGTACTAAGTACATTTTCTTTATGTTTTGCACATTTTCACGAAATTTGCAGACGTCTAGGAGCAATTTGGCTCGTTAAGTGATCCACGACCTCACGAATTCACGAGAGCATATTTACTTTACGAGTATTTCTAGCTTGGCCCAGGTCTGGTGAGATGATGGGTGAGACATACGGCTGTGTATTATTTTGTGACTTCACACTAATAGTCGAATGAGAGATCATTCCTTCATTCGACAATTCTTTTTTTTTTCTTTATTGTCAATCTGCTTTGTCATCAAAACAGATTAACAATACGAATGTAATTGTTTTATATTATTTCGCATTAACACATGCTTGTGAAATATATTTTATATTTAAAGAAAAATGGAAAGAAAAATTTGACTTCAGGCGAGGCTCGAACTCGCGACCTACTGGGAATCTAGTCCAGCCGCTCTTCCAATTGAGCTACTGAAGCCCTGCCCGATTTGTCAAATCTTTCCTTCACATCTATTGCATTGCTTTATGGTAGCAGCAGAACCATCTATTACCAACTATGCTAGTTAGGCAACCGATATAATAGACTTTTCAGTTTATTGAATATCGTAAAGAAGTCGCTTTTACCCTTAATAATTGTTTTATATTATTTCGCATTAACACATGCTTGTGAAATATATATATATATATATATTTTTTATATTAAAATATATTTCACAAGCGGCTGGACTAGATTCCCAGTAGGTCGCGAGTTCAAGCCTCGCCTGAAGTCAAATTTTTCTTTCCATTTTTCTTTAAAAATAAAATACGAATGTAGATGGTTGCAGAGGCTCAGAAAGACCAGAATGACCCATTTTGACCAATTCAGTTTTTATTATGTTTCACTATCTGAAGGAAGGTTGTAGAGTCTTTGGAATCAGCATGAATGAAAAGACTGATGAATGTAAGGAAGCAAGAGGTGTGTTAGATCCGACAAATTTGCGCACCACGCTCTCTGCTTATTCTGTAAGGCACAAATACTATTTTCAGTCGTCATAGTATAATTTTGAGATTTTTTATGTTTTATTTTGTAGTAACAATATTGGCTTGCCTTGTATTTTAAAGTTTTTATTTACGTTTTCAGTAAAGTAATAAAATAACCTGATAATAAGGTTAGGGTTGCGTGTCGAAAGAATTAGATGCTAAGTAGGTACATGTAATGGCAGATCGCTGCAATTAGCAAAATTGAATGCATTATTATCTATACAAAATTACTTTGATGCTTGTTTGTAAATCGTTAAACGAAACGTCAACATTTGAATGATTAGGTAAGTACTTTTTATATCATAAAATGGAAAACAAGCAAAATGATTACGTATTCCAGCTCTATTTTCTGCTGAATACTGCCGCGACTTTGTCGCGTAGCTCGGAATGTAATCTTGTATAAACTCATAGGTAGATAATAATATAGGGCGACCAGTAGTGCTGCTGCAGCACTGTGGCGACAGCACTGTTGTGTGCAGAGGAGTTCGGAATAAGGTAAGGTGATACGAAGTTCATCTGGGCTAGTAATACATAAGGAACTTGAAAATGTGTGTGGTTGGCACATCACTGTCTGCAACTTAAAGCAACTGAAGATTTTGTTGAAGTTGCATGAAATTTGTAATAACAAGCTAACTTTAAAGCACCTAACTTGCTTAATGGAAGCACTCCTTTAATATTCACATATTGCAATACTCTGAAGTTTCACTTAAAGAGGCGGACAAGAGCATGTCGGACTCGCGTTCAGAGGGTTCCGTACTAATGAATTTCCTTTGTCATTATAAATACCTACTATAGTTTTTTTTTGTAATCCATAGGATCGTCCTGCGATAATATTGCCACGCGTGGTGATTATGGCATATTCTCAATTAATGACACGTAATAAAAAAACTTTTATGGGCGTCTTTGGGGTAGGCTTTGTTCAGCTGCGGACATCTTTCGGAAATCTATAGGTGAGAAACTATTTCCTGAACTTTTTTCATAATGTTAGGTCCAGTAATTTCGAAAATGACGAGAGGAGGGGTAAGGAATGATACATTTTCGTGTTATTTCTTAAACTGACAGACGCAGATAAACAGACGCACATGTGATCTTATAAAGGTTCCATACTTTTGAGGTACGGAAGGCTACAGAACCCTAAGAAAAAACAAAAAGGGTGCCTTAAAACTTAAGAAGTGGTTAATGTAATCCATTAATGCCATATCACGATGTTTTTATTTATAAAAATCATGTCAGTGTGAGTAGTTGACCGCCACAGAGGTAACTGGTGGTGGAAAAATTTCACGCCGAGAAGGTTGTTGCGTACATCAGCAAGATATTGAGTTTGTTCTGCGAACGTTCCAGATGCATTTGATAAAAGTCACGGTCAAATTTGCTGATGTAGAGATATGATATCTGATATTGACATTCGAACAGATTTTTCTTTTTCTACTTTAAAGGGATTGAAAGATTTGATGATAATATTATGATTTATGGGTTAAATTTGATTTATTTATATATATTTATATTAATTGGTACCTTTTGAATAATTATTATAAATTATTTACTATGTAGCATGAAACCAGACAATGCTAATGTGTCCTTGTAGACCAATTTGAAATAAATATCAAAACAAACAAAAGAACAAATTCAAAATCGAGTTCTTCGAAATAACAACAAATACCTATGTTGTTTTACATAAACAACAGTACCTTTCCGTTGCCTATTAATACTACTCAATGGTTGACTGGGAGTTAAGGCCTAGAGGCATTAAGTCCGCCTTTTGTACTTATTATGTGCAAAAAGAATAAATAAATACACACATAGCACATTCAATTCACACACAAACACCCAAACAAATAACTATAGGCCATACACATATATAGTTGTCTTCTCTGTTTTTATAATTTTTTTATATTTATTTTTTTTTTATAATTATTATTTATTTAGGTACTTAGTGATGTATTGTGTGTGTCAAAAAAACTATTTCTTTCTTTCTTTCTATACAAATATTTGTCCCGAAGTGGCGATCGAAACTTCTATTTTAATATCAAGCAATCTTCACACTCCACTGAACTGATCGGGTCTTTAAATTAAAGCTGAATGGTCAATGAGCTGGCCTTTACTTGTAAATAATTATAACATGTGTGTACATTTAAGGTAGAAAAAATAACTTGATTGGTATTCACATCATATTGATATTCACCTACATGAGTGACAATAAATGGATATAGAAACTATAGAACAAACACTTTTATATTAATAAAACACGTTATGTGATTCTAAGTTCTCACGTTAAGTCACCATTGCCTTGATCTTAGTAAGGCACGTGTTCAACTTTCCCCTTTGCCGGTATCGTTATAGGAACAGATGCTTTTTTTTTTAAATGAATGAAATAGTAAAATAAATATTACTAGGTACGTTAAGAAAAACCGACTTCAAAACTAAAAAGTAAAAATAATAAAGATTTAATTGTAATCATATACTACCTATCATTTATATGTGCTATTTACTAATAGGTTTGAAGTCGGTGCCAAGCCTTAAACAAATAATTATATTTTAATCACTTAAATATGAATACGAGCAAATTAATACACTGAACAAAACGTAACCGGCGAATCGTGGATGTTTGCATGTATGCTTGAATTCATGCATTTACCTCTGCCTACTCCTTCGGGGATTACAGGCGCGAAGTTACGTTTAAATACAATGAAATGCCTACTTCAGTGATTTTGGCTTGGCACCGACTTCAAACCTATTAGTAAATAGCACACATAAATGATAGCAAGTATATGATTACAATTAAATCCTTATTATTTTTTACTTTTCAGTTTTGAAGTCGGTTTTTCTTAACGTAGTTATATTTCTTTAATACTTTTTAGTTTATTGCTGCATTGCCAATTAGATTAATGTTCACGTCTGTTAAATTTGTAAAATCTGATTCTTTTAGCTTCGTGACAATTAGATACCTAATTTAAATTGTTTAGGTGTGTCGATACAAAATTATTACACGACTATACGAAATCAATGAAAAAAAAATATCCACAAAGGAGTAAATAAGCTGTGTTGTGTCGTCGATAAAGTGTCAGTCGTAGGAAAAGCGTCATTATCACTTGCAACATCTTGTTGTGATGCGCATAAGGGCTATCTAGGAAGTCAGTCGATTCAACGCACTGTATAACTCGCCGTCTATTCTTATATCAAAAAAAAATAACGTAAATCGGTCTAGAAATCTCGGCGGAATTCGCGTACATACATAAAAAATATATATATTTAAACCGGCCGAATTGAGAACCTTCTCGTTTTTTGAACTCTGTTAACAAATGTAACTGCACGGTCTCTAATGGTGAGCTTCACAGACCGCACTACGACTTTACCTTGTGCAAAGTCTGCTTAGAACTGTCAGTTTAGTATGGGTTTTGACAGTTCAAAGGCGTACTTTGCTCAAAGTAAAGTCGTGGTGCGGTCTGTGAATCTCACCCTGAGTTACTAGTCTAAGAATACTTTGTGTAGTGATTTACAAAAAACTACAAAAACCATAAAAGAAAGTAAAAAATAAAACAGAAACTAAAGACTTCTACAGACTTCTACTAAAGAAGAAACAAAGAAAAAAAAAAAGGATTGTAGGTACTTGTGCTATAAGAAACGATCGTGACTTTGAACCTTGTTAGTGGATAGATGTTAGAGTGGCAAATATTATTGTCTATAGGCGGCAAGCTTCATCATATACCTAGACATAGTATGTTGTGATGAAAAGAAAATACTTTGAACTGATTACGCAGGGTTAATTGAAATTAGCTCATCACCTCTTGCAGATAGCCTCTCTACATCAATCCCAACATCATTTGTTCTACGACTTCAAAATAATCCCTCTAAGATCTTCAAGCGAATGGTCCTGTGTATTTCATCCAGCCGGCCTTTACCCGCGACTTTAATGAGATCGTCAGTCCCTCTCGAGGATATCTACACTTCTGGTGCGCCATCTAGAGGAAAGCCTGTCTACACTTTGACTTCTGGCAGAGAATATGTAATAATACTACGTATAGACTTCGACGTCTCGCCCGATTTCCCCGCATTAGCCAACCCCCCCCCCTCCCCTCTTATGGGCGACGGTTGGTATTTTCTACGTGCTGCGCACACAGGTGCACGTATAAACACGTCACTGATTGATGTGTAATAGAGACCAAATTAAGCGTTCGTATGGAATTTTGGCAGTGTCCGCGGTGTGCTTCTGGTGCGCAGTGCGTCACACCACATCTCCAGAGTTATAAGTTAGAATATCTTCTATGAGTTGTTCACTGCTTGAGTGACCCATATACGTGTGGCAATTATGACATATCCTCTTAGACAGATGCCACACATAATAAGTTTTGAAGGTATTATTATAAATGATAGACTTGGAGTAGGAACAATAAAAACAATACACGCTATATTTATTAAACTAACATTTTTACGCCGGCAAGGGAACATTGATAAGTTCTTCATAAGGCACCACTGCGAAGAATTTCTCCACTGTTCTTATTGCCAAATCCACTGCGTAGTCCACTATAGGTTTGCCGAATTCTTCTGCTACTGTTTTCCAGTTTTCATTCAGGAAATTCAAGACTGTTTGACCTGGAAAGAAATACAAAATAAGATGTTATTACGATTGAGACCCGTGATTTCACGCCTGCATTGCCTTAGGGGATAGGCATAGATAAATTGTCATTTTTTATAAATGTTTATTTATAAGAAAGTGGTACTGGTGGTGTGCTGGAGCACTGCAGCAAGCACTACAGCCTAGTGATAGCACACCACCTGCTGATCAGCGTGAGAGGCAGTTCCCTGTACTGACTTACAATCTGAACGTATTAGATGTTCGGGTATTTAACAAGATCATAATTATTATTGAACCATCATGTGAGTCAGCAGAGGTATTATTCAGATTTGTGTGTCAGTACAAATGACAAAAATATTATAAGTTTTTATTGACATTCTTGTTAATTTATCGTTAGTTTTAGTATATGGATAGCTCAAATGTGTTTAGTATATATAATAGGTCTGTCATATAATTATTTATAAACGACCTGTTAATAAAAATGATTTAAAAAAATGAAACTGATCTGAAGAAAACTGAATCGATTCTATTTTAACTTTTTTTGTTTTCATTTTTTCAAACATACTTAAAACTATTGTACAATTTGCACTACATCAAAAAGCCTGAAGAGGTTTGTGCTGATGCAGGTATTTGTTCAACATATAAAATTCATAACAAGTAGGTACAGTATACCAACTTACCAAAGGATACAATGTTAAGTAAATGTTTTAATATTTATGTGTTATTATACATAACAATGTATACAATTAAGATGTATTACACCTAATCACAATTTGCTTTTGATAAAAGCTGAGAAAAAATAAAAATAGACCAAATAAAAAATCTTATCCTGATATCTGATATCTGAATACGAAAACTCAATTAGGTAGGTATCATACACCGATTCAATAATTACAAATAGGTACAATGAGGGTATATTTACAATTACTGAACGAGCGAATGAATGAATGAGCTCGAGGTGCCGAGCACGGAGCACGGTAACAATAAAAACTGGTTTCAGGGTTCACTGGGGTCACTGGTTTCAACTTAGAGATAATAATTATTGTAGTATACTTTGGCATTATCGCAAAAAACTGACGACAGTGTGACTACAGTCGATTGAAAAGAAAATACTTAGATCTGATAAAGTAGGGCAATATGAAATAATCTTAGTCACGTGGATTGTTAAAAAAACTCCATATCAACAAATAAAAAAAAATTGTATGGCCTACAGATATTTGTTTCGGGTCTGGGTGTTTGTATGTGTTGTGTGGGTTTATACCTAGTGTGGGGCTGTGAGTGTAAGCGTATCTATTTCTTTTACGTCGAAGTAAAGCAGTCAAAGTATTACTATTGCTTTGCACTTTTTGCTCAAAGGCGATGCTTTCAATAATAAACTGAGGCAATACCAAAGGGACGTAGTCTGGTGATTGAATAGCAGACACTTTTGAACGACGACGATGACGATCGTTCTGTTAAGTTTTAAAATTTGAGTTCATATTTCAGAGACTTTCACACATAGAGTTCATACTTCAAAGACTTTATCTTTAAAATTGTGCAAATGTATGAAAATCAAGTCAATTTTTTTTTTCGAACCATTATGTTAATTTTGCTATGAATAGCAAATAAGCTGGTCCAAAATTAAATATGAACTCAAATTTTAAAACTTAACAGAACGATCGTCATCGTCGTCGTTCAAAAGTGTCTGCTATTCAATCACAAAAAATTGCCCAAGGCTCCATCCAAATATTTTTGCGGCATCTTTTCTATGGCAGAAAACGTATATTTCTTACATTATTGTTTGCGCATTATCATTAAGTTCTTAATATTTAGCGTTACTCATTCTTTGCCTTCGCTTCTTGATGAATTTAGCATGAGTATTTATAGTCTCTATACCTTGTAGACTCACGCAGTATTTTTAAACTAGCGGCCCGCCCCGGCTTCGCACGGTTACAATGTAACCTACCCTCTCCTATTCATCTTAGCGTGATGTTATATAGCCTATAGCCTTCCTCGACAAATGGGCTATATAACACTGAAAGAATTTTTCAAATCGGACCTTCAGTTCCTGAGATTAGCGCGTTCAAGCAAACAAATAAACAAACTCTTCAGCTTTATAATATTATTTTTATTTTTAAAGAAATGAAAGAAAAATTTGACTTCAGGCGAGGCTCGAACTCGCGACCTACTGGGAATCTAGTCCAGCCGCTCTTCCAATTGAGCTACTGAAGCCCTGCCCGATTTGTCGAATTTTTCCTTCACATCTATTGCATTGGTTTATGGTACCAGTAGCGCCATCTATTACCAACTATGCTAGTTAGGCAACCGATATAATAGACTTTTCAGTTTATTGAATATCGTAAAGAAGTCGCTTTTACCCTTAATAATTGTTTTATATTATTTCGCATTAACACATGCTTGTGAAATATATTTTTATTTTTAAAGAAATGAAAGAAAAATTTGACTTCAGGCGAGGCTCGAACTCGCGACCTACTGGGAATCTAGTCCAGCCGCTCTTCCAATTGAGCTACTGAAGCCCTGCCCGATTTGTCGAATTTTTCCTTCACATCTATTGCATTGGTTTATGGTACCAGTAGCGCCATCTATTACCAACTATGCTAGTTAGGCAACCGATATAATAGACTTTTCAGTTTATTGAATATCGTAAAGAAGTCGCTTTTACCCTTAATAATTGTTTTATATTATTTCGCATTAACACATGCTTGTGAAATATATTTTTATTTTTAAAGAAATGAAAGAAAAATTTGACTTCAGGCGAGGCTCGAACTCGCGACCTACTGGGAATCTAGTCCAGCCGCTCTTCCAATTGAGCTACTGAAGCCCTGCCCGATTTGTCGAATTTTTCCTTCACATCTATTGCATTGGTTTATGGTACCAGTAGCGCCATCTATTACCAACTATGCTAGTTAGGCAACCGATATAATAGACTTTTCAGTTTATTGAATATCGTAAAGAAGTCGCTTTTACCCTTAATAATTGTTTTATATTATTTCGCATTAACACATGCTTGTGAAATATATTTTTATTTTTAAAGAAATGAAAGAAAAATTTGACTTCAGGCGAGGCTCGAACTCGCGACCTACTGGGAATCTAGTCCAGCCGCTCTTCCAATTGAGCTACTGAAGCCCTGCCCGATTTGTCGAATTTTTCCTTCACATCTATTGCATTGGTTTATGGTACCAGTAGCGCCATCTATTACCAACTATGCTAGTTAGGCAACCGATATAATAGACTTTTCAGTTTATTGAATATCGTAAAGAAGTCGCTTTTACCCTTAATAATTGTTTTATATTATTTCGCATTAACACATGCTTGTGAAATATATTTTTATTTTTAAAGAAATGAAAGAAAAATTTGACTTCAGGCGAGGCTCGAACTCGCGACCTACTGGGAATCTAGTCCAGCCGCTCTTCCAATTGAGCTACTGAAGCCCTGCCCGATTTGTCGAATTTTTCCTTCACATCTATTGCATTGGTTTATGGTACCAGTAGCGCCATCTATTACCAACTATGCTAGTTAGGCAACCGATATAATAGACTTTTCAGTTTATTGAATATCGTAAAGAAGTCGCTTTTACCCTTAATAATTGTTTTATATTATTTCGCATTAACACATGCTTGTGAAATATATTTTTATTTTTAAAGAAATGAAAGAAAAATTTGACTTCAGGCGAGGCTCGAACTCGCGACCTACTGGGAATCTAGTCCAGCCGCTCTTCCAATTGAGCTACTGAAGCCCTGCCCGATTTGTCGAATTTTTCCTTCACATCTATTGCATTGGTTTATGGTACCAGTAGCGCCATCTATTACCAACTATGCTAGTTAGGCAACCGATATAATAGACTTTTCAGTTTATTGAATATCGTAAAGAAGTCGCTTTTACCCTTAATAATTGTTTTATATTATTTCGCATTAACACATGCTTGTGAAATATATTTTTATTTTTAAAGAAATGAAAGAAAAATTTGACTTCAGGCGAGGCTCGAACTCGCGACCTACTGGGAATCTAGTCCAGCCGCTCTTCCAATTGAGCTACTGAAGCCCTGCCCGATTTGTCGAATTTTTCCTTCACATCTATTGCATTGGTTTATGGTACCAGTAGCGCCATCTATTACCAACTATGCTAGTTAGGCAACCGATATAATAGACTTTTCAGTTTATTGAATATCGTAAAGAAGTCGCTTTTACCCTTAATAATTGTTTTATATTATTTCGCATTAACACATGCTTGTGAAATATATTTTTATTTTTAAAGAAATGAAAGAAAAATTTGACTTCAGGCGAGGCTCGAACTCGCGACCTACTGGGAATCTAGTCCAGCCGCTCTTCCAATTGAGCTACTGAAGCCCTGCCCGATTTGTCGAATTTTTCCTTCACATCTATTGCATTGGTTTTGGTTGGACTAGATTCCCAGTAGGTCGCGAGTTCGAGCCTCGCCTGAAGTCAAATTTTTCTTTCATTTCTTTAAAAATAAAAATATATTTCACAAGCATGTGTTAATGCGAAATAATATAAAACAATTATTAAGGGTAAAAGCGACTTCTTTACGATATTCAATAAACTGAAAAGTCTATTATATCGGTTGCCTAACTAGCATAGTTGGTAATAGATGGCGCTACTGGTACCATAAACCAATGCAATAGATGTGAAGGAAAAATTCGACAAATCGGGCAGGGCTTCAGTAGCTCAATTGGAAGAGCGGCTGGACTAGATTCCCAGTAGGTCGCGAGTTCGAGCCTCGCCTGAAGTCAAATTTTTCTTTCATTTCTTTAAAAATAAAAATATATTTCACAAGCATGTGTTAATGCGAAATAATATAAAACAATTATTAAGGGTAAAAGCGACTTCTTTACGATATTCAATAAACTGAAAAGTCTATTATATCGGTTGCCTAACTAGCATAGTTGGTAATAGATGGCGCTACTGGTACCATAAACCAATGCAATAGATGTGAAGGAAAAATTCGACAAATCGGGCAGGGCTTCAGTAGCTCAATTGGAAGAGCGGCTGGACTAGATTCCCAGTAGGTCGCGAGTTCGAGCCTCGCCTGAAGTCAAATTTTTCTTTCATTTCTTTAAAAATAAAAATATATTTCACAAGCATGTGTTAATGCGAAATAATATAAAACAATTTATAATATTAGTAACTGTAGATTACTGAATTGGGCAATGATATACCTACAGCGAAAATTTTTATATCCTGATATAGTAGTAGCTACCTAGTAGTAGCAGGGCACTCTTACTACGCTGGGGTCCTGGGTTTCATTCCCGGGTCGGGAACTATTAGAAAAAACGGTGTACGATCCTATATCACTGGTTCTATTGGGATTTTTTCATTTTCAGGAAGTTTCTGGAGATATGAACAGATGGCGAGCCTGTCACCATCAGCACATGGGACAAAACGTAACCAGCGAATCGTGGGTGCTTGAATTGAAAGCATGTATGCTTGAACGCATTTACCTCTGCCTACCCCTTCGGGGATTACATGCGTGAGGTAACGTTTTTAGATATCCTACGAATTAAAGATGTCACACGCTCACTATTTTATCCCACCAAAATAGACGTATTCGTACCTACTTACGTATTTTAACATTCTGATCGAACATACAATCCAACAAGAAATAATGCACATCGACCTCAAGAAGAGACGTCGGCTTATTTCAGATCTGTAGAGCGTTATCTCTTTCGCACCTTACCTATTTGACGTTTGTCGACCATTTTGATCAAGTTTTGACCAATATCGGACTATGGATGCTTACGTAGACAGTGTGCAGTTGAGATAACGCTCTAGAAAGTCGAAACTAGCCGATTGTCACTTTCATAGGCTCGATGTGCATTATTTCTTGATGAGCACTGTACGTTTAAAATGTCAACATTCTGAAAGTTATTTTTCAATACCTAGTTTTACAGTTACAATGTTATTAGTAGGATATAAAGAGCAACACCGGAGGGGAGTAGCCATATGCAGGCTTTCCCCTCTGTCAAAGTACAAGCCCAAATGGGCTTATACATGTCGCCTATATACTTAAAAGTGTGCGTGAAATTGTTTCTGTATTTTGTTAAAGTCAAGGTGTGAGTTTCGTAGTAATAGACGATTTTTGTAGTGTGCGTGTGTGTCGCACGCATTTCCCCCCGCAAAATATGATAGACTGTTTCGTATCGGTAATATACGCTATGGCTACTCCCCTCCAGTCCGCCGCGGCCGTTAGCCCGTGTTGCTCTATGGTAGGATACGATGAAAAATATTGAACATTTACTCACTCAGTTCTTTGCTCTCTTTGAAAAGGTTTTGCAAGTCGAATGTGACGCGATCACCGTAACTGAACGTGTATTTGTAGTTTCTCACAGCGAAGTGGTTCATCCCTTTGTCGTCTTTGGTATATTTTGTGTTTATATCTAGTTTCATTCTCAGATTTGCTGCAACATAAAAATTTACAGATGTTAATAAATTAGTTGTTAATAGATAGTTTTGGTGTCATAGCTCAAGTGACGGAACTTGCGGACGTAGCCACCACCGCACTACCTAGTCTTCTTGTCGCTAAATGGTGGTGTTCAGCGCTATCATGTTCCGGTGAGTTGGTAATGTATAGTCCTGTAATTTGCAGCGCAGAGGTATATCAACTTAAACCTCAAGAGTGGCAACGCATTGTTTTTATAGATAAGTAGAAAACATGGTAAGAAATTACAATCGATGTTAACTGTTTGTTTGCCACTTCATAATATACAAAAGAGCCATCTTTTCAGGGTCTGATAACAATGGGAAGAGAGAAGATATAAACAGCATCAATATTCGTATCTTTTCAAAGGATAAAAAAGACACATAATAAATGTGAAGCAATGGTACAAACTGTACGAATGAGAAAGCTAGAAAAGGTATGTATGTAAAAAAGATTAAGTCATTAACACGCGGAATAGTGATCTCACACTTGGTTTTTATGAAACTCGATCTGGCTCACGAGAATGTCGCCATGTGGGATGTGGGTTTGGCCAGAATATTGCCGATAGTCTTAGCGGTCGTTGGATTAATAAGCAAAGAGTTTCGATCAACATTTCAAGAAGCTCAAGCTAGGGTCAAGGGTGTGATTCATAAAGCACTACTTCTCGGCACGGCACGTCGGTATAGTGAAAAAGATCCTGTCTTTGTGACCCTAACCACCGACAGTTTGGACCCTGCACCCAGTGGCGGCAGTATACAGTATAGTGTTCTTAGATTTTCGCGAGCTACACTCATCGAAATAATATGACTTAGTAGAATCACACTAAATACTTCTACATGTCTTGATTTAATATTCATAAATTTTCCTTTGAGTAATACTTCAACTACTATAGAAGATTTAGGTTTTTCCGACCATATGGCTGTTATAATACAGACAAAAATTCCATATCAACCTAAAAAACCAATAGTTTGGAAAGTCAGGAAACGGTTATTCAGTAGCCAAAATATAGATAACTTTAAGTCTAAATTACGTTCAATAGAATGGTCAAAAGTATTGCAAACTCATTATAATATGAATGAAAATTATAAATTATTTCATGATATTATCGTAAATACTCTGAATGAATGTATTCCTAAAACTACAAAAAAATTAAGAAATGATTATAAAAAACATTGGTTAACCATTGGAATTAAAGTATCCTGCCACAACAAAAGATTATTAAAAATATTATCATCTAAATCAAATAGTAAAATACTTAAAGAATACTATAAAAACTATGAAAAAGTACTTAAAAAAACAGTAACGGCTTCAAAAAAAATTAACTATATAAATAGAATTAAAAATTCTAATAATAAAATCAAAACTGCATGGAGTATAGTAAATGAACGGACAAACAAAAAACGTAAAAAAATTAAAAAGAACATTAAATTATTAATAAATAATACCTTAGTGTCAGACCCTAAACAAATAGCTAATAATTTTAACGATTCGTTCGCATCGGCCGGTGAAAATGCTTCCCCAGGATCCACTGGACGAACGGTCGTAAACCCAACACAGAATACCATGTTTTGACACCAGTGAATAATCATGAAGTTAATAAAATTATTAAGAGTTTAAAAAATAAATTTAGCTGTGGAATCGACGAGATCCCTCCTACATTGTTCAAGCAAAGCGCAGATGAACTAACAGCAACTCTATGTTTTCTAATAAATCAATCATTCCAGGAAGGCTACTTCCCAGACTTACTAAAAAAAGCAGTCATAAAACCAATCCATAAGAAACACTCAGAAATTGACCCTACCAACTACCGCCCAATTGCCCTTTTGCCGTCAGCTTCTAAGATTTTTGAAAAAGCTATGTGCAATCGTATTTGCGCATTTTGTGAAAAATATAAAATTTTCGCAGAAGCGCAATACGGCTTTCGTAAGAAACGCTCAACGGTATTAGCAGTATACAATTATATACAAGAAGTTTTAAATATAATAAATGATAAAAGTTATGCGATAGGTTTGTTGCTTGATATGTCTAAGGCCTATGATAGGGTGCAATATAATATTCTATTAAATAAATTATACGGAATTGGAATCCGCGGCCCCGCTCATAAATGGTTAGTTTCATACCTACAAAATAGAGAACAAATAGTAGAACTTGAATTTTTTAACTATACAACAAATGAAATAGATATGATTCGTTCTGATAATAAAAATATTAATGCCTCTATCCCACAAGGGAGTGTAATCGGATGTCTTTTATTTTTAATATATATTAACGATCTTCCAAAAATAATGCAAGAGCCTTGTACCCTGTTCGCTGACGACATCTCTCTGTTAACCTCATCTAAAAATCCTACCACCATAAATACAAAACTAACCACAATATTAGATAATACGAATAATTGGTTAAAAGATCATAATTTAAGTATCAACTTTTCTAAAACCAGAATAATGTGCTTTCACCCCTACCAGAAAGCACCATTGAATATAAACTACATATATAATAATAATATAATTAACGTCGTTAATAACTTCACATTACTCGGGCTAGATATAGATACGCACATCAATTGGAAATCTCATTTATACAAAAATAAAAACAAAATTTCTAGATTTACTTACGCTCTTCGAGAAGTTAAAAAAACCACAGACGTCCAAACTGCTTTAACTACATACTATGCCTACGCACACTCGTGGCTAAGTTATGGTATAATCTTATGGGGCAATAGTACAGATGTACCCACACTATTTACTATACAGAAAAAACTTATTAGAATAATAGTCAATATCAAACAAACTGACAGTTGTCGACCTCACTTTCAACGATTAAAAATCCTCACTCTACCCTGCATCTACATTCTTGAAATTTGTAAATTTGTCCGAAATCATCCAAATTTATACGAAAAACGAGGCGACATATTCATCAAGGATTTAAGACACAAAAATAAACTAACGCTACCCCCATCTCGACTAAACCTCCACTCTTCCAGCACTTATCCAACGTCCATTAAAATATACAACCATCTACCTGAAAAATTAAAAAACTTAGATAATGATAAAACATTTTTGACCAAATTAAAGAAAATTTTATTAAATAAATCCTATTACAGCATTAATGAATTCTTTCAAGAAAAAGATATAAGTACAAAGTAAAATTAAACTAAAATATTAATAAATTATAGTAATAATATAAATAATGTAGGTCTGTATATGTTAAAATACTAGGTATTTAATTGAGTATAAATCATCCTCTCTCCTACATTGCGGTGCCCAACAGGGTCCATAATCCTAATGTTGTAGGTACATTATGGTGCAATAAAGTATTGAGTATTGAGTATTGAGTATTGAATTAAAGCCCAACCGCAACAGTCAGTAAGACCTCAAAATACAATTAGTAACTTTTGTGTTAATCCTGAACGCTACGCAAGACGTTTGCAAAATAGATGGAGGTAGTTGCACATACTATTTTATTCAGTCTGCCCGAGACCACGGAAGCTGAAAAGCGACCGAAACGTCGGGTTCGATTTTAAATAATCATTTTAGTTTAATATACGCGAGATAAATCCGAAAACTAGTTTTATTTCAATGAGTATATAATATATTTTTATTATATTAATTTTTGTTTTTGTATATCAACTTAAGTAAAAAAATATTACAGTATCCAAAAAGAAATATTGCACATCGACCTCAAGAAGGAGACTTTGGCTTATTTCGGGTCTGTAGAGTGTTGTCTTTTTCGCACCATTTTTTATGTAATGGAAGTGGCAAACAAGCATGCAATTCACATTGATGAAAAGTGATGTTTGCCCATCTTAACTCAGGTTATAAACTTTTCGCTACTGACTGGAACTTATCCGTCTGCTTGGCGTAAAGCTTATATTTTACCTTGTCCAAAAATAGCCAGTCCAAGTCTTCCTTCTCATTTCAGGCCCATTTCCATACTCCCATTCCTCTCTAAGGTTATAGAAGTTGCTGTTCACTCTCAATTTTCTAAATTTATCTCTGATAATAATTTACTCTCCCAATATCAATCTGGATTCCGACCTGGGCACAGTACATCTACAGCCCTGCTTAAAGTTTTGGAGGATGTCAGGTTAAATATGGAGCGCTCTCAAGTAACAGTTTTGGTCTTAATAGATTTTTCTAACGCGTTCAACACTGTTGACCATGACATTCTTCTTAGCTTACTTAAATACATCGGAGTCTCATCACTGGTTCAGGACTGGTTCTCTTCATATCTTCGCGGTCGCCAGCAGGCTGTTCGCGCTGGCCAGGAGCTATCTGACTGGTGCGATCTAGTTGCTGGTGTACCGCAAGGCGGAATTCTCTCTCCACTTTTATTTTCTTTGTTTATAGATCTTATAACCTTCTGCCTCCAATGCTCTTACCATCTGTACGCTGACGACTTACAGATATATACCCAGTCTGATGTCTCCAATATAGATCTTGCCATTGCTAAAATCAATAGGGACCTACAATCTGTATATGAGTGGTCACTAAGGTTTGGAATTTTTGTAAACCCTGCTAAGTGCCAAGCTATTATAATTGGAAGTACTTATTTTACTAACATTCTCGACACTGGTCATTTGCCTCCAATTTTATTTGACAATTCAGTTATTCCATTTGTCGACCATGTAAAGGATTTAGGGCTCTACATCGATTCCAACTTAAAATGGAAAAAACAAGTTAGTAAAATCAGTCAGAATGCTATTGCCTCATTGCGGTCCCTTTATAGATTTAAGAACTTCTTACCATCCTGCACGAAAATTCTCCTTGTACAATCTCTTGTCATACCCATTATTGATTATGCAGATGTTTGTTTCTCAGATATTACCCAGGAAAATCTCAATAAATTGGATCGTCTACTTAACAACTGTATACGTTTCATATTTGGCCTACGTAAATTCGACCACATCTCCCTTTACCGTTCCAAGCTCAAATGGCTTCCAATCCGCCAGAGAAGGTCCTTACGGACGCTCTGTGTACTATTCTCTGTTATTAACGACCCTTGTTCCCCTAATTATCTCAAATCTAAATTTAATTTCCTGGGCGCCTCTCATAACCTTTCCCTCCGTTCATCGGAAAATCTTATGCTTCAAATACCGTCTCACCGCTCTGGTTTTATTTCAAATTCTTTTGCTTTGAATGCAATTAAACTCTGGAACACGCTGCCCCTTGACATTCGTAGATCTCCCTCCAAATTATCATTTAAGCGGAAAGTATGTCGTTACTTTCTGCAATAATTTTCTTAATGTTGGCTCTTCATCGTCTCATACTTATTTGCGTTTTGTTTTAATTTTATTGTTAGTTATGGTATTATATATTTATATTTATTTATTATATATATATTTATATATGCACAGATTTATTAAAATTTATTATACATTATTTATTATTATTGTTACATGATAATATAGTATTTTATTTATATTATATAAATATAATTATTACATCTAGTTTAAGGTAGTTATCTTTCTATTTTAAATACTTTCTCTCCAAGGTTTTTTTTATTTGCACTCTCATCATCTTGTCTCACTACCCTAAGGTCGACTGGTAGAGAATGCCTTACGGCATTAAGTCCGCCTTATGTGCTTACATTGTGCATTAAAGCTTAAATAAATAAATAAATAAATAATACTACGTATAGAATGGACACTTCGACGTCCCGCCCGATTTCCCCGCATCACCCAATTTCCGCCCCTCTTATGGGCGACGGTTGGTATTTACTACGTTCTACGCACACGTGTAAATACACGTCATTAATTGATGTCTGCGTAATAGAGACCAAATTAAGAGTTTGTATGGAATTTTGGAGGAGTGTCCGCGGTGTGCTATAGACACCAACACAAAGACCAAGGTCAAAATGCAGATGTGTTACCTCTCCTGAGGCCTAAGGTGTTATGCCTCTGTGCCGGAAATTACAGGGCGTACCTTACCTATATGTTGTTGTATGTATATATTATGTATGGTAACGGTTGTGCACCATTTTGATCAAGTTTTGACCGGACTGTCAGTGCTTACGTAGGCAGTGTACAACAGAGACAACGCTCTACGAAGTCGAAACTAGCCGATTGTCACTTTCATAGGCTCGATGTGCAATATTTCTTGGTGAGCACTGTAAATATGTTTGAGATTAAATGAGTATAAGAAAAGCGTAACCTCACGCCTGTAATCCCCGAAGGGGTAGGCAGAGGTAAATGCATGCATTCAAGCATACATGCAAACACCCACGATTCGCCGGTTACGTTTTGGCCCATGTAACAGGAGGCGAGCCTGTTGCCATCTCCGGGCACATTACCAAACTCCGAGGTACTGGGAAACTTCCAGAAAATGGAAAATCCGAATAAAAATGAGTATTTATTAAATTAGTATCATAATGTAAACTATATCCAATCTGAACTTACTGAGTTTGATTTTTGCATCGCCTTCTCCGTTGATAGGGAAAAGGAGTATTCTGCCCACAGCATCGTATTGACCTTTGATTGTGAGGTTGCAGTGGAAGTCAAGCACGAAGTGACGTTTCTCCAACTCAGAACTGAAATGTAGACAATATTATTTCGTTAAAGACTTGCATCCATTTACATTTTTTTTAAAATATCGATGTTAAAGGTATCGGGACATAACTAGGCGTTGGGATGCGACGACCCCACTTGTGGCGAAGAAATCTTCCGCTAGTAGGTATAGTTAATCAACAGAACAATGGAGGAATCGAAACCATTCAAACAGTTGTTATTAAAAATAGAATAATAGTGTTATTCGTCATCTCGCACGCCAAAAATTCGCAGGATCTTGGCACCTTTAGAATTTACCTAATATTTCTGTCGTCAACTCGCACGCTCATACAAAGTGCAGCCAGGTAAATAAATTTTAAATTAAATTTTAGAAACGACATTGCTACTGCTACTGACTAACTACTGTTGTTTTATTATATCTAAACAGAAATCGGTCGTACACTTTACTGACAATTATTGTATGTTATACCTCTAAGAAGTAGTTATAGTAACAAGCTAATTTTTTTTTGTGATATTGTAGATTCTATTTCATATTTTTGATTGAAATGTAGGTTAACGAGATAAACAGCGTCTAATCGCGTTTGGTTTGCACTTCCAAATCTTATAATTATGATCATAACACATTATAACAATGTACTTGGATATTATCAAAGGAGACCCCGTTAGAGACCTGGCGTGAAGATACATACATACATACATACTTTGATATTATCTGCTTTTTGTTTAATAATCATGTAAATCATTCCTTACTATTACATATAATGATATACGAGTTTAAACCTATACATTGACATACGTCAACGACTGAAGTTCATTATTATTAAAATTTAATGCAACTTGCAACAGTTTAAATAGTTTCATACACTTCAAGGTTAGTTGTTAAATAATCTCTCGTGGCATTGAGACTTTACGCACAAAGAATCGCTATTTAAATACATATCATTGACTGTAGCAAAACGAAGTAGTATAATAAATTTATGGTTACAACGAATAGGTATGGCTGATGTAAGAGAATAAGAAAAAGTGTGTTTTTATAATAGACATAATATGTACTTATTTATAAAAATCCAAAATGTGCCGACTATCCGGCTATTAACGTAGTTGGTAAAAAGGGTGCTTCCCAGAGGTCCACAAATCTTAATTTATAGTTCATACATTGTTTCCCAACGGTTCCACGACTTAAAAAAAAAAACGATATTTTCTTTCCCATCGGGTCCATGACATGGTTTGGTTATACACAGCAGTATAGGTAAAGAATAATAAGTAGTTAAACAAGATCAATATTTTTAAAAATCATATCATATATGTATATGTGTAATTGTATATCTAAAAAATAGACCTAAACATTAATATAAACACAAGTTTAAAATTGTCGCAGTAAATCAGTTCTATCCTTTAATATAATACATTAATATACTTAAATTTAAGCACTAACAGTTTTATAATAATATAATAGAAAAATTGTAAACCTATAAAAATTGTCCACAACATTAATATAATCACAAGTTAAGAATTAATCATCTTAGTTTTGGACCATTACATATAATTATCAAAACAAGAGTCGACTTTTACTTTTTTAAATTATTTTCATGGACCCGCAGGGAATCCATACATGAAAAAAAATATGTATGGAACCCTAAAAATCATAAAAACCTAAATTTATTCATGAAACACTAACAACAATCACAATCGCTGTAATTATTTATGAATATAATAATAAGGAAGTGTCACAGTAGTATTTGATTGAATTAATTAAATTTTTTAGGTACTTCGCAACTGGAAGCTGACGCTTCAATTAATAAATTAATAACACTAACTGAATGCGTTGTCACTATTAATTACGAAGTCTATTAGCTTAATTACCTCGGAATACCAATTTTGTTGCCTCTCCAAATTTTGTGTAACGATGTAGTTTATAATAATTAATAATATGTCCTTGTTGTATGTTTAGGGTCAATTTTAGTGTTTATTCATGAAAATTACAGAACGGGTCATTTATTCCAGCGACAGGCAATTCTTACGGTAATTATGTTTCCTTTTCAATTACATCCAGATTAGTCTACAACATATTTATACCTATATATATAAATGAATGTTTGTCTGTATATCCTTCATGGAATCGTAAACTATGCATTTGATCATGTGATGATCTTTAGCAAAGTGATGCCAATGATGAGCCCGCGAAGGTTTCTGAGTTGGTTCGAACAGTTTTTAGGGTTCCGTACCTTAAAAGGAAAAAAGGAACCCTTATAGGATCACTCGTGCGTCTGTCTGTCTGTCTGTCTGTCTGTCCGTCTGTCACAGCCAATTTGCTCCGAAACTACTCGACCGATTGAGTTGAAATTTGATGAACATATGTAAGATGGTGACCCAAAGATGAACTTGTCAAGTAAAATAATAAATTTTAAACAGAGGGGCCACTTTAATAAAATAAATAATCAGAAAATAAAAAAAAAGTCGTAAGCTGTGTCGAACATATCAAATGAAAGAAGTTGTTGTCAGCATCTCAAATATATATTTTTTATAATTTTTGCATAAACAAATTTGAAGTTATTTAAGAAAAACGACAAAAATTGACCATTCGCCCCCCTATTTCCGAAACTACTGAACTTCAAATTTTGAAAGAAAAGTGGAAAATAGTTTTTTATCTATAGATTACTGGAAAACCTATAAGAAGTTTGAGTATTCATATTAAATCGAAAATTCTTAATAATATAACCTCCCCTGACGGTACCACCGTAACCGCTATGTTGCATTTTAAATCTGTAATATTTTCGAAAATATTTATTTAAATTACGGAACCCTCACCACGCGAGTCGAACTCGCACTTGTCCGGTTTTTTCACTTTGTTTACGCATGGCACTGCTGTCATTTTTTTGTTTTGTAGCTTAGCAACGCGCGCAAGAATCAGTTGTTACTCTCTCCACTTGATGGTAGAGATCCACTGTTGCTCTATCAGTTGCTGATATAGGCACTATCATAAACAATATTCCTACTTACTACGTTAAACGGCAGTGTTCAGGGCTATCATATTCCTGTCAGGTGGCAATGTACGGTCCCGTTATTTCAGGGCTTAGGAGGTGTGAGGAGTAGGAACGCATCTTTATGGAAATTTGTTAATACATTTTTATTATTATTTTTTTATTATTCACAATCAATATGCACTGTATGTTTGTTTGACTCATTTATGACATAAAAAGTTATATAAAAATATCGTTCTCTATTTTTGTCACCATGAAACGTACTCGTATAAGGCATAAGTTATCATAGTGACTTAAGAACATATATGTGGAAATTGAGGAGATTAATCACTTTTTTGAATAAAAAGCACATGCTCTTGGAACTCTAACTAAGTAAATGACTTTTTTATTGCCAAAAATCTTTCTTTTCTTAATTTAGATATTTTCTTAGGATGTTACGTATTTATATCGGCACGTTGTAAGACGACAATTGTCTTCTTCACGGGCAATCCAGTCCAGGCGCCCCAGTAAAATTTTTTTTTTTGTAATATATAACTATTAAATAGTTAGTTATTACAAAAAATTTTTTTTATTATGACATTGATATGTTTTATTTTTAGTGCCTTTCAATTACTGCACCTAATAAATGAAAGTCATGCAAAAATCAATAGGTTGAAGTTCCACGTGTAAAATCCAAAATTAGTATAACAATAATGATGAGGTAGGTATCTTGTTTAAAAATATGCGCGAGTAATAATATCCAACATGACAATTTAACATGAAAAATCCGTAAATATTTTTAAATAAACGGAGTTATAAGAAACGTCTGTACCAATTTTTCATTAATGGATCCAACGTAACATTTTGTTTGAACTGTTGAGCCTCATGTTTCTTTTTTAAAGAGATGTGAGTCGTCAGTACTTAGTGACTTTGATTGATGCCGACAAGTCATATTCGTGTCATATTTAGTCAATTACACAATCAAGAGACCTCATCCGAAATCATAATCTAGAAGGAGTAGGTAATTGAAGTTTCTAAAGTTAGATATAGAGCATATTCACATAAATTAGGTACAAAGAAGCGCGCATGGAGCCGAAGCTGGTGTTAAAGTCGTTAAACCTTGTCGGAGGCCTTATGGGAGGTTTGAAAACATCCGACAGCGGGTTAGCCACTAACCCGTATCTCCACCAATCCGCATTGGAGCAGCGTGGTGGAGTAAAATCCAGGCCTCCCCCCAAAAAATGGGAGAGACTCGTGCGCAGCAGTGGGACTTATAATGAGTTGCCTTAATAATTATAGGTACAAAGAATCGGGGAAAAACCATTTGCGATTCTTACTGGCACGTGAGTTGTTCATTACCTTTCTTTAAGTATTAATCACAAAATTATATTACCCTTATCTCCTAACAATCATTCCTTACATCAAAATCAAGGTCAATGTTATTATAATTAAAACCTAAAAGAGAAGAACAATTCATGTGTTAGCCCTATGGATTAATTTGTTCTTGAATGGTAATAATTTATGGGATTCGCACGTGTATGTATGTATCTTCACGCCAGGTTCCTAACGGGGTATTCGCACGTGTACTGTTATTCACTTGTCATTAGGTAATAAAGAATAACATAATCTGTGTGACTAAGCGACATTAGCACATCATTTGTTCTTCACTTCTGGGACACGAGTCATAGTAATATTTTCTTCATTACTGGGTCACCAATTATAGTAATATTGACCGAAGCAGATGGTGGAAAAAAAATGGTGGCACACCAAAAAAGCACAATTCTTGTGTTTTGAAAGCGGGGTAAGATACTATCCATATATATATTATAATATGTTTAATATTTTAGATGCATTACATTTATCCTAAAATATAATATTGCATATCCCAGGTACCTACTTTTTCTTGGATCTACATTCACTCACACTTTTTTTATACATATAATGTTAGATACCTACTACTTGCTCCAATGTTTGTAATACATTATTATAGAGTTAAGTCGTATTTTGATATGTTGTTTTGCGTGCGGTAACAAAAAATATATGTAGCCTTACAGACAGACGGATAGGCAGACGGACAGACAGACGGACCGTGGAGTCGTTGAATTAAGGTCCCGTTTTTTCCCCTCAAAATTTTTATTTCGTACAGCATTTGTTCTGAGAAGATAATATCATATTAAGATACAGAGTAATGTGGTTTGTTGCAGAGACAAAAAAAGATTTATATTTGATTACGTAATGAGACGTATTGTGACTGTTTTTATATCGAATACATGTTTTTCAGACGCACACAGGTATGAAATAATATTCAACTGTTTATTGTGTCAAGATAATGAAATGCTAATATGAATGCTTCAAATGGATGACTTAGGTAGATGATAAAAAAACAATGCTCCAGTAAAAAATACATAGAAAAAAATTGTGTGCGAAGAGTTACTAAGCTCGGTATTTATTAAGATCATAGTTAGTAAAATAAAACTTGTTTTCGGATTTATCTCGCGTACCTATATAAACAAAAATGATTTTTAAGATCAAAGTTATTGTTAGAAAGACGTTTCTGGAATAAAAATATAGAACTTAAGAGCAGACTTCTGCAGATTATAAAAATATTGTTTTGACTATATCACAGAGACTAAGATAATTACTATACCTATTTAAGTTTCAAATAATTTGGACAAAGCCCTCCCCAAATAAGATGACCACAATAGTGTTGTGTTGTGCTGACTGAATGATCATCGCTGCTGTGCGCAAAGCGCGAAGCTGCGGTACGGGTCTACGAGGTTGCCCTCTTGCCCGGGCACAAGGGCGTGAACTTAATTTTTAGGTATTTGTCGTGTACGCAAAGAATCACCTTTTAGTATAAATAATTATTTTTTTGTGTTGTGCGTCATTAGCGTAGAATTTGGCGGGTAGTTTTATTGCGGGCCATGTAGAGATGTAGAGCCTAACAGGGTACTCTACAACTCTACAGGGTAAGACAGCTTTGAAATATTATTTTGTGAAATAATTACCAGATATTTAAAATGTTTCGACTCTCTCGAACAAAAAAGTTTAAATTTAAGGTTAGGTTTGGAGTGCTCCTATTGTTTTTATCAAAGATCATTTTAATACCGATGTTTTAAAAATATAATATATGAAAATACCAGGTTCGTTTTTTTAAGTTCCCTAGAAAATATTTCTAAACTGTATAACTTCATATCTTTTGCATTTTTTCTGTACAAATCAATGGATGAAAGTTGCTTTGTATTGTACTTTATTTGTAACTTGTAATGTATGGCCTGTAATTTCAGACACAGAGACATAACAAGCCTTATGAGGAAGAACGTCATTTACATTGAAATCTCTGGTTTCATGTAGATGTGTTTAGACTACAATAATACTGCCATCAATGTAAATTGTATGTTTATTTGCCACTTCATGACATAAAAAATACAAAAAATCTAAAAGAAGTCAACAGTATTAAAAATAATGAAGAGAAATTCTTAATTGTACGAAACCCTGTAAATGCGAGTGTCGCTCGCACTTGGCCAGTTTTTTTATACTCACGTGTATTGAGCATAATATTCATACAAAAGTATTGACATTGAATTATATCTACAAAATTATTAATATTGCCCCAGATTCAGACCAGTTCTTATTGTTCTTGTTATTTCACTGGTTTAAAATGCAGTCGTACTAGATTTGGAATGAATGAGTTCTGTCGTTATTTTAATTAGCTCGAAGATTGTGGTACGCTTTTATTTTTGGTATGTAAATAATTTTCAAGTTTATTTAAATTTGCAAGAGAACTTGAAAGGAGAACGCCCAATTCACGGCCATTTGTTGCGGGTTGCGAACATTTATCTATGCTTTGTCTTCCCATACGCGATCGCTACCCGATAACTTTTTGGACCAACGACCATCCGTTTTTTGAGTAATGTGACCTACTGAACTGCCACTTGAGTTTCGCCATTCGATCGATCAACGATTGTCATAAATAAAAATAACGCTTGAATACAATTTACTACTGCCTTGAACCCCGGGTTGGGGACATTGAACACTTTTCAATGTAAATTCAAATTCCTCTTGACACTTTGGTTCGTTACCTAAGCATCCTAGGTGATCTACCTATAGAATAATGAAAGGAGGGAAGAAAATAGGTAGGTAATGCAGTACCTACGCCCTTGAACTTTATCACTATTCTGAGCAAGTTAAATCTTTTTGAAATAAAAAATAAACAATTTTGCCGTATTCGAGTCTATTACTTTTGGATAATAAGCTCACCCGCTTCACAATTAAGCTACCGAAGCTTCACATTCGAACTTTTTGTCAGTCTTTTGTCAGTCATAGACGAAAGACATCCACTACTGACAAAGGGCTCCCACACATAACTGCGAATTCGCATCGCATCGCAAATATCTGCGAGCTCGCACGAATGCATCGCCTACTATGCGGCGTCGCATCGCAGTTTTGTGTGGCCGCTCAAAACCTTCCGGCAAAGATGGCCTATTTCATCATAATAATGGCAACCCATTATACGTCCCACTGCTGGGCACGAGTCTCTCCCCTTTGTTGGAGGCACGAGTCTCTCCCCTCTGGCGGTCTGGAGCTTACTCGACCACGCTACTCCAATGCGGGTTAGTGGAGATTGGGGGATATATCAAAAGCGTCACGCCTGTCATGCGGGTTAGCGATAGCTACGATGTTTTCTCGTAGGGCGCTGCTGTCCATCCCTCATCCTTGCATTACTTAATTGGAATGGCTTGACCGCCATTGTTGGGTTGAATGACTGCACTAGCGGAAGAATACTCCTCCACTTGCTGGCAATGGGGTCGTCACGTCCCGACGCCGTAATTGCATGTGTTATTGTGTAAAAGAGAGTAGTTCTGATTCCCTGAGTCTCTCAGGGATGGACGTCTAGTGTTGGCCTGAGAAGAGTGATGGTAATATCTGCTGTATAGTTTATTTATCAGAATAATAACTTACATGATATTATCCACGATACATTTCCTGAACCCGCTGACTTTTCCTTGATAGAATGTTACTTTGAGACCGCTGAGTGGTATAGACAATTTTTCTATGACGAACGGATCGAGAGGTGGTACTCCAAGTTCTGGCATCCCTTTCACAAATTCTGGGATGGCATTCTGTGTTACAATTTTGAGACAGGGACTGGTTGTTTCGTTGCACGGGGTGATGAAGTCAGCTAGAAAAAAAGAAACAAAATTAGGTTCAACTTCAACGAGTATTTATTTGAAGTTTTGAGACTAATATTCGTATTCATTCATTAATCATGTTCGAATATTAGTTCGTTTCAGACTCGAGGATAAAACTTGTGGAGAGTTTGACCGTCGGGTCGGCGAATAAGTTTTAGTTGATTTTTATTCTAATTCAGAATTTGGGAAAAGGAGTGAAAATGATTGTGGTCTGGTCAAGTGTCAAAAGTCTCAATATTTACGAGACTGGAGGTTATAGTTCCAAACATACACGAACCTCACTTGTGGATGCTATAAAGTTAGCGTTTTGTAAATTCGGAGTTTAGGAAAAGCGGTGAAAGGGAGTCCTAAAAAGTTACACCACTATTGTCACATAATTATCTAGGTGTCGTCAAATGTCCAAATCTTTCAAAATTTATATAATAATTTTTGCATTCAATTGACAAGTAAATCCATGGTTCCACTTTTTTAAAATAGGTGCTTTGTATCGGAGTTTTTATTTCCTAATCACTTATTTGTAAAGTTTTAATTCTTACTTTTTTATAAAAACACAAAACAATAAAATTTTGTTGTACGAGGAATATAAATGATAAAACATTATTTTGTTCGATGCTTTTGCAGTTTATGTCCATATTTAAAGTGTTATAAAATCAAGCATAAAGTGGAAAAGAACAAGTATTACAATGCCACGGTTTACAGAATTGCTATTATTGGAGGTCAATCTACTTAGGAACAAGGAAAACTGTTTTATGATGGCAGTAGAGGCGATGTAAGTTATGTAGTTTTATTTGTGGATAATACAAACATAAATTTTATGTGTTTGTGATACGTAACTCCAAGCCTGTATTCGCAGGTGTTCAAGTATACATGCAAACACACACGATTCGCCAGTTACGTTTTGTCTTATGTAAAAGAACTTAGAGGATCTCTCTACCTCACAACGCCGTTAGGCAGTTGTGTAAATTTATTAAGGCTTTTGCGCTCGCCAATAGCTCCATAAAATAGCCTAGTGCCGTGTTAAGGTGAGTCGCCTAAGTCAATTAAAAAAAAAAAAAAACTATTGTAAGCACTGAGAGTCCGCTATTGGTCAAAACTTGATCAAAATGGTCGACAAACGTCAAATAGGTACGATGTGTACGTAGAGATAACGCTCTACAGACCCGAAATAAGCCGAAGTCTCCTTCCTGAGCTCGATGTACAATATTTATTGTTGAGCACTGTATTTTAATAGCTTTGCTATTTGTAAATGATAAGTAGGTTAAGCAAAGTGTATTTTATTGAAGATATTGCATTTGAATGCAATGCAAAACTTGATTGATTGCTATGTAACAACATGATTGAGTTCTTGGAACGTGTTGACCTGTAGGGGACTCATAATCTAAATAATAACAGCTCATAAGGCTCACTTTGTACGTTATTTTAATTCTCGTTTTTTATGTAAATAAAGTAATTTATACAAAGCAAATTGATGGTAACTGATTATAGAAGGCCATACATCTGTGTCGTAAGCAAGCGTGCCGATAATTATGACACAATTCATACCAAAGTCACACTACGAATATAATGTGTACTAACTAGCGGCCCGCCCCGGCTTCGCCCCCGCTGCTCCGCTCCTATTAGTCATAGCGTGATGATATATATATATATATCATATAGCTTATAGCCTTCCTCAATAAATGAGCTATCTTACACTGAAAGCTCTTTTCAAATCGAACCAGTAATTCCTGAGATTAGCGCGTTCAAGCAAACAAACAAACAAACTCTTCAGAACTTTCAAACAAATGTCTAACAATTTATATAATTATAACACAATTACTTAAAATTATTGTTATCGTTGGAATTTAACGCACGTTATTAAACTAAGTCAGTTGTATAGTCTCGGAGTGTACTTTTGTGTGAAAAATATTGGCAACCCTGTTAGAGTTCAATGATCGTTACCACACGCAATTCACGCAAACACTCTGCAAACCACATGTACATTTTCGCAAAATATTTATATGTCTCACCACTGTCTTAATATAATAATTGGTGGTAGAGCACTGTCATAGCCTGAGGGTGAAAACACCACCAGTAGATAAATAAAGTAAATTATACAAAGCAAATGGTTGTTATCTGATCTTTGAAGGCCACATATTCGTGTCGTAATCACCCGTGCCGATAATTACCACATTATTTCACAGTAGAATCATATTATGTATACGCGCATAAAAGTTATATTCAGGTACCTACTGGTGGTAGGGCTCCAGTGACGGAGCTCGCGGGCGTAGGCACCACCGCATTACCTGATTGGTAGTGTTCAGCACTATCGTGTTCCGGTCAGGTGGTAATGTACGGCCCTGTAATTTCCGGCACAGAGGCATAACACCTTAGGCCTCAGGAGTGGTAACGCATTTGCATTTTGACCTTGGTCTTTGTGTGGGTGTCTATAGGCTGCAGTCATCACTTAACTTAACTTAACTTAACTTAACATCAATGTGAACTGCATGCTTGTTTGCCACTTCAATTACATAAAAAAAAACCTACTTAAAACAGTAGGCACATTGTTTGCTTACATAATTCATTGATACCAATTGTATGTGTGCCAAGTGTATCAATTTATATATAACACTAGCTGATCCCCGCGGCTTAGCCCGCGTTTAAATTTTTCCTGAATTTCTTGCTATAAACATCAAGGAGCCCGAGACCTTTCCAACGAATGCAAAACCGTGGAAATCGGTTCATGCGTTCTGGAGTTATAGCGTCAGGAAGGAAAACTCGACTTATTTTTATATAATAGATAATTATTTAACATACTATTGACGTTAAAATAATTAAGCTAGGCCACTTGTATAGTATCAGAGTGTACTTTAGTATAAAAAATATTGGCAACCCTATTAAAGTTCATTGACTGTTACCACACGCAATTCTCGCACGCACGTCGGTATAAAACGTATTTTATTGCAGTACCGACTTTAATTTTTATCACCACTTTCTCAATAATTTAATGGACTCTAGAGTCGAAGCTGGAGAGCGTAGGCACCACCGCATTTTCTAAAGGGCTTTAGTACTCTTCTATCATCCAATCTAAGTATTCATAACCGTATCATAATAATTATTATTATTATAAAAAATAGTGCCAACCCTAAACAAATCGTGACAGAAAATAAAGTTATACACATACATCAAAATCTTTCATTTGTATGTTGTGTACCTATATTATGTAAATATATATCTATTAAACATATTTTTTTCTATACTAAACATTTATGTGACGCCTCAAGTAGGTATTTTTTTAGAAAAATCCTAATTGTCTGTTAAAAACAGGCATATAATTTATATTCGTGTCCCTTCCAACCGAAATACGTCAACTGCTGGATAAAGCCTTCTCAAACCCGCAGAACCACAGCAACGTGGTTTCTACTGGTGGTAGAGCTCCAGTGACGGAGCTAGCGGGCGTAAGCACCTCCGCATTACCTAATAATAACCTATACTACTTGCCGCTAAATGGTAGTGTTCAGCACTATCGTGTGCCGATCGGGTGGTAATGTACGGTCCTGTAATTTCCGGCACAGAGGCATAACACCTTATGCCTCAGGAGTGGCAACGCAAATTTTGACTCTGTTCTTTGTGTGGGTGTCTATAGGCTGCAGTCATCACTTAACATCAATGTGACTGCATGATTGTTTGCCACTGCCATGACATAAAAAAAATACAGAACAACTAATAACCAAAAATAGAAATCACTTATTGGATCAACTACGCTTTTGTTATTAGGCGCTTCAACATATAAGATTTCATATGTCAAGGTTACTAGTTGTTCCTTTCGCAACAGGTCAAGGTGGTATAATATTGTCGTGACAATTTTGTGTAAGAATCTTCGATGGATTTTTAGTGTTCCGTTTTTAGGTAGCCAAATGGCAAAAACCGAGTTAGAGGTATTCGACAGGGTAAAAGCTATCCCCCATATCTTAAGATGCGCTCGAGTAACTGCAAAAACCCACTATTGGACTTCTCTAATATTAAACCTCAGTAGTTGTAATGCGGTTCAGCCTAGTTTTTATGAAGATGTTTATAGACTGTACCGTTCACTTACCTTGAAATCAAAGTAGTCAAATTTGCAGATTATATGAATGAGACTTTCGTAATAAATTAAAAAATAAATCTATTGGAATGCCTGTAAGAAGAGAGCGGTGTGTAAGGACGGGCAGGAAAGAGGTATTTGGCCCTCCATGTTCTTTGCCTGACCCGTGAAGGACTTTGTGTGGATATACATTTTTTTTTAAATATAGACTTATAGATCCTCAGTTATTTATACTATCACTGAATTGTAGAGTTGATAATTAACATTTCTAAGGATTAAAATGAAGTCAATAAACATTTAACTTCATCCTAATGAACCTGCCCGTGAGCATGACATGTCCACGATGAGTTGATTATACCTTTAGTAACAATCGGAAAAAAGTATATTGAGGCCTACCTTTTTCTCACGCAATTAAGCATTCCTTCTTATGTACATGGTATTAACTTAACCTTAACCCAGCTGCTTAAAATAATGAAAAATATCTAAAACTCTTTGTTTTTATCTTTGATTTGTATTTATGTGCATAAGAAAGGCTTCGTAAGGTTGATATCTTCCATTTTGTAATAAATAATCTTACTTATCAAAGCTTATTGTTATTACTGAAGTATTTTTTTAAATTTTCTATATAAGAACCCCCCTATTCATAAATGTATTTTAGCTAAAGTGTTGCTAATCTCTCTTTTGTCTTATTCTATCCTGCACATTTGACAATGCAACTGACAAAGACAAAGCATTCTATAGCTAAAACGTGTCTAATGTACGTTTATGTTTAATACATAAAAATACTTTACGTTTTTTGGCTTCTGTCTGTTTGCCGACAAAATAGCAACGGCTTAACATATTGTCTGAAATTTGGAAAAAAATCGAGGAAATCGCCCCGACACGTGACCCAATGGGGTGACCCAACCAGGCGGTGTTTAACCTTATATAATGATCGTATCGAACTATCACTGCGCTTCCTTGGTTACAACTTCTTTTTCTCTGACGTAAAGTCATTATTTTTTCTACATTTTTATAATTTGTAGGTGTGTACATGTATGTCTACCACTATTAAACGAAAAAGATGCATCACAAATTCGTATATATTTTTTTATGTTATGTAAGTGGCAAACAAGCATGCAGTTCACATTGATGTTAAGTGACGACTGCAGCCTATAGACACCCACACAAAGACCAAGGTCAAAATGCAGATGCGTTACCACTCCTGAGGCCTAAGGTGTTATGCCTCTGTGCCGGAAATTACAGGGCCGGAACACGATAGTGCAGAACACCACCATTTAGCGGCAAGTATATTAGGTAATGCGGTGGCGCCTACGCCCGTGAGCTCCGTCACTCGAGCTCTACCCCCAGTAAAAAAAATGTAAATTGTATTGTATTCGTGTAATTTTTTATTGTGTGTACTCAAATTAAGTTTCAAGTTAGTCACTATAAAATTATTCCAAAGGTGCTCATTACGGTGTAAAACTTCAAGGTTATTAAAATTAATTACATTTTTATTGTTACGCAAATAAGTAGTTGTAAAAATAATATATAATCACTTGGATGTTACTAAGTATACAATAAATTACGTAGGTACTTCGTGATTTCAGAATGAATGAATAATAATCGTTTATTTCCATCAACAGCTAAGTGATAGATGCAAAAATTGGCTTGAAACTAAACGAAAATAGACCTGTTTTGTATTGGTTAATACCTTTTGATTTAAACGAAAATGTAGGTATTATTATTAGAAAAGGCTATTATATACATTATATTATTACACGACACGGTATTCAGGGTCCGGCAGAAAGGGTGGGCGTGGCCTCGCGCCGGGTTGTCGCTTATTACACTATCCAGTCGACGGCGCCCTAACTCAATCACAGTAGAAAATACACGGGCCGCTCCGGTCGCTCTAATTAGGGCCTTAACTCCCTAAATTTTATTACACTACCTTGATTGAATACCGTGCCGTGTATTAAGTCCTTTATTAACACAGACAATACCGTGATAGAATATAATAATATCACCTGCATATCACAACAGACCAGACCTAACAATCAGCACCCGTTCGCTAGAATGACGCAACTAAACTAAATCGCTATTAGCTTGGTCGGTTTGGGTCCAGACGTTTAAACATTTGTTGGTTGGTTAAACACAATGGTATTCTAACAATTTCTTAAATTTCTGGAAACCAATGCACCTACGAACACATAACTCCCTTATTCATAAACGAATTTTAGCTAAAGTGTTGCTAATCTCTCCTTTGTCTTTTTCTATCCTGCACATTTGACAATGCAACTGACAAGGACAAAGCGTTCTATAGCTAAAACGTATAATTGGAGAAAAAGTCTTTTCGCATTATAGTATGTATGAACTTGTAATAAAATCTCTTTGGCTGTAGTATTTGTATCTGGCTGGTTTTGGTATCATTGAGAGTTAAAATTTTAAAGAACATAATTCCAAATTCAAATTTGGCAAGTGTGTAATTTTCATTTGTCTTTCGTACTGTCAAGATGAGTGAATCTAATGAAGAAATTCGATACATTTTAAAATTTTACTACAAAAAAGGTAAAAATGCAACGTAAGCCGCGAAAAAAAATTGCGATGTTTATGGACCGTGTCTGTGAGAGTAGCACAAATTTGGTTTAAGCGTTTTCAATCCGGAAATTTTGATGTCAAAGATGCACCTCGCTCTGGTCGCCCTATTACGGATAAAATGGATGCCATTTTTGAAAAAGTGGAGCAAGATCGACATATCAGTAGTTACGACGTAGCTGAAGAACTGAGAATTGATCACAAAGCAGTTTTGGCGCATTTGAAAAAAGCTGGGTACAAAAAAAGCTCGATATTTGGGTACCTCACGAGCTCACTGAAAGAAACCTAATGAACAGTGTACTCGTTTGTGATTCTTTATTACGACGTAATGAAACCGAATCATTTTTGAAGAAGCTGATAACTGGTGATGAAAAGTGGATCACGTACGACAAGAACGAAAAGGTCGTGGTCAAAGGCTGGTCAGGCTTCACAGACTGTGGCGAAACCCGACTGATAACTCTAGACCTCACACATCTATAGCCACTCAGCAAAAATTAAGAGAGTTTGGCTGGGAGGTGTTAATGCATCCGCCGTATAGTCTTGACCTTGCACCTTCAGATTGCCACCTGTTTCGGTCTCTTCAGAATTCTTTATGCAATGTTAGGTTAACATCACGAGAGGACTGCCAAATCCACTTGTCGCGGTATTTTGATCAGAAGTTTTATAAAAAAAAAATATAGCCATGGGATCATGTCCCTACTTACAAGATGGCAAAAGGTTATCGAACAAAATGGTACATACATACTTTAATTAAATTTAAATAAACTATATCAAAAAATGTTTTGAATTATCTTAAAAAATGCGAAGAAACTTTTTCCCCAGCCTAATAATGTACGTTTATGAATAAGGGGGTTAATCTACGGACTTAAGCTGGATTGAAATCTTTTATTGATTGAAAAAACACAGGATATTAAGTAGGAGTATACAGTTAAATAAAATTGAATGCTACTCGTATTATTGATTTCTTATAATGGGACAAAATTTTAAATAAAAATTAAATTTTGTGCTTCTATGCATGCTTCTTGTTATTTTATTATTTTAAGAGTTACACGAATGTTACAAAATTTGCATAATAATAACTGATAGTTCAGGTTTTAATTAAATTGGATTCTAAGATTACAATCTAATAAAATTTAACTATTCCGTATCGTTTTTAAATATCACTTCCTTGGTTTTTATATTTCACGAATAATATAGCCTTGTGGTTCAACATTAATTTGTGGAATATGAAATTAACTGATGATGGTCAAGAGGCATTAACAGTTTATACCTAACATTATTGAATAAAATAATTTGCTGGCAATTATGCTAACGGAATAATTTAATTTAACTTTTTTCAAACAAAACACCATCGTTTATTATAAATAACTTCTTTATAGTGTTACTAGCTGACCCGGCAAACTTCGTATTGCCCCAGAATAATGTGTCAAAGGTTTGATAGATACGGACTATTTGTATGAGAAAATGAAATTGTGTTTTTTACTATTCCCCCCTTCAATATCTTCATATTTTCTTACCTTTTAAACCTTTCCTGGACTTCCAAAAATCATTTAAAACCAAAATTTGCTAAATTGTTCCAGCCGTTCTCGAGTTTTAGCGAGACTAACGAACGGCAATTGATTTTTATATACATAGAAGATTATGTTCGTATAATGTTCCTTAGGAATGCAGTGTTAAATTATTATTAATATATATATATAGCCTATTTCTATTACAGTCACTTGTGAAAGGAAACCTTGCGTGTTCAGCGATGCGTGAAAACCTTTTAAAATAAAATTAACTTTACTGAGAATTGACTCAATTTAAGCATAAAATGAATTAACTAACATCCACGTAACGAAGATTCATGCTTGTATTACTCGAAGGGGTAGACAGAGGTAAATGCATGCATTTAAGCAAGTATACCTATATGCATCAGAATCAGAATCAGACACTCATTTATTCATTTAGCGTGACAGGCACCTCTTACGTCAAAAACAAACAAAATAAATCGAAGTGAATAACAATTGACATACATGTCAAAAAAGCTACTCAAGAATATCACTAAGAAAAAACTGAATAAGTAACAAATGTAAATAAGTGTATCAGTAGAATGTCTCATTTCCCCTTTCACAAACTGATAACAAAGAGTAAAGAGAAAAGAAAAAGAGTCATTCTTTGTCATTCACCGTGCAGACACTCACGCTCGTCAGTCAAGTTCCATGTAATAGGTGTCTAGCCTATTGACATCTCCTACTGAATACTAAGGGTGGTACTGAGAATCTGCCGAGAAAAATGAAAGGTAGCAGTATTCTACTGCCACCAAACTACTGAGGTATTTAAAACTTTGACAGATGGATTGTCTTGGAAAGCAATTCGTTTGACAATTTATTTATCCTGATACGAATGCTACCTTCCGAACATGACTCAATCGGTTTAAAGATGGTTCCGTTTATATTATTATGCATACTTTTTATAGAAAAGCGGGTAAGCGTTAGCTATGTAGAGTTCCGTTTCCAGTATTTTTTTTTCAGTTTGTCGAGTATTACCTTTAAACTTTAAATCCTGCTTAGCTGTGATAGTTTTACTTGTAACTTCGTTATGTATACTACCTATTGCTACTAAGATTCTTCCACAGCTTCCACTACAACCACTTAGCTGGTGAGGAGTAAGAAAACTTGACTGTGACAAAAATCGACTCGCACTTGGTCGTTTTTTTCATAAATCATAATAAATTAATACGACGACAGTTTTTACACACAGATTATTTACAAATGGAGCTTATAATACTAGATAATGATTTATAATTAATGATAGATTTTTCCCAAATGGACAGGGGATTGCCCATGTTGTTTAGCACTTATGCATTAATTAATACCTAAAGCATATAACATTGAAAAATAATTACATTTTTATGGTTCCGTTTTATCAGGTGTTCCAAGAAATCTTTATAGTTTCGTCTCTCCGCACCTTAACTCAGTGACCCATAGTTCTAGGAAGCTGTAGACAGGGTCAATTTAAATAAGCGTATCACCTCTTGAAGGCAGCCTCTCTACATCGATTCCAACAACATTTGTTCTGACTTTTTACAAATCTTGGTAAATAATCCAAAAAAATAAACAAAAAGAAGTTTTCAAAAGTTCAAAAAGCATTGCCGCCGCTGCGTCATCCCGCCACCCCGTGCACCGCTGCTCGTGGCGTTATTTTGCCTTGGCAAAGTGCGTGGCATACCTACGCTCGGAGTAAATGCCACTTCAGAGGCAAAAAAATAAATTAGGATGGAAAACTTAAATTTTAAAAACGATTAATTTAAAAGTCGTAGAACATATTATATTGTTAGGATTGATGTAGAGAGGCTGCCTGCAAGAGGTGATGCGCTAATTTTAATTAACCCTGTATAATAGAGATAATGAAATCTCGAAACATATTTTCTTTTAGAGTATCTCCCATACACGTAAGATGGGGATGTCATATTTTTTCTCGCACATCCCATGGTGTGGGGTATCGTTGAATAGGTATTTGTAAAATAATGAGCTTGAGAAAATCTCGGCAGGGAACTTATTGTAAAATATTAAGTTAAAGAGTAACAATTTTTGTTCAAATCAAGTGCTCCTTGTCCCTGCCAGCTAAAGGTATGCACTTATTTTGGACGTGTGCAAAAAATTGACTTAATTTTTTATCTAATTAAAAATATAGATACTCCGAAAAACGGAACCTTACATTGCGCGCAACATGCACTTGGCCGGTTTTTATATTCAAGGAAGTTGTTTAGGTTCCTAATACCTAATGATTTATATTAGCTATAACGATTAACTACTTATGTCGCGATTATTCATACACAGACGAATCATAATTAAATTAACGTTGTTTCTTACGTCAAAGCTAAAATAAGTGGAGATAAAATATTTACATTTCCTATTAACGTTAGGCATTTAATTTTGTTAACAGCGTTAGGTACTAGTGCTGTTTATTTAATTGTTAGTTAGCATTATCTACCATCAACTCCTATTTGATTTGTAAGCTAAAGGTCAAACTCAAATTAAATTCTGTTTTATGTTACAAGATAGCGCTTTTTTGTTGGTATAAAATTCTACCTCTGGAAAAACTTGATAAATTGTATTTTATTTTACGTGTCTTGTTAACTCAATAAATTATTATTTATAAGTTTTCTGTAAATTATAACTAAATCAAAATGTCAGAAAAATTGGTTTATTTTTGAATTATATTTAAAACCTCTTATATTATACATCTAATATTAAATTTATAAAATTAATCTACGTTCGCCGAGCCACCTAGAATAAATCACAAAATGTTATTTTTAAATTCTACGAATTAAAGTGTATCCCCCTTATTCTAAACGTATTTTAGCTAAAGTGTTGCTAATCTCTCCTTTGTCTTTTTCTATCCTGCACATTTGGCAATGCAACTGACAAAGACAAAGCATTCTATAGCTAAAACGTATCTAATGTACAATTATGGATAAGGGGGTATGTGTATATAAATGTCACTCTCATAAAAACTAACTGTAATCATAACAAACACTCACACTTTCAGCATGGGTGAAGCTGGCATTAGATAGGTCATTTCGCCGAGTTTCAAGGAAACGTCCAATAATCTGACGCGCTGTGGTGGACCATGTTTAACCTGCGCCCACTCACGGTCCACCACATTATGTTTTTTGGCGTATTTACATTATTTTTCGTAAAATTTCAAAGTAATATTTTATGTTTTGTATTATACTAACTGACCTGGTGAATTTCGTACCACTAATGAAGATTTTTAAATGTTCGCAATATTTTGTTTCATGCTGACAATAACACACATATAAAAGAAATATTTATCTAATTTGGTATAAAAAAAATAATAATAAAGCCTTTATTTGTTCCTTAATAGACAATTTACAAGTATGTGTTTTATATTATACTAGCGGCCCGCCCCGGCTTCGCCCGCGCTGCTCTGCTCCTATTAGTCATAGCGTGATGTGAGCTATCCTATCTCTCAAGTTGGATCGAACTGCACATGGTGTGCGAATTTTATTATAATCGGTTAAGTGGTTTAGGAGTCCATTGAGGACAAACATTGTGACACGAGATTTATATATATTAAGATTACTAGAAAAAAATTTTTTTTGTATAAATCTAGGTGTACACAATTTTGACATTTCAAGTTATTTTACATTAGGTAGGTATTAAGTGACATAATATAATTCATTTAAAAATAATAATTTAAAACAAAATCACAGTATATAATATAATTACAGTATATAATATAATTATATACTATATAATTTAAAATAATATTCATTTGACAATTCATATAGGTAGGTACAAATTTCACAATATTAAAATAATAGATCAAATGCAAAAAAAAATTAAATTGAAAAAAAAATGGTAATTAAGCAATCAGTATATAAGTATTTTAAAATTATTTAAAATTAAAAATTCTGATTTGGTATAGTCATTCGGAATTCATTTCAATTATCTAATTGTTTTTTAAAATTCGTTTCATTTATCTAATTTGGTAAAATAGTTTGGAATCACTGCCATCTCTTAACCACGTGCCAAGTGTAGCGATTGTGGTTTATTCCCCCCTAATGACGCACAAAGATGCTGTGGGCATCCTTAAGGAATGTTGCTGTCCAGCTGTGGATTTCATTTGACTGAAGTGACCTTCTGACCGCATAGTTTTAATAGCATAATAGCAGATAGATTAGGTAATGTGGTGGTCAATGTCCTCGAGCCTCGGTCTACTACCATTACATTGAATATATCAGTACTTTAAGGAAGAAGCTGCAGACAAATATTATTTTCTTGAGCTCTCTAGTTCAATCTTTGGGTCAGGTAAGAAGTGTTTACCGTTTGTTAAGTTTCTGGGAAGTTATTAAGGAAAAGGGGCGATTATTGTGTTAAAATTTTGAAAAAAAAAACAGAATACAAAAAAATTTTTTTTACATGTTGATAACAGGAAAACATTTATGAGTCTATGTATATATTCCAACAGAGCCAATTACTCAATTTTTCGAGACGAATAAAACCCTGGCGCGTCCAACTCACAGTTGGTCGGTTTTATTCATTAGAAATTTTCAATGGTAGCCTTCAAGTTCAAGTTTCGGTTGCACCAAAATATTTCTTAAAGATAAAGTTTTTGTAAAAATTTATTAATGTTAGAGAAAGATGTAAAATTTTACAAAAACTTTAATTTTAACAATTATTTAGATGCAACCGAACCTCAGTGTTTTGATAATAATAATTTTATTATGTTTATGAATGTATAGAAGATCGCCGCTGCATGTTTGTATGCATGTATGAATGCTTGTATTTACACCTGCCTATCTTTTCTGAGAAGACAAGCGTGAAGTGACGTTACAAACAAAATGTATTTTTAACCGAGTTCAAAAAACGAGAAGGTTCTCAATTCGCCCGGTATACATATATATATTTTTTTTGTTTATGTATGTACCTGAATTTCGCCGAGATTTCGGGACCGATTTACGTTATTCTTTTTTTGTTTGATGCGGAATAGTTTCGAATTGGCCCCATAAAAATTTAATTCAGATAGGCCCATCAGTTTTTATTTTATGAGCATTTTCTTACTTACTTTCACCTCAGACTATAGGAATTAGAATAGACGGCGAGTTGTCATACAGTGCGTTGAATCCACTGACGTCCTAGATAGTCCTAATGCGCATGACAACAAGATGACAACGAGTGACAATGACACATTTACTCATCGACGACACAACACAGCTTATTTACTCCTTCGTAGATAACATTTTTTCATTGATTTCGTATAGTCGTGTAATAATTGTGTATCGACACACCTAAACAATTTAAACGAGATATCTAATTGTAACGAAACTATAAGATAATGCGGTGGTGCCTATACCCTCGAGCTCCTACACTGGAACTCTACCACCAGTAGATTTAATGTAACTTGCCTATACAAACATAACCGCAATTTATAAGCAACTAGATGGACTTAAGTTATTAAGTGATTATACGGTCAAGGCTGAAGATTAACTTAATCTCAGTAACTCGATGTGAAATTGAGTATACGCTCGTGTATTTACATTGCAAATACAACAGTAAAGCATATTTTACTAAAGTACCAAAATATCAGTATCTGCGTTTGTTTCTAATGCTTCTTCATATAGCAAGCGATAGATATACCTACCATTTCTAATATACAATACCTGTTTTAAGACATTAGTTAGTATAAATTTCAAATTTCTATGAGGTTTTTATAATGAAAGCTTAGAAAATGATATATGTAACACCCCTGTCTTATTAGTCAATGTAATAGATATAGTGATGGGCTACTTTTCAACCACTTAGGCATAAAAAATATTAAGAAAAAAAAAAGTGCTAAGGTTCTGTGTATCAACGTTACATAAATCCAGTTAACGCAACTGACAGTTAAATTTTCAAAGCTTAAACTGACATTTGACATTGTTGAGTACATTATTGGATCGCAGTTATGTAGTGATGAACTTCAAAAATACTTAAACCTTGAGCTTAACTGGCCTACAGCGTTAAAATTGATTAGAAATTTTGATGAATTCCACTCTTGATTACGATAGCTTAACCAGCAATCAATCTTCTAAATTTTTTTAATAAATACATTTTTTTCTTTTTTTTTTATTTATTTAAATATAAGAACTAATTCTGTTTGTCTAGTTCTATAGTGGTCTTGTTTTTGTGTTAAAACCAAACAGCACATAATAGTCGCGAAACCACAAGTATTTTAAACAGGATAGAAGATAAAATTAGATGACAATTACACAATTACACAATTAACAGTAGTAGTAAAATCAACGCACAAGACGCGGGGTGACTTGAATTTGTCACGATAAGTTAGAGACAATCGACAGGGATATTGTACTAAAAAATCCACCCCTTAAATGTTAATGGTAACTAGGCTGAAATGAATATATTATACAAAATACATTTAAAAAATATTATGTTATTTTTTTTTTAAATTAAATATAATGTGGGTAACAAATTTGAATCTACGTTAATGAAAATTATTTTAAGGTTATTTATAAGCAAAATGTGTACAGTGCGGTAACGATTTATTTTAATTTGAAATAAAATATTTAAATTTATTTTCAAATAAAATCTGTGCACGAAATCCAAAAAAAACAAATATTTTCGAATTTTGCTAATAATAAAAACTTACGGGCTAATTTGGCATGTCCGAAACCGCATAAAGACAACACAACGCACGCAATTCCAGCCGTCACTTTATAAATCATTCTGTATAAAAATCTATTTCGTGTTTAATTATTAACAGTAGCTTCTCCACTGCTGCGCCGGCAGAGAATAACTGCTTTATATTACCTAACGGATAAACGTTGTGGGACCTTCAATCTGACATTGTACCGACAACCGGTTGCATATAAGCCGAATTATAGACGTTTACACTATAATCTTAAAAACAAAAAATGATCGCGTTATCAATTTTTTGTTTTGTATTTTTTTTTGTGATGACGAACATTGATTAGTCTAGTCCATGCACATCTATAAAAAATTAAGGTCTGTGTTGCTTCCATATCTATATTTAGGCACAATAATAATTATTTTTAACTGTATTTTTAACTGAAAATCAAGCTCCAGTGGCAAGCCACGAATGGTGTGGACGGACCAGTAGCGTAGCTGTCGACTGGCTAGGTGGGGTGTCCCTTGGCCTTCATGAACGAATACCTGTATTTTATTTCGTTAAATTTAAATAAAATTCCATATTTGCCCCGGAGTCCGTGGATATTATTTCATATTCTCTGTCCGTGGTTACCAATCTACGCCACTAGACCGGTTGTAGGTATCACTCACTGGATTAGTACATTATCTATCTACATTGTTATTGTCTTAGGAATAGGCGTGCATGTATGAAGAGAATGATGAAGGTAGATGAGGCACCAGAGGTATGTCAGGACCGGGAAATCTGGCGCTCTACACTCTCTGCCTTTTTTTATGTAATGTATGTGGTAAACAAGCATGCAGTTCACGTTGATGTTAAGTGATGACTGCAGCCTATAGACACCCACACAATGACCAATATCAAAATGCAGATGCGTTACCACTCCTGAGGCCTAAGGTGTTATGCCTCTGTGCCGGTATTTACAGGGCCGTACATTACCACCTGACCGGAACACGATAGTGCTGAACACTACCATTTAGCAGCAAGTAAACCTGGACCTGGGGTGAAGATACATACATACATACATTGTTATCGTAGTAATCATTTTATCTAACGAATCTGGCAAACGAGCATGTAGCTCACATTTTGTAAAGTAATGACCGCAGGCTATATATAATACTATAGGTCAAAATGCAGATGCGGTGCCACCCCCGAGACCTTAAGGTGTTATGTCACAATGATTTATCTGTAGTGTTCAGCACTATCGTCTTCCGGTTAGATGGTAATGTATGGCCATGTCATAACTTTTTTTTTTTTTATGTTATAAAAGTGGCAAACAAGCGTGCAGTTCACATTGATGTTAAGTGATGACTGCAGCCTATAGACACCCACACAATGACCAGGGGTCAAAATGCAAATGCGCTGCCACTCCTGAGGCATTAGGTGTTATGCCTCTGTGCCGGAAATTACAGAGCCGTACATAACTAACTGTCACAGAGACATAACAACTAATGTTTCAGGGGTGGCAACGCATTTCCGTTTTCATCTCTGGTCTTTGTGTGGGTGTCTATAGGCTTATCGTTTAATATCAATGTGAACTGCATGCTTGTTAGCCACCTTCATTACATAAAAAAAAAATATTTACCCTTCTAGGAAAATAAGCAAAAATCCAACGCATAGATCTATCTGCATGCTTGTATGTAGCTGTCTTTAGCCAGTAGTGCCTTTTATATAATGCGAATGACAAAATAGATATATAATGCGAATAGAAATGAATGCGGAGGCGCAGAAAAACCAAGACTGACCTGCCTTGACCAAAAAGGTCGTGTACCATCCGATGGTGGATCAAGAGCGGATATACATGAAGCGTAAATGTAGAAGATACACCACACTAGGGACCTGGCGTGAATATACATAATTAAATAATTTTTCACCTACCTTCAATGTTAACAGTATTGTCAGGACAAAAAAAAAGGGAAAATGTCTTGTAGCCTCAAATGGTGATGAGTAACTACTACAGACATGTAGCAGGGCTTTTAAGCCCTTTGCTAAGATTACTTAATGTTTTAAAGTGGCAAACAGCTATACAATTTACATTGATGGTAATTATTACATTATTTTACCAAATTCCAGGCTCACTTTACATACATCCAGTCCCTATGTTATGGCCATTAAAACATTTAATAAATTACCGGAATCGTTAAAATGCGAAATTAAAAATAAAATATTTCTTAAGAATTTAAAAAATATGCTTGTTAATAAATGTTATTATAATATAAAAGAAAATTTTGACGATAAATTGTAAAATACTTGCTATATCTTTGAACAACCTCTCCTCTCTTATTATAACTATTATATAATTTTGCTGTGCCCAAATGGGTCTGTAATGAGATACTTATATTATTATTGACCAACGCACTACCATTGCAGAATGCAAATAAATTATTGAATTGAATTGAATTATTATAGCCTGTAAACCTTAATCTACTTAAAACCAGAGATTTCAATGCAGATGCGTTGCCACTATTGAGGCCTAAGTTATTATGCCTCTGTACCAGAAACTACAGGTGCGTACATTACCTACTACCTGACCGGAAAACGATAGTATCCAGCACTACCATTTAGCGGTAATGCGGTGGTGCCTACGCCTGCGGGCTCCTTCAGTGGAGCTCTACCACTAGTAAAAACGATTATATTATTATGTAGTATGTACCATATTCTTTGATCATAGGTAATACGTTGCTTTTGTCTTAAAGTGACACAGTTTTCTATGCTAAGCTGATATGTTATGATTGGTGACTGCGTTCACTTTTACTGCGTAAGGTCAATTTTTAACTCTTATGAATTGCACAACTTCGTTTAATAATAAGGTATTGAATATTATAAAAATAAATACATTTATTAATTTATCAATTCATTGGAATTTAAACTAGAACATAAAAAATTAAAATATATTTAAAAGCTAAATAATATTTACATAAAACAAAGTTATACCTAAACTACTACCTACCCAGAAGGCTGGCAGCATTGCCTCGTTGGATGGCAATGCTGATTCTTTGACCTAAAAATTGGCCAGCCCTCTGGTCACGGGAAGTGTCGACCAGCCGTTTCGCGATCTCTTTGAATAAGAGCCGAGCACTGGGGCCCCATGGACCAAGGGTTTCGACCCCGAAAGGCACAAATATATAGTCCCCTGGAAGGGTACTATATTATATTAATTATCTATATTTCATATTATAAAGAGGTAAAGTCTGTTACATTGTTTGTTTGGATGTAGGGGCTAATCTCAGAAACCTCGGGTCCGATTCAAAAAATCCTCTGTGTTAGATAGTCCAATTCGAGTTATGCTCTAGGAGTATATCGTCATGCTAAGGCCAATAGGAGCGGAGCACCAATGGAGAATGTTTCAAAATCGGAGGTTTGTTTTCCTATTGAGAGCTTCGGCTGCGTGAATTGCGTAAACGGTTAAAGTTAAATAAAAACCATGTATTACATAATTGCTTTGCTTCAAAAGTTCTAAAAAAAAGTCCGTGACAGCATATGTCTATCTTTTAAGGTAAGCTCAATATAACCTTTTTTATGCTAACCAAATTTGTTCTGGAATCATGCATTACATTTACGAAGGTATTTTATAAACATGATATTAATCATTATTCCTATAAATACCTTATTCATCGCAAGTATTTATTTTAAAACAAAATTGCCATGTGTATCATTCGATTTAAATGAACATTTTGGGAGATATTGCAGTTTTAAAATAACATTACAGCAAAATAATGAACGAGTACTGCGTGTGCACCGTGTGCAAAGCGGCAGGGGAAGGGCCGTGGTCCAATTCTTTTAATGTTACATAGTCCATTTATCGAGGAAGACTATAGGCTATTTAACATCACGCTAATATAAATAAGAGAGGAGCAGCAATAAAAAATATTGCGAAAACGGCATAATTTCTGTTTTATAGTAGCGGCAAAGTACGTCGACAATATTTTGTTTCAATTGAAGTTATTAACATTTTGTCAAAGGAGAATGATACTGTTCCATAATTTCTGGGTCCAGGTGTTAACACTGTACAAATTATGTCATTTTCAAATGAATGAAAATTAATTTTGAGCATTTTTTGAATTGCCAGTAATTGAAGTATATGTGATCAAGTTAAAGTTGGGTTAGATTGATAATTGTTAACTATATTACAAAATATACCTACCTACTATGTAATGGGTTAACCAGTAACGATTTTGCGGGCCCAAAATTACCCGTCTCCTTTGGAACTAGGAAATGCATGGTGAATTGGCACGTGTTATCGCAAACCACATAATTAGCAATGCCTACGTCAAATAAAACTGTTATTTATTTGTCGTAGGCGTACTTTAAATGTTATTTTTAACGCATTTTGAGAAAAGATTTAGAAGGAAGTGTTACTATCAAATTAAGATTTAAATAACTATTTTTGCTTAATTGCTTAAGTTTGTTTAGGAAATAGGTAAGTTACCTGTGATTTTCGGCACAGAGGCATAACATCTTAGGCCTCAGAAGTGGTAGCCCATCTACATTTTGAACTCTGGTCTTTGTGTAGAAGTCTAAAGGTTGCAGTCATCACTTAACATCAAAGTGAAATGTATGCCCGTTTGCCAGTTTTCTATACAAATAAATAAAATTAGAGTGTCTGTTTGTAATATAACGATAACCGCTTTTTACTAAATGCATATGTATGTATACACGGTTCATATACGAAAACAACATTTTTTACAATTTTGTCTGTCTGTCTGTTTGTTCCTGCTAATCTCGGGAACGGCTGGACCGATTTTGACGGGACTTCACTGGCAGATAGCTTATTTTTTTATTTATTTATTTAATCTTTTATGCACTAAAACGATACACAAGGCGGACTTAAGGCACTTTCCACTAGGCATTTTCTACCAGTCAACCTTTGGGTAGTGAGGATAGCAACGAAGTAGGTGCAACACTGGTGAAAATATATGAGATAACAAAAAAATAACTATATTAAGATGATTGATATATAATGTTAGATATAAATATATATAAATATACATATATTCGTATATAACTAAGACGCAAATATATAATAGACATAATAAATATAATAATTATAATTAGGAAATATCACGATGAATAATTACTACAGCCTGTGAAGCTACTAGCCAACTAAGTTTAAGTAATGTTCCCGAATTTTCCGCTTAAAAGAGTACTTGCATGTTGATTTCCTGATATTCACGGGAAGCGTATTCCATAGTTTTATTGCCGAAATAGAGAAAGAGTTTGAAATAAAGCATGAGCTGTGAAGAGGAACATTCAGGGTAAGATTTTCCGAAGATCGAAGATTAAGATTGTGAGAATTGCCCAAGATTTTAAATTTTGAGTTAAGATAGTGAGGAAAACATGGATCATTAAGAACACTGAACAGTAAGGAAAGCATCCGGACAGATCTTCGCTGTCGGATGGGAAGCCATTTTAGTTTAGAGCGATAGTGAGAAATGTGGTCGAACTTGCGCAGACCATAAATGAAACGGATGCAGTTATTTAGAAGTCGATCCAATTTGTTCAAGTGCTCCTGGGATATGTCGGAATAGCAAACATCAGCATAGTCAATAACGGGCAAAACGAGAGCTTGAACCAGAAGTTTTTTTGTTGCAGATGGTAAAAAGTTTTTAAACCTATAAAAAGACCGCAGCGAAGAAGTGACAATTTTACTGACATTGTTGATTTGTTTATTCCAACTCAGAGTAGAATCGATGTATAATCCTAAATCTTTTACTGATGGTGAGAGAGGAATAAGAGACCCGTTGTATAATAAAGGTGGCAATGCACACATATCAATATTCTATACATAATATCTACTGCACAAAATAATGGCTTGACAATTCACTTCTAAATTCGTATTAATTACTGACATGGAACGTGCTAAATTATTTGAATCGGCTTGAAAATAAAGTTGTAAGTCGTCGGCATACAGATGGTAAGAGCAGCCAAGTCTAATGGTTAGAGAGTTAATAAATAAAGAAAACAATAAGGGAGAAAGTATAGCGACCTTTGGTACACCAGTGCATAAGTCACGCCAATCGGATAAATCCCGATCAACGCGAACAGCTTGCTGGCGACCACGAAGTAAAGATAAAAACCAATCCTGAACTATCAACGAGGCTCCAGCTTGCCGGAGAATAGCTATTTAAACGTCATAGTCCACGGCGTTAAAAGCGTTAGAGAAATCAAAAAGTACTAACACTGTTAACTGAGAATTTTCCATTCCGGCTCTCACGTCCTCAGTGAGTTTAAGTAAGGCTGTAGTGGTGCTGTGACTTGGCCTAAAGCCAGACTGATACTGTGAAACAATATTATGCGTAAAAATATGCCGTGCAAACTGCTTATGGACAATAGCTTCCAGAACCTTGGATAGAAACGGTAGAATGTAAATTGGTCAAAAATGGTTTACTAAACAGGGATTAGAAATCTTGGGAAGTGAAGTAACATAAGCTTTGCGCCAAATTGAGGGGAAAGACCCTGTTTGTAGTGAAAAGTTGATAATATGGGTGAAATGAGGAATTTGATCTTGTTTATTTTTTTTCATTTTGCTATTTAATAAATGTATTTCAACAAACCTTTTAAGACTTTAATCTTGAGTGCCGAATAATTTGCTTTATGGACTTTTATTCTTGAATGAAATAATATTTCGAGTATCTATTTAAATCTAGAAAATTTTTTTTTACACAAAAACACATAATCGATGTCAATATATTTTTCACAACTCATAAATATTTAATCACCCAGCAATGGCGGTGATATCGATATGCTAACTAACTCATATAATACACATCACAACAAATAAAATAACTTTATTTTTTTTTCTAATAATAACATTTATCATCAAATTTGCATAATGAATCTATAATCTACTAGCTGCCCCGACGAACTTCGTATCGCCTTAGTGGTATGAAAAAATTAAGCCTGGGTTGCACCACGACTTTTGTTCGGCGACATTAAGCCTTGGTTGCACATCATTTGTTAAAGTTAAAGTTATTGTAACATTTCACATCCTGCTCTAACTTTAACAGATTTCCTTAAGTTAGAGAAGGATGCGCAATGTAACAATTACTTTAACTTTAACAAATGATGTGCAACCAAGGCTTAATGTCCAAAAAATAGAAAAATATATTTGACTAGCGGCCCGCCCCGGCTTCGCCCGCGCTGCTCTGCTCCTATTAGTCATAGCGTGATGTAAGCTATCCTATCTCTCAAGTTGGATTGAACTGCACATGGTGTGCGAATTTTATTATAATCGGTTAAGTGGTTTAGGAGTCCATTGAGGACAAACATTGTGACACGAGATTTATATATATTAAGATGAGACTTATATGAATTTTACGCCTTGTATTTAAAATAATTTGACGGATTAACATACATTTTAATATCCAGATATTTCGAATATTGTGAATAGCACCGGAAATTAAAATTAGATAAGTTAAATTTGATAAGACAAACATTTAATTGTTTCATTAGTGTGGAAGTATGCATCCTTAATTTGGCCTTTATTATAAACACCGTCAAAAATAATTGCATTTTTTAATATACAAACTTAAAAATAACAGCAAGTAACCAACGCTGTAACATTGATATGTTTTTTTCTTCGAAAGGTCATCAGTTCTAACAATCTAAGCAGCTTTTTGTGTTTCCGAAACTTACTCGTATAGCTTCCCGAATTCAAGAAAATTATTATTTTAACTTAAATTAAGTAACTCGAAGGAGAATGATACTGTTCCATACATTTCTGGGCCCAGGACAGGTGTTAACACTGTACAAATTATTTCACGTTTAATTTGACTAAAAAACAAATTATCTGAAATTCGGGCATGTTTTTCAATTGCCAGTAATTGAAGTACATATTATTATGATTAAGTAAAAATTGGGTTAGATCGCAAATTGTTAACTATACTACAAAATGCACTGAATGTTGTGTTAATCAGTAACGATTTCGTCTGCCCAAAATTACCCTTCTCCTTTGTTTTTACATTAGATGCATTTGTTTACTCTCATTGATTGAGAGCTCATGTAGGTATAGGCATTATATAATCCTATCTACCACAAAATAATAGTGATCTACAAATTTTAATGCTGTGTTAACTTAATTCTAATACCTATTTTTCATCCGTCAATTTATGGTAATTAACCGAGTTAAAAAAACGAGAAGGTTCTCAATTCGGCCGGTATTTATATATATATATATATATATATATATATATATATATATATATATATATATATATATATATATATATATATATATATATATATATATATATAAATATATTTATGTATGTACGCGATTTTTGGCGCGATTTGTTGACCGATTTACGTAATTCTGATGATGTTTGATGCGGAATAGTTTCGAATTGGTCCCATATAAATTTGATTCAGATAGGCCCATCAGTTTTTATTTTATAGCATTTTATACTTACTTTCACTTCAGACTAAAGGAATAAGAATAGACGGCGAGTTGTCATACAGTGCGTTGAATCCACTGATGTCCTACATAGTCCTAATGCGCATGACAACAAGATGACAACAAGTGACAGTGACACATTTACTCATCGACGACACAACACAGGTTATTTACTCCTTCGTGGATAACATTTTTTCATTGATTTCGTATAGGCGTGTAATAATCTTGTATCGACACACCTAAACAATTTAAATAAGGTATCTAATTGTCACGAAGCTAAAAGAGTCAGATTTTACAAATTTAGCAGATGTGAACATTAATCTAATTGGAAATGCAGCAATAAACTAAAAAGTTTTAAATAAATATAACTACGTTAAGACAAACCGACTGCAAAACTGAAAAGTAAAAAATAATAAATTAATTTAATTTAATTGTAATTATAAGCTACCTATTATTTATATGTGCTATTTATTTATAGGTTTGAAGTCGGTGCCGAGCCAAAATCACTAAAGTAGGCATTTCATTGTATTAAAACGTAACTTCACGCCTGTAATCCCCGAAGGTGTAGGCAGAGGTAAATGCGTAAATTCAAGCATACATGGAAACACCCACGATTCGCCGATTACGTTTTGTTCAGTGTATTAATTTGCTCGTATTCATATTTAAGTGATTAAAATATAATTATTTGTTTAAGGCTTGGCACCGACTTCAAACCTATTAGTAAATAGCACATATAAATAATAGGTAGTATATAATTACAATTCAATCTTTATTATTTTTACTTTTCAGTTTTGAAGTCGGTTTTTCTTAACGTAGTTATATTTACTTATCAATCAATTTCTTGTTTCTTTTGCAACCCAGCTCAATAGAATTTTGATCTTGGGATGTTCTTGTCATTTAAGTTTAAACACGAAACTATACAAAATATCTATCTATCTATACATCTATACAAATAAATAAAATTGGAGTGTCTGTTTGTAATATTAAAATAACCGCTAATTACTAAATGCTTATCTATGTACACACGGTACATATACCAAAACAACATGTTTAACAATTTTTGTCTGTATGTCTGTTTGGCGGGGCTAATCTTGGGAACGGCTGGACCGATTTTGACGGGACTTTCACTGGCAGATAGCTGATGTGATAAGGAGTAGCTTAGGCTACTTTTATCTCCATACATCCATACATACATACATAGCTACATACAAATAAGTAGAATTGAAGTGCATCCGACTTTGACGGGACTTCCACGGGTAGGTAGCTGACGTAATAAGGAGTTACTTAGGCTTTTTTTATCTCCATACATACATACATACATACATACCTTCATACAAATAAATATAATTTGAATGTCTCCGATTTTGAGGGGACTTTCACTGGCAGATAGCTGATGTAATTAGGAGTAACATAGGCTACTTTTATACTAGCTGCGCCCACGACTTCGTCCGGGTAGATACTGAACAATCATATTTTTTCTCACGGGGACGAAGTCACGGGCACAGCTAGTGTATAAATAAAATTGGAGTGTTTGTCTGTAATATAAAAATATACGCTTTTTATTAAATGCTTTCTTTTTAAAAAATATAATGGTAACACGGTACATGTACTAAATTAACATTTTTTTTCAATTTTTGTCTGTGTATGTTTGTTCTGGCTTATCTCTGGAACGGCTGAACCGATTTTAACGCAACTTTTGCTGGTAGATAGCTGAGCTGAGAGATACAAAAAAAAATCACCAAAAACATTAAAAAACTTGATAGTGGAATGTCATGGAATGTGGCAAATAAGCATGCAGTTCACATTGATGTTAAGTGATGACTGCAGCCTATAGACACCCACACAAAGACCAAGGTCAAAGTGCAGATGCGTTACCACTCCTAAGGTGTTATGCCTCTGTTCCGGAAATTACAGGGCTATACATTACCACCTGACCGGAACACGATAGTGCTAAACACTACCATTTACCGGTAAGTATCTTAGATACTGCGGTTATCTATGAAAACAATCAACTTTTTTACGTATAATGTACTTCACGCCAAGGTAAACGCATTTATTTAATAATAATAATTAAGAAGTAACCTACCATAGTTACGTTTTGTCTTATGTAACGTGACAAATATATTTTGTCATCTCCGGGAACATTAGCAAACTACCGTGGTAGCATTTATCTAATTCCCGGCCTGGAAATCAAACCCATCTCAGCATCGCAGCTGCTACCACTAGACTTATGAGGCAGAGTTTTTTTTATACCTATAAAATAGAATTATTATTGCGTTGTTGTGTGTATGTTAAAAAAATGATTTATATCATTTTGAATAAGAAACTGGAATTCCCTGTTAATAAACCTTTGATGTTATAAATGATTAGTCAAATAAATAAAAAAATGTCGTATCGTATGTTAAAATAAATTTTAATAATATGTTAATTAACGTTTTTTTTTCCTTTAATTCAGCGGTAACCGGTAGTTATTAATAAAGTTTTTGTTGTATTTTTTGCCTTGTTTTAGTAAAATATACGCGCAATATAGGTATCTAGTAATTTAACAACGTAATTTAGACTGATGATTGGAATAATAAATACTAACTTTTCACGGCTTCGTCAGCAAACTATTTCAGTTTTTGGACACATTCTTTTCAGGATTAAGGTCACCTAGTTATGGGTCACCATTCTTAAATATAAGAACAATGTACAAGTATCCAACAAGAGACGTCGGCTTATTTCGGATCTGTAGAGCGTTATCTCTTTCACACCTTACCTATTTGACGTTTGTCGACCATTTTGATCAAGTTTTGACCAATACCGGACTACAGACGTAGGCAGTTTGCAGCGAAGATAACGCTCTTTAAAGCCGAAACTAGCCGATTGCCACTTTCATAGGCTCGATGTGCATTGTTTCTTGATGAGCATTGTAAGTAGCATTTATGTGTCATTATTATCATCATTTCAGCAAAATGACATTAACGGCTAAAAAAAAAAGCCTCCGAATAAGGGGAGGTATGCCAACATCGCCACGTTTGGCATGCAGATTGGTGATCACGGTACTGGTAGTTCTATCGCGGGACGCTGCTACCAATCCCGCGTTGTTGTTCTTACTATTGCCGTATAGGAGTGGAATTGTAGCTTTTCTAAGCTTGGAATAATTACTCACCATCAAAACAAAATAGCTAAACGGCCTTTGGTGCATTACCCTCATACAAGCATGATCATAAACATGTATCATCAATCATCGTCGAACATTAGAGTACTTCCCACGTACTTCCCGTTGACCTAGAATTATTATGTTTGCCAAAAAGCAAATTTAAGTTAAAATGCCAAGCTATAAAAATACTGGGCTAGTAGTATTCGGAAGTTTTAGTGCTAGAAAACTTTAGATACATCGCAGAACAAATCTTATTGAAAGTATGCTTTAATAGCTTAATTGATCATCTATACTTATAATAAAACTATAGAAGTGTAAATTCTGTACATTGAAAATATTAAAAAAATAAATACTAGGGGATGTTACTAGATCGATACCGAACAGAAATATGTGATAAGAAAAATTTTTGTCTGTCTGTCTGTCTGTCTGTCTGTTTGTTCAAGCATCACACAAAATCTACCGGTCCGATTACTATGAAACTTGGTATAATTACACTGGGTACTTTTTATTCCGACAAAATGTCTGTTTGTCTGTGTATTTGTGCACGCTAATATCAGAAATGGCTTATCCGATTTGCAGTTTTCACTAATATATTGTGGTAAGTTTCACTTAACATTTAGTGTTTGTTTTATGTCAATCGGTTCAGAAATAAAAAAGTTACGACAATTTAAAGAATCATATCGAATATATTTAAACTATTCTGTATCTATTCTGTCTTTTTAGGGTTCCGTATCTAAAAGGTAAAAACTTATTACTTATCCTCCGCTGTCTGCCTGTCTGTCTGTCACCAGGCTGTATCTCATAAACAGTGATAGCTAGAAAACTAAAATTTTCACAAATTATGTATTTCTGTTACCGCTATAACGACAAAATTAAATACAATAAACGTGTTTTTTTTCGTATATTTTTTACACGATATTAATAACGGTAGCAAGTAGACGCTTAATTTTTTGTAGCATTTTGAGGTTTTATGTTGTACCTTTCTGCAAACGTACTTTTCTGCCATTTTTTGTACGGAACCCTTCGTGCACAAGTTCGGTTTTTTCTCTGTTACATTAAGTATACCGCATAGCAGCGACCTGGCATAAAGCAGCAATTATGGCACATTCTTTCCTTATGACGCACAACACTTTTAGGAGCATCTTCGGGAAAGGCTTTGTCCAGCGGAGACGGATGGACGTCTTTCGGATGTAATTAAGATGATGATGATGATGGTGGTGGTGGCGTTAGTGGTGTTGGTGGTATTGTGGTGTTGGCAGTGGTGGTGGTGGTGGCATTGGTGTTGTTGGTGACTCTGGTGGTGCTTTTTAGTGGCGATGGAGGTGTTGAGGGTGTTGGGGACGTTGATGGTGTTGTTGGTATTTTCGAGATGGCGTTTTGCGAAAGTGACGTTCTGCGTCAAAACCGTTTTGGAGGCGTTGGTGGCATTGGTAGTGGTGGTGGTAATTTTGGTGGAGTTTGTGTCATTGGTGTCATTGGTGGCGTAGGTGTTTGGTGGTGGCGTTGATGGCGTTGGTGGCGATTGAAGTGGTGGCGGTGGTAGAGATGGTAGTGGTGACAGTGGTGGTGGTGATGGTGGTGGTGGTGACGGTGGTGGTGGTGACGGTGGTGGTGGTGATGGTGGTGGTGGTGATAGTGGTGGTGGTGACGATGGTGGTGGTTGTGACGATGGTGGTGGTTGTGACGATGGTGGTGGTTGTGACGATGGTGGTGGTGGTGTTGGTGGCATTAGTGGGTAAAAATGCACAACGTTAATATTCAATTTTTCTCTTCTGCCGACTCTTACGGAGTGCCTATATTATGCTTAGATCTATCTTTTATCTTTCATTCTCTGTTTGAGCACTAATTTTCTATAACAAAATAATATGCATAGAAGTTTAAAATGGCCTTCCGAAAATACGGTTCAGTATAAGATGGAACACATAATTTGCAATTTTTTGCGCAATCCTAGCAGCCTGTGTGCTTTTATCCCCGATGGCAATACGTATAATATATCGTATACAGAGAAGCATTACTGCAAAGTAGATTTTTTTAGCTACCCAAAAGTGTTTCTGATCCAAAATTAACCTAAATGTATATCCAAAAGCGCTACACAAAGTCCCAAAGCCACTATTCCACGCAAACAAAGTTGTGGGCACAGCTAGTCATTACTAAAATGTTTGGAGTTCCAATACCGAAAGGTACCTATTACAATTTTCTGAACTATTTTTTCGATGATTTTCAAATATTAAAAAAAAACAAATCTAAGAATGTAGTATGTTCTCAGGTTTTGGCGAGCTACTCTTATTAAAATAAAACCATTATTACAAAGTCGTCTTGCTTTAATTTTAATTAAGACTCTGAACCGAAGACTGTTCTGTCTGTGAACCGCGGATCTTCATCGCTCAAGGGATATCGATATTTCGCTGATATTTGGTTAGATTTTCGGCTGATTTGGCTGATATACCTAGGTACCTACTCCTAGTATTACAACAAATATTTTTTTTTAATGAATGAATTTCACATCTATATGTTTGATACCCATGTATTTTAAGGAGCGTCGTATAGCCAGAGAATATGTAATAATGGTATAACGTATGAGCAGACTGCTTCGTTCGTACACATTGGCCTTTGGAACTCTGCCGGTGAATGACAAAGAACGACTCTTTTCTTTTCTATTTACTCTTTGTTATCAGTTTGTAAAGGGGCAATGAGACATTCTACTGATATACTTTTTACATTAGTTTTTTTTTTTATGTAATGGAAGTGGTAAATAAGCATGCAGTTCACATTGATGTTAAGTGATGACTGCAGCCTATAGACACCCACACAAAGACCAAGGTCAAAATGCAGATGCGTTACCACTCCTGAGGCCTAAGGTCTTATGCCTCTGTGCCGGAAATTACAGGGCCGTACATTACCACCTGACCGGAACACGATAGTGTTGAACACTACCATTTAGCGGCAAGTATATTAGGTAATGCGGTGGTGCCTACGCCCGCGAGCTCCGTCACTGGAGCTCTACCACCAGTAGAAAAAAGTAGTTTATTATATTTAGTTTTAACTTAGTGATATTCTTGACTATACATATATATTTTATCTTGTTTTACATGTATATCAATTGTTATTCACTTTAATTGATTCTGTTTGTTTTTGACGTGTCATAAGAGGTGCCTGTCACCGTAAATGAATAAATGAGTTTCTGATTCTGATTCATTTCCTAATTGTCAAATTTCAAGTTTGAAAAATAATGGCCTGGTAGGTATTATTGGCGTGCTGCCGGTGGTGCCACTAACTAAGTATGACCAAACTAGTAAAAACGAATACTTACTGCTGAGTACAATCTTAGAACAATCAGCGTCACAGTAACGAAAAGTTAATTAAGAGGTAGCCAAAATAACTGAAGGGATAAATAAAAAGGTAGGTACTATAATTTTATAATATACGAGTAGGTATATTAAATCGAGGTGTAAGATACTATATATCTTCTTTCACCTCCTGTCGTATGTGTGATAATAAAACACTTTTTATGTTCATTGTGTTTATTTATTAAAATTAGCTATAAGTAGTTTAAAACAAATTATATCAGCTTCAATCTAATTATAATTATACCTACCTATATTTTTACAGAAGTAAAATTATTTAAGTCGGAAGGAAGCCCACGTCCTGTTTTTTGGATAATTTGCACCCTGTTGAGCATGATCAACAAATCTATAAATAGGTCAAAATATCGCTACGAGCTTACTACACTTAATTCTCGTAATTTTGGATGGGAGCTTGGATAGGTACATTTAATGAGCGTTATGATAATTATATTTCATATAACTCTACTTGAAATTTACGTTCTTACACAGACAGTTCAGTTTCTTAGAGATACTCACCAGTGCGAAGTATAGCCCATATTTAATTTTAAACCAACGCGCTCGAATAAATCCAAAAACCCCTTTTAGCTACAGCGTGTCATATTTCTGTCAAGGAAATCGATAAGTATTTAATTTATTAGTAAAGTATTTGTTGACAAACAGACACTCAGTAATTGGTTTATGTTTAACGATATTGTGTAATAAATGGTTATAAGTGGTTAACTTATTTTGATATGTATCTTTTTGTATTTGGATCAAATTAAGAAACAAAATCTTGGTCGCGGTTTTTAGATCGTAGAGTTAATATCAGACGTCATGTAAAAAAAATACCAAATGAAGTATAAAAATGTTAAATACTAATATAAAGCTAGTAATAAAATATAATACTTTGTCTTATTAGTTAAACTCATATCAAAGTTCTGACTTATGAATTACAACTAAATAATAGGTTGGGGAAAAAGTCTTTTCGCATTTCGCGTTACATACGAGATACATACTCTAGTATGTATCTCGTATGTAACTAGTATGTATCTCTTTGGCTGTAGTATTTGTATCTGGCTGGTTTTGGTATCATTGAAAGTTAAAATTTTAAAGAACATAATTCCAAATTCAAATTAGGCAAATGTGTGATTTTCATTTGTTTTTCGTACTGTCAAGATGAGTGAACCTAATGAAGAAATTCGATACATTTTAAAATTTTACTACAAAAAAGGTAAAAATGCAACGCAAGTCGCGAAAAAAATTTGCGATGTTTATGGACCTAGTGCAGTGTCTGTGAGAGTTGCACAAATTTGGTTTAAGCGTTTTCAATCCGGAAATTTTGATGTCAAAGATGCACCTCGCTCTGGTCGCCCTATTACGGATAAAATGGATGCCATTTTTGAAAAAGTGGAGCAAGATCGACATATTAGTAGTTACGACGTAGCTGAAGAGCTGAGAACTGATCACAAAACAGTTTTGGCGCATTTGAAAAAAGCTGGGTACAAAAAAGCTCGATATTTGGGTACCTCACGAGCTCACTGAAAGAAACCTACTGAACCGTGTACTCATTTGTGATTCTTTATTACGACGTAATGAAACCGAATCATTTTTGAAGAAGCTGATAACTGGTGATGAAAAGTGGATCACGTACGACAAGAACGTGCGAAAAAGGTCGTGGTCAAAGGCCGGTCAGGCTTCACAGACTGTGGCGAAACCCGGGTTAACTCGCAATAAGGTGATGTTGTGTGTGTGGTGGGATTGGGAGGGCATTATTCATTATGAGCTATTACCACCAGGCACGACTATCGATTCTGAACTCTACTGCGAACAACTGATGAGATTAAAGCCAGAAATTGAGAGAAAGCGGCCGGAATTGATAAACAGAAGGGGTGTGGTGTTTCATATAGCCACTATAGCCACTCAGCAAAAATTAAGAGAGTTTGGCTGGGAGGTGTTAATGCATCCGGCGTATAGTCCTGACCTTGCACCTTCAGATTTCCACCTGTTTCGGTCTCTTCAGAATTCTTTATGCAATGTTAGGTAAACATCACGAGAGGACTGCCAAATCCACTTGTCGCGGTATTTTGATGAGAAGTCCCAAAATGTTTATAGCAATCGGGGCATGTCCCTACCTACAAGATGGCAAAAGGTTATCGAACAAAATGGTACATACATACTTTAGTTAAATTTAGTTAAACTATATTAAAAAATATTTTGAATTATCTTTAAAAATGCGAAGAAACTTTTTCCCCAAAAAGAATTATAATTATGTTTAGTATTCCCATACAACCTTACTGTCATCTTCTTCAGGTGGGTTTTTTAACAACCTCTTTTCCATAATTTCGTATGGGTAGTTATGGGTAGTCCCATGACTACCCATACGAGTTCATCGTGCTACATTATGGTAATGTTTAATAGCAGTGGAGGAAAGGACCCTTGCATGATCCATCAAAAGTAAAAACTTCATTTACATTATAATTAATAACAATAATGATCAATTAGTTACATATTTTTAATTGTAAAAAATGAACCCATTTATCTAAACTAATATGTTTGTTTGTTTGTAATGAATAGGCTCAATAACTACTGGACCGATTTAAAAAATTCTTTCACTATTCGAAAGCTACATTATCCACGGGTAACATAGGCTATATTTTATTTTGAAAAAATAGGGTTCCGTAAGATATTTGGGTTTTTCATACACAAGGTGTAAAAAATCAACCAGAAAAGTATTAGTTAAAAGTTATTTTGCGTTTAAGTTAGTATAAAGTTATTTTGCGTACGCTGCCTAAACTATAAAAGATATCGAGGAAGACTTTAGGCTATAGCTATGTATAATCATCACGCTAAGACGAATAGGAGAGGGTAGGCAACATTGCAAGGCGCGAAGCCGGGGTGGGCCGCTAGTTATTAATAAAGTAGGATGATTTTTACAAAAGTAAAAATTATTCGTCCTCTTCTTTGTTATCTTTTTTGTTTGTTATCTCTATAATAATATGTTCATTATATTCAAAAGATAACTTAAGTATATAGGTACATCCTAATATATCTACTTAAGTTAAGGTTAGACCTTTAGTTTTCTAATTGAAACTCCACGAAATATACTGAATAAGAATAATTGAAATGTTTGCAGTTAGACAGCTGCAAATATTTATTTACTTGACGATGAATATGTGAGGTTAAATAAAAATAATAAGCATTTTCTCACAAAATTGTTTAAACTCATCGTAGCGTCTTCTTATATCGTCAATGTACCTTATTTAATTTTAAGATACTAAAGCCTAATTTATATTACATTACGATAGTAATGATAATTGTGACAATAGTTATATAAGTTTAAGATAAAATAAATCAGCTTGAAAAATAATACCTAAGCTTATTTTGTTACATCGGAAAAAAAATATGTAGGATTATAGCATTTTATAAGGAGAGAAAATAAATAATAATTTATTATTATTTAATAATTTGACACAACTTTCATTTTATAAATACCTACATTTCAACAATTTACTGTTGTAAACCTGTATTCCGGATATAATTTTATACCAATATCTTATTATTAACTTTTCATTAATGTTTTTTATAGGACTTATATTTTTTTGCCTATGGATATGAATAACTAATAATTACATTTTGGTTGTTTGAGGAGTCATTTTCCTCTATTTTATTTTCATTGTTCATTCTTCCCTCGTTCTAATGAATATTACGTCAATATTTAGGTATGGGCACGTATAAAAGTTCGTCGTATGGTACTGCATCAAAGAATTTTCTTGCTGTTTCAATGGTAACATTCATAGCATAATCGACCACTGGTTGACCAAACTCTTCAGTTACGACTCTCCAGTTTTCATTAAGAAAATGTAAAACTGTATTACCTGGAAATAAAAAATAAAATGGATTAGAAATACTAGAGATTATTGGGCAGTGCCTTAGAAGCTGATAATATCATCAATCAGCTAGTATAAACCTAATTTTATAATTAATATTAACCAAAATTATTGCTAATTTTTATGCAGAGTAGCAGAAATGAATTATTTGGTACAACTTGGACATCGTTTACATAATAACGATAAATATGAGTTGTAATGTCTATCTTACTCTTAAAATAAGCAGTAGGATAGACTTAAAAATTAAAAAAATCAAATAGAATGCTTCGAGAAATAAATAGTTTAAATAATAACATTAAATACATTCATTTCAGTTGGAGCTTTCAATATCTGCACTATTAGATATATTCTGTTATTAAACAAAAACAAAATGTTTGCGCAGTAAAACGCAATGCTAAGAACATTTCTGTAGGCGCATTCAAAGTCGATTCTCCGTGTTGCAAAATAAACGATTACAACACCGACGCTATTTCAGTTCCCTTTTATAACACGTGGCGTGAATTACTGGTACCTACTTGCAATCTTGTATTAGCGTGTGGCAATATAATATTATTAAGTTAATGTTATCCTCGTTGACTATGAAAAAATATTACTATGCAATTTATATAATGGGTAATAATAATGTGCAATTACTAAAAATAATGTACCCATATGATATAAAACTTGAATGAAGGCAAGTGCATATCAAAAACCTAAAATAATAGATACAGTTAACAATAGGCAGTTTTAACTTAAAAGTCGATTATTATCAAATAAAAGTTGGTTGAATAATATTGAAAAAAAAAAAGTATATATTGAATAATATTTAAAAGGAAGCAATTCTATAGTGATAAGCATTAAACAGTATAAGAATAGAAACTGACAAAAATATGGAGTCGTTTTAAACGCCTCAAATGCCAGTCGACTATCGTTTGAAAATAAAACAATCTCTGACATGACAGAATTGAGTAAAAAAGTACAGGCAATCGAAGAAATTATAAAAAGAACTGAAAATTCACAAAAACGGAATATGCGATTTTTTGTTTTTTTGTAGTTTTGTAAAACATTAAAATCATATAATTTTGAAGCATAGCACTTAAGCATTTAAGTGGCTTATTACAATTATTACGAAATAAATATTGAAATCAAATTATTTAAATTTAAAAGATAACGTAGGTATTTGGATAAGCATTTATATTTAGTCCTTGGAATTATTAATTTTGCATCAACAGCGATGGAAAGTGATAGCTCACAGTTAAACTAATCATTTGCCAAGGGTTTCCCTTTTCAAAACGGTAAGAGGGTAAGATCGTAATAAATTGAATTTAATTGATCTCGAACTCAAGTGTCATACTAAAATATAATAGCTTTGCTTATTTGTACAATGTTACACCGAGAATCTCAGTTGCCTGCTATAGATATTTGAAAAGTTCAACTTTAAGATAAACATAAAATGCAAGATCCGGCTCCTAGTTTTAGATGCATAAACAATATCAGTTTCTTAGTAGGTACAATAATTATTGGAATACTTAAATTGGAGTATTTGCGGGTTTATAAGAAATAACATTTTAAATAAAATTGTATTATTACCTTATGCTAATAGAAATGAGTCGGTAAAATACAGTAAAAAACGGTTGAAGCATTTCTTATGAGTTTATACAAAATATTGATATCTTAATTTGGCTTATATTCAAACTTTTATCACGTACATGAATGTAAATAATTTTGTTGAATTCAGTTACTACACATATAATAAATATCTACATTCCTTTAGCTAACATACTAACAGTGACTGATTTATAGATGGATAACGCACTAAATCAGTGAATTTAAAATTCACTTTTAGGCCGGAACGCCTTCTGCGTTCGCTGTTTGTTCGGTGAAGCAGACTAGTAAAATACGAAAATAACATACACTTTGTACAAGACTTTACATGAACTCGGTTTTTTTAATCAGGCCTATAACATCCAAATTCATGCGTGTTAAAACGGGGGTTAAACACTTGTTGGTAATTAAATAAATGAATCATACTTACTTAATTCTGGGTTTCCTTTGAAGAGGTTGGTGATAGTATAATGGATCCTCTCACCATAATCGAAGGTATACTTGTAGCTCTTTATACCGAAATGGTCTCGGCCGTCTGCATCTTTGAAGTATCTCGTCTTTATGTTCAGTTTTATTACTGAGTTGACTGTAATTTGAACAGATAAGCCCGTAAAGTTTATTGCTTAAACCATAGAAATATAATGGGGTTATGGAGTTCTTACGTATTCATATACTTATTTTAAAGTGTTTTAGAGTTCCAGTGGTGTTGACTGACTATTTAATTTATCTCTCGTATTTTATAGTCCCATACATTTTGGCGCGATCTGAGTCTAATAACTGATAGTGTACCTATCTATATTCAGATTCTACATTTACCCCCTTATTCATAAGTGTACATTAGATACGTTTTAGCTATAGAATGCTTTGTCTTTGTCAGTTGCATTGTCAAATGTGCAGGATAGAAAAAGACAAAAGAGAGATTAACAACACTTTAGCTAAAATACGTTTATGAATAAGGGGGTTTATATATAAGTCTTTCAGCTGCCTATTAACTTTAGATCAATGTTATTTTTTATTATTTGACACCTTTATGACATAAAAACAATTCAAAAGGCATCTTAAAAAAAACATTGTTAAGGTTCAAATATTCCCAAATTCTTGTTTTCTGCGAAAAATGATAATTAAGTATTGATACTAGCATAATAAATATTTGCTTATCAAATACATAGTTGCGTACTCATAGTATGTTTTGTTAAAAACCCACCTGTTTGAGAATAGTATTTTTTGCACTAAAAAATCTAAATGCAAATACGGTTGAAACACCAAAGCCGTGGAAATGCCGTTCCTTTGAATTTGGATCGGTAACATCAGTATTACTAATATTTAACCAATCCATAACCCAAATCCATTGGTGGAATTCAATCCTCACATTTGCTCATTAGTGAACTACCTCCAGCGCCTGGTCTATAAAACAACTTCATAATTCCCGGTAAATAGAGTTCTGAATGAACTATTCCAAAGCTTGTCAGCTTAAAATGTGGAAACGGCAAACATTAACATTCAATAGTTTCAAAGAATCACTGTCCCCGATTTAACGTTTTTTTAATGGGTAACTTAGTAAGTACGTGAGGTCTTATAATATTCCCGAATAATTTGCTAAACACTAGTTGAGTTTTTACAATCGGATGTGATCTATAAAAGTACGATACCATTGGGGAAGTCTATCTTTAACGAAGAAGTCGTGGTTTGCAATATTTTGACACTCAGAATGTAGCAATTTAAAAAAATGTTATTTCAGTTTGTCAGTTTGTTTTCAGATATTTTGTAAACCAATCCATTGACACGTCGTTGACTGAGTTTTCTTCAAATGTTTATCGCTTACAGAAGCTATCTTCACTGTAAATAGTAATCTTCCTTACTACTTTATTGGGATGAATTAAAATTTTCTTTGCTATAATGGAAAACTAGTGCCTGTTCATTTTCTTATGGCAAAGCTGGCGTGTAACCAATTTGATTGTTAGAATTACGAGCACTTTGGAGCACTACTAGTTTGTATAAAATTCTTGTGCGGTTTTTAGAACCAAACTCCTCCAAATCGTCTAGATATTTTTTTATAATTTTTTGTGTATATGTATGTTCGGTAAATCTGAGAACAGGTTGGAAACTTTTTTAGGGTTAAGGTAAAAACGTAATCTTATTATTAAGTCTCCGCAGTATGCCTGTCTGTCCGTCTGTCTGCCTCTGCCTGTCTGTCACCAGGCTGTATCTCATAAGCTGTGATAGCCAGAAAGCTAAAACTTTCACAAATTATGTACCTATTTGCCTTGCTGCTATAACAACAAATAAAAAAATAACATTAAGGGTAAACGTACAGTAGGTAAACGTAGGATTTTTTTTTAAATTTTTGCTCAATAGTAATCTATTTTATAGATGGCGGTACGGAACCCTTTGTGCGCGATTTCGACTCGCACTTGGCCGTTTTTATATACCGCTGTGTCGATACTTTGATTAATCAGGACAGACAGTTTATGTATAATAATTAAGTTCTCAGTTTCATCATCGAAATTTAGAAATGTTCTTACCAATTTTGATTTTCGAATCGCCTTCCCCGTTGATGGGGAACAACAACAGCCTTCCTACGGCGGTGTACTTGCCCTTGATTGTGATATTGCATCGTACTTCCAACAAAAAAACATTCTTTTCAAGGTAAGCCCTGTAATAGAAAATAAACAAATTAAATATAATTAGTATCTTCCTATTCTGTTTTTTTAAGGTGACAAACAAGCATGGAGCTCACATTGATGTTAAGTGGTGACTGCAGCCTATAGAGATCTATATAAAACCAGAGGTCAAAATGCAGATGCGTTGCCAACCCTGAGACCTAAAGTGTCATGTCTTTGTGATATTTGTTACGGGACTATACAATATTTGAAATTTTATAATAGTTCGCAATTTTTTATGTCATAAAAGTGACTAATAAATAGGTATACAGTTAAAATTGACGGTACGAAAATAATGAAGAACCTAATTTAACACTGATCGGCTCCGTTTTCAAATATTAAGAATTTTATTCCTTTGATAAGTTCTATCTAAATTTTATAATCATCCGTTCACAATGGTCTGTTAATTAAGATATTTCACAATATGCTTCTTATAGATTTATTTACCCAACAGCCCACGAGAAAAATATGACAATTAATTTCATTTGTTCATACGCCGCCGGCGATCTCTCGTGTCTTGATCGTTTAATCCTTCACTATGTAATTCACACTTGCCAAAGCCGTGACGCGACTTATGATATAAAGTTCAAAAAATTACATTTAACTGGCGCGTAGGCACCACTGCGTTACCAATATATCTTCCAACAAATGACAGTATTCGTCACTATCGTGTTCCGTTTGATTAGTTGTGATGGTTGAGCCTCTCAGGGCAAGTGGCAACGCATCTGCAATTAGACCTCCGGTTTTTTTGTAGAAGCCTAGGCTGCAGTCGTCACTTAACATCTATGTGAACTGCATGCTCGATTGTCACCATTATTGCATAAAAAATAAATTATAAGATTGATGGATGAAAGTCAGTGAGGGATAGCCTCACTAACTTTTATTCTACAAGCGAATGTAAGTAGTAGTAGGAGAGATACTGAACCCTCCGAGTAACGTTAGCTCTGTAAGCCTAGAAAATTTTGTAGGGAATGAATTGAAATCATAACATGCTAAGTACAAAAACCATCGGCTGGCAAGGTTCAACCGGTCCCGTCATCTGGACTTCTGATGAGAAAAGTTATTTCCATATTTTAGATCTGGCTCGATTGCGACCATTTATGTAGCAGCTTAAAGTTAATATTTTTTTGTGTTTAGATATTTAAAGACAATTTTTCAAAAGAAAATCACGATTTGCTTACTGCAAATGAGCGACTCAATCGTTTTTCAATAGCAGGCTAATTGATGTACAATTTACGTTACACGATACGCTCGATACATAATTTATTGAATTTGTCCTAACAATTTCATCGTCATGGAAACGCACTTCCGTTGTCATGGAAACACCACTACAGATATAAATAAGACGCAACAATTATGGTCGCAAAACTATTGGCTCCAGATCTAAAATATGGAAGTAACTTTTCTCATCAGAAATCCAGATGACGTGACGGGCTGATCCTTGCCAGTACGTAGCATATTATGACTCATCCCTACAAAATTTTCTAGGCCTACAGGCGTTTCTATACTCGAAGGGTTCATTAGCTCTTGGACCATAGGCTTGTTTACTATTTTACCGTAATCTTGAACATAATGTGAATTCATTCATCAACGTAAAAACCAACAATTATTTGAGTATATTGTCATATGAGCCAATCTAAGTTCCGTAATTGATCGTCGCTTGCGGGGATGCCGCGACGAAGTTCTTAAGTAAACAAGTGTGTGTACAGGACCGTCTTAAACCATGCTGGGGCCCTTGGGCACACAAGAATACGGGGCCCTTTTGGAATGTCAAAAAGCGAACTATATCTTTTTTTAAACTGTGGGTTGCTTTATTACACACACACACACACCACACAATTACTCATACATTCATACACTCACATACACATAGCTACATACATACATACACACACACCCATTGGCATGGCAACAACACTTGTTACATCCCACCGCTAGCCACGAGCTTCTTCCTTACTGAACATGCAATGTGGTAATCTCGATCTATTTCATTTCAATGTATAGGTACATATAATAAAATCGTAGGAAAGTCAAAACTATACATTGAATATCTTTTAAAAGATTTTTTGGGGATTTTTGGGGCGGGAGAAAGATGTGAAATATTAACAATAACTTTAACAATTAATTATCTGGTGCAACATGGGCTAACGGGTAAGGTGCTAACCCCCTACCCGGGAATCGAACCCAGGACCTCAGTGTAGTAGCAGTGGCCTGCTACTACTAGGCTACCGAGGCAGTTATGATCAAATGCATAGTTTACGATTCTATAAAGGTCATACAGAAAAACATCATTTTTATTTACATAGATTGTAGATAGTTGTTACGTACGACTTCTTTCAAAGACATAATAATCAGGGTTCAATGTATTTTGCCAGGTGGTTCTATTTAAGTTTTGTAATTGATTGCCCGAGGGCATCGCGGCAAGTTTCCAAATAAACAAATGTTGTCTGTCACAGTATAAATACTTTATCACTGGGGGCACTGAAGGGTCAGGCGAGAGAAAATAAAATATGTCTTCATTGGACTGTGAGATTGCTATTTCTAAAGGTTTTATGAAAGTTATTGTGAAATTCGGGAAATCTTTTTGTGTCCCATCGTGGTTCCATCTTATATACCTAATAATAATAATAATAAGGGGGCAGAGCAGCTTGTGGCGAGCTGTTGGTGAGTAGCGACACCACCCCCTACCGTCATCTCGAGTTCCTCCGAGAGAACTGGGCTTTGCCTCGTCCGCCACACAGGGGTACGGCCGGACAGAGCATCAGGTCTCTCACCTCTGGCTTGCCTTCATTGGCCGGTCAGAGTGGGGCGCTAGAGGTATGGCATTTGCAGAAATTTAGATAATAGGCTGTTATCTAAATTTCTGCAAGAGCCATACACTCGGGGGTGGAAGTGTCTAAAGGCATAACAGCGGGGAAGCCCGCTCCGAGCTCGAGATTACTCGCTCGTGATGGTGAAACCGGGGCCACACCTCTCGACACCCCCAGCCTCTCTCAACAGTGTTGCCCCCCGTCGACCATCGGGTTGGCTGTTTGGGGGGCCCACCAAGGAGAGGCGAGTCACCACCTGCCTAAAGTAGGATTCGATAATGTGAGATGTTGAATATAGGCAGGTGCCGGATCTCACTCCATAGGCCCAGCCACCTAGTCCCCCCAGTTCACCCACATAGCCCAAAGTTTGGCAAGTCATTTTTCATTACAATAGTCCCATGTATTCTGCGGAGTCTATCTGTATCTGTATTAACTATTGTTTATATGATGACAGGTCCCGCCGAATATAACCCATTGCAAAGTAGATCAAAATTCTCGAAATGGCCTCTACGTGTTGGACCCCCCATGTCCCCACGCAAGCCTGACAAAGGTCCGGGGTTCAAATTGGACCCCGTGCTGATGAGAGACATAATAATAGGAGGAATAACAATGGCAACCTATTATACGTCCCACTGCTGGGGGGGAGGCCTGGAGCCTACTCCACCACGCTGCTGTTTTTTCGCTGTTGTAAACCGCGGTGGTGGCCTTCGAGTTCCGCTACTAAGTTTTGGGAAATATACGGCTGGTTTAAGTAATAGTAGCACATAGGTAAGTTTATTTACTTACATAGACAGACAAACTACTTGATTTTGTAATAGTCTGATGCACTTATTCATATGTAAATGATTTTCATTCAACATAGGAATATTTAACACGCGTTCCTTTGGATCCTACGTGAGCATTGAAAACAGAAAGTGGACCTTGGATATTCCGGGAAAACGATTTGAACACACGGAAAAGGCAAGAAACTATATTTACGTTACACAATTAAAATGATTGCTTAATGTTCTGATTAGTGATTTTAACGATATAAATTTATATACGTAATAGTGAATAAATGCTTTACTTCACATAAAATTGTTAGTCCGAAAATAATTATCCATAACACGTTTGCTATAAACAGTTACCATAATGTTCAAAAGTTCGAAATGTTGTTTGCCATAATTAAATATTTTCACATAATATAATTATAAAATAAAATTATTATGTCAAAGCATCGAATGCTGTAGTATTTAAACCTTCTAATTTTGCATGTAATAAAGTTGTGTGTGCTTAGTTAGTATTCTATTACTTTTTGTGTATTAAATTGCGTTCCGTTTCATGAGAATTTATTAAAAACGGTTTTCCGAACGGCGGCGTACAGTTAACAACACTATGTATCAATTAGTAATAAGTATTATACGTAACATGAAGGCATCGGGACGTGATGACCATAACGCCCTCCTCTGGTGGAGAATGCTTCCAGCAGTGCAGTCAGTCAACCGAATAATGGCGGTCAAACCATTCTAATAGGGCGGTAGTAAATATAATAATGTTGGATTGCGATCGCTTCGATCATCATTCGATCACCAAGAGTGGCGATTAGGGCATATTCATCTTTAAGGAATAAGGAAACAACTAAAATACCACTGCTTCTAATTAGGGCTCCCAATCCAATAGCTTGTATTCAATCTCGGTATTTGCGTCGCGCGGAATGACGGTATGTGCGGGATTCCGCAAATAGGAAATTTTAATTTTAATTTAGCTACAAATCTACAATCACCTACAATAAAATACAAAATCGATCGAATTGAGTTATCGTTATTTGCAATTTTTAGTATTTCTAGGTTAAGTTACTGGTGGTAGAGCTCCAGTGACGGAGCCAGTAGCGGTCGCGGGTTCGATCCCAGCACCCGGATAAGTATTTGTGTATGTGTTAAAGTAAGAACTGTATATTTAAGTGAACTGTGTAGATACAGTTCACTGAATACATAGAAATTGCCATTACATTAAAAAACCGGTCAAGTGCGTGTCGGGCCACGTGCAGTGTAGGGTTCCGTAGTTACAGAGTAAGAGATGTAATGAAAAGGCCAACTTAAGTGTGATAGTTTTCCTTTTAATTTCGTTATATGTAGCTACTATTGCCGTAGCGTTTGAATTTCTGACAACAACCTTTTAGTTGGTAGGGGGGGGGGGGACACTGGACTCTAACGAAAATTTGCACTTTAAAGCTTAATAAGTCACGAACAGTTAACTAAATCGAAAAATAATGTTTGCACACCTCTAACATTTTTGAAAGACCTATCCAACGATACCCCGCACTATATGGAAATGAATGGAAACAAAATTTAAAAAAATATCCACGCGTTACATGTAGGCGAGGTTACCCTAAATATTTTATTTTTCATGTTTTTATTCTACTACTTTGTTGGCAAAATTAAGGTGTATACTTGTGCCAAATTTCAAGCCTCTAGTAGCAATAGCTTTTGCGCTAAACCGCGGACGGACAGACGGACAGACAGACAGACAGACAGACGGACACGGCGAAACTATAAGGGTTCCTTGTTTACGACGGAACCCTAAAAAAACAATTATTGGATAATACAAGTAAATACTTTTAAGTTAACGAAGTTTACAATGCTAGTTTCATGTCGGACAAATCTTTACATAACACATTAAACAAGAAAAGTGAGCCTTGAAATATTGTTTACAATGTCGACCGTTAACCTAAAAAGACAATATTAACCACAAATAACACCGTGTTTGGAATTTTCGTAACATTACGTGCTTGAGACCTTGAAATTGTAGAACAATTTTCAACTTCACAACCTGAGTTCTGTACAAAAACTAGAACAAAGTTTTGATCACGAAGCATCGACCAAATGTTTCGAAATGTTTTCAAGTAAAACCAGCCAAGTGCATATCGGGACAAGTGCGTGTTAGACCACGCGCAATGTTGTCGACGAGGTCCAGCGGTGTGGGACGACCGTTGTAACCGAGGCTCACGGGTTCGATCCCCATACCGAGACAAATACCCTTTTTATATGGCCTACAGGATATTTGTTTTGGGTCTGTGTTGTATATGAATAACGGCACACGCGCAAGACATAAGTGTATACTTAGCCTGGGTTGCACCAAGATATTTGTTAAAGTTAATGTAACATTTCGCATCCTTCTCTAACTTAAAAAATCTGTTAAAGTTAGAGAAGGATCATAAAGGATGTGAAATGTTACAATAACTTTGTATGTTTACAATAACGTTGTAAACATATTTCATTTTATTTATTTGTACTTATAATGTAGGTTTCCATTTTCAAAGTACAATTTTTACGTTGTTTGACTTTTACTGGTAAAGTTGTAATAGTTTTCCGTAAATTTTTTCACCTCTCCCCCTGCCAGCTAACCCATGCGGTGGTATTTAGACACTAAACTCTAACGAATGTTGGCTATACTTTAAAGCTTAATATTTCATAAACAAATTCAAACAAAAACATTTTCTCAACCACTCAATATTTTCAAGACCCCTCCAACAAAATAATAAAGACTATAATCAAACTACCTAATAAAATACTGAGTAATATTGTAAAATAAAATAACATCTCCAAATATAATAGCTATGTACGGCTGAAGCTTCTGCTTTATTGTGCCTAGGTCACAAGTATTACGAGGACACATTGCAATTCTTAACTATGCCACCAAGTGTAATGATATGCACGAACTCAGCAATGTGTGTACTGCACATACAATTTCCTTTCATGTGGATTCACGCCACTCATAATAAGCAATACTGGCAAGTGGCAATACTGTTTAGTCATTGTAATAATTTCGGAAGTGCTATATCCTATTTCGTAATATACCTATTCGAAAAATAATTATAAAATCTGTAGAGTTGTAAGAATAAGGAATAATAAAAGAAGCAGGTAATCTAGGAATTAAGAATTAAGTTTTTGTAAAAGTAGGAACAAATTGGCTTGCTCTTTTGTATTTATACACACGTACCTTTGATATGAAATATTATTCTCTATTCTGTGTTTCTAATCTTATTGTTGGTAAATGCATACAAACGATAATAATACACATACAGTAATACCTCGACTTAGTTAAGCTGTTTTCACAAATTTCGAAATACGCGGTTTTTTTATCATACCGCGCATCGGTTGCCCTTCTCCGCTCGATCAGTGTTCGGTTTACGAGAAGTTTGAGTACATTATTGATTTACCTATAATTATGTCATCAATTTCCATTTTCTTCCTATCTAGTGTTTGGAAGGAAGTAATTGATGACTGACATTTAAAATAAATGTAAGTTTTTTATTCTAACTTTAATTTGCTTAGGTACCTGTTTTACTTTTATATTTAACCGACTTCGAAAAAAGGAGGAGGTTCTCAATTCGTACGGATCTTTTTTTTAATTTTTTTAATTTAACAGTAATCACTACTAATATTTTTTTAAATTTCCAATAATCTTTTGATAGTTTTTACAGACAAAAGTCATTAGACATTAAGTAGATGTATTCGAAATAAATATTTTCTTTTTTTCATTCAAGTTTCAGCTCTGAAGTCGTACCTATCACTAGAACTACATATCGTATAAATATTATGCTACAAAAACTGCTGAACCGATTTATTTTTATGATATTTGGCACACACATAGAGGATAAACATGGTTTAACACATAGGATAGTTTTTATCCCGAAAAAATGTTTCTGTGGGATGCCATGGGATGATTTGATTAGTTTCCACTGGTTACGCGAAAAGCGACACGCGAAGGGAGCCGCGGGAAAAAGCTAGTTATAAATGAAGCCAACTTACTCCACATTTAACACCTGGCATTTTCTGAGGCCCGTTGCTTTTCCATCGAGAAACGTGACCTTGACACCTGGCAGCTGGATGGGTAGCTCTTCGATGACGAATGGGTCCAGGGAGGGTACACCAAGATGTGGCAATCCTTTGGAGAATTCCGGGATGGCATCCTGCGTGGCCTGAATTAGGCATGACTGTTCCGTTGTGTTGCATGGGTGGATGAAGTCAGCTGCAAATAAAAAAAGTTTAATTAGAAATTACACGTACCTACATACAAAAACTAAGTCACATGTAACCCGAATACTTAAGAACAATACCTGGATTAGGTTGGTGGTAAATATCGAAGACAAATTAAAATAATATCGTGTCGTATTACACGAAAGCCATTTTACATAATTAGGTAACCTTAAATATTTCATAGACGTCATCATGGATTTAGACGAAAGACAGCGACAATTAGACAAAGACCGGGGGAAGTCTTTGTCCACTTGTCTTTCGTCTCAATTTATGATTGCTTACAATACTGTCCTTAATCTTCAGCAGGTCATTGGCATATTGCCAACCTCTAGCAGAGCTAAGCAGGTCCAGATACTTTGTCTGCAGGTATGCGGTGGATACTCGAGAGCCCTTTTGCTCTATTGGACATCGATACTTCGTTCCATCCACTTATTTTAGGGTTGAGCGGAATACGGTTGTCGACGGTTATATATTACGAATATCTTTTTATAGACGCATTCTTGGATAATTATTTTTTTGAGAGCTGTAACATGATTTCATCTCATAACTTGACCTCTTTGCACAAATAAATATCTGTAAAGTTGCCGATCATGCCAGATGCCAGAGTTCTAATTAATCCATCCAGTATTTTTTTTATGTTCACATGTTTGATATCACAAATTGTAAAAAGAGCACCTCCAGATGGCAGGTTAGTTTTTGACAGCGATTTTAATATCTAAGATTTCACGAGAATCACTGCATCTGCATTTTTATTTCTTATTGTGGTTTTTACGCCACTATTACGTTAAGTATAAAAAGAGCTGTACAAAAGTTACTTACTTATAACTTTTTATGCAATCTCATCAAAAAGTAAATCTCATCACGACCGCGCAGTTACAAACAAAACAAAGAAACAAAAGCACTCCGAGTATAACTCTTGTGATTTCATACTAGCTCAATTACTCGAACATTACCTATATTACGGCTTGTGACACAAATGGTTAACGATATAAAGTTTAGTAACTAGGTACACTCCGTTAGGCAATGCTAGCAGTTTCGCGATAGACTCACGCGATTTGCTAAGGCCGCGTGGCGTGTTTAAGTGAAAATGTAGAAATAGAAAAAACCAATATTATAATGGCTGTTTACTCAATAGCTGTAATGAATGGATTTGAGCGATATGTTAAATATGTAGATGTATTTTGATGACCAGTTTATGCCCTGAACTGTACCCGCGTGGAAATCCGATAGGTAAATACAAACGTTTAGCTATTTTTCACACTCAATTCTTAATAAATTGTTTAACTATGAAGATTCAATTAATTGTATATTTTTTGTTCTTTATACAAACTTTTACTTCCTATTTCACTATCTCGAAAAATTGATGTGATATATCAAAAAACTATTTCTATTGAAATGTTTACATTGTAAGAATGACTCTTGACTTGTAAAATAATCTTTTTTAAGCGTTGAGATGTGGCAGTGACATTTTAAAAATAGGATAAACAATTAAGCTGATGCTCAAATTTTGAAACTAATTATGTATCTATTTATAAGTTTATGACGTCATGTTTATGACGTCATTGCCTTCGATAAACTGCTCCCGAATTGGAAATTTGCTTTACATATTTTACTACGTCAATGTTGTGTCTCACTATCAAATGAAAGGAGCTTCTATCTTTAGTTAGTAGATTAAGTTCTAAATCACAAATAAAATTTGCTCGTTTAAGATTTCATTCAGAACTGTTATTATAATTTGCTTGCTCTGCTAAGGAACAGTGTAGCATAGTGCAGTGGCCCTCTTAACTAGGGTTGCTGAGGATTCCTCTTCCTCTTCCTCATAATGAGGAAGTTCCGCAATATTTTGGGATCCTCAACCGTTTCCGCATCCTCAAAAATTAAAATAAAAAAATCCTCTTCCGCTACCGCTTCCTCAAAATTTAAGAGGAATTTATGAGGAATTTTGTTGCGCATGCGCGTCGCGTATCGATGGGAACGCACACGCCGCAGCACGGTGCCAGGCCGAACAGGCGAGCGAGACCTTCCCACCCGCCACCGGCGCTGTTCCTTGATTGTTTGTTTTAATTTTATTGACATACATTATTTTGTTTATACGCGTACTCAACTTAAAAAATCGAAATATTCGGGGCTTTGCAGAACTGTATCTTTACAATACCTATCTTCTCTTCCATCAAATGTACCAGCAAACGACTTTTTAGCAATGCTGTATTGATATATGATGAGCTATAAAACCGGTAGCCTAGGGAACACCTCAGAGGGAAGTTCGTTCCACAATTTACACGTTCTGGGCAAGAACGAACGTGAAAACCGCACTGTTGACCACTGCCAGGTGTCCAGTCGGTGTGGGTGGAACTTCTCTCTTCGGCGGGTAGTACGGTGTAGGAAAATAGATGGTAGCACCATGTCAAACAGTTCAGCAGAGCACTCACCATTGTAGAGACGGTACAACACGCACATACTCCCAATGGCTCTGCGTAGGCTCAGATGTTCGAGCCTGTCAGTAAGTCCAGAATCGTTAACAATACGAACGGCGCGTTTTTGTAGGGAGTCAAGTTGGATGGAAGCTAGTATTTGAGGGCTCCCGCCCACAAATGAGTATGAGTAGTAGTGGCTGCCCCGAAGTGAAAGTGAATACTGCCTGGCTTTGTTAAGCACCCCTAGCTTTTTGGATGCCAACTTGGTCTTACACTCCCGAATTGCACTTCGTTCGATATGTCAACGCCCAGGATACAGATACTCTTACCAACGGCGATCGGAATGCCCTGGAACTGTGGTGCTACAATGCATGGCGTTTTTTTAGCGGTGAACGTGCAGACTTGTGTCCTCGAGGGGTTGAACTGCATTAAATTAAGTCGACCCCAATCCGAGACCCGCTCCAGAGAGTGCTCGATTTCAGACACAAGTCTAGTCCGAGAGGCATTTGCACGGCTAGTGTAGTGTGCATATCCCGTACTATCATCGGTCTAGCAATGAAAATTGGAGTTTTGCTCTAACATTTCATTGATGTGCAGAAGAAAAAGCGTGGGAAATAGCACAGAGCCTTGCGGCACACCAGCGTTGATAGGTAGTCTGTATGAGCGCTGACAGTCAACTAAGACTTGTATATAACACTCAGACAGAAAGCTGGCTGTCCAGTTGCATAGCCTCTCGGGAAGACCGTAGGATGGAAGTTTCGCGAGAAGTGCCCTGTGCCAGACCCGGTCAAAGGCCTTAGCAATGTCGTTGTGTAGATATGTCACTGAACTCGTCTTTAACTGCTGGACCAATTTTGATGATTCTTTATCGTATGTGTTTTGAGAATGGTTTAGATTTTAGATTCATAGTAAAAATAATTAAAAGAGCATTTTGTAGTGGACCAACCACTACAAAATCCTCTTTTAATTTTTTTTTCGTATATATATATATATACTTAGTTAAGTAGATAGAGACAGGACAGCGGATTTTAGGTTGGGTCCGCTAGTATTTATATCTTCGTATCATCCTCTTCTCATCTTTCTGTAGCGCGCAAGGCCTCCCGGCTGGTGTAGAACGCAAGCGATCTACTCGATTAAGCGATACGGGTGCGGTCGGGTGTGTGACGGGTGACCACTAGTGGCAAATTAAAATGCGCATTTTCGTGCTTCGGAGAGCAGGACGCCGACGGTCCCGGTTGCTATCGACAGATAGCAGTCGTTAAACCTTGTCGGAGGCCTTATGGGCGGTTGAAAACATCCGACAGCGGGTTGGCCACTAACCCTTGCAAGTAACTCCACCAACCCGCATTGGAGCAGCGTGGTGGAGTAAGATCCAGACCTCCCCTCAAGAAGGGGAGAGACTCGTGCCCAGCAGTGGGACGTTTCAAGAGTTGCTATTATTATTATGTCATCTGCTTCCTCTTCCTCTTCCTCATCCACTGCCTCATAAAAATATCCTCTTCCTCATCCGCATCCTCTGGCGCATCACAATTCCTCTTCCTCCTCCTCTTCCTCATAACACTTCCTCAACAACTCTACTCTTAACATTGGCATATCTATGTACAGAAATTAGTTTTCCGCTGTAGGGGGCCCTAACTCACTAGGACGCCATGGCGACGTCGCCGGCTACGTATCCTAGCTACTATTATGGAAATACCTACATGATACCTAACTCACCTGGCCACCTTGTGGCGACTTCTCCACACCATACTAACTGCTTGGATACGTAGCCGGCCACGTCGCCATGGTGTCCTAGTGAGTTAGAGCCCTAATGCTTCGGTTAAAGTCTGATCAAACAGGAGACTCCATGACGGTCCATCCGTCAATGTGATATTGTTCACGCCTCTGCGATCGGAATTACTGCGATCGTCGACGATTATGGCTAGCTTATAATACAATTGCATTGGAAGAGGCTTTTGTCCAACAGTGGACGTCTTTCGGATGAAACGATGATTACATTGATTGCAATTAGGGATGAAATGGCTTTCCAATCATTCAATCCCTGTTTATTTTTGCAAGAGTGTACTTTTACAATTCCGCGAGATCCAGAGATATTTGCGCCTTGTGTGCTTAGTATGACTTTGCAAATATATTTATAAACACGCTCCATTGTAAGGACTTAATCGAAATTTTGTGAATCAAAAATGTTAACAATGTAGAAAATAGAGTTTCATTCGCGAAACCATAGAGCAACACTAGCCACCGACCGCGGCGGACCGAAGGAGAGTAGCCATAGTGTTTTTACCTGATTCAAAACAGTCTGTCATTTTTTGCAGGGGGAAATACGTGTGACACACACACACATACACTACAAAAATCGTCTATTATTATCAATTACTGAGTGCTGCATTCATTGTTAAAACAGAGAATTACGTTGAAACAAATCAATGTGTTTAATGGTTTTCTTATATGTATTTAAGGCGTGTTCGCCTTGACGCACTTTATTTTAAAAGTATTAGCAATTTTATAGGCTCTGAGGCTACACATTCTTAAGCAAATACTTTTACACACCTATTTATGAATTATCTGTGTTTTGATAATTGACACATTTTCGTTTTAGCGAGTAAAACATACGTTAGTTTATAGATTTTTACAGAAAATAAAGATTTGGCTAATAAAGTAGGTATGACAATGCTATGAAAATATCAATGGTCACAGTTTCAAGGCCCGCCCGAAGTGAAATTTTCTTTTCCTTTTCGTTTAAATTTCAAAAAAGTATATAATTTGTTTCAACAGTTTTTCTTTGCAATGTAGGTGCATACCAGCATGCAGTAGACATGGATTTTAAGTGATGACTGCAGTTTATAGATATCTAGACAAAAACCATAGATCAATATGCAGATGCGTTAACACCCCTGAGTTCTAAGTTGTTATGTCTCTGTGATAATTACCATCTAACCGGAACATGATAGTGCTGAACCCTGTCATGTGGCCGCAGATTTCATACTGGAAATCTTTTTTTATTATTATTTTTTTATTAAAAAATCCTTTTAAACCCCATATGTATTGTATAACAAACAGTCTACACCCTAACGTGTTTCTAAACAAATCCATACCACCGTAACTTCCTTCGGTAACTTTCGTAATTAGCTTGGAAAGTAATCAGTGTACGGCTCCCCTGGGTCTATATCGATGTGGATTTGTTTGCCAATTATTTATCGGCAAATGGATTATCGCACCTGGCTTCGTTTACTGTACATAAGCCACCGTTTCCTTTACGTTAGACATTCGCGTTCATTGAATTTGAAAGGAAACAGCTGTTATAACATAAGTACGTTTAATACTCACGATAAAGTCCAGATCGAGTTCGGACCTCAATCCCAACCCTGCAGGGGCTTATTTCATGAGAATGGGCTATGATTCGTAGTAGCAAGGCCTTGAACGAATACAGCATGTAACATTAAGAAAAAGAAATCGAAATCGACAAGAACAAGAAATCGAAACCAATGTACTTACAAGCTTATCATATCATTCCGGAAAACTATGATCTAATTAATAATTTATAAAAATTAGAATACAATTTTAACCCCATATGTGTTGTTGAGCAAACAGTTTACACCCATACGTGTTTAAAACAAACCTCCATACCTCCGTAACTTCCTTCGGTAACTTTTGTAATTAGCTCACAAAGTTATCAGTGTACGGCTCCCTCGGGTTTATATCGATGTGGATGTATTTGCCAATTATTTATCGACAAATGGATTATCGCCTCTGGCCTCGTTTACTCTACATAAGCCACCGTTTTCTTAGCGTCAGACATCACAAAAATATGTATGTATTGTTGAACGAACAATTTACGTTTGATTTGTTTTGAACCCGTAAATCAGACCACCGTTACTTCCTTCGGTAAATTTTGTAATTAGCTCAGAAAGTAATCTGTCTCCGGCTCCCAGATATGTATGAGAATTTCTTGTCGTCAACAATTATAATAAGTCATGTTATTTATCGATAATGGCACATGCATTTGCTTCGTTTTTATAATGTTGATGATCGTAGCTTCGCAAACTTGGCTGAGGGGGGCTCAACCCCAATTCCGATTTCATAGTCTACTTAAAAACCTCAAAATGAAGAAGTTTTACTTTTATTCTTCGTAATTCATACAATAAAACGTATTTACCCCACATGGATTATTCCACAAACAGTGGGGTACAAAACAAATCTATACCAGCGTAACTTTCTTCGGTAACTTTCGTAATTAGCTCATAAAGTAATCAGTGTACGCTCTTCTGATTATATATTGATGTAGATTTTGTTTGCCAATTATTTATCGGCAAATGGATTATCGCCCCTGGCCTCGTTAACTGTACATAAGCCACCGTTTCCTTTGCGTTAGACATTCGCGTTCATTAAATTTGAAAGGAAACAGCTGTTATGTTTAAAACTCACGCTCAAGCAGTTCTATGGGTAATTATGATAACATAGGTTAAAATTGTCATGGAAGTGGTAAACAAGCGTGCAGTTCACATTTATGTTAGGTGATGACTGCAGCCTATAGACACAGGTCAAAATGCAAATGCGTTACCACTTCTAAGGCCCAAGGTGTTATGCCTCTGTGCCGGAAATTACAGGGCCGTACATGACCACCGGACCGGAACACGATAGTGCTGAACACTACCATTTAGCGGCAAGTATATTAAGTAGTTGTTTCGCCTCTGTGATTACTCGAAGTTGTAAAGGGGCATAACCATGAAATAAAATTGAATTCTTATTTGCCACTCTTGCACCGACAAAATATGTACCTAACCTAAGTAACATCCTAATCTAATTCTAAGTGTCAACAGTGATTTAAACAGGTGTTTTGCTATTCCAAACTCAAAACCGGCAAGTTGATTTCGAATACGCCTTAACTTGCACTAATTACTATGACCTAGTTAACAACACCAACAAGTAAGTCTTTTAAATATCTGTCTGATTACGAACCCTTTAAAACGAGGGTAAAAGTATATTCGGTATCCAATTAGAGACCAGGAAAGGAATGATTCATCAAATTCACTAATTACGTTTAATTTTACGTCAAATCAAATTGGAAGGTATTTATTAACACCTATTATACACTTGTCTATATTTCTGATTTTGTTACGTAAGAAATTTTGTATATTCAAGAAGGCAACTTAAGGCCGCAAATTTGATAAAGTTAGAAATTATATTGCTTTTTAGGGCACCGCAGCCTACAAAGAACCCTTATAGTTTCGCCATATCCGTCCATCCGTCTGTCTGAAGCTAAGCTCGGGGACTCTTAGTATCTTTTTTCACCCGCATCCCATCGTGTGGAATATAGTTGGATAAGTCTCTAGAAATATTGGGGGTTTGACGGCCAAATACTCAAACTTCACTTAAATCTAAGTGGGATTTAAAGTCTTCAGTCTTTATAAAACACGTTCAAACGATAGAGATAGCGACATTTGAGCGTTGCTTAAAATTGAGTGACGTTTGAGTATTCGGCCATGAGAAAACCACTATCAGATTAAAGGATCCGTTTGTGAAACATAACTTTCAAGTGCAATTTTTTCTTATAGGTCAAATGTCCTTCCCTCTACCAGCTAAACGATGGTATTTGGACGTGTAAAAATACTTTACAGGAATACTATCATAGCTAAGCAGACTCAACAACTTCACGAGTAGATAAAAGTCGAACAACTTATAAAATTTGCTTGGAATAACTGACCCCTACCTTGCGCGTAGTTCTTGACAGAAGAATTAATTAAGAATGTCAACAAGCTGGTCTGCTATTCCATGGGGCGAAAGAACAAACTATACGGACAAATTGTGGGAGTATGCGTTTGAGTATGATTGCATGAATTATTTATTTATTACTTTTGCCAACAAAATCGTAGTGGCCGAGGCTTGAAATTATAGATTACATCTAAATTTGGAAAGCAACCAAAATCTATAAAGAATTGGAATAAAAAGAAGAGCACAAAGAATCTGCAGTGTCATTCAATGTAGCGATGCTGCCAGCCTTTAGGGGTATTACTACAGAAAATTGTTTTTATCACAAGTATTAGTTAGTCAGTTTTTATTAACTTCACAATAAAATATAAATACACGGTGCACACACCACCACTTTACTTACACTTTTTGCCATTTAATGAGAATATTCAGTAGACAGTATTGATAGGTACATTACTGGCCCATAGGTTACGATTCGGTCACTATCTCTGTGGAAAATTGAAATTACTTATGAAATTATCAGTCCCCTAACTGTGACGTGTGTGGAACTGTAGAAGACGTACGCCATCTCCTTGTTGAATGAGGTAAAAGTGATAATTAACGAAAATCCATTATAAATAGATTAAAGCTAAATAAGTTGAATGTAGGTATGTTTGTAGATATATAAGCATCGCCAGCATCTGCCGCTGCTAAAATTGTGGCCTATTCAAATAATTGTTATTGTGGCTTATTAGGTTAGGATAAGATGGGGCTGGCATACCACTATGGGAAAAGCCTCTAAAAATATCAGAAAAAAGTACATTAGTTACTTGTAAATAATTATTCGTGCATAAACTTAATTTATGAGAAAGGTGCAGTGTTTATGTTTACCTTGATCAAAATATCACTGCCTTAAGTAGGTCACGCTCAATTTTATAAATTAAGAAGTGGCTTACGTAACTTTAACATTATCATCACATAACGCTGCCAATCAAACAAACTACAGGTATGGGGCTAATTATAGCTTTCCAAGGAAAATCAATGAATATAAAAAAAAAGAAATGAACAGAAAATATATTTTTTGGCCGGAATTTGAAATTGGCCTAACACAGGCCAGCTGCTTAACCACTAGCCTACCGAAACTGAACATTCGAGCGTCATTTTTTTTCCAAAGTTTTGTATTTTTCTAAGGAGCCGGTAAACGCCATCTTTATCTTAATGTTTAACTATTAATAACAATACAAATAAAAATAATTTTACATAAAAATGAAAAAGGCTTTGAAATATTATAGATAAACATTAATCCTGGGTTGCACCACAATATTTGATAAAGTTATTGTAACATTTCACATCCTTCTCTAACTTTAACAGATTTCTTTCAGTTAGAGAAGGATGTGAAATGGTACAATAACTTTAACTTAAACAAATATCGTAGTGCAACCCAGGCTTAGATACGTCAGGCACGCGTCGGGTCAGCCTTATTCTCTTAACAGTCATAATAGTCATTGGATCACGATTGAATAACTCCACCTATTCCTTCAAACATTGCGCGTCCTATGTAATAGCAAGACGAAGCAATTCACTTGCAATTCAATGACATTGTAATGCAAAGGCATCTGATTTAGTTAGCACGTTCACTGGTGCTCTATCATCAGTCCGGGTGTGGTTTACGTAGGACAAAAGCAAAATTAATATAGTCATCATCATCATCACTCCAGCCTAATGACGTCCAGTGTAGTACAAAGCCTTCCCCAAAGACGCCCACAACGGTGACGTGTGTGTCAGGAGAATATGCCATAATCGCCACGCTTGGCCGGCGGATTGGCGATCGCAGTGACAGTAGTTTTATTGCGGGAGGCTGCTGTCCATCCTGCGTTGTTTATTATATTTACTACCGTCCGATTGGAATGGTTAGACCGCCATTGTTCGGTTAACTGACTGCACTTGCGGAAGGATTCTCTTCCAGTAGTCACTTATATATTAAATGCGAAAGTAACTCTGTCTGTCTGTTACCTTTTCACGTCCAAAGGACTGAACCGATTTTAATGAAATTTGGTGCAGAGATAGAGTTGACTTTGAGAAAGAACATAGACTATAATTTATAAAACGACATCCACGAGGGCGAAGCCGCGGGCAACAGCTAGTTTTTAATAAGGTTTGACTGTTTTATCATGATAACACAAAATAATTGGTTATCGTCACTGATTTGAACGTCAACATTATAAGATTGTTTTAAAAAAGTCAGACGAGAAAATTTCGCAAACCTGACCACTAATACCAATAGCGCAATGGTTGTTTGTTGTTTTGATTTTACAATACTTCACTACAAAATCGCTGTGTACAAATCTGGCAGTATTTCGGCAGTATTACATTCTCGAAAGCTGTGGACATTTCACACAAATAGCAAGCACTTGTGGCCAAGTGGCCTTGACATTCGACATGGTCAAGGTTAAGCACTAGCAGACATGGCTAGCATTTTGATGGGTGAAGTAAGAGAGATTTCCACGTTATTTGCCATATATGGGCAAGTGTGGTAAATTCATTTCCGAAAACTGGAACCGTGCTACGTATGAGATTGTCCTGTCTTGTACTTTAGTACATTTAAGTTAATGGAATTTCATTTTCTTTCCAAAAACAGTGATCTGGAGTCTAGTTTAATCAACAACTAATATTGGCCTTCTTCAGGAAATTTTAGCTAATCCAAATGCAAAAATCCTGAAAGAATTATGTAAGTTAATTCCTCGCCAGTAACATTTTCTTTTCTATTTCCTTATATTATTATCAGTAATGGTTTAAGTTTGTATTGGGTACGATGGGGTTGACATGTCGTGGGACAAAACCCCTTTAAAAAATAGAATAAAAAAACGTTATTTGATCAACAACGACCTTTAAAAGTGGAAAGCCGGGTCGCGGCTCTAGTCAAATACAAGTAGATAAGGATTAACGCAATGCCGGTTGAGAAACGAGTACTAGAATGTCGTACCCCGGCCAAGGTTTGGCACTAGAAACAACATTGTGCTGAGCTAGGTATTATTAGGAATTTAAATTTATAAAATAAACACTTTCAATGATAAAGTTTTTTACTTATATTCGTAGTATAAGGTTTCTATAGCACTTACTTACTTATAGGCTAAGTTATCTCAATTGAAAATTTGTACTCTTTTAAAAATATTTTGGAAATATTCATTTATTTAAATAAACAAAATACGCTTACACTCACAGCCTAACATTAGGTATAAGCCTGTGTCGTAGGTGCCGTTAAACACAAACAACACATACACAAACACCCAGACCCAAAACAAATATCTGTGGGCCATAGAAGTGTTTGTCCAGGTGCGGGGATCGAACCCGCGACCCTTCGAATCAAACGGTCATCTCACACCGCTGGACTAATCAGGTCGTCCAACGGTACCCACGATATATTATTATGTATAAACCTAGTGTGGGGCTGTGAGTGTAAGCGTATTTATTTATCGTATTTAGGGTCGTAATTTCCAGCACAGAGAAATAACAGTGTAAACCTTAGCAGTGACAACGCATCTACAATTCATTTTAATCTTTACTTTGTTTTTTTTTATGCAAGGAAGGTGGCAATCAAGCATGCAGCTCACATTGATCTTAAGTGGTGACTACAGCCTATAGACATCTACACAAAAACCAAAGATCAAAATGCAGATGCATTGCCACCCCTGAGATCTAAGTTGTTATATCTCTGAGAAAGTTATTAAGGGGTCATTCATTACCATTTAACCGGAACACGATAGTGCTGAACACTACCATTTGGCGGCAGATAGAGGTAATGCAGTGGTGCCTACGCCCGCGAGCTCTACTACTAGTGGTATAGCTCTTATATGTTGATATTTACAGGCTACAGTATTCACATACCGTCAATGTCCACTGAATGTATGTTGAGCATAAAACTTTAATGGTGGTAGAGTTCCAGTGATGCAGCTGGCGGGCGAAGGCACCACCGCATACACTTGCCGCTAAATGGTAGTGTTTAGCACTATCTTGTTCCGGTCAGGTGGTCATGTATGACCCTGTAATTTCCGGCGCAGAGGCATAACACCTTAGGCCTCAGAAGTGGTAACGTATCTGCATTTTGACCTTGATCTTTGTGTGGGTGTCCTTAGGCTGTAGTCATCACTTGACATAAATGTGAACTGCATACTTGTTTGCCACTTCCATTACATAAAAAAGAGACAGAGTAACAGCAAACAATAACTAATAGAATACCATTCAGATAATATTTATTCCAAATTTTCTATGTTCTAACACTGTCCTTAATTTTTCGAAGGTTGTTGGTCGATAACTTTAAGTAAGTATAATTTTATCCCAATTCTACAGAAAATAATTCCCGTGGAACATTTCAGCCTAGCAGGATATGAATTAATGTCAGTTACATATTTCAGTAAAAGTGTCTTAATCGGTGAAGCTCAAGTGACAATGCCATAGATACTAGAGCATTCCTTAGTCTATTTGCCAAAAACTTACAAATTTCATGGACCTCGACGAATCATGTAAGAAAATAATTAACTATATAACTTATTTGTTAGTAACCTACAGTTCAAGTTTAGGTTCTGATTTTCGATTTTTAAAATGTTGTAACTGATTGTTTAATTTTTTTAAATATAACGTAAGTCGTCAAAAAAACATTTATTAAATTACATACTTTAAGTAACAATTTACTCACTAAGATATATTTTTTCTAACCGTCATAATAACAAACACCAAGACTTATTTTAATACAGTAAGCATTTAAAAATAGCGACGTCACATCGAAAACAAAACAAAAACCATTTTTTGTTTATTTTGCAAAAAAAAAAATATCTTCAGTTTTTGCAGTTTCATATAGTAAAAAAAACACTCACGCGCAAGTCGAGCAGAGCAATGGTTGATTAGGGCGAATCCCACCAGAAAAATAAAAAGTCTCTCACACATCGCGAACTTTACGCACATAAACACCAAAAGAATGATATTCCTAAAACAATGCGGTCGATTGGACACCCACGGACACACTGACGGATGATTATGTAAATTGGAACGGGTTTTTTCTCATTTTTGATTGCATAAATTCGGGTAGCTCTTTACCAACTGCTTTTCACGCAACGCCGCCTGCTAATCCGTTTTATAAATGTTTGAGGCGTGCTATGCATTGAACTGCATGCATTCTAATGCATCCCTATTCTAGGAGCTCAAACTGCGATGTCGCACTGTGCGTGTACGCATTAATTTTTATAATTTTCAGAAAACTCGTATTTAATTATTTATTATTTTATTTTGATGTGAATAAAATCAAATATTGTTTTATATAATATTATTGTAATATAATTTAATGATATTAATTTTTAAGTTTTATTTACAATCGAAGAGTTTCATCAAGAAATACTAATAATAGGTATTCTTCAAAACGTATTCAATGTTTTAACTTTTCTTTTACAAATAATGTTTCATTATGAACTTGACATTTATTGTCCTTACGCGTATTTACCCTTTAAAGTTCAGCGGGTTATCCTTATGATAACGACAATTCCCTGAACTTTATTACTTATTCTCTAAAGTACTTACATTAATATGAGGTCGCTGTAGGTTTTTATGATTTTGAATAGAATAAAAGACACTCATTCTTTAAGGCCTGGCCCAGACCACTCACAACACCAGGCGTCCAGATGCCCGGGTGGAGGCGTCTAGGGGCACACGGTTCGGCCCCGGGGGAGCGGGAGTGTCAGGGTCGAACTGACTCTCAATCGCCCCTCCACGGTCTCACCACGTCCTCATCTGACGGCGGGACCACCGCAAGGTGGCTGGGGATAGAGTTCAGGGCCAACGACATACCCATTCACCTCTTCCTCAGCCGTCTCCCTACCACAGCAGCGCCGCTCCCTCTCTGGGTTTCTCTGGGCTTCGCCGGTGGGGCTCAACCGGTTACTAAGACCCCTCCCTCGAGGGGGTTATACCAAACACCAACAATAAATACCATACAACACAATTACTACAGTAAAGTTAATAATTGTTATTTTGACGACAACTTCGTACATGCACAATTTGTGTTCTTTTATGTTCTCAAAAAAACCTACACAGAATTTAAAAATTTTTGCGACCAATAATTCAGCATTCAGCATTGTGTTGTCTGTCAGTCATTCAATCATTCAGTCAGTGACTTTTTGCCTTATTCATGAAATTCGTAGAATTGTGTAGTGTCTGACTTTCTCACCTGTACATAATTTCCAATGATCTAGAATAATACCGCGAAGATCGTAGATCTATGTGGGGGTGAGTAGTACCTACCTCATATATTATAGAAAATAAATTGCAAAGTCATGTGCTTACTTTAATAATAATTAAAATTGAAAGTAATAGTCCTCGTGATAGATAAAAAAGTTTTCTTTTAATCACAGACCTCAAACGGTGGACATCGGAATTTATTGAAATAGTTCTAGTTTGTTTTATACAAGTTTACCAAAGTAACCTAGTTTGAAAAGTTTTGCTGTTCGTTCACTCACATGGTACGATATTATTAAATCTCGCCGCAACCTACTGCGGCTTGTCTTAACAAACTGTTTTGCTTCACTTGGAACGGATACATTTTCGAAGGACATAGCTGTTCGTAGAAAGCTGAAATTTCGTATTCTTAATTAATGTTTCTCTAAATATCTTCGGAAACAGGATGGATGCGTAGAACGTTGTGGATGAAAGCTTTCATATTGTGTGGTGCCCATTTGTAAAAAATAAGTCTAAAACTTACACTTTTTTGTAAATATAGATCTCTTAATCGGTAATTGCAGTATTACCGAGCAAGAGATCTATATTTACAAAAAAAGTTGAATTATAGATTAGTTATTACAGTGGATGGTAGATATGCCATATTTACAAAAAAAAGTGTAAGTTTTAGACTATACACACAGATATTTACATAAAAAAATGATTCCAAGAGTGATGCCCTGAGGCCAATTAAATATTATTTCTGCAACTTTAAAAACTTGTACAAAAAAAATTGAATAAGGGTGTAAAAACTTAGAGATTTGCCGACGCTTAAAATATTTTTAATTCTTCGGAATAAAAAATAAAAAAATAGTATGGAGGGCTTGTACTGTTCTGAGGAAAGACCATTTTATTCCGGTGAGATAAAAATGTTTTACATTCCAGGAAATGTTCTTTAGGTTCTGTAGATAATATTTCAAAGCAGTTTTATCTTTTTTTTTACTACTACTACGCTGCTGGGTCCAAAGTAAATGGTCAATTATCGGATATCAGAGATAATGGTGTAAAATCCTACTTCTCTGGTTCTATTGGGTCCTTTCCATTTTCTGAAAGCTCTCCAATGCCTCGGAGCTTGGTAATATGCCCGGAGATGTCAACAGCAACAAGCTCGTCACCTGTTTCATGGGCCAAAAACGTAACAGGCGAATAATGGGTTTAGCATGTATGTTTGAATGCCTGCATTATAGCGGGGCTTAAGCGCTTACTGGTATGAAGTTATGTTTGAATGTATCTTGCACCTTTTTTAATTTCTCTGTACAAATCAATGCATGGAATTTTCATGATTTTTTACAATTTAACCGGCTGATGCGCTAATTATGTTCGGTTCTACTAATTATATCACTATCTATCTATTTATGATCCTCATTCTAATTCAGACCGTCCCAAGAGTGTATATAAAAGCGCTATCGGTGTCACTGGCAATTTTCGAGCATGTTCCCGATGAGGTGATTTGTAATGATTTTAGCGCCAATGAAGAGTTATCATTTTCCATGTTAAAAGCGTTTTTGTAATCGAATATCATCGTAAATTTCGTTTCGCCTAGTTCTTCTTATGTTGTTATTCACTGGTGTAGGAATACAATACAAAAAACTGTACTGTTGAAAGATCAGGAAGTAGTAAAGATTCATTCATTTTCTTCTAAAAAAAAAATTAACAAAAACTGCTTTACGTACGCTTAATTTGGGAAGTAAACTGGTGAACGAGAGAGCGTTACTAAAAGTGTGATTGGGCGAGGCGTACGGTAGTTGAAAGGGAGATTTAAGTTAGTAAGGATAGAAGATGGAGCTAAATAAGTTTTACTTCAGTCGTTGGTTTAAGCATACTCGTATTTTAGTAATTAAAGAAAAAATGGAAAGAAAAATTGACTTCGGACAGGAATCGAACTTGCGACCTCAGGATAACCAGTCCAGCACTCGCATGTTTTATTGCGAAAAATAAATAGTACAAATACTCGTATATTTTTAATCATACAGGTTGGACATATAAAAATACGTTTTATTTAATTCTCCGTTTAAAGAGCTTGGTCAAAATACGTTTTATTTCTTTTTTGGTATTCCTATTGCTTTCATCGCTTATCATGTGTGCACCGCGAATTTGTTTGCTATACTTAAGCTGGGTTGCATTTATACTATTAGGTAGGTATTTAGTGTTCGCAGCATCTAACATTATTAGCTTTAACTGCACCATTAAAATTATTATATGATGTCATTAGATACTAGTAAAGAATTAAAGTAGGTCATTGCCATTAACAATAACTTTAACCAGAGCCTCTTGAACCGTTACAGTAAAGAATTAAAGTAGGTCTTACTGTAACGGTTCAAGAGGCTCTGGCTGACCTATTTTAATTCTTTACTGTAACGGTTCAAGAGGCTCTGGTTAAAGTTATTGTTAATGTCAATTATTATCTGTCAGATATTGACAGAAAATGATTGACGTAACATATTTCGCAGTAACTGTTTAAGTCAATGTTACGGTTATTGTTAAATTTGACAAAAACCATAATGTTATCAAATATTTTGGTGCAACCGAACCTTATATTCATATAATTTACTTCGAAAAAGGTAATTCTGCGAAGTAAATTATAATGTCTGCACAGTCATTACCAAGCCTTCCTTCCATTGTGAACTAAGGTTATAACGACAAATGGATGTTGCAAAAATACTTGTCGTGAAAACGCCACAAAATGTTGCTAAAGAACTTACCAATTAACCGAAGACAATCGTTGCGAGGGTTTCTTTTACCTGTGATTCAATTTTCGAAACATTTTTTTGCGTAAAATATACATCAAAAACGTTTTTATAGTTTCAGTTCCAAGCATGGAGACCCCATACTTTTTAAATACTTTTGTCTGCATTTTCTGTTTCATGGAGTTTTAACAGTTTATGTGAGTGAGAGAGAGAGAGTGGCTGTAACATACTAACGGACACACAAACAGACATAACTATCTTTAACTGCTTTTGTCATTGTGGCAACGCATATGCATTTTGACGTAGTTTTTGTCTAGATGTCTATATTATGATGCAGTGAACCGCGTACTTGTTGGTCACTTTCCTTATAATAATATGTCATATACTTACCTCCTTACCCGTAACTGCCTCGGTAGCCTAGTGGTAGCAGGCCACTACTACTACGCTGAGGTCCTGGGTTCGATTCCGGGGTAGAGGGTTAGAGATAATGGTGTAAAGTCCTTTATCTCTGGTTTAATTGGGAATTCTCCATTTTCTGGAAATTTCCCAGTACCTCGAAGTTTGGTAATGTGCCCGGAGATGTCAACAGGCTCGCCACCTGTTACATGGGCCAAAAATGTAACCGGCGAATCGTGGGTGTTTGCACGTATGCTTGAATGCATGCATTAACCTCTGCCTAACCCTTCGGGGATTACAGGCGTGAAGTTACGTAAAACATGAGTTGATTTTATGAAATACCTACTAGCTTCGACACATTGAAATTCATTTCACGGAATTAATCCGTTAAATTTAATAACCGTAATCATTTCGTGTTGACACAATGCTTAGACTGAATTTAAATTACACTTAATAATTATTACGACTGATATGTACCTACGCCCTAATAACATGCTTAATTATACGTACCTGTGATGAATAGGGAACATGTACAGTGTGTGTTAATTTTGGATGATATTTATCCTAAGTTATATTACAAATTGATTAAGAATTGTTTTTTTTGTTTTTTTTTTTTACTTTTTGTGACATAAAATTGCAAAACAAGTTAATCAAAATGTAAGTGAACAGTCACAGTGTTATTTATGTATTATGGAGATATATCTCCCTGGTACAACATGGGTATGGTTTAATAAAATGTATGTATTTGTTTCTATCTGCCCTTTCGAGTAATACGGGCATTTTACTGGTGGTAGAGCTCCAGTAACGGCGCTCGCGGGCGTAGGCACCACCGCATTACCTAATGTACTTGCCGCTAAATGGTAGTGCTCAGCACTATCGTGTTCCGGTCAGGTGGTAATGTATGGTCCTGTAATTTCTTAGGCCTCAGGAGTGGTACCGCATCTGCATTTTGACCTTGGTCTTTGTGTGGGTGTCTAAAGGCTGCAGTCATCACTTTACATCAATGTGAACTGCATGCTTGTTTGCCACTTCCATTACATAAAGAAAAAAAAGTTACATCAAATGTACAAAACACAAAACTTACTTTTTTTCGCCCATATTGCAAAATGCTTAATGCAGACAATAAAGGTATCATAGTATTCTAAAACGTGCCTTAAAACGTAGAGCTATGAAGTACACAGACGCCTTCAGACTAATTGGATTCTCCAATTACACGTGACATAGGGTGCAATGTAATTGAAAGTCGTGAAAAACGGAGTGTTTTGTTTTGCTTAGCATTTAGTAGTTTCGTTTCTAAATGGCGAAAATGGAATGCCTTTTACATTTTAAAGGGAACGAGGCCCACAAGTGAGTTTGAAATACTGAAAATAAATAGAATAAATCAGAATTTAGAGTACTTTTAAAATTATGATGACATAGGTAGGTATTATGAAAAACATTTAAGTGTTTTGCATGATAGTTTTAAAATTTTCGTATAATTTTCATTGTACATATTTACCTGACATGGTACAAAAAATACGCTTACACTCACAAAGTATTAAAAATAGAACGGGCTTACTCTCATCGAGATTTACCTACTTTTATGCTTAAAATATACATGCTATATACTTTTGAATTCTTATAGTAAGGACCTAAAATAATATATATATAAAAAAACGAGGTAGAACAAGTTCGCTGAACCGCGAAAGGTGATAAAAGCATTGCATGTAATATACTTTGGTTCAAAACGAGCATACCTATTTTTGTTTTATATATAAGTCTGTTTTACTACATGAAAGAAATAAACCTTGTGTTGCTGAAAAGAAGTTTTATTGTTAGTTTTTTTTATACAGAGACTATTTTATCTAGGTAATATAAAACAATATGAACTCAAACCTGAAAAGAAGAAACGACAATGAAAGTTTATTCTTTCACTTTTAAAACATAAAATAATATAATATTAAAATTTTCATTGATTATGCAATTGTCAATCAACTTGTATTTGAATCTGTCTCTGACATTCTGAATTCGTTTCTTCTTTAAAATCAGACAATTAAAAAGTTAAAAACTATAACCAAACTTCATGGTATATAAACACACAGAGTGCGAAGAAAGAAATAGTATTTCTTTACATCGGGGAGATGTAAAGAAATACTATTTCTTTCTTTCTTCTTTCCATGGGGAAGAAAATTCACCCGTGAATTTTCACTCCAGTTCTCCATTTGATACTTGCACATTCTCATCCTCTGTTATCTGTACTGGAATTAGTTTTGTGATATGAAAAAGATTTGACTCTGTTTTTCTATGTCCTGTATCTATCTCGTAAATTGTATTAGATTTCTTTTTAATTATTTTATATGGTCCAATTCTCAATTCATCTAGCTTTTTCCTATTTAGTTTATTCCCATTCTCTATAAATACTAGATCTCCCACATTGAATTCTCTTTGTTTTCTATTCCTATCATAACTCATTTTGTTATAGTAATGTGATTTCAAGGTATTATTAAGCGCTGTTTTCTTATCTCCGATCCAGTCACTATTTATACCTCCTTGTTGTAGTTCTTTTGGTAAGACCTTAACATCTGTTCCGTATAACAAATAACATGGTGCATAGCCAGTTACTGAGTGGTTAGTCTGATTGTATTTTTCTACACATTCATGTGCTATTGTAGTCCACGCTCTGTTTTCTCCATCTTCATTGATTTTGCATCTAATTTTGTTAACTATCGTTTGATTCAACCTTTCATTTAGGCCATTAGAAAACGGTGCATTCACTGCTGTAAAAATTATTGTTATTTGTTTGTCAGTAAGGAATTTCTTGAATTCTTTAGAGTTTATTCCAGGATACTGGTCGGTAAGGAGCATCCCAATCTCTTCGGTTTCAGCGACCTTATTTATTAGCTTTATAAAGTCATGTGCACCCTGGGTTTTTGATGTTATAATAAATGCATATCTAGTGAAGTGGTCCACTAAAAGATGTATGTATTTCTTGGTTGATCTTGAACTACCAAAACCTCCAATTGTGTCTATTGATACTATTTCAAAGGGTCTTGTTGCTGGGCCTAAATATGACATTAATCCGTATTTGTGTTGTCCTCTTGTTTTGTTTTTTATGCAAATTTCACAATTCCTACAAACATTTTTAATATTTTTCGTTAAATTTTTTGTTGCGTACAGTGAACTAATAGTCGTTAGCATTTGTCCCACTCCAATGTGACATAGATCTTCATGTATTCGCTTTATAAATTTAATACTGAATTCTTCTGTTATTATTATTTTCTCTTTGTTCCTAATTCTTTTGAAGTATAAATTGTGTTTTTTGATTATTTTATTATTGTTTCTCTATATTTCTTTATTTTGATTCTGATCTATTACAATATCTTCTAATTGAATTAAGTTCACAACTTTCAGTTGTTCTCTAGATTATCCTCTGGTTCTAATACAGGATTCCGACTTAAACAGTCCGCTTCTAAATTATCTTTTCCAGGGGAATATTTGATTTTAAAATCATATTGTGAAAGGTAATAAGTCAAATCACCTAGTTCTTCGTCTGTTCTAGCTTTTAAGTTCATGTTTTCTAATGGTTTATGGTCTGTGTAGACTGTAAACGATTTACCTATCAGCCAGTACTGCCAATATCTTAGTGCTTCTTTAATAGCTTAGCATTCTAAATATATTGCCTTTTTCTTCTTTTGCGCTCCATTCAGTTTTTTTTGAAAAATAGGCTACTGGTTTTTCTTTACCATCTAGTTGTACTTGTTTTAAAATTGCTCCAACACCCAGCAGAGAACCATCAGTATAAATATTTATTGGTAGATTTTGATCATAAATTTCTAGTATTGGCTGTGAACACAAGAGACTCTTTATTTTTTCAAACGCATTTTGACATTCTTCAGACCAAACAAACTTTTGATTTTTTCTTAGCAAATTATGTAATGGGTCAAGAATTATCGCGCTCCTTGGTATATATTTATGGTAAAAGTTTACTTTTCCCAAAAATTGTCGAATATTCTTCTGGGTTTTTGGTACTGGAAATTCTTTTATCGAAATGAGATTGTCCTTCAGTGGTTGGATAGAATTATATTGAATAATATGTCCCAGGTATTTTACCGAATCTGATGCAAATGTACATTTTATAAATTTTAGTCGAAATCCTTCCGTTTGAATTGCTTCTAGCAACTGTTTCAAGTGACTTATGTGTTCATCAAATGAGTTTGAAAATATCAGGATGTCATCTATATAATTGACAGCAAAATCGGTAAGTTATATTTTCTAAGTATGTTACACAATATTCTTTGAAATATTGCTGGAGCAGTCTTCAAACCAAACGGTAGGCAAGTCCATTGAAAGTGTCCCTCTTGAGTTACAAACCCTGTCTTCTTCCTGTCCTCTACTCGTAGAGGTATAGACCAAAAAGCTGAATTAACGTCTAAGCTTGTTAAAAAATTGCAATTTCTTGTTTTTGTCATTAAATCGTCAATTAATGGGAAGGGTTGAGCCTGAGGAACTACAATTTTATTTAAATCCCTGAAGTCTATACAGAGCCTTGATTTTTTATTTTCTTCCTTTTTAAATGCCAAAGTTACTGGTGCTGCGAATGGACTATAAGATTCTTCTATAAGCGCATTATCCAATAATTCGGCTATTTGTTCTGCTATCTCTTTTTTGTCTTCTATAGTGCATCTGTATGGCCTCTTGCTGCAGTATTTATCCATTAATAAATCTATTCTTGCTTCATATCCTTTAACCATTCCCACGTCATACTTATTTTTGGCAAAAACTGATATTGTTGTATTAGCTTATTTATTTCTTCCCTTTTATCATCATCTAAATGACCAACCTTTATTTCAAATTCCTCTTCTTTGATATGTTCATTAAAATTAATTTTGTTTTCGTTTTCATATTTATTACCTTCATTTTCACCTTCGTTTATCTTTTTCTCCATTTTTTTACTATTCTTTTCATGTAAGTATTGTTTCTGAGTTATTTTTAACTCCTCATTTTGTACTTGCTTGTATTTCTTTATCATATCTAATCCTATTAAGAAATCATATCTGAATTTGTGTTCGTCAATGATGTACACATCCACATTTTCTTCTATTTCAAAAATTTTTATTTTTAAATTTGTCAAACCACTTGTTTTTTTGGACACCATTAATTGTTACTATATTTTCTTCATTCGAGTTATGTCCTTTCGTATTTAGTTTTAGTAATTTGGAATTAATTAGAGAAACATTTGAACCTGAATCGTATACTCCATAAACTTCTAATTTATTATTTAACAGTAGTTTGATCTTAATTAATGGTGTCACAACTAGTTTTTTTGTTCTGTTTCATTTAACTCTGCTTCAATCACTGAATTATTTACATGTTTAATATATCTTTTATTTAATTTATCATCTTCTCTAACTCTAAACCAGCATGTAGCTTCGGAATTATAGCGAACCCCTTTATTTAATTTTACGCATATTTTGCAAAGTTTATTCCTTCACTTTTAAAACATAAAATAATATAATATTAAAATTTTCATTGATTATGCAATTGTCAATCAACTTGTATTTGAATCTGTCTCTGACATTCTGAATTCGTTTCTTCTTTAAAATCAGACAATTAAAAAGTTAAAAACTATAACCAAACTTCATGGTAAATAAACACACAGAGTGCGAAGAAAGAGATAGTATTTCTTTACATATATATATATATATATATATATATATATATATATATATATATATATATATATATATATAGTGTTGCTAAGTGCGAGACTTGAAAACAGCAGAACCTATTTGGCTTATTTAATTTTTAGAAAATTAAAGAAAAAATGAAAAGAAAAATTGACTCCGGGCAGGAATTGAACTTAAAATAAATTCTAAAAGTTTCACGAGCGGTTTTATCAAAACGAAAAGCATGCGGCAATGATAGATCATAACGTGACGTCAGGATATAATTAACATTATACATACTGACGAAGTCATTGACCTAGAACATTGTTTATTGTACTGTGACGTCACAGCGCGTAAATGTCACGCGATTTAGCATTTCAGCCCGAAATTGAATCTTTATAAAAAAAAATATCATTTTTTATGTATGTATATTTCTTCACGCCAGGTCCCTAACGTGGTAGGCAGAGAGTGTGGAGCGCCAGATATCCCGGTCCTGAGACACCCCCCGTGCCTCATATACATTCATCATTCTCTTCATACATATTTCTTTTCATACTTCATTTTTTATAAACAGTGCATTTTGCAAGTTCTATTCATATCAATGCACAAAAATATAGAAAAAAACCCGGCCAAATGCGAGTCGAACTCGTGTGCACAAAGTTCCGTACAATTGAAAGATTCTTAAGTTACCCTATTTTTTACTAATATAAATTAAACTATTTTATATTAATATAAATAAATGTGTTTTACTATACACTATACCTATTTGAAATGTCACACAATATATTCTGAAGGGGAAAAACCCCTTAAGTTCCCTCTATTTTTTGTTTATATTTTCTTTATGCGTACTTGTTTGGGTTACACATGTGTACCAAATTTCAAAACTACCGATAGAAGAATAGTTTTCATATTATTGTGTTTATTACGGAACTTTACATATTTGCGTTTGCCGGATTCAATATTAGTAAACATTGCAGTTTTCACCTTTAATCCGATATTTGCGTGTTTTCCGAACACGGGTCACGCGTTTTTAACGGTCTGGTTCACACAACCTGCCAGTACAATCATATTTACATGAAATATATTGACATGAATAACGTACTGTAATCAATCCATTATTTAACCTAACTGTTGAGAGGTGTAGAGCTCAAGTGACGGAGCTCTAGGTACATATTTTATGTAATAATGATTTTTATGTGGTAATTATGTGTGTATTTTTACTGGTGGTAGAGCTTCAGTGACGGAGCTCGCGGGCGTAGGCACCACCGCATTACCTAATATACTTGCCGCTAAGTGGTTGTGTTCAGCACTATCGTGTTCCGGTCAGGTGGTAATGTACGGCCCTGTAATTTCCGGCACAGGGGCATAACACCTTAGGCCTCAGGAGTGGTAACGCATCCGCATTTTGACCTTTGTCTTTGTGTGGGTGTCTATAGGCTGCAGTCATCACTTAACATCAATGTGAATTGCACGCTTGTTTACAATTTCCATGACATAAAAAAAAAACACCATATTTAATTATACGTACTTACTAAAATAAAAAAAGTCTTAGAAACCCTTAAAATGGTCCATCATACACATTTTGAACCGGGTCGTTACGCGATACTATTTTCGATAAAAATATACGTTTTTTACCTTTATTAATAGTATCGCGTAACCACCCGGTTCAAAATGTGTCATGAATGTGAAACGCGAGTGCCTTAAAATGGTATCGATAAACGTAAAACTTGTTCAATATTTGTATGCTCAGCGCATTGTCTAATTGGAAGCTCGAATGCAGCAAATGTACGATTTTTTTTTGCAATAAATCATTCGTTTGTAGCTCGTAATGTTAATTATCATTAGGTATCATTACTTCATTAGTAAGTAATATCATAGCTCATATGAACTAAGTGTTTCAAAGACATTAATGTTCTTATTGTTCCTACAATATTTCCATTGAACGGAACCTTGCAGGTGTATACGAGTCCGACTCACACTTGACCGGTGTTCCGATTAGAGACTCTAAGCAATTATTTTGTAATTAATTTCCTTGATTTTTCTCCGTTCGTCATTCTTGAGTGTTAGCAATTGGCCCACTTTCGCCGATACACTATTTCAACACGACCGATAACTAGTTTGTTAGGTAATAAATTGACGAACTTAGGTATATCACCGATTAACACATGCACTTTGTAAACTATGCCCTAGTAAACCTAGATGGTTCGATTAAATTGAGATAATTTATTAACTATCATATTTACAATATGATTGCGATGGGTTAGGCAGTGCAGAGCTATGTACCGTTTGACCCTAGGTCAAACGAATGACTTATTGGAAAAACAGATAGTACCTTTGTTTACTTCTATATCCGAAAAATATTACGTTTATACACATACTAGCTGTTGCCGTTTTATAAATAATTTAAATTTTACAATCCCGTAGAAATGTCCTAATCAACGTTCCCGTCGCGTACCTATATATGGAGAACTTAATCACGTCTATAACTTAAAAATTCAAAAATCTCTATTTAATTTTAACTTCTTATATTTGAAAGTTTAGGGGTGAATCTGACAAAATACTGAAGCACGTACCTATTTTTTTATTCCTAACAGAAAGACTGGAACATCACTTTTCAAGTCTTTAACTTAGAAACTACCAAAACACCCACAAAAATTTTAACCTCAATTTCATACAAACAGTACCCTTCCATTTTTCAACGGTACGGTCCTGTAATTTCCGACACATAGGCATAACACCTTAGGCCTTAGTCGTGGTAACGCATATGCATTTTGACCTTGGTCTTTGTGTCAGTGTCAGTGTAAGTGTGTGTATAGGCTGCAGTCATCACTTAACATCAATGTGAATTGCATGCTTGTTTGCCACTACATTTACATGAAAAAAAAATTACCACTTCATTCTTCATTTTCCCCTTTTAGGACAGAATTTGTCCATATCGTCTGCACAGATCATTTTTTATTGTAATCCAAAATGTTTATACCTGTTGTCAAATAGTCCTTTATATTTATCTCTAAAAATCCTTTCTTATACATCATGAAAGAAACCCTTGTACCAAATTTTAAGTATCTAGTAACAGTAGTTTCATAAAACATTTTCGTATACAATTACAAAATCAAAAGTAAAAAATTAATTAATGTAGCATCAACCATATAATTCAGAGCATAGGTAGCGCGGCCGCTGCCCCGACTTACGTGCAGATCAAGAAGACAGCGTTAGCGCGTTTTAAAAAACTTGTGACCCCCATCCATCAAAGGAAATGGGTAACACTGCCTCTTATCTTTTGCCAAGAGTATTAATATTTGTTTTATTTACAGATATTGCTTTATCTTTTTTTTGTACCAAAGAGCCTGTTCGCTAATATTCCACCTTGAAAATCGCGGTAAGTCCCATACCAATATTGATGCAATTATTTTTCGTACATAACATAAGAAGCCTGTAAACCAATTTTCAGGCAAATTTAAAAAAAAACTTTTCTGGTGGTAGTGCTCCAGTGAAGGAGCTCGCGGGCGTAGGTACTACCGAATTACCTAATATACTTCCCGCTAAATGGTAGTGTTCAGCACTAACGTGTTCCGGTCAGGTGGTAATGTACGGCCCTGTAATTTCCGGCACAGAGGCATAACACCTATAGGCTGCAGTCATCACTTAACATCAATGTGAACTGCATGCTTGTTTGCCACTCTCACGACATAAAAACGGCATTAAAAACTGACAAATACCCGTACAAACTATCACCTCCTCTCTAAGAGGGTTGGGGCAGATTTCCAAAAAAGTATATATTTTAAGAACTTTAACGTTGTTTTCTTTAGTAACAAAGAGTCTGGACACCAATTTTTGGCTAAAGTTCAATACAAAATTTTACCCCCTCCGATAAAGGGATGGGGATAATGTCAAAAAAAAATTATGTACGAAATTATTTGTCAGGTTCAAAGAGTCCGCATACCAAGTTTCAACTTTCTACCTCGAAAATTGTGGAATGCTCCATACAAATTTCCATCCCCTATGACAGGGGGTGGGGCAGATTTCCAAAAAAATCAAATATCAAGTAAACGTTTTTTTAGTAACAAAGAGGCATCATACCAATTTTTGGCTTTCCAGCTTGAACACTGCCGTAAAGCCCAATACCTTCAAATTTCATCCCCCGTATTAAAGGGATGGAGGCAGATTTAAAAAAAAAATGATGTACGTATTGTTTGTTAAACTCAAAGAGTTCACATACCGACTTTTAACTTTCTATCTTGAAAATTGTAGGATGCTCCATACAAATTTCCACCCCCTATTTTAGGGGGATGGGGATAATAAAAGGAGACAAAAGTAGGCTGCATGTTCTTTCTCAAAGTCTATCTCTGCACCAACTTTCATCAAAATCGGTTCACTCGTTTGGACGTGAAAAGGTAACAGACAGACAGACAGACAGACAGACAGAGTTACTTTCACATTTATAATATTAGTAGGGAGTTAAATGAATTAAAACAAATAAAACACTCTACGAATAAGTTACTGGTAGAAAAGTTACTCTCACGCAAGGTACGATAAAAGATGGAAACCACGCATTTGAGCTGTCAACGACGCGCTAAATACAAATATCGAACAATTTTATGCGTGATGATGCCTAGTTATTGTACCGTGTAGGTCGTGGTCCCCCTTTTTATGCCAGATCACACTTTTTTTCTAGTAACTTATTTGTGATTACAAAATGTATCGTCCTCTGACTCTCTTGCACCTTATGTGCCTAGAAATCGTGCCGCGACATACTGTTAGGATCAGACATAATTTATATTATACTAGCTGTCCCGGCAAACTTCGTTTTGCCTCTCAATGTAATAATGTGTCAAAGGTTTGATATACATATACGGACTATTTATATTGGAAAATAAAATTGTGGTTTTTACTATTGCCCTTCAATTTTTTTATATTTTCTTACCTTTCAAACCTTCCCTGAGCGTTATTGAAAAATGTAATAATTCAAAACTAAAATTAACCAAATCGGTAAAGCCGTTCTCAAGTTTTAGCGAGACTAACGAACAGCAATTGATTTTTATATATATGCAAAATTAAATATATATTTATTAATATTTCTGAGAGATTTTCTTAATATTTTTTTCCTTAAGAACCTTTTCCTAATAATAAGAAATACAACAAAAAAAGAATTAGTGAAATCGGTCCAGCCATTCACGCGTGATTCCGTGACCAAGGAAAACGGGTTGCATTTTTATATATATAGATTACAAAATGTATCGTCCTCTGCCTCTCTTGCACCTTATGTGCCTAAAAATCGTGCCGCGACATACTGTTAGGATCAGACATAATTTATATTATATTTATTTTTAATAATTTCAATTTTAAAAGATTTGAAATTGTACATGGAAGTAGGTGAAAATAGCCCTATCTTCCTCCCTCCCATCCTTCATATCCGAATCAATTGGGGCTTAATATTAAAAAATGCGGATAACTGTTATTTTTTATAGATTACAGAAAAACGTGTGAGACGGTTGTGCTGTGGTTTTGGCATCTATTTTAGGGCGGCCACACAAAACTGCGATGCGCTCAAATATAGGGATCGCTACATAATCGTCAGCTAAATTAAGTAACCTGGTAACTCGATCTTAAATTGAATTGAATTGCGTCAAACTCGCAAATCTTTAAAATTACTCCACTGACTTATTTTTTTGTGTGCATTAAATTATGTTCAGGGATTAGATTATCAATTGGACCCAATAGATGGCGCTACAATCTGTAAGTAGAATAAGCGTGTTACCATTGTTTAGCAGACGAATTTTCTATATTTTGCTACTCAAAGGTTACTTACTCTACAACGTTCAAGTAAATTCACCCAAGGCTACAAAAGCTATGCAGACGATATCGAGGTCAATCATTTTAAGGTAGGTGTAAATTGCCATTTTCTAGTGAACATTCAAACAATTTGCAATTAGAATTTACGTTGTCAGTAATAATGCAAGATCGCGTAAGTAACAATTGCTATAAGCATTTGCTCATCCTAATAAGAATAGACATTTAAGTAACACTTACAATTCTGCTAGGATATAACAATTTATACCTACGCATTTTATATTTACAGTTTATCTAGAGTTTAAATAGTAATCTTTTAATTTGCATTTTTTCTTTACTGAGCTTCATTCGTTGCAATAAATGAGTTAAAGCGCCTTATTTCACAGTGATGTTAAGCGTGTTTGTTATAAATTGTTATGAGTCTTCAGGCGCTTGCTTAGTTTTATATATAAGACTATTATGTTACAAGAATTGGGATTTTTTCTTTCATAACCATCATCATTTCAGCCGGTAGACGCCCACTGCTGGACAGAAGCCTCCCCCTACGATTGCCATATTGGACAAATGGTCCTGAGCCGCCCTTATCCAACGATTGCCCGCAATCTTCACCAGGTCATCGGGGGACACCTCGTGGTGGCAGGGCCACCTACATCCATCTACGCTTCGTCTTCCTGCACGCGGTCGCCATAACTTTGGTTCTTAAGCAGATCTTCTCATTTCTGACTTACCCCTTCGATGAATAAAATTGTGAGGTTACGTTATTTATACATAATTATAGTTTTTTTTAGGATAGCGAAGCGCGCATGGCCCAGCGGCTGGTGTAGATCGTAAGCGATCTACTTGGTTAAGCACTACGGGCGCGGTCGGGTAGTGTGATGGGTGACCGCTAGTGGCAAATTAAATGCGCGTTTCCGTGCTTCGGAGGGCACGTTAAGCCATCGGTCCCGGTTGCTATCGATGGATAGCAGTCGTTAAACCTTGTCGGAGGCCTAATGGGCGGTTTGAAAACATCCGACAGCGGGTTGGCCACTAACCCACCCACCTCCACCAATCCGCATTGGAGCAGCGTGGTGGAGTAAGCTCCCCAAAAAGGGGAGAGACTCGTGCCCAGCAGTGGGACGTATAATGGGTTGCCATTATTATTTTATTATTTAGATGTATGTTTTTTAAGATTGGTAGACACTCCTGTACTTATCTTATTCTTGAAATCCTCAAAAGCTGATCAGAAGTGAATAAGTTTCTTATAAAAATAAGAAAAAATCCTATGACAAATCCCGATTACTGGCACAAGCGTGATGACAAAAGATACTTTTGTTACCTATTAAGAATTTTACTCTAAATAATGACATACAATTCCTAACCTTTAATATAACTTGCAGTTGACTGATTCCATTTAATCCACGAAATAGTTTCGGTTTTACGGGCCACTTGTTTCAAAGAGACGTTAATCCCTTATTACCCAACTACAGAGAGATGAAAGGCTTCAAGCTTATGACTTGGTTAGACAATATGTGAACAAACTAATTTAGTTGAACTACACGGTCAACGGTACACACATTAGAATTAAAGTACTTCTGAAATTAAAGTACCGAAGTCCCAGAGCTAGAGTGGGACTTCGGTAGCTTAGTGGTAAAGCGGCTGGACTGGTTATCCTGAGGTCGCAGGTTCGATTCCTGCCCGAAGTCAAATTTTTCTTGCCGTTTTTCTTTAATTTCTGAAGTTCACTCGCATGAGTTATTACGAAAAATAAATAGTACAATTAAAGTACTTCTGTTTATTTATATTTAATACTATCGACGTGCCCCTGCTTCCCATAGGTATTATTTATTTTTTAGGTTCTATGGAGCGAATAACGATGAAATCAGTGTTAAAGCCTACCATTAGATGTATAGTGCAATACTATCATCGATTATTTTTTTGTCAATAACAAATCTGTATTTTTTTAAATTTGCACCTCTCTATTGACATTGCCCTTCTCGTATTATTAAAATGTAATGCAATTCAAAACGCTTACGTATGCAAATCTGATGGAATCTTCGTCGACTTTCGAGATAAATTGTCTATTTTCACGGACATTATACCTAACAAGAAATATACCTACCTAATGTTACCTTATCATTATGTTTTAAAATTATTTTAATAACAAGTAAGCATGAAAAAATATTATACTGATCTATTTTATTATGACAAAATACTATCCTATTATGTGAGTATAGTATGTATATAATATATACCTTGACCTTATAAGAATTGAATCTCATTAGAAGATAATCTTAAAATGAATTACATAGGTACATAAGTAGCTAGGTAATTGATAATTACTCGTCACGCATCTTCATTGAATAATTACTACAAAAAATGATTAAATTATAGTCCAAAAAATCGTTTTCATGCATCTATATTTTAATGTTCTTATGCGATTTTTTAAAAAAAAATTCGTACTTTTCTATACCTACTTACTTCTTCGAAATACCTAAATGTTTTTGTAATTTTAAGTAGTGCAAGCTAACACCTGCTCCTTTTTAGGGTTCCGTACCTCAAAAGGAAAAAAGGAAAAAAGGAACCCTTATAGGATCACTCATGCGTCTGTCTGTCCGTCCGTCTGTCACAGCCAATTTGCTCCGAAACTACTCGCTCGATTGAGTTGAAATTTGATGAATATATGTAAATTGGTGACCCAAAGATGAACACGTCAAGTAAAATAATAAATTTTAAACAAGGGGGCCACTTTCGGAGCGTAAATCAGAAAATTAAAAAAAAAAAATCGTAAACTGTGTCGTGTGACAGATCAAATGAAAGAAGTTGTTGTCAGCATCTCAGATATATATTTTTTATAATTTTTGCATAAACAAATTTGAAGTTATTTAAGAAAAACGACGAAAATTGACCATCCCTATCTCCGAAACTACTGAACTTAAAATTTTGAAAAAAATGGGGAATATAGTTCTTTGCCTATAAATTACTGGAAAACTTATAAGAAGTTTGAGTATTCAAATTAAATCGAAAATTCTTTATGATATAAGACTCCCTGCCGTTACCACCGTAACCGCTATGTCGCTGCATTTTACCTCCTCTGTGCTGGCAATTACAATCACTCATTGGTTTGAAAACATATTGTGACTTACGGAACCCTCACCACGCGAGTTGAACTCGCACTTGTCCGGTTTTTTGAAGTCGGTTGAAGAGTAGTGCATGATTTCGGCACCAATTAGAGAACCCTTCAAGTTTAGTCTGTAATATTGACGCGAAATACATGCTTATTAAGCATAAATATTGGATTTACATCCATATTTTATCTCAAGACCTTATTTTCCTTTTAACTTAAGATTTCTGCTCTGGTCTTATCTTCGATGGGGAAAGGAGGTTAATCTAAAACCTCAAACTGTACCACGGATAAGGAGTGAGCAAGTTCCAAAAAAATGACGTGATTGATGGTTATCCCCTCATAAGAAATGGGTACAACCCACTATTTATTGGACTTTGAGACCTGCGAGAGTCCATTATTTATTGAACTTTGAAACCCAGAAAACGATTAAGTAGTAGATATGATATCATTATTGTGTTTCCCACTTTTTTGTAGTCTGCACTTTTTTGGTATCATATTATGATTGAAAATGTTCGACGCTCTACGAAGTCGAAACTAGTCGATTGTCACTTTCATAGGCTCGATGTGTTATATTACTTGATGAGAACTGTAGCTTATCAATTGATACATAGTTTAGACTGTAGTAATGTTGAAACGGTTTGTTCAGATATGATAAAAGGACAAAAGGACGTAGGGGCGTGACAACCCCACCGCCCACTAGCGGAAGAATTTTCTTCTATTGGAAGAGGATTCTTCCACTAGAGTGGTTAGTCAACCGAACAATGGAGGTCAAACCATTCCAACGGGGCGATAGTAAATTCAATAACGCCCGATGGGCAGCAGCGTTTCGCGATAAAACTACCGCCACTGCGATCGCCAATCCGCATGCCAATCGTGGCGATTATGGCATATTCCCCTTATGGGGAGGCTTTGGTCCAGTTGGCGTCTTTTGGCTGCTAAAATGATGATATGACAAAACATATTTGATCTTTGATGATTTTTACGGCACAATCGTTTTTCGTTGTTTTTGAATGTATTCATCGATTTTTTTATAGTACACTAGCTGACCCAGCAAACTTCGTACTGTCTTAGAATTAAATAATGTGTCAAAGGTTTGATATATACGGACAATTTATATGGAAAAATTAAATAGTGGTTTTTACTATTTCCCTTCAATTTCTTCATATTTTCTTACCTTTTAAACCTGCCCTGGACTTCCAAAAATCATTCAAACTCAAAATTAGTTAAATCGATTCAGCCGTTTTCGAGTTTTAGCGAGACTAACTAACAGCAATTGATTTTTATATAATATAGATAGATATAATGAAGGTGGCAAACAAGCAGTTTACATTGATGTTAAGTGATGATTGCAGCCTATAGACACTAACGCAAAGGCCAGAGGTTAAAATGCAGATGCGTTTCCACCCCCGAGACCTTAGTGATTATGTCTCTGTGATAGTTAGCACGGGGCGATACATTACCATCTAACCGGAACACGATAGCGCCGAAGGAGGGGTCAGTCGTGTATGGATTGTTTGGTTAGGTTAGTTTCGCAGATACAACTAGGGTTTACTGCAAATGAAGCTACTATTGCGTGCTTTCTGGATGTTGAGAATGCGTACAATAATGTACTAATAGAAAAGACAACTGAAATTCTTGACGACAAATTAATTTGCGTAAAAAAACATATCCCGGTCCTGACACACATTTCGTGTTCCGTCTACATTCATCATTCTCTTATAATGGCAACCCTTGATACGTTCCACTGCTGGGCACGAGTCTCTCCCCTTTTTGAGGGGAGGCCTGGAGCTTACTCCACCACCGCCAATGCAGGTTGGTGAAGATACGGGTTAGATGCCAACCCGCTGTCGGATGTTGTCAAACCACCCATAAGGACTCCGACAAGGTTTACGACTGCTATCTATCGATAACAACCGGGATAGACGGCTTAACGTGCCCTCTGAACGTAGAGCAACACGGGCCACCGGCCGCGGCGGACCGGAGGGGAGTAGCCATATGCAAACTTTCCCCTCTGTCAAAGTTCCCCGTGTTGCTTTATGCCTCGGAAGCAAGGAAATCATTATCTTAATTTAAAATAATGCTTTTTTTTAAGGTAAAGGAAGTGGCAAACAAGAGATATTAATGGATTTTTTTGAGTTATCTGCAAATTAGAGATGATTCTGGTCTTGGGATGGATAATAACATTAGGTATGCAAGTAAAGGTTTAGCTCAAGGAGATCCGATTTCTCCGCTGTTGTTTAACCTAAGTACAGCAAATATTTGTAAGGCAATTAATTTTGTGTATGTTTGTCAGTATGCTGATGATTTTGTCTTATATAAATCTGGTAACAATTTATTTGAATGTGTAGATAGAATACAAGAATCGTTAAAAAAAAATGTTGATATTTTGAATGAATTAGGTTTAGAATTGTCAATAACAAAATCTAAATTTTGCGTGTTTAGCAGGGGCCGAAGAAGACAACGTCTGTCTATTGAGGTGAATGGCTCATTAATAGAATCAGTAGAAGCCTACAAGTATTTAGATATATGGCTTGATAATTCTTTGCGTTGGCGTAAACACATCAATGAGACAGTTGAAAAGACACAGAAATGTCTTAATTTATTGAAAGTGGTTACGGGGTGTAATTGGGGTACTCATCCATTACACTTACGACGGTTGTACATATCTCTTATACGCAGTAGGATAGATTATGGGTCGTTCCTATTTGATAACAGTGCAAAATTTCACACGTACAAACTTGATAAAGTACAGAATCGGGCGCTAAGAATGATTGGTGGGTTTATTAGATCAACACCTATTCACAGTATGGAATGCGAGCTCTGTGTAGGTCCACTACAAGTACGAAGGCAATATCTAGGATTTAAGTACTGTATAAAGGCACAATCGGTATCTGATAATTTAACTGTTAAGCTACTATCAGAATTGCATTCAGTATGTATGACTAGTAGTTACTGGGCGAACAAGAAAAAACCATTACTGGTTCTATGCTTTGACAACACCAAAGATGATGGAATATACTCATCCTCTTTGTTAGGTATGTTTGCGCTTAAGACATGGGTTTCAAATATCAATATAGAAGGAATTATTTTTTCTAAATTGAATTCTATTAGAGGCACAAAAAAAATATTGATCCTAATTTTTGTAGATCTGAAACTATAAGAGAATTGAGAAATAAGTATAGTGGTTGACATTGTATCTATACAGATGGTTCAAAAGGTGACGGAGGGCGCGGAGCCGCCTTTAATGACCTCACTGTAAATTGTAATGAATTGAGTAAATATTGTTTTAAGATCCAGTCTAAGGTATGTATAATGACGTTGGAATTGGTTGCCATATTGCAGGCGCTCACATATTGTAGTAGGCTTAAGTACAAAAAAGTAGTTATTTGTAGCGATAGTAGAAGTGCTCTGCAGCACATCGCTGCTGCCTCGGGCAGGAGAGGTGTATCGGTGGCTTACCAGATTCTGTCTCAAATTCTTGAGATGAGTGACCGTGAAATAGAAATAAGGTTGCAGTGGGTTCCATCGCACATAGATTTGAAAGGCAATGAGAAGGCTGACATACTAGCGAAAAGAGCAATACTGAATAGGACAGAGTACAGTATCCTACCTAATTATTCGGAGATCTTACCAAAATACAGACGAATTTGCCACGATATTTGGAGAGAATACTATAATCAAAGATCTTTAGAAAAAGGTATTTGTTATAAGACAATACAAAGCGAACCTCCTCATATACCTTGGTTTGGTCAATCCAATCTCTCGCGCAGACTTATTATTATTGTACACAGAATAAGAACGGGCCAATTCCTTTGAAAAAAATTTCTTATTTGATGGTAAAGGGTGACTCGCCAAATTGTGATTCGTGCGGAGTTGTTGAGGACGTACATCACCTGCTGGTGGAGTGCGTCCGCTTTCAGCGTGAGAGGCAGTTCCTTATACGGACTTACAATCTGAATGTGAAAATAGATGTGGGTGTTTTTAATAAGATTTTGGTTGAACCACTATCTGAGGCTGCAAAGGCATTATTAAAACTCTGTACCCTACATACCTATTAAAATATTTTTTTTAGCTCTGTTCCTATAATGACTTTGCCAAACATTAACTATAAAGTGTAATTTTCGCTGCTGTTTACTTGTTCCAAAAAATGCACCCAAATTACATGTTCGATGGACGCGCATTAAAGGATTCCGTCTCATTGATAAATGGCATTTCTCTACTTTTAAATAGTGTTTATGTACACGCGAATTCATTTTTTAATTCTTAATTTTGTATAATACTAGGCATAAGTTGGGTCTCAAAATATTTTAATATGAGTGTTTTTCGTAGTTTGTGAACATAATCATCTATTTAAGACTCAAATTGGATTTTTTATGAAACTCTGTACCTACCTATTAAAATATTTTTAGCTCTGTTCCTGTGATGACTTTGCCAAACATTAACTATAAAGCGTGAGTAATATTCACTGCTGTTGTTTACTACAAAAAATGCAACCAAATTATATGTTCGACTAGCTGTGTCCGCGACTTCGTCTACGTGAGAAAAAAATATGATTGTTCAGTATCTACCCTGACGAAGTCGTGGGCGCAGCTAGTATAAAAGTAGCCTAAGTTACTCCTTATTACATCAGCTATCTGCTTGTGAAAGTCCCGTCAAAATCGGACACTCAAATTCTGTTTATGTGTATGTAGGTATGTTTGTATGTATGGTTGTATGGAGATAAAAGTAGCCTAAGTTACTCCTTATCACATCAGCTATCTGCCAGTTAAAGTCCCGTCAAAGTCGAAGACACTCCAATTCTTCTTATTTGTATGTAGGTATGTATGTATGGATGTATGGAGATAAAAGTAGCCTAAGTAACTCCTTGTTATATCAGCTACCTACCCATGGAAGTCCCGTCAAAGTCGAATACACTCCAATTCTACTTATTTGTATGTAGGTATGTATATAGATTTATTATGGAAGCTGCAATACAACATAAGACCTAAAAATTCTGTGAAAATTTTAAGCGTCTACATTATAGCGGTAACAGAAATACATAATTTGTGAAAATGTTAGCTATCTAGCTATCACTATTTATGAGATACAGCCTGGTGACAGACAGACGGACGGCCAGACAGACAGACAGACAGCGGCGGATTAGTTATCCGTAGGGTTCGTTTTTACCTATTAGGTACGAAACTCCCTAAAAGATAGAACTAAGATACAGAATAGCTTAAAAATATACGATACGATTTTTTAAATTAACATAACTTTTTTATTTCTTAACCGATTCATATGAAACAAACACTAAATGTTAAGTGAAACTTACCACCATATATTAGTGTAACGCAAATCGAATAAGTCGTTTCTGATATTAGCGTGCACAAACACACAGACAAACAGACATTTTTCCAGGATAAAAAGTGTTGTGCGCCAAAGGTTAAAGTATAATCATACCAAGTTTCATTGTAATCGGAGAGGCAGTTTTTATGTGATGCTTGAACAAACAGACAGACAGACAGACAAAAAAACATCTAATCACATATTTGTGTTCGGTATCGATCTAGTAACATCCCCTGGTATTTATTTTTTCAATATTTTTAATGTACAGAATTAACAGATTTATTATAAGTATAGTTGAACGCCCATTATAGGATTCCGTGTCATCAATAAATGGCATTTCTATACTTTTAAATAGTGTTTAGTACTTAGTTTAGTACTTGCGTGCCTACATATTTTTAAATTCTTAATTTTGCATTATACCTATCTACTAGGCATTAGGTGGGTCACAAAAAAAAATACTAGCTGTTGCCCGCGTCTTCGCTTACGTGGATGTCGTTTTATAAAGTTATTTATTAGTAGTATTATCTTTTTTAGTAGTATTTTTAGTTTTTCTAGTAGCCAGCTCTATCCCTGTACCAAATTTCATTAAAATCGGTTCAGTCGTTTGGACGTGAAAAGGTAACAGACAGACAGACAGAGTTACTTTCGCATTTATAATATTAGTAGAGATGAGTGTTTTTCGTAGTTTGTGAACACAATCATTTATTTTTTAAAAGAAAAATAGAAAGAAAAAATTGACTTCAGGCTAGACTCGAACTTGCGGCCACTGGGCAATCTAGTCCAGCCGCTGTACCAACTGAGCTATCGAAGTTCTGCCCGATTTGTCAAATCTTTCCTTCACATTTCTTGCATTGCCTTATGATGGCAGTAGCGACATCTATTGTCAACAATACTAGTTTTGCTAGTTAGGCAACCGATATAATAAACTTTGCAGTTTATTAAATATCGTAAAAAAGTCGCTATTACCCTTAATAATTATTTCGATTTTTCTTTAAAAATATATTATTCACTAGCATGTGTTAATGCGAAAAAATATAAAAACAATAATCATCTAACATGATATGTTCTTAGGTTTTCGCGAGCTACACTCATTGAAATAAAACTATTTTTACGGACTTATCTCGCGTATATTAAACTAAAATGATTTTTAAAATCAACCCGACGTTTCGGTTGCTTGTCAGCTTCCGTGGTCTCGTGCAGACTGAGGTGACATTTGTCGGACAGAAGTTTGAAAAAATTATATGTAGCTACCTCCATCGATTTCGTAAACGCCTTGCGTAGCGTTCAGGATTAACACAATAATTGCTTATGGTACAATTACATCCGGTTTGATAAAATTCAAATACTCGCTACAGAACACAAACCCATTCCACGAAAGGTACGCGAGGCTATTGAAATTAAAAAACACCCAAATTTCAATAGAGAAGATGGATGGCGATTATCAACATCATAGGATCCCATACTTAGCAAGATTAAATCCCAGCCGCAGCAGTCTGCAAGACCTCAAGATACCATAAGTAATTATTGTGTTAATCCTGAACGCTACGCAAGGCGTTTACAAAATCGATGGAGGTAGCTACATATAATTTTTTCAAACTTCTGTCAGACAAATGTCACCTCAGTCTGCCCGGGACCACGGAAGCTGAAAAGCGACCGAAACGTCGAGTTGATTTTAAAAATCATTTTAGGTTAATGTACGCGAGATAAATCCGTAAAAATAGTTTTATTTCAATAATCATCTATTTAGGAGTTGGTTTTTTTATGAAACTCTGTACCTACCTATTATAATATTTTTAGCTCTGTTCCTATAATGACTTTGCCAAATATTAACTTTATAGTGTGGTGTAATCTTCGCTGTTGTTTACTTGTACAAAAAATGCAAGCAAATTACATGTTCGATGAACGCGCATTAATATAGGATTCCGTGTCATCAATAAATCTGCCATCTCCATACTCTAACATAGAGTTCCCGTGGTGCTCAAAAACATTAAATACATTATTTTTAAAATATTGGTGTTAGAGATAAAGGATTTATTTTTATTTATTTATGGCTATATATTTTATTAATTTTTATATAATAAGTATCTATACAGAATTATATTACTTAAATTTATATCCTTGTTAATATCGCATGTTTGCAAATACTATATGCTTAGATAAAAGTTGTTTGGATTTGTACAAGGAATCTAATAAATACTGTTATTATTTTTAAACTACACCATTTTTTTTTTATTTTTTTTTATATTTATACCTTTTCTACAATAATGCACCGATTTTTTTAATATTTATACTTTTTCATTTCCAAGTTACTTTCAGAATACGTTATTTAAAAAAAAAACACATTGTCAAATACCATATTCTGGTCTCGTGTCTGTTATACGCATTTTCGATCAGGGTCACGTGTCCTGACGGGAGTTTAACATTTTTTACCCATCACAAAAAGGGCAAAGCACCGCTAAAGAATGTTACCCTTCAAAAATGTTACAAACAACCTATAAGTATACCTTCTATGTTATGGAAGCATCTTTGATAAAATGAGAACTTAACATTTTTCAAGGATGCCACTGCTTTTCATATGACGCGTCGGTACTTGTCAGCTTTTTACCAAAACCTCTGCTACCGGTCAACCACTTCTTTAGTATTTGATCTTTTGTTTATTGAAGGGTTTCGCCGAATAAGTGGTTGTTGCGTATGAACAGCGTTGCTTAAAAAAACGCAATAAACTCGAACAGAATGTATGTAATTTGTGTAAAAATAAAAATTATGATGTTTCTATAGTCTTGGCTGTTTGGCGATAAAAACCTTTGCAGCTAGACTTTTCAATAGGTTTACCCCCTTATTAAAAAGTATTAATGTGTTTTTTGAGTTCCTTACCTAAAGGATAAAAACCCTATTACTAAGACTCTGCTATCCATCCGTCTGTCTGTCCGTCTCTAGATAGTTGCGATTACCCAGATGATGTGTTTTTGTTGCTGCTATAAGAACACTTTTATGGGCCATTTAAAAAAAATATATGTTCTAAAAAAATATTGTACATTTTGAGAACGTCATAACCGGTTGATACGTGCGTCTTTTTATAAGAGTTTTCCGCTGTTAGAATGTTTTTTGTTGCTGTTTATAATGTTGATCATATATAATAGAGAGCTGAAGCCTGTTGTGTCGTTATTCATCTCTAGACACGGCATCATGTATCGAGGGATCCTGTTTTTTGTATTGTGCTCGTTTGTAGCAGTTAGTGAATCTGCTTTCAGTGAGTATAGTTTAAATTTAAGATTTAACATAAATATGTATGTAAATTATTCAAAACATAAATCCTAATGTTTCATCTTTATTTGAAATATATTTTAATTTTGCATTAGCTGACCCGGCAAACTTCGTATTGCCTTACAATGAAATAATGTGTCAAAGGCAAACCTTTGCAAATAGACTGTTGTTATGGAACAAAAAAACTGTGGTTTTTACTGTTGCCCGTCAATTTCTTCATATATTTTTACCTTTTAAACCTTCCCTGGACTTCCAAAAATCATTCAAAACCAAAATTAACCAAATCGGTCCAGCCGTTCTCGTCTTTTAGCGAAACTAACGAACAGCAATTGATTTTTATATATATATAGATTAATTAAAAAACCGTTTCATCTTTTATCAATTAGATGCATGTTTTTATATAATTTTTAAAGTCTCAACATTATTTTCATTTGTTATGTAATACGTATTCTTTTTGAAGAAAAATCTGCCACAAAGTTTAATAATGATAAGATTGGCATTAGCCAATTTTATCATTACTTAATTTTGTGGTATAGGTAGTTGCTATATCAAAAATACCTATTTAATTAGTAACTCGTAATAGAACTGTATTTTAACGAAAAGGAAAGTCGTATTTTTAATTAAAATTAATTGTACTATTGGCTATATTAGAGGAATTAGACAGTGAATAAAAACGAAAATATTCGATTCTCGCGTCAGAAATAGCTACTTAAACTGTTCTACTCGTATCTACTTACTCCGATAAGGATACTTTTTTGTGAAGAACCTACCTCCTAGATTTTTCATACCTGGTCTCTGAGAGTAAATCGTACATTTGGTATGAATAAATCTACTATATAAAAATAAGTCGGGTTTTCCTTCCTGACGCTATAACTCCAGAACGCACGAACCGATTGCCACGGTTTTGCATTCGTTGGAAAGGTCTCGGGCTCCGTGAGGTTTATAGCAAAGAAAATTTAGGATTATAAAACGAAATCCACGCGGGCGAAGCCGCAGGCAACAGCTAGTTTTAATATAAAATAACATCCTAACAATGTTTAATTTGTTCTTTTTATTTATATAATGGAAGTGGCAAAGAAACATACAGTTTACATTGATGTTAAGTGATGACTGTAGCCTATAGACACCCACAAAAAGGTCAAAAGGCAGGCAGGTCAATGCCTTACCACTCCTGAGGCCTAAGGTGTTATGCCTCTAGGCCGGAAATTACAGGGCCGTACATTACCACCTGACCGGAACACTATAGTGCTGAACACTACCATTTAGCGGCAAGTATATTAGGTAATGCGGTGGTGCCTACGCCCGCGAACTCCATCACTGGAGCTCCAAGAGTGAGAGCTATCATCATCATCATCATCGAGATATCATCTCGTAAAATATTTACAACAATCCAATAAAATCAACCAATGAATAAGGGTAGCAACATGTTTACGATATTAAATAAACTGAGCAGTGTGTGGTATCGGTTGCGTAATGAGCATACCTTCTCGGGAAGAGATGTCGTTACGTGCAATCCAAGGCACCCCTACTCCTTAAAAATAAAAAATCTTTACAATGTATTCCCGGACGGTGTAGGCAGAGATAAATGCATGCGTTTAAGCTAACACGCAAACACACACAATTCGCCAGTTACGTTTTTGTCCCACTAAATAGGCAAGCCCATTGACATCTCCAGGAAAGTTACCAAAATTCCGAGCTCACTTCCTAAAATGCAAAAATACCCTTGTAACAATACTAATCTGCTACCACCTTTTAGTCGCCTGAGAGAAAGGTACCTACTTATATTGCATTAATTACGTTATTACGTTCTTAGACTGCGATATACTCGTACCTGTGTAGATAATGACCACGTTTCTCTAAACAACTTATAAAATTATATCATTTAAAGCGGTGTTAAACTCGATATCTACAGATCAAAATAACACATAATGGAAATTTCTATAACATTCGTCTATAGCAAAAAGCAACATGTTTTTATAGGCAAGTCGATTAGACGAATCGACATTTGACGCAACATAATAACATTGAGCTGGTAATGACGAATGATGTCAGAGTGGTTTTAATTTTTTTGGTTAGTTTCCTATACCTATGGGTTTATGAGCAATGCTAAATAACTTACATAGTTTTAATATCTCTACAAAACAGCGATAAAGTTGGCAAATGTCTTTTGGTCGCTGGTTGCTTGGCTATGTAGCATGTTATGACGAATAGACCCTATAAGGCCCTACTGAGTTTAATCTTCAGGTTGGAGAATGTTGCTGAGTGTACATAATATGCTTCATGATTAGGCGATATTTTTTATGTCTGAAGGTTGACAGACAAGCAAACGGGCCATCTGATGGATAGTGGTCACCGTCGCTTATGAACATTTGCAACACCAGGGGACTTGCTAACGCGCTGCCATCCCTGAAGGACTTTTTTGACGCCATTTTTGAAGAGTACCATATTGTAGGGCCGAAGGAACACCACAGATGGCAGTTCATTCCACAATTTAAACGTTCTGGACAGAAGTGAACGTGAAAATTGCCGTCGAATACTGCCAGGTGTCCACGAGGTGAAAGTGCATTTTTTCTTTTCTGCGCATTGTACGATGAGACGGTGGTTCCATTTTAATCACCATGCAATCGAAGGGATCAGCTGACTGACATTATGAACAACCAAAAGGCCAACCGCGACCGCGACTTAAAAATTAGCTGTTCCACACAAAATCTTTATCGCCGTGCGACGAAATGAAGTAACTGTTTTTTTTTCGGCAAAATTTCAGCTTATCTTATTGATAAATATTTATAACATACGTATTTTTTTGCAGTTGACACCATTGCAAAGTGTAGCATTAAGGACTCCGAATGCCAGAAGAACTCTTTACAGAGTTCATTGAAAAGTATTGGAAAAACAGGAGTTCCAGAACTGAATATACCATCTATAGATCCAGTAGTTATTGAAAATCTTACCGTATCGGTTCAAAATGTGGTGAACATCACTATAATCCATGGTGTAGTGAAGGGCATCAAGGACTGCGTTTTCAATAAATACCAGTAAGTACCTATTTTTTAAACTAATGTCAAGTTTCCGCAAAGATCGTCAAAGTGCTTTTGCAATAAAGAAATAAAAAAAAGAAATATTGAAGTAGGTTATAAAGCTATATTTAATTAAGCAGTAAACTCAATGAAACCGGTCAACATCTAATGCCGTATGAGTTGCAAATCAACTGCATGGACACTTGGTTTTTATTGTGTAAAGTATTTTGGATAAAAAACGTATTTTCTTTAGGTTCTAAAATTTTTTTTTTCCATTTTTTGCATTTCGACACTTTTGCTCTGTATTACTGTATTGCAGTATTACTGGTATTACCGCCTAACTTCTAGCAATTAAAGGTCACGTCAACATAGCAGCATGTAGAGATAACTCTTATCTTAAATGCATGTACCTACATGCATAAATTAAGGAAACACCATTCAAATACATCTTTGTTACTTGTTAATAGTTTTGCAGGTACTTATAAGGTTTAAGGTTTCCTTAAATTTTCCGAGAACGCCATGGTCAGATCAAAAGTTAGTGACAGTGGGAGTATATTTCTGAAAAAGAATAGATTTACGAAAATCGGTTCTGGGCTAACATACATAAATAACGTACAAGTTTATTAAGATATGTTACAGATCGACCTTAGGAGGGACACTTAGGATGATTTCGGCTGTGTAGAGCGTTATCTCTTTCACACACAACCTTTCTGACGTTTGTCGACCATTTTGATCAAGTTTTGACCAATACCAGACCATTAGTAGATACGTAATGCTTTACGAACTCGAACCTAGCCGATTGTTTCTTTTTGTGTAATATATTTTCTTGATGAACATTGTACGTTGGCACAACCTAACACATTCTTTTTTGAAGAAAAAGAATATATATGCAACTAAAATAACAGTTTTTCTTATCATAGTGTTCAATAGAAACTAACCAGTAGGTTTGAAGAGAAAATGTTACGTGGAGAATGTTACCACAAGGGTTTTGAAACAATAGACTGAAACCTTTGGTTTTTCAATGTTTCTCTCCAAACAAAATTTACCATTCAATTCAAAATATTCGGGCTATTCCTCTCAGACTTAATATGACTTCTATTTCACCGTGAACAATTTTGAAAACCAAACAAAGACTCGTTATTTTTAGGAGCAAAAGCAGAAATCCTGGTTTTAGTATTCCAAAAGTACATACCCAAAATATCTATTTTCATCAGGATTTAGACGTATATATATCTGCTACTTGTAAAATTTACGAGAACACCAAATTTTATGATTAAGTGACTCAAGGACGGAAAAAAAGGTCATTTATTCTAAGGTGATATTAAAACATCAAAACACGTTGCTTTAAATATAGTTGCACAAAAAAGTAGATAAGGTAATAGTTGTAATACAAATGTGCCTACAAGCCTACAACGTCCATCTCTGTCACTAGAGCTATATCACAAGTAGGTTCTATATATATTGGTTGAAAGCTTTTTGAAAATTTCATGACTTTTTATTAAACTCGAATAAATGAGATACTTTGTGAACACTCTTTTTAATATCTCACAGTTTTACAATTCATTTGCAGATGTCTGAACAAAGATATATTTTGGAAGCTATTACAAGGTTCCACTGTCACAAGTTTCTATTTTTTTTTTAAGGGTTAAAGCAGGTTATGTCTATTATCAGATCCATAACGAATATAATTTCCCAACGTGTAATAACGAGATAGAGGTACTTACTTTAAATATGAATTGCATAATCTGGAAATGATTTGAAATAACTTTTACTTGTTTCAGTGTCGACATTGAAAAGGGAACCTTATCGCAGAAACTAACATGTGATTTGACAATTAAAGGTACCTACAAAGTAGCTTCCACTGGGCAAGGACTCAAAACGCTACTGGGGAGCGATAACAGCTTGAGCGGAGAAGGGAAAACAAAAGTGAAACTTGGTACGTATTAAAACTAAGATTATTATAATCCCTACTAATATTATAAATGTGAAAGTGACTCTGTCTGTCTGTCTGTCTGTTACCTTTTCACGTCCAAACGATTGAACCGATTTTGATTAAATTTGGTACAGATATACAGTTGACTTTGAGAAAGAACATAGGCTACTTTTTGTTTCCTTATATCATCCCCATCCCTCTAAAATACGCGGTGGAAATTTGTATGGAGAATTCCACAATTTTCAAGGTAGAAAGTTAAAACTCGGTATGCGAACTCTATGAGCCTAACAAATAATAAGCACATTTTTTTTAATTTTATCTACCCCCATCCCCTTAAAAGAGGGAGTGAAATTTGTGGGCTTTCCGCAGTATTCAAGGTGGAAAGCCAAAAATTGGTATGCGGCCTCTTTGTTACTAAAAAAACGACGTTTACTAGATTTTTTTTTTTGGAAATCTGCCCCACCCCTATGATAGGGGGTGGCAATTTGTAGAGAGTATTCCACAATTTTCAATGTAGAAAGTTGAAACTTGGTATGCGGACTCTTTGAACCTGACAAATAATTTCGTACATATTTATTTTTTGGACATCTGCCCCCATCCCCTTAACAGAGGGGGTAAATTTGAGTATTGGACATAAGCCAAAAATTGGTGTCCAGACTCATTGTTACTAAAAACAACAATGTAAAAGTTCTTAAAATATATACTTTTTTTGGAAATCTGCCCCAACCCTCTAAGAGGGGAGGTGATAGTTCGCTCGAGCTCCGGGTTTAGTTAGCTCGAGCTCCTTCACTGGAGCTCTACCATCACAAAAATTGTTTTTTTGAAATTTGCCTGAAAATTGGTTTGCAGGCTCTTAAGTTATATATGAAAAATAGTTGCATCAATATTTTTTTTTAAATCTTCCTCCAAACCCCTAAAAATAGATGATGGAAATTGGTATGGGACGTACCGCAATTTTCAAGGAGGAACATTAGTGAATAGGCTCTTTGGAACAAAAAAAAAGATAAAGTAATACCTATAAATAAAACAAATATTAATACTCTTGGCAGAAGATAAAAAGCAGTGTTACCCATGTCCTTTGATGGATGGGGTCACAAGTTTTTTAAAACGCGCTAACGCTGTCTTCTTAATCTGCACCTAAGTCGGGGCAGCGGCCGCGCTACCTATGCTCTGAATTAGACGGTTGATTCTACATTGATTATTTATTTGCTTTTGATTTTGTAATTGTATACGAAAATGTTATATGACACTACTGTTCCTAGAGACTTAAAATTTGGTACAAGGGTTCCTTTCATGATGTATGAGAAAGGATTTTTAGAGATGAATATAAAAGACTATATGACAACAGGTATAAACATTTTGGATTACAATAAAAAATTATCTGTGTAGGTAGACGAAATGGACAAATTCTGTCCTAAAGGGGAAAAATGAAGTGGTAAAATTTTTTATTAAAAGTTTCTCATCCCTGAACTAAACATTATAAAAATTGGTATACAGGCTCATGATTAGGAATAGTGAAAATGATCTGTTTAACCTGTCAAGGAACGTAAGGCCACCGGCGCCCAGACACAATAGAATTTCAATTGTCATATTTTTCTCGTGTCTTTAGGGTTTACGTGAAATGGTCAAAATTTCTCCCTAAAGTGGCAAAATGGAGGGGTATTGTTTGTATGGCATTGAGATTAAAATTTGTGTGGGATTTTTGGTAGTTAGAGACTTGAAAAGTGATGTTCCAGTCTTTCTGTTAGGAATAAAAAAATAGGTACGTGCTTCAGTATTTTGTCAAAATAACCCCTAAACTTTCAATATGAGGGGTTAAAATTGAACAGAGATTTTTGAAGCGACGGAAAACTTGACTTGGACATTTGCATGGGATTGTAAAATTTAAATTATTTATAAAATGACATCCACGCGGGCGACGCCGCGGGCAACAGCTAGTAGTATATAATATATCGGCGGTGCTTTGTATTTTTTTTTGTATTGGAATTTCAACTCTTAGGTCCAAATACAGATAAACTTTGATATGTGGCTGGTCAACATCACCAACAGGACATCCCTAACATTTTTGAAAGACCTATCCAACGATATCCCACACTATAGAGAAAACGAAAAATAAAAATAAATCCGCGCGTTACATGTTGGGGACCTACCCTAAATATATTTTTTTCATGTTTTATTGTACCATTTTGTCGGCATGACTAAGGTGTGTACTTGTGCCAAATTTCAAGTCTCTAGTGCCAATAGATTTACGCTAAACCGCGGACGGACAGACAGACAAACACACGGACAGACGGACATGGTGAAACTATAAGGGTTCCTTGTTTACTACGGAACACTAAAAATTAAACAAAGTAACCAAAAATTGGAATTTTTAGCAGCTTAAATATTGGCTGAGATCCTTTCAAAGGCTGCTTGGTCATCATGAAACTCTAATTTAGTCAATAGATTTCAAAACGCTACTAAAATCAACCAAAATGTATATAACAACAACAAATTTAAACAAAATTTGGAATTCTTAGCTTCAATATTGGCTGTGATCCTGTTGACTAGTTCAAATCTGAGGTGAGAATATCTTGGAAATTAATACTGCTTTATTCACCAAACATAGCTAAGGATCACCCCAAGAAAACTCATTCATTTCGAAGTGGGAAACCCAAGAAAATGAGAATTAAAGACATATTAAAGACATATTTTACTGGTGGTAGAGCTCCAGTGACGGAGCTCGCGGGCGTAGGCACCACCGCATTCAGCACTATCGTGTTCCGGTCAGGTGGTAATGTACGGCCCTGTAATTTCCGGCACAGAGGCATAAGTAACACCTTAGGCCTCAAGAGTGGTAACGCATCTGCATTTTGATCTTGGTCTTTGTGTGGATGTCTATAGGCTGCAGTCATCACTTAACATCACTGAACTGCATGCTTGTTTGCCACTTTCATTACAAAAAAAAAAAAAAACATATACCACGTTGAAATAAGACTAGTATTCGAATAAAGGTACGATTCCGAACCCCTTTGCACGGAGCAGTGCCGCCGCTGCAGTGTTGCCGCTGCACTACTGGTCTCCATTCTCTATAAGTTTATATGGAACTAGCTGTGCCCGCGAATTCGCCTGCGTGAGAATTTATGATTGTTTAGAATCCACTTTGTTTACAATTCCGGACGAAGTCGTGGGCGCAGCTAATATAAAAATAGCATAAGTTACTCCTTATTACATCAGCTATCTGCCAGTGAAAGTCCCATCAAAATCGGTAAAGCCGTTCTCAAGATTAGCCCCGTCAAACAGACAGACAGACAGACAGACGGACAGATAGACAGGCAAACATTGTAAAAAATGTTGTTTTGGTATATGTACCGTGTATACATACATTTATGCATTTAGTAAAAAGCGGTTATTTTAATACATATTACAAACAGACACTCCAATTTTATTTATTTGTATAGATATAGATACGTAACATTCCGAGCAACGTGACATTTCGCGGCAGCAACGCAAAAGAAAATCGACAAAATTAAATATGGTGCTGCGGCAGCACTGTTGCGTGAAATTCGGAATCGTACCTTGATTCTCGCGAATATTAAACTAAAATGATTATTTCAAAAAATTCGAAACCTAGTTTTATGAGCGTAGCTCACGAAAACCTAAGAACATACCAAGTTAGATAGTGCATTTGTAAATTGTGTAACGTAGTGTTACTGTGTTACATAAAATAAATATCAATTGAAACGGAATAATTGATGTAAAAGTTTTTTTGGACGTGAATTATATTTATTGTTTGTGTATGGTCGTTCCACACACACCAAACGTTTTAACTAAACGAATTAAAGTTTTTATTAATGTTTCTTATATACCCCTTCTTTATCAGTAGGTAATAAATGGCATATTATTATCATGTTAATCGATGTTAATCTGTAAGTACGTGTATTTTTTTTAAATAAAAAAATGATTTTATGCTGATTCTGAGAATATTTATCTCCGAGTTTTTATATAAATACACTGATTACGTAATTACATAATTATATTATAATTATTAGGTATAAATGGTATGTTCTTAGGTTTTCGCAGGCTGCACTCATTAAAAAAAAAACTAGTTTTCAGATTTATATAGTGTACATTAAACTAAATTAATGTTAGATGTGAGATAGATAGCTGCACATAATAATTTTTCAAACTGCTGTCAGACAAATGTCACCTGAGTCTGCCCACGGAAGCTGAAAAGCGACCGATACCTCGGGTTCGATTTTAAATGATCATGAAATACCTACAACATGTGTTAATAAAGCGAAGAAAGATGGAAATCAACATTTCTCAATCACATGTTACAAAATATTTTAATGAGCCAGATTGAGATAAAGCTTTTGGCTACAGCAAAAATGAAACGAAGGTTTCAACACAATCAAGTTTCTACCAAGTGACGAAGGAAATAAAAAGAGAACTTGCTCCTGCATTTGACACAAACATTATTGCCAGTTCAAGTCATTGCAACCTTTGTTGGAGATGTCACGGTATTGCGGAGTAATACGCCTTTCTTTAATTCCTGGCTTAGAGCAGGTTCTTCTGTATATTCAATTTCAAAACACCACTTTTTTACCTGAAAAAAAAAAACAATATATAACTAATTTGATATATATATTGTTTTTTTTTTCTTGTAATTTTATAAACATATTAAACATTTAAAAAATCTCCTGAACAGAACCGTCACCCTGGTGGATAGGGCATTGTGAATAAAAAGTAATTAAATGTACCTAAATTGCTTAGACAACAGTGAGTGCACGTAATTTAATATGAACTTTATACATTAGCAATAAAGCTCAAATTGACTCTACGTTTCAGTTAGAAAACGTTTGCATGGGAAACATTTAAAAAAGAATTGGCCAAATTGGTAGAGACATCCTTGAGTTATGCGCTTATCAACACATTTTGCGATTCATTTTTATATTATAGATAATCATATAGTTACATACACTTGTTTGCTTTTGTATTTAGGTACATCAAAACCATACAAGAAATTACATGTGAGATACTTCCTTGTGTTTTCATTGTTGCCCTTTAACCTTACGTCTGTCACAATTAAGTCATACTATTATGTTATTATGACTAAGCACGTCATAAAGAATAATTGGTATTATTATAAAAAATGGCATGAAGGTTACCTCTTGTCTTCTAAATAAATGAATAAATAATTTTACCTTATTACGTTGTGTCTCTAATAACAGTAACATATGGTCTCTCATTCATGTTTAATTGTAGATACTTAACTCAAAATGAAAGTTACTTACGGAAATTGGCTTTAGTATAGTAGTTAAATACGAAATTATTAGCAACATGTTTAAACATAGAAGACATACCTAAATGTAGAGTAACATTTTATTAGTATTTTTGCAAATTTTCAAGTTGTTAGTATAATATGTAAATATCTCCTTTAGTTTGGTATTATTTTTGCATGAAAAGTTGTAACATATGTCATATAATTTAGCTATTCAGTAATACCTATTTCATTGATTTCCTTTCTACCCAAAGGTTGACTGGCAGATAATGCCTTTGTTGCATTAAGTCCGTCTTATTTACAGTTTCTTACTTTTTTTTGTGCATTAAAATTACATAAATAAATATTTAATAAAAATTGTATTGTTATTTGAGATTGTAGAAACACAAATACGAACACGGGTAATTAAAATATACATATAAATATATAAAGTTACATTTATTATTGCTTAATCATTTATTTAGAAGACAAGGGTTGAAAAATACATTTGAACTCTACCTGCGAAGTTAATAAGAATCGATTAAAATATAAAAACTATTACGCGGAGAAACTCTCATGGTCACACCCTCCGTGAAACGGCGGGTAGTAGAAACTCGTACTGACTAAAACTCTGCGGTTTTCTGTCTCTTCCGCCATCAGTGGCGGGGTCACGGGAACGCTTACGCATACATCCGCGACCCCGCGGCGGTTGCTCACCTCCGCACCCTTCACAGGTTGAGCTCTTTGGCTTCAACCAACACTAGTGGCGTGCGGAACACGTGCACGTATAGCAACACGTGCCACCGGCCGCGGCGGACCGGGGGGGAGTAGCCTTATGCAGGTTTTTCCTTCTATCAAAGTACAAGACCAAATGGTCCTATGCCTGTCGTCCAGATATTTAAATGTATGCGTGAAATTCTTTATGTATTTTGTTAAAGTCAAGGTGTGAGTTTCGTAGTAATAGACGATTTTTGTAGTGTGAGTGTGTGTGAAACATATTTCCCCCCGCAAAAAATGACAGACTGTTTTGCATCGGTAATAAACGCTATGGCTATTCCCTTCCGGTCCGCCGTGACTGGTGTGCTGAGTTGCTCTATGCGTGCACGCCACCCAGTTTGGAACCTTACCTACCTAACACGTAACTCAACTTTTTATTCTTCTTCTTAGTCGTTGCACTCTTGAGAGAGTGGTCGTGATTGTTATATCAGAGTTTATTCGTGGTTCCATACTTAAAGAACTCGATATTAAGCAGCGTCTATCCTCTATTGTTCAGTCTCGGATTCTCTCTTTTTTCGGGCACGTCTCGAGGCGAAGTGAGACCTTCATTAAACGATTGACAGTGCAGAGGACTTTTAACGGTAAACGAGGACGCGGTAGGTCCCCTATGCGATGGGTCGACCAAATTAAAACAGCCACTAAGAAGACATTTTATGAGTGCACCCGAAAGGCATCTATCTGCTCGCGAGGAGTGGCGACGGATAGTACGCCATTATAGTTCTTTAAGTATGGATATGTTGGTTTTAAATTGAGTCCACCTTATTCTAAGCATTCTTCACCAACACCACATTTTTAGGGCATCTTTCCTCTTTTTCTCACTTTCCCATAATGTCCACGTTTCAGATGCGTAACAAAATATGGGAAACACTAATGCTCTAACAAGCCGGAATTTTGTGGCTTTCGTGATGTTTCGGTGTATCCATATTTTTGTGAGCTTATCTATATATGACCTTATGATAGCCATGCGCCGCTTAATTTCATCAGCACTACCACCATTATTCCTTTTATTAATCACGTTTTATTATTGTTCCAGAAAAGGTACGCATGGATATGAAATTTCCAATAATTGTAGTGAAACACGATGATGGTGAAACGTACATTAAATGTTTATTCAAAAAAACTCAATACGACTTCGATGTTCTAGGACAAGCTGATTTTTACCTCGACAATATTATGTTGGGCAATGAAAATATCAGTAAGTATTTTTTTCACTCGTGATAAAGTTCCAGTGTAGGAGCTCGAGGGCGTAAGCGCATTACTCAATATCTGCCGCCAAATGAGTGTTCAGCATCAATTGTGTTCCGGTCTGATAGTAATGTATGGCCCCGTAATAACTTACTTTACTGGTGGTAGAGCTCCTGTGATGGAGCTCGCGGGCTTAGGCACCACCGCATTACCTAATATGGTACTTGCAGCTAAATGATAGTGTTCAGCACTATCGTGTTCCGGTCAGGTGTTAATGTACGGCCCTGTAATTTCCGGCATAGAGGCATAACACCTTAGGCCTCAGGTGTTGCAACGCATCTGCATTTTGACCTCTGGACATTGTGTAAGTGTCTATAGGCTGCAGTCATCACTTAACATCAATGTGAACTGCATGATTGTTTGCCACTTTTATTACATAAAAAAAAATATGCAAAACCGCTTCTGTCACAGGGGTGGCAACGCAATTATATTTTGACCTCTGGTCTTTGTGTCGATGTCTATAGGCTGCAGTCATCACTTAATATCAATGTGCCACCAGCCTCTACCACCAGTAAAAACCTTTGTTCTTTAACTGGCACTAGAGTATTTAGTACACTAGAGTATTTTTATTCTGTTCTTAGTTTCTAAACAGTACTCCATTTGCGTGAAATAAAGAAATATCTTTATCACCCTCCCGCTACAGTTTCTTGCAAAACTTCATGCCACAAAGTTATGAAAAATTAAGCTCTGTTTTCAAAGCTTTTATCACTTATAGTAATATATTTCCAGGAAAATTTAATATTGTTAATTTAATACTTACACAATGTTGGTTTGCGGGCTTAAAATATTGGGAATAGAACTATAATCAGTTAAAAATGTTGCGAGTTGAATCAGTCTAACCATAAAGGATATTAAAATTCTGTAATGATGTAGGTCTCTTTACAATATATTTTACCTTATTAATTAATTGATAAAAAATGTGCATCCTATTTTGTTATTCATAAAATATTGTATAACAGACTGTAAAAAGCAAATGATTCTTCGTTTCTTATCTCCTATGTATCTTTATATTTCTTACGAATGTACAAAAAAGCTGTCTAGCAAAAACTTCCGCCTGCACTTTGCAGGCATGTGTAACATAACCTTGATTTTAATATAACGTAATTAAATAAAAGAATGAAGTTAAAAAAACGCATACTTATCTACCTGATATCTTCATCAGACCAATACATAAAGTATTGTATTGTGGAACTCCGGTTCGACTCCCCAACTATATCAATTCTTTTTACTCATTTAGGTGATAATCGCTTTTTTTTACGAAACCCTTTCGTAATTTATTTCAGCAATAGCCATAGTTTAAGTATCACTTTCGCTTAAATACTGTCCAATTTTTTTTTAAATAAAGGAATTTCTATAAATTTCTCTACGTAACATAGCGGTTGATTGACAGTACTAAAGAAATCATCTTACTTGTGAGCGGTGGCGATTTCATGTCCCGACTAGCCTAGAGTTTTGTATATTTTTTATATGTTTGTATTGGTGGTAGAGCTCCAGTGACGGAGCTCGCGGGCGTAGGCACCACGGCATTTCCTATCTAATTTACTTGCCGCTAAATGGTAGTGTTCAGCACTCTCGTGTTCCGGCCAGGTGCACGGCCATTTAATTTCCGGCACAGAAGCATAACACCTTAGGCCTCAGGAGTGGTAACGCATCTGCATTTTGACCTTGGTCTTTGTGTAAGTGTCTATAAGCTGCAGTCATCACTTAACATCAATGTGAACTAAATGCTTGTTTGCCACTTCCATAACATAAAAAAAGAAAACCATAACAATGACAACAGCTCAAATATGGGTGTTTGTGTACAACAAGGAATTTTTCTGTCCGGCATTCCGACTTTTTACGGTCCGGTGTGGCATGCCATTGATCTAAATACTAGTTTGTACCCTAAAGGTAATTTTCCTGTCCAAATCTTCACTTTTCCCAATTTATCGTTTCTCAACTGCCTCAGTAGCGTAGTGGTAGCAGGCCCCTACTATTACGCTGGTGGTCCTGGGTTCAATTCCCGGGTCGGGGACTTTCAGAGATAACGGTTTAAAATCCTTTATCTCTGCTTCTATTGGGATTTTTGCATTTTCTGGAAGTTTCCCAGTACCCTGGAGTTTGGTAATGTGCCCGGGGATGGCAACAGGTTCGCCACCTGTTACATGGGCCAAAAACGTAACCGGCGAGTCGTGGGTGTTTGCATGTATGATTGAATGTATGCATTTACCTCTGCCTACCCCTTCGGGGATTACAGGCGTGAAGTTACGTTTATCGTTTCTTTATGTTACACCGGAAGGTAAAAAAATCGGAATGCCGGACAATAAAATTCCTCGTAGTGCACAAGCGCCCTAATTAGTACAAACTACGTCTAGAAAGATAACTTTTACACCGATAAAATGACACGGTTCGGTAAATACTGAAACTTAAAAAATAATAATTCGTGTGCGTCAATTTGTTTGTAAGATAAAAGATTCATTTGTTATTATCATATCTTGGGGTTTTACAACAGTATTACTGTTTTAAGTTTATTTTTATACCTATTGAAACGATTTGTTTATTTTTTTGTGTAAATAAACAGTTCCTTTATCCAGGGTTCCGTCCTACAAAACGGATCCCTTATAAGATCAATCGTAAATCTCAAACGTTGTACGTTTAAATACAGTAATATGGAAATCACGAATGAAAATAGACGAAAAATGACCACTTAGCCCCTTATCTCCAAAACTACTGTGCCTAAAACTTAGAAAAAAAAACCTAATATAGTTCTTTATCTAAAGATTATAGGAAAACCTATGACAAGTCTATGGTTTTTACGATAATATGGGAAACTTATTAATTGTATGGAAACTTGTGAACGTGAATTCGATTCACATTTGGCCGGTTTTTTCTCATGAGTTCATATTAACGTTTCAGGTCAGCTGGTGTTGGATTATTTGAACACCAACTTCAAATTTGTCTTGAAGACATCAGGAAAAGCATTTATGGACAAGGCAGTGGAATTTTACTACGATTTCGCGAACAAATTCTTCGATAACGTGCCATCTAAATACTACATCATTGAGGATTTGACATCATACGTGAAAGAAGATTAATCGACGACTCACCTCATAATTCTTGTTGCGTTTAAAATATACAATCAAAACTACGTGTGTGTTCATTTTCAACCCCAAAATTGTAAGTCCTAGTAACCGAGTATCCTTAAACAGACCTTTATCCGCTACTGCCTTCGGTAGGGGATACCGTGTGGTGATGCGATACGAGTACATAACGTTCCGCGACTATGTATGTTCCGCTTTAGTTCCGGAACTTCATACAAAATACCCAAGCGAAAGCGAGTGGTAATATCGTTCCCCACGTCGGTAGCGAATAACGCGTAGGTCTGAAAACGGCTTTTTTTAATAAGGTTTGGATGTTCCCAAATATTTGTTAAAGTTATAGTTCTTCTCAAATTTAACAACAGTAACATTCATTTTAGTAGTGACAGCAAAATGCGTTACACCAGCGTATTTTTTGACATAGTTAATCAGGATTCACATTCATCATATTGAGGTTAACTTTAGCATTAGCCAGCCAGCGTTAGAAGTTAAATTGATGACTACATTTAATCATTTTCAAATGGCACACATGCTTTAACAAATTTGATAAAGCTGAAACAGGATGACGCAACCCAAGAAAAGGGTATGTAAATATAACAAGAGAGATATGCAGTCTACATTGTTACTACTCGTACATTACACGGAACGATAGTACATAGGCCGTTTCTACTGTCCTGTTATATAGATTTCTGAGGTAAGAGCGCTGTTAGACCTCAACTATACATCTGCATTTTAACTTCTGGTTTTTTGAGATGGAGTGATGAGATAATATGAGATGCGTTGAGATATTTTATGTACGAGGGGCAACGCTGCCTTTCCCATGCCTTATAACAGTAAGGTTCGGTGGCACCAAAATATTTTTGAAAGTTATTGCCTGTCCCATTCCCTAAAAAAACGATTTTCCGATTATTCGATCTCTGATTTACGATCCCTAGACACGTACATCCGTGCTCTAGTTCAACCAGTGTTTCTCCACTCTATACGAGCCGTAAAGGAGATATGGCTTTATAATTAGAAGCACATTAGCATGACGAAGAAGCCTGTCATCTTCTTTCAAGATACATTTATTTTAAGACTCTCTACCATATGATATCGTTAGTATACTCAAAACATTTCAAATATTAATAGCACAAATCACTAAAACTTCAAAAGAACATCATACTTATAACCTTTTTGTTTTTTGAAGATTCCAATGTCCACAGGATGCACAAGTGATTTATTATACACGAGGTATTATTATTATGCTTAACTGTTTTTTAAGGGTTTTTGAAGTAAGAACTGTTCTATAACTATGACTGGCATTTAAATGTACACAAAAAATGAATGGTTTTTTAACCGTGAGCATTTACGTTCGCGACTTAGTTGCTACCCTACATTTTGTTTTTTGAACTCTTTATAGTTTTTGTGCATTCTTAGGATTCAAACTAGGTTTTTCAAACCAGTAAATTCATCACGATCTGGGGTACGATCTCAATATTTTTGTATCAATCTTTCAAAGCTGTCAATTTTTTATGATGGTTGTACCGCTTGCGAATTGAAATTGGCACTTAAATAATATCCATCGCATTTAATTCCGCAAATTATGCTAGTCATATAAAAACGTTGATAAATACTAAATGGTCTTATATTTTCTACACTTAGTAAAATTATAATTGAATATACCTACATACGAGTATTTTTTTTTTTTTATGTCATGAAGTGGCGAACAAGCATACAGTTTTCATTGATGGTAACACCGCGGACACTCCGCCAAAATTCCATACAAACGCTTAATTTGGTCTCTATTACACAGACATCAATCAGTGACGTGTACTTACACGTGCACCTGTGTTCGTAGCATGTAGAGAATACCAACCGTCGCCCATAAGAGGAGAGGAGGTTGGGTGATGCGGGGAAATCGGGCGGGCGGTCGAAGTGTCCATCCTACACGTAGTAATATTACATATTCTCTGGTAATACTGTATCTTATAAACATTTGCATAAAACCAGAGATTTCAATGTAGATGCGTTGTCACTTCTAAGGCCTAAGGTATTAGATAAGCTTTTGTTCCGGAAATTACAAGTTCGTACATTACCACCTGACCGGAACACGATGATAGTATTGAACACTACCATTTGCCGGCAAGTAGATTGGGTAATGCGGTGGTGCCTGCGCCCACGAGCTCCGTCACTAGAATTCTATAATCCAGTGATTCTTCTGCAGTTCACAATGATGTTAAGTGATGACTGCAGCCTATAGACACCCGACTAAGACCAAATGTCAAAATGCAGGTGCGTTACTACTCCTGAGGCCTAAGGTGTTATGCCTCTGTGCTGGAAATTATAGGGCCGTACATTACCACCTGACCAGAACACGATAGTGCTGAACACTACCATTTAGCGGTAAGTAGGTATATTAGGTAACGCGGTGGTGCCTACACCTGCTAACTCCGACACTGGAGCTCTACCACCAGTAATTATGTATATTCAAGTGCCTTAAAACATTGTAACATCAACTGAATGTTAGCAAGATTGCTATGAAACATCTATTTCATATAAGTATGTAACAAAATGTAGAATTTCTATTTTTCGTTGTATGTAGGTTTTATAATTAACTAGCTGTTGCCCGCGGTTTCGCTCGCGTGGATGTCGTTTCATAAATAACTAAGTAGCCTGTGTTCTTTCTCAAAGTCAGCTCTATCTCTGTACCAAATTTCATTAAAATCGGTTCAGTCGTTTTTAAGTGAAAAGGTAACAGACAGACAGACAGACAAAGTTACTTTCGCATTTATAATATTAGTTTGAAAGTATGGATAGTATGGATTAAAAAATCTTGTGATCGCACTCTCCCGAAATGGATTGAATGACCGATTTTACTTTTTTATTGTATTACATGCATGTATGTATATATCTTCACGCCAAGTCCCTTACGAGGTAGGCAAAAAGTGTAAAGCGCCAGATATCCCGCTCCAGACACACTTCCCGTGCTCTTCTACAATTGTATTATATTTGGCAGGTATTCTCATACCTAGAGGTGAGTTATAAAGTAAAACAAAAGTACGTATTCTTCAGCCGCTAATATGAAATTTGCCAGGATATGCAGTAAATATATTAAAATACTAGCTGACCCGGCAAACTTCGTATTGCCTCGGAATGAAATAACGTGTCAAAGGTTTGATAGATACGGACTATTTGTATGGGAAAATGAGATTGTGGTTTTCACAATTTCCCTTCAATTTCTTCATATTTTCTTACCTTTTAAACCTTCCCTGGACTTCCAAAAATCATTCTAAATCATAATGAGCCAAATCGGTCCACCCGTTCTCGAGGTTTATCGAGCCTAACGGACGGCAATTGATATTTATAAATATAAGATAGTAATACTTCCTTTACTCTTTTACCTAAGGCTTTGAGGATTGAGTGGGCTTTAAGGCCCGCATAACAATAGAAAATCAATTGCCACATTGTTGTCGCGAGTTAACGGGTTAACAAGCTTTGGGCCCAAATATACGTCATTCAAGATCATGCACGAATTCTAGTTTTTTTATACTTTAAATATAATGCAAGAGAAGCAATTATGATTAATCTGTAATCTCATTACTGCTCGCACTTATATTTATAATATGAAATTTTAAAATGATTATAATAAGTTCGCGAATGGATTTTCAGGGCTGGATAATTAAGTGTTTAATTTCGTGATTTTTCTCTCTATATAATGAGCTGCAACTGAAATTATGATTATATTATCTCAAGAAGTCTAACAAATCGGAAACATTTAACTTAACGGGTTTTAAATATTTCGATTTCAAAATGAACGTCTTAAGAACTGTTGCTTTCTTCTCGTGTTTAATTCTGGTATCATGTCAAACTGCACTATGTAAGTACAAACACATTTTTAATTTCATATCTTAAAGTTTTGATTTTATACGAATTGTTATTGTGCATCATGCAATTGCACAAATTTGCTGCATGTTTCTGATTTTTTTAATGTAATGGAAGTGGCAAGCAACCATGCAGTTCACATTGATGTTAAGTGATGACTGCAGCCTATAGACACCCACACAAAGACCGAGGTCAAAATGCAGATGCGTTACCACTCCTGAGGCCTAAGGTGTTATGCCTCTGTGCCGGAAATTACAGGGCCGTACATTACCACCTGACCGGAACACGATAGTGCTGAACACTACATTTAGCGGCAAGTATATTAGGTAATGCGGTGGTGCCTACGCCAGCGAGCTCCGTCACTGGAGCTGACACAAACATAATTAATTATATTGGATATATCCTTTGCAAAATTATACATTTGAGTTAAACACTTGTGAATAATAATGGAAAAAATTTTTTTTTTTTTCAGTACAAAGGATAAATACAAGATGCAGCATCAATGACGTTGAATGCCAACGGGAACTGTTCCAAACAATTATGTCTGAAATCAGTGAGAATGGTATTCCAGATCCTCCAGAGGGTGAGCCTTTCCCTCCGGTTGACCCGTTTTACATAGAAAACCTATCTATTCCTGTTCTTGGACTGCTGAATTTTAATCTTGTTCAAGGCACTGTCACGGGCGTCAAAGATTGTGATGTTCAAAGGTTCCAGTAAGTATTAGATATCTATTAGAAAGTAATAAAACTTCCATGTATGTAATGTATGTATGTATCTATACGCCAACAAAGTTTCAAACACATTTAATTGGTTAACAAATGGCTAAAACATCTAAAAAAAAAATTCTTTTAATTCTATGAGCATGTTTTGATTGGTAATACATGCAAGACGTGTTTGTTTATGTATGAAATTTAATAAAAACAATGCTTAATTCGATAAGCAGATAGGTGCAGGTCGACCTAGATTCAACTCCCGTACTATTATGAATTCCAAATTGATTTCGACTGTGCTTTTACAACGATCTAGGATAAGATATAAATCAATACTTATTTATTAATCCATATTTTATGTTGATGTCTTAATAACGAAATACACTACAGATATAATATTTATGCTTATTGAAAAAAATATGAAATTCATTAATTTATGGATTTAATGAATTTACAGTATCCAACAATAAATAATGCACATCGACCTAAGAAAGAAACGTCGGCTTATTTCGGATCTGTAGAGCGTTATTTCTTTCACACCTTACCTATTTGACGTTTGTCGACCATTTTGATCAAGTTTTGACCAATACCGAACTACGGATGCTTACGTAGGCAGTGTGTAGCAGAGATAACGCTCTATAAAGCCGAAACTAGCCGATTGTCACTTTCATAGGCTCGATGTGCATTATTTCTTGATGACAACTGTAATAGATTTAATGTAATCGAAGGCGCCCTATAGTGGAGGAGAATTTTTCCGCTAGTGCAGTCAGTCAACCGATCAATGGCGGTCAAACAATACCAATAGGACGATAGTCAAAATAACAACGCGCGATGGGCAGCGTTCCGCGTTAAAACTATCACCACTGCAGTCGCCAATCCGCCTGTCAAGCTTGGCAGTTATGGCATATTTTCCCCCAAAGACGCACAACACTGGTTTGCGTAAATTTGACGACATTTCCCTGTACCGCGCTAAGCTCGAATGGCTTCCGATCCGGCAGAGAAGATCCTCGCGGATGCTCTGTCTTCTTTTCCGGTTAAAGACAATTTATTTCTCATTAAAACTTACAAGTTCACTTACATGAGATTTAGAAGCTAAACAATAATAATATTAAGTAAGTACGATTCATTCATCGATCGCTCACACGGGCAGTGGAAACTCAGAGTAGATATATTGAAGTGGGTAAGTATAAAGAATGGTCATATGTAAATAGTTGGTAGGTTACACTCACTATCGAACTGGTTAGATTTGTTTTATTTTATTTATCTTGAGAGGTAGGTATTATTAGATATCCTTTAGGTATTTTAGACGTTACTAATTACGTACTCCTTTAGTTTTGATTTAAATGCAGCGGTTTCACTTGTTTCCCGAATATTTTCGGGAAGTTTATTAAACAATTGTGCACTCTCATATAGGAAATTCTTTTTGCCATATTTATGAGTTCTCGGTTGACGTAGTTTGATTTTATTTTTATTTCTTAAGTTGTGGGTAGACATTTTTTTACTAAGGGTTAGATTAGAGTGGACAGTCTTATTAATTATTTTCTTTACTAGTATGCAGGTATTGTATGTATATATTTGGTTTAGGTTTAGTAGTTTAGTTTTTTTGTACAGTTCTGTTGTTGGTGTAAGACGGTTAAAATGGAAGAGAGTTTTAATAAGTTTATTTTGGGAAATTGTAGGTCTTTTAAGTTAGTTTTTGTAGCAGTGCCCCAGACTTCTATGAGATAGTCGAGATGTGATTTAGCCAACGAATTGTAGATTACATATTTAATTTTGTTAGGTACACAGTTTGATATTTTGCGTAGGGCTCCAGTGAGTGATGCTAGTTTAGATCTTACGTGGTTAATATGGGCTTTCCAGGATAATTTGCCATCTAGTCTTAAGCCGAGGTATTTCTCTAGATTGGAGCGCTCTATTGCCGTGTTATTAACTATAAGTGGATTGTAAGGCGGTATTTTTTTGTTTTTGGCAGCAAATATCATATACGCTGTTTTGGATGTGTTTATAGTGAGGAGATTATGCAAAAACCACTCATTAAGCAAATACAGATCAGCTTGGGCTTGTGCAATGATGTTGTGGATTGAGTGGCCATAGTAAAATAGACAAGTGTCGTCGGCATAAAGTGTCAACTGTCCAGTTAGGCCAAGTGTTTTGATATTGTTGACGTAGATAAGAAAAAGCAAAGGTCCGATTATCGAGCCTTGTGGGATACCACAGGTTATACTGCGCGGGCTACTTGTGTATTCACCAATTTTGACAAGCTGGGATCTATTGGTAAGATTAAATTCAAGGATCTTAAGTGCATTGCCAATGATTCCGATGTTTTCTAGTTTTTTAATAAGTTTGTGATGGCTAACGGTATCGAAGGCCTTTTTTAGGTCTATAAAGATGCCTAGCGCTACATGTTTTCTCCATCATAAACGACCCCTGTTCTCCAACTTATATCAAATCTAAATTTAAACTCTTGGGCGCCTCTCACAGTCTTTCTCTTCGTTCGTCGGAAAATCTTTTGTTACATATACCTTCTCACCGCACTGGTTTCATTTCAAATTCTTTTGTTTTAACTACAATAAAACTATGGAACACATTGCCCGTTGACATTCGTAAATCTCCCTCCAAGCTGTCGTTCAAACGGAAACTTTGTCGATACTTTTTGCAATCATTGTCCTAACGTTGATTGTTCATTGTCTCAATTCTGTTGATTGTTATGTATTAGTATTGTAGACATTTATAGTATTTCTTAAGTTTAATATACTTTTCTGAATAAATATCTTAAGTATATATATGGCTATGATACCATATATGTAAATATTTAACTGTATCTTTATACTTGCTCTCTTAAAGGTTTTTAAATTGCACCTTCACTATCATGTCCGACTACCCTAAGGTTGACTGGTAGAGAATGCCCTGCGGCATTAAGTCCGCCTTATGTACTTACTTTGTGCATTAAAGATTAAATAAATAAATAAACACTATTGTTGCCGTCTTTGAGGAAGGCTTTGTCCAGCTGTGGGCAGTCTTTCGGCTGGAGTTATGATGAGTAAAAAATAAAATAAAATACGTTTACACCCATAGCCCCACAGTAGGTATAAACCTTTGTCGTGGGTGCCGTTATACATAAACAACACATATACAAACACCCAGACCCGAAACAAATATCTGTAGGCCATATAAATATTTGTCCCGATGCGGGGATTGAACCCGCTACCCTTCGAATCAAACGGTCATGTCACACCGCTGGACCTACCGGGTCGTCCATGAACATTCAGGTCAATAATGAACTTTTAATTTTAGAACGAGCCTTGAAGAAAGATCTAATGAAGTGGATATCACATGTAACATTTTAATTAATGGTAAATACAATGTAAATGGTGTAAGTGACGTACTGCAACAAATATTTGGAGGTGGCAGTACAGTAAATGGAGAAGGAAATATTGAAATCAAAATAGGTGAGTTATCAAGTATAAACCTATATATAAAGCTTTTCGGGTAGGAAAGAATGGAAACTTAAAGATAATACGTAGTAGCAGCTGCTAAATGGTAGTACTGTCAGTCCGTTAATGAAATCCTTTATTTAATTACTAATGATTTCAAAACTATACGGGGAGTAAATTATTTATTTTTGGGAATACTAATACTAGTAGTTGCTAATACTAGTATTCCCAAAAAAGTATTCCCGAGTTTGATATTTTTATATAAAATATCATTTCATATAATGTAACATTTAATTAAGTGACAATGGGCAGGGCACATAGCTCGGAGAACCGATAGCAGAAAGGTTCTCGAGTGGAGACTACGTATCGGCAAGCGTAGCGTAGGACGTCCACCTTCAAGATGGGCCGACGACCTACGACCCACGTCGCTTCCGATCGGTCGACATGAAGGTCATTGGGTTGGGTGAATTTTGATTGGAAGCGCGCAGGTCCCCGCGGCCGGTGTAGATCGTAAGCGATCTACTCGGTTAAGCGATACGGGCGCGGTCGGGTGTGTGATGGGTGACCGCTAGTGGCAAATTAAAATGCGCGTTTCCGTGGAGGGCACGTGAAGCCGACGGTCTCGGTTGCTATCGACAGATAGCAGTCGTTAAACCTTGTCGGAGGCCTTATGGGCGGTTAGAAAACATCATTGGTGAAGTAAGCTCTAGGCCTCCCCCCAGAAAAGGTGGGAGGGACTCGTGTCCAGCAAGCTATGTGGGTCAACTGGGGAGACTAGCTGGCTGGGTCTATGGAGTGAGATCCGGCACCTGCCTATATTCAACACCTCACATTATTGAATCCAACTTTAAGTAGGTGGTGACTCACCTCTCTTTTGTGGGCTCCCAAACAGCCAACCCGATGATCGACGGGGGACAACACTGGCGTGAGAAGCTGGGGGAGTCGAGAGGTGTGGCCCCGGTTTCACCATCACGAGCGAGTAATCTCAAACTCGGAGCGGGTTTCCCCGCTATTATGCCTTTAGACACTTCCACCCCCGAGTGTATGGCTCTTGCAGAATTTTTAGACAACAGCCTATTGTCTAAATTTCTGCAAATGCCATAACCTCTAGCTCCCCACTCTGACCGGCCAATGAAGACAAGCCAGAGGTGAGAGTTATGCTCTGTCCGGCCGTACTTCTGTGTGGCGGACGAAGCGGAGCCCTGTCCTCTCGGAGGAACTCGAGATGATGGTAGGGGGTGGTGTCGGTCGCTACTTACCAACAGCTCGCCACAAGCTGGTCTGCCCCCTCCCATTATTATTATTATTATTAATATTTAATTTGATTTAAGATAATATCAACATGAAACAAAGTCAATTTGAGGATGATTTAAAAACTGTATTTTCAGAACAAATTAATATGCACTTCAACTTCGCATTTGATTTAAATACCCACGATGATGGCCAAATCTATTTTGATCGGCAAACGGATAGCACGACGTATAGCTATGAAATACAGGGTACTGGTTCCATGAATCTTGACAACCTCTTCTTTGGAGACCAGGAATCAAGTAAGTCTACTGTGATATGATGACTCAATTGTATATAGTATATACTATTGAGTGGTTCAAGCTTTGCACGGGTTTGATATTATACATTCGAAGAAGAAAATATCTTGAGCACGCATGTATGTTAATCCCTACTTAATATTATAAATGCGAAAGTAACTCTGTCTGTAGGTCTGTCTGTTACCTTTTCACGTCCAAACGACTTAACCGATTTTAATTAAATTTGGTACAGAAATATAGCTGACTTTGAGAAAGAACATAGGCTACTTAGTTATTTTTAAAACGACATCCACGCGAACGAAGCCGCGGGCAACAGCTAGTATAATAATATATATACTACGTGAGCACATTGTCAAAACTATTGTTTGATAACATAAATAATATAAAAAATATTATGGCCCCGTAATAACTCAGGAGTGGCAACACATCTGCACTTTAATCTCTGGTTTTTGTGTAGACGTCTATATAGATGATGAGAGTAATAAGTTATCACTTAACATCAATGTGAGCTGCATGCTTGTTTGTCACCTTACTTACCTACATAAGAAAAATTACAACGAAATTACGGAATTTTAACTTTTATTCCAGGTGGTATATTCAATAATTACGTGAATCAAAACTTCAAGAGTGTCGTGCAGAGTGCTGGTAGACCCTTCGTGGACGTAGCCGTGGAATATGTGAACAATCTCACAGCTCGGTTCTTCAATATTATACCTGCTACAACACTTATTTCAGATATTCCAGCTTAATGTGCTTTATACACAGAAATCTAAATAACAAGACAATAGAAATAGCATTTTGCTAAAAACTATCGGAAAGGCACGTTGCCGGTTTGTCTATTTACTACACAAAGATAATAACAACGTACTCAAATCAGAGAGCAACTCGGCTCACCGATTGCGGCGGACCGGAGGGGAGTAGCCATAGCGTTTAGTACCGATGCAAAATAGTCTGTCATTTTTTGCGGGGGGGAAATACGTGTGACACCCGCTCACACTACAAAAATCTCACATCTTGACTTTAGCAAAATACATTAACAATTGAAACATCTGGACGACAGGCACAGGACCATTTGGTCTTGTACTTTGACAGAGGCGAAAACCTTCATATGGCTACTCCCCTCCGGTCCGCCGCGGCCGGTAGCTCGTGTTGCTCTATTACTCAAATTAACACAGGTAGTGAAAATACTATAAGAAAACTTGAGCCGTAAATGTGTAAATGAATGTTCTAAATACATTTTAGAGTTTTGCTTACTGATATTTTAACAGCAAACATGACAAGATTTGACAGTTTACCGGAATGAATGTTGCATATTATTTTCGAAGAAATATCAATTCCTTACAATACCACACCACGCGGTAATATCGCATTTATTGTCTTATTATTCATACTTCTGTGGCTATATAATATAAATTATATTTGGCTAGTGATTAGTTATAATAGTGTAGCAGTGGGATCCAATATTCGATCTCAATCCATTTTTGATGACCTTCGATCAATATTTCAATCAGTTTGTCAAAAAAGGCGTTCCTATTATAAGAATATACAGATGAATTTAAAGTCAGTTGTTATTGGGATGCTGACAGCGGATCGATCAAAAGATCCTTTGCAATCTAGATTGCGATCTGCGATCGAAGGTACAATATTGGGACTGGCGGTTAATTATATCTTTACCAGTTGAATTCTAGATTGCTTTTGTTGCAATGATAAAAATACTAGTTGATAAATTATTGGTTTGTGAATCGTCAAGAGACAAGAGACCGCCAATAATGAACAATTGAAATCAATTATCATATTTTTCTAGCGAGCTGACGGGTTAATGAGGCTTTAGCGCACTGATTGATTTGTAACATTTTTATGTATGTAATTAGTTTTATTAACAGGTGTTATAGGAATCTGAGAATAAGTTTTATTGCTTTCAAGGAAGATCAATAACAGTACAGATGCTATGAAATATCAATAAGTATAATGTTTGAAAATTATCAAGCAACTAGTTACTAGAAATTGTTGCAATTCAATCGATAGAATATTTTCGAGTTTACTATAGTTTTTTTTTTCTATTGGCAATGGTTATGTTTTGTAAAAAAAAAAAACACTTTGTTATGTAATTTTATACTGTAAGTATGATAAAATAAAAAGGAAATACATGTGGATGTTTTATTTTTAATCTTTAATTGAGGACCAAGTTCACACTGACTGTATATTAAACGGCTTCGTTGGAAATTAAATACCGATATATGTGACGTAATACATGCATAAATACATACATACATATATACATGCGCACATACATACACACATAGGTACATACATACATCCATAATACCTACCTGAATGAAAAAAGGGCCCTTTCGTTTCGTTGTATCTTTTTCTTTTCCATAATGAGACATTATACTGATATACTTAGGTAGGTAAGTAGGTAGGTAGGTAACCATCTATGTACCTATATCCGCAATTGTATACTGCTTTGTATAACCGTAAAAACATCGTATACTAGAAGAAGTAATATCTCTATCTTTGATTGATTTTAAAACCACTCATCAGAACCGGAACACCCTGCTGTGTAATAGAATTACAAAATAACAGATCTGAATATAATAACATCAATTATAAATTTTCTTTTAAATATTATTTTTGAAATATTTTGTATTTACAATGTATTATCCAGTAACAAAGTAAATAGGAATAATACTGACGAGATAACCTATCAATTATATAAAATAATATAGTACATAAGTCATAATATGTAGACCAAACCAGATTATCTCTCGCGGACCAGTAATTATGGAAATACAACATGTAAGTATTACTTTAATGTACAATTACGAATAATAATTTTAAAGGAGCATTATAACTAATGAGATTCAGTATCTTTTTCTCTTGTATGATTTTGTATACTTACGTAAATAAAAAAAATCTTGAATCGTCTGACGTATGATTTTTTTTTCATGAAGGTAATGCACATTGTATTTACGAGTAGATAAGGCATCTTTATGAGAAAAAGATCTGGAATTAAACGGAAATAAGAAACAAAAATGAACAAACTACATAAGAACTAATTGAAAAAAATATTTAACAGTCATAGACCACCAATAGGTATAAATAAGTATATTTTAAGATCAAATCGTAAATCATCCAACATTGTTTAGTGTGAGAAAGATCAACTTATAGACCTAGAGCCCACTTCCAGTTTTTTATTAAGGTATCAAATGTTAGTTTACCAGAACCACGTCTGTGGGTTTAAAGCAACAACAAAATTAATATTCACCGTGCACCATTTCACAACATATAAATTATAAGTCAAAGAATAACATGTAACGTCATCGAGTAAAACTGACAGGCTAAATGGTAGTATCTATCATGTTCCGGTCAGGTGGTAATGTACGGCCCCGTAATTTCCGACACAGAGGCATAACACCTTAGGCCTCAGAAGTGGTAACGCATCTGCATTTTAACCTTGGTCTTAGTGTGGATATCTATAGGCCGCAGTCATCACTTAACATCAATGTGAACTGCATACTTGTTTGCCACTTCCATTACATTAAAAAAAACAAATGAGTACAAAAATAAACAAGCGAAAACAATATACCTACATAGAAACTAACCAGTATCATTAATTAGAGAAATAGTAATGAAGTCAATCGTCTTCATTACATTTATTACATTTTGTCTATTCACAAATGAACTGTTTGATCCGAGAGATCACAAATTTGATCTCTGTCTGTACTGAAACAAATATTAAATCTATAGTAATCATTTATTTACGTACTACCATATAATAACGTATACGTTAGGTACGCTAGATTTTTATAGCACATACAAACAACAGGTATCAAAACTTTTGACAGACGTTCTAAAAATTCTTCAAATAATTCAGACTTGTTACCCGTGAGAACATATAATAACACATAGAATATACAAAAAGCTAAGTCTGGCTCTAGGTTCATAACGACTATCTTACCGAATTATACATATATCATCGATCATCATCATCGAGTAAAACTGACAGCCTTAATGGTAGTATCTATCGTGTTCCGGTCAGGTGGTAATGTACGGCCCTGTAATTTCCGGCAAAGAGGCATAACACCTAAGGCCTCAGGAGTGGTAACGCATCTGCATTTTGACCTTGGTCTTTGTGTGGGTGTCTATAAGCTGCAGTCATCACTTACATTATATAAAAAAAAACCACAGTCAGTAATTCGAGTAAAGCGATGGCTACTTTACCAGAACATTTACAATGAAGTTTCAGAGGCAACTTGAAAGGCCGTGTCTCCGCACTGTTATTCTATTTCACTATACACGGACACTGTAATAAGCCTATGTCAAACAAAATGCCACTTACTTTATTTAATACTGGCTGTGCCCGCGACTTTACCCGCGTGAGAATTTATGATTGTTCAGTATCTACCCGGACGAAGTCGTGAGCGCAGGTAGTATAAAAGTAGCCTAAGTTACTCTTTAATACATCAGCTGAGCCAGTGATAGTCCCGTCAAAATCGGTAACGCCGTTCCCAAGATTAGCCCCGCCAAACAGACAGACAGACAGACAAAAATTGTAAGAATGTTGTTTTGGTATATGTACCGTGTATACATACATATGCATTTAGTAAAAATCGGTTTTATTATATTACAAACAGACACTCCAATTTTATTTATTTGTGTATATGTATCTTCACGCCAGGTCCCTAACGGGGTAGGCAGAGAGTGTAGAGCGCCAGACATCCCGGTTCTGACAAACCTCTCGTGCCTCGTCTACCTTCATCATTCTCTTCATACATGCACGCCGATTCCTAAGACTTTTGACCCCACCATCAGACAGAACTCGACCTATTTGGTCATGGTAGGTCAGCCTTGGTCTTCCTGGGCCTCTGCAACCATCCACATTCGCATTGTATATCTGTTTAGTCATTCGCTCATTCGACATTCTTTCTATATGCCCGAACCATCGGAGCATGCCTTTTTTCATTTTTACACCGATACTATCATTCACACAAAGTCTCTTTCTTACATCTTCATTACGAACGCGATCGGTAAGTGATACACCGCAGATCTTGCGCAAAGATCTCATCTCGACCGCGTTCAACTTACTTTCATGCTCTTTCCTGCATACCCAGCTCTCGCTTCCATATAAAAGCGTTGGAGTAAGTACAGCATTATGTACGGCTAGTCGAGCCCGCTGGCTGAGATGTTTAGATTCTAGCAGCTTACCCAACGCTCCATTCACGCAATTCCCAGCAAGCACTCTTCTTTCTATGTCAGTGGTGTACCTACCATCCTTGCTAAAAGCACATCCAAGATATACAATTTCATCAACCTGTTCTAACACTGCATCATCTACTACTACCCTTGCATTTGTTCTCTGTTCATCTCTTTCAAATACTAATACTTTAGTTTTATCCACATTCAATTGTAAGCCTTTCACCATACAATCCTCTTTCATGACTGTGACTAGTGCTTGTAGCCCAGATGGTGTAGAGCTAACAATTACCGCATCATCTGCGTAAAGCAGACAGTTCACCACTAAGTCACCCATACGCACTCCCACATCCATCAACTTCACCCTCTGGAGGCATTTGTCCAGATATATATAATAAACAGCCTAGACGAAAGCACGCAACCCTGTTTGACACCGATGTTAACATCAAACCAGGGTGACATGTTACCATCTACCCGCACAAATGCTTGACAGCCCACATACGTGGACTGTATTGCACGGAGCAGACTGCCATCAATACCATACTCTGGCAAAATGTCCCACAGCTCCTTTCGTAATACCCTATCAAACGCCTTCTCCAAATCCACAAAACCGCAGAAAACCTTCTGGCTCACAGCAAGATGCTTCTCTACGATGTTGCGGAGGGAGAAAACTTGATCCATACATCCTCTTCCAGTTCTGAAACCACCCTGTGCATCCCACAATAACCCGTCGGACTTCTCTTTCATTCTTCTTTCTAAGACTTTCCCATACACTTTAGCTGCCAAACTGATCAAACTGATCGCTCGATAGCTGGTGCAGTCCATACGTGAACCCTTGCCTTTATACAAAGGCACGATGACCGCACACCGCCAATCCTTTGGGATTCTTCCGGACCTCCAGCAAAGGTTGCACAACACCCAGAAAGAATCCATATTTATTTGTGTAGAGTATAGATAACTCAACAATACACCAAGAAAACGAAATAAAATAAGAGCACCACACGCCTCTTTCCAGGTTCCACCAAAACAAAACTCATTCGGAATTTTAATTCATGTTACAATTGTACTTTTAATTACAAAAAGTATTTTAGTAAGTTTTCTAAAATTTTGAAAAATAATTATTTGTAACTATATTTCATTTTTAATAAATAAAACCTCTAAATATTCATCTTTTCTGGTTATGCTCATCTGGTAGTCTTTCTTGCACTGGATATTTTAATGCATAAAATGCGTAGGTACCTACACAAATTTATGTATACAGCGCATAGTTTTTTAATCCCATCAGATAAATTGTTCTGGAGGTTAAATTTTATTTTATCAATTGTATTTCATGGTTTTAAATACTTGCAAAAAACTAGTAAATTCAATTTGAAGCTAGTTAATATGAGATCATTGCCCTTTTTTTGAGTTTTAAAACACTGTAGGTACACGAAAAAAATTGCAACCATACGTGATTTATGGCAAGTTTAGCTGTACCCCCGACTTCGTCCGCGTGAGAATTTATGATTGTTCAGTATCTATCTACCCAGACGAAGTCGTAGGCGCAGCTAGTATAAAAGTACGTAAGAGTAAGTAGTTACTCCTTATTACATAAGCTATCTGCTAGTAAAAGTCCCATCAAAAACGGTCAAGCCGTTCCCGAGATTAGCGGGAACAAACAGACAGACAGACAGACAGACAAAAATTGTCAAAAATGTTGTTTTGGTATATGTACCGTGTATTATATATCAAAATACCGTGTAGTATATACATATTTAGTAAAAAGCGGTTATTTTTATATTACAAGATTACACTCCAATTTTATTTATTTGTATAGATGTATAGATTTATTGCCATTGTTGACATGATAATTTTATTTTTAAATATGTTCTAAGGTAAGCCTAAAAATTACTAAGTCTCATAATTAAAATATTTAAGTGTTTGAATGGGGTTTAATATTTATTTTTTATTTATTATAATATGTTTTTTTTCCAAAGCTACAAAATAAACCGAAGTTTCATTGTTAAAAAAGACTTCCGAAAAATGATGCAATACCATTTAGCCACATATTAATAATAATAATTAACTGTGAGTTAATTGGAACGTATAGTTTTTATTATGTTTAACTGAAATCATAACAACAATTAGATTATAAGCATCAAAGAAGCAAGGTTAATGTAAAAAACATTCTTCCGCAGTGTCTGCATGCAAACATTATTTAATTTAGATGCTTCTGTTTATTTTTTGCTTTAAGAGGATACACGCGCAATGGCGTTAACAGCGAAGAAAAAAACATTTTTTATGTAAAACAGAACAAAATTTAAGAAAAATTGCTTAGTCTTATCTTGCCGTTTGTAAAAGAAAGTATGGAACATTCTGTTTGATACCTATTTTTATCATTAAGTATTTTTGGACCATTATTTATTTTATTTTGTTTACTTTGACATATTAATCAACGTATCAGTTGTTATTCGCTTTAATTTTATATTTGTTATTTGACCTATCACAAGTAAATTCTATTATTTCCAAGTGATTAAATGAATTTTTGAGTTTGAGTTTGAGTTTGATAATATTTGGTGTAAAAGACAAATAACATATTTAAAAAACACGTTCCGGCGAAGTTAAACAAATATTTCAAATTGATCAGCTAATTAGGTTGGGGAAAAAGTTTCTTCGCATTTTTTAAGATAATTCAAAACATTTTTTAATATAGTTTATTTAAATTTAACTAAAGTATGTATGTACCATTTTGTTCGATAACCTTTTGCCATCTTGTAGGTAGGAACGTGATCCCATTGCTATTTCATAGCACGCTTGAAAGTATTTTGAAATTTTTTTAGGAGGTGATGATCGTGATGATGATGGTGGTGATCACGATGGAGGTGATGATGATGGAGGTGATGATGGATATGGTGATAACGGAGGTGATGATGTTGGAGGTGATGATGATAGAAGTGATGATGGTGGAGGGGATGATGATGTAGCAAGGACGGGAGTCCACAGAAACCACAAAAAATTGTAAAGGGTCTACAAGAAAAAATAGTTTGGGAACCTCTGATATAAAGTAAAGTGCGAAAGAGTTAACGCTCCACAGACACTACAAAAAATTGTAAAAGGTCTACAAGAAAAAATAGTTTGGGAACCTCTGATATAAAGTAAAGTGCGAAAGAGTTAACGCTCTATAGACCCGAATATATTAATATACTTGCCGCTAAATGGAAGTGTTCCGGTCAGGTGGTTATGTACAGCCCTGTGATTTTCGGCACAGAGGCATAACACCTTAGGCCTCAGGAGTGCCAACGCATCTGCATTTTGACCTCTGGTCATTGTGTGGGCGTCTATAGGCTGCAGACATCACTTATCATCAATGTGAACTGCAAGCTTGTTTGCCACTTTTATTACATTAAAAAAAAAAATGCTTTGGTGCCTACACACGCGAGCTCCGTCACTGAAACTCTACCACTAAAAGCTTCAATTTCAATTTAATCAATTATTAATACTAAAAAAGAAAACATTTTTTTTTTTAATCTTGGAATTGAACAAATTGCCTCCAGTGGCTCGGCACCGGAAGATACAAAAAATATGGAACTCATGTAAATAATAGGTTGGGGAAAAAGTCTTTTCGCATTATAGTATGTATGAACTTGTAATAAAATCTCTTTGGCTGTAGTATTTGTATCTGGCTGGTTTTGGTATCATTGAAAGTTAAAATTTTAAAAAATAAAATTCCAAATTCAAATTAGGCCAATGTGTGATTTTCATTTGTTTTTCGTACTGTCAAGATCAGTGAATCTAATGAAGAAATTCGATACATTTTAAAATTTTACTACAAAAAAGGTAAAAATGCAACGCAAGCCGCGAAAAGTTTGCGATGTTTATGGACCTAGTGCAGTGTCTGTGAGAGTAGCACAAATTTGGTTTAAGCGTTTTCAATCCGGAAATTTTGATGTCAAAGATGCACCTCGCTCTGGTCGCCCTATTACGGATAAAATGGATGCCATTTTTGAAAAAGTGGAGCAAGATCGACATATCAGTAGTTACGACGTAGCTGAAGAACTGAGATTTGATCACAAAACAGTTTTGGCGCATTTGAAAAAAGCTGGGTACAAAAAAAAGCTCGATATTTGGGTACCTCACGAGCTCACTGAAAGAAACCTAATGAACCGTGTACTCATTTGTGATTCTTTATTACGACGTAATGAAACCGAATCATTTTTTAAGAAGCTGATAACTGGTGATGAAAAGTGGATCACGTACGACAAGAACGTGCGAAAAAGGTCGTGGTCAAAGGCCGGTCAGGCTTCACAGACTGTGGCGAAACCCGGGTTAACTCGCAATAAGGTGATGTTGTGTGTGTGGTGGGATTGGAAGGGCATTATTCATTATGAGCTATTACCACCAGGCAGGACTATCAATTCTGAACTCTACTGCGAACAACTGATGAGATTAAAGCAAGAAGTTGAGAGAAAGCGGCCGGAATTGATCAACAGAAGGGGTGTGGTGTTTCATCATGATAACTCTAGACCTCACACATCTATAGCCACTCAGCAAAAATTAAGAGAGTTTGGCTGGGAGGTGTTAATGCATCCGCCGTATAGTCCTGACCTTGCACCTTTAGATTTCCACCTGTTTCGGTCTCTTCAGAATTCTTTATGCAATGTTAGGTTAACATCACGAGAGGACTGCCAAATCCACTTATCGCGGTATTTTGATGAGAAGTCCCAAAATTTTTATAGCAATGGGATCACGTTCCATATCCATATTACTCACATGATAATTGTGTGCCTTCGAGCTCTACCAATGAAGCTCTACCACCGTACGTTACCACTTAGCAGCAGGTAAATTATAGACATATTAATATAACTACACAAATATTAATATAATGCGGTACTGCTGATCGATGAAATATGAAGAGTAATCGGTTTTGAGTGTTCTTTTAAAAAATTGTATAAAAGTATAATGAAACATTGTCACATTAACTTATTATCATTTTCATACCATCGGTTACACCACCCGGAACTAAGCAGTTGATCTGTATTTCATATCTTTGACGCAATGTTCCAAATGTTCCAAATGATGCATAAAATGATTCGGCACAGTTTAGTGTTTCAGATGCTAATGTTCCATCCACCACTCATATTTAAAATAAACTAACTACATATAATATGTAACTATACCAATATCGATATGGACCATAAAAAAATATCGATATCACAACACTAGTGAAGATTTTCGTTTTAGTTCATTTCGTTTTATTTAATAATTATTAAAGGGTTTTTAGGATAACGGTGGTATTAAATATTTTTAACTATACCTCCTCGATTTACTGGACGTCTTACTTTTCATTTTACGTGTTAAAATAACACAAAACGGCATTTTTACCCAGAGATGTGTTGTTCTAAGCTGTCTACACGACACTACGAGCGGCGAACGAATGGTTCGGCCGAACTGTGTGTGTTCAGGCATAGTTGTGGGCGCACCACATTACCATTCCATCTCCATCCGTGATTACTATAATTTATAGCTTCAAATGACGCGACCGTTGACGAGGCGGTCTGGCGGCGTACAAAGAGCGATCGGGTAAGTAGATCGTTGTGCGCGTGAGAGAGCGCGGCAGCGCACGTCGTAAAGTGTTCGAACTACCGTTTCGCTCCTTATACGCGTTACTGCTGCAGATAGGACGCAGATAGAACTTTAAGCGTTACTTCTAAATTTAAAACTACAACGAATTTCAATGAAATAAATATACTGAGAGGTAGGTATTGTTATAAGGATATTAAAGCCACTACGGAAGAAGCCGTCTTGTATCTGAAAACGGACCTTTATTCCCATCGGCCCCCTCTGAGACCGCCACCGGGGTGGCCGCTGGGAATAAATAGTGCCAACGGCCACCCCGGTGGCCGTAAGTTTCATTTCCCCCCTTCGTAGTAATACTGCAATGGTTTATTCGCATTTAGCATCGGACGTTAGGTACCAATAGTAAAAATTGACTTAGGTGACAATTTTTCAATTTGACTATTGGTGTCAAAATGTAAATCCAAGATGGCGGCTGCATGGAGTTGTCAAGTTTTCGTCATGGGTGTCGTTTTCATGGTTCTTGAGGGTGTTGAATTCGATAGTAGTGTCAAAATGTAAATCCAAGATGGCGGCTGCATGGAGTTGACTACCTTTTCGTCATGGGTGTCGTTTTCTTAGTTCATCAGGGTGTTGAATTCGATAGTGGTGTCAAAATGTAAATACAAGATGGCGGCTGCATGGAGTTGACTACTTTTTCGTCGTAGGTGTCGTTTTCATGGTTCTTGAGGGTATTGAATTCGATAGTGGTGTCAAAATATAAATCCAAGATGGCGGCTGCATGGATTTGTCAATTTTTTCGTCATGAGTGTCGTTTCCACGACTCTCGAGGGTGTTGAATTGGATAGTGGTGTGAAAAGGTAAATCCAAGATGGCGGCTGCATGGAGTTGTCAACTTTTTCGTCATGGGTGTCGTTTTCTTGGTTCATGAGGGTGTTGAATTCGATAGTGGTCTTAAAATGTAAATCCGAGATGGCGGCTGCATGGAGTTGTTAACTTTTTCGTCATGGGTGTCGTTGTAATGGTTCTTGGGGGTGTTGAATTCGATAGTCGTGTCAAAATGTTAATGATTGTAGCTATTAAATAATATTTAATTTTTTTGATAATATTTTGTTATATTGGTGCAAAAAACTGTGACTATGCAAATTGTTATTTACTACTTAAGAACTGTTCCAAATAGAAATGTCATAAAACGAATAAACAAACAAAATAACATAATAATGACGAAACACTTGAAATTTTAGTACTTATTTGTTATAACATATTTATTCTCCACGTAAATTATTGTAAGAGCATCTGCTAACATATCCTAGAAAGAAATATTAAATTTAAAATATTCTTTCAATAATTAAGGTAAGAAAATTGTTTACACACATTTATTATCATTATGTCAATGGATTGATGGGCATTTTTGGCATTTTTTAAATGTTATCTATGGTTCAGTAATTGCACGATCATTGTGGAAATGTTATAAACTGGTAATACAGTTTGTGGAAATGATGACATTAGAATATTTCGAATTAAAACTTCTTGTCTTAACTGGTCTTAACTTTGCGAAATCAGAGAAAACGAATTTCTTAAGTTGAAAGAGTTAGTTTTGTGAGAAGTAAGTGATTGGGAGTGGTCTATTTCAATTGACCAATTGCAGTTTGAATTGTCTCTGTAGTGTCAATGTCAATGCGTGCAACTGACGACAGCGGTTGCAATATGAAAATGAGTCTTTAGCCATTCTATCCTTATTTATCTATTCTGTGATAGTAATCATATTATAAATATGAATATAACTACGAAAATAGCTTTTAAATGAGTTCTAAAATTATTGTTATCTATAACTTAAACAGTTCGTCGAAATTATCTCATTTTAAAAAATGGCTGGAAAACTGACAAGATAGTTACAATCTTTAAAAAAGGCGGTAAAGTGTCGGAAGCTGATTTTAAGAAAACAACACAAAAACAGCTTATCGCAATATCTAGGAAAAAGTCAAAATTCTTAATATTTTTTATTTTTATTTCAGTTTAGTTTTAAAAACAGTGTATACAGTGCTATTGGGTAGATAGAACTTTATACGCTTTATATAGCAGTTAACTGGACAACGTACACAGGTCCATCTTCCACATATAACTATTTACGCCATTAATTAATTCATCAGTTATCATGGCAATGTGAATTGTTCTATGAGGCACATAGAACTGTTTACGTTATTAAATATGTGTAAATCGCCAACTAAAAACGAAAGTTTATCATATTCACTTATTTATTACTAATAAATTATATTCCCTTCATATATAAAAACATGATTTATGTTATTTTCATTTTATTTGTCACGTCAATAAATTTTATCTTGTTGAGTCACACTACATTTAAAATATTCCACAAGGAAATATCCCGACTCTAATTTGAATTTCAGAAGGATGTTTGACTTGTACAAAGAATGTTGTTCCAGCAATCAGATACCTGCCTGTAACAGAGCAAAATCTGTTACAGAATATCGAGATATAAGTGAACAAACACATGAACATCGGGTTTTTATTTGCCAAATAAAGATACATGTGATGTTTCTCATTAATTTAAAAAATCTGTAATTACCGACTTATGAACAAAAATCCAAGTATGAAAATCACTTGAAAGCTAAAACGATTGATCGAGAACTTAAGGCTCTAGAAAAAGCATAATCAACTGAACATCCCGAAATAATTACCGCTACGTTTGATTTTCAAAAAGTACTTATTTGGCCTTACGGATCGACAGACAAGCAGACGGGCCTGGTGATGGAAGGTGGTCACCGTCGCCTATGAACATTTGCAACATCAAGGGAGTTGCCAACGCGCTGCCAGCCCTGAAGGACTCTTTTGACGCCTGTTTTGCAGAACGCCATTTCGTAGCGCCGGGGGGAAACCTCAGATGGAAGTTCGTTCCACAATTTGCTCGTTCTGGGCAGGAATGAACGCGCGAATCGGGCTGTTGATCACTACCAAGTGTCCGATTTGTGCGGGTGGAACTTCTCTCTTCAGCGGGTAGTACGATGTAGGAATGGAGACGATGGCACCAGATCGAATAGTTCATCACAACATTCATCATTGTAATGGCGGTAGAAGATGCACAGACAACCGATGTCTCTGCGCAGACTCAGATCTTCGAGTCTGATCTGTGATTCCTGGGTCATTGACGATTCGAATGGCACGTTTTTTATTAGAGTCAAGGGGACCGAGCTGGTATTTAGGGGCTCCCGCCCAAAGATGAGAGCAGTATTCCAAATGGGGCCTCACTTGAGCTTTATAGAGCTGTAGAAGTTGCCCCGATGTGAAATACTTCCTCGCCCTGTTTAGCATCCCGAGCTTCTTGGATGCCAGCTTGGCCTTAATGTGACCCCGAAACTGCACTTCATTCGATATGTCAACGCCCAGGATACTGACACTTTTACTAATGGTGAGTTGAATGCTCTGGAACTGTGACGCTACCGTAAATGGGGATTTGTTAGCGGTAAACGCGCAGACTTGTGTTTTTGTGGGGTTGAACTGAACTTACTGGCTTTTTGGTAATTCAAAAAATTACACTCATTGTAAATAGACCAGGAACAGTCGATATATTTAGGGTAATAAAATAGGATCCTATTTTATTATGTACCTATATAAAAGATACTACAATTTTTAAAAGAGATTGGTAAGTTAATTTGGTTTTTCAACATTTTTGCTAACCATGTAGGAGGTTCTATGTCTATTTCTTTGGTTCTGTATCACCATAATTATTAACCTTTTATTTAAATCGATTAAAAATATATTCAATTGACTTATGAAATAAACTAGTAAGATTATCTTACGAAATAAATTATTTACATCTTACAGAAACAAAAAAAAACAGTTATATATTTTTCCGAGTATAAAATTCAAACTACCACTAGAAACACAATCTCGATATCAATTTTAAAAAGATACATAAAATATGGTTCTATGTGGCAGATAGAACTGTTTAATGAAATTCAGACTATTTATTGTATACGGTTCTAAAAGGCAGATAGAACAGTATACATGGTTTAATAAGTGATAAAGTGTTCCGATTTTTGTATCTTTGTACATTTTCTGGAAAACTAAAAAAAATACAGTCATAAAAAATACCAAATAGGTTGAGTTTTCTCTGATGGTGGGGTCAAAAGTCTTAGGAATCGACGTGCATGTATGAAGAGAATGATGAAGGTAGACGAGGCACGAGAAGTTTGTCAGAACCGGGATGTCTGGCGCTCTACACTCTCTGCCTACCCCGTTAGGGACCTGGCGTGAAGATACATACATGCATACATAAAAAATACAAATTTCATTGGAAAACGTCCAAAAAAGATCATCTGTTAAAATCACGAAAGTATCTTCATTGATTAAAATCGTTTTTTTTTGCTCTGGTGTAAAGTTGCTGTTTTTCACATAGAACTACATACGTAGATGCCGTCGATTTATTGATGAGCACTGTATCTACATATTGTACGGACGTCGAGTTGAACATAATTAAACAACTTATCTCTATAATTTTTGAATCCATACTAACTTGCAAATATGATAAAACTACAAGAAATTACTGAAACCATCCTTCCTATATTTATATTACAATTAAATTATTCTTTGCTGTGATTCATCATTCTGTTCATATAATTTTACCTGAAAAATTAAGATTGAATTTGAGTTAAATTGCATTTTTTGTTCCAACAATCATGCAAAGGAACTTCACGAACAGAAAATGACTTCTCATTGTAATCGCAAAATTAAATTACGGACGTGTTCTCAGGGTAAAATGTAATTAAAACCGGTTCCTAAGTTTGTATCTTCATTTATTTCTTGTTGTTAGTAGTGTTTATTAGCAGTAACCTATATAATAATCTGCAAAGAGCTGAATATCATACTGTGTATCATATTTTCAACCTGTTGAGTAGTTCAATACATTGATTTTTCAAAAATGTCAATATTAAAAACAATTGCATTATTTTCGTGTACACTTCTCTTATATTGTAATGCTGCGTATGGTAAGGTTCTTTATTTTATGGTGTACTTAGTTGATTTCTATATTCTAATAACATTATATAACTCTCCATAATACAAAAACATTTCAATTACGATCAGAGAAATAAGTTCAGTTAGCATTCATATTTATTATGAAGCATTAATAATAATAGTCGTACTCCGTTGCAATAATTAATTAATTGTAATTGGTGAAGTATGCTGATGAGGTACATAAATTAGATTATTCGTTTTTTAATGCCTTAGACGAAGGATAGGTAATTTACCCAATTTCTGGAGAATTTAAAATTGGAGGGTAGATATTTTAAAATATTATACATATATTCTTATTATACTTTAGTAGTTATAATATTACGGACATATTTCTTACAAAAAACAAAATATTGTTATGGTATTAAATTATTATAGTACAGATATATAGGGAATGCTAATTCTGAAAAAAAAAATTGATGATAAAGTTAGAACGATATTGTTTGAAATTATGTTGAAGATATGATAATATTTTTATCAGTACATAAAGTAAAATTAATTTCATGAAGACCATATGCATCATAAACTATGTAATTTTTAAATAACTATATAGAATTTTAAATCTTAGAACTTTTTAACATTTTCATTTTTCCAGTGGATACTTTACCTAAATGCACCATAGAAGATAGCAAATGTCACACGGAATTAATTCAAAATGTTATTCGTGATACCAGTAGTACGGGAATGCCTGAGTTGTCTATTCCTGTATATGACCCTCTTGTAGTGGAAAATATATCTGTAACCATTTTGGGCCTATTGTCTTTTAAACTGAAAGAAGGCATTGTTAAAGGAGTAAAGGATTGTAAAGTTTTGAATTTCAAGTAAGTATAATTTTATTGATTCTTGTATAGTGTAACATTAATTGATCAGTTAATTCCGCTAGATTTGGTAGGCTTTACCTTTATTTGAAGCAAAAATAACAAGAACGTACTTAGTCCAAATAATTTTGTTAAAGCAATTACATCATTTTACACGTTGCTTTGTATTTTTTCAAACTACGTTAACATGCATAGCCATAAGTCACTAGAGATCATAGAGAGCGAGTAATTACACGATTTAGACACTCATATGAGTGTACCATTGGGAATATTTAATTCTAATGTCACTAACCAGCCAATAAAAATTCTGAGTGGAATCTCTATCACAAGCAACCGTGGCAGAATATTTTTTATGTATCTATTTATTTTACATACTTACTCTTATCATAAACTGAATAATCTTCGTATGTGCAGAGACATTGAATAAGAAAAAAAATGCTATGGTTCTATCGTCTCTAATTGTAGAACAGCCTCTTATTTGTTCAGGTGACTGTTCAGAGCAACTGTTCGATCTGGTGCCACCGTCGCCTTTCCTATATCACATCAACGGCCATAGGGAGAGATAACATGTGCATCTATGTGTTGCAATCTTGCAACGGTCCAATTTGCGCATTCATGCAAGCTCAGAACGTGCAAATTGTGGAAATAATCACCCTCTGAGGTGTTCCCCCGGCGCTACAATATTAGATTCTTGAAAACTCACTAAAGAGTCCTTCAGAACGGACAGTGTCGGCAACTCCCCTGTTGTTGAAAATGTTCTGTTCTTGCATCTAATAGCATTTCTACTTGTCTGTCAACCATTTACTATAAGACTCAATAAGTACGTTATAAATAGGTACAAGTAATATCATATTTATCTTTTAGAGCTGGTGTAAAAGATGGCCTAGCTACTTTGAATCTTTTATGCGACATAAATATTAAAGGAAAATATCGAGTGGAAGGTTCTAGTCCTCAACTGCAACAAATTTTTGGAAGTGGAAACACCGTTGAAGGGGAAGGAGACGCAAAATTGAATATCGGTAATTATTTACGATAATAAATTGAAAGACATACAAGCAGATCATATCATGTAAAGAGACCCTTATTCATAAACGTACATTAGATGCGTTTTAGGAGGTTTAAGCTATAGAATGCTTAGTCTTTGTCAGTTGCATCGTCAAATGTGCAGGATAGAAAAAGACAAAGGAGAGATTAGCAACACTTTAGCTAAAATACGCTTATGAATAAGGGGGTTATTTTTTTACTGGTGGACGAGTTCCAGTGTAGGAGCTCGTGGGCTTAGGCACCACCACATTACCTAATTTATCTGCCGCTAAACGGTAGTGTTCAGCAATATCGTGTTCCGGTTAGATGGTCATGTATGGCGCCGTAATAACTATCACAAAGACATAATAACTTAGTCTTCAGGGATGGCAACGCATCTGCACCTTGACCTCGGCCTTTGTGTGGGTGTCTATAGGCTGCATCATCACATGTCATAACATCGATGAGAACTGCAAAGTTGTTTGCCACCTTCATTACAAAAAAATATATATCTCCCAGCAACTTATACACTTATGTCCAAAAAGGTTTTATGAAGCTAGGATCACCTGATTAACTTTTTAATAGACTTTTTGCGAAAGAATCGATTGCGACGTAAGTAATATTACTAAGAAAATTTGTGATTGCATTAATGTGCTTGTCACAGCTTCGTTGCAATAAGCATCCAGATATAAAAAATCTAGTAATTTTTACAACACAAGATGAATATTTGAAAGCAGTGGTAGGAAAACTGAAAGGCGTAGGCTTTATTGCCAAATTTATTTATTTATTTATGCTTCTATTCACCTTGTACATATGGCGAACTTAATGCCACTAGGCATTCTCTGACAGTCAACCATTGGGTCATGAGAAAGCTTTGTGTAGGGTGCGGAAAATAATACATATATGAAAATAATTACTTAGAGAAAAAAAAAACGTTAATACGTTTTTTTACGGTACGTAAATACTTTATCGAATAATATTTAACGCTATACTAAATATAACATTAGATATATGGATAATAAGGTACATATTATATAACTATATAATAATAATTAAGTATGTTGAAATTACACATAAATTTACATAAATATAGTTGTATAAATAAATATGCTTAATTTGTAAAAAAAAACTTGTAACTATGATGACACACTTTCAGGTTAAGACAAGTGACTCAATAGGTGTTTCTTAAGCTTCACTTTATAAGAAAATTTAGAGGAAGATTGCCGGATATCAACAGGGAGCATGTTCCAGAGTTTAATTGCCGATATAGCAAAAGAATGAGACATGAAACCGGAACGGTGAAAAGGAATTTCCAAAGACATATTTTTTGATGAGCGTAAGCTAAGATTATGGGAGTCGCCCAAAATTCGAAATTTATTTTTGAGATCAATGGGAGAGGATCGTTTAAAACGGAGAAAAGTAAACAAAGAGACCTTACGTGTCTTCTTTTTCGGATGGGAAGCCATCTAAGCTTTGAACGATAGTGGGAAATATGATCAAATTTGCGTAAACCGAAAATATACCGAATGCAATTGTTGAGCAAACGATCCAGTTTGTTCAGAAGTTCTTCTGACATATTTGAACAACAAACATCAGCATAATCAATGAGAGGGACAATAAGAGATTGTACCAAAAGATTTTTAGTGCTAGAAGGCAAAAAGTTTTTGAATCTATACAAAGTCCGCAGTGAGGCAATAGTGTTTTGACTTATGGTCATGGCTTGTACCTTCCATTTCAGACAGGCATCTATATTCAATCCTAGGTTTTTAACGTTATCACAAAATGGAATTATAGAGTTTTCGAACGAAATAGGTACTTATTGACCGAAATTTATTTGCTGAATCTGAGAGGAGCTACCTAAAATAATAGATTGACATTTTGTTGTGCTTACTGAAATGCCAAACTGACTAGATCATTCAGAGATCACACGAAGGTCATTATTCATTACGGAAATAGCGAAGTTCACATTATCGATATCAGCTTGGGCGTATATCTGCAGGTTATCCGCGTACAGATGGTAAGAGCCGTGAAGATTAAAGGTGAGAATATTAATGAAGAGAGAAAAAAGAAAAGGAGGTAATATGCCGCCTTGCGGAACGCCAGCAGAGAGATTAACCCAGTTAGAGAACTCACTGTTACCTCGCACCGCCTGCTGGCGTCCACGAAGATATGAGGAAAACCATTCCTGGACCAGTGGCGCGGAGTTGAAATGAGCGAGGATGGCTAGAAGTATATCATGATCAACGGTATTAAAAGCGTTGGAAAAGTCAATCAACACTAGTACAGTTACTTTTAAGTGCTCCATACCGGATCTTACATCCTCAATGACATTGAGAAGGGCAGTGGATGTGCTGTGCGCAGGCCGAAAACCAGATTGAAACGGTGAAATAAGGTTATTTTTGTATATATAATGGGAGAATTGTTTATGAACTATGGCTTCCAAAATTTTTGACAAGAATGGGAGGATAGAAATGGGGCGATAGTGACTAGATAGGCTAGGGTTGGATATTTTAGGTAAGGGAATGATATGGGCTCTGCACCAGATAGATGGAAAAGCGCCGGTTTCTAGAGAAAAAATTATAATATGAGTAAAAATGGGTAAAAAACTATCGAGAATCAGAAGTACCATATTTCTGCCTATACCATCACATCCAACTGCTTTCGATTTTAAGGAGAAGATGCATTTTCGAACTTCGACACTGTTCACAGGAGAAAAAGAAAAAGGATGGGATGAATGGTAAGGAGGAGAGGGCTCGGATAGTCTCCGCTTTAGTAATGAGGTCTATTGTAGATGTGTTTGGAAAGTGCTTATTCAGATCATCAAGGGATAAGTTATGTGGTAAAAAACAAGAGCGGGACTTACACAGACCAAATGATTTTAGGAATTTCCAGACATCAGCTGGTGAAGAGTTGTGGAGGAACGGTTGGAAGTGTTCCTCCGGCGAAAAGGGAGGATCCTCTGACCAGGCGAGGTGATAGCGCCTGGCGGGCCGCGGGCCAACGATTGACGTTGGGAAGTTGTATATATGCCAACTCTTGAGAAATCTTCGCATGTGCGATGTAATTCGAATGCACGCCATCTATCGTACTAGACAAGTACTGTAAGGTTTCATTGTATTCCACTAGTTGGCGCCTTAATGTAGTGAACGCTACAGAGTGTAAGACATTATCATAGATGTGGCGGCGTTTAGCGGCTCTGACCATCTGATTACAACGATTCCTAGCAAGTTTGTACCGACATCTATTTGCCTCACTGCGATCCTTTTTGAAAATACGAAACGCTTTGTCACGCCGCCGCATAGCCATTCGCATACCCCTAGTAATCCAGGGGGCAGACGGTCTTTTATAGCGACGGGCCCTCATAGGAGCATGGCGGTCAAAAAGTGTCAAGATAGAGTTGCTTAATAAAGACATTTTCTCATTTATTGACGTCGCATGCTCTATTTGAGACCAATCTGAATTAGTAGCATCCGAACTAAGCTTACCTACGTCTAGTCCTGCGAAATTTCTCGTAAAGACCGTAGTTACTCGTGTTTTAGGTGGTTTGATTTTATAAGACATGTAAATCAGATCATGTCGTGACAGACCTGGCACACTGAACTGTCCGTGATTAAGGACTAAAGAATTAGATGAAACAAGAATAAGGTCAAGCCAAGAATCATCGAACTCAATATTTTGATGTGTAGGATTGAGAGAGAGTAAAGATAAATTCGACGAAACAAGACTAGACCTTAACTGACGAGATCGCAAATTGTCCCTCATCATATCAGTATTGAAATCGCCGATAATTATGAGATGTTTGTGTTCAGAGGAAAGCGTTTCAAAAAGAGGATCTAAAGTTGAGAAATAATTGATGGTAGGCGGACAATAAATTACTCCAAGAACAGCTTTGCTCCTGTTGACATCGAGTTCAACGAAAAGATACTCAGGATTTCCATTATACTGGGATGGTGAAGATAAAAGGATTTTATGGGGGATGCTGCTGCGGAGATAGATAGCAACACCTCCGGCTCTTTTTCCCGTGCGGTCATTTCTAATGAGGGTAAAGTCTGGAAGACAGAAGGCGGTAGATGGAAGTTCGGGTTTGAGCCAACTCTCGGAAACCGGAATAGCGTGAGCAGAAGTATTGGAGAATATGTTAAGAAGCTCAGAATGATGTTGGGGTACGCTTTACGCGTTGATGTGACAAATGTGTAAACTATTTGGTGATCGTAGAAATTCTTCATTTAGTTTGTGATTAATTGAGAAAAAGTCAACAAGTGAAGAAAAGGATAGTGTTGAACCGTCATCAGCTGAATAAAAACTGTCATCGTCTGACATAGAACAATATATATATATAATAACTTTATAATAACTTTATATATATATATATATATATATATATATATATATATAAAGTTAAATAAATAAATATTTTAAATTCTACAAAGCTATTAATATTATAAATTACAAATGTCTGTAAATATAAACAATAATCATGAAATTAAAAGCATGACTGCATGACCTGCCGTTCGACTGTTTACAATCTCAAAATATTTATACACGTACATACCTTAAAAGAAATTATAAAATTATAAAATTATCTTGCAGTATCAATATACAACCATGGTCGTTTGGCCAAATTGGTAAGTACCTGATAATCCATAGTTGCCTCGATCGAGCTTATACCTACAATAAGAACAAACACAAATACTTATGTAACCCGCTTATAGAATCATAAAACCATTTGATACGTGAGCGGACACAAAAAAAATCACAATACATATATACAATTACAGGCAAGAACAATATTGTATACACAAGTATACATTATTATTGCACCTAATACTTTCAGAAATTATTTGCAAAGAGAGAAATATATATATATATATATATATATGTATTTAAGTTCCTATACTTACCAAATCTATCTGCCACTACGAGATAATACTCACCGAGCTATCGTTTGCAGATTGACGTGTCAAAACGAGGCAAAGCAATTTTGGGCATAGTGTCATAACTGTCACAATGCGAGAAGAAAAGATAAGTTGGGCTTAGGCCTCAGGAGTGGCAAGGACACTGAGATCTATTGTGATTTGTAGATGTTTTGTAGATGTATAGTGGCATTAACATGCATGAAATATAAATGTGAACTCAATCGTTTAAGGTCAAATAGGCATAACACCTTAGGCCTCAGGAGTGGGAACGCATTTGCATTTTGACCTCGATCTTTGTGTGAGTGTCTATAGGCTGCAGTCATCACTTAATATCAATGTGAACTGCATGCTTGTTTGCCACTTCCGTAACATAAAAAAGTGATTTGTATGCTTGTTTAACACTTTTATTAAGTGCAGAAAATATGGAAATGTTTGTTGGGAGCGGTATTTATCAATGCAGACTGCGCATTCATTTAATAACTTTAATTATTTCAGAAAAACTACATTTAACTATGGACATGAAGTACAACGTCGTAAAACGAGATGATGGTGAGATCTATTTTAATTGCACGTTGGACTACTTGAATTACCAATATGATATACAAGGCAAAGGAACCCTCAGCGTGAACAATATTTATTTAGGAAAACAAGAATCTAGTAAGTTTTTTTATTTAAATAATATAATTACGAAAAGTTTTACGGTAGCGTATGTCTATATTAAAAATATATACAGTATCTTATGCCTGTACCTATACATACCCGATTCTTTCATACTTGCCTACCCCTACACTCTCTGCCTACCCTGTAAAGAACTTGGCGTGCAGATACATACATCGTTTATATCGTATAAATAATATAAATGCGAAAGTTTATATGTTTGTTTCTTACTCCTTCACGCTAAAACTGCTGAACCGATTTTCATGAAATTAGGCACACACAGAGATGGTAACTTGAATTAACACAAAGAATAGTTTTTATCCCGATAAAATGTTCCTGTGGGATGCCATGGGATGATTTGATGAGTTTCCACAGATTACGCGAAAAGCGACCTAGCGGAGCCGCGGGCAACAACTAGTATAGAATAAAAATAACTTCAATTTTTCATATTATTTGTTTGGCTGTCAATAACAGAAACGTTTTTATATTTCAGGTGAATTAGTCAACGGTTTCATAAATGACAACTTCAAATTTGTGGTTCAAAGTTTCGGAAAACCGTTCGTCGACAAAGCGATGGAAATTGTCTACAATTACCTACACGATTTCTTCCGTTCCGTTCCTGCTTCGAAAATCATAAGTAACGATCTTACGCCTTATCTCTAATGAATTATGATGAACTGTTTTTAATCATTTTATTTATTGTGTAGAAAATTCCGGGTGAATTATATTGTAATGTATGAATAAAGTTTTTGTTATAAGACGTGCAGTTTCATTTTCTATTAGCTAGGACTTTAACATAATTATTATACAGAGTGAGATTTTGGTGGTTGTTTTCCAACGACAGAAATTTTATCGTTATATTACGATAAAACTACTAAAGTACGAGTAATATACGTATAATTTAATGATCATCATCTCGAAAGCATGAGAAATGATAGTAATTCACTAAACTTAACGTATTTATACTACTTTGTACTACAGTAGTACACTCTTACGACGTGCACTGCCGGAAAAGTGAAAAAAAAAGGTAAATTTTCATAAATTACGGCTCCAAACTTTCAGATACAGACACAAGAAAACCTTATGTTTCAGGAGAAGCGTCAACTACTTATTTATAATCCACTATTATAAACATGATTTAAAAATTAAAATAAGCATGTAATGCAAGGGAAATTCAAAATGAATACACATTCATTATCAATTTCCAAAGTGTTCCGGTCAATTGGTAATGTACGGCCCTGTAATTTTTGACACAGAGGAATAAATATATTTCTTTCTTTCTTTTTTTCTTTCTATAATACCTAAAGCCTTTAGGAGTGCCGATGTATCTACATTGAAATCTCTCGTTTCGTGCAGATGTTTATAGGCTACAGTATTATTTACCATCAACTGAACATTATGCTTGCTTGCCACTTCATGACATAAAAAAAAACATTGTTATCGCTAAATTAAATTACGGACGTATTCTCAGGGTAAGATTTAATTATAACCGGTTCCAAAGTCTTATAAGAATTTCATTTGTTTTTTAGTTGTCGGTCATATTTTTGGTATGTATAATAAATAACCTATATAATAATGCGCATGGTTATTAATTATCACTGTGTGTTTTGAATTTAACCCGAGAGGATCGGCATTATTTTTAACTATAACTAAATTATTATTTAAATTAATAAAATGTCTATTTTAAAAACCATTGCATTATTTACGTGTACAATTCTTGTTTATTGTGATGCTGATTATGGTGAGTTTTTTGTTTATTTTAAAATATATGTTTTTATAATAATTTATACATACATAATTTATGGTGGGGTCGAAAGTCTTAGGAATCGGCGTGCATGTATGAAGAGAATGATGAAGGTAGACAAGGCACGAGAGGTATGTCAGGACCGGGATATCTGGCGCTCTACACTCTCTGCCTACCTAGTTAGGGAACAGGCGGGAACATACATATATAAATTTATACTTTACTTTCTCACCAAACACACTGAATCAACAAATGAGTTCCTTGGTGTGAAATTACTGCGTCATTTTGTTTTTAAATATCTTCATCTTGGCGCCAACTAAAAGGTACTTACTTGTATGTATAATCATAGGTACTGTAAGAGCAAAGTTTTCATTGGAAACTATCAAAAAAAGGGTTTTTTGCTACGCACATTAAGTATAATCTTGTAAAATTTCATACCTCTTAGACTGCTCCACACTGTATATTGAAAATTATAATAAACCTAATTTTATTACAATATAGTGACTCGCCCCGGCTCCGTACGGGTGTAATGAATGTAATATATATCGCACCTTTAGAATTGAAGTGGAATATAATACGGAATAATTTATAAATAATTTGATAGATTACATGTTAAACTATTAATAACTACTATTCAATTATGAATAATTTGATAGATTACATGTTTTTTAAGTTGTTTGATGCATAAAAGTAATTTACTTATTTTTTTGAGATATGCCACTTCAATTCCAAAGGTGCGATATATAGCCTATGACACTCTGTGAAGAAACAGCTTTCTAATGGTGAAAGGATTTTTGAAATCAGTCCAGTAGTTTTGTGTGAAACGATCATTGTTATACAAAAATTTTGCATATCAATGAAAACGATACAAAAATATATTTAAAAGCACAAATGTTTCCTATTTATTTTTTAAGGAAAAGATCTAATATAGGTTTACCTACAATTATCGTGTCACAGTGTTTGTAACAATACACCTCTGAAGCGGCTGGACCGATCTTTATGAAATTTTGTGTGTTTATTTGGTAGCTATGAGAATCGGTTGTAGTCTTCTTTTTAAATCCCTAAATGTTAAGGTTGATTCTCCAAAAAATTTTGAAGTACTAAAGTAATATAAATACTTAAGCGATACGAAGTTCGTAAGGGTAGCCAGTTTTAGGTTAAATAATTATGTGTGCAACACAGAGTATTATACTCTGATCATAATTTTATCATTTCAGTGGATACTCTACCAAAATGCGGCTTAGTGGATAGTAAATGTCATGCGGAATTAATCGAAAATGTGCTTCAGAATACTGGTAGTACTGGAATACCAGAGGTACCTATTCCTGTTTATGATCCTCTAAATGTAAAAAACATCTCGGTGACAGTTCTTGGCTTGTTGTCCTTTAAACTCAAAGAGGGTTTTGTGAAAGGTGTGAAGGATTGTAAAGTTCTCAGTGTCAAGTAAGTACATTTGAAATTGATACACCTACATTAATATATACTGATTTATCTATAGATAGCAACCATGACCGACGGCTTAACTTACCCTCCGGAGCACGAAAACGCTAATTTTAATTTGACACTAGCGATCACCCATCACACACCCGACCGCGGCCATATCGCTTAACCGAGTAGATCGCTTCCGATCTAAACCAGCCGCGGAGCTATGCGCGCTTCATATATACGTATATGGAACCTAAAATTAACTTAATAAGAGCATGATAATATAACAGTTTCTTTCATGGCGTGACGTGACGAAAAAGCACACAGTTTTTGTGTGGAATGAACTAAAGGCACTTAAATTTTTTTTTCACTGGTTTTTTGGAACCTAGACTACTTTTGTATACGGTCGATTGGCATATAGGGCTATTTGATTTGGGCCGTTCAGGCTAAACACCCTGTAACACGAGTTGTATCATATCCCATTATTTTATACATTTATTATTTTTCATACCTAACCCAATAGCGAATACAAAATAAAGGTAATTTAACACACTCATCATTTCTTTTAGAACTGATATAAAAACTGGAGAGGCTACTGTGGAACTTCTGTGCGACATTTTTATTGAAGGAAAGTACCGGGTGGAGGGTGCTGGTCCTCAGATTCAAGTACTATTTGGAAATGGTAACAACGTTGAAGGGGAAGGAAATGTGAAATTACAAATTGGTAAGTGGTCTTATGGGGATGGGAAGCCGCTACCTTGGGTTATGATTGTCGAATTCACATAGCTTATAGAATAACAACAATATGGGCAGAGCAGCGTATTGTGAGCTGTTGGTGTGACACCTACTCACTCCAGTTTCTCCTAGAGAACTGGGCTCCGCCCCGTCCACCGTAGGCCTGGACCTGGTCTATCACTTCTGGTTTGCCTTTATTGGTCAGTCATAGACGTATATTACCTGCACATACATGGGTAATAGGCGGTTATCAACATTTTTCTTAGAGCCATACGCTTGGGGTAGAAATTCTAATGGCATAATAGCGGGGAAGCACACTTCCACAGCTTAAGATTACTCGCTCGCGATGGTGAAACCGGAGCCGCACCTACTGGCACCCCCAGCTTCTCAAGCCAAAGTCCCACATTATTCAAATTTAAAATCATGCACATGATATATTTTCCAAAATTTGATATGGGTGTCGATTTCGAGGTTTTTGGGGTGCTGATTACGAAATTGAAATCTGTTTTCAGATCTCAGGTAGCAGAAATTACTTTTTTTCCAAAATGTAAAATGGCTCAATTTTAAGGTTCCTCGGGGTATTACATACCTGCTGATTGCGAAATTGATATTTTTCAGATCCAAGATAGCAGTCATAATTATTTTTCCAAAACGTGATTCTAAAAATTACATCACTTTTCAGATAGACAATAGCAGAAAACATATATCCTTAATCTTAGATCTGAAAACGAATGTTACTTTCTTAAACATCACCCAAAAAATCTTGAAATTAATCAATGTAAACTACCCGTTAAATAAACTATCTAAAAAGTTCTAACACAACTACAATTTATTTCAGAAAAACTATATGTACGCTTGGAAATCGCGTACAACATAGTCAAACAAGATGATGGGCAAACTCATTTCAATTCTTCAATGGACTTCAAGAATTACCAATACGATGTTCGGGGCAAAGGATCCATCAACGTCGATAACATTTATCTGGGTAAACAAGAATCAAGTGAGTAATACTACGTTTCTAATTAATGAAATAGAACTAAGAGAGTCTTTATTTCTTAACAGAATATTTATCACATAGGCAATATTGTGATGACCTACGGTGCCGAGACGTTTCTCACTACGGGTCTCGTACGAAAGCTCCAAGTCACTCAGCGGTCAATGGAAAGGGCTATACTCGGCGTTTCCCTACTGGATCGAATCAGAAATGAGGAGATCCGTAGGCAAACGAAAGTCGCTGACATAGCCAAGCAGATCTCCAAGCTGAAGTGGCAATGGGCAGAGCACATAGCTCGGAGAACCGATAGGCAGAAAGGTTCTCGAGTGGAGACCACGTATCGGCAAGCGCAGTGTAGGACGTCCACCTGCAAGATGGACCGACGACCTAATCAAGGCTGCAGGTACCCGCTGGATGCACGTCGCTTCCGATCGGTACCTCAAGTCATTGGGGGAGGCCTATGTTCAGCAGTGGACGTCCTATGGCTGATATAATGAGGCAATATTAACACACATATTGGCGTAACAATCTAGTATTGTTATCGACATGGGCGTTACCAGGAGATCATTTGAGATTGAAGTTATTACTTAACGCGATTAAGCCTTTGCTTGTATCACCCGAATGGCCGTAGGCGGAAGTAAATCTTTGCATTCAAGCATACACGCAAACACCCACGATTTGTCGGTTACGTTTTGGGCCATGTTTTACGTAGCAAGCTTATTCACATCTATGGGCACAGTAACAAACTCTGAGAGTAGCAGTAGGAAGCTTTCAAAAAATGAAAAGATCTCAATAGCGCCAGAGACAGGACAGTACACCTTTACTTTTTACTAGTAGCTCGCCCTGGCTTCGTATAGGTGTAATTAATGTGCTAAACCCTGTGTCACTGAGGGAACAAGCAGCTTTGTAATGGTGAAAGAATAATCGAAATCGGTCTAGTAGTTTTTGTGTGAAAACATTACAAACATACATATAAAAACACAAATGTATGTATGTATGTATCTTCACGCCAGGTCCCTAACGGGGTAGGCAAAGAGTGTAGAGCGCCAGATAACCCGGTTCTGACAAACCTCTCGTGCCTCGTCTACATTCATCATTCTCTTCATACATGCACGCCGATTCCTAAGACTTTTGATCCCACCATCAGACAGAAACACAAAAAACACAAATGTTGCCGCTTTATTATATTTTTATTAAAAGTAGGTACAGTGGGCATAGCGCCCGACTCGGAGATCGACCCTAGGAATCCAGCGTAGTAGTGATCTGCTTCTATTAGAGTACTGAGGCAGTTGTCCTTAGATACTGGAATATCGATGAAGGTTCATAGCTCACTACAGCCACCCGGCATCCGACCAGCACCGCCTCGTTTTACGGCGTGCAATCGTTGTCGACGGGTGGTCCACGGGTGAACGATGCGATGTTACTAGTAAACCACTCACGGACGCGGTCGAGCGCTGGTCGGGTGCCGGGTGGTTCTAGTGAGCTATGACCCTAAAACATTGACATATTTCAGGTGCACTTATCAGCGGTGTCTTAAATGAAAACTTCAAATTCGTGATCAAAAGTTTTGGAAAACCATTCGTTGACAAAGCTTTGGAAATAGCCGACAGTTTGCTAGGCGATTTCTTCCGTGCTGTTCCCACTTCAAAGATAATAAATGAAGATCTTACGGAGTATCTCTAAAGTTAATTATTTATTATACCCAGAAAATATGAAGTAATTTATTAATACAAATGTATATACTCAAGTACCTCATGTGAATAAATGGTTTGTTATAAAATTTGAAGTTTCTTTATAAGTACAGGCAGAGAATATGTAATAATACTACGTATAGAATGGATACTTCGACGTCCCGCCCGATTTCCCCGCATCACCCAACCTCCTATCCTCTTATGGGCGATGGTTGGTATATAAGTGTTTGTATGGAATTTTGACGGTGTTTCCGCGGTGTGGCACAGGTCTGAACTCTTAACTGTTTTGCCTTGTCTTTTTAAGTCTTGGTGTATCTAACAAGCATTCAGTTAACGTTGATGGTAAGTTATAATGTAGCCGATAAACGTCTACATGATGAACCAGATATTACAATCTCTTCCTTGTAATATCTGGTTTCATGTAGATGAGAGATGCGTTGCGACTTTTGAAGTGATATCCCTCTGCTCTTGCTCAGGAACAACTCAAAAGTACATCTTTTATATGAGAAGCTATTTTATCAGAACATTATTGTATTTTTTTTAAACTTTATTCTGAATGGGCTATCATGAAATTGGCCGCTTATCATCCGGTACATTATGCCCTGAAAATAAAATATACTAGGATACTACTAATAAATATGTTATTTATTTTAACGATTGAAAAATGGAAAGAAATTTTTTTTCAAATTTTTCTTTCCATTTTTCTTTAAAATAAAATATATTTCACAAGCATGTGTTAATGCGAAATAATATAAAAACAATTATTAAGGGTAAAAGCGACTTCTTTACGATATTCAATAAACTGAAAAGTCTATTATATCGGTTGCCTAACTAGCATGGTTGGCAATAGATGGCGCTACTGCTACCATAAAGCAAGGCAATAAATGTGAAGGAAAGATTTGACAAATCGGGCAGGACTTCAGTAGCTCAATCGGAAGAGCGGCTGGACTAGATTCCCAGTAGGCCGCAAGTTCGAGTCTCGCCTGAAGTCAAATTTTTCTTTCCATTTTTCTTTAAAATAAAATAAATACGATTGATTTAAAAAAAGCAATAACACATTTATAAATATTTACCAGTAACATTTGGAAGTTGGTCGTAATTTTTTACTGGTGGTAGAACTCGAGTGACAGAGCTCGCGGGCGTAGGCACCACCGCATCACTTGCCGCTAAATGGTAGTGTTCAGCACTATCGTGTTACGGTCAGGTGGTAATGTACGGTCCTGTAATTTCCGGCACAGACGCATTACACCTTAGGCCTCATGAGTGGCAACGCATCTGCATTTTGACGTCTGGTCATTGAGTGGGTGTCTATAGGCTGCAGTCATGACTTAACATCAATGTGAACTGCATGCTTGTTTGCCACTTCCATAACATAAAAAAAAACAAATATAATCCCAATTTATATAAAATGTTATTTAATATTCACGCTTTCGCAAAAATATAATTACTTAAAACCACAAAACGTTATCGTCTTTTTTGAATAAGAATCAAAAAGAATTCTAGAGTCAAACAAATATCAGTCAAGCGCGAATTGAACTGCGTGCACAGGGTTCTGTATAATTGAGAACTTTCCTATGGTAACTGTTTTAGAGGTTTCCCATTCCATTATTTATTTATTTATTTATAGTTAACTAGAACGGACATCAAGTCTAATTACACTAACTAACTCGGATACATGTCATATCAAACCTAAAAAAAAATACACCAAATTAAATTAAAAAGCGTCTTCTCTTCCTCTTATGTCTGCAATCATTCTGAGACCGTCATAATAAGGTCTCATTTGATATGTCACAAAATATACCTTAGAATTAACGTTTGACGTTATGTTTTTGCATGCTTCTGATTTATGTATGTGTGCCAAATTTCAGTTGTGTCAGTCCAGCAATTGTTAAACAAATTGGCTGTGGCAGAATGTTTTAAATATAACGTGAATCCTTGTGGTAAATTACAGCTCAATATTAATATAAGAACGGATCTTTTGAGTGTCGGAGGTATTTTTTAAGGTACTGAACCCTAAAAAATCATCTTATCATATTAACACTCAGAATAAAATTTAAATATTTTGACGGTTAATTAATGTACCTGACATACAATGAATACGAATATTTTGTTGGTACTCGTATATAATGAATACGAATATATTGTAAACTAGCTGACCCGGCAAACTTCGTATTGCCTCAGAATGAAAATATGACATGTGTCAAAGGTTTAATAGATACGGACTATTTGTATGGGAAAATGAAATGGTGGTTTTTACTATTTTCCTTCAATTTCTTCATATTTTCTTACCTTTTAAACATTCCCTGCACTTCCAAAAATCATTCAAAATCAATATTAGCCAAATCGGTCCAGCCATTCACGCGTGATGCCGTGACCAAGGAAAACGGGATTCATTTTTATATATATAGATCTGTAATCTTTCGTTCGTCCAATTTTATAAAATATAATCTTATTTCTTTAACACCCGAAACAGTCTATATCCAAAAACTTTTAGCAGGAAGGACTGCAGTCAACACATACCTAGTAGCATAGTAATTATGCATATCCACTATAATAATATCCGATTTGATAAAGAACGTATACTCGCGAGAGAACACCGACTCATACCACGAATGTCACAAAATTCGAAGAAAAAAAAACTCCAGTCTCTGGGACCCAAGATACTTACTATTTGTCAATTATATTATTAGTCAATACTGTACGCTATGCAAGTTTAAGAAATACCTGGATGTTGCAGCACAAAAAAATGCATTCGAAAATATCGGACAGATTTTTTTTTTAATTTATTTACGCGAGATAAGTCATAGTTTTATTTCGATGAGAGCAGCTCTCAAATATCTATTAAAAAACACATCATCGGACACAAACAAATTCATCTCGCAGATTATAGACAATAATTACGTGACTATTTGTACGTTTAAAATTTGCAATATCATGTTCCGTCAACAAAGTTGATACTTGCATATTATTGACTGTGTAGCCAAGAAGTCAATATGCAATAATTAAGTTCACCTTGCATAATTTTGCCTACTCGCTGTCTCTCGTATCCCGATTCCACAGCTAAATATATAAGCACCATTGTTTAAAAAATTTGCCTGTTGCTGTGGGAAATAATATAAATTAAATAAAATGCGGAATGAATAAGATAATACAGCAGTCACGGCTGTTAGCGAGGTGGAACGAAATGAATATCATGACATAATAAATTAATTCCTCAGAATATTTCATAAGTAAACATATTAACAAGAACAATATTCTTTATTGGTCACCATATACAAACACAACGCATAATTAAATACGGTACAAATGGCGGCTTTATCGCTGCAGCGATTTTCTCCAGGCAACCACTACTAAGTAAGCCACCGAGTAATCAAACAACTAAAATACAAGAACATGAAATGATAAAAAGTCATACTTAAATCAATTGTCATATTTTTCTGGTATCCTGAGGGATTTATGTTAAACATAAATTTTATAAATTTTGTATAACAGTTTTACCATTTATTAAAATAATCAATAATACCTATCATACTGACAAATACTTATCTGTAAAGAATTCCTTAACCGAACGGCGTCAATAGTAAGGGTATTAGTTAAGAATGCGATGAAGTAATAAGTTGCAGATTAGCGTAGTATAGAAGAGTGAAGGGATGTGGGGAACATAACTAAATATTTTTATAGACAAAGATTCCCAAAAAGTCAAAGTACCGTATCCAGCAAAGAATATTGCGCATCGAGCCTACGAAAGAGACAGTCACCTAGTTTCGACTTCGTAGAGGGTTATCTCTGTTGCGCACTGCCTACTTAGGCCTGATAGCAGAGAATATGTAATAATATTACTAGCCCGGGAGGTAGCGTTGCAAATGCAAAAGTCATAGTAAGCCGGCTGAAATTAACATCGATAGTTGATCTTATATCACTTATAACTGAATCGACCATCAGCTGCTTAAGTAGCGGTGGGTGTAAGTGTTAGAGAATGCGAAAGAGGTAAAAAAAAAAAAAAAATAAGTAATAGTACGCTGGCTAAAACTTTTTTCATAGATAGTTGATATCATTATGAACAGAAAAAAAATCGTCAGCTGCATCGTGAAGGGGGGATGATGCGTCAGCTGCTCACATGAACTTGTAAAAAAAAAGTAAAATTAAGTTACATATATTACTTCATATCATATATTTACATTATCAACAATCAGCTGCTTGTGTAGCGGTGGAAAAACCGTCAGCTGACTCAGTCGAGATTAAAAAAGTTGGAGCATTGATATTAGGCCGTTTCCTTTTAAACACGTATTTCTAGATAGATTCTGGCCTTTCTTGAACCCATAACACGACCTTCGGGCTACCTAAGCCTTTCTCCCCAAAATTTCAAAGCAACATCTGCCTGTCCGTGTGGATCAGTGCTGCCAACTCTACACCAACTTTTAGATAGATCTACCTACTTTGCCCTCAGTCTACCTATCTATCAATTTATTCCTCAAATCTACCTATTTGAAAAAAAAACTTATTTTCTTAATTTTATGACTTGTAAATGTAAATTATGTTAAATAAATGAATAACAAGTAAAAAAAGGAGCAAGTTTAATTTCTACAATGTATGAAGCTCGCGAAAACCTACGAAAACGTTAAGTAAAAAAAAAATTACGCCATTATTGAAAACACTCACTATACACTCACTCACTCACTTTTTCCACTCGATATACTCAAGTGGAAAAACCGTATCGACGGGGCGATCTTCCCACGGTGGCAATCCGAGCTACGCCAGCATTTAGTGCGCACGTCATATATAGCGCACCTTTGGAGCCATACTCACCTCCAAGATCCTACTCAACTTTCTCCCACTGACTGGGGATGGGAAGAAAAAGACGAAAAATATGTATTGAAATGGTTCGAGGGAGCGGAGGGAGATCAAGTATCAGTCACCAGTATAACGGATAGCAGTGACACTATTGGCGGTATGGAATTTTTGTCGCTGATACTTTCTTTGATATTGTATATTTCTGGTAGTCTGATTTTGATGATTAAGATCCTCATTTATACATGATTTAACTGGTGGTAGTACCACCGGGCGTAGGCACTACCGCATTACCAACCGGCACGTATATTACTTGCCGCTAAATGGTAGTGTTCAGCACTATTGTGTTCAGGTGGTAATGTACGGCTCTGTAATTTCCGGCACAGAGGTGTAACACCTTAGGCCTCAGGAGTGGTAACGGATATGCACTTTGACCTTGGTCTTTGTGTGGGTGTCTATAGGCTGCAGTCGTCATAAAAAAAAAGGTGAAGAGAATCGAGCTGAAGAACTCGATCAAAACGAAAACAGCGATTTCCTGCAGGAAAGTTCGGATAGTGATTCGTCAGAGAGCGATTATGACAGCGATACCATCGATAACGAATAGCTTCTGCAAATTTCTTATTTTCTTTTTTTTTTTTTTTTCGATTGTTGTTTACGAAGTCGAGTAATAGGGGGTAGAAATGAGCTTGTCTATGGTATAAATATCCTTGTCAATGGTAAGAGGGGATCAGTTGAATTGTGGTCGTCACCGTGGAATGAAGTGCTGCTAGTGCTTGTTCAGTTCTTAACACTAGGTAAAGTGCGAATAAGGTAACGCTCTACAGACCCGACATTCGCCGGAGTCTGCTTCCTAAGGTCGATGTGCAATATTCCATGTTGTATACTGTAGTGTGTAATTTTGTACACAGTTACAGTAGTTATAAATAAAACAAAATTACTCGGTCGAAAGCAACATCCATTGAATCTTAAAGCTTCACACGGCCATAAATATTTCATATTCACTATTAAACCGAACATTGCCACCCCAAAATGGTTGCTAGCTGTATAATAATAGAAGCGAGCGTCGTAACAACTCTGTATGGAGCGTGTAGTGACATGTCATGTTTATACAAGTGATTTTATTTACATTTCCTCATGATGTATGACTGCGTACATTTTTCATTTGCGTCGTCTTTCATGAATCCTCGTCAAGTGGACACTTTAGCTTTTAAGTTGGGGTGAAATTCTCATTCTATTGTAGGTGTCTGTTTTGTAAATGAGCGTGTTTATAATATTAGAGGGATTGTTACATTTATTATTGCACTAGCTGACCCGGCAAACTTCGTATTGCCTCAGAATAATATGTGTCAAAGGTTTGATAGATATGGACTATTTGTATAGGAAAATGAAATTGTGGTTTTTACTATTTCCCTTCAATTTCTTCATATTTTCTTACCTTTTAAACCTTCCCTGGACTTCCAAAAATAATTCAAAACCAAAATTAACCATATTGGTCGAGCCGTTCTCGAGTTTTAGTGAGACTAACGAACAGCAATTGATTTTTATATAGGTATATAGATTTTGTTTGCTGGCAGTGTCAAATGTAGTTTTGCCCGACTGCCCCAATGAAGGATAATGTTTTTAGAGTGTCTATTTTTTGATACGTAGGTAAATAGTTTCATTGATCTTGACAAAAATGAGGTGTAATTAAATTGAAAGAAGAATAAAAACTCTCCTGCGTCCCATATACAATTAATGAACAAAAAATTATCTACGATTTTTACAATACTGGCCGAGCCACTCAGCCACTAATCAAGGCACAACATTTTTAACAATACAAAATTAAAAACGGCAATAAAATGATGTTAAGTGATACTGGTGGTAGAGCTCCAGTGATGGAGCTCGCGGGCGTAGGCACCACCGCATTACCTAATATACATGCCGCTAAATGGAAGTGTTCAGCACTATCGTGTTCCGGTCAGGTGGTAATGTACGGCCCTGTAATTTCCGGCATAGAGGCATAGCACCTCAGGCTTCAGGAGTGGTAACGCATCTGCATTTTGACCTCTAGTCACTGTGTGGGTGGTGTCTATAGGCAGCAGTCATGACTTAACATCAATGTGAACTGCATGCTTGTTTGCCACTACCATAATATATAAAAAAAAATTACTGCAGCCTATAGACACCCACAGAAAAACCAGAGGTCAAAATGCAGATGCGTTGCCACCCCTGAGACCTTAGATGTTGTGTCTCCGTGATAGTTATTCCGGGTTTGTCTGTTTGTTGAAGCTAGTATGTGCATGATCGGGATATCTAGCGCTTTATGCTGTGTATACCGTAAGTAACTTAGCGTAAACATAAATACATACACACAGCTAGATTGTTCTGTCAACAAAATACAACCTTATTATGTAATTATATAGTTTTTTTTTGAAAACACTTCCTCTTACGCCGTAGGAATAGTAATATTACAAGAACATTACGTCAAACGCTCAATTGTGTATCATTACAGTCCGTGTCGCACGTGACATTTATTATAGTCTGCAGCGCAATTTAAACATCGCCTACGTAAACACATTAGTGTTTACAAAGTCGGAAGCAACTTTCTTTCATTATAAAACGTAACTTCACGCCTGTAATCCTCGAAAGAGTAGGCAGAGGTAAATGTATGCTTTCAAGCATACATGCAATCCACGGTTCGCCGGTTACGTTTTGGCCCATGTAGGTAAAGATAAGGTTCACGCTCTAACAGGCTCGCCACCTGTTAGATGGGCCAAAACGTAACCGGCAAATCGTGGGTGTTTGCATGTATGCTTGAATGCTTGTATTTATCTCTACCTACCCCCTTCGGGGATTACAGGCGTGAAGTTACGTTTCGGAAAGAGAAATCGACGCTCGGATTTGGGCTTCGGTAGCTTTGTGGTAAAGCGGCTCTACAGGTTCTTCTGAATTCGCAGGTTCCATTCCTGAAAAACATGAAGACAAATCATTTTAGCTCAACAATGGCACTTAAGGTTCAAACCTCAAAATTGCAAGTAGAATCGTCGATGTCTAAACAGGCTGCAGTATTTTGCCTATGTATAAAATTTGTTTCGTACCACAATTTGCTACTAATGGTAGAGCTCATGTGAGAATAACTAAATGGATGGAAATTTCAATTACTGCAATTCAGGGAACTTTGGTGGACGGTAACGATCGAAATAAACAATTGTAGAAAATATTAAAATGAAAGAAGCCACCGAGAACTTTTTTTTGCCTACACTATTGAATCTTCAAAATCAAATAGGGGAATTTATAAGCAAACTTTGTTTATTTTTAAATGAAAATTTCAGTTTTTGTTCTGTGATTCAGTGACGCACAACTTAAAAATAAATATAAATACAATTTTATTTACTGCATACCTATCATAAAATTAAATATTAATTACATTTATGCACAAAATATAAATAGTTACGCAATTAAACAGTTATATGAGACTATCTGTTTTTATTTTTGTTTCTCGTTCGAACAATCGAGTTTAATTTCATAGTTTAATATCTCATAAAATTTAAATGTAAAATAAGTAGTGCTATGGAAATATTTTACAACTTTGTGTGATCCCGATTAAAAACGTTTAGAAATTAAAAAAAAAACGGTAAGAAATATTTAACATCGGGCAGGAATCGAACCTGCGACCTCAAGAAAACCAGTCCGGCCGCTTTACTACTAAGCTACCGAAGTCCCACTCCGATGCGTCAAATTTAGCTTTCGGTTTTTGATTTTTAACCGATTTAGGGTCGGTGTCAAATTTTTTTTTCTTTAATTTCTAATGTTCACTTGCATGTGTTATTATGAAAAATAAATAGTACAATAAAAAAGTTTAGTAAAGAAAAACACACTTCTGTAACTCTCTAAAACCGAAACGCATAGCCAAGTCACATAGTGTAAACCAGAGGTCCCCAAACTATGTTTACTTGTAGACCCCTTTCAATTTTTTTCTGGTTTGGTGGACCCCCTTGCTAACATTTATATCACTTGCCCATATATCCCATTTTTATTTACGCATATAATTACGTAGACCCCATCGAGTCTCCCATAGACCCCAGGGGGTCTTTATGGACCACTTTGGGAATCACTGGTGTAAACAAACCGGCGCACCGTCAACTCGACCAAAAATACCAAATACATAACAGCGCGTAATAAAATACAGAAATTAACGCGTCGTTGAAAAAACACTAGCATACACACGTAGGTACGTTTTCATATCTAGGCGTTTTATTCTACGTCCCTAATGAGAACTCTGTAACATACAATTTATTTCACGTTTGTGTATAAAGGTGTATGGGACCACAACAACAGCATTTCATAGTGTACTGGTTGTGGACGGATGATGTATAATATGTATCTTGCTGTTTTTCTATTGTTAGGCACTGGATTTTGCGAGCTATCTGCCGCGATGGGATTACGTAAGTGTTCGTTTTGTTCTCAGATTTAAGCAACGAACAAAATTTTATTATGCAAATTACGATAAAACTGACAGTGGTACTTATTTATAATACTATTTAATTTTATTGTATAGCACTATAATTATTACTATCACAGCTAAACAACTTAGGCTTCAGGGTAACGCTTCTACATTTTGAACATCGGTTTTTAAGAATATGTCTATAGACTGTCGTATTCATTTACATTTACCGTTTACCATCACTGTCAACTGTACGCTTCTTTGCCACCGGTAAAACTAAAAAAAATCGTTCGGAATTACAATCAGGAATTAAATAGGTAATTTGCGATCTTCACTATTCGTTAAAATAATATTTTAATTAATTTAATGGTTGCAGCTACCTATTATACGTAAATATATATATATTTTTAACTGGCTTGTGTTGGTGTAGTTTTTTATACTTACCTCATAATAAGTTTTTTTTTTTTTTTTTTTTTTTTTTTTTTTTTTTTATGTAATTTAAGTGGCAAACAAGCATACAGTTCACATTGATGTTAAGTGATGACTGCAGCCTATAGACACCCACACAAAGACCAAGGTCTAAATGCAGATGCGTTACCACTCCTGAGGCCTAAGGTGTTATGCCTCTGTGCCGGAAATTACAGGGCCGTACATTACCACCTGACCGGAACACGATAGTGCTGAACACTACCATTTAGCGGCAAGTAAATCAGGTAATGCGGTGGTGCCTACGCCCGCGAGCTCCGTCACTGGAGCTCTACCACCAGTAAAAAGTGTTGTAATATACCTAATTACATTGTGATTATTTTTTGTGCGATATATTTTACCTGCCTACGTTTTATCGCATTTGAAAATAAACGTTTTTATTATAATAATATTGAGAACAATTTAACATATTTGAATAGGAAATCTTATTTAAACTGTGTTAAAATCATACACGTGTAACAAGTAAAAAACATATAAATAAAACAGTCTGTGATAATATTGTTCACACTCCGCTTACTACAACTTATAAAAATGTTAAGTCACAATCTGTAACAGTAACTTAGAATTATATTACAGCGCATTTTGCAAAATAGCATCTCAGCAAAGGTTCTTGAGTTTGCAGATAAATGATTGTTACAGTTAGGCCGGGTGGCATTATTTTACTTCAACTTTGACTTTGTTTTGCATTTGAATTATCTATGAAATCTATGTTTTTTATGTTATGGAAGTGGCAAACAAGCATGCAGCTCACATTGATGTTAAGTGATGACTGCAGCCTATAGACATCTACATAAAAATTAGAGGTCAAAATGCAGATGCGTTGCCACCCTTGAGACCTATGGTGTCATGTCTCTGTGATAGATATTACGGGGCCATACCACAGTACAGTACAGATACATTGCCATTTAACCGGAACACAATAGTACCGAACACTATTATTTACTTCGTTTGCCTACTGTTCAAATTTAACTACTATTTCACTGGTGATAGAGTTCCAAGTGTAGGAGCTCGAGGGCGTAGGCACCACCGCATTACCTAATATACTTGCCACTAAATGGCAGTGTTCTGCACCATCGTGTTCCGGTTAGGTGGCAATGTACGTGTAATCTGCGGCACAGAGGCATAACAACTTTGGCCTCAGGAGTTGTAACAAACCTGCATTTTGACCTTGGTCTTTGTGTGGGTAGATATAGGCTGTCATCACTTTACATCAATGTAAGCTGCATGCTTGTTTGCCACTTCCATTACACCCTAAACTACGTGTTAAAAATTAGCCAAATTGCTACGTTCAATAGCAACGCTGATCTTTTGTGCAAATATCTACCTTTTGATCAAAAGAACCGTCGACCAAACGTTTTAAAATGATTGAAAAATGTTAGCATTTGGAATTTTTCAGCTAAATTCATAAAATCTTGCTCAAGAAACGACCCAAACCTAAATGAGTGTGCGCTACAATCTGCGAGAGATTCCATTCATCAATTTTCTTTGGGCGACCCTAGTAGAGGCTTGGAACCCTTGGATCCCTTGTTTGTGCCCGAAATGATCGTTTACATACCAAATGAGAGTGGTCTGAAACTTGTGTTCAAGAATAATTATTTTAAAGGTTTATCTATGTTACATATAGAGAATTTGAGGTAAGTCCTTATTATTTTTCATTGATATTTTTTTTTATGGTATGGAAGTTGCAAACAAGCATGCAGTTCACATTGATGTTAAGTGATTATACTACAGCCTATAAACACCGACACAATGACCAGAGGTCAAAATGCATATGCGTTGCCACTCCTGAGACCTAAGGTGTTATGCATCTGTGCCGGAAATTACAGGGCCGTACATTACCACTTGACCGGAACACAATAGTGCTGAACACTATCATTTAGCGGCAAGTATATTAGGTAATGCGGTGGTGCCTACGTCCGCGAGCTTCGTCACTAGAGCTCTGCCACCAGTGAAATATGATAATTTTGTATATTTAGCACAAATTCCAGTCCGTGGTAGAATGTACCTATGTACGTATATGACATGTGATAATAATGACTGTTATTTTGACAATTTTGATGATCTTCAAGTCATGAGTCATCGAGTGAAGTTGAATCTGTACTGACTACTACTGACGAGTAATGAGCAGCAGTGTTTCATGATAAAACTACTGCCACTACGATTGCCAAACCGCCTGCCAAGCGTGGTGATTATGGCCTATTCTCCTGCACAACATCATTGTAAGCGCCTTTGTGGAAGGCTTTGTCCAGCTGTGAACGTCTTTCCGCTGGAGTGATGATCATGATACACTAACTATATTGTGAATGTAAATGCTCAATTTTCCTAAGAAAAGATAATAAATTTTAGAAAGCTGTACGAATATTATAAAACTGAAGAGTTTGTTTGCTTGCTTGAACGCGCTAATATAAGGAACTACTAGTCCGATTTGAAAAATTATTTCATTGTTAGATAGCTCATTTAGCAAGGCAGGCTACAACATCACGCTAACATGAGGAGAGGGTAGGTAACATTGCGACCGCGTGAAGCCGGGACGGGCTGCTAGTACTTTGTATTGACCTATTTTTTGCAGTGTAGGTCAAATGAAAAATAAATCATCATTATTTTCAATGTAGGTACTATTTGTAAGGACAGCGTAGAAAACTTTAATGCCCACCATTCGATAGTTATGTTTTTGGTACGTCATGTATCTAAAAAATGACGTTCACAAATGAGTTTATCTACATACATATCGAACTGGTGGTAGAGTTCTAGTGACGTAGCTCGCAGGCGTAGGCACCACCGCATTACTTAATATACTTGCCGCTAAATGGTAGTGTTCAGCACTATCGTGTTCCGGTCAGGTGGTAATGTACGACACCTTAGGCCTCAGGAGTGGTAACACATCTGCATTTTAACCTTGGTCTTTGTGTAAGTGTGTATAGGCTGCAGTCATCACTTAACATCAATGTGAACTGCATGTTTGTTTGCCACTTCCATTACCTACATTAAAAAATATCAAATACATTTCGAGATTGTCAGGATACTATTAAAAACCATTTGAATAAAAAAAGCATCGCAACATCTGTATCTTTCTGTGTTCGAAGTTGAGATATCAGGCAGCAGTAGTGGCCTGCTAGCTAAATAGACATCCGGAGATCTTAAAAAGCCAAAGCAAATTACCTACGAAGCAATATTTGGCTATATTAATACACTAGCTGCGCCCACGACTTCGCCCGCGTGAGAATTTATGATAGTTCAGTATAGTATTAAAGTATACAGTATAAAAGTAGCCTAAGTTACTCCTTATTTCATAAGCTATGTGCCAATGAAAGTCTCGCCAAAATCGATAAAGCCGTTCCCAAGATTAGCCCCGCCAAACAGACAGACAGACAAAAATTGAAAAAAAAAACTTGGTTTTGTAGATGTACCGTGTATATATGTATTTATTAAAAAGCGCTTATTTTTATATTACAAACAGACACTCCAATTTTATATAATTGTGTAGATAATTTAACGCATCTTCATACCTCGAGTCATACATTTGAAATGCGTCAGCATAAAAATCACAAAGCTTTCAACAAAGTGGGACATCAAAGCCGCAACCTTAGGGATGACGCTGTAAAAATACTAACGGAAATTAATTTGCGTTTAGTACATTCAGTCATAATGAACTATATGCCGACTAAAAGCGGCGTCATGACTCACGGACAATTAGCTTCGGGCCTTTTAATTGCGAATAATATTATGACGCCGCCTTGGCTTAAAGGAACCGTTCAAATAATTAGGCACAGAGGGACGATTCATTGGACACAAAAGGAGTAATGGAGTGCAAAACCGCCAGTGATCTAGTAAATTTTGGCTTGAATGAAATAGGAGGTAGCTTAATTTAAGAAAGAAAATTATATTTTTGAATTAATATAACTTTTTGTTTAATTTTCTCAAGAGAATATTAACAACTTAGGCCTTAGGGATGGCAACGTTAGATACGTTGCCATAGGTTTTTTTGAAGATGTCTATAGTACTTCAGTGCTCACCTACCATAAATATGATGCATGCTTATATGCCACCACCATTACATTAAATAAAATATAAAAATATTTCATTAAATAGATCAGTATTATTAATGGAACTCGCATTGATGAAGCATTATTACCGACTAATTTAGTTTCAGTATTTTTATGGAAGTAGGATGCCCTCTTACTTAAAATACGCTTACACTCAAGTACTCACTCGCTTATTTATTTTTTGGATTATCTCAAAAATAACTAATGGAATTAAAAATGCAATGTGATTATTTATTTTGCGACTACAAACATAAATGCCTAGATATTGAAACGGCATTTACGGCCAAATACTCAAACGTCACTCAAATCTAAGTGGGACTTGAAAGTATTCTATCTTTATAAAACACGTTCAAACGAAAGAGATAGCGCACATTTGAGGATTGCTTAAAATTGAGTGACGTTTAAGTATTCGGCCATTAGAGTTTAAAATATCTTAACATATTCATTTCGAAGTTAACTATTGAAATTTAGAATGACCTGTAATCGTATGAGAAGGTATGCGAACTTGGATAGACAAAAAAAGATTTTTTAAAATTTCCGTTCAAGAATTAATTAACCATAATCTTATCTGACAGGTTCGACCTCGACAAAAAATTGATCATAGCAGATGCATTGGTGAATTTGGATGTAGACTGTGAATATGAACTTACCGGGCAAATCCTTCTAATGACGATTAAATCAAATGGTGACTCATCTATAAAATTGAGTGAGTAATTAAGAGCTTTATAACCCATATAATCAAGTAGGTAGTACCTACACTAGATTAGGGGACAAACTCTTGTTGCCGTTCCAGAAACGTCCTTACTGAATGGGAATACAGAACAAAATGGATTGCTGAAGGTGTACTGTCGCTGAATGGGATGACCACATAATAAGTAATGTGATGTCTATGGAGTAATAATCCTTTCATTATGCCACCGCTCGGCTTTGGTGCAATTAATTAAATTGTTCATCCCCTTGTATATTGATTCGTAGTCTTGTTGTTGGTTGTACTTTGTTTTTATATACGAGTTTGTTTTTAAATATATTTAGGCTTAATGTACATGTAACAAAAAGCGAGTTTTTTTTTTGTTTTGGCATATAAAAAGATTAGGTATTTTGTAAGTTATTCTACTACATCAAGTAATAAATTAACACAAGGTAAGATAATATTATCCAGAAATTTACTATATATATATACATATAAACAATAACTACATCTATAAGTACAAACATATTTTACTACTTCCTTTTATTTCAGAAACCAATGAAACATTTAAATCGATTAACGTATTTTCATATTTAGCACAGTATTATCATAAAATATGAAATTCATAAAAAAAATTGCATAAAGTAGACATTATTGCAACACATTTCTTGTGATATAACTGCTATACTATTGTACCTATCAAAATATATATCATAAAAAAAAACAGATGCAAATACTGCGAAGGTTTCAAGATCAAAACAAATTTGAACTAATTTCAAATAAATATTACAAATAATAATATAATAATAATAAAAAAAAATATTTGACGTTAACATACGTAGTACAATTTTTAGAATAGGTACATATATCAGAACAAATTGACATATAGGTGCACAATAGTTATAGTATGGGCATTGTACCATTCTTCTTGCTAGGCAATTTGTTACAATAGTCTGCGTTAAAAAGAAAAGTACCGCCCCCCGGGTGGGTATAGCATACAATTAAATTAGATGAGGCATTTACTGCTAATGCGTAGGTAGGTGGGTACTACATTCACATGACAAAATAGAAAGATATTAAGGACATTTGATTATATAACTAATTATTTTTAATTATTATAAACACTAAATGTAAGTATATGTGCGTGTGCGAGTGTGTTTGTGAGTGAGTAAGTGAGTGTGAGAGAGTGAGTTTTGGGTGCGTGCGCGAGTGTGTGTGTGTATGTGTAAGTGTGTGTCATTTTGTAAAATGTAATGTAAGTATGATGCACGTGTTGGTTTGAGTTAATTAGTTTTTCGTGTAAAATGACTTATGACAACGTTAATAAATATTGTTCTGTATCTTCATAATTTTGATTGAGAAGGAAGTTACGAACTGCTTTTCGACACTGGTATGAAGACAATTTATGTATTGGTACTGATTTATTTATGTTGCTATTTAAGAATGGGCCTAAGAAGTATGCAAAACGTTTGACTAAAGTATAATTGACTTTTGGGACATTACATATTAAATCTTTACGCCATTTAGAGATCTCAACGTGGGTACTTAGTCTGAACGGACCAGGAAAAGGAATGGAACATAGTTCATTCGGCCGTAATTAAAAATCGTCAACGTCCCAACGGACCGGTCATAAAACATTGTTAAAAATGCGTACATGGAGTACATTCCAGTGCAAAAGTTATAAATTGAGGTCTTAATTTTTTTTTATAGATGCATTACACGTTCTTTTTTGCACAACGCCATAGTTTTGTGATTTTTTAATTTGGCTTTTCCAATTGTATTCATAAGCAAAAGGCGACCACCTTTTCTAGATCGTGTGACATAGAAGGCAGTCCATCATCCATTTTATAATAGGCGATCGGACAGCTATCGAAAATAAATGTAAACTATGATTAGAATGAATGTTTGTAAAATAATACGATGACTCATTAAATATTTTCGTGAAATATTAATGATTTATATTTTTAAATTGCAAAATAAGATGTAATAATTTTATTATTCTTTGTCTGTGCTCCATGTTGAACGAAACATCAATCACAGTACGTGACGTCATAATATGTTTGTACAACAAATATCTAACACAAGTGATACTTTGGCTCTTTTTTTGGATATTTTCTACGTTATTTACACGAAAAACAAGTTATACGAAATTCAACAAAATTAATTTGCACTTGGTTAATCGTATGTAATTCAATTTGATTACGAACAGTTGACGTCACATTGTTCGGTGTCATTCAGAAATGGTGAACAAAATCGGATCACTTGCTCGAATTGATATTAATGAATAATTCATAGATATAGAGAGAATGGTATAAACGTGAGACATAATTTTACTAAAGAAACATTTTTAGAAGTCTATTACTGAATTTTTAATGAAATACCTAGCCTTAGAATATGAAAAAAAAATACCAGGACACAACACTACACTAAACTTCAAAAGAAAATGATCATTGCTCAACTATAGTGGACAGTTTAAAAAAAACACTGGTTGCATATTACGAGTATTATAAACCTTTATAAACCTAACGAAAACTTACAAACCATACGACTGTTACTTTTGTATGCGACTGTATTTTTAAATTATTTTATGATTGGTCCATTGGGACGTAGACGTTTTTTGATTACGGCCGAATGGACTACGGTCCATTCTTTTTGGTCCATTCAGACTAAGTAGCCCTCAACTTATGGGGTCTTGCGGTGTTGTAACAGAATTGTGTTCAGTATAAAATCTTGTCGCACATTGAGAACATTCCAGTCTTTATATAGCTGAGTGGTGGAATAAAGGTGTTTCTTAAGCGTAGATACCTTTAAAATGGTTCTGTGTGCTGTTTCTAATGGTTTTAGTATAGTTTTAGCAGCACCTCCCCAGCAGGGGATGCAGTATGTTAAAATAGATAAGCCCAATGCATGAAAGACGTTTATGTCTTAAGGTTTTAAAAACATATATTAGCTTACGTACTCGATTTGTCAAAGCTTCAGCTACTATGGACATGTTCGCAAGATTTTAATTAATGGATCTTTTTTAATATGTTTTACTTTTCAGAAAATACAATGCTACATATACGAATGTGGTACGAACATATTGAAAGTAGCGACGGTAAAATACATTGGAATATTGTGAAGCACGACATCAAATACGAAGTTGAAAGAGCTATGTTTAGGCTTGAAAATCTTTTGAACGATAAAAATATTGGTGAGTTACCTTAAACTGCTTATTGAGAAATCCTATTAGTACAAATTCAATTTAGTCTGTGTAAAAAAAAAATATTAACCATGTGTATAAAATTGGTTTATATTGCGCGGGACAAAGTAATAGACATAAACCATAAAGTTAAACGAATGTCCAAATTGAAGTAGATAAATATTAGGAACATCTCTATATTAAAAATGCAAATTGCATTTGTTAATCTCATCAAAATTCGAGAACGGCTGGACCGAATTGGCTAATTTTAGTTTTGGAATATTCGTAGAATAAATAAATCAAAGGTTTAAAAGGTGAGCAAATAGTAGGAAATTGGAAGTAAAGTAGTAGATTTTTCCCATACAAATTGTTTGTAAAAGTCATTTTTTTAACAATTATTTCTTGTAATTCTAAGACGATACGATGTTCGGTAAAAAAGGCTGGTAATAACATACCTACACACCTACATAATGATCGAATACAGAATCTCCATTTTTAAGTTCCATGTAGGTAAATATAGAAAACGTTAGTATGTTATGATTGTTCATAAGTAATTATAATTGTAATTTAATATCAGAATTATTATCTAATTTAATATAAGAATTAAAATACCAAACTTTTCTAGTTGCAAAATTTTTGTGTGCAAAAGATATCTTTTGGGTACGGAATTATAAGTCTCTAAAATACATAATATATGCAAAGTGCTACCGATAGCATCTAAATTGAGTTCGTAGCAAAATAGAAAAATCGACGTTGCGTATTTATTACGCATAGTCATACGCATTGAGCTATGAAATTTATCACAAATTGTATTTCAAAAACAGACAACAGTTTAAAATAAAATTTACAGCCTTGTAACGCTGCAAAATATTTATTGTTTTGATGTATTAAAATTGTTTGAAGGTAATGGAGGCCTGTTCTACTTTTCTAATGGATTTCGGATATTCATGTTTTAATTCAATTCTGCATGACTGAAAATATTTTTTGTTTCTCAAAGTATGTTGTTTTACAAATTTATTCATTATAGATATGCTACCGTTGACGTATCAAGTCATTTTTATTTTAATTTTAATTCACAAAACTAAAAATAAAACTCTTCAATTGACACCTACTAGATGTGAATCTTACATGCTCATTTGTAGTATACCGTACTTATTTATCTAATTTTATTATAATTTTAATTTAGAAAAAGTTACAAATTTTTAAGTTTATGCTTAATTGAGGATACAGAACCACTGAAAACATATATTTCGTTACGAATTTCGAAGTCATCGCAAACAATAGGTGTACATAAATACACAATTAAATTTTCTAAGGTCTTCCAATATACTTTTAATTAATAACTAACTCTGACATATTTTTTATCAACAATTGTTTTGTGATCTCGGTTTTGTAATATCAAAAGAGTGAGAAATTCAAGGACATAAATAATAGTATAAAACAATAAAAGTGTTATATTATTTCCAGGCGACCAAATCAACAAATTGCTAAATGAAATGTGGCGAGAGGTAGTAAAAGATGTCGGCCCGTCCATATGCAAATCTTTAAGTGATTCTGTTGTGCAGAACGTTGGAGTTTTGCTCGCTCAAGTTCCCTACGACGAACTCATGCCTGAATAATTTGAATCGTTATTTTTATTAAATATAGCCGTACTGTTTAATCTAAGATGTATGTAATTTTGTTAATAACGTGTCTGTATAATTGTTACATTTTTATGTTATCATCCTTCAATTAATTTTTAAGTAAAGCATCTACCAAGCAATCTTCGTTTCATTTCTTTTCCAGAAGTTATATTCAGTTTTAAATCAGCTCAAGAAATAACTGAAGGCATCGGGACGTGATGACCTTCCCGCCTACTAGCGGAAGAATTTCTTCTACTGGAAAAGAATTCTTCCACTGCAGTCAGTCAACCGAACAATAGTGGTCAAACCATTCCAATTAGCGGTAGTCAAAAGTTTATTTTTCTGATACTTACTGTACATTTTGTAGCCATTACATTTCGTAATGCCCGATATTCGATCGGGCATTACAAAAGCCTTATCGATAGATAAAATTGTAAATTGAAGCTGTAAAGTTTTAAGATTTACACTTGAAATCGGCAATTACGTAGAAGAAAAGCCAAAACAAAGAGGCGAGAATTGTAATTTACCTGAGATAAAGGCAAAATGTGCCAGTCTCGGCGGCAGATGCGATTACACGGAATGGGTCTCATAATAATGTTTGTGCCCAAGTCGACTTTAAATTTCGTTTTAAAATGCACCGGGTGTTTTCGTTATTGGGTCGTATTGATTTATTTTCTTATGAAATGGGACGTGATGAATATTCTGCTAGATTCTATCATATTTTTCCATTCTATTCGTGTTTCAATTTGAAAACAATCATCGAAATGTATGCTTTTGTTATTGAATGCCATTGATTCATATTTTATGCAAGATGTATTCGATTATTTTTACGTTACAATTCAATAATATTTGCCACAGGTTTATGTTATATCACAATCGAGCATTTAAAAACATAACTGCATCTTGGTTGACGTGAAAAAATATTGAAAGTCGTAAAATTAAAGTGTATCAACTTTAAAGTAATTTAATATACGCGTTAAAATACATGGAAACAGTTTCGGGTCTCGCGTTACTTACACAACGATTCTGATGTACTTCCTTCGCAGTTAAAAGCTTCTAGTTTCTTGGGTTTGTTAAAAGCTTGTAAGCCAGTATGAATTGAGCGTTCAGTTCGAATACAATGGGCTGAAAAGGTAACATTAAAACCAGATTTGAGGCTTGAGGAAGGAAATGACTTAAGTTACCGCAGAGCGATGCCTTAGATAGGATTTTCCAGTCACAAAACATTGCTTTACAGACAATGGTAGATAAGATTACCTTCTCTCTGCAAAAATGGTTTACAGATTTCTAAGTATTTTGATAAACTTTATACTTGAGGATTTAAAACGAATGTAATAACTTACAGATTTACAAAGTTCTTGCAATTCCACTATTATATAACCGGCCGTACCCACCCTCCCTGATAACTAATCGCTAACAAAAAATACGAAAAAAACAAAAGGAGAAACGCGGGGTTCGCGGCCGAGGGGGGAATATGGACGTCACACCACTCCACGCGCACGGCACACAGTCGCGGCACTGCAATCATTGCAGTGATAGCCATTATCACAGTAAATAGATACCTTTCACGGCAGACGGCGAAGTCGACTGAACGCGACATGACCGCGCCATTAATTCCGTATTTATATATATAACTAGCTGTTGCCCGCGGCTTCGCCCGCGTGGATGTCGTTTTATAAATATTTTTCCTGAATTTTCTTTGCTATAAACCTCACGGAGCCCGATACCTTTCCAACGAATGCAAAACCGTGGAAATCGGTTAGTGCGTTCTGGAGTTATAGCATTAGGAAGGAAAACCCGACTTATTTTTATATTATAGAGATGTCATATTTATTATTACATATTATTATAGTATTTTTTGTTATAAATAAACTTATGGTATTTATGTACTTAATTTATATTATTATTTAAAAATTATTTAAAGTTAGTGTCCTTTTTTAGTTTTTTATTTATTTTTTTAACTTCAGCTCTAAATTGGCAGCAGTTGGGCATCCAACATTATACCAGCGCCGGGTTTATTGATCCAGCACAATGCTGAGTTGGGGACCCTTTAGGACAATTTTTAAAATTTAGTTTTTTGTTTTAGTTTTAATTAATTATATTTTTTATTTGTGTTTTGTTTACTTTTGTGTACCTTTTTGTCCTAATAAATGTATTTTATTTCTTCTTTCAATATTTTCCTAATTTATGAAATCAGCTTAGCGAAAAAATCTACATTCCACATTGTTGAATCTCTTTGTAGACTGAAGGAAGACGTAAAGTTATATTCATTCGCACCTGTATCTATTGAGGGTTGTATAAAATGGGTCCTATATTTCGAGGATCATTCAGATTTGCGAGACGCCACTCGACAGAAACCTTTGCTTTTGGTTAAATTTGCTCACCGGTCTGGAATATTTAACGTAATATTTCTCAGCTGATCAGAATTATTTTATAAGCATTGAAAGAGCGTATTAGGTAACTAACCTCAACAAAAAAAAATATAAAAGTTATTCAAAATAATTTGTACAATGGCGAGAAATTATGTGTATATAGGAGATGTTTCAATTTGGGATATAACTTGTGCATGTACCAAAAAGGAGAAAAATATCTAGATTTCAAGAAAAATAATAATTTGCAATTTTATGTCTAGATCGCTTTGTACGATAATAAAATAGTTTTGAAATATTGGCATCATAGATAGGTATATAATAATATCTACTTCGTTATATAGATTGGCAATACAAAAGAGGCAATACAAAAGAGAAAGAATATATTATACGCATGTGTGAGAGCGAGATAGGTAGGCGGGACCATTCACAGACACATTCTCGTCTTAGACAGCCTGGCGCTAGTCGTGAAAAAAATAAATTCGTCTTATTTTTATTAAATTTAAGGTTTACTGGTGAATATTGTACATAAATAATTATGGTTACATGTGCAGTACCTGAATGTAACTCATTTAAAACGAAAACCCACATAATTATTCATTTCACATGTAAGTACGAATTAAATGTGTGGCTTTTTTATTTTTAAAGAAAAATGGAAAGAAAAATTTGACTTCAGGCGAGACTCCAACTCGCGGCCTACTGGGAATCTAGTCCAGCCGCTCTGTCAATTGAGCTACTGGAGTCCTGCCCGATTTGTCAAATCTTTCCTTCACATCTATTGCATTGCTTTATGGTAGCAGCAGCGCCATCTATTAACAACTATGCTGGACTAGATTCCCAGTAGGCCGCGAGTTCGAGTCTCGCCTGAAGTCAATTTTTTCTTTCCATTTTTCTTTAAAAATAAAATATATTTCACAAGCATGTGTTAATGCGAAATAATATAAAACAATTATTAAGGGTAAAAGCGACTTCTTTACGATATTCAATAAACTGAAAAGTCTATTATATCGGTTGCCTAACTAGCATAGTTGGTAATAGATGGCGCTGCTGCTACCATAAAGCAATGCAATAGATGAGAAGGAAAGATTTGACAAATCGGGCAGGACTTCAGTAGCTCAATTGGAAGAGCGGCTGGACTAGATTCCCAGTAGGCCGCGAGTTCGAGTCTCGCCTGAAGTCAAATTTTTCTTTCCATTTTTCTTTAAAAATGAAATATATTTCACAAGCATGTGTTAATGCGAAATAATATAAAACAATTAAACGTGTGGCTTTCGAAATGCAAAGATTTAGTTCTGATACAAAACTTTTCTACATAAACGGATAGACAAAATTAACAGGTTTTATAATAATAATATGAATGCTTTGAATGCATAAGAATTAACTATAAAATAATAACAAATACGTGAATTACTTCTATTTTATAACCTCACCTTTGTAGGGATTGACCATATCGATAATTTGTATTTGTCAATCAAGGATATCTAATGTATTTATTAAAAGTTTAGAGTTTCATAGCCAAACTGCGCTGTTATTAATATTTTAACAAATAATTTAATAACATTTCAGGTTACCACAGACAGAATATTAATAATCTAGAAAAATGGCTAACAATGATAAATAGAGAAAACTGGGTATGTACCTCAAAAAAAATCGACTATATTATTATAATAAAAACTTTGAATAAAAATATCCACGTTATTTATTTATTATTTATTTATTAAGTAATCTTACGCGCAAGGTTGTGCACATAGATCAACACGGGCCATCGGCCGACTAGAAGGGAGTAGCCATAGTGTCTATTACCGATGCAAAACAGTCTGTCTTTTTTTACAGGGGGAAAATTTGTGTGACACACACACGCACAATAACAATCGTCTATTACTACGAAACTCACATCTTGACTTTAACAAAATACATACACACAATTTTACACACACATTTAAACATCTCGGCGACAGCGGCTTCTCGGAAACAAACTCTGATCAGTCGCTCGACCGATTCGCGTATCGAAAAAGACGCTATCTTTTTGTAAACTTGATGTGTCAGATTTTTTTTTACAGCAAAAATACAGAGCAAATCGGTATTTTTAGGACGTCAGTTCAGTCGCACAACTAGATTTAGTCTAATAAGCAGTCCAGCTGCAACTAGTTTTTATTATACGCGTAGGACCATTTGGGCTTGTACTTTGACAGAAGGGAAAGCCTGCATATGGCTACTCCCCTCCGGTCCGGAGTGGCCGGTGACCCGTGTTGCTCTATGGTTGTACATGACATGTCTTCTAACGTGTACTAGCTAACAGTTTACTTTTTGTTATAGTTTCTATGTATTATTGCAATTGACTATTGTGATGCATATTCATTGCAATTGTTAATAGATACTAAATTTGTTGGCAGGTAACATTGAAACCAAAACGCAAAATTTCGTCTTAAGTCTACAGAGATATATCGCCAGTGCCAAGCACCTCCAAAGAAAACGTGTCTGATCTAGGCAACACACCATTTCTACCAAGTCTACGGCATTTCTATAGTAAATTAATTATGTTTGGAGGGAAAAAAAAAATTGTTTGTAGTTTTATTTATATAAAAATATTCCCTGGTTGATGTGTGTAAAATCAGAAGATATCGATATTAACATTTGAAGTCTTTGCTGCACTATTTTGCTAGCTAACAAACACATCTCACGCACACTGAGTTAATCCGAATTTGGTCTCGTCCTAAATACTCATTGCCAATCTTTAGTATTATAAATCTATGATTGGCATAATAATTTATTACAACAACATGGCGGCGTGTTGAATGACTTAGAATGTATACGTTCAAAAATCGAATCAAACGGTACGGTAGGTACCCGTGAACATATAAATGGTTAAATAATAAAGGGATACGTTGACGTTTTCAGAGTACTACAATAAATGTAAAGCTTTATAATAAAAAATATGAGGCTGAGCATTTTATAAAATAAAAAAATATTTTACACTGTAAAGTTATTGTTAGCTATTATTTCAGAACGAGACAAACGGTATCTTCTTGCAAAATGTCAATTTATGAATCGATATGAACCGAAGTGTCATAAATGGAACCACGATTAAATCGACGTGGGCATAATCAATGTCCGATTAATTAAATAATGATAAATTCACTGTCTTACAGGTACCTATCTCACAAAAAGTCATCACTAGCTTAAACTATCGAACATCAGTCTGACAGATATCACATTACAATGATTAAATGATTTGATTATTATGATTTTATGAATAATAATTCAGTGTTTACGAAACGTCAAGCATTTGTTAAATAAATATTGTACAAAATAAAAAGAAATCATTTTCGAAAAAGAACGTTTGCGATAGTTTAATTTCCCTGCTACCCTCAAATGCACAGGCTGTGGCCCAAGTCCCATAGAACTTTGAATCATCTTCTTTTAATTATCTTGTAATGGCACTTTTAAACATCGTATACAAATATTTTACTACTTATTTTCAACACAATATTTAATTAAGTTAGAACCAAACTAAAAAACTTAAAAAATAAAAAGAATTAATTTGACTTCGGAGAGCGGGTGAAAAAAGGTAATAAAGAGCTACTTACGGCCAAATACTCAAACGTCACTTATATCTAAGTGGGACTTAAAAGTCTTCTGTCTTTATAATACACGTTCAAACGATAGAGATAGCGCACATTTGAGGGCTGCTTAAAATTTAGTGTCGTTTGAGTATTCGGCCATTACTCTTTTCCCGCTTGATATGGAACGAAAGTACGAACCAAAGAGTATAAAAATACTATGGTACGAACTTTCGGCATAAGTAGGAGAAAAAAAAATGTTGTAAGTATGTTGCGTTATTTTAAAATAAATATGTACCTCTATCTATCAATACAGAAAAAATACCTATACAGTTTATAATTAAAACCTTTTAAATCACATCAGATTTCACATGGTGATCATGATTACATACTTTAAACTGCTTACTTACTGCATTTGAGCGTAGACATTGATCCTAGAAAAACAAACCTTTTTGATAATATCGAAGACATAGACATCGATACGTGTTCTAGACGTTCGCATAAAAATGTCCACGACTACAAACAAGCCAGAAGTCGCTCAGTGTTTTTGTTTTCCGCGCCAGTCACGGCGAATCGCCTACAGGCACAAAAACAATTTGCAGTTCTAAGGCTGGTTTTATGACGGAAAGCAAAAGATCCTGCTCTTGTAGTTTTAGACGCATTTTCTTCAAAGGTGAACCTGCGGCGAGTGGAAAGAAAGCAACCCCAGTCTTACAATTACAAACCAGGTATGATGACATGTTCTTAAATATGGCTATCTTAAAGGCAGGACATTTTCTGAACTGAATTTCAAAATTTCAAGAGACAATTTTAGGTTTCAAAAGACATGTGAGTATATAAAAACAGTTCACTGGAAAGATTTTTTATACTCTTACACTCACAGCCCCACACTAGGTATAAACCTGTATCGTGGGTGCCGTTGTACACACGACACATACACAAACACCCAGACCCGAAACAAATATCTGTAGGCTATACAAATATTTGTCCCGTTGCGGGGATCGAACCCGCTACCCTTCGGATCAAACGGTCGTCTCACACAGTTGGACTAACCGAGTCGTCAAAGTTGTTCTAGTAATGTAAAATGATAAACTTTTTGGAGTGTCAAATTCAAAATAATTCATACAAGGAAGTAACTTGACTTATGTTGGCTAGTTTGTCGTTCACCTTTGTTAATATAACAGTTTTAAAATAATTATTGCTACTTAGTGGGCCAATCCCCTGAAACCTATAAGATTCTGTATTTACTTCATGGTTCGAAGAATGAGTGATGTCAGATATTTTCAATTCGGGAGATTCTTAATCGAGTGTTTCATTGGAAGTTTAGAGTTAATGTCCAATCAAATAAATAAAATGCGACTATTACATCTGAATAAAATACATAGTAAGAAATTGAATGTTTATAAAATATACTCATGCCAATTGTCCTTTACGAGGTGCATAGAGAGCGTAGAACGTCCCTTTGCTTTTTCTACGTAGCAGATACCTATCTAAACAACAATGCTAATAAAAATAAACAACGGAGCCAAACTTATTTAAATTTTTATTGAACCAAATAGCAATTTTGCATGGAACAAAAAAAAGTTGAGAACAACCTTCTTTTTGAAGTCGGTATAATAGAATTTCTATCGAAAGCTCCTTCAGGATTGCAGCAATATTAACAATAAAGCAATATACTCGTTAGTATTCAGAGTTCTAAGGTCGGATCTCGTCAAAAAATATTTTTTTACGTGAGGTGAACAAGATTCCATTTCTATTTAGGTTTAAGCTGGCAAGTATCAAACTGAGAATAAAAATGTGGTACGGGAAGCTGAGATTTAAATCCTACATGTGCATTTTGACTGCTATCCACGGATTAAAACGCTGGAGCGACCAAATAGGGAAGTAAAAATTGGCGAAAACGATAAAAATTCGCTCCCATTTGAACGGTGTGTTTCATTTTACTTTTAAATTTCGTTTAGTTCATGCAATTATTGTTAGCTTTTAGATTTTATTACAAATTGAAATAATTATCGACAGACAACGTTTAGAAATGGTTGAGAATTTCACCACAATAAATTAAGTCTATCTATTCTTATTAATACATATTTTATATAAATTACTAAATCGCTTTCGGTTAATAAATAATTATCAAGATATATTTGTCAAGATAATTATCACTTCGTAGCCTAACCTCATTACGTAAAGAATCACCCGTTAATCCATATTATAACAAACATATTAATGTATTTAAAAATGTTCACCGCTTTTTTAAGACAAGAAGAAATGCATTTTATGAAAGTGATAGAAACATTTATAAATTCAGCTGTCAAAGCGGCCTACAAAAGTGGCTGAGATGAATTGTTTTCAGCGTATCAGGACTTCTTGTTCGTTTGAATTATTAATATCTATTTGATCCATTTCAGGGTTTACGATCTTTGCTGTTATGTAGTGTTCTTCTGTTAAAATGTCAGGCTTAGTTTTTCAAGAAAACAAGTACAACAAAAGTAGGTCCCATAAAATGATACAAGTGTTTCAGCAGTAGGTACTGGGCATTACTACTTCGCTCGGGTCCTGGATCCGATAGCACTAACCTCCGAGGTTGAGGTTTTGAGAACCACTCGTTTTTTTTTTAATGTAATGGAAGTGGCAAACAAGCATGCAGTTCACATTGATGTTAAGTGATGACTGCAGCCTAAAGACATCCACATAAAGACCAAGGTCAAAACGCGGATGCGTTACCACTACTGTGGTAGGCCTCAGGAGTGGTAAGGCATCTTAGAAGGTGATATGCCTTTGTGTCTGAAATTACAGAGCCGTACATTTAACTGTAAGCTGTGCTTGTATGTTTTATGCCATGAACTAGCATTGCATTTCACATGGTAGTTATGCACGTATTCAATAGATACGTGCGTCTACAGAAATTATCCCAAAAATCTGAGATTATAGTTCAGATAAGTTGTTACTCCTATGTTATAAGTTCTTTTACGTAACTTAAAAAAACGTAACTTCACGCCTGTAATCCCCGAAGGGGTAGGCAGAGGTAAATGCATGCATTCAAGCATACTTGCAAATACCCACGATTCGCCGGTTACGTTTTGGCCCATGTAACAGGTGGCGAGCCTGTTGACATCTCTGGGCACATTACCAAACTTCAAGGTACTGGGAAATTTCCAGAAAATGGAAAAATCCCAATAGAACCATAGATAATGGTCTTTACACCATCATCTCTGATAACCCCCTACCCGGGAATCGAACCCAGGACCTCAGCGTAGTAGTAGTGGCCTGCTACCACTAGGCTACCGAGGCAGTTCTTTTACCTCCTCAGTAATAAAAATTATAAACATACCTATATTAAATTACCACGTTGGTAGAGTTGAAGGAATTTTTACAACATAACACGAATAAAATCGATCTACGCCTCGTCGAGTTACGTGCAGCGTCGAGTTTTTTGATTTTTTTCCCTAAACTTTAACCTTATCTTTAAGCGAATCACTTGTCATATTTATGATCTTTTTCACTCCACACATGTCGGAATAATACATTACCTTCAAATGGTTAAAATTATGTTTAACCATTTGCAGGCAACGCATATTTTTTTATAAAAGGGAAGAACTTTAATGATATGTTAATATCATGATTGAGTTTAGATACAGATCTACATTAATGGGTCCTTGTGTGTGTGTGCTGTGTATATATAACTTCACCTACAACACGGATCATTCCTTGAGTGAAGCTGTTAAGGTTAACGTATTGAAAAAAAACAATTAGGATTAATTTATTCGTATTATCCTTATTTTGATTTTAATTTCTGTTTCAGTTCCAGTTTCGAAATAAATAAAACCAGTCACGAGAAAGCTTTGATACAGATTTTTGATTACAATGTCAATGATAGTGCTCTAGTGATCTTAATCGAAAGGTACCGCGACTAAATAGAGGCACTTAGCTCGAGTATTGGCAATTAGTTACGGCGTCTTTGCTAATGAAGATCGAACGCTTTCTACTCTTAAGATTGTGTTGGGTGATATGAACTTGATGACCAACTTTATTGTGGAAGAAGAAAACAATTTCAGTTTCAAGATATTAAGTAGGTATAAGCAACTCATAAATTTTATGGCTGTACCTATAATAAATCTTTTAATCGGCAGATTAATTTTGAAGTGATGCGGAGTTGTGCACTTTTTGTACATAATTTTAAACTCTCGTCAGGACGTGTGACTTGATCGAAAATTCGTAAGACCGAGGGAGAATAGACCGCTGGCGCAGCGGAGGAGAGAATTTCCCTTTTTTTTAACGCGCAGCGAAAATGTATGTATGCCTGCGCCTGCTATTTCGTTTAGATGGCGAAAGTTATTAACAGTAAAATTCTTTATGAGGAATATATTTCCTAAGACAAGGCATTTTAATTACTAACTTTTTTGTATAAATCAAGAATTTATCTTCATCAATTACGAACAAAACATTCGGCCATCGGCGTTGACCCAGATCTAGGACAGAAAGTAAAGCTTCACTATACACGTAAAATAACACAGAGTTAAACAAAATAAAGCGAGTCTGTCCTCGCAAGTTTGTGTAGCCGAAGAAAATCGGAGCGGCTTCGAAGACGGGACACGATCATTAATTAAAGGACAGCAGATGTTCTGAAGAAACTCACAATTAATAGGAAAAAGCGGGAATAGAGCTCGGGAAATATAACTATTAAGTTCTTCCCAAGACTATTGTTCATTCTATGACATTTGAAACTAAATTGTCTCATTTCTTCAAATTGAATCCCAAAGTTTGAATATTTAATCGCAACAAGACGTCATGGCCCTCAACACTATCATAGCGATATTAGGTAATGCGGTGGTGGCTCATCTCATAGACTCCCTAAAATTTACCACTAGTTTTTCAATTGATAAGATTGCCTGTGAAGCGTCACAGTTTGGATTTATGCCAAATTAATATCAATATCCTCTTGCGCTAATAGATATGGTAATGTTATCAACATAAGTGATGAATTGTAGGTACATGCATGCATAAATACCTAAGTGTGTTGTAAAAAAATGGCGGGCCATAATTCCGAATAATTCGTAATAAATTATTGACCGACAAGGATATTTTTGCGCGCGGTAACAAAAGGAAATTTCGAAAACAACATTACGTATCAGTTTCGTCAGTGGAGTCTTCAACAAATGTTTTATCATAATATTTTAATGATTTTTTTCATTACAAAATATACTAAGCGGTTTTATGAGAGCGGCAATTGAAAGAGAGTGATTCACTGCTGGTCAAAATATCCTTGTAGTTTTAGCTGACATTTGATATTGTAATTATATGAAGAATGCATATTATTAGAATGAAAAAATGCAAGCATGGTGTGTATCTGGCGCCCTACGCTCTCTGCCTATCTTGTTAGCTGCTTAGCGTGAAGATTCATCCATACTAATTATATTGGACATCGGTTCAGTAATGGTGAAGAGCAATGATTGTTGGCAATTTCAACTGGCAAGTTCTTTAAAATGAAATTAGAAGTAAATTCCACAATTTTCTCTTCGGATTAAATGAGTATAAGATTATAAAATATAGTTTAATTAGGTACCTACTAGTTATTAATAAACTGTAGAGCATATGATTTTTTGGCCACTACTACTACCCTGAGGTGTTGGGTTCGACTCCTGGGTTGGGGGTTATCAGAGATAATGGAATAAAGTCCTTCTATTGGCCTGGTTCTATTAGGATTTTTCAATTTTCTGGAACTTGCCCAGTAACTGCCTCGAAGTTTGGTAATGTGGACGGAGATGTCAACAGGCTCGCCACTTGTTACATGGCCCAAAACGTAACCAGCGAATAGTGGGTGTTTGCATGTATGCTTGAATGCATGCATTTACCTCTGCCTACCCCTTCGAGATTACAGGCGTGAAGCTACGTAAGTTACGTATGTTTTTTTTTGTAGGATACAAAATAAATTTCATTCAAGTTGTAATATCTCACGAATTAAAATTAATCCGATACATCAGTGTGACCTTAATTTATTTTAATCTATTCAGTTATTTTCAGCAATTTCATTATTTTAAAGTTATAATTCTAGTTTGAGCATATACATACTCAGGTAATTTTAATTCTTCATTTATTCTCGTTTAGAATTAAACGTCGTAAATAGGTGATGACATGCAATCTCGTTTTCAGCATTAACTTTTTATTTAATGGAAGTGGCAAACAAGCATGCAGTTCACATTGATGTTAAGTGATGACTACAGCCTATAGACACCCACACAAAGATCAAGGTCGAAATGCAGATGCGTTACCACTCCTGAGGTATAAGGTGTTATGCCTCTATGCCGGAAATAACAGGGCCGTAAATAAAATTAAAGGAAATATATTTAACTAGCTGTCCCCGTGACTTCGTCCGCGTGATAATTTATGATTGTTCAGTATCTATCCGGACGTGTTGAAGTCGTGGGCGAAGCTAGTATAAAAGTAGTCTAAGTTGCTCCTTATTACATCAGCTATCTGCCAGTGAAAATCCCGTCAAAATCGGTCCAACAATTCCCAAGATTAGCCCCGCCAAACAGACAGACAGACAGACAGACAAAAATAGTAAAAAAAAATATTTTGGTATATGTACCGTGTATACATACAAATGCATTTAGTAAAAAGCGGTTATTTTTATATTACAAACAGACACTCCAATTTTATTTATTTGTATAGAGATTATATGTTAATGTGAGCGTTTCTCAAATTAACTGAGAACGTTATTATTAAAATGTTTAGGAGGTACCTATCTTGTCAGAAGACGTTTACATTATCTTGTGATTGATGATCATCAGCCCTCTTATCACATCGAGTTAACTAATGAAAGCATCCTGGAATAATATAATCAAATTATAATTAACAAATGTCTGTTATTCAAAAGTGCGAAATTATACTCGCGTCATGGCGAAGAGACGTCGTCTGGTATGCATTTGTTCAGTAATAAGGACTACTGCTATTCTAAAGTGAAGCTAATGAAATATGCTGCAAGTGGTAAGTACCACAACGAATATGTGAAAAGCTTTCACCTACAGTTGACTTGTGTAAGTAAGATTAAAGTGCATTTGATTTACAGTTGTCTGACAAACTGTCAGACTTCTAAAGTATTTTCTTTTGTATTATGTATGGATGAGACTGAACTGATTCAGCGCAGTTATATTAAAAAAAGAAATAATGTATCTTCACACTTGCCTCACGTGGTAGGCAGAGAGTGTGGAGCGCCAAAATATAAATGAAAAATATAAAAAATGAATGCTATTGGCAGTTTATAGATCATCACCTGAGCCAAAAGACGTCCACTTCAGCACAAAAACCTTCTCCAAATATAAATCTCCAATAATTTTGTGCGTCATAAGAGGTAAAAATGCTATAATCGCCACGCTTGGCATGCGGATTGGCGATCGCAGTGGTAGTAATTTTGTCGCGAGATGCTGCTGCCCATCTCGCGTTATTGCATTTACTACCGCCCATTCGAACGGTTTGACCGTCATTGTTCGGTGAACTTACTGCATTAGCGGAAAAAAAACTTCTCTGGCAGTGGGCAGTAGGTGGCAGTAGGGTGGTGACGTCGCGACACCGTGGGAAAGTAAAAATATATTAATTATTTAATAATATTATTATACTTAAGACGGGACCTTACCGAATCGAGCCAAATTTTTACTAAATGCATTATAATGATGTGCCTATACACGGTTCATATACCAAAACAACATCTATATCTGCCTCAGTAGCGTAGTGGTAGCAGGCCACTACTACTACGCTGGGGGTCCTGGGTTTGATTCCCGGGTCGTGGACTATCAGAGATAACGGTTGAAAATCCTTTATCTCTGGTTCTATTGGGATTTTTCCATTTTCTGGAAGTTTCCCAATACCTCGGAGTTTAGTAATATACCCGGAGATGGCAACAGGTTCGCCACCTGTTACATGGGCCAAAACGTAACCGGCAAGTCGTGGGTGTTTGCATGTATGCTTGAATGCATGCATTTATCTCTTCGGGGATTACAGGCGTGAAGTTACGTACGTAACATCTATATCTATACATATAAATAAAAATGGAGTGTCTTTTTGTATACACGTTAAGTTTACCAAAACAATTTTTTTTACAAGTTTTGTCTGTCTGTCTGTCTGTCTGTTTGGCAGGGCTAATCTTGGGAACGGCTGAACCGTCTTGACGGGACTTTCAATGGCAGATAGCTGATGTAATAAGGAGTAACTTATTTATATATATTATTTGTATTTTTTATACGAGTACTAACTGCGCCCACGACTTCGTCCGGGTAGATACTGAACAATCATAAATTCTCACGCAAGCGAAGTCGCGGGCACAGCCAGTAGATACATAAATTTGTAGATAATGACAAATAACACTGTACATTCATATATCCAGAAAAATTCAATCTAGCTAACAAATAAGGCATATTGATAACAGAATGTTTTCCACGAAATCTTTTTCCTTTGAACTTGACTACGGAGAGTCAAGTTTATTGCAATATGCGGATGTTACCTCACATAATATGTTAATAAAATCAGGAGTGTAGGTACTATCCAGTAATATATTCATACATTTTGTCCATGTTTTTTGCACATTATGATATTTTTTGTGGTGATCTTGCTGAGAAAATCTAAAAGATATTTACCTACTTTCTGCATCGTTGAAAAATGTTACATGCGAGAAGAAACGAGTTAGTAGTATGTTAGCTTTGATTAGAGCGTACGATTTTGTACTGAATAGAAAAGATACCCATTATACATTCAGTGGGATATCATGTCATAACCGGGTGCGTAGTGATAGATTACTCTTAAATGTCATTAGGAAACGAGGTCGCTGCAATGGAATATTATCGCGAAAACCTAAACATTTCATGAGACTCCATTTTATTTTCGTTTCGAGTTGGGAAATCTCGAATTGCTACTGAGTTAGGGTCGCACTGAACCTAATTGTATTAATGGCCATTGACTGTGCCTCATTTCAGTCTTGCAGCGCGACCGACGGAGTCTACCGACCGAAAATACTCTAATGTTTTGCCCTAGACTAGACTTATGGCTGTCGATGGTTAGATGTTCTCTTCCTTGCAGATATTTTCTTAAATATTATTATAGAGAATCTGGGTGGCAACGAATTTGCATTTTGAGTCTGATTATTGTATAGTAGTTGTGAAGCGCGCATGACCCCTCGGCTGGTGTAGATCGATAGCGATCTACTCGGTTATGCGATACGGGCGCGGTCGGGTGTCTGATGGGTGATCGCTAGTGGCAAATTAAAATGTGCGTTTCCGTGCTTCAGAGGGCACGTTAAGTCGACGGTACCGGTGGCTATCGATAGATAGCACTTGTTTAACCCTGTCGGAGGCCTAATGGGCGGTTTGAAAACATCTGACAGCGGGTTGGCCACTAATTCTTATCTTTACCAACCCGCATTGGAGCAGCGTGGTGGAGTAAGCTCCAGGCCTCCTCACAAGAAGGGGAGAGACTCGTGCCCAGTAGTGGGACATATCAAGGGTTGGCATTAATTGAGGCTTATTTTATATTTTTTCGGCGTGATTAAGGTGTATAGGTATTTGTGCCAAATTTCAAGTCTCTAGTATCAATAGTTTTTGCGCTAAACCGCGGACGGACAGACAGACAGGCAGGCAGACAGACAGACGGACGGACATGGCGAAAAAATAGGGGTACCCTAAAAAAAAGTAACATTGAAAGTTTAAAAGACTAGTAAAGTAAATAATTCTTGTAACGTTAATGCATACTCATAAAAAATGGAAATCCGAAATCGTTCATAGTAAACTTTCGTTACTCCGCAATCATCAGTTAAGTTTCCATTCCAATAAAGTAAGCAAACTTCTGCAAACACTGGTTTAATTTGCTACTGTAAACAAATGCACTTTATGGATAAACTCACCACAAGTAACCAAACATTGCAATTTAACCTCTATTACAACTATCTAAAGTACACTCGTATTGCTTCGATGTTGACTTTACAAGGAGTTAACGAGTTCTACAGAGTACTAGCTATAACAATGACCATTATAAACTATTAACTTAAATTAAAATTGTTATTATTTCACTAGGTATCAAAGTTCTTTACAAAGTTAAACGTTAAAAGTATCTAAGAATAATTTATGAACTTCGCTTTTACATGAAAAATCTAAAATTATGGATATGGTATCTTTGCTACATATTTAACAACTGAATAGAGATGCGTATGACGATCACCTTCGACTTAAACTTTATGACGTACCTACCCTATATTGCACTCGACTGGCCGCTTTTCCGACATGCACTTGGCCGATTTCTTTTTGTACAGTCATGTTCTTTGGAAATGATTTAATTCTATGGCATAATTATAGTCACAAAGGTACCTTATAATAATAGACATACATCATCGACCATATAGCTTTGAAGGTTGCATAGTCACATAATACGAGTATAAGCATATTTAGGGTCATAACTCACTAGAGCCACCCGGTACCCGACCGCCTCGAGCGGTCTGCGCTCATTACATCAACTCCGCTCCGTATCGACACCGGATTACGCGAGTGGACCACTCGGTGATCTTGCATTGACTTTGCATTGCCAACGCGCTGTTCCCCAGTGGACCGCGCCGTCCACGAATGGTGCATTAGTAACCACCCATGGACCACCCGTCGACAACGAGTGGACGCCGAAAAACGCTACTGTGACGAAGCGGTGCTGGTCGGGTGCCGGGTGGCTGTAGTGAGCTATGACCCCAATACGGTGAATAGAAGCATATTTATATTCTTCACTCAAATAGAGTGATGAATATAAATATGAGAATGTTGGAGATGGTATAGAGTGGACTGTATATTTGTTGTAATGTACTTTAAATAAAAGGTAATTTAAAGTTGAACTATGTATTTCACTGGTATAAGATGTCTTCAGAAAGAGCCGTGGTGAGAGAGTGTTACAATGCAAAAATTAGAAAGGATTGAAGACATGATTGACTGAATGATTGAACAAACGACGTGGTTGGTCGTCTTCGTCAGCGACGTCGGTGTCGTCACGCCTCACGATTCGACGACACGACGTCGGTGGGGCCCGCCTCCACCAATCAAGCACGATGAATGATATTGAAGTGCTTGACATACTGCCGCCCGTTGAAGTACTTGTTCTTCAACAGTTGATGGGTAGAGGGCACAAGCGCGTGTATGCCCGCCGTCCCTGCCGATGTGTAGACTGATGACGTCCCAAGAGCCACAACAGGATAAGCTGGCCGGAAGAGTAGTGCCACTTCTGCTTCTGCTGGAGTTGAGATACATATTCATGTGAGAAGCGTGCCCAAATATGTTGCCTCAGCCTCTCTATGCGCTCATGTCTTTGGAGACTGTAGATCTTGATCTCCTCCGATGTTTGTGCATGAGGTACTGATAGCAGTGGCCGTCCAATCAGGAAATGGGATGGGGTTAGGCATGTTAGATCTGAGAGGTCTGATGAGAGAGGTGTTAGTGGACGTGAATTCAATATAGTCTCGATTTGAACAAGACAAGCACACATTTCCTCATAAGTGAGATGAGTTAGACCTAACACTATTCTCAATTATGTTTTAATGATTTTACTAGGGCCTCTCAGTGGACACTTAAATGAAGTAAGTAGGTAGGAATAAGTTTAGATTTAATACCTGTTTCTGCTACGTGGAGTTCTGATTGTAAATTATTTAAAAGAAAAGAAAGTTAGGTGAAAGCCCCGACAAATGTGGTTCCATTATCGAAGTAGGTAGTTTGAGGTTTGCCTTGCCGCGATATGAACCGATAGGTAAAGAGCAGCTAAGAACGGCATCACTGAAAAGCAAATAAATTTACAAATAGGTATAAGATTTTTGAAGACTAGCTACCATCACTGGCCCGGCATAATGTAATCCGATTTTTAAGAATGAATATTCTAAGTGCAATCTACCGCTAGGTAGATTAGCATGAATAGAGATCAAAAATAATTTAAGTGTTATGATGTACTCAACCTGAAATGATCGGATGCTTCATATTATATGAGTAAAATGAGCTATGAAGCCTTCCGCCTACTCGCAGCGGTTTATCCTCGCCTATGAAGGTTAATAAAAACAAAAGCTTATTATTTTCGATTGTGTAAAATTAGATAATTTATTTATTTAATTGTGTAAGAACTTATTTGTATTTTTATGATCTGTATTTATGTTTATGTATAATGTTTGTATTATATTTTGTGTGATTTTTTATTATTATTGATTATTTAGTAGGTATATTTAAGAGTATTGTGTAGCCATATAGGACTTTACTATGATGAGATAAGTAGATCAGCTGTCGCACCCCACGACACTATGTCTGCCGGGTTGTGCTTTGACGGTTCGTAACTCCAGCTGTGACCGACTATGTTGTCAAATAACACTTAAGTTAACACTTATTTTTAGATGTAAGAAGGCACACACTGGCTGACTCATCACTACAAACATAATATGTGTCTAATCGTAATCACATAAGACCTGAAGTGGAATACGGAAATTATTGAAATGGAAGTAATTGTATAAGTGATAAGAATTGTGTTTTAATAATGACCGAGACATTGCAATGACAAGACAATGCATGGCTCTAAAATGCCTAAGGGGTCAAAGACCTGGCTTATTGGAGGTAAAATAAGACCATTTTTTTACATGGCTCAAAAATGCCTAAGGGGTCAAAAACCTGGCTTATTAGAGGTAAAATGGTACCTTTTTTGCATGGTTCAAAAATTCCTAAGGGGTAAAAGACCTGGCTTATAAGAGGTAAAATGAGATCCTTTTATGCATGGCCCTAAAATGCCTAAGGGGTCAAAGACCTGGCTTATTAGAGAAAATAGAGATCCTTTTATGCATGGCCCCAAAATGCCCAAGGGGTCAAAGACCTGGCTTATTAGGGAAAAAATTGAGATCCTTTTATGCATGGCCCTAAAATGCCCAAGGGGTCAAAGACCTGGCTTATTAGGGAAAAAAGAGATCCGTTTATGAAAAAATGCCTAAGGGGTTAAAGACCTGGCTGATTAGGAAGAAATAGAGGCGTTTGGTGCCCTTTTTATAATATACCTAATGATCATCATTTTAGCCGAAAGAGGTCCAATGGTGGACCAAAGCCTCCCCATAGGGGGGATATGCCATAATCGCCATGCTTGGCATGTGGATTGGCGATCGCAGTGGCAGTAGTTTTATCGCAGGATGCTGCTGCCCATCTTGCGTTATTGCACTTACTACTGCCCGATTGGAATGGTTTGACCGCCATTGTTCGGTTGACTGACTGCACTAGTGGAAGAATTCTCTTCTAGTAAAAAAATTCTTCCGCTAGTGGGCGGTGGGTTCGTCACGTCCCGACGCCAGAATCTACTAGGTATAGGTATTGATAGAAAACATTAACTCTTATGGTTTTCATTTTGAATGGAATGACATGATGGTGTCATATTTTTACTGTAGTTATTTTTAGATATGGTGCCGGTTATGATCCAGCCTAACTTTGATACGTGTAATTTTGGTTTATTGGAACCTAAAGAAATTACATTAGACAGTAAAATATCCCAAAATACTTCTGCGCCGACTAAGACGTCTATAGAAGAAGGTACGTTGTAAGACGGGTCAGCCAGTTGTATACTTTTGGGTAAAGAAATTTGGTCTGTGTTAATATAGTTATTTGGCATTGAACTAGTGATTCGGGGTAAAACGTTACAATTTATGTTTGTTTCGTAAGTCGTTAATAAAGATTTAATAGTTATTTTACAAGACTCTCTACTAACAGATACCTGACCATTGATGCCGGTCACGGTGGAGTCACGACTACGTCTCACCAAGCCGAGTTTATCACACAACTCCTGTGTCATGAAATTCGAGGTACTGCCATTGTCGAGCAGAAGACGGGCAGTGTGATAGACGCCGTTTGCACCTCGCACTTTCACCAAAGCTGTGGACAGTAAAGTACAACGATTACCATCGTTGTAAGATGAAGATGCTCTCTCAATACTTGTGGAGAAGGCCACGGCTTCCTCAAGCAAGGGAGCTTGTAGTTCTTTGTCATTTGTGTAATGTTTGTGTAGTAATGTATTGTGTTTAGACTTGCAATATTTGCAATGTGTTAAAATACAGGTTTTACTAGTATGTCCAGGGCGTAAACAATTATGACACACTTTCAGTTCTGATACTTTTGAAATGCGTTCATCAACTTCAAGGGATCTGAAAAGTTGACATGAAAAAAGAAAATGTTGTTTTTTGCACAAAGGGCAACTCAAGTGTTTAGAAAAGGAACTATTATTTTTACTTTTATTTGTATTTGTTGTCTCAATTATAAAACTTTTAGAATTGTTTGTTATTGATTGTTGTTTTTTATTATTATCAATATTATTAAATTTTATACCTTGCATTGTCTCTAATAATTCTGATTTGTTGTTTAAAAATTTTAGAAAATCTGATAAGCTAGGAAAACCATTTTTGTTACCTTTAGATTCTTCCCATTCACGTGTAGTTCTGTAATCTAATTTGGAAGCGATTAAATAAATTATAAGTGTGTCCCAGTGGTCAGTCGGTTGGCCTAAGGTAGCCAAAGATCGTAAGTTTTTGTTCGTAATGTCTACAATATTGCGAAGACCACAGCTAGATTCTTTTTTAAGACACTCTAACTCAAACAATGCTTTAACGTGGTTGTTCACTAGTAAACGTTCATTGTCAAACCGTTCTGTTAATAATTGCCAAGCTATGTTATAATTATTTGATGTAAACTCTAAACTTTGAATTACTAACAGCGCAGTACCCGATAGGGCAGCTCGCAAATAATGAAATTTGTTTATATCACTTATATGAGGAGTATCATGAACTAGGGAAATATATGTGTCTCTAAATTCGAGCCAGTGTTGGTAGTTACCGTCAAAATTAGGCAGAGTGATTTTTGGCAGACGCACAAAATCATGACGCCAATGCCGTCCATCGCTGGAACTCGAACCGGAACCTGAACGAGCGCGATGGCTAGAAGACAGCTGCGCACCCTCGCTCAGCAGCGTCCGCGCTGTTGAAATCAGCTCATAGTATTGTGATTCAATTTGCTCCCGCTCGGCTAATAACGCGGCAGGATCCTCAGCCAAAACTTCTAACTCCGTCTGCAATGCGTCGAAATCACTGTATACATTTTCAAATTTACTAAGCCGATACTCTAATTCTGTTGTTTGCACTGCACTTAAGATTTTACAACTTTTAGGCACCGTTAAATAATTACCAAATATGGTAAATTTACCTTTCAACGCACTCCTTTTCTTAATTAAATCCTTTACTTTAGATTCAGACATCTTTACGCACCGCGAACTAAATAAGTTATTTTTAATCAAGTACGTAGGTAATGACACGAAACAAGCGAGCGATGACTATGATTCGTAGCAGAAACCGGTTTTGAAGCGAACGATATGCATACGCGGTCGCAGTGAATAGCAAAAAGTAAATTAGGTATAATACTTCTATGCAATGGAATAAATGCAGCGGCGGGTATGGATAGTTATCTGTACTTATGAATTTATGCGTTCGATACTATGCGCGTTGATGTTATCTAATTGAATCACTGAATAAGCTTCGGACTTTTATTGTTATAGATTAGTTAATAAGTTGAAATGAGCCTGCACTTTTATTAGACAGTACTAGTAGGTAGTAGGTAAGGCAAATTGTGTATAATATTAGCACGTTTAATATGACCAAATTACTAAAAATAATTAAATAAGACCTAGAATACAGTAGGCAAGCTAGGCGTTGTAAGAGAATAGCGCTAGACCCATGTACGTATACACGTGTACTTGTCGGATCCAAGCTAAGACTATTCAAAAACACGAAAAAGGAATGTAGGACACGACGGAAAGGAAAATAAATTGGAACGGACTCACTGTATCCGTATCCTGGTAGTGGTATCCTTGCGAAGGCACGTGGCTGGATGTTGCTCGACCTCTAGATGACCGCAAGGCGACCGCTCCTTTCCGTTTTCTCAGACCCTTTCTTGTAGAGACTTCTTGAGGTAGAAGGACCAATGTTGGAGATGGTATAGAGTGGACTGTATATTTGTTGTAATGTACTTTAAATAAAAGGTAATTTAAAGTTGAACTATGTATTTCACTGGTATAAGATGTCTTCAGAAAGAGCCGTGGTGAGAGAGTGTTACAATGCAAAAATTAGAAAGGATTGAAGACATGATTGACTGAATGATTGAACAAACGACGTGGTTGGTCGTCTTCGTCAGCGACGTCGGTGTCGTCACGCCTCACGATTCGACGACACGACGTCGGTGGGGCCCGCCTCCACCAATCAAGCACGATGAATGATATTGAAGTGCTTGACACGTATTATGTTTTAATGATTTTACTAGGGCCTCTCAGCGGACACTTAAATGAAGTGAGTAGGTAGGAATAAGTTTAGATTTAATACCTGTTTCTGCTACGTGGAGTTCTGATTGTAAATTATTTAAAAGAAAAGAAAGTTAGGTGAAAGCCCCGACAAACGTGGTTCCATTATCGAAGTAGGTAGTTTGAGTTTTGCCTTGTCGCGATATGAACTGATAGGTAAAGAGCAGCTAAGAACGGCATCACTGAAAAGCAAATAAATTTACAAATAGGTATAAGATTTTTGAAGACTAGCTACCATCACTGGCCCGGCATAATGTAATCCGGTTTTTAAGAATGAATATTCTAAGTGCAATCTACCGCTAGGTAGATTAGCATGAATAGAGATCAAAAATAATTTAAGTGTTATGATGTACTGAACCTGAAATGATCGGATGCTTCATATTATATGAGTAAAATGAGCTATGAAGCCTTCCGCCTACTCGCAGCGGTTTATCCTCGCCTATGAAGGTTAATAAAGACAAAAGCTTATTCTTTTTGATTGTGTATAACATTAGATAATGTATTTATTAAATTGTGTAAGAAGTTATTTGTATTATTATGATCTGTATTTATGTTTAATGTTTGTATTATATTTTGTGTTTTTTTTTTTATATATTATTGATTATTTAGTAGGTATATTTAAGAGTATTGTGTAGCCGTGTAGGACTTTACTATGATGTGATAAGTAGATCAGCTGTCGCACCCCACGACACTATGTCTGCCGGGTTGTGCTTTGACGGTTCGTAACTCCAGCTGTGACCGACTATGTTGTCAAGTAACAAATAAGTTAACACTTATTTTTAGATGTAAGAAGGCACACACTGGCTGACTCATCACTACAAACATAATATGTGTCTAATCGTAATCACATAAGACCTGAAGTGGAATACGGAAATTATTGAAATGGAAGTAATTTTATAAGTGATAAGAATTGTGTTTTAATAATGACCGAGACATTGCAATGACAAGACAATGCACGGCTCTAAAATGCCTAAGGGGTCAAAGACCTGACTTATTAGAGGTAAAATGATACCTTTTTTTTACATCGTTCAAAAATGCCTCAGGGGTAAAAGACCTGGCTTATAAGAGGTAAAATGAGATCCTTTTATGCATGGCCCTAAAATGCCTAAGAGGTCAAAGACCTGGCTTATTAGAGAAAATAGAGATCCTTTTATGCATGGCCCTAAAATGCCCAAGGGGTCAAAGACCTGGCTTATTAGAGAAAAAAGAGATCCGTTTATGAATGGCTCTAAAATGCCCAAGGGGTCAAAGACCTGGCTTATTAGAGGTAAAATAAGACCATTTTTTTTACATGGCTCAAAAATGCCTAAGGGGTCAAAAACCTGGCTTATTAGAGGTAAAATGGTACCTTTTTTGCATGGTTCAAAAATGCCTAAGGGGTAAAAGACCTGGCTTATAAGAGGTAAAATGAGATCCTTTTATGCATGGCCCTAAAATGCCTAAGGGGTCAAAGACCTGGCTTATTAGAGAAAATAGAGATCCTTTTATGCATGGCCCTAAAATGCCCAAGGGGTCAAAGACCTGGCTTATTAGGGAAAAAGGAGATCCGTTTATGAATGGCTCTAAAATGCCCAAGGGGTCAAAGACCTGGCTGATTAGGAAGAAATAGAGGCGTTTGGTGCCCATTTTATAATATAGCTAATGATCATCATTTTAGCCGAAAGAGGTCCAATGGTGGACCAAAGCCTCCCCATAGGCCCATGCCATAATCGCCATGCTTGGCATGTGGATTGGCGATCGCAGTGGCAGTAGTTTTATCGCAGGATGCTGCTGCCCATCTTGCGTTATTGCACTTACTACTGCCTGATTGGAATGGTTTGACCGCCATTGTTCGGTTGACTGACTGCACTAGTGGAAGAATTCTCTTCTAGTAAAAAAATTCTTCCGCTAGTGGGCGGTGGGTTCGTCACGTCCCGACGCCAGTATCTACTAGGTATAGGTATTGATAGAAAACATTAACTCTTATGGTTTTCATTTTGAATGGAATGACATGATGGTGTCATGTTTTTACTGCAGTCATTTTTAGATATGGTGCCGGTTATGATCCAGCCTAACTTTGATTCGTGTAATTTTGGTTTATTGGAACCTAAAGAAATTACATTAGACAGCAAAATATCCCAAAATACTTCTGCGCCGACTAAGACGTCTATAGAAGAAGGTACGTTGTAAGACGGGTCAGCCAGTTGTATACCTTTGGGTAAAGAAATTTGGTCTGTGTTAATATAGTTATTTGGCATTGAACTAGTGATTCGGGGTAAAACGTTACAATTTATGTTTGTTTCGTAAGTCGTTAATAAAGATTTAATAGTTATTTTACAAGACTTTGTACTAACAGATACCTGACCATTGATGCCGGTCACGGTGGAGTTACGACTACGTCTCACCAAGCCGAGTTTATCACACAGCTCCTGTGTCATGAAATTCGAGGTACTGCCATTGTCGAGCAGAAGACGGGCAGTGTGATAGACGCCGTTTGCACCTCGCACTTTCACCAAAGCTGTGGACAGTAAAGTACAACGATTACCATCGTTGTAAGATGAAGATGCTCTCTCAATACTTGTGGAGAAGGCCACGGCTTCCTCAAGCAAGGGAGCTTGTAGTTCTTTGTCATTTGTGTAATGTTTGTGTAGTAATGTATTGTGTTTAGACTTGCAATATTTGCAATGTGTTAAAATACAGGTTTTACTAGTATGTCCAGGGCGTAAACAATTATGACACACTTTCAGTTCTGATACTTTTGAAATGCGTTCATCAACTTCAAGGGATCTGAAAAGTTGACATGAAAAAAGAAAATGTTGTTTTTTGCACAAAGGGCAACTCAAGTGTTTAGAAAAGGAACTATTATTTTTACTTTTATTTGTATTTGTTGTCTCAATTATAAAACTTTTAGAATTGTTTGTTATTGATTGTTGTTTTTTATTATTATCAATATTATTAAATTTTATACCTTGCATTGTCTCTAATAATTCTGATTTGTTGTTTAAAAATTTTAGAAAATCTGATAAGCTAGGAAAACCATTTTTGTTACCTTTAGATTCTTCCCATTCACGTGTAGTTCTGTAATCTAATTTGGAAGCGATTAAATAAATTATAAGTGTGTCCCAGTGGTCAGTCGGTTGGCCTAAGGTAGCCAAAGATCGTAAGTTTTTGTTCGTAATGTCTACAATATTGCGAAGACCACAGCTAGATTCTTTTTTAAGACACTCTAACTCAAACAATGCTTTAACGTGGTTGTTCACTAGTAAACGTTCATTGTCAAACCGTTCTGTTAATAGTTGCCAAGCTATGTTATAATTATTTGATGTAAACTCTAAACTTTGAATTACTAACAGCGCAGTACCCGATAGGGCAGCTCGCAAATAATGAAATTTGTTTATATCACTTATATGAGGAGTATCATGAACTAGGGAAATATATGTGTCTCTAAATTCGAGCCAGTGTTGGTAGTTACCGTCAAAATTAGGCAGAGTGATTTTTGGCAGACGCACAAAATCATGACGCCAATGCCGTCCATCGCTGGAACTCGAACCGGAACCTGAACGAGCGCGGTGGCTAGAAGACAGCTGCGCACCCTCGCTCAGCAGCGTCCGCGCTGTTGAAATCAGCTCATAGTATTGTGATTCAATTTGCTCCCGCTCGGCTAATAACGCGGCAGGATCCTCAGCCAAAACTTCTAACTCCGTCTGCAATGCGTCGAAATCACTGTATACATTTTCAAATTTACTAAGCCGATACTCTAATTCTGTTGTTTGCACTGCACTTAAGATTTTACAACTTTTAGGCACCGTTAAATAATTACCAAATATGGTAAATTTACCTTTCAACGCACTCCTTTTCTTAATTAAATCCTTTACTTTAGATTCAGACATCTTTACGCACCGCGAACTAAATAAGTTATTTTTAATCAAGTACGTAGGTAATGACACGAAACAAGCGAGCGATGACTATGATTCGTAGCAGAAACCGGTTTTGAAGCGAACGATATGCATACGCGGTCGCAGTGAATAGCAAAAAGCAAATTAGGTATAATACTTCTATGCAATGGAATAAATGCAGCGGCGGGTATGGATAGTTATCTGTACTTATGAATTTATGCGTTCGATACTATGCGCGTTGATGTTATCTAATTGAATCACTGAATAAGCTTCGGACTTTTATTGTTATAGATTAGTTAATAAGTTGAAATGAGCCTGCACTTTTATTAGACAGTACTAGTAGGTAGTAGGTAAGGCAAATTGTGTATAATATTAGCACGTTTAATATGACCAAATTACTAAAAATAATTAAATAAGACCTAGAATACAGTAGGCAAGCTAGGCGTTGTAAGAGAATAGCGCTAGACCCATGTACGTATACACGTGTACTTGTCGGATCCAAGCTAAGACTATTCAAAAACACGAAAAAGGAATGTAGGACACGACGGAAAGGAAAATAGATTGGAACGGACTCACTGTATCCGTATCCTGGTAGTGGTATCCTTGCGAAGGCACGTGGCTGGATGTTGCTCGACCTCTAGATGACCGCAAGGCGACCGCTCCTTTCCGTTTTCTCAGACCCTTTCTTGTAGAGACTTCTTGAGGTAGAAGGACCAATGTTGGAGGTGGTATAGAGTGGACTGTATATTTGTTGTAATGTACTTTAAATAAAAGGTAATTTAAAGTTGAACTATGTATTTCACTGGTATAAGATGTCTTCAGAAAGAGCCGTGGTGAGAGAGTGTTACAATGCAAAAATTAGAAAGGATTGAAGACATGATTGACTGAATGATTGAACAAACGACGTGGTTGGTCGTCTCCGTCAGCGACGTCGGTGTCGTCACGCCTCACGATTCGACGACACGACGTCGGTGGGGCCCGCCTCCACCAATCAAGCACGATGAATGATATTGAAGTGCTTGACATACTGCCGCCCGTAGTAATTGATCCGGCTCGAAGGACCAATGTTGGAGGTGGTATAGAGTGGACTGTATATTTGTTGTAATGTACTTTAAATAAAAGGTAATTTAAAGTTGAACTATGTATTTCACTGGTATAAGATGTCTATTTACAAGAGATACCATTTGTTGAGGCGTAGTCCCTAACTAAGGTAGCTCGGGTGATCTACTCCTAAATAAAACTATTTGATTGGACTGTAACTGGTATAATTATAATATCGAGATACAGAGAGAGAGGTGACGTGCGGGTGCGTTGGGGACGTTGAAAGCACTGTCTGGCGGTGCTCCGCCAAGTGAGCTCCCCACTCGCTGGCCCGGTGGTGAAGGTGGCGGGGCTCGCCGCCTGCCCTCTGCGTCGCGCCCCGCACCGCGCCGATGCGCGGGAGTATCGTGCGCGAACATACTCCCCGCCTTGAAGTACTGTAGTCTTCAATGAGGTAGGCATATCAGGATGTATGCCCGGCGGATGTTGTGAGTGTATTTCTTGATGACACCGAGGTCTTGCAATTCTCCCTTTGACTGACTTGATCCTCTGTTGAAGCCAGAAAATGTAATCATTAGAGAACCACGTCTATGCTCTGGAATCATTGGAGGCTGGTCATCTTGCGACTGGTGATGTCTGGATGCGCCGTCGCGGCCAGAGATCGTCCAATAAGGAATTGAGAAGGAGTCAGTAGGGAAAGATCTGAAGGATCAATGGAAAGTGGAGTTAAGTTGCCTCCACTTGAATTAAACAAGTAGCCATCTCTTCGAAAGTTAAATTTGGTAGGTTGTTGACAAAACTCGCCTTAAGTTATGTTTTATTGACTTTACCGCTGACTCTCATGAACCACCGAAGTGTGAAGTACAGGTAGGAATTAATGAAATGTTGATACCTTTATCCAGAAAGTCAGTCGATAGGCCTTGTGAAAGCTGTGTCAGTATGTTACGTGGCTTATCCCTACGAGCAATATTCTTCAGGTCTAAAGCTTGTGAAAGGACTAATCTGGCGTCGGGACGTGACGAACCCACCGCCCACTAGCGGAAGAATTTTTTTACTAGAAGAGAATTCTTCCACTAGTGCAGTCAGTCAACCGAACAATGGCGGTCAAACCATTCCAATCAGGCAGTAGTAAGTGCAATAACGCAAGATGGGCAGCAGCATCCTGCGATAAAACTACTGCCACTGCGATCGCCAATCCACATGCCAAGCGTGGCGATTATGGCATATCCCCTAAGGGGAGGCTTTGGTCCACCATTGGACCTCTTTCGGCTAAAATGATGATCAGTAGCTATATTATAAAATGGGCACCAAACGCCTCTATTTCTTCCTAATCAGCCAGGTCCTTGACCCCTTGGGCATTTTAGAGCCATTCATAAACGGATCTCTTTTTTCTCTAATAAGCCAGGTCTTTGACCCCTTGGGCATTTTAGGGCCATGCATAAAAGGATCTCTATTTTCTCTAATAAGCCAGGTCTTTGACCTCTTAGGCATTTTAGGGCCATGCATAAAAGGACCTCATTTTACCTCTTATAAGCCACGTCTTTTACCCCTTAGGCATTTTTGAACGATGTAAAAAAAAGGTATCATTTTACCTCTAATAAGCCAGGTCTTTGACCCCTTAGGCATTTTTGAGCCATGTAAAAAAAATGGTCTTATTTTACCTCTAATAAGCCAGGTCTTTGACCCCTTAGGCATTTTAGAGCCGAGCATTGTCTTGTCATTGCAATGTCTCGGTCATTATTCAAACATAATTTTCATCACTTATAGAATCATTTCCATTTAAATAATTTCCGTATTCCACTTCAGGTTTTATGTGATAACGTTATAAGACACCTATTATGTTTGTAGTGATGAGTCAGTCAGTGTGTGCCTTCTTACATCTAAAAATAAGTGTTACTTGACAACATAGTCGGTCACAGCTGGAGTTACGAACCGTCAAAGCACAACCCGGCAGACATAGTGTCGTGGGGTGCGACAGCTGATCTACTTATCTCATCATAGTAAAGTCCTACACGGCTACACAATACTCTTAAATATACCTACTAAATAATCAATAATAATTTTAAAAAAAACACAAAATATAATACAAACATTAAACATAAATACAGATCATAATAATACAAATAACTTCTTACACAATTTAATAAATACATTATCTAATGTTATACACAATCAAAAAGAATAAGCTTTTGTCTTTATTAACCTTCATAGGCGAGGATAAACCGCTGCGAGTAGGCGGAAGGCTTCATAGCTCATTTTACTCATATAATATGAAGCATCCGATCATTTCAGGTTCAGTACATCATAACACTTAAATTATTTTTGATCTCTATTCATGCTAATCTACCTAGCGGTAGATTGCACTTAGAATATTCATTCTTAAAAACCGGATTACATTATGCCGGGCCAGTGATGGTAGCTAGTCTTCAAAAATCTTATACCTATTTGTAAATTTATTTGCTTTTCAGTGATGCCGTTCTTAGCTGCTCTTTACCTATCAGTTCATATCGCGACAAGGCAAAACTCAAACTACCTACTTCGATAATGGAACCACGTTTGTCGGGGCTTTCACCTAACTTTCTTTTCTTTTAAATAATTTACAATCAGAACTCCACGTAGCAGAAACAGGTATTAAATCTAAACTTATTCCTACCTACTTACTTCATTTAAGTGTCCGCTGAGAGGCCCTAGTAAAATCATTAAAACATAATTGAGAATAGTGTTAGGTCTAACTCACCTCACTTATGAGGAAATGTGTGCTTGTCTTGTTCAAATCGAGACTATATTGAATTCACGTCCACTAACACCTCTCTCATCAGACCTCTCAGATCTAACATGCCTAACCCCATCCCATTTCCTGATTGGACGGCCACTGCTATCAGTACCTATTGCACAAACATCGGAGGAGATCAAGATCTACAGTCTCCAAAGACATGAGCGCATAGAGAGGCTGAGGCAACATATTTGGGCACGCTTCTCACATGAATATGTATCTCAACTCCAGCAGAAGCAGAAGTGGCACTACTCTTCCGGCCAGCTTATCCTGTTGTGGCTCTTGGGACGAGTCATCAGTCTACACGTCGGCAGGGACGGCGGGCATACACGCGCTTGTGCCCTCTACCCATCAACTGTTGAAGAACAAGTACTTCAACGGGCGGCAGTATGTCAAGCACTTCAATATCATTCATCGTGCTTGATTGGTGGAGGCGGGCCCCACCGATGTCGTGTCGTCGAATCGTGAGGCGTGACGACACCGACGTCGCTGACGGAGACGACCAACCACGTCGTTTGTTCAATCATTCAGTCAATCATGTCTTCAATCCTTTCTAATTTTTGCATTGTAACACTCTCTCACCACGGCTCTTTCTGAAGACATCTTATACCAGTGAAATACATAGTTCAACTTTAAATTACCTTTTATTTAAAGTACATTACAACAAATATACAGTCCACTCTATACCACCTCCAACATTGGTTTACTAGACAGTACTAGTTACGTTTATTAGACAGTACTAGTAGGTAGTAGGTAAGGCAAATTGTGTATAATATTAGCACGTTTAATATGACCAAATTACTAAAAATAATTAAATAAGACCTAGAATACAGTAGGCAAGCTAGGCGTTGTAAGAGAATAGCGCTAGACCCATGTACGTATACACGTGTACTTGTCGGATCCAAGCTAAGACTATTCAAAAACACGAAAAAGGAATGTAGGACACGACGGAAAGGAAAATAGATTGGAACGGACTCACTGTATCCGTATCCTGGTAGTGGTATCCTTGCAAAGGCACGTGGCTGGATGTTGCTCGACCTCTAGATGACCGCAAGGCGACCGCTCCTTTCCGTTTTCTCAGACCCTTTCTTGTAGAGACTTCTTGAGGTAGAAGGACCAATGTTGGAGGTGGTATAGAGTGGACTGTATATTTGTTGTAATGTACTTTAAATAAATCGTGTAATAATAATTGTATATTTACAAGACTCTGTACTAACAGATACCTGACCATTGATGCCGGTCACGGTGGAGTCACGACTACGTCTCACCAAGCCGAGTTTATCACACAACTCCTGTGTCATGAAATTCGAGGTACTGCCATTGTCGAGCAGAAGACGGGCAGTGTGATAGACGCCGTTTGCACCTCGCACTGTCACCAAAGCTGTGGACAGTAGAGTACAACGATTACTACTTTCGTAAGATGAAGATGCTCTCTCAATACTTGCGGATAAGGCCACGGCTTCCTCAAGTATGGGAGCTTGTTGTTTTTCATTTGTGTAATGTTTGTGCAGTAATGTATTGTGTTTAGACTTGCAATATTTGCAATGTGTTAAAATACAGGTTTTACTAGTATGCCCATTGCGTAAACAATTATGACACTCTTTCAATTCTGATACTTTTGAAATGCGTTCATCAACTTCAAGGGATCTGAAAAGTTGACATGAAAAAAGAAAATGTTGTTTTTTGCACAAAGGGCAACTCAAGTGTTTAGAAAAGGAACTATTATTTTTACTTTTATTTGTATTTGTTGTCTCAATTATAAAACTTTTAGAATTGTTTGTTATTGATTGTTGTTTTTTATTATTATCAATATTATTAAATTTTATACCTTGCATTGTCTCTAATAATTCTGATTTGTTGTTTAAAAATTTTAGAAAATCTGATAAGCTAGGAAAACCATTTTTGTTACCTTTAGATTCTTCCCATTCACGTGTAGTTCTGTAATCTAATTTGGAAGCGATTAAATAAATTATAAGTGTGTCCCAGTGGTCAGTCGGTTGGCCTAAGGTAGCCAAAGATCGTAAGTTTTTGTTCGTAATGTCTACAATATTGCGAAGACCACAGCTAGATTCTTTTTTAAGACACTCTAACTCAAACAATGCTTTAACGTGGTTGTTCACTAGTAAACGTTCATTGTCAAACCGTTCTGTTAATAATTGCCAAGCTATGTTATAATTATTTGATGTAAACTCTAAACTTTGAATTACTAACAGCGCAGTACCCGATAGGGCAGCTCGCAAATAATGAAATTTGTTTATATCACTTATATGAGGAGTATCATGAACTAGGGAAATATATGTGTCTCTAAATTCGAGCCAGTGTTGGTAGTTACCGTCAAAATTAGGCAGAGTGATTTTTGGCAGACGCACAAAATCATGACGCCAATGCCGTCCATCGCTGGAACTCGAACCGGAACCTGAACGAGCGCGATGGCTAGAAGACAGCTGCGCACCCTCGCTCAGCAGCGTCCGCGCTGTTGAAATCAGCTCATAGTATTGTGATTCAATTTGCTCCCGCTCGGCTAATAACGCGGCAGGATCCTCAGCCAAAACTTCTAACTCCGTCTGCAATGCGTCGAAATCACTGTATACATTTTCAAATTTACTAAGCCGATACTCTAATTCTGTTGTTTGCACTGCACTTAAGATTTTACAACTTTTAGGCACCGTTAAATAATTACCAAATATGGTAAATTTACCTTTCAACGCACTCCTTTTCTTAATTAAATCCTTTACTTTAGATTCAGACATCTTTACGCACCGCGAACTAAATAAGTTATTTTTAATCAAGTACGTAGGTAATGACACGAAACAAGCGAGCGATGACTATGATTCGTAGCAGAAACCGGTTTTGAAGCGAACGATATGCATACGCGGTCGCAGTGAATAGCAAAAAGCAAATTAGGTATAATACTTCTATGCAATGGAATAAATGCAGCGGCGGGTATGGATAGTTATCTGTACTTATGAATTTATGCGTTCGATACTATGCGCGTTGATGTTATCTAATTGAATCACTGAATAAGCTTCGGACTTTTATTGTTATAGATTAGTTAATAAGTTGAAATGAGCCTGCACTTTTATTAGACAGTACTAGTAGGTAGTAGGTAAGGCAAATTGTGTATAATATTAGCACGTTTAATATGACCAAATTACTAAAAATAATTAAATAAGACCTAGAATACAGTAGGCAAGCTAGGCGTTGTAAGAGAATAGCGCTAGACCCATGTACGTATACACGTGTACTTGTCGGATCCAAGCTAAGACTATTCAAAAACACGAAAAAGGAATGTAGGACACGACGGAAAGGAAAATAAATTGGAACGGACTCACTGTATCCGTATCCTGGTAGTGGTATCCTTGCGAAGGCACGTGGCTGGATGTTGCTCGACCTCTAGATGACCGCAAGGCGACCGCTCCTTTCCGTTTTCTCAGACCCTTTCTTGTAGAGACTTCTTGAGGTAGAAGGACCAATGTTGGAGGTGGTATAGAGTGGACTGTATATTTGTTGTAATGTACTTTAAATAAAAGGTAATTTAAAGTTGAACTATGTATTTCACTGGTATAAGATGTCTTCAGAAAGAGCCGTGGTGAGAGAGTGTTACAATGCAAGAATTAGAAAGGATTGAAGACATGATTGACTGAATGATTGAACAAACGACGTGGTTGGTCGTCTCCGTCAGCGACGTCGGTGTCGTCACGCCTCACGATTCGACGACACGACATCGGTGGGGCCCGCCTCCACCAATCAAGCACGATGAATGATATTGAAGTGCTTGACATACTGCCGCCCGTTGAAGTACTTGTTCTTCAACAGTTGATGGGTAGAGGGCACAAGCGCGTGTATGCCCGCCGTCCCTGCCGATGTGTAGACTGATGACGTCCCAAGAGCCACAACAGGATAAGCTGGCCGGAAGAGTAGTGCCACTTCTGCTTCTGCTGGAGTTGAGATACATATTCATGTGAGAAGCGTGCCCAAATATGTTGCCTCAGCCTCTCTATGCGCTCATGTCTTTGGAGACTGTAGATCTTGATCTCCTCCGATGTTTGTGCATGAGGTACTGATAGCAGTGGCCGTCCAATCAGGAAATGGGATGGGGTTAGGCATGTTAGATCTGAGAGGTCTGATGAGAGAGGTGTTAGTGGACGTGAATTCAATATAGTCTCGATTTGAACAAGACAAGCACACATTTCCTCATAAGTGAGATGAGTTAGACCTAACACTATTCTCAATTATGTTTTAATGATTATACTAGGGCCTCTCAGTGGACACTTAAATGAAGTAAGTAGGTAGGAATAAGTTTAGATTTAATACCTGTTTCTGCTACGTGGAGTTCTGATTGTAAATTATTTAAAAGAAAAGAAAGTTAGGTGAAAGCCCCGACAAATGTGGTTCCATTATCGAAGTAGGTAGTTTGAGGTTGAGAATGCTCTTCCGGAGGATATACGTCGACTCACTTCAAAAGCAGCATTCAAGAAAAGAGTCAAAGCATATTTTCAAAATAGTTAGCATTGGTATGATGATTTTTCATCATCCATTATAGGTATGTATTTTATATATATTATAGTATCGTATTATGTCAGTATATGTATATGTACATATATATATATATATATATATATATATATATATATATAAAATAGTGTTAAGTGTATGTATAAAGCTATTATTTCTGATTTTTTAATTAATGCCGTCTACCATTTTTTTTCTCTCACTACCAATGGTTGACTGGCAGAGAGCACTTTTAGCGTTAAGTCCGCCATTTGCTCATTAGTTTTTTAAGTTGTGGCAATAAAGATTGAATAAATAAATAAATAAATAGAGCAACTGTCGAAAAGTTGCGTTGCTATTAGTTTATTTGTGACTAAGACATGAGTATAAACAAAATCATAAAAATACAGCTCTTCAATACAAAGAGCTCGCAAAGAGCTCTTATATCTAATATATTATATTTTATGCTAATTACGTACATTTACTTAGAAAATTTCCCTCCACTGGCCGTAGCATGACGTCTATACGTAGAGGTTTTTAGTAATATATTTCGCCTTGATACTTGATGGTGCCGTAAATACCAAGCTTCTAGCTTAATGGATTCTAACAGACACTGTTTTTTAGGAAGTGCTTTCGTACATTATGTATTTTCCATATTAAATGTATTGGAGAAGACTTGGTCTACTACTACGTCAATTTAAACATTTGGATAAAGTAGTAAGTAATTTAAAACCGGATATTTAGTTATTATTCGATATTTATAGATTTTAATGTAGGAATTAAATTAAAAAAGGCGACCAAGTGCAAGTCAGACTTTCACTGACTCAAAATTAAAATTATTAAGTTAAATTTGTATGCAGCCCAATACATAATATAGCCTTAATTAATGTTCTCCTTTTTTGGTGGTTACAGATACCAAAATACGTAATAGGTATAACGTTGCGTTAAAGAGTTAAAAAACAAATATTTTCCGTATATATATATTTAATTAAATAAAATCCATATCCAGATTCAACATTTCATGTCCGTTTACATCCCTAGTATATTTAATAAATGATTATGTTTGAATAACACCACAGAATCTGGTATTAATGCAGTTTCTAACAATGTATCTGTGCGTAGGTAAGCATATTGAAATATATCTATATGTGTTAATCTGATTAAAAATAAAATGGAGTTATTTTGGAACGGAGTTTCACACAAATATAGCGAACACGACGCCGTAAAACAGTGACTGAGGAGCCGTAAACGGAATCCAATAATACTTATTAAGAAGGTAAGCAACTTTATGGCGGTGCTTCTACTCTGATAGATCTTAAAACTATAAAAAGTAGTTTATTAGATGTAATATGAGATAACAAAGTTTGAAATGTACAGTTACGTGTACCTACTTGACTGTTACCTTTTTGAAATTCAGGACAACGATGCAACGGATGCAACGAACGGAAGAGTTGCAATGGATTATGCACCACGTAGTCTATCATGACTCAGAGAACTTATTCGTGTTTTTGTTTAATAGTAAGCTACAGTCCCATTCTTTTTGGTCTTAGATCCCTCCACAATGGCAACGCATTCATAGATTGGTGCATTGATGCACCTTTCGTTAATTGATAGATATTCGAAAACTACGTACCGAGAAGGTGGTTACAGGGTTTTCCACCGCACTGGTTGATTGTCCTCGATATTATCCTTGGCAAGCTTGCCGTTTAATATTAAACTTATTAAATAACTCTCCCGTTCATTAAGTAACTCTTTATTGCATAACAAAAATACAAAATTACAACAGGCAAGAAAAGAAAGCTGCAGAAAATAGTGCAATTACTAAAATTGATATACAACTTCTTCCAGAGAACTTAGTATTAAGAGATTATAGAAAAATAAACTTATTAGGGCACATATATTTTAAAGCCAATTTTTTTCATAGCTAAATTGAAGCGAAACAATAAGGACACTTGGTAAGACAAAGCAAGGTAACAAGAATTTTATAGACACACAGTGTGAGGATACTAGTTACCGCCTACCCAGAAAAACTACAATGATCCTAGTAAAACTACTGAAGAATGGGAAGGACGATATTATAAGTTGAATAGGTAATTTATGTAAAATATGTTCAATATATCCTCCGATATTAATTCCTAAGACATTATTCTTCAACGTTTATGTAACTTTTATTATCCGCGAACTAATATCACGAGTAATATCAGTGTAACTTTTAAATTATTACAACTTTGTAACAATCTATAACGTAACATTGAAGCGAAAAGTTTGTACGACTACGTTTGTCGATAGTTACGAACAGTGGGACTTCATTTAAAATCTTTGATTGACTTTATAATCTCATTTACTTTGTTGTAATTTTGAATGAAAGAATAAAATATTTAAAGAATGGTAGGGTGGGTCGCTTTGGAGCGTATATCAATTTCATACTTAATGTCGTTAAAAACAATGTGAACTGCACGCTTGTTTTCCACTTCCATAACATAAAATATGTATATATATATATATATATATATAAAGCATGTGTCATATATATTTTTTTATTGTAAGTCAGAAGCACACGAGTTTATTTAATAAACCTCAAGGTACTTATGAACTTGATCTATCCTGATCTTTTAGTACGTAGTTAAACATTTTATTACAATGATTAAATTTATTTAGTTTAGTAGCATAATATTTCCACATGCAAGCCATATAAAAAGAGAGAACGTAGATAAGAAATTGTTATAACATTAAAAACGTAATATGAAATAACCTTATTTAAATTATAGCAAACACTGAATATCTCTCTCGTTAACGTCATCTGTGAATTTAAACACATTGAAAAACAATCACATCTCTATAAGTTTTAAGATGGAGTTCCCGTCAAAATAATGCCGTTTTCTATTTCCCATCTCACGCTAACGGATATTGGCAAGAAAGGAAACTAGCTTCGAACATAACAGTAAGTAGGCTTTCGTAGCTATTTGCTGCCGCAAACTAGGAAACAGTGGGGCTATGCTTCCGTTCGACCCACATTTTGCACATGTGATGCAAATGTGATTTTCAATGAAGAGTTAAATGAAAATCTATAATGTAATTGAATGCGATACCTACTTAACTTATAAATACCAAAGTAATAATATATATTTCTATATTTGTTGCTTGAAATTGAATAAGAAAACAATACGCTAGTTACGTTTAGCTACACAAAAATCAACGTCTGTATACCGTTCGTATAAATACAATAACAACACCAACATTTGAGACGAGAGAAGTAGAGGAACGAATTGGATAAAAAAAAACCTATATTTGTATATCACCAAAAGTTGTTTAAATTCGTACTATTATATAAGAAAGTAAAAAAGTACTATTAATTATTATTAAAGTTACTATTACTTATTAATTTATTACTACAAGCACAAAACAGAAAAGATGCCAAAATGGTATAAGTACGAGTATTACAAAGAACAAAATTGATGTTGTTGAAAACAAGTACAGCGTTATAAATTCTCATCATCAAAATGTTTGCTAAGGACGAAACTTAGATATATGAATTTGATGATACCAGGCCAATTTTCACACACTCGGCGTTCACTAGTTACTATAATCGTACATACAAAGTTAGCTAAATTTTTAGTGAATTTACGAACATTTCACAACCGGATCATGTAAGTACCGACGTCAGCCGAATATTTATGTGATAAGCGGCTCGTACTATCGGATTTCTCGACGTCATGACGTCGAACGTGGGTTGGCGTTTGTACACGAGTTATGAGCTGAGTGGAAGTGTTGCTTTGCTACTATGGTTAGGGGTTTACTAGGTTTCTAGGTTTCAAAGACAGAATACCAGCTTAGAAAATGAATAAGTTTATGAAATCTTTTCTTCATCTTTTATTTTGCCGTATGCATATCCGAAACAGTCATGCACGCTTAAATGTCTTTGCCTTTGGCGGCGTCGTGTGGCGGGTTGCTCACTTCCCTCTAAAATGGTCGAGGAGGGCAATGGCTGTCACATGCGTCATACTCGTGAACGGGTGCTGTTGGTGGGGACTGGTCTGTTCTGGTTTGCAGGGGCTACATCACATTTAGTAGATAGCAGTTTATTTGCATCTATGCTATGGACGTTGACATTATTTGATTTTTCACGATAATCTGTACTAGATTTAAGCTCTCATTTAAAAGAGCTCTTACTGAGTTTGTTGGGTAGCGGAGTTCTTCTCAGTAGTGACTGCACTTGGAACTCTGCTAAGTGAATAACATTGATCTTGACGAATAAGTTTTTCTTTTTCTTCATTTATTATCATTGAAGGAATTGAAAAATTTTATGATTATTATGTTTTAACCAAATAGTTTAAATTTTAATTTTTAATCTATTATATAAAAATAAGTCGGGTTTTCCTTCCTGACGTTATAACACCAGAACGCACGAACCGATTTCCACGGTTTTGCATTCGTTGGAAAGGTCTCGGGCTCCGTAAGGTTTATAGCAAAGAAAATTCATAAAAAATTTCAACGCGGGCGAAGCCGCGGGCATCAGCTAGTTTACTATAAATATATGATTTTGCTTTTACTATATGTAATGGTTATTCGCTCTAGGTAGTTTATGTTTTATTGACGTTTTGAAAGTATCTGTAAAGATCTATTCGAAATAAAAATATTTTCTATTCTATTCTATTCTAAATGCGTGTGCGTGTGCATGAGCGTGAACGTGCGCGTGTGCGTGTGCGTGTTCGTGTGCGTGTGCATGGGCGTGAACGTGCGCGTGTGCGTGTGCGTGTGCGTGTACGTGTGCGTGTGCATGTGCGTGTGCATGTGCGTTTGCGTGTGAGTGTGCGTGTGCGTGTGCGTGTGCGTGTGCGTGTGCGTGCGCGTGCGCGTGTGCGTGTGCGTGTGCGTGTGCGTGTGCGTGTGCGTGTGCGTGTCTGTGTGCGTGTGCGTGTGCGTGTGCGTGTGCGTGTGCGTGTGCGTGTGCGTGTGCGTGTGCGTGTGCGTGTGCGTGTGCGTGTGCGTGTGCGTGTGCGTGTGCGTGTGCGTGTGCGTGTGCGTGTGCGTGTGCGTGTGCGTGTGCGTGTGCGTGTGCGTGTGCGTGTGCGTGTGCGTGTGCGTGTGCTTGTGCGTGTGCGTGTGCGTGTGCGTGTGCGTGTGCGTGTGCGTGTGCGTGTGCGTGTGCGTGTGCGTGTGCGTGTGCGTGTGCGTGCGTGAGTGCGTGCGTCTTTCGAATCTTTGAATAAAAGCAGTTCTGACTGATGGTACAGGTAAGTTGCTCCTGTTATTACCAGTAGTTAGTGTTTGTTAATTGTAGGGAAATAAGTTATGTTGAAGTGCGCATGGCCCCGCGGCTGGTGTAGGTCGTAAGCGATCTACTCGGCTAAGCGATATGGGCGTGGTCGGGTGTGGGTGTGGGTGTGTAAGTGACCGCTAGAGGCAAATTAAAATGCGCGTTTCCGTGCTTCGACGGGCACGTTAAGCCGAGCCGATTGCTATCGATAGATAGCAGTCGTTAAAACTTTGTCGGAGGATTTACGGGCGGTTTGAAAGCATCCGACAGCCGGTTGGCCACTACCCCTTATCTCCACTAACCCGCATTCGAGCAGCGTGGTATACAATATTGTTATTAATAAAAACGGTATCAAACACTTTTACAGTTTAATGGTGATTTACTTAATAATGTCAAGTACACATTGCTGATATTGATTCATGTAAATCTTGAATATAATTGATAAACTTTTGAACAGGCGTCCTGAATAACGTTCATTATAATAGTTTTCATTTTCTAAGCTGGTATTCTGTCTTTGAACCCTAGTAAACCCCTAACCATAGTAGCAAAGCAACACTTCCACTCAGCTCATAACTCGTGTACAAACGCCAACCCACGTTCGACGTCATGACGTCGAGAAATCCGATGATAGTACGAGCCGCTTATCACATTAATGTTCGGCTGACGTCGGTACTTACATGATCCGGTTGTGAAATGTTTGTAAATTCACAAAAAAAATAGCTAACTTTGTATGTACGATTATATTAACTAGTGAACGCCGAGTGTGTGAAAATTGGCCTGGTATCATCAAATTCATATTTCTAAGTTTCGTCCTTAGCAAACATTTTGATGATGAGAATTTATAACGTTGTACTTGTTTTCAACAACATCAATTTTGTTCTTTGTAATACTCGTACTTATACCAGTTTTGCGCCTTTTCTGTTTTGTGCTTGTAGTAATTAATTAATAAGTAATTGTAACTTTAATAATAATTAATAGTACTTTCTTACTTTCTTATATAATAGTACGAATATAAACAACCACAAGTGCGCATTTGGTGATATACAAAAATAGGTTTTTTTATCCAATTCGTTCCTCTACTTCTCTCGTCTCAAATGTTGGTGTTGTTAATATATTTATACGAACGGTATACAGACGTTGATTTTCGTGTAGCTAAACGTAACTAGCGTATTGTTTTCTTATTCAATTTCAAGCAACAAATATATTTATATATATATATATATATTTCTGGACCGATTTACGTAATTTTTGTTTTGTTTGATGCGGAATAGTTTCGAATTGGTCCCATAAAAATTGATTCAGATAGGCCTCCCAGTTTTTATTTTATGAGCATTTTTTTCCTTACTTTCACCTCAGACTAAAGGAATAAGAATAGACGGCGAGTTGTCATACAGTGCGTTGAATCCACTGACGTCCTAGTTAGTCTAAATGCGCATGACAACAAGATGACAACAAGTGACAATGACACATTTACTCATCGACGACACAACACAGCTTATTTACTTCTTCGTGGATAAAATTTTTTCATTGATTTCGTACAGTCGTGTTATAATTTTGTATCGACACACCTAAACATTTTAAATTAGGTATCTAATTGTTTCGAAGCTAAAAGTCAGATTATACAAATTTAACAGATGTGAACATTAATCTTATTGGCAATGCAGCAATAAACCAAAAAGTATTAAATAAATATAACTACGCTAGGAAAAACCGACTTCAAAACTGAAAAGTAAAAAATAATAAAGATTTAATTATAATTAATATATATACTACCTATTATTTATATGTGCTATTTACTAATAGGTTTGAAGTCGGTGCCAAAGCCAAAATCACTAAAGTAGGCATTATTGTATTAAAACGTAACTTAACGTCTGTAATCCCCGAAGAAGTAGGCAGAGGTAAATGCATGAATTCAAGCATACATGCAAACACCCATGATTCGCCGGTTACGTTTTGTTCAGTGTATTAATTTGCTCGTATTCATATTTAAGTGATTAAAATATAATTATTTGTTTAAGGCTTGGCACCGACTTCAAACCTTTTAGTAAATAGCACATATAAATAATAGGCAGTATATAATTACAATTAAATCTTTATTATTTTTACTTTTCAGTTTCGAAGTCGGTTTTTCTTAACGTAGTTATATATATGTTAGTTTAAAATCATTCGTTTGACAACTCGGCCATGACGAACAGAATAAAAAAAAATCAAACCGACACACCTGATACAAACAACCTCGCTAAGTTTAGTACTGTTTTGATTCACAACAACTTCGTGAGTAGGGAAGAGATGCCCTGCACCCTATCCTCAGCGGCCTTACGGTGGTCCTGCCGTCAGATAGGGATGTGGTGGGGCCACAGGTATAGTTAGGGAACTTTGGTTAACCTATCTTAGGTTTGCGACAAACCTACTTTTAGAATATTTCCCAGGCACTTGTAATGCTTTTAGTTTATTTTTACAGCTGATAAGAATATTACAAACTTATCCTTACTAGCCGACCTGGCAAATTTTCGTCTCAGAATGAAATAATGTGTCAAAGGTTTGATAGATACGGACTATTTGTATGGGAAAAAAGGGCTGTTTTTAGGGTTTTCCCGGCAATTATTCGATTATTTTTCACCTTTTAAGCCTTCCGTGGGCTTCCAAAAATAATTCAAAACCAAAATTAGTCAAATTGGTCCAGCCGTTCTCAAGTTTTAGCGAGACTAACGAACAGCAATAGATTTTTATGTATATAGACTAGCTGACTTGCAAACTTTATATTGCCTCATAATTAAATAATGTGTCAAAGGTTTGATAAATACAGAATATTTGCATGGAAAAATGAAATTGTGGTTTTTACTATTTCCCTTCAATTTGTTTATATTTTCTTACCCTTTAAACCTTCCCTGGACTTCCAAAAATCATTCAAAACCAAAATTAGCCAAATCGGACCAACCTTTCCCGAGTTTTTGCGAGACTAACGAACAGCAATTGATTTTTATATATACTTTATTATTTACATTGTAATAATATGTAACACACATAGCTATTATTTGCTACACGCAAATTCTTTAAAATATTTCGTAATCTTATAAGCCCCTGTTAATTTATGAGACGTCATCAACGCCACAGTGATGGCAACATGGCGGATAGCCAACGCAATAACACCCCGACAACAATGCAACACTTGGCACCCGAAAACGATTTTATTGTGTTAAGCTGATAAAATGACCAGTTCGATAGTTGCATTCACATATAGCAATATTTTACGCTTATCTGATGACTTTAGTTCAATTCAACTGGAACCATTTTGAATGCATTCAAAACGTTGAATATCTATATTATTATTATTTACCTATATGACTTATATTATTTTGATTTCAAGTAAACACGACGACCAAAGAGAACAGACCAAAACTCTTTCAGAAAAATATTGTGCGCATGGCATATATGTGAGATTAGGCTGAGTTTATTAAAACATTTATGTACTTATTGAACTCTTTGGTTCAAACTAACCACATTGGAAAGTTTGTCGTAAGAATTAAAGACTACGAAATAAACAGAAAAATAATATCTTTAGAAACCAAAATCTTAAGCTTAAAATGTTATCAAATGTTCAATGTTATTGCTAATCCTTCGCCTGAAGTGATAGATAATACAATTAGTTTATGGTTGCAAAAGTAACTTTTTCTAATAATTATTCAAAGGCCTCAAGCTTCACTCGGCAGAAGATTTAGGCCTTTGAATAGTATTGTTTGATGTAAACCTGAAGTTTGACATACGTTGCCAAATAAATCGGATACTTTACGCGGTCTGTTTTAAATCCGTTTGCTTAAAAGTATGCGAACATACATTCAATATTAGCCACCAGGACGCCAAGAGAACTAATCTTTGAGCAACCCGTAATGGCCAGACAAGATTATATTTTTTCAAATATACTTAAGCATGCATATTGTTTCGGTAGGCCTAAAAAGGCTATTACACGACACGGTATTCAGGGTCCAGCAGAAAGGGTAGGCGTGGCCTCGCGTCGGGTTGCCGCTTATTACACTATCCGGTCGACAGCGCCCTAACGGGACCCAGCCGCCTCGAACGCCCTAACGGCCCCAGCGGGCCGCTCCGGTCGCCCTAATTGGGGCCCTTACTCCCTAAATGTTATTACACTACCCTGACCCTTGCTGTCGTACCCTAAATATCGGGCCGTGTAATAATTCCTTAAGTTCAAGCGCATCGTTGTTAACAAACCGTCTACACTTGAATACACGTTCGATTCTCAAAGAAAGAAAATCCAAATGGATTGAAAAAAACCCGTAGCTAATGACGGTTTTAATGTTATAGGTAGTTGTTTTTGCTCACTGAGCTTTTTCGTTTGTGAGCCTAACATAATACTATTATCAAAGCCACAAAGGCTTTGCTTGCCTTCGATATATTTTAACGTAAACAATATTTTGTCCTAACGATAGAGTAAGCAATTCGGCCAAAGGTCAAATGTGTTATTCTGTATGATGATATGATTGATATAAAAAAATCCAAACTCTTTCATAGGAAAGTCACTCCAAGGATTTATATTGTAACAATACTTATTTTTATTGGTGATAGAGCTCCAGTGACGGAGCTCGCGGGAGTAGGCACTTTTTTAACCTCCCTTATCCGTTAAGTTGTTTTTTTTTCTCGCACACTTCCTCGTACGAGTCCTCCAAAAAGTCTTATAAAATATTGTGAGCTTGTGATTTTCTTTTTGATAAAGTGATCAGTTTGTGAAATATTAATCATTGACGTGCCAATTTTTTATTTTAATTTTTTATTCATGTAACGAAGGTGGCAAGCAAGCATGCAGTTGACATGTATGTTAAGTGATGTCTGCAACCTATAGACATCTACACAAGAACCGGAGGTCAAAATGCAGATGTGTTGCCACCCCTGAGAACTCAGCTGGTATGTCTCTGTGATAGTTATTACAGGGCCATGCATGACCGCCAAGTGGCCCCACCTTCTACGAACTATATGGTTGTATTGCACCGGGCGCATTACCACATTATTACTAATCTTTGTCATAGAGATTTGAAAAATCTCTCTGAACAGTTAGGTATCCCTCGACTAAGTGATCGAAGCTGTGACCTCAACAAAACATAACAACCATTACGTGATTGAGACAGTATCGTTAATTCGTACAGATATGCATATTATTATGCGTCAAGCAACATAGGCCACCGGCAGCCGCGGCGGGCCGGAGGGGAGTAGCCATAGCGTTTATTTCCGATGCAAAACAGTCTGTCATATTTTGGAGAACTACACACACACTACAAAAATCGTCGTGATACACACACACACACTACAAAAATCGTCTATTACTACGAAACTCACACCTTGACTTTAACAAACAATATAAACATTTTCACGCGCACATTTAAACATCTGGGCGAAAGGTACACATGTAGTTGTACTTTGACAGAGGGGAAAGCCTGCATATGGCTACTCCCCTCCCATGTTGCTCTATGTTATGCGTAAAACAAACAAATGGAATATCTTTTACTGGTAGAGTTTCAGTGTAGGAGCTCAAGGGTGACTGCATTACCTAATTTCTGCCGCCGAATTGATAAGAGCCGCACTATCGTGTTCCGGTTAAAAGGTAATGTATGGCCCCGTAATAACTGCCACAGAGACTTAATAACTAAGGTCTCAGAGGTGGCAACGCATTGTCTCTTAACCTGCAGTCATCACATAACATCAATGTAGCCCACATTGATGTGTGCTACATTAAGCATGCTTGGTTGCCAACTTCATCACATAAAAAAAATATTCTGAAAGCTGTCAGCGTTATTTTCTCTCTAGCGAATATTTCGATCAAAGCCGCGGCCGCGGTACAAACGGTCCGGGGCACTAAATCTGCAAAACTCGACTTAGTACATCTACTCACAGTTTGACGTGTTACCAAAAAAATTTAGGCCAAATAATCGTGTCAGCTACACTGGCCCGTATAGAAGCGAATGTTTTTATTATTGCATAATCTTTATGCAGTATTCAGCCATGTTTTTTGTGACTATCCGCATTATCCGCTGAATTTGTTAATTTGTGCAATTACACAACGTAATTGCATTTTAAATGAAAATTGTGCAATACAACTGATAGATAAGGCTTCAATCTGGTTTAAAAGCTTAGTTGTCGCCTTGACATTATTAAAAAAAATATTTCCGCTGTTAGTTTCAAGCGTATTGCAACTTTTTTTTTTTTTTTTTTTTTATGTAATGGAAGTGGTAAACAAGCATGCAGTTCACATTGATGTTAAGTGATGACTGCAGCCTATTTTTTTTTATTTTTCGCAATAATACATGCGAGTGAACTTTAGAAATTTAAGAAAAGAAAAATACCCCAAAACCAAGTAAGAATGTATGTAAACAAAGCAATAGTTTACCTACTTCAGACGCAAAGCAAGACTAGAACTAAAGTCGCAAATGACGGTTGCAATAGTATAATTCTTCCCCAAAATGGATTACAGTGAACCCTAAATCATTGTTAGTCGTGTATTAATGATATCCAGTGTGGGTATAAGTATAAGATTTTATCTCTACCACGTCCAAATAATTGCGATATAACACCTTCTGTCGTCGTACTCTTTTTTACTTACCGAATTAGTTGTAGAACGTCTTTGTTATGGAACTTTGTTATTGTGTTTGCTTTTGGGTAAACAGAGCTGTAGTTGCAGAGGCCCAGGTAGACCAAGGCTGACCTACCATGACCAAATAGGTCGAGTTCTGTTTGATGGTACGGTCAAAAATCTTAGGAACGGGCGTGCATGTATGAAGATAATGATGAAGGTAGATGAGGCACGAGAGGTATGTCAGGACCAGGATATCTAGCGCTTTACACTATCTGACTACCCCGTTAGGGACCTGGCGTGAAGATACATTTTAGAGCTGTAGTTTTGTCCTGTTAATTTATTGTATTTTCAAGAATGAAGAAATCATAAGTAGATGTATATCTAACGTGAATAAAAAGGTGGTTTTGTTATTTTATCACGAAGGATATCACAGAATCATTACGTACTACAGTTTAAAGTTTCTATCTTCACAACACTTCTAGGGCACAAATCGTGATGCCTTTAACGCTGTCGCAACCACTTGACATTCATTATAGTGCGGTTTGCGGAGGCAACACAAACAATGACGCGTTTTGAATCGCTTTACATTTCATCTGACTCGGATAAATGGGAGGTGGTATAGGTTCCACCTGACGAGACAATGTCTATAGAAGAAAAGAAAAGTTTGATCACACTATCGCTCTTTTACTTATTATGTATATATGTAACAATTTTTTTTATTATGTTAATTGTAAATGAAAGAAAAGCTAATGGCATCCTTATGAAAATGAAACTCTTACAAAAAAATATGAATATTTTCTCAAAATGGAAATACAATTTACGAAGTTCAGTTATTACACAATATAAGAATTCTATTATAATACATATAATTCTAGGATTCGGGAGCCGATAAAGGTGATCGAATCACAAGACAAAGTTGGAACCTGTGACCTCAGGATAACCATTACTAATTCCCATTTATTTATTATGCCAACCATTAGTAATTTCCGGCACAGAAGCCTAACACCTTAGGCCTCAGGAGTGGTAACGCATCTGCATTTTGACCTTGGTCTTTGAGTTGGTGTCTATAGGCTGCAGTCATCACTTAACATTAATGTGAACTGCAAGCTTGTTTGCCACTTCCATTACATAAAAAAAAACCAATGCAGCCGCTTTAACACTATGCTACCGAAGTCCCAAAACAATTCAGTAGCTTATTGGTAAAACGGACTTGACCGGAGTCAAATTTTCCTATCCACCTTTACCTGACTATCGCTTTTTGTGATATTGAAGAAAACTGTCAAAATTAGAGAAGAATGTGAAATGTTACAATAACTTTACCAAATATCGTGGTGCAACCCAGGCTTAAAATACATTGCCAGTTCAAATATGACTTTTAAAATGACTAACTTTGTCTTGCGTCTTAGATACATAGACGTCCTAGACTTTTTGGTAGGAAACTCTCAAAATAATTTTAAAAAAAGAGCGCTAAGTTTTTGCCAAGTTTAAAGGCGTGTAGTGTTCTTTTCAGTTATTGCTGCATTTTTTAATTATGTTGTAAAAAAATTGGTGGCATTTTGTTTAACATACCTAGACTTATTACAGTGCCCGTGTAAAGTGAAATATAATAACAGTGCGAAAACAAGGCCTTTCTGGTTGTCTTCAACTTCATTGTAAATGTGCTGGTAAAGTAGCCATCGCTTTAGTCGAATTATTGACTGTGACTCTGACTGATTTTGACTGACATTGACGGATTCTGACCTTTACGCTGCTTATATACGAAAACGAAATATCGTTTTACTTGACACTGGCAATATATGTAACAGCGATGCCATTATATTAAAAAAAAACAATAGCTATGTCTACGATAACGAGCTCCAATGCAAACTATTTTTTATGCTACGACGTAGCGTTCGTAGCATGTGTAGCATCAGTCCATTTATCGTCCGCTACGCAGAGATATGCTTCGTGTGAGAGAGAATTCTTTATTTTTACAGATATGTAAGGAACCCACTGCAGCATCACTTAGGTCATCCAGATATGCTGCAAACCTATTTTATATGCATATTTATAATCTTGAGAATATATTATATCCACTATGTGTTGTTGCCAATCAAAATTTGGCTGCAAGTATTTTTTTTATATTTTTTGTTTTGGGTATGTTTTTTTATTATTTTATCAATAAAATATCGTTTACCTCACGGCAATATGTAAAAAATCACGGCTGCCGTTGCGCACTTGGCCGCCCCCCCCCCTTTTTTTCATTCGGCCCCGATAACTTTTTACGTCTATATCGTACATGTATTATTTCCATATCAAATTAAAGCTATTTTTTTCTCATCATTATGATACACGGGCGTCAAATTAAATTGGCCGCAATTAAGAGTTGCTGGCTGTTAAAGATAAAAAAAAATACTTGTGGCCAAATTTTGATTGGCAACCAAGTGGATATATACCTGTTCTCTAAATTATAAATATGCATAAAAATTAGGTTTGCAGCATATCTGGACGAACGAAATGATTCTGCGGTGGGAACCTAACCTAAGAGATATGACAAAAATAAATAATATTACCTACCCGTATTTTATTCATCCGTTCTTTTTTTTCGCCAGTCGCCATATCATTTTCTTGAAGCGTGTCTGTATCATGTACATAAAACCGATGGTAGCCAGTGTGTAATAAATTTCGCTGCATATAGTTCTATCTTCATAAGGACTTTTAGACTCACAAAACGTAAAAAACGTGTGGCCTGCTCTTAGATGGGTCATACTTTTGATGGTGATTTTCGCTAGAATTCATTTGTTTCGAAAAAGATTTTAACACGGTAAGCGCGTTACCGGACAAATATGCCCGGTAAAGGACTTCACCGCGGTGCGAACCTCAATAATTAGGTTTACCGCTGGTGGTGGTACGATATAGTGTGAGTGGAATGGAGACAAATATATATTATAGCTTTATACACCAAGCCGATCTTATTATCATAGAAAAAAATATACATAGCACTTTCGTCCTGTATGCACTAAACGAAAACACTTTGCTTTCAGTGCGTTACCGGACGAACACAACCTGTAAGTTTATGTCCTATATCGCACCAGCGGCGATGCAGTATGCGTTAGTGTAGATCTGAACTTGATAACCGGTTACACGGTTGTCGATAATATCATGTTTGCCCGCGCTGTATTTACGTAATAAGTACGTTTGTAATTCATAACGAGGCGATCCCAAAAAAATTTGGGTTGTTTTTTGACAAAAAAATTTAAGACAGTAACATCATATCTGACATAAGCAAATATGACAATAATTTCTCTCCGGGTAAGAAAATCAAAGTTTAATATGATATAAATTCCATCACGTAGTCAAGTCATCAGGAAAAACAAAATCCCCTGGATCATGTTGGGTTTGGCAGAAGATTATTTTACTTAATAAATATAAATAACATCGATAAATATTTGTTTTGTTTTATTAACATCACTACTTGGTCATCGACAATTTGAAAAAATTGATTCTTTAGGTGCTTCACATGATATGTATGTCCGGTAAGACGTTTATATCTTTAAGTCAAAAATCACTTAGCCAATACTGCAACCAAGAAAAAAGCATATAATTGAAGGTTTAAAGGTAAAGACAAAAGTCAAAGAATTGACATAAAAAGAAAATTTAACGAGAAATACAGGTTTAAAAAAAATCGTGTACCGGACACATGAGCCATGTTTCACACCAAAAAAAAGTTTAGTTTATAGCAATATGGTCCTGTACCGCAACAGTTGAAATATTGTGTTTTTGAACTCCGCAGTCAACATGAGTGCTAATTACCGCGAATAGTTATGGTAATGCTTATGCTAGCAGATGACTAGCCTTCCCTATACTAAGACATATTTACTTACCTGCCTCTACTACTTTGCACTTTATTTTTACTCTCGAATGCTTTACAACCTCCCCCAAAAAGGGGAGAGACTCGTGCCCAGCAGTGGGACGTATAATGGGTTGCCGTTATTATTATTATTCTTGTTTATTATATTATTTCGCATTAACACATGCTTGTGAAAATATATTTATTTTAAAGAAAAATGGAAAGAAAAATTTGACTTCAGGCAAGACTCGAACTCGCGGCCACTGGGAATCTAGTCCAGCCGCTCTTCCAACTGAGCTACCGAAGTCCTGCCTGATTTGTCAAATCTTCCCTTCATATTTATTGCATTGCCTTATGGTGGCAGCAGCGCCATCTATTGCCATACTATGCTAGTTAGGCAACCGATATAAAAGACTTTGCAGTTTATTGAATATCGTACAGAAGTCGCTTTTACCCTAAATAATTGTTTATTATATTATTTTGCATTAAAACATGCTTGTGAAAATATATTTATTTTAAAGAAAAAATTGACTTCAGGCGAGACTCGAACTCGCGGCCACTGGGAATCTAGTCTAGCCGCTCTTCCAACTGAGCTACCGAAGTCCTGCCTGATTTGTCAAATCTTTCCTTCATATTTATTGCATTGCCTTATGGTGGCAGCAGCGCCATCTATTGGCATACTATGCTAGTTAGGCAACCGATATTTGTAATAAACTGCAAAGTCTTTTATATCGGTTGCCTAACTAGCATAGTATGGCAATAGTAACGCTGCTGCCACCATAAGGCAATGCAATAAATATTAAGAAAAGATTTGACAAATCAGGCAGGACTTCGGTAGCTCAGTTGGAAGAGCGGCTGGACTAGATTCCCAGTGGCCGCGAGTTCGAGTCTCGCCTGAAGTCAAATTTTTCTTTCCATTTTTCTTTAAAATAAAATATATTTCAGAAGCATGTGATAGTGCGAAATAATATAATGAACAATTATTAAGGGTAAAAGAGACTTCTGTACGATATTCAATAAACTGCAAAGTCTACGGTTGCCTAACTAGCACAGTATGGCAATAGATGGCGCTGCTGCCATCATAAGGCAATGCAATAAATGTGAAGGAAAGATTTGACAAATCAGGCAGGACTTTGGTAGCTCAGTTGGAAGAGCGGCTGGACTAGATTCCTAGTGGCCGCGAGTTCAAGTCTCGCCTGAAGTCAAATTTTTCTTTCCATTTTTCTTTAAAATAAATATATTATTATTCTGTAAAACCTCTAGCAAATTACATATTTTTACTACAAACACATAATAAAATCTACTTGTTGCTAAATAGCAATGACTGCCGTACTTTGGTTAGACGAATATGTACAATTCTCTTATTTCTGGCACTACGAAAAATATATTTCGTCTTATGTGATCAAACTTAACATTGATTTAATTGTTTACCGTTTCCGTTAAAGAGAACAAATCTATGTTTATTTGTAAACCTGTTAAAAATGATGGTCGTTACACTTTTTAATCACGCATTTTTAGTTCAATACATAATTGAAATGTTTTCTATTTTAATATACTAATTCATAATTCAAGCGTTTAATAAAAACTTTCAAATACTGTTAATTGATTTTATCAAACTCTTCTTACCGGAGGAGAAGAGCTTCATTTACCACTATTAGAACAATTCATATTGTTCGAGTACACAAAGAATGTGAATTCCACATTCAACCAAAACTTACAACTACAGGACATTACTAGTTAGAATTTCTTAAATTTTGTACAATTTACACTAAAATAAAGTGAAACGCCGTACGTCCCAACATGATAGAGTAGGCGAACTGGGCAATGTATCCCCCAGGGGCAGACAGCTGCCGAGAACTCTGCAACCTAGAAGGACATATTCGGGACTATTCTTAACACTGAAAGTGTCCTTTTATTGCTTTTGTTAAAGCCTTTTAAGATTTAAGAGCGGGCGAATTTAGTATCAGTACCGCAATAAAATACGACTGTCGACGTATCATGCAATTCTCGGCAAATGAGAATATTCTAAGTTTTGCCTTAAGTACCTAAAAGTAGCAATAACTACGTCTTATAATAATAACCCATTCTCTGTCCAATTTCAAACACAATATCTTGAACAATGCAAATTCTCACATTTGATTCATGGGACTGGGAACCTGTTAATATTTATCGATGTCTGCTAATTTGTGACATCTATTGACATGTGTACTAAAGTATTTACCTCGACACTCGACGTTTCGGCCGTAATGCAACGGCCGTGGTCACGAGTAGACTGACCGTAGACTGTCAGTCTACTCGTGACCACGGCCGTTGCATTACGGCCGAAACGTCGAGTGTCGAGGTAAATACTTCGATTAAAATAGTACGCGATTAAGTCCCGTTTACAATATAAAAATATGAATACAAATCGTGAAAGTTTAAAACAATTAATGTGTACTAAAATAGGTGAAGTGGATTCACCGCATCAATTCTGGTTTAGATACAATATAGTGCAAATCAGATCGCATAACATTTGCTAAAAAAAGGTCTGGCCAAACCGTCAGCGCGACGTTTAGCAGTTGTAATGTACCATGACCCTATCACCCATCCCGCCCAGCGTGATGGTATCCGTCGCGCCACACCGCCGCCGCTCTAATAAGTACAATTCAGAACCGGCGGGGCGAGATGGACCGGGACGGGACGCAAGCGGCACGCCAACGCTTTGTGTTGTATGGTTTACGTATGTAGTGGTCGCGCTGCCGGCGGAGCGTATCCGCAGTGCGAACGCTACCGCCACGCCACGCCTCGCTGACTGTCTAACCAAACCTTTAAAAATTACTGTCTCTCTTCCTGTTGCGTAATTCTTGTCTTTTTTGTCAAATTCCTAAACGGTTAGAAATTACGGTTAAAAATATTTTTTGCGCAAATGCTCAAATGTCAACTTTAATTGTTAAGAGAAGCGCGCAAGCCTTGCTGCTGTGTGTTGGTTCTTTGCTTTTAGTTTATTTATAATTAATATGCCTAGTAAATTGCTTCTTCCCTAATAAAAATCTTTCATTACGCTATTAAAGTTTCACAGGAAACACCAACGCTTTTTTTTGTTCCTTAATGTAAAACGTAAAAGGGCAATTCCACCAATGCGTCGAACTGTGCGGCATTATTATGCACAGCGTGCGATCCAAATGTTTATCCTTGACGACACTTCGAACAAAGAACGCACTTAAAAAACGTAATATCACGCCCTTAATCCCTGAAGGGGTAGGCAGAGTTAGTGTATGAATTCAAGTATACATGCAAACACCCACGATTTGTCGGTTACGTTTTGGCCCAGGTGGCGAGCCTGTTGACATCTCCGGGCACATTACCAAACTTCGAGGTACTGCGAAACTTCCCGAAAATGGATAAAATCCCAATGGAACTGTACATAAAGGGTTGTACATCGTTATCTTTGATAGTCCCCGACCCAGAAATCAAACCCAGGACCCCAGTGTAGTAGCAGTGGTCGGAAAAAAACACAAGATTATATTCCTTGCTCCGTAATTTTGAAGTTGATACGCCTTTTGAATTGCAAATTAAAGTCAAGGCTGTTTAGTATTCTATCTATTGTTTAGCTGCAAACCTAAGATCTTAAATCCCAGCTTTGATGTACAAACTTCGTTAATCATTACGCGTTCCTAAAACGAGTTAAGTGTAAGTTCTGCCATGTCGTGAGAAAGAAAGCGATTATGATACAACATATAACATTTCATTTGTAATAATTTCATCCTACTACTATTATAAAGGCGAAAGTTTGTAAGTATGGATGTATGGATGTTTGTTACTCTTTCACGTAAAAACTACTGAATGGATTTGAATGAAACTTTACCACAATATAGCTTATACATCAGAATAACACATAGGCTATAGCTTATACATCAGAATAACACATAGGCTACAATTTTTGAGGTTTTTAATGTGAGGTCGTAGAAAAAACACATTTTTTGCGCTTACATTGCAAACGCTGACTGAATCCTACAAGATAGATCAAAACAATTTACTTCAGTATTGTACAACTTAAAAAGGTCTACAAAAAAGACCGTGATGGTATATGTTTATCTCTTAGGAATAACCCACAATAACCATTTTTTATCCTTTACTTTGTACGAGAAATAATGGCTTATTTACGAAGCGATTTTAAGCAATACTGTATTAATCCTTATCCAATTAAGTATCTTAAATACATTTTGCATTTAATAAAGATCAATATGGCTTTTTACAGCATGTAAATTAAATAAATATTTTCGAAGATATCACAGATTTAAAATGCAGAGTCATAGCAATTTCGGCGATAAATACCGTTTCGGTGATAAATACCGGCAGCGGCGCCAGGCGAACGGGGCGTGGGGGGAGCGGGGTAGGTGCGGTGGGGAAGAAGTGGCTCATCGCTGAGTGCGCGACCCGAACACGGGCAGACGCGTGAGGGCAGACGTCGTTGACGGTTGTGTCCGTTTTGCGAATTTTCAAGGCACTAGCGATTTGATAAAAACGTATGGTCGCCTACTTTAAGTAATATAGGCCTAAGGTTAGTTATTGCCAGGTTTCTTTTTGGTTAGGAGTTACACGTACAAAAAGATACTTCATTTTTACGAATTACTTCATTGATAATTCAATTACTATATAGATAGGTTACTTACAGTTAATTATAACAAACTAGCTGCGCCCACTACTTCGCCCGGGTAGATACTGAACAATCATAAATTCTCACGCGGACGAAGTCGCGGGCACAGCTAGTTTATAATAATTTCAATTGTAATAATTTCTCTTTAGCTTCATTTTAATTGTTTTTTTTACCAATATGATGTGGTGTTCTATATATTTTTAACATAAAGCATTATAATGCCACCGCGTATGTATACCATACTAATATACAAGTGGCTTATGTAAATAATCTTGAATATGTGATTGATGAACTATCTTTTTTTTTCAAACGGCGATAGAAATCAACTCTAAATGACTAAAATTAGAAGATTAAAATACCTTTAGTTCTTATTAAGGTAAATTTAAAAATCTTGGCACCGATTCCTAATTGTCACTAAGTTGCCTTGAAATTAATAGTAATACTTACTGGTGGTAGAGCTCCAGTGACGGAGCTCGCGGGCGAAGGCACCACCGCATTACCTATACTTGCCGCTAAATGGTAGTGTTCAGCACTATCGTGTTCCGGTCAGGTGGTAATGTACGGCCCTGTAATTTCCGGCACAGAGGCGTAACACCTTAGGCCTCAGGAGTGGTAACGCATTTGCATTTTGACCTTAGTCTTTGTGTGGGTGTCTATAGGTTGCAGTCATCACTTAACATCAACGTGAACTGCATGCTTGTTTACCACTTCCATAAGATAAAAAAAAAAAACTCCCATTTAGGATCAAGTATCATTAAGTTTCCTTTTGTATTACTCAAGAGAATATTTTACAGTAAATCAAAGTTAATGTTGCAGTTATCTACGTAGACGTCCGCGTCGGCGAGATGATTCTTATTTAAATATAAGATTTGTATACATTTTCTTTAACGGTACGAGCTCTATTTATATAATAGGATTAAAAAGTAATTGAAACTGCTTTTCATTAAATCATAAAGTTATGCAGTTTTCCTTATTTCTGTAGTCTTATGTACATCAAAGTGTATTAAGTGTTGTTTCATTTTTTTATGTCATACTTATATATTTTTTTTGGGTTATGGATTGGATTGGATTTCTAAAAATCGATAAGAATCAGATTAAAGACTAAACTTCACATAGGTATTTTGTTATGGTTATTTTTCTTTATGTAAGGTGGTAAGCAAGGATGCAGTTCACATGGATGTTAAGTGATGACTGCAGCCAATAAACATCTACACAAAAACCAGAGAGCAAAATGCAGATGCGTTGTTCCCCCTGAGACCTTAGTTATTATACCTGTGATGTTTATTACGGGGCTATACATTACCATCTAAGTGGAACACGATAGTGCTGAACATTACCATTTGGCGGCAGATAGATTATCAAATTATCAACATGTTCGTTTTCTTTAGACTGTGGTAATACGGTGGTGCCTACGCCCTCGAGTCACAACATTGGAACTCCACCAGCAGTGAAGATACCATCTTTAATATTATATAATTAATGCCTACTATTATTACATTACATATAACTTTCTATACTAGTAATGGTTTAACTGGTAGAGAACGCTCTTAGCGTTAAGTTCGCCATTTGTAACAATATTGTATGTGTATTGTGACAATGAAGACTTAATAAAAAAAAATAAAAAAATTACATGAAAACGTGTGTTTGTCTGTCTGTGTGTTCCGCTTATCTTCAAAACGGCTGAATCAATTGTAATGAAATTCGAAATGGAAATTTTTTGAGTCCCTAAAAAGGACTAGGCTACTGTAAAATAATCAACACCTTAACGGTTTAAATAGAAGTTTGAAAGATTCTATTAATTTTTGTTATGAATTCCACGCGAAATAAATCGCGGGCATATGCTAAAACTTTTCTATAAAATTAAATGATCATTCATTCTTACTCCACATTTGTTCATCACTCAAAATATGATACTTTGGACTTAGGTACGTCATATTCTTTACCACGTTCGTTGCCAAATATCTTTTGAAATAACTGTAGAACATATTTTAATACCGAATATATAAAATCAAATGCTGTTCGTTAGTTTCGGTAAAACTCGAGAACGGCTGGACCGATTCGACTAATTTTAGTTTTGAATGATTTTTGGAAGTCCAGGGAAGGTTTAAAATGTAAGAAAATATGAAAATCACAATTTCATTTTCCCATATCTAGTACAGAATCATTCCAACATTCTGTATTAAAATAATATAACAGCCTCAGTAGCCTAGTGGTAGCAGGCTACTACCACTACGCTTGTTTGTAAATCAGTCTCTCATTACTTTTCTTGAAAGAGTGCAACTGAAAAATACTATTCAATGTGGCTTGTGGCTTGATAAATTATGTACTTGTACATTATACCCAAAACTATTTTTTTTATTTGTAATCATACTTTAATAATGACACAACAAAAAAATATGCCCATGTACCTCCTCGTGCAAGCAGACAGTTTTGTTCGCCACAAAACACATCGTTTCAAATTTAACTTAGCTATGCTTAGTAGACCACAATACCGGTAAGGCCCTACCGTTACCGGTATACCAGTAGCAATAGAGCCGTTAATAGTAGCGAAAGCTTCAACGTCTTTATACAGCGCTGAGAAACATGAAGCAAAATGGGGGTCAGACTATAGTGGTTCTGTTAGCCACTGATTTTCCGCATGGTACAACTAAGCCGCAAACGTTCCATATTTTGTTGGAGAATACCGAACGGGGCTTATTATACTTTATTGGAAGTGTCGACCGGTGTTCATGTTACTCTAATAAAATAAAGTTGTAAAAGTAAGGCAATATTGATAAAAACAAAACCGTTATCTACGAAGTATAAAAATATGAGATAGGTGTGAGTTGGGAAAACAATTTATGATAACGGAATATTTAAATATAGCTAAACATATATATATATATATATATATATATATATATATATATATAAACAATTTTTAACATGCGACAACAACATTTGACGCATTTGACAAATTGAAAAATAATAGAGGTATATATTTTACTATTGCTATAGGTATACCTCATAAATGACAATGGCTGCAGAGGCCCAGGAAGATGAAGAATAACCTACTCTGACCAAAATAGGTCAAGTATTGGCTGAAGGTGGAGTCAAGAGTCATAGGAATCGGTGCGCATGTTTGAAGAAAATGATGAATGTGGAAGAAGCATCGGAGGCGTGCCAGGGATGTCTGGCGCTCCGTACTCTGCCTACCCCGTGACTTAGCGTAAAGATACATACATACTAATAAATCTGAATAATAACAGTTTTTAGACCAATCGTGTCTAGGTTAATTATATATGTACTAGGTATAATTCCTTCAAGTCTTCTAGTTCTTATGCAAAAATAGACTCAATTATTCACTTCATTATTAACATGAACATTTAAAACTGTATAGCATTTTATTATTACCTCTAGGCATTTTTATCGGCACCTAACTCGTTTCTCATTTCGTGATATTAAGTAAATACTTTTAAAAATCGAATGCCATATTAATTCCACAATTCATCTACAAATAGAGATAGTATCTCAAATTGAATGGAAACAGTTAATGGAAGAACAAAACAAGTACATTATAAACTTATTCCACTCAACGTACTTCGCATCTGTCATCCATAGTCGATCAGGTTCATGGCTGTAAGTGGACTGCTAATTAATTCGAGAGGGTTACAGCTAGCGATGGGGAAATTACCAGGCAGTTTTGAAGGACGATTTGGAAGATTATTGCACTTTGTTTTTCATGGCCTTTAAAATGGTTTCATAATCGAGTAGGCGTTTGTGTATAGTGTTTGAATCCTTTTATAAATTGTTTTAAACTTTTTTTATCTTTCGCTTCTTCTGTATCTTACCTACCTACCAACTTATTTTTTATTTGCTGTCAAAAATTTTGAGAACTTTGTGCGATCATAGGAAGATTATGAGATAACGTTTTTAACTTAGGTATTTGAACTATTACATGATTGTGTATTTTTTGGAGTTTACTCTATAAGAAACGATTTGAGTTATAACGCCCGATTCGGAAATTTTATAAGGAGTAAAATTAAGTGCAACGCGAAAGTGGAGGCGTTACGCGCGATTCCCCCATGAGCGCTGCGACCGAGCGGACGTGTTTCACTCGGCCGTTCACTAGCGGTCTCCAAACGCACACTGAGTAAGTCCGTCGTGCGTCGAAGCTGACACGCACAATTTTTTACATTTTACTCCACAATAAAATAGTAACTAATAAAAATATAACATAAATAGAAATAATGTGGCATGCCATAATACATTTGTCTTTAAAATATTGCAATAATACATACATTTTACAATTGGTGATATAATCAAAATTTTTTTTTTTCACTTTTACTCCGAACCGATCGGAGTTGATAGGCCGTAGTTGGTTGTAAATAAATACTTAAACGAATATTTTAACGCCTCTGCCGGATATCACACGTCATAATATTTTACAGCCTTCCCCACTTTGGTGGCTTGAAGAAAATATTATCCTTTTAGCGAAAGATTTTTTATTACTTCCTTCCCACACGAGTCTAAAATATGCTTCATATAATATTTTACGTTAAGACAGCGTTTTCCACATAAGTCAGGTTTAACCGCATCAAAGATTATTTCAAAGTTAGCTTCAACGTGGCCCCAGAGGTTTATTTATTTATTTCTTGTCGTATACCAAACAGAAACAATTTACATAAATAGACGACAGTAAAACAGGTACAGTAGGCGGCCTTATCGCTCAGGTAGCGATTTCTACCAGGCAACCTTGCATAAAGGATCACAAATTTAAAAGTCGGTATGGTGTGCATACTTAATGTAACAACTGTGTAACTTAGAATATACAAATAATGTCATAAGTACGTCAACAACGGAATCGTTGCACGGAATGCAAAAAAAAAACGCAATTGATGATAACAGAAATAAAGGGAATGAGAGAGATAGGGATAGGAAAGATGGAAATTAGAAGTAGATACTAGAACTAAGAAAGTTAGAGACTAAGGTAAAAATGTTTAACTTGTTTCTTGAAGGTAGCAATAGTTTGAGTTTTACGAATCTCGACAGGCAAATTATTCCAAAGTTGAACTGCTTTAACTGAAAAAGATTTGTGATAGAATAGAGAGGAGTGTAAAGGAGTACTAAGGGAAAGATTATTGGAAGAACGAAGTGAAAGGGAGTGATTATTATTAAGAAAGTTGAAGCGATCCTTCAGGTATAGTGGAGTTCCAGGGTTAAATAGCACATTGTACAGAAGAGAAAGAATGTGTGTATCCCGGCGATGGTTAATTGGGAGCCACTTGAGGTTTTTACGAAATTCGGAGATATGATCATACTTACGTAAACCAAATATGAACCTTATGAAAATATTTCGGAGAAGCTCAAGCTTATTAAGTTGCTCCTGGATCACATCAAGATAGCTTATGTCAGCATAATTAAGTATTGGAAAAAGAAGAGCATGAGCTAGCGCAGTTTTGGTAGGAATTGGTAATAAGTTCCGTAACCCCCTCAAAGGACCTATTGTCGCAAAGACCCTCCTGCTTACCTAACAAATCTGAGGCCCCCATGAAAGATTACTGTCTAATATGACTCCCCAAACTTTTAACATTCTCTTTATACGATAAATTTATTCAATCAAATGTAACGTGTGGCAAATTGACCCAATCTATTCTATTTAGAAGACGTCTACTTCCAATGATAATGACCTGAGTCTTTTCAGGATTAATTTTTAATCCGTTTGATCTACTCCAACTCGAGATATAAGCCAGATCATAATTAATGGTAGATATTGCATTGGTACCGGAAAACGAAGCGTAGGCAGGCCCCTCACGAGGTGGACCGACGACCTGGTGAAGGTCGCGGGCAATCGCTGGATGAGGGCAGCCCGGGACCGTTCGTTGTGGCATTCTTTGGGGACACGTCTTTTGGCTGAAATGATGATGATGATGATGATTGCATTGGGGAGATCATCCAAGCGAGTTTGTGAGTATATTTGGAGATCATCTGCATAAAGATGGTAGAGAGAAGTAAGAGGAAGACTTATAGAGTTGATGAAAATTGCAAATAAGTGAGGAGACAGTACACCACCTTGAGGTACACCGGTTACAACATCACACCAAGTCGAAAAGTTGTCGAAAATTGAGGTTGTTGTGATGATGTCAACCTCACGTTCAATGCTTTGCTTTTCATCTAACAGAATTAATATGTACAATTTACCATTTATAACTGTCTAATATCTAAGGGTGCTTTTCCACTAGAGATGTGCTATGCTACGTTGCTATGGATGCGTTTGATATCCACCAATCATATTCATTGGTGCACACGTGGAAACGGATTCAACTAAGATATATTTTTATATGGAAGGATGTGTGCTATGAATGCAAGCTATTGTGTTTGCAGAGCAGAGTACCTACAGTACGCCATGCCGCACACTTTGCGGCGGTACATCTTCATAGCGCATCTTCCTCGTACAGCTGCATAGCTTAATGGAAACGATCACATATTTTTTGTAGTGTAGATTCAACATCTTCGCAGCATAGCTGCATAGCACATCTCTGGTGGAAAAGCACACTAAAGACTCGATCTCTCTCATCATCATGATCTGGATCGATGATTGAAATGGCTTGATCGTCATCGTTCAACTGATTGACTGCACTAGCGGAAGTTTACGAGTAATCGCCACGCTTGGCATGAGGATTGGCGATCGCAGTGATAGTAGTTTTATCGCAGGCTTCTGCTGCCCATCTTACGTTATTGCACTTACTACCTCCCCATTGGAATGGCTTAACCGCTATTGTTCGGTTGACTGTCTGCACTAATGGATGGATTCTCTTCCAGTAGAAGAAAATTCTTGCGCTACTGGGCGATGGGCTCTTCACTTCCTGATGTCAAACTTTTCTCTCTGTAGTCGTTCCCCTCACTGCTGAGGATCGTGGCTCCTTTTGATTTTGTCAACCAGATGTCTCCATCGGTTTCGTTCCGTCGCTTGGTGTATTGCAGCACTAAGTGGTATCTCCAGGTCCTGTGGACCTGATCCGCCCACCTTTTGGGACTGCGGCCTCTGGGTCTCTTTCTCTCCACTTTGCCAGTAATTATTAGGCTTCCAAGTTTGTATCACAAATTTTTGTCAAACTTTTACTAAAGGTAAAAATAAATACGCTTGTGAAATATTTTAGGCAGCGTGTTCTTTAAAATATGGCAAGTTAAACCGCAACAAAGATACAATAATTTCAAAAATAGCTTCGACGTCGGCCTATAGGGCGTTGCGGTGACGTCAACGTCACGTTCAATGCTTTGGTTTTGAAATGCTACAAACAAATGTTCCATTTATCAATGTCTGATTTTCTGTTGTTAGCGAAAGTAAAAATATTTCTACATTTTTACTTTCATTAAATTTAAAAGAACTTTTTAAAATTAAATTACACATTGGTGAACAATTTAGTTGAATATTCAGGGATTGGATTATTGATTCATAAGCTTTACATTTCTTTACAGTGGCAATGCGGCCAGTCTGGAGTCCAGGACTAGCCGCATTGCCTCTTCGATGCATGTATGAATGGTATAGAAAGTAAATATATCTAAATAGATAGATGGTACAATATGTGTATCTATTTAGTAGTGTATTTATTTATTGCATGTAAACCAATAGGTCTGAATTAACTATATTTTTTTCAGATCAATTTTTAATGTCTAATTTGGACCTTAGTAGGCTAGTGTCAAAGCTTTTGAAAATTGAAAATCTTGTTGGTTTTAGCATTATATATTTCTTTATACCATCAGAAAATTGTAATTCCAAATAAATAAAAACCTCACCAAAGTTTATAACAAAACGCAAAGAACATTTTGACGTAAGAATACTCGATATTTTATGATATTTTTATTATTATGTAACCAAAATGAAAAGAATTTCAGTGTGTTTGTGGGACACAAGAAGGTACCTAAGTTTTCAACAAGGTTAATGTTTTTTTTTGTAAATATAAAAATGTAATCATTTGTTGAAAAAATTTTTATGCGATGTGAAGACGAAAGCTTTAGATTTATTTATCACCGACACCTTTTTTCATAGGATTCGTACTTTTGTTAAAAATATTGGAAAATCGTTTTTGTCACTCTACATCTGACACCCATCCCCTTCAACACTATTGATATCTTAGGAAAGGCTTCTGACCGTTCTGTCCGTTGTGTTATAGAAGTCTTTTTGCTGAAGATGCGACTTTTTAATCGATCCAACGCTCACCAAATTTTATGAAAACAACACCAGCAATGAATACTCTAGAAAACTACTCGCTTACCTTCCTTCCGGCCTCAAACAACAAACGTCAAACATTCAAACAACTATATATACCAACTCATGAATCTATTTTTACTTCAATACAATTTGATTGAGCAAATTTAACATGGCCCTTCTAAGAACCTTTTCCTGTTCAAACATAACCCTACTGTCTGTCGGTGTCTCTTAGGCATTATTTACAGTAGCCGAGTGAATCAGAGGACCGATGACTTTGATCGATAGTGTTTGTCATCACACAATGGACATAAAACCCCAATAGTGTAAACAACATTTTATTTATTTACCATGTCCGCCACGAATCATTTTACTGGATCGTCACACGTTTTGGTTTTGCGACAGTTTTTGTGTCCTAATCTATTTCTACCTGCCACAGGAAAATTATGTATTGAACTTTCATATTTTGGGATATCATAGTCTTAAGACTATAATTTGACCCTAGAAACCCTTATAATTTGACCATGTCCATCCGTCGATTTTTACATAAGAACGAAATTATACCCTATGTTTCAACTTTTTAAGTACACTTAGGTAAAAAGGCTTAGAAAATATTCTCTTACCTAATATTTGTAAAAAAACAATTTGTAATCTTACAAATCAAGAACTGCGTAGGTACGTAGATGCAAAAATTATCAGGCTAGAGGAGCAATAATAAATTAATGAAGTTCGTACTGACTCCAATTGTGCATTTTTAAAATTATTTTTTGTTACATTCTTTAAGATTTTTAGTGTACAATAAAGAGTATTATTATTATTGTTATTAACTCTGCGTAAGGGAATAGCAAAATAAACAAAATTGGCGTTATTGAATTTACGACAATATTACGTCGTACGTTTGGGACTAAAGCTACGTCACACATTTGCGGCTAAAGCTAAATCACACCCGCAATAAAGTGAATAAGAGAGTTTCATAAGTGCGCAAAAAGCCGGGGAAGACGTGACGTTGACCGATGGTGTAGACATTACATACGAGCCATTAGACGGTCCACTGTTTTATTTGTTACGATGGCGAACGGGGCATTCTCTTTTTCAAATTTTTAATATCCCTTGTCTTATAGTATTGGAAGAATAGTTCTGTTATTCATAAACGTATATAATCTAAAGTATTGCTAATCTCTCTTTTGTCTCTTTTTATTTTACGCGTTTGGCAATGTCACAGCATACTGTAACTAAAACATATTTAATGAAAGTTTACAAATTGGGGTTTTATTATGTCATGGAAATGGCAAACAAGCATGCAGTTCACATTGATGTAAGTGATGACTGCAACCTATAGATACCCACACAAAGACCAAGGTCAAAATGCAGATGCGTTACCACTTCTGAGGCTTAAGGTGTTATGCCTCTGTTCCGGAAATTACAGGGTAGTACATTACCACCTGACCGGAACACGATATTGCTGAACACTACCATTTAGCGGCGAGTATATTAAACTGTAAAGGTAATGCAGTGGGCGTAGGCACCACCGCATTACCTAATATACTTGGTTATTTATTTAACGGCTGTTTTCCTCCAAGAGTGGTTTTAACTAATTGAATACATGAAATTATATGTTTTTCAGTTATGCATGGCAACAGATGCATTCATATATCCATTTACCATTTCAGTCCATTTCAAATTACATTTAGAGGACATTGAAACAATAAAAAATTGTTAATGAAATCATCTAGAAATAAGTGAAGCGATAACCAACTTTAATGTACTCATCTAATAAAAAGGTAGTCTGTCAACGCAAGGTTCTCACATTAAATTAAATACAATGTTCATTGTTGATTATTAATAAACAGGACCAATACTTACTGTGCACCAGTAAATACTTTGCGACTGACCAAACATTTCAGGAGTGTCGACTCTTAAAACTTCATTGGTAGATGGAAACTTTCACGATGGAGGAACATAGATTCAATAAAATACAACACTGTTCACAAGGTCAGCGTCACGTATTTGCAGACTCAATTTTTTCTCGCATATAAATAAATATAGGCATTTAAATAAAGGTAGGCATTTTTTAAGCTCGTTAGGAATATTTCATGAATTAATTTCAAAATTAATAATAAATTTATTTCAAAATATTTTAGTTATTGTTTTAAAGCTCTAACAAAATAATTCTTCTACCACAATGAACTGTCTAGCTTAATTAATTGAATCAATTTTTTGAGCGCCGTCGGTGCATGGCATTTTGGGGAAAAAGTTTTACGTGTTTTAAACTTTTGACACATAAAAAAAGAATTTCATACAATGCTTTATCAAGCAATTAAAGAGTAAAGGCGCCTGGACAGCGTTTTTCAATTTAATGCAGGGATGAGCTAAAGCCAATTTTAATTACAACTCGATGCCAAAGAGCTTCTTTGCAGTCGAAAAGCCGATTGTTATCGTCACTCCCCGTCGATGTAAACAATTTGGTAAAATGACTCTTTAACGCTACTGCACTGATTTTCATGGTAAAGGTAAAAGGTAACAACTGTTTAATTAGCCTACTATTTTACTATTGCTGGTACAGGCGTCTTAGGTTCGTCTTCGTTTGGGTCAATCATGTTAATGGTAGTGTCGATCAAAGATTGCTACTGTGCTGTTGCGTTTCTGTGTCTCATATACATATACAAAATGACGTTACATTTCATCATCATCAATTAATTTCATTTTTAACCAATTTAAAAAAAGGAGGAGGTTCTGTGTTCGACTGTATGTTTCTTTTGAATATCATACAATAATGATATTGCACGATGCTGAGCTCACCTTATTTTCCACACGTAATCGAAAATCGTAAAATAAATAAAAAAATTGTAATTCAAAACAATAGAGCTATATTTTTCTTACATATATAATTGAAACTTAGTAGGTGTATTCTGCGAATCAAATTATGATTTTTTTTTAAATGGATAGTCCCCCAATACTCGGCACCGAATTATATTGATGTTTATCAAACAATTTTTTGCAGAAAATCAATCTTTTAAAAGATGGACACACGTTCTAGTCACACATACCAAATTATAACACAATAACGTCCCCAAAATTGATATTGACAATCGCCGTTCCCTTCCTTATTGGATTAACATCACACGAGAATATAGTCGGTGCTTTTCTTATAACTTAGGCGTACAATAAATTAGTTAGAGTGGAGGTGAAATCTTCAAGTCGCTTGCAACTAACAGGTCTCGGCGAAATAGACTTTGCGCTTATCGTATTAGAAACCAATCTGCAACAACACTGTGTAAGAAGGATTGGAAAGTGTAGGAGCCAACCCAATTAGGTCACTCACTTTTGGCATGAAGAGTGCCACTTCTAAGGCGGAAAGGGTTTGTGGGAGCTTCAGTTTGTTGCTATAAACTACAACTTTGCCGATTGAATGTGAGAGTTTCGTTTTTATTTCTTTCATCGATGTTTTGTGCCAAAATTTGAAATAGGACTTCGAATGAGTTTTGCGTCTATTTATTTATTTCTTTGTTAGGTACCAGTTAAAATATTTAAAGTGTATAGCTAAAAAAAAGTTTCAATGTAATTTTGTAAATGTATAAAAGAAAAGTGACTTTGACTTACTAACTGATCCATCATTATTATACGGGTTTAGTTGAGATTTACTATGAAGAGAGTCAATGCGATGTAATATAAAATATGCTTTTGAAAACTCAACTCTTAAGAGGGAACACAATGTACACATACTAAAGACAGCCCCCTTATTCATAAACGTATTATAGCTAAAGTCTTGCTAATCTCTCCTTTGTCCTTTTCTATCCTGCACATTTGACAATGCAACTGACAAAGACAAAGCATTCTATAGCTAAGACATTCTGCATCTAATGTACGTTTATGAATAAGGGGGTTAATTGCATAGAAATACATTCTTAACTAAAAAGCACAAATCTAAAATATTCGCAATAGACACGAATAGGTACATAACGAACAAATCTAGTTTAAGAAAACGTTTTCATCAAATATACCGCATTCATTTAACCCAACTTTTTGTAGGTAGGTTGGTTTTTTGGGTGATAGAGCTCCAGTGACGGTGCTCGCGGGCGTAGGCACCACCGCAATACCTAATATACTTGCCGCTAAATGGTAGTGTTCAGCACTATCGTATTACGGCCCTGTAATTTCCGACACAGAGGCATAACACCTCAGGCCTCAGGAGTGGCAACGCATCTGCATTTTGACCCCTGGTCATTGTGTGGGTGTCTATAGGCTGCAGTCATGACTTAACATCAATGTGAACTGCATGCTTGTTTGCCAATTTTATTACATAAAAAAACCAAGTTGTAGAAAAGATAATGTAGACATAATGGTAGCCCATAATAATATAGGTAGCTAACCCGGCAAACTTCGTATTCCCTCACAATGAAATAATGTGTCAAAGGTTTGATAGACTATTTGTGTGGAAAAATTAATTGAGACTGAGAAATTGTGGTTTGTACTTTTTCCCTTAATTTTTTTTATACCTTTCTTACCTATTAAACCTTCCCTGGACTTCCAAAAATCATTCAAAACTAAAATTAGCCAAATCGGGTTTGCCGTTCTCGAGTTTTAGCGAAACTAATTAAAAAAACTAAAACGAACAGCAATTGATTTTATAATATAGGTAGATTGTACTTGTGAATATAATACTCGAAAAGAATTTTTTTACTTCTATCTATTAAACTTCGCATAATAAACAAGTTATTATACACAAAACTACCCTGAAATTCATCATCCCATCAAGCATCTTTTCACAGTATTTTCGAGTCACGATCAAAGGGAAACCGTACGATTCAAAAAGGAAAGCTTTGTGGGAAAACTAGTTCAAAATATAAATACCGTCGGAGTCAGCCACGTTCTGTGATGAGGTACTTGTATCGTAATTTTCTAATTAAAACTTTCCTTTAAGTGTGAACACCCTAGTAGTTTGTAAAAGTTATTCGCTTGTTATAACTTTGTAAAGAGCGGCGGCTTCAGCGAGCCTAATAGCAAGGCCTAAGCCTTAAATGTTAAATATAATTTGGGACAAATGTTTGTTGATGACCCATATATGTACATATATGTTACATCTTATATGTTACATAGTCTTACATCTAAATTTCCTCGTGACGCTGTCTTTATCTATTCTGTAATACGACTATGAGTTCGTTTGTATATAAATTTATAATTTTTTGAAAAGATAATAATCACAAATCGCTTTATAAAAAGTAAAAATCTATTTGACGACCCGGTTAGTCCAGCGGTGCGAAACCACCGTTTGATTCGAAGGGCGACCCTTCGAATCAAACGGTTCGATCCCCGCACCGGAACAAATATTTGTATGGCCTACAGATATTTGTTTCGGGTCTGGGTGTTTGTATATGTGTTGTATGTGTACCTACTGTGGGGCTGTGAGTGTAAGCGTATTTTATTTTATTTTATTTTTTATTTAAATAAAATCGATTTCTAAGCTCCAGTTTCAAATATCTAAGCTTAAAAAATAAGCTTACAAATATTATCCTTAAAAATCTTCATTTAGCTGAATGGTTTTAATTAATAATAAAATTAATTTATTCAAGCATTCACCTTCAAAAGTCGTATACAGATACACAAGATGATCCCAATTCTATTAGAATTTCTGTCTCAGCGAAATATTTATGATTTAATTATAAAATAAGGATGACACTCCTTTGAAGTAAGGTTTTATCCCAAGAAGACGTGATGGGAGTTCTAATGTTGCTACTTTTAATAAACAAATGAAATAACTTACTCTAATAAATGGGATCGTAATAAAAATTTAACGTAATTAGAATTTCTTAACACAATTGTATATTGAGGTAAGACAAACAGCGACGATTAAATTATTCACCCTAATAATTTGTGTGGTTGTAGTAAAACTTGATTTGGGGTAATTTTGTATATTGTTAGATTATGTCACTAACTAAACAATTAACAAGTCGACTTTAATTACGAGAGGCTCTGAATTCGGCAAATATTTCTATACATTGGAGCTAAAAGTTGGTTGTAAAATTTGCCAGACGCGGAGTGTTCACCAATTTTGTAACTTAATTTAGTAATTGGGCAAACCTGTCTTATACTTTTTTGATAAAATAATATACCCGATCTCTTCTTCTTTTCGAGTTAGAGGACCTTAGAGGACTTCCAAAAAGTCCTTTTAGGACTTTAAAGGACTTTTGGAAGTCCTCTAAAGTGTAAGAGCAGGGGGCCAATGGACATCGAAGCATAATGTTCCATCGTCTGAGATGGAGCGCCACAATCACATTGTACCGTAGACAGAGGGATGAAATCCTAGTTGTGCATGTTTTGTCTGCAATGGCCTACTTGGGAACGTAATCGAGAGAGGCCATTGCATATCTTGACCTGGAGGAAGCTTTATCATCCTATTACCTATCTAGTATTTCCTATTACTAACAGTACTTTTTTGTAGTATTATAGGACTTTGTCACTTACGCCTCAATTTCTCGAAGGGATTTACGTAAATAGATGCATACATGCACACATGCATACACTATGCAAACACCTACGTTTCGAGGACGATTTTATTAAGATCGTAGTCATGGGTAGAGCTAGTCTATTGACACCAGTACACCAAAGTGCCTGACATTACAATACCTAACTACGAAATCATGTCATTTATCTAATGGAACAAGCAAAAAATAGATACTATCGGACCTAGCGATCAAACTCGGAACCTTAGCGTATCACTTGAGGCTAATTATTTAAAAACAAATAATGGAAAGGTACGTAATAGTACGAGTATGTATTTCAAACTTAAAACCATATCCACAATCGAGTACGATGCTATGATTGAATGAATACATGTGTTCATATATTTGTGCAAATGCTACTTGCTACTGCTTTTCTCGTTATACGATACGTATTGCTTATTAATCATACAAAAACATATTATTATTTTTCTTCCATGTCAATATAAATTTGACTTTTTGATATACTCCCTCCTTTCATCTCGATAAACAAAAATTGAAAAGGTTAACCCTTGAAAGGTTCATATTAAACACACCCTGTGAGTATATCCATAAACAAGAACGGATGTCATGTGCAGTAGCTTTGCGGCTAAAAATAAAGAGAGATTTCGGCTTTATTGCCCAGGATGACCATAAATTACAGCAGGAAGCACTTACAAGGGGTGTTACAAAAAGCAAAGATACCGAACGACGTTACTTCTCAAACTCTCAAGTATTCCTATCTATTTTGATCAATAAATTTTATACTCGTAAAGAAAGTCCGACCCTACACCAGCGGAAGAATTTTCTTCCTGTAAAAGATAATTCTTTGGCTGGTGTGAGAGGTGTTAGGTATTTTTTTTTTTGCTGATAGTATTATTTTTCTTAACTGATAATTTTCTTATTATAAATTAAGATATTTTATATATTTTATAAAAATATAATTATTTTCTGTTCTGAACAACGACGTTATGAGTTGAAGTATGTTCTTAGTAACAACATTATTAGTTAAAACAATATGATCTTTAAATGTTATGAGCTGTGTTGGTAGTAAGAATAAAAAAGTATGAACAATAAAATTATGAACAGTGATTATTATGAACACAAATCGGTAGTAAGAAAAAGAATAGGGTTTACAATTTCATGTGAGCCAATATAGACTTAACACATTTTATGTCCAAAATTCGTTCCTCTGTGTTCAAATTATGATTATCAGATGAATATCATACAAAAAAATATCACAAAAGAAATGGAGTCACAGTGAAAAAGACATGACTACCTAATTTTCCGGGAGTGCAAATACACAAGTATGATACATCGAGACAATACAAAACGATGGAGTCAGCAAAATAGGTCGCAAAATGCACAATTCATTATCACTTCTCTCCCCCACTAGACGTAACTCAGGCAAACCTTTCTACTCTATTGCTTCAAGGTTACTCCGCGAAGAGCACAAATTGAAACCTTTTGGAAAACTGTAAATATTGGTTTGTTTCATTCTAACTGTGATTTTTTTTTATATAATGGAAGTGGCAAACAAACATGCAGTTCACATTGATGTTAAGTGATGACTGCAGCATATAGACACTCACACAATGAACAGAGGTCAAAATGCAGGTGCGCTGCCACTCCTGTGACATTAGGTGTTATGCCTCTATGCCGGAAATTACAGGTCCGTACATTACCACCTGACCGGAACACGATAGTGCTGAACACTACCATTTAGCGGCAAGTATATTAGGTAATGCGGTGGTGCCTACGCCCGCGAGCTCCTTCACTGGAGCTCTACCACCAGTAAAGATTAAGAGCTATTCTCTTTCTTTGGCACGTACAATAGTCGAAGTCCAGTTGATTGGACCAACGTTAAGTTTTTATGTAGGCGTCCTTGAGTAGAAAGCAGCAATTTTAATATATGTACTGATTTTTTTGTGTGGCCAGCATAACCGCCTTTATCGATGAATGGCCTCGATTGGCTATTGCGGTCCTAAACCAATACGTACATTAAAAGTAGTTCGGTTCAGCGAAATTATTATCAACGTTTAATTAATCGTCAAAATACTTTCAAGCATTGTATTAACGGGATGCTTAATAAATTGGAAATGTGCTGACTTCAAAATGAACTCAAATTATTGAATAAAAAACGGGGTTGCAAGTTGAGAAAATGCAGAAAATTTCAGTGCTTATACTTGCAAAACAATTGCATTAAATAAATGTAATTTTGGGTACGCATTGCATAGTTTTTTATAGTTTCCCATCTCAGAATATAGATTATACAAAAGTTCAAACTTTTATCATAACTCAGTTAATTCAGTTAATTCATTTATTTCATACAATTAGGGTCCTGGAGAGCACTTTTACATCGTCTTTTTTTTTAAACTAACCTAGAGTGAATAACCATTAATAATAATCAAAAACATGTAATCAATTAAATAGAAACTAAACAATTTTGTATAATATGGAAAACATCAATTATTTACAAATTCCTCCATTTCCCCATTTCAAAAGAAACTGAGAAAGAAGGAATTTGGTCGTCATGATAAAGGTTATTCACTTGGCAGAATTCCAAGTGCAGTCAATACTGAGAAGAACTCCGCAACTAAAGAAACTCAGTACAGCTCTTTTAAATTTAAACTTAAATCTAATAAAATCTGTAAATTCAAAGTACAGGTTTTCGAAATAGCCTGGGAGCAATCGCATCAATCCCATGGTGTAGTGTCATTAAGATAACACTGACTGACTGACTAACTGACAATACAGGCTTTCATTTAAGTACTCCTCCCAGGAGAAAGGAGAAGAGAGAAGAAGAGGAGAGACTCGTGCCCAGCAGTGTGACGTATCAAGGGTCGTCACTATTATTATTATTGTTTAATTTAAGAACTTAAGTTCGTAAATTAAACTGCCTCAGTGGCGTAATGGTAGCAAGCCACTACTATTACGCTAACAGATAACGGTTTAAAATCCTTTATCTCTGGTTCTATTGGGTTTTTCCCATTTTCTGGAAGTTTCCCAGTACCTCGGAGTTTGGTAATGTACCCGGACATGGCAACAGGTTCGCCACCTGTTACATGGGCCAAAAACGTAACCGGCGAGTGTTTGCATGTATGCTGGAATGCATGCATTTACCTCTGCCTACCCCTTCGGGGATAACAGGCGTGAAGTTACGTTAAATTAAATTAAGGTCTTTCACTGCTTTTTATCACTGCTGTAAAGAAAATACATATAACGGTGTGGTGTTTTTCTGTAAACAAGCAAAGCATTCTAAATCATGACTCATGCCATCTGTATAGCATCGTCATTTGTCAAATGTCGCTTCGGGATGGAAATATTGCAATGGATGATAGTTGGAACAAAGGCAGCTAAACAAATGTTGCCTATTGTGCTAGTACGAGCTAAAACCAATAGGTACATTAGAAGTAGGTCGGTGTAGCGAAAATATTAACAACGATATAAATAAGTAGCCTTAAATTATTTAATATAATTTAGAACGTTACCGAAATGTTAAATAAAATGTAAAAAGGCAATGCAAAATTATTTAAATACTAATAGAACCCAGCGGGTTTCAGCGGGTTAGTAAAAACGATCCTTTTGATATTCATTGCACCAATGTACTTTATGCTTTCCTGATTAGTAACGATAAATAAAAAAATACTTACTTAACGAAAATTCTATACCTTAAACAATAAACACAAACAATTCATATTATACTGCAATAAAAATAAATTTAACCTTACATCATTTGAATGACGATATTTTTATGCAAATAACATAACAATCCTTAGTTTTATATCTGACATGAATCGTACCCATCGACGATAAGAGAAGCTGCGTTGTATCGTCGATTTTACGTAGTATTTGTATACTCTTTGGTACCGTATAGGATCGTCACTTGTAAATGTCGCTCCGAGATAGAAACACTGCAACGGACATCATATTAAAGCAACAACGGTAATAGTATTAACACACGACCAGATTCGGTCGGCTCGGCGGACCGTATCCGCGGACCAAAACCGCGCGAGCGGCCGCATTGGACTTGATTTAAATAATTCTGTCCGCCGTGATGACACACGGCCATCTGGCCGAGGCTTCGGAGCATATCGAATCCGTTGTTCGCTCCGTACCAAATCCGGACGAGTGTTGTACGACTATAACAAATGTTAGATATGGTTTGATGCTCTGACATTATTATCGACGTTAAATAAATGGTTTATAATACTTCAAAATGTTGTACTAACGGAAGGATATTTTAAAAGAAAGATAAAAAATGTATCATCTTATTACACAATTGTGTCATATTTTTATGCAAACAAGCAAAACAATCCCCAATTTCTGTCTGAGTCATGACTAGGGCCGTCTGTAAAGCATCGCCATTTGTCAAATGTCGCTCCGGGACGGAAATATTGCAATGGACACATTGCAGCTAAACAAATGCTGGCTTTGTAGCCTGAAAATATAAGATATACCTGTTAGTGTAGTTTAATGATGACCAAATTCATTCTTTTTCAGTTTCTTTTGGAATGGGGAAATGGAGGAATTTGTAAATAATTGATGCTTTCCATATTATACAAAATTGTTCAGTTTCTATTTAATTTATTATGTGTTTTTGATTATTATCAGTGGTTATTCACTCTAGGTTAGTTTAAAAAAAATGACGATGTAAAAACGCTCTCCAGGAGCCTAATTATATGAAATAAAAAATGAAAAAACTGAATGAAATTCAATTCAAATTGAGTTAAGTCAAAACACAGCTGGCTCACAAATAAAGTTGAAAAAATGTTGAACATTTCACTGCTAATATATTACGAAAGATATTTCAATGTATGTATGTACTGTAAAGAACCGAACTAACTTTAGCAGCACTTCATTCCACGGTGACGACCTATGTACTGTATAATCTATGGTGACAACCACAATTCAACTGATCCCCTCTTACCATTGACAGTCCTATTTAAACCCCCAAATACTCGACTTCGCTTACAACATTCGAGCCGTTATCTTTACAATAGCCAACAGGTATAATACTATGATATATGGAGCTCCACGATGTGAAGATACACACAAAAACAGGCGAGCTCGCGGGTGTAGGCACCACCGCATTACCTACACTTGCCACTAAATGGTAGTGTTCAGCACTATCGTGTTCCGGTCGGGAGGTAATGTACGGCCCTGTAATTTCCGGCATAGAGGCATAAGACTTGAGGCCTCAGGAGTGGTAACGCATCTGCATTTTGACCTTAGTCTTTGTGTGGGTGTCTATAGTCTCCAGTCATCACTTAACATCAACGTGAACTGCAAGCTTGTTTACCACTTCCATTACATAAAAAAAAAAATACACCCAATACTAAGCAGATTCTGAGTCATAAATTTCTTATGTTTTTTTACCGAGTTTCAGGCATTTGACTTGCAAATAACTTAATCAGTCGTAACAGATGATAAAATGTGCCATCTTTTTTTATTTTCATATTTCTTTAGTACCTACTAGGTACAGATAGTACCTACCTACTACAGAAATATGAAATATCTGTATCTATCTATATACTCGTATATAAAAATTAATTGCTGTTCGTTAGTCTCGCTAAAACTCGAGAACGGCTGGACCGATTTGGCTAATTTTGGTTTTGAATGATTCTTGGAGGTCCAGGGAAGGTTTAAAAGGTAAGGTAGTTCCTAATAAATTCAGATCAAAAGCTTTTCAAATTGTTTTCACTTGTTTTAAGAAATTATTTTTTTAAATACGTTTCTGCATATGAAGACAACACAAGTATCAAATTCCAAATCCTAGCGATCGACGCAAATAATAATAATTAGTAAAAGGTATTATCTCAGACCACAACTTATTACTTATTAAAAAAAAAACACAAATGATACTGCCGCTACGTAAGCAATATAAAGTGCATGAACCATACAAGTCATTAAAAATGATGTTACTCGTCAAATCGAAAACGAAATCAATTGAGATTACGGTACTTAATCTCTAACGTAAATGTTATTATGCCAAACGATATGTGAAGCCGATTAACTGGAAAAATACGTCAAAATCCCTTTCAATATACGCCGAGCGAGAAATAAAAACAAGGGAGAATTCAAACCGACTTGCTTTCAGTGCTGTATTGCTTCGTCGGCAAATGGAGTGTAACAACTAAGCAATGTCAATAGAATAACATTTTGATATTAATTTGGGACCTGCTGTCTCGGGAGATTTAGTTTTAGAATAATCCCTACTTCCCCTGTATATATATATATATATATACGTGAAAAGGTAACAGACAGACAAACAGACAGAGTCACTTTCGCATTTATAATATTAAAATATATAATATTTATATACATATATTATATATTTTAATATTATAAATGCGAAAGTGACTCTGTCTGTTTGTCTGTCTGTTACCTTTTCAAGTCCAAACGACTGAACCGATTTTAATGAAATTTGGTGCAGAGATAGAGCTGACTTTGAGAAAGAACATAGGCTACTTAGTTATTACTAACATGACATCCACGGGGGCGAAGCCGCGGGCAACAGCCAGTCACTTATAAATCAAAGTCAACTATATGTTGCCTCCTTGGCTTATGTGGAATTATCCTTGGATTGAGTAGTCAGTGCGATTCATGCTCTCTTTACCCACTAGAATACTATAAGCGTAGTATGAATACAGAATCTAACAAGAAATTTAATATTGCACATCGACCTTAGGAAGGAGTCTTCGGCTTATTTCGTGTCTGTAGAGCGTTATCTCTTTCGCACCCTACCTATTTGACGTTTGTCCACCATTTGATCAAGTTTTCGCCAATACCGGACTATTAGTGTTTACGTAGGCAGTGTGCAACAGAAATAACGCTCTTCGAAGTCGATCTAGCCGATTATATCCTTCGTAGGCTCTATGTGCTGTATTTCTCGCTGAGTACTGTACCTACACTATGATTATACATAAATTATATCAACATAAAATATCGAAAATATCGTAATTCCACGATATCGTAATATTCATAATTACAATAGTTTACACTATTAACATTTGTTTTGAGTATATTTTTTTATTCGAGAATCTATATACAATTATATAACATAAAAATAAAATAAAAGTAAAATAAAAACAAATAAAAAAATAAATTATTATAACATAATTGATGCGTTTTAGAGTCCAGGTAGCATAAATATATATGTTTGTGTATTCACTACAAGAACTTTATTCTTATCTGTACTACATCATTCTTGTTCATTTCTGTTATCTTTGGTTTTTTTTTTTTCCTTATTCTTTTGGATGCGACGACGAATTGTAATAACTTAGCAACTATGATTCTCATGTAAGTGACTTTGATGTCTTTTTTGAGAATAAATGTCTTTAAACCTTAATTCTGTCTTGTTGTCTGAAGTAGTAAAAAAATCCAATTCGCAGTTAGTTCAATTTCGTGGGTGTGTTCAGTTTCGTATAACACGAAATTGACTAACTGCCACTTGACTAACCACTGCATCAAAGCCATCAAATATGTGGTATATATAGGGGATTATGTAGTAGGTACTTACTACAGAAATATGAAAATAAAACAAAACGGCATATTTTATCATCTGTTACGATTGGTTGAATTATTTCCAAGTCAAATGCTTGAGACTCGGAAAAAAGGACATAAGAAACTCATAACCAAGATCCTACTTAGTATTGGGTGTAATTTGCCGAATTTCGATAAAATATTGCTATAATATAAGACAGATGGTATTTTTGTTTCGTTTGTAATCATATACTGCTTATTTTTTTTTTTTTTATGTTATCGAAGTGGCAAACAAGCATGCAGTTCACATTGATGTTAAGTGATGACTGCAGCCTATAGACACCCACACAAAGACCACGATCAAAATGCAGATGCGTTACCACTCCTGAGGCCTAAGTTGTTATGCCTCTGTGCCGGAAATTACAGGGCCGTACATTACCACCTGACCGGAACACGATAGTGCTGAACACTACCATTTAGCGGCAAGTATATTAGGTAATGCGGTGGTGCCTACGCCCGCGAGCTCCGTCACTGGAGCTCTACCACCAGTAAAAATTGTTTTGTATATATCTTTGCATCGATTCTCTTACGAGCTAGGCACAGAGCATGGAGCGCCAAACATCTAGGTTTTCACACACCCATCATGGTCTCGATTTATAAGGTCATCGTGCTCTTCACTCGTGTGCCGATGCAACCATCTACATTTACATTGTATATCTGTTTCCTGATTCGCTCCTTTCACATTCTTTCTACATGTCCGAACCGTTGGAGCGTGCCGTTCTTAATTTTTACACGTATACTCTCATTCACACAAAGCGTCTTCCAACCTATATAATAGGTTGGGGAAAAAGTCTTTTCGCATTATAGTATGTATGAACTTGTAATAAAATCTCTTAGGCTGTAGTATTTGTATCTGGCTGGTTTTGGTATCATTGAAAGTTAAAATTTTAAAGAACATAATTCCAAATTCAAATTTGGCAAATGTGTGATTTTCATTTGTTTTTCGTACTGTCAAGATAAGTGAATCTAATGAAGAAATTCGATACATTTTAAAATTTTACTACAAAAAAAGTAAAAAAAAAACGCAAGCCGCAAAAAAACATTGCGATGTTTATGGACCTAGTGCAGTGTCTGTGAGAGTAGCACAAATTTGGTTTAAGCGTTTTCAACCCGGAAATTTTGATGTCAAAGATGCACCTTGCTCTGGTCGCCCTATTACGGATAAAATGGATGCCATTTTTGAAAAAGTGGAGCATGATCGACATATCAGTAGTTACAACGTACCTGAATTGAGAACAGATGAATTGAGAAGAGAAGAGATTTGATCACAAAACAGTTTTGGCGCATTTGAAAAAAGCTGGGTACAAAAAAAAGCTCGATATTTGGGTACCGTGTACTCATTTGTGATTGTTTATTACGACGTAATGAAACCGAATCATTTTAAAGAAGCTGATAACTGGTGATGAAAAGTGGATCACGTACGACAAGAACGTGCGAAAAAGGTCGTGGTCAAATCCCGGTCAAACTTCACAGACTGTGGCGAAACCCGGGTTAACTCGCAATAAGGTGATGTTGTGTGTGTGGTGGGATTGGAAGGGCATTATTCATTATGAGCTATTACCACCAGGCAGGACTATCGATTCTGAACTCTACTGCGAGCAACTGATGAGATTAAAGCAAGAAGTTGAGAGAAAGCGGCCGGAATTGATCAACAGAAGGGGTGTGGTGTTTCATAATGATAACGCTAGACCTCACACATCTATAGCCACTCAGCAAAAATTAAGAGAGTTTGGCTGGGAGGTGTTAATGCATCCGCCGTATAGTCTTGACCTTGCACCTTCAGATTTCCACCTGTTTCGGTCTCTTCAGAATTCTTTATGCAATGTTAGGTTAACATCACGAGAGGACTGCCAAATCCACTTGTCGCGGTATTTTGATGAGAAGTCCCAAAATTTTTATAGCAATGGGATCATGTCCCTACCTACAATATGGCAAAAGGTTATCGAACAAAATGGTACATACATACTTTAGTTATATTTAAATAAACTATTTTAAAAAATGTTTTGAATTATCTTAAAAAATGCGAAGAAACTTTTTCCCCAACCTGTACCAATGATAACGAATGCGATCGGTGAATGGTGCACCGCAGTCTATGCGGTTTGTCAAAATACATTAATTACCTATTCAGATTCAAATTAAGGATTCATTCTGAATTCGTATGCTTTCGAGATTTGAGAGTGCATAAAACGAACCAAAAGATTTTCATTTGAAAGTCCAAACAACATATTCGCATACGAAAATTTCAACGTCTATATGAGATTTAAGGGAGACGTGTTGTGTTGTGAATTATAATTAATGAAAAAGTTTTCTAAGGTGTTAACACAAAAAAATAGCACCTTACATATATGAATATATGAATCGAAAAACAACTAAATTAACAATAAATTAATAAATAACTTGGATAGATAAAGGAACATAAATTGATATACTCATATTGCTATACTTTATTTAAGAATCAAATTCAATGGAGAAATGGGAAACATTAAACAAAATAAAAATTAAAATAAAGATAAAATATTTCATACATGATTAGGTCTCTATTATTACTACAAAATACAACACAATATAAGTGAGCAAAGTTTGTGCATAATATACTCATTGTATTTGCAATAATAAAACGGCTCCAACAATCTAGATAATTACATAATTTACCTAAAAGTTTACGCGAAAATCAATAAAAGTAGTTCTCATATAGGTATAGAAAAATGAATTAAGTCGCAATTTTTTCGTTTTACGTGAGAATAGGGATTTCATTTATTTTAAGTTTGCCCATAAAATGATGTTTACACCTCTGTAATCTAACTCATTAATATAACAAAAAATAATATAATTCACACTGATGCTCGTAGCTGACGACTGTAGCCTAAAAAATAATTTACGTATCGCTAAATGGTAGTGTTCAGCACTATTGTGTTCCGGTCAGGTGGTAATGTACGGCCTAGTAATTTCCGGCTAAGAGGCATGACACCATAGGCTTCAAGAGTGGTAACGCATCTGTATTTTGACCTTGGTCTTCGTGTGGGTTAATATAGGCTGCAGTTATTACTTAACAGCAATGTGAACTGCATTGTTGGCCACTTCCATTACATAAAAAAATATATATCGGACCGAAAACCGGAGGTCAGAATGCATAAACATTACCTCTACTGAAGCCTGAGTTGCAATACCACCTATTTAAGATATCGCTGAAACTACCATTGAGCAGCAAATAGTTTAGGTGATGCGGTAACCCACGTTCTCGAACCCGGAGATGGGAACTCTACCACCAAACATTTTTTTTTCTTGTTTCAAGAATTTTTCTATTTTTATCCGTGCAGATCTCGGTGGCACAGGCTGTAAAATTCAATAATAATGAGAAAACTTTATGTTTTTTACATCCCAACCAATATATTCAAGCTTTATAATAGACGACGGTGTTCCGCTCCAAAACTAATTCGAGTGGAATAAAAATGTGAAAAGAAAAGCTTGATACAATAAGTCGATTTGTTACACATTGTGATATTACATTTTCTCTACCCACGTAAATTCAATTCGGTTGTGAAGTTGAGATATGATTTATTACTAATGTTATAGTTCCTAGTACAATGCTTTGAACAGTTAATGTGTCAGCACTGCGACAGCTTATAAAGCTACACGCATAATACTCCATGGAGTTGGAAAAAGATTATTATTTTATCTGAATTTTAGAAAGGAAAAAAGTGTTAAGTTTTGACGCATACTCTAAAAATTACTTTTAGAATTTTTGGGTCGTGGCACTGATCATAGAAACGGCGTAGCTGGATGTGCAAACAATCTCCGGCGGACCAAACCCGACGGCAACTGACCCTGGCAACAAACATGGAAACTGCTGACCGGCGAGCAGTTTACGATAAGATCCGCAGTTTCACGTGTTGTATGTATGTTCGATCACAGAGACAATTACCCTTAAATAACGTAACATGCTTTATTTTTTTGAGCACGAACAACTGTCCCAGTGTAGAGTCGAGTTCATCGTCTACAATACTTTAAGAAAAGTTAAGTAAAGCCGTGGGTCCCGATTGCTATCGATAGCAGTCGTTAAAACTTGTCCGAGGCCTTATGGGCGGTTTGATAACATCCGACAGCGGGTTGACCACCAACCCGTATCTCCAACAACCCGCATTGGAGCTGCGTGGTGGAGTAAGCTCCAGGCCTCCCCGAAAAAGGGAAAGACTCGTGCCCAGCAGTGGGACATGAAAGAAAAAGAGTTTTGCCATAATAAATAAATTCAATAATTTACCAATTCAGTACTAAACAAATCTATGGTTGTAATATGCGTTACCTATTACAGTAGGATTCGCCAGCAACTATTATTCCGCACGATAAATGGACCGCCACATTCGTTCGCTAATGGCTTCTAAGAAGATAACGCACACTTGCACTTGGATTTTTACGAATGCCACTGAATTTAATATATCCAGTGAATGGGACTTATTCGCTGAATACGCATTATATAATTTGAAATGAAACAGAGTTCTAGAGTTGGTATGATTGTGTTCAGTATTCGATACTGATTACTAAGCCGAACCTATAATACCTGCTTGCTGTCGGCAAGTACGGAAAGATTTCTTTTTCAAATTTTTCTGGAAGTGAAGGAGATCGAAGGAGTAGGCATCATCACATTATGTAATTTTCTTTCTACTTAATTTTTTTTTTTTTTATGTCAAAGGATTGACAGACAAGCAGACGGGCCACCTGATGGAAAGTAGTCACCGTCGCCTATGAACATTTGCAACACCAGGGGAGTCGCCAACGCGCTGCCAGCCCTGAAGGATTCTTTTGACGCCATTTTTGAAGAACCCTATATTGTAGCACCAAGGGAACACCTCAGAGGGAAGTTCATTCCACAATTTACACGTTCTGGGCAAAAACAAACGTGAGAACCGCACCGTTGAATATTGCCAAGTGTCCAGTCGGTGAGGGTGGAACTTCTCTCTTCGGCGGGTAGTGCGGTGTAGGAAAAGAGACGGTGGCACCATGTCGAACAGTTCGACAGAACACTCGCCATTGTAGAGACGGTATAAAACGCATAGACTCCCAACTTCTCTGCGCAGGCTCAGATGTTCGAGCCTGTCAGTAAGTCCTGGGTCGTTAACAATACGAACGGCGCGTCTTTGTAGGGAGTCGAGTGGACCAAGTTGATATTTGGGGGCTCCCGCCCACAAATGAGTTAATGGTAGTGTTCATTGCAATTGATTCAGTCATGTAGCAGGATATAAGGTTGCCACTACAGTAAACTACTAGCTAGGGATAGCCGTAACAGCATTTTGTCGTGCTAATGAATCTCATGTACAGTGCTCATCAAGAAATAATGCATATCGAGCTTAAGAAAGTGACAATCGGCTAGTTTCGGCTTCACAGATCGCTGCTGCACAATGCCTACGTAACCATCCGTAGTCCGGTATTGGTCAAAACTTGATCAAAATGGTCAAATAGGTAAGGTGCGAAAGAGATAATGCTCTACAAATCCGACATAAGCCGACGTCTCTTCCTGAGATCGATGCGAATTATTTCTTGTTGGGTACTGTATATTATGTTGCAGGTATATTGAGTTTTTACGACATGAGCATAAATAAATAAAATTAAAAACAAAAACCAATTTACAATAGCGATAGTGGCTATGATTTTCAAAGTAGTCCATTCAATACACCTATGAATTAAACAAAATAAACATAAAGTACCTAACTATATAATAACCAATAGATATATTACTATATATTGTTGAGCCATTTTGTCCAGCGGTATGTATCGAATTTTAATCTAGGCTCACGGGTTCTATTCCCATCCCGGGACAAACATTTGTATAGTCTACAGATATTTGTTTCGGGTCTAGGTGTTTGAGTATGTGTTGTGTGTGTATAACGGCACCTACGACACAGGTTTATTCCTAGTGTTTCAAAAAAATAAAACAAGCTTACACTCACAGCCCCTGTGAGTGTAAGCTTGTTTTTTTTTTTTTTTAAATTTACTATGATACACCTATAGAGCAACTCGGCCCTCCGGTCGCGGCGGACCGGAGGGGAGTAGCCATAGCGTATGAAATATTACCGATGCAAAACAGTCTGTAATTTTTTGCGGGGGGAAATACGTGTGACAAACACTCACACTACAAAAATCGTCTATTACTACGAAACGCACACTTTATTAACAATTTCACGTACGTACGTAACTACACGCCTGTAATCCCCGAAGGAGTAGGCAGAGGTACATGCATGCATTCAAGCATACACAAGTAAACACCCACGACTCGCCGGTTACGTGTTGGCCCATGTAACAGGTGGCGAACCTGTAGCCATCTCGGGCACATTACAAAGGTACGGGGAAACTTCCAGAAAATGGAAAAATCCCAATAGAACCACAGATAATGGATTTTAAACCGTTATCTCTGATAGTCCCCGACCCGGGAATTCGAACCCAGGACCCCCAGCGTAGTAATAGTAACCTGCTACCACTACGCTACGGAGGCAGTTTCACGCACACATTTATATATCTGGGCAACAGGCATAGGACCATTTGGTCTTGTACTTTGACAGAAGGGAAAGCCTGCATATGACTACTACCCTCCGGTCCGCCGCGGCCGGTGGCCCATGTTGCCCTATCGATATACCCGATTTGTATCTTTGTACTGCTTCGACGGATCCTCTATAGGCGCAAACACTTTAATACATGCGGGTTTTAGACAACATTTTGGGGTTAACATCTTTGCTATAAAGTTGATAAATATAATATAGATCAGGGTCTAACGTACCTACTCGGAAATATAGGTCAAGGAGTACATAAACGGTGCGTGATATAAATTTCATATTTCCAAGGCATACAAACGTTGTGCCTAAGAACGTTGTTATATTTATTAATATGGCCGTAGATTGCCATGGATGCTGACCACATGGAGCCAAGTATTGGGCCCGGGGCCAAGTGTCTGGGAGTAATTGTCTTGTGGATGGTTACCGAGGTTGAAACACATTTTGGGAGCGGAAACGACAGGTATTATGGATAATGGTCAAATGGAGATCGGATCGAAATGTGTTGAAATCTATTGGCATGGGAGTACTACATTCATATTCATACTTCACTGGTGGTAGAGCTCCAGTGACGGAGCTCGCGGGCGTAGGCACCACCGCATTACCTAAGATACTTGCCGCTAAATGCTAGTGTTCAGCACTATCGTGTTCCGGTCAGGTGGTAATGTACGGCCCTAAAATTTCCGGCACAGAGGCATAACACCTTAAGCCTCAGGAGTGGTAACGCATCTGAATTTCGACCTTGGTCTTTGTGTGGGTGTCTATAGGTTCCAGTCATCACTTAACATCAATGTGAACTCTATGGCTGTTTACAACTTCCATTACATAAAAAAAAAACTTTACACTTGATGAAACTTTATAAAGGAGGCTGATTTTTAATACCTCTTGGATTCCATTCTGATAATCAATACGAACTGATATACTATACTATTATTATGTATACAAAATTGTTAATTTGTTAATTCTTATTCTTCCTGAGTAGTCAACATATAGAAAAAAATTAGGAAGAGGTTTCATAAATATGCAAACGTAGACAATAGCTAGATTCTAGGATTCCAGAAATGTTCAATACCAGTTTCAGAAAAACGTTTATTATTTTCAATGACGCTTGCTTTTTTGAGCAAATTCAAATACGGAGGCACTACCGTATTACCATACCGTAGTAATGCTGTTCTCCATATACCTATCACAAATATTTGGGTACCTTGGGTACCATTATGTTTTTATAGACTAGGCACATAATACGTTTAATTATTAAAACAATATTTTTTCTGTTATATCTTAAATTTCTAAATTCACTTGTATTTGTTATTGCGATAAATAAAAAATATGATAAAGGTAATACGTTGAGCGCAAAGGTCACGACCCTCAGCATTGAGCACATACTGCCCAAGGACAAGGATTAAGGGTTAATAGATATCGCAAAACCTATGTTTGTAAGCATATTTTAATAAAACGCTTACGCTTCAGGCTAAAATAAATTAGAAAGTGTAGATCTGTGTAGATATAATACTTGAAAGGATCTCTTTAAAAGTCAATATACTCTCATAAATAATTTAATCGTTAGCATAGAAACTGTAGAGCCTATTCATTGTGTCTCCCAAGATAAATTTGTTTTAACGGTTACACAAATTTACTATGCTGTCTTGAAATTAGTAAAAGCTTTAAACTGTGGTTTTCATAATTCATACTTATCAGATTCAGACTCAAACAAATGTCAGACTGCATAATGTTTTTTTACTGTTTGACATTAATTATCAGAATGTTTTACATTGCACTCAGCCAAAACTTGGTCAGCTACCGAAAACGGATTTTGCTTTACAACTAATTACCTATAACCGAATTAGGCTGATTTCTTTATTTTTAACATTCTGTTTGTGAACCCCATATCATAGATGACATCCGTTGAGCAAATTATTGAGGTGCCCCTGAATAAGTTCCCAATTGGTAGAAATCTAACATCAGTTACTTGGAGCACGTAACTTCATGCCTGCAAATGCAAATGCCGGTAAATGCATGCATTTAAGCATTCATGCAAATAACCACGATTTACAATTTATTTGTGGTGGTGAGGCTACTGATATCTGCGGGCACATTATTAACTCCAAGGGAGGAAAGGCACAGGAAGACTTTCAGAAAATTATAAAACTGCACTAGAAATTAAAAATAATACACCTATATCTCACCTCTCTGGTACGACCGGTGTGGGGACCGCGGACCTTGCGCCTATCTGTTAGCTCCCTATAGGTATATGTAGGTAGACTAATGTTTATGATGGTTAACCAAGTAAGATGTGGCAAACAAAAAAAAACATATCTCAAGCCCTTTTCTCATTGAGAATCCAAATGATCTTACTATTTTATTTACGTACCCAGTGTTTTTTTTGCTGGGGTATGTTTATTACTGGTACATCAAGTAGTATGCTATATGATGTGCCAAGTATTGACATAATATTTTATTCTCTGTCCATTTTAGCTCACAATAGCCAAGATTTGTTTAGTCGCCTTTGTTCTTACAATTTCTCCATTGCAATATTTCCGTCCCAGAGCGACACTTGACAAATGACGATGCTATACAGATGGCACGAGTCATGACTCAGACATCATACTGGGGATTTTTGGTTATTTGCACAAAAGTGAGACACAGTTCAGTCTTCTTACTTCTAGTGATTAAAACCGAAATATATGTTATAGCATAGCACACTGTGGGAAAGCATGCGTAAAGTGCGGGCTTAGGTCACAACCTAAGGTGCACTTTACGTATGCTTTCCCGTGACCTAATTTGCCTGTTTCTGCACGGTGCGTAAAGAAGTAATAACTCGCACTTAACGCACACTTTTAGTGACGTAATTGAAAGAAAAGTGTTATAATGAATAATTGCACTTTCACACCAATGTGCACAACCAAAAACAAGACTGTGCAAACAAAAGAAAATGGTTGCTAAACTTATTAATAAAATAATACAATAAAAATTACAACACTTTGTGAATTACAATAAAAACCATTTGTTTATTTTAATTTTTTTTATGTAATGGAAGTGGTAAGCAAGCATGCAGTTCACATTGATGTTAAGTGATGTCAAAAAGAAAACAAAAAGTCCAAGGTCAAAATGCAGATGCGTTACCACTCCTGAGGCCTTAGATATTATGCCTCTGTGCCGGAAATTACAGGGCCGTACATTACCACCTGTCCGGAACACGATAGTGCTGAACACTACCATTTAGCGACAAGTATATATTTTATTTAATAAATTAAAGAAAAAACAATTTTTCTTTCCGTTTTTTCTTTAATTTCTTCAGTTCACTCGCATGTGTTATTGCGAAAAATAAATAGTAAAAAACAAAGGAGACTTTATTAATAAAAATTTGGTCTACTAAAGAGAAAATGTTCCATCATACATATATTTTTTTAGACGCAACTTAAACTCGTTTGAGTTTTATTGCGCGTCAGTGTCATCAACATATTATTTAAAACATTAATTACCTACCTACAAAATCATATTAATTTAGACGTATTACAATCATGTAGGTAAGTAGGTAACATAATGGCGAGCGCGAGCACTCCGTCGAACCTGAGCGCTGCACCAACCCACCTGACCTGATTTGTTATAATCATACTATGGAACCAAGGCTGATTGGTCTGTGGTAATAATATACTCGTATCAAAAGGTTATCTATACAAATAAATAAAATTGGAGTGTCTGTTTGTTACATAAAAATAACCGCTTTTTACTAAATGCATATGTATGAACACGGTACATATACCAAAATAACATTTTTTACAAATTTTGTCTGTCTGTCTGTCTGTTTGTTTCCGCTAATCTCGGGAACGGCTGGACAGATTTTGACGGGACTTTCACTGGCACGTAGCTTATGTTATAAGGAGTAATTTAGGCTACTTTTATACTAGCTGCGCCCACGATTTTGTCCGGGTACATACTGAACAATCATAAATTCTCACGCGTATATAATAAATATCACACAGGCAAACCAGCAGCATCTTCGATGAAAACTCTCAGGCAGCTTGTTTTTTTTCGACACCTCCGACATTTATTATATATCAACCAATTGACACAAAACCCTTAACAAATTATATAGGTACTTATATCTTCCTCAAGAATCACTATATCCCGATTTTTTTCCCGGAGGGCCGATAGCGTAATCTGATTCTGATCCATAAGAATTCAACAGAGTAATAACATTGTTTACATAATGCAGTATTCATGTTGTGAGAAACACGAAACGTTCTCCTAATTGCGACTATATCACCGTCTTGTGTACAATAAAAAGTATTGTTATTGTTGTTATCGCTAAAACCCTAAGGTCTAAGCCATCATCTAACATTAACATATTGAATGTGTTAACAATCACATAATAACAGACTAAAGTTTAAATAATTTCGAATTCCCAATTCAAAGATTACATCTTTAAATACACGAGCATACCAAAATTGAAATGCATATTAGAAACGAATGAGCTTGCTGAATAGTATCTACAAATGGAAGCTAAAAATGCAGTGAACGGGAAATTTCCACTATCAGCATTTAGCGATTCGATTCCATTCTTGAATTACCATCCGCCACTATTCAACTATTGTGGACCATAGCTCTCATTATTGAAAGGAATGAATGGTTTTATACGAAGTCATACGAGTTTGTACAATATGGTTATAGTCATTTTAGTCAGTTACTTTAGGAATAAAATTAATATTTCAAGGAACATTAGGTACAAATGAGGCATTAAATGAAAAATGCAATTGGGTGAATGTGATGACTCATAATATATGTCTCCGTAGTAAATATCACACAGGCAAACCAATTAGGCCTCGTGGGTGACAATGGCCCCGTAATAAATTTCACAGGGACATAACAACTTATTTTATTCATTTCAGGCAACAATGGAACATTAAAAGTAAAACAAAAGGCCCATACAAATATACACCTTAAAACTAACATACATATTAAATTTATTAAAACTAACACTAATTGTTACGTGATGGCGGTGACGTGATTCGCGGGTTGTTAGCAGGAAGTTGTCCCCGGCATATTCGAAATAATACTCCCTGCGGCCAGAACTCCCCCTTTGTATAAGTCGGCAGGTCATGTGTCGGGACCCTCACCAAAAAAGAATTGAAATTAACTTCATGATGAGACTCCAACCGCTCGACTCTCAGGGTGAAATTCGTCTCTATCCGGATGTAGTCGACGACATCCTCCACCTATTTTGACCATTGCTTTTTGCGTAGATGTTTTAGGCTGCAATCATAGCTTAACATTCATATAAACTGCATGCTTGTTCGACACCTTGATTACATACAAAATGTACCTTTACTTTGGTTAAAAAAAATTCAATATCAATCGTGACAACCCAGTTAGTCCAGCGGTGTGAGACGACCGTTTGATTCGAAAAATGGCGGGTTCGATCCCCGCGACGAATATTTGTATGGCCTTGATATTTGTTTCGGATCTGTGTGTTTGCGTATGAGTTGTGTGTGTACAACGGTACCCACAATACAGGTTTATACCTACTGTGGGGCTGTGAATGTAAACGTATTTATTTATGATCTTATTTCAAAGCATCACCTATAATTGCTAAGTCTGCAAAAAAGCTGATGCATAACGGACTCGTAATAAATAATACTGCTAAGAAAATACCACAGCTGGGTGTATAAAATCATGATTTTACTGGCGTAGCCACCACCACAGTACCTAACCTATTTATCGCTAAATGGTAGTGTTCGGCACTATCGTGTTCCGGTTAGATGGTAATGTATGGCCCCGTATTAACTATCACAGTGACAGAGAATATGTAATAATACTACGTATAGAATGGACACTTTGACGTCCCAACAGATTTCCCCGCCTTACCCAACCTCCTCCCCTCTTTGTTTGTACGCACGTGCTATGCACACAGGTGCATGTGTAAATGCATGTCACTGATCGCTATCTGTGTCATACAGACCAAATTAAGCATTTGTATGGAATTCTGGCGGAGTGTCCGCGGTGTGACAGAGACATGACACCTTCGGTCTCAGGGGTGGCAACGCATCCGCATTTTTACCTCTGGTTTTTATGTAGATGCCTATAGGCTGCAGTCATCACTTAACCTCAATGTGAGCTGAATGCTAGTTGGCCACCTTCCATAGATACATAAAAAAAATAACCAAACACAAAGATAACAGCATAGCCCAAAATATCTTCCAAAACGCACGAAGAATTCTAATATAGAATCCATTTGTAGTCTTAGAATGCCTATCCTTTTCAATTCACGTTTCCTCCCACACCAATAATATAATTTTACGCTATGCCCCATAAAATAAGAGATGTTGTAAGGTCGCAAGCAATATTATGACGTGATCGTGATTCTATCTTTTGAATAAATTTTTTAGGTCGGAAAGTAAAATCACAGAATCACAGATCATTTAATAACATCCTAAAATTCCTATTAACTTACAGTTGTTAAAAAAATGTTTTGTAAGTTATGAGAGATTATTTTTTTACGCAAAAGGTTGAGCGCGCATGGCCCCGCAGCTGGTGTAGATTGTAAGCGATCTACTCGGTTTAGTATTACGGGCGTGGTCGGGTGTGTGATGGATGACCGCTAGTGGCAAATTAAAATGCGCTTTGCCGTGCTTCGGAGGGCAGGTTAAGCCGTCGGTTCCACGGAGCAGCGTGGTGGAGTAAGCTCCAGGCCTCTCCCCAAAACGGGGAGAGACTCGTTCCCAGCAGTGGGACGTATAATTGGTTGCCATTATTATTATTATTTAAGGTTGAGACAAGGTAGATGGGGCAGCCTTATACCATCTACCTAGTTAAGAGGCATAGCTACAATAGCATCAACAGCAACCTGAAATCACCTATGAGAATAAGCATGCAACATAATAACCACTCAGTCCATGAACAAGACCAAAAAATTCCTACAAAACAACATGGACTACAAAACTAATTCGTTGAAAAATACCTTGGTGAATTGAGAAAAAGGAAAAATAAATGATTTGTTTAGTCAATAAAATTACGCCACAACCAATTTATTATTGAGTTATTGCCACACAATACTTACACGAAGACGCGGCCGTGCGTGACTCGTCTGAATTGTGTTAACGCACAAGTAAATGTGATGGAAGACTGCTTGAGTACAAAGTTAGTGAAATGAATTTGTTCAAGTGTCGACGCGGAACAATTTTATGGCGTTTGAGTAACATTTTCAGTCGTTCGGTAACTCCGGCAGCCAATATTGATTCTACGAATATAAAAAAAAGAAATAATTAGAAATAATAAAAATCTTCTAGTCCTGTTTGTAAGCAGTTGTGTAACTACATAATTTATTTATTTTATTTATTTAAACTTTAATGCACATTTAGGTACATTAGGCGGACTTAATGCCATAAGGCATTCAACTTTAATCCCACTTGGCATCGTTGTGACATAAAGTTAAGATATTATTTTACTGGTGGTAGAGCTCCAGTGACGGAGCTCGCGGGCGTAGGCACCACCGCATTACCTAATACACTACCCGCTAAATGGTAGTGTTCAGCACTATCGTGATCCGGTCAGGTGGTAATGTACGGCCCTGTGATTTCTGGCACAGAGGCATAACACCTTAGGCCTCAGGAGTGCATTTTGATCTTGGTCTTTGTGTGGGTGTCTTTATGCTGTCATAATTTAACTGCAATTTGAACTGCATGCTTGTTTGCCACTTCCATTACATAAAAGTTACTAGATTACAGTGTTTAAGAAAAGAATTCGTGAAAAATTATTTACCTTTATGTGATGTGACATTTTTTGTGTATATGAGATAAGGAAATGCAACAGTACCTACCTATTTTCTTGTATAGCCAACAGATTGACATTACCAATAGCTTTTTGCCCAAACGAAAACGAAATCAAAACGTTAGACAGCAATAGCAAATTGTTAGGCTACCAAAACATTTCTTACTATTCTCGCATGAAAATACCTCGATAAAGGTGCAGTAGAATTATAAAGTCATTATATCAAATTGTTTGCATCGACGGGAGTGCTGATAACAATCGGCTTTTCGACTATAAAGAAACTCTTTGGCATCGAGTTGTAATTAAAATTGGCTTTAGCTCATCCCTGCATTAAATTGAAAAATGCTGTCCACTCGCGTTTATCACTCTAATTGCTTGATAAAGCATTGTATGAATTTTTCTTTTTGTTTGTTAAAGTTTAAAGCACGTAAAACTGTGTGTGTTAAATTTGATTCGATTAATGAAGCTTGATCGTTCTCTATGCCTATATTTTATTAGAAATTTAGGACTAGGACCGCTCATAGGCCATAGACGTTACATATAAAAAAGGGAAGCGGCTAATGTTTCGCGTGTAATGTCCACACCATCGGTCAACGTCGAGTCTTCTCCGACTTTTTGTGCACTTACGAAACTCTCTTACTCACTTTATTGCGGGTGTGATTTAGTACCAGTCGCAAATGTGTCATTACGTCGTCGTAAATTCATACCGTATTTTTTAATCACGTTTCTTGCACAGTTTTTTTTTTATTTTTATGTCTGTAAAGGACACGGTATTCAGGGTACGATAGCAAGGGTCAAGGTAGTGTAATAACATTTAAGGAGTTAGGGCCCTAATTAGGGCGATCGGAGCGGCCCGTGTATTTGTACTGTGATTGAGTTAGGGCGCTGTCGACCGGATAGTGTAATAAGCGGCAACGCGGCACGAGGCCACACCCACCTTTTCTGCCGGACCCTGAATACCGTGTCGTGTAATAGCCATTTAAAGTTTGTTTTGATTTAGCATAGTTATAAAACACAAGTTCATAATAATATGTTACCGTCTCGTCAGGAATGTAGACGAGGCACGAGAGGTATGTCAGGACCGGGATATCTGGCGCTCTACACTCTCTGCCTACCCCGTTAGGGACCTGGCGTGAAGGTACATACATACCGTCTCATCAGAACTTGTTAGACCTTAGAACTGAGCATTTTTAAAAATCTACTATAGGTTCAAATGAACTACTGTGTCACTACTGTGTCACTACTACTAAGTTATTAGGCGTTTACTTAGTATTACCAAGGACGTCACAAATAAAACAGTGGCGTATCTAATGGCTCGCATGTTGTAATGTCTACACCATCGGTCAATGTCACGTCTTCCCCGGCTTTCTGTGCGCTTATGAAACACTCTGATTCACTTTATTGCGAGTGTGATTTAGCTTTAGACGTATGTAGCTTTAGACTATAGACGTAAGTATGTGACGTAACATAGTCGTAAATTCAAAACACGCAAATTTTATTTATAAGGCTTCTTTCAGATTTGGTTTTTCATTTATTATTATTATATTGCTACTATGGCCTGAGATTTTATGCATCTGTGGCGGATAACAGGGCCGTAATTTTTGGTTTTTGCAGTGGAGCTACTGTAATGGAACTTGAGGGTGTAGGAGTCACCGCGTAACCCAAAACGTTCCCCATCATGTTCTGCTTAGATGATACGGCCCGTAATGTCCAGTACAGAAGCAAAATAGCTTTTAACTTAAGGAGTGTAATCTCTATTTGAACCTCAGGTTTGTAAATAGATGTTTATTATATTAAAAACTAGTTGTCCCGGCAAACTTCGTATTGCCTCAGAATGAAATAATGTGCAAAGATTTGATAGTCCGTCCGTATGAAATTATGGTTTTTACTACTTCCCTTCATGTTCTGTATGTTCTGTCATGTCATGTATCTTTTAAACCTTCCCTAGACTTCCGAAAATCATTCAAAACCAAAATTAGCCAAATCGGTCCAGCCGTTCTCAAGTTTTAGCGAGACTAACGAACAGCAATTGGTTTTATATATAATATATAGATAGATATATAATAATACATCTGCATCTTTCACTTACTCTGTGTCAAGTGTATACTTGTTGCCACTTTCATTTTCGTATCTTTTATCTGTATAATAAAATACGAACTTTATTGGAGATTGGCGGAACTAAAATTATATGACGCTGCCACTTCTACCAATTTATCTGAAATAGGAATAGTAAATTTGCCATTTGCCATTGACATGCTTCCGTTCTTCTTTGTATTATATTTCATCAGTCCAATTTATCGGTGAACAATATATCCAGTTGATTATTATTTCTTCTGTATTCTTTTCAATTTTCCTCGTGTCTCATCGCTTCTACGAATAATCCAGACGAAACCAAACAAATAAATTGCTTGGAAATAGCAGGCGTTGGTTTTGAATCGAATGCGCGATTTTTAGTTCATAATCAGAATTTACTCGGACAAACATTTCTCTTTTTGTCTAACAATGTCAATAAATTTTTAGCTTCATTTTTTATGAAATACGTAGTTAAATCGTGGGTGAATTCATAAAAATAAAGAAAGAATTTAATTAATTTTCTTGGTAGCACACAACATGCATTGAACATAAACAACGAGAGAGAGAGAGAGAATAGAGAGAATGCAAAAAGATATGCTTATGTAAAAAGCCAAGAAAAAAGGCTCCAATCTCAATTGTTCTATTAATGTAGGTCAATGTAATTCGTTCAGTATGTTTTTTTTTATGTAAAAGGTGGTGGCAAACAATTATGCAATTCACGTTAATGTTAAGTGATAACTGCAGGCTATAGACACCTACACGTGGATCAGAGGTCAAAGTTCAGGCCCCTGAGACCTTAAGTGTTATGTCTCTATGACAGTTATTACGGGCCCATATATTACCATCTAACCTAAACACGAGTGCTGAACATTACCATTAAATTTGGCGGCATATAGATTAGGTAATGCGGTGGTGCCTACGCCCTCGAACTCCTACGCTCTACCAACAGTAAAATAATTAATCAAATCATAAATGTTTAAATTAACCGAAAACGTAAAGGAAGATATGAAAAACTTCGATGTTTTAATTAAAAATATGAAGTTAAATTTCACACAGCGCTAAAGTCCCATGTTACCGCTCTGACTGGCAGCGTTTATGGCAGTATTGTGCCAACAAGATTGATTAGCTGCCCTTTTAAAAGCATTAAGTTACCATGTTTTAAAAACATAAGCTCAATGTGTACATTTTAGAAATGAAACGATCGTCTTATGTTTTGTAATTCTGTTCTTAAATTGAACTAACCAGCATCAAAATTGGAAGTATGTTTTTTTTTTTTAGTTTTTATGGCATTGCTATTAAGCTTATTGCCAGTGTCAAGTAAAACGATATTTTGTATTCGTATTTAAGCAGCTTAAAAGTCAGTAAGTAATTTTTTTATCAAGTTAGTCAAGTAAGTTACAGTCAGTAGGTAATTCGAGTAAAGCGATGGCTACTTTACCAGAACATTTACGATGAAGATTTGGAGGAAACCTACAAGGCCGTGTTTTCACACTATTATTCTATTTCACTATACACGGGCACTGTAATAAACCTATATCAAACAAAATGCCATCAATGTATTTTCCGGCACAGAGGCATGACACCTTAGGCCTCAGGAGTGGTAACGCATCTGCATTTTGACCTTGGTCTTTGGGTAAGTGTCTATAGGCTGCAGTCATCACTTAACATCAATTTGAACTGCATGTTTGTTTACCACTTCCATTGCATAAAAAAAAAATAAAAAAAATCAACTTTATTTGATATAAAACTCAAAAATACACCCAGAAAATGAAATAAAATAAAAGCATCATACGCCTCTTTCAAGGTTCCCGCCAAAAACCCTGGAAGTATATTTACTGGTGGTAGAGTTACAGTGATGGTTCTCGAGAACGTAGGTACCAACCACATTTAAAAAAATACAACTAAATTTTGTTGTATTGCGACCTTAGGACCAGTCTAGCCGCTAAACCACTTGTTCCAAAATTTTAAATCTGTAGTGTCCGAATTAAGCATTGTGAGTATAGACCCATATGTATATTCATGCCAAATTATAGCTTACTAGAATCAAGAGTATAAGGCTTCATACGCAATGCGGCTAGCTGTACGGCTGACCGCAGGATGCGGTTGCAAATGCGGTCAGCCGGATCAAGGGCAGCCGCCTTCGTAACCGCAGAAGAACCGTTGCGATTTGCGGTCATATCGATTCATTACAAAGTTTCCGAACTCCATTTTAACGTCTGGTAAAATGGAATTCAGAAACTGGAAACTCACTCAATGGCGGGCAGCCGTAGACTGAGCCGCACAGTGCGTATAGCAACCGTCCGGGTGGCTGTCACTCCGGCCGCAGCCCTCCGAGCGACCGGAGCTGTCTGCGAGTAGCCGCATCGCAGTGCGCATAGAAATGAATAATACGTACATAATTGTGCTTGCGATCAGCCGGACGGCTAGCCGCATTGCGGGTAACCGCATAGTGCGTATAAACACTAATACTGAGAAAATACGGTGGAATCGATGGGCGGATATGGTGAAACGATAAAAAATCATTGTATACTGCGGAGTCGTAAAACGTAGGAATGTGATTATTTGCTTGTGGCAGAGATCCAATGACGGAGCTCGCTGGCGTAGGCTCCACTACATTACCTAATCTACTGGCCCCTAATTCAGACCTATCGTGTTCTGGTCAGGTGGTATGGCCCTGTATTTTTTGGCATAGAGCCATAAAATGAGTTTTTATAGTGGCAACGACTACATTGAAATCTCTGGTTTATGAAGTTATTCTTCTTTTGGTGCGATTGGAAAAGGAGGTGAGACTGAATTTTTACGATGCGCGCGCACACTGACAGATAAAAGCGACTGTTTGAAGTTAGTTGCTAGACAGATAAAAGCAACAGTCTGAAGTAAGATGATTAGATTTTTTTTGTCGTTTTGTGCTATTTCTGGTATATTGAATTGTTACGCTCAAGAAGTATAACTTCTTACATGCGTACATAAGACACAGCTTATACCTACTTACCATCAATATGAACTTTATGCTTGCTTGCCACTTCATAACATAAACATTTTTTTCTGCAGTAGACAGAAATGAAAATAGGTATACAGACACAAAAAACAGCATAAAACTAAAACGTGTGACGATCCAGTAGAACGATTTGTGGCGGACATTGTAAATAAATAGAATGTTGTTTACACTATTGGGGTTTTATGTTCATCGTGTGATGACAAATACTATCGATCAACGTCATTGGTTCTCTGATTCACTCGGCTACTGTAAATAATGGCTAAGAGACACCGATAGACAGTAGGGTTATGTTTGAACAGGGACAGGTTCTAAAAGGTCCATGTCAAATTTTCTTAGTCGTATTGTATTGGAGTGTAAAAGATTCATGAATTTCATGTACAGGGTGAAATTTGAGTAGTTCTTTTCCCGCGGCAGAACGATTTGCCTTCAGTAGTATTAGCAAAACATTAGCGTAAAAATAAAAAAAGTACAAGTTTTATTGAAATTAGCGCATCACCTCTTGCAGGCAGCTTCTCTACATCTATCCCAACAACATTTTTTTCTACAACTTTTTAAAATTAATAGTTCAAGTTTTCTCATACAAAATATATTTTTTTTGCCTCTGAAATGGCATTTACTCTGAGCGTTGGTATGCCACGCACTTTGCCAAGCAAAATATCGTCACGCGCGCGGGATTGCGGAGTGACGCAGCGATGGCAATGCTCTTTTTAAGTATTGAAAACATTTTTATTATTTATCAGGATTTGTTAAAAGTCGTAGATCAACTAAATTATAGTCATTCACCGAAAGTAATGTTAGTTTTAATATTTTAAGGTATGGGACGCTAAAACTGTAAGACTTAAATACCTGCAGTAAAACAATGGCAAATGGCACAAATTTGTTTTATTTTAATCAATTATCTCCGCACACAGTGCACACACAATAATGGTTTTTAATGAAAAGAAAGGCCGAACACGGTATTTTCAACATAAAAAAAAAACAAATATTACATCGCTACCAACAGCATGCGAGGTAATAATAAAATAATATTGACATATTATTCAGTCTCCGGTTCCAGTAGCAGAATTCAAGGCTATTTTTGGCATGTAGGTACCATCGATGAAATATCAGGTAGATCATGTCAATGCCTTAATCGTGTGACAATAAAGTCTAATTCGTAATGGTTTTGGACTTCTTTGACGATACCTTTGATAAAACGGTCTTTCCTAAAACTATCACTCTATGTAATAAATCTGCCGTAAAATTGTTTCGGTTACATAGTAATGCGCGAAGCTGTAATTACTGACACTATACAAAACTGGTTTGGTATCGGGAGAGACAATGTATTTGCATTGAGACCTCTAGTTTTGTTATGCAGTGGCATGGGCCACACGCGACAACCACTTGTGACCGGTGTCTGCTGTTTTTTTGGTATTCAAAATTGTATATCCATATTTATTTAACAAATAGACTACGTAAGTACGTGCGTTGCTTTCGACTTTAACAGGTTAACTTAGGTTAGGGAGAGAGGGGGTGGGGAATTGCGCGAAGGGCGCGTGGCGCCATTTTATAGTGGCCGGTGTGGGCCACAAGAAGCGAGCAACGATTTGTAGCGTGAGGTGGCCACTGGAGTCAACCGTGTGCGGCCAGTCCATATAAAATGTATGAACATTATAGGAAATATGCCAGTGTCGGCGTTTTGTGGTTGTGGCCGGTGGCTCGCGGCGACCCATAGATGTAAGGTATAGGTTACAGTATTCAACTGTCAACTGACAGAAACGTGGTCGCTCACTATGGGCCTCATAAGAAGGCTCATGGTCACTCAGAGAGCAATGGAGAGACCAATGCTTGGAGTCTCTCTGCGAGATCGAATCAGAAATGAGGAGATCCGCATGAGAACCAAAGTTACCGACATAGCTCACCGAATAGCGAGACTCAAGTGGCAGTGGGCAGGGCACATAGCTCGAAGAACTGACGGCCGCTGGGGCAGAGCAGGTCTTGAGTGGCGACCGCGTACCGGAAAACGAAGCGATGGCAGGCCCCCCACAAGATGGACCGACGACCTGGTGAAGGTCGCGGGCAATCGCTGGATGAGGGCGGCCCAGGACCGTTCGTTGTCACAAATGGTCAAAAATGTTTCTTTCCATTTTTTTTAAAATTCTAATATCTTTTCATTACAAATTCGCAAAATACAGAAATGCAGACAGTGATAAATGGATCATGTAATTTTGTTTGTAGCATTTCAAAACCAAAGCATTGAACGTGACGTTGACGTCACCGCAACGGCAACGCCCTATGGGGCCACGTTGAGGCTAATTTTGAAATCATTGCGTCTTTCCTGCGGTTAAAGATGCCATGTTGCATGGAATACGCTGTCTAAATGTAAACATAATATTTTTTGAGCCTGTGCGGAGGATGGTTTTTAACTCGCATGAACTGGTACAGCCGAAAGCCTTCCTAAGGGTGCCCCAATAGAAGATGCAGACTGGTGGTAGAGCTCCAGTAACGGAGCTTGCAGGAGTAGGCACCACCGCACTACCTAATATAATTGCCGCTAAATGGTAGTAGTAGTGTTCAGCACTATCGTGTTCCGGTCAGGTGGTAATGTACGGCCTTGTGATTTTCGGCACAGAGGCATAACACCTTAGGCCTCAGGAATGGTAACACATCTGCATTTTGACCTCATATAGGACTCTTTGTATAGGTGCAGTCATCACTTAACATCAATGTGAACTGCATACATGTTTGCCAGATCCATTGCATAAAAAAACGAGCTTAGACGTCAAGAGCGGCAAGAAAACCGGTTTGTCAAATATGGACGCCTTTTAGATTCGTCCCATCCGTTCCGTCTGTCCGACCGTCTGCCCGTTCCGTCCATCCGTCTGTCCTTCTATCCTTCTGTCCGTCTGTCCTACTGTCCAGTCTGTCCATCTGTCCATCCGTCCGTCCGTCCGTCCGTCTGTTTGTCTGGTTATATGGAATATGGAATTTGGAAAACGTTGTCTTAACGTAAAATATTATATTATCAAACATATTTTAGACTCGCGTGGGAAGGAAGTGATAAAAAACTTTCGCTAAAAGGATAATAATTTATCATGAAATTTTGAGCGACCAAAGTGGGAAAGGCTATAAAATATTGATGACGTGTGATATCCGGCAGAGGCGTTAAAATATTCGTTTAAGTATTTATTTAGAACCAGCTACAGCCCAACAACACTCTGAAATTCGGAATTAAAGTGGCCCATGTAATTTGATATCTACCTATATTTTTATATTCGACATTTGATATACATGTCGGAGTGGAACCTAAATGTGACTACTAGCGCCATTTAGTTTATCGGCGACGTAACCTAATTATGACTAGGGTAGATTGTTCAATAGAGAATTCTAGGTGGCGCCACTGTCGGCGTAGGTTCTTGAAATTGTTATCTTAGAGGGGATAGTTACTAGCCGATATCGGGTTTATAAAGGCTAGAAAATAGTTCATGACGGTCAGTCATAGAGTAACAGTCAGTCAGTCACAGTCATACAGTTGAATCGAATTATTATAGCGCAGTTATGCTGCCAGTTAGAACAGTGAACGTCAGTGATATTAAAGTGATATAAAGCGGGTAGTCCTGAACTTGTGATAGTAGTACTCGTAGTATCGTATCCTGATAAATATGGTTGCCCGGTCCGAAGGGTTTCTTGCCCGTTCTTCCCTGCCGGAAGTAATCGAATGGGCGGATCTTTGGCAATATACGACTTTATTCTGCCAACCTGTGCTTTATTTCATCTTATGTCGGCTTATGGAAAGACACGCCCACAATACTACCCACATGTCCGGACTGGAGGCCCTCATGCCGATATACATTAAGTGGCGACCGCGTTCTTGAAGTTAGAAGCTCGCCCACCAAATGGACCGACCACGTGAAGGAAGGGCACTCGCTGGATGACAAATAGCAACACTGGCCACTGGCCGACCGGTCCGCCGCGGCCGGTGGCCCGTGTTGAGGAGGCATAACCCCTTAAGCCTCAGGAGTGGTAACGCATCTGCATTTGACCTTGGTCTTTGTGTAAGTGTATTTAGACTTCAGTCATCACTTAACATCATTTTGAGCTGCTTGTTTGCCACATCCATAACATAAAAAAATGCTGGATAAGGGTGGCCCAGGCCTCCAAAGTTTGCCACCAATTTTCACTGTGGCAAACTTTGGGGGAAACTTTTGTCCAACTGTGAACGTCTTTCGGCTGAATGATGATGATAACACAATGAAAACAATATTTATGGTATTACTAATATTGTAGGGAGTCTCCCTACAGCTATGAATGATAGGTTGATTGATAGTTTTTGATAGATTGCTTCTATGCTTTTGATGGGTGGCATGATAAAGGGCGACGACTCGGAACCAATTGCTCAACAGACAGAGCTCGGTTGGTTGCTTTGCGGATCCATGAAAACATATCAATGCAACGTTGTGATGAACGACCTACTCGATTTACAGAGATTTTGGTCAATAGAGGACGTACCAGAAAACACATCAAATTTATCATTTGAAGACGATCATTGCATAAAACATTATGAAAAACATTCTTTTCGCCAAGCAGATGGTCGCTATGTCGTCAAATATCCGATGAAATCTGACTTCGCTGAAAAATTAGGAGAGTCAAAGAAAAAAGCATTAGCGCAATTTTTCCAATTAGAAAGAAAACTATCAAAAAACGAAAAAATATCAGCTGATTACAATTCGTTCTTAAATGAATATATTGTACTGAACCATATGTACGAGGCGAACAATGGCGGTAACTCGACGCTACTATCATGTTACTTACCGCATCACTGTGTACTGCGGGCCGACTCTACTACGACCGCGCTACGAGTTGTCGTGAATGCGTCATCTCCTACAACATCAGGTCATAGTCTCAATGATCTCATGTACAGTGGACCCAATTTGCAACAAGATCTGCTATCATTAATTTTAAATTGGCGTCAATATGAAATAGCATTCACAGCAGATATCGAAAAGATGTTTCGGCAGATTTTGCTGAATCATGAAGATCACAACTTACAAAAAATAATTTGGAGAAATAGCATGCATCAGCAGATACGAGAATACAACCTAGCAACTGTCACCTACGGCACTAAGGCAGCACCTTTCCTGGCCATGATGACTTTAAAGCAGTTAGCAAGAGATGAAGGTCATAAATACCCACTATCACCAGCAAAGCAAACATTAGAAGAGAATTTCTACATGGATGATCTTCTGAGCGGAAGTCATAGCATTTCAGCAGCAAAGCAATTACAATCAGATTTGGTACAGTTACTCCAGTCTGGTGGCTTCAAGTTACGCAAGTGGTCTTCAAATAAGCAAGAACTTTTGGAGGGAATTGAGACTGCAGTAAACACAGACATCTTCAATTTTAAGTACCCAGAATCTACAAAAACTCTTGGATTACAGTGGAATCCACAAGAAGATTGTTTCACATTTCAACTGAAGCTCAATCCACCATCATCAAAACCGATCAGCAAAAGATCACTTTTATCAGAAATATCAAAGATTTTTGACCCACTCGGTTGGCTCTCCCCTGTAACTACAAAATTAAAATTATTATTTCAAAAACTTTGGCTACTAGATATTCAGTGGGACTGCGAAATACCTGAGGACCTAAGCATTGAATGGCGAAAAATCAGAGATGAGTTAGAAAATATCAAAGAGATCAAGGTGCAGAGATGGCTGGAGACCCATGAAGGCGATCAAATTGAACTTCATGGATTTTGTGACTCATCTACAAAAGCATACGCCTGCGTTATTTACTCAAGAGTGAATAAACAAAACCGTGATGGCACTCAATACCAGTCGATCAATATTGTTGCAGCAAAAACACGATTGGTACCCATCAAGAAAAATATCACATTACCACGACTCGAGTTGATGTCCTGTCTTCTGTTATCAAAACTCATGAAGACAGTACTCAAAGGTTTATCATCATACAATGTTAAAATATTCGGTTGGACAGACTCTACAGCAGTATTGGGATGGCTTCAAGGTGACTCTACTCGCTGGAAAACATTCGTAACCAATAGAGTGGAGCAGATCAAAGCTATAGTGGACTCAGATCAATGGAATTATGTAAATACGTCAGAAAATCCTGCAGACTGCGCCAGCCGAGGTATCACTGTAAAACAACTGCAGGAGCATCACCTGTGGTGGAGCGGACCTATATGGTTAGCCTCTTACAAGCATGAAGTCCATCAGAAGCAAGTAACATACGATACTATCTTAGAGCAAAGAAAAATATTACAAATAAATATTGCCACGATAAATACCGAGAATATTATAAACGATATTTTACGTAAGCATGACGACTTTGCTCGCGTAACTCGAGTGCTAGCTTGGGTAATACGTGCGGTGTCACGTAATCGACCAAAACAAGCATATTTGTCAGTGGATGAATTATCAAAATCAAGAAGCAAAATTATCAGTCACATGCAACATTCAGCATTTTCAAATGAGATAAGCAAACTAGAAAATCAGCAAAAAATTGAGTCTAGAAGCCAAATTCTCAGCTTAAATCCATTTTTAGACAAAAATCGACTACTGAGAGTATGCGGTCGAATCAAACAAGCAAACATTAGTGAAGATATGAAATATCCTCTGATCATCCCCCATGAGAGTCATCTAACAAACTTGCTTATAGATCAAGCTCATAGAGACACATTCCATGGAGGAGCACGTTTAACTAACGCACGTCTACGGCAACACTATTGGATAGTTGGAGGTAATCGAGCAGTTAAGAAAAGGTTACGCAACTGTGTAATATGCCGAAAGCATGACCCTATAAAACAATCACAGTTAATGGGGGACCTGCCAGCAGCAAGAAGCAACCCTACTCGGCCATTCTTCAATACCGGCGTGGATTTGACAGGCTTCGTAGACGTGAAAGCAAATAAAGGCCGAGGAATTAAAACTACGAAAGGGTACATTACCGTCTTCGTATGTATGGTGACAAAGGCCATACATCTGGAGCTAGTCTCAGATTTATCATCATCAGCATTTCTAGCAGCACTGCGCAGAATGGCGGCTCGACGAGGAGCTCCACGTCACATATATTGCGACAATGGTACCAACTTCGTCGGGGCCAGCCGCATATTGCACGAAGAAAGTATCAATTTACAAGCAGTACTGGATGCAGAATTCCATTCACAAGTGTCGGACATGGATATCGAATTTCATTTTAACGCACCTTCCTGGCCCAGTGCTGGTGGCCTCTGGGAAGCTGCCGTGAAGAGCCTCAAACACCATCTTCGAAGAGTGCTCGGTGTACAAAAACTTACATTCGAAGAGTGGTCAACACTGTTAGCACAGCTGGAGGCATGCCTAAATTCAAGGCCACTTTGCGCTTTAACAGAAGATCCAGACGACACAAACTACTTAACTCCATCACGCTTTCTGGCATGCGGACCCACACTTACAATTATTGAAACTGAAAAAGATGCGAGGACACGTTGGCAACTCACACAAAAAATGGTTGATGACATCTGGAAGAGATGGCAAGCAGACTACTTGTCTCAATTATCAGCACGCAGCAAATGGCAACAGCCACAAAACAATCAAAAAGTCGGTGACGTCGTGATAATTCATGAAGCAAACTTACCTGCAGGCAAATGGACCCTTGGCCGGGTGGTAGAGCTGTACCCTGGAAAAGATGGTCATGTACGAGTTGTGAGTGTCAAAACCAAGAACGGCATCTTAAAGCGACCTATTATAAAATTATCACCGCTCCCAGTAAACAATGAGATAAACCAGCACGCGCCGAATCATAACACCGTATCACATGTCATAACAAAGAAATCAAAACATAAAGCATGGAGCTTTAAGACTGCTGCTATCACATTACTGTTGCTTTTGGTCGTTATGCCGGCACAGTGTGTTTATAATATAGCACAATTAAATGACAATCAAACGATATACTTTGATAAGATATCAGACATGCACCTTAGCAGCGACGAATGGAAGCTGATTGTCTATTATGACATGGGCCCCTACTGGCAAGGGTCTAAAATGCTCACAAATTATATCAGCAGTCTAGACAGCGTATGTCAAAAGTCCAGAAAACCGAATTTATGTGACGTATTCTTGATACAATTACGTCACTCATTCGACGAACTTGAGCATTATAATCACATGTTACTGAATCAACCGAATCCCGGTACACACAGGCGTGTGCGCCGCGGCTTTATCAACGTAGTTGGCAATATTGCAAATACATTATTTGGAGTACTGGATGATCATTTTGCAGAGCAATATCAAAAAGATATCGAATCGCTAAGAGCAAACCAAAAACATCTATCAATGCTCTGGAAAAATCAAACCTCGGTCGTCGAAGCACAATATAATTTAATGCAAAGAGTAGAAGAAAGCATGAATAAACAGCATAAACTTATCAACCAGCACATCAAAAGCATAGAAAATGTCACAAATTCATTTAAAAAGGAAATACAAATAGTAGAGTCCAATAATTATTTCGCACTATCAGCGATTATAGCAAACAACATGTTGACTGACCTGAGAAATATTCAAGAATACTTACTGGACACAATGGTTGATCTTCATCACGGAACATTTAACTTCCATCTGATCACTCCTGAACAACTCCGAGATGAATTAAATGTGATATCCGGCTCGAAGGACCATTAAGATGTAGGGAGTCTCCCTACAGCTATGAATGATAGGTTGATTGATAGTTTTTGATAGATTGATAAAGTATTTATTTAAAACACATTTGATTTAAATGATATGCAATGATAGTGAGTGCGCGCGGTGCTTGATTATTGCGAACTGAAATATGATATAAGAATGGACGTCATGCGGGTAATAAGCTGATGGGACAAAATGTTCGGTGTTGCACCGTACAAATATCATGATGTTTCGTTATCATATTATTCAATTCTTAACGATGCAACACGTATCTACGGCGGTGGCAAACCAGGCTCAAAAAACTGGAATGCACACCGTACTCGTCAAACATTGGAGCTGACTGTCAAGTGTCAGATTCGAAACCAAACCAGTTCACTTGTCATCGTCGTCGCGCGCGCATCGCACATAACGCGAAATTCGTTTTTCTACCTACGACACGAATCCCTGTATAAGCTGGTGGAGGATCATCGAGTGCAGTCAGCAGTCCAAGGTACGTGTGTGCATTGTATTTGCTGCTGCCTATTTACGAAAGCATCGTTAAATCGTCTGACTACCTGTCTGTCCCCTGTAGTGACCAGCCACCTCGGTGCGGGTTCCTACATTTTTTGGTGCCGAAACCCGGGATTTCCACCACTTTTGACCTCTCGACAAACGAATGTTCATGGTATTTCTGGTTAATCGTATTGTTACAGTTTAGATAGTGAATAATAAGTGTGTTCAATCTAACAAACTTTTTTCCGTACAGAAGTACCTAACTACCTACATACATATTAACATTACAATTTTAAACAGTAAATCGTAACGAACAGGGAGTTCGTGTTTATTATCGTTCTTTCTTATAATTATTGATTTATTGTGGGATCAAATAAACAATCTCATCTAATTATCGGTGTTTATTTAATTACTTATCGGCTTACAATAATTCAGTTCTTAAAGTATTTGTATTGTTTTGTTTTCATATAAGTATTCGTAAACAGAAATAATAATTTCTCTATTAAATGGTGTATGAAAATTGACAATTTAAAACGTTTCAATCGAAATCGCATTCATTAGCTAACAATAAAAAAATCATCAACAACTTTAAGGTATATTGCAATCATCGCAAGATTGCAACTGTAACCAACCGACCGACGCTCGACTCGTTACTCGTCCGTATTGTTGATTCATATCGACCTTATTGTTAAAGAAATAAGGATTGGTTTTGTGTGTTCGTTTTGTAAACAACAAGAATCACTTCTTTAATTACCTAACTTTGTTTCTCGTATATTATCAAACGTATTAAAGTTCGTGAAATTGTAAACTTAAATATATTTTTTAATTGTAACGTTTACTAATAACTTTACATAGGTGATTTAAACTCATATTGTTAATTTAAACGATTTAATTTGGTAGGTATGTCTCTTTTGAGAAGGCATTCATCTCGTAAACTTAGTACTTCAAAAAAATCGAAACTAAAGTCAATTGACATTGAATATTCTGCACAGGATTTACCGTCTTTACGAAGAAAACGTACGATCGCTTATAAACGGTTAAGCAGGGCTTTACAGATCGGTGTTTCCGCTACTAACGATGATTCTCAAAAGGAGTTGTTTTTTTCGTATCATCAAGAAGTAAAGAATATAGCGGCTAATTTCGAAGATGCGCATTTTGCTATCTTAGAAATTTTGGATGACGCTGAAAGCGAAGATACTGAAATCCAGGAGCGTTTTGATGAAATGTATTATAGAATTTTATCGATTTTTCGTAGTTTAAATAAATCCGAATCATTCGATTCTCACGGTAGTACTTCGGGTATGAATATTCGGTTACCGAAAATATCACTTCCGAGTTTTTCCGGTAATATTAAACAGTGGCCAGAGTATTTCGATACGTTTAATGAGTTGATTAATAAATCAAAGACTCTTACTGATACTGAGAAGTTTCACTATTTGATATCTTCTCTCAGCGGCGATGCGTTATCGGTAGTTAAGGCATTCCCTATTTCTCATGAACATTATCGTGACGCTTTCGACGCTCTCATTTCCCGTTATAAAAACAAACGTGATTTAGCCTTTACCTGTTGGCGAGATATTTTAAATATTAATTTCAAATGTAATAATGCTCACGAGTTCCGAAAGTCTCTTGACTTGTTCGAGGAAAACTTAACTATATTGAAAACAATTAATTTACCGGTATCGCAATGGGATTTTATTCTAACATATCATATTTTATCGAAACTAGACTCCGGATTGCGCCGTAATTTTGAAGAAAAATATTCACACACAGAATTACCGTCGTATGACCAACTAAAAGATTTTTTGCAATCAAAGTGTGAGGCTTTATTACGAGATAATCATTTTTCCGAACAAGTCAAATCTATCGGAAGCTCTGTGCCGATTCACTCTAAGCGTACGCAGGTACTTGTAGCCGCAACCGATAAACCCCCTGAATCTACTTTTACTAAAACCGTCTTAAATCCTAGCAAGTGTTCTTATTGTGCAGAACATCACACTATATCCTCTTGTCCTATATTTTCGAAGAAAACGGTGGACGAACGTATGAACATCGCAACAGAAAGAAACTGGTGCTTTAATTGTCTAAAGCTTCTCACCAATTAAAACATTGTAATTCTGTTTTTTCATGTCGCATCTGCAAACGTAAACATCACACCTTACTTCACCGAGATAAAACTAACGAATCAAATAATATTGTATCGAGTTTGGTTTCTAGATCTCAATCGAATACAACTGTGTTGCTAGCTACTGCAATAGTGCAAATTAAGGATGCATCAGGTCAAATGCAGTCCTTCCGTGCTTTGTTTGACACTGGTAGTCAAAGCAATTTTATAACCGAATCAGCTGTTAAACGTTTAAATTTAAAACCAGAGCCGGCTGTTGACAGTGTTAGTGGACTTGGAGAAGCAGTAGCTCAAATTTCAGGTGAGGTTTCTTGCTGTGTAGGTACTAATGGTAGGATTGTTTATAATTTAAATCTACACGTTATTTCTAAAATATGTGGTGATCAGCCTGTGGCAAACTTAAAAACATCAGGATGGTCACATATTAATTCATTACCGTTAGCCGATCCTGGTTTCGATATTCCAGGGCCGATCGATATTCTGTTTGCAGCAGACGTATTTGCTGAATCTTTGCTTAGTGAACGTATTAAGGGAAATTCAAACCAACCTACCGCTTTCAATTCTATATTTGGTTGGCTTCTATTAGGCAAAACTTATTTAACGTCTCATACCTTGTTGCATACGTCATCCGATGTCAATAATGAGCTTAATTCAATGGTTCAGCGTTTTTGGGAATTAGAATCGTTACCTGATGCTGAGCTCCTAACTCCAGAGGAAGCACTCTGCGAACAAAAGTTTATCTCAGAGCACAGTCGTGACGACAATGGACGTTATGTGCTGTGCTTACCCTTCAAAAATAATTGCGAACCTGAGTTCATCGGATCTCGAGATGTTGCATTGCGCCGTTTTTACGCCATTGAACGCAGACTATCGCGTGATTTGAATTTACGTAGTCAATACGTCGATTTTATGTCGGACTACGTAGAAACTGGTCACATGACATTAGTGCCTTCAAAAGAAATGGGAAAGGGAAAGTACTACATACCACACCATTGTGTTCTGCGTCCTGATTCTGCCACTACGCGTCTTCGTGTGGTATTTGACGCCTCGGCTAAGGATACTAACTCTTTGTCTTTAAACGATACTCAACTTGTAGGTCCTAAACTTCAAGCTAACATATTTCAGATTCTTTTACGTTTTCGAAGGCACAGTATCGTTTTTATGGCAGATGTTCGCCAAATGTACCGCCAAATCTTAATTATTTCAGATCATCGTGAATATCAGCGTATAATTTGGAGGGACTCACCTGACGCACCTCTTAAAGAATATTATTTGAACACCGTCACATATGGCGTTGCTTCTTCACCATATCTTGCATGTCGTTGTTTGAAACAGCTCGCTGATGATCATGGTGATTTGTATCCAATAGCCAAAGAAATAATTAAGTCCGATGTTTATATCGACGATGTGATAACTGGATGTGACTCTTTGGAAGGCGCTCAACAAGCTAAGCATCAGCTTATAAATATTTTTCAGCGAGGTGGATTTCAACTCCGAAAGTGGGTCAGTAACTTTCCTCAGCTTTTATCGGACCTTATTCCAGAAGATTTGTTGTCGGGCTCGGTAACGCTGGATAATTCAGAACCTTCCGTTTTGAAAGTTCTCGGTCTAAAGTGGGATCCAGTAGACGATAGTTTTGTTTTCGAAATTAAACCTTCAGACCAGCCTTGTACAAAGCGTTCCATTCTGAGTGAGATTGCTAAAATATTCGATCCACTTGGGTTTTTATCCGCCCTTACCATACTAGCCAAGTGTTTGATCCAGAAACTTTGGATTCTCGGACTTGATTGGGATGAAACTCCCCCAAGCGATATCGTTCGTATATGGGACACATATCGCAATCAACTGCCTCAACTAAAAGAACTTAAAATTCCTCGTAAGCTTACCGGTAGTGAAGCAAAATCTTATGAGTTACATGGTTTTTCTGATAGTTCCGAAGTTGCCTACGGTGCGGTGTTTTATTTGCGTGTCACACACGGGGATGGCAGCTGTCAAGTTTTCTTTGTATGCTCGAAAGCTCGCGTTGTTCCTTTAAAACGTATTTCATTGCCTCGATTGGAGCTTTGCGCTGCCGTTCTCCTCGCAGATTTGTACAAGATTGTGTGTGACATTTACCTCCCCCACATATCGTTTGACGCTGTATACCTGTGGTCCGACTCAATGGTTGTACTGTCATGGTTGCGCTCCCCTTCATCACGTTGGGCTACATTTGTTGCTAATCGTGTAAGTCACATACAAGACATTGTACCAACAAAATGTTGGCACCACGTAATATCGGGAGATAACCCCGCTGATATTTGTTCGCGTGGTCAGTTTCCATGTGAAGTGCTTCACAATTCGTTTTGGTGGGCGGGGCCTAACTGGCTATCTCAGGAACACGCTGTCTGGCCTATAAATCAGGTGGAAGCGTCAGAAGTGGACAAGGAACTTATAGAAGCTGAATCTCGTAGGCCCGTAGCTTTAATTTCTGAAAGTTTACGAGATAAGCCACCATCAATATTTGATGATCTGTTAACTCGCTACTCTTCTTTACAACGGATAGTCACAACTTTATCGTATATTTATCGGTTTTTTAACAATTCTCGAAATTCAAATCAAGCGAATCGTAATCGGGTGCTTACTAATGTTGAGAAACATAACGCGTTATTACAAATTATTAAGCACGTACAGAATCAAGTTTTTAAAGTAGAGATATCTAACCTTAAATCTGAAAAACCGTTGCTAAAGCAGTTTCAAAAACTTAATCCTTTTTTGGATAGTGGAGGCATCCTCAGGGTGGGCGGTAGAATTTCTAGGTCAGGATTAGAATACGAACAGAAACACCCTGCTTTCCTACCATCTGATCATCCATTAACCTATCTAATTATTGATCATATTCATCGCAGCTATTGTCACCCCGGGTTAAATACCACACATTTTTTACTATTGCAACAATTTTGGATTATATCAGCTAAACGTACTATTCGCCGACATCTCTCAAAGTGTATGCAGTGCTATCGTACCCGACCGCAGCCTTTGCAGCCGTTTATGAGCGATCTTCCTTCATATCGTGTCAATCAGGTGAAGGCCTTTTCAACTGTAGGAGTCGATTTTGGCGGACCGTTCCGCATTAAATTAGGTCCACATCGAGGTGCTAAAATTGACAAGGCATATTTGTGTTTATTCATATGTCTTGCTACCAAAGCGGTTCACCTCGAAGTCGTTTCAACGTTATCAACAGACGGTTTTATTGCGGCTCTAAGGCGCTTCGTTGGTCGCCGTGGTCGTTGTAATATTATACATGCAGATTGTGGAACGAACTTTATCGGTGCTAGAAATCGACTGTCCGAAATTCAATCTTTAATGCAACAAGCTTCTGATGCAGAGAGGATTGAATTTAAATTTAACCCGCCATCAGCTCCACACTTTGGAGGCGTTTGGGAGATCCAAATCAAAGCTGCCAAGTCACATTTGTACCGAATTGTTGGCAACCAGGTGCTGACATTCGAGGAGCTCTCCACATTATTTATTCAGATTGAGGCAGTTTTGAATTCACGGCCGTTGTATCCTTTGAGCGCGGATCCAAACGACTTCAATGTTTTAACTCCTGGTTATTTTTTGACCTTAGAACCGCTTACAGCTGTTCCCGATGAGGATCTCTCGAATATAAACATAAATCGGCTTCATCGGTGGCAGTTGCTACAATCATTTCATCAAAATTTTTGGTCAAGATGGAAAAATGAATATCTTCATTCTCTTACTCAACGAGCCAAATGGACCAAGGATTCTAAGCCCTTAAAGATAGGTGCATTAGTGCTGATCAAAGACGATAATCGAACACCGCTGCATTGGCCATTAGGAAGAGTCACGAATCTTATTTCCGGAATTGATGGTGTGGCTCGAATCGCGATAGTCATGACAGCAAATCGTCATGAAATTCAACGACCTTTGGTTAAATTATGCCCTCTTCCTACGGAGGACTAATTTAAATCATTATTAGTTTTATTCTATCGTATCGCTAGTATTTCGTTTTATTTATATCATTAGTATATCGTATAGTTATTAAGTTGAGTTCCGTAGCATCTTCGTCTTTTTAACCAGAAAATACCATAGGCATTTTGGTGGGCGGGATGTTTCGTTATCATATTATTCAATTCTTAACGATGCAACACGTATCTACGGCGGTGGCAAACCAGGCTCAAAAAACTGGAATGCACACCGTACTCGTCAAACATTGGAGCTGACTGTCAAGTGTCAGATTCGAAACCAAACCAGTTCACTTGTCATCGTCGTCGCGCGCGCATCGCACATAACGCGAAATTCGTTTTTCTACCTACGACACGAATCCCTGTATAAGCTGGTGGAGGATCATCGAGTGCAGTCAGCAGTCCAAGGTACGTGTGTGCATTGTATTTGCTGCTGCCTATTTACGAAAGCATCGTTAAATCGTCTGACTACCTGTCTGTCCCCTGTAGTGACCAGCCACCTCGGTGCGGGTTCCTACACATGAAGATTAACTAAACGAAAATGAAGTATCTTTTTGTAATGTAAAATGTGAAGGAATACATAATGATTAGAATGAGATTTAAGCTACGAGTAAGATAACTTAAATTTATACAGGTTGATACACTGGGATAAATTATAGTGGATATACAAGGTGAAATTATAGTAGATTTTGCCCCACGACAGAACGATTTGCCTTCAGTAGTATTATCGAAATATAGGAAGGAACTAAAAAATTACTAATTAGGGGACTCTGGCAAGTTTACATGAACTCTTTTTTGTGCCTGGATTTATCATAGATTTTACAACGGCATTGTTTCACGGGAATGGGCAGCAGCGTCCGGCCATAAAACTACCGCCACTACGATCGCCAATCCGCATGCCAAGCGTGGCGATTATGGCGGGCAACTGCTAGTAAGTTATAACATTATCTCATTCTATTCATAAGAAGTTCGATCTTCTAAATATTTTGGACAGCTAATAGAAATGAGTATTCATCACAGAAGAGACAATGGCCATTATAATTGAAAACAATTCAATTTCAACTCAATTATCAAACCAATTTAGAGGCCATGAAAAACAAAATGCAATAATCTTCCAAATCGTCCCTCAAAACTGGCTGTTAATTTCCCCATCGCTAGCTGTGACCCTCTCGAATTAATTAGCAGTCCACTTACAGCCATGAGCCTGATCGACTATGGATGACAGATGCAAAGTACGTTGAGTGGAATAAGTTTATAATGTACTTGTTTTGTTCTTCCATTAACCGTTATCCTTTAACTTAACATTCTATTTCCTTTTATTGATTAATTGTGGAATTAATACGGAATCTGGTTTTTAAATCTATTCATATTTTAATATCACGAAATGACAAACAAGCACACAATTAACGCTACAGATGTAGACGTAGTAATAGAAAACTACCGATATAGTTTTTAACGTTAATCTATTATAAAGTATATAAAAACCGGTGGTGCCCGACATGCACTTGACTGGTTTATATAAAAACCGGTCAAGTGCGTGTCGGGCCACGCACAGTGAAGGGTTCCATAGTTACATATTAAGACATGTAATCCCTACTTATTTAATATTATAAATGCGAAAGTAACTCTGTTTGCCTGTCGGTCTGTTACCTTTTTTCGTCTTTTAATGATATGAATTTGGTACAGAGATAGAGCTTACTTTGAGAAAGAAGTTATTTATAAAACGACATCCACGCTGGCGAAGCCGCGGGCAGCAGCTAGTAAAAAATATATATAAATATTTTCTATGGAGTTGTTCAACATTTTCGAGTAAAATATATTTGGTCGACCATAGCCTTGAACGCAGAAATAATGAGATAATTCATTTTGAATAACACGAGTGTTCTGAACAGTGCTATTCATCAGACTTGTTAAGTAATGCGTTAATCTGTGGCAATACTAAAAATATAAACAGAATGTTCTTCACTGTTCGTCAGACCATTTTGGTGAAATCGTACCTTTATATTTACTAAATTCAAAAATGCTTTCGAAAAACACAAGTTTATTTTTATTGCTCCCTAGTTTAATAGTTAGTACGCCCTTTGAATCGCAAATTTAAGGCAAGACTGTTTAGTATTCTATCTATTGTTTAAGCTGCAAATCTTAGATCTTAAATCCCAGATTGCATGTATAAACTATCAATCCTGTCCCCCCCGAAATGAACTACGTGTCAGAAATAGAGGCTCAATTGTGGTTAATTGTGGTGCCTGCCCCTGGGGGATACATTGCCCAGTTCGCCTACTCTATCATGTTGGGACGTACGGCGTTACACTTTATTTTACGGTGAATTTTCAAGTTTTGAGGCATTCGAAGTAGTAATTATATGGTTTAAATGTGTGCTGTAGTTGTGAGTTTTAGGTGAACGTGGAGTTCACATTCTATTTTTATTTGAACTACGTAAATTGTTCTTATAGTGCTAAGTGAAGGCATTTTACTGATTGTTTGATAAAAATAATCAACAGTATTTTTAGTGCCTTTGTGAAAACAGAATCATTAAAAAAAAAATCAAAATTCAAATCATTTATTTCAAACTGGTCTACAAGAACACTTTTGCATTGTCAGGTTATAAGCCACCTAGAGAGAATGACTTATAATAATAATCGAATGGTACCTACCATCGACTTTATGTACATATATTATATTCAAAATTTTACAAGAAAATATGTAATATGACGCGACTAGTGAACAAAAGAACAAAAAAATAAAAGAAATAATATTTTTTTTTGTCACACATATCTGTAAAAATAAATAATTCTCTCTCACAACGCGTAGCGAGCGATAAACGGATCGACGCTACAGATGCTACGAACGCTACGCGTTACGAACGACGTAGCATAAAATTTTATTAGCTTAGCATTCGAAAGGAGATGGTTCAAAGTTCTATGGGACTTGGGCCACTACTTGTGCATATAAGGGTAACAGGGAAATGAACACATTAAACTAGTACTAACATTCTTTTTCGAAAATAATTTGTATATTTTTATCACATGATTTATATAAAAAATGCTTGACGTTTCTTAAACACTGAATTGTCAATGTCAGGTGACATGACAATTAGGGGTATTAATCTGAGGTTCGGCATATCGATTTTTCGCGGCAAGAATCGATTATCTTAATCGAACCGTAGTATAAGATCACGTCAGTAAATCGATAGTTCACCCTAGAGAATCGAGGTTTGATCTTTTTGTTTCAATAACAACCATACAAATCATAGAGCAACACGGGCCACCAGTCATTGTTTGCGGGGAGAAATGCGTGCGACACACACGCACACTACAAAAATCGTCTATTACTACGAAACTCACACCTTGACTTTAACAATATGCAGAAACAATTTCACGCACACATTTAAACATAGGCGACAGGTATAGGCCCATTTGGGCTTGTACTTTGACAGATGGGAAAGCCTGCATATGGCTACTCCCCTCCGGTGTTGCTCTAAGATACAAACAGTACAATGTAGATACAAATTAACACAAATACTGTGAAAAATCACATACCTACTACAACTTAGTGTTACACAATACATATAAATATTATGATATATATGGAACGAAGGTGAAAGACCAGCATGCAGTTCACATGGATGTAAGTGATGAATGCAGCCTACTCCCATCTACAAAAATACCAAGAGGTCAAAATATAAAAAACAGATCGATTAATCGGACATCGATTTTTCCCACGTCGATCTGACCGTGGATCGATTTATGACACTTCGATTCGTATCGATTCAAAAATTGATCAGAAAGAATCGCGACATCTCTAATGACAAGATCGATGCCGTTTTTCGTTCTGAAATAATCGCATTTTACAGTATTTTAGTTTTTTTTTTGTTTTACAAATGCTTAGTTAAAACATTTTTTATTAAAAAGCTGTAGGTACATTTATTGTAGTACTCTGCAAACGTCAACGTATCCCTTTATTATCTAACCATTTATATGTTCATGAGTACCGTGCCGTTTGATTCGATTTTTGAACGAAGGTATACATTCTGTCATTCAAGACGCCGCCATGTTGTTGTATTTTAAGGCAATATTTCAAAACTATTTTATTTTCGTACTAAACGATCGAGACAAAAAATTACAAATTATAATTTTTCCTGAAATCAAGATGTTTTTCTCCTTTTTTTGGTACATGCACAAGCTATATCCCAAATTGAAATATCTCCTTTTGATCATAGACAAAGTCAGAGACTATGACATATAATAATACTATGTATAGAATGGACACTTCGACGTACCGCCCGATTTGCCCGCCTCACCCAACCTCCTCCCCTCTTATGGGCGACGTTTGGTATTCTTACGTGCTACGCACACAGGTGCTCGTGTAAATACACGTCACTGATTGATGTCTGTGTAACAGAGACCAAATTTAGCGTTTGTATATGACAAAGCGCCGTGTCTCTAGTCGTGCCATTTTTTGAAGTATAATCTCTTGAAAAACAGATTGTTGATACAAAAAACTAGTCTACGACATAGGCGTAACTCTCTATCTGCTGAAATAGTACAATCTGTACCAAAATGTGAGATGCTGTAATAAAAAAAAAAGTCTCAGCCAAATCTATTCAACAGGACTAAAGATTCTAGCTTATTTGTTATTTATGACCAATAAAATTCAAAACTCCAAAATCCACTAAGCGATAATTTTCCGGAAGATTAATTAGGAAATAATCAGTATCAAGAGTCGTCTCTAAAAATATATGTATACGTGTTCTATCCCACATGTGAAGTATTCAAAGAATTTTTAAATCAAGCATATCTCGGAATATTTCATCGTCGCAATATTAGGTCGGAAGCATAATCCGGGTGATGTACGACATGTTTTTCCACGACACTCCACGACACTAACGAGCTGACGCCGATGTCACCGGTTAATTTTCCGCATCGGTGACCACTCCACGATTGCACCGTGTATAGGTGTGGACACCTAATTACAGGTAAAGTTTATTTACTTTCACCTTCGACTTTGATTTATGAAACTTATGCGTGATCGTATATAATATACTAGCTGTTGCCCGCGGCTTCGCCCACGTGGATGTCGTTTTATAAATAACTAGGTAGCCTATGTTCTTTCTCAAAGTCAGCTCTAACTCTGTACCAAATTTCATTAAAATCGGTTTCGTCGTTTGGACGTGAAAAGGTAACAGACAGACAGACAGACAGAGTTACTTTCGCATTTATAATATTAGCAGGGATTCACCAATCATATTCATTGGTACACATAGCTTAGCACTGGTGGAAACGGATACAACTAAGATATATTTTTATGTGTGCTATGGATGCGCGCTATGGGCCTTCGCGAATGTTATAGTTATATGCATAGCATAGTACTTACAGTATACCACGCACTTTGCGGCTGCGCATCTTCCTCGTACAGCTGCAAAGCTTAGTATCGGTGGAAAATGTCACATATTTTCGTAGCGTAGATTTCACATTTTACAGCATAGCTGCATAGCACACCTCTGGTGGAAAAGCACCATTACCCTTAATATTGCACAATAAAATATGTACATTTTGTCCGCATTATATTAAAAATATATATATATCACGTGAAGGATGTGTTTTAACATAATTCAACTCAAATTATGGACTACCACAATAACGGCGTAAATATGAAACCGCAAACAGTTTGGTGTGTACCACGCTGATTAAATGCGATACAATATAAACGAATAAAAAACGATTGTACACCAATCAACGGGCTTCGATTGAAATAAAATTGAAGCGCTGTTTTGGACACCTCACTGAGCTATAACTAAATAAATTCGTTTGTCCGACACACAGTGTTGAAGGAAAAATAGATCCGATTTGTGTTCTCTAATAACAACGTTGTATTTTAACCGCCTTATTCATAACTGTATTTTAGCTAGTGTTGCTAATCTCTCTTTTGTCTTTTTCTATCCTGAACATTTGACAATGCAACTGGCAAAGACAAAGCATTCTATAGCTAAAACGTATCTAATGTTTATGAATAAGGGGGTAGGAGTTTACTCGTATATGTACAATATTGACTTTAATTTCTTTTTGAGGTAGGACTATGTATAGTACTGGTGGTAGGTATAGGATGGTGGATGTGTTTTCTGGTGGTAGAGTTCCAGTGCAGGAGCTTGACGGCGTATGCACCACCGCATTACTTAATTTATCTGCCGCTAAATGGTAGTGTTTTGCACTATCGTGTTCCAGTTGGATGTATGGCCCCGTAATGACTATCACAGAGACATAATAATTAATGTCTTAGGGGTGGCAACGCATCTGCATTTTGACCTCTGGTCTCTGTGTGGGTCTCTTTAGGCTGTAGTCACCACTTAACATCAACGTGAACAGCATGATTGTTTACTATCTTCATTAAATAAAAAAAATATAGCGAAATACCACCTATCACTAACTATTGAAAATTGCTTGTCATGAAATTTGATTGATAGTTTAGAGACGTTCGCTAAACTAAGTACGGAATTGACAGGGCCAGCTTTTGATCTAGGGACATTCGCAAGTTCGCATGAAAGTACTTAATTATTGAACACACATACATGAAATTTGAAAAAATGTTCTCTGAGATTGAATTGTGCGATAGGACCGGATTAAGGAGGCCTAAGATCCCTCACAAATTTGATGACAGTACTTAATTTTTGTGCTACAGACTTGAAATTTGGTTGCTGTTCTCGATTGGCAACATCTCTACTAAGGCTGAAGCTACACTGAGCCGATGCAAACTGCGACACATGAGCGGATTCTCCCGTATGCGGCTACACAGAATCACGACTGTATGTAATAAATTATTTTGATTCGCTTTTCCAGTCGCATCGCCAGTCACTGGCCACTGTAGCCTCAGCTTAAGTGTACTAAGCCTTAGTCGAGTAGATACTTCAACTAGACGAAAAACGTAACTTGAAGCCTGTGATCCCCAAAGGGGTAGGCAGAGGTTACTGCATATATACATGCAAGCTCCCTCGACTCGCTGATTACGTTTTGAGACAGTAACAGGTTGACATTGCGAATTCTTTAAAACAGGCGTCAAAAGAGTCCTTCAGGGCTGGCAGCGCGATGACAACTCCCCTGGTGTTGCAAATGTTCATAGGCGACGGTGATCACGTTCCATCAGGTGGCCCGTCTGCTTGTCTGTCAACTTTTTGACTAAAAAACATCGGACCGTTGAGCACTGCCAGGTATCCAGTAGATGAGGATGGAACTTCTGTGTAATATAAGGCAGTAATGCTTTTTTTTTTCACTTTTATAACCCAAAAAATACGTCCTCGTATTCGAGAAGCGCGATCATAAAATAATACAATCGGTCGCTAAAGACGTCTAGACAGGATGATGGTGTGATTTTCGTGAGGGATAAAACGCGATTGAAACAAGACAAAGTCAGTTACTTATAATATTTTACTAGTTCTAAATTTAACGCGTACCGTTATGTGATCAGCGGCTCACATAATAGTGAAATGAACACACGTATACTATTGGAATTAACGAAATTCGTAAATTTACCGGTGGTAGAGCTCCAGTGATGGAGCTCGCGGGTGTAGGCACCACCGCATTACGTAATGTCATCATCATTTTAGCCAAAAGACGTCCACTGCTGAACAAAGGCCTCCCCCAAAAAATGCCACGACGAACGGTCCTGGGCCGCCCTCATCCAGCGATTGGCCGCGACCTTCACCAGGTAGTCGGTCCATCTTGTGGGAGGCCTGCCCACGCTTCGCTTTCCGGTACGCGGTCACCACTCGAGAACTGCTCTGCCCCAACGGCCGTCAGTTCGTCGAGCTATGTGCCCTGCCCACTGCCACTTGAGTCTCGCTATTCGGTGAGCTATGTCGGTAACTTTGGTTCTCATGCAGATCTCCTCATTTCTGATTCGATCTCGACGAGAAACTCCAAGCATAGCTCTCTCCATTGCTCTCTGAGTGACCTTGAGCCTTCTTATGAGGCCCATAGTGAGCGACCACGTTTCTGTCCCATAAGTCATCACTGGCAACACACACTGGTCAAAGACCTTTTTCTTAAGACACTGCGGTATGTCGGACGAAAAGATGTATCGTAGCTTCCCGAACGCTGCCCAACCGAGTTGGATTCGGCGATTGACCTCTTTCTCGAAGTTGGACCGACCTAACTGGACCGTTTGTCCCAGGTATACATTATTGTCAACAACTTCGAGTGTAGTACCCTCGACCATAACAGGAGTGGGTGTAACATGGACATTTGACATAATCTTCGTCTTGCTCATGTTCATTTTAAGGCCCACTCGTTGGGAGGCCCTACTGAGGTCATTGAGCATTGTGCTAAGGTCTTCCAGGGTCTCAGCCATGACTACGATATCATCTGCAAATCGGAGGTGGGAGATGTACTCGCCGTTAACATTGATGCCGAGTCCTTTCCAGTTCAGAAGCTTGAAGACGTCTTCCAATGGTGAACAGCTGGTGAACAGTTTCGGAGATATAACATCTCCCTGTCGCACACCTCGCTGCAGTTGGATAGGTTTCGAGTTCTGATCCTGAAGCCGGACCGACATAGTGGCGTTTTCATACAAGCTCCTCAGCACCTCGATGTATCGGTAGTCAACTTGGCATCTCTGGAGTGACTGCAGCACTGCCCAAATCTCGACCGAATCGAAGGCTTTCTCATAGTCCACGAACGCTAGACATTGGGGCTGGTTATACTCTTCTGTCTTCTGTATAACCTGCCGCAGCATGTGAATGTGGTCTATGGTGCTAAAGCCTTTACGGAAACCGGCTTGTTCGGGAGGCTGGAAGTCGTTGAGTCTGCGAGATAGACGGTTCGTGATCACTCTCGAAAACAGCTTATAGACGTGACTTAGAAGTGCGATGGGCCTATAGTTTTTAAGAAGGGTATTATCGCCTTTCTTAAAGAACAGTACCACCACAATTTGGTGCCACGCCTGTGGCGTTTTGCCCTCGGATTTGACGGAATTGAACATCGACTGAAGAGCTTCTAATACTGGCTTTCTGCCTGCTTTCAGGAGTTCAGTAGTGATTCCGTCATCACCCGGCGCCCTGTTGTTTTTGAGCTGCTTGAGAGCCGTACTAATCTCGTCTAGACTGACGTCCGGGATATCTTCGGTGTAGTGTCGGGTCAGTCCGGCTCTTGGATCTGCTGCTGGACTGTTAACAGGTGGTCGTGCTGACGTGTATAACTGTCCGTAAAACCGCTCGATCTCCTCTGCAAGCTCAGGCTTCGACGATACGATTCTGTCGTCCTCTATCTTCAGCTTAGTGAGACGGCTTTGCCCTAAGGAAAGATCTTTGGCGAACACTTTAGAGCCCTGGTTCCGCTCTATGGCTGTTTTAATACTATTGGTATTAAAACGCCGAAGGTCGCGAGTCAATGACTTGGAGATCTATCTGTTAAGCCGCCTGTACACTAAAGCATCTTCAGAGGACTTCTGAACCATACCGCGCCTCTCCTCCATGAGCTTGAGAGTTGGGCTGGAGATCTTTTTGGTCTTATTGTTAGGGCAGGTCCTAAAAAACTTATACCCCGCCGTGCGGATAGTTTCCACGAACCTGTTATTATAATCGTCCACATCTGCGCACTCACTCAGGCATTCAAAGCGATTTTGTAGCTCGAGTTGAAAGCTTTCGGGGTTTTGGATTTGGGTAGGTGCTGGGCGGAGCGTAGATTTTATTGGTCGGGATCTTTCGATCTTGACATTTATATTCAGTGTGCCTCTTACCATTCGGTGATCGCTGCCGGTTTTTACCGAATTGATCACAGAGACATCACTGAATATATGCCGCCTTGTGGACATAATGAAGTCTATCTCATTTTTTGTCGCACCGTCAGGACTGATCCAGGTCCACTTCCAGCAAGCCCGCTTCTTGAAGAAAGAGTTCATCATATAGAGGCTCTCATTCTCCATGAAGTCAGCCAGTGTCTGGCCCCTGGTTTTTCGTCGCCCATATCCAAATTGCCCCACTTTCAGCTCGTGGTCGCCTCGAACGCCCAATTTCGCGTTGAAATCCCCCATGACAACGTTGTAGTGGGATTTAGAACTATGTATGGCTCGGGAAATATCCTAATACATAGTTTCTACCTCATCATCGGAATGTGCGGAGGTCGGAGCGTAGACCTGTATGAGCTTCAACGAATACCGTTTGGTTATTCTGAGTATAAGGTACGCCACTCTCGACGACACACTTTCGATCTTGACAACGTTGTTCACGAGGTAGCATCTGCCGCCAAATGATAGTGTACAGTACTATCATGTTCCGGTTATATGGTAATATATGGGCCTGTTATAACTATCACCGAGACATGAGACCTAAGGTATTTTTGGTGGCAACGCATCTTGCATTTTGATATCTGTTTTTTGTGTAGATATCTATAAGCTGCACTTATCACTTAACATTCATGTGAACCGCAAAATGTTAGTCACCATAGAAAAGTAAAAAAATAAATAGAACCTTATGAATCACCACTTCGTACCGTGATAATATAAGCTATTTTCAGTAGAAGCGGCAAATAAGGAAGCTTAGAAGTTTCAAACATAGGATAAGTTAGCAGACGCGTCATATACAATTGTTAGGCTGATTAAGAAACAGAACTAGTCTACATTCTAAGGCAGTATCAAATAAAATGTTATTTAGGTGAGAACACACCTAGGTGAGTGCAGTGACAATGCATTATGCGATCATAATATCGCGCGTCAATTTTCCCCAACTAAGTATGGAAAAGTACAATAATTTTCAAGCTCTTCAAAAAGATTCATGTATCTTATACGCATAGGACGTGAGCTAAATATGGACCGCATTATTTGTTATCTTACCGTAATAAAAACTTTACGTATAATCTTATTTTGAACAATATGCGTTTCGTATAACAGTTGCCTTAAAATACGGAGAGTTTGTTTAAATAAAATTATACACGTTAAAAACTGCACGTCTATTTGTATTTTTTAGATGAATTCACAAATTAAGTCTGACGTGTTTTAAGTAAGTTGATGAAGTAGGTATGCTAAAAATTTACTATGTGTAGCTGCGACTTTTCTCAAAATCGGCTAATCTGTATTAGATTTGTTTTTTGATTGATTAGTGTGTTTAATGTTAAATTTTATAAATGCTGTTGTGTAGTGCTTACAATCGAATAACACTACCAGAATTTAAATAGTAACTAATATATTTTCTCTTTATTTTTTTCGGTTCTGCGCCACCGATATACATTACATTATCATCCGCTCCTCTTCATCGGCCTATATAACTCCACAGACAGAAAGCTTATTTGTAGGTATGTGTCAATAATACTTCTCTTTTTCTTGGTCGTTAAACTCTTGACAGAGTCATCGTAGTTGTCACTTCAGGGTTGGTGGTTTGCTTCACAATAATACTTAGCTAGTTAAATTTGCTTACGTATTGGATAATAAATTGTTTCAATCATTTACTATTCTTCACATTTTGAAGAACTGTTCCTTGCTGCGTAGGTATTATTTGAACGTCCGTGCTAGCTATATCAACCCTCGCTTTTACTGCGTCCGAATAGTTTTTTTTTATTATGTCATGAAGTGGCAAGGAAATAAGCATAAAGTTCACGTTGATCTGGGAGTGCTGGCAAAAGTGAAAAATTAAATATTAACGTAAATGTTAATTTATTTTTCATTTTTAAAGAACCTTAATTTATCTACATAATAAAAAAAAACATTCAAATATATTGAGAAGCTAAATAATATTTACATAAAATAAAGTTATACCTAAACTAAAAACAACATGCGTCTAAAAATTCCGCATCACTGCCTTCCTGTGTTATGGTACCGAGAAGGCTGGCAGCATTGCCTCGTTGGATGGCAATGCTGATTCTTTGACCTAAAAATTGTAAATTAACGTTGTGCATTTTCGGTATTTTGGAATGGTTACGAAATAATTTTGCACGAATTGCTTTAATAAAATAATCATTTCAAAGTACTATCATTGTTCTTTTTATATTATTTTGCATTAACACATGCTTGTGAAATATATTTTATTTGCTTTATTTGCTACCATAAAGCAATGCAACAGATGTGAAGGAAAGATTTGACAAATCGGGCAGGGCTTCAGTAGCTCAATTGGAAGAGCGGCTGGACTAGATTCCCAGTAGGTCGCGAGTTCGAGCCTCGCCTGAAGTCAAATTTTTCTTTCCATTTTTCTTTAAAAAAATAAAAAAGTACTATCATTTATGGGGTAAAAATACCCTATTAATTTATTGCGCTATCGTACACAAACACGACTATTTATATTACAGCCACCCCGGCTTCGTGTAAGTGCAAATATAGATTGTGAAATGAAATACGGTTACACTCATAGCCTCACACTAGGTATAAACCTGTTTCGTGGGTGCCGTTGTACACACACAACACATACACAAACACCTAGACCCGAAACAAATATCTGTAGGCAATACAAATATTTATTCCGATGTGGGGATCGAACCCACGACCCTACGAATCAAACGGTCGTTTCACACCGCTGCACTAACCGGATAGTCAATTGTTACTGATAATTTGATACCATTCTCAATCATCAATTCCTATCTATTGATCTATTTACGTAGTAACAGTTCTCATACCTAAGTGATATTTGTAACATAGATAACTATTACAAAAAACTGATGACACCATGATTTACAAATATCTTAAAGGTACAAAGTCGTGTTGATCGACGAGGTGTGCGAAGGTTTCCTCACACCAACAAACAATAGAGTGCAAGTTGGTTCGTTTCAATTAGAGAACAAAGTTCTGACAGGATATACCTGAGCACATTGCATTTCGTGCTTATTCATTTGAAATTGTAGGTTTTATGGCTTAAAAGTCACTTTTGAAAACTAACACTTTACGTTTTCAAATTGTTTTATTTTTAGTTTACAAATACATAGTTTCCAGACTTCCAGCAATCCAGACTTTGTCGGAATTACCCTTATATACGATGTGTCGAGGTAAATACTTCGATTAAAATAGTACGCGATTAAGTCCCGTTTACAATAATATGAATACAAATCGTGAAAGTTTACAACAATTAATTACCCTTATACTCGTAGTTGGTAATTGCCATCAAATCAATAGAAAGACAGAAAGAATAACTGTTACATATTATATACACTTGCGAGCTTTACACTGGAATCACATGAACTTGTGTACGACCCTGTAATTTTCGGCACAGAGACATAACACCTAAGGCCTCAGGAGTGGTAACGCATCTGCATTTTGACCTTGGTCTCTGTGTAAGTGTCTATAGGCTGCAGTCATCACTTAACTTCAATGTGAACTGCATGCCTGTTTGCCACTTCCATTTCATAAATAAAACTGGGTTTTTTTATGAAATGGAATGGAATGGAATAATTTAAAATGTTCGCCCCCGTTTATATGATTCCAGTTTAGAGCTCGCAAGTGTAGTAGTAACCCAAGTAAAAAGTACTTAATAGTAACATGTTCGTTTTCTTTAGACTGTGTTAATGGTATTAATTATATCGTTGGTAAAGTTCCAGTGCAGGAGTTCGAGGGCGTAGGCACCACCGCATTACCTAATCTATCTGCCGCCAAGTGGTAATGTTCATCACTATTGTGTTCCGGTGAGATGGTAATGTATGGCCTCGTAATGGAACACAGGAACTCTACCACCAGTTAATACGAACAGTCCCAGTGCAATAAGTATTTCTTCACTAGCGCCATCAGCAAGTTATTTATAGTTTCAAGAACGAACGAAATCTTCATAAAGAAAGCAAAATATTACTTCAGATGCAATGAAAGACTAAAAGTAAAGCTCCAAATCACCGTTGCAATGGTGAATTTCGTTCACAGAATGAATCCAGTGAACCCCATATTCTTGTTAGTCGTGTTATAAAGAAATCCAGTGTGGGTATAAGTATAAGATTTTATCTCTTCGAGTCCAAATAATAGCGATATAACACCTACTGTCGTCGTAGTCCTTTTTACTTACCAAATAAGGTGTAAACTTTCTTTGTTGTTACTTTATTATTGTATTTGTTTGGGTTAACACTGCGGAAGTTTTGTTCCTGTAAATTTGTTGCCTTTTTCTCGTAACTTCAACGTAACTTCACGCCTGTAATCCCCGAAGGGGTAGGCAGAGGTAAATGCATGCATTCAAGCATACATGCAAACACTCACGATTCGCCGGTTACGTTTTGGCCCATGTAACAGGTGGCGAGCCTGTTGACATCTCCGGGCACATTACCAAACTTTGAGGTACTGGGAAATTTCAAGAAAATGGAAAGATCCCAATAGAACCAGAGACAAAGGCTTTTTCACCATTATCTCTGATAACCCCCTACCCGGGTATCGAACCCAGGACCTCAGCGTAGTAGCAGTGGCCTGCTACCACTAGGCTACCGAGGCAGTTCTAGCCTTAAGCCTTAGAGCCTTTTTCTCCATAATGAAAAATCTGAAGAAAGCATTTAGGTGTATAAATCAGTAAAAAATATGTATTTCTCTGTTGAACTGCGTCTACTGATTGGAAAGGGAGAGATATTGTTATTTTTTTTTCAAAATTCTCAGTGGCGTACCTGGATTTTAGTTAGGTGTGTGTAGAAAGCACAACTTATGAACCTTGGGAGTAAGTATGTATATATGTAATTGTGTATGTACCCACCTCTATGTAAACAAGCCGTGAAGTTGTCAAATCAGAAAAGTTACACATAATTTATTTTATGAAAAGTATTATACTAATAAAATAAAAAAAATGGACGTAACATAATTGTTTTCGAATATCAATTGCAGATATTTTTGAAGTGATTTGGTAACCTTGTAAATTGTATTATTGTTTCATACTTAGATTCTAGCCCATAAGGGCTAAGTAAAATCTATTGATGTCATCATGATTTGTTTATACAAAAACGTAACTTCACGCCTGTAATCCCCGAAAGGGTAGGCAGAGGTAAATGCATGCATTCAATCATACATGCAAACACCCACGACTCGCCGGTTACGTTTTGGCCCATGTAACAGGTGGCGAACCTGTTGCCATCTCCGGGCACATTACCAAACTCCGGGGTACTGGGAAACTTCCAGAAAATGGAAAAATCCCAATAGAAGCAGAGATAAAGGATTTTAAACCGTTATCTCTGATAGTCCCCGACCCGGGAATCGAACCCAGGACCTCCAGCGTAATAGTAGTGGCCTGCTACCACTACGCTACTGAGGCAGTTGCATTTGTTTATACAAATCAATAGATTTTACTGGTGGTAGAGCTCCAGTGACGAAGCTCGCGGGCGTAGCCACCACCGCATTACCTACTATATTTCCTGTTAAATGGTAGTGTTCAGCACTATCGTGTTCCGGTCAGGTGGTAATGTACGGCCCTGTAATTTCCGGCATAAAGGCATAACACCTTAGGCCTCAGGAGTGGTAACGCATCTGCATGTTGACCTTGGTCTTTGTGTAGGTGTCTGTAGACTGCAGTCATCACTTAACACTAAGGTGAACTGCATGCTTGTTTGCCACTTCCATAACATAAGAAAAGACACTGATCAGCGAAAATAAGGTGGATTTACCGACAAATGTTTGACCGTCCATCACTAATATTATGAAAGAAATATTATTTTTGAAATATATGCGAAAGAACGATCTGCCTTCACTGACTTTACAGAAAAACGAATGAAAAACCATGATGTTGGTTTTTCACTACAAAGGATATCACACAATCATTGCGTACTGCAGTTTATAGATTCTAGCTTCAGAGCACAAACCGTGATGCCCTTAACGCTGTCGCAACCACTTGACACTCATTACGGTGCGGTTTGCGGAGTCAACGCAAACAATGGCACATTTTGAATCGCTTTACATTACATTCGGCTCAAATAAGAATTACGGTAGAAAGTGGGTTCACCTGAAAAAATAAAGTCATTTGAACAGCATGCAGTATTGTAGACAATAAACACGTTTTTCACGCACTGGCGAGACAATGTTTATAGAAGACAATAAAGCTTTGATCACACTTTCGTTTCTTTTATTTATTGCACTAGCTGTTGCCCGCGGCTCCGCCCGCGTGTAGTTCGCTTTTCGCGTAACCTGTGGAAACTCATCAAATGATCCCATGGCATTCCGCAGGAACATTTTTTCGAGAAAAAGTATCCTATATAAGTCAGCTATCCCTATCTGTGTAACAAATTTCATCAAAATTCGTTCTGTAGTTTCGGAGTGTTTGATGGATAAACATCCAAACAAAGAAACTTTCACATTTATTATATTAGTGTGATTCAGATTTTTAATTACATTAATTGTAAATTAAAATGAAGCTAAAGGCATTTTCATGAAAACGAAACGCCAAGTCAAAATAATGAAGAGTGTCTAAAAATGAAAATAGAATTCAGTAAGTTCAGTAATGATATTCGATCAGAATTCCATATTGTAGATTTAGGTAAAGGTGATCAAATTACCCGAAAATAAAAAATTACCCGAGGCGAGGCCTAGGGTATTATGCCTCTGTACTGGAAATTACAGAGCCGTACATTACCACCTGACAGGAACACAATAGTGCTGAACACTACAATGTAGCGGCAAGTGGAGTAGCGGTGGATCGTAGATACGGCCGTAGGCCCGCGCTACTGATGGTAGAGCTTCAATGACGGGCTTTAATAATTTTTATTTAGAATAGCATTCATTATCTTGAGAACAGGTGTTTTGAATGATATTAATAGTTTTCATTATCTTAGCTGGTATTATATGTTTGTATTTAAGGCTTATTTCCACGTTTACATCTACAGTTTAAAGTATTGTAGTGTTTAGTTTTTTATCTACAGTCTAGTAGGTAACAACAGAACAAAATAACATTGCATTACCTAATTTATCTGCTGTTAAATGGTAGTATTCAGCAATATCGTGTTCCGGTTAGAGGGTAATGTTTGGTCCCGTAATAACTATCACAGAGACATGAAAACTTAGGTGTCAAGGGTGGCAACGCATCTGCATTTTGACTTTTGGTTTTAATGTAGATGTCTACCTTTAGGCTGCAGTCTTCACTTAAGATCAATGTGAACTGCATGCTTGTTTGCCACCTTAGTTACATAAAAAAAAGACATGTGGCACTCGGGCACTATTACTCGGGCAAAGCTATTGCACTTACATAATTATCTAAAATTATGCAAAACAAAATAAAATGCAAATAAATGAAAAAAAAATAGAAAAATGAAACAATAATTTTCTATTAATATTTACCACTTTTTAAATATTGAATGGAAAAACAAACAATAAAAAAATGAACAAAAACAATCTTGGCAGCGGTGGGATTCGAACCCACGCCTCCGAAGAGACTGGTGCCTTAAACCAGTGCCTAGAGCGCTCGGCCACGCTACCCACGAGGTCAGACGGCGAAATTATACATGACTTTCTTTGGATGAGTTTAAAATTTGTAACCCGCATTACCTAATATACTTGCCGCTAAATGGTAGTGTTCAGCACTATCGTGTTCCGGTCAGGTGGTAATGTACGGCCCTGTAATTTCCGGCACAGAGGCATAACACCTTAGGCCTCAGGAGTGGTAACGCATCTGCATTTTTACCTCTGGTCATTGTGTGGGTGTCTATAGGCTGCAGTCATCACTTAACATCAATGTGAACTGTAGGTGCGTCCGGTTTTTTCGTTACGGAATTTCTGAATTCGGTCCCCGCGCTCAAGGCCCGCGATAGAAGCTATGCAATAGCTTAAAACCCTTCCAACGAGCTCGTAACTGTGTAGGTACCTATAGTGTCAACCCACACAACCCAAGTTCGACATTGTGACGTCGAGTAATCCGATAGTACGAACCGCTTATCACTTAAATGTACGGCTAACGTCGGTACTTGAGCCGGTTTTGAAATGTTTGTGAATTCGTTAAAAATTGAGCTAACTTCGTATGCAGGATTACAATAACTAGTGAACGCTGCACGTTTGAAATTCAACCTGGAACGAAATTCATATTTTCGTAGCCTAATGGCTAAAAACAGTTTAGAGTATGAAACTTTTTTTTTTTTATGTAATGGGCGTGGCAAACAAGCATGCAATTCATATTGATGTTAAGTGATGACTGCAGCCTATAGACACCCACATGAAGACCAAGGTCAAAATGCAGATGCTTTACCACTCCTGAGGCCTAAGGTGTTATGCCTCTGTGCCGGAAATTACAGGGCCGTACATTACCACCTGACCGGAACACGATAGTGCTGAACACTACCATTTAGGTAATGCGGTGGTGCCTACGCCCGCGAGCTCCGTCACTCAAGCTCTACCACCAGTCTATTGGAAACGATAAAAATTTCCAAATCGGTATAGGCGTTTTCAAATTATCGGTGAACATACATAAAAAAAAGATTTCGACGAATTGACAAACTCCACCTTTTTTCGAATTCGGTTAAAAATATATCTTTGAAAAAGATGTTGAGTTTTCCAAACTTTTTATCCTCCCTCTAACTTAACATAAGAGAGTACAAAATCTACAAAAAATATACGCTGTAGTCCAAAATTTAAATTCTCAGCATTATTTTGTTATAACGAGACATTCTTAACAGTTTTTGACATTTAACATATTTTTAAAAACTGCAAATATGACTGTAAACCTACAGTCAAAGACAGTCAAATATACCTAATATTTGACTGAATGTTGCTACTACGGAACCCTTCATAGGCACGTCTGACTCGCACTTGGCTGCTTTTTTAGGCTATCCTTGAAATGTTTATTCTCTCATTCAAAAGATTACATAGTCAGTTAGTTATAGGTTTTTAATGTGGTCTGATCGTAACTATCGAAAAACAATAAACAAATTTTCCGCTTCAACTTTAAGTTATAGATTTTTACAAAGTCGTAGTACTTTAAAAGTTGTGGTTACACTGATATTACCTACTCGCGATATTAGTTCCCCGATATTATAAGTTACATAAACATTGGAGATTATTAATATCGGAGGATGTATTGAAGAAGAATCTTTTACGGCTTCACACGGCAATGTTATCGACATTAAATTTATCAATATTAAATTTAGTAAAAGCTCAAGAGGGGAAAATAAGTTACCTACTAGACTGAAGATAAAAAACTAAACACTACAGTACTATTTACTGTAGATGTAAACGTGGAAATAAGCCTTAAATACAAACATATAATACCAGCTTAGAGAATGAAAACTATTAATATCATTCAAAACACCTGTTCTCAAGGTAATTAATGCTATTCTAAATAAAAATTATTAAAGCCCGTCATTGGAGCTCAAGAGGGAATTTTTGAGTTTACTCCAGCGCCTCAGATTAAGATATAGGATATACCTTGCACCGTGTTCAGTACCTCCACCAAGTCTAAGATTTCCATAATGGGCCGAACCCTTAGGCCTCCCGCCACAAGCTTGCCTCGCAACCAAATCGTCAGAATTTTGTATGGGAGCTTTGATTGGGTTCACTTTACATCCTCTCTGAGTATCTGACATTTTTGAGTAATTTTTCACCTTCATTTTTGACAGAGTCAAATGTTTTTGAAAAGGGCGTGGCATCATCTTTATGGGTCAAGAGCGTGTCAGATATTAGAAGGGGGTAAATTGTGGCCAAACACCTATCTAAAATTCAGACGGTTCGGAAGATGAGTAGGATCGTAGCGACCTTTTGAATTTTTTTAAGGGCTGCGCTTTTGATCGCTGCTCTATATACAAACTTTATTTTAAGTGGAGGTAACCAACAGGGTGCAAGGTATCTCGCATATTTAAACTGACGCGGTCTAGTAAATATAAAAATAGCATCCTAGGCTTCCTCTACTATAAGAAATTGCAAAGTATGACCATTACTGAGGTCTAACTTTTAATATCTATTCACGCGAAATGATCACAGGACCGTACGTTAATTACCACCTGATTGGAACACGATAGCGTTGGGTACACTCACTACTATTTATCGCCAAATAGTAGTAGTAGTAGTAGTAAGTAGGTATTACGATGGTGCCTACGCCCAGATCGTCACTGGAGCAATAAAAAATGTATAAATACTTACAATAAGTTTGTACCCACTCTCTCTGAGAGGTACTGGCTTGAAGTACTCTAAGTACAAAAAACAACACTTAACTTCTCAATTCAAACAGTGTTAGCAAATATTTGTCTAATTTGCTCGGTCGGCGGGCCAATGAATACACATAATAAACACAATTTGTGTCCAAAATTTGCCTTACACAACGCATACATGCACATTAGTATTTCATTTAAAATGGTAATCAACTGAAACTTTGCGTCTAATTTAGGTGATTACAATGGATTTTACAGACATTACAGCATTTACGACCAGCATTATGTTCACGGCCCGGTGTGAGATGACCGTTTGATTCGAAGGGTCGCGGGTTCGATCCCTACAGATATTTGTTTCGGGTCTGGGTGTTTGTGTAAGTGTTGTGTGTGTACAACGGCGCCCACGACACAAGTTTGTACCTACTGTGGGGCTGTGAGTGTAAGCGTACTTTTTGTTATAATAGAGGTTTAGTGTAAAAGCTTGAGAATCCACCAAGCACCATCACATTACCTGATACGTTGCCAAATAGTAATGCTCAACACTGCAGCTGCATGAAAGGAGTTCTTTTGTTCTTTATCTACTAATTGTATGGCAAAAAAAGCAAAAATATCAATGTGTTACGAAAAAACTTAATTCATTTGACTAAATGAAAGATCAATTTGAACAAACGAGTTTATTTTCTACTAATTATAACAATTTTTGCCTTATTACCTTTAAAACTTTCACTTCAGTGGCTACTCCTCCAGATTCAAATCATTAGGTTTCTTTTCAAATATTAGTCTTACATGTCAGCCAACACTATGAGAACCAAAGGTAATGTATAAGTTTGTTGTTACTTCCATGGCAAACAAATTAATCCAAATAGATTTCTCTTAATCTTACGAAGTAAGAGTTCGCTACGTTTTTTTTTATGTTAAGTGATGACTGCAGCCTATAGACACCCACACAAAGACCATGGTAAAAATGCAGATGCGTTACCACTCCTGAGGCCTAAGGTCTTATGCCTCTGTGCCGGAAATTACAGGGCCGTACATTACCACCTGGCCGGAACACGATAGTGTTGAACACTACCATTTAGCGGCAAGTATATTAGGTAATGCGGTGGTGCCTACGCTCGCGAGCTCCGTCACTGGAGCTCTACCAATTTTTAATGTAATGGTAGTGACAAACAAGCATGCAGTTCACATTGATGTAAAGTGATGACTGCAGCCTAGAGACACTTACACAAAGACCAAGGTCAAAATGCAGATGGATTACCACTCCTGAGGCCTAAGGTGTTAGGCCTCTCTGTCGGAAATTACAGGACGGTACATTACAACCTGACCGAAACACGATAGTGCTGAACACTACCATTTAGCGGCAAGTATATTAGGTAATGCGGTGGTGCCTACGCCCGCGAGCTCCGTCACTGGAGCTCTACCACTACTTCTAGTGGAAAATAATTCTTCCGCTAATGCAGTCAGTCAACCGGACAATCGCTGTCAAACCATTCCAATGGGACGACAGTAAATGCGAAAACGCAAGCTGGGCAGCAGCGTCCTGCGACAAAACTACCGCCACTGAGATCGCTAATCCGCATGACAAGCGTGCTGATTATGGCATATCCCCCTCTAATCGGGAGGATTTTTTGTCCAGCTGTGGACATCTTTTGGCTGAGATGATAATGAGGATGATTGAAATCAAATAATTTAATTAAACAATACCAAACACTTTATTTGGTTATATAAATCAATTTAAACTCACAAACACATCTATGTTAGTAGAAAAAAAAGAAGAGGAAATTAAAAACAGAATAGATAACCAATAAACGTTATACTCAAAACACTGTGCTGATTTTCAGTTGGATCCAATTCAGTGACACACATTCAAAAAAATTAACTGCTATTGGCTACAAGACCGGCTGTTTTTTTGCCGAATGGACTCTGTGAGTTCGTTGAGAAGTAGAAATTGCCTCGAGCGCTAAAAACAAACACGGATTATAACTAAGAAGAGACGGCTTATGTTTACTATAATATGTATTCAAAGCTTTCCAAGAAAGTAAATATAAATAAAACCGTTAAAACCTTACTGGAAAACTGTGAGAGTTTTGTCAGAATAAGATTGTTATGAAATGAGGCTTAATTAAATAACCTATACTCCTATTATAAGGACGTAAAGTTTGTAACATTGTTTGTTAGTAGAGGGCTCATCTTCGGAAAATGTTGGTACTACGTTAAATTCAATACCAAAAGTGACAATAATGCATTCTTCATATAACAAAACGGACTCAGATTTCCAGTAAATTTTTAACTATAATATGAAAATCGCTAATAATATAAAAAACGAATGAGCGAATATAGAGATAATTTTGAAAAATTGCATCCAACCAAATAACATATAAGATCTATGAGCACGGCCAATTCACTAGGAGTGTACGAGTGAGCAAAAGAAATATCGATAGTGTTCTCCAAAGCATACCTTGTAACAGAAGTAGTGACTTCTGCTAAATTAATAGTCTGATCAGTGTCTCCATCTTGGTTTACCCAATCAGTACAAGAGGTTGCAGCAGCTGCTACGAAACTTGCCGGTGAAGTTACCCATTCAGCCATATATAGAATTGCGCGGACATGACTACAAAGATCTGGAACATTAAAATTATAAACTTTACACCTGTTTTCTCAGGACAGGTAATTGGACGGGATTGTTTTTGGAATATAAAAATTTTAAAGTGTCAAATTTGGTGAGAGTCACGTATCTTCCGCCCTCTCTGACAGTTAAAGTGATGATTGGGCGTGTGAAAAAAACGGAGTAGTAGAACTTATATGTATACAATGCAGTTGAAAGGCGGCCACACAAAAGTGCGATGCGATGCGACGCCGCATCTAAGAAAAGAAAAACTATCACAGCTCAGTAAACTTTACAATTTAACGAGTGATAGTAAATGAACTTATAAAATACCGAGCGGCATTAAGTCCGACATACGAGTATGTGCTGTTCATGTACATTAAGGGCTCTAACTCACAACGATGCCATGGCCACGTTGCCGGAAACGTATCCAAGCAATTAGTATAGTATGGACACGTCACCAGGTAAGTTAGGTATCATGTATTTTAATACTATCTGCTTGGATCGACATGGTGTTCTAGTGAGTTAGGGCCTATAATTTTAAATAAAAAAAAGACGTGTGGCACTCGGGGACTGCCGCGGTAAAGCTATTGCATTTACATAATTATCTATAATTATGCAAAACAAAATAAAATGTAAATAAAAGAAAAATAAATAGAAAAATGAAACAATAATTTTCTATAAATATTTACCACTTTTTAAATATTGAATGGAAAAACAAACATTTCAAAAAATGAATAAAAACAATCTTGGCAACGGTGGGATTCACACCCACGCCTTCGAAGAGACTGGTGCCTTAAACCAGCGCCTAGACCGATCGGCCACGCTACCCACGAGGTTGGACGGCGAAATTATATATGACTTTCTTTAAATGAGTTTAAAATTTGTAATCCGGAGCGTCCGGTTTTTTGCGTTACGGAATTTCTGAATTCGGTCCTCGCGCTCAAGGCCCGCGATAGAAGCTATGCAATAGCTTAATAAGAATTTACTGACTGAGAGACTGAATGTTAGGCTTATCCGAACTAGTAAGATTTTTCTCTCATTTATCTCGGGTTGGTTGGACATGATGGGTACCATGAGCGTCCCCAACTTAGCCAGGTAAGGTCGGAGAGTTTGACGGGCGAGCTCTCTCACCGTTCGGTGTAAGGTAGGTTTTTTGCTGTCAGTAGAACAAATGAGCAAAAAAAATCTCACTAGTTTGACGATTGAACTAATGGAAACAAAGGGAATTTCACGTTGTGCATGTTCCGACATGCACGTGACCGTTTCTTTTAAGTTACATGAAATTGGTGGCTGGAGACTATTGAGTATCAATTATTTCTTCCATGGTGTTACATATTGTTGAGTATAATGCAATCTGGTTTAATTTATACGCTTTTTTATGTGACGCTTTTTTACGTGGCAAACAAGCTTGCAGTTCACAAGTTAAGTGATAACTGCAGGCTATAGACATTTACACAAAGATCAGAGATCGAAATGCAGATGTGTTGCCTAGTTGTTATGTCTCTGTAAAAGTTATTACGGAGCCATACATTACCATCTAACTGGAACACGATAGTGCTGAACACAACCATTTGGTGGCAGATATTGGCTTCATGGGTGGCAACGCTTCTGTGTATTGATCTCCAGTCGGTAATGTGTGTCATTGTGTTGTATCCTACATTGCGTGTTTGCCACTATTATTTCATTAAAAAAACTTTGATACCTTGAACATTTGTTGCGTAGTTTTTTTATTGATTTTAAAAGAGCACGAGGAGAGAAGAATTTGTTGTATTACGTTTGTGTTTAAAGTCTTACCATCTGGGCTAAAGGTTTCAAAATCACCGATAGGGCAACCAGGTTGCATGCCATTGTCATCACAGTTTGCCCACACATCAATGATCCCTATTGATTGATTCGATCCATATTTTGCTGGATTAGTGTGGAGTGCGATTTGTGATTTAGCGGCGTTTGAGGCCAACTTAAGGTATTCTTTAACTGCATCCAGTACCAAAATTCTAAAAACGAGAAAAAGTAGTTTTTTAGTTCGTGACTTATTAAGCTTTCAAGTGTCAATTTTCTTTAGAGTCAAGTGTCCCTCCCTACTAACAAAGCGGTTGTTGTTAGAAATTTAAAAACTTAGCGCGTAAATACACAGGGCGCGAAAATATAAAGATGGATTACGCATGTAGTCCACGCGACCACTGCTGTCTCATTTAGATTCGCGACTCCTGCCGGGTCAGTGTTAATTTATTTGTTTTCATAATAGTTTTCTCACCTTCCAACCATTATGTTACTAATTTGAGTTGTTTCACAAGCAGTTGCATGTACAATAGCGCCCAATGAATGTCCAATTAGAGTCATCGTACTCATGTCAACACCAGCATTTGCCAATTTTACTAGAGCTCTGCCTTCTTCTATTCCAATCTAAAATTGAGATTTTGTGAATCAGTATAAAAACAAATAAAAATCGAAAATTATTGTAATTTTTATAAGCTTGTTTTATGGAGGTCTAAGAGCTCTTATAAGTTATATTTTTCAGGGCAAAATCTACATACGTGAATGTAGATTTTGTGTCTCCACGGGCACAAGTTTGTAAACGTAATTTCACGCCTGTAATCCCCGAAAGGGAGACAGAGGTAAAAGCATGCATTCAATCATACATACAAACACCCACAATTCGCCGGTTACGTATTGGCCCATGTAACAGGTTGGCAAATGTTTGTGTTAAATAAAAATCCTTTCTATGAGAGTTTCAAACATTTTTTAAAATAATGTCATAATATCCCTCCCTCCCACTTTTTTCTGAAATTGCCAGACCTAAAATAATAAATAAATTAAATGTTAATGTATGTGTACATGAATGTTTTATTTACCAATAAATTACAAAAAAATATAATACTGCAAGATTGGCAGTATGTACGGCCCTGTAATTTCCGGCAATTTGAACTGCATGCTTGTTTACCACTTCCATTACCAAAAAAAAATGTCTGTTATACGGAACCATATCCTAATATCGTAGTCGCACTTAACTGTTTTTTTGATAAAAAATATATTAAAAAAAAAATTTGACATCATACTCTTCTTGCATTAGGCTCTCCAGTTGTGATGAATGAAAGGGCTATGTTGGGTCCAGATCTGGCCTCCGTTGCCCAGTTCAACACGCAAACATTTGTCGTGTTTCTATCAATCAAGGCTTTTATCGCAATCTTTGAGTAATTGCCGTCCGCTGATGCATTGAAACCATGAGTATACATTACTGTAGGGCGATTCTTGTCAAAATATGTAGTGTTCAATATAGCCAACGGATTGGACAACAGTGTCTCTATGTAATCTGTGGTCGAGCTGAAATGTAGATAGTAAAAGTTAAAAGAAAATAGGGACACAAAATAAAGCCACAAGATACACCAAAATCCAGCGGACGTACTACGACTATCCATTAATTTTTATCCGCTATTTAACCGCTTAACCAAATTTTGATAGAATTCTGTAGGGACAAAAGTAGGTTGTCTGGAAGAGATCGCTTTAAGCGATAAGACCGCCTATTGTGCTTTTATTTTATGAACTATTGATTTTTGTATTTTTTTTTTGTTATAATCTGTACAGTAAAGAGTATATAATAATAATGTTTTCGAATGATCCAAAATTAACCAAAAGTTATATCCAAAAAATGCTGCCCAAAGTCACTATTCCACACGTAAATTAATATGTAAGTATAAATTAACCAAGTATTTTGAAAATACCCTACTAAAAGTATTAATTTAAAAACAATCCTGCAACCAGAACTATAATTCTATATCATCAGAGTATGAATGAAGTCTGGATTGTAGTTCCAGCAGTAATAGTAGAATATTATTGTTAATAGTATTCAACTTACTTTTTGTAAGCTCGTATTGTAGCTCCCTCGTACACGGCGAATAAGCCTATAAAATTCAAAATGGTATAGAAACAAATAGTTTATTCAAATGCAAAAATATTGAGAAAGATGATGTAGTGATCGAACTATTACTTATCTAAGGAGATTATGTATAACTACGTTACCATCAACGTATACTGTATGGTCTGCGAAATGCATTGCATCAACGTATTTTTGGCATAGTTTAAGCCTGGGTTGCACCACGACATTTGTTAAAGTTAAAGTTTTTTTTTTTTTTTTAATGTAATGGATTTGGCAAACAAGCTTGCAGTTCACATTGATGTTAAGTGATGACTGCAGCCTATAGACACCCACACAAAGACCAAGGTCAAAATGCAGATGCGTTACAACTCCTGAGGCTTAAGGTGTTATGCCTCTGTGCCGGAAATTACAGGGCCGTACATTACCACCTGACCGGAACACGATAGTGCTGAACACTACCATTTAGCGGCAAGTTTATTAGGTAATGCGGTGGTGCCTACGCCCGCGAGCTCCGTCACTGGAGCTCTACCACCAGTAAAAGTTATTGTCACATTTCACATCTTTCTCAATCAATCATCAAGAAACCTGTTAAAGTTAGAGAAGGATGTGAAATGTTTTAATAACTTTAACTTTAACACATATCATGGTGCAACCCAGGCTAAGTTTGACAGGGTTACAGATTCCTTTATCATGTGACAGATAATTTTGCGGTTAGTTTTAACATTTACCAGCGCCTTCACCATTGTCATTTAACAATTTCCGAATGGTGCAACAGTAACTCATGTTTGTATCTACTTAACCTATACTTTAACAAAGGAGAATGATAGTGTTCCATACATTTCTGGCCCAGTCTTAGTGTTACTCAATCGATTTATACCCCTATATTTTAACTACTTGTCCAGTGAACCCCTACATTATGGGTAGGCGAGAAAAAAACATACCCACTCAAAGTACTCGGGAGGTAAAAATCTATCCTGAACATAGAGCAACACCGGAGGGGAGTAGCCATATGTAGGCTTTCCCCTCTGTCAAAGTACAAGCCCAAATGGGACTAGACCTGTCGCCTAGATGTTTAAATGTGTGCGTGAAATTGTTTGTGTATTTTGTTAAAGTCAAGGTGTGAGTTTCGTAGTGATAGACGATTTTTGTAGTGTGCGTGTGTGTCGCACGCATTTCCCCCCGCAAAAAATGACAGACTGTTTTGCATCGGTAATAAACGCTATGGCTACTCCCCTCCAGTCCGCCGCGACAGGTCTTGCTCTATGGTCCTGAGCAATTATTTTCTTTAAATTTTTTTTTTTATTTGTTGGCGTGACTGTGTATTCTATATTTATTCCAAATAAAAAGTACCACGAGTATCTCAGTTAAACTGCAGAGAGACGGACGGACGGAAATGGTTTAACCGGCAAAACTATAAAGGTGCATAGTAGTAGGTACACGGATCTCATCCAGAATAAATTTTGAAAGAAGTTTATTTTAATGATCCTTTCCCATTTAATAATAAGTAATCGATTGTAATGAGTACATTTTTTATCAATTATAGAAAAAAGATGACTGTTTAGATTTTTTACGTAAAATTCAAAACAAAAATTGCTGAAGTATGTGTGCATGTAGATGGTATTTTAAATACCCTTCTTACCAAATACAATTAAAACAAAAAGCAAAACACTTACTTACCTGAAATAATTAATGCTATCTTTAAACTGTTTTCGGCAAACATGTCTTAGGAATGAATTAAATACAACAAATTACAACTTTATCGGCTAAATTAGCTCAATTTTAACTTGCTTATTAATTAAAAATCAATTAATTTAATATCTTTTTTTATAATATCTATAATTTTATATCTATGATATGAGTTGGCTACCCGTCTCACAACACAACAAATCGATATCGCTCGCTTGCTAAATGTGGACTAAAATTATTTTTGTTCGTACTTTTATCCATCGATGAAGCGAACAAAATTTTATATTATTACCTACTGTTTTCTTTAAAAATGTTAATAGCCAGGTGGTCCTTTTTTCAGTATCAGTAGGTATATTTAACCAAACTTAAGAACGGACTAGGTTTTTAAACTCGAACAAAACATATACGGTTTTTGGGCGCATGCGGATAACTTCTTCTTTTATAAACCGATTTAGATAATTCTTTTTTTGTTGCAAAGGAGATATTCCAAGAGGTCCCAGGATCATGGATCATCATCATGGCATCCAAGAGAATTCGAGGGCAACTTTAAAAAACGGTAGAGGCGAGGCCTTTGCAAATTTATTATTCAGTGTTTTAAAGCACTACAATTTAATAAAACTTCAGTTTTCGTTTTTTTACTGGTAGTAGGGCGCCAGTGATGGAGCTCGCGGGCGTAGGCACCACCGCATTACCTAATATACTTGCCGCTAAATGGTACTGTTCAGCACTATCATGTTCCGGTCAGGTGGTAATGTACGGCCCTGGCATTTCCGGCACAGAGGCATAACACCTTAGGCCTCAGGAGTGGTAACGCATTTGCATTTTGACCTTGGTCTTTGTAGAGATTAAACTTTCGACATTATACAACGTGTAACAGGATGGAAAGTACAACCCGAAACTAATTTGTTCAGAATCGATAACCGAGTCGATTGTAGGCATTTTTGAGATAGGTAACATTTTGTCCCAAAATTAATTAGAATTAAGGAAATTATGGTCACCCATTAGGTGAACAGTCAATACAAACGAAAATGTGACTAACGTCTATCCAAAATAAAATGCTAGTCTCAACAAGTTTATTAGAACTCGTTGAGACGTGCATTTTATTATTAATAATAATTTAAGAAATTAAAAATAGTGAAAATGAATCTTATTACTAGCGAGTGTTAAATAGGGCTACGCAGGTTACGCTATATCACATTGCGATAGTGTACATGTATGAGTTGGTTTGCGTTTTATGTGCGATCGTACGTAGAGGTAGGGTTAGTATGCGTAGGGTGTGCATATTGTTCGTACAAATTGAGGACAACTTGTTTCTTGAATAAAAAATATTAAATACTTAAACATGCAATTTCAGTTTATGTATTATGATTATAATTCGATTTTCTAATCGAGGTGCTTAAGAGTGTGCATTATTCCCGTTACATGTTGTATAGTATTTTAAGCTGAAAGTAAAAATTACGATCTTACGAACATTCTACCTATAAGTCTTTCAGGTACTCTTCTTAAAATTGTGAAGCAAAACCTAAATAGGTACTCGCTACAGAACACAGACCAATTCTAAGATTAAAATGGTTCGCAAGGCTAGTGTGATTAAAAACATCTAAATTTTAATAGAGAGGACGGATGACGATTTTCACCTTCATGTGATCCAATACTCAGTAGAATTAAAGCCCAGCCGAAACACTCTGTAAGACCTCAATATACAATTAGTAACTTTTGTGTTACTTAAAATAAAAGACATTTGCAAAATAGATGGAGGTAGCTGCACACAATTATTTTTAACAGTCGTCGGACAAAATTTAAATGTCACCTCAGTCTGCCCGAGACCACGGTAGCTAAAGCGAGAGAGCGACCGAAACAACGGGTTGATTCTAAAGAATAATTTCAATTTAATACATTTAATAAGGAGATGAATCCTAAAACTTGTTTTATTTCAATGAGCGTAGCCCACGAAACGTACTCTAATACTAAAGGTGTAACATGGCTTCGTCACGCTTCAGTGTCACGACATTCACGACACACAACGACAATGGTAAAAAAATGTTATCAGTAACAACAAAAAGGTTACATTTCTTTTCACATTATACAATTCTAAAGCCGCGTATTTTTCAAAATACGAAAGGGTTGTCAACGCATCTACTTTTGTACTTCTGGATTTTGGCTGTCTATAAACATAGAGCAACGCTGCCCACCAGTCGTGGCGAACCGGAGGCACCCGGAGGGGAGTAGCCATAGCGTGTATTACCGATGCAAAACAGTCTGTCATTTTTTGCGGGGGGAAATGCGTGCGACACACACGCACTCTACAAAAATCGTCTACTACTACTAAACTCACACCTTGACTTTAACAAAATACAGAAACAATTTCACGCACACATTTAAACATTTAAGCGACAGGTATAGGCCCATTTGGGGATTATACTTTGACAGAGGGGGAAGCCTGCATATGGCTGCTCCCCTCCTGTGTTGCTCTATGTCTATAAATGAGATGCGTGCTTGTTTGCCATTTATACAAATATATAAAATTGGAGTGTCTGTTTGTAATGTAAAAATAACCGCTTTTTACTAAATGCATAATGTATGTATACACGGTACATATACCCAAACAACAGTTTTTATAATTTTTGTCTGCCTGTCTGTCTATCTGTTTGGCGGAGCTAATCTTGGGAACGACTGGACCGATTTTGACGGGACTTTCACTGGCAGATAGCTGATGTAATAACTTGCTTGCTTACTGGAGTAACTTAGGCTACTTTTATAATAGCTTCGCCCACGACTTCGCCCGGGTAGATACTGAACAATCATAAATTCTCACGCGGGCGAAGTCGCGGGCACAGCTAGTTTTTTATAAAATGAAAAGGGAAAGAAACCTATTTGTCGTCATCGTCGTCATCGTCGGGTAAAATATCAAGCAAGACAGCAAGCCTTTTTTCAATTAAACCTGACGAAGAAAGAAGTGCTAGATTTTACAAAAAAACTGGAATTGGTTAATAACTTATATTGTGGTATGTTGGTATAGTAATATTATCGTTTAAACAGCTGCGTTAATATAATAATATATATTCCCAAGGTTATGTCAATTCGAGCTATTTATTTTATCATTGCTATCACCCAGTATAATTTATTTCCAGATAGGTATACCTATACATACCTACTGTCTGCGCTTTAACCGCAGCACGACGGTGCCTGAGGGGATTGCGGGGCAGGCGGAGTGAAAAATCTAGTCGTAGACTTAATAAAAGTGATAATTAATCAAAGTGAACTATTGTGTTAGTCACGTTCTTTTATTCCATACATTATCTTATGTTCAATACCTAACACCTACTTATATTCATACTTTTTTTTTTAAATACGTCTACACTCACAACCCCAGAGAAGTTATAAAACTGTGTCGTGGCTGCCGTTGTACACATACACAAACACCCAGAGCCGTAACAAATATCTGTAGGCCATACAAATATTTGTCCCGGTGCGGGGATCGAACCCGCGACCCTTCGAATCAAACGGTCATCTCACACCGCTGGACTAACCGGGTCGTCTAATGTAATATTACAGTATCCAACAAGAAATATGGCACATCGAACTTAGGAAAGAAATAAGCCAAAGTCTGTCTCATCATCATCATCATCATTTCAGCCGAGAGACGTCCACTGCTGAACAAAGGCCTCCCCCAAAGAATGCCACAACGAACGGTCCCGGGCCGCCCTCATCCAGCGATTGCCCGCGACCTTCACCAGGTCGTCGGTCCACCTCGTGGGGGGCCTGCCTACGCTTCGTTTTCCGGTACGCGGTCGCCACTCTAGAACTCTTCTGCCCCAACGGCCGTCAGTTCTGCGAGCTATGTGCAGGGCTGCCCACTGCCACTTCAGTTTCGCTATTCGGTGGGCTATGTCGGTTACTTTGGTTCTCATGCGGATCTCCTCATTTCTGATTCGATCTCGCAGAGAAACTCCGAGCATAGCCCTCTCCATTTCTCTCTGAGTGACCTTGAACCTTCTTATGAGGCCCATAGTCTCTCTACTTTGGCTTATTTCGGCTCTGTAGAGCGAGGCTCTTTCGCACCTTACTTATGTGACGTTTGTCGATCATTTTGACCAACTTATGACCACCGGACCGGACTATCACTGCTTACTACTATTTTATTTATTACATTTATAGAAACACTAGCTATTCCCGCGACTTCGTCTACGTGAGAAAAAATATGATTGTTCAGTATCTCCCCGGACAAAGTCGTGGGCGCAGCTAGTATAAAAGTAGCCTAAGTTACACCTTATTATATTAGCTATCTGCCAGTGAAAGACCCGTCAAAATCGGAGACACTCAAATTCTATTTATTTGTATGTAGGTATGTATGTTTGTATTGGAGATAAGAGTAGCCTAAGTTACTCCTTATTACATCAGCTACCTACCCGTGGAAGTCCCGTCAAAGTCGGATACACTCCAATTCTACTTTAATTATTTGTATGTAGGTATGTATGTATGTATGTATGAATGTATGGAGATAAAAGTAGCCTAAGTTACTCCTTATTAAATCAGCTACCTACCCGTGGAAGTCCCGTGAAAGTCGGATACACTCCGATTCTACTTATTTGTATGTAGGTATGTATGAGATAAAAGTAGCCTAAGTTACTCCTTATTACATCAGCTACCTACCCCTTTAAGTCCCGTCAAGGTCGGATACACTCCAATCTACTTATTTGTATGTAGGTTTGTATGTATGTATGGATGTATGGAAATAAAAGTAGACTAAGTTACTCCTTATTACATCAGCTAACTACCCGTGGAAGTCCCGTCAAAGTCGGATACACTCCAATCTACTTATTTGTATGTATGTATGGATGTATGGACAGACATACAGACAGACAAACGTTTTTAAAAATGTGGTTTTGGTATATGTACCGTGTATACATACGTATGCATTTAGTAAAAAGCGGTTATTTTAATATTACAAACAGACACTCCAATTTTATTTATTTGTATAGATAATATAATATCATTGACTTACGTAGACAGTGTGCAGCAGAGATAACGCTCTACGAAGTCGAAACTAGCCGATTGTTTCTTTCGTAGGCTCGATGTACAATTCTTCTTGCTGGGTAGCTTCTATTCCCACTCCCTTATACTAGCATTAAAAGTACACTCTTGTACTTTATGCAACGAAGATTTACATGTGGTAGAGCTCCAGTGACGGAGCTCGCGGGCGTAGGCACCACCGCATCACCTAATATACTTGCCGCTAAATGGACTACCATTTATGTTGACGATACCACCACAATACCACGATAGTGCTGAACACTAGTTCAGAACTATCGTGTTCCGGTCAGGTGGTAATGTACGGCCCTGTAATTTCTGACACAGAGGCACTTTAGGCCTCAGGAGTGGTAACGCATCTGCATTTTGACCTTGGTCTTTGTAGAGCTCAAATTTTTGGAAATACTTAGACATAATAAATACAAAGTAGAATGACTTAACATCTCATCTCATAATAATAATAAAACTATTTAACATAATAACATATTTATTTGGTATACAACTTCGCATTTAGCTTTAAATAGTTACTTAATACTTTGCGACCGGGCCCCTCTTCGCACGGGTAGCATTTAATAAATTGTGGGGACGCGCCCGACTTCTTAGACAAAAACCGTGATATCTCGGTAAATATAAGTACAATATTGATAAAATATATAGATAATAGAGAACCTTCCTCGAAAACCCTCTTTCCAACATTTCAAAAAGGAACAAAATTCGTTCACAACTTTCCGAGATTAGCGCATATATACAGACAGAGAAAATGGGGGGGGGGGACTTTACTTTATAATATGTAGTGATATATATAATGTCCTCCAGACCGAATTTCGATCACGGCGGCCAATCTCAAAGGAGACTAGCCAACTGCGCGGGAGATATTAGAGTGCACAAGAGTATGCGCAAAAACAGGTGCACTCCCTATTCCCTCACTCTCATAGACCGATGGGACGGCAATCCGAAAAAAAACGTTTTAACAGATTTTCCCGCCCTAGGGATCGAACCCAGGACCTCAGGCTTCACCATCGCGATTGCGACCACTGAGCTAACGAGGAGACATGATACTAATACTAAGAGGATATATTATACATGATACTGTAGTCAACACTTCATCACTCTATCATCACTTCACTTGATGATAGTGACTAAAACTGTTGAACATAATTTACTGTTGTAGAAATTAAACTTGCAGATTTTCTCGCGTATACAACACTCCCAAACTTCTTCTTACACCCGACGTTGTGTTAAGAAAGTTCCTACACATAATATTTATTTGATATCCACGAGTAAGATGCTAACAGGAAAAAGAGACTGAGAATGATATCGCATAAAGACTCGGGTCACGTTCCCGACATTCACAGCGGCTGAGCTTCATCTCTTCCATAACATAACATCATTCTGCAAAAGGTCTTTTCGTTAGTTGAATGTCTACTAAAATATGCTATCCTTAAACTAAAATTGAATTAAATTTATTTGACTTTAATTTATCACTGGTGGTTGAGTACCAAGTGTAGGATCTCGAGGGCCTAGGCACCACCGCATTAACGCATTAACTAACCTGCCGCTAAATGGTAGTGTTCGGCACTATCGTGTTCCGGTTAGGTGGTAATGTATGGCCCTGTAATAACTATCACAGAGACATGACACCTTAGGTCTCAAGGGTGGCATTTTGACCTCTGGTCTTTGTGTAAGTGTCTATAGGCTGCAGCTATCACTTAACATCAATGCAAACTATATGCTTGTGGCACCTTCATTAAAAAAAACACTTTGCAATACGATGACGAAAACAGCAATGTAATGCGAAGCTGCTTTTCAAAATGATGGTGACTGGGTTACAGAATACACTTGCTATCCTTGATGTTACATCGGACTCAATGAAGACTATAAAATTTACCTTTTCTGTCAGGCCACAAGAAAAATAAAACAATTGATTTCAATTGTGTCTCCGCCAATATTGGCCTCCTAATCCGTGAAAGATTTACGCCTAAATTAATATGAAGTGGCCTACTTAGCTAATTATTGCATTAATGGCTCCAGATAAAGTAAAATTTATATCCAAAATTTATCTTAAGAAAACAAAGTGCTTGTCAAAAAAATATTGAGCCTAAAAAGTCAGAAAAATGAATTTATGGTGACTCATAACAATTCATTTATTATCATTTCCCTACCTAAGAGCAACCGCGGACGGCATTCAATCATTGGATACATTTTCCTGTTTTACTTTTACTTTTGTATGGTGGCAGAAATTATTTTTTGGGAATCAAACAATCAATGTTTATTAACATCATGTTTATTCTTCATTCATTCATTAATTAGTTAAAACTATTTAAGGAACCGAGAGTGAGTACTTAGTCTGAACGTACCAAGAAAAACTGGACAGTGGTTAATGCAAACTTGTAGTTCGTAATGTTTATCTTACACAGGGACCATCAGAATACCAGGGTTATTCGTATATCTACAACTAGAACCGTATCGTTTATCGTAGGAAGTATAAATAGGAAAGAATTTCGGGAAGGTGGGCACGTTTGATCATGGGAAAATTGTTACAACCACACAGGATAACCTAAAAATGTGAATGTGGCTGGGAAGTTGCGGTTATTTTGGGACTGCCCAGTAAAGTACGAGTACATAGAAGTTGCAAAATAAATGTTAAAAAATATGGAAAAAAGGCAACGTGGAATCTTCCATCATCTAGTCCAGTTATAAACGTTCTAGACTCTTTTTTCACAAAACTGCCTCAGTAGCGTAGTGGTAGCAGGCCACTACTACTACTACGCTGGGGGTCCTGGGTTCGATTCCCGGGTCGGGGACTATCAGAGATAACGGTTTAAAGTCCATCATCTCTGGTTCAATTGGGATTTTTCCATTTTCTGGAAGTTTCCCAGTACCTCGGAGTTTGGTAATGTGCCCGGAGATGGCAACAAATTCGCCACCTGTTACATGGGCCAAAACGTACCCGGCGAGTCGTGGGTGCTTGCATGTATCTGCCTCTGCCTACCCCTTCGGGGAATACAGGCGTGAAGTTACGTTTTTTATTTTTTACATGATTTTATCTCCTATCGTATTCCGGTCAGGTGGTAATGTACGGCTCTGTAATTTCACAGCACAGAGGCATAACACCTTAGGCCTCAGGAGTGGCAACGCATCTGCATTTTGACCTCTGGTCGTTGTGTGGATGTCTATAGGCTGCAGTCGTCACTTAACATCAATGTGAACTACGTGCTTGTTTGCCACTTACATTACATAAAAAAACTACACGCAAATAAGGCACCGAAACTGGTTTCGTGAGTTTTTGATAAGCTACAATATTACTTACCATCAGTATAAACTTTATGCTTGCTTGTCACTTATGACATATAAAAAAACAATTAGCCAATTTCACGAATACGAGAGGCTTTCAGGATACATTAAGACATTATGAAGTTAAGCTTCAAAATGTATCGATAGTTATAAAGTTATAATAATATCATTACGAACCGATCGCGGTATCGCAAAGTAAGCAGTTATCACGTGCCTACGGCTACTTGGTATGAATGTAAACGGTATATTATACGAGTGTTCGCCTTAAACGATCTTCCGATATTACAGCTCAATGGTTAACGATATTGTCATTAACATTGGCGTAGGCCTCTCTAATAAAACTTTTACGATTCATTTTACGCACTGCTCTCTTAGTACTATTATAGTTAAATATGTAGCTGTCAGTAAAAATGTAAAATCGTGATTTAAGGATCTGACTTTGATCTGATATCTACCATTTCTGCATTGAGACATCAATATTCGGGTTTTGTACCTCAAAAAACACGGAACCTTTATAAGGTCGGCAGTTTTCAGATCCTTATACGCATATACCGAAGTCCAATAAAAATAATTATTGTTTTAGGTTTACAATTTTGTTTTCACGCGCATCCCATCGTGTGGGATATCATTGAATAGGTCTTCAAAAAAAGGAAGTTAAATAAGATCATTTTCGATTAACGAATCCGTTTGATAAATATAAATTTATAAAAAAGTAAGATGATGATACATATCACGAATTTAAAAAGGAAACTACCACAGTTTTGTATACGTAAGAACTTTACGAATCATCTTGTACAATATCACTTTATCGGATTTTTTTTTCTCGAGACCTCGATGTTCTGACCAACATAACGTTTTAGAATTCATTCATGGATAAGTGTCATATACTCGTATAACATTCTGAAACTATTTACCAACATTCGATCAGTCCATGAGTCGTTAGTCATAATTATCTTTAAATCTTTACCTATTATTATCATCCAAAGGACTTTTCACCCACGAACGTTTCGTCAACCTAGCCTTACGTCAGTGAATGCTTAACCAACAGAATATTCATTAATGAATCAAACTCTCGTGTTGGTTGGGCGAGATGGGGACCGCGGGCGCCCCAGACTGTTGGTTAAGAATTCACTTATGTTAAGTTATGTTGGCAAAACGTTCGTGGATGATAAGTCCTTTGGAAGATAAGTTAATGGTTTAGAGATATTAAGAATGATGACCAGTTTTTTTTAGTTGTAATCTCAAAAAAAATTTGAAAGATATAACGATTCAAAACGTCGCGATTTGTGAAACGACTCAAAACAGCTCATATAAAATGACGCTCTATTATGGCTTTCACGTTTTAGCTATAGTATGCTTCGTCTTTGTCATTTGCATTGTCAATTGGGTAGAATAGAAAAAGACCAAGGAGAGATTAGCAACATTTTAGCTAAAATACGTTTATGAATAAGGGGGTTTATTTTTATATCCCATTTGCAAGTAGCTTTCATGTGATATGATACAAAGTAGTGAATTCATACCTAGTCATCATACCTATTATGACTATCGATTCACGGACTAATTGAATATTGGTAAACAGTTTCAGACTCCTAAATTCATCATCCTTATTATGACTAACGATTCAAGGACTAATCGAATGTTGATAAACAGTTTCAGAATCCTTAAATCATAATTCCTGTTATGACTAACGATTCAAGGACTAATCGAATGTTGATAAACAGTTTCAGAATCCTTAAATCATCATCCCTGTTATGACTAACGATTCAAGGACTAATCGAATATTGGTAAACAGTTTCAAAATCCTAAAGTCATCATCCCCATTATGACTAACGATTCAAGGACTAATCGAATGTTGGTAAACAGTTTCAGAATCCTTAAGTCATCATCCCTATTATGACTAACGATTCAAGGACTAATCGAATGTTGGTAAACAGTTTCAGAATCCTTAAGTCATCATCCCTATTACGACTAACGATTCAAGGACTAATCGAATGTTGGTAAACAGTTTTAGAATCATTAAGTCATCATCCCTATTATGACTAACGATTCAAGGACGAATCGTTTCTGAAATCGTAAACAGTTTCAAAATCCTAAGTAACAACAAAAGCAAGGACCATTTCGTTAAAATAACTTATGTTAAAACAATTGTGTCCCAAATAAAATATCTTTTCTATTTCATCTTCACATTATATTTTCTTTCTTCCTAATGTACTTACTTAAATCGGTATTCGCTATCTTTTGTGTTCAAATCGAGAACCGGACCCCTCAAATTCGGTAAAATAAAACCGCGCAAAAGGTTACTGGAAGTTTTATTTTTTATTGAGCTAAAAATGAGCCATTCATTTTCTTCATGGCGCAGCGGGTAAATAATATCATTACTTATTAAGTTGTAAACCAAAGTTATGGGTTTTGAAATATTCATACTATACAAGCATCCGGCGCCGTTTCCGTTTTCCCAAAATTTCACAAGTAGGTATGTCATATATACATTTTTATTTGTATATTTTTAAATCAAAAAGTCATAGCTACAAAATTTACTGTTAGAGCTCCTGTGACGAAGCTCGTGGGCGTATTCACACCTCATTACTTAATCTACTTGCCGCTTATAGGTAATGTTGTGCACTATCGTGTTCCGGTCAGGTGGTAATACGGCCCTGTAATTTACGGTACAGAGGCATTACACCTTAGACCAGAGATTTAAAGGTAGATTTTTATAAAGTACATTATTACTTACCTATCATCAATGTAAACCGTATGCTTGTATTGCCACTTCACGACAAAAAAAGTTTGAAATATTTGCACAAAAAATCGAAACATTAAAAAAAATATATTACCGACTTCAAAACCACGTAGGTACTCAATCGCATAGCTTAAAAATTTAAAATGACAGAATACAGATTTATTGCACGTCTCACTTTTAGAATATTTAGAAGTCGAGTCGCCAATTCCACTAGCTATAATTCCAATAGGTCTTGAAGTCGATGAGATTGAAATTTTATAAAGTATTTTCATTTAATTTGTGTACAGTTTTTTAATAGTACATATTACATTTATTCTTACAGTCAAAAATATTTTTAATAACCACTTAACTTTTTGTACTTTTTGATCGAGTAGTATCGGTGTTCGAAGGTATAAGCACCGCCAAATGGTACTACCAGAACTATCATGTTCCAGTCAGGTGGTGATGTACGGCCCTGTAATTTCCGGCACAGAGGCATAACACCTTAAGCCTCAGGAGTAGCAACGCATCTACACTGAAGTCTTCGGTTGCACGTAGATGTTGACAGACTAATCAAAATGAGTGGCTCAGCCGTTTTACTTCCGTCATATGGGCATAAGGTAGAAAATTAATCCACTATTCATTACTCACTTGTTACACTGTAGTTCTTGTAGAAATGAAGTCTGTTCGCATCAAACTGATCAGGTTCGTGTTGATTGACCATATCAAATTTATGTGATTATTCATTTATTATGTGTTAAATTAGGTCACATATTGTAATGGTCCCCGTCTATTTCTCCGAATTTCTTCAATCATTTGCATTTATCTGTTACAATAATGAAAAAAATTGTGTATGTGTTGTATGTGTACAACAGCACCCACGACACAGGTTTATACCTACTGTGGGACTCTAAGTGTAAGCGTATAGACATCTACACAAAGAACTTAAAGTGAAATGTGAGGCTCTTTTAAATTACAGTTTGGATGCATCCTGATGAAAGACATTAACCACACGATTCGAAATTAGAACCGTGTTATTATGAAAGAAGTAGAGACTGTACCTAAGCAATTTTATTGGACTCCGACAACCATATACCAGAGTAACGGTTATCAAATGACTATGCGACCAAATAAAGCAGAATAATCACATTTGCCCTCGCTTAAGGCGCTTCAGCAGTAAAATGAGACTATAAAAATGCAATAAAAGTCTTTCCATGTTCCATCATTGACATTCTGATGCGCTGCCATTTCATAAAGCTGTGATTTGGTTTACATATCTCTGAAATAGTATTTTTAATAAAGAAATAGCCAGCGTTAGGCGTTCGATGGAAAAGGGGGGTGGTAGGAAACTATCTCCCTAACGACTTATTCATTACCTTACCGCTGTGAGCGGGGGCTTAGCGCGAGCGGTAAAATCATAAGTAAAAAAATTTTGACGGACGCCACATTAAATCAGAGAGTTTGCGAATCATTTTGGGAACCGCACTCGCACCGAGCAAAATAATCATTTTATGGATCGAACCTAAAAATGTAAATCTAACCGGGTAGTTGCGATTGTGTCACCACTCCGAAATACCTAAATAAAGAAAAAATTAATAACCGGGATATCTGGCGCTCCACGCTCTCTGCCTACCCCGTTAGAGACCTCGCGTGAAGATACATACATACATTGTATAAAAATAACCAAAATAATGTGTCAAAGGTATTTTGGAATAGTTTTTATTTAAAAATATATGACCTAATTCGTATGAATGCAGGTACTTAAATGATAGAAAACAAAAATACGTTTCTGAAACATATAACGTGTATGATTATTGTTTATCTAAATAAGTCCTACTGGATCGCCGCTACTCAGGGTACGTGGCATGTACAGCATATCGCTACGCTCCCCGAGGCCGCTCCGCTCGCCGCACCTCTCGCTGCTTAGACCAAAGTCGTGAACAGGCTGTCAACTTAATTGCTCCATTGATGTTTAAAAACGGGGATACGATGTCAGATAAGTTGCAATTGAAGTCTGCCTGTGAAGTGAGTTGCGTTTATAAGTACTCATTGTTTTTTATCGTGTTGATTTTAAAACATGTATTAGGTAATGTGGTGGTGCCTACGCCCGCGAGCTCCGTCACTGGAGCTCTACCTAATATACTTGCCGCTAAATGACAGTGTTCAGCACTATCGTATTCCGGTCAGGTGGTAATGTACAGCCCTGTAATTTCCGGCACAGAGGCATAACACCCAATGCCTCAAGAGTGGCAGCGCATCTGCATTTTGACCTCTGGTCATTGTGTGTGTCTATAGGCTGCAGTCATCACTTAACATCAATGTGAACTGCATGTTTGTTTGCCCCTTTCATAACATAAAAAAATGAAAAAGGAATTGAATTATTGGTGGGACTCTATCCCAGCGATGGAGATCGAGGGCGTAGGTACCACCGCATTACGTACGTGATTAGAGCGCTATCGTGTTACGATCAGGTGGTAATGAACGACCCTGTAAGTCTATGATTTTGCAGGCTTTGCACAAAATAAGTTATTTTAAAAACTTAACAACTTATTTCAGTATCTAAAGAGACAATTCTCGACAACCAGTTACAGATAATCTAGGAAATCTTTCATTTGAAGTAGCAGTAGTTGTTTAACCAAAGAATATATTTTAAGTAATCTCAAGTTCATTAATTATTCATGCGGTGTCATGGACATGATTTGTATAGTGGATAATACTGGTGGTACTCTCAAAATGAAAAAACTCAAATATATAAACCATTTTATTTCCTCTCTTGATATTTTATTTACGTACACATCAAGATATCCTGCTATACAAAGTAAAGAAGAATAATATTGTGCGATCTGTGTCAGAACTTCCCATCCAACAGTCTTGTATAACTATACGTACATACATGGAGACTCGTATAATATTAAAATAGGCTGTTTCATAACATGGTCAGTCTAATTAACATTTAGGTAGATGTATGAGCTAAGCACAAGTTCCACCGATTTCTGTTAAATATAATTCGAAAGGTAAAAATGCCATCTACACACCGTTAACAGAAACCAGAGAAAAGTGCAAAATCTGAAGACAATTTACATGTATCTGAGATCTTTTTCTACAGTTCAAAAATACAAAATGTTAACAATTACATAATAAATATATACAATTAACAAATATTTGATTAGTTCACGTCAATTCATGCTGTCTGCTAACAAAGATTATTGCATGAATAAGCGTAATTTTCACTAAAATAGATATAAGATTTATTTTCCTTTAATGTTAAATTTAAGTAAGAACATAATTAACGGCCAATCTCAACAGGGACAGGCCAACTGCGAACTGAGATATTAAAGTGCACAAGTGTATGCGCAAACACAGATGCACTCTCTATTCCCTCACTCTCATAGCCCGATCGAACGGTAATCCGATACGACCGGTGAGAGATCGGGCGTAGGACGACTTTTACCTGCTCTCCGAGGCACGGGTAACAGACTCCGGGCTACTACTAGGAATTTCCTCACAGAAAAAACCCAAGGGCAGATTTTTCCGGGAATCGAACTGGGGACCTCAGGCTTCACCATCGTGATTGCGACCATTGGGCCAACAAGGTAACGTAAAGACAATACTCTATTCAGATAGAATACTGATAAGATAAGATAATATTTACTGAATAAGTAGACAATGTGTTTCTGTCTTTCCTTACTTTTGGGAATCTTCAGTGACATATTATTAGGTATATCATTATTGTTTAATAGCTTTTTCCCGCCGTCGGACACGCATAATTCCCGCTTCCGTGAGGATTTCGTGATATCCTCTCTCGGTTCCCACCTGCAACATCCTAAGAAATAAGCAGTTTCTACCACCCGTATTTTAAGCAGTGTTCACTCCGTCACTCGGACGCTCGGTCCCGCGGTCACTAAGCCAATCGATCTCTCAGTCAGTATCGGAAGGTTTTATATGTATTGATACTTTCAATGTCTTGATTCAAATGGCTTGCGACTCTAAGCTTCTTGTATATTTACACGAAACCACTTTTCACTTGCTGTTTGTTGTGAAAGTGATTGGCTAAACGTAAACCGTCCTTTTAAATTATACAAGGATGAGCTAATTAATGTACCTAACAACTTCTGATCATACATCAGAATTCGAATCAAGCTTAAGTTAAAAAAAAACAAAAGATATTTATTACCTGTTATAGAGGATGGGTAGGGTCAGTATGCATGCGTGTTCGTACAAATTAGAACAAGTTTTTTCTTAAATATACAATATTTTAACACATACCTAAACATGTAATTTCAGTTTATCTATTAAGATTATAACTCGATTTCAAATTAGAAAATAGAGTTATAATAATCATAATAAGCTAAATTACAAATGTGAGCAAAAATTACTAGGAAGAGCAATCCGTTTTGACATTGAAAATCTAATATCCGACAGGAGCTTGTCCCTATAAATCAATTTCCAACATGTTTTTAACATTCACACCAAACAGAAACCATTTTATTTAAGACAGTGTTCATTGAACCTACGAGCGTGACACAAGTTATTAGCGGGGGTCGACAAATACCGGTAATAGCAATCTAATGTATAATATTCTGAGAGCCTGCGACGCCCAGACCTTCGTTATATTATAAAACCTGGAAATTCTTCTATATATGTCCCCTATACAGGTATAAGCAAAACCAAAATATACAACCTGGGTCGCGGTGGCTTTGGCAGGTAACAGATAGTAAAGGTGAGTAAAATTGTGTTTCAAATTTGTGATAGTATAAAACTTAGTTTTCATATATTTTAACTTACAATCATATAAGAAACCGCCTCGTCTATCGGCGGATACTTTGGACGGTGGCAACCCCTTGCCAGACACCCTCACAGTCTAATTATTTATAAATCTACTTTCGTCATAGTATAAAATCTGATTTTTATATATGCTATTCAGAAAACTATACGAATAATGTTTCCACAATTCTCAGTCACTTTCGATGGTTCCCCCCCTATCTTCCCAGACATATTGAAGTCTACTCCAGGCGTGCGCGCGATGAATATATATGTACGTTGGTGCGAGTGAAATAGCGCAATCTATACTCTAAATTTATCAAAAAAAATAATTATGTAGATTTATAAAAATTAAAATAAATTAATGATATTTTAATATCAAGAAAATATGAAATCTATACAAATAAATAAAATTGGAGTGTCTGTTTGTAATATCAAAATAACCGCTTTTTACTAAATGCATGTGTATGTATACGCGGTACATATACCAAAATAACATTTTTTTCCATTTTTGTCTGTCTGTCTGTCTGTTTGGCAGGGCTAATCTTGTGATGTCCCGTCATAATCGGTGCAGCCTGCACCGATTTTGACGGGACTTTCACTGGCAGATAACTGATGTAATAAGGAGTAACTTAGGCTACTTTTATACTAGCTGCGCCCACGACTTCGTCCGGTACTGAACAATCATAAATTCTCACGCAAGCGAAGTCGCGGGCACAACTAGTCAACAATTGAATGCAATTCAATACGCTATTAACTTTTTCAAATTATCATTAATTTTTGCATTTAACTAAAATTTTTTCAAGTGAATTTTATGGAATCAAGTTGTGATTTAAGAAAGTTGTAAAAAAATATCTATCAATTTTTTTTTAAGTATTGTGCAGAAAATAATAAGAAAAATCGGCAGTCGACGATAAAATTCTAGAAGTTTAAAGTTAAAGCATGTGTACGGGTAGATGGTAACATGTCACCCTGGTTTGATGTTAACATCGGTGTCAGACAGGGTTGCGTGCTTTCGTCTAGGCTGTTTATGATATATCTGGACAAATGTCTCCAGAGGGTGAAGTAGATGGATGTGGGAGTCCGTATGGGTGACTTATTGGTGAACTGTCTGCTTTACGCAGATGATGTGGTAATTGTTAGCTCTACACCATCTGGGCTACAAGCACTAATCATAGTCATGAAAGAGGATTGTATGGAGAAGGGCTTACAATTGAATGTGGATAAAACTAAAGTATTAGTATTTGAAAGAGATGAACAGAGAACAAATGCAAGGGTAGTGGTAGATGATGCAGTGTTAGAACAGGTGGATGAAATTGTATATCTTGGATGTGCTTTTAGCAAGGATGGTAGGTACACCACCGACATAGAAAGAAGAGCGCTTGCTGGGAATTGTGTGAATGGAGCGTTGGGTAAGCTACTAGAATCTAAACATCTCAGCCAGCGGGCTCGACTAGTTGTACATAATGCTGTACTTACTCCAACGCTATTATGGAAGCGAGAGCTGGGTATGCAGGAAAGAGCATGAAAGTAAGTTAAACGCGGTCGAGATGAGATCATTGCGCAAGATGTGCGGTGTATCATTCACCGATCGCGTTCGTAATAAAGATGTAAGAAAGAGGCTTTGTGTGAATCATAGTATCGGTGTAAAAATGAAAAAAGGCATGCTCTGATGGTTCGGGCATATAGAAAGAATGTCGAATGAGCGAATGACTAAACAGATACACAGTGCGAATGTGGATGGTTGCAGAGGCCCAGGAAGACCAAGACTAACCTACCATGACCAAATAGGTCGAGTTCTGTCTGATGGTGGGGTCAAAAGTCTTAGGAATCGGCGTGCATGTATGAAGAGAATGATGATGACGAGGCACGAGAGGTTTGTCAGGACCGGGGTATTTGGCGCTCTACACTCTCTGCCTACCCCGTTAGGGACCTGGCGTCAAGATACATACATACATAAGTTTAAAGTTAAGGAGATCAATTTTTATGTATGTTGGTTTTACTATAAGGAGAGAAAATAACTTAGATCGTATAGTTTAATTCTTTTTACTATAGCCATTACAAAACAAAAGTAAAAAAATAAAATTTGGTATAATGGTGTCGGAGATTTTGTTGCGAGTTCAGTAGTTAACTCAGGTACTACCGGTGTATCTGGCGATGAGTTGTCTACACTGAACGACTTCTTGTTTACTCTTTTTTCTTTTTGAAAATCTGCAGGCTCAGAACTGTAGTACGCTTGTGAAATGTTTTATGGCATTTCCGGTGATAACCTCCATCTGTATATTTATCAGGTAAAATAATGTTCGCATATTTAGGGTTATGTTTTTTTCTGACTTTCAGTTATAAAAATACGCTTACGCTTACACTCACAGCCCCACAGAAGGTATAAACCTGTGTCGTGGGTACCGTTATACACATATAACACATACACAAACACTCAGACCCGAAACAAATATCTGTAGGCCAGACAAATATTGGTCCCGGTGCGTAGATCGAACCCGTGACCCTTCGAATTAAACGGTTATCTCACACCGTTGGGCTAAGCGGAACGTCAGTTTGACATTTCTTTAATGTCTCTTCAGAAAGCAAAATTAATTTTCCTTCACTTTTATTACAAATTAATTATTCAACGGTTTCTGTACGTATAACAGTTCACACTACACAATATATATTACGGAGTACGAGACAGCTGATGCGCAGAAAGAGATCGCCGTGGACCGATCATGCTATTTCACTCGCACCAACGTACATGTATATTAATCGCGCGCACGCCTGGAGTAGACTTCAATGTGCCTGGGAAGATAGGGGAACCATCGAAAGTGACTGGAAATTGTGGAAACATTATTCGTATAGATTCCTGAATAACATATATAAAAGTCAGATTTTATACTATGACGAAAGTAGATTTATAAATAATTAGACTGTGAGGGTGTCTGGCAAGGGGTTGCCACCGTCCAAAGTGTCCGCCGATAGACGAGGCGGTTTCTAATATGATTGCAAGTTAAAATATATGAAAACTAAGTTTTATACTATCACAAATTTGAAACACAATTTTACTCACCTTTACTACCTGTTACCTGCCAAAGCCACCGCGACCCAGGTTGTATATTTTGGTTTTGCTTATACCTGTATAGAGGACATACATAGAAGAATTTCCAGGTTTTATAATATAACGAAAGTCTGGGCGTCGCAGGCTCTTAGAATATAATATTCTTATCGCATTGCGACCACTCCATAGTAGGAAGTGATGCGGAGATCAATCACTGATCAGTGAAAATAGCTTTTTTATCTTTTTCTTAATATACCTGAGCTTTGCAAACGTATAGTAACTCATTAAAATATTTAGCACAATTATTTCAATATTACATTGTTTTACTAAACATACACATCAATTGAAACGTAAAGCCCAGTCATATGTAGGTAATATAATTTGTTAATACAAAAAATACAAAATATCTAATTAATCATATTACAATTTAAACGACCATTTTGTCTGTATCCTTATTTCTTGCTTATTTATTATGAGAAGAATAATATTTTATTAATTTTCTTACTAAGACGCTAAATTATTTAAATTTTACAAAATAATGAATTTGTCTGGTTTAATTATTTAATTATATTTTTATCATGCTTCAAACATGTGTTAATTTCATTTTAAAGATAATTTTATTATTTACAAGAATAATTTACAAAAAAATAGACCTGAAGTTACTGGTCCACATACTTAAATATAATTCTATTCATACGTCTAGTTATCCATTGAACAACTATTTATCAATATCATCTTATCACCTACTCATAAATTACACCTTCGCTTATATGAAAGTCTTTGTTCTGGAGATGTTTCTAAGTGAACAACATTAACCGATCTGTCAAATCTTACCCTCGGCAGTCATCGCGTCAACGTCACTTCAGTGTCACTTGAACTTCTTGAACTCTCTTTTATAACATCAAGCTCTCTGTTCGAAAGCGAGGAATGCCGCGAAAACTTATGTCCACTATATTCACTTTTATCGTCGAAACTATCAGTGACACCATTATAGTCTTTGTTCTCGTCTGAATCATCTTCGACAATATCATTCACTTCAACTTCTAATAAGTTGTCGTTATCTTTCATTCCGCACATATTGAAACTCCTCTCATGACTAAGACTTCGTATTCTATCAAGATTATGTTCAAGATTCTGTATATTATCATCATCAAAACAAGGTGAATCGTTGAACTTCCACTTGATATTAGAATTGAATTGTTCCACGCCGGGATACATACCTATACTATTACTTCTATGCCCGAAAACCGGACAGTTTCGGAATTCTCACAATTCCGGGTGTCTACCATTACATGTCTTGTTGAAATTGCCTTCATCGAGGCTTAAATTGGAACGAGTTCGCCCACATTCCAAAGTAGGACTAGGTTTGAAAAGGCAGAAATCAGAATTTTTCATTCTACACTGTCTTGGACAAGGCTCAGTTTGAAAAGCAGATCTATCTAAATGTCGATAGTCTGTGGGTCCGTACCCATCAAAAAATCTTCCACCATGCTTGCAAGTGCCACTGGGACAACCTTTGAAAGAGCCTGTGCATCTAAGAGGATCTCTGTGGCAGGCTTTCTGAATAGCATGGAGTGATGTAGATGAAACAGTTCGTTCTAATATTTCGCCCCAATATTTTTCACCCAGACCTTCAAATTCTCCTTTAGAATGTAATCCATCTGATGTCATCGGTGAACCACAGCAACCAGTTGGTTTTTCATATGATGTAAATGATTTGGTTCTTCTGCAGCAAACCTGACAAAAATATTATTGGTATGATAATAACATTATAGGTATACCTACATAGATTTATGTATGTATCTTCACGCCAGGTCCCTAATGGGGTAGGCAGAGAGTGTAGAGCGACAGATATCCCGGTCCTGACATACCTCTCGTGCCTCATCTACCTTCATAGATAGATTTCATGTAATATAATATACATAATTAAGGAAGTTAGTATGAGCCAACTACGTACTCTTCTTTATTGCGCATTTGGCTATATACATATAAGATCTCTTTATGCTACCAAATTTCTTAATCTTATCTTCAACAAAATCACACGGATTAACATATTCATCTCAAAAAGTGTTTACTTACATAAAATTGTAAAAGCTCGTGACTAATTCTTCTGAAGTGTCCATTGAGAAGCCAGTACAGAAAAGGGTTCCAAAAACTGTTACTCAGGGCTAACCATGTTACAATGAAATCAAGCGATGGTGGTACCTGCGAAATAACTTTTATAAATCTTACGTTCACAACATATTTTATTTAAAGTACTTTCATATAAAAGATTTATTGTTCCACACCTTACATCCCGTGCACGCAGCGACCACTTCTTGTATTGTTGCTGGCGTCACCATTACAATAAATCCCAAGGACATGGCAGCCATAGTACGTGAAGTACTGACGCTATGTGGACGAACAGGCACTGGGATTTGCTGCAAGTAAATTATATTAAAGTTTGATTTTTTGTACTAATGTTTTTATTTACGAACAGTAATACTAACAGTAGGACAGGTAAACTTATGAAATTTGGTATTCTTTTACTTAGAAAATTAAATGCATTTGGAATATATTTGACGTGCTTCAACTACATACCTACTTATTTAGAAATAATTTTTATTTTGCGAAATACTCGTATATTCTAATGCATTTAATTTTTTACTATTTTTTAATCACTCTACTATCTTACCACAGTCTCAATTTCACCGTGTGAAGTTTTAGTACATGGTACAGGAAGTCCATTAGGTCTAGTATCTTGGTCGCACTTAGTTCTCGTTTTGCTGACGTGAAAACCTGAACCGTAGCAATACATCAATGCCATCGTCGTCGGAAAGTAATATGCACAGCAGGAAAGAATCCTACAAACAAATTACTTCAAATAAACTACACGTATCATTAGATAGCATTAAGTTGTAAAATATAGTAAGTAATTACCTGAAAGCAACTCTACTGTGAAAAACATCACAGGCCATTAACCCTGTTGAGTTAAAGTAATATCCCGATCGTGGTAGAACCATTATAGCAAATAATGATACTGAGAGAATCCAAGTTATGCTAATAACCAGAACGCAACCCTGCAACAAAAAATACTCACAATAAATATCTCAACTTTTTAATAAACATATTTGCCTGTTGTGGCGAGCAAAGGCAGAATGAGCGGAGCCTACCTCAGTATCTCGCGATAGGAATGGGGCACTGGTGGGTTACTGGTGGTAGAGCTCCAGTGACGGAGCTCGCGGGCGTAGGCACCACCGCATTACCTGATTTACTTGCCGCTAAATGGTAGTGTTCAGCACTATCGTGTTCCGGTCAGGTGGTAATGTACGGCCCTGTAATTTCCGGCACAGAGGCATAACACCTTAGGCCTCAGGAGTGGTAGCGCATTTGCATTTTAACCTTGGTCTTTGTGTGGGTGTCTATAGGCTGCAGTCATCACTTAACATCAATGTGAACTGCATGCTTGTTTGCCACTTCAATTACATAAAAAAAAAAAAACTTAAAGGTACTTGTTTTTTTTTACTAAGAATGTATTAAACCAATAATTCAGAGGATATAATTTTATTTAATAGTATACAGAGATTCAGTTTATTGGAGTACGCGATGTTTGTTGAATGATAGCTGTTTGCGAACTAAAGTAAAAATGCATGATTTACAATATTGCTGATGGCGGGCTTTTCATGTGCTATGTACGGGACCGTACACTACCTATTTGCCTATTTTTTTTTTTTTTTTTTTATGTAATGGAAGTGGTAAACAAGCATGCAGTTCACATTGATGTTAAGTGATGACTGCAGCCTATAGACACCCACACAAAGACCAAGGTCAAAATGCAGATGCGTTACCACTCCTGAGGCCTAAGGTCTTATGCCTCTGTGCCGGAAATTACAAGGCCGTACATTACCACCTGACCGGAACACGATAGTGTTGAACACTAGCATTTAGCGTATATTAGCGCAAGTATATTAGGTAATGCGGTGGTGCCTACGCCCACGAGCTCCGTCACTGGAGCTCTACCACCAGTAAAAAATGCCTATATGCAATGCACGCCACAGCCTGTAGTGTATCCTATAATAACCTAGTCTTGTGGCTTTAATAATATTAAAAATGAGACTGAATTAATTTTAAATCACTGAATAATTATCTCTGGTATTTAAATGCGTACCCTCAATAAAACCAGTGTACTTACTAAAACAAAGTGTCGGTGCCTGAGTAAATAATATTAGCAAAAATACGAAACTTCGGTACGAAAATGCGTACTCAGAAAAAAAAATAGAACCAAATTATCGAAAAAGCGTAGAGCTCAATGGATTCGCTAGTACACACATAAAACATAACAATATGAAAATAGGGATGAGCTTATAGCAAATAATGATACTGCGGCTTCTTCTATTTATAAGATACTAGCTGTTGCCCGCGGCTTCGCCCGCGTGGATGTCGTTTTTATAAATAACTAAGTAGCCTATGCTCTTTCTCAAAGTCAGCTCTATCTCTGTACCAAATTTCATTGAAATCAGTTCAGTCGTTAGGACGTGAAAAGGTAACAGACAGACAGACAGACAGAGTTACTTTCGCATTTATAATATTAAGTAGAGATATGTTGTAACCAAAATCAAAATATAAAATATACCCTAAAAGTAAGTAGGTACTTAACAAAAGACTAACATGGATAAACTAGTAAATAACAAAGAAGTTCTATGTTTTGTCTGCAAACTCACAAATATTTTACCTTTTTGCTGGAATGTTTATGATAAGTATTGGGGTGAAGTAAATATAAATATCTGTCTATCGCCATGCAGACTAGAATAACAGCACTTTGTTGACTCACGGCCCCTCTCAGTAGCGCCTGTAACATAAATTGTTTCCATAGATTAAACTGATCACTAACTCACGTTACATGGCACGAAATAATGTAGGAGTTATGTAAAACTTGGGATGGCTAATCAATAGAGCGTAATTACAAGCTACTCCTTTGGCATAAGTCTGTTAGTCGCTGGACGAATAGCTCAAACTGGCAAACTTTGAAAATGTCAATTTCGCGTACTTTCTGCGCAGTCACTGAGTAAACCATTAGCGATAACGCATTAAACGGGGCTACCATAGAAGTTTTAGCCATTTTATTGTATGCCGATAGCTCGTTCATTCAGCTGATACTAACAATTACTCTTTTGAACTGTAAATTATTGTTCGCTTTTATTCAAAAGGTTACCACAATGCGGAACGAGGTATTTGTAATTCATCTTCATTGTTGCTTTTATTCAATTTTGGAAATTCGTCATTTGATATAATCAAAAAACATTTCATGGGAAGCAATATAATGACGTGTCGTTATAGATGAATTTTATTTGGTTAAAGAGGCTCAGATTCAAATAATATAACTCGAGCATAATAAAAAATAAGCAGCGTTACCGAATAATTTTATCCTTAGCATCCGATTACCTTTTAACTTTGCCTCCTCAATTGCAAACTTTTTTCCAAGAAGCAACTTTACTCATTTTCTCTTCGTCTCTTGTTTAAATAAAGTTTTGCAAGGACTCCGTAGCTTTGCCTAGCTCTAACTGGATTAAACAACACTCTTGAAATTTGATGGAAAATTAATTGGCTGTTTTTACCTTGACTTGTTTGTTTACGTTTTTGGATAATGTGTACAGCTAGGGTTGCTCATGATAAGCTTATACTCCGGTATTAATGTCCATCTTTTCCTAAAATTTTATAAGTAACCAAATATCCTTACGATGTTTCGTTAAAAAAATTCACGCTACATTCAAATTAAGCATTCAATTAATTATAACATTGAAAATGTATATGTAAGAATATATCTTTAGCAAAATAATTTTGTCAGTTTGAGCCCACTCGTTGTACAGTACATACCTATGTCTAAAAAGCTAATTAGTGATAAATAACGTTTCTTTGACCAAAGATTAATTTAAAACAACTTGAATTGTTTTTTACCTATTGTGGCAATATTCATAATTCATTTCATTTCAAAAAAGTGTGATGTTTAATATGAAAATTTCTATTAGCGATCATTTTGTGAAAAAAAATGATAATAAAAAAACACACATGATAGAGTGAAATTGATAGTTGAATATTATTAAGAATAATTTAAACCATTATTGTAGAGACAGACATATTATATAGATGGGGACAGGCTCCATAAATTTCTGAAATATCTCATGTAAGTTGAAATCTAATAAAAATATCTTTAGGAAGACACAAAGGATCATATTTTTTACTGACCGATCTCTTCTTCAATTCAGCGATGATTTGTCAACGAGTGAAGATAGACTTTATTTCAAGTAAAATTACTGTTACTTATTTAACGTTGAAAAAAAAAGTAGTTTCAAGCAACAATGCTTTTGATGCATGTTGTTTAAATGCTTGCTTTAAGCAACAATGCGTTGTATAACTAAATTATAAGTTAAAGTGCCTCTCTGAAGTTCAAAAAAAATTAATGGTTATCTTATGCATAATCGTATGATTTCCTTTAAATTTGTTAAATATTGAAGATAATAATTGGCCAATTATGAAAAAAACAACTTTTCCTCTGCGACCAACAACTTTTTTCCACCAGTATCATAGTTTCGCAATACAACCACTAGACTTATTAAATCATCTACTACAAGAAAAAACTTACCTGTATTTGGCAAAATATTTCGCCGTAAGGCCAACACTTGTAAAGAGCAGGGAGTAGTGCCACGGGAGCAATCAGGATACCCGTAAATAAATCGTTTAGAGCTAATGACGTCAGAAGATACCGTGGCTGTAAAGACAAATTTCAAATTAATCCTGTAAAATTTTATCTAAAGAAACATTCGAAACTATTTATATAAAAGTATTAACACCAACCTGATTATCAATATACTTGATGTATCTCCTATTATTGAGCACGCATATGAGCACAAGATTACCAAAGACTATGCCCATAGATAGAGCAAATATGAAAAAAGCTTTAAGGATATCAGCTGGTGCTGGGAATGTTGAAGGCCAACCTTTGCCGTTGATCCAACAGGAACTGTTAGAAAGAGATGGCGCTACGAGCAATGCGCCTTTGGTCGAGTCGAACATAATCGGCGCCGAACATCAGCGCACACTCCTTTTGAATAAGGCATTTAGACCATATGCATATCTTCTTTCATTTTAGTTGTTCCAGCCTTTTTGTTATTCTTCTTTACGTATTAAATTATATTCGTGTTTTGTATTTCATTTTTATTGTCTTCAGACCTGCATTTATTCGAAATGCCAGCTTCCATCCTTGTGTTACCTGGAACAAAGAATATTTACTTATTTAATACTCCTTTTCTGTTTTAAGAATTTAGTATTCCTTTTCTGTCAGTAAAACTTAGTCAACTGTTTTATTTGATTAATTAAATAGTAGATTTAAATTGTATGACGAAATTAATATTCAATTACTTGGGCGCCTTGTTTCCTTGACTTTATGTCAAGGAAACACGGCACAAGTATGTAGTATAGAAATCAAAATCGCCAGGAGATGTGTTCATAAAATTCATGTCGCGTTTCCCACAAGAGCTTATAAATTCCTGTTGCGTGCTGCAGGAAAAAGACGGATGGTAATATTCTTAAGGCTCGGATACGGATTCATTTTTACTTTTGTCAATGTTGAGATTATTGCGAATAATCCCTGTGCAACATTCACATTCTACTTTTAATTTTTGATGCCACGGTGATTTAACGGAATGTTACGGCTGTTTGCATTGGAAAAGTTCCAATCGGAATTAGGTTCCTATGAGTTCAGTTCAGGAATATTCTTAAAGGTTAATCATCTTATTTCTGTTCTATTAGAAAAAGCCTAGGTGGGGACCTAAATACATATGTCCATGTCGAATATGTTAGTGCTTCTCTCTTTCTTTACGGAGATACATACGTAAAAATAATATGTAAGTTATTAAATAGTAATCAGAACTATACTAAAAAAAAAAATCTTGTTTATAGTTCCTTTGAATAAACTAAAAATAATCAATGACAGGAACTTGCATCGCACCTATTCCAGGAAAATTTCCCGTGGGTAATATTGTTCTGGCCCCGTGGAAATTTTATATTATACTAGCTGCCCCGACGAACTTGGTATCGCTTTAGAGGTACCTATTAAAAAAAATAGAAAATAATATTTGGTGCAAATTATTCTTACCATATTATTTTAGAGATATAAACAATAGACAACAACCGATTCTCAGACACACTCAATTGGCACAGAAAATCTCATGAGAATCGGTCCGGCCGTTTCGGAGGAGTATATAGTAACTAACATTGTGACACCAGAATTTTATATAATATAGAGAAGATATTAATATTATGTATATAAACAGCATATTATTTTTGAATTTTTTTACTCCCTCATCTTCAAAGTTAGATGGGGGACATGCATTTAACCACTTTGGAAATATCTATCTTTCAAGCGATTGACTTTCCAGAACAGATTGGTGACGAAGGTTCTGTCAATTTCCTTAAGGAAATAGCATCCAATTGGGACGTTGTAGCGTCCTTGTAATTTTTACTATGAATTTTTCGCTTTACCCCCCCAAATTGGATAACAATGCCAATAATATTAAAGAGTTTTTTAAAAAGTGTCTTTTATCTGAAAAGAAGCTTCGTTTCGACATTTAATTAAGGATTGTGCCACAGCTTTGGGATAACGTTGTTATGCTACTAACTTTGTGTTGGGGTTTTCTTCTTGATATACAAAGTAGATAAATATATTATTCACTTTGGATAGAAAACAAAATCAGTATGCTTTATTTTGTACAAGATATATTTTGTTTCTTATTTATTTGGCATGGGACGAATATATAAAAAATAAATATTTTATTTGATTGTTGTCATGTAATGGAATTGTTTTTTTTTCAGGGAGTTGAGTTCTTAACAAACGAGAAGAAACAGTGACAAACTTTTGACAGGACTCATTAATTACAGTATTCAACAAACACACAAAACAATATTGCACATCGAGCCTGTGAAAGAGACGATCGGCTCGTTTCGACTTCGTAGAGCGTTATCTCTGTTGCACACTACCCACGTAAGCACTAACAGTCCGGTATTGGTAAAAACTTGATCAAAATAGTCGACAAACGTCAAATAGGTACGGTGCGAAAGAGATAACGCTCTACAGACCCGAAATAAGACGAAGTCTCCTTCCTAGGCTCGATGTGCAATATTTATTGTTGAGCACTGTACTTTGATTTTCGTTGTAACACATGTGATTTTACAGTGTAACAACACAATTTTTAACTAGACACACGCAGACGAATTTTCGTGCAAAAGCTAATCGTATATATAAATACGGAAGTTTGTATGTTAGTTTGTTTGCTACTCCTTCACACAAAAACTGCTGAACTGATTTTCATGAAATTTGGCACATACATATAGGGTAACTTGAATTAACACATAGGATAGTTTTTATCCCGAAAAAAATGTTCCTGTGGGATGCCATGGGATAATTTGATGAGTTTCCAAAAGTTACGCGAAAAGCGCCGTACACACGGGCTTGGCCGCGGGCAACAGCTAGTATAAACTAAAGAGACAATGGAATTAAATTTGGAAAGAAAAGATTTTGCCCTTACTACATCGCACCTACTTGTCCTTCCCTACGATGTATACTTATAGTATTTTATTTAGATCCCATTTATTTTATGCCCGGATATGACGTAGATATAGAAATAAAAATATAGCTTAGCGTGTTTTAAAATATATTTGTTCAAGAAGCAATTTTTCCTTGAACATAGTTACCTCTCATAAACTGAAAAGATTCAAAGCCAGCCAAGTGCGTGACACCTATTCCAGGTATCTCTCTCGTGGTATTATATTATATAGGGTAAACTGGTAAAATACGCCTTACTTTTTCATTTTGTGAAATAATTTAAAAGCAAATCACATTTATTTCTAGGGAATCATTTGTTACATAAACTAATCAGCCTCCTATTATTTGGTCATTTAGCCAGTAATTCTGATTATTTTTTTACTTGCACGTTATTTTAAAAACTATAGAAAAGGGCGTATTCCCCAAGGGGTCTGTGAAAAATGCCCTATAGTAAAAAATAACAAAATATTAATAGTGATAAAGAACAATCAACACATTATAGAAAAAAAAAATACTTGTGTTGCTGCCGCACATTAGAGCCGCCACACTCGTTACAGAAATTGTTGTACATCGTACAATATTCATGCACCCATCTCAAGCATCTTGTACACTGTATCCAGTCTACTTGCCAAGGGGCAAGTACACTGGATACAGTGTACTGGCTTTTTTAATCCCGAACTCTTTACTGGTGACCTTTGACATTGCCTCATTTAGAGCTTCAGCCGTCCACGATGCTGTGCATGTTTTTCTTTTGTAACGTCTACCCATAATTTATAAGTAAAAAACAAGTATAAGCGCATTAAAAATTGAGGCATATTTCACCAACGAAATCGGGGCGTATTTCACAAAACATACGCAAATACGCCCTAGCGCTTAGTACCTAAAACTAATATGAACGTGCAAAAAATTGGTAATTTTATAAAGGTTATGTACCTATCTAAAATCATCAATCGTTCACACTCATTTAAAAATATTACTTGAATATGTTAAATTTTTTTAATTCTCATCCACGTAAGTTGTGTTACAATCCGAACAATTTATTTCAAGATTTTGATTTGTTTTCTTAACTACAAACGAACTGCAGCCGCATGCGTCAACGAATTTGAGTACTACTGCTACCTATCGATTGGCGCTCTAACTATTACAAATGATAGTTCGGTGTGCTTTAAATTGCAAGTGGGGCATATTTCCGGATAGGGCGTTTTTCACCATTTTACCCTAGGTAGAACTTTGTAGAACAGATTTGTGGCAACGGTTTTGTTAATTTCCTAAAGGAAATAGCATCCCGTTGGGATGTTGTAGCGTCCTTGTACTTTTTACGATGAATTTTTGCTTTAGACCCCCAAATTGGATAACAATGCCAATAATATTAAAGACTTCTTATAAAAGCAGCTTATATCTGAAAAAAAATTGTTTTGACATTATACGAATTGTTCAGCTAATTTAGCATAACGTTATTGATCTACTAACTTTGTGTCGGGATTTTAATATACAAAGTATATTTACTATCCAATAAGTATTTTTATAAGTGACTGCCTCGGTTGTCTAGTGGTCTGTAGTAGCCACTACTACTACGCTAAGGTCCTGGGTTCGATTCCCGGGTAGGGGCTTATCAGAGATAATGGTGTCCTTTATCTCTGGTTCTATTGGGTTTTTTCCATTTTGTGGCAATTTCCCAGTACCTCGAAGGTTGGTAATATGCCCGGAGATGTCAACAGGCTCACCACCTATTACATGGACCAAAAAAGTTACCGGCGAACCGTGGGTGTGTGTTTGCATGTATGCTTGAATACATGCATTTACCTCTGCCTATCCCTTCGAGATTTACAGATTTTCAGCACTATCGTATTCCGGTCAGGTGGTAATGTGCGGTCCTAATTTCTGGCACAGAGGCATAACTCCTTAAGTCTCAGAAGTGGTAACGCATATGCATTTTGACCTCTGATCTTTGCGCAGGTGTCTATAGGCTGCAGTCACACACTTTCATGAGATGAAAAAAAAAACCGGATCTGTCCGGATCTGACTGACTCAATAATCTATAAGGATTAATACGGAACCATTCAAAACAAAACTTGCGGAGTGGTACCCAGAGGATATTTTTTCACATTTCTAATGGTATGGCCATCACTGTCTATAGAGGCAACAGAAAGCTTTAAGTGCTCTCCAAAACCACGTTTTTTACCAACTAGATAAGTCGCTAAAATCACTAATACTAGGCTTATTAACAATCCGACACCTCATTCCATTCTGCATAAGCTACAGACAGAGAATAAGGTCTAAAAAAGTACTACCACTGACCATTATGCCGAACAGCGAGAATGCACTAAAAGGATAAAACTCAAAGCTCGGCTTAGAAAACATCCGTCGTATTGAGTTAGAAAATGGTTTCCGGACTGTTTTTTAATAGTTCAACATTTACTGTTGATACTACGGACAAGTTTTAATTGAGGGTACGGGCCCACTAGACAAACAGCTTCTGTTTGACGTCTATCTCTACATATTATAAAACGAACGTCCCTCGCGCCGCGTCTGACTGTGTGATTGTGGTAAACTCAAAGACTACAGCACGAATTTTCGTGATATATTATACTCATATCTCACCAATAGATAGAGGGATTCATGGGAAAGATTTGTGTATAATTTATATGTATTTTTTTAATTTCTTAAAATTCTGTGTAAATTGGTTGAAGTCTAAATAATTGTTGAAGGTGACGGAAAAATTAAATATTCGCTTGGGATTTTTATCGAAGGCGCTGCCGAAACCCTTTGAGATATAACAAAACAATGTTTTATGTTTTGTTATATTATATTGATTCTAAAGACAAACTTTTGAAAACATTTATTTGTTGTTTTTTGTTTATACAGAGTTAATTTAATTTAGCGTATAACCTCCTGCAGGCAGCCTCTCTAGATCAATCCCAACAACATTTGTTCTAAGACTTTACCCCAAAAAAAAAATAAACAAAAAATTATTTCAAAAGTTCAAAAAAGCATAGCCGCCGCTGTGTCACCCCGCAACCCGGCTCCCCGCTGCACGTGGTAATATTTCGCCTAGGCAAAGGTGCGTGGTATACCTACGCCAAGAGTAAATGCCAGTTTAAAGGCAAAAAAAAATTTTGAAAGGGAAAATTTAAATTTTGATAACTATGAATTTTAAAAAGTCGTAGAGCAAATGTTGTTGAAATTGATGTCGAGAGGCTATTTGCAAGAGGTTATGCGCTAATTACAAATAACCCAGTATAGTAAGATTTGTATAAAGTCGTAGAATAAAATAAATGTTGTTGGGATTGATGTAGAGAGGCTGTCTGAAAGAGGTGATTTGTATAAAAATCCTTTACTATTGCCAAAAACTTGCAATTTAGCAAAGAGGTAGAAGTTCGAAGTCCTTTTTCATGTACGTCATATGATTCAGTAGGCATTACAGGTTATTGAGGTAAAAAAAGACATCCCCGCGGCTGAAAACGCGAGCAATAGCTAGTATATGATAAATAAGAAAAATAAACATTTTTATCATAACTCAAGCAGCAAGCGGACATGTTTCCACGTAATAATAAGTTACGTCAACAGGCCTTTTAGGAGTTATTCACGAGTTCACGGACACAACTATACAAAAGCCAGTATGACGTCACATAATACATGAAAGCAAATGCCTTGATGCTCTAGAGACGTTTTCATTTCAAGAGAATAGATATGCTTGCTAGCGTAAAATCATATTTCAAAGTATAAGAGTTGTGGGACTACCCACACTTCAAATTAGGGTTATCGTTTTGTACAAATATTTGAAGGTAGACAGGGCACGAGAGGTATGTCAGGCCCGGGGTATCTGGCGCTCTACACTCTTTGCCTACCCCGTTAGGGACCTGGCGTGAAGATACATACATATATAATAATAGTAATGGTAACCCATTCTACGTCCCACTGCTGGGCACGAGTCTCTCTCCTTTTTGGGGGGAGGCCTGGAGCTTACTCCACCACGCTGCTCCAATGCGGATTGGTGGAGGTGGGTGGGTTAGTGGCCAACCCGCTGTCGGATGTTTTCAAACCGCCCATAAGGCCTCCTACAAGGTTTAACGACTGTTATCTATCGATAGCAACCGACGGCTTAACGTGCCCTCCGAAGCACGGAAACGCGCATTTAATTTGCCACTAGCGGTCACCTATCACACTACCCGACCGCGCCCGTAGTGCTTAACCGAGTAGATCGCTTACGATCTACACCAGCCGCCAGGCCATGCGCGCTTCCTATACATACATACAAACTATTTGTTGTCGGGAAGTGACGCCCCACCCCTAGCGGAAGAATTTTCTTCTACTCGAAGAGAATTCTTCCACTAGTGCAGTTTGTCAACCGGGCAGAGGAAGTGCAAGACAGGTAGCAGTATCCTGCGATAGAACTACCGTCACTGCGATCACAAATCCGCATGCCACCATCGACCATCCGGCAGTATTTATTGACGTGGCGAGCCTGTTGACATCTCCGGGCACATTACCAAACTTCGGGGTACTGTGAAATTTCCAGAAAATTGAAAAATCCCATTAGAACAACAAAGGACTTTACACCATTATCTCTGATAACCCCCTACCCGGGTATCGAACCCAGGACCTAAGCGAAGTAGTAGTGGCCTGCTACCACTAGGCTACCGAGGCAGTTTATAGGGGAAGGAATATATAGATGAAACAAAACACTATAACATTGATTCGAAAAAAAAGGTAAAACAAAGTATCTCACACACAATCTGAACATGACGTGTCTCTTTAGAAACATTGTAAACTCATTGTAAACAAAGCCATCTCTTGTCAAAATTTTCCAAAGTTCGTCTCACATAAATGACATTATCATTATAAACAGAGAGAAACTGAAGCATACTTTTGCGCATCGTTAAATAAGTTCGTTGTCGGGGTCATAACTTTCTCGGCGGGTGGTGGCACCGCGGCCAAATATTTTTGGAGTCTCAGTTCGTTCCAGAATGGCGCCTGATGTACGCAGCGAAAGAAGTTAATAATCATCTTGACCTATATATCCGTTACATACATCATCTGCCGCCCGCTGTTTTTGGAATATGATGTGCGGATGCCATCATTTGCTGGTCTACTGTCTAGTGTGTTTGTGCAATTTAAATACAATTTTGATCAAACTAAATTCATTGTCATTCAGAAAACAAATCAAATGCTTTATAGGTTAGGATCCCACTGCAGAATCATTTCGTTCATCCAGATATACTGCAAACTTATTTTTTACGCAATTTATAATCTAGAAAATATATATCCACTGGGTTGCCTATCAAAATTTAGCCGCAAGTATTTTTAATTAAATTATTTTATCTTTAACAGCCAGCAACTCTTATTTGCCGCCGCACAGGCCGAATTAATTTGGCTCCCGTATATCATATTAATAAGACAAAAAATAGCTTTAATTTGATATATAAATAAATAACAGGTACACGTACGTTATGGACGTAAGAAGTTATCGGGGCGGACCGAAAATACGTAGAGGTGCCCAAGTGCACAAAGGCAGCCGTGATTTTTCAGAGTCTTCATACATATTTCCGTGAAGTAGACGATATTTTATTGAAAAAACAAGAAAAAAAATCTTTCCCAAAATCTTGCGGCTATTTTTTAATAGGGCAACCTAGTGGATATAATGTTCTCTAGATATCTGGATGAACGAAATAATTCTGCAGTGGGATCCTAACCTATTATATTCATTTGTAATTAAACAAGTTTCTCACAATTTGAATATCACGACCATAGACCAATCAGATCACGACCTTCCTCTATAGAAACATCAAAGTCATTGTTGATACGTCTGTTGTTAAAATTTCCCAAGTTCACGTAAATCACATTATTGTTATAAACAGAGAGCAACTGAACATATTTTTGCGCATCGTTGACTAAGTATCCAGTCGAGGTTATAATTTTCTCGGTTAGCGGTGGCAATGCGGCCAAATATTTTAGAAGTCATAGTTTGTTCCGCAGCGGCCGATGTACGCAGCGAAAGAAGTTAATAATTACCTTGACCTATTTATCCGTCACATATATCATCTCACGCCCGCTGTTTTCAGAATAAAAAATCGTGATGCCGCCACATTCGCATGTTATTTATGTTTAGTTTTGCTAGTGCAATTCTTAAGATGTATTAAACACATAAAAAACTTGGCATAAAAATAAATTAAATAAATAAAATACGCTTACACTAACAGCCTCACATAAGGTATAAACTTGTGTCGTGGGTGCCGTTGTACACACACAACACATACACAAACACTCAGCCCGAAACAAATAGGCCATACAAATATTAGTCCCGGTGCGAGGATCGAACCCGCGACCCTTCGAATCAGACGGTCGTCTCCCACCGCTAAGACTAACCGGGTCGTAGTAATAGCTATTTATAACGATGGGCATGAGTTTCTCTCCCTTTCTTGGGAGGAGGCCTGGAGCTTACTCCACCACGCTGCTCCAATGCGGGTTGGTGGAGGTAAGGGTTAGTAGCCAACCTGCTGTCGGATGTTCTAAAACCGCTCCTAAAGCCTCCGACAAGGTTTAACGACTGCTATCTATCGATAGCAACTTAGATAAAATTATTTTAAGCAAATAACCTACAAAAACATCAAGTTATTGTAGGAAATTAAGGAATGAAATATGATAGGCGTTCGAAATTTTAAATTACAACAAAGTATCTCACAATCTCTTGTTAAAATGTCACAAATTCATCTCACGTAAATGACATGCATAAAGCAACTAGTACATCTCATGAAATCAGTACTTGGTCTAGATCAGAACTTTTTCGGCGGACAGTGGCACCTCGGCCAAATATTTTCAGTCTCAGTTCGTTCCGGAATGGCGGTGAATGAACGCAGGGAAAGAAGTAAATAATTATCTTGAACTCTTGACCCATTTATTCTTTACATATATCATCGGTGACCGCCCACTGTTTTCGTAATATAATGTGCCGATGCCACCATATTTCCTTGTTATTATCTAGTGTGCTTGTGTAATTATTCAGATATTAGCTGCTGCCCGCGACGTCGTCTGAAGGTTCTACAGCACCAAACATACCTAAGATGCCAGTATCGCTAGAGCATTATAAGTAAACAACTTTTAAAATAGCATTAAAATTTAAGTATACGTTTTTTTAAGTGGGCATGGCCCCGTGGCTCGTGTAGATCGGAAGCGATCTACTCAGTCAAGCAATACGGGCGCGATCGGGTGCGTGATGGGTGATCGCTAGTGGCAAATTAAAATGCGCGTTTCCGTGCTTCCGAAGCACGGAAACGCGCATTTTAATTTGGCACACTTTTAATAAGGCACGTTAAGCCGTCCCGGTTGCTATCGATAGATAGCAGTCGTTAAACCTTGTAACCCCTATCTCCACCAACACGCATTGGAGCAGCGTAGTGAAAAGAGTCATATTCCCATATGACTTTTTTTTTATTGCTGAGTTCAGTCATTAGATGTGACTGAAGGAAATAGAGAAAAAATGCAGGAATTTATTTCAGGATACAAAAGAGTAAAAATACGTATAAAGATATTATACCTCACAATACTTCCCTATAAACTACGTTGGTAGTTATACTACCAGGAGACAAACTGTAAAGAGAGTCAGAAATGGTAACGGGGAGCAAGCGGCGTACAGATACCCGTGAGAAGCAACTCCGTCTGAGGTCGACACCCACTGCCCTCTAGTCTGCCCCTTCGACTTATTGATGGTCATCGCGAAGTAAACTCACGGGGAACTGAGTACCTAGTGCGAAATTTACTCTTACACGAATTCGATCGCGTAAGATAAACGCAGATTTGTATGGAATTGAAGGAGCGTCATCGATTCACCGCTAGATGACGCTCCTTCAATTCCATACAAATCTGCGTTTACTCTTACGCGATCGAATTCGCGTAAGAGAATGGGAAGTTACGAGGTATGAGGGGAATACATGGTATATTTAGTGCCTCGCCAAGGCTACAACTTCTTCTCTTCTGCATTCATCACTCTATTCAGCATGCACGCCGGCATAAGTTCGTCGTTGTGCTTTTTTAGTTTTACATAAAAAAGAGCTTATTTCTTTCTAAGGTTTCAATCTAGGTATCTACATTATAAACAATTTGACAATCGGCGCATTTGTAAGGTTATAAAAAACAGTAAAAAATTGATACTTTAGGCAATAGCAAGACAAGTAAGGATGGCCAAAAACGTACCGTATCAATGCCTACCTACCTACACCGTAAAATACCTACTTAACATATTTGCTTTATATGATAAAATAATAATGTAGTTTCGAAATATAACGAATAGGAAGCCACAGGGGGTGCAGCGGGTTTGTGCTCTTGGAGTCTAATACTCGTGTAATAGACTTGAGATCTCGGCTTTACGATCCCTGCAACTACCTCGGGCCTCACGTATGCATCCGTAGATTTATTGTATTTTAAAAGTCTAGAAGATATTCACATTGAAATATTCTGATTTAAGTTAACATTTGAGTTCCAACTATATTTGAAAAAGGAAATAAATTTAAAACAATCTCTGATATCGGTATACATTTGGAAATTGTTAACCAGACCTGTAAATACATAATTATGCAACCAATAATAAAATCGTTAATGAATATCCGTTATACAATATCTAAGGCCATATTAGCGCTCTTACAAATATAGTTTCAATTTCTGTGCTTTCTTCTCATTATTGTGGGTAACAATAAAAAATGCAATTGTATCGATCTACATTCAAATAACGATGAATATTTTAAACTTAATTAAGTTGGCAAACAAGCATGCAGTTCACATTGATGTAAAGTGATTACTGCAGCCTATAGACACCCACACACAGACCAGAGGTAAAAATACAGATGCGTTGCCACCCCTGAGACCTTAGTTACTATGTCTTTATTACAGTTATTACGGAGTCATACATTAAGAGTCGATTTCACCGTCGTAATGAAAGCCATTTTACGTTCTTAAGCGAATTCAATTACACTACTATTTGGATGTCACCGACGAAAATTGTTCGTGATAAGGTTGAAATTGGATTCAAATTTTAAACTATAACGCATTTCATTAAATTCAGTTCTCAGAGCAAACGGTGAAATCCGCCCCAAATATTTCACAGAAGCCTTAGTCTGGTTCACAAGTTGAAAATAGTGAAAAATAGAGATAGAGATTACACAAAAAAAATGAAAAGAAAAACTGAATAGGGAAAACTAAATTAAAGCTATACTAAGGATACTGACCAATTTGGAATTAAAACCATATAAATTAACAAGGAATATTAATTTGCATCGAAACTCTTGGTCCATGGGGCCCCAGTGCTCGGCTCTTATTCAAAGAGATCGCGAAACGGCTGGTCGACACTTCCCGTGACCAGAGGGCTGGCCAATTTTTAGGTCAAATAATCAGCATTGCCATCCAATGAGGCAATGCTGCCAGCCTTCTGGGTACCATAACACAGGAAGGCAGTGATGCGGAATTTTTAGACGCATGTTGTTTTTAGTTTAGTTTTAACTTTATATTATGTAAATATTATTTAGGTTTTAAATATATTTAAATGGTTTTTTTTTATTATGTAGATTAATTAAGGTTTCTTTAGGAAAAGATTAAATTAATAATTTTTTAAACTAATTACATTATAGCCATAATTCACACGGAAAACATAAACTTTACAAATATACAATAATACTTAATAAATTTGCATTGCATGTCACGCTTCTGTGCGATAGTGTTTCTCAACACAATACTGTCTCTTTACAACACAATATTTAATTGTAAACGCCCGTGAGCTTACAGTAAGTACACAAAGCCAGGATCCCGTTTAGTGTTTATGTGTTTCTAAGCGTGATCAGACGAGCATACTGTTAACATATTCATTTTCTTTAGACTGTGATACTGTAAAGTACAGCCGCGCGTGGTCATATATAAAAAAATATACGAATTGTAACCTCTTTCTTTTGTTTTCGTCGGTTGAAAATACGTGTCCGACAGCTTATTTGATACAAAATGATGTCTAAAAAAGTACTGAAACAGTGTTTTAACACTTAAAAATTGCAATAGTTGTAAACAAAAGAAGATGAATCGTAAAAAGTATTGAGAATTTTCAAAATATTTCAAAAACTGTAGAGAATATTTTTTATCACAAATATTTCTAAAACGATTTATATTACGTCTATTATTCAACTTGTGAACTATCCAGTTACAGGTGATCTTACTTTCGCCACAATTTCTTAATACAAAGATAACAATGGTTTCAAAATTTCTGCTCTATTGAACATAATTTGAATTTGGTTTCAAAATATAACGAATAGGAAGCCACAGGGGACGGGATTGCTCTTCTCGCATCTAATACTCGTGTAATAGACTTGAGAACTCTGCTTCGATCCTGGCAAACACCTCGGACATCACGTATGCACCATAGTGCCATATTTAATGAAAATTGACATGAATTTATCAATGTATATTAAAATACTAATAAATTTATTCTTACTCTTATAGGCACATTTAAAAAAATCTAAGAAACATTAAGTTCGGCAGCTAATTGGTCGAGTTTTGGCGGGAACCTTGAAAGAGGTATGTGGTGAATATTAAATAAAGTTGGTGGCATTTTGTTTGATATAGGTTTATTACAGTGCCTGTGTTAAGTGAAATAGAATAACAGTGCGAAAACACGGCCTATCAGGTTGCCCCCAAAACTTCATTGTAATTGTTCTGGTAAAGTAGCCATCGCTTTACTCGAATAACTGACTGTGAATCACTTGACTGACATAATAAATAATTACCTGACTGTCTGATTCTAACTTTAAACGCTGCTTATACACAAATACGAAATATCGTTTTACTTGACACTGGCAATATACGTAATAGCGATGCCATTTTAAATAAAAAAAAGCTAATTGGTCCCCGTGCAGATGATTAGGTAAAGTAAAATATGTCTGAGATATGACTTTTTTACCAACTTATAAAACAAGGTTTAGGTGTTAGTTTAATTTTATGTTAGGACTCCGTCAAATATTTATTTTGATTTTCCAAAAGTGATCGGTCTTCACAAAAGTTTGAAAATAGGTCTAGGGAAAGCTCAGACTTAATGATTCTAATCGGAGTTAATAAGAGTCGTCGATGTCTTCATATATAATAACGTACATAACTAAAAAACGTACGCTCTTAAGCGACCTGTACTTTCCGAAAATTTGATAATGTCCATTAGTGATATCTGAAATGTAATCGATTCAGTTAATACGGAACTCATTGTCACCAGACAACAACCGTACATCACATATTATTATATCTAGCTTGTTTCATTTTTTCTAAGTCAGAATTTTTGTTCTGGGCGGTTTTATCTCAATTGAGTTCAGCTTCAAAAAGTAGATAAAAATTAAAACACAAAGACATTTTTGAAGATTGTCACACTTGATTGGATTTGGTTAATAGGGTCTTTGAGGTCATTAACCGTGCCCTCCCTTGTCTCCGAGCCGCTATGACATCCTAATTGTTTTGATATTAGAAAATCGTGATTAATTGCTCCATCAGACAACAAAAATGTGTAATATAAACACGCCAAACAGGGGTCCTATTATGAAACATGTCAGCATATCAACGAAGGATAGTATAATTAAGGTATTGGCAATTAATAAAATTGATTACTTCAGGCTTCAGTACTAAACTTCAAAGCTTGACATCGATATTAAAATCAGGCGCGGTGATTTTATGGTCGTTATTAAAAAAGATAATATCCAAAAGTTATTAAATTTTGTTTACATGACGTATTTAAAGAAGATTGGTGGTTTGAAAAAAAATAACCTATTCACGAAATCATATGATTTGTACAATAAATTTAATTCTTTAATTTGTGCTTGTTGTAAAAGCTACTGTCTATACCAAAGTAGGCCGTTAGTCTCAGAGGTCAGTGGTCTGGCCTATCTCCATTTTTCGAAAGTTTCTTAGTGCAGTGAGTTTCGAACACACTCGGAGTATATTTTATATAAAGAATCCATTTTTCTTTAAATAAAATATATTTCACAAGCATGTGTTAATGCGAAAATAATATAGAACAACACTCGGAGTTTTGTAATGTGCCCGGCGATGTCAATAGGCTCGCTACCTATTGTTATTCATGAGTCTATGCTTGAAGGTCATGTGTGTATGCTTGAAGGTATACATTTAGCTCCACCTAAAAAAGCCTTCGTGGGAATACAGGCATGAAGTTAGGAAAGTTTGTGGCCGCAGTCCACCGAAACAATAAGTGCAATAGAATAAGTCGTACAGTAGTTATTTTACACCGCTCATGTGACATGAAGTTCGCTGGGACAGCTATTATTGTATAAAAGTAAAGACAGATTTAAAATAAAATATTGAGTATACTTCTCGGACTTACTTCCAAATTTGCCATCCACGAAACCCCAAAAGAAAATGGACAAACATTATGTGCATGAAAATCCAGTTATTTAAAACTTACTCGATACCGTTCCAAAAGAAAACAGCAACAGGAATATCTAATAAAGGATCTGCCTTAAAAGAGGTCAGGGATGCAATGTTAAAGAATTCCGAGTAACTTTTAAAATTCTAATGCGCCATTCCAATTTATGGGACTTCGAAATGCAGTAGGCGTTTAAATATAAAATTACTTCGGCTGAACAAATTTTCTTTTTTTTTAATGTAACTAAGGAGATAAACTAACATGCAGTTCATGTTGTTAAGTGGCGACTGCAGCCTATAGACATCTTCACAAAAACAAAGGTCTAAATGAAGCCTAAATTGTTTTGCCTCTGTGATAGTTAATACCATATGTCGGAGGCCATATGTTACCAACCGAGACGCGATAGTGCTGAATCCTGCAGTGGTCCCCCTGCCCGAAGGTTTCCACCTTGTCGTGGCGAGGGGCGCAATAGCTGGTGGATGTCCCCACACCGGCGAAGCCAAGATAAACCCAGCGAGGGAGCAGCGTATGGCGTGGTCTGCCCACCACTCGCGTCTGTGGTGAGGAGTCATGTGACGAAAATGTATGTCTCGGTAGGTCAGCCCTGCACCACAAAATAAAATACCTTTTCATTCTGTGCCCTGTCCACAGCAGCCTGACGGTTATTCCGACATTTTTGATAGGGACGTGGTGAGGTTGAGGAGAGCGATTGAGGGTCGAACTCATTCAACGCTCCCATTCCCTCGGGGTCGATCTGTGTGGCCATGCACCCTTCCAGCCGGGGGACCGTCTTGGGAAGTCACCTGAAGATGTGAGTGTTCTGGCCAGGGACTTCCGGGTGTTGGACTAGGAGAAGTCCGTCGGTCGAATGGAGAAAGGACCCAAACTGGCTAACGTGTAAGTTTTCCGCACGCCACTCAGGCTGATCAAGCCAAAATTCAGATAATGCTCAGACTGTAAAGAACTCGTAAGCAAGCAGCCGCCAGTGGGGTCGCGGATGTGTGTGCATTCCCGTGATGAGGCGAGCCACTGATGGAGGACGGAATACCGCGAAATTTTAGTACTTAATTATGAGTCTCACACCACCTGCCATTTGTCCCCCTGTTTGTTTTTATAGGACCAGTTTGAATCTTTGGTCGCTTATATAAAATCATCTTTTTGCCAAGCTTGGACCTTCCTTCCCAGATTATTGTGAAATGTTAAAGGTCAACTTCAGCACGTTGAACTAATCCGGATTAGTAGAAATGGTTGGGCGGCCCACCTATTGATAATATTTTGTATGGGTATCTAACCTTTCAAAGAATCTCATTTTGCGAGTCAATGATTGTAACTTAACATTTAATAAACAATGAACTGCATTCATACCGGTGGTAGAGCTCGCAGGCATAGGTACTACCGCATTACCTTATCTACTTGCCGCTAAATGGTAGTGTTCAGAACTATCGTGTACCGGTCAGGTAGTAACGTACGGTCCTGTGATTTCCACCAAACAGGCATAATACAGGAGTGGCATCGCATCTAAATTGATAACTTCCTCCCCTTTTGTTTTTCATCTGTAATACATATGTAATACAAAATAGCAAGAAACTTTACCGATTCAAACTGACTTCACCTAAAATAGAGTAACAGTCGAACGTCGCATATGGGTCACGGGTATCCACTTGGTCACGTGATCTTGGGACTGAACTCTTAAAGTGGGACGGGAACATACGAGTAATTATTTTTTTAGAATGTTCTTTGTGTTTCCTACGTACGTTTTCTCGCCTTTTTCATTACTTTGGGCCGCAGATGTACGTGAGCCGTTGTTAACAACAACAATGTGTGCGCTGATTAAAACTCCTTTAGGTAATGCTACTTGATATTTTTTATTGTTGGCTGTTTGTCTCCGTTTCACAAAGGACAGCGAGTGCGGTCATTAAAGAGCTTTTTAATTGGCCTCGGAGATGTGGATTTTTCCATTATAAAAATATGCAATGGTAAAGTTATCATAAAGCGTTAATTTTGTCAGGAAAAAATTAAGAGTAATGACTTTACGAATTATTTCCATAAAAATAAACGTTCAAGACAGTAATGCATGACTTATGAAACCAAAAATCATTGTCACTACATATTATAAAATAAAGTCCCCTCCTATGTTCTCTGTCTGTACCTATTCTGTCTGTATCTTCTCTGTTTTTACTGGTGGTAGAGCTCTAGTGACGGAGCTCGCGGGCGTAGGCACCACCGCATTACCTAATATACTTGCCGCTAAATGGTAGGGTTCAGCACTATCGTGTTCCGGTCAGGTGGTAATGTACGGACCTGTAATTTCCGGCACAGAGGCATAACACCTAATGCCTCAGGAGTAGCAGCGCATCTGCATTTTGACCTCTGGTCATTGTGTGGGTGTCTATAGGCTGCAGTCATCACTTAACATCGATGTGAACTGCATGCTTGTTTGCCAGATTTATTACATAAAAAAAAAAAAATGTATGCGCTAATCTCCGAAAGTTGGGCACAGATTTTGTTCCTGTTACGTTATAAATATTGGAAAGAGGGTTTCCTGGGGAAGGTTTATATCTATCATTTATCAATATCGTACTTATGTTTACCGAGATATTACAGTTTTTGTTAAAACCCATTTGATATTACTTATCAAGTTGAAATACGGCAAAAATTTGAAAGATCTACGAAAAAGTTCGCTAGTGTATATGTCTATCTTCTAAGGATAACGAACAGTGACCATTTTTATCATTAAAATGCAGCAGCAGCATTCCACGATAAAACTACCGTCACTGATATCGCCAACCCGCATACCAAGCGTGGCGATAATGTAATCTCTCTTTATAAGGAGACTTTTTTCCATCCATTGGATGTATTTCGCCTGCAATGATGAATTCGCAGTTTAGATGTGGATTACTGAATAGGTACCAATTTTGGAGATAAAGAAGAGCCTCCTTGTTCTCTGATAGTAATACCAATTGGTCCCTTATAATATTTGTGGGGTTCTCGTATTTAAGATGTACTATATTTGTATTATACGATGTACACATATAACATAATACAATACATACTTACACTTATACATATAAAATAATTTATATATTATACAAACAAAAATACACACATTATTTTTATATATAAATATACATTTTATACATTACATAAATACAGTACAGAAAAACATATTAAATTTACATACATAAAATAATCCAACAATAAAATAAATAATTAATTCCATCGCCTGATGTCGTCGAGTATAAATGTCCTTTTTCACGACGAGAACAATAGATTGCATCAGGCGATGTAACATGGTCGGGCGGCCAATCGCGGCTCGCCTCGTGCTTGGTATACTCCCGCGCAGCGACCGCGTGGCTGCGTGCCTTTCCACGACCGGCACGACCAGTGTGATTTTGTTGTCCGCGCCGAGTGCATGTTGCTTTGCCTCCCGTTTTACACTACGCGCTTCTCCGATCAATACGCTTGAGAATTCAGTGTAGCCTTGCAAAAGCTTTCAGTGTTTTCTTTGCCTATCGTTAACTGTGCTTTGCCTAAATAAACTGAACTATCTTTCCTCTTGTGCTTTCGGACTTATGCTATCTCTGTGCTTGTGAACTTTCATATTCTACTGTACTTCTCTTCTGTTCTCCTTCTAATAAACATGGTAGTGTGTGTATATAGTGTTTCTGTTACCTTCACCTGCTATACCTGGATCTGGTAAAATACCTACAGACTTTCTTACAACACAACCCTACACCCCACTTATACCATAATTGGTGACCCCGAAGAACACGAACTATAAATATGAGTGACAGTAGTGGTGATTCGGCTCGTACCGTGAATTCCAAAAGCGGAAAGAACGTAACCACCAGACGGTGCGTACCAAAGATGCCGACTTACACGGAACGACACGAGCACGATACGACTTCCGGCTCTCCGATACTGAACATAAAGGTGCCACGATTTTCACCTGAGGACCCGGAAATATGGTTTGCGTTACTGGAGGCGCAATTTCAATGCCTGAATATTTCGGATGATTTTACCAAATTTTCAAGTGTCGTTAATAATTTGGATATTCACCATGCTAAGACGGTGAAGGACATAATATTGAATCCACCACCTAGTAATAGATACGGCAAAATTAAATTAGAGCTGATTAAAAGACTCTCCGCGTCACATGAGCTTAAGGTAAAACAACTGCTTACTCACGAAGAACTGGGAGATAGAAAGCCTTCGCATTTCTTGCGACATCTTCAAGATCAGGCTGGATCTTCGGCCCCTGAAGATTTCATCAAGTCTATCTGGACAAATCGGTTGCCTACCAGCATCCAAACCGTGCTGGCGTCTCAGCCTACCCACTCCTTAGAGCAGCTGGCTGACCTCGCAGACCGTATCCAGGAGCTGACTTCGCCTTACACCCCAGCCGTCGCAGCCGCGTCTTCGTCATCTTCTGTTCCGAACGACCGCTCTGAGATTACCGAATTGAAGCAGATGGTGCATCAGCTGACTTTGAAGCTGGATGAGCACACGCGTTCATCTTGCTGTGCTGTCAATCGCCCTAGCCGCCCCAGCAGGCGGCATCAGCGATCTTCTTCACGCCAAAGAACGCGGTCACTCTCCAGCTACAGAAAACACCCGCTGTGCTGGTACCATTGGAAGTTCGGAGACAGAGCTACAGCCTGCAGCAAGCCCTGTGATTACAAGCTGGCGGAAAACTTCACGGGCCGTCGCTAGTGGCGACAAACGACAGCCCTGCCTCTTCTGGTCGCCTCTTCATCAAGGATCGCAACTCGAATACCCAGTTTCTCATTGATACTGGCAGTGACCTGTGCGTTTACCCTCGAGCTGCGCTACGTGAACGTCGACCTAAGGCTAGCTACCAACTGTGTGCCGCGAACGGAACCATCATAGACACTTACGGTTTTGTAGAACTTAATTTAAATTTTGGCCTAAGACGTAATTTTCAGTGGAGATTTGTAGTTGCTAACGTAACTAAAGCTATTATTGGCGTAGATTTTCTAAGCTTTTTTGGCCTTATTGTAGACTGTAGAAATCAACGCTTAATTGATAATACAACCTCACTGTTTTCTCAAGCTTCTGTGCCTAATATCGATGTTTCTTCCATCAAGGTTTCCACAGGTGACACGAGATACCATCGCATTCTGGACCAGTTTCCTGACATAACACGCCCCTCAGGTACACCAATTTCACCACAACATAACACCGTTCATCACATTAAAACAACTCCTGGTCCTCCTGTTTCCTGCAATCCTCGTAGGCTTGCGCCCGATAAATTTAAAATTGCTCAACAGGAATTCCAGTTGATGCTGAACAGCGGTGTTGCTCGACCTTCGGAGAGTCCATGGGCCTCTCCGCTACATTTGGTGCCCAAAAAGGATACCGGCTGGAGACCCTGCGGCGACTATAGGATGTTGAACGCACGTACCGTCCCAGACCGTTACCCTATTAAACACATACAGGACTTTACGCATAGTATTTCTGGCTGTTGTGTTTTCAGCAAAATTGATTTAGAGAAGGCGTATCATCAGATTCCCGTTTTCCAGGATGACGTCATGAAAACAGCCATCACCACCCCGTTTGGCCTGTATGAGTTCCCATTTATGACCTTTGGTTTAAGGAACGCAGGTCAAACGTTTCAAAGGTTCGTTGATGAGTTGACTAGAGGTCTAGACTTTTGCTACGCATATCTAGACGACTTTTTAGTGTTTTCGCGCAGCGCAGCAGAGCACGAGATTCATCTCCAGCAACTCTTTACCCGGATGAAAGACTACGGTATCTTAATCAACACCTCAAAGTGTGTTTTCGGTGTTAGTCAGGTTAGTTTCTTAGGATTTGAAATTTCTGAAGCTGGTACAAAGCCTCTTGATTCAAAGGTGCAAGCAATAAAAGAGTTTCCGCCCCCAAAAACTGTGCGTCAGCTTAGACGTTTCTTGGGGATGTTGAATTTTTATCGACGGTTCATACCTCAGGCCGCCAAAGTCCAAGCTCCTCTCAACGCCTTACTCACAGGTTCTGTGAAAGCATCTCATCCTGTAGATTTATCAGGTGATGCACTTTCTGCTTTCGAGCAATGTAAGGAGAGCTTGTCAAATGCTGCTTTACTTGCCCACCCAGATTGTGAAGCTCAACTTGCTCTGGTAACAGATGCATCGGATTGGGCAATGGGTGCAGTTTTGCAGCAACTTAAGGATGACGTATGGCAGCCCCTCGCTTTCTTTTCAAGGAATTTGAGCCCGTCTCAGAAAAAATATTCTCCCTATGATCGAGAATTACTCGCCATTTATGAAAGCATCAAGCATTTTCGTTATATGCTAGAGGCGAGACATTTTGTAGTGTATACGGACCATAAGCCGATTAGTTTTGCTTTCAAAAATAGAAAAGATAACTGTTCGCCTCGTCAATACCGTTATTTTGATTTTATTTCGCAGTTTACCTCAGATATACGACATATTGCAGGTAAAGATAACGTGGTTGCCGACACACTATCTCGTATCGAGGAATTACATGTGCAGTCCATCAATTTCGATCTACTCAGTGCGTCCCAGTCCACTGATGACGAGTTGGCTCAACTTTTAGGTAGCGAATCATCACTCCGTTTTGAAAAGTTGAGAGTTCCTAATACCGATGTCGAACTATATTGTGATGTCAGCATCGCACCACCGAGACCTTTTGTTCCTCTGGCCTTACGTAAGTCAATCTTCGACAGTCTTCATAATTTTAGCCACCCAGGTGCCAACGCGACGGCCAAACTAATTGCCGAGCGTTTTGTATGGCCTGGTGTGCGCAAAGACTGTCGAGAGTGGTCAAGAAAATGTCTAGCCTGCCAACGCGCCAAGGTACATCGCCACGTGTCTTCCCCTTTGGGCACGTTCGACTTACCTCGCGCTAGGTTCGCGTTTATTCACGTAGACATAATAGGCCCTCTTCCATCATCACATGGCTACAAGTACTGCCTAACGGTTGTGGATCGTTTCACTAGATGGCCGGAAGTTACACCAATGTTTGATATGACGGCGGAGTCCGTTGGAAAAGCCCTGATATCGTGGATATCCAGATTTGGATGTCCAACAGATGTCGTTACTGACCGCGGACGACAATTTGAATCCACGCTCTTCCAATACCTTGGAAGAACGATTGGATTCAAGCATCGTCGTACAACCGCCTATCATCCTGCGTGTAATGGTCTGGTGGAACGATTCCACCGTCAATTGAAGGCAGCTATTATGTGCCATGCTAATGCGGATTGGGTTGACACCTTGCCACTTGTACTTCTTGGTATAAGAAGTTCGTTTAAGGTAGACTTGCAAGCGTCGTCAGCTGATTTGGTGTACGGGGAACCATTGCGTCTGCCTGGAGAATTTTTCCAAACATCGCCACCCGATTCTACCGATATATCGGAATTTACCACGCGTTTGCATCAATTTGCTGCAAAGTTGCAAGCAGTGCCTGCTAGTAGGCATACTAAAACCAAGATTTTCATTTATAAGGACTTGGCCAGCTCGTCTCATGTTTTTCTTAGGGATGACTCTGTGCGAGGTGCTTTAAAACCTCCATACTCTGGCCCGTATAAAGTCCTCAAGAGAGGAGATAAGACTTTTAGTATTTTGGTTAAGGAGAAAAGCGTCAGAGTATCAATAGACAGATTAAAACCAGCCTATTTACTTGTAGACCCATCTCCCATTCCCAATATCATTGATGTCCCCAGTCCCACTCCTATCTCTACTCCAACTTATAGCTCCACTCCTACTCCTACTCCTCTTTTACCAACCTCTATTACTGTTCCTAATACACACTTAAATCAGGAACGTATTAAAAAGACTAGATCAGGGCGAAGAGTACATTTTCCTGATTACTATCGACCGTAGTAACGGTCTAGGGGGGGAGTGATGTGGGGTTCTCGTATTTAAGATGTACTATATTTGTATTATACGATGTACACATATAACATAATACAATACATACTTACACTTATACATATAAAATAATTTATATATTATACAAACAAAAATACACACATTATTTTTATATATAAATATACATTTTATACATTACATAAATACAGTACAGAAAAACATATTAAATTTACATACATAAAATAATCCAACAATAAAATAAATAATTAATTCCATCGCCTGATGTCGTCGAGTATAAATGTCCTTTTTCACGACGAGAACAATAGATTGCATCAGGCGATGTAACATGGTCGGGCGGCCAATCGCGGCTCGCCTCGTGCTTGGTATACTCCCGCGCAGCGACCGCGTGGCTGCGTGCCTTTCCACGACCGGCACGACCAGTGTGATTTTGTTGTCCGCGCCGAGTGCATGTTGCTTTGCCTCCCGTTTTACACTACGCGCTTCTCCGATCAATACGCTTGAGAATTCAGTGTAGCCTTGCAAAAGCTTTCAGTGTTTTCTTTGCCTATCGTTAACTGTGCTTTGCCTAAATAAACTGAACTATCTTTCCTCTTGTGCTTTCGGACTTATGCTATCTCTGTGCTTGTGAACTTTCATATTCTACTGTACTTCTCTTCTGTTCTCCTTCTAATAAACATGGTAGTGTGTGTATATAGTGTTTCTGTTACCTTCACCTGCTATACCTGGATCTGGTAAAGTACCTACAGACTTTCTTACAACACAACCCTACACCCCACTTATACCATATATTCGTCAATCTTCTGAATCGACTGATATGCCTGTTTACTAAAAGCGAGATGAAAATTGATCATTATCTTCAGTACTTATCAGCCACATTTCCATAAGACCTTCCCCATTTCGTCTCACTTGGCACCCTGCCACCTTACATTCACACTACACATTCATTCCCGTGACCCCGTAACGAGCCAACAGAACGATATGAATAAGCTCATAATAAAACTTTTTTTAAATTTAATGAGAATAACTCGCATATTCGATACAACTGAATACCAAACATTTTGCGAAGGCTTTTGCTGACAAAGCGGTTGAATTATTCTGTTTCATATTGAATGTTACCTAAGTGTTTTTGTTTTTCAGATTAAAATCTGATGGAAAGTTTTCATATACATAGTTTACATAGTGTGTTCATAGATAGTGAGATATTTATTTATACTATTTTCGTACCTCAAGAACTCTATTATACCCTTTTTTTCGAAATAACACACACCGTTGATTTTTTACATATGTACGAGTAAGAGAAAATGAAAAGAAAAATTTGACTTCGGGCACGAATCGAATCTTACGACCTCAGGATAACCAGTCCAGCCGCTTTAGAATATGCCAAAATGGTGCGTTCCCCGTGGTCACACCGTTGGTTACACCAGTGGTACCACGGGGAATATTGCATTCCCCGTGGTCACACCACAGTAGAGATTGACTCATTTGTCGATAAGAACAAAAATAATATATATCTTATAATATTCTATCTTAGTAGATATGTTATGTATTAAGATCTTTTCCATAATATGTATGACAAATTGTGGAAAAGATTTTTAGATAGATAATTATATCACACTGGTCAAGGACAAGTTTCATGTTGGGCCCGCGCCTTGTACGCTATATCAAAAGATAGAGAAAAGTACGTAGAATCATGGAAAAATACTAAAAAAATTATGAATCGTTGTTTTTTTTTGTCGGAAATATTTGTTTTATGTAATTTTTGTATGACTGCAATATGTCACCATACCTACTGCTGCTATGACATTTTTGTTTTTGAAATATAACTACTGACAATTAATTGAAGGTATAATATAAGGTATAACTCTAATCCCCTTATTCATAATTGTAAACGTACATTAGATAAGGTACAGCTACTTTGTTCAGTTTCAGTTTAAAAAAAACACAAAATATTTGACAGATACTTATTATTTAAAAATATACAATTCACTTTTGTTCTTATCGACAATTGAGTCAATCTCTACTGTGGTGTGACCACGGGGAATGCAACATTCCCCGTGGTACCACTGGTGTAACCAACGGTGTGACCACGGGGAACGCACCGCCAAAATCACTACGCTTGGGAGGCGGTTGATTGCAATGTCGCTAGTTATATACACATTTACATAGCACAGGATGCTGTTGCCTATCCCGTGTTATTGTAGGTAAGTATTTAGTGTCGCACTTTGAATGACCATCGGTCATGTCCCTACGCCTTAGCTTATTAAATGACATTAAAATTGGATTTTTTTATGTGACGAGGGTGGCAATCTAGCAAGCAGTTTACGTTTATGTTAAAGTCATGACTGCAGCCTATATACCCACACAAAGACCAGAGGTCAAGTCAAAATGCAGATGCGTTGCCCTGAGACCTAAATTGTTGTCTCTGTGAAAGTTATTACCGGGCCATACATTGCCATCTAACCAGATCATTATAGTGCTGCACACTACCATTTGGCGGCAAATAGGTTAGGTAATTCGGTTTTGCCTACGCCCTCGAGTCCCTATAGGTACTGAATTTACCAAAAAATTGTAGTATTCCCTATCAACATATACAGGGTGTCCCAGAAATCAGCGATAAACCGAAAACGGGTAATAGGCCAAGTCATGACAGTTTACAGAAAAATGTAAAAAAAAATATTTGTCATGTATTTTTAATATTATTAGGATTTTTAAAAATATCGCAAAAACTGACATCCTGCGATGATCCTTCAAGGCCCAAGGCCACAAATATGACTTTTTCGTAATTTCCTCCTCTGTATTGTAGTCATTACTGACCCTTCTGTAAACTACAGTCTATAATTAAAATCCTAATAATATTTAAAATACATGACATACATTTTTTTCTCACATTTTCCGATAACTGTCATAACTTGGCCTATAACACGGTTTCGGTTTATCTTTGATTTCAGGAACATCCCTGTATATAACTACAACACAGCTCAATTACGACGTTTAATGCATTACATCAATTTAAGCCAATACCATTAGACTATAGAAGTCACTAACATTACCCTAACGGCTGATCTCACCCCCAAAAATCAATTTACAATAATTCTTTCCTTGGTCACGATCTACATAACAAGTCAATAAAGGAAAAACTTCAGAATTTGTTGCAAGCTCCAACTTATTTTTCGTAACATGATACCAATGCGTCGATCTAAGCACCAAGACGAAAACAACATTTGACATGGTCTGGTTGGCATGTATAGGAACTCTCTTTTTTTTGTATCGATTATTCAAAAGCATTTTTTCGTTGAAAAGGATCTTTGTGCTGAGATACAAGAATTATAGCCAACGCTGACGTATCGAAATAAATTGTTGTGGGCTCCATTTATATATTCTCCAGACGTTTAGTTCATTGAATCAAATGGTATGTCTTTTAAAAATAAGTACGTAATATGCTTATTTATGTCATTAAAATGGCAAGCACAGTTCACATCATGAAGTTGCCCACTAATGATCAGAAGCCCTCGCCTATAAAAGGGTTGTGTGTGTCATTAGGGGAGAATATGCCAAATTGTGCGTGGAGAATATGCCAGTGGTCTCTATGACCAATGTACAATTACCATGTCGCCAGATGGATCAAATAATGCGTGGTGCCTACGCGCTCGAGCTCTGTTGCTAGAACTATACCAGTTTAAATTCTTAATGAGTCAATCTGATACCCCTAATTGTAGTATATGTGGTAAAGTGGAAGACGTATACCATATTTTGGTTGAATGTGTTCGAGGTGAGGCTCATCGCAGGGCTTCATTAGAAATAGGACATTGCAACAGTGTCCTGGCAGATCCTACTACGGATGACGCCAGAATACTGTTGCAACTATATCAATTGTCAATGAGCTAATGTTGTTTAATTATTTTTTTAAATGAAGAATGTAATTCATGTGAACGTATAGAGCGTCATGGTTTTTGACTAAGCTCTTTAAATGGAGATTAAAAAATATATATATATACCAGTTGGTAGAGTCATATGTATTAACATAACATAGTTATGTTAATCATTATTTAGATAAATAAATAATTAAATTATGAGGTGTAAATAATGAAAAGATTTTATCATGTGATTTAACTGTGATGAAATAAATATTACAATGTTATAAGACATCCTTCTTGTTCAATTGATAGAAATTGTATACATGAATTTATAACAGCGTACCTCTTCAGATGCTATTGAGACTTTCAATGTTGTCTGCAATCTCGTTAGCTATTTTTATAATATCAAAAAATAACAACAATCCAACTTTATTTAGACATCTCGCTCGCTCTGAGTTATGGAGTTTCTTATAAAAAACGTTATTGCAACTTATACTTAGTTTCATCGTAATAAAATCAATAAACCGATACCGATAAAGGTACGAAAAACTTAGATAAACGGCGACTGGCTGATAGAAAAACCGATAACTCAACGGTGAAGATGTCACAGGCAGTCATCAATTCTAGACGCTGAAACCTCTGAGTTTTCTTATTTTTACAAAACTTTATTGCGGTAAAAATACTATCAACAACCCACAAGAAAATTCAATTGGTATTGACAATGACCCAATGACTTGTACATAGAAGGGCATTGGTGAGTATATCCAACCTATTTTGGCAATATGAACTATTAACCTATATTAACTGTTTGAACTATTTTACATATATTTATTTATTTAAGTCCGGTCGAAGTTCGAAGCCGTAGGCACCATCGTACAAACTAAGTCTTTTTTTTATGTAATGGATGTGGTAAACAAGCATGCAGTTCACATTGATGTTAAGTGATAACTGCAGCCTATAGACAACCACACAAAGACCAAAGTCAATGCAGATGCGTTACCACTCCTGAAGCCTAAGGTGTTATGCCTCTGTGCCGGAAATTACAGGGCCGTACATTACCACCTGACCGGAACACGATAGTGCTGAACACTACCATTTAGCGGCAAGTATATCTATCAGGTAATGCGGTGGCGCCTACGCCCGCGAGCTCCATCACTGGAGCTCCACCACCAGTAAAAAATCTATCTTTCTATCGCCTAATGGTAACGTTCAACACTATTGTTCAACATTTGTTCCGGTTAGATGGTATTATTGATGGATTTTTAATCTTTAACAACTATCACAGAGGTAAAACGAGACATCAGTAGTGACAACGCATCTGCACTTAGACCTCCGATTTACGTGATATCTTTAAGAGGGAATACCCTTACTATCGATGTAAAATGTATGCCTGAAAACAAAAAGAAACCTGGAAGGGCCAGCAAGCCGGAGGGTTTGCATATGATCTGGCCCACAAATCAGGATTCGTCTATTCGTATATTAGTGACATCTGCAGCTACCTACCCTTTCTGAAAATTCAGGGTTGTAGTTTCGAGAAGCTCATACAACTAGACTTGACGATCCGGGTTCCATTAAAAGGACGGAAAATAAACCGACAAAGGTGCTGCAAAATTAATCCCGAAATGTCTCCGATGGCAACAATGACAACCCTTGATACGTCCCATTGCTGGACACGAGTTTCTCCCCTTTTTGGAGGGCGCTCCCCTGGAGCTGACTACACCACGCTGCTCCAATGCGGGTTGGTGGAGATATGGGTAAGTGGCCAACCCGCTTTCGGATGTTTTCAAACCGCATCTTTTATTTTTTAGGATGACTATAGATTATTACAATTAGAGCGTGAATACCATATAACAAACGGAAGAATCTTTTATAAGTCTCCACTTATAGAAAAAAAGTAGATAGCGAAAGACATTAGCAACAATTAAAAGACATAATAAAGAACGGTACGGAATATAGCTAATACATCATATTATTATCATATAGCAGGAAAGAAAGGAACTGGCGTATCATAGCTTTTAAACACGTAGGAATATAATACATGTTTATACGAGAATTTAGAAACTAAGACATTAAATATGCAGGTCTTGTGTACATATCTAAAAGTCATTTAAAGGAACGGTGGCATCTTATCACGAGACAGACGGGCGTCTCGACACCTGATGGAAAATCAATGATAGCATTTGCATATCTCAGGATAAGTAGATATTCCTAAACATATACAGGTAACCCCACTCAGTTTTCCATTCCGACGTAGTTACGTCAATAATTTAATGTACGATGGAGACCGAAGGATATCCGAGCACTCAAATTGCTATTGCTGTACAGGTATATAATATATTATGATCTATCATGAACACTGAAGAGATTTCTTGGAGGTTTAATACTTTTTGTTAAATAAAATTGTTCTTTTTTTTTTAATAAATAACAATTTCAGATCCTCATCAACCATTTTGTAGGAGGAGGAGTTATAAAGGAAAAACTATGAGTGTTAATAGAATCTTTAATGAACTTATAATTTTTGCAATATTATGGTTGTTTAGAAAAAAAAATATGCTGAATCATTTTTGTACATGTTTTAGTAGTAATCATTTACGTTCCTCTGTTTTCTATTGAACCGCATTTGGCCGATATCAACTGTCATATTTTTCTCGTTAAAACATGGTCAATTACCTACACTTCAAATATATTATTTTCTTATAGGTATGTAACGAATACAAATATGATTTTAAAATAATCACCCTTTTTACCGGTTCCCGTAAAGGTGGATGCCAGGAGATGCAGAGTTAGTCAATCTCCAAAACCAGGAGACTCAACAACTAAATATCCACACAACGCTTCGGACCTAAAATGGCTAATATTCGCGAAATCGGGGCGAGAACAGGATCCTCACTTTATCCAACAAAGAGTGAAACGACGGAAGGAGGCTGCGGAGTTTATGAATGCCAAATTAACGGGTGCCACTGAGAGTATCCAGTACAGCAGCTTTGAAAAAGGGCTTTGACCAACAGCAAAAGATTTCTGAAGCTGAGGAAGATTAAACAAAAATAGAGTGATGAGCAAATACTGATGCGTCACTTAAATATAAGTGGAACTTAAAAGTCTTTTGTCTATACAACGCGTAAAAATTACTGTGATGACTTATATTCGAGGACGTTTGAGTATTCGGCCATAAAAGACCAAGACCAAGGCAAGATTCTTAGGCGGCTTCTTAATTCAGTATTGTTTATTGATAATAGATGTGTGTGATGTATAAACAAAGTCAAACAAGAGTCGTTTCAAATCTTTTATATAAGGCACGCAAAGGCAAAAGTCTACCAATGTTCGGACTTCAAATCTCAGTTCTTCTGCAAAGAACAGAAAATTTATGTCCTCGGAATTAAAACGCACTAGAATACTTTAATGTCCGTACAACATATTAAATATTGTGACACCACGTCACACGGCTTGGTACAATTGTCGTAAAATTGTCTTTGCTGGTGTTCAAATGAAACTCATGTCCATTTCCGCATCGTAATCGCATCGTTTGTCACTATGCTTCACAAAGGGAGCATAGTAGTTCGCTCAGTCTACTAATGGCGTTCTATACTTGAATCGATGTCACTTGCTTTACTACGAGTGGGTAATTTGAGTGTAATCATACCTTGCGTGTGAAAACTGTACCTAGTGTCTGACAGAAATGTTTATGAATACAATTTTATTATCGTTCGTATACCTATGTTAATTAAAGGCACAATATAATAAATTTATAAAAGCGAGTATGGAGTTTTTATTTCCTTTAAGAAATCTTGCTCCTGATAACATTAATTTAAGATCTGTCTGGTTTACCTTCTCTGTCTGTGACAGCAAACATAATATCATGATTGTATGTATTTACCGTGTTATGTACTTACTTTTTTACTAACTATCTGCATACTCTAACTTACTCTACTAACCTTCTTAATTCATTAGCTAATCACTTACTACTATTATATTTGAACATAATAAATACACAATGAAGATAACCTCATATCATTCCTGCACCTCTTCGTCGTTTTTCTGTACTACCCAATGGTTGACTGGGAGATAATGCCTAGTGGCATTAAGTCCGCCCTATGTACTGTTCTTGTGCATTAAAGTATAAATAAATAATGAAATACCTACTCCGTAACAAAATACAGAAAGTTATAAAACTGGAAGAACGGTTCCAGTGACAAAGCCTGTCCAAATAAGGAAAAGAAATAACAATTCAACCTGAAATTAAATGATAAACACTGAAATACGTTATGAAAATTCACGACCGTCATTTAATCTGAAACCTTTTCGTAACAAATAACACGCTATATTTGTCGAGTAAATTAACAGATTATCCTGTAAACTGAAGCCAATTTATCGAATACTATCAGTTACAGGCAATTAAACTTAACGCGTTTTGATTTCACAGAAACGCTTCTTAGGATTTGGCCTTGATGTAAAAATAGTAATTTGAATTTTATAGACTACTTTGGTGCCTTGGAAGACTACTAAGTTACTGAACTGGTGCCGTAAGGTCTGATTCTGATTCAATTTAGAAGCTGACAAAATTTTGTTTCATTTGTTTATGTATTTTCACGCCTGTAATCCTCGCAAGGGTAGGCAGAGGGAAGGTTTTTGGCCCATGTAACAGGTGGCAAACCTGTTGCCATGTCCGAGCACATTACCAAACTCCGAGGTACTGGGAAACTTCCAGAAAATGGAAAAATCCCAATAGAACCAGAGATAAAGGATTTTAAACCGTTATCTCTGATAGTCCCCGACCCGGGAATCGAACCCAGGATCCCCAGCGTAGTAGTAGTGGCCTACTACCACTACGCTACTGAGGCAGTTATTATATATTTGTTTATTTATTAGCGCGAATGAAGAAATTTGACAGTGGTAATACTGATTCCAATTTTGGTTCCTCTAATATAATTGATTGATTCAGTTGCGGTTCGCAATAAAAGACTGTGCTCATGGTACGACCGTTTGCTCTGATAAGTACTTTTCTAATAAATATTGCCATAATAGCGTCATAGACACATCTCTATCCTTGATGAATTGATTCATATTCATTATCATTACGTGTTACGAGACAACAAGGAATAGGGATTAGGGGTGGCAACGCATTTGCATTTTGACCTCTAGTCTTTGTGTGAATGTGTATAGGCCAGAATGATGACTGCATGATTTTTGCCACCTTCATTACACAGAAGAAAATATTCTGATTAAGTGTTGGAGATCAAATGAAGAGGTGTTATGAGTAAAGCGATATAACCTAGAATATAGTTATGGTAGTATTATTATAGTCCTTTATTATTATTTCTTATCATCGTTGTTATATTTTAGGATATAAAATATAACATAGATGATAAGAAATAAGAATCTAATATAATTCAGAGCAATAAAGCTTTTTGTTCACTTTTACGTATACATTCGTAGGTTCGTGATTTATGCCGCTGCCCTCCCCCTATAACTCGAGATAATTGCATTTGTGACCTAAATGTGAACAATAATCTTATTACAAGCACTTTTCTAGTAATATCCTTATATTTTTTTTCACTTGTGGTCACGTTTTCTAACGGAGGTATTATAGGATGATTGAATTAAATAAAATAAATAGGTATGCTGTCAGCAGCTCTCATTTTTTTTGGGATTTGATTTTAAAGTGGGTACCTACTAAGCATTTATAATTTTCATTTCATTAACAGCTCTTTACTTGAGTAAGGCCGTAATTGACGTGCATGTTTTATATCCATAAAGCAATGTGACAAAAGACGACTCTGGACAGGTTATAATAGACTCGATCTAAACTTCGAAGGCTTATTCTAAATGCTTAATGCTCACATTTTTTGGGGTTCCGTAGCCTACAAGGATACCTTATGGTTTCACCAATTCCGTCACTCCATTCGTCTGTCCGCTACTTAGATCAGAATCCCTTATTGCTAGAAACCTGTTATTCAGCACAACTATGCACTGATCACGCCAAAGATGTTCTTACAAAAAATCTGTTAAAGTGTTTTTTCTTAAGGTATCTCTTACACTCGAAAAGTGAGGAAGTTATTTATGTTTTAACAGTACTAGTATAACATCACGAAATTAAACGAAAACTATCATAGCTAACTAAGCTTCACAGGTTTACGAGTAATCCCAAATTGCCCGGTTTTTTAGCTTTATTTCCCTTTAATTTTATAATCTTACTAAAAAGGCATATTTTAGTTTGAAATGTACCTATAAGTACCACTAGTAAAAAATAATAATAATGGCAACCCATTATACGTCCCACTGCTGCGCACGAGTCTCTCCCCTTTTTGGGGGTAGGCCTGGAGCTTACTCCACCACGCTGCTCCAATGCGGGTTAGTGGAGATACTGGTTAGTGGCCAACCCGCTGTGGGATGTTTTCAAACCGCCGGTTTGAATAAGGCCTCCGACAAGGTTTTACGACAGCTATCTATCAATAGCAACCGGGACCGACGGCTTAAAGTGCCCTCCGAAGCACGTAAACGCGCATTTAATTATCCACTAGCGATCACCCATCACACACCCGACCACGCCCGTATCGCTTAACCGGGTAGATCGCTTACGATCTACACCAGCCGTGGGACAATGCGCGCTTCAGTAAAATATACCCCTCAGATATACCTGAATAAACCATAAGAGTACGTATTATATTAACTCTCTAATAATATGTACTGATCATCGATGCCATTGACAGTCATAGCGATTATTAGCGATGAGGATTCAATGTTTTGTGTATCCGTCACCAACAGCCGCCTGTATGGACAGTGAGCCAATCGCGACAACCGATCTTGTTGTGACAGATAGCTTATGATAACAATGGCGAAAAACATGCTGCCACATTGTAATGCTGGTTTTGTTATTGTTAAATGGAATGGAAAGCATAGAATATGATATTTACTTGGTTCTTTTGGTCAATTGTTAAACAATCATTGAAGTAAGTATGCGCAATATTTAGAGGACCTAATGAACTTTCATTTGATAAATCCACGCACATGGACAATGTGTCTTTATAAAAATACAATACAAATTTACATGGACCTCGAAAGAGAATTCAAATCGTTTGACCATCAGTGCTGTCTCTGGCGGAACTTTTTTGTACAGTACGCGCAATACTTAAATGCATCCATGTAGTTCGTTACAAGTTGCAGCGAAGAATGTCATTTTATAGTACAGTATATGCGAGGAGGAGAACGTGGGTCTAGTCCGATTTCATCAGGCCAACATCGTAACTCGAATACAGTATCTTCATTCATTTTGTAAATTGTATGTGTATCTGATATACTTTAGAATGTATTTAAAATCCATCCATTATCCCAATAAACATGTACCAGAGAACGCCTATTATATTTACACTATACTTGATCATGTCATCAATAGTCACAGCGATGTTCGACAGGTTTCAATGTTTTGTGTATTCGTCACCGACAGCCGCCTGTATTGACAGTGGGCCGATCGCGCCAACCGATCTTGTTGTGACAGATGGCGTATGATAACAATGACGTTATAGAGATACCATTTATAAATTGTCATGATGGTTTTGTTATTGATAGACATCATTCTCTCTCAAAGTAATTCAAAGTTTCTCTGGTTTTACGAGGGATGTATATTCTATCAGACGCTATATATTCCACACCGTCGCTTTTTTGACGTGATGAACCGGCTACACGCTCGAAAAAGTGTCACGTTTTGCTTGAGTCGAGTGTGCAAACTAAAACGGGGAACCACCGTAAGAGTGGTGTAATGGCCTTATTACACGACGCGGTATTCAGGGTCCGGCAGAAAGGGTGGGCGTGGCCTCGCACCGGGTTGCCGCTTATTACACTATCCGGTTGACAGGGCCCTAACTCAAGTACTAAGTACTAACTCAAGTACTCAGTCACAGTACAAATATGAACAGTATGGAAACTACGTACAAAACGTTGAAACGGCACAATTACACAAACATGCGATCAACGAGGCCCCTAAGCGATTCTCGCGTCGCTCCAGCTCCGAGTCACTCGCTACTCGAGCGTCGATGCGCATGTTTGTGTGAGTGTGCCATTTTGAACGTTTTGTATGTCGGACAACAATTAAGAATCAGAGGCAGTCATCCAGAATTTATCAATTAAAATCTTATTAATTTTTGTCCCATATTTCAACTTATTTCGTTATATTTATTAAAAGTGTAACTTTCACATTATCAAATTGCGATGACACTGAAGACTTCCACAAAATTTATAGTATCTAATAGGATCTACTTCCATCCGAGGATATAACCTAGAACAAGGTAGCGATAAAGGTTTGCCACCACTAGACTATAGAGTAAGGTAAAAAAACAGGTAGGTAAACCAATATATACTCCCGTTAGCCAGCTATTAATGTTGCGGCACGTGGAAATCATAGGCCTTTCACATGTTGTCCCCATGGGGCTGTGTAGTGCGCTAATGAACGGGCTCATCAAGTTTACTTTTACGAGAGGTTACACTTTTCTATATGCCTTGCAGAGCACAAATAAGCTTACACTGGTTTCGTGGATTCAGGAGGAGTGGCAGCTAATGTGAATTATTTTCTACGTATTGTTGTTACAAGATAACAAAACCATATGCAAGTACATTTGAAGGTTTATGGCAAATGGAAGAATTAAAAAAAAAACGGACTATATTTAGTTATCCGTACTTATGTTATTATATATTTATAATTCCAGCTACACAAAATGCTACTTGTATAAAATATTGGTTTATCAACTCAAAAATATCTAAATTATCTAACGTAAATTCAAAATCAATAAATTCAACACAGCGTTGACGTATTTAACATTTTATTCATAAATGTTTGAATAATTTAAAACTATATTTTAAAATTGTATCTGCATTTTAGTTTCACGCATAAAATCGAATGTGAATTTAGACGTAGTAATACAAAATGTTTCGATAAAATGTATCGATAAAAACTGTAATTCCATTACTCTACACTGACAATTATTGTACTGCGAAAACATTGAACAGTTATTTTCATGGAATAATACTGTCATTCCAGTTCGAAATTTATATAGACTGGCACCCCGAATACTGAATACAGCCTCATTCAGTATAGTGTTTATTTTACCACAGATCTACCACTTTTGACTGAGTAGTTTTTTTACATATATTACAATTGCGTTACTGCAATATTATTCGAGCTCATTTTTTAGAACAATAGACTTAACGGTACTAACTGATTGATACGGAGACTAAGGTCGAGACAAAGGCGACATAGACTTTTTATTTAGTATGACTACTAACTAGCTAACCCGACTTATAAAAAAAACTATACGCGATACGACGATACGAGATGTCGCTGTCGTTTGTAAAATCCAACACTGTCACATAATGTCAATTTAGTACTAGCTACGTCGTAATTATATAAATAGAAATAGAAAATGTTTTATTTCGAATAGATCTTTACGAAGAAGGAAGGCTGATTGGTCAGTGATCTTTACAGATACTTTCAAAACGTCAAGAAATCATAAAATACCTAGAGTGAATAACCATTAGATATAGTAAAAGCAGAAACATAAATTAAAAGTAGATAAATTAAAATTAGAATTTAAACTACTTAGTTAAAATATTTTTTCAATTACTTCAATGATATAAATGAAGATAAAGAAAAACTTATTCGTCAAGATTAAAGTTATTCACTTAGCAGAGTTCCAAGTGCAGTCACTACTGAGAAGAACTCCGCTATCCAACAAACTCAGTAAGAGCTCTTTTAAATGAGAGCTTAAATCTAGTACAGATTGTCGTGAAAAATCAAATAATGTGAAAGTCCATAGCATAGATGCAAATATATGTAATTGATTTGATTACCCAATTTTATTTATTCTTAAAGTACGGGCCTTAAAAATTTTGTAAAAAAAATTATCATTTACATTCAAACTACACAAAAACCTATGAGAAGTCTATGATAACCTAGAAAATAATTGTTGTACGAAACCCTATGAACGCGATTCCAACTCGCACTTGGCTCATTTTTGACGTCATAAAGATATGTAGCAATGATTTATTTACAAATGAATGGGAAAGCAAAAGGGTAAAATATGTATATTGAAGGTAAAATACGAATAAGAATGTATGTAAATAAATTTTTCATGTATACGTTACGAACATAACATAAAATAAGTACCTACTTACTTTTACGATGACATGTGAATACCAAAGCAAACATAATTTTATTGCGAAACACAGGAAAAGGGGAGAGGACATAAATTAAAAATAAACCATTCGATAAATCTCCCTCTGTTTATTCAAAGTGTATGAAACAAAATCGTATAATTTTTCAAATTTGAACCCCACAATTTATTCAACATTGCCTTTTTTAACTGGATCAGTGAAATAAATTGAGTTTGTGCGTAAATTTATGTCGATAATTTATCAAGGTCTGGTACTCCTTATAACTTTGATTTTTATTGACATCCAAAACTTTAGATCATAAAAACTAGAAATTACAAATCTTGATTATATAATGTATCTTCACGCCAAGTCCGAGAGTATGGAGCGCCAGATATCCCGGTCCTGACACACCTCCCGTGCTTCTTCTATATTCATTATTACCTTCATGCATGCACGCCGATTCCTAAGACCCCACCCTCAGACAGTACTCGACCTATTTGATCAAGATTACTACTAATCTAGTCCTGGTCTTCCAAGGCCCCTGCAACCATCCACATTTGCACTGTGTATCTGTTTAGTCATTCGCTCATTCGACATTCTTACTACATGCCCGAACCATCGGAGCATGTTTTTTTCATTTTTACACCGATACTCTCATTCACGCTCTTCCCTGCATACCCAGCTCTCGCTTCCATATACAACCATGGCTAGTCGAGCCTGCTGGCTTAGATATTAAGATTCTAGCAGCTTACCCAACCCTCCATTTACGCAATTCCAAAGCAGCAAACACTTTTCTCTTTATGCCAGTGGTGTACCTACCATCTCTGCTAAAAGCACATCCAAGATATACAAATTTATCCACCTGTTCTAACGTGCATCATCTAACAATTTAGAATCCCTCTCATCACTATCCTTTGCATTGTTTCTGCATTTGTTTTTGTTCATCTCTTTCAAATTTCATTTCCGTAGTTAAATTCGAATAATAATTAAATAGGAACAATATTCCTTGTTATTGTACCATACTTACCAAATTTAACTGTACATACACATGTATTTTATCCGCACGTGACATTGGTTACGATTACGTATTCAGAGATACACTACAATACATTGTCTCACTATTTTTATCTATGTGCGTCTCATGAGAATTGCTACAATTTTGTGTGAACGTAAAATTATAAGGCCGAACTATTTGTTACATTGGCAATGGGAGTCTAATAAAATTGTAGTTAGGGCTTTGTATACAAGAATACCCAGTAGTTGGTAATTCTTATGCCCTCCGCTATTCTTTTGTAAATTTTGTTTCTCTAATTTATGGTCTGACGTTTATGAAGCTTGAGACAGGAGTCTTTGGTATACCTATACATTAATACGCAGTGGGTCATCGTTCTCGTACACGTTATGGATAGGAGTGTCGTGATTATGCATAATAATATTTTTTGTGTGTTACTTCTTGATCTTAGACATTCTTGGGTCGTTTGAAAAAGGACACTTTCAAATTGTACCCATTGCCCCTGGTCGGGGTCTGATGATGGCATCATGGAGAAATCGAGGAAATGCCCTCAAAAATTGTATGGACTTATAGGATTTAAGTTTTATTTTCGTAATTTATGTAGATACAAGTACCTAAGTTTTATCACTTAAATACCTCATTCTGTTTAATAAATGTAATAATTTCAGATTTAAATTCCTAGACTCTAATTAATGAAATGCTACCTTTGTCATACATAATCATTGTGTTGTGGTTGGTTTATTTGAGTGGACAACCATGTCGCGATGTACAACTGTGACATGATTTGTATCGAGTATGTCATTTAAATACGGTTATTCTAGTTTAACATTGGATTACTATATAATATATTTGGATCACTATTGATTTTATAATCACTTAATTAACATACATGTCTATTTTAGGGTTCCTATCTAAAAGGTAAAAACGGAACTGTCTGTCGTCACACTGTATCTCATCAACCGTGATAGTTAGAAAGCTGATTTTTTGACAAATTACGAGTATGTATTTTTGATGTCGCTACAACAACAAATACTAAAAATAAAATAATGAAAATAGTAAGAGGGTCCCCACACAAAAAACATGTTTTTTTCGTAGTTTTGCTCAATATTAAAATAACGGTAGCAGGTAGAATATTTTGTTTTATTACCTTTTAAAATAAATAATAGAATAAAAAATAAGTTAATATTAAAGGGGTCTCCCATACAACAAACGTATTTTTTAAGCAATTTTTACTCTATGTTAATATAAAGGTAGAAACTTGAATATAACAAACGTGATTTTCTTTTATAGATGACTAGCGGCCCGCCCCGGCTTCGCGCGGTTGCAATATTACCTACCCTCTCCTATACATCTTAGAGTGATGTTATATAGCTTAAAGCCTTTCTCGATAAATGGGCTATCTAACACTGAAATATTTTTTCAAATCGGATCAGTAGTTCCTGAGATTAGCGCGTTCAAGCAAACAAACAAACAAACTCTTTAGCTTTATAATATAAGTATAGATATAGATGGTACGGAATCATTCGTGCGCGGGTCTAATTTGCACTTGGCCACTTTTTGATATTTACACAATCTACAAAAATTGTAGATTGTGTAAATATCAAATATGTTTTGTATATATATATGTTATGCTATGTTCATGTTTCAACATTAAAATTACATCTGCCCCTAAAATAATTATTGCAAGTTCCATACATTGATTGGTAGGTACAGATAAATGAAATAGAGGTACAAGGTAAAACAACTAGAAATATTGTTTAAGAAACCAAAGGGACATATCCAGGTACCTATATATTTTTTTTAATTTTGGAACAAAAAAGTATTTCCTAACAACAATAGAAACACTCCGTTCTAAACTTCAATTTTAAAACTTTTGTTATTCCAGAGACTTAAAACAGTAACTATATTAAACACTAGCCTGGGTTGAACCACGACTTTTGTTAAAGTTATTGTAACATTTCATATCCTGCTCTAACTTTAACAGATTTCCTTAAGTTAAAGAAGGATGTGCAATGTAACAATTACTTTAACTTTAACAAAACCCAGGCTTACTAGAGCATATTTTTTAGGTTCACTAGATCATATTTCAACGCTGTTTTGTACAGAAACCTTCTTTTCATTTTCCTTGTACGAATCTTGATAATTCTTTTAATATCTTTTTACCTTTTGGTCTTTTATTAATAATCTGTTTAATAGATTTATCTCCACATTAGCATTAACTTATTGCAGAGTCAAATTCCTTAACGCCAACTGCGTTGCACAAGGGACTGTAGTAGTACCCTTGTCATAATTACTGGATACGCTGTGGTTGATTTATTTGAGTGGACAACCATGTCGCAATTTACTTGGGTATGGTTTACTAGTTCGACATTGGATTCAATTTGCGAAATGACTACCACTGACAAAAAATAAACTACACCATTGATTTGATATAAATTAGCAGATAGCATCTTGTAATATACAAAAATCCTTGACACAGTGTTTGTAAAAATACTCCTCCGAAACGGCTGCTTCGATCATTATGAAATTTTGTGAGTATATCTGGTAGGTATGAGAATCGGTTGTAGTCGTTTTTTTATATCCTTAAATAGTATGGGTAATCCTCAACAAATTATTTTTTTTACTAGATGTGCCCGCGACTTCGTCCACGTGAGAAAAAATATAAATATGATTGTTCAGTATCTACCCGGACGAAGTCGTGGGCGCAGCTAGTATAAAAGTAGCATGAGTTACTCCTTATTACATCAGCTAGCTACCAGTGAAAGTCCCGTCAAAATCGGTATAGCCGTTCCCAAGATTAGCCCCGCCAAACAGACAAACATTTTTTTTTGGTATATGTAGGTACATATACCAAAAAAAATTGTTTGTCTGTTACATTAATTGTTTGTTTTTATGTATACAAGGTTGTATACATACAAAATATGCATTCAGTAAAAAGCGGTTATTTTAATATTACAAATAGACACTCCAATTTGACGGGCTGATGGAAAGTGGTCACCGTTGCTAATTAATATTTGAAACACCAGAGGAATCGCTAACGCTCTGCCTGTCTGAAGGAAAGGAAATATCTATAATGGCTCACATATATTTTAACGTTTTTAAAAGAAATAAAGTTGACTTCAGACAGCGTCAGCCGAGTCTTTCTTTCCCTTTTGGCTACTACTGTCTCTGTAAAAAGTACAACAAAATCCGCTATCGCTTTATCATTATAATAAATGTTAATGTAGGTACTTCAACTACATCAGTTCGAACAGAATGTAATTTACAAAATTGAGTGCCGCTAATAGCAAAAATATATACAGAAAGTTTTTTTTTATTTTTTTTATGTCAAGGTCAGTAGTCACCGTCGCCTATGAACATTTGCAACACCAGGGGAGTCGCCAACGCGCTGCCAGCCCTGAAGGACTCTTTTGACGCCATTTTTGAAGAACCCCATATTGTAGCACCGAGGGAACACCTCAGAGGGAAGTTCATTCCACAATTTACACGTTCTGGGCAAAAACGAACGTGAGAACCGCACCGTTGAACATTGCCAAGTGTCCAGTCGGTGAGGGTGGAACTTCTCTCTTCGGCGGGTAGTGCGGTGTAGGAAAAGAGACGGTGGCACCATGTCGAACAGTTCGACAGAGCACTCGCCATTGTAGAGACGGTATAAAACGCATAGACTCCCAACGTCTCTGCGCAGGCTCAGATGTTCGAGCCTGTCAGTAAGTCCTGCATCGTTAACAATACGAACGGCGCATCTTTGTAGGGAGTCGAGTGGACCAAGTTGATATTTGGGGGCTCCCGCTTACAAATGAGAGCAGTATTCCAGATGGGGCCGCACTTGGGCCTTATAAAGCTGTAATAGCTGCCCCGATGTGAAATACTGCCTCGCTTTGTTAAGCACCCCTAGTTTTTTGGATGCCAACTTGGTCTTACACTCAATGTGACTCCCAAATTGCACTTCGTTCGATATATCAACGCCCAGGATACCGATACTCTTACCAACGGCGAACGGAGTGCCCTGGAACTGTGGTGCTACAACGAATGGGGTTTTTTTAGCGGTGAACGCGCAGACTTGTGTCTTCGAGGGGTTGAACTGCACTAAGTTGAGTCAACCCCCTAGGCTTACAGCCAATGCCTCCCCACTCTTGTCCAACGCGTGAGACCAACGGTGCGTGAGATATACTAGAAGTTCACCAGCAGATCTGCCGTGACGGAATCCATATTCGCGGTCACTGATCAACTGGTGATCCTCTAGATACTGCAGCAGTTGTGTGTTGATCACACGCTCCATGACTTTGCAGATTAGAGAGGTTATTGCTATAGGCCTGTAATTGGCCGGGTCACTGCGATCCCCTTTTTTGGGTATCGGGTGCACGAGGGATGTCTTCCACGCAGACGGTACCTTTCCACGATCGTAGGAAAGCGAGAACAGGCGCGTCAGAACGGGGGTAAGCTCGGCCCACTCGACTTCTTGATGTCAAGGGATAAAAGCGCTCGCCTGACGTTCTTCTGAGCGAATTTGACGTCAGGCATAGAGCTTTCACAGCGCGGGATGGTAGGCGCTGTGACACCCATGTCATCAAGAGTCGAGTTTGAGGCAAAGAGGCTGCCCAGAAGATCGGCTTTCTCTTTTGCCGTGTGGGCTAGGCTATCATCAAGTTTTCGCAGTGGTGGGAAAGATGACCGACAAAAGTTCCCTTCGATAGTTTTGGCAAGAGACCAATAGGCACGGCTCCCGGGAGGATGCCTCATTAGTTTCTTGCCAACTCTACCGACATGCTTGGACTTTGCTTTGACTATCCGCAGCTTCGTGGACCTGGAGGCAGCGTTGAGTACTCTCTTCAGGTCGGAGGCATTGGGATCCTTGCAAGCGTGAGCCACAGTTTTATCTAATGAGAAACGGAGCGGAGAATCATTAAAGTATGAATAAGTGTTTAAACCTCGGATAGGTGCTTTTCATTATTCTACGGAATAAACGTTGTATGAATTTGATTGAAATATTGTTGCAATGTAGCTTATATGTACAGATATAATCCATAAGCTTTTTAACTATTGAGAACCACCAACAGAAGAAAACACGAGTAGACGTTTTTATTATCTTACGTTGTATAACAGAATAGAACAGATAAAGAAAAATAGAATATTTTTTGTAAGAAAACATTCACTGTCACCAATGTTTATCTCTACAACGTGCATGTATGTATCGTTTTGACGACCCGGTTAGTCCAGCGGTGCGAAACCACCGTTTGATTCGAAGGGTCGCGGGTTCGATCCCCGGACCGGGACAAATATTTGTATGATCTAGAGGTATTTGTTTCTGGTCTGGGTGTTTGTGTATGTGTTGTGTGTGTATAACGGCACCCACGATACAGGTTTATACCTAGTGTGGGGCTGTGAGTGTAAGCGTATTTATTTATTTATTTATGTATGCCCTGTGTCAAGACATATCAGATATCGGAACAAGATCAAGACTGACAAGAACGCAATAAAACCTACACGTTTAACGAGCCACGCCTGTTTTAATAAATGTTAGAATATGGAGTGCCGATAAAATAGTATGATGTACTTAAGTATTAACTCATTTATGCTGCTAAATGTTTAAGATATTTGGTACACGACCCCTATTCCGTGATGCAGTTTCAAAAATTAAGCTGATCGCTGACATCCTGTTTGAGACACAAATAGAACGAAGAAGAGTCTATTTCGTTTATTTACGTTGTATTAACTTTAATATCCCTAATATGTTTTTAAATCCATCTATAAATAATTTATTTAATTCAGTAGGTACGAAATTAGCCAACGAGCCACAAAATAGGCAAAGCCTGTATCTTGGGCTTCGGTGCCGTGAAACCGGTTATATAGGCTTCACTTACCATCTCTCTAAATCTAAACTAATATTATAAAGCTGAAGAGTTTGTTTGTTTGTTTGTTTGAACGCGCTGATCTCTGAAACTACTGGTTCGATTTGAAAAATTATTTCAGTGTTAGACAGTCCGTTTATCGAGGAAGGCTTTATATTATCACGCTAAGACCGATAGGAGCGGAGCACCAAAGAAGAATGTTTCAAAATCGGGGGATTTTTTTTCCTATTGAGAGCTTCCACTGCGTACGCTGCGTAAACGGTAAAAGTTTCTCAAAAGTTATATCCAAAAAAGCTGCCCAGGTCACTTTTTTAACGAAGTCGCGGGCACAGCTAGTTGCCCATATACACTACCATGAGAAAGTAAAACTGTAGTATAACTCGTATAAGGGTAAATAACAGACTTAAACCCACCAGAGAGCACGTACCGGTGTCCTTCAGGACGAATATTTGAGATATTCAATAGGTCGCCCGGTTTTAAAGGTACCTGCGTGAATTTCGTCCTTGAATTGACTGTTTATACGGAATTTAATTTAAATGGTGCGAGTCCTTTTTCATTGAAATTCCAATGCGAAGGATTTTTTTACTACATGAGTAATAAACAGAGATTGGGTTTCTGGGATTGTGTTGGGTTTACTCAAATCTTCTACTTGATTTATAGGCAACTAAAAACTTAATAGATGTTTAATAGTTTTTAACAGTTTTAGGGTTTGACAAATTATAAATGACTTCGTGACTTAATTTCGCCTATAAGAAGTAAGTACGGCTTTAAATCCACAATTCGTCTGTTGCTGTATTGAATTCCATGATTGAGGCATACAGCTTGAATTTAATTGAAATCACGGTATATTGAAATTAATTGCTAATTGCTATTGCTAATGTAATGTCTTAATTTCAGGGTAACCTACATAACTCATACATACTCATCAATCACTTGTATTAAAATCTTCTAAAATAATTAACAAAATTCGGCGATCCCGTATTTTTTTTCATAGAAATAAAAGATCTTAGATCTCGTGAGTGGCATTATACATGACGGACGGGAAATAGTAATTTTACTCAAAATTAAAAAATTGGGATCAATTTCTATCTTTTTTCTTATTCCAAAAAAAAGAAATATTTTAATTTTATTGAAACTTGCTAAGTAAAATCAATAATTTAGATTTGGATTTATGGCAACCTAGCCAAACTATGTACCGACATAAATAATACATATGAACGTAGTTAATTTACAGACAAATATCGTACTATAATGTACCTATGAGCTTTTTACTCTTATCTCCTTTCTATGAGTTTGCCTATTTGCTGATATAAAAATGCTTTGTATTATTTTTCAAGATTACAAAAGTTTTGAGGTCTCGTTTATCTTTATTACACTTTCACAAGTTTCTCTATTCTGTCTCGCCGACAAAGACAATCAGTAAGTATATAAAATAATTCTACAAGTCCTACTAAATTATACAAATTCGTGTCTAATGTCGCAATAAACTAAGTTGAAACTGCTTCACCGAACGATTGTCGAACTGGTAACAGTCATTTCAATAAACCTGAATATTTTATAGTTGTTAGGACGGTCACAGATAACCTATTGATTTATGTAACAAAGGGAGCGTAACGCTTTTTGCTTCAATATTTCTTAATTCAATTGATTTTCATAATTCATAATTTCAGCCATAAGACGTCCACTGCTGGACAAAAGCCTAGAGGAGATAGATAATTAAAAAATGCTCACCGGAATATCCAGTAGGCTAAAAACCAAGACGTTTATTCTTACGAGTATATTAGGTAATTCTAATAATAATATACAGAATGGACAATTCTTAGCGACATTTATTAAACGGAATATATCAATAGTACTGTCTTAGTAGCCTAGTGGTAGCAGACCACAATGTGCCCGGAGATGTCAACAGGCTCGCCACCTGTCACATGGGCCAAAAACGTAACCAGCGATTCGTGGGTGTTTGCATGTGTGCTTGGATGCCTATTTACTTTTGCCTACCCCTTCGGGAATTACAGGCGTGAAGTTACGTATATCAGCAGTACTTCAAGTGTTTACCTCTTAGTTTAATCACAGAGCACTTTTGAATAATATTATTTTTACTGAAACTGCCTCAGTAGCGTAGTGGTAGCAGGCCACTACTATTACGCTGGAGGTCCTGGGTTCGATTCCCGGGTCGGGGGATATTAGAGATAACGGTCTAAAATCCTTTATCTCTGCTTCTATTGAGATTTTTCCATTTTCTGGAAGTTTCCCAGTACCCCGGAGTTTGGTAATGTGCCCGGAGATGGCAACAGGTTCGCCACCTGTTACATGGGCCAAAACGTAACCGGCGAGTCGTGGGTGTTTGCATGTATGATTAAATGCATGCATTTACCTCTACCTACCCCTTCGGGGATTACAGGCGTGAAGTTACGTATTTTTAAACAGCCCTCTTTCCCTTATGAAGCTGTGGTAATTTGAGTGTATTAATATTTTTTTATGTCACGAAATGCCAAACAAGCATCAAACAACAGGTCCAGGTCAACAACAATCAAACAGGTTCGTTCACATTGATGGTAAGTAACTCAGAACTTTTACTTTTTAAATTATAGATATTGTCAACGTATCTACGTTATCTATATGTGGTATTATCTACGTATATCTACTTGTTGACTAAATTCACTTTCGAAATCACAAAATGTTTGCTTCCTAAAGCGATGCGGAAGTATCTCAAAAAGGTTAGCTACAGGGAAAATATCCCACTATCTAGGGAAATCTCTGTAAGCTTTTTCGAAATAAAACACCAAACATTCCGGACTGAGAACCCTGTCGGCCAAAGGTTTTTATTCTAAACCCCACAAATATGTAGTTTCTCCCAAAAAAGACATATTTCCGTCGTTTGATGTGTTTATTCCGAATGACAACACGACTTATGGCGCTTTCACGCAGCCACATGCCATTTCGGTTCATTTATTCCAAAGGGATCCCATTCAGTGACGTATCTATGATTTTCTATAGGTGCATTCACACGAGCATACGGATGCGGTGATACTGCTGAAAACCAACAGTTACCTGCAGAAACCGAATATCCGTGAAAGAAGGGTAATATTGCGAACCCACTAGGGTAAACCCGAGAAAGTTGCCCACATTTTTTTAGGAACCCAATAAACATGACATTACAATATTTATAATCAATATACTTGTACGTTTTATCAAACTCTGGACATACTTCAAGAGAAAGCAAACATACATTATATTTTTTTATGAAATCAACCGTAAACTACATTAAAAAAAAAAACATCTTTGGCCATCTCCCCCGGATGCTATGGGAGAGATGGCCATTATAGTGCGGGTAAGATGGCTAGTACTAAACGTAACGTAACTTCACGCCTGTAATCTCCGAAGGGGTAGGCAGAGGTAAATGTATGCATTCAAACACCCACGATTCGCCGGTTACGTTTTGGCCCATATAACAGGTGGCGAGCCTGTTGACATCTCCGGGCACATTACAAAACTCCGAGGTGCTGGGAAATTTCCAGAAAATGGAAAAATCCCAATAGAACCAGAGATAAAGGACTTTACACCATTATCTCTGATCACCCCTACCTGGGAATCGAACTCAGGAATCAGGACCTCAGACCAGTAGTAATGGCCTGCTACCACTAGGCTACCGATGCAGTACTATCCTTCACTTATATTGCCGCATTTTTACCATATGACATCTGTTTTTTTTTGTGTTTTCCGCACTTAGTACACATGTTATCATTGTCACTTTTGAATCTCCGCTCGTAGGTGTTCCTGGGTATTTTAAAGCTTTAGTTGCATATCGCAATTTCTGCGCCATAAATCATGCAATTTCTGCCGTCTGCCTTGGGCAACACATTTCCAATACTTAATTAGCATGCACTTTGACACCGACGTTCGCTCTCAATCCGATCTACTATTTGTAACAGGATCTGAAGCTAAAACAGGTCCTTGTTTAATTAGGAAGTCGCATCTAGATACGCAATCTTCAAGCTCGATGAAACTCAACCGTTGAATGAAACCGATATTAAACTCGTCAAAGTACTTAATTGCTCGTAAATATATAGGTATTTACTAGCTGTCCCAGCAAACTTCGTATTGCCTTAGAATGCAACAATGTGTCAAAGGTTTGATATAAACGGACTATTTGTATGAGAAAATGTAATTGTGGTTTTTACTGTTTCCCTTCAACTTCTTCATATTTTTTTTGCATTTTAAACCTTCCCTGGAATTCTAAAAATAGTTCAAAACCAAAAATAGCCAAATCGGTCAAGCCGTTCTCGAGTTTTAGCGAGACTAACGAACAGCAATTGATTTTTATATATATAGATAGAAGATAGGAGATAGATAAGCTTTCGATTTGAAGAGTAATTAAGTATCGTGCTCTGAATCTATGAATATTAAAATATTAAGTTATTTCGGGACATGTACAAAAGGTAAAATAAAAAAATATTTAAGTCGTCAAAGATCAGACTCCCGTCGTGACAAGGGATAGAAGATTGGGGGGACGAAGAACTACTGCCGTTGATGGAAAGATTTTGATAGGTTTCGTATTTACATTGTTGGAGCTCGAGGGCATAGGTAACACCCATAGAGCAACACGGGCCAACGGCCGCGGCAGACCGGAGGGGAGTAGCCATATGCAGGCTTTCCCCTCTGTCAAAGTACAAGACCTAATGGTCCTATGCCTGTCGTCCGGATATTTAAATGTGTGTGTGTGAAATTGTTTATGTATTTTATTAAAGTCAAGGGCTGAGTTTCGTAGTAATAGACGATTTTGTGTCACAGGTATTTCCCCTCAAAAAATGGAAGACTGTTTTGCATCGGTAATAATCGTCGAGTTGCTCTATGGGCAACACCACATTACCGATTCTATCTACCGTCAAATGGTACAACCAGCACTATCTTTTCTATGAAATTGAAATTTAGGGCCTCGCAATATCTGTCACAGAGGTATAACTTCTGCTACATATTGTAGGGTATATTTGAACTTTTTACTTAGAAAAAAATAATGTAAATTCATTCAGGCCATATTATGTACCACTTTCCATGTTGTACAATGTACCACCAACTTTTAATACTAGACCTCAAGTATTAAAAGTTTAATACACAAATTTATATATAATTATTTACATAATATATCCAAGGGGAGGCTACGCGGAACGCTACGCGAGAAATAAAATTAATAGTTATTGCAATTAAATTGTAAAAGCAGTGTACAAGTTCACGTAAAAGAAAAGTTCTGGAAGCATGGTTTAACAAGTTCAACGAGAAAATAAATAATGAAAAAGTGGATAACACGCTTTGCACTACCAACTACATAATTAAAAGTTCACTGCCTACATAACGAGACGATAAAATTAACAAAGGCAGAAAAAGAAGAGATAAACATCGTTTACTTTTTTAAATAAAACTGTTTTTACGAATGTATCTCGCGTATATTAAACTAAAATGATTTTTAAAATCAATTCGACGTTTCGGTCGCTTTTCAGCCTCCGTGGTCCCGGGCAGACTGAGGTGACATTTGTCTGACAGCAGTTTGAAAAATTATATGTACCTCCATCGATTTCATAAACGCGTTTTGTAGCGTTTAGGATTAACGCAAAAATTATTTATGGTATCTTGAGGTCATTGAGGTCTAGCAGACTGATGCGGCTGGGATTTAATTTTGCTAAATAAGGAATCCCATAATGTTGTCAATCGCCGTCCATCTTCTTTATTAAAATTTGGGTGTTTTTTAAATTTCAATAGCCTCGCGTACCATTCATGGAATGGATTTGTGTTCTCTAGCGAATATCTGAAATTTATCAAACCGGATGTAATGGTTCGGTTTTTTTTATGTAATGAAATTGAAAAACAAGCATGCAGTTCACATTGATGTTAAGTGATGACTGCAGCCTATAAACACTAACACAAAGACCAAGGTCAAAATGCAGATGCGTTACCACTCCTGAGGCCTATGTGTTATGCCTCTGTGCCGGAAATTACAGGGCCGTACATTACCACCTGACCGGTTCATGATAGTGCTGAACACTACCATTTAGCGGCAAGTATATTAGGTAATGCGATTGTGCCTACGCTCGCTCGCTCCGTCACTGGAGCTCTACCACCAGCGGTTTATCCGCTATGTGATCACAGACTGCAGACCTCAGAAATGTGTGCTAATTTGCCACCTAATGAATAATATATATCTTTTGTGAATCTGTTAATAGAACATCGCAAATTGCTGTTGATTTACTTATTAAAATACCTATTGTTTATATTAATTATAATAAGAAAAAGTGTTTTTGTTGCCTTAGCAACAGAACACTTGAACACATATTATCGTATAGCTTTCTTAGCCGTGGCTTATAATTTGTCTAATTTGTTTTTTCAACTATTGTTAATATTATGTTGATGGTTTAATTATATTTATGTTCATCAATAGGTATTATCATCTTATCCATCCTGTATACATTGAAATAACTGTCCTAAAAGCTTTCATAACGTAATTTTAATTGCAGTTATCTTGCTGACAGAGTGGAACGATGGAAACATATTATCAACGTAATCTCAAACAGACAATTCAATTAGCCAGCATGAGATAATAATTGAACTAAGCCATCAATTAACTTTACTACTCACGATTGTAAGATGAACTAAAACAACAAATTTCAATTCCGTTGTTCAAAATACATGTGAAATGCCGTCCTACGCTAATTTGAGAATGTATCAAACTTACCTACAAATTCGCAGAGTATTCTCTACCAGAACTAGATAATATGTATTCAGCGATTTGGTCGTAGGTAATTACAGATAAGTGAAAACAAAGCTCAGCTGGAGTGCCTAGTACCTATACTAGCTAATAAAAAAATGTGTTTACTTACACGATAAACATTGCTGAATGTTTTTGTGTGAAAAAAATGGAGAAAATTCTAAAAGATTTCTTAGAAAATATCACCCTTACGCTAGAACTCTTAGCTAATTGAGAACCTTTGTACTTGTGCTATACAAAACAGACTTTTAACATGGATTTTACTTTGGTGCGCTTATCTAAAAAGCCTTAACGCCAAATTAAATGTAATGTACCGTCTGTCGATAACAACCGGACGAAATTAATGTTGCGTGAAGTGAATAGATGTCTTGTCCATTTCAGATTTAGCATCAATGGGCCATTCTAATTTATTATACGTTATGCTTTCGTTTGCTTACAAGTCTGTTTATTATGAAAACTTTACTCACACTTAAAGATTCAAGTGTCATAACCGTTACACGTAGGTATATTAACTTCAGTTTGGTTATGCTTGGTAAAAAATTGATTTAATTATTAAGGTAACGTAAGAACAACCATTGTCGAAAAATCGTCAATCTGGCCCGAATGTGGACTAAAATCGAAATGCTCTTTCCATTGTTTTATATCACTAGCATTTGCAATTTGGATAAAAAACGATTTTGGGTAATGTGAAATTTGAAAACGTAGAATGAGATATTGTAATGACTACGTCAGGTCAGTTAATCTAAACTAATATTATAAAGAGGTAATATTTTTTTGTTTGTTTTGAATAGGCTCAATAAATACTGGACCGATTTAAAAAATTCTTTCACTATTCGAAAGCTACATTGTCCACGGGTAACATAGGTTATATTTTATTTTGGAAAAAATAGGGTTCCGTAAGATATTTGGGTTTTTCAGACACAATGTGTAAAAAATCAACCAGAAAAGTTACTTATTTTGCGTACGCTGCCTAAACTATAAAAGATATGGAGGAAGACTTTAGGCTATATCTATGTATAATCATCACGCTAAGACGAATAGGAGAGGGTAGGCAACATTGCACCGCGCGAAGCCGGGGCAAGCCACTAGTTAAAAATAAAACTCTATTAGCGAATATATTCTGCACAGACACGATCAATCTAAAATTGTGAAGCTGAAAAGTTTGTTTGTTTGGTTCATTGAACGCGATAATCTCAAGAACTAATAGACTAGAATAAAGAATAATATTTCATACAAAGATATCATCATCAAGATATCATCACATCTTCTCGTCCGACTTACCGCAGTAGTTCTCAAGAAAAAGGTCTTTGATCAGTGTGTGTTGTCAGTGATGACTTATGGGACAGAAACGTAGTCGCTCACTATGGGTCTCATAAGAAGGCTCAAGGTCACTCAGAGAGCAATGGAGCTATGCTCGGAGTTTCTCTGCGAGATCGAATCAGAAATGAGGAGATCCGCATGAGAACTAAAGTTACCGACATAGCTCACCGAATAGCGAGACTCAAGTGGCAGTGGGCAGGGCACATAGCTCGAAGAACTGACGGCCGTTGGGGCAGAGCAGTTCTCGAGTGGCCACCGCGTACCGGAAAGCGAAGCGTAGGCAGGCCCCCCACAAGAAGGACCGACGATCTGGTGAAGGTCGCGGGAAATCGCTGGATGAGGGCGGCCCAGGACCGTTCGTTGTGGCACTCTTTGGGGGAGGCCTTTGTTCAGCAGTGGACGTCTATTGCCTGAAATGATGATGATGACAAAGATATAAATTTGAAAAAAAAAATGGTGGTATTACATTCATCGAGGAAGATCAAAACGGATTTACAACAAAAAAAAATGCAGGACCAACAAAAATTATTAGTTACACCATCTTATACGGAAGTCGTTACTATCGCTAGCAAAGCTAGTGTCCTTTGTAATATGAAACCACCATAAAACGACCTCGATGTAATCATTACGCATTTCTTATTGCGATATAATATAACATGAAACATAATCACATATTATTTAAGAGCAAGCGTATAAAGCTGACTTCATAAGCTACATTTGTTTCACGTGAAACCTAATTTAACAAACTCTGTTTTTCTCCGGCTTTCATTTTTGCCTTTGCCTATACTTATAACATCGACCTTACAATTATACGAAATGTTCTCGACATTTTTGGTTATTCTCAAAACTTCATTTCCACTAATTTAGATACACTCATATGAAAATGGAAAAACAATATAATAATAGCGTTTCTAACAGAACATTTCATGACACAAAGCTAGTAACAAAACTTAAGAGCACTAGATACTTGTTTCAGAGCCATAATGTTGAAATGTTGTTTAATTTTATATGAAACAGCTCACTCTAACTGCCCGTTTATTATATTTCAATTCTGTTTTCCTACTTCCCGTCTGATATTAAAGCCCTAGTACTCATAAACACAGGAATAACGATATTACAAAGATTCTTATGCGTTCCCCTTACTTCGTATCTCACATCACGAAGGCCGGATTATGGTATTCGTTTTCATTCGGATTTAATAAAAATTGCATGAATTTATGTAGAAACAATATTAATATCGTTCTGCTTTATTTGTTTTAAAGGTTTTATGTAAATGTTGTTCTTAATAATATGTTAACATTCCTACCTAAAAAACAAAAAGGCCACGCCTCTTAAAAAATATTTTTATAAAGAAAAATGGAAAGAAAATTTAACTTCAGGCGGTACTCGAACTCGCGACCACTGGGAATCTAATCCAGCCGCTCTTTCAAGTGAGGTAGCTCAGTAAAATAATAGTAACGTAAACTAAACGTAACGTAGTAGGCACGACCACACTATAACAATAGTACTACCATGTACTATTTGAAGTAAAGTGCACACCGCGGTGCTGTGCTTCCAAAGTGAATAAAATATGAATATGCATAAATTTTCATAGCAAAATATGCTCACGTGTATAATTAATTGTGGTATCTAACTACTTTTATAAATGTGAAAGTTATAATACGCTAAAGCGGCTGGAAGAATTTCGATGAAATTTTATAGACTGGTAGAGTTTAAATGGCTGTAATACATACGATACTTTTTATCCCGTTCCGAGGTTCCTTAGGGAATTTTTAAATTCAAGCGGAAGAAATCGCGGGCAAAAGATAGTACGAAGTAATATTATAGTTTGCACGATCAAGATATAAAACAAAATGCTGCGGAATAGAACCCAACTAGTGAAACATAACTGTAAGCTGATGAAATAAACATAACCAAAATAGTTATAAAAACTTATAAATCTCTTTTCCTCGCCACAAAAGTCACTCGGAAACCGAATACGTTTAGGACAAAACTTTCGCTACGATAAAGCTGAATTCTTAGGTAATCTAGGGAGAATTTTTATCCGTTGTCCAAAACTTTGAGCGTTAAACAGCATCACATGATTCAACTCAACGCGTAAATATTATGTTTGTGACTCGTAATAGGAAAAACTTCCGGGCCATTCCTAAAGTTTTACGCAAAAAGCTGACGACAATGGTAATGTTTTCCTACACGCAACTATGTATGTTGTATTACGATAACACATACTCGTATATTCTACTGAAAACTATCTTCTAACTTTACCAGTAAGTAGAATGATCTTGTTGTAAATTTGTAATGTTTTTTCTATTGAAAGAGATGAATTGGACGAATAACTTTGGTTGTGTTTTATGGATTTGAACAAATGCATTCCCGGTGGCTGAAGATCCCAGCACTTCTATAACTTAACTATATCGGTAAACATCGCTCCTGTTACCCCACGTATAATAACGACCTTAGAAACACTTTGTGGCATGCAAATGTAATCAGGTGTCCCCATTGAATTAAGGTCGATCTAGTCATCACGTAGACATCATGTAGCTCACTTCCACCTGTCTATACACTCAATTATTGGTAGGTAACCGATCGCTCACTACACTTCGATACTTTATGATAACTTTATCAAGATGTTTGGTCTCGTTTCTTCAATTTCATACAATTACGGTTTGATCATTTTGCAGTCGAAATCATGTTAGTTAAGGTATATATAATATCTGCATGAATTTAATAATAAATAATTTTCTAATGGTCATCGTGATATTTTGTTCTTCGGGAAAACCGATTTTGGTCTTTCCGCTGTGTCATCCGTACTATCATGTGAAATTTTGGATTATTTGTTAGTCAATCACACAAAAATGACTGGATAGATTTTGATGACATATAGCACTCTATTTGATACATACCTACACGTTTAATCCCTACTTCCCTACTAATATTATAAATGCGAAAGTAACTCTATCTGTCTGTTACTTCTTCACGTCCAAACAACTGAACCGATTTTAATGAAATTTAGTACAGAGATAGAACTGACTTTGAGAATGAACATAGGCTATTTAGCTATTTACGAGTATAAAACGACATCTACGCGGGCGAAGCCGTGGGCAATAGCTAGTATTGTATAAACATGATCTTTACAAATCACGTTACTCGTAGAAGTTCTCGCAATTATAATCTTGGATTGAAGTTCGTATAATAATACATTACTTCTCCCTTTGCTTTAAGAGCACTTTGATGCATGCAAATGTAGTCGGGTGTCCCCATCGATCGAATTAATATCGATAGACATCTCACCTGTGTACTCAATTATTGGCAGGTAATCTGATCACTCGCTACGCTCCGATAATAATGTTTAAATGTGATAGCTCTATCAAGATGTTTTGTCTTTTGACTTCAATTTGATACTTCAATGATTTGATTATTTTGCAGACATAACCCTTTGATTGCTTTGCAGTCAGAATAGCTACATGAATAAAATAAAAATTATAAAGATTTTCTTCCACCAACTCTATTATTGTATCATCCTACTACCAGATACTTATATTATTAAGGTAAAAGTTCAAAAACGCAAAAACGACTAAGTAGACGGATTTTCATGAAATGTTGGACGCTATTTGATATACACGTATTATGTATTTCTGTTTGTGTGTTTACATACACAAGCATATAAATTTGACTATGATTTAAAATACTTTACTTTTACTGGTGGTAGAGCTCCAGTGATGGAGCTCGCGGGCGTAGGCACCACCGCATTACCTAATATACTTGCCGCTTAATGGTAGTGTTCAGCACTGTCGTGTTCCGGTCCGGTGGTAATGTACGGGCCTGTAATTTCCGGCACAGGGCATAACACCTTAGGCCTCAGGGGTGGTAACGCATCTGAACTTTCATTTTGGTCTTTGTATCTATAGGCTGCAGTCATCACTTAACATCAATGTGAACTGCATGCTACTTAAAGATCCTAACGGAAGACCAGCGCTGGTTGTTCTTCAACCAGCACATGCTGAGTTAGGACCAATTTGTAACGATGCAATGTAAAATACTAGACCTATTAATATTATTATTAGCCCTCGTGTAACATTGTTGCAAATAAATGTTCTTTCTTCTTCTTCTTCATGCTTGTTTGCCACTTCCATTTACAGAAAAAAAACTTTTAATCAATAGATTCAATAATGCAATGAGGCACACGCCTTCGAATTCTACGATATCCAGGAGTTACCCTGCCCTCTGTTGCTTACATAAGCAAAAACTTTATAATTAAACGCTGGACATCATTTGCTACACAAATTAAGTAGAGCATTTTAACTTGATACAAATGTGGTCGAATCCCAATAACCTGTCAACATTAATTCAAGGTATATACTCATGTGGCTCACTCCTGTCAGTCTACAGAATCAATTATTGTAGGTAATTGAATGTTAACCAGACTCCTAGGATTAACTTAATTGCTCTAGACCTGATGTTTGACTGTACAGTCAAACATCAGTCATTTAACATTGAATAACGGAAACAATAACACAGTAACCTATACTTATTTTAAATGTGAAACTACGTATTTTAAATGTTCATTATAATATATTAATTTCTAATAATGTTTCATAAATAATAATTATTATTATTATGTCCGTCGGACACCTCTACATACGGCCAGATCCGGACGTGTGTTACTACTACTACACGAATAAGAGCTACAGTAGATAGGTACATATTTTTTCAGATTTTGTACACTGTAATTTTTAAATATCCATCCGTATACGCACCGAATAGATAAATAACTATTCCGTGCGTATACGTATAGGTTTGATAAGATGAGTTTTCTTGATTTCATATCAAAGTAGGGAACCCTCTCTTAATTTTTCATTATTATTTTATTTTTGTATAAAAATTATAAGGCGGTATGAATATATCTTAGTACTGAGTTTCAAGTATGTTGTCTTAATAAATTCAGAGTAAAGGGGCTGTGACATACGGACAGACATACCTATGACGAATCTATAAGGGTACCGTGTTTTTCCAGCTGGCTTCGGAACCCTAAAAAGTAGGTAGCTTATATAAATGATTGTTAATATACATTGTTATTTTCACTCATTTCTATAAGGCTTGTTAATTAAAATATTAATTTTAAATTAATCACGTCGATTATTGTAAAAATGTTCACCGCGCGAGAATCTCTAGTTTCACAAATGTTGGGGAGCGCTGAAAGTGCTTGGAACGTCTGACATGACCTGACAACCTCATAAATATTTAACATTTCATACGTGATATAATTTTATACGGCGAAGTTCGAGATTACCATTTTACTATTTACAGTACGATTCATTATGCTCGCAGATTCCCTTTTTGTTTAATTGATGACGCAAACTTTATATATGCGACGCATTATAGAACATATTGTTATGATTGTAGTTTCCACTATGTACAGTGGCCATCGCCAAATTGGGAAGGCTGGGAGGCTAAAACACCGTGTTTACAACTACACTGCTGTACCTACTGAATGACGGTCATAAACCGTGTCATATACCAGACGGTCTTACACCAGAGTTACACCGCGGACACGCCGCCAAAATTCCATACAAACGCTTAATTTGGTCTCTATTACACAGATATCAGTGACGTGTATTTACACGTGCACCCGTGTGCGTAACGAGTAGAAAATACCAACCGTCGCCTATAAGAAGGGAGGTGGTTGGGTAATGCGGGGAAATCGGGCGGAACGTTGAAGTGACCATTCTATACGTAGAATTATTACATATTCTCTGCCAGAGTGTCGACAAGATCATCCGGTCCAAGCACATAATGTTTATGGTGTCTTATTATTCACACTTCGGTACGCCCAGCAATTAGCACAGAATATTATCACGACTTCCGAGTTTCGTAAATGACAATTATAGTTAATCACATCAAACCATCAACGTAAAATTAATAATATATTAACCACAAGAAACATTAGCTGCCGCACACCATTAAGCAACTACAAATTGTCACTAATGTTGGGAACCGCTGAAAGTGCTTGAAACGTCTGACATGACCTGACAACCTCATAAATATTTAATGTTTCATACGTCATATAATTTTATTTCATACGGAGAAATTCGAGATTCCGATTACACTATTTACAGTACCATTTTCATTACGACCGCAGATTCCCTGCTTTAAAAGCAAACCTTATTAACTCGATTATTGGTTTCCGGTACGAATGGAGTATTATTGATGGAGGATTTTTCTCTTATACGATGCAAATACCGACCAAGTGCGTGTCGGGCAGGCGCTCAATGTAGGGATATGATCCGTTTTCCAAGTACATTTTTAATGTTGGTCTACTATAACTCCTAATTTTGTAACGCCTATTTAACTGTGTTAGTTTTCCTTTAAACTTTTTTATATTACTACAAACGGTCGTTTTTTCCCCTACCATTTGGTTAATTAATAACCAAGCCTAATCATAATTTTTCACCAATGGATTCCTAAGTCAAAAAGTGGTATTATTAAACCCACAATGTCTATCAAAGACCTCTCCAACGACAGTGTAGACTAGTAGTAGACTCTCAAAAAATTAATAAGTACCCTAAAAACCTGGTTTTAACCACTCGGTTGTCACAGTAAAAAACAGTACACCAAAACCAGGGATTTCAATGTAGATGTGATGATACTTCTGAAGCCTAAACTGTAACCGTACCTCATGCTGTATCTCTAAGCGATATGCATCTGTGTGTGATAGAAATAACTTGGTCCTTCATTACCATCTCATCTAAACATGATAGCGCTGAACTCTACCATCTTCATAATACTCGTATATGTGATATGGTAGTGTTAACGCCATCGACTCCGTCGCTGGAGCTCTAATCCCAGGAAAAAATTATAACTAGAACAGATTTGAGAAAACAGAATCACGATGAAACACCAAATTGCACTGATGCAGATTTAATTAAGAGTGAAACTGCCGGAAGCTCATCGATGCTATCTCAAAGACACTTCACTAATGACTTCGCAACTTTAAAAGATTCTTTCAAGCAAACTAGTCTCAAATATGAAAGTTAATCTTCCAAATATGACCAATATTAAATAGATGGTCCGGAGGTAAGGAGGTAAGGTACGAGGGCAGCATGAAAATTCGAAAATATGGTGTAGGTACTCGTATAAATATCAGTATAAGATAATTATGTATATTAATTAACTGAATATACTAGTAACTATATCATTTTCAAAACACAGATGTGAAATTTAAATTAAACATTAAATTTTTAATTTTGTACAATATATTTTGCTTCGTGCATTTTTCGTAAGCCCAAACAAAATCATCGTATGTAGATTTTAGAGTTTGTTTTTCTCTTTTCGATTTATTGAATGTTGACGAAGTCGTGTTTTCCGTTTTTCTTAATACTTTGTGAAAAAATAATGTTCCACAATGTTAACAAAAAATAATTTCTAATTAAAAGAAAATACTTAGTCACAAGTCACTTTAGACAACACTTGCCTTTGTAGAGCTACAAAGCCATTGGATTCTAAACAAGAGCTGCTAAAAATAGATAAGAGGGTGAGAACTGAAGAGTCCGAGAGCATTTGAGGTTGAAGATGCTAAAAAAAAAACCTAGAAAAAAGACAGCTACGTTTACGACGCGACGTATCAATTTCAATTAAAGAACGCGGTAATGACGGTCTTATGGCGGTGAATAAACTTAAAAATGATTTGATATGATAAAATGTGAAATTGAGCATATTTGCAAATTCGACAATCGAAATACCACCTAGTAAAAGGTAAAACAAACAAAAGACTATGAAGCTTTGTAAAATTAATCATCTTATATAACAGTGTAAGAAGGTGATTAATATTACAAAAGCGGTAAAATTACAGAGTCCGAGAGCATTTGAGGTTGAAGACGCTGAAAAAAAAACCTAGAAAAAAGACAGCTACGTTTACGACGCGACGTATCAATTTTAATTAAAGAACGCGATAAAGGCGGTCTAATGGCGGTGGATAAACACAATCTGATATGAATCTTCGAAGTAACACGGAGACATTTTTCTTATAACGTTATAAGAATGGCTAGAAAAATATAATTTACATGTTAAATGTTAAATGTTAGAAATAATGTAGGTTGCACTAGTTAAAGACATATTTCTTCTTCCTAATGGTGTAAGTATTAACTACAATTACATTTACAAATATATATTTTTATACCGTTTTCTGACAGGTTTTTTTTTTAAAAACACGTGGCCATAATTGCTTTATTTATTATTACTACAATGTTTAATTTTATAAAACGAGACGAGATCTGTTTAAAATAAATTGAATGTTGACGAAGTATTATATATGTATATGTATTTGATATATTTACGCTAAAATAAAACGCGCGTACCGAAGGGAATCTTTATGAGGGTTCTAAAAGGGTTTGTCTTGGAGCATCGCTATTGCTTTCTATAATTCGTCCTATTGTTATTCATCACGACAGCCGAAGTATTTTTTTGTAGTTTCCTAGTAAAAGTTTCTTGAAAAATTTATTTGCTGTAATTCTTCATAGGACTTCCCGAGTACTGAGAATTAAGTACAATAGCTGACTATAAGCTCTGGGTTGAGTTTACACGAAAAGCACTGAAGCGAATTTTGGTTCGGTGTATTTTCGAGTTAGATACAAAGCGTAGTTGTTGGCTTTATCGCTCAATGAACACTTCAATTGTACAATACTCATTAGACATTTGACATTTGAAATAATAAAATTTAACGATTGTTATGTGACTCAATGTCCTGTGTACTCCTAAGGGCTAAGGGCGTACGCCCTCGTCACGTTTTTTCTTCTCTCGTGAAGTCTATTCTAGAGCCGGCCTAAGAATATAATCGGCCATTTTCTCAGAATATGAGAAGTGATGTCGTTGTTCTCTGTTATGAAGTAGCAATATACAGTTCGCAATATACAAATAATAGAAGCCTATAATCATAAAAATCTAAGCTGTAATGCCTGTGTGCTGGAAATTACAGGAAACAGGAATGCTATAGAGCTGAACGGTTGTGGCTCCGCCTGCGAAATCCGATACTGAATCTTTACAACCAGTGAAGTAGTTTTCAGACCTTCCTGTTTCTAATACAACGCTGCCTTAACTCTTCAATTCCCATGTCTAATCAAATGGATATTTTTCATTTTTTCTTTGATTACCTAGTTAATCTCTCCAGACACGAGAAAAATATGACATGATGGTGTGGTAGTGGAAGGAGATGCCCTCTGTAACTCACGCTGAAAGTTATCCATCTTTTCAGGAAACATTTGCTGCATTGTTGCGAGTGATGTGTTGATGGACTCCATGGCACAGTTATAGTGTTTACAAGTGATGAATATGCAAATTTATTGTCAGGAAAACAGAAGCTGGTGGGTAAGCTTAGTTAGATATTGTTATATAACATAAATATTTTTTTATATATTTTAATAATTAAAATATAACTTAGAAAGATTTACGAGATGTTTAATTCACAAATACCCCCATACATATGTAAGTATTACATAGATTACATATTAATTTATAACATGTAAAAAGAATAAATGTAATACTTACAGTCTCGTCATTTTTTTATAACTTTTTTCCGAAATCAATCACACAAACTCAGTTTGTTCCAATTACGCGCGAATTATCTCAGTGACGTTGACAAGTGACAATTGATACGTGTTGCCAGATAAAAAAAAATTGAAGTAATAATTCTGAGCATCATTACTGTAATACCACAACGAATCCTGAGCGGGTATATCTAATAAAATAAGAGTTCTTAAGATTAATGTCTACGATACTTACAATACAAAATGGCAAATCCTTGATTGCATTTTGACCTCTGGTTTTTATGTAGATGTCTATAGGCTGCAGTCATCACTTAACATCGATGTGAGCTGCATGGTTGTTTGCCACCTTACATAAATAAAAAAATGAGATTATTTAGGTACGCTAGGTGAGGCCCGCTCAGGATTCGTTGTGGTAATCTTTGGGGGAGATATATATCCAGCCGTGGACAATTATCGGCTGAAACGATGATGATGAGATATACATAACTGCGGAACACATCAAGTTTCAAACTTGACGTAAGCAAAAAAAAATAAATGTTGAAGTCAACATTAATTAACACTCTATACATTTGGCGAGACTTTAATTAAAAACAAGAAGTTATGTATAGGAATGTCATTAAAATTATAAAAAATAATTACTCCCATAATGCGGGTGGTATTAATTAAGGGTTACGTCCCTTTGAAAATGAATCCTTTCGAGGTAAAAACGAGGTTTGGTTGAGTAAGGAAACGATGGTTTGGTTCAAAACTTACTCGGCTTGTTAATTATTTATGAACTTTAACTCTTGGATAATTTTATGATGAGGGTTTTTATTACACCCATTTATAATTATGGGTTTGCCCAAGTTTCAAGATATTTTCGCTTCATAATGATGTTGGAGAAACTTGATAGTAAATCTGATATAATGTTCAATTAGAAAATGTGATGTAGGCGTAAGCAGCAATATTTTCAAACTCCTTCAGTAAATGGAACCAAATTACACGTGCAATCGTCATTTTTCACCCAAAATATGTCCATTGCTGGACAAAAGTCTCCGGGGGATATGTTATAATATATAATAGTTATAAAAATCAATTGCTGTTCGTTAGTCTCGCTAAAACTCGAGTACGTCTGGACCGATTTGGCTAATTTTGGTTTTGATTTTGGAAGTCCAGGGAAGGTTTAGAAGGTAAGAAAATATGAAGAAATTGAAGGGCAATAGTAAAAAACCACAATTTCATTTTTACATACAAATAGTCCATATCTATCAAACCTTTGAAACATTATTTAATTGTGAGGCAATATAATAGTTATAAGTTTGGCAACCGACAAATCTAATGGATTTAACAAACAAGAACACTTTTGTCCTATAATATTGAAATAAACCACAGGCACATATGGATGGATGGACATATTATGGATATCTGGCGCTCTACACTCTCTGCCTACCCCGTTAGGGACCTGGGTGAAGATACATACATACATACAGGCACATAAGTATGGCCCGTATGGCACTGGCGGTTATTAGGTACACAGTTCCGTATCCCGGCATCGGATACCGTTCTTAATTGACAGGGATTATCAGGATTGGAGATTTATTCCCAACTATGAAATACATAAACTACTAATGAAATATACACAACATCTCAAAAAAATCGTTATTAGTTCTACGTGGAAATGGAGGACGGTGTTATTAAATCCTCATTTCACTAAATATTTGGTAGGATAAAATGTGGAGTTGAGCATATTTGCAAATTGGACAATCGAAATAACTAACTACTAACTACTACAAACGAACAGCAATTGATTTTTATATATATAGATTACTAGAAAGAGTATCTACTGACACTCTGCTAAGTAATTTAATATGTTGAAAAATCATCCTAACTATACTGTGCTAACGTTGTGTAAGATTTTATAACTGCAAAATGAAAAGATTTTAATACCATATTTGTATGAGTGAAAAAAGTCACTTAAAACAATACACATTCTGTCTATGCTGAATGAAAAACGTAGGTACCTATATTTATATCTACCTATTACAAAAGGTTACATAAAATATTATAAATTGTTATATAACTCGTAATACATTTAGACATTTATTAGTCATTAATAGAACAAAATAACATATTTTACAGTAAACGAACATTTAAAAAAAAATATTCGTACACGACGTACAAATTATGCCTTTAGGCAATAGAACACAAATTTTGGACATCAAAAGATGAAACAGCTCCCGTGAGGAACTTTATTGTTCTAATTTTGGGCTTTATTGTCTAAATTTTGACAAAGAAAATGGCTTAAAATTCCTAATTCATTATAAAATTAATAAAACCCGTATGATATTACTGTACAAATATTATGTCCGCTAGCTGAAAATCCTTGCTCAATTAACCTATTTCCTCGCAATTTGTAGAATACCTGAACGCTCAATTAATTTTATAAGCGAAATCGCCTACGACATTTTACCTGAAATAATGAATGAAAAGGTGGTTTTGTATATGTACCAGTATTTGTTTTAACATTATCTTATTGTGTCAAGAATACAGTTCACTGTGCCACATCCTAAATATGTTTTTAGTAAAAAATCTAAAACTTTAAATAAAATTGTGTTTTATAATGTAATGTGTACTCGTATTAAAGTTCTTAATTATAATGGAATTAACATTTTATATTCCCATAAATATAACAAATACGCGATGTTCTTTTGCGATGACTTTTTATAGAAATAGAATTAAAAAATGTTTTTATTTCGAATAGATCTTTACAGATACTTTCAAAACGTCAAGAAATCATAAAATACCTAGAGTGAATAACCATTACATATAGTAAAAGTAAAAACATACATTAATAGTATATTAGGATTTAAACTGCTTAGTTAAAACATAAAATCACATTTTTTTTCAATTCCTTCAATGATGATAAATGAAGAAAAAGAAAAACTTATTCGAATAGATCAAAGTCATTCACTTAGCAGAGTTCCAAGTGCAGTTACTACTGAGAAGAACTCCGCTATCCAACAAAATCAGTAAGAGCTCATTTAAGTGAGAGCTTAAATTTAGTACAGATTATCGAGAAAAATCAAATAATGTGAACGTCCATAGCATAGATGCAAATAAACTGCTATCTACTAAATGAGATGTAGCGTGTTTTGACGTGAAAACGTGCTAAACGCCGGCGACACGCACGAAAAAGTGTCACGTTCCGCCTGAGAAGAGCGTGCAAGCGAGAGCGTGAAGCAGGAATAATTTAAGGGACGAACACTTAAGAAATATCTTAGTACAGTGCTCAACAATAAATATTGCACATCGAGCCTAGGAAGGAGACTTCGACTGTCGACCACGGGAAAATGAACTTGTGGTTTTTACTATTTCCCTTCAATTTCTTCATATTTTATTACCTTTTAAACCTTTCCTATACCTCCACAAACATTTCAAGACCAATATAAGATAAATCCGTTCAGCCGTTTTCCAATTTTGGCGAGAATAATGAACAGCATAGATCAAAGCTGAAGTGGCAATGGGCAGGGCACATAGCTCGGAGAACCGATAGCCGCTGGGGCAGAAAGGTTCTCGAGTGGAGACCACGTATCGGCAAACGCAGCGTAGGACGTCCACCTGCAAGATGGACCGACGACCTGATCAAGGCTGCAGGTACCCGCTGGATGCACGTCGCTTCCCATCGGTCGGCATGGAGGTCATTGGCAGAGGCCTATGTTCAGCAGTGGACGTCCTATGGCTGATATGATGATGATGCACAACAGTTACTGTGATTCCCATGACACAATAATAACAAAGGGAGAGCATCGAGTGGTCTTAAGTTGAGTCAGTGATTTTCTGCTAGCGAATTCGACATTGTTCAACGTCGAACGAATTATATATTTCATATCCTCAGTAGTGATTTGTGGCCAGCGTATTTATTGTCCTTCGCTTCTCTTTATTATTTTTTTCCTGTCCCACCCTCGCGTCCAAGAGACCACGTACTATATACAGCTATCCGAAAAAATCATTGCTTACTTGTAATTGAGAATTTTTTTTATTGTCATTATGCTCTGATCTATTTCATAGAGATTAGGCGATTTTTCTTTGTATTAAAAATAAAAGTAGCAAGCGAAAAAATATCATAATTAGGTCTACAAAAATCCAAGTTGCCAGTTTTAAAACGTATTCAGCCAAAATTATGCGAGTAAGCTACATTTTACGGCAGACTAACGTAATGTATATTTATCAAAATATAACCTCCTTTAAACATAAGTTATCATGTTCACAATAAATATTTCAGAAATAATTTAACCGCTTAAGTGGGTCCCCTTATCCCCATGACACAATAACTGATAGAAACAAAACGAGAACACCGAGTGGTCTTATTCAGTCGGTGATTTCCTGCCTGCGAATATCTAGTCGACATTGTTCAACGTCGAACGGACGATGTTTTCGCATCCTCAGTAGTGATTTGTGGCCAGAATTTTTATTGTATTCCGCCTTTCCATGTTATTTTTTTCTATAGTTCTACGAGACCTACGAAATAATGTTGCTTAACGAAAAATCTCGTGTTGAATTTTAATTGAAAAATATTTGTTTTGTTTCTATGTGATGGTTTTTGAGGATCTAATCCATTTAGATTTAGCGATTTTTCTTTTTATGGAAAGAAAGTAGCAAGGAAATATTTATCATTTTTATGATTTGTAAACACAACAGCCAATCAAAAAACATCTACTAAAGAAACCAAGATTTTAGTGTAAAATGAAATGTGTTGACACTTTTGAGACGTAATCTATTTTGCTGAGCCAAAAACTATCACAGATTAGTTACATTTTACGCTGACTAAAGTAATGCATATTGATCAAAGTATAAAACAATTATAAAAAATCTTAAAATCCTTTATCTCTGGTTCTATTGGGATTTTTCAATTTTCTGGAAGTTTCTCAGTACCTCGGAGTTTGGTAATGTGCCCGGAGATGGCAACAGGCCACCTGCTACATGGGCCAAAACGTAACCGGCGAGTCGTGGGTGTTTGCGTGTATTCCTGAATGCATGCATTTACCTCTGCCTACCCCTTCAGGAATTAAAGGCGTGAAGTTACGTTTTTTATTATAAAACAATCTTGAAATTAACAAGTCATCATCTTCAGTAATAAATATTTGAGATGTGATTTACCGTTACCGTTAAAATAATTCTTATCCCCATGACACAATAACGAATATTTCAGAAATCACTACCATTGAAGTAACTTTTATCCCCATGACACTATAACTTATAAAAACAAAAGGAGAGCATCGAGTGGTCATATGTTCAGTCGGATATTTCCTGTCTGCAAGCATATCTAGGCGACTATAGTTTAACGTCGAACGGACGATGTTTTCGCATCCTCAGTAGTGATTTGCGATCAGCATTTTTGTTGTCTTTCGCCTTTCTATATTATTTTTTCCCTGTCCCACCCTCGCGTCTACGAAACCCCGTATTAAAAGTAGCCGAAAAAATCCAATACCGACTTTTAATTGAGAAATTCGTTCATTGTTCCATCTGGCTTTTGACGTTATCATTTAGTTATTTTAGATTAAGAGTTTTTTTAATGTAATTAAAATTGCAAATACATTCAGTTTATAATATTAATATATAAAGGCAACCCATTATACGTCCACTGCTGGGCACGAGTCTCTCCCCTTCTTGGGGGAGGGCTGGAGCTTACTCCACCACGCTGCTCCAATGCGGGTTGGTGGAGATAAGAGTTAGTGGCCAACCCGTTATCGGATGTTTTCAAACCTATAAAGCTTTTGACAAGGTTTAACGACTGCTATCTATCGATAGCAACCGGGACCGACGGCTTAACGTGACCTCCGAAGCACGGAAACGCGCATTTTAATTTGTCACTAGCGGTCACCCATCACACACCCGACCGCGCCCGTATCGCTTAACCGAGTAGATCGCTTCCGATATACACCAGCCGCTGGGCGATGCGCACTTCATATTAATAATACTTACACAAAAACATAAAATATATGCGGTTATGATAACATCTTATTAAGTAGTAGCGATATATAATATCATCAGAAAGGAAATCAACAGCATTGAGCTGTTTAGTGTAGACAGATTATGGCATAATTATTCTCCCCTACTGACGCACAACACTGTTATAAGCGTCTTCGGGAAAGGCGTTGTCCAGCATTAGACGTCTTTCAGCTGGAGTGATTATGATGATGAATATTATACAATTTAGCAGTAGATCGAGCCAATTAAATGGTGACATGCATATATATCCTAGATATAAGTAAATTTATAAGAATGCCTAACCTAATACCCTACAATCTTCGAAAAAGGTAAACAACAAAAGTATAACACAATTGGAAAGCAACTTGCTAACAACTTCAGTCTGCTAAGTTGTAGATTACCCCCCTTATTCATAAACCTACATTAGATACGTTTAAGCTATAGAATGTTTTGTCTTTGTCAGTTGCATTGTCAAATGTGCAGGATAGAAAAGGAGAAAGGATTAGTAACACTTTGGCTAAAATACGTTTATGAATAAGAGTGTATAAATGTATACTTAAGTGTAGTCCGTACGTAAGTGCAAGAAGAATTTACAATCACCTTCCGAACGATATTAAAACTCAGCCTAACTTTAATATGTTTATAAAACGACTTTTGAATAAAAAAATCGTATTACAGCCTGATTTTTTCTGTGATGTGATTTTTTCAGTGTCAACCGTACTCATTAAAATGGACGAAATACACATACTTACTCATTCATCTGTTTCACGTTCACTCATAATTAAAACGCCTAGGTATTTGTTAAAATAAATTTACAGAATATAATAATATTCTTTTTTTATGTTAATTGCTACGCCCGATGGGTGTCATATCGATAGGTACAAATTACTTAAAATAACACTTAAAAATGCACACGAAAGCAATAAAACTTTGAACTTTGGATATATTTGCCCCTGTATAGGTGCGTTTTAGAAATTATATGAAAATTGAATTATTTCTTTTCACAGTATTCAAGCTTTCAAGCAGCTGATTATTACTTTTTTACACTGATAACACTTTTGTCCTATTGACCGTTTCTATTATGATTCAGAGAGCTGTAGGTGAACAATCAGTGAGTGTCTTTGCGAATGCAGCAAATTGAATCTTTGTCTAGTGGATTCTCAGGGACGCCATTATTTCCTTTATTTCGATAGAGAAATCACTTTATGACGGACCTCTTAACTAAAGTGCCAAGAGGTTGACAAAAGTTAAACCAATTACTTGAAGGGAAATGGTAAAATTTATATTCAATGTGGTTAATTGAAGATTACGCAGTGAAATGCAAAATTTACATTCGTTTTAAAGTAAATAAAAGTATGTTCTAATGCGGAAAGGTTCTAACTTATGTTATACTAGCTGTACCACGACTTCGTCCGCGTAGATACTGAACAATCATTATGTTTAATTCTACGCGGATATAGTCGCGGGCGCACAGCTAGTCTAAATTAAATACGTTAAAGTAAACCGCATTCAACTCTTTTAAAAGTTTGAAGCAGTGCTTGAAGTAAATTTTCAATTAACCATAACCTCTTTGTCCCTTAACCGATTTTGACAAAACAAAAAGTTTTGTCAGCGCTCCTAATTACATGTAATCCACCTGTGAAAATCGCAAATCCGTTGAGTTTCGAAGTTATAACGTAGGGGAGCGAGGGGCTAGTTGTAACAGGGGTAAGTAGTAACAGTGATTTTTCACTAGGAATTTAAACTTTATCAACGTATTTTTTTGATTCAATATGGTCGTTATGACCCTCCGCATCACGTCATCACACTCAGTGTCCCGCCAGGAGGCGCAGTGGGTGGGTGTGTGAAAGCGTTCCTTTGTCGGCAGGTAACATATTATTTTACGTTCGTAATTTTTTGGTTGAGTTTATTACTATCAACTAATTGGAGTTTTCTGTACTTGATTTGGTGTTATAATTTATGCATACATGATGTGGTGTAGCGATTTTCAATTTTTTTGAGTTGATTTAATAGTGAAAGTAATAAATATTAAAAACTATGCCTTGGGGTTAGTTATAACAAAATCGTAGGGCAAGTTGTAACATGTTAAAACTTGCCCCTATATTGATTTTTTTTTAATGTAGTATTTATTGTTATATAATATATTGTCGTGTTATTTATAATGTAATTTGTATTGTTATGTATGCTGATGTATGTTATTTATAAACTAATGTAATATAAACTATAACAAACAAACAAACAAATAAACTATAATAAAACTATTTTTTTTAGAATGAGAAAGTATAAAAGAAAAACAGAGCGTGCAACACAAAGTCAGGACGTATATGAGTTACCTGCCGCTGCAGTTGCAGAAAACGTGTGTAGTCTTCGGCAGGCGAGTAAGGATAGCTGGCCCCAATAGCTGTTACAACTAACCCCAAGCACGGGGTAAATTGTAACACTTCCCATTTACTTATAAATTTGATATTTTTTCATTTAGACCTTAGAGAAGAATGATTAGAGTATCAATCAAAATGTAGTTAGTGATCATTTAACCCATTTCAAGATATATCGTTTTTTTTTAATGTTACAACTAGCCCCTTGCTCCCCTACCAAACAGACAAACAAAATCCCAAAAACTTTTTTTTGGTTTCTGTTTCTTTAATTGCCCCCCTATCAGTTTTTTGGAAAAATATTTAATGTACAGACACTCGAATTTTACTGTCTTATGATATGTAACGAATTTTACTGTTCGTCGTTGATAACATGTGACTACATGAAAACCAACAGAGCACCCACTTAAAAGCTACTTCTAAGACTAGAGATACTATTCATCTGTGCCAATAATTATTAAGTGGCGCACTACCACTTAGAGGCTAATATGATAAAGTTGCGACAACTGCTCTCTCACGTTTCTCTAGAAGGTATAGATTTATTTTAGCCTTGAAACTTGAATACTGTAACTCTTGAAATACATCCCGAGTTCGATTTGTATGAAAGTCAATTATAAAATAAATAAATAAAATAATAGTGTTCAGCACTACCGTGTTCCGGTTAGATGGTAATGTATAGCCCTGAAATAAACTATCACAAAGACCTAACAACTAATGTGTCAAGGGCGACAACATTTTTGCATTTTGACCTCTGATCTATGTGTGGATGTCTGCATTTATCACTTGACATCAATGTGAACTGCACGCATGTTTGCCACTTTCATTATATAAAAAATAACAGGCCAAGTGCGAGTCGGACTCGACAGGGTTCCATACAATTGAGAGATTTATTAGGTTATCTTACATACCAGTCTCTTAGAGTTTTCTGTAATGTAGAGCTATACGGCTGATTGGTCTGTGAGCTATACTAACATATATTTTTACTTTTACTGCTCATCAATTATGGATATAAGGAGCGGGGAACATTCAATTTTCATTTTTTTATTTAATATATCCAAAACTCTAAAATAGGTATTTTTAATATTTATGACAGAAAACATATATTTCAAATTCTTACAAAAACACCTTTTATTTGCTATGCGACGCAAAACGCTTTGAAAAACTTTGCCTCCTTATTTATATTTCGTTTATTTTCGTTGAGCGTAATTGTTTTGGTCATTTATGTGCACCAAATGTCAACTCGGTCGACTTTCAGAAGAAATCAACTGTGACAGACGGACCGACACACAGAGAGACAGGCGACGCACAAGTGATCTTAAAAGGGTTACATTTTTTTCCTTTTGCGGTACAGAATCCTTAATATAAGCCAATACGCTCTTCTGCAATCTACATATTTTTTTGAGTTTTCTTGGGTGTCTTACGTCATAATTTTATTATGTTAACTATTTTTGTTATGTAGTGGAAGTGGTAAACAAGTATGCAGTTCACATTGATGTTAAGTGATGACTGCAGCCTATAGACACCTACACAAAGACTAAGGTCAAAATGTAGATGCGTTACCACTCCTGAGGCCTAAGGTAGTATACTTCTGTGCCGGAAATTACAGGGCTATACATTATAGGTATTTGTCCCGGAGTACTTCGCATCATCTATGGGAGTATTAAAAATAATATTCGAACTATTATTAGACCTACCGAATACCTATATATACCTATCAGGTCAGTGAAGCTTAGTTACAAAGGCTGTAATGTATGTGATACAATAATTGATTACATTGATTGAAGGAACTTTTGGAAACATTCAGATTTGTGAAATAAAATAATATAAACACAAATGCAATCCATTTATTTTTGCTTATATTTTGCAACTTTAAAGTAAAGTTTGGCAAATTGCAAAATAAATAAATGCATGTTTGAGAAGATTTGATTTTAGATCAGAATGAGTGATTTTCTATTTTGTTCATTTGAATGTAATTGAACCATTGAAATTAAAGATAAAAATGCTTTGAATAGTTTCTCGAATAATTCTTTCAGTAGAAATCACAAAAATTAACCTACAGACTTGAAATTGCGACGACATTCTAAATTATTTATTTTGCTGGACAATGTTAAAAAAACGATAAAAGTATTTTTATTTAAGTTCACGTCTACGAAAAATCAAATTAACTGTTCATATTAGTTCATTAGGCATTCAATTTCATAACTAATCAAATGAAACTGTTACTCCCCAAATATAAAAAGTAGCATTGAAAAGGATTAATTAGCCTGGGTTGCATCATGACTTTTGTTAATGTTATTGTAACATTTCACATCCTTTTCTAACTTAAAGAAATCTGTTAAAGTGAGAGCAGGATGTGAAATATTACTATAACTTTAACCAAAAGTCGTGGTGCAACCCAGTCTAAATGTTCATAAACCTGTGGACGAAATATTTTTATTAAACCACTTTAGGCCTCGGAAAATTATAATTGTTTTCACTCTCCGTAAACACACAAAAAAACAGCTAACAAAGCGGCTAATTAACTTAAATCTTTAATTTAATACAAAAAGGTACGAGTGAAAAAAGGCGCATTAACATAATAATATATGTCAACCCATTTAGTCACTTCACGGCAGCAAACATGAACTTACGATAACTTTTGCGAGAAAATTATTCAACTCAAACGCTCGTAAAATTTAACGTAACTTTAGCATCGTCGAAAAGTTTTATATCCTTACATAAAATACAGAATTTCTCTTTCAATTACCAGCTTTTCGTTTCTCTTTCACTTTTTTACGAAGGCGTAATTCATTTGTTTGAAGAGAAAACAAAAGTCGGAAAATTGATGAACAGCTCCGAAGTTGAAAGCCAATTAGATCAAGTATCATAACACTTACCATGCACATCAGTCATTGCTGTCGACAGTCATTAACCAGCACTGTGTCAACACAAAAATTCCGAACAAAAAAAATCCTCAATCGAAATATTAAGTCCACTGTTCCGATTATGTATTACTAACAACAAACGTAAGTGTATGACTTTTAAAATGATTTGTTTAATATATTTCGCGTCGAGTGGAATTTCAAGAGCCTTAGCAAACGTGTATTCACCGTGGCGACCGAATGAAGACTGAACTTGCTGAAATACAGCTCCCTACGGATGACAATCCGCGGAGGGATGATTCGACTTGCGTTAAGCTTCTTACTCATCTCATTCAAGATAACTTTTCAGATTTAACTTGAAATTGATTGTGAAATTACCTTAATAATCACAAAACGTACAACGCCATTTTGTATTCCATACGCCAAGCATAACTGAAACACCAACTCGACGCATTATTTGGCTTCGAAATGTTTAATGCTAGAATTGAAAGCTTGCCAAATTTTAGAAAAACGAGTACTTTTAAGTGTACTCACATAAAAACCATACTTACTGAATTGTGTAACATTGTTACTTGAAAACTTGAAAAGAACAAGCGTAGATCAATAATACTTCAATGGCTTTACTTACTTTGCTACTTAGTAGCGGTAACAAACTTATAAGCTTGTTACCGTTACTAATATTATAAATAAAAATGTCTGTTTGTCTGTCTGTTTGTTCCGCTTTCACGTCAAAACAGACAAACTGATTTTAATGAAATTTGGAATGCAGTTTGAGACTCTGCGACGAACATAGGCTACTTTTAAAAAATCAACGCCTGAAGGATTACGATGAGGGATGAATGTTTTGTTACAAATTTTACGCTTACGAAGTCGCGGGCAAAAAAAAAAGTATTCAAATATTTTCACAAAGATTGTCGAAGGTTCTCGACTTCTACTGAAGACAAGGTCGTCACATTGTAAAGGCCCTGGAAAACAATAGTTCTATTGAAATTGGTTCTTGATAATGCTGAGATAAAGGCCAATGTAAGGTCTACTTTTAAAAGTTGAGGGTTATAGATGAGAAAAATATTACATATCGCGCTCACAATTCTGTATCCTACTTATGAAATCGTTGACAATGTTAAGAAAATAGTGTTGACTAAATTTAATGACAAAAATATTTTGTCTAATTTTCACTGTGGAAACATATTTTAGCAACCTCTTTTTACACAAAGACAATATTTGGAACAATTTTAGTACCTACGCACATTTTCATTTGATCTTTTCACTCGGCAGAGTAAAGCAGCATAATAATGATGTCTTAACAAAAATAAATTGAAGATTTGGAAGGAATTACATAATGACATCTATTTTCTCCATATTTATACATAATCCATTCATAATTGATTATACGCTTAGTTTATAAGTTTTATTAGACTGAAGTGAAATTAGCAATAGAAATATAGCGCTTAGATAAATTTATAATGTTTTTAAAACGGTTTAAGTATGTGCTATTTCGGATTCGTGGGCTTTAATGCTATTGCACCCCCCTCCGCCCCCCTGTGAGAGTACATACTTGTTAATGTACACTGACAGTCCCGCACTTGGTACAAACCTGTGTCGTGGAAGCCGTTGTACACACACAACACATACACAAAAACCCAGACCCGAAACAAATAGCTGTGGCCCATACAAATACTTGTCCCGTTGCGGGAATCGAACCCGAGACCCTTCAAATCAAACGGTCGTCTCACACTACTGGACTAACCGGGTCGTCAAAAAAATCAATTTCATTTTTTCAGGCGTTCTACAATAAAGGTTCCGAATAGTTCAGGGTAATATATCTCCGTAATATAGCACTATGTCATCCGGACTTTCAGGCTTTGGATAATAGTAAACCTTTTCGATAGTAGGGTCGTATTACAAAGATTGATAAAAGTACATTTATTTTTAAAAGCGGCCAAGTGCGAGTCCTTTTCCGTACAATTAAAGATTTTTTTGTTTTATCATGAAAACAATAGACTTGTTGTGTTTTTTTTTCAATGAAAGATAATGCTATGTATGGATCAGATTGTTCAATATGTTGTAGATGTAATAAATGTATGTTTGTTTAATGTTCATTAATAATAGTAATGGCAACCGAACGATTGATACGTCCCACTGCTGGGCACGTATCTCTCCCCTTCTTGGGAGGACGCCTGGAGATCTTCTGTGCCTGGAGCTTACTCCACCACGCTGGTCCAATACGAGTTGGTGGAGATAGGTTAGTGGCCAACACGCTGTCGGATGTTTTCATAAGCTCCGACAAGGTTTAACGACTGCTATCTGTCGAAAGCAACCGGGACCGCCGGCTTAAAATTTAACGCCGAAAACGCGCATTTTAATTTGCCACTAGCGGTCACCAATCACACACCAATATGTATAAACGTATAAACGGTATGCGAAAATTATGGTAAAATTGAACTTTAATAAATTTGTTTAGCGCTATTTGTGCTATTTCCATTTTTTTTTTTACGCTTACACTCACAGCCTTACAGTAGGCATAAACCTGTGTCGTGGGTGCCGTTGTACACATACAACACATACACAAACACCCAGACCCGAAACAAATATCTGTAGGCCATACAAATATTTGTCCCGGTGCGGGGATCGAACCCGCGACCCTTCGAATCAAACGGTCGTCTCACACCGCTGGACTAACCGGGTCGCCAAAAAAAATTGATTTGACTGCTGTACCATAGATTTAGATTATTGGCGATTTCATTTATGAATTAATTATAGATGAGATATTTAATTTTCGGGTAATAAAATTAATAATAATGTTTTTACCAGCTATGTTGTCAATCTGAAACAAAACTAAGATGTTTTTGACTTTATGACTTTTGAGTCATTTATTTATCTTCAATTGTATGTTATCATTTATTATCCGTTCATTTTCATAAAGTTAGTTTTAGCGGTATTTATTCTTAGTACATACGATAGAAATCAGTTATGAAGGAGATGCAAATCACTTTACACTTTCGTTAATATGGCTTAAATTGAGTGACCAAATTAAAATAAGCTAGTGTCTTATTACAATATATCTCATAGACCCATATTTTAGAGTTTAGACATTAAAGAAAAAATTGACTTCGGCCGGGTATCGACCCTGTGACCTCAGGATTAGGTACCAGTCCAACCGCTTTACCACTAAGTAAGCTACCGAAGACCCAGCTGGATAGGGAATTTATTCCTTAATTTTTAAATTCACTTGCATATGTTATTGCAAAAAATAAAAATATTACAATTACATATATTATATCTTAGAAGTTATTGTTAAAAACTAAAAATTATGAAAGGTCCTAAAATAGTGCCCTGAAGAACGCTGATGGTAATTTGCAAAACAGACCTAGCTATTGGTAAACAACCATTAAAATTTCACTACGTAGCATCTTCATAATAGAAACGTGCACACATGAAAAATTGTTTAGGTGTTCCCCACACCGAGCGAATCGCATTCCCAGTTCAACTTTTTGAATGGCCACTGACAAGCACAGTTGGAAACATGGTGCCGTTGTGAATAATGGCCAAAGTTGAAAGAGTTTAAAATTGAACTGTCCGTATTTCGACCGAATATTAATTTCATAGCTTTTAGTTGCCATTCATAATTTAAAAGGAATTTGGGAACTTGCGGTCAAATGAGATCGGCTTGAATTGATTTAGAGCTTGTTAAATAATATTTATAAGAGGAAAATGAACTTTATTAGAATTGCGAATTGGAATTTGAACCATTTGTAAGTGCTATTGTAATTTTCCGAATCAAACTCGGTTGGGCAGCGTCCGGGAAGCTACGACACATCTTCTCGTCGGACTTAACGCAGTGTCTCAAGAAAAAGGTCTTTGACCTGTGTGTGTTGCCAGTGATGACTTATGGGAGAGAAACGTGGTCGCTCGCTATGGGCCTCATAAGAAGGCTCAAGGTCATTCAGAGAGCAATGGAGAGAGCTGTGCTTGGAGTTTCTCTGCGAGATCGAATCAAAAATGTGAAGATCCGCATGAGAACCAAAGTTAACGACATAGTTCACCGTTTAAATATATGTATACAATAGCTGTGCCCGCCACTTCGTCCGCGTGAGAATTTATGATTATTCACTATCTACCTGGGCGAAGTCATGGGCGCAGCTAGTATAAAAGTAGCCTAAGTTACTCCTTATTACAAAAGCTCCATTTGCCAATGAAAGTCCCGTCGAAATCGGTCCAGCCGTTCCCGAGATTAGCCCCAACAAACAGACAGACAAAAATTGTAAAAAATGTTGTTTTGGTATATGCACAGTGTATACATACATATGCATTTACTAAAAAGCGGTTATTTTAATATTACAAACAGACACTCCAATTTTATTTATTAGTGTAGATGTATATATAGATATGTTGATTTATCTCTGACTACTGCTCCGGGGAATACAGGTATAAATTAACCAGTAATTTGCAGACTAATGGTGGAATTATTTGCTCTAGAACTCAATTATTTCATCTGTACCGGGAGGAATGCATGACATTTTCAATAACTCTATAATCCAACTTCAAGATAATAGGATAAATATTTTCGAGGAAAATATTTCAAAGGTTATTACGCAAAGTTTTATGCCGAAAATTGTTACATATGCAAATAGTTTCAAAGGTTAGCGGGCAGTAACGCAAACAATGTTGTAAAATGTTTTTATTATCAAAGAGCGTGTATTCTGATAATCAATAAAGAAAGGAGATGTTGCGAGCTCGGCCCTAGTTCGTACACGTCCTCAAAAAATGGGTGAATTCAAGAATCCGAAAAAAATACAATTAATTTATTCAAGAATATATTTTAGAGTTACTACCACATTTAATTCACACGATTTTACCATTTTCAACCATATTCGGCGATACAGCCGACGCTTCTTTAAATTGGAAATCGATTAGTTTAAGTTCTTAGTATTAACACATGCAATCGATTTCGATAGTATTTAGAAAATATTACTTTTTTCTCCAAGTACAAAAAACAATTTAATAAATGAAAATGTCAAAGTGACATCGCTTGCCATATTCGCCATGTTGGTTTGAGTTGCAATTCTAACTGCAAATAATATTTTGTAACTGCAAACAAAGCTAAATAAGTGAAAATATGCAGTAAAAAACGTTTTTATATTGATTTTGCCTGTTAATGATATTGTGTTCAATACATGGCCGGAGGTCCATACATTTTTGCAACATAACCTTTCAATCAAACTACATGTTTTGTGAGGAATACGTGTTTTTGGCCTTTCTTGATATAGATTAAACAATGGAATATGGAAAGATGGTACGGGCCAATAGTTAATGTAGGTATATAGTGGAGTGACTCAAATGTGATACTCATATCTACAGAGAAATTGCCGAAAGAATAGTCGTTGCAATATGGCAATAAAAAAGTGTGCTATTTTGTTGAAATACTGCAACTCTTCAACTAACTGATTCATAAGTCAGTTGGCTCAGTACAACCAGACAGAAATAACGCTAATTACTGTCAAGAGTTCTGTATGAATCACGTTATTTTATGAATTTGGTACAATTATTCTAATCTACAAGATTAAACATTTAAATCATCTCAATCTATCATTATTTACTAAATCATTGTGCCTATAGCATGTAAAGCCATGAAGTTACGTTTTATATAAATCGAAAACAGATGCGCAATCTTTGACATGACGTTCTTTATCACTAAAACTTGAGATGCGGTGTTTTCCGATATAGATCCCAACTACATAACACACACCCATAGAGCAACTCAGCCCACCGATTGCGGTGGACCGGAGGGGAAGTAGCCATAGCGTGTAGTACCGATGCAAGACAGTCTGTAATTTTTTGCGGGTGGAAATACCTGTGACACACACTCACACTACAAAAATCATCTAATACTACGAAACTCACAGCTTGACTTTAACAAAATACATAAACAATTTCACGCACACATTTAAATATCTGAGCGACAGGCTAAGGACCATTTGGTCTTGTACTTTGACAGAGGGGAAAGCCTGCATATGGCTACTCCCCTCCGGTCCGCCGGTGGCTCGTGTTGCTCTATACACACACCCCAATTAACGGACTATTATTATTATCTGTAATCTAAGTAACAACACATTGAACACATTGACAAATACAATATAACTCGTATTACACTAATAACCAACCATAATGCCGCTGAGGATTACCATGTCCCATAAGCTGTAATTAATAATTGTTTTATGCAAATGTGCCTTATCTTACGGTAAGAGTCCCCAGGGGGAGCCAAACGTTGTCTTAATTGGATTATATAACCGCGGCCTTACAATCTCGTCCCATTGATGCATAGCTAATTCAATTAATGTCTCATTTGGAGTGTGACATAAATTGTGACGTTAAGTGACCTGAATGAAAGCCTATGGTTGTGATGAAAAAATCGTAAAGATGATATCAATATAATTTTTCGCTCTGTCTTTTTTTTGGGTATTCTTCAGATCCGGATATTTTTTTCAAAAATTAATACGCTATGTTCTGTGTTATTACAACAGTGTAAATACGTAACCAAATATAAAACAAATATGTTAATTAGTAACCAAAATATAAAATTATTAAAATATCTTTGAGATTCTTACAACAAGACCTGTCTCACGATATATCATGCAACACAGTTTATTTTTCCATGTATAATGACCACAATGTTTTAAATCAGAGGTTCCCAAACTATTTTTCTTGTAGACCCCCTTTTCAATTTTTTTCTGGTTCCGTAGGACCCCCTTGCTAACATTTATATCACTTTCCCATATATCCCATTTTTATTTACGCATATACGTAGACCCCATGGAGTCTCCCATAGACCCCAGGGGGTCTATATGGATAAGTAAATTGATATGCTTGCTTGCCTCTTCATGAAGTAAAACAATTATATAGATTGCTCTTGCCTCTTCATGTGAACAAATTCCCCCCCCCCTCCCTCTCTCCCCCGTGTGAATCGTAGCAGGCACAGGGCTACGACACGCTTGCTACGTCTCGTAACTGCTACGTAGAAAAGTAATATTTGTAGAGGTGAACGCAGAGACTATTAAAGCAGTGGGGTATTACAGTGGCTTTTTACTGGTAGTAGAGTTACAGTGTAGGAGCTCAAGGGCGTATATTACCACCGTATTACGTAATCTATCTGCCGCCAAATGGTAAGTAGTGTTCAACACTATCGTGTTCCGGTATGCTGGTCTGATGGTAATGTATGGCCCCGTAATAAATATCACATAGGTAATAATAAAACAACAAAGGTCTTAGAGGTGGCAACGCATATACATTTTTACCTTTGGTGTTTGTGTAAGTGTCTATAGGCTGCAGACATCATTAAACATCTATGTGAACTGGATATTTGTTTACCACCGACGTTACATAAAAAAAAAACTAACTAATAAAAAAAATAAAATAATCGATTGATTTGGTCTATTTTATGTATAAGAAAAAGAATAGAATCAATCATTAGAAGACAGATTAATCATTTGTGTTGTGTGTGTCATTTATGTACGGCCCTTTAATTTCCGGCACAGAGGCATAACACCTTAGGCCTCAGGAGTGGTAACGCATCTGCATTTTGACCTTGGTCTTTGTGTGCGTGTCTTTAGGCTGCAGTCATCACTTAACATCAATGTGAACTGCATGATCGTTTGCCATTTCCATTACATGGAAAAAAAAAGTCTGTAAGTATAACTTATTTCATGTTAAAACGATCAGTTAAACCCGAGCCCTGAATGAATTATTTGAATACCTTTAATTAAGACTTTATATAAATATAACTACGTTAAGGAAAACCGACTTCAAAACTGAAAAGTAAAAAATAATAAAGATTTAATTGTAATTATATACTTTCATTATTTATATGTGCTATTTACTAATAGGTTTGAAGTCGGTAAGTAAGGTAAGTAAATCGGAAATCTCGGCGAAATTCACGTACATACATAAAAAATATATATACCGGCCGAATTGAGTACCTTCTCGTTTTTTGAACTCGGTTAAAAATTGTAATTGTCATTGTTTGACTTTCGTGCCTTGTAAGATTTCGAAATTCGAATTGAATTCCGCCAATCGAATGAAAACGTCCAATCAGTTATGTTTCTCTTTTACTAAAGGGATGTTCTTTGTAGAAATCTGGAAAAAAAACATTAAAAATTGTGTGAAACTCGGCGTCCGGCTAGTTAACTGCCACAGTCAGCAGTATGGCCAGAGTATTTATAATTAAACTAAATGAATAATAAATATACACAACTTAATATTGCGATCTTTTAAGTTGGATCAAACTGTTCATGGTGTGCAAAGTTTGATTAAAATCGGTTAAGTAGTTTAGGAGTACATCGCGGACAAACAACCTGACACGTAATTTACTCGTATATACAATAAGAAGATAAGAAGTTGTTGTGGACTCGGTTCTTGCCAGAAGTCAAATTATTTTTCTACACTTTTAGTCATTATAGTGCAAAAAATATATGAATTGACCTAATATATATAAAACATGTCACAGAGTTAGGTATTGAATTCCTTCGAAATTATTTCAACCAATTTTTTTGTTTTGTGTATCGTATGTATGTGTTGTTTGGTAAAGGCAATTTTTATACCGGTAAGGTGATATAATATGCAACCGACTCAATATACCTAATTCATTCCTGCCCAGTACGTATAAATTGTGGAACGAACTTCCCTCTGAGTCGTGTGTTACCCCGACGCTACATAAACTAAGATAAGATAAGAGCCCCATAGGGCTCTTCAAAACTGGCGTCAAAAGAATCCTTCAGGGCTGGCAGCGCGTTGGGAACTCCCCTGGTGTTGCAAATGTTCATAGGCGACGGTCACCACTTTCCAACTAAACTAAACACATCAGGTAGCCCGTCTGTTTGTCTGTCAATCCTATGACATAAAAAAATATATAAATTGCCCATGGTAATCATTTAATAATACTCCTTTTACCTGAATTAAAAGAAAAGATATCAAAAACCGACTTTTATGTCATACAAAACCACATAAAACTCCAAAGCTATATTGTGCCTCGTCTAAGCATCCTCCAACATTCTATATTGACGCACCTTATTAACGTTTCGTTAGAGACGAATAGACGTTCATATTTTATAGACCGAGCCGTGATTTAATTGGACGATTCGTCACAATCCGAGCCAAAAGAAATCAAGAGAGACTCGATGCCAACGTATTTATTCGTATAAATATCTGTAGAGATTTATCGTATGGAATTTATCTTATCTGACATCCTAATGAAGTAAAAAAAAACTAAGAAAATAAAAATGGTACAATTATATATTGGAAGTTAAGGAAAAAACGGAAAGAAAATTTTGACTTCGGGCAGGAATCGAACCTGCGACCTCAGGATTCCTGCCCGAAGTCATTTTTTTTTGTCGCGTCTCATACAATTATTATTATTATTCCACTTATTTATTCATACAACTTATTAAATATTTTTTTACATATTTATGTATAAAAAAAACAACAAATATATATATAAAAAATTAAAAAATAGTGTGCCGCCGGCAGCGAGAGCAGTGTCCAAGCTGCCGATGGTTAGGGACACAGAGACAGGAACCTCCTCACTATGCGTGCCGTGCCGAGGAGTACTGCTTTCTGTATCAGACCCTTGATCCATCCACCTCTTGAGATGTTGGTCGAGGCTCTTCGCTATCAGCCCGTTCACCGATACGACTATCGGCACAATGATGGCCGAATCCACATCCCACATGGCGACAACCTCGTGAGCCAGATCAAGATATTTTATTTCCTTGTCTTTTTCGGCTTTCACGAGATTCTCATCATGCATGGATTATCCTGGCTACTTGGTTGTGTCTGTGCAAGTATTCGCCGTTGGCAAGACTCGAACAGCCGGAAGCAATATGCCTGATTGATTCACCCGGTCGATGGCATGCCCGACATATGTCGACCGTTCCATCCTTCGGGATAAACTTCCGGTAGTTGTTGGTCATTACCACTTCGTCCATAATTGCACAAACAAAACCTTCGGTTTCCCCAAAGAGGTCACCGAATCGTAGCCAGGCCACAGAAGCTAAGAAATCTACATCGGGCCCATGGAGGGCCCGGTAAAAACGCCCGTGTAGCTCCTTGCCTTGCCATACAATCCTGCGGTCGCTAGTCGTGAGCACCTCAGGTTTGCGCCAGTTCTTTTTAGCCAAAGAGAGTGGGGTGAGTCCGCTGTCGACCGCCACCACATCCCGATGCATCTCTCCGCTGGCGGTCAGAAAGTATTCTCGGAGATTATACACCTCACGGTTGTGTAGGGTCTTAGCGCTTAGAACGCCACGACCCCCCACATCTCCGTGGGATGTATAATCTCATCCGCATGCATCACCCACATGCATGCGGTGCGCTGTCAGTAAAGAGCGAACTCGCCTATCAAGGGCATCCAGTTCAGTCTGAGTCCACTTGAGTATGCCGAAGGAGTACAGCAAGACCGGCATGACCCAACCGTTGAAGGCGCGCACCCTATTACCGCCCGACAAAAGACTTTTCAGTACTTTTGTCAGGCGACCAAAGAAACGTTCCCTCAACGATTGTCTCATCTCGACCTCGCGTATACCTAAGGCCTCCGCAATACCCAAGTACTTATAGCTCTCGGTGGCAGAGAGGTTTCGGAACGGGATGGAACCCGGGAGATTCATTCCCTCGGATTCCATTATCTGCCCCTGTCGTACATGCATAACAGCGCATTTTTCGATTCCGAATTCCATCCTGATAGAGTTACTGAAGTTTTCAGTTATCTTCAGTAGCTCAGACAGGTTGGAATTACTGGAACCGAACAATTTCAGGTCATCCATGTATAGCAGGTGAGATATCATCCGACCACCTCTTCGCAACTGATAGCCAAGCCCCGAAGCCTCTAGCAGCGTGCTGAGAGGATTCAGGGCCAGGCAAAACCATAAGGGGCTCAGACTATCGCCCTGGAAAATGCCCCTGGCAATTCTCACAGGTTCGCCAACCGAGACCCTGGATAGCGAAGAACCGTACTCCACTGCAGCATACATGAGCCCAGAAAGGCCCGAAGAGTTTAATTAATTTTATACAACTCCTGCATGAGGCATGCGGCATGAGCCATGTATGCGGCACGGAATCGTAGGCCTCTATCCAGCATGTCGACAGACTCTTTCGGTTACGACGAACCTGCTGGCTAATTGCCATGTCTATGATGAGTAGCTCCTTAGTACCGCGGGACCCACTCCTACATCCATTCTGAGAGAGAGACAAGATGGAGGAGTCTTCAATATGTTTAGTTATTTTAGCTCTCAGAATGGATGTAAGAACCTTATAAACCATCGGTAGACAAGTTATTGGTCTATAATTTTTGGGTTCCGCGGTACTACCTGATTTATGGAGCAGGTGGGTCACACCAGTCGTTAGAAACTGTGGGAGTGAGCCTGATTCCAGAGATGCCTGAAACTGGATTGCTAAACGAGCTTTAACCAGAAATTATGCAGTCCGTCCGGTCCCGGCGATTTCCAGTTCGGCTTCGGACGGACTGCATTGGCTACGTCTTCTTCTGTTATGTTTATAGAATTCATTTCTTTTATTGGTTCGCACGCTCTTTCAACATCCTGCATCCAGCCACCCTCAGAGTGATCGACCGGTTCCGACCAGATGCTGCGCCAAAATGAAAGCATAGCGTCATCATCCGGCCGACTCCGGTCAGCCACTCCTTGGTTAGGCCGCTCCCACATTCTATAGACCCTCCTTTGATCACTTTGGAACATGCTATTCTGTTCGTACCGGTCCACGCGTTCTTTATAACGCCTAATCCGGTTTGCCCTTGCATAAACTTTCTGCTTCAGGAAGTCATTGCGCTCTGTGAGGCGAGCTGGATAGTCCTGGGGGCTGACTCCAGTCCCTGAAAACGCCCGCCTCACAAAACTAAAGACACTGGAGGAGCCGGGGAATTAAGAATAGAAATGTACCTGGATAGTCGGGATCTTTCTTACGTAGGTCACTGGTTCTTGAAGGGGGCCCCCGTGTCTTCTCCAGGTGTTAACTTTTATATTTGAGTTTTCTTTGGATTTCACACACACATTACAAAACACAGTCGATCACTGCACTGCACTTTCACTATTATTATTAATATATGGCCCCGTAATAATTATCACAATGTAAAAAAGGTCAGCAAGAAGATAGAGATGTGTTACATCACTAATGTTTATTTATATTTTATGTTGACTACTGCAACTTAGTAACCTTCCGCAACCTCCAAACAAATAGAATGAAAACAGAATCTAAAAGCTCAACATTGTAAATAACTTAGTTAACTTTATGAATTTATTATCAACGTTCCCCTTCGCGGGTTATAAATAAATTTACATCGCTATACATTTTTGATTGTAAATCAATGTTAATGATTCTAAATACAACAAAGACAAAGTTATTAAGCAAAGATAGAGCGCCGTCAACGGCCTCCACATCCTGCTTATGCTAGTCCTGGCATCATCTGGACAAAACCTTCCCCAAAGACAAGAGAAAGATTGTGCGCCATTAGGGGAGAATATTAAAATAATGCACGTAAAGCCGTCGGTCCCGATTGATATCCATAGATAGCAGTCGTTAAACATTGTGAGAGGCCTTATGGGCGGTTTGAAAATATCCGACAGCGGGTTTGCCACTAACCCTTATCTCCACGGACCCGCATTGGAGCTAGCTCCAGACCTCCTCTCAAGTAGAGGAGAGACTCGTGCCCAGCAGTGGGACGTATCAAGGGTTGCCATTATTATGAAAATAATCGCCACGCTTGCAGGCGGATTGGCGATCGTAGCGGTGGTAATTATATCGCGAGACGCTGCTTTACTACCCTATTGGAATGGTTCGACCGCCGTTATTCGGTAGACTGACTGCTTTAGCGGAAGAATTCGCCTCCGTCTAAAGTTACGTTTACAAAACTTATTCGGGAATAACGAATCTTTGACATACAGCCATTTACACTCATGCAAACATGTTACCGATTCTAAGATAAATTATCGTTATCTTAGACTAATAATCATCGACAGCTGCCGCGTAGGTACCATATTAATCAATGTCTATAACATCGACTACCGACGGCATACGGGCGGGCCAATAAGCAGCGATTCACATTATCAGATATTATGGCTAGGTATAGTTTTATCTCAGTAATGATGGTTTTCCACTAGAGATTTGCAGCTACGCTGAGGAGAGATGAAAGCTTAGTTTCTTTTTTTACGTCGTGGCAAACAAGCACACCAATTTACAAACATAGGTGTAAAACATGTAAAAACATAGATTTTTGACCACGTTTTCACCAATACTAAGCTATACTTTGCAAATAGTAAAATTATTAATGGACTGGATAGACTCCGCTACTGAATTTCGAAATGCGAAATTCCGCTGTTTTTGAGATCTAATGTATGATGGTTTGTTAGTTAAACAGTAGGTACAATGAAGCGACGTTTGAAATTCCGTATTTTGTGAGAACTAAAGTACAATGTTCAACAATAAATATTGCAAATCGAGGCTAGGAAGGAGGCTACGGCTTATCCGAAATAAAGGAGATGTTGTGAGCTTGGCTCTAATTTCTTCTATTAGGCTTATCCGAAATAAGCCGTAGTCTCCTTCCCGATTTAATGCAAAGCTGAAGTAAGCTGCTAGTTGAAAAATATTTTCGAAATAAAGGAGATGTTGTGAGCTTGGCAAATCGTCCTCAAAAAATGGGTAAATTAAAGAAGAATCCGAAAAAAACCAATTAATTTATTCAAGAATTTATTTTAGAGTTACAGCCATATAAAATTCAAACGATTTTGTCATTTTCGATCAACATCAACATAGCGGCGATACAGCCGACGCTTGGGATAGTACCTATGTAGATAAAACAAACCTAATGCTATCTGTATCTTACTAGTGCATCACATCACATGAAATCGATTTCGATAGTATTTAGAAAATATTACTTCTTTTCTCCAAGTACTATATAATCAAAAACAATATAAAAAATTCAAATGTCAAAATGACATCGCCCGCCATATTCGCCATGTTGGTATTGAGTTGCAATTCTAACTGCAAATAATGTTTTGTAACTGCAAACAAAGCTAAATAAGCGAAAATATGCAGTAAAAATGTTTTTATATTGAATTTGCCTGTTTTATGATATTGTGTACAATACATGGCCGGAGGTCCACACATTTTTGCAACATCTCCTTTTGTTCATTTGTGTAATTACTCTAATAAATTTTATTTCAAATAATTTCAAAGGAATCTTCTTTTTCCGGATTCGAGCGAGTATTTCATTATAATGGCACCAGTATCGTACTTTTTAAATTCAGTTATGCAATAGCAATATCTTCAACAGCATTCTTATTGAGGTAAATGGCCACACCATCGAACATTTTCCTAGATGCCACGTCCATTATAGGTCTTCCAAATTCGTTTGCCACTTCCTTCCAATTTTGGTTCATGAAAGTCAGTGTAGCATCACCTGGAACAGATAAAAATAAGTTTTGAGTTATCAAAATGTTTGCGTAGATATTTCGCAACTGTATCCAAAAATCTACTATAGGTACGTGCGGTACTGAACCTAGACGACTGGACCGATTTGGATGATTTTTTTATCTGCAATTAGATTTACAAATCAATCTAGCAGATGGCGCTGCAGTAGGTATTATAATCGCACCGCGTGAAGCCAGGGCGGATCGCTAGTAATTTTACACTGGCGTGGAGCTCCAGTGTAGGAGCTTGAGGTCGTAGGTACCACAACATTACCTAACGTCCTAACCTTTCTGCTGCCAAATGGTAGTGTTGAGCACTATCATGTTCCGGTTAGATTGTAATGTATGACCCCGTAATAACTATTACAGAGACAACAACAAAGTCATAAGGGTGACAAAGCATCAGCACTTTGACCTCTGGTCTTTGTACCCACACAATCTGCTGTCATCACTTAACATCAATGTGAACTGCAAACAAGCATGTTTGCCACCTTAATTCATATAGATGTATACTTACTAAGTTCTTTATTGCCATTGAAAAGATTTGTCATAGCAAAATGTGCCCCCTCTTTAATATCATAATCATATTTGTAGTCTAAAAGATGGATATATTTCTTGCCGTCAACCATTTTCCATTCAAAATTTATCACGATCTTGGCTGAGAAATTTTCTGCAACAAGAGATAATATTTTTATTACAATATATATATTCATTTATTTCAATAGTTAAGGATGATAAAAATGTTTTTTTGGGATTAAGCAAAACAATATTTTGGTTTTGGTCGGAACTAAAAATAGTCACTAATTTGATACATTGTCGGTACATCATATTAACTTACTCAATTTAATTTTTATATCTCCATCCCCAGTTATAGGAAGAATTAAAATTCTTCCATCGGCTGTGTATTTACCCTTCATAGAGAAGTCTGCGTGATATCCCAATATTATTGTTTTCTTCTTAAGGTTAACCCTGGAAATAAAAATGAAGAATAGTTATTTTATATTATTATTAATATCATTCTTCTTTTCGCTAAAATCACTGTATATAACAGGCTCTGTTAAAGTTAGTAAAGACAGTTACAATCAACTTTTATCAACCGATACTTTAGTCACAGTCTAAAATTCTCTAGGTAGTATAAAAAAAACGATTTAAAAGTGCTTTCCAGGAGCCTAATTATCTATACAAATAAATAAAATTGGAGTGTCTGTTTGTAATATAATAATTATACAAACATAAACAAACAAAATTATAAACGCTGTAACAACGTGGAATTAATGATGAATGCGAAGCAGAGGGACAAACGGTATTTGCAATGCTAGCGTCGATTCAATGTCATTCTGTTTCACCATTCATAGCTAACTAAGCCAAATTATTCACTAAATTATCCGGCTGGTAGTTTTGATTAATTAAAACGATTTCCATGCATATTTCGTTAATTTCTCTAGACTTCGAAATAAAAATGTACACGTAAAAATTATTTCTATTCTATCCAAGCTTATATTTATTTTGTTCGGAAATAAAATACCTCTATTTACTCGTATATTTTTCATATTTCTAAAAATAAACAAACGTTACAAATTCTGTTTTTCCCGACTTTATTAGTTATGAAACAAAATGCAAACGTACATTTTATAAACGAGACAAATTATTGGTTTTACCAATAGGAAGGATTAAAAAATATGAATGTTTGTACGACATACGACACAATTCAAGGTAATGCTTTTGATTAAAAAAAAAGAAAAAACAAAATACGGGCAGTTCCCTTCTAGTTTATCTAGAATACAACCGGATTAGATTTGAAATGGTTCAGTTCTGTGCCACAAACGAAATATAAACAAACAAAATGTCAAGCGCTCTAACATCGTGGAATGAATGATGAATACGAAGTAGCGGTACAAACGTTATTTGCAATGCGGGAGTCGATTCAATGTCATTCTGTTTCACCATCCATAGCTAACTAAGCCAAATTACAATCGCTAGATCACTAGACTATTCAGATGGTAGTTTTGATCAATTATTTCAATTTGCGTGTTTCCCTAGTTCATTTACACAGTTTTCGAAACAAAAATGGACACATGAATTTTATTTCGCAATGAAACGAACTGTTGGTCAAAATTAGGAGCACACAAGCGTTCTCTGGCAGCCATTTCTAATGTAAAATCAAAAACTACTCTTTCTGTCAACGAAAGATCGGTAAATCTTTCATAACTGATAAGTCCTTTTGGTGATCAGTCTAAGGGAGAAAGGACTCTCTGAGAATGCTTACAGATTCTAAAATTAGCAGAAATTAAAAAATATGTCAGTACTCTTCATTTGTTTCGTCGAAAAAAAGATTTTGAATTCTTTTTCGTAATTTTTTTTTAGTTTATTTCATTTTGAAACGAGATAAATTTTTGATCAACAATAAGAATGGTATTAAAAATATCTACATATATTTATATTTATAACTTAACACAAGGCAATATAATGCTTTTGATTGTAAAAAATAACAATGCCCAGTTGCCTTTACAGTTTCTACAATATCCAACCGAATTAGATCCAAAATGGCTCAGTTCTGTGCTACAATCGAAACATAAACAAATAAAATTACAAGCGCTGAAACAACGTGAAACGAATGATGAATGCCGAAGCAGCGAGACAAACGTTATTTGCAATTTCGGTCTATCTCATATCATTCTGTTTCAACATCCATGTTTAGCTGACAGTTCTAATTAATTTTTATGATTTCCGTGTTTCCCTAGTTTATTTATATTGTTTTGACACAAAAATTAACTAACATATAAAAACAAGAATGATTTAAAAATGTTAATGTTCAAAACATAAGACATTACAACACAATATTTTAGATAGTAAAATTAAGAACAGGGGTTTGCCCTGTTTTAATGCACCCTCAGTTTATCCAGATTGCAATCTATGGGAGAAAGGACTGTCTGAGAATGCTTACAGATTCCAAAATTAGCAGAAATTAAAAAAATATGTCAGTACTATCTAACTAACATTTGTTTCGTCGAAAAAAAGATTTGAATTCTTTTTCGTAATTTTTTTTTTATTTTATTTCATTTTGAAACGACATACATTTTTGGTCAACAATAAGAATGGTTTAAAAAATATCTACATATATTTATATTTATTACTTAACACAAGGCAATATAATGTTTTTGATTGTAAAAAATAACAATGCCCAGTTTCCTTTCCAATTTCTACAATATTCAACCGAATTAGAATTCAAAATGGCTTAGTTCAAAATGGCTTAGTTCTGTGCTACAATCGAAACATAAACAAATAAAATTACAAGCGCTGAAACAACGTGAAACGAATGATTGATGATGATGACGATGAGACAATACATCAATATTATAGATAGGAAAATTAAGAACAAACCCCTGTTTTAATGCACCCCAGCTTATCTAGAATGCAACCGAATAAGATTCAACATTCTTCAGTTCCATAGAGCAACGCGGGCCACCGGTCGCGGCGGGTTCCGTACGCGGCGGGCTCTATGTTCAGTTCTAACAGAAACATAAACAAACAAAATTACAAGTGCTTTAACAACGTGAAACGAATGATGAATCCGAAGCAAAGAGACAAATCTTATTTGCAATGCGGGTGTCGATTCAATGTCGTTCTGTTTCACCAAGTCGTTAACATTGGTAGCTATGGTAACGGTTCGAAATTTATCACGAACTTCGTTGGTGTAGTTGTTAAATTAAAATGAATCGCTAAATTTTATTATTAAACTATTTTTGAGGCATTGGAAAGACAAAATGTCAGTCAAAAAAGATCCGGACGACTTGAGAACCTCCACCTTTTTTGGAAGTCGGTTGAAAATAAGAAGAAATAAAAAATCTGAAGTGCCTCTATAGATCATAATCATAGTCAGCATTTTGATCGATATGAACCCGAAACCCTAAACTGATACAGACTAAGCCTGTGTTGAACCACGATATTTGCTAAAGTTATAGTAATTGTAACATTTCACATCCTTCTCTAACTTTAACAGATTTGTTTTTATATTATTTCGCATTAACACATGCTTGTGAAATATATTTTAAAGAAAAATGGAAAGAAAAATATGACTTCAGACGAAACTCGAACTCGCGACCTACTGGGAATCTAGTCCAGCCGCTCTTCCAAATGAGCTACTGAAGCCCTGCCCGATTTGTCAAATCTTTCCTTCACATCTATTGCATTGCTTTATGGTAGCAGCAGCGCCATCTATTACCAACTATGCTAGTTAGGCAACCGATATAATAGACTTTTCAGTTTATTGAATATCGTAAAGAAGTCGCTTTTACCCTTAATAATTGTTTTTATATTATTTCGCATTAACACATGCTTGTGAAATATATTTGCCTAAATAGCATAGTTGGTAATAGATGGCGCTGCTGCTACCATAAAGCAATGCAATAGATGTGAAGGAAAGATTTGACAAATCGGGCAGGGCTTCAGTAGCTCAATTGGAAGAGCGGCTGGACTAGATTCCCAGTAGGTCGCGAGTTCGAGTCTCGCCTGAAGTCATATTTTTCTTTCCATTTTTCTTTAAAATATATTTAACAGATTTCTTTAGAGAAGGATATGAAATGTTACAATAACTTTAACTTTAACAAATATGGTGCAATCCAGGCTTAGTAAGAAAATGTCAAGAAACGAAAAAGAACCATAAACACATTTTCTATAGTTCTGTATGAGCATTACGCAGCTGTAGAAAAGGTATAATAATGGCAACCCATTATACGTCCCACTGTTGGGCACGAGTCTCTCCTCTTTTTGGGGGGAGGCCTGGAGCTTACTCCACCACGCTGCTCCAATGCGGATTGGTGGAGGTGGGTGGGTTAGTGGCCAACCCACTGTCGGATGTTTTTTTCAAACCGCATAAGGCCTCCGACAAGGTTTAACGACTACTATCCATCGATAGCAACCGGGACCGACGGCTTAACGTGCCCTCCGAAGCACGGAAACGCGCATTTAATTTGCCACTAGCAGTCACCCATCACACTACCCGACCGCGCCCGTAGTGCTTAACCGAGCAGATCGCTTACGATCTACACCAGCCGCTGGGCCATGCGCGCTTCGGAGGAGGAAAGGTATGTGGTTAAATAATATTCCTTTCAATAGAAAGAAAAAGAATAAAATCGAAGAAATTAAGCCGTTGCATTGAATTTGTTGGAAAAAGTTTTTTTGTCTTCTCATAAACTCCTTTTAACAGTTCCAAATAAACACTTCACGGTTTTAAAGTACCTACGTGTGGTTAACTAAGCCAAAATATTTACTAAATTATTGAACTAGTAGTTTTGTTCTTTTGTTCATTTATGCAAAAAACTAATTTGCATTTTGCCGGGTAGTGATTATTATTTTGTATGGTGCTATTGATTTTTTTTTCGTAATAAAAAGTTCTTGATAGTAGATGAATACAATGAATTTTTACTGGTAGTAGAGCTCCAGTGACGGAGCTCGAGGGCGTAGGCACCACCGTATTACCTAATATACTCGCCGCTAAATGGTAGTGTTCAGCACTATCGTGTTCCGGTCAGGTGGTAATGTACGGCTCTGTAATTTCCGGCACAGAGGCATAACACCTAATGCCTCAGGAGTGGCAGCGCATCTGTATTTTGACGTCTGGTCATTGTGTAAGTGTCTATAGGCTGCAGTCATCACTTAACATCAATGTGAACTGCACGCTTGTTTGCCACTTTTATTACATAAAAAAAAAGCCTTAAAACTGTTAAGCCTTAAGGTAGTTATACTGTAGGTGTCATCATATTATAGATAATATGATGATACCTACATGATGATACGGGTAAGCTAGTGATAGATCACTAGCTTACCCGGCAAACTTCGTATTGCCTCAAAATGAATTAATGTGTTTGACACATTAATTCATTGGTTTGATAGATACTGACTATTTGTATGGGAAAATGAAATTGTGGGTTTAACGTTTTCCCTTCAATTTCTTCATATTTTCTTACCTTTTAAACCTTCCCTGGACTTCTAAAAATAATTAAAAACCAAAATTAGACAAATCGGTAGAGCCGTTCTCGAGTTTTAGCAAGACTAACGAACAGCAATTGATTTATATATATATATATATATATATATATATATATATATATATATATATATATATATAGATAAGATTATCATATAAGGAGACCCGCTATATTAACGATCGTGATAGTATTTTTTTCCAGCAAAATGGTTGTGTTACAGCAAAAAGAATGATTGTAGAATGTAATTATAAAATTATTATAGCTATTGTTATCAGTTGTTAGGTTTTTGTTTCATTCGTTTCCAATGAATTGCACGTACGTGTGAGTTAACTTTAAGGTTTTTATGCTTTGATAAAATCGTAGTCTAACTTAGAAAAATTTTAATTCTTAATTCTGGTTACACTGTCGTATTTTTTTGCAGCATCATCTGTCTGCCGGGTCTTAACATAAACTATATTTGTGCAAAGTTTGATCCATTGACCTTGTATACAATCGAAAGTATTTCTGTGACAAACACTTGTACAGAACAATGATAACGAATAAAAAATTGGAAAGAAGAATAACTCTTCATACGAAGTACAAAAAAAATGGCTCCACGGATTAGAGTTGTCAATTGATGTTAACAAACAACGCGCTAAACAATTGCAAACAAGAGGCACTCCTTGTTTAAAAACACTAAAGTTTAAAAAAAAAAAAAACTGATTATGCTCGGGCAGGAGGGTCACCTCGTAGGCCCATACCGCACATCCGTTTGCGCACAGCAGCAATGATGGTGTTTCGAGTATGTTCAGGAGTATTTAAGTAGGGTAGGGCGGGGCTAGTTAACCAATTTTTTACTTGAACGGTTATAGTTCTTCAACGATAAGTCGTAATAGCTTGTTATATATATTGATGATTATTAACTTATGCCTGTATAAAAATATCCTTAGTAATTTATTTCTAGCAAGACAAGTTTCAAAGTTACAGCAGCTTAAATGCAGCAAGTCAAGTATGCTCACTGTAACATACACAACCCCACAAATGAGGTAAGTTGAGCAAGGGTGTGGGGAAAGTAGACCACATAAGTCTAGTCAAACCATGGGTTCAACGTTAACTAGACTTAAAATATAATTTGTAACATTACGCTTACACTCACTGTGAGTGAGTGTAAGCGTTATGTCTGTTTCACAATCATCTTTTTATTTATAGTATTTAAGCAATAAAAGTAAAAGTAATTTTCTTAAGTAATAATCTGAAAATATAATCAGCAAAATATCAACTTTTCTTAGGCTTAACTTAAGGATTAGATTCAGTCTTTTTGATCAAAATCAGACTTAAATATTTATGTGAATATCTTTATAATTTACATTTTAAAATAAAATATAAATAAAATTTCGGAAAGGAGACGTTCCAAAATGTATGGAGCTTGGGCCTGCACTTTATACACTATAATGAAAGAAGAAGCATAAAATACTAAATCATTTTCAGCTATTCAAATCGTCTAATATACCTTACTATATTTAAAAAACAAGAATGTCATAGTAGCAATATGGTGACATATTGTTGTCATACAAAAATTACATAAAATAAATATTTACTACAAAAAAAACTATTCAAATTATTTTTTGAGTATTTTTCCATGATTTTACGTATTTTTCTCTATCTTTTGATATAGTGTACAAGGTACTGGCCCAACGAAAAACTTATCCTTTAACCCTCTTTATATATTTTACTTCTGTTCTGAGATGTAAAGGTAGTTGAGCAACTATAACTTAACTGCCAAGGGGCAGCACTGGTTTATAGTGGGTTAACTTATTCATAGGTCAAACTTACTTGACAATATCAATCACGGCGTTCTTCAATCCTTTAAGCTTTGCATTTTTGAGGGTGAATTTCAAATTTCCGGCATTGATATCAATATTCCCCACATCTAAAACATCCAAGACTTGGACTCCGTATTGTGGTAAGCCAGATGCGAATTTTTTTAAGGCGTCTTGAGTAGATTTCTTTAAGCATGCATCGTCACCGAGTCGACATTTTGATACTTGCAACTCCGAAATCACTGCCAAAATAAACAATTCATTTATTCGAGCAATTAAGGTTAACACGTATGCATATCAGTGTTGCTAAACTATCGATAGCGCAACTATCGATAGTTGACCTCAAAAAATAGTCGATAGCGCGATAGTACTATCGAAAATATCGACATGCTGCAATACTATCGATACTATCGACTATAACTATTGCAACAACACTAATGCATATACCTACTGACCTTCATTTGGATCGCATTGATCCAATTATTTTTTATTTTACTTCACATTTAAGGATATTAATAATATCGATACAATCCAATAAGTGTAGGTTTTAATTATTGTCATTTACAATTTTAAGAACCTTCAATGCTAATCTGCCAATTAAGCTCAATGTAAAAATATTTTTATTTTAATTCTGTGGTAATATAGGTATCTACATAAAGATAACATAATAATACGTAGATACTTTAGGCTGTGATAATATTTTTAAATGAACCCATTAATTGAATATCGTGACATCGTTCCTGTGATCTCTGAAGGGATGCATTCAAGCATATATCACGACTAACAATCACAATTCGAAAGGTATTTTTTTTTCCAGTGTACCTACTTAATAAGACGCGAGCATTTGCCAACCTACAACAAGGCAGACATTAAAAAACTTTAAAAAATTCGACACGGGGATAGGACATACATTCATACGCATGCATATTTCTAAGATTCTCTTGTTACAGATTTTTCAAAACATTCGCTCATGGTAGCAACTATTGATACTTTTAAAATTATATACTTACCTAATAAGGATTCATAAAGGTATTTTAGCTAAAGTGTTGCTAATATCTCTTTTGTCTTTTTTTATCCTGCACATTTAACAATGCAACTGACAAAGACAAAGCATTCTATAGCTAAAACGTATCTAATGTACGTTTATGAATAGGGGGTTAATATTTTTATTAAACCCTACCGGTCCCGGCGAACTTCGTATCAACTTAGCTTGTATAATAAATGGTTTACCACCTGTTTTTAAAGCTACCGATATAAGATACCGAATATATACAAAAAAAATACATAAAAATCAGTCAAGTTGTATCGGAGTAAATTAGTTACAAACACTGTGACGCGATAATATTATATATTAGACAATATTAAATGTCTAATATTACTCGACAATCTGTATAGCTTGTCGTAACAAAGAAAACATGTTAGGTATTTATTATACTTCATTTGACAAATATAAATACATGTCATTAAGTTAATTTTATGATGATTGTTTTACTCTTGTGTCAATTGTTACACAACTTCCAATGAAACATAGTGTAAAACTACATTATACCAACAATATAGGTATAAATAAGATCCAAACCGCATTACTTTATCTGTCTGTATGTCCATCTTGCTTCTGGCGCGTTTAATAAATGAACATAATATACTATTATGAACATTCATAAGTAAGTCCGACCAATGGTCAGCTGAAAAATTTATACAAATAAATAAAATTGGAGTGTGTTTGTAACATTAAAATAACTGCTTTTTACTAAATGCATATGTATGTATATGTATACACGGTACGGTACCTTCCACGGGTAGGTAGCTGATGTAATAAGGAGTAGCTTAGGCTACTTTTATCTCCATACATACATACATACATACATACCTACGTACAAATAAATAGAATTTGAGTGTCTCCGATTTTGACGGAACTTTCACAGGCAGATAGCTGATGTAATAAGGAGTAACTTAGGCTACTTTTATACTAGCTGCGCCCATGACTTCGTCCGGGTAGATACTGAACAATCATACTTTTTCTCACGTGGACGAAGTCGCGGGCACAGCTAGTGTCAAATAAAATTCAAAGTAATAGCTTGAAATCTTAGCCTGGGTTGCACCAAGATATTTGTTACATTGACATAAACAAATATCTTGGTGCAACCCAGCCTTAGTGATCACTTGGCTTGGGTTTTTATGTAAGGTTCCATAGCCTGAAAGGAAAAATCGGACCATTACAGTGCGTCTGTCTGTAAGTCTGTAAATAAGAAAGTACTAGGCAAATTTCGACACTTATGATATGCCAAAGGCCTTCTGATGAAGCCCATACCTAGTGAGCGATAACGTTTCAGTTCCATATTATATCATCCTAGCAACACACAGTGGGCAAAGAATTTCGTCATGAGGCACTGTATGTATGTATCTTCACGCCAGGTCCCTAACGGGGTCCCTCATGAAGCACTGGATATCGATATCCCTATTCATCAGAAAAAAATACCATTTTAGACAAGTATTTTACGTTCTCTATGGCACTAGAAAAAAATACGCTATGTAACGTTTTGATCTCATTATTTATAACACCTCGCTTTTGTTATCAAATTTTCAAAGTACAGTTTTTAGATCGTCGTCTTCCTCATCAATCTGTTATAAGTTGTCATTAAGGATATTCCTATTTAAAATACATAAACATTAAAAGCTTAATACAAACCCGTTTATAGTCTATCATTATTTATATTATATATAATCTAACATTTTTTGTTTTGACTAATCTATCTGCCGCCAAATGGTAGTGTTCAGCACTATCGTGTTCCGGTAAGATGGTAATGTATGGCTCCCAAATTACTATCACAGAGACATAACAACTAAGGTCCCAGGGGTGGCAACGCATCTGAATTAGACCTCTGGTCTTTGTGTGCGTGTCTATAGGCTGCAGTCATCACTTAGCATCAATGTGAACTGCATGGATGTCTGCCACCTTCATGTCATTAAAAAAAAAAATTAAAGAGAATAGTTTCTGTATAATGAAATGTTTAAATTTGTTTTTCTACTAATGGTTAATTAATATTTACGTATAGGGACCGTGCGAAGTACTAGGTGGGGGTAATGTTATCGATCGCAGCGCCCATGGTGGCGAAAAGTAGCAATAATGTGGGACTTGTCATCTCAAAGTAATCTGTTTAGACTTGGATATGCAATTTTTATAATCACATTTATCCGCCGACAAAATGGTAAACAGCAGTTTTTGTGTTGTAAACTGCAAAAATATCAGTTAGAAATAAGAGTAAAGGTAGTAAAGGGAGAAAGAAAGAACGAAAATATGTATATTTCGAGTAAAATTTTACAACCGTTTTGAATAGTCCTTAGAAGTCAATAACAACTTAAAGTGGATAATTACTTATTACATAAAGTAAACGTATATAGCATATGTATTTGTATAAGTAGAAATCAATAACTATCCACCATAATGAAATGTAGCACCGGCAGACCAGAACAGCTCAGTCACCACCATCAGCACCCGAGTATGGCGCATGACCATGAGCCACCCACCGTAGTAAACGCAAGTTTTATCGATTGATTCTCAAGAGCTACTTGGAAAATTGAACAATACAAGTAATGGATAACAAACACGCAATTACATTTCACACTCGTGCTGCATTTTACTTAAATATTACGTCTATTACAACCCAATCAAATTAATTCTGACTTCGAACTGAGTTTGTTTATACATAAAGAAGTTTTGTAAGGTATCAAAATACATGTTTGTCTTATGATACCAGCTTGAATTATTGATCTCTGTCCTTGTTTTCTTCTTAGTTCCTCTATATCAAGAACATGTCCAGCAAAAACCAACAAATTTCTTTTAAAGATTGTTTGTGGTTGAAATCTTATTGTGTGTGATACTCACAAACCCGGATCCTAAAATAAAACTTATTTCGATTTGAAAACGACATTTAATTTATTACTAGCGATACAAGAACAATTCTATATGTTTATAATTATTGCATGTAACCCATAAAATAGCTATCTTGTCTTGTTTTACTGTAAAACTACAACTAAAAATGAACTTAAAAAAACCTTTCATACGAGTATATTCGAAATAAAACACACTTTTTGAATAAATTTTACTCAACTCATTAGATTTGAATGATCAAAAATTGTTTCACAACCCTTTCTCCACCCAAGTTAAGCTAGCAGAGTAATTTTGGAAGAAGATTAATAGATATTTTCGATTTTAATAATATTTTATCAAAATTTCGCGGTAATATGTCATTATGGTTAGACAAGCAACGGTCCCACAAAGTGGCGTACGCTAGGTGGCGTTGAACTCGTGCACGGTCCCTATACCTAATACCTAATTATTTTTACCGAAAATGACTTTTTTCTACAAATCATAAAGACATTGGAACATTATATTTTATTTTTGGTATTTGAGCAGGAATAGTATAACCAGTAAAACACTTTGTAGTTATTTATTTTTTTTAATTGTTTATTTTGTAGATACTTTCATCCTGCTATAATTTTACTTAAAGCCGTTCTTAATTATCACATTTGGCAAGAAGAAATCTTCTAAATTCTCTTTCGTATGCGTTTTTTAACTATTTCTTTTGTCCACGTTTTAATGTTTTGTGTAAAACCATAATTAAATACCTTTTAATATGAGGATATGTAGCATTTACAAATGTTATGTTCACTCACCGTCACTATTCACTGTAACATTTAAAAATAATATACTGCATATTAACAATTTAACTAATTGTATTTCTTTATACATTTTATACTTCGCGACCCAGAGCTACTTTACAACTAACATTATGAAATCGCCTCAGGCATTAATATACGTACGACAGAAAAAACCTGCAGCGTAGAATTAAAATGAATAGTTTATAAATTTAATGTCTAAGTTGTTAAGCTACAAATGGATGCGAGGAACTTGCGCATCCCATGGTATTTTTTACACTTGGGCCCATATTATTAATTTAACTGGCACCAACTTGAAACCACGATCTTAAGGACAAGTTCCTCGTTGGGCCCGCATCTTGTACACTTTTTTTTTTCAAAAGATAGAGAAAAATACGTAGAATCATGGAATTTGAATAAAACTCAAAAAAATATTTGAGTGAATGTTTTTTTTTGTCGGAAATATTTATTTTGAGTAATTTTTGTATGACAACAATATGTCGCATATTGCCACTATGACATTTTTGTATTTGAAATGTACTTACGACTATTCAATAAACGATTTTAATCGCTGAAAATGATTTAGTATTTTATACTTCTACTTTCAATATAGTGTATGTATAAGGTGCGGGCCCAGGCTCCATACATTTTGGAACGTCTCTTAATGCAAGGTGGTACCACGTAAACCAGTTTATTAATACGGGCTTAATACCCGTTTTCACCATCGAACACCCCATAAATCGTTCCCTTACCTAAGTTTTTTTTTACCCCTGTAGCGCTTCAACGCTACAGATAGCGCCATCGCTGGGCGGACCCTAGACGGTTCACATATCTATCTGTCTATCTATATGTCGCAGTATGATAGAAAAGCCTATTTACTATATTTACCTATTTACCGAAACATAGTTATACGTACCTACCATCTTACCTCGTTTTGGTTGGGACCACGGGCGCCACCGACTTAGCCAGGTCAGATCGAAGGGTGCGAAGGCCCAGGAATACCAAGACTGACTTACTTTGATCAAACCGGTCGAGTACCGTATCGAGGGCGGGCTCAAGTGTTAGGACTCTTGACGCCGAATTCTAAGGGAATCGGCGTGCATGTATGAAAAGAATTTAAAATGTAGAAGAAGCTAGGGAGGTGTGTCAGTACCGGAATATTTGGCACTCCACATTCTCTGACTACCCCGTAAGAGACTTGTTGTGAAGATATCTACATACTCGTATATACATACCATCCATAAAATAAGTTTCGTCCACACAGGACAGCACGCAGGCTGTGGTATGATCTTTTTTCGGGTTTTGCTAAGGGTATCTATATATAGGGGTTTGGACCAAGTTGGCATTTTCGAATGCAAACTACAGAGAGTGCACACATAGTCAATATTTCAACTTATGTACATTAAAATAATAATTATGTATGAGTGCAGTTTGTGCATATCTAAAAAAGGTCGTTTTTGTTTTAAATTTTAAATACAATACTTACCTACCTACTAAATTTTTTGTTCCTACTCTCGATGCTTGTTTGATTTATTTATCCTCATAATTTTAAACTTACATTTGTTACTATGTTTTAATGTTCAATTTGGGTGCACATAACTTGTTTTTATTTAATTATTTATGTCTTATTTATGAATAGATTTGTAAGTTTTGTAGCGGATTTCTTCACAGTATTTAGTGTACTTACTGGTAACTCTACCTTTATTATGTCGACCAAATTATTTTCTTTTCTCCGTTTCTTTTGTAAATGTGGAAAAAGTTTTTTTTTTTGTTATTACTGTTTATTTGACAGTATACCACCCTGAGGATCTTCATACGCTTACCAGCAAGGCCATCACATTGGTATAGGAGATTTTCCATTATCTCCTCGAGGTCAGTGTTAATCCAGGTGCATCAATTATTCGCAATCTTTGCCTATTAAATCGTAGAATATTCTTACTGAAAGTCGTGTTGACCCCTAGGAACCTGTTAGAATTAATCGGTCCCTGGACGTTCATCCATTCTTTTTAATGTCATTCTGCGACAAACGGCCTTATGTATGGTACTTTCCGAAAGTCCCACGAATGCTGTTGTCCTTTACGGAACGTTTCGAATGGCCAACAATAAAATTGGCCCTACAATAAATGTAGGTAACAAAATGAAATTATGTCCACCGCTTACGATAAAATTAATTTAATCTATCCTTCAATCCTCCACAGACCGATCAAACTCATCGCATAGAAAATTAAATGTCTTCTTACAAAGTATTAGGTACAATTCTTTCCAATATCAACATAATCGGCATTTCAATTCAGTTTCAACTTGTGACTTCTGTCGAATCTCGTTTCTATGCAAATCGACGCAAATATCTTCATCGCTTCAGTTATTTAATCGATTGGCAGTTACAAGGTACTCTGTTCTTAGTGATCTTACAGACAAAAATTAAAACTTTTAGGTTCTAAGAGGTTATGTAGTACCTACTAAGTCTTAGGAATCGGCGTGCGTGTATGAATAGAATGATGAAGGTAGATGAGGCACGGGAGGTGTATCAGGATCGGAATATCTGGCGGTTTACACTCTCTGCCTACCCCGTTAGGGACCTGGCGTGAAGATACATACATACATACTATAGGTAAATTTTTAAATTTGATAGTTTTTCGCCAAAACACCTATTTTTTATTTGGTAGGACAAACTAGCTGACCCGACGAATGTCTTATCGCCATTGAAGATTTTAAAATATTCGCTTTTATTTTTTTAATTATTTTATTACACATTTCTTCCTAACAATAATGAAAATAAATGAACGATTTATCCAATTTGGTGCAGTTTGGAAGTTATGCGCTACAAATATTGCTGATTTGTTTTTGTGTAAATACCTTGATTTTGGACGAGCATCTAGTACCTACTGAGCACCTATATTAATATGTCCCATAGATTTATTATACTACTTTGTATATGTCCCATTTTTCACCAATCACCTTGTAGGTATAATTTAGCAACATAACATTTCTATTGTTTAATTATTTAGAATTCTGTGGTAGCTTCACAACATCCTAACTATCATTGAATATTTTTTGTTTCATTCCACTTCAGCAGCCGAACACAAAAATGCATTCAGGAAGTTTCGCACTCTGTGCTGAAATGACTGAACTAGTTCCAAATACGAGGGAAATAATGCATTTCGAGTTAATACAGCTTTTCGAGTTGTTATTTATTTCATACGCTATCCAATATTTTGTTACTTTGTAATCGAGATTTGTTTCTAATTAACACATCCAGTGTTAGGTACCTACTTAGAAACATAATAAACATAGTAATACATACTGCAAGGACGAACTTAATAGCTGTGTAACTAATTGTAAAACTGACTGTGCATACATCAACACAACATAGGTCACAGATCAGTTTACTAACTGCAAAAAAATATCTGTTTTAGTCTTGCGATTTCTTCTTTTGATAAAGGTCCGGCTATATTTTTTTCTGTAGATCTCTATGGGCTGCAGTCATCACTTAACATCTAGGTATGGTTAGTCATATTCCACATATTTCTCTAAAGCACCACCTTATGCAATAGTGCCTGCGTGCCCTACACTGGAACTCTACCAGCAGTCAATTTTTTTTAAACATGAAGTAAATAAGCCATGATGAAAGATTAAGGTACATAACGTAATAAATCTACATATTTAAATAAATCTAATAATATCATGTATTCGGAAATAAATCGCAGATCGAATGAAGAGCAAAGTTATTAAGTCAAAGGAAATGAACCGCTCTGGCGTAGGAAATCTAAGACTTTAAATACTTAGGCACCTAAGCACTTTGCCAATATTCGCAGGAACTGAGGCAGACGCGATTATGATTAAAAGAAAAATGGATTCAGACTAGCAACTAAGTAATTGGGCACCTACTGATTTTTTTTCTGGGAGTTAACCCTCCAAATAATTTATTTTATGCATTGCTACTGATGGTGTGGTAGCGGGTAACGAGATGGGTGATGACATCATTATTGCATTCATAAAATATTAGCACAGTCTAAGGAAAACGAACGTGTTAATATATTAGTAGACAGCTCTGTCCCCGAACACGGCATTCAGAACTCGTTTAGTACGGAAAAAAATGATCTTAAGATTATCTCAAAGACCGAGATCTGTATATTAAATACTAGCGACCCACCCCGGTTTCGCACGGGTAGCTGAGGACGTGCCCGATTTTTTTTCCAAAAAACCGTGATATCTCAGTAAATATGAGTATGAGTACGATATTTATAAATTATAGATATAAACCTTCCTCACAAAACCCTTTTTCCAACATTTCAAACAAGAACAAAACCCGTTTACCACTTTCCGAGATTAGCGCAGCGCATACATACAGACAGAGAAAATAGGGGGACTTTACATATGTAGTGATGATCATCATCAGCCAAAAGATGTTCACTGCTGGACCGCGCTGACATGACACTATCTTCGGCGCGGCGCGTGAGTGCTCGTCGAAATACTTACAGGCGGTATTTTTCGATATCTCTGGGGCCTTCGACAACGCCCAAATGATATTGCTGAAGGCGAAAAGGGGAGGTTGTCCGCCGAACATACATAGGATGTTGGCGGACTACTTCGTCAATCGCCGTATCGACATGTTCGTTGGCAACCCTGGGGGGGTGAGTATCGTAGCGTACGCCGACGACGTCACGCTTCTGATAGCGTCGAATTCCCGGGCGGGCATTGAGGCTTCAGCCTCGTCAGCTTTGCAGCTCGTAGGCGAGTGGGAGGTCCGAAACAGACTGGGATTTTCCCCTTTGAAGTTATCGACGATGACGATAAAGGGCAAATTCTAGAGACCCCCCACCATCAGGTTCGGTGGGGACTCTGTCAGAAGCGTAGGGTCGACTACGGTGCTGGGTGTGGTGATCGATGCGAGCCTCTCGTTCTCACAGCATACGGCAACGATAGGGGAGCGGGCGGCAAATTGCTTTGGCAAGATGTCGAGAGTGCTCTTGGGTGGGTATACGGTACAGGGCTCTTAGGATCCTGTACCACGGTACAGGATACACTTACATCGTCACGGTGACGTATGCTGCGGCATGTTGGTATGAGCGTGCGTCCCTTCACGTTATGCGGAGTGCGCTTTTGGGCACACAGAGACCCGCCTTGGTCTTTCTGACCAAGGCGTACCGATCGACGAGCACTGACACCCTCTCGGTCCTAGCCGGAGTTCTACCAGGTGACCTCGAGGTAATCCGTGCTGGCGAACTAGGCGTGGCGCGCGAGACCGGAGGAGGTACCAAGGAGGAGCTGCAGCGTGCCAAACCCAGCACATCTGAGTCTGCTTACTTCTTGGCAGAAGCGTTGGGACGCATCGGACAAGGTGTGGGAATTGTATCGATTCTTCCCGGAGGTGGCGAATCCCGAGTGGCGGTTAGACTCAAGGCAGCTTGGGTCGAGCCGGACTACCAAGTCTCGCAGATACTGTCAGGCCACGGTTGCTTCAAAAGGAGACTCTTCTGCGTGAAACTTGCAGACGCGGGGTCCTGCCCCTGCAGAAACGCAGAGGTAGAGGACGTACACCACGTCCTGTGGGAGTGTTCTCTCTATAGTGAGCTTAGGGACCACCTATTGAACGGCGTGAGGCCGCTCGAAGTGGGTCCGATTTATTATCGTGACCTTGTGGCCTCGGAGGTGAACTTCAAGCGGCTACGGGACTTCGCGTATCAGTGGCACGAGATACGGAGTAGATTAGAGAGAGAAGAGAAGAAAAGACGGAGGACGTGAAGAAAGAAGAAGTCTGCGAAGACCAGCACTATCTGCACTATCACAGGATGACCGGAAGCAGGAGCCGAAGGCGTGGCTGTCGCGTCATGCCCCAGAAAGGGGAGAGTGACACTAGGGACGCTTGACCTTGTAGGGAGTCAAGAACACAAGCGCGCACGACATAAGTGAGGAGCGGTTCCTGCGTGCATCTCCCGAGATTTGGCCCATATAACCAGGATGGTTGGTGGGGCCAAGGGAAGGTTGGTGGGTTATGCTGAATCAAAGGCTCCCCATAAGGGGGACATGCCATAATCGATACGCTTGGCGTTATAAGTATGAAAAAGTAAGTACTTTCAAAGAGACCTGGGTCCGGTTTAAGGCAAAATGAAATAAAACACTAAATGTCGCACAAAATCTATATTTTTCTATAAATATAAATCTGATGAATACTTACTTAAACACTAAATTGGTCAGTTTTACAAATCAATTCAAGAATACCCAATATAAGACAAACCAAAACACATTACTTATTCTAAAATACACTACCTAAATTTATTTTGAAAGTCTATACATTTATTTACATCTTTAGTGCAGCAGACTCATGGCAAGAAAAAAATACTACGCAGCTGTCTATTCATGTTATGTTAATCAATACATAAATTAAGTACATAATTCTATAGATATCATAATCGAGAAAACAACGCACTTTTTCACAAAATAATATGTCATTGCATCTTAAAATACATTTATTTAGGGTAGGACCACACTTAGGCCATCGCGGCAACGCAGCGTGTTATACTGAGATCTAGTCGCTGATACAAATCTATAGAAGTTATATTTGGTCAGTTGCCTCGCGCCGCCTTAGTGTGGACTCAGTATTTAACTTTGAAGGTCAGTACCGGCCATGTAACGAATAACTACGGGACCATATTTTTATCTCATAAAATACCTACCTACCTGTCCATTAAATAGATAAAATATAATTAACTATGCTTGAGTCTAAAAAATAAACCTACAAAAATAATCAGCAGTTCATTTTGCAGGATGTTAGATTAAATTAATTATATGCGGTTAAAATAAGCTGTCTTTGTTCTGATTTCAAACCATTTTAGAGCCCCTTTTGCTTAAATTTTGTCTCTCTGTTAAGTTTTCTTTATAACTAATTATTTATACCTTGTTTTTTTAACGCCTTTTCATGACACGGCCCGCATTGTTTTTCTTTTACATATATATACAAGGTGCGTCAAAAAATTTCTTGACTAATACTGACATAATGGAAGGTATAATATTAATGTAATTCATTTTCCAGTTCAAAAGTGAGATTTAAAAAGACTCAATGGAATAGTTTAAAAAAGATTCTGATCGTTTTTTGCCTCGAATCATAACAATATGAAACATTGGCATTACGACCCGGAGGCAAAAGAATAATGAATAACAAGGAAAACAACATCATTTTCAATAAAAAAAATCACGTCATTGTCATCTGCAATCATGATCAGGTTTTGGTTTTGAGGATAACTAAGAAATGAGAATACATGCTATCACTACAACAGATAATTTTGAGTAGGGGATCACAAAAGGTTTTTCGGATTATCTCGAGTGCGTTAGAATAAGATATGGGGGATACCTGGCATACTGTAGCAGCGTTTTCCATTTGCCGGGTCGCGACCCGGTACCGGGCCATCATAACAGAATACCGACTCACCTTGTTTTAGAAAATATTAGCTACTATTGATCGACGCATTGTAAATAATCTTAACTAGTGGCTCGCCCCGGATACGCACGGGTGCAGTGAATGTAATATAGCCTATGTTCATCAGGAATAATGTAGGATTACTTTGTTAAAAAATAAAAATTAAAATCGGTCCAGTAGTTTCGGAGCCTATTCAATTCAAACAAACAAAAAATCTAATATTTCCTCTATATAATATTAGTATAGATAAATGTGTATTAGTTTACATTATGGAACCAGCTTCGGTTTAAAAAATATTAAGCGAGTCACGCAGGGACAGTGTGATAATTACAGAGCCATGGCAGAACAATGTTTGGGAAACACTGCTGTGGAGTATGTCTACCAGATCTGAGCTTTCTATACATCTCGCGCCCTTGGGGCAGCTGTTCAAAATTTTCAAAAAGCCGCCTTTTACGTATCCTACTTCTAAATCGTGAGTTTCTTGAGTGGGAGCTTCGTTTGGGTACATCCTCTCAGAATATCTGACGCGTCCTTGACCCACGATGCGACGTGGATGCCATGACCTTTTCAGACGGGTCAAAAATGGATGTGAAAAAGTATTCAAGCATTTTAGATAGGTACCGGGGGGGGGGGTATTGAATGAACGCGATCGAAGCTCTCATCCAAAATTCAGAAGATTAGAAAGAGAGGTAAGCTAGTGGTGACTTTTTGAAGAAATTTAACAGCTGTCCTTAGGGGGCGACCCCATATAGAAAGCTCACATTTAGTACAGCTCAGGTTTAGTAGAGATAATCTACAGGGTGCTAGGTATCCCCCATGTCTTAATCTGACGCGCTCGAGTAAATTCAAAAATATCCTTAGGCTACCCTACTATTTAGAGAATAAATAATATGACACTAAATTCGTGATAATAACGAGGACAATTCGCAAAAATGTCAATAAATTTCGTTCCTTATTAATTCCATTTTTTTTGTTTAATTAAAGTAGCAGACAAACATCCCTCATATATACATTAATTCCATACGAGATTAACATCGCAAAACAGTGTATTTCATTTTCACATGACAAGTAAACCAACGTCAATAATACTTTCCTAATTCTTTGTGTGTGTGAAAGTGAACTACGGCTGTCTCATTTAAATGAGCTGTCTACATGCGTACAATTTAATAAAACATAATGAGTTATTTTAGGTATCAATTCTCATTCCATATCAAAATAAAACCGAACACAAGGATACGTTTCTCGCAGTTTTAACAGCCATTTAGTTAATATCTTAATGTCAGAATATTACCTAGGAAAACATGTTTTACAACATTACACAATGTTAATCGCTAGTCACTAAAAATATAATATTTTAACGGTAGGCTACATGTCAGGTATTATGATATCATATTATAAAGAATTAGTTATAATAGCTGGCTTCATAAAGACCGACAAAACGATTTAGGAAGCTATTGATAAAAGATGTAATGTTTTATTTTTAGAATATTCCATCACGCAATTATAAAATACTAGCGGCCCGCCCCGGCTTCGCGCGGTGCAATGTTGAATACCCTCTCCTATTCGTCTTAGCGTGATGATTATACATAGATATAGCCTAAAGTCTTCCTCGATATCTACGCAAAATAAGTAACTTTTCTGGTTGATTTTTTACACCTTGTGTCTGAAAAACCCAAATATCTTACGGAACACTATTTTTTCCAAAAAAAAATATAGCCTATGTTACTCGTGGATAATGTAGCTTTCGAATAGTGACGATATCTTTCACCTGCCTCAGTAGCGTAGTGGTAGCAGGCCACTACTATTACGCTGGAGGTCCTGGGTTCGATTCCCGGGTCGGGGGATATTAGAGATAACGGTTTAAAATCCTTTATCTCTGCTTCTATTGGGATTTTTCCATTTTCTGGAAGTTTCCCAGTACCCCGGAGTTTGGTAATGTGCCCGGAGATGGCAACAGGTTCGCCACCTGTTACATGGGTCGAAACGTAACCGGTGAGTCGTGGGTGTTTGCATGTATGATTGAATGCATGCTCTGCCTCTGCCTACCCCTTCGGGGATTACAGGCGTGAAGTTACGAAGTTACGATATCTTTTGTAGTTTAGGCAGCGTACGCAAAATAAGTAACTTTTCTGGTTGATTTTTTACACCTTGTGTCTGAAAAACCCAAATATCTTACGAAACTCTATTTTTTCCTAAATAAATGCCTATGTTACCCATGGATAATGTAGCTTGCGAATAGTGAAATAATTTTTAAAATCGGTCCAGTATTTATTGAGCCTATTCAAAACAAACAAACAAAAAAATATTACCTCTTTATAATGTTAGTTTAGATGACTACACACGTTTTTTTTTTCCTCATCTTTCGATTTGGAAAATAAGATAAAAATCAATCATCGAATCCTCAATATCATTTCTAAATAATATCTACTTCTAATGTGGCATATTACACACACCTATGTCAGAGAATATGTAATAATAAACGTATAGAATGGACACTTCGACGTTCCGCTCGATTTGGCCGCATCATTCAACCCCTTCCCCTCTTATGGGCGACGGTTGGTATTTTGTACGTGCTACGCACACAGGTGCGCGTGTAAATACACGTCACTGCTTGATGTCTGTGTAATAGAAACCAAATTAAGCGTTTGTATGGAATTTTGACGGAGTGTCCGCTGTATGCCTATGTCATCAATATGTATAAAATCAGCGACATAGACAAATTAATACTACAAGGCAGTACAAGGTAATTTTTAAGAAAGCTTCCTTTTGGAATTACCCTGAATAAATTACTACATTTTATCGCACGTTTATGAGCATTTTGTATGGAGCAGCTAATATTTTTTTTGCGATTTCGTAGTTTGCCCCGCGGTAATAGTTATTCATAATAATTAGGGTTTCTGGTTTCTCGTCCTTTTTTTTTTCTCGAGTTTCGAGAATTCTCGACTCCAATTTCTCGAGTTGTCTCGACTCTCGAGTCTTTCGTAAAAAAATGTAAATGAAACTGAAAATAATATGAAAAACCGGTCAAGTGCGTGTCGCGCAGTGTAGGGTTCCGTAGTTTTTTAGGTTTGATTAATGTAATGAAAAAAAATATACAAATATTTTCTACGAAGTTATTCAAGAATTTCGACTATTACTCGCAAACTTGTAAAGCCAACTTAGGTGTGATAATTTTCCTTTTAATTTCGCTATATGTAGCTACTATTGCCATAACATTTGTATCAACACAATATCTCGCGTTACATGTATGAGAAGTACCCTAAATATATTTTTTTTCATGTTTTTATTCTACCACTTTGTCGGCGTGATTAAGGTGTATACTTGTGATAAATTTCAAATCTCTAGTACCAATACTTTTTGCGCTAAACACAGACAGACAGACAGACGGACATGGCGAACCTATAAAGGTTCCTTGTTTACTACGGAACCCAAAAAACAATTACACTAACTACCTACGTTTCACTACAAGGAAAAATTTAAAATTAATCAGCTGTTGAAACAGAAGACATGTTAGTCAAAATCACTGTCACATATATTATAACAATATCATTAAAATATTTGTATTTATTATTTTATTGTTTTTAATTTTTCGTATCGTACACTGCAAAGCATACAATCAGGAAAAAACGAAGTAACATTATTTTTTTTAGGAAATCAATAAATAAAAATAAACTTATTTATTCATGAATTAACCACAAAACATTTACTTACACTAATTTTATTTAGCGGTCTGAGCGGGAGACTGACTAAATGGTATGAAGTATGTGAATTTGTAGTGCGCGGGTCACGTTTTCATTGGTAAATGCGGCAAAATGGCGAGCCTGACGTTAGCCCTTATTTCGTGTTAGCCGGAACTCGAGAGTCTCGAGAAACGGCTATTTATTTCTCGTCTCGAATGAAGGCGAAAATCTCGAGTTGTCTCGAGTTCCAGAAGTCTCGAGTAGAAACCCTAATAATTATTGATAAAATGTCCTCTTATTTTTATTAAAAAAAAATCGATTATTTACAAAAGTGATGATTATTTTTACAGACTATGAAAAATTCCTCATCATCATCACTCCAGCCGAAAAATCCACTGCTGCACAACTAGTGGAGTTCTCTCCCAGTAGAAGAAAAGAAAATTCTTCCGCTAGTGGGCGGTGGGTCGTCACGTCCCGACGCCAAAATAAATATGGGTATACATTACTTGGAATTAAAAGATGTGTACAATGAGAATTTTGAAGATGTGTACAAAAAGATCTCGTTTCAATATTATGTCATTTAAATTGCAATATTTATTTTTTTATGATTCGATTTAAACGATTCTTGAATTCGAATATAATGAATAGGAATTATATGTGTTATTTACAAGCAAACAATTTTTTTTTGTGCTTAATAACCAAAACCGTTTTATATGGCGAAAATGTATAAACACAATTTTATAAAATTTTATACAATATAAACATTACTAACACAGAATTAGAGTCGATTATGGACCAAGACCAGAGATAGATAGTTCAATTAATTATCGCCACTAAGTTTCTACCTTCTTCATGTCTTAATTACAAATAATTAATTTTCAAACCAAACATTTCTATCGAGAATTCATTTTGACAAGATGACAAGATGATTCATTAAGACACTAAGTATTCAGTGCTATGTTTTACACAACATCATCTTACAACTTACAGCTTTTTACTGAACATTATTACGGATCAGAAATATTATTACGGATTTATGTGGCTAAAATTCGAGGACAGACCACGAAACTACTGTTTATCCCGTCCAGTCTATCAAGTTGTCCAAAGAAGTTGAAAACAGACAACACGTCGAGTTTTTATAATAATTTATCATAACTAACGCCAGATAAATACGTAAAAATAAATTCATTTAAATCAAAAATTGTGACACTTCCTAAATAAGTAAAAGCAAGTATTATATACGTTGCAGAATCAATTTGTATGTCTATATCTCAAACCATCATTCAAGGTCTTTTTTATGTAATGAAATGGCAAGCAAGCATGCAGTTCACATTGATGTTAAGTGATAACTGCAGCTTATAGACAGATGTGTGGGTACACAAAGACCAGAAGTCAAAATGGAGATGCGTTACCACTCCTGAGGCCTCAGGTGTTATGCCTCTGTGCCGGAAATTTCAGGGCCCTACATTACCACCTGACCGGAACTCGATAGTGCTGAACACTACCATTTAGCGGCAAGTATATTAGGTAATGCGGTGGTGCCTACGCCCGCGAGCTTCGTCACTGGAACTCTACCACCAGTAGAGGGAAGGTATGAGATTGTGAGTAAAAACATCAAAAACATCAATCCATGATTATTTAAAAAGAAAACAGTTCTACATAAGAAATGTACAATACACTGAACATGTACATCGAACTTGACTTCAGAAGACAATGGAACGGAAGAAATTGAAATAAGTATAAAAAAGTAATACTAAAAAAGGAACATAATAAAACTCTAACCCTCTTATTCATAATCGCATTTTAGCTAAAGTGTTGCTAATCTCTCCTTTGTCTTTTTCTATCCTGCACATTTGACAATGCAACTGACAAGGACAAAGCATTCTATAGCTAAAACGTATCTAATGTACGTTTATGAATAAGGGGTTATTCTCTAATAGCCACTATGATTAAATGCTCAACATATTTATTTCATATTACGTTATTATACCATTGTTACCGTATGTTTTAGAAAATTTCATTATTTACTTTTAACTATACTTTTAGGTCTACCTTTATATATAAAAATACATGTTTGTCTGTATGTCCTTTATACGATAGAATCGTAAACTACGCATTTGATGATCTTTAGCGAAGTTGTTGTGCATGAGCCCACGAAGGTTTCTGAGTTGGCAAATTTGACAGATGGCGCCACTGTCATTTTTTTTTAGTTGGTGGCGTAGCTACTCGCGCCGGGTACGGCTAGTAGTTGAATAAAATTATTATCTACTTTAAAACGTTTCATATTTTTACAGCGTCAATGCATAACGTGACATTTCTGTAATATATCAAACAATGATGTGTGGTTACTTCAGCCGAAAGACGGCCACGGCTGGACAAAAGCCTCTCTAAAAGATTGTCACAACGAACAATCATGGGAGCCGCCTAACTCTTTCGATTATTGTTTATTGTTATTTCATCAAAATCTATACGAGGGTGGATCCAAAAGTTCGAAGCCCAACAAAGAAAATGAAAGAAAAGTGGGTCTAAATTTATTTTTATTTTTGACATAGTCTCCATCTAGCTCAACACACTTCTTCCACCTGAATGCAACTTGTTTATCCCCTCGAAAAAAAAAAGATTCCGGAAGGTAGGCGAAATACTCGTTTACTGCGACTATCACCTCATCGTTGGTCAAAAATTTCGAGCCACTTAAATGTTTTTTTAAATTTGGAAATAAATGATAATCTGAGGGGGCTAAATCTGGCGAATGTGGGTGGGGCAGCAATTCGTAGCCACAATCATGGATTACAGACATTGTTTCAACCGAAGTGTGAACACGTGCATTGTCTTGATGGAACAAAACTTTCTTACGCAACATTCCCGGCCTTTTTTCTTTTATTTCTTCTGGTAGTCTTCGGAAAAGGTTACAATAATAACTAGAATTAATAGTTTGACCTTTCGGTAAATAATCTAAAAAATAATGCCCTTCGCATCCCAAAAAACAGAAGCCGTGACTTTGTTAGTCGACAAAACGACCTTAGCCTTTTTCGGTGTAGGTGAGTTAGATCTTTTCCACTGTTTGGATTGTTGCTTTGATTCAGGAATATGGTGGTGAACCCAGCTTTCATCCATGGTAACAAATCTAGACAAAAAGTCCTCGGGATCAGTCTCAAAAAGTTCCAAACAGTCTAGCGAAATTGTGAATCGAACTCGTTTTTGTTCAGCTGAAAGCAACCTCTGGACAGAGCGAGCAGAAACCTTATGGAATCCCAATTCTTTCGTTATTATGTGTTGCACTCGGCCATAACTAATGTCTGTTGTCTCAGCTATCTTACCAATGGTCAAACGTCGATCACCCAGTACGAGATCACAAATTTTATCGATGTTTTCTTTCGTGGTAGAGGTTGTAGGCCGTCCACTCCTAGGATCATCTTCAATGCTCTCACGACCGCGCTTAAACTCAGCTACCCACTTCTTGACACTGGAATACGATGGAGCAGACTCCCCCAAAGTGCCCACCATATCTTGATGGATGTCTTTTGGTGACAGGCCTTATTTATTGAGGTACTTAATGACTGCACGATGTTCAATTTTCTCCATTATTGAAAATCGCGTCAGAATGCTTCAAACAAATAATCACATAAATAGAAGACATACTAACAAATGACGGTAAATTTAAAAAGATGTCATGTCTCCTTGTAGTTTGCCCACGAACTTTTGGATCCACCCTCGTAATAAACACTTAATACAAATATAAATAGCTTTATTTTAAAGTAAAAGATAAATTTCCAATGGTCGTGTCTGATTTTGGAGCGTCATAACCGTTACGACCCCCATTTAGGACTAGCATAAGGTTGTTATTTTCACATAAACAATAGATATTTTCATTGGGAAGGTGTTTATAAAGATAATTTAAATATCACCTAAAGCAAGCCTCAAATCGATTGAGGATGATAAAAATGTTGATCAGAATTTAAATAGTTAAGATCTAAAATATAACCTAATAGCCGTATTTGACTACAATCGACTGAATTGCCATAATGTCGACTGTTACGTAAAAATCCATAATGCAATCATGGGAGCCGCCTAACATTCGATTTGTGTTTGTTATTTCATCAAAATCTATAAAAACACTTAATACAAAGATAAATCGCTTTATTTTAAAGTAAAAGATAAATTTCCAAAGGTCGTGTCTGATTTTGGAGCGTCATAACCTGTACGACTCCCTTTTAGGACTAGTATAAGGTTGTTATTTTCACATAAACAATAGATATTTTCATTGGGAAGGTGTTTATAAAGATAATTTCAATATCACCTAAAGCAAGCCTCAAATCGATTGAGGATGATAAAAATGTTGATCAGAATTTAAATAGTTAAGATCTAAAATAATACCTAATAGCCGTATTTGACTATAATCGACTGAATTGCCATAATGTCGACTGTAACGTAAAATCCATAATGCATTTGACTAGATAAAATTGAATAATGTAGCTAGAGTCTAAACTGAGATTAAATTACACTCATATTCTAAGACGTTACTTGAGACACTGCTTTACTCATACTCATTGCTTGAGTCATCCGCCATTTCGAATTTAAGACATACATCTAAAGGATCAACTGATACAAGTCCATTAAACTTAAAAGCTCGTTTACCTCTTAATTTATCTCTCCTGTTCAACCAGTGCAGCTTGAGACAAAGATATTTGTTGAGATCTGGGCAATGGTTTCACGAAGAACATTTTTATACACGGCGCAAGTAAATACAATAATACACCTGCAGCTATAATAGATATGGCGCATAGGGTCCATTGAGCGGCTTTTATAGACATAGCTATGTCAGGCACGGGTTTGGTTAAGCGACAGTACGATAGAAGAGATACTGTGGTGTTATAAGGGCCGGAGACCCGCGAGTCTGGGCCACAGTCCGAACTCTGCCACGCTATCCAATTGGCTGATCTGTTGAATAGCACCTGGAATATAAGAAAATAAATATAATTAACATTTTATTGTACAGCAAAACCTTGGCGTCGCGTCGGGACAGGACAACGCCACAAAATTGCCCGGTAATTTCCGGCACAGAGGCATAACACCTTAGGCCTCAGGAGTGGTAACGCATCTGCATTTTGGGCTTTGTGTGGGTGTCTATAGGCTGCAGTCATCACTTAACATCAATGTGAACTGCATGCTTGTTTGCCACTTCCATTACATAAAAAAAAAACAGAAGAGTGGAGGAGAATTCTTTCGCTGGTGCAGTAACACCCATATTCTAAGACGTTACTCGAAACATTCCTCGACTCACACTCAGCTGAGGATACTTTATGAGAACGCCTCAAAATCCATATTCTTAGTTGTATTTTGACAGAAACTCCTGTGAGGTAATTGCATGGATTATCAAAGAGACAATTATGAAGATCCATTTTTATAGAAAAGTATAGTATTTAATTATATTTCAAGACAGTTTCGACACGAAAAACTTATTGAGCGGAAGAAATTGGCATACATGTGAATACTCGTCGAAACTTCAAGGTAGGGAACTTCAAGGACTTAGAGTATGGGTGTAAATTAACCGAAGAATCGCGGTCAAACACTTTCAACTGGGCGGCAGTAAATACAACAACGCGGGGTCAGTCAACAGCAAGAAAACTACCGCGACTGCGATCGCTTATCCGCCGGCCAAGCGTGGGAAAAATGGCATATTCTCCCCTACACAACATGATACACAACATTGTAATAGCTAACTTCGGAGAAGGCTTTTGTCCAGCATTGAACGTCTTTCAACTAAAGCGATGTACACCAAAACAACAGGATGCAATATACAACTAGAAATAGGTACGAGGGTGGATCCAAAAGTTCGAAGCCCGACCAAGAAAATGAAAGAAAAGTGGGTCTAAATTTATTTTTGTTTTTCGACATAGTCTCCATCTAGCTCAACACACTTCTTCCACCTGAACTGCTACTTGTATATCCCCTCGAAAAAGATTCCGGAAGGTCGGCGAAATACTCGTCTACTGCGACTATCACCTCATCTTTGGTCGAAAATTTCGAGCCACCCAAATGTTTTTTTAAATTTGGAAATAAATGATAATCTGAGGGGGCTAAATCCGGCGAATAAGGTGGGTGGGGCAGCAATTCGTAGCCACTATCATGGATTACAGACATTGTTTCAACCGAAGTGTGAACACGTGCATTGTCTTGATGGAACCAAACTTTCTTACGCAACATTCCCGGCCTTTTTTCATTTATTTCTTCTCGAAGTCTTCGTAAAAGGTTACAATAATAACTAGAATTAATAGTTTGACCTTTCGGTAAACAATCTACAAAATAATGCCCTTTGCATCCCCAAAAAACAGAAGTCATGACTTTGTTAGTCGACAAAACGACCTTAGCCTTTTTCGGTGTAGATGAGTCAGATCTTTTCCACTGTTTGGATTGTTGCTTTGATTCAGGAATATGGTGGTGAACCCAGCTTTCATCCATGGCAACAAATCTAGACAAAAAGTCCTCGGGATCAGTCTCAAAAAGTTCCAAACAGTCTCGCGAAATTGTCGACTCGTTTTTCGTCTCACTGGAATACGATGGAGCAGACTCCCTCAAAGTGCCCACCATATCTTGATGGATGTCTTTTGGTGACAGGCCTTTTTTATTGAGGTACTTAATGACTGCACGATGTTCAATTTTCTCCATTATTGAAAATCGCGTCAGAATGCTTCAAACAAATAATCACAGAAAATTTATATTGTGGAGTATCGGAATGAAACTGCGCACAATAAATCAATATGAGACATAGTAACAAATGACGGTAAATTTAAAAATATGTCATATCTCCTTGTTGTTTGGACAACGAACTTTTGGATCCACCCTCGTATATACAAAAATATCATAAAACCATCAAAATATACTTTACAATATTTAAAAAAAAGTTACAAAACGGATACAGATGCGTGCAATTCGGTCGATGGACGCTATCCTTATTGATCTACAACTTTTTATCTTCCAGAATCGAAAGATTTTGGTACAGTTCTGGAACTGGCGTAGGCACCACTGCATAACCTAATCTATCACCCGTCAAATGGTAGTGTTCAGCACTAATCGTGTTCCTGTGAGATGGTAATGAATAGCCCCATATTAACTATCACAGAAACATAACAATTTAGGTCAAAGGGGTGAAACGCGTCTGCATTTGGACCTCTGATATTTGTGTAGATATCTATAGGCTATCATCACTTAACATCAATGTGAACTGCGTACTTGTTTGCTTGCTATCTTCACTATATGAAAAAGTCAAGTTCGACTTGTTATGATGTATAATAATGGCAACCCATTATACGTCCCACTGCTGGGCACGAGTCTCTCCCCTTTTAGGGTGGAGGCCTGGAGCTTACTCTACCGCGCTGCTCCAATGCGGATTGGTGGAGATACGGGTTAGTGGCCAACCCGCCCTCGGATGTTTTCAAACCGCCCTTAAGGCCTCCGACAAGGTTTAACGACTGCTATCTTTCGATAGCAACCAGGACCGACGGCTTAAAGTGCCCTCCGAAGCACGGAAACGCGCATTTTAATTTGCCACTAGCGGTCACCCATCACTCACCCGAACACGCCCGTAACGCTTAACCGAGTAGATCGCTTATGATCTACATCAGCCGCGAGGCCATGCGCGCTTCGATGTATTAACTTACTTGATATGATGTATTTTGTGTGAATTTTAACTGGGAAATGCTTTGTTCAGCAGTGCACATCCTTCGGCTGAAATGATAATGTTACTACCTGCTCATTTCATCACAATTACCTGTAAACCCTCCATAGCAGTATACCCGAGGACAGTTTCCTTGCCGCCTGCCTCCAATCCCAGCTTGTAACAGAACTCGGACACCGTGCCACTCTCACCGCTGTTGTTGCGTGCTGACACCACTCGTACATAATTCTGAAATTATAAGGGGGATGATGAATAGGTATGAAGTCACTTCTTTCTATTATTTCATACTAGCTGTCTCGGCAAACTTTGTATTGCCTCAGAATGAAATAATGTGTCAAAGGTTATTTATCAAGGTCATATAGTATTTATAGATACAAAAATTATGAAAAAAAATTGTATCCATATTTTTTTTTCTAGTGGTAGAGCTCCAGTGACGGAGCTCGCGGACGGACGGACTTTCCGGCACAGAGGCATAACACCTTAGGCCTGCACTGAACTGCATGCTTGTTTGTAACTTCCATTAGATTAAAAAAAATTAAAAAATGGAGTTGAATCGTATGTGATAGAAAGTGACCAAAAACTGAAAAATATAGTTAACTGTAAAATTAAAATAATGTCACTGTTATTTCATCAGAATATCGGACAGTTGACTGTTATTGTATTCGGCGCTTTAGGCCAAAAGTGTAGCCAAATATTCGGTATTCGTCCAAATCACTATTCGTGGCATCTCTAGTAAAAATTATGTTACCTGTGGAGGTATCTCCAGTGTAAAATATTGATTATCAGCATCCGCACTGAGCAAGTCTATTGCTAACCACGGCAAAGACCACTCTTGAGGTTCTGGCCAGCATGCAGCCTGAAATATTGAAATATAATAAATTTTTCCAACTCTGGGACATATTCGGTGTTATATTAGAGAAAAACAGAACAAAAATGTAACAGTAAATAATACAATTTGCTTACCCTCTAATTAATTTTTTGATTATTTTAAGTATAAAAAAATTAAATACAAAAAATGTCGTGTTTTTTTATCATACTAACTTTTCCAATGTAAACCTTATGGCCCTTGAGATAATTAATGGTCTGTTGTCAAATATCGTTTTAATATATCAATAAAATGAATAGGTAGAAATTGATTGCACCCGCGCGAAGTCCGGGTAAGTTGCTAAAGAGAAATAAATATATTCTTAAACCTCAAAAAAGAGGAATTCCCAAAACGATCAAAAATATAAAACATATCGTCCGAAACTCCGTAACTATTGTGTATTTAGTTGTCATTAATGACATGACTATAGTTTTTCCTTACAAACACTGAATTAAAATATAATACTTCATATAACAGAGGCTTTTCACACAGGTTTTCCTGCAATGTATAGATAAATAACACTTCCGTATTTGTTTCGGAATGATAGGCGGTAAATTATCGACGCACTTTACCAACCGCGAAATAGTTGATTTAATTTTGACTTTAGAAAATTTAAACAGAACATACCTCTCCGTGATACCAAAACTCGTCCAAAATAAGCATATTTGATCTTTGAGCTGAATTTCTTAACTCATCTACCACCTAGAATGAAAAAGTAATACAACAAACAAAAGTAAATAACGGCAACCCTTGATACGTCCCACTGCTGGGCGAGTCAAGGGTTACCATCATTAAGTTGTTTAAGCTCTCCTTTTCTTGGGAGGAGGCCTAGAGCTTACTCCACCACGCATTTTTTTTTTTTTTTATGTAATAAAAGTGGCAAACAAGCATGCAGTTCACATTGATGTTAAGTGATGACTGCAGCCTATAGACACCCACACAATGACCAGAGGTCAAAATGCAGATGCGCTGCCACTCCTGAGGCATTAGGTGATATGCCTCTGTGCCTGAAATTACAGGGACGCTGCTCCAATGTGGGTTGGTGGAGATAAGTATTACTTGCATTAACGGGTTAGTGGCCAACGTGATTTTCAATCCGCCCATAAGGTTAAGGGACCGACAGCTTAACGTGTCCTCCGAAGCACGGAAACGCGCATTTTAATTTTCCACTAGCGGTCACCCATCACACACCCGACCGCGCCCGTACCGCTTAAGATCGCTTCCGATCTACACCAGCCGCGGGGCCATGCGCGCTTCTCTAAACAAAACTTATTAGATACTAATTATACGGCCCTGTTTGGCCCATTTCTGGCACACATCTTAAGCTTCGAGATATTTGCATACTTCTTATTTATGTCATGAAGTGGCAAACAAGCATACAGTTCACATTGATAGGAATATGGTAGCTTACAAAACTTCTATAAACTACGCAGCGTTAAAACTACCACCGCTGCAATCGCCAATCTACCTACCATTGGTGAAGATTATGGCATATTCTGATGACGTACAACACTTGTGGGCATCTTTGGGGAAGGCTTTTGCATTGGCATTGCTGTTTTCGTATTAAGTTTGTAAATCACATTACGTCATTAATTAATGTACTGCATAGTACCCATCAAGTAAGTTTAGAGTTACAAAACAGGCCGTCAGAGCTTCAACAAACCCCAATGAGAAGTGACACATTACTTTTAAAATGTGCTCGAAGTATTATTTAGATATTTTACTCACTTGTCTAAATAGTCGATCCGGCAATCTTACATTAGTAGTGCCACTATCAACAATACTCTTCTGTTCATTTAATGCTTGACAAGCTTCTCTGTTTATATCGTCTACATATTCATCATCATCGGACATCTCTTGCAGTTTTGTAATATTTACAACATCTGTGGCATTGGATGTGTTTATTATAACTGGTATTTTACTTGAAGTTAACAAACGAATTGATAACACTCCAATTTCATACCAACGTTTTCTAAGTATGGGTGTACGGAAAGATGTATTCACATTTCTGTGTGTATGACCATCTGAAATTATCAGCAAATATTTTTACAAAAACAAGGAACAACCTGAAAAGATATTTCAATTTTTTTTTTCATAATTTTCCTGGCGGTCTTAGAGTTCTAGTGTAGGAAGGATGCAGGAGAAATGCAGATATGACCCTTGCAACCTTAGTTGTTGCCTCTACGATAGTTATTACGGGGTTATACCATCTAAAAGGAACACGATAGTGTTCACTACCATTTGGTGGACGCACGGACGCACGGACGAACGGACGCACGGACGAAAGGACACACGGACGAACGGACGCACCGACATGGTGAAACTATAAGGTAAGTAGTTGAAATACTTCAACTTACCAAACATTTGGAAGTTCCCATAGTGAGTTGCATTATTCGTACTCTGAGCACCACATAGTTTCAGTTGGAATGACATTGGATTGGTGGTGCCATGTTCCAAAAAATCCAACCAAGACCCAACTACAACATTTTCACCCCAAGCACCGACAGGTAAATATGCCAGACCTAGAAGACCCTATAAAAGAAAGGAAGCATATGTTAATGCAAGTAATAGATATGAAATTTCAGTGAACTTACTGTGTTAGGCTTAATTTTACTGTGTTAACTTGTATCTTTTTTTGTAAGGCAATAGCTTTTATATTTAATGTATGGCAGAACAATGTTTGCCACATCAGCTAGTTTATAGATAAATAGACATTAATATTGAGGAAACATACCTGCCATCCAGACCCATTCATGAAGAACTTGTGGCTCTTGGTGATAAGAGCGATATCACATCTTACTTCTGGTACAGGGAGTGATGGAAACTGTACCACATCAGATACAAGCTTACCCACCCATGTGCCTTGAGAGTACCTTGCTTGGACCTGGATAAGAAGGTATTATGTCCAAATAAACCACAATTGTTTTGTTAACACATTTATTGACCTAAGTAGCAAAAACCTAAGTACCTTGTCACATTTATATTTCACCTACCAACTACAATCATCTTATTATCGAATAAGGCAAATGAGTTCAGATAGAATATAAAACACATATATGACAGAAGGATAAGAAATTAAATGTCGGTAGATCATTTTTCACAATTAATGTTAAATTGTTTCAAGAACAAAATATATATATTTTTTTATTTTAAATGTTTTTTTAATAACAATACAAAATGGTCAACAACACAATTTTATTCATATTAACCCCTCAGTTCATGAGAAAAATATGGCAATTAATTTCAATTGTTCATAAGCCGCCAGCGGTCTCACTTGTCTTGATGGGTTAACATTTGAACAATATTACTATAATTGCAATTCAATTTTATCAAATCTTATCTATAATCTAATCTTATCATAATCTATCATCATCATAACATCAGGGGAGTTGCCAACGCGCTGCCAGCCCGGAAGGACTCTTTTGACGCCAGTTTTGAAGAACCCCATATTGTAGCGCCGGGGGAGCACCTCTGAGGGAAGTTCGTTCCACAGTTTGCACGTTCTGGGCAGGAATGAACGCGCGAATCGGACTGTTGAGCATTTTCAAGTATCCAGTCTGTGCGGGTGGAACTTCTCTCTTCGGCGGGTGGCGCGATGTAGGAATGTAGACGATGGCACCAGATCGAACAGTTCATCAGAGCACTCACCAATGTAAAGGCGGTAGAAAATGCACAGACATCCGATGTCTCTGCTCTGCGCAGACTCAGATCTTCGAGTCTATCTGTGATTCCTGGGTCGTTGACGATTCGAATGGCACGTTTTTGAATTGAGTCAAGAGGACCAAGCTGGTATTTAGGGGCTCCCGCCCAAAGATGAGAGCAGTATTCCAAATGGGGCCTCACTTGAGCTTTATAGAGCTGTAGAAGTTGCCCAGATGTGAAATACTGTCTTGCCTTGTTTAGTACCCCGAGCTTCTTTGATGCCAGCCTGGTCTTACTCTTGTAGCGGAGCTACTTTAATATTAATTTTAATTGTTATTTTTATTAAAACATAGCTTTTATAATTTACGTACATAATTTTATTTTATATGTAAAAATTCAATAATCAACGAACAGCCAGACAAACCAATTCTTGTTTATGTAGAGATGTCCGATTCCTCCCGAACGGTGACGGCCTGAGCGCTCGGATTCATTCGGGAGTCGGGAGTGTTCGGACGCCAGTCCGATTCGATACGATTCGACGCTCTGCTGGATATCGAGCCGCCATTTGCTTTTGCATGTTTTTCGCTATTGTGCTTGAGCTAACTTACTCCTTCTTTTATATTTTAGTTATTGTGTACCTTTCTGAAAATAAACTTTCCGTGCTATTCAACATCCGGAATTATTATTTGGAGCCCAGAAACTTAATACACAGTTACTTTATAGTCGTAGTGCTTTACCTGCTTACCTACCACTACACTCTCAATATGACCTCGAAACTGCACCTCATTCGATATGTCAACACCCAGGATACCGACACTTTTACTAATGGTGAGTTGAGTCCTCTGGAACTGTGGAACAATAAATGGGGATTTTTTAGCGGGAAACGCGCAGACTTGTGTCTTTGTGGGGTTGAACTGGACTAGATTTAGTCTTCCCCAATCAGAGACTCGCTCCAGAGAGTTCTCAACTTCAGACACAAGTCTAGTTCTACTCTCCTCGATAAGCGCCCGAGAAGCATTTGCGCGGCTAGTGTAGTGTGTATCTCCCGTACTGTCGTCCGCATAACAATGATAGTTTGGGTTCTGTTCCAACATATCATTGATATGCAGAATGAAAAGAGTGGGAGATAACACAGAGCCTTGCGGTACACCAGCGTTTATTGGTAGAGTGTCAGAGCTTTGTCCATCGACTAAGACTTTGATGTGACACTCTAACAAAAAGCTGGCTGTCCAATGGCATAGCTTCTCAGGGAGACCGTACGATGGTAGCTTCGCGAGAAGAGCCCTGTGCCAGACCCGGTCAAAAGCCTAGGCTCTAGGCTCACAGCTAATGCTTCCCCACTGTTGTCTAAGGTCTGAGCCCATCGGTGCGTGAGGTACACCAGAAGATCGCCAGCCGATCTGCCATGCCGAAAGCCGTATTGGCGGTCGCTGATCAGCTGGCGATCCTACCTAAATATCTCAGCAGCTGTGTGTTTATTACACGCTCCATAACCTTAGAAAGAAGGGAAGTAATCGCTATGGGTCTGTAGTTTTCCGGATCACTACGATCCCCTTTCTTGGGGATCGGGTGCACGAGGGCTATCTTCCACGAAGACGGTACTATACCGCGATCGTAGGAGAGCGAGAACAAGCGCGTCAGAACGGGAGTCAACTCGGGAGCGCACACTTTCAATACCACTGCACGGACGGAATCCGGCCCACTCGACTTGTTGACGAGTACCTCCGCAATCCACGCGCGCCCACAATAAGGACAGGTCCTTGTCTTCGTAATGGTCAAGACGGTGACAACAGATATCTTCACGCACGTACAGACATCCCGGCACGGCGAATAAAAACACTCTCCAAAGTATAACCGGGGTAAGTAAGATACGAGGTATCTTGTGGGCAGGATATCTGTGTCTCCGTCAAAAAGAGTAGGGCTGGCTTAGCCGTTTCCAGGTGGTGGTGGACGGCGTTTAAATTGGTGTGAATACCCCTGATGTTGCACATATCCACTTTGAATGTGGAAGGGGAACCCGCTGGTAAACCTCTACACTTTTTTTATTTTACCATATAGATTTTTTTTTCAGACGACAACCGCACAACGGGATTATTCACCGGTTGGCGGGACAGCCTCCCAGGCCAGAGGTTATCGGTGATGCCTGGGTTCGGGTCCCCTACTGACCGGCGGGCGGCAGCGGTAACCGTTTCATCGGCTCTTCCTAGTCCCCGGACCAACACATCACGCCACTAGGAGCAACTGGTCCAAGGGACGGTCAGCATGGCACACTCGGGGAGAGGAAAGGAGGGAGGGGGGGAGAACTGGCTCTCAGGCTCGGCAGCCGGAACACGTCCGAGGACGCTTAGCGGCAGATTACGACCTGAGGGTGGTAGCTGGCCAGGCAAACTTCTAAAAATTTAGACATCTTACCACCAAGCAGGACACAAGAAGGGAATTGCGCTGGCAGTGTCAATCCAGCCACCAAAGGTGCCGAGTCACCAGAGACTCATCCGTTTGACAGCAGGTGCACCACAAGCAGGTGAGGATGACTTTGACATAAGATGCTTAGGCGCCACTTACACCCTAAAGGCATAACACCTTAAGCCTCAGCAGTGGTAACGCATCTACATTTTGACCTTGGTCTTTGTGTGGGTGTTTAGAGGCTGCAGTCATCACTTAACATCAATGTGAACTGCATGCGGGTTTGCCACTTCCATTACATAAAAAAAAATACTTTTATAACTACTGAAATGAAAATAGAATAAAATACAGCTGTACGCTTATAAATTAAATAACCTACATGCTTGCCACTATTGAATGCCGTAGTTGAATTCTCCAAATGAAAATACTTGTTGCTATCTTTCCGAGGATATGAAGCTATTGCTAATGTTGCACTTCCTGTATCTACAAGGACATTTAGCTGTAACAAAAATGTTTTCATCAACATCATGTAGGTATACACTAAAGCTTTCTAGTAATAAAAAATTGAATGTTTATTTAATAAACTAACACATCAGAAATAGAAAGAAAGAAGAAAAGAAAATATAATTATTTCGAATAGATCTTTAGAGATACTTTCAAAACGTCTAGTAATCATAAATTACCTAGAGTGAATATTATATTACATATAGTAAAAATAAAACATATAAAATGAAATAAGAATTTAAAGAACTTAATTAGTTAAAATATCATTCACACTATTTTTTTGATTCCGTCAATGATGATAAATGAAAAAGAGAAAAACTTGTTCACCAAGATCAAAGTTATTAACTTCGCAGAGTTCCAAGTGCAGTTACTTCTGAGAAGAACTGAAACCCAGTAATAGCTCTTTTGAATGAGAGCTTAAATCTAGTACAGATTACCATGAAATTCAAATAATGTGAACAACCTAACATAGATTAATAAACTGCTATCTACTAAAATGAAATGTAGCTCTTGCAAACCAGAACAGATCAGTCGCCACCAACAGCACCAGTTCACAAGTACCCCTGAGGCCTAAGTTGTTTCGCCTTTGTGACAGTTATTATAAGACCTTATCATTTAACGCACTCAAGCTCCAACACTGGAAGTCTGCTACCTTTTAACATTTATATCATAGTCATACATTTACAAATAGTGAATTCTCACGAGCCGGATCGAAGCAACCACAGGATACAATGCACAAGCAGACTTGTCATAAAAAGTTCCATCATTGGATTGAACGCTATCACAATTTCGTACTTACCTTTTGGTGTGGATGTCCTACATTTATTTCTAAGGCGTAAGCTTGACCTGCTTCTCCGTGTAAATTGTATTCTTCCGCAAATGCTTCAGTCAATAGAATTATTGTAATAACCCAAGAAAGGCTACTTGTCCACATGTTTTTATGCGTTCATACCTATCTTGCAACAAATAATTATTGATCAATAGAAAATAAATTTACAAAACAGATCAATACTCTTACAGATAGGTAATTTTAGTCATGTAGGTCATTTGTAATTTTTCTCGTCGAATCCGCAATAAATTCAATGAAAAATTGTTTTACTCACAGACCAATAACCGTTTTAATGTTTGACAGTGTTGACATTTGACTGATCTTAAATCATTTTTTTTTTGCTTATAACAATTAAATTATTTATTAATGACCATAGATACAGAGTCTTTCAGTCGTATACTTATTGAATTTGACATTTCATTAAAACGTTTGACTGATTTGACCTCGGACCAAGAATCATAATTATGATTCTTGGTCCGAGGATTTGACTCAGTGTCAGTGTATTTGTCCAGCTAGAATCTTTTCTTAGAAACCTACGTGAAGACGATCTCAACCGCAAGATTTCATCTCATTCTCAATAATCTCAGATCGGTTTCACGTACTAACAAAAGATTTACGACTAACTACTATGGCGTTTCCTACAGAAAAATTGATGAGGTTAAGTTGTGCATACATGTATATTATTGTTATTCCAGTAGTTATTTAATAACAAAAAGGCTGAGTCTATCCTGCCAGTAACCGGATATATCAAAATTCCCGCATATCTCCCACTTACTACCAATCCCCAATTTTGGGGAATTCCTCACAAATTGGCTACCCTTTTTTTTGACAGTAATTGACATTGGGCGTGTTCAGAAAAACTAAGGGCGTTCAATTTTTAATATTGTTAGCTAAAAAATTAGAAACGTTAAAAAAAATATTGAACACTTCGCCGTAGTTCTGTTCTTGTTTTACGGTTAAGTGTAACTGAATGCTGATTTGTGTCAATTTGGTTTCGAAAGAGAATACTTCATGGTAACTTTATTCTTATTTTAGAATTAAAATCATATAGTTGAATACAAAATATCTGTAAAAATAGCGTTATATTATTTTATATAATCGTTATACCTCTTTGGTCTGTAGTTATACCCACCTCTTGGTTTATAATACGGTACGATAATTCTCCTCAGATATTCTCACAGAAAGTGATAACCACTGATAACGCAATCTCAACTGCAAGGTGTATCTTCAAATCGTACTCTTAGTATCGTACGTACAGTTTCCCACACCAAATTAATTATTGCACATCGACCTCGGAAAGGACACTTCAACTTATTTCGGGTCTATAGGATCGATCTGTAAAATTTCTTGTTGGGTAAGAACCTACTTTAAATTATTTTATAAAGCGTCATTTCCTTTTCCTTTAGTGTTATGTGAGAATATCTGAAGAGAATTATAAACCGAGGGGTAGGTATAATAATTATTTATAATAATGGGGGCAGAGCAGCATGTGGCGAGCTGTTGGTGAGAGATACAACCCCCTACCATCATCTCGAATTCCTCCGAGAGAACTTTGCTCCGTTTCGTCCTCCACACAGAGGAACGGCTGGACAGAGCATCAGGTCTCTCACCTCTGGCTTGCCTTCATTAGTGGGTCAGAGTGAGGCGCTAGAGGTATGGCATTTGCAGTGGTTAATAGGCTGTTGTCTAAATTTATATAAATTTTATACACTCGGGGGTGGAAGTGTCTCAAGGAGTTATAGCAGGGAAGCTCGCGTCGAGCTTGAGATTACTCGCTCGTGATGGTGAAACCGGTGCCACACTTCTCGATACTCCCAGCCTCTCACGCCAGTGTTGCCCCCCTGTCGATGATCGGGTTGGCTGTTTGGAAAGCCCACCAAGGATAGGCGAGTCACCACCTGCTTAAAGTAGGATTCAATAATGTGAGATGTTGAATTTTTTATTTTTAATCGACTGAGGATGGGTGAACGACGAGGTTTGTCAGGACCGGGATATCTGGCGCTCTACACTCTCTGCCAACCCCGTTAGAGACCTGGCGTGAAGATACACACACATCTGCATTTAAATCGAGATCTAGAGATCTCAATGATTAAAAAGTTATCTATAGGCTGCAGTTATCAATTACTCGGTACCCACTTATCGATGTGAACTTGTTGATCATTGTTTGCCGGTGTATGTTGCTTGCTTTTAATTTTTTAAGGGCTAGCAATATAAATGGTCGAGTGAACTTAGTATTTCCGTTCATTCCACGGAAGTATTAACATTCCCACATTCTGACATTTCATGACAGGACACTAACATTATAATTGTATAATGATTTATGTTTTGATATATATAATTTAAATAATAAAGCGATAATCACACTGAAACTCTTAGTTTTATTTAACTATTACTTACACGAAAATATTGAATGCCTTACCCGATACAGCAATCGTTCTAATAAACTATCTATAAGATCGCGGCCAAAGAAATAATACCCTGTAGATGATGTTCTAGAGTGCGAGCTGTGAATAATCTAGAACCTAGATTATTCACAGCTCGCATCATAATAAATGCATGCAACCATGGTTACCTATTTCAAATTATGTACATTTTCTCGATATGTTCTTGATCTTTTAGCAAAATGTATAGAATTAATTGAATGGTAGATGCACATGTTTTAATTTATTATTCAATCATTTCGTTACAATTCAACTAAACTGAATAAAAGTAAAATGCTTGGGAATGTTTAACATAAAAACTTGCCGAGTATAGTAAATGATAAGGAAGAAAATTGGGAAACTTTATTTACTAGCAACACGAAGAGCCTAGCCGAAGAGCGGCTGGACTAGATTCCTAGTAGGCCGCGAGTTCGAGTCTCGCCTGAAGTCTAATTTTTCTTTCTTTATATAAAATATATTTTTCACAAGCATGTGTTAATGCGAAATGATATAAAACAATGACATATTATACTTGATGACTATATTATACTAACTTTTACGCTGCTTATATAAATATGAAATATCGTTTTACTTGACACTGGCAATATGCGTAATAGCGATGCCATAATAACGAAAAAAAAAGCCCAATGTCAATTATTGTCCAAAACAGGGTTGTCAATTTGTGAGGTATTCCCCAAATTGCGGGGAATTTTAAGTTAAGTCGGTAATTATAGCCGATTGGCAGTGAATGGGGAAAATGCGGGCATTTTGACAGCTCGGCGTTAAGCTGTTTTTAGTATATATTCTGAAATAGTAATTTTAATTTTGATAGATCTCGCAGGGCGAAAGTATAAGTTTTTTTGCTCGCGCGTCCTTCTAAAGTTGTAATTTAATAAAATGGACGACATTTGTATAAGTCACGTCACGAAATGGTTTTTTTTCTTTCAAGTTTGTCTTGTTGTATTTTAACAAAATTAATTTAGGTTATTCGAAATTCCCCGGGGAATTTGACTTAGGTTTTAGGGGAATATGTAGTTATAGCATTGGCAACCCTGGTCAAAAAGTCAATATTTCGGGGAGTTTTGGCGGGAACGAGGAAAAGAGCTGTGTCGCTGCGTGATATTATTTTCGAAATTTGTGTATATTCGCGTTTTTATGTGTAAAAATAGTGGGATTTTTATCATAAAGCATTCGATAATGTTCACGAGTGTAAGAAAGTGATATTATGAAGTGAAAAGTGATTTTTCGTATTGCCTCCAAAACTTCGTAAAAACTTCAGTAAAGTCCCCATCGCTTTACTGGAGCCACCCCATCATCTCATCATATTCCTCATGGAAGCATTTAATCGTCGTCATCTTCCATATGGATATTCATTAATTTAAAGAAATGTGAAATGCAATATGTATACGACTGAAGGACTCTGTATCTATGGTCAGGACAAATTATTAAAAAAAAAGTCAATATTTCAAAATTGTAATCGCTTACCCCACAGAGTGGGCTTACCCGCGCAAATTTATTAGGTACCGTTGATTGATTTTTGTTTTCATTTGCTGTAATTACCAATTATAATGAGTCTCTGGGTAGATAAATATCGACCGAAGGACCTAATGAAACTGGATTTTCACAAGGATCAAGCTGTGAGATTGAAAAGTCTGGTACAACAAAGCGACTTTCCTCATCTCCTCGTATACGGGCCTTCGGGAGCCGGTAAGAAAACAAGAATAATGTGTTTACTTCGCGAGTTATACGGTTCCGGCGCCGAACGATTGAGACAAGAAACAATGCATTTTACTACGCCATCGAACAAGAAAATAGAAATTATGACGGTGAGTAGCAACTATCATATTGAGGTTAATCCAACAGACGTTGGTATATACGACCGTGTTGTGATCATGGATTTAGTGAAAAATGTTGCTCAAACACATCAGATAGATTCGTCTGGTCAGAGGGAATTCAAAGTTGTTATACTGAACGAAGTTGACGATTTAACCAAAGATGCGCAACACGCATTACGCCGGACCATGGAGAAGTATGTAGCTACTTGTCGTCTAATACTTATCGCTAACTCGATATCGAGGGTTATACCTGCTATAAGGTCTCGTTGTTTAACTATACGAGTACCGGCCCCAACAGAAACTGAAATTGCTAGTGTACTTCATGCTGTTTGTAAGAAAGAAGGTCTAAGTTTACCTTCGGAATTAGCTTTGAAGATAGCTTCATGCGCTGATAGGAACCTTCGACGCGCCTTACTTATGTGTGAGGCTTGTAAAGTCCAACAATACCCCTTCACGCCTGATCAAAAAGTGCCTGAACCAGATTGGCAACATTTTATTAGAGATACTGCTGCCATGATTTTATTGGAGCAATCTCCAAAAAAGCTGGGTGAAGTCCGGCAAAAGTTATATGAGCTGATAATTCATGGCGTTCCACCTGATATGATATTTTCTGGTCTACTTAAAGAACTTGTCCGGAATTGTGATATGGCTATGAAATGTCAGGTAGCAAGTCACGCTGCTGAGTTTGAACATAGAATGAGACTTGGCAACAAACATATATTCCATTTAGAAGCATTTGTTGCAAAATTTATGGCAATATACAAGAAATTCATGGAAGAATCACTTGGAGATGCTTTCTGATGAAGTGTGATGTGTGATGTTTATTGCTCAACACTATGTGATACTACTTGGCATACAGATTATATAATAGTTATCTGTTTTTTTGTGAATGACTGTGTGTGTAAATATTTGTTTTTCTCTTAAATTAAACATTGTTTTTTAATGATAAAACTAAAAAGAATATTACAAATCTTTGATAATTCACTGCAGTACCTAAATACCTAGATAATAAATGTAATAAATAGGTTCTCATTCACATTATGCTTCACTCACATTACATATACACAAAAACAATATAAATGTTTGTTATAAACAAAAATATTTTTTTTTCTTGAGAAATGGGTATTGAACCCTTCTTTCTGGATTGAGTCATTATTGAACCACTGGAGCAACTGATTCTTCAACTTTCAAACATGAATGAATGTTGTTGATCTTTCCAATTTTAAATTTGATTTCCTTAAATTAATGAATTTCTCATTACATACATGTTATTTATATTATTATGTTTTTGAATGTGTTTTTATGTATCTATGTATTTCTACTAATAAGCAATATGTATGTATGTATCTCATACAAAGTTAATTATGGAGTAGGCAGAGAGTCTGGAGCACCATATATCCTGGTATTGAAACACCACCTTCTTTTACATCCATTATTTTCTTCATGCATGCACACCAATTCCTAAGACTCGACTCCACCCACAGACACCCATGTCTTTGAATGACAATAAATAAAACCCACATTACAATTAATTATTTATTAGAATCTATTATAAGTATAATAATGTTTTACTGGTACATTTCTTGCAAATAATCTGAAGTTGTCAACAACAGAATTCATTAATGCTACTGTAATCTCATTTGATAAATGTTCTAAAATTGGCCGTCTTGCTTGTAATACTTGATCAATCACATATGATGATTCAGGATCATCTGAAAAGAATCAAATGAATAAAAACTTGTGTCTCCATTTTACAGATAATGGAATGGATAAAAATGACAAGTAATACATTTATTAATGCATAGATTATAATAAATAGAACATTATTTTAACTTTTGCCGAAAAAAAAGAAAATGTTGGGATGTGCTGCGGAAATATTTATTTTGTGTTATAAAATATCTTGAATTAGCATGTCCTGTAATCACAAAAGGTAAGTAGGTATGTAGGTTTATATATAATAAATATTTATAAAAAGGATAATAATATTATTTAGGTAGTACCTATTCATAAATTTAATTTTATACCTAATTACAGTATACAACGTGCATGTTAATTGACTTATATTTTATAATCATTCTCTTTTTCGAATATGCTTACATGCTTTATTTTTTCTTCAAATTATAATACCTAAGTTCTTAATAAGAATTGAGTTTAATCTTATGATCTTTAGAAAGCATTTGCGCGCATTATCTGTTTAAAATGCATCATACTCGTAGATGCAAATGTCCAATAAACGTGTTCACTGTAGAAATTAAACTTGCGGATTTTCTCGCGTATACAACACTCCCAAACTTCTTCATATATGAAGAATATTGGGTATGAAGAAGTTTGGGAGTGTTGTATACGCGAGAAAATCCGCAAGTTTAATTTCTACAATGAATGAGGCTCGCGAAAACCTACGAAAACGTTAAACGTGTTCACATTGATGCTATGTGAAAAGAGTCAAACGGCGGAGCGACCGGCGCTGGTGGCCGTGTGCTATTACGCAGAAGAAATTCTCGGCATCTTTCGTGAGCGATATTCTCCTAAGTACTAGTATGTGAGACAGGCAGGCCGTATCGTAATAATCTCAAAAAATTTGAGGCCTGGAATTATAAAAAAAACAGTCAAGAAGATTAGCCATAGATTACACGAAAACTTGTAACAAGTCTAAGGTATAAATTTACGATAGCATGATATTTACAACAAAATTAATTAATTGTACTTAGGTACCTACGGAACACTGTGAACGCGAGGCCAACTCGCACTTGGCCGCTTTTTCATCATTATTTCTTGCCATATTTGTATGAAGGTATCAGCTTATCACAGGGTTTCTCAATGGATATGAATATAAAAAGTAAAAAACCGGTCAAGTGCGTCTCGAGCCACGCGCAGTGTAGGGTTCCGTAGTTTTTAGGTTTGATTAATGCAATGAAAAATAAATATTTTCTATGGAGTTGTTAAAAAAAATCGAGTATTACATTTGGTCGACTATTACTCGCAAACTAGTAAAGCCAACTTAAGTTTTCCTTTTAATTTCGTTATATGTTAATAGAAGCTATTGCCGTAACGTTTGAATTTCTAACAACAACCGTTTACTTGGTTGAGGCCCCCCTCTACCAACACTTGACTAACGAAAATTGGCACTTTAAAGCTTAATAAGTCACGAACAGTTAACTAAATCGAAAAATGATGTTTGCACACCCCTAATATTTTTGAAAGACCTATCCAACGATATCACACTATATAAACGAAAAATAAAAAAAATATCCGCGCGTTACGTATAGGGGCGGTACCCTAAATAATTTTATTTTCATGGTTCTATTTTACCACTGTCGGCGTGATTAAGGTGTATACTTGTTCCAAATTTCAAGTCTCTAGTACCAATAGTTTTTGCCCTAAACCACGGACGGAAAGACAGACGGACATGGCGAAACTAAAAGGTTCCTTGTTTGCTTTGCTACAGAACCCTAAAAAGCTCCACTGAGGAGCTTCAGGTAGTATTCTCGAGGACTATGTGAGGAAATTCCTAGTAGAAGTTCGGAGTCAGTTTCAATGTCATAACCATAAAAAAGGACCATCCGATGTACCTAAATTTAGGGCTAAATGGGCGCAGCCACGGTCGGGCAGAGTGGGGCGCTTGCCCCACCCTGGCTCTGATCTGTAAGGTACCTAATTATATATTACATAAAAAACTTAATCATCCAGGTAGATAATAACTACAAAACACTAAGCCTGAGTTGCACCACGATATTTGTTAAAGTTATTGTAACTTTTCACATCTTGCTCTAACTTAAAGAAATCTGTTAAAGTTAGAACAGGGTGTGAAATGTTAACAATAGATTAAAAAAAAGTGTATTTATTGACAAAAAAAAACACATCGTTTTAAATATTGACTCCATAGATTCCCGAACTAGTATTCACTGTGTTTCGGGAATCAGTGGCTTCTCCAGATGATATCATATTACAATTTTGTCGTATAATTTCATTAAATGTAACAATAACTTTAACTTTAACAAATATCGTGGTGCAACCCAGGCGAATTGTTTATTATACCTGAAAGTAGGTACCCTACTATCTACATATAGATAAAAATGTATGTAAACTTTTTTGTATGAAAAAAATTATGGAGGTACAATTTGCATATTATGTAACTACATATTATTTAAGACTGCTGCCCCACCCTTAGCCCATGGCTGGCTACGTCCATGCTAAAAGCCTATAGTCCTCGCGAACACTAGCTCGGAGGCGTAGACACCACACTTCCTAGGTAGGTACCTAATCTATTTGTAACCTACAAATTTCTGGCTCAGGGCCCATAGCTTAGGGTATGGTGTTAAACGTGGTAAAGCACGCATTGAGACGAAGTGTGTAGGTACAGTTTAAGAAAACTTATTAAAAAATACAACATTTAATACAACTAATAACGGAACCTTAAATAATTTTACAATCAAAACATCATTTGTAATATCATTTAAAATAATAAGTTGCCTATTCATAAAAGAGATAGTTACATGACAAGAACATTAATTTAACCACTATTTGTATCTATTTAGGCTGTAATGTACCTAATTTTTAACTCGGTGTCATATTAATACGAGTCATTTATACTAACTGTTAAATATCCGTTTGAGATTCTTATAAATAATAGATATAATATTATAAAATATTGAATTCAATTATTATTAGAAGATATTGAGAGTCAATGCCTTAATATGTTGTACCTAAACGTACCTACTTAGGTGGCAAATAAGCTTGCAGTTCGCATGGATGTTAACTGATGACTGCTGTCTACAGGCCTTAACACAGAAACCAGGCAAAATGTAGATGCGTTGCCACCCCTGAAACCTAAGTTGTTATGTCTCTGTGATTGTTATTACGATGTCCCTAATAATATGTAATTAAAATATTACCTACTTAAATCAATAGGTGTTGTATAGGGAGTATTTCTCAAGCAACACACATTTTGATTATTAATTAATTTATCGGTTGGTGAATAGAGGGAAATTGTTGAGTAAGAAGATATTTGCAGAGCTCTTTCTTTGTCTTTCCCGGCTTTCATGAAATTCTCGTCATAGTGAAGGCCTATGATGTTATTAATAGATCTATAGGTAGTCAATATTTGCACCGCGTCCCACATTCTTGTTTCAATAACAGATCGCTATGTTTTCACGAAATAATTACATACGTACCTACTACTACCTACGTACGAGAGGCGTTATAAAGTGAGAATAGCGAGGCTAGAAGAAGTCTAAGTCGAAAATTATTTAAAATTTCTACATAATCAATCTCTAGGATACCTATCACATTTAGCATACCGTTTTTATGGAGCTTATGTGCCCAATGAAAATAGCGAGGCTAGAAGAAGTCTAAGTAGAAAATTATTTAAAATTTCTACATTATCAATCTCCAGGATACCTATCACATTTTAGCATGTCGTTTTTCTGGAGCTTATAGGTACTCCTTTGAAATAATCTTCATTTTGGGCACTTAAAAATCACTAGTGGCAGCTTGTAGATACCTATTTCTTTTGTGGTATTACCTAGACGGTGTTCTACAAACATTTTTTAATAGTTTATGACCATTTTCTGAGCCTGATGCCTAAGTGTGGTCGAAACTACTCGAAACACAGTTCATCTTACCAGTTTTTTGCATGTTACTTATTACACTTTCTAATGACTCCTTAATACGTCAGCTAACTGTCAGTGAAAGTCCCGTCAAAATCGGTCCTGTCGTTCCAGAGATTAGCCGGAACAAACAGACAGACAGACAGAAACTGTAATAAAACGTTTTGGTATACCTACCTATGCATCGTGCATTGGATACATACAGATGCATTTAGTAAAAAGCTGTTTTTTATATTTCAAACTGATAACATTTCCAGGATTGTTGACTTTGGAACAAATAGGTAGGTAGGCACCTTACAATTGCCTACGCGATACTCATATAAATGTAGGTAGCGATAAGTAGAGACATACGATGAAGTCGATAGTGTAGGAAGCTATATCTGATTATGTGACCTATTATAAGAATACCTCCAGGTGGATACTTACTAACTGCGATAACTATCTAAGATCTCAGAGAAAGGCTGATAACTTTGGAAGAGGCCAATCACACTGGATCTATCAATTGGACTAATATAATTACCTAAAACCCAAATCAGGCTAAAATAGATTGGGCAATCTGTAAGACAAGCGTGAAATATTTAGTAAATAGGTATAATGTTCAATCAAAATTTATACCAGAACCTCCTGAAGCTCCTAATAGACGTCCAATCTCTTGGTAAGTTTTTGTATTATTTAAGTAATTAAGTAGGTTTTACACTTACTTATTTTAATTTCTTTATCTTCTAGAGCGATTTATTAGAAAAGTTAGGGTCCCCAATAAAATCATACCATTTACTAAACAAACTCTTATTAGTTTTATTTACGTTGTATACGTTCATCATTTTTGTTAAATCGTCGAAAATGATTTTGAACAAGCTGAATAGCACCTGAAGCCTGAAAGCTGGCAGCGGTAATTAGGTAAAAGTGAAATAAGCCGTTTGTTACTATCAGTGACAGATCCAGAATGATAAATGGTGACTACATTAGGACTGTCTGCAGGCGACGCGATGGCGAACCGGGAAAACAGAAAGTTTTGAATTAGTAAGTATCCTCGTGCAAACCATTAGATGTGATACTGAGAAAAATAATGTTAGTTGAAAGTATACTGTACCTGATTTCTTTGATTGAGGTTCTCTTTCATCTGTGAAAACGATTTTTAGTGAAATGAAACTGAAAGAATGTTTTTTTTACAGATTTTCCAAGAAGGCAAATTGTTATTCAATGTTTGAAGTAGAAAATTTGGGTTAACACAGAGATTGTAAATAAAGTATTCTATTGAAGAAAGCGTCTTGATGTTGTGATTGCAGTTAAACCAAGAGTTTATGCATGTACGAAGTCGTTTATAACAGAATATTCTGTCTCAGCTTTACAAAATTTATTGCGGCTAAGAGAAGCGTCGTTGTGAGCATATCTGGATTGGCGGCGACAGAATTGTGGATATTCCTGGGTTTTAAAATGGAAGCCTTTTTCCACACTAAGTAAAAGAATTTTGCAAATACAATATACGTGGATTTATCTCGCTGCTGTGAAACTTGCATTTCATTTTTAAATGCATTTTTGTCAACGCTCTGTAACATGATGTAGGGATAAACTTGGATCAGGTTTTAGGTATAAGGAAAACTATGTCTTTTTGATTATGAATTTTCACCTGATTGTAAGAAATACGTCGGGGTCCTTGTATTTCTCACGGCTATTCTCTCAGGGCCTATAAGAATGTAATCTTCGCCGTCGTATCCTCGCTGACCCGACCATGTATAAGTAATGTTACTTTCAACATCATCTGAAATAAAATTGAGAAACATAAAGCATAACTGACACAGGATAATGTATAGATACCTACGTAGGTAATACACATAGATAGGTATATATTCTGAGTTTTAACGGAATGGAACATAGGTTCCTATGTCTCTTATATTGCTGTATGTAGCAATATAATATTTTCTTTCAAAAGATTCAACGCATGTACGTATATAATAATAATGGCAACCCATTATACGTCCCACTGATGGGCACGAGTTTCTCCCCTTTTTGGGGGGAGGCCTGGAGCTTACTCCACCACGCTGCTCCAATGCGGATTGGTGGAGGTGGGTGGGTTAGTGGTCAACCCGCTGTCGGATGTTGTCAAACCGCCCATAAGGCCTCCGACAAGTTTTAACGACTGCTATCAATCGATAGCAACCGGGATCGACGGCTTAACGTGCCCTCCGAAGCACGGAAACGCGCATTTATTTTTGACACTAGCGGTCACCCATCACACTACCCGACCGCGCACGTATTCCTTAACCGAGTAGATCGCTTATGATCAACACCAGCCGCGGGGCCATGCGCGCTTCAACGTATGTATACTTAAATGTATCTTGACTAGTGAGTTTATAACGTAATATGGGCTTATTCCTTTCAATTTTTTAAATGATTTTCGGCTATTTATTGCAATCTCTATTATATACCACGTAGGTGTAGGTACTCGAGTGAGTATGGGAACCTGTATTACATAAATATTATGTAAGGTAACCATGTTTGCAGACTAAGTAGTCCACCACCATTTTAGGAGCGATGTTTCCAAAGGACAATCATTTGAATTAAAAGTCTTTTTCAAGAGGAAAGTTCTCGTTCAGACTCGTTCGCAACCATTTTAATAAATTGCTCATATCTAATAAGTTTTTGGTTTTTTGTTTAAACTAAATAAATTAGGAACGAAACGATATAAAAATATTTTATCATTGGAAATTTTGCTACAAATGCTGCAATCAACCGCATCCTGCGTTCAGCCACCGTATACGTGTATTCAATTTTCCTAACATCGAATTCGCTTAGCCGCAGCCAGAGAATATGTAATAATACTCAAACTATTGTGTTCTAAAGAGCGCTCGCTACATAAACGAGCGCTCTTTAGACAAATGGTAAGCGAATCATTTCAGATGTGGGTGAGCGAGCTTTATAATAATTATGGAAATAAAATTGAAGCACTCCATCGATACCAATGCACATGTAGGTACCTACTTAGGGGAAGAAGTGGACTCATTATAAATTTTCCGTAGTTATTTTCTTTCTAATAAAATTCTAAGTAGTTAAACTTTTAATTTAAACTGCCTCAGTAACCTAGTAGTAGCAGACCACTACTACTACGCTACGTACTCATATTATTATGTATATTCGTAATATGGTACAGGGACCTACTAGAAAGCTGTAAGTTCAGAGACCTTGAGCTAAACTGCAGACAGATGGACGGACATATCGAAACTATAAGAGTTGTTCGTGGGCTAACGGAATGGTAAAAATGATCTAAAAGTAGGTACCTACTTACTTACGTACACCAAGGTATTTGGGATGAACACTATCAATTTACGATTCAGTGCCTCGTCCATACGAGTCCGCATCGAAGTTGCCTATATAATTATTAAACTAGCACACTTTAATTAGGTTGTTTAATAAATAGAGCTCTCTTTAAACGACCCAATTAAAGTGTGTTTTTAAACTTGTTACGCAGAAGTAGAAAGTGAAAAAGGAATTCAAGGTGCGCTACTTCTGTTTTGCCCTTGGCCGTATTGATATTGTTTCACTCGGTTGGACCAATTCATAAGGAAGACGTTTTATTTGCAGTAATTACTCGTGCGACTTGAAATATCAAAATGTTTTTATTACACACAAAGAACATCCGATAACTGTATTTGAGTTTTGCAATTTGTTTAGTTTAAACTGCTTTTAAACACCTGTTTACTACATTCGCACAATTTTTTTAGGTATGTTATGAAGATGTCAAAGAAGCATGCAGTTCACATCGATGTTAAGTGATGACTGCAGCCTATAGACACCCGCATAGAGACAAAAGCTCAAAATAAAGATGCGTTGCCATTCTTGAGACCCCTACCATCTAACCGGAACACGATAGTGCTGAACACTACTATTTGGCAGATAGATTAGGTAATGCGGTGGTACGCCCTCGAGCTCCTACATTGGAACTCTACCAACAGCCAAATATGTTAACTAAATATATTTGGTTTGTCATTGTGATCTTAGGACCGGGATATCTGACTCGATACCCTCTGCCTACCCCGCAAGGGACTTGGTGTGATCTTCTCAGTAGTTAGAAACCCTATCGACCATACCTATAGATGTATGCCACTTTGGGAAATACTGGTGTACTTAGGATAAATTATGTTGTACTATGTATTTGGATGATATAATATACTATACATAGGTATATCTATTTTTTTTTACTGGTGGTAGAGCTCCAGTGACGGAGCTCGCGGACGTAGGCACCACCGCATTACCTAATATACTTGCCGCTAAATGGTAGTGTTCAACACTATCGTGTTCCTGTCAGGTGGTGATGTACGGCCCCGTAATTTCCGGCACAGAGGCATAACACCTTAGGAGTGGTAACGCATCTGCATTTGACCTCGGTCTTTGTGTGCGTGTCTATAGGCTGCAGTCATCACTTAACATCAATGTGAACTGCATGCTTGTTTGCCACTTACATTACATAAAATTAAATCTATTTTAGTAGTAGCAAAGTCTAAAGAACGTATCTATTAATTTCTACTATGGTAGTAGTAAGTAGCATTTGATATTGGTATGGTAAGCTACATGAACGACAGATATGCACACGAGAGCTTGCACGAAACCTCAATTAGTATTCAGGTGAATAATTTTGGTTACGCTTAGCGCATCGTTGATCTGGGGATATCTATCGTTTCCTTCGATCGTGGCTAGGGAAAATTGAATGGTCTTTATTTAAGCTTTACTGTACTCTGTTTATCTGCGCTCTGTGTTTTAAATACATGTTATTAGGTGCGTATTAGAATATTCATACAATATTCAATAGTCAAGAACAGAAAATGAAACAGCATAGGTACCTATTGTTCTGACATAAATCCCTACTAATATTATAAATGCGAAAGTAATTCTGTCTGTCTGTCTGTCGGTAACTTTTTCACGTCCAAACGACTGAACCGATTTTACTACTACTTTTTAAACGACATCCACGCGGACAAAGCCGCGGACAACAGCTAGTATAATATACGATACACCAAGACAGAGATAACAAAGCAAAGGTATCGTTCGACATACGCAGAACATTATTATGACGAATATCTCCTTACAAGAAAATGCCTTCGTCGCTTTTCGTCCCAAAATACTGGAGTTCCATCGGCCGAATACGTACTATAAACCGTTAAGACAAGAGAGACCGCCGGCGGCGTGTAAACAATTTGAATTCAACTGTCACAATTTTGTCGCGAGCTGACGGGATTTTAACTCTTACAGATTTTTGTTTTTAAGTTTTAAGTAGCTCAGCATTTTTACAATTTTTTACCATTGTGAAGATTTACATTGCCACTTCTGGAAATTGGAAATGAGGGTAGTTACTTAGATGCGCTCCATATTATATGGGAATTAATCAAATTATACTAGTAACTATCAAGGTACTTATAATAGGTACCTATTGGTAACGAAACTGTCTAGTTACTGATGGTGAATCGCGGGAGAACACCTCTATTTGTCCCTAAGGGATATACTAGCGTTCGTTATGTATACTCTACCTATAGGTGCCGACGTCTTTGCTAACTTTAACTAAACATACCTATTTGTAATTAGCTAATGTTAGTACTTAGGTGGGGTCAGGATTACGGATATGCATACTAGAGCTTGTACGGAGATATTATATGCAGTTGAAGGAATAATTTTGGTCGCGAATCTATGCCTAGACCAGCTATACACCAATTGTGCTCCGTGGAGCTCAGGGGTGCGAACGCCTATCGACATTTCTTTTGTCGGTGTCATTGCTGTCAAATTTTCATGTCGATTTTTATTTTAACTAAATAACAATAATCAAAATAATCTACCATTATAGCTTGTCTCTCACCTACGATAGCAAGAAAAGCAATCAGATTATCACTACTGCTTTTAAAGGAGCTACAAATCGACTTGAAAATTTGACAGCAATGTCAATGACAATAGCAATGTAGATAGGCGGTCGCATCCCTGGTCTCACAGAGTCATCGTTGTACATGGGCATCTTACATATTTATAGGGGTAACAAAATATATTTTCTTATTTTGCATTGACGGCGTATTTTCTAACTTTACTTTAACAGTTAAGTCATATGCTAACGTTAGTTGGTGGATTTTTTAAGCGTAGGTACACCATGATATAATATAGAAAATAAATAGAAGCAGAGAAGTTATTAATGTTGATATTGTGAGAAGCTATAACAACAGATATGCATACACGAGCTTGTACGGAGATTCAATTAATATTCAGTTGAATGAATAATTTTGGATAGGTACGTTTACCTACGCGAATCGTTGCTCTAGGGCAGCTATACCTGCTCAAAGTGTGCTCCGAGGAATCCACCTCTCGTGACAGAGAATATGTTATAATACTACGTATAGAATGGACAAGCAAGCGGTCTATTTTTAGTTCATTTCGTCATGTAGTAGTTTAGGTCATAATCCTACGTGCTACATTTCTGTGTGAGCGTGTACTGATTGAGTCTATGTAATAGATACCTAACCAGAGGTACCTAATAAGAGTTTGCATGGAATTTTAGCCGAGTGTCCGGGGTGTGATCAGGACTCCACGAGCTATGTGTCCCTATACTTCACATTTCGATTGATTAAACTTTTTGGATCATGTCGATGTCACGATTTTTTACAAAAAGACTTAATTCGCAGGATAAAGTAAAGTAAAATATATAAGTGATATGATTTGATGATAGGTACCTAATAAACCGTATGTAGGTAGGTATAGGTACATGAAAGAAAGTTAGCGGAGCTCTGAAATATTTGGTTTCCCAAAAGTGTTTCCCCTTCAATAAAGTTTGGGAAACACTGTTCTAAGGCAACGTTTCCCAAAGTTAAGGATACGGAAGACAAAGATGATATACATATTACAATAAAAGTTATAAAATACAATGTAGGAAGACAAAACGTTTGCCTAATGTTGTAAAAAATTAGCGACCAGTTGATTCTTCCTCAGTACCTACCTAGTTTAGTTCTATTTAGGGTTCCGCTCTTCTACCGAGCAAATTAAGTAGGTATGAGACTTAAAACATACTAGATGGATACTTAGAAATGTATGTAAGAGTAAAATGTAGAGCTTTAGTGCCTCTAGTGTCGGAGCTTGAGGCCTTAGGCACCACCGCATTACCTAATAATGTTCAGCACAACGTGTTTCCGTAATTTCTATCACAGAGGCGAAACATTCTAGACCTCGGGAGAGGCAACAGATCTGCACTTAGGCATCTGGTTTTTATGTAGATATCTATAGGCTGCATACGTCACTTAACATCCATGTGAACTGCATGCTTGTTTGGCACCATCATAAAAAAAACATTTTGCTAGAATAATGTTTAGAGCTTTTTACTTATTCGTATAGAACCCTCCGCCTGAGTGCCACGTAAACTCGCACTTGACCGGTTTTTTTAAAGGGGAAATGAAATGCCGAGTTTGTTGACTTTTAATTTCCTTGTCAAGTGATCCTACAGTGTACAGTAACATCGCTCGAGACGAAAGTCTGATGAGATTTAATTTGGTAATTGGAATGCGTAGGTCGGACACTCTTTACACAGATATTTACCTATAGCGCGAATGTTAATGATAGAGGTTGAAAAATTAATCGAACATAAACAAAGGTGTAAATAAATAATAATCGTGTACAACTCTTCAGGTTCTTGGTTGGAAGAAACCCAATACTTAGGTACATCTGCCAAATCAATGGGCAACTGAGTTGGTCCAACTCATTCTCTGATGGGGATTGAGCATGGTTGGTAGGAACAGTTGAGGAACTCTGCGCTAATCCAAAATCAATCAAATATACCTTTTATTATTACCGCATAAGATGGCCGTGAGATCAAACAGCCAGATAGTAGAGTACCTAAACCCTACCCAAAATAATTGAAAATATCCTACATAGTTATTTTGTGTTCAGGAATAAGTTCAAGGAATAAATCGCGAGAACGCTCAATAAAATTGTATTGTAACTACCAATGAACCGTAAATAAGTCATCGCGGTTCTGACTAACTGTGGATTTCTTACTAACTCTACCAACAAGTAGGTACTTGTGGTACAGTTAGTTAGATACACGTACTTTAACAAATCCTACTATTATTATATTACCTGCCTATGCCATAATCACCTTTACTTACTATGTCGTAAAAGTTACCTTTCCTCAGTATTATTCTGCACCAATAAATGTTGCGTGTTAATGCAACGCGTGTCAAACTACACGTATCTACAATAATCTATTGTAGCCTTTGTCATCTTCTTAAGCATTAAACTACCTTTGCACTTCATTGTATTTCAAGCCAAGAATGGACCTATCAACACAGTATATGGTTAGCCTGTGGATTTGCGAGGGCTCAGAACAAATCCCTATAGAACACCGGGGGTATAAACGGCTTTGAATGAAGTTGCTCACATAAATCCATTGTTAGGTAGGCCAAGTAAGGATCGATCCACTGAGCGGCGTGGTGATTTCGTCAGTGACATGCATTATAAAACGAATGCCAAATAAAGTATTTATTTAAAGAACCCATTAGAACTAATTTATTCTTTACGTTAGTTGAAAGTGCACATAGCAACTAAAAGATTTAAAAAAAAACTAGAGGTCTCCTTGCAGATGCATAGCCGCTTCTGAGTTTCGGCTCTAGCTAGTGTAGTGCCCGTGTGCAATGAAACCCTGGCGCCCTAGGCCTGACCCCCCCCCCCCCTCCCCGCGGCTATAACTATACTACTTTGCCGTCGTAACAAGAAAGTTTTTTCATATTCCAACAAAATATTTTATAAGCAGGGTATAGCTTACAGTATGGCGAGTATGGTATTAGTTACGGCCTTTCTGCGTTTGATAACTGACGCCACCGCGATGGCTGGTTGTTTTTGTCACATCATTGTTGTACCATGGTGGTCCAAGACGATGCTCTTAGCTGTTAGTTAGCGCCGCGGCGCCCCCTGACACGGCGGCGGCCATGTTCATTGCACACCGTGCACTATAGGTTAAGCCGCCCCTTTTTTTTTTTTTTTTTTTTTTTTTTTTACGCGGGGAAACCCTCATGGGCACCCGCCGTCTAGGGGAAACGACGGCGGGTAGTGTGAGACTCGTACTCACTAAAACCCCGCGGTGTTCCGACTCTTCCGCCATCAGTGGCGGGGTCACGGGAACGCTTACGCACACATCCGCGACCCCGCCGGCGGCTGCTCGTCTCCGAGCCCTCCGCAGGTTGAGCTCCTTGGCTCCAACCAACACCAGTGGCGTGCGGAACACGTGCACGCCACCCAGCTTGGGACCCATCTCCATTTGGGCGACGGACATCCCCTAGTCCGACACCCAAAGGTCCCCGCCCCGACCACTCACAACGCCAGGCGTCCCAAGACGCCCGGGTGGAGGAGTCCAGGGGCACTCTGTCCGGCCCCGGGGGAGCGGGAGTGACAGGGATGAACTGACCTTCAACCGCCCCCCCGCGGCCCCACCACGTCCCTATCGAGCGGCGGGACCACCGCTAGGCGGCTGGGGATAGGGTGCAGGGCAACGACACACCCATACACCTCCTCCCCAGCCGCCTCCCCACCACGTCCCCATCTTACGGCGGGACAACCGCTAGGCGGCTGGGGATAGGGTGCAGGGCAACGATACACCCGTACACCTCTTCCCCAGCCGTCTCCTCACCACAGCAGCGAGTGGCGGGCAGAGCCACGCCAAACGCCGCCCCTCTCTGGGTTCCTCTTGGCTTCTCCGGTGTGAGGCCAACCACCGGGTACTGAGCCCCCCCGCCACGACAAGGCGGAAACCCTCGGGGGGGAGGTTAAGCCGCCCCTGGCCTTTGTCATGTTTAAATAATAATAATAATGGCAACCCATCATATGTCCCACTGCTGGGCACGAGTCTCTGCCTTTTTTTTTTCTTTTTTTTTGGTATCTTTTTTAATACCATTAAACTACCTTTGCTCTTTATTGTAACTCACGCCAAGAATGGATCTATCAACACAGTATATCTTTAACTTGTGGATTTGCGAGGATTCAGAATAAATCACTATAGAACACCGGGGTTATAAACGGCTTTGTATGAAGTTGCTTACGTAAATCCATTGTTAGGTAGGCCACGTAAGGGTCGATCCTCTGAGCGGTAGTCATGGTGATTTCGCCTGTGACGTGCAGATCGCTTATGAAACGAACACCACTTTTGCCGCCTATCAAATTGAATCTGAAAAGGAACGTTTGTGTATTACATATGTAAAAAAATATCAATTATATGGAGAGACAATGAAGTTAGCAAGGACTTGAGATCAGACGAAGGCAGGACATTGTTGGAATTTGTTTAAAAAACAAATGAACCCTACTAACCTAAGTAGCATTCATTTGTTAGATGGGGGATTTTTAGATACCTATCACAATACTTACAACATTAGTGATGCTAGTATGTACCTAATGGACTTTATGGATATTGATAACTTGCTAAGATACACAAATCTATAAGTACTTAGTAGTATTTTTACTGGTGGTAGAGTCTATCTACCGCTAAATGGTAGTGTTTAGCACGATCGTGTTCCGGTTAGAAGGTAATGTATGGCCCCGTAATAACAATCACAGAGACATAATAACTAAGGTCTCAGGGATATAGGATAGGCATAGCATCGCATCAGCATTTTGACCTCTGGTCTTTGTGTAAGTGTCTCTTACTGTCTATAGGCCGCAGTCATCACTTTACATCAAAGTGAACTGCATGCATGTTTGCCACCTATTTTACACAAAAAAACTGTTACTACGCATAAAACTATAACCTATCTAATTAATAGGTAGGTAGGTAAAAAGTAGGTAGGTACGTAGGTACCAACTTTACCGAATTCAGATAAATATTTATAATTTTTTGCCTTGTTAAGTAGTTGTGTTACCAATCACATCACGGCATCGGAGCACCATCCGTGAAACTATGCTTATGTATGGCCTTAGTTAGGTATTTAAATATATGGAGAGGCTGGTGACCTGTATCACAAGTGAGAGCTAGAGTCTCACTTATTTCAGGCACCAGTCTCCATTCACTAGGTCACAATATTTTATAAACATATTAGTTAAGTTTACTTTGGCTCTGTTGACTAACTGCACTAGCGGAAGAATTTGTGGACTGTGGGATTTTCGTGTCCCGACATTTTAAATACCGACATACGCTATATTAATTAATAGCTGAAATACGTTATAAGCGTTACGTGACGTGACGACCCCATCGCACACAGGCGGAAGAATTTTCTTCTACTGGAAGAGAATTCTTCCACTAGTGCATTCAGTCAACCGAACAATGGCGGTCAAACCATTCCAATGGGGCGGTAGTAAGTGCAATAACGCAAGATGGGCAGCAGCGTCCTGCAATAAAACTTCTGCCCCTGTAATCGCCAATCCGCAAGTCAAGCGTGGCGATTATGGCATATCCCCTCTTATGAGGAGGCTTTGGTCCAGCAGTGGACATCTTTCGGCTGACGTTCTAAAAACATTCATTGTTTCACCCTCTCTACAACTTTTCATCTTAATAATATAGAGTCCAAGACTTACTTCCTCTCAGCAAGCTTAGTCCATCTGACACCCGTGACATTGACATTGCGCATCAAAAACGACATCTGATCATCAGGCAGTGCCACAGACACGCTGTTCAATATAGCAGGATCCACTGGCTTCATGCCGAGGTGACCGGCATCCATGAGGAAGAAGAACGTTCTCAACCCTCGCCTGAGACAGTCCACGTTGTCGGCTCTGCATGCTGGGAACGGTAGTGGCGTTGTTGCTGAAAATAATACTTTTAAATAACTTATGTTTGGTTTAGCAAATTTGAGAGAATAAAAAAATCACGTTTGTTGAAGGAAAGGAGATGTCTAATGCACGTTCTAAACAATCCGAACGATGAGACTACGTTGGCTATCGTCGAGATGAATGATAGCATACGACACTCCGATAATCTCCACGAACGCGCCAACGCATGCCGCATCATACCCGTCCTCAACCCCGACCCTAGCAAGACCCGTGTCGTCGTTGCATCAGGTCTCATATAATAATATGTTCCTTGGGAAATGCAGGGGATCGCAAAGATAATAAATAGTTGTGATCTGTTCGTTTAGAGTAACTACCTACACGGGGGCTTGAGGGCGCAGGCACCACCTCATAACCTATCTACCGCCAGTTGGTAGTTTAGTACTGTCGTGTTCCAGAGGTTCACGCAGGCAAAACAACTTCGGCTTCAGGGGTGGAAAGGCATTTTGTGTAGATGTCTATAAGCTGCAGTATTCACTTACCATCAATGTGAACTGCATGTTTGTTTGTCATCATAATAACCTTAAAAACTGCGCTAGCTTTATGTACACCAGCAACCATTAAACACAGTTTACACAGTGATGTAAGTTAAGTAGGTAAGTACTATAGTTTAAGGTCTGACAAAATTAAGGAAAACAGAAAATGTTTGTGCACTGTTGCGCACCATGTCAAAAAGGTTGCTTTGCTCGGTTGCACCAAAATTTGTCAAAGTAAAAGTTAATGTAAAATTGTACATCCTTCTCTAACCGTAGGTACCAAATTTGTTAAAGTTAGAGAAGGATGTGAAATTTCACATTGACTTCAACAAAGATTTTGGTGCAACAAAACCTAACAATCCTATCTCTGAATACCTTCAAAAACACTTATCCATGACCTTGTGTTTTCCCGCGGTAGTATGAAAGCAACGCGTACCAAGGAAAGGGAGCACAACAACATTAATTTTCCGGTTGCGTTGAAGGATCTTGGTGTCATCAGATAAGGTCTCTCGACATCACATTCCCTTTACGGCTTTAAAGCCGCGTGGGATGATGCAAGATAAACTTAAGTTTAAAAAAAACCTTGATGTGTGTTTATTCAAGTAAACACCGGCTATTGTGTGAGTCGGAAGTGCGTGCAGAGGGTTCCGAAAAATTGTAAAGTTAAAGTGTTAACTATTAAAACTAGTTTTCGGATTTATCTCGCGTATATTAAACTAAAATGATTATTTAAAATGGAACCCGACATTTCGGTCGCTTTTCAGCTTCCGTGGTCTCGGGCAGACTGAGGTGACATTTTTTCTGACAGCAGTTTGAAAAATTATTATTTGTAGGTGTCGCCATCTATTTCGCAAACGTCTTGCGTAGCGTTCAGGATTAACACAAAAAAAATCAATGTTAGGTAGGTACTTATCTTAATATATATAAATCTCGTGTCACAATGTTTGTCCTCAATGGACTCCTAAACCACTTAACCGATTATAATAAAATTCACACACCATGTGCAGCTCGATCCAACTTGAGAGATAGGATAGCTTACATTACGCTATGACTAATAGGAGCAGAGCAGCGCGGGCGAAGCCGGGGCGGCCCGCTAGTAGTATCATAGAAATCACTCTAGATTTAACGGTGATCTAAAAAGTAGAGAACTGGTTTAGTTTTTTTTTTCATAGAAATCATGTCCCGTAGTTTAGATAAAAGGGAGTCAAATGGTAAATCAGTGCCTAATACTTCACCGAGTAAGGCAAGCGAAGAAGGCTTTCCGGCCTAAACAGACCATTCGGTGATCTGTAAGTAGTTTTGAAGCAAATTGCGTGTGAGAGACGGACATTAAAACGCACGAGTCATCCTATAAAGGAACCATATTTCCCTTTGAAATTCGGAACCCTAATATTATTAAAATGATTTAAGGAAAAAACAAACGTGAGATAACATTTGTCGTTAACACTCGATCATCTCTGATTTCGTAAAGGATGCGTAAAGATAAGATGCAGTGAAAATGTCATTTGACAAAGATAGGCATTCTCAAATAACAGTTGGCTGTTCTGGTGTAACATCTTGATAAGTGTAATTCTTCTGTGTGTGCGTAGAGTGCATTCCACTAAAAAGTTCCAAGACAAAAATGATCTGTGTATAGAACCTTTAATTTTAATGCACATGTCTGTAAGTTACTTAGTAGTTTTATAGAAGTTAGCTGAAGGCGTATACGGAAATTACGGAATCATACTTGAACAAATCAATAAAAGTGTGATCATCCGAAATACAGTAACAACCAAGGTCTCAGGGATGGCAACGCATCTGCATTTTGATCTCTGGTCTGTCTATAGGCTGCGTTCACCACTTAACATCAATGTGAAAAGCATGCTTGTTTGTCATCTTCATTAAATAGGTACATAAAAAAAACTAACATGGATGACACCTAGGGTGAAAATGGTATCCGCCCTGGGTCCTGTATCCATGTTAGCTGTTTTTAGCATGGATGGCAGTTTTATTGGGTATGGCTGGGTATTTATCCAGATAAAGGCTTCTTGATGTCCTAAGGAATGTGGTGCCCACTCTCATCCAATTTTCCGCTTGATGTGCAAAAAAATGGAAATAGGTATTCCCAATTTTTAAGTAAGTAGGTATAGGTTAATCATATGCGTCCTCCATATGGAAGTTCTCTCGATCAAAATTTGATAAGCAAAAAGGAAAAACGATTACCAATACGAAACGTAGGTACATAAACGATGATTTTTTACCTACCTTAATAGTAATAGGTACGCCTGATTAGGAACTGTCAGGGACTTGACAGCTTGACCATACGGGCACCTTATGCGGTGTCAGAAAAAGCTATATTTGATTGATTTTGTTAATACGAGTATACAAAAAAAAAATCCCATCAAAATCAGTCTACGCGTTATCGTAATAATTTGCATAAAAATTCTTGATTACAACCACGTCGCAGATAACATAATATATTCGCTTATTCCTTTTGCAATTTTTGATTTATTTTATCACACGATGCATACTTACATTATAAATCATGCACTTCAAGTATTCAAATAATGCATCAATAAAGTTTTGAAAGATGAGTTCATTATTAGGATTTCAAATTTGAACTCGCTAATATTTATATATTATTTATTTATTTCTTGTCGTACACCAAACAGAAACAATTTACATAAATAGACGACAGTAAAACAGGTACAGTAGGCGCCTTATCGCTCAGGTAGCGATTTCTGCCAGGCAAACTTGCATAAAGGATCACAAATTTAGTAGTCGGTAGGGTGTACATACTTAATGTAACAACTGTGTAAGATACAATATACATATAATGTCATAAGTACATCAACAAGTTTCATGGAATGCAAAAAAAAAAAACACAATTGATGAATAACAGAAATAAAGGGAATGAGAGAGATAGGGATAGGAAAGATGGAAATTAGAAGTAGATACTAGAACTAAGAAAGTTAGAGACTAAGGTAAAAATGTTTAACTTGTTTCTTGAAGATAGCAATAGTTTGAGTTTTACAAATCTCGACAGGCAAATTATTCCAAAGTTGAACTGCTTTAACTGAAAAAGATTTGTGATAGAATAGAGAGGAGTGTAAAGGAGTAAGATTATTGGAAGAACGAAGTGAAAGGGAGTGATTATTATTAAGAAAGTTGAAGCGATCCCTCAGGTATAGTGGAGTTGCAGGGTTAAATAGCACATTGTACAGAAGAGAAAGAATGTGTGTATCCCGGCGATGGTTAATTGGGAGCCACTTGAGCTTTTTACGAAATTCGGAGATATTATCATACTTACGTAAACCAAATATGAACCTTATGAAAATATTTTGAAGATGCTCAAGCTTATTAAATTGCTCCTGGGTCACATCAAGATCTTAATTATCAAAAATAATTACCTATTTACTGAAATTTCACGTAGCTAGGTACTGGATACATATTGGAAGAGGGTGCAGAGGTAAATATTTACTTACATGAAGAAATGCGGATGTGGAGCTTTTTTACACCGATTCTCTCATTCGCACAAAGCTTTACGCGACCGGTGAGCGATACACCCCATATCTTACGCAAAGAATTCATCTCGACCGCGTTTAATTTACTTTCATGCTCTTCCCTGCATTTCCTAATATAATTACCAAATTTAATTATTTACTGAAATTTCACGCTTATGTTCCTGGAACCGGACGCAGTGGTAAATATTTATGAAAAATTTTACTCCGCACGAATTGATTTCGCACTTGTCTATACCTAATCGTCAAAGAATAGTAACCGTCCTTCACAAAACTAGAGTAGATGTATTTGACTAATTAATTTTACTTGACATTTTATGGATATGTAGTACAATTATTTTAAGTAAATACATTATGCTTCCTAGATAATTCATTAGATTCGCATTTATCCTCGACGGCTAGCTTTTGTAGAAATATTATTAACATTTGACATTTTTGTATTAATATATCTACTGCCTTTAATTATGATGCAAATAAATAACTAAACATATAAAAACACAGTTCAGGTATGGTGTTGCAATATTATGCCACAAAAATTGTTCATCAATTGTTACTGACCTTACCTAATGCAACGCAACATTGGTAGGTAGGTACTACTTAGGTACAACGTATGCAAGAACGTATGAAATTAACGCGGGATCTTCGATGCGAATTGTGTTCGCACTTGTCTTTATCTGTCAAACAGAGTGACCGTTCTTTGCGAAATCAGAGTAGACACATTCTACAAATTACATACCTTCATGTCCATTTGTCAATGTTTCGCTTATGCGCATGGAGTCAGTCTTTCCGTATGCATTTGCTATTATTACATTTGATATTTATGTCTGTTACATGATTTTTTCGCTAAGGTATTGTATAGATAAGTTAAGTTAATTGTTAAAGTTAACTTTAACAAATTTGTTTAAGTTAGAGAGGGATGTAAAATTTTACATTATCAAATATTTTGGTGCAACCGAATCTTTATGTCCACCTAAATTTGTCTGCATAAGATATGTATAATAAGTACCTACTAGATGTTAAATTTAACAAAAACTTTAACTTTAACAAATATTTTTTGGAATCGAACCTTAATGTTTTAATTTTGACTGTCCGCTAGTTATGCGTTTGCTCGTGTATATATTTTTTTATTTTATCATAAATTTTGAAATAAACATATTACTATATAATAAAACTTAAGTTATTTTTTATTACAACCTTATTTTCTTTATAATCATTACATTTTCGATTTACCAGAAAAAAATGAACGCGGAATCCCCGACGAGCGGCGTAAATAATATTCGCAGTAGTCTGTCAAAGAACAGTGACCGTCCTTCACAAAACCAGAGTAGACGCATTCTACAAATTACGTGACCTTTAAAAAAACGCACGTCGCTTTTAGTTTTAATACTACCTTGTAATCGGTTTTGCTTCTTAGTTTTCGAATTAAAGATATACCTATGATTTGCATTACATCAATATGGAATGTCATTCATAAATAAATAGATGCATAATATGTTAACAAATAGGTAAATATAAAAGTACCAACTTGCCAGTTTGTCGAAAGGTGTGTGACAACCGTTTGAACCGAGGCTGGCGGGTTCGATTCCCATACCGGGTCAAATATTTGTAACGCCTACAGATATTTTTTTTGGGTTTAGGTGTTTGTGTATGTGTGTGAATAACGGAACTCACAACACGGGTTTATAGTGTAAGGTGTGAGTGTTCGCGTATTTTTTTAAATCAATTTAACACAACATTTTGTAATTATTTAAATCAAACGATTGTAGGCAGATATTTGTTCGGTTTGTTTCACAATGAAAGTACGAGTAAGTCGATATCTCATTCATAAAATTTGTCAGACACGTAAAAATGACAATGACACTCCGAAATAGCTTACCTACTGTGAATAAAATAAATATAACTACGTTAAGAAAAACTGACTTCAAAACAGAAAAGTAAAAATAATAAAGATTTAATTGTAATTATATACCTACCTACTACCTATTATTTATATGTGCTATTTACTAATAGGTTTGAAGTCGGTGCCAAGCCTTAAACAAATAGTTATATTTTAATCACTTAAATATGAATACGAGCAAATTAATACACTGAACAAAACGGAACCGGCGAATCGTGGGTCTTTGCATGTATGCTTGAATTCATGCATTTACCTCTGCCTACCCCTTCGGGCATTACAGGCGTGAAGTTACGTTTTAATACAATGAAATGCCTACTTTAGGGATTTTGGCTTGGCACCGACTTCAAACCTATTAGTAAATAGCACATATAAATAATAGGTAGTAAGTATATAATTACAATTAAATCTTTATTATTTTATACTTTTCAGTTTTGAAGTCGGTTTTTCTTAACGTAGTTATATTTATTTAATATTTTTTAGTTTATTGCTGCGTTGTCAATTAGATTAATGTTCACATCTGTTAAATTTGTAATATCTGACTCTTTTAGCTTCGTGACAATTAGATACCTAATTTAAATTGTTTAGGTGTGTCGATACAAAATTATCACACGACTATACGAAATCAATGAAAAATTTTTATCCACGATAGAGTAAATAAGCCGTCGTCGTCGATGAGTAAATGTGTCATTGTCACTTGTTGTCATGCGCATTAGGACTATCTAGGACGTCAGTGGATTCAACGTACTGTATCACAACTCGCCGTCTATTCTTATTCATTTAGTCTGAGGTGAAAGTAAGTAAAAAATGCTCACAAAATCAAAACTGATGGGCCTAACTGAATCAAATTTTTATGGAACCAATCCGAAACTATTCCGCATCAAACAAAAAAAAGAATTAAGTAAATCGGTCCAGAAATCTGGGCGAAATTCGCGTACATACATAAAAACCGGACAAGTGCGAGTTCGACTCACGTGGTGAGGGTTCCGTAATTTAAATAAATATTTTCGAAAATATTACAGATTTAAAATGCAGGGACATAGCGTTTACGGTGGTACCGGTAGGGGGGGGGGTTATATTATTAAGAATTTACGATTTAATTTGAATACTTACATTTCTAATAGGTTTTCCAGTAATCTATAGGCAAAGAACTATTTTCCACATTTTTTTCAAAATTTTAAGTTCAGTAGTTTCGGAGATAGGGGGGGGGGAATGGTCAATTTTCGTCGTTTTTCTAAAATAACTTCAAATTTCTTTAAGCTAAAATTATAAAAAAAAATAGATCTGAAATGCTGATAACAACTTCTTTCATTTGATACATCACACGGCACAGTTTACGAATTAAAAAAAAAAATCTGATTTAACCCCCAAAAGTGGCCCCCTTGTTTAAAATTTATTATTTTACTTGACGAGTTCATCTTTGGGTCACCAATTTACATATATCCATCAAATTTCAACTCAATCGGTCTAGTATTTTCGGAGCAAATTGGCTGTGACAGACGGATAGACAGACAGACAGACGCACGAGTGATCCTATAAGGGTTCCTTTTTTCCTTTTAAGGTACGGAACCCTAAAAATATATTATACCAGCCGAATTGAGAACCTTCTCGTTTTTTGAACTCGGTTAAAAATACGGGAAAGGTAGGAGGCAATGTTTTTAAGAATATATCTCAATTAATCCCTACTAATATTATAAATCCGAAAGTAAATCTGTCTGTCTGTCTGTTACCTTTTCACGTTCAAACGACTGAACCGATTTTAATGAAATTTGGTACAGAGATAGAGCTGACTTTGAGAAAGAACATAGGCTACTTAGTTATTTATAAAACGATATCCACGCGTTCACAGCCGCGGGCAACAGCTAGTATTTAATAAAATAGGAAAGAGAAAAACAGGCAGAGTATTAGAATGCTTGTTAAGATTAAGTTACAAAAATGAGTTGCACCATTTGAAAATTGCTAAATGACGTCATACATTTGTTTTTAACCATGAATGTTCAAGTTAACCTCAAAATGATCTTTCAGCTTATAAGGGAATCTGTCAATTCTGGTAACTTTGACGTTGGTGCAACGCATTCCGCAGTATCTAATTGTTAAAGTCAATTACTTATCTGTTATTGTTAAATTTGACAACCAAAAGTTTAAAAAAATGTAGTGCAACCGAACCTTGGTGTCTCTATCTATCTAGGCAAGCAAGTGGAAAGCCATTCATGAATTTACGATGCAAAGGCATATCAGAATGATTTGTAAACCGATCAATCAACAGTAAATGTTAGCTCAATTTGTAAACACAAATCAAATTGATGTAGACTAGTAATATAATTCAAAACTAGATTCAGAATGTCAGTAGGTATATATAATAATAATATAGTAAAACCACGTGTGTACTTACTGTGAAGTGACATAAAAAAATAAGTAGTTTTTAAGTAGGTAACCTAATTTTAATTTTTCTAAAAGTAGGTAACTTTACTCTTCCATATAAATTGTAAAAGCATCGAAAATGAGGTTTTTGTCATCGATTTGGTTTAAATTTAAATAATATTTCCGAGGCGATTCTTTTGGTGGATCGGGAAATTCCACCACTTCCGTCCTCAAAAATATCCGTATGCAAAAATTTTTATTAATAGAATATGTTGGTGCTCAACATTTGTTCGTTTTTGATGTTATGGTACAATAATTTCGACCACCGATCGATAAGGGTCAGTCCAGCATATTTTAATTTAAACACTAGCTACCCCTAAAGCTAACACTAAACTACATAATTAAATTACATACCTACATTTTTAACCGACGTCAAACAAGGCAGGAGGTTCAAATGTACCCATGTTTTATATTCGAGTACCCACTTGAATTGAACACATTTAAAAAAATAGTCTAGTGTTTTAAATCGAATGTCGTTTGAAAGGCCGCACTTCCTTTCCGCCAGTTGGTTTGACTGTCACCTAGTTGGGATCTGATGATAGCATCATACCACTTAAAAACAACCTAATAATATGAAGGGGTGCGTTGTTTTTTATACCAGTTACTAGTTAATTAAATGTATAAAGTAGACCACCCAATAGAAATCCGTGACCGCTACCTAGAATCACTTACAAAACCAGAAGTGTCCTCAACGCACTGCCAAGCTTGAAGGACGTCTTTGGAAAGCCCATAATGATAAGTAATGTAATTGCCCAATTTTTGTATATCCCTTTAACCTATCTTTAGGTAACGTAATGCTGAGAAAACTTCGGAAGGAAATGCATTCCATAATTTGTACATCCCAAGTAAAAGAGCATTTGTAAGTAGACTGTTGAAGGTATGTGAGCAACTCTTACGGGGCGTCCATTAATTGTTTTAGATATTTAGGGAAGGAAGGGATCGATGAACGTACTAAAGTTAAAAAAAAAACTTTTATAAAAACCTACAAAAAACTAAAAACCTACTTTAGAACAAATTAATCGTAACACTAAAAAGTGAGAAATAACAGAATACAGAAATGTCGGGCTACCAATTACACCAACTAAAGATTTGGACTAGTAGGCACACCGGCCATAGGTGGCTATTATGGTCGATATAATATATGTACACTATACACCGACTTCTATATACGTAGTAACGTATTACATTTTGTATTTTGTAATATTTTTCGTATTTAGTGTAGCTGATTATTTAGTCTTCATTGAATACTAATGTAGGCACCTCGAGTGTGAGATGGGTCTCAAAAGTAATTAGGTACTTCATGCTCGTTAAATTAAGGTGAAGAACAAGCCTTTCTACTCTGCATCTCAGGAATACGCTATGATTTTGTCCATTGTGTTATTTATCTGTCAAATTTTAGGATATTATTAGCAAATATTAAAAAAATACTAAACTAAAATTATTTTTTTGATAAAAAAAAATATTTCCCTACAACAATTTTAAAGGTTAATTCGCAATAGATATGCAAGTATTTATTGAGTTTGCATAAGGATTTCATTATGGTTAATTTTAATGACCTCGTAAATACTACTCATTCATGATTTATATATAAAAACTAAAAACCTACTTTAGAACAAATTAATCGTAACACTAAAAAGTGAGAAATAACAGAATACAGAAATGTCGGGCTACCAATTACACCAACTAAAGATTTGGACTAGTAGGCACACCGGCCATAGGTGGCTATTATGGTCGATATAATATATGTACACTATACACCGACTTCTATATACGTAGTAACGTATTACATTTTGTATTTTGTAATATTTTTCGTATTTAGTGTAGCTGATTATTTAGTCTTCATTGAATACTAATGTAGGCACCTCGAGTGTGAGATGGGTCTCAAAAGTAATTAGGTACTTCATGCTCGTTAAATTAAGGTGAAGAACAAGCCTTTCTACTCTGCATCTCAGGAATACGCTATGATTTTGTCCATTGTGTTATTTATCTGTCAAATTTTAGGATATTATTAGCAAATATTAAAAAAATACTAAACTAAAATTATTTTTTTGATAAAAAAAAATATTTCCCTACAACAATTTTAAAGGTTAATTCGCAATAGATATGCAAGTATTTATTGAGTTTGCATAAGGATTTCATTATGGTTAATTTTAATGACCTCGTAAATACTACTCATTCATGATTTATATATTTAAAGTGTTGTTTATTGCCTAATAGGAACACTTATTGCTTAATAGGAACACTCGTCAAACTGACATTTCCAACTTATGAAAAAACGTGTTATTTATTTTGTAGGAATGTTAATATTATGCATTACTTGCTCACGAAACCATTAGTAGTTTTTAATTGTTGAAAATATGTGGTCTTAATATCTCTTTCATTGATATGGAAGTTTTAGACCAATTTTTAAAGAATAATAATAATTTCTAATGGAAGACCATTGGAACACCACATTAGCCTGAAAAACTAATTTCATACAATAAAATAATGTCTCTAAGAGCTGATAAAAAAGTTGGGATCTTTTTGTAGACTTTTGACATCGTGAAGTGGTCCTCCAAAGTATTCATACCTCCACCTAATAAAATTTGGTGAATAACATTATCAACACGTTCTAAAATGATGAAACTTCGCCTGTAATCCCCGAAGTGGCAGGTAGAAGTAAATGCATGCATTCAAGCATACATGCAAACACCCACGATACGTTTTGTCCTTGTAACAGGCGAGCCTGTTGATATCTTTGGGCACATTACCAAACTCCGAAGTAAGTACTGGCAAACTTCCAGAAAATAGAAAAATGCCAATAGAACCAGATATAAAGGATTTTACACCTATAGATTTAGGCGTACTTACTGCTGTACTTACTCCAACGCTTTTATATGGAAGCGAGAGCTAGGTATGCAGGAAACAGCATGAAATTAAATTAAGCGCGGTCCAGATAAGATCTTGGCGCAAGATCTGCGGTGTATCGCTCACCGATCACGTTCGTAATGAGATGGAAGAATGAGGCTTTGTGTGAATGAGAGTATCGGTATAAAAATGAAAAAAGGCATACCCCGATGGTTCGGGCATACCTATAGAAAGAATGTGGAAAAAGCGAATGACTAAACAGATATACAATTCCTCATTCTGTATCTTTCTATCATTCAATCTTTCACACTTTCTACAGCATTCTTCTTTTTACATTGTTTTTTTTACTTATACATTTTCATTACATTATACTACTATTACTTATTACTAATTTCTTAAATTACTGCTTATTTTGACTTTATACTATTTGCTTAAACTATTTATAGTCCTATTATGCTTATACTAATATTATGCAAAATATTGTTAAGCATATTTACTTATGCTATTTATTCCTATTATTTACAGCTATGACAATTTTCTTACAATAATTCAGGAATTTATTTCTGTTTCTACCAGCCATTATGTCTTCTATAGACTCCATGCTAATTTTGCAGTCCATTCCCTGCTCCGCTTCGTACCGCTCACGTCCGTGGACTGGACACTCCGTCAGAACGTGCAAAATGGATTCCTCCTTTGCCGGATCGCAGATACACGATGGGTTTTCCTTGCACGCAAACCTATGTAGGTATTCGGAGAACCCTCCATGTCCCGTCATCGCTTGGGTCAGATGGTAATTGATGGCAAATTTCCGCGTGATGTAGTACGCGGTTCTGACGTCCGGCAAGAAAATCTTTGTGACGGACGCCGTGTTTCCTCTCGTATACCTTTCGTTCCATTTGTCAAGCGTATCTGTACGGATGCTTCACTTTACAAATAAAACTGGGCACAGATCGTATGCCTAACTTTGGAATTCAAAGCGGCCTCCTTGGCAAGCTGATCCGCCCTCTCGTTCCCTTACAGTCCGGCATGTGCTTTGATCCAGAACAAGCTCACGGTCTTGTTCTGGAGAGACAATTTTTAAAAATTCTCTCGCGTTTCTACAGCCAGTGAGTGGAGGGAATTAGGGTTTGTAATTGTTTGTAGTGCTGCCATGGAGTCGCTGTAAACTCCAAAGGTAGACGCTTTGCTTTTCAGGTTCTCCCTTGAGGCTCGACATATGACGTAGAGTTCAGCCTGGTACACAGTGCAGCTGTTGGACAGAGCGAGCTTTTGGGATTTGATTTCGGTCGCACTGTTCCACCAGGAAAGCGCGGCCCCAATCTTTCTCTCTATCCCGCTCCCGTCTGTGAAGACACGCACTTCGAAGCTGCTGTTACTGTGTACCTGATGGCTATCTTCCAGCCTGGCGAACTCAAGTTTGACCCTGTTAGCAGGGTGCGGTGCAAGCAGGGCAGACACGGGTCGTTCCATTTCCCGGTCCTTCATTTCTGGTCCCAGTGTTCCTTTTTTGGCGACGTACAGAGCGGCTGCTTCCTGGACCCGCATGTCCAAGGATATGATTCCGGCCAGGATTAAGGCCGAGTTTAGTGACACGGTGCGGTACCTTGAACGCAGCCTTTGCTGGTGGGTTTATCGTACTCCTCGCCCAAGTTTCTGACGCCGACTTTCCTGTCATGCAGGTAACTGCTGATTATGCGTCGGAGGTTCATGGGACAACCTTCTTTTGCTAATCTCAGCTTTATGGCGCTCTACACTATCTGCCTACCCTGTTAGGGACCTGGCTTGATGATCTTTCATAAAAAAAATACCCCCGACCCGAGAATCGTACCCAGGGCCATTAATAGGTACCCCAGCGTAGTATAAATGACCAGCTACCACTAGGCTAATCAGGTAGATAGATAATTAGAACTATATTTGGACAAATAAAATTCAATAGCGACTAAAGTCGAGGCGGTGCTACTATGATATTTTTTGTAGGTACCTACTTGTTCGACACAGTTGAAATGTTAACGACCTCAAGGTCAAAAAAGGCGGTACTCATTTGATATCACTCTCTTCCTCGTCACATGAACGTTGTCTAGGTTTTAAAGAGTATAAAGACAGTTTTTAGGGTTCCGTAGTAAACAAGGAACTCAGTTTCGCTATGTCCGTCTGTCTGTCTGTCTGTCCATCTGCGGTTTAGCGCAAAAACTATTAGTACTAGAGACTTGAAATTTCAAACAAGTATACATAAAGACGTAGAATAAAAACATGAAAAATAACATTATTTAGGGAACCTCCCCCGCATGTAACGCATGGATATTTTTTTATTTTTCGTTTTCTGTATAGTGTGGGATGTCGTTGGATAGGTCTTTCAAAAATGTTAGGGGTGTGCTAGTCATTTTTGTATTCAGTTAACTGTTCGTGTATTATATAATAATAATATAATAATGGCAACCCATTATACGTCCCACTGCTGGGCACGAGTCTCTCCCCTTTTTGGGGGGGAGGCCTGGAGCTTACTCCACCACGCTGCTCCAATGCGGATTGGTGGAGGTGGGTGGGTTAGTGGCCAACCCGCTGTCGGATGTTTTCAAACCGCCCATAAGGCCTCCGACAAGGTTTAACGACTGCTATCTATCGATAGCAACCGGGACCGACGGCTTAACGTGCCCTCCGAAGCACGGAAACGCGCATTTAATTTGCCACTAGCGGTCACCCATCACACTACCCGACCGCGCCCGTAGTGCTTAACCGAGCAGATCGCTTACGATCTACACCAGCCGCTGGGCCATGCGCGCTTCAGTTCGTGTATTATTAAGCTTTAAAGTCCCACTTTTCGTTAGAGTCAAGTGTCCCCCCCTCTACCAACTAAACTTTTGTTGTTAGAAATTCAAACGTTACGGTAATAGTAGCCATACTTAATAAAATTAAAAGGAAAACTATCACACTTAAGTTGGCTTCTCAAGTTTGCGAGTAATACGGCCAATACTCAAACGTCACCTAAATCTAAGCGGGACTTAGCAATCTTCTGTCTTGATAAAACATGTTCAAACGATAGAGATAGCGCATATTTGAGTGTTGCTTAAAATTGAGTGACGTTTGAGTATTCGGCCAATACTCGACCAAATGTATTTTACTCGAAAATTTCGAACAATTCCATAGAAAATACTTATTCATTTTTCTCATGACGTTATTCACACCTAAAAACTACGGAACCCTACTCTGCGCGTTGCGGAACCCTACACCCGACACGCACTTGACCGGATTTAATATTATTGATGTGGATAAATAACTACAGTATCCAAATACTTTAGAATACTCGAAAGGACGTTGTCACTCATTCTGTTTGCATTTTTGTCACTTGTATTCAAGTAGTTCTGTGTGGCTCCGACTTTTGTCTTAGGTCGTATGTATGTACATGGACACTACATCTAATTTGAGAAGAATGTAACAAAACATTTATTTATTACTAGCTGTTGCCAGCGGATTCACCCGTAGGGTGTTGTTTAAAAAGTAGCCTATGTTCTTTCTCAAAGTCAACTCTATGTCTGTACCAAATTTCATTAAAATCGGTTCAGTCGTTTGGACGTGAAAAGGTTCCGTATTTAGTGTATTTACAGAGTAAGAAATGTAATGAAAAAAAAATATTTGTGACAAATTTCAAGTCTCTAGTACCTACCTATAGTATTGCGCTAAACCGCGGACGGACAGACAGTCAGACAGACGGACATAGCGAGACTATAAGTGTTCCTTGTTAACTATGGAACCCTAAAAAAACCCTTGTGAAGAAAGAAACGCAATACCTAGTCATTAACTAAGTCAGATGTATGCAGCGTTCCACGTCTCCTGTCCACACCGTAGGGGAATTTGCATGAAGATACAATTTTTCAAGGAAATTGTGAATTTTACAAGTCTTAGGAATCGGCGTGCATGTATGAAGACAATGATGAATGCAGAAGAAGCAAAGGAGGCGTGTGAGGTTCAGGATAACTGGCGCTCCACATTCTCTGCCTACCCCGTAAGGGACTTGGCGTGAAGATACATACATAAATACAATTTTAGTGGCAACGTCCAGTTTTTTTATAATTAGATACATCTTGGAGATAAATCAGAAGCAGGAAGCACCCACTTATATTCAGAAATTCTATTAATAATGACGTGATGCCTAATGAAGCTCTACATATTAAATGAACTCTTAATGAAGATAAATTTTCGAACTTAGATGACAAAGTTACAGGAACATTTTTGTGTGTCAGACAATTTTTAACAATTATTCAAACGAGGCTTATTATTATAGTAGTAGTAAAAACTTCATTTATTTGGCGTCAAATCAACCTAAGAAATAACTAAAAATGATTTATTGAACAACGTAAATATACTATGTATTATGTTTTTATATTAATTAAGTTCATATTTTTAAGGTACAATGAATATCAAAATCATAATTATATTAAGTTACATTATTATTAAAGTGTATTTAAATTATTATTATTTTTAATTAGAATAAGATAAAATCCAAACATTTTCTTCTTTACAGTTCATACAATTATTTCATTAATTTTACATGTTTACATACACCAATATGCAGAAAAAGTTAGCTAGATTAATGATAGACTTCTGCTTGTGCCGCTGCGGTCAATCCGAGCTCCTGTCCCCTGTTTCTTATTTCGATACTGGCAGGATGGTCGAGAACCGCTCGATTGCCATATTGCCACTCTGACCATGTAGCCGGGACTCGAGAAATCATGTAGTGTAATTCTATTATATAAAAATAAGTCGGGTTTTCCTTCCTGACGCTATAACTCCAGAACGCACGAACCGATTGCCACGGTTTTGCATTCGTTGGAAAGGTCTCAGGCTCCGTGAGGTTTATAGCAAAGAAAATTCAGGAAAAAATATTTATAAAACGAGATCCACGCGGGCGAAGCTGCGGGCAACAGCTAGTAAGCAATAAAGATGCTCATATAATGTAGAATTCTTTTAATTTCAGCTTGCCCATTAGGACTCTACTCTCAGTAACTGAGCATTCATTATGAAAGGTTGATGAATTAACATGATTTCAAAGGTATTGAATAAGAAATACTTCTATACTAATTAAATGGAGCTTAAAACCGGATAGAGATTGAGGTAGGCACCCATTATATTAATTACCATTAAAACCCTATAAAGATGATGCGAGATAATTAAAACAATATATCAAGCTATTCTATTTTTGGTTGTTAGTCGTGAGCTAGCTTTTATTTATTAATAACCGTCATTAGGTAAACTAGCCGCTAATGTGTACCAGTTAGACGGTAAGGTACATTATTATTAGTATTCTAAATGGCCAGTGTTTCTACAGGTGGTAGAGCTCCAGTGACAAAGCGTGCGGGCGTAGGCACCACTGCGTTACCTAATCTACTAGCCGCTAAATGGTAGTGTTCATTCAGCGCTATCGTGTTTCGTTCAGGTTGTAACATATTATTATGGCCCCTTAAGTCCCTCAAGTTTCAACGGTATTTACTTACCATCAATGTAAACTGTACCCTTGTTTGCCATTTCTTATCATAAAAAAATAACGTGCCTGTTTTATTGTTACTCAACATGAGATATTTTTGAAACCCAATAAGGTACTAGACGTGGGGATGTTTACATAACGCGATAATTAAATTTTATTATAGATTGAAAGTGGGAAATAATCATATAATTATTTGTAGAAATAAAGCGGCCAAGTGCGAGTCGGAAAGGTCCATGAAGCGTTTCGTAGTAGGATTTTTTTACATTAAAAGCGAATATTATCTCTGCCAAGTTTTAATTTGATAATTCAAGTATAATTTATTATTCGCTTGGCGCCCCACACAATAGCTTGTGTGGATACATGGATGCAAGGCTTTTCCGAGAAGATATATTACACCTAGATAGATAATAATTATTGCTGTAGGTGTAGGTTAATAACGTAATAAATTATACATTGGCTATCATTACATATGATAAAACTGTAAATGGTTATGTCTGTATGAAGCGGATAAATTAAGAAGGGTCTTTATAGGGGTCAGTAGGTGCCAAAATGATTTTGTTGGATTATTGTTTCTCTGTTTGCACACGCATCAAAGAGGCGGTTTTGCATTAAAAACTGGTTCATGTTTTATCTTAATTCATCGCATAGAACCTAAGAAAATCACAATACTTTGTACCTGTGCAAAGCCGGGGCGGATCACTAGTCTCTATTTATATTGGGTATAAAGAGGAAACATTTGTGTTTTAGTATGTAGGTATGTTGGTAACGTTTTAACACAGCAACAACACTACTAGACCTATCTCAAAAATCTTACACCATAAGAAAGCTGCATCTTCACTGAATAACACAGGCTATATTACATTCATTGCACCCGTGCGAAGCCGGGACAAGCCACTAGTTACTTTATCTATATAACATAAAGAATACGCCTATATGGTAGGTTTCTAATGATAAAATGACACGGTGAATTAAATTCACCCTATCTTCTGTTTTACCATATCACATAGTTTTATTTGACTCGATAAATTTGGTCCCGGAATTCAAAAAACGGATAGTGGTTAGGCCTGATATCGGATACCGGATATCCGGTTGACTCTCAATTTCGATGACCGGATGCTTGGCGATCAGTGACCGGTGAAATTGAATGCCACCCGAATAAACTGCAATAACCGTAGTTTGATAGTTGATGAAAATACCTTCTAGATGGGGGATGATAACTTGGCGGCAGATACCTACATTGCCTACGCACTCGAACTTCTGCTCTGGAACTCTACCACCAGTGTAATTTTTTTTTCGAGAATATTTTTTATTTGTAAGTTAATAGGTACTTAACCTTAAAAAACATGAAACACTTTCGGGATGGTTTATGATGACGCAGAATAATTCAGAGATACGTTCTTTGGACTGTAATAATAAGCGCATATTTGCGAACCACTATGAGCGGTCAGTGAAGATTTTTTGCAATAAAAACTCATTTTTCAAGTTTTACAATAAGGTAAGCTTACATGCAAATTTTTAATTTAGATACAAAAAAAAGACTTTCTTTTAAATATCACAAGAATCTAATTAAGTTTCTTAACTGTAGTATACTTTATTTGGAGCTGAAGTAGCAAAATAGGTACTTATGTAAGGTTATGTTATATAAAGTAAAATAATATGGCAAATTTAAACCAATGCAAAGTAAAGCCGGCAGAAGTACCTTCTCTAGTCCGATAGCTTAAAAGCAACAGAACTCAATAATATAGCGCACCATATTTTTGTTTCCTAACAAGAAAAAACCTTAAAAACAAAAGAGTGTCAAAAACTGGTGAAACGCGGAACAAACCATAACGGCCTTTGCAACGATGTCATATTAAATTACAATATCACAGTTGCAAAGTATAATTTAGCTTTAAATTAAATAAGAACTTGATTTATTGTCCTATTTATTACATATCTGTATTTATTAAAGTGATATGAATTGTTCACTGGTGGTAGAGGTCCAGAATTGGACCACCGTATTACATAATCTATCTGCTTTCAAATGTTAGTGTTCAGCACTATCGTGTCCCGGTGGTTAGATGGTGATATATTGCCCTATAGCTATTATAGGGCAATATGTATATTACAGAGGCAAAAAGCCTTAAAGGTGGCAACTAAAAAATTTAATCTTCATGTTTTTGTCCAGATATCTATAGGTTGCATCTGCATGCAGTATGCAATTACCATACGCATGAACTGGACGCTTGTGTGCGATTATCATTACCCAAAAATTGTATAATACTCGTTTTGCACCGTAATTAACTACGTGTAAAAATATTATATATACATTTTGTATTTTTAAAGATATCAATTATTCACTCAAGGCGATACAACAGGTGCAATTTTTTATTCATAAACATTGTTTTGTAAATATTTGACAAGGTTGTATAAAAGCGAGTGACAAAGCGGATTGATAACCTGACAAGGTTTAAAGTGAAAGAAATTAGCTAAGTAATAATTTAAACTTCCATTCATTTAATAATTATTTAAATAATATATTAATTATATTAGTGGCAGAACTGCAGTGGCTCAAGGCCATAGTCCCCGTCTAAATGGTAGTATCCCGAGCTGGCATATTCCGTTCACGTAGATATCACATTATTTCGGACACATCTGAGTTTGGTCAGGCAAATGCATTACTAATAATAGGCAACGCATCTGCATCTAGATATTATTATATTATTCAAGTCACATGGGTAACGTTATCACGCGCGTTCAAATTATTAATTATTATATTAATATCATATAAAAATCAAAAGGTTCCTATATATATGTAATAAATGCTTTTTTTTAGTAGAAAAGTATTTTTTTATAAATATGTGCTTAATTAAAAATTATGAAAGCTTACAGTCACTTGATCCCAGAAACAGAAAGTTATAAACATTATAAATTAATTACGTATTTTTTGGTTCATAATAATAAAAAAAGTATGGCAAAACACTTTTCGCTCTTAAAAATAACTTACCTAAACTTTTTTTTATACTTAATGGACTTAATAAATACGTATAATATATTCATTGCAAAATATCACTAATTAACCACCATAAAGGACACTCACTTGTTCCAAATCTATTGAAATTGAACTGGCCATCACAAAACAACACCCCGCTGAAAAAACACAGCACGCCAAACACAAAACGTATGCAATCCAGTAACATCTCGCTTGCACTGAGATTAAGAAAAAATACCGATCGCTACACGCCGTTTATATACGCCGAGTTTATTTTTTTTGTCCAAACCAACCTGACGATACCAATTATCGCGCACCACAAGGGTAAGATCGTGATTTGTTAATCGAAGAAAGTGCCATCCCAGACAGTGACGATGACAGGAAAGTTGAAAAAAAAAAAGAAATTTCATATGAATTGAAAAGAAATGTAATTAACCGACATCAAAAAAAAAAGAGGAGGATCTCAATTTGTCCGGATCTTCTTTTTTTTAGTAAAAGGAGGAGGTTCTCAATTCGTCCGGATCTTCTTTTTTTTAACCGTTTTATTTTGATATGTGTACTCGAGATAAATCTGTATAAATAGGGATGTATTTTCTACCTAATATAAAAAAACAAATTATATACATGCATTCATTTCAGAACAGATGAGGAAGAAGAAAAGTGTAGGTAGATAGATACTAAAAACAGTTATGTTATTGAAATATGTCGGTAGCAAAGTAATATTAGTAGAAATACCTATAATAGCTACGAAGTAAGCCTTAGCCTTAGTATCGCATCTTTATAGTTTGCGGCAGTAAGCGTGTCATGTAGTCTATTGTAGTGTAGGTAGTAGCTCAAGCTCACAAGTTGAAAATGGTGAAATGGTGCGGAATGATGTCGAGAAAAATGTACTAAAACTGTTTTTTGGCAGATAAATAATTGCAAGAATTACCTTTAAACTACTAAACCAAAAAGGGAGGTAGTTTGAAATTTGCTAATATTACAAAAGATCTAGAATAGTTGAGAAAATTAAACAAAAGACAAGAATATTTTTTAATTTTGTGTAAATAATTTAATTGATCAAATTTATTACTGTTGTATGTTATATTATTATTTCTAAAAATAAATGACATAGCATTCAAATAAATAATTATTAAATTTAAGCTAAAAATCTTCAACCTTCTTATAGCCAATGACTTATTTCACATTAATTATATTTATTAAAGGTCACCAGATTCCGCTTTATCTTAGTAATCATATAAATTAAAACCAATTGTCTAAAGTCACTATGTTATTTATTAGCAAATTTATCAATAAATCAATAAAACAAAATATCATTAGGTATTAATTCTGCAAATATATTACAGTGTGCACAGTGTGAAAATTTAAATAAATTAAACAATTATCTTGGACTTAATGGTCGATTCAATTTTTTAACAACTACTACTGGGTCATGATATATCATACTCTCGTTAGATGTTTGTGAATTTATTATGATCATGACTGCTAAGTCGGTATAGGACTGTTTTTTTTCATTGCATTAAAATAACAAATAAACTACTATGTTGGTAGAAATATGACTTCTTACGTAGCGTCCGCAGTACACAATTTTTAAAATTTTGTTCTTGTCGATAGATTCCGATCTAATTTCACCTCTTTACGGAATTCCACTTTGTCCCACGTCACCCTATAATATATACTTTTAAAAATAAAACTATAATTGAATTATTTCTCTCAAAATTAAGGACCGAAAGTGATCAATGGCGAAATGTATTACCTATTCTTTTGTTTTTTCTCGTGCAGTGGCATCTCTACGGACTCTACCATTTAATATTAAATTTCACAGTTGTCTATATTTATAATTTTTTATGATTAAATCACTAACATGAATCCAAATTTTGATTTCAAATGTTAGTTCGTTTTTTTTGCTCTTGATATTCCCGATGACGAAAGTTTAATATTTTCCCATCTATTTTAATGGGAATTACAATATTATTCTGAGTTCGATTCCTGGGTCGAGGGCTACCAGAGATCCAGAGATAAAGATGTAAAATCCTTCATCTCTGATTATATTGGGATTTTTTCATTAATATGTATTACTTACTATACTATACTATATATGATATGTTCTTAGGTTTTCGCGAGCTACACTCATTGAAATAAAACTATTTTTACGGATTTATCTCGCGTATATTAAACTAAAATGATTTTTAAAATCAACCCGACGTTTCGGTCGCTTTTCAGCTTCCGTGGTCCCGGGCAGACTGAGGTGACATTTGTCTGACAGAAGTTTGAAAAATTATATGTAGCTACCTCCATCGATTTCGTAAACGCCTTGCGTAGCGTTCAGGATTAACACAATAATTACTTATGGTATCTTGAGGTCTTGCAGACTGCTGCGGCTGGGATTTAATCTTGCTAAGTATGGGATCCCATGATGTTGATAATCGCCATCCATCTTCTCTATTGAAATTTGGGTGTTTTTTAATTTCAATAGCCTCGCGTACCATTCGTGGAATGGGTTTGTGTTCTCTAGCGAGTATTTGAATGTTATCAAACCGGATGTAATGGTTTGGCTTATCCGCTATGTGTTCACAGACTGCAGACCTCCCTGTTCTTCGGTTTTTGACATCAGCAATGTGCTCTTTAACGCGGGTGGATACAGCTCTCTTCGTTTGACCAATATATGAGAGTCCACAATCACAATCTAATTTATAAATGCCAGAATTTTGTAATGGAATATTACTTTTAATGGGTCTTAAATACTGATGAATCTTTTTATATGGTTTGAAAACTGTTTTAATGGAATTCTTTTTTAAAATGTTGCTGATTTTATCTGTGACACCCTTAACGTAAGGTAGTATGGCTGGTTGTCGTTCTACTGTAGGTGGTTTCACGCGGCCTCTGTGACGGACGGGTGGTACATGGAGCTTGTTGTTATGTAGCACCTGGCGTAGGTGCTTCAGCTCCCCCTGAAGATGGTGGTCGTCACAGATGCCTCGTGCTCTCTGAAATAGAGATGAGCCAACGGCAGATAAATGTGCCGGGTGATGGTGTGATTCACCATTAAGGTACCTATCAGTATGGGTAGACTTCCTAAACACAGTGTGACTGAGTGTGTTATTGGTTTTTCTAATTAATAAAGTATCTAAGAAGGCTAATTTATTGTCCTGTTCCAATTCCATAGTGAATTTGATTTTATGGTGTATGGAATTGAGATGTGAAAGAAAAACAGAAACATTATTGCTATCCAATATGGTGAATGTGTCATCTACATATCGTTTATAAATGCGAGGTGTTATGGTTGTAGTGCTCAGGGCTCTCTCCTCAAAGTCCTCCATGAATATATCGGCGACTATGGGAGAAACTGGGGAGCCCATGGCAACTCCGTCTATTTGTAGGTAGAATTCCCCATTCCACATTAGATAGCCAGATGTCAGGCACCATTCAAGTAGTTCTGCATATTGACGGGGCATATTGTGAGCAATTAGCTTTCTTTTAACAATCTCGACACAATCCTTAACCGGTAAACATGTAAATAAGGATTCAACATCGAAGCTGACCATTGTTTCATTTGCTGATAGTTGTAGATGTTTGACTTCAGCAATGAAACTGTACGAGTCTTTGACATACGCTCTAGTTTGTCCCCGCAGTGGTGAAAGTATCTGTGCCACATGTTTTGCCAATTTGTAAGTTGGAGTGTCAATTTGACTAACTATGGGACGAAGGGGAGCGCCAGTCTTATGTATTTTAGGGAGCCCATACAGTTTGGGTGGCTTTGGACAAGCAGGTAAAAGTTTTGGTACGTCAAGATCCAATGAATATGAATATTTATGCAGTAAATCGGTAGTCTTTTTTAATATACTAGAGGTGGGGTCTTTGTTTACCTTTTTATATGTGCTTTCATCCGATAACAGCGATAAGATTTTATCATTGTAGTCTGACGTGTCCATCACAACCGTAGCGTTTCCTTTATCAGCACGGAGGACGATGATGTCTTCTGATCGTCTCAACGTCGTCAGTGAGCGGAGTTCTTCACGAGACAGATTAGGTTTTGGTGGCCGGCAGTGTCGTAACGTAGACGATACGTCCTGTCGGATTTCCTCGGCTGTCTCCTTTGGAACTTGATTCCTAATGACGCAGTCCTCGACGTAACTGATAATCTCTTCGTACGGTATTCTCGATGGAGCTGGTGCAAAGTTTAAACCCTTTTCCAGCACCCCAATAGTCGAATCATCCAAAGTTTGTTTTGATAGATTGACAACTGCTTTGACGTTGACATTGACGGATGACTTGTCGTTGTCTATGGGTATGTTCAGATTTGAATGTTTTTGACCCGTAACCGACTGTTTTTCTAATTTTTCGTATTTACTTATTTGTTTAATTTTGCAGTTATTTAATGTAAATTTTGCGCGTAAGTCGGTTTGTTCGTTACAATTTTGCCAATCTTCTATTTTTAATGTATTTTCGAGGGTTTTGGAGACTTCACTGATGTCGTGTTCTGTATGTGCGATTTCCGAACGGTTTTGTTGAATTAGCTGACATAATAATTTAGTACTTGCTTGGCGGAGGATGATGTTGCTCTTTTTTATGTCTTTTTTTGGAGCAATGCGCACACATACTATATACTTCGGAGTTTGGTAAAGTGCCCGGAGTTGTCAACAGGTTTGCCACCACACGGGCCAAAACGGCAAATCGTGGATGTTTGGATAAACACGCATGTTCGGGGATCACAAGCGTGAATTTACTAATTTTTCGTAATATATATATATATATTTTATGTAATAAAAGTGGCAAACAAGCGTGCAGTTCACATTGATGTTAAGTGATGACTGCAGCCTCTAGACACCCACACAATGACCAGAGGTCAAAATGCAAATGCGCTGCCACTCCTGAGGCATTAGGTATTATGCCTCTGTGCCGGAAATTACAGAGCCGTACATTACACCTGACCGGAACACGATAGTGCTGAACTAGTGTTCAGCACTACCATTTAACGGCAAATATATTAGGTAATGCGGTGGTGCCTACGCCCGCGAGCTCCGTCACTGGAGCTCTACCACCAGTAAAATATTTCCTTTTTATCTCATAAGATTGACAGACAAGCTGGCAGGGCACCTGATGGAAAGTAGTCACCGTCGCCTATGAACATTTACAACAGAGGGGAACTTGTCAACGCGCTACCAGCCCATAAGGACTCTTTTGACGTCATTTTTGAAAAACTACATATTGTAGCATTGACGTCACTTTCAGATAAACACCTACTTATTTCTTGAACTCTTAGGGTTATTTTCATAGGTAAACGGTCTTTTTGTGATATTTAGTAAGCTACGGACCATAACTTTATAGCACTACTGCATCAGGCATATTACCTGACCAGAGTATGTGTAATTATACACTTGACTCCAGGCTTGGAACTGGGAGTGCAGTATATTGACAAAAAAACACCGTTAGTAATTTTTCGGGCAGCTTCCTTAAAGAATACGGCACCATCGTAAATAATTTGAGATAAATCCGAAAACTAGGTTTATTTCAATACAGTTCCTTTGTTAGCGTAAAAAACGTTAGTTCGTATTTAAATTTTCCATTATAAAGACACTTAAATTTTATGGTGTAACTTTACATATTATTATTGCGGTAAAATAATATGAGTACGATTCTAAGAAAAATGACTAAGTGGAAGACGTGGTCGGATTCCCAAGACAAGAAAAGATTCTGCCGAAAAACTAGTCTTATTATCAAAAATGCCGTAAATCATCATGACATAAGTATTACGCATCGTCAGAGCTGGTGATAGCTTGAAAATAAAAAGCACATTCGCATAAATCCTTTTTTTTAATATTCGGTTAAAATAACATTTTCTGGTATGTTTGCTAGATATGTCTCTTCTCCAATAGTGCTGAACCGTTATCTTCAGAGGCAAATGGCTGTGCTCGGGCTTTATTACTACTCGGACTACTTATTTATTAAGTTTATATGTTGCTTATAAATCAATTAAAATGAATAAGTACAAAGAACATTTTTGTTGAGTTTTTTCTTGTAATTATGTGACTGTAGTTAACTACACATAACAACAATAAGCACAGGAAAATAAATTGTAAATTAATAAACTGATTGATAATTTATCAATATACATTATTTTATTTGTTGACAATTTATTAATTTACGAGACATTATTATTTTTCTGATGTTATGATGATTTACGGTATTACGCATCGTCAGAGCTGGTGATAGCTTGAAAATAAAATGCACATTCGCATAAATCCTTTTTTTTAATATTCGGTTAAAATAACATTTTCTGGTATGTTTGCTAGATATGTCTCTTCTCCAATAGTGCTGAACCGTTATCTTCAGAGGCAAATGGCTGTGCTCGGGCTTTATTACTACTCGGACTACTTATTTATTAAGTTTATATGTTGCTTATAAATCAATTAAAATGAATAAGTACAAAGAAAATTTTTGTAGAGCTTTTTTTTTTAATTACGTAACTGTAGTTAACTACACATAACAACAATAAGCATAGGAAAATAATAAGGTAAATTATTAAATTGTTTACAATTTCTTCATTTTGCCTGTTCTAAAACATAAACATCTTTCGTCAGATTTACTTAAATGTTGTACGTAACGGGATTCAAAGGACATCGTACTTCTAAAAATGAAATGAATCAACATGTTATTTCACGCATAATTAAGATTTTTTCGCTCTCTGTTCAAGTAATATTTAGACTATAATAATCCAAAAACAGTTAAATCTAAAATGTTGCCAAGCAGTTTACACGAGCACCTTTAGGCTATGTTTTTGGAGGGCTAGGGAGGGGAGGGGATTTGGGATGGCGAGATCATAATATATTATATGTACGGCTCGCGCTGTCAAAAAGTTAACATATCTCATGTAGAGCCAGGTACGTTTTGGCCCATGTAACAGGCGGCGAACCTGTTGCCATCTACGGGCACATCACCAAACGCCGAGGTACTGGGAAACTTCCAGAAAATGGAAAAATCCCAATAAAACCAGATATAAAGGATTTTAAATCGTTTTCTCCGATAGCCCTCGACCCGGGAATCGAACCCAGGACCTCCAGCGTAATAGTAGTGGCCTGCTACCACTACGCTACTGAGGCAGTTTTAGCAGTTACTTATATGGTAATCCGTAATACATATCTTAGAGAAGTAAAAAAACGATGAACCGTTGCGAGGAAACGTAGATGTACCCTTGAGTTTCGCTTGGTAGATTTTTGACTGATTGTAGAGTTGTACTACTTGCCGCTAAATCATAGTGTTCAGTACTATCGTGTTCGGTTTAGGTGGCATCAACGAACAGCCCTGTAAATTACGGAACAGAGTCATGACATAACACCATCTGCCTCCGGAGTGGCAACGCATCTACATTGAAATTTCTGGTTTCATGTAGATGTTTATAGTTATTACTTTTTTTTATGTAACGGAAGTGGTAAAAAAGCATGCAGTTCACATTGATGTTAAGTGATGACTGCGGCCTATAGACACCCACACAAAGAACAAGGTCGAAATGCAGGTGCGTTACTACTCCTGAGGCCTAAGGTGTTATGCCTCTGTGCCGGAAATTACAGGGCCGTACATTACCACCTGACCGGAACACGATAGTGCTGAACATTACCATTTAACGGCAAGTATATTAGGTAATGCGATTGTGCCTACGCCCGCGAGCTCCGTCACTGATGCTCTACCACCACTAAACTGACCATCAATGTGAACTGTGGGTATGTTTTTTGCCACTTCGTGACATAAAAACATCTTACTTCTTTCGTAGTAGAATTCCAGTGTCGGAAGTCGATGGCGTAGACTCCACGACGTTAACATATCTATCTACCGCCAAATGGAAGTGTTCCGCAGTGTCGTGTGCCTGTTTTTAGGTAACTGTTTTTTAGGGACTTGGCGTTTTGAGAAGTTGGCATTTTGAGAAGTTGTCTTTTTGCAAGCGGTTGTCATTTTTCGAAGTTGGCATTTTGAAATGATACGCTTTATAAGTGCGTAAATTATCAAAATGGTTAAGAAATGCAAAATCAATGTCCATTTCAAACATGAATGAATAAATTTGATAGGCGAATTAAATTTTGTAATGACATTAGCGGCGTGGCTAGTTTGCTGTCTACAAAATCATCATCCATCGACATAAATCAATGTCCGAGAATTTATCGACACATTTCACTACCTGTAAACATTTCGCTTCGATATTTTTTATCGTTCTATCACAGATTTGTGACAGTTTGAGCATTTCTGATATACAATGTAAAATGTTATCTTTGTTTTTGTATATTTCTCATTATTTAGGAGTTTCGTTCGGAAGGATAAAATTGTGAGCTTGTTATTAGACTCTGCTGACCGTCCGTCCGTCTATCCGTCTATCCATCACCATCTCTTGAACTGTTTCTGCTAAATAGCCGAAATTTAACAAATTATGTATCTCGTTTGTCGCTATAATAACAAATACTTAAAACATAATAGAAACAGTTCAAATATGTAAAAAACAGAATAATATTTTCAACCAGAATAATTTTTTCTCTGGTGGTAGAGCTCCAGTGGCGGAGCTCACGGGCGTAGGGACCACCGCATTACCTAATATACTTGCCGCTAAATGGTAGTGTTCAGCACTATCGTGTTCCGGTCAGGTGGTAATGTACGGCCCTGTAATTTCCGGCACAGAGACATAACACCTCTCAGGAGTGGTAACGCATCTGCATTTTGACCTTGGTCTTTGTGTGGGTGTCTATAGGCTACAGTCATCACTTAACATCAATGTGAACTGCACGCTTGTTTACCACTTCCATTACATAAAAAAAAGAAAATAAACTAAAATATTAATTTATGAAATGCAAAGATTGGCAAAGAAATGCGTTTATGTTACAGAAGTTCCCATTTATATTCTATCATAAACAACAAGTAGATAGGTATACCTACACAGGATATTGTCGGTAAGTGTTGAAGTTTTGTCTGTCTGTCCGTCCGTCCGTCCGTCCGTCCGTCCGTCCGTCCGTCCGTCTGTCTGTCTGTCTGTCTGTCTGTCTGTCTGTCTGTCTGTCTGTCTATCTGTCTGTCCGTCCGCGGTTTAGCGCAAAAACTATTGGTACTAGAGACTTTTAATTTGGCACAAATATACACCTTAATAACGCCGACAAAGTGGTAGAATAAAAACATAAAAAAAAAAAAAATATATAGGTCATCTCCCCAACATATAATTTTTTTTTATTTTCGCTTTTTATAGAGTGTGGTGTGATATCGTTGGATAGGTCTTTCAAAAATGTTAGGTGTGTGCTAACATCATTTTTCGATTTAGTTAACTGTTCGTGACTTATTAAGCTTTAAAGTGTTAATTTTCGTTACGTTAAATTTCGAGTCACGGACCGGTCCGCCGCGACACAGAATATTTACATTGTGGCCGCGACCTGTGGCCCGCGTTGCTCTATGGAGTCAAGTGGGGGGACACTTGACTCTTAACGGTTCCGCTACCAACTTACCTATATTGTTGTTATAAATTCAAACGTTACGTTAATCATCATTTCAGCCAATAGAAGTCGACTGCTGAACAAAGGCCTCTCCCAAAGAATGCCACTACGAACGGTCCTGGGCCACCCTCATTCAGCGATTGCCCGCGACCTTCACCAGGTCGTCGGTCCATCTTGTGGGGGGCCTGCCTACGCTTTGTTACGGCAATAGTAGCTACTACGTATAACTAAATTAAAAGGCAAACTATCACACTTAAGTTGACTTTACAAGTTTACGAGTAGATAATAGTCGACCAAATGTATTTTACTCGAAATTTTTTACGAACTCCATAGAATTTTTTTTTTCATCGCATTATTCAAACCGAAAAACTACGGAACCCTACACTGCGCGTGGCTCGACACGCACTTGACCGGTTTTTTTACCGTTAAAGCCACAAAGCGGTGCTATCCCTTATATACGAAGGCTGCCTTTGTGTCTAATTACACGACGAAGATTGATTGAAATGATTTTCCGAAAAAGTGAATCTCGGCAACGCCAGGCCTCGTTTTTCGTCAACGAAATTAACCCCTTAATTGAAATTTGGATATTGCGTACCTATTCATTTATAATTATTTGTCTTGAGATTTTATTATCCTACCTAATTTTATCCAGCCGTGCTGAGATGAGCGTGATTCCTAAGCTTTAGTTGGTAGAGCGAGTAAAATCCTAATGACAATTTAACTGGTGGCAGAGCTCCAGCGACGGAGCTTGCGGGCGTAGGCACCACCGCATTACCTAATATAGTTGCCGCTAAATGGTAGTGTTCACCACTATTGTGTTCCGGTGGTAATGTACCCTGTAATTTCCGGCATAGAGGCATAACACCTTAGGCCTCACGAGTGGTAACGCATCTGCATTTAGACCTTGGTCTGTTTGTGGGTGTCTATAGGCTGCAGTCATCACTAGTTTGCCACTTCAATAAAATAAAAAAAAAAACAGACATAAAGGACTTTACACCATTATCTCTGTTGACCCCCGGGAATCGATTCCAGGACCTCAGTGTAGTAGTAGTGGCCTGCTACCACTAGGCTACCAAGGCAGTTAAATTTATGATTGATTAGTATCTACCCGGGCGAAATCGTGGTAGATACTAAATAATCTATATCTATACTTATAATAAATCTGTAGAAGTGTAAATTCTGTACATTAAAAATATTGAAAAAATAAATACCAGAGGATGTTATTAGATCGATACCGAACATAAATATGTGATTAGAAAATTTTTTGTCTGTCTGTCTGTCTGTTTGTTCAAGCATCACATAAAAACTACCGGTCCGATTACAATGAAACTTGGTATGATTATACTCTAACCTTTGGCGCACAACACTGGGTACTTTTTATCCCGGAAAAATGTCTGTTGGTCTGTGTGTTTGTCCACGCTAATATCAGAAACGGCTTATTCGATTTGCGGTTTCACTAATATATTGTGGTAAGTTTCATTTAACATTTAGTGTTTGTTTCATGTAAATCAGTTCAGAAATAAAAAAGTTATGTCAATTTAAAGTATCGTATCGAATATTTTTAAGCTATTCTGTATCTTAATTCTATCTTTTAGGGAGTTTCGTACCTAATAGTTAAAACGGATCCTACGGATAACTAATCCTCCGCTGTCTGTTTGTCTGTCCGTCCATCCGTCTGTCTGTCACCAGGCTGTATCCCATAAATAGTGATAGCTAGAAAGCTTACATTTACACAAATTATGTATTTCTGTTACCGCTATAATGTAGACGCTTTAAATTTTCACAGAATTTTTAGGTCTTATGTTGTATTGTAGCTTCCACAATAAATCTATATACATACAAATAAATAAAATTTGAGTGTCTTTTTGTAATATTAAAATAACCTCTTTTTACTAAACGCATATGTATGTATACACGGTACATATACCAAAACAACATTTTTTACAATTTTTGTCTGTCTGTCTGTCTGTCTGTTTGGCGGGGTTAATCTTGGGAACGGCTACTTTTATCTCCATACATCCATACACATACATACCTACATACAAATAAGTAGAATTGGAGTGTATCCGACTTTGACGGGACTTCCACGGGTAGGTAGCTGATGTAACAGAGGAGTAACTTAGGCTACTTTTATCTCCATACAACCATACATACATAACCAAAACAACATTTTTTACAATTTTTGTCTGTCTGTCTGTTTGGCGGGGCTAATCTTGGGAACGGCTACTTTTATCTCCATACACATACATAACTACATACAAATAAATAGAATTTGAGTGTCTCCGATTTTGACGGGACTTTCACTGGCAGATAGCTGATGTAATAAGGAGTAACTTACGCTACTTTTATACTACTTCTACTCACGACTTCGTCCGGGTAGATACTGAACAATCATATTTTTTCTCACGTAGACGAAGTCGCGGGCACAGCTAGTCATAAATATAATCGTATATATCAATGTAGTAGGAAACTGGCTAAGTCAACTTAACTCCTTATTACATAAGCTATCTGCCAGTGAAGGTTCCGTCGAAATCGGTATATCCGTTCCCGAGATTGGTAGGTATTTTATTATTATATTATGTATTTAAAAAAAAAATGATTTGGTAGGTATATGTACCGTGTATACATATGCATTTAGTAAATGTATAGATAATAAAATACGAAATTCTGAATGAACTCTTACTTTACTATCTGGAAGCGAGACCTAGATAAGAAGGCTTATAACGTTATAACAGCAACATAAATCCGATCAAGATGAGGTCTTAGTGTAAAATGCGTTCACTGATCTAGTTCGTAAATAATGGAAAAGGCATGCTTTGTTTTTAAGGACATGTATAAAGAACGTCAAATTATATCAAGGAAATGACGACATACACTTGAAATGCGAATGTACGAGTGTGTGTGAATGGTCGCAGGATCTGAAGATCAAAACTGATCTACCTTGACCAAATATCCGATGAAATCTCCGAAATCGACGCGCATGTAATATCACTCAAATTGAATGAGGTTAGAAATATTCTAAATCCCCTATAAAGTTTACATTCTGTCATAATTTAGCAATTGCCTCATGATAAACGCAGTTATTATACCAAATATGCAAAAGTTTATGTTTGTATTGACCGTGACATTCGTGATGGGTTTACACGTGTACCTGCATCTGTGTTGCAGTGTAGACATGTTTAATTTAAACAGCTATTACACTATATGATTATGCAGACCCTGGACGATTACTTGAGCTCTGCTTTAAAGAAAAATAATTTGTTCCTTTGCAAAAGAGTAACAGTAAGTCACGGAATAATTCTAACCGTAGTACACTACGGCACACAGGGGACACTCCGCCAAAATTAAAAAAAAAACGCTTAATTTGGTTTCTATTACACAGACATCAACCAGTGACGTGTATTTACACCTCTGTGCGTAGCACGTACAAAATACCAACCGTCGCCCATAAGAGGGAAAGGGATTGAGTGATGCGCGCGAATCGGGCGGGACGTCGAAATGTCCATTCTATACGTAGTATAACATATTCTCTGACTACGGTAAGAATCCGCTGATCTAGAGAGACAAGGCGCTCGAAAAGCAGGGCACGATAAATCGTGCACTGTAATAGCTTTTAGTACTAGACAAGTGGACGCAGTATAATAGAAGCGAACAATGTACCTAATTGGTGTCAAATATAGGTCAATAGACAATAATGTTTAAGATAGGAGAGCAAACACTGTCTGTAACTAGGATGATAACTACCTAGTGATTTTCTTTGATTAATCAATACTTGCGGCCAAATTTTTATAGGCAACCTAGGGGATATATATTCTCTAGATTATAAATATGCGTAAAAATTAGGTTTGCAACATATCTGGATGAACGAAATGATTCTAATAATAATAATAATGGCAACCCATTATACGTCCCACTGCTGGGCACGAGTCTCTCCCCTTTTTGGGGAGAGGCCTGGAGCTTACTCCACCACGCTGCTCCAATGCGGATTGGTGGGTAGGGTGGGTTAGTGGCCAACCCGCTGTCGGATGATTTCAAACCGCCCATAAGGCCTCCGACAAGGTTTAACGACTGCAATCTATCGATAGCAACCGGGACCGACGGCTTAACGTGCCCTCCGATGCACGGAAACGCGCATTTAATTTACCACTAGCGGTCACCCACCACACTACCCGACCGCGCCCGTAGTGCTTAACCGAGTAGATCGCTTACGATCTACACCAGCCGCTGGGCCATGCGCGATCCTAATTTATCAGAACTTAAGTGTCAAAGCGTGACGACGCTTCGTATTTAGGTATAATCCAATTATGAAAATCCAATTTTTTTCAAGAGAAGTCATGGCTTGGAACTTTTCTTACATTATTTTTCAATGTCAATTAGATAACCGAAGGCGTCGCGACGTGTTTTTGACTGGAGTGATGATGAACAGATAACCCATAATTATTTTTTAATTCACTAACCGATGACTAGACCGAAAGTAGTAGGTTTTATTTGTAAAAGGCGTATATATATTCCTCCACAAGCCCACAACGCCTTAAGCAGGATCAGACTCATAGGAGTCTCCCTTTTTGTAAACTAATATACGCTGAGAACCCTTTGCGTTCACCGATGAAGTAGACTAGTGCAGAAACTTTTACTTAGTTAAGAATAAAAAAGTCTTTCAAACAAAATATAATCGTATAGCGATAGTGTTCAAAGACATCAACAAGATGGTTGGACAAGTATTTTGCGAGAAGTTTATGTTGAGGCTAAAATTTGGCTATAATTTTAGAATGCCTTCCTTTTACAACATTTATTGAAGGTAGTAAAGCTGCTCACACAGAGCTCACTGTTTTGATATAATATACCGCCACCTCAATTTAATAGTCCACCAGTCAGAAGGCAGACTGCACCCGGGTTATTAAAATGAAGAAAATAATAACCAGCTTATTGATTGTTATTCCTCTATTTTTAAGACCATCGGTAAACCGATAAGATATGTGATTTGATTTTGTTTTGTTTTCCTTTTTATTTCCAAGCTAAGTTTAGTACGTCGCGTCGTTTAGTGGCGTTTGGTTTTATTTTCTTGCGTTCGAGGATTTAAAGTAATTTCAAATCAAATGAATAGGAGCCCATGTGCGATTTTTTTTAAGTTTCCTCTCGTCTCACTAGAATTTATTAGATATTATTTTATAAAGTTAATATCGTAAGGCCGGCATATCATACAGGCATATCAGCATTTAATCCACGTTGAGGACTAGAAGGTTTCGGGTTAGCTCCCCAAATCGAGAAGTAGGTAAATGGTACCTATAAGAATGGCATGTATGCATTAATGTATACATGCATTTACTTCTTTTCAACCCTTTGCGGAATACCGGCGTGAATTGACGTAAAATCTATTCAATTTTTCTATTCTAAGATCGGTATCCTTATTGATCCGCTCTGTGTGTCAATGAAATTGAGACATTGCATCAAAATATACTACCGTTGAAGGTTATCGACAGGCATATCAAATTTTGATGTTTCTTTGTTAACATCAAACAGTTCCATATAATTATATGAATGTTACGTGTATAAAATTATACGAGCAATTAAAAATTTTGCGTCCCATTCACAATGAAATAAAGATATTTAAATTTTAAACTTCGCGCTCAGTCGCTAATTTTGTAGAGCTAATGTGCATCCTAATGGTAGACGAAACAACTCGATTTAAAGCATATTTGGATTCCTACTTTATCAATGCCGCTTAATAAACCTTTTTCAATTGAATATTTTTATCGTTATAATAACCAAACGGTATATTTGTAGGACAAAATTGAAGAACGTGGTATTATTTTATTTTGGGACAAAGACTAAATGGCCTATTAACTTTTATACCTCTCACGCCGAGATTTGTTTTGCGTACAAACGCGCGGCTGCCGACGGCCATTGTGCTGCCTGGTTTTCTACATCAAAGCAAGGTTACTTAATAGGTTGGCAGTGGACGACTGAGCCAGGGATAGCCAAGTGGGGATCGCATGTGGCAGAAGAACATAGAGCGAGGTCTGAGACTGGATGGGTCTATTTTTCTCGAATCATCACACACTTTTGCCTATACTATTAAGAAAATGTATACATGTATCTTCACGCCAAGTCACGAGGCAGAGAGTGTGGAGCGCCAGATATCCTAACACCTATCGTGCTTCTACATTCACCATTCTCAACATACATGCACGCAGATTCCTAAGACTTTTTACCTCACTCTCAGATTAACTACTGAGAAAAAAGTTACAGTAACAAGTCTTTTTGTTAAGAAACAGTAAAAGTCATAGCATTATGTAATTTTGTTCTGAGTTAATATGTGTTGACATTTATCCATGCTCTACACATAATATATAATCACATGTAGATTGATGGTTGTATCAAAATAAATCTTAATTTAAATTTAGGGGAACTCATTAAGGAAATGAAATATGAATCAATAACCTTTATCTTTTTGCAAATCAATAAGATTAGATAGGTAACATTTTTCATATCTCAAATTCTTATAATTTTGAAGTTGTATTATTTTCCCAAGAGGCGTGCTATTTATTTGTTTTATTTATTTCGAACAAATGATAATTGTGACTAATTTTATTGAGATCCATAAAAATATGATAAGACAATGACTGTAACGAATATAACTAATCATTGATTTATCAAAATGAAGACTTAACATTCGATATGGACAGAACTTTAAATAATTGTTTTATTTATATGTGTTTAAAATTTGATACTGCTCAAAATTGATCCACATCAAATTAAACCTGTAGCTATCCAAAAATAAGACAAACTTAAGTCCGGTTTCGAAGGTTTTTTGACAGGAGCTTATATTTTCGATAGAACCGTGTTGTTTTTTCTTTATTTAACGAAGGAGGCAAGCAAATATATTCAATCTACATGGATGTTAAGTGATGACTGCAGCCTGCACAAAAACCAGAGGTCAAATGTAGATGTATTGCCACCCCTGAGACCTTAGTTCTTACCACCTGACCGGAACACTACCATTTAGCGGCAAGTATATTTGGTAATGCGGTGGTGCCTACGCCTGCGAGCCCCGTCACTGGACCTCTACCACCAGTAAAAGAAATATTTAATAACTTGTTAAATTGCGTTTCAAACCAACGAAATGTAAGGTAATCTTATAGGTACCATTATCTCTTCTGTAGTTAAACTATTGTCAATATGACTGACCAATGAGGTGCACATAATAATATTGTACCTATAGATGTTTTATTCTGTATGTAGATAACATTGGTTTGCCAAAAAAATAACATTAACATCACGGAAATAAAGACAATTTATGCACTACATTTGTGAGGTTATAAGACTTAAAAAAAATGAATTTAAAAAGTACTCGTGGCTCAAAATATTGCCGACCTCACAGAAATAAAATTACGTTATTCCTACTGCCAGCCAAGGAGGTTCATCAGACTGCACATACATATGTAAGTTTCTAATTATTTTCAATAATTTATTATTGTGGTTCTTCTACCAGTTTTGCAAATACTTGTGCCCATATTTGTTATACATAGGTTGATAAGTGGATTTATTGTTGCAATAACAATGACAAATGTATTTTCTCACTTATCATCATTCATAAAATACTTAGAGAGTGTAGGTATGAAAAGTTATTTATCGCTATTTAAATTGATAATTTGACACATTCTACCAATTTACTGTCATTGTCAAGGGGTTTATTTTAAGGATTAGTAGATATTTTTATGTCTATAAGAAAAAGAAATGAAAAATGTGATAGATTAAAGACGTAAAGGGGAATACAGTAGTCATTAATGGGAAGTGTTTCTTTTGTTTTTATATTCATAACAACCGTTTCGTAATTACCATCCGTATCGGGTATACAATAATTAGGATCTCAACTACGTACGGCTGATAGGGTAGGTCATGATGTAAGTTACTTTTAATCACGATCTTCTTCACTACCTAAGTAGGTAATCTTGTGCGGCCCTGTAATTTCCGGCACAGAGGCATAACACCTTAGGCTTCAGGAGGGGTAACGCAATTGCATTGTGACCTTAGTCTTTCTGTGGGTGTCTATAGGCTGCAGTGATCACTTAACATAATTGTGAACTGCAAGCTTGTTTGCTGCTTCCATTACCTACATAAAAAAATAATTCTTTTATGCCCGGATATCAAGATATAATATGTATAGATATAAGTTATAGATATAAGATAGTATACAATTCACATTGATCGTAAATTATTTATTTATTTAATTCAGGCAACAATGCATAAGATAAACAATAGGCCCATAGAATAAATACCTTACAGATTATTAAATAATTAATACTGCATCCTTTAGACATCAACACAAAACCGAATCTCAATGTAGACTTATAGTGTCTCTTATGTTTTAAAACCAGTTTAGATTTACTATACGTCTACCTATCAAGGTTTCTTATCCGGAAATTACGGAACCGAAAATTACCACCTAAATTACCAACGGTAGCGTTGAAAACTTACATTTAACTTACAATGGGATTACCCATAGAGCAACACGGGCACAGTAAATAGATTGTAAACAGTAAAGTAACTACATACAAAGCGTTCAAAACGGCACACTCACACAAACATGCGCATCTACGAGGCCTCTAAGCGGTTCTCGCAGTGCTACAGTAGCGAGTGTCGCGTCGAGACGAGCGGTCACGTTGCGATTTGTTTTTATTTCCAAGAGTGTTTTAAAGATGCCACGAGCGTATTGCGTGGTATACGACTGTTTGAACTCTGCATCATCAAAACCGGAGCTATCCTTTTTAAACTTCCTGGTGATTTTGAAAGGCAAGAATCAAATTAACATCTAACTTATTTAAAAAAATCTCGTGTGACAGTGTTTGTAACATTACTCCTCCGCAGCGGCTAGACCGATCATTATGAAATTTTGTGTGTATGAGAATCGGTTGTAGTTTTTTTATATCCCTAAATGGATACCATTTAGGGATATAAAAAAAAACTATTCTCAAGATTTTTTTTTTCGATTTTTTGGATAGTTAATTTGTTTATACCTCTAAGGCGACACGAAGTTCGTCGGGTAGCTATTTATTATCCTGCTTACCCGAGTGGGTGAGGGGAAGAGAAACTCGCCCGGTCTCGACAACTCGTTGCAGTATTCCACAGATTGTACTGTCGTTAGAACTATAAAAATCACCCAAGTAATTAGCACTCAGTTTTGTTATTTTTAAGACAAAACAAAAAACAAAGATCTACAAGATATATCAAAATTAAACTGTCTGCCGTACTTAAAACTATAATAATAATACGATCAAGGTTGGATCATGGGTCTAATACAGAAGGCGGTACTCCTTGGCACGGCACGTATAGTGAGGAGGTTCCTGTCTCCATGACCCTAACCACCGATAGCTTGGACCCTGTTCCCGCTGCCGGCGGCGCACTATTTTTTAATTTCTTATAGTATATGTTTGTTTTTTTAATAACTACTTATGTATGTAAAAAATATTAAACCTGTGTCGTGGGTGCCGTTGTACACATACAACACATACACAAACACCCAGACCCGAAACAAATATCTGTAGGCCATACAAATATTTGTTCCGGTGCGGGGATCGAACCCGCGACCCTTCGAATCAAACGGTGGTTTCGCACCGCTGGACTAACCGGGTCGTTTAGGCCGTTTTGAGTCATTTCACAATTCGCAACATTTTGAATCGTTATATCTTAACAACTTTTAAGTACTTATTGACTATCCCCCTTATTCATAAACGTACATTAGATACGTTTTAGCTATAGAATGCTTTGTCTTTGTCAGTTGCATTGTCAAATGTGCAGGATAGAAAAAGACAAAGGAGAGATTAACAACACGTTACAACAAATACAAATAGTATTTATTTATCCAAAACTATTACAGGGTAACCAATAAAAAAATAGTCAACATCCCAATGCGACTGAGTAAACGTCAGTAAATGCAATAATTATTGACACCCCTGTTGCTTCAATGGAGTGTAGGTAAATATTTTATAAAATGGGCTTAGTTACCATACTGTTTGTATCTATTTACTGTGACACGGGCCACCGACCGCGGCGCACTGGATAGCATTTATTACCGATTCAGATCAGTCTGTATTTTTTTGCAGGGGGAAATGCGTGCGACTCACACGCACACTACAAAAATCGTCTATTACTACGAAACTCATACCTTGACTTTAACAAAATACAGAAACAATTTCACGCAGACATTTAAACATCTAGGCGACAGGTATAGGCCCATTTGGGTTTGTACTTTGACAGAGGGGAAAGCCTGCATATGGCTACTCCCCTCCGGCGTTGCTCTATGGGATTACCCAACTGGTGAGAGAATTGGAACTTAGGTAGCAGTTTTTGCCTACAGGACTTTTTTTTAGGTTCACTTTCTTTAATGTATAGATAAGTGTTAGGTACCTATAAAGTATCGTACATTGACATTGAAAATTACATTATTGAATTGACTGACACGCAACAACGATATTAAAATCAACTTGCAATGTTTTTTAAAAAACGTCGCTTTTTTGCTGTCACGAATTTGTTCGAAATGAAAGAGTCCATGCTGGTTCCACTTTTCACTCTTCGTTTTGCGTAGAGTTTATTTTTCATCTATTCGAAACACTAGGTAGGTACAACACATACCTACGTAAAACTGATCCACAGAGATATTTTTCATCGTCCGACATTTACTGAATCCAATAATGTATTACAAATTGTTGCAAGTTTTTCGTATCTCCTGTTTGCAAAAGTGATTTACACTTCGAGTTTTGTGTCCGTAATTAATATTTATGTTTGAGTGTACGTTTGTTTTTCAAATATTCACATTTATAATTCAGTTAACCGATGATTGCCCCAGTGACTTATAAAAGGACATTATTATCCCCCAACTAAGTAAATCGAATCAGGCTTATGGAATCATTAATATCAGGAATCAGGAATATCATGAATATTCGAGATATTGTTTTTTTTAGTTATTATGGTGGCAAACAAGCACCCAGTCACCTTTTTGGTAAGTGAATACTGCAGCCTATAGATCTTTACAAAAACCTGAGGTCTTAATGCAAATGCATTGTTATCCCTGATTTGTACGGTTGTATTGGATATGGGCCCTACATTTCCATTTAACCGGAAGACGATAGTGCTGACTGCTCAACAATGCAATTTCGTGATAGAATAATGCAGTGATGCCGACGCACGCCGACGCACTCGATCTCCTCCACTGGAATTCTACCACCAGTAAAAAGTGTGACCCAATTGTTTTCTTTCAGATGGTTTTCATTGAAATATGTTGCGTTTGCAAGTAGTCTCAATTAAGGTCGATAGGTTGTGATAGTGGTAGGAAATGTGTAATTGGGGACTTTTTCTATTTCTTACTATATACTCGTAATAATATAAACGTGAAAGTATGGATGTTTATTTGTTCAATGCTAAATCACGCTAAAGCGGCTGGACGGATTTCGGTGAAATTTTATACACATGTAGAATATATACGGTTGTAACACATAGAATACTTTTTATTTCGTCCAAGAGTTCCTTAGAGAATTGTTAAATAGATTTACACGTTGACAAAAAAATGCCGATTACAATTGCTATTCCATGTATCCCGAACGTAGACTCGTAGACAGATGATAGCTGACGTCATCATCATATCAACCGAAAGATGTCCACTGCTGGACCAAAGTCTCCCATAAGGGGGGCATGTCATAAGCGCCACGATTGGAGTGCAGATTGGCGATCGCAGTGGCAGTACTTTATTGCAAGACGCTGCTGCCCATCTTGCGTTATGGCACTTACCACCGCCCCATTGGAATGGTTTGACCGCCATTGTTCGGTTGACTGACTGCACAGTGGGCGTTGGGTCGTCACGTCCCGACGCCAGCAGCTTCCAGCAACTGACGTCACGATTGATGTTAATTTGTCAACAGCAGGACTTATCTGTAAATTACTACTGCTTATCAATTAAGCTTTATATTATTAAAGAGTACCTACCTGTATTTAGGTATACCTGAAGTCCAAGCGGACGAAGTCGCGGGTAAAACCTAGCAAAATATAAAATCTTTTACTTAGTCGTGCGACTATGAAACACAATGTATTTTGATAACCAAACAGAATGAAATATAAAAACCAGGTTTAGACGTGTGAGAGTTTTTATGTGTTTCTTACTTTTCATCGGCTCCTTGGTTTCACTGAGCTAAGAGTGTATTTCTACTTTGCTAGCTTATGCTAAGTAATGGTGTTTGCGGTTAAAATGTGAAAGAACAGTTTTAGTAAAATTCAGGAGAGTCGTTATGGTGAAATATTGATGGAACTTTTGCAATAAAGTATTATGTAGTAGACACTGTAACATAAAAATTATCCAAATCGGTACTGGCGTTTTCAAATTATCGGTGAACATACATTTTAAAAAAGATCCGGACGAAATAAAAACCTCCTTTTTTCCAAGTTAGTTAAAAAGATCCTTAGAAAACTCGTTTAAATGATTTAAATCTTTCTAGAAAAGTAGCAACCGTGATTGATTACATTGAATCTAATAATATAATTCGGCATCTATTTACATTTCGAAAATTAATTAAGAATTCCGACAACTGAGAGCTTTGAACGATAAATGGTTCATAAAGTGGAAAAATTCTTACCAATTAAGAATTATTATCCTGTAATACATAACCTCTAACACGACGTGAAGTCATTTATATTAATTTAATATTCAATTTGTATTTTATTGATAATTCAGAAAATATGTTTTTTTGCTAAATATATAATAATATATATAATTAATTGTTATATTGATTAATTAACGATTAAATAAGTACCTAATAGAAGTAAAATAGTTAATGGAAATACTTATACTTATTTAAACTCAGGAAAAAATACTGTTTTCAGTACCTTATGTATTTACATTTAACAAAAATAGATTATTTACGCACATGCTGGCCACCTGGTACGTGATTACCGCAACCTATAGCTAAACACAAATGTAAAGGTCTAAATGCAGATGCGTTACCCTTGAAAACTAAAAAGGTATGTATGTATGTATGTATCTTCACGCCAGGTCCCTAACGGGGTAGGCAGAGAGTGTAGAGCGGTTAAAAGGTTATTACACGAAACGGTATTCAGAGTCCGATAGCAAGGGTCAGGGTAGTGTAATAACATTTAGGGAGTTAGGGTCCCTAATTAGGGCGACTGGAGCGGCCCGGTCAGCCCTAACGCCCTAACTACACACAGTACAAATATTTATTCTATTTATTTATTTATTTCAGGTAACAAATGTAAGACTATAAGTAAAACAAAGGCAAATATAAAAATAAATACCTTACAGACTAAAAATCCAATAACAAAGACAAAGAGTGCAAGTATTTACAATGAACGCTCGTATTTTTTGTCACAAAGGCAACCGGCAGAAAGGGTGGGCGTGGCCTCGCACCAGGTTGCCGCTTATTACACTATCCGGTCGACAGGGCCCTAACTCAGTCACAGTACAAATATGAACAGTATGGAAACTACGTGCAAAACGTTCAAAACGGTACACTCACACAAATATGCGCATCGACGATCGAGTAGCGAGTGACTCGGAGCTGCAACACCGCGAGAACCGCTGAGGGACTTCGTTGATGCGCATGTTTGTATGATTGTGCTGTTTCAACGTTTTGTACGTAGTTTCCATACTGTTCATATTTGTACTGTGACTGAGTTAGGGCCCTGTCGACCGGATAGTGTAATAAGCGGCAACCTGGTGCGAGGCCACGCCCACACTTTTGCCGGTTGCCTTTGTGACAAGAATTACGAGCGTTCATTGTAAATACTTGCACTCTTTGTCTTTGTTCTTGGATTTTTAGGTAATTATTAGTAGTAATACCATCAAGCTCTAATTGGATTTTTCGAAAGATTGTATCCGTCGATTTTAACATAATCTTGTTTGATATTGTGAAATATCATCAATATTAAGTGAAACGAATTTTTACACACTTAGGTATGCAATTATAACATTCGGTAATTATACGCCGAACTAAAACCAAATGCCGCAATTAGACCCCCATTAACGAAGCAAAGTTCACTGACTCCGTACGAAACGCTTATCATATCATAAGCAAGGATTTATGTACAGAAATTGTTGATTTAAGTATGCAAATGCGTTCAAGTTATGCTTTTGTGGTGTCCCGAATATACCTCACGAATTTTTAGAATAAAATCAACTCAGGTGTTGGTTTTCCGAGATACCTACCATCTGAAAGTTCATACGAAATTGTATCTTAATGTTCAAAGCGTAATGGCGGTACTGGTGTGCAGTTTTGTTAGCATACCTAATTATTTGTTCAACAAAACAGGAAGGGACGAAAATAATACAATGTCTTTTGTAGTGTTTTCTTTTTGTGTTCTTTATTTAGTGCACTCTATGCTAAATTCATATTTAATGAATAAACATAATGTTGATTTTTACCACATTGACTTATAAACGAAATTTAGCTCGCGACTTTGTTCGCGCATATTGACGACCCGGTTAGTCCAGCGGTGTGAGATGACCGTTTGGTTCGAAGGGTCGCGGGTTCGATCCTCGCACCGGGACTAATATTTGTATGGCCTACAGATATTTGTTTCGGGTCTGGGTGTTTGTGTATGGGTTGTATGTGTACAACGGCACCCACGACATAGGTTTATACCTAGTGTGGAGCTGTATGTATAAGCGTATTTTATTTTATTATTTTTTTATTTATTACTAGCTGTGCCCGCGACTTCGTCCACGTGAGAAAAAATATCATTGTTCAGTATCTCCCCGGACGAAGTCGTGGGCGCAGCTAGTATAAAAGAAGCCTAAGTTACACCTTATTACATTAGCTATCTGCCAGTGAAAGACCCGTCAAAATCGGAGACACTCAAATTCTATTTATTTTTATGTAGGTATGTATGTATGTATATATGTATGGAGATAAAAGTAGCCTAAGTTACTCCTTATTACATCAGCTACCTACCCGTGGAAGTCCCGTCAAAGTCGGATACACTCCAATTCTACTTATTTGTATGTAGGTATGTATGTATGTATGTATGGAGATAAAAGTAGCCTAAGTTACTCCTTGTCACATCAGCTATCTGCCAGTGAAAGTCCCGTGAAAGTCGGATACACTCCAATTCTACTTATTTGTATGTAGGTGTGTATGTATGTATGGATGTATGGAGATAAAAGTAGCCTTAGTTACTCCTTATTACATCAGCTACCTACCCGTGGAAGTCCCGTCAAAGTCGGATACACTCCAATCTACTTATTTGTATGTAGGTTTGTATGTATCTATGGATGTATGGAAATAAAAGTAGCCTAAGTTACTCCTTGTCACATCAGCTATCTGCCAGTGAAAGTCCCGTCAAAATCGGTCCAGGCGTTCCCAAGATTAGCCCCGCCAAACAGACAGACAGACAGACAAAAATTGTAAAAAATGTGGTTTTGGTATGTGTACCGTGTAAACATACATATGCATTTAGTAAAAAGCGGTTATTTTAATATTACAAACAGACACTCCAATTTTATTTATTTGTATAGATTGTTGTCTATCCCTGAAGGAATTGCCGGAAGTCCTCACTTAGTACTCTCCTACGTTCCCCAAAGAACCTGCATGCCATGCCATTACAGCTAATGTGACCTGACCTGGTTTAACCATTTCATGTAATGGAAGTGGTAAACAAGCATGCAGTTCACATTGATGTTAAGTGATGACTGCAGCCTATAGACACCCACACAAAGACCTAGGTCAAAATGCAGATGCGTTACCACACCTCAGGCCTAAGGTGTTATGCCTCTGTGCCGGCAATTACAGGGCCGTATATTACCACCTGACCGGAACACGAAGTGGCTAAACACTACCATTTAGCGGCAAGTATATTATATAATGCGGTGGTGCCTACGCCCGAGCTCTGTAACTGGAGCTCTACCACCAGTAAACCAGTAACCTACTGATTGTAATTCCAGTGTCGGAACTCGAAGGTATAGTCACCACCGTAGTACCTAATCTATCTGCCAAAAAGAGACTGATAGTTCAGCACTATCGTGTTCCAGTTAGATGGTATTGGCCCCATCATAACTATCACAGACACTTAACAACTTAGGCCTCAGGGGTGGCTTTATATAGATTTTTTTTTTTTTTTTAATGTAATAAAAGTGGCACACAAGCATGCAGTTCACATTGATGTTAAGTGATGACTGCAGCCTATAGACACCCACACAATGACCAGAGGTCAAAATGCAGAAGCGCTGCCACTCCTGAGGCCTAAGGTGTTATGGCCTCTGTGCCTGAAATTACAGGGCCGTACATTACCACCTGACCGGAACACGATAGTGCTGAACACTACCATTTAGCGGCAAGTATATTAGGTAATGCGGTGGTGCCTACGCCCGCGAGCTCCGTCACTGGAGCTCTACCATGTCGTCTAGATGTCTATAGGCTGCAGTTATCACTCAACATCCACCACCTTCCACTTTTGCCACCTTCGTTACATAAAAGAAAACTATAAAGCTCCGGTTGGATGGTAAAAGGGGCTTTTACCATCTAACTGGTAAAAGCCTCATAACTATCACAAAGGCAAAAACACTTATGTTTTTTAGTAGATGTTTATAGGCTGCAGCCGTCACTTACCATCGATGTGAACTGAATACGTGTTAGCCACGGCATCGACATTATAAATACCGGTCAAGTGCGTGTCGGGCCACGCACTGTCGGGTTCCGTAGTTATATGATAAAATAAGGTAATGCAAAAAATAAAAAAATATTTTCTTTGAAATTCTTTAAATTTTTCGAGTAAAATACATTTGGTCGACGACTACTCGCAAAGTTTTCCTTTAAGTAGCTACTATTGCTACTTTATGTAGATACTATTTAGAATTGTTAATATAAACCTGACCCAGAAAACCCTCCTTCCAACATTTCAAAAAGTACAAAATCCGTACTTAACTACCCGAGATTAGCGCATACATACAAAAAAAAAACGTAAAAAAAAAGTAACTTCACGCTTGTAATCCCCGAAGGGGTAGGCAGAGGTAAATTCATGCATTCAAGCATACATGCAAACACCCACGATTCGCCGGTTACGTTTTGGCCCACGTAACAGGTGGCGAGCCTGTTGACATTACCAAACTTCGAGGTACTGGGCAATTTCCAGAAAATGGAAAAGTCCCAATAGAACTAGAGATAAAGGACTTTACTCCATTATCTCTGATAACCCCCTACCCGGGAATCGAACCCAGGACCTCAGCGTAGTAGTAGAAACAACAAAATCCGTTCCAACTATCCGAGATTAGCGCATACATACAGACAGAGAAAATAGGGGGACTTTACTTTATAATATGTAGAGATAGTGATAGTGATTATGAAGTGAAGTGAAGATGATATATTGATAGGATACCTATTGGTACTAATTTATTTTGTATCTTGCTTCTCTACGTTTTAATTTCGGTATCCAAAAAGCCATTTCTAAGACGCCTGCAGCGAATGCCTAATAAATTGCCTCTTTACAATGTATCCGTAAGATTCAACAACCCAATAACTTGCCCGATTCTAGGGCTCACAGCCTCTGAAGAAGCGAAAAATCGCAGTTCACTCAAAGTTCGCTATTTTAAAATATCGTATAATAAATAGCTGCGCAATATTTTGAAGCGAAACTTCGTTGAGTGCAATGATAGTAAAATGTTGACTTTCATGGAACGTCTACCGTATAGTCTTTGTATGTGTTTGTATGTATGACGCGATGGTAAGATTGTATTTTTCGATATCATTTTACTAATTTCCGTTCATTTTACCCACAAACGTTTCAAAACTCTTCATTACAAAACCAACGTTTCGCAACTTTCTACAACTACATCACTATATAAATAATTCACATGGCAAAAAGATTATCACAAAACTATTCATTTCATAGGGGCCTGGTGACCTGTAGCACAGGTTTCATCCAGAAACCTATTTCAGGCACCAGTCTCTCACAAAACTAGGGTTTAAGAGCAAAAAATGTATTCACAATAAGAATGTACCTAATTTTGTGAAGGAAAAATAAATATGATTTTATTATTATATTATTCCACTTATTTATTCAAACTACTTATTAAATAATTTTTTACATATATATGTATAAAAATATTATATTATTATTATTATAGCTCATCACTTTATAAATAATTTAGTGATGATTTGTGACGGAATTGGTTTTTAATGTCGAAGCTGGGATCTCAGAATAACCAGTCACGACACAGTTAAATCAATATGGGAAAGAGTATTTCGACGCTCGGATGTGGCCTTTGGTAGCTTAGTGGCAAAGCTGGCTGGATTGGTTATCCTGCGGTCGTAGGTTCAATTTCTGTCCGAAGTCAACCTTTTTTACCAATTTTTTTTTAATGTCAAAAATTAATCACTTGTGTTATGGCGCAAAACTTTCAAAAATTAAATTGCTGCCTGGTATTGCAAGAAACTTGGTTTAAATTTCATGTTTATCACGTATAGCAAGCGGTTCGCGAGTTTTTTATTTATTCATACGACTCTTTATTTGGTGCCCGACATTCTTCCAGCTTTACATTCCTGGTTCAAAACGAGATGACAGAATGTTACATTTTAAAAAGGTCCCTACGTCAAATAATAATTAGCACTGCGTTCATCCTTTTCAAATGTTTGCACCCCGGCTTGCGGTTCTTGGGTTTGTATTTTTTTATAATTTGCGCTTTGGATTGTATGTTTATTTATTAACGACTTCTAATTTAATAATGTGAGTCGTGGAGTGCTGTATCATCAAACATAAACGGCGTGATTGAGGATACTTTAAATAATTTGCTAGAAAAAAGAAAATTGTGCGTCCATTCTTTGATTTCCGTATACGATTTTTTCATGTGATGGCAAACAAGCACACAGTTAACATTGATGGTATGTAGTACTGTAGCCTATAAACATCATAATGAAACCAGTGATTTTAATGAGTGAGATGCGTTGCTGCGCCCGAGTCTTTAGATATTATGCCTCTGTGTCGGAAATTACTACATTACCTGGCCGAAACATAGTATAAGTATAACGATAGTGCTGGAAACTACCATTTAGCGGCAGGTAGATTAAATAATGCGATGGTGCCTACGCCCGCGATCTCCGTCCCTACTATTAACGACACTATTAATTGGAATTATAATAGCCTGTAATGACTACCATTATAGATAGTCAGGGTACGTCAAGAGTTAGTGAAGGTAGCAATATTTAGCAGTTTATTTATAATTTAATATGTGTCTACATCCTTGAAGAATTCTATCTGCAGTAAAAAATCTAATCTACACAGAGCAAGTCAGCGATAGAATGGCCCATAAAAAGTAATCAGCTTGCTCCCTATTTTCCATGGGGGTAATACACGGTGGTGAAATGTGATTGTACTTCAGTACACCTGTGCCTCTATAGGGAATATGGCTCCAATATGAATTATTTATACCTATTATTATATTTATTTAAATCAAAACAGAATTTCATTTTTTTAATCGATAGTGTACCTATTACCCCTAAGTTGGTATTAAAAAGTTTAAAATTCATTAAAAAAACTACCTGGTAGGGCAAGAAAATCTATGTTGATTGCAGATGCACATACCAAACTTTAATCGAATTACTACTTTTGTCCTCGTATAACTATTATATGTATAAGCTATCTCTGTAGTTTGCATCTGTTTTATAGAGACAAAAGACTTTTAAGTCTCTCTTAGATTTAAGTAACGTTTGAATATTTGTTCATAAGTCTTTTCTATATTTTTTTGTGCGTACTAGATTCCAAAGTTATGCAAGACCATAGCATTGAGCATTTGCATCTGGTTGCATACAAATTTTCAACAATTTTGACTGTTGACGATACTGAAGAATTGTTATCTGTCAAACTCGTGGTGCCACTTTTAGTGCTTACCTGATAACACATCTTCCCAATTCGTTGTTCGTACGTGTGAAGTTATATTCTTAGGAGAGCTGAGCTAACATTTCACATCCCTCTCTAACTTTAACAGATTTCTTTAAGTTAGAGAAGGATGTGAAATGTTACAATAACTTTAACTTTAACAAATATCACAGTGCAACCCAGGCTTAGTGTTAGATAAATATATTATTCAACAGACTCGTGTCGCTTATCTTAGCAGTTAACTTAGTTTGTTTATTATACGTCATTTTATTAATTCGATTTATCATCATGATACGATGAGTTTCGTTGTCAGCGGCATATTGCTACATGACGACAATTCTTATATTAATCCTTCAAGGATCGTACGGCCACCGGCGGCGAGACACAACTGAATTTCAATTGTCATATTTTTCTCGTGTCTGGAGAGATTAAATATGATAGTATCATTATTACTAATTTACCCGCCCTAGTAAGTATTATTAGTCTTCTGTTATTAAAATTGGATTTTTCCAATTGTGTGTTTATAAGCTCATTGACTACGACTAACACTTTGCTTGCTTGTTAAATTTACAAGTTTGTATGCAACAAGTTGAATACAATTATTCAACTTGTTACATACCAGGCATAGAAAATTTTGTTTCTTTATGACATGATAAGTCTGATTTTTACTAAGCCTGGGTTGCACCACATCATTTGTTAAAGTTAAGGTAATTGTTACATTGCACATCCTTCTCTAACTTAAGGAAATCTATTAAAGTTAGAGCAGGATGTGAAATATTACAGTAACTTAACTTTAACAAAAGTCGTGGTGCAACCCAGGCTAAGTGTTATCGTTCGTTGTTTTTATATATTGTTGATTGGTTTCCCTAAAATAATAATATTTTTTTATTAAGTGCTATAACTTAAATGTTTTTTTTTGTAATGGAAGTGGCAAACAAGCATGCAGTTCACATTGATGTTAAGTGATGACTGCAGCCTATACACAAAGACGAAGGTCAAAATGCAGATGCATTGCCACTCCTGAGGCCTATGGTGTAATGCCTCTGTGCCGGCAATTACAGGGCCTTTATTTTTGAAATATCTTGTTTTAATTGTAATTTCTTGTTCATATCATTGTTTAAGAATTATTTTGATAGGTTCATGATATTTCTGTTCACTACTATGACCAGTATTTTGATTTATTTTCGTATCATCTTGGCCCCCTTGCATTATCTATACTTATAATAAATCTGTAGAAGTGTAAATTCTGTACATTGAAAATATTGAAAAAATAAACACCAGGGGATGTTACTAGATCAATACCGAACACAAATATGTGATTAGAAATTTTTTTGTCTGTCTGTCTGTCTGTCTGTTTGTTCAAGCATCACACAAAATCTACCAGTCCGATTACGATGAAACTGGTATACTTATACTTTAACCTTTGGCGCACAACACTGGATACTTTTTATCCCGGAAATATGTCTGTTTGTCTGTGTGTTTGTCCACGCTAATTTCAGAAACGGCTTATTTGATTTGCAGTTCACTAATATATTGTGGTAAGTTTCACATAACATTTAGTGTTTGTTTCATGTCAATCGGTTCAGAAATAAAAAAGTTACGACAGTTTAAAGCATCATCTATTATCGAACATTTTTATACTATTCTGTATCTATCTTCTGTCTTTTTTAGGGTGCCGTATCTAAAAGGTAAAAACGGACCCTATTACTAAGCCTCCGCGGTCTGTCTGTCTATCACCAGGCTGTATCTCATAAACATTGATAGCTAGAAAGCTAAAATTTTCACAAACTACGTATTTCTGTTACCGCTATAACGACAAAATTAAATACTTTTTGCTCGATATCAATAACGGTAGCAAGTAGACGCTTAAAATTTTTACAGAATTTTTAGGTTTTATGTTGTATATTACCTTCTAACAAACGTAATTTTTATGCCATTTTTGTACGGAAGCCTTCGTGCACGAGTTCGACTCGCTTTTGGCCAGGTTTTTTCTCTGTTAGTAACATTAAGCATACAGCATAGCAGCGTCCCGGCATAGAACAATCGCCGCTATGATCACCATTCATCACGCCAAGCGTGGCAATTATGGCATATTATTTCCTTATGACGCACTACACTTTTAGGAGCATCTTCGGGAAAGGCTTTGTCCAGCGGAGACGGATGGACGTCTTTCGGATTTCGTTGATGTCGTTGGTGGCGTAGGTGTTGTTGGTGACTCTGGTGGTGGTGCTGGTGGTGTTGGTGGTGCTGGCGGTGGTTTTTAGAGGCGATGGAAGCATTGGTGGCGTTGGTGACGTTGGTGGTGTTGTTGGTAGTTTTGAAGGCGTTGGTGGCATTGGTTGTGCTGGTGGTGGTTTTGGTGGCGTTTGTGTCATTGGTGTTTAGTGATGGTGGTGGCGTTAATGGCGTTGGTGGCGATTGTAGTGGTGGCAGTGGTGGAGGTGGTAGTGGTGACAGTGGTGGTTGTGATGGTAACCAATACCATCACAACCACCACTGTCACCACGACAGTGACGATGGTGGTGGTGGTGTTGGTGAGTAGGTAAAAATGCAGTGTTTATGATCCAAAATTAACCAAAATGTATATCCTAAAGCGCTGCCCAAAGTCCCAAAGCCACTATTCCAAACAAACAAAGTTGCGGGCACAGCTAGTATCAGTAATATGTATATTTAAAAATAATATTTTGTTGCACAATTGATCTTCAGTTATTATTCTTATCCCTTAGCTGTATAAAAAAATATTGTTTTAGCTACGAAAGCCTTTACTTGACGCTCACAATGGATACTAAGTGTTTAAAAAAAATCCAAAACTGCATTTCGAAATATATAATTTATTTTTACTCGTGGAATATAGTTTTTTTACGTTTTTTAAATAATTAATTCATTCGATAAGTTTCATGAATTCGATGCATTTATTCATCTTCCAATAAAAAAGCAGTCTTTGGCAGAACTCTAGCTGAAGCCCTGATATTGTGGATGACTGTAACATAAGCCACTTCTATAATTTTGCAAAACGTTTTTTGTTTTAAAGCCGATTTATCTGCGTCACTAGTACGTTGTCTTCCTTCTTTGATTTCTGGATCTGAAAAAGGATAACTCATATTAGAAATTAAAGGAAAAACGGAAATAAAAATTTGACTGGCAGGAATCGAACCTGCGACGTCAGGATAACCAGTCCAGCCGCTTTACCACTAAGCTACCGAAGTAGTGGTAAAGCGGTTGGACTGGTTATCCTGAGGTCAAATTTTTCTCTCCATTTTTCTTTAATTTCTAAAGTTCACTCACATGTGTTATTGCGATAAATAAATATTACAATAACTCATATTTTAAACATGTTTAAAATTATCGTATAGCTTAAACACTTTTTGATTCGTTTCTTGTCTGTTGATACTCCAAAACAATTCTTTTTTTGACGTTCGCGACCATCAGCAAGCAATCCTCACAAACAGTGGTTTGTGAGGATTGCTTGCTGATGGTCGCGGGTACAATTTCCGATTTCTGCGCAGATAATATTATTTTTATAGCCAAAAGAAACCTAATCGCTATGAGTCTGGATGTTTGTGTATTGTGTAGGTACACCGGCACACACGGAACCAGTTTAATCTGGTGTAGGGCTGTAAGCTTACAGGTATTTTTATTTTACTTTCTTAATTTTGAGAGACGGAAAATGTGTTGTGCGACATGCTAACATAGGTAATAAGAAGACATTTTGCTATACCTATATAATTTAATTAATATGCTCGATTTTTTTGCTTAATTTGGTGGGGACCCCGAAAGTGCGCCCAGATATACCAATAGATTCTGATATGGGAGCAATAAAGATAATGTTACCTGTGACAGGATCTACCTACCTGGATACCTCATTCTAGGATCTAATTCTAAAGCTAAAGTGTTTTCTATAAAAAGTTTAATCTTCATAAAAATATATAACATTATAGGTAGGCATATTATTATCTAAATCAGTTAAAACAAAAAAAACTTAAGGATTTCGTCTTAATGTGTTATTGCTATTTTTCCAAATTAGGTATCCTTATTTACCAAATTAATTATGTACAGTGTGTTGCGGGATAAAATCGAATCCCGAGAGCAGGTGAAATCAGACCGAAAGAATCTTACGATTTTTCACAAAGAGTTTATGTTTTAAAAAAAAAAAAGGAAATTTCTATGAACGTAGTAGTTTTTATTGAATTTTTAATACTTAGAAGTAATGATTAATTCACAAACAGCTGACAAAAGTAAAACATTACTTTTTTTTTTCAAATTTAAAATTTTTGTCGATAGATTTTGGTCTAGTTTCAACTCCTTTCAAGATTGCACTTTATCCTGCGTCACACTGTATAATGTATTCGGAAATCTGTTCTGCAAACTGTAATGCCCATAATTCACTCAGTGTGTCCAGAACAATCTAAGTATACAAACCATTGGCTAGCATTTCTGCTAATTCCACATTAATTGTAATTTCTGGGTCGCCAAGCGCCTGACACGATATTGTCTCGGGACCAACTTCGTAGTGCTGGACGCCGGCATCATCGTTTATGAAACTGTAGTTGTACTTCGCTGTTGCTAATGCACCTATAAAGAAAATTAAACCATACAATCACAATTTTTAAGGCTGATTTTTTATAGACAACTAATGATGGTTGCTAATAAACATTATAATCCACACGAATGTTAGTTAGATATGACAGTAAAACCATTAAGGCTATGCTAGTCTTAGTTAATATCGCAGCGAAAGCCAACCGGCTGACAACTATTTTATAAGTTGTATTGTATTTTAATTTTAAGATGTTAGTCGTTCCGACCATCTGTACGTAATACAAGTGAATAATGTGTGTGAAAAAAAACGTTACTTCACGCCTTTATTCACCGAAAAGGTGTGCTAGTGGTAGATTTACAGTACCGCGCACTTTTTTATAAAACGAATAAAAACCCACATAGTCGCATGTGTACCTCCGTAACGCCCTAAACAAAAAAAAAACTAATTTAGAAACTTTACCTCTTTATAATATTAATATTAATGATAATATTTATCCACGGCAATACAATAAAGCTATTTGTTAGATCCATTTCCAACACATTTACGATTCACGTTTCAAAATCAACTAATACAGAATAAATCTTCGAACAAACCGCATTGCATTCTAAAACAACCGATAAATTAATCTATTTCCGTACATCAGGAAAGCGGACTAAAACGCACCGGACGTTCGGTTGGCCGCAGTTTGTGGGCAGGCTCCGTTCGGGTTCCGGCACCGGACGTGTGATAAGCACGGCAACTTACCAAGTAGATGCGACTGCACCCCAAAATTAATCACTTTGCGGACACATGCTGTACGAATTTCACTTCTAAATTATAGTTGGTTTATACGAATTGCGATTGACTTTTACATGTGAGTAACAAATTAACCGAACCGAATTTTCAGATGATAAGCAAATATTGTAATACATTTTACATTAAAACTAGAGGTTTCAATAGGTATAGAAGCTTTGCCACGCCTGAGGCCTAAGCTAAGTCTAAGTCTCTGTGCTGAAAATCAACATATATTATTTTATGTCTTTTAGAATGTGTACTGGTGATAAAACTCTAGCAGAGCTTAATGGAGGTTGCGAGCGTAGGAATCACACACTTAATCTATCTGGCATTAAATGATTATAGGTATTTAGGTCTCAATGGTAAATTGGCGACATTTCCAACATGTTTCCATTTGGAAATCACTTAATACAGAATAAATTATCTTCTAAGCTCTACGTATAAACCAACCGATACATAAATCTCTTTTCAGTGGCAAGGAAACTGAAACGCACCAGACGCGAGGTTCGCCGCAGTTTGCGGGCAGCCCTCGTCCGGACGCTTGGTACCGGACGTGTGATTAGTACGGCAACTTACCAAGTAGATACGACTGCACCCCAAAATTAATCGCTTTGCGGTCATATGTGGTACGAATTTCGCTTCTTTATTATGTTTTGTTTATACGAATTGCATTTAAATTTTGCAAACGTTTTTTTTAGGATTCTTACATTATGGTAGGGAATTATTGCTATTTCTTTACGTAAACTCTAGAGTTTATACGGATGATTTACCACTGCTGAGGCTTAAGTCGTTATGCCACTGTGCCGAAAATTCCGGAATATTATTTTCTATAGCTTAATATAAGTTTACTTGTGGTAAATCTCTAGGGAATATCTATCTGCCGTAAAATGATAACATGCCTCAATTGCCATGTAGAAAGGCATTTAAGAATCAGTTCACACCGAATAAATCTACGAACAAAGCCTGTATAAAACAACCAATACAAACTGAAACGCACCGGTCGCTCGCTTCACCGCAGTTTGCGGGCTGCCCCGTCCAGGCTCCGGCACCGGATGTGTGATTAGTGCAACTACTTACAAAGTAGATGCGACTGCTCTCCAAAATTAATCAAAAATCACTTTCCGGACGCACACAAATACGAATTCCGAGTTCCACTTCCAAATTACAGTATGTTTAATTGAATTGGAATTTTAATTTAAAAATGCAAACTATCGAACATTCTAAATGACAATTAAACAGTGTATCTTATAAAATTTCTTAATGAAATTAAATTCATTAATTTCATATTCATTACATTTCTTAATTTTTTAAACACTGGAGGTCATAATGCAGACGCATTGCAGGCCCCTGAGGCCTAAGTAGTTTTGTCTCTGTGAAAGTTTGTGTTGAGCTTCGTGTCAGAAATGGTTAATGAATACATTTTTTGCAGTGCTTTTCACTAAAATTCTACCGTTATAAGGGGAGCCCAATTTGACCAAAGAAGCAGTCACTGATGAAAATGCACGAATAAACATTAAAAGTCTTCAATGTGCAGACAACCTTTTGGAAGGGTTAATTTCATTGCAATAATACGATTAATGTCGCCTTTTATTTCCTCACGGTTGATGTAATTTGTATAGGTTATAAAGTTACAACTCACTGCCTTTGGCTGAATAAGTTCCGCTAAAAGATTTTCCTGATTTGCTCACAGCTATTTTCACATCGCCATCTACGCTCAACTCCATTTTCGTTTGTAACGTGACTAGTTTTTGAATCCTGTCCATTCTGTTGAAATAAAAGTTTGCTTTATTAGTTTCCATTTTATTTCAATAGTATGCATATCAAAAACAATATTTATTGATAGTTTGAATGACATAATTGCATATATTTTAAACATTCGTATTTTAGATGTTAACTTATATAGCGCAATTGAAAAAAAAAAGAGTGAATTTATACGATGCGCGCGCAGACCGACAGATAAAAGTGACAGTCTGAAGTTCGTTGCTAAACAGATAAAAGCAACAGTCTGAAGTTAACTGCTAGTCTTTTTTGGTCGATATGTTTTATTTCTGGTAAACTGGATTGTTACGCTAAAGAAGTATAACTTTTTACGTGAGTACAATTCTCTATTTAACTCCATTTTGAAGTCGTGAACTATATTATATGAAAAAGAGCAAAAACTTTCATTACTTACTTAAAATTGTAGAACCTCTGATTTTTTAAGCCGTATACGGACAAATTTTTAAAATGCATTGTTAGTCCTGAGTTTTCATCAACTAAGTGGTCCAAGGATGGTATTACCAGGGGATCTATTGGTCTTACATCGATTGAGGGTATGCCTTTACACGTGCTTTCTAAAAATTGCTCTGTAGTTTTACTTAAGCACGCCATATCATCGTATCTACATGCTGTTAATAAGGAATCTGTAACAAAAACAAATGATTAGGTTGGTACAGTACAAATATATAGAACAATTTACTTGTATGTATTTTTATCTCTTGTTTTAAATTCCTCAGCAGTCTAGTGGTACTGGACCGCTACTACTACGCTTCATGGGTTCAATCCCCAGGTCGGGGATAGTACTATTGAGTTTTTTCCATATTACATGAGACAAAACTTAAATAGTCACTGTACTGTGGTACTACTAACTAGATACTGGCTTATCGTTGGTCAAAATTTGAGTTCAGGCAGGAAACGAACCTGCGACCTTAGGATAACTATTATAACAGAACTGCTTTACCACTAAGCTAGCAGTTTCCACATCCGAGCGTCAATTTTCTCGTTCCTCTTTTTATATTGAACCGATTCGGGATCGGTGAACGACATCTATTGATAACTAAAATACATTAGTATTCAATAGCTCATTTTTGAGAAAAATTACATCACGCTACAACCAATAAACCAATAGGAGCGGAGCATCACTGAGATAGAATATTGTCAAAATTGGAAAAAAATGTTTCTACATCCGTGTACGGATGTAGAAACTGCTGTGCTTATGTCCGGACGACATAAGCACAGCAACATGTACATCAACCCGACCAGCTTCGCACAGTCAGTTGTATTTCGTGTATTACTAATTCTAGAATAATATCACTTACCTGTGTGAAGCTGCAACGGGTTGCTAGTAACGTGATACTGTAGTTTTTTTTATGTAATGGAAGTGGCAAACAAGCATGCAGTTCACATTGATGTTAAGTGATGACTGCAGCCTACAGACACCCACACGAAGACCATGGTCAAAATGCAGATGCGTCACCACTCCTGAGGCCTAAGGTGTTATCCCTCTGTGCCGGAAATTACAGGGCCGTACATTACCACCTGACCGGAACACGGTAGTGCTGAACACTACCATTTAGCGGCAAGTATAGGTAATGCGGTGGTGCTTACGCCCGCGAGCTCCGTCACTGGAGCTCTACCACCAGGTTTTATATTTATAATTTCATCTATTTTTTTCTGCGTCATTCCCCAGTTTATAGCGCTCCCTCTGCGTTTATAATCATGGTAGTCTAATGTACATCGGTGACTTTTAGAAAAATAAGTTCGCCGATACTTTAAATAAATTTTACTTACAAAGATCTTAAGATATCTTGTCAAATTTTCAAACTGTAATATCTTTTGCCAACAAATGGGATCACGACATCGTTTATCATCGCCGCTTTTCCAAACTAGACAATTGCAAGACAAATTAGGATCTCTCCGAGCTCAGCAACGCAAACATTGAAATATCGTAGGTACTTACTACTGTATCTATGTGATATGGGTTCAAGTATAACTAATCTATTGTGAGGCAGACTAGTCAGACTAAAACAGATTCCAGTCTCTGTATTGCTTTATTGGTTTCTAGTTACGTAGGAAGTTGAAAGGAGCATGTATTAAGACATATATAAAACAGATAATAAACTTAATTCATTGCGGTTGATAAGAATCGTCTTCGATTCGAGTTTTGAAAATGCGGCCAAGTGCGAGTCGGGCTTACGCTCACAGGGTTCAGTATAATTATTTAACTTTTAGGTTTTCCTGTTTTTCCTGTAATCTTTAGGTGAACAACTATTTTGTGTTTTCTTCGAAAATTTTCAGAAACAAAGTGCGGCAATGTTTGTTATTTTTATCATGCCCCAAAAGTGGCCCATATATTAGAATTGCCCATTTTAGGTCACTGGACTATATGTGTGTCAAATCAGCTCAATCGGACCAGTGTGATTCATGTGCATAGTGGAAAGTAGGCAAGGTGCCGGATAACTTAAAAAATTAAGAAAGTTTGAAGTGATAAAAACACACACCACAGACATGTTTGGAATTAAATAATTTACAATGTGTACCAAATTTCACATCAATCAGTCCGGTAGCTATTAAACAAATTGGCTTTTGTTTAATAGCTTTATTGGCATACTGATAGACAAACATGAATGATTCGGGTAAGTGTTTTCATTTTGAGATACGCCAACCTGAAAATAAATAAAGGTGGCAAACCAGTCTCATAGTTCATACGAATGTTAAGTGCACATGCAGGCACTGCAGCCTATTATTGGCATACAAAACCGGAGGTAGGTACCATTAAATATCGTTAACATAAGTATTTTAAGTGTTGTAACGTTATTTCATAAAGCACACTTTGAGAAACAAGTCGTTACTCAAACTCAAATCATTCTTCAATTATGAGCACTTAAATATTTATTGAATGGACCTTGAAACAAATTTAGGTACAACTTTAAAGGTTAAACTATTTTCCAGACGTGATTTAAAATCGACAGATTTATTTTCTTTTCGTTTGGATTTCCAGACGGTTGGGATTTTACCAGGAAAACAATTTAGGTAGGATAATCAATTTTGTTTTAATTTTACCGTCTTGGTCGTTTAGTGGTAAACCACTACTGATACGTCAGATACGTGGCAGGAATGAATTGTGTCGCCAGGAAACGGAGTAGGTACCTATGTGCATGTTCGAAAGCGTTGTTGTTTAGTTTTGTTCGAATAGGAAAAAATCCAGTAGTAGGTATCCTCGGAGTTTGGTTATGTGCTATGTGATAAGTAAGCGTTATAGGAGAGTTTCGTTTGTTTATTTCGAAAAAATATTTGAGAGGGGGCTTCCATACAACAAACATCAAATTTTATCGTTTTTATACCTTTCGTACACGAGTCCGACTCGCGCTTGCCCGAGTATTTTATATTCAAATAGGCAACACTTTTGAGATTCACATTACCAAACTGCGAATGTGGCATTGGAAATTTAAGTAAGGAAAAACTAGGAATTCTAAATGATTTTTGAAAATAATAAATAAGATACCTACATCTAGCCTATAAATACAGAAAGCCTAATCTAATCCCTACACTCTACTAAAAAATCGGTGACTGTGTCTATATGGTGAATCTGTATCTTACGTATACCTAATAATTTGAAACTTTGATTTGTTTATAATATGAACTGATAGTGACAGTATTGCGGTCCGTGTTTGGGCCAGTGACCTCTTATTTGGATTATTTTTTTTCCTTGATAAGAAATGTACACATAGACACGTACGTGACACACACATAGATATCTTCTCTTTTCAGGGTCACGAGTCCAGAAGCGTCTAACAGAATCCTTTTACTAGGTACTTATCACTAATCGAATATTACTAAGAGTCCTGCCACAATGGATGGTGGAATATTTTTTATTTGGTAGATGTAGGTACAAAAAAGTCCGCGATGGTATATTTTATATCTTTTATCGATAGGTTACTAAACCCATTACTACTTCTAAAAAAACAATACAAATGCAAAACAATACAATGCAGGTTTAAATCATTCAGTATTAATCCTTAGGTATCAAATTAAATACTTTTGTTAACTTAACCATTTCATACACAGTGTTTTAATATACCTACTAGTCCTACTACACTATAGGTATAATTAAAATCAATATATCAAAGATAATTTAATAGAGAATAGCGCGCATAAAAATAATTTAATTCAAACGCGTTGCTCAAACCTATTTGCTCACACTTGGCTGTTTATTTTGCAGCAATGGCTTTGAAATCTATTGTATGGCAGAACGACATTTGCCGGGTCAGCTATTAAAAAATAAATGGTAATTATAATATATCATCATGGAAGGCTGATTGGTATGTGTATATCATCAACGAACGCAGAGATAGGTACCTATCTATAGTATGTGTATAAGTTGTATAACCGACAAACAGTATTAATAAAATAAAGTAAAAGAATAAAGGATATAATAAAATAGGTATATGTATGAATCAGTACCCTCAAATTAAGGAACAAGATTTAGAAGTATGCCGCTTTAGGATTTTGAAACAATCTAAATTCCCCCGACGCTGTACGCAAAGTACACAAAGTTCGAAGAAGTTCTTAATTTGTAACCGAATTCAAACTCAGATTTCGGTTATTATTTACGTGCTTAAATAAGTTTTAAGCAACTTCATTGGTAATGGCGATAAAAAAAAATAGAATACATTTTTTTTATATTTTTTTTTTATATGATGGAAGTGGCAAACAAGCGTGCAGTTCATATTGATGTTAAGTGATGACTGCAGCCTATAGATACCCAGATAAAGACCAAGGTCAAAATGCAGATGCGTTACCACTCCTGAGGCCTAAGGTGTAATGTCTCTGTGCCGGAAATTACAGGGCCGTACATTACCACCTGACCGGAACACGATAGTGCTGAATACTATACAATTTAGCGGCAATACATAACCAAATCTAGCAAAACATAGTTTCGTTGAAGCCGGTTCATTTGTTAATAATAAATAATGTCCTCCAGATCGAGTTGCGGTTACGGCGGCCAATCTTAACGGATACTTGACAAGTAGTGCACAAGTTTAAGCGCAAACATAGGTGCACTCTCTAAATAATTCTCCAAATCCAAGTAGGACAGCGATCCGACATGACCGTAGAAAGATCTGGCGCAGGATTCACGTGCTCGCCAAGGCACAGGTCACCAGCCTCAGGGAATATTCACTATTGGGAATTTCCTTAGAGAAAAAACCTTACAGCTTTTCCCTGATGATTGAACCAAAAACCTTAGGCTCTGCATCGTAATTGCGACCGTTAGACCAATGAGACAATTTCTTATCTTTTAATTTGCAAAGATGTGTCAACGTCAATGTAAAGGGAAATTAACAAAAAAAATACGGTACAAATCCTACCTCCTCTACACAACACACACGATGCACACAAAATCAAAAACAATTGAAACGAATACATCTTGTCACACTCAATGAAAAATCAAACGTCTACTGACACCGCTGTCTACTGTCGTATCATTATAAATGTCAAGTTTAAACAATATCAATATCACAACTAGGGATGTGAAGTCCAATCCCGGATATGTCTACGGGAAATAAAAAAATTATACACGAGATCTGACAGCAGAAACGATAAAAAACAATTACGTACTTTCAAGTTTCATATACCAGTGTTACCTTTTGTCTACAACTTCGTGTGTGCCGTAAACTCGCTCCCGTGGGAAGTTTTGAAAATCGTCTAACACTCATCAAGTAGGTACTAAGTGACTGAGCGACTGATAAGCTACACAGCGGAAACTACTGGTTGTAGAAAGCTGAAATTTGGCATGGCTACTTGCCCACCCGGCTCCCACCCTTTTTACGCCCATGATTACCTACCTAATAAGGTTTATTAGGTAACCGATACCGGTACCGACAAACGTTAGTGCTCAGCACTATCATATTCCGCTTAGATGGTAATGCCCCACCCTGCTTGTTTGTCACTGTCAGATATTACATAAAAAATTTACCACAGAACGCATTATTTCATGCGTGGAAACGGGAAGCCAACCCTAGCCACAATCCAATAAGCTAACGTTAGGGAAATTGATCAGATACATAGGTCAGAAATTATCATTGCACATACAGTCGAGTAAATACACAAGTGATAAAAATAATATTATTATGATTAAGTAATTAAACGTGTTTGCGTGTACACAATTCTGTATTATATATATATCATACATCTGTTTTTTAGAGTTCCGGACATATAAAGGAAGAAACTGGCCTCGGGGCGTGACGTGAGAAAATTCTTCCAGTACTGCAGTCAGTCAACCGAACAATGGCGGTCAAAAATAGCAGTTTTTTATGTTATGGAAGTGGCAAACAAGCATGCAGTTCACGTTGATGTTAAGTGGCCTAAGGTGTTATGCCTTTGTTCCGGAAATTACAGGGCCGTACATTATCACCTGACCGGAACACGATAGTGCTGAACTATTTAGAGGCAAGCACATAGAGCAACGTCCACCGGTCGCGGCGGACTGGAGGGGAGTAGCCATAGCGTGTATTACCGATGCAAAATAGTCTGTCATTTTTTGCGGGGGAATGCATGCGACACACACTCACACTACAATAATCGTCTATTACTACGAAACTCACACCTTGACTTTAACAAAATACAGAAACAATTTCACGCACACATTTAAACATCTAGGCGATAGGCGTTAGATCATTTGGTCTTGTACTTTGACAGAGGGGAAAGCCTGCATGGCTACTCCCCTCCGTGTTGCTCTATGGCGGCAAGTATATTAGGTAATGCGGTGGTGCCTACGCCAGCGAGCACCGTCACATGTAGTAGTAAAAATAACAACGCGAAACGGGCAGCAGCGTCCCGCGATAAAACTACCGCCTTTGCGATCGCCAAGCGTGGCGATTATGGCATATTCTCCCCTAATGACGTTATGGGCGTCTTTGGGGAAGGCTTTGTCCAGCAGTGGACGTCTTTCAGCAGAAGTGATGATGATGAAATGAAAAAAACGTTCAAGTGTCAATTAAACTAAATATTAATAATGGTCAAATATATCGCACGTTGCTCAACAGTTAAATAATAATATCAAATATTCAAGTCAGTAATCCCTTGGAGCTTTGAGAATATAAGACTTATAAATATCGCAATAAAAAGATATGACCGTTTATGTGCACATTTTCATACATTTATGAGGGAATCAAAAACCTATGGGGTACTTCACGTTGACCTAGAATCGTGAAATTTGGCAAAAAGCAATGTTCGACTTATTCCATTACTTATATCCACTATAACAGAAAAGTAAAAATGGAACATTAGTTGTCTAATAATTCGGTTTACGGCGGACAATAATTTTAAAAAAAACATGCGTCACAAGCTGAACGCTTATAATATAGTCGTTCGGCGAACTTTGTATGCTGTCCGCTCCGTACCAAATCCGGACGTGTGTTACTACCAAAGATATTCTAATAATATCTTTGGTTACGACTATTAGGCCAATCGGCCTCTCTATCGCTTGCGCTTTCGCTTTCACACTCGGCTCAGACGGAACGTGACACTTTTTCGTGCGTTCAGCCGACGGTCATCGATTTATAAGACGTAATCATGTCAAAAAAGTAGAAAACCGTACATCACAGAAATAAAGTAGAAAATTATTTGCTGCTGGCGGCCCCAGTAATATAATAGTAAGTTGTTAAACTATTACCAATTTAATTTAGAGAGTCCATTTCTAACTTAGTTATAAGTTAGAAATTAATAGAAATAAGTTAATTATTAGACTATAAACTATGGGCTCTTATGTTTAACACGCTAATTGTATTCTGCTCTTCGCAGACTCACAAATTATAATAGCGACATCATGATGTTTAGTACCTACTAGACTAAGCATAGAGCTTTTTAAGGCACTAAGTATTTGACGGCAGCTTTAACCTTTATTCTCAATTAAACTCCCAAAAGCTTTTTCTAGTTAAAACTTTACATTTTTACATGTACTTAATTTTAATGTGTTAGAAAATGTAAGGATCAAACCTAGTTTAAATCACCATAAGAACTTTATTTTGAACTAATTTTTGACCGCGACTTCGTCATTTCATTTTTCATTTATTAATTTTCTTCCTTATAACAATGAATATTGTCCGCGTGTAGGTATTTACAGATACCCTAAAGAACCTCTGAACGGGATAAAAAGTAAGTATTCTATGTGTTTCCATGTATACTCTACCTGTGTACAAAATTTCCTAGAAATATGTCTAGTCGCTTTAGCATGATTGAGTAACAGACAAACAAACAGCCATAATTTCACATTTATATTAATAGTAGTATAATAACGTATAGCGTAATAAAAAATTCGTCACGTCCCGATGCTTTGAAGTTTTCTGTATATTCACATAGTAGCATGAAAAAGTGTATTTTCATACAAAAATACACAAAGTTCCGGTTTTTATAAATCAATAGTACAAAACAGACCCGTTAATAATGAATTACACGTGGAAATGTTTGTGATCATAGCTTATTGAGAAAACTGATGTTTTTTCCTGGATGATAGGAATGTTGTATGTATTATAACCATATGTAACTGTCGCCACTCGGTCGGAGCGATGCAAAAAAACAAATTCACATACATAAAACGGTGATAAGTGATTGATTTGTAAACAATTTCAAACTACTATGAATTTTACAATGTAATGAAATGACAAACGACCATAAAGTTCACATTGATGGTGAATCTGTAAACATTTACATAAAATCTAAAGATTACAAAATAGATGTGTTGTCACGCCCAAGGGCTAAATTGTTTTATGTGCCAGAAATTAACAGAGTACAGCCATTACCACCTGACAGACATGAAACAGCGATAAACTCGACTATTCTTTGACCAGTGTGTGTTGCCAGTGATGACATACGGAACCGAAACGTGGTCGCTCACTATGGGCCTCATAAGAAGGCTCACAAGGTCACTCAGAGAGCAATGGAAAGGGCTATGCTCGGAGTTTCTCTGCGAGATCGAATCTGTAATGAGGAGGGCCGCATGAGAACCAAAGTAACCGACATAGCCCACCGAATAGCGAAACTCAAGTGGCAGTGGGCAGGGCACAAAGCTCGCAGAACTGACGGCCGTTGGGGCAGAAGAGTTCTGGAGTGGCAACCGCGTACTGGAAGACGAAGCATAGGCAGGCCCCTACGAGGTGGGCCGACGACCTGGTGAAGATCGTGGGCAATCGCTGGATGAGGGCGGCCCAGGACCGTTCGTTGTGGCATTCTTTGGAGAAGGCCTTTGTTCAGCAGTGGACGTCTTTTCGCTGAAATGATGATGATGATAAAACTGTACTATTAAGCGGCAAGTATATTAGGTAATGCGATGGTGCCTACGTCCGTGAGCCACTGAAGCTCTCATCACTCCAGCCAAAAGATATTTACTGCTGGACAAAGCCTTACCCAAAGATGCCCACCAATGATGCACAACAGTGTTGTGCGTTTTTAGGGGAGAAAATTCCATGGTCACGCTTGGCGACCGCAGTGATGGTAGTTTTATCGTGCGACTCTGCTGCCCTATTGGAATGGTGTGACCGCCATTGTTGGGTGGACTGATTTTTAGTGCTACAATTTGGAATTTGGTAGGAAGGTAATATAAAGTTCGCTATGAACGGATTTTGTGACAGGGCCAGATTACTCCTAATCTCGTCTAAAAGTTCTGGCGAGTTTGTATGAAAGTCTTTATTTTTTTTCAATTAACTGGCTAAGAATAGATTTTACGACATTTCTCGCACGTCAAGAACTTATAATTAGGAGACATTACCTATGAAATAGATCTGTCACAGTCCAGAACCAAGAGTTCGCATCTCGCAAGTTCATATCAACATTTGAAGAGGAATAGAACAGGTAGGAACAAGTTTTTACGACTGGATCAGTCTAAAAGAATGTAATCGCTTTCACAACGTTATGAGTGCAGCTTGTTTTTCTGTTCTGTGAGTACAGCAAACATTTTTTCTAGAAACCCTTTATGCATTCCAATCGCCAGGTGAAGTAGACTAGTGCCGTGTCGAGACGAGCCGGCTACATCTATGTCCATTAAAAAAGATGACTAATTATGGGATGCTGAGGAGTTGAAGCCCCTCATGTAATTATAGGTAAGTAACAGCAATTCTCCAGTCTGGCAGCTTTTTTATGAAGGTTTTTATAATGTTTTGTATTTATCTTTTTAAAAGTCATCACTTAATATTAAAGTCACTTAGTATTCGTTCAGTGTAGAGCTCAGACTAAAGCTTTATTTTTTCAATACTTATTTTATTACTTATCTTGAATGACATTGTCTTATTAGAGTCAACAATTAATATCGACGGGTGAAAGATGAAATTAAATTTTGCATTAATCTTTTAGGAATTTAAATCCCAGACAGATTTAAATAATGTTTATTTGTTGCTTAGTAAAATCTGTGCTCGAATATTGATGAGTCCTCAAATACCGTACTTAAACCGTCAAGACACTAGAGACCGCCGGCGGCAAATAAACAATTGAAATCAATAGTAATTTTTTTTTATAAAAAGGGCATTTTAACTTATTTGTATTATTGTTATAAAAACAGAATATTATACGGACCGACGAAGAATAAAATAAGTATTTTAGTCTGAATTATAAAATAGTTATCAACGTTTCTTCCAAATTGCAGAGCACGCTAAAACCAGACACTTCCCGTGCTTCTTTTACTTTTTTTCTAAGTTGTCATAAATATTAGAATAGAATAGAATAATACCTTATTCGCAACAACAACTTAGAGCTAAAATAAAATAAGTAAGACATTTTAATTCAGCATAAAACTACTCTTTTGAGCAGCGCTGGTCTTCCATTGGGGCCGATTCTGTGACACAAATAAAACCAGCAAAACATCCGTCGTCTGAATACACATTATAATTAACAAAAGAACAATTTAAGTAGTTATTATTCATTAAACATCTAACAAAAGGTACACGAAAAAAGATTTGGTAAGTTAATATAGCAACCTATAATAAAAAAAGACTATAAAGGTATATTGCCTTTTTTATATAAAAAAAAAACAATTGATTTCAATTGTTCATTTGCCGCCGGCGGTCTCTAGTGTCTTGACGGTTTAAGTACGGTATTTGAGAACTCATCAAATGTAATACATATTATGTTTTTTTGCAGATTATCTTGTAACCTATGGGTTAAGAAGTAGGTTTTATTTTCCTAAACTTTTAAGTAGTTTGGATGAGTATAAGGGAGGGGGAATGCAATGTAATAATAATATTTTTTAGGTAAGAAAGGTTGCAAATAAGCATGCAGCTCACATTGATGTGAAGGTGCCTACGCCCCCGAGTCCCTGCATTGGAAGATCTACCCAGAAAAAATCCTCCGTATAACTCATGAATATCCTTAGTAGTATGTATGTATCTTCACGCCAAGTCCGTTACGGGGTAGGCAGAGGGTGTGGAGCGCCAGATATCCCGGTCCTGACACCTCCCGTGCTTCATCTACTTTTTTCGTAAGTAGTCATAAATATTATGGACTTATTGCAGATTACCTCGTAATGCATTGTTTCTTTATACGTTACTAGCTGTTGGCCGTTCTGCATATTGGTAGGTTGTATATAGAAGATTGAAAAGCAATTCTCTTGTAATTGTTAAGTATTATAGTAAATACTAATACTTTATATAATACACTCTCTGCCTACCCCGTAAGGGATATAGCATGAAGACACATACCTATATATATACTAATATTTAATGAAGTATTCTGTGCTTTAAGTTAAACTAAGAATTTATTTTTTGGAACGATTGGAACGAATTTTTACTGGTGCTCTACGCTCCAGTGACGGCGCTCGCGGGTATAGGCACCACCGCATTACCTAATATACTTGCCGCTAAATGGTAGTGTTCAGCACTATCGTGTTCCGATCTGGTGCTAATGTACGGCCCTGTAATTTCTGGCACAGAGTCATAACACCTTAGGCCTCAGGAGTGATAACGCATCTGCGTTTTGACCTCTGGTCTTTGTGTGGGTGTCTATAGGCTGCAGTCATCACTTAACATCAATGTGAACTGCATGCTCGTTTGCCACGTTTATTACATTAAAAAAAAATCTTTTTAGCGCGGTACGCTGGCTAAGGTTGCTAGGCGAGCGTCACAACAAATCCTCACGACAGGGCACGAGGGGCAGGCCGAGTATAGGATTCGACTTATTCGTTCTCTCTCTCTCTCTCTCGACAGTGACAAGCCACGCGACGGGCGCGTCTGCTGTGTATGTGTATATTGTTTTGTCGTGTTCGTGTGTAGGTTTGTAGTTTAAGTTATTTTTATATTTTAAAAAATAAACCATGGATTTCATGTGTGTCACACACATTCAATTAATGAAATAGAACAGAACTAAATAGAACAGAACATTTGCTAAGTTATGTCTACTGAATTGACACAACCTGCTATAAAACTGTTTCTAACAATATGTTTCCACGTCAAAATTGTGCTTACAAAATAAATTTATAACTTAAACCGCTTTCGGGACGTTCATGAAACAATATTTGTAAAGGTTTCGTTCCACGGCCGATGAATTGCGATGTGGAAGAAAAAAAACTGTATGAGGTGTCACATGTGGGACACCCGATTGGAACGAAGTTCCTCTTCAACTTCTAAAGAATCACTTTCACAATCCATTGTTTATTTTTTTAAATATAAAAAATGACTTAAACTACAAACCTACACACAAACACGACAAAACAATGTACGCATACACAGCAGACGCGATGTTGATAACGTCATCAAGGTCATGAGCCGGGGTAAGTCTCCTGGACATGACGGGCTCAGTATAGAGCACTTTCAATTTGCCGGTGCCCACCTGCCGAGACTTTTGTCGCTACTATTCACATTGTGCGTCAGACATTCATACCTACCATCTAACTTAATGAAAACTTTAGTGGTGCCAATCGTCAAATGCAGGACTGGTGATATCTCAGACAGGGGAAATTATCGTCCTATCTCGCTCGCGACTACAACTGCAAAAATCTTGGACCGTATGCTCGATACTTACTTGAGCAAACATCTTCGGTTGCACGACGCACAGTTTGGTTTCCGTTCCGGATCGTCAACTGAAACTGCCATCTTAAGCGTCAAGCATACTGTCCAATATTATACAGACAGGAGGACGCCGGTATATGCTTGTTTCCTAGATCTCTCCAGGGCATTTGACCTTGTCTCTTACGATGGACTCTGGAAGAAGATGCGAGACACGCATGTGCCGACGGATGTTACTAATATTCTTGAGTATTAGTATTCTAACCAAGTTAATTATGTAAAGTGGTCGAACGCACTCTCGGAGCCATACAGGTTGCAATGTGGTGTAAGACAAGGCGGGATAACATCTTCGAAGCTTTTTAACCTTTATGTAAATGATTTGATTGTTGAACTCAGCAGCATGCGCGTCGGATGCCAGATAAACGGAGTTAATGTAAACAATATCAGCTACGTAGATGACATGGTGCTGTTGAGTCCAACAGTAGCCGGTATCCGTGATATGTTGAAAGTATGTGAGTCTTACGCGGCCTCACATGGTCTTATCTATAATGCTCGTAAATGTGTGTACATGGTTTTTGAGGCTGCCGGGAAAAGTATTGAAGTGGTACCCGAAATTACTCTAAATGGCGAGAAAATGAAACGAGTAAATCAATTTAAATATTTAGGACACTTCCTTTCCGGTGACCTCAAGGACAATATTGACATTGAAAGGGAGCGCAGGGCGTTGGCGGTCCGAGGAAATATGTTGACGCGTAGATTTCACCTCTGTAGCGACCAGGTTAAAATAACCCTTTTTAAGGAGTACTGTCAATGTTTTTACACTGGGAATCTATGGGTCAACTGTACCAAAAGGTCTGTTAATGTTATGCGTATCCAGTACAATAACATATTTAGAATGCTGCTAGGGCTACCCCGTTACTGCAGTGCCTCCGAAATGTTTGCACAGACCCGTACAGATGGCTTTACGGCCATCTTACGTAAGAAAACAGCATCATTACTACGCAGTGAGATAACCTGTCCGGTTGTCTTTTGTTTGAGCAAGGAATCACAAAAAAAGGATTATTCTCTACAAAATAATTGTTTATGTAACTAAGCATCAGAAAATAATAGCACTACAGTGTAACCAAACTTTAATAATCCACAATGTCACAGGCGCGCCAAGTTAATCCGGCCGCTATCGGTGTTAGCCAATATTTTGCGGTGCTTTTCATATTTTATTTGACGGTTATTTCACAGTAAATTTGTATTGCAGAAGTATATTGATGTTGTCCACTATAAGTTACGTTATAAGCCTTGATTGAAAAAAAAATAAGCCTATAAATAAATATAATACTATATTCGTTCGCATTTTGCGTAGGTAGTTGTACATACGACGTGATAGACATAAACATGAGGTTGTATTCTTGAGCAAGTCTTGTTGATCAGGTGTGTGGCGCCCAAACTTATATCGCTCCGTATCCTTTTGATTTATGTATGTCACTGACTGTCTGTGACTGGACGGGATATTATTTGATATTTGCATTTTTACTTCAAAACTGTGTTAGGTTGAGGGTTAGTATTTATCTTCGACTTCAAATTATCTCTAATACAAATAGAATTAATGTATCCATGAATATATATAACTTTACGCTTATATGTAGGTAGGTATTAATCTGTTAGCATAGGCAGAAATGATTCATATTTGTATATTTAGCTAGAAACAAGCGTCCCGACGCCTAGCATATAGACGCCTAGCGTCCCGACGCCGAGCGTCCCAATTCCAAGCGTCCCGACGCAGAGCGTCCCGACGCCTAGCATACCAACGCCTAGCGTCCCGACGCCGAGCATCCCAACGCCGAGTGTCCCGACGCCTAGTATTTAGACGCCTAGCGTCCCGACGTCAAGCGTCCCGACGCCGAGCGTCCCGAAACCTAGCGTCTCAACGTCAAGCGTCCCAACGCCGAGCGTCCCGAAACCAAGCGTCTCGACGCCAAGCATCCCGACGCCGAGCGTCCCGACGCCTAGCATTTAGACGCCTAGCGTCCCGTCGAGAAGCGTCACGACGCCTAGGGTCCCGACGCCGAGCGTCCCAACGCTTAATATGTTACTCTGTTTGCGGAAGTATTTATCCGAAGTTTCCCCACGCCGAGCGCCCCGACGCCGAACGTCCCGACGCCGAGCGTCCCGAAGCCAGGCGTTACGACGCCGAGCGTCCCGACGCCGAGCGTTCGCGTCCCGACGCCTAGCATCCCAACGCCGAGCGTCACGTCGCCGAGCGTCCCGACGCCGAGCGTCCCGATGCCGAGCGTCCCGATGCCGAGCGTCCCGAAGCCAGGCGTTACGACGCCGAGCGTCCCGACGCCGAGCGTTCGCGTCCCGACGCCGAGCGTCCCGACGCCGAGCTTTCCCACGCCGAGCGTCCCGACGCCGAGCGTTCCGACGACGAGCGTCCCGACACCGAGCGTCCCGACGCCGAGCGTCCCGACGCCGAGCGTCCTGACGCCGAGCGTCCCGACGCCGAGCGTCCCGACGCCGAACGGCCCGTCGACTAGCGTCACGACGCCTAGGGTCCCGACGCCGAGCGTCTATGTTACTCTGTTTGCGGTAGTATTTATCCGAAGTTTCGCTTCGGATTCGGCTTCGATCACGGATATTACACGCACGGCGATTACTACGCGGCGGCGTTGGGAGGTAAAGCGTCGGGACGCTAGGTCCCGATGCCTTGCCTCCCGACGCCGCGTGTCACGACACCTAGTGTCCACACGCCGAGCTTCCCGACGCCGAGCGTCCCGACGCCAATGGGGCCCGACGCAAAGCGTCCCGACGCCGAGCGTCCCGACGCTGAGCGTCCCGACGCCGAACGTCCCGACGCCGAGCGTTTCGACGCCGAGCGTCCCGACGCCGAGCGTCCCGACACCGAGCGTCCCGACGCCGAGCGTCCCGACGCCGAGCGTCCCGACGCCGAGCGTCCCGAAGCCAAGCGATCCGACGCCGAGCGTCCTGACGCCTAGTGTCTCGACGCCGAGCGTCCCGAAGCCAAGTGTTCCGACTCCGAGCGTCACGACGCTTAGTGTCCCGACGCCGAGCGTCCCGATGCCGAGCGTCCCGATGCCGAGCGTCCCGACGCCTAGCGTCCCGACGCCGAGCGTCCCGACGCCGAGCGTCCCGACGCCGAGCGTCCCGACGCCGAACGTCCCGTCGACAAGCGTCACGACGCCTAGGGTCCCGACGCCGTGAGTCCCGATGCCAAGCGTCCCGACGCCAAGCGTTAGCGTCTCGACGCCAAATGTAAACAATATCAGCTACGCAGATGACATGGTGCTGTTGAGTCCAACAGTTGCCGGTATCCGTGATATGTTGAAAGTATGTGAGTCTTACGCGGCCTCACATGGTCTTATCTATAATGCTCGTAAAAGTGTGTACATGGTTTTTGAGGCTGCCGGGAAAAGTATTGAAGTGGTACCCGAAATTACTCTAAATGGCGAGAAAATGAAACGAGTAAATCAATTTAAATATTTAGGACACTTCCTTTCCGGTGACCTCAAGGACAATATTGACATTGAAAGGGAGCGCAGGGCGTTGGCGGTCCGAGGAAATATGTTGACGCGTAGATTTCACCTCTGTAGCGACCAGGTTAAAATAACCCTTTTTAAGGAGTACTGTCAATGTTTTTACACGGGGAATCTATGGGTCAACTGTACCAAAAGGTCTGTTAATGTTATGCGTATCCAGTACAATAACATATTTAGAATGCTGCTAGGGCTACCCCGTTACTGCAGTGCCTCCGAAATGTTTGCACAGACCCGTACAGATGGATTTACGGCCATCTTACGTAAGAAAACAGCATCATTACTACGCAGTGAGATAACCCGACGCCGAGCGTCCCGACGCCTATCGTCCCGACGCCGAGCGTCCCGACGCCGAGCGTCCCGACGCCGAGCATCCCGACGCCGAGCGTCCCGACGCCTAGCGTCCCGACGCCGAGCGTCCCGACGCCGAGCGTCCCGACGCCGAGCGTCCCGACGCCGAGCGTCCCGACGCCGAACGTCTCGTCGACAAGCGTCACGACGCCGTCGGGACGCTCGGCCTCGGGACGCCGAGCGTCCCGACGCGTCGGGACGTCGGGACGCTTTGCGTCGGGACGTTTTGCGTCGGGACGCTCGGCGTCGGGACGCTTTGTGTCGGGACGCTTTGCGTCGGGACGCTCGGCGTCGGCACGCTCGGCGTCGGGACGCTCGGCTTCGGGACGCTCGGCGTCGGGACGCTCGGCGTCGGGACGCTCGGCGTCGGGACGCTCGGCGTCGGGACGCTCGGCGTCGGGACTCTCGGCGTCGGGACGCTAGGCATCGGGACTCACGGCGTCGGGACCCTAGGTGTCGTAACGCTTATCGACGGGACGTTCGGCGTCGGGACACTAGGCGTCAGGACTAGTGTCCCGACGCCGAGCGTCCCGATGCAGAGCGTCCCGACGCCGAGCGTCCCGACGCCGAGCGTCCCGACGCCGAGCGTCCCGACGCCGAGCGTCCCGACGCCGAGCGTCCTGACGCCGAGCGTCCCGACGCAAAGCGTCCCGACGCCGAACGTCCGGTCGACAAGCGTCACGACGTTCGGCCTCGGGACGCTCTGCATCGGGACGCTCGGCGTCGGGACACTAGTCCTGACGCCTAGTGTCCCGACGCCGAACGTCGCGTCGACAAGCGTCACGACGTCTAGGGTCCCGACGCTGTGAGTCCCGACGCCTAGCGTCCCGACGCCGAGCGTCCCCACGCCGAGCGTCCCGACGCCGAGCGTCCTGACGCCGATCGTCCCGACGCCGAGCGTCCCGACGCCGATCGTCCCGACGCCGAGCGTCCCGACACCGAGCGTCCCGACGCCGAGCGTCCCGACGCCGAGCGTCCCGACGCCGAGCGTCCCGAAGCCAAGCGATCCGACGCCGAGCGTCCTGACGCCTAGTGTCCCGACGCCGAGCGTCCCGACGCCGAGCGTCCCCACGCCGAGCGTCCCGACGCCGAGCGTCCCGACGCCGATCGTCCCGACGCCGAGCGTCCCGACGCCGAGCGTCCCGAAGCCAAGCGATCCGACGCCGAGCGTCCTGACGCCTAGTGTCCCGACGCCGAGCGTCCCGAAGCCAAGTGTTCCGACTCCGAGCGTCACGACGCCTAGTGTCCCGACGCCGAGCGTCCCGATGCAGAGCATCCCGACGCCGAGCGTTAGCGTCTCAACGCCTAGCGTCCCGACGCCTAGCCTCTTGACGCCTTGCGTCCCTACGCCGTGCGTCACGACGCCTAGTGTCCCGAAGCCAAGCGTCCCGAAGCCAAGCGTCCCGACGCCGAGCGTTAGCGTCCCGACGCCGAGTGTCCCGACGCCGAGCGTCCGGACGCCGAGCGTCCCGACGCCGATCGTCCCGACGCCGAGCGTCCCGACGCCGAGCATCCCGACGCCGATCGTCACGACGCCTAGTATCCCGACGCCGAGCGTCCCGACGCCTAGCGTCCCTACGCCGAGCATCCCGACGCTGAGCGTCCCGACGCCGATCGTCCCGACGCTATATATGTTACTCTGTTTACGGTAGTAATTATGCGAAGTTTCGCTTCGGATTCGGCTTCGATTACGGATATTACACGCACGGCGATTACCAAGCCGTGCGTCCCGACGCCTAGCGTCCCGACGCCGAGCGTCCCAACGCTATATATGTTACTCTGATTACGGATAGCCGGTAGTTTCAGTTATGGTTAAGAAGCTCCATAACATCCGTAGTTGGAACAAACCAAAACTAGTCCTTCCTTCGTTCAAACTTCAACATTTATCAGACACTGTCGTGAAACTTCTTGGCAATGAACTGCAAAAGGTTATTGCTGTTTCCCACGTTCAGGACATTATTGACTCATGGTATTTTCTTTATTGGCAATCGTATCTGTTTTCGTAAATTATATGCTACAGGTGTTTTTTCATCGTTTTCTGACCTTTTTTACTGCAAATTAGGGTGAAGTATTAACAATAAAAACGTTGTTTTTGTGACTTTGACGGCAACCCTTAAACAAATTTATTACGGTATTACAAGATAAGCATGGACACTGTATTATTAGACAAAGTTAATGCTGCTATAAAATGTGGAATACGTGGATACTGTCTATCGTTAGAATAAAAACGGTAGATTGGCAGAGTTCAATATTCAATGCTACCAATTTATTGAAGAGACCCCTTCGCCATTAAGCAAATTGATTCGCTATATCCGAATGTTTAGGTCAATATTGTGGGTATGTATTTCTAAATTCCGTGTGTAAACAAACGTGTACTCGTAGTAGAATATTGACCTTAGGGAATTGCTTTTTCATTTCCGACGTATCAATTTTGAGAATCAATGTTGAATGAATACGATGGCCGTTATGAGATTGAAAAACCAGAGCAACAAATGTCTATCTACCATTATGAAATACGCTGAATACGTTAACTCGTAAAGTTGAAATCCCTAAACGAACTTTCTTTCTAATAGCTCAGTTGAATACGATTTATTGTCTTTATTTTTACTGGTGGTTCAGAGAGAGGTTCAATGTCAAAGCCTTATAAATATAGAGCCTTGAAATGGAAGTGTTAAGCACGATTGTGTTCCGTTTGGATTTCGAAAATATAAAATTTGTAGTGGTGTACTGAATGTGGTTTGAACCGAATGATTATTATTATTATGTATTCTTTATTGTACACCAGTAAACAGGAAAGACATAACAAAAATCAGAAATTACAGAAAATGGTACAGTGGGCGGCCTTATCGCTCGCTCAGGCAGCGATTTCTTCCAGGCAACCTGGTATAGGATAATAAATGAAGAAGCAGGTAGGGTGTACTAAATTAAAGTTAAAGCTATGTAGCAATATACAAGTAAAACTAAAAATAACTTAAAAAAAAAATCTTAACATTTACAAACGAGACAATTAATACAGGTATACTGAAGAGGCACTAAGCGGATGAATATGGCAAAAGGCAATAGGAAAATATGCATTAATCTTGGTTCTTGAAAGAAGCGATGGTCTGAATCTTACGAATAGATACAGGTAAACTGTTCCAAAGAAGCACAGCTTCCACAGAAAAAGATTTGTGATAAAATTGAGAAGAATGAAAAGGGATACTTAAGGACAAATTAATGATAAGTTACGATCTTCGGCCAAACTTTCAGTAAAAATTGAAAATTCGGATGGCTTAACTTCTTTGCGCTCTAAAGCTAAAATAAATTAAACGAACGAGCTAAGCTTATCAAAACTTGCAGCTGTTCATCAATTCACAAAAAAAATCGAGATATCCACATCGAAAAAAAATGACGATAGCTTGACCTACTTGGCAAAAGATAAAGCCGATCTTGGGCAGCCCCTTTACCTTAAACTCAGCTCTTGATGTCAATACAGCGCCATATATGCCGCGCTGTGAGAGCTTTATGCTTGATATCAAATCCATTGAAAGGAACGCTAGGTATAAACGCTTTTATCCCTTTACATCAGAAAGTTAGGTAGACCACTACCGGCTGTGGAGTTGAATATGTGACCTCCTGAGTTAACTCCCGTTCTGACGTACTTAGTGTCATTTTCTTACGAACTAGGTAAGATATCGCTACGTGGAAGGCAGCTGTCGTGCACCCAATATCAAAAAATGGAGTTTGGAATGTCCCAGCTAACTACAGTACCATACCAATAACTTTTATATAGAGATGTAGGTACCTACTATATACTGTATTTCATACTATCTCCCACGCATTTACTTCAAAACAATTCTATAATTATCACCAAACAATTCTAAAATATGCACAATAATTAATCCAAAACAAAAAGCAGGAAGAACATTTTCTGTTTGAAAACAAACGGCTTGTATTTTATTCTGCCGAAGTTTCACTGTTAAATTACGAGCAAATGAACAGGCAACGACTGATACACTCATGGCATATGTCAGTGCTACATTCAAAAAGCGTTGCTATGGATATCATAACGAAATAGCTCACGAAACTACACACCTGTATTCTTCGAAGGGTAAGCACTCACGATTCGTCGGTTATGTTTTGCTAAAATCATATGATATTGTGCCCAGTAATTTATTTATCTGAAACTGTATGTTTTCGATTGTCAGAAAAGACAGCATATTTTCTGGATCCTCCTTCGGATTGCCTCAGTAGCCTAGTGGTAGCAGGCCACTACTACTACACTGAGGTCCTGGGTTTGATTCGACTGATCAGAGATAATGGTGTAAAGCCCTTTATCTCTGGTTCCATTGGAATTTTCCGTTTTCCCAGTACGTAAGTTAGTTTGGTAATGTGCCCGGAGATGTCAACAGGGGGCGAGCCTGTTGACATCTCCGGGCACATTACCAAAAAAATAAAAAAATATGTATATTCATCATTTCAGCCGAAAGAATTGCTGAATGTAAGCCTATCCTATTGCATGATATGGGTATTATACCGTAATCACCATGCTTGGCACGCGGGTTAGTGATGGCACTGGCATCAGTTTTACCATGGGACACCAATGCCCACACTTATTAGTGTATTTACGACGGCCTTAAAGGAATGGTGTGTCCGCCATTGTTCCAGTGCAGACTGAAACCAGAGAATATGTAATAATACTACGTATAGAATGGACACTTCGACGTCCCGCCCGATTTGCACACATACACAACCCCTTCCTCTCTTATGGGCGACGGTTGGTATTTTGTACGTGCTACGCACACAGGTGCGCGTGTAAATACACGTCACTGATGGATAGAAACCAAATTAAGCGTTTGTATGGAATTTTGGCGGAGTGTCCGCTGTGTGCTGAAACTGACTACAGCATATTATAAGGAGTAGGTAACTAACGCTTTTTTATTTTAGAACTAGCTGCTGCCCGCAACGTCGTCTGCTAAAGGCAGTACAGCACCAAACATACCTAAGATGCCAATGTCGCTTTAGCATTATAAGCAAACAACTTTTAAAATAGAATTAAATTAAAACAATAAGTTTTTTTGCAAGCGAAGCAAGTGAAGGGAGTCATATGGGAATCCTGCTGCGTTCAGTCATAAGATGTGACTGAAGGAAATAGAGAAAATAATGCAGGAATATATTCCCGGACACAAAAGAGTAAAAATACGTACAAAGGTATCAAACCTTACGACGCTTTCCTATAAACTACGTTGGTAGTTGTTCTGCCGGGAGCCAAAATGTAAAGAGGGTCAGGACTGGTGACGTGGTAGCAAGCGACGTACAGTTGCCCGTGTGAGAAGCAACTCGTCCTGAGGTTAACACCCGCTGCCCTCAGTGTCTGCCACTGCGACTTATTGTTGGTCATCGCGAAGCAAACATTCAACGGTACGCGCTTGAACTGGAACGTGAAGTTATGAGGTAGGAGGGGAATGCGTGGTATGAATACTGCCTCACCAATGCCATAACCCGTAAGTATTTCCACCTCAATGGTGTGTCTGTGGAGCGAGATGGCTTTAAGTCCCGTTATACATAACTTCGGAGGAGATAAATTCCGAAGAAGCATAATCGGGACACCTACCTTCAGCTTGTTGGTATGCGATGGAAGTCCGCCTGCTGACAGGAAGTTCAGAAATGCCATGGAATAATGTGTGGCGTCATCTTGCTCGACGACAGTATTTATGGAGGTGTAGACCACTTCATTTCCTATTAATTGCTGCAGCCTGATCATTTTTGGGCGTCAAAATGGCCCGCTCACACACCCAGAACGTTGTATTCTGATGCTGCGCTATACGACTGATGTCCCTGTAGACACCGAGAATGAGTTCTTCAAAGCTGGATACTTCTCTGCCGGAAGACTCTGGAAGCACCATCTGTCCACCTCTCTCTTCTGGTAAATGTTTTCGCGAAGACTTAGAAAGACATCAGAAAATCCTTGAGCACGTGTATTGTCGCTGAGCCGAGCTCTCATATTAATGGTAAAGGGCAGCGTATGAACTCGTTAAGATCGCGACAACAAAGCATTCACCTCGTCAGCCTTCGATCTTCACGTTACCACGGGAAGCGTTTGCCGGAAATCGCCAGTGAACAGTAATGTGACACCACCCACTCAAATATTCGTTCCTGCGGATGTCCTGCTGGGTTCTGTCCACGGCCTCAACTGCCTTTCTATTGGCCTGTATGAAGGCCAATAGAAAGGCAGTTGAGTCATCCCATACAATCAGGGAGCAATCCTTGAGCACGTGTCCCTTATCGCTGTTACATGACACACCAAAAACAGTCGTTTCGGCGCTCTCTATATGTAAGGGAATTTTACACATGGCATGTGCTGTCTTACTTTCCGGAAGCAGTGTGGCAGCAATTTCCGACGCTACAGCAATAGCAATGTTGCCTTGCCTCCTGACCTCTGCAAGTATGTCAGTGGTAAGAAATGTTTTTCCTGTTCCACCAGGAGCATCCAAGAAAAACATTTTACCCTGGTTTTGCCCAACGCTTTCAAGGACGGTATTATAGATTTGTTTTTGCTCTGAAGAGAACAAAGTGACATGTTCCTTTCGCCCGGATCCTAATTTGTGTCAGCGTTATACTCCCAATTGCTACGGTCTTAATGGGGTGATGATTGGGGAGCTGGTAACCCATATTTGATAGTTCAATCGGCGATGGAAATGACCACTTCTTGAAATGAACTAAGGCGGTGTTCAGCATGCGTTCATTAGTTACTTCGACTTCGTCTCCAGTAGCACGTGTCTCAAAGCTCATAGAAAATCTTCAGACAGATAATGGCGATACTTCTCCGTCACTGACGCTTGCCTACGCGAGGGTGTCATTCCAGTTTTGGTCACCGTCAAGAAGGTGACGTGCTACGCAGGCTGCGCAGTAAGTGGGATACTCCACGCCATCAAATGTCCTCAGAAAAGCGAAATACGTTGGGCCTTGGACCGGGTGAAGTAAGAACCGCAATAGCTTTCACCATTATTTGGATGCACGATACTTATTAACCTTACCCAATGCGGTGTCCTTGAAAATTCTCGGATATTCATGCGAAATTTGAAGTAAATCCATTAAAATCCATTAAACAAACACTATATTTGGCTTCGATATCGATAGTAGATCACGCCCCGAATATTCTTTAAAACAAAAAAATCAATGTACAGTTTTGACTTTTCTACGATTTTAAAGATTCACAGCTCTTCCCCTGTAAGAGATAGCATGATAATTTGTAGCCTTTATGTTGACCGGACCGGTTAGTAATATTCATGCAAAATTTGAAGTAAATCTATTTAGCACTTTTTTAGTTTAGCCCGTACATACATACAGACAAACAGACAAAAAAATTGAAAACTATATTTTTGGCTTCGATTTCTATTGCAGATCACGTCCCAAGTATTCTTTTAAAAAATATTCAATCTACAGTCTTAATTTTCTTACGATTTTATTAAATGATTCCCGTGGGAATGAGTGATTTTCCCGTAGTAAAAGGTAGCCTAAATGTTGGCCAGGCTTAGTATCTATACACAACAAAAAGTTTCATTCGAATCCGTCAGGAATCTTCGGAGATTAGCCTGAACAAAGGGACAAACAGACAAACAGACAAACAGAGAAACAGACAAACCGACAACAATACAGACAAAAAAAATTTAAATGATTGAAAAGTGTTCTAATACTATTTTAACATCGCCCCCAATTAGTTTTTCGTAAATTTAAACAATGTACAGACACGCGGATTTTACTGTTTTATTATAAGTATAGATTAAATTCTACGCTGACAAAGTCACGGGCACAGCTAATTTCTAATAAACACACATTATTAACACATTAAATATTATCGCAGTAGTAGTACGACGGCAACCTAAATCAGCAACAACGAGTCCCTTATGTGGGAAGTTAGGAATAACAATATCGGCAGAAGTTCCATGTCAGTTCTTATCTCATGTTTATATATTTCATACACAGATACAATCTCTTTCGAGTTTGCGTTTGAAGGGGGAACACACATCGACAATACAAGCTTGTACTCATTAACTTGGTACAGTATATTATCTGATTAAAACTTGTTAGAGTCCACTCGAAACATAAAAGTTGGGTGCTTAAAAAGACCCTGACTGTTCTTGCGAATAAATTTGATTTAGTTATCAGGCTCTAACCCGCTTTACAAGGGACGTGCCCTGCATATTTTAGAGTTGCCCTCCGAGTAACAGTTTCGACTGAATGGTATCATTTTCTACTGTTGGATCTGAATGGCAGGCTCAGAGTAGTTTAGGTAGGATGATTTATTCATGATACTTTCGTTGAGATCTTAACTTTGAACTTAACTTTCGACTTACAGTGAAATTTGTTATTTATCGGGTTTATATAGGTACATTGCTTAGAATAAGTTTTTTTTTATGTCATGCAATGGCAAACAAGATACATCTTACAGTGATGGTTAATACTGTAGCCTGTAAACATCTATATGAAATCAGAGATGTCATTGTAGATGCGTCGTCACTCCCGAGGCCTAAGGAGTTGTGGGACCTCTGTGCTGGGAATTACAGGGCCGTACATTACCACCTCATCGGATCACGATAGTGCTGAACACTACCATTTAGCGGCAAGTAGATATTAGGTAATGCTGTGTTATCTACGCCCGCGAGCTCCGTCCCTGGAACTCTACCAACAGTTCTAAGGCGGTAAGTAAGTACGTCTATTAAGTATAATGTACAGAAGAATGAGCGAATGACTAATCAGATATACAATGCGAATGTGAATGGCTGCAGAGGCCCAGGAAGAGCAAGACTGACCTATCCTGACCAAATAGGTCGAGTAGATACTGTCTGATGGTGAAGTCAAATGTCTTAGAAATCGGCGTGCATTTAAAAAGAGAATGATGAATGTAGATGAGGCACGGGAGGTGTGTCAGGAAATGGATATCTGGCGCTCCACACTCTCTGCCTACCCCATTAGGGACTTGGCGTGAAGATACATGCATAAAAGAAATTTTGAAGCCTACTCAGTGTGATTTTACAATACAGTCTTTTATTAGGATGATTATACGTATAAAATTCGACCGAAATAAATCGATTCCAAGTTATCTAAAGTGACTGGTCGTAGTTTTTTATGTACAGAATAATTAGATTAATAATATTACTTTTATGTGTGTGGTAACTATAGATTATTAGAAATTCGGATCAAGAAAAGATTGCTAAACAACTGTGACAATCTCACTTGTTTCCAGTATCACGTTTAGAACAAGAGTCATTGGGATAAACTTTCTTACTATCAATCTATATCTAAACAAATAAATAAAATTGGAGTGTCTGTTTGTAATATTAAAATAACCGCTTTTTACTAAATGCATATGTATGTATACACGGTACATATACCAAAACCACATTTTTTAAAATTTTTGTCTGTCTGTCTGTCTGTTTGGCGGGGCTAATCTTGGGAACGCCTGGACCGATTTTGACGGGACTTTCACTGGCAGATAGCTGATGTGACAAGGAGTAACTTAGGCTACTTTTATTTCCATACATCCATAGATACATACAAACCTACATACAAATAAGTAGATTGGAGTGTATCCGACTTTGACGGGACTTCCACGGGTAGGTAGCTGATGTAATAAGGAGTAACTAAGGCTACTTTTATATCCATACATCCATACATACATACACACCTACATACAAGTAAGTAGAATTGGAGTGTATCCGACTTTCACGGGACTTTCACTGGCAGATAGCTGATGTGACAAGGAGTAACTTAGGCTACTTTCATCTCCATACATCCATACATACATACATACCTACATACAAATAATTAAAGTAGAATTGGAGTGTATCCGACTTTGACGGGACTTCCACGGGTAGGTAGCTGATGTAATAAGGAGTAACTTAGGCTACTTTTATCTCCATACATATATACATACATACATACCTACATAAAAATAAATAGAATTTGAGTGTCTCCGATTTTGACGGGTCTTTCACTGGCAGATAGCTGATGTAATAAGGTGTAACTTAGGCTACTTTTATACTAGCTGCGCCCACGACTTCATCCGGGGAGATACTGAACAATCATATTTTTTCTCACGCGGACGAAGTCGCGGAAACAGCTAGTAAATAAATAAATACGCTTTTATAATCACAGTCCTGAACTAAATATAGGTAAGTCTGTGTCGTGGTTGCCGCTGTACACACACAACACATACACAAAAACCATGACCAGAAATAAATAAATGTCCATAGGCCGTATAAATATTTGATCCGGTATGGTAATCGAACCCGTGAGTCTCGATTAAAACGGCCCTCACACATCACTGGACCCACTGGCTTGTCAATGAATGTTCTACATGGTTTTTTGATAAAACAAGCAAAAGTTTATTTAAAATTAGTGCTCTGTCTATTCCATTTTGCACAATATTCAATTTTACCGCAGAAAACAAAATGAAGACTATTCTTATAATTTAGGTTTGAATAGCGTAGCTATATTACTAAGAAGATAAGATTCGTGGCTAAAATTTACCAACTAAAAGATTCCAATTAAATTTATCGTGACCAAATTGTAGAATGTAAACATCTAGATAAAACAATGGTTACATCAATGAAAATATCTAGATTAAAAAGGGAATTTATAGGATAATAGAAAGTGGCGCCGAGCGCCTGTGTATATCTATTTGTCCGTCTCAAAAGAGCAGTTGGGTCGTCCCTGTTGCCGGGTAGCTCGAGAGGCGAACTAGAGACGCAACGCTTATCAATACAAATAAATAAAATTGAAGTGTCTGTTTGTAATATAAGATAACCGCTTTTTACTAAATGCACGGTACATATACGAAAACAACATTTTTTACAATTTTTGTCTGTCTGTCTGGCTGTTTGGCGGGGCAAATCTTGGGAACGGCTGGACCGATTTTGACGGGACTTCCACTCTGGCAGATAGCTGATGTAATAAGGAGTAATTTAGGCTACTTTTGTACTAGCTGCGCCCACGATTTCGTCCGGGTAGATACTGAATAATCATAAATTCTGGCACAGCTAGTCTGATAAATAAATATCATAGACGCATTAATGCATAACAACGTGCTAATATAGAATTTGACGGAAGAGTGTTATTTCTTTTTTAAACTAAAATATTTTACCGCCACAGTAAACCTCAATTTTACACATTTTTAATCGAAACGTATCTATAAACCACAAACAGATGCGTATCACACAGGAAATCGGTAAGATAAAAAAACCGATCGAGTTTTATCACGATTTCTTCGTCCTAAACTATACCTTAGTTCATTCCTGTTTTATATAACAAAACAAAAGCACATTTTTTTACCGACACTCATTTATTTTGATTCTAAGTGACAGAAATAAACTTTTATCAAACGTTGCGTTCACAAAACAGTATAAAAGGTTGCGTCGTTGAACAGTGACAAACGGAATCAATGAATGTTATTTATGATGGCTTGAATTGATTTTTCTTTCTGGCCTTCCACTATGCCCTTTCCCCTACATGCCTATTTCAAAGTACACCATTCAATACCTTGCAATCCTGCAACAGTAGGTACTGATTTTCTTTTTTTTGTATCGGAAGTGGCAAACAAGCATGCAGTTCACATTGAAGTTAAATCTATAGACCTGCAGCGTATAGACACCCACAAAATATGCGAGGTCAAAATGCAGATGCGTTAACAGTCCTGAGGCTTAAGGTGTTATGTCTCTGTGCCGGAAGTTACGGGGCCGTAGGTACATTATCACCTGATCGGAACACGATAGTGCTGAACAATACCTACCATTTAGCGGCAAGTATACTCGTAATTAGGTAATGCGGTGGTGCCTACGCCCGCAAGCTCCCTTAATGGAGCTCTACCACCAGTGAAACTGATGCTGAGTACTTCATGTGTCTCCCAGTTGTGTTAAAATTATTCAATATATAATCATTTACTTTATATGAAACCGCTGTTACTCAGTATAATTGGTACCTATTTCGTTTTTTTGTCTCCTTTATTTGATGATTACTGATTATACTCGTATTTTATACGACCGGTAGTTAACGTAAGCGGTTAAGAAGTCCTGTAATGTGTTCTCTAAGAGACAAAATACTGTCGATAATAATATCGACATATTTTTCTTCGTTAAGAGAACGCATTACGATGGGGCAATTGAAGGAAGGCTGATTGGTCTGTGGACAATTGTATTGTGACAGATTTTGTAAAGCAGGCCAGGAATGAACTCTAATGGTCACACTTTTTGGGAGTTGATTTTTAATAATACAAAAAGTTGGTTTTAGTTATACGTTTAGGGTCAAAATGTTTTGTTCAAATTTGTCACAGACCTTATTGCAATCCAATCTTTACTGGTAGAGTAAGTATATAAGCGTAGAAGCTCGAGGGCGTAGTCCACCACCGCATTATTACAATCTAAGCGGCACACGATAGTGCTGAACACTACCATTTGGCGTCAAATAGATCCGATTGTAAGATATGGCCCTATAATAACTGTCATAGAGACGTAGCAACGTGAATGTCAATGACAATTATCTGTCAGATGTTCTTACTTTCATTGAAACCCTGGTAACTTTTACAATGTCAAAAATACGCTGGTGCAACGCAAGCCGCAGTCACTGTTACTGTTATTATTAAATTTGACAATAATTATAACTTTAACAAATATATTGGTACAACCGAACCTTAATATTTGGCATCTAAAACATCTAATAACTCAGCTCTTGCACTTAACAACAATAAGAGATCATGGTACACAGGCTGGTTTTTGTTAAGATGACTGCTTTAGTATCTACAGGCTACAATATTACCATCTACGGGAACTGCATGCTTATTTGCTACATTCAACTCACAAAAAAAATGAAATAAAACGATAGTTTTAATGTCAACAATTTTTTTTATGTATTGAGATAAGTAACTTAATTTTTGAATGGAGTAAGATGGATAATCAATCTCAGTATCTAAGGCCCTTATTACCTTAGCTATCTACTTGTACATTTTAAAGGTTACTTATAGGTACACAATATCTACTGGTGGTATAGCTCCAGTGTCGGAGCTCGCGGGCGTAGGCACCACCGCATTACCTAATACATATACTTGCAGCTAAATGGTAGTGATCAGTGTGTGGTCTTTGTGCGGGTGTCTATAGGCTGCAGTCATTACTTAACACCAATGTGAACTGCATGCTTGTTTGCCACTTGTTTGTAATTTACATTAAAAAAAATCTACAAGCGTTTGTGCAAATCCGAGAAGTAAAATAATAAAATGCTAAAATACGTGCTGTTGACGCAGAAGTACATTTATTTTGCTGCTCCATAAAGCTTTTTTAAAAGCAATCATATCGGATATCTTTTGCGTGGTTAATACATAAAAATTGCAAAATACTCGGGTTCATGACATATTTAACGTATCTATAAAAATGGTTGTGCCACTCAACAGCCATAAATCTGGTCTCTATAAAGTTTATTGCTCGTCAATAGGGTATAGAATCGAACGATATCTTTGGTATCTGTTTGCTCCAATATGCGCTTAACATATAAGTTTTTATGCTTCAATTTCGCTTGTCATACTCTTACGGATGTGATATTCTGAGGCTTCATTATATTTATTGTGGGCTATGCTGAAATCCATAAAAAGAAAAAGACAAGTAGGGAAAACAAATTGGACAAGGTTATCATGTAAACCGAATCAAGAGACTCGACACCTTGAAAAGTATCCACGACTAACTACGGGTTATTGTGTAAATTGTGGACACGATGAAGTGAAAAATGGTAAGATTAGATTGGTTCTATCGTTAAAATAAGATCTATGAGGGGATAGATTATTGAAAACAAAAATATGTCGTACATTGTAATCCTGATGATAGGTCCGTGCGGGACAGGAATATTTAGGAATACTGTAGGTCTAATACATTCCTATATTAATGTAGGTATTAGCGGCCCGCCTCGTCTTCGTACAGGTGCAATATTATCTACAATAGGGTGCATCCACACCTGGCGAATGTGCAGTTCGTGATCCGCTTACGAGCTGCGCAGGTGCATTGCAGGCTCGTGCGCCACTACTGCGCCGCTTGTTCGCACTTCGCGCGCATACTACGCGCCGTGTGCGAACGGCGCGCTAGCGGCTCTGGCGGCTTTAGTTGGCGCCACACCGCCCGCGTAGAATTGATCTCAATATACGAGCTTCGCATAAGTTGCGCAAAAGAGGCGCACGAAACTATTGCAGTTAGGCTCCTTTCATTCTGCAGCGTGTCGCCGGTCGCGTGTGGCGAGACCGGCGATACGCAGTACAAAAACGCTACCGGCAAGCACGCGGCACAATGAAAGCCACTATGCAGCTTCATACAAATTGCACCGGTCGCGCGCGTACGCGACCGGCGACACGCTGCAGAATGAAGGGTGCCTTACTGCATGACCTGCATGCATTCAGCGCGTACGCAACTCGCGAGCTGCACATTCGCGGCGCATTCGTCATATGTGGACGCACCCTTACTACTACTAATACGGTACTAATCTAAGCTACTATACTAAAATTCGAGCAGTAAATAACTTGATGTAACTATTTAAGTTATTTGCGTAATTAGATGTTGAAAGACGTACCTAATAGGCGTATCTTGGGTGTTTGAATGTATGAATTTACCTCCGCCTACCCCTTCGCCGATTACAGGCTTTAAGTTACGTTCTATAACTTATCTACCTCTTTACAACATAAAATATCATCGCTTACAGTGTTAGCAAAAATGATTGTGTTGATATTTAAAATACCTAGATGAAACAGAATATTGGGATAATAGTTTACCTCTTTACTGTTGTTTTTCATGTCCATGAACCTGTTTATTTCGTAGCTTCTTTTATGTATCTAAGGTTAGGTAATATAACGATGTCATCATGTCCATTCATCAAAGAATATTATACTCCGTGTCATAATAATATATCATCAATCTTTTGTTCTTGTGTGAGAGGTATAAATAGCTGAATCATGTCTTTACTGAGTGGAAATTGATTCACACGCGTTGAGGTTACGCCTTGGAAATGTCTTAACCGTCTTAGAACTTAATTTATTGAATTTCTTTAGCAGTTTAGTGATAGCTGATATCATCCAAAGATATCATTAAAGTTTTCTATTAGGTACGTCATACAAACGATAAAAATTAGAAGTCTTGTCGAAGCTACGTTATTTCTTCTGGCCTTTTTCTCTGTATCAAAAAACATAACATGCTTGTATGTTCCTTATAGGCGTAAAGGTTCAATTTCTGGTATAATTAAAAAACTGAAACACCAAAAAGTGAAAAATAACACAATATAAATTAAGTCTAACAGAGCAATGCACGGAATACTTTTTATTTATACTTGTATTCTACGTAGATATTTGGTTGCCAATTACACAAATCACAGACATAATTTTCAAATCAGGATTTTTCATTAGGCTAGGACAATCATAAATTTATAGGTCCGTCCGCATATGGCATAGTATGCAGTAAGAGGATTATATGTTATATTACCGGAACGAAGATAGGCTTTCAGTGGCAGATAGGTAAAGTACTGCAGTGTACCTTCAACATTGACTAATAAAACTACTGCAGTTTTTCCGCTTAGAATGAGTATACGTTAAAGACAGCAAAACATCATTATTTTGGCCATCAATTTAGCTGAACCTTTAAGTGGTTTAGTCATTCTAGAGATATAAAATAGAATGACGCTATTATTGAACCCATTCATCAACGCTGGATTCGGAATCCCCACAAAAAACAGCGTTATATTTGCACCGCGCCCAACTTTATCCGATAAGTCATTTCCACAACTTTTTACAACGAATCGTCAGTCCAGGGAGTTATTTACGGAAGTTATAAAGTGCATGCTAGTGATGCTGCGGACAGAAGCTTGAATTTATAAAAGTGCATGTCTGGAAATAAATATGGAACATTTTTGTATTCAGCAACACTCTATTTACTCAGCAATAGGTTCTATTTAATGTTGAACGGACGGACCATTACTGGTTTAAAATCAATATTGTGGGGTTGTTGAGTAACGGTCAGGCTGTTAGGAATTTATGCGTGGTAAAATATGCTACGGCTCATTCCTATAGGTACATTTGTGCCGTGTTGAAACATATTTTTGAAGAATTGATGGCATACGTCATGAACCGTTCATATTTATAAACTAGCTGTGCCCGTAACTTCGTTCGCGTGGAATAGTGACTTTGGGATTTTGGGCAGGGCTTTTGGATTATTTTGAATCACAAACACTTTTGGGTAGTTTAGCTAAAAAATCTACTTTACAGTAATGCTTCTCTGTACACGATATTAGACGTATGGTCATCGGGGATAAGAGCACACAGGCTGCTAGGATTGCTAACACGTGACAGAGCCACATATGATCTCTAATTATTAAAGCAATTATTATTCAACCTAAATTATTAATTGAAGAAAATACTATTAATTTTCGTAAAGAGGTTTGATTAATTCCCCCTAAAGCACCAATAATTACATTTATTAATGTAATAATATATAAAAAAAATTTATTAAAATAATATGATAATAAAATTATGGGGGTAATTTTTTGTCAATGACTGACCGTGCGGAAAATAGCTAATTATGTGTTTAAACGCGCAGTCGTGTAAGTACCTACAACTTACAAGCGTCCATCCTATGCTGAACCGTATTTTCGAAATGGCCATTCTAAACTTTTACTTATGCATAATATTTTTTTATAGACATATATTACAAAGTTTTGTAAAGTTACAGTCAAGTAGTGCTACCTCATAACAGAGAATGAAAGATAAACGATAGATCTATACCCACATAATAAGTATATGCACTCCGTAAGAGCCGACAGAAGTGAAAAATTGAGTATTAACGTTCAGCATTTTAACCACTAATGCCACCAACACCACCACCATCACCACCATTGTCATCACCACCACCGCTGTCACCACAAACTGGGTTCGATATCGATCTAGTAACATGCCCTGGTAGGTATTTATTTTTACAATATTTTTAATGTAAGTACAGAATTTACACTTCTACAGTTTTATTATTATTTTTATATGCAATGGAAGTGGCAAACAAGCATGCAGTTCACGTTGATGTTAAGTGATGACTGCAGCCTATAGTCACCTACAGAAAGACCAAGGTCAAAATGCAGATGCGTTACGACACCTGAGGCCTAAGGTTTTATGCCTCTGTGTCGGAAATTACAGGGCCGTACATTACCACCTGACCGGAATACGATATTGCTGAACACTACCATCACTTAACATCAATGTCAATTGCATGCTTAATTGCAACTTCCATTACATTAAAAAAAAAACATGTTTTTATGTATTAACGGATGCAGTATGTTCGTAATCGAGTTAATCGAACTTTGGAACCAGTGCATCCGTACAAATTAAAAAAATATTGAACATTGTTCTAAGGAAAAGATTAACAAAGATTGACACATTCAATTGATTTTTTCGCAATTCTTGCGAGTTAACCGCCACCCTAATAATACGATGCAATAAAAAGTGATACGAGAAATATCACAGCCAGGTTATGACTTCAGTAACTTAGTGGTAGAGAAACTGGGCTTGTGTTTCAGAGTTCTAGTCCCGTTCAAAAGTAACTTATCCTTTCTATTTTTCTTCATAAATCTTTAAAAACTTTGACCGCGTTTTAGGGTGGCAAGAAAAAACCAGTGCGTTTGCCTGGCGATTCTCTGTGACTAAGCAACTGCGTATGTATGTGCAGTTGCTTAGTTCAGACGTGTAACTCTAAATTATTTATGAAAGTTGTTAAGTGGCATGCACTTAAGAACTTTCATAAATAATATACTGATGCTGAGGTCAGAAACATGAATTTAAAGAAAGTGCATTTTAATAAGTACCGAGCATTTTTTGTGTTCTGGAACACCGTATTTACTTAGCAATACGTTCTATTTTATCTTGATCGCGAGGACTATTATTGGTTTGAAGGCAATAATGTGGAATTGCTGAGTAATGTTCAGGCTGTTCGGAATTTACTCGTGCTAAAATATGTTACGGCTAACTCTATAAAGTAAGCCGTTCTCAGTTTCCTATACACTCGTGTACTTGTAAGTCTAAAGTATTATTGAAGTATTGATGGCATAAGTTGTTATGTGTTAATATTTATTTATTTCTCATTATATAATTTATTTCATTACCGCTAAATGGTAGTGTTCAGCACTATCGTGTTCCCGTCAGGTGGTAATGGACGGCCCTGTAATTTCCGCCACATAGGCCACCTTAGACCTTAGGAGTGGTAACGTATCTGCATTTTGGTCTTTGTGTGGGTGTCTATAAGCTGCAGTCATCACTTAACATCAATGTGAACAGCATGCTTGTTTACCACTTCCATTACATAAAAAAAATCTGTCAGAATAAGGATACCAAGAATTAAAGGACTTAGGAAACGTAATAAAATCATGAATAACAAGAGAATCACATGTCAAATTACAAACACACAAAAAGAGGTAATCAATGTTTTTACTTATTACAAAACTACTTAATAATAAGCCCATTATTCATAAACGTACATTAGATACGTTTTAGCTATAGAATGCTTTGTCTTTGTCAGTTGCATTGTCAAATGTGCAGGATAGAAAAAGACAAAGGAGAGATTAGCAACACTTTAGCTAAAATACGTTTATGAATATAGGGGTAAAATGTTTATGCATATCACTATAATGTCTCATTTCCTCTTTTACAATTTGATATACCATGACCAAATAGGTCGAGTCCTGTCTGATGCTGCGGTCAAAAGTCTTAGGAATCGGCGTGCATGTAAGATAATGATGAAGGGAGATGAGGCACGAGAGGTATGTCAGGGCCGGGATATCTGGCCCTCTACACTCTCTGCCTACCCCTGGCGTGAAGATACATACAATTTGATATCAAAATGTTTGAGAATAGATTACAAGATATTATTTAAAAGACGCTTACACTCCCAGCAGCATTTGTCTGACAGAGTTTTGAAGGACAATAGGTATATACTGAGAGAATACCCAAAAAAAGTCAACAGCCTCTTTTGAATTATTCATAAACAACTCTCTTGTAGTTCTACCTCTAGTTAAATATAGTCCTTAAAGACATGAAAACATCATTCCTTTGGCCATCAATCCTTTGGATGAACCCTCAATATTGCTTTAGTCATTCTAGAGATATAAAATAGAATGACGCTATTATACAAACCCATTGATCAACCTTGGATTCGGAATTCCCGCAAAAAACTGCGTTATATTTGCACCGCGCCTAACTTTATCCGATAAGTCATTTCCACAACTTTTTGCAGCGAATCGTCAGCTCTAGGAGTTATTTACTGAAGTTGTTAAGTGCATGCCAGTGATGCTGCGGTCATAAGCTTGAATTTATGAAAGTGCATGTTAAAAATACTGAACTTTTTTGTGTTCCGAAACACTGTATTTACTCAGCGATAAGTTCTGTTTTATGTTGAACGGGTGCACCGTTATTGGTTTGAAGGCAATATTGTGGGGATCCCTGAATAACGGTTAGGCTGTTAGGAGTTAACGCGTGGTAAAATATGTTACGGCTAACTCTATAAACTAAGCCGTTCTCACTAATTCTCAGTTACCTATACATTCGTTTCGTGTCGAGACACGGTATATTTTTGAAGTATTGATAGTATAAATCTATACTTATAATAAAACTGTAGAAGTGTAAATTCTGTACATTAAAAATATTGAAAAAATAAATACCAGGGGATGTTACTAGATCGATACCGAACACATATATGATTAGAAAAATTTTTGTGTCTGTTTGTCTGTCTGTCTGTTTGTTCAAGCATCACAGAAAAACTACCGGTCCGATTACAATGAAACTTGGTATGAATATACTTTAACCTTTGGCGCACAACACTTTTTACTTTTTATCCCGAAAAAATGTCTGTTTGTCTGTGTGTTTGTGCACGCTAATATCAGAAACAGCTTATTCGATTTGCGGTTTTCACTAATATATTGTGGTAGTTTCACTTAACATTTAGTGTTTGTTGCATGTGAATCGGTTCAGAAATAAAAAAGTTATGTCAATTTAAAGAATCATATCGAATATTTTTAAGCTATTCTGTATCTTACTTTTATCTTTTAGGGGGTTTCGTACCTAAAAGATAAAAACGGACCCTACGGATAACTAATCCTCCGCTGTCTGTCTGTCTGTCCGTCCGTCTGTCTATCACCAGCCTGTATCTCATAAATAGTTATAGCTAGAAAGCTAACATTGTCACAAATTATGTATTTCTGATACCGCTATAAAGACCAAATTAATTACTAAAAATAATAAAATGAAAATGTTAAGGGGTCCAAGAGGGCATACAATAAGCGTGTTTTGTTCGTATATTTTTTGCTCGATAATAATAACGGTAGTAAGTAGACGCATAAATTTTTCATAGAATGTTTAGGTCTTATGTTGTATATTACCATAATAAATCTATCTATACCAATAAATAAAATTGAAAGTGTTTGTTTGTAATGTTAAAAAAAAAACGTAACTTAACGCCTGTAATCCCCGAAGGGGTAGGCAGAGGTAAATGCATGCATTCAATCATACATGCAAACACCCACGACTCGCCGGTTACGTTTTGGCCCATGTAACAGGTGGCGAACCTGTTGCCATCTCCGGGCACATTACCAAACTCCGGGGTACTGGGAAACTTCCAGAAAATGGAAAAATCCCAATAGAAGCAGAGATAAAGGATTTTAAACCGTTATCTCTGATAGTCCCCGACCCGGGAATCGAACCCAGGACCTCCAGCGTAATAGTAGTGGCCTGCTACCACTACGCTACTGAGGCAGTTCAAAAAAAAACGCTTTTTATTAAATGCAGATATGTCTATACACGGTACTTATACCAAAACAACATATTTTACGATTTTTATCTGTCTGTCTGTCTGTCTGTTCCGGCTAATCTCGGGAATGGCTGGACCAATTTTGACGGGACTTTCACTGCCATATAGCTGATGTAATAAGGAGTAACGAAGGCTACTTTTATCCATACATTTATATATACATACAAACCTACATACAAATAAATAAAATTGGAGTGTCTCCGACTTTGACTTTCTGACTTTGGGACTTTGACGGGCAGATAGCTGATGTAATAAGGAGTAACTTAGGCTACTTTTATCCATACATACATACAAACCTACATACAAATAAATAGAATTGGAGTGTTTCCGACTTTGATGGAACTTTGACGGGCAGATAGCTGATGTAATAAGGAGTAACTTAGGCTACTTTTATCCATACATCTATATATACATACAAACCTACATGGGATGATTTGATGCGAGACCACAGGTTACCCGAAAAGCGACCTACACGCGAGCGGAGCCGCGGGCAACAGCTAGTCGTGAATTTTATTATTTACTAGCTGTTTCGTCAAACTTCGTATTACTTCACAATGAAATAATGTGTCAAAGGTTTGATATATACTACCTTTTTGTATGGGAAAATAAAATTGTGGTTTTTACTATTTCCCTTCAATTTCTTTATATTTTCTTACCTTTTAAACCTTTCCTGGACTTCCAAAAATCATTCAATACCAAAATTAGCCAAATCGTTACGGTCGTTGTCGAGTTTTAGCAAGACTTACGAACAGCAATTGATTTATATATTATTATATATAGATTAATATCCAAAGGAGATGTTGCAAAAATGTATGGACCTCCGGCCATGTATTGTACACAATATCATTAACAGGCAAAATCAATATAAAAACGTTTTTTACTGCATATTTTCACTTATTTAGTTTTGTTTGCAGTTACAAAATATTATTTGCAGTAAGAATTGCAACTCAAACCAACATGGCGAATATGGCGGGCGACGTCATTTTGACATTTTCATTTTTTAAATTGTTTTTTGATTATGTAGAAATTGGAGAAAAAAGTAATATTTTCTGAATACTATCGAAATCGATTTCATGTGTTAATACTAAGAACTTAAACTGATCGATTTCCAATTTAACGAAGCGTCGTCTGTGTCGCCGCCATATTGAATATGGTTGAAAATGATAAAATCGTTTAAATTAAATGTGGTAGTAACTCTAAAATATATACTTGAATAAATTCATTGCATTTTTTTCGAATTCTTCTTTAATTTACCCATTTTTTGACGACGTGTACGATCTAGAGCCGAGCTTGCAACATCTCCTTTGCCAATTATAATGTACTAGCTGCCCCGACGAACTTCGTATCGCCAAAAAGGTACAAAAAAAAGAAAATCCAAAAAATGTATAATATAGGAATATTATATTTTAAATTTTTATGATATTCATTTTTTGGTAAGTTTGGTAAGTAAGTCATTTGGTAAGAACTACCTATACATTTAGGGGTATAAAAATAGAGTACAACCGATTCTCATACCTACCAAATATAGGACAAAATTTCATAATGACCGGTCTAGCCGTCTCGGAGGAGTAGTGTTACAAACACTGTGACACGAGAATTTTATATATTAGATATACGTATGCAGTATTCTCGCCATAAAACATGGACATAAAACTTAAACCTACATAACCTAATTGTAATTATAAAATATTCGCCTTTCCTCTTTCAGTACACGATACTAGAAGGTATATTTTTCATCATATTCGGCACCCATTCTGCTGACGCAGGAAGAGAAAAAAGAATAAATCTTGTCTTAGATATTATGCCCGAAAAACGTGCTCAGTATACAAATGTATCGGCACGAATCAACTCAATGTAATATCTTTATCGTGCTGCGCTGTTAGATGACGAATGATACCAGTTGAATTGGGATTGAAGGTTTAATTTAGGTTAGTTCTGTGAAAATAAATAAACAAGTAGAAAACTATCACTGTGAACCTAAACTACTAAAAGTTTACAAATAGTCCGCGCGATGTTATACGAGTACATGTTGTCCATGTTTTAACGGTGGTAAGTAAACATTTGGGTAGTTACATGGAAAGGGTTTTCTGGGTGGTAGAGCTCCAGTGATGGAGCTCGAGGGCGTAGGCACCCCCGCATTACCTAATCTATCTGCCGCCAAATGGTAGTGTTGAGCACTATCGTGTTCCGGTTAGATGGTAATGTATGGCCCCGTAATAACTATCACAGAGGCAAAAGATCTTAGTCCTCAGGGGTGGCAACGCATCTGCACTTTGACCACTGGTTATTGCGTAGATGTCTATAGGCTGCAGTCGTCACTTAACATCCATGTGAACTGCATGCTTGTTTGCCACCACCATCATATAAAAAAAAAAAAAAATATATTTGTAGCTGAGCAGCATAATTATGCTCCGCTCATGCGAGCATAATTATGATTTAAATATGTGTAAGTGTGAAAGAGAAAACAGTAACGTAATATAACAAACCATTCCTCATAACATATTCCATCCCTTTGTCAAACCAGATTTGTTATAAAGCTTTCTATTAGAATAGAATAGAATTTTATTTTAGAACTTTACTACTTATTATACCACCTTAAAAGTAAATTTTATATAACATAGGAAGATACATGCAATGCTTATGCTAGTACCTATATCAAAAGTATCACACAAATATTATATGTTGGACCATAATAAAACGCTATTCTTTGCACTAGCAAGGATTCTAATATTCCGGAATGAAGGATTTATAAATCAAATTCGGGACTAAGCGTAGCCACTGGTTCAATTCCCGAGTAAATGGTGAGTTATAGGCTCTTGTTGAAACTGTGTGCTTCGACGGAATGAGAAGCGAAGCGAAAAGTGCTGCTCTCAGAGATGTCAAGTTACCAGTTAGAAAACGTTACACTCGAGAGATCTATCTTTGGAAGTCTACCTCAAGTTAAAGTAGATAAGATCTTTGCAGACAATCTAGGTAGGTACACTCAGATCTCAAACTCAGACGTAACGAATTATATGAGTAGTACTTATAGTGGTAAGATGGAAACCTTGTGTGCATTCAAGCTACTTTGATAGTAAACGATCACACTCCAGGGACAGTTACATAAGAGCCAAATGCTTGAAGGTAGATATGTAGCCACCTTGAGACTAAATACTAATGTTTGGACTCTGTACCAGTAAGAAGCTATACTCTAGTAGACAGGAAAGTTGTTGCGAATGTGGATGTTTGCAGAGGTTCAGGAAGACCAAGACTGACCTACCATGACCAAATAGGTCGAGTTCTGTCTGATGGTGGGGCCAAAAGTCTTAGGAATCGGCGTGCATGTATGAAGAGAATGATGAAGGTGGAGGATCGAGGCACGAGAGGTATATCAGGACCGGGATATCTGGCGCTCTACACTCTCTGCCTACCCCGTTGGGGACCTGGCGTGAAGATACATACATACATACAGGAAAGTTTTTTATTAGAATCCTTCCTCAAAGAATTTGATCAACTGAGATTAGTCCTCGCTGCCGGATACGAGCGACTAACGTAAAGTTCAAGATGACTTCATAAGTGCGGTGTTAAGATGATGGAGCAATACTTTATTACTGCTTTTAATTATTACTTATCAAAATAGACAGATGGGCAGGCAAAGCTGCAGGCTTCAGCTAGTATGTTTATATATCTCTATATCGTATAATCATTATACGAAAAATACGAAAGCGTACCATGGAAAATGCAAATGTCATCCCCCACATTTATATTCATTGAAATATTATGGTTTACTGGGTAAGATACCTATTCTCGTCTAATTTACCGCAGTGTCTCAAGAAGCATCTATCTAGTAGCATACCGATGGATCTAAATGTTGTAGTTACCTACTAGCTTAGTTCCTTATTGCCTCTTAAAAACCTTTTAAGTCTTATGATATTGTTAAGAATGCAAATTACGTTAAAATGCTTTTCGAGTTAAACGGAAGACAATTTCCGAACTATGTAACCAAATTTTATCACAAATCTTGACTCTTAAGTCCTGACATATCAAGAACGACATCCAGCGAACGCCATTCGAGCATCAATCAATTATTCTGTTTGAATCAAAGACAGGGCTTGTTGGAATTGTTAATTCACTTAAATTATTTAAGTTTCTATATACATACTTATAAACTGTTTTGTTTATGCCACTTTGTTTCTGAAAGTTGAAATAATCGTCAAGGGAACAAAAGGATAATAATTTCATCCTTAATATACAAACACAGAATGTCAATTGGCAGTGAATTGGTCTCCGAGGTAAAATAAATTTAGGGTTTGATATATTTTCAGGCGAATACTGCAAATGGATAACAACTGCAGGCGATAATAGTTTTCATGTTCTTGACATATTATAATGGACTATAATAAATTGGTTTAGATTCATGATATATCTACAAATAAACAGATTAGTTTCCTTTTGTTATGTCATCAAATGTTAGTAATTAGAATCAACTTTTTAATCAGATGCCACATATTTTGAATCAACTTGTGTATTCTAGTTGTGTCCCAACAAAAAATTAGGTAAATTAAAACATTTATCTCTTAATTTTAGAGTGCGGGCATATACCTATTTTTTTTTTTTGGTTTTAGTTAAAGTTAAAAATTTCCTGCCTATCATCACTCCAGCCGAAAGACATCCACTGGTGGACAAAACCTTCCCCAAAGATGCCCACAACAGTGTTGTGCGGCATTAGGGGAGAATATGCCATAATCGCCACGCTTGGCAGGTGGATTTGCGATCACAGTGGCGGTAATCTTATCGTGGGACGCTGCTGCCCATCCCGCGTTTTTATTTTAACTACCGCCCCATTGGAATGGTTTGATCGCCATTGTTCGGTTGACTGACTGCACTAGTGGAAGATTCTCGTCCATTTGAATAAAATTCTTCCGCTAGTGGGCGGTTCGTCACGTTCCGACGCCAGGGTAAATAATAACTATTCATAATCGGTCTCTGAAACTTAACAGTTATTCAAATAATTTGAATGAATTGGTTTGGTAGACAAATAAATATACCAAATCATCCCAAAGCTATAGTGAACTGAAACATGATCTTAACATTGCGACATCAATAAGTTTAATTAGTTTCGAAACTCGATATGAAATTGGTGTGCAACTAACAAGTTATTTGATTGAGCACCTGATGTGTGCTTTGGTTTTGATAATCAATAAGGTTTAATATTAATCCGGAGCTTTAGTATTAATACATGGCTTTGGGAATAACCAGCTTTAAATGAAAACTTTGAGTACTTATACTTATTCATCATCTATACTTATACTTCATATTATAAAGCTGAAGAGTTTGTTTGTTTGAACGCGCTAATCTCAGGAACTGCTGGTCCGATTTGAAAAGTTTTTTCAGTGTTAGATAGCCCATTTATCGAGGAAGGCTATATATCATAACGCTATGACTAATAGGAACGGAGCAGCACGGGCGAAGCCGGGGCGGGCGGGCTAGTCAAGGGAACAATTCACTTTTAGTTTTAGACTAAAACTACTACTAAAAACCGGACAAGTGCGAGTTCGACTCGCGTGGTGAGGGTTCCGTTCATACTTCTTATAGGTTTTCCAGTAATCTATAGGCTAAGAACTATTTTCCACATTTTTTTTCAAAATGTTAAGTTCAGTAGTTTCGGAGATTGGGGGGAGGGAATGGTCAATTTTCGTTTTTCTTAAATAACTTCAAATTTGTTTATGCAAAAACTATAAAAATATATCTGAGATGCTGACATTAACCTCTTTCATTTGATATGTCAGACGACTAAGTTTACGATTTTTTTTTTAATTCTCTGATTCACCCCCCGAAGGTGGCCCCCCTGTTTAAAATTTATTATTTTACTTGACGTGTTCATCTTTGGGTCACCAATTTACATATATTCATCAAATTTCAACTCAATCGGTCGAGTAGTTTCGGAGCAAATTGGCTGTGACAGACGGACAGACAGACAGACGCACGAGTGATCCTATAAGGGTTCCTTTTTTTCCTTTTAAGGTACGGAACCCTAAAAACTGGTAGATATAAGAAAAAGAGAAGAGTAATAAATAATGTTGTAACCAAATTAAGGGGCATTTTATGAATATCAAAAGACGTGACGCTCGACTAACGTGACGCTCATTTAGATCAAGATTAACTTTCATAAAATATTGTACATATACCATCAACTTTAGGAATAGTTATACTCTTTGAACTATCTTCTATCTAACGTCTTTAAATATAGGTAGGTACAATATTCGTATTCCACTAAAATGGTCGACACCAATCACAGAACCTATTTCCTGTATTAAATGGGATACGTGATAAATGAAGGATTCCGTATATATCTCTATTTCAAAGCAGCTTTAATGTCTAAAAGCGCCTTGGAAATTTCAGGAAGTGGAGGCCACATACTTTTTTTTTTTTATGTTTTGGAAGTGGCAAACAAGCATGCAGTTCACATTGATGTTAAGTGATGACTGCAGCCTATAGACACCCACACAAAGACCGAGGTCAAAATGCAGATGCGTTACCACTCCTGAGGCCTAAGGTGTTATGCCTCTGTGCCGGAAATTACAGGGCCGTACATTATCACCTGACCGGAACACGATAGTGCTGAACACTACCATTTAGCGGCAAGTATATTAGGTAATGCGGTGGTGCCTACGCCGCGAGCTCCGTCAGTGGTGCTCTACCACCAGTAACTTATTAGCCTTCTCAGCATAGTTGAAAATGTCTTATATCGCATATTTGAGAGGTGAGTCTATTGAAATGGCAATGGTACGAAATATTTATTTATAATAATAATAATAATAAATACTCTTTATTGTACACTTTAGGACAAATAATAAACAAGACAAAATTAAAAATATGCACAATAGGCGGCCTTATCACTTAAAGTGATCTCTTCCAGGCAACCTAAAACTAGAGAGATCTAAATCAACAACAAAAAGACGGGGTGTACAAATTAAAGGAATAACATAAAACTAATAATCTTATAACAATTACGCTATCTAATATATCTCAATATTATATTTACTTATATATTTATAATAAAATACGTATATTTAATTTTATATACCTTCATACCTACTTAAATACATTTTAAAATATATAGATATATATTACATATATATATATATATATTCATTTATACATATGAAAAACATACATAAATAACAATACGGAGAAAAATTAGTCAGTCTAGATTCAGATAATACTTGTTCAGTCGATTTTTAAACGATTCCAATGTTTGTGCTAGTCGAACAGTCAGAGGCAAGGAATTCCACAGCTTAACAGCTTGAACAGTGAAGGATTTAGCAAAGAAGGAGGAGGAGTGAGGAGGCATCATAAGGAGACGGTTGTTGGAAGAACGAAGAGAAAGGCAATTAGATTGACATAGGAATTGGAATCGACTTTTAAGGTATTGCGGATAATGCTGGTAAAATAATAGGCAGTATAGAAGAGAAAGGATGTGTGTATTCCTGCGAAGATGGATTGGAAGCCACTGGAGCTGTTTACGAAATTCAGAAATATGGTCATATTTACGTAAGCCAAATATGAACCGAATGCAAAGATTTTGAAGACGCTCAAGCTTGGCTAGCTGCTCCTGGGTTAGATCAAGATAAGATATGTCAGCGTAATCTAAAATAGGAAACAGAATGGATTTAGCAAGCATAACTTTAGTGGCAGTGGGCAAGAAATTCCTGAGTCTACGAAGTGAACAGACAGCGGCAAACATCTTCCTACTAACCTCGCTAATTTGAGGAGTCCAGGACATGCAGCTATCCATTTGTACTCCTAGATTCTTCACAGTGTCGCAATAATTAATATGTTTTCCATCATAGAGAATAGGAGACAATGTAGAAAAATCAATACGTTTAATCAACCTAGAGCTACCAAATATTATCGCTTGACTTTTAAGCGGATTAACTTGCAAGCCATACGTTTTGCTCCACTGGTAAATTCTATCCAAATCTTCGTTAATGAATTGTATGGCTTTAGGTAAATCTTCTAGATCGGTTTGCAAATAGATTTGTAGGTCGTCTGCATAAAGGTGGTAGAGAGAAGTAAAGTGATGGCTAATAGAATTAATGAAAATGGAAAAGAGAAACGGAGACAGCACGCCACCTTGTGGAACGCCGGCAACAACATCACACCAGTCAGAGAACTTATCGTCTAAATAAATGCGTTGTCGGCGTCCAAACAAGTAACTATAAAACCACGCAATCACTGTCGGAGATATGTTGAGAGACTGCAGGATTGCCAGCATGATATCAAAATCGACTGTGTTGAAGGCGTTACTAAAATCTAGTAAAACCATCACAGTAACTTGTCCATTTTCCATACCATACCGGATATCCTCAGTTATCTTGACTAGGGCAGTGGTAGTGCTATGACCCGGACGAAATCCTGATTGAAAGGGATTGAGTTGGTTGAATTTTAAAAGAAATGAACTAAGTTGTTTATGAATGAGACGCTCAAGCACCTTAGATAGGAAGGGAAGGATAGAAATGGGACGATACTCATTTAAAGACTTTGGATTAGACTTTTTAGGTACTGGTATTATATGAGCATCTTTCCAGGCAGAGGGAAATGTACTGCTTAAGAGGGAGTAATTAAGGATAGAAGTAAGGACAGGAATCACAATTTTAATGACAGGAAGGATCATTTTCCTGCTAATCATGTCACTACCTACTGCATCAGAGGCAATAGTAAGAATATTTCTCTCAACATCACGATCAGTAAATTGCTCAAAGAAAAAAAGAGGATAGTCCGGAGCAGTGGTATGACACAACGAAATTAATGTTTGCGCTTTAATTGTCGCATCTATACAAGACGATGCCGTGAAATGCGAATTAAGTGAATTAAGGTCTAAGAAACGTGTTAAAGATTCAGAAGTATTTCGACTTTTACCAACTCCCAATGACTTCAAAAACCTCCACACCATTGCAGGGTCTTCTTTAGAAACAGAATTATGGACATGGCGTCGCTGTGCATCCCTACACACCCTATTGCAGCGATTACGTAAGCATATATATTTTTCCCTATTAATTTCACTGGGGCTATGTTTAAATCTACATTTAGCATTATTTTTTTTAGTTATTAACGCCTTAATGTCGTTGGTTAGCCATGGAGCAGGAAGATGCCTGACGCGGACTGGACGCATGGGTGCATGTAAATCAAAGAGATGCGTGAGTAAGGAATTAAAAAGATTAACTTTGTCATTAATATCACTCGCATGATCTATAACTGTCCAATCAATTTTGGACGCATCTTCTTGCAACCTATCTTTATCCACGCCACGAAAATTACGCTGCATAAGAATTTTGGCTTTAACCTTAGGGGGACGAATTTTATACGATATATAAATTAAATCATGATATGAGAAAGCATCTGCTGAACATTGGCCATGCTTGGCCACGTGATCAAGCGAAGAAACGAAAATTAGGTCTAAAAGAGAAGGAGCAGAATTTGGGAAAAAATGAGTGGCAGCGAGAGGAAGAATATGCATATTTGCAGAGCTTACTAGAGATTTGAGACGATTTGAACGTAAATCATTCTTTAACAAACAGGTGTTAAAGTCACCCATTATAATCGAGTGATTATATTGAGGTACCAGGTCAACAAGGTTTTTCTCAAGACATGCAAAATAATCAATATTCAGAGATGGGCTGTAACATACACCAAGGAGGAGTTTTGTGCTAGCAAAGATAACTTCTAAAAATAGATCTTCTGCACCATCACTGGGTTGGGGTGACATACGGATAATGGAAAACGGAATATGCGATCGTAAATAAATTGCAACACCACCTCCCCCTCGCCCGGTGCGATCGTTACGAATTAGGTGAAAACCTGGTATTTGATATAGTATCGATGGGAGACTAGGTTTCAACCACGACTCGGAGACTAGGATGGCATGTATATTAGTATTATCAAATGATGCTAACATATCTGAAAAATGGGCAGGAATACTTTGCGCGTTAATATGTATGACATTAAAGTTTTTCAGTGAATCTGAGAAGTAAGAGTGAAGAGTTTCATTAAGAGAGGGAAGACTAACAAAACTACCACTATTTGAACCAGCAGAGGAATGTATAGAATGAAAAGAATCATTTTGGCTGCTACTACTGCTATCCGACATTAGTAAGTAATATATTATATGTTATATACAAATAAATATGTATTAATATTAAATAAAAATAGAATAAATAAAATATAATATTATATATATATATATATATATATATATAGCTTAGCTACTTATTAGCTAACCTGTGACTTAAAATACGTAAAGTTTAAACAATTACAATTAGTTTTTCACCCACCAGCTTTAAAAATAAACGAAAACAATAAAATACAATTTACATCACACGAGTGACACGAGCAACACAGTAATAAATACATCACTATTATTAGAAAAACAGCACTTAATGGTCTGTGGCATAAACCAATTTTTTATCTGCAGTGGAAGCTGTCATATGTGGCACCAATGAGTGTCACAGATGACATCTGTCACCGCACGTCAAAGCAAGCAATTAGAAATTAACCCTACAAGAAAGCAATAAATTATAAATTATGACAAAAAAGAGCGGGTATCACGCTGTCAAGTTTTAACAATTTAAAAAGGAGAAAAGCATAACCACAACATTACTTCCGAACTTTTTCACGCTTTGAGCGTTGGGCAGTGAACTTATCAACCGGTGCTGTCTTGGATGGTCCAGCCTTCACATTCTCAGGCTCCGCCGAAACCGCGATCTTCTCCAGCTCCGCCAAGGTTTCAATGCGATGTCGAGATCCCTCAGGGCCAATAATGTGAATCAGTCCATCCTTTGACCAGCATTTAGTGACCCCGAAGCGTTGCCGAGCCTTCATGAACGCATCGTGTCTCGGTTTTGTTAAAAACTCGGATTGTGTAATACCCGACCCTTTAAAGTGAGTCTTAGCATACCAGACTCGATTTCTCACAGCAGCATCTCTGAATTTTATCAAGATCGGCCTAGGTTTATCACCACGGCGTCCCATACGCTGACTACGACTTATGGACGTGCTGGATAGGTCGGAGATATCAAGTTTGTCCGCTATCAAACTGAAGATGACAGTCTGGAGATCTTCATCTTTGCCTTCCGTCACACCATGGAATAGCAACATTTTCCTGCGAGTTCTCATCTCCTGCCTGTCCAGTTCCTTCGATAAGAGATCCACTTGTTGCTGTAAGGTGTTCAATGCCAGAACCATAAACTTTCGAAAGGTACTGAATTCCGCTGCAAGTGATGCTGTGGAAGGCGTGGGGGCTGATGGAGATGTCTTCTGGAGTTCCCGCTGGAACTTGTCCATTTGTTCTGTGAACATCTGCTGCATACTAGTCAGGGTGATGTTGATGGACTCCATGACGATTTATTTAAGTGCAAACAAGTGATAAGTGATGTGAACTTATATTCAGGAAACAATTGCCGGTGGGTAACTTTAGTTATATATTAATATTTATCATAAAAATATACTTTAAACTATTTATTAGCTAAAATAAAAACTGAGATAAATTTTTAAGATGTTAATTTTGCAACTACCCGAAATAGATATGTGTGTCGATGTGTATGATGATTGTGTGTATATGTGTGTTTATGTATATCGATTATATTTAATAGGATAGGAAGATACGTTATCCTCATACTACGTCTCAGGAAAAATTGTACTGGGAGGTATAATATCATTTATAATATCATTCACTAATTATATAGGGGAAGATGGGGTAATGGGAGTCAACGGGTAATAAGAGTCACCTGCATATCCACGAAACTATACACGCAATCAATGCATAAACTACCTCCCCGTTCCTTCCCTGTGTCCCCGCCATTGCGTTAGATGACTCAAGTTTGTAGGCGCACGCGCATTTGAGATATTGTAGTATTTTGTTTTTACGCCCCGCTGATCTTATTTTCGTCGGTGAAACAAACGATAAATGTCGAATTCTTCCAATAAACAGTCAGTAATTTTACACGTATGCGGACTAACACACAATCATCTGACTTTTTGAGCATTGATGTGCAGATTTAGACTCTCTCAATAATTTCTAGGATATTTTTTTTCATTATCATATTTGTGGGTAATGAGAGTCAGATGATTGCCATTCCTACGGACCATAGTGTCGACAGATGTACTAGACCCTAGATCTTCTAGATTCCAGGGAAAGGCGGCCTGGCACTAAGGCAGGGAAAGTTCGGAATATTTATGACAGTTATCAGTCAAATATGCTGAAAAATGAAGTCGATTTTAATCTATCTAGCTGATCCCATTGTCATCCCCTGGCGACGCATTTGACTAAAGATGTACTTCATATGGGCTACGTTCTCACATGGACTACTTTAGTTGAAACTTGCGGGAAGGTTATATTTGCCATATGTGCTAAATTTTCTGTGCCCATAAGGTGATCACCATTACCCCTACGTCAGTGCAATGGGAGTCAAAGCGATTTTTTTGTAAAACTGTTATAATTCCTAAAGTTGCTTGCCCAAATCATTAAAATTGATCTCAATTGATAGTCAATTAAGTAAAGCTGACATGTAGTCGGTTGCTATAAATATTTTGTTTGAAATTAAGTTTTTATTTCATGTCGCGCTTAGGTGACTCCCATTACCCTATCTTACCCTATTATATTGTTCTGTTTTTCGAGATATTAACGGACGTGGCCGGCCACGACCGACCGAGTTTTTAACTGGTTTTACTGCTACCGAAATCTTCATGTTTTGAGTTGCAATCATACAATTTACATAAGTATAGTTTTTTTTAAATGTGTTGCTGCACTACTTTTGAGCTGGGATGGAAATAAGGTCGTTAATTAGCAAAACGGCTCATGGTAGCCATCAGCGTTACCTTGTAAGGCTGATATGTTATTACGTGACGCAGTGTTGCCTACGCCTATGAGGCTTGTCACTTAAGCTCTACCTAGCACAGCATTGGTTTATACTGTACTAATCTTGACAGAGTAGATTTGCTACTTTGTCAAGATTCTAACCCCCTTATTCATAAATGTATTTTAGCTAAAATGTTGCTAATCTCTGCTTTGTCTTTTTCTATCCTGCACATTTGACAATGCAACTGATAAAGACAAAGCATTCTATAGCAAAAACGTATCTAATGTACGTTTATGAATAAGGGGGTTAATATTTAACTATTACGACAACTTCAAAACAATTTTCATATGCCCATGAACAACAATTGAAAGCAAAACGCCTGTGTAACTAAAATCCTCCAACGTCTGCCAGCCCATTTTGGCAGCGGTTGGCGCGTTATTTATCGCTGCATATTGGAAAACTGGTAGTTAACCAACCGGGTGTCCGGGGCACTCTTGATTTAGAATGGGAATATTTTGGGATGTGCTAAATCGTTCGGTTTTTAATGGTACCGGAAAACCCGGACATTAAGGCCGTCCGCCTGTAAATTGTAAGCGGAGTTCTGTGAGGCACGCTATACAGGGTGCTCATAAATTCCGCTTGTGGCCTATGCAGCCTCGTCGCACCTAACAACGAGGTTTGATGTGGAGTTTCGAATCGAAGCTTAAATTTAAAAAGCGTCCCTTTGAATGCAAGCAATGGACGAGTTGTCTTATATTTAATAGTAGGTACATAGTATTAAAGATAACTTACATTATGTGCTATACGCTTGAAATACCTACATATTATTATTTAGTTTATATAATTGAATGTAAATACAAGTAAGTGTATTTATTCGATATTGGATTGATTATTATTTTATTTTATTTTTATTTTTTTGGGATAACAAACAGTGATTAATGTCTAAATAAAGACTTAATTAAAAACTAAACACCAATTATATACGAGTTTTTATGTAACGAAGGCGGCAACAAGCATGCACTTCGCATGGATGTAAAATGATAAATGCAGCCTACCCTCATAAAAACCAGATGTCAAAATGGATGTCAAAACGTTATGTCTCTCTGATATAAAACCATGCATGCATAACCATCAAACCGGAACACGACAGTGCTGAACACTATTATTTGCTGGCACATAGATTAGGTAATGCGGTGGTGTTTACGCCTTCGAGTCTCTACACTAAAACACTACCTACCGCTTGCGAAAAAGGTCTGAAAAAGGGTTGTAGATTTTTTTCGGCTTTTATCCTCGTGAGATGTGTTATACTACATTGTTAACATATTAACCCCACGAAAGATAATGGATAAATAGTTATTTATCACAATATCTGTTTAATAAGTCGAGATAGGTATGTACATCCTACTTTCTGTCTAGTGAAACGTTTCCGTAAAATACAATCGAGAATTACTAGTCCATTTCCTACGTTCAAAGGGACACTTGATAAATGAAGGATTCGGTTCACAGCTCCACATCAAACCTCGTTGTTAGTTGCGACGCGACTGCATAGGCCACAAGCGGAATTTATGAGCGCCCTGTATAGCGTGCCTCACAGAACTCCGCTTACAATTTATAGGCGGACAGCCTTAATGTCCGGGTTTTCCGGTACCGTTAAAAACTGAACGTTTTAGCACATCCCAAAGTATTCCCATTCTAAATCAGGAGTGCCCCGGATACTCGGCAGGCTAACTACCGGTTTTCCAATATGCAGCGATACATAACTCGCAAACCGCTACCAAAACGGGCTGGCAGACGTTAGAGGATTTCAATTTCATGGACGTTAACGATTTGCTTTCAATTGTTATTCATTGACATATGAAAATTCTTTGGGGTGGTCGTTATGGCTAAGTCATCAGAAATAGCTTAAATTCCTTATCTAAATTGCAGTAGATAGATTTAGATTGTACAGATGTATGAAGTTCTCGGGACTTACCTCTAAGTCCACGCCTGAAATTAGGCAATGCATAACCGCATTATCTAACCTGTCATTAATGGTAATATAAAGCGATAACCATGATCTGTTGGAATGGTATTCTATGTTCCTATTATTTTTGAGAGATATATTATAAGGGTTCCGTAGTAAGCAAGGGACCCTTATAGTTTCACCATGTCCGTTTGTCTGGCTATCTGTCTGTCTGTCCGCGATTTAACGCAAAAACTATTAGTACTAGAGATTTGAAATTTGGCACAAGTATAACCCTTATCACGCCGACAAAGTGGTTGAATAAAAACATGAAAAATAAAATTATTTAGGGTACCTCCCCTACATATAACGTGCGGTTAATTTTGTTATTTTTCGTTTTATTTATAGAGTGGGATATCGTTGAATAGGTCTTTCAAAAATATTAGGGGTATGCTAAAATCATTTTTCGATTTTGTACGGGCTAATGCACCGCACATTAGTTAGATCAGCATTTTACACCATACGCCTCATTTCAACATACTTATTTTATTATTATATTCAGTTCGCATTAGGTAATCAAGTTCGCCGCGCGTTCTCACATTTCATTCACAACATTATCAGTTAGACTTTATTTTTGGACAGTTTTATTATACAAGTTCTTATCAGTTTATCAAATTTTTATTTATCAGTAATCCGTTAGGGTCTAACCCCTACAGATTTAGTTAAATGTTCGTGACTAATGAATTAAGCTTTAAGGTGCCAATTTTCGTTAGAGTCAAGTGTCCCCCCCTCTACCAACTAAATGGTTGTTGTTAGAAATTAAAACCTTACGGCAATAGTAGCTACATATAACGAAATTAAAAGGAAAACTATCACACCTAAGTTGACTTTACAAGTTTGCGAGTAATAGTCGACCAAATGTAATACTCGAAATTTTTGAAGAACTCTATAGAACATGTTTTTTTTTTCAATACATTAATCAAACCCAAAAACCCAAAAACTACGGAACCCTACACTGCGCGTAGCCCGACACGCACTTGACCGTTTTTTTAACTCTAATTACGATAATAACTCTCATCGTAACTAGAGTTAAAAAAAACGTACCCAACTTTTTACTATTATTAAACGATTTTAGCACATTTTTCTAGACATTATCCCACATCGCATGAAGTATTGCACATAATATTATTTTAAACCATAATTTCAATTTTTAACGATTTTTAAATTGTGAACTAGACTTAGTTAATATTATCGAAAGATAATATTAAAATGCAAAAAAAAATCTAGTAATTTTAAAATGATCGTCATCTCGAAAGTATCAGAAATTATGGTAATTTATTTAATGTAACGTAGGTATGTACCACTATGTACTACTTCAACTAGTATACGCCACCGTGCCTTGCCAACACTATTTTCATAGTAAATATTCATATCAAAATAATCTCACGTGCTGTGTGATTATGACAAAAAAAAACCTAATAAGAAAAAGTACTAAAATCGATTACATTTAAAAGACCAAATCATTGTGAAATTATATTTGCGGATTTTGTCGCGTCTCATCGACGGATAAGAGAGGAAGTTGGGAGTGTTGTCTACGCGAGAAAATCCGCAAATATAATTTCCGCAATGTGTGAAGCTCACGAAAATCTACGTCAAGACAAAATAATTTTACTCAGGGAAAACAACAACAATAATTTACCGTGTATAGATATTTCAAATAGGTGGCAGTACTTGGATACCAACAATATGGGCTGCATGTTTGTTAAAAAATCAATGAAGCTTAGTTTCCACAAAAAGGGAAATAGGCAATTTGATGTTGTCAACTGGAACGTCGGTAACAGGTTTTTGTGAAACTGATCCGTTACAAATATTCATACTTTTACAAAAAAATAATTAAAATAAAGCGCGCATGGCCCAGCGGCTGGTGTAGATCGTAAGCGATCTGCTCGGTTAAGCACTACGGGCGCGGTCGGGAAGTGTGATGGGTGACCGCTAGTGGCAAATTAAATGCGCGTTTCCGTGCTTCGGAGGGCACGTTAAGCCGTCGGTCCCGGTTGCTATCGATAGATAGCAGTCGTTAAACCTTGTCGGAGGCCTTATGGGCGGTTTGAAAACATCCGACAGCGGGTTGGCCACTAACCCACCCACCTCCACCAATCCGCATTGGAGCAGCGTGGTGGAGTAAGCTCCAGGCCTCCCCCAAAAAGGGGAGAGACTCGTGCCCAGCAGTGGGACGTATAATGGGTTGCCATTATTAATTAAAATAAAGATTAAGATGTGACACCTCCATTTGGTTCTGAATTAATTTATGCATAAGCAGTAAGAATGCATCATACTGTAAATGTTACCTCGTAAGAAGATACAGAAAATTTAAATATTTTGGCCTTTGGCATCTCTGAGAAGAATAAAATAAAATAAAAATCTGTTGAACTGTTTGATATGGTGCCACCGTCTTAGTTCTATGAAAAAAGAGAAATAAAAACGTATGTAGGTATATACATCTAACGAGGTTTAATTAAGTCCAATAATCATTTTCAACGTCGTCTAATTACTCGACAAGGCAAACTATAACTGTAGACTAGAGGTTTCTTATTTTTAAAATGCCATTCGTTTTTTCTGGGTACTTGTTAATTAAATCACCTTATTCATCAAAGCAGTTTTATATTCCTTTTTGATATGTCTGAAATAAAAAAGCAATCGTCTTTTGGATTGTAACCTCTAAAAATATAAAAAATATTCGTATTTCTGTAACAAATTGCCTGTTATTTGTCTGGCTTTACGGTAGTCGAGCGAAAATATGTTACCGCATCCATTTGTAAATATAACCGTTTGTGTCGTATGAGGGGCCTGCGAAAAAACAAATTTGGATTTTATTCTGTTGCCTTTATATGAGACATCTTAAACTGCAGGAATGCGAAACTTGTATTAATTAAATCTTTAGGTGAGTTGTCTTAAAATATGAGACACAGTGAATAAATCAGCTACTTAATTTTACCATTACCCAAATAAAATCTAACGCTCTCGTTTTTCTTCACTTACAATTTTCTCTCGCGGAGCAGTGCAAAGGAAAATATATTAAAAAAAATATTTAAAATTTAACATTAATTACAACAAAACTGAGTGGATAGTTTGAATTTATCGTCATTATTATACAAAATTAGTAAAAATGAACTTTACCATTTGTATGAAAGCCGCCTTTTTACATAAAAACACAAACATGGTGGAGTTTTTTAGAACAGCAATTTCACATCATACTAGGTAAATTAATAAGTAATTGATAAGTGTGTTCAAAATCTCGAGTATAAGTTAAATGAATGCTTTTTTGTTGGTGGTTGTTGAAAGAATGTTGAGTCATAAAATGTTTTCATTGAGTGTTATAAACACATTTTTTGGGTCAGTGTGATGATCCGGAAAATCTTAAAAAGATAAAGTTTTACGTTAGAGAAAATAAAGTATTCAATAGTAAGGTTAATACAAAAACAGGCTGTATCGGTCGTATGGAGCGTAGCTAACGACGCTTGACGTCGATTCCGAACTTAGTAACAAGCACGTATATCGTTGACTCGCAGGAAATATTTAAAGGTGCTACGTTTGCATAAAATATGAGATTGCTTTGTAGTATCTCAGTTTTATCGGAAGCGAATGCAAAGAAAAAGGCAAAGCCCGCAGCTATTATCATATAGTTTTTGATGTTTACCATTGATGCTTTACTGTGATATGAATGGTATATAACGTTATTCCCATATTTCTCTAATAGGCAGGAAGAGTCATACTCTTCCAGGTTAGGTTAGGTCTAGTGTCGGAACTTCATCGTAGTAGGCACCATTATCACCGCGTTAACAATCTGACCCTAAAAACTACTGTTAAGGATCTACATCTGTGGTTCGCGAATTCGTGATTGAACGAATCAAAAGATAAAACGGTTTGAACGATCCGGACCATTATGTCAACGAATTCATACATTTGTTTGCGATCGAACGCACGACACATACGTAGAAAGTCAAGCGGCAGAATGGCCCCTAACAGCCGTATGCAGATACGTAAAAAACCTTCTCGGCGTGAGGGGTTTGTGACAGTTAGGTGGTAATTTAGGTATGGCTCTGTAGTTTCTATCACAGAGGCAAAACCACTTAAACTTTATAAATAACGACATTTTTTAAGCATTTATGAACCAGATGTATCTCTGCATCATATTTAAGTACATCTGTACTTTTTAGTGTTCCGTAGAAAACAAGGAACCCTTATAGGTTTGCCATGTCCGTCTGCCTGTCTGTCTGTCTGTCCGTCCGCGGTTTAGCGCAAATACTATTGGTAGAGACTTGAAATTTGGCACAAGTTTGATACACTTTAATCACGCCAACAAAGTGGTAGAATAAAACATTAAAAAAAATCAGGGTAACTCTACTTGTAACGCGCGGATATTATTTTTTTAATTTTCAATTTCCATGTAGTGTAGGGTATCGTGTCCTATCATCATTTTTCGATTTAGTTAACTGTTCGTGACGTATCAAGCTTTAAAATGCAAATTTTCGTTAGAGTCAAGTGTCCGCCCTACCAACTAAACGATTGTTGTTAGAAATTCAAACGTTACGGCAATAGTAGCTACATATAACGAAATCAAAAGGAAAACTATTACACTTAAGTTGGCCGTGCAAGATTGCGAGTAATAGTCGACCAAATGTATTTTACTCGAAAATTTTGAACAACTCCATAGAAAATATATATTTTTTTTCGTTAGGCACATCTCTTACTCTGTAATTACGGAACCCTACACTGCGTGTGGGCCGACACGCACTTAACTGGTTTATTTTCGAATATCGTTTACTAAAATAACCAAGAGATGAAACAAATAGTTTCTAAATTCTTATTTATAACCTAAAAAATCTTAATATACCTATCGCTAAGTACCTGTGTAAACTACTCACGTTAAATAATACTTCTCGTGTTAAACGGAAGACGATTTCTGAACTATGCAACCAAATTACATCACAAATCTTGACTCTAAGTCCTTACATATCAAGACCGACATCCAGCGAACGCCATTCGAGCATCAATTTATTATTCTGTTTGAATCAAAGACGGGGCTTGTTGAAATCCTTAATTCACTTAAGATATTAATAGTTTCTATATAGATACATACTTAATGGGTATGAATACAGTTTTGTTTATGCCACTTTGTTTCTGAAAGTTGTAATAATCATGGGAACAAAAGGATAATAATGTGATTCTTAATGAACTCTTAATATACAGACACAGAATGCCACATGGCGTGGAATTTCTCTCCGGAGTAAAATAAATTTGGAGTTTGATAAATTTTCAGGGGAATATTGCAAATGGAAAACAGCTGCAGTCGATAATTGCTTTCATGTTCTTGACATGTTATAATGGACGATAATTGGTTTAGATTGATGATATACCAATCTACAGATTAGTTTTTTCTTGCTATGTCAAATGTTTGTATCAAGATATATCGTATATAATAAATATATAAATACAGATAATTCGAATTAAGTCGTATCCTAACAAAAACGTAGGTAAATTAAAATTATTCTTGGCTAACGTTAGAGTGATAACATGTTTGTGAATTGTAGTGTTCAGCATTATCGTGTTCCAGTCAGGTGGTAAATAAAGTACGGCACTGTAATTGCAGGTACAGAGGCATAAAACCTTAGGCCCCCGGAAGATGTGCGACGCGTAATATATTGAAATCTCTGTTTTCATGTCGATATTTATAGGCTACAGTAGTACTTACCGTCAATGTAAGCTGTTGGCTTATTTGCCACTTCATGACATAAAAAACTGGTCAAGTGCGTGTAGGGCTACGCGCAGTGTAGGGTTCCGTATTTTTTAGGTTTGATTAATGTAATGAAAATACCTATACACACAGAATAGATAAATAATTATCTATTCCGTGCCTAAACATATAAATATTTTCTGTAAAGTTGTCCAAAAATTTCGAGTATTAGGTACATTTGGTCGACTATTACTCGCAAATTTGTAAAGATAACTTAGGTGTGACAGTTTTCCTTTTAATTTCGTTATATGTAGCTACTATTGCCGTAACGTTTGAATTTCTAACAACAACCGTTTATTTTTTTAAAAGAAAAATGGAAAGAAAAATTTTACTTCAGGCGAGACTCGAACTCGCGGCCACTGGGAATCTAGTCCAGCCGCTCTTCCAACTGAGATCCCGAAGTCCTGCCCGATTTGTCAAATCTTTCCTTCACATTTATTGCATTGCCTTATTATGGCAGTAGCGCCATCTATTGCCACACTATGCTAGTTAGGCAACCGATATAATTAAAGAAGTCGCTTTTACCCTTAAAGCTTAATAAGTCACGCACAGTTAACTCAATCCAAAAATGATATCAGCACTCTTCTCACATTTTTGAAAGACCTATTCAACGATATCCCACACTATATAGAAAACGAAAAATAAAAAAATATATCCTCGCGTTACATGTAGGGGAGGTACCCTAAATAATTTGATTTTTCATGTTTTTATTCTACTACTTTGTCGGCGTGATTAAGGTGTATACTTGTGCCAAATTTCAAGTTTCTAATACTAATAGTTTATGCGCTAAACCGCGGACGGACAGACAGACAGACAGACAGACGGACAGACGGACAGACGGACAGACGGACAGACGGACAGACGGACAGACGGACAGACGGACAGACGGACAGACGGACAGACGGACAGACGGACAGACGGACAGACGGACAGACAGACAGACAGACAGACGGACACGGTGAAACTATAAGAGTTGCTTGGTTACTACGAAACCCTAAAAAATACATACTTAATTCAGTTCATTCATTGTAGTTCAATACTAACAGTGAAAACCAATATTTTTGTCTAATAATCTTTTCTTAGTCAGTCACTGAAATAGTATGAATGAATTGGTTTGATAGTCAAATAAATATAACAAACAATCTCGAAATCATACTAGAACTATATTTATTTTTAAAGAAAAATGGAAAGAAAAATTTGACTTCAGGCGAGACTCGAACTCGCGGCCACTGGGAATCTAGTCCAGTCGCTCTTCCAACTGAGCTACCGAAGTCCTGCCCGATTTGTCAAATCTTTCCTTCACACTTAGTGCGTTTAAATATATTTCACAAGCATGTGTTAATGCGAAATAATAAAAACAAATACTAGAACTAAAACAAGATCTTAACATTGCGACATAAATAAGTTTAATTAGTTTCTAAACTTAATATGAAATTGGTACACAACTAACAAGTTATTTGATTGAGCTCCTAATGTGGGCTTTAGATCTGATGATCAACAACGTTTAATATATTAATACTTGGCCTTGGACAAAGACCCATTAAATGAAAACTTGGCACATAGTCATGGTCACAAATTACCTTGCATCATAAGATTTGGCGTCGGGAGGTAACGACCCCACTGTCCACTAGCGGAAGAATTTTCTTCTACTGGAAGATAATTCTTTTTTTGAATATTTTTTTATTTTTTATGTAATGGAAGTGGCAAACAAGCATGCAGTTAACATTGATGTGAAGTGATTACTGCAGCCTATAGACACCCACACAAAGTTCTGTCCGCCATGCAAATATTAGTCCCAGTGCCGCAGAAATCAGACTCGTGACCCTTTGAATCCAACGGTCGTCTCACACCGCTAGACTAACCGGGTCGTCATTTCTAGTAATTGTACGGACCACGTGTTTTCTGTTACCAAAATCTCAATTATTTGTTAGCAAATCATACACTCACATAAATACCATAAATGGGGTTTTTATAAAAATTAGTTGCCAATTTTGAGCGCGACTAAACGTTACCTTGTGTGGCAAACATACGAGTATGATGTGATGCAGTGTTGCCGAAGCTTACCAGGCTTCTAATTAAAGCTCGATCTGACGTTGAGTACTGCAAATTTGATTATGTAATCACGTCTATTCTGTCAAGATAAGAAAAATTAAAATGATTATATTTCATTCACAGTTCTAACCATAACCACACCGTGCACACTCCGCCAAAATTCCATACAAACGCTTAATTTGGTCTCTATTACATCAATCAGTGACGTGTGTATTTACACGTGCACCTGTGTGCGTACCACTTACAGAATACCAAACGTCGCTCATAAGAGGGGAGGTGGTTGGGTGAGGCGGGGAAGTCAGGCGGGACGTCGAAGTGTCCATTCTATACGTTCCATTATTACATATTCTCTGCCATAACGATAACTTCAAAACAATTTTCATTTGCCAATTAATAACAATTGATAGCAAATCGTTAACGCCTGTCAAATTGAAATCGTCTAACATCTGCCAGCCCGTTTTGGCCGCGGTTGGCGCGTTATGTATCGCTGCATCTGCATATTGGAAAACTAGAAGTTAACCAGCCGCGTGTCCGGCGTACTCTTGATTTAGAATGGAAATATTTTGCAGCCGTGTCGCAACTAACAGCAGGGTTTGATGTGGAGCTGAACCGAACCGAACCAAAGCCTCCATTTATCAAGTGGCCCTTTGAATGCAGGAAATGGACGAGTAACTCACAATTGTATCTTTTATGGAAACGTTAACCTAGATAGTTGACTTATTAAATCTTCTGATTAATAACAATTATCCACTAGCATTTGAAGAATTAAGATTAGAATTAGGACATAGGTTATATCAATCTAAAAATATGATGGTGACAATGCGGAAAAACACAACTTAAGTCCAGATAAAACATAACAAAATCTACAGCGCTTTTAAAGAGCTTCGCTGACAATTTCTAAGCGAAGGCCTTTACAGGCGTTTTAAAATACGAAATACATCCCTCACACTATCTGGTTAAACGTTTCCATAAAAAGTACAAGCAAAAATTACTGGTCGTTTTCATATATGAAGGGACATTTGATATATGAAGGCTTTGGTTCACGGCTCTGTTGTTAGTTGCGATGCGGCTGTATAGGCCACAAGCGGTATTTATGAGCGCCCTGTATAGCGTACCTCACAGAACTCCGCTTACAATTTAAAGGCGGACAGCCTTAATGTCCGGGTTTTCCGGTACCATTACAACCGGAACGTTTTAGTACGTACCAATATTCCCATTCTAAATCAATAGTGCCCCGGACACCCGGTTGGTTAACGTCCAGTTTTCCAATATGCAGCCATACATAACGCACCAACCACTGCCAAAATAGGCTGGCAGACGTTAGGAGATTTCAATTTCACAAGCGGTAACGATTTGCCTTCAATTGTTATTCATTGGAATATGAAAATTGTTTTGAAGTTGTCGTTGTGGTTAAGTCTTCAGCACTGTGTCAGAGAATATGTAATAATGTGTATTGTGTTTTCAATTGTAGTAGATACTGCAGAGACTTATAAAGTTCTAGTGACTCACGTCTAAGGCTAGGTCTGAGATTAGGTAATGCATTACCGCATTGCCTAATCTGCTATTTATGGTACCTAATATTAAGTGTTACCATGATTCTTTGTGATGGTATTCTACGTTCTTATTATTTGTCAGAGGTAAATTCTCAACTCTAGTAATTTTCTGATGAAATTGAAATCCCCAAATTGTACCACTTGTGGTAGGCCAGAGTTCCTGTATCACATTGTGGTGGAATGTAAACGGAGCGCTACCTTAAGATCTGTAGTATTAGATGAACAAAAAAAAACGTAACTTCCCGCCTGTAATCCCCGAAGGGGTAGGCAGAGGTAAATGCACGCATTCATTCATATATGCGAACACCCACGATTCGCCGGGCACATTACCAGACTTCGAGGTACTGGGAAACTTCCAGAAAATTTAAAAATCTCAATAGAACCAGTGATAAACGATTTCACACCGTTGTCTCTAATCTCTCCCGACCCTGGAATCAAACCCACTACACCAGCGTAGTAGTAGTGGCCTGCCACCACTAGGCTACTGACGCAGTTAATTAGATCAACAGGGTGTAAATTTAAGGTATGTCGGTGTAATTCAACGCTGATCCATTGTGTGATGTTACTAAAATGCTTTACAATGGCATATTAATATTATATGATGATTAGTCAATACGTGGCTGGCATAGTCGTGGATGGCGAAATGATCTTATCACATTTATTGATTTTACCCGATTGTACAATAACGTACGTGCCGACACACAAGAAGAGCACATCTGTTAATTTTGAAACACCTTTGCATAGATAGACTTACTCATGAAGTAAGCTGATTATGCACTGCAAATAAAGCGCATTGCATTGTTCCTAGCAATTTACGATTAAGGTAGAAATTTAAAGGAAAGTTAGAAAAACAATTGTCACCTTGCAGAACTTCATGGAATGTCTAGCTTCATAAACTTTTAACCTCTTTGGCTAAACCAAACCATTTTAAATTAATTTTTATGCATTTCAAAAATTTACGTAATAATGCTCAAGAGCCTAAAAAGTCCTGCTATGTGGCAACGAAAACATAGTTTAGTTTGATTAATAAAACGACCTGAGTTTTAATCTGGTGAGAATCCAACTGCTCTGATATTGACTCTGGACACATGGTCGGTCACTCTCAATTAATTGATTTTGAACCGTTCCGCTTGATATACTTTTTTTTTTCATTAAATATGTATGTATGTACCTATGTGTCTTCACGCCAAGTCTCTAACGGGGCAGAGAGTGTGGAGTTATGTGCATTAAATATTATTTACATAAACATTTAACTTGTGGAGGATTCCACTGAGGGAGCTTAAGAACATAGACAAAATTGTATTTAGGTAGCTGTACGTAAATAGTAGCATTTGATTGGACAGTAAATAATAACTATCACAGAGACATAAAGTCTCAGGGGTGGCAACGCATCTAATTATTTCTAATTTTATTACATAGTAATGGTATTTGTAGGAATTTGCTGAAGTTAATAATTTTGTAATGTACGGCCCTGTAATTTCCGGCACAGAGGCATAAGACCTTAGGCCTCAGGAGTGGTAACGCATCTGCATTTTGACCTTGGTCTTTGTGTGGGTGTCTATAGGCTGCAGTCATCACTTAACATCTGAACTGCATGCTTGTTTACAACTTCCATTACATAAAAAAAAAAAAATTATAATAGGTATAAAGCCCATGGAATACTCCTTATGAATCGTTGAACTTTCTAAGAAAGGTATCATGGTTTATAATAATTTATAATCGATTGATATTCTATGTAATGGCAAGCGAATCTCAGCTGTTACATTGCATCGTACATCTCGCGAAGTATCATTAAAGATGTTCTCTCATGAGATATAGTGTCACCAGACGTTAACTAGAGCGGAAAAATGGTGGAAGTCTAATCTGTTGTGGCGCGAAAAAAACCTTTATCCTATATTGAGAATGTTTTCCAGTGAGCATTTTGTTTAATTCGAACGTCCAGAAGTACGAGTATCTAAATATATAAAAATCAATGCCACTTTTTGTTGCAATTTTATAACTCAAGAACGGGCTCACCTATCCAAACCAAATGTTCAGGCTTCGTTTGGACTATTTGGTAGATAGTCTATGTAAAGTTTGCATGAAATCGGTTGAGCGGTTCTTCATTTATCACATTTTTTGTAACAAATGACTTCAAAAAAATGGCGGATCATTTTGTAAATGGGGATTTTGCTGTCAAATTGAACCTGCCTTCAGATGGGGAATGTGCTGTCAAAATGTTTTCTTTTTTCATTGTTGACAGTAAAACAATGTAATATAATAGAAAAACTTTATTTGTAACAACAAAATAAAAATAAGTATACAAAACTTAAGATAACATGATTGTTTGGTTGGTACGAGTGGCGTATGGTAGGGTAGTGTATGGTAGCATAATGTAGCATCATGTAATGTATTGGTAGGGCGCAACGGAGTTCGCCGGGTCAGCTAGTTAACTATAAAATTTCACACTACAACAACTTGCATATCTGTCTGCTTCTATTCATCCCAAATTCATATTTAGTCAAACGCCTGACCGACATTAGGAAATGTATTCTAGCTGCCGACTTAAATGCTGTTGGAACAGCACCGTGTATAGATAGACGTTTCAAATAGGCCGCAGTTTGGGTGCCAACAATATGGGCTGCATGTTTGTTACTTTTATGACACCAAAAGTGGAAACGTGTTGAGGACATAAAATGTATGAAGCTCGGTTTCCACCAAAAGGGAAATAGGCAATTTTATGTTCTCGACCTGAGTATCGGTAACAAAGATTTTTGTTAAAATTATTCATTCTAAATAATCAATTTTCTGCTCAAAAAGAATTAAACAAAGAATGTGGTATGACACAGCCAATTAGTTCTGAGTTCACGCATCCTCCAATGTCACCTCGAAAGAAGATTAAGAATATTTAAATATTTTTCCTTTGTCTAGAACTAAGAAGGTCTAAGATGAAATAAAAAACCAAACTGATATAAGACAAAACACAAAAATAAAGTTATAAAAGTAAAAGTGAATGATTACATCGATATAAACGTAGTTTTTATTTTCATCTTTAGATTCAATGTCAATTTAAACCTTACCATTAAAATAAATATTTTTTTTATAATTTTCGAAACATAACCAAGAATTTAAATAGTTAAGTATATCTCATCTATTTTAAATTTTCTGTTGTACAAACTGACAGGACTAACAAACCAAAAAAACTGATTAAGTCAAGGAAAACTGCGTATCCTTCTTTGCAGTGTTCACTCGTCTGTCTCCAGCTTTCTACACCTCTCCTTCTTCGATTATCCGAACCTTTGCCTGTTCAATCAGATTTTTCAAACTCACAACTTTTGAATTTAAGTGTTCCAGGATTGAATTCTTAAAATTATTTAGTTAGGCTGTTTCCATTTGATGTGTGTCCATTAAATGAAAACACATTGGCGTTACTTGGGTAAAAGTGGTCATATATCGCCAGAAAAAAAAAATTAAAACAAAGAAGCAATTCCGAAAAACTGCAAAAAAGGTCCGTAGCGACGAGAAAGGTTTTAGCATTGTCATAAAAACTTATAGTATCAAAACTTTAGGCTTTATGATACGATTAGGTACCTAAGTTTCCATGTTTGTAGCGTAACTTTTCATAAAGTATCGCGTGACTTTCAACACGCATTTTATATTTCACCTTTTACCGAACATTTGTGCGTGCACCTTGTGCCATAAACATTCACGAAAAAAATGTTTAGTAAGCAATATATTATACATTTTTCAAATGGTGTTTTAGAAACCTAATTACCCTCAGGCAGCACGAAAAATATGACGATTGATTTCTTATTGTTCTAGGACCTTATAGGGTTCATCTGCTGCAACAGGGATTAATAAATTTACATAATTTCACGTTTTATTCATCTCCTTCGGATAATTTGGAATATTTAATTCTTTCACATGGTTTCTGATAATAATAATATAATTTTTACGTTTCATACTTCAGAAGGAAAAAACGGAACCCTTATAATATACTCATGCGCATGTCTGTCTGTGTGTCAGTTTGTCACAGCCAATTTACTCCGAAAGTACTAAACCCATTGATTTGAAATTTAGTGTAATGTGTGTGAGCCAAAATGTAACATCAATAAGCATAGAGGCAACTATTATGGTATAAATTGAGGAACGAAAAAAAAAGTTTTTGAACTATGTTTTTGTAAAACAAGCCTTATTGTAGAGAATGTAAAAGATATTTTAAAAAATTTGAACATTTACAACAGATTTAGTTTTGAAGTTAACACTGCTACCTTAAATGCCTGTTTTGAATACTTGAAAATCCAATAAAATTTATCCAACATTTATTTCTGTTTGTTTAAAAAGTAATGAATGAAAATTAAATATTACAAATAAATCCAAAAACTAATAAACAACTAATTTCTGGATTTTTTTCTGTAATATTTAATTTCCATACCTATGGATTATAGGAAAAACTAGCAGATATGTAATTTTAAATAACATTAAAAGAAAACTCTCCGTCCCAGTCCGACTCGCACTTGGCCGGTTGGCCGAAAAGATGGGAAAGGATGGACAACGTTTTTTTCATCTGTACAACATACTAACTATTAATGTACGACAAAACAATATAAAGAAAGATAAAGGTTACTCAAACAAGTAACAAAGTAACAAAAAATACAATACAAAGTATATCGTATCTTTTATTTCTAGTGGCTCATATAAAACACGGTAACACAATAAACTTATTTAACAGACTTCCACGGCAGAGAAACAAGGTATGGCTTCCTATATTCACCGCTCGGTATTACTCGTAGTGTTGATTGAATCAAATACTTTCACGATTACATTGTTCGTACACATGCCAAAATGTGCCATTTAAAATTTTGAGTAAACGTTGCTACATGGTCATTCATTTAAAACATTTTTTTCTGTTATCTCTAAAAATGTGACGAATGACAATTAGTACCTACATGCTGAATATTAAAAAAAAAAACAAACACAAGAAGAACTACCCGATGTGTATATTATTATTATTTTAAGTAACATTTAAAGAAAACTCTCCATTTATGATGAGGGTTTCATATAATAGAACTCTCAGTGCGCGAGTACGACTCACACTTGGCCTTTTTTTAATAGTTTGGAAAGATGACAAAGAGTGGATCAATGTTGTTTTGCAACTTTACAACACACTAACACGTGTTTATTGCCATAAGACAATATAAAGAAAGATAAGGTTTACTCGAACAATATAATAGAAAGTAAGTACTCGTATATTGTATCTTTTATTTCTAGTGGCTCATATAAAACACGATAACACAATAACCTAATAAACAGACTTCCACGGCAGAGAAACAAGGTATGGCTTCCTATATTCACCGCTCGGTATTTCTCGTAGTGTTGATTGAATCAAATACTTTCACGATTACCATTGTTCGTACACATGCCAAAATACCGTGTAAATGGAAGCAGAACTCATTATGGAACAAGTGTCAGTCCCTAAAGGTTTTCGTAAAGAGAATACTAGTTTGTTCTTGTTTTGCATTTTTATTTCAATCGGAATGTAAGATTTTGACATAGATTTTAGACACTTCTCAGTTCTTTTGTGAATTTGCAGTAAACCTTGAAACAACGTTATTCATTTAAATTTAACGCCTAAGTTTCCGCTATTTCTAAAAAGAGAGATAAAAGTTAAAATTAAAGAAAAATCGAAAGAAAAACTTTGACTTCGGGCAGGAATCGAACCTGCGACCTCAGGATAACCAGTCCAGCCGCTTTACCACTTAGTGGTTTAATTTTACTTCCCATTTTTTCTTTCATTTCTAATTTAACTCGCATTTTTTATTAAGACACATAAAATATGACAATTGTTAGATTTTTTAGCCGATAACGCTGATTTTCCATTGGACAATGAACAACAAGGTTGCTAAAGTGTAATATTAACAAAAAAACGTAACTTCACGTCTTTAATTCCCGAAGTGGTAGGCAGAGGTAAAATGCATGCATTCAAGCATACATGCAAATACCCACGATTCGCCGGTTACGTTTTGGCCCATGTAACAGGTGGCGAGCCTGTTGACATCTCCGGGCACATTACCAAACTTCGAGGTACTAAGAAATTTCCAGAAAATGGAAAAATACCAATAGAACCAGAGATAAAGGACTTTACTCCATTATCTATGATAACCTCCTACCCGGAAATCGAACCCAGGACTTCAGTGTAGTAGTAGTAGCCTGCTACCACTAGGCTACCAGTTAATATTAAAAATCTGTACCTATAGATATCTATCAATAGTAGAAAGTTTCGATTCTTGTAAAATATTAAACAGATATTTCGTATATACCTACAGCTTACTTTTTTAAATAAGAAAAAAGCAAAATAAAAAAGTTTTTACGCCAAAAGAGGACATAATTGAAAAAAATAATTCTTTAAAGTCCAATAAAATTTTTCAACGTCGTCTAATTACTTAACAAAGAGAGAGGTACTTTGACAACGCAGATTTTAATTGTAGACAAATTTCTTATATTTAATGTGCCACCAGTATTTTCTGGGAACTTGTTAATGAAATAACCTACTTCATCAAAACAACTTTTTGTCCCTTTTTTATATGTCTGAAATAAAAAAATCTATCGTCTATTTGATTCTAACCTCTAAAATATCAGCTATTCGTATTTCTGTTACAAATTGCCTGTTATTTGTCTGGCTTTACGGTAGTCGAGTGAAAATGTGTTACCGCATCCATTTGTAAACATAACCGTTTGGCCGTGTGACGGGACCTGCGAAAAAACTAATTTAGATTTTGTTCTGTTGCCTATATGGGACATCGTAAACTGCAGGAATGCATTCAAAACTTGTAATGACTGGATCTTTTAAAATCTGGGACAGTGACAAATAATCAGCAACGTAATTTTACCCTTATGTGAATAATAATAAATGTAGTTGGTACTGGCGGTAGAGCTCCAGTGACGGAGCTCGCGGGCGTAGGCACCACCGCATTACCTAATATACTTGCCGCTAAATGGTAGTGTTCGGCACTATCGTGTTCCGGTTAGGTGGTAATATACGGCCCTACATACATACACCTTAAGCCTCAAAAGTGGTAACGCATCTGCATTTTGACCTCTGGTTTATCTGTGGGTGTCTGTAGGCTGCAGTCATCACTTAACATCAATGTGAGCTGCATGCTTGTTTGCCACTTTCATAACATAAAAAAAATGTTTGCAATTAATCATTTATGTCGCCCTCGGGTAGCTAATAAAAAGGTTTTAGAAATTAAGGAAAAAAAATATTTCGGACAGGAATCGATCATGCCACTTTGGAAAGATCCTTTGACCTCAGGACAACGGGTTATCCTGAGGTCAAAGGATCTTTCCATTTTTTCTTTAATTTCTAAATTTACTTGTACAAACAAGTAAATTTAGAAATTAAAGACTATGTGTTATTGCGAAAAATATTTTTACAACGGAAAAGGTTTTGACGAATTAACTTGGTGTTTTTTCTGATGACGTCAAACAGGTTTGCAGTTCGCATGGATGTTAAGTGACCATTGCTACCTCCGAGGCCAATGTTGTGATAGGGATTTGCATACCATCTGACCATACCATAGTGTTGAACTCTACCAATTGGCAGCAGATAGATATGGTAATGTATATTTCATAGTTAAATACAGAAATGACAGAATATTTAACGCTTTCTTTGTTTAATTTAATTACATACTTTTCAAATGCTTAATACAACATTTTACTACAGTTTATCTCTACCTGAAGAAGTTTTCAAGTATTTTCTATTTCCTAACAATGTTTTACAATATTTTCTACATACTTTGTAACAATGCACTCTTGGATTCGCTCGGATAGAACATATTTTATAAGGTAAACTCAATCAGGTTTTTATATCACGAAACATATTTTATATCGTCCAGTAACGACGTTCATATATCATACGTAATGTCAATAGCTGTATAGCATATCTGCCTGATAAATGGGATAACGTGGACATCAGATGATCGTTACTTGCACGCGCTATCTCAGCTCGCATACGTTTTAGTACTCTCCTACTAACACCTATGTAACATAGGTATTGTTATAAACTAATATTAAACGAATAACTAATAAACTTCATTTCAAAAGTATAAGGTGCATTACATGATACTGGTGCCTCCATTTAAGCATAGTCATAGGGTGTATTTGGAGGCGCCGCTCTTCCCTTTTCATAAAAGTAACCAGTGGGTACTTATATTGAATTTAGAACAAAACAATAATAGTTCATTATGCTCGAGAAAAATTGAAACGATTTTTTCAGAAAAAGTGAAATTATGTTAAGTAATCCCGCTTTAAAATATGAATACTTTGTAAGTGTAAAATAATTTTATAGAAATTGACATCAATAAAATCAACCATGATTCACTGTGTTTTCTTAGGGAAAAGTTAAGGAAATCAGCATGAAAGGATACTGTCAAAACACCACCTGATTTAACAAATTAGACTGATTTCATTTAACTATCAGCATTTGGTTTATTTCAATCAGTTTAGTTTATTTAGAGCTAGATTAAATTACAAAAAATGGGCTTTTTAAATTGTTTTCCTATTTTTCTTCGATGTTGCTACTTATCATGGAAGAACAATAGACAATTGGAGAATTATCGAATAAGAGTTCTGCGATGCAACGGTACAGAAGGCGTTTCATATTCACGACCGTTTGGTCACGTATAGCAAATGAACGGACACTGTTTTTATTGCTAGCTTCAATTCTGGAAATTTGGACCAGAATATCGTATCTACACGAACGTCGCAGTGGAAGCTAATTCATTTCAAGTCGACGAAACGCCGAAGCAATTGGAATAGCCCCGTAATAACTGGATCACAGAGAGGTGGAGGAGAGAGACTAAGGTCTCAGGGGTGGCAACGCATCTGCATTTTGACCACCGGTCTGTGTTAGTGTTTATACGCTGCGTCATCACTTAACATCAATATAAACTGCATGCTTGTTGGCCACTTTCATTACATAAATAAAAAAGCAATTAACGACTGCGGATGCATCAAATTATAATTACCTTAGACTTAGATTGACATTAGCATCAGTCCAGTTTGACATTAGCATCAGTCCAGTGAATGGGGAAATCTAGTTGGCGTAAATCATTTGGAGTGACGCCACAAAAAACTTTTTACGAAAAACTGATAGTCAATGGGGACCATTAGTAAATATTCTGTTACACAAAGACATTAAAGATTTTGCTTTTTGATAACTTTGTGTGACTTGTAGTCTGTTTTGTTTAATTTTCTTTGCAATATTTATTTCATACCAGTTGCAACTTAACTAATAATATAATTTATAATTTAACTATTTTTTAATTTTGCCGTGGATGATAAAACTTGAGTTTTTTCTTTTTTTTTTATGTTGTGGAAGTGGCAAACAAGCATGCAGTTCACATTGATGTTAAGTGATGACTGCAGCCTATAGACACTCACACAAAGACCGAGGTCAAAATGCAGATGCGTTACCACTCCTGAGGCCTAAGGTGTTATGCCTCTGTGCCGGAAATTACAGGGCCGTACATTACCACCTGACCGGAACACGATAGTGCTGAACACTACCATTTAGCGGCAAGTATATTAGGTAATGCGGTGTTGCCTACGCCCGCGAGCTCCGTCACTGGTGCTCTACCACCAGTTAGAGTATTATCGAATAACAGTCTGTTGTGATGACGATGCAACGACGTAGTACTATTTAATATTCATGGCAGTGTGGGCCACGTACGGCAAACGAATCAACACGGTGAACCTTGCATGTTTCCATTCTGAAAAATTCGATCGGAGCACCGCACACGAAAATCACAGTGGCAGCTGATTCATTAGGTACAAATTAAATTTTATTTTAATTGAGAATATGTAGGCAAATGATGAAGCAAATTGACACCTGCGGATGCACCAAATGTTAAGTAATTTTTGTAACGTAACTTCACGCCTGTAATCCCGGAAGGGGTAGGCAGAGGTGCATGCATTTAAACATACATGCAAATACCCACAATTTGCCGGTTACGTTTTGGCCCATATAACAGGTGGCGAGCCTGGCACTTTACCAAACTTCAAGGTACTGGGATATTTCCAGAAAATGGAATAATCCCAATAGAAGCAGAGATAAAGGTCCCGGGAATCGAACCCAGCGTAGTAGTAGTGGCCTGCTACCACTAAGCTACTGTCGCAGTTATAGTTATTATATTTTTACATAAAGTCACTGAAGAGAATGCTTTTTGTTGACTTTGTGTGTTCAAAAACTTTCGATTTATGCTCTGATAGATTTTTTTTAGAATGAAAACTAAACGTGCACGAACAACATAGTAGAAGCTAATTCATCTACAATTCACTTGAAAGGTGATGATACATCAAATGTTCTGTAGTTTTATGAATATGTTTTAACATAATGACACTGATCATTGGTGACTTTGTATTGTATTTCTAAGTATAGATTTTGACTATTGACACAACGAGACAATTTAAGTATTATTGAATGAGAGTGATGTTGTGATAACGATGCAGCGGCATAGACTGCACTCAATATTCATGATTGTATGGGGCACGTACGGCAAACGAACCAACATGGTGCATTTTTGTCTGGAAAGCTGCCTCCATTCTAGCAATTTCGATGAGACTAACGTAGCACGAAAATTAAGTGGAAGCGGAATCTACCCAAATGACTTGAGAGTTACGATTTATTGTAGGATCCCACTGCAGTATTACTTCGTTCATCCAGATATGCTGCAAACGTATATTTATGATCTGGAGAATATAAATCTACTATCTATCAAAATATGGCCGCTAGTATTTTTATTTAAATTATTTTATCTTTTACAGCTAGCAACCCTTATTTGCGACCGATTTAATTGGCTCCCGTGGTATTATAATAATGAGTTAAAAAATAGCTTAAATTTGATATACAAATAATGAATGTGAACGTTAGGGACGTAAAAGGTGTCGGAACGTCAATATGTAGGGGACGCCCAAGTCCGCAACCGCAGCCGTGATTTTTCAGAGTCTTTAGGTATTGCCGTGAAGTAGACGGAATTTTAGTAAAAAAACAAGTACATTAAGTCATTATGATAGCAGTAATGTAGGTAACATTGCACTCGTGTGAAGACGGGACGGGTCGATAGTCTATTTACGAGTATAAAAATCAATATCTACCACTTTTCGTTGCATTTGTCGACCATTTTGATCAAGTTTTGACCAATACCGGACTACGGATGCTTACGTAGGTAGTGTGCAGCAGAGATAACGCTCTATGAAGTCGAAACTAGCCGATTGTCTCTTTTATAGGTTCGATGTGCATTATTTCTTGATGATCACTGTAATTATACTTTAGCCTCATATCGTTCGGAAGAAAAATATATAATCAATTTACCTTTTTTACGTTCCTTTTTCAATTTGATAACAAATAAATAAAAAGGTATCATATTAAAAATTAAAACTCCATCGCAAATCAGATTTATCAATTTCCGCCCTCCAACAACTTTCATTAGCAGACTTTTCGTTACAATAGCACAAAAGGATAGGTATCGATATCAATGGTTGATAATTCGTTTGTATCAAAGCTTTTTATGAAGGAATTATATTTTTGAAATGAAATATCATACATATAAGTCTGCAAATGAAAATCACACCAAAATTTCCTCCGTAAATGGACTATTTAACTATAATATTAGGTATAAACGAAACCCTTTTTTTTTAAATTCAAATCAAAAATTCCTGAGATTAACACGTTCAACCCAATAACCAATCAAGCGAATAAACAAACTCTTCAGGTTTATTTAATAATATTTTTATAGAACCCTAGATATCTGTCACGAATATTTTATTATTCAAAAGACCCAAAATAAACTACTCAAAACAAACAACATATTTGATTTTTTGGGCCAAAATCCACAGAGTCATCTGTCATCGCGTACCATGTTTGCGTATGTCTCAAACAGATATATTTAATTTATGTATTTTAGCAAAACTTCCCTTTTTCCATGATATTAGTTATTATAGGTACATTCAGAAACATGAAGTGAGGAAAGAAATGATGGAGGTCCCAACACAGAGTGGACAAGATAATACGAAATTGAATTAAAATACTGCTAACAGAAATGTAATGAAAGCATTATAATAATTTTCACAACATAATTGTAAAATAATCTGCCAAACTATTACTTAACCGCAAAATGTAATGAAGCTGGATGCATGATGGGACAAACAAGCATGATGTTAAGTGATGACTGCCGTCTGTAGACACTAACCAGAGATCAAAATGCCGATGCGTTGCCACCCCTGAGACCTTAGTTGTTTTATCTCTGTGATAGTTATTACGGAGCCATACATTACCATCTAACCGGAACACGATAGTGCTGTGCTCAACATTACCATTTGGCGGCAGACAGATTAGGTAAAGCGGTGGTCCCTACGCCCTCGAGCTCCATTCAACACTACCGCCAGTAAGTTTTGTTTATTTTAATTCAAATAAACGGTCGAATAATAAATAATGTAAAGAAACAATAATTTGTGACATTCATATGATTACAGCTTGCTACGTAACTCAAATGGTTAACATGTGTTTTTTGTGCTGTTTTTTTGAAAAACAGAGTTTTTTTTTAAAACTATTTCACTACTTCTACTACCTAACGTCGTTTCATTGCGGTCCTCAATAGATGGCGGTAAAACACTCCTAAATATTTACCCTCTTATTCGTAAACGTATTTTAGCTAAAGTGTTGCTAATCTCTTTTTGACGACCCGGTTAGTCCAGCGGTGTAAGATGACCGTTTGATTTGGAGGGTCGCGGATTCGATCCCTGCGCCGGGACAAATGTTTGTATGGCCTACAGATATTTGTTTCGGGTCTGGGTGTATGTGTATGAGTTGTATGTGTACAACGGCACCCACGACGCAGGTTTATACCTTCTGTGGGGCTGTGAGTGTAAGCGTATAAAAAACGTGAACACGAACGTAACAATCATATGGGTAGAGAGGCGCTAGTTAACAATATTAGACATCGGTTTTGGATAACGCGGCTTCGTCCGGCAGTTAGAACGATAGTAGGGCGGTGTGTCAGGTGTAGGACGCGCATAGGGAGGCCCTGTGACCCAGTCAAAGGTGACCTACCGGCCCTCCGTTTAGAATCGTATACGCGACCTTTTGCATATTGTGGTGTAGATTGTTACGGTCCGATGCTCGTCACAGTAGGTAGGAGAAGGGAGAAACGCTGGGGAATGTTATTTACCTGTTTGATAACGCGTGCCATTCACATAGAAATAATTTCGAGTCTTAGTACAGACGCGGCTATCATGGCAATTAGGCGGATGGGAGCGCGCCGCGGTGCGCCCCATACCATGGTAAGCGATAATGGAACTAACTTTCGGGGCGCCGATGTAGAATTATGTAATGCGTATAAAGAATGGTTGCCTGAGTTAGAAAAATTCGCCACGACAAAAGGAATGTCATGGCGTTTTATAGATCCCGGTGCTCCCAATCAGGGAGGCGCCTGGGAGCGGTTAATAAAGAGTGTTAAGAAATCTTTATTAATAGTTTTGAATGAACGTGCACCAAAAGATGATGTACTTGCGACGTTCACCGCTGAGGTAGAACACACGGTGAACTCGCGACCGTTGACTCACGTATCAGTTGATGCAAGCGACCCTGAGGCTCTCACTCCGAATCATTTTCTTATCGGATCAGCGGTCGGCTTGCCCTTTGTTGGTAACTGCGCGGTAGCGGATAGGCGGGCGTGGCGAGCTACGCAGGCGTTGTCTGATATGTTCTGGCAGCGATGGATAAATGAGTACTTGCCAACCTTGGCCCCGCGAGGTGATAGTCATAACGGTAAAGAGAACATTAAGATAGGTAATTTGGTGATAATAGCAGACGGGTTGTTGCCCCGTAATGTATGGCCCCGCGGTTTAGTAGAAAAGGTATACACGGGACCTGATGGCGTGGTACGTAGTGCGGAGATTCGTACTCGAGGTGGAATATTTAGACGCCCAGTATGTAGATTGATTATCCTTCCGGTAGATGATGAGGCTCGAAGGTCTACGCCGGGGGGAGAATTGTAAAGGATAGAATCAATAAGCGTCGTATTTCATTATGAAAATAAGTAAAGTCAGTAAAGCTCGCAATGACCGCTAGGTGTATGTTGGTTGTATGCAGCGGCAGTTTTTAATTCGATATAACTCGTTAGGTTCTCATAGTAGGCATGTAATATTTGAGTATGATGATAAAAGAATTGTTGTCTAGCGATTGCCATAGAAAATATTAAATTTGGAGGTGTAGGTATTTTCGGTTAGTCGAAAGGGTCGTCCACGGAGAGGTGACCGACAGAGCACCTGATCCACCTGCGGCGGCGGGGGTGAAGTGCGGGGAAGTGACGCGGAGGAAGCGTAAATACGCAGCGCACTTTTTTAGAGCTCAGTCAGTGGCATAGCTCGGCGTAGGAATGTCTAATAATTCATATTCACGACCAACCCCACGCATGGCATAGGCAGATCAGTAGTTATCGACTGGCAAAGTTCGCTGTAGTAGACACTATTATGAGATGATTGATAAAAAACTGTAATGTAAATTAGGTATTTTTGCTGCTTAGGCTGAAAGTTATGTACGAGATGTATTTTTGTTGCCCCCTCAGGGAGATATATGTATAAAGAGTGTAAGTAAACTCATACTAAGGAAAAATGAATGTACCTAATCTTACTTGTTAGATAAAATTGTCTCTCACGCTTAGAATAAAGGAGATAGGCAGATACCGTTTGCGGTTTTTAATTGTATTTAGGTTTGGCTAGCGATATACAATCGTGTCATAGGTGATAGAGCATGACAGAGCCCCTAAAAAATTATGTGTTTCTAATAAGTAAAAACTTTGAAAGTGTATTGAATTAGAATAGAAATCTAATAAGAATTGTATAAGAAAATTTAATAGAATAAGAGATATTGCGTATGAAATGTATCAAGGCGGGGGCGGGTCAGCAGAGATGTATGACGGTGGTAGGAAATTAGACCGTAAATGTAATGATTTAGAGTCCTATCTCTATTGACCCGGACCTTCGTGACGTTCGATTTTTGGGCGTGTCACGGCATTTTGACATGGAAGGAGACGGTTTGGAAGCGTATATAACTCGGTACATTTCGTTGCTAGTTTGTCCTCGTTCGATTCTCCGCAAGAAAAGTGCTTCCAGACCGTGAAGGTATTGCCAGTGAAAGTTTAGAATAGTACCAGACCCCCTGGTTCGCTAGTTAGTTATAGTATAGTGAAATAAGCTAGTGAATAAGTTAGAATAGTATGAACCATTGAAGAACCGAAAAATACAGTCCATTTTAAATCACATCGATGCAGATTTGTGTTTGACTTTGGTGTAAAAGCCATTTGTCCCCCACAAAGTTCTGGTCCATCGACGCCGGATTAGTAGGCCACCAGCGGCCATCCGGGAAAGGAAACAAAAGGGTACTGGTAACGACCGGCAAGGAAGAGCCGGAGTAGGATACCGGCGCGTTGATTAACGGATCGGAACGTGCATTCCAGGTCTCGCAGTCTGAGGGCGAGGCCAGGGAACGACGAGGAACAGGGTCGACGTGCAGCGAGACCAGGGCGCCAAGCAGGCGTCAGCAGCTGCACCTCGGGGTCAACGGGCATCGTGGCTTGGGCGCTATCCAGCGCCAGCGACCACACAAGCTCCAGGTCGACGGGCATCGCAGCTTCGGCGTTTTGAACGCCAGCACCGTCATCGCTCAGGCATTGTGGCCTTGAGCACGGGCGATACTCGGGCTTGACCGCCTTGAGCACGGGCCGTGCGGCTTGGGCGCTCTACCAGCGTCAGCGACCGCAGCGGGCCGGGTCGGCGAGCATCACAGCGCGGGCGTTTCGAACGCCAGCGTTTTCACCGCTTGGGCAGCCGCCTTGAGCAGGGGCGTACGGCGCGGCGTTTCGTACGCTAGCGCATACGCAACTCGGGCGGGACCGCCCTGAGCATCGCAGCTTGGGCGCCTTCATCGGAGCAGCCGGGACGTCGGGTCAACGGCGTCGGCGGCGGCGGCTTCGTGGCAGCGTCAGCGTCTGCACAGCTCAGCACAGCGGCATCGGGCGGGTGCGGCCGAGCATCGGGACGTCGGCGGCGCCTGCAACTTCGCGGATCGCGGATACGGACGGATATACAGTGAGTCGTAATCCGTGTATATTTTCGGGCCAGTGTATTTGTGTGTGTGTTAGGCCGTTAGGAATTTTTAAATTTTTATTTTTGTTGAATTGTGTTACTGTGTAGGGACCATCTCAGTTAGGGAGGTAGGGACCTATTTCAGTGTAGTTGAGGTAGTTAAACAGTGATGATGCCAAGGAGTCCACCTACCACTAGGAAGCGCGCGGCGCTTAGGGTCATACCAGACTATCCAGAGTCTCCTTCCGAGGCTCCGCAGGACGTACCATTGCCAGGGACCAGTAGGACCGAGCAAGTAGTTACCGAACAGGAAACTTTAGGTACGCGGCCGCCATCGGTTTGTTCGCGACGGTCAACCGATAGTGCGCGCGCTAGGCGGGAGCAAATTAATACGGAAACAGACATGTTAAAGGCACGAATTAGGCAGTTAGAAATAGAAGCCGGTTTAGTGGATAAGCAGATAGCTAAGGATAGGGTAACGCCGCCGGAAGAAACTGATAGAGATAGTGTGAATGGGCAAATAGATGCAAACGAAAGGGTAGAACATTGGTTACAAGATAGTCATCCCCCGCGGGAATTTTTACGGGGGGAGGATAGGCTAGGGGATGGTAGGGCGCCGAATAATAGTAAACAAGACGAGCCCGCCAAAACCAATATCTCTAAAGACGAAGTCCTGGATCGTTTAGTGTACGCGTTAGAGAATATGTCGCGGGGTCGACCCCCACCACGACAGGCCCAGGAGTTACCCTTATTTGATGGGGACCCTAGGGAGTGGTTGCCATTCAAAGCAGCGATGAGGGATTCTACGCAGAATTATAGACTCACGGACATAGAGAATTTGGCTAGGTTGAGGGCGTGCTTGCGGGGTCCGGCACGACAGGCGGTGTCGGCCCTTTTATATTCGGCGTCAGACCCAGATAGAATTATGAAGACCCTAGAACAATGTTTCGGTCGCCCAGGCACTATTATAGACCAGGCAGTAGGGGAGGTAATGCGACTACCTAATGTGGGGGCATCGGCAAATGAGTTAAATATCTTTGCGGTTAAAGTACAAAATGTAGTCACTGTAATTGAAAGTGTGGATCCGGTAGGTAGAAATACGGATCCACGGCTACCTAGGATGTTAAGTGAGAAACTTAGTCCCCACCTTAAAAACAAGTGGTATGACTATGCTTTCGATAGGGCGGACGGGCCGGAATCCGAGTTAACTAGATTAGCGAACTTTCTCATGAAGGAGGCTGATAGGGCTATTCAGTTCTCATAGACAGACTTAGAGTAGGTAAAACGGTTGATCGGTCTAGTAAAATTTATAAATTGGATCCCGTCATAGGAGAGGACGGTCTTATGAGATTGAATGGTAGGATAGATGCGGCAAACATACCAGCTCAGCGTAAAAATCCACCTATTTTGGACGGGCGGAGCCTGTTAGCTAAGTTATATATAAAACGTGAACACGAACGTAACAATCATATGGGTAGAGAGGCGCTAGTTAACAATATTAGACATCGGTTTTGGATAACGCGGCTTCGTCCGGCAGTTAGAACGATAGTAGGGCGGTGTGTCAGGTGTAGGACGCGCATAGGGAGGCCCTGTGACCCAGTCAAAGGTGACCTACCGGCCCTCCGTTTAGAATCGTATACGCGACCTTTTGCATATTGTGGTGTAGATTGTTACGGTCCGATGCTCGTCACAGTAGGTAGGAGAAGGGAGAAACGCTGGGGAATGTTATTTACCTGTTTGATAACGCGTGCCATTCACATAGAAATAATTTCGAGTCTTAGTACAGACGCGGCTATCATGGCAATTAGGCGGATGGGAGCGCGCCGCGGTGCGCCCCATACCATGGTAAGCGATAATGGAACTAACTTTCGGGGCGCCGATGTAGAATTATGTAATGCGTATAAAGAATGGTTGCCTGAGTTAGAAAAATTCGCCACGACAAAAGGAATGTCATGGCGTTTTATAGATCCCGGTGCTCCCAATCAGGGAGGCGCCTGGGAGCGGTTAATAAAGAGTGTTAAGAAATCTTTATTAATAGTTTTGAATGAACGTGCACCAAAAGATGATGTACTTGCGACGTTCACCGCTGAGGTAGAACACACGGTGAACTCGCGACCGTTGACTCACGTATCAGTTGATGCAAGCGACCCTGAGGCTCTCACTCCGAATCATTTTCTTATCGGATCAGCGGTCGGCTTGCCCTTTGTTGGTAACTGCGCGGTAGCGGATAGGCGGGCGTGGCGAGCTACGCAGGCGTTGTCTGATATGTTCTGGCAGCGATGGATAAATGAGTACTTGCCAACCTTGGCCCCGCGAGGTGATAGTCATAACGGTAAAGAGAACATTAAGATAGGTAATTTGGTGATAATAGCAGACGGGTTGTTGCCCCGTAATGTATGGCCCCGCGGTTTAGTAGAAAAGGTATACACGGGACCTGATGGCGTGGTACGTAGTGCGGAGATTCGTACTCGAGGTGGAATATTTAGACGCCCAGTATGTAGATTGATTATCCTTCCGGTAGATGATGAGGCTCGAAGGTCTACGCCGGGGGGAGAATTGTAAAGGATAGAATCAATAAGCGTCGTATTTCATTATGAAAATAAGTAAAGTCAGTAAAGCTCGCAATGACCGCTAGGTGTATGTTGGTTGTATGCAGCGGCAGTTTTTAATTCGATATAACTCGTTAGGTTCTCATAGTAGGCATGTAATATTTGAGTATGATGATAAAAGAATTGTTGTCTAGCGATTGCCATAGAAAATATTAAATTTGGAGGTGTAGGTATTTTCGGTTAGTCGAAAGGGTCGTCCACGGAGAGGTGACCGACAGAGCACCTGATCCACCTGCGGCGGCGGGGGTGAAGTGCGGGGAAGTGACGCGGAGGAAGCGTAAATACGCAGCGCACTTTTTTAGAGCTCAGTCAGTGGCATAGCTCGGCGTAGGAATGTCTAATAATTCATATTCACGACCAACCCCACGCATGGCATAGGCAGATCAGTAGTTATCGACTGGCAAAGTTCGCTGTAGTAGACACTATTATGAGATGATTGATAAAAAACTGTAATGTAAATTAGGTATTTTGCTGTATACTTATCACACACACACTGGCCCGAAGACGTGCACGGAGATGCGACCACGTAGCGCGCGTAGAAAGTAAAGAAATTGAGAAATTATAACACAAATTGTATAAAATGTTCCGGTTAGAAATATCAATTTGTATGTAGGTAGATTCAATTAGTTTGTTCACAGCTGATGTTGAATTCAACATTTTGTATGGAGAGAGAGGTGAAAGTCGCTGTATTTTCGTAAATAGCAAAGATACTAGGCTGAAAGTTATGTACGAGATGTATTTTTGTTGCCCCCTCAGGGAGATATATGTATAAAGAGTGTAAGTAAACTCATACTAAGGAAAAATGAATGTACCTAATCTTACTTGTTAGATAAAATTGTCTCTCACGCTTAGAATAAAGGAGATAGGCAGATACCGTTTGCGGTTTTTAATTGTATTTAGGTTTGGCTAGCGATATACAATCGTGTCATAGGTGATAGAGCATGACAGAGCCCCTAAAAAATTATGTGTTTCTAATAAGTAAAAACTTTGAAAGTGTATTGAATTAGAATAGAAATCTAATAAGAATTGTATAAGAAAATTTAATAGAATAAGAGATATTGCGTATGAAATGTATCAAGGCGGGGGCGGGTCAGCAGAGATGTATGACGGTGGTAGGAAATTAGACCGTAAATGTAATGATTTAGAGTCCTATCTCTATTGACCCGGACCTTCGTGACGTTCGATTTTTGGGCGTGTCACGGCATTTTGACATGGAAGGAGACGGTTTGGAAGCGTATATAACTCGGTACATTTCGTTGCTAGTTTGTCCTCGTTCGATTCTCCGCAAGAAAAGTGCTTCCAGACCGTGAAGGTATTGCCAGTGAAAGTTTAGAATAGTACCAGACCCCCTGGTTCGCTAGTTAGTTATAGTATAGTGAAATAAGCTAGTGAATAAGTTAGAATAGTATGAACCATTGAAGAACCGAAAAATACAGTCCATTTTAAATCACATCGATGCAGATTTGTGTTTGACTTTGGTGTAAAAGCCATTTGTCCCCCACAGTACCGATTGCACGAGCCCGGACATCCCGGGACGCCGACGTATGTCTAAGACCCTATACCGCGCATTGTGATCCGATACAATTATCCTCTAAACTACGGAGGCGATTTACTCGAGATCGCAAAGTATCCAAAGTAATTAAAACTCTATATAATATCAGCAAATTGCTAGTAAAAATATGTTCAAAATCAGTCTCACCGTTTCGTTAATTAAAGAGAACCAACAAACAGACTATTTTTAAATTATCAAAAATGCAAGACCCTAGATTTTAACATGTCTGCCAATTGTAACATACGCAATACATCAGCAAGAATTAACCGAAGATTGTTCCAGAATATATCGGCGATAAGCGTCTGGCACGCGTCCAGCCCTAATAACGACATATTCAAACCCTCAACTCGACGAGATTAATGATTGTGTGGAATCGCATCGCTTCCAACGTGTTTTTAAGTATCTATTGGGTCAATTTACCCAAATTTTTTTCAGCTTAGAAGTCCATTAAGCGATTTTCACGGATTTTGGTAATTCGCCAATGTTATTGATGTTTGTTTGTGTAGAGCGAATTTATTTGATTTTCGTGGAACTTTTCGAAGCTTGGCTCGAGGATTAGAGGCTCGCAATTATTATACTAATGTGGAGGATTTTAGTCGTTATCGCTTTTATTGTCACTGTTTCATCCCAATTTTAATAAATTTTAATGTGTGCGCGAGGATACTATGTAGGCTCGTAGTTTTTCTAGGGTGACGGATCTTAAAAGAAAAAAAAATATATAGGATCACTTTTATAATATAATGATGATGACACACAAGCATGCAGTTCACTCTGATCGTAAATGAATACTGCAGAATAGGTTTTCATGATAAAATTAAAAAAGGTACACGCGGACGAAGTAAGCGGACGCGGCAAACAGTAAGTATTCCGTAAAGCCTATTCTAAGCACTGATTGTCTTTCACGCAAATGATGAATGGAATATTTGTAAAACAAAATAGGTATTTACGGATTAGTGAGGAGAATTACAAAAAAGTTTTTACTGAATTCGATTCATAATTGAAATTTTGTTTTTGATTCAATTCAGTAATGTGAATGACAAAGGTCATTACGTATAACGCGATTTAGTATTTATAATTTTAATATTGTTAAAATAAATAAGTAGGTGTAATCCATCGACGATGGGAGAGAAGCTGCGTTGTGTCGTCGATGGTGTAATCTAATCGCCCATAGACTTAGACCCATATTCTAAGTCGTAATCTCGACCTTTACTCTACCTACTCAATGGAATTGGTATTCTTAGTTGTAACTAATAACGTCAACTCGACATTCTGCCTCCGTTTGAGGTAAGAAAGCAATTGTCAAACTTGAGGAGTATTTATATTTACGACTTATTCTTGCGCTTAATAAGTTTTTCGTGTCGGAACTGTCTGGAAATATAAATAAATACCATATTTTTCTATAAAAATGGATTTTCAAGACTTTGTGAATTATCTATAATAATATGATAATCCGACATGAGTTACTCTCAAAATATAACTAAGAATATGGATTTTGAAACGTCCTCATAACGTGTCCTCAGTTGACTGTGAGTCGAGGAATGTTTCGAGTAACGTCTTAGAATATGGGTGTTAGACCACTTAGCTCGATGATCCTCCAGAGGAGATGTAGATAACTATTTTTTTAATGGAGCCAATTTAAAAAATGTCCGTTTTATGTTTCTTCTTGAATACTTACATTATGTCTAAATGACAAGATTTCTCTCTTCTCTCTCAAAATTGTACGCGAAATAGATACATAATAGGTATCGTATAATTTCGAGGACCACAAACTTTGAAAATTGAAATGGACCCTTTAAAAACAAAGTACTTACTTGAATCCGGCCGAGTTGATTAATAAAAGGATCAAATTATTGCGATAAAGAATTCTCCAATTTGAGATAGATATTTGCATTTAAAGTGAACTTGTTATCTTTGAAATTAATCATTGTATAATATGAATCTTCTTGTCTAATAGAAGTGAAAAATTTACATTTTATTTTATGGCATATTGTTGAGAATGGAACGCCAATTTGATAGGTTGATTGTACAGTACCGTACAGTATACCAAAGCAAAATCAGAAGAACTATTCAGAGAAGAACATCATTTTCTTTTACTTAGTACAAGCAATAGTGAACTGAATCTTAGTTTAATCAACGTCAGTAATTTAGTAAACATATGCATGAGAAACACGGATAAAGTTCCAAGCTTACACCGTCTCATATCACTATTGTGCTTACAAAGTTTGTTGGCTTAATTTGAACGTTCGATGCTGTAGCTCAAGATATCTTCCTGTGCTAGGTTACTGAAACAATAAAACCGTCTATTTATTTTTAAATAGCTAAAAATATTATTCGCAGTGCGAAAATGTTGATAAATAAAAATAAAATAAAATACGCTTACACTCACCGCCCTACACTAGGTATAAACCTGTGTCATGGTTGCCGTTGTACACACACAACACATACAAAAATACCCAGATCCGAACCAAATGTCTGTAGGCCATACAAATATTTGTCCCGGTGCAGGGATCGAACCCGCGACCCTTCATATTAAACGGTCGTCACACACAGCGGAACTAGCCGGGTCGTCAAAAAAAATAAAATAATAGACAAGCAAACCGTTAAAAAAGCTTGAGATAATGATAAGCTATATTTTATTATGCATACGAGAATGTTTTAGCTTAACAACGTATTACATTAAAATTTGTTATGAATGAAAACCGTTCGTATCGCGAAGGCAAGCGCGCATCGCAGTAAGTGGATGTGCAAAACTGTGCAAACAGATTACATTTGTCCATATATTTACAGAAAAAATAACATTTTTTTATGGAGCGGTGGTGGCAAACAAGCATTCAGTACGCATGGATGTTAAGTGATGACTGAAGCCTATATAAACAGGTATATAAACAGATTTAGAATTATTAATTTTCATTCTAATTTTTGGTTTTGTTAAATCTATAAATAAAGAATCAACTGCCATGCCAATTGGTGCCAATAGACTGATGATTTATTTTATTTATGAATTGGGTCAACTAGGATGGTGGAACTGGGCCCATTTCTAGAGATTTTTTTGGATCCACCATTAGGTGAGGTAGGTGGCACTGATATTGGTTCGAATAGGACATAATGACTGCATGGTTCGGTATGGTATTAGATTTTTCCTTGATATACAACGCAAATTTAGATAGTTCTAGATATCCAGTAAGATCAAGACTGACATACATTGGCCAAATAACTCAAGTAGTGTCTGAAAGTATTAAGAATGGTCAATAATTGGCGTATAAGAATGAACAACAACAACAATATTCTTTATTGTACACACAGGAATAGGTAAAATACAATTTAAGGACAAGCACAAATGGCGGCCTTATTGCTACACTGCAATTTCTTCCAGGCAACCAGATCATAAGGACATAAGGTGCGAACAAATTACAGGGAATGAAATAATGAAGAGAGTGATGAATATAGAAGAGAAACGGAAGGTGTGCAAGAACCGGAATATTTGGTGCGCCACACTCTTCGACTACACCGTAACGGATTTGGCGTAAAGACTAGGTACTCGTACATATTTTATCATCACAATTAAACTACGTTATATTTTACATCAGCATACTCAAACTTGAAACCTGAATCATAATTTATCCCACAGATGCATGCAACTCGCAAGGATAAAGTTTGAAGCTTATTTTTCATCATATCACCATCGTTGCGTAGACGGTTTTTACGCTGGATTTAAATTTTAGCTGCTGTAACTAAATTTATCTACCGGACGACAAAAACTTCAAATGAAATTCTAACCGAAGTTTCACCCTTTTATATAAAAGTCTATTACTAAAACATTCGTAAATATTGTATTTTAGCGTTATGGGCTGGTTATATTAAAAAATTCCCATCAACAAAACTATTGGACATTCAAAATTAGGTTCCAAACGATTGCTGGTTCGGCACTGCCAGCGAAACCTTGCTTGGCTAGCTACCACCCGTTCTTCGGTTTCTAAGTTATATTAACAGATAATTAATTAATGCATGTACTTTTTGGATTACAAATATTTGCATGATTGTATCTGTTTCACACTCACACTCACTAATTTTAGGTCGGCAGTATATTTGAACGATTATTTATTTCTTCTTTGTAAAAGTTTATTGTAAGATATAAGGTGTCAGGTAAAATATAACAAAGACTGCAGTCCGTAAAGTCTGCATCCTATAAGATATTTACACAAAAATCAAAGTCCTCGACGCAAATGCACTGATACTCCTGAGACCTAAGGCATTTTGTGTCACTATTATTTAGCCTCAAGTAGAACGGTGTTAAATTAACTTCACTAGAGTACAACTTGTGGGGCTTTAATTCATTAATTAGCCGACGCGGAAGCAAGCCGCCAATAATATAACTTGAGATTGACACATTACAACATTCATTAGTAATTAATGAAGCTGAATTACACACGCTAATCTCACTTTAATTTATCATAAGCTTAAATGTTTATGTTTCTAACCGTACAATGCTTTCAATCGGAGTTCCAATATAATTTCTACCCCCAGCTGCGGAATAGTTCAATGAATCCTTAATTAAACAACCTTAATATTTAATAGCAAAGTTGTGAAACCCTTCAATCATTATTTGACGGTTGAGGGATTGATTGTTTTGATACTAATGGTTTCAAATATATACATTGAATGGAAACTCGATCGGTCTTAAAATTTAATGGAAGTGTTATTTTATATAGTCATAAATTTATTTTCAGTAATGAAGGTGGCAAACACGCTTGCATTTCACACAGCAAAGACCAGAGGCCAAAATGCAGATGCGTTGCCAACCCTGAGACCTTAGTAATTATATCTCTGATAGCATAGCATAGCATACTTACTAATTATAATACCACCTAACTCCACATCGCTCTCCTGCTGTGGTAACTGGCCCAGAAGACTGGCCGCATTCCATGTTCAATGGCGACGCTAATTCTCTGTGCAAAGTATAGAGCCGCGCTCGCTCTGATCACCTGAAGCGTCGACCAATCATTTCGAAATGTCATTAAATAAAGTGGGCACTGGAACCCACAGACCTACCGTTTTCTACTTCAAAAAGCCCAAATATGTAGTTTCAAAGTGTAACATGTTTCATTGCTGATAAATTAAGAGAGTAGGTACCATAAACAACTAGGCAAAGGTATTTTTCAGTTCACCCAATTCGACTTGTTGCTAGCTAAATGTATAATGAAATATTGGAGCAATATTGTTATAATAGGGCATTTGTCAAACAGCTTTGACTCATTTCTAGAAGCGTAGGTACTAGGACGCGATATTTAGATAGCACACAGTTCTTGGAAAGATACGAAGAGAACCAGTTGGTTGAGAAATTGGTTGCTCACTTACAAAATGATTGAGGGAAAGGGATCTATGCCAAATTAGGCACAGTAAAATTAATTGCCAGGTTAATATATATTTGAGCATATTATGCTATAGTTAAAATGGTGTGTATGTATGTATCATTGTGTGGCAGTGGCAGTTTTATCGTGGACGGTGCTGCTCATCCCGCGTTGTTATTTTTTACTACCGCGCGCCATTGTTTGGTTGACTGACTGCACTAGCGGAGGAATTCTCCTCCGCTAGATAATCCTCCGTCCCGACGCCTTCAGGGATGACAGTAATAATAATAAATAATAATGGCAACCCATTATACGCCCCACTGCTGGGCACGAGTCTCTCCCCTTTTTTGGGGGGAGGCCTGGAGCTTACTCCACCACGCTGCTCCAATGCAGATTGGTGGAGGTGGGTGAGTAAGTGGCCAACCCGCTGTCGGATGTTTTTCAATCCGCCCACAAGGCCTCCGACAAGGTTTTATGACTGCCATCTATCGAAAGCAACCGGGACCGACGGCTTAACGTGCCCTCCGAAGCACGGAAACGCGCATTTAACTTGCCACTAGCGGTCACCCATCACACTACCCGACCGCGCCCGTAGTGCTTAACTGAGTAGATCGCTTACGATCTACACCAGCCGCCGAGCCATGCGCGCTTCAAGGGAGGGAGGAGGAGCTTCAGGGATGACAGTATTAAATAGTTAATATAATAATGGTAACCCATTATACGTCCCACTGCTGGCCACAAGTCTCTCCCCCTTTTTTTTTGGAGGGTAGGCCTGGAGTTTACTCCACCATGCTGCTCCAATGCGGGTTGTGGAGATAGGGGTTAGTGGTCAACCCGCTGTCGGATGTTTTCAAACCGTCCCTAAGACCTCCCACAAGGTTTAACGACTGCTATCTATCGCTTAACCGAGTACTACACCAGCCGTAGGGCCATGCGCGCTTCATTAAATGGTTATTAACTGTTACTTTATACATATTATAATTATTTAAATGTTATGATAATCTTAATAGAGATAGGTAAGCTCAACAAGACCAGCATTATTTTATATTCGTGCTAACTATGCATTAGGCTGTGAGAGAGGCAGGTTTTTTGTTTTTCTTTTATTTCACGAGTGAAATGTCTGCTCCAAATCTACATCACGATAAAACAATTTGTAGAAAAGCCGAGCTATATAAATGGTAAGCTAAACCACCTAACACGATTCTCAGTATTTCAATATGAGCAAACGTTAATCTTGATAGCGCAAATCATAGATATGCACGACAAAACGTAATCTAAAATCCATTTCGACAAAATGCCTTCAAACAAAATTTTTCCGCAGCGGAAATTAAAAGATCCCGATATTATTCAGATGAATAATTAGTATTTCGATGGGTACGATCAAATAGTGATTTGCATTGTTAAGCTTTGAAAGGTGTCGGACGATGACAAATTCATTTTGGGTTTTAAAAATCCATTTTATTGAAACGATTCTGTCCGGAGATGGTAATCTGGAATGGAATTTGATTCGAATGGAACTGTTGTGCTTTGCCAGCGTTGTCTTTCGATAATACTTACTGTTTTTTATGAAAAGTGTAAAAATATAATGTTACAGGAACCGCCTTAAGTATAGTATTTTTTTAATTATAGTTATTCTTAGTTACAAAATCTTCTTTTCAGTAAGACCTTTCGTTTCTCCAAATTTTTGCTATATAGGGGAAAGTCTGGTAATTTGGGCCGTTTTTTTTTCAAATGCATGTTGAATATATTTTTTAGGTTTTCACAAATGTTTATTATTTAAATTGAAACAAAAACTATTCAACTTTATATTTATTAAGTATTCATGAAAGTAATTTTTACAGATTTTTAAAAAAATGAAAAAATATGAGATCCTAGCTTTGTTCCAATTTAGCCAACTGGTTGTGTAATTTGAACCACAGGATTGCTAAATTGGACTTCAAAAGACTCTAAAGTAATATAAGTAGGAAAACTATAATGTAACAAAATATTACAACATACATCATAGTCTAGGTATCATACATAAACATTATATGAAAAAGGAATTAGTTATATCACGTGAATGTAAGCATTAAGGTCTTTCATATGAGACAATCATCACAAATGTCAGGATTTTGAGTAGAAGTTTCATTATTTCAGTTATGGCAACGCACACACTGTATCCAATCAACTTTCGGGCCTTTTTTGTAATAATAACTTCTTTTGCATTTCATCATTCAACCGAATGACGTCCACTACTGGACAAAAACTTCCCCCAAAGATTGCCACAACGAACGGCCCTGAGCCGCCCTCATCCAGCGATTGCCCGCAACCTTTACCAAGTCGTCGGTCCTACTCATGGGGGCCTTGTCAACCCGAACATGTGTTGTTCTAACTTCAAAATATGATTAACAAAAATATCTTCAAACTCATTGCTCAAAATATTCGATCTTCTTTTCTTAATTGCTATGTACTCACTTATATCACCTGTTTCTAAATATCTTTTCAAAGTGGCTTTAGAAATCTTATGCAAATCTTGCGCATTTGTTAAGACCGATCTCGTTATTTATGTAATCATCTATAGCACTTTACTATTTTTTTTTGTCCATTTCGAATATGTTTTACCAGTCATCTGTTACAAATAAGAATGGGTACGGTAAAATGGACCGGTTTATTTTATCCAACTCTCTGCAGTCCATTTTATCCGACAGGTTGGATATTCTCAAAAAAAAATCTATTCATATATAACCTATAAATAACAGCAAACGTTTCACGTAAATGTATTGCTCATTAATTGATTCTTCTTAATCGTAAATCATAAACACTGTATGCTTACCTTTAACTTCAGTATACACTTATCAAAAATCGATGAAAATGACATGAAAAAGGCCAAAACAAGATTTTTCAATACAAAATACAGTCGTTTAAACTCATAGCGGAAACAACATGGCTGATATGCAATGCAGTTAGGTGCGTATCTCTTGGTGTTGACAATTAAGAAATTTATAAATTACTTTTCGAGATATGATGGTGGTCCAATTTAGTCGCAGGTTCAATATACCTTACTTTCCCCTACTATCAAGGTTTACATTAGGTAGGTGCATATATTTTATTTTAATTCGAACACAAAGTTACTTCTGTCAACAATAGAGAGTTCTTTCGTATATCTTCTATTTCCATCAAAGACTATGTGATAGTCATAATCATAATAAAATCATCTATTTAATTTTGTGATTACAAACACGATTTATTATTTTTGAGGAAAGTACTTAGTACTAGTTTATACGCGTAAATAATAGATATTCTACTATTAATTTATCACTTCAACCGAAAATCATTCACTGTTGGACCAAAGCCTGCCCCAATTGTTCTGCATTGATCATTAGGGGAGAATGCCATAATCGGCACAATTAGCAATCGCAGAGACATTAGTTTTTTTATGTTATGGAAGTGGCAAGCAAGCATGCAGTTCACATTGATGTTAAGTGATGACTGCAGCCTATAGACACCCACAAAAAAGTCCATACGACTGCCGATCTCGTGATATTTTGTTTACTGTCTTTTTGGAATGCTTTGACTGTCATTTTTTGGTTGACTGAAAACACTAGTGGCAAAATTCCCTTCCACTAGAGGTCGGCGGGTCGTCACGTCCCGATGCCATCCGACGTATTGATACTTATTGCACCAGGAAAAATATTTCCAATGCAAATATAATGCCACCATTTTCTTACTACTATTTTTGTTTTTCATCCATAAAGGAGGAATCTTCGGCAAAAGAGTTGGGGCCTTCAATATGATACTAACTCTAAGGGGGTTCATAAACGTATTTTAGCTAAAGTGTTGCTAATCTCTCCTTTGTCTTTTTCTATCCTGCACATTTGACAATGCAACTGACAAAGACAAAGCATTCTATAGCTAAAACGTATCTAATGTACGTTTATGATAAGGGGGTAAGTATTTATATTTATAATTTTGATTGATTACGTATAACAGTATGTATGTCATTTTTTGCCTCTATCTGCTTATAAGTTAACGTTATGAGATAAGAAAAAGAGTTTTCTTTTTCTCCAATCAATCAGATCCAAGATCACCTGAGCTTCTTGATTGCTATTAGGTGTAAACAAATTAGTTAGTAATATAATTTTAGCAAAAGCCAGTTCTATTTAAAATAAACATATATTTTTGCCTGGCCTACTTAACAAATCAGTGTACGACAAATGTAAATGAAGCAACTTTTCCGAGGCTAAGAAGAAATCGTGTAATTCTATTAGTCCACTTTTTAATCTTTGCCGCACAGTTAAGCTGTGCTGGTTTCAGCCTAATTTTATTGGATAACGTCTTTCTCGAGTCTACTGCACTTTTTAACTCGAGTGCAGCGATTCCTTTTGTTTAATTAAATTGATAAAGTTATAAAGTATTTAAAATGCTCAGCAGAAAATGAATATCATGAAAATAATAATCTGCAGCGCTTTGAACGACGTAGTTGTAAAATATATTTGTAAACTAGTTCGTTTATTATTTTGAGCGTTACGTTGCTTCCTTCTTATAATTTCTTAAAAGCGTTGCATCAAATGAAAGTTCCAATATACAGTCAGTTTAGATAAAGTTAAGTTAGATAGATATGTAAATCTGAATTCAAGTTAATTTACAAGCTGTATTTTATATGTCTGTGTTTAAGTGGTCGCGACAAAATTTGCAAAGCTGTTTAAGTTGATTACTCGCACAGAATAATGAAGCATCCTGCACTATTTGTGAGCATCTGTTTACCCATCAACTTGATCAACTGTCCGCGTGTATACGCCATTCACTAATAATTCTCTGGACTGCAATGACAAATCACTGAACTTACATTAACACACTGGAAAAATACATTTTATGTCGTTAAAATTTCTTTCTTACAATATTTTTACGACTATATAAAAGCGTCACAGTATAACAGTCAATATTTTATTATTTTAACAAATTACGTTACGGCACTGTGAGACGAATCACTAGTAGTATCTGCAAAAAAAAATATGTATAATTTTACAAATTGTTATGACGGGGGAGGTCACAAATGCGTTGCCCTTTATTGTGTAAGTCGGTGATTTCATGAGACGTCCTAGAATTTTATTATATCAAATACATTTTATGAATGGGAACCGCAAACTTCGGTCAAGTTAATATGTAAAAATGTAGGTACATTTAGAATATGTTTTTTATAAGTTTTAACTTATGTACTACCACAGAATAGATAAATCTAATCCAATCTAATAAATATAATCTAATACAATACAGTTTTTATGTCATTTTCATGATTTAAGAAAACTATTTTTACTGCTGGTAAAGCTCCAGTGACTAAGCTCGAGGGTGTAAGCTCAACCTTACCATTACCGCTCTGCATTACCCTATTTGCCTCTAAATTGTATTGTTCCGCACTATCGTGCTCCGGTCAGGTGAAAATGTACAACCCCGTAATGTACGGGACAAAGGCATAACAGCTCAGTCCTCAGAAGTGGCAATGCCTTTAAGTCTCGGGTTCTTATTACATTGCGTAGAATATTCCTTTCCATCAATATAAATTATATGCTGGTTTATGAATTTCATGACATAAAATATTGCTGTAGTCTCTATACAAGCTAACATATGATTTGTCTTTGTTAAAGTGTGCGTGACTGCACGTCGCTTAAGTTGATTATTCGCCCAGAATAATTATGCGCCCAGGGGTGCAACCGCCTATCGACATTGCTAACGTCATTGTCATTGCTAACAAATTTTCATGTCGATTTGTAGCTCCTTTAAAAGCAGTAGTAGTGATAATCTGATTGGTTTTCTTGCTTTCGTAGGTGAGAAACAAGCGATGATGGTATTTTTTTCGATTATTGGTATTTAGTTAACGTAAAATCGACATGAAAATTTATCAGCAATGACGACAACGACAGCAATGTCGATAGCCGGTCGCACCCCTGCTCTCTTCGCGAGTAAATCCTTTTTTTTTATTAGCATTCAGTTCACATTGATGTTAAGTGATGACTGCAGCCTATAGACACCCACACGAAGACCAAGGTCAAAATGCATCTGCATTTCGCATCGAGTCTCAGGAGTGGTAACGCATCTGCGTTACCACTCCTGAGGCCTCTGTGCCGGAAATTACAGAGCCGTACATTACCATCTGACCGCAACACGATAGTGCTGAACACCACCATTTAGCGGCAAGTATAATAGGTAATGCGGTGGTGCCTACGCCCGCGAACTCCGTCACTGGAGCTCTACCACCAGTAAAAACCCCTGCTCTATTTGCGAGCATCTGTTTTAAATTACCCATCATCTGTCAGGGTGCTTACACCATAACCTAATAATTCACTGGAACGCAATGATAAATCACTTAACTTGCATACTGCAAAAACACAATTATGCCGCTAAATTTCAGCGCTAAATTTTATCTATAATAACGTTTTTATGACCACAAAAAGAAGTCAAAGCATAACAAAGTCAATATTTTATCATTTTAATAAATTACGTTACGGCACTGAGACGAATCACTAGTAGTATCTGCACGTACAAAATACGTAAAATTTGATAAATTGTTACGACGGAGGGAGGTCACAAATGCGTTGCCCTTTTCGTGTATAAGTCGGTGATTTTGCGAAACGTTCTAATAGGTTAGGATCCCACTGCAGAATCGTTTCGTTCATCCAGATATGCTGCAAACTTATCCACTTATTCATAAACGTATTTTAGCGAAAATGTTGCTAATCTCTCCTTTGTCTTTTTCTATCCTGCACATTTGACAATGCAACTGAAAAAGACAAAGCATTCTATTGCTAAAACGTATCTAATATACGTTTATGAATAAGGGGGTGCATTTTTACACATATTTATAATCTACAGAATATAATAATATGTATATCCATTAGGTTGCCTATCAAAATTTGGCCGCAATCATTTTTAATTAAATTATTTTATCATTAACAGCCAGCAACTCTAATTTGCAGCCGATTTAATTTGGCTTCCGTATATCATATAATAAGAAAAAAAAAGCTTTAATTTGATATATAAATAATACATGTGCGTTATGGACGTAAAAAGTTATCGGGGCAGAACGAAAATGCGAAAGTGCGCAACGGCAGCCGTGATTTTTCAGAGTCTCTTACATATTGCCGTGAAGTGGACGATATATAACTGATTATTTTATTCTAAAAAAAAAATGCTTGCGGCCATTTTTTAATAGGCAACCTAATGGACATATATATTCTCTAGATTATAAATATGCGTATAAATTAGGTTTGCAACATATCTGGATGAACGAAATGATTCTACAGTGGGATCCTAACCTATAAGATTTTATGATAACAAATACATTTTATAAACGGGAACTGAAGACTTATGCTCAAATAAATCTACAGCGATGTAGTCGTAAAATAATACAGGTCTTACAGTTTTCACCTATGACAATAATATTATGTAGGTATGTATGCATCTTCACGCCAAGTCCCTTACGGGGTTGGCAGAGAGTGTAGAGCGCCAGATATTATTATGTGGTTAATATTCGACACATATTTATTACTATATCTCAGTGGCCAAGCCTCTGATTTAGATTAAGTTACAGAAATGTTGTAGAAAAGAATATAAAAAATGTTAACCTAATAAGATAAGTATAAGATTTTATTTTTTATTAAAAAACTCCTATTATTTTACTTTTCCAGGTGGTAGAGCTCCAATGACGGAGCTCGCGGTCGTTGACACCACCGCATTACCTAATATACTTGGCGCTAAATGGTAGTGCTCAGCACTATTGTGTTCCGGTCAGGTGGTAATGTACGGCCCTGTACTTTCTGGCACAGAGGTATAAGACCTTAGGCCTTAGGAGTGGTAACGCATCTGCATTTTGACCTTGGTCTTTGTGTGGGTGTCTATAGCAGTCTATAAGCTGCAGTCATCAGTTAACATCAATGTGAACTGCATGTTAATTCGCCACTTCCATTACATAAAAAAGGATGCAACATTCAGTAACAGTAATGTGGACACCATGCTTGTTTGGCACTCTTATTAATTATATGAAAGTGCTCTGATTGGTTTTTGGCGGGAACCTTGAAAGAGGCGTGTGGTGCTCTTATTTTATTTCATTTTCTTGGTGTATTTTTAAGTTATATTGAATAAAAATTGGTGGCATTTTGTTTGATATAGGTTTATCACAGTGCCCGTGTATAGTGAAATACTATAACAGTGAAAAAAAAACGACCTTTCAGGTTGCCTCCAAAACTTCATTGTAAATGTTCTGGTAAAGTAGCCATCGCTTTACTCGAATAACTTGACTGTAACTCACTTGACTGACATATTATACTTGATAACTTATATACTTGATACTTGCTTATTATACTTGATGACTATTATACTAACTTTTACGCTGCTAAAATAAATATGAAATATCGTTTTACTTGACACTGGCAATATGCGTAATAGCGATGCCTTATGGCCATAATAATTAATTAAAGTGCTCTGATTATTTTGGTATCAAGGATGCTTTACCTACTCAGGAAAGTATAATTACAAACCAAAGTTTTACTAAGAAAATAAGTACATAGTGGTCTTCATAAAATGTTTACAAACAAGTATTTGTTTGCATTGGAAATAGAATTCCGTTTTCTATTTCCAAAGTTTCGACGGCACAGTATACTGGTTGTATAATGACTATTGGCTCCGAAGAGATTTCACTTTCAAGCCAGGACAATAAAGGTAAATTGTTTGACCTAGTTAATTTATTTTAATTCTGGAATGATAATAAATGTATTATGTGTTATAATCAGAGAATATGTAATAATACTACGTATAGAATGGACACTTCGACGTCGCACCCGATTTGCACACATACACAACCCCTTCCTCTCTTATGGGCGACGGTTGGTATTTTGTACGTGCTACGCACACAGGTGCGCGTGTAAATACACGTCACTGATGTATAGAAACCAAATTAAGCGTTTGTATGGAATTTTGGCGGAGTGTCCGCGGTGTGGTTATAACGAAGCGTTTAGACGCACAATAAATCTTGGAGATGATGCAAGTAAGATAGACTAGGATATATCTAGGTACCAATCTACATAATAATATGTATATTCTAGTAGGTATAAGGAGCTAAGCTCGGGCACATACCACCTTCATCTTCTATACTGGACTCATTTTAATCTTACTTGATCAAATGTGATTTTCGTATTGACACATGCGAGTAAATTTGCCGCGCGAAGATACCCACTCTGTGAGGACGCGCCTATTAAAATTTGCAGTCGGTAAAAAATTGGCGCATTATCTAAAGCATCAAGGAAAAAGGAGACAAATAAAAACTGTTACGTTAGACTTAACCTTTTCTTCCTTCACACCACAGCATTAATGTCTCTAAAACCCTAAAAACAATATTTCTGATAAATGCTTCTAGTTTACAACCAATAAATAAATCCTTTTTCTATGCTTCAGCGCAATAAATATGAGAAAACTTACAAGAATCCGGCCTCATAACAAGTATGAGTCAACGGAAAATTGTAAGGACGACAAATGTGCTCGCGGTCCCATAATTTAATGGGAAGCACAACATAAGCGGTGACCGTGTCGTGAGTCCCTCACGGTTGAGGGCCTCCGAATATGTGGAATGTGACCACACGCGATACGTTATCGCTGTGGCAGAACATCCTCTACGTTGTTAAGGATGCTCGAGGGGTCGTATTTTGTTATCTTTAACTTTATTTTCAGAAATCTTTGGGACGACTAATTATATTAAATTGAAGAAAATTTTGCTAAATTAAATACTTTTAAACTTTTTTAACATGTCTGAAATCGAGAAGAAGTGTTCAACGTATTATATAATTTAATCAAAGCTCAATTTTATTTCCAAAAATGGATAGGTGAAGGCAATTACGATTGAGACCCATGTACAGTACTCAACAATTAATATTGCACATCGAGTTTAGGAAAGAGACAATCGGCTAGTCTCGACTTCGTGGAGCGTTATCTCTGTTGCACACTGCATACGTTAGCACTGATAGTTCGGTATTGGTTAAAACTTGATCAAAATGTCAGATAGGTAAAATGGGAAAGAGATAACGCTCTACAGAGCCGAAATAAGCCGAAGTCTCCTTCCTTAGGTCGATGTGCAATCTTTCTTGTTTGATACTGTGTGTGGAACTCGGAACAATAACTAGTGAAATGTGATCAAGTAGGTAATATTTTATCGCTATGGCCATATTGATTAACATGTACCTAATGGAGGGCGAGTCTATTGATATTCATCAGTCTTATGTAAAAAGCGTTGACCGTGTCGTAAGTCTATATATGGTTGCAGGCTACGAATTAAGTGCAATGTGACCACAAGTGATATGTAATCCCTGTAGCCATGTTGTTTACTGTGTAATGCAAGGCAAAGCTTCAGACATTCATCGTTCTTGCATTAAAAATGTTAACCGTGTCATTATAGGTTAAGATCCCACTGCAGAATCATTTCGTTCATCTAGATATGTTGCAAACCTAATTTTATTCATATTTATAATCTATATAATATACATCCACTGGATTGCCAATCAAAATTGGGTCGCAAGTATTTTTTTTTTTGTTTGGAATATATATTTTTTACTTGTTTTTTTTAATGAAATTGAAGGTAAAGGTGTGAAGGTGATTACGATTGAGACCCTCATATACAGTACTCGGCATCGGCATGTATAAAGTATGTATAAAGTATAAAGCATTATGTATAAAGACTCTGAAAAATCCCGGCTGCCGTTGCGCACTTGGCCGCCCCTACCTGTTTTCGTTCCGCCCCGAAAACTTTTTACGTCCATTACGTATATGTATTATTTATATATCAAAGTAAAGCTATTTTTTTTCTCATTATTATGATATACAGGAGCCAAATTAAATCGGCCGCAAATAAGAGTTGCTGGCTGTTAAAGATAAAAAAATAATTAAATATGCGACCAAAGGAGATGCTGCAAAAATGTATGGATCTCCGGCCATGTATTGTACATAATATCATTAACAGGCAAAATCAATATAAAAACGTTTTTTACTGCATATTTTCACTTATTTAGCTTTGTTTGCAGTTACAAAACATTATTTGCAGTTAGAATTGCAACTCAAAACCAACATGGCGAATAAGGCGGGCGATGTCATTTTGACATTTTCATTTTTTTAAATTGTTTTTTTTACTATATAGCGCTTGGAGAAAAAATCAATATTTTCTAAATACTATCGAAATCGATTTCATGTGTGAATACTAAGAACTTAATACTAATCGATTACCAATTTAAAGAAATTCATCGGAACTTTTTTAAATTGATCGAATCGATACATCGTTTTTTTGATAGTAAAATACAGATAGCATTAGTTTTGTTTTATATACATAGGTACTATCCCAAGCGTCGGCTGTATCGCCGGCGCCGCCATAATGAATATGGTTGAAAATGATAAAATCGTTTTAATTAAATACGTCATAAATCGTGTACAGAGAAGCATTACTGTAAAGCAGTTTTTTTTAGCTACCCAAATGTGTTTATTTGTTTTGATCCAATTATTGTGTCCAAAATTAACCAAAAGTAATATCCAAAAGCCCTGCCCAAAGTCCCAAAGTCACTATTTTACGCGAACAAAGTTGCGGGCACAGCTAGTATATATAATAAATATATATGCATAGGACGACGGAAAGTTAAAACTAAGACATCGATTCCAGGAAGTGACTATAGAGCTTTCGTTTGAATGATAACTTAGATAATGGTTATCAGAGATAATGGTGAAAAAGCCTTTGTCTCTGGTTCTATTGGGATTTTTCCATTTTCTGGAAATTTCCCAGTACCTCAAAGTTTGATAATGTGCCCGGAGATGTCAACAGGCTCGCCACCTGTTACATGGGCCAAAACGTAACCGGCGAATCGTGGGTGTTTGCATGTATGCTTGAATGCATGCATTTACCTCTGCCTACCCCTTCGGGGATTACAGGCGTGAAGTTACGAAGTTACGATAACTTAGAACGAGACTTACGAATGTCAAGGGGCAGCGTATTCCAGAGCTTAATCGCGGATATTACAAAAGATTTCGACAAAAAAACAGAATGGTGGGAAGGTATTGCAAGCGTCAAGTTCTCCGATGAACGAAGAGAAAGACTGTGAGAGTCACCGAGAAAGTTAAATTTTGTTTGAAGATAATTCGGGGAACATGGATCGTTAATGATTGAAAAAAGAAAACAGAGTATCCGCCAGGAACGTCTCTGGCGGATAGGAAGCCATTTAAGCTTAGAACAAAAGAGAGAGATGTGGTCATATTTTCGCAGGCCAAAGATAAAGCGAACGGAAGCGTATTTAGTAATCGATCCAATTTGTGGCTTTGGTCCAGCAGTGGATATCTTTCGGCTGATGATGATGACATATAAGGATAATTGAATACAGACGAATATTAATGTAAGAACGTTTCCTTGCTTCATTACCCCGGCAATCGCAATCTGTTGCGAATTCATTAACACCCCACAGTGACAAGACGTGCTGGAACGGATATTTCACAATGGGCAGGCTACAAGGTGCGGATACAAAGGAAATGTCTAGACTACCAGCGTTCGTAGATGTAAAGAGCGAAATAGACAAAACCGGATAAGAGTTTTACAATTTATTTGATATGCAATAAAATTCACATTGATTGTAGATAAGTAAAAAAAAAGTTCGAAAACTGTTAATGCTAAACACTCCCTAAACTCTTTGTTATTTGGCACCTCATAATGTAAAATTATAACAAACTAGCGGCCCGCCCCGGCTTCGCGCGGTGCAATGTTGCCTACCCTCTCCTATTCGTCTTAGCGTGATGATTATACATAGATATAGCCTAAAGTCTTCCTCGATATCTTTTATAGTTTAGGCAGCATACGCAAATTAAGTAACTTTTTTGGTTGATTTTTTAGACCTTGTGTCTGAAAAACCCAAAAATCTTACGGAACCCTATTTTTTCCAAAATAAAATATAGCCTATGTTACCCGTGGATAACGTAGCTTTCGAATAGTGAAATAATTTTTAAAATCGGTCCTTTAGTTATTGAGCCTATTCAAAACAAACAAACAAAAAAAGATTACCTCTTTATAATATTAGTTTAGATTTAGATTTAGAATGAAGACGTAATTAAGTGGCAATTTTTTGGAACCCTGATTATTTTTATATGGAACCCGAAGGCCGACCGCCTTACGCTAATGCTTTCGCTTATGATGTTATCTTGTCAGTTTTGTACCGCCTATTAAAATATTTTTCACAAAAGTATGTTGGTACCTGCGAACGAAAACACTTCCAGGAAAAAGTTAGGCAGTATGAAACTAACAAGATGATGTCATACTCGAAAGCATCACGAAAGCATTATCCATTTTTCTTTTAAAATATTTCTCTCGCATTTGTTATTGCGAAAAAATAATTATTAACTTTATTGCATAATAACAAAACATAACAGTAGTGACTTTGGAGCCTACATTTAGGCATATTGACGCCTGTGTTTGGAGACTCCGCTCTTCCTTTTTCATAATTTTATGCCAAAAGTTTACACTAACTAAATTATAAGATACTTACTTATTAAAAAACTAAATTATACAAAAACAATTATTATGTTAAAAGCGATTTCTGTACATTGTTTAATAAACAGCAAAGTTTGTTAAATCGGTTGCCTATTTTTTAATGTTGGCAAAAGATGTCGCTACTGCCACCCCAAGGCAATGCAATAAATGTGAAGGAAGAATTCAACAATCAGGCGTGGACTTCGGTTGCTCAATTGGAAAAGCAGCTAAACGAGATTCCCATTGGTCGCGGATGCAAGCCCCGCTTGAAGTAGTTTTTTTCTTTCCTTTTTTCTTTATAAAGAAAACATTACAGTTAGGCGGTCGGTCCTCTGATGACTAAATTATATCTTCTGCGTAATATAATAAAGGATATTTGGCTTCTGACAACGTTTCTTTGCTTCAGCAGTCGCAATCTGTTTCGGACTCATTAGCACTGGAGTGCTAATTCAAGACGTGCTGGAACAGATACTTCACAATGAGCAGGCAAGGTGCGGATACAAAGGAAAATGTCTAGACAACCAGCGCAGCGTTCTCACACGTAAAGGGCGAAACAGACAAGACCGGAAAAGTGTTGTACAAGGTTTTTTGTAAAGTATCTAATAGTGACAAATGTATTTTATCGTAAGTGAATGGAACTGCTTACTATACGCAGGTTTATTTGGTTTCGTATGTCGAGACTTTTATAATGAACACGATCAAAGTGTGTATCGTTAAAAAAACTACTCGAAGTCGTCGCCGAACACCGAAGCCGCCGTGAGCGAAATAGGCTCGCCCACTAAAAATATGCGACTCATTTATTTGTAGGAAAACTGTGAAGAAGAATTTCTTCAGATATTGAGTGGTCCAACAATTCCAGTACATAAACACTTGTTGGCTAGTGACAATAAATGTTCAGCACTATCGTGTTCTGAAGAGATGGTCACGCATGGAATCGTAATTTATATTACAGATAAAGCCGCAGAGGTGGAAATACATCGAAATATTGACGTATTTATTGTTCTGTTTACACTTGCATAGATTTAATTATACGCTCACCCTCCATTTGAACTACATGTTCGTTTTGAACATACTGTTCAACAACTGAAAATGGACACTCATTTCAGTGTCCATTTTCAGTTGTTGAACAGTATGTTCAAAACTTTACCCTGTTTCTAAAACAATAACTTCAGTTTGCGATTAGAGCAGCAGATTCCTGTTATAAGATTTTCGTTACGTACATCAAATTGTACGAAGTGAATCTCCGAACTACAGAATAACATACCTAGCGTAAAGTTAATCCTCTTACCATTCCTGGTTGCTCATTCAACATACGAGATAACCGCTCGGAGCCCGCATTGGCTTATGCAGGTGAAATTATTGTAAGACTAGCCCACACTTCCATTTTAACATGTAAAATAATTTAAATATCAAATAACAACCTCAATAATGTTAATTTGCTATGTAAAGGAGGCGTTTCAAAACTGTGTGAGGCTGGTACTCTCTCTCCTACAGTACTGGATTTACAATAATGGGTACCTAGTTAAAATTATTCTGAACAGTACTCAGCTCAATTTCAATAAATTTAGTGTCTTTTTAGGGTTCCGTAGGCCAATGACAAAAAACGGCACCTTTATAGATTCGTCATATCTTTATCCATCCGTCTATATGCAACAGCTACTTTTCTCCGCAACTATTAAGAAGTACGTTCATGAGTCGCGGTAGGTAGATGTAGGTATTCTGTTAACCGCTTTATGATTGCCAGCAAAGAGGCATTACAGCTTACGTCTCAGGAGTGTCAACGCACGCACCATCGGACATCTTGTTTTTATGTACATTTTTATAGGCTAAAGTATTTATTTACCATCAATATGAACTACATGACATGTATAAAAAAACTCATTATTTTCATGGACTTATATGTACTATGTTTATTTTTACTCTTTTGTTTCGACTATACCTACTACTGAAAGCAATTCGATCTGCCACGTGAAAAAGACCATTAAAAAAATATCCCAGTCTATTTTAATTTGGTTAAATGTCTTCTTGTGTTCAATGTCAACATTCATTATAGTGCCGCCGCTAATGGATTGTGGTTTTGACACCTGCCACCTATATTAATTTAACATTTTTATATTAAAGCCTCCTATTATTAATTGATTAGTCTTGGGTTTACTACAGCGAGATATCACGGACGTTACACGTAACCAAGTTGTTTAAAGACTTTCCCCCTTATTCATAAACGTACATTAGATACGTTTTAGCTATCGAATGCTTTGTCTTTGTCAGTTGCATTGTCAAATGTGCAGAATAGAAAAAGACAAAGAAGAGATTAGCAACACTTTAGCTAAAATATGTTTATGAATAAGAGGGGTTAGTTTATAACGATATCAATGTTAACTTGCTGTCCAAATGCACTCCTAAGTCTCTAATAGAGGTTCCGCTTGAGATATCTGTACCGTTAAAATTGTTTTTAAATTTAATTGAGCGTGTTTATCGTGCAAACGTAATGTGATGACATTTTTTGACGTTGATAATAATTTTATTAATATTATAGTATAATGCTAGTTTGTCAAGATCCAGCACTATCGTGTTCCGGTCAGGTGGTAATGTACGGCCCTGTAATTTTCAGCACAGAGGTATAACACCTTAGGCCTCAGGATTGGTAACGCATCTGCATTTTGACCACTGATAATTTTGTGGGTGTCTATAAGCTGCAGTCATCACTTAACATCAATGTGAGCTGCATGCTTGTTTGCCACTTCCATAACATAAAAAAATTAAAAAAACTGGATTAACCGTTTTAGAAATAAATGGGCATATTAGCTTAGAACAACTTTATTGTGACACCCTCTGGTGAATAATTACCAAAACAACTAAGTAAAAACCACCATTAACATACATTTTACTGAAAATCGTATTTAAATCGGTGAGTTGAAACCGTTTAGAAGATAATTGGGAACATTGGATCGCACACCCAAACAAACAAACAAACAACCTCTCACGCTAAACGCATATAGATACGCTATCCGTTGCGTCATGTCATGGATAAAAAGGGTTTCACAAATGAGCAAATTTTGTGTTAAATATATAAACAATATTGTTGGGATCTCGACAATATTAATAACATCATTTTAATACAAATTGTTTTATGGCTATTTAAAAAAATACAAGAAAATTGATTCCATTCTTTTCCAATCTCTGAAACTACTGCACCAATTTTTTTATACAAGCACAGATTATTTATAAGGATATCTATAAATAATCTGTGGCTGATATAACTGTGATTTGTAATCTCTCAACTGTACGGAACCCTGTATACGTGAACCCAACTCGTACTCGGTTTTTTTTATAAAAAATAATTTAAAGATGTCAAAAATATCTGAACCCAACTTAAATCCTCGGTAGTTTTGCTTCTTGAAGGACGCATGCGCGAATTGTTACTCGTGCTGGACTCCAGTGTATGCCGAGATTCGTCAGAACACGGTCCTGACGGGTATCTTTAACCATGCCTACCGATCCATACACGAACGGACCATAAAAAAAACTAATTCAAATTACTCGTGACACCCAACTAACTTATGTGAGTGAATGAAACAATGAGTAACATAAGCAAAACAAATTTTAAGCGAAGTTGAACAATTCAAAAGTTTTTTTCCAGTATTACCAACTTTTGTTGCAAAGTAATTAAATTTATAGATAAATATTTTAAACTTAGTGTTGGTGTACTGGATTTGGTGTTTACATTGTGTCCAGCAAGTTCGTGTAGTTGATGTTTTAAAATAATTGGTAGGAAAACTTTTGTGAGTGGATGCGGAAAATATAATTTTCTGTCTTGAAATAGGTAAGTGATTTAACTTCCTGACACTTGACATTTATAGTATTTTTATTAGTGTAAATAGTAAAAATTATCTCTGGGGTACCTCCTACGTATGTATACATTTTCCTTGATATTCTTCTTCATATTAATAAGATGACAAAAATCACATTTAATACGGATCATAATAATAGTTCTATTAGATGCTTATGAAGTATAAAAGTGAGACTGGGCCTTGAACAATCAAAAAAGGAAAAAATTGTCCCAAAATGATATTGTTCAGCGCTATAATGTACGGCCCTGTAATTTCCGATAAAGAGGCATATCAGCTGGGGCCTCAGAAGTGGCCACGCATCTTAATGTTTTCTTTAGTTTTTATTTAGATGTCTATAGGCTACAGCATTCACATCGACGTGAACTGTATGCTCGTTGGCCATTTCATGACATGAAAATAAAAAGTTCAGAATATGAAATTAAAATTTTTGAACACGAAAAATAAATATGCGTTTATATTTCTGAAACTATCGAAATGCTTCGTGGTCTTTTGACAAACCGAGATGCCATTATTATTTCAATAAAATGTGTTTTCACTTCAGCATATGTGCAGCGGCTTTACATCGCAGCCAACAAACTTTAAGGCTTTGATAAAAACGCGGTCAAACGTGGTGAAACTGGTTGGATTTGTGTTTTATTTTATAAGGGTGAACTCCATTGAAATGGCAGTTTCTCGTTAAAATTTACATACGAATGCACGAGGAAATAATTACTGTATTGAAGCAGAAATATATGCTCAAGTTATGACTAATTAGCGATTCTATTTTGGCATCATATATAAATTAGTTTCCATGTAGTTAACCTAACTTGTATGTTATTTAAATATTTTTGGATCTTTTTTATTGGTGGTAGTCCTAGTGTAGAGACTCGAGGGGATAGGCACGACTGAATTACCTAATCTGACTGCCGTCAAATGGTAATGTTCAGCACTATCGTGTTCCAGTTAGATGATAATGTATGGCCCCGTAATAACTATCAGAGACATCACAACTAAGGTCTAATGGTTGGCAACTCATTTTCATTTTGACTTCTGGTTTTTGTGTAGGTTTCTGCCGCCCTATGGTGCAGTCAACACTTTACATCCACATAAACTGCATGGTTGTTACATAAAAAAAACTTTTAGGCACAACGTTTTCCAACGATATTGGGACTACATTATAAGGAAATTACTATACCACAGGAATTATACTGAAACCCAACAGTTATCATAAATATTCATAAGCAAAAATCCGAATTACAAACATTATGTGAACTGAAGCTAACACTATTCTGACTGTTAAAGGACAAAAGGGTCAATTTTATGGGCGGCAAGGATTGCTTTATTTATTTTTATAGATACACTACAGTCAATTGTAGGAGTATTTTGAATAAAAGAGTCAGTACATGTACAAAGACCAAAATCACAATTACAAGATAAATTTGATAAATCGTAAAATGTTTTTATAACGTTTATATTAGTTTCATTCAACGGTATTGTGTACCACACACATAACACTCCTGCTTACACATAGCTCCTGTTTATATCAGTTTTTGGGACCAAGTTTCACATAGTGAGCTTTTATTCGATACTGGCTGTGCCCGCGACTTCGTCCACGTCAGAAAAAATAATGATTGTTAAGTATCTACCCGGACGAAAGCGTGGGCGTAGCTAATATAAAAATAATAATATGTAATATGTTACTCCTTATTACATCAGCTATCTGCCAGTGAAAGTTTCGTCAAAATCGGAGACACTCAAATTCCATTTATTTGTATGTAGGTATGTATGTATGTATGGATATAAAAGTAGCCTAAGTTTCTCCTTTTTAAATCAGCTACCTACCCAAAGAAGTCCCGTCAAAGTCGGATACACTCCAATTCTACTTATTTGTATGTAGGTATGTATGTATGTATGGATGTATGGAGATAGAGTAGCCTAAGTTACTCCTTATCACATCAGCTATCTGCCAGTGAAAGTCCCGTCAAAATCGGTCCTTCCGTTCCCACAATTAGCCCCGCCAAACAGACAGACAGACAGACAAACCGACAAAAATTGTAAAAAATATTGTTTTAGTATATGTACAGTGTATGCATACATATGCATTTAGTAAAAAGCGGTTATTTTAATATTACAAACAGACACACCAATTTTATTTATTTGTATTGATGTATAGATGTATAGATGGAAGGTACAATACAAAATAAGATCTAAAAATTCTGTGAAAATTTTAAGCGTCTACTTGCTACCGTTATTATCGAGCAAAAAATATACGAAAAAAAAAACACCTTTATTGTATGCCTCCTTGGACTTCCTAACACTTCTTTTTCTTATTTTTAGTAATTAATTTTGTTTTTATAGCGGTAACAGAAATACATAATTTATGAAAATTTTAGCTTTCTAGCTATCACTATATATGAGATACAACCTGGTGACAGACAGACGGACAGACGAACAGACAGACAGACAACGGAGGATTAGTTATCCGTAGGGTCCGTTTTTACCTTTTAGGTACGAGACTCCCTAAAAGGTAGAACTAACATACAGAATAGCTTAAAAATATTCGATATGATCCTTTAAATTAACATATTTTTTTTATTTTTGAACCGATTCACATAAAACAAACACTAAATGTTAAGTGAAACTTACCACAATATGTAAGTGAAAACCGCAAATCGAATAAGGCGTTGCTGAAATTAGGGTGCACAAACACACAGACAAACAGACATTTTTTCGGGATAAAAAGTACCCATTGTTGTGGCCAAAGGTTAAAATATAATCATGCCAAGTTTCATTGTAATCGGACCGGTAGATTTTGTGTGATGCTTGAACAAACAGACAGACAGACAGATAGACAGACGGACAGACAGACAGACAGACAGACAAAAAATGTTCTAATCACATATTTGTGTTCGGTATCGATCTAGTAACATCCCCTGGTATTTATTTTTTCAAAATTTACAATGTACAGAATTTGCACTTCTACAGTTTTTTATAAGTATAGATAAGAGAAGATAAAGTCAAATTACCTACCTACGACTTATATACCTGTTCATGATGAAAATATTATTTTCGTCTGATAAATACTTTCGTCTTTGCTACTCCAATTAATAAATCTCTTTAATAACATTCTTGCTACCTAAGCACAGTAAATTATCTTCGATAATAATGTTCAGGCACTCATTCAAAGGAAAAACACCTATTTCTGATTATACTACACAATCACAACTGTGGGGAAAGCCCCTTCGGAGAAAATGATAAGAGGGTCAGAATATACTTGATATGAAGGTAAAATATTTTTAATGCCTAGGTTTACTCTATGAATCATATTCATTGATTCAACTTATTACTATTACTAACTTTATTATTTACTGGTGGTAGAGCTCCAGTGAAGGAGCTCGCGGGCGTAGGCACCACCGCATTACCTAATTTACTTGCCGCTAAATGGTAGTGTTCAGCACTGTTGTGTTCCGGTCAGGTGGAAATGTACGGCTCTGTAATTTCCGGCACATAGGCATAACATCTTAGGCCTCTGGTCTTTGTGTGGGTGTCTTTAGGATGCAGTCATGACTTAACATCAATGTGAACTGCATCCTTGTTTGCCACTTCCATAAAAAAAAACTATCCACCAACACAATTATATAACTCAGCAAACAAACATACAAAAATATATTTGACGTAAAAAGGTTTTATTGTGAACCTTGCCGGCTGAGGTAGCTTGCACTGTGTTGCAGCAGTCAGTCTTCCCGTATAGGTACAATAGGAACAATAAATTTTACAGCAATAAAAATAATAAAAAATAAACAAAAATAATTCCTAATTGTTTTTACTTTCTGCCTTTCTCGTAAGGGTCCTGGCCTGAAGATTTATACGTAAGTACAAAATTTGCAGAGTAATAAAGTAAGATTTTTGTTGATATTTAGGCTACGTATAATATTGACGACATTTGGGTAATGTTAGCAGTACTATTTTTTATTATTTTTTTATTACGTAACACATGTATTATATGTAAACATGTCTAATAATATGTGTTTATGTTGGCAGCTTAACTCAGACACTCTTAGTTCACTCAAAAGCTGTCATTTGGCATAAATATACCTACGTAATATTAGATACGCCGACAAAAAGGTAAAATCTACTATACATTTTTTTAGGCCCGGGTCCCATACCATACCCTTATCTTTAAAAATATTTCTGCTTCGAGAAAACTATTTTTGCAATATTGAACAGCTGTAGAGTGGCTATTTTTGTTAGAATCATGTCAATAGCATAGCTCCGATGATCGCACCGAAAACGTCAGCGTAGCAGTTGTGGCCTTATATCATGAAACAACTGAGTCAGTTACTACTTCTTTGTAGTGTGGTAAAATAATACCGTTTTACAAACAATTCATGAACGCACCAAAAATAAACACTATCGTATTGCTTTTACCCCGCATCAATTCATTCGATCACTGTTTGATTTTGATTTCAGTACATGGAATCATGAACGCAACAAAAATAAACACTTATCGTATTTTTTATTTAAAGAAAAATGGAAAGAAAAATTTGACTTCAGGCGAGACTCGAACTCGCGGCCTACTGGGAATCTAGTCCAGCCGCTCTTCCAATTGAGCTACTGAAGTCCTGCCCGATTTGCATTATATTTCACAAGCATGTGTTAATGCGACATAATATAAAAACACTTATCGTATTGCTTACGTATAATATTGACGGCATGAAGCGCGCATGGCCCCATGGTTGGTGTAGATCGTAAGCGATCTACTCGGTTAAGCGATACGAGCGCGGTCGGGTGTGTGATGGATGACCGCTAGTGGCAAATTACAAATGCGCGTTTCCGTGCTTTAGAGGGCACGTTAAGCCGTCGGTCCTGGTTGCTATCGATAGATAGCAGTCGTTAAACCTTGTCGGAGGTCTTATGGGCGGTTTGAAAACATCCGACAGAGGGTTGGCCACGAATCCAGTTAGTATCTCCACCAACCCGCATTGGAGCTGCGTGATGGAGTAAGCTCCAGGCCTCCCCCCAAAATAGGAGTCGTGCCCAGCACTGGGAAGTATAATGGGTTCCCATAATTATATTATTATTATTATATACACGGAATCTAGTTTTGTATTTACACAAAAACCTTTTGGTGCAAATTTGTATGCATGTATGTATCTTCACGCCAAGTCCCTAACGGGGAAGGCAGAGAGCGTAGAGCGCCAGATATCCCGGTCCTGATATACCTTTCGTGCCTCGTCTACCTGCGTCTGCAAATTTGTTATAGCTTAAGGGCGTAGAAATGACCGAAATACTTTTTATGGCTCACGCCAATGGTCAGTTTATATTCGGTTAGATCATAACACATGCGAGTGAATTTTAAGATTTAAAAACAAAATGAGAAATATTTTTTGGCGATCGGCGCATTCAGAGGCGGTAGAAATAAAAAATGGAAAGAAAAACTTCACTTTACGACCATAGTGGTTTCCAATTAGCTGTATAAATATTATCGCACCTCTGTTCTGTTATAACTCGCTATTTTTCTATAACTACATACATGTTTACGTCCCCACATAAGGATTTTAAAAATCATGAAACTTCATCGTTCAACTTTATCTTTTGATCCTTTTACGGCAATAAATCAATGTTTTGCATTTTTATATACAATAGCAGCGTTGGTAAAGATGGACTGCTTTAATTTAAATTTATTTTGTATTAACCTTTTGCTATACGGTACCTTTTTTTTTTTAACCCTTTCGGATCCTAGTGCGTTCCCGAAGAGGACAGGCAACTTTCTTGTTTTTTTTGATCTGGTTGCGCGTAAGTGTTCATTTTTTTTTTCCCCGATTTATGTTTGATTAAACTGTTTGAGTGTTACTTATGATGAATTTGGTGAAGTTGTTGAACGATGTGCATGTGCTTTCTTTTGTGGCTATTTCATCGAGGTCGAATGGGCTTATGTTTACCATGGTGCAGATTGTGAAATGGTCGTTGCGTTCCTTGCTGTATCTTATACAATCTCTGAGTAGATGATCAATGGTTTGGGTAGTGGTATTATCGCATGGGCATGTGTCGGTGGGCGTAATGTTGAAACGATGTAGATACTGCTTGTGATATCCGTGGCCAGTTAAAATTTGTGTTAAATGGAAACTTGGGTAATTTAGAGAATTTAAGATGTCAAAACGTTCTATCCTAGGTAACCACTGGCGCGTGTGGCTACCTTGAGTTGAGGTCGTGTAGAAATCTGAGATGTCTTGCATATATTTATTGCGAATCGTTTTCTTTGTGTAACTGATCGGGAAAAGGGAGAAGTCGTAGGCGCGGTGGGATATAGCCGCTGCTTTAGCCAGTTGGTCGGCTGCTTCATTGCCTACTATACCGGTGTGGGCTTTTGTCCATATGAACTGTATATGAATCGGTGAGTTTATTATGTGATGGTGTTGGTAGAGTCCATGTTGTTTATTTCCCGTAGTGACGATAAACTGTCTGTTAGTATGGCTGCAGATGAGTATTTAGATTTAGATATCCAGGTGACACCATGGTTTATAGCTAGGAGTTCAGCTTGGAACACCGAACAGCAGGGATGGAGTTTAAACTTTTTGGTAATAGGTAGTTGGTCTGGTTGGTAAATGATAAGAGCGGCTCCCACTTTATCGTCACTATGCTTACTACCGTCAGTGTATATCAGAGTTGACGTTTGATCGCATATTTCGTCTATCTCAGTCTGGTTTGTAGCTGAGTATATTTTAATCAGTTGTTGTTTCGCTGGGTGGACGTGTTCATTAGAATTTGAAGCGCGCATGGCCCAGCGGCTGGTGTAGATCGTAAGCGATCTGTTCGGTTAAGCACTATGGGTGCGGTTGGGTAGTGTGATGGGTGACCGCTAGTGGCAAATTAAATGCGCGTTTCCGTGCTTCGGAGGGCACGTTAAGCCGTCGGTCCCGGTTGCTATCGATGGATAGCAGTCGTTACACCTTGTCGGAGGCCTTATGGGCGGTTTGAAAACATCCGACAGTGGGTTGGCCACTAACCCACCCACCTCTACCAATCCGCATCGGAGCAGCGTGGTGGAGTAAGCTCCAGGCCTCCCCCCAAAAAAGGGGAGAGACTCGTGCCCAGCAGTGGGACGTATAATGGGTTGCCATTATTATTATTATTATAAGTTCTATTTCTGCTGATATATATTAGTATTATTATTTACTATTATATATATATATATATATATATATATATATATATATATATATTACTATATTTTTTATACGGTACCTATAATTGAAAAAAAATGATATTATCCATCTAAGGTTGTTGTTGTGTCGTGTCTATATACTCACAGCATTATTAACATGCTCGTTTTCTTTAGACTGTGGCATAAGTATGTACTACCTACATACCCACTCGTTCGTAGCACAAAGCTACGTAACTCTCGTAGAGAGTTCTACTCAAAAAAATCATAGTTAAGATTAAAAATAATTACGGCCGATTTATTTATTACAATGGTTCGAAAAAAAACCAAATTAAATTATTCGTCAAAAATGCTGTATAAATAAAAATGAATCACCGAAATATTTGCAAACGCACAAATTGCAAACAATTGCATCAAATTGAATAAATCTGTCTTTTATGTGTCCGTTATTGTTAGGAGGTTTGTTTGAAAAATAAACCCAATAATTGAAAATCGCCGGGTCAGCTAGCTTTTGAATATTATAACACGTTTTTAAGGTAATTCGTGCACCAAAAATCAAATACGTAACTAAATTATGTACATCTCTGTAAACAGGTACAAGATAGACAGAGAGCGTGGAGCGCCAAACATCCCGGATTTTACCCATCATCCGAATGGGTAAAATCCGGGATGTTCCCTTTTCCTCATTTACCACTCTCCTCGATCATGCACGCCAATTTCTAAGGCTTTTGACCCCACTTGTGAACACAACTCGACTGAATAAGAAATTATAATACTCATAAACCCTGCATCTCATTTCCTGATACTCAAGTTATAATCAAATGATTGCGACCAACTCAACCGTTAAGGTTCATTATTATTCGCCAACATAACTTCGGGATCAAAGCCAGACTGAGTTCGGTATATAGCCACTGAGATGTTAACCAGTTCCGTGATTGTAATATTCCTTAATTGTTCTTAAGGGACGCCAAAGAGCGTCTCAAACTGTTGCGGTTAGACCGTAAAGTTGTGAAATTGTGCGAGACTGGACAATTTACAGTTGTCAACCGATGGTGAGAGTTCGTGCTTGAATGTTGAATGTTTAAACCGTGATTAAGTAATTAGGTGCAAATTATAATTACGGGAGCAAAAAATGTTAAGTAGTCTGTTTTTTAATAAGTGTTATTTAATAACCCTTCAAGGAACGTAAAGCCTCGGCTAGATACAATTGAAAATAAATTGTCTTTTTTATGTCATGAAAATGGCAAACTAGCATGCAGTTCACATTGATGTTAAGTGATGACTGTAGCCTATATAGACACCCGCAAAATGCAGATGCGTTACCACTTCTGAGCCCTAAGGTGTTATACTTCTATGCAGTAATTTTACTGGTGGTAGAGCCCCGGTGACGGAACACGCGGGCGTAGGTACCACCGCATTACCTAATATACTTGCCGCTAAATGGTAGTGTTTAGCACTATCGTGTTCCGGTCAGGTAGTAATGTACGGCCCTGTAATTTCTGGCACAGAGGCATTAACACCTTAGGCCTCAGGAGTGGTAACGCATCTGCATTTTGACCTTGGTCTTTGTGTAAGTGTCTATAGGCTGCTGTCATCACTTAACGTCAATGTGAACTGCATGCTTGTTTGCCACTTCCATTACATAAAAAAAATACCGTTACCAAGAAGCTACTTAGTTATTTTTTTTGATTTCTAATCGTATTTAGTGATACTTAATGGATATAAATTGACTTGACATTATTGAACACACTTTTTAAGAGACATGTTGAAACATGTTTACAATAAAAAACTAGAGCAAAAAAAATGGAGGACACTTGTCTAGACTGTAGGTCAAATACACGATAGACTATATATTAGGGTGGCTCAAATAGTTTTACAAAATATTTTTTTATGAATGTTATATTAATATTTTTTTTTCATATTTATCTTTTTTTATGTAATCGAAGAGGCAAACAAGCATGCAGCTCACATTGATGTTAAGTGATGACTGCAGCCTATAGACCCACACACAAAGACCGAGGTCAAAATGCAGATGCGTTACCACTCCTGAGGCCTAAGGTGTTAATGCCTCTGTGCCAGAAATTACAGGGCCGTACATTACTACCTGACCGGAACACGATAGTGCTGAACACTACCATTTAGCGGCAAGTATATTAGGTAATGCGGTGGTGCCTACGCCTACCGGTGGAGCTCCGTCACAGGAGCTCTGCCACCAGTTAAAGGTGGCTGTAGAGCTCGCGAGATCGCACTACTTAATCTTCTTGCCGCTAAATATTAGTGTTCTGTGCTATCGTGTGGTAATATGATAATAAAATAATAATAATGGCAACCCTTAATACGTCCCATTGCTGGGCATGAGTCTCTCCCCTTCTTGTGGGAAGGCCTGGAGCTTACTCCACCAAGCTGCTCCAATGCGGATTGATGGAGATACGGGTTAGGGGCCAACCCGCTGTCGGAAGTTTTTCAAACCGCCCATAAGGCCTCCGACAAGGTTTAACGATTGCTGTCTATCGATAGAAACCGGGACAAACGGCTTAAAGTGCCCTCTGAAGCACGGAAAAGCGCATTTTAATTTTCCACTAGCTGTCACCCAACACACACCCGACCGCGCCCGTATCGCTTAACCGAGTAGATCGTTTCATATCTACACCAGCGGGTAATATATGGTCCTGTAATTTCCGGCACAGGAAGGTAACCCATCTACTTTGAAATCGCTAGTTTTTTATAGATATTTATAGGCTACAATACTCACTTACGTTATAAGCGTCGAATCATACTTGTGGCGCGCTTGCAATATTACAATTCCAGCTTTATATATCAATTCCGTCACCACCGCCATAACAGAAAAAAGTAATATTGGTTGTGGGTAAAGTCCGAACAAATGTTTCGATACTCCAAGAACCCGGCATTAAGCAGCGTTTGTCATCCATTGTTCAATCTCGCATGCTCACTTTCTTTGGACACATATCTCGTCGCGACGGTCAGTCTATCGAAAGCCAGGTGAGGGAACCAGGCCACGAGGCAGATCACCAATGGACCAAGTCAAAGCAGCAGTGGGAGGCCAACTGCACGAGTGTTCGAGAAAGGCACCAGTAAAAACCAGTGGCGACGCATAGTGAAGGAAGTCACAACACCGTAATGATCCCGACCACTCTGACAAGAGTGTTACGACTAAGAAGAAGAAGAAAGTCGGTTTACCGTCGATAATTGTTCGTGATAACGTCATAAAAAAATATGCGTCACAAGCCGAATGGTTAAGCCGATTGTGCCTCTCTATAGCTTGTTCCACCTCTCGCTTGCACACTCAGGCAGAACGTGACACTTTCTCGTGCATGCAGCCGGGTAGCGTTCATCGATTTATAAGATGTGATCGTCTAAAAATATTTTTAAGTAAAATCACTCAGTAAGTTTTGACAGTGATGAAAATAGTCTTTATTTTGTTTCGTTCCTGTGTTATTTCAGTTTCCTTGCGTAACTAAGCAGAAAATTACTAATTGTTACGAAATCAGATTTTCCGTAAATGCGGTTCTGCACTCACTGAACAAAGTTAAAGCCTCCATCTAAGTTTTTTAAATTATTGTTATTATAAAGTTTGTATTAATGCTTCTTTAATTGTACGTGAACTTATTTTCATGTCACTTTATAAATAGAACATGTACCTATTTAGATACAATTGTAGCGTCACATTATTAAGCATTGTAATAGAAACATCCGGACGGCGCCGCAAGCTTAACTTAGCGATGCGTCGTCGGTTGTCCCTACATCTTAGTGCCGCGCACACGCACCTCAACCCGCCTAAAGTAAGCGTAAAAATGTAACTCTGTAAATTCCGGATTATCTGGTGATCACCAACATGGGACTACTCATTTCCATCTCCTTCAACCTGAACACGCAATAACCTTCCATATTGGCAAGTTACTACACTACAACCACCGCCAAATTGGTGACTCCGACGTGATATTTTTTACCCGATGTGATTTTTTTGTCAACGTAATATACAATGTGGATCGACCTTCAACGTGGCAGCGCCATGTCACATGCTGCGCATATTCTGAACCTACTTACTGGGAAGAAACCGCGAACTGGATGGATCGTGAATGTAACCGTTGTGATTCTACGTAAAAGCGACATACTATGAAAGTTCTTTGTGCAATTCTACATGGGGCAACTCAAGGGTTTTGGCAACAGCGCGCACTCATATACATTTTTGAAGCACACTTAATTAACAACGTGACGAAGATTGAATTTAACTTGCATCATAAATCTACGAGTGAAGACAACAATCAGTACAACGACAACAGCTATGTAATATAAACATCCGGACGGCGCCGCAAGCTTAACTTCGTCGCGTTGCGTCGTCAGTTGTCCCTACATCTTAGTGCCGCGCACACGCACCTCAACCCGCCTAAAGTAAGCGTAAAAATGTAACTCTGTAAATTCCGGATTATATGGTGATCACCAACATGAGACTACTCATTTCCATCTCCTACAACCTGAACACGCAATAACCTTCCATATTGGCAAGTCACTACAACCACCGCCAAACAATCAATAACGAATTAAAATGCTGAAGGGTTCCTCAGCCGAATGGAAAAAAAGGAACGGTCCATCATGTTTTGTCTGTCTTTCTACATGCCCAAACCATCGGAGCATGACTTTTTTATTTTCACCGATACTCTCATTCACAAAGCCACTAAGCATTTTCATTACGAACGCGATCGGAATGAATGGAATGGAAATGGATGAATGAACGGAGCGAATGTTGATGTCATAATTTCTATCTATGCAATAAAAATTTTGTTGCATCCACCACAACACATTTTTGTATGTAATGAAGGATTGTAATATTTATTTTTCGCAATAACACATGGGAGTGAACTTTAGAAATTAAAGAAAACACGGAAAGAAAAATTTAACTTCGGGCAGAATCGAACCTGCGACTTCAGGATAACCAGTCCAGCTGCTTTACCACTAAGTTTTTTTCTTTAATTTATAATGAAGGATGCATGACAAACAAGAATGCATGATGTTAAGTGATGACTGTAGCCTATAGACACTTACACAAAAGACCATAGGTCAAAATACAGATGCGTTGCCACCCTTGAGACCTAGGTCGTTTTGTCTCTATTATAGTTATTACGGAGCCATACACAATAGTGCTGAAACTACTTTTTGGCGGCAGATAGATTATGTAATGGGGTGATGCCTACACATTGGAGCTCTACTAACAGTAAAATAAACAATACAAAATTTGAATTGAATTTAAGAAAAGACAAATTGTTGGAGCAACAGTCAGCTGTCTACGTTTGGAAAATTTATGGGAACATAATAGTTGAGGGAATTCGTTATCGTCCTCCAATTATATTTATTGCAGATTCTCACAAGCCACGAATACTGTTTATGAATCATACATCAAATTTATGAAAATACAACACATGGATGTACGCATGCATGAATACCTACGATCAAAGAGTGATGTCTCTCAGCATTGAATTTATGGGCAATTTATGCAGTGGTAATAAATGGTTTAGTTTTTATACTTTAACCTCTTTTGAGTGTAGAATTCTTCCTTTTACTTTGGATAAATTTACGTAAAGTTATGTTTTATTAATGTTTTAACTTCCTCAGTGTTTTAGTGATAGTAGATTATTACTGGTAAGTTTGAAACTTTGTGCTCTTTTCCTAAATTGATGTAAATATTCAATAATAGTGAATAAGTGTAATATTGTAATATTAATTGATCTAAATTGTTTTTTTTTCGTTGAGAATATTTGCTACTATGTTCACTCCCACATTACCTGATCTACTCGTACTTGCCTCTAAATAGTAGCGCTATCATGTTCTGGTCAGGTCGTGTACAGTTCTATAATTTGCAGCATAGAAATATAACAGCTTAATCCAGGTCAGCTTTGTCACTTTCATGACAAAACTGGCGTCAAAAGAGTCCATCAGGGCTGGCAACACGTTGGCAACTCCCCTAGTGTTGCAAATGTTCGTAGGCGATGGTAACCACTTTCCATTAGATGGCCCGCCTGCTTGTCTGTCAATCTTTTGTCATGAAAAAAGGTATTTATATTATAAACAGAACAAATATATAATTTTAAAATGGTCATAATTAATATAACTAGTTGGCTAATTTTAAAATGCATAATTAATATAACTTGTTGGCTAATTTTAAAAATTCGTTCACCTTTAAGGCTTTTACAATTTAACGAGTTACACACAGTCTTAATTCCCTTTTGTAGGAGAAGCCCCGAGGGGCTTACTAGTTTATTAAGTAGATTATGTTGAAAATAGATCGATAGCCAGCACGAAGCACTTCACGTGTCTAGCATTCGAAGATCCCTTTAAAAAACTCATAAAATCGCATAACTTGGAACATTGTTTAACCTCAGTTGTTACAGTAAATATTAAACGACATTTCATTACATTGTTTTTCGATCTTAATATGTCTTGAATTCATTCTTGAATTCATCAAATGTATTGGGTTTGCACTAGTTTTTACAACTTGTGCAAACCCAATTTACAACTTGTTAGTTTATTATGTTTGCATGAAACCCCTTGGCTATTGATGAATTAACTATTTTGCCATAGGTCTCGTTGGCCAACTTACCGTCCACGTGCACTGCAAAATTTGTGTTTGCCACCTAAATTCCTTAAAAATTAAAGCCTGGTCTGTAGTAATTTGGGTTGGAGATAAAGCCTGGTTTGAGGCTCTTAGCTTCCTTGGGGACCGACTTTTAACTCTACGGACCGAACTCTAATGCTTTCGTTTTGGTCTTTTTTCAAATCACCTATTAAAACATTTTGCTGTTAAGTATATGCCTGTTAAATTGTAGTTAATTCCAGGAAAAAGTAAGGCGATACGATGTTGACAAGATGATGTCATAATAGAAAGTTAAACGAAAGTATTAGACTTAGGCGGCTGGCCCTCTGGACTCGCTACTCAAAACGACATTTTTAAATAGTAAATTTTATCATATTATGATGGTAATGTATGGCCCCGTAATAACTATCACAGAGACATGACACCTTAGGTTTCAGGAAAGGCAACGCATCTGCATTTTGATCTCTGGTTTTTATGTAGATGTCTATAGTCATAACTTAACGTCAATGAGAGCTGTATGCTTGTTTGTCAACTACCTTCCATTAATAAAATCCCAAAATAGACATGTATACAGGAAAACCTAACACGGGTTTTCTTTCGCGAGAATCGTGTATTGAGTTAAGCAGGTGCTGTTGTTATTTATGTACAATAATTTCCTGTGCTGTCACAATTACATAGCTAACACGTAGGGAACAGACGTGAGATCATTATTTTTGTCTCAAACGTTGTAAATTATTTATTTGCACGTCTCAGCATTATTTGTGATGTAGTTATGATTTGGCCATACTGAGATACTTACAATTTAACCTCAATTTAACCTTTTATACTGAAAATAAAGGTAGCAGCCTTGGTTTTTATTTTTTTTTGAGTAGGTACGTAAAATAAATATATCTATGGTGTACACATACCTGACCACGCATCTTTCAAACCCAAGGTTAGCTTCGTCTATCTGGGTTCTATGTTATAATTAATAGTCGATTTTTTTTCAGAAATGGCAACTCGTCTGTCCTGATTTCTTGGGTTTGGCTATACCTTTTCACTCTCTTTAAATGTTAACTGTATTTTTATGATATGAATGGGCCCCTCTTGTCATTTCACTTAGGTTTCTTGCGGCATTCGTTTAAAAACTCGGATATTTCATTACCGATTTATTCGATTTTTTTCCAGGTGAGGAGATATGGCATGATAATCGAGTAATGGCAATCAAGCCATTCTTATGCGATGGTAGTAGAAATAAAAACGCGGGTTGGGCAGTAGCAGCAATCATGACATATGGGGAAGCTTTTGTCCGGTAGTGGACGTTTTTCAGCTGAAATGATGATGGTAATGAATAGAAGATATTTCTATTCTCAATCTCTGTTAATGAAGCCCAAGGATCAGTGAAGGAACGAAATCACTTTGTTCATTCATTTTATCCGAGCCATTTTCTTCTTTTTTTGGCGCTGTGAGAATGAAAAGGGCTTGCAATTCAGTTTAGGCGATAACCTATGATTGGATGATGGATTGAAGGATGTCATGGTACGAAAATATTTCCTGAGATCCTTTCACAAATAGCTGGTTATGGGACCCAGTTGAAACCACCAAATATAGCTAAGCCTATGAATCGGACTCACTAGACATTCGATTTTTAAAAAGCCGCCATCTAATCGGGTAAACGTGACATCGGTACCCATGAAACTTATAATAATACCCCTTATGCCGTCACTGGTTAAAAATGCTTGACGTTCGAAGTCCTCACTCCGACAACTTAAATATGGTAACCAAAAGGCTTACATCAAAACCACCATCCAGATGACAAATTAAGCGGCGGACGGTCGACCTTACGACATAGTTTAATCTTAGGAACACTGAGGCAAATACTCGGACTTAAACATGATAAGCTGGGGTCAACCCAACAATAATCTCGGTCTACACATATAACATGAGTCTCTAAGTCGGAGTAACATTTAGCACTGTCTAGGTTTGCCAAGATTTGTAGATAAGACCCGTCACGTTGAAATGTGGAAGAAAATGAAAATGATGAATGGGGATGAAAAAGAATATTACCAAGTGTTTTCCTTATGAATTATTATTTTGGTATTTTTTATTCTTCATGGTGTCATTTATTATGTATATTTGTTTTAAATTAGTACTCAAAATTAATTCACACAGGAAAAAGAAAAAAGTTTTAGGTAACCTCTTTTTTTCAGAAATCACGGGAAATGTCATTTGCGTAAGTGTAAGTTGCCTAACTTAGTAGTAGATAGTCTAGGGGTAATAGGTCCCTACTGCTACGTTATGGCTCTGTGCTAGTCCCCGGGCGTGGAAGTAAATTATATTGGATTTTTTCTGTTCACTGCTACTTTTCCTCTCTTATTGGGGACCAGAAACGTAAATTCACGCCTGCAATTCCAAAGGGGTAAAAAGAGGTAAATGCATGCATTCAAACAAACACCCAACAATTCGCCGGTTACCTTTTGGCCCATGTCCTACCCCCTCCACTGAACCTCGGTGATTCTGGCTAATATGATTCACTTATGTGTCATGTGAATTATACATGTCAACAATTATGTAACAAGAAATCCGGACATTTTTAGTTAGTTCTTGTTATTTCATCGTCACCAATGTCAACGACAAAATTATTGAGGTAATTTCTGTATATCAATATTATACAATTTTTAAATTAATAAGTCGATTATGTTTTTGATATAATTGAAATTTAGATACTAATTAGTATTTCAGATTGCAAAATTATTAAAATTCTAATCGATACCGATTCATCTGAACACTCAGCGATATTTTGATAATCGCTTTACCTTAATTGGATTCAGATATTTCAACGCTCAAGTTATTAATTGAATTCATTATCTGGTTTTGAAAGCTTTTGTGCGATATGTTATTATTACACCTTAAACCTATTATTATGTTCATTATTTTATAATTGAAATTCTTTAAATATTTATAGTTTTTTTATAGACGTTATTTGTAATAAGTGAGTAGATGTAACGTATTAACGTAACTCAATGCTTAAACAAAAATAAATGAAAAGGCAAAGAATATATTTTCATGTAGCTTTTCCATCAATATGTCATTGTTACGTATTTCGCGAGACAGCAGTAACCTTACATAAATCACTGTTATTAACCGAGTTCAAAAACGAGGAGGTTCTCAATTCGGCCGGTATATTTTTTTTTGTATGTACGCCAACTCTGGCGAGATTTCTGGACCGATTTACGTAATTATTTTTTTGTTTGTTTTAAAATATGATGTTGAATTTATTCACTTATGTAGGTACATGGATTTCAAAATTTATTTTTCTGTCGATTGTCTAATACTGCACCTTCTATTTCCACTATTGACAAATTGCGTTCTATATGTAACAGTATGTAACAGTGTAACTATATGTAATACTTCATCGATTGGTAAATATCAAAAACGTCTTCCGTTTTATTTATCCGATCTCGTGAAACCTAATTTTGGTAGATATCATTGTTTTAGTGCTACAAGTATGTAGGTCACAAAACCCGAAGGTTCTTTTTATGTAATGTAATTGGCAAACAAGCATGCAGTTCACATTGCTGTTAAGTGATGACTGCAGCCTATAGACGCCAACACAAAGGTCAGAGGTCAAAATGCAGATGCGTTACCACACCTGAGGCCTAAGGTGTTGCCTCTTATTTGTCAAATACCCTATTGTTTTGTGACAGTATTACAGGGCCATACCTACATGAACATCTAACCGAAACACGTTAGTGCTGAATGCTATCATTTGGTGGTAGATAGATTTAGATAAGGAAACTAATAGGAAGAATCCTTTTCAAAGAGATGATATATTTTTGGTAGCGAAAAATATGTGCCGCGTAACTCTATAAATGGGGTATTTGCAGTAACGATTACCTCAATCGCTCAGTACCTTTATGTGAATCAATAACGGTGTAGTGAGCAATCGGAGAAGCGCTTCCGCTTCTACGAACTTATTCATTTTTTTTTATTCAGATTGAATGTTCATAAAGTTTCAGAACAATTTCATCAGGATTATTGGGTATAAAATGATTAATTGAAAATTGTTGATAGTCAAAAGAGCAGCTCACTGTCACAGAGGCAATTACGAGAATACGTTTTTTAAAAGAAAAAAATAATTACAATGATTGAATATATTTATTATTCATATTGGCGTATCTTACATTTTTTAACAATAAGTCAAGTTTTTCTTACCTATTCACCTTCAAAAAATGAACTTGTAGCCGAAGATGTAGCACGGTGCCTTAAACAATACATTTGACTTCTAGGTAAAGGTAAGAGGTGGTAGTTTTTTGAATTTTTTTTGGTCCACCAGCCAGCTCGTGCGGTGCGTGACGACCGTTTTAACCGAGGCTTACGGGTTCGTTTACGGTACTGGGACCGAACAAATGTTTGTATGGCCTGCCCTGAAGATATTTGTTTCGGGTTCACGAGGTTACTCCTAGCTCCACTTAAGTTGATACCTATTTTGGGTAGAATAATTAGAAGATGTATTATTGATATACTCGTTATCAATAATACATCTTCTTCTAAATATTGCTATATCAGACAACTAAGCAATCACAATAATCGCTGCTACAAATGCGTCTATTTTACGTATAAATTTCAAATTTAATTAATGCACCTTCGGCCCTATATCACAAACTTGTATAATTGAATCTTAACTCAAAACTCGCAATAGTACGGTATATCCTCGGGGAATAAAAAAATCATTCAAAAAATCGCTTCGCTGTCCTGCTCTAACATAGCTGTAATTTATTAGCCAAAGCAAGGCAGCGGAGCGATTCATTCGCGATCCGATAATACCTAATTAACTTATGTAGGTATATTGATCATTTTGGTTATCCTTTTTTTAACTGCCTCGGTAGTGATAGCAGGCCACTACTACTACGCTGAGGTCCTGGGTTCGATTCCCGGGTAGGGAATTATCAGAGATAATGGTGTAAAGTCCTTTATCTCTAGTTCTATTGGGATTTTTCCATTTTCTGCAAATTTCCCAGTACCTCGAAGTAATGTGCCCGGAGATGTCAACAGGCTCGCCACCTGTTATGGGCAAAACGTAAACGTACAAAACGTAAACGGCGAATCGTGGGTGTTTGCATGTATGCTTGAATGCATGCATTTACAGAGGTAAATTCATGCAATCCCCGAAGGGATAGGCAGAGGCCTACCCCTTCGGGGATTATAGGCGTGAAGTTACGTTGCCTTTTTGGTTATTCCCTCTCTGTTTTGCCTCAGTGCTGGAAAGTATTGTACATTACCATACAACCTGAACTCAATAACGCTAAATATTACCATTTCGAAGGAACTAAATTTATAACCAATCTAGGTAAAGCCCTAAATAAAATAGTCATGATACTTCTTGGTCATGATGGAACAACTAACCCAACATACGAAACGGATATGATTATTAATTAAAGCTTCCAGTTATAATTTAACGACGTTGTGTGGAACCCTTAAGAGGGACAACAATTTTAAAACCCACTAAAGTTCCTAATCTTTGTGAACCTTCCGGCGAAATTCATTTCAGTTGGAGATTATAATCGAACCTCGACCTTTTACGATTCAACGTTGTAGCTTTTTCAAGCGTACATTTTCTAAACAATTTATGTAGCATGAAACATAACCGGCTTTTATTTCGCATGACGTTTATTATCAAAATTATGGGGTGGGTCAGTTGTGACCTATATTTCACTTAATTTTGTTGAAAATTATGTTATATTACTAGCTACTTAATTTTTATACTAATCGTAAATATTATTTGCCGTCGTATTTATAATAAGAGAACGTAATTTAAGGTTAACTTGATATAATTATGGTTTTAACATGATTTTATCAATCTTTTTTAAATATATTTTAATATTTTGTCAGAATTAAGCGTGTTATTTCGATTCCCCTACACAATGCTCGGCTGCATTATTGTGATAATGCAATCATTTGTCCTATGAAAATTGACAAGCAATTGGTAAAGGCGGCTGATGGCGGTACGAAGTTCGCAGGGTCAGCTCGCTCGTTATAAAGCTATGAATAATTGGGTATGATGATATTGAATAAGTAGGTAATGATTGACCAAACTAAACTAAAACAAAACACAAAAAAAATTATAGCCCTGTTATTTCCGACATAGGAGCATAACACCTTAGGAGTGGTAACGCATCTGCATTTTGACCTTGGTTCTTGTGTGGGTGTCTATAGGCTGCAGTCATCACTTAACATCAATTTGAACTGCAGGCTTGTTTACTACCTAATAAAAAATATAAATAAAGACGACCGTTATGTTAAAATTTAATAATTAAGTATCTTTCTGTGTCATCACCTAACATGTTTTCCTATTCCCTTTTGTTTCGTTTCAGATGCTATCGGGCTGCAGTGCTCTCTTATATTGTAAAAAATTTCTCAATTATTAATATAAAAAAGACAATAAGCCTACCTACGTAGCTGAATCCAACAGAGTGGTCACGGGGCAAACTATGCTACAACATTAATCGCATCCATGCCACTGGCCCAGTTGTCCGTTGCAGAGGAAGATTGTGGTTTTCAATCATTTATATTATGAACAAGATTTAAAGCGGTATTACATCGCAAACATTGCCAATTATGCACCGAGTACTGGGAATGTCGTGTTTAAAACTTTTTTTGAAGATATTTTAATTCTGGAGAGCAATAAAGGTAATTGAAATGTTTAATTTAAAACTCATCGTGCTCAACTGTTAATTGTGTGTTTCCTGATTTAATTTCTTTTCAGTACCCGTTTATGGTTCTGATACAGAAGAATTTTCAATTGAAGTAATATCGGAAAATAACGTTGTATTCCTATAAGTCCAACATTAAGATAAAATGCAAGTAAAAATTAGAATAAATTTCACACCGTTTCACAGCCTAAAAACATCTAGTTACATAATAATTAAAGATTTCAATGCGGCTTCCTTTCTATTTCTGAGGCCTTATAGTTTTTACCTCAGCTCAAAGTAGTGATATACTTTGAGCTGAGGTAAAAACTATAAGGCCTTTATTTGTATGAAGGTAATTAGAGGCTGCAGTATTCACGCAGTATCACTTTTTACTTGTATGATTTTTAAAACGAATAATTTGTCTTTTAACGTTATTTAGACTCACGTTGACACAAAATGATAAAAAACATTATTTTAACCTTTAATTTTAGCTAAATAAAAGTATTGAAACTTGAAGGAAAAATTGTTTTCAAATTGAAACACGGTAACGCTAAGCATTAATCAGGAAATAAACCAATAGATAAGCAGTAACTTCGTAACTTCGCACCTATTTCAGACAAAGGTAGGTAAATGCATGCTACTAATCAGCCTATGGCCGTCCACTGCTGGACGTAAGCCTCTCCTTGAACACGCCAACTACCCCGATATATTTATTTTAAAGAAAAATGTGTTAATACGAAATATTATAAAACAATTATTAAGGGTAAAAGCGACTTCTTTACGATATTCAATAAACTGCAAAGTCTATTATATCGGTTGCCTAACTAGCATAGTTTGGCAATAGATGGCGCTGCTGCCACCATAAGGCAATGCAATAAATGCAAAGGAAAGATTTGATAAATCGGGCAGGACTTCGGTAGCTCAGTTGGAAGAGCGGCTGGACTAGATTTTTCTTTAAAATATAGATATTTCACAAAGCATGTGTTAATGCGAAATAATATTATAAAAACTACCCCGATCCTGAGCAGTTCGCATCGAACCGACTCCAGCCACTTTTCTTATGTCGTCGCTCCAACGCGCAACAGGTCGTCCTACACTACGTTTACCTAGACGTGGTCTCCATCCAAGCACAAGTCTGCTCCAGCGCCTATCAGCCCTTCTACAGACGTGACCGGCCCATTGCCACTTCAACTTACTTATCCTGTGAGCTACGTCGGTCACTTTAGTTCTTTGACGGATAACCTCATTTCGTATTTTATCTGCCAAAGAGACACCCAGCATAGCTCGCTCCATCGCTCGTTGTGTGACGTTGAACTTATGGACCAGTCTCGCGGTCAGAGTCCACGTCTCGGCTCCGTATGTTCTGATCAAGTTCCGTAATATAGTCATCCAGTCGTAAAGAGCGTCCGTTATACGTTGCCAAAGTCAATCTTTTGCGGTAGCCGTTCGACTCCCGGGGATTATTCGCACCCCTCACCCCACCGTTACCGTGGCCGCTACCATGACCAGGAATAGCGGGATTACCGGGAACTGGGGGCCACTGTCTGGTTTTTTTGCTCATGAGGTTTTGCCAATTAGTCATCACGCTGGGCAGGAGGGTTGATGACCGCAGTTTGGAATCTTTTTACGCTAATGATGCTGCTGCCCATCACCGAGTTAAGAATTTTAAGATCCCACACTTAGGATGGTTATACCGCCATCGGTCGGTCGCCAGTATCTCGCCCGTCAATCAGCAGGGTGTACCACGTGCAGGTGAGGTTGGCAGTTGGGATGTCTAGATGTTTTTCCTTACCCCCTTACACCCCAAGTGTATGCTCAAATGCATGCATTCAAGTGTAAATGCAGACACTCACGCAAAGTTATTTACGAATACGAAAATAATCTACTTCGCGAGTACTTTCAAGTGTTAATTATGTAACAACCCTTAATAATTTACTCGACTTAAGTAACAAACTTTTCGCGTTGTGAAACTTTTGGTTTCCTTCCTCGTTCGTTTTCCCGGTAAGCTACTTAACACCTTTATCGTGAACTGTGTCCTTATGGAGTTTTTTGGTGTTAAATTTAATTTCGCGATTATAAGGAAAAGTAGGTACTCTACGAAATTAAAGAAACAAGTTAAACTTATTTACTTCGCTGGCCTCATTATATATTTGTGAACTTTCATTTTATTTAAATCACAATTACAAATTGTGTTCTGTCATTTAAGTGGCTAATAAACGATAGACGTCTAATTTAATGTAATTGTATATAAATCTAAACAAAACAAGACGTTTGCAATATAACTATTCTACCTCTTCAGGGATTTAAGGTGTTAAAATTAAAATTACGTGCGCGTAGTACATTTCCATCAAACTGCAACACTTTAACCCTTGATTCTACTATTTAGTCACAGAAAGAGGAATTCATTATAAACAAGTACTTTAATAATCTGCTACCCATGGACTTTCAAGTGTTAATTATATAACAACGCTAACTAATTAACTCAACTTAAGTAATGAACTTCTCGCGTTGTAAAACTTTTTGTTTCATTCCTCGTTCATTTTAACACCTCGTATATCCTGAACTGTATGCCTCTGAGTTCTTTAGTGTTCAATTTAACCGCAAATATAAACTAAAATTATTTATTAGTTGTAATATTGCGATTCTTTCAACTCTTATTTTTACTATATCACGTTTGTTACTATATCAAATACATAAATAATTAATAATTCTATTATTGAAATAAATCTATTTGAACGGATTGGTATAAATAAAAACTACAATACAAACAATGACTGGTGACAACAACACCTATCAGGTGTATTAAACTAAAAATGACTTAGTTTAATACACCTGATAGGTTATATAGTATAGTTAGTTATGTAAAATCAACCCGAAGTTTCGTTGGCTTGTAGTTTTGCCTTTAAGTTTCACATAACATATACGAGATACATCCGTAAAAATTTTATGATTTTCTTTCAATTAATGCAGTTTGCGAAAACCTAAGAACTGTACTCTTATTATGTCTCTGAAATCTATCTTTCATTTCAATTACATTAAAATTTTTTCGTTGGCAATGTAGAAATTGAATATTAATTTTAATCATGAATAGGTCCACGCATGTATCTAGTCGACATGAACTGTAAAAATATTACCTCCTATAAACTATATAAAACTAGACTATTATACTTTTATAAGGAGATATAAGATATATTTGTTTTTTTTATGGAATGATTTCATTGATATGTGTAATATAATAATCTATCTTATATGAGTTTCAACCAACAATGGTTAAGATATAAAAAAATATGGATCAAAGAGGAATTATTTTCCAACAAAAGCTTTGGCAAACTAAAATCATACGTGACATTATACAGCCGAAACACAAAGTACATAAAGTAAGTGGTATTCCCAACACGCGACCACGATGTAGTTAACGCAAACTTCCGTCCATTTATTTTCCTTTCCCTTCAATCTTCTAAATAAAACAAACTATAGCGGACTATAAAGGAGAAATCGTTTACGTTATGACCAACGATTTATATATTGCTTTTGGTTTTCTGATGATAATGTGATATAATCGATTAAGAATTGTAAAGAAAAATTCATTGCAATTTAACCGGGCAAGTGCATGTTGGGTCACGCACAAGGTTTCGTTGATATAATATTACTCTAACTTGACTATTAATCGTGTAAGATCTACTTAGCTGTGAAATGTTTGCCATTAACTTCGTTATGTTCTATATTCGTACATCTATCTTTACTCTATACAAATAAATGAAATTGGAGGGTGGGTCTGTTTTATTTAAAAATACCGCTATCTACCTACTAATCTATACAAATAAATAAAATTGGAGTGTCTGTTTGTAATATTAAAATAACCGCTTTTTACAAAACAACATTTTTTACAATTTTTGTCTGTCCGTCTGTCTGTTTGGCGGGGCTTATCTTGGGAACGGCTGGACCGATTTTGACGGGACTCTCACTGGCAGATAGCTGATGTAATAAGGAGTAACATAGGCTTAGATAAGATACGGACAGATGGCCGGACGGACATGGCGAAACTCTAAGGATTCCTTGTAGACTAGGGAACCTTAAAAACGTACAGAATATATTACGTCGACACCTATTTCACAAAGGTTGAGTAATTTGCTGTATATATACGATATATATATCGATCCATCAGTCACTGCCTTTGTGATATTACAAGGCTATAAATTAACATCTAGCCGAAACACGATAGTGTTGTACACTATCATTTAAATCAGCAAATATTTAGGTTGGGGAAAAAGTTTCTTCGCATTTTATAAGATAATTCAAAACATTTTTTGATACAGTTTATTTCAATTTAACTAAAGTATGTATGTACCATTTTGTTCGATAACCTTTTGCCATCTTGTAAGTAGGGACATGATCCCATTGCTATAAAAATTTTGGGACTTCTCATCAAAATACCGCGACAAGTGGATTTGGCAGTCCTCTCGTGATGTTAACCTAACATTGCATAAAGAATTCTGAAGAGACCGAAACAGGTGGAATTCTGAAGGTGTAAGGTTAGGACTATACGGCGGATGCATTAACACCTCCCAGCCAAACTCTCTTAATTTTTGCTCAGTGGCTATAGACGTGTGAGGCCTAGTGTTATCATGATGAAACACCACACCCCTTCTGTTGATCAATTCCGGCCGCTTTCTCTCAACTTCTTGCTTTAATCTCATCAGTTGTTCGCAGTAGAGTTCAGAATCGATAGTCCTGCCTGGTGGTAATAGCTCATAATGAATAATGCCCTTCCGATCCCACCACACACACAACATCACCTTATTGCGAGTTAACCCGGGTTTCGCCACAGTCTGTGAAGCCTGACCGGCCTTTGACCACGACCTTTTTCGCACGTTCTTGTCGTACGTGATCCACTTTTCATCACCAGTTATCAGCTTCTTCAAAAATGATTCGGTTTCATTACGTCGTAATAAAGAATCACAAATGAGTACACGGTTCATTAGGTTTCTTTCAGTGAGCTCGTGAGGTACCCAAATATCGAGCTTTTTTTTGTATCCAGCTTTTTTCAAATGCGCCAAAACTGTTTTGTGATCAATTCTCAGTTCTTCAGCTACGTCGTAACTACTGATATGTCGATCTTGCTCCACTTTTTCAAAAATGGCATCCATTTTATCCGTAATAGGGCGACCAGAGCGAGGTGCATCTTTGACATCAAAATTTCCGGATTGAAAACGCTTAAACCAATTTTGTGCTACTCTCACAGACACTGCACTAGGTCCATAAACATCGCAAATTTTTTTCGCGGCTTGCGTTGCATTCTTACCTTTTTTGTAGTAAAATGTTAAAATGTATCGAATTTCGTCATTAGATTCACTCATCTTGACAGTACGAAAAACAAATGAAAATCACACATTTGCCTAATTTGAATTTGGAATTATGTTCTTTAAAATTTTAACTTTCAATGATACCAAAACCAGCCAGATACAAATACTACAGCCAAAGAGATCTTATTACAAGTTCATACATACTATAATGCGAAAAGACTTTTTCCCCAACCTATTATTAAGTAATGCAGTGGTGACTACGTCCTCAAACTCCGACACTGAAGCTCTACCACCATTAAAATCAGATACATAATACACCTAGGCTACGTTTTAGAAAAAAAAAACAGTCAAAATCTGTAATTTCGAACAGTTGTATCGAATGGATAAAGTGATGATTTAACCATTCACATATTTTCTTTATCGATAAACAATATTTCACGTTGTAAATACTGGGTGTTGCCTGTAGTAACAGGCAATACCCATTTTATTGCCATCAGTAAACGAAGCACGTCCACAGTTTTAAAGTAGGTAACATTTTCGTGTTTTTGTTTTTGTTTTTATTATGTTATGGAAGTGGCAAACAAGCATGCAGTTCACATTGATGTTAAGTGATGACTGTAGCCTATAGACACCCACACAAAGACCAAGGTCAAAATGCAGATGCGTTACCGCTCCTGAGGCCTAAGGTGTTATGCCTCTGTGCCGGAAATTACAGGGCCGTACATTACCACTTGACCGGAACACGGTAGTGCTGAACCTACCATTTAGCGGGAAGTATATTAGGTAATGCGGTGGTGCCTACGCCCACGAGCTCCGTCACTGGAGCTCTACCACCAGTACAAGACTACAAAAACAAAGCTACATTTCCAAACCTTCGCATTCTAAGATCAAAAAAAATATTTTCACGAACGTGTGAATCGGCTATTACATTTCTCCAGTGACTATAAAGCATTCATAGAATGTGTCATCCATACACAACATCATGGAAATTGGGAAAATTATTCCCATGTGACCCGCGTCGCCCTGTAAAAAGCGGCAGTTTTAATAAAATAATGTACACCAGAAACATAAGGAACTTGACAAATGACAGCGACAAATATTCATAAAGGTACATAAGGGAGCTCGTTTTGTGTGATCAATGTGAGGAATGGTTGCAAAATTCGTTACTCAGGATGATTGGGATGGATCAGGAGGATCATTGTATGAGACCCCATGAGTAAAATTATTAAGCAGTGACACTGTTGTTCGCTGTAAGTATATTTAATGTAAGTTTTATTTTAGAGTGTGTTTTTTTTTTATGTGCCCGGAGATGGCAACAGGTTCGCCACCTGTTACATGGGCCAAAACGTAACCGGCGAGTCGTGGGTGTTTGCATGTATGATTAAATGCATGCATTTACCTCTGCCTACCCCTTCGGGGATTACAGGCGTGAAGTTACGTTTTTTTTTGTTATTTATATTAGTAGACTTCTATCTATACAAATAAATAAAATTGGAGTGTCTGTTTGTAGTATAAAAATAACCGCTTTTTACTAAATGCATATGTATACACGGTACCTATACGAAACAATTTTTTTTTACAATTTTGGTCTGTCTGTCTGTCTGTTTGGCGAGGCTAATCTTGGGAACGGCTGGACCAATTTTGACGGGACTTTCACTTGCAGATAGCTGATGTAATGAGGAGTAACTGAGGCTACTTTTATACTAGCTGCGCCCACGACTTCGTCCGGGTAGATACTGAACAATCATAAATTCTCACGCGGGCGAAGTCGCGGGCACATCTAGTAAGGTCATAAACAGGGTCTGTTTAAATGAACACTATTCCTGAAACGTACGTTTAAGGGTTTAATAGATACCTATTTGTTATATGCTAGAAGCTTTAAGTGTAGTGAATTTATCAGCAGTGGCTTCGAAAAAAATATAAGTTTTGATAAAGTAATGTCGGTATATTTACTGGTGGTAGAGCTCTAGTGACGGAGCTCTTGGGCGTAGAAACCACCGCATTACCTCTATCTGCCGCCAAATGGTGGTGCTCAGCACAATTGTGTTCTGTTAGATGTTAATGTATGACATCTAACCCGCAATAACTATCACAGAGACACCAACTTAGGTCTTAGGGGAGACAACGCCATCTGTATTTTGACCTCTTGTTTTTGTGTAGACGTCTATAGACTGCAGTCATCACTTAACATTAATGTGAATAACATGCTTGCTTGCCACTTTCCTTACATAAAAAAGGTTACTTCATCAAAAGTGTATTAAACTATTTCTTTTTGGTGTCAGTACACGAGATACATAACGGAGCTCATGTATGATCATTGGGATGAATAGTACCAAAATTCGTTACTCAGGATGTTTTTTTTTTCGCATACACTCACAGCCCCACAGTAGGTATAAAACCTGAGTCGTGGGTGCCGTTAAATACAAACAACACATACATAAACACCCAGACCCGAAACAAATATCTGAATGGCCATACAAATATTTGTCCCGGTGCGGGGATCGAACCCGCGACCCTTCGAATCAAACGGTCAACTCACACCGCTGGACCAACCGGGTCGTCAATGTAACCATTATGAGAGAGCCCGAAAACAAAATGATTTAGCAGTGACACTGTTGTGTATTCACTGTAGGTCTATTTAATGTAAGTAATATTGCAGAAGACTCCTAGTAGGTCATAAACCTTGTTTATAGTTGGTTTGATTAAATTAGTATTCCTGAACCCTGCGCTTTAATAAATAAATGTAATATGCCACAAGCTTTTAGGGTAGTGAACTTATCAGCTTACCCACGGATAGCCTTAAATATTTATTACGTTTTAGTTTGAAGGTTGCAAGATACGTAGTGTTTTAGGTACAAGCTGGTGGATTTTGATGTTAGAAATTGAGAAAATTATTCTCATGCAATCCCAAAAAATCAGCAGTTTTAATGAATCAAAAAATCGGAAGCGATCTACTCGGTTAAGCGATACGGGCGCGGTCGAGTGTGTGGTGAGTGACCGCTAGTGGCAAATCAAAAATGCGCATTTATCGTGTTTCGGAGTCCACGTTAAGCCGTCGGTCCCTATTGCTTTCGATAGATTGTAGTAGCTAAACCTTTTCGGAGGCCTTATGGTTTGAAAACATGCGACAGCGGGTTGGCCACTAACCCTTATCCCCACGAACCCGCATTGGAGCAGCGCGGTGAAGTAAGCTCCAGGCCTCCTCCCAAGAAGGGGCGAGCCCAGCAGTGGCACGTGTAAAGGGTTGCCATTATTATTATTTGTACCAACGCCAGGTACATAAGGGAGCTCGTATCATGTGATCAGTGTGAGGAATGATACCAAGATTCGTTACTCAGGATGAATCATTGTATGAGACCCGCAGACAAAATTATTAAGCAATGATACTGTTGTGTATGTACTGTATATTTATGTACCTAAAGTAATATTTTGTAAGACTAAGGTCATTAACCTTGTTTATATGTGGTCTGATTAAATAAGTATTTCTGAACCCTACGTTGAGGCCTTTGGTAAATAAATGGAATCACAAGCTTTTAGGGTAGTGAACTTATCAGCTTACCCACGGACAGTTTTAAATATTGATTTCGTTTCAGTTTCCTGATTGAGAGATGTACCTAGAGTATTAGGCACAATCTGGTGGATTTATGTATTGTGTCCACATGTGTTGCCTTGAAAATTTACTGGTGGTAGAGCTCCAGTGACGGAGATCGCGGGCGTAGGCACCACCGCATTGCCTAATATACTTGCCGCTAAATGGTAGTGTTCAGCACTATCGTGTTCCGGTCAGGTGGTAATGTATGGCCCTGTAATTTCCGGCACAGAGGCATGACACCTAATGCCTCAGGAGTGGCAGCGCATCTGCATTTTGACCTGTGGTCATTATGTGGGTGTCTATAGGCTGCAGTCATCACTTAACATCAATGTGAACTGCATGCTTGTTTGCCACCTTTATTACATAAAAAAAAACGCATCTGCATTTGACCTTCGTATTTGTGTAGGTGTCTATAGGCTGCAGTCATCACTTAACATCAATGTGAACTGCATGCTTGTTTGCCACTTCCATTGCATAAAAAAGTAAATAATAATAATTGTTTTTTACTTTTGGTAGAGCTCCATTGAAGGAGCTCGCGGGCGTAGGCACCACCGCATTATCTACCTAATATACTTGCCGCTTAATGTTATAGTGTTCAGCACTATCGTGTTCCGCTCAGGTGGTAATGTACGGCCCCGTAATTGCTGGCACAGAGGCATAACACCTCAGGCCTCAGGAGCGGTAACCCATCTGCCTTTTGACCTTGGTGTTAGTGTGGGTGTCTTTCGGCTGCAGTCATCACTTAACATCAATGTGAACTGCAAGCTTGTTAGCCACTTCCATTACATAAAAAGAGAACTCCATTTCTGGCCTGGAAAGAAACAGCACATTTGATGAAGTAATATTCCGACATGAGATAAATAACAGAGCTCGTATTTTGTGATCAGTGTGAAAAATGATACAAAAGTTCGTTTATTTACCAATGACACTGTTGTGTACACACTTTATGTTTAATGTAGGTAATATTTCGAAAGACTTTCATTACATAATAAACCTTGTTTATAGTTAGTCGGATTAAATTCCCTAACTCTGCTTTGAGGGCTTTCAATGAATAAATGTAGGTATTATACCTACATTTATTCATTGAAAGGTGCTTTTAGAGTAAACTTATCAACTAACCCACGGATAACCTTAAATATTTATTACATTTTAGGTTGAAACTTGTGAGGTACCGCTTTTTTTAGTCAAATTATTTTCTCGTATGCTTAGTAGGTAGGTACCTAGTATGTTCTAAGGTTTTCGCGAGCTATACTCATTGAAATAAAACAAGTTTTCGGATTTATCTCGCGTATATTAAACTAAAATGACTAGTTAAAATCGAACCCGACGTTTCATTTTAGTTTAATATACGCAAGATAAATCCGAAAACTACTTTTATTTCAATGAGTGGAGCTCGCGAAAACCTAAGAACATACTGGGTACCTACCTACTAAGCATACGAGAAAATAATCTGACTTTTGAAATTTGTATTTATTTGAAATATCTATTTTAATTTGTATGTTTGTTTAAAATCATATTGTATAAATATTTAATTTGACCAAAAATATTAATTTCCAACAATTACAAAGAAAAAAAAGAGGGTTGATTAAATAAAATACTTGTACACAAAAATCAGTTGAAGTAAATTAAAAAAACATCAACCCCAATGCCACCACAGTAAACTCAATTTTCGCAATTTGTAAAGGAAAATCTACCAAATGAATTTATAAGCGCAGATTTTTGTTTATTTTATTGGATAAAATAAACAATGCCAACATTTATAAAAGGCAATAGTCCTTTAAAAGCAACCCATAGACTCGTTACGCCATCGACTAATTCTGGTTGATAAACTGTAATGATGCACCAGAGAAGGGTTAACTGATTACCATAAACGGCTTGAAAATACACCAGAGACATTCAGGGCTTAATTACTTACTGGCAGGTTAGGAAAGTTATTTATTCTTTCTTTCTCTTTTAAAAAGTAGGTACCAATTTTAGGGTCCTGTTGCCGTGATTGAAAAGGCAGTATGAAAATTGGTATCTAGGATCTCGATTACAAATAGAAATAATCTACGTAAATAATAATCTGTCTAATCTACTTTCCGCTAGATGGTGGTGTTCAGCACTTTTTATATTTTGTTTGGAGAAATATATTTTTTTAATTTGTTTTGTCAGTCGTGCGCACAGAGTACTATAAATACATACGTCGTGCGTGTGCCGCGCTCCGAATCGGACGAGCTACCCACTCAATTATTAAAGTTTAGTGCGACACTAGCCGTCGCTCGAAACTTTGATTGCCATGAGTGATAAACTGGTGGCGAACGAGCTGTTGGCTTTTTTGCAACAGAAATTGGATGTGATGGACGAGGTGTCCGCCATCCAAATATGTTCAACGAGTTTCAGCGAACAAAAAATAGCAAAGCCGTTTATATAGGGCCCTGTCATTTCCGGCACAGAGGCATAATACCTTAGGCCTCAGGAGTGCCATCGGATCTACGTTTAAATCTATAGTTTAATATAGATGTTTATATTCTACGGTATTACATACCATCAATGTAAGCTGTACGATAGTTTGCAACTTCATAATATTAAAAAGCTTTAGAAAAAAAAAATCTTTTCTTATTTTACATCATATATTAGGTACTAAGCTAAGCTAAAAATAAATAGGTAGCTATAGTCAAAAACTGAGTTCAGAAACGGTTTAAGATTTAAGACTTTGGTCATACTTTCGGAATTCATTTTTCATTCAAATTTCGGAAATAGCAATAGCAAATGCAAAGCAAATACGAACATTTGCGAGTCAAATTCATAAATTTTAATGACTTGTAAGGTATACCAAGTCATAAGGTGTTGCAGCTGGTTGCTCTGAGTAGGAGTTAATGCGGATATTGCAAATATTAAAAACGTGATTGTTGAAAATCTACTAAATAAGTAATGTGTATTTTGTTCTTGTCCGTCTTTTGCAATCTTCGAGAAAATATTTCATTTTGCAACATTCGTACTTTAAAACTAACTGACTTCCCGACAGCGCCGTCTGCATGCTTTCAGACTATAATATCTAACAAATCATAAAACGGATTATAATGTTGTTTTCTTCAATATACAAAGTGATTCAAGGGGAAGAGTTATTGTGTAAGATAAAAAGTATGGTCAAGAGGGATATGTGCATATTTATTGCACCCGTTTGAAAACGGAGCTGGTCGCTTTAATACAAATAGGTATGTAATAATTAAAAAATATTCATCTTTCATGGCAAAATTATAATTATATTTATTCCGTGGTTGAGTTTTCTACATAACCTGAAATAGTAACGACATTAGTTCTCTTCAATAATTGGGAATCTTCTTTGAGCGTATTGTACCTAGTACTTAATATAAAATCTCTACTCCCTACTGATAAAATTATAAATGCGAATGAAAGTTCGTTTGTTACACTTTCACGCGAAAACTACTTAACCAAACATGAAACTTTTAATACATATATTTTTGGAGGTATTAAAAGTAACATAGGATACCTTTTATGACAAATAATTAATATATAAACAAATATGCGGATGAAGTCACGGGCTAAAGCTAGTGCCACATAAAACTATGTGTCATAGTGCTCACTCGATACAACGAATTGTTTGATGGGTATCACACCAAGCTGTAGCACCAAATATTCATCAATTCTCATCAAACTTTTCCTTTATTGAAGCAAATTTAAACATGTCACATAGTCACATCAAAATGTTTACAAATGTAGCTATAAAAACTTTTCTTTTGGATATGGTTTGTATCAAGTCCCATAAGTGGCCATATAAAAAGTAGTAAAACGTAAAACTTCAGCACGCCCAACATTCCAACAACAAACTATGTCATAAAAATGTTTATCGTTCGATATTATGTATGGTAGGAATTATATACCTAACTATCCCTGAATAAATATTTACGTAGGTAATTGTTGTAACAAATGTTGACTTTGCTATACATTTTATTGGTAGAGCTCCGGTGACGGAGCTCGCGAGTGTAGGCACCACCGCGTTACCTAATTTACTTGCCGCTGAATGGTAGTGTTCAGCACTATCGTGTTCCGGTCAGGTGGTAATGTACGGCCCTGTAATTTCCGGCACAGAGGCATAACACCTTAGGCCTCAGGAGTGGTAACGCATCTGCATTTTGACCTTGGTCTTCGTGTGGGTGTATAGGCTGCAGTCATTTTGATCGAGTCGACGTTGAGTCGACCATTTTGATCAATTTTTGACCAATACCGGGCTGTTAGAGTTAACAGAGATCGTATCATAGACGGCTCCCCGATCGTATCATAAAACACTCTACAAAGTCGAAACGAGCCGATCGTCCCTTTTGCAGGCTCGATGTGCAATATTATTATTAATTGTTGAGTAAGTAATTGTTGGGCATATAGAAAGAATGTCGAATGAGCGAATGACTAAACAGATAAACAATGCGAATGTGGATGGTTGCAGAGGCTCAGGAAGACCAAGGCTGACCTACCATGACCAAATAGGTCGAGTTCTGTCTGATGGTGGGGTCAAAAGTCTTAGGAATCGGCGTGCATGTATGAAGAGAATGATGAAGGTAGACGAGGCACGAGAGGTTTGTCTGAACCGGGATATCTGGCGCTCTACACTCTCTGCCTACCCCGTTAGGGACCTGGCGTGAAGATACATTGTTGAGTACTGTACGTAGGCACATAAGGGCTCTAACTCACTAGGACGCCATGGCCACGTTGCCGGCTACGTATCCAAGTATTTACCGGTAGTACCCGGTTAGTCCAGCGGTGTGAGATGACCGTTTGATTCGAAGGGTCGCGGACTCGATCCCCGCATCGGGACAAATATTTGTATGGCCTCCAGATATTTGTTTCGGGTCTGAGTGTTTGTCTATGTGTTGTATGTGTACAACGGCACCCACGACACAGGTTTATACCTACTGTGGGGCTGTGAGTGTTAGCGTATTTTATTTATTTATGTATTTAGTATAGTACGGCAACGTAGCCATATGTTGTTAGGTTAGGTTAGGTTTCGCTGTCAGTTTTACTACGGCTATGACTGACGGATTCCGTGTAAGCGGTGACTGATAGTTGCATGAAGTATTTAATACTAACTGACCCGGCAATCTTCGTATTGCCTCAGAATGAAATAACGTGTCAAATGATTGATAGGTGTAGGTAAACGGACTATTTGTATGGTAAAATGAAATTGTATTTTTTACTGGCCCTCTTCAATTTCTTCATATTTTCTTACCTTTAAAAACTTCCCTGGACTTCCAAAAATCATTCAAAACCAAAATTAGCCAAATCGGTCTAGCCGTTCTCGAGTTTTAGCGAGCCTACCGAACAGCAATTGATTTTTATATATATAGATAATCCAAAACCCGTTAATTTTATAATACCATAATAAATAGCTTATTTTGTTGGTAAAGTGGCCACGACCCTGTCGATGTATTGAGACCACCTGTTCCTTTTCATATTAATATTAAGTTAAATATTTAAATAGGAATATATAGATGAAAATTTACCATTCACTCCCTTTATTTTCGAAATCAGTTGGCCTGAATCGCTAAAATTAACGCTCAGGTTTCCTTTCGTGCAGGAAACCTGTAAAAACAATATATTTAAAGTAACATACAAAATTTCCAATTGTAAAGAACCCTCTCGTACTTGGCCACTTTTTTAAATTACGAAGACCTTCAGTTAAATGTAATTATATAAAACATTCAGTAACACTGCGGTGTAAAATAGTTAATTGAATTAGTAATAAGGGTAGCGCTCCCATTACCTGTCTTCGAAGTTATCTAAACCAGTAATCCCGTTATCGGCTTTAAGAAAGTAGGGTAGGTATTTACCTCAGCACATCGCACATTGGTTGTATGAAGCCAAACTTTTAAGCTGCTTTGTAATTCTGTTTGAAATGAACATAGCGTAAAGAAATGGATATAGGTATATTCTTGTCTTTTTAATGGTATGATGGTGGCAAGCGTGCAGTTCACTATGGATGTTAAATGAAATAAAATAATTGATATCTACACGAAATGTGGAGGACAAAATTAATGCCTTGCCACACCTAAGGTGTAAACTATTTTGCCTTTGCCATACGTTTCCATCTAACTAGTGATAATTATTAGTAATATATTACTAATAATTATCACTAGTTAGATGGAAACGTATGTAGTGTGAAGTATTCACTATAATTACATTTAACTGAATATTAGTACACTATTGTCGCGACAATCAGGGGCATTGCAGATATAAAAATTATAAATTCTCATTTGTTTGCACTTACATAGTAGTTTTCAGTGCTATTATGTGTTATGTGTTGTTTAGACGGTAATGTACGGCTCCATCAATTCGTTGCCCTTCAACAGAGATCAACATTATGATGCTTCATCTTAATCATCACAAACGTATATAGGTTTGATAGAAATAGAAATAGAAATAGAAAATATTTTTATTTCGAATAGATCTTTACAGATACTTTCAAAACGTCAATAAATCATAAACTACCTAGAGCGAATAACCATTACATATAGTAAAGAAAAATCATATATTAATAGTAAATTAAAAATTAAAATTTAAACTATTTGGTTAAAACATAATAATCATAAAACTTTTCAATTCCTTCAATGATAATAAATGAAGAAAAAGAAAAACTTATTCGTCAAGATCAATGTTATTCACTTAGCAGAGTTCCAAGTGCAGTCACTACTGAGAAGAACTCCGCTACCCAACAAACTCAGTAAGAGCTCTTTTAAATGAAAGCTTAAATCTAGTACAGATTATCGTGAAAAATCAAATAATGTCAACGTCCATAGCATAGATGCAAATAAACTGCTATCTACTAAATGTGATGTAGCCCCTGCAAACCAGAACAGACCAGTCCCCACCAACAGCACCCGTTCACGAGTATGACGCATGTGACAGCCATTGCCCTCCTCGACCATTTTAGAGGGAAGTGAGCAACCCGCCACACGACGCCGCCAAAGGCAAAGACATTTAAGCGTGCATGACTGTTCCGGATATGCATACGGCAAAATAAAAGATGGATAACAAAAGCTTTTCTATAAATTTTTGTTGCAAGTATGAAGACCCATATTTTTTTGTATAAAAATCATCAAACAGTTTACAGAATACATCTAATTAATGAGTTTCAGGTATATTCCTAATACTTTCAGAATAAAACGGTTCTGACATATTAACGGACGGACTGATCGATAGACAGATAGACAGACATGACGAATCTATAATTTTTCACCATTGGGCAACGGAACCCTAAAAAATGAAAACGTATCATAACTTCTGCCATTGTAGAGTAAATTGTTCTGTAGGATGAATTATTGAAATGTTGTATTAAAAGTACTCTCGATTCAATTGAAAATAACAAAAAATGGTATCGATTCAAACAAAAAGGGGGAAAATTGTTTGCACTTATAACACCGGTAACAAATATTTATCAATTCAATTCCCGAGGTGGATTCAGATCGGAAAAACTTTTAATTAAAAACAAGGCAACTGTTGATATTTTTTTATACATGAATATGTTTGAGTTTGTTGTGCTGTCATCATACTTAATGTTTCAATTATTAACTTAGGTAATTGGAAGACGTATACCATATTTTGGTTGAATGTGTTCGGGGAGAGGCTCATCGCCGGGCTTCACTAAAAATAGGACATTGCAACAGTGTCCTGGCAGACCCTACTACGGACAACGCCAGAATACTGTTGCAACTATATCAATTGTCAATGAGCTAATGTAGTTTACTTACAATATTTGAAATAGAGTATGTAATTCAGAGCGTCATGGTCTTTGACCAAGCTCTTTAAACGGAGAATAAAAAAAACTTAGGTAATTGAATTTCATTTTGTAAGTTATTTTTAACCACCTTGTGCTCACGGTTTAATATTCTTGGATTTAACTCGGATCCTCTTATATCTAATTTATCACAAAATACGATATTTAATGCTAATTTTATTCTTATGTACCAAGCCAACCAAGTAACGGATCGTAAATGTGTCTACTAATAGATCATTGAAAATAGCCGTTTACATTATTTGCTGTTTTTGCAAAATTAACACGACTAGGTAAATACCGATTAAAAAAAAAACCGTTAAAATTACATCAACCCTTACGCTTAAAAATTCAAATTTATCTACTCAGATTAAATTTCCAGCATGAAAATGTCGCGAAAAGAATTTATATGGCTAACGGTCTAAATTTATTTCCTCGTCTTAAACTTTTAGTACAGCTTGCCAACATTAAAAATAATTTTCAGTTTAAATTTCATACCACCATTTATTTTAAAGGAAACCTTAACGAGCTATATTCTATTGAGTTATTTCGAATAGAGTATATCTCGTTAACTTTTATGTTATTATATCGGCAACGTGCGCACCGAAAAATGCTTACAAAACTCGATAAACTGGCGAATTGTTTTCTCGCGCTACGAAATAACCATTTATCTTAAAAGAAACCTTAAGATAAATGAGAAGCGGTCTCACACAATCTGAAGTACCATTGTTGATTAACCCAATTTTCACTCCAAGCAATATTATGGCGAGACACCATTAACCATTATGCAAAATTGCCACCCTCTCGGTTTAAACATATTCAGTAGTTATACTCCACTTGATCTACTCTGGTATTTTAAGGGATAACACCAAGCATACGATTGGAACAAGCGAAATCAAATGTCGGATTTCATCAGCATAAATTCAAGCGATTTAGATAATTGAAACGGTATGATTGCTGAAGTGAACAACTCATATTTAATCATTCTATTTCTTGCTTAACTATGTCGCAGTAACGTCAGAGAATTCAGAAGTTGGAAAGTCACTTGTCTCAAGAAATTAATCCTATTAAATTGCAGCGTTTCAAGTCAAAGTTAAGCATATTCTCATTTCACTTGTGCGGTCTCTTCTCCGTCGGTTATGCGAAATTAAAATAGCTGGAATTGCGATTTAGCGTTCACCATTGAATTATAAACGAATTGTACAAGCTCCCCCCTCTTTCGATTACTCGGAAAACATTTAACCAGTCCCTTCCCCGGTACGAACTCTGTCAGTGAAGTGTAGTTAAGACAATTTAAACACTGATTTAGTGCAAATTACTGCGAGTCCGTTGTGGTTTTCCTTATCGCTCTCAATCCCTTTAGGTATTGTCATTACTTCTTATCTTAATTTGTCGTTGTTTATTTTATCTTATTGATATACAGTTTAAAAATATGTATTAATGGTGAAACATAACATAACTAATTGAAGCGCGCATAGCCCCGCGGCTGGTGTAGATCATAAGCGATCTACTCGGTCAAGCATTACAGGCGCGCGGTCGGGATGGGAGTGACCGCTAGTGGCAAATTAAAATGCGCGTTTCCGTGCTTCGGAGGGCACGTTACGCCAGCGGTCCCGGTTGCTATCGATAGATAGCAGTCGTTAAACCTTGTCAGCGGCTTTATAAGCGGTTTGAAAACATCCGACAGCGGGTTGGCCACTAACCCGTATCTCCAACAATCCGCATTAGAGTAGCGTGGTGGAGTAAGCTCCAGGCCTCCCTCCAAAAAGGGGAGAGACTCATGCCCAGTAGTGGGACGTATAATGGGTTGCCTATATTATTATTATATTTATAACCTAATTGATACCTGATGGGAACCTTCTAGGGATCTTTTGGTTGCATTCTAATTAACCTTTTGTTTTCTATATTGTAGTCCTAGATTACCTACTGTTTGTATCACCCATTTATTTAACAATAATTGAATATTGTAATTACTTTATTTATCTTCGTTGTTAAACTGAATTATGAAGTATTTTTTTTCCATACATTATTAGATTCTCATCTTCCACAAATTGTAATGTAAATAAATGAGTCAAAATGCAGAAGATGTAACAAGATGAAATGTAATAATATTCATGTTCGTTCTAAACTTTTTGTTCAGTACGCCTGTTTTAATATACGAAAATAAAGTTGTGTGATGTACCTACCCGCATTTCAATATTTTGTTGGAACTTCTGCTGAGGAAAATGTCCTCGAAGTTGAAACTGTTACTTATTTATTTGTTCAAATTCAAAACTGCGTACGAAAATCTTCGTTGGATATTTCGCTTGACATGGCAAATGTAAAATATATTAAACAAGCAGAAAGATCTACTTTGCATGTATGCAAATAAAGCTCTGCCTTAATGAAGCTCTTTTCATCTCATTTTCAAATGGGTTCTTGGTACTTATATGAAGTTAATGGGAGTATAGTCATTGTGGAAGACATCATCATCATAATTTGTGCTGAAAAATGTCTACTGCTGAACAAAAACGTCCTCCAAAATAGTTTATGGCCAACTGTCCTGGGGTACAAAGATCCAACGATGACCCGTGAGTTTCACAAGATCGTCGGTACACCTCGTGGCGGGCTTACTCATGCTTCGTCTTACGCGGTACGCGGTCACCACTCGAGAACCCATTTGTCCCACAGGCCGTCGATTCTTCGAGTTATGTGCCCTGCCCAGTGATACTTGAGTGTCGTTGTTCAATCATTATTTCACAAAGCTGGCGAGGAGATGAAGATGAGAATCTATTTTGGTTCTCATGCGGATTAAGATTCTGATAAGATTTTGCAGGAAAGTGCCGAGGATGAGAATCTATTTTGGTTCTTCATAACTTTGAGCTTTCTCAATAGAAATTAGTTTGCATTAAACAAAGCACCCAAGAAAGAGACAGCGATCTTTCTTAACTGTTTATTTTAAAACCTTATTTCGTAGTTTCGTAAAAAAAACACTATTTATATTTTTTTAAGGACCTCTAAACCAACTTAAGATGCCTGTTTTGTTAGAGGCAGAACCTTCCTAGTCTAGCTTTTCTAATAGACACTCGTAATGAGGTCAACCAACCCAAGATTATATTGGACGGGACCGAAAAAATATTTTATGCGGCCCCGGAATATTGGGTTACTGTATTCGCACTCATTGCATATTAAAAAATAAGTTAACATTTCGTAGTAGCTCTCAGCTTGGGCCTGGCGAAATTGCTTGGATAAGGCACCTTATATACGAATATTTATATGGCATTTCTTCATTTTGTAAGGGTTGATTTAATACTGTATGTATTTGTTGGAAATATTAGAAAGCGTTAAGCTAAAGTATTTTCATGTTGCGTTAAAAAAACAATGTTCATGCGAAAGAACATCTGTTTGATTAGTAAGAACTGATGCGCGTTAAAATTCGTATTCCAAACTAGTACCTACGCCTTGCTGCTAGCTATACCAATACAATGTTTTTGTTCTATCCCCATGTTTGTTTCGCATTATACGCCAACAAATTTTACTGGTGGTAGAGCTATAGTTTCGAAACTCAAAGGGATTGGGCAACATCTATCTCACGAAATAGCATTTTTCTTTCTTTGGAAAGCCTCTAAAAATTTAAACAGACCAATAATACATATTCCACCAATTAGGGGTGAAAATGGAACATGGGCTATTAACAACCAACAAAAAGCCAAAAGATTCTCAGAACATCTTGAAAATATCTTTAAGCCGAATGAGAACCTATCAAACGATCTTTTTGAGGAAAACTTTATCCAAGAAGAGCTAATTATAAAACTTGTGACACCAAACGAGGTAATCAAAGCAATCAAAACAAATATCAGCCCAAAAAAATCTCCAGGATATGATTTAATTACAGGAGAAATCTTGCATAATCTACCACGAAAAGCTATCGTGAAATTAACAACTCTAATAAATGCTGCATTCAGACTAACATATGTCCCTGATTTGTGGAAAGTGGCAGAAGTAATAATGATAGCAAAACCTGGAAAGCCACCTCATGAAGCAACGTCGTACAGACCAATTTCTCTACTGCCGGTTCTTTCAAAACTGTTCGAGAAACTTCTTCTAAGACGCTTGAAACCACTTCTGGACGCTAAAAACCTTATTCCTGAGCACCAGTTTGGATTCAGAGAAAAACACTCTACTATAGACCAAGTACATAGAATAACAAATGTCATTGAAAAAACACTAGAAGACAAGAAAGTTTGTACAACAGTATTTTTAGATGTGGCACAAGCTTTTGACAAAGTCTGGCATGAAGGTCTTATTTATAAAGTCAGAACTATGTTGCCGAAACAATTCTCTGATATATTAGAATCTTATATAACCAATAGAGCATTTAGAGTGAGACAAGAAAGTGATTATTCTGAACTCAAAGAAATAAAAGCTGGGGTACCACAAGGTAGTGTCTTAGGTCCGGTCCTGTACCTATTATACACATGCGATATCCCAAATTTAGAGAATAATATAATTGCTACCTTCGCTGATGACACTGCTATAATGGCTACAGGTCAAAGTCATGAAGAAGCAGGAGAAAAAGTTCAAGAGGCTCTTAATGTTTTAAATAACTGGACTACAAAATGGCGCATCAAGCTAAATGAAACGAAGTCGGTCCATATCGACTTTACTAACAAAAGACCACATTATCTCCCGTTATATATAAATGGACAACAAATACCATATGCGAACACAGCTAAATACCTAGGTATGACGCTTGACGCTAAGTTGCGCTGGAAAGCTCACGTCAAGAAGAAGCGAGAAGAGCTATGTATTCGCTATAATAAGATGTATTGGCTTCTTGGAAGATACTCTCCGCTGTCGATACACAATAAAATATTATTGTATAAGCAAGTCCTCATGCCAGTATGGACTTATGGTATTCAGCTGTGGGGTTGTGCCAAAAAGAGCAATGTACAAATAATACAACGTTTCCAGAATAAAGTGCTCAGAGACATTGTAAATGCGCCCTGGTATGTACGCAATAACGATCTCCATCGGGACCTGAAAATGGATTTCGTAGATAACGTTATTAGAAAATACGCCGAAGCCCATGAAAAAAGGCTTCATCATCATGTGAATATTGAGGCTATCCAGCTCCTCGACAACACAAACCTAGTGAGAAGACTTAAGAGAACTAAACCTTTTGAGTTAGTGTAGTGTTAAAAAAATAATAGTGTTGGTGACTTATTTTGCATAATCACACGAACAAAGTGACTTCCCCTTAAGACATACTAAGAAAGTGCCAGTGGACATTTACTTAGAAATAATTTTATTAGAAGTTTAAGTTAGCATAAAATTGCTTATTAGTCTTTTAGGCTAGATTGTAATTTTAATAAGGTTCAAAAAAGGACCTTACGTTAAATAAAAAAAAAAAAAAAAAAACGAAATAGCATAAGAAGCGCCAATTCGGCAGCAATTGAGGCCTCAGGTGTGCCACCGTATCTGTATTTTGATTTTTGGTTTTTGTGTAGATGTCTATAGGCTGCAGTATCACTTGCCATCTATGTGAACTGCGTACTTGTTTGCCACCATGAATAAGAACGATATGGTTTGATTTAGATCATACTTTCTACATTAATCTGAAAACTGATCTATAACTCATTCTACACTATAACTATTTTTATATTATATTTTAAAATCAAAAGTCGAGAGATGAAAAATATGTAAATAACCTCCTTAGACAGATGATTAAGAAAATGCGAATTCCATTTCACGCCTCTAAGGGTTGGCTTTTTAAATAGCTTATTTCCTGGCCAAGGGTTGAATTTCATATTTCATCACGGTCTGACTGTGAAGATTCACTGACACTTTAATTTCATACTCGACTTGGCGAGGCCTCTGTAGTGTACCATATTCTGCTAATAATGTGACCTTCTAGAAAAAGCTTTATAATTCTTTGTCCAAGTGTTAGGTAACTATTAACATAAAAACTGTTGTGTTTAGATAGTAATTCATGTTTTCATTTTATTGTTATTTTTTAAATAAGGGAATGTATTTTGTTACTCATTGTAACAAAATACATTCCCTTATTTAATTTTGCATTTTTTCTTTTCTCTATTCTGTTCCTGAAACCTTACGACGTTTAAGATTATGAGCATACTTTTCTTCGTACCGTAGTTGAAAACCGTAGATATCTAGAACGGATATCGTTTACCGTGGGACTATCTCGGTATACATCAGGTGTGCGATAGGCTGTGGTGCGGTTGAGGGGACTCGAGGAAATGCGTCGGCGGTTTCGAGATACGTTGAGAACGCTATTGAAACTCTGTTTCGGTTCGTACCTTATTCAGCATTTTGGTGAAACCGTTCCAGTACAACACTGAGATAAGAAAGTAGACTTTTCAGAAATGTGTGTACAGTATGTACAATGATGGTTAAAATTATTATAAACTGTAACTTAAAATATGGATGTCATCAAAAATTGCGTTAAAAGAGTCCTTTGGGGCTAGCAGCGCGGTGGTAACTTCCCTGGTGTTGCAAATGTTCATAGGCGACGGTGACCACTTTCCAACCAGGTGGCCCGTTTGCTTGTCCTAACCTAACCTAAAACATAAAAAATATACTTCAATCATCAATCTTGTATCGTTATTATTATTTTTTTTTGCAATTAAATAAGGTAACAATTGTACCAGATTATGGCAGACTCATTTACCTCTCAATTCTAAAGTTGGTAATTGCTACTTAATGTTTTGTACTCACTAAAATACGCCTTTTCAAAATGTTCCCTGGGGCAAGAGCTAGAGTAAACTCACAACACGTTGTATGTAAACACATCATTACGATATTCTTATTAAGGTTATTGTTAGTAATCCTGAACAAGTTCTTGCGTTAACATTCTATTAGATTAGGTTGGCCTTTTGCAGAATATTACACAATCAAATAGATTTATAGCAGTGGAACTCTATTTTTTTCTTCAGCGTAATATTAACGTTGTTTAGCGAATTTCAAGCATCTTGGCTCTAAGAATTTAAGAACTTTTCATAGCGTTACTAACCTCACTAATTACGTCTCCGATGGGATTTTTCTTTCAAACACACTTCACGGAACAAAACCTATAAATCCTTTTCTTTGCATTTACATACGGGATATTTTTCTTCAGGAAAAGAATCGGGTTTTATTATACTAACATCAAACATACATTGAATTGACTTTAAGATATTATTGAAATGATAAGATAATATTATATTAATTATCATCTGTAGAAAATTATGCTGTAATAGATTTGATACCTACAGTTGCGAGTTTTAAATTGGAATGACATAAACGGGGGTTGTTCAATCATGTGTTATTGTTATATTTATATTGTTAACCCAAATTATGTGCTTACACTTTAAAGCTCGCAACTGTAGTTAGTCTTCGTCTTGGTCTACTTATTTACATCAATATTATCTCAATGTTGAATTGGACCTTAAATTTATTTCACGTAAAAATAAGCACAAAAGAAATTCCATACTCTACTGACATGATTAAGTCACAAACACTTGTGTTCTAATTTAACCAAAGAATTCTTCAGGCCATTCTGCCTTTATTTAACCAAATAACAAGTTTCGCGGCAGCTATCTCCCGCCGTATTATCTCATCATGTAGGTAATGAGTGATATAAAAAGTAACGGTGGGACCTACAATCACGCGGTATCATTGCTCGCGATGCCTCTTACGTTTACGTCGGGTAATTTTCTTTAGCACCTAATATCTCTAATGATTTTCATTTAGCCTTTATCCCTTTTATGGATTTGAGTGAGACGGAGGATGGCGTGAATGGGATTGGATGTTTTTTTTAATCCGGTTGATAGCGGGTGGGTGTATTTACACTCGCATGTATTGTATATCATATAAAAATTATACGTTTCATAGATTTGAAGTACAAAACTAAAAATCACTTCTAAGGTCTTAAAACAGATTCTCTTATCGATGACAGATATTTTTTAAGTTAACTTTGACTTTAACCAGCGCAACTCGGCCAATGGTGCACCTCATTTTAAAACGGAACGTTAGCAAATTTCTTAAAATAAACACTTCACCAGTGAAGATGCAGCTTTATAAATGGTAAAAGAATTTTAGAAATTGGTCCAGTAGCATTCGTGTGAAAACGTTACACACATACATACAAAACAGAAATGTTTCCTCTTTATGTATAGATTTGCAAATCAAAGGCTTCTTGAAGTCAATGAAGTTAACAAAAAGGGGATATTTATACATTCTAACCCTTTTCATGAGGTTTATTTATGAGAGGCTGTCCTCTTTTATCTCGCCCTTTATATAAATAGCAAGCGCGGGGGTGATTTCTTTATACAGACTAGCTTGCAGTGATACAAAGTGACATTTTCCTTGTAGTTAGTTAATATACTATACATGGAGGAATTATAGTACCTAGTTGTTTTCCCGTAGCAGAAAGATATGCCTTCAGTAGTATTAACGAAACGTAAATGAAACGAAAATAAAAATAAACAAATGTTGACTGTAAAGTTGATTTAGGGAGGAAGATCGTTGACGTGACTATATCATAAGAAAACATGCGTTACAAGCTGAACGCTTAGGCCGATCGTGCCTCTCCATCGCTTGTTCCGTGCTCTCGCTTACACGCTCGGCTCAAGTGGAACGTGACACTTTTTCGCACTTGCAGCCGGCAAGTGAAAATTGTCCGGGAAGATTATGTGACAATTGTAAATAAAATCCCTAGTAATCAATATTGTTCTATTCAAAATTTTCCATTTTTCCGTTATAATTCAAAGATCCAAAAAAGTTTGGTGTTCAATTTAGAAAGAAATATATGAAATAAAGTACTTCGCCATTTTGTCCTCTGTAATAGATGGCGAGTGGCGAGCGTATTGTCATATCCGAACACATTACCAAACTCAAAAGGTGGCGTTGGGTAACTGCCGAAAAATGGTAAGTAATCTTAATAGCATTTATCCCGCGACCCGGGGAAAACCCAGGATCCCAGCGTAGCAATGAGCCCTGATACAATTGGACTGCGGCAACAGTAATATATATATATATTTTTTTTTATATGTTATGGAAGTGGCAAACAAGCATGCAGTTCACATTGATGTTAAGTGATGATTGCAGCCTATAGACACCCACACAAAGACCAAGGTCAAAATGCAGATGCGTTGCCACTCCTGAGGCCTAAGGTGTTATGCCTCTGTGCCGGAAATTACAGGGCCGTACATTACCACCTGACCGGAACACGATAGTGCTGAACACTACCATTTAGCGGCAAGTATATTAGGTAATGCGGTGATGCCTACGCCCGCGAGCTCCGTCACTGGAGCTCTATCACCAGTAAATAATAAATAACTTTTCCTAAAAAATCATATACCAGTACTGACATAAGATTGTATTCGTCTAGTTTTGTACTCTGTGAAAGGGCATAGGCCACCCTATTGTCTGTGACAAATACAGACTGTATGCCAGAAACGTCGAGAACAAAAGGTTATTAATGAAAGACGACATATTATATTGCGCGGAAATAAGGTTCTCGAGTGATTTTCGTAATTCATTTCATTGCTTCATTAGATGAAATGGTTGTTGGCAATAATCCATCCCAAATTATGTCTGAGAATTGTATTGTATGTAAAATTGCGATACAAGTGCGCTGACTAGGTCAGCATTGCTAAGCTTGACCGCCCAAATCGATTGATAAGAAAACAGGAAACGTAACTTCACGCCAAAGAGGTCGACGACTAGACAGACGTTAACGCATGCATTCAGTGTACATGAATACATATTGATATTAGCCGAACCGGAAGCGTTTCCGAAGTTAGCTGATATGACAATCATTCCAATTAATTAGCGAGAACTGCTGTGTCACCACAGAACAGAAAGGTATCACTTAAACTTTTCACGCCTCGTGTTATTCCAACTTCAGTTTTGAGGCCAGGGTATTCAGTTACAGTCGTTCTTTTCTTTCTCCTTATTTTCATCGAAATGAGATTTCTTCATATCATAACATTGTTGTTATGCATAATATCTTGTGGAGGCAAGACAAATAATTCAGTGGTAGCTAATAGTAAGTTTGACTAATAGTTGTTTGCGACCCTTGTAGACCACAAACGTTCCAAAGGTGTGATCTTCTTGAGCTATTTTCATATCTGTGGCGTGAAAGGTTGACGTCGTCCTGTTGGGATTTTGATACGGGTGCGGGTAAGTTTAAATTCAGTCCATTGGGATTCAGGTTTCGTGCCAAGTTCTGCAAATAATTCCATAACTTCATATCTGTACTATGTTTATTTAATGCTTAACCAAAATTACTGTTATGGAGTCATAAAATCGTAGCACGAGTGACCATGCATTATTTTATTTAAAAAAAGAGAAATTTTATTGTATTACGAAATAGTCTTGGCCTATTTTATTAAGCTTAAAGCAAAGTAGGTATACATACATATACAAAGAAAAAAAGGCGACTATATAGTAAAACAAAGAGCCCAGAAACAGGCAAAAGTTTCGAAGCCAAAGTTTGTTTGCTAAGATTGTATTTTTTATGTAATGGAAGTGTTAAACAAGTATGCAGTTCACATTGATGTTCAGTGATGACTACAGCCTATAGACACCCACACAAAGATCAAGGTGCAGTTGCGTTACCACTCCTGAGGTCTAAGGTGTTATGTCTCTGTGCCGGAAATTACAGGGCCACCTGACCGGAACACGATAGTGCTGAACACTATTTAACGGCAAGTATATCAAGTAATGCGGAGGTGCGGACCTACGCCCGCGAACTCCGTCACTGGAGCTCTACCACCGGTAAAGATATAAAATTAATATTTTAAGATTTTTATTTTTATGATCGGCTAAGTGTTTGTACCAGATTCTTTATTTGGAGGTTATTTGTTCTTCCCCATGATTGAACATTCATCTTCCACGGGTGTAACCATGAGGAAGGGCTCGTATCCAGTCCATCACACACAATGTTAGAAGTTTGGTCTTCAAACTTATTCTGATTGTATTTTAAAAGTCCCACTCTTAGGACAGTTTTGGCACAATAGTGAAAAGAGGCAATTTGGCACGAAGATCATGTTTGCATTTTACAATGCGGTACCGAATTTTATATTAAACTTAGTTGTAAATAGACATTATACAAAGGAAAGGCGTGTTAATGCTTGCAAATCGATATTTGATTCGGGAAATCGTCGACGCCTTTTCTTAACATAGATATAAAACGCGGACTCGAATGCGCATTGCGAAAATAAGCGGACTGACTTTTCACAGTCATGCACAGCAGTAAAAATCTGATGACCTAAATAGTGATAAGCGCTCTGTGCCTCTGAACAATAACTTTGTGCCGCTTTTGCTTATTCTGCTATGTCTTAATTTGTGCCTGAGGCGGCAGAAGAGTGGACGTGCGGCCCCATGAACAAATGTGGCTTAGTTGGTTTTGTTGTTTTTAAGTGCTTGTTTTGACAATGCTGTAGCGTCCACTACATTAAGGCGCCAACTAGTGGAATACAATGAAACCTTACAGTACTTGTCTAGTACGATAGATGGCGTGCAGTCAAATTACATCGCACATACGAAGATTTCTCAAGAGTTGGCATATATACAACTTCCCAACGTCAACCGTTGGGCCGCGGCCCGCCAGGCGCTACCACCTCGCCTGGTCGGAGGATCCTCCCTTTTCGCCGGAGGAACACTTCCACCCGTTCCTCCACAATGCTATGGTAGTGTATCTCTTAAAATAATATATTCTGTAGCTATATTTAGCTTAAGCCGTATCTAAGCTATAGTGTACGTACTATACTTTCTGAATAACAGCTTTCTAGTAATTTGATTTTATAGTATTTTTAACACAGTTCTGTAGCTGTATTTAGTTAAAGCCGTATCTAAGCTATAGTGTACGTAGTATACTTTCTGAATAACAGCTTTCTAGTAATTTGATTTTATAGCATTTTTACACAAGTTTAGTGATATCTGAAAGATAAATTTTACGGTTGCGTGTGGGTTTTCGGTAGATTGAGCCAGTGATTCCGGAGGTTGAGCGGGTTCAAGTTCTGGCCGAATTCAAATATCAATGTTTTTCCATTTTTTTATATATTTCACTATTTTTCTAGATTTTTGAACAAGTCCCAAGCATTACCTATAGGGTAGTAGGTATAGAGGAGCTTTGTACAGTTTTCGAGCGCGTTGGATTAAAATAGGGGAATAGCTTGCACCTTGTTCTGTACCAAATTTGAGCTGTCTGTATGGGGCGCGCCTTTAGGGCATCGCTTTCAAATCAAAATCAAATCTCCAAATCAAAATGTCAGTATTTTGAGTAGAAGTTTCGTTTGCATTCATTTATCAGCCTACTCTTTACTTTTTTACTAACTTATTAATGCCAGTTCCGCCTGTATAATGCCAGGCGTCGTACCTTAAATTCAATTAAGCTGGCGGCAAATCGCAACAAAGTGAAACACAAACAGATAGAAAAAGAAAATTTATTTTCCAACACCGGTTGGTTCCATTCGCAGTTTTTATGTGATTGGGACACGATTCCAATTAGTGACGAAAAACGTAGGGGCGCATGCAATAGAGAGGAAGGAACAAAACCATTTTATGTGCTCGTTTATCATGACATTAGTACATACAATTGTGCTTTTATTATGTGATTATTTGTGCTTCACTGTCTCGGAGGCGCAATCACTAATATTCTCTGAACATTACTGCTACGGCCCTACGGTCGGTATGGTCTCGGGTAAAGCTTTTTTTTTCATTTCAGAAGGTAGGCGCAACTCTTGAATATTAGTAATGTTTCTGGTAAATTTCAATAAGTTCACCACCTATTTAGGATCGCCGTACATAGGATTAAACTGAGGTGAAAAAAATACTCATTTACTCAAAATCACCACACAATAAAAGGTATTGAGCAGTTGATTCTTTTTTTCGTTTGGATTCATATTAGGATAAGATTGTTATAATTAATATTAGTTTGTTATCTATACATACATACAAATAAATAAAATTGGAGTGTCTGTTTGTAATATAAAAATTACCGCTTTTTACTAAATGCATTTATATGTATACACGGTACATATACCAAAACAATTTTTTTTTCAATTTTTGTCTGTCTGTCTGTCTGTCTGTTGTTCCCCGCTAATCTCGAGAACGGCTGGACCGATTTTGACGGGACTTTCACTGGCAGATAGCTTATGTAATAAGGAGTAACTAAGGCTACTTTTATACTTGTTGCGCCCACGACTTCGTCCGGGTAGATACTGAATAATCATAAATTCTCACGCGGACGAATTCGCGGGCATAGCTAGTAATTAATACAATGACTCCTTGAAGTACCTATTTCCACCGACTTAAGAAATGCACATTACTAGATTGCCACCGTCTTACAAAAGTGCCTCATGAACTTTTTCTTAGTACGTTTGGATGAGTGGCAAACATAATAATGCCAGTCCTATCTGTTGTAATATTATACACTGAGCCTTAAATTCAATTAAACTGGTGGCAAATTGCAACAAAGTGAAACGCGAACTGATATATGAAGGACATTTATTTCCAACACAGGTTGGTTCCATTCACAGTTGATTGGGACACGTTTTCAATTAGCGACGAAAAAAGTTGTGGCCCATGCAATAGAGAGGAACAAAGCCATTTTATGGACTAGTTTATCATAAAATTGATATAATTATTATTGTGTGTTTGTGGCTTGGTTGTGGTGCACTCACTCGGAGGCGCAATCATTAAAGTTACTGCTACACTGAACTCGTTTATCATTACTACATTGATACAATAAAGCTTTTGTGGGATTCTCATTGTGATGCACCTCTTCAAACCAGCCCAGCACGTACCTTTTCACTGCTGGTAGAGCTCCATTGATGGAGCTCGCGGGCGTAGGCACCACCGCATTATCTTATATACTTGTCGCTAAATGGTAGTGTTCAGCACTATCGTGTTCCGGTCAGGTGGTAATGTACGGCTCTGTAATTTCCGATACAGAGGCATAACACCTTAGGCCTCAGGAGTGGTAACGCATCTGCATTTTGACCTTGGTTATTGTGTGGGTGTCTATAGGCTGCAGTCATCACTTAACATCAATGTGAACTGCAAGCTTGTTTGCCAAATCCATTACATATAAGAGTGCTTAAGGACTCGATGCCGATAGGATAATCTGGAATACCCGTAATGGGTATTCCACCAGCTTTTTTCCTCTTTTCTATATCGTGCAATGATTCAAATTGACTGTGAGCAGATGTATGTTACGAATTTGCTCCTTGTGTTGTGTAGTCACTCTTCTAGGTTACTGTCGTCAAACATATCCAGTCTCTTTTTAAGTTGACGAGTAGTTTCAGGCATTGTAAGCTGCCCTGCAAACTGATTTGAGTGTCATTCCTTAGTGACGTGGTGGTAGTAGATCATTAAGCTACCTTGCAGTTCCAATTTTGTCCCGGGTTAGGTGCTATTTTTGTCATTTGTTAATTAAAGTTCACCAAGACTGCATTTGATATTAAGATCTTTCACTAAACATGGAAACAATAAACATTTCACGTGTGAATGCGTTTCAACAATCACATGATTTGTAACTGATTATTATTATTCAACACGTGAAGTAAATTCTATTTAACTTTTATATTGTTAAGTATCATTTTTAGTGATAACACATGCGACAAGTTCTATCAAGCAGTATATAATAAACATAGAACAACACGGGCCACCAGCCGCGGCGGACCGGAAGGGAGTAGCCATAGCGTTTCTTACCGATGCCAAACAGTCTGTCATTTTTTTGCAGGGGAAATTCGTATGACACACACACTCGGAACAAAAACGCTTACTACTATGAAACTCACATCTTGGTGTTAACACTCATCGCAGGTGTTAACAATTTCACACGCATATTTAAACATCTAGGCCAGGCGACAAGCGCAGGCACACTTGTGCTTGTACTTTGACAGAGGGGAAAGCCTGCATATGGCTACTCTCTTCCGGTCCGCCGCGGCCGGTGGCCTTAAATACTTGTATCAAAATTATTATTTGGGCAACGAGAACCATAAGTATTTCAACTTGCCTTGCAAGTTTAGTATTAACCTTATGACAACACTGTGTATCTTATGAATTCCAACAAAATAATATATGACTCCGGAACTTTGCATCCTTGAGTCCCCTTTCCTAAACTTTGTTTAGGTTCCCTAGATTTCATAACACGTAGATAGCGTCACCTCAAATGACAGAGATATTTCCACGGCCTAGCAGGTGGTAATAATTTGTGTTTATGAAACTTTGACGAAGAATAATGAAGGCTACGTGTCATATTTTGTGCAGTGCGAAAAATGACAATGTTCCACAGAATGTTGTGGAACTCTTATATAATCACTCAAGCATCTATATGTTTGTCCGTCTGCCAATTTGCTTTAAACTTAGGGGCGGATTAACTTAGAATTTATTTATTTTTTTTTATATATTGTATATATATAAAAAAAAATATATTTTTTTATATATGTTTTTGTGGTTTATATTTTGAGATAGTTTTGTAGTTATTTAATACTTTAAATATGACTGTTTTATTTACCCTCTTCCTTATACTCAAAAGACAAGGACAACAAGAAGAAGATGATATTTGAGGTAAGACAAGAAATCATTATAATGTGCAGAACCCTGTACTGTTTCGAGTTTGAATTTGAGTCGACCAGTATTTTGTTATTTAAACGTCATAAAAACCATGTTTAATTCCAATCATGTTAATTTTGGACGTACATTTTACACGACCAATTTTGTCCTAGAAATATTGCAAGAAAGATTGGTATCAATATCATTAATCAACATAACTTTTTTTATGGGGTCAAATTCATAAACTACGGCTTACCAACTTTAACTTTACATGATTGGTAACTTGATACTATAATTTCAAATAATCAGGGCACGTTTTGTTAACGTCATTTTTATCGCTTGATGAATCTATAGTTAAGTATTTTGTAAGTGGTCCAGTTACGAGCTCCTATTATACCTTCCTTAAGGAAATTTGATCCATGCAAAAACGATTAAGACCCGTCCACCTAGTTTTTTTAATTTTGATGTAACGGCCAGCTAGAAGCAAGATAAAAAAGGCGACGAATTTTAAAAGATTTTGTACCTACATAATGATTGCATAATTTTATGTAATGAACATGACTGAAAAACACGCTGATATTTATAAGCACGTCGCTTATAAACATCTCCACGAAACCGAAGGTTTCATTGAAAAAGCGGTGCCATCATTGAGGCTTAACATATTTTGCCGCTATGATAGAAATTTTATATTATCTCCAAACCAATTAATGCCAAACCGAAATATGGTAGCGCTGAAAACTACCATTAATCATGTAGATTCGGTAATATTTACTTTTTTTAGAGCTCCACCACTGAAGTTTTACCATCAATTACTATTTGGAAATTTAACAGCAAGTGATCAGTAGGTACTTAGAATAGACTAGTACCTAAAAAGCTAGGAAGATAGAAGACAATGTTGTTAGTTTTAATTTACTTATTGATTTTGGATGTTCGGCGAAGTTCGTCCTACTAAATTGCCAATTCTCAAAATTTGTAGAGACTTAGAGTAAAATGTTAATAAAGAATATTTCGACGGAGAAAATTCTTAACAAATCGTTGACCCAAAGTCAAGTACCGTAAACAGAATAATTTACTAAGCTGGTCTCGGTTATGAGTCAAATTAGCCAATAAAGCGGCATCGGGCGAAAAATCCAGATTATGAAGTCTATCCTTTGTTCCTCCGACCTAATTGTGCAAGCGATTTCTAATTAAAACGGGCTTTGATTTCCATTAAAGGCACATATTCATAAAAGGTTCGCAATATGTAAGATATTAGATTTTGAAATAATTGATTGACGATGATATCTTGTTAATAATTTATCGCTGAAAAATGTCACAGTAATTAATATCTGGCCCTGATATTATAACCTTCATTTATTTTAGGGTTCCGTTCAAAGTGAAAAATGCTAGCTAGAGAGTTGAAAGGACAAGGTCCACGTTGGGCCCGCACCTTGTACAATATATCAAAAGATAGAGAAAAATACGTAGAATCATGGAAAAATACTCAAAAAATCAATGATGTTTTTATAAGCTCATTTGCAAAAAATCATTTGAATCGTTGTTTTTTTTTCCAGAACCAGTTTAGAAAACCAGTTATCAACTAAAATAATACATAATATATATATAGTAAAAAAAAAACAGTAATAGTACATACAATGAATTTAAAAGGAAAACTGTCACGGCTAAGTGGTCTCAACAACTGCACGAGTAATAGGCGATCAAAAAATGAACCTACTTGAGAAAAAACGGAGCCCTACATTGTTTGTGTCGTGACACGAACTTGGACGGTTTTTTCAACATTCCTTCAATAGGATATGCTTGAAATCGAATAGCTCTGACCCAAAAAAGAAGATAAAGCGTACCCGAATAAATTGTGAGGACATCACATTTATATGGCTTCTAATTAAGCTATTAAGGTCACCAGAGTAGTCCAGCGCCAACAGAAACGCAGTATACAGTTCTTAGGTTATATTATGTTATAGTTAGATATAAGATGGTGTGGTATATTGTTTCACTAAGTGTCTGAGAGGAGAACATAGAGCTGCAATGCTCTTTTTCTTTATAGCGTTATTTATACCTCTTACAATTGTACCTTGTTTTGAAGAGGAAGTAATAAATCTTCGCTTTCGCACAATCCTCTAAGGATAGAGTGGGATGAGAGAGGACTTAGAGGCTCTTTACTTGATTCGCAAGAGTCGATTGGAGTTTATGTTGACTCAAAAGCTACGGAATATAGTATGAACTAGTTTGATTCCGCTTAGAAGGTCTCCATAAATCACTGTGATCACTTAAAGCCTGAACTCACGTTTTGAAACATTTATGAGAGTTTCATTTAATTTTATATCCAGTATCGGTGGGGCCAGTCTGCAGGATAAACTCTACGATAACCGATGTCAATAGGTTCGCTACCTGCTATTGGCACAAAATGTAACCAGCGAATCCTTAGTGTTTATGCGTATGCCTGAATGCATTTACCTCCGCTTAACTCTTCGGGGAATACGTGACTGATGATACGGAATTGACGTAAATATTTTTGTACCTATTGAAAGTTCTTTAAAGTGAGATAATTTTATTAGAGTATGAAGATATATGTCGCTTTCGTATGGAGTTGAATTTATGAAAACAAAATTTGTATTCAAAGAGTAACGTAACACTTGCTAAATCGATTTCTAGCTTGGCACGTTTGACAACTTCAAATACTCCTCCTGACTTTTGGAATTTAGGAACTCCACCAAGAAAAATCGTAAAACCTTTGAGAACATTCCAGCAAGTTTTGTGGAATTGATGTTGATGTATCCAAACTCAGAAAACCTGCTCAGCCGCGTCGTGCCATCTTACAACAAGATAACAAATTCATGTCTTGCAGATGCATAGTAGTTACTGCTTTAGAATAATAATAAATAAGAATAAGAAACATTTATTTGACACACAGCGAGACACATAAAACAGACATAAAACGTAACAGGTAACAGAGAAAAGACAACACATTTTCTAAAAATTAATACATACCTATACACGTAATATGTGTCTCACGGCTGCCAAAAAGGTGTCCTGTTCAGCAAATGTCAGGTACCTTCATATAAAAGGTACCAGACGCTGGTTTTCAACAGGACCCTTAGTGAGTGCACCACGGATATCAAATTTATAATAAAGGATAATTGTACTAATACTTATACAAGGTACATACATACGGATATAAAACAGATAATAAGCCATTAAAATAACATACTTAATTAAACGATAAATGTAATACATACTAGTAGGTACAAACAATAATAAATAGATTAATACCAAAGTAAATAAAATATAAGTAGATAAAAAAAAAACAACAACTTTGCAAAGCTTTTATGGTGGTTAGTGCAACAACTTTGCAAAGCTTTTATGGTGCTGGTTTTTATTTTAAAATAAAATGTTCCCATTGTGATAACTGTAGACAGCTAACAGTTTTATGAAGTTAATAATGTGCGACTTAAAATATAAGTTTTCAGTATAGTTTCTCCACAATTTATACTTGAATAGATATGATTTGTTGAAAATTGCTATTCGAACCTATGGAGCCAGAGTTAGCAAACAATATAACTTAACTTATAAAGAAGAAGTTTAGTGCCGCAAATGCAACGTGAAAAAAAATTTAATTCGCACTTTGCATGGTGATATCTTTACACACATTATTATCATTCATGGAATATCATTGAGTCAATATAGTATTAAGATTATTAAACTACCTAGGTAGGTACTTTTAAGTTATTTATCGAACCGACAACACCAAGTCACTTAACAATCGCCAAAGAGAAGGGTGTTTGTCAGCTTAGACACAGTTCACCGCAAACAGTGAGCAAACAGCACTTTATTACAAAACTAAACGAAGAGTCAGGTTACGAGACACTTTTATGAGATAAGGTAACCTGAAACTGCGCTTTTCTTTACCAACAGCCTTGTGACATTTACAGTTAAGGTCAAAAAGCTATATAGGGAAGGAGACAATGTATCTTCTCTACAATTCCTGTGAAAAAGTCACAAAGACTAACAATGCACGCTATATAATATAATAGTAGTTTATGTTACATAGAAACATGTGTCGTCGTTGGAACAATGACTATTGAAGCCATTCACTTCTGGTGAGAAAAATAAAATTTTATGTTATGTAGTGCTAGGATTTGTCTGACCTGTAACAGCATATTTGATGTCTTTGAAAGGCACTAATAATTTATAGTACCATAAGGGAGAATTATTATTTTATTTCGTAATGAAATTATAATTTCGTTATGTCCTTTTATTCGTTACGTACTGTGTGCGGGAGGGGTGTAGCACACGTGACTTGTCCTGTAGCACAGGTTTCATCCAGAAACCTATTTCAGGCACCAGTCCCTCACAAAACGTGGATTTAAGAGCAAACAATGTATGATGACGACAATAAGAATGTGCCTAATTTTGTAAAGGACGAAATAAATAAGATTATATTAATTAACTTATTTATATAAGCAACGACAGTGGTAGGTAAACAAGCATGCAGTTCATGTGGATGTTAATTGAGGACTGCAGCCTATAGACATCTGCACAGAAATCAGCGGTCAAAATGCAGAAGCGTTGCCATCCCTGAGACCTTAGTTGTTTTGTCTCTGTGATAGTTATTACTAGGCCATACATTACCATTTGATCGGAACACGATAGTGCATAGTTCTTTCTATATGTCCGATGGTTCGGGCATATAGAAAGAATGTCGAATGAGCGAATGACTAAACAGATATACAATGCGAATGTGGATGGTTGCAGAGGCCCAGGAAGACCAAGGCTGACCTACCATGACCAAATAGGTCGAGTTCTGTCTGATGGTGGGGTCAAAAGTCTTAGGAATCGGCGTGCATGTATGAAGAGAATGATGAAGGTAGACGAGGCACGAGAGGTTTGTCAGAACCGGGATGTCTGGCGCTCTACACTCTCTGCCTACCCCGTTAGGGACCTGGCGTGAAGATACATACATACATACGATAGTGCTGAACGCAGCCATTTGGCGGCAGATAGATTAGGTAATGCGGCGGTGCTTATTCACTCGAGTCCCTGAAGTTGAACTCTACCACCAGTAAATCTCTTTTTGAAGTTGATAAAAAGATTGTTTTATATTATTTCGCATTAACACATGCTTGTGAAATATATTTTATTTAAAGAAAAATGGAAAGAAAAATTTGACTTCAGGCGAGACTCGAACTCGTGGCCTACTAGGAATCTAGTCCAGCCGCTCTTCCAATTGAGCTACTGAAGTCCTGCCCGATTTGTCAAATCTTTCCTTCACATTTATTGCATTGCCTTTATGGTAGCAGCAGCGCCATCTATTGCCGAACTATGCTAGTTAGGCAACCGATATAATAGACTTTGCAGTTTATTGAATATCCTAAAGAAGTCGCTTTTACCCTTAATAATTGTTTTATATTATTTCGCATTAACACATGCTTGTGAAATATATTCATGAAATCGGGCAGAACTTCAGTAGCTCAATCGGAAGAGCGGCTGGACTAGATTCCCAGTAGGCCGCGAGTTTGAGTCTCGCCTGAAGTCAAATTTTGCTTTCCATTTTTCTTTAAATAAAATATATTTCACAAGCATGTGTTAATGCGAAATAATATAAAACAATTATTAAGGGTAAAAGCGACTTCTTTACGATATTCAATAAACTGCAAAGTCTATTATATCGGTTGGCTGCTACCATAAAAGCAATGCAATAAAAGTGAAGGAAAGATTTGACAAATCGGGCAGGACTTCAGTAGCTCAATTGGAAGAGCGGCTGGACTAGATTCCCAGTAGGCCGCGAGTTCGAGTCTCGCCTGATGTCAAATTTTTCTTTCCATTTTTCTTTAAATGATAAAAAATGTTCGGAAATTGACTAGCCAGTTATCAGTAGTTAGATGAGGAAAGTAAGAAGCAAGAAATAGCAACTAGAAACATATAGAGCACAATTTTGCAAGTTTTAATTTACTTAGTTCTAATTAACCTATAGCTACTGTCCACCAATGTAGAAAATTTTCAAAAATCGTCGAAGCGGTACATTTGAAGAAAGAAATTCATAAAAACTCATTGATTTAAAGTCAAGAATTGTAAGCACAATAATTTATATGCTGGTCTCAGTTATATGAGTGAAATTAGCCAATAAAGCGGCATGGGGCTAAAATTCCGGATTATGAATTCAGTCCTTTATTCCTCCGACCTAATTGAGCAAGCAGTCTATAATTAAAACGGGCTTTTATTTCCATTAAAGGCACATATTTATGAAAGGTTAGCAGTATGTGGGAAATTCATTTTTAAATATTTTATCGATGATGCTGTTTTATTCATACTTTGATTTACGTTTTATCCTTGAAAATGTCACATTTACTATGTTATCTGGTCCGTATGTGTAAACTTCATTCATATGTTTTTAGAGTTCAGTACCTCAAATAAAAAACGGGACCCTTGTTCTTACAATGATGACTCGTGCCATAAAAGGCGACACGGTATTCAGGGTTCGGTAGAAAGAGTGGACGTGGCCTCGCGCCGGGTTGCCGCTTATAACACTATCCGGTTCACAGGGCCCTTACTCAGTCACAGTACAAATATGAACAGTATGGAAACTACGTACAAAACGTTGTAACGGCGCAATCACACAAACATGCGCATCAACGAGGCCCTAAGTGGTTCTCGCGGTCTTCACTAATCACTCAACCTAAGCTCAAGACTTCAACATATACGAGAGTTACACGAACTACACATACATTTAGAAACTGCAATTTTCTTGTCTATTCATAGTTGCTATTGCATTGCATATACAAGTATTTAACTCATCAAATCTGACACAGTAAACAATTTGCTCAGTACCTCATAAACTAAACCATGGAATTGCTAACATAACATTTTGTTTCAATTAGAAAGTCAAACGTTTATATTTCACCATTAAATATTCCGAAACGTGCCCATGAGATTAATAATATAACTCTTGAAAAGTAATTTCATGCCAACGTTAATAATAATTTGTTAGGTTGAAATCAAAGTGGTCGCAAAAAAATTCTCATATTGCTGTCAAAGTTCAGTCTTATCGTTGTTCTTGTACACTCTCCAAGTTATTACCTGCCAAGGTGAAGAGAAAAAAAATATACGCCTCAGTAGTCTAGTGATATAAAGCCACTAATGCCACCCTAGCGTCTTGGGTTTGTTTCTCGAAACGGCGGTTATGAGAGATAAAAGTTAAGGGACACAATTCTGTTGCTATTGGGATAAATCGATTTTGTGGAAGTATCCCAGTATAGCTTTCGAAGTGCAGTAATATGCCTGGAGATATCAATAGGTTCGCCACCGATTACATGAGACAAAGAGTAACCAGCGAATCGTGAGTGTTTGCTTGTATGTTTAAAGCAAACCTCTGCAAAATCCTTCGGGGATACAGGCATCAATTTATGTAAATATTTATATTTCATATAGCTATATAACCGCCTCAGTAGCGTAGTGGTAGCAGGCCACTACTATTACGCTGGAGGTCCTGGGTTCGATTCCCGGGTCGGCGACTATCAGAGATAACGGTTTAAAATCCTTTATCTCTGCTTCTATTGGGATTTTTCCATTTTCTGGAAGTTTCCCAGTACCCCGGAGTTTGGTAATGTGCCCGGAGATGGCAACAGGTTTGCCACCTGTTACATGGGCCAAAAACGTAACCGGTGAGTCGTAGGTGTTTGCATGTATGATTGAATGCATGCATTTACCTCTGCCTACCCCTTCGGGGATTAAAGGCGTGAAGTTACGTTACGTTATATAACGTACTTTGAATTGAGATATATTATTACACGATCAAGATATGACGCTGTCCTATGGAATTGAAGTCATGAAAACCAAATTTGTATTCAAACAGTAACTTGAACACTTGCTAAATCGATTTCTAGTGTGGCACGTTCGACAACTTCAAATTCTCCTGACTCCTGGAATTCTCAAAGTCCACAAAATCTGGTTTAAATAAGAAAAATCGTGTTTTTCTTACGAATATCCCAGCAAGTTTCGTAGACTTGACGCTGATGTTTCCAAACTCGAAAAACCTGCTCAGCCGCGTCGTTGCCATTATACAAGATAACAAGTTCGTATCTTGCAAGTGCATAGTAGTTAGCTGTTTAGGTGCAACAACTTTGCGAAGCTTTGACGGTGCTGCTTTTCTTTTGAGAATAAGTAGACGTTTGTGACTACTAGACAGCTACCAGATTTGTAAGGCGACGAAGGTGCTATAATAAAAGTTTTCAGTACAGTTTCTCCTTAGTTTTTATTTCCGTTTGATTTACATTATTAGAATAAACTCAGTTACCTTGAGAGGCAGAAAAAGAGTTAGGGAAATAGATAAAACGACCTTTAAAAAACAAATGCCATTATCTGAATAAAGACAAATATTCGTATGCACTACAAATGTGCTGCAGATATTTGTTTCGGTTCTGGTTGATGGTGTATGTGTTGTGTGATAACATCGACACCCACAACGTAAGTTTAGGTATAAACTTGTGTGGGTAAGTGTGGGGCTGTGAGTCTAAGTCAATTTATTATTATTTTATTAACTTAATGTGGGCCTACCTTTATAAGATATTGATAACATGGGGTTCTTCAAAACTGGCGTCAAAAGAGTCCTTCAGGGCTGGCAGCGCGTTGGCAACTCCCCTGGTGTTGTTGTTTCCGAACGTCTGAGTGCCGCAGCTTATGCTGTTAGAAAAATTAGGCAATTAACTGTTATAGATATTGCAAGACTTGTTTATTTTAGCTATTTTCACAGTGTCATGTCCTATGGTATTTTATTGTGGGGTCGAGTGGCTGACGTATAATCAATTTTCGTATTACAGAAGAGAGCCATTAGAGCGATGTATAACTTACGTAGTCGTGATTCTTTGAAATAACTATTTAAAGAAATAAATATAATGACAGTCCCTTGCCAAAAATAAAATATTTCTATTTCTATTCTATTTCTATAACAAGATCCCATCCGGGATTGCTGAACTCACCGATAGTAAATTCAAAGCAATAATTAAACGCACTCTATGTAAAAAGGCTTACTATAAGCTCGAGGACTATCTCAAGGATAGAAATGTTTGGCTAAATGCTGATCTAGCTCCACAAGGGTGTTAGATGTAATAATTAAAGTGTAATGTTAATATTATATCGTAATTTTAAATTTGTTTAAATTATGGAAAATTGTAAAAATATGCCTAAGACAAATTTTTAAAAGAGCCGACTGAGTTTTTTTCCGGCAAGTTTTTCTCAGATCATATTGGGCTTTGGAACTTTGCCGGTGAATGACAAAGAATGACTCTTTTTCTTTTCTTTTTACTCTTTGTTATCAGTTTGTAAAAGGGAAATGAGACATTCTGCTGATATACTTTTTACATTAGTTTATTACATTTAGTTTTATCATAGTGATACTCTTGACTTTACATATATTTTTTATCTTGTTTGACATGTATATCAATTATTGTTCACTTTAATTTATTTTGTTTGTTTTTTGACGTGTCATAAGAGGTGCCTGTCACTCTAAATGAATAAATGAATTTCTGATTCTGATTCTGATGTAATAAGGAGTAACTTAGGCTACTTTTATCTCCATACATACATACATACCTACATACAAATAAATAGAATTTAGAGCGTCTCCGATTTTGACAAGACTTTCACTGGCAGATAGCTGATGTAATAAGGAGTAACTTAGGCTACATTTATACTAGCTGCGCCCACGACTTTGTCCGGGTAGATACTGAACAATCCTATTTTTTCTCACGTGGACGAAGTCGCGGGCACAGCTAGTTTGTAAACTAAACTAAGAGTCATGTTACGAGATGCTTTTATAAGATAAGGTAACCCGAAACTGCGCTTTTCTTTACCAACAGCCTTGTGACATTTAACAGTTAAGGTCAAAAAACTATATATAGGGAAGCAGACAATGTTTCAACTCAACAATTCCTATGGAAAAGTCACAAACACTAACAATTCATGCTCTATATAATACTCGTATAAAACTAGTTTATGTTACATAGTAACATGTGTCGTCGTTGGAACAATGGCTATTGAAGCCATTCACTTCTGGAGACAAAAATACAATTTTATTTTATGTAGTGCTACGATTCGTCTGACGTATAATATCATATTTGATGTCTTTGACAGGCACTAATAATCATTTGTAAAGCCGTAAGGGGGGATTGTTATTTTATTTCGTAATGAAAATAATAATATAATTGTTTGAAGTCAGTCCTATTTTTGTAGGAAAAATAATAGTACCTATAGTTGCGGGTGACCCTGAATCAATGTACGATATATATTTGTGTGGAAAATCAAAGCTTATACTTGGCGGAGAATCCGGGGCGGGCCTCTAGTTTCTTTTAGTTTAATTTACACGTTTAAAATGTGACTGAGTCACAGTATTTAATCATTAATCAACCAATACGTTTCCGTGAGCGACTGTTAATTGATATTATAATACTGGTATAAGGTACTTCTCTGTTGGAATAATCCAATGGACCCTTAAGGCATCTGGTCTAGCCTAATGATCATAGCAATTAACCCACAACAAGGACTGATGGGTTGATCTATCTCTGACAGTACGGAAATGTTTGAGATAAATTGCTACTCGAGACGTCTTTAGTAAATCAAGAGCTTATTGTAGCGGTTAGTTTCACTGATTCGTGACAGTAACCATGTCCAAGGCCGAAAATTCCATGTAAAAGGAGGCGCTGATTAAAACTATGCAGTGAATTAAAGAATTTTAATATCATTTTTTATGTTGCTATGTTTATATATACCATATATTTTTATATACCATCAAAGAAGTTTGATCCAAAATCATTGCAGATACGACTTTATTCATACAAATGTAATAAAGGTGGCGAGGCAAACAAGCATGCACTTCACATTGATGTTAAGTGATAACTGCAGCCTATGGACACCCACAGAATGACCAAAGGTCAAAATGCAGATGCGTTGCCACCCCAAAGACCTTAGATGATGTATTACGGCTCTACACATTACCATCTAACCGGAACACGATAGTGCTGAACACCACCATTTAGGGGCAGATAAATTATGTAATGCGGCGATGCCTACGCCCTCGAGGACTACACTGGAACTCTACCACCAGTAATAAAAGCGTCGGGGCGTGACGACCGATAGATCATCTTGATATGATTTTTATTTTCTGAGTTATTTGCACAGAAACATACATAGATTTACGAAATTTAGCACACGTGCTTGGAAGCCCAAATAGATCATCATGTTAGCCAATTCCAATTATATCACATGCTTACATGTCGAACTGATAACTTATTTTGAAGTCAGTCGAAAAATACCAACAATCTTAAAAAATATCGATGACTTAGTTCAATACATAACCAGAATAGGAATAGAAATAGCAAACCAGTACTGCGATTCGATGAAAACGCAACCATTATCGTAAGAAAAAGGTTAGATCCCATCTCAGGCTACGAATATACATAGTTATCGTTCACGAAGCATCGTTGACGATAATATCGCTGCGGTGAGCAGCTGCGTTTTAAGACGCTTGTTATCTATTTTTCCCATATACGCATGTAGTAAGTGAATATCAATAAACGTAAAAGTCAAGCACTTGTGTGGATATAGGCACTTAAATATATTGATTTATACGTTACTGTTTTTGCTAGACCCATAAAAAGGCGTTGATAGTTGTTAGTTCTTATAGGTTTTCCTGCAATTTATAAATAAAAAAAATAGAGATTTTTTACACTAGTATTATTTATTTTATTTATTCTTATTAATTAGGAAGACTATCAAATATTACAATTAGAGCGTGGATACAATATAAGAAACGGAAGAATCATTTATAAGTCTCTACTTATAGAAAATAAGTAGATAGCGAAAGATATTAGCAACCCTTAAAAGACACTATAAAGAACGGTTCTAGCTAAGTATATCATATCATATAGCAAAACGGTATGAATATAAAAAGTTTGTCAATTAAACAAGTAAAAAAAGTAATTGCAATATAACAAAAAAGACGATTAAAGCAGTATAATACATACTATAATTACGCGTACTTATGAATATATAAACATACGCTTTTCATCCACATTGAAGAAGAAAAAATAATAAAAGAAATCACGAGTCGACATGTGAATTTGAAGTCTGTCTTGCAGATAAAGAGGAAGGCTTGATTTATTTTCTCGATTAATCATAGTACATATATACAACGTGTAACGGCATTAACGCACGATTTCAAATAACCCGATTAGAAAATCTATCATAATACATGAACTGAAATTATTACATGTTTATGTATTTTATATTTTTTATTTCAAAAATATGTTATCCTCAATTTGGACGAGCAGTATGCACACCTTACCTATTCAGTTTTTTCATTTATTTCATATAATTAGGCTCCTGGAGAGCACTTTTACATCGTCATTTTTTTTAAACTAACCTAGAGTGAATAACCACTAATCAAATCATCAATCAAAAACACATAATAAATTAAATAGAAACCTATACCTACCCTACCTCTTCCTACGGCCGCACATAAAACACAAACTCACACACGCACACTGAAGCAATGCAATATATTATTATATAACCTGTGCGTAAGTTATATAATAATATATTGCCCCTATTTAATACTCGCTAGTAATACAATTCATTTTCATTATTTTATTTCTTAACTTACTACCTATTTAAAATAAAATTCATGTCTCAACGAGTTCTAATGAACTTGTTATGAGACTAGCATTTTATTTTGCATAGACGTTACTGTTATTTTCGTTTATATTGACTGTTCACCAAATGAGTGACCATAATAATAATATTCTTCTCATTAATTTTGGGATAATATAGTAGAAATATTAAAAATGCCTGAAATCGATTAGGTTATCGATTCGGAACAAACTAATTTCAGGGTGTGCGCTTATCCTGTTACACGTTGTATTGTTACCCCGTTATTCATAAACGTACATTAGATACGTTTTAGATATAGAATGCTTTGTATTTGTCAGTTGCATTGTCAAATGTACAGGATAGATAGAGACAAAGGAGAGATTAGCAACACTTTAGCTAAAATACGTTTATGAATAAGGCGGTTATTGTTTACGAAGCATCGGTGACGATAACATCGCAGCGATGTTTTTGAGGTTTTCCATTTATTGTGAAAGTTAACTACAAATGAATCCCCTGGATACAGTTAGTTTGCAATATAATAAGACGTCAGAAATTGGTAAGCCTAGGGCTACATTGGGTTATAAGCGAATTCGACAAAGGTCATCACATAAAACGTTTTAGGTTTTGGGACAGTTGCTAGATCTAATAAATTTTCATGTAAGTATAAGATTATTTGTCCGAAACTCGGTCCAAGATTTTGCAAAAAGTTCAAAAAATATATTGTTACACTCTGAAAATCTGTAAATACAGTGATTATCTAATATATCCGCCGCCAAAAAGTAATAGGTTTTCAGCAATATTGTGTTGCAGTCAGATGGTAGTGTATGGACCTGAACAACAGTGGCACAACAATTTAGGCTTCAGTGGTGACTAGGCTGCATTTTGCTCTCATGTTTTTGTGTAAAGTATATAATAATATGCTGTAGTCTTCACTTACCTTCCATGCGAAAAAATGGATTTTGTTCAATTTCGGATCGAATTCGCTGCGCTGACAGAAGTGTCTAACAAGAGACACCACTTCAACTAAACGACAGAATTTACGCAATTTTCTTGAATTTAAAATAAACAAGCTGGTTGCAGTTTTTCGTAAACGAAGTGAACTTCTATCTTTTGGGCCTAAGTATATAAATATGAACCAAATATGTATAATTTTGTAACATAAACAATAGACCGCCAAGTAAATGACGCCTGTCGCCATGTATTGCGAAATGTCTATGGGGTTGTTCGAAATCTTCGAGTAAAATACATTTGGTCGACTATTATTCGCAAACTTGTAAAGCCAACTAATATGTGTGATAGTTTTCCTTTTTCATTATATTATATAGGTACTATTTCCGTAAGTTTGAATTTCTAACAACAACCGTTTAGTCGGTGGTCTTATTTCGGGTCTGGAGAGCGTTATCTCTTTTGCACCGTACCTATTTGACGTTTGTCGACCATTTTGAACATGTTTTGACCAACACCGGGCTGTCAGTGCTACGTAGGCAGTGTGCAACAGAGGTAACGCTCTACGAACTCGAAACGACCCTTTCGTCTCTTTCGCAGGCTCGATGTGCAATATTAATTGTTGAGTACTGTAACTTTATGTTATATATCTATATATCTTGTAACATAATGGATCAAATAATTATTATTACAGCAAATTGGTTCCTGTGGCTGCATCTAATTACACTGTCTAATGACATCTTATCATCCCTTGATATTGCTTACGTTTCAATTTGATCTAATTGGTTTTATACCTTTGATGATGTTGACACTTCCTGATAAGGCGTGGATTGCTTGTTTGCAAATGGAATTAAATCTGGTTGCGTTTAGATTCTATGTAGTTTTTTGGTGGTATATATTTCACGCCAAACAGCAAGATTTACCCAATGGGAAAGGCAGAGAAATATATTCAATGCCCATGATCCTCCAGTTATGATTTTATCGAGTCTCAAATAAAATTGGCCTTGTAATATTCATCGAGCCAGCTTCCTAGTTTCCTTTCTTCACTGGTGGTAGAGATTCAGTTTCGGAACTCAAAGGCGCAAGCATACCTGACCTATCTGCCGTCAAATGACAGTTTTCAGCACTCCTGGAACAGGAACATGGTAGTGTACGGCCTCTTATTCACTATGCTAGAAGTGCAAACACTCAGCGGTGGCAACGTAACTGCATTTTGATCTCTGGTGTAGTCTATATTAATATGTCATGTACCTATGTCATGCATACTACATACTACATGGACCGGAATATCTGGTGCTCCACACTCTCTACCTACCCCGTAAACGGCTTGGCGTGAAGATACATAAGTATATAGATACGTACTCTGCCATCATTACATAAAAGAATGTTACAAAAGATAGTCACGAGCAAATAATGAAACGGAAACATGAAATATTAGTACAAAAAATATAAAAGAGAAAAAAAGAATAAGAGGTTACAAAAAATCAGAGGTCATAACAGGGTTTCTGCCTATTGCATACATTTATTGAAGCGATATTTTTAGAACTCTTCCTTACATTCCACTTTAAGTGCCGTAGCCAGCATACGCTTCGCCTCATTTCATGTCTGAGATCTTTGCAGGGTTAGAAATAAAATGTTATTTCTTACTCTCATGTTCCAATGTAGCCTCAATTTTCAGATTAAATGGACTAGAATTGTAGAAAATGTATTGATTTTGTATGAGAAAGTATAATTTTTATGAAAGGTCCATTTGTGTCTACAGTAGTTACGAATACATAGATATTCTATCAACAAAAAATATTATACAATGAGCAGTGTTTTGTTTTTGTACTAGTAAATACTGATTACTACGTTATTTCTGCACCTCGGTGTTGTTTGCATACGCAAAACAACTTTTACGCCTCAGAGGCGCCAATACGTCTGCATTAGGACCTCCGGTTTTTGTGTAGATATTTATAGGCTGCAATAGTAACTTACCATTCATGGGAACATGCTTGTTGTCAGTTTTATTACATATTATAAAAATGCGAGTCCTTTTTATGAGAACTCTGAAAACACCACCCATTGTGCACATTTACACTTACTTATGTTTACAATGACGTATATTGTGTGAGTCTGTAAAAAAGTTGTGGTCAATCACTTGTTACTGAGCTCAAACGGGGTGGCTGGAGAGTGGTTATAAGATATTCTATCAAACTTGATTAGGGTTGTTTGTATGCTAGTTTTCAATGCTATCATGTGTAACCAAACAGTCGAACCATTTCTGATAAGAATATAATGATTCGATCTACAATTCGGTTTTACAAACATAAGAAAATACAATTTAAAATCGAATTAAAACTATGTCAGTATTTTTTTTTTTTGGTTGGAAAACAAACATTAATTTCGACATGTTATTTTTTGAGTCATGAAGTGGCAAACAAGCTTACAGTTTACATTGATGGTAAGTTTTGCTGTAGCCTATAATGAAAACAGAGATTTTAATGTTATATATGTTAGATACGTTGCCACTCCTGAGGTCTTAGGTGCTGTTTGTCTGTGTCGGATATTACTGGGCCGTACATTACCACATGACCGGAAAACCATAGTGTTGAGCACTACCATTTAGCAACAAGTAGATGCGGTGGTGCCTACGTCCGCGTGCACCGTCACTGGATCCCTACCACCAGTAAAAATATGTTTAATAAACCGCTTTGTACACGGATAATGTTTTAACTTATTAATAAACATACCGTCGATACCAAACATTAATTAAACGTATGCAACATTTTCTAAAAAATGATTTCATTTTGTGGCTTAAATTCAAGAACAAACTAAATAAAATATAGGTTCAGAACGCCAGCAAGTTTGTGGTAAAGGCTCATTAAATATTACGAGCTCGAATTGGAAATTATCTATTTTCCTATAGTCATAGTTAACTTCGAGCAGCATTTTCACTATAGGTCTCGGCTTACAGTATTATTTACGTAGATTTGAGAAAACAAATTTCAAGAAAGGATTTCTAGGACAAATAATGAGATTCAGATAGCTTTGTACCTACTACCTATATAGCATTACGAACAGGTTATGTATGTATGTTTATGGAAACCACGTACTTCTTTTATGATGAATATTTTACGACGTGTGCTAAATGTCTGTATTTTTTGTACGACAAAACATGATAGATACCTTGTATAGATGTCTGGAGTTATTACTCCTAGGTATTTTATTGCCACCATTACGTAAATTGTTGGTATCATAACACTGTTGTTACAGATTTAACCGTAACCACACCGCGGACACTCCGCCAAAATTCCATACAAACGCTTAATTTGGTCTCTATTACACATGCATCAATCAGTGATGTGTATTTACACGTGCACCTGTGTGCGTATCACGTAGAAACTACTAGGGGTCGCCCATAAGAGGGGAGAGGTTGGGTGAGGCATGGCAATCGGGCGGGACGTCGAAGTGTCCATTCTATACGTAGTATTATTACATATTCTCTGCCGTAACGGATAGTGCCTTTGTCAATCTGACTGATTTTAACCGAAGTTAAAGAATGATGGTGAAGATGGTTAAAGAAAACCGAGTCGGAATCACGCACGAAGGGTTCCGTAACATTACCTACAAAAATCGGCAAAAATCACGTAAATTTTGTTAATTAAAAATTTATTTATTTTTAAACATATTTAACTATACATATTGATATATAACTAAATAATCTGTGAATATTTCAAGCGTCTACTTGTTATCGTTATTAATATCGAGGAATAATCAACGTTATTTGTTGCGTGGGAGTCCCCTTACATATTTATTTCATTCTGTTTTTAGTATAGATCTGTTATTATAGAAAATTTCATCCTCTCTAGCTTCATGAGATACCTACAGCCTAGCGTTAAACAGACAGACAGACAGACGAACAGATAGATGCACAGCAAAGTCTTAGTATAAACTAGCTGTGCCCGCAACTTTGTTTGCTTGTAATAGTGGCTTTGGGACTTTGGGCAGCGCTTTAGGATGTACATTGTGGTTATTTTTGGATCATAAACACTTTTAAGTTGCTTAAAATATCAACATTACAGTAATGCTTCTCTGTACATGATATTAGACGTATGGCCATCGGGTATAAAAGCACACAGCCTGCTAGGATTGCGATAAATTGCTAATTATGTGTTTAAACGCGCATCCATCCAATGCTAAACCGTATTTTGGAGGGGGCCATTTTAAACTTCTATGCAGGTACCTTATATTTTTTATAGAAAATTATTATAAAGTTTCCTAAAGTTTCGGTCAATTAGTGCTTCTAACAGAGAATGAAAGATAAAAGATAGATCTATGCATAATATAGGCACTCCGTAAGAGGCGGCAGAAGAGAAAAATTGAATGTTAACGTTGTACATTTTCACCCACTAATGCCACTAACACCACCACCACCATCGTCACCACCACCATCGTCACTACCACCATCGTCACTACCAATACCATCACCACCACCACTGTCACCACTACCACCTCCACCACCACCACCACTACAATCGCAACCAACGCCATCAACGCCACCACCATCACCAAACACCAATGACACAAACGCCACCAAAACCACCACCACCACCACAACCAATGCCACCAACGCCTCCAAAACTACCAACAACAGCAACAACGTCACCAACGCCACCAATGCTTCCATCACCTCTAAAAACCATCGCCAGCACGACCAACGCCACCAGCACCACCACCAGAGTCACCAACAACACCTACGCCACCAACGACATCAACGACATCAACGAAATCCGAAATACGTCCATCCGTCTCCGCTGGACAAAGCCTTTCCCGAAGATGCTCCTAAAAGTGTTGTGCGTCATAAGGAAAGAATACGCCATAATTGCCACGCTTGGCATGCTGAATGGTGATCATAGCGGCGATTGTTCTATACCGGGACGCTGCTATGCTGTATGCTTAATGTTACTAACTGAGAAAAAAAACGCGGCCAAGTGCGAGTCGAACTCGTGCACGAAGGGTTCCGTACAAAAATGGCATAAAAATTACGTTTGTTAGAAGGTAATATACAACATAAGACCTAAAACTTCTGTAAAAATTTTAAGCGTCTACTTGCTACCGTTATTGATATCGAGCAAAAAATATACGAAAAAAAAAACACGTTTATTGTATGCCGCCTTGGACCCCTAAATATTTTCAATTTCTTATTTTTAGTATTTAATTTTGTCATTATAGCGGTAACAGAAATATAAAATTTGTGCTAATTTTAGCTTTCTAGCTATCACTGTTTAAAAGATACAGCCTGGTGACAGACAGACGGATGGACGGGCAGACAGACAGACAGCGGAGGTTTAGTAATAGGGTCCGTTTTTACCTTTTAGATACGGCACCCTAAGAAAGACAGAAGATAGATACAGAATAGTTTAAAAATGTTCGATAATGGGTACATGATTCTTTAAATTGTCGTAACTTTTTTATTTCTGAACCGATTGACATGAAACAAACACTAAATGTTAAGTGAAACTTACCACAATACATTAGTGAAAACTGCAAATCAAATAAGCCGTTTCTGAAATTAGCGTGCACCAACACACAGACAAACGGACATTTTTAAGGGATAAACCAGTGTTGTGCGCCAAAGGTTAAAGTATAATCATACCAAGTTTCATTGTAATCGGACCGGTAATTTTTATGTGATGCTTGAACAAACAGACAGACAGACAGACAGACAAAAAATGTTCTAATCACATATTTGTGTTCGGTATCGATCTAGTAACATCCCCTGGTATTTATTATTTCAATATTTTCAATATACAGAATTTACACTTCTACAGATTTATTATAAGTATAGATGATGAAAATGTCTCAAAACTTTATCCAACAATAAACGTTAGATAGATGGTAATGGTATTAGCAATTTTCGTAAAGTAAATGTATCGTACTGAATCATATAAATACACGTAGTATAATTATAACTATTCAACATTTTAACTCAGGGTCTAGTTAAAATGTTAACCTACCAACATATGAAAAAAAAACATTTTTATTTGGTGGCCTGGAAAAGTAAGCTGGAAAGAACCATCCGGGATAACGTTAAGTCCTAAAAAGGCTCGGTTGATCAAATATGCTTTCGCCAACGTAAATTTTTCGTCTTACAGTTCTCTCTTTATCTCTCTGGATAGATATAGATTGTGAGTTTTAATAATGTTCAGCCAAAATGTAACGTTCTTACATAATATTCTACCTACTATAACATTACGTCTGAAATCCTACGTGACCCGCCGCACATAGCTGCCGTAATTATGCGGGCTCGTTGGTCCTAAATCATTGAGTATGTGTACAAAATTCCCAAGCTCATGTAGTCGGATTAATTATGTACTGTAGATAATTTATCTCGAAGCACATTGAAGAATGGAAAATATTTTTACATAGTTACAAAGGTAAAATTTTCAATGAAACTATAAACTCGTTTCACACTTTTTAATTAATAATGGAAGCGGACACCGTGACAACTAAACACCCGAGCAATTTATATTGCAAAGGATGTACATTTTTGAAAAGTGTTAAAGCGTTATCTATCTATATATATGAAAATCAATTGCTGTCCGTTAGTCTAGCTTAAACTCGAGAACGGCTGAACCGATTTGTCTAATTTTGGTTTTGAATGATTTTTGGAAGTCCAGGGAAGGTTTGAAAGGTAAGAAAATATGAAGAAATTGAAGAAAAATAGTTAAAAACACAATTTCATTTTCCCATACATTTGTATGGGAAAGTCAAAAATAGACCGTAGGTATATATAAAACCTTTGACACATTATTTCATTCTGAGGCAATACGAAGTTTGCCGGGTCAGCTAGCCAGGAATATATAGAGCGTTGCCTATAATAGATTAAGCTTTCTTATTATTTGTTAGAATAAATAGACGCCACTAAACATAATTTCCCAGATATTGAAAATTTAATTACATTAATTAATTAAATTTAAGGTTGACAAAATTACCCTAATACAATATCTTGAAAATGTTATCGCCATATATATGTATATGTAATAATATCATGATGAGTTTGATCCTTGGAATTACGGAACAAGTATCAAATTAATAAAGTTACACTTGATACAAATTTATTAATTAGGTCCTTACGTTATTGAGAGCAATATTGATAGAAGCGAAGCAGCCTAAATTAAAGTGGAGATGAATAGAATACAGAACAAATTATTTTAGATATCAATTAACCTTAGCGATTAATTTCGTTACCCTTAAAGGGATTGCGACTGAAATATAATTTCGCAATACATTGTAAAGTCACAGTCATTATCTTGACTCAAAATTATACTTCATTAGATAAATCATTATTGATTTCAATATAGCACTGTAGTTTCGTTTTTAGAATGTTATTGGAATTCGAATAATTCTGAACCAAAAAATACGATACGTGTGTATCTTACGGAACCCATTTTTTTTCAAAATAAAATATAGCCTATGTTACCCGTGAATTATGTAGCTTCGAAATAGTGAAAGAATTTTTAAAATCGGTCCAGTGGTTTATGAGCCTATTCAATACAACCAAACAAACAAAGTTTTCCTCTTTATAATATTATAGTATAGATGTACACATTATGTAAACATATATATTATGTATTTAGCAAAAAGCGGTAATTGTTATATTACAAACAGACACTCTCATTTTATTTATTTGTATAGATAGCAACAGTGTAAAAGAAAGTTTCTCATTTGATTTGAATTATTTATTTGCAAAAATCAATTGTTATAGATAAATACAACAGATTTTTTCAAAAGTAAAATAAACAACAGAAAAGAAAACAAATCATGATAAGTTTTGTAAATTATACCAAAATGTTACCGTTGCTTATATTTCAATCAGAAGAAATTAAAACTGTTGATTCTTATGGATGCGCAATTCTCGCAGATTTCACAAAGTAATTATGAAAACTAGAACGTGTTTTTTCAGAAATGTTATCAGAAAAAGAAAGACGACTCAATCTGTGAACTTTAACAAGCTGAAGTTGAGCGGTCAGCAGCTAGCTAGCCAGCAAATTTTACTAATTAAACGCTGTCTAAAAGTTAAGAGCTTGCTGAATAAGTGAATGGAATTGAGCATAAAAGGATAAAAGAAGTTTTCAACGTGAACTTCAAAGTTGGTTTTCTTCCGTGAAATAGATACGTAGATAATTTGACTACTGTTACATTGGACTTAAGATTTAGGACTATTTTATTATAAACTAGTCAATATGTTTTATGAAGTCATCGTACGAGTCATTATGTTCAACTTCAACTCTGGAGCCAACCCTGAAAACATTAAAAAATATCAGCAGTTCCCTATGTTTTGTCTCAAGACGATAAAGATTATATGTATATGAAAATACCGGTCAAGTTCATATCGGGAGGTGTGTTATACGAAACATAATCGTGATTTTTTAATCCGTCCAAATACCAAGGCTTACCTGGCAGGAAGGAGACAAATGAACCTAATAAAAAAATAAGTACTTCAAAGCTCAATATTTCACAAACGGATTCTTTAATCGATAAAAAAAATATTTGTATCGTCCCATATTCGATGAACTAAAATGATGATTTTATGTCAATGTCACAAATAAACAAGTGTAAATAAACAAATACAATTTAGAGCCGAATACGGTTATTCGTATTGACCTACATAATAATAACATGGAAATGTGTCCAGTGAGTTTCACGTTTTGCCTTCAGGGATTTGTATTCTTGTTACATTACCAAACCACAAATGGATCTGTGTTGTTTGTTATGTAATATTTGTTTAACAGCAATGTTCGAGCAGTTACCCAAGTTGATTTTATATCAACTAACATTTTATTTATACTGACATATTTATTTTTTGTCACCTTAAAAGTTATAAAGTCTTTTAGCAGGCGATAACAAAACAGGAATTTGGGTTATGCCACTTTTGATTAACTCTATATTATAATAATTTAGTAGCATTAAGTCCGTATTTTTTACAACATTTCTGTGTTTGCAATAAAGTTAAATAAATAAATCATTTACTCGTGGTAGAGTTTTCAGTGAAGGAACTGAAGGATGAGCACAGCCGCATTATCTAATCTATCTGTCGCTGAATGGTAGTGTGCAGCACTATCGTTTTCCGGTCAGGTAGAGATGTATGGCGCTCTACAATTACTGTCACAGAATATTTTTTTGTACATTATCTATTTTTTTTGTGAATGACAGAATAAATATGTCATATGTTATTACAGAGCAGTATTTTAGCTTTTCTCTATTCGTAATGTAATGTATATTCCTATAAAAATCTTTGATGACAAGAATCTTATCAAAGTTTTAGTTATCGACACATTACTGTAACATTTATTGTGGCTATACCATTTTCTATACGTTATATACCATGAAAGTGTGTAAAAATGTATTACAAGTACTAAAATAATATTGTCATAATAATATAAGTAGGCGTAATTTTCTATCTTACGGTCCGATATCCTGAAAATTGTCTTCAGCCCTCTGGCTCTTTAAAAGAATCGAAATAATTCCGGAGAAGAAAGTTTTCACAATGTTCCGGAGTTTAATATGAAAATATTAAATTTGAATCAGTTACTTTTCGAATCTGTATACTAAATGATATAAATATAGAGCAAAGAGACGTAACTTCACGTCTGTAATCCCCGAAGGGGTAGGCAGAGGTAAATGCATGCATTCAAGTATACATGCAAACACCCACGATTCGCCGGTTACGTTTTGGGCCATGTAACAGGTGGCGAGCCTGTTGACATCTCCGGGCACATATCAAACTTCGAGGTACTGGGAAATTTCCAGAAAACGGAAAAATCCCAATAGAACCAGAGATAAAGGACTTTACACCATTGTCTCTGATAACCCCCCACCAGGGAATCGAACCCAGGACTTCAGCGTAGTAGTAGTGGCCTGCTACCACTAGGCTACCGAGGCAGTTTAGAGCAAAGAGCATTTTGATTATCGAGTCTGCGTTTTTAGGATGAGTCAAATGAAGTCTTAGAACAATTAATGTTGTTCGGATTGATGTAGAGAGGCTGCAAATTCTTTCACAATCGGTAAGCTATTGAGGAGTGCTATAGGCTATTTTATTGTGATAGTAGTAATGTAGGTAACACATAATTATACAAAGCACATAATTATATTTTCAGTTACAATTTAAACTATTTGTAGATTTTTAAACGAATACAGATATTAACATTAATCCTTCAAGGATCGTACGGCCACCGGCGGCGAGACACAATTAAATTTCAATTGTCATATTTTTCTCGTGTCTGGAGAGATTAAAAAAAGATTCCGACGAATTGAGAACCTCCTCATTTTTGTGAAATCTGTTAAAAAGGCAAAGAAATTACATTATATAAGAAAATAATTTCTTAAAGTCATATTATAGAAAAATTTATAAGAAGCGTTTTAACGTAGACAGAAGAAGCAAATACTGATAACGCAAGCCATGCGAAGCTTAACAATGGCATTTTACACAAACCTTTCCGAACCTACGGTTTTAGAATGAATCATGGCTTAAGGGGTATACAATTTTGATCCCACAAAGTTGCGGGACAAACCGGAATTCGGTTTGGAGTTCGAGATTTATTGGAGTTTTCCGCCCGAACTTAAGTTTCTATGCGTTGAATACTAAGTTTTATAATCACCATCCCTTAAATTGACAAATGTGCTGTTTATGTTTGCGAAAAGAAAAAAAGTTTTTCCAGTATTTTTTTAACATTTCTTTGGACACATTAGACACAAAAGCGCAGGCAGTTTGAGTTGATGGTAAGTGATTACAGCTCATGAACATCGCAATTAACTAGAGGCTACAGACAATGCAAGCAAACGAATTGTTACCCATGAAACTAGAAACATAGTCGTGTTTTTCGTATTAAAAACATGCAAAATGTAAGAATTAAGACAAAAATTAGACTTCAGGCAGAATTTGAACATCCAATTTATAATTCATTTACCAATTAAACTACCCAGATTGACTCTACCTTTACGAAATCTTTACCTCAGTTTTATTGAAATGTTTTAGAGTAATTATATACCTACATTCTTTAGACTGTGGTAATAGCAATAGTTAATTGAAAAGGTACAGGTCGGTAGATACTAAATTCTAATTCTTTATTTTAACTTACCTACAGAGGATTTTTTCTGTTACATTCGATAAGAATGTAAAGGCAAGTGGATCCTACGTACTACTTAGTTTATGGTTTAAGCAATAAATGTCCACTGGCACTTTTTTAGTATGTCTTAAGGGGAAGTCACTTTATTTAAGTCTTCTCACTAGGTTTGTGTTGTCGAGGAGCTGGATAGCCTCAATATTCACATGATAGTGAATATTAAGACTATAAGCCTTTTTTCATGAGCTTCGGCGTATTTTCTGATGACGTTATCTACGAAATCCATTTTCAGGTCCCGTTGAAGGTCGTCGAAGGTCACTTACAATGTCTCTGAGCACTTTATTCTGGAAACGTTGTATTATTAGTATATTACTCTTTTTAGCACAACCCACAGCTGAATACCATAAGTCCATACTGGCATGTGGAGTTGCTTATACAATAATATTTTATTGTGTATCGACAGCGGGGAGTATCTGCCGAGAAGCCCATACATCTTCATAGCGAATACCTTTTATAATAATTATGTTACCGTGCCGGAGGCACAACATTTAGTATTTCATTTATTTTCTTGTTCTTTTTCGTTTTAATACGATTGTTCAAACTCAATTATGTTAAGAAATCCTAGATTTAGCTGCTGAAGGAGCTTAACTTCATCATGTTAAGTAATGTTAATAAATATATAAGATATTCAGATTTATAGGATAGAAAATGCTAATAGTAATCTTGCCATGAATTTTGTTGAGAATCTTTCTTAAGGCTTATTACAAGTTTTAACTTAGCGTGGACTAATACTACGATTTAACAAGGATTATTGTTATACTGTGATAATACCTACTAATAATATCTTTACTAACCTAATAGTTGATATGAAGGAATTCATTAAGAATTGGGTATGTATGATATTATTAATTAGAGATCACTGATTATAACTTTTTGAAGATGGGGGTCATTAAACTACGACGCGGTAGTATAGTGAGGTTCTGGATTTGGATATACACACTTATGTATATCAGAAGAGTGTCTCATTTCTTCTTTTACAAACTGATAACAAAGAATTAAGGAACAGAAAAGGCGGCATTCTTGGTGATATGGGACATGGTCCAAAAGGCTGATATGTACCTACTAAGAAAAATCCCGGTGCTATAAACTCAGTATCTGCTTTTTAAAAACAACATCTTAAAATAATTTTACAATAGGTAATTCAATATGATAAGTACCCTACTAATATGTAGGTTTTGGATTCTTGTAGAACTAGATCAGCTAAATGCCTAGCATCTCTATCCTTAAGAAAATCATCGAGTTTATATTATAGTAGGCATTTTGCATAGTGTGTGTATATATATATATATATATATATATATATATATATATATATATATATATATACATTGAACTTACTCCCAACATATCCAGTGATTCATCTGCAGTTTTCTATGACCTCCAATAGCTAACGAACGATATGCCAGATTTAGAATGAATGTATATATTTGTATTCATTGGTGGCGAGGTAGAAAGGTGAGATTTTCCTTCGGGAGAAATACAGGCGTGAATATACAACGTGTAATGGAAATAAAGCACACTATCATACACTCCGATTAGAAAATAAAGTTATAATCATAACACATGAACTGAAATTACATGTTTATTCCATTATTTTATTTCTTAAAGTATTATTTACAGTATTTTATTTTGGATAGATGTTTGTCTTATTTTCGTTTGTATAGTTCACTTAAGTAACACCTAATTAATTTTGGGATAAAATATTACCATTACTAAAAATGCCTGAAATCGATTTGGTTATCGATTCTGAACAAACGAATTTCAGGGTGTGAGTGTATCCTGTTACACGTTGTATAGTTAAAAAAACTAAAAATATATATGTGCATTCAAAACCATGCTTGTAGTTGTTTCAACGAATTCAGAATGGGCCATAAAATGAAACACGATGTTACCAGTCGATTAATTTCACGTTACCCGGTCTACTAACTGCTGATTGTTGTTGAAATTGCTTACGGCCCATTGCAGCGGGCACTTCATCAAACTCATCAATAATACACTGGGCCCAACCTTTCGGATGATTTAGGAGATTAGTGCGCATTTCTTGTTAATTATTTATGACTGTTTTTATGTTTAACTTTGTTTAAGAGTTTGATTAAATACCCTGATTCATATTTCAAATTAAATGCGAAACAATTTCACCCTGATTTTTCTATTTGATAGGCTTTTACGGACATGCATCGGAATATATTGTGTTGAAAGGTATCATTACAAAAAACTAAAGCAATTTATTTCAGATAAGCACCTTTTGTGAAAAAACATTAGGTATACCTAAAAAAATTAAATCAATGATTTCCAAAGATAAACTTTATTGGAAATTTGTTTGTAGTTATTTCCACGAATTTAGAATGCGTTTTTTCCGGCATCCAAATTTACGGGCCTCAGAGTTAGAGGATATCTGCGAGAAAATTCTGAAATTTGCGAGTGTGCCGCTATCTAAGTATGCAAGCTACTATTTCCCGGCATCCGCGCATGCGGGTACTGCTTTACGTTCATATTGTTGGACTTGCTAATGGGTATCTGAAGAGTGTGGATTCATGCGCACTCGTCTTCGTTCATGTTGTTCAACCAACATTCATATGCTTTGTGTATAGTAGTAGTATAAGCATGTCACTTTTGAGCAATTGCTCCGTAGTAGCATGTGTGACGAGACATTGCTAATAATAAGCACGCTTACTTCGTTGCATATAACCATGCTTGTTTCAAGCTTGCTAATACCTAAGCATGCCATTTATAAGCATGTGTAACCGTAACATTAAAGTACTGACAGACATGCTTATTAGTAGCAGTCAAGCGTATCAAGCGTAGCTTTATGCTACTTCATCACTACGAGAAAAAGCATGCTCAAAATATGCATGATCTGTTACTGTACACAAATGTTTATTTAAAGCTTGCTTATGTGATGCGCTGCCAATCCAAAACCGATGTGACAAAAAGCTTGCTCGCAAGAAAACATGTTCAGACGTGCTCGAAGCTCACCCCCTTTCACCCGCGTCTTAAGAAGTATGCTCAAAAATCAAACGGCTGTTGATTTTTGGGAATACTCGAATTAAGCAAACTCATTACTAGCAACCATACGACACTTGCTATCTAATGAGCCAATGCTCATTAGTAGCAGGCCTCGTGCTACTACTGAGCATGTCTGCCCGTATTTAGCTTTATGCAAAAGTTACACAGGCTCATAAACGGCATGCTTATTAGCATACTAGTTTCAAGCATGCTAATACGCGACCAATAAAGCATGCTTATTATTATAAGCAATGGGTAACCACACAAGCTGCTACTACGGAGCAATTGCTCAAAAGTGGCATCATTTTGTGCTTGTAATGAGCATGTGTAACTGTAGCTTTAGCGATGCATTTATTAAATGTCAATATTGTAACTGAAAGCGTGTTTTTGCTGCCATATACGAGAAATGAATTATCCCCCGGCAAATGCGTCTTACAGAGACAAAATTGGGAAGAGTTGGGCGAGACGTCATTTAGAAATTTATGGGATTAATTACATATAGGTTACTGTTTAGGTATTCTAAAAACGTGCGAGGCTCCCTGCCTCTCATAGACTTCTCAGTAATTAATTAGTGATTGATCAAGAATGTAGCAACATTTTTGATACAAGATGATAATGTTGTTTGAAAACATAAACATGAATATGCAAGAGCTATCGTACGTTATTGACGCGCTTCAGCTAAATTTAGCAGAATTTACAGCACTTTGCGACGAAATTGAACTAACCAACACATTGGTGCTGTAACAAGTCACGTGTTAATAGAGTACCTTACTCAAGAATGTTCATAGAATTTGAAGAACTTTCGTGCGCTTTCGTGCAGACATGCTATTTTAACTGCTTCAATTTAGAACGGCTTCACTTGATGCAAAGTGTTTTTGAAATTTGCTTATTAAAGTCAAGTGGCGGCGTCACGGGAACGCTTACGCACACATCTACGACCCCGCCGGCGGCTGCTCGTCTCCGAACCCTCCACAAGTTGAGCTCTTTGGCTCTAACCAACACTAGTGGCGTGCAGAATACGTGCACGCCACCCAGCTTGGGACCTTTCTCCATTTGGGTGACGGACATCCCCTAGTCCGGCCCCGAACACTCACAACGCCAGGCGTCCTAAGACGCCCGGGTGGTGGACTCCAGGAGCACACAGTCCGGCCTCGGGGGCCTGACTGACCCTCAACCACGATAGGGACGTCCCTTTCTAGCGGCGAAACCACCGCTAGGCGGCTGGGGATAGGGTGCAAGGCCAACGAAATACCCATACACCTCCTCTCCAGTCGTCTCCTCTCCACAGCAGCGAGTGGCGGGTAGAGCCACGCCAAATGCCGCCCCCTCTCTGTGTTCCTCTTGGCTTCGCCAGTGTGGAGGACAACCACCGGGTACTGAGCCTCCCCGGCACGACAAGGCGGAAACCCTCGAGGGGGTGAACTACTGTAGGTCAAGTTATTTCAAAGTTTATGCCTAAACGTTTATTAAATATGTTAATTTATCAGAAGTCTAATATCAGTTTAGGTTCCTTAATTAAATCGCAGTGACGTTACAATTCCAAAGATTGTATATCACGACATTGTTCCTTAGCAAACAATACAGTCAATACAAATAAAGCACGTCAGCGATCTTGATAGATCGTATTACAGTAATTGATTTCTATATATAGAATAAGCAATAAAATTGATAGATACTGGTTCAATAAAAAGCAGTGAAACGAATAGATGGTGTCGCAAGTCGAAAACGTTCTTATTTCAGTTAGATTTGTAGAGTTGTATTTAATCTCGGCAGTGTTAAGTTGCTTTTTTTTATGCCCGTACTTCTGATCGAATACGTAGACGGATTTTAGTACAGTAATAGTAGCAACACACGTCCGGATTCAGTACTAGATTCCCCACCACCCACTTTGGACATAGCGAATAGATCCTAGGTTAATACTATTAAGTACGTCGTGAATTTGTATAGCACCAATATTATCGCCATTTTAATTTTAACAAAATGGCTGTACATTCTGCATAATTCAACTACAGATCTTCAGTAAAGTACGATGAGATCTTGCAAATTCGCAATGTATGTTTATGATTTCAAATACATATCTTCTTGTATTATTTGTCAAAGCGTCTACTTTATACCGAAGCGCAATAATGTCGTCTGCTTCACATATATTAATGTTTATTTTTCTGCTGCATTTCTTATTCATTCATCTGTAGGGAAATATGATACTTTTATTACCGCAGCCATGTATTGCAGTTATTTAGTAGAATTGTTTTTCATTTGTAAAACGATTTTGTGCAGCACTCAAATCATGACGTTCTTTATTTTTATTCATACGTTTATGTTATGAAAATATATAAAATCTATCGTTTTTCAGATGTTGTAATTCTGATCCTACATTTAGTTTTGCCAATTCCATCCGTTCATCCGTCCGCCTGTCCACAATTTAGCTTAGAGACTCTAAGTAAAAAATAAATACGAGAAATAATCGATAAACTGCACCTAACATTGAGCGTGGCCTTACACGCACTTGGCCAGTTATTTTATGTTATAGATACTTCGCCTCAAGTACAGTGTAATATTTTAATTTCTAGGTAATATAATAAAATGTTTTCTGATTCCTTCTAGTATGTTATTAGTTACCATACCAGATTCAATACAATCATCTACACTTACTCCTAGTAATTAAATTAGACAAAAACTTTGTTTGAAGAAATATGAATTGATCCCAAAGATTCTACATATTTGACAAGTGTCGAATAGTTAAGGTACCTATTTGTTTCAACAAAACGAAAAGAAGGAAAGTTAAAATAGGAACAGATTATTTATTATGTTGATTAATTCATACGTAACCTACACCTACGTGTTCAATACTTAATTAAAAAATAACAATTCAATTAGCTTTCAATACCTACTAACAGTAACGAAATAAATTAAAATGGCGCTGCTTAGCGCTACATAGAACCTACTTTTGCTAACTCTGGCGCAATTGCTTAAAACCAGTGAACGACCAGTTCATTTGGCAATTTACTTTTCATTACTAAATTGCACAGTAATTGAATCATCTAATAGAAATGCCAATCGTTTGGTCTTGAGATGTCTCGAGACCGTAATCCCGCTCCCTTGAGACTTAGCAAGAGATTGCTACGGTCGGCCTCATGAAAAAATATTGAAACTTTGTGTCCACAACCCTGGTTACCCGAGGATACTTGAGGTTGAGAATCTCTTGAGTTGTTTATGCCTGGGACACTCTTGTTTTACATTTTGGGTTTGCTTAGATGTTTTTGTTGTCCTTTGGAAAGATAGGAACAAGATTAGATTTATTTATTACATAAGGTTCTTGAAATTTACAAAGAATCTCGGAGTCGTAAAAATGAAAAAAGTTTTTATTGTGGATATTTTATAAGGGGTGCTATTGCGTATGAAATAAATGTTATTGCTTCTGTATTGTGAGTTTGTTTTTCCTGATAGTGATATCTACTGTACAGTTTTTATAAAATGCCAGTCTAGTGAAACTTTATATAAACAACATTTTAATTTGCCACTAGCGGTCACCCATCGCACACGCGACCGCGCCCGTATCGCTTAACCGAGTAGATCGCTTGCAATTTACACCAGCCGCTGGGCCATGCGCGTTTCCGTATTCTTAATATAACTCTTAATGCCTAGCAGTATATAGGTATTACCTATGTTATTTTTGTTTGGCTTTTACATTTGCATAGTTTCGTCACTTAAACGTAGTGGCTGGTAGTGGTTATATTCTTTTTGATTGAATGTATTGTATGTCATTCTTGCTTAGAGACCGAGTTTTCACGTGGCTAATATTTTTCTGTATTTTGGGTATTTACGAAAACAGAAAAATAAATATGGAGGTTGTATAAATTCTGAGAAGGGACAAGCTACTTTATGTGCCAAAACCAAATACCAGGGGGCAGATGAAACTAACGATCACCGGGGTGGTAAATGCCACCTATTAGTGCCAACGGCCACCCCGGTGCCGGCTTCAGAAGGGGCCGATGGGAATAAAGGACGCGGACGACCATGCGGAAAACTAGAGGGCTAATAATCAAAAAGGACATTTTAAAAAAAAATCTTATGGAAGTTTCAAGTTTATTTTTTAGTGTTCAATAATGAAAAAAATTACAAATTCTTTGCTAAACTACAAAACGTCAAAATTTAGGTAGGTACGCTCTGCAAAAAGTTAACCTGTCTCGCCTTTTCACTGCAAATGTGAAAGTAACTTTATCTGTCTGTCTATTGTATACATTAAATACTATTTACAATCATACCGATGAGCTCATTGTGATGAAAACTGGATGAAAATGAACATGAAGATAGTTTGAATCCTAAGAAAGGATACAAGATACTTTTTGTGCCAAAACCAAACACCTCGCGGATGAACTTGCGGGATCTAGGCCGTACTTAATATTTGTGATTACAAACAAACAGAATAAACATTCTGTATTAAGCATTTTAAAAAGTGTTCTCTTTTAAACAATCTTATCTATGTAATATTTTGTTTCTGTTTCCAAAAAGAAGGGAACAAATGATACCCAACAATAAAATATTCAAAGGACCCGGCCACACTGAAAAATAGAATTAAAAAAAAATCTTAACCCGTGAAAGTAATAGACTGTATTAAGTCACAAAAGCCGGGTTTTAAAGTACAATAAAGAAAGAGGTGATTCAAAGGAGAGTCTGTTTGCTTTATTATTTTTTTGCCTTTAGATGAATTGCGTTAAGTTATTCTTTAAAAGGTTGATACTTCCTCGTTTTAACTTTATGTAATAAAGAAGCAGGATTAATTACTCACTGTTAGTTAGGATTTTTGTATTTCGTAGCGTTATAAGGCATTAACACAAAAAGAACTGATAATCTAGAATATAACTACAAATAAAATTAAACAATAAACAATACTTACTTAACAACCCTAATTACACCAACCCCTGTAATATATTATTAAGTTAATAAAAACGAATACAATCGTGTACGCTATCTTAATTGCAGTTCGTTGTAAGCTTTTGCGCTAGTAAATAATTTAATTTAATAGCTCCAGTGACGGAGCGGTGGCATAGGTACCACCGCATTACCTAATATACTTGCCGCTAAATAGTAGTTCCGGTCAGGTAGTAATGTACAGAAAACCTTAGGCCCCAGGAGTGGTAACGCATCTGCATTTTGACCTTGTCTTTGTGTAAATGTCTATAGGCTGCAGTTATTACGTAACATAAATGTGAACTGCATGCTTCTTTGCCACTTCCAGGCAAGGTTTGGTTGCAAAAAATATTTCCTAAAGTTAGTTTTTGTATAAATAAAATATATACTTCACTATCATAAGCAAAGAGAGAGAGAGAGAGAGAGAGCCCTCACTACCGGGCCTTGTCTCGCACAAATATTATCAAAGATAAGTCATGCTCACTTTAATGTCCTTGCCTTCGGCGGCGGTGTGACGGGTTGCTCACTTCCCTTCAAAATGGTCGAGGAGAGCAATGGCTGCCACATGCGTCATACTCGTGAACGGGTGCTGATTGTGGGGACTGGTCTGTTGTGATTTGCGGGTGTTATATTCTATCACGATATTAAGCTGTTGATAGGTATTTGCGTATGTGTTTATATGTAAATATTTATATGCCATGGACGTTCACATCATCTTTATTTTATTTAATAATATTTGTATTAAATCTAAGGTTTTGACAAAAGAGCAACACGCTGAGTTTGTTGGGTAGCGGAGTTCTTCTCAGTAGTGCCTGCACTTGGAACTCTGCTAAGTGAATGACTATGATTATGACGAACAGATTTTTCATTTTCTTTTATGAAGGAATTGAAAAATTTGTTGATTCACGTATCGGTTAAATATTATTATTAAATTGGTATTTATTAATACCTATTGAATTATTATTATAAATCATTCTCTCTAGCTTATAATCCGACAATGCAAAAGTGTCCTTGTAGACCAATTTGAAATAAATGATTTGAATTTGAATATATCAAGCACCACCACCCTGACTTACTGCAAATTGGCAGGGGAAGATTGTAAATGGCCAACGTGCATTATTTCGGCAGTGAATAGGGATAACAATTACGACCATCAACCAACAGCCGGGATCAAGGGTCGAACGTGTGTTCCGAAACACGGAAGCGCTCGAGAAAAATTAGGCACCAGTTTCGATTAATGTCTGTTGACTTATACTTAGTCACTTTGATTCCTCGAACGATACAGCCGTAAAGTTACAAAAAATACCGACTTCAAACTAAAAAGTTATACAATTTTCTTCCTGGTGCTAGAGTTCCAGTGCAAGAGCTCGAGGGTGTAGGCATTACCTAATGTTCAGCACTATCGTGTTCGGCTTAGGTTGTAATGTATGGTATTATCATGATGCGTTTACATAGCACCATAATATTAGCTATTACATTTTGTAGTCGTCTCACAAAGATATAATTATAAAAATTGGTCAACAATTAGGTAAAGATAATAATCAGTAAATTCACCTACATAAAAAATACAAGTGGCGGCTGTCACGAATCAAAGTCATTTTGATAGCAAGGCATTATCAAGGCTTGTCTAGATTCAAAGGCGATGGCTATGATTGATGGGGGTTTTAATTATCTTCGGCAGAAAGAATTTGTTGATATTGTATTAAAGGACTATTTGAAACGGTATTTAATATACGATATTGAGTCGAATGTTTTTCTGTAGTTTATTAAATTTGTTTCCAAATATAGCATGCTACCGGCGATGTCGCTTGTTTCCATGTTGCTTAAAACTACCGGGAACATATAATTTAGATTTCTATTGAACCTTTATGTTTTCTAAGTAGATTAAGAAAAATATAATATATCTCACCAAGAATATTTGTTGAGATGCCCTGTTTGAAACCAGTTAACACGCCTCTGATAGTACACTCTAATTGTTTTTCTAAGAAAAGGTTAATTTCTCTACATTGCAATGTGATATCAGTTTTATTGAAGATACCCTCCATTGTACAATGAAGAATTCCTTTCGAATTCCATCACTTTAACTTCGTGTACGTAATATTATGAGGGTCCGAGAATTTTGATTTAAATCTAGTTTGTACGAAGTAGTGAGAAATTTTGTAGCACGCTACAAAATCACTCAATTATTACATGATAGGATATAAATGTTAATTTATACAATGTTTGTTTAACTATCTTGTCTAACGAAAACACATTTTACTATTTCTACCATAATAACTTTTTATTTTATTAAATAACTCTGGTGTACATAATATTATTATGTGCACTTTACACGACACAAATAGGTACGTTAATAATGGCAGTTAGGGGTGGTGATAATTAACATATTATTATGCTGAGAATAGATATCACCAAAATTCTATTTTTACAATTTTTTTTTAGGATTATTGCCGTAAACCATAACATAATCTAGGTTCAATTAGACATTTGACAAACAACAGACGAACTAATAAGGTAGCGCTTTACGAAATCGATTCTAAGACGATTAATACAATTTCTAGGTCTTCATACCGTTTACAGTTCATCACAATAGCACTCTCTACATCGTTATATAAAATTATGATACAATAACGAGTAACTTTACAAAGCCAGTTGATTCTAAGGGAATCTGTAAAAGACTTCAGTAAAAATGTTTGTATCGGAGATTGATCACAGGTATCGTAATATTATAGCATATTATTATACCTATTATTGTGTTGACGACTCGGTTAGTCCAGTGCAGCGGTGTGAGACGACCATTTGATTCGAAGGGTCGCGGGTTCGATTTTCGCACCAAACAAATATTTGTATAGCCTACAGATATTTGTTTCGGGTCTGGGTGTATGCGTTGTATGTGTACAAAACCACCAAGGACACTGGTTTATACCTAGTGTGGGACTTTACCACCTTTTCATGGTTTATTTTTCAAATTATGGACTTTCAGAACAAAAATGTAGTTTCATGTAATAAAACGGGATACTATTAGTACCTATAAAAGATGATACTCATCCGTGAAATATTGTCTCTTTATCAGTGTAGTTCGCTACAAAACATCATGTTTACAACTGCACATCCTGAGAGCTACTATAGCCCGTATTTGGATATGTCGCATGAACGACACTAGTGAGATGACAACATTATGCGCCAAGAGAAATAAGAATCTATTCATAATATTTTGTAATAATAACATAATTTTACATACCTAACATCTAAAGTTATTTATAAGCCATTTATCCTTCATTTACCCAATGTACAATATTAAACCGCTTCTGAATGTAAATCAATTATACATTTTCATTAATATAAAATACCCAGGCGAGTGTATAAAATGAACATCGTTTAGAATTAATGGAACCGTAATAGAAAATCCTCAAAGAGACATATCAAGCAAATACCTCTGTACCCTTGAATCAGTTATGTAAGGAACAAATTAAATTCGACTCAGCCCTATTTTACCCATAAAACCCTGTTTATGTAATCCCCTTTTCAGAGTCAAGACATAGTTGTGTCTTTGCTCGCCAAACATATTTCCGTATAAAATTTACTGACAGTGTAAGAATTTCAAACTATACCTACTCGTACTTTTCAGGTTTTACAAGTTTTTCTCTATACAAATGTTTTTACATGATGTGTTCTAAAACTTCGAAAGTTTTCGCGAGCTGCACTCATTGAAATAAAACCTTTTTTACGGGCTAATCTCGAATAAATTAACTCATTTCTTTTTCATCAATCCGATGTTTTGGCCGCTCTTCAGCTTCCGTGGTTTCGGGCAGACTTATGTGATATTTGTCAGACAGGATTTGATAAATCCGTGCGTCTTTGAGTTTATCGCGAAGAAACAGTTAAACAGACAGACGCGGTGGGGGTTTCTGTTTTATAATATGTATATATTACAATAGAAATATTATTTGTATGGAGGTTTTATAGGAAAAAATTGTTAAATGTCCACCATTAAGAAATATCACGTAACGTGTTTTTTTTTACTAACAATATCTCATTAACTTTTGTAAATACAAAGTTTATTTCATTTTAACTTTTGTTCGTTACGGATACGCGAAAGAGGTAAAGTTTAGCGCTCACCTGGAATTCCTGAAAACCACTCCTGTGAAGTTAGAGCCGTCTATATCTAAGAAGTTGGAAAGACAAAGCATGTTCTTTGTGTTGAGGAAAGCAATGCTAAGAATGCAATCTCCCTTCACAGTGGTTTTGTTTGTTAGTTACTTGCTTTATTCTAGTATCTAAAATTCGTCTCAGCAATAGGGAATTTTCAAAATAATTTGGAAAATGTGTTACAGAATATTATCTAATGTAGAGCGTATAGGAAGTTACTTCTAATTTGTGTTTATACTTTAAAATTATGGCAGGCAAATATGTTTGTAGTTATACTTAAATCTATGGCGTTAATTTTTTAATTTATACGTTAGTTTGTGATAAAATCTTGTCCAAAGAAAGATCTGGCCGAAAATGATATTTTGAAATATCATTTTCGGCACCCATGTTTCGGAAGTTGGATCTTGGATTCCAAAACATAGATGCAAGTGGAAGTATACAAAAGATCATAAACTATCTTAAATTTTTTTCCAGATAGACCATAATTATATTGGGATTGTTTTAAGAGTTCTTACATATAATGAATTTAACAATTAACAAAAGAGCTAAGTCATTTTATCAATGGAGCATATTTAAATAAGTTAAAAATATACGTAACTTCACGCCTGTAATCCCCGAAGGGGTAGGCAGAGGTAAATGCATGCATTAAATCATACACGCAAACACCCACGACTCGCCGGTTACGTTTTGGCCCATGTAACAGGTGGCGAACCTGTTGCCATCTCCGGGCACATTACCAAACTCCGGGGTACTGGGAAACTTCAAGAAAATGGAAAAATCCCAATAGAAGCAGAGATAAAGGATTTTAAACCGTTATCTCTAATATCCCCCGACCCGAGAATCGAAACCAGGACCTCCTAGTGATAGTAGTGATAGTAGTGGCCTGCTACCACTTCGCTACTGAGGCAGTTTAAAATATAATTTCATTTATATATAACGCGAATAATTTTTTAGTTCAAACAATTGAAATTGTAACTTGAGGATTTGCTGTGGTACAATAGATGAACAATAAGATGAAACAAAGTTCAGTTGCCAAGTTAGAGGCGAAAATAGACAAGACCGGATAACTTCGAATTTACACTGATTGCAGTCATACTCTGTGATTGTCTTCAATTGTTCTTGACCAAATGGAGGATGAGTATTCAGCTTTTGTTAATATACAAGTTTAACTGTTTAAAATCAAGATCAAGTTGATTTTGCTTCCATTATGAGAATAATTTTTGAAGAAAACGTTCGACTATTTTCGATTATTTAATTTCGTTAATATGTCGACTTTCGAGTGTATCAATCAAAGTGTATCTGTGTTCCGTAATCTGTTCATCACAATTTGTTTTCTTCCAATTCACATTTCTGCACATTTTCATTTCTTCCTTATTCCTATCTGCGCACACAAGGATACAAGATAACGACGTTTTTATGGTTTCTATACCGAGAAGCTTTGCTTCTTGCCGAAATTTATTCTTCTAATAAGATTATTATAGGTAACGAAAAGTAATTTGACGATGTTATTCAATTTTACGATGATTTATAATTTGTATACCTTTTTAATTTTATGGATAATAGGCTCGCAGTTTATTTTCATGGTAATTGAATAGTGCAACATTGTATTGCCACTCTTGAAGCATACGCGATAACTAATAATCTATATGACGAAATTCATGAGGCCGAGGTAGAGGGCTCAATTAAAAATAAGATTCAATTTTTGGACATCCAATTCATAATTAACCACGCTGGTGCAGTGCCAACATATAGATGTATGTAGGCTAGGAGTAAAAGGAAGTAAGAGTAGTAGGAAAATCGATAATCGATACTGATAATGTTCTAAAATATTCAAATACGAATTAAGGTGAGTATCAAGATTTTATCAAATATTTGGTAAAATCGATTAGAGAGACGGAAATTCTTACCTTCAAAACTAAATTACTAAACTGCTAAGTTCTTCACATCCAATATATTATTATGTCGTATTCTATATTCTTTTATCCATGTCCTAGTTATGGGTACCTATATCTTATGAATATTAAAATTTTACGTAAATATACTAGCTTGGTTTTCATTTTATATGCATAATAAAGTAAGAGTCATAAAACTCTAAAGAACCATAGAAGCTATTCTTGGAATAATTTTACGATTTATTAAGTTTTACGTTCACCAAATAAGTGAGCCAGTTAGTAAATAAATGCTTGAAATGATGTAACAGGGTATACTGGGAGCATTATGGCAAACATTATTCGAATGCAAACACAGCTTACGACTTAATATGAGCAAATAAAGCAGGTCTGTTTACTAACTCATGCTTGCACGGAAAAATATTACACAGCGGCTGTCGCGGTTCCAATTTAACACGTAACGTACATCTACTGTGGCGGAAAATAACTTTAAATTAATGTTTACGACAATCCCAAACCGGGAGACCGCATCTCCGTGAATTGTAAATATGGAGTGGTAACGATAAAACTCGCATTAGAATTTAGTACCTTCCTCGGGACATTATTGTAATATGTTCCCACAATGTTTCTCGACACAATGTTGATGAAACACATGTGGATTCATCTCGGATATTAGGTGCTTTTTGTCAAAGTATTAAAACGCTTTTATTTATTTGATTGATAGTATTTAAGTTAGGGAATAAAATCTTGTGGTAAGAATGGTTAGTGTAAAGTTTTTATTAAATTATTGTATAATAAATAGTTATACCTACTTATGACTACAATTTAAACTAAGTTCATCTTGCGAAATTCTAAGTATGCATGCAAAATTAAAATTGAATAATAACTCAGTCACAATACACTTTCGTTTATAATCGCTTCTAAAACACCTCTGTAATCATTAAAATTTGAATTATAAATAGACTGCAGAGGCCCAGGAAGACCAAGACTGACCTACCATAACCAAATAGGTCGAGTTCTGTCTGATGGTGGTGTCAAAAGTCTTAAGAATCGGCGTACATGTATGAAGAGAATGATGAAGGTAGACGAGGCACGAGAGGTTTGTCAGGACCGGGATATCTGGCGCTCTACACTCTCTGCCTACCCCGTTAGGGACCTGGCGTGAAGATACACATATATAAATAGACTCTTGTGTTCGGTGTAATGTAATGTAGTAGTAGATAGTTTCCATTACCAAAAATACAAACAAATATGTAGTATAAAGTATTAGGAAAGTTTCATGATATTCCTGTTTAACTGTGCGACCTATGTTTCTATTTGTTGTCGTATATTATTTGTCATATTATAATACTAGCTTTTTTCCCGCGGCTTCGCTCGCATAAGATTTTCCCGTAGGAATTAGTGATATTTTGCCGCTGTAAAAAGTAGCCTAAATGTTGGCCAGGCTTAGTATGTATACATCAGAAAAAGTTTCATTCGAATCCGTCTAGTATCTTCGGAGATTAGTCTGGACAAAGGGACAAATAGACAGACAAAAAAAATTAAAATCATTGAAAAGTGTGCTAATACTATTTTAACATCGCCCCCAATTAGTTTTTCGTAAATATATACAATGTACAGACACGCGGATTTTACTGTTTTATTATATGTATATAGATAAAACTGTAGTTTAAAGCTAACATGCAATTGAAATAAAAAAAAAGAAATGAAATGGAAACAAAAAATTGACTTACAGTATGGGAGCATTTGTAGTCGTATTGTTTCGTCTAGCTAATTGTACAAGAGCAAAGAGAAATTTATCTTATGTTCCTTTTTCAGACGGTGAGGTAAAATTAGTGGAAAAAAAACCAGCGGAGGCTTGATTCACGACACCTGCGGCTAGAAAGTCTGCACCGATGTGGCTTGTCAATCATGAGTGCTTGGTTCTGCATCGTGATCATGATGTCCACGATCAGTACCAGTGTGCTGTCACCAACACCACAAAATACTGAAGTAAAGGAAACGTATGGTGAGCATTGCAGTAGTTTTATGCACTTTCAGAGTTTTTAAGGTTCCGTGCCCGAGGGGAAAAAACGGGTCCCTGTTACTGGGTCTCCACTGCCCGTCCGTCAATCTGTCTGTCTGTACATCTATCACCAAGCTGTATCTCATGAACCGTTATAGATAGAGACTGAAAAGTACAGTACAGTGTCTCCCAGCATACGGTATGCATACCGTATGCTGGGAGACACTGTAGGTACGACAACAGTTGCATCACTATCAAATCGTGAAATTGAATATACAATTTAACGAAGGTAGAAACAACATTTGGATTCAGACAGTCCAAGTAAACAACGCTCCTTAAAACATTGTGCTGACTTTAAAATTAAGGTAGCGTTCTCAGATACGTACCTTTACATTTAAAACTCGTTTAGAAAATTCAGTGTTCTAATTATAATTATCTATGATTTTACAATATTTTGCTGGAACCAAATTCCAACTTTTTTTTTTTTTTTTTATGTAATAAAAGTGGCAAACAAGCATGCAGTTCACAGTTGATGTTAAGTGATGACTGCGGCCTATAGACACCCACACAATGACCAGAGGTCAAAATGCAGATGCGCTGCCACTCCTGAGGCATTAGGTGATATGCCTCTGTGCCTGAAATTACAGGGCCGTACATTACCACCTGACTGGAACACGATAGTGCTGAACACTACCATTTAGCGGCAAGTATATTAGGTAATGCGGTGGTGCCTACGCCCGCGAGCTCCGTCACTGGAACTCTACCACCAGTAAAACTGGATTTTGTAGTAATTATCCTACAGTAGGTATTATATTTCTTTGGAAATTCCACTGTAAAATAAATTTTACGCATATAAGGTTACTAACATCCTTTCGCCTTTTAGTTATACATTGTATTTTTATTCCTAGGACATTGCAGACTTGAAATATAGCAATGTATTCGCCATTTTAACTTTGGGATACACTGGGGACAGTCCAATAGTGTTCCTCTTTTTTGTTATTTATAGTACGTTTCTCTTTTGAACTCTTTGATGGAGCATTGTTAACTTAGACTATCTCAGTAGTCTAGTGGTTTCAGACAGCCTATTATGAATATCGGTTGATCTTCATTTCGATAGCCACTTTGCAGTACATTGGTATTTTGACGTAATGTGATAATGACGATAATTTTAGGAAAACTGTAATGTACCTACTGCTATGTGAATTTCAAATTGATGGCCATGGAGTTACAGAAAGCGCCTGTTGGTCACTATCACCAGGTGGAGGGATTAAATGATGACTGCACCCAAAAGACATCTACAAAAAACTAGAAGTCAAAATGCAGATGCACTGTCATTTCTGAGACCTAAGTTATTTTGTCTCTGATAGACAAGAGACCATACGGGGTCAATCTATATATTTCGTACTGATTAACAAGAGTTAGTCTTCCAATTATCACTATCTACATTTACTCACTATATAGATTTTACAATCCTAAAAAGAGATAACACTTTGCTGAAACAAAACATAATCGGCTTTGTAGTAATTATCTTACAGGATTATATTTGCGAACTGCTCTTTAATCTTCTCTCTCCTTTCAATTTTTACTGTGAGTATTTGTTCTGGATTTTCATCATTGGAATTTTACCATTCTTTTGGTAGTTTTGTAATGCTACCCACGAAGCTTGGTAATCTGCCCGGACATGTCAATAAGCGCATTTAACATTATGCAAAACATAAATGTTGAATCTAGGGTACATGCTTGAATGGATGAATTTGTACCTACCCTTTTGGGGAATACAGGCGTGAAGTTATGTTACATTGAATATTATATTGACTCTAAAACATTTAATTAGTTCGCGTTCTCGGATAGTACACCTAATCAAGTTATTCACACATACTCATTTACAAGAGATAGTTTTCTAGCTACGATTTTACAATCTCGAACGAGATAACATTAGGTTAGGATGAGGGTTTCGTATTTAATATTTTACAGTATTATATATCTTTAGAGATTCCGCTACAAAATAAAGTCTACGCATTTAAGCTTACTAGCGTTCTTTCGCCTTTTATTTACACAGTGTGAAACTATTTTATTTCTAGAACATTCTAGACTTGAAATATAGCAGTGTATTCGCCATTACAACTTTGGAATACCCTGGGGACAGTCCAATAGTGTTTTTCTTTTTTGTTATTTGTCGCACGTTTCCTTTGCAAACAATTCTACAGGGTTGATTAACTAAGTATGTAATATATTATCTATTATAAGTGAAGGTAGACGAGGCACGAGAGGTATGTCAGGACCGGGATATCTGGCGCTCTGCACTCTCTACCTACCCCGACAGGGACCTGGCATGAAGATACATTATAAGTGTTCATCATGAAATTGTGTTTTATTATGTATATTAAGTATGCTTTAAATAACTGTACCTACCTGCAACAAACCAGCCAGGTTAGTTCATCTTAAAATTCGACCTACTAATTGATTATAATATGTTTTATATTATTAAATTATTTAATTACAGAATAAATGATGCTGGGAAAGATATATTGATATGTTTTTGGTACAATTTTAAATGAAATATACCAGTTTTAAAAGTAAAACACTTAAGTCAGCTATTTTATTTATATAAACGTCTCACTAGATTGAAAGCATATCGGTAATTCCCCTGTTATTTTGTTAAATATACTACGGAAAGTACTAAAAAGCCTATTATACTATACGATTTTTGTTCGTAACAGGTGATGTAATAAGAATTTTAGTGGTGGTAGAATCCCAATGGCTAAGCTTGAAGACATAGGCATCACCACATTACCTTATTTTTCTACTGACGAATTCAGCGCTATGTATGGTAATGAATGACCCCGCAGTAACTAACACCGAGCCAAAACAATAAACAAATAAATAAAATAGTTTATAGTAGTTCGTCGCTAAAGTACATTCTTTTATTCACATCGTCTTTTTCTGCCCTTTTAACATTCCATGGCAGTGGGCACCAAAGTCAACTTTTACATGTATTAACGTATCTTCACGCAAAGTCCCTTGCGGGGTAGGCAGAGAGTGGTGGAGCGCCAGATATCCCGGTCCTGACACACCTCCCTTGCTTCTTCTACATTCATCATTCTCTTCATAGATACACGCCCATTTCTAAGATTGATGAATGTCAACTTTTTATGTTTTGATAATAATACAGACTTTAGTAATTTCGTTCAAATTTCACTTACTTAGTATAAAGTTGATTCCTCCACACATAACCAACATCCTCTAACAATACCAGATAAACATTGCCATAGCGAGCGTTGCGCACGCGCAGGAATGCACTCGAAATAGAAATGTCTGCTTCATCTCAGCTTTATTACACGCATGCTAATAATTAATTATTCAGGTTTTTTTTTTCAATTTAAGATTAACAAACAGTTTACATCCAATATTGCATAACAATAGGTACATTTCACAGCTTAAAGTCTTAATTATAATCATATAGGTGAATACAATACGTTTTCGTTCGGACTGAGCGTAAATCGTACAGGTAACGATTTCTAGTGCAGCTATCGTATACTCTAATAGGTCTTGTAGCTCTCAAGTAAATGCTTGACAACCTATTTAGTATGATAATATTCATAAATAATGCAAGGTAAGATCGTCAAATAGAAAATGTTTGTACCTACTTAGTTTGAAGACGAAAATGTTTTAACAAGTTTTAATATATTATTCTGTTTTACAGACCGCCATTACTGGTATGCCCAAGCCCAGGAAACGCTACAGAAGCGTTTGCAATACGCCACTGAGAAGAACCCAGTTGCCAAGTAAGTAAAAAAAAATCTTTCTTCTGAATTCCACATTATTTTCTTAGTTATGCCTGCTCACGTAAGTCTGCGATGGTTCAAGTAAAAAAAGCAACAAAATTGTTTTCGATACTATGACAATGTAAAAAATAAGAGATCCTCATAAGTTGCCATTCTAATGGTTAAAGTTTTTTTGCACCTATATCTAACGTTGGCGGTAGGTTGTTAAAGTAATAAAATATGTTGATGCTTAACCCCCCCCCTCTCCCTCTGTCTGTCTCTCTCTCTATTTCTCTCTATAATTGATATACGTTTTGTATAACAATGCTCTCTATCTATCTACCTATCTACTTTTTTCTTGTACGTTTTGATTCCTAATTTGCGCGTCCCGCATTATTGTATTTATTGCCTACCTAATCCAATTAGTTTTACCGCCATTGTTCGGTTGACTGATTGCACTAGGGGAAGAATTCTTCTCCATTAGTATGCAGTGGAGTCGTCACGCCCCGTTGCGTAAATTCAGGATGACAAAATTCTAAATAAAATGTGCACAAAAAACGTAAGAAGTCAATGTCCAGGCGTTCACTGCAACGTGGTTCAAGTATTCAATGCTTAGTGACGCGGAAACATAAACCTTACAATGCGTGTCGTGTCAAGGACCAACCCTTTCTCTAGACCCTTGACTCAACTACTTGGCGAGAGTCTCTTGAGGCAGTCGACTCTCTTCACTGTAAGAAAATTGACCGTAATGACTATGAAAAGTTAAAATAACGCTTGTGCGAACAACAAACAAATCTACCAACGAGTTAAACACTCGTTGGTGGATTTGTTTTTCTCAAAATATAACTGATTCGTGTAGAAATTATAAAGTATATGAACGATTGATGAACCACTCATCATTGAAACTTTAATTCGCTTAAAAATAGATATCTTCAATCAATATTATTGTTATAAGTATAACATGGATGACTGTTGAGACAAATCTTAATCAACCAGCGAGGCCAAGAATTGGATCTTACAGAAACGGTGAAATATCACTCCTACTAATTTAATTTCATGAATATGAAAATAAATGAAGTCAATTCATATTACTGTTTTAAGCTATTATATATTAATATGGGTTAATCAACAATAGAAATCAAATGATCAATCAGGGTGTCCAAGAATTGTTTCTCCCAAAATGGTCTATTGTGATTGATAACTTTTAGCTTTCATTGCAGTCATTTTAAAAATAGCTCAATGCAATTAATATCTGTAAAATATTCTACTAAGCTACCAAAGTACACAATCGAGTTTTTCTTTCAATTAAATAATATAATTGATACGAGTATCAGCTGGTATAACACTGGGTGGTGAATCATTGTGAATTTGGAGCGTGCGTAATGTATTACTTTTGTTTCTTCTGATAAACTTCTCCACGTCTCAAGAGTACAGTCACGAGCATTAATATTTCAACGTGAAGATACATTATATTTCTGTTTTCTCCAGAAATAATGAAATAAGTTTCTGAAATATTATACTCCTGCTAAAATGTTATGCTGGACTAATGGACAATAACTTAGGCCTCAGGGGTGGAAATGCATCTGCATTACCTCTGGTTTTCGTGTAGATGTCTATAGGAATACTGCAATAATAACTGTCATTTAGCATCCATGTCAGCTAAGCTACATACTTGCTTGCCACCATCATTACATATAAACGTTCAAGCATACAGTTACCAGGAAGCGGCCTTATAAGTACTACATAAAAGTGATAGCTTTACTTCATAAATGAAACCAAATGCCAAATTCAAATAAACTTATTATAATAGACTAAACTTCTTGAAGAATTGGCTGTGAAATACGTTTTAAGCCGGGAGCAGAGATGTTAATATATTAGTTTGAAATATATTTTTTTTAAGAATTAGAAGGATATAAAATTATTCTTTATGACGACAATGTCTGTTAGGAATGATCATAAAAAATTGAATGTAGGAGGACGTAAATGTACGAGTAGAAAGTGGGTCCGTTGAAGTGCTGAAAGGTATAATGACGGATGTCACCGCGTCTGCTACCCCATTTATTATCTTTTTAATTGGAACGCCACCCTGAACCTTTTTATTCAATTGCCTTCTATAATTCCACTTTATTCATAACCCGGCAGTCAAATTGAACTGAATGCTAAGAATACAAAGAATAAAATTTCGGATTTTCTTATAAATTATCCACGATTCTCGTTTTTGGTCAATCGTTACGATGTGGAATTTATTTTGGATGTGTTTTATTTCTGTGTGCCCCATAAGTTTCTTCCACTTAATGCCACTCCAATACAGCAGCGTTTTTGGCACCACATCCAGTTCCGTTCAGAACAAATAAGTTTCTCTACACACTCCACATTCCATTATGTCTAAATCTATTATGGCTACAGTCGTGTAATATTTTTTAGTTTGAAAAAGCTTTTGTTGTAACAGCGAAAATATTAAGTATAGCATTTTCCTTGTACGGTGAAAATAATGAGAGGTTTTTTTTAGTTATTCTTTTACTGGGGTAAGAAGATGCATTCAATATGAAGGTAGTAAAGATATCTAAAGGTGGTATGACTTGAAATATGTTACGATCTTTTTTGGTTAGTTTAGTGATGTGTGCACGCCGTTTGATACGGGGGTCCAGGATCGAAACCACTTTTGCTTCGGGTCTGGGTGTCTGTATATGTGTTGTGGGTGTACACCGGTACTCACGATGCAGATTTATACCTAGTGTGGGGCTGTGAGTGTTAGTTGTGAGTGTAGGCGTATTTATTTAATTTATGCAAGAACTAAAGTTTCTACTATGTGTTAAAATGCTTTTTGATTTTAGTCATAGCAAGTATTTACTAATTTCATTGTTGGTGTTATTGGTTGCGCATTGATCTGTTAAAAAAGTGAACCCTAATTTACTTTTCCCATAGTAGAATAAAAAGCGTGAATGTTCAAATTATGTGTAAATAAAAACTATAGGAGAAAATAATTTAAAATATTGAATTACTGTGAGTATAACTTACTGTTGCCCGCGACGTTCGTCTGGATGTTTTTAGTTTCGGCGCAAAAGTTGCCAATGTATAAATGGAGACAGGACAATTATAACAAAGGTGATAAGAAATGACCCCATAAAGAACTAGCCCTAATTTTCAGCACAATTGCAAAACAACTTTAGACTTAGGATCAACACATCTACATTGTCTAGTTTTTAAATAGTGTATAAAGATCTACATAAAAACTAGAGTCATCATTTAAAGTCAACGAAAGCTATGCGAAATGTGAGTGTTTGGCACTTAATTACTCACGCTTTACACTACACTGCTATGGAGAAAGTAAATTGTGGTTCACTTTATTTAACACTAGCTGTGCCCGACTTCGTCCGCGTGAGAATTTATGATTGTTCAGTATATATCGGTACAGCCGTTCCCGAGATTTGAAAACAACAGACAGACAGACAAAAATAGTAAAACAAAATGTTTTGGTACATGTACAGTGTATACATATACGAGTATATGCATTTAGTAAAAAGCGGTTATTTTTAAATTACAAGCAGACACTCCAATTTTATTTATTTGTATTGATGTACCTACAGTTGGATACGAGATTACAATAAAAAAACCGGTCAAGTGCGTGTCGGGCCACGCGCATTGTAGGGTTCCGTAGTTATAGAGTAAGAGATGTAATTAAAAAAAAAATATATTTCGAATCGAAAATAAAAAAAAAATAACCGCGCGTTACTAGTAGGGGAGGTTACCCTAAAAAAAAAGTTTTTCACGTTTTTATTCTACCACTTTGTCGGCGTAATTCAGGTGTACCTATACTTGTGCCAAATTTAAAGTCTCTAGTACTAACAGTTTTTGCGCTAAACCGCGGACGGACAGATAGACAGACAGACAGACCGACAGACAGACAGACAGACGGACATGGCGAAACTATAAGGGATCCTTGTTTACTACGGAACTCTAAAAAAGCAGGAAAATGCATCCATTTTGTCGTTCTGCAGAACTGTCTTGTTATGTTCTTAATGTCTTTGTCACCTATTTAATGTCGCTATATGTAGTGTTATATATGAGAGTATAAATTAAATGTAGGTTTAAGTAGCTGCAAGTTACTTGCACGAGTCAACTACTCTTAATTTTGAGAATGAGAACTTAACGACTATTCATAAAGTTTCACTGTGAGGTTAAATAGTTTAGCTTTTTAATTAAACTGTTGCCTTTGTCTTTTATTTTATCGTCACCATATAAATTAATAATTGCTTAAAATGCTTAATATTCTTTAAAAAAGAAACATATTCAGAAACTTGTATTAATTTTCCTTGTCTTTCCTAAAAGCATCATTAATTTAAAGTTTTTCATTCAGATTATGACAATACAATAATACATTACAAAAAAAAAATCTATCACACTTTTTTTAAATGTTGTTAGTATATTTGACCCTTTGATTTACTATCGTGAATTGAACTCATGCAGCAAATGAAGTATTTCTTGTGTATTCTATTTAACAATGGACGTCAAATAAAAGATGATTTATTTATATAATAGGTTGGGGAAAAAGTCTTTTCGCATTATAGTATGTATGAACTTGTAATAAAATCTCTTTGGCTGTAGTATTTGTATCTGGCTGGTTTTGGTATCATTGAAAGTTAAAATTTTAAAGAACTTAATTCCAAATTCAAATTAGGCAAATGTGTGATTTTTATTTGTTTTTCGTACTGTCAAGATCACTCATCAATCTAATGAAGAAATTCGATACATTTTAAAATTTTACTACAAAAAAGGTAAAAATGCAACGCAAGCCGCGAAAAAAATTTGCGATGTTTATGGACCTAGTGCAGTGTCTGTGAGAGTAGCACAAATTTGGTTTAAGCGTTTTCAATCCGGAAATTTTGATGTCAAAGATGCACCTCGCTCTGTTCGCTCTATTACGGATAAAATGGATGCCATTTTTGAAAAAGTGGAGCAAGATCGACATATCAGTAGTTACGACGTACCTGAAGAACTGAGAATTGATCACAAAACAGTTTTGGCGCATTTGAAAAAAGCTGGGTACAAAAAAAAGCTCGATATTTGCATACCTCACGAGCTCACTGAAAGAAACCTAATGAACCGTGTACTCATTTGTGATTCTTTATTACGACGTAATGAAACCGAATCATTTTTGAAGAAGCTGATAACTGGTGATGAAAAGTGGATCACGTACGACAAGAACGTGCGAAAAAGGTCGTGGTCAAAGGCCGGTCAGGCTTCACAGACTGTGGCGAAACCCGGGTTAACTCGCAATAAGGTGATGTTGTGTGTGTGGTGGGATTGGAAGGGCATTATTCATTATGAGCTATTACCACCAGGCAGGACTATCGATTCTGAACTCTACTGCGAACAACTGATGAGATTAAAGCAAGAAGTTGAGAGAAAGCGGCCGGAATTGATCAACAGAAGGGGTGTGGTGTTTCATCATGATAACGCTAGACCTCACACATCTATAGCCACTCAGCAAAAATTAAGAGAGTTTGGCTGAGAGGTGTTAATGCATCCGCCGTATAGTCCTGACCTTGCACCTTCAGATTTCCACCTGTTTCGGTCTGTTCAGAATTCTTTATGCAATGTTAGGTTAACATCAGGAGAGGACTGCCAAATCCACTTGTCGCGGTATTTTGATGAGAAGTCCCAAATTTTTTATAGCAATGGGATCATGTTCCTACCTACAAGATGGCAAAAGGTTATCGAACAAAATGGTACATACATACTTTAGTTAAATTTAAATAAACTATATTAAAAAATGTTTTGAATTATCTTAAAAAATGCGAAGAAACTTTTTCTCCAACCAATATTTAATATAAATAAATCTTTAATCATCATCAATAACATTTACTGTATTATTTTACACATTCCTACTTAAAACACGTGACAATTAATTCATATGTCTGTCGTTTTCTTTTATTCGTCTATCTACCTGGTCCTTGAGTTTCGTAGTAATATTTCTAAGGATTATGTTCAAATTATTCAACTTATTGACCCTAACATCACCTTCAAGTGTCAGTTAATTTGTTCGATTTGAACTTTCATCATAACGTACTTTGTCACGTATAAAAATATTAAATACGTACCAACCAATCTCTCCAGGGTACTATGCTCCGAGACCACCATTGGAAATGTTGCTTAGATATATTAAAATATTGTAAAATTGATGTTACTCTTCAATTTACTGCTTACTGTGTCAAATTTCTTAGCAAAGAGAAGCAGGGTAAAATTTTCATCATTATTGATGATGTCAAGTCTTTCTTTCTTTCAAATAGAAATTATGATCCGCGTCGATTGCTTATTTAATTCACAACACGTTTTTCGACATTTTAAATCAAATTAGATATGTTAAACCTAATTCAAATTTTGAACCTTGAACCCAGCGCTCGTCGTCTATCAAAATATAATTACAACACCGTATGTTCATTTTAAATATGATTGCCAATATATAATATTTTTATAATGCGTAACAGACTACCAATAGTGTAAATTATATACGCTCGTTAAGTCTAGGTAATTTATCAATCACACAATGTCAGTTCCTCTCAAAATCCCTTGAATTTTACAATAAATTCTCCGGACGTATTGAATAAATGGGTTATCTTCAAAGATTTATGGCATGTTACGTATGACGTTGTAATAAAGGATGGATTAGCAAAGCTGACACCAGCTGTAGATTTGGACCCTATGTCCTAAGCCTTTAGGGAGGTGTTTGGTCTAAATTATTGCTTGCGATGTCACGTATTTGTAACATAGGTACGTGATATTTACGAGGTATAACGTCGCAATATACGAAAATCTATAGACAGTGAAAAAAATCATGTTGGGTTAATATTTTTACATTCAATCTTTATAAGAATGACGACCCGGTTGGTCCAGCGGTGTGAGATGACCGTTTGATTTGAAGGGTTGCGGGTTCGATCCCCGCACCGGGACAAATGGTTGTATGGCCTACAGATATTTGTTTCGGGTCTGGGTGTTTGTGTATGTGTTGTTTGTATATAACGACACCCACGACACAGGTTTAAACCTACTGTGGGGCTGTGAGTGTAAGCGTAATTTATTTATTGATTTAAAAAATGAACATTAGAAGGGCTTTGTTTCTTGCTACTTTTTTGTTATATCGTTGCGATCTTACGCGATAGTAGAAATTAATTAGGCCATTAGATACTTATTTACTCATATGAAAGAATTGTAGGTAGATAACATTAACACAGATCAAAATGATATCTATCTTAGGGTATAGACAAATCACATGTCATAATAGTTTTAAACTATTGATTACAAGAAAACCTATAATAAGAAGTCTATCGTTTTTTTTTAATGTAATGGAAGTGGTAAACAAGCGTACAGTTCACATTGATGTGAAGTGATGACTACAGCCTATAGACACCCACTCAAAGACCAAGGTCAAAATGCAGATGCGTTTCCACTCCTGAGGCCTAAGGTCCTCTGTGCCGGAAATTACTGGGCCGCACATTACCACCTTACCGTAACACGATAGTGCTGAACACTACCATTTAGCGGCAAGTATATTAGGTAATACGGTGGTGCGTACGCCCGTGAGCTTCGTCACAGGAGCTCTAGCACCAGTAAATTTTACTAAAACCATATTTGGTCTTTTTCTAGGAACATAATTTTGGTGGTTGGTGACGGCATGAGTTTGACCACGACCACTGCGGCGAGGATCCTAAGAGGACAGAGAAGAGGTCAATCGGGAGAAGACAACGACCTGGTTTGGGACACTTTTCCAGCAGTTGCTCTCGCTAAGGTAATTTATTTGCTTTTCATTTATCGTCTATCTAAAATAGGTGATTCAAGTAAACATTGTGTCTTGACTTATTTAAAGATTTTTTAGAGATTATTGTGAAAATTGATTTACTTTTACATCGTAACCGGTAAAAATCTCTATTTCGCCTTTATAATGAAATTATGGTTCCATAAAATTACGCATGAATTGATACGGTAATAATCCCTTTGGTCCTTGTTTGATCATATCACAGTAATAAGGGGACCAAAATTTGAGAACATTGGACCTACGGCCGTCCGATATTAATACCGGAAGGTTCGTTATTTTGCCTTCGTTATAGTAGTGTTCTTTAATTAAACCAATAATATGATTTACGGAGGAAATTCCTTCAACCCTCGTCTATGAAATCCAAATGAATATATTCATTCATTATTTTGCGTATATTTTCTAAAAATTATTTGCGTTTAGTTTGAACTGTTTTTGTTGTCATAACGAAATTCATATTATTAACAAAATATCGCTTTCAGGAAATCAATGACTCAATCAGTAAACTCATCAATTTTGGACGAAACTAATAACTCATAAAGAGAAATATAAATAAACAATCTCTTTCGATCGCAATTATCATAGTAGTTTGGGTACAGAATTTGGGATTGGATTTACGGCCGCCGGAAATGAATACCGGAAACTTCTTTATTTTGCCTTCATAATAAAATTCTGTAAGTCTTGAACACACTTCAAGGGAAAATCTCTCATCTCTTCTTTCTAAGATTAAAATAACTATGTTTATTCATATTTTCTATTTTTGTTTCCTTGGTAAAAAAAAATCAAAAAATTAACTTCCATTATCCCACTTGTTACATGGGCCAAGAACGTAACCGGCGAATCGTGGGTGTTTGCATATATGCTCGAATGCATACATTTACCTCTGCCTACCCCTTCGGGGATTACAGGCGTGAAGGTAACTTTTTTTTTAACTTTCATTATTGACTGCGGCAGCTGAGTCAGGTGAATGGAATTGGAATGAAATGTGAATTGGACGAATGGTTTATTTACACGGTTGCATTCGCTTTCAACAATTTCACTGAGAAATCTTTTTTACAAAAGAATGGCAAGGCACGCTTCTCCGTGACTTAATTTGACTATTTCTGCACGGTGCGTAAAGTGATAACACAATTTTCGCACACACTTCTGCACTTCCCAATAATAGGCTAATTAGGTCACAGGTATCGTAATGTACCCCTCCATGCATCCGGGGCGGGTTTCTGTCACATGTACTATAAAATAGTATACGATAGTCGCGGCTATAGCACCTTCGCTGCGCTCGGGCGCTAACTTCACGCCGCGCTGTCCAATAATAGCCTATTTTTTTGTGCTTTTGTTTTCCTTGTAAAGAATGTTCAATTAATTTACTTACCTTGATAACTTCGGTAATGTAGTAATTTTGGACGTATTCTCATAACGAATGATGTCATTGTAAATTTTGAATACATGAGGACTTTGTAATAAGATATATTCAATATTCAATAATTTATTTGCATTCTGCAATAGTAGTACGTTGGACAATAATAATATAAGTATCTTATTACAGACCCATTTGGGCGCAGCAAAATTATGTAATAGTTATAATAGGAGAGGAGAGGTTGTTCAAAGATATAGCAAATATTTTTACAATTCATCGTCAAAATATTCTTTTATATTATAATAAAAATTTTTAACAAGCATGTTTTTTAAATTCTTAAGAAATATTTTAATTTTCGTTTCGCATTTTAAGGATTCCGGTAATTTATTATACGTTTTAATGGCCATAACATAGGGACTGGATGTATGTAAAGTGAGCCTGGAAGATACAAGTAGATTGGATCATAAGAAAAAATCGCTTACGTTCAAAGCTCCACATTAGTATTATATAAACCTGTGTCGTGTATGACGTTGTACTACACATACACAAACACCCAGGCCCGAAATAAGTAACTGTAGGCTATACAAACTTTTGTCCTCTTGCGGGGATCGAACCCGCCACCTTCGAATCTAACGGTGGTTTCACAGCGCTAGAATTAACACGTTCGTTTTCTTTAGAGTGTGCTGCTAGTATTACTAGGTCGTCAAACGTAATTCCTATTTTCAAATTTAAACTCCTAGCAAAACGCGCAATAATTACTTAATATGGAAATAATCCCTTTGGCCCTTGTTTGATCATATCACAGTAGTTTGGGCCCAAAATTTAAGAAGATTGAACTTGCGGTTGCCGGAAATGAATACCGGAAGGTTCGTTATTTTGCCTTCATAATAATTATGTTCTTTTAGCCTACAAACACGCTTTCGGGTCGAAAGGCCTTCACTCCTCGTTCGTAAAATTAAAATATTCCAGTTCATATTTTGCGTGAATTTTTATCTTTCGCACGCGGCATGTTTTGTGTTCTTGTTTTCTTTGTAAAGAACGTTTAAACAAATTATTTACCTTAATAACTCCTGTAATGAGGTTAGATGATTTTGGGCTAATGCATTATTTACATGGACTCATATGCATAGGCTTTATAGTTTTAATTTTTCTGTTGATATATTTCCTTGGACTGCAAATTCCTTTATTGTATGAGTACTGTAGTAGGAGACTATAATCATTTTTACTGGTGGTAGAGCTACAATGATGGAGCTTAACTTTCCAATAAATGCATTCAACGCTATCGTATTCCGGTCAGGTGGTAATTGCACTGCCCTGTAACTACCAGCACAGAGCCACCTTATGGCTCAGGAGTAGCAACGCATCTTAATACTCAATACTCAATATTTTATTGCACCATACCTACAACATTAGAATTATGGAGCCTGTAGTGCACCGCAATGTAGGAGAATTAAATACCTAGTATTTTAACATATACCTACATTATTTATATTGTTACCATAATTTATTAATATTTTTTAATTTAATCTTCATTGAAATCTCTGGTTTCATGTAGACGTTGATAGGCCCCAGGATTACTTACCATTTATGTAAACTATACACTAGTTGCTCACTTCTTTAAGGCAGACGATTATGCTAAAAACCGATATCTCTCTCAGTTTGAACACACCGCCGTTAATTCAAAATAATTTTAATTTATTAACGTATTATACTCGTATCAATAAATTTGTCAATATTTGAACAATATGTAACATAGTTCGCATCCGCTTCAGAAAATTTCTGCAACGTTGAGTAAATAAAATTAAAAATTAATTCGGTTTATAGGCTATTTAAACGTTGAGATCGTTTCAATTTGGAGCACAATTGTTATTTTTATGTAATGGAAGTGGCAAACAAGAATGCAGTTCACATTGATGTTAAGTGATGACTCCAACCTATAGCCACCTACAAAAAGACCAAGATCAAAATGCAGATGCGTTACCATTCTTGAGGCCTAAGGTGTTACACCTCTGTGCCAGAAATTCAGGGCCGTACATTAACACCTGACCGGAACACGATAGTGCTGAACACTACCATTTAGCGGCAAGTAGGTATATTAGGTAATGATGCATAAAAATGTGAATAACAAGATATTGAAGGTGTATGCCGCCACACTATACTGTGACGAGAAGTTCGTAGCGGATACAAAGGTATCTGAAGCGCGCGACAGACACTTGTGGCCGGTGGTTGCTGTTTTTGGGATTGAATCTCTGATATAAATACTTCTATATCCATATTTATTTCAATACAGACTACGTAGGTACGGGCGTTGCTTTCGACTTGAGGTACACCGCGGACAGACCTAGGTGATAACTCATCCGCAAATGTATATTATCCGCGGATGAAATGTCTTTTTTTACAAATAGTAGGGGTCGACTCATACTAAGTGTTGTTGCGATTCTGAGGAGTCGCCAGATAGGTAAAATTACTAGTAGTACTTTCATCCAAAGTTGAGTAACACCTATATAGTTATATCTATCCAAGATGGTGGCTGCATGAAGATGTCAACTTTTTCGTCATGGGTGTCGTTTTCATGGTTCTTGAGGGTGTTGAATTCGGAAGTGGTGTCAAAATGTAAATCCAAGATGGCGGCTACATGAAGTTGTCAACTTTTTCGTCATGGGTGTCGTTTTCATGGTTCATGAGGGTGTCGAATTCGAAAGTGGTGTCGAAATGTAAATCCAAGATGGCGCACTCCGCCAAAATTCCATACAAACGCTTAATTAGGTCTCTATTACACAGACATCAATCAGTGACGTGTATTTACACGTGCAACTGTGTGCGTAGCACGTAGAAAATACCAACCGTCGCCTATAAGAGGGGAGGAGGTTGGGTGATGCGGGGAAATCGTGTGGGACGTCGAAGTGTCCATTCTATACGTAGTGTATTATTACATATACTGACTGAGGTAAGGGAGAGAAATGTGGAAAACCGCGCGAGTGGCGTGTGACGGCGTTTTGGCCGGTGCGGGCCACAAGAAGCGAGCAACGACGATTTATAGCGTTCAGTGGCCACCGGCGTCAACCGTATGCGGCGAGTCCATATAAAATGTATGAAAACTATAGGAAATATGCGACGTTTTGTTATTGCCGTCGGTTGATCGTGAGCGGCGACCCTTATAGTAACTCTAAGAATGTACATCTGTAGTCAAATGTCAGTTATGTTATTTCATTGAGGATGGTAGAATCCAGAATCACAGAATCGATATTTATCTATTCCGTGTCCAGAATAGTGTAAACAGTTTCGAAAACTGAAGGAATTGTGACATTAAATCATGTCCGTCCGCAATAATAAAAAATAATGTGTATATAAAGAGCTCTAGCGCAGATTAATATGTTTATTGTACATACTGTAATATGTGCGGGTCATGAATAACCTTGTTAACAATGTATTGGTCGTGCCTATGTAAAACTGAAATAATTTACTATCGCAAACAAAACAACACTGTAATAAAATTGCTATATAAATTATTTGTTAATATGTTTAATTTATAACGCTGTCAATGTGAACAATAAAACACTGTACGAGTAACACAAATTTTGCTTTACACAAAGTCGGAAATTAATGTAAGCTGATGCTTTAAAACGTTGATGACATAAAATTATGCGTAATGAATAACATATTAAAAACAACAAAATTAAATTATTTAGGGTACCTCCTCTACATGTAATGAGAGGATATTTTTTTATTTTTCGTTTTCTCTATAGTGTAAGATATTGTTGGATAGGTTTTTTAAAAGTGTTAGGGGTGTGCTAAAATCATTTTTCGATTTAGTTAACTATTCATTTTCGTTAGAGTCAATTGTTCCCCTCCCCTCTACTAACTAAACGGTTGTTGTTAGTTATTCAAACGTTAATAATAATAATAATAATAAATACCCTTTATTGTACACATAAGAACAACAATTTGCAAAACAATTTTACATATATGCACAATAGGCGGCCTTATCGCTTAAAGCGATCTCTTCCAGGCGACCTAAATAGAAAGAGAGATATCAAACAATAACAGGAACAAGGGGTGTACAGACTTAAGAAATAATAACTATTACAATTCAATATATATTATTAATATAGCACATACCTACATATTTATATACATATAATTTATATATATATATATATATATATATATATATACATAAAACATAAATATTTATATACATATACAAGATATATATTATATATATGCATACCTACATAGATAAATAAATAAATAATAATAATAAATAAATAAAATACCTACCAGACAATACATAATTTAATACTTACTTTAAATATTACTATAAGTTATTGTATTCTTACCATCGGATGACTCATTATATTTCCAAGCTTAAATAATAATTACTTAGACGATTCTTAAACGACGCCAATGTCTGAGCTTGGCGTATAGTCAGTGGCAAAGCGTTCCACAACTTGACTGCAACGACAGTAAAAGATTTAGCACAGAAGGAAGAGGAGTGAGGAGGCATCATAAGACGAAGGTTGTTTGAGGATCGAAGAAAGAGGGAGTTAGATTGAGAAAGGTATTGGAATCGTTCTTTAAGATATAGAGGATAATGCGGGTAAAATAGCAGGCAGTATAGTAAAGAGAGGATGTGTGTATTCCTGCGAAGGTGGATTGGAAGCCACTTGAGCTGTTTACGAAATTCAGAGATATGGTCATATTTACGTAAACCGAATATGAACCGGATGCAAAGATTTTGAAGTCGCTCAAGTCTACTTAACTGCTCCTGTGTTAAGTCAAGATAAGATATGTCAGCGTAATCTAAGATAGGAAAAAGAATGGATTTAGCAAGCATAACTTTAGTGGCAGTGGGCAAGAAGTTCCTGATCCTACGGAGTGAACTGACAGCGGCGAACATCTTCCTGCTGACATTACAAATTTGTGTAGACCATGACATATTACTATCCATAGAAACTCCTAAATTTTTCACTGTGTCGCAATAATTTATAAAAGTTCCATCAAAGACGATAGGTGGCAAATTGGAAAAATCGATACGTTTTAATAACCAAGAGCTACCAAATATTATAGCTTGGCTTTTAAGTGGATTAACTTGTAGACCAAATGTTTTACTCCACTGATAAATTTTAACAAGATCTTCATTAATAAGTTGTATCGCTTTTGGTAATTCATCAAGCTTAGTTTGGCAATATATTTGTAAATCGTCTGCATAAAGGTGATAGAGAGAAGTGAGATGAAGGCTAACAGAATGAATAAAAATGGAGAAGAGAAATGGAATGTGAATGGAACGTTACAGCAATAGTAGCTACATATAACGCAACGCGACAACACATCACATCACGTCAGACAAATATAAATCCGCGTTAATTCGATAGTTTAAATTGTCATAGCTAGCATTAATTTAATTTCATCTATTAGATTAGATAGGTACCTTAATTAAGTTTTTGAGGATGGAGCGGACGTTAACGTGCTGATAGTAATTTTTTTACACACATTACCTATACTTAGTGATAACCGTGAATAAATCCCTGTAACACTTAAGTTTAACCAACGGCTACCGGCTACACTTAGTTTTAGCTGGATAGAACTGAATGTAGCCGTTCTTCGGATGTTAGCCGCATCATATACAAAACAAATTATTATTACACGTTAATATTGACATCTTTAAATTTAAAAATCAATTGCTGTTCGTTAGTCTCGCTAAATCTCGAGAACGGGTGGACCGATTTAGCTTATTTAGGTTTTGAATGATTTTTGGAAGTCCAGGGAAAGTTTAAAAGGTAAGAAAATATGAAGAAATTGAAGGGAAAAGTAAATACCTACTATAATTTCGTTTCCCCATACAAATGGTCCGTATCTATCAAACCTTTCACACATTATTTCATTCTGAGGCAATACGAAGTTTGCCGGGACAACTAGTGTTCAATAAATATATGTCATGATACTGAATATGTAAACAACCGCATATTTTGCGTTTGCTCGGCGAGTTCGTAACCTCTACGCAATCCCGTGTAATGTAGATCAGTTAAAACGATAATTTTTTAAATAAGGTTATCAGATATTTTAATTGTCATCGTTTCGTTCTTATTTATTTATCCATCGATTCTGTGAATTGGGACATTGAAATAACGCACGATGTCGTGTTCACTTCAGATAAGCTGACATATTTAACTACCTGCTATACTAACTGAACTGTAAAGAAAATAAACTGTCTCCTTAGTAATGATACTGGGTACTGTCTGGGTTTTTACGTATTGGAAGTGGCAAAGAAGCATGCAGTTCACATTGATGTTAAGTGATGACAAATGCAGATGCGTTACCACTCCTAAGGCCCAAGGTGTTATGGCTCTGTGCCGGAAATTACAGGGCCGTACATAAGCACCTGACCGGAACACGATAGTGCTGAACACTACCATTTAGCGGCAAGTATATTAGGTAATGCGGTGGTGCCAACGCCCGCTAGCTCAGTCACTGGAGCCCTACGACCAGTAAAAAGTATACGAATTCGCTATACCTAACTTATAAGATTGTTTGTAAAAAATAAATTTAAAAAAAAGTAAACTACTGGTTATCGAAGTGAAAACTTCTTTAGCGGCGCCTTGCACTTTTTGTGACCAATATAAAAATGTTATACCTACTCACGTCAGGATACCTGACCTTGATGAAATGCGTAAGACGAATTTGTGACCAAAATTGCGTCCGCTTACTTTTTGGGGACCCAGTGACAGTAGTCATTGTGGTGACGGGTGGTGGTGGTGGTCAGAAATGCACAATGTTAATATTCAAGTTTTCACTTCTGCCAGCGCTGCCGGAGTGCAACCCGTTGTTTTTATATTAGTCACATCTTGTAGGGCAATACCTAAGAAGTATTTTATCAAGTCCCAAAAGTAATGGACAGTATCCATTACTATTTGCTATCAATGTTGCTTCGATTTCTGCCAGAAATAACCCTGCAATCAAAATTCATACCTTATAAAGTAAGATGATGCAAACGCTGTAGAGCTTATTTAGTCACTACTCTTTCGAGCTCCGCCATTGAGAAAATGGCCTCAGGGGACACATTTTAATAAAAAATCTAATATACTTGCCGCTAAATGGTAGTGTTCAGCACTATCGTATTCCGGTCAGGTGGTAATGTACGGCTCTGTTATTGCCGGCACAGAAGCATAACACCTAATGCCTCAGGAGTGGCAGCGCATCTGCATTTTGACCTCTGGTCATTGCGTTGGTGTCTATAGGCTGCAGTCATCACTTAACATCAATGTGAACTGCATGCTTGTTTGCCACTTTTATTACATTAAAAAAAAACAAATAAACAATACATCAGCATTTTGACCTCCAGTTTTTATGTAGAGGTATTTACGCTACAGCCATATCTTATCATCCGTGTGATTTGCATGCTTTATCATAACAGGATGCAAACTCAAGTCATGCTAAATACCAAAAAGTTGCAGAAATAAAAAAAAAATCAAAGCGACTCATATAAAATTCGTCAATGTAAATTACTTTATGTAACCTTATCTAATTGGTTTAAGAAGGGACTATACGCTCGAGAATAAGAAATTATTACGGCAGGTATAAATTGACCAAAATTAAATCAAACACGGCTGCTACCAAAAATTCGTAACTTTTCGCAATTATTTATTAAATTTAATTAAAATTAAGTAAACATGGATATTAAATTATCGACAACATATTTATAGCTGAAAAGCTTACTCATTTAACAGGTTTACTTGAAAATGATTTTCATAAATTATTATGAGTTAAATTGAAACAGGAAATGAACTCTTGTGCTTCCTCGTAACAATAACCAACCCTTGACGTCTTACGTCCCGTTGCTGGGCACGAGTCTCTCCCTTTCTTGGGAGGAGGCCTGGAGCTTACATTTGTACATTTGTAGTACACGCTGCTCCAATGTGGGTTGGTGGAGATAAGGCTTAGTAGCCAACCCGCTGTCGGATGTTTTCAAACAGCTCATAAGGCCTCCGATAAGGTTAAATGACTACTATCTATCGATAGGAACCGGGACCGACGGCTTAACGTGCCCTCCGAGGCACGGAAATGCGCATTTCAATTAGCCACCAGCGGTCACCCATCACACAACCGACCGCGCCCGTATCGCTTAACCAAGTAGATACGATATAGATAGATACATACATACATAGATATATCTACACCAGCCGCGAGGCCAAGCGCGCTTCATTCCTCGTAGTAAAAAAGAAAACCTTCTTATTGCTGTCTTGAGAAAATAGCCAATTGATGAAGATGGGCTTATAACTTTGTATGTATCTTCACGCCAGGTCCCTAACGGGGTAGGCAGAGAGTGTAGAGCGCCGGATATCCCGGTCCTGACAAACCTCTCGTGCCTCGTCTACTTTCATCATTCTCTTCATACATGCACGGCGATTCCTATGACTTTTGACCCCACCAATTACCCACCCCACCCCCACCTTTAGGCCAAAAGGTGCGACCGGCAGTAATTTTTTATAAGTATGTATATTATGTAAGTATGTTTGAAAAAAAATCAAATCTAAATTTGTCTTTTATTTAGCAGTCAAAAAGACTTTCAATCCGTCAAATCGCGAAAATAGCCAATTGATATTTAATTGTCCGTGAACCGAAATCAATCCAACTGCAGCTTTACTTATTTACCTATTATACGTTTAGATTACAATATTAACATGTTTATTCCTCTTGTTCCTAGACCTATAATGTGGATGCCCAAACTGGCGAATCTTCTGCCTGCGCGACGGCCCTTCTGTGCGGGGTCAAAGCAAGATACGAAACCCTAGGCTTGGACGCTGGAGGCAGATTCAATAACTGTGCCTCAGCTATTAACTCCAAAGTCACATCGCTGATAGATTGGGCACATGACGCTGGTGAGTAAAACCTACATAACCTGAAAAGTAAAATATCACTTACCTAATTTTCTATTTTTTTCAAGACACATGTAATTATTTTATGTAGACAATGCGCCCACTAAAATCTTTATTGTACTAAAAATGTAACCACCGTATTGATCAGGTGTAGGTAATACCTTCTTTAGCAGATAAAACAATCACAAACTATTAAGTATACCCCCTAAAGTATTGTACCAAAGCTTTTGCTAATATAAAAAAATATAAACAGGCAAATCAAGCGGAATAGTGACTACAGCTCGCATCACGCACGCCACTCCAGCGGCGCTATATGCGCATGCGCCGTCAAGATACTGGGAAGATGATAGTCGAGTACCACCAACAGTGAGACGAGATTGCAAGGACATAGCTTTGCAGCTCGTTGAAAATGAACCTGGAAGAAGCATAAATGTGAGTAGTAATTACAAAAAAAGGTTTAATACTTATATTATGTCGAAATAAAATTGAACCAAACTGCGGAATTACTGTAGTTATTAAACAATAGCAGGTAAATAAAAAAATACGCTTACACTCACAGCCCCACACTAAGTAATTGTGTCGTTGTAAACACATGACACAAACATCCAGACTCGAAATAACTCGATAGTCTAGTTCAGTGATTCCAAAGTGATCCATATAGACCCCCTGGGGTCTATGGGAGACTCGATGAGGTCTACGTATATGCGTTAATAAATATGGGATATATGGGAAAGTGATATAAATGTTAGCAAGGGGGTCCACTGAAACCAGAAAACAATTGAGAGGGGTTTACAAGAAAAATAGTTTGGGAATCTCTGGTCTAGGTACTCGTATACAGGGTTAATTGAAATTAGCGCATCACCTCTTGTAGGCAGCCTCTCTTTATCAATCTCAACAACATCATGTCATAAATTACAGAATTAAATATGTATGCTGTATTTTACCAGTAAAATATAGGGGAGAGTCTGGTATATTGAACTGCCTGATAAATTGTACCACCTAAAAATTTTACACTTACTGTTACTTATTTTCTTTTCTGGCAACACGAAACTGAGCGCTGACAGCGGCCTCGACTACTTATCTTTTTGTAACGGCCTCCGGAAAGTACATTCGTTTTTAGAGAAAAAAATGTGTTTTGAGAGTCCTTCATAAAAATTTTGCCGTGTGTAGCTAAAGAGATTACAAAGTGAAAGTGTAAGTTACAATTTTGTTATATTTTTTTTGATTAGATCTATAATCGCCGCTTCAACCATAGCGTTGCGAACGTATTATGTTCAACGGTTATTTTGTGACAAATATTTATTTTTGAAATCTCTTAGTTTGTTAAATTGTACCACCAGCAGTTGTTTTATTTGTACTGGTACAATTTACCCAACTTGTTGCTATATTTATTATTTTATATTTTTTTTAGATGAATGAGGACCATAAAGAGTATTATTAAACGGAAGAGGGAGGTTTTGGAAAGATATTGTTGGCTCTTGAAAATAAGGAGATGAGCTAAAACCACATATCTGAAACGAATTCGCTTTCAAATCCAACAATTTAAAGTCATGCCAGAATGCAAAATAAGTTGAGGGTCAAATATTGAGAAGACGAAGTACGTTCGTTGTCGTAAATGGGTTCACGGAACCTGTACACTGAATCAAGATATTTACGAAATTCTTTATACTATTATAATATGGTAAAAGAAAATAAAGAGTTTGATCCCAGTACATAAGCAGATAAATAAATAATTGCTGACTAACGGAAATAATATTTTTAAGTGATTTACTCTATTTTCATACATTATTTAATTTATGCAGAAAAATGTATTTAAGTTTGATAAATGTATTTTTTTAGTCTATAATACATTTGCCCCCTTATTCATAAACGTATTTAACGAAAGTGTTGCTAATCCCTTTGTCTTTTTCTATCCTGCACATTTGACAATGCAACTGACAAAGACAAAGCATTCTATAGCTAAAACGTATCTAATGTACGTTTATGATTGAGGCGGTTATTCTTTTGTCACATTATAACAGTTAATATTGAAGAAATTTGAAGTTTTTGTCAGCATTTTTTCATTCATAATTAAAATATAATTAATTTATTTTGTCTATATACTAAACCTCTTTATTTTCATTTATTATCATGTTAATAAGTCTCTTAAGTCTTGTTGGTACGATTTACCTAACCTGTGGTACTATTGATCCGACTAGTTGGGTAAATTGTACCGAAGGAAAGCCTTCAGGGAAACGCATATTGTGTGAAATCCGATAAGAGTATGGCGTTAACGTTGCGGCACATGTTAAACGAGATTCTAAACTATGTGAATCAAGATAAAGAACTAATTTAAATTAATATCAAAAAAATATATTTTGCAAAATCTGAAAACTGGTACAATATATCCCACTCTCCCCTACAACTTTCTGTTTGGTACCAGGTAATCATGGGAGGTGGAAGAAGACATTTTCTCCCCACTGTAACCCCAGATCCCGAACATCCGAACAGAGAAGGCAGAAGACTAGATGGTCGAAATCTAGCAGAAGACTGGGCAAGAGAAAAGAAAAGACGGCGATTGCGAGCGCAATACATTCATTCCAGGGAACAGTTGGCTAAGCTAGATCCTAGATCTGTCGATTATATGTTAGGTAAGTAATAACATCAATTTGTATTTAAATATATATACCTAGTTATATTTTCAATAGTTCGTTTATAAGAAAGATCTAGATCTAGACACTTTTTTTAAAAACTTTTATGCCTTTTGACAACGTACAGGTAACGGCTGGCGGTCGGAGTGGCGCTGATCTTTTGATTTAATAAATATAGTCCATAAATAATTATAAGTACATGAAAGAAAAGTTTACGAATACGTATTTTGCTATCGCAAAATTTGAAATTTGATTCCCCTACCTGGGAATCGAACCCAGGACCTCAGCGTAATAGTAGTGGAAATGAATATAAAGTTAATAATAATCTTTTTAGAGAATCACTAACTACAAATCTGCTTACAACAGCGTTGAAAATATAATAACTCAATCCATCAATCGAATTCTTTCCATTCACTCGCATGTGTTAAATAAAAATATTATACTGAAGTCCTCAATTCAGGAGGTTTGTAACGGTGTTATGCAACTTTTTAAGAGTTAACTTTTTAACCTGATCTAAGCTGAAATTTTATTGTTTTGAAATATATCAAGATTACTTAAATAAATACCTCCAGATAGCAGATAAATCTGGCTATCTGGAGGTATTCCGTGACTATGTGTCACAGGTCACAGGTGCTATTTTAGGTACCTATTGTAAACGACTTGCAAATGGATGGATTTTTCTAAATCCGCACCATTTGTTTGCTGACCTTTAGACCTAGGGAATCATCCTAAAGTAGCATTCCGAATCTAATTCTTCGTGTGATGTAAGTTGAAAAATAAAGGTAGTTTAGTCCTACTAAATCATGTTACGTTTCATTATTATCATTATAAATAATGATAAGCCTTTTAATATTAATATTAATTTTCTGAAAAAAAAAACTTTTTTTAGACAAAGTGACGTTATTGGTATCATATTATTATTATGTCGTAAGCTATTATGTATTTTACTATCTGACCTAGCAAACCACCACCATAGAAATTAAATAATGTGTCAAAGATTTGACAGGTAATTAATCTATCTATTTGTATGGGATATTTACGAGTATGTTGTTGTTTTTACTATTTTCTTTACATTTTCTTCATTTATTCTCACCCTTCTAGCCTCCCTTGGATTTCTTTGTATATTTAAAAAAAAGTCAATACGGTCAAGCCGTTTTTGATTTTTTTTAAGACTATCAAATATAATTTCATTATTTTATATCGAAATGTAACGCGCTTTCATCCTGTATTATAATTAAGTAAGTACCTATAACTTTCAGTTTACTCTAAATATCCTAACAACATAAAAGATACACACATAAAAACAATATCTAAATGCAAATAATAACACGAACACATAAAAATAATACCTACCTAATCCAACTGAAACAAAATATAAAATTCTAAAAATTAGCAGAATTTCTTATTCTGTTTATTATTCGTTCAGTTTAACAACCGCTTATAAAATTTTCGTTTCATCAGCACATTACAGCGTTTTATTTTTATAGGTAAACACAAAGCCGTAAGCCTGTTATCTTTGTCCATTAATGAAAAAATATGTTAAATCATGCCAACCCTGCAATGGCGTTATAGGATATCAGCATTACAACACGGGCGAACCCATTTTTTTATTAAAAAGCCAGTAAGGCGATATGCTTTAGAAATATTCTCCTTTGTAGGGAGATGGAATCGTTGAAGGGTCAAAGATAACTCAGCAATTTAAACACGCAAAGGGCTTTCTTTGTTTTTTACCACAATGTCTTGTGAATATGAAAGCGAAGTATTTAAGGTACCTAGCTCAATGTCAACGAATGGTTGGGCGATGTAGTTAGAAATATTCTGAGACATTGTTATGTGTAGAAAATAATAATCTGTCAAATACAGATATTACTTCACATTACGAAATTTGGTTGCTCGAATTATATGCCAACAAACATTTTTATTGTTTTATTTATAAACGTTATTATTTTCCCTTTTTTTTTCTAACGACTTGTCTGGATTGATGGCATATTAAGAAAACGAGATTTCTTACTATCGTCCCTGTCAGGAGGGAGCGATAAAAGTCGTTCTTTATGAGGCCCGTCCACAGAGAGTGAGCAGCCTCGCGAGGCACTTGCCGCGCAAGGCTGCTCGCTTTGTGTGGACGCGCTTATACTCTAGGTGCATACATTGAAGTCTTAGATCTAGAAATTAATTATTTTTATATAATTATTTTACAGTTTGGTTTTTAACATTTTCTTTATTGTATTGAAAATATGTTATGAAATTTTATATGCTATCTATAAATATGGAATTTCACGATTCTTATACTTTTGACACCGAAAGTCTCACGTCTCATTTTTTTTTAATTTAAGTTCCTAATAACATTTTTTTTTTGAGGATAGTTACATACTCACCTATCTAGGTAGTACCCACTTCTGTCTCCTATAAAAACTATCATCGATAGCGATGTAAGTACTAAAATAATAATATAATAAATAATACCTATATGTTATAATACATTTTATATGCATATCATTTTCTTTTTTTTTATCATTCAATATATAAAACATAATAAATAGAAAGATGATATAATAAATAAATTTAGGAAATATGAACAAAGTTAATGTCCGCGAAATGTCGCAAATAAAGTTTAAAAAAATATTTTAAGTAATCGAAAATTAGTATCAAGAGTATTGGGAGCCTTTTTGCGGCGATGGGACAATTAAAGCTATTGAAAAATTTATATTAGGTTTAATAACAGACGCAAAACAACTTAGAACGAAGGAACAGCAAAGTTTCTGCATTTTGACCATTGGTTTTTGTGTAGATGTCTATAGGCTGTAGTATTTACTTAACATCAATGTGAACTGCGAGCTTGTTTACCATTATCATTAAATAAACAATAGTAAATTTGTTTCGATCCTTAAGTCATCAAACAATTAAATAATGACATTGCTCAGCTTAATTAATTACATTACGACAGTCTAGGAAATATTCTATTCTAAAAATTGTAAAGTTTGTAATCCAATTCATTAGCTTCGAATTTTCGTAGTTACCCATTTTATGGCTGTCCAATAAATTTCTCGGTAAGTTGCTGCAGCTGATATCCACCAATTTTATTATCCAACGAGTAATAGATCATTGGCTAGGAAAAAACAGCTTAATATCGTTATCTTTCTTCAATTTTACTGTATTGCTTAATTGTATGACAGTTAAAATGTAATACTATAAAGATAAAGATTTTCTTGAACTTTTGACGATTCACCTATTCAACCTATTTTATGAGTTCAAGTAAAATGATAGTGTGGTTGATAACTTGGCTCTACTTGCTTGGTATCATTGAACTTGGCGCTCATCGTCTGTTATTGGGAATCAGTTATTAATGATTATTAGGGATAGTATAGTACGAGGGTGGATCCAAAAGTTCGTGGCCCAAACTACAAGGAGACATGACATCTTTTTAAATTTACCGTCATTTGTTAGTATGTCTTCTATTGATTTATTGTGCGCAGTTTCATTCCGATACTGCACAATATAAATTTTCTGTGATTATTTGTTTGAAGCATTCTGACGCGATTTTCAATAATGGAGAAAATTGAACATCGTGCAGTCATTAAGTACCTCAATAAAAAAGGCCTGTCACCAAAAGACATCCATCAAGATATGGTAAGTCTGCTCCATCGTATTCCAGTGTCAAGTAGTGGGTAGCTGAGTTTAAGCGCGGTCGTGAGAGCATTGAAGATGATCCTAGGAGTGGACGGCCTACAACCTCTACCACGAAAGAAAACATAGATAAAATTTGTGATCTCGTACTGGGTGATCAACGTTTGAACATCGGTAAGATAGCTGAGATAACAGACATTAGTTATGGCCGGGTGCAACACATAATAACGAAAGAATTGGGATTCCATAAGGTTTCTGCTCGCTGGGTCCCGAGGTTGCTTTCAGCTGAACAAAAACGAGTTCGATTCACAATTTCGCGAGACTGTTTGGAACTTTTTGAGACTGATCCCGAGGACTTTTTGTCTAGATTTGTTAGCATGGATGAAAGCTGGGTTCACCACCATATTCCTGAATCAAAGCAACAATCCAAACAGTGGAAAAGATCTGACTCACCTACACCGAAAAAGGCTAAAGTCGTTTTGTTGACTAACAAAGTCATGGCTTCTGTTTTTTGGGATGCGAAGGGCATTATTTTTGTAGATTATTTACCAAAAGGTCAAACTATTAATTCTAGTTATTATTTTAACCTTTTACGAAGACTACGAGAAGAAATAAAAGAAAAAAGGCCGGGAATGTTGCGTAAGAAAGTTTTGTTCCATCAAGACAATGCACGTGTTCACACTTCGGTTGAAACAATGCCTGTAATCCATGATTGTGGCTACGAATTGCTGCCCCACCCACCTTATTCGCCGGATTTAGCCCCCTCAGATTATAATTTATTTCCAAATTTAAAAAAACATTTGGGTGGCTCGAAATTTTCGACCAAAGATGAGGTGATAGTCACAGTCGACGAGTATTTCGCCGACCTTCCGGAATCTTGTTTTTCGAGGCGATAAACAAGTTGCAGTTCAGGTGGAAGAAGTGTGTTGAGCTAGATGGAGACTATGTCGAAAAATAAAAATAAAATTAGACCCACTTTTCTTTCATTTTCTTGGTCGGGCTTCGAACTTTTGGATCCACCCTCGTAATAAAGATTTTGCCCTAATATGAAATAACTTCATTTTATCCTATTTATCATCTTTATATAATATAAATCAATTGCTGTTCGTTAGTCTCACTAAAACTCGAGAAAGGCTTTACCGATTTCGCTAATTTTGGTTTTGAATGATTTTAGGAAGTCCAGGGAAGGTTTAAAAGGTAAGAAAATATGAAGGAATTGAAGGGAAATAGCCACTATGTCATTTTCCCATACAAATAGACCGTATGTCATTTTCCCATACAAATAGACCGTATCTGTCAAACCTTTGACACATTATTTCATTTTGAGGCAATACGAAGTTTGCCGGATCAGCAGCTAGTATCATATAAAAGTCTGTGAAAAACATACCTACATATTTAAGAAAAATCGAGTTCTTTAAAACTCAACATCGTACGAGATAGAAGAATAACACAAAAAATAATATTATTATACGAATGAGTAACTTAAATAAATTTAATTTCAGGGAGCGATTAAAATAGTCATTCTTCTGCGTGGACTTCAAAACTGATAGCACAGGATTAGCTAAAGCCTGCGACATTAAAACTTCACTTAGTACTCAAAAACAAACAATTTACGTGATCTTTATCTAGATTCGACAAGAATTTTGTTATAGGTAACATTAATTTCGCGTCAGATTTCATTCGAGCGTTCAATTCATCAGTCAACACTTAAAACGACGAATAAACGAAAATACCCGACTAAAGACAGGCTTACTTAACATTTTTGGCAATTTATCACAGAGTTAATTTTATCGACAGGTGGCCGAAGTTGAAAATCGGGGCTGAATTAGTAACTTAAATAAATATAATTTCAGGGAGCGATTAAAATAGACATTCTTCTGCGTGGACTTCAAAACTGATAGCACAGGATTAGCTAAAGTCTGCGACATTAAAACTTCACATAGTACTCAAAAACAAACAATTTACGTGATCTTTATCTAGATTCGACAAGAATTTTGTTATAGGTAACATTAATTTCGCGTCAGATTTCATTCGAGCGTTCAATTCATCAGTCAACACTTAAAACGACGAATAAACGAAAATACCCGACTAAAGACAGGCTTACTTAACATTTTTGGCAATTTCTCACAGAGTTAATTTTATCGACGGGTGGCCGAAGCTGAAAATCGGGGCTGCCAGGTTAAGTGGCAGTCGCCACAAAGTCTTGACTTTAATACAATTTTGCGGGATAATGAAATTTTGGAACTTAGGAAAATTCATAAACATTTGATATTTCGAGGCAAGCTAGGATTAAAACCGATCGGTTTGCTTCTGATTACTCTTTTGATTCTGTATTTCGATAGTGGTTATCACTTATAAGATACCGTGAACAAAATAGAATTGGAATAGAATTTTATTGATTTTCTTGTTATGAAAACTTAAAAATTTTGGGTATTTTTTATAGATGCGTATGATTTTTCCGATACTGTTTTGTGCCATTCCAAGTTTTGAAATCCTTAAAACTATCAAAATCAACTCGAGGGACTTCGATAAAAACTATTTATGCTGTCCGAAACTGTTTAAACTACTTAACATACGACCAACATTGCCTGCAATTTTTTTAATTCTTTTTTATTTCATATACTTACGTACGGAAGATAAATCTGCTTATACAGTTATGTTTAAAAAGAAAACTACTTTCTAATGGATCAAATAAAGATTTGATGCATTAAAAAGTAATTTTCTTTTTAAGTCTAGATCTACAGCTTTGACATCTATTTTATCATAACAACTTTGGAGATTTTTCTTACAACATTGAGGTACAAAAAAAATCTCATGTAGTGGAAGAAACTCTTTCTTCAAAAATACTAAAAATTGTACCGCCATATTGCACAACGTGAAAGATTAATGCAAATTCTACAATACGTTATTTTCGAACTGATCTTTCCAATTTGAATTTTAACTGACATGAATACCAAATTGTAGGATAACAGCTTTATTCTTATTTTCCACTTTTGTCAAGGATCATAGGACGTTTCATGTTTTTGTTTATGTTTACGGGTATAATAGCTGTTTTTATGTTGTTTACTCATAAAAATGAGCTAATATTTCACCCAGCTAAGACTTAAAATCGAAAGATATCTAAAACGATATTTGATTACAAATGCTATAATTCTATAAGACTTATACTCCACCTACAATAAAGCGGAGCTATATAATATTCCTATAGTTTGAAGGTGTAGGGACGTTACGACCCACCATCTAGTGGAAGAGAATTCTTTCGGTGGTGCAGTCAGTTAACTGAACGATGGCGGTCAAACCATTTAAATAGATGGTAATTAATATGATAACACGGAGTCGGCAGTACCTCGCCGTATTATAACTACCATCACTACGATCGCCAACACGCATACTAAGCAAGGCGATTTTTTAAATAAATAAAATACGCTTACATTCACAGCCCCACAGTAGGTAAGAGTGTAAACCTGTGTGTGGGTGCCGTTGTACACATACAACACAAACACAAACACCCAGACCCGAAACAAATATCTGTAGGCCAAACAAATATTTGTCCCGGTGCGGGGATCGAACCCGCGACTCTTCGAATCAAACGGTCATCTCACACCGCTGGACTAACCGGGTCGTCATATTTTATCCAGCAGTGGACAACTTTCGGCTTATGTTCATAATAGGCTGAATTATTAGAAGCTGATGAATGATAATATTGAAAGAAATAATATATTTCAATGGTTTCATAGTGAGTTTCAGGTACATTCATAATGACAAATATTCATAGTGAGTTAGCTTTTTCCTTTCTTGTTCCGCTTGTATTAGAGTTTCTAAAACCACAAAAATATGTTAATGAAACTACATTAAGATTATTATCTGAACCTTGACAAGTTGGGTTAGATTGCTCATTGTTAACTATATCACAAAATGTACTGTGTAATGTGTTAACCAGTAACGATTTTGCGTGCCCAAAATTACCCGTCTTTTCATTCATCGCAATAGCGGTGGAGTGTTTTACCTTTAAGAAGACTTATTCCGCTTTGATACATTTGCTATAGCTATCATAAAAATGTCGTAAATCTACAAATAACTTTGATGGGATATAACGGCTAGCCTTTGAAATGGTTTTTGTAGATCGTTAATATCCAAACGTCAGCGCAGATGCCTGAAGATTTGCATAACATTTGTCGTCTCGTTCATTTCTCATTTTATAGCTCCTTTTTAGATATAATGATGCTGGATATTTTAAAAGTACTTTTACCTCGTGTAGGAATGTTTATTTCGGTCTGTAATTAGTCTACAAAGTTGATTGGTATTAGTCATTTGTCCACTATAAGTAAAAACGACGATAATACCTACTCTTTGTTAAGTCACGGGTGAGTCAACAATAAAAACATATTTTTTGGATATAAAAAGCTATATTATTCTGTGATTTCACACGCTTACAAATATCATCATTCCAGGAAGCTCGATCGTGTATACTTTATTCATATTTGACCCGAACTCTACATAGCGACAGCGACGCGCTAGAGACGTAAACTGCTGACTTGACAAATATATTTTTATTTTATTGCACTATACGCTCTTACCCCCTCGAATAAGAACGTACATAACTAAAGTGTTTATTACTGTTTTGTCTCTTTATATTTTTTATATTGTCAACGCAACTGACAAAGCATAATAATTATGGCTTTAATACATTTTAAGCCATAAATATTATGTAATATAGTAATGCACCTAAGTTTATTAGTGAGTGAGAATTTAATGTCTTCTCTTTTTTTGGTTTAAAGAATTATTTTATTTGTGGATAATGCATTTAGAGCAAAATAAGCTGACGTGTTTTGTTTTGTGAACTAAAACTATGAGGGTTCCTTGTAGTAACGCTAAAAAATAATATTGCATACCTACCGATTATATTACCAATACAAAATCGTTTTCCTGGAGGAAAACACCAACTTTAATTTCACCGCGTATAAATACAATATTTGGCTTGCCTGTGTTATGCGTAAAATAAAACACATACTCGTGATTGGTTTCTCGAAAACCGCTTATTCAATTTTGTTGAAATTTTGAACAGGAAGTTTTATGGGTCACGGTTTGTTTTCACCCAATCACTTTTATGATCATTGTTTTTTCCATTTAATATTCCGGAGATCACAGTTCCATATTAAATATCAATTAATTGAAAATCAATCAATGATTAAAAATCAGAAATGAGGAGATCCGCTTGAGAACCAAAGTAACCGACATAGCCCTCCGAATAGCGAAACTGAAGTGGCAGTGGGCAGGGCACATAGCTCGCAGAACTGACGGCCGTTGGGGCATAAGAGTTCTGGAGTGGCGACCGCGTACCGGAAGACGAAGCGTAGGCATGCCCCCACGAGGTGGACCGACGACCTGGTGAAGGTCGCGGGCAATCGCTGGATGAGGGCGGCCCGGGACCGTCCCTTGTAGCATTCTTTGGGGGAGGCCTTTGTTCAGCAGTGGACGTCTTTTGGCTCAAATGATGAAAATCAATCAATTAATTTAGTATTAACAATATGTACATAATTCGTTTAATTTTGCATCTTTTTTGTAATATAAATTAAATTAACACTAAGATGTAGATATTCATGGTTTGCCATACCACTACCACCAGGGTTTGCCTTTCCACACAAAAACAGTGATTGTATAGGTCGCGCCAGGTAAAAAGAACGCTGGCGGTCAAGCTGCGCAGTAGACGATTTATCGATCTATTTGGTGGTATGAGGTGCGGCGTTTTCAATCTGCCTACCAATACACGAAACCGCAAGCGAAAGCTAGATCAAAAATAAACCAATAGGGCTATTACTTTCGTGCGCGAGTGTACCGATGCGCCAACACATCCCTTCTACTTTCTTCCAGCGTTCTTTTTACGTGGCGCGACCTATAGTAATATTTGGCGACAAATAATATAATATTTCACTAGGCCCCGCTCTGAGTTCAGTATAGTTTTTATTTATTTGTATGAGGTGTTTCTATGAATACAAAAACTTTATTAACCGGGTTTCCTCATATGTTTTGCTGCAAATAACTTTATCTAGTGTACATGATTGATATGACTTGCTCGGGTAAAATCTTAGAAGGAAGTAAACAAAAAGTTTTTGTTTTTGCAAGCCAACTTTTTGGATTGTTTGTAATATCATTAATATTGTACACCCACTAATATAAACTACTGTATAATATTATACATAGTTGGTATTTTTGGGCCGCATGAGAAATGTTGTACAATGGATATATTATTATTTAGATTTGCCTGAATAAATTTCCGTAATTAAAGGATTTCCTTGTCCCTTTAATAACAATAACAGACGCAGAACAACTTTATTTATTTACTTGAAGAATTTGTTATATAGATGTCAAAAGGCTACAAAAAACACTTCCCATCTTTACAACTGCAATTTTTTTACTTGTCACCATCATTACATTAAAAAGTATATTATGTTCACAATTCTATTTACTTTATCAAATAGTAATGTAATGGTATCTAAATCCACGTACTCCGTCAGTTTATGAAACCTCGCCAAATAAGCTACACTACAGACAGTATTTTTTGAAATTGAATTATTCATCAAAGTATTATAATTCCATTTCCTGAAAGTAGAGAGTAAAAAGAAGCAACATTATGGTAAGAAAATTATTTTTATATTGACTCTCAACAAAGGTTGCGATGTAATATAATTTATGATTCGTAACAGGGGCCAGGGATTTCTCATCAACTTTGCTATCATTTAATAAATTAAGAAAATGTTTACTTTTACCGTCAGTGAAATTCAATCTGCTGAGTTTAATTTTGTAATCAGTGCAGACAAGTTTATTATGCATCCGAGATTTCATTCGTCTTTTGAGAATGCATAAAATTTAATACTCTTTCTTAGTAAATGTTAAAGGTTTCATAAAGTTAAATGCAATGGATAATTCGTGTTGTTCGTTTAGGTACACAAGTGAATCTAATTTTCAACCGACGCAAAGAATAAAAAAAAAAACAGTTTGACAGTGCACACGCAGAATATACCTTTTTACGTGAAGTGGTAACTATTTTTTCACGTATTCAAAAATAATGAATTGATTTTGGATAACGTTTGTATTGGATTTATCGAAACGTAACGTGCATCGGCGCCATTCTGCCTGCTACGCTGCCTGTTTTGTGCATCTTACACAAAACGATAAGAACACGAGCGGTTTTTTGTTCACAAATAATCATTAACAAATAATGCAATAATTATGCTATCACATTTTTATACACATTGATAATCTATTGCTATTATGAAAAATATCTCAAAATGCAAAATACATTTTTTAATTTTATTTTGTTAAAATTAAATATCATTATTTTTTTGCTCTGCGAAAAATTGCAATAAGTTGTACAATAATACCTCCGTGTCTTTTTTGAGTACAACCAAAGAAATAACAACTAAGCAATTCTAGAAAAATAAAATACTTGCGCATAATGAATGCGTGGCTGTGTGTAAAATTATTTTATTATTTCTATCTACACAAATATATTTTAATAAACCTAACCTTCGTTACCTTAAACCTAAGGTAACGAAGTCCTTAGATCTTAAACAAATATTATTAAAATTCAAGTTTATATTGATTGGCAATGGTCGTTATCATAAATGGATATGTAAAATTTCTAAATCTGAATCAATGTTTAATTTTGTAACAGGTTTATTTGAATATTCACACATGGAGTTTAACGCTGAACGCGGCATGGTTGCGGATGCTGAAGAAGGAACTGCTACAAGTCCGTCAGTTAAAGCTGACGATCCCTCCTTAGCTGATATGACCAGAGCAGCGCTTGGAATTCTCACCAAAAATGACAAAGGATTCTTCTTATTACTCGAAGGTATGTCTTTCAATTCAATTCATATTCATTTTCATGTAAACACTACACTAGTATAAATTTGTTTGATAGCTATGATTTTGCTCGAATAAAAATTCCGATCTACTACGATTACTCAAAATGTCGGGCTGGCCATCGGCGATTTGTTTCGAAACTAATTTGATTGAAATGTGGTGCACATATAAAACTCAGTTACCCAAACAGCGACAGCTAATGTAAATAAAGGAAATTTCGGTTATGAGCCACTTTTCGGGGAGATTTGAATTATATTGTAGTATCGTATCAAATGAAGTTTTGGAATGAAGATCTTAAGCTTAAAATAAATATAATTCGGTTATACGATCCAGTAATTTCCGACACAGAGGCATAACACCTTAGGCACAGCCTTAGGCCTCAGAAATGGTAACGCATCTGCATTTTGACCCCTGGTCTTTGTGTGGGTGTCTATAGGCTGCAGATATTTTTAAAAAAGATATTTGTTTCGGGTCTGGTGTTTGTGTATGTGTTGTATGTGGACATAGAGCAACACGAGCCACCGGCCGCGGCGGACTGGAGGGGAGTAGCCATAGCGTTTATTAATTACCGATGCAAAACAGCCTGTCATTTTTTGCGGGGCGAAATGCGTGCGACACACACGCACACTACAAAAATCGTCTATTACTACGAAACTCACAACTTGACTTTAACAAAATACAGAGACAATTTCACGCACACATTTAAACATTTACCCGCTTATTCATAAACGTACATTAGATACGTTTTAGCTATAGAATGCTTTGTCTTTGTCAGTTGCATTGTCAAATGTGCAGGATAGAAAAGGACAAAGGAGACATTAGCAACACTTTAGCTAAAATACGTTTATGAATAAGGGGGCTAGGCAACAGGTATAGGCCCATTTGGGCTTGTGCTTTGACAGAGGGGAAAGCCTGCATATGGCTACTCCCCTCCGGTGTTGCTCTATGTATGTGTTATATCTATGTGCTCTATCTATGTATGTTTATTTTACATTAACAATAAATATTTTAAGGAGGAAGAATAGATCACGCACATCACTACAACAATCCATATAGGGCTCTAGATGAAACTCTGGAGCTTGAAACAGCGCTATTGGCGGCATTGGAGAAAGTTAATCCAGCAGAGACGTTAATTGTAGTGACTGCTGATCATGGTCACGTGATGACATTTGGTGGACAAGCTACGCCTAGAGGACACCCTATTTTAGGTATGGTTTGTTGCTAGCAACACTGAGCCTGGATTGCATGTTACATTGCACATCCTTCTTTAACTTAAAGAAATCTGATAAAGTTAGAGAAGGATGTGAAATATTACAATAACTTTAACTTTCACAAATATCTTGGTGCAACCCAGGCTTAGTATGTAAAAATAGTAAGTTGCTAAGATTGTTCTTTTTTCTCGGGATCTGCTAGCGACGTGAGTGCATGGTGCTCCATAACTATCAGTAGTAAAACTAAGTGTATGAAGATGAACCACCTGATTATTATTAAGATATATTATTATTAAGATACATATTATTAAGATACATATTATTAAGATACATATTATTAAGATACCCAGCCAATCCACTTCAGTCAACTTAAGGGCCATGCTAGCAACATGGTTGACGACTTAATCAAATATGCATTTTTTTATGTTATGTAGGTGGCAAACAAGCATGCAGTTTACTGCAGCTTTTAGACACCTACATAAATACCAGAGGTCAAAATGCGTTGCCACCCCTGGGACTTCATATGTCTCTGTGATAGTTATTACTGGACCATACATTAAGAATACCATACACATACTTCATTTTGATAAAACTGAAATATGTTCGGCGCTAAGCTCAGGTATTGCTGTTTAGAATTGAAGAATGTTTTTTAATCGAATAGGACTACATATGCTAAAAAAGTTATGGATATGGTTGCATAGCACCGCATAACCGTATGTCTAACTAACTATCAACAACTAAGGTCTCACGGGTGGCAACGCATCTGCATTTTGACCTCTGGTTATGTGTAGATGTGCATAGGCTGCAGTCATCATTTCAACATCAGTGTGAACTGCATGCTTGTGCGCCAACAGTAAAAAATATCTTAGAGTAGAACAGTAGTCAAAGTGTCCGGTTCTTTGTTCAGATACTGTGATATGGTGATCTTATTGGTAACAATTTTAAAACGCAGGTGATACGGGAGGGTCAGCTAGTTTTTATATGCATATTACGTATAAATTAATCAGCTCTTACAATTTCTTCAAACAATGAACACCAAGCCCATAAGTAACGTGAATCGAGAAGTTCTACATTTTTAGTATTACCTACTTTATAAAATCAATTAACAAGGTCCAGTGAAGTATAAGGTATAAAAATAATTTGGACATCATTGGGTATATATTCTTTAGAAAAAGTAATTCATTTCATGACTGAATGAGTACTGAAATGCTTTGAATTCATTATCACGTTCTATTTTTGAACAGCCTATTTAAATTTAAAATCTCTGTTAAAATTAAGTTAACTTTGATATTTCTTCTTTACATAAAGGTGCTGATACAGTGCCATCGGATATTGATGGACTCCGTTATACGACTTTGCTCTATGGTACGGGACCAGGTCATTCTGAACCAAGAGCGTTACCCTTGAATACCAGCAACGTGTTGCCAGCTGATGCTGTGCATGCCGCCGCTGTGCCAAGACAATGGGCCACGCATGGAGGAGAAGACGTACCAATTTATGCTTTAGGTATTCCTAAATTTATTATTTGTTTCTCCATAATAATATATTGAATGCGTGTATTTTTAACAGATTTCCTTCGTTTTACTTAATTTTGTGTGCGTATTTTTTTAATAAATGGAAATGTAAGTTCGGGTTTGAGTCTTTGAAATACAAGAAGTTAGTTATTCAATAATTTATGTCGTCACTTTAGTCCCAAGGCAGTTATAATAACAGCGGAGGAAAAATTTGATACCGATGTCAAACTTCACTACATTACTGACTGGACTAGTGATCTAGAACTTGCGTGTTCAAGTCCCACATATTTTTCTTTCTATGCTTTTCTTGTATTTCCTTTTTTGGTTAGAAGTATCAATTTTGGTCTATGGTAATATGTTAATTGTATATAATCGTTTTATCAACTATTAAAGAAAAACTTCTATTTTTAGGTCCAATGGCTACTATTTTGTTCGCCGGTGTGGTGGAACAGAGCTACATTCCCCACGCAATAGCGTACGCTGCTTGTCTCGCTCACCAGTCGCGTCGATGTCTTGAAAAGAATTTCACTCAGCCACAGGTGAGCGTAATCTTTTTTAATGTCTTAAGAATAAATTAAATAAAATAAAAAAATAAATATTTTTTTTAGTAATTGGTTTTCTATAAAAGAAAGAAAAATATTTGCTATAATATGTCTGAAATTGAATAATTTTAACGATCATAGACATTTTTCAGAACATTCAAAGAATAGGTCCATGATTGTATTGAACTTTTATTTTGTATTCCGGAAATATAAAAAGATAATTGACCAGATGATTTTGATTCAAATATTTCACATTGGTACTTTTATTAATATTCTTGTACAGATTAGATAGTGTTTTTTTTTAATTTACCTAGGTGAAATTGTCAAGCTGCGTACCACCAGAAGTGAGTAGTGTGTCTGCATCGGACGAAACGAGAAATGAGGGCACCAGTGGGCGTCGCGTGGTTGTCGCTTCAAGCGTCATGTCCGACGAACGCGTCACCCGCGCATCAGCCCCGCTAATCGCTCCGCTTGTCACGAAATACTACCTTTTGTTACGTGTTGTCTGGTTCTTTATTGGTGTTTGATATTGAAGTTGAAACACAACAAAAACATTTTTGTACAGGGAATGTTTGTAGATAAATTGGCACTAAACACTGTAAAATATTCGATAAATGTAAATAAATGATCAACATTGTCTCTGCTGTTTTATTTTTACTTTGATGTATTCAACATCAGATATTTCATGCAATTCATGTTATTGTGAAGGCAAAAGATCTCAAAGTATCGATAAATAAGTCGCGTGTAAAATTTGAAACTAAAGTTTAATGCGATAATTAATGCACTTTAAAAAGTTGACGCTCGTAGTTAATAACGATAATAATATGATACATCCAGGAAGTACCTACATATTTAACTCTAGTTTAGTAGTCCACTACTCCTATACCTGACCTGGGAATCGAAACCAGGAGGGTTCGATTCCGGGCCGGAGGCTACCAGATTTTATTCATTGACTTTTACTGGTGGTAGAGCTCCAGTGACGGAGCTCGCTGGCGTAGGCACCACCGCATTACCTAATATACTTGCCGCTAAATGGTAGTGTTCAGCATTATCGTGTTCCGGTCAGGTGTTAATGTAGGGCCCTGTAATTTCCGGCACAGAGGCATGACACCTTAGGCCCCAGGAGTGGTAACGCATCTGCATTTTGACCTTGGTCTTTGTGTAGGTGTCTATAGGTTGCAGTCATCACTTAACATCAATGTGAACTGCATGCTTGTTTACCTTTTCCATTACATTAAGAAAAAAAGAGTTTCCTTAAATTGGTAAGAAGTACACACATTATGTCACGGAATTACAACACATATCTATTGACATATGACGAAATAATATACAACGTTTTTCCATTACGCACGAATAAACAAATTTTGGACCACATTATCTTGCGTATCACTGTTCCGAGACTCACTGAAAGATGCATGTCAGAACTGTTTCAGCTTTCCATTAAAATGTTATCCGGGCTCGTCTGACACAGGTAAAACGACAAAAGTTCCAAAGAAAATAACTTTTTACGACACGTAAACACGCACCGTTCATAAAACATGTACTTCGTAAAACCAAAGAACCACATAATCGCTACTCCAACACATCTTACCGCCTGTTATCAAGGCAAAGAGCTTTATCTGCTTACCATAATGTACTGCGTAATCTCTACGGCATCCATTAGGACAATAAATGTAAATTACTTGGAAAGCAAAAATTGCCAATTGAAAGTTGGGGTGGCAAAGAATAACGAGCCATGGCACAAGGGAGTGTAGATTGTATACTCTTTTTATAGAACGATGGGCCACTGTGGCTTTGAATATTAATTAGCATCATTTAAAATGAGATTACTCGTGTATTCGGCTAAGTCTGGAGTTTCGCGCTGTTTGAATATGTAAAGCTGGTTCCTGTTTAAATTGTGTCACGCCATACTGGTGAGTGCTTAGAATGTCATTTTTTTATGTATTCTTAAGTCTTCGCAAGCAACACTTATTATGTATAACTATATTTTACGGATTTATCTATGTATAAAATACTAGCTGTTTAGCCCGCGGCTTGGCCCGCGTGGATGTCGAAAAGTAAAAGTTCTATCTCTGTACCAAATTTCATTAAAATCAGTTCAGTCGTTTGGACGTGAAAAGGTAACAGACAGACAGACAGAGTTACTTTCGCATAATATTAAGTAGGGAAGTAGGGATTCAACAAAAATATTTTTTTAAACCAACCCGATGTCAAAACACCCGCATCTCAGCTTCCGTGGTCCAGCAGCAGACTAAGGTGACATTTGTCTGACAGCAGTTTCAAAAATTATATGCAGCTATCTTGAGGTCTTGCAGACTGGTGCGGCTAGAATATACTTTTACAAAGTAGAGGTTACTATGATGTTGAATTGATCATCGGGTTGATTTTAAAAAATAATGTTGGTTTAATATACGCGAGATTGATCAGCAAAAATAGTTTTATAATATATAAAAATAACTTTATTTTTAATGATAGGACCATTCTTTGATGACCCGGTTAGTCCAGCGGTGCGAAACCACCGTTTGATTCGAAGGGTCGCGGGTTCGATCCCCGCTCCGGAACAAAGATTTGTATGGCCTACAGATATTTGTTTCGGGTCTGGGTGTTTGTGTATGTGTTGTATGTGTACAACGGCACCCACGACACAGGTTTATACCTACTGTGGGGCTGTGAGTGTAAGCGTATTTTTTTTTTTTTATTTTTTTATTCTGTGCCTTCTTAGGGTTCCGAAGATGGAACTTCTATAGTTTCGGTATGTTTATCCGGTCTGCTTGTCCAAAGCATAATTCAGCGACCATTTTTTTTATGTTATCGTAGTGCGAACTAGCATGCAGTTCACATTAAAGTTAAGTGATGACTGCAGACCTATAGACACCCACACAAAGACCAAGGTCAAAATGCAGATGCGTTACCACTCCTGAGGCCTAAGGTGTTATGCCTCTGTGCCGGAAATTACAGGGCCGTACATTACCATCTGACCGGTACACGATAGTGCTGAACACTGCCATTTAGCGGTAAGTATATTAGGTAATGCGGTGGTGCCTACGCCCGCGAGCTCTATCACTGAGCTCTACCACCAGTGAAATTGTTAGCTACCTATGAGAATTCAAGCAGAGGTGAAATAAAATCTTGAAACCACATTTTTAAAGCTACCTCCCTTACACGTAAAGTGCGAATGTCATTTAAGCTTCTGTCCGCAGTCGGATCTGCAAGGTGGTCCTTCAAGAACCGCCGCTTGTTTCAAAACATTATGAGACTGGAGCCATCCAGTTAACGAATTATGTCTGAGTGACGCAAATATTCCTTGATTGTGCTGTCCATTGCGCTCCACCGTGTGCCTGCATAGTTAATTCGCCTTTTTCTAATTTAACCTGTACGATTTTTATAAATCGCACAATACGTGCAGCTCCCGCGGGTTCAGCAATTTTACGCGAATGCATGACATCAGGCAGTACACATAACGCCGCCATTCCATCAACTTCATTTTATCGTATTTTGTAAAACTATTTTGTGTGCTCCAATAAACGAACTACAAGAAACAATAATTTCAAATTCCTTTATCTCACTTAACAATTAAAGAGTAGGGGTACGCACCCTACATAACCATCAAAAGTGGCCTCTATATTAAGAATTCATTTATTTTCGATACACATTCATGTTTGGTTCACTAACTTAAGTACGTGTACCAAGGAATCATGGCAAGTTTCATACATTGATTTGTACAAAAAAAGTAAGAAAAAGGTACAAGATAAAACGGATTAGAAATATTTGGTATGTAAATTATTTTTAAATCACCGGAATAAAAATCGTCTTTCCTAACAACAGAAGAAGCACTCCATACTAAAGTCCAATTTCAAACTTTTTATTCCGGAGAGTTAAAAATATTTTAAATATCAGGAAATGTTGTTTAGGTTCACTGGAAAAATTTTCCATGCTGTTTTACCGTGTACCCTTTTTTCATTTTATCTGTACAAATCTTGCCATGATCCTTTCAGCGTAATCGTGGTCTACTGCTTTCAGAGAAAATCGACAGTGACAGACGGACAGACAGATAGACGCCCAAGTGATCTTATACTTAAGGGTATGTTAAGTTTTTTATTTTGAGATACGGAACCCTAATTAATACCTAAAATATTCTCCTCGGCATATCATTCTTTCAACTTTATACTGTTTTTGTAAATATCGATAAATAACATGTGAACAGTGACGACCCGGTTAGTCCAGCGGTGTGTGATGACCGTTTGATTCGAAGGGTCGCGGGTTCGATCCCCGCACCGGGACAAATATTTGTATGGCCTACAGATATTTGTTTCGGGTCTGGGTGTTTGTTTATGTGTTATATGTGTACAACGGCACCTACGACACAGGCTTATACTTACTGGGGGGCTGTAAGTGTAAACGTATTTTATTAAAGAAAAAATGCAAAAAGCTACAAATAAATATGATATTTGGGATCGGTGCGTAATGAACAAGTAAGCAATACTATACTGCCTTCAATGTCTAAATGTTCATTCAACGACACCTTATGATTCCAATTTATATCAAAACGACTGATCTTTCAAATTGCCTTCCATAAAGTCTCAACATTTAGATTTTGCAATTTGAAATATTATGAATATTTCAACTTGCGCTTTGTTATTTGAAGAGCAATGCGTGGAATTACAAGGGTATTGAAAAGATTCTAAGCAAAAATATTTAAACAGTTGGAAGTAAATACTTTCGTTTATTTGTAGATTTGTAGGTAGATAATGAATACGGTTTTAAGACGTATTACTTTCAATAAGTCGATGTATCATTGATGCTTGGCGAGCAATTTGTAAATTGATCTTTTGATCACCATACCTTTATTAAGACGCTGTTTATATTTGTACCAGCTATTCCACAGATTTTTATTTGTTTGGTTTTGATTTTGAGGCACTTTTTAAAGTTATTCATTAAGAGAAAATTTGATTAACAATGGCACAACACCGTATTATAATAACTTGAATAAATATTGTGATATTAAGATATGTTCCTAAATTGATGAACATCCCACTGCCAGTAGCTTCAGGCGCTCTCTATGACTTTATAGTTAGAGATTATAGTTAATACTTAATACTCTACTGCGCTCACCTAATGTAAATAAAATTGATAAATATAACTACGTTAAGAAAAACCGACTTCAAAACTAAAAAGTAAAAAATAATAAAGATTTTATTGCAATTATGTACTACCTATTATTTATATGTGCTAATTACGAATAGCCTGAAGTCGGTGCCAAACCTTAACAAACAATTATATTTTAATCACTTAAATATGAATACGAGCAAATTAATACACTGAACAAAACGTAACCGGCGAATCGTGGGTGTTTGCATGTATGCTTGAATTCATGCATTTACCTCTGCCTACCCCTGTGGGGATAACAGGCGTGAAGTTACGTTTTAATACAATGAAATGCCTACTTTAGTGATTTTGGCTTGGCACCACTTCAAACGTTTTCGTAAATAGCACATATAAATAACAGGTAGTACATAATTGCAATTAAATCTTTATTATTTTTTACTTTTCAGTTTTGAAGTCGGTTTTTCTTAACGTAGTTATATTTATTTAATACTTTTTAGTTTATTGCTGCATTGTCAATTAGATTAATGTTCACATCTGTTAAATTTGTAAAATCTGACTCTTTTAGCTTCGTGACAATTAGACCTAATTTAAATTGTTTAGGTGTGTCGATACAAAATTATTACACGACTATACGAAATCAATGAAAAAATTTCATCCACGAAGGAGTAAATAAGCTATGGTGTGTCGTCAATGAGTAAATGTGTCATTGTCACTTGTTGTCATTTTGTTGGCATGCGCATTAAGACTATCTAGGACGTCAGTGGATTCAACGCACTGTATGACAACTCGCCATCTATTCTCATTCCTTTTGTCTGAGGTGAAAGTTAGTAAAAAAATGCTCATTAAATAAAAACTGCGGGATCTGAATGATTTTTTTATGGGACCAATTCAAAACTATTTCATCGGTCCAGAAATCTCGGCGAAATTCGCGTACAAATATAAAAAATATATATATATACCGGCCGAATTGAGAACCTTCTCTTTTTTTGAACTCGGTTAATAAATTTAGGCACCTTTATGAATTTTCTAAGCCTCTAAGGTTTGATTGAACCAAAATATTTGATATTTTTTCGTCAAATTTTACAAAATTAAACATTGACTGTAGGTGTTAGTGTGAAATGCGTTGCACCAGCATATTTTTGACATTGCTGAATATTTCAAGACCTAACAATAACTCTAACCAGCGCCTTTTGGTTGCTTACAGTTCAGTTAAAGTTTAATAATTTTAAAATGGTGCAACTTGTTTTTTAACCGAGTTCAAAAAACAAGAAGGTTTTTAATTCGGCCGGTATATTTTTTTTTTGCTTATCTTGTAGGTACCTTAAAAATATTATAGCTAAAGTAAAATGATCCGACCCAGTCTAATTTATTTAAATACTGTCTTGGCTACACAATTAAAAGATGAAAAGGTCTAAGTGATTATCAGGAGCGAGTGCTTATTCATGTTAATAATCAAAGAGGGACGTAGCCTATCTTTTCGTATATTGAAAAAAAAACTGAATGACCGGATTTCAGCGGATCCATCAAGTATATAAGACTTGATCTTAATAAATGTATCGAATAATAAACATTCAAAAGGTTACTAAAAGTTAAAAGAACTCCAAAATTTACGAAGGACGATCCATCCAATATAAATTTCCATTCAGAATCGGACTAAGGTGAAAATAATAATTATTATTATGGTACCTAGTATATAACAAACAATATCCTTCGTTGTGGCAATCTTTGGGGAGGCTTTTGTGCAGCAGTGAACGTTTTTCAGCTGAATGATGATAATAAAATAATATTTATAACATACTCTCTTATAGGAAAAACATTTCTAAGAATAATGATTTGTTCTATCTGCATGAGGAAATAACGAATTCAGATGTAAAAATATAGATAAGAAAGAAAACTGTAGGGACTATACTTATATGAAGAAATAAATAATAGTACGTTGGTACTTTAAATCATTACAAATATTATTATTGTTATTTTAAAATATTTATTTGCATCTAGTTATTAAATTTTTTTTTACAAAAGACGAAATGAACAAATAATATTTTATATTGTTACATAAAATTTTAGAATAAGCTCCCATAAAACGAAGTGACAATAAATTTGACTAAAGCTATCCAATCACATATCAGCATTAAACAAATAGGTCCAGCATTGAACCGATATGACCTCAGAAAAGGCAGTGGAAAATCCGAAATTTAATCAAGAATGTACATTCCAAGATTCTATTTGCATATCGCTTTTATGGCTCAATAGAGACTTAGTACACGACACACAATCTAAGGTCAACATACTCAAACTGGGTATAGAAAAGTCAAATATTCCAAGTATAACAAACACAAAGCCAGCTAAGACGATATTAGCTGAGCTCAAGGAGCTTTGATATAATAAATGTTACAAGTGATACCACAAGATCGACTTATCGTCTCCTTTTGTGGAAAACTTGGGGAATCAGCACGCGAGATATGAAAAGGGTCCTCAGAAATACCTATTTGAGAGGGATTACTCAAAATGAAGCTACGCGTCGCCCGTATAAAACAAAGTTCTTGTTAATAGTACCCACGTTCAACCTATTTATAAGCTGCCGGAACTGACAACAGAATAACTCAATGTCACTTAGGTATGGTAATATAAATACGCTGTATAATGTAAATAAGAAAGCAATTTATTAACTCGCTAAGTTTTTGCTTTATGGTTGATTAGATTATACATATTTTTCCAAAGACATTTTTATTTATTAATGAAAAGGTACTTATTTCAGTAACTATCGAGGCAATGCTTTAATATAACAGGTTTTTAACCGAGTTTAAAAAGGAGGAGGTTCTCAATTCGACCGGTATCTATATAAGGTTGGAGAATATATATGTATATATACCCTACGCACATGCAGTTCACATGGATGTTAAGTGATTGCTGTATTATAGACATCTACACAAAAACCAGAGGTCAAAATGCAGATGCGTTGCCACCCCTGAGATATTAGGTGTTCCGTCCCTATGATATTAATTACGGGGCCACACATTACCATCTAACCGGAACACGATAGAGCTGAGTACTACCATTTGACGGCAAATAGGTTAGGTAATACGATGGTGCCTACGCCCTCAAGTCAAGAATTGATGGTGAACTAAACGAAAATCAAACTATAATTAATTACGTTATAGCTAAAGATGACGCCAACTCAATAAATATGCCGTTCTTAAGTATGTATTGTATTCAAAGTAAGTTTGCGGGGTTCATCATATTAATATCATACTTATTAATTCCTTTCCTTTCCTTCGTTAATCTCTTCGGTTATCTTCGAAAGTCAGATGATCCCAATTTAGGAATAGCTTATTGGGGTAAGCGTTCAAATGTGGTGTAACTTTTCTTGTGTCCTTAGTTTTTTCTTAACATATATGTATTGTTCATGAGGTAGATAGAATATGAGATCTTCTTATGACAAGTTTAATTATTATATGGATGTAAGGTATATAAGTAAGGTATATAAGTATCTGAGGGGTGTAAGGGGCCTCAACCAACACCATCGAGACTCAAGCCAACCTCACCTGCACGTGGTGCACCCTGCTGCACAACAAACGAGGCTCTGGCGACCTGCCAACACGCACTGGACCAGCGTGGCAGGTTATGGTCTAAACCCCCCCAAGATGGAAATGCAGACGAAGAAGAGGCCCCAAGTGCCCGGTGGCTCCAGGAGCAAAATCAGCGTAGACGGGCGCTGGTCGAGCTCTGGAGCCAGGGGTGCTAAGAATCTCCGGGTGAGTCGCTTCCGTCAAACGACTTCGGCATGCACAACGGAAAACCGACGTAGGTTATCACTGGTAACATACAATACACGCACTTTAAGGACAGACGAGAAAATTGCTGAGCTGGAAGAAGAATTGAACAAGTTGCACTGAGACATCTTAGGGCTATCTGAAGTCCGTAGAGAGGGAGAGGACACGATAACCCTGAAGTTTTCTTGTTCTTCTACCGGGAGGGCGACCAGAAGTCCCAAGGTGGTGTCGGGTTTATCGTCCACAAGTCTCTCGTTAACAACATTGAATGCATCACGAGTGTGTCGAGTAGGGTCGCGTACCTGATACTCAGAATATCCAAGAGATATTCCATGAAGGTCATCCAGGTCTACGTACCGACCTTGGCACATCCGGATGACGAGGTGGAAGCTATGTATGAGGACATAAGTAGGGCCATACATACTTCCAAAACGTATTTCACTGTTGTTATGGGAGACTTCAACGCAAAGCTGGACAAGAAATGCGATAATGAGCTGAGAGTGAGGCGATTTGGATGTGGGCATCGGAACCCGGAGGGGCCAGAGGCTGGCCAACTTTCTGGAGAAGGAGGAACTCTTCATGATGAACTCCTTTTTCAAGAAGCCGCCTCATAGGAAATGGACCTGGATGAGCCCCGACGGTTCCACAAAAAATGAGACAGACTTCATTATGACCACCAAGAAACACATATTCAATGATGTCTCCGTGATTCACAGGGTGAAAACCGGAAGTGATCACCGAATGGTTAGGGGCACATTGAATTTAAACATCAAGACCGAAAGATCTCGTCTAATGAAGTCTACGCTCCGACCTACTGTTGCTCACATACAAAACCCCGAGAGCTTTCAGCTCGAATTGAAAAATCGCTAATTGCTTGCCTGGAGGATTGCATCTCAGTGGACGATATGAATGACAGGTTGGTAGAAACTGTCCATTCGGTGAGGTCTAAATACTTCAAAACCCGCCGACGAAATAGACCTGAAATATTCACCGATCAAACTCTCAACCTTATGGCAGAGCGACCCGAAAGCTCCAAGTCACGCAGCGGTTAATGGGGTATGCTCGGCGTTTCCCTACTGGCTTGAATCAGAAATGAGGAGGTCCGTAGGCGAACGAAAGTCGCTGACATAGCCAAGAAGATTTCCAAGCTGAAGTGGCAATGGGCAGGGCACATAGATCGAAGAACTGATAGCCGCTGGGGCAGAAAGGTTCTCGAGTGGAGACCACGTCTCGGCAACGTATTCACATTCATGTTAAGTGATGACTGCAGCCTATAGACACCCATACAAAGACCAGAAGTCAAAATGCAGATGCGTTACCACTCCTAAGACCTAAGGTGTTATGCATCTATGCCGAAAATTACAGGGCCGTACATTACCACCTGACAGAACACAATAGTGCTGAACACTACCATTTAGCGGCAAGTATATTAAGTAATGCGGTGGTGCCTTCGCCCACGAGCTCCGTCATTAGAGCTCTACCACCAGTTGTCATATGATCACCCCCACGGCTCCTCCCAACGCTCTAACATAGGGATCTAACCAAACCTACCTAAAGGAAACCCTTGGGGGTTTCCTTTAGGTAGTAGTGTAAATTTATTGAGGCTGAGAGCCCTTTGCGCTCGCCACTGTCCGTTGAAGTTGACTAGTGCCGCCACGAGACGTGACGCCTACGTAGGTGAGGTACCTACGGGCCTCGTTTAAAAAAGAATTCATAAATAGCATACCTAGGCATGTATCAGTCAAAAACATCTTTTCCTTTTTATGTGTAAGATTATATACTTTTCGTATTTTGCGATAAAACAAAATAAACAAAACATTCTGTTATCTGTCAAATATACACATCACCCTCGTACATTCTTTGATGACGTATGCGGTGACGTCAGCCGGTCCCTTTTTTAGCATAGCCAACGTCCGTTCCGTAGGTATCTTTATAAAAGTGGCAGTTTGTTTGACGAAGATTTATGAATAGCGCTTACATGGCGACCCGACCGAGAGAAAAGCTCCTTACGAGATTAACTTAGCGATATGTTGTCGTCGTGCTTTGGAAACTTACTGTGTGTGTTAACAAAATTAGTTAGATAAAAAAAAATGTGCAACCGAAATGTGAACAGGACATCAGAATGCGAGGCAAAAACTGTTTACGTGATATTCAGCTGACTACGCTGGTTAAGATTATTTTCGATTGACATGACAGATTTATGCTTGGCTTAACTTGAATTGTAACACAGGTACTTATACAGGGTTAATTTAAATCAGGGCATCACCTCTCACAGGAAGCTTCTTTACGTCAATCTCAACAACATTTGTTCCACGACCTTTTACAAATCTTGATAACTAACCCAATAAAAAAATAGTTTCAAAAGTTAAAAAAAGCATTGCCGACGCTTTGTCACCCCGCTCGTGGCGTTACACACCACGGACACGCCGCCAAAATTACATACAAACGCTTAATTTGGTCTCTATTACACAGACATCAATCAGTGACGTGTATTTACACGCGCACCTGTGTGCGTAGCACGTAGAAAATACCAACCGTCGCCCATAAGAGAGGAGGAGGTTTTTTTTTTTTTTTAAGGTCGGGCTTTGTGTAGGCGGCCTGTCTCGTGACGGCACTAGTCTACTTCACCGGGCAATCGGCGAGCGCAGAAGGCGCTCCAGCCTAAGTTGGGTGATGCGGGGAAATCGGGCGGGACGTCGAAGTGTCTATTCTATACATAGTATTATTACATATTCTCGGGCGATACTTTGCCTAGGTGCGTGGCATACCTACGCTCAGAGTAAATGCCAGTTCAGAGACAAAGAAAACATTGTTGTATGTTAAAATCTATTAACTTTAAAAAGTCACCGAATGAATGTTGTCGGGATTGATGTAGAGAGGCTGCCTTCAAGTGGTGATGCGCTAATTTCAATGAATCCTGTTTACCTATTTCCGATACCAGTTTCCCACAAATAAGGTAAAATAAACAAAATAGCTCGAGTTGTATTTATTGTATGTATCTTTTTTAGTTGTACTAAATTATCAACCCTTTTTTATGTGATAAAATAAATTAATGTATGATTATTATGTTTTATTTTATTTTATTCACCGATTACTCCGTCATCGTACGTAACTTGTATCGTTTGAAGAGGTACACTTCCAAGTTGGCCCTACTTACACTGATGTAGCTTCGGCATCTAGACTGTGTGTAGGTTCGGCACATTTTACAGATCTTTCTACCATTTAATAGCTTTAATCGGCCGGTCTTTTTTGGCATAACCAACGTTCCAAATGGTGTTTTTATGAATGACGAAAATGTATGAATAGCGCTAAGAGGATGTTCCGATCGAAAGAAACCATATCACCTTTTGATGATGTCGTCGGTGACATCAGTTGGTCTCTTTTTGCATAACCAACGCACTATCGTGTTCCGGTCAGGTGTTAACGTATAGTCCCGTAATAACTATCACAGAGACAAAACAACTAAGGTCTCAGCAAGGGGTGGCAACGCATCTGCATTTTTAGATCTTTGTGTGGGTGTCTATAGGCTGCAATCATCTCTTAACATCAATGTGAACTGCTTGCTTGCCTACTTCATTACATAAAAAAAATAAAAGCACTGCATTTTAGTTATCAGATTATTTTCACGCTCTTGTATGTTACCCGTTACATTTCCCATTTCAGGACAATACGTAATAAACAGCATATCACAACCACCCACCCGACTTATCTGCCGCAACTACACATTCTTCATACAACCGTTTAATGACGTCATCGGTGACATCGGTCGGTCCCTTTTTAGCATAATCAACGTCCGTTTCATAGATATCTTCATGAAAGTAGTACTTCATAGTATGTTTCACGAAAATTTATGAATGGCGCGAACAGTATGACCCAACCGAGAGAAAAGCTTCCAATGAGATTAAATGTGCGATATGGTGCCATTGCAAGACTAAATTTTGTGTAAGTGTGTAGAATTAAGAATATTCATTAAAAAAGTGGAATCCTCATGTGAAACAGGACATTCGACTGTTAGAGATCAAATTTTTCGAAGATATAATGGGTATAGTAAGCTACCATTCAAAGATAATTAAGTTCCATAGCGGACTTTTTTGTAGATCTATTTAAGCAAAAATATTCCACTGTTTTGTAATATCTCAAAGGGTTAAAGCAGCTTCTTCGATGAAAGTTCCCAGGTGGCTCAATTTTTTTCAAACACCTAAAATATTCATTGTTATATTACAATCAATTTACACAAAACTGTAACAGTAACAAACCTTCTATTGGTAAAAACCGCATGAAAATCTACGCGTTTGAGATTATTTCGAACAGACAAGTGCCGCAGGACACTTTGTTTTATAATATAGATAAGACTAGCTGTGTCCGCGACTTCGTCCGCGTGAGAATTTATGATTGTTCAGTATCTACCCGGACAAAATCGTGGACGCAGCTAGTATAAAAGGAGCCTAAGTTATGCCTTATTACATAAGCTATGTGCCAGTGAAACTCCCGTCGAAATCGGTAAAGCCGTTCCCGAGATTAGCCCCAACAAACTAACAGACAGACAGACCAAAAAATAAAAAAATATTGATTTGGTGTATATAAAGTGTATACATACATATGCATTAAGTAAAAAGAGGTTATTTTTATATTACAAACAGACACTCCAATTTCATTTATTTGTATAGATATGCAAGTGATCTAACCTACCCTCACCACCATTCCGAAATTCATCTGAAGTAAAATACTTAATTCCATTAATTATGTTTTGTAAAGACTCGATGATGATCAAATGAGCTCGTTATCCCGCAGCGGGGCGGTAATTTGTATTCTGGTATACACTAACAAATCGATATGGCATAATAAAAGAAAAAAAAAACAAGTAAATAAAAATGAATGTCATCGCCAAAAGCCAAAAGTTCGTCCATAACATCAATTTTGTTTTTGTAACCAGGATAAATTTCGCATCAAAAAGACGGCGACGCTAAAGGAAAATCCTATCACTAATCGGAACTTGTCGCTAAACTCTTTCCTCGTATCCATGTTGGCGTGAAGATAAGTTAATACCGATCCGCAATGTGTCCACACTATCGAAGTGTGCTCGGTGTCGTGGGTTTGATGGTTTATCTGGATTGATAGATTGCTATTCGATAATCTCGGGAAGCCAATACCGAGATGATGACGCACAGGATGTAATTTTCCGCATACGTTCCAATGTTATTCGAATCAAATAAGATAAAAGTTTTCGCGGTAATATGAAAGGCTTTTCTTCTATATGTTTTCTTTTAGCAACAGGCATTTTCGAATATCTGAAGGAGTGTTGGTGTTGTTAAAATCGGTTTGATATGAAATTTCATGTATATGATTCAGTTTTTTTTTTAAACAGATAATAGGCAGGGCATTCATTTTATAATTGCACCAACCTGGTGCAGTTATAAAATGAATGTTATTTTCAAATTTATTTAAAAAAAGTTATTTTCAAAATTATTTTGCTGCTATGTACATAACCAGGAAAATTGTTAGTGTCTAGTGAAGGCCTTTTAATTTAGGTAAGGAAGTCATATAATTAGCACTATTATCATATTTTTATTATTCGCAATAACACATGCAAGTGATTTTAGAAATTCCAGAAAATGAAAATAAAAGCGCTCTTACTTGTCTTATGATCTAGTACTTTTTAAAACTCGTTAGTGTCTAAAAATGAAGCTGGCGACGAATAAATGACGCCAATCTGAAATATAAGAAACGTTTTTCGCATAATAATGGAGTTCCCGCCTCATTAACTCTTACTTGTTTAAAGTTATATTTTTGCATAACTAAACGAGTAGGAAAGTTTATTAAATTAATTAGGTATAGTTATATGCGTACATTCGAGTATTGACTACCAATTAGAGTAACCAATTAGAGTATTTTATTAAAAACTATCCGTTTATTCAAAATATGAAGAGACAACCTCCATCATACATATACCTACTGTAATCGTAATTTTGTAGTCGCATATAAGATAATAATTATTATTTAATTTTATGTTTTATATCTTACATGAGGACCAAGTTTTTATAATTAATCTATCGTCTGAATATTTTATTGCTGTTAAATAATAACAATTTTCCATAATAATACTTCCTCGTACATAAAAATAATACTTGACTACACTTAATCTTCTGGTAAATTGCTGTACAACAGACATTTCTCAATTCAACTGAGTAGAATGGACAAAAGAAAGTAACTTGTACTCCACAATGCGCATTGGTCGAAGTGGAATTATAGTACTACGAACAAAAACATTAATTTCCTCTTGGCACGAGTAGTTGAGACAAGCTGGAAAGTAAGTAAAAAATATTATTTTTAGGGTTCCACAGAGAAATACTAAACCTTTATTACGTTGCTATTTGTTCGTCTATCTGTCTAATAGGTTAGGATCCCACTGCAGAATCATTTCGTTCCAGATATGCTGCAAACCTAATTTGACCCAGAATTTGTTTTATAATAAGTATAGAATAACATTTGAAAAGACTAATTTTCAGCCTTTATCTTTGACACAACAGTTTTTCAAATGCAGATGTAATCTGGTCTCTCTGAGTAGTGAGTTTGAAAAATATGTTCTTATAAAAATCATTACATAATTACTCGAACGTAATTATTATTTTGATGCTTTTTACTCTTTACTGGCATGGGGTTATATTTTTAGATATGCTACAGTGGGACTCAAATCCGCCCACCAGGTGGTCTTGTTTACGCTCTAAATATAAATGTCCAATGCTCATCCAACCGCATAAGCATTTTTGGTGAATTTAACGGTCTTTCGTTTAATTAACTAAAATATGATTTATTATTTTTAGTGGACTTTGACCTTAAATAGATTTAACATAATTTCATTTAGATCAAAGATTATGGAGTGGGGTTTAAATAACTCTGAAAATTAGAACATTACATTTAACAATTACATTTTGGATACAGTTCATGTTGTACTTGTAACGATTGAACTACAATAATACGTCAAGGTACATGTCCAAACATATTCTATGTTTAGAAATTAAAAAGAAAAAAAATGGCACTGGTGCACTGATCCTCTCATGGATTAAAGAAAAAAGGTAAAGAGAAATTCGACGCTTGAATTGTGGGGCTCAGAGGCAACTGAAATACTTATGCTGAGAAAAGAAATGTGTTGAGAATTTCCAAATTAAAAAAAAAAACACGTGTAATAGCAAAAAATATTATAAATATCTATGTATAGGTCCCAAACACTTTGTTCAAATCTGCAGTAAACAAAACACAAAATATTTCATAACTGACGCAACAGTCACGCTTAAACGAAACGGTGCCAAGCTATAAAGTGGATCACAGCGTAGCAATCAGCGCCTCCATTTACCAACTTTGGCTGCAGCCGTCCGTGCAATTGACATCGCTCGACCGCTCGAACAATGTTCCATATCCTGTGCGTTTTGTGAAAATCTATCTAAAGAGAGAAAAAAACAAAAAGAAAAAACTTGACGCATATAATCCACAAAGAGTTAGACAGAGAAAAATTTATGTATCAAAATCTAGATGATAGTCATCGTGCAGGACTAAAATGTTTTACCTCTGTGTTAGTACTACGGGATAATCTTAACCAGACATGATGGTGCTAATCACTATAATGTGGTAATACTGACCGACTTTCAGTCACTGGAATCAATAGTAGAAGAGTTCCAATATTGAAACTCAACGCACCACCACTCTATCTTACAAAGCAAATTATAATAAATAGTTAAACCATCAGCGCCATTCTAATTTTGATTTTACTTACTAACGCTATTTGGAGAATAAATATATTTTTTTTATTGTAGTAATATTGAGCCACAGCTTGTTTTAGCTGATGATTAAAGTTGACTGTTAGTTGTTGGTAGCAGTTCGTAGCAGAGTGTTGCTACGACCCGCTACACGAGCTACGATGTCTACGTACTTGTAACACTGCATACTAGCCCCCTTATTCATAAACGTATTTTAGCTAAAGTGTTGCTAATTCTCTCCTTTGTCTTTTTCTATCCTGCACATTTGACAATGCGACTGACAAAGACAAAGCATTCTATAGCTAAAACGTATCTAAAGTACGTTTATGAATAAGGGGGTGAGTATCTAGTGTGCCGAGAACACAACTTTTAGAAAACGAATGAAATATGTTGCAAAAGTTAAAAATCTGTTTCTGAAAACAGAGAAATAAATGATAGGAAAACGAAATAATGGTACGTAGAGAGCAATATAATAAGATATACAGGGTGGGCGAGACGTTACGCGGTTAAGTGAAAGGACTGGTCAAAGTGGTGATCAGAGATAATATATTTTTAAACTTATTTGAAAAAATAACTATTTCCGTAAAACTATCTCATAATACATAGCTACAGAACAATTTTTCTTGCTATATTTAATTCATATATTTTTTTTACGCGTAAAATAATACCAAATTTGCAATATTATGACTGAGAGTGAGTGTTGTATAAGTAAAAGATATTCAAAAGTTTTTTTTTCCTAAAACTGAGAATATTTAACTCTCAGTCATTCAATAAGGAATAATAATATTTTTTGCAAACATACTTGCAACCCTGCTCGGCTTAAGTTTAAATAAACGTTGTACTGTCTCGTCTATCCTGTATAGTTTATTACGCTCAACCACATGAAAATAAGTGACGATGAAAATGTAACGCAGTACTATAAGTGATAAATAAAAATAAACAATTATACTAATAGTATTATAATTCTTTGTAATTATTCAATATGCGTTTAACGACTATTATGTATTCAGATAAAAAAGCAGACAGTAATATAATTAAAATTCCAAACATAAATGAAAGTCACTCCATAACTTTTCATGCCTCGTTATGATAAAACCACTAGATATTGAGCTGAGATAGTGGACAGTTTCTGAATAAGTAATTCTGTCGTAGTTCAAGGGTTTCCATGAAAACCACTTATCGACCTTACAATCTAATGGTCCCCTATTTAATGGTTCCTTGATTCAGATCTATCGGTTATTCATAAAGATCCCATTTCAAGTGAAGGTGAAATCGTGAAGGACGACCCTTTGTTATACGGCTTGTATTTCTAAGACAATGCAATACGAAGGTAGCGAATGGTTTATTGTTTCAGCATCTAATGAGCTTTAATTTTGTATGTCTTATTATCTTCATGCGGAATGTAATGTAATGTATTTTCGTGTTATATCATTCTCAAGAATTATGGAGGTGATGAAGTGAGAAAATTAGAAGAGCGTCGTTGTTTATTTGACGTTACAGTATATATTATTTTACTTTACTTTGCCCGCGACTTCGTCCGCGTGTACTTTTAATCAATCATTGCAAATTGTAGCCTATATGTTATTCCAATGTATAACCTTTTGACGACCCGGTTAGTCCAGCGGTGTGAGATGACCGTTTGATTCCAAGGGTCGCGGGTTCGATCTCCACACTGGGACAAATGTTTGTATGGCCTACAGATATTTGTTTCGGGTCTGGGTGTTTGTGTATGTGTTGCATGTGTACAACGACACCCACGACACAGGTTTATACCTACTGTGGGGCTGTGAGTGTAAGCGTATTTAAATAACCACGATAACAAACAATCAGGAAAACTTCCGTGAGAAATAAAACGATTTTGTTTTATTTGTACGTTCAAAACATATGATTATATCTGTAGTACGAGTATAATTGGATTTGCAGAACGAAATTTTCGTTTTTGTTTTTCCGTGGCAGATCGATTTGCCTTCAACAATAGAAAGGAAACTTAAAGACATTGTTTTTTTTGGTGGTAGAGTTCCAGTGTTCCAGCGCGGGCGTAGGATTACTGCATTACCTAAATTGCTATTACATATATGGTAATGTGCAGCATTATCCTGTTCCGATCAGGTGGTAATGTACGGCAATGTAAATTCAGACATAACACCTTAGACCTCAGCAGTGGCTATGCATCTATATTGAAATCACTGGTTACATGTAGATGTTTATAGCCTATAGTACAACTTCATCATTTCAGCCAGAAGACGTCCACTGCTGGACAAAGGCTTCCCCCAAAGATTGCCACAACTAACGGTCCTGGGCCGCCTTCAGCCAGCGATTGCGCGCGACCTTCACCAGGTCGTCGGTCCACCTCGTGGGGAGCCAGCCTACGCTGCGTCTTCCGGTATAACTTACCATAAATGTAAACCATAAAAATGCTTGTTTGCCATTTCATGACATAAGACTCGTTAAGCTAAGGAAACTATTAGAACAAGGAGAAATTATATAAACATTTTGAAAAAAACTTTCAAGAAAATATGGTTATTTGAAATTTTAAAGAAAACCGATGAATTATATTAGACTTTTAAAATATATTTCGTTAAAACATCCATCTCAAACATTATTTGCCTTAATTGTAAGCCTAGCTTTATCGATACTATCTGCCATTCAACGGTGGAGTGTAAGAATAGCCAAACTATCTCCGGCAGATCACAAAGGCCGGCGCTTGCAGCAGTTTGCGGCTTGATTAGTTAATGGCCGCAATTTAATGTTATGCTACAACGAAAGTTTATCTATACGATATTACTCCGAACTCCTATAAAGATGATAATGTAAAATTGCTTAGCTTGGATTTCAAATTTAGAATTTTGCATTCTAAAAACTGCCTCAGTTGCCTAGTGGTAGCAGGCCACCACTACTACGCTGGTGTCCTGGGTTCGATTCCCGGGTAGGGGGCTATCAGAGATAATGGTGCGAAGTCATTTAACTCTGGTTCTATTGGGATTTTTTCCATTTCCTTGAATTCTCAGTACCTCGAACTTTAGTAATGTGCCTTACCCGGAGATGGCAATAGGCTCGCAACCGGTAACATGGGCCAAAACGTAACCGGCGAATCGTGGGTGCATGTATACATAAATACATGCATTTACCTTATTACTTGAACAAACAAACCATATACAAACATAACAAACCATGTACTGGTGGTAGAGTTCCGGTGTAGGAGCTCGAGGGCGTAGGCACCACCGCATTACCTAATGTGACTGCCGCTAAATGGTAGTGTTCAGCACTATAGTGTTCCGGTTAGATGGTTATCCTATGGCCTCGTAATGACTATCACAGAGACAGAACACTTAAGGTCTCAAGGGTGGAACGCATCTGCATTTTAACCCCTGTTTTTTGTGTAGATGTCTATAGGCTACAGTCATCACTTAACATCAATGTGAACTGCATGCTTGTTTGCCACCTTTGTAACATACAATTTTTAAAGAACTGCATTACAATAAATTTAATTCACAAATCTTAGACTACTCAGAATTAAACATTCAACTAACGATGCTGCTCGTTTCGCATGCTGGACTTAGAAGTCAGGTAAAGGTTAAAATTATAATGTGTTATGCTCTCTTCATAGTCGCCAGGTACACTTGTGAATACTGATTAAAATTCTGAGCTGGATATTGAATACCTACTTAATAACTAAAAGGACCTGGCGTCTCGTTGATATTGATATCCAATATTTTTAGGACTAGGAAAAAGTATTGCATTACTCTCCTTATAGCAGTGTTATACCACTGAACAGCTTTGCTTTCATGATGGGTAAAGTCAACTCTCCAAATTGCACTACATGTGGCATCGTAGAAGATGTTTACCATATTCTTATGGAATGTTCACGGAGCAAGTCTCAACGCTGTAACATTATGCCTAGAACAGATAAAAATGTTGGTATTTGTAATACCATCTTATCTCTACCTCTATGTGAAGGGGCTAAAAGCTTATACAAATTGGCTAGTTCAGTTATGAACGAGCGCAATTAATTCGGTGTTCTTTGCATAGTTCTTATTTTTTTATATTGTAATATTTTGTTATGTTGGTTGTTTAGTATAAGGTTTTGTAATTATGAGGGTGGCATGGTCAAAAATGATCAAACCCTCTTTAAAAAATAAAGAGAAAAAAAAAAAATAGCAGTGTTTCAATTACCATATCATAAATTAAAAAAAATACGCTTACACTCACAGCCCCACATTAGGTATGAATCTGTGTCGTGGGTGCCGTTGTACACATACACAAACACTCAGACCCGAAACAAGTATCTGTAGGCCATACAAATATTTGTCCCGGTGCGGGGATCGAACCCGCGACCCTTCGAATCAAGCGGTCGTCTCACACCGCTGGACCAACTGGGTCGTCAATGTTATATGTTTCATCCACATAATATTAGGTAATTAACATGTTCGTTTTCTTTAGACTGTGATATTATTATGTGATTTGTTTTTCGTTTGGAAACTTACCACGATGCTATAATTTTATTCTTACTGCTCTACTTAGGCATTAAAACGTTATGTAATCCCCAAAACCTTCACCAGAAATGTGGCTCGCATACACAAAAGCAATTCTTCAAGTCCAACTGAAGATTGATATCTATAAATCAATAAACATGTAATTCAATAAAAATAATTAAAATGTATGGCTCCGTAATAACTATCACACAGACGTTACAATTAAAGTCTTAGGGATGGCAATGCATCTGCATTTTGACCTCTGGTATTTGTGTGGTTGGCTATAGGCTGCAGTAATTACTTAACATCAATGTGAACTGCATGTTTATTTGTCACCTTCATCTGTCTATCTTCTTCTCCTATATATATATATATATATATATATATATATATATTTTATACATATATATATATATATACTGCAGCCTATATATATATGTATATGTATATATATATATATATATATATAAAATGAATGTATGTCTGTATGTCATCGATGAACTAAAAACTACTGAACCGATTGTTATGAAAATTGATATGCATATGTATTTTTTCACTGAGAGGGTTTGTATAATATGCTTATTGATGCCACTCGCCACCAGGTGGCGCTGCAGAGAAGCAACTTCAGCCCCGTTCAACCGATTGTCGTGAAAAACGTGTAGTAGTAGTGGTTTTGGTGCTATAATTACATGATATGCACTGAAGGTACTACGCTATCGAAATAAGATCTTATATAACCATCTTCGTTATAGTCAAAGCTCTGTTTGGGCAAACTTTCGAGTTTAGATTCGCGCGTCCCGCTTAACTGCCATCGTAACTCGTTTCGGAACATCTGCGTCGTGCCACTTAGTTTGGACAAACTGGGCAAAAATCTTGTTACACACTACGATAACAAATCTGTTGATTTAAAAAAATGCAAAGTTTTTTTTTATATGTAGTGAAATTGGCTACTAAAATTTGCACATAAAGTGTCAACTCGCAGGAGCTTCTAATTCTAAACAGATTCATATGCGTAAACACGTGTGAATCTGTAAAGCATACTCATTCTTCATAAAAAACGGAAATTTTCATGCAAATAATATGTATTGGCATTGTCAAAGCACATGAACATGTATATATCGCATGCGCTCATTTATACACTAGCCTTTGTTATTTTGTGAAAGATTTAACTTTATTTATCTATTTAAAAAAAAAAGGTATATATCTGTATATGTACCACCACCTAATCTACCTTATTATTAGCACAATGTATTCTTCATGAATTTCTGTAATCCTTTCTTATGAGGGAAGAGCTGGTGTCCTGAAATACAGGCTTTGCTTAGTTAAGGCACCAGTCTCCCACAATTTACTTTAATAATCACTCATGACTTTTTATGTTTTTATTATGTTAAACTGTGTAGTTATTAAAGTTATTGTGGTGATAAATCAATAAAAAAAAATAGCAACAATTTTTTATGTATTTTTAAATTTCTTTATACATAACTAGGTATATACTTATTATTTGTTTGGAGTAGAATTTCTTATCGCCATTGCTCTTTTTATTGTCAATCGGTTAAAATAGATAAACCAAAGACACAAAGGTTTTAAAAGATACCTAGAGTTAGCCACACTTATATATAACAAGATCTTGAAAAGTGCAAGCAGATAAGTATTATGTACTAGCTGTGCCCGCAACTTTGTTCGCGTGATTTTGGTACTTTTGGTTAATTCTGGATCATAAACACTTTGGGGTAGCTAAAAAAATCTACTTTACTCGTACAGTAATGCGTCTCTGTACACGATTTATGACGTATGGCCATCGGGGATAAAAGCCTTCAGGCTGCTAGGATTGCTAACACGTGACAGAGCCACATATAACTGACGGTGCGAAAAATAGCTAATTATGTGTTTTAACGCGCAGTCGTATAAGTACCTACAACCTGCAAACGTCCATCCTATGCAGAATCGTATTTTCGAAAAGGCCATCTTAAACTTCTATGCCTAGTATTTTTTTATAGAATATTATTATATAGTTTTGTAAAGTTTCAGTCAATTAGTGCTACTAACAGAGAATGAAAGCTAAATTATAGATCATTGCATAATATATGAACTCCGTAAGAGCTGACAAAAGAGTAAAATTGAATATTAACGTTGTGCATTTTACCACTAATGCCAGAAACACCACCACCATCACCAGCATTGTCACCAAAACCACCACCATTATCACCAACATCATAATCACATTTCAAGTTGTCTATCCGTCTCCGCTGGACAAAGCCGTTCCCGAAGATGCTAATAATAGTGTTGTGCGTCATAAGGAAAGAATATGCCATAATTGCCACGCTTGGCATGCTGATTGGTGATCATAGCGGCGACTGTTTTATGCCGGGACGCTGCTACGCGGTATGCTTAATGTTACTAAAATTTTTAAGCGTCTACTTGCTATGTAACGTTATTAACATCGAGCAAAAATAAAAAAAGGAACAAGTTCATTGTATGCCCCCTTGAACCCCTTAATATTTTAATTTTCTTATTTTAGTAGGTATAAAACTTTGCCGTTATAGTGGTAACAGAAATACATAATTTGTGTAAATTTTAACTTTCTAGCTATCACTGTTTATGAGTTACAGCCTGGTGACAGACAGACGGACAGACGGACAGACAGACAGACAGCTGAGGATTAGTAATAGGATCCGCTTTTACCTATTAGGTACGGAACCCTAAAAAAGATAGATGCAGAATAGTTTAAAAATATTCGATACGATTCTATAAATTGACGTCACTTTTTCATTTCTGAACCGATTCACATGAAACAAACACTAAATGTTAAGTGAAACTTACCACAATATATAAGTAAAAACAGAAATCGGATAAGCCGTTTCTGAAATTAGCGTCCACAAACACACAGACCGGGATAAAAAGTACCCAGTGTTATGCGCCAAACGTTAAAGTATTATACTTTATACCAAGTTTCATCGTAATCGGACCGGTAGATTTTGTGTGATGCTTGAACAAACAGACAGACAGACAAAAAATTTTCTAATCCCATATTTATGTTTGGTATCGATCTAGTAACATCCCCTGGTATTATTTTTTTTAATATTTGCAATGTACAGAATTTACATCTCTACAGTTTTATTATAAGTATAGATGATGCCGTTTCAACTTTTTTCAACTTACGACATTCGTATGAACGCGTTTCAACGCAATTTTCCTGATGAGTTTCATTTCAGTTTTGATAACATTGAAACCCTATTTTGTTATGATTCATTCTTAAATAAATGTAAATTGATAAATTCATTAAGAGTTAAATATAATGGTTTCTAAAACAGAAGGAAAAAAAAAACATTTACTCGGAATAAAACAATGTCCCAAAGGTCGGATCTGTAAAACGTGAGCATAAAAAAGCTCTTTGTTTATGTATTAAAAATTAAATCGCACAATTTTCCTTGTTCCAGTAACTTTTAGATCGTTGTTAAAGTAAAATAAATCAACAAATAGCTGCTTCTTGAACTTAATATCACGGGAAGGGGATCTGCTACACGACAAATTACTTTAAAAGTTCAAAGAGAAGATAGTCATAAAGGTTTTGTTCCGTGAAGTGAACTTTACAAGAAATATTGCCTTAACTTTTAAAAAAGTCTACAAAGAAGGCAGGATGTCACAAAAATAAAAAGAATCGAAAAGAAAACAAATTCACGTTTCTTACCCTTTTTTGTTATATTGGTTTAATATTAAAATTATTTAATTCCCTATATAACGCGGAAATATTTTAAAGCTACATCATTCCGGAATTTTTCCTGCAGAATTACGAGTATGTTGACTTAGGAAAAAATGACGTTAAGAGAAGTTTTCAAGAAAAGTTTCGGGAAAGGCTATTTGAAGTTATGATGATAATATATCACGCAAAAAAGGTTTGCCTAATATATTCTGTGAGTTCAGGCTCAGTTTTAAAATCGTTTTAGTAGTTACAGCAGCATAGACCAACATACATCTGTAGTACGTTAGTTGTGGGACCAAATGGTTCAACCTAAGCACTTGTTCTCTATTCCGTGCGCGAGCATCAAAACTTTTTGGGATTCTTTAGGATTGCCCTGATAGGTTAAGAGCCCTCTGCAGAATCATTTCGTTCATCCAGATATGCTGCAAACCTAATTGGTACGTATATTAATAATGTAGAGAATATATATCCACTAGGTTGTCTATCAAAATTAGGCTGCAAGTATTTTTAATTAAATTATTTTATCTTTAACATTCTCTCTTTCTTATTTTTTCTCTTGTTAGCGGCCGATTTAATTAGGCGCCCGTATATCATAATAATGAGAAATAATAGGTTTAATTTGATTGAAATTTTATGCCGTTTCTATAACGTTATGTGTATCCCAAAAATATTAACCTACACTAATCCATAGTATCCCTACAACAACGTCGATTATCTTAACAAATAAAACAATATTTGGTTCTCTATTTACTAGGTTAAAGCTAGGATAACAGCGAGAACAGAGAATGCCATGTAGTTTTCGTAAATAGAACCTGTAATATAGGCAAACTCTTCTCTTGAAAAAAATGAGTTTCGAGACTACCTATCGAAAATAAATATTTTATGAACACGTAAATTTTAATATTTAATAATGTGCGTGAAAATGAGGCCGGTTCTCAGAACAAAAATAATTAAGTTGTCAATATCATTTAAATGATTCAGGAACTCCTTAGCATAAAATGTGGCAGGGAATTCTCATTAATTTCACTAATCAAGATTCATTTATTTGAGATTGATTTATATTTATACAAGACTTATCAACAATATCCCATAGTTTGGGCGGTGAAATTTTAATATCAATTAAGGTGTCCTTTACACCGATCTCGATCAGCTATTAATTTGTTAATCGATTCGAAGCAGATTGCGTACTTACTAATTTATGATTGATTATAACATTTGATAGAAAATTCATGTAGACCTTTTGAAGATAACATTACGTTTTCATAAACAGTCTAAGTAACTCGTTTGTTATTTTAAGTATACAAATAATAATGGTATAAAGGCGGCACTATCGTGTTCAGGTCAGGTGATAACGTACGGCCCTGAAATTTCCGGCACAGAGGCATAACACCTTAGGCCTAAGGAGTAGTAACACATCTGCATTTTGATCTTAGTCTTTGTGTGGGTCTATAGGCTGCAGTCATCACTTAACATCAATGTGAACTGCATGCTTGTTTGCCACTTCCATTTCATAAAAACAAATACTATGCCATTTTAAATATTACATATAATTATTATGTTAAATACCTGTTAGTGTTTTAACATTTATTTAGAGGAACATCACAATTATGATGACAAAATCATCAACAACGAATCAGATAAATTAAAAGGGGGTAACAATTCTGTTTATGTGTATGATCAAAGACCGGGATTCGATATTAACTGTCGGAGTTCAAACAGAAACAAGACTTTTGTTCCAAAAACAATGAATTCATTGTGCAATTCAAAACAATATTTAGTATTATTATTTATCTACTAAGAGCGACTCAAATATATAATTATTATTGTGACATCTATGGATATAATACAGCTAATATAATAAAACTTAGCTTAGAAAGCCAGAAAAAAAGTTTGGGGATACTTAAAATTAATAACTAATAATTATTATTTTTTTTCTTTTTATCTGTTTATATGTTTTACTGTTTATCGTAACGCGAAAATAACTGAACGGATTTTGATGCTAACGTTACCAATATGTCTGAAAATTCCCGGTGAGGTTACAGGCTACCTATAGAATTCACCCCTAAAAGTGGGGACTGGTACTACACTCGAAATAAGTTTGCACGTTAATCTTATAGCGCCACTATGGTGGAAACAAAAAATATGTAATAATACTACTTAAAGAAAGGACACATCGACGTCCCACTATATTTCCCCCTTTTTTTTTGCCTCGGGGAAACCCTCATGGGCACCCGCCGTCTAAGGGGATCAGACGGCGGGTAGTGTGAGACTCGTACTCACTAAAACTCCGCGGTGTTCCGACTCGTCCGCCATTAGTGGCGGGGTCACGGGAACGCTTACGCACACATCCGCGACCCCACCGGCGGCTGCTCGTTTCCGAGCCCTCCGAGGTTTGAGCCCATTGGCTCCAACCGACAATAGTGACGTGCGGAACACGTGCACGCCACCCACCTAGGGACCTCTCTCCATTCGGGCGACGGACATCCCCTAGTCCGACGCCCGGAGGTCCCTGCCCAAACCACTCACAGCACCAGGCGTCCCAAGACGCTCGGGTGGAGGGGTTTAGGCACACAGTTCGGCCTCAAAGGAGCGGCAGCGTCGAAAGAATTCGACCCTCAACCGCTCCCTCGCGGCCCCACCACGTCCCTATCCGACGGCGGGACTACCGTTAGGCGGCTGGGGATAGGGTGCAGGGCCAACGAAATACCCGTACACCTCCTCCCCAGCCGTCTCCTCTCCACGGCAGCGAGTGGCGGGCTGAGCCACGCCAAACGCCGCCCCCTCTCTGGGTTCCTCTTGGCTTCGCCGGTGTGAGGATGACCACCGGGTACTGAGCCCCCCTGCAACGACAAGGCGGAAACTCTTGGGGGGGCACTATATTTCCCCTCCCTCAGCCCGCAACAACTGTTGCTGCCACTTGGCTGACTATTAAAATAGGGAAGCGAGCCGTCTATTTCTTGACAATTCAAATATTGAATATTTTATGTACTTAATTTATCTACATGCCACGAAGTGGCAGTGTCCACCGCTATTACCTAAGCGTTTATTAACCTGTCATCACAAACCGACATACTAGAGATACAATATTTTTATTTTTTACACATTATTCTTCTATACATTTAAAAAATAACACGCCATCCGTGTTGATCATAAGACAAATTTTCCTTTCACGACCGTGTCAAAAATGGCGCCTGTCTTGATAAGGTAAATTTAATACAAATTGTGTTTCTACTTACACCAATATATTGCGTCTGTCAAAGTTTAGACATGGCGATTTCATTTATCACTGTGTGAAATTCGCACCTTTATATATTTCAGATATTTACTTAAGCTCGTCAAAAATGGGGGGTCTAGTTTTATGCAACAGCAAAAAATAAATGACAATGGTAGTAGAACTCTACTGTCAGGCGTATTCAGGGCGTAGGCATTACTATATAACCGCATCTGTCTGCCGCCAAATGGTAGTCCAGCAATGGTAATCGTGTTCCGGTTAGATGTTTATGTACGAACCCGTAATTTCTATCATAAAGGCAAACATCTTAGACAACAGATGAGGCAACGCATCTGCATTTTGTCATATGGCTTTTGTTTAGTTGCCTCAGTACAGTATTGTTGCTTGTTAAGCCAACTAACGTGTGTTTCACTAAACCTTTATATTATAGTAATCACTGATTTTTCTTTTATGTCATGGAAGCGGCAAACAAGCATGCAGTTTACATTGATGTTAAGTGATGACTGCAGCCACACCCACACAAAGACCAAAGTCAAAATGCAGAAAATTGTATGATGTTACTTCTCTATTCTAACACTAAATTCAATAACAAAAACGAATAAAACGTGCTATTGCAGTCCACAAAAGCACTAGATAGCAAACTTGTGTACTCAAAACATACCCTCGTAACACTCTTAGTGTCACAAAGCACTAGATACAACTCAATTAGAGTAGTTAACAATGACAAAAGCGTTTGATTAGAGCATGCTTAAATAGTACAAGAACCAATTTCCTTCATCATGACATAGCCAGCTCAGAACAATATAAAGGTCAACGTATGCCAGCATCCTTTCATGTGGTTTTCATGGTTACGCTTTGTTTGGAAAACAGCATCGCGATTGTGTGATGTTGGTCCGCTTTTTACGCACTGTTTATTGGCTCGGTCGTATGTAAATTCCGTCCGCTCACTTGGTAATCTGTAAAATGAAAAACAAAATAGGCTCAGCTTCTCACAAAATAATATTTCAATAATTGTTGTATGTCCATAGATATGTTTTTAACACTGGGATATAATGAATAACATATATAATAATTAGGACATAAATATAGCCAGGATAATCCATCAGCAACTTGCCTTGAAATACGGTCTTGTAGCCGCGGAGGTGCCGTACTACAGGTATGTGCCCGACCCAGTTCTGGAAAATGACCATGTCACGATGTATTGGGACCGATCTATCATCACTGACAGGACTATTGTTGCCAATAAGCCTGATATAGTGGTAATAGATCGCTCGGAGCGCCGCGTAATGATGATCGACATGAGAATCTCGTGAAAGCCGAAAAAGACAAGGAAATAAAATATCTTGATCTGGCTCACGAGGTTGTCGCCATGAAGAGCCTCGACCAACATCTCAAGAGGCTCTCGCTAGGTGGATGGATCAAGGGTCTGATACAGAAAGCAGTACTCCTCGGCACGGCACGCATAGTGAGGAGGTTCCTGTCTCTGTGTCCCTAACCACCGGCAGCTTGGACCCTGCTCTCGCTGCCGGCGGCACACTATTTTTTAATTTTTTATATATATATTTGTTGTTTTTTTTTATACATATATATGTAAAAAATTATTTAATAAGTAGTTTGAATAAATAAGTGGAATTATAATATCTAAAATAATATACCTAATAAACGCCAAAACGCCCGTGACACCGAGCGTTACAAAGAATTTGCGGCACGACCGGGTGGCCTGTTCCTTTCTTAATAAAGATTTCCTACATATTATTATCAACTATACTCGAACATTTTCAGTAAATCTACACTAATATTATAAAGAGGAAAACTATGTTTGTTTGGTTGTATTGAATAGGCTCAAAAACTACTGGACCGATTTTAAAAATTCTTTCACTATTCGAAAGCTACATTATCTACCGGTAACGTAGGTTATATTTTATTTTGGAAAAAAATGGGTTCCGTAAGATATTTGGGTTTTTCGGACACGAGGTGTAAAAAATTAACCAGAAAAGTTACTTATTTTGCGTTCGCTGCCTAAACTATAAAAGATATCGAGGAAGGCTTAAGGCTATATCCATAATCATCACGCTAATACGAATAGAAGAGGGTAGGTAACATTGCACCCGCCCGAAGCCGGGGCGGGCCCCTAGTTATAAATAATTTCAGAATTACATCATTGATCCCTGCATTACACCCGTACTAGTACTACTACTAGGGGTCGCTGGTATTTGAGGAATTGAACATCCAATAGGTGTTGTTAGTATTTGAAGATACTACAAATACTTCAAATTGGTCTGTATACAAATAAAATTCATAAAATTTAAATTATCAAGCAAGTAACTCAGTACCTAACACCTTAATTCGTGTGGTTATCGTGGTAACCATGGTTACGGTACGGCGGCTTTGTTTGAAATAGGCAGTAGAGCGATACGTACCGACCTACTTCTCACCGCACTGTTTACCCGCTCGGTTGTCTCCCAATCTCGATTCTACGCACGGTAGTCAACTTATCTCATAACGCTGATCAAAACTGAAAACACATAGCGTTAAGGGCTCTCACACATAATTGAGAATTTGCATCGTATTGCAAATATCTGCGAGCTCGCACGAATGCATCGCCTGCGATGCGGCGTCGTATCGCATCGCATCGCAGTTCGCCGTTCTTAGACGTAACATACATTGAAGAAAAAAGAACTTATCTTCAAACACTCAGTAGAATAATATCTGTTTCTAACATGAACATGGGAAACAAGAATATAGTTCACATTGATGCTAAGTTAATACTGTACTATGTTTTGTTTACATACAAACTGAACGTGAAAATCAATGAATACACGCAGCTACTCCTGAAACCTGAGACTGTGCTAGAAAAATATTTGTAATTATTCGAGAATAAAAGAACACGACAAACTTTTTTCCACTGAAATGCACCTTTTTAAATTGGAATTGGAACGGTTAAATTTCAATTCTCTACTAGCGCAACGTGGACAGAAATAAACAAGACTAGCATCAATTTGTGTTTTTTTATGCATTTTGTGTTTATTACATAAACACAAAATGCACAAAAAACGAAGGTGGCAAGGCAAACAAGCACGTCACGACACTTAACAAAGACCATAGATCAAAATGCAGATGCATTGCCACCACTTTAGATGTTATGTCTCTATAGTTAGTTATTCTGGGGCCAAATTATGAGAGTTATGAGAATTGAAGCATTTTCATTAATATGTTACGCTTTTGTTTAAAAGCGGTGAACTGCAGTTATTGCTTAAAATGCTCAACAAATTTAATAATCTCAATGTTTATTTCAAAGGAAACTTTTATCTCACGTATATGTAACAGATGTGAAAAATAAACAATTGCAACCACAGGCATGATTTGCTGTGCAGCCGGTTAAACACATACCCCCTTATTCATAAACGTACATTAGATACGTTTTAGCTATAGAATGCTTTGTCTTTGTCAGTTGCATTGTCAAATGTGCAGGATAGAAAGAGACGAAGCAGAGATTAGCAACACTTTAGCTAAAATACGTTTATGAATAAGGGGGTAGAATATTATTCATTCCAAAGCATTCCATTTTGCGAATGACCGAGCCATTACAATTGTAAAACGACCTCATATTTTTCTGTTCTTACTTAAACTATGCAGTGTAATGAAGTATGCACATTTATTATTTAAGGTTTTAATCTGATTAGTAAGGCAATGAGTAAAATTTTATAATTTCCAAAGTGAAGTATTATTACTTTAAAAAATAAAATTTTGTTATTTCCAAATATAAAAGCAGATGGCCACTAACAGCCAATACCAGTTTTCATAAATAAAATACTAAAAATAAATTTAAATACCATTTATTAAAAAGTTATACTTTAAATAAAGTTGCGAAATTAAATACATGTCATGCACATAATAAAGCACACTTTATTATCTGCATTACATTATTTATTATCTGCATTATATTATTTATGTTCAATAATCAAGCAGACTTTATTATCTGAATTACATTTTTTATTCACAATTATTTATAACAAGCATCCGACACTTTTGCTATTATCCCTGGTGTCATAATAGAGAGAATTAATATTTTCCGTACAGTCTGTTGTTGGTAAAGTGGGCTCTTCACATTTTGAACGTACGTAGGTCGAATACGTGCTACTTGTTTGTACCCTAATAGCCGCACTAAATAATTCTAAGCCAAAATCAATAGTAATAATATTGTTCTTGTAATACGGATACCAGTATTTTCAGCACGATCAAGCCTTCGTCCTTTCATCATTTTTAGGATTCTTTTCCTAAAAGGTAAACATAGGACCCTATTATTAGTAATTAATAGGCTTAGGCCTCGGCTTTCTATCTGTCCATCTGTCTATCTGTCTATCACCAGGCTGTATCACAAATCATGGTAGCTGGAAAGCTGAATTTTTCACAAATTATGTATTTCCGTCGCCGCTATAACAACAAATAAGATAAATAAAAAAATTAAAATATTAAAGGGGTTCGATTCGTGTGTTTTTTTTTTCGTATTTTTGCTCAATTTCAAAAACGGTAGTTGGTAGACGCTTACTATTTTCACTGAATATTAAGTTAAAAAAAATAAAACATTAAAGGGTGGATCCGATACAACAAACGTATTATTCTTTTATAGATGGTGATATGGAACTCTTCGTGCGCAAGACCGACACTAGAGGCAAAAAGTTATTTTTTTTATGTAATGTAAGTACTAATCAAGCATGCAGTTCACATTGATGTTAAGTGATGACTGCAGCCGGATATTAGAGGACAGTAGAATTTTTCATTATACGACGAAGAAAAAATAACATCTGATTTAAAGTTTAAAGTTTAAGTCATTCTGACGACCCAGTTGGTCCAGCGGTGTGAGACGACCGTTTGACTCTAAGGGTCGCGGGTTCGATCCCCGCACCGGGACAAATATTTGTATGGCCTACAGATATTTGTTTCGGGTCTGGGTGTTTGTGTATGTGTTGTATGTGTACAACGGCACCCACGACACAGGTTTATACCTAATGTGGGGCTGTGAGTGTAAGCGTATAAAAAAAAAGTACTCCCGTCTGCGTCGTTAAGATTAATTTTATGGAAATAAATATGAAAGATTTATCTAGTATTTATTTAATAATTTACAATCTTTGTTTGTACTTTGCTAAAGGGGGTGGCACGTGGACCACTGAGTGGAAGTGAGATAATGAAAGCGTAGGATTGATCGGTAAAGCGATGAATGAGCAAAGACTTTGATTGTTTTTGGTGTGATGAGAATTAAAAGAAAAGATGAAAATTAAACCCTTAAACGACCATGGATGGCGATTGTCATCATCGTGGGAACATTCAGTAGAATTAAAGCCCAGCTGCAACAGTCTGTAAGATCTCAAGATACAATAAGTAACTTTTGTGTTAATCCTGAACGCAAGACGTGTGCAAAATAGATGAAAGTAGCTTAAAAAATATATATATTTTTTTTGTTTTTTTTTTGCTATGACCACGATTTGCATCGGTAGTCTAGGTAGCAGGCCACTACTACTACGCTGAGGTCCTGGGTTCGATTCCCGGGTAGGGGGTTATCAGAGATAATGGTGTAAAGTCCTTTATCTCTGGTTCTAATGGGATTTTTCCATTTTCTGGAAATTTCCCTGTACCTCGGAAGCTTGGTAAAGTGCCCGGTGATGTCAACAGGCTCGCCACCTGTTACATGAGCCAAAACGTAACCGGCGAATCTTGGGTGTTTGCGTGTATGCTTGAATGCATACATTTACCTCTGCCTACCCCTTCGGGGATTACAGGCGTAAAGTTACGTTTTTTTTACCACGGTTTTTGTAAGCGACCGAAACATCGGATTGATTTTTAAATAATGAATACAGTTCAATGTACGCAAGATAAATCCGAAAACTAGATATATTTCAATTTTCAGAGCATTTAAAAAACCGTGTTTTTTAGGGATATTTTAGTTGTATATTAGCCATTTTACTCAAAAAAAATCCTGTCTGAAGTAACCGAACAAACCCTTGGACTTTGACGTCTACAAATTTCGTTTTTCACAAAACAACATACCAATTCGCTATTCACTAGTGCTACTAGTAGTAGTTACTTATTAATTAATTAATAAAAAGGCTGGCCAAATATTCCATATATTTCATTTGAAATAAAATTTGTATATTTCTATATATTTCTATAATGCATGTAAAATACAACTTTTTTCCTGTGCTCACAAGCAAGGAAGTATTTCCGTCGCCTAGAAAACATCTCATATCATACTAGAAAATATCAACTCACAGAAAACCACACGAAACATCACATTTTCAGCGATTACACGTGTAACCATTTCTGAAAATCACGTACAAAGGAGAACACAAAAAAGGCAGGTACATTTACAGTCATGACAAACATTAGGGCGAAATTCGCCATCAAACTTTGGAAAATGTCTCCGAAGGGTTAGCTAACCCTCTTAAATCGTGAAGCTACATTGTCCAGTCGGTACAACGTGCTAGTCCGGCCGCTGACGTCACTGGAACGTGACGAATGACGTCCTTGTCAGCTCTCGTACCGTGCGAAGAGCCCTCTAGAGGTAAAAGCCGAGATTAACGCATTAATATTGTTTTTCTCCATTCCAAGGTATACGAGGCTGTATTAGCGTTTTGCGTGGATGTCGTTTTATAAATAACTTAGTTATATAGCCTATGTTCTTTCTCAAAGTCAGCCCTATCTCTGTACCAAATTTCATTAAAATCGGTTCAGTCGTTTGGACGTGAAAAGGTAACAGACAGACAGACAGACAGACAGACAGACAAACAGACAGACAAACAGACAAACAGACAGACAAACAGACAGACAGGCAGAGTTACTTTCGCATTTACAATATTACTAGTAGGGATTTGATTTGTTTAGTACCCAAATGGTAAAACACGGAACTCTAAAAAAAATTTTCATGTCTGTCTGTCTTTTTTCTTATAAACATGTGTCCTCTGACGTAATCAGAGACCCTAATTGACCTTAATTAATTGATAACAACATTTGTGTGTTTTGGGGTCAACAGGGGTCTGACGCCCGACGAGAATCTACTTAATTTTCACTATTTTGTTGTTTGTTAAGAACGGCTGTGAAGTATGCTTTATTACGCACATTGTTTAAATATTATTATTAAAGGGGAAACATTTGTTGTTATTGGTGGTAGAGCTCCTGTGACGGAGCTCGCGGGCGTAGACACCACCGCATTACCTAATATACTTGCCGCTAAATGGGGTAGTGTTCAGCACTATCGTGTTCCGGTCAGGTGGTAATGTACGGCTCTGTATTTCCGGCACAGAGGCATAACACCTTAGGCCTCAGGAGTGGTAACGCATCTGCATTTTCACCTTTGTCTAAGTGTTGGTATCTATAGGCTGCAGTCATCACTTAACATCAATGTAAACTGCATCAAGTATGCAGTTTACATTGATGTTGCCAGTTCCATTACAAAAAAAGATTCTTCTTGTATGTATGTTTGTAACATTTTCACACAAAAACTACTGGACCAATTACAAAAATTCTTTCAACATTAGAAAGCTGCATCTTCACTGAATAACATAGGCTAATGCCTATGACGTACATTCATTACACCCGTGCAAAGCCGCGGCGAGTCGCTAGTCATTTATATAACTGAACTATAGAAAGTAATATCTAATTTTCTCACAGTTATATAAGGAAAAACATTACTAGTTTGTGAATGAGTTCGGAAATAGATTGTAGTGGATTTGAATGATTACTGTTGCTACAGTATAACATATATTGAATACGTTATTGGAAACGTTCGACAGATTTTCTTTGATTTTAATTATTACGTTCATAGATTAGAAACTCTGTGTTGGAGGGTTTCCTAAAATATTATAGGTATACATCCTTACAATGTTAAGAAATTCAATGTACAAGATATTTATAAAACTTTGCTTTTTTATTTCAATATTGGTGACATACATTTCAAAATTAACATTTTATTGTTATTTATTTTCAAATACCCCATATTTTTAAAAGAAAAGACGCGTTATCCATTCAGCAAACGTCATAGGGTGATGAATGATTTCATGTTGTTTTACCTCACTAGGCTGAAGTTCATCAAAAAGAGTATCCGTGAAACGATCTACATCACTGGGTGTTAGGTATTTGTTTACTTTTAACATAGCAATATTTTAAAAGATTTTAATATATTTTTTTGAAAATTATCATAAAAAAGAGAATTTAGAACTTGTTGTATTTAGGAATGTTCATTTTATGGAAGAAACAAATGGGTAAAATAATGGAGAACCATTTTGTATACACTGAATTCGTGAATGAATCTGATGAGTTCAGTTTATTTAAGGACAAATTGTCACTATTGGGCTTAGACCCGCACGTTTTTTGTCTACCAAAACCTTTTTTTACAGATTATCATTAAATCTAACAATGTGTTGATTTGAAAGAATTCTCGTGTCTTATATTCTAAAATAAAATAAAAATGTTTATATTCTAAACGGCATGGCAACTGAACTCAATACAAAATTATCTCAATATAAATAACATATTCGTGAACTAATTATAACTTGTGAAACTTTAGTTTCATAACTTAATTGAAAATCACCAAAACAGTGTGATAATAAGCTCAGAACAATACCGTAAATATATTTCTATTTGCAATTTTGCTAAATCGATTCTAATTATTTCAAGCGTAATTAACTTTGTAGGCTGAATTTACAGTAAAGCTTTCAGCGAGAGCAGCTCATTAACCAATTTACAATATCCAGACCACTTACTTAAATTTGATACCTGCATTGTGTGCCGTAAAACCAGCGCAACCACCACTTTGAACAAAGGAGTTAATTCTATTGTTTGGAGATTGTTAAGCTTGCTTTTCTACTCGCCTTAATAGTATGCTTGACAAACGGATTTAGATATTGTGAGGTTACTAAAACTCTCGGGGGCCGAGAGAAAGCAACGTTAAAATTATCCCTTCAACCAAAAAAAAGCCCACTGCTGGACAAAAGGTTTCCCCTTACATGCCCACAACAGGGTTGTACTTTTGTAATGGAATTATGTAGTCGGCAACTTCACCGGGCAATTGGCGAGCGTAAAGGGCTCTCAGCGTATATGAATTGACACAACTGCCTAAGGGCGACCCCCGTGGAACCAACCGATCCTCGGCTTAGGGCATTATGGTGGAATACATAAAACATATCCGATCACACCAGGGTTGTGCGATATAAGAGGAGAATATGCCATGATCGCCACGCGCACACTATTTTAACTGTCGAACAATAAACTAATAATAACTAACCTACTAACTCCTTCAACAAGGCGTTACAAAGTAACTTTTAAAGATAAATAACAGTGGCTGTCTTGGAAATTACTGTCACAACTGCCTGAACTAAAACTTGATTCTACTCTCTTACAAGTCACCATCGTCTCACTATAGTTTAATTAGAGTACTGCTAACAATGTACAGTGCTCAACAATAAATATTGCACATCGAGCCTTCCTAGGCTCGATGTGCAATAGGAGGAGATTTTGGCTTATTTCGGGTCTGTAGAGCGTTATCTCTTTCGCACCTTACCTATTTGATATTTGTCGACCATTTTGATCAAGTTTTGACCATTACCGGATTGTCAGTGCTTACGTAGGCAATGTGCAATAGAGATAACGCTCTTTGAAGTCGCAGGCTCGATGTGCAATATTAATCGTTGAGTACTGTACAATATTTACAGTAACCTGAATTAAATTCAACTTAAAATAAAATATCTAACAAATCAGCCCTTCGTATGGAAACTAGTGTTGTACCTAGTGTTATAGTAGCAACATTATTGATACATTATTATCCTAACGTCACATTGCATATTCAATCAAGCCATCAAATGGATCCGGAAATTCCAGGCTTCCGCATGAATCTAATCTAGTTTCCCATTAATTCGGCTTGAGTTCAGTAGATTCCGCCGATTTTCCAAGCTCATCTCGTACAGGTAGCACAGCACAATCATAATCGAAATTAAACGGTTGTCTTCTGAATAACATAAATCTTGCCTTACTTAACATCTTCTGAAAATCAAAAATATTGTACCAATCCGAATCTGAATCTGTCTATTCTTATGATAAAAAACCGGTCACGCGCAATATACTATTAACGCTGGTGCAAATACCGGTACAATTATACTGGTGGTAGAGCTCCAGTGACGGAGCTCGCGGGCATAGGCACCACCGCATTACTTAATATACTTGCCGCTAAATGGTAGTGTTCAGCACAATCGTGTTCCGGTCAGATGGTAATATATGGCCCTGTAATTTCCGGCACAGAGGCATAACACCTTAGGCCTCAGGAGTGGTAACGCATCTGCATTTTGACCTTGGTTTTTCTGTGGGTGTTTATAGGCTGCAGTCATCACTTAACATCAATGTGAACTGCATGCTTGTACCATATCCATTACATAAAAAAATTAAACGCTTATCTTCTAAATAACATAAAATCAAAAATATTGTACCAATCCGAATCTGAGTCTGTCTATTTTTATGGTAAACCGGTCACGCGCAATATAGAATTACATTTTTTCAAGTCTATTTTATTAGTTGCGACTATTGCTCGTAAAGTTGTAAGAGCTACTGAGCTATGACAGTTTTCCTTTTGAATTAGTTATATTGATGTGGTGTGATATAAAAACCGGAGGTCAACGTACAGATTTGTTGACATCACCTGCAAATTTTACAGTACCACTATCCACTACCACTACCAGTAGGTATCATCAAGGCTCTGGACGTTTGATGGCCGCCGGCACCTGAATGAGTCAGATTAAAAATATATTTTTGATTGATTTTGGGTAAAAAGGAGAGTAGCCTATGCCTGAGTTTAGAGTGTTAAATTATGTTTATCTGTTAATTAATTCGGTCTTAGGTTAAATGCAGCGAAAACGAAGATCATGATCGTCTCAAACACGCAAAGGAGAGGCACGTGACGACCCGGTTAGTCCAGCGGTGCGAAACCACCATTTGATTCGAAGGGTCGCGGGTTCGATCCCCGCACTGGAACAAATATTTGTATGGCGTACAGATATTTATTTCGGGTCTGGGTGTTTGTGTATGTGTTGTATTTGTACAACGGCACCCACGACACAGGTTTATACCTACTGTGGGCTGTGAGTGTAAGCGTATTTAAAAAAAAAACGTGTATTTCTATAGGGGACATAGACTTGAGCAGGTAGACAATTACAAATACCTCGATACGTAGTGAAATTAGTTCTGGGAAAGTGATCAAGAAATAACATCCCGTATTGAAACAGCCCGCAGTTTCTTCAATAAAATGAAGCGTGTTCTCTGTAACCGTAACATTAAACTCCCCTTACGTACAAGAATGCTTCGTTGCTACATTTGGCTCATTTTTCTATACGGATGCGAGTCTCGGACGATCAAAGAAGACCACAGGAAACGTATAGAGGCGTTCGAAATGTGGACGTGCAGACGAATGCTATATGCTGGACTCAAAAGGTAACCAATGAGGAGGTTCTTCGACGCGTGAAACAAAAACGTGAGTCTCTGCAGACCGTCAATAAACGAAACGTGGCCTACCTCGGACATGGACTGATACATGATAGGTACGAGTTGCTACAACTGATTAAGATGTAAAAAATCGCGGGTAAAATAGGCATTTCGTATAAGCAAGAAATCTTGGTTACGTAACATCCGAGAGTGGACAGGAATAGCAAGTGCAGCCGAGTTGTTTCGTCACGCCAGAAACCGGGAACAATATGCCATAAAACACACCAGAAGGAAGTTGTTGCGTTATAGGTACCTACCTACTTATTTCACAGAAGAATTAAAAAAGGAGGCAGCGGGAGCCGCAAACAACCGCGGACGTCGCGGGCGTAAAACGAGAGAGAAAAAATTGAAGCACATTTCATGCTTCAATTTGTGCTTCAATTTTTTCTCTCTCATCTGCATTCTACAGAAGCTGCGGGTCCGCAAGCGGGGCGGGCGCGGCTCTTAACCGCGCCATAAGTTATTAGCCTTAATATTTTTTTAATTTAATATTTTAATCACATTGACATTGTTAAAATAATAATATATTGGGTAGATACATATATGATTAAAACTAAAATCTTAGAAGTGGTTCAAAATAGCGCGTAAGAAATAAATTCAGTGGGGACAAATAATTGTGTGGGACACGCTTGACGTTTTATTAATTTATTGTAAGGCAGTGGCTTTAACATTTATTGTATGGCAGAACGAAGTTTGCTGGGTTAGCTGGTGTATGACTTAGACCTGTTAGGTAGGTATATTAATTCCCGATAAGTTAACCAATGTTCAAATTAATATACATGATACAAATAAACCCTACGCAACAAAACAAATACAAAAAAAAAGAGTTGAAAACGTTGTAAATTCTTTGAAATGAACAAATAAAACGTAATGTTGCAATAATAGGGATTCTATTTGACAAGTCCCAGTCTATGTCTACAGTATCCAAGAAAACCTCATTTGTCGGAATCCGTGATGTAAATTGGACGATTGTTTAGTCAATTGAGGTACCGATCGTTACACCGAGGGGAAGTTAATTCAAGAAAACAAACTGGCTTTATTTCTGATTTGGTTGCAACAATACAATCTTGAAATGAAGCGGAATGTTCAATGTTCATGGAAAAATACTAGCTCTGATTCAGAACTTACCCAATTTGTAGCAGCTAAGTGATACTGGGAGAGCTCTTAATAGAAGCTATTTAATCAAAGATAGATCATAGGATAAACGCTACTCCAGAGACATCTGGGGCACGGTAGTGCTCCCTCCCGCCAAGTCGGGCAAGCAAACGGCTCATCCATGCCATCCTTTTCTTGAAGCAGGCAGACACAGTGTCAATTTGTATCGGTAATTTGAGAATTGTAGCGCTCCCCACTCTCTGTCTGCCCCGAAAGGGACTTGGGGAACATAGATTATACACACTAATTACCGATAATGAGGGAAGATACATACAAACATACTATTTTTGTTGTATTTTATTAGTTTTTGTTTAAATGTTTCCTATTTGTTGTAAGTGAACATATTCATTTTTCTTTCAGAAACACAAGGTTTTTCTGATACTAGATAGGTATTCTAATGTAGTTTTCCCTCGTTTCCGCCCGGTACGTGTAATGGTAGCTATAAGCAAAAACTACTGCATTTGTTTAACATGTCTGCTAGCAATGCATCGTTAGTAGGTTGATTAGGGGAAAAACGTTGACGTTGAATGTAAATCTTGACATTTCCATCTAATACTATTACTTACAGATTTAAATAATAAATTGCTGGTAAAGTAATAACTTCTATTTAACTTGATGTACATTTAACTTACCATGTAACCGAAACACGATAGTGCTGAATACTACTATTTTGATTAGGATTGATTAGGTATTGAGTCGGTGCCTACTCCATCGATTCCCATATACTGCAACTCTACCACCAGTGAATAAAAATGCCATAAAATTGGCCCCTATGCTTCAAAATCTCATTTTTTTTACATACATATTTGGGTCACTGATTTACCAAAATACAATTCAATAGCTCTCGTATGTTCGGAGAAAATCAGTTGAGACAGACAGACAAACGGTCAGACAAACAGACAGGATAAACAGACAGACGCACCAGTGATTTTAGGAGGTTTCGGTTTTTTCCTTCTGGAGTATGGAACCTTAATCGTTACAGAATGAGTTTGAATATGGTACTTGTGTAACTTCCAACTTAATCACATCCACGCGTCAGTGGAACGATCACAATAACATCCAAAAATAGATCATAACAAGAACATTATGACCTTTTTATTTTAATATCAATTGGATTCGTGTCCAATTTATGTTGTCATAAATTTGTTCATTGGCTCATTAGTAGAGCCAATGATTCACTGTTATAAACATTTCGATAATAAGATATAGATTATTAAGGCGATACGTATATTTTATTTATTAATTTTAGATGCGGGACACAACCGGCAACTTGACATTCGTAACGTCACTCGATGATCTTGCTGGAGCAGATTGCTATTTAGCAGTCCAGCAGACTGCTAAATAGCAATCCAGCAAAATAGCAATCCAGCAATATAGCAATCCAGCATAATAGCAATCCAACAAGATAGTAATCCAGCAAAATAGCTATCCAGCAAGAAAGCAATCCAGCTAAATAGCATTCCAGCAAGATAGCGAACCAGCAAATAGCAATCCAGGTAGATAGCAGTCCAAAAAGATCGCAATCCAGCAAATAGCAATCCAGCAAAATAGCAATCCAGCAAGATAGCAGTCCAGCAAGATAGCAATCCAGCAAAACAGGTATCCAGCAAGATAGCAGTCGAGCAAGGTCGTAATCCAGCAAAAAGCAATTCAGCAAAACAGCAAGATAGATTTTTTTTTTCCTTGATTTGATCCCATCATAATTACAATCTAGCCGGAAAGCTAAACGACTAATAAGTTTTATGCTAACATAAACTTCAAATAAAATTATTTCTTAGTAAATGTCCAATGGCACTTTCTTACTAGGTATGTCTTAAGAATAAGTTACTTTGTTCGTGTGATAATGAAAAATAAGTCACTTATACTAATTTTGTTCTAATACTACATTAACTCAAAATGTTTAGTCTTCCAAATATGGTACAAACAGTTACACTAAATACATACTCGAATGAAAGTATTTTAACTTTTGCAACCGCACTGCATTATTCCAACATTAAAATAATCTTCGAATAACTGAATCCTCTCTTTTGAAATATAAAATATGGTACAAACAGTTACATTAAACAAATTCTCAGAACTCAGGTACTGTTATCATACATTTAACTTCGAGTGCATTTAGAAACTAGGAATTTAATGTACCTGCGATACTTGTATTTAACTGGCATAGTTAGTCTCCAAGCGAATAAGTAATATTATACAGCATGCAGCTTAACTTCTAGTTGCTTTAAATTACAAGCTGAATAGTATTTCATTCGTTTAACAACAAAACGATCGTAGTTTTTAATTCGTTTTGCAATGTATGTATAATTACATTGTTTGTAACACTTGAAATAGGTGCATAGTTGCAGTTGTATTTGCACGTTATAAATACAAAACAATATTATCTGAGGATTCCTAATACTGTATGATATTATAATAGTACCTAATCTAATATATCCTCGGCATATGATTGTGTTGTACCAACTGTTTCCCTTAAACTGGTATCATCTTGAGATCACGACCCTAAAAGTCTATGTTGAAAGCAAAATAATTGAATGCTTAGTTAATTAAAAAATCTAAGTCATATGCTACTGTCGGGGACTTTCTGCATCTTACCGGTTTGCGGCGGTGCGGGGAGCCGCGGGGACGACGAAGACATCGACGCGCGCGCACCCGTCATCATTCCACTGCTAGCTAAGCTGACGTCTAGTTAAAATTTAATACAGCCTAAATAACAGTCCACGTAGTATTTTATTCCACCTCAACTGGTTCAACTACAGCATTTTGCCTTTTATCAACCAGCAGTGATATAGAAGAGATATTATTATTTTAAACGGATAATAATACTGTTCATATTTTAAGATTCCGTTCGCTCAAAAGGGAAAAGCAAGGATCATTCATGCGTCTGTCGGCATGTGTGTCTGTCCGTCTGTCATAACTGATTTTGACCGAATGCAAGTACTGGGGCGATGTTAGATATAAAAAATATCTAATAATCTTTCATGAATAAGCTTACCCAACGCATTATAATTAAAAAAAAAATTACACACAAAGCGGTAATTGGAAAGCTATTTAACCAATACAGTTTATTCCTTATCAAATGAAATGCTTTAGTTACCTTAAATATTTCAAGCACGTTATTATTATAAATATACTACAACATATATATCATTTAAATTAATATCTTAAAAGATGTCACAAGAAATTAGCGCGCATGAAAATAAATTTATTTCAAACGTATTGCTCACACCGATGATGGGACTCGTTTGATTTCTTTTAATTTTTTGTACAGCATTTATTGTATGCCAGAAAGACGTTGTAGTGTTTTATGGGTCAGCTAGTAGTTTAATAAAACCGAATCATTGAAATGTTAGTACGTGCATTATTTCTAAACGACTACACCAAATTGGATAAATCTTTCTTTTACGTGTTCATTACTGACAGAAGAAGGTTTGTGTGATAGCAAATATTTAAAAAATCTCCGATTACGGTACGAAGTTTGCCGTAAGTTTTGGTCAGCTATTCACTACATAATAATAGATATTATTAAGTAAAGTCCCCCTATTTTCTCTGTCTGTATGTATGCGCTAAGCTCGGAAAGATGTGCACGGATTTTGTTTCTGTAACGTCACAAAGAGGATTTTCTGACAAGGTTTATATCTATAATTTATCAATATCGTACTTATATTTATCAAGATATCACAGTTTTTGTCCAAAAAAGTTGGGCGCGTCCCTAAATAGGTATAAAAAAATGTACCCGTGCTAAGCCGGGCCGGTAGCCTGTATCTAATATACCATTTATATTCTCCCAAAAGAAAATGCATTCAATCACAAAAATGGATGTCACCTACATGCTAGCCATCTCGATAAATGCTTTGCATTTGTAATGTCGACTGCTCGACTTAAGTTAATTAAGGACGAGCTCTCAAAAAACCACTATAGTGTATTCTCTTGCATTATTGATGAATTACCTCTATAAAATATCGTGACCACTAAACACATTCCAAAAAGAACTTTCCTGGTAAACGTATTAAGATACAATTCCATTTCTCATTTGTGGAGATTCACGGAACACATGTATCATTCATTTTCATTTGTATTCGAGTGAAATGGGCTAATTGGCCATATGCGGTCCGTCGAATTTCCTCGCTTTATTACATTTCAGTCATTTTAAGCATATTAAGCCCTTGCTCGTCCCAGTGTTTATACACATCATGAATTTATGTAAACATCAATTATGAAATGCCTACCTTTAATTTTTACAAGGAGTAGCACCTTTTGATTACTAACCGAATTCTAATAAAACATTTTTCCATTTTATCACCAATAATACCTCTATACCAATAATAATCAATACCTCACCTTAAACAAGATAAGACAAAGGTTAAATTTTAATATTCAAACAACCAAATACGCCGAGGAATCCGCGCTTGGATTTCAGTAGAGTTATAGATATAAGGCTTATTAAACTCGTATTATAAGTATATATAAGCTTCAACATGTAATCATCTTCAAGATTAATCTATGATTTCCTTATTCTCCGAACTTAATTTTATTTTTCAAAATTTATTGGAGTATATTCCACAGTAGGTAATACGCACTATCCAATGAAAAGTAATCTTGAAAATCAGATCACTCAGTAAAAAATAACGAAAAAGGAATAAATTGATAATAGTACAACATCCAGGAAGTTTTTTAAAAATTGGGCCTGTCGGGCCAATTTGTGGCTTGTCGGGTCGAGACTAAGGAACAGCAATTGATTTTTATAGATATAAGGTTAACCGTTTTTTTTTCACACGTGTAAATATCCACGGCTTACCTTGTAGAGGGGGGAGGATACTTAAGTCTAAAAGAATCTCATTTCAAAGCTTAATATTATGTGAATAAAGTAATAATAATATTGCACACGATGAGCGCATGGCTACGCGACTGGTATAATACGTTGGGGAAAAAGTCTTTCCGCATTATAGTATGTATGAATTTGTAATAAAATCTCTTTGGCTGTAGTATTTGTATCTGGCTGGTTTTGATATCATTGAAAGTTAAAATTTTAAAGAACATAATTCCAAATTTAAATTAGGCAAATATGTGATTTTCATTTGTTTTTCGTACTGTCAAGATGAGTGAATCTAATGAAGAAATTCGATACATTTTAAAATTTTACTACGAAAAAGGTAAAAATGCAACGCAAGCAGCGAAAAAAATTTGCGATGTTTAAGGACCTAGTGCAGTGTCTGTGAGAGTAGCACAAATTTGGTTTAAGCGTTTTCAATCCGGAAATTTTGATGTCAAAGATGCACCTCGCTCTGGTCGCCCTATAACGGATAAAATGGATGCCATTTTTGAAAAAGTGGAGCAAGATCGACATATCAGTAGTTACGACGTAGCTGAAGAACTGAGAATTGATCACAAAACAGTTTTGGCGCATTTGAAAAAAGCTGGGTACAAAAAAAAGCTCGATATTTGGGTACCTCACGAGCTCACTGAAAGAAACCTAATGAACCGTTTACTCATTTGTGATTCTTTATTACGACGTAATGAAACCGAATCACTTTTGAAGAAGCTGATAACTGGTGATGAAAAGTTGATCACGTACGACAAGAACGTGCGAAAAAGGTCGTGGTCAAAGGCCGGTCAGGCTTCACAGACTGTGGCGAAACCCGGGTTAACTCGCAATAAGGTGATGTTGTGTGTGTGGTGGGATTGGAAGGGCATTATTCATTATGAGCTATTACCACCAGGCAGGACTATCGATTCTGAACTCTACTGCGAACAACTGATGAGATTAAAGCAAGAAGTTGAGAGAAAGCGGCCGGAATTGATCAACAGAAGGGGTGTGGTGTTTCATCATGGTAACGCTAGACCTCACACATCTATAGCCACTCAGCAAAAATTAAGAGAGTTTGGCTGGGAGGTGTTAATGCATCCGCCGTACAGTCCTGACCTTGCACCTTCAGATTTCCACCTGTTTCGGTCTCTTCAGAATTCTTTATGCAATGTTAGGTTAACATCACGAGAGGACTGCCAAATCCACTTGTCGCGGTATTTTGATGAGACGTCCCAAAATTTTTATAGCAATGGGATCATGTCCCTACCTACAAGATGGCAAAAGGTTATCGAACAAAATGGTACATACATACTTTAGTTAAATTTAAATAAACTATATTAAAAAATGTTTTGAATTATCTTAAAAAATGCGAAGAAACTTTTTCCCCAACCTAATAGATCGCAAGCGATCTACTCGGTTGTGCGATACGGGCGCGGTCGGGTGTGTGATGGATGACCGCTAGTGGAAAAATTAAAACGCGCGTTTCCGTGCTTCGGAGGGCACGTTAAGCCGTGTCGGCTATCTATTGATAGCAACTGGGAAACCTTGTCGTCTTATGGGCGGTTTGAAAACTTCCTACAGGGGTGGCATATCTCCACCAACAGGAGCAGCGTGAAGTAAGCACCAGGCCTCCCCCCACAAAGGGTAGAGACTCGTACCTGGCAGTGGGACGTATCTCACGAGTTGCCATTGTTATTGCACACGAAAATATATTTTGAAGATAATAGTAAGTTAATATTATTTTTATCTTGCCATACTTTTTTAAATCTATATATATATATATAAAAATCTATTGCTGTTCGTTAGTCTCGCTAAACGGCGGGACCGATTTGGCTAATTTTGGTTTTGAATGATTTTTGGAAGTCCAGGGAAGGTTTAAAAGGTAAGAAAATATAAAAAAATTGAAGGGAAATAGCAAAAACCACAATTTTGTTTTCCCATACAAATAGTCCGTATCTATCAAACCCTTGACACATTATTTCATTCTGAGGCAATACAAAGTTTGCCGGGTCAGCTAGTTATTCATAAAAAAAGGCTTTGTCGCTATTGAGATTAGGACGCCCTGATAATACCATTTAGACAATAATATTTTACTCTTACAATTCATTAATTAATGTAGTTTTGTAACTATTTTAATCTCTAAAAACTAGTTTCCCCAATTTCTTTGCATCATCAAAAAGTGGTTCAGCAAGTATATGCATAAAAAGTAATGAAAAAATTATATGCAAAAAAACTACTTGATGTAACGTTGTTTTGTTTTCGACAGTTCAATCATTCATTGATATAACACGTTTCATTTACATCATACTCGTATTAATATAGAAAAAGAAATATTTTCAGAACTCATCTTTCCTGTCGTTTAGTAGTTGCCGACTATGGAAACCTATAGGTATACTTACGCATGATAAATCGTTTTAAAAAGTTTTAATTTTAAATACGTTCAATACGATGGAAGATTTTTGTTTTGTTTTCAGATCCAGTTTTAGTTTCCGTTAACTCTTTATTAATAAAATAGTAATCACTTTTGTGCGTCACGCATGAATAATTATAATTGAAACTAATAAAGACACACATGTTTTTATTTGTATTAAGTAGCACACATTTTTTTACCGTTGTTGACCCATAAAAATATCTCAAACTCTCGGATATCATTATTTTTCCCACAAAATCATTACTATCGAAGCCAGGGGACATTAACTTCAGAATTATGTACGATGGTAATGTACCGTGGAATGTTGAAGAAAAAATAATGAGTTGGCAAAGTTGAGATGCGTCCTGTAAGTGGTATTATTGGCAATGTATCATAGACTTTATAAACTTCACTACTTGCAGTATTTTAGTTATGGCAAATAGGAGAGAGGATTCAAGTAGTGAAGTTTATAAAGTTCAATTTATGCACTTACTACCGCCCTATTGGAATGGTAGGACCGCCATTGTTCGATTGACTGCCTGCACTAGTGAAAGGATTCAGTCTTCCAGTAGAAGAAAATTTATCCACTAGTGGGCGGTGGGGCGTCACGTCCCGATGCCAGCGTCTAGTTTTATATTACTTAAAAATTCCTCCCATACAATAAACGAGTTTTCTTACCGTTAAGATATACTTATGTACGGAACCTTTAGTGCGCTAAAACCTGCATTTGACTGATTTTATATAATAAGAAGGCTGATTTCAATGTTTTCTCTTAGATTTAGATTACAAAGAAATTCAGTTTCCACTTACCATCAATGTGATCTCTATGTATGCTAAATAGCTTACAAAACTAAAATATTTTTTTTTGTATTCCGTGTATTTTATTTCAAAAAAATTCACTCAACACAAGAAAAGTGTGAATTACACTGAGATTTACAGACTATTATTCCAAGACAACTTTTTTATTGACCTCCTATTTCTTTACAAAAAAAGACATCGCTACGAAGTCCACGTCTCATAAGTATGCACCACTGATATAAGATAAGAAATTTGCATGATATTAAAAAGGAGTCTTATAGAACGCAGTCGGTTACCTGGTGGCATTTTTTTCTAATTTACAATCCAAATTCCATTCATGAGGTGTACTGAGGCCGTTCATTACCAGTATCACGGAAATGTGCCGTTCTACCGCAAAGCTAAATAACACTTTGTAGGTAAGGTTTTTTTGTGTGTTTTTTTGCAAGCGCTCCAAGAATTTACTTTCGCGGAATTAAAATGTTCGTTAGCAGCTTGACGTTTCAGTCTACTTTAAGGGTTGTGTAGCCAAATGGCAAAAACGGAACCTTTACAAATTTGTCATGTCTTTCTGTTTGTATGAAGCTATGTCACAGCCGCTCTATTTCGAAACTAATAGGTTCGATTGCACCAAAATGTTTGTTAAAGATACGGTTTTTTTTTTTTTTTTATGTGATTGAAGTGGCAAACAAGCATGCAGTTCACATTGATGTTAAGTGATGACTGCAGCCTATGGACACCCACACAAAGACCAAGGTCAGAATGCAGATGCGTTACCACTCCTGAGGCTTAAGGTGTTACGCCTCTGTGCCGGAAATTACAGGGCCGTACATTACCACCTGACCGGAACACGATTGTGGTGAACACTACCATTTAGCGGCAAGTATATTAGGTAATGCGGTGGTGCCTACGCCCGCGAGCTCCGTCACTGGAGCTCTACCACCAGTAACTGGTTATTGTCAAGTGTTCAAAAATCTATGTGTGTTATTTGTATTTTAACAATTACTGCAGAATGAGTTGCTCCTACGTATTTTTGATATTGTTAAAGTTACTAGAGTTGACAGATTCCCGAATCATCTGACTGATTTTTAGGGTTCCGTAGTAAAGAAGGAACCCTTATAGTTTCGCCATGTCCGTCTGTCTGTCGGTCCGTCCGCGGTTTAGCGCAAAAACTATAAGTACTAGAGACTTGAAATTTGGCACAAGTATACATCTTAATTACGCCGACAAAGTGGTAGAATAAAAACATGAAAAAATATATATTTAGGGTAACCTTGCCTACATGTTACTCGCAGATATTTTTTTTTATTTTCGATTTCGATATAGTGTGTCGTATCGTTGGATAGGTTTTTAAAAAATAGTATGGGTGTCCCGACATCATTTTTCGATTTAGATAACTGTTCGTGACTTATTAAGCTTTAAAGTGCAAATTTTCGTTAGACTCAAGTGTCCCCCCCCCTACAGACTAAACGGTTTGTTGTTAGAAATTCAAACGTTACGGCAATAGTAGCTATATATAACGAAATTAAAAGGAAAACTATCACACTTATGTTGGCCTTGCAAGCTTGCGAGTAATAGTCGATCGAATGTACTTTACTCGAAAATTTCGAACAAGTCCTTACAAAATATTTATTATTTTTTTTTATTTCGTCTTTTACTCTGTAACTACGGAACCCTACACTGCGCGTGGCCCGACATGCACTTGACCGTTTTTTCATGTTATGGAAGTGGCAAACAAGCATGCGGTTCACAATGATGTTAAGTGATGACTGCAGCCTATAGACACCCACACAAAGACCAAGCGCTCCTGAGGCCTAAGGTGCTGGAAATTACAGGGCCGTACATGATTATTTTGAGGGTAACTTTAACAATTATCAGTGCAGCTCGGTCAGTTACGGTTAAAGATAAATTTATGACGTCATTTAACTGTATTAACTGTATTTTTTTAACTTTTTTATAGTTTTATTTTATTATGGTTACTTATTTAATTTTATTGGTGGTGGAGCTCCAGTGACAAAGCTCGCGGGTATAGGTACCATTGCATTACCTTATCTTTTTGCCACTAAATTGTAGTGTTCAGCGTTATCGTGTTCCTATCTGATAGGTTTTTTAAGGCTCAGTAATTTCTCGCAATTCAGCAATTCAGACCTCAGGAGTAGCAACGTATCCAGATACATTGAAATCTTTGGTGTTTATGTAGGGTACAGTACAGTATTCACTTACCGTCAATGAGAACTTTATGCCAGTTTGCCATTGTTGGTATAAAAAATCTCAAAATGTTATAATCATTACAAAATATTGTATGAGAGCTCTTCGTGTTTTGATGGTCCGATTTCTATGAACTCAGCGAGGTCTTTTATTGTTTACTAATCGAAACTAATATTATAAAGAGGTAATATTTTTTTGTTTTATATTATTTCGCATTAACACATGCTTGCCTAACTAGCATAGTTGGTAATAGATGGCGCTGCTGCTACCATAAAGCAATGCAATAGATGTGAAGGAAAGATTTGACAAATCGGGCAGGGCTTCAGTAGCTCAATTGGAAGAGCGGCTGGACTAGATTCCCAGTAGGTCGCGAGTTCGAGTCTCGCCTGAAGTCAAATTTTTCTTTCCATTTTTCTTTAAAAATATAACATTTTCTTGTTTGTTTGCTTGTAATGAATAGGCTCAATAACTACTGGACCGATTTTAAAAGTTCTTTCACTATTCGAAAGCTACATTATCCACGGGTAACCGGCAGTCCCTTAAAAAATAAAGAGAAAAAAAACCCACGGGTAACATAGGCTATATTGTGCCTGTCCGTCCGCGGCTTAGCGCAAAAACTATTGGTACTAGAGACTTGAAAATGAATAGCAAAAGTATACACCTTAATAACACCGACAAAGTGGTAGAATAAAAACGTAAACACGGGGATATTTTTCGTTTTCTTTATAGTGTGGGATATCGTTGGATAGGTCTTTTAAGAATGTTACGGGTGTGCTAATATTATTTTTCGATATAGTTAACTGTTCTTAACTTATCAAGTTTTAAAGTGCCAATTTTCGTAAGAGTCAAGTGTGTCCCCTCTACCAACTAAACGGTTGTTAATTGAATTGGAAAAAAGCGGCACATAAGTTATATAATTCGGTGGTGCCTACGCCAACGACCTCTGTTCACCAAGTACCTTTACCTACCTACCTTTATCTACCAAGTAACAATATTCAAGTAGGTTACGTTAACCAAGAAAATTAGCGACTTAGTTTCACAAAGAAACACAATTGCTACGTCCGACGTGGGCTTACACAAGATGTTGAAGTTCCTTCCTGGAAACTGTACCTGACGTGTTCCAACGTGGTAACTTGGACTGAAACTTAGTTGGATTCGGTGTTTATATTGTATTCTATACAATATGTAACGGGAATAATGCACACTCTCTAACACCCTCATTAGATAGTCGAGTTATAATCATAATACCTACATGAACTGAAATGACATGTTCATGTATTTAATATTTTTTATTTAAGAAATAAGTTTTCCTCAAATTGTACGTGTTCAGGATCCCAAGATATCCTCCCAAATGTAAACAACGTTCTCACAGCGAAAGACAATTTATTGGAACCAAACACATATACTTATGTAGAGCTTAAAGAATCTCTACAGCGTAATGCAAAATCTCAGTGAAATGGTACAGCGCCATCTAGATTTACATAGCTGAACCACACTATTGAGAATCTTTTATACGAGACTTAACATTCCGCCCACCATGGACAGCCTAAAGTGTCCATAATACATAAGTTCATCACATTTAACACAATCTAAGTTAGCCGCCCACCGTGAGGGAATGTGCAACAATTTACAGCATAGTAAATAGCTATAGACAAGTACATATTAACAACAGAACAATGGACTGTATAGTTTAATTTACACAAAAACAAAGGTTGTACAATGTAACTCAACACACAATACTATAAAAAATCATATAGAAAATAACAAAAACACACAACATCTTATGATTTTTCCACAGGCAGTACAATAAGTTTTGATACAGGTCGTTTTATGATAGAATTTTTACAACGCAACGAAACTACACGTGTCAAACTATCCAGACCACAATGCTTTTCGGTAACAATACCATATAACCATCTAGCTGGCGGGAGATCATTCTCCTTAACTAAAACTATATCACCTACATTTGGTTCTGGAGTTTGATGAGACCATTTATACCTATGATAAAATTGCGTCAAATATTCATGTGACCATCTACGCCAAAATTCTTGTACTAAACGCTGAGAAAGATGCCATCTCTTTAAACTACCTATATTTGAATTTTCAAAATTACTGTCCGGAAGAAGCACTAAGGGTTCTCCAACTAAAAAATGTCCCGGTGTCAATGGAAACGGGTCGTCAGGGTTAGTACTGATTTGAGAAAGGGGTCGAGAGTTTAGACAGGCCTCAATTTGTGCGAGGACTGTCGTCATCTCCTCAAAGGTCAACGTGTGGTTACCAATTACTCGTTTGAGGTGGTGTTTGGTGGACTTTACGCCCGCCTCCCACAACCCTCCAAAATTTGGAGAATGAGGAGGTATGAAATGCCAGTTGGTGCCATTGTTACTTAACCAGTCTGCTATGTCTGCAGCTATCCTAGACCTTTCTTGGCTGAATAAACCTCTTAACTCTCTGTCAGCTCCGACGAAGGTGGTGCCGTTATCGCTCCAAAGATCGACGCAATGACCTCGTCTGGCCGTAAAGCGCTTGAAAGCTGCCAGAAACGCTTGTGACGTCATGTCACTGACAACCTCCAAGTGGATAGCTCGTGTGGCCATACAGACGAAAACACAAATATAGCCCTTGATAGAGCGATAACCTCGACCCTTCGACGGCCTGATGCCAATAGGGCCAGCATAATCCACCCCACTCCTTGCGAAAGGCCGGCAAGCATTTGCTCTTGCCTCCGGTAATTGACCCATAAGCTGCTGAATAGGTTGCCCCGAATAACGCACACAAACTACGCACTTCCTCACAAATTGCCTCACCAGACCCTTTGCGTTAACGATCCAATACTTGGTTCTCAAATAATTGAGCATTAATTGTGGGCCCCCGTGCATTGTGCGGGCATGGGCGTGTGCTATAATTAGTTCCGTAAAATGCGACCTATGAGGAATGAGGATAGGATTCCTCATTGTATCGGATATGTTAGCATGACGCAGTCGACCGTCTATCCTAAGGATTCCATCCTGGTCCAAGTAAGGATTTAAAGAAGTAAGTTTTACGTATTTAAAGAAGTAAGTTTTACGTTAAGTAAGCTTTTCTTTTTTGCTTTTCCTAATATCTTTAGTGAATCTATATCCTCTTTAAAACATTGATTTTGACACCTTTTAATACAAACATTTAATGCTTCATTTATTTCCCACGAATTTAGCCAACTAGTTTTAACTTTATTTTCAGAACTCAATCGCAGAAACAAAGCAACGACTCTGGTAAGTTTAGTAAGAGAAGAAAATTTGACAAGAATGTCGTCGGAGTTACAGGTAAGTACATTACTACTGATCTTTACCTTTCGTTCTTCTAAATCTGTTTCCTTTATTTTACCTTTACTATAGTTTATCTCTTTCTCTTTTAGCCATTTAGGACCTGACCTCCAGAGCTTCAAATCACTTAATTCAGATGAAAGAACGCCTCGAGAGGCACAGTCAGCGGGATTGTCATTGGATTGGACGTGTGACCATTGGTGAGTATCGGTGTGTGTAAGTATCTCAGACACCCTGTTTGCCACGAACGTTTTCCACCTGCTTGGATGACTTCTGAGCCACGAAAAAACTACGGACGAGTCAGTCCATGCATGGACGTTTTCCTTGGCAACTTGTAAAGTGTCAGCGACCTCACACAACAATCTAACAAGTAATACCGCCCCACACAACTCAAGTCGTGGGATACTCACCTGCTTAACGGGACACACCTTTGTCTTCGAAGACACCAGACTCACTCGAACGACGCCGTCTTTATCTAGAAGTCTTGTATACACAACGGCTGCATATGCATCATCAGACGCATCGCAAAACCCCTGCAGTTCGAGAGTCGAATCCTTGTAACACCCTAACCAACGAGGGATGCGAAAATTAGTAAGTTCGCAAAGATGACTACGGAAGTTTTTCCACTCGTGGAAAAGATGAGAAGGAAGCTCACTGTCCCATGAAATTCCAGCTAACCAAATTTTCCTAATTAATATCTTAGCTGTAATAATGACAGGAGCGATCCATCCCAATGGATCGTACAACTTAGCTATATCAGAAATCACTTGACGCTTGGTCACGGGTGCTTCCAACGGAGGAAGTTTAACTGTGTATACAAACTCATCTGTATCTCTTACCCATGTTAAACCTAAAATTTTTAGAATTTCGTCTGTTCTGATTGCTAAGCTATCCTTTATTTCTTCCTGTCCTTTCTGAATTTCTTCTAACAACTTATTATTATTGCTAGACCACTTCTGAAGTGGAAAGCCTCCGCGATCAAGCATTTTGTTCATACTGTAGTAAATTTCTAGGCCTTCAGCAATGGACTCGCATCCAGTCATGAGATCGTCCATGTAGAAATCTTGTAGCACGCGTTCTGATACTAAAGGAAACTCGCTACCCTCATCATGCGCTACCTGTTGCAAAGCCTTAACTGCTAAGTAAGGCGCTGAAGATGTACCAAAGGTCAACCGAACTAAACGCAGATGTTTTATGTCGGCGTCCGGACCCTCCCGCCACAGAAGGCGTTGATATTCAGCGTCTTCTGGAAAAACTTTAACCTGTCTGTACATTTTAATGATGTCTGCAACCAGCGAAATTGGATGACGACGCCATCGCCTAACAATGTGCCGCAGATCAGGTTGAAGAGAAGGGCCTACTAATAAATCATCATTTAATGATATGCCATTATAACCTGGACAAGACGCATCGAACACGACCCTTAACTTAGTTGTAGCCCTTTCGTTCCTTAGAACGGCATGATGCGGTAGGTAGACGACCCCAGGATTAGCAATTTCGTTAATAGGAATATATTCCATATGACCCAATTCAATATATTCTTTTATTACATTTGAATATTCAGCTCTCAATTCTGGATTGTGACTTAACTTTCGCTCCATAGCCATAAGACGCTTGCGAGCTATGTTTTCGGAACCACCATATCGGCACTGAGGATCTTCCGACTTAAAAGGTAATTTGACTACATAACGTCCGAAAGAGTCCCTAGCAGTAGTGTCCGAAAATATCTTCTCGCACCTTTCCTCCTCGTCGGTCAAATATTTCCGACGCTGAGTGGAGTCCGATTCCAATTCCCAGAACCTTTTGAGCAACTGATTATCATCGTCATGATTAATTTGAACATGCAAACCAACAATGGCACAATGGCATTTCTCAGCAACGGCATGATTTGGTCCGTGTATGCTACCAGATAGGATCCACCCGAGTGTGGTACGCTGCGCAACGGGTGTCCCGGGGGGACCCTTGATTAAACCTTCCAATAAAATCTGGCTATACACGGCAGTCCCTAAAATCATGTCGATTTTATTTGGCACTCCATAAGATGGATCTGCCAATTCGGTTGCTGAGAGTGTTAATGGAATATGAAAAACTTTCCTTTCAGGAAGCAGCGACGTAAGTTTGCTCAAAACATACGCCCTGGTAGACAATGCAATGGAATGGTTAAGACGAGAGTGAAATTTAACTGTGACCATTGCCTTAGAGGGTAAAGTACCACTCTCCTCGTCGCCTAACCTTGATATATCAGCTTTTATCGGAACCTTTCTCAAACCTAGCAACTGGACGGCTGACTCCGTTATAAACGAAGCCTGAGAACCCTGATCAAGTAAGACTCTTAATACTATAGTTGCCCCAGATGTAGCTTCGACCTTAATTAAGGCCGTGGCCAATAACGATTGGCTTTCAATATCCGAAAAGCATGATATGACTTTAGCGGTCTCACACTGTGCATTGGACGTCGTCGCAACTGTGACGACATCGTCGGTCTGTTCACTATTATTGACCGATGTTTGAATACATTTGGGATGTAAAAGACTGTGATGTTTTTTATTGCAGATACGGCATCTCGTAAACTGGCGGCATGAATATACGGCGTGATTAGCTCCTAAACAATTGTAACAAAGTCGATTTTCCTTTACAAAGTTACGACGCGTATCGACGTTTTGATTTGCAAAAGTTTTACAATTACATAACTTGTGAAATTCTGAGCAATATAAGCAAGATTGAGTGGCAACGTGAAGCGTTTTAACATTTTTTGAAGAAAACTTTACTGTCTTGGTATCTAGGAATTCGAGGGCTCTAAACCGTTGTTCTAAGAATTCACGCAAATCATCTAAAGAAGGCAGTGTATCTGAAAATTCACTAATTTTAACTTCCCACAATTTCCTAGATTCCGTATCCAATTTTAAAGTTGTAATGTAAATGACGACTATATCCCAATTACTAATATCAATACCTAAATTTTTTAAAGCATGCAAACATTCATTTGTGTTATCTAATAGTTGTTTTAAACCTGCTGAAGATTCAGTTTTCAGAGAAATTTGACCAAACAAGCGCTTTAATATACAGTTACAAAGATGTTTTTTATTATTAAACCTTTTTTCGATTTGATCCCAACACTGTTTATAATTAGCTGATGTTATAGGCATTTGTCGTATCAATTGCTCCGCCTCACCGGTTAAATACCCCTTTAAGTAATGTAATTTTTGTACCTCATCCAGCGACTCATTTGAATGCACTAGAGAAACAAATAGATCTCTAAACGTAGGCCATTCATTGTAGTTTCCTGAGAAAGTAGGTATAGTTATTTTCGGCAATTTAATCGACGTATGAGATGATGATGATGATTTACTGTCGACCTTTACTTGTGTCTTTGGAGATTCTAACAAGTGTAGGTGTGACTTCAATTCAGCCTTATAATCAGTATATTTTTCTTCAGCATTATCATAATCGCCATCACGCATGTAAGATGATTTTTGCAGATCTTGCTCTACAAGATTACTGATGATGAATTCATGATTGCATGTAAACTTGACCCAAAGTTGTTCTAAGGTTTCTAATCTTGTCTCTAAATAAGAAACATTTATACGTTCCTTTGGGGACTTTTTGAAATTAGTAAATGCATTTGTAATCCGTAGAAGTAAATCTTTTTGAACTTTAAATTTCGCTTCCATGTTGCCGCTGTTATTCAACTATTTCGAATATTGCTACTAAAGTTGAAGTTGAAATTTCACAAGTGTCTAAGATGAACGGAGAAAATTACAAGTTCCAAACTGACCCAAAATATTACAAGTCCAAGAATTTTTCTAAGTGTTTAAGAGCTCAATATTTTCTATGTAAAATTGGGCATAGGTTCCCCGTCTTTCTGTTTTTTCGTCAATTATTCTAAGTCTTTGACACTTTACTTTTCACTGAACTAATCACTTCACTATTTTTCTAAGTCTTTGAAATATACGTAAAGTTACTCACAGTTTGTCCGCAGTCCAACACTTACACTACTTGTACCAGTATCCACACTTTATTCCTCGATACGTTCCATCCGGCTCGAAGGACCATGTTCAGGATCCCAAGATATCCTCCCAAATGTAAACAACGTTCTCACAGCGAAAGACAATTTATTGGAACCAAACACATATACTTATGTAGAGCTTAAAGAATCTCTACAGCGTAATGCAAAATCTCAGTGAAATGGTACAGCGCCATCTAGATTTACATAGCTGAACCACACTATTGAGAATCTTTTATACGAGACTTAACAGTACGAATATTATACACATCCTATGCATCCTACCTCTACCTACGGCCGCACATAAAACACGAACCTACTCACACACGCACACTATTGCAGTGTGATGTAGTGTAACCTACGTACCCTTATTCAACACTCGCTAGTAATAAGATTAATTTCTACTATTTTATTTCTTAAATTATTATTTCTAATAAAAACCATGTCTCAACAAGTTCTAATTAACTTTTTGAGACTAGCATTTTATTTTGGATAGACGTTAGTCTCATTTTCGTTTGTATTGACTGTTCAACCATAATTTCTCTAATTCAAATTAATTTTGAAACAAAATATTACCTTTATCAAAAATGCCTGATATCGATTCGGTTACGATTCCGAACAAAATAGTTTCGTTTGTCCATTGTATATATATTTTTTATTAAAATATACACAGCAAAGACTTAGTTTGAATTTTTACGCCAAGTCATCTATCAAGCATAATTTCAGCAGATGGAAAAATAATACTTGCTACCCAAATCTAATAAATATCAATTTCATCAAAATATCATAGTAGCCCGCCCTTACGGCCTTGTAATTTCCGGTACAGAGGCATAATGTGATAACGTTAAAAACCTAGGATTGAATATAGATGCCTGTCTGAAATGGAAGGTACAAGTCATGACCATAAGTCAAAACACTATTGCCTTACTGCGGACTTTGTATAGATTCAAAAACTTTTTGCCTTCTAGCACTAAAAATCTTTTGGTACAGTCTCTTGTAGTCCCTCTCATTGATTATGCTGATGTTTGTTGTTCAAATATGTCAGAAGAACTTCTGAACAAACTGGATCGTTTACTCAACCATTGCATTCGGTATATTTTCGGTTTACGCAAATTTGATCATATTTCCCACTATCGTTCAAAGCTTAGATGGCTTCCCATCCGACAAAGAAGACACGTAAGGTCTCTTTGTTTACTTTTCTCCGTTTTAAACGATCCTTGTTCTCCCATTTATCTCAAAAATAAATTTCGGATTTTGGGCGACTCCCATAATCTTAGCTTACGCTCATCTAAAAATATGTCTTTGGAAATTCCTTTTCACCGTTCCGGTTTCATGTCTCATTCTTTTGCTATATCGGCAATAAAACTCTGGAACATGCTCCCTGTTGATATCCGGCAATCTTCCTCTAAATTTTCTTTTAAAGTGAAGCTTAAGAAACACCTATTGAGTCAATTGTCTTAACCTGAAAGTGTGTCATCATAGTTACAAGTTTTTTTTTACAAATTAAGCATATTTATTTATACAACTATATTTATGTAAATTTATGTGTAATTTCAACATACTTAATTATTATTATATAGTTATATAATATGTATCTTATTATCCATATATCTATTGTTATATTTAGTACAGCGTTAAATATTATTCGATGAAGTATTTATGTACTGTAAAAAACGTATGAACGTATTTTTTTCTCTAAGTAATTATTTTCATTTATGTATTATTTTCCGCACCCTACACAAAGCTTTCTCATGACCCCATGGTTGACTGTCAGAGAATGCCTAGTGGCATTAAGTCCGCCATATGTACAAGGTGCATAGAAGCATAAATAAATAAATAAATAAATAACACCATCGGCCTCAGGAGTGGTAACGCATCTGCATTTTGACCTTGGTATTTGTGTGGGTGTCTATAGGCTGCAGTCATCACTTAACATCAATGTGAACTGCGTTATTGTTTGCCACTTCCATTACATAAAAAAAAAGAAAAAAATAGCCACATACCATTAGCATTGAGCGGCAGGTAAATTGAGAAATAGGGCGCTTACGCCTTTAGCTCCATTATTTAAGACCGTTATATAAACTTAGTTCGCAAATAAAGAATTGAATTGAACGTTTCACTGGAGCTCTACAATCGGACGTTGCTACCTAATCGTAAAAATAGCGGTGGACACTAACAGCAGGTAAATTAGGTAATAGAATTTAACCAAATTATTGTTCAGTGTCTACGCGGACGAAGTTGTGTATAATAATATAATCAATTCATAAATAAAGTTACTCCTTATTACACGAGCTATCTACCAGTGAAAATCTCGTCAAAATCGGTCCCGCCGTTCCTGAGATTAACAGACAGACAGACAAAAAAAAAAGGTTTTGTATATGTACCATGTACACTTTATATGCACATAGTAAAAGGCGATTATTTTTATTATAGCGGTTATTACAAGCAGACGCTCCAATTTTATTTATTTGTATGTATGTATGTACAGAGTAAAGATGTAGGGAGATATAGATGAATGTAAAATAAGATTTTTTAATCAGCCATATAAATGGGTGTAAGTATAAAATTCGGTACATCCGTGTAAGAATCTAATTCAGTATTGTTACACCGAACTAGTCTCTATCCTCGAAATTAAATGTCGACTAAGATTGACGACGTTGAGCATAAAATATCTTTTCTCACCTACAGCGTTGATAGATTAAGCCCCAGTTTGCTCTCCATCCCGTTCAGATCGGAAGATAATATATATATTTTTTGTTTTATTGAAGTTCTCAAATGTTTGATTTATTTTCCTCATGAGATTTAGATTTATGATGGTGATGTTGATATTTTTATGCCAATGAGGTTAATGTATAGAATAGACACCGGCAACAAGCAGCCGGTTCCGTTTCCAAATTGATTTGACAGATATTTGGTATGACGTTTTCACGTCAGCTGTCATGTAACTATGGGAAAGTGTGGTAAATTAAATGCAAAAAACTGGCACCGTGCTACCGAGGGAAGTGTCCTATCTAGTACTTTAGTACATATAGGTCAGTGTTTTATGTTATTTTAAATTTCAAAATCTTTTAATTTTTCTTTTAATGATCCCAAACAGTATCGTTTTATGGTCCTATCATAATGTAAAAAAACTTTGTTGAAATACAGACTTAAACACACTGCGTGTTTTAATGTATAGGTGGCAAGCTATGGGAAGCTTAAGAATATTTACCGTTTGTCCCGGTCCTTGAAAAGAGTATAGCACTAATGATCTTTTAGACTGCGTAATGAGATACTACCGATAAATACCCAAAAAATATATCTGGTTGTCAAATATTTCAAAATTTATTCCAATATCCATCCATGTCGACGTTGTCGAGAAAAGATAAAAGTGTTAAAGATCCCACTGCAGAATCATTTCGTTGATTCAGATAGGTACGCTGCAAACCTTTTTTCGCGTATTTATAATCTAGAGAATATAATAATATATCCACTAGGTTGCCTATCAAAAAATGGCCGCAAGTATTTTTTTATATTTTGTTTTTAAGAAATATTTTCTCTTAATTTGTTTTTCCAATAAAGTATTGTCTACCTCACGGCAATATGTATATAGACTCTGAAAAATAATTTTCGTTCCACCCCAATAACTTTTTACGTCCATGACGTAGGTACATGTATTATTTATTATATCAAATTAAAGCTATTTTAGCAGTCACCCATCACCAGCCGACCGCGTCCGTATCACTTAATCGCTTACGATCTACACCAGCCGCTGATGCTCCAAGAGATAACCTTTAATATTTTTGCTTCATCATTAGTAGCAATACATTTTTCAAATTATGTATCGCTATGTTGATGATAGATTACAAACAGGTTTCGTTAAATCCGACTGCTACATGAAATCACTGAAGACAATCATTGAACATCAGATAGTTTCGAATAACTATGTCATAATATATCACAGGAACCCACAATGACAACAAAAGGATATGTGCACAAAGAAAAAAGAGTAAAAAATACGGCGTGACACAGGTAACCGGGGCGACGAAGCGCGCGTCTTTAGTCACAGACGTTTTATGTGTTTCCTCCGCTCTTTATTCCTGCCGCAAAGATTTAAGGCATGCAAGAACTCATATATTCGCAGACCAAACGTTACGTAACTGTTTGTTCTTTACGAGTTTTAATACCACACTTTTATATTTCAAAATTGTTGAGTGGGGTCGGTAGATTGTCCATGATAAATCTCACGATGAAACAGTCATGTTGAATTCATATAAAAAGTTATATTTCAAGTAGTCATATTTCAATATGCTTTGGTAAGTGTTAACAAAATCTTCTACAATCATAATGTGAATGCTTCTGTAATGTTTTTTGAACTATCTCAATAGTCTGTTAGTAAGTAGGAAATCAATTCGGCTCCGCTGAGGTCCTGGATTCTTTCTCAAATTGGATGTTAAGTGCGTTCTTACATCTCACAACTTTACTTACGGTCATAAAATATACAATTAAATACATGCGTTCATGCAGGCATCTATTAAGTCTTTTTAGCGCCATGGAAGATGGTAAGCCAACTAGCAGTCACAGTGCATTTTTTCAAATTATTGGGGCACTTCTGTGAATCTAATCATAACAATTCTGTTTCTTATCCTCCCACCGAAAACTGGCCTAAGGCTATAGTGGCTCAAAAGCACAAAACTGATAAAAATATTGTCTCTTTAAACCTAAAGTTGCCCACTTTGCTCAAAAACTGCGAAACGAAAAGTGAGATAATCACTCAATATACCTTCATATCGTAGTTCATAATATAACTAAGCTACGTTAGTTAATCTCATGAAAAGCCTCCATTGCCTACATATAACTGGAGCTCATTCCATTACAGGTCGGCATTACCAGCGAACACAATGGAACACGAAACTACAGAACATTTTAGATACTCTTGACTATTCAAAGCTTGAACCCGATTCCGTTTCAAAACATACTGTTCGCATTTACAGTCTCAATAGTCAGTGGTAGTGTAAATAAAACCGATTGACATTGACTGTTTACTTAACACTGATTGGATCTAGTAATGTTAACCAGTTTATACTGCGTTTCGGCAACCACAGTGATGGTAAGAAGTACTTCGTCAGAGAGAGTTGTCGTGTTGTATGTATATGTTACTGTAGAAACCCGAACTGTGGTAAGTACTAAGATTTTCCAGTAAAACCTAAGATCTACCAACTCTCAATGGTAAATGTCTGAACAGTTCTTTAATTTCGAACTTTTACGGCTCTGGCGCTTCAAGGGCCGCTGCCGCAGTACGCTCGCTTCGCTCGCTCGGCGCTGTTTTTACATATTATTTATACAACCTAATATAACCTATTTTTTTAACGTGCCCTTGAGGTAAAAATCATAAGATTGACCAAGTGAATGGTCGTAAAAGTTCGAAGTTAAAGACTTTCGGACATTTACCATTGAGAGTTGGTAAATTTTAGGATCTATCATTTTTCTTTATCTTTATCATTATTATCATTATTTTAGTAAAATAACGGTTTGATATAATAAAAAACCATATACCGGCCGAATTGAGAACCTCCTCGTTTTTGAACTCGGTTAGAAATGTAAAAAAAATTCTACATAACTGATACAGAGTGGTATAAAAGTAGGTAATAAACATTATTGGACTGTTGCAGACTGCAAAGCATACCTACTCTGTTCAAATTAATGTCGTACTGTATTATCCATCCTGTAACTTTTTAAGTATCATGATAAATTTGGGCCATCTGAAATACGATGAGAGACAGAGAAGGCAATCAAACCCATAAAATCTTAGCATTATTGAAATATTGACCCAAATTATAGTACTAAGGAAAAGTCGAGCCAAATCTCATTCGCCATTTGTCATTTTCATGGGGACTCAGTGGAACATTATCGGCGGAGCTATATAACTGATGGCAAATGAAAATATAGGTACCTAAAACGCCTATTTGGGAATCCCCGACTATTACCACCACATTCAACCAATAGAACGCCTATCATCGACTAATACGGTTGTCTTATAAAATTGATTGAACCTACGAGTGACAATAAATTTCATATTTCCTGGAAGTATTGTCGCTCCCAAGGCCTTCATTATTCGAGACAATAATAACGCTTCTATTTATATTGTCTTCTTTGATAATAATAAAATTTACGCCTCAATTCCACTTGACTCTCACCTTTGAAAGAAGGGGTCTTATTCTGGGAATGTTTATGAGACGGAATAAAATTGAATTTATGATATATTTTTAAACAATGAAAGAAGTCCCGCTGATTTCAAACAAATCGGATCATTAAAACGCAAAGGGCTTCAATGTTTTGAATAAGAAGCAAATATCATAGTACCTAAAGTTGCTCTGTTAATTATGGTCTTCAGGCAAAACAAGTTCTAGGGCTTAATTTAGTTTAGGCTAGAAATGAAATGCATCTTTTTAGGACTTTGAAACTTCGCCTGAATGTTTGATTACATAACCTGAAATTTAACCCAAATAAATGCCGTCAGGTTAAATTTCAATATCGCTTCAGTTTAATATCCGCGAATACATACGATGAAATAATCATCTTATCTTAAAATCTTCGAATTTAAACGTAGGTTCGTCATTATTCGACCTATTTATTAAAAAATACGGCCAACTGTGGGCATAAAAAGTTCCGTAGTAGCAAGTAGATAGTAACATTTTACTGGATGTTAAACACAAACAGTTTTCGGCTGCAAACAATAGGTAACTTTGTTTTTCAAACCGCAAATGTATGAACATAACTTTGTAATTCTGTCAACACGTGTGCATGACAAAGTAATATTCGTGATTTTTATAAATATATTAAATTTCAAAGAAAACTAACGTTAGTTCGAATGTTTATTGAAAGTTTTTTTAAAGAGATCAACAATATTTTGTTCAGATTTTTAACTTATTTCGTTTAAAATGTAGCGACACTCATTTTGCCATTTTGGCACTATATCTTTTGAACTAAATCAAAAATGAATTTAGGAACCCCAATGTCATTTTTGAGGAACCGTCTGTATTCAGAACTCAATGCGCTAGTCATGCACTAAAAAATAAAAACATTTTTTCATTTCACTTTTAGGAATGAAATAAAAAATACGAAACGTACAGCGTGTAAGTTATAAGTTTTTGCTGCTACAGATATAAGCGGCCCGCCCCGGCTTCGCACGCGTGCAATGTAACCTACATCACTACTAACATAATACATTGTATACCCTTGAAACACCACAGTACACTCTTGAATAGTGGAGCTTTCTGGTTATGAAAGAATTTTCATGATCGGTTCAGTATTCCGAAGATTAGCCCCTATAAACAAATAAACAAACAATCAAGGTGACAAACTTCACCTCTTTATAATATTACTAGTATATTAGCATAGATATAGAAAATGCTAATTATACAGTGAAACAAAAATTAAAGTAGATACACTCGTATTTTATTCCTATTTTCACTCTACGTATGGAAGTTTTATCGCATTATAATAATTTAGGTAGGTACATACATATTTCATTTGAAATTAAAACTCTGCATTCGAGAAATGAAGAAAAAATATTTACACAAGAATTTCCATTCTAAAACTATAGATTTGGCTGAGAGCAATAGCAGAAGAGTAATACCTACGGAAAATAAATTTTGCACGCAGATGTTCGAAAGTACTTGAATATGCACGTTGCACGCTAATAGCTATAGATGGCTCTGGATTTCAATAAACGGTTTTGAATCGCAGTACGGTTTGAAATTCATTTGAATTCATCGTTACAAGTTATCATTTTCAACTGACGATATATATACTATAGAGTCCTGATTACAAATAAAATTGAAGGCAAAGATGATGCAAAGAAAATGAAATAAGAAGTAGCTTTGTAAGGGGGAAGTATCTGTAGAACTGCCTTGTTTCTAGATTTAAAAATATGACTGGTCACAATTTTTTTTTATTTACGCTTTACACACGGGATTTAAAAACGTATGCCTCATATACCTATGATTATGTTGTTTGACATTATCTATTAATTTACAAAAGGACTTATAATACAAATCTGTGAAATATGTTTAAACACTTACACTTCACTGATTACTGGCTCCATTAAATCACTTAATGGACCGATGAATATTGTAACACGGATTTCCATGACAAATGTAGCAAATAATTCTTCATTTACAATTTTGACACTTTCAGAAGCAAAGTCGAGTCACTTGTTCATCATATTATTATTTTTAGAATTTGCGTTTGTTATGATTACATTACAATCAAATGACTACCTCTTGATTTTCAATCGACAAAATCATATTCACTTCAATCGAAAGACGAAAACTACTAGCCGACATGTTGCAATTGTTACATAGTTTGAATCAGTGACCTAAACATGGACGTTATCTTTAAAAAAAAATAAAAAAATACGCTTACACTCACAGCCCCACAGTAGGTATAAACCTGTGTCGTGGGTGCCGTTGTACACATACAACACATACACAAACACCCAGACCCGAAACAAATATCTGTAGGCCATACAAATATTTGTTCCGGTGCGGGGATCGAACCCGCGACCCTTCGAATCAAACGGTGGTTTCGCACCGCTGGACTAACCGGGTCGTCAAACATTCGTCGTCTTTACATCTATACAAATAAATAAAATTGGAGTGGCTGTTTGTAATATAAAAATAACCGCTTTTTACTAAATGCATATATATGTATACACGATATATATACCAAAACAACATTTTTTACAATTTTTGTCTGTCTGTCTGTCTGTCTATTAGGCGGGGCTAATCTTGGGAACGGCTGGACCGATTTTGACGGGACTTTCAGGGGCAGATAGCTTATGTAATAAGGAGTGTAACTTAGGCTACTTTTATACTAGTTGCGCCCACGACTGCGTCAGGGTAGATACTGACACATAGTAAACAATCATAAATTCTTACGCGGGCGAAGTTGCGGGCACAGCTAGTCGTAAATAAATTTATTTAAAGCATGGGTATGAAACAGAAAAATCACTCCGGGAGTGCCCGCAGCAGTGAAAACCTTAAAATTAACATTGTGCATTTTTGACCACCGCTGCCGCCTCCACTACCGCCACCATTACTAGATCTTGATTGCAAATATCACCCAAAATCAGTTTTTTTCATTTTTCCTTCAAACTAGTTACCTAACCTACTAGGTAAGTATACCTATATTAGGAATTATTTGCTGTGTTCAATAATTTATGATCAGCATAAAAGCTGGGACGAACAAGAGCATGTCACGCTTAAAATGGCTATACAGTAATAAAACAGGAAGACAGACCACATATGACCAATTAACCCATTTCACTTGAATACAAGTGAAAATAAAAGATGTGCTCCGTAAAGACGACAAACTGCATTGTATCGTAAAGAGTTAGGAGTAAAGTTCATTTTCGAATAATTGTGACTGGAACGCGATATTTTATAGCGGTAATTCATCAATAATGCAAGTGAATTCACTATAGTGGTCTTTCGAGAGCTCGTCCTTTAATTAACTTAACTCGGGCAGTCGACATTACAAATGCAAAGCATTTATCGAGATAGCTAGCACGTAGGTGACATCCATTTTGGTGATTGAATACATTTTCTGTTCGGAGAATATAAATGTTAAGGTGGTCCCTCACTTGAAGAATTTGTCTGTAATGTAACGTTTCAAATTCGATCTTGAGCATTATATATATTTCAGTTTTGCCTGCCTGACTGATGAGCATTCGCGTGCCATATAATATTAGATTGGATTTTGAAACTCTGTTGATTCCAACAGTATACGTGCGTTTAGTTCACAATCATTTGGGCCAGTCATCACTGAATTTGCGCACTGTAATGCTCGGTTCTCCTCACTCACTGATGTAATGTTCGACTCTGTAACGTTAACAGGCAAATGCTTCAAGTGAGGGAGCACCTTTATATTAGATTTTTGTACAACGAAACAAATGTAAAATGAACGCGAAACGCGAACATAGCGAACATAAAGTAATCTCAGCTACACCTACATTAATCAAATCCATTCGGCAGCCATCATAATAAAATATAATGTGATGTTTTCTTTGATTTTCGCGAGCCCCATTCATTGACATAAAACTATTTTTATTAACTATTTAATATTAATCTGAAATTTCAATGCTTCAATCGCTTTTTTAGCTTTAGTGGTAACAGGCGTATTAAGATGACATTTGTTTGACAGCCGTTTGAAAAATATTTCTAGTTAACCGAGTTCAAAAAACGAGAAGGTTCTCAATTCGGCGATTTTTTTTTTATGTATGTACGCGAATTTCGCCGAGAATTCTGAACCGATTTACGTAATTCTTGTTTTGTTTGATGCGGAATAGTTTCGAATTGGTCCCATAAAAATTTTATTCAGATAGGCCCATCAGCTTTTATTTTATGAGCATTTTTTTACTTACTTTCACCTCAGACTAAAGGAATAAGAATAGACGGCGAGTTGTCATACAGTGCGTTGAATGCACTGACTTGCCACTGACGTCCTAGATAACCATAATGTGCATGATAACAAGATGACAACAAGTGACAATGTCACATTTACTCATCGACGACACAACACAGCTTATTTACTCCTTCGTGGATAATTTTTCTTCATTGATTTCGTATAGTCGTGTAATAATTTTGTATCGACACACCTAAACAATTTATATATCTAATATATTTATTTATTTATCTAATTGGCAATGCAGCAATAAACTAAAAAGTATTAAATACTCGTTAATATAACTGCGTTAAGAAAAACCGACTTCAAAACTGAAAAGTAAAAATAATAAACTAATAGGTCATTTACTAATAATAGGTTTGAAGTCGGTGCCAAGCCAAAATCACTAAAGTACACATTTCATTGTATTGAAACGTAACTTCACGCCTGTAATGCCCGAAGGGATAGGTATAGATAAATGCATGAATTCAAGCATACATGCAAACACCCACGATTCGCCGGTTACGTTTTGTTCAGTGTATTAATTTGCTCGTATTCATATTTAAGTGATTAAAATATAATTATTTGTTTAAGGTTTGGCACCGACTTCAAACCTATTATTAGTAAATTACCTATTAGTTTATTATTTTTTACTTTTCAGTTTTGAAGTCGGTTTTTCTTAACGTAGTTATATTTATTTTCACCATCGATTCCGTAAAACACTTGCGTAGCATTATGTCAACGCAAGGCGCACTGATTTACTTAATTGTACCAAATTCCAATTCAATCGGCCCGGTACTTTTATATTTTTCAAATAGGCAAACGCACAATAGATCTTATAACGGTACCAACTTTTTCTTTTAAGAAACGGAACCCTAAAAGTATTATTTTACGTTAAAAAAAATATCTCTTCTACATCGCTGCTGGTGGCAAAAGGCAAAATGCTTGTTATTTAAATGGGCATTTCCCCACAATTTATCGTTCTCCACTCAGTCGCCTAACGCTCGGGTCGCTTTATATCTCACCCTTGCCACTGATTCGAAAGATTCATTCTTTTATTGCAGTCCGTATACGGATTTGATAAAGTCGATGGGCTGTCGAAAACTTTATCTTATCAACACTTGAACGTCGAATATTATGTCAATTACCTTTTTTACTTTCTGTTAGCGGTTTGGTGTAAGTATTGGAATGCCTAGTATTGTGAGTTTGTGAGTGATCTGCAAGCGTATTCTGTATCTCCAACCACCACAAAAAGAAAATCACTTTGAAGTACATTGCTGTTTTCCTAAAATTATCGTGATTATGACGTAAAGTCAACCGAGATACGTAATACGCCATCTGGGCAGAGATCGCCGGGCGTTAGACTAGGGGAAGTCCGTCGCCCGAATTAAGGTCCCGAGCTGGATGACGTTCAAGTGTTCCGTACGCCACTAGCATTGATTGGAACCAAAGGGAAGGCACTATGGAGGTTTTAGGAATAAGATGCTTTAAATTTGTTTTACTCGCTTTAATTAAAGATTGAGAAATATAATGGGTTGCTCCAAACTCAATTTGAACACCAAAAAGAAAAACGTGGTAGATAAAGCAGGGGATCAGATTCAAAACCCAGTTTATTTTCTCTTCGCAAAAACGAACACAATACAAAGCGTGAGTGGCGCAAAAATTAAACATTTATATTTATCGTTCAATGGTAACACCTCTGTTACCAAATTCATTGTATTTGCATATTTGCATTGCAAATAGTGTGAGAATTAAATGTACCTTCGAATAAAATATCGTTTAATTCGAAGGTACATTTACTGACGACCCGGTTAGTCCAGCGGTGTGAGATGACCGTTTGATTCGAAGGGTCGCGGGTTCGATCCCCGCACCGGGACCAATATTTGTATGGCCTATAGGTATTTGTTTCGGGTCTGGGTGTTTGTGTATGTGTTGTATGTGTACAACGGCACCCACGACACAGGTTTATACCTACTGTGGGGCTGTGAGTGTAAGCGTATTTATTTATTTATTATTTAAGGTTTCGGTTTTTGTATTGTGGTGTCTTTAATTATTATAAATGCTCTCATGTTAAGTTATTAATAATTTGTTACATGAACATTCCGATATCATTATAATATCAATTCATTAGAAATAAGTTAATTTGAACAGTAAGTAATAATTTTGGTGTAGCGCGGAAGTATTTGAGCCATAACAAATGTGGAATTTAGTTCTTTCTAAGATTTGAAAATTCAGTTTATGTGGTTTGTAGGTTGGACTACAATAGTGTTCTCAGTTTTTTATTCTTTATGCCATTGGCAATTGTTTTCTATTCCGTCACTCGAACTTATTACTTACATTTTGTTTTAAATATTGCTTATGACAAAATTTCATTTGTCGTCATAAAGAATTATTATTTAAGGATATTTTCGTATCATTGGTTGTTCTAATGAGCCGATAAACAAATTTATAACAACATAAATTGAACACAAGTCCAATTTATATTTGTATTAAAAAGTCGCGATGTTCTTGTTGTGATCTATTTTTGGATGTTGTTGTGATCGTTCCAATGACGCGTGGATGTGATTAAGCTGGAATTCATTAAATAAGCAAAAGTTTTTTGTCAGACATATTTTGTGATCTGGCAATGAGTAACTGACATTTTATGAAAAATACTCCTAATTTAACCATTAAATGGAAATACTTAAGAATATACTCATACTTTCCAATTCCGCCAGTAGTAGGTTATTTAAAAGTATGTATTAGATAGACATTTAAAGAATTTACATTCGACGTAAATGTTTTCCCGTTGATCAACATCCTAACGATCCATTGTACTAATATAGATGATAATAGAAAGCAACAGTTTTTGCTTGTAGGAACAACATAGTACCAGCTAAATAGTCTGAGAATAGTTGAAAAATACATGTTAATCAGAGCTAGTAATTGTCAAGCCTTGAATATTCCGCTTCATTCAAAAGCTTTACGATTGTATGTAGGTAGTATTGCAACCAAATCAGAAATAAAGCCACTTTGTTTTCTTTAATTAACTTCCCCTCGGTGTAACGATCTGTACCTCTATTGACTAAACAATCGTCCAATTTACATTACGGATTCCGACAAATGAGTTTTCTTGGATGCTGAACACATAGCCTAGGACTTGTCAATGAGAATCCCTATTATTGCAACATTACGTTAATATTGGTACATTTCAAAGAGTTTACAACGTTTTACACGTTTTTTTGTATTCGCTTAGGTCTTATTGGCATAATGATACTAAATAGAACAAGGGTTTACCTAACAAAAATAAATATAATAGGTTGAAGTCATATTACACGAAATACTTAAAAGTGATGTTTCGTTTCATGAGTGAGTGAGTGATAGTCATTACATGAGAATCAAATTGTTGTCAACGAATACACTTTTATAAAAGAGAACAAAAACAAAAAAAAAATTGAGGTTTTCTTTTGGTAAATTGGTTAATGATACAACTACCATGCGTTAATGCCAACGCATTTACTAATTTGCAGAGAATATACTTACAAGAATAATTAGATATTATTGTATACCTGATGGATATAGAGACTGCTGACAGCATGATATTCCTATTTACTAAAAACACTGTGATATAGATATATGTCTCCTTTCTGGTTAGTTTCAGGCTCGGGCAATACCAATGACTGCTTTGTTTGACAAGCGAACGCATAAAAAAAGACGTAGGTGTTTACAGGCGTTATTAATATCATTAAAAAATTAATTGAACTTTATATTAAAATTCGACGTAAAAAGTCATCTACCTAATCCTGTTGACCTGTGGTTTCAATCATAGTTGACTATCTTGGAAACTTTTTCTGCTATATTTACTTATTGAAGCTGGGAACCAACGTAATGACACTGGTTTTTGTATAAAAACAAAGACAGATCATCTCCTCTTTTTGGGGTTTAAAATTAAATATTTTTCAAAATCAAAGACACCCACGTAATGACAATATATTATTTTGATACTAATTGTGAGAGAAAGGTTTCAAGTGAAAAAAATCGGGGTACAATACTAATACGGTGATACAGCAAAAAACTATTCCTTCCTTCAGAAACAGAATGCCCGTGTGAAACAAGGGTATATTAAAGTTGTCCGAGTCTATTTATATTTTCCTATTAACGTTGTAGAAAACAAAGCTAAAGAATTCGTCTATAAAGTGTAGGTACAATATAGTCCAAAAACCTGCACGAACAAACTGTGGATTTGTTTTGCAATTGTCAATGTCGGATTGACACGAGTGAAATAGCTGTGCCCGACTTTCTTTCTTTCATTTTTGCATTTTTTTATGTTATGGAAGTGGCAAACAAGGATGCAGTTCACATTGATGTAAAGTGATGACTGCAGCCTATAGACACCCACACAAAGACCAAGGTCAAAATGCAGATGCGTTGCCACTCCTGAGGCCTAAGGTGTTATGCCTCTGTGCCGGAAATTACAGGGCCGTACATTACCATCTGACCGGAACACGATAGTGCTGAACACTATCATTTAGCGGCAAGTATATTAGGTAATGCGGTGGTGCCTAAGCCCGCGAGCTCCGTCACTGGAGCTCTACCACCAGTAAAATTTATTATTTTTTGTCCGCATAACTTTCAATACCATTGCTATTTATTCATTTGTTTTTTAAAGATTCGTGATAAGAATATAAGTATGTCTTTATTATCACGACACAATTTTATCAGTTGTTATTGTAATAAACTTGCGAAACATTATGTGAGATTGAAAAAATGCATTTTCCCAATAAAAATACTCGAGGGTTTTAAAGACGAAGAAATTAGGTACTGTTCCTCCATGTTCCAAGAAAACAGTACAATTGTAGTTGCTGAGCAGGTCATCATCAGATTTTTTGTAATTTATAAAATATCTTATAGTATCAAGAGGGTATTTTCGCAGTTACTCAAGCACGTCTAATTAAATACACCTATGGGGTAAAGCATGCACCCTGTTGAGTAATTCTACCAACACTGAGCTTCTATAAAGAAATGCGCCTGTAGGGCAGCCCTTAAAAAAATCAAAAGGTCGCTACGATTTCTCTTCACTTCCGAATCACATGGATATTTAATAGGAGCTTTGTTTGGGCACATTTACCACCCTCTCAGAATTTCTGATGCGACCTTGACCCATGATGTTGATGTGTGAATAAATACTCAACTACGTCTACTCAGAAAGGATGTTATGTGAAACCAATCAAAGATCCCATCCAAAATTGTGACGATTTGAATGTGGGGCAAGCTCATGGTGGAGTCCTAAGGATTTGGCCCTATACGGACTTTGGATTTGGTGAAGATACTCAACAGGGTGCAAGGTCTGGTCTTTTTACTGGCGGTAGAGCTCCAGTGACGGAGCTCGCGGGCGTACACACCACCGCATTACCTAATAAGCTTGCCTCTAAATGGTAGTGTTCAGCACTATCGTGTTCCGGTCAGGTGGTGGTACGGCCCTGTAATTTTCGGCATAGAGGCATAACACCTTAGGCCTCAGGAGTGGTAACGCATCTGCATTTTGACATTGGTCTTTGTATGGGTGTCTATAGGCTGCAGTCATCACATAACATCAATGTGAACTGCATGCTTGTTTACCAATTCCATTAATTGAAAAAAAAATCTCCCATACCTAAATCTGATGTGCTCGAGTAACTGCAAAGATCCTCTAATAATGTTTGTAAAAAGTAATTTATGAAAATTCTTTCGTACACCATTACTTAACGGATTTCGTCGGACAAAAAATCAAGGTAAGAAAAGAACCGTACAATTTAACTGTGGCAGTGAGCACAGAAGAAAGACTTACAATTATTTCAAAGTCCAATACTTTTATAAAGAATAGCGTGAAATCTATTTCATAGATTTGAATGATCCCTCATTCAAATCTTTGAAATTTCGTTATTCTTTAAAAATAGTTGGAAATAATATACACAGAATATATTTTACTTGTATAAAAATATGGCCCTATAATTTCTGTTTTAGAGGAAAAATTTAGACCCCTGTCTCCTAGGTAGAGTTGAGTGTCAGAGCGCGAGGATGTCATGTCGCACACAACCCAATCTACCTGTAACTAAATGGAGGATTAGCATGGACCCGTAATTCTAAACGCATAGGCAAAACTACTTGAGCCGTAGGGATGCCAATGTCATGTGCCACCCCTTCGGGGGTGAACTGTGTGCCCAAATTCTTCTACCCGTCTTGGAACGTCTGGTGTTGTGTGGTCTGGGCAGGGGCCTTCGGGGATCGGACCAGGACACGTCCGTCGCCCGAATGGATATAGGTCCCGAGCTGGCTGGCGTGTCGGTGTTCCGCATGCCACTAGCATTAGTAGCAGCTTCAGGGCTCAACCTGTGGCGGGCTCCATAGTGAGCAGCCGCCGGCGGGAACACGGATGTGTGCGTTAGCGTTCCCGTGACCCCGCCTCTGATGGTAGACAAATCGGCACATCGCGGGCATGTGAGTATGAGTCCCACGCTATCCGCCGTCTATTCCCTTTGACGGCGAGTGCTAATGATAGCTTTAACCGTGAAAAAAGGGCTGTTATGAATTTTACGTTTGGTACAGTTCCTTCACAAGTTTTATATTAGAGAAAATCATCAATCAAAAGTCTCTGAGCTGCGTTCGGTTTATTGCGTAATGTATTAATTTGATAAATATATCTCGTTATGTCGATAGTTAATTCGTTCAAATCGAATTATCAGAGAAAATAGAGTAAAGCACAATAAAATGTTAAAATCATATTACATATTTTAATTCACAAGTTTTGAAACAGAATCAAAGATCCATCCATAAACAAGTCATTAACAAGGTAATTAATAATGATCAATCACATTGAAATAAGTCAAGGTGAGCAAACGCTATGACGGGTAAATGGATTACCTCAGTAAATTATTGGTTCGGAGGATATCTCCTTGATGTATGATCAAATACAAAACCGTTTATTCCACATCAATAATTTTCATATCTCGCGCAATAGGGGAAAGTCTGGTGACTAGGACCCATTTTTTTCAAATGTATTTTTAAATATGTATTTTAGGTTTTTACAAATGTTTGTTATTAAAATTGAAACAGAAACTATTCAACTTGATATTTATTCAGTAATAATGAAACGAATTCTTAAAGATTTTTAAAGAATCGTCAAAATATGAGATCCCAACTATGTTTCAATTTAGCCAACTGGTTGTGTAATTTGAACCACAGGGTTGCTAAATTGGACTTTAATAGAGTCTTTAGTAATATAAGAAGGATAACTAATATAATAAAATATTATAATAAAATATTTTCACATCCATCGATGTCCAGGTAAAAAACATAAACATTATATGAAAAAGGATTCAGTTAAATCACGTGAATGTACACATTAAAGTATCTCACATGAGACAATCATCACAAATGTCAGGATTTTGAGTAGAAGTTTCATGATTTCAGTTATGGCAACGCACACACTGTATCCAATCAACTATGGGGCTTTTTTTATCATAATAACTTCTTTTGCATTTCAAAATTCAACCGAAAGACGTCCACTACTGGATAAAAGCCTCCCCCAAAGATTGCCACAACAAACGGTCCTGAGCCGCCCTCATCCAGCGATTGCCCGCAACCTTTACCTGTCAATCCGAACATCTGTTGTTCTAATTTCAAAATATGATATACTAAACTATCTTCAAACTCATTGCTAAAAATAGTATTTTTTAATGTAATGGAAGTGGCAAACAAGCATGCAATTCACATTGATGTTAAGTGATGACTGCAGCCTCACCCACACGAAGACCAAGGTGAAGATGCAGATGCGTTACCACTCCTGAGGCCTAAGGTGTTATGCCTCTGTGCCGGAAATTACAGGGCCGTACATTACCACCTGACCGGAACACGATAGTGCTGAACACTACCATTTAACGGCAAGTATGTTAGGTAATGCGGTGGTGCCTACGCCCGCGAGCTCCGTCACTGGAGCTCTACCGTCTATCTTCCCTTCTTAACTTCAGTGGACTCACTTGTGTCACCTGTGTCTAAATGTCTCTACAAAGTGGCTTTAGGAATCTTATGTAATCTTGTACATTTGTTAAAACCGATCTCGTTATTTCTGTAATAATTTTGCTAATTTTCTTCTGTCCATTTACAATATGTTTTGACAGTCTTCTGTTACAAATAAGAATGGGTACAGTGAAATGGACCGGTTCATTTTAACCAACTCTCTGGGGTCCATTTTATCAAACATGGTGGATATACTAATAAAAATATTTTACTAAAATATAACTTATAAATACCAGCAAACGTTTCACCTAAATATATGGCACATTAATTCACGCTTCTTAATCGTAAATCATTAACACTGTATGCTTATCTTTAACTTCAGTATACTTTTATCAAAGATCGACGAAAACTACATGAAAAAGACCAAAAAAAGGATTTTTCAATACAAAATTCAATCGTTTTAACTCATAGCGGAAACAATATGGCCGATATGCAATGAAGTTTGGTGTGTATTACTTGGTGTTGACAATGAAGAAACTTAAAAATTACTTTTCGAGATAAAATATGGGGTACTACGTCTGAACGGACCAAAAAGAATGGAACGTAGTTCATTCGGCCGTAATCAAAAATTGTCTACGTCTCAACGGACCGATCATCAAATATTGTTAACAAATGTATACATGGAGTGCATTCGAGTGCAAAAGTTATAAATTGAAACGCTTAAGTCAATTTTTTTTTCTTAAATTTGTATTATTTTCTTTATAAAAAACAATGCTCTACACTGTCTGCCTACCCCGTTAAAGACCTGGCGGGAAGATACATATGTAAAAATAATCAACCACTTAAAAATATTGACAAAAAAAATCCGGTCAAGTGCGTGGGCCACGCGCAGTGTAGTGTTTCGTAATTTTTAGGTTTGATTAATGTAGATATTAAAGAAAAAAACGGAAATCAAAAATTGACTTCGGGCAGGAATCGAACCTCCAAATTCTAAAATTCACTCGCATCTGTTATTGCGAAAAATAAATAGTACAATTGAAAAATATATATGGAGTTGTTCAAAAATTTCGAGTATTATATTTGGTGGACTATTACTCGCAAACTTGTAAAGCCAACTCAGGTGTGATCATTTTCCTTTTAATTTCGTTATGTGGTAGCTACTATTGCCGCAACGTTTGAATTTCTAACAACAACCGTTTAGTTGGTAGAGGGGGGGATACTTGACTCTAACGAAAATTGGCACTTTAAAGCTTAATAAGTCACGAACAGTTAACTAAATCCAAAAATGATGTAAGCACGCCCTTAGTATTTTTGAAAGACCTATCCAACGATATCCCACACTATTTAGAAAAATAAAAAAAATACCCTAAATAATTGTATTTTTCATGTTTTATTATACCACTTTGTAGGCGTGATTAAGGTACACTTGTGCCAAATTTCAAGTCTCTAGTACTAATAGTTTTTGCACTAAACCGCAGGCGGACAGACAGACAGACAGACGGACATGGCTAAAATTATAAGGGTTCCTTGTTTACTACGGAACCTTAAAAAAACTGATTGCATATTATTATGAACCTTCTTTTTGCCACTCCTCTGACGTAACAGATAAACTGCCTGCTTGTGATTGGTTGATAAGAAAGGGTCATTGTTGAGTTAGGTACCTGAAGTCGTGCCAACTAGCAACGAAGATGTTAACGATTTTGCGTACTTAGATTACAACTGATTAGATTAAATACTACTTTAAATACTTTGTAGTTGTTTTTTAAATATTTTGTAGTGAAAATTTATAAACGATACGACTGTTACGCTTGTGTGCGGCTGTACTTTTAAATTATTTTATGACCGGGCCGTTGGGATGTAGACGTTTTTTGATTACGGCCGACTGGACTACGGTCCATTCTTTTTGGTCCGTTCAGACGTAGTACCCAATGTGGTCCAATTTAGTTGCAGGTCCAATATACCCTACTTTCCCCTACATTATAAAATACAGTCTCTGAAAATCATATTACTCGTGTCTGTCTGTATACGTTTTTCACCGATTTACTAAATTATTTGTAAGAAAAGATGGATGTACTTATGACTTAGTTTAATAAATAAGCTGAATAATGACACGATTTTGAAAACGTCGAAACAACATATTACTTATTCTTTTTTTCTTTGGGAACTTTACCGACGTGTGTCGATAATTTATCGTATACTTACTCTAAGTAAGTAAGTAAGCTATACTACTTACTCTAAGTTAGTAGTATAGTTTATTTTTTAAATTTTTTAAAAATAATTATAAATGTATACAACATTTAAAAAGGCTTACCATAAAGAAAAAGGGTAAAAAAACAAAATCATTCATCAAGCCGCAGCCTGTACATTATGAATGACGCGACATTTTTGTAAAGTAATGATGACATTGTAGCGTTCAACAATATTTTTACATTAATTTTATGTTGGTAATGAAGGTGGCAATCAAGAATGCTGTTCACATTGATGTTAAGTGATGACTGCAGCCTATATTCACTCCCACAAAGACCAGAGGTCAAAATGCAGATGCGTCAAAATGCAGTAACTTCAACGTAACTTCACGCCTTTGGGATTACAGTCGAAGGGGTAGGCAGAGGTAAAGGCATGAATTAAAGCATACATGCAAACACCCACGATTCGCCATTTAGGTTTTTGGCCCATGTAACAGGAGGCCTCTTGACATCTCGGGCACAATACATTACCAAACTCCGAATTACTAGAAAACTTTTAGGAAATAAAAAAAATCTCAATAGAACTAATAATAAAAAGAAGAGATAAAGGATTTTTCTACCGTTACCTCTGGTATAAGTAGCTGATTTTAGAGAGCGCTTTTAGTGTTAAGCTCGCCACTTATACCAATATCATGTATGTACCAATAAAGAATTGAAAGTGTAAATTATTATGTGACAATAAAGAATTAATTAATAAATATATAGCCCCCCAGGGAATTAGAAGGGAATTGAACCCAGGACCCCAGTGTAATATTAGGGGCCTGTTACCACTAAGCCACAGAAGCGGTTAAATCTATCTATATATATAAAAATCAATTGCTGTTCGTTAGTCTCGCTAAAACTCGAGAACAGCTGGACCGATTTGGCTAATTTTGGTTTTGATTGATTTTTGGAAGTCCAGGGAAGGTTTAAACGGTAAGAAAATAGGAAAATAGGAAATAGTAAAAACCATTATTTCATTTTTCCATACAAATAGTCCGTATCTATCAAACCTTTAATACATTATTTAATTCTGAGACAATACGAAGTTTGCCGGGTCAGCTAGTCAATACATAAAAAAGAGTTATTCCTATTTATTCGTGGAAGCTTTTCCCAACTGATTTATATTTCATGTAAGTATTTTTATAACAAAACGGCGTACCACAGCTTCATTTAAATAGAAATACACTCGTGTAGTCAGAAAATGTTTTATAATACGTGTTTCTTTTCACGGAAACCCTTTTAAATAAACGTTATACCTACGTTAGAATTTAATAAAAATATGTAAACATCATACGGCAGCGTATAAGTAAGAATTATACAAACGCCTGTATATATGGGGGGACGGGAGTAAACAATAATGATGAAATAAAGAAAAAACGAAAATAAAAATTTGTCTTAGGATAAGGAACTTACCTACGACTTCAGGATAACCAGTCGAGCTGCTTTCAAACCGTTCCACATCATCACTGTAAAGTTTATCAGAATATCAGTTGTATAGCAAACAAAATAACCTAATCTTGTCAATCTCGACACCAATCACCAGATGGCTCTGACGAGATCGTTATTAGACATGTTCCAGTACCGTCAGCGATCGGACTAGCACGTTGTTCCGACTGGACAAAGTAACTGCACAATGTCAGCGAATTACTACAACTTTAAGAATGTCCAAATCGGTGTAACACATCTGCTCGCTAAAAATAATAGCTGAGTACATAGACAAATACAGCTTCAGTTCAATCAAGCTTGTATCTTACTCACTATACCAAAGGAAGTCTTTCAGAATAGATATGGCTTAAAAAGCTGTGAGCGATTATTTTTATTCGTTTTTTATTTCCCAAGTGCTGCAATGTCTTAAAGTTCTAAAATGATGACTAGAGACATTATCTTCATTGTGCAAGCGTATACACACTTGACAGATAATATATATAATGCATTTGTGCAAGTGTATACCATCTTTACAAAAGGACATAAAAGAAAGGCTCATTTAAAATATTAAAGCTCCTATGAAGAGAAAATCTCATTTAATATCTGTTCCTTCGTTGGAAGATTACACGAAAACCCTTTTAAATAAACGGTATACGGTTTAATATTATGTCAAAAACACGAAATAACACATCGAACCGCAACGTTTTAATAATGAATGATACCACCTCGTGTACAGTAGAACTGGAAAAAAACGATATTAATGCGTTAATCTCAGCTTCTCCAGAGGGTTCTTGGCATGATACGAGAGCTGACGAGGGCGTCATTTGTCACGTTCCAGTGACGTCGGCGCCGGACTAACACGTTGTACCGACTGGACAATGTAGCTTCACGATTTAAGAGGGTTAGCTAACCTTTCGAAGATATTTTCCAAAATAGCGAATTTCAGCTTAATGTTTGTCATCACTGTAAGTGTTCCTGCCTTTTTCGTGTTCTCTTTTGTATGTAATTTTTTCGGAAATAGTTACAAGCGTAATCGCTGAAATAGAGTATTTGACTAATATTTTTTATTGTTATTTCAAAATGTATGATAAATGTTAGTAAATATCGTCATTGGAACCACTTCTAACAAAAAACTAATAGATTTTGAGATATTATTATCAACATTCGAAAGTTGCCAGTTATGAAATGATCTCAAACGGCTCATACAAAATTGTACAGGCTTGTGACGTCACACACGAAATCAATGACGAATTCAAGAAATCTTAAAATATCTTCGTTAATATTGCGTTTTTGTAAATAGTATGCATGGTAAAAGTTGTTGAGATTTGTATATGAAAACGAATTCTGCAATTTTTTTAAATGAAATGTTTTGTTTCTTTTTATTTGTTCACCTCTTCTACAATAATGCACGGACTTTAATAATTTTTAACTTTTCATTTCCATGTTACAGACTACGTAATTAAAAAAAAAATACACATTGTCAAATACCCTAATTGTAATATTTTTGTGAGCTGGACTATGATTTCTGGTAATACGTACTTACCTGTTGTTTATTAGTTTTGTTGTTTAACTGTTTATTCGTTGTGTTTTACGTATTTTAATGACCATATTAAATAAACCTTCACCGTGTATACTAATAATTGAATAGGGATTTTCCTTTGCAACTTAGTTTCAAATCTTCAAAACTCTTTTCCTTCCCTAACTGCCATAGTAAAAGAATTACAAATCAACTACCAAGGCCCAGCCTCAAGCAAAGCGGCTGGGTTAGTCATCAGTCGCAGATTGTATTCCTGCTCAAGCTCAAGTCTTTCTTTCCATTTTTTCTTTAATTTCTAAATTCGCTCGCAGAAATAAAATGAGACAGTAAATATTTTAAATTATACATTACTACAATAAAGACAGTAATAAATATATGAGATCGTGGTTAACATTAGCGTAACTTGGCAACGAACAACAAATTTATTTCTGTTGTCTGTTTTACTAAATTGAGATATTAACTGGAAGTGTCCTTGCCACAAATGTTTTCTAAGTAGTAAAAAAACGAACATAATGATGTTCGTCCTTTAATAATATGACTGTGATAGTTATTATACCAATAACGCAAGTCGTGAAGAATTGAGGAAGGATGGGAGTCAGGAAATAACAATGACGCCATCTTGATCGTGCTTAAATGCTAATAGTATTGTCTATCAGATTTAGAAATAGAACTAGTGCTTTATTACTTTTTTCTTCGGAAGAATGAATGTTGGGCATTGCCTAGGATTGTATCTTTTGCCACCAAAAATATGAGATATTAATTTTTAGGACTTTCAATATCATAAATATTGTGTCATCGCTTCAATATGTGCTTCATAATATACGAGTACAAGGCAAATTTACCTACCGTAGTTGTTGTGTTTTCGTATGAATTTATTGAGTTTCGGTGAATTGAACATCCAATATACAATAATACATACATATTAAGTAGTGTGTGTTAGTAAGTGATAAAATGTATGAAGCAGATGATTGATAATATCGCAATTAATTGTTACTGTACGAAAACGAATATTCACTAATATCAGGATATACCTACTACATTACCTACAATATGTAGATAGGTACTTAGTAAAACTGCCTCGGTAGCCTAGTGGTAGCAGGCCACTACTACTACGCTGAGGTCCTGGGTTCGATTCCCGGGTAGGGGGTTATCAGAGATAATGGTGAAAAAGCCTTTATCTCTGGTTCTATTGGGATTTTTCCATTTTCTGGAAATTTCCCAGTACCTCAAAGTTTGGTAATGTGCCCGGAGATGTCAACAGGCTCGCCACCTGTTACATGGGCCAAAACGTAACCGGCGAATCGTGGGTGTTTGCATGTATGCTTGAATGCATGCATTTACCTCTGCCTACCCCTTCGGGGATTACAGGCGTGAAGTTACGTACGTACTTAGTAAAAATGAGAACAAAAAAACAATATCAATGGAATAGACGAGCTCGTTTTAAAATTGTTATTGGAATATGGTTCGGTCATTCGCAAAATGAAATAATTTAGACTGAATAATGTTGTAATATTTAACCGGCTGCATAGCATATAATTCCTGTGATTACAATTGTTTATTTTCGAACATCTGTTGCTGTCGTACAAAGATAAAGTTTTCTTGGAAATAAACGTTAACATAATTGCTTTCAAAGCGAATGAGCCTGCAGTTTACAGTTTTTCACAATAGCGTAACACATTAATTAAACCAAGATATGTTTCAAACCTCATAACGTAAATAAAATTAATGTCGAACCTAATTACTTCTGTCGAAGACACGCTTACAGGGAATTAAAATTACCATTCTAAAATCCAATTTTCAATCGTCCCATTCCAGTGGATAAAAAGCTTATTTATTGTTTTCTTTACGAATTTGTAACGGGTGTGTAATTTCCGGAACATATGCTCTGGTTTCGGTAGTGGTAACGTAAAGTACGTTATGATATGATAATATGATAATTTTAGTTTTTTTACGTGAGCTTTATAGCCAACAGCATTTAATTATTGTTTTATATTATTTCGCATTAACACATGCTTGTGAAATATATTGCTACTGAAGCCCTGCCCGATTTGTCAAATCTTTCCTTCACATCTATTGCATTGCTTTATAGTAGCGTCATCTATTACCAACTACCATAAAGCAATGCAATAGATGTGAAGGAAAGATTTGACAAATCGGGCAGGGCTTCAGTAGCTCAATTGGAAGAGCGGCTGGACTAGATTCCCAGTAGGTCGCGAGTTCGAGTCTCGCCTGAAGTCAAATTTTTCTTTCCATTTTTCTTTAAAAATAAAAGTATTTAATTACCATCACTCTACGTTCGTTTCATATTAGTCTATAAAAGTAAAAATAAATCTATATTAGAAAAATAAATTGCTGTTCGTTAGTCTCGCTAAGACTCGAGAACAGCTAAACCGATTTGGCTAATTTTGGTTTTGAATGATTTTTGGAAGTCCAGGGAAGGTTTAGAAGGTAAGAAAATACGAAGAAATTGAAGGGAACAACCACAATTTCATTTTCCAATACAAATAGTACGTATTGAAATAAAACTATTTTTACGGATTTATCTCGCGTATATTAAACTAAAATGATTTTTAAAATCAACCCGACGTTTCGGTCGCGAAAGCACCGAAAGCAGCACCTACGCCAGGTGCTACATAACAACAAGCTCCATGTACCACCCGTCCGTCACAGAGGCCGCGTGAAACCACCTACAGTAGAACGACAACCAGCCATACTACCTTACGTTAAGGGTGTCACAGATAAAATCAGCAACATTTTAAAAAAGAATTCCATTAAAACAGTTTTCAAACCATATAAAAAGATTCATCAGTATTTAAGACCCATTAAAAGTAATATTCCATTACAAAATTCTGGCATTTATAAATTAGATTGTGATTGTGGACTCTCATATATTGGTCAAACGAAGAGAGCTGTATCCACCCGCGTTAAAGAGCACATTGCTGATGTCAAAAACCGAAGAACAGGGAGGTCTGCAGTCTGTGAACACATAGCGGATAAGCCAAACCATTACATCCGGTTTGATAAAATTCAAATACTCGCTAGAGAACACAAACCCATTCCACGAATGGTACGCGAGGCTATTGAAATTAAAAAACACCCAAATTTCAATAGAGAAGATGGATGGCGATTATCAACATCATGGGATCCCATACTTAACAAGATTAAATCCCAGCCGCAGCAGTCTGCAAGACCTCAAGATACCATAAGTAATTATTGTGTTAATCCTGAACGCTACGCAAGGCGTTTACGAAATCGATGGAGGTAGCTACATATAATTTTTCAAACTTCTGTCAGACAAATGTCACCTCAGTCTGCCCGGGACCACGGAAGCTGAAAAGCGACCGAAACGTCGGGTTGATTTTAAAAATCATTTTAGTTTAATATACGCGAGATAAATCCGTAAAAATAGTTTTATTTCAATGAGTGTAGCTCGCGAAAACCTAAGAACAAATAGTACGTATCTATCAAACCTTTGACAAATTATCTCATTCTGAGGCAATACGAAGTTTGCCGGGTCAGCTAGTCACCTATATATTTGTAAGCGCATTACTTCCAAACAGCTTCACCAAATTGGATAAATCTTTCATATAGGTGATAAAAATAATGTGTTAAAAATATTTAAAAAAAATTAAAATTATTCTTAAATATTCGATGGCGGTACGAAATTTGCGGGTATATTATAAAAAAAAACGATCTGCTGAATAATGAATTTTGATCCGCTTCAGATAAGTGGGCTACCATACCAGAGAATATGTAATAAAAACCATACGTAAGATCAAAAGCGAAACGAGAGTAAAACGTAACTTCACGCCTGTAATCCCCGAAGGGGTAGGCAGAGGTAAATGCATGCATTCAAGCATACATGCAAACACCCACGATTCGCCGGTTACGTTTTGGCCCATGTAACAGGTGGCGAGCCTGTTGACATCTCCGGGCACATTACCAAACTTTGAGGTACTGGGAAATTTCCAGAAAATGGAAAAATCCCAATAGAACCAGGGATAAAGGCTTTTTCACCATTATCTCTGATAACCCCCTACCCGGGAATCGAACCCAGGACCTCAGCGTAGTAGTAGTGGCCTGCTACCACTAGGCTACCGAGGCAGTAGAAACGAGAGTGTTTGCATGTATGCTTAAATGCATGCATGTACGTCTGCCTACCCCTTCGGGGAGTACAGACGTGAGGTTACATTTTATTATATCCCAATAAAAAAACTTGCAACAAACTATAGGATATTGGTAATATTGTACTTCGATTAGCTAACCCAATCTTTTTAATTTTACGGGAGCGAACGCGATTTACGGACGACCGAACCGATAAATAGTGCGTGGGAAGCTGACCAACATGTATCGCGATGCTCCATTCCAAACAAAGCGAAACCATGATCACCCCATGATAGCTCGCTATTGCATATTGGTATTATATTTATATTGATACTAGCGGCCTGCACCGGCTTCGCACGGGTGCAATTTAGGTACTTACATAATATTGCAACTATAAATTGAGATGTACGCTATCCTATCTGGTAAGTTGGATCATACTGCACACGGTGTGCAAGTTTAATTAAAATCGGTTAAGTAGTTTAGGAGTCCATCGCGGACAAATACTGTGACACGTAATTTAGAAGAAAGATTGCGATGAACTGGTTCTGTCATGCTGAAGGAAATTGGTTCTTGTACTACTTTAAAGTGATCTAATCGGGCGCCTCGATCACTGCTAACTACTCAAATTGAGTTGTATCTAGTATTTTGTTGGTAATACGAGTAGAGTGATTCTAGAGTTAGTTTGAGTACAATAAGTGCTTTCAGTGGACTTCGATAGCACGCTTTATATACCTTTTTTTGGTATTGAATATAGTGTGGAATATAATATTATTATATTGAATAGAAAAGTACTATTATTATTTATGTCATGATAGTGACAAACAGGCATGCATATGGATGTTATGTCACGATTGCAGCATATATAGGTATACAGGGTTACTTTAAATTAGCGCATAACCTCCTGCAGACAGCCTCTGTAGGTCAATCCCAACAACATTTGTTCAACGACTTTGTACAAATCTTAATAAATACCCCCTAAAAAACATAAACAAAAAAATATTTCAAAAGTTCAAAATAGTATTGCCGCCGCTGTGTCACCCCGCAACCCCGCTCCCCGCTGCACGTGAAGATATTTTGCCTAGGCAAAGGTATACCTACGGTAAGAGTAGGTAAATGCCAGTTTAGTAGGCAAAAAAAAACAATTTGAATGGGAAAATTTAAATTTTGATAACTACTCGTATGAATTATAAAAAGTCGTAGAGCAAATGTTGTTGGGACTGATGTAGAGAGGCTGCCTGCAAGAGGTTATGCGCTAATTACAAATAACCCTGTATACAACTACACTAAAGGTTTTGGCGGGAACCTTGAAAGAGGCGTATGGTGCTCTTCTTTTATTTAATTTTCTTGGTGTATTTTTAAGTTATAATGAATAAAGTTGGTGGCATTTTGTTTGATATAGGTTTATTACAGTGCCCGTGTATAGTGAAATAGAATAATAGTGCGAAAACACGACCTTTCGGGTTGCCTCCAAAACTTCATTGTAAATGTTCTGGTAAAGTAGCCATCGCTTTACTCGAATAACTGACTGTAACTCACTCGACTGACATACTTAATAAATAATTGACTGACTATATTATACTAACTTTTACGCTGCTTATATATAAATACGAATACGAAATATCGTTTTACTTGACACTGGCAATATGAGTATTATGAGTAATAGCGATGCCACATTATTAAAAAAAAACTACACAAAAACCAGAGAGCAAAATGTAGATGCGTTGCCTCACTTGAGGTCTCGGATGTTCGCCTGTGTGATAATATACATTACCATCTGAGCGGAGCATGATAGTGCTGAACACTTGGCGGCAGAAAGATAAGATACTATGTTGGTGCCTACGCCTAAAGCTTCAACACTGGAACTCTACCACCAGTAAAATTATACCTAAATTTAGGGATATACATGGCTCCGTAATAAGACAGTCTCAAGGGTGGCGACGCATCTGCATTTAGATCTCAGGTTTTTGTGTAGACGTCTGCAGTCATCATTTAACATCAATGTGACCTGCAAGTTTGTTCGCCACCTTCCTTACTTAAAAAAAAACTGCACAAAAAATAATGTTCTTGTGTATCCCTAAAAATGCACGTCCTATGAGATATGAAATACAATTCATGACAACTGCACATTGCACATTACCATACTCTTAGCATCATTACTTAAAAGCATGATCATAAGATGTATTATGTGGTGTACCCCATTTATATGTAAGAGTTGACGAGTTCATGTTCTCATGTGGCTCATTTATCGAATATGTATGAAAGGGTAAAGTACAGTCGCCAAATATCGTCCCCTTTTTGTAAAAAAATTGTCAAAAATAAAATATTACAGATAAAAAAAATAAATAAAACGTATATCGTCAGGTACAATACTTCTTTATTCTTAAAACTATTGACAATGTAATTAACTTTGTTACAATTTCTTTAAAAACTAAATTTAACAAAAACGTGCAAATGGTACAAAATATTTTTTGGGCTTCTATTATCGTCCCGGGGACGATATTGAGATCACAGTAAGCTAAACATAGACATAAGTTCAATTGTGCTCTTAATAATATTTTTTAGATAGATACGATATATTTTATATAAAGTATTTCTTAATCATATTATAATATCTAATCAGTATTTGTGCAACAATAAGTATCGTTTAAGTGAGTAATTTTCATTTTTCAAAAAAGTTGTACAAATAAATTTAGAGGCAGGATTATCAACGCAATCCTCATGCATTGGAAACATTTTATGCATCTTATCCATTTCTCTCCCCTTTTGTCTTGGGAAAAGCTATGTTGACAAACTATGCATTCAGCATCATCATCGCTGTCTTCGTCGTCAGTAGAGACCAAAATTGGATCAGTTCCAAATGTTTCCTCATCAGAAAACTGCTTTCCTGGTGGTAGATCTCCAGTGACGGAGCTCGCGGGCGTAGGCACCACTGCATTACATAATATACTTGCCGCTAAATGGTGGTATTCAGCACTATCGTGTTCCGGTCAGGTCGTAACGTCCGGCACAAAATCATAACACCTTAGGCCTCAGGAGTGGTAACGCATCTGCATTTCGACCTTGATATTTGAGTAAGTGTCTATAGGCTGCAGTCATCACTTAACATCAATGTGAACTGCATGCTTGTTTGCCACTTTCATTACATAAAAAAGTTACCTAAATATCGCCCCGGGGACGATATTAGGTCCACGATGGGGGACGGTATTAGGAAAATTCGGTTTATATATATAAAAATACGTTCACCAAAACTAACATGTCATAACCTAAAATGTTTCCAATCCGTTTAAATTACATTTAATGTCGTACATTTCAGCGAAACTTTCTATACAATAAGACAATAATATCCATATTTAATAAAATCCGAAAATATTTCAAATAAAAAATCACCTTGGATATTTTTTTTGCTTTTTTAAATATCTTTATGTAGGAGCGACGTCTTACCGCCTATTCTTTTCTATTATCTATTTATTTCTATTCAATGGCCGACTGACGTAACTAACATTACATTCGGAACATCAAAACGAGATAACGTTGATTGGGAATAAAGATACAACAGGGGACGGAATTAGGTTCGGGGACGAAATTTGGCGATTGTACCTTACTTAGGCGTTTCACACAAGGGACCGCGCGCCGCTGCGGTAGGCAGTGAAGCGGATTTCATGTCGCTTGACCTCTCTATAAAATAAGTTGATACCATTCACACTACACCGCCCGTCCGCTCGGTCTAGTTTACTCACCTCCACCGCAATCGGCGGCGGCGCGCGGTTCCTTGTGTAAATCGCCTTAGTCTGAACGGACCACAAAGAATAGAACGTGGACCTAACATTGATGTTGTAATTTCTGTTCTATTCAGACAGACGCACGTCATTTTTACTCATGCAGTTACACGTTACGTTACAATATATTATTACCACGAATGGAAAAAACTCTATCCCTAACAACTACGTCATTTATTTTTTTATGTCGCATAAACTAGCTCCCACATTTTCAGCGAACTGAAGTAAATGTCTGAAATATATAGCGTATTTCACCCAGTGATATATGAAATCGCCATGTCTAAACTTTGTCAGACGCAATATATTGGTGTTAGTAGAAACACAATTCGTATGCAATTTACCTTATCAGGACAGGCGCCATTTTTTACTTGCTCGTGAAAGGAAAATCTGTCCTATGATTAACAAGGATGGGGTGATTTTTTATATAAAGAAGAATATCGTCGACCTAGTAGGTAAGTGCGGTGGTTTGTGACGACCGGATGCTTCGAGAGTCGCTGGTTCGATCTTCAAACTTGGACATTTTTTATGACCTACATATACGTTTTGGGTCTTGGTATTTGTGTATGTGTTTAATTTCACGTGCGTTTAATATTAATTACGTTATCTTCTATATATATAAAAATCAATTGCTGTTCGTTAGTCTCGCTAAAACTCGAGAACGGCTTTACCGATTTGGCTAATTTTTATTTTGAATGATTTTTGAAAGTCCAGGGAAGGTTTAAAAATATGAAGAAAAGGGGAATAGTAAAAAACACAATTTTATTTTCCCATACAAATCCGTATACATCAAACCTTCGACACATTATTTATTCTGAGGCAATACGAAGTTTGCCGGGTCAGCTAGTTAGGTATATTTGTGTCGCTTCTAGACAAAGAATCTTTGCTGTTGTTTTGAATTGCACAATGAATTTATTTGTTATTGGAACAAAGGGCTTATCTGTTTGAACTCAAACAGTCTATACTGAAATCCAGTCTTTGATCATACACATCAGTATTGTTACCCCCTTTAAATTTAGTCCATTTGTTGTTGATAATTTTGTCATTAGCATCGTGATGTTCAGTTTATATTTACTTTATTAATTTTCAAGTTAAGATACGCGGTAGCGTGTCAAGCCAAGTTCAAGCTAACAGGCTTGCAGCACTAAGTGTACCTAATATTACACGAACCATTTGGAGCCATAAACCCGTCAAAGGAGAATGATACTGTTCAATACATTTTTGGGTCCAGTGTTAACACTGTACAAATTGTGTTATTTTCAAATAACTAAAAAATTAATAACTTGAAAGGAGATGAATGCATACAACCTTGGGCCCACGTAAAATAAAACAAAGATGAAATGTTATTTATTTTGAAGTTTATGTGTATTAATATTTATGTTAGAATTTATGTATTTTTGGTATATTTTCATTTCTGTTTCACACGACTGATTTTATCTTTTTTAACCCAATTTGATACATCTCTTTTGGGCATTTTTGGAATTGCCAGTAATTAAGTAAAAGTTGGGTTAGATTCCTAATTGTTAACTATATCTTTTTTTTTTGTTAACTGTAATGGGTTAACCAGTAACGATTTTGAGAGCCCAAAATTACACGTCTCATTTGGTTACATAATTGGCTCAAAGTCTAATCCAGTTCGAGATGACCTAGAAAGTTAAAAAAAAAATTTAAATCATTTTATTATTTTTTTCCATTACCTAATTGATTCTATAAGGAACACTTCCTTATAATACAATTTAACGATCATACGGGCAACGCCTTTGATGTCGGGCGAAGTTGCCACAAGTACCTACGTACGACGTCAGCGGAAAACTTGCAAGGGTTATCAAAAAAGAAAAGTATAATAATAATTGTGATTATTACTATAACCATTGATTTAAAATCTGTGTTGTGTGTTTTTGACGAGGCACTTAAGTAAATAATTATTTAAAAAACGTCAACAGGATATTATGGATACGTTAAAGTCCCGGGTTCAATTTTATGTGCAGTTGTAGTTAGTGTTTTTGTTTATAAGCTTTTGTTTAACTTGCTGTATTAGCACAGCCTAAAAAACGTTTTAACGTATAAATTACCTGTCAGCCATCACACGACATAAAAAAACTATCAACTACTTGGTGCTGATCGATAAAGGGTGCGAAATGGATTTTTTTTTTAACTTAGTTTTTGTTTAGAAGACATTGAAGAATGTGATTATATCTATAATATGTAGGCCGCCGCAGACTAGGGCCTGTTTTTTTTTATTTGTGCGTGTTGTATTTTTTGTAGTCTGGTCTGAAAATGGTCATAACGCCATCTAGTTCATCACAGCCGTACTAAGACATTATCAATGTATTCCATACCACGCATATTTGGATTACATAATTTATTAAACGTTTTAATTTGTATAAAAACAAAATTTAAATAATTACAAATTAAATATGAAAAATATTAATAAAATGTAACCAGAAAACATAATCAAAATATTATTTGGTGAATTTCATCAGCATTGTTGCTGAAAATCTAAAAGACGCGGATCAGGGGGCCGGTAAAGAGGAAGGTCTGAGAGGTTATTAAGACAATATCTGTGACATCTGTCATTTGTTTTTTCTCGGCCGGAGCCGATGGCCGATAGTGGCGACGAGCTCGAAATAATGAAGAGGCGAAAAGCCTTAAATAATTTAGTCATCCTGGCCTAAATGCCTATTAAATAGGTTTTTTTATCATAAATTGAGCAAGTTTCCCTAAAACCGGGAGGAGCTGGGATGCTAAAGCCTTTTATTTCTAGATAGCAATAATATTTCTCTCTTTAAAAGTCCTCATGCGGGTTTTTTATTTCTTATTGGTTTTACTATGATATATTTCATTAAAACATAATGTTTTTATAGTTTACCTTTTTTTCTTTCGGTAAACTTACAAATTTCCGAAGACCTGCTTAGCTTATGCAGCTTGAATGATGACGATGCACAGTAGGACCTGATACCCGGAAGACGGTTGAGGAAGATTGAGGGAGTTCTTACACCGTACTCACCGTAAGCGGTTTGATCAGGTACGAGGTCATCGTGTACCAGTTTAGGGTTACCTGCGTTGCCATCTTATCACAGCTAAAGTTATTAAAGTGATCAGGTTAAAGATAAAGTTAGTAAAGTTATTTGATATTAATTAGTAAAGGAGCAGTAATCTTCACCACTCGAACCCAAATTCAAAGACACGACCCTGTATTGTGGGGTTTGGCACCATCTCATAAAATCATTGTTATAAAAGTAAGATAATTAGTACAATTAATAAAAGTCTCAATAACAATAAATATCAGTGTGCCAAACTCTGCAGTTTTATTTCAATTCAACAAAGTCATAACTGGGTTTCAGTAATATATAAATATTCTGCTAGCCAGGTAACCCGCCAGGCTTTCAATGGAGTCATCACCTCATTTGACGCACAAATAAACAAGCATGCAGTTCACATGGATGTTAAGTGATGACTGCAGCCTATAGGCACCCATCCAAAGACTAAGGTAAAAATGCAGATGCGTTACCACTCCTGAGGCCTAAGGTGTTAATCCTCTGTGCCGGAAATTACAGGGCCGTACATTACCACCTTACCGGAACACGATAGTCCTGAATACTACCATTTAGCGGCAAGTATATTAGGTAATGCGGTGGTGCCTACGCCCGCGAGCACCGTCACTGGAGCTTTACCACCAGTTATGTAATTACTAAATTAATTTTCAATAAAAAAATCCTGAAATTAAGTGTAATATATTCGCGATAACGCAACATACACACTGCAGATTGTTTGTTGGTCTGGCTTTAACTTAATGTGACTTAGAATCTGAGTCTAAAATAACATGTCATAATCACAGTTCTTTAGCTTAGGCTGGAGCGCATTCCGAGTTCGTCGATTGCCAGGTGAAGCAGACTACTGCCGTCTCGAGACGTGCCGCCTAAATAAGTGCGTCCTAAAAAATAAATAAAAAACAGTTCTTAAGTACCTACATATTTTTTGCGTAATATTTTATTTGACTATAACTTAAACTTTTCTTGAAAACTGCTGGATAAAATTAGTGTAAAGCAATATCTTTCCATATGTTGCTTATAAAACACAATATTTCCGGATTATAAAGCGAATAAAATAAAACAATGTCTTTTTTGTTTTTTTTTCCATTGTTGTAGAATGCTATCAAGAGGATAAAGCAATTTTTCTTGTAGAGTTCATTTCACGGAACAAAAACTTTATGACTATCTTCTCTTTGAACTTTTAAAGCAATTTGTCGTGTAGCAGATCCCCTTCCTGTGATATTAAGTTCAAGAAGCAGCTATTTGTTGATTTGTTTTACTTTATCAACGATCGCAAAGTTACTGCAGCTAAGTTTTTAATTTTTCGTATAAATACAAAGAGGCTTATCATGTTATCATTATACTGTTAGGACACTGAATATTTTCACAAAATATAAGCACTTTTTGCTGTCCTAGTTACCTTTGTGTTTATTTTTAAAGACTTTACAATTAACCGTTTTTTATGTAAGAATGGATCATATTGATGGTGGAGGTGGTGGTTGTGGTCAAAAATTCACAATATTGTAGACCCGTTGTTTTTTTTAATATAAGGAAGGAGGCCATCAAGCATGCAGTTAGGTTTTTTTTTTATTTGTTAAGATTTGTTACATAACAACATAAGTTAATGTCAAGTGATCAATCCAATTGGCCAATCTTACTACCGACGTAAGAAAAAATAATATACTGAAAAAACAGGGCAATTTTTTTAACTTAAACCGATTTGTTGTTGTACCGTGTAATTTAACAAAATTTTTGCCGTCAGTCCAAACTAAGTGGCATGACACAGATGTTCAGAAACGAGTTACGATGGTAGTCTAACGGGACGCGCGCATCTAAACTCGAAAGTTTGCCCAAATAGATATTTGACTATAACGAAGTTAGTTATATCAACACTTATGTAGATAGCGTTCACTACTTAAAGAGTATAGAGACACAAGTATCATTTGGATGCAGGCACTCGAATTGACATTGCATCTAGAATCAAATTTGAAGGCAAATACCTACTGTATAGCTGCCTTAGGAAAGATTTGACTGTCGAAATTATTTTGCGATCAAATGATAATGAACTCGTTTAACGTATTGAGCTATGTTCAATTACACTATTTGGGTTTCACCGCCGGAAATTGGTTGTGATTAATTTCACAGTTAAGCTTTTTATATTTTGAACGTTCAAAAATATGAACCTACCTGCTTAACCCATTTAAACGCATTCAGGAACTGAGATTGGAAATTTTGTTTTGGCTTTGATATGGACTTTCACACACTTTTGACAGCTTTTTAAATGGTCTCCGCTTTTTGTCAATTATCTTTTTTTCTATTAGCGCAGGTTTATTGAACGATATCTCAGGAACACTGGTGATATTAGAATGAAGTGATTAACATTCAAATGCAAGTACTGAATTCAGTTAAGCTGAAACTAGTTTAATTGAACTCGGTTTAACCTTTACCTGACAGAAGAAGCATTAGTTGAATTTATATATCTGGCAGCATATTTAGTGTAATGAAATATTTCTTAAAATTCGTTTGAATTTGGATACATTATATAAATACAATTTTATAAGGGACTTGCGTTTTTAACAATAATTATTTGAATCTATGAGCGGAAATTCTTACAAAATGAATTGATTATAAACAATAATAACAACCTGAAAAACCACGCTTGGTTCAATGATTCTCATAAGTTTGTTGTCAACGGCTTGTCGTCGAATCGTGAAGCGTGACGACGCCGACGTTGCTGACGGCGACGACCAACCACGAAGAGCCTTCAATCGTTGGGTCAATCAATATTTAAATCTTCAGTCTTGCATATACTTATGATAACGTACATTTTTAACCAAGGCCTCTTTACCTTTAAGACATCTTGTGAAACCAGTGCAATACAACATTATACCTCCCTAAAATACAGTCCACTTACCAACCTTTACAACATCACGTGGTGATACACACGAGTGTCACTGGAAATTTCCTCTAATGGAATAATATCCTATCATTAACTACCTGGCTCAGAAATTGAACCCAGTGCCTCTGGTACAGCAGTGTATTGTTTTACCACAAAGCTGTCAATACACAATTATTGACGCAAATCCTAAATTTGAAGACCATGCTAAGCCAAATTACTTTATCTTCTTTGTCAGAGTTCAGAACAATATTCTGTAAACAAACTCTTGTTATAGTGTAATATTAAATCATGGCCATTAACTAATCAGGCCGCTAACTGCTGCAAGCGCCGGCCTTTGTGATCTGCCGGAGATAGTTTGGCTATTCTTACACTCCACCGTTGGATGGCAGATAGGATCGATAAAGCTAGGTTTATATAAGGTTTATAAAGCAAACAAATTAGAGTATTGGAGCTCGTTGTTACAACATTTATAGTTGGGTGTTTGGTTCCATATTTTTAGCGTAGTATAGTTTAAAAAGTAAATGTTTGAACATTTAGAATAAAAGATATGGATATGGTTTCATAAGAGATGTTTGTCATCCTGAGTTTTATTAACTCATATATTTCTGATTCTGATCATGAAAAACTCAAAAGTTTTATTGTGTCCGTATACAGAACAATGTTTATTTAGTTAATTTATTTTTTACTAGCTGTGCCCGCGACTTTGTCCACGTGAAGAAAATATGATTGTTCAGTATCTACCCAGACGAAGTCGTGGGCGCAGCTAGTATAAAAGTAGCCTAAGTTACTCCTTATTACATCAGCTATCTGCCAGTGAAAGTCCCGTCAAAATCGGAGACACTCAAATTCTTTTTATTTGTATGTGGGTATGTATGTATGTATGGTTGTATGGAAATAAAAGTAGCCTAATTTACTTCTTATTACATCAGCTACCTACCCGTGGAAATCCCGTCAAAGTCGGATACACTTCAATTCTACTTATTTGTATGTAGGTATGTATTTATTTATGGATGTATGGAGATAAAAGTAGCCTAAGTTACTCCTTATTACATCAGCTACCTACCCGTAGAAGTCCCGTCAAAGTCGGATACACTCCAATTCTACTTGTTTCTATGTAGGTACGTACAGACACTCCAATTTTATTTATTTGCATAGATTTATTATTATTAATATACAACATAAGATCTAAAAATTCTGAGAAAATTTAAGGGTCTACTTGCTACCGTTATTATATCGAGCAAAAAATATACGGAAAAAAAACACGTGTATTATATGCCCCCTTGGACCCCTTAACATTTTCAATTTCTTATTTTTTGTAATTAATTTTGTTTTTGTAGCGGTAACAGAAATACATAATTGATGAAAATATTAGCTTTTTAGCTATCACTATTGATGAGATACAGGCTGGTGACAGACAGACGGACGGACGAACAGACAGACAGACAGCGGAGGATTAGTAATCCGTAGGGTCCGTTTTTACCTTTTTGGTACGAAATCCCCTAAAAGATAGAACTAAGATGCAGAATAGCTTATAAATATTCGATATGATTCTTTAAATTGACATAACTTTTTTATTTCTGCACCGATTCACATGAAACAAACACTAAATGTTATGTGAAACTTACCACAATACATTAATGAAAACAGCAAATCGAATAAGACGGTTCAGAAATTATAGTGCACAAACACACAGACAAACAGACATTTTTTCGGGATAAAAAGTACCCAGTGTGTGCGCCAAAGGTTAGAGTATAATCATACCAAGTTTCATTGTATTCGGACTTATAGATTTTGTGTGATGCTTGAACAAACAGACAGACAGACAGACAAAAAAATTTCTAATCACATATTTGTGTCGATCTAGTACCATCCCCTGGTATTTATTTTTTCAATATTTTTAATGTACAGAATTAACACTTCTACAGTTTTATTATAAGTATAGATTAGACTTACCCGTATAATTGTCTATTTTGAGCGAAATTAACTGACAGTGTGCTACCTGTCTGAGAGTGGGGTCAAAAGTCCTAGGAATCGGCGTTCATGTATGAAGAGAATGATGAATGTAGAACAAGCACGGAAGGTGTGTCAGGACCGGAATATCTGGCGCTACACACTCTCTGTCTACCCCATGAGGAACTTGGCGTGAAGATACATAGTTTGCTGTCTTAAATGTTTTCTTTATGGCTCTTTAATCGACAGACCGTCACAGCCGACGGAGGTCAGCCGATTGACACTAGTGACTTCACTAAGTGAAATAGGCTACAATAATATAACATTCATTGCACCCGTGCGAAGTCGGGGCGAGCCACTAGTGTAGAATAAATTAACACCCTTTGTAGTATAATATTCCATCGCAGCTCTTTGCTATTTCCCACTCTCTTTCTCATGCATATCAATGCAATGTTGCAGCACAACCCTAACTTTCATTGCTACTCGGATGACAGCACGGGGTAAGCTTACTATGTACACTAGCAGTGCAAATACCTCTCGGACGCTTATCGAGGAAAGTAAAACTGCCTATGTAGAAGTTGAGCACTCTCTGAAGCAAGCCTCGGATTGAGATTGACTTAATTTTATACAGTTTAACTCCTCAAGATACAAGTTTGAGCGTTCACCCCTAAAAAGCCCCATTAATTGTAGCACTCAGCACAATTCCAGCTACACTTGCCGTTGGTAGGAGTATCGGGATCCTGGGCGTTGACATATTGAACGTAGTGCGATTCGAGAATAATATTGAGTGTAAGACGAAGTTGGCTTTCAAAAGTTCGGCGTGCTTAAGAATAGGTACAAGGCAGTACTTGACATCGAGACTACCTACTACTACAGCTTTATAATGCCAAAGTGCGTCCATCTTGAATACCGCTGCACCAACCGGCTCCTCAACCATCTGTACAACTGTAACACCAAAGAAACAACGACGCTTTTCCAATTTTATCACTTTATCCCCTGCAAAATATTACTCAACATTATATAGGTAAGCCTTTAGAAATTCGAGAAAACTTACAATTATGTAAACCTTACATTTGACGCGGAAGATAATTAAACATACAAAATTAAAGCTCATTAGATGCTGAAACAATAAACCATTCGCTACCTTCGTATTGCATTGTCTTAGAAATACAAGCCGTAAAACAAAGGGTCGTCCTTCACGATTTCACCTTCACTTGCAATGGGATCTTTATGAATAACCGATAGATCTGACATATAATTAGACACAGAAAATTTTAAGGCGCCATCTAGTGAGATCACCTATATATAAGTTTTTGTTGGGAAGCCTTCTATTTCCCAAACAAAGCATGTCGGGCTTTGTAATAGTGGTTTGAACCTCACTCGTGACCGCGTTTGAGATTATTACCGCGGTAAAATGAAAGAGGTCCTGGAATTTCAAAATTGTAACATTATCATTCCTCAATAACTCGAGGTTCTCGTTCCACAATACTTAACTTCATTTCACGATTCTCAAATGAGTAATTTACAGTTCTATTACAAATCAAGTTTTACTTTTGCGTTGAGTGTGGAACTCAAACGTGTAACATTCGATTCGCGCGAGGCACTTTGTTGAATGAGCGAAATTAATAGAGCCATTGCTCACCTCAAACGAGGAGTGCCTCGCTAGTAAAACGAGCTACACCCTCATCCTCGTTTGAAACAGACGGTTAACACAGCTCTAATTTATAAAACTTCTCATGGGTCTAGCACGGATTTATTAAAAAAAAAAACTTCCGTAATTTTTAGATTTTAATTATTGAATTAAAAAAATTAATAGAGTAAGAAATTTTGGAGTAAGATACATTTGATCGACTATTACTCGCAAATTTGTAAAGCCAACATAAGTGTGATAGTTTTCCTTTAAATTTCGTTATATGTATTAGCTGCTATTGTCGTAACGTTGAATTTCCAACAACCGTTTAGTTGCTAGATGGGAACACTTGACTAACGAAAATTGGCACATAGAGCTTAATAAGTCACGAACAGTTAAATAATTCGAAAAATGATATTAGCACATCCTTAACATTTTTTTAAGCCTATTCAAACTTATCCAGCAATATCTCACATATATATAGAGATATGTATAGAAAACGAAAAAAAAAATATCCGCGCGTTACATATAGGGAAGGTACCCTAAATGAATATTTTTGTCATGTTTTTAATCTACCACTTTATCGGCGTGACTAATACTGACTAAGATGTACTACATACTTGTGTCAAATTTCAAGTCTCTAATACCAATAGTTTAGCGCTAAGTCGCGGACGGACAGACAGACAGACAGACGGACATCGCGAAACTTTAAGGGTTCCTTGTTTACTACGGAACCCTAAAAAGCCGTGTAGTTCATTATCGACACGTGGTGTTTCTTTACGGCACCGTGTTTTGATTAGCTTTTACGATTTAAATGTTTTATTTTAAATTCGAATAGAAAGTATATATATCTGTATATATACAAAAATGAAATTACTTTTGTTACTCTCATCAAATTCGAGAATGCCTGGACCTTTGACACATTATTTAATTATACGAGTAGGTCAGTACGAAGTCTACCGGGTAAGCTAATGTACTACTACTGCACAAAGTTAAAAGTTGAGTTAAGTACATACATATTTTTATATTCGGGAAAATCTAAAAATTATGTAATATATATATCGATTTTGTTTAAGGCTGTAACTAAAAAGTTCGCTAATGGTGTAGAATCGGGAACGTCTCAAGGAGTTTTAAAAAAAAATACAATGTTGGTGAGGAGCAAAGCGATTCTTATCATTTGTCGCATCATTAGTTTCTTTCTTTCTCCTTCTCAGATTGTGCAACTGTTTTTTACATGAAATTCAGTAAGCGGGTCCAATTCACATTGTTGGCAATAAATATAATCCTCCGACTCGACGACGCTTAGTTGGGTCAAGTAATTGAAGGGTAAAGAAAGAAACACTTTTCACTATCGTACTTTTTGGATAACGTCTCTACGTCAAGAGTTTTAAAAATTAAAAATTGACATAGAAAATGCTACATTTTACCATTTAACCAACATTTTGAATTTTCACAGGGAACTGCTCATCACAAGAATTTCATTTGAAAGCTGGTCTAGAAAATGCTACTGAAATTATACAATAGATATACCAAAATTTGGCATTCTGAGCTCCACTATTGGCTGAGATCCTTTTACAAGCTGCTGGTCAACCCCGCGGTGAGACTCATTTAGTGCGTGGATTTGAACTATATTACTACCGCCCTATTCGAATGAATTGGCCGCCATTGTTCGGCTCACTGACTACGCTAGTGGAAGAATTCTCCTCGGGCCTCAGGGGTGACCGCCTATCGACATTGCTATTGTCGTTGTCATTGCTGTCAAATTTTCATGTCGATTTTTGCTTTAACTAAATAACAATAATCGAAATAATTTACCATTATCGCTTGTTTCTCACTGATCGTTTTTCTTGCTTTCGTAGGAAAGCAAGAAAAACGATCAGATTATCAATACTGCTTATAAAGGAGCTACAAATCGACATAAAAATTTAACAGCAATGACAACGACAATATGTCGATAGGCGGTCGTACCCCAGGCCTCATCGATGGAATCGCAATAGGAAGGTGTCACTGTCACTGTCTAACAGTTTTGCATATTAAAACTTCTCTTTAAATTAGTTATCTATCGTGACTCAGTGTTTGTAACAAAAGCTACTCCCCCGAAACGGCTGGACCGATCATTATGAAATTTTGTGTGTATATTTGGTAGGTATGAGAATCGGTTGTAGTCTATTTTCAAATCCTTTTCCATTTTTTTCAATTATATAGGACGCTTAATTTTTTTATACCACTAAGGCGATACGAAGTTCGTTGGAGCAGCTAGCATTTTGTATGAAACCTATGTAGAACCAAGCAGAGTACGATACGGAGTAATTCCCTACAGCCTCTGTTTAATCCATTGATTTGCCTTTAGTTTGTTCCGTTCAGGAAAGTTCAAACAATTTGGATAGCGTTCCCACTAAAGAGCTACGCTAATAAATATTTAAAATAATATTTTAACTCAGTGCTAGATTTACGAGTAGTTATGGATGTCCATAACTTAAAGGAAGACACACATATCTTTCTTTTAGGTTTATGATGTAAAATAAAATAAATCAGTAATACACATCTTATAGCTTACATTGTAATGAGCTTTTTACTGCTTGTTTATTGGAAAACACTCGTGAAACATATACGTTAAATGGTGTAACGGAAATATTGGATGGCACGAATATTGTATTAAGAGAGGAGAAGCGAGGTTAGAGGCGAGGAGAGGGGAGGCGTGGCTTGGTGAGGTGTGGTGTGATGTGGTGCGGTGAGGAGAGGAGAGGAGAGCAAAGAGATAATATACTCTTTGGAGTATACTCTTTGGAGGAGAGTTATTTTTAAGAAAGATGTGGTAGACGTGAGAATGTCATTGTTTTTTCAAAAATGGGAATGTTCGGAACATATTTTCCGTATTAATTGTAATTGTGGTTTTATTTAACATAATCCTGCATTACATTATAATGGTTTGTTATTTACATCGTAATATGGTAACCAATACACAAAGAATCAGATAACTGGAACAGCCTTGAAGAAATAAATAACTCGCTTTGATATTTGATACTACATAGAGTTTGCTGAGTGATTTATTTTATATCGCGTTTCACAAATAAATAAGAGTTATTTATTATCCGACAAGGTTACAGGATTAATTGATATAAGTGACTCGGTACGTACAGTGATTTGAGACAAACATTTGAGCCGAAGATCAGAGATTCGATGTTTCCAAAATGAGAACCAATATTTATGTTGCCCACAGATACTCGTCACGGGTGTGTGTGTTTTGTCTGAACGTGGCCCTTCCACGGTACTGAGTCTACTCAGTACCGTGGAAGGGACACGTTAGCCATACACTAGATTCTAATCTAGTGTATGGCTCCGAGAAAATCAACTTTTTTTTTCAAAGGAAAAAAAAAAGAGTTTATTTACTTCTATAAAGAAATAAAGCAACTGCTACCTTTTATAAAATTGAAACATTAAAAAGATTCTTTCATCCAAATAAAAGTCATATTACATCAGCTTCAAATGCAATCATAATAAAGTGCTTTTCATGTCGCTCATTTCCTTTACTCCTAGACAATAAATGAACCCTATGAAATATGTTGTGCATATTCCCGACATACCAGCATGTATGGTAATATCTAGCTGGTATGCAAATGGAAGATATAATATTTTCCCAGATTGAGCGAATCAGACATCTTATTTCTCGAGTGGAGATCGAAATATTTAGTTATTTATTTTATTGGCAACATTTTTATTTACATAATTGTATTACATGTCATGTCTGTGTGTAAGACGAAAGTGCGGTTTTTATAAGCAATTTGATTAGTTTTCTTGCAACATTCTCACTATGTGTTTGTATTGTTTTTTGTATTTCATTTACTTCTTAAGCACTTTTTAACGAGAAGTTAATGAAGACTCAACTATATTGTTGGAGATTGATGAACATGTGAATGCAGGAGATCTAGTGTTTTTAATTGCTTTTCATTTTGATGGTGAATGGTATAATAATCTTTATTATGATAATATATTGATGACGACCCGGTTAGTCCAGCGGTGTGAGATGACCGTTTGATTCGTAGGTTCGCGGGTTCGATCCCCGTACCGGGACAAATGTTTGTATGGCCTACAGATATTTGTTTCGGGTCTGGGTATTTGTGTATGTATTGTATGTGTACAACGGCACCCATGACACAGGTTTATACCTACTGTGAGGCTGTGAGTGTAAGCGTATTTTATTTTATATTTAATTAAAACAAAGGTCTCCTATCGCGTAATATCGAGAACTGTTTTACGAAAATAGACGAAATTTATACCTTTAAACTCTCTTTAAAAGTATTATACGTCCGCAAATAACGGATTTTACGAGAGGGCCTGATTTCAGAGCTCTTAGGGCTATTGCAAGTTTACAAGATACCTACTTAAAAAATATGAAACACATTTATGCTATACGAGTACCTATACTTATATCAAGAAAATAAAGCAAACAAAGAAGAATAATATTATATATTAATAATATCCTGAGTACCTACCTACTATGTATTCCGTGGCAACTGGGAAAATTTTGTCCCATTTGCCTCCGGTGGCAATCGCCGCGGGGGCAACTGGGAATAATTCTTAAATTCTTAATTTAAGCATTGAAGAAGCATTGTAAAAATAAAGATATCAGTGCAAACGTTACACTTAAGTATCGTTAAATAAGAACGTTTGTGAATCGTCTAAAATGATCAACCCGAGAATGTTTGCCTAGATTTAAATTAGCAGAAAGATTTAGTGCTGAAGGGAAAGTATTTTCAGTTTGTTTAAAAGAAAGCAAAGAGAGCCCGAAGTCAACCGAGCGAAAAAATTAAGAATGATTACTATTGCGTACTTTGGCTTAATATCCTTGTTTCTAGTCCCTTTTTCTAGCCATTTCCAAATTGGTGTAGTCTTTTTCATGAAATTAGAATATATTAGAAATTTGAAACCTTTATTTTAAGCCTATCTTAAGTAGTCTTTATAAATAAGTAATTATTCTTTTTCGACACGCAAAATTTTGCACTTGTATAAGTATGTATTTTTCATACAAATCAGTGTAGTAGGTACTTATTTTTGGATGAACTAGAAAAAGGCAAATGTTGACAATGATTTATGTAGGTATCATAGATTAGTTTTACTCGGTCTCATTCTACTGATGATAGAATTCCAATAAGGGAAGTCGAAGACGTTGGCACTACCACATGACGCCGCTCACTACAAGAAAATTAGTTCTTCGGCCTGAGTGACCGTATTATCTTAGTAAGTTGCCATCAATTTGAAAGTCACTACGTAGTACATTGATTTTTTAACGTAAAAACTTAACTTCACGCCTGTAAATGCATGCATTCAAGCATACATGCAAACACCCACGATTCGCCGGTTACGTTTTGGTCCATGTTACAGTGGCGAGCCTGTTGACATCTCCGGGCACATTACCAAACTTCGAGGTACTGGGAAATTTCCAGAAAATGGAAAAATCCCATTAGAACCAGAGATAAAGGACTTTACACCATTATCTCTGATAACCCCCTACCCGGAAGTAGTCGTAGTGGCCTGCAACCTCTAGGCTACCGAGGCAGTTATGTTATATTAATTATCAATCAGGTTAGGAAAACAGCGATGTATTCATTTGACGGGCACCGAGCTAACTTAACTAGTAGATACGCCAGAAAGGGCAATACACTTACATTGAGATCTCTACTTTTATGTGTTTTGTCTTCAGTATAGTATCATTTACCGTTAAGTTTTCTATGCTATTCTATTCTTTAAATTACATTTTACTAAAATAGTGCTACTCTAACATGATTTTATAAGATGGTAAGTAAGAAAGAATCATACTGATTGCTCTGCTTTCTCGGACTTGTACCCGACGGGACTCGCGTTTAATTTTCCTCGTATAAAAATACACTAAAAATAGCCCCCTATATTTATTACAAAAATACAAAAAAAAAACAAATTTTTTTTTTGGAACAAAACAATCAGGTATTACACAACAAGTGTAAACGTTGACACTCGCAAAAGTAATAAAATGCTGTGTCGCGAGAATCAGCGCCCTCCTCCGCACATATACAGACAGGTTCCAATATAATACATAGAACAACATGAAAAATGAAAAACAAAAAGAAACAATAATAATATTAAATTTTGTGGCAGTAATGCGCATGTATAAAAGATGAGTATTTATTAGGATATTATAATATTGTAGACTTTATAAACTCACATTCACACAGAGTTTATAAGGTCTACAATATTATGTGTGAGCCTGCTCCGGCTCGTGTGTGTGTGTGTGTGTGAGTGTGTGCTTGTGAAAGCGATTAGTGTGTACCTCTGTGTATTAAATGTGCGTGTTATAGAATAGGTTTTAGCAGGTCTTCAGTATCTTCATAGCTCAGAGACAACAGCCACTTAACACATTCATTTTTACATTGATACCAAGTGAGAGAATAAATATTCAGTTGTCGGTTGATATGGTTATAGAGCTTCGCGCTTATATAATAATAGTGTTGGCTTGCTATGTTTGTGCGATGACGCTTTGTGGGGCAAACCAAGTAAGAACGCCGTTTAGTATTAAGAATATTTCGATCGAAGACAATTTCTTTATGTTTTTTCAGAATTGTTTGCAGAATAAATAGTTTTCTGACAGAGAGTACTTGACAGAGAGTGTGGGAAAACGACGGGGTTTCCCGGTCATTACTTTCAAAACTGACCTCTGGGCTCTTTCTAGTCGTAATATATGGGATTTCGCACAACCACCCCAAGAGGTAATGCAGTATTATATTACTGATTGGACTAGGGCAAAATAGACATTTTTTAAATATTTAAAGTTAACAACAGTTCGAAGGGATCTAAATACAAAAATTAATTAACGTACTCTAAAGACTGTGAAATTAATATGCTGCGTCCATTTCATGGTATTTTCAATCCAAATACTCAAATATTTGGTCGAAGAAGCACGCGTAAGTGATACACAGTCACAGGAAACGAGAGAACCGGGTCTGGAGCAAAGATGTGCACGGATATTGAACAATGTAGGTTGTGAGGCGATGTGAGGCGGTTGGAGCAAATGTTATCACTATTGTCTTAGAAAGATTTATATTATTATGGTAAGAAGATTGGTTCTTAGCCAAGTCATAACAGAAGATATAGCGTTTTCAGTTAACCGTTGAGTCTCCTCCCAATCTTGTCCATGAACAAGGAGTACCGTGTCGTCAGCGTACGTGATTATTTTACAGTTAGGGAGTGTAAGTTTACAGAATTCATTAATATATAATAAGAATAAAGTTGGACCAAGTACACTGCCTTGAGGGTCACCGAAAGTGAGACATTCTTCACGACTCTTGATATTTGTGTACGGTTGCTAAGATAACTTTTAAAAAGTTCAAGAGCGGTTCCCCTTACACCCACAGATTGAAGCTTAGACAAGAGAATAGGTACAGACACAGTGTCAAATTGATAGATCAATAAACACTCCAGCGGTCTTGAGACGTGAATCAAAGTTTTTAATAATATGGTCTGTGAGATCTGAAACGGCATGTTCAGTGGATTTTTGTCTCCTGAATCCGTATTGGTTATCTGCCAAAATGTTATTTTATTTATTTATTTCTTAATTCAGACACAAAGATCCATAAAATTATTACAAAATATACACACAATACACACAGACATAAATGAAATAAAATAACATTCATTAAAAACACAACAAAAGCAACAGGCACTAGGTAAGTACATAAATCACCGCTGTGCCATCCCGTGAGAGATTGCACAGCAGTGATTGATGTACACGCAGTCCAGTCTGCTGGCCACCATTCTCAGTAGAGGTGAGGCGTATTTATCGGAACAGGTAAAAATCACAGGTAGAAGGCAGATAACAGATACCAGTTGCTCTCGTGGTTAACAAATACCTGTTCCTAAAAATACTCTCAATCTATGATACGCTCAAGTAACAGTCGCCAGTCATATAACAGGTAGGCTCTGATAACAGTCAATACCAATACACACGACATTGTTCTGTTTTCATCATCCGTCTCAATCCGTCTTACACGAATGTCACTGGTTAAAACGAGACACACCTAGTATTTTATCCGAAAAATACTATTGGCAGTTGAGCAGGAACAAACCATATTTGACAAATGCCTCCTAAATTTGGTAGTGTAATCTGTTATTGCCTTGACAATAGTACATCTCGCTCATTCCTGATTTGAATAGCCTTGCTAAAACGAGAAGCACCTAGTATTTTATTATCCGACTAATATGTGTAGTTTTACTAGAGGAAGTCATCCTGTTTCTGGCCATGTTATATGTTCTGTTCGGAAATAGATACGAACAAATTGTAAGAGAATAAAGTGTAATAATATTATTATTTTACAATGTTGAAACAATTAACGGTATTACTTTTTTATGTAAATATTATTTAGCTTTTAAATATATTTTAATGTTTTTTTTATTATGTAGATTATTTAAGGTTTTTTTATTTAATTAATTTAAGTACAATTATAAACGGTATTATAATATAGTTCGCTATAACGGCTAATAGATGGCGCTACTATGTTTAATAAAACGTCCTAAATGAAGCTGTAGAGAATTTGTGGCAATGTTGTATATTTCTCAACCTATATTGAATAAAATTTTTTGAACTGTGACAAGTCGTATTATTATTTATCCCTCTCACAGTAATTGTGGTACGCACGGTGGTAATTAACCGTCAGTCTGTCGGTTTGTACAACAATCTTGTATGACCAATGTGTAATAAAACATTCAATAAATTGTGTTTTTAAATGTGGAATTTAATTTACAGCATAATTATATAATAACCGATTTTATTGAAATTTTAGACTCGAAGTTAGTTTATTTTAGGCAGAGAATCTGAAATAATACTACGTTTAGGTACTTAGACGGTTAAGATTTATTTTATAAATATTTCAATTTTAAGAACGCAACAGAATCACACTTTATCCCATCATACTGACATGGTTGTGGCAACCCGTGCCTAGAACAAGAACAGACTAGTATTTAATAACAGATATTGAGAACAGGTATTTCTACGGAACAGGAACAGGAAGAACAGGTATTGCGATTGACCTGTTATAACCCAAGCCTAATTCTCATTATGTTGTTGGGGCTTGACCTCACTCTGCGGACCCATGATGCACATCTTTTTCGCATTGTTGCATAAAAACAATCTACATTATTTTCAGCAAACATCCCTGACGCACTGAAAAATTTGGGCAACCCCATCAACATCCTGAAAGCGTTATGTTTATTTAAAAAAATTAGTAGTTTTAAATTAAGGATCTTTTCGAAAATTTTGGAGAGGACTGTTAGTACAGAGATAGGTCTGTAGTTTGTGACACTGTGTCTATCACCATTCTTGTATATAGGATGAGCAATGGCTTTTTTAAAAGCACGAGGAAACACACCCGAAGTTAAAGAAAGATTTATGATATGTTTTAAATAGGGATTAGAATATATCTAGCTGCTTTAATAACTTTAGTTGAAATGCCGTCCCAACCTACTGCACATTTATCTTTTAATTTTAAAATAATTTGTTCAATTTCTGAATCGTCAACATTAAGAAGAACCATGGAACTCAGGTTAACATTAGTGTTAGAGAGATTATTTTTTGATTTAATTTTAGAAGCTAAGGGTTTTCCAACGTTGGCAAAGAATGAATTTACTGTATCAACTGACGTGGGGATCATTAGACAATTTTAATAAAGGACAAGCAGTTTTATCGTTTTTGGTTAAGTTAGCAATGTTATTTATGATTTTCCAGGCTTTTTTGGGATTATTCTTAACTTTTTGAAACTCTCGTTGCTCATATTCGCGTTTAATTTTTTTAAGAAGGCTGTTGCAAAAATTTATTTAACGTGAGAATACTATTTTGTAGGTTAAATTATCGGGATGTTTTTGAAATCTTTTGTATAGTTTGTCTCGGAGTCGAATGCACCTAAGACCAGGAGTTATCCACGGATTTATGATTCGTCTCCTACTAGGGATATTAATCGTTTGAGTATGGCTATTTACAACAGACGTCACAAGGTGAATAAATTTATCCGTAGCTATATCAGGATTATCACTAATAAGAACTGTAGAGAAATCTACTTTAGATAAGCTACTAACAATCTTGGGAATATCACAACGTTGGTACGTATGATGAGAATTATCACTCGTAATATGTGAAGAATAGCTGAATAGTACTGGGGCGTGATCAGTAAAAGGACTGTCTAAAATAATCGTTTTAGTATTGAAACGAGATCGAGCGATGACGTGGTCAAGACAGTTGTTACCTCTAGTCGAGTGAAGACGTGCCGGGAGTAAACCATGTAACGCAAGTAAATTTAGATAATCATCAGAAGTGCGATCGTTAGCAGTTATATTTATATTTATATCACCCATTAAAGTCAGATTTTCAAAGGATTTCAGTGAATTAATTGTTTGATCTAAACTATCCAAAAAGGGGATTAAATTAGAGTAAGAGGGAGATCGATATATAGCAATTAAGGCTATTTTGTCTCGAAATTTAAGAACTAGGCAATTTGCATCCTAAAAATTCGGTTTCTGTATTGAGCAGTCTATACCAGTCTTAATATATGCTACAATCCCATCATTCTGGTTTTTATGATCAGACATATGACAATCAAAGCCAGGAATTGAGGGCAAAATTGGGCATTTGCTCAACCAGCATTCCGTTAGGATGAATACATGAAATTGGCAATTTAGTCTGTAAATTAAAGTCTGAAAATTATCAAAATTCTGATTAATGCTTCTGATATTGACATGAAGTATATTAAAGGTCGCATTAGTGATGTGTGTAAGGACGTCTTCTGGAGAACATACTATAGACTCCGAGACAGAAATTTGGTCTAAGTCATAATTTACTTGATTTAAATCATTCATTACCAGATGAAGGATCCAACAGGAGATTAAATTCAAAGTTGCAACTTTTTGAAAATCAATGGGAGCTAGTTATTATATTGCAATGATCGTGAATTTGGAAAGATGAAGACTGCTGTTGGTATTGTTTTTTATAAATATGTGTATGAATAAACACAAATATGGGTGAGGGTGAGAGTGTAAATATGTGTGTGATGTGTGTTGTTTGTTTGTATAACATATGACATAAATAATAAATCCAACCTTTAAACATATTTTACCTAAAATTCGACTAAAACAATTAAAAACTGTATACAAACATTCTAGTCAATTAGGCACTGGAATTTTTGCGAGATCCGCTTCACTATTGATGCGATACATTGGACCATTTTCTCTTTTCGTAGGAAAATTTTGCCATGCGAGACCCAGCAAAACTTGAAACTATTCACCTTCGCAGGTCTCTGGTTAAAAAGTGAAGCCTTTTCAAGTCTCTGGTTAAAAAGTGAAGCCTTTTCATTTTCGCAGTCAAATTTTCCGATATAAATATAGGTTTAGCGGGACAAGTTAACTTTAGATGTTCCGTAGTAAATTTATACGGGCTTTTGGTGAAGTTTCGGTTCGTATTAATTACTTTCTCTTTTAGTAACGTAGATGTTAGATCAACAATGATTGTCCTGGGAGTCAGATCTTTGGAGCGTAATCGAAAGACATCTTTAATTTTGGACTGTTGGATTGGGACGTTTAAGGCTTTTCCGATGTTCAGGACGGTTTCTGTCAAACTTAGTTTCGTTTCCGATTGTGGTGCTGGAACATTTCTTATCTCTAAACAGGTGGATCTGGTACCTCGCTCCAAGTTTTCAAGCTTTTCTTCGAGGAGTTTAATGTACTGCCCATCGGTCTCACGAGCATTTTCCAGGACGACAACCTTATCTTGTAATGCGTCCAAAGTTTTTGTCATAAAATCCAATGATAGTCGGAAGTCATCGATCGCGGCGCACAACTTATCAGTATTAGATATCTACACAAAAAAATCGCAGCCTTTGTTTTTTTTTGCATCTATGATAGTATTTAGGGCCATACATACTGGAACATAAGTAGAACATGGTAGTCACTGGTCAGTGCCATTTGTGGCCAGATTAGGTGACGAGGTCCAAGCTTCGACATGGAACTCTTCCACGAATAAATTGTTTACTTTAAAGTCGCAATATCAATCTTTCTTCTCGAGCCTAGGCATACCACTACTCTGTGCTGTAATTAATGCTTATTTTTTTTATCCCACAAACTTTCTCATGAATGTGGCAAACACAAATAAAACCAATTACTCAAAACCTATTGCACTTCCAGAGATTATGGCGTTCAAATATATATATATTTTTATTTTGTACATAGAAAACTATAGATGAGGCCAAACGATCGTTATTGTTAATAAGAACTTTATTTTATATATAAAAACAAAACTATGTTATTTTTATTTTAAAGAAAAATGGAAAGAAAAATTTGACTTCAGGCGAGACTCGAACTCGCGGCCTACTGGGAATCTAGTCCAGCCGCTCTTCCAATTAAGCTACTGAAGGACTTCAGTAGCTTAATTGGAAGAGCTTTAGCAGAAAAATATATTTTACAAGCATGTGTTAATGCGAAATAATATAAAACAACTATGTTACTGCTAAATCTAGTAAGCACTTGATACTTTATTATTTATCACCTATCTGATACGAATATATATTATACATTTAAACTCTTTCCATGTCAATATATATTAAACAACTAGCTGTTGCCCGCAGCTTCGCCCGCGTGGATCTCGTTTTATAAATATTTTTTCCTGAATTTTCTTTGCTATAAACCTCACGGAGCCCGAGACCTTTCCAACGAATGCAAAACCGTGGCAATCGGTTCGTGCGTTCTGGAGTTATAGCGTCAGGAAGGAAAACCAGACTTATTTTTATATTATAGATTTCAAAAGAAAACTGATACGTGCTCCCTATCAATAAAAGGGAACATAACGCACCTAATAGCTTTTTCTTTGTATATTACATTCCACAATAGAAAATTAATCACACACGCAACTTTAGTAATCGTAAGTATGAGTAGTATAAGTAGTAACACGGAATTCATTAATTTTCAGGAAATCAGAAAACGGTCTTCTAAACCACGCAATATTTTTTGAAGACCTATCCAACGACACCCCTCACGATGCGATTTTAAATAAAGAAAATTATTTGCATCCCCACTTAAGTTGTAGGGGAACCCTAAACAGACGGACGGACGGACATGGCGAAACTAAACGTGTGTAGGGTACATAATTAAAAAAAATGAAATGAGAGCTTCGGTAACTTAGCGGTAAAGCAGCTGGACTGGATATCCTGTTCAGGTTCGGTACATATTCTCTGGTTTCGGTCCCTGCCGAAGAATTGCCTTCCCATTTTTTCAATTTCTAGATTATTTACATTTACATGATAGTAAGACTTGATTGATAATTGAATAAAATTCATACTTCTACATTAAAATATTTTTAAAAAGTTTGTATGCGGTTTGTTTTTAGTTACTCTTTATCCGTGGATGTTTTACCGTAATAAAATATACCGTCTGCTATAACAATACTATGTCCTTAGGTTTTCACGAGATATACTCATCGCAATAAAACTTGTTTTCGGATTTATCTCGCGTATATTAAACTAAAAAGTGTGTATCTTCACGCCAGGTCCCTAACGGGGTAGGCAGAGAGTGTAGAGCGCCAGATATCCCGGTCCTGACATACCTCTCGTGCCTCTACCTTCATCATTCTCTTCATACATGCCGATTCCTATGACTTTTGACCCCACCATCAGACAGAATTCGACCTATTTGGTCATGGTAGGTCAGTCTTGGTCTTCATGGGCCTCTGCAACCATTCACATTCGCATAAACTAAAATGATTCATCATTATATCACTATATCAATTGAAAGATGTCCACCGCTGGACCAAAGCCCCCCATAAGGGGGACATGCCATAATCTCCACGCTTGTCATGCGGATTGGTGATTGCAGTAGCGGCGGTTTTATCGCACGATATTGCTGCCCATCTTCCGTTATTGCACTTATTACCACCCCATTGAAATGGTTTTACCGCAATTGTTCCAATCAATCATCCGTGATTAACTGCACTAGTGGAAAAAATCTATTACGCCCGCGAGCTCCGTCACTGGAGCTCTACCACCAGTAAAGTTGGGTTTTATTTTATTTCAATGCTTTCACAATATTTATGAAATGATCTTCGGGTGTTTAAATAATAAAGCATGAACGTTATAAACGGTAGTATAACGTTGTTAGTTGATGTTCCAAGATGAGTGTTATACGATCAGAAACTCGCTTTCCGAACAAAGATCCGGTGGGTCTGCATCAATGAATTACGCTCATAATTCCAGCAGATGACTATCAAGCAGTTCCGCTGATGGAGATGCTAGTTAGAGCGTAAACAAAAGCACTGTGACGCAATTATCCTGGATATTATGAATGTTTATACCTAGTCCATTTGCTGATTGACCAGTAATTGTTTTAAAATAATTAAATCTCAAACAATACGTGTGTGCGTGTAAAATGAATATTATTGATCAATTGAACTAACAAAAAAAAATTTTGCTGTAACTACTAACAATTCACGGTATATTTACCAATAGTTATAAGATAATTTTAAGTAGAAGAAGCACGGGAGGTGTGTGGACCTGGTGCTCCACACTCTCTGCCTACCCTGCAAGGGACTTGGCGTGTCGATACATACCTGCATACATATGAGATTATTTTAATAAATTTATTTATCATTTTATTTTTAAAAGGTTGTTGTCGCCTTTCTTTATAAAGCCACTTGTCCACCACTAGGCCAGGTAGATAGGTATGCAGCGATGTAATACATTTCTCATTTCCCAACATTGTTGTATAACTGTAGACTTATGAAAATAGCATAGTCCCTCTGCTACTCTGTAATACACTTATTTTTAATTTTAAAAGGTTGTTGTCGCTTTTCTCTATAAAACCACTTGTCCACCACTAGGCCAGGTAGGTAGGTATGCAGCGATGTAATATATTCTCTCACTCGAACAATAGAAATAAATTCTGAGTGGACGAATTTCAGAAGACCAAATTAGTTTTGGATTGATCGATATCAGCATCAGGTTTTAATTGCCATCCATCAAATTAATAATGCAGCTTCTATACCAGTTTTTGCGAAATTATCTACGTGCGATTTAATTATAAAGCTTTTGATTTATTAACAGCAGCATAATTTCATGAGATGATATTCTGAAATGAGTTCTATATGATCAGAAGCTCGCTTCGCTAACAAAGAGCCGGTGGGTCGGCGTCAATAAATTACGCTCATAATTCCAGCAGATGGCTATCAAGCCGTTTTGCTGATGGAGGAGCTAGTTAGAGCGTATCCGAGAGCAGCGTTACGCAATTATCGTGAAAATTATACATTTTTCATCTTTATGGCAATTACTAGCTGTGCCGTCGTGGCATTACGCTTGTTTTCGCTTGTCGCTGCAATATTTAATTTTCTCCTTGATGTTGTTACGCTCCTATAAGTTCATCGTAATGTTATAAAGCCTATAAACTTCTTCGGTAAATGGACGATCCTTTACAAGAAAAATAAAACAATTCGACCCAATTACTGGCACTGTTATATGTAACCAAAACGGCTCCAACGGAAGACCAGCGCTGTTCGGTAGATCAGCACTATGCTGAGTTGGAGACCGATTTAAGACACTCAGTGTAAGTTTGTATGTTTCTTGTTGTTGTTGTAAATAAAACATTTTCTATTCTATTCTATTCAGTAGTCCCCGAGATTAGCGCGTAGTACTAACACTAAGTAAACTAACCAGCCAAACGAATATCGTTACTCAGAGTAAAGTGATAACTACATAGCAGGCATGTACAATACTGTTATCTTATTATTAAATTCGGTTGAAAATAGAAAATCCAGATGTTATGTAAAGTAGATAAAAAGTATTTCAAATATTACACTTACAGATATGGTGTTATGTAAAAGATTCTACAGGAGCATAAAATGATAATACGAAGTATGAATAACGTTTTTCTTGACGCCTAATTATTTTCTCTTACATTTAATCGAGTTCCATGATCATATCCATAGCACCTGTATTATATCAATGAGACAGAAGAGTTAAGTTATCCACACATTGCCTGTTATTTCCTTGGAATCTGTTAAAAAAAAGTAAGTTAATGTCCGTACACAAACTTCACCCTTTATACCCATTGATCAGAATATTGTAACAGACTAAGCAATATAAAACTTTTACTTTTATATTTAAGAATCAGAGAAAAGAAGATTTAATGAAAGCTTTTTATTATACAAGCTGTTGAAAAATAAAACATAAGCTTCGTAGCCGTAGCCGAGAAGCCGCTACGATGGCGCGAAGAAAGCTCTCTGTGTGGAAGTATAATAAAACTTTAATATGATTCACGGACACTTTATCATTTTATTTTAAAAAGTGAACTATAAAATTGCATTTATAGACATTTCACAAAAACTTGAAAGTATTATAGTATTGTGTTATATTTAGAAAGGTGATTGTGTTAGCGTCGTAAATAAAAAGTAAGTAGATTAGTGTAGAAGCTGTTTTAAATAAACCACTGAATCGATAGATTGTTTAATATAATTTAACTAGCTGACCCAGCAAACTTCGTATCGCCTCAGAATGAAATAATGTGTCAAAGGTTTGATAGATACGGACCATTTGTATGAGAAAATGAAATTGTGTTTTTACTATTTTCCTTCAATGTTTTCTTATTTTTAACCGAGTTCAAAAAACGAGAAGGTTCTCAATTCGGCTGGTATTTATTTTTTTATGTATGTACTCGAATTTCGCCGAGATTTCTAGACCGATTTATGTAATTCTTTTGTTTGATGCGGAATAGTTTCGATTTGTTCCCATAAAAATTTGATTCAGATAGGCCCATTAAATTTATTTTATGAGCACTTTTTTACTTACTTTCACCTCAGACTAAAGGAATAAGAATAGACGGCGAGTTGTCATACAGTGCGTTGAATCCACTGACGACCTAGATAGTCCTAATGCGCATGACAACAAGATGACAACAAGTGACAATGACACATTTACTCATCGACGACACGATACTCCTTCGTGGGTAATTTTTTTTCATTGATTTCGTATAGTCGAATAATAATTCTGTATTGACACACCTAAACAATTTAAATTAGGTATCTAATTGTCACGAAGCTAAAAGATTCAGATTTTACAAATTTAAAAGATGTGAACAATAATGTAATTGACGATGCAGCAATAAACTAAAAAGTATTAAATAAATATAACTACGTTAAGAAAAACCGACTTCAAAACTGAAAAGTAAAAAATAATGATTTAATTGTAATTATATACTACCTATTATTTATATGTGCTATTTACTAATAGGTTTGAAGTTAGTGCCAAACTTCACGCCTGTAATCCCCGAAGGGGTAGGCAGAGGTAAATGCATGAATTCAAGCATACATGCAAACACCCACGATTCGCCGGTTACATTTTGTTCAGTGTATTAGTTTGCTCGTATTCATATTCAAGTGATTAAAATATAATTATTTGTGTAAGGCTTGGTACTGACATCAAACCTATTAGTAAATATAAACATATAAATAATAGATAGTATATAATTACAATTTAATCATTATTTTTTACTTTTCAGTTTTGTGGTCGGTTTTTCTTAACGTAGTTATATTTATCCTACCTTTTAAAGTTTCCTGGATTTCCAAAAATCATTCAAAACCAAAATTAGCCAAATCGGTCCAGTTGTTCTCGAGTTTTTGCGAGACAAACGAACAGCAATTGATTTTTATATATAAAAGAAAATATAGAGATACATATTTAGATATAATTTAATTTATTAAATTTATTCAATTAATTCATTTATTTATATAAAAGAAAAGATATAGATACGTAAAGTCATAAGTTCGAGAGGGGTATCGCGAATGCCGTAGTGGTATAATTTTCTGACCAATGTTTCATGCTGGACGCAATCAAATGCTTTGAATAAGTCACAGAATACCCCTAGAGCATCCTGTGATTCTTCCCAAGCTTCAAAAATGTGTTTGACAAGTTCAACACAGTAGTTGAACGACCCTTGGTAAATCCAAATTGTTTACATGCAAAAGTTTATGACGATTCAAGTGTGAAAGTAATTGATTTAAAATGAGCCTTTCAAAAATTTTACTTAAAGTGGGTAGCACAAAAATATGTCTGAAATTTGTGGGGTTACTTGTACTATATTATATATAGATACTAGCGGCCCGCCCCGGCTTCGCCCGCGCTGCTCTGCTCCTATTAGTTATAGCGTAATGTAAGCTATCCTATCTCTCAAGTTGGATCGAACTGCACATGGTGTGCGAATTTTATTATAATCGGTTAAGTGGTTTAGGCGTCCATTGAGGACAAACATTGTGACACGAGATTTATATATATTAAGAAGAAGATAAGAATAAGATAAGATACATAAAGCAATAGTGTGTCCCTGAGTAAAAAATTGCTGAGAATTATCCAGAATACATAGTACAGTACATTATCGTCGGAACTTAGTGACTCTACCGTCGAGTAGTGTGAGAGAATTCTTCCGCTAGTGCATTTAGCCGACCGAACAATGGCGCTCAGACCATTCGAATAGAGCGGTAGTAAACACAATAACGCATGCTGATTAGCAGGCTAGCAACACCCTGCGATAAATACCGCCTCTGACTGCGATCACCAATCCACATGCCGAGTGGTGGTGGAATGGTGTTATGACGTATATGGCGTGGCATTATTGCCACATTTTTTTAATTTACTGTCTTTTAATGTAAAGTTGGTACAAACATATCCTCCCAGATGTTGCACAAGTGTGACCATCTTTGGAGGAGGCTTTTGTCCAGCTGTGGACGTCTTTCAGCTGAAATAATTGCTGATTATGGATGACAATGCGTAAAAAAAAAGTCAAATTATTTTATATTCAGTTTTGCCTTCGTTCTCAAGCTGTGTGATATAGCTCCAGTGAGCAATATCACCAGTCAAAATTACTTCAGAGAATTTAGGTGTGAGATAATGTCAAATAATAATTTATCTTTTTCCTTTATTGAAGTAAATGGGAAATTCCTGGCGGATATTTTGAGCTCGCGATATTTTCATCACGCGAATATCGTTGCGTGCAGCAGGTGTTATAAGTAAAAACCATTATATAGATTAACCCCCTTATTCATCAATGTACATTTGATACGTTTTTAGCTATAGAATGCTTTGTCTTTGTCAGTTGCATTGTCAAATGTGCAGAATAGAAAAAGGCAAAGGAGAGATTCGATAGATTGAACACTTAAGCTAAAATACTCGTACGTTTATGAATAAGGGGGTAAGTATATGCCATAGAGGAAGTCAAGTATAATTATGCTTGCGTAGCCGTCATTACAATCTGAATCGCTGAGGAATAATTAAACTTAACTTCAGACACTTCATATTTTTGCCAGGGCCTTCATGCAACCCTTTCTATTCGATATATCTGTTGGCATATATTCCACATAGGTACACATATACATCTTCGTGTTGGTGCACAAAGATTTATTACGATACATGCGCATCGCAAATTTCCAGTTGTGGTAATCTTGAACTCCTCTAAGTTTCTCCAACAGGTCGAATAAAATCCCGCTTCTATTGCTGCCGGAACCCATTTTATATAGATTCAAATGGTTCGAATTTTTATACTATAATCCAATACGCAGACCCGTATCAAATATCTGTAGGCCATATATATATTTTGTCCCAGTGCGGGGATCGAATCCGCGACCCTTCGAATCAAAGGGTCGTCTCACACCGCTGGACTAACCGGGTCTATACAACTACCTACTATTAAAATTAAATGAATATCTGTACAATTAAGTTACTGAACAGTAAAATCATTACTTTATTTAAATGAGAGCTACAATTAACTGTTATTATAAAGTAAAATTCAATTTTCCACAGGCTATTTATTTAATACTAGCGACCCGCCCCGGCTTCGCACGGGTGCAATGCTGATATACTAAATACGCTACAGAAAAACTGTGAACGTTGTTTATAAAAAAACATAGCGGCCCGCTCCGGCTTTGCACGGGTTTAAAATATGTAACTCACTGAAAAAATGATAAAATCAATCCAGTAGATTTGATTTATTCATTTACTGCCCGTAGCCCGCACGCGTTTTTGGAGTACTTAAAACAATTCCCCTTTCCTTATTTTTGGAATATCTTTTATACACAATATTTTCACTTTTTTTTACATTTTTACTTTTTTTTTACATTTTTACAATTTTTTAACATTTTTACTTTTTTTTACATTTTTACTTTTTTTTACATTTTTACCTATTTATTTTACAACAATAATTAATATATTACAGAATATCTTTATATACAACGTTCACAGCTTTCTTGTCATTAGACAATACAAACATGTTTTCTCTAGAGGTTACTCTTGAAAGAGCGACATACAGTTGGCCATGTGAAAAACAGTCAACATAGGCACGCTGCCGCCGCGCCGCGTCGCCGTAAACGCTACGTTCCGCAATTTTTAAATCTGTACATCTTCAAAAATATTGATTTAAATCAGATGCTGTAAAAGGCCAAATAGATCTATATTAAATCAACAATGTATTTAAGGTATTTAATTGGATAAGGATTAATGCTGTATTGGTTAAAATCGCTTCGAATATTAGTCATTATTTGTCGTAAAAAGTAAATGACAAAAAAATGTTATTGTGGGATATCCATAAGAGATAGACATATACCATCGCGGAGTTTTCTGTAGACCTTTTCATTGTGTACAATACTTAGTACATTATTTTGATAAATCTCGTAGGATTCAGCCTGCGTTTGCAATGTAAGCGGAAAAAATGTAATTATTTGCGACATCACATTAGAAACCTCAAAAATAACAGTATTTGTCCACTATTTAATGGATAATATTATACATAAAAACCTTCCTCATGAGTTACTCTATCTATTAAAAAAAACCGCATCAAAATCCGTTGCGTAGTTTTGAAGATTTGAGCGTTCATAGGGACATACAACATGACACATGACAGAAAAAGCGACTTTGTTTTATACTATGTAGTGATAGTACAGTCATTGAACATCAATTGAAACACACTCACAGCCGAAGCTGCGTGAATGATTCCCCCCTTGCTTATAGTAGATTTATCTCTAAATCCTTTACGGATTAAACAAAAGGAAGGGGCGCGAAGCGGATGATTTAATCTTGTGAAATACGGTTTGAACAGCAAGGTTATCTGAAGTGAAAATACTTAAATATTGTATCAGAGTTTTTTTGCGGCCACTGGTGTCATGGATCCCGTTGAACTTTGAAGCAATTTATTGTGTTTAAGCAATTTATACTGCAAATTTCGTTTCAACTTTTTGTTTCATCTCAAAATGAGTTTATATTTTTTTACATTTTAATATGCGGGACGTGACGACCCCACCGCCCACTAGCAGAAGAGTTCTCTTCCAGTTCCGAATCCGAATGGAAAAAGACGTAAATTTTCTGCATCTCACGTTGCACCAACTGGAAATCCACGTCGTCCAATCATTCGTGCGATCCAGTTCAACCATACAATCAGACAGCAATAGAACCTGTTTATAGGTTTCGTATACGTGCAATGTCAACGTGTTTATCGCTAAAGCTTTGCATGAAGCTTGCTATTTGTACTCTCGATGTTTCGTTTCGCTTCAAAGCACGTATCATTCGGGTGCCGTAGTTTTCCGAGCCTCAATTTCGGGCTTCCCTATCCATTTCCCAGTGGATATACTACGATTGCTCCGTGCGTGTGTGGGGATGATTCATTTAAATTGTTGGGAATGTATTACAATATACATTCCCAACAATTGAAATAAATCATCCCCACACACTCATTTAGTTTATTATCTGTTAATAATATAATTAGGTCATTAGTGTCGAACTGTAACCTACTGATATTCATCACGACATCTCCAGAAATTGGAAACATGAGATTATTTCCAAGTAATATACCATCCATATTACTTATTTCCTCGGGCATTAGGTCCGACTACTACAAAGCCCACGCAATCATAGAAACTCAAAAAACGTTTGAACGACCTTAAACTTTATACCTATTATATATTAATTACACTATTAATGAAATATTTAAGTGTGTAGTTAGGTAAATTATTAGGACAAGTATGTATCTGGTCTGAATTTCAAACCACCACCTATTCAAGTTATTCCGTCTGAACGATAAAGTGATATTTTACAAAACTTCTAATTATCGTAGATAATAGACGTAGATTCGTGGTAAGTACTTACTTTTTAAATGATATATCAATGAAAAGGAACCAGTAATCTTGATAAGAACTAAAGATGGGTATAAATTCAAGCGTTACGTGCAAGAAGATGGCAGGCAAAGATAGTTTTAGGGGCTGGCTGGAAATAAATCTCGATACAAATAGTCCGGTTACCTCCCACTACTAGCTTAATGGATCGGCGTTCTATTTTATTTTTCACTTTTCGCTAATGTTTTTTCCATGTTTTATATTTTTATTTGTTCATTACAAGTTAAGCTTGGCTACGCTTTGAAGTTGGTGTTAAACTAATAATTATGAAAGTTTATATTCCCTTGCGAACTTCAGGATAAAGTAAATAAATTAATTTTGCGTTGTGTAAAAAACATAATTATGATCCTTACTATGAACCAAAATGTACAAGTCTACACATATGGTAATAATATTCCCTTATAAGTCCCTATTAAAGAGACTCTTAGGTTTATAGTAGAATGGTTTGTTCAAGTATCTTTTGAGGGAAAAGGTAAGTGGATGAATTAATGAATAAAACCTGCTCACAACAGAATTCTTACCCAAATACAAAATACCTAGATTTCAAACTTCCTCCAAATTAAAATTCTGCCACTGTTGGTGCGAAAAAAACGATTTATACTAAATTTCATTGTCTTTTGAGCTGAAGGTTTCTTCGTTTTCTTTATTTAACTTCAAAGTACAAAGCTAGACCTTGCTGTTCCTATTCATATGTCAGCAGTATTCAGTAAAGATAACATGAAATTTAAGTCGGACTCAAGCTGAACATAATATTCACATTTAGGGTGTAATAAGAATCCCTCATGGTTTCGTTATGCTCCGCCCACTTATCTATCCGCATATTAGATCAAAGAGTAACTAAAACTGTACTTTTTATTTGAATGAATTGTATGAATCTTTATGTAAAGATTATAATTCATGTCAACAAAGTGATAAAATACAGAGTTCTATAATGTGACGTGAATTGATCTTTCATGACTGACCTACCAAGACTGACCTACCGTGACCGTGACGTACAATAGGTTCAGTACTGTCTGATGGTGAGGTCAAAAGTCTTAGGAATCGACGTGCATGTATGAAGAGAATGATGAATGTAGATGAGGCGGGGGAGGTGTGTCAGGACCTGGATATCTGGCGCTCCACACTCTCTGCCTACCCCGTAAGGGACTTAGCCTGAAGATACATACTCCAGTGCGCGGTCCGACACGCGCTTAGTTTTTTCTTGACGACCATTTTAAGAAAAATGTGTTTTAGTATTATCTTTAGTTGTCGTAAATTTATTCAACAAATTCTCATGATATCATTTGATAACCTACTTATATTAAATCATCCTCAGACTGTCCGATTTGTCACAATGCTGACGCTAAAAGCCCAACATTTTCTACTAAGTATAAAATATTGCGACAATGAATCCACGAAATTTCACCGGATTACTTTGAACGTAGGTAGAAGAATGAATATGTTAACCTATTTCAGGGCGTACTTTGTTGTAACTCAATTTTCACATTGTCTGGAAACTCAATTGTTTGTGAACAAATGTGATATAGTCCAACTTTATTAGCCAATGATAAAAAAGATGGTCGGAGTTCAATAACTCCGATCGTTGGGTGATCACTATTTTCCACAATATTATCTGATCGTAAAAAAGTATAAGTATTTCAAAACTTAATACCTAAACTATTTACTTGAGAAATTAAAAAATAAAAGGGAAGCCTAATTCTTACTTACTTTTTATATAAGTCCTTGTTTATAAATATTGACGAAATATGTATTTACTAAAGTTCGGAACGAAACCAAAGTTTGAGAACAATTTGAAGGTAGTTTGTATAAAAAATATAATCTGGCTGGATGGCTCTTTGTACACCTCAATTATTTCCTAACTGAATAAGTAGACAATCGTTCTGTGAAATGGAAACAATTGCTTTGGAGTTTTAAGTTAACTATTGAACAGAAAACATTAATTCCATCTGAGTTTAGGTCTGTCTCGGTTTCTTCGCCCGCCCGGTTTACCACAGTAGACGTTTGGGTGTTCTGGATTCGTCCATTCTCCTCACAGGTCCTGCCCAATTTTAATAGGTACTGTTAATGAAATTTACTAATAATCGAGTTCGCCATTTTTCATTTTCCAATATTGCAACGAAAATACGCCTCAGAATCTTGCGTTCCAGAATTCATAAAATGGTCTTGCAAATAAATTATTTTTCATTGCTTAGAAAGGCAACATTAATTCATTCAAACGGACAACCAAAATTGTCTTCTTTTATTTGTATTTTGCTAGTTGTTCAAATACATGACCGTGCAAGCTCATCAAAACTTTGGATTGCTACACGGAATAACAAAAAGGTATTACTTCGGTCGGTTGAAGCGCGCATGGCCCGGCGGCTGGTGTAGATCGTAAGTGATCTACTCGGTTAAGCACTACGGGCGCGGTCGGGTAGTGTGATGGGTGACCGCTAGTGGCAAATTAAATGCGCTTTTCCGTGCTTCGGAGGGCACGTTAAGCCGTCGGTCCCGGTTCCTATCGATAGATAGCAGTCGTTAAACCTTGTCGGAGGCCTTATGGGCGGTTTGAAAACATCCGACAGTGGGTTGGCCACTAACCCACCCACCTCCACCAATCCGCATTGGAGCAGCGTGGTGGAGTAAGCTCCAGGCCTCCCCCCAAAAAAGGAGAGAGACTCGTGCCTAGTAGTGGGACATATAATGGGTTGCCATTATTATTATTTATTATTATGACTTTGGTCGAACAGGAACTAAAACTTGAAATTAGTTATGGTGAAAGTAATTACATCATAAATTCAGCTTCCAATTAATGCAGATTAATAATACTTAATGAAATCAGGCTTACTTAGTACCTTTTTGAAATAAGTTTCTCATGTTAACCAAAAGGATTATTAAGATAAAAGTACCGTAGCAGTCGCACCAGAAGCGCGTATGACCCCACGGCTGGTGTAGATCCCGTAGATAGAGAAGCGATCCACTCGGTCGAGCAATACGGGCGCGGTCAGGTGTGTGATGGGTGACCGCTAGTGGCAAATTAAAATGTTCGTTTCCGTGCTTAATTTTTTTTGCCGGCGCGTTAATCGATAGCACGTTGCTGTCTACGTTGATAGATAGCAGTCGTTAAACTTTGTCGAAGGCCTTATGGGCGATTTGAAAACATTCAACCGCGGGTTGGCCACTAACCCGTATCTCCACCAACCCGCATTGGAGCAGCGTGGTGGAGTAAGATCCAGACCTCCCCCCAAAACAAACGGGTGAGACTCGTGCCCAGCAGTGGGACGTATAATGGATTGCCATTATCAACCGTCGCATAAAAAACGAAAGATCTGTTTTAAATGTTTCATTCGTAAAAATGTGCATTTGCAATAGACGTTGTCAGTGAGATTTGGTGATTCATCAAAAAATGTAATTAATCACAAATGATGCGAACAATATTATGCTTTGCAAACAATCACTTCCTATTTGAAATCGGGAAAGAATCTCATACGTAATTCTTATATTTATCATTTATTTCCAGCCAGCGCTTCGGTCATAAAGCATCACTTACCTATTATAGGTGTTTCAGCTCCAGACAGTAGTGTGTTCAGAGAACTCTGTTTCACGGTTAACTTAAGTATAATACTGTCTCCGCATACTTAATCGATTTGTACGTGTCTTGAGCGCCAATGGGTAAACTGTGTTTCGGAATTGACTATTGTGTTTGCAGTATTGTTTTTTTTTTCATCATACCCAATAGACGTTATCAGAAAAATATTAATCAATAAATTTAACAAATACAACGTGCGTGTGTACAAAGTAATGTCTGAAGTGAAACTTCTTCAACAAAGTAACTAGACTAGCTCTCGCTTGGTCCATGACTACGTGTGTGGTGCAAGGTTCGCTTTATCTCACTCTCCCGTTCGATCTTTCTCACTCGCTTGCTGCCTACTCTAGGTCCAAGGCGATGTTCTTCATACTACGTTTGGCCTTTCTCACTCTCTCTCAATCGGTCTCAATCACAAGAAAAGGAAGAGATCTTTTTCTTGGATCTAAACGTCCCACATTTTCGTGTCACTATTATTGCGTTTCATCCGTAAACAAGTTTCATTTCAAAATCAGTATAACATAGCACTTAGATGTCTACTTACTTTAAAGAAAATAAACAAATTGTACATTAAAATTATTCTACTTAAAAACTGAGCTGAGTTAAAATACAGAATCATTTTATTTTTATTCGTCACCTACAACAATTTTACAGTGTCACACTGAGTTATACAACAAATATGAAACTTTTCCCAATACATACAGCACCGCAACGTAAATATAAAATCGTTTACGTAAAAGCAGTGGCCGTTTGTCACGGGAGGAAAAATCGCAAACGCAATTTTGATCATATATTTCCAGCTAGCGCTATGCTCGTAAAGCGTCACATATAGGTGTGTGAGCTCTCTGGGAGGTTCATTCAAAGATTACCCACTGCTTTACTGCTAACGTAGGTACATAGCACTGTCTCCGCAATACTCCGCATACTTAATCACTTCGAACGTGTCTTGAACGCAAATTCTTCTAAATTTTCTTTTATGTTCGCGATATTGTTCCTTTCTGACATAGTCGTTGTAAGTGAAGTGAATTTAATACAGAGCACCATCTGTGTTTTTTTTTTAATAAAAAATATATAAAATTTTGCAGAGACTACAGTACCCATAGAGCAACACGGGACGACCGGAGGGGAGTAGCATATCGTTTATTACCGATTCAAAACAGTCTATCATTTTTTGCAAGGGGAAATTTGTGTGACACACACACACACAACAAAAATCGTCTATTACTACGAAACTCACACCTTGACATTAACAAAATACATAAACAATTTCACGCCCTTCACTAAACATCTCGGCGACATAGGGTCACCTGTGCTTGTATTATGAAAGAGGGGAAAGCCTCCATATGACTACTCCCCTCCGGTCCGCTGTGGCCGGTGACCCGTGTTGTTCTATGTACAGTACGGCAACGATAAGCTCGTTTGAATTTATTTATCGTCTATGTTGATTGGAAGTCTGAGACTGTGCGATCATAAGCACCGTCAGAAACACAGAATGAGTAGAAAGATGTGTAGCTAACACATACTCGTAGAATACTTTTTATCCAGTTCAGAGGTCCCTTAGGGAATTTTTAAATAGATCTTCACATTGACAAATAAATAGCCAATTACAATTACTGTTGCATGTATCTGAACGTAGACTCGTAAACAGATGACAGCTTACGATTGACGTCAATTAACATTTTGACAACAGAAGAACTCCTATGTTTATCAATCCTTCAAGGATCGTACGGCCACCGGCGGCGAGACACAATTGAATTTCAATTGTCATATGTTTCTCGTGTCTGGAGAGATTAAACTGTAAATTAGCTGTTCAAGAATACCGGTATTTATCATAATCTATGGTATTTATACCTGTAATCTACGCGGACGAAGTCACGGGTAAAACCTGGTCAGTTAATAAAACAGCATAGGTAGGTTTAAAGAAGTCATTTATTTACTCAAAAAGAACATCGTTCAATTACATTGAGCTACATAGGTACTTCTACAATTCTTAAAAATAGGTTAACACAAAATTTATATTGAAATTATTAATAAACAGTTGAACTATGCAATGACAGAACTTGAACTATGTACGTACATACACGTTAATACCCTTATGTATTCTATATTCAAGCATGTCAACTACACGTTTCGTAATAGCCCTGCAAGCTGTAAATGGCCATAGTTTGGCTAGAAGCCTAAACTAATTACTATCGAGTCTTGTTTTAATTCAATATACCTAGTATCATCGAACGTATAGCGATGGAATAAATTACTTTATGCTTTGTGTAAGGGATATATCGTAACGTAACTCGGAAAATTCTTATGCAATAGAGTGAGGTGGGCTGCAGCTGCCTACCCCACGCTATTGCATCTACAACCGTCATCATCCCGCTATAGTTGATATTGCAACTGCCATTTTGCTAACCTACATAACGAGCGTGGTAATAACGACATATTTCCCTCCGCCAAACAATGCAAAAGGGCATCTTGGCCTTTGTCTAGAAGTAGACGCCTTTTGGCTGTCTCGTCGGCAAACCTTTTTACTTTACTCGTGCTCACAAATACATCAATGGTACCCGTGCTTAAGATGCGGATTCACTTGACGAATAAATAAACAGAGAAATAATTAAGTGCCGAAACCAAAAGGGTCGCCGCACCACATCACTCACTACGCATCTCGGCGAGGAGTACTCGGGCAATATGTTCCAGAAATATCCGGAATAATCCCGAAGTGGGACGGAGCAATTTGTCGGGAAAACTCCCCCTTGACGGCTCATGTCCGTACACTATGAACGAGGTTTGGACCCCGATTATACGTGACCACCGTTTTAAATCCACTGGTTGTTGCTTTGCCAGCGAGGACGTGAGAATCGCTTGTTAATCATGTAAGTGCCAATAAATTGTTTGATCCTTCCGGTATCCCAAAAATGGTTCTACGAGGTATTTTCCTGGAATTCTCCATTTTGCATGTTGAAAAATCATTCGCCAAAGTTGCTTTTTCGTCTATACAGCCGACACTAATGGTGAGATTCACAGACCGCACTACGACTTTACTTTGAGCAAAGTATGCTTAGAATTGTCAGAAATGTATGGTGTGTAGTGCGGTCTGTGAATCTCACCCTGTGTCACGACGCTGACTGTCGCCGGTGTTATTATCAGAAAGTTTTTGATTTAGAATAATTACATACATCATTAATTACGAGAGCAGATGAAAAATTAATGTACCCACAGATACTCGAGCCCAATTAATTTTCCGGAACATGTTAACAAGCCTTTTAGATACACAGCACAGACCTTAAGGCTGCCTGTTCATTGATGCGGAGCGAGACGGCGGAGATGAGCCAGTGAGTATGCGGAGCGAACTTGCGGACTATGCGAGTTTACGCGACGAGACATAGCAGAGGGCACCGCGGTGGACAGTCAGTTCAAGTTCAGTTGTACGCCGCCAGCTCGCTTTGCAGCCGCGCTCCGCAAGCTCGAACAGCTGCCTCGCACAGCCGCCTCGTACCGCACGCGCCGATCCGAAAAAGTATGATTTTTAAAACCAGCACGCAAATCCATATCCACTGGAGCTAAGCGGAGATTTTATGGAATTCTATTGGTTAATTAATATTTGCTCGCTCGTTCGCTCCGCCGCCTCGCACCGCGTCAGTCAACAGGCAGCCTAATGCTGAATTTTGTTACTTGATCTACCATGATCTACCTAACCTTGTTGCCTTTTAAATTGTAGAAATTGCAATGCAAAATAAATTGGGCAATATTATCAAAAATCTGTTGTGGAAAAAAGGTGAAGCGAGTAGAAGCGATGGATTGAATATAAATTTTATTACATAAGTTACGTTTTAGCAATAAAAAACAGTAGTCGATTAAAAAATGCATAAATTTGATAAATAAAAAAAATGAAATACGCTTACACTCACAGCCCCACACTAGGTATAAACCTATGTCGTGGGTGCCGTTGTACACACACAACACATACACAAACACCCAGACCCGAAGCAAATATCTGTACACCATACAAATATTTGTTCCGGTGCGGGGATCAAACCCGCGACCCTTCGAATCAAAAGGTCGTCTCACACCGCTGGACTAACCGGGTCGCTACATTAACACACAGTTGATTTAAAATACTTCTTACTACCTTTATGTGTCGATAAACGTCAATAAAACTTTGGAATCAACTTATGAATGATGAATCAACATAAGATATCTTATTTAGATAAAAATCATTGCTGTTCGTTAGTCTCGCTAAAACTCGAGAACGGCTAAACCGATTTGGCTAATTTTGGTTATGAATGATATTTAGCAGTCCAGGGAAGGTTTAAAAAGTAAGAAAAAATGAAGCAATTGAAAGGAAATAGTAAAAACCACAATTTCATTTTTCCATACAAATAGTTCGCATATATTAAACCTTTGACACATTATTTCATTCTGAGGCAATACAAAGTTTGCCGGGTCAGCTAGTGTAATGTAAGTATTTCAATGAAATCGCGGCACTGGGAATTATAAAAATGTTCGCTAACTTTAAAATATTCTTACCAGGTTTATACAGACAATGGATAATCTTATTAATGTGGAGGTCAGTAATTTTCTTATTTTGCGAAGCAATAAGAGCAGCTTGTGCTGTATCTTCTGCAGCTAGGGCTGCTTACTACTTAGTTAGATCAACAAAAGCCACTTCATAATTGTTCCGATTAAATGGAATAAAATAACGACAGCACAATTGTTATTTAGTAAAAAACTGGTTTATATCTTTTTGTCTATTATAAATGTTGTGTATAATAAATAGCCGGAGGTTCATAAATTCTTGAAACATCTTTTTTTTTTGGTAAATATTAATTTTATTTTATACACTCATTACAATGGGTACATTACTTTTAAGTTTTTAAAAAGGCTTTTGGATGAAGGCTTCCCTTTCAATTTTGTCGCATTATTTTTTAAAAGACACAGTAATCTAATAAAAAATACTCAAAAACTTTTAAAATAATGCGTATTAAGTTCAATATCGTCTCCAAACTACTAACTACTGAAAATATTTATAGGCCACAGGGAGTTTTTATACCCTTATTTGATGTTCTTGTTAGTGTCGATACAAACTTTGTTCCCAAAAGATGGCTATTTCATCGTTATGAGTTATGGGGTAATAAAATACAATAAAGTAGGTAAAATAATTTTCAAAGTTTTCGCGAGCTACACTTTACGATTTCGAAAAGTGCCAGTCTGTAAATGTAAAAGTGATTTTGTGTGTGTATCTTCACGTCAGGTCCCTAACGGGGTAGGCAGAGAGTGTAGAGCGCCAGATATCCCGGTCCTGACATACCTCTCGTGCCTCGTCTACCTTCATCATTCTCTTCATACATGCACGCCGATTCCTAAGACTTTTGACCCCACCATCAGACAGAACTCGACCTATTTGGTCATGGTAGGTCGGTTTTGGTCTTTCTAGTCCTCTGCAACCATCTACATTTGCATTGTATATATATTTAGTCATTCGCTCATTCGACATTCTTTCTATATGCCCGAACCATCGGATCATGCCTTTTTTCATTTTTACACCGATACTATCATTCACACAAAGCCTCTTTCTTACATCTTCATTACGAACGCGATCGGTGAGTGATACGCCGCAGATCTTGCGCAAAGATCTCATCTCGACCGCGTTTAACTTACTTTCATGCTCTTTCCTGCATACCCAGCTCTCGCTTCCGTATAAAAGCGTTGGAGTAAGTACAGCATTATGTACGGCTAGTCGAGCCCGCTGGCTGAGATGTTTAGATTCTAGCAGCTTACCCAACGCTCCATTCACGCAATTCCCTGCAAGCACTCTTCTTTCTATGTCAGTGGTGTACCTACCATCCTTCCTAAAAGCACATCCAAGATATACAATTTCATTCACCTGTCCTAACACTGCATCGTCTACTACTACCCTTGCATTTGTTCTCTGTTCATCTCTTTCAAATACTAATACTTATTGTAAGCCTTTCTCCACACAATCCTCTTTCATGACTGTGACTAGTGCTTGTAGCCCAGATGGTGTAGAGCTAACAATTACCGCATCATCTGCGTAAAGCAGACAGTTCACCACTAAGTCACCCATACGCACTCCCACATCCATCAACTTCACCCTCTGGAGGCATTTGTCCAGATATATGATAAACAGCCTAGACGAAAGCACGCAACCCTGTTGACACCGATGTTAACATCAAACCCGGGTGACATGTTACCATCTACCCGCACACATGCTGCTGTATTGCACGGAGCACACTGCCATCAATACCATACTCTGGCAAAATGTCCCACAGCTCCTTTCGTAATACCCTATCAAACGCTTTCTCCAAATCCACAAAACCGCAGAAAACCTTCTGGCTTACAGCCAGATGCTTCTCTACGATATTGCGGAGGGAGAAAACTTGATCCATACATCCTCTTCCAGTTCTGAAAGATTGTGTTTCAAGACAAGTGATTTTGTTCTACAATTAATACCCATCTCACTCATTATTTTATTGGGATAAGCTATATTATTATGTGCATAGGTTACGACTTAAATTTAGCATTACAGCAGATAATGTATCGTCTGACCTAGGCCGTACATCATCCGTCATTTTTTGGACGCGGGTTGGACATACATCAGAGATATGATGGATAGCTCGACTCACTTGAGAACCTTTTCTCCAAGTTGCCACTACATTTTTACGATCTGTAAAATATTCAGGCAGCTGACAACGTTTGAGAGTTGCCCGTGAATGATATCCAGATTTTATATATGTTTAAGTGGTCGTCGCGTTTAATAAGGCCTTTATATAAAAGGGAAATATCAGATCGTAATTTTTTTATTAAAAAATTAACAATGGAACGACATTTTGTAACTCAACAACATTTTTGACGTTCTAATAAAAGTGTTTACGCATCCTCATATCTGTACAATTATTTGGACGAACGAAGTTTTGTTTACTGGGTGGATGGATTTCTTCGCAGAAACAGATTGATGTTGACACTCTAAAGAGTGTCAACATCAATCTGTTTGTCTGTTTGTCTGTTTGTCAATCTGTTTGTCTAGCTGATCTGTTAAAAAAAATACGATAAAACGCTTTTATACTTACGCTTTTACGTTAGAGCATTCATATGCTGAAAAATATATTAGCTGATGGCCGCGAAGGTTGTTTAATTAATAATATTCTGTTGTATTAGCGATACCAAATCACCAAAAATACAGGGTATACCCTGTATGTGTTGTTTGGGAGATATCGATAGATGGCTACGTTTTTTTACTGCGCAAAGCTATATTATTGCATATATGTGCACGGGTTACAACTTTATTAGCAGTAAATATATCGTCTGACCTAAGCCGTATCGTTATCCGTCATTCTTCGGACACGGACATGCACGCGGGTAAGATCACATCAGAGAAATGATGGATAGCCATACTCACTTGAGAACCCTTTCTCTAAGTTGCCACTATATTCTTTACGACCTGTAAAATATACAGGCAACTGACAACATTTTAGAGTTGCTCATGAATAATATCCACATTTTATATATGTTTAAGTGCTCGAAGCGTTTAATAAGGTCTCGGCATAAAACGACAATGGGTCGTAAATTTTATATGAATAAAATTAAAAATGAAATGACAAGTTGTTATTACTTGACAAAACTTTCTAGACGTTCTAATAAAAGTGTTTCCCAATTATCATACCAATACAATAATTTACAGGGTCGAAGTTTTGTTATTTGGGTGGATAGTCTTTTTCGCAGAAATAATTTTTTATATATTTCACGAGACCTTTAGTAATTTATCTGTTAAAAACTTAAAGATAAAGATGCTTTAATACTTATTGAAGCATTAAATGCTTTATCTATACTTATAATAAAACTGTAGAAGTGTGAATTCTGTACATTAAAAATAAAAAAATAAAAAATACCAGGGGATGTTCTAGATCGATACCGAATACAAATATGTGATAAGAATTTTTTTTGTCTGTCTGTCTGTCTGTTTGTTCAAGTATCACACAAAATCTACCGGTCCGATTACGGTGAAACTTGATATAATTATACTTTAACCTTTGGCGCACAACACTGGGTACTTTTTATCCCGGCAAAATGTCTGTTTGTCTGTGTGTTTGTGCACGCTAATTTCAGAAATGCTAATCCGATTTACAGTTTCACTTATATATTGTGGTAAGGTTAACTAAACATTGAGTGTTTGTTTCGGGTCAGTCGGTTCAGAAATAAAAAAGTAATGACAATTTAAAGAATCATATCGAATATTTTTAACCATTCTGTATCTATCTTCTTCTTTTAGGGGGTTTCGTATCTAAAAGGTAAAAACGGACTACGTAGTTCATACTAAGTAGGGTCTGGATGACCAGCGTCCCGACGCCCAGCGTCATCGAGACGCTAGGCGTCGGGACTCTGGGCGTCTGGACGCCGGGCGTAGGGACGCCGGGCGTAGGGACGCTTGGCGTCGGAACGCTGGGCGTCGGGACGCAGGGCGTCGATACGCTAGGCGTCGGGACGCTCGACGTCAGAACGCCGCGCACCGGGACGCTGGGCGTCGGGACGCTCAACGTCGGGACGCTGGGCGCCGAGACGCTCAACGTCGGGACGCTGGGCGCCGGGACGCTGGGCGTCGGGACGCTGGGCGTCGGGACGCTGGGCGTCGGGACGCTGGGCGTCGGGACGCTGGGCGTCGGGACGCTGGGCGTCGGGACGCTGGGCGTCGGGACGCTGGGCGTCGGGACGCTGGGCGTCGGGACGCTGGGCGTCGGGACGCTGGGCGTCGGGACGCTGGGCGTCGGGACGCTCGGCATCGAGACGCTAGGCGTCGGGACTCTGGGCGTCGGGACGCCTGGCGTCGGGACGCCGGGCGTCGGGACGCACAGTCCCGCGTCCCGATGCCCGGCGTCCCGACGCACAGCGTCCCGGCGCCCAGCGTCCCGACGTTGAGCGTCTTGGTGCCCAGCGTCCCAACGTTGAGCGTCCCGACGCCCAGCGTCCCGGTGCGCGGCGTTCCGACGTCGAGCGTCCCGACGCCTAGCGTATCGACGCCCTGCGTCCCGACGCCCAGCGTCCCGACGCCCAGCGTCCCGACGCCAAGCGTCCCTACGCCCGGCGTCCCTACGCCCGGCGTCCAGACGCCCAGAGTCCCGACGCCTAGCGTCTCGATGCCCAGCGTCCCGATGCCCGGCGTCCCGATGCCCGGCATCCCGATGCCCGGCGTCACGACGCCCGGCGTCCCGACGTCAAGCGTCCCGACGCCTAGCGTCTCGACGCTCAACGTCCCGACGCCCAGCGTCCTGACGCCCAGCGTCCCGACGCCCAGCTTCCCGACGCCCAGCGTCCCGACGCCGAGCATCCTGACGCCTAGCGTCTTGACGCCCAACGTCCCGACGCCCAACGTCCCGACGCCCTGCGTCCCGACGCCCAGCGTCCCGACGTTGAGCGTCCCGACGCCCAGCGTCCCGACGCCCAGCGTCCCGACGCCCAGCGTCCCGATGTCCAGCGACCCGACGCCCAGCGACCCGACGCCCGGAGTCCCGACGCCCAGCGTCCCGACGCCAGGCGACCCGACTCCCAGCGTTCCGACGTTGAGCGTCCCGACGCCCAGCGTCCCGACGCCCAGCATCCCGACGCCCAGCGTCCCGACGCCCAGCGTCCCGACGACCAGCGTCCCGACGTTGAGCGTCCCGACGCCCAGCGTCCCGACGCCCAGCATCCCGACGCCCAGCGTCCCGACGCCCAGCGTCCCGACGACCAGCGTCCCGACGCCCAGCGTCCCGACGCCTAGCGTCTCGATGCCCAGCGTCCCGATGCCCGGCGTCCCGATGCCCGGCGTCCCGATGCCCGGCGTCACGATGCCCGGCGTCCCGACGTCAAGCGTCCCGACGCCTAGCGTCTCGACGCTCAACGTCCCGACGCCAAGCGTCCCGACGCCCAGCGTCCCGACGCCCAGCGTCCCGATGTCCAGCGACCCGACGCCCACCGACCCGACGCCCGGAGTCCCGACGCCCAGCGTCCCGACGCCAGGCGACCCGACTCCCAGCGTTCCGACGTTGAGCGTCCCGACGCCCAGCGTCCCGACGCCCAGCATCCCGACGCCCAGCGTCCCGACGCCCAGCGTCCCGACGACCAGCGTCCCGACGCCCAGCGTCCCGACACCAAGCGTCCCGACGCCCAGCGTCCCGACGCCCAGCGTCCCGACGCCCAGCGTCCCGACGCCTGGCGTCCGGACGCCCGGCGTCCCGACGTCAAGCGTCCCGACGCCTAGCGTCTCGACGCTCAACGTCCCGACGCCGAGCGTCCCGACGCCCAGCGTCCCGACGCCGAGCGTCCCGACGCCGAGCGTCCCGACGCCTAGCGTCTCGACGCCCAACGTCCCGATGCCCAGCGTCCCGACGCCCAGCATCCCGACGCCGTGCGTCCCGACGCCCAGCGTCCCGGCGCCCAGCGTCCCGACGTTGAGCGTCCCGACACCCAACGTCCCGACGCTGTGCGTCCCGACGCTGGGTGTCCCGACGCCCAACGTCCCGACGCCCAGCGACGTCGAACGTCTCAATGCCTAGCATCCCGACGTCCAGCATCGTCCAGCAGAATAAACGGTATGGCAACTCCCTCCGGTCCGCCGCGGCCGGTGCGCCGAGTTGCTCTACCAAGCTCTCTCTGCTTGACCAAGACCCAATGAGTGGACGTTTATTCCTGATACAGCGCTCTATACGGTTCAGAGCATGACAATAAAGTATCTCTAGTAAAGTATAATAACTATCACAGAGATATAACAACTAAGGTCTCAGGAGTGGCAACGCATCTGCATTTTCACCCCTGGTTTCTGTGAAGATATCTAGGTATAGGCTGCAGCCGTCACTGAACATTTTTGAAATTGCATAACTGTTCTGCCACCTTTTTTGCTGCTCTGTCCAATTTCTGCTACAAAATCTTTGTAATAATACGATCAACATACAATATCAGCACACAACAACAATTCCTTGACATGTTATCAACTGCAAATATGTATAACTGAAATGTTATAATACATTACCGGAGCTTACAAAGGATCATTGCAACGTAAGCCAGGAATCAATCAATCAACGTTGAACATACAATAGTACTAATTATAATACATGAATGTAGATTACACATAACAGCGGTGCGATATGACCTCACGCATTGAATTAGGCGAGATACTTTATTGTCATGCTCTGAACCGGGGTATAGAGCGCTGTATCAGGAATAAACGTCCACTCATTGGGTCTTGGTCAAGCAGAGAGAGCTTGGTAGAGCAACTCGGCGCACCGGCCGCGGCGGACCGGAGGGAGTTGCCATAGCGTTTATGCTGCTGGACGATGCTGGACGTCGGAATGCTAGGCATCGAGACGTTCGACGTCGGGACGCTGGGCCCTGGGTGTCGGGACGCTGGGCGTTACGACGCCCAGCATTTCGACGCCCAGCGTCCCGACATATGCAATTTCAAAAATGTTCAGTGACGGCTGTTTGTTCAAGTATCACACAAAATCTACCGGTCCGATTACGGTGAAACTTGATATAATTATACTTTAACCTTTGGCGCACAACACTGGGTACTTTTTATCCCGGCAAAATATCTGTTTGTCTGTGTGTTTGTGCACGCTAATTTCAGAAATGCTAATCCGATTTACAGTTTCACTTATATATTGTGGTAAGGTTAACAAAACATTAAGTGTTTGTTTCGTGTCAATCGGTTCAGAAATAAAAAGTAATGAATATTTAAAGAATCATATCGAATATTTGTCTCGACGCCTAGTGTCCCGACGCCCAGCGAGCGTCCCGACGCCCAGCGTCCCGACGCCCAGCGTCCCGATGTCGAGCGTCCCGACGCCTAGCGTCCCGACGCCTAGCGTCTCGACGTCGAGCGTCCCGACGCCCATCGTCCCGACGCCCGGCGTCCCGACGCCAGGCGTCCCGACAATGCAATTTCAAAAATGGAAAGGTAACGATTTCAAAACGATTTAGATATTTGACTGTAGAGAAATTGACATTGACGAAGCGTAAATGTAAATAATAATTTGTTTCGGGTCTGGGTTTTTTTATCTAATGGAAGTGGTGAACAAGCATGCAGTTCACATTGATGTTAAATGATGACTGCAGCCTATAGACACAAGGACCAAGGTCAAAATGCACATGCGTTACCACTCCTGAGGCCTAAGGTGTTATGTCTCTGTGCCGGAATTTTCAGGGCCGTACATTACCACCTGACCGGAACACGATATTGCTGAACACTACCATTTAGCGGCAAGTATATTAGGCAATGCAGTGGTGCCTACGTTCGCGAGCTCCGACACTAGAGCTCTACCACCAGTAAATGTATGTGTTTTGTGTTGGTGTATATGTTTTTTTTGTGTACAACAGCACCCACAATACATGTTTCTACTTCTGTGGGGCTATTTAGTGTAAGCGTATTTTTTTATAATATTGCTTCATTTATACTAAACAGAAAACATTTTATCATTTTTAGATATTGTTTTCAGTTTTTGACCGATACCTTTTGAACGAAGTGAAAAGGGATGTGTACCAAATATCATATTATTCGAAATGACTTAATAAAGATATCGACTATTCTTTGAATTTTATCCGAAACTTCCATTAGATTTCTGTTCAGGAACAAATATTCGGGTTATTGGCTGTCTACAAAAATGATGAAGGTAGACGAGGCACGAGAGGTTTGTCAGAACCGGGATGTCTGGCGCTCTACACTCTCTGCCTACCCCGTTAGGGACCTGGCGTGAAGATACATACATACATACAAAAATACCTGGGGAATAATATCCGAATAACAATACGAGACCCTTTCAACCACTCTGCTTAATATAAATACCATGAAAAGGATCTGCGAATACGTAATAACACCCGAAAATGTTCAGCGTATCGACAAAGTTTTTTTTATTGTTTGTTGAGGTAAGAATGGTGAGAAGTGGGTGAATATAAATATGTGTGTTCGACTGGGGTTGGACAATCAGGCCATACAATGTCTACAGAGAATTGTTACATTGTTACATTACAAACTTTTGTAATAACAAGCTGTCATTGTGGTTTAAACTGTACCATTAGATTTTATTTCTAAGTTTTCCTCTCGTATTTAATGTTATTTTGTTTTCATGCCCAAATGAATCAAGAATCAATTGAGATACAAATTCAAAATCAATTAAAACTTGTTACTGTTACAGTAGGCACTCTAATAGTAGCAGGCTTGAGAGGTCCTGGGTTTAAAGCCTGGGTCGAGGATTAAGTGCTATTGGAATTTTCCATTTTTCGGCAGTCTATCAGTGTCTATTTCTTGTTTGATAATGAGCCTGGAGATGTCAATAATCTCGCCCCCAATTATATAGGTACGTAATGTATTTACAATGGCGAATCGTGGGTGTCTGCATGTACGAGTATGTTCAAATGCAGGCATTTTACCTTTGCCTATCCCGTCGGGCAATATAAGCGATGTAGTCACGTAACGTAACGCCTTGTTACTTTGTAATTTTTCAAAAAAAAAAAACTGGTTACAAGGTATGATAAATTCTCGAAAGTGTGAACTTCAGCAGATTATTATTTTAGAGACACTGGACGAGTGATTCCAGTTGCCGGTGTAAATCCGCCTAACGTCAAATTTTTGTTTCTAATACTACACTCGCATACGTTATTGCAAAAAAATCAAATATAATTAAAACGAAACGAACGAACATTGCTTCCAGAATTACTTATCTCCTGAAAAAGCCAAATATGTAAGGGATGTATGTGAAAATTGACAGGAAATTTAATATTAAGCATTGGTACCTAGGTACCTACCTCAAAATATATGCTAGATAAAACAACGATACATTTTAATAACATAAGATATACCTAAAGCATAGATCAGATTATTACCTTATAGCAACTTTGAACATAAACGTAACTTCACGCCTGTAATGCCCGAAAGGGTAGGCAGAGATAAATGCATTTTTTATGTAATAAAAGTGGTAAACAAGCAATAGTTCACATTGATGTCAAGTGATGACTGCAGCCTATACACAAAGACCAAAAATGCAGATGCGTTACCACTCCTGAGGCCTAAGGTGCCTCTGTGCCAGAAATTACAGGGCCGTACATTATGCATGCATTCATGCAAACACCCACGATTTGTCGGTTACGTTTTGGTCTTGAAACTTCGAGGTACTGGGCAACTTCCCGAAAATGGAAAAATTCCAATAGAAGCAGAGTTACGGATTTTACACCGTTATATCTAATATCCTCCGACCCGAGAATCGAACCCGGGACCCCAGCGTAGTAGTAGTGACCTGCTACCACTAGGCTAAGGCAGTTTAACTTTGAACATCACTATTTAAAACACCCATGAGCACAGATCATACAACTAACAATGTGTAACAAGGTTCTATGCGCGGTCAAAATTAGTCCTAAACACACCACTTCACCCGGGCTCACGTTGTTTATTCCGCTCAAGAAATTTTAGTCTTGCTCTCCTTCAACAATCCTACGCAGGCGCAATTCTAAGAGATTTTAAACAAAATTTTTGCATATATTTTAATTAATCCGGCCAACTTTAATGCTACGTGAGTAACTTGTGAACGTTGAAATACTATGTAATTAAGAGCGAAGCTTTTTTTTATGTTACGGAAATAACAAACAAGCATGCAGTTCACATTGCTGTTAAGTGATGACTGCAGCCTATAGACACCCACATAAAGACCAAGGTCAAAATGCAGATGCGTTACCACTCCTGAGGCCTAAGGTGTTATGCCTCTGTGCCGGAAATTACAGGGCCGTACATTACCACCAAACTGGAACACGATAGTGCTGAACACTACCATTTAGCGGCAAGTATATTAGGTAATGCGGTGGTGCCTACGTCGGCGAGCTCCGTCACCGGAGCTTTACCTCCAGTAAAAGTTCAGTTCTTGTTTATTTGCGTTTATATTGATGTTTTTTAAAGCATAATAATATGATGCAAAAGTGAATTTCAGTTGAGTTGGTCTGTCGGCTCTCAGTGGATGTATTTCATAATTATAATTTTGTATGCAAAATAATGTCAGGACCGAGATATCTGGCGCTCTACACTCTCTGCCTACCCCGTTAGAGACCTGGCGTGAAGATGCATATATGCAAAATACTTATATGTAAAGAAAGTCTAAAAAAATCTATAAACAGAACAAATTGCCAGGACATTTCCGTTCAGTCAGTGACTATACCTATATATTGTTTGCGTGCCTGCGTGCGTGCGAGTTTTTATTGTAATTTTTATCCATAGTTGGTCTGAGGTCCAAAATAAATGTATTTTTTAATTTCTTTATTCTTGGAAACTGCCTTACCTAAAATTTTGATAAATAAAAAACAAATCACGAACATTAATATAGAGATTAATCATCCTGCACAGTACAAAAACAATGAGATTACATCAATTTAAAAAGGAAAAATTCATCATTTTATGAAGCGCGCATGGCCCAGCGGCTGGTGTAGATCGTAAGCGATCTGCTCGGTTAAGCACTACGGGCGCGGTCGGTTAGTGTGATGGGTGACCGCTAGTGGCAAATTAAATGCGCGTTTCCGTGCTTCAGAGGGCACGTTAAGCCGTCGGTCCCGGTTGCTATCGATGGATAGCAGTCGTTAAACCTTGTCGGAGGCCTTATGGGCGGTTTGAAAACATCCGATAGTGGGTTGGCCACTAACCCACCTACCTCCACCAATCCGCATTGGAGCAACGTGGTGGAGTAAGCTCCAGGCCTCCCCCTAAAAAGGGGAGAGACTCGTGCGCAGCAGTGGGACGTATCATGGGTTGCCATTATTATTATATTTATTAATAAGGAAAAGGAATCACGAAAACACGGCAATCGATTTTCTATCTACACTAATATTACAAAAAGGAAAACTTTGGTTGTATTGAATAGGCTCAAAAACTACTGGACCGATTTTTAAAATTCTTTCACTATTCGAAAGCTACATTATCCACGGGTAACAAAGGCTATATTTTGGAAAAAATAGGGTTCCGTAAGATATTTGTGTTTTTCGGACACAAGGTGTAAAAAATCAACTAGAAAAATTTCGCGTACGCTGCCTAAACTATAAAACATATCGAGGAAGGGGTGAGGCTATAGATATAATCATCACGCTAAGACGAATAGGAGGGGGTAACATTGCACCCGCGCAAAGCCTTGGCGGTTTATAATATAGATATGAATTGTTATGGCTTTAGATTTCAGTGGTCCGTTTGCATTTCAAATTACGCATCAGAATTGTTGACGTATTAGCCACACACAATAAGCTTGCCTGAACAAATGTTTGCTGATTCGGCCATAGGCCGGCGAAACGGACAACATAATCACAACTGAAAGGACAAAGGTAAGCTATAATCCTAGTTATATAACAGTAAAGATCAGTTTGAGAACTTGAAATTGGATTATCCGTTTGAAATCGGATTTAGGAAATAATTCTTGTGTGAAAATTGGTTTTAAATCAAATTCTCCTATAATCATTGTATCGATAATGGTGACACAAAAATAAGTAAATAATATGTAAATATTTTTTTCAGCCTTTTCTATGACAAAATGCATATTATTGCGAATAGAGGAGGTATATAACTATTTATCATATTCACCGCGCATAATGACTATAAGATTGTACTCGTATATTAGTAAGATCAAAATTAAATGCTACGGGAATTCGATGTTAGATTTTTAAGTCCACAATTAGAAAACGTAGTGTTCAGTCTTGCAGTGTAGGCCACTGCAATCATAACGAAAACTCACGTTTCCATCATGGATAATGCTTGCATTCGATTGGTCGCGACAAGGTAATTTTGCCAAGTGACACAGAAACGCACTGCGGTGTGCCATTTTTATGTCCCGCCCACTGTGTGCCTATTCATGTGAACCCATTTTTGGCTCACTCACACTTCAATGCACTATTAATATAATTGTAGTACTGACTAACCAAACCTAACAACTAGGTTATTTGCTGAAATGATGAGAGAAATGAAATAAACTTTCACTCAAACATAAATAACAAGCGTACATCAGAATCCAACAGACGTGATACAACTAAATAGACCCCAGTGTCCCTATTTAATGTATTCAATTAAATTAATGTAACGTTTTATTTGTACTTTGTGGGTACACTTAAAGGGGATGTCTATTGTTATAGCTTTGTTCGTGGTTCAAACGGACCAGGTTTTAGGAGTTTAATGTAGATACGTAGCCACTCTGTAACTGTTTCTACGGTCACTAACAAGGGCAATATCGTCGTGATGTCTTTCAAACAACATAAACAGTAAAATTAGACTTAGTAATAAGCTTGGGGAGCTATCAGTGTCTTGGAGATCTTATGGGCTAATTGGAGTTTGTTATCTTACAAGAGAGTCTTTATTTAGATTGCAGAACGGTTTTAGTAACATTTGTTTTCCCCGAAGAATTGTTACTGTAAATATACTTGAAAACTGTTTTAATTATTTCAGATTCAATTTGTTTATTTTTGTACAATGTATTTGGTAAAAACTATGTTGGAATGGTTAGGTGAAGTGTAGAACGCACGCTGTAAATCGAAGGTTTTTTTCCCGGTGTTGTATTAACGTTACTTTAAATATATACGTATACTAGCGGCCCGCCCCGGCTTCGCGCAGTGCAATGTTGCCTACCCTCTCCTATTCGTCTTAGCGTGATGATTATACATAGATATAGCCTAAAGTCTTCCTCGATATCTTTTATAGTTTAGGCAGTGTACGCAAAATAAGTAACTTTTCTGGTTGATTTTTTACACCTTGTGTCTGTAAAACCCAAATATCTTACGGAACCCTATTTTTTCCAAAATAAAATATAGCCTATGTTACCCGTGGATAATGTAGCTTTCGAATAGTGAAAGAATTTTAAAAATCGGTCTAGTAGTTATTGAGCCTATTCATAACAAACAAACAAACAAAATATTACCTCTTTATAATATTAGTTTAGATAACTATTACTCCTTCTTTTACACGGCCATTCGATTTTTTTTTGTTGGCATTTGTTTTAGTAGCAACAGTAAATGCATTATTTCTACGGACTAAAAGTTGAAATAAAAATTCCATTTTTGGTTTCTTACTTATTCGTACTATATTTGCGTATAAAAGTCCGAGAATTCCAGGGTATAACACAAAAAATATGTAATACGAAACAAATGTTAAAAAGAATTTAAATCATAACTTAAGGTTTCGAGCACACTAATTATTCAAAGATAAGATAATTCCGAAACCAATGTTAAAAATTGTGTTTTTTATCATTTGATAGGGAATAAATTATCCTCCCCTTCTCGTTGGACCACTATTTAAGCTACATCCTTTATATTATATTATTATCCTTTATTTTAGTATCTTATACTCTTTTCACGCGTTTTTCTTCTAATTATTATTGACTTCTATCTTACACTTGCCGCATGTGTGAAGCAGATATCTAAATATACTACGACTGTTAGTCAACACTATCGAATAAGTGTTGACTAACAGTCGTGGGAATTTGGCCATGTGGAGGCTGTGAACCGAATCATGGATTAAGGTTGGACGTTTCCTGGTTCGGCAGATTAAACGCCTCTCTCTACTCGCCAAGATAAGTGGAACGTATTTTTTTATGCTGACGCGCTATTTGTTTAGTTCATACAAAAGTTTGAATCAAAGCTGATGGCGTTAATAAACTTAAAATTAAATTTGTTCCAGAAGGTTGCATGCTCCAGTTTCTGCTTTCAGCTCGCAATAGGATTCTGCACGAAGGACTTATAAGTTCAAAAATGTGCTACGATTCTTGGTAACTAAAAACAAATCATTGAGTTGAACGTTGTGTGAGTAAGACGATTTTAGGTAACGTTGCAATATTTTGAAAAGGGTATTGACTAACTTCCTAATTCATAATCATAAATACTTTAACAAATTGTTTAAATTGTTTATTTAAAAAAGTAAGTTCACAAAATTAATACAATAATATCTTAATATTTAAAATAGTACAAAACATATGTATGCCCGAACTAGTTAAAACCTCTGTTTCGGTCTGGAAGAGATCTACAGCTATTTGAAGTTATTTTAATTAACAATTGACTATACGTTCTTAATTATTCTTACTACTAGGATACTATTACTTCTAACTTTAATAATAATAAAATTTAGACAGTTCTTAAAAACTTATTTACATACTAGGAGTAAATTTTCTGTATTTTCATACGAAAGATTCTGTAAAAAGTTATTTAAAATTATTTTACATCTATGATAGTCTAACTTATAAAATAACAATTTTTATTTAATTTATTATACAATAAATATAACTACGATAAGAAAAACCGACTTCAAAACTGAAAAGTAAGAAATAATAAAGATTTAATTGTAATTATATACTACCTATTATTTATATGTGCTATTTACTAATAGGTTTGAAGTTGGTGCCAAGCCTTAAACAAATAATTATATTTTAATCACTTAAATATAAATACGAGCAAATTAATACACTGAACAAAACGTAACCGGCGATTCGTTGGTGTTTGCATGTATGCTTGAATTCATGCATTTACCTCTGCCTACCCCTTCGGGGATTACAGGCGTGAAGTTACGTTTTAATACAATGAAATGCCTACTTTAGTGATTTTGGCTTGGCACCGACTTCAAACCTATTAGTAAATAGCACATATAAATAGTAGGTAGTATATAATTACAATTAAATCTTTATTTTTGCTCACTTTTCAGTTTTGAAGTCGGTTTTTCTTAACGTAGTTATATTTATTTAATACTTTTTAGTTTATTGCTGCATTGCCAATTAGATTAATGGTCACATCTATTAATTTTGTAAAATCTGACTCTTTTAGCTTCGTGACAATTAGATAACTAATTGTTTAGGTGTGTCGATACAAAATTATTACACGACTATACGAAATCAATGAAAAAAAATTATCCACGAAGGAGTAAATAAGCTGTGTTGTTTCATCGATGAGTAAATGTGTCATTGTCACTTGTTGTCATCTTGTTGTCATGCGTATTAGGACTATCTAAGACGTCAGTGGATTCAACTCACTGTATGACAACTCGCCGTCTATTCTTATTCCTTTAGTCTGAGGTGAAAGTAAGTAAATAAATGCTTATAAAATAAAAACTAATGGGCCTTTCTGAATTAAATATTTATGGGACCAATTCGAAACTATTCCGCATCAAACAAAAAAGAATTACGTAAATCGGTCCAGAAATCTCGGCGAATTTTGCGTACATACATAAAAAAATATATTGTATACCGGCCGAATTGAGAACCTTCTCGTTTTTTGAACTCGGTTAAAAATGGGCCAAGAAATAAATAGAATCTTTTGGTGAAAGCATGTTTCGAGGTTGAAGTCATAGTGCAGACCATATCATACCGTCTTTTGTTAGTATTGTCAATATTGTAAGTAAGTTTGGTATGCTGTTTTAATATAATGTTAGATATGAAAATTTGGCGGACAGTTAGAACGCAAATGGATTGATACAAAAGAAATGTAGGAAAAGAAAAGGGATGAGAATGGGCTACCTTTGAAAATAGCTAAAAACCACTATTTTACCACTAGAACGAGCTCAAAGATCGTTCTAGGGTTTTTAACGCACTACCCCATGATGTGATACAGTATTGAATTAAACTTTGTCCTAAAGCTAAATATATTTGAATAATTAATTTAGAGTCAGCTATTTTTCGTAGTTTCTTGAATACAAATATTAATTTGCGTAATCTTTTAATATTACTTGTACTCTTACTCTTATAATGTTACTTGTTCTATCTAATATATAAAATTCTCGTGTCACAGTTTTCGTTGCCATACTCCTCCGAAACGGCTTGACCGATTTTGATGAAATTTTTGTGCTTATCCGGTATCTATGAGAATCGGCCAACATCTATTTTTCATAACATTTTTGGACATTTTATTTTTATTTTTCGGGCGATACGAAGTTTGCCGGGACAGCTAGTATAATATAATATATATTTTCCACAAACCAGTCCTACTTGATTTGAAAGACTCTGGCCTGTTCTTTGAAGCGGCAATTAGAGCAAAGCCGTGGCAAAAATATGGAAGGAAAACACGATAAAAATTAAAACATTTAACTTCACAAAACGTAAATTACCGGAGGTTCGTAAAGCTGTTGAATTTGCACAACTATCTATCAGCAGGTATTCGCAAACCGCTCTCTCGTTGCTTCAGTAAATAGCACGGAATGATTTCTGACTTTCTGTGTGAAATTTCGATACTTTGTAAAATAAATATTTAGTTTTGATTTCTTCCATCTTTATCAAGACATTTTCAATAAATTGTTAAATCATTTAAAATAATTTCTGACTACGTATTAGTTTGAATTGAGAAACGAAAGTACGAATGTTGCGCCTGTTTCGTTATCATATTATTCAATTCTTAACGATGCAACACGTATCTACGGCGGTGGCAAACCAGGCTCAAAAAACTGGAATGCACACCGTACTCGTCAAACATTGGAGCTGACTGTCAAGTGTCAGATTCGAAACCAAACGAGTTCACTTGTCATCGTCGTCGCGCGCGCATCGCACATAACGCGAAATTCGTTTTTCTACCTACGACACGAATCCCTGTATAAGCTGGTGGAGGATCATCGAGTGCAGTCAGCAGTCCAAGGTACGTGTGTGCATTGTATTTGCTGCTGCCTATTTACGAAAGCATCGTTAAATCGTCTGACTACCTGTCTGTCCCCTGTAGTGACCAGCCACCTCGGTGCGGGTTCCTACATTTTTTGGTGCCGAAACCCGGGATTTCCACCACTTTTGACCTCTCGACAAACGAATGTTCATGGTATTTCTGGTTAATCGTATTGTTACAGTTTAGATAGTGAATAATAAGTGTGTTCAATCTAACAAACTTTTTCCGTACAGAAGTACCTAACTACCTACATACATATTAACATTACAATTTTAAACAGTAAATCGTAACGAACAGGGAGTTCGTGTTTATTATCGTTCTTTCTTATAATTATTGATTTATTGTGGGATCAAATAAACAATCTCATCTAATTATCGGTGTTTATTTAATTACTTATCGGCTTACAATAATTCAGTTCTTAAAGTATTTGTATTGTTTTGTTTTCATATAAGTATTCGTAAACAGAAATAATAATTTCTCTATTAAATGGTGTATGAAAATTGACCATTTAAAACGTTTCAATCGAAATCGCATTCATTAGCTAACAATAAAAAAAAACATCAACAACTTTAAGGTATATTGCAATCATCGCAAGATTGCAACTGTAACCAACCGACCGACGCTCGACTCGTTACTCGCCCGTATTGTTGATTCATATCGACCTTATTGTTAAAGAAATAAGGATTGGTTTTGTGTGTTCGTTTTGTAAACAACAAGAATCACTTCTTTAATTACCTAACTTTGTTTCTCGTATATTATCAAACGTATTAAAGTTCGTGAAATTGTAAACTTAAATATATTTTTTAATTGTAACGTTTACTAATAACTTTACATAGGTGATTTAAACTCATATTGTTAATTTAAACGATTTAATTTGGTAGGTATGTCTCTTTTGAGAAGGCATTCATCTCGTAAACTTAGTACTTCAAAAAAATCGAAACTAAAGTCAATTGACATTGAATATTCTGCACAGGATTTACCGTCTTTACGAAGAAAACGTACGATCGCTTATAAACGGTTAAGCAGGGCTTTAGAGATCGGTGTTTCCGCTACTAACGATGTTTCTCAAAAGGAGTTGTTTTTTTCGTATCATCAAGAAGTAAAGAATATAGCGGCTAATTTCGAAGATGCGCATTTTGCTATCTTAGAAATTTTGGATGACGCTGAAAGCGAAGATACTGAAATCCAGGAGCGTTTTGATGAAATGTATTATAGAATTTTATCGATTTTTCGTAGTTTAAATAAATCTGAATCATTCGATTCTCACGGTAGTACTTCGGGTATGAATATTCGGTTACCGAAAATATCACTTCCGAGTTTTTCCGGTAATATTAAACAGTGGCCGGAGTATTTCGATACGTTTAATGAGTTGATTAATAAATCAAAGACTCTTACTGATACTGAGAAGTTTCACTATTTGATATCTTCTCTCAGCGGCGATGCGTTATCGGTAGTTAAGGCATTCCCTATTTCTCATGAACATTATCGTGACGCTTTCGACGCTCTCATTTCCCGTTATAAAAACAAACGTGATTTAGCCTTTACCTGTTGGCGAGATATTTTAAATATTAATTTCAAATGTAATAATGCTCACGAGTTCCGAAAGTCTCTTGACTTGTTCGAGGAAAACTTAACTATATTGAAAACAATTAATTTACCGGTATCGCAATGGGATTTTATTCTAACATATCATATTTTATCGAAACTAGACTCCGGATTGCGCCGTAATTTTGAAGAAAAATATTCACACACAGAATTACCGTCGTATGACCAACTAAAAGATTTTTTGCAATCAAAATGTGAGGCTTTATTACGAGATAATCATTTTTCCGAACAAGTCAAATCTATCGGAAGCTCTGTGCCGATCCACTCTAAGCGTACGCAGGTACTTGTAGCCGCAACCGATAAACCCACTGAATCTACTTTTACTAAAACCGTCTTAAATCCTAGCAAGTGTTCTTATTGTGCAGAACATCACACTATATCCTCTTGTCCTATATTTTCGAAGAAAACGGTGGACGAACGTATGAACATCGCAACAGAAAGAAACTGGTGCTTTAATTGTCTAAAGCCTTCTCACCAATTAAAACATTGTAATTCTGTTTTTTCATGTCGCATCTGCAAACGTAAACATCACACCTTACTTCACCGAGATAAAACTAACGAATCAAATAATATTGTATCGAGTTTGGTTTCTAGATCTCAATCGAATACAACTGTGTTGCTAGCTACTGCAATAGTGCAAATTAAGGATGCATCAGGTCAAATGCAGTCCTTCCGTGCTTTGTTTGACACTGGTAGTCAAAGCAATTTTATAACCGAATCAGCTGTTAAACGTTTAAATTTAAAACCAGAGCCGGCTGTTGACAGTGTTAGTGGACTTGGAGAAGCAGTAGCTCCCATTTCAGGTGAGGTTTCTTGCTGTGTAGGTACTAATGGTAGGATTGTTTTTAATTTAAATCTACACGTTATTTCTAAAATATGTGGTGATCAGCCTGTGGCAAACTTAAAAACATCAGGATGGTCACATATTAATTCATTACCGTTAGCCGATCCTGGTTTCGATATTCCAGGGCCGATCGATATTCTGTTTGCAGCAGACGTATTTGCTGAATCTTTGCTTAGTGAACGTATTAAGGGAAATTCAAACCAACCTACCGCTTTCAATTCTATATTTGGTTGGCTTCTATTAGGCAAAACTTATTTAACGTCTCATACCTTGTTGCATACGTCATCCGATGTCAATAATGAGCTTAATTCAATGGTTCAGCGTTTTTGGGAATTAGAATCGTTACCTGATGCTGAGCTCCTAACTCCAGAGGAAGCACTCTGCGAACAAAAGTTTATCTCAGAGCACAGTCGTGACGACAATGGACGTTATGTGCTGTGCTTACCCTTCAAAAATAATTGCGAACCTGAGTTCATCGGATCTCGAGATGTTGCATTGCGCCGTTTTTACGCCATTGAACGCAGACTATCGCGTGATTTGAATTTACGTAGTCAATACGTCGATTTTATGTCGGACTACGTAGAAACTGGTCACATGACATTAGTGCCTTCGAAAGAAATGGGAAAGGGAAAGTACTACATACCACACCATTGTGTTCTGCGTCCTGATTCTGCCACTACGCGTCTTCGTGTGGTATTTGACGCCTCGGCTAAGGATACTAACTCTTTGTCTTTAAACGATACTCAACTTGTAGGTCCTAAACTTCAAGCTAACATATTTCAGATTCTTTTACGTTTTCGAAGGCACAGTATCGTCTTTATGGCAGATGTTCGCCAAATGTACCGCCAAATCTTAATTATTTCAGATCATCGTGAATATCAGCGTATAATTTGGAGGGACTCACCTGACGCACCTCTTAAAGAATATTATTTGAACACCGTCACATATGGCGTCGCTTCTTCACCATATCTTGCATGTCGTTGTTTGAAACAGCTCGCTGATGATCATGGTGATTTGTATCCAATAGCCAAAGAAATAATTAAGTCCGATGTTTATATCGACGATGTGATAACTGGATGTGACTCTTTGGAAGGCGCTCAACAAGCTAAGCATCAGCTTATAAATATTTTTCAGCGAGGTGGATTTCAACTCCGAAAGTGGGTCAGTAACTTTCCTCAGCTTTTATCGGACCTTATTCCAGAAGATTTGTTGTCGGGCTCGGTAACGCTGGATAATTCAGCACCTTCCGTTTTGAAAGTTCTCGGTCTAAAGTGGGATCCAGTAGACGATAGTTTTGTTTTCGAAATTAAACCTTCAGACCAGCCTTGTACAAAGCGTTCCATTCTGAGTAAGATTGCTAAAATATTCGATCCGCTTGGGTTTTTATCCGCCCTTACCATACCAGCCAAGTGTTTGATCCAGAAACTTTGGATTCTTGGACTTGATTGGGATGAAACTCCCCCAAGCGATATCGTTCGTATATGGGACACATATCGCAATCAACTGCCTCAACTAAAAGAACTTAAAATTCCTCGTAAGCTTACCGGTAGTGAAGCAAAATCTTATGAATTACATGGTTTTTCTGATAGTTCCGAAGTTGCCTACGGTGCGGTGTTTTATTTGCGTTTTACACACGGGGATGGCAGCTGTCAAGTTTTCTTTGTATGCTCGAAAGCTCGCGTTGTTCCTTTAAAACGTATTTCATTGCCTCGATTGGAGCTTTGCGCTGCCGTTCTCCTCGCAGATTTGTACAAGATTGTGTGTGACATTTACCTCCCCCACATATCGTTTGACGCTGTATACCTGTGGTCCGACTCAATGGTTGTACTGTCATGGTTGCGCTCCCCTTCATCACGTTGGGCTACATTTGTTGCTAATCGTGTAAGTCACATACAAGACATTGTACCAACAAAATGTTGGCACCACGTAATATCGGGAGATAACCCCGCTGATAATTGTTCGCGTGGTCAGTTTCCATGTGAAGTGCTTCACAATTCGTTTTGGTGGGCGGGGCCTAACTGGCTATCTCAGGAACACGCTGTCTGGCCTATAAATCAGGAGGAAGCGTCAGAAGTGGACAAGGAACTTATAGAAGCTGAATCTCGTAGGCCCGTAGCTTTAATTTCTGAAAGTTTACGAGATAAGCCACCATCAATATTTGATGATCTGTTAACTCGCTACTCTTCTTTACAACGGATAGTCACAATTTTATCGTATATTTATCGGTTTTTTAACAATTCCCGAAATTCAAATCAAGCGAATCGTAATCGGGTGCTTACTAATGTTGAGAAACATAACGCGTTATTACAAATTATTAAGCACGTACAGAATCAAGTTTTTAAAGTAGAGATATCTAACCTTAAATCTGAAAAACCGTTGCTAAAGCAGTTTCAAAAACTTAATCCTTTTTTGGATAGTGGAGGCATCCTCAGGATGGGCGGTAGAATTTCTAGGTCAGGATTAGAATACGAACAGAAACACCCTGCTTTCCTACCATCTGATCATCCATTAACCTATCTAATTATTGATCATATTCATCGCAGCTATTGTCACCCCGGGTTAAATACCACACATTTTTTACTATTGCAACAATTTTGGATTATATCAGCTAAACGTACTATTCGCCGACATCTCTCAAAGTGTATGCAGTGTTATCGTACCCGACCGCAGCCTTTGCAGCCGTTTATGAGCGATCTTCCTTCATATCGTGTCAATCAGGTGAAGGCCTTTTCAACTGTAGGAGTCGATTTTGGCGGACCGTTCCGCATTAAATTAGGTCCACATCGAGGTGCTAAAATTGACAAGGCATATTTGTGTTTATTCATATGTCTTGCTACCAAAGCGGTTCACCTCGAAGTCGTTTCAACGTTATCAACAGACGGTTTTATTGCGGCTCTTAGGCGCTTCGTTGGTCGCCGTGGTCGTTGTAATATTATACATGCAGATTGTGGAACGAACTTTATCGGTGCTAGAAATCGGCTGTCCGAAATTCAATCTTTAATGCAACAAGCTTCTGATGCAGAGAGGATTGAATTTAAATTTAACCCGCCATCAGCTCCACACTTTGGAGGCGTTTGGGAGATCCAAATCAAAGCTGCCAAGTCACATTTGTACCGAATTGTTGGCAACCAGGTGCTGACATTCGAGGAGCTCTCCACATTATTTATTCAGATTGAGGCAGTTTTGAATTCACGGCCGTTGTATCCTTTGAGCGCGGATCCAAACGACTTCAATGTTTTAACTCCTGGTCATTTTTTGACCTTAGAACCGCTTACAGCTGTTCCCGATGAGGATCTCTCGAATATAAACATAAATCGGCTTCATCGGTGGCAGTTGCTACAATCATTTCATCAAAATTTTTGGTCAAGATGGAAAAATGAATATCTTCATTCTCTTACTCAACGAGCCAAATGGACCAAGGATTCTAAGCCCTTAAAGATAGGTGCATTAGTGCTGATCAAAGACGATAATCGAACACCGCTGCATTGGCCATTAGGAAGAGTCACGAATCTTATTTCCGGAATTGATGGTGTGGCTCGAATCGCGATAGTCATGACAGCAAATCGTCATGAAATTCAACGACCTTTGGTTAAATTATGCCCTCTTCCTACGGAGGACTAATTTAAATCATTATTAGTTTTATTCTATCGTATCGCTAGTATTTCGTTTGATTTATATCATTAGTATATCGTATAGTTATTAAGTTGAGTTCCGTAGCATCTTCGTCTTTTTAACCAGAAAATACCATAGGCATTTTGGTGGGCGGGATGTTTCGTTATCATATTATTCAATTCTTAACGATGCAACACGTATCTACGGCGGTGGCAAACCAGGCTCAAAAAACTGGAATGCACACCGTACTCGTCAAACATTGGAGCTGACTGTCAAGTGTCAGATTCGAAACCAAACGAGTTCACTTGTCATCGTCGTCGCGCGCGCATCGCACATAACGCGAAATTCGTTTTTCTACCTACGACACGAATCCCTGTATAAGCTGGTGGAGGATCATCGAGTGCAGTCAGCAGTCCAAGGTACGTGTGTGCATTGTATTTGCTGCTGCCTATTTACGAAAGCATCGTTAAATCGTCTGACTACCTGTCTGTCCCCTGTAGTGACCAGCCACCTCGGTGCGGGTTCCTACAGCGCCATTGCGTTGTGTTTTCAATAATTAATTTAGATAGTCAATATAATTTTTGTCAATACCTATCCTGTTTTTTATACTTGTTACGGTAACTATTTCTAACTTTTATAAAGGCAGGAATGTACGCAGCTATTCAATCTTGCTATATCTCAGGTTCTATTGAAGATAATCTAATAGGTAAAAGTAGAACTGAAATTTGATCGTCCACTATGGGCCTCATTAGAAGTCTCAAACTTCTTGCAGAGGCAATGGGAAGAGCTATGTTTGGTGTTACTCTGCGAGCTCGAATAAAAATGAAGAGATCTGCATGAGAACCGAAGTAGTCGACATAATTCACAGAATATCGAAAACTCAAGTGGCAGCTCAAAGAACCGATGGCCGTTTGGGTAGAAGATTCCTCGCGTTGCAACCGCGTACCAGAGGGCAGGTTCCCCACGAGATCGACCGAGGCCTTGGTGAAGGTCGCGGGAAATTGGTTGAGGACAGCCCAGGATCCTTCGTTGTGACAATCCTTGGGGGAGCTTTAATCCAGCTGTGAACGGCCTTGGAATGGTGATGGTGATCAATAACAATAGAGAGATTACTTAAGATAAGATTTTGTGATGAGTGAGTGACCTATCGCTTTTATACATATATAGATAAGCTAACTGCCTCAGTAGCGTAGTGATAGCAGGCCACTACTACTATGCGGGGGGTCCTGGGTTCGATTCCCGGGTCGGGGACTATCAGAGATAACAGTTTAAAATCCTTTATCTCTGCTTCTCGGATTTCTCCATTTTCTGGAAGTTTTCCACTACCTCGGAGTTTGGTAATGTGCCCGGAAATGGCAACAGGTTCGCCAGCTGTTACATGAGCCAAAACGTAACCGGCGACTCGTGGGTGTTTGCATGTATACTTGAATGCATGCATTTACCTCTGCCTACCCCTTCGGGGATTACAGGCGTGAAGTTACGTAGATAAGCTAAATAAACATGGTGACCTAGTTACTTGTCTAAGAAAAATCTGTAGACTTGGAATTCATTTATAGTGCCTGCTATTTTAGTAGTTCTTGTTAAGTGTATGCACTAGAGACAAACTTCGTATAAGATTTTCTTAACTAAAGTTGAAGTGCCTGCGAAATAATTTATTTTCTTTCGAAAGTCTTAAGACTTTTAATACATATAAAACTTCGAAACATTGAAACTTCGTCGAAGGCTTAAATCTGAGATAAAGAGACGTTATAATGTGTAAAAAACATAATGTTATGAGTTAATGGAGATTGAAGAGAAAATCGTCTCCCGCAAAATTAAAATGACTTAAGTTTTTTGTTAAATTAGTCGTGGATCAACACGTCACTTTGATAATATAACGGACCTCATTTTTATTTTACAAAATGGCAAACAATTCACGGGTTGCTGCTTACTCTTCTACTCCTTGGCTTTAATCCCTCTGCGACGGCAATCATTGCACTGTGTATTACCATAATATGACCACTAGTAAATTGGAATTTTACATACATACATAATACATTTTCTGTACTAGCTGTTCCCCGCGGCTCCGTCCGCGTTTATGTGGTATGTGCAGACAAGCGGTTTTTACTGTTTTATTATATGTATTGATATTGTAAATAAATACCTGTGAAATGTACCTATACCTATCAAAATAGTGCTCTTAAATGAAATACGTATAGATAAATACTTTGTATTTACGAAGCTGTGTCGTGTGGTCGTTGCAATTAACTAATACAATTTAGTCTTTACGCATCACATAGGTGAAAATTGGAAAAAAAACAAATACTAACAGATTCACGATAAGGGTTGCATTTTATCTTTTAAAGTACGTAACCCTATAAATTGCGGTGAAATGATAAAAAATACCGACATACTTAACTTTCCATATTAAATGTTCCATGACGAACCCAGGATTCCAAAGTCGGGTTACGGACATAACTTTTGAAGAATCTTCGGGCCTTTCGTTTCAGTATAAGATGTTTGTTTCATCTCTATCTTCGTGAGATATTCCCTTTTAAGTAAAAATAATAGGTATGATAAAACCCGATTTCAAGCACGAGAAGAGCAGACCTATTAAGTTAGTCACTTAACTCGTAAAAGTAAATTGCATACTTGTATTTTCACCGACTAAAAGTCGAGTTTTCTACCCGACTTTTAGTCGGTGAAAATATCTCGCATAGTTCCCGGGGGCGCGACGGAGTCATTAAGGAGTCCGTTTAACCCGCAATTTTAAGAAAATAAGTCAAATAGATCGGATGAGTATAACGTGTCCGTTTGGTGAGCTTTTTGTTTGGTTGTGGTAAATGTAGGAATATTTCATACTAGGAACCAAAATATTTCAAACTAGCTGACCCAGCAAACTTCGTATTGCCTCAGAATGAAATAATGTGTGAAAAGTTTGATAGATACGGACTATATGTATGGGAAAATAAAATAGTGGTTTTTACTGTTTCTAATAATAATAAATAATTTTTTCGTGTTTTCTTACGTTTTAAACCCTCTCTGGACTTCCAGAAATCATTCAAAACCAAAAATAGCTAAATCGGTCCAGCCGTGCTCGAGTTTTAGCGAGTCTAACGAACAGCAATTGATTTTTACATTTATAGATGATATGATATTGGGATTTCAAGCTTTTCGGAAGTATCCCGCGAATGATTGGAGATGGCAAAAAAGGAAATATTTTTAAAACAACTTTGTGTTCTCACATACTTTTATGGTCATTTAGTGAAGGCTAAAGTGTAGAGCAAGACCCGATGGAGATAGCAGCTTAATAAAATCTAAGAACCTCGTGTAAATTGGCTGTTAATAAGAAGTATTTTCATTTAGTTTTAAAATGACTTCATTAAGATATTTGAAAGTGCTGACTTTACTTAGAACTAATTAATATAATAGAAGTTTAAGTCTAAGGATTAGCATTTCCATTGAAGTCTCTCGATTTTATGTAGATGTTTTTATGCTATAGCATTACTTAACATCTAAGAATTGTATGCTTATTTGCTACTTCCATAAGATAATAAATATAGGGTTAGAGTAATGTTAAAACATAACAGTTAGCCACGTGGAAACTATATGCGTTAGTATATGAATAGCTCGATTCAAAGATGCGTTATCAGTATGTTTAATGATCTGGAAACCAATCAATGGCCTCAGGAACTGGCTCATTCAAAATATTTTTCTCTTTTCAAAATGTCTAATATATAAAATTCTCGTGTCACAATGTCTGTAAATACTCCTCCGATACGGCTTGACCGATGATTATGAAACTTTGTGTGTGTATTTAGAAGTTATTTCTTAAATAATAAGATTGATTCTCGCCAAATATTTCATTTCGAGTTTTTGGAAATTTAAGTTTTTCATACTTGTAAGGCGATACGGCGATATAACGGGTTCAACCAGTGTAGTAATGAGTATGAGCAGGCCCTGAGGCGCATCACCACACTGGAATTGGAGCTAAGTGAGGCCTATTCACATATTAACAAGCTTCAAGCTGAAAACCTTAATATTACAGCCTCGCAGAACCAAAGTTTATTCGACGAGTTGGTCCAAAGTTCACCAAAACATGTAAATATCAGTCAACCATCTGTCACAATTGATTTAACCTGTGACACACCTGTACATAAGATTGCATATAGTCAAAATATTCAAAATTAAATAAGTTTATTCAAAAAACTCAAAATTAATTAAATTAAACAAATACTATACCAATAAAATTAAATTAAATTCAAAATCTTACCAAGATCTGAAGATGCAATCTGAACAATTAAAATCAAAAGAAATTACTTAAATATCTGAAACTGAGAAATTGGAAAAAGAATGTAATAATTATATGGAGTTACTGTCATCTATGACATATAAATATGAGTTGTCACAAAAAGAAATTCAGGAACATATTCAGGTTTTGACTGAGTTGACTGATTTATGTCAATATAACTCAGAGCGATTTGAATCTTTGACAAACAGCTACAACCATTGTAGTTGTACACTCACCCCAGCTGGTTCAAAGCCAGTATGTGCTTCACCTACAAAGCCGCCCCAGCTGCCCCAGAGCTCATCTAACACATTCTCTGGCTGTTCCTTACAACCGAATCATGTCAAACATAAATATGTGATGTTCAGTGATGAGATTGGCAAAGACTTGGGCCATTTATTTAAAATGCATTCGGGACAGTCAACCTTCATTAATTACTGCTTGCCGGGTTTAACCTATGATGGCATTCTAAAAAAATAATAGCTTTTAGCTTCGATCATGATACCACCTTAATTATATGTATTGGAAACAGAGGCAATGTAAATAAAAAACAATTAATTGAGTACTTTGACAATTTACAAACTTAAATTATAATAAAAAAAAAATCATTATTTTATTTTATTTACATTACCATACAGTAAGAGTCTGTCAAATATAAAAATAATATTAGATATAAGCTAAATTTGACATTAGATAACCTAATTTGTTATAATAACAAGTTTTATAAATTGGACATAAATTGTATTCCTGGAAATAATTTTTATTTGACCAAAGATAATTACTATCTTAATAAATTTTTGAAACGACAGATAGCTGTATCGCTATCAAATTATATTGACCATATAGCCAAAAATTGGCTATGCCGACTGCCTCTATTGGGCAATTGCATAACAATATACAGAGTTTGGAAAGTAATCCAAATATTAGCATAGTAAATGACAAATCAGTATTGAGTAGTTCTACTACCAATACTGTGAATAATAGTTTACAAATGACATCTACTAATGTGGATATTCAATTAAATCATTTAAATTAGATTTAGAGACAAAAGAGACAGCCTCTTGCTCTCATTTTCCGAAGGAAAATGTTTATACATCTAGAACGTTGTTTCATAATAATAATAACATTGTAAACCTGGTGCATCAAAATATACAAGGAATATTGGGTAAAGAATTAGAAATAGAGTTATTTTTAAACATTAATGACATACAAATTTGTTGTTTTACTGAACATTGGTTGAAAAATAACGAATTAATATTCAATTCTAGTGGGCACCAGGTAGGCAGTTCGTTCTGTAGGTCACATGCAATACGTGGTAGATCTCTTATATTGTTAAAAAAAGACATTAAAAATAAAGAACGCAGAGATATAGTGAGTCTTTCCGTTGAACGAACTGCAGAAATAGCTTGTGTGGAGCTTGAGCGCTTGATTATTGTGTCCATATACAGACCTCCAAATGGATCTTATGAATGTATTGAAAAAAATTTAGATGTTGTACTAAACAATCTAACTGCTTCATAAAAACGTGTCATTATTTGCGGCGATTTCAATATACATTTATTGGACGAAACTCCAACAACTGTGAGGTTTAAATCGTTACTTATGTCATTTAATCTGCATAATTTGTTCTCAGAACCTACTAGAATTACACAGAACTCAGCGACATGCATAGACAATATTTTTATCTATTTTGAACCTACACATCAAAATATTTTGACTGAATTAAGCTCCGACCATTATGGTCAGTTAGTTTCCTTCTGTGGTCAATTACATAATGATAAAAATAAACGAGCAATTGTATTTGTTCCTATCAATGCGAAGCGAATTAAGAAATTCAGAGAAAATATTGTCCCAAAACTTGCAAACCATAACGATCCTAACATATTATACAATGACTTTTTTGCAACAATTATAAAAGAATATAATTTAGTTCTTACTAACAAGACAATAAATGTAAGAAGTCATAAGTCGATCAATGAATGGGCGACGGTTGGAATACATAAGAGTAGACAGAGATTGTATTACCTGTACGGAGAAAAGTCATATAATCACACAAATTCGTTTAAAAATCATGTTCGAAAATATTCAAGAAAGTGTGTTTTGCAGCCAAGGAACTTCACATTAAAAATAAAATTAAAAATTCAAATAACAAAATTAAAGCGACTTGAAATGTAATTAATAGTGAAACTGGGAAACAAGCTGAACGCAATTCTGATTTTAAATTAATAATTGACAATAAACATGTTACTACTGACGAAGAAGTTGCTTTAGTATTTGAAACATTCTTTGCTGGAAACTGGAACATTATTCCAGTTTCTTTAAATGGAGACCTCATTTCATCGCGTACCGTTGCCGAATCATTATTGAAAAAAAAATGTACATCAAAGTAGTTTTACTTAATATAAGTAAATTAATAATAAAAGTAAATTAAGTATTTAATTTTAAGTAAGTAAATACTGCGGATGTTATACATGCCTTTAAGTCTATTAATATTAAGAACACAACTGATTTATGGGGCTTATCTGTAAAATTTACATATGAAATAATGGATGTTATTGCACCTTACCTAGCGGCTATGTTTAATAATAGTATTGTAAGTGGTATATTTCCTGATCTAATGAAACATAGTAAAGTTATTCCATTATTTAAATCCGGTAGTACAAGTGACCCCACAAACTTTAGACCAATTTCTATTCTTCCTGTCTTAAGTAAAATTTTTGAAAAGCTCATTTTAATTCAACAACTTGCACATTTTAACCATCATACACTTTTACATTGTTGACAGTTTGGATTTACTAGGGGTCGTTCATCTACCGATGCAGGTGTTGAACTTGTCAAACACATTTTTGAAGCTTGGGAAAAATCACAAAATGCACTAGGGGTATTCTGTGACTTATCTAAAGCATTTGATTGCGTTCAGCATGAAACATTGGTCAGAAAGCTATATCACTACGGCCTTCGAGATACCGCTCTCGAGCTTATGACTTCATATTTAAACAATAGAAATATGTGTGTTGATGAAAATGGGACAAGATCTCCCGGGACTTCAATGGATATGGGGGTCCCACAGGGCTCTATTTTAGGGCCATTTCTTTTCTTAGTTTATATTAATGACTTACCCTACATTATCAATGATGGCCAAGAGATGGTATTGTTTGCTGACGGTGCTTCTTTAGTGTTCAAAATTAAAAGACAGGAGGTAGATTTTGATGGTGTAAACAATACTCTCTCTAATATAGTACATTGGTTTAGCGCCAATAACCTTTCGTTAAATAGCAGTAAAACAAAATGTATTAAATTTACTACTCCTAACGTAAAAAAGGTTGAAACCAATGTTAAAATAAATGAGGAAGTATTGGATATCGTAGAGTCCACGGTATTTCTTGGCATTACCGTGGATGCTAAATTGCAATGGGGTCCCCATATTGCCAAATTAGCTAATAGACTTAGCTCGGCAGCGTTTGCTGTGAAAAAGATTAGACTATTAACAGACGTCGAGACGGCTCGCCTTGTTTATTTTAGTTATTTTCACAGTATAATGTCCTATGGCATTTTGCTATGGGGAAATGCCGCCGACGTCAACACTATTTTTGTACTGTAAAAAAGAGCTGTCCGGGCTATCTACGGGCTGAGTCCGAGGGTATCTCTTACAGATAAATTTAAAGAAATAAATATTCTGACTGTAGCTTCGCAATACATTTATGAAAATGTATTATATGTCCGTAAAAACATTAATGAGTTTCCTACAATAGGTTACAATCACAGTATTAATACTAGGAACAAATACAAATTGTCCGTGCATGCAACGCGGCTGAATAGGGTCAGTAATTCTTTTAGAGGTCAATGTATACGGTTCTTTAATCAAATCCCCAAAAACGTTCAAAGTCTATCGATCAATAAATTTAAGAAAGTAATGAAAGAACGTTTATATAAATGTAATTACTATAAGACCTGTGATTATCTTAATGATAATACATCTTGGGATTATAGCGATCGCTGCAAGGCTATTTCATGATACTGTTATTTCGTGTATTCTGTAATTAGTATTGTTAAGGGTTGAATAATGTGAATACCCTGGCTGTAAATTAATTCCATCTTTTATTTTGCCGTATGCATATCCGGAACAGTCATGCACGCTTAAATGTCTTTGCCTTTGGCGGCGTCGTGTGGCGGGTTGCTCACTTCCCTCTAAAATGGTCGAGGAGGGCAAAGGCTGTCACATGCGTCATACTCGTGAATGAGTGCTGTTGGTGGGGACTGGTCTGTTCTGGTTTGCATGAGCTACATCTCATTTAGTAGATAGCAGTTTATTTGCATCTATGCTATGGACGTTCACATTATTTGATTTTTCACGATAATTTGTACTAGATTTAAGCTCTCATTTAAAAGAGATCTTACTGAGTTTGTTGGGTAGCGAAGTTCTTCGCAGTAGTAACTGCACTTGGAACTCTGCTAAGTGAATTACTTTGATCTTGACGAATAAGTTTTTCTTTTTCTTCATTTATCATCATTGAAGGAATTGAAAATTTTTGTGATTATTATGCTTTAACTAAGTAGTTTAAATTCTATTTTTTAATTTACAATTAATATATGATTTTGCTTTTACTTTATGTAATGGTTATTCACTCTAGGTATTTTATATATTTCTTGACGTTTTGAAAGTATCTGTAAAGATCTATTCGAAATAAGAATATTTTCTATTTCTTTTTCTATACGAAGTACGTCGGGGAAGCTAGTAAGGAAATAAAATACCTTGATAAAATTGATTCGAAATAAATGAAACTATCTCGTTGTATCAACTTTCCGTTAGTTCCTTGATAGTTGTAGCAGTCGAAGTGGAGATTTTGACCGAACAATATACCTATTCTTACATTATATTTATGTAGATATACATCATAACTTTTGTGAAGCATAAACATTGGTAGAAACATACTCTCACTTATAATGTATGATAATTATATCACGGCTAAAACCTCAAGTAGAAGAACGGCTACACTCGTACACTAAACTGCGTGTGGACCATAGCCGCCCTCGACCACCCCGACTCAGCCGCTCCGCTCGCCCGCCGCACCGTTCGGTGTTATGTATTTTTTTTGCTGATAGTAAAATTTATACAAACAGTTGAACCGGCTTTATTTAATAATAACCGTGGGCTACCGGCCACACCTAGTTTTAGCCGGATAAAACTAAGTGTAGCCGTACTTCGGATATTAGCTCCAACAGATCCCTCATGGGCAAGACATAAGGTGAGGAGCGACAAATAGCCCGGTTCTTCACCTCTGAAGCCTTAGTTGTTATGTTTCAGTGATAGTGATTACAGGGCCATACATTACCACCTAACCGAAACACTATAGTGTTGAACACGTTGTTAATGCTGTGGTGCCTACGCACCCGAGCTCATACACTGACGAGTGCCAGTGTACAATTTATGTTGACGCGCGTTTATACGCAGTAAAACGTCGAAGTATTTCTGACCTACACTGCAAATCAAGAACGGATTAGCAGCTTTTAAAAAAAAAATAAACATGATCATTCGATTTAAACAAGTAATATTACAAATGGCTCCAGAATTATAGAATATATTAATACCTATATTACACCCGCGTGTCACGGGGCGGGCGGTGCACTAGTTGACTTATCGTTTGTTTGAATAAAAAAATATTTGTGTAATGTTTAAACTTCTAAATAATATATAATATATACTTCTAAATAATGTTCTGGATACCTCTCAGTATGTTGAGATGAATCGCAATGTTCAAAGGGATAAATATAAACGACAAGCTATTTCGATGTCTCGGTTCTTTTATTGCCCCTTTTGGATTTATGAAACTTGAGCTCCTTGATATTGCTATTACTTTAGGCGTTCATGTGAATATTGAGAGAATTATTAGGATTGCAAAGTAACTTTAAAAGTCTAGAAGTTTCGGGTGATTATAGGTTTATGATTTTGTTTGTTAATTATCTGTTTGTCGTCTGCTAGGTGAAGTTTTGAAATTTTTTATTATGTTTACATGATTGATTACGACAAAGTATGACAGAAAATATTTGAGGAATCCACTTACGAGTCAATTTTGATATGAAAATCAAAAGAATGAATGCGATGCTAAGTCTGACATAAATATATTAAGGTAACTCTTAATTTTTGTGTCATTTATTCTTTATAATTTGGCCTCACGTCACGTTGGCCACTTTGCCTCAATTTGCCTCCTTCGACATGGCGTCTAACAGTGGCTAGAAGAACGTTTATGAGTAAGAACGTAATCTTCCCGGTGGTAAATCAGAAAACCTAGGCCTGATATTCCTAGTTTAATTAAGTACCTGTCCATAAAAAAGTATCTACAAAATTTTAAAGTACTTTGTACTTCAAAAATTGCGCTTACTGCTTTTTAAGTCTATTTAGGGCAAAAGCTCGGATGAAAAGCTACATCTGAATGAGGCAGAGTTCGAAACTCGACAAATCGATTTTCTCTCGATGGGCCATTCTTGAGGGTAGCTCGGAGATTATTCGACGCCTGAACGAAATATTCTCAAGTGATCAAAACAGCATTTGTATAATTTTTGCATTTCATAGTATACTTAATTTTACGTTCTACGATTCAAGACTGAATTTTCAACTTTTAGTGCTCAATTTACAATAAAGATTCTGGCGCCAATTTTAACTGTTCTTCTAGTTTAATAAATTTAATATTATTATATTCAATATTTTAGTGAAATATAAAGTATAAAATTGTTCTCATTATATCAAGTACAGGTATCAATTAGATATGAAATTAATATAAAAAAATAATAAGTCTTGCACAAATCTAACACACACATCTGGCCGTGTGAAGAGGAGTCCGGCGGACAGAATTATTATTAATCAAGTCCGATGCGGTCCGCTAGCGCGGGTTTGGTAGGTGGATTCGGTCCGCCGGACCGAAATGTGTTACTACTATAACAGAAAATACTTCGTGGGACAAAAATAACTTTAAATATACAACATTTAATATAGGTACTCTAACACGCGCTGAAAATAATATTGTTTTAGTTTCTATTGTATTTATGAAGGCACCTCCAAATGTTTTTTTACATATTAACCATGTACATACAGCGCTCAGTTACATATCAAAAGCAAGTTCACTGCTCAGAAACAATTTTTACTGTCTAAAAAGATTTACACGAAATTCGCCCTTTCCTTTGCACTTTCTTGCGGATTCATAAATTACCTTCATTGTTCCTTAAAACCCTGGTAATATAGCATCCAGATAGTGCATTTTGGTAACTAAATAAACTGCAGTTGAATCTCAAAAGAGTTTGCGAGGGAAATGTAACAGCGTGGAAAGATAATGGATGGAGTAGACTCATTGCAGTAGCTGGTTTCAGTAAGATGAGTATTGCATTTGAGAAACAAAATTGTAAAAACCTTGTAAAGAACTTCACCCTACTTTTGTTACAATATCCAAGAAGTTTATCGGCAGATAGGCAGATTAATAAAAATAAAACAGCGTTGAGAACATCTTAAGATAGCAGTTGTGAACTAATATTCTTGTTGAAAATATATTTTATATTTCCTTGTATCTAATACAGTATCAGCTTGTAGTTTCATGCAATACCTATAAATTGTCGGAAACTTGCAATATTCGCTCATTCTTTTGTTCATTCAAATACTAGGATTTTTAGAATTAGCAGTCATGGATGACAAGAAATAGACTTAATTCTAATCATAATATTCTTTTAATTTACTGGTGGTAAAGCTCCAGTGACGGAGCTCGCGGGCGTAGGCACCACCGCATTACCTAATAGATATACTTGCCGCTTAATGGTAGTATTCAGCACTATCGTGTTCCGGTCAGGTGGAAATTACAGAGACCTACATTACACGTCTCTGTAATTTCCGGCACAGAGGCATAACAGCTTAGGCCTCAGGAGTGGTAACGCATCTGCATTTTGATCTTGGTCTTTGTGTGGGTATCTATAGGCTGCAGTCATCACTTAACATCAATGTGAACTGCATGCTTGTTTGCCACTTTCATTCCATGTATATAAATAAGGAAACACAGCAAACAGTAAATAGTAGGAGTACCTAAAGAGAACATGAAGGACTCAACATTATACAGAGTTGGCGCGTTGAAACTGAGCTTGAAATGTGTTTGCGTGCGGTTTAGCTTACCATGCTTGCCGCCAAAAAGCAAGTAATAAACTTAATTAGCTCTGAAGTTTCTTCTAGCTTATTAGTGCGTTCCTGAGTTGCAATCTGGTTTACCAAGTCTCTGTAAACTATTATTTTATTTTCACATGAAAAATTTGAGGAACAGTCTTAAAATTTACCGCGAGCTAAATGTGTCATAAAATAGCTGCAGCCTTGTCTCATATTATGAAAAGGAAGCAATTGTGTTTTTGAATGTATGTTTGTAACGTTTTCAAAGATAAACTACTGGACTGGTTTCAAAAATTATTTCACCGTAAGAAAGCTCTGCTGCATCTTTACTAAGTGAAATATTAGATTCATGCACCCGTGCGAAGTCGGTGCGAGCCGGTAGTATTAAATAAAATTCAATTGATATACCTACCTGCTTCCGCCTTACTCTCTTTGGGGTAAGTAGGTAAGTATATGAAATCCCTTTTACAACTTGAGCTCCTTGAAGCAGCTATTGCCATGGGCACCGGGCACGATCTGTAACTCCGGGTGGTTGCGTGTATATTGGCGAATTATTGAGATATCGAAATGGTTATGTGACGATGGATTTTTAACGAATCCAAAAAACGAATACTATTACTGTACTTTGTAAGTAATAAAAATGAGTCTAAATTATTATATACGATTATACGATATACGACTATACGATATACGATTATACGATATACGATTATACGATATATACGATTATACGATATATACGATTATTATATACGATTATATATACGATTCTTTACTTTGCCTCATTTGATTAACATTGATAATAATATATCAAAATGAGAGGACTTTGTTGTTGACTGCGTTGTTGAAAGGAAGGCAAAATCGATTTTTTAAAATGAAACAACTATAAAAAGACACAATGGGAACGTGCTGTTGTGGCTCTTTTTAGATAAAACCACTAAAGCGCTATTCAAGAGCTTAGTTTCGTAGTTTTTATTCGGTGATTTGAAGCCAAATTTGAAAATCGTTTTATATTTTCCGTTAAAAATCCGTGTGATTCAAACCAGTTTTGTATAGGGATAACGCATATTGCTCAAAGGATCATGGCGAGATTTACCTTTTACCATTTCATAAAAAGTTATGAAATGGTAAAAGGTAAAAAAATGTTAGAAAATTGTACAAGGTAAAACAGCTTACAATTTTTTTTTCTGTATAAATAAATCTTTGAAATTAGCTATGATTGATTTACAATAACTCTGTGATTAGGTACTATTGCACAATGTGACTGTTATGTTGCAATACTAAGGGAGACCGGGGATGGTTGGCTATAGGGGCAGGTAGACTAAACAACAATAACTCGTCACCATAGCGTAATTTTTATCAACAAATCATGAGTGTCGATACCTCCTCGTGACCCGCGAACTTGTGCGAAGTGAGCCACTACAGCCGCGAGGCGTTCGCGAGTGAGATCACATGTTGCGTTTTTGGTCTCGGTAAGTAACTTTCTTCGTTTGTACTTTTTTTGTTATTGTGCCTATCAATCCGTTAGAACAAATGTTGTTCTTATGCCAAATTAAAATATAGTAGTTCTATTATACATAACACAGTATTGCTTCTACGTTAGTGTCAGAATTTGCATATTATGAGCAGGTAAAATTCGAAATGGCTCCAGGGGCTGGTTGACAAATTTTGTTCGGGGTAGGTAGACTAATAAGTCAACCAATTCCAGTTGATCCTACTGTAGGAAAAGTGGTTTGAAATGATTGAAAACATTTGTACTTTTTTTATAAACATAACAATATAGATTTAACAATTTTAACTCTGTGAGTAATTAAATAAAATAAACATGGATACATTATTTCTTTGACATTTTATACTTATTTTTAAGAATTGTGTATGCTAATAATTAATGTGTGACACATCATCAATGTAAGCACTATTATACCTAGTCTTCTGTTACATACTAATTTACAGTTGTATTTTTACAGACAATGAAGACGTACAAAAGAAAATCTGAAAGGAGTAATGCTCCAAAAGTTATCTTAGAAAGAGCTTGCCACACAGTAATCTTCGATAAAAACAGCATAAACGCTACATCAACGAAATACGAAATGCTATATAAAACGTTATGTAACTAAACTAAGACAAAAGCTAGAAAGTAATCCCAACCTTAGCAGAGCTGATTTGACCCTGGATATGACCGGGTACATCAGAGATAGGCAGATATTTAGCGATGATGAAGAAAACAAACTGGTACCTCATTTGAAGACGGCTGCTGATATTTACTATGGATTGACACCGTATGAGACACGCAAGTTTATGTATGTTGAATAATATTAATATGGCAGCAATGTGATTAGCGGTTTATTACAATAATCGAAGTTACAATTAAGGTTGGAACAGAAATTACAATGAAATTAATCTTAAGATCCATTCTTCGTTCACAAATAACTTTAACAATCTTAAATTCTCTTATTTTATAAAATATTATTTTTTTTTTAAATTAATTTTAACTGAAAATTAATTTTGTTTATTTTCTATCATTTAGTAAATCTTGATATTTTATTTTATACTAATCCTCTTTATTTACACCAATTACTGCCTAGGTCAACCTACCCCATGCGTATGGTCAACTTACCCCAGACATAGGGTAGGTTGACCAAACGTCAGAGGTTTAGAAAATCGGCTAAATAAGTATTAGAGTGATGAATATATAGGTCATATTACAGTACTTTAGGTACCTGAATAGTTCTTCTATCTAAAGCAATTGTTGTTTTTGTCATATTAAGTTAAACATCAGAGATATACGGGCTTAAGTCAAAAGTTAGTCTACCATCTCCGGTCTCCCCTACTAGTTACACTTTTGTCTATATGTTTGAAAGTTTGGATGTGATGTGATATCGACTAAATAATGAATAAATTAGTAGAATTCTGATATGCAAAACATAATTTCAAACTTTTCATAGAAGCTCATAACCTGTGGAATTCTCGAACTCCCAACCTTTTATAACCGATGTACCGTCACTTATTGGATTGTTTTATTAGAATATGAAAAATGGATGTAGTATCTTAACTATCCCAGGTACACGTACCTTCTGGATGATAGTCTCGACTTTAAAGTTAACCGACTTCACGTAACTCGGGACAACTTTGATTAGGGTGCAAAATTAATTCTCTCCGAGGACGACCCAATCTAATTTTGTGAACAGTTATCAAGTGGCTCGGAAATACTTGCCATGATTCGTATTTATAGGCAGTGAAACGACTGTAGGCGTTAAACAATTAATCATGAGATGGTTCCTTGGGTTCAATTATTTAAGCCAACTTTTATTTAGCAGTGACAGAAAGTAGTCGATGGTTTTATGCATAACACATAAATGGCAATCTAACGTAATAATAACTGAAATTGTTAGTGCAACATTACAGACGTCATGAGTAGCAACGCAACCGGAATGGATTCTTTGGTAGGTCCCTTACGTCACATAATTTTTTTAGTCCGAAATTCATTCATTCATAATAGTGTTCAAAAGTTCCAAATGTTGTTTCGCATAATTATTTTTACATATAAAATTATATATGTCACTAGCGGCTTGCCACAGCTTGGCACGGTGCAATTTTATCTGCGTTACTACTACTAATAAGGCACTAATCAATTTTTCTGTTCTAAAATTCAAGCAATAAATAACATGATGTTGTAACTATTAGAATTGCTAACGGTTAAGTTGAATAACATATAAAAACCTACCTGATAAATAATTGCTCAACGCGTTGAACGCAGAGGTTTGCGAAAGCAGTTACTTTCCCTTGAACCATCTCTATCAGCCCTGAAAACACAGCCTTAAGAGTAAATTTAAAAAATAGACCTTCTCAGGAAGTACACAGGTCATAAAAATAATCTCTGTACAAAAAATCTGCGTTCAGGATCCAGGATAAGGGTTGGTGATCCTGGTGGTTTTAGTTTTGGAATTATTCTCCAATTGGGGCCCTTAAAACAGATAAAATGATGATATGGGTATCAGGTCTTGCAATGTTGTTAAATGTACAAAATGAAACATCACTGTTAATATTAACCAACATATTTTACTTAGTTTATTCTTATTTTGCTTATTCCAAAATTTTATAGAAACTAGCGAATCCATTAACAAACGAATAAGTTTTTACATGAAATTGTGTCAAGCGGAGCATTTGCAGAGTCAAATATGGAAGTTATGTAGCAAAATGTGTATCCAAGTCGAGAATTTAAGCGTAGCTGCCTCTAAATTGTAGATTCTATTGCCACAATGAAAGTTATGTTTAGGTTCTAGACGGATAAAGTGCTCGGGCTTTCACGTAGTTGATACGAAAACTGGCTTATTCACTAATTTATAGACAGCATAGACGGTAGCTCAAATTCCTTGAACTTTGAGTTTTGTACTCACAAGGCTGTTGAGCATTAAATTCAATTAAAACATTGATTATGCAAGAGGTCGTAGATAGAAGTGGTCGTAGTTGGCGTAACTGGCGGTCAGGATTCTAGGAATTCCAAGTATGACTATTAAATATTACGATATACATCCGTGTCCTTGTTTCATGTATTAAATTAAATGAGATGTCAATTGATAAAGCTTTTTTCGTGGTTTGAAAGGACCAGGTTTTAAGAGATTAAATGTAGATACGTAGCCACTACGCAACTGTTTCTACGGTCACTTACAAGGACAATATCAAATCTCACATATATGTTAACGATAACTATACAGTTAATTGAAAATAATACGGATTAATTGAAATTAGCGCACCACTTTTTGCAGGCAGTTTCTCGACATCAATCCCAACAACGGTATTTTTTGAAACTTTTTACAAACCTTCATAAATAACCTAAAAAAAACAAAAAATAAGTTCAAAAGAGTGTTGCCGTCCCCTTCATCCCACAACCTCACGCCCTGCTGCACGTGACGATATTTGACTTAGGTGACAACTCATCCGCAAATGTATCTTATCCGCGAATGAAATGTCACTCTTTACAAATAGTAGGCGTTGACTCATCCAAAGTGATGTTGTTATTCGGAGTAGTCGCCCCCTAGGTAAAATTACTAGTAGTGTTTTCATCCAAAGTTGAGTAACACCTTTAAAGTTATACCTATCCAAGATGGCGGCTGCATGAAGTTGTCAACTTTTTCGTCATGGGTGTCGTTTTCATGGTTCATGAGGGTGTTGAATCCGATAGTGGTTTCAAAATGTAAATCCAAAAGGTACGTGGCAAACTTATTACTTACGCTCAGAATAAATGACAGTTCAGAAGCAAAAAATAAATTTTGTATAAGAAAACTTATATTTCAAGAACGAATAATTTTAAAAAGTCGTAGTACAAATTTTAATGTTGTTGGGGTTGATTTAGAGAGGCTGCCTTCAATAGGTGATGCGCTTATTTCAATTAACCGTGTCTAAATAGACAACGATGACTTTCAAACAACATAAACAGTAAAATCTGAAAAAAAAAACTATCAGTTCCTTGGAGATCTTATGGGCTGATTGGAGTTTGTTATCTTACAAGAGAGTCTTTATTTAGATTGCAGATAACTTTAAGTTACGTTCATTCAGCTCAAAGAATTGCAACTATAAGTATGCTTGAAAACTATCTAATTTATTTCAGATTAAATTGGGGGTAAATTTGGTTTAAAAACTATCTAGAAAACGTAGTAGAATATGCATCAACGATGCAAATTGTTTGTTTTTTAGTGTTTAGGTTCTACAGGGCCTGGACTCCAGTAAGAAAACATAGACGAACAAGATTAAACATCAAGTGTGAAACGCATCTGACATTAAAGTTTTTACATTTCTATAAATTGCAAGTGACATACAAGCGCCACATTCAAAAGTACTTTTATATGTGTGCGGTATAGCATATTCTTATTAAACAGGATGTGTCGTAAATTGTGGTACAACGAGAAGGTGGGGAGGATACTTTAGGTGATCTTCAAGTGAGCCTATAAAAATTATTAAAATTACCCTCACCAATTGAAAAAAATGTAATAATTATTGTGAATAGTGATTGCCTAAAGCATCATCACCTTCTTGTTGGAACACTTTACGTTGAATCCTGTATATTAATTTACGCTGTTTGTCCGCCTTCTTTTTGCTCCGTTATTTTTAACTTTTATCTGACACTTTCCGCATGGGTGAAGCAGATATCTAAATATATTTAGATGTCATTTGCACTTCGTACATGAATGTTGACTAACAGTCGTGGGAATTTGGCTGTGAACCGAATCATGGATTACGGTTGGACGTTTCCTGGTTCGGCAGATTAAACGCCTCTCTACTCGCCAAGATAAGTGGAACGTATTTTTTTATGCTGACGGGCTATTTGTTTCGTTCATACAAAAGTTTGAATCACAGCTGATGGCGTTATTAAACTGAAAATTAGATTTGTTCTAGAAAGTTGCACGCTCTAGTTTTTGTTTTCAGCGAGCAATAGGAAACTGCACCAGGGACTTCAACTTTAAAAATGCACTACAATTTTTGGTGACTTGCAATATTTTGAGGAGGTTTCCCTATTTTAATAAAATAGATATTTAGATTCATAATGTAAAGGTAAATGGACATTGACCTGGCCGTGAACAGTATTGTAAAAGGGTTTTTTTTAAAGGTTTAGGATTAGCCTTACACGTAATGTTTTTATTTTGATCCTAATGCATGGGGAAAAAAGTTATGCGTATCTACACAAATGTTAATAAGAACCGAATCCAGTAACGCCATGTGAAACAATATTATGCATATATTTTATTGATCCCATTGCAAATGGAAGACAAAGTATTGCCAACTATTATACTGTACCGCCGTACAGCTGTTGGAAGTTGCGCCCATGTTGCGAGTGTGGTCTACTTTTTATCGTGGACAGACAAGGCATCAAGACGGAATGGTCGCACCAGCAAAGTTTTTAGACGACTTTACGATTGATATAGATTATGTTGAATAAAAAGTGTTTTACTTCTCATTGAACAACAAACAACATTCAATAACAACATTTTATACATTTAATAGCAAATCTTCATTTGCTTATAACACAGCTTTGCCATGCTTTTGAGCAATGCGACCCATTTCATTGGGTGATTCACACGTTCAACTTCATGGTCGTTTACAAATTTTGACTAGTATAATAACTGAACGCTAGTGGGTCACCGGTCCAAACATAATGCCCAATGTCCTTTGCATTTTGTTTTTTGTCCTGTTCTTCCGAAGTCCGTCCGAAGATGATTTGCCCTAATATAAAGTCACATAATACCACAAGCCATAAAATTAAAATCCCTAAATGAATTAAGTCAGAAATTGTAACATTTGAGTTTCAGTTGGAAAGGTAAACTCTGATGAAACCAGCTGACACGCAAGTATAGTCATTACGAATATCCATGTTCCGGCTGATACCGGCAAAAATTTGTGTAAATCGAAAAATGCACCGCCCCTAATCGCATGTCTAATGTGCCCCCACCACGCTCAAAGTCGAAAATTTGCCACTACATTTGTTAGCTCCGAACGAAATAGTCTCAAATCGAGTTAATATGAGCTGAATAAACTTGGTGACCTTCTGTTACTTTTCTAAGAAAAATCAGTACAGTCTTGAATTGAGTTATAGAGCCTTGGTGCATGTTTCAGTAGTTCTTGTTAAGTGTATGCACCAGAGACAAACTTCGTATAAAATTTTCTTATCGAAAGTTTCGAGTTCCTGTGAAATAATTTATTTTCTTCCGGAAGTCTTAAAACTTTTGTTGCGTATAAAAAGTATATTGAATTTTGAAACTGTGTTGAAGATTTAAATTTTAGATAAAGAGGCGTTATAATGTGTAAAAAAACATAATGTTATGAGATAATGGAGAAGAGAAAATCGTCAGTCGCAAAATTAATGTTATATTTTATATAGTTTTTCTTTGATCCTTCTGGAATTATTGGTTAATGCCAGAGTGCATATCATGTGATCTTTTCTGTTGCCGACTTTTCCACGTCAACTGTCAATATATGACTACGTGAATGTGGTAAATTGACTAAACCTAAACGTGAACGTGCAACTAAGGTATAATACAGTACATGTGAAATCGTAGATTTTTTCATTCAAATTATATATTATGGGTACCTCACAATATGTTGAGATGGGGAATCTCAATGTTCAAAGGGATAAGTATAAACGACAAGCTATTTCGATGTCTTTTATTTCCCTCTTTGGATTTATGCAACTTGAGCTCCTTGATGCCGCTATTGCTTTAGGCGTTCACATTAATATTGAGAGAAATTTCAGGAAAGCAATGTAACTTTTAGATTATAGAAGTTTTCTGTGATTATCTATAAGCTTTTTGTTTGTTATTTAATTTGATCTGTTTGTCCCCTGCGCCATTTTTGCTTGGTCGTTTTTTTTATGTTTGCAATAGTTAACAACAGAACTTTTTTGGGAAATATACCGGCAAGTAAGTAGCTTTGGTCGTATTTTATATAAAAATCTCAAAAGAATAATGTAATATTTTGTCTGAGGGATGGTTCAGGTTTTGGTTACAATTGATTCTTGAGTAATGTCGACACCGCGTCCGATAGCGAACAGATTGACGTTACTGCTGAGTGATAACATTTTATGTCTATCTGTCTTCTTGCCTTCAGCAATATTCTTCCTCACCTAAGTGCTATTTCAGCATATCTGCTTTCACTGCCTTGTAAATTTGTAATATTCTAAGTGATTTTGTTTTAGTTTTATATTGTTATACACAGCTATCATATTAATTTAGTACACCTTACCAACTTCTTAAACTCCTATCAGGTTGCTTGAAAGAAATTGCTGCCTGGGCGAGAAGACCATCTGCAGCTGTTATAACTGTATGTTGAAATATTTTTTTTTGGGTTTTCTGTATCTTGTTTTCCATAGAAAATAAAATACATACTATAAGCACAGTCTAAAGAAAACGAATGTTAACGAACTTATATTGTGCTATAAGTAATATTTTAATTTTATCCCATTATTGGTCGATATGTGAAACGACGTAATTGCAGAAGTAGATAAAGGATTATACGAATTGTCAGGGGTTTAGTACTTATCCGTTAATTTAATCGGATTACACTTAAGACTCTCTTAACTCTACGATTTACAAGTGAGGGATGATATGGATTAATAACGGCTTGAAATTTATTATTAATGAAATGAAATTATCCTCTGTAATAACATAAAAGTTGATGCTGGATATATTAAAATATTCTATGTAAATTAGTGAACAGATATTTAAATTTTGTGAGTTTTGAGTTTAAAGGATTCTGCCCACTACACCGTATCATACCATGACTGAGCTAGGACCGTATCAAGCGCGGAAACTAACTAACATGATATGGACTACTATGCCTACTAGAACGTATCAACAGCTTATCATACCTACATGCGTTACGGTTTGTGACCGGAGCGTGTATCGGCACCGGCAACATATTATCGGTGACAATTCTTGACGCTCCGTGCATGGCACGCGACGTTGTCGGTCGATGACGGTACGGTCTTGTGGGCATGGTCTCATACTTTTCAATTCGTAAAATATTTTTTTGCCTGACTCACTCCTAGCACGATCATGGTATAATACGGTGTAGTGGGCAGAGTCCTTTAAACTCAAAACTCACAAAATTAAAATATCTGTTCACTAATTTACATAGAGCTTTTAATATAGCCAGCATCCACTTTTATGTAATTAAAGAGGACAATTTCATTCAATTAATAATAAATTTTAATAAAAAATAATGTTGGTGATTTATAAACCACCAATGTCGGAATTTGGTAAGAAACAAGCTGTAATTGATAGGATTTTTTTCATGGCTAGATTGTTGAGACGATTTTGTTCAAAAATGTGGATAGTTTTTCCTAACAAACACGTTAACGAGATTTGATTGTGGAGACATTATGAGACAAATGATGTGTGATTATTACTATTATACTGTGATGATTATGAATAAATAAATAAAAACATAATTACTCAAGATTGATATGCGACACATTCCATCATTTTATTTGCAGCGTTGCATCTATGAATGACGAGAAATAGACTTTATACTTTAATATAAATAAGGAAACATAGCGAACAGTTAATTGTACCTAACTAAGTAAATAGCAAATGAACGACTCAACACTATACTGAGTTGGCGTTGAAACTGAGCTTGAAATGTAGTTTGCGTGCGGTTTAAGTTACCATGCTTGCCGCCAAAAAGCAAAATAAAACTTAATTAGCTCTCAAGTTTCTTCCAGCTTATTAGTACGTGCCTGGATTGCAGCCTGGTTCCCAACTCTCTCTCTAGACCATAATATTTTATTTTCACATCAAAAATTTGAGGAAAACTATTTAAACTTACCGCAAGCTAGAAGTACTCGTATAATAAAATAGTTGCAGCCTAGTTGCCCGTTGCATTGACGTATAACCACAACATGAACAAAGAAGTCCTTACGCATATCTTCTGTTTGATGGCTAATAATAACGTAATATGACATGCTTCTCGTGATAAAATCTGTTGTATGAAGTTGGTTCCAACAGTGGTGGCAAATGTGGCTTGAAATTTTAAATACTGCTTCTTGATAATGGTTAAGAGTTAGCATTATGTGGCGGCATTCTTAGACAGTTCAAACTAAGATGGATGGCGATGACCTTGGTCTTTCATTTGAATAGCAGATGATACAAATTAAAGCTGTGTTACATAGGCAAATACTCAGTTTTTCAATTGATGACATACCTAGGTACTCATAATATTATAATCAGCTCGTACTTTCAAACTTTTCATGAGTAGGTTTTGTTATTGTTACGTGAAGCAATTACTGGTGGAAGAGCTCCAAAGCTCGCGGGCGTCGCGGGCTTCATTACTACTTGCCGCTAACAACAAGCATGTAGTTAACATCAATGTGAACTACATGCTTGTTTACTACTTCAATTATTTAAAAAAATGCATTGAAAGAAGAAAAAAAATATGTTTATTTAGGAACATTACAACCGTTGTGTACAATTTTTATAAAAACGATGAATATCTACAAAAGATGGAAACTGTGTCGCAAATACCATCGCCCACTTCGAAACATTGGGTTCTGATTTTACACAATAGACTAAATTTAAATTTCTAACTAGAGTAAGCTACAAAAAAGAACATGTTGTACTAGATTTTTGAAAAATATAAAAAATTATATAATAAAAGTGTAAGTGTATGCGAATGTTTGTGTGTGTGTGAGAGAGAGAGAGTGCAGAGGAAGAGAATAAATGTGTAGTTCTTTATTTATTTTATTATAAAGCACAGGACTACCGTGAAAATAGTGTCGACTAGCTAGGGATGTACGATGTGGTTCAGTACGACAAACTTTGTCTGATCTTCGTTTATTAGAAGTAAAATCAGGGTTATAGGGGAAAGTAATAAATAAGCTTATATTCTTTTTGCCGTAATTTGTTCTAGGTGGTCGTAGAATTAAATTGTTGGCATTTCCTAGTACTTTGGTTTGTAGTACATGTTTATTTTTAATGAATTTTATTTCGGTATGGATATCTCCATCCAGAATTTTGCGAATTAATATACAGGTATTATATTTATATGTTTGTTCTATGTTCAGTAGTTTAGTTTCGAGGCATTTTTTTTTGTAGATTCTAGGAAATCGTAGTTTTTAGGACTTTTATGAGTTTATTCTGAGCTACTTGTATTAAATTTAGATTGGTTTTAGACGCGGAACCCCAGATTTGTATTAGATATTCTATATGTGGTTTTAATAGCGAATTATAAATTGTGTAGCGTATTTGCTTAGGAAGACAGCGGACAATACCGCGGATTGCACCATTAAGCGCAGTTATTTTTGATTTTACGTGTTTGATGTCTGTCAGCCAAGTTAGTTTTTTGTCTAGATAAAGACCTAGATATTTTTCAGTGTCTGAAATGCTAATGGTTTGATTGTCAATTTTTAGAGGCGTATACTTTGCAATTTTTTTATTTTTTGCTACAAATATTTCGTAATGAGTTTTAGCTACATTAATATATAGTAGGTTATTTTGAAACCACTCATTGAGAACAACGAGATCTCTTTGAGCATCATCTATGATCGATACGATGTTGTGTCCAAAGTAAAAGATAGTGGTATCATCTGCATATAATGCTAGTTCACCTTTTATGTTCAGTTTGTTGATATTATTAATATAAATTAGGAACAAGAGTGGCCCTAGGATGGAGCCTTGGGGTACGCCATATGTTATCGATTTAAAGGTACTTTCATAATTCCCAATTTCAACAACCTGTTGCCGATTCGTAAGATAGGACTTAAAGATTTCACGGGCCCTGTCTGTCACTCCCAATGTCTTTTAATTTACTTAGCAATATTTCGTGACTGACCGTGTCGAAAGCCTTTTTTAAGTCAATAAATATCCCTAGGGAAATTTTCTTCTCGTCTATATTGTTTTTAATTTTACTTACAAGATCTACAGCCGCCGATAAGGTATTGGATCTCGGCCTGAAACCATATTGTTTGGCATAAAGGTAATTGATTTTGTCAATATATTTCTGTAATCGATTATATAAGACTCTTTCAAATATTTTCGATACTACTGGAAGCACGGATATGGGTCGATAGTTCCCAGGGTCGGATTTTGAGCCAGATTTATAAATTGGTGTTACTTTAGCAATCTTCAGACTGTCTGGAAATATGCCTTGCTCTAAGCAGTGATTTATACTTATAGTTAGTTTTTCGGCAAGTACATTTTTAAGGCATTTTATCGATTTAGTGTTAACTCCATCAATTCCAGAACTAATGTTAATTTCTAAGTTATCTATTATTGTATTTATTTCGTCTATTGACGCCGATTCTAGAACAGGTAGCCCAAAATCTGTGTTTTCAGCGGTAATCGTTGCATCAGTTTAGGTATTATTATTATGGTATTTGATTAGCCTGTGCTAACTTTAGACCAATCGTTGAGAAAAACTCGTTAAAACATTCACAAATTTGATTGCCATCTGTCAGCGTCGTGCCGTCAATTAATAGTTTTGCCGGGGCCGAGACTTCCTTAATTTTATTTTGACTAAGGCTATTAATTAAACTCCATATCTTATTTTGTTTACCTTTGCACTTTGAGAATTCTATAAGTAATATTCTTGCTTCATAGACTGTATAACTTCATTTACTTTATTTCTCTTTTTTACTAATTTATTTTCAATATCTTTATCCTTGGGTTTGCTTTTGTGTTCGTTCCACAGTATATTCTTTTCATTTATTTTAGTCATGATACCTTTGTTGATCCAGTTCTGTTTTGGTGGATTCAAAATCTTAACCATTTTAATTTTTGCCTTTTCTAAAGTGTCTAGTAGGGTCCTTTCCAAATTCGTATAGTTTTCACTCTTGTATTTTGTTGCTATATTTTCTTCAAAGGTTTTATAAAGTCTCAATTTTCTTTCTCGTTTCTGGTTTGTATTGCTTCAGTTCTAAAAATAACTGTCTATGGTCGGACATTGATGATTCAATAATGGCTAAGTGAAATTCATTGTCAACTAAATTTGTCGATATGTGGTTTAGTATGGACTGTCTCGTAGAACTGTTTCGTGTGCAAAAGGTCGGATCTATTTTATTCACAATTTTATAGCCATTTTCTTTTATTACGTCTTTATATTCCTCTACTGACCGGCTGGGATGTAATAGGTCTAAATTGAAGTCACCAAAGACTACAGCTCATATATGTATTGGTAGGATAACACTTTTCACGACGTTCACGCCTTTTTAGAACAAGAATACGCTTGCCGATTGCCTGGTGAAATTGATTATTTAATTCCCGTATCCAGAGTATTGAGACCAGCCGCCTGCGTGCGTCCATTAATAAAAAAAGGAAATTGGAATTAGGGACATCAGAATCTCTGTCTACACCTTTATAAAGTAATGTTAATTTTCATCGATATTATTACTTGATCCTAACATCCTCCGCCAGCTGTATCGAATACTACCTAATCTTAAATCGGATTGACCACTGCATTTTTTTTACACAAATTGTAAATATAAATTGTAAGTATAAGAAGTTTATTGAATAAGAATTTTGTAAATAATTTGAAATGTTTACAAATTGAGCCTGCTAGAAGCATTGCGTTGGCTAAAAATTTCCGATTAAAATCAATTTACTGTCTATTCATCGGAATTTATTTAGGTTTAATTGGATTTATTTTCCAATTTTGTATTCAGAATTCTTATTCATTTGGGCGGTGTTCAGTTTCTATCAGGGTTTATTCTGTGCTGCAATCAGCGAGAATTGTTGAGGCTGATTTCATATCAAAATCTCAAAATAGAACTGTACCTACGCGTGTTAAGGTTTCAAGTTTGGAAATTAGCCCAACAAATATTATAGTGCTTATTTTCAGTGACAGCTGTACCTAAATAAACATTGTAATGATAGAATAGTCAGTAGATAATGTGAAAAAAGCACAAATATATTGTAGAAACCCATCTTTCTTTAGTCTACATATGTGTTCTTTTTTACGTTTTCATGGTGGTAAACAATCAAACCACCATCAATCACAACATAAAAATTTTAATTAACGAAGATAGTGATTTTATTGCCTTTTACTATTTCTGTACATACCTTGCCTCATTTGTTTATATCCCAAATTTTCACAAGGGCTAGTATTTCTGTTTGAGTCATAATCGATTGTTACAAATAAAGAAGCGAATAAAATATTTATTATAAATTTACACTGTATGAAAGTTTATGCATGAAGTCATGTTGAATTGAAAATGTTCTATTTTGAAGTGCAAAATATCATTTGGGCAGGCATTTCACAGAACATTAAAGCTGAACTTGTGGAATTCTCTAACGCTCAACCTTTCATAACCGATAGAGCGTTAGTTATTGGATCGTTTTATTTGAAAACACAAAGTGGGTGTAGGTACCTACCAGTAATATTTTAACTACCTATCTCAGGTATGCGTACCTTTTGGTGATAGTCGACTTTATAGTTAATCGACTTCACGTAACTCGGGACAACTTTGATTAGGGTACAAAATTCATTTTCTCCGAGGACGACCCAATCTAATTTCGTGAACAGTTATCAAGTGGCTCGGAAATGTTTGGGTGTTTGCTATGATTCAACCGTGAAGAAGAACTTATTATTATAACATTACAGACCTCAGCAAAAGGCAACGCATCTGCATTTGAATCTATGGTTTTTATGTTCAAAGGCTACAGTATTTATTCACTGACCATCAATGTGAACTTTATGCTTGTTTGCCACTTTATGACGTAAATACAAATGGAAAAGATTTTTCCACCGTGGAGAGTTTAAAATGTATATAATATCATAGCCGCATTCTTTTAAACTATAGTTATTGCAAAAAAGGTATTTTCACTCATATGTATAGAATTATGTAATAAATTAAGGACTTTATTGCTATGTACTTTAACTATTTTTTATTTTTTCTAATGAACACGCACAGTCGTGACTTCAAGGCTTCACTCTACAAGTTTCATAGAGTTCAAGATCTATTAATTTTTTAATCATACATGAAAACACGTCTTTGAACCAGCGGCCACAAAATTTAATGTATTTTGTGATGCTCAGTCTCGCTGATAGGATATTTGTATACCAATATTATGAAAGAAGTAGAGATGTCCCAAGTACAGTTGAATAGAGAACCTCGTTTTATAATAATGTTGTGATAGCAAACACGTAAAACATAAAAACGACAAAGAAATAATTCTGAAGGAACACTAATAAAACGAAACCTTTTCAAGTTTCGACGATACTTCTGGCATCGGCGCACAAACCGTAGGCCGGGCCCGGGATACGTGGCAACATTTCCATATTATTCTAAAACTTGTTTCCATTTTGTTTTGTGTTCAAAACGATAGTTTGTGTTGTTTGTTTTTTGGTTACGATGACAATTTTGTTCAAGTAGGTATTTAGTGTCTTTTAGGCCCTTTCTCATATCTAGAAATTCACGTACCTTTTTTTGCGCTGAGAGGCCCTCATGGGCTCCCGCCATCTAGTGTAACAAAGAACGGGTACTTAGTGTGGGACTCGTACTCACTAAAACCCCGTGATGTTCCGACTCGTCTGCCATCAGTGGCAGGGTTACGCGAACGCTAACGCACACGGGGTTCGGACATACAGTTGGGCTCGAAGGGAGTAGAAGCGTCGAAAGAGTTCGACCCTCAGCCACCCCACGCGGTCCCACCACGTCCCAACTAGACTGCGGAACCACCGTTAGGCGGCTGGGGATAGGATGCAGGGCCAACAACGTACCCGTCGGTGCACCTCTTCCCCAGCCGTCTCCTCACCACAGCAGCGAATGGCAGGCGGCAGGCACAGCCATACGAAACGCCGCTTCCACGTTGGGTTTCTCTTGGCTTCACCAGTGTGGGAACAACCACGGACTACTGAGCCCCTCCGCCATGACAAGGTAGAAACCCTCGGCGAGGAAATACACACACCTAGGTACTTCAAGGCATGGAAAAGCTAAGCAAAGAGTTTTCTTTCTACTATTGTAATTTATCTTCATGAATGTACCTACAACCAGTTTATTTTTATTAACAATTTCTATTCTAAGGTTCCATGTTCATCACTTTGTCGAAAAAAAAAGTAAAGTGATTGATTGATTTCTTAGACCCTAATCTATATCCTGGCTCTTTGGTTTGTAATATTTTTGTAATAAGGGTGTTCAATACATTCAATTGAACTGATGAAAGATGAAAATCCACACCAATTCAGCCAAGTTTGGTAGCAAAATGTTGATGGAAAACAAGGTTATATTTTTATACAAAAAGATTTTATTAAGTGCTTGTTATAGAAATTATTATAAGGTTATATTATTGGCGTTTTTTGAGATCTCTACTTAACATCGATTAGCATTAAAATCTATGCTACTAGGACATACTAGCACGTAGCATGTTTTTCAACCTGGTAAAAGCAAAAATACAAAACGATGGTAATTATCTATTTATTATATTAGTCAAGATAAAAACAAACGCCCACACTATTAAGCCTGGGTTGCACCACGACGTTTGTTAAAGTTAAAGTTATTGTACTCGTAACATTTCACATTTCTGCTCTAACCTTAACAGATTTCTTTAAGTTAGAGAGGGATGTGAAATGTTACAATTACTTTAACTTTAACAAATATCGTGGTGCAACCCAGGCTAAGTCCATTGAAATTTTTTTACGCCTTAGCGTGCATTTTTCAGAGGATGAAATTTTATGTTACGGATGTATGAGGCGAATTTAAGCTTATGTTGAACCCCCCCCCCCCCGGCAACATAAGCCTAAGTTCAAGTTTTTCGGGTCGCCACCCTTTTCCCCCGGCCGCCATCTAGGAAAAAGAGGTGCAAAAGGTTTTCATGTTATATTTCGGAAACCAACCCTACAGAATAAATCATTCGACATTATTTGTAGCCAATTGAAATGTTTACAGCTATATTTCTATTATTTTAAAAATGTGGCAATGGAAGTTAGCCTTAAAAATCCGTGCAAGGCTGAAGCGTGGACGCATGACTACAACATGTAAACAATAAATCGTGTCGAATGAAACTTACACAGAGAAATTCAATCAGAATTATGTGAAATAATTCTGATTGAACTTCACTTGATAAGTTTGTTTGATCATTAACTATTCCAAGTAAATAAAAAACACTAAACATATTTTTTGAGGTTACATTATTTTACTCTATATACCCACTATTTATCTATAAAAATAGATGTTAGGTACCTTATGAGGGAAGATCTTAGTTATTACTAGCTGTGCCCGCGACTTCGTCCACGTGGGAAAAAATATGATTGTTCAGTATCTACCCGGACGAAGTCGTGGGCGCAGCTAATATAAAAGTAGCCTAAGTTACTACTTATTACATCAGCTATCTGCCAGTGAAAGTTCCATCAAAATCGGAGACAGTCAAATACTATTTATTTGTATGTAGGTATGTATAGATGTATGGAGATAAAAGTAGCCTTAGTTACTCCTTATCACATCAGCTATCTTCCAGTGAAAGTCCCGTCAATATCGGTTCAGCCGTTCCCAAGATTAGCCCCGCCAAACAGACAGACAGACAGACAAACATTGTAAAAAATGTTGTTTTGGTATATGTACCGTGTAAACATACATAGATCCATTTGGTTAAAAGCGGTTATTTTAATTTTACAAACAGACACTCCAAATTTATTTATTTGTAAAGATGGAAGGTAATATACAACATAAGACCTAAAAATTCTGTGAAAATTTTAAGCGGTATCAGAAATACATAATTTGTGAAAATGTTAGCTTTCTAGCTGTCACTATTTATGAGATACAGGCTGGTGACAGACAAACGGACGGACGGACAGACAGACAGACAGCCGAGGATTAGTAATCCGTAGGGTCCGTTCTTACCTTTTAGGTACGAAACCCCCTAAAAGATAACCCCACAAGATACAGAATAGCTTAAAAATATTCGATATGATTCTTTAAATTGACACAACTTTTTTATTTCTGAACCGATTCACATAAAACAAACACTTAATGTTAAGTGAAACTTACCACAATATATTAATGAAAACCGCAAATCGAATAAACCGTTTCTGATATAAGCGTGCACAAACACACAGACAAACAGATATTTTTCCGGGATTAAAAGTACCCAGTGTTGTGCGCCAAAGGTTAAAATATAATCATACCAAGTTTCATTGTAATCGGACCGGTAGTTTTTCTGTGATGCTTGAACAAACAGACAGACAGACAGACAAAAAAAATTATAATCACATATTTGTGTTCGGTATCGATCTAGTAACATTCCCTAGTATTAATTTTTTCAATATTTTTAATGTACAGAATTTACACTTCTACAGATTTATTATAAGTATAGATTATGACGTCTACTATTACTTGATAGGAATTTGATGATTGTCATGAAATATAGATGGCATGATTTCTTTTAAAGTCTAACCGATTAAATGATCAAATACTTTGAAAAAATAAAAATAGGCGTCCGTGTTTACATGATATTTGACATTGGCATAGTAAAATATGGCGGACTTTACAGTAGAATAATAAGTAGTATGTTTGTTGGTTCTGGGGCGCAGATCGAGTTTGTCAATTTTATAAATATGTACGTCCAAATGCTGAATACATTCGGAATACAGCAAAATATGTTGAGGTAAAGACTCCCGGATTTCAAAGAGATAAGTACAGACGATAGGCTTTATCAAAGTCTCGGATCTTTTATTTCCCATCTTTAGATTTATGCAACTTTAGCGCGTTGATGCCGATATTTCCTTGGCTGTAAATATTCGTGAATATTCATTTACTTTTTGTACGTGGAAGGAGCAAAGGCCTCAGTAATTCCATTCGAGAGAGTAAATTTGTGAATTACTGCTGCAAGCTGTGTGAATTATGACTCTCTGATAAGTTAGCGCTGAGTATAAACAAATGCTCATTTATGTGAGACATAATAATAATTACGAGTTACTACTTCATATCACTTGATGACACATAATCAATCAAGGGCCCACTACATAACTCCTATAAAAGAGGAAGAAGAATGAAGAGAGTGAAGTAAATATCATACTGCATGTTCATGTTAATATCAGACTGTCTAAGTAGTTTAGTGGTAGCTCTAATACAACGCTGGGGTCCATTTTCGGTGTCGGGGGTCAGTGACATTTTTTTATGGTTGGGAAGGCGGCGACTAAGCGTCCAGCTCACATTAATGTTAAAAGATGACTGCAGCCTATAGACATCTACACAAAAAAACTAGAGGTCAAAATGCGTTGCCACTCCTGTTTAAGTTGTTTTGTCTCTGTGATTGTTATTACGGGGCCATACAATATTGGGCTTTTTCAATTTTCGGAAGTTTTGCTCCCTCGTATTCCACCGTAATTTTCGACACAGAGGCATTACAGCTAAGGCCTCTATAGTGACCAAGCACGGTAAAATCCCTGGTTTTATGTAGATGTTTTAATGCTACAGCATTACTCGACATAAATATCAGTATATTTATTTGCCACTTTCATTACACATATTAAAACTTTTACGGTCATACTAATACATAAGAGTTAGCCAAAACCAATCTCCAGTATGTACAGTACCTACCTATATGAATAGCTCGATTTAAAGATGCGTTATCAGTATGTTCAATGACTTGGAAAGCAATCAATGGCCTCAGAAACTTGCCTATGATAGCAACTGGAAGTATTTGGAGCGTTCAATGCTTTTCAAAATATGAGCAGATGAAATAAATTGAAGTCAAATGAAGATTATGCGTTGAATTGACTCTTCAAGGTTTTTGATTATTGCAGCACATAGATTTGAAAATTCAGCGACAGACAGAATAAAATTATTACGTGATTGATTTTGTTAATGTTAATAATGTTTATTATTAGCGATACATTAATTATTCTCAGATATAATACTACTACTTATGTATCTTCACGCCATTTGGCGTTATAAGGCCATTTTATAAGGGACCTCTCCTACGAGTCAGAAAGGGTGGAGAGACAAAGATCCCGGTTCTTGCATACCCCTCGTACCTCTTCTACATTCATCACTATCTCCATGCATGTGTGAGTATACCGAAGACAATTAACCTCTATCTTCTGATAGTACACAATATATTTGGCTAAGGTAAGTCAGACTCGATATTCCTGTTCGCTCATGGGTACATTCGCATTATATATATGTTTTATAATTCGTTCAATCGACATTCTTTCTACGTGTCTGACTAATCGGAGCATGTTTTTAAATTTTCACACCAATACTCTCACTCCTCTCGTAGGTACGTGATTTCAAGATTTCTTTTCCTGCATCTCCAATCTCACATCGCCTCGAAACGATATTATTTCCAAAGCCTTTATCTTAGACTCTTTCACCATTTAAAAATCGCCCAAATGACATTTACTTAAACAATCTTTTTATATCAGTGATCTTTCTCATATTATACTAATATGAGAAAGATCTCAAACTCGACGGAGTTTGAGATCTTTCTCATACGATTGTTCAACATTTTATTTCTACACGCGTTCAATCGCGAACGTTCTTGCACGAAGTATTTGTAGGGAAAAATATGGATTTGAAGAAATTTTATAACATTTTCTAAGAAATTTTATAACAATAAAAAGAAACTTAATACCAGGTATTCTATTCTATACTCTTACTTCTTACTCGTACTTAGATCTCAACATCAAGATAGATGTTGAAATCGAACAAAAAGATCTAAAAATATAAGTTAAGTCCCTGAAGTAGCAGGTGGACCCTATATGGTCCAAGAACAATAATAAATCAGTTGTCATATTTTTTTGACGTAGTAGTAACTACTGAGGCACAGTAGTTACTACTACGTCGGGGTCCTAGGTTCGATTCCCAGATTGGGAGTTATCAGAGATAGCGGTGTGAAATCCTTTAACACTGTTTCTATTTTTTTCATTTTCTAGAAATCTTATAGTATCTCGGAGTTTGGTAATGTTCCCAGAAATGTCAACAGGCTCGCCACCTGTTACGTGGGCCAAAACATAACCAGCGAATAAATAAATAAATAAAAATACGCTTACCTCACATCCCAGAAATGTCAACAGGCTCGCCACCTGTTACGTGGGCCAAAACATAACCAGCGAATAAATAAATAAATAAAAATACGCTTACCTCACAGCCCCACACTAGGTATACCCTGTGTCGTGGGTGCCGTTGTCCACACACAACACATACACAAACACCCAGACCCGAAACAAATATCTGTAGGCCATTCAAATATTTGTCACGGTGCGGGGATCGAACCCGCGACCCTTCGAATCAAACGGTGGTTTCATACCGCTGGACTAACCGGGTCGTCATCGAGGAAGTTTGCATGTATGCCCGTATGCATGCATTTACCTCGACCTTCTCCTTCAGGGATTACAGGCGTGAAGTTACAAAAACAAAATGACGATTAAAAATATTGCCAAGTGCAAAGTCTAAATCGGAGCGATAGATCAAAATCAATGTTTCGAACATTGGTTTCGATGGAAATAGATAGAGAACAGAAAAAAAATCATCGACGTGGCGCTCCGTTTCACAGTCGGCCGCGCCTATTCAACGGCTCACATTTATTCAGCAGATATCAATCGTGCCCGGGATCATTTTACAAACAACGTCTTTTATAAAAGATTTTAATAATATCAGTTGCTTTTATGTTGTTAAATTGTGCAAAAAGGTGGGTTATCTCAGTCCTAATAATATATGGAATTGTTGATATCATTTTGTATCTATTTTGTTGTTAATTAAATATGAGAGTTTGCGCCCTATGAACGGAGAGACAAAAACACTTTAAAAGTCGTTATAACTATGGTATTTAAAAAGATAACGTTCTTTTCAATCATACTCTGTGATATAAAATCTTTACTTTTAGTTTCAAAAATCGTTGTGCTATTTATGATAGCATAGTTTTGGGACAAGTTCAATGTCTGCAAAATAGATATATACCTATTTGATTCATATATATCGAACAAACTCCTCGAAACAAAAATCTAATAAATTCACCAACGTGACGCTCCGTTCCACTGTAGGCCACGCCAATGCAATGGTCCACGTTTTCACATTTACTCAGCAGATATATCGTGTCCCTGAGGGATGTAGCCTTTATCATTTACATACCACGTCTTGTGTAAATGATAAAGGCCATATCTGAAGATTTATCAATGCGATGGCAAATATTTTTCAGATACTTATGGCAATTTGTTGTTTAAAGAGAGAACAATGCTACCTATATGTACAATTTTGTCGCTAGCTCGTACCTGTTTCTTAAAAATCTACTTGTATGGTATGGTCGTCACCTTAAAGTCAATCAAAGTAGAAGTCTATCCAAACTTTTTATGTAATAATAGTGGAAAACAAGCATGCAGTTCACATTGATGTTAAGGAATGACTGCAGCCTATAGACACCCACACAATGACCAGAGGTCAAAATGCAGATGAGTTGCCACTCCTGAAGCCTAAGGTGTTATGCCTCTGTGCCAGAAATTACAGAGCCATACATTACCTGACCGGAACACGATAGAGCTGAACACTACCATTTAGCGGCAAGTATATTAATGCGGTGTTGCCTACGCCCGCGAGCTCCGTCACTGGAGCTCTACCACCAGTAAAAATCCCCCTATGCATACACAGGTAAAAAATCTAATGAAAGTGATAATAAATCAGACATATTGTAGGTTTCTATCTCTAAGTGATTGAGTTTAAAAAAGGGGGTTTTGGCGGGACGCTTGAAAGATGCGTGTGGTGCTCTTATTTTATTTCATTTTTTTGGTGTATTTTTGAGTTATCTATACTTTTAATAAAACTGCAGAAGTGTAAATTCTGTACATAAAAAATATTGAAAAAATAAATACCAGGGGATGTTACTACTCAAATTCTATTCGAACAGTATCCTTGGTACAGTCGTTCTGCAGTAGGTATTAGACGCCATATTTAATAAAAATCCATCGGGAGATGTCGAAAGTCTAGAAATAGCGTATTCGATCAATTATGATCAAAACTAATGTTTCGAAACCGAAATCTAAAATATTCATCGAACGACGTGCCGCTCCGTTTCACAGTCGGCCGCGCAAAATCAACTGCCCACGTTTTCAGGTTTATTCAGCAGATATCTATCGTGCCCTTAAGGGATGTGGCCTATATCATTGACAGACCACGTTTTTGTCCAAAGATTTAGTATGAACGCGATGGCATTTTTTTTACGAAAATGCTGCGTGGAAATGAAAAACGTAACCGGGAAATGTCCGAAACATGAAACTTAATTGTTTATTTTTTTACGAGTGGCGCTTAAAAGTGTCAAAAATATATTTCCGGTTGCGTACCTCAAACGGAAAAACAAAAACCCCTAGAGAAAGGAAAACTGCAGCTGTGTCTCAAAATTGATGGAAATTTAAATGACACTCAGTGAAGTCAGTCTAAACTTGGTGGCAATCTCTTAGCTCGCAACGACGACACAGGCGAGAAAGTGAGCCTGTATTGGCCTGGTGAAAGAAAGACAGAAATAAAGACAAAACATTTATTTTCCTTATACTTACCACACAGCACACATACCTACATATAACGAGAAAAATAAATATTTTCACTATCACTGGTGGATATTATCACCGTAGATCAACACTGGAGGGGAGTAGCCATATGATGGCTTTCCCTCTGTCAAAGTACAAGCCCAAATGGGCCTATACCTTTCGCCTAGATATTTAAATGTGTGCGTGAAATTGTTTCTGTATTTTGTTAAAGTCAAGGTGTGAGTTTCGTAGAAAGTACTAAACGATTTTTGTAGTCTGCGTGTGTGTCGCACGCATTTTCCCCCGCAAAAAAACAGACTGTTTTGCATCGGTAATAAACGCTATGGCTACTCCTCTCCAGTCCGCCGTGGCCGGTGGCCCGTGTTGCTCTATGAGTATCACTGGTGGTAGAGCTCCAGTGATGGAGCTCGCGGGCGTAGGCACTCACACACCACTGCATTACATACTTGCCGCTAAATGGTAGTGTTCAGCACTATCGTGTTCCGGTCAGATGGTTATGTACAGCCCCGTAATTTCCGGCACAGAAGCATAACACCTTAGGCCTCAGGAGTGGTAACGCATCTGCATTTTGACCTCTGGTATTTGTGTGGGTGTCTATAGGCTGCAGTCATCACTTAACATCAATGTGAACCGCATGCTTGTTTGCCATTTTCATAACATAATATTGTTTTTGAAACATCTACTCAACTAACGAATAGTTTTTAAGATATTATTAAGACGATTCAAAAAGTGGGAACAAGAAAAGTGGGAATATTTTTTTTATTTATTCTTACATAATACAGGAAAAGTCTATTGTATTTAATGTAATAAAGAAAATCTTTATTACATTAAATAACGCGAATCTGACTCCCACATGACCGATTTTTAAAACTACCGCGAGTCAACTTATATTCCTATACAAGTGATAAAAAACAACATAATATAAAAATTATTGGTGAACATACATAAAAAAATATCCGGACGAATTGAGAACCTCCTCCTTTTTCGAAGCCGGTTAAAAATACAAGCTTAGAAAGAAGAACCTTCTTACAACACAAGTCGAGTATATTATTATTATTATAAATATTATAAAATAACATGAAAATTCATGAAGCAATGTAGCCTCTAGCTAGTGGTTGGATCAATATTCAGGTCAAATATTATCTGAGACGAAATCTGGCTGTCCATAGCAGCCGGTCCCAGGGTCGTTTATTATTTAATTTATTATATACCAACTCGATTTCCCGAACAACATAATACAGGGTGAAATTTTAGTGGTTATTTTCCCGCGATAGCAAGATTTGCTTTCAGTAGTATCTAAGGACAAGTCCGGAGATATGGTTAAATCCGTAAGTATGGTTAAGTCCGGAGATATAAATAAATAAACATTACATGTCGTTCTTCCACAGTTTTATAAGGGAAAGAAAGTAAATGATTACTCTTTCTTTATTTTCACATAAAAATTTGGTTTTCGTAGTACCCGTGCATAAAATTGGAATGAATCTCATGAATTCAATGACCTTTGCTTATCCCATAACAATTTGGTCATGCATGCATAATATTGGCACCGGCTTCATAGAGAGGATCCCCAAAGGAATTCATGTATTATTGCACATCCATTTGCATTCTATTTCATTGTTTCAGCGCTTGGCTTCCATCTAGTCATAAAATCCGTGACCAACACGAACGTTCTAAGCTGTTCTGAGTTCAAACGGCTTTAAAACAGATAAAAAAAACGTAAAAAATATTTTCAAGGTTTTCAAAAGAAAAAAAAAATGGAGCCCTGATATATATCGTGCGCCTGTCTGTTTGTTTGTATGTCCGTCTGTCCGTCTTTCGGTCATTCCGTCTGTCCGCCTGCCACGGCCAATTGCTCGGAAAGTAGTGGACTGATTAAATTATTTCGAAAATATTGATGATTAGAAAATTATAAAAAGTTTCTTTGATTTCAAATAAAAAATTTAGTTTGCGGATCTCAAATAAACATTTAAAGTATTTGTAAAAAAAAAATTGTAATTTTTTTACAAAATGGTAAGCAAATAACCATTCACCTTCATTTTCGAAACAAAATGAAGCGAAAAGTTTGGTCAATTTAGACATTGACCCTTGTAAAAATTCCCAGAAAGCTGAAAAATTTGCTTAGATGATTAGGGACACCATTGATATAAAATTGTGAAAAGTCCCCATCGATCCCATGTCTGCAAAAAAATTTTATTCAAGGTACGTTGCAAAAACGGGATTTTTTAATTTTTCAGCGCAACGGTTAGTTTTATGGTAAAATAAGTCAGACAAAAATTGGAGATCTTGCAATCATGTACAAAAATTGTCCTCACACATTTTTTCATAACACTAATCATTTTTTAAGAAAAAACAATTACAAAACTGTCTTACAAATTTCTAGAATGACTTGGATGTTAGTTAGTATTATTGCAAAACTGAAATTGTAAATATAGTATCTCATACTTTAACCACGAAACTAAATGTCTTTAAACCTAAACACTCCTATCTACACTTATAATAATACACCAACCAATATGTTTTCTAATAAGAAGCCCCCATATTTGAAAATTACATATTCATGTTCTTTCGCTTAAAAAATAAACTGTTGTACTACACTTACGAGATTTAAACTGGAATCACATAAATAGGTGTTACAATATAAATAAAACAATAATAATATATGATTGAACAACCCCCTGTTTATGTTATTGCAGCTTAAAGCTAGTGCAGCTATATTAAAAGATCGTTGTGGCTGAGCAATGAAAAAGTTTTTTGTTAAACATGTTTTAACGGTTTTGTTGGAAATATTTCTCTTCACCAGTATAACCGGTATCTATTGTCGTATTCACTTTACATAAAATTGCTTTCACGAACACTTAAATTTTAAGTATGTATCCTGTAACAAGTTGTTTAACAGAGTACATATTGGTACAGGCGCAGAAATCCTCGGGGGAATTCGTACATTATTGCATATCCGTTTGCATTCTACTCCGGTATCGCACCAGTTGGCTTCCAGCCAGTCGCTTAATCCGTGACCAGAAAACGTGAGCCTTACATTCGTTTCAACGAATGAATACCTACGCAGAAATTTAATTAGTTTATTAAATGGGTTAAAACGCTGCCCGAGGAACACAGATCATTGCCATTCTTGGTGTAGGCGCAACCTGAAAAAGGAAAACACAGAACAGTAAAAGGTCCACAGACTTTTAATCGTAATTTGACATGTTTGATATGAAGTATCTATATCAGTTGATATCTAAACTAATATTAAAAAGCTGAAGAGTTTGTTTGTTTGAACGCGCTAATCTCAGAAACTACTGGTGCGATTTGAAAAATTCTTTCAGTGTTAGACAGTCCATTTATTGAGGAAGGCTTAAGGCTATATATCATCACGCTCAGACCAATAGGAAGAATGTTTCAAAATCGGGGGATTTTTTTTCCTATTGAGAGCTTCCGCTACGTGCGCTGCGTAAACGGTACAAGTTTCACAAAAATCATGTATTACAGGTTTTTTTCCCTTCAAAAGTTCTAAAAAAAAGTCGCAACAGCATACGTCTCTTTTAACGTTAGCTCACTATAAGCTTTGTTATGCTAACCAAAGTCGTTCCAAAATAATGCATTATTGAAAGGTGTTTTTATAAATATGGTATTAATCCTTATCGAAATAAATATGTTATTCATCACAAGTATTTAATTTGAAACGAAATTGCCCTGTACTTCATTCGATTTAAATCAATATCTTGGGAGATATCGTTGTTTTAAAATAACACTAATCACAGTAAAATAATGATTGAGCACTGCCCGCACAATGTACAAAGGCAGCCGGTAGTCATGAGGGGTAGGGCGGTGGAAAGCTGAAGAGTGGCAAACAAGCATGCAGTTCACATTGATGCTAAGTAATGACTACAGTCTATAGACACTCACACAAAGACCAGAGGTCAAAATGCATATACGTTACGACTCCTAAGGCCTAAGGTGTTATGCCTCTGTGCCGGAAATAACAGAGCCGTACATTACCACCTGACCCGAACACGACAGTGCTGAACACTACCATTTGATTGTTTTTTGAACGCATCTCAGGAACTACTTTTTTTATGTACTTAATAAAAGTGGCAAACAAGCATGCAGTTCACATTGATGTTAAGTGATAACTGCAGCCTATAGACACCTACACAATGACCAGAGGTCAAAATGCAGATGCGTTTCCACGTTATGCCTCTGTGATGGAAATTACAGGGCCGTACATTACCACCTGACCTGATAGTGCTGAACACTACCATTTAGCGGCAAGTATATTAGGTAATGCGGTGGTGCCTATGCCCACGAGCTCCGTCACTGGAGCTCTACCACCAGTAAAAAGATTGGACCGATTTGTAAAATTCTTTTAGTGTAAGATATTACATTTATCAAGGAAGGCTATAACATCACGCTAAGATGAATAGGAAAGAAGCAGTAATAAAAAATATTGCGAAAACAAAATTTTGAGCTTTCCTTGAGTGTGTAAATAGTGAAAGTTACACAAAAATCATTAGTTGTTGCGTTGCATTGTGTTTGTGGTTGTTGGTGGCATTGGTGGCGTCGGCGGCGTTTGTGGTGTTAGTGGCGTTAGTGGCTGGCATTGATAGCGTTGGTGGTAGTGGTGGTGGTGGCATTGGTAACGGTAGTGGTGGTGGTAGCGTTGGTGGTGGTTGTGGCGTTATTGGTGTTAGTGGCGTTGGTAGCGTTGATGGCGTATGTGGCGTTGATGATGTTGGTGTCGTTGATGGTGTTGTTGGCGTTAGTAGTGTTGGTGGCATTGGTGGCGTTGGTTGGCGGTGGTATTTTACTGTTTAAGATACCTACAATATAATTATGTAAGAACTTTTGAATATAACATATCTAAAAGAATATTCATATAAGTAATCAAATTGTATAAAAGGTGTTAATGAATAAATTTAAACATTTTTTGGTTAGGGTTAAATCGATTAAATTAAACATTGTGTTTATTTTGATGGACGCAAAGATAACAAAATAAGTTGGGCATATCTTGCTTCTAACGGCTACCTCGCTTAATTAAGCATCTGAAAATTAGAGCTCATTAGTTTTTATTACATCGTAGGCCGGAAAGGCTTTCTATGAGCAAATAAATACTGTAATTCTGTAGTTCATTAAAATTTTATTCGAATTATTTGTTACGATTATTTTATACTCGCAATGGGTACATAGATCATCTTCCACTTATCACCAACCTATGACTAGAGCGAAAGTTGCACCGCCCCTAGTCGCATATCTTATGTGTCTCTCCGCATCGCCTAAATGGACTTATTATACGGCATGATATCCAGATTACGAGAGGCAAGGGTCAGGGTAGTGTAATAACATTTAGGGAATTAGGGCCCTAATCAGGGAGACTGGCGCGGCCCGGTCAGCCTTACGCCCTAACTACACACAGTACAAAAATATGAACAGTATAGAAACTACGTACAAAACGTTCAAAACGGCACATCCACAAACATGAGCATCGACACTCGAGAAGCGAGTGACTCGGAGCTGCAGCACCGCGAGAACCGCTTAGGGGCCTCGTTGATGCGCATGTTTGTGTGTTTGTGCCGTTTCAACGGTTTGTACGGAGTTTCCATACTGTTCATATTTGTACTGTGACTGAGTTAGGGCCCGAATAGTGTAATAAGCAGCAACCCGGCGCGAAGCCACCCTTTCTGCCGAACTCTGAATACAGTGTCGTGTAATAGCATTTTAAGTTGAGGTTCGGCAGGGTTGATCACTGACATCAAAATAGGGCTGTTACTTAAAACTTTGGAGCAAAACTTTGACCTCGATTTCTCCTAAACTACTAGCTTATCTATTGTCTAATTAGTGGTACTAAATAATACACTACCAAAAATATGCCCCTTAAGATTTATTATATCATTATTTTAAACATTGTATAAGCAATGTGCACGTGTAACTAACTAATTTCAATCATCATTATACGAGTACCTAGGTGACAAAAACTTGGTACAAAATAATTTTAGTAAAGGCTCACTTGGACAGTATTGAATAGAGCACTCAAACCAATTGAACGTTTAAATTTGAATTGAACTCCATAGCAATATAAATAAACTGTGTGTGAAGCTGTAAATTTTTGTACTCATGATTCCAAAAAAATAATTAACTCACGTGAAACATAGTATCTTCTTAGGTTTTCGCGAGCTACACTCGTTGAAATAAAAGTAGTTTTCGGATTTGGCTCGCGTATATTAACCTAAAATAAATATAAACTACGTTAAGAAAAACCGACTTCAAAACTGAAAAGTAAACAATAATAAAAATTCAATTGTAATTATATACTTCCTACTATATATATGTGCTATTTACTAATAGGTTTGAAGTCGGTGCCAAGCCTTGTACCGGCCGAATTGAGAACCTTCTCGTTTTTTGAACTCGGTAAATTTTGGTCGCAAATACTTCTATTTCTAAAAAGCGAAGAAAACCATCATAGGAGTGAAAGCAAAGACACTTATTAATGCAATCGTAAAAAAATGGTTACTAAAGACAGTGAAAAAAACAATAAGTAATTAAATAAATTAATGTCTGCACATAAATTAATACGTATAATAAGAATAGTTTGTGTAGTTTTTTCATTTCTCTTCGATAGGAACATCTAACTTCTTAGAGATTAACGGACGATCCGCCAAGACTAATCAAGCAACGCGTTTTAACTTCCTGTAACTCTGCAAAGAAGTTCATACTTAATAGCGGTCCCAGTTGGCCACTCAAAAGATTAACTCCTTATAGTTGTAAACACTGCAAAGATACTTTATGATTAGATTGCTCGTTAACTTCTTACCAACTTACAAAGACAATACTTTGTTACATTATATCAACCTTCGGCATCCCGCGTAATATAATCATCATCACGTCTTATTAATGGAGCCGTTATACTAAGATTAGCTGTAGTTTGAAAATTGGGTAATAACTCTTAATTTTTGTAGCCATAGGCGTCGCCATGGCATGGTAATGGGGATGGAAATGGTAATGGGTGATGATATCTAGAGCCAAACCGCATTCCCCTGGACTAGATGGTCAGCTATTTAAATCATGGTCTGTACCACAACCACCACTAGTTTTCCGCATTTTTGATATTTAACGATTGACATCTTAACGATATTTAATAAAGTGAAAAGTTTGTTGTTTCTATCGTTTTCACAACCAACATTGTCGCCAATAGATGTCGTTACTGTCACCCTATAGCAATGTAGTAAATTAACAGAAGTGGGACAATCGGGTATGGGACTTCGGTAGCTTAGAAGTAAAAGCAACTGGGCTATTGATCCATCGGTCGCGGGTTCATGACTCGTCCCGAATTAAAAACAACCTTTCCATTTTTCTGTTAAAATATTTCGAAGATTTTCACTTGCATGTGTTAAATTTACGAAAATTCATATAAAGCTATTAGTGTAATAAGCTTTAGGATTGAAATCACCATCGTATTACAGATATTAATAGGTTTGACAAGCAGAAAATCGTCGAACATTTTAACGAAAACGAATGCAAAAATAATTTAGACGTAGTAAAAAGTAAGAAAGGTTTTTAAGAACCGCGACTGCTCATGAAACGACTGTGATTTAAAGCCAATTTAACTTGGTCCCAGGATTGCAGTTTTCAAAAGAAGTAACCAGTCACTACGATTGAATACGATGCAGTCTCTTTTGAATTAATTTGAATAGCCTTTTCATTATTATTAGTACTACAGTTATGTTTTCTACTATATCAGCTCTGCGAGTTATTACTGGTGGTATATCTCCAATTACAGAATTTGAGGGCGCAGGCACCTTCAGAATACCTAAACAACATGTTGTCTACAATGTTGAATTCACAACAAAAAACAGGTTATGAAATAAGTCGGAATAACTCCTTTTTTTGTTTTTTACCGAAAATGCACACAGAATCGGAAAAGTAAGGATAAGTAGGTACTACGAGTATTTGTTTCATTATCTTAATAATACGTAGATATACTCGTAAATGTAAATTTTATAGATGACGATGTCATCACAAGTAATTTATATTAGTCGATCACAGTGACGAAACAATGTTTAATCAACTAAATCTACATGAATAACGATATTTGAGGGAAATAATCGACATGTTAATTTCCTTTGTTGCGCAATAAGAGAGGAAATTCATTAAGTTCCAAGTTGTTCTGTTGGACATCAGCCAGAGTTTTAATAAGCCACATATCTAATCTGTCGTCGGATTTATCTCAGACACGATGTAATCTTCAACGAACCATGATAGAAATAAAATTATGAATCACGTATTCTTATAATATTAAGGAAGTAGATAGATTTGAACATTACATGAATTATTTAAATATTATGTATTTTATTTAAAGCAACCTTAAGCACCATAATCCTTATTCTCTCTTTGTGTATATTTTTAAATAACAATGACAAAATCGTTAAGAAAAATATAGTCAATTTTGAACGAATAAGAAGTCTGTAGTCAGTCAAGTAAGTCATAAAAAATAAATTTATTTTACTAAGATACTTTTTAAACAAACATCTGTAAAGTCATATTAAACTCCGCAATTATCTAAAATGTATAAGAGTTACTTTGTGAAGTTTTGCGCAAGTGAGCAACAAGCTTAACCAGCTATTTATATACCACTATGAAGTTAATTAAATGTGTATCCAACTAAGTAACTGTATCCATTAACGTTTCGCTCTCTGCCAGGTGTTTATCATAATATATTTTACATGCAATTTCGACAAAACTTTCAAAAACTTTTATGAGTATATTTAGGAAATGTATTATTAATTATTGAAGCTACTGATCGTCGGTACTTGAATCCTGAAACTAATTTTATCCTAAAAATTAATTATTTCACAAATATATTTAGATTACATGAACAGTTAGATAAATAGTCGTTAAACCTTGTCGGAGGCCTAATGGGCGGATTTAAAACATCCGACAGCGGGTTGGCCACTAACCCACCCACCTCCACCAATCCGCATTGGAGCAGCGTGGTGGAGTTAGCTCCAGGCCTCCCCCCAAAAAAAGGGGAGAGACTCGTGCCCAGCAGTCAGACGTATAATGGGTTGTCATTATTATGTCTCTCGTCAGCACGGGGTCCAATTTGAACCCCGGACCTTTGTCAGGCTTGCGCGGGGACATGGGGGGGTCCAACACGTAGAGGCCCTTTCGAGAATTTTGATCTACTTTGTAATGGGTTATATTCGGCGGGACCTCTCTCTGGCCGCATCAATAGTTAATACAGACACAGACAGACCCCGCAGAATATAATGGGACTATTGTAATGATAAGTGATTCGCCAAACTTTGGGCTATGTGGGTGAACTGGGGGGACTAGCTGGCTGGGCCTATGGAGTGAGATCCGGCACCTGCCTATATTCAACATCTCACATTATCGAATCCTACTTTAGGCAGGTGGTGACTCGCCTCTCCTTTGTGGGCCCCCCAAACAGCCAACCCGATGGTCGACAGGGGGCAACACTGTTGAGAGAGGCTGGGGGTGTCGAGAGGTGTGGCCCCGGTTTCACCATCACGAGCGAGTAATCTCGAGCTCGGAGCGGGCTTCCCCGCTATTATGCCTTTAGACACTTCCACCCCCGAGTGTATGGCTCTTTCAGAAATTTAGACAACAGCCTATTATCTAAATTTCTGCAAATGCCATACCTCTAGCGCCCCACACTGACCGGCCAATGAAGGCAAGCCAGAGGTGAGAGACCTGATGCTCTGTCCGGCCGTACCTCTGTGTGTCGGACGAGGCGGAGCCCAGTTCTCTCGGAGGAACTCGAGATGATGGTAGGGGGTGGTGGCGCTACTCACCAACAGCTCGCCACAAGCTGCTCTGCCCCCTCATTATTATTATTATATAGATAAATAACACACTTTAAGATAACAAATAACAAATTCTGATTAACCCTAAAAAGTTGTTACCAGCCATACTGAGATAACATTTTAATTTGCCAGATTTTTGGGACAAACTCCGAAGTGTACGTGACCTGCTAAACCTTTCGCATTGCCTTGTATACTGTGTTGAACATAATCTCTACACTTCAAGCTAAAATGTGTTCTATAGCGATAACGCGGTTAACATTTTAATGAGCATTATATTCATGAATGAAAATTCCAGACTAGTGCAACACATGTAGCACAAGGTTTTCCACTGTACTTCTCTAATAACTTGAAACAGGAACAATCAGTCTGAGCAATTTACAGGATAAGAAAAACTGGTTAATGGAAAAGCAATTCAGGTACAAGATTACATTTACTGGCGGTAGAGCTCCAGTGATGGAGCTCGCGGGCATAGGCATTACCTAATATTTCTACTACTCCTGAGGCCTAAGGTGTTATGCCTCTGTGCCGGAAATTACAGGCCCGACATTACCACCTGACCGGAACAAGATAGTGCTGAACCATTTAGCAAGGCAAGTATATAAGGTAATGCGTTGGTGCCTACGCCCCCGAACTTCGTCACTGGAGCTCTACCACCAGTAAAGACAGAGACACCGCTGGACCAGCTGGCTCATCAATAATCGGATAAAAGGCTCAATCGTTCAGACATTTTCAGTACCCGTTCGCTGATTTGTCGAAGCAAGCTTTTGTCATCCAATTTGCTCTAAATTCTATTTCGGTGTTGCGTACGATTCGTCGCGTGTAACGCTCCAGCTCTCCCGAATTTCCTCAACTATTTATTCAACTTTCATCTTAATGCTCCCAACATTAAGTTCAATTTACATTCCGGCGCCGTTATCCCTTGTCCAATTTATTTACTGTACAAAATAACAACTATTATTCAAGGGAAGACTTCATTCTGAGTAATCTTCCAGTGTTATTGACTTGTATTTTTAACTCAATGTCACATAATATAATAAGAGGGTAAAGATCTCTGAATGAATACGTTTTGTCATATTAAAATACCGAGACTTGAAATAGTTTAAGAACATAGTATAATATAAAACTGAATAAGCAGTTTAATGGAATGCTCTATGACTTTATGAATGTACAATGTAATAAAATTGAATAAATTTATTGCCTTAAAAATTAAATAAATTAAACAATTGTCTTGATCGTGAATTATTGATGTTTAAATATAGGTATAATAAGTTTCCCGTCTTATTATAAAGGTTATTGAAGGTCTATCCATGTCATACTTCAAACTTCGGTATCAAAAAATTTAATTATGTCCGGAGACTTTGTAATGAACGTAGATGGCCGATATGCAAGTATCAATTGCAACTCTTTAAATAATAACCTCCACTTTTATATATCCGTTAAGTTGAACAATTTTCTCTTGCTGGCACTTTGCAGTTGCAATAATTTGTCGTCTCTATATTGCAGTTGTGCACCGTGAAGCACACCGTAACGTAATGGCATAGTAGAATCAGTAGAATTTTACGCATTTGATAGGGACATTAGAATACGATCCCATTCTCGCTTCTGTTTAACAATCTGCTGTCGGGTTATTGTTTACATGTTACGGTACTAATAGCAGAGAAGTAATTATTGTAAAGCTACGTATTAGGGAAGCTTTAATCTTTCTGATTTAACACTAACAAACTTTGTGATGTACATTTCCGGCATGTAGTCTTTATTAGGCGTAAACAATGTTCTCTGTAAACAATAGAAATGAAATGGTTGGTTAGAGGAACGTATTATAAATATTACAAATATCTATTACAAAACTTATTAAACAATTTCATCGAAATTGGTTAAATTCGGATAACAATCAGTCTTCGCATGACAACAGTACAAATATGAACAGTATGGAAACTACGTACAAAACGGCACACTCACACAAATATGAATGGGGATTCGTCGATGCGCATGTTACTGCTACTGGCATGCTACTGGTAGCACCGCGAGAACCGCTTACCCCTAAAAGCAACTCACTTGCTTGTCGAGCATCGATGTTCATGTTTAGAATAGAATAGAATAGAAAACATTTTTATTTCGAATAGATCTTTACAGATACTTTCAAAACGTCAATAAATCATAAAATACCTAGAGTGAATAACCATTACAAATAGTAAAAGCAAAAACATATATTAAAAGTAAATTAAAAATTAGTATTTAAACTACTTAGTTAAAACATAATAATCACAAAATTTTTCAATTCCTTCAATTTTTTTTTTTTTTTTTTTTTTTTTTTTAATGTAATAAAAGTGGCAAACAAGCATGCAGTTCACATTGGTGTTAAGTGATGACTGCAGCCTATAGACACCCTCACAATGACCAGAGGTCAAAATGCAGATGCGCTGCCACTCCTGAGGCCTAAGGTGTTATGGCCTCTGTGCCTGAAATTACAGGGCCGTACATTACCACCTGACTGGAACACGATAGTGCTGAACACTACCATTTAGCGGCAAGTATATTAGGTAATGCGGTGGTGCCTACGCCCGCGAGCTCCGTCACTGGAGCTCTACCACCAGTAAAATTAGTAAAATTCAATGATGATAAATGAAGAAAAAGAAAAACTTATTCGTCAAGATCAAAGTTAGCTTAAGTTTGTGTGAGTGTGCCGTTTCGAACGTTTTGTACGTAGTTTTCATACTGTTCATATTTGCACTGTGGCCACGGGAAAACTGTTTTTTTTTTCGAATTAAACCAATTTCGTTAAAATTTTTAAATAAATTTTATTATATATTTATCACGCTGAGTATTAAAAGGAGAAGTAGCTGTCGATATTTTTCTAAAATTCTTTTTGGGCAATCATACATATTATTATACCCTGTTCCGTCAGCATTGATGGACAGGACAGTCTTATATATCTTTATCAAGTTGGCTGTAGCAAAGTAAATAGTTTCATAAAAAATGTTGCGCATACTACATATTCCAATTAAACAAGACCATTCCAAAGTTGCGTGTAAAGCGACTAATTACTCCAATAAATAAAACCAAGTCACATTTATAAACTTTATTGACCATTAGCACCGCGGCTTAAACACATGTTCGTGAGTATCGTGGACTTTTTAATTGGCTCTATCGATCTACATAAGTTTTTTTTTTAACGTTTTCATGTTATTGTTGAACCTAAAATCACGCTTTTATTCACCCCCTTGTCGATGCGATACCGAATCTTAAAATAATGAAAATGTCTTATAGCGTAATAGCGGGGAAGCTCACTCCGAGCTTGAGGTCACTCGCTCGTGCGTGATGATGAAACCGGTGCTGCACTTCTCGACACGCCCAGCCTCTCACACCAGTATTGCCCTTCGTTCACTATCGGGTTAGCTGTTGCTGGGCCCACCTAGGAGAAGCGAATCACCAACTGCCTTACTAAGGACTCAGTAACGTAAGATGTTGAATATAGTGGTAACGCATCTGCATTTTGACCTTGGTCTTCGTCTGGGTGTCTATAGGCTGCAGTTATCACTTAACATCAATGTTAACTGCCACTTCCATTACATAAAAAACGTATTCTGCGGGGCCTGTCTGCGCCTGTATTAACAGATGATGCAGTCAGAGAGAGCCCCGCCGAATACAATCATTAAAAATTAGATAATGCTTGAAAATGACTTTTGAGTGTTGTTCCCCAGGTCCTCGTTCATGCCTATCAAAGGTGTATTTCAGCCTTGTGCTGATGAGGGACAAATTAGCAAATTCTCTGGGCCACGCATTTTTACTAAGGTGTAGACTGTATAAAATTATTGTTAATAGAGTTAAAAACTTGGCTCTACATTCATCATTATTATCATCATTTCAGCCAAAAGACGTCTACTGCTGATCAAAAGCCTCCCCCAAAGAATGCTTCAACGAACGGTCCCGGGCCGCCCTCATCCAGCGACTGCTCAGGCTCTACATTGGATCTGATAATTTTGTGACAACGCAAGCCTTGCAGTTTTCTTGCGTCTCATTAAACTCATTTTCTTGTAAGCATGAAAATGAGTTTAATGAGATTGTATTTATTTTTATATTCATGTTTCTATGATAAAATATATTATGTTATTTTCTACCTATACCTGTATGTTTACGCTTATATCATCAAAACTTAGGTGTGACTGTAATATAATTCTTTGTTTTAAATTCGTTATGAAAATACTTTACAAAATCTTTTACAAGAACATTAAGAAAATAGTGCCATACAATTTAATATGTAGGTGATCTACCTATAGTCGTACTTATTTCCATGAAAATAAAGCCACAGCTTCGATTTAATTGCAGTCACATTACATTCTTATCGTTATTATTTGGCACCAACTTCATAGCGATGGAGGTCAATTGGAAGAATTTCTTGTTATACCAAAGTCGATTTCTAAGTTGCCTATATCAATCCCTCTTCACCCTTTGAAGTCATTCAACCAAAACATTATCGCTGCGGACGTCCAGAGGTCTTGCTTGCTTCAGAATAATAAATTCATTCGTTTTAGGAAGTGCGTTGTACAATCTATACTAATATTATAAAGCTGAAGAGTTTGTTTGTTTGGTTGTTTGCTTGCTTGAACGCGCTAATCTCAGTAACTACGGGTCCGATTTAAAAAAATATTTCAGTGTTTGATAGCCAATTTATCGAAGAAGGCTTTATGATATATAACATCACGCTAAGATGAATAGGAGAGGGTAGGTAAAATTGCAACCGCGCGAAACCGGGGCGGGCCGCTAGTATCAGAATAAAGGAAGAAAGAAAGTAAATGATCATATCGTCGCCATATTGCTAGTAGCCAAAGAATCATTTAGCGACACATTTTTTACTTTCCCTCAACATGTTCTTAATATATAGTAAAAATAATACAGTAAGCCAGAAAATTAAAACCAATTAAGGGTTTATTTCAACGTTCTAAATATATCATTTCATGAGTTCTTGAGCTTCTTGTAAGCTAACGATTTATTTAGGAAATAAGGGGCTATATTTTATAAACTGTTTTGTCCAAAACTTGGCTGGTATGCATTGCAGTCTCATTATAATAGATTATTCACAGAAACATCACGTCATACTTTACAAAAAAAATTGTCATACGTACCTATCATAACATCCACTCACTAAATAAATTATTCTTTGAGCTAATAAAAACATAGACTAAATTTTTATCATCTCAAACATCTAGGGACAACTCCAAATATGAGTGTAAACAAACGACTACTGCTGTTGTAAAGTTGGCAGGCTATAAAAGGGTTTTTATTGGTACAATCAAAACCATTTTCCAAAGCAAGTGCGGAAAAGGTCTTCTTTATTTAAGGATCTCGCAAACTTTTCCACGGAGGTGTGTGAATAATATAAAGTTGGTGAAATTGTAAACATTGAGCCTACGCTAACGTGAGCGCTGAAATTTAACAATACGAAGTGAGTCCAGCTGACCTTATTACAAGTTTTGGCAGCGGGCCACATATAACTTGCTTTGTACAATATTTAAGTTTTGACCGCTTGCGTGTTAAACTTACTTTCTACTCTCTACTTGTACGCATAAAAAACATGTACAACTTATCGCTTGAAAAGTGAAATAAATATTTCTATTATAATATTTCACTCACTCTTGGGAATTTAAACCCTTAAATTCACAGAAGTGAGTAAAATTTAATTCATGTGACTCATATCACAATTATTGCGCATATTTTTCTTTAATATTTGAATTTATTTAGTTTAAGATTCCTTACTTATAGACTTCTGAGTAAAAATCTTACGTAAAATATATTTGAAAAGTCAACCACATTCTCTTGTTCGTCTCTTATAATTTTCATTTGTATGTTTCAGGCGCAGTTTTCAGCTAGCATGCAAGATGTGGATACTAGGAAAGTTACAAATATGTTTCTTTTATTTAATGATAGTGGCAAACAAGCATGCAGTTCACATTGATGTCAAGTGATGACTGCAGCCTATAGACACCTACACAAAGACCAGAGCAATTACCACTTCTGAGGCCTAAAAGCTGTACATTACCACCAGACCGGAAAACTATAATGCTGAACACTACCATTTACTTATAATGCGGTGGTGCCTACGCCCGCGAGCTCCGTCACTGGAGCTCTACTACCAGTAATTATTACTGAGCGATTACCTCTTGCCACAGTTAGGTACGTCTTTCGCAATTCCACAGGATAATTAAGTTTCAACTTAACAAGAAGGCGCCCTTTAACTTATTATTCTACCTATATTATCCAGCTGAATTGGAAGTATAGGTACCTTTTACCTTACCTTACCCTTTTTTTTAGGTTACCTTTTATTTAACGGCAAGCAAATTAAGTAATGCAGTGCCCGCGAACTCCGTCACTAGAACTCTACTAAAACGTTTTGTAAGGGGACGCTGCTGCCCACCCCGCGTTTTATTGACCTTAGAATAGTTTAACCGTCATTTTCGGTTGACTGTCTACTAGTGAAAGAACTTTCCCTCTCAAGTGAGGCAGAGGGATCGTCACGTCCCGACGGCGACGCCTGAAAGAAATCTATATTTACCTTTTTTTTACACATTCCTACATTTGTTACAAGTTGTGTCACCGTGGTGAAAAAAGTTTTTTTATAATATACAACGTGTAACAGGATTAAATGAACAACCCGAAACTAGTTAGTTCAGAATCGATTACCGAATCGATTTCAGACATTTTTAATATAGGTTACATTTTGTCCCAAAATTAATTACAATTAAGGAAATTATGGTCCCTCTTTTGTTGAACAGTCAATTCCAACGAAAATAAGGCTAACGTCGATCCAAAATAAGATGCTAGTCTCAACAAGTTTATTAGAACTCGTTGAGACGTGCATTTTATTATTAAATAATAATTTAAGAAATGAAATTTAATAGTGAAAATGAATCTAATTACTAGCGAGTCTTAAATAGGAGTGCGCAGGTTACACTACATCACATTGCGACAGTGTGCGTGTGTAAGTTTGTGTTTTATGTACGGCCATAGGTAGCGGTAGGGTAAGTATGCATAGGGTGTGCATACTGTTCGTACAAATTGAGGACAACTTATTTTTTAAAATAAAAAATATTAAATACATAAACATGTAATTTCAGTACATGTATTATGATTATAACTTGTTTTTCAAATCGGGGTGTTTGATAGTGGGCATTATTCCCGTTACATGTTGTATATTCGGTGAAAGAAAATTCTAAATTGAATAGTATTCCGTTCCCGTTCCCTTATAATTTCTTCCAGCGAATTAACTTTTAAGTTAAATCATTGTGTCATTGGTAATTGAAAGTTAATTTATATTTCACGAGAATAATGAGTTACCCCAATTGGTATCCGGGCTTCCCTACAGGGGACAGATAAAATCTTTATTATTACGTTCTATTCATTACCGAAGGGGTTCGCAACACTTCACAATGCGCTGGCATTACAGGAAGAATATAATTAAGTATTTATTTTCTGAGTTCGTACAAAATAAATAGATAGAATAAATTAAAAAAAAATTGGCCAATTAAAAAGTTAAAAATGGAGGACGAGAAAATGAAAACCAAAACAAAAATCAGATAGGTATGATTGGTGATATCTGGTTTATTTTAGAAATTGAAAATCGTATTTCATTCAAAATCCAGGAAGCAGATTACAATCAATATTGAATAACTAATTAAGTAGATATAAACTAATAAGTTACAATAACGTTTAGCTAACTACATAGTTGCCATTAAAATAGAAATATCAGACTTATATAGATTTATATATTTGTGAACCTTTACCACAGAACAGAACCTATACGAAGTCGGGTAGTCATTTAGTGATAAGTATAATTTGCATAAAAAGTATCATATTAAAATTACCAACAAAACTAAGCACTTTGTAGTTTAACATAATCTAATCAGCTTTGAAAATGAAAAACCTACGTGGAATTAATATTAAAAACTAAATCTTCTCAACCTCAGCACAATTAACCGAGTTACTTAATTATATAATTGCGTCAAAGCCTAACGTATCATTAATGAAGGAGTGTACCTATGTTTACAATCGTTGTAGTGAATAGACAATGAGTTTGATGAACAGATAATTTTACAAATTCAATACTCTGATTATTTAAGACTTTTTAATATTATGGGTTCACTGGTGGTAGTACTCCAGTGATGAAGTTCCCGGGCGTTGGCACCACCGCATTACCTAATATACTTGCCGCTAAATGATAGTGTTCAGCACTATCATGTTCCGGTTAGGTGGTAATCTACGGCCCTGTAATTTCCGGCATAGAGGCATAACACCTTAGGCTTCAGAAGTGGTAACGAATCTGCATTTCGACCTCTGGTCTTTGTGTGGGTGACTATAGGCTGCAGTCATCACTTAACACCACTTAATGTGAACTGAATGCTTGTTTGCGACTTTCATTACAAAAAAAAATGGAATTTTCAAAAAACTGTTTTAAATTACTAATACTAAGTTCGGTTCCTATCGCTGGTAGTAGAGTAGATTAATGAGGTCACGCATGATTCTAATTTCCGCTAAATGGTTGTTTGTATCCAGCACTATTTGTGTGACCGTACATTTCTTCCTGACCAGAGTAATTAGTACGGCCCTGTAATTTCTGGTACCGAGGCACAACAACAAAGACCTCAAGTGTGACAACGCATCGACATTGAAATGTCTGGTTTTATGCGGAGTATCACTAGGTCCTTCCATCAACATAAACTGCCAACTCATGACATAAAATCTAAGTCATCTAAGTGCCCCTGCCCTGCGCATTTGGCTACTAGCCGCGCGAACGCGGAAATATCTAATTTGTTTCTAAATTAATTTAAGAATAATAAAGTTATTTTAGAAAACTCATAAGATATGTCTTATATACCTACGAGTACTTCTAGCTTACCTAGTCTGACGCACTGCGGTGTGTTCCATTTGTGCCTCGCCCACGGCATATCTCTTTACGTGGAACCATTTTTTGTTTAGTTACATTTCTTTGCATTACTATTCGTAGATTCGTTGCGTTGCAGTACCCAAAGTGCGCGCCAAAGCTACGTTTACTGAGGTACCTACTACAGTCCTTGTACCGTGAACTCGTAGACACCGCGGCTTTAGTCTTGACTGAGCAATCAAATATGAAGTTGGACTAGTCAGTTTATTTCGCTCAGAAATCCAGTTGGACTTTTGAGAGACATATAAATACGGATTAGTTATCGGGAAGTTGCTCATCATACGCTCTATATGACACCACTCAACGCGATGCCCTAACCTAACCTAACCTATCTGACGCTTAATGGTAGTGTTCGGTTCTATGGAAGTGTGGTAATGTATTCCCCGTAATAACTATCACAGAGATATGACATCTTAGGTCTCAGGGGTGGCAATGCATCTGCATTTTGACCTCTGGTTTTTATGTAGATGTCTATAGGCTACAGTCATCACTTAACATCAATGTGAGCTGCATGCTCGTTTGACACTCTTCTTCCATAAAAAACCTCTACTCTCGTTCATTGTTCGAGTACGTTGGAAAAAATAGTGACTAGTAGTGTAGTCAAAAACTTTTTTTTTATTTGCAATATTTCTTATATTTCAAGCTATCCTCAGCAACTTATCGTAATTAAAGCTTTTTAGTAGTCAGTGAAATCTTTTCGATTAAGACAAATCTTTACTGGGTTTAAATTTACTTTGTAGGATTATACTTATTAAAATGCCTAAGACTTTGTAACAGCCTTTAGTTAGGTGCTTTGGAAGAAAATAAAGTTGAACTAACTTGAGCCGCAATACTTTTCCTCATTACGAGTCTTTTACAATCCGATGCCATTTTTATAAAACTTCATCTTTGGTACTTGAGATCAAGAAACTTGTACTTTAATGCTATGTTCATATTTTAAGATAAATAATTACCGATGAATAGTGAGTACTAAACCGGCCCGCCCCAGCTTCGCACGTGTTCAATGTTTCCTACATAACTACTTTCATGATAATAGAAAATAGGAATAGTAGAATATATATCCTTGAAGTTCAAGGAAGGTCTGAACATTGAGAAAATAGTTAAGGACTTGTTCAGAAAAAAATACTAGTAAAGCATCTATATTTTTTCGTATAGGTAAATTGCCTTCCTGTTGACCATCGTCCCGTTTTTAAGGTCTGTTTTGGTAATTTATTTTATGACCAGGAATTTAACCTTTATAAACCACCAAGATTACCACCAGTTAATAGTGTCATGCTAGTAGTATAATTAAAAAAATAAGGGTTCTTTATTTTAAGTTGATGCTTTGGGAAAAACCTGCAGATTTTGCCTGGCGTCAAATGAACGAAAAGGTAAACCAACAATATTGCTATAACAAAATCTGTAGGTAAATAAAGATAAATTATATTATTTACAAATTACTAAGTAATAGGTCGAGTTCTGTCTGATGGTGCGGTCAAAAGTCTTAAGAATCAGCGTGCATGTATGAAGAGAATGATGAATGTAGACGAGGCACGAGAGGTATGTCAGGACCGGGATATCTGGCCCTCTACACTCTCTACCTACTCCGTTAGGGACCTGGCGTGAAGATACATACATACATACTTAGTGTAATAATCCCGACTGAAAGTCCATCCAAGACATACAACAGAACATATAATTTAATCCCTTAGATTTGGTCTACGCTCATCTCTTATCAAATACTATACTGTGTAATTCGACACATTCAATTGTAAGTCTTTTGCATTACTTAATTTTCATATTTAAAACACGGTGAAATTTCACTGGTTGTTTGCCTGTAGTTAAATGAATTTGTCTTGGTTGTATGATCGATCAATAATATACTTAAATGACAAGGCACGTAAGCTTATTTTGCTCTGATTATTCATGAATACTTAATCACTATTTCTTCACATACCTAGTCGGTTAGTTCAAGTAATATATACATAGTGGTACATACGTTACGTTTAGTAATTTATTAAGATTAGTCATTTGTCTTTCGAGTCTTTAATCGTTCTTTAATTATTTGAAAAGTTTTTTAATTGTAATTCTTTTATTTCGATAATACTACTTAACGCAAATCTTCTGCCGCGGGATAGCAACCACTAAAACCAGTATATCTACTCCATAATATAAGTAAGTATTGTATGACCATACCCAGTAAATATGATATACAAAAAAAGGAAATTATTTTTTTAATGCAGATGCGTTAACACTGCGATGCCTGTTTTGTATCTGTGATAATTATTATGGGCCAATAGGTGCCATCCACGCGGAACACGATAGTGCTGAACATAACCTACCATATTACAGCAGATCTTTTCAATTCCATTAAATTCTGTAGTAATATATGCTTTCTGAAAAAAAATATTACCCATTGGATAACCCGACACCGCATGTATGTTATATAAATACCAATTTAGCAGCTAATATCGACCTCAACTACTGAACAAAGCTGCGAAACTTCACCAAAATTAATACTCAGTTTAGCAAAGACCTAAATGACCTTTAAAGGCTGATTCAGACATATCCGTGCAGTCACAGTTCCGGCACAGTACTGTCACCGTGTCAATCATTGCCTCATACATTTTCTATGAACGTCACTGACACTAGGCAGAATACCGCGTCGTCACTGACACTGACTGGTGTGGATAAGTTCATAGAAAATGTATGAATGAATTATCATCACGGTGACGGCACTGTGCCGGTACTTGACGTCACTGATATACATGTGCGAATCAGCCTTAAGGCCTATTCACACATATCAATGAAGTTCCATTCCAGCAACATGCCCGCGCTAGTCAGTATCAATGCTGCAGTGACGCAGCATTGCTTCAATTCACACATGCACTAGTTCGCGAATCGGAATCACTGAAAACGATACGATAATTATTGATGATATTGAAGATTTTTACTATAATATATATTCAACGATACAGAACTGATAACCATTGCTTTAGACCAGAGGTTCCCAAACTGTTATTTTTTGTGGACCCCTTTCAATTTTTTTCTGGTTTCCGTGGACCCCCTCCTTGCTACATTTATATCACATTTCCATATTTCCAAATTTTACAACGCCTACGTAGACCCCCATCGAGCCTCCGATGGACCACTTTGGGAATCACTGGTATGATGTAAGTAAATTGGTACTATCAGTGTATGTGTTTAGATCCATTATCGTGGACCCCCATTTTCATTTCATGGACCCCCTTTTTTTTTTTTCGCTTACGCCGACCCCTTTCACTTTGTCATAGACCCCCAGGGGTCGATATAGACCACCTTAGGAATCACTGCCTTAGACTAAAAACATGAGCAGTATAAAAAAAAAAAAGAAAATGGGTGCATGAATCTTGGCTATTAAGAAACACAGGAGGAGAGTTCATGACATATGACATATTTTTTTTTTTTTTTTTTTTTTTATGTAATTGAAGTGGCAAACAAGCATGCAGTTCACATTGATGTTAAGTGATGACTGCAGCCTATAGACACCCACACAAAGACCAAGGTCAAAATGCAAATGCGTTACCACTCCTGAGGCCTAAGGTGATATGCCTCTGTGCCGGAAATTACAGGGCCGTACATTACCACCTGACCGGAACACGATAGTGCTGAACACTACCATTTAGCGGCAAGTAAATCAGGTAATGCGGTGGTGCCTACGCCCGCGAGCTCCGTCACTGGAGCTCTACCACCAGTAATAATACAACGCAAATTTCTTTACATCCTATGGGTTTTTTTTGATTGGTCATTATATAAAACCGGACAAGTGCGAGTTCGACTCGCGTGGTGAGCGTTCCGTAACTTAAATAAAAATTTTCGAAAATATGTATTACAGATTTAAAATGCAGGGACATAGCGGTTACGGTGGTACCGGCAGGGGGGGTTATATTATTAAGAATTTTCGATTTAATTTGAATACTCAAACTTCTTAAAGGTTTTCCAGTAATCTATAGGCAAAGAACTATTTTCCACATTTTTTTCAAAATTTTAAGTTCAGTAGTTTCGGAGATAGGGGAGGGGGAATGGTCAATTTTCGTTGTTTTTCTTAAATAACTTCAAATTTGTTTATGTAAAAGTTATGAAAAATATATATCTGAGATGCTGACAACAACTTCTTTCATTTGATATATCACACGACACAGATTACGAATATATATATTTTTTAATTTTCTGATTTACCCCCCGAAAGTGGCCCCCCTGTTTAAAATTTATTATTTTACTTGACGTGTTCATCTTTGGGTCACTAATTTACATATATTCATCAAATTTCAACTCAATCGGTCGAGTAGTTTCGGAGCAAATTGGCTGTGACAGACGGACAGACAGACAGACAGACAGACGCACGAGTGATCCTATAAGGGTTCCTTTTTTCCTTGTAAGGTACGGAACCCTAATAAAACACGTATTTAGCGTCTAACATCATTTGTGTTCCTAATTTATTTCACAAATAGCTTTTGTATTTAGTATACTTTACATGAGAGAAATCATACTAAACATTGTTTTCACGAATCAATTCTATCAGTCGCTCATTGTTTTATTTTAGAGATTACGTCCGTGATTGCCGCCGCCGGCACTGTCCTGTCACTGAGACTACTGTGTCGTCACTGACACGTTATGGCAATTGGGATCCAATTATATCCAAATGACAATTTGGATATAATTGGATCCCAATTCGTCGACAAACGCCAACCATCCTTGGGATCCAATTATATCCAAATATATCCAAATTGAAATCCCAACCTAGTAAATCTGCAAAACCACGAGATACGGTTAGTAATTTTTGCGTGAATCCGGACCGTTATGCCAGACGTCTCAGAAACAGGTGGCGCTAGCATGACATGGCAACGTAGTTTTCTTTCAGTAATTTCTCGATAGATGGCGCCACTAGTAGTTTACATCGCACTAGGGTTGTGTTCCGTCTCAGCTATATAAGACCAGGCTGAACATTAGTCTGCCCGTGACCACAGTAGCTGGAATTAGACCTGAGTCGATCACTCCTTCGTCGGGATTCGGGTCGATCGCGACCCATTGACAAGGTGATCGAGTCTAAGTGACTCGATCGTTTGGGTCATTTGGGTCGCGACTCGATTTCGCTCAAACGTATACTACTGTAGCTCATGATTCTCGTGATTCGAGACCCATCTGATAAGGATGCGAGACTCGAGATCGCGATTCACACATTATGTCGCTGGCTATTTTTCATTTTAATACATTTCAATTAATTATCACTATAATTTCATTCTTTAACTTTATAAGTATATAGCATAAATTTTACAATTAGATGACATTGTGCAGGGGAGCTTGATCGATAAGACTGTAAACAAACTGAAGTGTACCTTATGCTTAATGTGATAGAGTTCACGAGAAACAAAGTACCCAATGACCCAAAGGACCCAAATGATCGACTTTTTTTGTACGTCAGGACCCGATCACTTGTGTTTGGATCGTGATTCAATCAAAGTGATTCTATCGCTCGCGATCGACTCAGGTCTAGCTGGAATGCGACCGAAACGTCGGGGGTAAAAATTTGGGAGTGTTGTATACGCGAGAAAATCCGCAAGTTTAATTTCTATAATGTATGAAGCTCGCGAAAACCTACGAAAATGTAATTAAGACGGTACTATGCCGGAACTGTGACTTCACTGATATGTATGAATCAGCCTTTATAGTGAAGTTTCACGGTGACCGGACAAACTTTGGTAATATAAGAGTTAATTACTTTAGAATAACCTTTGGAAGTTACTTGGTAGAAGTTTTTAAACTCACAGGAATTCTGCACAGTTACCCGAACTAAATCTATTATGCATTTTTTCCTGCTTTAACTCGATATTTTACATTAAATTTGAGGTGGCTAGACTAAGTACGATGTACGACATGCAACTTAAGGCTATTTGTCTGGCTTACGTATTATTTATAAACAAATTCTTCATATCACACTAACCGAATTTTTTTCAAGTCACTCAAAATGTTTACCGGTGGTAGAGCTCCAGTGATACAGTTTGCGGAAGTAAGCAAGACTGCATAACCTTGTTAATTGTCGCTTAATGGTACTGTTCAGCAATATCGCGTTCCGATCGGGTAATAAAGTACGGCCCTATAATTTTCAGCACAGGGGCATAACACCTTAGACCTCAGGAGTGGCAAGGCATCTCATTGAAATCTCTGGGTTTTGTGTAGTTGTTGAAAGGCTACAGTATTACTAACCATCAATGTAAACTATATGGTTGTTTACCACTGCATGACCATTTAAAACAAAAATTTAATGAATGCATCAACCACAGCATACCGCAAAAATAAAGATTAGTTTAATATTACATTTAATATCAATTAAGAGGTGGGTTAACCAGAACGAATGCCCTCGTGAACCACCACCAGCGTATTAAAATAATATAATACCAGTAATACCTAATGTCAAGATTTTGAAATGTTCATAATTAACGATCCGTAAGTAAATCTTACTAACTAAAGTCGGCTCTGCACTCGCGGTGTGAATAGGCGCGAAAGCCCGCGACACGGGTGTAGATGTTGCTCACGCCTTCTCGAAGAACGAGAACGACAAAGAATACCTGTAACCTTGCATGACCCGATGTGATTCATTTATTTATTCTTGTGAATAAAATTCACGGCGCGAATTCACACGCGAGTGTAGAGCCGGCTTTAGAAATAAACAGATAATACGATATTGCTGCATTTTTTGTATGCAGGAAAATTTTGGTGCGAAAACAAAGGTGGCGTTCCTGTTTTTTTTAGGAGTTTTCCTCATCGTTTGTTTTAACAGTTCGGTTTGACACCAAAATATACGCTCGGCAGCCGAATGTCTAAAACTTTACCACCAGTAATTCGGAATGGCACATTAATCACGTGACGGTTTTTAGCTACTTTTTTATTCTTCCCCCCCTCTCTTGGTGATATGAGGTCACCTTTTGGATTTATCCCCTCCCTCCTGAAATGAGGGGACACCACGTAAAGTCACATCAAAATCAATGGCAAATCATAATAGCTAAGGCTAATCAAAATGCTATTTTTATTTATAAAAGGTAATATTAATAAAAAAAACGTAACTTCTAACATTTGGACGGTACTTATTATTATTATGTTAAACATACAACTTACGTAACATTTAGTGTTTAATTATAACCTCAAAATCAGATTTGTTTTAATTTATTATATTTTTCTCCAGAGTCCGCTGGAGTTCATATATAATTCGGAAATCTACGAGTGATAGCAAATACAGGAAGTACTTTTTCTTTGCTATAGGTTGTGAGGCGAACAATGTATGGACGAAGAAAAATGTCCTCTAAGTTATCAAAACTTCAACACACTTGGAATATAATAAGCATGTATTCGGCGTCAAAATAACTAAATAAAGTAACGACATTTATGTCGAGACGATGGGTTCTCAAATTGTTGCCGAGATCAGACACCACTTTACGGTTGAAATAGAGCTGTACGTGATAGGTGGGCGATCCCCTTAATTCTTGAATTCCAAATGATATGAATAAATTTTCCACGAATAAAATAAATACTAATAATACTGTATTATTTTTTGTGTGAAAACTTTCTAAACATATTATTATACCAGCTGTGTACCGCGACTTCGTCCGCGTGAGAATTTATTATTGTTCAGTATCTACCCGGACGGAGTCGGGGGCGCAGCTAGTATAAAAGTAGCCTAAGTTACTCCATATTACATCAGCTATCTGCCAGTGAAAGTCCCGTCAAAATCGGTAGAGCAGTTCTCAAGATTAGCCCCGCCAAAGAGGCAGACAGACAGACAAAAATTGTAAAAAAAATTGTTTTGGTATATGTACTGTGCATTTAGTAAAAAGCGTTATTTTTATATTACAAACAGACACTCCAGTTTTATTTATTTGTATAGATTGAATTATTCATAGGCTTAGATGTAAGTTACTATTCAGATACTCATTTCTATTCTGGAACGGAGATACAAATATTTTCAGAACCCTTTTTGATACACTACTTTATATTTTTAGTTATTTATGGATGATAGAAGACGGTGGAAAATTCCAACGCCTTTCATAAAAAAAGTCACGTATAACTTGTAAATAATTGTTAATATTAGGGCTTAAAGATGAATCGAGGATACTCTACGAAGAGATTATCAGTTACGCTGAGGACTGCGTCATTAGGAATCCAAAGGAGACAGCCAAGGAAATTGGACAGGACGTCGTATTATAATACTGCCGGCTACAAAAACTTAATCTTTCGAGTCAACCAGAAGACATCGTCGTCCTGCTGATAAAGGAAACACAACGGTTCTGCTGGACACGTCAGACTACAATGATAAGATCTTGTCGCTGGTGTCGAATGAAACAACGTATAAAAAGGTAAACAAAGACCCTACAAAGTAAATGTAATAATTTGGTGCTACAATAGGGGGTTCTTCAAAAATAGCGTCAAACGAGTCCTTCAGGGCTAGCAGCGGCGTTGGCAACTCCTCTGGTGTTGCAAATGTTCATAGGCGATGGTGACCACTTTCCATTAGATAGCCCTCTGCTTATCTGTCAACCTATTGACATAAAAAACAAATTGCCGATCATGTTTGCATAAGTATTCAAATTCATTAGAGTTTGTTAAATTGTTCTTGATGTACCAAAACTTTTACCTGCATATACCTTTACACATTATTATGCAGGTAAAAGTTTGGGAGGCTTTTCCCCCAAACTTTACGAACTCCCTAAAATACATGAGACTGGCGCTCCCCTTCGTTCCATAGTGAGTCAAATTTAAACTCCAATTTACAAATTAGCAAAACAGGTACTTGCGCAACTTTCAGCAAATATAGGTATTACCTAAGTATAAAATGAGCCAAAATAACGATAAAATTATAATAACTTAACTATCTCATCAATAACATTTCCAGGAACGAGTGGGCTAAGGCTGTTTTTCATACCGCCATTTCCTTTTCAAGTATCGCTTAGTATCGAGGTCAGAGTACACAACTGATAATTCACGAAAGCAGAGTAGCTACTACTAGTTACATCTTTAATTCTATTCCCAACCCAAATAAAGATTCACCTTCCACGATGCTGAAAATATATGTAAAGAAATACTATTTCTTTCTTCGCACTCTGTGTGTTTACTTACCATGAAGTTTGGTTATAGTTTTTAACTTTTTAATTGTCTGATTTTAAAGAAGGAACGAATTCAGAATGTCAGATGACAGATTTAAATACGAGTTGATTGACAATTGGATAATCAATGAAAATTTTAATATTATATTATTTTATGTTTTAAAAGTGAAAGAATAAACTTTCATTGTCGTTTCTTCTTTACAGGTTTGAGTTCATATTGTTTTATATTACCTAAATAAAATAGTCTCTGTATAAAAAAAAAAACTAACAATAAATCTTCTTTACAGCAACACAAGGTTTATTTCTTTCATGTAGTAAAACAGACTTATAAAACGACAATTTTGTTTATAAAAAGATGCAAATGGAGCAGTTACGTTTTGAATTCACGATTTTACCGGCGAATGATGGAAAATCTAATATTTGTTGTGTAACCTCAATCACAACTAAAGATGAAAAAAAATTTGCTATACCAGAGGAATTACAGTCTGTTGGATTTCACGAAGAATTAATTGAGACAGCCGTGTACAACAAAGTAAAAAATAGTTTAAAGAAAAGACATCAGACACGAAGAGTTTGGATAACTATGACAGATAAATTACGAGAAATTTACATAGATGCTGATGGTAACTTACAATTTGGAGAACAATATCTGGAGGAAATTGAACATAACCGAGCATCTGAAGAACAAATTAGAGAAATGTTTACAAAGTTAATAGAAAATACACATGATTTAAAAAAACAGAATCTGAAATATGTCGCAGAGAAGTTTGTGATTGAGAAATTTACGAGCAAAAACTCGAATGCAAGGCAATGGATTGACATTTTTGAGAGAGAATGTTCTCGCTTCGGTATTATGAAAGATGAACAAAAAATTGAGATTCTCCGACTATTTATGGATAAAAGTTGTGTTGATTGGTACAGCTCAATGATTATAAAATTAACACTCAACTCAGAGTGGATAGTTTGGAAAGAAAAGTTGTGTGAGTCATTTGCAAACCAAAACTGGAACCAAGTGACCTATGCATTGTTATTTAAATATAAGGATGGTTCATTAGTGGACTATGCCATTAAAAAGGAAAAACTTTTATTGGACATGAGAAATTCAATTGATACAGGTACACTGGTGGATCTGATAGCGGTAGGTTTGCCAGGTTTTGTATTAGAGAAGATAAATAGAGAAGCAATGAACGATATAGTATGTTTATTCAATGAGGTGAGAAAGTATGAACATTTGGTAAATAAAAATAGAAGTGGAACGTACAGAAAGTATGAAAATCAAAGGATAAATATTACAAATGAAGGACGTTATCCATGCAAAATATGCGTAAAATTAAATAAAGGGGTTCGCTATCATTCCGAAGCTGCATGCTGGTTTAGAGTTAGAGAAGATGATAAATTAAATAAAAGATATATTAAACATGTAAATAATTCAGTGATTGAAGCAGAGTTAAATGAAACAGAACAAAAAAACTAGTAGTGACACCATTAATTAAGATCAAACTACTGTTAAATAATAAATTAGAAATTTATGGAGTATACGATTCAGGTTCAAATGTATCTCTAATTAATTCCAAATTACTAAAACTAAATACAAAAGGACATAACTCGAATGAAGAAAATATAGTAACAATTAATGGTGTCCAAAAAACAAGTGGTTTGACAAATTTAAAAATAAAAATTTTTGAAATAGAAGAAAATGTGGATGTGTACATCATTGACGAACACAAATTCAGATATGATTTCTTAATAGGATTAGATATGATAAAGAAATACAAGCTAGTACAAAATGAGGAGTTAAAAATAACTCAGAAACAATACTTACATGAAAAGAATAGTAAAAAAATGGAGAAAAAGATAGACGAAGGTGAAAATGAAGGTAATAAATATGAAAACGAAAACAAAATTAATTTTAATGAACATATCAAAGAAGAGGAATTTGAAATAAAGGTTGGTCATTTAGATGATGATAAAAGGGAAGAAATAAATAAGCTAATACAACAATATCAATCAGTTTTTGCCAAAAACAAGTATGACGTGGGAATGGTTAAAGGATATGAAGCAAGAATAGATTTATTAATGGATAAATACTCCAGCAATATTTCAAAGAATATTGTGTAACATACTTAGAAAATATAAACTAACCGATTTTGCTGTCAATTATATAGATGACATCCTGATATTTTCAAACTCATTTGATGAACACATAAGTCACTTGAAACAGTTACTAGAAGCAATTCAAACGGAAGGATTTCGACTAAAATTTATAAAATGTACATTTGCATCAGATTCGGTAAAATACCTGGGACATATCATTCAATATAATTCTATCCAACCACTGAAGGACAATCTCATTTCGATAAAAGAATTTCCAGTACCAAAAACCCAGAAGAATATTCGACAATTTTTGGGAAAAGTAAACTTTTACCATAAATATATACCAAGGAGCGCAATAATTCTTGACCCATTACATAATTTGCTAAGAAAAAATCAAAAGTTTGTTTGGTCTGAAGAATGTCAAAATGCGTTTGAAAAAATAAAGAGTCTCTTGTGTTCACAGCCAATACTAGAAATTTATGATCAAAATCTACCAATAAATATTTATACTGATGGTTCTCTGCTGGGTGTTGGAGCAATTTTAAAACAAGTACAACTAGATGGTAAAGAAAAACCAGTAGCCTATTTTTCAAAAAAACTGAATGGAGCGCAAAAGAAGAAAAAGGCAATATATTTAGAATGCTTAGCTATTAAAGAAGCACTAAGATATTGGCAGTACTGGCTGATAGGTAAATCGTTTACAGTCTACACAGACCATAAACCATTAGAAAACATGAACTTAAAAGCTAGAACAGACGAAGAACTAGGTGATTTGACTTATTACCTTTCACAATATGATTTTAAAATCAAATATTCCCCTGGAAAAGATAATTTAGAAGCGGACTGTTTAAGTCGGAATCCTGTATTAGAACCAGAGGATAATCTAGAAGAACAACTGAAAGTTGTGAACTTAATTACATTAGAAGATATTGTAATAGATCAGAATCAAAATAAAGAAATACAGAGAAACAATAATAAAATAATCAAAAAACACAATTTATACTTCAAAAGAATTAGGAACAAAGAGAAAATAATAATAACAGAAGAATTCAGTATTAAATTTATAAAGCGAATACATGAAGATCTATGTCACATTGGAGTGGGACAAATGCTAACGACTATTAGTTCACTGTACGCAACAAAAAATTTAACGAAAAATATTAAAAATGTTTGTAGGAATTGTGAAATTTGCATAAAAAACAAAACAAGAGGACAACACAAATACGGATTAATGTCATATTTAGGCCCAGCGACAAGACCCTTTGAAATAGTATCAATAGACACAATTGGAGGTTTTGGTGGTTCTAGATCAACCAAAAAATACATACATCTTTTAGTGGACCACTTCACTAGATATGCATTTATTATAACATCAAAAACCCAGGGTGCACATGACTTTATAAAGCTAATAAATAAGGTCGCTGAAACCGAAGAGATTGGGATGCTCCTTACCGACCAGTATCCTGGAATAAACTCTAAAGAATTCAAGAAATTCCTTACTGACAAACAAATAACAATAATTTTTACAGCAGTGAATGCACCGTTTTCTAATGGCCTAAATGAAAGGTTGAATCAAACGATAGTTAACAAAATTAGATGCAAAATCAATGAAGATGGAGAAAACAGAGCGTGGACTACAATAGCACATGAATGTGTAGAAAAATACAATCAGACTAACCACTCAGTAACTGGCTATGCACCATGTTATTTGCTATACGGAACAGATGTTAAGGTTTTACCAAAAGAACTACAACAAGGAGGTATAAATAGTGACTGGATCGGAGATAAGAAAACAGCGCTTAATAATACCTTGAAATCACATTACTATAACAAAATGAGGTATGATAGGAATAGAAAACAAAGAGAATTCAGTGTGGGAGATCTAGTATATATAGAAAATGGGAATAAACTAAATAGGAAAAAGCTAGATGAATTGAGAATTGGACCATATAAAATAATTAAAAAGAAATCTAATACAATTTACGAGATAGATATTTATTTATTTATTTATTTATTTATTTATTTATTATCAATATAGCACACAAAACAGATAACAATTTCATTTAACATTCAGGAGTTTGTATAAGAGTAATGATCTAAATTGTAATCCAAAACATGCATGCCTATAAGCTACATAAATTAATATTTAATTTATATGATTTTTTTTTTTTTCGTTACAATTTTTTTTTATTTTTCTGTGTTCTAATCGTTTATGAGAAAATTTACAAATAATTTAAATACAATTTGGAAAAACAGTATAAAAATACAATTATTATTATATTACTCATTATCATTATTATTATTAATTATTGAACATATTAAAATATAAATATAGTTATTACATTTCATTATTATAATATCCAAACCCACATTCTCCACTCAGATGATTTTTTATTTGCCTCTGGAATTGGTGCAAGTTAAGGTGGAAGATGTCAATGTCTCTGTTAGAGACAAGAATTTTATTGTAGTGGCGACACATTCTTACTATGGGATTGAAATAGGAGATATTATTTTTAAACACTTGCAAGGTAAATATATTAAAGTTACGATTCCGAGATCTAAATCTGGTATTTATATTTATTTGAGTAAGGAGCGATGGCGACTCTAAAGTAGAGTGTAATATCTACTAAGATACAGGACATAGAAAAACAGAGTCAAATCTTTTTCATATCACAAAACTAATTCCAGTACAGATAACAGAGGATGAGAATGTGCTAGTATCAAATGGAGAACTGGAGTGAAAATTCACGGGTGAATTTTCTTCCCCATGGGGGGAGATGTAAAGAAATACTATTTCTTTCTTCGCACTCTGTGTGTTTACTTACCATGAAGTTTGGTTATAGTTTTTAACTTTTTAATTGTCTGATTTTAAAGAAGGAACGAATTCAGAATGTCAGATGACAGATTTAAATACGAGTTGATTGACAATTGGATAATCAATGAAAATTTTAATATTATATTATTTTATGTTTTAAAAGTGAAAGAATAAACTTTCATTGTCGTTTCTTCTTTACAGGTTTGAGTTCATATTGTTTTATATTACCTAAATAAAATAGTCTCTGTATAAAAAAAAAAACTAACAATAAATCTTCTTTACAGCAACACAAGGTTTATTTCTTTCATGTAGTAAAACAGACTTATATATATACAAGTCAACAATCTCTTGTATTCAACAAACCACGGCAACTTGAAATGGACCAAAGAAAACCACCGAGGCATGTGTTAGCGTTATTTGAAAATATTCCGCTCCTTATTTACGTGGGCATCTTCACAAAATAAGATTTGGTGTGCCTTAATTTAATTCGGCTACCTGTATAAGCTTTATCGTGATGAGAAAATGTTTTCAACAAGTCTTAAGATATTAATTTATTTTGTCTGACTTTTGGCAAGGAAATCATTTTTTTTTAATTGAATTATTTGTGTTAATATCTCCATTATTTGTAAAATTAAATATTTTCTTTCAATATTAGGAGAATAATGCCCTCCCCCCCTCTTAAAGGCTACAAGGAGTTACAAAAAGAACGCCTTGTTTGAAATAAAAATTTTGACCACAAATAAAAATATTCAGATTTTTATGGTATACCTTCAAGCAGAGTTACAGTATCAGAATTCGATGACGTGGTTCATCATCGCATTACTGCATTAATAATAATTAGTCTATAACAAGATAATACACAACAGTATTATTCTTTACTTGTTTTTTATCACTCTCTGCCTACCCCGTTAGGGACCTGGCGTGAAGATACATACATACGTACTTGTTATTTATGCAAAAAAAGTATTGATTGTATTGGCACCTCTAGACATCTAGCTTTTTTTTAGATGTCCAAAGTATTTTGATTTCTATTTCCAGCATTTCAAGTAACTCCATATTATTATGTATTTTTAAATTCTACTTTTAAATTTAGTGATGTCTATGGATTTATAAAAAAGGTGTAACAATAAAAACAAGCAACGAGAATATTAAAAAGGATAGCATATTGAAATATTACATTGTTTTATTATTTAAATGTTTAATTTGAAGACGGTGTAGATGCCGCTAATTCGAAAATTGCGGCCCAATTTTCCAATGATATGCTAACCGTAGATAAAACCAGTAAAATCCAACGCAGTGTGTGTTCGAGAAACTCAAAAAGTAATCTACACCCTGTGGTGTAGATTGTTTTCTGGACTGTTCCAGTCATATTTTTATATTGTAAACGGGACTTAATCGCGTTCTATTTTAATCGAAGTATTTACCTCGACACTCGACGTTTCGGCCGTAACGTTAAACGTTAAACGTCGAGTGTCGAGGTAAATACTTCGATTAAAATAGTACGCGATTAAGTCCCGTTTACAATATATAAATATGAATACAAATCGTGAAAGTTTAAAACAATGTTCCAGTCATACTGTAAAGAACTTTATTTTTGTAAATCAATTAAAAATTGTCTGACGTTATGAAACTTTAATGCAAGAGGGGGCATAAATAACCAAAAATGAACCCTCAAGCATAAGGTAACGACTGAAATGGTCATAACACCCAGTGCTAATTAATTCAGTAAATAGCGAGGTTCATTACATTACATAAGCAAAGCAAATCTTTCTTAAATACCAAAAGGTTCAAGAACGTTGGCCTTTAGAGAAAAATAAAAAGGCTTTAAGTTAAAAGGAAAGTGCGCTGATTTATGTCGACCCTTAGTGCTTTGAACCTGTAAATGTTTAAAAGGAAAAATAAGGTCACAATATTGTTAACAAAAAGACTGTATTCGAATAACCGTAATAAAATATACTGGAACTGTCTCAACTATTTAATTAGGGACCCCAGGGTATTAATATCGGGTGGGCAATAAAATACGTTACACCCCTTAATATTTAGTAAACGAAATATCCTTATCTAAATTCAGTTCCCGAAGCAAACCCTAATCGAGACGACGAATTGAATTTCAAATAGCTACACTGACTATTCTGCAGAAGCTAAATTAATATCGTGTTTAAGTTCTGTATTTTGGTTGCCAAGAAGATCATAATTCGGCTAAATTGCAACCGTAGTCAGTTATACATGTATTCATTTTGCAGCAGGTGCGTCCGAGAGTGTCCGGGTAATAACCGTTAAGTTGTGACCGAGCAATATCACGTTGGCTAATTGATACCCGTAAAACTCACTGAATCAATTATGGCTTATTAAACAACATGTTTCCTTTGTTTATAGTTGACATTACAATTCTCAAGTTTTTCTTTTTTTATATAATGTAAGTGTCGAACAAGCATGCAGCTCACATTGATGTTATGTGATGATTGCAGCCTATAGACATCAGCATACAAATCACAGATCAAAATGCAGATGCGTTGCCACACTTGCCACACCTGACACCTAAGGTGTCATGTCTCTGTAATAGTTATTACGGGGCCATACATTGCCATTTAACCGGAACACGATAGTGCCGAACATTAGCGGCAGATAGGTTAGGTAAATGCGTAGATGCCTACGCCCTCGAACGCCTACACTTGGAACTCTACCACCAGTAAAACGTTAATTAGGCCCATATTTGAGCTTTAAACCGTCAAGACACGAGAAAAATATGACTATTAATTGTCAATTGCGTCTAGGTGCCGGCGGCTTTACTCGTACATTTCTTGAGGGTTCAGACCTTGCCTAGTTTTCAAGTTCAAGTTTTTTAGTGAGATAACAATGACAGTATCTTCAAAAGTTAATGTAAAAAGATAACAATACAGTCAGCAATTTAGAATATAAAACCGACTTTAAAACCGCTATTAAAATTTGTGTAATTGAGAAATTTCTGCATGCTACATGCAGAAATTTGCCTCGGTAGCCTAGTGGTAGCAGGCCACTACTACTACGCTGAGGTCCTGGGTTCGATTCCCGGGTAGGGGGTTATCAGAGATGATGGTGTAAAGTCCATTATCTCTGGCTATTGGGATTTTTCCATTTTCTGGAAATTTCCCAGTACCTTGAAGTTTGGTAATGTGCCCGGAGATGTCAACAGGCTCGCCACCTGTTACATGGGCCAAAAACGTAACCGGCGAATCGTGGGTGTTTGCATGTATGCTTGAATGCATGCATTTACCTCTGCCTACCCCTTCGGGGATTACAGGCGTGAAGTTACGTTTTTTTTTTTACATGCATGATTTTAAGGATAGACATATATGATGCCGTACTTTTACTATTATAATAAGTACGTATATTATACTCGTAGATTGACAAAAACAAAAATAAATTCATTCAACATCTCAAAAAAATCTAGATTTATCATTAGCAATCACAAAATTCAATTACTTTCAACTGGTGTAATTAAATCATGCTGGTGGTTCTTTTTGTGTCAGATCTTGCAGAAGGAAGTACTACTGTACTATTACTTAATGGAACTGAAAGGTTGTTTAGTTGATTTAATTTCAAATAAATATTAGATAAACAAGTAATATAGCTCATAAGCCAATTGGAAATTAAGAAATATCCATATTACCGTCTTCAAAAACGTGCATTTAATATAATTAATAATCACATATGAGCATAAAATAGCCCATAAAGCTAATTCATGGAAAACTTAAATGTACCTTAAGATGTACCTAGTATCCCGCATAAATGAATAAATTATGTATTGAGCAAATTAATACCATTATTCAAATCAAGTGAAGACCTTGGAAGTTAGGGGCACATAGGAGTATGATCTACGTGCAGTAGAATTATATTTTAACTCCTAACGGTTAACGTTAAAAACTATATTCATGAACTTGTTACGGAATTAATGTTTAATTATCGTAAATTTTCTTTAGAGATGATAATTTAACCCAACTAATTATCTACTTATAGTATTATTATGATTTACGACGCATATTTTATGCTTTTAAGTAAAGTCATGGTGATTATCACTGAGAAGTTGGTATATATAATAATTCAGTTCACCTTGAGTTTGTACGACAGAAAACCGGTAAAATAAAAAAATAAAATGTTACCTACATTTTATTTTTTTATTTTACTGGTTTTAAAGTAAGTGCGCACTTGACTCATGTGTTTCAAGTAGAACATTCGGTTTGATAATATTATTAAATACTACCGACACTAGAATGTTCGATATGCAATACGTACCTATACTTAGTAATTATTTCCACATATTTTTAAGAATAGATTAAAATTAAAAGTAAAAACCGATCAAGTGCATGTCGGGCCACGCGCATTATAGGGTTCCGTAGTTACAGAGTAAGAGATGTTATGAAAAAATAAATAAATATTTTCAATGGAGTTGTTTGAAATTTTCTAGTCAAATACATTTGGTCGACTATTACTCGCAAACTTGCAAGGCCAACTTAGGTGTGATAGTTTTCCTTTTAATTTAGTTATATGTAGCTACTATCGCCGTAACGTTTGAATTTCTAACAACAACCGTTAAGTCTGTAGGGGGGGGGGACACTTGAGTCTAACGAAAATTGGCACTTTAAAGCTTAATAAGTCACGAACAGTTAACTAAACCGAAAAATGATGTTCGCACACCCATAATATTTTTAAAAAACCTATCCAACAATACCCCACAATATATGAAAATCGAAAATAAAAAAAAAATACCGCGCGTTACTAGTAGGAGATGTTACCCTAAAAAAAAAGTATTTCACATTTTTATTCTACTACTTTGTCGGCGTAATTAAGGTGTATACTTGTGCCAAATTTCAAGTCTCTAGTACTAACAGTTTTTGCGCTAAACCGCGGACGGAGAGACAGACAGACAGACAGACAGACAGACAGACAGACAGACAGACAGACGGACATGGCGAAACTATAAGGGTTCCTTGTTTACTACGGAACCCTAAAAATGGATACAAAAAAAAAACAACTGTCAATGGGCAGAGTGCGTAGCTCGAAAAATCTCTTGGGGCAGTAGGAGGTGAATCGATGACCTGAGGGCCTAATCAAGCCTAGCCTAGCCTAGCCTAGGCCTAGTCAAGTGTCAAACGATTTTCAATCTACAATTGCTAAAGGTTAAGCGTTTGCATTCAAAGGTGGTAGCTAATGAGTAGTACTTAGAATTTGCAACGCTTGCTGATGTAATCTATCTATAGCTTATGGTAAATCCTGTACTGTTAATACTGTACTGTATTTTCACCTGTAGCGCTGATTGAATAGACTGACATGTAAATAGACTGGACAACTGGATCATAAAATGGTCACTATTTTGGTACTTACTGATTTCTCCAACGCATTTAACATGGTGGATCATGGTCCACCATGTTAAATGCGTTTGAGAAATCCTCCTTGCTACCTTAAAACACTTAAATTTTTCCCCTGTAGTGGTGCAATGGTTATCTTCTTACCTTAAAGATGGACAGCAAGCGGTTAGAGCCAATGCAGTCCTTTCTAATTAATGTAATCTTAGTGCGGGTGTTCCCCAGGGCGGCATTTTGTCACCCCTCTTATTTTCATTGTTCATAAATATTCTTTCGGCTATCTTGGACTGCTCTTACCATTTCTACGCTGATGACTTGCAATTGTATTGCCAATCGCATGTGGTCAATATTGATAGTGCTGTTCATAGGGTTAACGTTAACCTACATAAAATTAGTTCTTGGTCACACAAATATAAGATCCAGGTAAATCCTAATAAATGCCAAGCTATCATAATTGGTAGTTCACGGCAACTAGGGAAACTTAATTATAGTACCATCGCGCCTGTCCTGTTTGAAAACCAGGTAATTTCATACTCTACAGCTGTAAAAGATTTGGGCTTACACATTGATTCCACGCTAAGTTGGAGAGTACAGATCAGTGAAGTAAGCCGAGCCGTTTTTGCCACTAGGCTTGATTAGGCCCTCAGGTCATCGATTCACCTCCTACTGCCCCAAGAAATTTTTCGAGCTACGCACTCTGCCCATTGACAGTTGTTTTTTTTTTGTATCCATTTTTAGGGTTCCGTAGTAAACAAGGAACCCTTATAGTTTCGCCATGTCCGTCTGTCTGTCTGTCTATCTGTCTGTCTGTCTGTCTGTCTGTCTGTCTGTCTGTCCGTCCGCGGTTTAGCGCAAAAACTGTTAGTACTAGAGACTTGAAATTTGGCACAAGTATACACCTTAATTACGCCGACAAAGTAGTAGAATAAAAATGTGAAATACTTTTTTTTAGGGTAACATCTCCTACTAGTAACGCGCGGTAATTTTTTTTTATTTTCGATTTTCATATATTGTGGGGTATTGTTGGATAGGTTTTTTAAAAATATTATGGGTGTGCGAACATCATTTTTCGGTTTAGTTAACTGTTCGTGACTTATTAAGCTTTAAAGTGCCAATTTTCGTTAGACTCAAGTGTCCCCCCCCCCCCTACAGACTTAACGGTTGTTGTTAGAAATTCAAACGTTACGGCGATAGTAGCTACATATAACTAAATTAAAAGGAAAACTATCACACCTAAGTTGGCCTTGCAAGTTTGCGAGTAATAGTCGATCGATATTTGACTAGAAAATTTCAAACAACTCCATTGAAAATATTTATTTATTTTTTCATAACATCTCTTACTCTGTAACTACGGAACCCTATAATGCGCGTGGCCCGACATGCACTTGATCGGTTTTTACTTTTAATTTTAATCTATTCTTAAAAATATGTGGAAATAATTACTAAGTATAGGTACGTATTGCATATCGAACATTCTAGTGTCGGTAGTATTTAATAATATTATCAAACCGAATGTTCTACTTGATACACATGAGTCAAGTGCGCACTTACTTTAAAACCGGTAAAATAAAAAAATAAAATGTAGGTAACATTTTATTTTTTTATTTTACCGGTTTTCTGTCGTACAAACTCAAGGTGAACTGAATTATTATATATACCAACTTCTCAGTGATAATCACCATGACTTTACTTAAAAGCATAAAATATGCGTTGTAAATCATAATAATACTATAAGTAGATAATTAGTTGGGTTAAATTATCATCTCTAAAGAAAATTTACGATAATTAAACATTAATTCCGTAACAAGTTCATGAATATAGCTTTTAACGTTAACCGTTAGGAGTTAAAATATAATTCTACTGCACTGTCTCCAAACTGGTGGTAGAGCTCCAGTGACGGAGATCGCGGGCGTAGGTACCACCGAATTACATATAGGTAATATACTTGCCGCTAAATGGTAGTGTTCAGCACTATCGTGTTCCGGTCAGGTGGTAATGTACAGCCCTGTAATTTCAGGCACAGGGGCATAACACCTTTGGCCTCAGAAGTGGTAACACATCTGCATTTTGACTCTGGTCTTTGTGTGGGTGTCTATAGGCTGCAGTCATCACTTAACATCAAAGTGAACTCTATGCTTGTTTGCCACTACCATTACATAAAAAAAAACATAATTGAGTAATTATGACCTAGTGCCAGAAAAAATACTCAAGAATGTTCGGAGACACAGGACGTGTCTTACATATCGGACACATACATTAAAATTACATAGTTAAATTTAAAAAAATACCGACTTCGAAAACCAGAAAATCACAACACTAAAAAGTGAAAAATAATAGATAATAATCCAACAGTTATCTGGCTTAAAAAGTCGATGTTCTTTTAAAGGTTTTGTGAACAGATCTTGCTTTTAATGCAAGAATTTGAAGAGACTACTGATAATAAGTATGATAGATACTCCTATGTGCCCCTAACTTCCAAGGTCTTCACTTGATTTGAATAATGGTATTAATTTGCTCAATACATAATTTATTCATTTATGCGGGATACTAGGTACATCTAAAGGTACATTTAAGTTTTCCATGAATTAGCTTTATGGGCTATTTTATGCTCATATGTGATTATTAATTATATTAAATGCACGTTTTTGAAGACGGTAACATGGATATTTCTTAATTTCCAATTGGCTTATGAGCTATATTACTTGTTTATCTAATATTTATTTGAAATTGAAGCAACTAAACAACCTTTCAGTTTTAGTTAAAGATATTAAATTAGTAATAATATTTAAAACTGAAATAAACATTTTTACTATTCAAAATTCAAATAATTTATTTCAATTTGGTCTGTCTACACGGACACTTTTGCATTCTTGGGTTATAAGCTACCTAGAGAGAATGACTTATAATAATAATCCAATAGATATTCATAAAGACCAATTTAATAATAATCTTTAATTCCTTCATAGAAGAAAAAAAAATCTGTTCGTCATAATCATAGTCATTCACTTAACAGAGTTCCAAGTGCAGGCACTACTGAAAAGAACTCCGCTACCCAACAAACTCAGCGTGTTGCTCTTTTGTCAAAACCTTAGATTTAATACAAATTTTATTTAATATAATTAAAATTAAAATAGAATAAAGATAATGCGAACGTCCATGGCATAATATTTGCATATTAACACATACGCAAATACCCATCAACCGTATAGTACTTTTATTAGTACAACCGAATTTATAATACGAACCAACACCTACACTTTGCCAAATCTGTCTGTTATTTTTACATTGAAAAATTTTTCAATAAAAGTTTTTTTTTCCATCGTTGAAATCGCGATCGAATTATTCGCTATTATTTGTACGAGAATGTTTTTGTTTTGAAAAAAAACCAATAACACTAATTCTCTTATTTTTTTTCTCATATGTCACAAAGACGGCAAACGAGCAAGCAGTTCACATGGATGTAAAGTGATGCCTGAAGCCTATAGACACAGAAAGGAGAGGTCAAAATGCAGATGCATTGCCACCCCTGAGACTTTTGGTGTTATGTCTCTGTGATATGACTATTATCGTAGTAACTTAGGGGGCCATACATTGCCATCTAACCTAATAACGAAGTCCATTTTGCGGGAGATAGATTTGTTAACGTGCCTACACCCTCGAGTCCTTACCCTAGTATTCTACCACCAGTATACACAAATTTATTTCAAAACGTAATTTTTCAATCGTTGAGCACTAGAAGCCTAAGTTATACTTATCTACCGAAACAATCCTAAAATTTATATAAATATTCTGGTTTAAAAATACTTTCCTAATTTAAAAAGTTACAAGTAAGAAAATGAAATCTAAACAAGGCAAAAAAACACCGTAATTTAAAAAAATTACGTGTAAATTACTTTAACATTGCGTAGCGGAATATTAGCGACTCGCCCCGGACGATTTCGGGAGTGAAAATTATTCATAAACATTGGAAAACATCCTAAGTTACTTGGTAGCGTAATGTACGAAAACCTAAGCCACGGCTTCAAAGATTTCATCTCGTTACAATTCATATTCCACAAGGGACCTTATTACATACGAGTACAAACCATATTAGATTACACATGTAACTGGCATACATGACTCTTAAACAAGTACTGGCAATTTAAATTTAAAATGACTTTGTCCATAATAGAGAACGCAACCTGCTCTTTGTGTGCTAATTACAATTTTATTTACACATGCTTATTATTTTAATATTCGAACGTACATACGTCATGGGGCAATCCGTGATTTTAAACGGATTGTGACTTTTTGTGTTTATAATTTCCAAGTGACTGGCCTATTAATAATTTCATAATCACTCTAGGACTTTTTTATGTCAATGAAATGGCCAACAAACATGCCTACAGTTCACATGGACGGTAGGTAAGTGAATATCTACATAATATTCCTTTTTACATTGCGGCGCTGTTAAAATCAACATTGAGATAAACTTAAACACCTTTAAGATAAACATAGTATCATAGGTATGTTGTTATTTGCGTAGTAATTAAGTGAGCTCCTAAGCTTTTGATCAATGTTTGATTAAGGTAATCAACTCATCTTAGGGCATAATTATTATTATAATCGGGTGTAATTAAGTCCTGCAAATGTTTCGAAGATTAATATCCAAAAGGTTATTGAACCATTAATTGCATAATAACAAACATAATAAATAAACAAACACATCAATTTATCAATAAATATTACATTGAGCTTAGAAAATAGACAATCGACTCCTCTTTGTATGTACGGACATGGCGAAACTATAAGAGATCCTTGTAGGCTTAAGAACCACTAATGCTCGACATTATAAACAAATAAGGTGTTAAAATATGTGTAAATTGTATATGTCGTGAAATCACGACCTTATTATTGTGATGTTATTTACATCGATTAGATACATCACAATAGGTTTAAGTCCAAAGTTGGTATACTGAAAGTTGTTGCTAAATTATACTATATATAAAAATCTATTGCTGTTCGTTAGTCTCGCTGAATCTCGAGAACGGCTAGACCGATTTGGTTAATTTTGGTATTGAATGATTTGTGGAAGTCCAGGGATGGTTTAAAAGGTAAGAAAATATGAAGAAATTTAAGGGAAATAGTAAAAACCACAATTATATTTTCCCATACAAATAGTCCGTATACCTATAACAAACCTTTGATACATTATTTCATTGTGAGACAATATGAAGTTTGCCGGGCCAGCTAGTTATACAATAAGTGAAACTCTAAATTTTAAAATGGAACGTTCACTTCTTTGCCTTTGAATGACAAAGAATGTCTTATTTTTTTTTTATTAGTCTTGTCTTGCCGCTTGTAAAAGAGAGTATGGAACATTCTGTTGATACCTATTTTTATTATTAAGTATTTTTGGACTACTATTTATTTTATTTTGTTTACTTTGACATATTAATCAACGTATCAGTTGTTATTCGCTTTAATTTTTAATTTTGTAATTTGACCTATCACAAGCAAATTCTGTTATTTACAAGTGATTAAATAAATTTTTGAGTTTTTTTTTTTGAGTTTTTTGCTTGGTAATTTTATGTTCATATTTTTGTATGTACATTTATTATTCCCCATTTGAATTGAACTTCATGATATGCTAAAATGAAGTGACCTTTACCCATGCAACATTTTTATTCCGAGATCAAAACACAACCAAGAAGAAATATCTTACAAACAAGGTACATAAATAAACCGAATATATCTATCCTCACGTACAAACTAGCATCACATTTGCTCCTTTTTGTTTGCCAGTCGAATTTGTAAGCAGATTCATATGACACTTGCCTTATCGGAAGCTTTGAGAGTCGTGAGACATATAGCGCAAACATAAGGAACGAATTGACTTTCCATGTTCAAATCGCTCGAAGCGGTTCTCGATTTAGCTTTCGAATGTGGTTGGTACAAATAGTCCGTAATGTTGATATAAATGTTAACCTCTTCGATTTTCCTTGATATTTAACATATATAACATGTATTGATTTTACAAAGTATTTAAAATAAGATTGTACCTACCATAGGTAAGAGATTGATGTAGGGACTACTCTAGGTTAAGGGACCTCAATTAAGCAGATGTTTATGGGTTCGATGGTGAAAACGAGCATTATCCTCCAGTTATTTTTGTTAAGGAATTGGCAATCAAGCATGGAATTAACTTGTTGGTAATTAAATACTGCTGCAACATGCTCTATGTTAATTATACGTTTCATTACAAATACATAATCATTGTCATCACTGAGGTGTTCACAGGGCCGATACCATAAGACATGTCCATCGTAAGACGGACAATCACAAACTTACGTATTTCACATATCCTTAAAAAAACTGGCAAACAGTAATAATGCTAATTTCCGTAGCGTTTTTCCACATCGAACGATCTTGTTTTACACAAAAAAAAATACCGTCAGCATCATACCTAATGTGAACAAAAAAGAAGCGAGATTTTAAGTCGTAAAATAATATTGTATACCTAATGAGAAAACGTCCCACATAATATTTATACTAATGGCTAGTAGTAACAAAACAGAAACACAGTTAGCGAAGATCATTGATGTATTAGAATCTGTGAATATAGTATGTAAATAAGCATTCACAAGAAATGTGGCCTATTGTATTCACACAAATAAGACACTTTCTATTACAAAGTGTGCCGTTTTGACCCGGAACTCGGGGTGGAAACGGGACTTTACAAATTTGAATAAACAAAAGATTAATAGTTTCAATCTAAGTGTAAACAGCCTTGTGTATACAACTATTTGTATAGCGAAAATGGGTTCATGAATATTAGCGTTATGTGTATATATTGTGTACCGTAACGCCTCTTGTACGCCTCCCATAGAGTTCCATACAACACTGACCATCGTGCCTACATATGGCGAATTTACTGTAGATTTTCACGATAGTGGCAACAATTGCGTTCAATCTCAAATATTTTATTTCAAACTAGCTGACCCAGCAACCTTCAAATTGCCTCAGAATGAAATAATGTGTCAAAGGTTTGATAGAACGGACTATTTGTATGGGAAAATAAAATTGTGGTTTTTACTGTTTCCATTCAATTTCTTCATATTTTCTTACGTTTTAGACCTTCCCTGGGCTTCCAAAAAACATTCAAAACCAAAATTAGCCAAATCGATGCAGTCGTTCTCGCGTTTTAGCGAGACTAACGAACAGCAATTGATTTCTGACTATTTTTATGGGAAAATAAAATTGTGGTTTTTACTGTTTCCCTTCAATTTCTTCATATTTTCTTACGTTTAAGACCTTCCCTGGGCTTCCAAAAACATTCAAAACCAAAATTAGCCAAATCGATCCAGTCTAACGAACAGCAATTGATTTTTATATATTATTTTTATATTTATATTTTTTGTTTGGTCAACAAGGACAGTTTTGCATTGTCAGTTTATAAGCTACCTGAAGTGAATGACTTATAGTACCTAATTATTATTATTTAATGGTATTAATAATAATTAATGTATAAATAAATTTTAACCGAAAAATCATCAAATCTTTCAATTCCTTCATAGAAGAAAAATAAATATCTATTCGGCATAAGCATAGTCATTCACTTAGCAGAGTTCCAAGTGCAGTCACAACTGAGAAGAACTCCGCTACTGAACAAACTCAGAGCGTTGCTCTTTTTGTCTAAATCCTTAGATCTAATTAATACAAAAGGTATTCCTGCCTTTAATTCAATTCATTAAATCGGGTCATTAATTCAAGAGTATTCAAGTAGAATACAGATAATGTGAACGTTCATGGCACGTTACCCCACCGCCTACTTATGGAGGGGAATTCTTCAGCTAGTGCAGTAAGTCAACCGAGCAATGTCAAACTATTACAACGGACGACAACACAAAAACGCGGGATGGGCTGCAACGTCCTGCGATAAAACTCCCATCGTCAATCCGTATGTCAAGCGTGGTGATTATGACATATTCTCCCCTTATGAAGTGTGCTTATATATTTTTTTTATTTATGTAATGGAAGTGGCAAACAAGCATGCAGTTCACGTTGATGTTAAGTGATGAACAAATGAATGAATGAAAAAAAATGAATGAAGCCTATAGACACCCACACAAAGACCAAGGTCAAAATGCAGATGCGTTACCACTCCTGAGGTCTAAGGTGTAATGCCTCTGTGCCAGAAATTACAGGGCAGTACATTACCACCTGACCGGAACACGATAGTGCTGAACACTACCATTTAGTGGCAAGTATATTAGGTGTAATGCGGAGGTGACTACGCCCGCGAGCTCTGTCACAGAAGCTCTACCACCAGTAACATTCAAAAGTAGACGAGAACGTTTTTTAGGGTTCCGTAGTAAACAAGGAACCCTTATAGTTTCGCCATGTTTAGGTTTAAATTACAAGTGTTCATTCGTGCTTCCTGTATGTTTTTGATGTTAAATGTGTGCTAAAATTATAATTGTAGCAGAATAGCCTCCGTAGTACCTTTTCTGCGGTTCCACTATGCAACATGTTACCCTTGTAGTTTCGCCATGTCCGTCACATCTTAGCTCAGAGAATAGATAGACAGTATTAGAAAGCTGTGATTTCATTAATTTAATGATTGTGAATAATTATAATTAATCTAGGTACACATAATCATAATTAATAATTATTATATAGATACTATCAACAAAAATTAATGACAATTTGACAAATATCAAAAATATTTGTTTATTTAAATATATATTTATTACTAAGAAACTTTGGATTGTATGTGAAAATAAAATAAAATATTATTTTTTTATTTTTAAAGAAAAAACTAATATAAAACAAATAAAATATTAGTTTATAATAAAGACACAACCAGGTACGTAAAACGTAGGTACATAAATTACAAAATATAACCTTGATTTTTGATTACACACTGAACAAATTAACACTCGAGTAGGTACAGTGACAGTTGGCTGGGTGTAAATCAAAAGTTATTACAGTGGAGTTCGGCAACATTGAAATTCACCACGTTACAAATTTATACATGGATGTATGCACAATTATGTTTGTTTAAGTGAATTTCAGATTTAAGGGAAGTAAAGGAACTAACGTAAATAAGTAAACTTGTAATCTTCACGCCAGGTCCCTAACGGGGCAAGCAGAGAGTGTAGAGCGCCAGATATCTCGGTCCTGTCATACCTCTCGTGCCTCATCTACCTTCATCATTCCTAAATCAGTAAACTTGAGGTCAAAAATCTAACTAAGGCAGGAAATTAACTGTTTGCTGTAGTACATTTTTTGAGGTCAAGTCAGTAGGAGATTAATGTTAATTTGTAATCAAAGGACACTAAGCCTGGATTGCACCACAATATTTGTTAAAATTAAAGTTATTGTTACATTTCACATCCTTCTCTAATTTAAAGAAATCTGTTAAAGTTAGAGAAGGATGCGAAATGTTACAATAGTTTTAACTTTAACAAACATCGTGGTGCAACCCATGCTAAAGGTCATATTGTTGATGTCTGGTAAACTATTCTACTTTATGATATGTTCTAAGGTTTTCGCGAGCTACACTCATTGAAATAAAACTATTTTTACGGATTTATCTCCCGTATATTAAACTAAAATGATTTTTATTCTACTTTACTTCGACTTTCAAAATCTGGCGTTCTGATGTTGTTTCCAGCAATTAATAGTTCATTGTGTTCCAATTTTCTTTAGAAAAGAAACAGATTTGAAAAAGTCTTCACGCTACCTTTGAACAAAAAAAAATCGACCGGTATTTCAATATTAATAAAGGATGCAGTAAACAAGTTAAAGCCCGTGCGCTGTGACAGTTGGCAGAACGTAAATTAAAAGTTATTGCACCAGAGTTCGGCGGTGTTAATAACGCTGCCGCGACAAGTTTACACGTTGACAACGTCGGTGGACTCTGGTGACTAATGAGTATCGGTAAAAGTTGATTAAACTAGTGAACTATAGATATGCACAAATGTCAATAGTATGCTGCGATTCTATTTTCAAGATACATTATAAAATGGCGAACGGTCACGATTCGCCGGTTATTAACGTAACCGGCGAATCGTGGGTGTTTGCATATATGCTTGAATGCGTGCATTTACCTCTGCCTACCCCTTCGGGGATTACAAGTGAAGTTACGTTTTTTTGTTATAAAATGAAGGAAACAAATAATTAGGTACAGTTTAACTGGTTAAAATGTTACATCTAAACTCAAAACAGCATGCAAACTAAAAATTCCGCATCTTTCAATTCTTATGTTATGGTGCCCAGAAGGCTAGCAGCATTGCCTCGATGGACGTCAAAAATCAAACTGAGGTCTAAAATTAACTCTAACATAACGTTTACTGTCTAATATTAATTTATTAGTTAATATTTTATTTGAAACCTGAAGTCATTCGAACCTTATCACTCACTTCCATCCATCATTCTAGGTCGTTTTTGTGCTAATTTGTCTTTCTAACTCTCGCGCTCTTTTCAATATATACATACATTTCTGAAAAATTAACGTTATTTAAATAACAATAAACAAAGTTGTAAATAAGTTAACGCCCGTGCGCTGTGACAGTCGGTTGAACGTTAATCAAAAGTTATAGCAGTGGAGTTCAGCGATGTTAATAACGCACTACACGACGAGTTTACACGTCCACAACGTCGATGTGGTTTGGTGACTAATGAGTATTGGTAAAACTATATAAAATTTTTAAGCCATCTCGGCTTAGCATCGTGGAGGCATTAGTGTACCTACCTATTATATATACCAGTAAATAAAACGTCTATATAATAAAAATAAAGTCCAGTAAATAAACGTAATGGCTTCCCAACTTCTATTCAGTCAAGCCAAGTCAGTTAAGGGAACTTAATGTAAATAATATTCTCATGCCCGTTCAGCTAATAATAATAAAGAATACACTTAATTGGTGATAATTTAAAAATAACAGCCATATAATTGAACACTCAGATGAACGTTCAGCCAAGTGTAACAACGCACGTACGTTAAGCCAAACTATTATTGTTTACCACATTGTACAAAAAATATAACGGTATTTTAAATTACCGCTTTTTAACGATGATGCATAAACTTATTTTTAACACCCAAGTTCTCTTACACCCATATTCTAAGACGTTACGCGAAACATTCCTTGACTCACACTCAGCATAAGATACTTTATGATGATGCCTCGAAATCCATATTCTTAGTTGTATTTTGACAGTAACTCATGTGTACGGATTATAATTAAGATACCTAATTCACAAAGTCTTGAAAATCCATTTTATAGAAAAATATGGTACGTATTTAATTATATTTCCAGACAGTTGCGACATGAAAAACTTATTGAGCGTAAGAATATGGCGTAGGTATATAAGTACTCCTCAAGTTTGACTATTGCTTTCTTACCTCAAACGGAGGCAGAATGTCGAGTTAATGTTATTAGTTACAACTCTAAGAATATCAATTCCATTGAGTTAGGTTGGGATTGCGACTTAGAATATGGGTGTAAGAGAACTTTCACCTAAAAGAACATCTAAATACCGCAGTTATGTTAAACTATGATTGAAAAACTACGTGATTAACGTGATATTACTGTTACCTTTAGTGACATTTTCGATGGGAATCAACTAGAATACCTTGAGAGTTACTTTGACTTTCAGTTTGTGACTTCATACTTATCTTTACCCTGATTAACTTTGTCACCTATAGTCGTAAGGCCCGTTTTGAAGCATGCAGTGCATTCATGTTAATTGATGACTGCAGCTGATAGACACCCACAAATAGACCAGAGGTCAAAATGCAGATGCGTTGCCACCCCTGCCTGAGACCTAAGTTGTCTTATTTCTGTGAAGCTACGAGTATTACGGGTCCGTACATTATCATCTAACCAGAACGTGATAGTGATGAACGCTATCATTTTGCAGATAGATTAGGTAATACGGTGGTGTCTACGCCCTTGAGCTGCTGCTAAATTGGAACTCTACGACTAGTAAAACAAACAAAACATGACGTGTTGAATACTACCATTTAGCGGTAGATGGATTAGATAGTGATAGCCTATGCATTCGAGCTCTCCATCACTAGGCCTCGGCTGCCAGTTGAAGTAATTCATTATTTTTAGTGGTGGTAGAGCTCCAGTGACGGAGCTGGTGCGGGCGAAGGCACCACCGCATTACCTAACACACTTGCCGCTAAATGGTAGTGTTCACCACTATCGCGTTCCGGTCAGGTGGTAATGTATGGCCCTGTAATTTCCGACACAGGGGCATAACACCTTAGGCCTCAAGAGTAGTAACGCATCTGCATTTTGACCTTGGTCTTTGTGTGGGTGTTTATGGGCTACATTCATCACTTAACATCAATGTGAACTCTCAGCCTTGTTTGCCACTTATATCACATAAAAAAAGATGGATTAGATTATGATAGTGCCTATGCATTCGAGCTCCATCACTGGGCCTCGGCTGCCAGTTGAAGTATTTATCATTATCATTAATTACTCGAAGGTCTCAGATCTTTATCCACGACTAGCGGCCCGCCCCGGCTTCGCCCGCGCTGCTCCGCTCCTATTAGTCAGTAGCGTGATGGATATATAGCCTATAATTTTCCTCGATAAATGGGCTATCTAACATTGAAAGAATTTTTCAAATCGGACCAGTAGTTCCTGATATTAGCGCGTTCAAACAAACAAACAAACTCTTCAGCTTTATAATATTAAAGTATAGATTCACAAAGTGTACCTAATACCTTTTTTGTTCCATTAGGAGACAAGCACATTGGCATTCACTGGGCATGTAAATGTAACCAATTCCCGAGAGTCGGTACTCTCGGCATGGGTACCTACTTCACTAATGGGAAAAAACCAATAACACGTACTCCCAGATACTGGCATCGAACTCAGTAACATTGTAGTATTTAATGTATGTGTGTGTGTACGTAGTTCAAGTGTGAATAATATATTTAAAAACACGTTAACATCTTAATAATTAAGTAGTCCGTGAGTATGAAACTCGCCGCATCATTAAAGTTCAATGTAAGTCATATTTCAAAATAAAATTAATTTTAATTATTTTAACGTAAGGGTTTTAACACAACAAATAGGTCTGCTCGCGACTTTCTCATCAGGTTGTCGATTCACCTTGTCGGGGATCTGCCCACGTTTAGATTCAGACTCCTTTTCAATGAAGCTTGAAGACATGTTCCGTTGCAGGGGTAAACAGTTTCGGATATTTAACACATTCCTGTCTCAGACCTCGCTGCAGTCGGATAACTCTCAAATTCAGGAGCCCAACCGCCTAACTAATAGAGAGGACAATAATAAATTATATTTAAAAAAAAAACTAATGCTTTCGTTTATGGCGTAGTTTTATAAGTTTCGTACGACCTATCAAAACATTCTGCTCTAAAGCATGTACCTGTGGACGAAAACAATTCCAGCCCAAAGTTAGGCGGTACGAGGCTGACAGCATGGCGTCATAATCGAACGCATTACGAAAGCATTAAAGTTATTCGGTCGCTCTCCTGGTCCTGAAGGCGAAATCGACATGTTGGTGTTTCGCATAAGCTTCGTAGCACCACAATAGATACGGTTTTTAGACTGTGGTAACCTTGACGTATTGGTACCATCGATAGATAATATGTCACTTCTAGAATGTCTAAAGTGACTGTAACCGAATCGAAGACTTTCACATAGTCGACGAACTCTAAACATAGGGGCTCACAAAAGTAACTTTATTTTACAGAGGGTTTAGATTTTTGTCATACAAGTACAGAGACAAAGAAGTTAAAGCATTGAGTACACTGAACGTTCAGAACTAAAATACTGAAAGTTTCGATAGATTTTCAAGACTCGTTTTCTTATTTTACCTTTTATACGAATGTAGTTTAGTTCACAAGTTGAAAATGGTGAAAATAGAGATAATGGCCGTAAGAATGTGTGCGACACCTCATTCGATTTCACAAAAAAGGTATTTATAATTATACGAATATTTCAACATTCATAATGAGTTATAAAATTCAAATAAAAGACAAAGCAAAAGCATTTTCAAAAAAATCTATGTTTCAGTACATTTGAAACTCTATCTCTATCATTTAGAATTTTTATCGATCGCATAATTGTATTTTGCTTATTACAACTTTTTTAAGTTAACATCAAATTATTAATCGGCATAACATTATAATTTTTTTTTTATTTGTTATCGTAACCTCGTTTTTGTGTTACATAAAAAAAAAATAAATTAAATTTTTAAAAAATGATTGATTTGAATGTTGAAAAATCAATCACAGTCGAAAATTTGTTAATAGTATCTTGTGTGTTTTTTTTACAGCTTCCAGATACTAAGGATCTCCGAGCTAACCTGTATACAGATGGACAAACGGACATGGCGAAACTATAAGAGTTCCTCGTACGCTACAGATCTCTTAAAACAGAATATTTAAATTGCAACGTGCGAAGGCTTTGGTGGTGGAATATACCGGTAATAAATATTAGACTTCACAGTAGGAATAAAAAATATATCTCGTTATACAGGTTATTAAGATTGCTTTAATTACAAACAAGTGTTCTTATTAAGAGAAGTACCTACTTATTTGTGTCTTTGTACAGTGGATTAAATTAATTATAATGTTTACTGATATGCGTAGGTATATTGTTGTGGAATATTTATAAAGACAAGGAATTGGGTTCTTGAACATCGTCCGTGCTTCTTTTGTGAATCGCTCATTTCATATAAATATGCAACATTTAAAGGGTACCCGAAGTTTATTTATTTTTTATTTACACATTTTTAAATCTATCATAACAGGATTTCCCTAATGCGACAGGTAAGCATTTTTTTTTTACCAGAAACCAGTTGGAGATCCCTCCTCACTCTCAGCTCACTGTATCCTACCGTCCCTAAAATAAACAGTTTAGGATATTTTAATTGGTAGGATGGATACACACCATACATTTTCATATATAAATATCTAGTAAATTTATTCTGTATCCTTTTACGTTAATGTGTAAAAATCTTAACTTTGGGTAATAACTTGATCAAGGGAGTCGGTGTCCCTTGGCCCCTGACACCATTTTTTGAGGCTTAAGTTCATCATTTTCTCATTTGTCATTCGTCCTACGCGGCCAAACCAAGCTAGTTTTATCAAATTTTCCCGTCAATTTTGTTTGGGAAAATAATCATATTATTGTGCAATATTTGATACTTGCGAAGAGACCTTAACTTGAATACGTTTATTTTACGCTTATGCTTCTTCTTGCTTACGCAGTTCATGCTTATTGCTTATATCTTGAAGTAATTACAGACTTTTGTAAATAAACAAACTGAGCACCGACCACTTTTTTTTTATGTAAAGGAAGTGGTAAACAAGCATGCAATGTACAATGATGTTAAGTGATGACTGCAGCCTATAGACACCCACACAAAGACCAAGGTCAAAATGCAGATGCGTTACCACTCCTGAGGCCTAAGGTGTGATGATGAGACGTACATTATTTTAAAAACCCTCTATAAATAAATAAAGAGAAAAAAAGATATAAGTACATGAATTAACGAAAATAAAATTCTAAACAGCAAGGGCACGAGCGGCACGACTAGCATCTTATACAAAATAAGAGTAGAAAATGTAAAAGCACCCTGAGGGTTTATCAGGCGTGAACGTAGACAGTCTGCGTGCGGTCGGATAATTTACGGACCATTTTTTGTTAATACAAATTTAATGACACAGCGTTTTCCTGATGCTCTCCAATACATCTTTTTTCGTCCTTTGTCTAAATTTAAACGATAACGGGAATGAAATTTACGCCTTAATAATTTTTGTTTGTTCAATATTATATGAATGTATTTAAGGAATATTTTTAGGAAAATAACGTTTCTTTTAAAGTAAGAGATTATTTCATTTTTGAGTCCCTAATTAGTACCTACTCTCTTCATCAAAGGTTTCATAATTGAAAATTTAAGAAATTTAGGTTAACTAACGCATGACAGCTTCGATTAATGTAACTAAAGAATAAAGAACACTACAAATGTTAATATATATTATTAATTTAAGAACAAGTGTGTGTAGGTGTTCTTACGTTAAAAAGGAAAAACGAATTTTAGAATTACTTGTCTGTCTGTCTATCTGTCTCTCATAGACGGAAATAAATGTTAAAACTCCCTTAGAGAGAGTTTATTAGGCGTAAGTGTAGACACGTGCGGTCGGACAATTTACGGAACAGTTTTTGCTAATAGAAAATTAATGACACAGCGACCTTAAAACACAGCTTTTTTCGTCCTTTGTCTAACTTTAAACGATTACGAGATTGAAAAAACCGTCTTATTCTTTTTTATTTTTTAAACATAACATCTTGTTGCCAACTGGAATGTACCTGCTTGTTAATGAATAGCTAAAGGAAAATAAAATTTCGTTCGTAGAAGAAAAAAAAAATAATGGGCACGATTTTATTATTCGGTCTATAAAGTTTTCTTTCGCTTTATACAGAACGCTTGGATAAGTATTTATTTAAATCTTAATTAAAGAACCAACTTAAATATATTTTAACTAGTTTGGAGCACCAAATTAGTTACTCACTTCATAAACGGTTTCTTAATTGAAAACGCTTTGAATCTCATACAATTTTCTCTCTATATCTATATTAAATAAATAAAATTGGAGTGTCTGTTTGTAATATTAAAATAACCGCTTTTTACTAAATGCATATGTATGTATACACGGTACATATACCAAAACAACATTTTTTACAATTTTTGTCTGTCTGTCTGTCTGTTTGGCGGGGCTAATCTTGGGAACGGCTGGACCGATTTTGACGGGACTTTCACTGGCAGATAGCTGATGTAACAAGGAGTTACTTAGGCTACTTTTATCTCCATACATCCATACATACATACATACCTACACACAAATAAGTACTATTGGAGTGTTTCCGATTTTGACGGGACTTCCACGGGTAGGTAGCTGATGTAATAAGGAGTAACTTAGGCTACTTTTATACTAGCTGCGCCCACGACTTCGTCCGGGTAGATACTGAACAATCATATTTTTTCTCACGTGGATGAAGTCGCGGGCAGAGCTAGTTTATAATATATCTAATGCTTACAACAAACGTAAAACGTAAATTCACGCCTGTATTCCTCGAAGGGGTGGACAGCCCTAAAATCTTTTTTCCAGCCAAAAAAATCTTTTGTAACAACGGTGGCAAACGAGCATGCAGTTTAGTTCACATGGATGTTAAGTGATGATAGCAGCTTATAGACATCTTCACAAAAATAAAAGGTCAAATGCAGATAGATACATTGCCGCTACCCCTGCAACCTTGTTATGTCTCTGTGAGGATTATTACAGAGCCATACACCTTACCGGAAGACGATAGTGCTGAACACTACCATTTTGTGGCAGATAGAACCGATAACTCGGTGGTGCATACGTTCTTGAGAACTCTACCCCTGAAACTCTACCAGCAGTAATACGGTCATACGGTAAAGAATGCCCGAAATTAATTTCTGTAAGCCATCCACACATTTATATCCCTACTAGCTGCTGCCCGCAACGTCATCTGCATGAAGGTACAAAGGTACCTTACGACACTTTCCTATAAACTACGTTGGTATTCTGCCGGGAGCCAAAATGTAAAGAGGGTCAGGACTGGTGTCGCGGTAGCAAGTGACGTACAGTTGCCCGTGTGAGAAGCAACTCGTCCTGAGGTTAACACCCGCTGACCTCAGTGTCTGACCCTGCGACTTATTGATGGTCATCGCGAAGCAAACATTCAACTGTACGCGCTTGAACTGGAACGTGAAGTTATGAGGTATGAGGGGAATGCGTGGTATAAATACTGCCTCACCAATGCCACAACCCGTAAGAATTTCCGCCTCAATGATGTGTCTGTGGAGCGAGATGGCTTTAAGTCCCGTTATACAACTTCGGAGGAGATAAGTTCTGAAGAAGCATAATCGGGACACCTACCTTCAGCTTGATGGTATGCGATGGAAGTCCGCTTGCTGACAGGAAGTTCAGAAATGCCATGGAATAATGTATGGCGTCATCTTGCTCGACGACAGTATTTATGGAGGTGTAGACCACTTCATTTCCTATTAATTGCTGCAGTCTGATCATTTTTGGGCGTCGAAATGGCCATAAGATCGTGACAACAAAGCATTCAACTCGTCAGCCCTCGATCTTCGCGTCACCACGGGAAGCGTTTGCTGGAAATCGCCAGTGAACAGTAATGTGACACCACCCACTCAAATGTTCGTTCCTGCGGATGTCCAGCTGGGTTCTGTCCACGGTCTCAACTGCCTTTCTATTGGCCATCGTACACTCATCCCATACAATCAGAGAGCAATTCTTGAGCACTTGTCCCTTATCGCTGTTACATGACACACCAAAAACAGTCGTTTCGGCGCTCTCTAAATGTAAAGGAATTTTAAACATGGCATGTGCTGTCTTGCTTTCCGGAAGCAATGAATTGCCGACGCTACAGCAATAGCAATTTTGCCTTGCCTCTTGACCTCTGCAAGTATGTCAGTGGTAACAAATGTTTTTCGTATTCCACCAGGAGCAACCAAGAAAACATTTTCAATGGTTTTGCCCAACGCTTTCAAGGACGGTATCATAAATTTATTTTTGCATCTGAAGAGAAAAAAGTGACATGGTCATTTCGCCCGGATCGTAATTTGTCTCAGCGTTATACTCCCAATTTCTACGGTCTTGATGGGGTGATGATTGGGGAGCTGGTAACCCATATTTGACAGTTCAATCGGCGGTGGAAATGACTACATCTTGAAATGAACTAAGACAGGTGTTCAGCATGCGTTCATTAGTTATTTCGATTTAGATTTAGATTAGTTACTTCGTCTCCAGTAGCACGTGTCTCAAAGCTCATAAATAATCTTCAGACAGATGATGGTGATACTTCTCCGTCACTGTCATTCCAGTTTTGGTCACCAGGAGGTGACGTGCTACGCAGGCTGCGCGGTAAGTGGGATACTCAGGCAGGCGATAGCTTTCGCCATTATTTGGATGTACGATACCTATTAACCTTACCCAATGCGGTGTCCTTCAAAATTCCGGGATATTCATGCGAAATTTGAAGTAAATCGATTAAGTAATTTTTGAGTTTAGCCCGGACATACATACAGTCAAACAACAACAGACAAACAAACACTATATTTGGCTTCGATATCGATAGTAAATCACGCCCCAAATATTATTTAAAACAAAAAAAACTATGTACAGTTTTGACTTTTCTACGATTTTAAAGATTCACAGCTCTTCCCCCGTAGGAGATAGCGTGATAATATGTAGCCTATATGTTGACCGGACCGGCTAGTAATATTCATGCAAAATTTGAAGTAAATCCATTTAGTACTTTTTTAGTTTAGCCCGGACATATATACAGACAAACAGACAAAAAATCTGGAAACTATATTTTTGGCTTCGATTTCTATTGCAGACCACGTCCCAAGTATTCTTTTAAAAAACATTCAATCAACAGCATTTATTTTCTTACGATTTAATTAATTGTAGAGATTCCCGTGGGAATGAGTGATTTTCCCGCAGTAAAAAGTAACCTAAATGTTGGCCAGGCTTAGTATCTATACACCACAAGAAGGTTCATCCGAATCCGTCCAGTATCTTCGGCGATTAGCCTGGACAAAGGGACAAACAGACAAACAGACACACAAAAAAATTAAAAATGATTGAATAGTGTTCTAATACTATTTTAACATCGCCTCCAATTAGTTTTTCGTAAATATATACAATGTACAGACACGCGGATTTTACTGTTTTATTATAAGTATAAAGATTAATAACTATTTTCAACTATGGTGAATAACAATATATACACATGTCATGTTACGTCAATAAGTTACAAGTTACAAAAAAATGATAATCAAGAAATATATACTTTTAACAACTGATAACAAAGTTAAAACTTAGATCGAACTCGCTACCCCCGCATCAAGCGGTCCTCACACAACGCTGGACTAATCAGGTAGTCATTATATTGGCATTTTATTGACATATTTACAGTGTACATATAATATAACCATACGAACGCCAACCATTGACCAGGTAGAAGGGGTGAGCAAATTAACATTCCCGGGCACATTACCAAACCCATAACGTATTAGCGAGAAATTCTTCCAGCCACGCAGGAAATTAAACTTTGAGACCTAAGAGTAACAGAAAAAGTGGCCCGCGAGGCCAATTAAAAACAATCCTTCTTAGCCATCGGGATAGCTCAATCATTACCTAACATTGTTAACTGTCCACTTCTGAGTGTTCAAAGTTAGTCTTATTCTTCATGAGTCAAATCATGAGTTTTATTCTCTTTGAATGCAACCATTTCTAATTAAGGTTGATATTATCGAACTTGGTTTTTGCTCTTTGTTTGATTTCATTGCCATCAAATCATTTAGAAACCTGTTTTAACGTAACATGAGGAAAGTAATATTAAAATCAGGAAATTCCAGTACGTGGTCGTTTTTCGAAGTAAACATTTAGTCGATTATTAAAATTACCGAATCAAATTGGCTTTCCGACGTAGAACAAAATATTAAGCCTTGCGCCAAGAAATTTTTGATAAAGTTAAAGTTATTATAACATTTCACATCCTTCTCTAACTTTAACAGATTTCTTTAAGTAAGAGGAGGATATGAAATGTTACAATAACCTTAATAAATATCTTGGTGCACCCCAGGCTAAGTTTAGGACTGGGCTGCATAATCTTACTTTAACTTTGACACATTTGTTAAAAAGCGACTTCTTTACGATATTCAATAAACTGAAAAGTCTATTATATCGGTTGCCTAACTAGCATAGTTGGTAATAGATGGCGCTGCTGCTACCATAAAGCAATGCAATAGATGTGAAGGAAAGATTTGACAAATCGGGCTGGGCTTCAGTAGCTCAATTGGAAGAGCGGCTGGACTAGATTCCCAGTAGGTCGCGAGTTCGAGCCTCGCCTGAAGTCAAATTTTTCTTTCCATTTTTCTTTAAAAATAAAATACATTTGTTAAAGTACAAAAAATGAGTTGCACCATTTGTTAATTGTTAAATGACGTCATAACTTTAATTGTTAACCGTAACATTTTGGACTTTTTAACCGGGCTGCATTGGTGAAAGTTAACCTAATTTATCTGTCAAATAGTGAGAAAATCTGTCAACACTGATAACTTTAACTACAACGAAAAATACGCTGGTACAACGCATTCCGCAGTCACTGCTTAATTAAATGTTACTGTTTGTTTAAATTGTCTAAAAACTATAACTTTAACAAATATTTTGATTCAAGCTTAGTTATAATGATAGAGTATCTAATTATGTTCAAATTATGATGACATAGGCGAGATCCATAACTAACGGATCATTGTTTTATATTTTTACCGATTGCTGACAATGTGTGAATGAACCTTAAAGTTGAATCGATAAAATCTTTGAAATATTTAAGCATTAACATAAACTTGCATTGCTTGGGTATCTGAATGCTAAGATTTGTGAAATGGAAATTCCCCGCAGATTAATACGTGAATCGAATATTGATAAAATACCTACCTATTCTATTTACAAAATTTATACTTCGTACTACAATAGGTAATGGATGGAGAATATGGTATTATAGTTTATCCTTGATTACTGTAATTGGTATTTATGTATCATTGTAATTAAATTAAAAAAAAATATTAAAGTGCTTATTTTTTATATAAATCTATTTATTGTAAGTCATTATGTATATTCGTACATTTACATCTTGTTGTATACCGACGCAAATCTCTTATAGGGACTCTTGTCTTAGAGGTTAAGCAAAGTTACAAATCTAGAGACTTTCGGACATATCTGCTCTTGCAAGCTTCATCCATAATTCTGTACATAATATATTCTGTACAATATCCTATATTCACGTTGTTATTTGTAATATCTTTATAAAATTTAAACTATTTCCATCTGGAATAAATATTATTTCCAGTTGATTGAACCATCGAAGCGAATCTGTTCTCGTTTTACCACCGATACACACATCCATATAAAACATCTTTCTTACATCTGTACGATCGCAATCATTATAAGAGCAAGACATTGATACGATCAAATATTTTAATAACCTTGTAGAACGAGTAAAAACTTATTTTTAATACCAAGAGTAAAAAAGTTCACAACATGATAATCTCTACGTACAAAAATTAAATGACGTTTGTTTGTCTTACTAAAACTCGAAACGAATGGAGTAATTTGCCTTATTATAGTTTTTAGTCCCAGGAAAAGTTATAAAGTTGACAAAATATGAAGAATCAGTAAAAACAATAGCTTCATTTTCCGATACAAATAGTTTGTACCAGTCAAATCTAGGGTACGAAGTTTGCCACAGGTCAGCTAGTTGGATATTTTTACCGATGGTAGTCATAGAAGCAAAATAATTTAGATCCCAAAGATTGCAACGTCATTTTATATTATAAGTCATAGCTTCTGGTTTTTATAGAAATATAGACCGCATAATTCGCTACTAATCTTAATGAATAATTATATTATTATTATTGGCTACCTTTTTTAACAAAACAAAAATGTACATCAATGATCGTCTTGTAGGTATAATCGTCTGCAATTTTTGATTAGGAATCCTACCACCGTAAGAACTTTTGCTTATCTAATGTATAGCACACATACTTACCATTGTTAACCATACCTACCAAGAATTTTTGAGTGCATACATTACCTTAGTATGTGCCTAGGTTACTGATCTCTATTGGTATTTGTGACGACTTATCATATAATGCGGGCAGGTGCATAACATTTCGATATAGGAAAACTTAACAAAAACTGTAAGATGTTTGAAATGCCTTCCAAATCATGTCACTGGCGTTTTATTTTGTGTATAATAACTTTAATTTTTATATTAGAAGGAGATAACCCTTATTCATAAACGTATATAGGTACATTTATATGTTTTATCTATTTATTATACGATTTGTCCTTGTTTGTCGTATTGTCAATTGCGTATGATAGGAAGAGGTAATATGAACAAAGGGGTTAGTTAGTTAAAAATAACTAGTGGTAGAGCTACATCGATGCGCACCATCGCATCATCTTATCTATTTGTTGGTGATTGATACGAGTTCGACGTTTTACAGTTTTAATAGTAATAATATGTACCTAAAGATTTAAATGTACATGAGACAATTAGCTGAATTAGCATAGAAGCATAAAAAATTGGGCTCCAGGAGTAGCACCGCGTCTACATTAAAATCTCTCTTTTTATCTACTTGTCCATAAGGCTACAGTAATAACTTAGTAAGTCGTATTATTACATATTCTCTGGTAAAGGTTCATTAGAAAAAGTTCAATGCACTGTGTTCCTCTATACCTACATATAAAATTGATCAAGTTAAAGACATTCAAATGCCTTCCCTAATTTAATACCAAATAGTTTGCCCTTTGTAGCTTACTAAAGCCTAAAGATACAACAGTCTATTGACCAGGGGGTTCATTAGACCAAATATATATATTTATATATTATTAATAACGAGAAACTTTCAGTGTTGATACTACAATAAGTCAACAACAAATTCTAGCAGGCACCAGTGTAATAGGGGAAAAAATGTAAACCGGTCTGACGTCGACTATACTAAGAGAATGGCATGTTCAATGGCCGTAGTATATACCGCAGAGCCTTGGCAAACGCACGCGACGGTTGGCAACTACCGAACAGTTTTCCGCAACTACGATAGGATAGGATTGAATACAAACATTAATAATCTATAGTAACCGTGTGAAAACCACTATAATTTCATCTGTGATAATTAATATTTCGGTGAGTATATTATTGGATATTAGTTGTTTAACATGACACAGGTTGTAAGGCTGTCCAACAGAACAATGGGTTGATTAGAAATTCAAATAATTTACGATGTAAACCGATTCCTTACAATGGACGCCCGACGATGATCAAAAGGGATGTTTCACAAATTACATCGTTAACAATTGAGTTTTTCTTAAAGGTTGTAAATGTTCTAAGTTTTCTCATAATTATCATGAATAAGTAAACTTGAATTAATATTATTTGAGCATTAGAAGTAGGTACCTATAGGTACCTCTTCTTTTGCATAATTATTTCGTTCGTGTAATCCCATATTTGTTTAGTATTTTATTGCACATTGTATTTTGTGTTTTAATTAGAAACATGCTGGATTCTTTTTTGTTTTTCATTTATTTTTATTTGATTTTGGATGTAGAGTGCACGTTAAGAATGTAAACCATTTAAATAGAACTGGCGAAAAATAAATAGAAAACGAACAATTGAGCTTTTAATTTAGAAATACGTACACGTTGAAACATGTTCGTAATTCGTTCAAAGTTTGAACGTTTGATTTAAGTTAGGTATTTGTTTCATGTATGTAGCTTTCGTTTTATAAAAAGCTTTCAATATAAGAATATTTTTATAAATACCAACTTAATGCAAACTTTTGATTTTTTGAAAATGGAAATAATAAGTAGGCATAAGTCTCCCACGTATCTTCTTTGATTTTTTTTCTGTGTCATAAAGTGTGACACATAAGCGTACAGTTCACATTGATAGTAAGTGAATACTGCAACCTAAAAACATCTGCATAAAAATACAGAGATTTCGTCGTCACGTCCCAACGCTTTGGCTACATAGGTAGTTTATCTTCGATACTTAATTTATCTTCGACTCCCTGTTAAAGGAAAACTTTAAATGTGAGTTTCGTAGTAATAGACGATTTTTGTTGTGTGTGTGTATCAGACAAATTTTCCTCCGCAAAAAATGGCAAACTGTTTTGCATCGGTAATAAACGCTACGGCTACTCCCCTCCGGTCGGCCGGTGGCCTGTGTCGCTATATTATAATGATTAAACACGAATAAAACTAATTCTACTGGTGGAGAGCTCCAGCGACGGAGCTCGCGGGCGTAAATCCCATCGCATTACCTAATGTATGGCCTTTAACAACTATGACAGAGACATACTAATATCAACTACGATCCCAGGGGTGGCAACGCATTTGCATTTTGACATCTGATCTTTGTGTGGGTCTATACTTATTACACATCACATCAATGTTAACTGCATGCCTGTTTGCCAGTTTCATCACATAAAATATATTGCCGGTAAACTGTAGATAGTGTTCATCGCAATCGTTTTCAGGACAGGTGTTAATGTACAGCCCTGTAACTTCCACAGAGGCACAAAAACTTAGACCTCAGGAGTAGCAGTGCATTGTGAACTATAGTTATAATTTTATTTAGATGTTTATAGGCTTCAGAATTCATTTATCATTAACGTGAACTGTGTGCTTGTTTGTCACTTCATGTATAACATAACATAAAAACTTCACGTCTGTAGTTTTGCCCACAAAGGGCATGTATGCAATCTGCCATACGCTATCCTTCTCCTTTAGAAGGCGTTGCTTAGGCACTTTGCTGCCAAGTGCGTAATTGTAATCATCAGTTTCAGAATTTTCTAGATTATATTTTTATAAAATGGAGTAAGCGTATAAAAAAGCCCTAGTTTCCGGAACAAGAAACAGTCACCTACATTCAAAGATTTTATAAAAGTCTCTTACCGGAATTTGATATCGAACCCGAAAATTGATCGATAGTTGGAGCACGAAGGCGTAGGCGCCGTCGCATTACCTAATCTATCTGCCGCGAAATTAGAGTGTTCAACACTATTTGTTCCGATTAGCTGGTAATTAATGAAATAACCAAAAATATTATAAGTAATATCTTTGGAAATAACTATCATAGAGGCAAAAAAATTTAGGGCTCAAGGGTGGCATCGCTCCATATTCGTGTAGATGTCTAGAAGTTGCTGTATTGTTTTACAATACATGTGAGTACTTTTTAATTATCACCATCATTACATAAAAAATCGTCATAGCAGTACATAAAATCGTTGCGTTTTTATGACGAACTGGTTAGTCCGGCGGTGTGAGATGACCATTTGATACGCAGGGTCGTGGGTTCGATCCCCGCACCGGCACAAATATTTGTTTCGGGTCAGAGTGTTTGTGAATGTGTTGTAGGTATGTGTACAACGGCACTCACGACACAGTTTTATACCTAGTGTGGGGTTGTGATACATACAGCTTATTTTATATAGGTAAGTATTTCATTTAACTACGTGATGAATGAACTCATTTTGTTACTAGATCTAGTCCTATAATAAAAAATTGTAGGTAAATTATAGGTAAATACAACAAATTTTCGACATCATACACGATTGCGAAGATGTAGTCTTGTGCTTTAGAACTATCTGAGATAAACTGAGATTAATACATCTCGATGGCATGGAATCTTAACTGAGCGTATCGTATTAAAACTTGGATGTTCTTTTTTCCGTGACAATAAAAACTTACTATACTGTTAAATGTTTTCTTATTATATTCGCCAAGCTGTATTCATAGGGTAAAGACCTTTGATACATTGATCTTGACAACAGATAAAGCAGATGCTCACGTTTGAAATCACGTGAATTAGTTTGCGAATAATCACTATAAATTATATTCAATTAGAACAACTTGATATAAAATTAGTTGTGAAATGTTTCGTTGAAATTACTTCGTAAAATTGAAAATAATATAAATAATTTCTTAATAAGTATTTAATATTATTTATAGAAATAAATTGTTTTATGCGCATGAAATTAAATTGTTTTGAAATTATAATTTAAAATGGCCACTACCAAGGTTATACATAAATGTGTTATTCAAACAAGTGTATATCTATGAAAATTTAAAAACACAGCAACGGTCTAATAGGACACAATGGACAGAAATATTATCTACATAGTGTGTCTATCTATTACAAATCATTCTTATTTAACACACGTTTCTCTGCACCCGGACTACCACCGTAGGATTCGATGTCAGAATTTAATGTTATTGAATTGTTTACTCGCAGAATGTAATGTTGCTCGCAAGCTTGGTATATCCGTAGCGGTATGTAATATTCGATAAGGCCTATTTTCAAACCTACAAATGTAAAAAGTAATCTTAAAAAAATCGATCAAACCGTTCATTGCGAAGAATCGCGCGGTCTCTCCTTAGTACAATGTATTCATTATATTCGAAGATAATTGGAGAAATTAAGAGACATGAAAGTAATCCTCTAGGAATCCATGTAAGAGTTTCTGTAACCATAATCTACACCTCTACTATAATCATTCATTTTAAGGTTCAGCTAGTCTACGTAAGTCATCGCTAAAGTTGGTTCTCAGACAGTTACCTAACATAAAATAGAATACGATATTATCACGTTCGTTTTTCAGACTGTGATATTATGTTCTACGGGTTTTTTTTTTGTTTACGTAACATTATAAATATTAGGAATTCCCGCAAATAAAAATATTTCACGCGAAAAAACCCGTAAGTTGTAGAATGTATTAATTCGATATTTTGACCAAAAATTTATTAATACAGCGAAGTGACATTGAAATTATTATGCAAAATAATGCATAAAAAGACATAAAAACTTACTCATTTTTAAAATCTCAGATACACCGAGTTTTATATCATAGGCTCTCGATTATTTAAGTTAGTGTAATTTTTATTTTACTACAAAATGATGCAAGCCGTCGAGCGAAAGTCGCAGTTATGACAACATTACGAACATTGAAGCAACATCATACCTCTCTACCTTGATGTTAGCAAATCTTTATTTTGATGATGTGTTTTATTTCGCCATAAAACTATGTCTTTACAAGATTTCGTGAGATATGAATCATATCTCTAAGAAAGATTTCTTAATGTCTCTAGGGCAAACTTCTAAATGCTCATCTTTACGTGTGTCCGTCTGTCAATCACAGCTATTCTGTCACAGCCGATTTTTCGCGAAAGTACTGTATTTTACACACAATGTAAATTATTAATTCGAACATGAACTCGAACAAAAATAAGGTAATTTCAGAAACAGAGCACCCCACATTTGAAGTATAAATTGAAAATTTAGAAAAAAACATCTACCTTTATCTTGTGAGGTATCGTGAGACAACGCTAAATGTAAGTTTTTTTAAAATCTTTTAAAATCATTTTATCATTAGATATTTTTACGTTATTCCATAAAGTAGAGAAATTAATTTTTCGCTAAGATTATTATTTCTCCGAGAATAGATTTAAATGACAGGATAACATAAGAAATCTATATTATTTATGAATTTATTAATTGTACGGTACCCTGTAAACATGAGTCCGCACTTGACCGCCTTGTTGGTAAAGATATTGCTCAATTATGGAAGTGGTTGAATTACAAGTGATGCAGGTCGCGGAGGTAAGTGGATACCACCGCATTACATTTCTATCTACTGATAAAATGACTATCCAGAAATCAACACAAGATTAAAATTTGCCATAATTGGTGCATGATAGGTAATCAGTGTGTGAGTGACGAAACCTGGTTTCTTTAGATATCAATGAAATCTGCAATAAAAAAAATATTGCGTATCTGCTATAATACAAATCCACGTTATGTTGGTTCAAACAAACGACGAAACTTTAAAAAAAGGTGCTCTTGCGTTTCACTTGGCTTGTCTTGGCGTGGGCAGTGCTGTGTCCCCAGATGACTTGGTTGTAACGGAGTTCGCGGCTACCACCACATTATTTAACCTACTTGCCGCTAATTGGTAGTGTTTTTTTTTTCCTCCTACTAAAAGCATTTAAGTAGGAGAATTTAGGCGATGGATAGATTATTTAGGGTCCTCGCTTAAGCGCTATCGTCTTTTGTCCGACCTGGTGGTAATATAAGGCTCTGTAATTCTGTAATTTCTGGCACATCTTAGACCTCAGGAGTGGCAAAGCATCTATATTGAAATGTATGATTATTAAGTAAATTTTTAAACGCTACAGTATTTATTAATTTACCATCAATGTGAATTGAATGCTTGTTGCCAGTTCATGACTTATAAAAAAAAAGGTTACATTATTAAGTAATGATATAGCCGAATAGTAGAAACAGTTACATTATCAATATTAAAGAAACGATTAGAGTATACCATGTATTATCAGATTATAATAACCACGGAATTCCATGATAATAACTATGTTGCAATGTGTATGATGCAATGCAGTTTTTATAATGATTGAAAAATGAGTTACCTACAAACTTACATCACGAGATGCATTGAAGATAATATCAATGTATAATTTATTCTCCTTTGAGCGGAAGTGCGCTGTCTTATTAAGGTACCTACTTCAGTGACTTTATTAATATATACCGTCAAATACCAATTTCTTCTTTAGATTTTTTAAATACCAATTTTTACCAATTATTGTGAGTTATGGTGCTGCTAAGATTGCTTTAGAGCACCATACAACTCACAATAATTGGTTTCAAGATTCTATACGCTATCTGTTTGACATTTGAAACATATGAATCTGCTTTTATAGGGAGTGTTGAGTGAGACACCTCCCACGGAAAAAACTTCGAGTCTTTTGTGAGTCTCATAAGCAGAGAATATGTAATAATACTACGTATAGAATGGACACTTCGACGTCCCGCCCGATTTGCCTGCATCACTCAACCGCTTCCCCTCTTATGGGCGACGGTTGGTGTTTTGTACGTGCTACGCACACAGGTGCGCGTGTAAATACACGTCACTGGCGTTTGTATGGAATTCTGGTAGAGTGTCCGCGGTATGTCATAAGTGTGTTAACACATAGTTATTTCAAAAGACACGAGTTGGTAAATGTTTTATTTATTATCTTTTGAACACGTGGTTCTTGGAATATTAGATAAAAGTTGTATCTATATTGTTTGCTGTAAGAGCAAACTATATTTAATCAGCAAAGCAAACATATTAATTAAGTCCGCCTCATTGTCTTTATATTATGTACCTACTAAAATACAGGAAAGAACACTTCCCTTGGTAGCAACAGGTGGTTTCAGTTGCCAGAAGTCAATTTGTCATACTTTCACTTAGTTACAGATGTCGTGTAAACGTCTACGAAAATATCAATGAAATCAATTTAAAAACCAACGGTTTGTTCCAGGTTTCTTCTCTATACAACATGTAACGGGAATAATACGCACCCCAAGTTATAATCATAATAAATGAACTGAAATGACATGTTTATGTATTTAATATTTTTTATTTAAGAAATGAGTTGTCCTCAATTTGTACGAACAGTATGCACACCCTATGGCCACGCATAAAACATGAAACTACTCACACACGCATACTATTGCAATGTGATGTAGCGGTACCTGAGTACCCTTATTTAACATTCGCTAGTACCTAATAAGATAAATTTCTAATATTTTATTTCCTTAATTATAATTTATACTACAAAGCACGTCTCAACGAGTTCTAATACACTTGTTGTGACTAGCATTTTATTTTGGATAGACGTTGGTCTCATTTTCGTCTCTATTTACTGTTCACCAAATGGGTGACCATAATGTCCCTAATTGTAGTAATTCATTTTGGGACAAACTATTACCTTTATTAAAAATGCCTGAAATCGATTCGGTTATCGATTCTGAACAAACTAGTTTCGGGTTATACATTTAAACCTGTTACACGTTGTATATAAGGTTGGGGAAAAAGTTTCTTCGCATTTTTTAAGATAATTCAAAACATTTTTTAATATACTCGTAGTTTATTTAAATTTAACTAAAGTATGTATGTACCATTTTGTTCAATAACCTTTTGCCATCTTGTAGGTAGGGACATGATCCCATTGCTATAAAAATTTTGGGACTTCTCATCAAAATACCGCGACAAGTGGATTTGGCAGTCCTCTCGTCATGTTAACCTAACATTGCATAAAGAATTCTGAAGAGACCGAAACAGGTGGAAATCTGAAGGTGCAAGGTCAGGACTATACGGCGGATGCATTAACACCTCCCAGCCAAACTCTCTTAATATTTGCTGAGTGGCTATAGATGTGTGAGGTCTAGCGTTATCATGATGAAACACCACACCCCTTCTGTTGATCAATTCCGGCCGCTTTCTCTAAACTTCTTGCTTTATTCTCATCAGTTGTTCGCAGTAGAGTTCAGAATCGATAGTCCTGCCTGGTGGTAATAGCTCATAATGAATAATGCCCTTCCAATCCCACCACACACACAACATCACATTATTGCGAGTTAACCCGGGTTTCGCCACAGTCTGTGAAGCCTGACCGGCCTTTGACCACGACCTTTTTTCATACGTGATCCACTTTTCATCACCAGTTATCAGCATCTTCAAAAATGATTCGGTTTCATTACGTCGTAATAAAGAATCACAAATGAGTACACGGTTCATTAGGTTTCTTTCAGTGAGCTCGTCAGGTACCCAAATATCGAGCTTTTTTTTGTACCCAGCTTTTTTCAAATGCGCCAAAACTGTTTTGTGATCAATTCTCAGTTCTTCAGCTACGTCGTAACTACGGATATGTCGATCTTGCTCCACTTTTTCAAAAATGGCATCTGATGCAATTACAAATGAAAATCACACATTTGCCTAAATTGAATTTGGAATTATGTTCTTTAAAATTTTAACTTTCAATGATACCAAAACCAGCCAGATACAAATAGTACAGCCAAAGAGATTTTATTACAAGTTCATACATACTATAATGCGAAAATACTTTTTCCCCAACCTATTATTAGCCGCGTTGGTCCGCCTAATCTTTGAAAAGAAAGTGCCGTCAATCTCTACTTCCGTGCATTTTTGCACTCACATTGTATATTTCGATTAAAAAGATGATAACAATAAATAAATAAATAAAATACGCTTATACTCACAGCTCCACATTAGGTACTATATAAACCTGTGTCGTGGATGCCGTTGTACACATACAATGCTTCGTACATCAGCTTTATTTATTAATTTCGCTTTTTTCTCGATAACACATTATTTTTATCATAAAGTAGGTCTACTTCCTCCTTTATAAAAAATTCTTTCGGCTCTCGTTTCCCCTTTTGTTTGAATAAACAATAAAATTAAATTATCAAATGACTAAAAATGTAAATGAAATTTGATTTACCTTAATTACATAAATGGTTAAAATTTAGTAGTCATACCAATTTATCAATGCTTGAAATGCTTTGAAAGTCTCTCTTTATCTATTAGTATAATGAAAGCATTTAGTTCTGGAGTTCAAAGCAGTGCGAAATCCATCAACGCGAAACAAAAAAATAAAATATTTCAAGCACCGTTGGGACGCAATTTCTTCAAGGAAATTGAGTGTTTTCCTTTAACCTCTTTCATTGTTTACTTTACAATAAATCGGACCTATTGTACTTTTTTAATTTAATGAAGGTGGCAAACAAGCATACAGTTCTTATTGATCTTAAGTGATAACTGCAGCCAATAGAAACCCACACAAAGACCAGAGGTCAAAATGGACATGCGTTGCCACCCACGAGACTGCAGTTGTTTTTTTTTATGTAATAGAAGTGGCAAACAAGCATGCAAATCACATTGATGTTGAGTGATGACTGCAGCCCATAGACGCCCACACAAAGACCAAGGTCAAAATGCAGATGCGTTACCATTTCTGAGGCCTAAGGTGTTATGTCTCTGTGCCGGATATTACAGGGCCGTACATTGATACCACCTGACCGGAACACGATAGTGCTGAACACTACCCTTTAGCGGCAAGTATATTAGCTAATGCGGTGGAGTCACCACCGCAAAATATCCGCCCGCGAGCTCCGTCACTGGAGCTCTACCACCAGTGAAACACAGAGCTTTATCACTGTGATAGTTATTACGGGGCCATACATTACCATCTAATCGGAACACGATAAAGTACTGTGCACTACCAATTGGCGGTAGATAGATTAGCGGTGGTGTCTACGCCCTCGAGGTCCTACACTAGAACTCTACCACCAGTGACACGTAGAAGTACTTTTTAGAATGATAAAACCAAATTACTTGATTACTTTGTTTTTTTTATGTTATAAAAGTGGCAAGCAAGCTTGCAGTTCAGGTTGATGTTAAGTGATGACTGCAGCCTATAAACACCCACACAATGACCAGAGGTCAAAATGCAGATGCGTTGCCACTCGTGAGGCCTAAGGTGTTTTGCCTTTGTGCCTGAAATTACAGAGCCGTACATTACCACCTGATCGGAACACGATAGTGCTGAACACTACCATTTAGCGGCAAGTATATGAGGTAATGCGGTGGTGCCTACGCCCGCGAGCTCCGTCACTGGAACTCCACCACTAGCAGTTGATATTTTCTTATCATAAGTCGTTCAGGTACAGATTCGAATTCATGAGTTGTTGAAATGCTTACCCTATTCTTGAAGTCTTAATGTTACATGTTACGGATTCCTTTTAACATATATTAAAAAATTAATATTTTTTTTAACCTAGTCTACGAAAAACAAAACCTGATAAGCAGAATAGTATAAGAAGTAGGCACCCTTAACGTCTATGATACGGAGTTCTCTTGTATCTATCTTACTGATACTGAAAATTAGGTTTTTTTCTTATCAGAGCAGTTTTGGTGTTCTTGAGTTCTTGCATTTTTTGTTCTATGCTTAATATACCCAAATTGTTGCTGACGCTTATCATAGGTATACTCGTGAATTCATTCGCGGGACCTTCAATTTCTCTTAAGCCTCAAATATACGCCATGGATACTTGTAATTATAGATCTGTCACGTGTTTTTAATTTAATAAAGTTTGATTCCTTGTGAATAGTGAAAATAATTTTCAAGGAGTTACATTCATATTCATGTTCTACTTACATCACATACTAATTATAATTATCAATAAAAATCGGTTTGCTTACGTAATGTCATTTTTAAACGAATACACAAGTATAGAAAAGCTAGATAAAATAAGGTAGAGGATATATTATTATTAATGAAGTTGTCCAGTCTTGTGAAGCAAACTCAATAGAGTTTGAAGTGTATTGTAACTACAATAGCGAAAACAAATTCCTCTAGAGAGCTGCATATCTCATGCATTAGAAATCCCAGTCGGAGTCAAAGTGACTGCATTGTATTGTATTGTTATTACACATTGTTATGGTAAGTCAATTTAATAACGATAAAGTTGTGCCATTTGGTCTTTTTATTTATCTTGTTGTTGATTGGATTTGATTACAATACTTTACAGTTACATTAAAGTGTTTAAAGTGAATGATGAATGATAAAAAGCAAGGGTGGTGTGTCAGGACCAGAATATCAGCGCTCCGCACTCTCTGTCGGGGTATACAGGAAGGGAAGGGACTTGGAGGTACATACATAAAACATATTTTTACCTTTAACATCATGTAAAATAAATGTATGTAGATACACTTGGAGGTCAATCAGATTGTAAAGAAATGACATCTGATGATGAAGGCTCAAAGTTATAGCCCAAACGTACAAACGTGACGCACAAAACGTACGTATTAATTAATTTTTGATATAATGCACATACATTTTCTTCAAAAATTGATGTGGTTGTATAAAATATCATGTATTTTTGTGAACATAGCACGAATAACCGTTGGTGAAAAAGAGGTTATGATGGCGTAGCTCTCAAGCGTGGGTAGCACCATCGCGAGTTGGACTGATGACCTGGTATAAGTCAATGGTTGGATGAAGGCAACCCACAAACGTTCGTTGTTTCGGACACCTTCGGGATTTTGTTGATCAGTGGACATCTATCAGATGATAACGATAAAGCCAATAGATCAATGTTTGTTAATGTAACGTTGTTAGATAATGGAACAAAGCAGGGCATTTCTATACATATTATAAAACAGTAAGACCCGCGTGTCTGTACATTGTATATATTTACGAAAAACTAATTGGGGGCGATGTTAAAATAGTATTAGAACACTTTTCAATGATTTTTAATTTTAATGTCTGTCTGTTTGTCTGTTTGTCCCTTTGTCCAGGCTAATCTCCGAAGTTACTGGACGGATTCGAATGAAACTTTTTGTGGTGTATAGATAATAAGCCTGGCCAACATTTAGGCTACTTTTTATTGCGGGAAAATCACTCATTCTCACGGGAATCTCTACATTTAATAAAATCGTAGGAAAGTCTAAACTGTACATTGAATATTTTTTGAAAGAATACTTGGGACGTGATCTTCAACAGAAATCGAAGCCAAAAATATAGTTTTCAGATTTTTGTCTGTTTGTCTGTATGTATGTCCGGGCTAAACTAAAAAAGTAAATATTAAATTACACCTGTTAGTAATATTACTAACAGGTCCGGTCAATATATAGTCTACATATTATCACGCTATCTCCTACGGGGGAAGAGCTGTGTATCTTTAAAATCGTAGGAAAGTCAAAACTGTACATTGAATTTTTTGTTTTAAAGAATACTTGGGGCGTGATCTACTATCGATATCGAAGCCAAATATAGTATTTGTTTTGTCTGTTGTTGTTTGTTTATATGTATGTCCGGGCTAAACTCAAAAAGTACTTAATGGATTTACTTCATATTTTGCATAAATGTCCGAGAATTTTCAAGGACACCGCATTGGGTAAGGTTTATAGGTACCGTGCATCCAAATAATGGCGAAAGCTATTTACTTCGCACTGTCCGAGGCCCAACGTATTTCACTTTTCTAAGGACATTTGATGGCGTGGAGTATCCCACTTACCGCGCAGCCTGCGTAGCACATCACCTTCTCGACGGTCACCAAAACTGGGATTACACCCTCGCGGAGGGAAGCGTCAGTGACGGAGAAGTATCGCCATCATCTGTCTGAAGATTTTCTACGAGCTTTGAGACACGTGCGACTGGAGACGAAGTCGAAGTAACTAATGAACGCATGCTGAACACATGTATTAGTTCATTTCAAGATGTAGTCATTTCCACCACCGATTGAACTATTGAATATGGGGTACCAGCTCCCCAAATCATCACTGCATCAAGCCCGTAGAAATTGGGAGTATAACGCTGAGACAAATTACGATCCGGGTGAAATGACCATGTTGCTTTGTTCTCTTCAGAGCAAAAACAAATTTATGATAGCTTCCTTGAAAGCGTTGGGTAAAACCAGGGTAAAATGTTTTTCTCCTGGATTTTGGATGCTCTTGGTGGAACAGGAAAAACATTTGTTACCACTGGCATACTTGCAGAGGTCAGGAGGCAAGGCAACATTGCTATTGCTGTAGCGTCGTGGGGAATTGCTGCCACACTGCTTCCGGATAGAAAGACAGCACATGCCATGTTTAAAATTCCCTTACATTTAGAGAGCGACGAAACGACGTTTTTGGTGTGTCATGTAACAGTGATAAGGGACACTGCTCAAGGATTGCTCTCGATTGTATGGGATGAGTGTACAAGTGTTGTAAAGTGTTGTAAGGCAGTTGAGGCCGTGGACAGAACCCTGCAGGACATCCGCAGGAACGAACATTTGAGTGGGTGGTGTCACATTACTGTTCGCTGTTAATTTCCGGCAAACGCTTCCCGTGGTGACGCGAAGATCGAGGGCTGACGAGATCAATGCTTTGTTGAAACGATCTTAACGAGTTCGTACCTACGCTGCGCTTGACCATTAATATGAGAGCTCGGCTCGATGACAATGCACATGCTCAAGAATTTTCCGATGTCTTTCTAAGTCTTCGCGGAAGCACTCTACCAGAAGAGAGAGGTGGATAGGTGGTGTTTCCAGAGTCTCTCGACAGAGATGTATTCAGCTTCGAAGAACTCATTCTCGGTGTATACAGGGACATCAGTCGTATACCGCACCAGCAGAATACGACGTTTTGCGTGTGTAAGCGGGCCATTTTGACGCCCAAAAATGGAGGCAGGCTGCAGCAATTAATAGGCAATGAAGTGGTCTATCTATAATATAAAAATAAGTCGGGTTTTCCTTCCTGACGCTATAACTCCAGAACGCATGAAACGATTTTCACGGTTTTGCATTCCTTGGAAAGGTCTCGGGCTCCGTGAGGTTTATAGCAAAGAAAATTCAGGACTATAAAACGATATCCACGCGGGCAAAGCCGCGGGCAACAGCTAGTTATGATATAAATTGCAGGTAAATACTTGTATTTGGTAAAGCTCACACTACAGGTCAGATTTGCTGATAGCAAAATTAAATGCTATTTACACTATTTTGCAATTCAAATGTCCATAATTTATGGTAATAAAATTCTAGTTATCACAGATTTGGATGAATGATTATGTTTTGACAAAACTGGTTTAGAATTTGTAACGTAAACTGTTTAGCAAATAAATCACCGTCGTTAACCGCGGAAGCAACCATCGGTCGCTTTTCAAGTCATAATTTATTTATTGGTGAAGTTGTGTGTTGCTCACTTGTCGGTGGAGGTTGAACGACGAAAGTATTTGACGAATGTTCAAAAACATCGTCAAATAAACCTGTTGACCTCTTTGGTAGCGCAATAGTCTAAGTCTAAGTGGTTCTCTAACTTTTTTAAGACAGAAAATTTTTGAAACATCAAATTGTATTTTACGGAGCCCTATGTGTTAGCAAAACCATTACTCACACATAAAAAAAGGTTTGCTAGGTTTTGTTCAAGAATTATCAAATTATTTCGATCACATTTTGACTGTTTTTATGTCGTGAAGTGGCAAACAAGCATAGAGGACAAGAACTAATTAGCCACTGTAATCACAAGCCCATCGCATGTTGCTTTATAGACCATAATACGGACCATAAACTAAGGGAATTGATTGCCAAACTGCTACATAAACCGCTGTCTCGTTGTGCCCAAGAGTTTCTTTTTAGAGATCCTTAGGCGAATTGCAAAAAAAACTGAACCTTTATATGATAAATGGTAGAGAAAGAATGCCGCTAAATGGTAGTGTTCAGCACTATCGTGTTCCGGTCAGGTGGTAATGTACGGCCCTGTAATTTCCGGGACAGAGGCATAACACCTCAGGCCTCAGGAGTGGTAACGCATCTGCATTTTGACCTCGGTCTTTGTGTGGGTGTCTATAGGCTGCAGTCATCACTTAACATCAATGTGAACTGCATGCTTGTTTGCCACTTCCATGACATAAAAAAAACGTATTTTTTCTTAGGTTTTCGCGAGCTACACTCATTGAAATAAAATTATTTTTACGGGTTGATTTTTAATATAATTTTAGTTTAATATTTAAACCAGATAAATCCGTAAAAATAGTTTTATTTCAATCATCCTTAATAGATTCGTCATGTGTGTTTTTACATATTTAAAATAAACATCTGCCTGTCCATCCGTCTGTATGTCACAGCCACTTTACTTCGAAACTATTAGGACTACATACTTAAAAACTTGTTGATCCACCCAAAAAACTGCTTTATAATCTTTTTAAAAAGGTCTCCATATGTACTTAAATTAAACTAAAAAACTTTTAATCATCAATATCTATGCTTTTGTGGATAGATGTCTATAGATTTGTCTTTGAAAATGACATTGATGTCTCTAAAATAATTTTCGATCGTTTGAAAGATAGACACTTCCAAAGTAGTAAAATGTGTGTATAGAATACTTCTCCAATTTTTAAAACAAAAGAATGAAAAAATCTAAAAAATATATGTGCTGTATTTGTATGAAGTAGTCTGTACCTCATAAATCTATATCAACTTACCAATAATTCTGTAATGAATTCTTTGTTATAATACCTATATTTTATTTATTAAGATTGCATTAGATCATTTTCTTTTTAAAGACGATACTGAATTCTCATGATACATCAATATTATCAACACAAACATTGTTCCAATATTAAGAACAGTGATATTTGAGCGGTTGCGTTTGGTTTGATTTATAACAACATTTTCTTAATTTCAGATACGATGAAGCAGACGACAAGTTTGTTTTTGCTGGCGGTATTAGTTTCCCATGTTTACTCTGTAAGTATTGTTTTTGCTTGCTTAGAATTAATATTCGTCTGAATAATGCTATTATGTACACATTCGCTGACCTTAAGTAAGGGTCGCATAGTTTTTATCGTAAAGATACGTTAAAGAATTCACAGTTAGGTACATTTCATGCATTGCGCTAAAATTTCAACCATTGGGCGATAAGCAGTAATATCAAAACGAACATGTCGTATGCCTAGAGTCTACCCCCAATGGATAAAACTGTAACGTTTTACTGAGATAGTTTTACTGAGGAGATTTTGAACAAGATAGGATACGGGGATGAGCTGCAGCCTAAAGTGTCAATAATAAGCCAATCTCAAGTCCAAATCCTAATTCGGGAATCGTAATCCTTTTCCAGGATTTTTTATAGTCTACAAGTATTTGTTTTAGATCAGGGACATAATTAGTAACAATTTTAATTGCATCACGATTGAATCGCTCCGCTGTCTTGCTTTAACCAACACGCGCGGCCTCTGTTGGAGCTAGAAATCAAAGCGATTCAACACAATACAACTAATTACGCTTATGAGTTGTGCTGATCTATAGCACCGGACTTTGCTGACACCTGAATTATAATATAGTGTATAAATAAGCTTGATCTAGTAATTTACCACATATTAATTGAGATAAAATTAAAATGAAAGGTCAAATTTTTGTTCTGTTCAAAAGACTACCGGTTGTCTACGTCATCGTTTATTTAACTTTCAGTGTCATTCATATTTAATTTTGAAGTCGGGTTTTTTCCTGTTAAAGAATGTGGCAAATCTATCTAATATATAAAATTCTCGTGTCACAGTTTTCGTTGCCATACTACTCCGAAACGGCTGGACAGATTCTCATGAAATTTTGTGAGCATATTGGGTAGGTCTGAGAATCGGCCAACATCTATTTTTCATAACATTTTTGGCAACAATATTGACATTTTTTTTTTATTTTCTAGGGCGATACGAAGTTAGCCGGGACAGCTAGTTAGTATATAACCACATCAAAAAAACAAATATTCTGGAAAAAAAAAACAAATATTCTGGAATGCAATATTTTTATATTCGCAATAACACATGCGATTAAATAAATAAATTAAAATAATTTTACTTCGGGCAGGAATCGAACTTGTGACCTCATATCACCAGTCCAGCCACTTTACCACTTAGCTACCGAAGTCCTTAACCCGAAAGTCGATTTTTTATTTCAGTTTCTGCTTAAAACCTTTAAATCGGTGGTAAAGCGGCTGGACTGGTTATCCCAGGATAGCGGGTTCGATTCCTGCCTAAAGCCAAATTTTTCTTTCCGTTTTTTCTTTATTTCTAAACATTCTGAAGATTTATTGTATCATTCGCATCGTTGTAGAGCCTGAGTAATAATAAATAATGGCAATCCAATATACGTCCCACTGCTGGGCACGAGTCTCTCCCCTTTTTTGGGGGGAGGCCTGGAGCTTACTCCACCACGCTGCTCCAATGCGGGTTAGTGGAGATACGGGTTAGTGGCCAACCCGCTGTCGGATGTTTTCAAACCGCCCATAAGGCCTCCGATAAGGTTTAACGACTATTTTCTATCGATGGCAACCGGGACCGACGGCTTTACGTGCCCTCCGAAACACGGAAACGCGCATTTGAGTGTATTGTGAAAGTCAATAACGACACTGAATTGGCTATTTGCCACTATCTTAATATCGCATTAGCTCTCACTGGTTGTGAATTCATTAGCTAGTACGTAATGTATTCGTAAGACCACATCATACAAGAGCGCTTACTCGTGCCAATGCCTATCCCGTAAGAAACTTGCCGTGAAGATACATACATTTACAGAAGCAAAAAATATGAACATAGAATTATCGTATTTATGCCTGAAGTAAGTTCCGCCTCACTCGTGAAACGAGAATTAAAATTTAAGTTGTAATTAAATGAAAATGAAAAATATGTTTATTTAGGCACATTACAACAGTTGTGTACAATTTTTATAAAAACTATGAATATCTACTAAAGTTGGAAACTGTATCACAGATACCATGGCCCACCTCGAAACATTAGGTTCTGATTTTACACAATAGAATACATTTAAATTTCTAACTAGACTAACCTTCAAAAAAAAGAACATGTTATACTAGATTTTTGAAAATTATTATAAAACTAGCTGCGCTTGCTAATAAATATAATTAACAAATGGTGAGCCCAATTATAAAAATAATTACAAAGTATGTGTGTAAATAATTGCCAGCTAACCTCGGTGTTATCTAGATCAACTTTATTCTATATTCATTGTCGTGAGACTGATAATAATCGGGTATGTCTGAAGTTGGTAAATTTTGGAGAATACCCATATGATAACATTATGATATTGAGATATTAGACCATTGGAACGTCAATAATTGAAATTGTAGTGTTTACCAAAATTAATTATTCACCAAGATGTACAATGGCATTAAACATTTATGAACTTTATTAGCAAATTATTTAAATAATATAACTTCCTCTTTTAGAGAAAAGTAACGCACATCTTTGTACCAACGCTCTGAAATTAATAAGTATAGAAATATAAAAGACCTTCAAATCACTACTGCAATAGACGCATTTAATCACATGTATTTAATTAATCGACCGCCGGTCATTTAAGAGGTTAAGTAGCCTGAATGACCTTGGCAGAACGGAGCTCATAAAATATTTGTCAAAATAGAAGCAATCTAGCGGATACTCGCTGTACTTGGTCGACATGATCAAAGATTAAGTAATTGTAGAAGAGACAACACTATCCTCCGAGGTTCAGTCTCGAATTCTTACGTTTTTCGGACACGTTTCAAGACGGTGTGATCACTCCATAGAACGCTTGACCGTCCAGGGAGTTTTCGTAGCAGTAGCACCCCAAGAAACCTAGAAATTGATACCTATAGGTATCATATTTTGAAAAGAACATGTGACCGCCATCTTGGATCAGCAAACGGATGACATTTTTGCAATCAGCACCCCAAGAAACCTCGAAATTGACACCCATATCACAATTCGAAAAAAATTTATGTCCGCCATCTTGGATCTGAAAAATGTTGTCATTTTTGTAATCAACACCCCAAGACACTAAGAAAGTGATACCCATATCAAAATATTTAAAAAAATCTGTCAGCCATCTTGAATCTGCAAATGGATGCCATTTTCGAAATCAACATCCCAAGAAATAATGATATTGACACCCATATCACTTTTTCGAAAAAGAAATGTGTTCGCCATTTTGGATTTATTTCAACTACTATTTTTATTTCACTATTTTGCTATTTTTATTTAAAGTAAAACATTTATTTTACTATGGTCTGGCGGAACTTGTTTCGCCGGACAGGCGGTACTTATTTCGCCGAACAAGCGAAACAATACCGCTTACCAATACAATACCGCTGTACCAACTATGTTCCGCTCTAGTCGCGGAACTTCATACAAAATACTGGAGCGAATACGAAGGTAGAAATCGGTGGCGAATATTTTCAAGGCTTTTATCCTAACTTTTACTAGCAAGTTCGTCCGCGTGGACTTCAGGTCTAAGTACCCGTACTCTTGAAACACCTTTATTCCCATTACTTCGTTTCATTAGTTCGATCATCGAAATGAGAATTTTTTTTCTCTACCGTTCGACCGTCGAACTGGTGAAAATATTTTTTTTCTCACTCGTTCTACCGACAAAAAAATCGATTCCTACCTGTGAACACACCTGTAAACTATATTTATACTCTACCTGTAAAGAAAATTTCATCGAAATCCGTTCAGCCGCTTTAGCATGATTTGACCAACAAACAAACAAACATCCATACTTTCACATTTATAATAGTAAGATTGAAAAAAATCTGTAGATACCTAAATTAATTTTATTATATCTTACACAAAATAAAACCACTTTAAATACCTACTTACTTACTAATATAATTTTGGTAAGTAACAATGTAGGTAAATTACACGTAGGTATAACAAGTATTAAAAAGAGTAATCAACTAAATACTCCTTCAGTTCATTTGTGATTCTTTTTCTACGTCAACTATCCGTGTTGCAATGTCAATATTGTCAAGGTATTTATTATTCTTTGACAACAACAAGACATCAATTCGCACAAAAACATAGGCGATAGCCACTATTTAGTAAAATCTTAAGTCCGTGAACACTCGTGTTGTATAGTAATACATATTTTTAAGACATCAATTCGCACAAAAACATAGGCGATAGCCACTATTTAGTAAAATCTTAAGTCCGTAAACACTCGTGTTTTATAGTAATACATATTTTTTACAGGTTTTACTCATAACTTCGCAGTAACATACCAAAATATATAAGTTTATACATCGGCAGCGCGCTGTACATCCTCCCGTGACAAAGGGCCGCAGCCGACTAGCCAACTGACGATGATTGAGATTACAGTATGTCGTGACGAAGAGACTCGCGCTCATGCACGGATATTTCGACATTTTATTAATTTTCATTAATAAATAACACCGAAATAAATAAAACTCTTGATTTAAACTGTGAGTAATTTAAAGCCTTTTCTTTTGCAATAAAAACGAAGGAAAAAAACTGTGCCGTTTTGAAGAACATTTGCATTTTAAGACAAAAAAGGGGGCATTTTGAAATGTTTTTTTCTAAAAGGGGGTTAGCAAATTTAACATTCTGTTCAATTAAAAGTATTCATTGAATCTTTGTCTGTCGTCGCGTATTTCTATATTGCGGATTCAATTAACAGTTTTTTCTAGAATTTGACTTAAATCATGTACGAATTTAGGCAATTCAAGGCCTTAATCGTTGCTATTCTGTTTTAGCACCCCAGAGAGAAGCGATTCTACCTTACATACAATTTAGTGACGCAAACGGATGCATCTAACACCCTCCCAACATTAAATTAGTAGCCCGTTAACTTCTCAACACTCGACGTTATTTCGTCTCTGTAGACGGGAGTTTCTGTAGAGAGGAGAGAGTAAATCTTGGTTTACATTTTAATTTACCGGGCTAGTTTGCTTTTTAGGTCAGTGGGTTTTTAAGCTTTGTTGGATGTTAAATTTTAGCTCTTAAGACAAAATAAAATCACATTTCCTATAGTCAGAATATGAATGCTAAAAATTGGAGTATCCCGGTCACTTTTATTTTTTATAAATAAATATACTTACCATCCAAGGCCTATCCCATTTTTATAGTCAAAATTTGATTGCGAAAAAATAATTATTATATTTATAATTTTAAAAGCTACGCAATACCTAATAGTTTAATAAATAAAAAATAGTCCTTCTTTGCCTGTCTTACTAACGTCTTTAAATTACTAGACTGACTTAGATCTCTAGAACTCAAAACTAGTTAATTATTCACTTCGATGGACCCCTATCTTGTCGCTGCTATTCCATCTTAGCACCCCAGAGAGAAGCAATTCTACCTTACATGCAATTAAATACTGCAAACGGATGCATTCAACGCTCTCTGAACGTTAAATTAGCTATCCGTTAACTTCTCAACACTCGATGTTATTTCGTCTCTGTAGACGGAAGTTTATTCTTGATTTAAAAAAATATTTTACTAGATTAATTTGCGACTTTAGGTCAGTAGATTTCATTGTGTACTTTAGCTCTAAACACTGAGTTTAATCGCGTTTTCTGTATGCAAGATAATATGCTAAAAATTGGAGTATCTTAGTCACGTTCATTTTTTATGACTTAGTAATGTATACGACGGTTATCTCATTTTATGTAGTCAAAACATACGATCAATTATCGTATATGCCATTATATTTTTAATTCGTTACATGGGCTATCAATATCACATTGATTTTATATTCTTCCCTTCCAAGGTAAAATTAACGCTCCGTTAACTTCTCAACGATCAAAGTTACCTTGTATCCATAAAGGAGAGTTAAATTTAATTACTTTTTAATTTAACAAAGTACTGTTCGCGACTGTAGCTCTAGGGTACCTACATGTTCTTGTCTGAAGACTAGTTAAATAACATTCTCACACTCGAAATTCGAATACGAAAAATGGGAATATCTTTGTCACGTTTATTTTTCATGTCTGGGTATTTTACCTGAGGCTTATCCAAATCCTATGTAGTCAAAATTACTCATGATGAGGCAAACATTTTTTTGCACTACGTTTAAAGGAACTTCGCAGCAATTTCATGGCGAATAGATATAGTGCATATCCAGGCGCCTTCAACGCCCTTCCAACGTTCAATTAGAGGCTTCGCAACACTCGACGAGACGTTACCTCGTCTCTGTAGACCGGAATTAAAAATCTATGTTTACATTTTTAAACCGACTTCCAAAAGGAGGAATAAAGGAACATAATATGTTACGTTTAGTTTATTACTATCATTTCTCACGCTTTCAAGATGGTGATAATTTTTATCTTCTGGAGTATGTTAATTAGATGTCTGGAGTACTTAACCTCTCATTTATCCACAATTTTGGATGGAACTCGCCATACCACGTGTCTAAGTAATAATGTTTGTCCAAAATGCTTAAGACATTTTCGAATACACATCTATTTACGAACAAACTAATTATCTGTACAAATTACCTTATGTTTACGCCACACGAGATACCGGCTTACCTTTAATTAAGGAGTGGAATTATTTAATCGAGGCCAGGGAAACAATTGTACTTGATTTAATATTCACGATACGATTTAGTGTGAGAGCTCTCCAGTTTCTAATTGGAATGTCATCTTGTGGAACGTGTGCGATAATTATTAACAGTCTGTAATCCTTTCTGAACACTTAGTTAATGGAATGTTCTATTTTGTTTAATTATTTTTTATTGTGAGATATTTGAAATAGTTGAGTTGTGTGTTTATTGGGCGTTAAAGTTACATATTTATCCTAATCACATGGTATCTATAATTTTAGCGTGAAATGTGGATTAAAGTACTCCTTTTAGGATACCGTACCCAATGGGTAAAAACGGGACAAAGACTCCGCTGTCTGTCGGTTCGTTCGTTCGTCACCAAGCAGTATCTCAGATTTTATTCGCAGATGACGTTTTTCTGTTGCCGCTGTAACAATAAATAATAAAAAAATAATAGGATTTCAGTAGCTCAATTGGAAGAGCGGCTGGACTAGATTCCCAGTAGGCCGCGAGTTCGAGTCTCGCCTGAAGTCAAATTTTTCTTTCCATTTTTCTTTAAATATAATAAAAACCGGTCAAGTGCGTGTCGGGTCACGCGCAGTGTAGGATTCCGTATTAGGTAAGTGTATTGACAGAGTAATGGCCGAATACTCAAATGTCACTCAATTTTAAGCAACGCTCAAATGTGCGCTATCTCTATCGTTTGAACGTGTTTTATAAAGACAGAAGACTTTTAAGTCCCACTTAGATCTAAGTGACGTTTGAGTATTTGGCCGTAAGAAATGTAATGTAAAAAAAGCAAGGCGAACTTAAGTGTGATGGTTTTTCTTTTTTATTTCATTTTTTAAAGCTACTATAATTTTTAACAACAACCGTTTAGTTGGTAGGGACACTTGTCTCTAACTAAATCCAAAATGATGTTCAGACATCCACAATATTTTTGAAAGGCCTATCCAACGATACCCCACACTATACGGAAGTCTAACATTAAAAAACAATATCCGCGCGTTACATATAGGGGAGGTCACCCTAAATATTTTTTATATTTTTTTCTACCACTTTTTCGGCGTGATTAAAGTTTAAATTTGTTGTGGCAAATTTCAAGTCTCTAGTACCTACCAATAGTTTTTGCGCTAAACCGCGGACCGACAGACAGACAGAGAGACAGACAGACAGACAGACAGACAAAAAGGACAGACGGACATGGCGAAACTAAAAGGGTTCCTTGTTTCCTATGGAACCCTAAAAACAGAATAAAAGATTTGAGAATAAATGTGATTTTTTTGTCGTTTTTGTAGACGTACCTACTTGGCACGTAGATACCTATATGTAAAGAAAAAAAACAAATTTTAACATCTGTTCCAATTACAATCTACGCTCGAGCCATTTTATCCGAAATATGAATAGGTACAACCCAAATTGGCAATATGATTAAAAATAATGTTTACCAAAAATCAGCTGCGAGTAATTTATTTTAGAAGAAAATACGGATTTACGATATTTTAATCAATAAACTATTTTCAAACCGTAATTTATGTTTATCGTGCCAAATGCTATTCAAACAGGTTCGATCATGATTGATTAACTAACAAAGTAGGTATTCGCTCTATATTTGCTACTGAATAATAATATGTTAGGAAATATCACTACGTTGCTGATGTATTAATATATTCGTAACTTCACGCCTGTAATCCCCGAAGGGGTAGGCAGAGGTAAACGAATGCATTCAAGCATACATGAAAACACCCACGATTCGCCGGTCACTTTTTTGGCCGATGTATCAGGTGGCGAGCCTGTTGACATCTCCGGGCACATTACCAAACTTCGAAGTACTGGGAAATTTCCAGAATGTAAAAAACTCAATAGAACCAGAGATAAAGAACTTTACACCATTATCTCTGATAACCCCCTACCCGGGAATCGAACCCAGGACCTCAGCGTAGCAGTAGTGGCCTGCTACCACTAGGCTACCGAGGCAGTTCTATATTTTATGACAATAGGTAGGTATCTAAATAAAATACGTAGTATTATGAAAATATATGAACAATCAACGCCTTATTACGACGTCATCATCACCATTCTATTTACTGGTGGTAGAACTCCAGTGACGGAGCTCGCGGGCGTAGGCACCACCGCATTACCTAATATTCTTGCCGTTATATGGTAGCACTTCCGTAACATAAAAAAAAAAAAAATTTTATAATATTTCGCATTAACACATGCTTTTGAAATATATTTTTATTTTTAAAGAAAAATGGAAAGAAAAACTTGACTTCAGGCGAGACTCGAACTCGCGACCTACTGGGAATCTAGTCCAGCCGCTCTTCCAATTGAGCTACTGAAGCCCTGCCCGATTTGTCAAATCTTTCCTTCACATCTATTGCATTGCTTTATGGTAGCAGCAGCGCCATCTATTACCAACTAGACTAGATTCCCAGTAGGTCGCGAGTTGGAGTCTCGCCTGAAGTCAAATTTTTCTTTCCATTTTTCTTTAAAAATAAAAATTAAAAAAAACTATTTACTGTGGTAGAGATCGGACGGAGCTGCATGCTTGTTTGCCACTTCCGTGACATAAAAAAAATGTATACACTCATAATTTCTACCACTGAAGCTATTTATCTTAGGTCTAGGATTAGCAACGCATCTGTATCGTTGAGAGCTCTAGTTGGTCTAGATAACTGATGATTATGAGAGCATAGTAATCGCCGAACTTTAATCTTGTTTACCGCTTTTTTATAAACTATAAGAAAAATACAGTTTTTCTTTTGCTTTGAACAGCGTTGCTTACATCATTTTGTTTGATTCTTGAGGCGTAATGGAATAAAGTTTTTTGTACACAAAACTTGACGGTAGTGGGATGGGCGGAGGCACTGGCCTTTTATAACTAGAGTTATTGCTCTCGTTATAGTGAAGGATTCCAACGATAAAAATAGACGCAATGGGAATTACTAGGTTTGATCTCTGCCATATTTTGTAAATATTTTACTCCTCAGTGTATTCAAAATACTAAGTAACGTATTAGTATACCTACCTGTAGATATAACTGGCGATTTATAGGTACAAAGTGTAAACATATTAAAAATATTTTAATAATATATTTTATTAACATACAATTAAATTGTAGTACCTAAGTAGATGTTAGTACTAGTATCAATGTATATACTCGTAAAAGAAACTATGGAAAATTACACCGGATTCAAATTTAAATATTTGAGTGCGATATTTGTGCGAATTATTTCTTAATTTGGTCGTAATTATATAGAGTCGAAGCGCGCATGGCCCAGCGGCTGGTGTAGATTGTAAGCGATCTGCTCGGTTAACCACTCGGTTGGCCACTAACCCACCCACTCCACCAATCCGCATTGGAACAGCGTGGTGGAGTAAGCTCCAGGCCTCCCCCCAAAAAGGGGAGAGACTCGTGCCTAGCAGTGGGACGTGTAATGGGTTGCCATTATTATATTTATTATTATATAGAGTCAACAAGATATTTGTAATATTTTTTACGAAACCCTTATCTAATAATAAGAAATGACCCATTTTAGATTTAACTGAACATTAATGTTTACTTACTATCAAACTCAATGTTACAACTACACGTCTACATATATTGCGCAACATCGTAGGTAACGGAATCTTTTCCGTTTTTTGTTTGCTATATTTTTTCCCCGCACACAGATGCGTGGTATTCGTTGGACACAATTATTATGTGTAATTGTTTGTGACTAGGGTCATGGCAACATTCAGGCTGGGAAACGCAATGGCTGCGCAACTGTAGTACCTACCGCCTCTGTGCTTGCAACATTTAATTCCTTTACGAAACTACTTACTTTTATTTTGATATGCTGTGAGGGCTGTGTTAATAGGCTGCAAAAGTGAACACAAAAAAAACATGCAATCTCTGGAAGAATTACAAAGAATGCATGTTTTTTTAATTCAATAATTGTGAATACTTAATGATTAATTTGAGAAATTTATCATAGAAAAGCCCTCTGCGTCATCCACGTTCTCTCTATTTGTGTTGCCACTGCCCGTTGGATCTTTAACAGAGTATCTATATCAGACAGTTAACATAGCATAACGTTTTACCCCCTTATTCATAATCGTACATTAGATACGTTTTAGCTATAGAATGCTTTGTCTTTGTCAGTTGCATTTGTCAAATGTGCAGGATAGAAAAAGACAAAGGAGAGATTAGCAACATTTTAGTTAAAATACGTTTATGAATAAGGGGGTAAATATATAGTATCAGAACCAGTTTAACTAAAATCAAGAATATTTATACAATTATTCTGGATAAAATATTGCTTGATTGACAATTAAATAATGTATTGTCTCTTGTCAGTGGTTTTATGGTATATTATCATAAAACCACTAAGAAGAGGATTTGTGATTTTTTTTTACTAAGTACCTAGTACTTATGAAAGTTCTGATCGAGAGTTGCGTGTGCCACGCCGATTTGCAATCTGTTCATGTTTTTACAGTTCATCGACACACAGACACTTAATTCATAAATGGACATAGCCACAAACCTCCGTTCAAACTATAGAAAAAATAAGAACTCTATAAATTGTATTATCTCATGTATTATTGTATCCCTTATTGTTAGTAATAACGGAAAGCAACAAGGAGATATTTTAAGCTTACTTTTCTTTTATTTGAGTACGAGTATATTAAGAACATAATCTATACTTATAATAAATCTGTAGAAGTGTAAATTCTGTACATTAAAAATATTGAAAAAATGAATACCAGGGGATGTTACTAGAACGATACCGAACCCAAATATGTGATTAGATTTTTTGTTGTCTGTCTGTCTGTCTGTCTGTTTGTTCAAGCATCACATAAAAACTACCGGTCCGATTACAATGAAACTTGCTATGACTTTACTTTAACCTTTGGCGCACAACACTTTTTATCACAGAAAAATGTCTGTTTGTCTGTGTGTTTGTACACGCTAATTTCAGAAACGGCTTATTCGATTTGCGCTTTTCACTAATATGTTGTGGTAAGTTTCACTTAACGTTTAGTGTTTGTTTCATGTGAATCGGTTCAGAAATAAAAAAGTTATGTCAATTTAGGTTAAAAAGTTATGTTTATTTATTTTAGGCTATTCTGTATCTTAGTTCTATCTTTTAGGGGGTTTCGAACCTAAAAGGTAAAAACGGACCCTACGGATTACTAATCCTCCGCTGTCTGTCTGTCTGCCCGTCCGTCCGTCTGTCTGTCACCAGGCATGTCTGTCACTCATAAATAGTGATAGCTAGAAAGCTAACATTTTCACAAATTATGTCTGTTACCGCTATAATAACAATATTAATTACTAAAAATAAGAAAATGAAAATGTTAATGGGTCCAAGGGGACATACAATAAACGTATTTTTATATCGTAGTTTTTTTGCTCGATAATAACGGTAGCAAGTAGACGCTTATAATTTTCACAGAACTTTTAGATCTTATGTTGTATATTACCTTCCATAATAAATCTATACAAATAAATAAAATTGGAGTGTATGTTTGTAATATTAAAATAACCGCTTTTTACTCAATGCATATGTATGTATACACGGTACATATACCAAAACAACATTTTTTACAATTTTTGTCTTTGTGTCTGTCTGTCTGTCTGTTTGGCGGGGCTAATCTTGAGAACGGCTTTACCGATTTTGATGGGACTTTCACTGGCAGATAGCTGATGTGATAAGGAGTAACTTAGGCTACTTTTTTCTCCATACATACATACATACCTACATACAAAAAAGTAGAATTGGAGTGTATCCGATTTTGACGGGACTTCCACGGGTAGATCGCTGATGTAATAAGGAGTAACTTAGGCTACTTTTATCTGCATACATCCATACATACATACATACCTACATACAAATAAGTAGAATTGAAGTTTATCCGACTTTGACGGGACTTCCACGGGTAGGCACCTGATATAATAAGAAGTAACTTAGGCTCCTTTTATCTCCATACGTATATACGTACATACATACAAATAAATAAAATTTTGAGTGGATCAATTGGCCTTTGGAATGACAAGGAATGCCTATTTTTGTTTTTCTTAACTCTATCTTGTTAATTTGTAAATTATAACAAGGGAAATGACAAGTTCGATTGGGAGACCTTATTGGTTCCGATCTTATTTTTTTTGTAGTGTTTTGTTATGCCATGACGACATTACCGTCAATATCAAATCTATTTTCTATTTTGTATGAAAGTACCCTTCTCTATACTAAATAACTGTATACTATAGTTAGTAGATACAAATTTAGAAAAAAAACCGCAAGCACACGCAAACACTATGAATTGAGTAAACACGAAGGAACTGAAAGCAATTCGCCAGTTTATTTTCGTAATTAAAATCCCTGACGACTGTGTTGCAAATGCAATCTACCTTGTAGTTTATGCGTAAACACATTTCCTATTTTTAGAACACATGCGAATATGAATAATCTCTTCCCTACATAAATACTTATTTAAAGTTCTCGTGTCACGATGTTAGTTACTATACTCCTCCAAAACGGCTGGACCGATTCTCATGAAACTTTTTGTGCCTATTGTGTAGGTCTGTGAATCGGCCAACATCTATTTTTCATACTCCTAAGTGATAACGGTTGTCCACCTCCAACATATTTTTTATTTTAAGTCATTTTTTTATACCCCAAGGCAATACGAAGTTCGTTGGGGCAGCTTGTATTATATAATAATATCAACATTGTGATTTTAATCTATTATTAATATACCTGATGCGTAGAGAGAACGCTTACGAGAAATTAAGAGATTTGAAAATTTGTAACTCTTAACAAATACGGGTATACCAGTTTCAATTTTTAATTAGTATTGTTCTGTTATTTGACAGATGTTTGTATCAAACTTTTTCACTGTCATCTGTCATGTTACTTTGTGAAAGTGCGGTAAATTGACTTCTGGTAACTGGAATCGTGCCACCGAGAGGAATGTCCTGTTTAGTACTTTAGTACATACATATAGGTGAATGGTTCTGAATAAATCTGCTGAATAAATATTCTTTGGAAGTGTTACAGCTAAAACTCTGCAAATGAATATTCAACCAGCACTATTCAGAAGTAAATGCAAACGAAGCCTTAGAAAATTATAAAATCATTTTTCCTGTTGCATAATTCGCCTTCCCACAATGCAGAGGTTGAGCGGAAATAATTCATTATTACAAAAACGCTAGTGAAGTGCAAACTAGCCGACTTACGGATGTCCTATTGCATTACTCAGTTTTGTTATGTACTTTGTGTAGTGCAATATAGCTCATTGTGAGAGGAACAATCAGGTGTACATCGACCCGAAATGGTAGATAATTTAACTTTTAAAACTCTCGCGTTTTACATTTATCGAAAGTATCGAAATTAGTATCGCGTAACGAAAACTGTGTGTGATGGTATCTAGATATTTTGTTTGCAAGATTATTTGTGTCTTTCGCTCTAATAATTTATGTATGTCACATGTTCACGCCAGGTCCCTAACGGGGTAGGCAGAGAGTGTAGAGCGCCAGATATCGCGCCAGTCTTTCGCTCTAATAATGAAACAAATAAACAAAAGTGTTTTTTATCATTATTCAAATTTTATTAAATTATCTTTGCTTGATGGATTTGAATGTATTTTCATTAAATGAAACGTAGTTATAAAGGCGAAGACAAAGGACGTAATAGTATAATGCAATCGTTAGTAGTCACCGCACTACTTCCTTGTTCGAGAGATACGTGACGTAAATTCAACTTGAACTTCATTTTCGTATTTTTATAGAACAAAGCTTTGGGTAGGTTATTCCTACTAGCCGTTATCCACGGCATTTGTCGCGATGACTACTGTATTGTTTTTGACCTTAAAAATATAACTTGCAAGACATCTCCTCAATCTAGCCACGTCAAAATATGTTCTTAGCGAAAGTATACAAAACATAATGTATATATATGCCTGCCAAATTTCATCTTTTTCGAACGGTTTTCGATATTTCGTGATAAATGACCTTTCGGTTTTCTAAAAGTACGTGCATGAGTACCTACAACTTTATTGTAATAAAACTGGAAATCATTTATTTTTATTGAAAAAATTCGCGCCTCTCAGATAAAGTCGCAAGCTATAAATAATTTACAAGGGGTTTTATTCGATGCATTAAATTGACTTGCATGTGGAAATTTCCATCATCGGGACATTAATGAGTTCTCCATTTTTTATGGTGCTTACAATCAACGAGCTCTTCATATGTTGGCAATTAAATTGTGATAAATCTTTCAACGGAACAATTTTGATTTAAAAAGATTAACGTAGGTTAATTCAAGGAAATTTCAAATCCAAGTACCATGATACCTACTTGAATGAGTTGCTTAACTTTTCGGAAAATTTATTTAATTTTATAACACGATTCTTACTGTGTACATCTTATTCGAATATACATGAGAATTTTTTTGCTATTTAATTGCGCAATTTCTATACCTATAGCGTATGACTTGCGCATACTTTTGTCCTTGAATTTTATGTATTTAACGTGCTTATATGTGAAATATAAGAAGGATAGTAGATCAAGACTCACCTACCTTGACCAAATAGGTTGGGTACTGCTACTGACTCAGTAGCAGTGAGTAGTACGACTGTCTGAATGTGGGGTCAAGTAGTCTTAGAAATTGGTGTGCTTCTATGAAGAAAATGTAGAAGAAGTACGGGAGATATGTAAGGACCGGGATATCTGGCGCTTAACACTCTCTGTCTACCCATAAGAGTTTATAGGCTATTGAATTACTTACCCTCAAACATAGAGCAACACCGGAGGGGAGTATCCATATGCAGGCTTTCCCTTCTGTCAAAGTACAAGCCCAAATGGGCCTATACCTGTCTCCTAGATGTTTAAATTTGTGCGTGAAATTGTTTCTGTATTTTGTAACAGTCAAGGTGTGAGTTTCGTAGTAACAGACGATTTATGTAGTGTGCGTGTGTGTTGCACGCATTTCCCCCCGCAAAAAATGACAGACTGTCTTGCATCGGTAATAAACGCTATGGCTACTCCCCTCCAGTCCGCCGCAACCGGTGGCCCGTGTTGCTCTATACCCTCAGATGTACTGTACATTTGTTTGCCATTTTATGACATAGCAAAAATAAAAACAGCCTTTACTTGGTCCTATCCGCAGGCCTAATATAGGTCTGGAGATTGAAATACCCCATGTTGCCAAGATATGTAAATATTATACGTTTTTTCATTTCAGGCACCACAACTAATCAGTTTTAAAGATGGAAAACTTGGTGTGAGCTTCGGTGGTTATCATGCTGGAGTTGGAATTGGAGGATTGTTAGGTGGGTAAACATTTCACGTTAATTGACAACATTATACGTTAACATTAACGTTAGTAATAATTTGTCATTTATACAGTTTACATGAATCCAAGTTTGCATAGCTTGGATGGTTGTTATATTATTATGTTACTAAAAATCTGCCCGATAGAAAATCAGAAATAATATTCTATATACATTGGCTAGATTATCAAACTTGTTTAGAATAACAATCTTGTTTTATTTAGACTAACATAATATATTTTAATTGGTTATAACGAAATTAGCAAATTATATAAACAACCGTTGTTTGTGCAGGTTCTCATGTGAAGGTCTGCATATCTTTTTTATTAAAATACAGGTGTAGATAAATAAAAAAATAGAAAATAGCTTTTTGAAGACGCAATAAAACTATCACTATCGTGGTTAATATACCTAGTCACAATTTTTCTTTATAATGTATCTATCTATTCACAGACAGAGAAGTCCGACCACAAATGTTTTACGTACCTATTATACCTACTCAAGCTGTTGTTCAAAGTGTTGCCTCCATTTTTACCTACAGGTTGATACGTGTGCGAGATCAAGAGTTTTTCTTGATTTGTAACCGTTTGTTCATGAATATTCTAAGCCAAGTGTAATTTTACTGTTGGTAGAGCCCCAGTGACGGAGCTCGCGGGCGTAGGCCGATGGTGCCTACTTGGCATTACCTAATATACCTGTCGCTAAATGGTGGTGTTCAGCACTATCGTGTTCCGGTCAGGTGGTAATGTACGGCCTTGTAATTTCCGGCACAGGGGTATAACACCTTAGGCCTCAGGAGTGGTAACGCATCTGCATTTTGACCTCTGGTCATTGTTTATATGTCTATAGGCTGCAGTCACCACTTAACATCAATGTGAACTGCATGCTTGTTTTCCACTTTAATCACATAAAAAAAAGGTAAAATTTATGTCTTGTAGTTATATTGAGCGTCGTTGTAATCACACAATTCTCATTATTGCGTTTAGTTAGACGTCAGTCGCAAGGCATTATAATATAAGTACCGATAACATCATTTATTATACAAAAATAAGTTGCAAAGATATATTATACTTACATCATCCTATACAATAATCTTTTGTGATATTTGGGTCTTATCCCTGTACATGAACATTTTCCCTTCACTGTTTTGCTTGTTAGCTGTAGAGAAATGAGAGTACCTACATTGAAACCACGAAATTTGTATTAACTTGTTAAGCGCTTTGTAATATTAGGTACAATAGAGGTCGCACCAGGTAAAAAGAACGCTGGCGGTCAAGCTGCGCGTCATGTGTTTTTATTTCATTTTATGTTATTCTATGTAATTTAGTTTTCAATCTGCCTACCAATACACGAAACCGCAAGCGAAAGCTAGATCAAAAATAAACCAATAGGGCTAGTACTTTCGTGCGCGAGTGTACCGATGCGCGAACACATCCCTTCTACTTTCTTCCAGCGTTTTTTTTACGTGGCGCGACCTATACCTACTAATAAAATCGTGAAGTAGGTGGGACCTATGGATGGATATTTAAATTATGCACTAAAAGCGTATTTTTGAAGTTAATTTTTTGTCTAAAAAGTGTTAGCGCATAATAATAATGTTATTCTGTACTGAGGACAACAAAAAACCCGTTAAATATTAATTCAAGAAGCTCAAATCCTATAGCGATATCACTCATCTTAAAAAGTCTAGTCTTTCATTCTACGGAGTAAGCATGCCAAAAAAAAACTAAGAGCATTACAAACCTCTTCTTGCAAAAGTCGGCATTAATATATAAATACTTCATTCTTACACAGGTGGTGGAGCGACAGGCGGCTTATATGCCGAGGCAGGCACTCCACACGGACAGTCTGCAATCGCAGGACTTGGAGGAGCGGTCGGTCAAAATGGTGGCCCAGCTGGTAAAGTTTTTGTTATATGTACTCTCTCATCTTCCCTTCACTTTATGACTGGTACTACTGGTGGTAAAGTTCCAGTGTAGGCACTAGAGGGCGTAGACATCACCGCATTACTTATCTATCTGCCGCCAAATGGTAGTGTTCAGCAATTCCGGTTTGATGGTAATGTAGAGCCCAGAAATAACTATCATAGAGACATAACAACTGAGGCCTCAGAGTTGGCCACGCATCTGCATTTTCACATCTGATTTTTGTGTAGATGTCTATAGGCTGCAGTCATCACTTAACATCTATGATAACTGCATACTTGATAGCCATTTTCGGTACATAAATAAAAGAAATCTTACGGACGAATAAGTAAAAGCGAACAAAAAATATTCGTTCTCACAAATTGCTACTTCTTCCTCTATGTTCATATAGTTTGGATAAATAGTAATATGTCCGATTTAAATACGAAAAATATTTTATTTTAATAAGTTTGCTTCACTGGGCAATAGCGTAAATATCTCTTCTCCTCTCAAACTAAATATTTGGAACATCGGCTTATAGGAACTCTCCTTTGTGTCCAAACTCCGGCTTAGAGCGTTGCTTTGGGGGTTAAGACTGGGGGGTTTTGATGGTGAAAACCTGAATAATTACTCTAGGTCTTACGAGGGTCCGGAGGGAAGGCGTGAGCAACTTCGCACCCAAGGTGCTGTTGTTTTGCAGATGGTAATGTATTGACCCGAAATAAAAGACATAATAGCAAAAATGCTGGAGCCAGCTAATGTGTCTTCATTCAAATAATGTCTGCGGGCTTGAGTATTCTGTTACCATTAATATTTCAATGACACATCTATCCATCATAGGGTTTGTAGGTAGGTGAGATTGCAACTGATTTAATAAAAACGAATTCAAAACTTATTTGCTCTGATTATTTCGAAATATGTTCGAAAAGTGATAAAAGCAAAGTAAATCGAAACAACATCATAAGTATATTTAAAAACACAAATGAATGATGTGAGTGTGTGAATGAAACATAGCACACAATTATGTTTAAATTAAACATTTATTGGCCGTTTCCGTTTCCAATAGCTGTAATTTATTAGAACTTATTGCAACTTTAATTATAGCCATTTATTAAATACTGCAATTTGTGATGCTGTTTCAACATTTGCTATAAACAATGTGTGGATAAATTACCACAACTTTGTGAAATAACGAAAAATGTTTATTGCTGCGTTATAAGTTCATGATTGATTTTCATGATCGTTTTCACAACGATTTATTAAAGTAACACCTCAAACTACTTTAAGTTATATTGATGTACGGAAATAAATTAACATGGACTTTAAAATAATGTACCCTTTATTAAGTATTATATATCTGTAATGACTATCACATAGACATAACAACTTAGGTATCAGGGGTGGAAACGCATATACATTTTAACCTCTGGTTTTCGTGTAGATATCTTTAGGTCGCAGTTATCACTTAACATTTATGTAAGCTGTATGCTTGTGTGCCACATTTCATAGATAAAAAGTTGGTGTTTTTTTTATTTCTACTTGCGTTTTTTGCCTTGAAAGTTCATTTGATCGGTGGTGATAAAATGATTCTCCTACAATTTTATCCATAAGGATCAAGCTCTTTGGATATTATTTTCCTTTTGAACTTTATATTAAACTTACTCGCTTTTCATCACGTTTTTTATCAGGTGGACTTTACGCTGGCGCAACAGCAGGAAACAAAATCAAAGCATCTGCTGGTCTCGCTGGTGGAGTTACCGGGGAACAATCAGCGGGTACTGGTTATGCTACAGCTCAGGCAGGAGACCGATTTGCAACATCTGGACTGGTAGGTGATACAAACGCTGAGAGATACAGACTTAGAAAGGAAGAAAAACAAAGGAGAAAGGAAATCAAAAAGGCTCTACGGGCTCAAAATAAGGAGTACTAGTTGGTGATGGAATATACAAGTCCCTCGTCGTATGGCTAATCCTTGGTTGTTTTGGACTAATCTTAAATTAACAGGCATTTTGACTAATACTAATGAAGATAGTTGGTGTTTACGTTTCTAACCTAGTGATTATATTATAAGACTAAACTTGACAATTAAATTTTTTAAATCACACTTTTGTTTCTTTGATTTCTCCACAACATAGTAACTAACATCTGTCTTCTAGCACAAGGTAAAGGCTTTTTTAAAATCTATTAATAAATACATGAATTGATTTATTATTACGTTAACAGTTATCTAATGTTTTTTACTCTGCCTTATTCAATTTATACAAAATTTGTATATCTAAATATGAATTAAAGCAGATAAACAAATGTTTGTCATTTTTTAAATTGAAATATTAAAATTTTAAGAAATGAAATACAAAAGATAACAATAATATTATATTGTATTACAGGGAGGTGAATCTTCTATAGAAGGCGCTTCTGGATTCTCCATTTCTGGTTCAAGTCACGTGCAGCCTGTTGTGAAAACAGTACACAAAAAAGTTCATACTGAAATAAATTTGGATGCAGCTAATGAAATAAAACCACTACCGGAAACAAAAACCCAAGTAGAAGTCCACTCAAATGTTGAAGAACAAGCACCACCAGTTATTGTTAAGGAAGTGAGTAAAATATGGAGACCACCTAAATACTACAAGACTCGAAAATATTCAATATTTAATTTTCAAGATATGATGGGTTCCATGTTTAGGAAGCCATCTCAAAGGGTCTCCGTACAACGGTTATGGCAAGCGCCACAGCGTAATATAAATCAGTTGTGGAAAGCGCCACCGCAAAAGTTGAATTATGATTTCTCAAAGGTTTGTCTTATAGTAAGAATTGATAAGCACCAAAAGCTCAGAGACGGCTATACGACGTTGCATCAGTGTTAACAATGTGTCCTACCTACTACTTAAACTATTTGTATTACTAGCACGAAACTACTTCAGGACCGTGCGCTTAATTAACTTCACTGTTCCATGTTGAATATTCCTCTTGGTCCTGATGAAGATTAGCATTTTAACAAACAAGCAGAGTACACAGATTGTACCTTCTTATATGTACAGATACTTACAGATGAGATTTCAGTTGCGCGTCTTGTTACCTAACCCAAAATAGTAAACAAACTCCCTGAAGTGAACAGTGAAGTGCAATAAGCGTTATTTAGTGTAACGGGCAAAAAAGACAAGAGATCGTATTTTGTCCTTCTCCGTAATGCACAGCTCATTCATTCAATAATTATCAACCATTCATTAATACACCATTATATGTATGTACTACTAAAACCTATAATAATACAAATCGGTAACAATTCAGATTTAAATAATCCAATAAAATTTTAAATTTACAGATTGAAATAGAGCAGAAACCAGAAATTGTGGAGAAACACATAATCCACACACACTATAAGCCGCGCCGTCAACATTTCCGTAAAACAGCATTTATTGGTGGTTACATTGGAAACAATGGTGAAATAGTACCTCCAGCTGGAGAGGTATATAAAACTGAACCAGTGATTCAAAAAAGAATTGATATTGGTGCTGAAAGTGAAGCATCAGCATCGCAACCAGCATATGTCAATGGTGGTGGTCATACATATGTAACAAAACAAGTGTCTTACGAAAAAAATCCTACCTTTTTCTCTGATATTTTAAACGTAAGTTTAAAGTTTAAAAAATTAACTTTAATTTCTACATTTTACGATACACGGCTAAAATATTTAACTCTCTTTTCAGATTCCAATATCAGCTTTGAGAGCTGTCGGTGATTTACTTGGTAACACTGCGGCAAACACAAATATATCTGTACAAAAGTCGGCATCAGTACAAGCAGGTGCTTACTTTTGAAACATGAACACAAGTTTAATTAAGTTACTTCAATTTTGTACAAATGTAATACAATAACCATAAGTTAAGGACTGGAGTATAGTTGTTAAGTTACACAAGTATTTTTTTTATTCATGTGTCTAAAAATATATAACTCAATAATTGTTTCTCTCCTATATGTATATTAGACATACACATAATTTTAATCAATACAAATGTACAAAAAGTAATGTTGTCCCATAGAAAAGTATAAATTCATTCGAAAACAAAAGAGAAAACAGTATGATGCCAATATCTCCTATTCAAAAATAAAGTACGTTAGTAGTTTTTTGGCCGCGATAAGAAACAAACTATTTATAATATTCAGGCGGGTAGAGCCTCGGGCACAGCTAGTCTTACATATTTCTTTTAAAGTTCTTCTTTGGGTATGATTTATTTTCATAAATTTTACTTTAAATGTAATCTACGTTATTCTGCATTGACGAGGTTGTTACAAGACTGAAAGATATTAAAGGCAATTTCCCTATTCTATATTTTAATTATTCTAACTGCCTCGGTTTGATTATCAACTGCAAAGTCTAAGGTTTGATTCTCGCGTCGAGGTAATTATGACATTGCGTTAATTCGAGTTCGTTAGTAAGACTCTGCAAACCAGAAGTGTTGGTAATATATTCACCTCTATACTAATTAAAAAAATATTTTATTTTAAAGAAAAATGGAAAGAAAAATTTGACTTCAGGCGAGACTCGAACTCGCGGCCTACTGGGAATCTAGTCCAGCCGCTCTTCCAATTGAGCTACTGAAGTCCTGCCCGATTTGTCAAATCTTTCCTTCACATTTATTGCATTGCTTTATGGTAGCAGCAGCGGTAGCGGCAAGGGTAAAAGCGACTTCCTTACGATATTCAATAAACTGCAAAGTCTATTATATCGGTTGCCTAAGTAGCATAGTTGGTAATAGATGGCGCTGCTGCTACCATAAAGCAATGCAATAAATGTGAAGGAAAGATTTGACAAGTCGGGCAGGACTTCAGTAGCTCAATTGGAAGAGCGGCTGGACTAGATTCCCAGTAGGCCGCGAGTTCGAGTCTCGCCTGAAGTCATTTTTTTTTTCTTTCCCTTTTTCTTTAAAATAAAATATATTTCACAAGCATGTGTTAATGCGAAATAATATAAAACAATAATTAAAAATACAATATTATAATATCAATAATATATACCAATATTAAGAAATATAATGAGTTATCAACAAACGATAAAAAGTGTATAGAAATCTGTATTTTATAAGGCTCAAATTTATATTATTATGTACTAATCACTTAATTCATATTATTATGGACTTAGTAACATTTTCTGTATTCATTTAATTGTACAATATGCTCATCATCTTCATAGTAATATTTGTGATTTACATTCTCACCTCTTTACTTTTATACAGAATCGGATTCAGTAACATCAAAACATGTTCCATTATCATCAGCTTCATCAGAGTCATCATCGACAGCGCAAATATCAATAGAGACTCCAAGCGCTTCCAATTTCTTTGGTGATATATTAGCTGTGAGTTCATAGTCACCTGATCATAACTAACTTGAATTAACCTTTTATTGACCCGCTTCGTTTGATTATAACAGTATTTCAAATCGATACTAACTTTTGGATATGGTTTTTTTTAATAATATACTGGTTCTTGCATTGGGTTTTATATTTTTTAAGAATGTGTGGATTGTACGATAAATAAAAGATATCTTTATAGTTATTATAAATAGAATTTAAAAACATATTTCACCTACAAAATATTGAGTTAATATTGAATTTACTGAAAACGATTATTCAATGAAGTCAATTGATGCACTATGTACCTATGTTACACAGACGTATAAAATTTCAAGCGAACTACCTTATTAAATATTTCATACTTCAAGACATGATTCCCTTCTTATGTTTTAACTATGCCTCATTTATTACTTATTTTATATATATATATTTGAACTTTGGCTTTATTTTAAAAATACTTTTTTGTTTATTATAATATTTTTGTCAGCTTTACTAGTGTGTTTTAAAATCATTAAATTATAATTTGTGTTTTTTATTTGTTTTTTATGATTTTGTGGAGGTTTTTTATCTTTATACCATTGATGACATTTATTTGGTGATATTTTTAGTAACGTGTAGTATAGTATAGTAAATTAAAATGACTTCTGTGCAACAAAAACAGTTTGGGTTACAAGATTAAGGTTTGCTGTGGTTCCTTAACAACAAAGCATTTTAAAACATAGTTTTTCAGAGAGTTGCTTTATTAAACAACAGCTTTGGTTTTACATTGCAAAATGGTGAGTAGCATTATATTTTTCCAAAAATTATTTAAATTATGGTTGCAGGTTTTGTGTTGAAGTACATTTTGTAGAGTTTGGTGTTTATTAATAAGTAGAACTTTCACTTGAAGCTAAAGCTAAAATCAGAACAGAAGGCATTTACAATTCATCACTACACAACATTTATTTTAATTAGCGTACTTTCCTACAAGACACCGCTCTCCATATCACTTTCGAAATAAGAAAAGTCCCCAAAATTGATTCAGATAAAATAGCTATACATTTATTGAAAGTAGTGATCGCCCAATGGTTCTAAAGCGACAGCAAAACATATATATTTTTTAAATGAAATAACTTTCTCTCTTTTCTTTTTGAAATCATAGTGCAATTCACGTGTAAATCCATTATCAAACTGAAGAAAACTAACTAAAACACTTCAGAGTACTGTAGCGATAACGGAGAGCAGTCAATTATTTTGAAATACACTTATACAGACTTGTATAAAATTAGAAATAAAATGATACTGCGTGTTTGCAACATCAGCTGTAATTATTATGTCAGTTGTTATTGTTCTTACAATTAGTTCGCATTTGCTGCAGATGAATGTGTTACATTTTTAAAAAATAAATTAACATTATATTTTTACATATAATTTTTAGATACCAATTAACACGTTGGGTGCTGTGAACAAATTCCTGGAAAACAATGTAGCTGGGCGAAAGAGAGTACAGGTAATCATAATTTTATGAATTTTGAAGTAGGCCTTAATTAGGATAAGCCAGGTAATTCTCCTCTTATCCAAAATCAGGCTAATATAGAATTTAATACTACCGCATAAGGTGCGTGGTTCAGCGGCCAGTTCACTGGTAGTACGCTGTTCTTAGTGACCATATCTCTCTATCTTACTGTCTAATTAGGGTTTCATAATAGAGGGTTATTAAACCCTAATTAGACAGTAATGAGATATGTAAGAAATAACTTTAAATTTGTTAAATTGTAACTGGAGTATTTATAAAAATAATGTTGATGATGTTAATTAATTGCATAAATATTTTCTCGATATTACCACAGTCTAAGGAACGAATCTCTTAATTTAGCATCAAAAAAGTTTTTATTTATGCTGCAGCTAATAAATTAAAAAAATTGAAGGTTTTTCTTAGGTGTGAAGTTACTTTTTGCAGCAACAGAGTTTTTTTTTTAATTTAGGGAGTTGCTAACAAGTGTACAAATCACATCTGGTAAGCCACACTGTTACCTGTAAACATCTACATAAAAACGTAAGACTTCAACGCCACCACTCCTAGGGTGTACGCTGTTATGCCTTTGTACTTGAAATTATTAGACCATACATCTGAAACACGACAGCTCTATTAAATCTTCACTTCACTATCATTCACTATCATTTAGCGGTAAGTAGATTAAGTAACTGCCTTAGTAGTCAAGTGGTAGCAAGTCACTGCTGTTACGCTGAGGGTCTGGGTTCGATCCCGGAGTCGGGGGTTTCATATCAATTTTTCGGAATCCTTTTCCGATACAGGCGCAAAGATTTCGTAGATTAAGTAGTACGGCGGTGCCTTTGCCCTAGAGCCCCGTCACTGGAGTTTTACCATCAGTAAATATTAATTGTCTTTTTTTATGTGAAGTTAGAGCTATAAACTACCATTAAACCGCAAAAGGATTAGGTAATGCGGTGGTACCTACGCACTCAAACGCCGACACCGGAGCTGTACCATTGATGTTAGAGCCATTCTGCTGGTAGAATTGTGATGAGAAGTAATTAATTGTTTTATTTTTGTTATCAAGGTAATAGAAGAGGGCGCAGCTGAACCAACGAGAGTGAGACTTGGCCCTCTTGCTCGGAGACGAGCCAACAAGCAAGTAATCGTAGTACAAGAAGGCAGTGACATAGTACCTGATAAAATGGAATAAATTGTGATATATGTGTAACTAACCTAACCTACTTAAGTATTTTTATTTTATATTCTTTATAAATACTCTACAAAACCTGTATTGTATTGTACAAGTTTTTATTTACTGTAAAATAAATTGTTACTGAACTATTTGTGTTTGTTTCATTTTATTAGAGACCTAATAGACTTTTTATATTAAATTTATTATATTATTTTTATAGAATTTTACTGGTGGTAGAGCTCCAGTGACGGAGCTCGCGGGCGTAGGCACCACCTATTTTACTTGCCGCTAAATGGCAGTGTTCAGCACTATCGTGTTCCGGTCAGGTGGTAATGGTGTACCTAAGAGGTAGCAACGTTTTCGAGAGAGAACTTCAGGTAGGCCAGTTTTTAAATATGCCATCTCTCTAACTCTCGCGGACGTCATACAGGTAGTCTGGCAGCCGGTAGTGGTTGGCCGTGGAAATTCTTGTACTCCCGACGTTGCTAGCTCTCGTATCATAATGTACGGCCCTGTAATTTCCGGCACAGAGGCATAACACCTTAGGCCTCAGGAGTGGTAACACATCTGCATTTTGACCTTGGTCTTCGTGTAAGTGTCTATAGGCTGCAGTCATCACTTAACATCAATGTGAACTGCAAGCTTGTGTGCCACTTCCATCACATAAAAAAAAGACATTGGGCCGTGACGACCCGACCGTAATGGAGTAGAATTCTTACGCTAATGCAGGCAACTGAACAATGGCGGAAAACGCGGAATAGCGTGGCAGGAGTGGTAACGTATCTGCATTTTGACCTCTGGTCATTGCGTGGGTGTCTTTAGGCTGCAGTCATCGCTTAAGTGTCTACTACGCCCCGCCAAGCCCCGCGCCATGGATCCCGCTCCGCACGTCACTGTACAGAGCCTAGCGCTACGGGCCACTGACCGGTGTCGGCAGGGATCGCTACAAGAACATAGAATAGCATAGAGAAAATATGTTGTAAGGATAATTCCTTACAACATATTTTTCAAGAATAATAGGGAATTCAAATCACGTAGGTATGTATTGTAAAAAGTATTAATATGTATTTATTTTGTAGTAAAGTAATCTCTCGATTCTGAAACAAATAATTATTATTATTACATTTAGTAGGTACACTTTCACGCAACTAAATAAATACTTGTTTAATTTCTATGCATATAAATCTTATAATCATAAATATTGTAGCTCTTTAATATCACAAAATAAAACAACTACACTCTCTACCTACCCCGTTAGGGACCTGCGTGAAGATACACACACACACAAAATAATTACATATAAATACTAACTGTGATATCAGAGTCATGCTCATTATTATGACGCATATAATAGCATAAATGAGTAAATAACACGCTAAAACTTTTTCAAGAAATAAAGAATGTGCATGAGGTAATTACTTTTTTCATTTTTTAAGTTTTAAATTTCTATATAGAGATATGACTACTGGAATCTAATTTACAGACTATAGAAGTGACCACAACAGTAAACGCTTTCTCGAAGCATTCATTTCGTGATTATTATTTATTTGAAATGTCAGCTTCTTTATATCATTATATTGATAAAGACAATTTATTTAACAAGAAACAGTTGTTGAAATCATCACGATAGGTGGGTCTAGATGTTTTTTTTATCCGGATTTATATAATCCGTTCCGATTACTTCCGATCGGAAGTGCGGAAGTGCGAAATGCGGCGTTCCACATAAAAAACATGACCAATTCTGATCTTCCGCTTCTTGAAGGGATAATGATATCAAAGAACACTATAATTATCATATTCTGTGGCTTCAAAAGGATGCTCATCATCAAATGAAAGCGCATTGCCATAATCACCCACTGGATTTTCAGATTGAGGCCCAGCATTACAAATAAGCATGAAAATTCATCGTTATCTGCTTATCTAAAAAAATATATATATTTGAATGGTTTTCATAGCGATAGCCGAAATAAAAATGTTAGTTCTATGTCATAATAACATAAGATAATAACGTAAAAATACTAACTGTGATATCAGAATTAAGCTCATTACCAAATGAAAGCGCATTGCCATTATCACCCACTAGAACTTAAGATGGAGGCCCACCATGTCTGAAGGTTGACAGACAAGCAAACGGGCCACCTGATGTGGTCACCGTCGTCTATGAACATTTGCTATGCTATGAAAAGAGACGGTGGTACCATGTCAAACAGTTCAGCAGAGCACTCACCATTGTAGAGACCGTACAACACGCAAAGACTCCCAATATCTCTGCGCAGGCTCAGATGTTCGAGCCTGTCAGTAAGTCCTGGATCGTTAACAATACGAACGGCGCGTTTTTGTAGGGAGTCAAGTGGACCAAGCTGGTATTTGCTTCCGCCCACAAATGAGAGCAGTATTCCAGATGAAGCCCCACGTGGGCATTATAAAGCTGTAGTAGCTGCCCCGATGTGAAATACTGCCTCGCTTTGTTAAGCATTCCCAACTTTTTGGATGCCAACTTGGCCTTACACTCAATGTGTAAGATTAGATGAACAAGATTGAATGGGATTTTATTTTTATCTTATAAGATAATATCTCATCCAATCTTATCTAATCTCATCTTATCTCATCTTATTAAATCTAATCGAAATTAATCTAATCTAAACTAAACCCATCTAATCTAAAACTCATCTATAATTTTAACTCATCTATTTTGGGCGATTTCGCTTAGGCGATCTCGCTTATCTCATCTCATCTTATCTAATTTTACTAGACTTAATTTTAAATAATTTATTCTTAACTAGCTGTGCCCGCGACTTCGTCCACGTGAGAAAAAATATGATTGTTCAGTATCTACCCGGACGAAGTCGTGGGCGAGCTAGTATAAAAGTAGCCTAAGTTACTCCTTATTATATCCGCTATCTGCCAGTGAAAGGCCCGTCAAAATCGGAGATACTCAAATTCAATTTATTTGAATGAAGGTATGTATGTATGGTTGTATGGAGATAAAAGTAGCCTAACTTACTCCTTATTACATCAGCTTCCTACCCATGGAAGTCCCGTCAAAGTCGGATACACTCCAATTCTACTTATTTGTATGTAGGTATGTATGTATGTATGGAGATAAAAGTCCCGTCAAAATCGGTCCAGCCGTTCCCAAGATTAGCCCCGCCAAACAGACAAACAAACAGACAGACAGACAAAAAATGTAAAAAATGTTGTTTTGAAATACGTACAAAGCGGTTATTTTAATATTACAAACAGACACTCCAATTTTATTTGTATAGATTTATTATGGAAAGTAATAGATATACAACAAAATATCTAAAAATTCTGTCAAAATTTTAAGCGTCTACTTGCTACCGTTATTATTGAGCAAAAAATATACGAAAAAAAACGCGTTTATTGTATGCCCCTTTGGACCCCTTAGCGTTTTCATTTTCTTATTTTTAGTAATTAATTTTGTTTTTATAGCGGTAACAGAAATACACAATTTATGAAAATGTTAGCTTTCTAGCTATCACTATTTACGAGATACAGCCTGGTGACAGACAGACGGACGGACAGACAGATAGACAGACAGCGGAGGATTAGTAATCCGTAGGGTCCGTTTTTACCTTTTAGGTACGAAACCCCCTAAAAGATAAAACTAAGATACAGAATAGCTTAAAAATATTCGATATGATTCTTTAAATTGACATAACTTTTTTATATCAGAACCGATTCACATGAAGCAAACACTAAATGTTAATTGAAACTTACCACAATATATTAGTGAAGTGAAGTGAAAACCGCAAATCGAATAAGCCGTTTCTGAAATTAGGGTGCACAAACACACAGACAAACAGACATTTTTTCGGGATAAAAAGTACCTAGTGTTGTGCGCCAAAGGTTAAAGAATAATCATATCAAGTTTCATTGTAACCGGACCGGAAGTTTTTATGTGATGCATGAACAAACAGACAGACAGACAGACAGTCAGACAGACAAAACTTTTTCTAATTACATATTTGTGTTGGGTATCGATCTAGTAATATCCCCTGGTATTTTATTTAAATATTTTTAATGTACAGAATTCACACTTCTACAGTTTTATTATAAGTATCGATTATATTTTGTGTCTATCGATCGCTATTATTTAATCTTATCTTATTTAATCCCACCTAATCTCAATTCTTCTTCGTCTAATCTAATTTCGTCTTATCCCATACAATCTTATCCATCTGATCTTATCAATTTAATCTCATCTCATCTTATCTAATTTTATTATCTTTAATCTAATTTAATTTATTCTTATTTTTTGTTATCCTATCTTATCTAATCTCATCTTATTTAATCTAATTTTATTTTATCTTATCTTATTTCGTTAAATCTTATCTACTTTATTATAATATAATCTTATTTCATCTTATATCATCTCAATTAATCTAATCTAAACTCATTTACCTTCATAAAATCATCTAATCTAAAATCATCTAATCCAAACTCATCTCATCTAACCTCATCTAATCTAAACTCATCTCATCTCAACTCATCTCATCTAAACTTAACTTATCTTATCTAAAGCTCATCTATAATTTTAACTCATCTGTTTAGGGCGATCTTGCTTAGGCGATCCTGCTCATCTCATCTCATCTAATCTAATTTCATTTAATCTCATCCAATCTTATCCATCTGATCTTATCTATTTAATCTCACCTTATCTTTTCTAATTTAATAATATTTAATCTAATTTAATTTATTCTTAATTTTTATGTTATCCTATCCTATCTTATCTCATCTAATTTTATTTCATAATATCTCATTTCATTATATCTTACCTTATCTAATTTAATATAATATATTCTCATCTTATCTCATCTCACATCATCTCAATTCATCTAATCTAAACTCATTTTATCTTAAATCATCGAATCTTAAATCATCTAACCTAAAATCAACTAATCTAAACTCATCAAATCTAAACTCGAATAATCTAAATTTTATCATCTACTCTAAACACATTTCGTCTTAACTCATCTCTGGTAGTGTTTAGCACTATCGTGTTCCGGTCAGGTGGTAAAGTACGGCTCTATAATTTACGGCACAGAGGCATAACACCTTAGGCCTCAGGAGCGGTAACGCATCTGCATTTTGACCTTGGTCTTTGTCTCACACAACTTATAAGCTTAAGTGATGACTTCAGCTTATAAGCTAAAAAAAACATCAATGTGAACTGCATGCTTGTTTGCCACTTTTATTACAGTACAAAAAAAATTGCATTCCGCGGTAAAACTACCGCCACTGCGATCGCCATTCCGCATGCCAAGTGTAATGATTACGGCATATTCTCTCCTAACAACATCATAGAACATCTAGTGGCAGAGCCAAATATCTTCGGCCAATTAAAATCACAAAGGCTTCGCTGGCTTGGCCATCTTGAGAGAATGGTGGAGGATCGAGCAGTGAAACATGTATACATGGGGCGACCTAGTGGCCGACATCCAGTTGGTCGTCCCAAGTATCGCTGGAGTGATGAGGCGCTAAAGGATCTCCGTGACCTTCAGGTCGAAGACTGGCGAGAGATAGCGCAGAATCGACAAAAATGGCGCATTCTAGTATCGGAGGGCAAGACTCACTTCGGGTCACTGCGCCTATGAAGTAAGCCTCCTAACAACGCACAACACTGTTGTGGGCATCTTTGAAGACGGCTTTGTCCAGCAGTGGACATCTTTCGGCTGAAGTAATGATAATGGTGATAAGCCTAAAAGTTACTACCTTTTTATTTTCATTAACGTGCACCACCATACATGAATCGTACGACGCATGTTGATCTTATAAAAAATAGCAAACGCTATGCCCTCAATTCTGCGACATCGAGTCTAGGAAGGAGACTTCGGCTTGTAAAGCGTTATCTCTTTCGCACCGTACTTAATTGACGTTTGTCGAACATTTTGATCAAGTTTTGACCAATACCGGACTGTCGATGCTTACGTAGGCAGTGTGAGAGAAGCTGCGTTGTGTCGTCGATGGCAGTGTGCAACAGAGAAAACGCTCTACGAAGTCGAATCGAGCCGTCTCTTTCGCCGGCTCGATTTGCAATATTAATTGTTGAGTACTGTAACAAATTTGACATCAATGTTTTTTTTCTTTGATCATAAATGACTCAATAGAAGAAGGCTTGCTTAATTTTAACTCATTTGTCAATCCAAATTTTGCCTCACCTTGGCTACACGTAATGTCCTCAATTTACTGCTCACATGTCAATTTTGTATGCGAGGTAATTTACCAAATAATTTTGTTATGGGCATAAATTATTATTACACGAGAACAGAACAAATGAGTTACATTATATTACTTATACAGTGCAGTGTTTGTTGTATCACCTACATTAATTTAGGCTACAAAATGTTATCTCTTTCTATGGATAGGTGGAAAGTCATAAAATAAAAAAGGCCATTATCTATACCGTTTTCGCCTAGCGATTTTAAACAATTTTGACTAGCACAGGAACACGAAATTGTGGGTAGATTTTCATGCAATTTTTTTTTGCAGGTGGGTATTTCGAAATAGGTACCAAACTATATGCAGCAGTTTAAAACCAATATATCAATTTCGCCTAGCGATTTTAAACAATTTTGACTAGCACAGTTACACGAAATTGTGGGTAGATTTTCATGCTAATTTTTTTTGCAGGTGTATATTTCGAAATAAGTACCAAACTATAATATATGCAGCAGTTTAAAACCAATATATTAAGTACACCATTATATTGGTTATGGTGGTGGCAAACTACATGCAGTTCAGATCATCAGTAAGTGGATACTGCAACCTGTAGACATCTACATAAAAACCATAAGTCAAAATATAAATGTCAACCAACTCTGAGCCTTTGTGATGTTTTTTTTTAATGTAATGGAAGTGGCAAACTTGCATGCAGTTCACGTTGATGCTAAATGATGACTGCAGCCTATAGACACTTACACAAAGACCAAGGTCAAAATACAGATGCGTTACCACTCCTGAGGCCTAAGGTGTTATGCCTCTGTGCCGGAAATTACATGGCCGTTATTTAGGCCATTACCACCATTGGAATTCTACTACCAGTAGGCTACTTTTGCTTACTGCAATCATTTAAACTAAGCCAGACTTTGCACGTGCACATGCAGGTTACAGAAAATGAAAAGGCGGAGTAGATAATCAGGTTCAAAATGAAAGTCAAATGAAATCAGTCAGTCGATTATTCTAGAATTGTTTCTTTTAACCGATAAGATACTAGTTCCTAGTAGTAGATACCTACTTCAATACCCGGTTTCTATAATCACGAAGAGAACAAACATGGCCTTATTTTGCCGAGTAACGCATACAATTACGAAGTTATAATTCCTTTATAACTTGCGGAAATGAAGTTCTAATATTTACAAGAAAATCATTACGACATGATTATTGCAAACAATTTCGCCTTGATTTCGATTATTGTGATGAAATAATGATCATTTGATCACATATAAATTGACCTTAATGACGTTCAGTACGTACGTAACGGGTACGTATTGGACGCCATTAAGGTCAATTTATGTGCCACGTTCGGAAAAGTATCTTTTAAGCTCAGTGATTTCTTGATGTAATGAGCAACCATTTCCCCCATTCCAGTGTTCTTATCGTTAAGGGTCATAGCTCACTAGAGCCACCCGGCGCCCGACCAGCGCCCGACCGCCTCAATCGGTCTGCGCTCATTACATCAACTCCGCTCCGTATCGACAATGCATGGCCTCGACCGCAAGCCGTCAACGCGCGGGCGGCAAGTGGACTACTCGGTGACCACTAACTAGCTTCTCTTGCGTTGACTTTGCATTGCCAACGCGCTGTTCCCAAGTGGACCGCGCGCTGTCTGCGAGTGGTTCACAAGAAACATCGCGTCATTCACCCGTGGACCACCCGTCGACAACGAGTGGACGCCGTAAAACGAGGTGGTGCTGGTCGGGTACCGGGTGGCTGTAATAAGCTTTTAACCTATTCTTTTAGCGTTCCGTACCTGTTGAGGAGAAAACAGAAACTTGCTTCACCGAAACGTAACGCCACGCATGCGTCTGCGCTGCGCATACGTTCATTGAACGCCTACGCCGGACAAACGCAAAGGGGCTCTTATGCCTAAATAAATTTAACAGTTGAACAAGTGCAGATTATCAATTATGAACGCATCTTCACAGATAATGATCTATATTTTCTTTTTATTACAAATGAAATAATTTTATTACAAATAAATTAAATAATTGGTTAAATTACATTACCATACATACACAAAATGTATCTAACATAAGCGAATAATATTAATAAAGTCATTATCTACGAGTATTATGTTACTGAACACGTCTGAAATTTGTATAACGTGTCCCTGAATACGTTTCTCATTATATCAATCGTGACGTTATTAAGTTATATAGAATCTAGTAGACGTTGATAATTTGCGTAGTTGCTTTGACTAGAGGTATACTAGTTTCAGTGGAACAATGTCTGAGCAAATGAATTACCATATTTTTTAAAAGATTTTCTTCTTCTTCTAGTGCCTTCCTAACTTGCGTAGGAAGGCCCTCAGTTAAATAAATTTCAGTCAGTACTTTGCACGGAACACTTCAGCGTAGGCACAGAACTGATGGCTACTTTTACTTGATTTTCATTCGGTGTAGTTACTTTATTTTTTCACTGTGATTTCACCTGTAAAATTACATTCGTAGAGGTTTTTCGAGCACTATGCCACATGCTCACAAATGTTACATAATAATTATTTAGCTGTGTTTCTGACTGTTGCGAAATAGTGACTGACATGAAATTTCACTCTTATGATATTTACAGGGTTATTTGTAACTAGCGCATAATTCTTAAAGGGAGGCTTTGGCTCAAGACTAACACTTTTGTGATATAACTTTTTCTTATTCAATATTTTTTTTTACCATACAAAAAATAACATAATAAATATAATTTGCAGTTCTAATACTTCTTAACTTCACGTTACGCTAACGGCTGACATCTGTACCTATGTAAAAATATACCTATGAAACGTAGTGCTAACAATTGAAAGAAGTCCCATTTGAAACGTTTTTATTTCTTATCATGTGATGTATTGCGTTTTGGCAAAGGTCATAGAACAAAAGTTGTTAGTCTTAACGTATCTAACTCACCTTTGACGATTTATGCGTTAGATATATTTAACCCTGTATACAGGTGTATATTTTCAATAAAAAGCTAATTTTAGCGATTTTATAATTAGTTTTAAAGAAAAATAAACTGGGACTAAATTGTTTGAAGGTTTATATATATTAAAATATATTGTTATGTTACTATCGAAGATTTTTTTTTTTTTTTTTTTTTTTTTTTTTAATAATCATCATATCATATCATAGTGACTTGTAGAATAGGTCATTTGGAGAATCAGTCATTTGTAGAATCGTTCATTTGGAGAATCAGTCATTTATAGAAATGTACATTCCAAGAATCGGGCAATCTTAAACTCCTTAGTCATTTCGCGAATTAGAAAAGTTTACTAAATAAAGTAGTAAAGTAGGCTATGGAACCCTAAAACGGTTATAAAGAAGATACCAAAAAAAGTTAATATCGCGGAGAACTGTTCAGACAATAAAAGCTCAAAACCAACAATAAATCTGCAATAATACGCATCGTGAACTCGTAAAAACGGGAAGTTGTTTTGTTTACAACCGTAGACTGTATGAAATCCGTATTCAGCATCCATTTTTACTGTTCAATCCCAAGTAGGAACGTTCCTAATGATAATATTTACGTCGATAAATATTACTTTTTAATTCAATTGGTAAATAAGCTGTGTTACTGAGCTTCAAGCGTTGCTTAAATGTTTATTCTTTCTTTTGTCGACTGACAAATATATTTTATAACAAACGCTTGTTTAAAATATTTTCCTTTTGATAGTGAATGTGCTCTGAATACAAGCTAAAACAAAATAAATCTTCATTTAGATTTTGCTAATATTTCATTTAAATAAAAAATAATCTCCCAAAAATTAACAAACAATTAAACTATGTAGGTATATTAAAGTATTTAAGTTCTTTTTATGACTCATGTGCTAATTAAACATGCAGTTCACATCGATGTTACATCTACACAAAAACCATAGGTCAAAATGCAGATGCATTGCCATCCCTTAGTTATTATGTCTCTATTATAGTACAACGGGGCCGTCTTACCGAAACACAACAGGGCTGAACACTACCATTTGGAGACAGATAGTTTAGGTAGTGCGTTGATATTTACGCGCTAGAGCTCCCGCACTGGAACTCTACCACCAGTTAAAGGACAGTAAGCCTACCAATTACGCCAATTAAGCACTTGAACACCATCGCAGCACTTAAATAAATTTCAGTCTGTCCTTTGCACGGATCACTTCATCGTAGGCACAGAACTGATTGCTACTTTTACTTTATTTTCATTCGGTGTAGTTACTTTATTTTTCACTGTGATTTCACCAGTAAAATTACATTGGTAGAGATTTTTCGAGCTTTACCATTTGGAGACAGATAGATTAGGTAGTGCGGTGATACCTACGCCCTAGAGCTCCCGCGCTGGAACTCTACCACCAGTTAAAGTATAGTAAGCCTACCAATTATGCCAATTAAGCACTCCAGCACCATCGCAGCACTATCGAAACTGCTTAGCAGTGTAATACAGTAGTAGGACTATGACGAAACAAAAGACAACATTGTTTTATATTATTTCGCATTAACACATGCTTGTGAAATATATTTTATTTTTAAAGAAAAATGGAATGTAAAATTTGACTTCAGGCGAGACTCGAACTCGCGACCTACTGGGAATCTAGTCCAGCCGCTCTTCCAATTGAGCTACTGAAGCCCTGCCCGATTTGTCAAATCTTTCCTTCACATCTATTGCATTGCTTTATGGTAGCAGCAGCGCCATCTATTACCAACTATGCTAGTAGGTCGCGAGTTCAAGTCTCGCCTGAAGTCAAATTTTTCTTTCCATTTTTCTTTAAAAATAAAAGACAACATGTTTTTACTTCTAATATATTTCATCAAAACTCTGTGGCTATTCACTATCAAATAACACATAACCACAACACAACACTAGTGGTAAACCTAACAGATAATGTTTCATAGCCTTTGTTCATATTTAATTAATAGTTAAATAGATTAACTCTTGTAGTATATTTGGTCAAGTCAACATTTTATGGAAATAGAAAGAACTGAAATGATATTTCCGCATAAATTTAATTCACAGGTTTTGGTCAGTGGTTTGAACATTAGCGTAATAAACCAACAGATAGTTACGTTTGCATTTAAATTATTAGAATGGTCAAATATAGTAATCATTGTTTTATCGTAAAATGTATATTTAGAGGTACCTATATGTTTAGTTTGAAAGTGCCTTTGTTAGCACGAATAGCAACATTAGAAGGGATCCTTGCCGTAACATTTTTCCGCTTCGCCTAAACTCCGGGTCAACCTCCTTTGAGCTTATGAGATCATGATTCTATGACGTAGTTAAAACGTAACCTTTTATAGCCGTTTGAAGCTAATTTTAGGCCAGACTAAGTACAGATTTTGTAAAAATCATTATATAGATCTTTCAAAATTATTGCTTGGTTTTGGAAACTAATTACTGCCGAGACTTTGTCTCCGCGTGTTGTTTTATTTGGGCACAAAAAGTTGCTCGTATATGTACTTATGGCGTCGGAACGTGTCGACCCGACAATTCGAGGAGAATTCTTCCACTAGTGCAGTCAGATTGTCTTTTAAGGTATGCTTGTGTAGTATTATTCACTGGTGGTTGAGCTCCAGTGACGAAGCTCGCGAGCGTAGGCAAGCACCACCGCATTACCTAATATACTTGCCGCTAAATGGTAATGTTCAGCACTATCGTGTTCCGATCAGGTGGTAATGTACGGCTCTATAATTTCCGGCACAGAGGCATAACATCTTAGGCCTCAGGAGTGGTAACGCATCTGCACTTTGACCTTAGTATTTGTGTAAGTGTCTATGGGCTGTAGTAATCACTGAACATCAATGTGAACTGCATGCTTATTTGCCACTTACATTACATAAAAAAAAATTAACTTCGCCTCAGCTCGGGATCTCTTTCAGGACTCTTGAGCTATGTTTTGTGATGTAAGTAGTTAAAATGTTTTATCGCTGCCTGAAATTAATTTTATACCTTCTTAATGGAATAGAACATTAGTATTTAACTATTTAACAAGTCGATTTCATTATGCTGAAGAAACTTTGTTATTTATCTGACCTCGATCTAATAGACATGATAGAGTTGGCGTAGTCGCTATAGTTGCTCTTTCTTGCGTGCATGAAGTTCATAGTTGATATTTGTTCTCGGCAAAGTAGTCGATGTATAACGTTTAATAAAAGTAGTTGCATATTTTCTATAAACACTAAACAAATATTCAATGTAACACACATCACAAGGAACGTGAGATTTTACAATTTAGCTTATCATTAATCAGAGAGGGTCTGGCCACCCAAAATCCCCTATTAAAAACCGATTTTAGTTAGTTACACTCTAGTGGCCCTAGAACCCTCGTAACTTAGCGTTTAATTGATTAAAGTGACCCAAATCATGCAGAAAAAGCTCGAATCGGCTCTAATTTGTTTACGTCAACCTTCTAAGTTACTGACTCTTATGTGTGTAAGGAAGAGACATTTTGCGAGCGAGAATTATATTAGTTTTCGTTTAAGTTAAGCTATTGAAGGTGACACCTGGGACGCCTCATTACTTATTTCACTATCTTACGGGATGAATTTGAAAACAAACCTGCATAATTCCTACGTCGTAAGAACAACCCTGAGAAAAAAATATCAGTTTTAATAAGGATATCTAGCAGTCAGTTAATCAGGACTCTTCTTACATAATTATACTGCCGGCTTCACATCGCCCATTAGTAGAGGAAAATTCTTCCACTAATAAAATCAGTCAACCCAATGGTGACAAAAAACAACAGTGGTGGTCAAACCAACAGCAGCAGGAGATGATCAGCAGCGGCCCGTGATAATACTTCCGCCACTGCGATCCCCAATACGTTTACCAGGCGTAGTGGTTACGGCATATTCCATAACACAAAACCCTGTCGTGGGTTTGTTTGCGGAGGTTGTTTGTTCAGCTGTAAACGTTTTCAACTTTAGTGCAACAGATGACTAGATAAGATTAACTTTAAAGAAGTTTAACTTTAAGAAAACTCGCTATCTGTGTACTATCACCCTTAAAAGAACCTCTACTATACGGGGTCAGGACAAATGTTTATTTGGGACCATTATAATTTGGGACTTATTCATTCATTTCAAAATCACTAACGATGGATCATTAAAATATATTGGGTCAGCATTATGTATGGAAATATAACATTTCCGTACACAATCTATCAATAAGTTATACCTATTGAATATCAAAAGCGATTATTGGGTCGGACCAAGTTTGTAAGCGTATGGGATATTATTTGTTAACTGGAATAAAATATGGGAATTGTTAATATCTGTAATATCGTAATTATTTCGGGTAATGGATTCAAAGTTGTTTCTAGCACAAACAAATATCAAAGATATTTAGGATGGCTAAGCTCAGTGTGCGGTCCGAGCAGCATGGTGCACTCTGTTATGTTTTGTCTCTTTTTAGGGTTACGTGGCCAAATGGAGCCTTATAGGTTCTTATGAGTCTGCCTAAGCCCACGGAAGCTGAAAAGCGACAGAATTTCGGTTTGATTTTAAATAATCATTATAGTTTTATACACGCAAGATGTATCCGAAAACTAGTTTATTACAACCTTATACGTTCGTCATGTCAGTTTGTCTGCCCGTCTCAGTCCGTATGACACAGCCAATTTACTCCGAAATTATTAGGACTACATACTAGAAACTTGTTTTTATTTTCTTTTTTTATAGTATTAAGAACAAGTTCCACGTTGAGCCCGCACATTGTATACTATATCAAAAGATAGAGAAAAATATGTACAATCATAGAAAAATACTCAGAAAATAATTTTAATCGGTGGTTTTTGTCGGAAATATTTATTTTACGTAATTTTTGTATGACAAAAATATGTCACCGTATTGCTACTATGACTTTCTTGTTTTTGAAATAAACTAACGACAATTAATTGAATGTAAAATTAACGATTTGAGTAGCGCAAAATGATTTAGTATTTTATGCTTCTTCTCTTAATATAGTGTACAAGGTGCGGGCCCAAGCTCCACACATTTTGGAAGGTCTCCTTTACAAATGATTCTACATTATATCACTTAATACTAGCATTAGAAAACCCTTAAAGGTTTGTAGGTAGATGTTTTCTGTGAACTGTGATAATAAAAATTAAACCTATAGGTAATATGTATGGAATCTAAAACGAAATCTATAGATGGTTCTATAAAAATGACATAAGATTTGTAAAAGATTTTTTGTCAAAGTGAAATGTATGAAAGATAACAATTCCACGATTCCAAACTGGTAATATGTGTTTATACCTATAACTTTTATAATAAGTGACTGAAAAATCTAAATAAAATGTATGCTGTAGATTTTCAACGAAATTTAAAATTTATTTTGAACGAGATATTCTCAATAGTTTTTGAGATAGAATATATATATATGTATCTTCACGCCAGGTGCCTCCCTAACCTACATCTTTATTTGCAGGCAGAGAGTGTTGCCAGATATCCCGGTCCTGACATACCTCTCGTGCCTCGTCTACCTTCGATATAATACCTATACTATATTGCCGAAAACCGCAAAAAATACACAATTAAGTGTAATTCATGCATATTTTACAATAATATAATGACACCTCATTCTTTTAAATCCGTCAAGTTATTTACGCTAGTTATTTACTTTAGTTATTTAGTTATATACAGCCTAGTATAAAGCATATAAAAAAATAGTTATAGTTTTATCGGGGCGGTCGGGTAGAAAGCGCAGAGTTGCTTTATTACTAATGCCCAAATATTACACTAATCTCTATCTAGTATTAGTTCATTCGAGTGAGTAGACAGTGCGTAGACAGCGACATTACAGCGTTGTTAATATTAATTCTGTTGTCGCTGATTAAAATTCTCTATTCGGAATTGTATTCGGCTGGTTCATTACCTTTTATTTTTATGTTTCGTTAGTCATTACTCTTACTTTCAGTAATTGAACAACACTTCCTATCACCGACTTCAAGGAAATTTTAATATTTGCATCTCCGGCATACTTCATTCGTTTCAAGAAATTGTCATTAAAAACGTATTCAAACTGAAGCGTAGTACAAACAGATTCTTTTACGGTGAGTGGTTTAAAAGAAAAATTAAAACGCTTTTGATATAAGCTCATCTTTATTTGCAGGTATGCGAATTACTTAATGCACTAATGGACGTAGTGAGCTTAATGTTTATCAACTCCAGTTTTTATATGTTACTTATTCATCAAAGTGCATACGTCTCATAATAATTACGTTCCCTGAAACATAACTTTAAATCTGAACATATTATGTTATTTTTATATTATAAAGTTATTATATACTTTATATTATAAAATTGTGTTTTAGGTACATAGGTAAGTAATTATTCAAAAAACATTGCTTCAAATAAAGTAAGAATAGGTGTGAATGGTTGTGTGTATGTACATGCCTAATTTTTGTGGTTGTTGAATAGTGAACGTAAAGGGTTCTTAGCTTGTAAATTTACGTATCTGCCTATGACAGACTTCATTGTGTGCCAATCTCTTCTTCCGGCGTTGCTAGAACTATCAATTCGATATCAATAAGTCGTCAACTAGGCGATCAACCACGATTAAAGCATCGGTTATAGATTCAGTGGACAATTTAGCGGTGATGGGTGGGCAGGGCGTCGTCAACGAGTGGGAATCGCGTCGTCAATTAGCTCATCCTCGACCAGATCTATCAGTCATTAATTTCATTTTGTTTGGCAACGAGTTGGCAACGCTTCGCCCGCTAGCAGCACATTGATGACTCGTGTCCAATTCGCCGATAACGAGGGGCAAACGGGTCGGTGACAGGCAATAAGAGAACAATGCGTGGACTACGCGTCGTACTTACAAGTTGGCAAGTTCACTCTTAAGTAACATAACATAAAGCTTACATTTTAATGCTATCCTGTAAGTTGAGTTGGAGTTGAGTCGGCGTTGAGTCGGTGTAATGTGCGACCTTAAGGCGTGTATGATTAGGGTGATGAAAATTTTCGCTTCAGTCATTGGTTGGTAGAAAATACGGCGATAGTAATTCTGTTACGTAGGTAACATTTTTATGAAAAGTCTTTGATGTTAAATGCCACGTAGAAAAAAATGTACGTAACAATGTGAACGAAACACTGACCTTGCGACAATTTTTCCGTTGAAATATGCCGAACCACGGGTGGCCACAGTTACTAACCGACCATTAGTCAAACATTGCTTGTCACACAAAATTATTTCTGTGAATTATTTCCGTATTACAAATTGTTAGGGAGCTACATTTTTCTTCCAATGTAATTTTCGAATATTTGGATAAATACTCTTATGGTGAGCTTTTTACATAATGCTGTTCTAAGACAAAAATGGAACTATAATTTTTCCCTATAACCATACAAAACTACATAGCTTTAGTTCTTTATTTTTCGGAAAGGTTTTTAAAAAGGACGTCATTATCGTCATTATCTAATATATAATAGGTTGGGGAAAAAGTCTTTTCGCGTTATAGTATGTATGAACTTGTAATAAAATCTCTTTGGCTGTAGTATTTGTATCTGGCTGATTTTGGTATCATTGAAAGTTAAAATTTTAAAAAACGTAATCCCAAATTCTAACTAGGCAAATGTGTGATTTTCATTTGTTTTTCGTACTGTCAAGATGAGTGAATCTAATGAAGAAATTCGATACATTTTAAAATTTTACTACAAAAAAAATGCAACGCAAGCAGCGACAAAAATTTGCGATGTTTATGGACCTAGTGCAGTGTCTGTGAGAGTAGCACAAATTTGGTTTAAGCGTTTTCAATCCGGATATTTTGATGTCAAATATGCACCTCGCTCTGGTCGCCCTATTACGGATAAAATGGATGCCATTTTTGAAAAAGTGGAGCAAGATCGACATATCAGTAGTTACGACGTAGCTGAAGAACTGAGAATTGATCACAAAACAGTTTTGGCGCATTTGAAAAAAGCTGGGTCCAAAAAAAAGCTCGATATTTGGGTACCTCACGAGCTCACTGAAAGAAATCTAGTGAACCGTGTACTCATTTGTGATTCTTTATTACGACGTAATGAAACCGAATCATTTTTGAAGAAGCTGATAACTGGTGATGAAAAGTGGATCACGTACGACAAGAACGTGCGAAAAAGGTCGTGGTCAAAGGCCGGTCAGGCTTCACAGACTGTGGCGAAACCCGGGTTAACTCGCAATAAGGTGATGTTATATGTGTGGTGGAATTAGAAGGGCATTATTCATTATGAGCTATTACCACCAGGCAGGACTATCGATTCTGAACTCTACTGCGAACAACTGATGAGATTAAAGCAAGAAGTTGAGAGAAAGCGGCCGGAATTGATCAACAGAAGGGGTGTGGTGTTTCATCATGATAACGCTAGACCTCACACATCTATAGCCACTCAGCAAAAATTAAGAGAGTTTGGCTGGGAGGTGTTAATGTATCCGCCGTATAGTCCTGACCTTGCACCTTCAGATTTTCACCTGTTTTGGTCTCTTCAGAATTCTTTATGCAATGTTAGGTTAACATCACGAGAGGACTGCCAAATCCACTTGTCGCGGTATTTTGATGAGAAGTCCCAAAATTTTTATAGGAATGGGACCATGTCCCTACCTACAAGATGGCAAAGGTTATCGAACAAAATGCTACATACATACTTTAGTTAAATTTAAATAAACTATATTAAAAAATGTTTGAATTATCTTAAAAAATGCGAAGAAACTTTTTCCCCAACCTAATATATAAAAATCAATTGCTGTTTGTTAGTCTCGCTAAAACTCGAGAACGGCGGGGCCGATTTGGCTAATTTTTTGGTTTTGAAGGCTTAAAAGGTAAAAAAAATATGGTAGGTAAAGGTAAGTAAAATAGTAAAACCCACAATTTCATTTTCCCATCCAAAAAGACCGTATCTATCAAACCAAATGTGTCAAAACCATTATATCATTCTGAGGCAATACGAAGATTGCCGGGTCAGCTAGTCATTTCTAAAAAGCACGTAAAATAACTGTCATTGAAACCAAAAAAAAAACCACGCAAACTATATTTTTGTTGCTACACAAAACAAAATGGAAACACGCTTTAGAATAATATGGAAATGTTGCCACGTATCCCGGCCTAGGGTTATTTGTACGCCAATGCCAAATGTATCGTCGAAACTTGAAAAGGTTTCGTTTTATTAGTGTTCCTTCACAGTCATTTCTTTGTCAAGCTTATGTTTTGCTTGTGTTTGCTATCACAATATTATTATAAAACGAGGTTTTCTATTTAAATATATTTCTGACGCCCACAACATCTTTGACAATATACAAATACTCTATCGATGTGACTTCTGATCATATCAAAAAAGGTATCTAATCTTATTGGCATACGTTCATAAATAAGTTGTTTTTTTTTAAACAAGACTCAGGGCGGATTTCACTGTTTGCTCTGAGAACCGAGTTTAATAAAACGCGGTTTAGCTTAAAATTGGTACCCAATTTCAACCTTATGACAAACAGTTTTCGTCTTGAATCCAAATACCTAGTCTTATAGAAACTTGTTTAAGAACGTAAAACACGTTTTGTGAAATCGTCACCAAGAAATAAATAGCTCACTCTAACCCAAATATGCCCAAGCGGCCGAAAACGTCTCATTTTTTAGCTCTGGGCTTGAAGCCTCGTTTAGGAAGGCATCTTTATAGCATAAGTATGTATGTATGTATGTATGTATTTTCACGCCAATACCCTTACAGTGTAGGCAGAGAGTGTGGAGCGCCAGATATCATGGTCCAGAGACACCTCCCGTAGTGCATATGAACCATGCACAGACGTCACCACGACTGTGCATTAGAAAAATAAATAATACGAGTATAATAAAATAGTTCAATATTTAAGTTAGTTTTAGTATTATTTCATCACATAATTGCAAATATAATAATATGAATGAAAATTTAGAACTTCAATATTATGTAAAAGAATGCCGTAATAATATCGTACACATTTGAAACACTGCACTAGGGTACAATAGTTAACCTGTTTTTATGTCATAAAGAAGCAAACAAGCATACAGTTCTCAATGATCGTAAGTGATTAAATGGAATAAATACTGTAGCCTACGATACATACAAACCAAAGATTTCAATGTGGATGCGTTGCCACTGCCAAGGCCGGCTAAAGTCTGTAGTGCTAAAGTACTAAGTTCTTCATTACGGTTACCATGGTTACTTAAGATTATAATTTATAGTTTACGCACAACACCATCGATTTTACAGCACCGCAAAACATAAAAGTTTTTGACTGAAATAACTGGACCCAAGGAACCATCTAATGAATAATCGTTAAACGCCTACAGTCGTTTCACTGCCCGTAAATACGAATCATGGCAAACACCCAAACATTTCCGAGCCACTTGATAACTGTTCACGAAATTAGATTGGGTCGTGCTCGGAGAGAATTAATTTTGCACCCTAATCAAAGTTGTCCCGAGTTACGTGAAGTCGGTTAACTATAAAGTCGACTATCTCCCAGAAGGTACGCGTACCTGGGATAGTTAAAATATTACAGGCCCCTACACCAACTTTTCGTCTTCTATTAAACAATCCAATAAATGACGACCTATCGATTATTAAAGGGCGAGTTAGAGAATTCCACAAGTTCAATTTTTAGCTTATTTGAAAAGTTTTAAATTAGTACAGATTGACAAAAGTGGAAACGACCTTTTTTGTACAAATCAGACCATGATCTTTTGAGCTATGTGTAGATTCTATTCCCTATACAAAACTGACTCGAATAAAGCTGGTGTATTTTTCAACGAAAAATATCAATATATTTCAAATTTGGCTTCAAAACAATGGTTAAAAACTAACGAAACTCTAATTTCTTGCATAACGCTTTAGTGAGCAACAGCAGTACGTTTCCATTATGATTTTTATCGCTTTTTTATTTTTAACAATCTATTATAATTTAGCACAGCAGCCTTTAGTAAATTTGGAATATAATTGTTGAACAAATGAGGCGAGGTTCTTAATAATAATTAGAACCTTTTTTGATTATTTAATTACAAAGTACGGAGAAAGTAGAACTGAATAATATAATTATCGTCAGTGAATTAAAATATACCTTATTATTTAAACGGAATAACTTTCTTTTTATGTCGCGATGTTAGCAAACTAGCAGCGATGGTAAATGGATACTAGCCTGTTGACACTTACAAAAATCTGAGGTCAAACAGCGAATGAGTTGTCATTCCTGAGGCTGAACTAGTCCCCATACCCAATTTAATATGATACTATTAGATACAGCTAGAGGAGACCTTGAATACCAAGCTATAACGTAGATGAAAAATATCATAACTCTATTAAGGTGTGGACGGAGTATTAACTAATATCAATTTCTTTCTTTTGATGGGACGTAGACGGCTCGTCTTGACGTAGATAGTAACATACTTAGGTACATATTTTTTTTTGTATGAACCCGTAATAGGAATAACTATCACAGAGACACAATAACTAAGGCCTCGAGGTTGGCAACGCATCTGCTATTTCCTCCTCCACACCTCTGGTCTTATGTAGATAAATAATATAAGCTGCAGTCATCACTTAACATCAATGTGAACTGTATGCCACCCATGTAGATAAATAATAAGATAAGCTGCAGTCATCACTTAACATCAAAGTGAACTCCCACATTACATAAAAAGAGCAAATCTTTGAAAGCAACTGAATGGCAACTGATCTTTTTTCAGTAGGAAAAAGCCAAATCGGTTAATTTTTACTCAATAGCAATGGCATTCTCATTGCTCAATAGTATCAATATATTTTCTCCGTTCCCAACTCGCTTCGCCAACTTTAATATTTTACACTGTACGAAATGATAAAAGTCAAAATACAAAAAATACATAAACCTTATTCGTAATTACTAAAACTCCTACAATCTAAACAATATTTAACGCAGACCTTTTTCTATGGATTGCTCATAAATCCTTCTAATGGGGTGTTAGTGTCCAATATTTTTTTGATAATGGCGTGTTTGAATACACTAAGTGTAATTTTCTAAATACAAGTAATTAGTATTGCTTTTTCACGATATTTTGTACAGTAAAAAAAGAAAGTCATCGTACTCAATCGTGCCATTAAGTAGAACCATTATTTAAACAAACATTTAAATGTACGTAACTTCGTTACGTACATTTAAATCCAATATTTTTTTGATAATGGCGTGTTTGAATACACTAAGTGTAATTTTCTAAATACAAGTAATTAGTATTGCTTTTTCACGATATTTTGTACAGTAAAAAAAGAAAGTCATCGTACTCAATCGTGCCATTAAGTAGAACCATTATTTAAACAAACATTTAAATGTAATTTCGATTAAATTACCTACTATAACAATTACCTACTTATGTTGTAAAAGTCTTTCAAATTGCCCCAGTAGACTAGTGGTAACAGGTAACTATTACGATGCTAGAGTCCGGGGTTCAATCCCCAGATCGGGAGTCCCCCAATCTTCACGTCTGTAATCCCCGAAGGGGTAGGCAGATGTAAATGCATGAATTCAAGCATACATGCAAACACGATTACGTTTTGTTCAGTGTATTAATTTGCTCGTATTCATATTTAAGTGATTAAAATATAATTATTTGTTTAAGGCTTGGTATCGACTTCAAACCTATTAGTAAATAGCACATATAAATAATAGGTAGTATGTAATTACAATTAAATCTTTAATATTTTTTACTTTTCAGTTTTGAAGTCGGTTTTTCTTAACGTAGTTATATTAATAGTGTCATCTGTTTGATAGCAAATTAAGTAATTATGGTATAAATATATATACCAAAATTTGATATTAAATAACAGATGGGTGAAAGTTGTCAGTCGACGTTCATACCTAGTAAGTCGAACTTTTATATATTTATCAAAGAAGGATCGACATACAAATTAAATACCTGCCCATACAAATCTTAATAAGTACTTAACATCAACCTGTAATTGAAGAGGAAGTTTCCATTAAATTAATTAATAATATATTTCAAGTCATTAACCCATATCATCGCTCATGTATGAATTGTGGAGTTTAGAGAGGGTACCGTTAATTATGATGCAAATAAATCATTTGCCGACCCATGAAATATTTATCAAACATGGAATATCCATCAAACTGCTTAGAGTGCATAATTTAGGAATATTGGGAGTCTGATACATTCAATTTTGTGCAAACACAAAATATTAAAAATACCTAAAGAATCATAGCAAGTTTCATACATTGATTTGTACAAAAAAAAGTTAGAAAAAGGTACAAGAGTACAGAGAGTTAAAAATATTTTGAACTCTCCGGAATAAAAAGTATCAGGAAATGTTGTTTAGGTTCACTGATAATATTTCCACGCTGTTTTACCGGGTACCTTTTTTTAACTTTTTCTGTACAAATCTTGCCATGATCCTTTATAACGACAATTTTAACACTTTAGAAGTGTCATTATAATGTATTTATTTATGTAATGGAAGTGGTAAACAAGCATGCAGTTCACATTGATGTTAAGTGATGACTGCAGCCTATAGACACCTACATAAAAACGAAGGTCAAAATGCAGATGCGTTACCACTCCTGAGGCCTAAGGTGTTATGCCTCTGTGCCGGAAATTACAGGGCCGTACATTACCACCTGACCGGAACACGGTAGTGCTGAACACTACCATTTAGCGGCAAGTATATTAGGTAATGCGGTGGTGCCTACGCCCGCGAGCTCCGTCACTGGAGCTTTACTACCAGTTAAATTGATGATGATGATACGGTATGATGTCAAGATTTATCACGGAACATTTACTATACAGGGTTATTTAAATTAGCGCATCACCTTTGGCGGACAGCTTCTCTACATTAATCCCAACATTTTTATTTTTATTTTGTTCTACGGCTTTTTATAAATCTTGATCTTGAAAACTGCCTCAGTAGCCTCTTTTTTATGTAATGGAAGTGGTAAACAAGCATGCAGTTCACATTGATGTTAAGTGATGACTGCAGCCTATAGACACCCAAACAAAGACCAAGGTCAAAATGCAGATGCGTTACCACTCCTGAGGCCCAAGATGCTATGCCTCTGTGCTGGAAATTACAGGGCCGTACATTACCACCTGACCGGAACACGATAGTGCTGAACACTACCATCTAGCGGCAAGTATATTAAGTAGCAGGCCACTACTACTACGTTGGAGGCCCTGGGTTCGATTCCCGGGTCGGGGGCTATCAGAGATAACGGTTTGAAATCCTTTATCTCTGGTTCTATTGAGATTTTTCCATTTTCTGGAAGTTTCCCAGTACCTCGAAAAACAAACGAAAATATAGAAATATATATTATGATTTTCGTCATTTCAATCAGCACAAACAGTGTTTTTGAATTTGGTTGTATTTCGTTACCTGATATATTGTTCTAAGTCGGGAAGTAATTCGTAAAATTGATTTCTTGACAATCAGTAATTCTGAAATTGTTCGTCATTGTAGCCTATTACCATACCTATATAAATTCAGAATTAAATATACCCAAAATCAACGCAATCAACTATGCTACCAACTTGCTTTTTGGTGATATTCTCTGATCTAGTTACAATGATCGGTCCTCAAACACTCGACAACCTCAACCCTCAGCCCGTAGCATCAAACTATCATTAGCAACAAGCCTTGTTGGTAAGCTTTTCGATTTGCATGTCCTGGTTTATACACTAGTTATAGGATTTTCAATAGAATTTATCTTTTTGCATATGTTGTTAGCTCTACATGGCAGAAGTTGCTGGGACGAAAATGGGTAACAGCGTCCTGCGAGAAAACTACCGCCTCTGCAATCGCCTGTTTACACTGGTGGTAGAGCTCCAGTGACGTTCCAGCTCGCGGGCGTAGGCACCACCGCATTACCTAATATACTTGCCGCTAAATGGTAGTGTTCAGCAATATCGTGTCCCGGTCAGGTGGTAATGTATGGCCTTGTAATTTCCGGCACAGAGGCATACCACCTTAGGCTTCAGGAGTGGTAACGCATCTGCATATTGACCTTGGTCTTTGTGTGAGTGTCTATAGGCTGCAGTCCTCACTTAACATCAATGTGAACTGCATGCTTGTTTGCCACTTCCATTAAATAAAAAAAAACTGAATTATTTAATTAATTGATTAATTAATAAATCGGTAACTTAAACAAATTTAATTTTAGACAAACTATTTTCATCCTTGGTTTGGTTGAAACAATGATGTTAAGCTCATTGGGTTGAAACGTCACGTCTAAATTTGGCCGGATTTAATTTTTTCTTAGTATGTCCATAGTTGTCTTTTTTCAGTTTGTTCAAGGGACTACACTGAAATTTCGGAATGAAACAACATTCCAATAACACTCTCCGATCCGGGGCAGAGAATATGTAATAATACTACGTACCCAGGGTTCGAACCCGAAACTCCAGCGTAGAAGTTGCTGAATGAACCACAGGAATACATGCTTAGGCATTACAAGGTTTACGGTGCTACAATATGGGGTTCTTCAAAAATGGCGTCAAAATAGTCCTTCAGGGCTGGCAGCGCGTTGGCAACTCCCCTGGTGTTGCAAATGTCCATAGGCGACGGTGACCACTTACCATCAGGTGGCCCGTCTGCTTGTCTGTCAACTTAAAGAAATAAAAAAAAAAAAACGTGACATTAAAGCCAAATACCAGCTCGAAGCCCTTGAGTCGGTTGATCGGCGTGCTGTGAGAATAATTGGAGACACAAAGCGTAGTAAATACGAAACTTCTCAGTCTTGAACATCGCCGTAAAGTGGCGTGTCTCTCAATTTTCTATAGGATCCATTTCGGCGAATGTGCGAAAGATCTACACAATCTGATTCCCTCCTCACCTTTTTAAAATAGGACAACTAGGAGAACGGCGAAATATCATCCCTACACAGTGAACATACCACAAAATAGAACGAAGCGTTTCGGCTCTACATTTATTATACGTACAACTAAGTTATGGAATACTTTGCCGGCATCTTTGTTCCCAAAAAACTACAACCTGGGCATATTCAAATCTAGAGTGAATAGGTACTTTCTAGACCAACGTGCTTCATCTTCGGCCACATCTTCACTTTCCATCAGGTGAGTTGGTGGTCAAACGTTGGTCTATTCAAATTAAAAAAATAATAATAATAAAAATAAAGTATCACAATGGATTCTTGGGTCATTTAGTCTTGATATAAATATAAAACTAGTTTTATATTGATATCAAAATAAAATGCGTGTGTCAGCGCCGACGCACGACGGGAGTTTACTCGTGTGCGTTAGGAGATCGCTAATGTGAAGCCGAGTGAAACAAAGGAGTGAAACTGAAAAATGGAGAATCGCGCGTCTCGTAAGAGAGTAGTATGTTCTACGTAACGTCTCAACTTTCATGTTACACTTGATTTTACTCCTCATAAAATTGCCGTACCGAGTCTTATAACTCAAATCGTTTCTTAAGGAGGAAACTCTAATGAGAGGAAAAATACAAGAGAAAGGCAAGAAACTGTGCCCTTCATTGTATTTCAACATTAATGTTTAACCATTTACACTTAAATAAACTGTAAAATCTAATAGCACAGTTTAAAACACAACGACTGCTTGTTCTTTCGAAAGTTTGTACATTCAGTGCAATGTAACAATTCTTTATGGACATTGTATGAGCTGATTGTCCAATGTCCAACCCCAATCGAAGACACATATTCATATTTATATTCATCCTCTTCTCACCATTCTTACCTCGACAAATAATAAAAAACTTTGTCGATAAGCTGAACATTTTCGGGTGTTATTACGTATTCGCAGATCCTTTTCATGATATTTATATTAAGCAGAGTGGTTGAAAGGGTCTCGTATTGTTATTCAGAAATTGTCCCCCAGGTATTTTTTTAGACAGCCAAGAACTTATCCGTTCCAGAACAGAAATCTAATAGAAATTTCTGATAAAATTCAAAGAAATGTCGTTATTTTTATATAGTGTACTTCTAAGAACACAATGTTCGTTGGCATGTTTATTTTACTTTTGTTCATATACGCTATCGGTCAAAAAATTGGCAGCTATCACAAGAAAATCGAAATGATTAAATTGAAACATAAATAGAATATTTTTAAATCACTATGCTAAAAATTTGGATAGTGATTTTAAAAAAACTATTTTGTATTATTACTATATTATATTTGCTTCAAAATTACTACGTATTGTTTTACTGGTTGTAGTCGTGGTAGATCTACAGTGCCGGAGCTAGCGGGCGTAGGCACCACCGCATTCCCTAATCTACTTACCGCTTAGATTTGTAATCTATCTACTGTGGTAAGACTATGTTAATACACAGAATTATTCGAAGTTTGTCTTCGCTTCGTGCAACGGTGTCTTCTTTTACGACGGGCATACATAGTCAAAATACAACTAAAAATATGGATTTCAAGATGTCTTCGTAGAGTATCCTAAGCTGAATGCACACCGCGGACACTGCCAAAATTCCATACAGACGCTTAATTTGGTCTCTATTACACAGACATCAATCAGTGACGTGTATTTACACGTGCACCTGTGTGCGTACCACGTAGAAAATACCAACCGTCGCCCATAAGAGGGGAGGAGGTTGGGTGATGCGGGAAAATCGGGCGGAACGTCGAAGTGTCAATTCTATACGTAGTATTATTACATATTCTCTGGCTGAGCGTGAGACAAGCAATGTTTCAAGTAACGTCTTAGAATATGGGTGTAAGTTTAACAAATTAAAAATACCTACATCTTTGAAAATCTCACATGGTATTAATATTATAAAGTCTTAAACAATCAGACTGATGTATTCGTACAATTATTCGTCAAATTCATTGTCTATTCAATACAACGTTAACAATCATTAATGAAGTAGTGTTGGTACCCCACCAACACTACTTCATTAATGATACGTAAGGCTTTAACGCGGTTAGTAATTAAGTAACTCGGTTTCATGAGGTTAAGTTAAGAAGATTTCGTGTTTAATATTTATGCCACGTGGGTTTTAGATTTTCAAAGCTATAATTAGATTATATTGATTTTCGACAGCGGTGTGAGATGACCGTTTGATTCGAAGGGTCGCGGGTTCGAGTCTCGCACCGGGAGAAATATTTGTATGGCCTGCAGATATTTGTTCCGGGTCTGGCTGTTTATGTATGTGCTGTAAGTGTACAACGGCACCCACGACACAGGTTTATGCCTAGTGTGAAGCTGAGAGTGTAAACGTATTGAAAAAAATCTGGAACAATAAAGCGCCTGGTCTTGTTTGTATCTTTAATATGGTATTTTGTACAAATTATTATTTTTACTACATGATCACCTCTAATTTACACAAATGTACAAGAATAAAAACCTAAGTTTGACTTAAGTCGATGTTTTTGATAGTATTTAATAGGATTCAAAAGCTGTTTACGTCATTTGTAAAATAGCTATACATACATACTTATAATTATTGTTACAATTGATAAGCAATATTAATTGTGGATTACAATCAATATTGCTTAGCTTTATGGATTCTAAATAAAATACTATAGGTGCATGACGGAGAAGACAATATGTATAACATTAATTTAGGCTGCGTAGATCCTGCAGTATCCAAAGTATAAAGCCTACCTGCAAATATATATAAAATTGTCCCGTTTGCGGTAGAAACTGCTGGGAGTTGGGTTGCGGAGTCATTGTCATTCGTCAGAGAGATTGGCCACCGTCTTAAGCATAGGGGCTTCGACTACATTCCGTTCCGGCCTACGACTACGACCGTTCCGGGTCATTCCTGGTGCAAAGGCTAGCCATTGCCATTCAAAGGGGAAATGCTGCTAGTATTTTGGGCTCTTTTGCACCGGGGATGACCAGGGGCGGTTTGTTTGGCTGACTATGGAGACATAGTCATCATTATAGGAACATAGGTTTTAAAATACTTATGTATTAATATTTATTTAATTTTGTTTTAATTTTAATTTTTGATTAAAATTTTATTTAGTATTGATTGGGTTTTTATTGATTTTGGTATAATTTGATTTTAATTTAACTTAATTGTGATATAATTTTAAGTTAATTTTTATATTTATAAATTGTAATTTAATTATTTAATTCTACAATACTATATATTGTATATATATATATATATATATATATATATATATATATATATATATATATATATACAATATTCATAATTGAATAATATGTCATAGTACATTACCACGATAGTAACAATTTTGTTTACTACACACTCGAGATTTGTCAAGCAGCTGTTACCATCTGAATATCACAACATATTGAAATTTTTAAACCTAAAATACTTATTTAAGTAAACCCACAACAAAATAAAAACTTGACTTTATTTCGATATCCAAACAAAACGTGACTTTTGTAAATTGCTGTGGAAATGGAACTTGCAGAAACTACACTCAAATAACATTTCTGGCTTTTAGATACTCGTATTTGTATTATTAAATTAGCTTTGTTTAAACTTAGTTCATATTATTTTTCTAAAAGTTTTTTGGAGTTAATATTTTGCGGGCAAATTCTTTGCACTAGGAGTGCCTGTTTTCATATTTCAAATAGTTAAAACTCTCTTCTGTTAAGAATGGCTTCATCAGATCGGTTTTATCGTGCAAGATTTTCATTACATATGTCATGAATTTTTTTTTTTAAATATACAGATAATTGCAATATAGTCTGTTGCTAGCCAGATGTTTGTTGTGTCCGCATTTACTTTTAGAGAAGAGAAGAGCTACTCGAGACCTTACGCTTATTTTTTTGTACCTATATATTCTGCAAAGTTGAGTGGCTCGTGGCAAGTGTCATTAGCTACTTACTTGGAGACAGCACTTCTTTTACTAGACTAAGTGCCTTCCTACCCACTCTAAGTTATTACATCACATGCAAATGCGTATAATGCGTTCTGAGTTTAGTTTAATTTAGGCATTTTTGGTCAATTGAATACGGCTAGAAATAACTGTTTTAAAAATAAGCGTAGAAAAAGCATATAAATACTTAGTCAACTTATAGGTAACACAAATACACCGTGATTTAACTAAGAAATACACTTAAATATTACATATACCTACGCTTCAAGAGTTCATTCGTTTATTTGCCTACCTATACCTTATACGGCCTTCTATTTTACATTTCGTTCTGACAACGTGAAATATGATAAATTTTCAGGCCTAAAATAAATTAAACAAACTCTTTTATTTTTCACTGTCCAAGCAAAAAAATTGAAAAAAAACGCTGTCGTCACATGAATTCCTTTTAACTCACTCACTTTAAATTTAAAGGTTTAAATCACCGAAAATGACTGAAATATTACAACGCAAAGATTTATTTCAGTTTGCAAGCGATAAGTTGAACACGTTTTTAGGAATCTACATTTGTTACAAAGTCACAAAAGAATTAAAGAAAATAAGTTTAATTTGAAAGCGGCCAAAAATGAAACATAGTATGAAGCAACTTATACATGGCCCCCTGCCAAAACTTGTAATAAGGTCAGCCGGACTTACATCGTATTGTTAAATTTCAGCGCTCACGTTAGCGCAGCCTCAATGTTTATTTACATTTTCACCAACTTTATATTATTCACACACATCCGTAGAAAAGTTTGCGAGATCCTTAAATAAAGAAAACCTTTTCCACACTTATTTTGGAAAATAGTTTTGATTGTATCAATATATATTTTATAGCCTGTCAACTTTACAACAGCAGTAGTCGTTTGTTCACACTCATATTTGGAGCTATCCCAAGATGTTTGACGTGATAAAACTTAGTCTATGTTTTTATAATAGCTCAAAGAATAATTTATTCAGCGAGGTGGATGTTATGCTAGGTATGACAAACATTTTTGTAAATTATAGCGTTTTGTTGAGTGGTGTGAATAATGTATTAAAATGTAACTGCAATGCATAAAAGCCGAGTTTTGGACAAAAATGCTAGGTAAATCTAGCCTCTTTTATCCATATATCGTCGATTTGCTGCAAGAACTTGTATAGTGCATAGTTTTAGTTATTCAATACATCGAAATAAGCACTTGACTTGTCGCTTGTCGTATATTCTCTATGCTATGTACAAAATAATATTAAGTAAAGACCGTCATTTAATGAGTTTTGACTTATTGCAGTATACTGACCGGCCATATTTTCATTCACATTCGTTCTACCTTTTTCACTGATACTCGTATAATATTTATAATGCACTTAGTATCATGTGAACTCCCCAGCTTATTATTCTGAAGCAAAATTACAAGTAATAAAACCTCTGGATGTGCGCAGCGATAATTTTTTGGTTAAATGCCATCAAAAGGTGAAACAGATTGATTTCGAGTACAGGATGGCAAATACAACTTTCAATTTGAATTTGGTGCCAAATAATGAATATATATTATGTTATTTCACTGTTACCAAATCGAGGCTGGGGCGCTGACGCTTTATTTCGCTAAAATAAAGCGCAATACACACTGAGCCCGCCGGGCCGCCGACCTATGTTGGCAACTTTTTGTCGGCGGGTTAGTTGGCGGCTTTGATATGACCGCTCGAGTGTCGCCGGGCAACTGAGCGTACATCCGCAAATTGCCAACACGTCGACGGGCAACACGCGCGGACGCAGGTTGCCGACATGATTATTTTCATATAGGCTGCCGGGTTGAGACGGCGGGCTATGTCGGCGACCCGGCGGGCTCAGTATGTATTGCGCTTAAGAACAAATAGAGATTACACATTAAAATGTTTTGTGCAAAAAGGTTTTTTTTTTTCAATATTGAACACATGGAAAAGATACTCATCATCATCATTTCAGCCAAAAGACGTCAACTGCTGAAAAAAGGCCTCCCCAAAGAATGCCACAACAAAATGCAATAAAAATACTTGCCTCAGTAGACTTATGGTAACAGGCCACTACTAGGGTCCTGGGTTCGATACCCGGGCCAGGTACTATCAGCAATAACGGTGTAAAATCTTTTATCTCTGGTTCTATTGGTAATGACTTTGTTGAGATGTCAATAAGCTCGCCTCTGCTACATGGATCAAAACGTAACCGGCGAGTAACGCATCGAGCAAACAGCCACGATTGCATGTAAGCTTGAATGCATGCATTTGCATGAATAATGTATACTCTCTACACGACGATACCTCAGCCTACCCCTTCGGTGATTACATTCGTGAAAATACGTGAACAAAATAAATGTCATGTCAAATGTTGCCAATTCCATGTAGAGACAAGTTTCTAACTCTATAAACGCCAACTTCATAAACTCTACACCTTAGTCAAAATAATAAAAAACCATGTGCAGATCGATAGTGTCCATTAAAAAGTCCATGACACTCACGAGCATGTGTTTAAACCGCGGTGCTAATCTACTCGTATACTTATAATAAATCTGTAGAAGTGTAAATTCTGTACATTAAAAATATTGAAAAAATAAATACCAGGGGATGTTACTAGATCCGATACCAAACCCAAATATGTGATTAGAAAATTTTTTGTCTGTCTGTTTGTTCAAGCATTACACAAAATCTACCGGTCCGATTACGACAAAACTTGGCATAATTATACTTTAACGTTTGGCGCACAACACTGGGTACTTTTAATCCCGAAAAAATGTCTTTTTGTCTGTGTGTTTGTGCACGCTAATTTCAAAAATGGCTTATCCGATTTCTGGTTTTCACTAATATATTGTGGTAAGTTTCACTTAACATTTAGTGTTTGTTTTATGTGAATCGGTTCAGAAATAAAAAAGTTACGTCAATTTAAAAAATAAAGAATCATATCGAATATTTTAAAACTATTCTGCATCTATCTTTTTTAGGGTTTCGTTCCTAAAAGGTAAAAGCGGAACCTATTACTAATTCTCCGCTGTCTGTCTGTCTGTCCGTCTGTCTGTCACCAGGCTGTATCTCATAAACAGTGATAGCTAGAAAGTTAAAATTTTCACATATTATGTATTTCTGTTACCGCTATAACGACAAAATTTTATACTAAAAATAAGAAAACGAAAGTATTAATTAATTTTTCGTATATTTTTTCTCGATATTAATAACGGTACATAGCAAGTAGACGCTTAAAATTTTCACAGAATTTATAAGTCTTATGTTGTTTCCTTCCGTAATAAATAATTAAATAAAAATAATGTAAATATTACACCCATACAACAAACGTTATTTTTATACAATTTTTTGTACGGAACCCTTCGTGCACGAGTTGGACGTGCACATGCACTTGGTCGGTTTTTTTTCTGTTAGTAACATTAAGCATACCGCGTAGCAGTGTCCCGGCATAAAACGATCTCCGCTATGATCACCATTCAGCATGCCAAGAGTGGCAATTATGGCATATTCTTTCCTTAAGACGCACAACACTGTTATGAGCATCTTCAGGAAAGGCTTTGTCCAGCGGAGACGGATGGACGTCTTTCGGATGTACCTAATTGTGATGATGGTGATGGTGGTGGTGGTGTAGGTGGCGTTAGTGGCGTTGGTGGCGTAGGTGTTTGGTGATGTTGGTTGCGTTGTTGTTGGTGGTGGCGTTGATGGCGTTGGTGGCGTTTGTGGTGTTGGCAGTGGTGGAGGTGGTAGTGATGACAGTGGTGGTGGTGATGGTGGTGGTGACGATGGTGATGATGGTGGTGGTGTTATTTACCACTAATGCCTGGTGGCATTAGTGGTAAATAACACCAACGTGGTGGCAACGCGCAAAACGCATAACGTTAATATTCAAGTTTTCACTTCTGTCGGCTCTTACAGAGTACATATAATATGTATAGATCTATAAATTTATCTTTCATTCTCTGTTAGTAGCACTAATTTACTGAAATTTTACAAAACTATATAATAATTGTCTATAAAAAAATATTATGCAAAGAAGTTTAATATGGGCTTTTCGAAAATAGTAGTAGGTACTTATACGACTGCGCGTTAAAACACATAATTAGCTATTTTTCGCACAGTCAGTTATATGTGGCTCTATCACGTGTTAGCAATCCTAGCAGCCTGAGTGCTTTTATCCCCCCTGGCCATACGTCATAAATCGTGTACAGAGAAGCATTACTGTTAAGCAGATTTTTTTAGCTACCCAAATGTGTTTATTTGTTTTGATCCAATTTATGTCCAAAATTAACCAAAAGTAATATCCAAAAGCCCTGCCCAAAGTCCCAAAGTCACTATTCCACGCGAACAAAGTTGCGGGCACAGCTAGTGGTCAATAAAGTTTACAAATGTGACTTGGTTTTATTTATTGGAGTAATTATTCGCTTTATTCGCAACTTTGGAATGGTCTTGGTAAACATGGAATAATTGAAATATATAGCATGCGCATTAATTTATATGGACTTATTTTCTGCGGTACAATTAGCGAGACATTAAAGGCTGATTTTACTTTCAAGCTCACGGACCAAATTATAATACTATGTTATGACTGATGACAGCTGCTGCTGAGGCTAAAACTACTACGCGCTGACTATTTGGTGCCGACAATAACAAAAATCTTCATGTCGCGGACTTGCGGACACCCTGCCGGGCCGCCGATACAGCGCGCTGACTCAACCCGGCGGCCTACATTAAAAAAATCATGTCGGAAACCTGCGCCCGCGCGTGTTGCTCGTTGTAGATGTTGGCGGCTTGCGGACGTACGCTCAGTTGCCCGACACTCGAGCGGTAGTGTCAAGTAAGTTCCTCATCTCAAGCCGCCGACATGCCGCCAACATTATTTTCGCACTTACAATGAGTAAGGCCGCCAACTAACCGGCCGATAAAAAGTTTCCGACATAGGTCGGCGGCCCAACGATCTCAGTGTGTATTGCGCTTTCCGTCCACCAGTAATAAAAAAAAGCGCTGGAATGAACCGCAAAAAACCATTACCGTCAGAAACCGAATGTCGTGTGTGATAGAAAGGTTACATTCAAGCTCGCATCGCTATCAAGCTACGCGGTATTTGAATCGAACGGTAAGGGATCGTATGTGTAATGAACTTGCATAATCACCCCGAACTCTCATATGAGTTAAGTACTGAAGATAAATTAATCCTGGGTAACTTTCATAGCAGCTATTCTGCACCAGACGTTTTGTTCGATCGGACAAACTTTTGATATTCGCATAAGACTCTGCATCATAATCTCGATTTCTACTTAGCTCTTGGAGTACAGATAATGCTTGAACAACCACCGTATGTAAGATAACTAGTTTTTATCGCTAATTCGTATTAATTATATTACGCTTACTAAACTTAAAAATATGAGGTATATTACCTATACTTTCTCATTGTCGACTATTAGCGTTAGTAGATCATCCATGTTGGTAGGATAAAACGTTGTCTATTTTTTTGGATTACAGCCACCACATTATGCTGCTCTCAACGTGTACAATTTTCTGACCCAGACTTAATTATTATTCAGGTTTTTACGAATTGCGTAGCACTCACGCCTTCAAATGACGTTGATGATAGCCGTAGGCTATATACTCGTACACACATCGTAGTCCAAAATTTTTTTCAAATATTAAAAACCTGAAATCAGACCTTAGTAGGCTAATAATGGTCGCAGCAAATAATGCCCACTTCAAGTTCTTTTTAGTTCTCCCTTCAGAATTTAAACGTGAACTGAACTTAGAAAATATAACATTTTCTAGCATTATAGCTGCAAGTTTCTCGCGTTGAAATGAAACAACATTTACAGATTTATGATCCGTCGCGAAATATGTCATGTTGTGTGAGACAAATTTCTATTTTTACTTTTGGATTGTTAAGGTTCCTGCTTTATAGAAAATCGAGCTTGGTTGAGTATTACTCACGGAATAATCATAAAAATGAATAGATATATAACTGCAAAGTCTGTAAGACCTCAAGATACAATTAGCAACTAACGCTACGCAAGACGTTTGCGAAATAGATGGAAGGTAGCACCTATTAATTTTTCAAACTGCTGTCAGACAAATGTCACCTCAGTCTGTCTGAGACCACTGAAGCTGAAAAGCGACCATAACGTCAAGTTCGATTTTAAATAATCATTTTAGTTTAATATACGTGAGATAAATGCGAAAACTAGTTTAATTTAAATGAGACATTATAAAGACGTATTTGGAGGTTTTGTAGTTTCCCAGAAGTAGGTGGTTGGAATTCGGCCTAAAGCATTTTTCATTTATTCACTTGTAAATTAATTTCTGCAAATATCCGTTTAATGTGCACATTCCGTCAAAAACCTTCTTTAACTTCACAAGGATTGCGTACCTATTGTCCAGCTACACAGCAATTACTGATCTGATGTTAGCTTCATAGTATGTAAACAGTAAGCCAATCGCAGCATGTAAAACAGAAGCGGAAATGGGATCGCATTCTAATGATCCTATCAAATGCGTTGAATTTCACTATGCGGGTACATTGCGGCGTGTTTCTCAACGAACCCCATTTGCACGTCTTCAAACTACAATTTCCAATTTGCTTTTTTGGTTCATCTGGACTAATGTATATAAAGTCGAGTGTATTACTTACGGCCATGACTTCGTACGTTTTATAGCGTATTTCTGAGTTAAACTGATTAAAATGGAACTATTTTATAGATTAATATATGTAGTACTTGTAAACTTAAACAAGTTTAAAACTTAGTGTGACTCAGAGGTACCTTTATAGTCACGAAAAAAATGAATTTTCAGAATTCAAAATAATAACTTAAGGAATGTTTTTGCATTTTAAAATTATTCTTTCTTTTTTAATATGCGCAAGCTAATAACGTAATTAATATTTTAATAGTAAGTGCTTGTAACTGAATTGGTTGCCATTCAGTTAACGTTGAAGGTTGTTGTCACTTGGCCGTAATACGAGTACATAATGGTTCAGATGTTACGCGTTAAACCTCAAGGATTATAGCTCTTTTATGGCAAGAAATATGAGGTATTCATACTGTTTACAATACGTTCCTCTAATGACCCATTTAATTCGCATTGTTCTTAGAGAATTGTTTTCGTCTAATAAAGGCTTCGTGCCGCAATAATGCTTTAAAATACAATACATCACAAAGAGTGTTGGTGTTAAATCACAAAAATTAAAGCTTTTTTTGTCACCTAGCTTTACAGCAATTACTGGTCTGCTATTGGTACCGTAGCACGTAAACAGTAAGCTAATAGCAGAATGTTAAACAGAAGCGGGAATGAGATTGCATTCTAATGATCCTCATGCGTTGCATTCTACTATGCGAGTACGTTACGGTGTGTTTCGCGGCACACAACTGCAATATATAGAAGCAGTACGGACAAATCTAATTTGCGGGATTGCAAACCGCTACCAATTGAAAATAGCTTTACATAGGTTCAACTGGACCGATAAATCAAAGTCGAAGTTATTACTTACTGAAATATGTTGTGTGTCTCATTGGTTACGGTACGGCTCCAGTGACGGAGTTCGCGGGCGTAGCCACCACCGCACTATCGTGTTCCGGTCAGGTGGTAATGTATGGCCCTGTAATTTCCGGCACAGAGGCATTTTTACTGGTGGTAGAGCTCAAATGACGAAACTCGCGGGCATAGGCACCTCCGCATTATCTAATATACTTGCCGCTAAATGGTAGTGTTCAGCACTATCGTGTTCCGGTCAGGTGGTAATGTACGGCCCTACATTTTGACCTTGGTTTGACCTTTTGATTTTGTCACTTAACATCAATGTGAACTGCATGCTTGTTTACCACTTCCATTACATAAAAAAACACCTTAGGCCTCAGGAGTGGTAACGCATCTGCACCTTGGTCTTAATAAAAACTGCTTTTTTATGTAATGATAGTGACAAACTAGCATTCACATACCATCAATGTAGTCTGCAAACATCTACAGAAATACCGATGGTCGAAATGTGGATGCGTTGCCACCACTGAGCACTATGTTGTTTTGTCACTGATAATTATTACGAGACATTAATTTATTTTAGCTAGACACTATAGTGCTAAACACTAACAATGGCGGCAGATGGATAAGGTAATTCGGTACGCCTTCCTACGCCCTCAAACTCTCAACACACTGAAACCCGACACTGAAACTCTACCATTGAAATAGCCTATTGATGAGCACACTGACACAGTAATGTTTGTCTGACAATAATTATTCTAATAATATCTGTTTCCGTTGATTTCAGTAGCGCTTTGCGTAAAGTTCAGGACTAACGCTAATGAGATTGAAAGACTGGCGCAGTTGGGATTGAAGTTTAACAAGAAATTTTGAACATAAAATTCCGTGCCATTAAAATCCACTTATCTTTTCGATTAAAATTTGAGTAACCTTTAAAATCAAAAGCCTCACGGGCCAATGAAATTCATGAAATGTGACAGTGCTCTACTTATTCTCCGACCGGACTGAATCGAGCAGTCCAGATGCCTCGATCATATCAGGCATAATTGCTATCAGGCAATTGACCACTCGATAACATGGTCAACGCAAGGCAAGTAAGTGGTCACCGAGTGGTCCACTCGCCGTCCGCTCATACTACGCGCCGCCCACGCGTTGACGGATTGCGATCGAGGCGATCCGGTGTCGATATGAAGTGGAGTTGATGTAATGAGCGCAGACCGCTGAAGGCGGTCGGGCGCTGGTCGGGTGCCGGGTGGCTGTTGTGAGTTATGACCCTTACTTACCGTAGTGCTCATGAACTAGCTGTTGCCCGCTGGTTCGCCCGCGTGGATGTCGTTAAAAAAGTAGCCTATGTTCTTTCTCAAAATCAACTCTACCTCTGTACCAAATTTCATTAAAATCGGTTCAGTCGTTTGGATGTGAAAAGGTAACAAACAGACAGATAGACAGAGTTACTTTCGCATTTATTATATTAAAGTAGGGAAGTAGGGATGTCATCGAATCCGATGCGTCAAAGTTTACTATTTGGCGACCCGATTAGCTGAGCTGTGTGTCACGACCATGTGTTATACCACTAAGGTGATACAAAGTTCGTCAGAAGGCCTAGTTATATCATGTAATCTGCTCGTCCACAAACTGCTAGCATTTGCAATTGCTTTGCGGGGGACAGCTGCACTGGACTGGTGTAACAGACAAGCGTTCATTATTTACTAAAATGATTCGTAACTTGGATTACGGCGTGCTTCGTTATACATAACTGCAATGTATGAACACAAAACCGTCCAATCAGATTTGTGCGATTGCAAACTGCTTGCAATAGTAAAACAGTGGGTGAGTTGCACTAGGGCTTGACGGGCAAACTGAATTGATATAAATTATTGTCTGTCAAATTTTATATAAAACTAGCTGTGCCCGCGACTTCGTTTGCGTGAGAATTTATGAATGTTCAGTATGTACCCGGACGAAGTCGTGGGCGCAGCTAGTATAAAAGTAGCCTAAGTTACTCCTTATTACATAAGCTGCCAGTGAAAGTCCCGTCATAATTGGTCCAGCCGTTCCCGAGATTAGCAGATATTTATGATTAGATAGCAAACAGACAGACAGACAAACAGATAAAAATTGTAAAAAAATGTTGTTTTGGTATATGTACCGTGTATACATACATATGCATTTAGTAAAAAGCGGTTATTTTTATATTACAAACAGACACTCTAATTTTATTTATTTGTATAGATTATATTGATTCGTTACGAAATTAAACTTCATAATAACGCGAGAAACTCATTGTAAGTTTTAAAATTTATATTTCATGATCAAAACCTTTACTTAGCTCGCGTCGGCCGCATCGGGACATGACGACCCCACCGCCCACTAGCGGAATAATTTTCTTCTACTGTAAGAGGATGCTTCCACTACTGCAGTCAGTCAACCGAAAAATGGCGGTCAAACCATTCCAATGGGGCGGTAGCAAGAGCAATAACGAAAGATGGGCAGCAGGGTCCTGCAATTAAATTACGCCACCATCGCCAATCCGCATGCCAAGCGTGGCGGTTATGGCATATCCCTGGGGATATCCAGCTGTGGACGTCTTACGGCTAAAATTATGATGATGCCCTTAACTTAAGACAACAACTATGTACAGTGCTCTACAATAAATATTGCACATCGAGCCTATGAAGGAGACATTGGCTTATTTCGGGTCTGTAAAGCGTTACCTCTTTCCCACCGTACCTACGAGTATTTGACGTTTGTCGACCATTTTGATCAAGTTTTGACCAATACCGGACTGTCAGTGTTTACGTAGGCAGTGTGCAACAGAGATAATGCTCCGAAACGAGCCGATCGTCTCCTTCGCAGGCTCGATGTGCAATATTAATTGTTGAGTACTGTATCTTGTTATTTTGTTTATTACATTACACATTTAAAAAGTCATAAAGCTCATCACAAAACTGAAAACGGTTCTTAAATTTTAAGTTCTCGTTATTTCAATATAACAAAACGTATTCATCCATCTTCTTACATTATAATATATGTCACATTGAGTTAAAAATACAGGGCAATAACACTGGAAGATTGCTCAGAATGTAGTCACCCCTTGAATAATAGTTGTTATTCTGTACAGTAAATAAATTGGGCAAGGGATAACGGCGCCGGAATGCAAATTGAACTTAATGTCGGTAGCATTAAGATGAAAGTTGAATAAGTAGTTGAGGAAATTCGGGAGAGCTGGAGCGTTACACGCGACGAATCGTACGCAACGCCGAAATAGAATTTAGAGCAAATTGGATGACAAAAGCTTGCTTCGACAAATCAGCGAACGGGTACTGAAAATGTCTGAACGATTGAGCCTTTTATCCGATTATCTAGTCTGATTGTATCTTGAATGATGTGTATGCAATCATGGCGATGTTATTAATTTAAATTCGATCAATTTCAATAGATATTAAAATATTGGTACTTTTCTTAAAGATCTAAAAATAAATTTTTAAAGTTAAAGATTGAAATGGTAGGCATTATTAAAATAGTAGGGTATTAAGATTTTCGTTACATATTTTTTAAGTTGACAAAAGACAGCAAAAAAAGATACTACATATTTCTCTTTGGGACATTACTCGGTCCACGTTAATTATACTGACCCAAATGATCCAAATTTAAATATTATAAATTCGGTAATCATACGAGATAATACATGTCATATGATTGCCAATTGCCCTAGTAATTTCAAAGAAAATCTTCTGTAACAGACAAATAGAGAAACGCAATAGCGATCTTATAACAGTACCTACCGTGTTTTCTCTTTGAGTCACGGAACCCCAAAAATATAAAACAAAAAATATTTATCATTAAAATAAACCTCCTCTGAAAGTTACTATCCTAATAACTAGAAGGAAAAAATTGTACGTTATCCTGAAAACCGCTGAAATAAATTGTGAATGTTTCATGTGAATTACAATTGAAAATCCTGTGTGATACATGTTGTATTAACTTGGAATTTTCATTCATGAATAAAAAGCGCATTAAAATGTTAACCGCGTTTTTTTTTATGTAATTAAAGTGGCAAACAAGCGTGCAGTTCACATTGATGTTGAGTGATGTCTGCAGCTTATAGACACTTACACAATGACCAGAGGTCAAAATGCAGATGCGCTGCCACTCCTGAGGCATTAGGTGTTATGCCTCTGTGCCGGAAATTACAGAGCCGTACATTACCACCTGACCGGAACACGATAGTGCTGAACACTACCATTTAGCGGCAAGTATATTAGGTAATGCGGTGGTGCCTACGCCCGCGAGCTCCGTCGCTGGAGCTCTACCACCAGTAAATTATTTCCCTTTGGATGCGCCGCATAATACATAATACCTCTTTAGTCAACCTTTTTGTATTCCTTTCGAACGCACGTATTTTTTATATTACCTGTGGGACGAGCGCGCTCTGATTGGCCGACGATCCGGACTCGCGTCGGCGCTGTGCTGCAAGAGAAGATCTAGAACATTCGCCGTTCGTTTTTGTAGTTTATGTGTGCACCGCTGTTACCGCTGTTCTTTTTCGTTATTTTTCACTAACTTTAAGCCGCAAGTGTGTATGTGCTGTGTTTCTACGGACTTACACGCCCTGAGCCACGTACCGCGCAGAAGATCAAGGAAAAGCCGGCCGCGCGGTGGTAAAGATCTGTTGCCACGCGACCCCACAGAACATCCAGGTACGTGCGTTCAATTCTGTCCCTAAATTTTTCCATCCCGCTGGAGGATATTCCTCTTGGTCCTTCTTGCTAATCGCAATAGCCCATAGTGGAAGCCTAGGATTGATAGGTGTCCCTGGCCGACCGCCGTTTTCCCCGGTCAGGTTCATTTTCAACCAAAGCCCATCCACCCTTACTACACATTTTAGCCTGGAATGTAGAGATAATGTTCAAATATGAAAGGTTTAGCAGGTCACGTACACATCAGCCGAATCTGATTTTGTCTGAGTCATAAAATGGTAGACAAGCATACAGTAGACATTGATGGTAAGTAGTACTGTAGCCTATAAAAATCTACATGGAACAGAGATTTTAATGTACATGCATTGCCACTCCTGAGGCCAAAGGTTTCTCTGTGTCGGGAATTACAGGGCCGTATAATGCCACCTGACTGGAACATGATAGTGCTAAACACTACCATTTAGCAACAAGCAAATAAGTCAGCGGGTTGGCCACTAACCCACCACCCACCTCCACCAATCCGCATTGGAGCAGCGTGGTGGAGTAAGCTCCAGGCCTCCCCCAAAAAAAAAAGGGGAGAGACTCGTGCCCAGCAGTGGGACGTATAATGGGTTGCCATTATTATTAAATAAGTCTTCGTCATTGGAGCTCTACCGCCAGTAAAAGGTACCACATTATTATCGATATACTTACCTATTTGATGGGTAATTAAGATTTCTTTTATATAAATATCAAAATAACTACAAACTACGTTGATCATCATCATCATCATTATCAATTCAGCCAAAAGACGACGAACGGAACGAAAGATCGAACGGTCTTGGGCCGCCCTCATCCAGCTTTTTCCCGCGACCTTCAGCAGGACGTCGGTCCATCTTGTTTCGTTTCCACGCTTCATTTTCCGGTACGCGGTCGCCACTCAAGAACTGCTCTGCCCCAACGGTCATCAGTTCTTCGAGCTATGTGCCCTGCCCACTGCCACTTGAGTCTCGCTTTTCGGTGAGCTATGTCGGTAACTTTGGTTCTCATGCGGATCTCCTCATTTCTGATCTCGCAAAGCAACTCCGAGCATAGCTCTCTCCATTGCTTTCTGAGTGACCTTGAGCCTTCTAATGAGGCTCATAGTGAGCGACCACGTTTCTGTCCCATATTTCATCACTGGCAACACACACTGGTCAACTACGTTAGTAATATATTATGTTAAAATTTGTTGAGAATCAAATTCAGTTAATTAGTTATCATTGTAAACGCGAGAAAATTGGATTAATTAGCTCACAACGTTAATTGAACGTTAATTATTTTCAGTATAAAACTACATTTATATTTGAAATTCAAGTACCGACGAGCCGTAGCTTAAAAAAATAATATATTTCCTAATTATGCTCACAAATGCAGATGCGTTGCCATCATTGAGACCAAATTTATTATGTCTCTGTAATAGTAATTACAGTACAGGGCCATACACTACCACCCAACTGGAACACGATAGTAATAAACATTACTAATTGGGGCAGATATATTAGGTATTAGATCAGAGGTGCTCTGAGCTGATACCTTAATTTATCTGCAGTCACATTCCGGTTTAGAAGAACTGCCCCATCTTAATGTATTGTATCTGCAGTGGTCCACTCCGGATTGTAACCGATTCAGCGTACGTCAAATAGGCCACTATATCTTAGAACCCGAAGGAATAGTACCCGATGACGATTTAAAATAAGAAACGACGGGATATTGTTGATTCCAAAAGCGCTTCTTCACCGCATTTGGAAAACTTACAATTCGGTTTCGTGCAACTTAAAAAACTTTTGCGCCTTTTCAAACGCGCTTGCGATGTAATGTAGCCAAATAGTGGGTGTCGATGATCAGTCTCCTGATGTCTCCTGTTGGAGGAAGTCTAGCGGGGCAGGTGGCAAACAAGCATGCAGTTCACATTGATGTTATGTGATGACTGCAGCCTATAGACATCTACACAAAAAGTGGAGGTCAAAATGCAGATGCGTTGCCACCCCTGAGACCTTAGTTGTTATGTCTCTGTGACAGTCATTACGGGGTCATACATTAGCATCTTACCGGAACACGACAGTGCTGAACACTACCTTTTGGAGGAAGACTACCATTTAGATTAGGTAATGCGGTGGTGCCTACGCCCTCGAGTCCCTACACTGGAAATGACAATGCCAGATTGTGACCCAGCATTTACACGAAATGTAAATTAAAGAAAAACTGTGTTTTGAAAATAGAATTCTTAGTTAATTGATCTTTTTTCTGTATAACTTGAGGTTAATAATTACGATTAAAAAGACTTGGTTATGGTTGTTCCTAATTAGAAACGCAATCAATTGCGTTACTCTAAATAACAATACAATACTTTAAAACGTTCTAACTCAAGTTTTAACCACCCAAAGTTAGTTTTAATCCAAATATATTATTTTCGTACATTTAATTAATCTAAACATTATTTTAAAATTATTAGAAACGCTGTTTTTACTATCGAAACGTTGACAATGAAGGTATCGGTCAACATTACTGTCACAGATTTTTGATCTACCCGAAAAACGATTGTACTTATATAATAGCAACAACAAACCTAGGTACTTATGTCAAAGAACGGTTCCTTAAATATTAAATAATTTTATTTTTACATAGCATACAGGTTTGAAGAAATCAGAATGATTTAATACTTGACCAGGCTGTATGGACCATGTCCTTACTGTGTGTACTGTACCAAATGTATATTACTGCGGCCGTGCCATGCATGACATTTTTTAAGTTTACACATAAACTACAAGTTTAAAAGTCATTAAATGTGTGTGTAAATAATCAGTGATAAAATCCCAGCAAAAAGAGGTATTCGCCATGCTGGTAAATAACTGTTTGCAGGTGGGTCAAAGTTCTATGTAATTTCTGGCATTGTCATTTACCACCAGTATTTTGTGGGGTTGATTTAGTACTGGGTTTATTTAGTGATGTCAGTTTTAAGCATTCCCTCATTATTCTGTAGTTTCTAGTGCTATATTTACTTCCTTAGCATGGCCCGAGCGATTTCACATTGAGCACGCATACTGACCTATAGAGAAACAAAGAGCAAGGCCTATCATCCTTACTACATTCGGGGATGCTCCCCAAGAAGTGGAGATCAGACGCTTCAAAAAGTTTCGCGCTCTTATTTTCTTTAATACACTGTGTGGTTTGAAGGTCAATGGTCTATCCAGTGTGACTACCAATAAACGCGGTTTAGTATAGCGGTGCTCAATCTCAATTCCTCGTTACGATAATTTAAGACATCGATTCGCCTCACGATTGAACAGGTCGAAAGACATGCCTGGCGTTTAAGCTAGATTACAGCATTAGATAAGCAGAATACAGCTGGTGTTACGTCAAATTAATCATGTAAAATGTGTGATTTAATAGTCGTAACACACGTCTGGATTTGATACGGAGCGGACAGCGGATTCGGTACGCTCCGAACCAAATCGGGTCGTGTGTAGCGACAGCGGATTTGGTCCGATGTTGTCCGCTAGCGCGAGTTTGGGCGGTGGAGTCGGTCCGCTGGACCGAATCCGGTCGTGTGTAGCGACACCAGATTAATTGGTCGGCGGATTCGGTCCGCCGGACAGAATCCGGTCATGTGTTACTACTACAAGAAATATCTTGATTTATTTATTATGTCTCTTGCCCGTTGACTTTTCGAAGTGAGCCGATGTTGCTATGGGTTTTTATTGTTCCTTTATGTTTTGTATTAATCTTATTGTCTACGACTTGACTTGAGAAAATTAGATATCGCTTACTCTAGTCATATTTTGAACTTGCTGCTATTCTATAAAATGCTTTTATTTTTTAAAGAATGGAAGCGTCAAATGCACACGTCTTCAAAGGAAACTCCCTTGGAATGTATTGTTCAAATATTTGAAATTTTGTAGATGTCGTACGATACATAATACATCGAAAAGGTGATGCAAATATTTAAATTCTCGTCAATTTCAGACCTCTCTGTCTCACTTAGTCCTCAACGTAACATATTTAACTATCAATTTTCTCGGCACTTGTATGCATTTTATACATTCGCGTGGAAAATAACTCACTTTGTAAGATTTTTAAGAACGGTCACACAGTCGATATTTCGATGTTTCGTCTTCTGTATGTCATTTGCTGCATTTGTAACTGACGAAAAATAAAACTAAAACAACATGTTTTAACGAATACTTAACTTATGCCAGAAATAGATGTGGTACAAAGAAATAGTGGATAAAGTGTACCTACTTTGAATTTAGTTCCGTTTTATTGAAAGAAAAATCCATCCCAATAGATACGAAAGTTGTTTTTATTAATGAATTTATATTTTAAAACCGATTCTGCTGCAATTTTAAGTTATTTCCTTCATTTTGTTGAGAATTGTAGTAAATTAGAAAAAAAGATATATTTTGTATCTTTGTTTAGAGCTACTTTTTAAGTTTTTGCTGATACCTATTTTTTAACGTGTTATCTTTCAATATATTAGACTCTGATTATTATGCCGAAGTTTAACTCTTTTATTTATTGTTTTTAAAATCACTAAATATTTACCGTGTTTGGCTACTTGTTCACTTTTCTGTTGCTGACTTATAGTCATACAAAACTTATTTAACTAAAAAACTTTGTGTAACCAAAAATTCATCCAAACTCTTCTCTGCGTGACACCCTTCTCTGCGTGAAACTCTTCTCTGCGTGAAACCTTCTGTAATACAACAAATATTCACAGCAGACAATACATATTAAACATTTACCAAAGAAACTACACTTATACCGAAATGAAGGTTCAGAGCATACTTGTGAAGGCGTACATGTCAAGAAGCTTGGGTCGCCGCCAGACCTGCCTGACCCCGTTAAATTGCTGTTTGGTTCATTCTGAAAAGTTATTTATCAGAACTTATATTTTTCGTAAAGTTGACGGTTGACTTGTTGTCTTTTTCGTCACTTTGTTTCATGTAACGTAACACAAAAACTTCTTTGCTGGGGCATTTTTATCATTACGTTTTGAATCTATAGTATAATACTAATATTATGAATTATTAAGATTTTTCCATTTTCTGGAAATTTCCCAGTATTTTGTAGGTTTGGTAATGTGCCCGGAGATGTCATCTGACAGGTTCGCCACCTGTTAGATGGGCCAAAACGTAACCGGCGAGTCGTGGGTGTTTGCATGCATGATTGAATGCATGCATTTTACCTCTGCCTACCCCTTCGGGGATTACAGGCGTGAGTTACGTATATATTTCACATTACCGTAATTGCTTGTCTCTATTTTTGAAGATATTTGTATATTTGGATTTATCATTGGCGCATATATGTATGTGTTCACTTACCATCCGCATCCATAATAATATGAAATGCATTTTGTTAGCTACATTAACATAAAAAATAACGGGGATCTGTGCATAGATTCACAAGCCAAAATTAGTATTAAAACAAAAAATGGTTTATTTTCTTCTTATATTTGTTTTCTAATGATTTAAAATATGAAGAGGGTAATTATAATATTTTATCAAGGAACATAATATTTAATTTAGTAAATATTTTTATCTAAATATGAACGTGGGGATATGAAGAATTAAAAAAATCCAAAGCATATATGAGGGCAGCCTAGGAACGTTTCCTGTAACAATCTTTGGGGTGGCTTTTTTCACACTAATGTTAAGTGATGACTGATGCGTTGCCACCCCTGAGACCTTAGGTGATAAATAAAAAGAAATAATTTTAATTAGAAAATAATCAAGAAAACGATAAACAACTCATGATTTCGTATTTAACTAAACATAAACCTACTTATTACTTCAGACTTGACGAAATTGACTAAGCACATTTACATTACAAAAGCAGTGTTAAAAGCGAACGATTTAAAAAGGAAGCTGCATCATCCAATTTCACTTACTCGTAAAAATGCGCAGTGAGCATGTCCTTTTACGAGAGCTGCCAACATGACATTTTCAGGGTTCATCCATTAAGAATAAAGACCCAATCTTAGCTTAATTTAATAGCTAATCTTAGTATAACGGGTTCATTAATAAGACGTGACGTTGATTATACTATTTATACAAAATTGCGGGATGCCAACGCTTGATATAATTTATAACATCACGAAGATATAGATTTTCGAAGTAGGGAAGAAGTTCACGAGCAGTCTAATCATAGAGTATCTTTGCATGATGCTTGACTCTGTAACGTTTAATTACAGCGAATTCTCCGAGTGAGGGAGCACCTTATCTATTGAAATCTACTTGAAACGGTAATTTTTACCAGTGAGTTTATATAAAATAATATATTTAAAAAAATTGTGAAAATAAAGAAAGAAAGAAAATATTTTTATTCACTTGATACACACATACATAACACCGAAAAAAAAACAATGAAACAAATAGAAAAAAAAACACATAAAGAATGGCTGTGTGAGATCAAGTGAAAGGCACTCATCTCAGCTATTCGTTGCAGCGGGTGCTGCAACACTGATATTCTGATCAGTCCTGTGTTGCAGTGCCTTTACGAACTACAAGTTGGTTGCCTGCCTAGATTATGGAAATGAAAATATATGGATATATAAATATGTATGTATATATAACAATCATTACAAACAAATACTTTACAACCAATCAAATACGCAAATCAACCAAAAAACTCATGATAAAAACATTAAATATCTAAACAGTACGTAATGTCTAACATAAATAAATAAATATATAGTATATAAGTATATACGTATATGGAATATACGAATTGTTGATACTCATAAATATATAACAATGAAAAGTCTTGTATTCTGCACTAGGCAAATGAATTTCAAATTTTAAAATGAATCTTTAGAATTTGTGTTCAAAACGCCTGAATTGCTCTTTCCAGGATAACACAGAAAGAAAATTATGCATGAAATGGGATGTAATAAAAATTAGACTGAATTTGGGAAATTTTAGTTCAAAATGAGATTATAAAAATACTGATACCATGTATAAAATTGTATATTTTCATCCATGCTGATACTCATATTTGCTGCGAGGCCGTTCAAAAGTGATAAAAAAACTTTTTTTTATGTAATTGTGGCAAACAAGTATGCAGTTCACATTGATGTTAAGTGATCACTGCAGCCTAAAGACACCCACACAAAAACCGAGGTCAAAATGCCGATGCGTTACCACTCCTGAGGCCTAAGGTGTTATGCCTTTGTGCCGGAAATTACAAGGCCATCAGGTGGTAACCTGACCGGAACACGATAGTGCTGCACACAACCATTTAGCGGCGAGTATATTAAGTAATGCGGAAGTGCCTACTCCCGCGAGCTCCGACCTCTCACTGGAGCTCTACCACCAGTAAAAAATTGTCGTGTATCATGTTTTTTGCAGCAGATATTGCCCCGATGTTTCTTTTAGATAAGCTCATTTCGTATAAAGAGACGCAGTGTGGCACAGTAACAGATGACGTCATTACTGTAGGCCCCAGTCATTCGAGTCATGTGAATCGTGAAAGTACCTCATACGGGTGATATATTTTCATGTTCCCTGGTCTTTATGATTAATAACGCTGACTTTTTCCCTTTTATTTCATTAAAAGTATAGTCCTCGTGAAATGTCTGTGTATTAACGAGATTTTAAATATGGAATACATAGGTATTTGCAAATATTTTTACAATGCTACACATTTTACTAGCATTACTGGTGGTAGAGCTCCAGTGACGGAGCTCGCGGGCGTAGGCACAACCGCATTACCTAATATACTTGCCGCTAAATTGTAGTGTTCAGCACTATCGTATTCCGGTCAGGTGGTAATGTAGGTTAGGATCCCACTGCAGAATCATTTCGTTTATCCAGATACGCTGCAAACCTACTTTTCATACATATCGCTTAATCGAGTAGATCGCTTCCGATCTGTACCAGCCGCGGAGCCATGCGCGCTTCTGTTTAAAGATCTTCATAAGATGTAAGTCTAAGTGTCTTCGTAAGATGTTTTATTCTAGTGGTAGAGCTCCAGTGACGGAGCTCGCGGGCGTAGGAACCACCGCATCACCTTATATACTTGCCGCTAAATGGTAGTGTTCAGCACTATCGTGTTCCGGACAGGTGGTAATGTACGACAATGTAATTTCCGGCACAGAGGCATAACACCTTAGGCCTCAGGAGTGGCAGCGCATCTGCATTTTGACCTTGGTCTTTGTGTAAGTGTCTATAGGCTGCAGTCATCACTTAACATCAATGTGAACTGCATATTGCCACTACCATTACATAAAAAAAAATATCTATCAATTTTATTGTGGAATACAGTACGGGACCCCACCGCGAACAATGGCGATTAAACAATTCCAATTGGGAGGTAGTAAGTGCAATAGTATAAGATAGGCAGCAGAGTCCTGCGATAAAACTACCGCCAATGCGATCCCTGAATCGCATGGGAAGCGTGGCCGTAATGGCGTATCCCCCTTATGGCTGAAGTAGTACTAGGTATATGGTAGTAGTAAATACGCTAATGTGGAGTTGGCAGTAGAAGAAGTCAGAAGTTGGCAGAAAGAGGCCAACGATAAAACGCGATCGCCAACCTTCATGCCAATCATGGCGATTATGGCATATCCTGGGAGGATTGCCATATCCTCCCAGGATTTGTTACGAAAAAGGGCATTTTTGGGGGAAGTTTATTTCAGTAGTGGCCGTCTTTCGGCTGACCTAATAATGATGGTGGTGCAAAGTTAAACCTAACAACCCTAGTAATACATATGTACTATTTGATGAGGTAGGCAGATTTAAATGCATACATTGAATCACCTACGATTCGTTAGTTACGTTTAGTTCCTTAAATTAAAAATCGAAGTAATCGACGAATCTCCACGCACTTTACCAAACTCGGAGGGCGACACTGGAAAATTGTCTTGTGGTCTGGGCAGGGACCTCCAGGTGCCGGACTAGGGGAGCAGGTCCGTTGTCCGAATGGAGAAATATCCGAGCTGGATGACATGCAGGTGTTAGCATAAAAATGGCAGAATATTTTTCATACTAAATGCCTATATAGAAATAAAAGAAAAGAAAAAAATTAAACAAAAATTTGACTTTGGGAACTGCTTTATCCTGGGTTTGCAGGATTTCAATTTTTTCTTTAAAGATTTAAATTGTTTCCGTAAATTATTTTTTTTATATGTTATTGCGAAATATTTTAATATTACAATTACGTAAATATTAAAGACTCAATTTCGACATAATAAATGAAAAGCAGTATGCTTTTACTTTGTAAGAATTAAAATTTATTTGTGTATTTCGAATTCGTATACAAAAGCCATTGTTGACAACGTGCCATCCTCATAAAGTTATCTGAAATAATAAATTCTTACCAAAAAATTAATAACCTTTCCTTTTTTCCCGTTTTTCATTCGGTTTTTTACGACTATATCTCAGATGCTAAAAGTTTTTTTTACAAGGGTACGCGAAAGCAAAGGTCAAAGTAATGTGAAAAAATAAATAAACATGTTCGTATATTTTCTCCTCGACTTCGGTCAACGCTCCGAGTATTTGAAGTTATGGCGGCGTTAGAGATATTTGACGACTCCGTTGCCAGAATATTAGAAACATTTTACTGCGATGCGAGGGACTCATGTTATCCCAAAAATTTGTGCCTCTTGAATTTGGTTTGATATTTTAAGGAATCCCAGCAATATTAAATTGTCTCGATAACAGATGTATGGAAAAATATGCCTGTTGTGATACACAGGTTCAATGTCGGAATAACATGACGTTTTATTGTTGGAGCCTGTTGGAGCTCGGTTTTTTTAATTCTGTTTTTTTGCACATTTTTTACATAGGTCATGCCAATCACGTCATATCAGTAAATATAACTACGTTAATAAAAACCGACTTCAAAACTGAAAAGTAAAAAATAATAAAGATTTGATTTTAATTACATACTACCTATTATTTATATGTGCTATTTACTAATAGGTTTGAAGTCGGTGCCAAGCCTTAAACAAATAATTATATTTTAATCACTGGTATTGTTTATTCATTATGTTTCTATCTTTACAAAAATCTGTATTTAGAAACCTTAATTAATCTACATAATAAAAAAAAACATTTAAATGTATTTAAAACCTAAATAATATTTACATAATATAAAGTTAAAACTAAACTAAAAACAACATGCGTCAAAAAATTCCGCATCACTGCCTTCCTGTGTTATTTTACCCAGAAGGCTGGCAGCATTGCCTCGTTGGATGGCAATGCTGATTCTTTGACCTAAAAATTGGCCAGCCCTCTGATCACAGGAAGTGTCGACCAGCCGTTTCGCGATCTCTTTGAATAAGAGCCGAGCACTGGGGCCCCATGGACCAAGAGTTTCGACCCCGAAAGGCACAAATATAAAGTCCTCTGGAAGTGTAGTACACTTCCAGAGGACTTTATATTTGTATCTTTATATTGTATATATATTTAATCGTCGGTTTTTATTTGCGCTGTTTCAGGGTCTCCGCAGTTGCAGCAGCAGTGCCAGCGGAGCACGCCGTGCTTGGAAGATGGGATGGCGCTAAGGTGTCAACGCAAGTTACTTCCCACACCAGAGGCCTACCCATCTTCCAAGGCATCAATGACATACCGTCCGGTCTCTTTCCATCGTCACGTGCCAGGCCGTTGGATTCTAACATGGCTGGCACGCCGGCGGTGAAAAGGGCACGGCGCAGAATGTCATTTAATTGGGCGTGCCTGGTGAATCTGCCGGCACTTCTACCGTAGGAGAGACCGTGGTGCCCCAGGCGGTCGACAGCTTCACCACAGGGGCAGCGATGCGGAGCGCAGCAAGATGTGCCTAGGCGGAGGCAAGTAGCGAGCCGGAAGGTAATGTCATCCATCATTGTCCCGATGCTGGGTGATGGCAAAGCCTGTAACCAGAGACCGGATTCCCACTCTCCAAGCGCCCGAAGACGGGCTCGCTCCGCAGCGTTGGTTGACGTATCTATGAGATTTTTCCGTACCAAGCTGCAGAGCGGGGCGTCCCACTGTCGCTGTGAAGAGAGGTTACCCGGTAGGTCCATATTTGGACAAGTCGTTTTCCAGGCGCTCAAGGCGTCGGTCAAAATTCACGGCACTTCAAAATTCACGGCACTTCAAAATTCACCAGTGTGGTTAATAAAATTTTCCTAGTTAAATTATTAGTGCCGTGGACCGAGGACAAGAACGCCGGTAGACTTATACTAGAAATTTTGCGGACGCCCAGTCGGATGGGAAGAGTGGCCTGATCCCACGCGCGGTCGTCCAGAGTCGTGTTGAAAATGGTCGTCATCGTTGTTCTAATGATTGAGTCAATCTTTATTAGTAGTTCCGTATGTTTCCATAAAGGGGAACATCGGAGATAGTATATAAATTTAGGGCCGAAATAACAGTATCGAAACAGCGTATAAGCAGAATTAACATTAATTTCGGACAGTTTCTTGGAAATTTTGAGAGAGATGTTAGTCTGTCCGTCCGTTCTGGGAAATATATTTCACATATTCCTATATTTAATTCTAGGCCAATTGAGTTGAATTTTTCCTTCAAGAAAGTGAAGTCTGCCAGGACTGAATCTACGCTGCCTCCTAGGGTCCCGTCATCTAAATACCAAACGTTAAATTTGGAATTTAATTGTCGAATGATGGGGTGAATAGCTAGACTGAAAATGACTGGCCCAAGAGGATCACCCTGCTGGCAGCCGACAGCTGAAAATAAACAATGGTCCTTGTACATTAATTTAGAATGGTGTCTATAACACTGCCAAAGAAAACTAAAAATTTTGGGGGTTTCTTTCTTAGCCTCAGCCAGCAGAACATCTCTGTTTACGGCGTTGAATGCATTTTTCAGATCCACCTTCAGGATGACCTCACCTTCCCCACTGTCTAGGTAACTAGAGAGGGCATGTACGGCAGCCTCACAACCTCCCTTTGAGCCGAAGCCCAATTGGTAGGGTTGAATTTTTTTTGACAAGGTGTCCGTGTAGAATTGGCAACAAATTTTGGCTGCCGTACGTCTGTATGTGGTGCCAACAGCAATGGGACGGATGCCGCCATCGCGCTTAATCAGAGCACAAAGGTTGGCACCGTATAATGCTTCAATGACAGCATCATTTACACCGCCGCCCAGCATCAAATTGATCACAGCCGTGAGCTCTCTCAGCAGCGACTCACCAGCCACCCCGGCGCCGGGGCTCAGCAGGTCTTTCAGGTGTTGCGGCGACAAGGAATCGAGGCCGCCGGCAGAACCGCTGCGGAAAGAGCTCACCGCCGTGGCCACCTGGTTGGCAGTCACAGATAGTGATTCACTGGGTTCAGGAGGTTCAGGGAAAATAAGGCCATCCGCAGGGCTTGGGTGCTTGCTTTCTAGAGCAGCAAGAGTGCTTAGGGATTCGGGAGCGATTGTATCGGTACTAAAAAGCACTCGTGCCGCTCCTTTAATGTCACCGGGAATCAAGGACGTACAATTTTGCTTTATTAGAGATGTTATAGATCTTTTGGCAGCTAAAATTTTATCGAAATGTAAAACTCTGTAAGGGAAAGTGAGCAGCTGTTCCCAGGCGCTAAAAGAATTTTGTGTGCTTACGGCATGGAGACACTTGGACAAGGCCTGTGCTGCGATTGTCCTAGCACCGCGAGGCACCCTTTTCAGTACTGGGACTGTTTTTTTTAAATGAGACAGTGTCTCTGATAGACTTTTGTTATTATTGGGGTCAGGAAGGTTAGCGCCGTTTCCGTCATGTGATAATTCATTAATAATATGTCCCTTGTGCACCCTGCCATAATGAATTTTCAAGCCACGTTCATTTTGAAAACAACGCGTCTGAGAAGAGAGAGAGCAAGTCACTCGATTAGGCACAAGTACGGATGAACCACCCGCGACCGCACCACCGCCACCCGGCATAAAACTAAACTAGAAAAATATGAACTAAAATAACTTACACAATATATGCACTCTAAAAACGAAAGATTAAAAGAATAAACACACTATAGAAAAGGCTGTCACAATGGTCACAATGGTATTGCACAAAAGTACACGAAATTGGTAAACACGCAATCGATACCGGGATATCTAGCGCTCCACACTGTCCGCCCACCCCGTAAGGGACTTGAGCGTGAAGATACATAAGTACATACATACGAAATCGGAGAACGTCTGGTTGCTAGGAGGGCCGTATCTTTGGCCGTCGCCCTTGTAAACATCATTCCATTCTACTTTTCATAAACACGTCTATTTTCCTTAATTTGGAGTATTCATTTGGTGCAAACTGTAAATTTTTTATATGGGATTTTTAGTTGTCACTTCATTGTCATAATTTTTCACTGTCATCTGATTTTGCTATATTCATCTTTCGATTTATACAGTATGTAATGAAAAAAATTACTATTTCTCACACGTGATTTTTGCCCATGAATTCACTGATCACTGATATTAAGTGATTTATGATACTTTTACAATAAAACAAAATATGTATGCGGAAGAGACGGGAAAGTTGAAGTTAACCAGTCGAAACTTCAAATCGGTATGATTGAATTAAAGGTATCAACCTTTTAATCACTTAAATAAGAATACGACCAAATTAATACACTGAACAAAACGAAACCGGCGAATCGTGTTTGCATGTATGCTTGAATTCATGCATTTACCTCTGCCTACCCCTTCGGGGATTACAGGCGTGAAGTTACGTTTAAATACATTTAAATGCCTACTTAGCACCGACTTCAAACCTATTAGTAAATCGCACATATAAATAATAGGTAGTATATAATTACAATTAAATCTTTATTATTTTTTACTTTTCAGTTTTGAAGTCGGTTTTTAATAACGTACTTATATTTATTTAATACTTTTTAGTTTATTTAGACAATTAGATGCCTAATTTAAATTGTTTAGGTGTGTCAATACAAAATTATTACACGACTATAGGAAATCAATGAAAAAATTTTACCCACGAAGGAGTAAATAAGCTGCGTTGTGTCGTCGATGAGTAAATGTGTCATTGTCACTTGTTGTCATGCGCATTAGGACTATCTAGGACGTCAGTGGATTTAACACACTGTATGACAACTCGCCGCCTATTCTTTTTCCTTTAGTCTGAGGTGAAAGTAAGTAAAAAAATGCTCATAAAATAAAAACGAATGGGCCTATCTGAATCAAATTTATATGGGACCAGTTTGAAACTATTCTGCATCAAACAAAAAAAGAATTACGTAAATCGGTCCAGAAATGTCGGCGAAATTCGCGTACATACATAAAAAAAATATATATATACCAGCCGAATTAAGAACCTTCTCGTTTTTTGAACTCGGTTAAAAATCTGTGGTGCCGTTTCGGTGCCTAAAGAGGATACAAATACTACGTAAGGTGGTGCCTACAAAACGTACCTAATTGTTTTATATTATTTCGCATTAACACATGCTTGTGAAATATATTTTTATTTTTATTTTTAAGTTGCCTAACTAGCATAGTTGGTAATAGATGGCGCTGCTGCTACCATAAAGCAATGCAATAGATGTGAAGGAAAGATTTGACAAATCGGGCAGGGCTTCAGTAGCTCAATTGGAAGAGCGGCTGGACTAGATTCCCAGTAGGTCGCGAGTTCGAGTCTCGCCTGAAGTCAAATTTTTCTTTCCATTTTTCTTTAAAAATAAAAATATATTTCACAAGCATGTGTTAATGCGAAATAATATAAAACAATTATTAAGGGTAAAAGCGACTTCTTTACGATATTCAATAAACTGAAAAGTCTATTATATCGGTTGCCTAACTAGCATAGTTGGTAATAGATGGCGCTGCTGCTACCATAAAGCAATGCAATAGATGTGAAGGAAAGATTTGACAAATCGGGCAGGGCTTCAGTAGCTCAATTGGAAGAGCGGCTGGACTAGATTCCCAGTAGGTCGCGAGTTCGAGTCTCGCCTGAAGTCAAAAATTTTTCTTTCCATTTTTCTTTAAAAATAAAAATATATTTCACAAGCATGTGTTAATGCGAAATAATATAAAACAATTATTAAGGGTAAAAGCGACTTCTTTACGATATTCAATAAACTGAAAAGTCTATTATATCGGTTGCCTAACTAGCATAGTTGGTAATAGATGGCGCTGCTGCTACCATAAAGCAATGCAATAGATGTGAAGGAAAGATTTGACAAATCGGGCAGGGCTTCAGTAGCTCAATTGGAAGAGCGGCTGGACTAGATTCCCAGTAGGTCGCGAGTTCGAGTCTCGCCTGAAGTCAAATTTTTCTTTCCATTTTTCTTTAAAAATAAAAATATATTTCACAAGCATGTGTTAATGCGAAATAATATAAAACAATTATTAAGGGTAAAAGCGACTTCTTTACGATATTCAATAAACTGAAAAGTCTATTATATCGGTTGCCTAACTAGCATAGTTGGTAATAGATGGCGCTGCTGCTACCATAAAGCAATGCAATAGATGTGAAGGAAAGATTTGACAAATCGGGCAGGGCTTCAGTAGCTCAATTGGAAGAGCGGCTGGACTAGATTCCCAGTAGGTCGCGAGTTCGAGTCTCGCCTGAAGTCAAATTTTTCTTTCCATTTTTCTTTAAAAATAAAAACGTACCTACCATATTCTTAAGGATATGGTTTTTCAACAATAAAATATGTTGCAGAAAGACGAAACGAACAGCATTTATTTATTTATTACTTCTTTATTGTTACAAAAAGGAACAAATTATGTAACAAAGGCAGACTTAATGCTAAAAGAATTCTCTACCAGTCAACCATAGGTATTATGGGGAAATGGTAGGCGGTGTAACGAATAAAGATATTATTTAATAGATAAATCTAATTTAATAATAAAATAACACATACATACAATCCCATGTGTTTACTTACCTTCATACAATATTATTTATTATACCTATAAGCATTATAATTTTAAAATAGTTCCATCATTAGTTCCACGAACAATGGCAATGATCGGCATTCCTGAAGCAGCGTTGTTAATCCATTTAGCATATAAATTAAATTTCTAACTTGTAGGTATGAAACGAAAGTAAGCTCACGTTGGTCACGGAGTAAGCGACTGGCTGGAAGCCAACTGGTGCAACATCCTAGTAGAATGCAAACGGATATGCAATTATGTATAGGTAAGTTCCCTTGAGGATCTCTGCGCCCGTAACAATATGTACCTTCTCTAGAAATATAGGTGCAGAATAAACACAAGTCATCAGATTTATCCGGAGTGAATTCAATTATATGTAAGGTAAATTAAGTAATACATGAGAGTTCTAGTTATACTGATGAACAGAAATATTACGATATACTGACTAAAGAAATAAGAATTCTTATTCCTTTTGTCTGAGTTGTCTGTTTCAAGTGTGAATGCAAAATGTAGGTACCTAAAATAAAACTGAAAAGATTTTGCTTCTTTTACCTGATTCAACCCTCCTAGATAACAGATTAATTTACTATAATGGCTAAAAGCCAAGTGCGGAAACAAGGGGATTGAATGCATATGAATGTGAATAATAACTATCACAGAGACATAACAACTAAGGTCTCAGGGGTGGCAACGCATCTGCATTTTGACAACGGGTTTTTGTGTAGATATCTATATTTTTTTAAAGAAAAATGGAAAGAAAAATTTGTCTTCAGGCGAGACTCGAACTCGCTTCCTACTGGGAATCTAGTCCAGCCGCTCTTCCAATTGAGCTACTGAAGTCCTGCCCGATGTGTCAAATCTTTCCTTCACATTTATTGCATTGCTTTATGGTAGCAGTAGCGCCATCTATTGCCAACTATATATATATATATGAAGGAAAGATTTGACAAATCGGGCAGGACTTCAGTAGCTCAATTGAAAGAGCGGCTGGACTAGATTCCCAGTAGGCCGCGAGTTCGAGTCTCGCCTGAAGTCAAAATTTTCTTTCCATTTTCTTTAAAAAAATATTTCACAAGCACAATAAGATGTCTATAGGCTGCAGTCATCACTCAACGTCAATATGAGCTGCATGCTTGTTTGCTACCTTCCATACATAAAAAGAAATCCTTCCGGGATCATTGTTATAAAGCCTCTAACAATATTGTGGATGCATGGCCAAATTGCGTGACACGAAGCGTGCATGGCTCCGCGGCTGGTGTAGATCGTAAGCGATCTACTTGGTTAAGCATTACGGGCGCGGTCGGGTGTGTGATGGGTGACCGCTAGTGGCAAATTAAAATGCGCGTTTCCGTGCTTCGGAGGGCACGTTAAGCCGTCGGTCCCGGTTGCTATCGATAGGTAGCAGTCGTTACACCTTGTCGGAGGCCTTATGGGCGGTTTGAAAACATCCGACAGCGGGTTGGCCACTAACCCGTATCTCCAATCCGCATTGGAGCAGCGTGGTGGAGGCCATCCAGGCCTCCAGGCCTCCCCCCAAAAACGGGAGAGACTCGTGCCCAGCAGTGCGACGTATAATGAGTTGCCATTATAATTATTATTATTATTTATGACCAAATTATTATAGGATAAGCAAAGATCATTGGATTCATCAGATTCCTAATTTCGATTTTATGTGCGGATACAAAGTAAATGCGATGAATGTACAAATATTATATAATAATTAATTCGAAAAATAAAGAAACTAGAACTAAGAATTTTATTTAAAAAGTCAATAATTCAATTTTTTGCCTGCATTATACTGTGGAAGAACATGTATTGTTTGTGGTTCCGCACCATAAAAAGAAAAACAGAACCTTATAAGATCTCTCATTTGTCTATCTATCTGTACGACTTTCACATCCGTTTTTGTCCAAGCGTATTGGATCGATTATGTTAATTGTAAATTTGGTACATAATGACCCAAACGTGAACGTGTAACAAAAACATATTAATTTCAAACATAGGGCCTCTTTTAGTACCGTAGGTATATATTACATATTGGAGAATTATCAAACTGTACCTTTTGTATCATCGTGAGACTGGTGCTATTGTAAGAATCTCAATGATATTTTTTCTTCTGCATTCATTGTTATTCAATTTAGTTTTATACCTACTCGAAACAAAAAAACTTTTGGGTATTCACGTAAAAAGGAACACTGACAACGTAATCACCTGTCAGCGACAGGATGGAATCCGAAGCCATAGTCCGATCAGGACGAGAGTAATTGGAGTTTTGAAGATGTAAATATTGTTTCGAGAAAATTAATATAAAAAATCCTCGACACAAGGCATCAAAATACAACAAAAATAAAACTTGTTTGCTGGCTCTTGGGTTATTTGATCACGTTGTCACGTTTAATCGCGAAATATCTTGGAAACCTAACGATGCAGCGACGCGACGCTCGGAATTCTTTTATATTTAACAGCTATGCTCTTGTCGGTGGCAACAACTTTTAATTTTTCCTTTACTTAGTCTATATAACTTCTTCTTGGTCTCCCTCTGCTTCTTTTTCCTTCAATTTTCCCTTCCATGATTGTCATGATGTAATCGTCGTGTCGCACCAGGTGGCCCAGCATTCTGCCCCGCCTGGTTTCTATCATCTTCAAAATTTGTCTCTCCTCCCTTACCAAAGCAAGTACCTCTTCATTGGTTGGTTGGTTGGCTCGGAATTACAGGGTCAATAAACACTATAATTAATAATTTTCTTCTTCAACAAACACTATCATTCTCTCTGATGCCTCTCTCGACGTGATGAGAGATACGTTCAGCAGTTTCTTAATTTTATATTTACAGTTTTTATATATATATTGTATGTATTTTATATGTGTATTTACAGTTTTTATATTATTTATTATTATTATTATTTAATGTTGACATAATCTAGGTTTAACTGTCAAATTAATATTAATATTGCTGAAGATTAAGACCGAACATTTTATGTATTCTATAATTATATGTCTAATGTGTTATTTCTATGGGTGAAATAACCTGAAATAAATGAATTTAAATTTAATTTCCTTATGGTCTAATTTGGAACTGGTCACTGAGATAGGAGTGTATCCATTCCTCCGTTCTTCTGTCCATCCATTCGAAATTAGACCATAAGCAAATCAGCCCTGAAGCTACAGATCTATAAGGTCCAAGAACAATAAGAAATTAATTGTCATATTTTTCGTGCTGCCTGAGAGGTGAAACTGCTGGTGGTGAAACTAAATTTTTTTTTAATTTGATTCGAGATTTTTTTTTAATATGTAGCTTGTCCCTTGAATGTATAAATATATTCACATTACTCGTCCATGTTGCAAGGATTCGCAACTCTGTGCCAAATTAACTAACGTTTCATTCATTTTGAAGCAAATTAGCTAAGTCAGACGGACACACGAGTGACCTTTGAGGTACGGAACGGTGGTGGATGGATGGATACGGTAAAATGTAAAAAGTAAATCAGAATTATATTTTTAACACTTTTAAGTGCCACTTGTGAGTGCATATTCAAAATGAATTTTACTTCTCAAAATAAACAATGAAGTTTCATGTTTCGTATATCGCTCGAGGGATAAGTTTTTCATTTTCACGCAGCACTTTCGTAAAAAAATGTGCAATTGTCCTATTTCTTATTTATGAAGCCGGGAAAAAATAGTGAAGTAGCAGTTGAGATAGCACATATAACTCTTTGTGAATATTCATGAAAAACTTTAATTTCAAACGCTTAGGTTTATATTGTTACTGGTGGTAGAGCTCCAGTGACGGAGCTTGCGGGCGTAGGCACCACCGCATTAGCTAATTTACTTTCCGCTAAATGGTAGTGTTCAGCACTATCGTGTTCCGGTCAGGTGCATTTTGACCTTGGTCTTCATGTAAATGTCTATAGGCTGCAGTCATCAATGTGAACTGCATGATTGTTTTCCACTTCCATTACATAAAAAAAATGTTTACAGTTTGCTGATATCTCGTGAAAAGTAGAAAAGTGATTGTACGCCAACCATCCAAATAGCTTTCTACAAAGGTATAAGCCGGCAAAAACATTTAATTTAGACCTTTTGTTCACCCCACAGATAACATAACATCAGCTGACAAATATTTGCCATCGCGTTGATACTAAATCTTCAAACAAAATACGTCGTTTGTAAATGATATAGGCCACATCCCTTAAGGGTACGATAGATATCTACTGAATAAACGTGAAAACGTGAGCCGTTGAATTGGTGCGCCCAACTGTAGAACGGGGCACCACGTCGGTGAATGTTTTAGATTTCTGTTTCGAGCCATTTATTTTGATTGAAAGACATAGAATATTCTTCTATTTCCAGACCTTGAACTTGTCCCAAAATTACATTATGCTCTCATAACTACACAAAAATACGCTTTCAAATTATTCATCCAACCAATCATTCATCTTATAATTAGACCCTGTACTTATATCTCCTAATTAGTTCTAATAAAATATTAATTATACTCTCAAATGTGGATCTAAATTTTGCTAAGATGCGCGAAAAAGATTTATTCATTATATATTTATTCATAAATCAGATTACATAATGACAGTAATGACTTACTAGAATCTCAACTACTGAATGTATGATAATTTCAGAAATCAATAATCTATTGAATTAAACTAATAATATATTATTAAACATCTTTATAAGACGCTTACACCAGGGTATAAAACGTAGGTATTCTGTTAAAAAACACTGTTAAAAAGTTTTTTTTTTTAATCTCTTAGACAGCTGCCGAAAAAACATATATCAGATCCATATTTTACCCCACAAACACTTCGTACAACAAAGAAAGCTCACGGTTGAACGCATGTAGAAATAAATTATTGAACAATTGTTCGAAAAAGATCTTAAAGTCAATGATATAAAAAGGTTATTTCGGTGATGTTTAAAATAGAAAACGAGACAAAAATAAGGGCTTTAGAAATAATATCGTTTGGAGGAAACGGGAGATTGAATAAATATGAAAGGTAAACCTTCAGTTAATGATATAAGGGGCTTGTCTTGAATTATGAAGTATGGACTCTTCTTCTCTTTACACACGCCCGGATTCAGTCCGGCGGACCAAATCCGTCTACCAAACCCGCGAGAGCGAACCGAATCGGACTTAGTTAATAGTAATTCTGGCCCGCCGAACTCCATTACACAAGGCCTAATTTGGTTCGGAGCGTACCGAATCCGCTGTCCGCTCCGTACCAAATCCGGTCGTGTGTTAAGACTATTAGATATAATCTGTGTCGTCCTTCTACACACACATTACATACATAAACACGTAGGTATCTGCTCGCCATAAAAAAGTCCCGGTGCGGGGATCAAACCCCGCGACCCTCGGATGAAGCGTTCAGCGTGCGTCAGAACCAAATAATAAATCAACAATGAAATTAAATTAATAATGAAATTAATCGAAAAATATCGTTATCGTTGAATATTGAAACCGACAGCAAGTATCAAAGCAAAGCTTAAATAATTTGGCATTAAATTTACAAAATTTACATTGTGGCAACTAACGAGCAACAATTGAAACTGTATACCGCAGTGTTCAATAGAAAATCAGCGGTAAAAACTAATCGGCGCGTTAACCACCTTTGACTGGTTTGTCATTATCATTTTTAGTTTGTCATTCGAGGAACACAATTACAACTAATTACGGACTATCTGTCAAATCGTACACAATGTGTAACGATTGGTGAGTATACGAGTGATGAACTGCCAATTACGTATGGAGTACCACAAGGTAGCATTTTGGGGCCGACGTTATTTTTGTGTTATATAAATGAACTCTGTAATTTAAAAATAAAAAATTGTAAAATCATTTCGTACGCTGATGACACCACACTTACATTTAATGGTGATTCTTGGTATGAAGTATTTAACACAGCGCAAAGTGGTTTTAACATTGTTTGTAAGTGGCTTGCTAACAATTGTCTGACCTTAAACACAGATAAAACCAAATATATTGCTTTTTCTAATCTAGGCTCAGACCAAACGATAACTAATTTAAATTTATATGCACACCAGTGCTCTTTCCCTCCGTCCTCATCTTGCACATGCTCTTGTATTGAAGCCACGGATAGTGTATGTTACTTGGGTGTAACTATCGATAAAAGACTGTCATTTGAGACTCATATAAATAATATAACACAGAAAGTACGTAAATTCTCATATTTGTTTAAGCAATTAAAATCAGTAGCAGACTTCAAAACATTAAAAATGGTATATTTATCACTTATTCAGTCAATAGTTTCGTATTGTATTTCGTCTTGGGGAGGAGCCGACAAGACAAAATTAATAAAATTGGAAAGAGCTCATAGACTTATACTCAAAATAATGCTGTCCAAGCCACAACGATATGAAACAGCATCACTTTATCGGGAATCGGAGGTTTTAACGGTACGACAATTATACATTCATGCATTGATTCTTCGAGTTCACTCGGACACTACACTAATTGATATGAGCAAAAGTAAAACTCGTCGTCATTTTTCTGTTTGTAACATTAAAAAAGTAAGGACTAATTTTGCCCAAAAATTTTACTTTTTTCGTGGGCCAAAATTATATAACAAAATCAACAAAGAATTAAATATAACTAAAGCCAATAAAATGATTTGTAAAAATAAACTAAAGAAATGGTTACTAACTTTAGATTACCAAAAGACTGAAAAACTTCTAGAAATTGTATCGTAAAATATCACACACACCCACACACACACACACACACACACACACACACACGCACACACACACACACACACACACACACACACACACACACACACACACACACACACACACACACACACACACACACACACACACACACTCACTCACTCACTCACTCTCGCACGCATACACACACATATACATTCACGCACGCATGCGCCCATTTATACACTAGCCTTTGTTATTTTGTGAAACATTTAACTTTAATTCTCTATTTTTTAAAAAAAGGTATATATCTGTATATGTACCACCACCTAATCTACCTTATTATTAGCACAATGTATTCTTCATGAATTTCTGTAATCCTTTCTTATGAGGGAAGAGCTGGTGTCCTGAAATACAGGCTTTGCTTAGTTTAGGCACCAGTCTCCCACAATTTACTTTAATAATCACTCACGACTTTTTATGTTTTTATTTTGTTAAACTGTGTAGTTATTAAGGTTATTGTGGTGATAAATAAATAAATAAATAAAAATAAATAAATAAATCATGGATTTAGGGCTCATGTGAACGCGTGTACTGTAATTCTGCCTAAAATCGGTTAGATCGGGTGAAAACATTGAGAATTAAAGCCAATATGGACAATATGACAATGTGCGAAAACAAAACCGCAAGTGTATATATTATTTAATACACACACAACAACACAACTTAAAATTAATTAAATTATGATGAAAATAATCAGTGACTAAATGCCAGCAAAAAGAGGTATTCAACTTGCTAGTAAATAACTATTTACGGTTGGGACAAAGTATTGTACAATTACTGGCTTTATATTTTGACCCATGACCAAATAGGTCGAGTTCTATCTGATGGTGGAGTCAAAAGTCTTAGAAATCGGCGTGCATGTATGAAGAGAATGATGAAGGTAGACGAGGCAAGAGAGGTTTGTCAGGACCGGGATATCTGGCGCTCTGCACTCTCTGCCTACCCCGTTAGGGACCTGGCGTGAAGTAGGCAGAGAGTGCAGAGCGCCAGATATCCCGGTATATATATATATATATATATATATATTTTTTTTTGACTGAATTCTGCTATAGGTACTGAATTGCCCCGCTCCTACAGCCAACTTGCCGCCCAGAGTCAATCTGCCCCCCCTGCTCTAGAGCATTAGCTGATGACGTCCTTGCTACCACATCTACCTACTGCGCAAAAAGATGGATGGTAAGTAAATACTGCAGCCTATAGACATTTACACAAAAATCGATAGCATAATGCAAATGCGTTATCTGAGGTGAAAGTTGTTTTGCCTCCATGATTTTATCTTATGTAATGGAATTGGCAAACAAGCATGCAGTTCACATTGATGTTAAGTGATGACTGCAACCTATAGATACCCACACAAAGACCAAGGTCAAAATGCAGATGCGTTATCACCCCTGAGGCCAAGGGTGTTATGCCTCTGTGCCGGAAATTACAGGTGTACGGCCCTGTAATTTCCAAACCACCACCTGACCGGAACACGATAGTGCTGGACACTACCATTAAGCGGCAAGTATCTTAGGTAATGCGGTAGTGCCTACGCTCGCGAGCACCGTCACTGGAGCTCTACCACCAGAAGAAGTGATAGTTACTACGTGGACATTCATAACAATCTAAAAAGAACACGAAAGAGGGATACCACTATTAGGTGGCAGATAGGTTAGTCAATGCGGCGATGCTTACTAATGCTTACGGCGTCAAGCTGCGACACTGGAACTCCATTAAAAAAATTTTTTACTATCATCAATAATTACTGCGACTAGCACTTCAATTAAAATGTGTACAAACCGCAGCTTTTAATGGCAAACGAGCGGTAAAATCCAATCAACGCAGTAACCACCTGTGACTTGTTTGTCATTATCGTGGATTTAGACATAATGTAGCCGAGTAGACGAGTGCACTGCACTATAACACTCTCCGATTGGGTAAAACAATTACCTCTATAAAAGCAAATTGGTTGAAACAAAAACTAGTGTTAGTGCCTAAAATATAGTAGGCATCATTTAAGGTGAAACAGGTGGTGTTTGTGCCAAATCAGGTGGTGTTTGTCCAAAAGCAGGTGGTGTTTATGCCAAAACAGGTGCCTAATTGGAATTAGGTTGTTTACATTTTGAATCACACTTGTATGACACAATAGAAATGAGCTTGTCAATGGTATAAATGGGCTTGTCAATGGTAAGAGGGGATCAGTTGAATTGTGGTCGTCACCGGGGAATGAAGTGCTGCTAGTGCTAGTTCAGTTCTTAACACTAGATTGAATTATTATAATTTATTTTATTGTCTTAAAACTAAATTTTGAATCACAATTGCAATGGCATGCATGTATGAAGAGAATGATGAATGTAGATGAGCAGCACGGGAGGTGTGTCAGGACCGGAATATCTGGTGCTCCACGCTCTCTGTCTACCTCGTTATGGACCTGGAGTGAAGATACATACATACTTCAAGCCTACAGAACTTCAAGCCTAGTGAAGGTAAATCAGGCCTATTACCGTATTACCACCGAGAAAACATAAATTCAATATTCACGAGGATATTGAAAATAAATTATGTCATGTCCATTTGTATGAGTGAAAATACATACTTCCTTAGATTTAGTATGCCAAATCAAGGTAGCTAGGTAGTTAAAAAAAATTGTCGATGTAAAAGTGTTCTGCAGGAGCCTAATTAGGTATATGAAATAAATGAATAAACTGAATCAACCAACATGATTTCAACCATTTTTCCCTAGTAAATACCTAATACTATTTTAATTACTTTTCCTGCAGTTGTTCCTCTAGAACCAGTTAAACAGAGAGAGCGTAAAAATGGAATCCTATCACACAATGCTTTGCAGTCAAGTGAAGATGCTTTTATTCAAATGAGTCACTGAATTAATTCGTTTTACATTGTGAAATTCATTTTCTCTCAATGAAAGTTGTATTGCCCTCAGGAAATTTCCATTGTCATGCAACATGCAATGTCATATTAAACCTGTAAACTTTTCAGATATACGAGTATCAAACTAGTCCATTGAAAAGTTACATTTAGGGTTACGTTTTCAGAGGACGTAATTTAATTTTTTGATAGATAAGGAAGATGGTTTAAACTTAAGTTCAAATGACAATGCCAGATTGTGACCCAGCATTTACACGAAATGTAAATTAAAGAAAAACTGTGTTTTGAAAATAGAATTCTTAGTTAATTGATCTTTTTTCTGTATAACTTGAGGTTAATAATTACGATTAAAAAGACTTGGTTATGGTTGTTCCTAATTAGAAACGCAATCAATTGCGTTACTGTAAATAACAATACAATACTTTAAAACGTTCTAACTCAAGTTTTAACCACCCAAAGTTAGTTTTAATCCAAATATATTATTTTCGTACATTTAATTAATCTAAACATTATTTTAAAATTATTACAAACGCTGTTTTTACTATCGAAACGTTGACAATGAAGGTATCGGTCAACATTACTGTCACAGATTTTTGATCTACCCGAAAAACGATTGTACTTATATAATAGCAACAACAAACCTAGGTACTTATGTCAAAGAACGGTTCTTTAAATATTAAATAATTTTATTTTTACATAGCATACAGGTTTGAAGAAATCAGAATGACTTAATACTTGACCAGGCTGTATGGACCATGTCCTTACTGTGTGTACTGTACCAAATGTATATTACTGCGGCCGTGCCATGCATGACATTTTTTAAGTTTACACATACACTACAAGTTTAAAAGTCATTAAATGTGTGTGTAAATAATCAGTGATAAAATCGCAGCAAAAAGAGGTATTCGCCATGCTGGTAAATAACTGTTTGCAGGTGGGTCAAAGTTCTATGTAATTTCTGGCATTGTCATTTGTGGGATCACCACACTGGTGTCCCCCCCCTCCCCGGCTGCCATCTTGGAAAAAATGGTGCAATGGGTTTTTGCGCTATATTTTTGCAAACTAGCAACACTACAGAATTGTTTATAAAACTTTATTTCTATTAATTTTATACTTGTCTTCGCCTCGATTCTGTGGAAATGGTGTAAGTTTACAAAAAATGTTTTACCAATATAGTCTGAGAAATTTATTGTTAAATACCGGTTATCTATTAGCTGCAATCACTTTTTAACGTAAATGTAAACTGCATGTTTGTTTGCCCACCTTCACTAGGTACTTACATAAAAAAATGATTCGCCGGTAACATTGACATACAAAAACGGTAATTAATAATTCCAACTATCTTCGTAGGCGTATAATTACATCATTAATTCGCGATGCACGCTTATCATAATCAGGTAGTAAGTGTATTTATGGTAATTTATCTACACGTGTACCTACAAACAAGCTACCTACGAATCGCAAATAAATCCGCTTATTCTAGGAATGGCTTGATAGGAAAACCTTCACAAATCCGATACCAGTTATAATAAATTCTCCTTTCCCTACTTATTGCAAGTTCAGCAAATAAATACACGCGGACGAAGGGTACCGGTCGACGGCACCTTCATTTACACAATTAATACCTATAGGTACATACTTACGTTGAATATTGATTGAATAAACAATACCACCATTCGTAAAACAAATGAACGATTTAGTTCATTTGATTAACGAATGAGGCCAACAAAAGCAAAGTCTACGTTTAATTTTAGACACTTCCCACATTCTGAACAAATTGGTTTTAGGAATCATTATTACATAGGCTTATAAGAAGCTTACTTTCTGTATGTAGGAAATTATGAAACAAAGTAAGATTGTTGTTCTGTACTTTGATAACGGACCGGTCGTGTTCTGGTATTAAACGGTTTCTTGCGATCACAAGTCCCCCGCCGCTTCTGTGTCTGATGTCTGTCAAGGTTTTGTATAATTTACTTGGAAATGTGGGATCTATCGATAATAATTGGTAGAAGGGTGGAAAAAATCAAACCACCTTTTATCAAAGACGTTTACGATATAATGAAACAATCCATGTTGGGATTTTAGATCCATATTGACTCACCCTAAGTTTTCAAGAATTTCGGGTAAGGATGTATAGTGCCTTTTTTTTGTTTTATGTAATGGAAGTGGCAAACAAGCTTTCAGTTCACATTGATATTAAGTGATGGCTGCAGCCTATGCCAGCGGTGGTGTCTACGCCCGCGAGCTCCATCACTAGAGCTCTACCACCAGTAAAAGTACCTACCGGAAATTCGTCGTCCTACCAATTCGTAATTCGAATGATCACTTTTCCTAAAATGTTTCGTCCTTATATTATAATTATCATTCATACAATACATAGTGCTACCGACAATGATCATGTTTCCGAAAATTGTAATTATTAACATCACCGATGTAAATATATTTAAATTCGTATTGCGTACGAACACAGTGACAAGTTTTGATGTACACGACAGGTTCGTGTCTGGTAGACGATAATATATCTTAATCATGCAAATACACTGGGTTACTCATACTTAATTCGTAAAATACAATACCATTGTTGTATCCAGATATAAACCCAGGTCTTTCACCTCACGTGCTAATCTAATTGGTGTGTTATTAAAAATTAAAGGGGATAAATTGTTAAGTTCCAATTTGTTCACAAAATACGTACTTCCCAAACATTTATTGATGTTCACAGAAATACCAAATTTCTGTGACCACATTGATAACGAAAGGAGATCTTTGTTAAGTGATGAAATAGCGTAGTCCATGTTTTCGTAATCAGTTTGCACATACAACTGGAGGTCATCCGCGTACAAATGGTAAGAGCATTTAAGGAAATAAGTGACAGAACTAATGAAAAGTGAAAAAAGTAAAGGAGAAAGAATACCGCCCTGCGGTACGCCTGAGGACAATTCACTCCAATCGGAGAAATCACGATCGATGTGAACCGCCTGTTGACGACCACAAAGATAAGATGAAAACCATTTCTGAACTAGTGGCGAGGTACCCAGCTTCGAAAGAATGGCAATTAGAATGTCATAGTCAACGGCATTGAATGCATTCGAAAAATCGATGAGAACCAAAACTGACAATTTGGAATGTTCCATGCCTAACCTGACCTCCTCAACAACCTTAAGCAGAGCAGTGGCAGTACTATGACCAAGTCTAAAGCCAGATTGTAATGGAGAAAGGAGGTCATGTTTGTGAATGTAATTACTAAATTGTGTATGAACTACCACCTCTAACATTTATGATAAAAAAGGTAAAATAGATAAGACTGGGATTAGACATTTTAGGAAGTGGGATAACGAAAGCTTTACGCCAAACATCGGGAAAAATCCCAGACTCTAAAGAAAAGTTAATGATGTGAGTAAGAGAAGGGAGAATAAAATCGATTAAAGGTAATAACATGGTTCTACCTACTCCATCACAACCAACTGCTTTAGAATTTAATGTCTTAAAAATTTTCTGGACCTCGTCACCAGTAACAAAAGAGAAAGAGAAAATACTGCTAGTAAGATTTGGTATGGAAGTCAAATAAATGAAGGTATCAAGTTTTGTAGCATGATCAAGAGGTACTGTTTTAGAAAAATGTAAATTGAGATCGGTAATAGATAGGTTTAAAATTTCAAAAATTTCCATACATCGGCTGGTGAAGAATTTTTTACGTTATCATTGATATAGTGGCGTTTCGCTGCTCTCACCATTTGATTACAACGATTTCTAGCACGCTTATATAGGTCCCAATTTGTCTTTTATAAGTCCGAAAAGCCCTATTTCTACGGGACATCGCCATCCGAACTCCTCTATTAATCCAGGGAGCTGGAGGGCGTTTGACACGAACAGCGTGAAGAGGGGCGTGGGTATCAAACAAACCTACAATTAGCGTATTTAACACTGAGACTTTTTTTATCAATTGTCGCCGCCTCCTTAACTTGACACCAATCGATCGAAGAAGCATCAGCATTCAGGTTTTCAAAATTAATTTTTGAAATCAATCCAAGAGTCGTCAGATCCTATGTTATGGTATGTGGGACAAAGATTCAACATAGTCAGATTTGACGACTCCAAAATTGATAACAGCAAACGAGACCTAGAGTTACATTTGAGCATGTCAGTATTAAAATCGCCCGACTATCACTTGAACGGTTTTTTTAATTTTATCTTTTCCTTTAGGGACTTGAACCGATTTTCAAAATTTAGCACTCACAACTTTAGAATGTCGCAAGTGTTGGACCAGGACAGATAAATATTAAGTATCATAGGGTTCGGTTTAGCAAATGAATAATTTAGTGGGGGCAGCTCGTTAGCAGCAGATGTTATCCATTATTTACTCCCACAATAACTGCTAGCTATCCCGCACTAACTTATAAATGAATTCGCTAACTTTGCTTACGGTTTTTAATTAAAAACAGGTGAAGTTGGAACATAAACTTTTGTTAGTTTACATTTGTCTATATGCTATTAGTAGTATACCACTGATGGATAGTATCTACCGAACTTTCTTGAGTTGTCTGTAGACCTTAAATAGTGTAAAACTACGTTGTACGAGATTCGGTTTTAGAAATACATACCCTCATCTATTATAAACTAGCTGTTGCCCGAGGCTTCGCCCGCGTAAATGTCTTTTAAAAAGTACCCTATGTTCTTTCTCAAAGTCAACTCTATCTCTGTAATAAATTTCATTAAAATCGGTTCAGTCGTTTGGACGTGAAAAGATAACAGACTGACAGACAGACAGATAGACATACAGACAGACAGACAGAAAGACTTACTTTCGCATTTATAATATTAGTAGGGATGGAAGGTACAATACAACAAAAAACCTAAAAATTCTGTAAAAATTTTAAGCGTCTACTTGCTACCGTTATTAGCGGGCAAAAAATATACGAAAAAAACACGTTAATTGTATGCATACATTAACATTTTAATTTGACAGCGGAGGATTAGTAATCCGCAGGGTCCGTTTTTACCTTTTAGGTACGAAACCCCCTAAAAGATAGAACTAAGATACAGAATAGCTTAAAAATATTCGATATGATTCTTTAAATTGACATAACTTTTTTATTTCTGAACCGATTCACATGAAACAAATGCTAAATGTTAAGTGAAACTTACCACAATATATAAGTGAACTCAAATCGAATAAGCCGTTTCTGAAATTAGCGTGCAAAAACATACAGACAAACAGACATTTTGCCGGTATAAAAAGTACTTAGTGTTGTGCGCCAAAGGTTAAAGTATTTTTAATCACATATTTGGGTTCGGTATCGATCTAGTAACATGCTATTTATTTTTTCAATATGTTTAATGTACAGAATTTACACTTCTACAGTTTTATTATAAGTATAGATTATAGGTGTGTTATCTGTTGCTCGCAGCTCCGTTCGCGTGTAAGTATTTTGTTTTAGACTTAAAAACATGTTATGGCAACCGAATTTTATCATGAGCTGCAAATGTCTTCGCAGCCCAACAGTTTTTAGCGAAAAGTAAGTTCCTTGAAAAAACTTTGAAAGCAGAAACGTAGTTAGTAGACGTTCGCAGACTCTCATACGAAGTTGCGAGAACTTTATAATCTCTTCCGCCCCTTTTGCAAAGTCCGTTCTTAGCGATTGGACATTTAAAGAAAGGAGATATTTCAGAAATGTATACGGTCACTACCCACTGCAGAGTATGTGCAATTTGAGATAAAATTATTCTAAACAGTTTTCAGCTACCAATTTTAATCAATCTTATGTCATTTATTTGTACTAAAGAATGAAGAGTCCTGTGCCCCGATCGAAAGCCTTAGCGATATCTAGGCTAACAGCTAATACTTCCCCACTGTAATCTAAAGTTGAACTCATTGGTGCATGAGGTGCACTTTTTTTTACGAGGTGGAAATGCCTTTGTATTCAACCGACTCTTTGGGGGTAGGGTCGGGATATGAGGGACTTGAACCCTTTAACCACCTTGGTGCCGACTTCAATGCATAAAAGGGGAGATTCGGGTACATTATAAACTATAAACACTGCTCCGGTTTCCCCTAACACTTCGCCTCTAACAAGGCTCGTCTCCGGGGACTTTGTGAGCCCCCTTTGTAGTGACGATTGTGAGGCCAGTGTGCCACGATGACCTGCGGCTACCTCGGTCACCGTCCTCACGGCGCCGCGAGTGCTGAGCGACCAGAGCCCCCACTCTTGCCGCCCGCGGCTCATTTCTCTTTTAGTGTCCCCTTACGACAGGCAGAGGATACCTCAGTCCTATTCTATAGACCCGGAACTGCAGGCCGCATGAGGTGCACTAGATTGCCAGCTGATATGCAACGTCATTTCTTTTTTGTACTAAAGAAAAATTATTAATTATTACATACAACATTTATGTTTAGGTACTCGAAATGCAAAATTTGTTAATATAAGTTATACCTAACAACTTTTACGAAGTAAAACATGGACCATTATGTTTCTTACTACAATTTTCAAAGGAATTTCGGCTTTTCGCTGTGGGAATAAAGTCTGTATTATGGAAATAAATCATTCACCTAATGTGAAGGTAACGCAATAATTACTCGACAAGTTTACTGACGTAATAGCTCCGGAAGAGGAAAAGGCAAACAGTTAATTACTGTTTACAAACGTGTACAAAACTCACACACGTAAATATTTGTGCAGAGCCTTTGCAAGGCGAAACTCTTTACAGCCTTTCAACTTAGTGTTGTTCGTCAAAGGAATGTTCAATTTACAGTCTTATTCTCTCTCTTCTTCAGAAATTATTTTTTGAATTGTCTGAAACTTTAAAATAAACTTTTTTTTTAAAGCTAGCGGCCCGCCCCCCTTTAAAGGGTGCAATGTTACTTACATTACTACCTTCTATCATAATAAAATATAGAATATAGCACTTCTGAAAAGCGTAGCTTAGGGATTGTGATAGAATTTTATAATTGGTTCAGTATTTCTGAAGATTAGCCCCTACAAACAAACAAACATTCAAAAATATAAAATTTACCTCTTTAAAATATTAAGTACTAGCTGTTGCCCGCGGCTGCGCCCGCGTGGATATCGTTTTATAAATAAATAGCTGTCCCGGCAATCCTCGTATCGCCCTAGAAAATACAAAAAAAAAATGTTTAAAAATGTTATGAAAATTGGCCAATTCTCAGACTTATCCAATATGCTCACAAAATTTCATGAGAATCGGTCCAGCCGTTTCAGAGGAGTACGGTAACTAACATTGTGATATGGAAATTTTACCTATATATAAGATAGCGGCCCGCCCCGGCTTCGCGAGGTGCAATGTTGCCTACCCTCTCCTATTCGTCTTAGCGTGATGATTATACAAAGATATAGCCTAAAGTCTTCCTCGATATCTTTTATAGTTTAGGCAGCGTACGCAGAATAAGTAACTTTTCTGGTTGATTTTTTACACCTTGTGTCTGAAAAACCCAAATATCTTACGGAACCCTATTTTTTCCAAAATAAAATATAGCCTATGTTACCCATGGATAATGTAGCTTTCGAATAGTGAAATAAACTATAAAAGATATTCCTCGATATCTTTTATAGTTTAGGCAGCGTACGCAAAATAAGTAACTTTTCTAGTTGTTTTTTACAGTGTCTGAAAAACCCAAATATCTTACGGAACCCTATTTTTTCCAAAATAAAATATAACCTAAGTTACCCGCGGATAATGTAGCTTTCGAATAGTGAAAGAATTTTTAAAATCGGTCCAGTAGTTATTGAGCCTTTTCATTGCAAACAAACAAAAAATATAACCTCATTATAATATTAATTAATATTAAAGTTTAGATTTAGATAGATGAACTAATCAACCACGTGATACAAATTCACAATTTTAATGGCGTTGGAGTAATGGAAGACAGTTACTTAAAATTACTTAAAAATATTTCTCAGTTGCTGGTTTTTATCAAACATCAGGACAAGATTTTATGACATTACAGTTTTACGCTGAAAAAGGGAAAATATTTAGTTTGATTGTTTTGTGTGGTGATAATATTGTTAGTGTAATATGTAGCAGTATTTAAAGCCGTAAAATTTTGTAAGATTCGGAAAAAGAGTACCTATTAATTTAATTGTTAAGCTTCAGTAAATTACAACCATTAAAGACTTATAGCCTAAATATTGTCACTTCAATTTACATTAAGCGTCCTCTCAGTAGCGACACTAATAAGTCTGTTCGGGCTAATTACTCAATTTCTGCTTGACAAAAAATAAGCTTGAGGCATAAATTAGGGTTCTTTGTCTTTCAGAATACTCTGGCAAAAGCTTTTGTGAATATCAATGAAACTGGGCGCTAAAACCACGGCAAATGATGACAATAATTCGTTGATTTTCAAAAAAGAGGAGATTCTATCTTCGACAGCAGGTATGTTATTTTTTATGTATGTTCACCGATTACACAGTTCATGGAAAACATATGTTTTAAAAAATCATCTCATTGTCACCAGATTGGGATTTGATAAAGGCATCTTATGAAAATATAGAGAGACCTCAATTTTCCAGGAAAAAGGTTTGGTAGGTAGCTCAGCGGCACGCCTGAAGGCCAGTGGACTGTATGTTTTAGATCGACGAAAGCTTGTCTTGTCTCTCGCGAGGGCATGCGGTTGCGGAAGATAGCAGGAAGGAACTCGTGCACTTACCTCGTTGGCACAACTCCAGGCGTCCCCGGGCAACAGAGCCTTCCGGGGCAAATGCACACCACACAGACACTCGCGGTGGGTTAGGTGTTGAGTTTTATCAGGCGTACAACAGTCACCACACTACACACTTGGGAAAGCGGGAATGCGAAAAACGTATGTCCGTTGATGTCGACGATTTGGCGGCGACTCGCGTCCTCGCGGTTTGCGAGGCGGTAAGAAGCGATAGTGCACGAGAGGGAAAAGGATAGGTAATAATGGGTATTGCGGGTGCGATGAGACAAATTATAATTACAAGCGATTTTAGCCGAAAGTGGCGCCACCATTTCCCCCCGGCCTTAAAGGATCGTCTTTAAAAAAATAAATAGATATGTGAGAAATAATGAGCGTTATGCGAATAAAATAACATGTCAGAGCGGTTTGGAAAATTAAAATAAATATATATGTACTTATATGTCTTTATTAATCTTAACCTAAACTACTGCGAAAACGTTGTCACCCTACTGATTTGGTAGAGGACACAAGCGGATCACTGGACGAAGGAAGGTTCCCTTAGTTGTCCGTACCGACACCACACGTGTAACGCTGTCGTTAGACGGGTGTATTTTGTCGACGACACCTAGAGGCCACGCCAGGGGCGGAGCGTTCTCTGTGTTTATGACCACAACCATTCTTTCAGTGATTGGAACTGTAGGTGTGTTCCATTTCTGACGGACTTGTAAGTTGTGGAGGTACTCGACCTTCCATCGCTTCGAGAAGGACTGCACTAATTTATTTAATAATGAGTGTCTCTGAAGCAAATTAAGTTTATCAGGTTCTACGTCTGGCGCAGGAAATGAATTTTAAGAAACAGTGTGTAGAAAATGGCTAGGTGTTAAAACCATAGGTTCAGATGGATCTGAACTAAGTGCGGTCAGTGGTCGCGAATTCAACAGACCTTCTATCTGTACGAGAATTGTATTTAATTCTTTGTAAGAAAGAAGCTGTTGACCTATAACCTTAAATAAATGCGTTTTAATTACCTTAACCATGCTCTCCCAACATCCACCGAAATGTGGAGAGGCAGGTAGTATAAACCTCCACGTAATGCGATTTTCTACTAACTCTTCTTCAAAGCGTGAGCGATATTCTTTGTTAAGAAAATTGTAAAGTTCTTTTAAATATGAACGTGCCCCTACAAAGTTTCTACCGTTGTCCGAGTACAAATATTGTACGAGACCACGTCGTGCGAGAAAGCGTTTTAACGCGGCTAGAAAGCTATGCGTACTTAAATCTGTAGCGATTTCAATGTGTACAGGGCGAGTAGTTAGACACGCGAAGATACACAGATAAGCCTTGTGACTTTTAGCGCCGCCACGTCGTATTGGCGTATAAGATACAGGGCCTGCGTAGTCGCAGCCTGTATGCGTGAAGGCCTTTATGGACTGCGTAACCCTACTGCTAGGTAAATCAGCCATAAGAGGAGGCGCGGAGCGCGGTTTCAGTCTGAAGCACCTATTGCACTTGTGAACTCGACTGCGTACGCAACGTCGGGCGGATAAAATCCAGAACTTCTGTCTCAGCAGAGACATTAAGAGCTCCGGTCCGGCGTGTAAATATTTTTTATGATAATAATCTATCAACAGATCGACAATGTGATCGTGACGCGGTAGAATAATAGGGTGTTTCTGCAAATGGCTCAATTCGGAATATGAGAGACGACCTCCTACCCGAATGAGTCCGTCATTTAGAAATGGTTTTAATCTTTGTAAAGCGGTTGAACAAAGTTTAGATTTATTTAAATTTTGAAAATCGTCAGCGAAATATTTTAATTGCAAAACGCGAAGTAACTTATTTTCTACAAATTCGAGGTCACTCTGGGTGACACTAGCGGATTTAGTGCGGGGGAGTAATTTTAAAAATCTGAAAACATATACTAGCGAGCGCAATAATTTTGGCCAAGAAGACATGCGGGTTGCGAGAGCGTATATAATATTTTCTCCTGGCGCTGTAACAGTATTAAACGACAGAATTTTTTGTTCTCGGATATTGTCACCAGAAACTCCGTCCAGTTCATTAATAGGCCACTGGGACGGCGCAAGCGAGGCCCACTGTGGCCAATGAAACCACAGGGGGTGCGTGATTAATTTATTAGGCGATAAACCGCGAGAAAAACAGTCTGCGGGATTTTCTGTTCCCGAGACGTGATAAAAATTACTTGCGGATATGTTGTCATTTAATGTGACAACCCTATTCGCTATGCGGTGAACTTTTAATCCAATATAACACGACCTTAGAGTCAGAAAATGCGTAAATATTAATTTTATACCGCGGGTTATAATTATCAAAGACAATGCGAAGCAATTTAGACAAAAGTACAGCTCTCTGCACATAGTTCAAGACGCGCAACAGATAGCGTTTTCATAGGCGCCACTTTGGACTTCGCACAAACAAGCTGTACGGCGTTCTCGTTCCCGGAGTGTACATGTAAGTATACAACTGCACCGTATGCCAGCTCACTGGCGTCCGCAAAGCCTAGAAGTGTGACTCCTGTGCCGTCGGTTACTCCCAAGTAACGCGGTATTTTTAATTTATTAAGTGATGTTAATTCGGAACAAAACTGTTTCCATGACTTAATAATATTGGGAGGCGGCACTTCATCCCAATCCAGCTTTAAAAGCCAGAGCTGTCGGATCAGCAGTTTAGCGTAAAGGATAGTGGGTGCTACAAGCGATCTTGTTCACGGACAGCAATTCGTAAAAATATTTGTTTACATTCTGCGGTAAGAGCGACAGCGAATAGTCTAAAATTTAATATTATAAATCTCCTTGCAGATTAGGACCGCTATGAAGAATATCGTTTAAGGATATGCCAGAAGAAGTTTTACAGCTGGCATCTAAAACGACGCGTAATTTTGACGTGGACTTGTCGTCACGGATGACGCCATGATGCGGGATCATATAACTAGGAAAAAGAGAATTATCATGGTCATCAATCGGCGCGGGTGATAAATAATTATTATCTAAATACTCTTGCATTACGTCATTATAAGCCATCCTCAGCTAGGGGGATGCTTCGAGTTTTCTCTCTAAGCACAAAAAACGTTTGCGTGCGGTTTCGAAAGAATTACCTAACGAAAAAATATCTTCGCGAAACGGTAAAGCGACAGTATATCTATGCCTGATAGAATCTCGCTCAGTAGTAGTGCGGTAAAATTCCTCGCATTCCCGCTATCCCAAGTGTGTAGTGGTGACTGTTGTACGCCTGATAAAACTCAACACCTAACCCACCGCGAGTGTCTGTGTGGTGTGCATTTGCCCCGGAAGGCTCTGTTGCCCGGGGACGCCTGGAGTTGTGCCAACGAGGTAAGTGCACGAGTTCCTTCCTGCTAGATCTCCCTACATCTTCCGCAACCGCATGCCCTCGCGAGAGACAAGCTTTCATTGATCTAAAACATACAGTCCACTGCCCTTCAGGCGTGCCGCTGAGCTACCTACCATTTGTTTGGTCCTTCGAGCCGGATAGTTAATGTAATGAATTATCTTTTTGGAGAATACATGAAGTTACTTGTTATTTAGCATGAAGTTACTTGTTATTTATTAGAAATTTATCTAAATAAAATTACATATGCATTCCCAGTGCCGGATAAAGCCGTGGCGGGGCCCGTAGCAAATGTGACCATGGGGCCCTAGAGTTACATTGCCTACTGAAATTTAGGATTTAAAAAAAGCAGAACATTTACGAATAAGAATCGAAAACGATATTAGGGGACTTTATAATTACAGTGTGGCCAACGCTCACTTTGAGAATAGCTAAGGTGTATTACATATTTTACATATTTGTGTTTTTTTTCGTACACAGGCGCAGGGCCCCCAAGGCGCGGGGCCGTTAGCATTTGCTGCCTCCTGCTATATTATTATGGCTAATCCTGTGCATTCCTTTATTTAGTTTTTACTTGCGTCCTTATATTGTACTTACAGTTGTTATATGGCACGGTTAATTAAACTTATCTTTAGGCATTTGTATTTTGTAATTGAAAACAAAGTTTCAAAAGCATTTTGTTTGACCCAATTCAACTAACATTAAACATTTCACAATTACCATTAATTTTAACTTTTAAAAATTCTCTATAAAATTACGTACCATCTGATTCCCATTAGTATTATACATCAAATAGGTACACAATAGTTAGCTTATGAAGTTACTAATCAATTTAGTTTTAAATTTCCTGCGGCGTTTTCATTTTAATTAATATAAAACTTTGGTGCTATAACATTGAATTTTACGATGTAAATAATTATTGAATTTACTGATCTTGAGCTATCAAAAGCGGATTAACTTATGGCTTGGTTTTATTTATTTTTATCTAGAATCAATCATTCAAATTTACTTAATTTTTGCTTACGGCTCTAACAGTATCAGAGGTAGTAGTACAAGGAACCCTTATAGTCTTGCCATGTCCGTCTGTCTGTCTGTCTGTCTGCGGTTTAGCGCAAAATCTATTGGTACTAGAGAAATGAAGTTTGGCACAAGTATACACCTAAATCACGACGACAAAATGGTAGAATAATAACATGAAAAAAAATAGATATTTAGGGTATTCTCCCCCTACATGTAAACCGCGTTTTTTTTATTTTCGATTTTCATATAGTGTGGGATATTGTTGGATAGGTCTTTCAAAAATATCATGGATGTCTGAACATCATTTTTCGATTTAGTTAACTACTCGTGACTGAATAAGCTTTAAAGTGCAAATTTTCGTTAGAGTCAAGTGTCCCCCCCCCCTCTCCCTCTACCAACTAAACGGTTGTTCTAAAAAATTCAAACGTTACGGCAAAAATAGCTATATATAATTAAAGTAAAAGGATAACTGTCACACTTAAGTTGGCCTCGCAAGTTTGCGAGTAATAGTCGACCAAATGTATTTTACTCGAAAATTTCGAACAACTCCATAGAAAACATTTTTTTTTTTCATTACATTTCTTACTCTGTAAATACACTAAATACGGAACCCTACGGTGATTTTCATTTGTTTTTCGTACTGTCAAGATGAGTGAATCTAATGAAGAAATTCGATACATTTTAAAATTTTACTACAAAAAAGGTAAAAATGCAACGCAAGCCGCGAAAAAAAATTTGCGATGTTTATGGACCTAGTGAAGTGTCTGTGAGAGTAGCACAAATTTGGTTTAAGCGTTTTCAATCCGGAAATTTTGATGTCAAAGATGCACCTCGCTCTGGTCGCCCTATTACGGATAAAATGGATGCCATTTTTGAAAAAGTGGAGCAAGATCGACGTATCAGTAGTTACGACGTAGCTGAAGAACTGAGAATTGATCACAAAACAGTTTTGGCGCATTTAAAAAAAGCTGGGTACAAAAAAAAGCTCGATATTTGGGTACCTCACGAGCTCACTGAAAGAAACCTAATGAACCGTGTACTCATTTGTGATTCTTTATTACGACGTAATGAAACCGAATCATTTTGGAAGAAGCTGATAACTGGTGATGAAAAGTGGATCACGTACGACAAGAACGTGCGAAAAAGGTCGTGGTCAAAGGCCGGTCAGGCTTCACAGACTGTGGCGAAACCCGGGTTAACTCGCAATAAGGTGATGTTGTGTGTGTGGTGGGATTGGAAGGGCATTATTCATTATGAGCTATTACCACCAGGCAGGACTATCGATTCTGAACTCTACTGCGAACAACTGATGAGATTAAAGCAAGAAGTTGAGAGAAAGCGGCCGGAATTGATCAACAGAAGGGAGCAAGAAGTTGAGAGAAAGCGGCCGGAATTGATCAATAAGGGGTGTAGACCTCACACATCTATAGCCACTCAGCAAAACTTAAGAGAGTTTGGCTGGGAGGTGTTAATGCATCCGCCGTATAGTCCTGACCTTGCACCTTCAGATTTCCACCTGTTTCGGTCTCTTCAGAATTCTTTATGCAATGTTAGGTTAACATCACGAGAGGACTGCCAAATCCACTTGTCGCGGTATTTTGATGAGAAGTCCCAAAATTTTTATAGCAATGGGATCATGTCCTTACCTACAAGATGGCAAAAGGTTATCGAACAAAATGGTACTTACATACTTTAGTTAAATTTAAATAAACTATATTAAAAAATGTTTTGAATTATCTTAAAAAATGCGAAGAAACTTTTTCCCCAACCTAATACACTGCAGTCATAAATTCACCAATGTGAACTGCATGCATGTTTGCCACGTACGTTACATAAAAAATATGTTTATAGATTACCAGCTGACCCTGCAAACTTCGTATTGCCTCAGAATCAACTAATGTGTCAAAGGTTTGACAGATACGGACTATTTGTATGGGAAAATAAAATTGTGTTTTTTACTATTTCTCTTCAATTTCTTCATATATTTTACCTTTTAAACCTACCCTGGACTTCCAGAAATCATTCAAAACCAAAATTAGCCAAATTGGTCCAGCCGTTCTAGAGTTTTAGCGAGACAAACGAATAGCAATTGATTTTTATATATATAGATATATAGATTACAAATATGATGACCATTTCTCGGAACTCAGAAAATGTGGTATCAAATATTTATAAAAATATGTTACGTGAAACACAGGTAGACTTAAGAACCGTTCAAGACGTACAAAATCTCTCGACAAACAGTAAACAGCCACTTGTAGCAATACCATATTTCTCAATAAAGATCGGCTATTTTCCGGTAAGCTAGCTTGCAAAGAAGATATTTGCGGAAAAGTTTTAAAAAATTGTTTCTCTCCAGATTCTTGGCTCTTTGTCCCAGTCACGACCACGTCCTCAGGGAGCAATTTTAAAAGAGTTGGTGCTCTGTATATGTAGAGAACACTTCTAACACGTTACGTATTGATACCGATGCATCCGACCATTATTTTTGTTTTAACATCCTTTTCTGTAACATCTATTAAGATTACAAAAAAATGTTATCATTTCTTTTAAGTATTGTAGATATTATAAAGTTTTAAAGAACTGAAACTTATATATCTGGGAGCACGGTCGTGTGCTTGGCAAGACGAGCTAAGCGAAGCGCAAAGGCTCGTACTACCTTTTCTGGAAACACTATTTTTGCACCCTCCTAACTTGCGTTTGGATTATACCAAGTAAACAATATGTCTGCATAATAAGTATATTAATGGGTTGGGGAAAAAGTCTTTTCGCATTATAGTATGTATGAACTTGTAATAAAATCTCTTTGGCTGTAGTATTTGTATCTGGCTGGTTTTGGTATCATTGAAAGTTACAATTTTAAAGAACATAATTCCAAATTCAAATTAGGCAAATGTGTGATTTTCATTTGTTTTTCGTACTGTCAAGATGAGTGAATCTAATGAAGAAATTCGATACATTTTAAAATTTTACTACAAAAAAGGTAAAAATGCAACGCAAGCCGCGAAAAAAATTTGCGATGTTTATGGCCCTAGTGCAGTGTCTGTGAGAGTAGCACAAATTTGGTTTAAGCGTTTTCAATCCGGAAATTTTGATGTCAAAGATGCACCTCGCTCTGGTCGCCCTATTACGGATAAAATGGATGCCATTTTTGAAAAAGTGGAGCTAGATCGACATATCAGTAGTTACGACGTAGCTGAAGAACTGAGAATTGATCACAAAACAGTTTTGGCGCATTTAAAAAAAGCTGGGTACAAAAAAAAGCTCGATATTTGGGTACCTCACGAGCTCACTGAAAGAAACCTAATGAACCGTGTACTCATTTGTGATTCTTTATTACGACGTAATAAAACCGAATCATTTTTGAAGAAGCTGATAACTGGTGATGAAAAGTGGATCACGTACGACAAGAACGTGCGAAAAAGGTCGTGGTCAGAGGCCGGTCAGGCTTCACAGACTGTGGCGAAACCCGGGTTAACTCGCAATAAGGTGATGTTGTGTGTGTGGTGGGATTGGAAGGGCATTATTCATTATGAGCTATTACCACCAGGCAGGACTATCGATTCTGAACTCTACTGCGAACAACTGATGAGATTAAAGCAAGAAGTTGAGAGAAAGCGGCCGGAATTGATCAACAGAAGGGGTGTGGGGTTTCATCATGATAACGCTAGACCTCACACATCTATAGCCACTCAGCAAAAATTAAGAGAGTTTGGCTGGGAGGTGTTAATGGATCCGCCGTATAGTCCTGACCTTGCACCTTCAGATTTCCACCTGTTTCGGTCTCTTCAGAATTCTTTATGCAATGTTAGGTTAACATCACGAGAGGACTGCAAAATCCACTTGTCGCGGTATTTTGATGAGAAGTCCCAAAATTTTTATAGCAATGGGATCATGTCCCTACCTACAAGACGGCAAAAGGTTATCGAACAAAACGGTACATACATACTTTAGTTAAATTTAAATAAACTATATTAAAAAATGTTTTGAATTATCTTAAAAAATGCGAAGAAACTTTTTCCCCTACCTTATATTATGGCATCAATATAACACTATGAAATAATCAATTGTTGATTAAGTAGGTATATAGTTCTTATACTCTACATTTTACTGATATCTAAAAAAACCGATTTTGTCATTCATCCACTGATGATCGCAATATTCCGATATCAATCGTTTATTCTATTTATTTGTCCTCATGATTAAGGTCAAACTCCTCTGGGTCCCTTGTTATATGCCTCGTCTAAATAGTATAATTATTCACTAGTTCCCACAAGCAAATTGGCCCTGTTGACGGAGTAATAGCTTGTGCTGGTTAGGTTCCCCAATTTCAGTTATATCTTACTAATGTAGACATAAATCTACCTTAACTATCTCAAATGAACCTTATTACAAGTGTACAAAAGATTATATTTCTGTAGAAATACAGATCTTAACATTTAGTATATTTAACGACAGGACTTCTTGAAGGCATACTCATTTGAATAGTAGCAAGATCCATGTTTAATTTGTAATGTTTGAGACGTTTTATGAATGCAATGTTTAAATTCTAATATTCTACGAGTAATTATCGTTTTTATCGTTCTTTCTTTTTTTAGACAAACATTTTTTTTACCATTTCACGTAACTTGATTCAATGTAGGTATTATCAAGTTAAAGTAAAGTCCGGTGGTAAATATGGACACTTTAATTACCTGTGGTGACCAAAAAGTTTATTATTAATGTTATTTATGGAGGTGCCATAAATAACATTAAGAATAAACTTTTGTATACTATTTCTATACGTGGGAACCTTTAAGTGGCCTTCTATTTTTTATACCTCTAATTTTGTTATGAATGCCATGTGCTGTTGCTTCACCAAATAAAACCCAAAACGTAATTACATACATACGTACATAGAAGTTTACAAACTCTAGATCAAGCTTAAAAACCCTTTATCAAGATCGCTGCCTGTATCTGTTCCTCATTTGTTTTCTTTTTATACTTCTAATGTGTAATAACTCATTTACGCCCTGGGTTCGATCGGATCGGGGAGTAGTCAAGTGGTACATACAGGCATTTTCCCATTCTTTTGGAAGTTTTCGAATTTCACACTCGACGTTTGGTAATGTTTGTGTAGGTGTTAATGAGCTCAACACTCATTACATAGAAAAACGTAACCTCTCAGCAGAGGGGCGCATGCATACATCGATTTTTCAAATTCAGTCAGTAGGTTTTAAGTTAATAAGTACGTTTTCTAAACATGTATACGAGTAGTTTTCTTAACATGAACGATAAAAGAAATCCAGAATATTACATTACTTGCGCTATGTTCAGCGAATATTCAGCGGAATATTTTCTAAATTTAAATTCCTTTATGCTATGCAGCTCTGAAAACACTTACTGTAAGTCCCGCCCCATCTCATCCCATATTGTTATAGCATAATGAAACCTAACGTGGAGTTTGATACCTTTCAAAAAAGTAAAACACGTTTTTAATGTTCCATACAACTCGTTCTTAGGACGGCCACACAAAACTGCGATGCGATGCGATGTGACGCCGCATCGCAGGCGATGCATTCGTGCGAGCTCGCAGATATTTGCGATGCGATGCGAATTCGCAGTTCAAAATTCAAAATTCAAATCATTTATTTCAAATTGGTCTGCAAGGACACTTTTGCATTATCGGGTATATTTATTACTAGCTGTGCCCGCGACTTCGTCCACGTGAGAAAAAAATATGATTGTTCAGTATCTACCCGGACGAAGTCGTGGGCGCAGCTAGTATAAAAGTAGCCTAAGTTACTCCTTATTACATCAGCTATCTGCCAGTGAAAGTCCCGTCAAAATCGGAGACACTCAAATTCTATTTATTTGTTTGTAGGTATGTATGTATGTATCTATGGAGATAAAAGTAGCCTAAGTTATTCCTTATTACATCAGCTACCTACCCGTGGGAGCCCCGCTAAAGTCGGATATACTCCAATTCTACTTATTTGTATGTAGGTATGTATGTATGAATGTATGGAGATAACAGTAGCCTAAGTTACTCCTTATCACATCAGCTATCTGCCAGTGGAAGTCCCGTCAAAATCGGTCAAGCCGTTCCCAAGATTAGACCCGCCAAACAGACAGACAGACAAAAATTGTAAAAAATGTTGTTTTGGTATATCTATGTACCGTGTATACATACATATGCATTTAGTAAAAAGCGGTTATTTTAATATTACAAACAGACACTCCAATTTAATTTATTTGTACAGATTTGTTATGGAAGGTAATATACCACATAAGATCTAAAAATTCTGTGAAAATTTTAAGCGTCTACTTACTACCGTTATTATTATCGAGCAAAAAATATACGAAAAAAAAACGTTTATTGTGTATGCCCCCTTGGACCCCTTAACGTTTTCCTTTTCTTATTTTGAGTAATTATTTTTTTCTTTATAGCGGTATCAGAAATACATAATTTGTGAAAATGTTAGCTTTCAAGCTATCACTATGTATGAGATACAGGCTGGTGACAGACGGACGGACAGACAGACGGACGGACGGACAGACAGACAGAGAGCGGAGGAATAGTAATCCGTAGGGTCCGTTTTTACCTTTTAGGTACGAAATCCCCTAAAAGATAGAACTAAGATCCAGAATAGCTTTAAAATATTCGATATGATTCTTTAAATGGACATTACTTTTTTATTTCTGAACCGATTCACAAGAAAAAAACACAAAATGTTAAGTGTAACTTACCATAATATATTAGTAAAACCACAAATCGAATAAGCCGTTTCTGATATTAGCGTACACAAACACAGACAAACAGACATTTTTCCGGGATAAAAAGTACCCAGTGTTGTGCGCCAAAGGTTAAAGTATAATCAATATAATCATACCAAGTTTCATTGTAATCGGACCGGTAGTTTTTCTGTGATGCTTGAACAAACAGACAGACAGACAGACAAAAAATTTTCTAATCACATATTTGTGTTTGGTATCGATGTAGTAACATTATTTGGTGTTTAGTTTTTCAATATTTTTAATGTACAGAATTTACACTTCTACAGTTTTATTATAAGAATAGATAAGTCATTCTCTCTAGGTAGCTTATACCTAGAGAGAATGACTTATAATAAATATTTTGGACCTCCGCCATGTATTGTACACAATATCATTAACAGTCAAAATCAATATCAAAACGTTTTTTACTGCATATTTTCACTTATTTAGCTTTGTTTGCAGTTACAAAACATTATCTGCAGTTAGAATTGCAACTCAAAACCAACATGGCTAATATGACGGGCGATTTCATTTTGTCATTTTCATTTTTTTGATTGTTTTTTTTTTACTATATTGTACTTGGAGAAAAAAAGGGATATTTTCTAAATACTATCGAAATCGATTTCATGTGTTAATACTATACTAATTGATTTCCAATTTTAAAAAATCATCGGAACTTCTTAAAATTATCGATTCGATACATCGTTTTTTTGATAATATGTGATGCACTAGTAACATACAGATAGTACAGCGCCAGCTGTATCGCCGCCATGTTGAACATGGTTGAAAATGATAAAATCGTTTGAATTAGTTGTGGTTGTAACTCTAAACTATATTCTTGAATAAATTAATTGTACTTTTTTCGGATTCTTCTTTAATTTACCCATTTTTTGTGGACGTGTACGAATCAGAGCCGAGCTCGCAACATCTCCTTTATCTCTAACGGATTTTTCTGAAAATAGGCGTCAAGTAACGTTACGTTAAATGTATTGTTGACCATACCTTCTGTCCCAAAATGCTAAAAAGCCTACAAAGGAAAAAAAAGGGTACCACTGGTATTTTATAAATAAGCGATTTGGTTCGCACGATTCAACATTTATTGGAATAAACTGGCATCCATGCCGTATTCGAAGATCACGACGCCGTGTAATGGTAAACGTTGGAATACGTAGAGGATCAGACGTGAGGACGTGACTGGCCGGTGGTTGTGCGGAATATAAATTCTCATGTACACCTATCAGTCCTAGAAAATTCACTTCGAAAAAGCGTGAGATCGATATGGTCTGCGAAGAGTTTTCATTAATATTATTGAATAATCTTTGGTGCAAAAATGATAATAATTAAAAAAATAAAACCTAAATTTACCAAAATGTTCAATTTATTTTAGACTCATCGCTCCACAATGGTGTCCAAACCGACGGCCGAGTGAGTAAGACACCACACAACGCTATAGTAATTAGTGGTGGCGCAACCAGTGTGGCGGCGAGATCAGTAAGATTGTGTGCCGGCGACCGAACTGGTCGCGCCACCAAATTGGTTGCGCAACCAAACGCACACCAGGTGAGTAACGCTCTATAGAGTTGTATGCATTTTGTTGGTGGCGGCGACTGATAGCGAATCGAGATCGAAATGGCGTCCCGGTGAAATATAGCCCTTAACATACATAAGACGTAACTGGCAAATCTCGTAGGTTTTCATACATTAACTGACGTTAAGGATGAAAGAGATGAAAAGTAAACATTTTCAGGTTTGCAGGCTGTGTTTTTAGTCTTCAGCTCAGCTTAATAAGTTCAAAATAGAAATTAGATATGAATATATAGCTTTTGAAAATGAAAAAATAACGGCTTTGTTTTTGCAGAAACTAAATTAGGTGCATTGTAAAGAAGAACTTACGTATTAAACTTTTATCTTAGTTGTATTTCATCACTAATGTTTGTGTCACCGGTGATATGATATAAAATGCTAGTAAGGTAACTTTGTAACATCACGCCTGTAATCTCCGAAGGTGTAGACAGAGGTAAATGCAACGCATTAACACCCACGATTCGCCGGTTACGTTTTGGCCCACCACACGGGCGGCGTTAAAAGGTGGCGCGCCATTCTCTCTCTCTCGCCAAACTGCGACGTACTGGGTATCTTCCAGAAAATGGAAAAATCCCAATAGAACCAGAGATAAACGATTTTACACCGCTATCTCTGATAGTCCCCCGGGAATCGAACCCAGGACCCCAGCGTAGTAGTAATGTCCCGCTACCACTAGGCTACTGAGGCAGTAAATTAATGGAATTAAACGCAGATGCAGTGCAAGGTGCATGAGCAATATAGCTATTGTCCATTTTTACGCCTATAGCTCGCTCCAACCCAATATTTACCACTGCTCACCGTCCTTTGTAGTAAGTACTCCAAAGTCTTAGTACTTTGTCTTCAATAATCACGTTGACAGAAACTGGGGTGCGACCGCCTATCGACATTGCTATTGTCGTTGTCATTGCTGTCAAATTATCATGTCGATTTGTAGCTACTTTAAAAGCAGTAGTGATAATCTGATCGTTTTTCTTGCTTTCGTAGGTGAGAAACAAGCGATAATAGTAGATTATTTTGACTATTGTTATTTGGTTAAAGAAAAATCGACATGAAAATTTGACCGCAATGACAACGACAATAGCAATGTCGATAGGCGGTCGCACCCCTGATGTCTCTCAAAGGCGGGACTGCCTTTGTAAACGTCAGTTTCTGTTCTCATAAAATACAAGTGAAGTGTGGGTCAGATTTAATATCATCACATCAGCCGAGCGATGTCCACTGCTGGACCAAAGCCTCTCTATAAGGGAGATATGCTTATATTTTTTATTGATTGGTTACGAGATATGGGAATATCTGGCGCTCCACACTCTCTGGCTACCCCGTAAGGGACTTGGCGTGAAGATACACACATATTATGAGATATGATTGGCAATCCCAGTGACGGTAGTTTAATCGCAAGACGCTGCTGCCCATCTTGCTTTATTGCACTTACTACAATACAGCCCTGATAGAATGGTTTGAAAGCCATTCTCTAGTTGACTGTCTGCTCTGGTGGAAGAATTCTGCTCCAGTGGAAGAAAAGTGCTTTCACTCTTCCGCTAGTGGGCGGTGGGGTTGTCGCGTCCCGACGCAGCACCATAAAAACACAGAAATATAGTCCGCCCGTGACCGAAACGTCGGGTATAAGAAGAAGTTTGGGAGTGCTGTATACGCGAGAAAATCCGCAAATTTAATTTCTACAACAGCAATATAACTTTCACATCATTATGAAATCCTATCATAGCTTGGTAGACATCAGATCTGGACCACCAAACTAAAACCTGATAAGATTTGATTTTTTTTTATGTAATGGAAGTGGCAAACAAGCGTGCAGTTCACATTGATGTTAAGTGATGACTGCAGCCTATAGACACCCACACAAAGTCCAAGCTCAAAATGCACTGACCGGAACACGATACCTAGTGCTGAACACTACCATTTAGCAGTAAGTATATTAGGTAATTCGGTGGCTTCGCCCGCGAGCTCCGTCACTGGAGCTCTACTACCAGTGATTCTAGTTGTTACGGATATATTCAAGCTTCTAACAAAGGATTAATTGTGAATTTGTACTAAGATAGCGTCACAAAAGCGAAAGGGGTCTGTTTCGATGTTGTAGTTGTGTTAGACATTCTGTTTGACTTAATCCTCAAGTGAATGACCCAACGCTTTGCAATACAACGGATTTACATGGGTAGTGACTTAACAAAATTCATACCCAGACTACTTTAGAAGATTTATTTTTTATTTGCTATGTCTAAGGCGAATAATGAATGGACGCAGAACAATTTGAATTTCGAAATTATTTGCGACACAAAAAGTAGCACATATCCTTTTTAAGGCTCAATCAAACTACACACTGATAAAATTTTATCACAATCGGCGCAGCGGTGTAGACATGAAAGTGTACTACTTAGCTGACAGACGGAAGGAGTCACTTTCACATTTATCGGTCACGTTTACAAAGAAAACGGATATTAGTTTGGATTATGTAGTAAAATAATATTAATATGGAGTAGCTCTCAACGTCGTTATTTAAATTTGAACGTTATACCTACCTAGGTTATGTATACTTTTCTTCAACAAGTACGACTATAAACTAAACAAATGCATCCGAAGCTTCGTGTGCGGTACTTAAGTGTATATCCATCGTACGTTTTCCTTCGACACATCCAATTTTCCGAACCACGCTCAGTCAGACAACACAATGCCTCGCCCGTCATTGTGAAGAACTATGCAATACACCAACATTTGCTGCACTTCAATACGTAACTTTACTTCAGATACGTGTGTATTGCTGCTGTAGCGCGTGAAAAGAAACAGTATAAATTATTATGGCTGGTAGAACGCCTTCCTTATGCCGACAGTTATTTTTATGTCATAAAGTGACAAACAAGTATATATTTCACATTGATGGTAAGTGAATAACACTTTAGCGACTAAAGTTGTACGTCTATAGGCTAAACTTTAGCCTCCTACAAACATACAACAATTACAGACACTACATACATAAACCAGATAATATATTTCGGTGTGCCGCTATTTTTTCAGAAACTTTATTGGTAGAAATACACTTAGCAGAACAGGATTCGCAGATATTTTTTTAGTAAAATACTAATTTGGCATCAAACTACGATTGGCATAAGTATCAATTCGAATAATACTCTTTTAGCAGAAATTCAGTTGGCATCATATTTAAATTGCAGAAATTCTCGTCGCATAATGTTTATTCGCATAACGATTATTTTATGCAATTCAATATGAACCCAGATATGGATCGTGGACGCCCCTAACTTTGCCAGGTTAGGTCGAAGACATCCTTCGGTGTTAGGGTTTTTTTTTGTTTCGGTATCATAACAATAATTTTATTTTATATATTTGGTGCCATAGTTGGTTGCCATATTTTGGTGTATGCGTGTTACCACTCCTGAAGTCTCTGTACCATAAATTACAGCGCCGTAGATTAAGAGTCATAAGAGCTTAAGAGTTGCGTTGGAGATCTTCTTTATCCAGTTATACTCGTATACTTTCCATCAACAACTAACAGCCTAACAAAGGGATACGAAGCGAGCTCATATATGGCGCTTAAGTGTGTAACAGTCGTATGTTTTCCCTCGACACATCCAATTTTCGGAACCACACTCAGTTGGACGACACAATGCCTCGCCCGCTATTGTGAGAAGCTGTGCAATACACCTGTATTTGCTGCATTTCAATACGGTTGTGGCTAAAGTTCTGACAGATTTAAAACATGAAGTTACTTATTTACTGTCGTATGTATGTATCTATCTTCACGCCATGTCCCTCACGGGGCAGGCAGAACGTGTGGAGCGCCAGATATTTCGGTTCTGATACATCTCTCATCTGACATATTTTATTTTTTTTACTCACGTGATGATTTTTCCTACTAAATGTAGAACATTACACATATTCCACTGGATTCTCGTATCACTGATTAGTTATTGATGAATCTCAAACACTGCCAATTGTATAAGCATCTGATCGACAGATTAAAAAGTTAGTTTTCTTCTTTTTATCCCGTCCGATCAGAACGTATTTTTGTTTATTTATAGAGTCATAAAATATTATGACTCTATAAATAAAAAAAGAAAACATTTAGGTCAAAAAGCATAACTGGTGAATCATAAACTTGCCTGCAGGCATGGATGCATGCATTTACATTTGTGAGCTGTTTCGAGGAATACAAACATAAAGTAGGTATGTACGTATTTTCACGCCAGGTCTCTTATGAGGTAGGCAGAGAGTGTGGAATGCCAGATATCCCAGTCCTGATATACCACCCGTGCTTCTTCTACATTCATGAAGTAGGTAAAGTAAGTAACGTGAAGGTGTCGGGACGTATTGACCCCATCGCTCTCTAGTGCAGGAGAGTTCTTCCACTAGTGAGTGCAGTCAGGCAACCGAACAATGGCGGTCAAACCATTCCAATAGTAATACTACGTATAGAATGGACACTTCGACGTCCCGCCCGATTTCCCCGCCTCACCCAACCTCCTCCCCTCTTATGGGCGACGTTTGGTATTCTCTACGTGCTACGCACACAGGTGCACGTGTAAATACACGTCAATAAGTAAATACATATATTAAATAGCTGAGGGCGAGAAAAGTTAGGCCCACAAAAAAATATATAAAACAACAAAAAATAAGGGTCAAAAAGCTCAAAAAAAAACAAAAAAATGGAAAAGAAAAGAAAGGAAATAGCCTCCCTCAGCGAGTTTCCCGGCATGCCAGCATACCTTTCATTTGATCACGCCCCCGACGCTTCGGGGGCAGATAGGCCCTCGAACCATCCCCTTTTCTGTCGCGCTTCACGCGCGGAGGGAGGGGTGATGTTTAGTTAGTAAGTAGTAAATACACGTCACTGATTGATGTTTGTGTAATAGAGACCAAATTAACCGTTTGTATGGAATTTTAGCGCAGTGTCCGCGGTGTGTCCATGGTCAGCAGCGTCCTGCGATAAAACAACAACCACTGCGATTGCCAAGTAACGATTATGGCATATTCTTCCCTGATTATGCACAACACTGTTGTAGGCGTCTTTGGGAGCTTTGTCCAGCTGTGGACATCTCTCGGCTGGAGGGACTATAAAATAACTTTCGCCTTTCCCCTCATGCATTCAATCAGGCAAGCAATAAAAACATGAAGCGATAGATTACACATATCCCGCTGGATTTACGTGTCACAGTTTTTTTTTTGTTGAATTTCAAACGCTGCCAATCGTATGAGCCACTGATCGACGGGATAAAAATCAAAACGAGGACTTATCTGCTTTGTTTATTTATTCGAGGCATACAATTTAAAAACGTTATGTATATGTTTTTATTTCCATGTTGAAATGTTGTTTAGAATTGAAATTACATAAATTTTAGATATAGATATAGATAAGTGACAGATAAGAGAAATTACAGGGCCAGGCAATTACATTACCACCGGAACACGATAGTGCTGAACACTACAATTTAGCGACAAGTTTATTAGGTAATGCGGTGGTGCCTACGCCTGCGAGCTCCGTCACTGGAACACTAGAAATATCACGTTATAATATCACGCTCAAGAAATCGTGGGCACAGATAGTTTAAAATAATGACAAAATATAAAATTTAGTGCTCAATTTCGATTGTTTTTAAAAACAGCCTTAGTGTTACTTAATAGAACATCTACAAGTAAACATATTTTATTTTTACAAAGTTTGATGTAAGAGGTAAATACCGCATGCTTAAAGAACATAGGTGCCGTATGTTTAAAGAACATAAGAAGAATAAGAATAAGAATAAATTTATTATTATCATCATGTACATTGATACATTCATGTCAATTTTAATAAAATAGTGTTGACTATTTTAAGCATGGTAAGATTTAACTTGTGTTATGGGTACCAGGACTCTCGCTCAAGTTAAATACATTTAATGAACATAGGTGCGGACTTTCCAGAACAGTTGTGTCGAAGAATATAAACAGAATGTGGAACGCATACGAGCTACTTCACTGAATCTCTATCACCAGTAATATTCTCAGTAATTATGATATTAAATATTGTCTCAAGAATATTTGTAGAGAGCATAAAGAGGAAGTTCTAAAAATCTACAAAACAACGCACTGAGTTTCATGCGGGTAGACTTTGTTTGAGTATCAAGAGTTGGATAATCAAATTTACAAAACTTTTGCGTACATTATTTATTTATGACATAACTTGTCTTTACATCTGTACATTTTCAACTTTATTAGCATAAGTTTTATTGAAGAACAAAAATAAGTACCTACTCGTACAGTACATTGACAGTAACTGGTGGTAGATCTCTAGTGAAGGAGCTCGCGGACGTAGGCACCACCGCAATACCTAACACTACTCTGTTCTGCACATATTATCTACACGACTCGCGACGGCCTATAGCACGCATCCATAGCTCCACCAGTGCTAAGCTATGTGCAACTATGAATATGATTGGTAGATATCAAAGCATCTGTAGCCACGTAAAATAGCACATCTCTGGTGGAAAAGCACCCTTAAGCGGCAAATGATGCAGTGTCGTCTATGGTTCCGTGAGTTCTACTACTAGCAAATAAATAAATAAGTATGTTGTGAACTTATAAATTCGTTTGAAATTCAAACGCTCGATACCTATTTGAGGAAATTACGATACCTACGAGTGTGACGGGATAATACATAATGGAGTTAATTAATATATTACATTTTCCTTAATTGCCTGCTTCCTTTATTGGATTAAACATCGTTTACGTCGTCAATTTTCCTGGACACACTTTTATCGAAACAATCCGTATCACAAAGGGACCAAATCTAACTGTTCAGGTAAAAGGAAAGCTATTGAAAGGGACAAAATAAAGCAATCTCCATACAATACAACATTCACGTCTGCAAATTATCGATAGATGAATATCCTTCACGGCTTCGTTTTAGTGCCTCTGCCACTGCGAAGATCATAAGTAAGTCTATAAACTTTGAAAATATTGTGATAATGCGGAAGGAGATGTGTCATTTGCGGAGAATGTAAAATATTTTCAGAGTGTAAGACTAAAGTTGTAATTGTAATGTTGTGGTTTTTTATTGCTACCGATAAAAAATTACTAGCTCAGCTAGAAGCTCAACTTGAATATACATTTAATTATATGGCCATGCATTTCACCGAATGAATTTGTAATCCTTTTTTTTTATTTATGCTCGATGAACTTTCTTGTCCTCACTTGAACTCAAATTGACTAGGATTTATTAATGTCACCAAGAGACTGATGATGTAGATGGAAGACGACCAAGGTAACCAATAAGGTTAAAAATTCGGAGATATAGAGAGATTAAGCTTTATATACAGAGATTAAGCTATTATGTCTCTGTGTAGGAAAAAAATGGACCGTACATAACCACCTGACCGGATCACGATAGCGCTAAATATTACAATTTGTTTATGTAAGGAAGATGACACAGCACACATTGATGTCAAAAATCAGAGGTCAAATAAATGCATATGCGTTGCCACCCCTGAAACCTAAGTTGTTATGTATCTGTGGTAGTTATTACGGGGTCATTTCATCCACTGAAACAAAGTTGTTGAATCACAAATATAATTGCAACATATTTATTTCCTTCCAGTCATTAATTCTGATCTCGGCGTCCATATAACGGTCCGCAATTCATACTAGGTACATAAGTAACTTAATGCCCTTAGAAGGCCATATAAATTCCTTACGAGTATCGAGCTGAACGTGGAAACGTCAAATTGTCTGTAACAAGATTATTAACATCGCCCGTAGACACTATAAATTAAACTAGAAACAATCCCAACGGTCTAGCGTTTCAAAAATCTGAATCAGCTGTCTCTTTCACTCGCAAGCGATTGGGGTATACATGCATCAGCAAACTGTGGCCCACATATAAGAGAATTTGTATTGTGTGTGATGAAGTTTCATTATAAGCCATCAATATTATAATTTGATTTACTTTGCTTTGCTGTGGGTTGTATCTGGTGATAATATATCTATTCCTCGTTTGCTCATGTAGATTTGAAGTGTTATTGAACTGGAAGCGTCATGTGTGTGCAGTTAATCTTACTCGACATAGATAAAGATAATTACGTTCGTCGCACTTCCTTCTACGCAGAATATATGTTCGAATAAATAGAGTGCAGGTAGTTAATTACTTTTTCGATGTTGGAAGAAGATTTGCCTTTACAGGAACTCATATGTGTGCAAAATTGCTGAATCTATTTATCGCTATTGGAATATACCTGCCACTTCTGTGTCGTTTTTTCGATTGGCTTCGTAATTAGGCCTTGATGTACAGATTCGTGAAATGTCTAGGAAAAAGCATCCATATTGACGTCATTTATTACGTAGACGTCCATTGGCGACATTTAGTTTTTTTTTCTCTTTATATTTGGTTAAAGAACTTGGTACACAAAAAAAGCGACTATGTCGTCCTCGTATGTCTACAATATGACTAATTTAACTTGAATTTTCATATAAAATGGTGACATTTAGTTAATGTAGTCTGCTTTCGTTGTTTTTTGTTTCCACACTAAAAGCAGGACCCGTAAGCAATAGTGGCATAGTAGATCTTTACTTATGATTTTAATTGATTGTGGAACTCGTGTGAATTATCTATGAAAATTGTGATGCAATAACAAAACCTATGGAGCTGAATTTCAGTAGAGAGCGTAATTTTATTTTTTATTACTCATTCCAGTGTCGGAGCTTAGAAAATGGACTACAATATGGCGGCAGATAAGGTTATTAATACTAGCTCAGCACTATCGTGTTGGATGATAATGTAGAGCCCGTAATATATCACAGAGACAAAACAACTTTGGGTCTCAGGAGCGGCAATTATCCGGTTTTGTTCATATGACTCTATAAGTTGTTGAATGAGCGAATTACTAAACAGATATACAATGCGAATGTGGATGGTTGCAGAGGCCCAGGAAGACCAAGACTGACCTACCACCAATAGGTCAAGTTCTGTCTGTTGGTGGGGTCAAAAGTCTTAGGAGTCAATTATCCGGTTTTGTTCATATGACTCTATAAGTTGTTGAATGAGCGAATTACTAAACAGATATACAATGCGAATGTGGATGGTTGCAGAGGCCCAGGAAGACCAAGACTGACCTACCACCAATAGGTCAAGTTCTGTCTGTTGGTGGGGTCAAAAGTCTTAGGAATCGGCGAGCATGTATGAAGAGAATAATGAAGGTAGACGAGGCACGAGAGGTATGTCAGGGATATCTGGCGCTCTATACTCTCTGCCTACCCCGTTAGGGACCTGGCGTGAAGATATATACATACATACTCTATAAGATGCAATAATCACTTATCTTCCATTTGAACTGCATGCTTGTTTGCCACCATCATAACCTAAGTATAACCACATCGTTAAACAGATTGATTTAACTTTCAATAGCGGCAAATGTTCATAGGTAACTTTTAATTGCTTTTAATTTCTTTCACAAACCAGATTCCAGAACCATTTCTCGTTCAAAGTTCCTTTTGCTCACCCGCAATAGTTCGTTTTGTCTCCAATCTTACGAAACTTGTTTTTCAAAGGAAATCAAACTTTCATTGACTCTTTTGATGTTATAGAATGAAGGTGATTATAAACTTTTTGCTAAGTTTGCATTTTAACGTAACTTGTTATTGGCTCCAACCAATCTTCTATTTTAAAAATAATAATGGAACTATGGTAAATGTGTTGGTAAGCGCAAAACTCGAGAACGATACCGACCGATTTCGGTAATTCGATAATTTTTGTGTTGTTATCATAATTTTGTTGTCCGGAGAAGGTTTTTATAAAGGAAAGAAATAGATAATTGCGTGGCAAATTACAAATTTGAAGAAAACTTAACGACTATATTAACTTTTCTAATGTAAACCTTATGGTGCTTGACATAACGGTCAGTCGTCAATTATCGTTTTAAACAAATGGATCGGTAGGAATTGATGATTGAAAAAAATAACTACGTTAACAAAAACCGACTTCGAAACTGAAAAGTAAAAAATAATAAAGATTTAATTGTAATTATATACTACCTATTATTTATATGTGCTTTTTACTAAAAGGTTTGAAGTCGGTGTCAAGGCTTAAACAAATAATTATATTTTAATCACTTAAATATGAATACGAGCAAATTAATACAATGAACAAAACGTAACCGCCGAATCGTGGGTGTTTGCATGTATGCTTGAATGCATGCATTTACCTCTGCCTACCCCTTCGAGGATTACAGGCGTGAAGTTACATTATAAAATATATTATAATGTTTTATCAAAATCAAGTTTTTTTTTTTTTTTCAAATCGCTGATGATAATACAAATCTGCAACAATTTCACAAATATATCTTCTCGGCCCGTCATCCCAGTTTCATTGCTTCATTTATTATCTCAAGTTTTGTGAGGGAAAATTTGACGCGCAAGGAGCTTGCAAAGACTTAAACATAAGAAAACGTTGTTTCATAAGAAACGGTTTTTCTAGGATGTTTTCTCCTGTTTTTTTTTTCAATTAAAACCGGACAAGTGCGTGTCGGGACACGCGCAATGTAGGGTTAAATTTTTTCAAGTTGTCAATAGTCAATCAACTAATATGTTGTACATATTAGTTGATTGACTATTGGGTACTCGTAAACTTGAGTCCAATTGGCCGTACCCAATTTTCCTTTTAAATTCGTTAAATCTGCTATCACTGTATTTTTTTACATGTATATTTACTACCGTTTAAGTAGTAGAGGGGAGGGATACGTTGTTAACGCCTATTAAATGTTAATGCACGCAAAGTGCAACATTTTATTATAATTTAATATGTTACTATCGGCGACATCATTTTACATTATATATAGGTATACTATGCGCAACCTAGTGAACACGTCGCTGTACAATTTTTACTTAATTTATTGAAATACAGTCGAAAAGATACCTAAGGTACGTATTTTCACTGTGTCTTTTTGCTGAGGTTTGTGCCTCAGCGGGACACAGTGAAAATACCAACCTACCTTACACACTTGACACTAAAAAATGCACCTTTAAGCTATTTCATCATCCATACATTGATTTGTTACATATCAAAGATTTTAGGTAATGTCTTCGATGAAAGACAGGCTCCGAGGTGGCTTGATTTTTCCGACACCTCCAACTCCAGCATTTTTCGTTATATTTCAACCTATTTACACAAAACTTCAACAAATTATATACGAAGCAATACAATAGATGTGAAGGAAAGATTTGACAAATCGGGCAGGGCTTCAGTAGCTCAATTGGAAGAGCGGCTGGACTAGATTCCCAGTAGGTCGCGAGTTCGAGTCTAGCCTGAAGTCAAATTTTTCTTTCCATTTTTCTTTAAAAATAAAAATATATTTCACAAGCATGTGTTAATGCGAAATAATATAAAACAAATTATATACGCAACACATAATAAACGTGTCCCGTTGTACCTAATCGCGAAACATTTTTCTTTGAGCATATCTAGTATTATCTACTCACAAAATATCATACACATTGTCATAATAACTAAAACAAAAATAGGTCGCATACACATACACTATTTATTAATAGAGACGTACTCGTAAGTAACATATTTCGCCTATAGTCTAAAACACGACACCCGACATGGCGCAACTGATTTACCGATTTTCTCCCCCAGGGCGGAAATAAGACTATTTGGAGCGAAAGTTAACCTCGACAGAGATGGTTAACGCGAGTTGAATTCGCAAACTTTATTATAGGTAGGTGTGATATTGTCGGAACATGTTACGTATGAAAATGATGATATAAGTTTAGTTTTTTTTTCTTTAACCTTTCTTTGTCCCATTTCTAACACAATATCTTAAACAATGTAAATGCTCACATATGATTCATTCATTAAGTACATTTCTTGAAATATTTTATGACCTTCTTATCTTTTTTACTTTCGGTAAAGCCCCCGACGTAGGCTACCTCACCGAATCTACCTTTTTTTTTAAATGAAAATGGCAGACAAGGCTATAGGCTGCAGTTATCACTTAACATCCATCACTACAAAATTTTGTTTGCCGTGTTTCTAACATAAAAAAGTAATAAGTGAACCACTTACCTAAACAGTAATAATTCATAAAACTTCTACTTATCTAAAATAAACTATTACTCCATATGAAAACAAGGATAAGTCTTCGTAATCATCGTTTCGTTAGTTACTGGCGGGTAACGATGCATTTCCTCCAACTTGAGGCCTACTTGTAAGCTGTTTCAATTTAACTTCACAAACTACAAAGCAATTTCACTTGTAACAAGTTATGCTCGGAATTAATGGAATGTTCCATAATATTGGTGGAACGGGCTGCGTATATAGTTACGCATGTAAAACGTTAGATCTATTGTTGAAATAACAATGCGAAATAATAATGTTCATCCGTCGAAATGCCCAATCAATTCCATGTGCTTATATTCGAAATAGACAGTCATAAAAGCTTATTCGTGTTCAATTATGACGTAACACGTATCGACCTCATAATGCACAGCATTGCATGGAAAATATTTTGTTAGATACTGAGTAAAGGATAAAATAAATAATTAAGGAATTCTTATTGGGCAACAGGTCAACTACTTGTTGCCCAATAAGAATTCCTTAATAAATATTTCATAAGGATTAAAAAAAATATTATATGCTCAACTTACGACTAGCAATCAATACCGTATTATTTTATTCTCATTTATTTTGTAACACCTAGGTTAAAAAATGTTAAACCCGCGGCAGGACAAGTAACCCTGATCGAAAATGCGTAAGACGGACACGTGACCAGAATTATGTCCGCCTACTTTTTGGGGAAGCAAAGACAGCTGTCAATGTGGTGATGGTGGTGGTGTGGTCAAAAATGCACCACGTTAATGCTCAAGTTTTCACTTCTACCGGCACTCTCGGAGTGCAACTCGTTGTTTTTTTTACTTAAATTTACGAAACTTAATTATAAACTACATTTGCCCTCAACTGCATCCAAGTGGAATTTGTATAATATTGTACAAACTTTCAACCAATTTTTCACACTTACATCTTTACCTACATTTTAGTGGGTATAGTAAATTAAAGATCTATTCAACCAACAAGCTTGAGGTAAAGATAAGTTAAATAATAATAATCGAATATCATCTTCATATTACACATTTTTATTTCTTAGTTAAGAATTTATTGTTCCTGTTTTTTATTTAACATCAAAGTGAGTTTCCAAATATTGGATATCAAATGAAAAACAGGACAAAGGACGGGATTTGGTGACATAAGGAAATAAAAAATCTTAATAAAGATTACCCGTTTGTAGGTCCCTCCTCCTACAAATTGTATACTCATTGCCTACACATAACCAGATAATATACAAAAATACTTAGTACTACGTTACGTAGTACTAAGTATTTTTAGTACTAGCGGCTCGGCACGTGACCAGCACCGCTTTCGGCGGTGACGGCGTTCGACGTCTACTCGATCACGAAACAAATGTAGCGTTACCACCAGGGATTGGTGGTCAAACAGTGAAACTAACGTGGTTAACTAGTCAAAATCATGACATCACGTGTCCACGAACTTCAAAATAGCTTGTTAATGAGTGGCACCAAGTATAGAAAGGATCTGAAAGGACATTATATTATCGTCCTCCCGTGGATCAGCAGCAGTCCACTGCGTTGACAATACGCAGTTAATGCAAGACAAGAGGCAAGTTGTGAGTTATCACAAAGTGGTCCAATCATAGTCAGCTATAGAGCAACACGGGAGGAGAGTAGCCATATGCAGGTTTTCCCTTCTGTCAAAGTACAAGACCAAATAGTCCTATGCCTGTCGTCCAGATATTTAAATGTGTGCGTGAAATAGTTTATATATTTTGTTAAAGTCAAGGTGTGAGTTTCGTAGTTATAGACGATTTTTGTAGTGTGAGTGTGTGTCACACGCATTTCCCCCCGCAAAAAATGACAGACTGTTTTGCATCGGTAGGTAATAAACACTATGACTACTTCCCTCCGGTCCGCCGCTACCGGTGGGCCGAGTTGATCTATGCAGACAGCGAACGACGACGCCCGCAAGCTATCTTCGCGCTGCTACGAGTGCTACGTACCGCTCGGTGCTACGAAGTTTACGTAGAGAGCGCCCATCATTATAATATCCATACAAGTCAAATGTTTATTGCAGAATATTAACCGTATGAGACAATGCTTTACGGGTCGGATGCCGAGTGGTTCTTATTAGCTATGGCTTTAACAATTTTGATTTTCTAATTTTTTTCGCAGTATATTTATTTCTTTATTTTTTTGTGCACATAATGATGTACATAAGGCGGGCTTAATACCTTCTATCTATATCGTTCTTCTCGTACCCTTTAAAAGAGGAGACCATCCATCATAGCGAATTTTTTACTGTTGCTTTCATATTATAATAATATGCTTAGGAATGTCTTAGTGGATTTTTTTACGTGCGTTTACTTTATTTATAAATTACCTTATTGATTCTAAAAAGTAATTTTCGAACGGTATAATGTACATATGAATTTAACATCACGGACAATAACTTTTAATATCTATGACGAAAGGTAAAAAAAACAAAAGTCATGTGTTTCAAAAAATATTCTTTACCGTTACAAAATTAATGAATCTAGTACATCAAGCTTCAAAGGAGACATATTCCTTTACATCTACAAACGTAGCTATTTCAAAGCAACCTACTAACGTAGATAACAGTCAAAGATAACGAGGGTTCCTTACGTCAACAGGGATTCTAACCGTACTGTTATTTGCTTTGCGCCACTAACTGTGAAGATCCAGGAACAGTGTTTATCAATGTTCCTACGAGAATAGGCTGTAGTTGAATCCATGGCATGTATTTTGTTGATAAATTGACCAGTTGGTATTGAATACGAGGTCTGTTCAAAAAGTTATCTAACCATTGAAATTTTAGGGACGCAAAAGGATTGAAAAAATTTATAAATAACTAGCTGTTCCCGCGACTTCGTCCACGTGAGAAAAAATATGATTGTTCAGTATCTCCCCGGACGAAGTCGTGGGCGCAGCTAGTATAGAAGTAGCCTAAGTTACACCTTATTACATCAGCTATCTGACAGTGAAAGACCCGTCAAAATTGGAGACACTCAAATTCTATTTATTTGTATGTAGGTATGTATGTATGTATGTATGGAGATAAAAGTAGCCTGAGTTAGTCCTTATCACATCAGCTATCTGCCAGTGAAAGTTCCGTCAAAATCGGAGACACTCAAATTCTATTTATTTGTATGTAGGTATGTATGAATGTATGTATGTATGGATGTATGGAGATAAAAGTAGCCTAAGTTACTCCTTATTACATCAGCTACCTACCCGTGGAAGTCCCGTGAAAGTCGGATACACTCCAATTCTACTTATTTGTATGTAGGTATGTATGTATGTATGGATGTATGTATATAAAAGTAGCCTAAGTTACTCCTTATTACATCAGCTACCTACCCGTGGAAGTCCCGTCAAAGTCGGATACACTCCAATCTACTTATTTGTATGAAGGTTTGTATGTATGGATGGATGTATGGAAATAAAAGTAGCCTAAGTTACATCAGCTATCTACCAGTGAAAGTCCCGTTAAAATCGGTGCAGCTGTTCCCAAGATAAGCCCCACCAAACAGACAGACAGACAAAAATTGTAAAAAATGTGGTTTTGGTATATGTACCGTGTATATATACATATGCATTTAGTAAAAAGCAGTTATTTTAATATTACAAACAGACACTCCAATTTTATTTATTTGTGTAGATAAATTTAAAAGGAAAACTTTAATAGTTTAAGTGGTAGTAAGCAGTAGGCTCGCCAACTCTACGAGTAATAAGCGATCAACTTTTTAAATATACTTGAAAAATGAACTTTACATTACTCGTGATTCGACACGCACTTGGCAGGTTTTTTTATTAATTCTATTTTATTGATACTCACATTCACACATTCAACTTATTAATTGTGTATTATATCTCGCTTAAAACACGCTCTTGTTCGTTTTTGATACAATGAACAAAATGTTTATCTGAGAAATAATTACTGAATTTCGAATACTTTGAAGGTGCCGCTCTTTCAATAAATTTGCTCGGATCTTAAAAGATTAGGTACACGTCATTAAAACGTATATCAAACTCAAAGAGAAACTTTGAAAAGATTAGAGCAAAATCGATGGGTAGATTTATGAGATAAAAGAATGTTCCAATATCGAAAACCGCTTTTGGAGGTCACGGTATTTATTTGATTCCGCAGGTTGGATGGACCTTTATGAAAGAATCTTAACAAGATTGTATTTAACTTACCGCAAAAGAATGTTAAGGATAAAATATTATAACGGAATTTATACATACTTCCTTATAATTTACACTCAGGACCTTTATAAGACTTGCGCGGAGAGATGGGTCCAACATGAAACCGTTGAGAGTTTGTATAATTTGTAAGGGTTAATCTTCGAAAATAAATAACCAATCATGAAAATTCTTTCACAAACAGAAAGTTACATTATGCGAGTGCTATAGGCTATTTATATTCTATTATGAAAGTAGTAATGAGGGTTACATTGCACCCGCGCTAGTGGTTAATAAAGACAAAGATAGGCCCCACAGAGTGCATGGGACTTTTGCAGTCAAATGTTTAGTCGCCAATCTTTCGACTATGAACATTGTAATTAACGACTAGATGGGACATGGAGTACCTCTCTAAGTGGCCCAAATAGCTAGCTCGACAAGTGCTGACACTGGCGTGAGAGGCTGGAGGTGTCGAGAGGTGCGGCACCGGTTTCATCATTGCGAGCGTTAACTCGAAGTCGGTATCCCCGTCATATTGCCACTATACATTTCCACCCCCAAGCGTAAAAGCTATCAAAGAAATATAGATACATAATAGCCTATTATCTAGATTTCTGCAAGCGCCATACCTCTAACGCCCACTGACCGGCCAATAACGGCAAACCAGAGGTGAGAGACCTGATGCGCAGTCCGTCCGTACGACGGACGAAGTGTAACCCAGTTCTCTAAAAGAAACTTGAATGGGTGGTATCGCTAATCACCAACATGTCAACATAAGCTAGTTTGCTTAATAATTTGTCGCTCCACCCTCTCTGTATACTCCACAAGGGACTTATCGTGGAAAAACGTACAGAAGAAAGACTGAAAAAAATATATGCATAAACATGCATGCAAACGTATTGTTATATTACAGGTATTATTTAACAATATGAAACGATGCTACCATGAAACAAGTTCCCAATCTTAAGAAAAAATTGAAAATTTTGTAATGAACACGTGGCACGGCTTATGAACAAAAGACTTTGTGTTATTAATTATATTATTATTATTCAACTTCCTTATGTAATTCCTTAGGAGCGTTCCTGGAACGCAAAATAACTGAAAAACAATTCTGTTTCATTACTTGTTAATTTATAAAAAGATTCCACGGCGAGTTTCTATTAAAGGGAGGTAGGACTGAACTGACGGAAAAACAAAGTGTAACCGAAAAAAACGGCCAAGTGCAAATAGGATTCACATGCGCAGGGTACCGTACAGATTGAAAAAAAATATTTGTACGCACGTAAGAAGCTATACTTCTTTAGCGTAACAATCCAACACTTATATCAAAAACAAAACGACAAAAACAATTTGCAACTTACTTCAGACTGCTGTTTTTATCTGTTTTTGCGGACTTACACAAAAAATGTAAGTAATCAATACACCTAAACACATTATAGTTTCCACTCTTGTGCTCTAAGATGCAAGCGCTGAAGTTAATCTAACCTTCCCCCTTGGGCTTAGAGCAACTCGGGCCACCGGCCGCGGCGGGCCGGAGGGGAGTAGCCATAGCGTTTATTACCGATGCAAAGCAGTCTGTCATTTTTTGCGGGGGGAAATGCGTGTGACACCCATACACACACTACAAAAATCGTCTATTACTACGGAACTCACACCTTGACTTTAACAAAATACATAAACAATTGCACGCACACATTTTAACATCCAGGCGACAGACATAGGCCCACTTGGGCTTGTACTTTGACAGAGGGGAAGCCTGCATATGTGTACTCCCCTCCGATCCGCTGCGGCCGGTGGCCCGCGTTGCTCTATGCCCTTGAGTTGGGCTTTAGTACAATTAGTAGGTACCTGTATTCGTTATATTTGACGTCATTAGTCCTGAATTGAAACGTCAACAGCGGCTATTGTTTGCACAGCGTATTATGTATCTCGGTTGATATAATTTCGATAATCACTTTGTAGTACATTGCTGTTTTGACGTGACGTGAAAATTGTCACCATTTTAGGAAAATAGCAATGTACTGTAAAATGCCTTTCAAATCGTTGGCCTCCGAGTTACAGAATACGCCCGCAGGTCTGCGTCGAGGGGCCTATGTGGAATATGAATGGGTTATATGGCCGTGCAGTTTACGCGTAATCCACGGAATAGTAGGTATCTATTCTATGCGTATTTCATAATGTATTCAAGCTGTACAAGTGCAATCAAACATACATAGCCGATGAACGATTGTCGATCAATATGCAATATTTGGTCAAATGGAGAATACCTGTATACCTATTTGCTGCCCCGATGAACTTAGTATCACCTTAGAAATGTACAAAAAAAATGTCCAAAAAAGCTAATAAAAAATATTAGTGGAATTACCACATTTCGGGATATGAAAAAAAACCTTTTCGGGCCATGCGCAGTGTCCCTACACTGCGCATGGCCCGAGAAGGTTTTTTTTACGGAACCCTTTCCGAAGTAACAGATTAAGAGATGTAATGAACAAAATAAACAAATATTTTCTATGGAGTTCTTCAAAATTTTCGAGTAAAATACATTAAAATTTGGTCGACTATTACTCGCAAACTTGTAAAGCCAACTTAAGTGTGATAGTTTTCCTTTTAATTTCATTATACGAGGTATATAGCTACTATTGCCGTAACGTTTGAATTTTTTAACAACAACCGTTTAGTTAGAAGAGAGGGGGAACATTTGACTCTAACGAAAATTGGCACTTTAAGACTTAATAGGTCACGAATAGTTAACTAAATCGAAAAATGATATTTGCACACCAATATCATTTTTGAAAGACCTATCCATTGATATCTAACACTATATGAAAAACCAAAAAAAAGTATTATCCGCGCGTTATTTGTTGGGGAGGTACCCTTAATAAAAAAAAACATGATTTAATTCTACCACTTTGTCGACGTAATTAAGGTGTATACTTGTGCCAAATTTCAAGTCTCTAGTACCAATAGTTTTTGCGCTAAACCGCGGACGGACATACAGACGGACAGACAGACGGACATGGCGAAACTATAAGGGTTCCTTGTTTACTACGAAACCCTAAAAATGACTACAACCGATTCTCCATACCTACCAAATATACACACAAAATTTTATAATTATCTGTCCAGCCGTTTCGTAAAAGTATTGTTACAAACGCTGTGACACCAATCCAGAACTTCATATATTAAAAAGATTAGCTGTTGGCCCCGGGACAGCCCGCGTGGATGTCGATTTATAAAAAAAAAAATTTGCGATCCCGTGGAAATGTCCTAATCAAGTTTCCCGTCGCGTACCTACATACCTATGTGTGGAAAAATCTCTGTCTAATTTCAAAATTTTAGCGGTGATTTTGACATAATACTGGAGCATGTATTTTTAACCGACTTCGAAAAATAGAGGCGGTTATAAATTCGTCGAAAGTCGGTGCCAAGCCAATAATACGGTCCGCGCGTTAGGACTAATATTGTGCTGTTGTAGTACCTACCTACTATGTCAAGCTACCAAATGCGGCTATTTGAAACGCAGTGAAATATGCTCTAAATTTTTTTATTTCGCTTGACACGGACTTCAAACCTATGAGTAAGTAATTGTCTAATAATAATTAGTAGGTTACGTGTTTTTCCCTTAAAATGAAATTATCTTAATAATCTTCATTAGTTTTTTTTTTAATTTTATTTATTCCTTCCATCACTTTTCAAGTCTCTAAGTTAGAAACTACCAAAAAGCTCACACAATTTTTAACCTCAATTCCATGCAAACAATATCAATAATATTTTTTTTAATTATTCCTAATCATAAGCCTGTATACTAATTTTTATACTGTTTAGGTCAGGAATGAGAAACTTTCCATAAAAAATTTACCACTTCATTTTCCCCCTTTAGGACAGAATTTATCAATTTCGTCTACACAGATAATTTTTTATTGTAATCCAAAATGCTTATACCTGTTGTCATATAGTCCTTTATATTTATCTCTAAAAATTCTTTCTTATACATCATGAATGGAACCCTTGTACCAAATTTTAAGTCTCTAGGAACAGTAGTTTCATATAACATTTTCGTATACAATTACAAAATCGAAAGCAAATAAATAACCAATGTAGAATCAACCGTCTAATTCAGAGCATAGGTAGCGCGGCCGCTGCCCCGACTTAAGTACTTAAGTACAGCATTAGCGCGTTTTAAAAAACTTGTGACCCCATCCATCAAAGGCCATGGGTAACACTGCTTATTATCTTTTGCCAAGAGTATTAATATTTGTTTTATTTATAGGTATTGCTTTATCTTTTTTTTTGTACCAAAGAGCCTGTTCACTAATATTCCACCTTGAACACTGCGGAAAGCCCAATACAAATGTCACTCCCTCTTTTAAGGGGATGGGGGTAGATAAAATAAAAAATTGTACTTATTGTTTGTTAGGCTCATAAAGTTCACATACCGAGTTTTAACTTTCTACCTTGAAAATTGTGGAATGCTCCATACAAATTTCCATCCCCTATTTTAGGGGATGGGGCAGATTTCTAAAAAAAAATATTCAATAATAAGCAGATGTTTTTTTTTTAAGTAGCAAAGAGTCCGCGTATCTATTTTTGGCGTTCCAGTTTGAACACTGCCGTAAGCCCAATACCTTCAAATTTCACCCCCCGTTTTAAAGGGATGGGGGGAGATTTCTTAAAAAGAATGATGTACCTATTGTTTTTTAAACTCAAGGAGTTCACATACCGAGTTTTAACTTTCTATCTTTAAAATTGTGGAATGCTCCATACAAATTTCCACCCCCTATTTTAGGGGGATGGTGATACTAAAAGGAGACAAAAAGTAGCCTATGTTCTTTCTCAAAGTCAACTCTATCTCTGTACCAAATTTCATCAAAATCGGTTCACTCGTTCGGACGTGAAAAGGTAACAGACAGACAGACAGACAGACAGAGTTACTTTCACATTTATAATATTAGTAGGGATATTATTTACTTGTGGTAGGGGTCTAGTGACGAAGCTATAGATCACCGCATTATTATGTATAGGGGAAGATGGGGTAATGGGAGTCAGCGGGTAATAAGAGTCACCTACATATCCACGAAACTATACACGCAGTCAATGCATAAACTACCTCCCCGTCCCTGCCCTGTGTCCCCGCTATTGCGTTAGATGACTCAAGTTTGTAGGCGCACGCGCATTTGAGATATTGTAGTATTTTGTTTTTACGCCCCGCTGATCTTATTTTTCGTCGGTGAAACAAATGATAAATGTCGAATACTTCCAATAAACAGTCATTAATTTTACACGTATGCGGACTAACACACAATAATCAGACTTTCCGAGCATTGATGTGCAGTTTTATACTCCCTCAATAATTTCTAAGATATTTTTTTTTTCATTATCATATTTGTGGGTAGTGAGAGTCAGATGATTGCCATTCTTACGGACCATAGTGTCGACAGATGGACTAGACCCTAGATCGTCTAGATTCCAGGGAAAGGCGGCCTGGCACTAAGGCAGGGAAAGTTCGGAATATTTATGACAGTTATCAGTCAAATATGCTGAAAAATGGGGTCGTTTTTAATCTATAGGCTCTATTTATCTAGCTGATCCCATTGTCATCCCCTGACAATGTCTTTGAATAAAGACATACATCATATGGGCTACGTTCTCACATGGTATTTTAGTTGAAACTTGCCGGAAGGTTATATTTGCCATATGTGCTAAATTTTCTTTGCCCATAAGGTGATCACCATTACCCCCACGTCAGTGCAATAGAAGTCAAAACGATTTTTTTGTAAAACTGTTATAATTCCTAAAGTTGCATGCCCAATTCATTAAAATTGATCTCAATTGATAGTCAAATAAGTAAAGCTGACGTGTAGTCGGTTGCAATAAATATTTTGTTTGAAATTAAGTTTTTATTTCATGTTGCGCTTAGGTGACTCCCATTACCCTATCTTCCCCTACTTATCACCCGCTAAGTGGTCTCTAGTGTTCAGTATATATGTATCTTCATACCAGGGCCCTACTGGATAGGCAGAGAGCGTGGAGCACTTAGCCTGGGTTGCACCACGACTTTTGTTAAATTTAAAGTTATTGTAACATTTCACATCCTTTTCTAACTTAAAGAAATCTGTTAAAGTTAGAGCAAGATGTGAAATTTTATAAAAACTTTAACTTTAACAAAAGTCGTGGTGCAAACTCGAGAGAAACATGTCAAAACAAGTATTGAGCCCATGACCTTGTTGCCACAGTACCGCTCAAAACATGCAGCAGTTTTAAATCATCCAAAAATATTGCAAATTAGACTTTATTAGTGTATAAATAAGGTACTAATATTATCGACCAGATTTAATATTAGCATATATTAGCAGTAAAAGAAAAACAATTTTATAGACGATTTTATACTCATCTTACATACCACTGTATAATAGGTAGGTATACAGTTTTAGAATACTAAAAAAAAAACATTGTAATTTTTCTTGTGATTCTTGTAACCATAAACATTTTTACATAGACAATCACAACTTTGTATCATGGTAGCACTTGTGTAACCACAGTTTTACGCTGCCCAACCCTAATAAAATCCTCATCAGCTTATCCAAAAAGGGATGAAGTTACGAAAAGTTTCATACGGGGTTTAATTTGGATTGAAACAGCTCATTTGCACCTCGTTAGTTAAGGTCAGAAATCCCTTAAATACAGTAAATTATATCAGACGGAAAAAATACTTGAAGTTCTATTTATTTATGGAGCATAGACTCAGTTATGACATTTTATAATATATATATACTGCCTCTGTAGCCTAGTGGTAGTAGGCCACAACTACTTCGCTCGTGTCCTGTGTTCGATTCCCGGGTCGGAAGCTATCAGAGACAACGGTGTAAAATCCTTTATCTCTGGTTCTATTGGGATTTTCCCATCTTCTGGCAGTTTCCCAGTATCTCGGAGTTTGGTAATGTGCCCGAAGATGCCAAAGCTTGCCCCAAAACGTAATCGGCGAATCGTTAACATCAATGTGAACTTCAAGCTTGTTTGTGGTGTTGTTACATTAAAGAGAAGTCTTATCGGGTTTTTTTTTGTTTCTTTTTTTCAAATAACTCAAAAATTATCATCATCTTGAAAGCATGACAAATGTTAAGCGCAATACACACTGAACCCGCCGGGCCGCCGACACAGCCCGCCTTCTCAACCCGGCGGCCTACTTATGAAAAGAATCATGTAGGCAACCTGCGCCCGCCCGTGTTGCCTGTCGACATGTTGGCGGCTTGTGGTCCGACTTGCAACGAGTAAGGCGGCCATCTAACCGGCCGATAAAAAGTTGGCGACACAGGTCGGCGGCCCGGCAGGCTCAGTGTGTATTGCACTTTAGTATTTCACTAGAGAAGACGCTTGTACTACTATTGTTGTAACTTGTACGCAACCATCATACTGATAAAACAGTGAATATTATTCATAAATATTCAGAGAAAAATAAGCTCACGTGCCTTGTGATACGGCAAAACTAATAAGAAATTATGTTATAGAGGGAAAAATCACAACAACAAAAATTTTACCATATAATGTGGACTTAAAAACATCTTGGAATACAAAGAATGTTCAAGATGACTCCGCCTTTACGAAAGTGGGACTGAACTATTTGGTAAAAGGTTTGACAAGACCTTCGTGGAACTTGTAATTTCATTTCCCGGTCCATAGGTGGAAAAACATATGTATATGTTGGTACGTATCTTTTACATACCTTTGTCTTAGTGTGCTGTGGACCCTTTTTCTTAAAAAGATATTCCTACGTGAGATTGTGCTACATAATAAACGTAAGATTTTGGGATCGATTTTCTTGTTAGGTAGTTGTATTATGTTATGTATGGAATTCTATTGCAAAATATTGTTCAAACTAGCTATCAGAATACAACCTGTAGCCTTATCACTAACGTTAGTAAAAAATTCATTCTCAATTATTTTTTTTTTACACGGATTCCCGCCACGCCAGGCGAGGCTCGTGCAACCAAGCCGAAAGATAAAAGTGTATAACGACCCAATTGAACATTTGTGTGATGTATGTGAAATGTGAGTATTTTAAAAGTTCCTAAATAATCAGTATCTACATACATAAACATTCAATCACAATCGATAATTTCATCTCATCAAAAACAAAATAACATGACATCTTATTTGCTAACACAAAAAAATCTTCTTGTTTGTATTTTTACAGATTTTTACCAATGCAAAGTCGTCACTATATATCCTGAGACATCCCACAGCGCAAACTGGCTTCCTTATAGCATAACGCGATAGTAAACAGTACATTTTCTCGATTTACCGACTTATTTGCTCACGTTGTATTTCTTTCGTTACAGAAACTGAATAAGATTTTACCAAGATGTATTTTCGATTCCCGGATTACTGGTAAAGTAGGTATTACGTATGATTCAGCTTATTTTTTACGTAAATACATTTATTTTGATACTTGTATCTATTAGAATTATTTAAGGACGTAATAATACTTTTATAGCTCGAACCGATAGACGTTGGGGAAGAAGAGTTCTGGAGTGGCGACCGCATAGCGAAAGACGAGGCGTAGGCAAGCCTATGAAGTAGACCGACAACCTGCGGTTGCGACCGACAGGTAAGTGTTATTCAAAATCATCATCACCATAATTTCAGCTTAAAGACGTCCACTGCTCGACAAAGGCCTCCTCCAAAGATTATCACAAGGAACGGTTCTGGCCTGCGCTCCAGCGATTGCCCGCAACCTGTAATCATAATGGTTAGTTTAAAATACTCACAGCTGTTTCGGTGGCGTAGTGAATGTAGGCTGGAATCCCAAGTTGCAGGACAAATCACAGAGTAGATAAATAATTGTATGTATACATTACACCCGTGCGAAGCCGAGCCGGGCCACTCGTACATATATATATACCTATACACTAGCTCACTAGCGGACCGTCCCGGCTTTGCACGGGAGCAATGTTATTTACATTACTAATCTATACAGATAATAAAACAGTAAAATCCGCGTGTCTGTACATTGTATGTATTTACGAAAAACCAATTGGGGGCGATGTAAAAATAGTATTAGAACACTTTTCAATGATTTTTAATTTTTTTGTCTGTCTGTTTGTCCCTTTGTCCAGGCTAATCTCCGAAGATACTGGACGGATTCGAATGAAACTTTTTGTGGTGTATAGATACTAAGCCTGGCCAACATTTAGGCTACTTTTTACTGCGGGAATATCACTCATTCCCACGGGAATCTCTACATTTAATTTCATTTTCCTATACAAATAGTCCGTATCTATCAAACCTTTGACACATTATTTCATTGTGAGGCAATGCGAAGTTTGCCGGGTCAGCTAGTATCATAATAAAATGAGAATGATTGTGAAAGAATTTTTATGATCGGTTCAGTACTTCTACTAAGATTAGCCCCTTTAAACAAAAAAACAATATACTTCAATGCATGCATTTGCCTTTGATGATTACAGGCGTGAAGTTACGAAAACAAAGGACTCAAAAACCTTACTAGCGAATCATGAGTGTTTTACATACATCTTTGAATGCATGTACTTATTTGCTTATGTAACGTTTCGGAAAATACATACGTGCAGTTCACCACCCCCTTATTGTACACGAAAAAAAGAAGACGGGAAGTTTTATCACTCGAAGGGAAAATTCAATTTAATTTTGACAAATCCTTTTTGTGGAATGTTCACGAAGTTTCATAATTTATTTCCGTGCATCTGCAGATATTAAAGAACAGTTGGTGTTGTCACCTAAATTAAGGTTTAATCCATCATCCGGGTCTACATTTGCATTTAGAAAATTATGAAATTAATATTCTATTATTTGTTTTTAGGATTCCGTACACGATGATAAAACGGATGCAGGCATAAGGTCACTCGTGGGTCTATCTGGCTGTCCGTTTGTCGAAGCTTTATTACTTTGAAAATACTGTGGTAGTGGTCAACACTATCGTGCTCCGGTCAGGTGTACGACCCTCTGATTTTTGGCACAGCGGCGTAGGCCTCAGATGTGACAACATTGAAATCTTTGATTTTTGTGTTGACGTCTTTAGGCTACACTTACCATCAATGTAAATTGTATGCTTTTTGTTTTTTTTATATTATTTCGCATTAACACATGCTTGTGAATGCTTCGGTAGCTCAGTTGGAAGAGCGGCTGGACTAGATTCCCAGTGGCCGCGAGAGTTCGAGTCTCTCCTGAAGTCAAATTTTTCTTTCCATTTTTCCTTAAAATGTATGCTTTTTTTTGTATATCAATGCTTTTTCGTCATTTCATGAAGGTGTACCTAATGAAAATGTATGTATACATTTTTTATTGTTAGCCAAAAACACGGGAAATTTCTTAGGTAAAATAGAAAACATGTTTACTTCGCTTATATCGTACTTGTATACTAATATTCAACATATTCACTCGTGTGGATGTCGTTTAAAAAGTATGTAATGTTCTTTCTTAAAGTAAACTCTATCTCTGTATCAAATTTAATTAAAATCGGTTCAGACGTTTGGACGTGAAAAGGAAGAGGACAGACAGACAGACAGAGTTACTTTCGCATTTATAATATTAAAAATAATTAGTAGGGGTTAAAAAACAAGTTATGTTCTTAAAATGTCTTAAATAAACCGTTTCTATAAGTAACACAAGTACATTAAAGGATTGTGAAGCGAGCCATTACACCTGGAAATACGACCACGTTCACTCTGTCAAGAGTGTAACGCAAGCAGAGAATATGTAATAATACTACGACGCAAGATAATAAATAGTATTACTTCAAAGTATATTTGAAGTAAAGAAAGTTTCAAATATATAAATATAACTACGTTAAGAAAAACCGACTTCAAAACCGAAAAGTAAAAAATAATAAAGATTTCATTGTAATTATATACTACCTATTATTTATATGTGCTATTTACTAATAGGTTTGAAGCCGGTGCCAAGCCTTAAACAAATAATTATATTTTAATCACTTAAATATGAATACGAGCAAATTAATACACTGAACAAAACGGGCGGCGCCGGAACAACCGGCGAATCGTGGGTGTTTGCATATGTGTTTGAATTCATGCATTTACCTATACCTACCCCTTCGGGGATTACAGACGTGAAGTTACATTTTAATACAATGAAATGCCTACTTTAGTGATTTTGCCTTGGCACCGACTTCAAACCTATTAGTAAGTAGCACATATAAATAATAGGTAGTATGTAATTACAATTAAATCTTTATTATTTTTTACTTTTCGGTTTTGAAGTCGGTTTTTCTTAACGTAGTTATATTTATTTAATACTTTTTAGTTTATTGCTGCATTGCCAATTATATTAATGTTCACATCTGTTAAATTTGTAAAATCTGATTTTTTTAGCTTCGTGACAATTAGATACCTAATTTAAATTGTTTAGGTGTGTCGATACAAAATTATTACACGACTATACAAAATCAATGAAAAAAATTTATCCACGAAGGAGTAAATAAGCTGTGTTGTGTCGTCGATGAGTAAATGTGTCATTGTCAGTTGTTGTCATCTTGTTGTCATGCGCATTGGACTATCTAGGACGTCAGTGGATTCAACGCACTGTATGACAACTCGCCGTCTATTCTTATTCCTTTAGTCTGAGGTGAAAGTAAGTAAAAAAATGCTCATAAAATAAAGACTGATGGGCCTATCTGAATCAAATTTTTATCGGACCAATTCGAAACTATTTCGCATCAAACAAAAAAAGAATTACGTAAATCGGTCCAGAAATCTGGGCGAAATTCGCGTACATACATAAAAAATATATATATATACCGGCCGAATTGAGAACCTTCTCGTTTTTTGAACTCGGTTAAAAATTCAAGGTAAACGCATCAATCTCCGCAGCAAATAAATAATATAATATCGACATTCGTCCCCAGATGCAGACGACTTACGCTGTCAAAGTATTTTTCGAGATACTCACTTTAAAAATTCCGACCACTAACATTTCCAAGAGAGTCGAGTTATTGATATGAAAATATGCCAATATACAAAATATTCTCAGGAGGAAGCATTCCTTAAACCTGTGAACCTAGTTATTGAGTCGGCGTTATGATACGAAATAAGAAATGTAGGTATGTCAATACGATTTTCAAATTGAATTCAAAATAGCTATGTTTCCATACAATGGAACCATTTTCATACCATTTCATGTTTCCGATTTATTAGCAGCTTGCCATGGGTGCAATCACAGACTAATCGGGTATGTCGTCGAAGGGTGCAATATTTAGCCTATGTCACTCAGAAGATGCAGCTTTCTAATGGGGAAATCAAATATATGTTGTCCAGATAAAGACTTCAAGTGATTTAAGTATTACTTTTGAAAGCAAGAAAAGAAAAGAAAGAAAGTAAATGCATTTATTAGGACAAAAAGGTACACAAAAGTAAACAAAACAGAAAAAAAATTGAATTAATTAAAACTAAAACAAAAAACTATGTATGTATGTATCTTCACGCCAGGTCCCTAACGGGGTAGGCAGAGAGTGTAGAGCGCCAGACATCCCGGTTCTGACAAACCTCTCGTGCCTCGTCTACCTTCATCATTCTCTTCATACTTCTACAAAAAACTAAATTTTAAAAATTGTCCTAAAGGGCTTCAACTCAACAACTTCAACTCAGCATTGTGCCGGATTAATAAACCCCGCGCTGGTATTATGTTGGGGCCTTATACTGTGACACTACGGATGCCCAACTGCTGCCAATTTACAGCTGAAAAAAAAAAAAAAAACTAAAAAAGGACACTAACTTTAAATAATTTTTAAATAATAATATAAATTAAGTACATAAATACCATAAGTTTATTCATAACAAGTAGTCATTTTTTAAGGTTGGTAAGCCTGTCTAATCATCTCACAAAGCCTGTATATGAACTCATTAAAAGTTGAAATCGTAAACGTGAAAAGCAAAATCTAAATAGAAGTAGACCATCCAGACTACATTCATAGAATAATGTAGCTTCATTATTTTGTAAAGCTTTACCAGGCTTGCCATAATGGAAAAAGATACGTAAAATAATTATAACGGTTGCGTAAGTATTTGAGCAAAGATTCTTTTAACTAGAACTAAATGGAGACTACTTGAGACATATCTAGTGTTTTCAATGAAATTTTATTTCAGTATCAAACCTATTTACCACAACATAGTATGAAATCAACATCGGGAATATTGGTTCATACATCTTTTATCGAAATAATTTAAAGGACATGTTGCAAAAATGTATGGATCTCCGGCCATGTATTGTACACAATATCATTAACAGGCAAAATCAATATAAAACGTTTTTTACTGCATATTTTCACTTATTTAGCTTTGTTTGCAGTAACAAAACATTATTTGCAGTTAGAATTGCAACTCAAAACCAACATAGCGAATATGGCGGGCGATGTCATTTTGACAATTTCATTTTTTAAATTGTTTTTTATAGTATAATAATATAGTACTTGGAGAAAAAAGTAATATTTTCTAAACACTATCAAAATCGATTTCATGTGTTAATACTATACTAATCGATTCCCTATTTAAAAAATTCATCGGAACTTATATATATTGATTGATTCGATACATGGGTTTTTTTATAATATGTGATGCACTAGTAAGATACAGATAGCGTTAGTTTTGTTTTATCTACATAGGTAGGTACTATCCCAAGCGTCGGCTGTATCGCCGCCATGTTGAACATGGTTGAAAATGTTAAAATCGTTTGAATTAAATGTGGTTGTAACTCTAAAATATATTCTTGATTAAATTAATTGTATTTTTTTCGGATTCTACTTTAATTTACCCATTTTTTGAGGACATGTACGAACCAGAGCCAAGCTCGCAACATCTCTTTTGGTAGGATTCCTTAAAATAACAAACCCACGCGGATTGAAATTCAAGACGTACTAAAGGAGAATGATACATTTCTAGGCCCAGGTGTTAACACTGTACAAATTATGTCATTTTCAAATGACTATAAAATAAATAATTTGAAATTCGGGCATTTTTTAAATTGCCAGTGATTGTAAAAGTATATAATAGAAGTTGGGTTAGATTGCAAATTGTAAATTATATTACAAAATGTACTGTGTGATGGGTTAGTAACGATTTTGCAGGACTAAAATTACCCGTCTCCTTTTTAGAATAAGACGAGTCCCTCGCATCATAGTAAAATGTTTCTAATATTCTGGCAACGGAGTCGTCAAATATCTCTAACGCCGCCATAACTTCAAATACTCGGAGCGTTGACCGAATTCGAGGAGAAAATATACGAACATGTTTATTTATTTTGCCACATTACATAGAACGTTGCTTTCGTGTACTCTTGTAAAAAAATATTTTTAGCATCTGAGACACCGTCGTAAAAACCGAATAAACGAAAACGGTGAGAAGCGAATGTTTATAAATTTTTAAGCAAGTTTTTTTTTTTCAGATAAGATAATGTACTTAAGTGTTTGACCATAGAGCAACACGGGCCACCGGTCGCGGCGGACTGGAGGTGAGTAGGTAGCCATAGCGTTTATTACCGATGCAAAACAGTCTGTCATTTTTTGCGGGGGGAAATGCGTGCGACACACACGCACACTACAAAAATCGTCTATTACTACGAAACTCACACCTTGACTTTAACAAAATACAGAAACAATTTCACGCACACATTTAAACATCTTGGCTACAGGTATGGGCCCATTTGGGCTTGTACTTTGACAGATGGGAAAGCCTGCAGATGGCTACTCCCCTCCGGTGTTTCTCTATGTGTTTGACGAATGGAACAGTTGTTGCAGTTAGTATATTTTTGAGAAATGAAAATTAGTTCATTAGCTAAAATGAATTCATCAATACAACATCAATAGTAGGTGATTGGTAAACTGTTGCCATAAAAAGCTAAGGTTCGGTTGTACCAAAATATTTGTTGAAGTTATGGTTTTTGTCAAAACAATAACACTAAGTACATTACTGGTGGTAGAGCTGCTCCAGTGACGAAGCTCGCGGGCGTAGACCCCACCGCATAACCGTGTTCCGGTCAGGTGGTAATGTAATTGCCTGGCCCTGTAATTTCCGACACAGAGGCATAACACCTTAGGCCTCAGAAGTAGTAACGCATCTGCATTTTGACCTTGGTCATTGTGTGGGTGTCTATACGCTGCAGTCATCACTTAACATCAATGTGAACTGCATGCCTGTTTGCCACTTCCATTACATAAAAAAGTAACATTTAATTTTACTTTACTGCGAAATGCGTTGCACCAGCGTATTTTTTGGCATAGCTAAAGTTATCAGGGTTCAGATTCCCACATCATCTGACAGATAATTGAGGTTAACTTTAACATTAACCAGCGCAGCCCGGCCACTTACGGTTAGCACTTAAAGCTATGACAATATTTAATAATTTTCAAATGGTGAAACTTATTTTTCTTAAATTTAAATAACAATACTATAATAATAGATACATATAGTTTTGAAATAGGAAAACTACCCAACATTTTTGTGTCACAGATTTAAGTCTAACGTTGCATTGTAAAAATAATATATTTGTAAGTTCCTATCTAGGTAGGCATCTATTTTATATTCAAAACTTGTCATTCATCGACATTTACGACCACAACACTTGTAATAAAATAAAAGGAAAAACAGGCAGCATAATTAATCATGAAGACCACAGACCATGAAAATAAATCACCCGTATGAGGTGCTTTCACGATTCACATGACTTGAATAACTGGGGCCTACAGTAATGACGTCATCTATTTGTGCCACATTGCGTCTCTTCATACGAAATGAGCTTATCTAAAAGAAACATCGGAGCAATATCCGTTGCAATGCGACATGATACACGTCAAATGTATTTATCACTCTTGAACGACCTCGGAACAAATATGACAGTATTTTATAACCTAAGTGTTGGTATATTACAATCTCGTGAATTCAGTAAAAGTTTTATTAGATCCAATATCATTCATAATTTTCTTACTGTACTATCCTGGGTAGAGTGATTCAGACGTTTTGAACACAAATTGTCTTACGAAAGGCCGATAGATTTAACACGTATGAAATATTATTTGAAACTAGCGGCCCGCACCGGCTTCGCGCGGTTTCAATGTTACCTACCCTCTCCTATTCGTCTTAGCGTTATATACCCTTCCTCAATAAATGGGCTATCTAACACTGCAAGAATTTTTCAAATCGGACCCGTAGTTCCTGAGATTAGCGCGTTCAAACAAACAAACAAACTCTTCAGCTCTATAATAATATAGTACAGATAAAAATTACATTTCATTTAATATACATAATTTTTCAGCGCGCATGTTTTTAAAAAAGTAACTGGTGAATAGACATTACTGTTTGAAGTAGATTACAATGGATTTTACTAACACTAACATGCAATCCAATAGGAATAATAGTATAGTTTTTGTCTCTTTATTTCTCTTTGATAATAATAGTAACTTCTTATAGAATATCGGACAATCCGCAAAGACGTAAACAAGAAAAGAACTTTAATTCCTTGTAAATCTTCAAATAAGTTCCTACTTAAAAGCGGTCCCCGGCGTCCATTCAAATGCCAATTAACTCCTGATTAGTTGTAAAGACTACAAAGATACACTATCATTAGATTGCTCGTTAACGTCTTTCCAACTTCCAACATCAATACTTAGCAATAATAATAATTCATCATATTAAGCGTTGGCATATATTCCCGCGATATTCTTTAATGAACGTCACGTCTTCTTAATGGACCCGTTATACTAAGATTAACTGCAGCTAGAAAATTGGGTCTTTACTCTTAATGGATGAATCCTGAAAATGCTATGTTGGCAGCTCTCGTAAAAGGACATGCTCGCTGCGCATTTTTAAGTGAAATTGGATGATGCAGCTTCCTTTTTAATCGTTCGCTTTTAACGCAGCTTTTGTTATGTAGATGTAGTCAATTTCGTCACCCCTGAAATAATAGGCAGATTTATGGTAAATAAAATGATGAGTCATTTATCATTTTCATAATTATTTATTGTGTTTCTTTCAGTTGGTCACGGTTAGTATTAAACTATATTTTTTCTTAATTACGTTCCATCACCATCTTCATTATTTCAGCCGAAAAAAGTTAACTGCTGGACAAAACTCGATGTCCGTTTCATTTTCAATTATCGAAAAAACATTATTAAAAAATACTAAATAATAAAGAAATATAATTATTTTGTTAAGCATAATAATAATGATTATTAACTTATTATGAAAAACATGTGCGACTGTAATTTAGAAGAAGACGTCACTAACCTTATTGGTCAAATTATTATTTAAAAAGAGTATTTTTCTTTATGCAGCAATAAAAGCTCTATACCTGAAAATAAAGATATGAATTTTGTAGTACTCAAATACGAGTATGCAGCCTGTTTTAAGTAATCTTTACCAAAATTGTTATTTTATTTTTCCCTACCCCAATGATAAACCCAAACATATGAATTGTTGGAAACATACAATTTTAAATGGCCACATTGTTTTGGTGTGTCAGTGTGAATTGTCAAGTTGGCTGTCACTATCTCTTTCGCATTAAACTTGGGACGAGAAGGCTGTGTATGATTGAGCTCCCCAATTACCAAGGAAAACACATCATCGTTTCGTTCATGGTCCTTCGAGCCGGATTTGAACCAGCGACCTATGGATCTGGTCTTCAAAATAAAGACACTTGACAAGCAATTTTCAAATTATTACAAACAATATTCTTTTATCATTTCAATATTATTAATATCATAATGTTAACCTACTAGAGTTAAAAAGTTTTGTATTACGTTACACAAAACTAGGCAACGGAATGAGAGCTAAAAGTGGAAATCTAAAGTAACTTTATAAGAAATATTAGTTCTGTAAAATGACTTTTTCAGAATGAACCATGGCAATTTAACGGGGTCAGGCAGGTCTGGCGGCGACCCAAGCTTCTTGACATGTACGTACGCCTTCACAAGTATGCGCAGAACCTACATTTCGGTATGAGTGTAGTTTCCTTGGTAAGTGTTGAATTTGTATTGTCTGCTTTGAATAATATATTTATTGCATTACAGAACGTTTGAAGTGTCAGGCAGAGAAGAATTTGGATGCATATTTGGTTAGACAAAGTTATTTAGTAAAACGTGTTTTGTCTGACAATCAGTCAGCAATTAAAGGGTTAACACAGTATCCAAATACAGTAGTTATTTTCTGTCTGTAGAAGAATTTTCCCCCAGAATTTTTATTATAAAAAAGGGGGTCACTCAATGGATCTAATATTGAGTGACCTCATTTTATTCAATATCATATCAACATCATAACTGAAAAAATGAACTAGGCAAAACTTTTCATATATACCTATACATAAAATATTACAATAACATATGCCCAAGCACGAAAAATATTCCCTCCGGTGTCTTTCGTGCTAACAATTTACATGCCACAAGCTATTAATGAGCATAAACATGACGTTTCTAATGGTGGAATGCTGAAGTGATCCTTGGGCTATCCCCTGTTTTCGTTACCAAATCCTCGGTGATAGCTATAGATATATATGCAAACAAATTATATATTTACTGCGATTCTCAACAAGATAATGGTAATGACTCCAAATTGCAACAGAAGCGAGACTAACGAACAGCAATAGATTTTTACATAAAAAGATTAGATTATATTTTGTCATGTGACGTTCTTTAAAATCTTACAATGTGAGTTATTTATCGTAGACGAATAGAATGCATGCAAGTGCCGAGAAAATTGATACCTGAATATGTTACGTTCGGGACTCAGAAAGTGTGTCTGAAATTGACGAGCATTTAAATTTTGCATCACGTTGTCGATGCTTGTATCGTACGATATCTACAACATTTCAAATATTTGCACAATATATTTCAAGGGTTAGTACATAGTAATATCACAGTCCAAAGAAAACGAACATGTTAGTGGTAATATACTAAGGAGGCGTGTGCGTTTGACGCTTCCATTTTAATAAAATTAAAAGTATTTTATAGAATAGAGGCAAGTCCGAAACTTGACTAGTGTTAACGCCTGATTTTTTTACGCACGCAAAGTTCAACATTTTATTATATTCTCCCGACGACTTCATTCAACACAGTAAACACGTCTTTGTACATGTCCAATTTATACTTTATTTATCCAAATGTAGTTTTAAAAGATACAAAACGGTGTTCTCTTTGTGTCCCGCTGAGGCACAAACAACTAGAGTACAATTACATACAGCGGTGTCAAAGATTTCAAACATAACGATAATTGTACGTTTAGTCGTAGATTGTAAGATATAAACACAGGGTACCAACAAACCCCATAGAACAATATTGGCCTACTACAAACAGTCGACGGACAAGAGATGTAAAAAATATTATCAAGACATACTTAGGTAAGTCACACAATTAACAAATTAATTTAACGATACTTCACACCTGTATTCCCCGAAGGAGTAAGCAGAGGATTATGAATGCATTCAAGCAATGCGTGCATAAACCAATACATGCAAACATCCACGATTCGCCGGTTACGTTTTGGCCCATATAACAAACAGGTGGCGAGCCTATTGACAGCTCCAAGTGGGACCCGAGTCGGAGTCAACCGAACAATGGCGGTCAAGCCATTCCAATGGTGCGATAGTAAGTGCAATAACGCAAAGGCAGCAGCAGCATCCTGCGATAAAACTACTGCCACTGCGATCGCCAATCCAATTTACGACCAATTTGACGACCCGGTTAGTCCAGTGGTGTGAGATGACCGTTTGATTCGAAGGGTCGCGGGTTTGATCCCCGCAGCGGGCCAAATATTTGTATGGTCTACGGATATTTGTTTCGGGTCTGGGTGTTTGTGTATGTGGTGTATGTGTACAACGGCACCCACGACACAGGTTTATACCTACTGTGAGGCTGAGAATGTAAATAAAACCACATGCCAAGCGTGGCAATTACCTATGGCATATCCCCCTTATGGGGGGCTTTGATCCAGCAGTGAACATGTTGGCTAAAATGTACGTTTTTAAGTTTCTCATAAACATGACAATGTCGTCACAAGTAATTTATATTAGTTGATCCCAATGACGAAACAATGTTTAATAGACTAAATCCAAATGAATAACGATATTTGCGAGACGTAATCGAAATGTAAATTTCCTTTGATGCAATAAGGGGGGAGATTCATTAAGTACCAAGTTGTTTTGTTGGACATCAGCCAGAGTTTTGACAAGCCGCCTATCCTATCGGCCCCCAGATTTATCGCAGACACGATGTAATCTTCAACGAACCGGGACACAAATTATGAATCATTAATTTGGTTTAATAATAAGAGTTAATTGGGAAGATAAAGTATTTTCACTTGTTTTTGTCAAATAATAGTTGTTTATGTATTAAGATATGATGGTTGTTGGTAGTTCTTATAGGAGTTCTAAGTAAAACATGTTAATCGTTTTACGTTAGTTTATTGAATCAATACTTCTTAATTTTAAATACATAATTCACTTATTATAGCTAAATTGCTTAGTCAACATAGACGACTCGACGTTGCGCGTGCGACCTAATTACATGTCGGATGAAAAAAAAAAAAAAAAGTTTCACACACAACCTTGAGTAACAAAGTACAAAATAAAACATTTTTTTTATTACGAATTACATTACAATTACATAAAGTATTTAAATAATTTTATATAATTTTATAATTAAATCACTATATACTAGATATATTTATGTATGTATTTATCTTCACGCCAGGTCCCTAACGGGGTAGGCAGAGAGTGTAGAGCGCCAGATATCCCGGTTCTGACAAACCTCTCGTGCCTCGTCTACTTCCATCAATCTCGTCATACATGCACGCCGATTCCTAAGACTTTTGATCCCACCATCAGACAGAACTCGACCTATTTGGTCATGGTAGATATAATAATAATAATAATGGCAACCCATTATACGTCCCACAGCTGGGCACGAGTCTCTCCCCTTTTTTGGGGGGAGGCCTGGAGCTTACTCCACCACGCTGCTCCAATGCGGATCGGTGGAGGTGGGTGGGTTAGTGGCCAACCCGCTGTCGGATGTTTTTCAAACCGCCCATAAGGCCTCCGACAAGGTTTAACGACTGCTATCTATCGATAGCAACCGGGACCGACGGCTTAACGTGCCCTCCGAAGCACGGAAACGCGCATTTAATTTGCCACTAGCGGTCACCCATCACACTACCCGACCGCGCCCGTAGTGCTTAACCGAGTAGATCGCTTACGATCTACACCAGCCGCTGGGCTATGCGCGCTTCTATGGTAGATATATTTACTTCAAATTATTTCAATTTTGAAATATTTTAGTATTGTTTTTATGAAGTGTTACATGTTTATTATTCTTTTCAATAATTACATTCGGAGTTATTTCTTCAACTACTTTAAAGGGACCTTTGTAAACATTATCTAATTTATTACCAACTTGATTTTTTACTAAAATTAAATCTCCTGGTCTGTATACAATATTATTTTGTTTCTTATCATACAAAATCTTCCTTTGGTTTTTCTTTTCTAACAAATTATATCTTGCTTCTGTTTGAGCTTTTTGTAATCGATACTTTAATTCTTTTGGGTAATCGTTAAGCTCTGTTGTCTTTAATAGATTGCTTGGTAGTTTGCAAAGTTTACCAAAAACTAATTCGTGAGGAGTATATCTTGTTTCGGAGTGTACCGTTGTGTTAAACGAAAAACACCAATACGGAACCCATTCACTCCAATCGCTTTTGTTATTTTCTGTTTGTATTCTAAGATAAGCGCCTAAATGTTTATGCGTGTTTTCGATACCTCCTAACGTTTCGTGATGGTAAGCTGTAGATGATAATTTTTGTATACCTAATAAATTGCAATTTTCTGTCATTAGCGAGGATGTGAACTCTGTTCCTCTATCAGTAATTATTGTTTTTGGAATACCATATCGCAACATAAAATTGGTAACAAACGATCTCGCTACTATTTCTGTACTTTTTTGTGGGAGAGGGTAAGCTTCGACATACTTAGTTAAGTTACATTGTATTGTTAAAATATACTTATTATTATAATTGTCTATATCTAGTGGGCCCATTATACGAGTATCTAAACTTATAATATCGAATGCCGAGTTACCTGTCGAGGTAATCGACATTGGTTCTCGTATATGTCTGTTCGTCTGCTTTTGTATTTGGCAACACTGACATTTTCTTACGTAATTCGCTACATCTTTGCTCATTCCTGGCCAGAAGTAATATTTTTTAACATTGTTGAGCATCCTATTGATTCCTGCATGACCGCTAGATCTAAATGATTTCCATTTGCTACCCGCAAATGGAAATCATTTAGATTAGTCGTAATCTCATCTTTATCTTCAATGCGTATTACGTCTCTTGTTACAAGAATTCTTGGGAAGCTAATTTGTAGCTTTTTTAAAATGCGCAGTAACATATTTATATATTGAGTAGTTCTCTTATTTTTAATGATGAGTAACTCTACAATATTTATTTTTTTGCACAATTTCTCTTATTCTCTCGCTATTACCTGAGACGTAGATAACGATCGAGGATTAAGAAATATCGCTGATTGCGATTCTACATAGGTGCAATATTTTTGGTAATTATCTATAATATAAAAATAAGTCGGGTTTTCCTTCCTGACGCTATAACTCCAGAAAGCACAGACCGATTTCCACGGTTTTGCATTCGTTGGAAAGGTCTCGGGCTCCGTGAGGTTTATAGCAAAGAAAATTCATGAAAAATTTCAACGCGGGTGAAGCCGCGGGCAAATGCTAGTGTTCAATAAATTTAAATTCTATATTGCCTTGGGTTTTTTGAGAATTTCTACTGTGACTGGTTGATCAGGCCTGTCGGTCGTAGATATCTCTATAGATTGATCATCTCCTATTTGTTGTTGACTTTGTTTCTTAACTTGCGCTCTTGTTAAAACTAAGACCAATTTTTCGCGCATGTCTTTCAAGTCTTGAGATGTTACTTTAATCCTACTCAAAGCGTCTGCTACTACATTTTGAGAACCTGGTATGTATTCTATTTCAAAAACATATTCTTCCAAATACAATCTGAACTTCGTTAAACGACTAGATGGTTCGTTAATGCTAAAAAGGTATACTAGTGGCCTATGGTCGGTAAAGATTTTGAATTTCCTTCCATAAATGTATGATCTGAAGTGACGTATGGCCCATACTATTGCCAAAAGTGCTAACTCGATAACGGGATATTTAGTCTCAGCGGGTTTTAAGCTGCGACTGGCGTATGCTATTACTTTCCCGTTGGAATTCGACAAAAATGCGCCTAAACCTAGCTTTGAGGCGTCTGTTCTAAGAGTGAAAGTATTTTTTTCGCTAAAATCAGGATAATCTAAAACAGGTGGGTTTATAAGTGCTAATTTTAAATGTTGAAACGACGTTTCGCATTCAGTCGACCATTCATACTTTACTTTTTTCTACACAGGCGATTTAATGGATATACGATATAAAGAAAGCTGGTACATCTTATTTACACTAAATGATGTATATTTACGCGAGTCTGGGCTGAGTGATAATTGATAATATGACTGTGATAAATCCAATTTTGAAAAATAAATGCTACCTGCAAGTGAATCAAGTATCTCTGTAATATTAGGCAACGGGAATTTATCATCTGTTATTCTGTTATTTAATTGTCTGTAATCTGTAACTAGTCTCCATTTTTTCTCATTAGATCTATCGGCTTTCTTAGGCACAAGTAAAACAGGACTGGACCATTCTGAAACGGTCTCCTCTATAACATCATTATCCAGCATTTCTTGGACTTATTTTTGTACCTCTTGCTTTAAAGCTTGTGGTATCCTATATGGTTTTACATATACTGGTTTAGCATTTTCTTTAAGGGTGAGAGTGTGTTCCATTAAATTGGTAACTGACAACTTATCCCCTGGTAAATGGTTAAAGTTTTGGATATGTCTAGTCATAAAAGGCGGTGGATTCCTGGAACTATCAAACGTATTTTAAGAAATCGGTCATATGAAATACAATTGATTACGGGTGTCATATTAGTAAGAAACCGTATCATAAAGGACTCGCCCCATAGACTGGATGTGCCTTGCTATGGTTTTGACTGTAATGATTTAGATGTAAACCCAACACAGAGTATAGAGAATAATGTATCTGATATTATACCAAAAGATGCATATGTAACTCGCTATGGCAGAATTGTGAGGCCCCCCGATAGTATCATGTGTTTCAATTAACATGAAATTAATAAAATTATATTACTTTATTACTATGTATGTTATATGTCATTTATAATATAAAATAGTAATGTAAAAATCAAGAACTATATTATGGAAATGTATATGTAATGTTGTTGTTAATTAAATAATATGCGGAATCAATAAATAATTAGGTATGTTTATTAAACATTTTTTTTAATAATAATATGTTTTTTTTTATAATATCTAATATGGTCATGTTTCTATAAATCGAAACTGGATCGAATTAACTTTCATTGGTAGGTATATATCGAATCGTTTGCATATTTATATTAATATAACTACAAATTGTGATACCTGTTAATTAAATAATAATGATAGATATTATAACTAAACTATAAGCATGACAGATTATTTATTTTGTCTAATATTGTCTTTGTATACCTAATTGTTGAAATAGATTCAGACTTTAATACCTATTTACCAACTTGTTGAAGATAATGGTAGATCTTACCTTAAAGTATTTATACCTACATGTGTGAAGTTAGATATTTTTTAACTTTAACTTTGCTTTTATTGTGTAAAAAACTTGTCAGATATCGTTATATTCCTATAATAAGTTTAAGGTGTACGTGCAAACTTAAAATTGTTGAATTAAATACCTATCAATATTTGAGTTGATCAATATTACTCATTATTGTATTAAATATCTATTTTTACATGATGTTTTTTTTTTTTTACTTAATGGAGGATGATGTCATGTTATGTATTTGATTTTTTTTTATTTTAAGGAGGATGATGTCATATTGTGTATGTAGTAACAAGTAACACTTTTATAGGATACCCTCATATGATTTAATATTATTATGAAGTGATATAAAATGCTTCACACTAATGAAATAAAGCAGTCTAAATCAGAACACCGTTGTATTATTATCTCATAAACATTACACGGGTGACTTTTTCTGTAATAGGTATTTTTTAATTGCATTTACGAAGTCAGTTAGGCCAGTGTATGTATTTGCTAGGCGTAACTTAGCACTTCGATTTAATCTTGTTTGCCAAACAAAGTCGATTAGTTGTTTTTGTCCGTTTGAATTGAGCGCATTTCCGTAAAATTGGATACTATCTTATAATTGCAGGGTGACGTGCTCTTGGCCTGTCATAATTAGGAGTAGGCTCGAGGCTGTCTTAAGATCGAATTCACTTCCAGGTGCCATTTTTTGGACTTTTGATTGATCCTGCTATTCACTAAATAAAGCTTTAATTTTATAAAACAACGTAGTAATGTTATTTACAACGGTGTGAATGCGTTGAATTGTCTCGTGATCTAACTCTGACTTTTCTATTTTGTTGCGTACGTCTAACAAGATACACTCCAAACGATCATGTTGCGTTTGTGCTTCGTTAAACTATAATTGGGCGGCCGTTGACGTTTCTCGTCTGGTAGGGCCGATTTTAACTAAAAATTCTTTAATAGAAAATAATGTATCATAAATAAAGTTCAAATCTGTTAAAGGCATTACAAATGACGACTAACTGATTTTACTGACGCTACTACTGTATACAATAAACGACTTACTTGAATAAATTCTTAGCCATAACTTAAGGCTACGGTGTATGCGCGGCGTGGCGACGCGGTGCACGGGGCTGGGATGGGGATGCTCGCGCGGCTGCTCTCGCGGCTGCTGTGGTTGGCCGGGCTATACCCTGGACTCAATCCTGGTCTCGTGGGCCGGGCTATACCCTGGACACCGGTCCTCTGGAACTTGTGTGGTTGCAACTAAGCTGCTGGTGGTGTTGAGTTCTCGCCTTAGGGTGGTAACAGTGTGTTTGCGACATTTCTTCGTGAGTTAGTAAATTCTAACAAATCGCTGCGACTGCTAATGCGATAAGGGCAATCGTGATTGGTTATTGACGTTTTCTTGCTGTTTGTTCTAGTTGTGCGTTGGGTGTTGTTACACCGTTGGCGTTCTGTACAATAACGACCTCTTCTTTAGAATACGATTTTTCCATGGTGATGTTGGGCGAATAGGTACTCGTGGTAGCTGTACACGTGTGGTCTTCGGGTCTTCGAATTTGGGTTTCGGCGGTGCGGACAGTGTGTCTTCTTTTAATTAAATGCCTTCATTTCTTCACTCTTCTTATGATGTTGGTGTTAAGTTCTACTTGGCATGGGTCGCCATGAGATATGATGGTTGTTGGTGGTTCTTATAGGAGTTCGAAGTAAAACATGTTAATCGTTTTACGTTAGTTTATTCAATCAATACTTCTTAATTTTAAATACATAATTCACTTATAGCTAAATTGCTTAGTCAACATAGACGACACTCGACGTTGCGCGTGAGATGTTGCGAGCTCGGCTCTAGATCGTACACATCCTCAAAAAATTGGTAAGTTAAAGAAGAATCCGAAAAAAATGCAATTTATTTATTCAAGTATATATTTTAGAGTTACAACCACATTGAATTCAAACGATTTTATCATTTTCAACGATATTCAACATGGCGGCGACACAGCCGACGCTTCTTTAAATTGGATATCGATTAGTTTAAGTTCTTAGTATTAACACATGAAATCGATTTCGATAGTATTCAGAAAATATTACTTTTTTCTCCAAGTTTTATATAATTTAAAAAATTAAAATGTCAAATTGACATCGCCCGCCATATTCGCCATGTTGGTTTGAGTTGCAATTCTAACTGCAAATAATATTTTGTAACTGCAAACAAAGCTTAATAAGTGAAAATATGTAGTAAAAAACGTTTTTGTATTGATTTTGCCTGTTAATGATATTGTGTACATTACATGGCCGGAGGTCCATACATTTTTGCAACATCTCCTTTAATGTATCCTGAAAATAATTATGTTAATTAACGTTCTGAGCTAATAATCTAATAATACGGGTTTACAATAATAACTAATCAACTAAGGTTGATTCTTAACTAATTTAATCAGAGTAATCAAGTATTTTGTAATTATTTTAAGCCATACTGTGGTACCAATTTCATATGTAATGAGGTAATGAATCAAATTTTTCGGGCACACACAGTGTACGTGACCTGCTAAACCTTTCACATTGCCTCGTATGCTGTGTTGAACATAATCTCTACATGCACTCCAGGCTAAAATGTATTCCATTTTAGCCTGGATAGTAAGAAGGATAACGCGGTTAACATTTAATGAGCATTAGGCCGCGGATCCACCAAAGCGCACGCCGTGCACGGGCACGCGACGCATGGGCCAATTTGTTTGACAATGTAGGTCACCGTTTCCACTGAAGCACACGCACACACGAAACTCAAGTGTCACGACTATGTGCAGGCGTCGTTTGCTCGCCCCTCTCACCCACCACCAATGTTGCCAGCATTGAGCTACATGCTCGCATATCAAGGAAGCCACGAGTTTCAATTCATGAGTAGCGTGTCCGTGGATTGCAATGGACACAATCTTATATGATATTTTCTTGCAAGGAGAAGCTTGACCTACATGCGTATCCTCTCTGTGCGCTGAGGTGGGTCCGCGGTTTTATATTCATGAATGAAAATTCCAGACTAGCACAGCATGTATCACACGGGATTTCCATTGTAACTACTAGTCACTTGAAACCGAAACTATTTATTTGAGCAGTTTAAAAGATATGAGTAGTACGTCTATCATATTGAATAGGTTATTGTTGAATGCCAAAATATATCGTATTTGATTTTGATCAAAAATATTTGTGTTTAATATTTTGGTTTGGTATAGGTTCCGTACTTCAAAGGGAAACATTGAACCTTTATAAGATCACAGGTGCGTCTGTCTGACTGTCTGTCACAGCTGATTTTCTATGAAAGTACTTAACTAACTACGTCAAAATTTGGAATAAGTAGGTAGGTATATATTATTATGATATCTTATCGTTACTTGATTCGTTCATTGCACATACCGTGTAGGTTGCAGGTTGATAGCGATGCGAGCTTAAAAGTCATATAGTGACCTAAGCAAGTAAGAGCAACGTAAATCTTTTTATGTTACGAAGTGGCAAACAAGCTAACCTAAAATCTTAGTCCTCGGTAGGGTATTTAGGTATTTATTAAGGCGTAAAAACGCCTATCAACCCTACGTTTTCATCATTAGGTAGTAGTAGTAATACACGACCAGATAAAATCTTAATAATAATCAAAACTTGATTAATATTCTTGAATTCTTTTATAACTCTTTGCTTGTTTTTTTTTTTAATCGCTAGCTAATTACGTAATTCATATTTCAAGAATAAGTTCTTGTAACGACCCATTCCATTCACATACATTTTTAACGTTGTTTTTTTCCAAAAAATCATTATTTTCGGAATAATTTTTAAAATGTTACTCGTTAAACCCCAAGGATTATAGCTGTCTTATCTTATGGAACATTACGTATTTATAAAATATTATTTATGATATATTCTTCTACCGATCCATTTAATTACGTTTCAAAATGTATGTAGCTTGGACCCGCGCCTTGTACACTAAAAGCATAAAATACTAAAACTTTAATTAATTATCTTAAACATTAAACAAAAAAAAAGACAAGACGAATTGAGAACCTCCTTCTTTTTTCGAAGTTGGTTAAAAACAAGAATATCATAGTAGCAATATAGTGTCATATTGTTGTACGAAAATTACATAAAATAAATATTTCCGACAAAAAAAAACGCTTTCAATGAAATTATTTTTTGAGTATTTTTCCATGATTTTTACATATATATTCTCTATCTTTTGATATAGTGTACAAGATGCGGGCCCAATATGGAGCTTTTCCTTTGTTATTGTTAAATCACATAGATTAAAACTTCCATATTGCCTAGCTTCACAGCAATTACTGTTCTGCTATTAGTACCGTAGCATGTAAACAGTAAGCCAATAACAGAATGCTTAACAGGAGCGGGAATGGGTTCGCATTCTAATGATCCTATCAAATAGGTACGTTGCAAATTCTACTATGCGATTACGTTACAGCGTGCTTCGCGGCGCATGACTGCAGTGTATACGAACAAATCTAACTGACGCGGCTGCATACTGCTTGGAATTGAAAATAGGCAATCGGACAGCTTTCGAAAATAAATGTAAACCATGATTAGAATGTTTGTGCAATAATACGATGACTCATTAAATATTTTCGTGAAATATTAATGATTAATATTTTTAAATTGCAAAATAAAATGTAATAATTTCAATATTTTTTATCTGTGTTGAACGAGGACGTGACGTCATATGATCGTACAACAAATATTTAACACAAGTGATACTTTGATTTATTGGCTCTTTTTTTAGGATATTTTCTACGTTATTTACGAAAAATAAGTAATACGAAATTCAACAAAATTAATTTGCACTTGGTTAGTCGTATGGAATTAAAAGCTTCACTTTGATTGCAAACCGTTGACGTCACATTCTTCAGAGTCATTCGGCACCGTTTACGCGGCATTTTTGAAATTATAAAATGTATGTGTAGTTCGTGGTACATACTTAAACATGTTTAAATAATAAAATTAATATTTTTATGGTAAAATTAACGTAAAAGAATAATTTTAGACACATTCTCAGAAGTTGTCCGATTCTCTATTGTTTTACATATATACAAGTACACGTTATTATTTACCGAAATATATAGTCATTTATACAACAATATTTCAAGGATCCCGCTAGATCCGCGCGGGATTGAATAAGCTGCGGGGTTGCAATCCCTACTTGGTAAAAGACCAAATACCAAACAAACACATAGTGTTGATATATTCCTGATTCAAATAGTTGTAAAAGAGTTTTAAACCTGAACATAAAATAAGTCTGGGTAAGAAAGTTGTACATGATTGTTCAGTATCTACCCAGACGAAGTCGTGGCTAGTATAAAAGTAGCCTAAGTTACTCCTTATTACACCAGCTATCTGTCAGTGAAAGTTCCGTCAAAATCGGTCCAGCCGTTCCCAAGATTAGCCCCGCCAATCCGACAGACAGACAGACACAAATTGTAAAAAATGTTGTTTTGGTATATGTACCGTGTATACATACACATGCATTTAGTAAAAAGCGGTTATTTTTATATTACAAACAGACACTCCAATTTTATTAATTTGTATAGATGTACCGTGTATACGTACGTATGCATTCATTAAAAAGCGGTTATTTATATTTTACAAGCAGACACTCCAATTTTATTTATTTGTATAGATTATAATGTTGATCGTTGTTAAAGAAATTTTTATTCGGTTGAGCTACGCGTGGACGACATCCTCCACGAACAATATGAAATCAACTGTCATATTTTACTGCAGCTCAAGAGATTATTAAGTTTAAACGTACGAAGTCGCGGGCAAATCCTAGTTACCCTACATGCGGTGGTTTTTGAAGTTATATCTGTAATCCAAGAGCTAAGTAGAAATCGAGACTAACGCCGTGTCTTGCGCGAATATCAAAGTTAATCTGATCGAACAAAACGTCTGGTGCATAATAGCTGCCATGAAAGTTGCCCGAGATTAATTTATCTTCGGTATTTAACTCACATGAAAGTTCGTGAAGATTAAGCAAGTTCATTAGACATATTATTATGATATCTTATCGTTGCTTGATTCGTTCATTGCACATACCGTGTAGGTTGCAGGTTGATAGCGATGCGAGCTTGAATGTATCTAATCCTTCTTTTGCATGGGCATTCGGTTTCTGAAGTTAATGGTTTTTTGCTCTATCACCACGCCGATTTCGTACTAACGCGGTGATATTATATGCTCGACTGTGTGACTGAACATTCAAAGTGATGTTAAACTGATTAAATGTATCACGTTAAAATTAAATTTAGTTTAAAGTTCTCATTCCTCCTCCTAATGCCTGCTATGTGGAATCTTAATTATATGCTAATCAATTCAATAAATATCGAGATTAGTTGCATTAGAGCAAGTTCTCATGACAAACGCTCAACGCGGGTAGGTACAACGCGCGTGTAATTTTTGTAGTGTTCACATGACACACATTTGTAAGGCGTTGATCGCGCGTTACCGCGGTCGCCAAGTTTCAGTAGAGTTCTAACATTTGTCGAAGATGGACGTAGAAACAGTTTTAACGGTGATTTTATACGTGCGGCAGAAACGACGCCACAGAAGACGGCTATATTGGGTCGTATATATCTGTATCTGAAATAAGTCAGAAATTTTGATTACAATGTAGACCATATTTAATGCTATTGAACGTTTTCGCATACATGATTTTAAAGATAGAGTTCTATGATGACATCCTGACTTGACTTGACTGACGATTAATACGTGTACTGTATCCAATAAGATACTCTGAAGATCTACTGGTGGTAGAGCTCCAGTGACGGAGGTCGCGGGCGTAGGCACCACCGCATTACCTAATATACTTACCGCTAAATGATAGTGTTCAGCACTATCGTGTTCCGGTCAGGTGGTAATGTACGGCCCTGTAATTTCCGGCACAGAGGCGTAACGCATCTGCATTTTGACATTGGTCTTTGTGTAAGTGCCTATAGGCTGCAGTCATCACTTAACATCAACGTGAACTGCATGCTTGTTTACCACTTCCATAACATTAAATATATATATATATAAAAAAAAAAAAAAAAAAAAAAAACTCACATATATATATATATATATATATATATATATATATATGTGTGTTATATTGAACATCGACCTTAGAAAGGAGGCTTCGGCTTATTTTGGGTCTTTAGAGCGTTATTAAAAGGTCGACAAATGTCACATTGATAAGTTGTGAAAGAGTTACATTGACATTTGTCGACCATTTTAATCAATTTTTGACCAATACCAGACTATCAGTGCTTACGTAGGCAGTGTGCAACTACTCTTTCGTAGGCTCGATGTGCAATATTTTTTAATTTAACCTAATCCGGCGACTGGGACCGCGGTTCGAGTTAATTGCGGTCCCAGTTGACGGAAACCTCCAATATTTCTTGCTGAATCGGAACACAGAACTCGTGAAACTATTTACAAATTTCCATTTGACATCTCAATGACAGGGAAGAATATAAGGAAATTTATTCCCAAGTTCCAATTCGGGTAGATTTCGTTGCTAAGTAGCAGCCTAACAATAATTATCTGCCGAGTCATATATAAAATAACATTGTTCTGATCTAAAAATACTTTCATAATTGAAAAAGTTACAGATAATTTAAAATTAAATCTAAACAAGACCGAAAAATACACCCTACTTCAAAAAAAATTACGAGCAAATTGCTTTAACATTGCGGAGCGGAATATTAGCCACTCGCCCGGACGATTTCGGGAGTGAAAATTATTCATAAACATAGGAAAACATCCTAAGTTACTTGGTAGCGTAATATACGAAAACCTAAGCCACGGCTTCAAAGATTTCATCTCATTACAATTCATATTCTAGAAGGGACCTTATTACATACCAGTACAAACCATATTAGATTACACATGTAACTGGTATACATGACTCCTGAACAAGTACTGGCAATTTAAATTTAAAATGACTTTGTCCATAATAGAGAACGCAACCCGCTCTTTTTGTGCTACTTGCAATTTTATTTTCACATACTTATTATTTTAATATTTGAACGTTAAATAGGTATATCATGGGTATATCCGTTGACCGGGTTCTCCTCAGCTAGCAGAGGAGGGCGGGGACACTTGACAGGAACAAAAATTGGCACTTAAAAGCATAATATTTTCGATTTTATCTAAACCAATTGGAGACAAAGCATCAAAAAATATTTTGTGATTTTCATTCATTTATGTCTTTGAACGGTGGTGTGGTGATATTATTATATTATTGCGTTCATCATACTTTTGCATTCGCATCACAGTATTTTACATGTCTAGTCCCATAGCGTTCATTAAGTTTACCGAATATAAATCAATCAACTTGTGTGTTAATTCGAGTATCCACATGAGATACATATTTGTGTTTCCGTCGTGTGCGCCGAATATTAAAGGTTATTTATTTATTACCTATAATGGTGCCCGATGCATCAATGTACCCTCATTCCTCCTACCCGATATTTTTTTTTGATCGGATTTGATCGGAACAAACTCAAAATAATATACTTAAAGTAAGTACTTAATAAATAATGATTGTATCAATAGTAGGTAAATTAACTTCAATTTCGGATGACTCGGTAGTAACTGTGGAGGAACGGGTGGAAGTGTTCCTCCGACGAAAAGGGAGGATCCTCCGACCAGGCGAGGTGGTAGCGCCTGGCGGGCCGCAGCCCAACAATTGACGTTGGGAAGTTGTATATATGCCAACTCTTGAGAATACTTCGTATGTGCGATGTAATTCGACTGCACGCCATCTACCGTACTAGATAAGTACTGTGAGGTTTCGTCTGTGTTCCACTAGTTGGCGCCTTAATGTAGTGGACGCTAGATAACCAAACATTTTTTTTGTGTACACAGACTTGCTGAACTTGAGAAAGAACGTAGGCTACTTAGTTATTTATAAAACGACATCCACGCGGGCGAAGCTGCGGGCAACAGCTAGTATTACAAAAATGTATTTTAAGTCAAATATATTTCCTATTTCACGTAACATTCCGTTGTGAGCAAGTTTAGGTAAACAAAGAATAAAATTAATTCAATACATTTTTATAAGGAAGAATTCCCATTGCTTTTGTTCAGTTAATTCTTTATACCTGACTAAGCAAAACATTGATCTCGTTCATTGGTTGGAAAAAAAGAGCCTGTTAATATTTTGCATTTTTTTCTGAATTTCAATATTTCTTAACGATTCTAATACCGAAGACAAAATATTAAATATATTCCCTTTATTTGCGTTATATTTTTATTTTTCAAACAAAATGTCTACATGAAACGTAATCTAGCTCATTATATGTGGCAGGGAAATTATTAGCAGTGATTTGCATTTGAACTCTGGTTTAACTGGGGCGGGATATAATAGATGCGCTATCACGCCCAAGACCTAGGTCGATGAAGGGTTAGAATCTAATCGCGACCACTTAGCATATTTAACAGTTAAACACATTAATGTTACATTTAAAAAACCGGCCTTGCACGACTTATGTGGAGTAAAAAAATATTTTCAAAATCGGTTTACGCATCTCCGAGTAATTAGTGAGCACACATAAAATACCTAATCCTTTTTAGAAGTCAGTTATAAATTACAAAAACTCCATAAAGTTCACATAAAAATAATCATAAAAAGGAAAACGCCATTATTTGCTTCAAATTCTCATTAATAAGTAAATCAAGAAAATTGATTGGTAATCACTAAATTAATTAATTAATTAATTCTTATTCCTTTAGTCAGAGGGTAATCACTGATGGCCCATTAACCAAATAACTCGGTGAAATCATTTCATATTAAAATATTTACCTCTAAAGTCTTCCCTGATAACTTTAATCATCTAATAATTAACTTTATGAGGAAAATATTGGGAACGGTTCCCAATATCGTACAATAATGATCGATTTGTATATTGTACATAGTATAATATATCTCCTTCAAGCTGATAAACAAGGTCATCTACGTAAACACGTGCCTTGAGTTTAATACCACGTAATACTGTGTTGATCTATATAGCTTTCCAATTAATTTTTTTAAAGCTTTAAAATTTTTTTATGTAACGGAGGTGGCAAACAAGCATGCAGTTCACAGTGATAACAGAGGTCAAAATGCAGATGCGTTGCCATCCTTAGATGTTATGTCTCTGTGATAGTTATCACGGGGCCATATAACACCATCCAACCGGAACACGTTAGTGCTGAACACTACCTTTTAGCGACAGACTAATTAGGTAATGCGGTAGTACCTACGCTCACTAGTTCCTACACTGGAACTTTACCACCAGTATTAAAATATTTTAAGTATCAATTTTTTGGCAGCTATAATGGATATAAGCAAGCTTTCATTAAAAGATAGGTATATTCCATGGCGGACTTTTTTGTGGATCTAACAAAGAGGAAATATTCCACCATACACGTTTTACGTAACATCACGCCTGTTATCCCCGAAGGGGTAGGCAGAGGTAAATGCATGCATTCAAGCATACATGCAAACACCCACGATTCGCCGGTTACGTTTTTGGCCCATGTGGTGGCGAGCCTGTTGACAACTCTGGGCACATATTACCAAATTTCGAGGTACCAGGAAATTTTCCAGAAATTGGAAAAATCCCAATAGAACCAAAGATAAAGGACTTTATATCATTATCTCTGATAGCCCTCTACCCGGGAATCGAATCCAGGACCCCAGTGTAGTAGTAATGGCCTGGTACCACTAGGCTACTGAGATAGCTAAACTGGACAGGTTTTTGCAATAACATATGCGAGTTTATTTGCGAACCGCGAGCTCTGCTACTTGAACTCTACCACCAGGAAAACCATCAGCAATAATATCATTTTTATCGACCATGTCTACTCACTTTAAGTTCCTAAACAAGCTAATTCTATTAGAGATATTCTTAAGTAAAATATTTTGTAACCTGAACGAAATCTATGACTGAAGGAAGATATAAATGCAGAAAAGGCAAGGAAATTTGTTACAAACTTAAAGACTGAGATGCTTACGCTGGTGCATTTTGTCTACCGCTTTCGGTACTTGGCCAAACAGTACCTATATAATAACATTTTATAACATTGCGTAAGATGCATAGCTAATTTGTAATTCATTTTGTTACTAACTATACAACAATTTGATATGTTCTTAGGTTTTCGCGAGCTACACTCATTGAAATAAAACTATTTTTACGGATTTATCTCGCGTATATTAAACTAAAATGATTTTTAAAATCAACCCGACGTTTCGGTCGCTTTTCAGCTTCCGTGGTCCCGGGCAGACTGAGGTGACATTTGTCTGACAGAAGTTTGAAAAAATTATATGTAGCTACCTCCATCGATTTCGTAAACGCCTTGCCTGAACGCTACGCAAGGCGTTTACGAAATCGATGGAGGTAGCTACATATAATTTCTTCAAACTTCTGTCAGACAAATGTCACCTCAGTCTGCCCGGTTTAATATACGCGAGATAAATCCGTAAAAAATAGTTGAATTAATTTGTTGCAAAAATGTGATAACCGCTCTACCGATTTTGTGCAAACTTCACATAAACCATCTACTAAATAGTCCGAACAATGTCTGTACATTTGGTTTGGATAGGTGAGCCCGTTCTTGAGTTATAAAATTACAACGAAAAGTGGTTTCAATTTTTATATATTTATAGGTGTAGGTATGTGTTTGCATTGCTTTTACTCTATTACTAAATATAATTTAGATAGCATACCCGTCTCATATTTAAGATGCAGTTACGCATACGCTAGTTGTTAGGTACCCAGGGTTGATATTATAAAAGCTTTTAAACTTACTCCAGCATTTGATCCAATATTCTTGCTTGTTTGCGCAGATGCTGTTGGCAACGGATCCTCTAGTGCTCTATGTGCATGAGAAAATAAAAAAAATTGAAAATGCTTCTTTAGTCAAGCTTTGCACTTTGTACAGTGAATATTTTGCGCTACTATCTCCGCTAAAATTTCATAATTTTTGTTGATTTAAATTTGCATAAGATTTGTTAGACAATACGTTTTAAAATAGAGCGGAGAAGCACGGATGTAAGATTTGTTATGCAGCGTACCAACAGGTCATTGACATATAGACAACTTATTTAACTTGAATACCGCGTTTTTTCCAATAAACGTACGATTTATATGTATGAAACCATTCCAACTCTCTTCATACAGATACAGTACTCCACAATAAATATTGCATATCGAGGCTACGAAGGAGACAATCGGCTAGTTTCGACTTCATAGAGCGTTATCTCTGCTGCACACTGCCTACGCTGGCACTGATAGTCCGGTATTGGTCAAACCTTGATCAAAATGGTCGACAAACGTCAGATAGATAAGGTGCGAAAGAGATAACGCTCTACAGACCCGAAATAAGCCGAAGTCCCCTTCCTAAGGTGGATGTGCAATATTTCTTGTTGGATACTGTATATGGTTCGTTGGATTTAGTTTTTTTTTTCCACATAATGACAAATTATCAGTAATTTAATCCATTGTTTACGTTATCTGTACTATTTCTGCAATATCTTTTTATTTCATAGTGATTTTATCTCACTTAGCTCACATGTTCACATTTCCACGCGTGCGTCTTAATTTCAAAGTAGTTTGTCACTGTGAGTAAAATTAGTTTTTCGAAAAGAACTCTATGAGTGGATTTTTTCCCGGAAGCACCTATGGTTTCGCATGTATTTGCATACTTTCTAATCAGTTTAAGGAACCATGAGCAATTCCTTATGCGCTGTCCAATTGTTTACAGGATGTTTGACATACGATTGAGTTTTCTTGGTAGCAGAATGAATCTAGCACATTCTCTGGGTATTCACACAACCATTGATCAATATATAACTATTACAGCGTTAAATCGACCTGGCTGTTGATTCTTTTTCGAGAACGTTTCTATTTCTTAGAGCAGTAAATCAATATTCATAATTAATTCACACAACAACAATATTCAATCGATATATCACTCGAAAGAACCACGTATCTCAGCACAAAGGGATTAATATGTGTATGTTTAACGATATTGACCACAGTTTTGTATTTTATTGTGGACATAACACGGTTCACGCAATAATTACTCGTAATAATCCAACAATACCGCCAATAAAATTACACTCAGCCGAACAAAACCGCACATAAACGATGCATAATGTGGTGTAATACGATACAGTCATGCTGATTTATTGAGCAGTAGGTTGACGTGATACATTGTTCAGTGATACTAAATGCAACTAGGCTTTTCATTAATTCAATACACCGAATCATAATTTCAATGAAACCGAAACTAACTATGTGATCAAGTTTGAATTAAATTAAGAATTGTACCGTTCAGTCCCCACTATACTAAACGGTAATAATAGTTTTGATTCGATTAGAAGCATCCTTCTAGTCTTACTAAGTCAATGAAAAGCAAATACATTTCTGCTTTTCACTTCTTTCATTCATTTCTGCTCCCTTTAGAAGTGTAAACATGCATTTTATCTTCAAACTTTATAGCGAGCGACCATTTTGTATTTTCTTATTTGTAAAAGCTTGGCTCAAGAACTACTAAATCGATTTTGATCACTCTTTTGCTAATATGATGCTACGTTATCGCTAAGTAATAATATAAGCCAGATTGTAAGCATGTATGTATTTTCACGCCAGGTCCCTAACGGGATAGACAGAGAGTGTGGAGCGCCAGATATTCCGGTCCTGACAAACTTCCCGTGCCCCATCTACCTTCGTCATTCTCTTCATACACGCACGCCGAATCCTAAGACTGTATGCAGAGATAAATTATTCGCTCCCGCAATGTAAATCAAGGTGTAAGGTAATTTAGATATAGGTACCAGGATCCTGAGTTTACATCGCCCATTCAACAAAAATTACGAATATACGACGACAGATTTCAACAAATGTATCGCCTCTGAAATTTAAAGTAGGTAATATAATTTAACATAACAAATGCTAACATAAAACTAAGGCCTCAGGGGTGGCAACGCATCTGATTTTGATGCAGATGTCTATAGGCTGCAGTCATCACTTTACATCCATGTCAATTGCATGCTTATCTGCCTACATAAAAATATATTCTTCATTAAATAGAAAAATATACTTTATTTGTACCTATATTGCACCCGTGTAAAGCCTTTACCTGCGGCTCGTTAAATATATACAGAATTACATAGGGATTCGCTTAATTCCGCTTCGTAATGTTCATAACTTTATTCATGAATGACTCTCAAAGTGTGCTGAAAAGCACACTATTAGTGAAATATTTTAATACCTGCATGATTAAGTGCAAAACTGTACGTTTCGCAGCTTACGGCTCTTGATGAGTTATTAGCCAATGTAAATTGAAGCAGGACTTGCTTGTCAGCAATAGTACCAAACTTTTTAGTGGGACTGATTTCAATTCAGAAGTGGCTCTCCACTCTCATTGGTATGTGGCAGAATACAAGCGAATTATCAAGCTTGCGTGAGCTTGCGCGTTGACATGGCACAGGATCCAATTAACCATTAACAATTAATGTAATATAGTCTATGTCACCTTCACCAAGTGACATAGACTATATTACATTCATTGCACCCGTGCGAAGCTGTACCTTCACCGAATGACATAGACTATATTACATTCATTGTCATGTCTATGTCACTTGGTGAAGGTGCACCTTTCTATTGGTGAAAAACATTTTGAAATCAGTTAGATTTAGTGTGAAAACGTTACTAACAAACATACAAAAATGTTTCCACTTTATAATATTATGATTATTACTCTGATACTAATAATGAGGCCTGGTTCGTATCGGCTCGACGTTACTATTGCATATTTTAAGATGAAAAAGCAGTTATTGTGGGACAACTGTAATAGTTAGATATAGGAAACGCAGACATTTACGTTGATATTAATGTCCTTTATAAGACTCTAGATTCTCTAGAACATCACTTTGCTCTATTGTCTGTAATTTCCACGGCGTAAGCTATATATGAGTTCTTTGTTAGCTTTTTCACACATCGGGTTACATTGTTTAAACGAGATCAGCCAAAATGGTACACAGATTGTACATGAACGAATACTTTACATAAAATTTGTACACATGGAGCTGTAAATTTTTCAGTATATTATTATACTGAAACCCATCGGAAAAGTATTTAAAACAGTTTTTGAAAAAATCTGTATTTTTGATATTTATGATGGCGTAAAAAGGAATGTAACGAAATCTAATGGCGTAGGATATAATTATTGTATCAAAAAGTATCGATTAATCATATTTAAAAAAAATCAATTACATAACAAATAAAAAAACTAAGTGCAAGTACAAGTTAGATTTCATTTTAAGGTGCCAACAATCAGATGAAGACTTATTGAAATACATTCAATCAGGTTATAAAATCAACACAAAAAACTAAGTGACCCATTCGATCAATGGATCAATATTATTAAACATCGATATTATTTGACAGCCGCCTATGTTGACAGTTGACACATTCGTTTTTGACGCTTTGATATGTCACCTCATGTCATCTGTCACGTCATTGATGATTGACGTGACGTCATTCACTTGCTTCTGCTCGTTGGATATTGTTGGCAAGTGGTTATATTCTCTTTGGTTGGCGTTCTGTGACTTCTCTGTGTTTTTGATTACTGGCTTGTTTTTGTGCTTTTTGAAACGGGTTTTGAGTGCTCTTGCGATTTGGATTACGACGATTGGATAACTTAGATTTAACGACGACCATTTGGCGTGATTAAAAGGTCGTTGTGATTTGCTTTCTGTTTTAGATAATGCCTTCATTCTTAATTTTTTTAAATTGGTATATCTCGTGAACCCGATTCGTCAACGAAATCAAATATGTTTTGAATAGTAGTATATGAACTAATGTCTAAAGACGTAAAGTTTTATTGTTGTACAATTATGTACCAATGTCCCATACAAAGTGGCGGATCTCCTTTTTTTTTATTTTTTTTATGTTATGGATGTGGCAAACAAGCATGCAGTTCACATTGATGTTAAGTGATGACTGCAGCCTATAGACACCCACACAAAGACCGAGGTCAAAATGCAGATGCGTTACCACTCCTGAGGCCTAAGGTGTTATGCCTCTGTGCCGGAAATTACAGGGCCGTACATTACTACCTGACCGGAACACGATAGTGCTGAACACTACCATTTAGCGGCAAGTATAGCTCGCGGGCGTAGGCACCACCGCATTACCAGCTCGCGGGCGTAGGCACCACCGCATTACCCCTAGTAATGCGGTGGTGCCTACGTCCGCGAGCTCCGTCATTGGTGCTCTACCACAAGTCCTTTGCACAGGGTTCCCTTTTTTCTCTATTAAAATATATATATATATATATATAGCCTATGTTCATCTATATACATCTATACAAATAAATAAAATAGGAGTGTCTGTTTTTAATATAAAAATAACCGCTTTTACTAAATGCATATAAACTTATGTATACACGATACATATATCTAAACAACATTTTTTACAATTTTTGTCTGTCTGTTTGTTGGGGCTAATCTCGGGAATGGCTGGACCGATTTCGACCGGACTTATTACTTTTATATTAGTTGCGCTCACAATTTCGCCCGGGATACTGAATAATCATAAATTCTCAGGCGGACGAAGTCGCGGGCACAGCTAGTTATAAATAAAGTTGGATTCCAATAGTATAATAATTATTCGGAGCCTATTCAAATCAAACAAAAATATTAGTGTTAGAAAAGTAGATTATGCTGGGCGTCGGTACGCTGGGCGTCTGGACGCTGACGACGCCCACCGTCCCGACGTCCAGCGTCTCGACGCCCAGCGTCCCGACGCCCAGCATCCCGACGCCCAGCGTCCCGACGCCCAGCGTACCGACGCCCTGCGTCCCGACGCCCAGCGTACCGACGACCAGCGTCCCGACGCCCAGCGTCCCGACGCTCAGCGTTCCGACGCCCAGCGTCCCGACGTCCAGCGTCTCGACGTCCAGCGTCTCGACGTCCAGCGCCCCGACGCCCAGCGTCCCGACGTCAAGCGTCTCAATGCCCAGCGTCCCGACATCCAGCGTCTCGACGTCCAGCGTCCCGACGCCCAGCGTCCCGACGCCCAGCGTCCCGACGCCCAGCGTCCCGACGCCCAGCGTCCCGACGCCCAGCGTCCCGACGACAAGCGTCCCGACGCCCAGCGTCCCGACGCCCAGGGTCCCGACGCCCAGCGTCCCGACGCCCAGCGTCTCGACGCCCAGCGTCCCGGAGTCCAGCGTCCCGACGTCCAGCGTCCCGACGCCCAGCGTCCTGACGTCGAGCGTCTCGACGCCCAGCGTTCCGTAATGTAATCTCTCTACGTGTACTCCGTAGCACCGTGCGACGCGTAGCACCCGTAGCACACCGCAGACACTCCGCCAAAATTATACAGCCATCAATCAGTGACATATAGTTACACGTGCACCTGTGTGCGTAGCACGTAGATAATTCCAAACGTCGCCCATAAGAGGGAAGGAGGTTGGGTGAAGCGGGGAAATCGGGCGGGACGTCGAAGTATACATATACATATTCTCAATCAATCAATCAATCAATTGAGGTGAAGACAGCTTGCGGGATTCGTTTGATGGCTGCGATTAGACCACTTTGTGATAACTCGCAGCTCGCCTCTTGTCTCGCATTGACTGACTCTTTATTGCCCTCTGTGTGACCTTGCGCTCTTGTAATGAGGAACATTAGAACATTTCGCTAAATTATAAATATTGGAACATGTGTATTAGCTTTTTTGAATATTCAATCGCTAGTGGTTTAACAAACACCTACACATTATTATAATAAGACAAGAAAGAAAAAAAAAGGAAAAAGAAAGAGAAACAAAAGGAAGATGTACATGTTCCAAAAAAAACTGATAGGGGGCAATCAAAGAAGAGTAACAGAAACCAAACAAACAATTTTTTAAATTTTTGTCTTTCTGGCTGGTACGTTACTTCTTCGAAACTATTCAACGGATTTGAACGCACTTGATGCACAGAAAGTTAAACGCATTTGATCCTCTAATGCTTCTTTGAACTGTACAGTAATCCCTAAAGGACGTGCGAACAAATCAAAAAATCTCATCAGTAAAGGTTTTCTTAATTTAGAGATGAACCTATTCAGATGTGGCATATCTCGCCGATGGATGTCTACGAAATAAATGACGTTAATATGGATGTTGTTTCAGAGGCTAGATATTTCACGTTATTACGAAGTCAAACAACACAGGGATGACAAATATTTCGTAATTAGCTATGAAGTTTTTACTGGTGGTAGAGCTCCAGTGACGGAGCTCGCAGGCGTAGGCACCACCGCATTACCTAATAATATACTTGCCGCTAAATGCTAGTGTTCAGCACTATCGTGTTCCGGTCAGGTGGTAATGTACGGCCCTGTAATTTCCGGCACAGAGACATAACACCTTAGGTCTCAGGTGTTGTAACTATATTTTGATCTTGGTCTTTGTATAAGTGTCTATAGACTGCAGTCATTACTTACCATCAATGTGAACTGCATGCTTGTTTACCACTTCCATTACATAGAAAAAAAGAATAGATTGAGTAGTGCAGCATTCTTGTGAGTTCCTCTACCGACACTCTTCACTCTACCATCGGTAATTAACTTCCCGCACTGTATTAATTCGATCATAGATTCTGCGAACAAGGAAGTGCGACGAACGTAATTGTCTTTATCGATATCGAGTAAGATTAACTGCACACACATGATGCAATAACACTTCAAATCTACATAAGCAAACGCGGAATAGGTATGTTAGCACCAAATCTTACCCACAGCAAAGCAAAGTAAATCAAATTATAATATTGAGGGCTTCTAATGAACCTTCATCACACCGAATACAAATTCCTTTAAATGTGGGTCACAATTTGCTGACGCATGTAAGTATATGCCTTGCTTGCGAGTGACAGAGACAGCTGATTCAGATTTTGGAAACGCTAGACCGTTGGGAATGTTTCTAGTTTAATATATAGTCTCCACGGGCGATGTTAATAACCTTGTTACAGACAATTTGACGTTTCCACCTTCAGCTCGATACTCGTAAGGAATCTATATGGCCTTCTAAGGGCATTAAGTTACCTACGTGGTATGAATTGGGAACCGTTACATGGACGCCGAGATCGGAATGAATGATTGGAAGGAACTAAATATGTTGCAATTATATTTGTGATTCAACTTTGTTTTAGTAGATCCTTTGGTAATATCCGCCAAAAAATACCATCTTGAAGACATAGAGGCAACTTGCTACCGCATTTACTTGCTGCTGCATTGCAGTATTTAGCGCGTTCGTGTTCCGGTCGGGTGTTAATGAATGGTAATGTACACAATAGCTTAATGTCAGGTTTTAATGTAAATATTTATAGACTAGGAGACTTTGGAGACGACACTCCATCTTCAAAACACTTCTTGTGTCTTTCTTTTAATATATTTCTTAATATTTTTTATGTTTGTAACATATTAACCGATAAGTATTGATTAAAATTGTAGACGAATAGAACTAAATTGACAAACCTGTTCAAGGTTTTTTGGTGCTTTTATTATTTAGTTAATTTAAACTCTATTGTTTCTTATATTTAAACTAGCGACCCGCGGCTTCGCACGAGTAGCATTTTCTCGTATTATATTGTAAGAACGCGCCCGCCTTCTTCGACAAAAACCGTGATATCTCGGTACATATAAGTACGATATTGATAAATGAAAGATATAAACCTACCTTAAAAACCCTTCTTTCCAACATTTCAAAAAAACATGAAGAAAATCCGTTCACAACTTTCCGACAGAGAAAATAGGGGAACTTTATAATATGTGGCGATAGTGATAGTAATAAATAAATACAAAAACTTACCATCAATCTGAACTGTATAAAGATCATTATCAAGACATTAAAAAGTAGTAAGTGTAACGACAAAAAGAGTCCGTCCGAAGTTTTTAAAAATATAAACATGAGTTCTATAAGTTTTAACGGTTACCGTCAAGACACTAGAGACCGCCGGCGGCGTGTGAACAATTAAAACCAATTGTCATATTTTTCACGCGAGCTGACACATTTATAAGTAACCAAGCAAACTGCAGCTTGACGACTCAGTTGGTCCAGCGATGTGTGACGAGCACTTAAACAGAAAATCGCCGGTTTGACCTCGCACCGAGATAAATATTTGGTTCAGGTGTTTTTGTTTAATAATATTAAAATGGGACCAATTTGGAAGTATACACGATAGTGCATACTTCCGTAAAAAGAAAATCGATCTGCCTCGGTAACCTAGTGGTAGCAAGCCACTATTACTACGGTGAGGTCCTGGGCTTGATGTCCCGGTAGGGGGTTATCAAAGATAATGGTGTAAACTCCTTTATCTTTGATTCTATTGGGATTTGACCATTATCTGATTATCTGGCAATTCCCCAGTACCTCGAAGTTTGGTAATGTGCCCGGAGATGTCAACAGGCTCGCCGCCTGTAACATGAGCCAAAACGTAACCGGCGAATCGTGGGTGTTTGCATGTATGCTTACTGCCTACTCCTTCGGGGATTACAGACGTGAAGTTACGTTCGAAGTTACGTTACGTAGATATCTATACGTCGATTTAATAACCACGTCCTCCTTGTTTTTCGTCGATTGAAAATATGACGTAGGCAATTAAAGTTGATTATTCATTAATCGATCTTAAATAAATGATTAATGAATAATTGTAATGTAAATTGTAATTGAGTCTATCGTAATACAGATTGATTAATTCTGGCTCCATTTGATTGCTCCTCTCTTTTCTTATGAGGATAGCAAGTTAATTTTTGGATTCATATTGTTTCGGCAAAATGCGTTGAGGAAAATTGTCCACGTGTACAAAATTTAAGCTTGTCGAATTCACAAATAATTATATTAAAATGTTATAAGAATAATTGGTTAAGCTGCGCTGGATACTTATTTCCTCAGTTGTTTTGTTACTGTGCAAAATAACAGATTGTTATGATTGTTTTTTTTTTTCTGGGCGTTTGCGCCAGGAAATAAATAGAAATGAAACCCTTATCCAGAAATTTCATATCCTTAAACTATTGAAACGGCTCATTCCTGTGTATATTGTCTATCACAGCCAATTTTCAATACTATTCAGCTGTATTTTATTTTACAAGCATGTGTTAATGCGAAATAATATAAAACAACTATTCAGCTGATTGAGCACAGATTCTCACAACCATCGTTAGCATAGAATATTCCGTAATCAGTGGCACGTTTGGGGGTCGTACTGGCGGTGGTGTTATCGCAGGACGCTGCTGCACATCCCACGTTATTGTATTTACTGCCGCCTATTCGAATGGTTGATTGACTGCACCTGCGGAAGAATATTCCTCCACTTGTGAGCAGTGGAGCCATCACGTCCCGACGCCAATGAGTAAAATCTATAAATAACATCAATTTTTTTTCATTATCTATTCAATATGAGAAAAACAGTTTTTACAAATTTTTATATAAATTATAACATTCGACTCGTAATTAATGTACTAACTAACAAACGTTGCTATTCATTTAGTGGTGTAACGTTTCTAGCTTCCTCGAACTTACGAGTAGGTAATTAAGTTATCTCTAAGCTACTATGTACCTAATATAATCCTGTGAAGTGTATAACGCTGTGTTACACTGTAACACCAACTGCACGTATAAGAAAAGCAACTTGTGTATCTGGCAGACGATTCCCTATTATTTCCAAAAGGTCTGTTGATGTTCTGCGTATCCAGTACAATAAGATATTTAGAATGCTACAAGGGCTACCCCGTTACTGCAGTGCCTCCGAAATGTTTGCACAGGCCCGTAGCCGTACAGATGGCTTTACGGCCATCTTACGTAAGAAAACAGCATCATTACTACGCAGACAGCACTTATACGGGACAGCAATAATAGTATAGTGCTCACGGTGGCATAAAATTGGTGCTCTCCCATCCTGAAGACACTTGTGTGGAGGGTGATAAATTAAGAACACTTAATTATTCTTTATTGATTGCCCCCAATATTTACCTAGTTTTTGTTGATATGTTGTGTTACTAACATTAGTGTTAAGTTATTTTATATGTTAACTAACACACTTGGACCTTGTTCTTCACAAATAAAAGATAGATTGTTTACGAAAAACAGTTGAATCTCCCGTTCATATTTTATGAAAGAATCGAGGGTTTTCGCCTTGTCTCAGTAGGGTCAGGGCTCATTGTTTACACCGACAAGGAATCCAGCAAGGCAGTGGCATTCGGCGTGGCCCTGTCCGCGCAGTGGCTAAAGAGGTGAGGAGACGGCTAGGAAGAGGTGCACGTCGTCAGCCCTGGACCCTGTGTACAGCCACTTGGTCCAGCCATATGTCAGGGCCGTGGTGCAAAGATAGCTAGGAAACAGATGTACGGTTATATCGTCAGCTCTGTACCCTGTCTTCAGCCGTCTAACGATGGTCCCGCCGTTTTTTGGTTGACATGGTTGGGCCAGGACTGTGATCGAATTTCTTTGTCGGTCTTGCTGCCTCGACCGAACTGTGTTCCCGTGATCCCCTCCATCCAAGCGTATAAGGATAAAGAGCGGCTCAGATCTGTCATGGACGTTCGGACGTCGGACTAGAGAACGTCCGTCACCCGAATAGAAAAGATCCCTGAAGATGAAAGATACAGGCACTACCTACTGATAAAACTCCATTACCGAACAAACTACAACACACTGAGTATTGCCCATTTTGTGAAAAATGCTTAGATCGAATACAATCTGGAATTAAAGTAGAATACAGATAATGCGAACGTTCACAGCATATGCATATTATGCATACACTCATCAAGAACTTAACACAGTAAATATTGTGATAGAAGGTATCACCCGCAAACCACAATTGACCATTTTGAAGGCAAGTGCGCAACCACTCACACGACGCCGCCGAAGGCAAAGACATTAAAGCGAGCATGACAAGAGTCGGCCAAGTCAACTTACAGAAAAATATGATATACCTTCTGAACAACAAGAAAAGGTAAGTTGCGGTATAATGCAAACTTATAGCAACAAAGTTTAAACGAGTAATTTCTAAAACTAAAACCTTCAGTGTATAAGTCAAAGGAGTCAATGAAAGTTATGATTTCCTTTGAAAAGCAAGTTTTGCAAGATTGGAAACGAAACGGTAGACGAACTATTGCGTTAACTTAAAAATTTTAACAAGAAATCTCGCTTGAATATTACTATATTAGTTAAAATTTGTATTAATTGCGGTTCCGTACCTCAAAATGAAAAAAAAGAACAATTATAAGTTGACTCGTGAATATATAATAGGTTATCTGCCTGTCATAGCCAACTGTGGTTGCTCGATCTAGTACGCAAAACTGTCGACAATTGTTATTGTTTTATTTTAGATGTACCCGAAATCAAAATAATATTTGTTTGTAACCGATAGAAATGTTAATAATTGTATACTCATCATGTTTTTTGTTTTACATGTTAGAAGTTTTTTCTCAGTAAGTGAATTGATGTAATTCTTTTGAGAAAATAAAAGTTCTTAAACCACAACTAACATCGTACTAAAATTTGGAAAAAAAATACAAAAAGTTCTTTTTCTGTACATTACAGCAAAATCTATAAATAACGGTTTAGCGACAAGCTTTTATTAGAACAAACAGTATGTAAATATAGGCGTTTGGAATTCATGTTTTTGATTAATATTTGCAACGAGTTAATTGTGCTATCTCAACTGCCAATTCACTATTTTTCACACATACGTCTGCACAAATACAAAACGGATTTACAAAAATTCTGCGTGAAAATGAAAAACGTATCCCTATGAGCAATATACGAAACATGAAACTTCATTGTTTATTTTTTCAGAAATAGGATTTATATTGAATGTGCTCTCACGAGTGGCGCTTTAAAGTGTCAAAAATATATTGCTTTACTTTCAAAATTTTTACGTTTCCGTATTTTGAAAGGATTACCGAAACCATACCGAAACCGAGTGATCGTGGACGAAAAGAAGTGATCCTGTTACCGTGAGTTTGCATTGATAAAACATTCACATAAAACATGTTAAAATGATAGGTTTGACAGCAGTGCGAAGGCTTGCACCAACAAGACATACATACTTTATGCGACAAGTTGCGAAACATCATCATGTTTAATGTTTTTAGTGCAAACTAGGGGTAAGAATAACTACTGTGTACGTCTCTCCGTCTGTCACAGCTAATTTGCTTCAAAATTAATAGATCAGTAATGTGTGTCCCAAATGATGAATTGTAAATCTGTGACCAAAACATGGACGAGTTATGTAAATTAATGAGTTATAAACATTTAGGGAGCAAAAATTTTTTTTTAAAGTGTATATGTGACATATCAAATATATTTTGGGATTCCGAAGCCAATCATTTACAGTTTCACCATGTCCATCCGTTCGTCCGTCCATTCGTACGTCCGCAGAATGTTCACAACTTAGTGGTGGCTCTTAGTACTGCAAACCTGTCATTTGTACCAATATCATGTACCTATATCATATTTATCATACCGGAAAAGCTGTGAAAATTATGATACATCCTGTTTTATAATCTTACTGGTGGCAGCGCTCGAGGGCTTAGGCACCACCGTATTGCCTAATCTTTCTGCCGTCAACTAGAAGCGTTCACCTCTAACGTATATCAGTTAGACGGTAATGTATGTCCTCATAATAACTAACACAGCGGCAAAACAACTAAGGCTTCAAGGCTGGCAACACATCTGCATTTTGATCTTCGTTTTTGTGTAGACATGCTGCAATACTGCAGCATACCTATCGATATCACTTACTATCAATATGAACTGAACGCTTGTTTGTCCACACCATAACATAATAAATAGGGTATCTTCCCAACATGTAGAGTGAGGGTGAAGGTATTTCATTTTCTTGCGAACATCAAGAAATATTCTCTTCACAGTCGTTAAAAGAAGCAAAAATCTATCACTGACACTTATCAGGGTCTATAAGTTTACGAGTACTTAATAGAATTCATCAAAACCAATCACTTAAAATGTCTTGAAAATTCTGTGTAAGGTTTATTCACTCATTTAATAAATCGAATTTCATTTCATGTGTGTATGTAAATTTTATTTGAAATTTAATCGAATGATTGCAACAACATGACTTCCCGAATGACTGTTTTCATCAGTGTTAAATTTTTCAATCATTTACTATAAATTCTGGATGTAGCAGTGGTTCCCTAATTTAAATATACCTACTGAGCCTACTCTCCGAAAAGCAAATCAGATCATTTTCATCACATCATATGGACCTTTTCAAACAGAAGTCAGTTAAAAGAAAGCAACGGGTTGCACTCCAGGAGTTCCGGCAATAGTGAAAACTTCAATATAACGTTGTGCATTTTTGACCACTATACCACCATCATCGCCACCTTCACCACCACCAAAAATTTAACAAATTATATGCACAAACTTTCCTTTTAAATCATTCTATCTATATAACTTCGTATCTATAAGACTGACAGACAGTCGCGGCGAGGGACTTTGTTTTATAACTTTACTAGCGGCCGCCCCGGCTACGCCCGCCCTGCTCTGCTCCTATTAATCATAGCGTGATGTGAACTATCCTATCTGTTTAGTTGGATCAAACTGCACACGGTGCAGTGTGCAAATTTCATTATAATCAGTTAAGTAGTTTGAGTCCATCGCGGACAAACACCGTGACATCACGTGTCACGGTGTTTGTCCGTTTGATGTATAGATGGATGTTGTTATCTTAATTATTTTATGACACCTAGAAAACTCAATCTGTGATGAAAGAGATAAACAATAATAACAATTCCTTTTGTTCCCCACGGTAATAAATATTGCAAAGCACTTTTGGTCTTAATCAAGCTGGAGTTGATATGCCGGTCACGTAATCAAAAATGAGCGTACAACTCATCCTAGTCGTGCGACCAGTAACTTCTCTCCCTACATGAATATTCACAGCATCTTTCACGCCTGTGTTTCCCAGAAAGATTATTAATACTTCATCATAATCATCATCATCTCAATCAAAAGACTTGGAACTTGTCTACAGCTGAATAGAGGCCTTCCCCAAAGACTGCCACAATGAATGGTCCTGGGCCACCCTTATCCAGGTAATGTACTACAACCTTCACCAGGACGTTCGGTCCATTTTGTAGGAGGCCTGCTTACTCTTCGTCTTCCGGTACGTGGTTGCCACTCTAGAAATCTTCTGCCTCAAGAGATGTCGGTTCTTCGATCTATGTGCCCTGCCCACTGCCATTCTCAATATGGTGGGCTATGTGAATGAAATACTATTGAATGATGATATACAATTACCAGGCTTTATGCTTCAAAAATCGTAGCAAATAAAGTTTCGCGAGAGAGAAATCCGAGCGTCTTATTTAGTGTTATAAAGAAGGACGGAGCATGACATCGAATTGTGTGAAATTGAATCTGGAACATAGCAACTGGTTTTTAGCAAATAATTATTTAAAACCAGTCGGATTTATTGATCAGGCGCCTTTGAAGATAAACGACCCCCTGGAATGACAGAAAACGAAAAGACGAAGACAGACAAACCGGCAGATGGCTAATAAAATGTTCCTGTAAGGGTTCCTTTGTCCCTAAAATCACCAAAAATTTGTTCTAGACAAAATATAAACAATACAAACCTGTTGACTAATATTTATATTGTTGACTATAATATTTTTATTTAACTTTTATACTCGTTTTTATATTATTATCTATCTAGGGCGACGATTACTACATCTTAACGATATAACGACCCTTATGACAGTGAATTAATCTTCTCTCGTCTTTCTCATATAATATAATATTTATCTTTGCATTGCTGTCTTCATACTCAAGTGCATTGCCTAACAAGTTAAGATATGGAATCTTTTTCTTGACAATTTTATTTAAATAGAATTGCCTGGTATCCTGGCAAAAGCAAACATCCAGATGCTTCATGATTTCTCAAGGGAAACCACAAATTCTTTACGCAAGGAAAAGAATTTAAAATTCTGCAAAATATGTTTTTCAAAACTTGACATTCGTTTCCTATTGTAATAGTTATGTGAACTTTGTACATTACCAAGTTTAATGCAATACCTATGATTTATTTTTGAATCGGGTAAGAGTCTTTCGATAGCTTCGATCAATTCAAAACAGGCTTTTACTGGTGGTAGAGCTCCAGTGACGGAGCTCGCGAGCGTTAGCACTAACGCATTACATAATCTACTTGCTGCTAAATGGTAGTGTTCAGCACTATCGTGTTCCGGTCAGGTGGTAATGTACGGCCCTGTAATTTCCGGCACAGAGGCATAACACCTTAGGCCTCAGGGGTGGCAATACAAATGCATTTTGGCCTCTGGTCTTTGTGTGGATGTCTATAGGCTGCAGTCATCACTTAATACCAATGTGAACTGCATGCTTGTCGGCACCCTCATTCCATACAAACGCTTAATTTGGTTTCTATCCATCAGTGACGTGTATTTACACGCGCACCTGTGTGCGTAGCACGTACAAAACACCAACCGTCGCCCATAAGAGAGGAAGGGGTTTTTTATGTGTGCAAATCGGGCGGGACGTCGAAGTGTCCATTCTATACGTAGTATTATTATATATTCTCTGCTATAGGTTACAGTCACAGAACAGAAAAAACAATAGAACAAGCATAACACCCGTTTAGTATCAGAACCAATGTAGCCACACTCACACATTTGCACTTTATCACACATAGAAGAATATCCCGTGATTGGCAAGTAAACTTCTAATGAATATCCAATATGTCACAGAACCACGTATTTAAAAAACAGGACTTAAACGTTATGCAAATAAAATTATTTTTTGAACTCACGTAAACTCTTTTACTACCTTTTTGTTTTGAGCAAACACGACGAATAGCCATAATTCTGATGCCTAATTCATACACTCGTGACAATAATATCAATTTAAAAAGATAGCTTGTTGGCTAGATGCATATTCAAATTATTAACGTGCTAATGATGTTCCAAAATTATATAAGAAACTTTCGTGGTGGGATTCGTTCCTCAGGTATTTATAAAAAATAACATTTTCAAACATATTCATCGAAACAATCTTGTCGAGAGTGTAAAACAATCTTAACAAATCAGCACTAGGGACGTACCGCTGTGGGTATCTTGGGATCGATATTTATAATATTTTATCGAGATTTTCTAACGGTAATCTCGTAGGTATACCTCAGCATGTAAATAGCATATAAATTAATTACTGTATTTTCCGTCGTAGTCAACATAGTTCGTCCACAATATCAATATGGATTGGAAATGCACAGAAATACCCGATCATTTCCCACCATTGAGAATACGTTATATTTTTTTTTCAGGGCACGTATGGGATATATTTTATCGACTGGGTGTTCGATTCGCAAGTTGATTGTCCATTGACAATTAATTTTAATTATTTTTAATATCGTATTATAATAATTTCTGATTATTTAGAAAAACACTAATATCATTATATTTCTTCTGGATTAATAATAGTTCCAAAACTATGCCAATATTAGCACACCGCGGACACTCCGCTAAAATTCCATACAAACGCTTATTTTGGTTACCTATTACACAGACATCAATCAGTGACGTGTGTACACGTGTACCTAAAGTGCATAGCACGCAGGGTTATGAAGTTATGACTTTAGGCCTCGGACCGACATTAATCCTTCAAGGATCGTGCGGCCACCGGCGGCGAGACACAATTGAATTTCAATTGTCATATTTTTCTCGTGTCTGGAGAGATTAAAGAAATTTCTACTTACCAGTTTCACCCAGTTTATTAATGCATTTTAAAAACATAAAAACGATAACACTACTTCAACAAATAGCACTAGTATTGGAAAATAACACTCACTGCCATATACTGAAACACTTTTATTACTAATGCAATGCAATCACATTTATCATCACAAGATGGTAGACTTTTTGAGGCAAGAGAAGAAAAAAGATGGCAACATACGAAAGAGCGAAACAGTTGCGGAACAATTCATTTGAATTAATGAAATCTTTATAATGTATTAAAATATCTTTTATCAGTAAAACAAATAATTAATTGTGGAATTTTGAGATAGTCCCATACTTATTTAAATTTATTAAATTCTAGGTGCACTGACTAAATAAAAAAATACCTGAAGTTTTGTAATTGTGAACATGATTATTTTACCTTATTTTTTCGTTAGGGAAACTGAAAAATGATCTTTTTCTGTCACTACTTGTTGACATACAGCCATATACTGCACAATAAAGCACCATCTTAATGTGTGTAAATAAAATATTCGATTACAAATTCATCAAAACTTGTCTGCTTGCAACCTCGCAGTAGAGTACCAACCGTTGCCCAAAAGAGGGGAGGAGATAAGGTGAAGCGGGGAAAATGGGCGGGAAGTGTCCATTCTATACGTAGGTAGTATTATTACACAATTATTCTCTGATATTAGTGTAGTACAAAATGGTACGTATAAAATATCGATACTCTTTAATCAATAGGTAATATCGATATTTCTTGATCTTAGATCAACAGCGGAAATCCCTATGGAATGCTCTAGAATTGTTGGGTTAAAATCATTAGAAACTAGTCCTAGATACTTCATAATAAGGTTCACTTTATTTGGTTTTGAAAGTCAAAAATACGTCTCCCAAATTTTAATTAAAATTACATGAAACAGGACTTTCCGATGATATAATATACTATCATGTGACACATTTGTGTTTGGGCTATCGTTTTTGCACGCCAAAACGGCACAAAATGGCATTATTTTAAGATAATTCAGCTTTTGAACACGGCGACTGCCGAAGTTGCACTGGCGTGTGTAAAGGAGCGGGCGATTGACGGTGTTAGTGACTCCGCATATTAGATGCACGCGTTCCACGCCCACTTGCGAATTCTATTGTTTTTTCTGTTCTGTGGTTACAGTCATCATGAATTGAATTATTCCCAGCTGGGCAGCTATTGCTATTGGCTATTGCCTCAGGAGGCAAATGGACTGGATTCCTGTTTGCCAACTTTCTTACATAAAAAACCATAATGAAGGATAATTTTTATTCTTCACGGCTACATATTATTATATGGGACAAATTCCCAGATAACAAACTGTTAGGTACCTATTGAAAAATAGGCAAACCGAGCAGAAAGTTTTGAGAACACGTTTCGCGCAACGGAACGATGCGATGGAATCCGATTTTTTCAGAAATGCAACTTCTCGTAGGTACATATGTCGTTACTTTTATAAAGCTTTATTGTTCCTACTCCGCTTTCATCTTTTATCCATGCAGGCAGTGAAATTACCAGAATTTATTTACGAGATTTTATTTCACTGTCTTAGTAGTTTATATACATATGGCATGATAGTTTATTTACTGTTCTGTGGATAGTACCACCCTCTAGAAATCAGAATTTGTGCCCAGAAATGTTATTAAGCTCATCCTAAGGACAAACATATTGAAAGTATCATAAAAAACCAACAATTTTGGGCTTTGTTTAAATACATAATTATGTAAATATGCAAATGCGTATAATCCGGTCCCTACTTCAACAGAAAGGTAACTGGCGATTCGTGGGTTCTTCTATGTATGCTCTATTGCATACCTACCGCTTCGGAGAAAAAAAGCGTGTCATTTGCAGTTCTATTATTTAGCCTCTCATTCTATCTTCTAACCGAGTTCAAAAAGGAGGAGGTTCTCAATTCGGCCAGCATATTTTTTTTTAGAACAATTTAATGAAATGTCGCGATAAAATCACAAAAAAAGTATCAACCGCCGGTAGGAAGTTGATGTGTCATATAAAATAAAAGGGAGCACGGCCCATTATCCGATAAAGCTGACCCTTCCTAAACATTCTCTCACTTTATTAATTGGACCTTCCCTCACATTCGCATACAAGCCCATAAATGTTTTGTCTACTGAACATTCTTTTGCAAGGGTCATAAAATTATTTATATGGTTCATTACGTTCCTTATTACTTAATGTTGATCTTCTAATTTGTTTTAATGACACTGTAATTTTGTATTAATATATACAAAATTACACTCATCTTTGTGGAGATTGATAGAACATAGTTATTGCTTTGAACCTTTTTTAAACTTACGTAGATACATCAGCTTTTACCCGCGACTTCGTCTGCGTAGAATTCGGGACGGAATTGGTGAATTCCATACAAACTTTCAATTTTCTTTTCAAAAAGAAGATTATGATAATTCTTAGTTGTATTAGAACGTAGATTCAACAACTAGCAAAATCAATTAGAAAAACGTTGCTCCGGCTAAGTGCGTGTCGGGACACGCGCAATATACCATATACCTATAGTCGGGTTTTTTTTCGCTTTGAGAGCAACTCACGATGCTACACGTGCATTAGTTAGTATATAATATAACCACAATCTATAGAACGTATTAGTGAATTACTATCAGTAAACAACATCAAATAAAATTGTGACGCGTAATTTTTACATATTAGGGTCATAGCTCACTACGGCCACCCGACCAGCACCATCTCATTTACGTCGATTACTCGTTGTCGAGGGGTGGTCCACGGGTGAACGACGCGATGTTACTTGTGAACCACTCGCAGGCTGCGCGCGGTCCACATGGGAACAGCGCGTTGGCAATGCACAGTCAACGCAAGGCAAGCTAGTGGTCACCGAGTGATCGGGATTTGAGATTTCCACACGCAGTCCGCGAGTGGACCGCGCGCCGCCCGCGATGACGGCTTGCGGTCGAGGCGATTCGGACGACTCGTCGATTTCTCAGGGTTCTGTTGTCGCTGGGTCGACTCGATACGGAGCGGAGTTGATGTAATGAGCGCAGACCGCTCGAGGCGGTCGAGTGCCGGGTAGCTCTAGTGAGCTATGACCATTTACCTGTGAAACCGCCGGCGGCTACGGCACAATTATTAAATATTAAATAAATAAAAATAAAAACAAACTTTATTTTTTCTCCACAAACATTAGCCTTACATTAGGGGTTAATTATAATGTTAATGAGGTACAATAATCGTTTGTGAAAAACAGGTCACCAGGTCTCCCCATATTCAAATGACAACATGAAGCAAGAATTAAGGTGGTGCCTAATAGCTATTATTATAACTTGTCATTAAAGACATACATACAATGTAAACAGAGTTTGTTATAGCATGCAAGTAGATATAAAAATGAGAGAATGTAATTTGTTTGTTAAGGTGAGTATTACTGTGTGTGTGTGTGTGTGTGTGTGTGTTTTTGTGTGTTATTGCCTGTGTCTAGTCCTACGATAATTAATCTTGGAATCGGTTGTCAATTGATGTTACTCAAATGAACCACTAGACACAAGTAAATCTAAGTAAATTTAATGTGAAATGGGTATACAACATTAGTATATGATTAGATTATCTTAAAGGATGCATCAACTTTTCGGTTTCATCATATGTCAGTGATTTCAGCCACAAACTTACAGTTCTTTTGCAAGTATACTTATTAAGGGGATATATTGAAAGTTTAGCATTAACAGCCTTATATAGAAAGGGTCCCAAATAACAAAAGAATCTTTGAATAAAAGCAGTTCTAACTGATGGTAGAGGTAAGTTGATCCTGTTATTACGAGTAGGTGGTGTTTGTTGAGTATAGGGAAATAAGTTATGTTGCTTTAATATACAGTTCAGAATAAATAGTTGTCTAACCGTGAGAACATTACTCAATTTATATAAATCAATTGTTGGACAACGATATGTTTGGAAAAGACAGACCTTAAGAACTGCTCTTTGTGCTCGTTCAACTGTGATTAGATGAGATTGAGCCGCAGCTCCCCAAGCATATTTTTCTTATCTATTGACGGGTTAGATATTTTGAATTTAATACAAATCTAAATATAAAATAAAAAACGAATCTCCACAGGACAGATAAATAAATAACAAGCCTTACTTGTTATTTATTACGTATGTGTATGTTTGTATTACTTAATTTGTACACATTTTACACCCTAAATGCATATTCATAATTTACTTATATTTGTAGATTAATTAGTACCTTCGTCTATTATGATAGTTTTTACCACCTCTTGGGGAAATCAATTCGGTTTTCCGATCAGATAGGAGGCAAGACACTGATAAATGATAGCTCGAATTGATCGGTCGGCGGGTGCGTCGGTACGACCACTGTTTACCAGCCCACCGTATAAATCTACTTCGAAAAACTCGAATTAATCTTGCCGCGGATGTTGGACTATCAGTCTAGGAATTCCACCAGTCATTGGATACAACTGGAGACTGTGGATTTATTTTGGGGTAAAATCGGAACCTGCTCGTAATATCACCGCCCTTATTAATTGTAGTTTATTAATTTCAGTAGTTAAGAGGTTAAGACACACAATTAATACATAGTAGTGAGTGTAAGCGTATTTTATAATACTTAGTATACATAATAAATATCGTTGCAATTATTAAGATGTACATAAAACAAATGAATACGGATGACATGTATTATAGAACATTGTTTTTATTTAATGAAGAAATTAAGACATAATTTAAATACAAGGAACCGAAAAGTTCAGCAATATTTCCACAGTCCATGCCTATACTAATGTTGACTTCATCCCGCAAGGTCTTTTTCTCCTAAGAATGTAAAATCATCAGTTATTATAATTAAATTCGAAACACATAGATAATATCATAAATATTACCAATTTTCAGAGCATCCTTCTCCAAATTTGACAATGGTATAGGGGGGGCACAGAGTTCTAATCGGAAACTCTGTAACTCTAAGCCTGTCGGTAAATCGCTGCAACATGGAGATATACGCAGTTTTCCTGCTACTAAACGACCTATCTTCAATGCTGCCTAGAATGAACAAAGATAATTAATTCTGTATTGATAATTACATATTTTACGAAACTTAAATAGTTAAATTGTGTTGAAATTTTACTTTGAGTATCTGACACTCTCAATTTTTTTATCTTAATTTTTGATAGAATCAAATATTTTTTAAAAGGGCGCGGCATCAACGTTATTCGTCAAGAGTGTGTCAGATATTCTGAGAGGGTGTAAAATGTTCCCAAACAATGCTCCTATCCAAAATTCAGACGATTCAGAAGATGAGTAAGATCGTAGCGACCTATTGTTTTTTAAGGGCAACATTTTTCGGGCGCGACTCTATAATTATACAAACTTTAGATTTAGTGTAGGTATCCAACAGGGTTCAAGCACAGTAGGTATCTGCCATAAAATTAAATATCTTAATCTGACGTGCTCGAGTAAATCCAAAAATAGCATCTTGGGCTCCCCTACTATAATGTAGTGGTGCCTATAACACCCACAATACCTAATTTACCTACCTGTGTCACTGAAACTCTATAACTAGTGAAAACAATTTTGCTACTTCCACTACATACAACATAATAATATTATCAAAATAATTACCATACTTAAAATAGATACCTACTTAAAAATGAAGTATTTTGAGTGTTAAATTAAATTTTAAACACTAACGGATCTTGCAGGTAAAGGTAAAGCAGGACGCACATATAACGGAGGACAAGCTAAAAGTACACCCAATGGAACAAACATCTTCAATACAAGAAATGGAACAGCAGACGATAACATTTCTGTAATCAAATTTCGTAAGTAATGTTAAAAAGAATAATTATGCATTTTCGTTGTTATATCAAATAAATAAAGTACATAACTATAACACCAACCAGGATATAGTCTGCTAGCATATTCATCGGAACTGGAATAATACGATTTAACTTGATCATAACAATAATTTATCGTTTCCCATACTTTTAAAATAGGTCCATCTCTTTGACCTTCGACACATAGAAATAATAAATGCCCTGTGTCTATACAATATCCAGTCAAGGAATCATCTTTGTTTGTAGACAATAATACGCTCTCGTTAATTTTTGTTATTTGTTGTAAAAGTTTTACAATAATTTCTGAATCTTCTATTAAGCAATATAATCTGGAATATCTTAGTTGTAAGTTTTGTGGTATGCATCCTACTAATCCAATTGTTACCTCTAAAGTCATTTGTGATTTTAATATTACTGATGGTTGTATAGCGGGATCAATCATAATAGAAGCTGCTTTAATAAAATTAATATCATTAGTACAAATATTTTCACGGTCCACGTCGGCAGCACTACTTCTTTGTGGAAATAAGGAATAGTCTTCTCTTATGATACCATTTACAGGTTTGGATAGTGGCTTTGCATCAATTTTAGTGACAGCTATAGTCACATCTTGTTCCTCGTCAACCGTTTTAGATGGTGTGGATCGTCCAAACTCGAGGTCAAATTTTTCACGTCCAAAAAGTTTTGGATTATTAATCGTTATCGGTGAATGTTTGATACCACGTACCTGTTTCGGAATAAATATCTAGATTTATTTAATTATTTAAACACGCAAGTAATAATATTTTTATTAATTAAAGTGTTCGTGCGTTTAGAACGTCTGCTACTGGTGTGGTTTTGCAAAATAAAAAATGCGTGTTAAACCGATGTCGTTTATTCTGTCACTGAACAAATCAAGTGCATAAAGCGAGTGGACTCTATAACTATAAACATAATATAAGTAGGTAGCTAGCTACATACAGATACAATTCACAGAATTTTCTGCGTTTCGTTTAGACAAAAGTGAGTTGAGGTTTTAATTATTATTATTATACTCGTAAATATAGAAATGTAAATATAATAATAATTTGCTACTAAATGCAAAACATAGTTATTTAAAATATTGGATGACTCACTTGAATCTCAAAAGGACTTTCTAAAAAAGCTGCCATAGTTTCTAAAGCCGTTGAATGTTGCAACGGAACTGCATAATGGTCGTCGAAACACACAGGATTTTTGGATTTTAAAGACCAAGACTGTGAACAATGGGTCTCATCGCCTAATTTCCACTTGGTGTAGATATGGGAAATTCTGTACATTTGATGATGCAGTTATGTAAAAAGATATTAAACATGCTTCATTTTTATTTATATTGAAATATCTCACCGTGAGTTTTTAAGTTCACCCAAAGGTATATTATGTAAATGATCAATATTGACAAATATTACTGGTATGTCATCTTGAGCAGGTAAATTGTTACTACTTAGCAGCGCTATAATTTGTCCTTGATCTATCGGTTGATCACCCGCTGTTGAAAATGATACTATTCTTCCAGTTCCTATATAATTGGGTAAAATATTTAATATTCAAAGTTATATAGGTACATTAAATTACAATACATAATTAGATTACCGACGAGTACGTGACACTAGTGACTTCAGATACTACTTTGAATAACGCCAGATTTTTTTTAGATGACAATGGGCAAAATCATCTTTCCATAATCAATTTGCATCAAAGAATTCACAATGTTACATCGGGCAGGAATCCAATTTTAATATTAGGAAATACTAAAATTTGTTAACGGTTGCGTTAAAAATCTATTTCATTGATTGATATGCAACTGTATGCATGGGAAAATTGCTTTTCAGTTGCTTTCTGGAAGATTGTGCATTACCAGCCAATATTTCGTTCCCTGAGAGTTTAATCTCATATTTTTGTTTTGGTTGATCGGGTACTTTCTTTTTTTCTTTTTCTTTAACAATCTTAGATTCTCGTCTATCTTTTTGTTTGACAGCTTCTTCGGGATCCACCTGCTCTATTGTATTTTGTAAAAAACTTTGATACAAAGTAACATCTTGTACTTTCTGAATAACAGCATCTTGATGACGAACATCTGTAATAATAACCATCATGAATCAATAACGTTAATTACAACGATTAATTCCATTCTAAAAAAGTTATTTTTTAAATGAATTAGGATTATAAACATACACACTGTGAAATATTTTGTCATTAACCTAAACAGAATTAAATTAAATTAAATTTTTATGCAATGACGAATTTGAAGCGAAAATACAAGCATTAGTTATTTAGATCAGTCTATCTATGGCAGTTAATGGTAGTATATTAAATGCAAGGATACGAAAAAGAAAAATGTTTTTAGGGGTATGATAGAGTTGAACATGACATCTTCAATGTCTTTTTCTTAACTTAAACAAGTAAGATTTGACTGACACATTAATACAAAAAATACTGGTATTACGCATCTACATACTCAATTTAAATAGGTTTACTTCTGAGAGTAATGTAGGTATAATTCAAAATTCGAATTTCTGTAGATAGCCCTGAGAGCAAGCGGTACGAGTAACCCTGATGAAACAAAACTTTTATTCTCAGTAGTCTCAAGCCTTGTTTGTAATTCATAAATAACAACGAGGCAGAAAGGTGCTATAATAGTTAAAGTTCGTTATTTAATTTTACGAAAGTTAGTCCACCATAACAATACCCGTGGGATATCACCAAACATTCTAGCCATAATTTTGCTTACATTTTTTTTTTTATTCATAAACGTATTTTAGCTAAAGAGTTGCTAATCTCTCCTTTGTCTTTTTCTATCCTGCACATTTGACAATGCAACTGACAAAGACAAAGCATTCTATAGCTAAAACGTATCTAATGTACGTTTATGAATAAGGTGGTTAGTATTATTTACGGGAGTTTATGGATTTCACAAATTACAACAATCCGTTATCTACATGATAGCTTAATATAATTTAGTAACATTGACCAAAGCTGACAGATGTATTATGTAGGTAGACCAAATAATACTATCATACTTAGAATTCTATCAAAATAAATAATGTTACACGACTAATATTGGTAATAGCTACAGATACACCGATATTTCGACAGTAACAATCCTATAAAAGATAAAGAAAGAAGAATCAAGAAGAAACGACATAAGCAGAAAAACTAATATCTGTCAATACCTGCAACAGGATAGGGTACGTCAAAAGGTCCATCAAAATGTGAAGACGGTATATAATTCTTAATAGGGATCCATATTAGATTTTGTATGAATTTCTCTAAACTGTCTTCTGTGTCCACGGCCTGAGCAAAATAGCGACGTTGCCCAAATGACAATGGCGGTAAAAAAACTTCAATATTTTTGTCGTTTTTTACACTGGAATCAATAAGAAAGAATTTATCATTTTTCGGACATACCTTTAATATAAGAAGTTATCAAATTTTAATGAGTAACAGTAAAGCGTAGCTGAATTCTACATATACACAATATTGTTAAACGTACTTAGAATTGAGAGCATGCATTCCTATGGTTGGAACCACTGTTGCTACATGCTCTCGTATCTCTAGAACATTAACTGGAAAAGCATGTTGTATAGAAAACGCTATCCATCGCCGTTCCAGGAATTGCCAGGTACGCACCCAACAACTGTGAGTCCCAGAAAATACCTTGTGAAAAGAAAACTATTGTTATAATCACATCTGGCACTCCAGCTTATGAGGAAAATATAAAGGACATAAGGATTAAGTTTCATAATGCTGACTGAGACTGAGCAGCACTTTGAGTAATAAACCAAGACTTTAAAATGTGTAATTAAGTATTATGCATTATGTAACTTTTTTTAGTTTAGGTATTTTGTAATTAAATTTACAAATTTAAATTATTTGTTCAAGGAATTGCTATTTTTAATATATATATTTTATTGTTTAATTTTTGGTTAAGTACTAACATATCTTTTCATGCATATTTTATTAAGATCTTTATTTTAAAACTAGCTGTTACCCGCTGCTTCGCCCGCGTGGACGTCGTTTTATAAATAACTAAGTAGCCTATGTTCTTTCTCAAAGTCAGCTCTATCTCTGTACCAAATTTCATTAAAATCGGTTCATTCGTTTGGACGTGAAAAAGTAACAGACAGACAGACAGAGTTACTTTCGCATGTATAATATTATAAATATTAGTAGGGATTGGTAAATTAAGGAAAACAATTTTCAGTTTTATTTTATTTTTATGGCATAGTATAAGGTTGTTATTAATAAATTGTTATATGCTGATAATAAAAATTAAGGACTAAGAGAAAGTACCGATGTTATAATACAAGACTTTTTTTATCATTCTCCAAAAATACAAGATATTGCTTACTTACCCCATATTGATAGCGCATAAGTAGGCAAGTAGCAAGCATTTAAACCAATCGAATTTCGGCAGCTGCCGACTCACTGCTACTAGTATTTAGGTATATCATATCAGAAGCAATCTTAAAACATCCTATATTATGCGGTAGGAGTAATGTGTCTACGAGTACATAGACTTGTTTTGGTTTACACTTTTCCATAATTTTACTATGCTTGGTTTACCTTAGCTACGTGAGGCCATATAAGTACATCAATATCATACGATTGCCCCAGGTATAATTGATACTGTAACTTCTGTCCTTGGATAGGTTGTCCAAGATCCAACCAACCTTCATTACAATCGTGCCAAATATCCAAACCGAGTATTTCTATAGCGAAGGTCAAAGTAAAAGCACTTTTACAGCGACCTGACAGATCAACGATATTCTTATTTGCGGATGCTTTATTCATTTTAAATATCTTATTTTGAAACAAACTAAGTATAAGTATTGATAATAAATAAACGACAATGTATCTTACAAAGAGTATACAAATACGTATCTTAAAATGTTTGGACGATGTCGCCTGTCTTATTTGAAAAGTGCGATAAAAAAAGTGTAAGGTTGTATGAAAATAACCACAGATACAAGTGCCTACGTAAATAGATCCGATAATTACAAAATTAAATAATATTCTTTCATTGAGTAAATGAGACTTCGTTCCAGCCACACCATCTTAAAGCCATGGAGCTGACGAAGGAATTTTTCAGAAGGTGTTTAGCACGTCCAAATATGCATACAATAAAATGCGTTCAAACAAACAAACAAACAAACAAACAAACTCTTCAGCTTTATAATATTAGTATAGATATGCATTTAGTAAAAAGCGGTATTTTATTGTTTTAAACAGACACTCCAATTTTATTTGTTTGTATAATGTATCGTGTCCGGAAAAGGTTTGAAATAAAAAAAAATGTTGAGCGAAAATTTTGAAAACAAAGAAAACTAAACGAACAACTTAACTTTTCTAATGTAAACCTTATGTCGCTAGTCGTAATGGTCAGTCGTCAACTATCGTTTTGAAAAGATGTATCGATAGGAATTGATGATTGACAATGAGATCAAATTACCAGTAACAATCTACAATGACCCGCGCGAAGCCGGGGTGGGTTGCTAGTTAGGAATATAAGCATAATAACTTGTGGCGTGTTAACATTTGATTAGAGTTTTATAGAATTACCAGAATTACATATTCGTAGATTTAAATCTAGATATTTTTGCGACAACGCCATCTACATGTTTCTATGGAAAATACATAGCCAACTAGAACGTCTGGAACCCGTTTGTTCAGCAGTCCTTAAAATGTTTGAAAGTACCGAGTTGGATCGCTGAATAACAGCTGCAGCTGGCGTCCTTACGTCCCACAGAGTACTATAATACATACTGAAATAGAGACCAATTTTCGATATCAAAGAAGGCAACAGCTCACTTACGCCGTCTGGCGAGTTTGGCGTTTCGTTTTGGATCTACAACCTAAGGTCAATAGCCCGTGCGTTGCTATTCACTGCTATTCTATTATAAAAACAGTATGTAGTTTGGGCCGCTTTCTGTATATCTATCTATGACGTGTATTCCATACATCTCAACTCGATGGAAAAATCACGGATAACGCTTAAAAACACTCTTACATACGACGCAATTGCAGCATGACATGTATGTACCACGGCTGACAACATTATGAATGAACTTCAATGAACTCTATGAACATTATTGGAACAAATATGCGCGCCATCTGTTGTTACGTGTTAGTAACGTTCACTTGCCCCTACATTGATATGCTTGCCATCGCATTAGTACTAAGTTTATACACCCTGTTACGTCCCTATCGTAACTATAAGCCAAATGTGTGAACTGGTACGTCCCCCTCATGTAATTGCTACCGTTATTATCGCTTAAATAACGACAATAATATTTTTCAGATAGGCACTTCATTGTAAGATAATTTTATAACACTCCATATGAAATTGCAGCATACTGGATGAACGAAATGATTCTACAGTGGGATCCAAACTTAATAGAGTTGTTTACAGTTAATACTGACAGTTGTACAACAATAACGCTTATTTATCTTTAACCAATTGTAGCAAGTTATATAAAGCTGTCTTCGCCATTCTTCTTCAGTAGATAGGATTCTTTTTATTTTACGTAATAATGGTGGCAAACAAGCATGAAGTTCAAATGGCTGATAAGTGAATACTGCAGCACATATCTCAAATATTATTTTTAATTAATTATCAATCACGATTATATCCATTTACGTAGACACCTAATGCGATATTAATTACGATGTCTTATAAAATCATTAACTTTTGATTGAATAACTTAACAGCAACAGCTTTGGGCGGTAACTAAATTATTATGATTATGATAAGACATCCGGAGGTGTTATAGTCGTAACACACGTCCGGATTTGGTACGGAGCGGACAGCGGATTCTGTACGCTCCGAACCAAATCTGGCCGTGTGTAGCAGGAGCAATTGGACGGCACGGCATACGAGCGGATTCGGTACGGCGGACCGAATCCGGTCGTGTGTAGCGAGTGTGTTACAACTTTTATCTACACCCGGCAGGTATACAAAAATTAAAAAAAATTTAACAACAATCCATATACCTATATCAAACTATTAATTTTAATAATAATGTAATGGCATTGTTTTGTCAATTTTGTATACGAGTCCCTCTTCTTCCCAATTCACTTATTCGTAATGTGTAACTCGAGAAGAAATAACTACATCTCTATCCACGTGTTTGCCACTTTTTTAAGCGAAATGTAATACTTTATCCTTGCGTAGTCTGCTATTTTTCTTTTATTTATTTTTCAAATTGCATTGTTAGAAGTGCACATATTGATAATCTAATCGTAAACCGCAAACAGATGATTTCTTTATAAAATGATATAATTCTATTATTACATATTCTCTGGCTGAACATCAATTACAGTAATCTTATCTCTTAATCAAACTTACTTATTACTATGCGATTGCAATAACGCCATTATTTATCCAGATATAGTGAACAAAACCTGGCTTGCAAATATATTTATTTTAGAAAACTTGTAAAGTTTATATATATCATATCAGCCATGATTCTGAGTGCAAGTAAACGTTCAATCGTAACAACATATGAAACAACACACAAAATATCGTGAGTATGAAATTTAATTGTATAACAAAACTAGCGACCCGCCCCGGTTTCGCGCGGGTGCAGTGTAGATTGTTACTGGTAATTTGATGCCATTCTCAATCACTTCTATCTATTCGTCTATTTATAACGATAATTGACAACTGACAATTACATCAAGGGCTATATAGTTTACAACAGTAAGCAACTATCTATTTTTTTTTCTTTCATACAAACCTTCTCCGTTCAGTATCTACGCGGGCGAAGTCTTGGGCACAGCTAGTGAGACATATGCGATTAGAGGCGGTCCTAGGTCAGTTAAGTGTGGAAGCTCTACCACTATTTGGAATCGCGGTAAAGTATTGCGATAACTCACTATTGTATTCGATTAACATTTGCCACAAAGCTTAAAATCAACCAGCCAGAATTTGCAAACTTGTTCTATTTATTTTCAGTTTTATGTCGTACGCACAATCGTCCCGATTGGAGTCAACATCTTCAATAAGAACTAAATCATCTAATGCTGTCACAATCAACAAAGAACGAATGGAGACATTCACAAATATTTCTACTAAATGGTGGCATTTTAAAATAGTACAAAATATGAATGCGTTTCGGTAAACATTTTTTACAACTGCTTGCCTAGTTCTTACATGTTATAAAAGTTGTTTTTTACTCAGAAAAGATTGTTGGAGAAGACGTAGAGACTAATAACGAATTTTTGGAAATTACTGATGTCCCCAAACTCACGTACAATATAATACAACGTGTAACGTAATAAACCCACACCCTGGAAAGAGTTTGTTCAGAATCGATAAAATAAAATGTAGCTAATATTTATCCCAAAATTATTTACAGTGAAGTACGGCACTGTAATTTCCGGCACAGCATAACACCTAATGCCTCAGGAGTGGCAGCGCATCTGCATTTTGACCTCTGGTTATTGTGTGGGTGTCTATAGGCTGCAGTCATCACTTAACATCAATGTGAACTGCATGCTCGTTTGCCACTTTTATTACATAAAAAAATATATTTATGGTCACCCATTTGGTGAACAGTCAATACAAAAGAAAATCAGACTAATGTGAGACATTGATTTTATTATTAGAGTAAATAGGGTAAGGCTTAGTAGGAGCACAGTAAACAGGAGTATTGTATGATAGTGTATCTTTGATTACTGAAATTGATGTGATGTATCGTAGCAATTAAAGTAAAAAATAAATAATAAGTAGGCGTCCGTAGCCTGGTCCAGCCGTTCGTACAAATCGAGGAAACCTTTTTTTTTACAAATAAAACATTGTTTAATACAAACATATACTTTCAGTTCTTATTTTATGATTATAACTGGATTTTCTAATTGGGGTGTTGAAGGATGTGCGTTATTCCCGTTACACGTTGTACGAGAATAACGCAATAAATGTTATATCAACTATATTTCTCACAATTTGAGAATTAATTTAAGTTTTAAAGTGCAAGATGTATAATGTAGGAAAACTTTCTGAATTCTTGCGCTTCATTTTTATGCTTATTAAAATTTTATTTAATTTGTGCTGTAAAGAATATTTTAATTTTCACTTTTTTCTTTAAATTATTTATAAAAAAAGAATGCTCTGCTTGGAGTTTAATTACTAAATAAAAAATCATAATATGTAATATATAATTTACTCCAACATGAGCAGATTCTTTGAAAATGATATACATACCAATAAATAAACTGTGGTACATACAGGTATATTTGAGATAAAGTATTCTAAATTATTTCAGAGTTAAAAATATAAAAGACGGTATCATAATGTGCCCTATAGAAGGTAAAAAAATATTAGACGTCGGATGTGGCGGAGGAATGCTATCGGAGGTAAGGAAATCTTTTATACTAATCCTCAGTAATCTTTGACGTCAAAATGGATTGGCGGTTTGGTTATAAAAGAATTAGGCATTGTATAGCAAAAAAATATGATTGTGTAAGACGGTAGCCAAACGACTAAGTCACGTAATTCACCAAGATGTAGGAATTTATGAAATAAAGGTTATTAGAGTAAGGGGTTAGAATTTTGGCCCAACGTAAGATCTGAGAACTATTTGACAGTTCAAGCCACAATGGTCTCGTCTTGGCAACATTTTACAAGAAAACGATTTTGTTTTTGTTCAAATTCTGTATACAAACCAAAACTTACGTTTCTTATTTTATGACGTACCTACTGATTTCAAGGACTGAGGGGAATGATTTTTAAAATTAAAATGTAGACGAAATATTTGCAGTACCTATACGTATTTACCTTAGTCTAGCCCGGGACCATGCCTGTACTTATTTGATAAGCTAGCTGTGCCCGCAACTTCGTTCGCATGAGATAGTGGCTTTGGGCAGCATTTTTGGATATAACGTCTAGGTCGGGACGCTGGGCGTCGAGACGCTCGACGCTGGGCGTCGGGACGCTGGACGTCGGGACACTGGACGTCGGGACGCTGGGCGTCGAGACGCTCAACGTCGGGACGATGGGCGTCGAGACGCTCGACGTCGGGACGATGGGCGTCGGGACGCTGGGCGTCGGGACGCTCGACATCGGGACGCTGGGCGTCATCGAAAAATGTCTAATTATGTGTTTAAACGCGCATCCATTCTATACTGAACCGTATTTTCAAAAAGGCCATTTTAAACTTCTTTGCATAATATTTTTTATAGAAAATTGTTATGAAGTTTTGTATAATAATAATTAGTATAAAGTTTCAGTCAATTAGTGCTTTTAATAGGGAATTAAAGATAAAAGATAGATCTATGCATAATATAGGCGCTCCGTAAGAACCGGCAAAAGAGAAAAATTGAATATTAACGTTGTGCATTTTTACCCTCTTATGCCACCTACACCACCACCACCATCACCATCATCATGATTACATCCGAAAGACGTCCATTCCTGTCCGCTGGACAAAGCCTTTCCCGAAGATGCTCCTAAAAGTGTTGTGCGTCATAAGGAAAGAATATGCCATAATTGCCACGCTTGGCATGCTGAATGGTGATCATAGCGGCGATTGTTTTATTCCGGGACGCTGCTATGCGGTACGCTTAAAGTTACTAATGAGAAAAAACCGACCGAGTGAGAGTCGAACTCGTGCAAAAAAATACGTTTACTGTATGCCCCCTTGGACCCCTAAATATTTTCTTATTTTTAGTAAATAATTTTGTGTTTATAGCGGTAACAGAAATATGTAATTTGTGAAAATGTTAGCTTTCTAGCTATCACTATTTATGAGATAGGTACAGCCTGATGACAGACAGACGGATGGACGGACAGACAGACAGACAGCGGAAAATTAGTAATCCATAGGGTCCATTTTTGCCCAACCCCCTAAAAGATAGAAGATAGATACAGAAAAGTTAAAAATATTCGATATGATTCTTTAAATTGTCATAACTTTTTTATTTCTGAACCGATTGACACGAAACAAACACTAAATGTTAAGTAAAACTTACCACAATATATTAGTGAAACTGCAAATCGGATAAGCCATTTCTGAAATTAGCGTGCACAAACACACAGACAAACAGACATTTTTCCGGGATAAAAAGTACCCAGTGTTGTGCGCCAAAGGTTAAAGTATAATTATATCAAGTTTCATCGTAATCGGACCGGTAGATTTTGTGTGATGCTTGAACAAACAGACAGACAGACAGACAGACAAAAATTTTTCTAATCACATATTTGTGTTCGGTATCGATCTAGTAACATCCCCTGGTATTTTTTTTTAATATTTTTAATGTACAGAATTCACACTTCTACAGTTTTATTATAAGTATAGATGAAACAGATTAAATATGTGGACTAATTTTTAAATGATAATTACTACTACTACCTTCGTTCATTCATACTTATAAAACTATCTACAATATTTAAAACAAGTTAAAGGGATGTCATTTTTTACAATTCATATTAATATACGGTTGAGGACAGATAATGTACGTGTATGTGAACGTGCAACATACAACAACACACTGGAAATATGTGTGTTACATTGAATTAAAACATTGAAATATTGTAAGGATTAATTCACACGAAATAATAAGATTATTTGATCTCACGTAAAATATATGATTACAGATATCGCTTAATCACAGACGAATTGTATGCAATTTACGTTTACAGCCTAAGATATCATCTATACTTATATTATAAAGCTGAAGAGTTTGTTTGTTTGTTTGTTTGCTTGAACGCGCTAATCTCAGGAACTACGGGTCCGATTTGAAAAGTTATTTCAGTCATCAGTTAGATAGCCCATTCATCGAGGAAGGCTTTAGGGTATAACATCACGCTAAGATGAATAGGAGAGGGTAGGTAACATTGCAACCGCGCGAAGCCGGGGCGGGCCGCTGCTAATACGTGAGTATTTTTTTTTATTTCAATAACCTAGGTACGTATACTACACTTTTTTAAAAAACGTAACCGGCGAATCGTGTGGGTTTGCATGCATGATTGAATGCATGCATTTACCTCTGCCTGCCCCTTCAGGTATAACAGACGTGAAGTTACGTTGTTCCGCTAATTTTCATATCGCCTTAGCCGTATAAAATATACTTTATGCCCACTTTGTGACCTTTTCTCTTAACTACCAAATATAGGGGTAAAGCCCCGTGAGGAACTTAGCGAGACAATTTTATCAATGATTTTCATATATATATAATAGGTTGGGGAAAAGGTCTTTTCGCATTATAGTATGTATGAACTTGTAATAAAATCTCTTTGGCTGTAGTATTTGTATCTGGCTGGTTTTGGTATCACTGAAAATTAAAATTTTAAAGAACATAATTCCAAATTCAAATTAGGCAAATGTGTGATTTTCATTTGTTTTTCGTACTGTCAAGATGAGTGAATCTAATGAAGAAATTCGATACGTTTTAAAATTTTACTACAAAAAAGGTAAAAATGCAACGCAAGCCGCGAAAAAAATTTGCGATATTTATGGACCTAGTGCAGTGTCTGTGAGAGTAGCACAAATTTGGTTTAAGCGTTTTCAATCCGGAAATTTTGATGTCAAAGATGCACCTCGCTCTGGTCGCCCTATTATGAATAAAATGGATGCCATTTTTGAAAAAGTGGAGCAAGATCGACATATCAGTAGTTACGACGTAGCTGAAGAACTGAGAATTGATCACAAAACAGTTTTGGCGCATTTGAAAAAAGCTGGGTACAAAAAAAAGCTCGATATTTGGGTACCTCACGAGCTCACTGAAAGAAACCTAATGAACCGTGTACTCATTTGTAATTCTTTATTACGACGTAATGAAACCGAATCATTTTTGAAGAAGCTGATAACTGGTGATGAAAAGTGGATCACGTACGACAAGAACGTGTGAAAAAGGTCGTGGTCAAAGGCCGGTCAGGCTTCACAGACTGTGGCGAAACCCGGGTTAACTCGCAATAAAGTGATGTTGTGTGTGTGGTGGGATTGGAAGGGCATTCATTATGAGCTATTACCACCAGGCAGGACTATCGATTATGAACTCTACTGCGAACAACTGATGAGATTAAAGCAAGAAGTTGAGAGAAAGCGGCCGGAATTGATCAACAGAAGGGGTGTGGTGTTTCGTCATGATAACGCTAGACCTCACACATCTATAGCCACTCAGCAAAAATTAAGAGAGTTTAGCTGGGAGGTGTTAATGCATCCGCCGTATAGTCCTGACCTTGCACCTTCAGATTTCCACCTGTTTCGGTCTCTTCAGAATTCTTTATGCAATGTTAGGTAAACATCACGAGAGGACTGCCAAATCCACTTGTCGCGGTATTTTGATGAGAAGTCCCAAAATTTTTATAGCAATGGGATCATGTCCCTGCCTACAATATGGCAAAAGGTTATCGAACAAAATGGTACATACATACTTTAGTTAAATTTAAATAAACTATATTAAAAAATGTTTTGAATTATCTTAAAAAATGCGAAGAAACTTTTTCCCCAACCTTATATATATATACACTTATTTTGTTCATAAATACTGTAAGGTTGATTTAATTAGCACTTTATACTGTCAATAGGCTTAACTACATTTCCGATTGGCCAAGGCCAGGTAACTTGAGGTCAAACTTAGAAATATTATGATGGTGTTTTTGAACAACTCTATTAAAACATAAAATGCTTGTGATAGAACACTACAGTGACGGAGCTTGATTGCTACGAAGCATAATAAGTTGAGCCCTTATCTAGGTACTTGCCGCTAAATGTAAGTGTTCAGAGCTGTCGTGTACCGGTCAGGTATCCTAATAATGCGATGGAGCTTACGGGCGTAAGCTCCAAGTTCCGTCTCTGAAGCTCTACCATCAGTAAATTTCGTAAATGCCGTGTTGTTCAGGATTAACTCAAAGGATCATGGCAAGATTTGTACAGAAAAAATGAAAAAAAGGTACACGGTAAAACAGCATGGAAATATTATCCAGTGCACCTAAACAACATTTCCTGATACTTAAAATATTTTGAACTCTCCGAAATAAAAAGTTTGAAATTGAACTTTAGTATGGAGTGCTTGTACTGTTGTTAGGAAAGACGATTTTAATTCCGGTGATTTTAAAATATTTTAAATACCAGAAAATGTTCTTTAGGTTACCTAGATAATATTTCTAATCCGTTTTACATTGTACCTTTTTCCTAACTTCTTTTGTACAAATCAATGTATGAAACATGCCATGATTCTTTGACTTTCACAATCTTGAGGTCCAAAAGACCTAAAACACATTACATAAATTATTACTTTCTTTAATAGGTACTTATATTAGATTTAATGAGAAAGTACATTTAATATAATTATTTTCAGGATTTAGCAAAAATGGGCGGTATAGTGACGGGTATAGATCCTTGTGAGCCTTTCCTTCAGGTGGCCAAGGAGCATAGAAACTTGGACCCCAATTTGAAGGATGTAAACCTTACATATGAATGTACTACTATTGAGGTAATGGAGATATATTCAATTATTTTTTTTTGATATAACATCTTGAACTTAAATTAATATGCACTGTTTCGGTGTTCCTATTGTATGTGAGAATTATCTTAAGTCAGTGTGTCTAGTATTATAATTGCCAACCACCCATGACAACTCCAGCACCAGTGATATAAATCTTAAAAAGAGTTTTATTTCACCAAAAAAGCGGCCAAGTGCGAGTCGGACTCGCGTTCACTAAGTTCAGTACAATTTAATGAATTTTCTATGTTATCATAAAACCACAGACTTCTTATGTATTGGTTTTCCTTTAATTATAGGTAAATCACTGTCCCAAAATTTTAGGCCGAGTAGTAGTAGTATTTTCGTACTTTTATTGATTAACTTCAAAACCATATACGTTAAAATAATTTGAAAAATATTAATAATAGATATCTTTGAGATCCTTACAATAAGGCCTGTCTCACGATTTATCACACATTAAAGTTTGAAAAACTCTGTGTTTGGATTAATTTAGTTTTGCTACATATGTCACTAATTTACATCATCATCATTTCAGCCGAAAGCACATCCAGTGCTGGATCAAAGCCTATATCTAAAAAAAGCTATAATGGTCGAATAGCTAAAATTGCCACCCTTGGCATACGGATTGAGATCGCAATGGCGGTAGTTTTATAGCAAGACGCTGCTGCCCATCTTGAAACCCATTTTATTTTTTTTAAACAGACACAAATTTTAGTATATTTTTTTTCATTGCAGGAACATTCTCCGAAACACATCAATCACTACGATATTATAATTATGGCAGAAGTTATCGACCATCTCGACAATAAGGAACTTTTCTTATCACTATGTCTACAAACATTAAAACCCGGTGGAAAAATATACATATCAGCCCCAAACAAGACCATTTCAAACGGAGTGTTATTATATTTACTTGAGAATATTACAAAAGCAGTACCGAAAGGAGCATTTCAACGTAACAAATTCATCAGTTTACCTGATACGATAGCTTTATTGGAAGAATGTAAGTAACAACATTTTAAAATGTGGAAATATAGATATGATATGTGCAGTTAGGGGTTAACTATTACAATTTAAAAAAAATGCTAAATTTGTTACCCTAAGACACCAATGGCTCGACCGCTTAAGCTCAGACGCCCATCGCCCCATATAGGTTAGGATCCCACTGTAGATTCATTTCGTTCATCCCGATATGCTGTAAACCTATTTTTTATTATTAAGCTTAAACGCACGTACAGTATTCAACAAGAAATATGCCACATCGACCGTAGGAAGGAGACTTCTGCTTATTTCGGATCTGTAGAGCGTTATTACCTTCGCACCTTGCCTATGTGACGTTTGTCGGCCATTTTGGTCAAGTTTTGACTAATATCGAATTATCAGTGCTTATAATAAATGTATGTATCTTCACGCCAGGTCCCTAACGGGGTAGGCAGAGAGTGTAGAGCGCCAGACATCCCGGTTCTGACAAACCTCTCGTGCCTCGTCTCTTATAATAAAAATTAAAAAAAATTAAAATGACCATGTCACACTGTATTGGGATCGATCTATCATCACTGACAGGACTATTGTCGCCAATAAGCCTGATATAGTGGTGATAGATCGCTTGGAGCGCCGCGCAATTATAGTTGATGTCACCATCCCCATGATGAGAATCTCGTCAAAGTGGAAAAAGAAAAACAAATAAAGTACCTCGATTTGTCCCACGAGATTGTCGCCATGTGGCATGTTGACTCAGCTGTAATTGTACCGATAGTCGTCACGGTAAACGGACTTATAGCGAAGAGCTTCGACCACCACCTAAGGAGGCTCTCGCTTGAAAGTTGGATTAAGGGCTTGGTGCAGAAAGCGGTACTCCTGGACACGGCACGTATTGTGAGGAGGTTCCTCTCTCTGAGCCCCTAACCACCAACAGCTTGGACCCTGCTCCCGCTACCGGTGGCAACCTTTTTATATTTTTTTATATATATGTTTTGTTTTTATTTTTTAATGTATATGTAACAAAATATAAAATGAGAATTAAAATAAATGAGTGGAATAATAATAATATAGCCATTTATTCGGATCTTGTTATTACATTTCTCGAACTTAATAACTTAAATATATTATGTTGTAACCTAATATTTCTTGCTTGGTAATTTTTTGCAGATCCGTTTGCCAGTCGGCGAAGGCCTCCTCCAAGCGTTTCCATTCCATCCTATTTGAGCCACTCTATTCCAGGTCACTCCTGCTACTTGCTTTATGTCATCATCCCACCTTTTCTGCGGTCTGCCTCTTTTCCTTTTGCCTTCTCGGGCATCTCTCATTTTGCTCCATTTGTCATGGCCTCTTATCAGATGTCCTGCCCATCTTAGTCTTTTAATTTTTGATGTTATGTGTGTGGTTTTTGTTTTGCCTCTGATGATATTGCTTTTAATTTGCTCAGTGCTTACGTAGGCAGTATGCAGCAGAGAAAACGCTCTACAAAGTCGAAACTAGCCGATTGCCTCTTTCGTAGGCTCGATTTGCAATATTTCTTGCTGGGTAGGCAGCTCGTCTTGAGACGCCAATAGGTAGATATTGACGTCGTTCATGGAGCAATCGGCGAGCGCAATGGACTATTAGCATCAGGACAGGCGAGATCCTAGATAAAAAAATTGTGGGGGAAGGGATCAGTGGTCGCACCACATTTGAAGGGATTTCATAACTATGATTTTGATACTGTTTTGTATGAATCTCAACATATCGTACCCAGTCACAGCTGAACTCCTTCCTCTTTCTTCTTCTTCCAAACTGCCACTTCTTCAAGAATTCGTCTCGAAGTCTCGTTTTGAAGGTCTGCCGATTTGCGCAGGACGTCCCGATTTTCAGGTCTCTGGGGATTCGTCCCGATTAACACCTGATCGGGACGTTAAATGTTCCGATAAAACAATCATCATCATTGCCTCAACCGAAAGTAGCTTACTGTACAAAACCCTGTCTAAAGATCAATCAATATGATTTGGGGCCCGATACTTTTGATAAATCAATAATTTTATCAAAATCTTTTGACTTGCTTTTTTTTACTGTTCCGATTTTTACACCTGGGTCCCGGTTTAATTTAACTTCTATCCCGATTTAAAACAAATGGGACCTGGCAATACTAAATTGGACCCTGCTTCCGCCAGCGGCAGTTAATATTTTAATCTTGAGATTTGCCTATAAATCATTTCATGAATCTATTTTTTTTTTCAGACGATTGCCGCATTGAGACTGCCCGTGGAACTTTTTGTAATCCTTTGACGTTAACATGGAGTTGGAGTATGTTTAAAGCGTTGTGGTTCGTTATTGTAGCTACAAAAATAAAGTAAAAAAACTCGAATTCAACTTTATTTCCTGAGGAACATTAATCTCTATTATTTATATGTTTATGTATACTGGTAGTACACTACTACTTCGCTAGGATCCTGGGTTCGATTCCCGGGGGTTATCAGAAATAACGGTGTATAATCCTTTATGTCTGCTCTTATTTTTTTCCATTTTCTGGAAAAAGTCCATCACGTACATCGGAGTTTGGTAATGTACCCGGTGATGTCAACAGGCACGTCACATGTTAAACAAATTAAGAAGAAAAAATTAATTGTCACAACCGATTCCACCCTAAGGGCGTTTGTGAAAGTGTTGAAGGAATAGGAAGTAAGAAGAAAGTAAGAAGGTGGACACTTAAATGAATATCCCAGAAAAAAGCGTTAAGTAAAAGCTGGGCAAGTATTTATCTACTTTGACTGAACTTTAAGTACCTACCTAGACTTTATTCGAAAATTTAACATTACGTTATCTTAAATACCTAATTTGTGCGGTCTAATTAATTTTTGATCTATGAAATAGAGAACCGTGAAGTTAAAAGAGGGTTGTTACTTAAAACTTTTGAACAAAACTTTGACTTCAATTTGGTCCTAAATTATAAATTTATCAATTGCCTAATAATTAGCACTAGGTACCCACTATATAAAACACTGGAAAGAATAAACTCCTTAAGATTTCTTCATCATACATATATGTATACACACATATACTGGATGACTTTTTTTACCGTCTTGAAAAAAACAGGGCGTGATAAGCAAATGAAATAAAAGCCTATGGCATAGTTATTTATATTATTTTTTTATATTTTCTAACTTCATCTGAAATTAAAATTTCATTAAACATTTCTATTCATTATTCTATTTTTAATTTTAGAACACTGAATTTCAACAAACAAACGCCGGCAACTTGACACGATCCTGTTTTTGCAAGTTTTGTAGGTAATAGAATAATGAATAGAAATGTTTGATGAAATTTCAATTTCAGATGAAGTTAGAAAATATAAAAAAATAATATAAATAACTATGCCATAGGCTTTTATTTCATTTGCTTATCACGCCCTATTTTTTTCAAGACGGTAAAAAAAGTCACCCAGTATAATATAATAATACATATAAATACAATCTATCTATAGATATTAAACAACAAAGTCCCCTGCCGCGTCTGTCGTCGTCTGTTCGCTATAAACTCAAAGACTACTGTACGGATTTTCATGAAGTTTTCGCCAATAGATAGTGTAATTATTGAAGGGGGAGTTGTGTATTTGATTTGTTGAAGTTTTGTGTTTGTAAATTGGTTGGAATATAAAGATAAATGTTGGAGGTGTCGAAAAAATACAAGCCGCCTTGGAGCTTTCATCGAAACTGCTGCCTTTTGGATGGAACAAAACAATGTATGGTGGAATATTTTCTCTTTGGTAGATCTTTTTTCTTATGTAATAAAAGTGGCAAATAAGCATGCAGTTCACATCGATGTTAAGTGATGACTGCAGCCTATCGACACTCACAGAATGACCAGATTTCAAAATGCAGATTCGTTGCCACTCCTGAGGCTTAAGGTGTTATGCCTCTGTGCCGGAAATTACAGGGCCGTGCATTACCACCTGACCGGAACACGATAGTGCTGAACACTCCCATTTAGCGGCAAGTATATTAGGTAATACGGTGATGCCTATGCCCGCGAGCTCCGTTACTGGAGCCCTACCACCAGTCTATAAAAAAGTCCGCGATGGCATATAACTATCTTTTCTGGACACCTTACCACAAACATTATTACTTTTAAAAAATTGGTCACTTACAATGCGGTAATTGGAAAGCTATTTAGACTAATATAGTATTAATCCTAATTAAATTAAATACTTTTCTTTATCGTATGGCAGTCGTTCTGGCATACTAGAAGTATAAATAAGGTAGGTATCATAAGTACATAATAATGTAAGTAAGCAATTATATGAAATTTTATAAAATACATGGTTCAAGAAAATAAAGTTATATAGTTTATAGATGAAAAGCAGTGGAGGGGATTTGTTGTGAGTGAGACTTTATAACATATTTCATAATGACATGAAATCTCATTCATTAGATAGGTACCTATTTAACAGACGCAAGATATGTGTAGAGAGTAGAGACTAGAGACACTAACAGAATACATAGGTACTTACTTAATTTATGTTTGTTAAGCATATTGATTCGTTAAGAAGAATTAAAGATAAGAATAAAAAATATTTATAACGTATGTTTTTGTGGTCTTGATAATATTATATTATTCAGATATTTAATACAGCGCGGATATTTTAATACGGAAGCAATTTTTGCCTATAAAAGTGAAAAAATCGTATTAGTTGTACTTTTTTAAATATCTAAATTATTTTATTCAAAATAGTCCAGTCCAAGAGGGAGATTTGTGGATTCACTCGGGCGCGTTGTATTACTATCTATATCAAGATTTCGAAGAAATGTCTAGTCGATGGTATCAGTGCCTTGTATTTAAATAAAGTCTGATTTGTAATGTTTTCCGGTCATCGAGGCCGAAAACTTCCTCAATAGGTAGTATAGGTCGCGCCACGTAAAAAGAACGCTGGCGGTCAAGCTGCGCGTCATGAGTTTTTATTTCATTTTACGTTATTCTATGTAATATAGTTTTCAATCTGCCCACCTATACACGAAACCGCAAGCGAAAGCTAGATCAAAAATAAACCAATAGGGCTAGTACTTTCGTGCGCGAGTGTACCGATGCGCGAACACATCCCTTCTACTTTCTTCCAGCGTTCTTTTTACGTGGCGCGACCTATACCTACGTTGCAGTCTGTTGAGGACCTTCACCAAATCTTAGATAGGTATTTATTTATTTAATCGTATGGCGAATACAAAAAAGACATAGTATATTATATACATATAAATGTATGTATGTATCTTCACGCCAGGTCCCTAACGGGGTAGGCAGAGAGTGTAGAGCGCCAGACATCCCGGTTCTGACAAACCTCTCGTGCCTCGTCTACCTTCATCATTCTCTTCATACGTGCACGCCGATTCCTAAGACTTTTGACCCCACCATCAGACAGAACTCGACCTATTTGGTCATGGTAGGTCAGCCTTGGTCTTCCTGGGCCTCTGCAACCATCAACATTCGCATTGTATATCTGTTTAGTCATATAATACATATAAATGTTTAAGAATGTATTACTTTAGAGAATGTACACCCTACTGCCGATGATTCTCCTTCCACCTAAAGGTCGTCTGGAAGAGATTGCTTTCAGCAATAAGACCGCCTTATTGTATTGCCTACTATTATTATAATAACATCTGTATTTCCTACAATTCTGGTGTACAATCAAGAATATTCTTTTCTATTCTATTAAAAATAATTATAGAATTTATAAATTTACATCCAGGACGCGCAACCAGTCAATGGCTTCAGGCTTTAAATTATAAAAGTCCTTTGGGTCACCACGGTAGTGTCGTTTTGGGCTCCGCTGTATGATGTGCTGTATCGTTTGGTCTTCAAAACCGCAGTCGCATAACGGGTAGACAGGTATTAAACTAGTAGGACAGCAGACAACACCAGTAGGATAGTCGTCAGTACGACTATCCTACTGTTACTTGTTACAGTAAACCTGTATTGCCTTTGCCTTACAGGCATATTAGAGAAGTTTAAGTGTACTTGTCAAATATTTGCCTGCGATGCTTACAATATTTAGTGACTGACAATGGACGGCATCATTTATTTTATTGATACAAATAAAATAATATGCTTTATAATGTAACGAACATAAATAGGTATTTTCATATGAGATGATATGATGAAGATATTTCTGCGCCGCCGCTGCGGTCATCGCTGTAGGTACGTGGCGATATTTTGCCTACGCAAGGTGCGTGGCATATCTACACACAGAGTAAATGCCAGTTCAGAAGGAAAAAATAAATGTTGTATGAAAAAACATAAATTTTAAAAACTATTATTTTTTAAAAGTCGTCGACCAAAATTAACTGTTGTTATAGAGAGTGTGATATAGAGAGGCTGCCTGCAAGAGGTCCTGTCCCGCCTCTCGCCCTAATAATATATAATAAACGTATCTGTACCTATATCAATCAAATCAATGCTTACTGAATTTTCGTCTGCAACACAAATTGCGTGATAAGTCAGTAAAAAAGCAAACTAAAGGACGCCATTTTTTATTGACGTATAAATTTTATGCTATGCGTGAGTATGCGTGCCATGTAAAGCAAAATATATTTTCGTTACGTGAAATAGGTATGTTGAAGACTACTTGTGTTCGTTCTTGATTATAATGAAACTCTTCAGAAGGTTGTAGTAGAATATCTTTTTACACAAAAAACAGCACAATTTATACAAAAATGGAAAATAAGAAAAACCAATAAAATAACAGATAAATAATTAACAACCAATAGGATTTTAGATAATTGATAATGCTATCTCAATTTCTGTCTCTTTTCCGGCACGTGTCGATTTATCGGTCAAGGTCAGCGCGAGAGCAATGCGCGCATGCGCGATACGTTCGAAGTTCGGTGAACTCCAGTGCGCATGCGCCAGTCGCCAGTATAAGTATGTGCGGCGCTCGCTGGCTCGCTCTTTCGCTCGGGGCTCGCAAGGTGAACGCACGCGTCGCGGGAGCTCGCCGGCTGACGACGCGTGCCGAAGATGTAGACTGATGTGGCTATGAGTTCAAGCTGGATCTGAAGTCGTGCGGTGAGTATTGAAGTGGAGACGTCGAAGACTGAAGATGTTAGAGCGTGGTTGCAGATGAAGAGCTCTAACAGCTCTTTTCAGAGCTACCATCCTGTCTCTGTCGAACGTCATCTGTACAGCATATAGTTCTTTTAAGAACTTTCCTGTCTCTTGTGCGTCAATGCGTGCTGTACTGAAACAGTTCTTTTAGGAACTATTTCGTCACCGTTTCTACTGTTAGTGGCTGCTACAGGTACATTCATATCTGACCGGAATAGGCAAAACCAAACTGAATATGTTTGAGTTTCACTGGTGGTAGAGCTCCAGTGACGGAGCTCGCGGGCGTAGGCACCACCGCATTACCTAATATACTTGCCGCTAAATGGTAGTGTTCAGCACTATCGTGTTCCGGTCAGGTGGTAATGTACGGCCCTGTAATTTCCGGCACAGAGACATAACACCTTAAGCCTCAGGAGTGGTAACGCATCTGCATTTTGACCTCTGGTCATTGTGTGGGTGTCTATAGGCTACAGTCATCACTTAACATCAATGTGAACTGCATTATTGTTTGCCACTTTTATTACATAAAAAAAAGGGCAAACCAGAGGTTAAAAATGATCAAGTCATGTAACAGATGTTATGTGTTTATATTCAGAACAGGTTTTTAATTTGCGGTTTTTATCTTATGATGGTTCATTAGTGATGGTCTAACTAATTAAAAACAATTTACAAAATTATCCTAAATCTATATAAATAACAATAATTAATCTATTCTAACAAAACAATACTCTGTACAATGAGGTCAATTTATAGAGTAGACACCGGGAACAAACAGCCGGTTCCGTTTTCAAATTGATTTGACAGATATTTAGTAAGGCGTTTTCCCGTCAGCTGTCATGTTACTATGGGAAAGATTAGTTAAATGAATGCAAAAAACTGGAACCATGCTACCAAGGCAGGGGAATGTCCTGTCTAGTACTTTAGTACATATTATTATAGGTCAATGACTTTGTAGCGGTAATAAACAATCATCAACTTTAGGGCCAAGTGATATACGACTACGGCTATACTCTGAACATCACTATGAATTTGTATGAAATACCTACATAAAACATAACGGCTATACTCTGAACATCACTATGAATTTGTATTAAATACCTACATAAAACATAACGGCTATACTCTGAACATCACTATGAATTTGTATGAAATACCTACATAAAACATAACGGCTACACTCTGAACATCACTATGAATTTGTATGAAATACCTACATAAAACATAACGGCTATACTCTGAACATCACTATGAATTTGTATTAAATACCTACATAATACATGTTTAATTTGGTTTATTTCATAGATGATAGATATATTTAATACCAAATCTGTAAACAAATTCAAATGAGAATACCTATATATTTTTTTGTTTCATACTTTTTAGTGCGTGGTTTTAGTTTTTTTATAAATCCGATTTTATTTGTAACTAGCAGCTGCTCGCAACGTCGTCTGCGTGAAGGCTCTACAGCACCAAACATACCTAAGATACCAGTGTCGCTTTAGCATTATAAGCAAACAACTTTAAAAATAGTATTAAATTAAAAGTATAAGTTTTTTTGCAAGCGAAGCAAGTGAAGGGAGTCATATGGGAATCCTGCTGAGTTTAGTAGTATTATTACATATTCTCTGGTTCAGTCATAAGATGTGACTGAAGGAAATAGACAAAATGATGCAGGAATATATTCCCGGACACAAAAGAGTAAAATTACGTACAAAGGTATCAAATCTTACAACACTTTCCTATAAACTACGTTGGTAGATATTCTGCCAGGAGCCAAAATGTAAAAAGAGACAGGACTGAAGTCCGCTTGCTGACAGGAAGTTCAGAAATGCCATGGGATAATGTGTGGCCTCATCTTGCTCGACGACAGTATTTATGGAGGTATAGACCACTTAATTGCCTATTAATTGCTGCAGCCTGATAATTTTTTGGGCGTCAAAATGGCCCGCTTACACATCCAAAACGTCGTTTTCTGACTACGGTGCGGTATACGACTAATGTCCCCGTAGACACCGAGAATGAGTTTTTCTCTCCTGGATACATCTCTGTCGAGGGTTCTGGAAATAGCACGTATCCACCTCTCTCTTCTAGTAGAGTGCTTCCGCGAAGACTTAGAAGGACATCGGAAAATTCTTGAGCTCGACTCGACGACAATGCACGTGGCATTGTCGTCGAGCCGAGCTCTCATATTAATGGTCAAGCGCAGCGTAAGTACGAACTCGTTAGGATCGTTTCAACAAAGCATTCATCTCGTCAGCCCTCGATCTTCGCGTCAAAACGGGAAGCGTTTGGCGGAAATCGTCAGTGAACAGGAATGTGACACCACCCACTCAAATGTTCGTTCCTGCGGATGTCCTGCAGGGTTCTGCCTCAACTGCCTTTCTATTGGCCATCGTACACTCATCCCATACAATCAGAGAGCAATCCTTGAGCACGTGTCCCTTATCACTGTTACATGACACACCAAAACGTCATTTCGGCGCTCTCTAAATATAAGGGAATTTTAAACATGGCATGTACTGTCTTGCTATCTGGAAGGAGTGTGGCAGAAATTCCCCACGACGCTACAGCAATAGCAATTTAGCCTTGCCTCCTGACCTCTGCAATTATGCCAGTGATAACAAATGTTTTTCCTGTTCCACCAGGAGCATCCAAAATCCAGGAGAAAAACATTTTACCCTGGTTTTGCCCAACGCTTTCGAGGACGGAATCATAAATTTGTTTTTGCTCTGAAGAGAACAAAGCGACATGGTCATTTCGCCCAGATCGTAATTTGTCTCAGCGATATACTCCCAATTTCTACGGTCTTGATGCGGTGATGATTTGGGGAGCTGGTAACCCATATTCGATACTGGAAATCGGTGGTGGAAATTACCACATCTTGAAATGAACTAATACAGGTGTTCAGCATGCGTTCATGAGTTACTTCGACTTCGTCTCCAGTAGCACGTGTCTCAAAGCTCGTAGAAAATCTTCAGACAGATGATGGCGATATTTCTCCGTCACTGACGCTTGCCTCCGCGAGGGTGTAATCCCAGTTTTGGTAGCCGTCGAGAAGGTGACGTGCTACGCAGGCTGCGCGGTAAGTGGGATACTCCACCCCAGCAAATGTCCTCAGAAAAGTGAAATACGTTGGGCCTCGGACCGTGTGAAGTAACAACCGCAGGAAATAGCTTTCGCCAACAACAGACAAAACAAACACTATATTTGGCTTCGATATCGATAGTAAATCACACCCCAAATATTATTTAAAACAAAAAAATCAATGTTCAGTTTTGACTTTCCTACGATTTTTAAGATTTACAGCTCTTCCCCCGTAGGAGACCGCGTGATAATATGTAGCCTATATGTTGACCGGACCTGTTAGTATTCATTAGCAAAATTTTTCTTCAAATTTGCTTGAATATTACTAACAGGCGCCATTTAGTAGGTACTTTTTTAGTTTAGCCCGGACATACATAGAGACAAACAGACAAAAAATCTGAAAACTATATTTTTGGCTTCGATTTCTATTGTAAATCACGTCCCAAGTATTCTTTTAAAACAGTTTTGACTTTCCTACGATTTTATTAAATGTTAAGATTCCCGTGGGAATGAGGGATTTTCCCGCTGTAAAAAGTAGCCTAAATGTTGGCCAGGCTTAGTATCTATACACCACAAAAAGTTTCATTCGAATCCGTCCATTATCTAGCCTGGACAAAGGGACAAACAGACAAACAGACAGACAATAAAATTAAAAATCATTGAAAAGTGTTCTAATACTATTTTAACATCGCCCCCAATTAGTTTTTCGTAAATATTTACAATGTACAGACACGCGGGTTTTACTGTTTTATTATATGTATAGATGATGTCTGTCCTGGATGTTCCGTATTACCTAAATAAAAAGTTATAATTGTTAATGGATTCACTTTCAAATAAAGACCTGGACTTGTGTCTTTATTTAAAAGTGACATGCCGATCACATTGATGTTAAGTGATGACTGCAGCCTATAGCCATCTACATAAAAACCAGAGGTCAAAATGCAGATGCGTTGCCACCCCTGAGACTTAAGGTCGTTCGTATATTTCCGACCAAAACATAACAATTAATTCTGATGTGAAAGATCACAAAGGTTCGGTAGCACCAAAATATTTGTTTAAAGTTAATTTAAAAATTTTATGTCCTTTTCTAAGTTTAACAAATGAATAGACAAATGAATAGACAAAAAACAATAAAAAGCGAAGAATAAAACTCAATTAGATAATTTCATTTTAAGGGAATAAACACGTAACCACAGTACAGATACGAACAGTATGGAAACTACGCATAAAACGTTTAAACGGCACACTCACACAAACATGCGCATCGACAAGGCCCCTAAGCGGTTCTCGCGGTGCTGCAGTAGCGAGTCACTCGCTACTTGAGCGTCGATGCGTATGTTTGTGTAAGTGTGCCGTTTCGAACGTTTTGTACGTAGTTTCCGTACTGTTCATATTTGTACTGTGACGTAACCTATTAATTATAATAAGACAATTACTTTAATATGGGCTACGTACCTATCTACTCATAGCTTTGAAGTCGGTGCCAAGCCAATAGTGCGGCCCGCGCGTTAGGACTAATGTTGTGTTGTTGCAGTGTTATCAAATGCGGCTAAATGAATCGCAGTGAAATAGGCTCTAAAATTTTTTATTCAACTTGGCACCGACTTCAAAGCTATGAGTAAGTAGGGACGTAGCCCATATTAAAGTAATTGTCTTATTATAATTAATAGGTTACGTGTTTATTCCCTTAAAATGAAATTATCTAATCTAGTTTTATTTTTCGCTTTTTAGTGTTTTTTGTTAATTCAGTTTTTACATTTTTTTAAAGGCGGTTTAATTTTAAAGGATGGTGTGTAGGCCGTTTATGGTGAACGAACCACGAACCATTCTTGGAATTGGTATTGGTTCGTTCGCTACATACCAATTCCAAGAATGGTTCGCGAAGCTATTGTTATTAAGATACATCCAAATTTCAATAGATAGGACGGATGGCGATCGTCACCATCATGGGATCCAAAACCGGAAAGACCGAGAGAGTGCAAAGACTATGTTTTTCTAATATGAGAGTTTTTGTTTTTATTATAAACTTATTTTCTATTGAATGTGTTACCTAGTCTAGTGTTACTAGCAGTAAGGTATACATGATCTGGTCTTACCGCTAGTAAAGCTGCAGTGCTCGTAGGCAACACTACATTACCTAATCTACTTGCCGCTTAATGGTAGTGTTCAGCACTATCGTGTTCCTATTATTACACTAACTGTGTGTACTTGAAATTTCTAGTTTCATGTAGTTGTTTATGAGCTACAGTATTACTTATACATCAATGTAAATTGTATGCATATTTGGCACTTCTCAATACTAAAAATGGTCGATAATTGCGAACGAACGACTGAACAAAGAACCTAAATGACGTTCATTCGATTATCTGATTTAAATTTACTTACTGTGGAATATTGTTCAGTTGTGGCGGCCTGATCACATTTAGGTAATCATTATTTTATATTTGCCTCACTTACTATGTTTCATACGATTGTTATAATATTACTGCAAATATAGTGATAACTGAACATTCAAATGTTACTAACATTTACTTAACATGTTAATCAATTAATCTGTCTTTATGTATTCTATACTGATGGTAGAGTTCTGATGGTAGAGATCTGCCTTTACGTATTGAGGAATAAAAAACGCAACAACAAAAACAAGTTAATAAGGTAAACAAATTAACATTAGGTATATGTAGCGTTATGATTGGGTATAAGTGAAAATAACATAACGTGCAAAAGTATCTGTTGAATGAAACTTGATTAAGTGTTTTTGACGTGACAACGTCTTAAATTAGGTTGCGGCTCGGAGTCACTCATGAAAAAGTGTAACGCCCGGTAACGTAACGATGAGTCACCGAACGAGAGAGAGGCCTGCCGGACCGGCGAATGCCTTTCTACCGAGAAAAAGACGTTGTCACGTAAAATCTTCGCCCGTAAAACCGACTTTACAGGCAACCAGTTTTTTTATATGAGGAAGATGGCAAACAAGCATGTAGCTCACATTGATGCTAAGTGATGACTGCAGCCTATAGACGTCTACACAAAAACCAGAGATCAAAATGCAAATACGTTGCCACCCCTGATACCTATGTAGTCATGTCTCTATGATAGTTATTACTGCGCCATACATCACCAACTAACCGGAACACGATAATGCTGAATACTGAATACTACTATTTGGCGGCAGATAGGTTTGTTAATGTGGTGGTGCCTACGCACTCGAATCCCTACACTGGAGCTCTACCACCAGTATAGTTAGTAAACGATTGTAAATTTTTACGACTGCCTATCCCATTTAAGGAATATAGTAGTATATATACTATATAATATCTATACAAATAAATAAAATTGGAGTGTCTGTTTGTAAATAATAAAAAATACACGGTACCTATGCCAAAACAACATTATTTACAATTTTGTCTGTCTATCTGTCTGTTTGTTGGGGCTAATCTCGGGAATGGCTTTACCGATTGCGACGGAACTACACTGGCAGATAGCTTATGTAATAAGGAGCAACTTAGGCTACTTTTATACTAGCTGCGCCCACGACTTCGTCCGGATAGATACTAAACAATCATAAATTCTCACGCGGACGAAGTCGCGGGCCAAGATAGTCTATACTATAATAAGAAGAAAAACACCGCCAGTTTAGGGTTCCGTAGTTTTTAAGGTTTGAATATAGTAATGAAAAATTAAATAAAAATGTTCTATGAATGTCTTCAAATTTTTCGAGTAAAATACATTTGGTCGACTATTTAATTACTCGCAAACTTGTAAAGCCAACTTATGTTGGCTTTACAAGCTTGTGATAGTTTTCCTTTTAATTTCATTATATTATCATGTAGCTACTATTGCCGTAACCTTTGAATTTCTAACAACAACCGTTTAGTTGGTAGAGCAGAGGGACACTTGACTCTAACGAAAATTTACACTTTGAAGCTTAATAAGTCACGAAAGGTTGATTAAATCGAAAGATATAAGCAGATCCCTAACATTTTTGAAAGACCTATCCAACAATATCCCACACTACGTAGAAAACGAAAAATAAAAAAAAAAAGCCGCGTGTTACATGAGAGGTACTATACATTTTTTTTTACACCTTTTTTGTTCTACCACTTTGTCGGTGTGATTAGGGTATATGCTTGTGCCAAATTTCAAGTCTCTAGTACCAATAGTTTTTGCGCTAAACCGCGGACGGACGGACAGACAGACAGACAGATAGACGGACATGGCGAAACTATAAGGGTTCCTTGTTTACTACGGAACCTTAAAAATCGAGTGTACATTAAATATTTTTCCAGGAAACTAGTAGAGGGCGATTATAGAAGAGTAACAGAAACCAAAAATACAATTTTTGGAATTTTTGTCTCTCTGGCTGCCTGTCTGTATGTCTGGTAGGTACGTTATAACTTGGAATCTACTCAACGAATTTGAACGCAGTTTTCACAGGTGGATTACATATTTATAATTAGGAGCGTTGTCAAAACTGGTTATGGGATAAAGAAGTTATGGTCAATTGAAAATTTACTTCAATCACTGCTTCAAACTTTTAAACAGAGTTGAATGCTGATATGTTCTTAGGTTTTCGCGAGCTACACTCATTGAAATAAAACTATTTTTACGGATTTATCTCGCGTATATTAAACTCAGTCTGCCCGGGACCACGGAAGCTGAAAAGCGACCGAAACGTCGGGTTGATTTTAAAAATCATTTTAGTTTAATATACGCGAGATAAATCCGTAAAAATAGTTTTATTTCAAAGAGTTGAATGCTGTTTACATAGGATTTAGTGGCGTTTGTGCCGTTGCTGGTGGTGGTGGTGGCGTGGGTGGCGTCAATAGTGTAAGTGGCGTTGAATGCCTTTGTGGCGTTGGTAGAATTGGTGGCGTTGGTGGCATTGGTGGCGTTGGTGTCATTGGTGGTGGTGTTGGTGGCGTTGGTGGAGTTAGTAGCGTTGGTGACGTTGCTGACATTGGTGACTTTGGTGGCGTTTGTCTAATATCGTGTACATAATGTAAACCATATTTTTTATCTCTCCATATATAATATGTGTTTTCGTATGTTCCACAATCGACCAAAAGTTATATCCAAAAATTGCTGCCCAAAGACACTATGCCACGATTATGATTTCGAATCGTTTGCATATTATGACTATGCAAACGATTTTACGGGCACAGCTAGTAGAAAATAAAAAGTAATAGGTATACATCTCATTTTTAGTATTTAATATTTCAATCACAATGATTACACTGATTTGCCTTGTGAACTTTATTTTACAATGTACATTTTTAATGTGAAAAAGTATCAGTTTTCTCTCTTAAATCTATTCGTAAATTTAACAATTAAATTTACGAACAGATATATTTGTCTTTCAGTGTACCTATAGTCCAAAGATGTTTTACGACTACCTATCCCTTTTAGGCATATAGTCTCTTTTAAGTCCAGACAACGACGCATTAGAATCTATACTTATAATAAAACTGTTGAAGTGTAAATTCTGTACATTGAAAATATTAAAAAAATAAATACCAGGGATGTTACTAGATCGATACCGAACACAAATATGTAATTACAACATTTTTTGTTCGTCTGTCTGTCTGTCTGTCTGTTTGTTCAAGCATCACACAAAATCTACCAGTCTTTAACCGTTGGCGCACAACACTGGGTACTTTTTATCCCGGAAAAATGTCTGTTTGTCTGTGTGTTTGTGCACTCTTATTTGAGAAACGGCTTATTCGATTTGTGATTTTCACAAATATATTATGGTAAGTTTCACTTAATATTTACTGTTTGTTTCATGTCAATCGGTTCAAAAATAAAAAAGTTACGACAATTTAAAAAATCATATCGAATATTTTTTAAACTATTCTGTATCTATATTTTGTCTTTTTTAAAGTTCCGTCTCTAAAAGGTAAAAACGGACCCTATTACTAATTCTCCGCTGTCTGCCTGTCTGTCCATACATCCGTCTGCCTGTCACCAGGCTGTATCTCATAAACAGTGAAAGCTAGAAAGCTAAAAATTTCACAAATTATGTATTTCTCTTACTGCTATAACGACAAAATTTAATACTAAAAATAAGAAAATGAAAATATCAAGTGGCCTAAGGGGGCATACTATAAACGTGTTTTTTTTTCGTATATTTTTTGCTCGATATCAATTACGGTAGCAAGTAGACACTTGAAATTTGCACAGAATTTTTAGGTCTTAGGTATATTGTATATTACCTTACAACAAACGTAATTTTTATGCCATTTTTTTACGGAACCCTTCGTGCACGAGTTTGACTCGCACTTGGTCGATTTTTTGTCTGTTAGTACAATAAGCATACCGCATAGCAGCGTCCCGCCATAAAACAATCGCCGCTATGATCACCATTCAGGATGCCAAGCGTGGCAATTATGGCGTATTCTTTCCTTATGACGCACAACACTTTTAGGAGCATCTTCGGGAAAGGTTTTGTCCAGCGGGACGTCTTTCGGATGTAATTATGATGATGGTGATGGCGGTGGTGCTGTTAATGGTGTTGGTGGCATTGGTGGTGTTGGTAGTGGTGGTGGTGGTGGTGGGGGTGGCGTTGGTGTCGTTGGTAGCATAGGTGTTGTTGGTGACTCTGGTGGTGGTGTTGGTCTCGTTGGTGGTACTGGCGGTGGTTTTTAGTGGCGATGGAGGCATTGGTGGCGTTGGTGACGTTGTTAGTGTTGTTGGTAGTTTTGGAGGCAATGGTGGCATTGGTTTTGGTGGTGGCGTTTGTGTCATTGGTGGCATTGGTGGCGTTCATGGCGTTGGTGGTGATGGTGGTGGTGGTGTTGGTGGCATTAGTGGGTTAAAAAAAATGCGCAGCGTTAATATTCAATTTTTCTCTTCTGCCGACTCTTACGGAGTGCCAATATTATGCATAGATCTACCTTTTATCTTTCATTCTCTTTTAGAAGCACTAATTGACTGAAACTTTACAAAAGTTTATAATATTTTCTATAAAAAAATATTATGCATAGAAGTTTAAAATGGCATTTTCTAAAATACGATTCAGCATAGGATGGATGCGCGTTTATACACATAATAAGCAATTTTTCGCAATCCTAGCAGCCTGTGTGCTTTTATCCCCGATGGCCATACGTCTAATATCGTGTACAGGGAAGAATTACTGCAAAGTAGATTTTTATAGCTATTTAAAAGTGTTTATGATTTAAAATTAACTAAAATGTATATCCAAAAGCGCTGCCCTAAGTCCCAAAGCCACTATAGCAAACAAAGTTGCGGGCACAGCTAGTATAAAGTATAATGTACGTTTTATTATTCATCATTTTGTTTTTCATTCACAATGCGATACTTATTTGCATTGTGAACTTAACCTTACATTGTAAATTTTTATTTTGGTGTGTAGTCTAAGTAGTATTGAGTAGTTTTGTAAAAAATAGGAAGAATAATTATTGCCAAAAGGCTCAAACAACGGAGGGCTCGGAAACGAGCAGCCGCCGGCCGGGTCGCGGATGTGTGCGTAAGCGTTCCTGTGACCCCGCCACTGATGGCGGACGAGTCAGAACACCGCGTAGTTTTAGTGAGTACGAGACGAGTCCCACTCTACCTACCATCTGTTCTGTCCCGTGGCGGGTGCCCGTGAGAGTTTCCCCGCCTAACCCTAAAAACTAACCCTTAAAACCTAATAAACAAACCCTTTTTCATTTTTACATGAAGCTCAAAATGTAACAAAAACAGTGTATGCTTGAAATTATAAAATTCAATATAAATTTTGAAATGAGTACCTATATCGAAATAACGATGTATTCCTATTTCAACATTTTCGTCATACTTAGTAATCATCATTATTCGTAGATTGCAGACTAGTATGTACAATTATCTATAACTATACTTATAATAAAACTGTAGAAGTATGAATTCTGTACATTAAAAATATTAAAAAAATAAATACCAGGGGGTGTTACTAGATCGATACCGAACACAAATATGTGATTATAAAAATTTTTGTCTGTCTGTCTGTCTATCTGTCTGTCTGTTTGTTCAAGCATCACACAAAATCTACTTCTATCTTCCGATTACGATGAAACTTGATATAATTATAGTTTAACCTTTGGCGCACAACACAAATCTTGGCTTATTAATGGCTTATCCGATTTGCTGTTTCACTAATATATTGTGGTAAGTTATACTAAACATATAGTGTTTGTTTCGTGTCAATCGGTTAAGCAATAAAAAAGTTATGACAATTTAAAGAATCATATCTAATATTTTTAACTATTCTGTATCTATCTTCTATCTTTTAGTCGTTCTCAAACTTTTTAAATGACGGAACCATTTTGGGAATCAAAATACTTGATGGAACCCTACAATAAAACAATTGTTTTTATAAGTGTATTTTTTATTAATCAATCAAAAAAAATCATTTTTTATTTACATTGTACTTTTGATATGCTATTAAAAGTACAATGTAACAGTTACTAATTATTATTTACTTCACCACTTGGCAAGGACAATAATAGCAAACATTAAAAAAGAAAAAATCTAACTAGTGAATAATAATTGTAGTATGCGCTGTTATTGACTTTATGACCTAACTAGGTATGTAAATGTGTAACGCACTTACTTTGTTTTTGTCTAAATTTATACAGACTATATACCCGAATCTGTCTGGGTTGAGAGTGTTGAGACGTCAAAGGGCACTCCAAAGGGGCGATAGTCAATAAAGGCCTGTGCACACAATGCTATTTTCAGGCGTTTACGACGCGCGTTAAGTGCGCTGTTAAACTTGAAAAGACAGATTTCAGAACTGCAAAAATCTTTAGTTTTACAAAAGTAAGACATATAAATGAGATTGGCTTATAGTTATTATTGAAGTAATATCTGTAATATGTTATTTATGCACTTGTAATTAGGGTTCTTTGAATTTCGATTAACAGAATCAGACAATACCAACAAACTATATCTACGTAGGTATTTGAAATAAAACGTTTTTGAGGAAAAAACTTTTCTTGAGAAAAGGTTTGATTATTGGGTACTTAGGTATATTATTTATTAGTCTGATATATGTGTACCTACTTACCTATTATTTTTATGATTGGAAAAAAATAGCCGACTTTTATCCAACAGTGGACATCCTTCAACTAATATGATGACGATGCTGATATTGTTCTGTTTTAGATCTTCTTCTAAGTAGACTGTATTTTCGTGTAACGCCTATATATATATATATAAAAATGCAAAAAATGTCGACGGTGGACCCTAACGTCATAGCCTCTTTCGCAAGAGTATCAAAGACATGGTGGGACCGGAACACTCAGGTCCCTTACCTTAAGGCATTAAACGCGTTTCGGTAAGCATTTTTAAATATTTTTTCTAGTATTTCTTGTAAAATATTTAAACCATAGTGGTTATCATTAAACCGTGTTTTGTAGTAGTAGCCGGTCACTTAAGCTACGTTGGGGTCTTGAGTTCGATTCCCGGGTGAGGGACTACCAGATCGCGCGCGTCAGATTAAGATATGGGATATGCCTTGCAACCTGTTGATTAGGTACATGTACCAAATCTAAAGTCTATATATAGTTGAACCCTTAGAGCTCCGCCACGAGCTCGCCTCACATTCAAATCGTCAGAAATTTGAATGGGAGTTTTGATTGGGTTAACTTAACAACCTTTCTATCTGATATTTTTCAGTAACTTTGCATCTCCATTTTTGGAAGAATCAAAACCTATCGATAAGAGCAAAGCATCAATATCATGGGTCAAGGACGCATCACATATTCTGAGAAGGTGTAACATGTGTCCAAACAAAGCTACTATCCAAAATTCAGACGATTCGGAAGTGAAGTAAGATCCTGGCGACCATTTGAAATTTCTGAGGGCTGCCCTACGGGCGCGGCGATATATTATATAAACTTTAAATTTGGTGGAGATACCTAACAGTATCTTAATCTGACGCGCACGAGTAAAGTCGAAAATCCTTTTCTTGGCTCCTATTGGCAGATCCAGAAACTTTCAACATGTCCATCTATATTAGTACTTTCCATTTAACTGAACCACCAAAAACTTAATAAAAAAATAATCAAACCGCATTTTTTAATTACATAACTGTCATAGAATACCGATTATAAGAGAGGCAATATCCCCGTATGCAGGTGATAAAAATGATCCGAAGACTTTCAAGAACATAAGAATATTAGATGTTGGATGTGGTGGTGGACTTTTATCGGAGGTACTTAAATAAAAAAAAAACCTTAGAATGTATTAGTTTTAAAGATGCCATGAATATTCGGAGACAATTCGGTAGTCTGTCTATTCGGCCACTTTTTCAATATTCGGTATTTGGCCGAATACTTGATGCTATTCACCCGAATATCGAATCTAATTCGACGTCAGTACAACTTGACTCATCGCAACTAAATTTTCTGAAGCTTTTGTTAACCAAACAGTGTCAATATTTTACATTGTATATAAATATTGACACTGTACATAAAGATGTAAATACGAACTATAAGAAAAACAATTGACGTATCTAATAATGAACAGTACAGAGTAGACCGTGTCATTACGTAATAATGTAACGTAATGACACGGTTTACTCGCAAATTTTTTACTCGAAAAAAAAGACAAATACCCATTCCGTCGCGTCGTTACCATACTCATCGCAATGAGAAAAGTCACGCATAAAATTCACACATCCTCGCAGTATCCTCGGTCTACGAACTTTCGGCGCTTCGGCCAAAAGCTTTGCTTATTATTCGGCATTCGGCTACATCACTATTCGTGGCATCTTTAAGTAACTTAGATTTAGAACATTATACCTACTCGTATAAATCATTATTCATACGTGGAAATATGTGATTGCAGATATACGATATAGTTGTTCAATAATTAATACTGGTTAAAAATTGTTTTATATTATTTCGCATTAACACATGCTTGTGAAATATATTTTATATAAAGAAAAATGGAAAGAAAAATTTGACTTCCGGCGAGACTCGAACTCGCGGCCTACTGGGAATCTAGTCCAGCCGCTCTTCCAATTGAGCCACTGAAGTCCTGCCCGATTTGTCAAATCTTTCCTTCACATTTATTGCATTGCTTTATGGTAGCAGCAGCGCCATCTATTGCCTACTATGCTAAAAACTGGTTAAAAATCTTAATACATATCTGTATATTTTTTTAATTTATAACGTTTTTACACATATTTTTTTGCTATAGGTAAATCCTATAGTCAAGCTTTTTTCCATCATCCTTTTCTAGCCAACTATGAGAAATCGTTATAAATGATATGTAGGTAATGTTTAAACTACGAGTATGAGGCTCTTGCATCGCCCCTAATTCCACTTGATTTTATTGTAAAGAATATATGCAAATGAAATGAATATTGATCCCATAATAACATTTTGCCACAGGATTCGAAAGTGGCAACGGGATTACATTTTACTCTATTTTTTATGTACTTAGCTGTCCATAGACTGCAGTAGATATTCGCTTCAAATCTTTGTGAGCTGCATACTTATTGAATAATTTCTATGAACAATCAGATCAGGTGCTTTTACAGGAAATAGCAAATCTGGGTGTACAAGTAACAGGTATAGACCCCTGCAAAGAACTTATAGATGTGGCTATAGCACATCGCAACAAAGACTCACAATTCACAGAAGACCATCTTCAATACGCTTGTACCACTGTTGAGGTATGTTCTTTGCTTTTTACCCCATAAAAGTTATATCTACTTACGACTTTGAAACCATCCAATCGATGCAGCGATGCCATCCGTTTCATGAACCTATTTTATGTCACTAGTGAATTATTTTCCACTAGTGAGGGGTCGTCACGTCCCGTCGTTGGAAACGGCCAACTACAAAAATTAATAGGCAAAGGAATTCTATGTTCAATGTGATTCTTATAACCAGGGACCTAACAATTTATAGAAGTACACTTTGTTCCAGGACCTTGCAACTAAAAAGAATAATTACTACAACGCAGTAGTAGCATCGGAAGTAGTAGATTTCGTGAATAATAAAGAATTATTTCTGTCTTCGTGTGTAAATGTCTTAAAGCCAGGAGGAAGGATCATCATCACTGCTCCTAACAAAACTCGCATCGTGCAGCTTAAATGTTTATTTTTGGAATACATATCCAAAAATGTGCCACGAGGAGTTTTTGACTATAACAAGTTCATATCATCACATGATGTTACAAATTTACTGAAAAAAAGTAAGATAGTTACCAAAATATTTATTGAATATATAGTTACCAAAATATATATTACCAAAATATAGACATAAAGCGGTTTGGCCACTAACCCTAATCTTCACCAACCCGCATTGGAGCAGCGTGGTGGAGCTAAGTAAGGAGAAAACTCCAGGCTTCCCCAAAAAAAATAAAAATAGGCGAGAGACTCGTGCCCAGCAGTGGGACGTATAATGGGTTGCCATTACTATTATATTATTATAGACATAAATGAAGCTGGGTGAAAAAAATCGCAGTAAGGGGATTTGATAGAGGAAACTTTGACGCTTTTTTACCAGCACAACAACACTAATATTCAAAACTTCATTGACCGCAATTCATGTATCACGCAAATAGAATTCTTTAAGTAGGTATACTAGGCAATCTGGAAGGAAAATTGTAAGATGCAATAACATGATGCAGGAACTGAAATCCCAAGATGTCATAAGTTCTAACAGGTTCTTTAACAAGAAATAAAAACTCCCTTTTCATAGTGGTTCTGGTATTACAGGTGGTAAAAATAAAAACATAGTATTCGGATCCTTATTCTGTATTAAATGTGTGCTCCTCTTACACGACAATGCACTTGAGCACAAGATGGAAGTTGCAGTAGCTTTTGAAATATTGGAACTTACTCCTTGTAGCCCAGATTTGGCGCCAAACCGTTATAATTTGTTTTTGGAAAAGAAATAGTTATTTATCGATATTTTCCAACGATGAAGAAGTGAAGTGCCTAATAGGTTAGGATCCCACTGCACCTTATAGGTATATCAAATTAAAGCCATTTTTTTCTTATTATTATGATATACGGCAGATAAATTAAATCGGACGCAAATAAGAGTTGCTGGATGTTAAAGTTAAAATAAATTAAATTAAAAATACTTGCGGCCAAAGTTTGATAGGCAACCTAGTGAATACATACTCTCTAGTTATTAAATATGCGTAAAAATTATTCTTGCAGCATATCTGGATGAACGAAATGATTCTACAGTGGGATCCTAACCTATAACGCAATGTAACCTAAATTAGTACCTATTACTAATACCGCATGTACCATAAGTATTCATGTTCGTTTTCTTTAGACTGTGCTAAAATACTCGTACTATAATCTATAGGGTTGCGAAACCGGTTATTTTCTCTTAAACCGACCCTTTGTATCTGCTTCATTCATCCTATCAACCTCAAAAACACATCACAAAATCCCGTCTAAGGTAGCTCTTACTCGTATAAATCATTATACCCGGACAATGACCGCAAACATAATCACTATAGAAAATTTAAGACTCCTAGCACTTGTAATAACGAAATGTCATACATATGTATATGACCCGTGTATACACGGTACATATACCAAAACAACATTTTTTACAATTTTTGTCTGTCTGTCTGTCTGTTTGGCGGGGCTAATCTTGGGAACGGCTGGATCGATTTTGACTTTCACTGGCAGATAGCTTATGTAATAAGGAGTAATTGTTTTATATTATTTCGCATTAACACATGCTTGTGAAATATATTTTATTTTTAAAGAAAAATGGAAAGAAAAAATTGACTTCAGGCGAGACTCGAACTCGCGACCTACTGGGAATCTAGTCCAGCCGCTCTTCCAATTGAGCTACTGAAGCCTTGCCCGATTTGTCAAATCTTTCCTTCACATCTATTGCATTGCTTTATGGTAGCAGCAGCGCCATCTATTACCAACTATGCTAGTTAGACAACCGATATAATAGACTTTTCAGTTTATTGAATATCGTAAAGAAGTCGCTTTTACCCTTAATAATTGTTTTATATTATTTCGCATTAACACATGCTTGTGAAATATCTAGTCCAGCCGCTCTTCCAATATTCAATAAACTGAAAAGTCTATTATATCGGTTGCCTAACTAGCAAAGTTGGTAATAGATGGCGCTGCTGCTACCATAAAGCAATGCAATAGATGTGAAGGAAAGATTTGACAAATCGGGCAAGGCTTCAGTAGCTCAATTGGAAGAGCGGCTGGACTAGATTCCCAGTAGGTCGCGAGTTCGAGTCTCGCCTGAAGTCAATTTTTTTTTTCCATTTTTCTTTAAAAATAAAATAAGGAGTAACTTAGGCTAGTTTTATACTAGCTGCGGCCACGACTTCGTCCGGGAAGATACTGAACAATAATAAATTCTCACGCGGGTGAAGTCCCGGGCACAGCTAGTAATGAATAAAATTAATCGCTGGATTCTTTTCAGGCGCATGTGAGATCGAAATGTCACGTGGAATGGTGTGTAACCTGTTAACAAAAAAGTTTTATTGGACGAATTCCCAACAGTTTTGGTTTGTTATTCAAGCGATAAAGACGTGAGAATATACTACCGCAAATAATATTCAATATTTGAGCTCTAGACTGGTATCAATGAAACATCAATTTCTTTTGCATTGTGCTTTTTTTTTCAAAAATAAATACTTTATTTTCGATATTTATCTGTTTTTTCAAGACATTTTTTTCCCAGATTTAGTAAACATTTTTATAAAATATTTATTATGATATCAAATTCCAATATATTCCTAAATGTTTCTTTATTGCCAAAAGTGGCTAATAGAAGGAGAACAAACGACGCTAAACTGGTATAATATCATAATTACTGAGTCATACACCTTTTTCAAAATTTTATAATTTGTGTTGTTACTTAAATAAATTAAATATTAAATACAGTTACTAAGGTTTTACGGATTCTATTCACAATCCCACCACATGTAGGTTTTGGCTCCAGGCAGCGCTAATGGAAAATTATAGACAGTATACACAGTAGATGTTACATTTAATAGTATTTTTTTTTTATTTTCAGGCAACAATGCTTATAATAAACAGTAGGCCCATATAAAATATATACCGTAAACACTAACATACATATTATATAACTTATAACACTAACACTATTTATCACGTATTGTCAGCGACGTGATGCGCGGCTTATCGGCGGTCCCCGGAATTTGAACACGACTCCCTGCAGCCAGAACTCATCCTTCAAAAAAGTCGGTAGATGTTGAGTCGGTACTCCTACCACAAAGGAATTAAAGTTCAATAGTATTAATCAATTAACATTACCAAAACATAATCATTGCAAGTATAAAGGGATTTTAATTGAAATTAGCGCATCACCTCTTACAGGCAGCCTCTCTACATCAATTCTAACAATATTTTGTTCTATGACTTTTTAAAATTCCTAAAATTATATAAGTTTTCCCCTACAATTTGTTTTTTTTATATAATGGAAGTGGCAAACAAGCATGCAGTTCACATTGGTGTTAAGTGATGACTGCAGCCTAAAGACACCCACATAAAGACCAAGGTCAAAATGCAGATGCGTTACCACTGCTGAAGCCTAAGGCAGGCCTAAGGCCTTAAGGTGTTATGCATCTGTGCCGGAAATTACAGGGCCGTACATTACCACCTGATCGGAACACGATAGTTGAACACTACCATTTAGCGGCAAGTATATTAGGTAATGCGGTGGTGCCTACGCCCGCGAGCTCCGTCACTGGAGCTCTAACACCAGTATAATATTTACCTATAAACTGGCATCTACTCTGAGCGTATGTATACCACGCACCTTACCTAGGTAAAATATCGCCACGAGCTGCGCGAGAAGGGATTGCGGGATGACGCAGCGGCAGCAATGCTCATTTGCACTTTTGAAAACTTTTCACTATTTTTTTTTTGGGTTATTTATTAAGATCTGTAAAAAGTTGTAGAATAGATGTTGTTGGGTCCCTGCAAGAGCTGATGCGCTAATTTAAATTAACCCTGTATTTTCATTTTCCTTCTTAGAACTGCTGTAGATTATTTCACCGTCATTTCAATTTAGTAGCGACTACTGTGAACCATATGCCATTGAACATACTCCAACTCCATTTATAGTTATCGAAAATATTACAAAACATTCCACGACACACATCGATGCGACAATTTCCTGAAACAAAAGACGATGGGCCTTAAAAGTTTTGATCATAACGTAACTTCACGCATGTAATCAAACACCCACGATTCGCTGGTTACGTTTTTAAAGTTTGAGGTATTAAGAAACTTCCAGAAAATTGATCAATACCTATAGGTATAACACTTCCAATAGACCCAGAGATAATGGATTTCAGTCATCTCTGATAGCCTCCGACCCAGGAATCGAATCCTCGAATCGAAACATAAAAATACAGCAAAACCGAGCTCTATAATCCCGTTCCAGTAAGTATAGTACCAAGGAGTTCAAAAATTAATAAATACTCATTATTTTGCGTAATTACCTACTTAGTTCCCAAATGTGAAAAATCGAAAACAGTAAATAAATTATAGCGAGTGAAGTGAACAATAACTTAATTATTCCGAAGCTGACCATGACCTAATACTGACATTTTTTTTAATGCACTGTCACTTCAATACATTTTTAGTTAAATAAACGGTAGGTAATAAGAAGTTACCTACTGGCGTCGGGACGAGACGACCCCACCGCCCACAAGCGGAAGAATTCTCTTCTAGTAGAAGAAAATTCTTCTGCAGTCAGTAAACCGAAAAATGACGTTCAAACTGTAGCGACCACTACATTAAGGCGCCAAATAATGGAACACAGACAAAACCTCACAGTACTAGACAATAGTACGGTAGATGGCGTGTCAATCGAATTACATCGCGCATACGAAGATTTCTCAAGAGTTGGCATATATACAACATCCCAACGTCAATCGCTGGGCCGCGGCCCGCGAGGCGCTACCACGTCTTCTGGTCGGAGTATCCTCCCTTTTCGTTGGAGGCACACTTCCACCGGTTCCTCCACAGTGATGACCCAGACCTGATTGGAAGCAATCTTTTCACCAGCCACCCTCCTCCCACCTCCACAAAACTAGTGTTGGGTAGGACACGCTTTCAGAACGAGTTTGTAAGAGGAGCCTCTTTTTCGTACTGAGCCAGTACTTTGTCCCACTTCAAATTACGTGAGGCGATGACGTAACGCAAGTGGCGGCGAAGTGATTTGACGCGTCGCGGTGCATTTGAAGTAACATGATAAAATTTGTCGCGACACAAAATTTGTACTGGCTCTTACAAAGTGTGTCTGACTCACATTTTGTAAGGGACAGGACAAATTTTGTCATGCTATATATTTGAAGATTTTGAAGTGACAGGTGGATTTGCTTGTACCTACTAAACATAGTGTTAATGAGATGAATATCGAGAGATATTAATATTTTTTATGATTGAGCTAAGGTTAGTTTTGTAATTTGTAGGTTTTGTTTAAATTAACAGTTTAGTCATTTTTGATAAAATTAAATAATGTCAATAAATTTTATTATTTTAATGAAGTGGACTGGCTCAACGCCCGCGATACTTTTGCGATAGTGGAACGACAATTTCAGCTGTCGTGGTTGCGATCGTTGGGGTCGTTTGGTCGAACGTACCCTATGTGGTAGTAAATTCTTTGTCCTAGTCACACACGTCACACTTGACTTAAGAGTGCAAAAGAGCAAAGAATACCGCGACATTTTAATACACGGCGCTTATTGGTCTGTTTTGTCTTAGTCACACACGTGACACACTACGCAAGAGTACAAGAGTAAAGAGTAACGCGTCTTAATATTTGAAGCAGTACAAATTGCCAATAAAATCATGCCAAGCGTGGCGATTATGGCTTATCTCCCTTATGAGGAATTTTTGGTCCAGCAGTGGACATCTTTCGGCTGAAACGACGAAGTAGGTACCACAGACATAGGTGTACCTTGAATTTTTTTTATGTTATGGTAGTGGCAAACAAGCATGCAGTTCACATTGATGTTAAGTGATGACTGCAGCCTATAGACACCCACACAAAGACCAAGGCCAAAATGCAAATGCGTTACCACCCCTGAGGCCTTAGATGTTATGCCTCTGTGCCGGAAATTACAGGGCCGTATATACCACCTGACTGGAATACGATAGTGCTGAACACTACCATTTAGCGGCAAGTATATAAGGTAATGCGGTGGTGCCTACGCCCGCGAGCTCCGTCACTAGAGCTCTACCACCAGTAAAATGTTCAATTATGCAAAGCCGTCGTTTACACCAATATTAATTCATTGTACTTATAGTATTAATTATTTGTACACTTACTTTTTTTCAATAAGGTTAAAAGATCAGATAAATACATAAATTTGTCGTAGGTCATTGTCCCGTCAGGAATTATGTTTACAATATTTTGTAATGTGTAGACAAACATTCTGCCCGAAATAGTTTTGTTTGGTGTTGTAATAAATAACTTGCCGCCGGGTTTCAGGGTTTTTAAACACATCGACAAAAATTGTTCCTTATTGTCGACATACTGAATGACTTCTGATACAATCACAATATCATAATGGTTGATGTATTTAGAGAAATGGTCCTGAAATTATAAATGATTATATATATTATGTAGGGTGTAAAACAAATGTGACGGGTGTTATTCAGGAGTGATTGTCATTTTTTCAAAATTTTTCTTTACGTAATAAGATGACAAACAAACAAACAAGTGCCTAAAAGATAAAGGTCACAACTAGGCAGTTCAAAGCAAAAATCCAAGATGAAGCACAAATATATTCTTACGTGCTCGGACCATTGTTTTTATTTATGATAATAATAACATATAAACAATTTTACAATAATTGATTAGAATTTAGGTTCGAAATACATTACATTTATTCTTGGCTTTATTTTTTCTTTCCCCTTACCCTACATGTAGGTATTAGGTACTTTACTACCTTTATTATCAACATAAATTTTAAACATTTCCGTAGATCACACTTTGATCCAACCAAATATTAAGCTTTTCTATCTACTGGTATCATTTAACATGTGTAAAACAAAACAAAATATCTTATTATTTATATCATTCGTATGGCCTTGTCATAACTATCACAGTGACGTAAAACGTTTTTCTGTTACAATGATTTGATACGAAACTGGTGGTAGAGCACCAGTGACGGAGCTCGCGGGCGTAGGCACCATCGCATTACCTAATATACTTGCCGCTAAATGTTCAGGTGGTAATGTCAACCACTCACGGCAAATTAGAAATGGATAAGACGCCTGAATATGAGTTGAGTTCTTTCCTTCGATTGAGTTCTTTTTTCCTCGTCTATGCTTCAGGATACAGTTGAGTAAGTTCATAAAAAGTAAGAATCATGTTAGCGATGTTGACCATCAATGTCCGATCACAGCAAAAATACTACAGCGAATAGTGCTTCAGGTCGCAGTATGGCAGTGTGTTATTTAGACCTCTAGGCGGCCGCCTTGCAGTCATTCCAACTCAATTTTTTGTAACCGCACCTCAATTGTAGTCCAAAGATATCTGAGATTTTCATCGCTCAGTTTTGGATCAAGACTTCCATGTTTGACAGCTACTTCGGTGAGCTCTTTGCATGGATCAATACCAGTCACATTTACGCCAATCCTCGCCAATGCCTGAATAAAAGATGAAATAGACAATATAAATAAAAATAATTTTATGAATTAAACTGTCTTCAATAATTACCTCAAAATTTTTAACTAAGTAATATTTTATATATCTACTCACAAATACTAAATTGACTAACCAAATAAAAATAAAAAAAGAACCTTAAAAGCATGTACGCTGCGCGCGTAGATATTTTTCATCCACCTACTTTAAATTTAATTTGAATGAAATCCTTCATTAGTAGCTTCCATTAGAGATATATACCTAAGTATTACAAGCGTAAAAATTGTAATTGTATAATGATTCGCTGTTTCACTCACCTCAGATAATAATCCTCCACCACATCCAACATCCAACGTTTTTTGATCTTTAAGAGGGCATTGCAAAATACCATCTTGTATTATAGTAACTCTGAAAATATTACAAAAATATAATTATTTCTACGCTTACAAATAGATGTTTACTAAATATGCGCCTTTTCTGTATTTACCTAAGAATAATCACGACATACATAAGTGGCGGAGGCCCACGGTGCTCAGATATATTTTAGCAAAAGAAATTTAATGTATTATTTAAAGTCGGAAGTAAAAGTTACGATCCCTACAATATATCACATATAAAGCTTTTAGGTGATTCCACCAAAATTATAAAGCAATTCAAATACTTCTTAAATCATGTTAAATATTCTCTGTCATGGGGTCACCGAGAACCACAGTGACAACGCAGACATTGAGAGGGAAGGAAAAGCCCTATCTGTCCGCTGCAATATCATAGCTCGAAGATTTGCGTGTAGAGATTACGGACATTAAGAAGATCATATTTAGAGCCTACTGTATGTCATTTTACACTTGCAGTCTTTCAGGATGCTGATTGGTCTGCCAACGGCCATGCGTCAGCTATGTTCGCGAAAGCTCGCATCGATGACTTCCGTGCTATAATGCCGTGTAGGTTTAATCCTTGTTTGTAAATATGTCATTTGTACCATGAGTTGTACATGCATATATGCATAAAAATGCTTTAATACTTTGGTCAAATATTTATAATATAATTGTTAATTTTACCGAAATTCGTTTAAGGACTTCAGTCCAGGCAGTCCAGTCCACCATTTAAGTGACAATTCTGCAAAACGTTGCATTGTTTTAGGGTTCACGGTGATATCATTCTTTGACTCGGTCATAGATGATGAAAAACATCTACGTTGATATAGACATGTAACATATCTGAAAAAAACAGCTTTTTAGGACGATAAGTTTTTGGAAGTAATATGAAACGCAATAACTTACCCACTACTGTACAATGCCGGCTTCTTGATGTCATACGCAATCTACGCTTATTTTTTTTTAATTATTGTGGCACACAATGATGCAGTTTACATTGATTTCAAGTGATGACTGCAGCGTCATCCTATAGACATCCACACCAAGACCAGAGGTCAAAATGCAAGTGCGTTGCCACCCCTGAAACCTTAGTTGTTTTGTCTCTATGATACCATCTCCGGAATGGTTGTTCACACGGACAGTGCTGAACAACCAGTAAGCGTCAGATAGATTAGGTAATGCCGTGGTGCCTACGCCCTCGAGCGATCACTAAAATTCTACCACCAGTTTCGTATCAAATGATTGTAACAGAAAAATGTTTCATTAAATTAACAACGCATCTGCATTTTGACCTGTGATTTCTGTGGGTATCTTTAGGCTGCAATCATCACTTAACATCAATGTGAACTGCATGCTTGTTTGTCACCCTTATTTCATAAAAAACTAGCTGTTATTTTTTTATGTGGACTTCTCAGTCTAATATGAACGAATCAAAGAGTACACAAATACAACGTAAGGAACGAATATTGAAACGTGTCAACAGATCATGTCATCTAAGTTGATTTTTTATCCTCTATTTTGGATTTATATCTACAGGTACATACCTATATAAAACGTCAATGTTATAAAACAAAGTCCCACGCCGCGTCTGTCTGTCTGTTCGCGATAAACTCATAGACTACTGAACGGAAGGTCATCAAGAGAAAGAGCACGCATGAAAATTAATTTAATATGAACGGGTTGCTCACAACCACGACGGCATACGCCTTAATTTTTTTTTTAATTTTTCATGTGGCAGTGGCTTTAACATTTATTGTGCCTATGACAGAGCGACGTTTGCCGGGTAAGCTTACTCACACCGATGATGAGATCCGCTTGATATTTTTATTTTCTATTTTTAGTGAGGCAGTGGCTTTAACATTCATTGTTTGGCAGAATCACGTTTGCCGGGTCAGCTAGTAACATAATATGTTTGATGATGACTGTACTCACCCATTTTGTTTTACAACACTTTTGGTGGTTACTTGAGTTGTAGTAAATACACATTTTCGTAACATAACCAAGATAATAGTAGTAAGTCACAATTTACACGTTTACTGTGCGTAAAGTTTTAGTAAGAACAAACAACCGTTTGGTAGGTAGGTAGTTAATTGTATCTACTTACCTTTGTATGTAAAAAAACTTCAGACATCCCAAGGACGGCGGCGCGACATTAAATACAGGCAATACAGGTGAATAGGTTCTTACAATTTCTATTTAAATACAAAATGGTCATATTTTTTAGGGTACATAGCCACTTCTTGGCTCCTTCTAGTTTCGCCATGATTGTCTTCTTTGTACTAGAAAGCTGCAATATGTAGGTACAAAGTGATAAAATATTTTTTTTATTTTTTTGGAAGTATAAGTAAAAACCTCTCCTACATCCTACCTTTGGTCCGGGGTAGATAGACTTAACATCAATTCATAAGAAAAGGCAAAAACTAACCCATAGCCAGTGCTTACTTATGACATGTATGTTATTAATATTATTACTGTCTATGTGCTTTGATATTCAATTGTATTCAAATTTTAATTACTGACCCTGGAATACTTTGAATACACGTGTTACATAAATAAACGAATTTAAGTAGGAGTTCCCCTTTTTTGAAGATAAATCATAAAATGTAAAAGAAAAAGTTTCTTCAAACTACGAGTATTATGATAATTCTCTTATTTCTCTTGATTTATGATTTTATTGAAAATGATTTCGATTTATGAAGAAATTATGTGATTTTTGCTTTTTTCTTTGGTTGATAGTTAGTCACCAGTCTCAGAAAAATTAATCAATTCTAACTATTTCTAACTCTAAACCCTTTTTAGGGTTCCGTTGTAAACAAGGAACCATTATAGTTTCGCCATGTCCGTCTGTCTGTCTGTCTGTCCATTCGCGGTTTAGCGCAAAAACTATATTGATACTAGAGACTTGAAGTTTGGCACAAGAATACACCTTAAAACGCACGCCGACAAAGCGGTAAAATAAAAACCTTGAAAAATAAAATTATTTAGGGTACGCACGGATAATTATTTGAATTCTCGTTTTCTATAGGTATATTGTGGAATATTGTTGGATAGGTTTTTCAAAATGTTAGGGGTGTGCTAACATAATTTTTGGATTTAGTTAACTGTTCGTGACTATTAAGCTTCAAAGTGCCAATTTTCATTAGAGTCAAGGGTCTATCAACTAAACGGTTGTTGTTAGAAATTCAAACGTTACAACAATAGTAGCTACATAATAACGAAATGAAAACGAAAACTATCACACTTAAGTTGGCTTTACAAGTTTGCGAGTAATAGTCGACCAAATGTAAGACTCGAAATTTTTGAACAACTCCATTGAAAATATTCATTTTTTTTTTCATTACATTAATCAAACCGAAAAACTACGGAACCCTACACTACGCGTCGCCCGACATGCACTTGACCGGGTTATTTTACTTCAATTGGTATTCATAAATAAATATACCTACTATTCAGCAAACTCTGTGGCTAATAGTGAAATCTTCAAAATGTTGAAATGAAAAAATCGTGTAGGTAAATCGTAAAACATAACAACGGAAAAATTTTCGCGATAAAAAAGCGTGTCAAAAGACGTGTCACTGCACTCACTGCACTAAAACAAGGCGTGACCACGATTTGGTATTTCGGCCGATTTTGCGGGATGCGGAGTGTAATTACAAGGCTGTGATTATCCGTGTAGTTTGACCACACCGCGGACACTCCGCCAAAATTCCATACAAACGCTTAATTTGGTTTCTATCCTTCAGTGACGTGTATTTACACGCGCACCTGTGTGCGTAGCACGTACAAAACACCAACCGTCGCCCATAAGAGAGGAAGGGGTTGTGTATGTGTGCGTGGCGGAGCGGGTAGCGGAGTCCGTTCCCTCTCGCACTGTGACACCAGTGATGATAATGTTATATGCGGATGGACGAGTAGACAGACATAACGAACTTTTTAAGAGCTTCGATTTTCTGCCCTTGTGCTACGTCAATCAATTCGTCGATTCCCTTACCACCTACAAAGAAAACTAAGCCTTCGTCTTCTACGTATCCGTTTACAGCTTCAACTCCTTCGCGTATCCCATCTTGCAGTGCATCACACACATTTCCGTAAAAAAAATATTTCGTTATAATCGAACTTACCTAATCTATCTGCCGCTAAATGGTAGTGTTCAGCAGTGTACCGTGTTCCGGTCAGATGGTAATGTATGGCCCCGTAATAACTAAACAAACTACAAACGACTAAACAACTTAGGTCTCAGGGGTGGCAACGCATCTGCATTTTGACCTCTGGTTTTAATGTACTCGTAGATGTCTATAGTACGTCTAGATTATTGGTATAAATATTTGGTATAAGGACTCAAATGCATTAAGTCACCAAAACAGTGCACGTAGAAGTAACTATGTCATCTAAGCAGCCAAATATTTTAATCATAAAATTCTCTAGCGCCATTTTGGATTTCCGCGACAAGAGTGTTTGCTTTATTATTGTGGTTGAGCTGCAATATCATGTTTACGATGCTGCTGTAATGCTTTATTAAAACCTGCTTGTAGGATATGAAGTAATAAGACTTTCCATCAAACATGTTGACTTTAAATTTCATTTTGCAGCTAGGTTATCAAGGAATTGTACGCTTAGACACACCGCGGACACTCGGCAAAAATTCGACAACGAGTGGACGCCGTAAAACAAGGCGGTACTGGTCGGTTGCCGGGTGGCTGTAGTGAGCTATGACCCTAAGCCAACTTACGTCAGCAAAGTTTTTCAGAAGGAAATGATGTGAAAAGAAACAAAACCAACTTTTTTTTTATGAGTTGTCTATTAAACGAATACAATCCTAGATCATAATGTAATAATAATATCAAAATGCTTCCGTTGTCTATAAATACAAATGTTCTCCAAAACGGTAGATACTATTGCTTAGTTTTTATTTTAAAAGAAAAGGCTTCAAATTGCTAACATTTTTTTTTTTTAAATATTAATGAAAAGAAGGTAATTATTAATATACTAGCTGACCCGGCAAACTTCGTATTGCCTCGGAATGAAATTATGTGTCAAAGGTTTGATAGAATTTTGATGAAATTGTGTTTTTTACTATTTCCCTTCGATTTCTTCATTTTTTCTTACCTTTTAAACCTTCCCTGGACTTCCAAAAATAATTCAAAACCAAAATTAGCCAAATCGGTCCAGCCGTTCTCGAGTTTTAGCGAGACTAACGAACAGCAATTGATTTTTATGTATATAACTAGTTGTTGCCCGCGGCTTCGCCCACGTGGATTTCGTTTTATAAATAATTCAAATTTTATGATCCCTCGGAAATGTCCCAACCATGTTCCAATTGTTATCCAAAACCTTTAATTAGTTTTATTATTTTTTATAGTCTAAAAATGAGAAAATTCAATTTTTGACTTTCCACCTTGAACACTGCGGAAATCCCAACACAATTATCACTCTCTCCTTTAAGGGGATGGGGGCATATTTCAAAAAATAAAAGATGTACGTATTGTTTTTTAGGCTCAAAGAGTTCGCGTACCAAGTTTTAAGTTTGTACCATGCAAATTGTGGAATGCTCCATTTAAATTTCCACCTCCTATTTTATGGGGGTGGGGAAATATAAGAAGACAAAAGTTGCCTATGTCACTCTGCACCTTTTGAAGTATCTCTACATAGAAAATTACACCAATCCGTTGCTCCGTTTTGACGTAAAAGACGGACAAATAAACACACTTTCACATTTATTATCTTAGTATAGACAGTATGGATTTATTAAGGAAGGTAATATACAACTTCATATTCTGTAAAAATTTTAAGCATCTACTTGCTATATACCGTTGTTAATATCGAGCAGAAAATATACGAAAAATAAAACACGTGTATTGTATGCCCCCTTGGCACCCTTAAAATTTTCATTATCTTATTTTTAGTAATTAATTTTGTCTTTATAGCGGTATCAGAAATACATAATTTGTGTAAATGTTAGTTTTCTAGCTATCACTATTTATGAGATACAGGCTGGTTGACAGACAGACGGACGGACGGACAGACAGTCAGACAGCTGAGGATTAGTAATCCGTAGGGTCTGTTTTTACCTTTTAGGTACGAAACCCCCTAAAACATAGAACTAAGACAAAGAATAGCTTAAAAATATTCGATTCTTTAAATTGACATAACTTTTTTATTAATACGGTTACTAGCTGTGCCCGCGACTTCGTCTACGTGAGAAAAAGTATGATTGTTCAGTATCTACCCGGACGAAGTCGTGGGCGCAGCTAGTATAAAAGTAGCCTATGTGACTCCTTATTACATCAGCTATCTACCAGTGAAAGTCCCGTCAAAATCGGAGACCCTCAAATTCTATGTATCTACCCATGGAAGTCCCGTCAAAGTCGGATACACTCCAATTCTGCTTATTTGTATGTAGGTATGTATGTATGTATGGATGTATGGAGATAAAAGTAGCCTAAGTTACTCCTTGTTACATCAGCTACCTACCCGTGGAAGTCCCGTCAAAGTCGGATACACTCCAATTCTACTTATTTGTATGTAGGTATCTATGTATGTATGGATGTATGGAGATAAAAGTAGCCTTAGTTACTCCTTATCACATCAGCTATCTGCCAGTGAAAGTCCCGTCAAAATCGGTCAAGCCGTTCCCAAGATTAGCCCCGCCAAACAGACAGACAGACAGACAGACAAAAATTGTAAAAAATGTATGCATTTAGTAAAAAGCGGTTATTTTAATATTACAAACAGGCACTCCAATTTTATTTATTTGTATAGATATAAATATATACAACATAAGACCTAAAAATTCTGTGAAAATTTTAAACGTTTACATTATAGTGGTAACAGAAATACTTATTTTGTGAAAATGTTAGCTTTCTAGTTATCACTATTTATGAGATACAGCCTGGTGACAAACAGACGGACGGACGGACAGACAGACAGACAGCGGAGGAATAGTAATCCGTAGGGTCCGTTTTTACCTTTTAGGTACGAAACCCCCTAAAAATAGAACTAAGATACAAAATAGCTTAAAAATATTCGATATGATTCTTTAAATTAACATAACTTTTTTATTTCTGAACTGATTTACATGAAACAAACACTAAACGTTAAGTGATACTTACCACAATATATTAGTGAAAACCGCAAATCGAATAAGCCGTTTCTAATATTAGCATGCACAAATACACAGACAAACAGACATTTTTCCGGGATAAAAAGTACCCAGTGTTGTGCGCCAAAGGTTGAACAAACAGACAGACAGACAGACAGACAGACAGACAAACAGACAGACAGACAAAACATTTTCTAATCACATATTTGTGTTCGGTATCGATCTAATAACATCCCCTGGTATTTATTTTCAATATTTTTAATGTACAGAATTTACACTTCTACAGATTTATTATAAGTATAGATAACTATCAACAAGTTCAATATTCCTATGAACTATTTTTGGCCTAATCATCTTTTGTACGAATGATAACTTACACTTAGGTACTCAATGTCACACAATATCACATGCATGCAATAAAATATGTAGGATGCATAGGTAATATCGAAATACAATATCTATGTTCTAATTTTATGCAGAAAAATAAATTATTTGTTTTGTATGGGTAGGTATAAAATGTAAAAAGAATACCAACATTCTAATTTATGTGAAAATTACATATTTTAAAACAAATATAGGTCATTTGATAATCAACAATTAACTGGGCACCCGTTTCGCAACATAGTAAGTAAGTTAGGTTGCTACTTTTTCAATTATGTTTTTTTAGTATTTACGGACTTTTTATTCTATTTTATTTCTTGTGACACACATGTGAGTGAGTTTAAAGTTAAAAAAACTACATTTTACGCCCGTGTAAATCCAGTGGTCCAAAAAGGAATGTGAAAAAAGTAAAAAATTAAATTTTAAACATAGAAGCCACTTTTGGGAAATAAATTGGGGAATTAAAAAAACGTTTTTTATATTATACTTACTACATATATGCACGATATATGCCATAGCATATATCGTGATATGTTCTTAGGTTTTCGCGAGCTACACTCATTGAAATAAAACTATTTTTACGGATTTATCTCGCGTATATTAAACTAAAATGATTTTTAAAATCAACCCAATCATTTTAGTTTAATATACGCGAGATAAATCCGTAAAAATAGTTTTATTTCAACATATATCGTGATATTTTTTAACAATTTTAATTTTATTGTTTTTGAATTTTTTTTTCCGAAACTATATACATAAATCGAAGTTTTGTTTGCTTGATGTTATATTTCATCGATAACTTTACTTCGAAGCTGTTTTGAACGATGTCTCTCTTTCGTCGAAAACTACTGTTCGATACTTGATTATTTAATTTTACGAGCGACCCCGACTTAGACAGATTAGGTTGAATGATGCGTCAGGCGAGGTCTAGGTATTTTTTTTTTCGCTAACAGTGGGTACAATTTTTACAGATAGGAATTTCACATTAAGGGAACTTAAGATTTTGAAACTGCGTTCTGGACCTAAACGTGCTTATTGGTGAGGACCATCGACGATAGAACTATAGAAGCTGCGTTGTGTCGTAGATGGTAAGGACCTATGCAATTTCTTCTAAATAATCGCATTTTTAAAAATCTTTTAGCCTTGTTCGTAGGAAGGAAATCCGTGATGATTACGTCAATTTAAGGTGAACACACACTTATCCTAGCTGAACGCGTCGAAAGAATCGAAGTCAAAGAGGCCGTGCACATATAGGACGTATCTGCACGAAAATAATCGACAGCGCCGAAAAAATCGTTGCCATTTACTTTACGCCTGTCGCACTAATATTACATGTGAATTGTGATGGATTATATAACTCTTCGTAATTACGTACTAATTCAATTAAATAAGAATCACTTACATTTTAAAACATTGAGAAGCAGTATAATATTACACTCGGACATTCTTCTGTTGTACGCACTGATAGAATACGACCACTTCGGTCGAGTCGACCGCATAAGCTGCGCCGAATCTGATAACGTCTACCCGAATTCGTCTAGGATTTTTGAAGTTCTGCCAGATTCGAACGATTATTAGTCGCGGGCAAGCGTGCAGGGTTTCATAAGATATCATAAACAGAATTCTTCGAAAATAAAATTCGTTTCATTCAACTCGTACAACGCGTGCGGCTCGGATAAATATGCGTTCGCCCTTTAACGAAAGAAAATGTTAATTACGATCTGTGCATGGTGATAAGGCAAACTTATATAAACAAAACGATATAAACACCACCATTCAGTATTTACATGCGCATAAGTAAGACCGGTACACCTATAAAACATTGTATGTTCTCGTAAAATAATAATATACTTGAATTTACTGTAACTGTGAAAATTGGAATTTTAATTATCTTCAAATAATTAAATAATACCTACTTACATAAGATGATTACAAGGAAATATTTACCGAGACTTTGTACTACCAAGCAACTTACACATGGAAATTCGTAAGTGAAAGACTTTTTACTGTACATTTTTTTATGTTATGAAAGTGGCAAACAAGCATGCAGTTCACATTGATGTTAAGTGATGACTGCAGCCTATAGACACCAACACAAAGACCAAGGTCAAATGCAGATGCGTGACCATTCCCGAGGCCTAAGGTGTTATGCCTCTGTGCCGGAAATTACAGGGCCGACCACCTGACCGGAACACACTATTGCTGAACACTACCATTTAGCGGCAAGTATATTAGGTAATGCGGTGGTGCCGAGTAATGCTGCGAGCTCCGTCACTGGAGCTCGCGGGCGTAGTGCCTCTCTCACTCTCTGGTTCGTGTGTCTGTTTGTCTACTTGATTGACTGTTGGTTGATACAGCCGATTTGTTTCACAATAACTGAGCGAATTGAGTTGAAATTCGGTTCAAATATGTAAATCAATGACTCAAACATGAAATTCTAACGCAAACAAATGAATTTGAAATTCATCGGCCAGATACTTCACGCTAGGTCATCTGACAAGGATAGAGAATGACCATGAACGATGTCATTTATATCGGTACGAATAAAAGTAACAATCTCAATCAAAATAAATATCTTCGTTTGCGTGAAATTCGTGCTCCATTTTGACCTCTACAAGACTTTTTTCGCAATACCTAATGTTCTATGTAAATGGCCTATGTTCTTTCTCACGCGACTCTTCAGTTTATCTACAGAGATACTTTTAATCGTACCGATATAAATGACATCGTTCACGGTCATTCTCTATCCTTGTCAGATGACCTGGTGTGAAGTATCTTACATATCAATTAGATAACAATACACAGCATTACAGCTAATGTTTGTGATGTTAGCATAAATTGCTTAGGGTCGGTTGCACCAAACTGTTTGTTAAAGTTATTGTAAAATTTTACTAACTTCTCTAACTGTAACAAATTTATTGAATTTTACATCCTTCCGTAAAATTTTACTTTAACCTTAACAAATATTTTGGTGCCACCGAACCTTAGTTGGCTGTCTGACTCACAATCGCCATAAAAATGCAGTCATGCGCGAGACGGACTTGGTCGTAGAGGACACCGTACAACTGAGAAATTTTGTATCTTATTTTTATTTAGGTAAAGAACATTCTCTTTGTATTTTAGTAAAGTTTTTTTTTGTATCAAATTTCGAAAATTGGTTTAACGGTTGACGGGAAAGCGTAACAAACAAACAAACTGAGTTATTTCCATATTCTTAAACATTATTTGGGGGTCGTCAAGATCTACGTGACAACCCCATCCCCCTATAGTAGAGGATAAATATACTATTTATTTTTCGCAATAACACATGCGAGTGAACTTTAGAAATTAAGGAAAAAACGTAAAGAAAATTTTTTAAATAAGAAAAGAGGATAATTATTTCGTATATATATATTTTGTGAAGTCAACCGAATAATTACGGCCAAACCATTCCAATAGCGCAGAAGTAAAATACAATAACGCAGGTTGGGCAGCAGCGTCCAGCGATAAAATACAATCAAAGTTTCGAAAAAATATATAGAAATAACTAGCTGCCCCGACGAATTTCGTATCGCCTTAGGTATAAAGAAATGTTATGTCTAAAAAATCGAAAAACAATATTTAGAGCAAATCACCCTTACCATTTAGGGCTATAAAAATAGACTACAACTATTCTCATACCTACCAAACACACAAAAAATTCATAGCACTGTCCACGCCGTGGTCCAGACGTTTCGGAGGAATATCGTTAAAAAAACTCTGACACGAAAATTTTAGATATAGATTTATTAGATGTTCATTAACGTTCATAATTTAAAGAAAGCCCCTTCGCTATCGCATGTTTATTAACAAAGTAATAATATAACAATTAATAAGGGTTTAACGACAGCATAACGACATCGTCTGCAAACTGCGGTAGTTTAATAACTTTGATAACTACAAAGTTGCATATGACTATTACTTGGTTATTAATTAATGTCGATCCCGGTCATCGACGACACAACACAGCTATGTTCCTGGTCAACGACATCCATTCATAACTCCCCAGAGACAGATAAATCAAAAATAAAAAAAAACCGACATTCCGATGTAGGGCTTTCAGTAGCTTAGTGGTAAAGTATTGGTGGAAACCACGGAATAGATAACTATTACGTGGTGGAAACGGTCATTATATTTGTAGCGTAGATTTCACATCTTCGCAGCACAGCTGGATAGCTAGTGGAAAAGCACCCTCAGTTCCTTATCTCCTCTAATAGAGGTATAAACCACTAAAAATCATGTTTTCAACCGTTTGCGTCGACATGCATGAAAAGGGTGATGAAATAATATCTATTTAAATACATTAATATGATATAATCGTACATCAAGGTTGATGTCTTAAAATGTGGTTAAGGTCTCGTTTACAAGATTGAATATTTTGAACATTATTTATCAAGTTTATCAACGAAATTATATCGACCTTTACTCCTCTTTCAGATAAGTTAGCTATCAAGGAAGCGTTGAATGAACGTGAAACAAGTTTATTTTTTTTTATTTGTTTTTTTTTATACCTTCTTTCGGGATTGCACTTTATCTCGCATCACACTGTATAAACGCATCATCAAAGGTTCCACTTATTGGCTAATGATGCTTTTGTAGCAACCAAAGAGTATACAAATACTACTGTAGCAACATATGTATCAGGGGTTACGATAATTCTTCCGCCTTGTTAATTAAAACATTTGCATAGCACAATGAGGTCAAATATAGAGTAGACACCGGGAACAAACAGCCGGTTCCGTTATTCATTTTGTTTTGTATGACGTTTTCACGTCAGCTGTCATGTTACTATGGGAAAGTGCAGGTCATTTTTTACTGGTGGTAGAACTCCAGTGGCAGATCTCGCGGGCGTAGGCACCACCGCATTACCTAATATACTTGCCGCAAAATGGTAGTGTTCAGCACTATCGTGTTCCGGTCAGGTGGTAATGTACGGCCCTGTAATTTCCGGCACAGAAGCATAACACCTTAGGCCTCAGGAGTGGTAACGCATCTGTATTTTGACCTTGGCCTTTGTGTAAGTGTCTATAGGCTGCAGTCATCACTTAACATCAATGTGAACTGCAGGCTTCCAAATCATAAAAAAAAAATTGTATGCAAAAAACTGGAACCATGTTATCAAGGGGAATGTCCAGTCTAATACTTAAGTACATATAGGTCAATGGCATAACATCCTTATGTCGTAGCCGTTCAGGCCATTTTTGGTACACTGTAACCACAATAAAGAAATGAAGTTTTATCCAGAGACATAAACATTTAATTGCAGCGTTGCACCACAGTCACAGATGCATGCTCTTTTTATTCCGTGGTTGTACTTACTGTTTAATAATCCTTACCGTATTTTTTACGTAACGAATTGGCATACAAGCATATCGATTCACAGTCTTTTGTTATTTTTTCTAGAAAAAAAATTCTGGCTACATCAGGCACTAACAGGAGTCAGTCCAACACTACAGTAGATAAAGAGGACGTGGAGCATCATAGTCGACACATGGCGGTGTGGTGGGATAGCTCTGAACGTGGTCCAATGAAGGCGCTCCACAGTTTGAATTCCTTGAGGTAGGTATTCATATTAAATCTAGTATAACACACAATCAATTTAATTATTTAATACATTTTTCATACTTTAAACAAGTAAGTACCTAGGTATATGACGGTTTTTACTGGTACCTAATTATTTTGGTAAAATTTGGTATTACTCAAAAAATTCGGGTTATTCGTCATCTCGCCCGGCAAAAAGTGGCCTGATTGGGCGACTTGGCACCTTTTAAATTTTAATAATATTTCTGTCGTCAACTCGCCCGACCATCAAATTGTGAGGGGATTGTGTACAGTCAACTACAAAAATCTTTTTTAAAAACGTTTAAAATTTTATGGTTGGACTTTAAAATAAAACAAAATCTTATTATATCATTATTTTAAATACATATTTCTTTCAAAAGATGTAATAAATAATATAAAATAGAATCAACAATATCAGAAAAGAATGTGCCTTGTCGTTATCTAAGTATAAAAATGTAAACAAAAGTACAAAATACAATCAACAATATCACAAATGCATTTGGCTTATTATAACTACCTACTTCTTATAACATTACAATAATTGTCAATACAATTATCACAGATTACGATTTTTGTTCTTATTGGTTTTCAAACCAAAATATTCAAAAAATTGTAATACAAGACTTTCGATACATAATTCAATACTTATGTTTCCGAGTCTGAGTTCGATAACTATGGTAGTAATATTTATCAATAGCACATGTTTCTTTCTGTTTTATAGTAATTTTTTTGATCCTTTTTAATATAAAGTTTGATAATATTTATCTTCTCATTGTAAGATAGCTGTAATCAAAATATAAATAAAATTAACAATATCACAAAAGCATTTGGCTTTATTATAACTACTTCTTATAACATACAATAATTGTCAAAAGGCATAATTATCACAGATCACGATTTTTGCCTAGATTGGGATAAAGGGTTAGATAAATAAAAAAAGATAGCGCTATCCTTTTGTGAGCACAAATCTGTTTAGCTCGGTGGTGTGGTGTAGAAGAGCGCTATTCTTTTCGCGTCGGAATCCTCTTTGATAGTGTACGGTCGATTTTTTAAATAGTTTTATGTATAAATCTATTTCAGATAAATATGTTATAGTTTTGTTCGAAAACGTTTCTAAAATTTTATTTTAAATTTATTTACCTGACTGTACTTTGTATGAGCGTGCGAGTTGACGACAGAAATATTACGTAAATTCGAAAGGTGCCAACTCGCCTGATCGGGCGAGCATTTGTCGGGCCAGATGACGAATAACCCAAAAATGCGATCTTTTTTATTTAGGCAAACCTATCAGTTCGGTTGACTGACTGTACTAGTGGAAGAATTCTCTTCCAATAAATAAATTTTGTAGTTCACAAGTGACAAACATGCAGTTTTCATGGATGGCAAATGACACGTATGCAGCAGTGTTTTATTTTAATTATTTCTATCCTCCGGCCCGTCGTGGCCTGTGTGGTTGTGTTAAGTTAACTCGTCGTCGTGAGCTAAGAGATTCAATGAGTTAGTGTTAGTGTTATCATGGGACGCTGCTGTCCATCCCGCATTATTATATTTACAATCGCTCTATTAGAATGGTTTGACCGCCGTTGTACGGTTGACTGACTGCACTAGCGCAAGAAATTTTCTCCACTAGAGGGCGGTAGGATCGTCAAGTCCCGATACCGTCTGTACCTAGGTACCCACTTAGTAGTAAAACATTACACTTAGATGCATCAAACATACTTAGTACATAAGTAAATTTTATTTCTTCAATTTTAGAGTGCCGTACATCAGAGACGCAGTTTTAGAAAACTCCCAAGTGAACTCCATCTGTCTTAAAGATAAGAAAATACTAGACGTTGGTTGTGGAGGAGGAATACTTTCGGAGGTGACTAAACTTTTTACGTCTTAGTCAGTTTTCTGAATAGTAAATATTAAAATGCGAGCAATCTTTTCCGCAGGTATCTCATTTTTCTCTCCTTATCAACGAGGATCTCTAGCAGGCCAATAGTAATTTAACCGTTTTGATCAATGGGGACAGCTCTGGGACCCATGAGGCTCTTTAAAGTATCAGAACAACTCTGGTTTTAAATATTTTAAAAATAACAAATTCACGATTTCTGTAGCAAGGTCTAGGTGAAGTTTGGAAAGCCTTATCCCGTCAAGTCACGAGAAAAATATGACAATTGATTATCAATTGTGTCTAGCCGCCGCGCCGGCGGCTTTACGTTCCTTGAAGGGTGGGTAGGAGAAGAAAATAAGGTACAAGTGTGTATTAAAATTGAGAGAGATTAACAACATAAGTTTATGAATAAGGGGGTCAGCCTATAACCTAAACCAAATATGTATTTCAAAAAGTACATACTTAGTAAAACAATGTTTGGTTGGTAAGTAGTTAACGCATAAAATCTAATATTCCCTATAAAAAGACCTAATTGACATTTACAGGCTTTAGCAAGATTCGGTGCATCAGTGACGGGGATTGATGCAAGTGAGGAACTTATCGATACAGCTTTAAACCACGCCTCATCAAATAAGAGATTAGCAAGAAACAAACCCAATTACTTATGCACTACTGTTGAGGTAAATGTTTCATTTTAAGTTCAAATAAGTACCCTCGACAATTATTCAGACAAATGTCTGTCAGCCTTAAAACGTTTAAAACGTTAGGTTGATTTTATATATCAATTTAGTTTAATATACGCGAGATACAGCCGAAAAAATACTTTTATTTCAATCAGTGTACCACACGTAACCTAAGAACACATCATGATATCTAGATTGCATTTTCTCAATATGCGCTAACTACGCTTGGCTCGTGCTGGGCTCTATTGGATAAACCATGTGCCTACGCCCCCGAGTCCCTATTGTGCAACTCCACCACCAATTAAAACCGTTTACGGACGAACGTTTTAGGTAATTAACGTCATAAGAAAACATCACACACGTCACAAGCCGAACGTTTAGGCTGATCGTGCCTCTATAGCTTGTTTCGTTTACACGCTCGGCTCAGGCCGAACGTGACACTTTTTCAAGCGTGCAGAGGACGTAAAACTGGGGCATATTTCTCTTTTTTTGCTCATTAAGGAGAAAGTGAATAAGGTCAGTGAAACGCACAACACTGGCGTAAATTACTCAGGGCATCAAGAAATCTTAATCTGGCACTGAATTATTTAATACTAGCGACCCGCCCCGGCTTCGCACGGGTGCAATGCTGATATACTAAATACGCTACAGAAAAACTGTGAACGTTGTTTATAAAAAAACATAGCGGCCCGCTCCGGCTTTGCACGGGTTTAAAATATGTAACTCACTGAAAAAATGATAAAATCAATCCAGTAGATTTGATTTATTCATTTACTGCCCGTAGCCCGCACGCGTTTTTGGAGTACTTAAAACAATTCCGCTTTCCGTAATCTTCTGGCATTCGCTGTACTACGACCTATGTTCGAACGACGACGTCTTCCAGGCATGACTTTATAATTTGTGTGCAAAAATTAACTCAATTCTATATATGTTTGCTTATGATTACCTATACACAAATTGCCATATTATTAGTAACTGCCGCAGTAAAAAATATCTAAATACTTATCATTCAGAAACAAAAAACAAAATCCGATCGCTGCTAAATTCAATGTGCTATAAGGAAATCCGCGGCCTCCGACGCGCTATTTATAGGCACGCTGCCGCCGCGCCGCGTCGCCGTAAACGCTACGTTCCGCAATTTTTAAATCTGTACATCTTCAAAAATATTGATTTAAATCAGATGCTGTAAAAGGCCAAATAGATCTATATTAAATCAACAATGTATTTAAGGTATTTAATTGGATAAGGATTAATGCTGTATTGGTTAAAATCGCTTCGAATATTAGTCATTATTTGTCGTAAAAAGTAAATGACAAAAAAATGTTATTGTGGGATATCCATAAGAGATAGACATATACCATCGCGGAGTTTTCTGTAGACCTTTTCATTGTGTACAATATTTAGTACATTATTTTGATAAATCTCGTAGGATTCAGCCTGCGTTTGCAATGTAAGCGGAAAAAATGTAATTATTTGCGACATCACATTAGAAACCTCAAAAATAACAGTATTTGTCCACTATTTAATGGATAATATTATACATAAAAACCTTCCTCATGAGTTACTCTATCTATTAAAAAAAAGATTTGAGCGTTCATAGGGACATACAACATGACACATGACAGAAAAAGCGACTTTGTTTTATACTATGTAGTGATAGTGATAATGAGGCACTGTATTTATTACTCTAAACTGCCTCAGTAGCCTAGTGGTAGCAGGCTACTACTACGCTGGGGTTCTGGGTTCGATTCCCGGGTAGGGGGCTATCAGAGATTTTGGTAAAGTCCTTTATCTCTGGTCCTATTGAAATTTTCCATTTTCTAGAAATTTCCCAGTACCTAAGTTTGGTAATGTGCCCGGAGATGTCAACAGGCTCGCCACCTGTTACATGGGCCAAGACGTAACCGGCGGATCGTGGGTGCTTGCATATATGATTGAATGCATGCATTAACCTCTGCCTACCCCTTCGGGGATTACAGGCGTGAAGTTACGTTGTTTTTTACGTTTTTTATAATTAATTTCAGGAGCATTCTAGCAACTTCAATGCATACTATGACGCCGTTGTAGCATCGGAGGTGATTGAACATGTGACCGACAAAGAGTTATTCGTAGAGTCATGCGTGCAAGCCTTGAAGCCAGGCGGCAAGTTTATTATGACCTGCCCGTCTCGTACTCGACTCACGCAGTTGTACTTCATTTGTATAGCTGAAGAGGTCTTGAATGTGATCCCTAAAGGTACACACGAATACGAAAAATTCGTAACGCCAGACGAGATGAGAATCCTTCTGGAAATGTGTAAGTGTTCTTTTATTTATAACAACTTTAATGTAATATAGCAGTCTATAGACGTATAAAAAAGTAGCCAGTTGCGAGTGGAACTCACGTTCATACTTCATAGGGTACCTACCACCTACAGTACAACTGAGATATTTCTTATACTTACATCTTATAGGTCTCCCTGTAATGTACGTAAGTATAGTATGTATAGATAAGTAAAGAGAAATATTCCGTTACTCAAAAAAAATTATTTAATATATTTCGAAGAAGAGGGAGAAAAAACGTAACTTCGCGCCTGTAATCCCCGAAGGGGTAGGCAGAGGTAAATGCATGCATTCAAGCATACATGCAAACACCCACGATTCGCCGGTTTCGTTTTTGGCCCATGTAACAGGTGGCGAACCTGTTGCCATCTCCGGGCACATTACCAAACTCGAGGTAATGAGAAACTTCCAGAAAATTGAAAAATCCCAATAGAACCCGAGATAAAGGATTTTAAACCGTTATCTCTGATAGCTCTGGCGACCCGGGAATCGAACCCAGGACCTCCAGCGTATTAGTAGTGGCCGTTTTTTTAAAGGCATCCTAGTGGATGTATATTCTCTAGATTATAAATATGCGTAAAAATTAGGTTTGCAGCATATCTGAATGATCGAAATGATTCTGCAGTGGGATGCTAACATATTTCTCTAAATCCATTAACTAACAAGTACATAAAGACTTAAAGAGCCCATGTGTACAATGTACCAGCGGCCTTTACTTTGATCGGCACCAATGACACCTCGGAAGTATAACCATGACCCGTATAGGTAAAATGTTTTTTTTAAATGTAAGTAATATAAGAATGTTTAATTATGTGCATTTTTAATTATTTGATCTCATGGCCTGCGTTATCGCTACGTTATCAATTATGAAATTCGTAATACAATTACAATAACATATTCTCTGCTATTACTTTAATGTTAAATTTACATAAACAGATAAAGAACTAAAAAAAGCTACCTACACTTAGGAGGCAGTATTTTAATTGTAATTAAAATACGTATACCAATACGAATTTGTTATCTGTAATAATAATTCTATTATTTCTTGAAGAAAACTTTGCAATTAATTATTAGTACCTCAAATTAGTTCAAGTTAGTATTTCTAATATCTATTTGAAATTGGTTTCAAATACAGGCAAACAAAAATAGATTAAGCGATCTTAATTATGAGTGTAGGGCATAGAGAAACTGTTTCTGTACAAATGGCGTATTGCGTGTAGTAATGGCGTATAGTAATGGCGAGGTATTTGCCTTTGGGTAAACTCACTTGCCAACAAAAGCCCGACCCCGTTTATTTTGACCGGACACAATTATAAAGCCTAACTATGTCCAGCTTTACCGGACGCCTGGCATTGTTAAATGAGTGCATTCTTTTATAAAGAAATTCTACATCAAATAGCGTTCTAGTGTTTTTGTGAAGAAAGGGTAGGTAATCAACCACCTACAACATTGAGCATTGACAGAGAATATGTTGGCATTGATTAAACATTGAGTTGAAAGTTAATCATTTTCCTATACGATAACAGCAAAGATCTGACCATCCTTGAATGCTATGCAAATATAAAAAATATTTTGATAAGAATATAAAACAAGTAAGCCTATTTTGCATATACCTATGTAAAATTGTTTTTGCAAATTGTTGTTCTTATGTGTAGAATTAAGAGTATTTATTATTATTATTATTTCACTCATTTATTTAAAACCTTATTTCCTATTTTTTACATATTTAAGTATCAAAAACAAATATATATATATATATATATATATATATATATATATATAAAAAATAAAAAATAGTTTGCCGCCGGCAGCGGGAACAGGGTCCAAGCTACCGGTGGTTAGGGACGCAGAGAGAGGAATCTTCTCACTATTCGCGCCGTGTCAAGCAGCACTGCCTTCTGCATCAGGCCCCTGACCCAGCCGTCCAACGTGAGCCTCTTAAGGTGTTGGTCGAGGCTCTTGGCGATAAGGCCGTTTACCGAGACGACTATCGGTACAATGATCGCCGAATCCACATGCCACATGCTGACAATCTCGTGAGCTAGATCAAGGTATTTTAACTCCTTATCTTTCTCAACCTTCACGAGATTCTCGTCATGGGGGATGATGACGTCGACGATCATTGCGCGGCGCTCCGTTCGATCTACCAACACTATATCAGGTTTGTAAGCAACAATGGTCCTGTCAGTGATGATAGATCGATCCCAGTACAGTGTGATACGACCATTCGCGAGAACTGGGTCGGGCACATACCTGTAGTATGGCACTTCCTCGGCTACCAGATCATATTTAAAAGCAAGTTGCTGGTGTATGATCCTGGCTACTTGGTTGTGTCTATGCAAATACTCGCCATTAGCTAGCCTTGAACAGCCGGACACTATATGTCTGAGAGATTCACCGAGACGGTGGCACGCCCACATATGTCAGCCGTACCATCTCTCAGAATATACTTCCGGTAGTTATTAGTCATAACTACTTCGTCCATAATCGCAAAGACAAAACCTTCAGTTTCCCCAAAGAGGTCACCGAATCGCTGCCAGGATACTGATGCAAGAAAGTCAATGTGCGGTCCGTGGAGGGCCCGGTAAAAGCGGCCATGAAGCTCCGTTCTTTGCCATACCGTCTCGCGGTCGTTGGTCGTGAGTACCGCAGGTTTGCGCCAGTTCTCCTTAGTTAGTGAAAGTGGGGTGAGTCCGCTGTCAACTGCCACCACGTCCTGTTGTATTTTCCCGTCTGCAGAAAGAAAATGCTTTCTCAGACGGCACACTTCGCGGTTATACAGGGTCTTGGCGTTAAGAAAACCACGGCCCCCACACCTCCGCGGGATGTACAGTGTCATGACGGATGAGCGCGGGTGGTGCATCCGGTGTGATGTCAGCAGAGAGCGGACTTGCCTGTCTAGGGCATCCAAGTCAGTCTGAGTCCACCTGAGTATGCCGAAGGATCACATCAAGATCGGCATGACCCAGCCGTTGAAGGCGCGCACCTTATTTCCGCCCGATAAAAGACTCTTTAGGACTTTTTTCAGGCGGCCGAAGAAGCGCTCCCGCAGCGACTGCCTCATGTCGGCCTCGCATATACCTAACGCCTCCGACATACCCAAGTATTTATAGGAGTCAGATGCGGAGAGTGAGCGAAGTGGAATGGAACCCGGGAGTTGTATTCTCTCGGATTCCATTATCTTTCCATGTTCAACATGCATAACAGCACATTTTTCGATTCCAAATTCCATTCTGATGGAGTTACTGAAGTTTTCAGTGATCTTCAGTAATTCCGCCAGTTGTGAATTATTAGAGCCGAACAATTTCAGGTCATCCATGTATAACAGGTGAGATATCACCTGCCCATCTCTACGCAGTCGGTAGCCCAGCCCTGAGGCCTCTAGGAGTGTACTAAAAGGGTTCAAGGCCAGGCAGAACCATAAGGGACTCAGACTGTCTCCTTGGAATATACCCCGAGAAATTTGGATAGGTTTGTCGGCCCCCAGGGTCCGTCGAGATACCGGGTAAACAAGGACCGTACTCCACTGCGACATACATGTCTGCAAGATGGTTCGTAAAATTCAAGAACCTTCGTGAGCCATGTATGTGGCACAGAGTCATAGTCAATCCAGCATGTCGAGAGACTCCTGCGTTTACGACGAACCTGCTGGCTAATGGTCATATCAATAAGGAGCAACTCCGTAGTACCGCGAGACCTACTCCTACATCCATTCTGTGAAACTGACATGATGGCATTGTCTTCTATGTGTTAAGTTATTTTGTGTCTCAGGATGGATGTTAAGAGCTTGTAAAGAGTGGCCAAGCATGTTATGGGCCTATAATTTTTCGGTACTACCTGATTTATGGAGTAGATGGGTGATCCCGGTTGTCAGAAAATGAGGTAGCGATCCCGAGTTCAGGGCTTGTTGGAACTGTGATGCCAGACGGGCGTGCGAGCTGCTTTTTTTATTATTATTATTCCACTTATTTATTTTTTTTACTCATTAAATAATTTTTTACATATCTTCTTCTTCTATAATATAAAAATGAATCGCAAAATGTGTTGGTAAGCGCATAACTCAACAACGCCTGGACCAATTTGGCCAATTCTTTTTTTAATATGTTTTTTGAATTTCAAGGATGGTATGTACGGAAGACGAGAAAAAGTCGAATAATTGCCGGAAAACCCCTAAAAACAGCCCTTTTCTTTTTCCCGTACAATTGTTTAACTAAAACGTAAAGTCAACTTGAGCTTTATTGCTGTTTCATAAAGTTCATATTAAATTACAAGCACTCACGGTTGTCTAAGCAATGTAGGTGTGTTCCTAACGTCAAAAAGTCAATTTGTACTTTATTACCGCTGAACAAAGTTCATACTAAGGAAAGGTTAAGGGCTCTTAAGATTTTTCTTTTTTTTTAAATGTGCGATCAACCTCCTAAGAGAGGAGGTGATAGTTTGTACGGGTATTTTGTCAGTTTTTAATGCCTCAAAATTGGTTTACAGACTCTTTTGTTGCATCAATATATTTTTTTTATCTTCCCTCAATCCCCTTAAAATGGGTAGGGAAGTTGGAATGGGACTTTCCGCAATTTTCAAGGTGGAATATTAATGAACAGGCTTTAATAAAATAGATATTTTTGAAGATATAAACGTTTTCGAAGCTAAGTTACACAAGCTATTAGTACTCCACAAAGAGGTACGCAACGGGAAACTTGATTGGTACATTTCCACGGCATCGTAAATTATAAGTAAGTTATTAAACGACATCCACGCGGGCGAAGCCGCGCATAAAGTTCATATTAAATTACAAGCACTCACGGTTGTCTAAGCAATGTAGGTGTGTTCCTAACGTCAAAAAGTCAATTTGCACTTTATTACCGCAGTACAAAGTTCATATGAAAAAGAAAGGGAAAAATTAAGTGGTAAAATTTGTATGGAAAGTTTCTCATTCCTGAACTTAACAGTGTAAAAATTGATATACAGGCTCATCATTAGGAATAGTAAAAAAAATATAAGAAAATCTCTCAGAAATATTGAAAAATATACATTTAATTTTGCATTATGCATTTGGCAATATGAATAACAAGCGATGCCATAATTTTTTTTTAAAAAATTGTATATATTTACGAAAAACCAATTGGGGGCGATGTTAAAATAGTATTAGAACACTTTTCAATTATTTTTAAATTTTCTGTCTGTTTGTCCCTTTGTCCAGGCTAATCTCCGAAGATACTAGACGGATTCGAATAAAACTTTTTGTGGTGTATAGATACTAAGCCTGGCCAACATTTAGGCTACTTTTTACTGCGGGAAAATCACTCATTCCCACGGGAATCTCTACATTTAATTTAATTTTCCTATACAAATAGTCCGTATCTATCAAACCTTTGACACATTATTTCATTGTGAGGCAATACGAAGTTTGCCGGGTCAGCTAGATTTTGATTTTGAATGATTTTCCAAAGTCAAGAGAAGGTTTAAAAGGTAAGAAAATATGAAGGAATTGAAAAATAGTAAAAACCACAATTTCATTCTCCCCTATAAATAGTCCGTATAAAACAAAAACCTTTGACACATTATTTCATTGTGAGGCAATACGAAGTTTGCCGGGACAACTAGTATAAGTATAAAAATAAACAAATATATATAAAAAATTAAAAAATAGTGTGCCGCCGACAGCGGGAGCAGGGTCCAAGCCGCCGATGGTTAGGGACACAGAGACAGGAACCTCCTCACTATACGTGCCGTGCCGAGGAGTACTACTTTCTGTATTAAACCCTTGATCCATCCACATAGCGAGAGCCTCTTGAGATGTTATTGATATTATTATGTCTCTCGTCAGCACGGGGTCCAATTTGAACCCCGGACCTTTGTCAGGCTTGCGCGGGGACATGGGGGGTCCAACACGTAGAGGCCTTTTCGAGAATTTTGATCTACTTTGTAATGGGTTATATTCGGCGGGACCTCTCTCTGGCTGCATCAATAGTTAATACAGACACAGACAGACCCCGCAGAATATAATGGGACTATTGTAATGAAAATGACTTGCCAAACTTTGGGCTATGTGGGTGAACTGGGGGGACTAGATGGCTGGGCCTATGGAGTGAGATCCGGCACCTGCCTATATTCAACATCTCACATTATCGAATCCTACTTTAGGCAGGTGTCGACTCGCCTCTCCTTGGTGGCCCCCCCAAATATAAATATACCAGATCATATTTAAAAGCAAGTTGCTGGTGTATGATCCTGGCTACTTGGTTGTGTCTATGCAAATACTCGCCATTAGCTAGCCTTGAACAGCCGGACACTATATGTCTGAGAGATTCACCGAGACGGTGGCACGCCCACATATGTCAGCCGTACCATCTCTCAGAATATACTTCCGGTAGTTATTAGTCATAACTACTTCGTCCATAATCGCAAAGACAAAACCTTCAGTTTCCCCAAAGAGGTCACCGAATCGCTGCCAGGATACTGATGCAAGAAAGTCAATGTGCGGTCCGTGGAGGGCCCGGTAAAAGCGGCCATGAAGCTCCGTTCTTTGCCATACCGTCTCGCGGTCGTTGGTCGTGAGTACCGCAGGTTTGCGCCAGTTCTCCTTAGTTAGTGAAAGTGGGGTGAGTCCGCTGTCAACTGCCACCACGTCCTGTTGTATTTTCCCGTCTGCAGAAAGAAAATGCTTTCTCAGACGGCACACTTCGCGGTTATACAGGGTCTTGGCGTTAAGAAAACCACGGCCCCCACACCTCCGCGGGATGTACAGTGTCATGACGGATGAGCGCGGGTGGTGCATCCGGTGTGATGTCAGCAGAGAGCGGACTTGCCTGTCTAGGGCATCCAAGTCAGTCTGAGTCCACCTGAGTATGCCGAAGGATCACATCAAGATCGGCATGACCCAGCCGTTGAAGGCGCGCACCTTATTTCCGCCCGATAAAAGACTCTTTAGGACTTTTTTCAGGCGGCCGAAGAAGCGCTCCCGCAGCGACTGCCTCATGTCGGCCTCGCATATACCTAACGCCTCCGACATACCCAAGTATTTATAGGAGTCAGATGCGGAGAGTGAGCGAAGTGGAATGGAACCCGGGAGTTGTATTCTCTCGGATTCCATTATCTTTCCATGTTCAACATGCATAACAGCACATTTTTCGATTCCAAATTCCATTCTGATGGAGTTACTGAAGTTTTCAGTGATCTTCAGTAATTCCGCCAGTTGTGAATTATTAGAGCCGAACAATTTCAGGTCATCCATGTATAACAGGTGAGATATCACCTGCCCATCTCTACGCAGTCGGTAGCCCAGCCCTGAGGCCTCTAGGAGTGTACTAAAAGGGTTCAAGGCCAGGCAGAACCATAAGGGACTCAGACTGTCTCCTTGGAATATACCCCGAGAAATTTGGATAGGTTTGTCGGCCCCCAGGGTCCGTCGAGATACCGGGTAAACAAGGACCGTACTCCACTGCGACATACATGTCTGCAAGATGGTTCGTAAAATTCAAGAACCTTCGTGAGCCATGTATGTGGCACAGAGTCATAGTCAATCCAGCATGTCGAGAGACTCCTGCGTTTACGACGAACCTGCTGGCTAATGGTCATATCAATAAGGAGCAACTCCGTAGTACCGCGAGACCTACTCCTACATCCATTCTGTGAAACTGACATGATGGCATTGTCTTCTATGTGTTAAGTTATTTTGTGTCTCAGGATGGATGTTAAGAGCTTGTAAAGAGTGGCCAAGCATGTTATGGGCCTATAATTTTTCGGTACTACCTGATTTATGGAGTAGATGGGTGATCCCGGTTGTCAGAAAATGAGGTAGCGATCCCGAGTTCAGGGCTTGTTGGAACTGTGATGCCAGACGGGCGTGCGAGCTGCTTTTTTTATTATTATTATTCCACTTATTTATTTTTTTTACTCATTAAATAATTTTTTACATATCTTCTTCTTCTATAATATAAAAATGAATCGCAAAATGTGTTGGTAAGCGCATAACTCAACAACGCCTGGACCAATTTGGCCAATTCTTTTTTTAATATGTTTTTTGAATTTCAAGGATGGTATGTACGGAAGACGAGAAAAAGTCGAATAATTGCCGGAAAACCCCTAAAAACAGCCCTTTTCTTTTTCCCGTACAATTGTTTAACTAAAACGTAAAGTCAACTTGAGCTTTATTGCTGTTTCATAAAGTTCATATTAAATTACAAGCACTCACGGTTGTCTAAGCAATGTAGGTGTGTTCCTAACGTCAAAAAGTCAATTTGTACTTTATTACCGCTGAACAAAGTTCATACTAAGGAAAGGTTAAGGGCTCTTAAGATTTTTCTTTTTTTTTAAATGTGCGATCAACCTCCTAAGAGAGGAGGTGATAGTTTGTACGGGTATTTTGTCAGTTTTTAATGCCTCAAAATTGGTTTACAGACTCTTTTGTTGCATCAATATATTTTTTTTATCTTCCCTCAATCCCCTTAAAATGGGTAGGGAAGTTGGAATGGGACTTTCCGCAATTTTCAAGGTGGAATATTAATGAACAGGCTTTAATAAAATAGATATTTTTGAAGATATAAACGTTTTCGAAGCTAAGTTACACAAGCTATTAGTACTCCACAAAGAGGTACGCAACGGGAAACTTGATTGGTACATTTCCACGGCATCGTAAATTATAAGTAAGTTATTAAACGACATCCACGCGGGCGAAGCCGCGCATAAAGTTCATATTAAATTACAAGCACTCACGGTTGTCTAAGCAATGTAGGTGTGTTCCTAACGTCAAAAAGTCAATTTGCACTTTATTACCGCAGTACAAAGTTCATATGAAAAAGAAAGGGAAAAATTAAGTGGTAAAATTTGTATGGAAAGTTTCTCATTCCTGAACTTAACAGTGTAAAAATTGATATACAGGCTCATCATTAGGAATAGTAAAAAAAATATAAGAAAATCTCTCAGAAATATTGAAAAATATACATTTAATTTTGCATTATGCATTTGGCAATATGAATAACAAGCGATGCCATAATTTTTTTTAAAAAAATTGTATATATTTACGAAAAACCAATTGGGGGCGATGTTAAAATAGTATTAGAACACTTTTCAATTATTTTTAAATTTTCTGTCTGTTTGTCCCTTTGTCCAGGCTAATCTCCGAAGATACTAGACGGATTCGAATAAAACTTTTTGTGGTGTATAGATACTAAGCCTGGCCAACATTTAGGCTACTTTTTACTGCGGGAAAATCACTCATTCCCACGGGAATCTCTACATTTAATTTAATTTTCCTATACAAATAGTCCGTATCTATCAAACCTTTGACACATTATTTCATTGTGAGGCAATACGAAGTTTGCCGGGTCAGCTAGATTTTGATTTTGAATGATTTTCCAAAGTCAAGAGAAGGTTTAAAAGGTAAGAAAATATGAAGGAATTGAAAAATAGTAAAAACCACAATTTCATTCTCCCCTATAAATAGTCCGTATAAAACAAAAACCTTTGACACATTATTTCATTGTGAGGCAATACGAAGTTTGCCGGGACAACTAGTATAAGTATAAAAATAAACAAATATATATAAAAAATTAAAAAATAGTGTGCCGCCGACAGCGGGAGCAGGGTCCAAGCCGCCGATGGTTAGGGACACAGAGACAGGAACCTCCTCACTATACGTGCCGTGCCGAGGAGTACTACTTTCTGTATTAAACCCTTGATCCATCCACATAGCGAGAGCCTCTTGAGATGTTATTGATATTATTATGTCTCTCGTCAGCACGGGGTCCAATTTGAACCCCGGACCTTTGTCAGGCTTGCGCGGGGACATGGGGGGTCCAACACGTAGAGGCCTTTTCGAGAATTTTGATCTACTTTGTAATGGGTTATATTCGGCGGGACCTCTCTCTGGCTGCATCAATAGTTAATACAGACACAGACAGACCCCGCAGAATATAATGGGACTATTGTAATGAAAATGACTTGCCAAACTTTGGGCTATGTGGGTGAACTGGGGGGACTAGATGGCTGGGCCTATGGAGTGAGATCCGGCACCTGCCTATATTCAACATCTCACATTATCGAATCCTACTTTAGGCAGGTGTCGACTCGCCTCTCCTTGGTGGCCCCCCCAAATATAAATATACCAGATCATATTTAAAAGCAAGTTGCTGGTGTATGATCCTGGCTACTTGGTTGTGTCTATGCAAATACTCGCCATTAGCTAGCCTTGAACAGCCGGACACTATATGTCTGAGAGATTCACCGAGACGGTGGCACGCCCACATATGTCAGCCGTACCATCTCTCAGAATATACTTCCGGTAGTTATTAGTCATAACTACTTCGTCCATAATCGCAAAGACAAAACCTTCAGTTTCCCCAAAGAGGTCACCGAATCGCTGCCAGGATACTGATGCAAGAAAGTCAATGTGCGGTCCGTGGAGGGCCCGGTAAAAGCGGCCATGAAGCTCCGTTCTTTGCCATACCGTCTCGCGGTCGTTGGTCGTGAGTACCGCAGGTTTGCGCCAGTTCTCCTTAGTTAGTGAAAGTGGGGTGAGTCCGCTGTCAACTGCCACCACGTCCTGTTGTATTTTCCCGTCTGCAGAAAGAAAATGCTTTCTCAGACGGCACACTTCGCGGTTATACAGGGTCTTGGCGTTAAGAAAACCACGGCCCCCACACCTCCGCGGGATGTACAGTGTCATGACGGATGAGCGCGGGTGGTGCATCCGGTGTGATGTCAGCAGAGAGCGGACTTGCCTGTCTAGGGCATCCAAGTCAGTCTGAGTCCACCTGAGTATGCCGAAGGATCACATCAAGATCGGCATGACCCAGCCGTTGAAGGCGCGCACCTTATTTCCGCCCGATAAAAGACTCTTTAGGACTTTTTTCAGGCGGCCGAAGAAGCGCTCCCGCAGCGACTGCCTCATGTCGGCCTCGCATATACCTAACGCCTCCGACATACCCAAGTATTTATAGGAGTCAGATGCGGAGAGTGAGCGAAGTGGAATGGAACCCGGGAGTTGTATTCTCTCGGATTCCATTATCTTTCCATGTTCAACATGCATAACAGCACATTTTTCGATTCCAAATTCCATTCTGATGGAGTTACTGAAGTTTTCAGTGATCTTCAGTAATTCCGCCAGTTGTGAATTATTAGAGCCGAACAATTTCAGGTCATCCATGTATAACAGGTGAGATATCACCTGCCCATCTCTACGCAGTCGGTAGCCCAGCCCTGAGGCCTCTAGGAGTGTACTAAAAGGGTTCAAGGCCAGGCAGAACCATAAGGGACTCAGACTGTCTCCTTGGAATATACCCCGAGAAATTTGGATAGGTTTGTCGGCCCCCAGGGTCCGTCGAGATACCGGGTAAACAAGGACCGTACTCCACTGCGACATACATGTCTGCAAGATGGTTCGTAAAATTCAAGAACCTTCGTGAGCCATGTATGTGGCACAGAGTCATAGTCAATCCAGCATGTCGAGAGACTCCTGCGTTTACGACGAACCTGCTGGCTAATGGTCATATCAATAAGGAGCAACTCCGTAGTACCGCGAGACCTACTCCTACATCCATTCTGTGAAACTGACATGATGGCATTGTCTTCTATGTGTTAAGTTATTTTGTGTCTCAGGATGGATGTTAAGAGCTTGTAAAGAGTGGCCAAGCATGTTATGGGCCTATAATTTTTCGGTACTACCTGATTTATGGAGTAGATGGGTGATCCCGGTTGTCAGAAAATGAGGTAGCGATCCCGAGTTCAGGGCTTGTTGGAACTGTGATGCCAGACGGGCGTGCGAGCTGCTTTTTTTATTATTATTATTCCACTTATTTATTTTTTTTACTCATTAAATAATTTTTTACATATCTTCTTCTTCTATAATATAAAAATGAATCGCAAAATGTGTTGGTAAGCGCATAACTCAACAACGCCTGGACCAATTTGGCCAATTCTTTTTTTAATATGTTTTTTGAATTTCAAGGATGGTATGTACGGAAGACGAGAAAAAGTCGAATAATTGCCGGAAAACCCCTAAAAACAGCCCTTTTCTTTTTCCCGTACAATTGTTTAACTAAAACGTAAAGTCAACTTGAGCTTTATTGCTGTTTCATAAAGTTCATATTAAATTACAAGCACTCACGGTTGTCTAAGCAATGTAGGTGTGTTCCTAACGTCAAAAAGTCAATTTGTACTTTATTACCGCTGAACAAAGTTCATACTAAGGAAAGGTTAAGGGCTCTTAAGATTTTTCTTTTTTTTTAAATGTGCGATCAACCTCCTAAGAGAGGAGGTGATAGTTTGTACGGGTATTTTGTCAGTTTTTAATGCCTCAAAATTGGTTTACAGACTCTTTTGTTGCATCAATATATTTTTTTTATCTTCCCTCAATCCCCTTAAAATGGGTAGGGAAGTTGGAATGGGACTTTCCGCAATTTTCAAGGTGGAATATTAATGAACAGGCTTTAATAAAATAGATATTTTTGAAGATATAAACGTTTTCGAAGCTAAGTTACACAAGCTATTAGTACTCCACAAAGAGGTACGCAACGGGAAACTTGATTGGTACATTTCCACGGCATCGTAAATTATAAGTAAGTTATTAAACGACATCCACGCGGGCGAAGCCGCGCATAAAGTTCATATTAAATTACAAGCACTCACGGTTGTCTAAGCAATGTAGGTGTGTTCCTAACGTCAAAAAGTCAATTTGCACTTTATTACCGCAGTACAAAGTTCATATGAAAAAGAAAGGGAAAAATTAAGTGGTAAAATTTGTATGGAAAGTTTCTCATTCCTGAACTTAACAGTGTAAAAATTGATATACAGGCTCATCATTAGGAATAGTAAAAAAAATATAAGAAAATCTCTCAGAAATATTGAAAAATATACATTTAATTTTGCATTATGCATTTGGCAATATGAATAACAAGCGATGCCATAATTTTTTTTAAAAAAATTGTATATATTTACGAAAAACCAATTGGGGGCGATGTTAAAATAGTATTAGAACACTTTTCAATTATTTTTAAATTTTCTGTCTGTTTGTCCCTTTGTCCAGGCTAATCTCCGAAGATACTAGACGGATTCGAATAAAACTTTTTGTGGTGTATAGATACTAAGCCTGGCCAACATTTAGGCTACTTTTTACTGCGGGAAAATCACTCATTCCCACGGGAATCTCTACATTTAATTTAATTTTCCTATACAAATAGTCCGTATCTATCAAACCTTTGACACATTATTTCATTGTGAGGCAATACGAAGTTTGCCGGGTCAGCTAGATTTTGATTTTGAATGATTTTCCAAAGTCAAGAGAAGGTTTAAAAGGTAAGAAAATATGAAGGAATTGAAAAATAGTAAAAACCACAATTTCATTCTCCCCTATAAATAGTCCGTATAAAACAAAAACCTTTGACACATTATTTCATTGTGAGGCAATACGAAGTTTGCCGGGACAACTAGTATAAGTATAAAAATAAACAAATATATATAAAAAATTAAAAAATAGTGTGCCGCCGACAGCGGGAGCAGGGTCCAAGCCGCCGATGGTTAGGGACACAGAGACAGGAACCTCCTCACTATACGTGCCGTGCCGAGGAGTACTACTTTCTGTATTAAACCCTTGATCCATCCACATAGCGAGAGCCTCTTGAGATGTTATTGATATTATTATGTCTCTCGTCAGCACGGGGTCCAATTTGAACCCCGGACCTTTGTCAGGCTTGCGCGGGGACATGGGGGGTCCAACACGTAGAGGCCTTTTCGAGAATTTTGATCTACTTTGTAATGGGTTATATTCGGCGGGACCTCTCTCTGGCTGCATCAATAGTTAATACAGACACAGACAGACCCCGCAGAATATAATGGGACTATTGTAATGAAAATGACTTGCCAAACTTTGGGCTATGTGGGTGAACTGGGGGGACTAGATGGCTGGGCCTATGGAGTGAGATCCGGCACCTGCCTATATTCAACATCTCACATTATCGAATCCTACTTTAGGCAGGTGTCGACTCGCCTCTCCTTGGTGGCCCCCCCAAATACCCAACCCGATGGTCGACGGGGGGCAACACTGTTGAGAGAGGCTGGGGGTGTCGAGAGGTGTGGCCCCGGTTTCACCATCACGAGCGAGTAATCTCGATCTCGGAGCGGGCTTCCCCGCTATTATGCCTTTAGACACTTCCACCCCCGAGTGTATGGCTCTTGCAGAAATTTAGACAACAGCCTATTATCTAAATTTCTGCAAATGCCATACCTCTAGCGCCCCACTCTGACCGGCCAATGAAGGCAAGCCAGAGGCGAGAGACCTGATGCTCTGTCCGGCCGTACCTCTGTGTGGCGGACGAGGCGGAGCCCAGTTCTCTCGGAGGAACTCGAGATGATGGTAGGGGGTGGTGTCGCTACTCACCAACAGCTCGTCACAAGCTGCTCTGCCCCCATATTATTATTATTATTAAACAAGCCAAAAGATTGTTTTTTTACCAGATTATAATAGTAGGTAGGTATTTTATTTCCCAACAAGAAGTATCACACATTATTATTTAAGAATCTAGTGTCCATGAAAGGAAACTCTTATTTTACCTACTGATTAAAACATTGTTTTTTTACAGGTAACTGCAAAGTCGAGTCAGCGAACGGTTTATTTTATAACTTCTTTTCGAACAAGTGGAAGTGGATCACGCCTGAAAGTTTCCATTTCGCATTAAAGGCAGTTAAACTGTAAATATTTATTACCTGCATAATCAAATAAAGAATCTACAAATTCAATTTATTTTGTAACCCACATATTTATCGCATCGATACTATTATCTACTATCTAAACTCTAAACAGAGGTAATTGCATAAAGTCAAACATACATGCAAAAACCCATGATTCGCCAGTAACATTTTTGTCCCATGTTACTAATATGTGGCGAGCCTGTTGACATCTCTGGGACGATATCAAAGTCCGAGGAAGGCATTTTTAAACTGTCGAAAATGACAAAAAAAAACTAATAACGCGTGTGATTCGCTGAAACTGGTACCTAGGTGCTGGTGAGTGGAGAGGCATGATAGAGGACTTACGATTATTACATATTCTCTGGCAGGTATCTCGCGGCTCACACTTAAGCGAGCTTAATACTGAATTTAAGAAAAAAAAAATTTAGAAACCTTAATGCCATTTTCAAAGACTTACCTATATAAAGGTATCGCACACCTACAGGTTTGATGAAAAATAGTTTTTTTAGTTTCAACTACATTTTATTTTTTCATTTCATTTATTTCATATATTTAGGCTCCTGGAGAGCACTTTTACATCGTCATTTTTTTTTAAACTAACCTAGAGTTAGGTACTTAGGTAGTTAGGTACTTCTACCCACCGAGTTTCAATTATATAATCGTATGTAATAATTTCGGATGAGAATAACATTCTTTCACTAGCGCAGTCAGTCAACCGAACAAGAAGGCGGTCAGACCATTCCAATAGAGCGGTAGTAAAAATAACAACGAGGGACGGACAGCTGCGTCCTGCGGTAGAAACTACCGTCACTTCGATCGCCAATCCGCTTGCCAAGCGTGGTGATTATGGCATATTCACCCCTAAAGACGCACAACACGTTGTGGGCGTCTTTGGGGAGAATTATTCCCAGTTGCCCCCGCGGCGATTTCCTCCGGAGGCAAAGGCTTTCTCCAGCAGTGGACGTTTTTCGGCTGGAATTATGAATATGTTCGGAGGAAAGTGACCGTGACACACAGACGGGTGAACAGATAAATAGACAAACAGAAATTCACAAGAGTTCCGTTTTTTGCCATTTGGCAAACGAATCCCAAAAACACAACGTTATACAAATAATACGGCCCAAACGCCTGTAATAAATAACTAGCAAAAATTATCATGATTGCAATGCATACCTATTTTCTACTGCAAATACCGCTCAACATTTAACTTTAATCTGTGATGTAAATGAATTGAAATGACGACCCGGTTAGTCCAGCGGTGTGAAACCATCGTTTGATTCGAAGGGTCGCGGGTTCGATCCCCGTTCCGGGACAAATATTTGTATGGCCTACAGATATTTGTTTCGGGTCTGGGTGTTTGTGAATGTGTTGTAAGTGTACAACGGCACCCACGACACAGGTTTATACCTACTGTGGGGCTGTGAGTGTATGCGTATTTTATTTTATTTATGTATTTATTATAAATTAAAGTCCCCGCGGCGTCTGTCTGTCTAGTGCCGGATTTAAACATAGACAGTTGTCTATGGGCCGCCACCACAAGGGGGCCACCACACCACAAAAAAATCAGATTAAATAGATAAAGGCATAAAAACTCAGTAGAAACAAAGTAGAAACAAACTCCAGTGACGGAGATTGCGGGCGTAGGCACCACCGCATTACCTTACCTAACCTATCTGCCGCTAAATAGTAGTGTTCGGAACTATCGTGTTCATTACCACCGTACACATTACCACCTGACCGGAACACAATAGTGCTGAACACTACCATTTAGCGGCAAGTATATTAGGTAATGCGATGGTGCCTACGCCCGCAATCTCCGTCACTGGAGCTCTACCACTAGTAAAATAATTATGTTAATGATACGCATACGTCGCCATTTTATAAATAATCATTTTCAATCATTATCTAACGTAGGTAAGTACATAATTACGTACATCCATTAATAACTGTCACTTAGATACCTATATGTTCATAGTAAACTACATTTTTCATTAATTAAAATATGAAAAATATGTTATCTAAACTTAATAACTACCTACATGTTGTACCTAAGTGTGTGTATATCATTTTTTAGTCTAGAGATGAGCGTATGGGTAAATACAATAAATGATAAAATAAGTTTTTTTTTTGTTTTTTCTATTTATTTATGGAGGGTTTTTTCTTTATAGAAAACGTCACCTTCGATTTTACGCAAAATACAATACATACATAGCAGACATGATTACACAATTTTCCTTAACCTAGGACTAAATAATCTACGACTAAATAACAAATTTAACTTAAATAAACAAAATTTTAATTCCTTAATCTTATAGCTGTACTAATCATAATAAACAGCTTTTTCGCCTCCTGTGAAAGTGGAGAAGACAAAATGCCATTACAAAATCCTAAATTACTTCCACGATTGGCGAACAAAATACTTCGATGAGCCTCTATACGCACACACTCCTCCAAAATATGATATACATCCTCCAGTTTTCCACATACTACACAATTTGGAGAATTTGTTTTACGCATCATAAAGCCAAAATTATTTAGGGGCATATGTCCGGAACGTACTCTCAAAGCTGTAACAACATTTTGTCTTCTCCACCTCTCAGACTCCAACCAAGATAACCAAAAGGTCTTGGCTGAATGGTCCTTTTTAAACATGATATATTTTTAATCAGCTCTTCATCCGTCAAATCTACTTCGATATCCTATAAGACGCCATAGCAATAGGAAAGTTCCATTACTTTCGTCACTTTCCAACCCTTCTCAACAAACAGTTCACATTCAAATACTTTTTTGACGGCGGCATCGTTTTCTAACTGGAGCCTAATTTTAAAAGGACTTATATATTTAACTTGGCTAATGTTATTAATTTTGCATTCGACAAATGTACGAGCCAAAGCGAACTGCTTCGGGAGTCTATCCCTTGAAGAAATGTACACTTGAAATAAATCACTACTTGTTTCTGTACTTGTAAGTAACCGTGTCTTCTTCCCCTTTCTAGCTCTGGTTTCAATCCATTCTTCTTCTATCTCACCAGTTTCACTGGGATCACTTCCTTCACGCAATCTTTTGGACGCCCTTACTTCGTGATAAATTTGCTCCATTTCTATTTGGTTGTCGCTTGATGCAATTTCTTCATTATGATAGACCTCCGCCGTCTCAATCCCGCTCAATTCAATATTATTATCAGACATAATAATATATGCAATACCGCCTCACTATTGCTTGCCTACTCGGCCGCCCGGCTAGCCGCCCGCCTTGCCAAACAGGTTTGACCGGTGCAACATGCACCGGCCGCACAACAAACGCGTGATTTGTTGTTTCGAATAAAAAAAAACACAGTACACACGTAAATAATACTAGTCGCGAGCTTCTCGCACGAGTGCTGCAACGAGACTCATAAAATAAGTTGGGAAGAAAAACAGGATCATATAGATAAATCAACAAACACCCGTTTTCATCGGGCACCTAATAGGTAATATCGGGTACGTTGAGTACTTTGTTGACATTGACTTAGAAAGTAATATATTTAAAGACATACCTTTAGTTAATATTGATAGGGAAAAAAATATTTTGATGGGCAACTCTTTTTAACTGTCTTCAGAGAAAATAAAGATTTTTAGAAACATCTACACTAAAATCGGAAATGCATTTCCCCTTTTGAGGCCTAAGATCTTCCTACTGATGTACGACCCTGTGATTTCTGGCACAACGGGTGCCAGAAATCACAGGGTCGTACATCAGTAGGTACATCATCATCGAACTTAACCGAAATACCACACTGAATAGCACTATAATTTAGCGATAGATTAGATGGTGTCTACTGTTATTAAAAAATAAAACATCTACTAAATGCATAAATATATTTTTTATCAAATTTAAACATTTTTCTTTTTTATCCTGCTTAAATCGAAAATAGGTGGATAAAACAACATTGGGTAAATATTCGGGTATTTGCTGGGTAATGGTCCATCTCTATTGGCGATACATACTTATAGGAAGCCACCGCATTCAAGCAGCTTTTGTTCAGTGGGTGGAGCGGTATCTAGTTGGAGCCCAGCGGAGAGAAAAAAATATTTTATTCAAAGGTAAACCTACTTATTATTAATTTTTTTTTCCATAACAAAAAAAGAATGCTTGACCAGTCTGCCAATTGAATAATTCTCAAAAATAACTAGTAATCAACGAATTTTTTTTTTATTTAATGTAAAATGGTAATTTTTAAAGGTATAGGTAGGTACTATTAAAATCCTATTTATTGTCCCAATTGCAACCGAGCAAGACGGCAATATCTACCTACAGGGTAAGGCGCAAACAATGCTGCAACGAAAAAGGTGATGATACCTACTCTAAGTAATTCCCTATCAAGTGACAATAGTTGACCCAATTTTAGGGTTCCGTAGTAAACAAGGAACCCTTATTGTTTCGCCATGACCGTCTGTCTGTCTGTCTGTCCGCGGTTTAAACTATTGATACTAGAGACTTGACATTTGGCACAAGTAGGTACCCTTAAGATATACCTTAATTACGCCGACTAAAGTGGTATAAAATGGGAATAAAAACATGAAAATAAATTATTTAAGGTAATTAACCCCTCCCTACATGTAACGCGCGGATATATTTTTTGATTTTCCATATAGTGTCGGGTATTGTTGGATAGGTCTTTCAAAATGTCAGAGGTGTGAAAATATCATTTTTCAATTTAGTCAACTGTTCGTGACTTGTTAAGCTTTAAAGTGCCAATATTAGTTAGAGTCAAGTTTTTGTTCAACGTTCAATGTCTTTATTGCTTTCATGTACAGTTCGTTTATGTGGGTTATTCGTCAACTGGACACAAGTGACCGGACACACGTATGTCCAGTTGGTTAAACTTAAAATGATTATGACTTGTTATTTCGTCGTCTGGACACGACAATATTTTTACGTGTGTCCACATGGTGAAACTTAAATAAAACCACTTTTATGTTTTCACTAACTGGACACCATCCCTTTTTTTTGCAAAAAAGGGAGTATTGGCAACTAAATGAAGTAAAAAGAATCTCGAAAAATAATCTGCGTGACTGTACTTTGTCATGAATTCGGTTAAAATATGAACGTGTGTCTAGTTGACGAAAACATGAAAGTGGTTTTATTTAAGTTTCAGTTTCAGCTTTCAGTTCCCCGGAGCTGAAAGCTGTCACTTTCAGCTCCGGGGTTGGTGATAGAAGAAAGAGTAGAATACTGTCGAAGTGTCGAAGCGATACCAATTTGTGGCGACAAGTTCACCAAGTGCCATCTTGGTGACATCATGGCACTTTTAGGTTGTAAACTACCTACCCGTTTGGTTTTTTTTTATACTGCTAAGGCGATACGAAGTTCGTCGGGACAACTAGTATACCCAAACACTTATGCTTATTCTGATATGTTTAGGTACGTGTAATTTGGGTGTAGGTAGGCAATTTTTGTTATTTTACTACTATTATTTATCAGAGACACCGATTGGGACAAAAAATTAATTACGTCATTATGCAAACCGAATGCATAATTCAGATTAAGCGTGAAGAAAATAACACAAGATGACCTAAGGTCACTACAATGATAATAATAATATGAGACTAAGTAGGTACCTACAATATATGTAGCTTTAAGAAGACTGCAACAAGATCTAAAACTCTGGATATAACTAAGAACTAACTTAGTTACTTTCGCCTTAATTCAATCCAGTAAGTATAATTTTGCTCCCTGTTTAGGTTCAGTTGCACAAAAATATTTGTTAAAGTTATCCTTAAACTTGTCAAACTTTAACTCAAATAAAAATATTAAATAAATAAAATACGCTTACACTCACAGCCCCACAGTAGGTATAAACTACTATAAACCTGTGTCGTGGGTGCCGTTGTACGCACACAACACATACACAAACACCCAGTCCCGAAACAAATATCTGTAGGCCATACAAATATTTGTCCCGGTGCGGGGATCGAACCCGCGACCCTTCGAATCAAACGGTCATCTCACACCGCTGGACTAACCGGGTCGTCACAAATATTTTGGTGCAACCGAACCTTGATATTTATAACTTCCTATTTTGCAAGCCACCTACTTAGGTACATACACACATACCCATTTATCGCAGTGTCTTAGGTAGGACAGGACCATTCGTTCGATTCGTTGTGCCAATCTTTAAAGCAGACCTTTGTCCAGCAGTGGACATCTTTCGGCTGAAATTTTGACCATGATCTTGCGAGCGGATTATGTTTAACTTTACTTCATTAGAGATTAGTTGTGGTATAGATGTTGGGGCCCCTATCGTAAAATTGCTCATATTTATCATGATATTTTCGATCGTTTCATGAAATGCGATATCATGATAAGCTAAACTAAATTTGGTCAGTTCGTTCAATCGTATACGTTTGATGATATAGACCACAGATTGGCCATATTGTTAAATAGGGTTTCCATTTTGTTGTTAATAAAAATATGAAAGAACTTGTGACGAACATGTCTATTGTTTTTCAAGTACATCATAAAAATGAAAACTTTTAGAAACTTTAAGGAATCATCAATTAGTGTTCTTCTTAGAGATAAGTGAAGATAACGGCATAATCGAAAGCATCTCGAAAGCATCACGAAAGCATTAGAGTTTGGCGGTCGGCCCCCAGGCCTGCCCGCCGGTTTCGAGAAGGGGTCTGGGTTTGGGCCCGCCAGATTCTAGCCAGATACCTAAAACTCGCCTACAAAACGCCCGCGGCCTTTTTACGTTAGTGGAACGACAATTTCAGCGGTCTTATCTTAGTCGATACGTACCCAACGAAGTCTGTCAGCTGTCAGCTGTCACTGTCAAGTGTCAAGTCAACTGCCATCTTAAAACCGGCTTCTATTAGGTTAGGATAATTTTGTAATTAAAAAAAATATTTACATCAGTACATTCTTGGCGTACAGTTTGAATTCTGTGTGCGTAAAAATCGATCAAACTGAAAAGTACACGCACGATATATTTTTATTAGATACTTTCTTGGTAAACGGTTAAATAAGTACTAAAAATATACCGTCGGTAAGTAAGTATGTCGATAATTTTTCCAAAGAATCTATTTAATTATAGTTTGTTACTCAATGTTTGCGCACAGATTTTTTTTCAGATTAAATTGAACATACAATGAGTAGGGAAGTGATGTTCACAGCTGGTCGTGTCTTCAAAATCATGCAGACGAACTTGTAAGCAAACCTTAAACCGCTAAAACTGTTTATATTTTAGAGAACTACAGGGTTGTAGCTACAAAATAAATAAATAAAATAAAAGACGCTAACACTCATAGCTCCACACTAGGTTTAAACCTGTGTCGTGGGTGCAGTTGAACAAACACAACACCTACACAAACACAACACCTACACAAACACTTAGACCCGAAACAAATACCTGTAGACCATACAAATATTTGTTTGGTGCGGGCATGGAACTCGCAACCCTTTGAATCCAATGGTTATCTCACACCACTGGACTAACCGCGTTGTAGCTAGAAGCCAACAGTCTCAGGTACCATGTGGATTCAGGGTACACTCACAGACCTTTAATTACCCAGTGAGTATTAGGGAATCCTGAGGAGAAGGCTAACAGACTTGAGACCTTCCCCTTTCCCCAAAATAATCAAAATCCAGTAGCTACCAACTTAGAAACAAACTTAACAAAGTATTTTAGTTTTCAACCCCTGATGGGAAAAGGTGTTAATCAAAATGTGTATCTGAATGACATTTATTTGTTTTCATACATTTTTTAACTGAATTAGCCTCAGGCCCCGTCCCCACCTAAAATTCTGAGTTCCCCCTTAAATTACAATTCTAGTCAGAGACACTCACCAATTTGTAACAAAACTAAAAATATAACTACATATTCTGTAATTTACATTATTTTTTTTCTATTAACATTATCCTAATAAAAAACCTACATGCGAGCTCTAATAATTTAAGGAAATTCCTTATCTTACCAGAGCCCTTATTATATACAAATTCATCTACATAAAAAATAAAAAACTGTGGTTATTATTTTATGGTATTATATAAAATTAAATATATATTGCACACCCTGGATGTGGAGTAGTAATTTATTAATTATTAAAAAAAAAATAATAACCATGTACCTATCTATCAAATGTTCAACTGTACCCCATTATTTTTCTGTTTTGTCATGGTTAAATTGTGTATAAAATGTTTTACATGCTCATTAAATGTTGTTATATCTATCTTTTTTCTATGATGTACTATAAAGTGTATTCCAATTCAATTCTTAACAGATTGGTAAGGAGCAATGTATCACGACTAATCAGCATTAGCAAACTCAGGATGCTCAGCACTACAGGATCAATGGAGGCACATTCTACGGTGGATCCTGCAGATGTTCACAGACTTGAGCAGTTTACAAAGGAGTGGTGGGACGTTCATGGAAAATTTAAGGCATTGCACAGTTATAATTTAATCCGGTAAGACACTTGCCTAGACCCTACAACATATATAATATTATATTGACTATAATCAGTAATTACCTTCCGTTAGAAAATGTATGCTTCTTTGCCACTATTGGTGTCTGACACCGGCTTGATTTATGGGGCATTTGACGCCAAGTGAAAAAGTCAGGTCTTTAAATTTGTTCATATTCTGTTTGTTTTTCTGTTTAGTATTCTATTACAAAACTAATCTAAACCTATCTACCTACCTATATAAACATTGTTTCTTAAAGTTAAAAGTATGGAGTTTTAAATTTTTCCATTTTTTTCGTTGTCTGCTTGGCATGCAATGCCTCTTATGCTGAACTACCTATGTGATGCAGCTGTGAGATACTGTTCCTGCCCTAATAAACTCTCAAAAGTTTTTTTTATTTGTGTGGTATTATTTTTCTCTTTTTGTACCAGTTGATTATTTTGTCCACTTGGTGTTATTTTTCGTAGTATACTTGTTTCTTTTTAATTATTCATGTCTCATGATGGCATTAATGAAGTGTTGTTATTTTAAGATTCAGTGGCCTACAAGAAACCCTTATTTGATTAGTTTCCGTCCGTCTGTCCGTCTGTCCGTATAGTATATTCTCCCCTAATAACATATAATGCTGTGGTGAGTGTCTTCGGGCAAGGCTTTGTCCAGCAGTGGACGTCTTTTGACGGGAGTGATGAATCTCGTTATTCTGCATCACTGGAGCTCTGTCAGAATTAGCATTGAATTTATAAAATTAGAGGTCTAACTTATAAACAATAACTATGTTACTGATTTCTACTAGGGTGCCATTGATAAGAGATGGTCTGGTGCAATGTTCATCTGAGGAACGTGATGCTAAACCATTAGAAGGCAAAACCATTTTAGATGTTGGTTGTGGAGGAGGGATATTATCAGAAGTTAGTGTATTTTAATATTTTATATACCTTTATGTATCTCTTAGATTGTGTTATGTTAGAAATGTTTTTATTTTAATACAATAAGTCATAATAAGTTGTGAATAGTTGCATAGGTATGTCAATAGACTTGCCACCAATTAGGTACATGGGCCAAAAGGTAACTGGCTAATCCTGTCGTGAGTGTTTGCATGCATGATTGAATACGTGCACTTTTTCTACCTACCCCTTGAGGGAATATAAGCTTGAAATTACGTAAATAATTAAATAGTAGGTAATTGGGACTTAATGCATCTCAGATCACAGAAGAGTTAATTCAGCAATTTTTTTGATATCTAATTTTGCATTACATTTGTAGGCCCTAGCAAGATTGGGAGCAAAAGTAACAGGCATTGATGCTAGCAAGGACCTAATCGAACTGGCCGAAGAACACTCTAAATTTGACCCGAAAATTACAAACAATAGGCCAACCTATGTCTTCACCACAATGGAGGTAATTTTATTCTATATATAATTTTTTTGACATCATAAGTTATTGATATAAATTAATAACGCGGCATACATATACTTACATACATATATTTTAATCTCTATCTTTCTCTCGATATCTGGTTTCCAGCGCTAAAAAATCCCACGCTAAAATAAAAGCCACTGCGATCATCAATCCTCATGCCAAGTGGGGGATTATTTTTTATGTAATTAAAGGGGCAAGCAAGCATGCAGTTCACATTGACTGTGCCTATAAACACCCACACAAAGACTAGAGGTCAAAATGCAGATGCGTTACCACTCCTGAGACCTTTGGTGTTATGCCTCTGCCAGACATTACAGGACCATACATTACCACCGGACCGAAACACGATAGGGCTGAACACTACCATTTAGCAGCAAGTATATTAGGTAATGCAGTGGTGTCTACGCCCGCTAGCTCCGTCACTGGAACTCTATCACCAGTATGTTATTATATCTTTCAAATAGTTCAAGTAAATATCCGAAAACCTTAATTGTGATTTTCATTTAGACAGATTGCTTATAAGATATTCTAGAAACTATGAAAATATGCCGAATTGATTTGAACTTACCGAACCCAAGAGATCTACTCGGCTGAGCGAAACGGGCGCAGTCGGTGTGAATGATATGTGTATGATGGGTGACCACTAGTGGCAAGCTAAATGCGCGTTTTCGTGCTTCGGAGGGCACGTTAAGCCGTCCCTCCCGGTTGCTTTCAGTCGAAGAGAATAGAATAAATAGCAGTCGTTAAACCTTGTCGGAGGCCTTATGGGCGGTTTGAAAACATCCGACAGCGGGTGGGCCTCTAACCCGTATCTCCACCAACTCGCATCGGAGCAGCGTGGTGGAGTAAGCTCCAGGTCTCCCCTCCCCCCCAAAAAGGGGAGAGACTCGTGCCCAGCTGTGGGACGTTTTTTTTATATAATTTGTCATGACCATAGATACAGAGTCTTTCAGTCGTATACATATTGAATTTCACATTTCTTTAAATTAATGAATATCCATATGGAAGATGACGATGATTAAATGCTTCCATGAGGAATATGATGAGATGATGGGGTGGCTCCAGTAAAGCGATGGGGACTTTACTGAAGTTTTTACGAAGTTTTGGAGGCAATACGAAAAATCACTTTTCACTTCATAATATCACTTTCTTACACTCGTGAACATATCGAATGCTTTATGATAAAAATCCCACCATTTTTACACATAAAAACGCGACTATACACAAATTTCGAAAATAATATCACGCAGCGACACAGCTCTTTTCCGCGTTCCCGCCAAAACTCGCTGTGGGACGTACCTATCAAGTGTTGCCATTATTATTTACATAATAATAGGGGTTCATCTATGAAACTTTTTTTTTTCAAATTTTCAGGAGCATGCAACGAGTCGTTTTAACTACTACGACGGCGTGGTAGCGTCAGAAGTAATCGAACATGTTCTTAATAAAGAACTATTTCTGAAATCGTGTGTACAAGCACTAAAGCCTGGGGGTAAACTATTTATCACCTCGCCTAATAAGACTCGTCTCTCACAAGTTCTTGTAATATTCGTTGCGGAGAATATTCTAAACTTAGCTCCAAAGGGAACGCATGAATACGGGAAATTCACGACGCCGAATGAAGTCACTTTTATACTCGAGAGAAGTGAGTTTTTTTTTAACTCTGATTTCTATCTGATTTTTTATATTTGAAAAAATTAAAATATTTTAAAACAAGCATGCAGTTTACATTGATGTTAAGTGATGACTGCAGCCTATAGACACTAACACAAAGACCAAGGTCAGAATGCAGATGCGTTACCACTCCTGAGGCCTAAGGTGTTAACCCTCTGTGCCGGAAATAACAGGGCCGTACATTACCACCTGACCGGACCACGATAGTGCTGAACTCTACCATTTAACGGCAAGTATGTTAGGTAATGCGGTGGTGCCTACGCCCGTGAGCTCCGTCACTAGAGCTCTACCACCAGTATGATTGTTTTGCTACCCAACCTTTCTTGTTTCATTTTCAGATGACTGCCACGTGGAAGCGGTACACGGTTCAATATACTTCCCTATGATAAATAAATGGACCTGGTGTTCTTCGCAACAACTCATGTATGCTATACAGGCCGTAAAGTTAAAACAGGATTAAATTAGGATATCCAATTTATTGTTACTTAAGGTTATTGTTCTTTATAGATAATATAGTATTTCAATAAAGATAATAATGTTTTATTTGCATGTAATGCGAAATAACGTGTATTTCTATAAAACGGGTTTGTTTTTTTTTTCATACAAATAGGTATAATTGGGGTCGTGAATTTTTATCATTAAGTAGCAAATAATCGTACAGGCACATTGATGGCAAATACCTAAATAATGTAGCCTAAATAGAAATCAGAGATTTCAATGTATATGCGTTTCCACTCCTAAGGTGTTAAGTTTCTACTGGTGGTAGAGCTCCAGTGAGCTCGTGGGCGTAGGTGCCCCACATTACCTAATCTACGTAACTCCACGCCTGTAACACCTAGAACCAACCGCCTGTAAAACAGCCTAGATTCGCCGGTTACGTTTTGGTCCATAGGTGGCGTGCCTGTTGACATCTCCGGGCACATTACCAAACACCCGAGGTACTGGAAAACTTTCCGATTATGGTAAAATCCCCATAGAACGACAGATACAAAAATTCTTTCTTTTTCACCTTATTTTTTTATATATAAATCATATCGTAAAGCGGTTCACAGTCTATATCTAAGTACTTACCAAGTTTCAGTTATTTAGTCTTATGTTCATATCTGTGACATGCGGACGAACAAGCATATACACAAACAACGAATGGCAAAAAACGGAACCTTTATAGGTTTTTTTTGCTACGGAACCCAAAAAAACATTGTCACAGATTCTAATCCATATGTTCACAAAGGTCACAGAATACATCAGAATACTCAGAACTACTGGAATATAATATTCCTAAGATCAATATGTATACTGTTGAACACAAATGCATTCGCAGACAGAGAAGAGTAGATGCAATATTGTAAACTAGGTACCCTTCTATCACAGTCTAAAGAAAGTACCTATCTATTACGTAACTTCACGCCTGTAATCCCCGAAGGGGTAAGCAAAGGTAAATACATGCAAACACCCACGATTCGCCGGTTACGTTTTTGGCCCATGGTGGCGAGCACATTTGTCATCTCCGGGCACATTACCAAATTCCGAGGTACTGGGAAACTTCCAGAAAATCGAAAAATCCCAATAGAACCAGAGGTAAAGGATTTTAAACCGCCATTTCTGGTAGCTCCCGACCCGGGCATCAAACCCAGGACCTCCAGCTAGCGTAGTAGTAGTGGCCTGCTACCACTAGGCTACAGAGGCAGTTAACCTATCTATTGATTACCTAAAAACAATATTATCTACCTAAATCTATGATTGGACATGTTACCAAAATGTCACAATGTGGTCAATGTCATGTCGATCGCATACAACCAAATTATGGGTAGTTGATTATACCAAGTTTATATTTATACGCTACAGAACGAAGACGAGGAGCAGGCATGTCTCTTGTAAAATTGCTCAAGATGCCTGCAAGGCTATTTAAGAAGGACGTTATAACTTTTCTTGTTATCTGTCGATATGATTTAGGCAGTAAGTACCAACTTAGTTTGAATACCTCAATAATCTCGCTTTGTAGAATTTATTTAGTTTGTATACCTAGTATTGTCTACCTACTACACCTCTACTGCACCACACTGCGTTTTAATCAGAGAACTAAGATCTTTTTCCAGGTAGATAGCTTAAAGGTAGAGGTATTATAAAATCAAAGTTTAATAACTGTTACAGTTCTTGAAGACAAACTCCGCTACATAGCGGTGAAACCAACAGCGTCAATATTTACACTGCGGCAGAAGATTTGGCACTTGTTGGAACTTCCGGATTACTGCGAAGAAGTTATAATCTTGAAATATAGCGATAAAGAGATACCACTCACAGCTTTACGGAAGGGAAACGACCCTCACCACCCATACGTATTAGAAGTATGGTTGCCAGGCAAGCTTATGTTATGTGAGTTCAGGCAGGCGAAATATAATCTAGATGCTTTATTAGAATTGGTCCCGGTAATTTTAGAGTGTCATGTGGCCAAATAAGGTGTTACGAGTCTCTCCCTGCAACCACAGATCGTGCAACTGATCCTAAATGTAAAATCAAAAAAATAAACATTGCGACACGACTCAGTTAAAACTAAATAAATATTTAATAAGTAAAATATTGAATATGTTAAAAGCGATGGGCACCTATATCATTGTGTGTAAAGTTCTGTCTAGCGCGATAGATGACAGTTTCATGGTAGGTATACCATATAATACCATGTAGGTACTTGATGTATGTTGATCGCTGCACTTTATTTAGGTAGATACATTGAAAAAGACTTTCGCCCCAGATGTGAAACATCGCTGTAATTCAAAAACGTTACTTCGCTCCTGTGTTCCCCGTGGGGGTAAACAGAGGTACGTTTTGTATGCCAACACCCACAATTCGCCAGTTATATTTTGTCATAGAGTCATAGATGGAGAGCCTATTGATTGACACCTCCGGTCACATTACCAAATTCTGCAAAATGGCGGTGGAAAACTTTCGAAAAAAGGAAAAATCACAATAACACTTACCCGACCCAGGAACTAATCTCAGGTAGGTAGGTATAGGTACCTACTACACTAATGAAGCAGTTCTTTATCTGAGTAATGAGTGATTAATCCTTCACAAGGTTGATGACCTTGGAAGGATTAATCACTCACTGCACTTCTACTGGTGGTAGAGCTCTAGTGACGGAGCTCGCGGGCGTAGGCACCACCGCATTACCTAATATACTTGCCGCTAAATGGTAGTGTTCAACACTATCGTGTTCCGGTCAGGTGGTAATGTACGGCCCTGTAATTTCCGGCACAGAGGCATAACACCTAATGCCTCAGGAGTGGCAGCGCATCTGCATTTTGACCTCTGGGCTTTGTGTGGGTGTCTATAGGCTGCAGTCTTCACTTAACATGAATGTGAACTGCATGCTTGTTTGCCACTTTTATTACATAAAAAAAAAAAAAACTTCAATGGTTTTAATACTTTAATTACACCAATTTAAATAATGGCCTAAGCAGACTGTATAGAGCTAATTATGTATTGTATGTAGGTATGTAATATTGATATAGCATCTAAATCTTTAATCATGTTAAAATATTTGGAGAAAAGGACAAGTTCCACATTGGGCCCGTACCTTGTACACTATATCAAAAGATAGAGAAAAATACGTAAAACATGGAAAAATACTCAAAAAATAATTTGAATCGTTGTTTTTTTTGTCGGAAATATTTATTTTATGTAATTTTTGTATGACAAAAATTAGTTACCATATCGCTACTATGCCATTCTTGTTGTTAAAATGTACCTACTTACGACAATTAATTGAAGGTATAATAGACGATTTGAAAATGAATTAGTATTTTATGCTACTTCTCTTTATATACCTAGCGTAGTTGCGGACCCAAGCTCCGTTTAAAAGCTCATTTTGGAACATCTCCTTTCCTTTTTATCTTTAAAACTTTAATACTTATTACCTACCTACTCTAATTCGATCTTCAACAGCCTCGACTACAATACAAGTGCTGCCTATAAAGGGACATGAAAGTTTAGCAAATGGCGACGCAGGTTCTAAAATAAGTGCATTTAAGAAAAATATCGAAGCTGAAGATACTGCAGAATTTATAGGTTAATTAATCATATACTTACCTACCTACTTAGTTATATTTTTTTGTTGTGAAAAATATCTACTAGGTATATTCGTTGTCTATAACAAAAAAAAACAACTAAAACACAGGTCTTAACTTAAGAGTTTAGGGCCAATTTCAGAGTTTGCTCTGAGAACTGAGTTCAACAAAACTAGATTTTTATTTTTATAAGCCTGGGTTGCACCTCCATATTTGTTAAAGGGCTAAGTATATTAAAATGGTGACAAACAAGCATGCAGTTCACGTTGATGTTACCGAAGTGAATACTAACCAATAGAAATTTTCCTACACAAAACCCGGTAGTCAAAATGCAGTTGCCAGTCGCTTTGCCTCTGTAATACTCGTAGTTATTACATGGTAATGAAATAAGGACTGATGATAAGTAATAGTGAATGATGTCAAAAAGCAAAAAACATTTTGCAGTTATGTACCTACATTAAATTTTACGGGTACTGTATGTAGGTATGTTATAGCTTCTCTAGGTAGTAATAAATTTTTACTATATTTGCAGCGCCAATGTTGTCTCGTGACCTGCCAAGTGCCGATGGACTAAGTAATTTTATACCAGACTACAAAACCTCCAACTTGTCTTGTAAAGTCTCAAATTCTTCATTATTTTATAAACTGCACGGTCGTAAAAGCAGAGATAATTTCGCAAAAATTTTAATTAAGATTCAGTCAGATTTATCTACATTAAGTTATAAATTGTCTAACCTTGAAAGCAAAATTAGATTGTGATTGTATAAAATTATATTTTATACATTTTATTCATTTTTATTTGATCTTACAATAAATATATAATTTTACTGGTGGTAGAGTTCAAGTGTAGGGCGTAGGCAGTGTGCTCGAGGGCGTAGGCAGTGTGCTCGAGGGCGTAGGCACCAACGCATTACCTAATCAATCTGCCGCTATATGGTAGTATTCAGCACTATAGTCTTCCGGTTAGATGGTTATGTAAGGCCCCGTATGCTAGAATTCCATCAAGCACAAATCGAAGAAGTTTATAAAAAAAAATAAAACCCGTGATCAAGCCCGGCAACCCACCAAATCTTTTCACTTTTCTAGTCTCTTTCTTCCTACGACTCACGGAATACACCCGTATCTACTTGTTAGTTAAGAAAAAGGCATTAATCTATAAAAATATTTATATATTTAATTGTATAATAATAATAAATTAACACTTGTAAAAAACTTATAATTAAGCCTTTTTTTATTTTGTGCTGTTAATGATCTGTAGATGCAATATTAAGAACATTGAAAGTAAATTATGTACAAATATTTTTACATAAACAATTATTTTAATATACTTACATTTACCTTTAACATTATTATAGGCACGTTATGGAACATATTTTCAGAGTCAAAACTATATACATGTTGTTTAGGAAAATATAAATATATCCATCTTAACTCTAGGCTAATACCAAAAGACTTCACAAATGAGGTATAAATTGGAATTATTGACTAGGAATTCTTTTTTAATAGCCTTCCAAGTAAATTTTGCTAATTTTGACTACTCGTTCTATTAATATATCCTTGTATTCTTCGCAAAAGAAAATAAAAACTTTTTTCTTTAATCTCTAAATTCACTTGCATGTGTTATTGCGAAAAATAAAAATATAACAAAAAATACTTCAGACAGGGATTGGACCTGCGATCTCTGCATAGCCCAGAACGTTCAAAGGCCCAAGAGACGGTTAAATCAAAAAGGTAAAGAATAATCAGAGTCTCGCATATAGGGCTTTGATAGCTTAGTAGATAAGCGGCTGTGCTAGTTTTCCAGAGGCTTATAGCGTTGTTTTTATTAAAGGACCCCAGGACTCGTGATAGTAAGTTATTCGAAACAATTATCCTCATGACAAAAGCTTAATATAATCTAGATAATACACTTTCCGCCGTTCAAAGAGTTTATAAGGAATATTTACCCTAGTGGTAACTGATTTATTGATTCAATCTCAAGAAATTCCCGTACAAAAACAGCCCTCGACCACACTACACAATAAATAGAAATAAATATTTTTGGTTTATCGCATAAACTTTACAAAACTATTTGTTGTTCATCCGTTTACATTTGTTGTTCATCCGCTTAAGCTCTATTCGCATAAACGACTTTATCCCTAAACGTCAAATATACACTGTAAAAGTATATTATCATCAGCGACCAGAAATATTTCGTATTCAGGAATTGTCTTCTAAGCAGTGATGACGCTTTCTGTAAAATAAAAAAGAAACAAACTGGTTATGTTGAACTTAAACTCGCATTTTCTATGGAGTGTTAAGATTAAGGAGTAGTGCAAATCAATGCGTAGGCCCAAATAATAAATCATCAATCCAAATTTAAAATATCTTGCACATTTCTGTTTATGACAGTCACAAACACAGTGTAATTTTGTAACTTACACTGCATGGTCAATACCTGCACATTATCTAAATATATCTTAATTGTTTCCACAGAGGCTTTAATGTTTACTTCTGCGCATAACAGCATACAGAAGTTGAGCCGTATCATACGGACAGACAGATCTTAGGGGCCGTCTATAAAATACGTTCTCATACAAGGGAGGGGGAGGGATCTCGCTGAGCGTAACAAAATGTGACAGAGGGGGACGGAGGGTCTACGGCAACGTGACGTTCGCAATTCATTAAAATATAATAAATTAATATTTCGTTAGACTATTCCTGATTTTGACGTTGGGACGTGACGACCCCATCACTAACGGAAGAATTTTCTTCTACTGGAAGAGAAATCTTCCACTAGTGCAGTCAGTCAACCGAACACTGGCGGTCAAACCATTATTTTTATTGACCATTCTAATTCCGGTAGTAAAAGCAATAACCCAAGACGGGCAGCAGCGTCCTGCGATGAAACTACCGCCACTGCGATCTCATGCCGAGCGTGTGCCAAGCGGCTTATTATGGCATTTATTCCTTAGGCTTTGGTCTAGCAGTTTGGTCTAGGACACCTTTCGGCTGACATGATGATGATGATTTAAAAAATGTTCTGTTCAGGGAGGTCTTAGTTTTTGTAACGTAATATTTAGGGGAGGTCACAAATAGTGTGACACAGCGTGACAATAGGGAGGAGGGGGTCAGAAGAGGCTTATTTTAGCGTGATGTATTTTATGGACGGACCCTCAGAGGTTTAGCACCATCAGCTTATTTAGATACATGTTACAACTACAACCCGTTATATATTGACGTCAGTTCAGATAAATAAATTAGTTTCATCACTGTGTACCGATGGAGAGGTATTGCACTGTAAAAAATTAACACCACTACGTGAATTTCGAAACTAGGTAATCTTCAAGTCAGAGAAATCTTTTTACAACACACAGACCATAATAATAATAGATGTTATTATACATCGCCTCTTTACAAGACTAACGTGACATTTCATCTAAATCGTCCATATGAAATGTAACATTTTTCTTGTAAAGAGACGATTTGTGTGCAGAATTTGACAGACCATTGGTGTCGAATTCTGTCAAAGAGACACCGATTTGTAATGGGAATTCAAATCAAGTGCTCATAGCACTTCTATTGTCTTATTATTCATATTACTGTGTTTGAATGCCAAGATATTTCCAAGCCTTAAAAAGTTACCAACGTTACCGTGTCCTTACCTTATATTCAAGCTGATAGATACTTTGTGTGCAGCATTTAGTCATAACCATGAATCCGCACATCCTCTCTTGCATGCCGAGTGCATATTCTATACTGCGGATCAGATCATTCGTCTTCAGTACCAGCAACGCTTGACGATCTACGTGTTCAAGACACTGGGTCACGTGATGCAGGAAATTTGGCAACTCATTTTGGAATGTCGACTTCTAAAATGTTATAAAACATAATAAATAAAATTAAGTATTCTTTTTTGAGATTGCTAGCTCACTCTGAATTGTGTTGGTTTATTTTCGAATTGAAAAGATTCTTAAGTTTTTACTGGTACCCCCGGAAGTACCTATGTGCCGCGATTATTCAATGTCGACACGCTTTCCAATTTAGGGGGCTAAAAACGTTATTCGACTCCCGAGTTCATACATGCATACACGCATATACTCGTACTGTGTATACACGTAGAGCAATAACTACGCCTACGGCAAACACCACCAGAAAAAGAAGAAAAATATCATACCTAAAGTGTTTTTTTTTTCAAATAAGTACCTATTTCTTGTGACAATATTGCAGTTTTATCATTTTGTTAAATAGCAGTGAGGTAATTATTTTGAAGGTTGATGGAATTAAGTCACTTGTATTTTCTCTTTTTTATACATGGGTTTTATTTTTTAATGTTCTCAGTTATCTGCTACACTGTGGTCCTAGGTTCGATTCCCGGGTCAGAGCTATCAGAGATAAAGGTGTAAAACCGTTTAACTCTGGTTCTATTGGAAATTTTCCATTTTCTGGAAGTGTCCCAGTACCTCGGTTTTTTGGTAATGTGCCTGAAGATATCAGTAGGCTCGCCACCTGTTACATGAGCCAAAAACGTAACCAGCAAATCGTGGGTGTCTGCAAGCATGCATTTACCTCTGCTTAACACTTCGATCGGGGTTACAGGCGTGAAATTACGTTTATTTTTAAAGTATTTTAGGTCATAGAATTCAAATTGCATATTTAAAAATGAGCAAAAACTTTAATACGTTGTAAGCGATAAAATCGGTAATAAAATTTATATCTGATATCCAATTAAGAATTTTATTAATTCATTTGATATTTTACCGACGTTAATGTAATGTAATTGTATTTAACAGCCACCCATTACTAATGGGAATTGCACAACACACATTTTCCTGTATCATATAAAATGTATTACTATATCCTCCTTGAACGTTTTTCTATGCAAATATAGGAGGAAATACAAAATTAAATAATAAAAATTTATATTAATATAAAATTATTTGCAACGTAATGCGATGACTAGATATATTTGTTGAAAAGTAATTTCCTATTGCAACTAGCTCATAAGCTGACGCAGCATAATTTTAAATGTTGTATATTCAACTGGGATGATCAAGAACAAACAACCTATAGTGTGAGCAATGAGCAATACAGGAATTAAAATCTATGGTTTTCGTTTGGTTGATTGGAGAGATTCACAGACTGTAACTCTGAATTTCAATAATTATTGTGTTTAACAGATGTGTCCCAATTTACTTTACATACTTACCCCCTTATTCATAATCGTATTTTAGCTAAAGTGTTGCTATCCTTTGTCTTTTTCTATCATGCACATTTGACAATGCAACTGACAAAGACAAAGCATTCTATAGGTAAAACGTATCTAATGTACGTTTATGAATGAGGGCGCTATTATATAAGACAAATGATATAGATTAGATTATTATTTACTTAGTATAGAGGTGCTTCTTAAAAGAAAAACAAAAATTTGTCTAGACTGTGAATCTGCACCATAAGATTCTTTCTTTAACTTCTTTATTACACCAGTAGGTTTTAGATTGTAGATTAAACACCATAAATTATTCTTACCTCTTCAGACGAGGGTTTTGTTTTATCTATGCCCTTCATAATGACGTCCCAAGGTCTCCCTGTGACCATGCAAGCAAACAAACCATACAGATCATTCTTAATTCCAAGCTGTTCAGCATGCGTCTTCATTTCTTCACGGTCTCTAGCTATAATTGAAAGCCACAACTTTGAGTAGTGGTAGCGAAACTTCTCTGAAAGTTTCTGAAATGAATGCAACATAGCAGATTAAATAAGAATATTCGAACTGCACGTAGTCGTGTTAAGGTCATACCTCACTAGAGCCACCCGGGACCCGACCAGCGCTCGACCGCCTTGAGTGGTTAGTATTCTTTATAGGAAATTGTATGGAGCTGCGCTCATTCCATAACTCCGGATCGCCCGACCGCTTACCGTAAAACGCGCAGGCGGAGCGCGATCTACGCGGGGACGGCGAGTAGACCACTCGGTGACCGCTTGCTTGACTTGCGTTGATTGTGCATTGCAACCGCGCCGTTCCCAAGTGGACCGCGCGCTACCTGCGAGTCGACCACCCGATAACGAGTGGACGCCGTAAAACAAGGCGGCGCTGGTCGGGTCCCAAGTGGCTGTAGTGAGCTATGAACTTTAAGCTGTTGAGCAGCATCTGGACGTATGCGATCCGATGCGCACGCGCAAAAAATATTTGTTGCTTGACAGGATCTTATTTTGGGTAACGTTCACATATTATTTAAATCATGAAGTGGCAAACACGCATACAGTTCACACCTGACATGACGAACGAGCCGCCGCCATTATCGACACGGGCACGACCCGTGTGATCGGTATTCCAATTACCACCAACCGATGGCTAGAGCGAAAGATGCAGACAACTGCAGACTGCAGCTTATAGGTATGTAGACATCTACACAAAAATCGGAGGTCAAAATGCAGAGGCACTGGGACCCCCAAAGTTTAAGTCATTGTACCTCTGTGAAAGGGGACCCCCAAAGTTTAAGTCATTGTACCTCTGTGAAAGTTACTAAAGGGCTGTACATTATTATCTAACCGGAACACCACAGTTTTGAACACTATCATTCGGCAGCAGATATAATATAGATCAGAGCATAATAGATCCTACAGAGTGACTTATACATACAAGCTCTAACATTGACATTCTGCCACCAGACAATTTTGAAATAGCAATAAAATCATATTTCACTTAAACTTACTGCATATAATCCATGGTCCAGCAAGTAAACAGTCACATCCTTATCTCCGGGCTCTTTCTTCACTAGGATGTTGCCCGGGTGTGGATCACTGTGCACAAAACCGCTCACAAATATCATATGCGAGTATAGATCACCTAATTTTCTACATAAGTCAGGTCTGCTGATGTTGTGTTTCTATACATGCGAAAAATATAAACTGAGAAATAAAGATTGAAGAGGATTCAATGCAATTTATTTAATGTGATTTTACACAAGTATGCAGATCTCACTGACCATTAATTGGTATAGTATACTGTAAACATCTTCATGAGAACAACAGGGGTGCAACCGCCTATCGACATTGCTGTCGTCATTGTCATTGCTGTCAAATTTTAAAGTCGATTTTTACTTTAACTAAATAACAATAATGGAAATAATATACCATCATCGCTTGTTTATCACCTATGAAAGCGAAAACATCAATCAGATTATCACTACTACTTTTAAAGGAGCTACAAATCAACATGAAAATTTGACAGCAATGAAAATGCCAACAGCAATTTCGATAGGCGGTCGCATCTCTGGTCTCTGTCAATTTATATTCCTGAGACATAAGCTGTTTTGTCATTGTACCCATACGGGGCCAAACATTTCCACCTATTTATTAATTAATATATTTTGGCACTGAACTACTATTTAGAAGCAGGGGAATTGTTAATGTGATGATGTCTATATGCTGCAAATTCATCATTGGCACTCCAATGCCAGTTAAAATATATCATGACCCAAGAAATAGTCCTTTACCATAATTCCTACTTTGTATATAATATATTTTTTAAGCCCTAATATAGTTAAGTTGATAAAAAAAGATAGTGTAATGTTTTTGTGAAGATTGATATGTGCATTATTATGCAAAACTAATGCAATATTTTTTGTCTAATATATTTTTTATTAGTCAAATGAACTTGAAATTCAATAAGATAAATATGAACTTAACTCTGACCATTAAATCAGCAGCAATTTTCAGTTAGTCATGTGTAAAAGAAATTATATGTCTATGAGTAAATCAACACTTGGAAATGAATTGCTTAGAGATTTGTGTTCTATTGATAAGGATTATATTGGCTTATATTGATTGTGTTTGTGTGGGATTTGAATTACACTTACATCAATGTATTTTACATCATTCACTTGTCCACCCATCACATATTCCATAACAAGGACCCTCTCTGTACTATAGTCCCAGAATATTTTAGGTACTTTTAACCACTTGTAATTTTTGAACAATTCTGCAACTTGCTCAGCATTATGTCCCTCTTGTAGGAAATCCAATTCTTTCGCAATATTCTTCTTAGTTTCCTCCACCAACCATTGCATTTGAAAGTCAGGGAATACTTTAGACATGGTATTAATTATGAACTCCATCCAATAAAGATCAATTTTAGTATTTTTCCTAACAAAATGGTGTTGTACTTTCACAGCAACTTCTGGCCCATCTTTTAACTTTGCTCTGTGGACCTGTGCTAAGGAGGCTGTGCCAAGTGGTTCAGGGTCGAATTCTTCAAATATCTCTTTTGGCTGAAAGCAATTTACTCATACAAAGTGGTCTTCAAAGTGAGAACTTTGTATCAAAGTTCAAATGTGTAATTATTATGCAATACTTGAATTTTTCTACAAACTACAAACCAACTTTAATAAACAAAATTAATACTTACATCCTGTTTCAAGTCCTCTTGAATAACTTTGTATAATTCATCAACAGTGTTCTTAGGGGCATCCTTATGCAAAATACGCATCGTCGTCACATATTCATTGGGTAATAAATAATCAAGTGCACCAACATGTTGACCAACTTTGATGTACACACCTTTGTTTGCTATGCACAGCTTCAGCAATTTCTCTGCCCCAATTTGATGAGCCTCACTTTTCACCTCCGCGTACTCCTTCGAGGTCTTATCCCATTCCTTGCTGTACAACATAGACTGGTACGTCCTCCCGATCTCCACAGCCGTGCATGCTGTTCTTGTTAACCGTACCACAGCAAGGGAATTATAATCGGTATCGTTGAACTTAAATGCAACAAATGCACTTCCTACTGCAACTCCACCGTACAATCCATATTTCGCAACTCTCGATAAGTTCCTCGTCAACATATTGATATACGTAGCATCAATAGTTAATATCACATAGATTTAAGCACTTCAATCTTCAAAACAAGTTACAAAAATGAAATTAATTTAATTTCATTCCTCATAATCCTGATTCTATCGTGAACTATACTGACTGACTACTGTCAATGACCAATTTGACTGACTTGACTTGTGTCAGTCAGTGTCAGTGTCAAGTCAAGGTCAATGAACTAAGGTCTGGTGCCGAATTAAGAATTTTTCTAATACGAATATTGTTCGATCGGGACGTGACGATCCCATGGCTCGGTAGTGGACTAAAATTCTTCTGTTAGTGCGTAGTCCATAGATTTGTATTATTATGGCGTAGTCAGTCAAAAAATAAGTCAGTCATTCACAATGAATAGGCAAATGAATTATAATATTGAACTAACAAAGCATAATTATAGGTACGTAAAATAATATGTATGCAAGTATGTATCTTCACGCCCCTTTCAGCCCCTGACAGGGTAGGCAAAGAGTGTGAAGCGCCAGTTACTTATTCAATGTGAATCAAAATTAAATCGGCTCATCTAAATCAACAGAGTTTCTCCTAAAAAAAAATGGTTTACACCGGTTTTTAAACAGGCCTACATCACTATTCATACGTTATTGGTCTGTGAAATTATAATCTGTAATCTGTGATTCTTAGCAATTCATAGTATTCATACTATTTCATACGCCATCTTTCTTTTGATTGAGATCCGTTTCCGTTGACAGATCTTTTTAGCTATAAATTTCAGAAAATGAAGGCGAAAGGAGAGGTAAGTTTTCAAAAAATCAGCAATGAACTGAAGATTATGTGTGGACGGATAAACCGTAATGATATATATTCGAAGTCTGCCAACATAAGTAATAATTTGTGATACGAAACTCGAAATTCTGTTTGGTAGGAGCAGTACACGTTGTCCCGGTAGCGCATTTATAAAAATTGTATGTTTCTAAAAGCGTCTGAAGAAAATTAAAGGCGCTTGTGATGGAAAGGAAGTTTTCGAAACCATATTGTGAATGTTTATGTGGCAGAAGATAATATTTGTGATATTTAGTTTTATAGGTTATGTCATGTTGTTTGGTACGTATTTATCCACTTGCATTTATTTACAATATTTTGTTTAGTTGAGGGAGTATGAGGTGATCGGCCGCAAGCTGCCGTCGGAGAGCGAGCCGAAGCCTCCTCTCTATAAAATGAGGATCTTCTCTCCTGATCCTATTGTTGCCAAATCACGTTTCTGGTACTTCTTACGGCAACTCAAGAAATTCAAGAAGACTACGGGTGAAATTGTTTCAATTAAGGTGAGAGAAATGTACTCATTGAAATACACATAAGGTAATACACACAACAACAACTATCAATTATAAAAAAAAAAAATTCATTGAGAGAAAATAAGAATAAGAAACATTTATTTGACACACAGCGAGACACTTAAAACAGACATAAAACGTAACAGGTAACAGAGAAAAGACAACACATTTTCTAAAAATTAATACATAATATGTGTCTCACGGCTGCCAAAAAGGTGTCCTGTTCAGCAAATGTCAGGTACCTTCATATAAAAGGTACGTGACACTGGTTTTCAACAGGACCCTCAGTGAGTGAACCACGGATGTCAAATTTATAATATAGGATAATTGTACTAATACTTATACAAGGTACATACATACGGATATAAAACAGATAATAAGCCATTAAAATAACATACTTAATAAAACAATAAATGTAATACATACTAGTAAATAATAAATAATAATAAAGCCTTTATTGTTCTGATCTCTACAAGTTTTTTTTTTATATCATCTTATATTTATGTTAGTTGTTAGTACCTGTCTTAATTTAGATTAGTAGGGTTAGTACTTTTTGGAGATTCAGTCCCATTTTGGGTATAGGCCTCCTCCATCCTTTTCCAGGCAGTCCAATCTTTGGCGAGATTGAGCCAGTTAGAGCCAACTGTCTGGACTATGTCATCAGTCCACCGTTTATAAGGCCTTCCAACATTTCTTTTGCCTGGTGGCCCTTTCCAGCTTGTGGTTTGTAATGTCCACCTGTCCTCCACAAATCGTGAGATATGGCCAGCCCATCGCCACTTTAATGCTAGTGCTTTTGTTAGTGCATCTGTCATTTTAGTCTTTATCCTAATTTGACTACTTTTTATCTTTGTATTTTACTTATCCGCAATATATTCCTCTCCATTGCTCTCTGTGTGGTTACAATTTTCTGTTTTGTTTTGTTGGTGTGAACCCAGGTTTGGCATCCATATAGTAGGCTGGGTAATATGCATGTTTCCATTACTGTTTTTTTGAGATCTAAGTTATAATGGCCTTTAAGAATTTCTTTCAGTGACCAGAATTTTTTCCATGCAATGTTTACTCTCCGTTGTATTAACCATAGTTTTACTGAATGTCACTTGCTTTCCTAAGTATATATAGGTTTCCACATACTCTATGATGTTTTCCTCCACCAATATTGGCTTTTTGAGATGGTTTGTCATTACCCTAGTCTTGCTTGCATTCATTTCTAGGACTACTTTAGAACTTTCTTTTGCTAGTGAGCATATCATTTTTTGTAGTGCATTTGGTGTTTCAGCTAGGAGGACTATGTCATCTGCAAACCTCAAGTGGTTTAGATATTTTTTGCCTATTTGGATGCCTTCTTGAGTCCAGTCTAGTTTCTGAAATATGCTTTCTAAAACAGCAATGAACAGTTTTGGAGAAATGGGATCTCCTTGTCTTACGCCTCTTTCGATCTATATAAGGTCACTTCTCGTTTCGAGTTTTACTTTACTGGTACTGTTAGCATAGATGTTTTTCAGAATATTTATATATTTGCTGTCAACATTTGAGAGTTTCAGTGCTTCCCAGATTGAACTATGACTGATTGTATCAAAAGCTTTGCTGTAATCAATAAAGGCCAAATATAAGGGTTTGTTAAATTCTTTGTATTTCTCAATTGTTTGCTCTAGTGCCTGTAAGTGGTCTGTTGTGCTGAAACCCGATCGAAAACCAGCTTGTTCTATTGGCTGTAATTTCTCTATATCAGGAGATATTCTGCTCAGGATTATGGATGCAAACAATTTGTATACACTTGCTAATAAACTGATGGGGCTGTAGTTACTGATGTCTAAAGGATTGCCTTTTTTATAGATAAGTGTTATCTCTGAAGTACACCATTGTTGTGGAACTGTTTCACAATCCAATATGCAATTGAAAAGCTTTGTGAAATGATGAAGAAGAATAGGTGTCCCACATTTAAGAGCTTCATTAGTTATCCCATCAGGTCCTGGACTTTTATCTGATTTTAGTTTTTTAATGTGGTCATCTACTTCAGTTTCGGTTATAGGTTTTATTGTTTTTGTAGGAGCACTATAGTTTTGTGTTTGTAGATTTTCTAGGTGTTTTCTTTTATTGTACAATTCTTTGTAATATTTTGTAGCGTGGTTAATCACATCCTTTCTTGTTTGTGTTTCCTGAGTTTTCGATTTCAATTTTTGTATCCATGTATCTTGTAGTTTTAGGTCTTTGAAAGCTCTTTTTGTACTTCTATAGTTCGCACGGTTTCCTGTGATTATATTTTGTCTGTTTCTTATAATCTTGCTTAATGGATTTGTTTATAACTTTAAACAGTTTGGAAAGTTCCTTATTCATGAGTTTGTCTCTAGGTTTTGTGTTTATTAGTTCCGTCCGTTTCTCTATTAGCCTCTTTGTTTCTTCACTCAATATTTTATGTTGTTTTCTCTGTCTGTAACTAGTTTTGATACCATTCAAAATGGACTTTTCTATTATATTGTAATAGCTCTGTATGTTCATAGGTTCCTTGACGTTTTCTTTTAAATAAAGATTTAGGCATTCCATTTAGCTTTTGGTTTCTCTGTCAGTTTTTAAAATTATACTTGATGGTCTAAAGTTCTTTCTACTCTTTTTTGGTAGTTTTAAATCGAGCGATGCTCTTACGAGCCTATGATCAGAAGGGAATTTCAAGTTTTTGAGAACCCCAGTGTTGGATATTAGGTGCGGGCAGTTTGTTAGTATGTAGTCTATTTGTTTGTTGTTTTCTGATCAGGCGAGATCCAAGTCCATCTACGGCTCACTTTTTTCTTAAAGAATGTGTTCATAATTGAGAGTTTATGTTCCAGAGCAAAATCTATTAATTGTGCGCCCCGATCATTTCGTTCTCCAAGGCCGTACTTGCCCATGATTATATTCTCACCTTCTTTCGGGTGTCCTATTTTCGCATTGAAGTCGCCCATTAATATAACTTTGCCATCTGATTTGGACAGTGCTTCTGTGATGGTGTCATAAAATTTGTGGACCTCTTCCTCAGTTGCTTTCTCGGTGGGTGCATAAACTGTGAGTGAAAGGTGCAAATCTTCTATTTTCAACTGCATAAGAGCAACCCTCTCTGAGAGACCCATGAAGTTAATTATGTTGTTCTTCAGTGTTTTCGTCAGTAAAAATCCAACCCCGTGTCTCCCCTTAGTTTCGCCAATGTAACATAGTATGTAATCTGTATATTCTTCTATATTGCAACCCATTCTCTTTACTTCTGAAAGTCCTATTATGTCGAAGTTTACTCTTTCAAGAGCGTGTGTAAGTTGAAGGTATCTTTCTGTTGAAGAGAGGGATCTCACATTATATGTGCATATTTTAAGAGCGTCGCTTTTTCGTTTAATTTTAATAGATGGAGGGTATTGGTCGTTATTCCCCACGGGGACCAGCCGGCTTGGGGAATATATACACACTACAAAAAATAGTAGTAGTACAGGTACAAAAAATAATAAATAGATTAATACCAAAGTAAATAAAATATAAGTAGATAAAAAACATCTTAACTGCACGCTTGTTTACCACACCCATAACATAAAAAAAAATCAGCCTTGAGATAATACTTTACTTGTGCAGTTACCAAACATTATATTGAATTAGTACTTAGAAATTGTATAATAGCACTGGCTTTTACATTGTTAAATTGTTTTTTTTTTTTTATTAATTACATTTTATATTCTATTCTATTATTATTTGTTACAAATTTGTATAAGAGATGTTTAGATTTGACAAAAAGTAGGTTGCCAATAATTAAGTAGGTATATCCATTTTCTAAATGTTTAAGAGAAAATTCAATTTTGGTACTTTGCCTTTATGTGTGGATAGTAATCAGCAATTCGTTAATTTAAATTAGGAACTTAAGAACACATATTGTATTTTATACATTGATCTAGCTAAACAATTATAATTTTGCAAATATTTAATGTATGCTGCTTAAAGTTGTCTTTTGAACATTTTATATTGTTGTAAATTAACTTTGAATTCAAATCATTCCAGGAAATCCCAGAGAAGAGCCCGATTAAGATCAAGAACTTCGGTATCTGGCTACGTTACGAGTCCCGGTCAGGTGTACACAACATGTACCGTGAATACCGTGACTTGAGCGTGGGCGGTGCTGTCACTCAATGCTATAGGGATATGGGTGCCCGTCATAGAGCTAGAGCTCATTCCATCCAGGTATTTATTTATTCTGTGATAAATATTTCTCTGTCTATATTTTTGTCTGAACATTTATGTTTGAATTTATCAATTGGTTAACTTTTTCAACTTAAATTAAGACAGGTACTAACAACTAACATAAATATAAGATATAAAAACTTGTAGAGATCAGAATAATAAAGGCTTTATTATTATTTTAATGTGCACTCGATTTTGGTCGAATTTTTTGCATACGTATTCTTAAAAAAGCGCACTAATTATTGTAGAAGCATGTAGTAAGCTAGCTTATAGAAAACGAATGTTTTCGTATTCCAAGTAATTTCACTCAAAATAACCTCAAAAATGACAAAATCGTTAATAACTCTGCAACTATATGTAGTAGGCCGGCAAAACTTTACAGGATCGTGTGAAATAATAGGTACCAGAAGACACTAAAGTGAAGTCCTTGGTCTTGTTCATTCGAGAGCCATAGCATTTTTCCATTTTTTTAAGACAATAACTCCGGAACCATGCTAGTCATGATAATGAAAATTTTGGCATAAATATGCACAATTTTAACTCTGAAGCTGTTGGAGGCACAAATTTAAAATTGCGAGCACATTGAGACGCACAAATTATCTGCATCATTCAATTCCTGAAAGAAAGATACTTTTTTCTGGGCGAACGCACTGCTTGGATTAATTTAATTAACTGTGTCCTTCTTTTTAATGTAACTTCACGCTTCACCATTCACCAAAGGGTAGGCAGAACAGAGATAAATGCATACATTCAAGCATACATGCAAACACAATTTTCTAGTGACGTTGTGTGAAAGATATCTGAAGGCACAATACCATTCATACTCCTAGAGTGGCCCTAAAAATATTCCGTAATAGAATTATCCTGATAACCAACAGGGGATCGAACCATTTGAACCCAGGATCTCATTGTTAGAGTAGAATTATTGGTCTTGATTCTCTACAATCATTTAAGTCACAAATATCACAATGGCTTTTTTTTTTATGTAATTGATGTGGCAAACAAGCATGCAGTTCACATTGATGTTAAGTGATGACTGCAGCCTATAGACACCCACACAAAGACCAAGGTCAAAATGCAAATGCGTTACCACTCCTGAGGCCTAAGGTGTTATGCCTCTGTGCCGGAAATTACAGGGCCGTACATGGCTACTTAATTATAGACTAAATGATGCTAATTTGAATTGATTTTGTCAACAGATTATCAAAGTGGAAATCATCAAGGCGGCAGCGTGCCGTCGACCGCAAGTGAAACAATTCCACAACAGTACAATCCGTTTCCCACTTCCCAAACGTGTCCACCATTACAAGCGCCTCAATACATTCGCTTACAAGAGGCCCAGCACATACTTCTTGTAATTTTATTGACATAATAAAATCCACGTGAAGTGGGAGTTGGTTTTTTATTTTACTCTAGTGGCTCGCCCCTACTTCGCTCGGGTGCAATGAATGTAATATTTTTTTATGTAATGGACGTGGCAAACAAGCATTCAGTTCACATTGATGTTAAGTGATGACTGCAGCCTATAGACACTTACACAAAGACCAAGGTCAAAATGCAGATGCGTTACCAATCCTGAGGCCTAAGGTGTTGATGCCTCTGTGGCGGGAATTACAGGGCCGTACATTACCACCTGACCGGAACACGATAATGCTGAACACTACCATTTAGCGGCAAGTATATTAGGTAATGCGGTGGTGTCTACGCCTTGAGCTCCGTCACTGGAGCTCTATCACCACTAAAAATATAGCCTATGTCACTCCATATGTGAAGATGCAACATTCTAATGGTGAAAGAATTTTTGAAATTGGTCTAGTAGCTATTGTGTGAAAACGTTACAAACATACATGCAAAAACAAATGTTGCCTCACTTGCCTCAATATTATATTAGTACTAGCGGCCCGCCCCGGCTTCGCCCGCGCTGCTCTGCTCCTATTAGTCATAGCGTAATGTAAGCTATCCTATCTCTCAAGTTGGATCGAGCTGCACATGGTGTGCGAATTTTATTATAATCGGTTAAGTGGTTTAGGAGTCCATTGAGGACAAACATTGTGACACGAGATTTATATATATTAAGATTATATTTTCTTGTTCACCTATTTCATGTCAGATTACAAAAAAAGAGGAGGTTCTGTGTTCGACTGTATGTGTTTTTAGGGTTCCGTACTAAACAAGGAACCCTTGTAGTTTTGCCATGTCCGTCTGTCTGTCTGTCCGTCCGTCCGCAGTTTAGCGCAAAAACTATTGGTACTAGAGACTTGAAATTTGGCACAAGTATACACCTTAAGCACACCGACAAAGTAATAGAACAAAACCATGAAAAAAATATAATTATTTAGGTTCCCAATATAACGCGCGGATATTTTTTTTATTTTTCGTTTTCTATACAACATGTAACGGGAATAATGCACACTCTCTAACGCCTCGATTAGAAAATCGAATTATAATCATTAAACTGAAGAAACTGAAATTACATGTATATGTATTTAATATGTTTTATTTAAGAAATAAGTTGTCCTCAGTTTGTACGAACCGTATGCACACCCTATGCAGTCTTACCCTACCTCTACCTAAAACACGAACCTACTAACACGCTCACTGTTGCAATGTGATGTAGCGTAACGCGCGTACCCTTATTTAATTTAATTAAAATTAATTTAATTATTTAACACGATAATAAGATTGATTTCTACTATTTTATTTCTTAAATTACTATTTATAATAAAAAGCACATCTCAACGAGTTCTAATAAATTTGTCTAGCATTTTATTTTGGATAAACGTTAGTCTCATTTTCGTTTCTATTGACTTTTCACCAAATGGGTGACCATAATTTACTTAATTGTTATTAATATTGGGACAAAATATTACCTATATCAAAAATGCCTGAAATTGATTCGGTTTTCGATTCTGAACAAACTAGTTTTGGGGTTGTACATTTAATCCTGTTACACGTTGTATTATGTGAGATATTATTGGATAGGTTTTTCAAAAATGTTAGGGGTGTGCAAACGTCATTTTTCGATTTAGTTCGTGACTTATTAAGCTTTAAAGCTCCAATTTTCTACCAACTAAACGGTTGTTGTTAGAAATTCAAACGTTACGGCAATAGTAGATGTAGCTACTAATAAAATAACGAAATTAAGAGGAAAACTATCACACTTAAGTTGGCTTTACTAGTTTGCGAGTAATAGTCCGACCAAATGTAATACTCGAAATTTTTAAACAACTCCTTGGAAATTATTTTTTTTCATTGCATTAATCAAATCTAAAAACTACGGAACCCTACACTGCGCGTGGCCCGACACGCACTTGACCGATTTTTTTCGTCAATTTAGGACCGATTTAAAAATGTTTGTGCCATTTGAAAGGGCATTTTAAATTGGTCTCATTGCCACCAACTTGGGATCTGATGATGGTTTTCGGCGGTCCGCTCTAGGCCTCCAGTTCTAAAGTACTCCACACAATTCTACTGAGTTTTGAATCATGAAATTTTTTACACCAAATTTAAGATTCTTAGGGCCACGGAGGGAAAAGTTTTTATTTCTCGTGATCTTGAATAATCTTAATTATATTTTAAATCTCTTACCAAATGTAGGGGCCACGCGGAGACAGGAGTGGCAAAGCATCTGCATTTCGACCTCTGGTCATTGTGTGGGTGTCTATAGGCTGCAGGAAAGGCACCCACCGCCCTAGAAAGGAGCCTACCGCTACCTGATAGCAGGATGTGTTAGTGCACAGAAGTTATATGCAGAAAAAAGGCGGACTTAAAACCACTAGGCATTTTCTCCCAGTCAACCTTTGAGTTATGAAGAGTCGTAAAACGACTTAGTAAAGTCGCTGTTACTCCACCCTGCATATGTTATATTATTATGTATGCTGATATGGTTTTATCATCGAAAACGAAGCGGGTTTCCGAATAAAACAGGAAGATGTTCGTTTGTCCGGTAGGTTCGAACTAGGGTTGCTGAGGATTCCTCTTCCTCTTCCTCTTCCTCATAATGAGGAAGTTCCGCAATATTTTGGGATCCTCAACCGTTTCCGCATCCTCAAAATTTATGAGGAATTTTGTTGCGCATGCGCGTCGCGTATCGATGGCAACGCACACGCCGCAGCACGGTGCCAGGCCGAACAGGCAAGCGAGACCTTCCCACCCGCCACCGGCGCTGTTCCTTGACTGTTTGTTTTAATTTTATTGACATACATTATTTTGTTTATACGCGTACTCAACTTAAAAAATAGAAATATTCGGAGCTTTACAGAACTGTATCTTTATAATACGTATCTTCTCTTCCATCGAAAGTACCAGCAAACGACTTTTTAGCAATGCTGTATTGGTATATGATGAGCTATAAAACCGGTTGTTGGGGAAACAGCGTCCAAATATTTTTTTAATAAAATTAACCAAAAAAAACCAAATTAACCTGTTTCAAATAAATTTCGATTAATAGTATTCAATTTTTTATTTTGATAAATAATATTCGACTTAAATACCTAATTAACAAAGAAATAAAGACTGCATTCTTATTTTCATTTCAATTCCTAAATGAAATTGTGTCATTCACTCATCTTTTTTTTTGGTGCGTGTGTTTTTTTTATGTCTGTAGGTTGACAGACAAGCAGACGGGCCACTTGATGGAAAGTGGTCACCGTCGCCTATGAACATTGAAGGACTCCTTTGACGCCATTTTTGAAGAACCTCTTAATGTAGCACCTAGGGAACACCTCAGAGGGAAGTTCGTTCCACAATTTACACGTTCTGGGCAAGAACGAACGTGAAAACCGCACCGTTGAACACTGCCAGGTGTCCAGTCGGTGTGGGTGGAACTTCTCTCTTCGGCGGGTAGTACGGTGTAGGAAAATAGATAGTAGCACCATGTCAAACAGTTCAGCAGAGCACTCACCATTGTAGAGACGGTACAACACGCACATACTCCCAATGTCTCTGCGTAGGCTCAGATGTTCGAGCCTGTCAGTAAGTCCTGAATCGTTAACAATACGAACGGCGCGTTTTTGTAGAGAGTCAAGTGGACCAAGCTAGTATTTGGGGGCTCCCGCCCACAAATGAGTATGAGTAGTAGTAGCTACCCCGAAGTGAAAGTGAATACTGCCTGGCTTTGTTAAGCACCCCTAGCTTTTTGGATGCCAACTTGGTCTTACACTCAATGTGACTCCCGAATTGCACTTCGTTCGATATGTCAACGCCCAGGATACAGATACTCTTACCAACGGCGATCGGAATGCCCTGGAACTGTGGTGCTACAATGCATGGCGTTTTTTCAGCGGTGAACGTGCAGACTTGTGTCTTCGAGGGGTTGAACTGCATTAAATTAAGTCGACCCCAATCCGAGACCCGCTCCAGAGAGTGCTCGATTTCAGACACAAGTCTAGTCCTTCTTTCCTCGATAAGTGTCCGAGAGGCATTTGCACGGCTAGTGTAGTGTGCATATCCCGTACTATCATCGGTATAGCAATGAAAATTGGAGTTTTACTCCAACATTTCATTGATGTGCAGAAGAAAAAGCGTGGGAGATAGCACAGAGCCTTGCGGCACACCAGCGTTGATAGGTAGTCTGTCTGAGCGCTGACAGTCAACTAAGACTTGTATATAACACTCAGACAGAAAGCTGGCTGTCCAGTTGCATAGCCTCTCGGGAAGACCGTAGGATGGAAGTTTCGCGAGAAGTGCCCTGTGCCAGACCCGGTCAAAGGCCTTAGCAATGTCGTTGTGTAGATATGTCACTGAACTCGTCCTTAACTGCTGGACCAATTTTGATGATTCTTTATCGTATGTGTTTTGAGAATGGTTTAGATTTTAGATTCATAGTAAAAATAATTAAAAGAGCATTTTGTAGTGGACCAACCACTACAAAATGCTCTTTTAATTATTTTTTTGTATATATATATACTTAGTTAAGTAGTTAGAGACAGGACAGCGGATTTTAGGTTGGGTCCGCTAGTATTTATATATTCGTATCATCCTCTTCTCATGTTTCTGTAGCGCGCAAGGCCTCCCGGCTGGTGTAGAACGCAAGCGATCTACTCAATTAAGCGATACGGGTGCGGTCGGGTGTGTGACGGGTGACCACTAGTGGAAAATTAAAATGCGCATTTTCGTGCTTAGGAGAGCAGGACGCCGACGGTCCCGGTTGCTATCGACAGATAGCAGTCGTTAAACCTTGTCGGAGGCTTTATGGGCGGTTTGAAAACATCCGACAGCGGGTTGGCCACTAACCCTTGCAAGTAACTCCACCAACCCGCATTGGAGCAGCGTGGTGGAGTAAGCTCCAGAACTCCCCTCAAGAAGGGGAGAGACTCGTACCCAGCAGTGGGACTTTTCAAGAGTTGCTATTATTATTATGTCATCTGCTTCCTCTTCCTCATAAAAATATCCTCTTCCTCATCCGCATCCGCTAAATTGGCGCATCACAATTCCTCTTCCTCCTCCTCTTCCTCATAATCACTTCCTCAACAACCCTAGTTCGAACAATAGCAGAAGCTATGTCGCGATAGGAGGTGTTTGCATGTTATGTTTGAATACATGCATGTAGGCTCTTCCTACTATGTACCTCGGGGATTACAGGCGTAACGTAAAAATTATATTTTTTTCCACGAGGACGAAGTCTGAAGCAACAACAGGTGTAGGTAAATTATAAAAGGTGTAAAATAAAACCATCTAATATTTAAAAAATCTTATAATTCAGTACAAAAAATCTAACATCGAATTTTATACATTTATTATATATACCTATGAAATTTATCATTTGAGACAATAATATAAAACTTAAAACAATAACACATAACATACAGTCATTTTAATAAGTTTAATTTATAAGTGACTTTAATTTTTTTTTTTTCAAATAACTTTTTCAACTGGACATGAATTGAAATAGAAACACAGACAATAACACAATAGTGCGATCAGCTAAAGGAGACGTTCCAAGATGTATGGAGCTTGCGCCCGCAGCCCGCACCCAGAGAATATGTAATAATACTACGTTTGTATAGAATGGACACTTCGACGTCCCGCCCGATTTCCCCGCATCCCCCAACTTCCTCCCCTCTTATGGGCGACGGTTGGTATTTTCTACGTGTAAATAGACGTCATTGATTGATGATGATGATTGATGACTGTGTGTAATAGAGACCAAATTAAGCGTTTGTATGGAATTTTGGCGGTGTGCCGCACCTTCTACGCTATATTGAGAGAAGAAGCATAAAATACTAAATCATTTTCAGCTATATATATCGTTTATATATTATACCTTCAATTAATTGTCGTGTAAGTATATTTCAAAAACAAGACTGGCATAGTAGCAATGTGATGACATATTAATGATGACAAAAAAGCGATTCAAATAATTTTTTGAGTATTGATTCATGATCCTAGGTGTTTTTCTCTATCTTTTTTATCAACGTGGAACTTCTCCTTTTTTTGACGCTTTTTCCGGGTGTAGGCAGAGATAACCAGTACTACCCTCGATATTTGGAAATATGCCCGGTAAATAGGCTCGCCTCCTACAAACGTGTTACAATCGCCCAACAAATTTGCTTATAGTCCTGGGACTGATTGCAAGTCAAAAAACACAAAAAGAAACCTTTAAACTTGACTAACTAGTGTATCGTGAGTGTTTGCATGTACCTAAAAGGTACAAATGCATGCATTCATGCATACCTAGGTACTACTTGCATGAATGCATAGAGAAACACGGACCGTGAGGTCGGGAGGGGAGTAGCCATCGATATCTCAACCTAATAGATACCGCATCGCAGGCGAACGCTTTCGGACAACATATAGGGTGACATAGGTAATTCAGTAATGATAAAAGAAACCGCGCGCGAACTCGACTTCAGTACCGACCACGTATGTGTTCTGTGTACGTCGTTTTACGAGCGCGAAATAATTTCGTTAAAAAATAAGAAAGTGAAGCAAAATGACATCTTGTTCAATAAAATGGTGATACAAATGTAGCAAAACATCTAATTTAAAAAGAGACGACATAACTTTTCACAGGAATGCTGTTTTCACGATTATAATTTTCAAAAATAAAATTAATTCGGAGTTCAACTTACACAGGTCATGACAGGTCAAAAACAGCACCCGTTGATCTCTTTTTATAGTGCATCCCTTTCTTTTCATTCAAATAAATATTGCTATTCTTTTCGTCCATTTTGGTACGTATCAGTATAGTGATGTGACACCTCAATCAACTGATGAATGATGACAATTAATGCAACTGAATATTACTTGATTTTCTTTCGTACACTTTTTTTTATTGTTTTTTTTTTGTAACGAAGTTTGTAAACAAACATGTAATTCACATGTTCACGAAAACCAGAGGTCAAAGTCTAGATGCTTTTCCACTCCCGAGTCCTAAAAAAAATCTGCCTCTGTGACAGTTATTACTGGGCCATAGATTACCATCTAACCGGAACACGATAGAGCTCAATACTATATATATTTTATGGATATAGTAGGTAATACGGTGGCAGAGAATATTTAATAAAACTACGTATCTATAGAATGGACACTTCGATGTTCCACCTGATTCACCTTCCTAACCGCTCTGAGCGGATTTGCGATGAATATGGACCTAGTGCAGTGTCTGTGAGAGTAGCACAAATTTGGTTTAAGCGTTTTCAGTCCGGAAATTTTGATGTCAAAGATGCACCTCGTTCTGGTCGCCCTATTACGGATAAAACGGATGCCATTTTTTAAAAGTGGAGTAATATCGACATATCAGTCGTTACGACGTAGCTGAAGAATTGAGAATTGATCACAAAACAGTTTTGGCGCATTTGAAAAAAGCTAAGTACAAAAAAGCTCGATATTTGGGTACCTCACGAGCTCACTGAAAGAAACCTAATGAACCGTGTACTCATTTGTGATTCTTTATTACGACGTAATGAAACCGAATCATTTTTGAAGAAGCTGATAACTGGTGACGAAAAGTGTACGACAAGAACGTGCGAAAAAGGTCGTGGCCAAAGGCCGGTCAGGCTTCACAGACTGTGGCGAAACCCGGGTTAACTCGCAATAAGGTGATGTTGTGTGTGTGGTGGGATTGGAAGGGCATTATTCATTATGAGCTATTACCACCAGGCAGGACTATCGATTCTGAACTCTACTGCGAACAACTGATGAGATTAAAGCAAGAAATTTAGAGAAAGCGGCCGGAATTGATCATCAGAAGGGGTGTGGTGTTTCATCATGATAACGCTAGACCTCACACATCTATAGCCACTCAGCAAAAATTAAGAGAGTTTGGCTGGGAGGTGTTAATGCATCCGCCGTATAGTCCTGACCTTGCACCTTCAGATTTCCACCTGTTTCGGTCTCTTCAGAATTCTTTATGCAATGTTAGGTTAACATCACGAGAGGACTGCCAAATCCACTTGTCGCGGTATTTTGATGAGAAGTCCCAAAATTTTTATAGCAATGGGATCATGTCTCTACCTACAAGATGGCAAAAGGTTATCGAACAAAATGGTACATACATACTTTAGATAAATTTAAATAAACTATATTAAATTTTTTTTGAATTATCTTAAAAAATGCGAAGAAACTTTTTCCCCAACCTAATATTAACATCGATAGTTGATCTTATATCACTAATAGCTGAATCGACCGTCAGCTGCTCAGGTAGCGGTGGGTGTGAGTGTGGGAGGCTGCGAAAGATGTAATAAAAAAAATAAAATTAAGTAATAGTACGCTGGCTAAAACTTTTTTCATAGATAGTTGACATCATACTGAGCTGAAAAAATATCGTCAGCTGTATCGTGGAGGGGGGATTATGCGTCAGCTACTCGTATGAACTTGTAAGAAAAAAAGTAAAATAAGGTTACATATATTACGCCGGATGAAATGTAACTACGTGATTCTTCAAATAATTTAGCCTATGAAAATAACAATCAGCTGCTTGTGTAGCGGTGGAAAAACCGTCAGCTGACTCAGTCGAGATTAAAAATGTTGGAGCATTGTTACTAGGCCGTTTCCTTTTAAACGTATTTCGAGATAGATTCTGGTCTTGCTTGAACCTATAACACGACCTTCGGGCTACCTAAGCCTCTGCCCCCAAAATTTCAAAGCAACATCTGGCTGTCCGTGTGGATCGGTGCTGCATAACTCTACCAACTTATGCCTCAAATCTACTATATCTCTCTACAATACTTGCAAATATAAATTGTATTAAATAAATTAATTACAAGTAAAAAAAAATAACAAAATTATTGAAAACACTCACTATACACTCACTCACTCACTTTTTTCCACTCGATATACTCAAGTAGAAAAACCGTATCGACGTGGCGATCTTTCCACCGTGTCAATCCGAGCTACGCCAGCATTTACTGCGCACGTCATTTAAAGCGCACTTTTGGAGCCATGCTCACCTCCAAGATCCTACTCAACTATCTCCCACTGACTGGGGATGGGAAGAAAAAGACGAAAAATATGTCTTCAAATGGTTCGAGGGAGATCAGGTACCCCTATCAGTCACCAGTATAACAGCGAGGATAGCAGCGAGACTATTGGCGGTATGGAATTTTTGTCGCTGACACTTTCTTTGAGCTTGTATATTTCTGGTAGCCTAATTTTGATGATTAACATCCTCATTTATAGATGATGAAGAAGAGAATCGAGCTGAAGAACTCGATCAAGACGAAAACAGCGATTTCCTGCAAGAAAGTTCGAATAGTGATTCGTCAGAGAGCGATTATGGCAGCGATACCATCGACAACGAATAGCTCCTGCAAACTTCATACTTCGCCTTTATTTTATTTTATGTTTATTTCATTTTGGAATCGAATTCATTCCATATTATACATTTTTTATAAATAAAACAAGACAAAAAGATACTGTGAAAGATTCTGTGTATTGCTCGAATAATTTGTCCCTTTACTGCGTTAGCTGACGGTCTTTCCACCACTATAGACGCAGCTGATTGTTGTTTTCGTACTTTGCAATATGTAAACAATCACGTGGTTAAATTTCATCCGGCGTAATGTAACTTTATTTTAGGTTTTTTTTTACAACTTCATGCGAGCAGCTGACGCATAATCCCCCCTCCACGTGCATCGTGGAGAGGGGATTATGCGTCGATGGCTGACGATTTTTTTTCAGCTCAGTATAGTGTCAAATATTTATAATAATAGTTACAGCCGGCGTACTACTACTTAATTTTTTTTTTTTTTTACCACTTCCGCAACCTCCCGATTCCACACCCACCGCGGGTGCGCCAGCTGACTCTTGGTTCAGTTATGAGTCATTCGAGACCTATGGTAGGACATGGCAAGCAATCGGCGTAAAATCACTGCCGAAAATGCAACGCTACCTCCCGGACTATTAATTAATAAAACTGATAGGAGGCTTTTAAAGAAGAGTAATAGACACAAAAAAAACAATTTTTGGAATTCTTGTCTGTCTGTCTGGTACGTTATGTACGTTATGTACGATGTAAAATATCTATACAAGATATCAGTATCAATAAGCACATATTAAGTTAAATTGGAAATAATATCAATGAATACACTATCAAATATCAATACAAATCAAATACAATATCAAAGATTAAGGTGTATACTTGTGCCAAATTTCAAGTCTCTAGTACCAATAGTTTTCGAACTGACAGACAGACAGACAGACAGACAGACAGACAGACAGACAGACAGACAGATAAGGGTTCCTTGTTTATTACGGAACGGTAATAAAACAAAGTTTCTGCCGCATTTGTGTCTACCTCAGTAGCCTAGTGGTAGCAGGCCACTACAACTACGCTGGGGTCCTGGGTTAGGTTCCCGGGTTGGGGGGTAACGGTGTAAAATCCATTATTTATTTTATTCTATATCTATTGGAATTTTTCCATTTTCTGGAAATTTCCTAGTACCTCGGAGTTTGATAATGTGCCCGGAGATGTCAATAGGCTCGCCACCTGCTACATGGGCCAAAACGTTACCGGCGAATCATGGTTGTTTGTATGTAAGTATGCTTGAATACATGCATTTACCTCTGCCTACCTCTTCGGGGATTACAGGCGTGAAGTTACGTAAATTATTCATTTTATAATAAAATGCACGTCTCACTGAGTTCTACTGAACTTGTTGACACTTGCATTTTATTTTGGTTCATACAGTTGCTGAGTTATAATGAAACCCAGGCGATGACACAGGCTTCTCTTGCTACTGTAGAAATAGTAAAACGTTTTCGTTATATAATAATATAATATTAAACTACGTTTTGCCCAGGGCGCAGAGGTTACAAAGTACTAAATTTGAAAGCATCCTTAAATCACAGTTTTCCATTAAAACTGACATTCATTTTGGCCACTCAACCACCTATATTAAAGTATAATCGTATTTTGATTATTATATTGCAATATTATCGTTGCTCAAAGTTTTCCTATTTCACGAAAGAAAGTACCTTAAAGTACTTCGTGGGAGGCAATACCTAATACACATTATTTTTTTTTTATCTACATCAATAATTAATTGAAAGTATCAAATTGGAATTGTAGTAGTAGTTTAAACATAGACAATAAATATGCAGTATATCTTGTACATATGTACAGTAAAAAAGATTGATTGATTTAATTTTAGTAAATAAATTCAAAAATTTTCACGCGCGTTTTCACGACAATTAAACGAAAGGCATGTTGGATAATGCCGTGACGTCACGATGTAAAGTACAAACCGCCTCTTTACAAGAATAATGTGACATTTCATCTAAATCGTTCTTTATGAAATGCAACATTATTCTTACAAGAATAACGTGAAATTTCATCTAAATCGTTCTATATGAAATGTCACATTATTCTTGTAAAGAAGCGAAACGAAGTCGTTGAATTGTGAAGTACCAGTTTTAATAAAACTTGATATGAAGGGTGACCTAGAGTTTAGCGTGAAATCTTCATCGGGAAAAAATATTATATTTTTATTCAACAATATATTTTTGTGAGAAAATTGATTGTGATGGTAAAATAATAATATATTTCACACGTTTTAAAACATTTTTTTAATCTATCAAGTAGCCAATTACTTGGCCATACATTACCTACCAACCAACCTTCACACGGTAATACTGAACACTGCCATTTTCGGCAGATAAGCAATGCGGTGATGTCTCCTACGTCCTCGAATTCCTGTGGAGATGGAACTCTACCGCGAGTAATAAATCCAATGAGCATGCTTGTTCTTTCTTGATTGATTGCCGCAATTATGAGGAGTTATATAGATGCACTGGTGAACGAGTTCCATCGTAGGGGTATTCGAGGGCGTAGATACCACCGCATTACCTAATATATCTGCCAGAAAATGGTAACACTGCTGTAACATACACGTGAATTGCATGATTATTTGCTTACCTTCAAAAAATAAATAAGAAACGCCAGTGATGTTCTATTATCCATCTAAATCCATCTCAATTTGAAAACTCTCTCCTGTTTCTCACTTCCGGAGAGTGAGACTCTTGCCAATATCACTTCACCCAGAGAATCGAACCTGTGATCTCCGAGCTAACAGTCTCTAGCACATAGCCTAATCACTAAGTAATAGTCAAGTCTTTTATTTGAGATATTTTTATAAATAAATATTATTTGTGGGAAATAATGCTCTTTTACTATATTAATCTGACACGATATTTAAATTTAGCCTCAAAGTTTTAGTCATACTTTATGAGTTTTTTTATTGCATCAGATAATCTTTAACAGCTAGACTGCCTAGCTTCTCTCCTACACTTCAATTTCAAAAAGACAGTTTGTCATAAAAAATAATGTGCATTAATTATTATCAAAAAATAACTAAATATATCAAACACAATTCATTTTTTGTTAACATTCAATTACTTTAGGATAGCTTTTCCGAGTGTGAGTTTTAAGGAGGGACTTTGAGGCAGATTGTACAATTATCAATCATTATTCCAAGAAAATTAAAAAAAAGACCTACCTACTTTATATTTTTACTAATTATTAATTAATTCCGCAAAAAATACACACATCTCAAGTTCAAGTGTTGATAATGACTTTTCTACGTGTCATTCCCCGTGTTAATTTGTTGCGGAATCACCAAATTGTAAATTTCCATGTAAATATATTTTATTTATACTATTTATGCTTGTATAATCATAGCGTTAAATACGTCCTTCGTTTAACCTGTACCAGGTTAAACGAAGGACCATCGCTTAATCTCGTGTAACATCACTCATACACTTGTCTTATAATACTCACATAATATATAATTGTGACTTAATAGAAGATTATAAAAACCACACGAAAGAAACGTATTAGGCGTATTTGTATGACAAATGGGGATACTACATTAATAAACATACATTATACTATGGTAAAATAACTACTATACTATGGGCATATATAAATTGAAAATATGATCTAAAACTATAAATTGATAATAACTATAGTTGTATAAAAATAGGAATGTACGATACAAGCCACGCTTGGACCATACAATACATCTCTTTGAAAGTAATGTTAACTTAAAAGCCCTCAACTTCACTTACATTTAGATAGATAATATTTTGAGGGCTAATTTGGCTGCAGCGACTTTTGCCTGCGATTTGTTCTGGCCAACGCCATAAATTGTATGCTGTATACCATTTTTCGTGAACGTAAGCGATATCATCATCTTCGGTATGTCTTCACTGACCTGCTTCGATACTCTGTAAGATCAAATAAAAATGGTCAGTTAAGAATATTATTTAACGAAGTTACGTATTAGGCGTATTTGTATAGATGGGAATACTACATTCATGTACACACATTATTTATACTATGGTAAAATAACTATACAGTTAAGAATATTATTTAACAACAACAATATTCTTCATTGTACACCATTACACGTAAGTTCACGCCTGTAATCCCCGTAGGGATAGGCAGAGATAAATGCATGCATTCAAGCCTACATGCAAACACCCACAGTTATCTTTTGGCCCATGTAACAGGTGGCGAGCCTGTTGACATCTCCGGGTACATTACCAAACTCCGAGGTACTGGCAACGTCCAGAAAATGGAAAAATCCCAATAGCATAGCAGATAAAGCATTTTACACCGTTATCTCTGATATCCCCCGACCCAGGAATTGAACCCAGGACCCCAGCTTAGTAGTAGCAATTTATAACTAAAAGAATAACATAAAAACAGAAACGAGTACAAATGGCAGCCTTATCGCTAAGAGAGCGATCTGTTCCAGGCAAACAACAAAGGAGATTGTACTAACAAGTACAAAACAAATGAGAAATAAAAATACATAACGAAAAAAAAAAAGAAATTTTTCTCTACCAGTGGTGGGGTCTTCACATCCCGAAGACATCAGACTACATAAATAAGAATAAAGGTAAGAATATTTAGAATTGTGCGTGTACACAATGGGTCCATTGGTTTACAATAGGCTGCCGGACACAAAAAAAGTGCAACTTCCACCATGAAAAGACTGAGAAAATGGTTAAACCGGTGTGCCTTCTATTCAATAGAAGAATTCTATGAATTGCCAGTAAGTTAATAAATGTACCAATTTACTGATATTATTCCTATTTTATATTTTTATAATTTACGCTTTCAATGAAATTGTATGATATTTAACTAATTAAATTAATTTTAACGTTTTCGTAGGTTAATTTAATTGCTATTTAAATATAGGTAATATCGAATATTAAATTTAATCAATATATTGTTAATATATTGTACCTACTAAAAATGACTTGTAACTTGGTGTTACTAATAAAGATATTGTATTGTATTGTATTGAATTGAATTTTTTGAAGCAAAACTACCAATTAACTTACCCAAATACAGGGCATGCGTGTATTTGCTCGTATAAAACCCTTGTAGGTTGCTTCGGTATACACGTAGCGAAGTTGTGTATCTCTTTATGCATAATTCTGTACACTATGTTCCAAATAGTCTTGAGATCCCCACCGCTGTCAATGTAAATGGCGCCCATGAGAGCTTCAAATATGTCGCTGAGTACCTATGTAACAAAAAATAAAATATTTTATTTATTTATTTATTTACTCTTTTTATGCACAAAGATTGTGTACATAAAGGCGGACTTAATGCCACTAGGCATTATCTCCCAGTCAACCTTTGGGTTATGAAGAGAGCGACGATGTAGGTGCCAAACGGGTCTAAATTTAGAAATTATGAGTGGGAAATGATTTGGTCAAATAATTATATTAATAAATATAGTAAAAAATAACATTCATGACAAAAAAAATAAATATTCGACATGATAATATATATGTACCTAAGGCATAGAGGAACTCGGCCCACCGGTCGCGGCGGACCGGAGGGGAGTAGCCATGGCGTTTATTACCGATGCAAAACACATTTTTTGCGGGTGAAAATTTGTATGACACACACTCACACTACAAAAATCGTCTATTACTACGAAACTCACACCTTGACTCTGACAAAATACATAAATAATTTCACGCACACATTTAAATGTCTGGGCGACAAGCATAGTACCATGTGGTCTTGTACTTTGACAGAGGGCAAAGCCTGCATATGGCTACTCCCCTCCGGTCCGCCCCAACCGCCGGTGTTCCGTGTTGCTCTCCCTCAATAGATACCGCATACATGGCAAGAGATCACACAACTCTTACTTGTTTTGAGCACTTGAGGTTCAAGAGGACGTTATCGTCCACATAAGAATAAATACGCTTAAATAAATACATAAATACGCTTACACTCACAGCCCCACACTAGGTATAACCTGTATCGTGGGTGCCGTTGTACACACACAACACATACACACACACCCAGACCCGAAACAAATATCTGTAGGCCATACAAATATTTGTCCCGGTGCGGGGATCGAACCCGCGACCCTTCGAATCAAACGGTGGTTTCACACCGCTGGACTAACCGGGTCGTCAAAGTAAATAAGAATATAAAGAATAGAAAATCAATCGTCGTATTTTACTCATGATTTTTTTCACCATACGATATATCTTTTCTTGGGGTGATTATTATGAATAGGCCATAATAATTTGTCAAAAGGCAGATGCATTGCCACCCCTGAGGCTTAAGTTTTGCCTCTGTGAGAGAAACGAGGCCATACATTACCATCTAACTGAAACATGATGATAGTGACGACTGAACATTGCCATTTGCGGGCTGCCTTCTAAGTCGTAATCTAGACCTTAACTCGACCTTACTTAATGGAATTGGTATTATTAGTTGTAACTAATAACGTCAACTCGACATTCTGCCTCCGTTTGAGGTAAGAAAGCAATTGTCAAACTCCAAGGTACCTCATGACCTGCCTTGAAGTTTCGAGGAGTATTTACATTTACACCATATACATATTCATGCGCTCAATAATTTTTTCATGTCGAAACTGTCTGGAAATATAATTAAATACCATATTTTTCTTCTACTTATTTTCAAGACTTTGTGAATTATCTATATGATAATCCGTACACATGAGTTTCTGTCAAAATACAACTAATAATATGGATTACGAGGCGTCCTCATAAAGTATCTTAAGCTGAGTGTGAGTCAAGCAATGTTTCAAGTAACGCCTCAGATTATGGGTGTAAGTATTGCTATGGTCGCAATACGAACTATTATTTTTATATAAAATAAAATACTAATTTTCTTTAAAAATAAAATACGAACTATGTTATCGAGCTACGACATTGAAACTCTACCACCAGTTACTAAACTTTAAACGTTTGGACTTATCAACGTATTTAATTGTGTTAATAACTGGCAGCACTAGATTATTTTGTAAATTACCTTAGGAACTTCGATGTATTCGGCGATTTGGCATTCAACTTCATCGATCAGATACAAAACATCTTCCACGATCTCGTGGTCCCTCTGTTCTTGATGTTCCACGAAGTTTTTTATCGCGTTAGCCAATGCCGGATTTACAGGATAGCAGATGAATCTGTGAATCAAAAATAATACTCACGTCACATCTGTATTCTTCCGTCCTATATTAAAAGGCCATTAAGTGTTATTGGGGCGAAATGCCTCTTCATATTCCATAGTCCTTTCTCTGAGTTTTATACATAGGGCGAAATTTCTCTAACTACCAGTTTAATCCGTATTTATTGTATATAATGACGGAGATCTGAAGACTCCGTATACCGAAAATTACACCTTATCAAGTCCTTTTAAATTCTTAAACAATCGTAGTACAAAGCAGCTGTATAGTCGTAGGTTTACATAGTGTTAGTATAGTGCTAGTGTTTTTTTTTAAATTAAATTTGATATCCTGTAAACATAGACTCACGCCGTAAAACGAAATAATCCATGCAGCTACATTGAGCCGCGTGTCCGTACAACCAACCAATGACTAGAGCGAAAGCGAAAATGCGTAGATCATTTGCAAAAAAAAGCACAGAAAATGAACATTTTTATTTATTGGCATTATGGCATATTTATAATCCATATTTTACTTACTTGTGCAATCCCAATTTCACCACGAAGGCCGCAAAACTGACATTATTCACGAGAGCCGATCTTAGATCAGTCAACTCACCAGGTTTCAAGTCAGGCCAATTTTCATAAATGTATGAAGTGATCAAGAAATCTAAAATTGCATCACCGATAAATTCAAATCTTTCATAAGAATTTGTAAAACGATTCCGCGTGTAAGAAGGGTGGGATAAAGCCTGTAATTAAATAAAATAAAAATAATTGTTATTCCAAACATTAACAAAGATCAAAATATAAAAGATATAAGTGGGTAAAAGACTCCCCTGAGGACTTTTTGTGTCCTGAAAGTGGTAAATAAGCATACAGTTTACATAGATCAAAGTATACAGTTTACAGTGAACATTGTAGAACTATAGGTAAACATCAACATAAAAATTGCAAACAGAGACTTTAATGTAGATGCCTCTCCTGAGGCCTAAACTAAAATTAGAGGGCTATATATAACCACCTCACTGAATCACGAAATCGCTGATTTAGCAGTAAGTATTCTAGCCTATTCCCATTTTATCTAGACTAGGAAAATTAATTAAATCAGCAGAAATAATGCGTGTTGTTTTGGAAATATGTGCAAATAAAATCTTTAGGTATAAATCATTAATTAATACACTAAGATCCAGTGTGCTCCAGCGGTGGGCAAAGAGCGTGCAGTGGAAAAGTTGTTCCTTTTTAATTTATATAATTAATGTAAGTTAATAGTTTTCAGGATTTAAACAAAAACACTTTAAAAAGATACATTGCACCACTTAGGCTAATTCGTTATTGACATAAAATCAAATAACTCACGGTATCATTTGAATAAATATGCGATTTTTACCACCTATAAAGGTTAACGCAACTATTTGTGGTAGCGTTCACATGACGTTTTGGCACAAAGCAGCACCTGCAGCAGATGCACCTGGATGAGGACTCACTATGCAAAGCTTTTTGAGCAAGCGCAATGAGATGATGTATCATCTCTTATGCCAGTATGTTGGCCTTGCTGGTAAGCGTATGAAAATCCACGGAATGGCACACCCTACATTGGGAGATTACAAGGTAGGGGAACCGTTAAATTCGTCCTAAATGCATTTAAACGAGCCGTGCATAGCCATTCACAAAAGATACCTATTTCCTTTATGAATAAAAATATCTCGACGCAACAAGGCCCTAAGGTATTAAAAGACAGATCTCAGTATCGTATTCTGAGACTGAGAGAGTATCAGAATACGACATTAGGCTCCCGTTTAATATGGAAAAACGTTATCTTAAGATCATTTCAAGGACTGAGATCTGTCTATTAATGCGGACGCAAGAGCCCATAAATAAGATAAAACAACTAATTTATGATCATATTCAGAAGGAACTGCCTCAGTAGCCTAATGGTAGCAGGCCACTACTATTACGCTGGAGGTCCTGGGTTCGATTCCCGGGTCGAGGGTTATCAGAGATAACGGTTTAAAATCCTTTATCTCTGGTTCTATTGGGATTTTTCCATTTTCTGAAAGATTCCCAGTACCTCGGAGTTTGGTAATGTGCCCGGAGATGGCAACAGGCTCGCTACCAGTTACATGGGCCAAAACGTAACCGGCGAATCGTGGGTGTTTGCATGTATGCTTGAATGCATGCATTTATCTCTGCCTACCCCTTCAGGGATTACAGGCGTGAACTTACGTTTAGAAGGAATTAATGTAATACTGAGACACATGAAAAATTGGGCTTACCTCAAGCAGATAAGATGGGTCTTTGAATTTATAATCCAAGATCGCTTCAACATCTTCTCGGTTGTGATAGAGAAGAAGATTTATTTGCTCTTCAGTTACTTTTCCGTCCTTTATCGGCGAAGGCACCGTTTTCACAAGCAGATGATTCAATTTGTCCTTGAAATGTATAAAACGTAACATGCATAAAAAACAATCGTCAGAACTGTACCTACAGCTTTATTTTATAACTACTTTAGGATTTTATAAGTAAAATTTCCCTTAAATAGTAAAACGTGGGTGGTGCTAGCAAAGACTGAAATTCAAATATGCAATTACTGTTATTTTTTAACTGGCCAAGTGCGACTCAATCGGCTTAGTAGTTTTGAAGCGAATTGATTGTGAGAGACGTTCGAGAAATCCTACAAGGGTTCCGTATTTATGTATTAGGTAGAGAACCCAAAAAATATATTGTTTCTTACCTGTGCGGGTATTATCCGGAACCATTCCAAAATTTTGATAGCTGACGGAATGCCACCGTGAACCAGATAGGTGCCAATCAAGGCTTCTACGCAATCAGCAATCGACTACAAAAAATATTAAACGGTGTGTAAACAATTTTATGATGAATTAACATACGTTTTTATCAAGAAGAGGCATCAAGGGGCTCTCGCTAGGATAATTGGGTCGAAGGTCAACAAGCAAGTACTGCAAGTACTAAAGAAAGCAGAAAAAAGTAGTATAAAGTATAATAATTTTATCATTAGCACATTACAAACTAGATGACTCTACCCACTCTACCTCTACGTGTTCAAGCCATGTTACAAAGGCCCGGGGTGTAAATAATAGCAAATATCCCGTGCTTACGAGAAATATAATCAATTTTTATAAAAATGAATCGCTTCGAATTCCCAGTAACAATTTACATTGCACCCGCGCAAAGCCGAGACGGGTCGCTAGTAAATGGTAGGTGATGAGAAAAATAATCTCCACTTCTGTTACTGTAATTCGATGATTTCTGTGAAATTACTTTTTTAAACAATAGAGGTTAGTGTTCATCGGATACAAAGTAAATCGATTTTTGTAAAGTATTGATTGATTCTAATGGTTTACAAACAAGAATTTTAAAAAGTAATTGAAATAAAAAATTCATAAACTTAGATTTTTCGGAGTTCATTGACTTCATATAAAAAAATCAATAAATAGAAGCGGAAATAAAACAATGATATTGAATATATAGGGTATTCAATATCATTGTTTTATTTCCGCTTGCATTTGCATATTATTATTTGAAATTAATTTATATAATTTAAGAGTGCGATTTATTTCTTAAACTGCAATATTAACTTACTGTCGATTCTGTTTTAAGCGAGTCTTGATTATTCGTAATAAATTGTTATAGCATGCATTGGAAGCTCTATTACCTACTTTGGCGTTTCATTCTTACCGCATAAATATTTAAACAAAACAAAGTAACAATGATGTGATTTACAATAATTATAATAGCCATTAAAGTATGAAATAATTAATATGACATCATTAAAAAACATGTCGAATATTTCCTTCAACCTTTAAATGTTATCTTAATATATATAAATCTCGTGTCACAATGTTTGTCCTCAATGGACTCCTAAACCACTTAACCGATTATAATAAAATTCGCACACCATGTGCAGTTCGATCCAACTTGAGAGATAGGATAGTTTAAATCTCAAATTATAGTTGCAATTTTAATTTATTGCTAATTATTTGTCTGTTATTATTTGACAGTCACAATTATCTGTTAACTCCAAATGATTCTAACAGATGTCGATACCTTTCGACTGGGTTGAGTAAGTAATCAATAGATGGCGCTGCTATGGTAAATCTACAAACATGTCATTTAAGCTACATTTAAACAGCTTATTTACCACGTGTTGTTGACGCTATAAATTTTTATTTTGTACCTATTGATTTCTGCTTAATATCAAGTGTCATTTTAATTAATTGTGTTCAACGTACTTCCCCTTCAAATCTCAATCCAGTGAATTTGTATACCGACATCAACATTTTCGTCTTTGTTCGTAAATAATTTCATTGTACTAAAGGGTTATAGTAGTAGAAAGTCAAATAAGGAGATCACCAATTTTTTTTACAAATACCATCTGTGTGAAAAAGCATAGTGGACTCCGTGACTGATGTTCTCTTATTGTTCCTCTTAGATTGTTTACTATAATGTAATATAACAAAAACTTTAGCCACAGCAACGCGTGGCCGGGTCAGCTAGTAGAAATATAAATAGTATCTTATTGATTAGAAACTTTGTGTCTGTGCATGAATTGTCAAAAGAATTATAGTAGTTACACACGCTCTTTATTCGGTACGGAGCGGCGATTTGATACGCTCCGAACCAAATCTGGCCGTATGTAGAGGAATTCGGCGGCTATAATAATTATTAATCAATTCCGATGCGGTCGGCTCGCGCGGATTAGGTCGGCTGATTCGGTCCGCCGTTTGTAGCGAGTGCGGATTTGGTCGGCGGATTCGGTGCGCCGTACAGAATCCGGACGTGTTACTATTATTAGATGTATTGTCAGCGATAAAGCTTCGGCAACCTTACCTTGTCGGAAACAGCTTGCGCTCGCACGTAGCACTGCATTGCGTTTTGAGCCATCCCTTGTGGTTCCGGCTCTGCCGCACCTTCTTGTTCAGTGTAACGTTGCTGAACTTTTTTCCAACTCGCCGCAGATATTTTGCCTGATAGCACCTCGGATTTCGGGAAACTCATGCCGATGAGGAACGACGGCCGAATCTGAAAAAAAGGCAATTGATTCATACGCGTTGCTTACACCGATGATGTCACCCGCATGTTTCTTATTAAATACATTTTAAGGCATGGCTTAAACATTTACTGTAGGTATGGCAGAACGCCGCTTGTCATGTCAGCTAATTGCTACTTTAGATAACTAACAAAAAATCGTTATAAATGATTACAATGAATTTTAGAATAAGATATGTAGCATTGTCTTTATTAGTAACTAGCGGCCCGCCCCGGCTTCGCGCGGTGCAATGTTGCCTACCCTCTCCTATTCGTCTTAGCGTGATGATTATATTACACCTTGTATCTGAAAAACCCAAATATCTTACGGAACCCTATTTTTTACAAAATAAAATATAGCCTATGTTACCCGTGGATAATGTAGTTTTCGAATAGTAAAAGAATGTTTAAAATCGGTCTAGTAGTTATTGAGCCTATTCAATACAAAGGTAGACGAGGCACGAGAGGTTTGTCAGAACCGGGATGTCTGGCGCCCTACACTCTCTGCCTACCCCCTTAGGGACCTGGCGTGAAGATACATACATACATATTAAAATAACTTATCACCGTCCTACAACAATAATTGTAGGACGGTGATAAGTTATTTTAATATGTATGTATGTCCACGAACAAGCTATTTTTTGCATGATTCTTCGATTATTATCTAAGATATTTATTTATAGAAATCTACGGCAACGGCTCATACTTCAGAACATACTTACTTGAATTTGAGTATACAAATTTATTTTTAAATTTATTAAAAAGGGCCTTAGTTACCTATCAGGACTGCACAATTTGTGATATTCCAAACGGCGAAGATCACCAGTAGCGGAGTTTGGTGGTGTAAAGAGCTCATTAAAAGAACATTTCACATCCTTCTCTAACTTAAAGTTCTTTAAGTTAGAGAGGGATGTGAAATGTTACAATAACTTTAACTTTAACAAATATCGTGGTGCAACCCAGGCTAAGCATATTTTATAAGTATTAAAAATGGAAACCGTTCGGCGGTAATTACCTACATATCTATCCATTATAGTTATTGTTATATTTATTGTAAAAATAGCTCTATTACGTACGGATTTTAATTTTATTATTTTATTTATTTATATACTAGCTGTGCCCGCGACTTCGTCCACGTGAGAAAAAATATGATTGTTCAGTATCAACCCGGACGAAGTCGTGGGCGCAGCTAGTATAAAAGTAGCCTAAGTTACTCGTTATTACATCAGCTATCTGCCAGTGAAAGACCCGTCAAAATCGGAGACACTCAAATTCTACTTATTTGTATGTAGGTATGTATGTATGTATGGAGATAAAAATAGCCTAAGTTACTCCTTATTACATCAGCTACCTACCCGTGGAAGTCCCGTCAAAGTCGGATACACTCTAATTCTCTAACATTTGCAACACCAGGTGAGTCGCCAACGCGCTGCCAGCCCTGAAGGACTCTCTTGACCCCAATTTTTGAAGAACCCCATATTGTAGTACCGAGGGAACACCTCTGAGGGAAGTTCATTCCACAATTTACACATTCTGGGCAAAAACGATCGTGAGACCGTTGAACATTGCCAGGTGTCCAGTCGGTGAGGGTTGAACTTCTCTCTTCGGCGGGTAGTACGGTATAGGAAAAGAGACGGTGGCACCATGTCGAACAGTTCAACAGAGCACTCGCCATTGTAGAGATGGTATAAAACGCAAAGACTCCCAATACGAACGACGCGTCTTTGTAGGGAGTCAAGTGGACCAAGTCGGCATTTGGGGGCTCCCGCCCACAAATGAGTAAACATACAAAGATGATAAGACGAATAACTGCTTGTCAGGATGACAAGGCGAACAACTGCATCAGGATGTGTTTATTAGGGCTGTTGATATTTTTGAAGATATATAACTTTCGATATATCGCTATTATTATTTCGATATATCGGTTTATTGGCTGTTCAGCATATTTTTAATAAGAACGCGTGTGAAGAAAAAAATCGACGGTGCCATCAGCGTAGTCTCTCGAAATCTCTTCCATTTGTTTCAAATACACAGGAAGCACGAATACGCGAGCAAAAAAAAAAGTCATATCTATAATTTTATTTATGGTAATGTTTTAGTTTAAATAATTGGCGAAATAAAAACTTATAAAAAATATCGAGCGCCGCTATCTAAATTTCAATATCGAACTAAAGTCCAAAAAATTTCGATGTTTCTGAAAAAAATATTCGATATTTCGTTATATCGATATTTATCAACAACCCAAGTGTCCCATTTCTTTTCTGGGTCAGACTTCCATTTTTAAATTTATCTGCACTCTCCATCAGACAAACTCAGAGATCGTTAAAGGTCAAAGAACCAATACCTACATACAAAGAATAAACATTTCGCTTTTCACTTCCATCAATATAAAACCGGACAAGTGCGAGTTCGACTCGCGTGGTGAGGGTTCCGTACATAATCTAAATTTAATGTGTTTTTTTAATCGGATCCAAATTTGTTCGATTTAATTTGAATACTCAAACTTCTTATAGGTTTTCCAGTAATCTACAGGCAAAGCACTATTTGCCACTTTTTTTAAGTTCAGTAGTTTCGGAGATAGGGGGGGAATGGTTAATTTTCGTCGTTTTTCTTAAATAACTTCAAATTTGTTTATGCAAAAATTATAAAAAAAATATATTTGAGATGCTGACAACAACCTCTTTCATTTGATATGTCACACGACACAGTTTACGAACGTCTTTTTTTTTCATTTTCTGATTTAACTCCCGAAAGTGCCCCCCCTCTGTTTAAAATTTATTATTTTACTTGACGTGTTCATCTTTGGGTCACCAATTTACATATATTCATCAAATTTCAACTCAATCGGTCGAGTAGTTTCGGAGCAAATTGGCTGTGACAGACGGACAGACAGACAGACGCACGAGTGATCCTATAAGGGTTCCTTTTTTCCTTTTAAGGTACGGAACCCTAAAAATGAAGTAAAATTTTACAATTAAAAAAAAAACCTAACTTCACGCCTTTCATCCCCGAAGGGGTAGGCAAATGCATGCATTCAAGCATACATACAAACACCCACGATTCGCCGGTTACGTTTTTGGCCCATGTAACAGGTGGCGAGCCTGTTGACATCTCCGGGCACATTACCAAACTTCGAGGTACTGGGAAAAATCCCAATAGAACTAGAGATAAAGGACTTTACACCATTATCTCTGATAACCGGGTAGGGACCCGGGAATCGAACCCAGGACCTCAGCGTAGTAGTAGTGGCCTGCTACCACTAGGCCACCGAGGCAGTCGACTTACAATTTTATCTGATTACGATATAAATATATATATCAGATAGTGTCGCGTTATTGTACATTTATAAATCGACTATGACAAGAAATCCGATTAATTGATATCTTATATTTTAATCACAAAAGCAGGTACTTACTTACAGAAATATGTATGTATACCTACATAACAATTTTGTGTATTTCTTTAATGAAAGAGTGTTTCTTTATAATAGGTTGGGGAAAAAGTCTTTTCGCATTATAGTATGTATGAACTTGTAATAAAATCTCTTTGGCTGTAGTATTTGTATCTGGCTGGTTTTGGTATCATTGAAAGTTAAAATTTTAAAGAACATAATTCCAAATTCAAATTAGGAAAATGTGTGATTTTCATTTGTTTTTCGTACTGTCAAGATGAGTGAATCTAATGAAGAAATTAGATACATTTTAAAATTTTACTACAAAAAAGGTAAAAATGCAACGCTAGCGGCGAAAAAAATTTGCGATGTTTATGGACCTAGTGCAGTGTCTGTGAGAGTAGCACAAATTTGGTTAAAGGCCTTAAGATAGATGAAATGCCTAAATTCGTACACGATTTAAGTCAAATTCTAGAAAAAACTGTTAATTGAATCCGCAATATAAAAAAATACACGATGACAGGCAAGGATTCAATTAATATTTTGACTTGAACAGAATGTTATATTTGGTAACCCCCTTTTAGAAAAAACCATTTCAAAATGCACCCATTTTTGTCATAAAAAGCAAATGTTCTCCAAAACGGCACAATCTTTTTGCTTCGTTTTTATTGCAAAAGAAAAGGCTTTAATTTCTTTACAGTTTGACTTAAGTTTTATTTTTTTTGGTGTTTTTTATTACTGAAGATCCAAGATGGTGGATAGATTTTTCATATCGAAATATGATAAGGATTTGACGTCATGGACACAATTGTTTTTCGAAAAAGTGATATGGGTATCAATTGCTAGGTTTCTTGGAGTGCTTATTACGAAACTGACATCATTTTTCAGATCCAAGATGGCGGACATAATTATTTTCCAAACTGTGATATGGGTGTCAATTTCGAGGTTTCTTGGGGTGCTGATTGCGAAAATGGCATCCGTTTCGCAAATGGATGCCATTTTCGTAATCAGCACTCCAAGAAACTATGAAATTAAGATCCAAAAAAATCTGTCCGCTATCTTGGATTTGAAAAATCTGTACCCCAAGAAACCGTGAAATTGAAATCCATATCATATTACCATACCATATTACCATTTTTCTACTTACGTAACTACTATTATCGCTTGCAGTAGGTACCATTAATGAAATGTAAATTGGGAAATGTGGTGGTGCTCGCTTGCCCTGGAACTTGGCCACCAAAGCTATACCACTGTATATTACCACCTTACCAGAATATAATAAACGGTCGACATGGAGATTATCATTCACTGGTAGGTAAAGTAGGTGATAAGGAGGTGTTCACGCTATCGAGCTCGTTCATTAAAGTTCTATCACCATAGAGTCATACATAGCACAATAGCCCACCATTTTTATCTACATAAAAAAATTAAGTTTTTGAATTATCGAAGATTAGACCTCTCGCAACGCAGAAATAGAGCAAAAATCAAGCAAGTTTCGGAAGAAACTTTCCGCTTAGGTGTGAACAGCGATTTTACCGCGTCTCCATGCGGTTTTGCTACCGTAGTCAGCAGCGGATAACGCTCAGGTCTGAATTGGACTTTATTCTTTTGATTTTTTTATGCATGATACGTGACGACAAAATTGTTTTTTTTTAAGATGACGGAAAGTAGGCATTCCAGACTCCCTACAAAAGTGTTAAGTGCCCTTTGATTACTTTTCTACACATAAATATGGAACATTTGTAATGTTTGTTGTTGTATTCAAAATAGTTAATCCGTTCTAGTAGTATAATCACTGTGATGCAATATTACTAAGCACAAGAATGCTTGTCTCCTCTATAATAACTTATCTTTGATCTTTTCTACCAAGTACAGCGAGTATCCGCTAGATCGCTCAAATTTTGACAAATATATGTTGAGCTCCGTTTTGCCAAGGTCATTCAGGCTACTTAACGCCTTAAGCATTTTCAATCCGGAAATTTTGATGTCAAAGATGCACCTCGCTCTGGTCGCCCTATTACGGATAAAATGGATGCCATTTTTGAAAAAGTGGAGCAAGATCGACATATCAGTAGTTACGACATAGCTGAAGAACTGAGAATTGATCACAAAACAGTTTTGGCGCATTTGAAAAAAGCTGGGTACAAAAAAAAGCTCGATATTGGGCACGAGCTCACTGAAAGAACCCTAATGAACCGTGTACTCATTTGTGATTCTTTATTACGACGTAATGAAACCGAATCATTTTTGAAGAAGCTGATAACTGGTGATGAAAAGTGGATCACGTACGACAAGAACGTGCGAAAAAGGTCGTGGTCCAAAGCCGGTCAGGCTTCACAGACTGTGGCGAAACCCGGGTTAACTCGCAATAAGGTGATGTTGTGTGTGTGGTGGGATTGGAAGGGCATTATTCATTATGAGCTATCACCACCAGGCAGGACTATCGATTCTGAACTCTACTGCGAACAACTGATGAGATTAAAGCAATAAGTTGAGAGAAAGCGGCCGGAATTGATCAACAGAAGGGGTGTGGTGTTTCATCATGATAACGCTAGACCTCACACATCTATAGCCACTCAGCAAAAATTAAGAGATTTTGGCTGGGAGGTGTTAATGCATCCGACATATAGTCCTGACCTTGCACCTTCAGATTTCCACCTGTTTCAGTCTCTTCAGAATTCTTTATGCAATGTTAGGTTAACATCCCGAGAGGACTGCCAAATCCACTTGTCGCGGTATTTTGATGAGAAGTCCCAAAATTTTTATAGCAATGGGATCATGTCCCTACCTACAAGATGGCAAAAGGTTATCGAACAAAATGGTACATACATACTTTAGTTAAATTTAAATAAACTATATTAAAAAATGTTTTGAATTATCTTAAAAAATGCGAAGAAACTTTTTCCCCAACCTTATATTATTTTATTAATCACGACCAGATCTATTTATACATTTCGTAGGTGAATATTCACATTATACGTGCTGGCACAGGCTTCCTTGACCTACTTTTACAAATTGAAACTGAACTTTCCTTCTTGATATGAATCCAATTCTACACTTTGGCTTATGTCTATTATTTTTTTTTATTTACGTATTGGAAGTGGCATACACGCATGCAGTTCACATTGATGTTAATGTTTGTTGATGACTGCAGCCTATAGACACTCACACAAAGACCAAGGTCAAAGTGCAGATGCGTTACCACTCCTGAGGCCTAAGGTGTTATCCCTCTGGTGTCGGAAATTACAGGGCCGTTTTTCTTATGTATTATTCTTATTCTACAAAGTTAAAATTGTACTTAGCTACATATTTGTGTAGATCTAATGTAAATGATCTGATAAGTTAAAATTATACATTTATAGTAGGCACTATATTTAAAATCAATCACGGCTGTTAATTCTATAACGACTACAATTTGATCTGCTGAACCCAGAATTGAGACGAACTCTTCAACAATAACCAGAACAGATATGACATTTCAAAAAACGCAATCGGTCTAAAATCCGGCATGGCATTGCAGCACGGCTGTTGCTACCGGTTGCTCATAGTAGGTAATGTTATTATAATAGGATCTCTTCTACCGTCAATAGCACAGACACGGATTTTCTAAGGTCCGTTCTAAGACCTCCACCAAAGCCTTTATATTGCACCCATAGTCAGAGAAGGAATACCTCAACGTCTAAACAGTCTTAATGTTAAACAACAAGCAATAAGCTTACAGCAACAGCAGGACAAGAATATTAAACACAATAAATGTCCAGCGAAAACCAAACAATTAGTATCACATTTCGCCGGTTAAAAACCAGATGAACGTATCTACAATTTTGTCAATGTTGAGAAAACGCAATTAACTGAACAGAAATGGAGGTCATTTTCTCAACATTGACAAAATTGTACATACGTTCATCTGGTTTTTAACCGGCGATTTACGGGCGCCATAAGCATTCACACCGGCTTATTTATTTATTTGTCACACCAACAAAGTGATCACATCAAAATACAACTTAGCTTATTATCACTAAGCAACGGTGGCATCTCACCAGCACAAATTCCTCTAATGTGATTCTAAACAGATGACATGTATACGGTGTAATCGTGGCCAAATGATAAGTATTGATCATAGTAACACGCTGCTTACTGTACATGGTAGTTCCAAGGTCGAGGCCGCGTTATTCTGTTCTCAGATACTAGATAGGTAACGAGGTTCAGTGCGTGTCATTACATTACTTACACAATTTCGGCGACGTCGTGTCCCATCGCACGCGTCGACATTCCTTTTTGAATAACGCGATTCGTACATGTCAGTGTTGACGACTGTACAGATACTTTTAAAGTAATAAAAAGCAATTAATAAATGAGTGTTATAATTGAATAGAAGTGAAAGTGAATATTCCTTTATATTTCAAGTAACCGGTTCTATGTTTACCTACTCAGTCAATAAAGGTAATACCTATAAAATATGAATTCCTTAATTATAATGTTAGCAAAAAAAAGGTAAGTTATAGTGGACTTCGTTATTCGTTTAAGTTCGTCAAAATTTCAATGGTTTTGTTTTTTGCGATCAATCTTTTTCCTACCTAAACACGTACATCAAACTCAGGTATTATGTTAAGTTACCTAGGTATTTTAGAAAGTACAGTATGCCTAAACGTGCTATTATTTACACGTGCCAAAGAACTAGAGGTAAAACATAACTACATATTTTTTTGACTGCAAAGTAAAAAATATTTTTTATAGATTTTGCTTCTACATTGTGTTGTAACAATTAAAAATAAAATCGTTTAGCCTTGTGTATGTATCTCTATTCCGGTGGAAATTTTTAGGGTTCCATGGCCAAATGGCAAAAAAACGGAACCCTTAAAGATTTGTCATCACAGTCGCTTAACTCCGAAATTTAATGGTTTAGTTAGTTTTTAGTATATAAATATAAGTACATACTAAATACTCAACATTTTATAGATACTTAGATGTATTTTGTACACCGCTTTATGATTTTTATGCATAAATAAAAACAATACATTATGGAGGTTCTTCATACTTGTAACTGTAAATTAAAAAAAAAACATTAATTTTCTGTGTGTCTATAGATTTAGAGGTTTCTAAGCCTTTTTCTCAAAATTAATCGCTTGAAATATAGACACTTCCTTAATGGTAAAATATTTGTCCCTCTCTAACTTTTCAAACAAGAGACTGTTTCTATTAGAAAACTGTATGTTGCCCGATAAAGGTACATAATATTAGGTATATAAATATCTAAAAAAAAACTTAAAATTACATTTTTGAAAAATAAATATTTTTTTATTGTGTAACTAAGTACCTTTCTACACGTATAGTGTGATAGTACTTTTGTACCCTCGCGTACCCCATTGTGCTGAATATTTTTGGATATGGCTTTGAAAAATATTATGACTTAATGAAAAATTTTTCGATAAAGTTTGTGAAATATCAAACTTTGAAGTGCCAACTTTTGTCAAGTGTCCCCCCACCCCCAGTTAAATTGTTGTATTGGGAGGTGTGCAAAAATCACGGTGGTAGCATATATAGAAGTAAGTTAAAATAAAAATTATAATAGCTATACAGGGTTTACATTAAAAAAAAATGTTCTTGTAAAAGCGGAACCTTACATTGTGCGACGGCGGTTTTTAAATGTCATGATGGTGGCAAACAACCATGCAGTTCACATGAATGGCAAGTGAATACTATGTTGTTTTCCCTCGAAAACAGCCAAGTATATGTACGTGGATTATTATTTCTGGTGGTGATCTTACTTAATCCTTTGTTAAACCAAGGCCATTTACCGTCTAACCGCTAACCTAGGGCTACCTCTTAAACATACCTATATCTTCAACATATCTATATCTATAAATATTAAACTGAAACAACAAAATACAATATATATATATAAAATGTATATATTTAATATATAAATACATATAATATATAACAAAAAAATAACAAATTTATTAAAAAAAAAAGATTCATAACAATGTAAAAGAATATGATTAAATGACTGAATAATAATCACTTGTTGAAAACTAAAATAATAACTCATATAAACAAGTCACTAATTTCTAGAAACTGTTTAAGGCCGCCCGTATACAGAAGCGAGGACCCTAAATAGGCTACCCATCGCCTAAATTCTCCTACTTAAATGCTCTTAGTAGGAGGAAAAATTTTAAAAAAACCTAGGGCTACCTAGTGACGGTTAGCTGTCAGACAGTCATTGTCATATCGCCATAGGATTACTTATACCTACACCTAGTAACATACCTAATAAGATTACCTAGCCTAATACCTAATAAGATTACCTAGCTGAAGATAATCTTCAGCTAGCGCTGAAGATTACCATCCTATGGCAATAGATTTCATAATGGGGGGGTTCCGAACAATTTTATTTAACACACGGCAATTGAATACCGCAATCTGAAAAAGACATCTATTTACAACTCGCAAATCAAAATCCAGATACGTTACTGCACCTTAGTTGTATTATATAAACACTAGGTGTGCCCGCAACTTCGTCCGCGTAGAATTTAATTCTAAAATAAAAGTAGCCTAAATTACTCCTTATTACATCAGTGAAAGTCTCGCCAAAATCGGTCGAGCCTTCCAGAGTCTAACCGGAACAAACAAAAAAAACAAGACAGACAAATTTTAAATACTTAAATATTTTGGTATATGTCCGGTGCATACATACATTTAGGTAGGTATGCATTTAGTGAAAAGCTAAGTAAGTATATTTATATTACAAACAAACAGATACTCCAAATTCTTGGGGTGTTTAAATATAGATAGATGTTTAGATTACCGTCAAACCGGAACACTATCATTTGGCGAAAGATACGGTAATTGGTAATGCCTGCGTCCTTGAATCCGACACAGGGAATCGACACAAACCGACAAAATGTCCCTGTGCCCTCTTGAATCACTGGAGTTATTTCACTTTCACCAGTCAATTTAATAGTGTATTCACTTATTTGTATGTGTACTTTCAATTTACAGATGCTTAAATTTCTAGCATTGCTAACAGCCGCATTGGCCGCAGGGATCGGCCTTTTAATTTATCGTATTCAAAAAATACCTGATCTACCCCGGATAGACCTAGAACAATGGTGGGGCAGCGGCCCTAAGGCTAAAGAAGAAGACAAAACAATTAGAACATTCAAAATAGAATTTAATGATACGGTAAGCTGCTTCACTATGCGAACTGTGATATTATTTTTGAAATCAGATGCTAATTTTTTAAATCAAATATTTTTAAAAGAGGTTTGCATATAATATGATTACACAAACGAGTTATTATAATTTTTTTCTTGTTCCGGTATAATGGTCTAGTAGTGTACAATTAATTCACTAATAGCACAAATATTTTATGAATGAAATAAAATCTTGCAGATGATCGAAGACTTAAAAAATAGATTAAGAAACAGACGTCCCTACACAAAACCTTTGGAAGGTATGCAATCTGAATATGGTATGAGCACCATATATTTAGAAAAGGTCGTAAAATATTGGCTCGAAGATTACAACTTTAAGGAAAGAGCTAATCGACTGAATAAACTACCTCATTATAAGACTAAAATACAGGGACTGGATATACATTTCATTAGACTTAAACCAGAGGCTAGAGAAGGTTTAACAGTTGTACCTTTGCTTTTGCTACATGGATGGCCAAGTTCTTCCAGAGAATTCTTTGATATAATTCCCATGTTGGCTACCCCTAACAATAAATATAATTTCGTTTTCGATGTGGTTGCTGCAGATCTGCCTGGTTATGGATATTCAGAGGTAATATTCAATAGTTTTTTTTAAATACAAACACCTTAATAAAGGCATCATTCAACAAAAAAATAAAACCCTACTCCGGCAGAATTAAACCTGCGACGTGTAAAAAGATACTACACTACACTACTTTTTTTTTTAAATAAATAGATACTAGCTTTACGCTGGTCAGATATTCCAGGCTTGACCTCGATTTTTTTTGACGTGACAACGTCTTAAATTAGGTTGCGGCTCGGAGTCACTCATGAAAAAGTGTAACGCCCGGTAACGTAACGATGAGTCACCGAACGAGAGAGAGGCCTGCCGGACCGGCGAATGCCTTTCTACCGAGAAAAAGACGTTGTCACTTAAAATCTTCGCCCGTAAAACCGACTTTACAGGCAACCAGTTTTTTATTTCACACTTTTGTATGAATAGCTAGTACATAAGAATCATGAACATCGGTTAACAATTTCAAAGATTCGCGCTCTAGAGCATCACAATGAACAAACAAACATATATTAACTGATGAACATATTACACTTCTCCGATATTTTAATACATTTTCAGGGTACTAATAAACCAGGTTTAAGTCCAGTACAAATGGGAATAATAATGAGAAATCTAATGAGACAGATTGGCTTTAACAAATTTTACATCCAAGCCGGTGACTGGGGATCTCAAGCTGCAACACATATGTGCACATTATTCCCCAATGAAATATTAGGGTAAGTGTTTAATTTACTAACTAACTACCGGCCCGCACCGGCTTCGCACGGGTGCAATTAAGGTACTAACATGATATTGCGACTAGGTATAAATTGAGATGTAAGCTATTCTATCTTTCAAGTTGGATTTTGATACAAAGTTTAAGATTAATCAAATACGCCTCGTACATAGATAACTTTGTTATTTTCCGAAGTAGGCATACAGTTAGGGGCATTCATGTACCCACTATTACCCAGTGCCAAATGCCGGGGTTACCACTGAGAACCTTTACCACTTTTAAAATCCCAATATCATTTATCGGGATTCCCCGATTTAGGGAATATGTGGTATTGAAGATCGAACTTGGGAACTCAGGCCTATCAGTTGAGGACTGCAAAAAATGCCACAAAGTTAGTTAACACAACACATAATTTACGTCTATACGATTATATCATTGAACGATATGGAAGTATCAAAAAATTACATAAAATATATTTTGTATGAAGGGCTGACTACCGATTAGTATACGAGTACCTTATCATTGCGTCGCCAAGTATATTTAGATAAATTTATAATCAAGCCTTCGGAAATAATGGCGATTCGTAACTTTAATTCATTGCACTTTGATCAAGATAATGATTAGCCGAACATTTGATTATCTTTTATTTTTAAAGAAAAATGGAAAGAAAAATTTGACTTCAGGCGAGGCTCGAACTCGCGACCTACTGGGAATCTAGTCCAGCCGCTCTTCCAATTGAGCTACTGAAGCCCTGCCCGATTTGTCAAATCTTTCCTTCACATCTATTGCATTGCTTTATGGTAGCAGTAGCGCCATCTATTACCAACTATGCTAGTTAGGCAACCGATATAATAGACTTTTCAGTTTATTGAATATCGTAAAGAAGTCGCTTTTACCCTTAATAATTGTTTTGATATTATTTCGCATTAACACATGCTTGTAAAATATATTTTATTTTTAAAGAAAAATGGAAAGAAAAAATTTGATTATCGCTGCTAAGACTCGTCGTCGTTTTTATCGAATAACTTAACAACCGATTATAAGAACTGAGATACGATATTAAATGAAAAACTTAACAAACGGTCCAATGTATGTGTGATTCGCAAGTTTATTAGTAACCATGAAGTTGAAACGTGATCTGTTATATATTCGCGAGAAATACCGCGAATCATGGTTCATTTGCAAATTGGCGAAGCAAATACCACTTTGAAATAATCGATTTGGTCACGAAGCCCTTGTTTTGAAACAATACACTATTACTCTAATTCTCGTTAGTTACTTAATATCTTCCAGGAACTATTTAGCAGCACCTCGTAACAGCATCTTGGTCAATAACAATGGATTTTATGTATATAATAATATTTTAGATACACTATGACAGAAACAATTCGATGTATTAATCTGGAGAGATTAATACATCGAATTTTCTCGTGTCTGGAGAGACACGAGAAAAATATGACAGTTGAAATTCAATTGTGTTTCGCCGCCGGTGGCCGCACGATCCTTGAAGGATTAAAGTACATTTTCCGAACACTTTTATTTCAAAATATAACAACATTCTTTTTTTGCAGATTTCACAGCAACATGCCTATTTCATCGAGACGTATTAGCAATATAAAATATTTGTTTGCATCATTTTTCCCTAGTTTGGTTGTAGATAATAAGTACAAGGATAGAATTTCTCCCCTAAAAAATATTTTATCGTATTTGGCAAGAGAAAGTGGATATTTCCATCTGCAAGTGGCCAAACCGGATACAATTGGTAAGTATCTATAGCAAATTATTATACATATTTTTACCAATAACACAATACATGCGACTTCATACGAGTAACCGAGCGTGTTTTTTTTTTTTCGTTTTTCTTTAAATGTTTTATGCTAACTGACGCGGAAAACTGCCGGACAATAAATGTTAAAGCCATGACCGTAAAATTTATTATTAAGCGCGCTATTTTTTTGCGACAACTTCTAAGATATTCATTTTAATGATATAGTGTAGCATATCATAATATTATTATAATAATGCTTAATGATAAAGATACTTAACTAAAGTATTTAGTTTGATAAGTTTTATCTTAAGATGTCATTTTGTTGGAAAATATAATTGGTACAGTGAGCTATAGGTATTACAAATTATTGTAATACCTATAGCTCACTGTTACTACTCTACCCTTGTGCAGTTTAATCCAACTTGAAAGATAGGAGGATAGCTTATATTTATTTATTTATTTATTTATTCTTTCATGTGCACAAAAAAATTGTTACATGAGGCGGACTTAATGCTACATAGCATTCTCTGCCAGTCAACCTTTGTCTCAATTTATAGTCGTAATATTATGTTAGTACCTAAAATGCACCAGTGCGAAGCCTGTGCGGGCCACTAGTTGAAACATATTTAAGTGATGCCAACCAATTTTCACAAACCTTTAACAAATTATAATATACAAAAGCCTTCCTCGTGGATCACTTTATCTATTAGTGAAACCGCATGAAATTTCGTGCAGTAGTTTTTGAGTTTATCGCGAACATACAGCCAGAGAGACGAGGTATTTTACTATGTATAGATAGATTGCGAAAAATCCAATACCATAAAACATTCGAATAAATTACAAACATTAAAAAAGAGGCATAAATCCTATCCTAAGTTTTTACAAAAAAAAATTCAACTGGAAGTTAATTATTTATTTAGCTTGGCAAAATAAAATATTTGTAAATATATACTTATTTAATAATACCTTGAAATATAAGCATTTTAGACGTACTATACAATGAGTGGGTACAGAACGAAACAACTCCTTTACTTTCATGTTAAATTCGTTGTCAAAACTAACCGTCGACGAAGGGCGCCTATTATAATACTACGCTTCACACTCTCAGCCTACCCCGTAAGTGACTTGGCGTGAAGATACATACATACAACAATACAAAATTATAATTTAAACCATTTTTAGGAGCTGCATTAGTGGATACCCCTGCAGGGCTTGCTGCATACATAATGGAAGTGATGGGTACTTGTTCAAACAGAGACCAACTCCACACTCCACACGGCGGCTTGGACAATTTAAAGATAGATGATGTCTTGGATACAATTACAATATTATGGGCAACAGATCATATAACCACGTCAATGAGGACATACGCAGAGGCATTTACGTGGCCCGAGTCCAATGTTTTACACAAGTAAGTATATGTATAATAGATACCCTATAGTTATCATATACCATACATCATACTCGGTGAAATTCTGATTCCAAAAATCTATCGATCATGGAAACAATTGAGACAAGGCAATCCTTTTTTAATTTTCCGTCTATGTTTTTAAAAATCTAAGAAAAATACTGTCAAGTGCGAGTAGTCGGAGTCGCATAATGATATATAGGATACCTTAACAGTCTACGTGGCGTAGTGACAACAGGCCGCTACTGCTGTGCGTAAGGTCTAGATGCGGTGATCACCAGGTCGGGGAGTAAGTCATATTAGAACTATTCCATTAAGCAACTGCCGGAGTAGTATGGTAGCAGCATGCCACTATTACTACACTGAGTCTCTCCACGTCTGAGTCCTGGTTTCGGAGGTAAGTGTTATTTGGAAATTTTCCTTTTTTTCACAAGTTGCCAGTGACACTCTCGGAATTTGATGACGTGCCCGAAGATGTCAATAGGCTAACCACCTTTAAAAATGACCGCTACTTCGCTACACGTGGAATATAACGCAATTGGCGAATCATGGGTGTTTGTATGTACTCGTATGTTTCACCACTTTCACCTCTACCAACCCAAGGTACGTTTTTTACCACTATCCAGAGAAGATTGAACACTAGCATTTTCGGAGCACTATGAGTTCAATGAATGTCAATTTATTCATCACCACATAAGACTAAAAAGCATAACAGGCTAGTAGGTGTGTGTCACGCTGCCTAGCCCTCGGATAACACAGGTACGAATTATGCAGATAAATAATAATATAGCTATCTATCGGCTTCCAAATGAACAACATTATATTTCTTATTAATGTTTTGCGATTTTCGTATTAAACGTTGAACGTAATTATATTAGCATAAGGACTTATTCTAAAAAAACTACTATCACTATACTTTATACGTTATTAATTATTTTATCTCTATTAACATTGTATATTATGTGCATTTATTAATATAATGCTCTACAAAATACGTGAACAAAGCCTTCCTTGAAGTATTAAATGAAAACGATACATAATGTTGAATATTTTCATTTTATTATTTTATTTATCTTCGTACCGCACGTTCTAACTTTCGTTCCTGTCAAAGCGGGAGAAAAGTCGCTATTTATTTCCCAGGCACGGAAAGATAATTGATGAAAAAAATATATTCAATTTAATACTATTTTCTTGTTTTTAAAATAACAATAACATTATGGCAAAGGCTTTCATAGCTGGTACAAAATGACAAAATTAAACCATAAACGTAGCCAGGGAAAAGGCGATCAAGTTTGGCAGTCAGTCCGCTGGTCCGCCCAAATCTATATCTGACGAATGTTAAGTTCAATATAAAATGTATATATTCTTCAACATCTCTTTACATATGTATGTATCTTCACGCCAGGTCCCTAACGGGGTAGGCAGAGAGTGTGGAGCGCCAGATATCCCGGTCCTGACACACTTCCTGTGCCTCATCTACATTACATAGACCCTCTCATTATCTCTCTCTCTCTCTTTACATAGACTCGAGAAACAAATAAGTAAGGAATATTGTACACCTATCTATGCCTTTTAGTAAAAACACGCGTGAAGTTATACATTGTTTTTTGTTTCAGCATACCAACGACTGTGCCAACGGCTGTCATAAATTTCCTACATGAAATAATGTATCAACCAGATTGGATACTACGAGACAAATTCTACAATCTAGTCCGATCCACGACGTTAGACTTCGGCGGTCACTTCGCTGCAATGCATACGCCCGATGTATTAGTCGATGACATATTCCAATCTGTTGCAGAGTTTTTAAAGTTTCACGCCAGTAAAAATTGATAAGCTACCTAATCATGTTTCTTATCTCGGAAGATCAACGTAAGTGACTCGGGGCAACATATACCTGTAATATTTAACACATTCTACATGATGTAATTGCTTATTTTAAGTTTATTGTATTAAATTTAACTGAAAATAAGTAAAATTTAAGACATCCATATCTTTTTAATTTTCACTTCATTAACCAGATACCACCCTTATTCGGCTGTGCAGATTGCACTGCCGAATAAGGGTGGTATTAAAACGGCCGAATGCTGATTAGATTGACTTTCAGTTATCCTATCATTCCTATCAGTCCTATCATTTTTATATTTTATAATTTTGATCGTTATACACCCGAAAACTTAGAACCGTATCGATTAAATGAACTATTCATACAATCAGTTTGAAAAAAAAAAACAACGGGTTGCACTCCGGGAGTGCCTGCCGGCAGAAGTGAAAACTTGAATATTAACGTTGTGCATTTTTGATATTTTGGAATAGTTAGGGAATAATTTCAGAACAAGAATTAGGCATCAGTATAAAAGTATAGTAGAACGCCGAGTATCCGAATTCATTCGTGTGTTAATCGCCTTACAAGCTGTAAGGCGATTAACACACGAAACCGCGCGCCGCCGCGGATTGCGGTGGAGGTGAGTAAACTAGTCCTCGCAGTCGGGCGGTGTAGTGTGAATGATATCAACGTATTGAATAGAGTGCGACATGAAATCCGCTTCACGGCCTACCGCGGCGGCGCGCGGTCCCGTGTATTGAATCGTCTTACTATAGTACTGATTATAAGCCTTCTGGCATCATATTTGATGCGATAACATATCTACCTCTAATTATTTATAATCATTGTCTTCCACATACCTTTTTCTCTTTGATAAATTTTGCAAGTTCTTTCGGCGCAAAGAAGCCTGGCACCATGAAGTCCTTTCTCGGAGAGAACTGCTCTACTTTCATTCGACCGCCCAACGACACTCGTTCACCCGCATAGTATAAGTTTCTGCACAAAAACGACAAGTTGAAATGTAATAATAACAATAGTACAGTATCCAACAAGAAATAATGCACATCGACCACAGGAAGAGACGTCGGCTTTTTTTGGATCTGTAGAGCGTTATTTCTTTCGCACCTTACCTATTTGACGTTTGCCGACCATTTTGTTCAAGTTTTGACCAATACCGGACTGCGGATGCTTACGTAGGCAGTGTGCAGCAGAGATAACGCTCTATGAAGCCGAAACTAGCCGATTGTCACTTTCATAGACTCGATGTGCATTATTTCTAGTTGAGCACTGTAAGTAATAGGATAGTTGAGTACTTCACTATTTTTTGTAAGAAATACTGTCGGTAGAGCTACAGTGAGGGAGCTCACGGGCGTAGGCATCGCGTTACCTAATCTACTTGCCGCTAAATGGTAAGGTTCAAAGCCATCGTATTGCGGTCAAGTGGTAATGTACGTAATTTCTGGCACACAAGTACAGTAACTTAGACCTCAGAAGTGATAACGAATCTACTTTGAAATCTCTGTTTATATGTAGATGTTTATAGGCCACATATGTATTCACTTACCATCAATTTGAAGTGTAGGCTTCTTTGGCAGTTTTAGTACATAAAAGATTACTATTGAACTATGAAACAATAGCAAAATAATCCTCGGTGAACCATAGCAAAGATTAGCAAAAGGCCAGTCAATTTAAGATTAATTTGATATGACCTATGGATACACTTACACTCTTCTACACAATCTGCCTACCCCGTTAGGGACCTTGAGTGAAGATACATACATACATACCTATGGATACTATGTAAATGATGAAACATCGAAATAATAATGTCCCACGCCATATTTTGTGAGGTCGTGTTTGTTTACTAGTAATTACCGAATTCACGATAATATTCTGCGGTGATACAAAATATTGCGGGAACGATTTACACTCGTTCTCGGATAGACTTCCATTATCCTTAAATTATTAGATATTTATCATTTTATAATCTGCTTTTTTACATCAAACTAATCAGTGAGTACTTTGGGATCACCTTTATCGATATTGTGATATTGACTGATAATAAAATCGTTCCACATGACAAGATGACTCACCTCTATATATCCTACCGGCTAATACAGGTATGAAGTAACGTATAACTTACTTGTTGCCAATAAGTCTACTCTTGATGTACGTGAGTTTGCCCTCGTTCATATCGGGGAACTTCTGGTAGAGGTACAGACTGGCGGCAAACTTGAGGAAGGAGTCGCCGAGGGTCTCCACTCGCTCCAGGTTGTGGGTGTCGTGGGACTTGATGGTCGTGATCGCTGCAAGTATGTCTCTCAGTTCCGGACCCCGGGACGTCTCCTTGCATGATAGCAACGCGATTTTACTGTTGTACCTGTGATGGTTTATACTATCATTTTATAAGTTCAAAGTAAACAAGACGATGCTTAATTATTCCAGTGGTAGCTGGTTTATTGTGATCCTTCGATTTGATTCGATTGCATCGAATGTGAAGGAACAATGTCAATAACACGGCATTGTTCCTTTTTCGGAAGTTTCTCGGTGTCACCCTAGGAGGTAAATTGGAAGCATTTATCTCTGCTTACATTTTTAAAAACAATAAAGTGGTAACCACAAACATATGGTAACTGTTCGGATCAATCAGATACAACTTAAATCGTTTTTTTTAAATATCGACTAATCCATTTTTGTCAACAATCAAGAAGCGTAAAAAACAAAATATAAAACGTACTTATATATTATTATATACAAGGGGGAGGGAGGGGTCTCGCTGAACGTGACAAAATGTGACAGGGGGAACGGGTCTACGGCAACGTGACGGTAGCACTTCATTAACATTTTAAATTAACATGTCGTTAGACTATAATTCATTTAAAAAATGTTAATACTTGGGGGGTCTTAGTTTTTGTGACGTAATATTTTAGAGGCACAGCGTAACAAAAGGTGGAGGGTGTCAGAAAAGGCTTATTAAGACTAGCGTGATGTAATTTATGGACGGCTCCACAAAGAACCTCCTACTTTTTTGAAGTCGATTTAAAATAAACGTACTTGATAGGCGGCGGCAATATGGCCGCGGCAAGCAATGGAGCCGTACTAGCGGCAGTCGGCCGCAGGTGCTGCGGCGAGCGCACACTTTTCTCTTCGTAGTACGGCGACGTCACGAACGCGTCGTAACATTCAATGTCCATCAGTGTCGTCGTGGACAAGTTGCGCTCTATATCGGTCGGCTCGATTTCCTCCTGATGTCAAACAAGTATAGTGTCTTTTAATGAATGATGGTGGTAAACAAACATTAAAGTTCACATGAATAGGTACTTGTTTGCAATTATTGACACTAAGAGCGATGGGAAAAAAGCAGATGCGTTGCCACCACTAAAGCCTAAGTTGTTTTTCCACTGTGAAAGTCATAACGGGACTATACATTACCACCTTACCGGAACACGATAGTACTGAGCTCTACCATTTGACAGCAGAGAGATTAGGTATTGCCACAAATTTGCTAGTTTAAGACTCGGTTGCACCACGATATTTGTTAAAGTTATTCTTACAATGCACATCCTTCTCTAACGTTAAGATTTATTTAAGTTAGAGAGGGATGTGAAATTTTACAATAACTGCACTATCAACTTTAAACATGTTTTATGTGAATGTTTTAAAACATTCACATAGTTAACTATCAACTTTAACCATCCACTTAAACTGGTCCTAGAGTTCAAGTCTCGGAGCTCCGACACTTTATTTCGACTCTCAGCCTGGGTTGTACCACGATATTTGTTAGTTATTGTAAAATTTCACATCCCTCTCTAACTTAAAGAAATCTGTTAACGTTAGAGAAGGATGTGCAATGTAAGAATAACTTTAACAAATATCGTGGTACAACCCAGTCTGAGTGTCGGAGCTCCGAGACTTGAACTCTAGGACCAGTTTAAGTGGATGGTTAAAGTTGATAGTTAACTATGTGAATGTTTTAAAAAGGCCACTGTCGTACCATAAGCTACCTACGTCTACAGAGACATACAATACATACCAAGGTCGTCGTCAAATTTAAATCTACAATTGGATATAAGCTTTACCTACTCTTTACTTAAATATTTGTAACATCTGTGGATTTTGTAAGTTATAATAATAATGCTGGGCACGAGTCTCTCCCCTTCTTAGGAGGAGGACTGGAGCTTACTCCAACACGCTGCTAAAATGCGGGTTGGTGGAGTTATGGGTTAGTGGCCAACCCGCTGTCGGATGTTTTCAAATCGCCCAAAAGGTCTCTGACAAGGTTTACCGACTGCTATCCATCCATCTAGCAACCGGGACCGACGGCTTAACGTGCCCGCCGAAGCACGGAAACGCACGTTTAAATTTGCCACTAGCGGTCACCCATCACACACCCGACCGTGCCCGTATTGCTTAACCGAGTAGATCGCTTCCGATCTACACCAGCCGCAGGGCCATGCGCGCTTCTTTGTAATTTAATAAAACAAAATTGCGTATCCACGTGTATTATTATATATTTTTTGTGTCTCAAGACACAAAAAATATCTCAAGTCCCATTCTAAATATAGTGACGAAACATAAGTGAGTATACAAATATTTAAATACTAGCTATGCCCGCGACTTCGTCCACGTGAGAAAAAATATTATTGTTCAGTATCTACCCGGTACCCGGACAAATTCGTGGGCGCAGCTAGTATAAAAGTAGCCTAAGTTACTCCTTATTACATCAGCTATCTGCCAGTGAAAGTCCCGTCAAAATCGGAGGCATTCAAATTCTATTTATTTGAATGTAGGTATGTATGTATGGTTGTATGAAGATAAAAGTAGCCTAAGTTACTCCTTATTACATCAGCTACCTACCCGTGGAAGTCCCGTCAAAGTCGGATACACTCCAATTCTACTTATTTGTATGTAGGTATGTATGTATGTATGGATGTATGGAGATAAAAGTCCCGTCAAAATCGGTCCAGCCGTTCCCAAGATAAGCCCCGCCAAACAGACAGACAGACGATCATTGTAAAAAGTTTTTTTTGGTATATGCACCGTGTATACATACATATACATTAAGTAAAAAGCGGTCATTAACCGACTTCTTTTAATATTACAAACAGACACTCCAATTTTATTTATTTGTATAGATGTATAGATTTATTATGGAAAGGTAATATACCTACAACATAAGACCTAAAAATTCTGTGAAAATTTTAAGCGTCTACTTGCTAGCGTTATTTTTATCGAGCAAAAATATATACTAAAAAAAACCACGTTTATTGTATGCCCCCTTGGACCCCTTAATATTTTCATTTTCTTTTTTTAGGTAATTAATTTTCTCTTAATAGCGGTATCAGAAATACATAATTTGTGAAAATGTTAGCTTTCTAGCTATCACTATTTATGAGATAAAGGCTGGTGACAGACGGACGGACGGACAGCAGACAGACAGACAGCGAAGGATTAGTTATACGTGGGGTCCGTTTTTACCTTTTAGGTACGAAACCGCCTAAAAGATAGAACTAAGATAGACAGAATAGCTCAAAAATATTCGAAATGATTCTTTAAATTGATATAACTTTTTTATTTCTGAAGATTCCCATGAAACAAACACTAAATGTTAAGTGAAACTTACCACAATATACGAGTGAAAACCGCAAATCGAATAAGCTGTTTCCGATATGAGCGTGCACAAACACACAAACAAACAGACATTTTTCCGGGATAAAAAGTACCCAGTGTTGTGCGCCAAAGGTCAAAGTTTAATCATACCAAGTTTGATTGTAATCGGACCGGTAGTTTTTCTGTGATGCTTGAACAAACAGACAGACAGACAGACAGACAGATAATTTTTCTAATCACATATTTAGGTTCGGTGTCGATCTAGTAACATCCTCTGGTACTTATTTTTTAAATATTTTTAATGTACAGAATTTACACTTCTACAGTTTTATTATAAGTTTTATATAGGAATTAGTCATATTATTATCTACTTACGTCCCATAGATATTCCTTATTGATCTTCTTTTTTTGTAACTGATATACGGTCTCCTTCATCGAGATAATATTCAAAGGCCGAGGGGCACTCTCGTCTATGGGATTGTTTATCCTGTAAGTATATGAAATGTATTTATAATAAAAACAATAATAGCTATCAATAATAGGGGTTTTTTTTTTTTTTTGTCTCATGCATGCATCATGCCATAGGTAATAATTATCTCTACAGGTATATGTATACGTTATCGTAGTTACTTAAATATAATATGTATGTATTTATGATCTCTTTTTGCTGTCTCTATTATTTATTGCCTTATTGATGCATTGTGTGTATCAAAAAAAAAAAAAACTTATTCTTTTTTTTCTATCACAGAGACCTCGTAATGGCCCCGTAATAACTATCACAGAGACACAACATCTAAGGTGAGACCTTACAACCTTACAACAATCACAGGCAGATGTTGTGTCTCTGTGATAGTTATTACGGGGTGGTCTCAACGCATCTGCATTTTGACCTCTGGTCTTTCTGTAGGTGTCTATAGGCTGCAGTTATCACTTAACATCAATGTGAACTGCATGCTTGTTTGCCACCTTTGTAATATAAAAAAAAAACAACTAGACAACTGGTCGTGGACACGATTTCTTTCTGATGTCAAACAAACAGTGTCTTTTTATGCAATGATGGTGGTAAGCAAGCATTCAGTTCACATGTATACTTGTTTGCCACGATTGCCGCTAAAACCGATGGGAAAAGAAGCAGATGCGTTGCCATCACTAAAGCCGTAGTTGCTTTTCCTCTGTGATAGTTATTAAGGGGCTATACATTACCATCTAACCGGAACACGCTGAACACTACCGGTTGGCGGTAGATAGATTAGGTAATGCGGTGGTGCCTACGTCCTCGAGTCTCTAAACTGGAACTCTAGCACCAGAAAAACAATTAGCCTGGGTTGCACCACGATGTTTGTTAAAGTTACAGTTAGTGTAACATTTCACATCCTTCTCTTACTTTAACAGATTTGCTTAATTACTTTAACATAAGCAAATATCTATCTAAGAAGCGCGCATGGCCCAGCGGCTGGTGTAGATCGTAAGCGATCTACTCGGTTAAGCACTACGGGCGCGGTCGGGTAGCGTGATGGGTGACCGCTAGTGGCAAATTAAATGCGCGTTTCCGTGCTACGGAGGGCACGTTAAGCCGTCGGTCCTGGTTGCTATCGATGAATAGCAGTCGTTAAACCTTGTCGGAGGCCTTATGGGCGGTTTGAAAAACATCCGACAGCGGGTTGGCCACTAACCCACCCACCTCCACCAATCCGCATTGGAGCAGCGTGGTGGAGTAAGCTCCAGGCCTCCCCCCAAAAAAAGGGGAGAGACTCGTGCCCAGCAGTGGGACGTATAATGGGTTGCCATTATTAAGCAAATATCTTGGTGCAACCCAGGCTTATTATTTCAAACACATTTATTCTAAACACAATTACGGATAATATTTACTCACCTGTCAATACTATTGACCACCGTAGGTTCTTCTACTTGAGATAATAATGACTTCACAGCGACTGGCATATTGACTTGTAATGGCTCCCATTTCTCACCTTCGAAAAACTCAATTATATTAATATGATGATGATCTATTTCCCAACAATAGACTTTAATTTAGTAGGAACTTATTAACTTACCTCTTAATAATGTGGGTCGTCCAATTTTAGTGTGCTTTGCGATTTCTACTCGAAGATCATTGGCCACTAAGAGCATTGACACTCTAAATACAAAAAAGTAAATGTTATACAAAAATAATACAAAAAAATGTCTACACAAAAAGTGCTAAAGCAATATTACCTTATGTGTAATTAAGAAATTAAAGAAAAACGTATAGAAAAAATTTACTTCGGGCACGAATCGAACCTGCGACCTCAGGATAACTAGTCCAGCCGCTTTATTTCTTTCAATCTTTTACATTAATTTCTTAAATTCACTCCCATTTGTAATTGCGAAAAATAAAAATATTACAATAATTAATTAAGGGTACAGCGACATCTTAACGATATTGATTATAAAGCCGTGACCAGATTCTATAAATGGTATGATAAATTCGGAAGGGTTAGCTTGCTAAAAATATTTTTCAACCCCAAAGAAACGAGTTAAGAGATTATCGCATGCAAATAATTTGTTGCTATGATTGCATAATTTCTACAGCCCTTCTTGTATTTATATAGAAAAAGGTAGATTTACCTGTGAATTATACTTGGTAACATCATAGCTTTATACCACAATACTCCGGGGAATTCGTATTTAATACAGAATTCGGGTATAAAGATCTCTGTGAACCCTTTAGGTTTATCATCACCTTGAGCCGCCGATATTAATTTTTGTTGTTTATCAGTGAATGAATTGATAGTGGCCGCTCTGGGCATCAAACAGTTCATTCTCGTACTAATGTTTCGCACCTGTAAGACGACAAATTCAAACTTATTAAATAGGCACTAATTATTAGCCCTTGAACTCAAGACTCTAGTGGTTCTACCACCAGTTATTTGTTACATAATTCCTTAAATTACTGATAGTTTAGCCATAGTGTCTAAAAATACCAGGCCCAGGATAACAAAAGCTTTTTTGGAATTTATCAACATTCAGCATTAAAACTCAGTCGACAATTTATACATCCCGGCTACTATACGGCAATAATCTCGAAGAAAAGTTTGTTAAGGAATGAAGCATTTTCTTATCTATAAGCTGCTAATAAAGACACCGCGAGAGGGCTTACAATAACAAACTGTTCTTACCAGAACAGTTAGTTACAGCACGGTTACTTAAAAAAAAAACCACTCATTAAATGAAAGTAAACAAGCCCTGAGGCCTAAATTGTTTGGCCCCTGTGATAGTTATTACGGGGTCATACATTACCATCAGAATAGGTAATACGGTGGTGCCTACACCCTTGAACTCCGACACTGGAACTCTATTGCCCGTGTAATTAAAAAAAAAAGATTATTATCTTCACTTCACGATTTATGCGAGGGCGGTCACTAGGGCCGCTCCTTGAACGAAAGATGGTATTTTATTAAGTGTTATTAGACTATTTCATGTGACGCTCTGTGACTAAGAAGGTAGTAACTCTGATCCGCCGATGGATTCAGATTTTTTGATGTAGCAATACTGGCGTCGGGACGTGACTAGCGGAAGAATTTTCTTCTACTGGAAGAGAATTTTTCCGCAAGTGCAGTCAGTCAACCGAACAATGGCGGTCGAACCATTCCAATAGGACAGTAGTAAATACTAGAGTTGCCACGAATAACGATATGGCCGAATAACCGAATAACGAATGCGGCTTTCCCCTCGGCCGCACGGCCGAATATTCGATCGTAGACGTGTGTCGTGTGCATAAATAATAAGCAAAACGAGGAAAATAAAAATGGTAGTCAGCAAATACAAAATCATGCAAATTTCGTCAGGACTGAATCCTGACAAAATTTGCTAAGATTTATCTATCATGGCAGTAATGTGTATGGTGAAAGACTTTTCAGAAGCGGGTAATATTTATGAAGAAAAGCGCAATCGTTTACTGTTAACAAATGCCGAAAAAAATTTTTTGACTTATCATAACTTATCATTGGTAAGATTTAAGTATTAATATACTCATTTGTGATTAAAATATAGCGATCTTGAATAATATGTGGTATTCGATTTCCATGATTATTCGGTATTCGGCCGAATACTGAATATTAAAAAAGTGGCCGAATAGGCCCAATACCAAATAATGGCCGAATATTCGTGGCATCTCTAGTAAATACAACAACGCGGGATGGGCAGCAGCGTCCCGCGATAAAACTACCGTCACTGCTGTCGCCAATCCGCCTGCCAAGCGTGGAGGTTATGGCATATTCTCCTCTAATCACTCACGTCACGTCACGAAACTGTTGTGGGCGTCTTTGGGGAATGCTTTGTCCAGCAGTGGACGTCATCTGATTGGAGTGATGATGTAACACGATGAACACATACCTCAAGTAAAGGTTGATCCTGCTGGCCCATTATCTCAAGATTATATTTCTGGACGTAATATTCAGCGAAGGAACCGTACGACTGCGTATCAAAATGCGATTGCGGAGTCATGTACTCCAAAACATTTGATACTACGTACCTGTCAACAAAACAAATTTTGTTATTGTTTTTTTTTTATTATTTTATTTTAACCGCAATCAATACTTCCTCTTAAAGATAATTATGTACAGATGTGCATAGTAATAATCAGAAGTTTTCCTGAACCACTACTGCTACGCTAGGTTCCTGGGTTCGATTCCCGGGCTACCAGAAATAAAAGTATACTTATTATTCATTATCTCTGGTGCTATAAGTAATATTGTAAGTTAATCCATCTAGAAAAATGTGATATGTTGAACAGACCTGTCTGGCAGTAGACTTGCTCGGTACCACGGAGTCACAACTGCATAAACATAATCGTCTTTGTTGACACGAAGATGTCGCCTTTCCTATAAAATATTTAGAATCTCAGCATGACATTAAATAACGTGTATATAAATATCGATAAAATAGGTGGCGTTGCAAGTATCGCTGCAAATGTAATGTAATCCGAAATTCTTTATTTCGTTTAAGTTATGTGCGTTTTTTAATGAGAAAAAAGGTTTATTCGCATTTAGTGATATACCAGCAAGAAAGAGCTAGTGGTTGCTTGAATAAACGCCTATATGTACCATTATACACTGCTCGGTAGGACCCCGAGGCCATCTTAGATTGGCTAATAGTTGCTGCTTTAAATGAGGCGTAGAGTCAACTATATAAAAAAAACAGTTCATGTTGAAATCCAAAGTCCCATCATGCCGAGGACGTCGATGGGCGGACAAATATACTTTATCGACGTGCCGAGCCACATCAATGGTTTTAAAGTTTTAGGGAGACTGGTGAAGGGGTTATGTTCTACGCTAGATTAAATTATTTCCGTTTATTCAAACAACAATAATAACTTGTACTTACTTCGGAAGTAGGAATGTAGATTTCCGGAATTTCTCTATATTCAGCAATAACGTCCCAGTCAATATTAAATCCGGAAGGATCTGATATCCTATTTATAGGTACCACATATAAACAATTTTCTGTACCATCGAAAACCAAAAACTGCTTTAACACTTCAAGAGCCTGATCGAAGACCATCAAATGGAATCTGTGTAAAAAGTGATAATAATAATTTAGAAAGAAGAATTTGACATCGGACGGTATTGGAACTGCGACCTCTGGATAACTAGCCCAGCCGCTGAACCACTAAACTAAGGAAGCCCCAAACAAAAGTTAAAAAAAATAATTCTTTACTCTCATTAAATTCTCTAGCATGTATTAAAATAAAATATAGCAACGTCGTTGAGTCGACAACTCCAATACATTTACATTGTAAACTTAACATCATTCCTCGCTCCGCGATTGAAGCTCGAAGGAGGGGGGAGGGAGGAGGTCGAGGTGTATATGAGAGCAACAAATAATTTTCCCTCCCGTGCGGGAAATTGACCTTAAAAACCCGGTTTTCACAGCGAGCGGTTCAGAATCATTACACCAACCAATGTGGAATAGATTGAAAGAGGTTGTCACTACGTTGGTGTAAATATCAACTTTCATTTAAAACCTTTTTCTTTCATTTTCTCTTTAATTGATTGTTAGTACTGATATAAAACCATAATTCTTACCGTTTAACAACTTCAAAAGTTTCCGAATCAATATTGATGACAGCATAGTTTGATTCAATCGAAATTGACACTTCTCCTACTGTAAGAAACATGGGAAAATCGCAAATGGTTGGTAAAGGATTGAATGTTAGAAATCCAAATCCTTCATTTCTTTGAATCAAATCGTACAGTGCCCGTTCTCGTGACTCTTTAGGCTTTTCAAAATTAGCTTTTAGTTTTATTAAGTGAAGAACCAATGTCGTTGTCGTATTGACATGGCCGGCACCCTTGAGGCATTCTGGATACTGCAAAGAGATAAATAAATATAATGGCATTTCAGTCCTTTGGAAGAAAGCTGTCTCAGTGTTTACAGATTTTACATATAGGTATGAAATATAATAGTGTGGTATGAAATCTTTACTTTATTAAGAAGAAGAAAGAAAGAAGAAGAAAGAAATGTTTATTTGTAACAATGTACATGAACAACACAATTTTTGAAACATATGTACCTAGTAATTATACATTTGTTACAAATTGGCCCCAACTCAGCGTGTGCTAGTTGTGGGACAACCAGCGCTGATCTTCCGTTAGGGCCATTTTGTTCGTCATAGTCGGCTATACATTTTTACTGGTGGTAGAGCTCCAGTTAGAGCACCACATTACCTAATATACTTGCCGCTAAATGGTAGTGTTCAGCACTATCATATTCCGGTCAGGTGGTAATGTACGGCCCTGTTATGTCCGGCACAGAGGCATAACACCTTAGGCCTCAGAAGTGGTAACGCATCTGCATTTTGACATTGGTCATTGTGTGGGTGTCTCTAGGCTGCAGTCATCACTTAACATCAATGTGAACTGCATGCTTGTTTGCCACTTCCATAACATAAAAAAAATACATAAAAACAACAATAAAAAATAAAAAATAATAAAGATTTTAAAACAATATATCAAAGAAAAAAAACACACCTACACCTAACTACGATTGACAGCTTGGTTATCGGCCTGGTCTGTGGTTAGTTGCCGGGCTCTGTGGTATATAGTTATCTGTGGTCAACACAGTCCAACAACCTTAGATAAAGTACCTATAGATCTTAGACTAAGTACATATAGACGCAGCCATGCTCGCCATATGCCTTGTGGAAGTGACAGTACAGTTTTATTGTTTTTTTTTTAATGTAATGGAAGTGGCAAACAAGCCTGCAGTTCACATTGATGTTAAGTGATGACTGCAGCCTATAAACACCCACATAAAGACCAAGGTCAAAATGCAGATGCGTTACCACTCCTGAGGCCTAAGGATGTTATGCCCCTGTGCCGGAAATTACTGAACACTAAAATTACTAAATAGTGCTGAACACTACCGTTTAGCGGCGAGTATATTAGGTAATGCAGTGGTGCCTACGCCCGCGAGCTCCGTCACTGGCGCTCTACTACCAGTGTTACTTCATGACCTATGAAAACCAGTAAAAACTTGTGAATAGTGCGAATATTTGATCAATACCGTAATAATTAACCTTTACAGTAAAACGGAGCAAAATAACCGGTATCCGAGCCCTGCTGTTAAATAAACATGCAACAGTTTTATGGTCAAATACTCAAACGTCACGCAATTTTAAGCAACCCTCAAATATACGCTATCTCTATCGTTTGAACGTGTTTCATAAAGACAAGACTTAAGTCCCACTTTGATTTAAGTGACGTTTGAGTATTTGACCGTTCGCCGTTTAGAAGATAATAAACTGATGATTATTGATCAATTACCACTTTATTGTGTTTGCGCATTCTTTTCTTTGTACCTGCTTTAGGCACGTGTTCTGGATCGTCGTCCTTATTCCAAGGCCAGTTGGGGAAACATGATTTTACATCTGCATCTTCGAAGTCAACGTTTCTATAAATACAAATAACACTTTTAGATGTGATGTGCAAATAATACTCAAGTAGAAACACACATAAATATCAAAATACATAAAGTTTCATCAGTATCACACTTACTCAGAACTGAATTGAAACAATACTACCGTCTTTACTTTACCGAAACAACGTGGTATTTATTCAAAATAAAAAACAAATAATGTCGTTTAACCTCAAACACATGTTTTTTTTTATGTAATGGAAGTGGCAAACAAGCATGCAGTTCACATTGATGTTAAGTGATGATTGCAGCCTAGCATCCACACGAAGACCAAGGTCAAAATGCAGATGCGTTACCACTCCTGAGGCCTAAGGTGTTATGCCTCTATGCCGGAAATTACAGGGCCGTACATTACCACCTGACCGAAACACGATAGTGCTGAACACTACCACTGAGCGGCAAGTAAATTAGGTAATGCGGTGGTGCCTACGCCCGCGAGCTCAGTCACTGGAGCTCTACCACCAGTAGGAATGTAGGAATGTAGGTTTTATTATTATATATTTTATCTGACCTTCAAATAAAAAACGATATGATTTATAATTGTTGTCGATATCAGTAATACTAATAAAATGAATTGAAATGAAAAGTACTCCTACTTTACTAGTCTTTTTTTATGTTGAATTTTTTCAATATTGCTAAAAAGTAAGTAAAAAATAACTTTAGTCAAGGTGAAATCAACGTACGCATATCTCTTTGGCAGAAGTGTTTCTGGGTCTAGTGCGCCATATTCGTGCAACTTTATACACGCATTCAAAGCCGCAGAGCGCTTTGCTGTTTTCATATCAGCCATCGGTAAACCCTCAAAATTGAAAACAAAACGTAAATGCATATAGTTTAAAGGATCACCCTCATTTTTTCAATCGGACAGTATAAATAAGATTGAAATAGGACATTATTGTCCAATTCCCCAGTAAGATAAAGTAGCGATAAAAATAAAAAAAGTAATGAAAAAATGCTAAGAACAACTACTTTACTTAATGACGTTAATTTCTAAATTGTGTTACATTCTTCATTTCTAAAATAGAATTTAAAAAATTCATTGCGAAAAGTAAAATAATTACAATAAAATTAAATATCTTATTTTGAATACTATGTACTTGTATCAAAAATATGATTTTTAATTTTATGATATTTTATTGTTATTTAAAAAAAATAAAATGTCTTATTTATATTCTCTTATATTATATCTATTCACAGATACCACATTATTTTCCTTCCCAATCCTGGTTAACTATATGATAAAATAAACTGACATCATTGTCTCATTAGGTATGTCGACTAGGTAAGCAATCACTCCTTTTTATCATCTCATATGAACGTTCAATGCAAATGGGTTGTAAAAATGCAAATTTTACGAGAAATGTAGAGGAATAAATTTTAAAATGACAAAAAAAAATGTTACAGAAAACACTCGTGTGTGTTTTTTAAATTCTAGTCAAATATTATTTACACAAGTTATGAAGTAACGAAAAACACTACCGGAAGCTAATATTTTGAGATTGAGTACAAAATGTATGAGATAAAACAAGCAATAAATTACCATTATAGGTTCCTTAATTGGACACGATATTGGCATGATTATGGACACTTTCTTCTGTACTTTAGGAAAACCAACGTCTTCCTGGATCCAAGTCGGCACAATCAAAGTAAACGCATCATGCGGTAAAGTTTGGCAATACCGATATAGTAGACTTGTAGCTGACACGGCAAACAGCTGACCTATAACATTCATGAAAAATAATTATTGCAATAAATAAAAAAATTGCCAAGTACGAGATGGGCGTTATAAGTTTCCCTGTTCCCTTTAGGTAAAGAACTATTCTCCATACTTATTTGTCAAAATTTTAAGCCGAGCCGATTATTTCCCTTGAAACTCGGAGATAAAGTGGGGAATAATAAATTTCCGCTGATTTTCTTATATAATTGTGAAACCAGGTATAGTTTGAGAATATATAGGCAAATCGGCTATATACATATATGAATAGTAATACCGAAATGGAACAGTTCGTCGGCTAAATTAATCTTACTAATTTCATTTTAACCCCACGTCAATTGGGGTTTGAAGTGATGTCAATGATACACATAATGGTTAGGGGTGGTTTACAATTGTATCTGATAAGAGGCGATTTCATCTAGCAGGACAACGTCTGATACTGTCTATTTTCTTAAATTTGAGTTAGCAGGTTAGATTATTAACCGACTTTAAAAAACGGAGGAGGTTCTCAATTTGTCCCGATCTTTTTTTTATGTATGTTCACCGATAATTTGAAAACGCCTGTACCGATTAGGATATTATTTTAGACGACGCAGTGTTTATTTATTACTAACTATCACCATTACTGTCTAATCCTGGGGCCTAATCGTAACTTGTTATGCATTTCGTTTTGTTTTAACCAATACGCGGAGATTATATAACAACAAGACAGCATTTAATGAACAAATTAAACAGGGTATTTAATTGATATTTTTTATGGTAATTTTAAAAAGTATAGGAATTGTTAGTAAATATCGTCTTTGGAACCACTAGTCTATAACTAATAGTTTTGAACCATTACAGAGTTGTGAGTTATGTAATGGCTCATACAAAATCGTACTTGCTTGTGATGTCACAAACTCATATGCAATGCACCTACAAAGTTAATGACGAATTCAAGAAATCTTAAAATATCTTCGTCAACTTTGCCTTTTTGTAATAAAGTTTCCCAGTACCCCGGAGTTTGGTAATGTGCCCGGAGATGGCAACAGGTTCGCCACCTGTTACATGGGCCAAAACGTAACCGGCGAGTCGTGGGTGTTTGCATGTATGATTGAATGCATGCATTTGCCTCTGCCTACCCCTTCGGAGATTACAGGCGTGAAGTTACGGTTTTTTTTTTTTCTTTTTTGATAAATAAATTGTAATAGTAAGTAGTATAAAAATAGTTAACACGAGTTATTATTAATCTGAACCAACTTTATAATTTCCACACGTATATTACTACGGGAAAGTTCGTCAATTTTATGTATAATTATATAGTATTTATACTACGGTCAATTTTTTATATTAAAAATAAAACGAAAACTAGTTATTTACCGCCATTTTCTGTTACATATGGTGGGATTTCCAACTCGTAGAGATTTTCTTCCTCTGGTGATACCCTATCTTCGGTATTTCCGACGAGTATCTGTAATATAAAAAATAAGTAGGTATCTATATATTTAAACATCATCATAATCATTTAAGCTAAAACACATCCACTGCTGAACAAAAGCATTCCCAAAAGCAGCTTAAAAAAATTGTGCGTCATTAGGGTAGAATATGCCATAATTGCCACGATTGACATGCGGATTATCGATCGCTGTGGCGGCAGTTTTATAACGAGACGCTGTTGTCCATCTCGCGTTAATGTATTTACTTATTGACATAGTTTAACTGCCATTGTTTGGTTGGCTAACTTTAATAGTGGAAGAATTCTGCTCCACTAAAAGGCGGTGAGATCATTTTTTAAAAGATGTCATGAATGTGGCAAACAAGCATACAGTTCACATTGATGTTAAGTGATGACTGCAGCCTATAGACACCCTCACAAAGACCAGAGGACAAAATGCCGATGCGTTGCCACCTCTGAGATCTTACCCACTTATTCATAAACGTACATTAGTTATGTTTTAACTATAGAATGCTTTGTCTTAGTCAGTTGCATTGCCAAATGTGCAGGATAGAAAAAGACAAAGGAGAGATTAGCAACACTTTAGCTAAAATACGTTTATGAATAAGGGGTTATTAGTTTTTATGACCCTGTGATGGTTAAATTATAACTTATTTTTTATTTTATTTTATTAGTTATTACGGGGCCATAGACGGGGTCACCACGACCTGACGCCGAGACTTAAAGAGGGCGAATATACTTGAATTTCTGAGAGTTAAATAAAGCTGATATTTTTTTATGTGATAGAAATAGCAAACAAGTATACAGTTAATGTAGAAGGTAAGGGAATAATGTAGCCTATAAACATCTATTTGAAAATCAGACATTATTACTTAATTAAGCTGTTATGCCTTGGTGACGGAAAGAACAGTGGTCAAATTTGACATGATGTGTTTTGAAGAATGAACATACGTATATGGTTTTTTTACTGGTGCTCCAGCAACAGAGCTAACGCACGTAGGCACTTCCGCATTACTTCATATACTTGCCGCTAAATGGTAGTGTTCAATACTCAATCCTCAATACTTTATTGCACCATACCTACAACATTAGGATTATGGACCCTGTAGGGCACCGCAATGTAGGAGAGAGGATGATATATACTGAATTAAATAATTAGTATTTTAACAAATTACTACTACTTCAACACTATCGTGTTCCGGTCTGGTGCTAATGTTCGGCCCTGTAGTTTCTGGCACAAAGATATTAAAACCTAGACCTCAGAAGTAGCAACGCTATTATATTATAAATATCCGGTTTATATACATGTTTATAGGATATAGGGTACAGTATTCCATCGAAGTGATATGTTGTATTATACATTTCACATCGATGGAATACTGTTTGACACTTCACGAAATATAAAAATGAACACGATCTCAGTCCATACTTGAATTTATTCCCACCTTGAGTATTATCTGTTCAATTCTCTGGTACACCCGGTATGATTCTTGAAATTTCATTTTTTTCTCATTATCGACCAGCATGACATAACTCCCATCTAGGCTTCTACACCGACCTAGAATTTATTTTTAATCCTTTAATGGAAATATTACAATGTTCATAATTATATTTAAAAAAAAAACGGTACTTAATTGTAGCACATAATATCTACACGCTGAAATTAAAATTGATGTTTTCCAGCGGCAGAATCTGTCCTCAGCAATATTATAAAAATGGGACAGTTAAACTTTATTTTGTTTAGTTTTTTTATGAATTCAAGCATGCGAAATTCTAGTTATTTACTAGATTTTTTTTATATGTAATGAAGGTGGCAAACAAGCGTGCAGATCACATTGCTTATAGGCACCCACACAAAAATCAAAATGCAGATGCGTTGCCACTTTGAGACCGTAGTTGTTATGTCTATGTGACAGTCATTACGGTGCGTTTTAGTATTAGAAATTACGCTCAATAAATAATGCAAAAATAAAATAAAACAAATAATAAAATAAAACGCAAAATAAATCACAACTAAAATGTCAGAGTGTAACATTATAGTCACAGTCTAAGAACGTATATGTCATAGAACTATGCAGCTAGTTCAAGCAGTAAACAATAGATCTATAAAATCAGTACTGGGAATCAACAACTAAAGTAATTAAACTCACCCTTGCTTTGAATGTACGATCTGTATTCCAAAATCGGGTCATAGCGTATTACTAAACGACACTGTGGTATATCGACGCCTTCTTCTATGACACATGTTGAAATAATACAATTCAAGTCGCTGGAATTAAACAATTTGAATAAAAAATATATATATATATATATATATTTAAAAAAGGGAGCCTTATGGCCGAATACTCAAACGTCACTCAATTTTAAGCAAGCCTCAAGTGTGCGCTATCTCTATCGTTTGAACGTGTTTTATAAAGACAGAAGACATTAAAGTCCCACTTAGATTTAAGTGACGTTTGAGTATTTGGCTGTTGGGCTTATTATGTATCTCGGTGGGCATAAATTTCTATGCCATTCCGCAGTACATTGCTTTTTTCCTTATGACGGTATATAACAGGTTACGATAAAACACCAATATGCTGCAAAGTAATTTTTAAATTGATGGCCAATGACGCCTTCTGATATTCTTTAATTGTCAGAAGATCTAGACTACGGAATCCGTCCATTTTACCGACAAACGTTTAAAAACTATTCATTACAAAACCAACGTTTCGCAACGATTTCGTTTCACATCTCAACTCCACAAGTATATCATTACATAAATAATTAACTTGGCAAACAGATTATTACAAAACTATTCATTTCATAACTGATCACTTCATAAATAATTCATATCGCATAGTACTCATCACGCAAATGTTTGTAGTACTTATACAAAAAACGATCACTACCACTAACAACACTGTCGGTTAGGTAAGAAGTGCATAGCAAAAGAATAACATTCAGCACTATCATGTTTCAGTCAGTTCATATTGCAATACCAACCGAAAAATCCAACGAATAATGGTAGTTCCAACAAAAGGACCTAAGCATCAACACACTGCCTAAACTCACCATCATCCGCACTTCAATCGAAAGACTGCTGGACCTTGCTTTCTGCAAAGATGCCAACAACAGAGTTGTGTAAGTGGTATTTTTCAGCACGATTGCATTTCGGACATAAAGGTGCAATATTAATAAATAAATAATATAAATAAAATACGCTTACACTCACAGCCCCACAAAAGGTATAAACCTGTGTCGTGGGTGCCGTTGTACACATACAATACATACACAAACACCCAGACCCGAAACAAATATCTGTAGGCCATACAAAAATTTGTCCCGGTGCGGGGATCGACCCCGCGACCCTTCGAATCAAACGGTCAACTCACACCGCTCGACTAACCGGGTCGTCATTAGCATCAACGTGAACTATGCGACATACAAAAATCTTAGGTAATAAAACAAAATATATGTGTTTTTATTAATCACCTGTTGCGAAACTTTAATAACACTTGTTCGCTTGATTTCTTGTGAAAGTATTCTTCTCTTGTATTATTATATGGATTAACATTAAAACCGACCATAAAATCGTGTTTCAAAAATTCAAATTCTCTAGGATTACTCTCCTTCACTTCTTTTAATATATTATACAATATCTTGGCCGTGAATCTTTGCTGAACAAATATAATACCACTTAAAGGTTTCTTTGAACGATTTACTTTCAATGGAACTGTAATTAAAAATGAATATTATTACGTGTTATGACCGTAATAACTATCACAGAGACATTCCTTATAAAAACTTCAAGGCGTTGGGACGTGACGACTCATTTGCCCTCTAATAATAATAATAATGGCAACCCATTATACGTCCCACCGCTGGGCACGAGTCTCTCCCCTTTCTGGGGGGAGACCTAGAGCTCACTCCACCACGCTGCTCCAATGCGGGTTGGTGGAAATACGGGTTAGTGGCCAACCCGCTGTCGGATGTTTTCAACGCCCATGAGGCCTCCGACAAGTTTAACGACTGCTATCTCTGATGGCAACCTGCAACATTCTTAGTGTGCCCGACCTCTTTCTCGAAGATGCTACCTAAATGGCCTATTTGTGCCAGATATACATAATCAAAGATATTAGATGAATTAGATTGCCAATACGCACCGGCCGCTGAGCCTTCGTTTAGACTCGTGGACGGTCAGGTGACCGTTCCCACTCACGCGTCAAGCATCATCCCTATTCATTGTGCATTCGCCAGCCAAGCGCAAACTTAGTGAGAAAAAAGCGTTAAAAATGCCAAATTGTTCAGTGTTTTGGTGTAAAAACCGAACAGTAAAGCAAACTAAACCACTCAATAGCATTACTTATCACCGGTAAGTCTTAATTTTGTTATTTTATTAACGCGTGATGTATTAACTTAAACACGATATGTGTTTAAGTTAATACATCACGCACACATCGTCTTTATCAAATATATCGTGTCAAAACAGGGAGTACTGCCAGCTAACTCATTTACACGGAAAATTACATTTACATGGACATCTAGATTATGTAGTATAATCACGTCTTTATACTCGTGTATGAACTGATAATACGCCATTTTTGAGACGTTTTGTGGCGCAACCAAATACTAATCAGGTGAAGTCAGGTGTGGTAGCCTCGCGCCTACTTGGTGTATATTTTCGCGGCAAGATAAGCTCCTCCCACTTACAATGGTTGAAGCGGTTTTCATAGAAAAACGTGTGTATTGTCAATCTATTCTTATAATATCTTTGTACATCATCAACATCTTCGTCCGCCTAGAGCGTTGTGCCCTCAAGGCTTCAACTATATAATAGGAGTGGATGTAACATGGACATTTGACATGATCTTCGTTCATGTTAATTTTAAGGCCCACTCGTTGAGAGGCTCTATTGAGGTCATCGAGCGTTGTTCCAAGGCCTACCACTGTCGTGACTCATCAGGATATAGTCCGCAACCGGAAGGTGTGATTTATGTTGATCCCGAGTCCATTCTAATCCGATCTCCCAACGCAGCGGTGAAAAATTTCGGGGAAATGATATCTCCTTAGAAAATAAAGAAAAATGGGAAAGAAAAATTTGACTTCGGGCAGGCACTTAACTACCGAAGACTTCGGTACCTTAGTGGTAAAGCGGCTGGACTGATTATCCTGAGGTCGCAGGTTCGATTCCTGCCCGAAGTCAAATTTTTCTTACCCATTTTTCTTTATTTTCTATAGTTCACTCACATGTGTTATTGCGAAAAATAAACATATCACAATGATATCTCCTTGTCTTACACCGCGCTGCAGTTGGATAGGCGTCAAGTGTTCTACTATCAATACCGAATCAATGACATAAAAAATGTTTGCATTGCAAAAAAAAAAACCTCTATATAGTTTTCATCTTACCTTTTGAAGCATGTACAACATCGGGATTGTATTCTTTTAAAACATTTAGCAGTTGTAATATTTGTTCCGATGAATGTTTTATTATTTTTTCGTATGCGGTTTCATTTTTCATAGACTCTAGGAGCACCATCCTCGCCCTGAATACAATTTACAATTTAAATACTTTTTAACGATTCGGGGAAAAAAAAGTTCATTGCAGATTTTCCCAAAAGAGAATATTGCCAATATTCGCTAATGTGTGCCTCAATGTCAAGAAGAATATCTATATCTGCAAAATATTAACATCAGGCATAACAAAAAGAAACAAACGCTTCATTGCTTACTACTCTCTGGGGAACATAATAAAGTTTTCATTTTGTTTTTTATATATAAGGTTGGGGAAAAAGTTTCTTCGCATTTAATAAGATAATTCAAAACATTTTTTAATATAGTTTATTTATATTTAACTAAAGTATGTATGTACCATTTTGTTCGATAACCTTTTGCCATCTTGTAGGTAGGGACATGATCCCATTGCTATAAAAATTTTGGGACTTCTCATCAAAATACCGCGACAAGTGGATTTGGCAGTCCTCTCGTGATGTTAACCTAACATTGCATAAATAATTCTGAAGAGACCGAAACAGGTGGAAATCTGAAGGTGCAAGGTCACGACTATACGGCGGATGCATTAACACCTCCCAGCCAAACTATCTTAATTTTTGCTGAGTGGCTATAGATGTGTGAGGTCTAGCGTTATCATGATGAAACACCACACCCCTTCTGTTGATCAATTCCGGCCGCTTTCTCTCAACTTCTTGCTTTAATCTCATCAGTTATTCGCAGTAGAGTTCAGAATCGATAGTCCTGCCTGGTGGTAATAGCTCATAATGAATAATGCCCTTCCAATCCCACCACACACACAACATCACCTTATTGCGAGTTAACCCGGGTTTCGCCACAGTCTGTAAAGCCTGACCGGCCTTTGACCACGACCTTTTTCGCACGTTCTTGTCGTACGTGATCCACTTTTCATCACCAGTTATCAGCTTCTTCAAAAATGATTCGGTTTCATTACGTCGTAATAAAGAATCACAAATGAGTACACGGTTCATTAGGTTTCTTTCAGTGAGCTCGTGAGGTACCCAAATATCGAGCTTTTTTTTGTACCCAGCTTTTTTCAAATGCGCCAAAACTGTTTTGTGATCAATTCTCAGTTCTTCAGTTACGTCGTAACTACTGATATGTCGATCTTGCTCCACTTTTTCAAAAATGGCATCCATTTTATCCGTAATAGGGCGACCAGAGCGAGGTGCATCTTTGACATCAAAATTTCCGGATTGAAAACGCTTAAAACAAAATTGTGCTACTCTCACAGACACTGCACTAGGTCCATAAACATCGCAAATTTTTTTCGCGGCTTGCGTTGCATTTTTACCTTTTTTGTAGTAAAATTTTAAAAAGTATCGAATTTCTTCATTATATTCACTCATCTTGACAGTACGAAAAACAAATAAAAATCACACATTTGCCTAATTTGAATTTGGAATTATGTTCTTTAAAATGTTAATTTTCAATGATACCAAAACCAGCCAGATACAAATACTACAGCCAATGAGATTTTATTACAAGTTCATACATACTATAATGCGAAAAGACTTTTTCCCCAACCTATTATAAAGTTACGAGGGCAGCTTTAGGTAGATGGCGCTCTGAGATCGATTAATCGGAAAATCGATTTATTAGACCGATCGATTATTTAAAACGATCCGTAGCACTGGATCGATCGAGTGAACCGATACCACACCATAAAAATAGCGTATCGATTTTTGTTTCAATAAAAATATAAGTAACCATATAAATAGAATAACCAAGAAAATGTAAGTATTGCCCAAACACAGTGAAAAATGTGACATAATGGTCAAGTGTTATTATTCGATTGTCTTTGTTGACCATTATTAAATATATAGTATAAATTCATACAAAACGAAAATGGTGCGATTAGAATCGATTTATCACACTTCGATTCGAATCGTTTTTTTCGGAAAAACTTGCCGTTTCTTGGCATCTTTAACCATTTCACTTTTTATTGAAGAGGTGTATGGAAGATTTGATAAATAGGCTCTAATACATACTCAGTGCAGTGTGTAATGATAACTTTGTAGAACACTTCTTCCTCCGTTGTTATGACCCTGCGTTTCAGTCGTTCGAGCACGATGATATACGCAAGAATAGTTAAAGCTCCACCGTATACGCCCATTTCGATAATGTGCTTTATCATTGAAGTTATCATGTTTTTAACCATTTTTGTTACCTGTAATAACATCAACATAAAATACATCGGCAATCGTTGTAATAACAATAACAAAGTAAAAAAAAATAAGAACATTTTTCTTAGTTAACGGCAAAGTACACGATATGATACAAAAATGACATTGTGGGCGACTGGTGCCTGAGCTAAACCGAGGTCTGTATTGTGTATAGAATATCGTTGATTTTAGGACACCAGGTCTCCACCCGAGTGAAATACACTGTCTAGTGGTAAGTAAAATTTAGGTTTATACTAAACTACAAAATTGTGTGTTAAAGCATATTAATCATGTGTGTGTGTTTTAGTATCTCAATTAAGTATGTACTATTATTATATTTTAATGTAAGTGACATTGTGAAAATTATGGGTAAATTTGAATTTATAATGTATTAAATGTTTTCACACAAAAACTACTTGACCGATTTCAAAGATTCTTTCATCATTAGAAAGCTGCATCTTCACTGAGTGAACATAGGTTATATTATACCTATTCATTGCACCCGTGCGAAGCCGGAGCCGCTAGTCCATACATATAAAAATCAATTGCTGTTCGTTAGTCTCGCTAAAACTCGAGAACGGCTGAACGGATTTATCTTATCATGGTCTTGAAATGTTCGTGGAGGTCTAGAAAAGATTTAAAAGTTGAGAAAAATTCGAATAATTGCTGGGAAAACCCTAAAAACAACCTTTTTCTTTTTTTCCATACAATCATTTTCTAACTAAATCGACTCAATTTAAATTACAAGCACTCACTGTCTTAGCAATGTAGGTGTGTTCATAACCTCAAAGAGTCAACAAATCTTTTTGACAGGACGAAGTCTGTCGGGTCTGCTAGTTATTAATAAATTATAACCTAAACATCAATCAATAAAACATACTTTAGAGTCTTTAATCAAAATCTGCTTCTGTCCCCTCTGCAATTCCAATTCTGATGATTGAACAAGTTGCGGTAAAACGAACTTGTTCGCTAACACTTGTAAAGTTCGAAGTAATGAAATAGCTTCGGTAGCTGCTGAAGTTAGTGCTATCGCAGAATAATACTGTACTACTTCAAACGCATTTGTTGAATACCTGAAATCATTACAGACAAGCAGGTTCTGGTAAGTAAATGTGATAGTAGCAGATTATAAATTATTCGTTTTTGCTGGCGACTTCGTACGCGTATAGATCCGTTTCCCAAGGAACCCACATAAAATTATTTAATTGAAATGTATAGTCATTTATAAAAGTTGTTTGCATTTACCTACTACAATATAAAGGAGATGTTGCAAAAATGTATGGACCTCCGGCCATGTATTGTACACAATGTCTTTAAACAGGCAAAATCAATATGAAAACATTTTTTACTGCATATTTTCACTTATTTAGCTTTGTTTGCAGTTACAAAACATTATTTGCAGTTAGAATTGCAACTCATAACCAACATGGCGAATATGGGAGGCGATGTCATTTTGACATATTTATTTTTTAAAATTGTATTTTGATTAAATAGTACTTGGAGAAAAAAGTAATATTTTCTAAATACTATCGAAATCGATTGATCCCAAGTGTCGGCTGTATCGCCGCCATGTTTAACATAGTTGAAAATGATAAAATCGTTTGAATTAAAAGTGGTTGTAACTCTAAAATATATTCTTGATTAAATTAATTTATTTATTTATTTATTTATTTACACTTTTATGCATATCGTACATACGGCGGACTTAATGCCTCTAGGCATTCTCTTACAGTCAACCTTGGGGTTGTGTGAAATAACTTGTAGGGGTGCAACATAATATAAATATAATAATTAACTATTTAAGTATTGAAAAACTAAACTAACTAAACAATCAATAAATAAATTGAATACATAATATAGATACATATTTTACATAAAACTACACATATATATGAATAAAAATATATTACAATATATAAATAAATATTATAATAACGATGACGATTGTGTGAAACCTAAATCATACATTAAGTGACCTTAAAAGAAAATCATTAGTTCTCCGCTTGAAGATAAACTTGCTGGCAGATTGTCGAATGTCAAGGGGTAGCATGTTCCAGAGTTTAATAGCAGAAATAGCGAAGGAGTCAGACATAAAACCAGTGCGGTGAGAAGATATTTCAAGGATCAGATTTTCTGATGAACGAAGGTAGTGATCATGAGAGTTGCCCAAATAATTAAACTTGTTTTTAAGATAACACGGATAACAAGGATCGTTAATGATGGAGAAAAGTAAACAGAGAATCCTTAAGTGTCTTCTCTGATGGATGGGTAGCCAGTTGAGCTTGGAACGATAAGAAGAGATGTGATCAAATTTACGAAGGCCATAAATAAAACGAATACAATTATTCAGTAAACGATCCAGTTTGTTCAGAAGTTGTTGGGACATGTCTGAGCAACAAACATCTGCATAATCAATGATAGGGACGACAAGAGATTGCACAAGAACAGTTTTGGTACGAGAGGGTAAAAAGTTTTTGAGTCTATAGAGGGAACGCAGCGAGGCAATAGTATTTTGAGTGATGGAAGTGACTTGTTTCTTCCAACTAAGACAGGAATCTACAAATAATCCTAAATTTTTGACATAATCCGAGAAAGGAATTACAGTGCTTTCGTATAATAATGGCGTTAGATTATTGAAATCCAATTTTTTAATAAAATAACTGCTACCAATAACAATAGCTTGGCACTTGCTTATGTTTACTGGTATGCCAAACTCACGAGACCATTCGGAAATTGCATACAAATCGTTATTAACTACATCGATGGCCTGGTTTACATTAGAAAAGTCAGCTTGAGCATAGATCTGCAAATCATCTGCATACAGATGGTAAGAGCCATGAAGATGTGTAGTTAGAGCATTAATGAATATAGCAAAAAGAAGAGGAGAGAGAATTCCGCCTTGTGGAACACCAGTGGCAAGACTGCACCAATCAGATAGTTCCTGGCTGTTGCGTACCGCCTGCTGACGTCCACGAAGATAAGACGAGAACCATTCCAGCACCAGGGATGAAGTTCCTATGCGTGATAGGATTGCAAGTAGTAAGTCATGATCAACCGTATTAAAAGCATTCGAGAAATCAACTAGTACTAGTATGGTGAGTTGACCATGCTCCATACCAGATCTAATATCATCAATAACCTTGAGGAGGGCAGTGGATGTGCTGTGGCCAGGGCGAAAACCAGATTGGAACTCAGACATAAAATTATTTTGGAAAACAAATAGAGATAATTGCTTATGAACTATGGCTTCTATAGTTTTTGAAAGAAACGGGAGAATTGAAATCGGTCGAAAATGACTAACCAGATTAGGATTAGAAATTTTCGGTAGAGGGATAATAAATGCTTTGCGCCAAACTAAAGGAAATTCACCAGTCTCAAGGGAAAAGTTAATAATATGTGTAAGAACTGGTAAAATATAATCAATAATGTGAAATACCATAGTTCTACTGACTCCATCACAACCCACTGCCTTAGATTTAATTGAACAAATGAATTTGTGAACCTCATCACTGGTGATGAGGTTCACAAATTCATCATTAATGTTTTTTTTTTGGATTCTTCTTTAATTTACCCATTTTTTGAGGACGTGTACGAACCAGAACCGTTGCCGCAACATCTCCTTTGGTATCTACATCTGATTATCACGCATGTTGCCCCGCGCATTTAAGATCTGGCCACTAGTTAGCGGCCGTATGCGCGAGGGCACTAAAGTTCAGTTGCACCAACATATTTGTTAATGTTAAGGTAACATTTTACATCCTTGTCTAACTTTAACAAATTTGCTTAAGTTGGAGAAGGATGTTAAATCTAAATACATTAACAAAAAAATACATTAACTTTAACAAACATTTTGGTGCAACCGAACCTAAGAGATAACGTTTTCAATTTTCAACAGATGTGTATACAATTTCTAATCAATATATATAAAATCTCGTGTCGTTATAACTTCAGGAGTGGCAATTGTAAATGTGTATTTGTATACTGTGTATAGTATTGAAATTTCTGATTTTCATGTAAATGTTTACAGGCTTACAGTTTACACTTACTACCAATGTAAAATTTATGCTTGTTTGCTACTTTATGAGATAAAAATATAATGTAGAAAAAAATATTTACATCAAGACTGGTCCGAGATCATCAACTGTAGCAATTGTCGCTTGAAAAGTTGACTCCAATTCTTTTAGTTTCTCCTCGATTTTTTCAACTTTGACGTTTGCATTGAGCAACGTCGCCGTTAGCCCTGAAACAATTTATTATAAGAACTTTAGTATGACTTGCGTACCATTAGGCCTATTATCCCCGAAGGGGTAGGCAGAGGTAAAGGCGTGCAGTCAAGCATACATGCAAACACCTCTTCCATTGCATTCAGGGTTCGTATCGCCTTAGCGGTATACAAAAAAAAGGCTTTAACTTTTTTGTACACCGCTAAGATTCCTAAAAAAATAAAATAATCTAAACATAAATAAATACATAAATTATAATAAGACAGTAAAAAGCGAGTGTCTGTACATTAAATATTTTTCCAAATAATCAGATTTATTTTGATTTATTTATTTAGACGTTTAACGAAAAGTAACACAAACCCAAAAAAAAAACAGTTTATGGATTTTTTGTTTTTGTCTGTCAGTCTGGTACGTCATAACTTAGAATCTACTCAACGGTTTTCACATCAGGTGGATTACATATATATATTATTAGGAGCATTGTCAAAACGTTGTTGTTGTGTTTGTTTCTTTAAAATGAAGTTATAGTCAATTGAAAATTTACTACAATCACTGCTTCAAAACTTATAAACAGAGTTGAATGCTTTTTACATAGGCGTTAGTGGCGTTTGTGGCTTTGATGGTGCTTGAGGCGTTGGTGGCATCGGTGGCGTTGGTGGCATTGGTGGCGTTGGTGGCGATGGTGACATTAGTGGCGTTGGTGGCATTAGTCTAATATCGTGTACAGAGAAGTATTAATGTAAGCCCGATTTTTTAGCTATCCATAAGTGTTTTCGAATGATCCCAAATTAAAAGTTACATCCAATAATGCTGCCCAAAGTCACTATTCCACGCGAACGAAGTCGCGGCCACAGCTTGTTTGCAATAAAATAATATTGCGACTGTTGTTTGTAATTGAGATGTAAACTATCCTATTTTTTTTAAGTTGTATCTAAATGCACACAATGTTCTAAGTTTGATTAGTCGTTTAGGGGTCCATCGCATACAAACAACGTGACGCATAATTTAAATATATATATTTTTTTTTTATTTATTTTTTTTTTTATGTAATGGAAGTGGCAAACAAGCATGCAGTTCACATTGATGTTAAGTGATGACTGCAGCCTATAGACACCCACACAAAGACCAAGGTCAAAATGCAGATGCGTTACCACTCCTGAGGCCTAAGGGTGTTATGCCTCTGTGCCGGAAATTACAGGGCCGTACATTACCACCTGACCGGAACACGATAGTGCTGAACACTACCATTTAGCGGCAAGTATATTAGGTAATGCGGTGGTGCCTACGCCCGCGAGCTCCGTCACTGGAGCTCTACCACCAGTAAAAAATTATATTATTAAAAATTATATTATTAATTATATATTATTAAGAAGATACAGACTCTTATGACCGCTTATCTTGTCACTACTCAATAACAATGTTGTCATTGACACGCACTAGCTTAATATTGTAGGTAATGCGTCAATTTTGGTAAACAATGGTGCGTTTGTTATACAAACAAAGCATCATAATAGTTTCCTCAGTAATGTGAGAGTCATTAAATACAAGAATCTTTTATCAGTCATATCGATTAAAGTAATTGATTCTTAAAATGACGCTGTAATGTAATGGTCAGTAGTAAAGTAACATTAAGGCCTCAAACTCGAAATCAGCGATCTGCGGGGCGTCACTACAATCTATTTCACTTGAATAAGGATCGCCGCACACGAGCCACCGGCCACAACCACAAACGCCGCCACTGGCATATTTCCTATAGGTTCAGTACATTTTACAAGAATATTAGAGGAGTTTGATTGCTAATACGCACCGGCCGCTGAGCGTTCGTTTAGACTCGCGGACGATCAGACTGCCTAGTGCGAGATTTTATGCTCTATTTTATGCACTCAGGTGACCGTTCCCGCTCACGCGTCAAGCATCATACATTCATTGTGCATTCGCCTGCTGAGCGCAAACTTAGTGAAAAAAAACCGTTAAAAATGTCAAATTGTTCAGTGTTTTGGTGTGTCGTTTTTTTTAAGTAAATCACGATATCACATCGTCCGTTATCAAATATATCGTGTCAAAACAGGGAGTACAGCCAGCTAACTCATTTACACGGAAAACAACGGACATCTAGATTCTGTAGTCTAATCACGTCTTTATACTCGTGTACGAACTGATAATACGCCATTTTTGTGACGTTTTGTGGCGCGACCAAACACTAATCAGGTGAAGTCAGGTGTTTTGTGTTCGCTTCGCGCTTAATTGGTGTATGTTTTAGCGCCAAGAAAAGCTCCTCCCACTTACAATGGTTGAAGCAGTTTTCGTAGAAAAGCGTGTGTATTGTCAATCTATTCTTAAAATATCTTTGACATTCAGATACGATTTTATATGGACTCGCCGCACACGGTTGACGCCGGTGGCCGTCAAACGATACAAATCGTAGTTGCTCGCTTCTTGTGGCGGCCCGCACCGGCCACTAAGCGCTGATATAATACGCCACTCGCGCTATTCCTCATCCCTCTCTCCCTTACCTCAGTTAACCTGTTCAAATCGAAAGCAACGCACGTACCTACGTAGTCTGTTTGTTGTTGAATAAAATAAATATGGATGTAGAAGTATTTATATCAAAGATTCAATCCCAAAAAAATAACAGCCACCGACGGCAAATGTCGACCATTGACCTCAAAGGGCTGTTGCGCGCTTCAGCTGATGATGATGCCACTCGTGAATGTTTTTTTTTCGCAAAGCAAGGGTTTTAAATTTTATTGTATCGCAGAACGACATTTGCCGGGTCAGTTAGTATAAATAAGAACTACAATAATTATGCTATGAAAGTGGCAAACAAGCATGCAGTTCATTTTGGTTGTAAGTGAATAAGCATTCTATAGATATTCACACAAAAACCAAAAATCTAAACGCAGATGCTTTGCTCCTGAAGTCTAAGATTTTTTTTTACCTTTTTTTTATTATAGTGTTGAACACTATTTGTCGGTAGATAGGATTGGTAATGCGGTGGTGCCGACACTCCCTGTCACCGGAAATCTACCACCAGCAGAAACTAAATAGTAAAAAATAATAAACTAGAATAAATACCTAGTATCAAAGGACGTTCACTTTCAGTACCGAAGGCGTAATGTTTCATTATTAATCGCATTGGATGATCATCCACGGCATTGTGACACTCGTCAAATATTATAAAGTTGATGTCCGACATCCTTATGTAAGAATGGGTAAGCATATCACAAAGAATTTGTCCTGTCATGACAACAACCTGTGAAAGAAGCATAATAATTTATACCTCAATAAATATAAATAAAAATGTAATGTCTGCCTATACAACATACTGTTTGTTACAAAACTGTGATGATATAAAAATATGCAGTAGATCTTATATGTATATTAAAATATTGATTCATTTCGATTAAAACGTCGATTTTTATACATGAAAACATTTTATTTTTGTAAAATGAATTGAAAAAAACTACACGTACTAAAAAGCCGGCCATGATAGAGCGCGTGACGTCACGATACAATTAACAAACACTGTCGAAGTCGTTGACGTAGAAGATTGTTTATTGTGCCTTGTGTCGTGACGTCACAGTACGTAAATGTCACGTGACCTAGTGCGAAATTGTATCTTCATCATGGAAAATAATTTATTTTGAATAAATGCATTTTTGGAAGAAAATTCCATGTGGTGGTACATACATATAATAAGTAACATAATAACATATTTCACGCGTTTTAAAACACCGGCGCGTGGCATGCATGCTAAACTTATTTTAGTCACTCGACGCGGCGTCGTTTTTGCCGTGCATTTATTCACTCAAGTAAATTTCCTGTGGCCAGGCTGTAGCGGTTATTGTGAATCTAAACCATTTTGGAATTACTCAAGTTCACAGAAAAAGTACCATCATAATTAGCACAGCAATTTTATAATTCCACGTAGGTAACATTGCAATTTAACAATGTCAGCACTGTCAATGTTCGACCGAATATTGCTGTCTGTCTATGTTGACAAACTTTAAGCGCAATAAATATTATTTTTGAGATTATATCTAAATATTATCCTTACCTGATATTTTTGCAATTCGTTGTCCCATTTAACTTTGTCCCAGTAATCTACACCATCCTCACTACTATAAGCGCCAACACACTTTACTGGACATAAATCTTTAATTTGTTTTTGCTAAAACAAACATTACAAATTTTATTTTAACAACGACAGTATGTATGTATGTATGTTTCTTCACGCCAGGTCCCTAACGGGGTAGGCAGAGAGTGTAGAGCGCCAGATATCCCGGCCCTGACAAACCTCTCGTGCCTCGTCGACAGTATGAAAATAATAAAATTCTTTTTTATCATTTGGATTCATTACTTTAGCCAAAAAACGTCCACTAGTGAGGGACCAATTAATTACTATATTTTTAAAGTTCTTGAACTTCGAAACGTCGTTATCGCCCGCATAACAATAGAAAATCACTTGTCATATTTATGAATAAGGGGTATGTAATAGGTTGGGAAAAAAGTCTTTTCGCATTATAGTATGTATGAACTTGTAATAAAATCTCTTTGGCTGTAGTATTTGTATCTGGCTGGTTTTGGTATCATTGAAAGTTACAATTTTAATGAACATAATTCCAAATTCAAATTAGGCAAATGTGTGATTTTCATTTGTTTTTTGTACTGTCAAGATGAGTGAATCTAATGAAGAAATTCGATACATTTTAAAATTTTACTACAAAAAAGGTAAAAATGCAACGCAAGCCGCAAAAAAAATTGCGATGTTTATGGACCTAGTGCAGTGTCTGTGAGAGTAGAACAAATTTGGTTTAAGCGTGAAAACGCTTCAACCAAATTTGTTCTCCGGAAATTTTCATGTCAAAGATGCACCTCGCTCTGGTCGCCCTATTACGGATAAAATGGATGCCATTTTTGAAAAAGTGGAGCATGATCGACATATCACTAGTTACGACGTAGCTGAAGAACTGAGAATTGATCACAAAACAGTTTTGGCGCATTTGAAAAAAACTGGGTACCAAAAAAGCTCGATATTTGGGTACCTCACGAGCTCACTGAAAGAAACCTAATGAACCGTGTACTCATTTGTGATTCTTTATTACGACGTAATGAAACCGAATCATTTTTGAAGCTGATAACTGGTGATGAAAAGTGGATCACGTACGACAAGAACGTGCGAAAAAGGTCGTGGTCAAAGGCCGGTCAGGCTTCACAGACTGTGGCGAAACCCGGGTTAACTCGCAATAAGGTGATGTTGTGTGTGTGGTGGGATTGGAAGGGCATTATTCATTATGAGCTATTACCACCAATCAGGACTATCGATTCTGAACTCTACTGCGAACAACTGATGAGATTAAAGCAAGAAGTTGAGAGAAAGCGGCCGGAATTGATCAACAGAAGGGGTGTGGTGTTTCATCATGATAACGCTAGACCTCACACATCTATAGCCACTCAGCAAAAATTAAGAGAGTTTGGCTGGGAGGTGTTAATGCATCCGCCGTATAGTCCTGACCTTGCACCTTCAGATTTCCACCTGTTTCGGTCTCTTCAGAATTCTTTATGCAATGTTAGGTTAACATCACGAGAGGACTGCCAAATCCACTTGTCGCGGTATTTTGATGAGAAGTCCCAAAATTTTTATAGCAATCATGGATCATGTCCCTATCTACAAGATGGCAAAAGGTTATCGAACAAAATGGTACATACATACTTTAGTTAAATTTAAATAAACTATATTAAAAAATGTTTTGAATTATCTTAAAAAATGCGAAGAAACTTTTTACCCAACCTAATATAATCTATTGAGCCACGTGTTTCACGAACAAAAATTTTTCACATGGCTTAATAGATCCCCCTTATTCATAAACGTACATTAGATACGTTTTAGCTATAGAATGCTTTGTCTTTGTCAGTTTCATTGTCAAATGTGCAGGATAGAAAAGGACAAAGCAGAGATTAGCAACACGTTAGCTAAAATACGTTTACGAATAAGGGGGGTATCTACATATGTGTTTTGTTGTCTAATACAGTAATATGAAATATATCCCAAATGTTACTTCTAATTTCGACATTCAACAGGATTCTTGATCGCAAGAAATACAAAAAAATCATTATCTCTCCTCATAAATCCGAATCTGGGTGGGTAAGTATTTGATATAGATAGTTCAAGAGTGATTGACAATAATGTTAAAAATACAAAAATGTAAGCTATACCTTTTAATTTTATTTATTTTAAATTATTCACTTTCATAAACTAAGTAAGAGAGTGGAGATAGTTTTTTAGGGTTGATGACCTTGAAAAGGAAAAAACGCGTGTCTATCTAAATACTGAATTTAATAATGAAACAACTTGGAAAAAAAGCAAGGTCTTAGAGGTAGGTATATAGTGAATGTCGCAAACAAAACAACATGTATCTTAATTTTAAACAATTTTAAGATAATATTTATCTTTAAATTGTTTAAAATATAATCATAAGGATATATACCTAAGAAGCCAAAAGAAAAACATTTCGTACCTGCTGCTTCACAAGTGAAACTGTGTTGACTAAAAAGAATGTTCGTTTTCCTCCTTGTCCCCATGGTTTCTGCAATGACTTCTTGAATCTTGCAATTAGCCGTATAGCTATATACGTTTTACCAGATCCTGTAAATAACCATTACAATATTACAAGGTACCGTAATAATTTACATAAGTACTTACATATTTTTTTTAGGGATTCATAGCTCAAAAGAAAAACGGAACACTAGAAGATCATTGTGTGTCCGTCCGTCTGCCTAAAAATGTAAATTACTGCCACTGCGATTACGATCGCCAATCCGCTCACCAAATCCTTGGTACTTTCTTCTCACTGCTCAGCTGTGCCATGGGAAACCATGTCCGGGGCGTTTACCCCCCGCATGGGGCTCTTCCACGGCGGCCGTTAATAAATCCGGGTCCTCTGGTTTGCCATCAGGGCTTAGAACACATTATGAAGACCATTTTTCGATAAAGATATCCATTTTCCCCATCATCCCTTGAGGATTAATTTTAAGATATGTGAAAATCGTAGTAATATCATATTTATACAACACTAGGTACAGCTTGCGCGCGTTGCTACTCCACCAACTAAAAAATTACAGTGGCGCCTTCTGTCGAATTTGGTAACTCTAAAACCTTCGTGGACAGAAGAAGATATTCAACAGGAAAACTGACACAGCTAAGTAGGTTCGCTCTACAGCTTTAGAGGAAACTGAACCCTATATTGTTTTTAGAGTGTGACTTTTCTCTCATTGTGACATTCATTGTTGGATAGATCTTTCACTTCTTTCATAGAGTGTGTCACTTGTTTTCACTGTAGAGCGCTCTGTTCTTACCAATTACCAAAAGCCTATTAAAGTAAACAGTGTTCATCTTGAGGCAAAATAATTATATGTATGTAAGTGTGCAATGTGCAAGTCCAGTTAATATGTTAAAAAAAACATTTTTTTTTTTAGGTCGGGCTTTATGTAGGCGGCCTGTCTCGAGACGGCACTAGTCTACTTCACCGGGCAATCGGCGAGCGCAGAAGGCGCTCCAGCCTAGCAAAAAAGTTAGCGCAACTGCCTAAGGGTGACCCATGCGAGTCCGTGCCTCGGCTTAGGGCGTTGCGGAGGGACATATGAGACATATGCGATTATGGGCGGTGCAACTTTCGCTCTACTCCATTCGGTTGGTGATAGCCGGAATGTCATCGGCCTCGCGGGGCCGGGGATAAGGTCGGGATCAGGGGCGGGCGCACCGCGAAACGCGTCGGCGCGTTGTATTGTTGGCGGTTTGTGGAGTGTGATTCTGTAGGTGATTTTGCATAGCGGCGATGGCCAACGTGGTCTCATCCTCCGGATCTTTTAAGACGTGCCTTGGACGTCTCCTTTTAGCGCGATCAAAAGGAGTGTAAATCGCGGCCGCTCTGACCAGCGGATTCAGGTGGTGACTCGCCCGATCCAAATAACGAGCTGAAGCTCGCTTCATAAACTGCCGGATGGTGGGCAGGTTTGCGTCAATGTGCAAGTTTTTATTACGTACGTACCAAGGCGCGCCTACGGCTCTACGTAAGAATCGATTTTGCAAAGTTTGAAGCTTGCGTAATGTTGTGTTTTTCGTGTGGCTGAATAGCGGAGACGCGTAACATAGTATGGGCCTTATGGAGGACGTATAGGCGCGGATTTTGTTCCGGGCCGATAGCTTGCTCTTTTTGTTTAATAAACAATGTAATTGGGATAACACGAATGCAGCCTTTGCGCGTGCTGCTTTTCATGTAAAAGCAGCAGCGAAGGTCAGATGCCGATCAAGCGTCACTCCTAAGTATTTGATTTTGTCCATCCAGGGGATGGGCTCGTCAAACATTTGGACTGGGGCTACGTTAGGTCTGGGAGAGCGGTCCTAAAAAAAACACATATTTCATCACCATTATTATAGTTACCAAAACGGGGAGAGACACGTGCCCAGTAGTGGGGCGTACAAGGACTGCCATTATCATTATAGTTATGTATGTATCTTCACGCCAGGTCCCTAACGGGGTAGGCAGAGAGTGTAGAGTGCCAGACATCCCGGTTCTGACAAACCTCTCGTGCCTCGTCTACCTTATTATAGTTATACTTCGACTATTTTTAGCTTTAGGACAAAATTAACAGATAACAAAAAAATGTGTATACATACCTACATAAAATCATGAATATGTAATAATATCCAGCTTTTCAATGTCAGTGTGTAGAAATAAAATTCTTATTAGGTTAGGTACCTGTTGGTAAGTAAATTATAGTGTTGCGTTGACTTGCTATCTCTTCTAATTGTATTTGATACTCTCTAGCCTTGATTTTTTCTTCATTTTCCAAAATTGTATCACTCTCCATATTTAGTTACCTATGATTAAATTATTTTTAGTAAAGGCTGTCATTTAAAATTATGTACAATATACATTCTTCATTAACATCTACATAATTTAACAATATGAATTAATGTTCTGTGATGTCTGTAACAGTTCAGTAGCTACCTACTGAATAAACAAAAATACCTAGTTCAAATGAAGTCAATCCGCTGCGTACGACAGAGTTATGTAAAAAAATTGGTACTTTCAGTACTACTTTTTAATTTCTTTTCTTCTTCTTCTTCTTTATACTATTGCTTCTACCTCGGTTTGGGTAATTCTGCCAAATCTGGTGATTAAGGAGGCACTAGACGAATGAGTTATGACCGGTGATCTGAGGGATGTCCGGTAAGAACGATAATAAGTGCCACTTTAATTATTCAGTGTTTTTCTGCCTAAAACAAGACAAAGATGATCACAGTTAATTAAGGTTAGTATCAACAGAACACAGTATTTTTTTTTTCTTTTAAAAATTATTGATTCTAATTTGATAGAATACAATTATTATGTGATTATGAAGGTGTAAAGAAAATAGAAACATTTTCTTTGGTGCGGTTGATTCCTTTTGGTGTGGATCTATGTAGGGTTGCCAACTTTTTTTTACAAGAAATTAAAGTATATTTAGGTCTCAGAAGAATACTATACAGCTACGATAGATGACGTCGATTTTTAACAGTACAGTTGGCAACCCTAGCCGTATGTGCGAGGCTTATTTGACTTCGGTTCGTTCGTCACGTATTATCAAGGATCGTAAAGCCATCGGCGCCCAGACACAATTGAATTTCAATTGTAATATTTTTCTCGTGTCTAGAGGGATTAATAGGTAATTTTTGCTTGATGCACAACATGTATGCTCATACTATAGGTATTTCAATTACACATTTGACAATATGATTTCATCACTTTCTACAAAATTACATATAGCTTGTCTGCAGGTAAATGTGACACAATGATTATAAATTAGGCACCAGTACAATTACAGTAAGTATTTTCCACGTATGACCGGTTATATTACAATAATACTCCCCAAAGTATAATTCATTAAATTTCATTGCATTGATATCAGTTAACAAACGTGGTAAGGACTTACTTTAATTTAAAACATAGAGGATAATTGCCACCAAAAATCAACGATAAATTTGTAAAGTAATTCTATTCTTTAAAATAAAATTAAGAGCACTGCAGCAAATTAAAAACACGACACCTACCCGGTTTTCCAATCACAACACAACACAGGTGAATCCGCGTCTGAGAATGAATAGCATATAAACTGTATAATCTATGATGACATCTGTCAGTCATCTGCGAGATCACTTTTTATATATGTCAAGCCGCAATGCAATGTGACCAGACTGAAGATAAAAATCTGCAAAATTTATCACAATGCTTAGATTTCTATCAAAGCAAATTCCGTTAAAAGATCAGTATAATCGTTTTTATTATTTTGAATTTTATAGATTCACTTGCACATCTCAATTTAATACATAATCAAACGATATTCTTGAATATAAGTTTGTTAATTATTACATTTCTACCGCCGGTGGGGTCGCGGATTTGTGCGATAGCGTTTCCGTGATCCTACCACTTATGGCGGACTTTCCCCGGAGTCGGAGAGAGTGGGTATGCGTAATGCATTTTACCTTGGCAAAAAAAGAAGGCATATTCTGTAACTCGGTGACGATCACTTTAAATGACAGTTTGTAGAATTGATGATTGCTGTTTTCCTGAAATAATTATAATTATATCGTTACGTCAGAGCGACAATAAGTAATATTCTTTACTATATAAATAAGGTATATAACATGCCTTCAGGGCCGCAATCTTGGAAGGAGAATTTTCGTCTAGCAGTGGATGTCTTGCTGAATTGATAATGATAGACTCAAGGTCACAGAGAGAGCAATGGAGAGAGACAGCACTCTCGTAGCTCAGAGTATCTCTGTGAAATCGAAAAATAAACGAGAAGACCGGTATAAGACCCAAAGTGGCTGACAAAGCCCATTAAATAACGAAACTCAAGTAACAGTGGGTACAACAGAGCTCAAATAAGCGATGGCCAATGAAGCAGAAGAGTTCTCGAGTCGCAACCGCGTACTGGAATACAGAGCGTAGGGAGGCATTCCACGAGGTCTACCGGGTCCTTGTCTTGTTTTTCTAATTGGTATAAGTAATTTTCTAAATAGTTTTTCTTATTATTTAATATATTACATATATTTTTTATATTCGTATTTATTTAAAAGTTAGTTTAATATAGTCAGTCAATTATTTATTGAGTATGTCAGTCAAGTGAGTTACAGTCAGTTATTCAAGTAAAGCGAGGGCTACTTTACCAGAACATTTACAATGAAGTCTTGAAGGCAACCTGAAAGGTCGTGTTTTCGCACTGTTATTTTTTTTATTTTTTTTTTCATGCAGTTCACATTGATGTTAAGCGATGACTGCAGCCTATAGACACCCACACAAAGACCAGGGTCAAAATGCAGATGCGTTACCACTCCTGAGGCCCAAGGTGTTTTGCCTCTGTGCCGGAAATTACAGGGCCGTACATTACCACCTGACCGGAACACGATAGTGCTGAACATTACCAAGTATATTAGGTAATGCGGTGGTGCCTACGCCCGCGAGCTCCGTCACTGGAGCTCTACCATCAGTAAAATTCTATTTCACTATACATGGGCACTGTAATAAACTTATATCAAACAAAATGCCACCAACTTTATTCAATAAAACATAACAATACACCAAGAAAATGAAATAAAAATATGAAATAAATGTAATAAAAAATAGGAGCACCATACGACTCTTTTAAGGTCCCCGCCATAACTCTCGACAGATAAGTTGTTAATGTTGTGCGTAATTCCTTTGCTTGGGCGCCCCCAATTTAGCCAAATTAGGTCGAAGAGAGCGGCAGATGAGATAAGATCCGCTTGCACACTGCACCGTTTGGTTTTGCTGACAGTATAATTTTGTACAGACTGTATCATTTTTATAAGTAAGTGAACCATTTAGATCATCTTCATTCAGGCATCCGCACCCGCTCTCTCCCTACCCATGGCAACCCCACAAAATGGCGAAGAATTTCTAAAGTTTAACCAGTAAATATTTTCTGCCTAATGTTCCTTAGCAATGATTGGCATTTGAAAGTTCCTGTAGCAAACGGTCTAGCAAAAAGCGTGAAATCATTAAAATGATAATATACATATAATATTAGTGATCAATTTACGATATCAACTTGAGTCCTAAGGGCAACGGGTGTAATAGCAAAAGAAAACACAGTCACTATTATACGGTCGACAACAATTTTATTAGGCACACGTTTCATTACTATCATTCGACAGCGAATCTCTACAGCGTGATGTAACTTTCACAAGATGAACAAGTGGCGCCATCTGTTGGTGATTTACATGAATGAATTTATACATAATCGCCCACCAAGGGCAAAGTGGACCTTTGTCCTTAACAAATTTTTACAACTTTACTAAATTAAAACTAAGGGACACAAACATCATTCCTTACATATGGGTAGAATACATAGCTTTGAAACAGGTCTTTTAAAATTTCCATTTTTGGTCCTCAAAGTAACCACACGGGCAATGCCATCTACGCCTGGATGGACAGCAATTACTCTGCCATAGAGCCAACGAGACGGGGGCAAATTATCCTCCTTCACTACTACTACATCGTCTAAATTGGGTTGGGGATTTTGTGTTGACCATTTGTACCGATGCAAGAATTTTGTTAGGTATTCCTGCGACCACTGTCGCCAAAAGGCTTGCAACATGCGTTGAGTGTGTTGCCACCTCCTCAATGTGCTAACATTTGCGTCCTCGAAGTTGTGGTCAGGTACTGTCACTAGAGGTTCTCCTATCAAGAAGTGTCCAGGTGTTAAGATATAGTGTGATGTGGTATCCGTGATCGTCGACATGGGCCGAGAATTGAGGCAAGCTTCTACCTGGGCTAAAACAGTAGCCATCTCTTCGTACGTCAACGTCGTGTTTGATAAAATCCTTTTGAGGTGATATTTAACAGACTTTACGCCCGCCTCCCACAAACCTCCGAAGTTCGGTGAGTGAGGTGGAATAAAATGCCATTCGCAACCACTCGTAGCTAAGACCTCTGCTACTTCTTTCACCATGGACCTTTCTTCTGCCACACTGCATTTCTTTAATTCGGCAGCAGCACCGACAAAATTTGTGCCGTTGTCACTGTAAAGATGTGAGCAACGACCACGTCTAGCCTGAAAACGCTTAAATGCTTGTAAAAAGCCTTCCGAAGTTAAGTCGCTAACGGCTTCCAAATGTATGGCACGCGTTGCCATACACACAAATAAACAGATGTATCCTTTATACGATTTGTGACCTCTGCCTTTTGTGGTGCGTATCTGAATTGGGCCTGCGTAATCGACTCCACTGTGACTAAATGGACGAGTGGGAGAGACTCGCGATACAGGTAGTTGTCCCATCAAAGGATTCTTTGATGTAGCCATGACTTTAACACAAGTTACACACTTGCGGTAATAAGCCTTCACCAGCTGCTTTGCTCCTATAATCCAGTATTTTGATAAAATGTAAGTCATCATTAACTGTGGGCCACCGTGTAGCGTCTGATTATGAGCATCTATAATGATGAGAGAGGTGAGGTGAGACCTCTTTGGAATTAAAATTGGATGTTTTCTATCATGAGGTAGCTGAGAATTTTCCAGTCTGCCGCCAACTCGCAAGATATTGCATGCGTCCATATATGGATTTAGGATCCTTAAGCTGCTGCGTTTCGGTAAGTCATGTCCGTTTTCTAATAATTTTATTTCGGAGCTGAAGTGTTCCGTCTGACATTGCTGTATGCAAGACTGTAGGATACATTGTAACTCCTTCGTAGTTATAAACCCCGTTTGTCTTTCTGACTTTGCCAGTTTCAGATTCTGACTGAATCGCTTACAATAAGCCAACACTCTAACCATTCTGGTTAACGATGAGAATCTTTCTATGATTGATTCTTGAATGATAGAGGTGCTACAATGCGCTTTTATGCATTCTTCTTTCGTCTGAGCATCTTCAGCCTTTGGTTTTCCATACTCAATGGGTTCTTTTTGTAGAAAACAAGGTCCGTTGAACCACATTGAATTATTTATTAACTCAGACGGAATTTGACCTCTCGACGCTGCGTCTGCGGGATTGTTTTTGGTCGAAACATGCGCCCAGTGATGAGAATCCAGCTTAGTGATGATTTCCGATACCCGATTGGCCACGAAGACCTTCCACCGACTCGGATGACTATTTAGCCAAGCCAGGACCACCGTAGAATCCGTCCAAGCATGTAATTGAGCCTTGTCAATCTCCATGACTGAAGCAAGCTCCGTCATTAACCGGGTCAACAAGACTGCTCCACACAACTCAAGACGTGGAATTGAAACTTGTTTAACTGGCGCGACCTTAGTTTTTGCAGCAATCAACGATACATGGATTTTGCCTTTGGAATCTATAACACGTGAATACACAACTGCAGCGTATGCGTCCTTGGAGGCGTCACTAAATCCATGCAGCTCGATGTGCTCTCCTGTTCGAAGCCTGATCCAACGAGGTATGGAAACTTCTCCTAACGTTTTCAATTCCTTTTTGTATGATTTCCATTCATTCAATATATGTGCTGGCACTGTTTCATCCCAATCAAGCCCTGCCAACCATAGCTTTTGAATTAGCATTTTTGAAATAATTATGCTTGGTCCTACCCATCCTAGGGGGTCATAGAATCGACTTATATCCGAAATAATTGTCCTTTTTGTTGCAGGTTCCCGGACGTCGAGCATGTCTACGTGGTAGCGGAAAGAATCTTCACGGCGGTTCCAGGTAAGTCCCACGATTTTTGTTACTTCATCTGTTTTTATTTTTAACCCTTCCTCTATTTTCTCTCCCTTAGATTGAACTCCTTCTCCCTTTCTTTCACTTTCCTTTATTTCCTGTAAGAATTCCTCACTATTGCTTGTCCACTTCTGCAACTTGAATCCACCTTTAGCCAATAGCTCGTTCATTTCCTTGTATAAATTAATTCCTTCTTCTTTAGTTTGAACTCCTGTCATTAAATCATCAACAAAAAAGTGTTTCAGAGTTTTTTCAGATGCTGAGGGGTAATCTGCGCGGTGATCGTGAGCCACTTGTTGAAGAGTTTTGACTGCTAAATAAGGAGCGGATGCCGTTCCGAAGGTGACTCTGGTAAGCCTGTAATGTTTTAATTTTGCTGCTCCTTCTTCCCTCCAGAGTATTCTTTGAAAATCTGCATCTCGCAAATCAACCTTTATCTGGCGATACATCTTTACAACGTCAGCTGCCATACAGATTGGGGCTTCTCTCCATTTTGCAACGATATGCCTCAACTCTGGTTGCAGAGTAGGACCAACAAGCATGTGATCATTTAATGATTTATTATTGGTTCCTTTACAGGAAGCATCAAATACCACTCTCACTTTCGTGGTCTCTTTGTCGTTTCTAACAACTGCGTGGTGAGGGAGATAAGTAGCATTTTTGTCATTTATATCGTTTTCCGGTACCTCTTCCATGTGACCTAATGTTAAATATTCTTTTATAACGTCACTGTATTGTACTTTTAAATTATTTTCTTTGTTAAGTTTATGTTCTAAACATTTAAATCTTTTTTCAGCGATCTCTACAGATCTGTCCACCGCAACAGGATTGCTATCCTTGAATGGAAGACGAACAACATATCTGCCGTCTTCATCTCTCTGAGTAGTTTCAGCAAAATACTCCTCACAACGTTTTTCGTCATCTGTAAACATGGCTTCACGAGGCTTTTGAACGTCTGACTCAAGTTCCCAAAATTTCTTGAGCAGTTCATTGCCATCATCGACGCAACAATGCATCACATTTGTTTCCGTACGAGCCTCGTCGGATGAAGTGGTAATGCCTGACAAGATCCAACCTAAGCTGGTAGCTTGTGCTATTGGAGTACCAAGCGGTCCTCTTTTCAATCCATCTTGAATTATTTTACTGTATATTTCAGCACCCATAAGAATATCAACTTTATTTGGGACGTAATACTGCGGATCAGCAAGTGCTTCGTTAATTTCTTCCCACTCTATCATCTCCACTTCACTTGACGGAAGAACAGAAGTTATGTTGCTAAGCACATAAGCCTTCACCGGAAATTTGACCGTTGGATCAATCCGTGATTGAATATCGATGGTGACCATCGCCTTGGAAACTAAAGTTTTGTTTCCACCCAAGCCAGTTACCTGATTCGTGGCTTGTGATTTCTTTAGACCAAGATACTGAACAGCTGATTCGGTTATGAACGAGCCTTGTGACCCTTGGTCTAAGAGTGCGCGAACGGAGTAGCGTTTTCCATTCCTAGCCAAAGCCATGACCACTGCAGTGGCTAACAGAATTTGCTGCTTGCCCTTGCCAGTAGCAAAGCACGAGACCACATCTGAGGTTTGTTGTCCTGCATCTGTAGATGCCGATGACGAAGAAGCACTACTTGAAGAAGTGGCAACTCGCCCACCGTGATTAACCTCAGCTATATTTACGTTCAAATTCGACCCAGTACCCTTAGGATGCAGTAGCGAATGATGGCTTCGCTTACAAATCCGACATCGCAAGTTAGTTCGACAGTCTTTGGCAGAATGATTACTGCCCAAACAATTAAAACAAACATTGTTTTCACTAACAAACTTACGTCTAGCATCAATAGATTCTTTGTGAAAATTTTTACACATGCTTAACTTGTGACCATCTGAACAAAATGGACACGAAATATTTATTTCATTTGTGACGTGAAGCGTTTTCACTTTACTGTATTGAACTTTATGTCCTACTGCTGATTTTGAATCAAGAAACTCAACGGCACGAAACCTTTGTGTTAAAAACTCTTTGAATTGATTATATGTTGGCAATTCATCAGATGAAATATTAGAAGTTACGTTAAACTCCCATTGCCGTCGAGACTCGGGATCCAATTTCAACGTAATGATGTGAATAATTAAAATATCCCATCCTTTTACATCAATTCCTAAGTTTGATAGTGTTGCCAAGCAATCATTTGTGGTATCGACTAAGTCCTTTAACCCACTTGACGATTCAACTGATAAGTTTTTCTGACTAAGAAGACGTTTCAACACCTGATGTGAAATGTATTTTTTATTATTATACCGCTCCTCTAACAATTGCCAACATCGATCAAAGTTAGATTCCTGGACAGGTATGTGTCTAAGAAGCTGTTCTGCTTCACCAGTCACATAGCTCTTCAGATAATGTAACTTCTGAACATTGTCCAATGTTTTATTTTGGCCGATCAATGACTGAAACAAATCTTTAAATGAAGGCCATTCCGTGTAATTGCCTGCAAAATTGGGTATACTAATTTTGGGTAGTTTGACTAGTTGCGATACCTTTGCTTCACTAACATCAGTTGAAGATAGGCTGTTTTTACTCATTTTTTGAAACTTTGATAGTACAGTTTTTAATTCACATTTATGATCTAAGAATATTTCTTGACACTTATCATACGTTTCAGATTTTACATATTCGGTCGCATTTAGGTCTGCCGGTTTACAACTTCTCATTAATTCCTTATGACCTGTTAGAAATTCGAACCACAATTGTTCAAGAGCTTCTAATCGACCTTCTACATACTCTTGGGTTATGCGATCTTTTGGCGATTTTTTAAAATTCGATTTAGCTTTAGAAATGCGGTAATACAAATCATTCTGAAAATTGATTATGGATTCCATTGTTCAATTCACTAATTACAATTATTTATATTTATGCTCGAATAACGTTTTAAATATTTTACAATAAGTTTTACAATATGTTACCAGAAATTTAAACAAAATGTTTTGTTGACTAATGTTCTACAAAAATTACAATTTTCATTAAGTCAATGGAAGTATAGAGCAAATTTTCTAAGTGTCACGCATGACACCATTCGTTCGTAAAATTTTATAAGTGTCTAGAACCTTGTCGCAATGAAAAAAAAATAAAAAATTGGGCATAGGTTCCCCGTATCTACCGTTTTAGAGAAATTATTCTAAGTCTTAATAATTAACATGCACACAAATATTACAAGTCCAAAATCACTAATATTCGCAAAGTCAATAATGTTCACAAATTTTTATCTTCAGCTGAGCCAATTAACAAAGTCAAAAGTACTTACAATTTTACTTCACTTATCTGTTATCCACTGACACTTATTCCACTTCCGACTGCCTCACTTCCGTTTGCAACCTTCACGTGACGGGACTCGAACTTCTCCCTGCGCCGTCTGCGTGATCGACGTCGTTGGGTCTCAACTACGCCGTGAAGTCATCAGTAACTGTCACCTGACGTCACTGCTATGCACCTTATGTACCTCCGGGCGGTGCAGAGGGGCACGTGCACCTTGTATGCAATGCGCTCCTCTACCACTCCTCGGCCAATCCGGCAAAGCTAAGCGTTTGCGATTACAATCCGTAACCCGCTAGCTATCTAATTCCCTAGGATATGCTTTATCCGACTACGAAGGACCAATGATCAATTTACGATATCAACTTGAGTCCTAAGGGCAACGGGTGTAATAGCAAAAGAAAACACAGTCACTATTACACGGTCGACAACAATTTTATTAGGCACACGTTTCATTACTATCATTCGACAGCGAATCTCTACAGCGTGATGTAACTTTCACAAGATGAACAAGTGGCGCCATCTGTTGGTGATTTACATGAATGAATTTATACAATTAGTGATATGTGATTCGTCTAAAAAGAAAAGAGTTTTATTCACTATAATAAAATTTAAACAGTTTATTTTATAAGAAAATATCAATCGAATGAAATACTTATTAACCTAAAACGAAAAGAGAATCAATTATTAAATGTCCATGCTTTCTTAATAAACATAATCAATTATCAAATTGAACGAAACTATTAAACATTTGTAGTTATATTTTATGTTTTATCAATTGGAATAATATTTTTCACTTAACTGATTGAAATTGTCAAATGTCAAATTTGTATCTTTTAAAAGTTGTCAAACATCTATAATGGTTTCATACTTATTAAGAAAAAAGTCCTCCATGTTAACGTAAATTTTATTTATTTAATTTAATTATATATTATTAATGTAACAAATAAGTAGATCCTGCTAAATTCGCACAATTTTTCGTAATTTGACCACACTAATGTACTTTTGTAAGAAGTGACAAGAAAAAAATAATTTATCATCATATTTGTCTATGGGAGGTTCTTTCCAGGAATTTCAATTTCATTCCTGATTTGACATTTTCAGTGTTGCAACATATCGCCTCTTTACAAGAATAATGTGACATTTCATATAGAACGATTTAGATGAAATGTGACGTTATTCTTGTAAGAATAATGTTGCATTTCATAAAGAACGATTTAGATGAAATGTCACATTATTCTTGTAAAGAAGCGATATAATATAGGAGTTTTTTGGCAGGAAGCAGCAGACTCTGACTGATAAATTGACTGACTGACTCTGACTTTTACGTTGCTTAATACGAATACGAAATATCGTTTTACTTGACACTGGCAATATGCTTAATAAGCGATGCCATTAAATTAATAAAAAAAACTGCTAAATACTATGGTCGGAATTTTAATTCGATTCACAACTTGACATTGTCAGTGTTGCAACGTAATGACAACTGCTAAATAGTGACGTTGCGAAATTAATCTATACATAAATGAAATATTTCGGAATCGATTCAATTCGTTTGAAATATTTTAAAAAACTAGAACTTGAATCGAAACTAATTATATCAGAAAATTTTATATTTCTGAATGGATAGATCGATAGATATCTTCTGAATAATTCATATGACTGTTAATTATGGATCTGAGAGATTTCTTTACTCATTGTGTGTGACATTAAAATAATCTGATGATGAAGGAACATGAAAAATAAAACAGGTAGGTATATATGTTTTATTTTATAAATCGTCATCGCTCTCGCTATCACTGTCTGTTACATTGATTATTAATATGTCTGTTATGTTGGTAATTAATATAGCCTATTCATTTTTTCCTCTTCTTTTACAACATGGGATACGCATTTAGACCATTCGGTAGCCGTAATTTTTTGAATGCCTTCCTCAAACAAAGAATCATGGCAAGTTTCATACATCGATTTGTACAAAAAAAGTTTGAAAAAGGTACAAGGTAAAACGGATTAGGAATATTATCTAGGGAACCTAAAAAACATTTTCTGGTATGTAAGTTATTTTTAAATCACCGGAATAAAAATCGTCTTTCCTAACAACAGTAGTTAAAACTTTTTATTCTGGAGAGTTAAAAATATTTTAAGTATCTGGAAATGTTGTTCAGGTTCACTGGATAATATCTCCATGCTGTTTTACCGTGTACCTTTTTTTCATTTTTTCTGTACAAATCTTGCCATGATCCTTTCTCACGTCTGTTAAATTAAAATTTTGGGCTACATGCCCCTTTACCTGCGCCCATATTAATTCGATGGGGTTCAGCTCGCAGTGGTAAGGGGGCAGTCTTAAAACTGTGATCCCATGCTGAGCTGCCATTCACAACTTCGAAGTCCTCCAATTGCGCAGAAGTTTCGTTTTTCACGTACTTGTAGGCGTTGCGGATCATTACCTTTTCAGTAACCGTAAAAGCTTTTCGTGGACGTTTTTTTTTGGGGACAATGTTCCCACGTCTTTTTGTGATGTACTTGGCTGAGGATTCATTTTGATGGCAAACCAAAACAAATAAATACTCTCAACGTTCACAAAAAACGTAATAACAAACACAACGTAACAAAACTTAACAAAATAAAACGTAACAACACACACAACGTAACAAAACTTTAGCAAAAACTCAACAGAATAACAAAATACCGCAATGAAACAAGACATCCGTGCAATCAGACTGGGAGAAAATTAAAAAGAACATTAAATTATTAATAAATAATACCTTAGTGTCAGACCCTAAACAAATAGCTAATAATTTTAACGATTCCTTCGCATCGGCCGGTGAAAATGCTTCCCCAGGATCCACTGGACGAACGGTCGTAAACCCAACACAGAATACCATGTTTTTGACACCAGTGAATAATCATGAAGTTAATAAAATTATTAAGAGTTTAAAAAATAAATTTAGCTGTGGAATCGACGAGATCCCTCCTACATTGTTCAAGCAAAGCGCAGATGAACTAACAGCACCTCTATGTTTTCTAATAAATCAATCATTCCAGGAAGGCTACTTCCCAGACTTACTAAAAAAATCAGTCATAAAACCAATCCATAAGAAACACTCAGAAATTGACCCTATCAACTACCGCCCAATTGCCCTTTTGCCGTCAGCTTTTAAGATTTTTGAAAAAGCTATGTGCAACCGTATTTGCGCATTTTGTGAAAAATATAAATTTTTCACAGAAGCGCAATACGGCTTTCGTAAGAAACGCTCAACGGTATTAGCAGTATACAATTATATACAAGAAGTTTTAAATATAATAAATGATAAAAGTTATGCGATAGGTTTGTTGCTTGATATGTCTAAGGCCTATGATAGGGTGCAATATAATATTCTATTAAATAAATTATACGGAATTGGAATCCGCGGCCCCGCTCATAAATGGTTAGTTTCATACCTACAAAATAGAGAACAAATAGTAGAACTTGAATTTTTTAACTATACAACAAATGAAATAGATATGATTCGTTCTGATAATAAAAATATTAATGCCTCTATCCCACAAGGGAGTGTAATCGGATGTCTTTTATTTTTAATATATATTAACGATCTTCCAAAAATAATGCAAGAGCCTTGTACCCTGTTCGCTGACGATATCTCTCTGTTAACCTCATCTAAAAATCCTACCACCATAAATACAAAACTAACCACAATATTAGATAATACGAATAATTGGTTAAAAGATCATAATTTAAGTATCAACTTTTCTAAAACCAGAATAATGTGCTTTCACCCCTACCAGAAAGCACCATTGAATATAAACTACATATATAATAATAATATAATTAACGTCGTTAATAACTTCACATTACTCGGGCTAGATATAGATACGCACATCAATTGGAAATCTCATTTATACAAAAATAAAAACAAAATTTCTAGATTTACTTACGCTCTTCGAGAAGTTAAAAAAACCACAGACGTCCAAACTGCTTTAACTACATACTATGCCTACGCACACTCGTGGCTAAGTTATGGTATAATCTTATGGGGCAATAGTACAGATGTACCCACACTATTCACTATACAGAAAAAACTTATTAGAATAATAGTCAATATCAAACAAACTGACAGTTGTCGACCTCACTTTCAACAATTAAAAATCCTCACTCTACCCTGCATCTACATTCTTGAAATTTGTAAATTTGTCCGAAATCATCCAAATTTATACGAAAAACGAGGCGACATATTCATCAAGAATTTAAGACACAAAAATAAACTAACGCTACCCCCATCTCGACTAAACCTCCACACTTCCAGCACTTATCCAACGTCCATTAAAATATACAACCATCTACCTGAAAAATTAAAAAACTTAGATAATGATAAAACATTTTTGACCAAATTAAAGAAAATTTTATTAAATAAATCCTATTACAGCATTAATGAATTCTTTCAAGAAAAAGATATAAGTACAAAGTAAAATTAAATTAAAATATTAATAAATTATATTAATAATATAAATAATGTAGGTCTGTATATGTTAAAATACTAGGTATTTAATTGAGTATAAATCATCCTCTCTCCTACATTGCGGTGCCCAACAGGGTCCATAATCCTAATGTTGTAGGTACATTATGGTGCAATAAAGTATTGAGTATTGAGTATTGAGAATGAAGCTGAATGACAAGAAAAACAAAACGGCGGTGGCTGCACGAGCCCGCGCGGGTTGCCAATACAGAAAACGATCTGTCTGGGCTCTTTTATTATAAGTGTTGTTTTTATTTATTTGAAAGAAAACATTACGTATTATTAAATAATGCAATGGTCACTAATAAATAATTGTTGTGAATTATTATGTATTAATTTCAAGAAAATCGATCAGTTATTCTTAAAATTGACACATCAACATTATAATTACATAAACATAAAATCGCGAATTCTTTATCGATTGTTGTGTTCGTCGCTATTAGGTTATAGGTGTTAACATTATTTTCCGAAGTGACAGTAGCTAATGTCAAATGTAGAATCGAATCAAAATTCCAAGTACAGGCTCTTTTATTAGAGTTTTGTTTTTAACATAATTCAAAGAAAACATACACTTTAAATAAATAATGCAATGGTCACTAATTAATAAATGATTATAGTGAATAAGAGTGCATTTATTTGAAGAAAATCGATCGTTTATTGTTAAAATTGGTACACCAATATTATAATTACATAAACACAAAATCGCGATTCTTTATCGATTATTGGATCCATCACTATTAGGTTGAATGTGGTATCATTATTTTACAAAGTGACAGTAGCTAATGTCAAACGCGGAATCTGACTGACTGTTTATTCATCATCCCTCCCTCCGCGCGTGAAGCGCAACAAAAGGGGGGGGGATGGTTCGGGGGTCGAGGAATGTCCTCCTTCCCCGGGCCTATCTGCCCCCGAGACGTCGGGGGCGTGGTCCTTAACTGGAGATGCTGGCACGCAGAGGAACTCGCTGAAGGAGACTTCATACACTTCATACACTTTTTTTTTTTGTTCTTTTTTTTGTTTTGTTTTTTCTCCTTTTTTTTTAGCTTTTTTTTTTTTTTTGTTTTTGGGTATATTCTTTTCACTTCCTCAGCTATTCCTCCGCGCGCCGCTTACAAAAGGTTGAATATGTTGACGTTGGCGATGGTAAGGGGCCACACGACCACGTCGTCACCTTGGCCTAAGCCTGACGGCGCAGCCGCGGTCCCGGACGACGTCTCAAGTCCTCGACCGGGAGTCGAACCCGGTCGGTGGGCGGGGCTCGAACCCTCCCAATAATCTGCGGGTGGTTGGGGCCTGTCGACAGTGGTATGTGTGTCAGTGTAGGTGTATGTCTGGGCGGCCTTCACTGTGATCCGGGGGATCGGGGCCTTTGGAGGGATGGGGTGGGCAACATCGGCTCGACGCGCCCTCGGCGATGCAGGAGGGAGGATCTCGCGCGGCAACGGACGACCCTCGGGTGGGCGGCTGTGGAGAGGGGCGATTCCGCGGAGATGCTCGTGGGGTCCGTTGTCTGCGCGGTCGAACATTCGACGCGCGAGACGGACCACGAACTCCTCCACGGACTCAACCCCTAGATCCCGGGCGATGACGTCGTTGCGCACGTACCTCCCCGCTCCCGTGATCAGCCGGAGAGACACGTTCTGCTGAACCTGAAGCCTGCGCCGCTGCGTCGCGGAGCATAGTGCATACCATGCAGGCGCAGCTTACGTCAGCCTCGAGCGGACATAGGTCTTGTATAGCCGGATTTTGGTCCGGAGTCTCGGCAGTCTCGATTGAAGAACGGGACGCAGCATCGAGCGCGCGGTCGCCGCCTGTTGCACCACGTGATTCACAGTGGACACCATGCGGAGCGCGCGGTCGATGCTACACCCCAGATACTTCACCGTAGACTGCCAGGCTATGTCCTGGCCTCGCAGTCGGAGCGGCTGCGGTAAGCGGCGGACTCGTGTTACGAAAGCGGCCGTCTTGTCTACGTTGACGGCCATCCGCCACCTGTCCAGCCACTCCGGCAGCAGGTCCAGCAGGTGTTGCATTTTTGCGATTGCTAAATGCAACCGAGCCGATGTCGCTATATAGGCGCTGTCGTCGGCAAACAAGGACAGCATGACGTCCCTCTCCCCCTCGCGCAGATGGTCACGCAGGGTGGGAACGTCGTCTGTGTACGCCGCATAAAGGCACGGCGACAGACAACTGCCTTGTGGAACTCCGGCACGGATTGGATGCTGGGCAGAATCGCAGCCCTCCACCGTGACGTAGAACCGCCGGTCTTGGAGAAAGTCAGCTACCACCCTAAAAATTACAGGTTGCATTTTGGCTGCTATCTTGTCGAGGAGGCCAACGTGCCACACACGGTCGAAAGCTTTTTCTATGTCTAGAAAAACTCCAACCGCGTAGTGATCTCTGTTGGCCTCGTCGGCAAGGTGATGCAGCACTCACGCGGAATCGAATTAGAAGTTCGGGTATAGTATTATCTAAACAACTAGAGCTTTGGCGGGAACTTTAAAAATGGCGTGTAGTGCTCCTATTTTATTTCATTTTCTTGATGTTGTTTTAAGTTATATTGAATAAAGTTGGTGGCATTTTGTTTGTTAGAGGTTTATTAAAGTGCCCGTGTATAGTGAAATAGAATAACAGTGCGACAACACGACCTTTCAGGTTGCCTCCAAAACTTCATTGTAAATGTTCTGGTAAAGTAGCCATCGCTTTACTCGAATAACTTGACTGTAACTTACTTGACTGTCATACTTAATAAATAATTGACTGACTATATTATACTAACTTTTACGCTGCTTAAATAAATACGAAAAATATCGTTTTACTTTACTTGACACTGGCAATATGCGTAATAGCGATGCCATAATAAAAAAAAATAAAAAATAAACAACTACTATTTTATGGCAGAACCAAGAAGCTTGTTCAAGCTTCTTGGGCAGAACCAAGAAGCTTGAAGGTACAAGCTTCTTGGGCAGAACCAAGAAGCTTGAGGGTAAAAATGGAGTCCAAACTCCAAACAAAAGTTTGAGTCAAATACCTACATATCTCTATCCTCCAGTGTTGTTGCAATAGTAATAGTCTATCGATAGTATTGTGAACTATCGTGACCTCGAAAAAATAGTCGATAGCGCGATAGTACTATCGAAAATATCGCCATGCTGCAATACTATCGATAGTAAGTATCAATACTAGCTAGTAACTATACTAGCTTCGATACTATCGATACTATTGACCTTATTGACTATTGTTTATAACAATACTATCGATACTATTGATCTTTGGCAACAGTATTGCTTATTTTTAACTATCGATAGTATGGATAGTATTGCAGCATGGCGATATTTTCGATAGTACTATCGCGCTATCGACTATTTTTCGAGGTCAACTATCGATAGCGCAACTATCGTTAGTTTAGCAACACTGCTATCCTCCTCTTGGGGGGCCGACCTCTCTTTTTAATGTGATCTTTGGTATTGCTATCTTTTTATTTATATCTTCTACGAAACTTTGTGAAAGAAACACCACAGTAACAGAATTACATGATAAACATTTGTGGTCGCCTTCGTGGCCTTAGGCCTACGAGACAGACGTACCGGGGCGTAGTAGTGGACTGTATTATTAAAGAAAATTGCGTTGGCGTGTAGGCGTAGTCGGAGGCTATCCGTGGCACAGAAAAAGGATAGGTAGAAAGGACTGACCTGGTGTTTCCCTGGTACTGCGGATCCTTTGTCACAATTGTCACCTTTCTTAATTGCAAAGTGCGCGGCGCGCGAGCGGGTTTGCCAGCGGAATCGGACCAACTGGCCAGTATGCGGATAGGAGGTAGTAAGGACATAAAAGCAAGCGTAGGTAGGAAGAAAGGTATCGGATAGATCGGATAGAATGGCGCGAACAACATTACTGCATAATTTATTTACAACTTATTAAATGTATTCAATTAAGTGTTTTAAGAATTAATAATATATCTCACATTGACTATTTTGAGTTAGTGTATCAGTTGAAATTATACACCGACTTCTATGGACTGTACGGAAATGCATAGCACGGCAACATTGAATCTGCTTATCAGTAATATATATACTTACTAGCTGACCCGGCCACGCGTTGCTGTGGCTAAAGTTTTTGTTATATTACATTATAGTTGTGGGGGACAAATTGGCTTTTACACCAAAGTCAAACACAAATCTGCATCGACGTGCCAGAGTGGACTGTATTTTCTTTATTCTGATTTCTTCAATGGTTCTTACTAATCTAACTTATTCACTAGCTTATTTCACTATACTATAACTAACTAGCGAACCAGGGGGTCTGGTACTATTCTAAACTTTCACTGGCAATACCTTCACGGTCTGGAAGCACTTTTCTTGCGGAGAATCGAACGAGGACAAACTAGCAACGAAATGTACCGAGTTATATACGCTTCCAAACCGTCTCCTTCCATGTCAAAATACCGTGACACGCCCCAAAAATCGAACGTCACGAAGGTCCGGGTCAACAGAGATAGGACTCTAAAACATTACATATACGGTCTAATTTCCCACGGCCGTCATACATCTCTGCTGACCCGCCCCCGCCTTGATACAATTCATACGCAATATCTCTTTATTTTATTAAATTTTCTTATACAATTCTTATTAGATTTTTATTCTAATTCGATACACTTTCAAAGTTTTTACTTATTAGAAAAACATAATTTTTTAGGGGCTCTGTCATGCTCTATCACCTATGACACGATTGAATATCGCTAGCCAAACCTAAATACAATTAAAAACCGCAAACGGTATCTGCCTATCTCCTTTATTCTAAGCGTGAGAGACAATTTTATCTAACAAGTAAGATTAGGTACATTCGTTTTTTCCTTATTGTGAGTCTACTTACACTCTTTATACATATATTTCCCTGAGGGGGCAACAAAAATACATCTCGTACATAACTTTCAGCTTGGTATCTTTGTTATTTACGAAAATACAGCGACTTTCACCTCTCTCTCCATACAAAATGTTGAATTCAACATCAGCTGTGAACAAACTAATTGAATCTACCTACATACAAATTGATATTTCTAACCGGAACATTTTATACAATTTGTGTTATAATTTCTCAATTTCTTTACTTTCTACGCGCGCTGCGTGTTCGTACTCCCGTGCACGTCTTCGGGCCAGTGTGTGTGTGATAAGTATACAGCAAAATACCTAATTTACATTACAGTTTTCATCAAACTCATCTCATAGTAGTGCCTACTACAGCGAACTTTGCCAGTCGATAACTACTTATCTGCCTATGCCATGCGTGGGGTTGGTCGTGAATATGAATTATTAGACATTCCTACGCCGAGCTATGCCACTGACTGAGCTCTAAAAAAAGTGCGCTGCGTATTTACGCTTCCTCCGCGTCACTTCCCCGCACTTCACCCCCGCCCCCGCAGGCGGATCAGGTGCTCTGTCGGTCACCTCTCCGTGGACGACCCCTTCGACCAAACGAAAATACCTACACCTCCAAATTTAATATTTCCTATGGCAATCGCTAGACAACAACTCTTTTATCATCATACTCAAATATTACATGCCTACTATGAGAACCTAACGAGTTATATTGAATTAAAAACTGCCGCTGCATACAACCAACATACACCTAGCGGTCATTGCAAGCTTTACTAACTTTACTTATTTTCATAATGAAATACGACGCTTATTGATTCTATCCTTTACAATAGTAAACAATCTAAGAGGAACAATAAGAGAACATCAGTCACGGAGTCCACTATGCTTAGTCCACTCCACACAGATGGTATTTGTAAAAAAATTTGGTGATCTCCTTATTTGACTTTCTACTACTATAACCCTTTAGTACAATGAAATTATTTACGAACAAAGACGAAAATGTTGATGTTGGTATACAAATTCACTGGATTGAGATTTGAAGGGGAAGTACGTTGAACACAATTAATTAAAATGTTCTTACACTTGATATTAAGCAGAAATCAATAGGTACAAAAAAATTTTTTATCAGATTTATTATTTCCATTTAATATTACAACATGTTTCGATTTGTTCTGGTAATTGCTGAGCTCTTTCAACACGTTTGCGTCGTGAGCCTTTGCTGCTCGCGTTGTTGAGGTTAGATTTTTTCGGTGGCATTTGACTGAAAGTAATAATTTAATCGTTTAAATATTAGAAAGAGGAACTGAAAAACATGTTATCATAGCACATTGAAATAATAAGTGCTAAATATTTTTTAATAGAGGTTAAATAAAAACAATAAAAAAAAATATTTGTACAACTATTGAAAAAGTGTAGGAAATTGTGTATCATTTTTGCATTGACATTTTAATTAAATTTTATAATTATGTGATAATACTTACATATATATATTCAAATTAAATTATGAAGTTTTGATCAATGAAGCACAAATAAGTAAAAAACAGGATTAATTTCACTGTATTATCTTCATTATAATATGAATTCAATTTACACTTCAGTCTATGTAACACGTGGCCGGCTATGCTAACACCAAAAGTTTAAAAAGTGGAAATAATTGAATTATACGGTATTTCGTTCACTACAAAATAAATTTAACTAATTTTTATAGCGTCAACAACACGTGGTAATTATGCTGTTAAAATGTAGCTTACATGACACGTTTGTAGATTTACCATAGCAGCGCCATCTATTGATTACTTACTCAACCCAGTCGAAAAGTATCGACATCTGTTAGAATCATTTGGAGTTAACAGATAATTGTGACTGTCAAATAATAACAGACAAATAATTAGCAATAAATTAAAATTGCGACTATAATTTGAGATTTAAACTATCCTATCTCTCAAGTTGGATCGAACTGCACATGGTGTGCGAATTTTATTATAATCGGTTAAGTGGTTTAGGAGTCCATTGAGGACAAACATTGTGACACGAGATATATATATATATTAAGTATTAAGATATTACTCTATGCAGTAATGTCAAAACCAGATCGGTCTAATATGGCGGATGTTCATTATTTAGTTAATGTTTTCGTTGTGTTTTCGATTGTAATTCGTTAAGGTTTGTAGCAATGGTAAATAATTGCGTAGTTGGAGGTTGGGCTAGCTTATGGCATCCAGGAAGTGACCAAAGATTTCACGTGAACAAGTGTTTGAATCGTAATTTTTGTGTCGAATCATTGTAGACATATTCTTGTTGTATTTTCGCTTCATATCTTGCTAAAATTTTAAGTCAGTGTTTTAAACAAATTAATGAATGTTAACTTTAGTAATTTCTAATAGTCTTACATTGATTTATGCAATTTAAAATAGGTTTGTTTCTATCATATCGTTATCAGTAGTGTTGAAGTAGTGTGACAATAAAATTTTATTAATTGAGAATGTCCTATAGAATCGACTTTTTTTGAAAATACAAACTAACATATATTATTTTCAATTAAACTAAATAAACTATGCCCGGGTAGGTATATAGTTTCTAAGGGTATATCATTTTCTCGTTGCTTGAGAGGCTAACCCGAGCGTGATAACTTCACGCTCGGGTTAGCCTCTCAAGCAAGTTGTATTATATATAATTCAAGTTGTATTTCATCCATTGATTTTAGTATATAATAACCCCCTTATTCATAAACGTACATTGGATACGTTTTAGCTATAGAATGCTTTGTCTCTGTCAGTTGCATGGTCAAATGTGCAGGATAGAAAAAGACAAAAGAGAGATTAGCAACACTAGCTAAAATACGTATATGAATAAGGGGGTAAATCTATAATTTCATCCACGAAATTTTAGAGCAATAATTTTAAGTAGTATGTATTAATAATTCAATAATGCAAGACGTTTGCAGACAAAAAATGATTATGTTTTACTTTAATGTATACATTGAAATCTAAACTTACATTGTAAACTACTATAAACTTTGTTAATAAATGATTATAATGGCTGTAGGCATTTTATTTTATCCCTATTTTCCTTAAGCTCAATTTAGAATCATGGACTCGTAGCTATCATTGGAACTCATTTCGCTACGAATTTCTGCAAAAATAATCAACTATAAAATAGAAATGTTTAATTGACAATTTGTAACATCACTACACCCTTATAGTATCTACACTACTACACTACACATAGTATAATACCATGGAATATTTCAAATTTAATGTTTAATTACTTCAAGTTTAATGTACGGCTCCGTAATTTCCGGCACAGAGTCATAACATAACACCTTAGGCCTCAGGGGTGGTAACGCATCTGCACTTCGACCTTGGTCTTTGTGTGGGTGTCTATAGGCTTCAGTCATCACTTAACATCAATGTGAACTGCATGCTTGTTTGCCACTTCCATTACATTAAAAAAAATGCGATTTACCACAATTCTTTGTTAAACACTCTTAAATTCATAATTTTTACTTCATTCAATGTCTTGTGTACCACAAGACATTTCGTCTTAGGGGCCGTTCAAGTATTACGTAAGCAATATGAGGGGCGGGGGGGTCTTTGCTCTGCTTATTTTACGGGCAATGACCGCTTATTTTGGATGACATGGGGGGTAGGGGAGTCTAGACGATGATTACGTCATCGGTAGTAATTTACTTTTTTACACGAATGGCAACCCTCACATTGTCTTTGCTTGACAACGAAACGCTTTTTCGGGGATTCCCGCAAATAATGCATACATATATTTAGGCACTCACTTTAGAACCGAGTAGAGGAACTATCGCGCGCTATTCACCTGTCATAACCACTCGTCACCACATCGAAAAGATCCATAAAAAGTAAACACGCAGAAGGAAAGTTAGACGACCTGTAAGAGTCGCTACTCGTCGTGCTAATGAACTGATGTGCATTATTTAAAATTTAGAGCACCATGATGTTGAATGGCTCGATGAGAACGACGTAGACATTCTAAAATCGGATGAAAGTGAGCAGACTCACAACACTGAGCAGCAATCCAATGTCATCGAAAACATAGAATCTTGGATTCGGGTTGCATTGACTGAAGACTGTTAATTTGAATTTAATATGTGTACCAAAAATTTAAAATAAGTTTGTTATGTTCGTAAGATTATAATATTTTTGTCCCTTACTTTATGTTGAATATCGTATCAGTAAAATCTAACCTCTATCTTAAATCTGTTTTCTTATTTTTAAGATTATAATTATAACATTAGAATTATAATATTAAAAAAAACAGTACATTAATTGAAAAATGTTTACGTAAGCATGGGGAAGGGGGTAAGAGATTTGCTTACTTTTGCTGACAAGGGGGATGGAGGGGGGTAAAGAACTGTAATAAATCTGCTTACGTAATACTTGAACGGTCCCTTAAAGTTTGGGATTCATTGATAAATGCTTCATTATTGACAAGATTTTCATTCATTTCCTATGCTCGGTTTCAATAAATTACCAACGTAGGTAGGCTTACTATCCGTTATAATTTGACATTTAATCCATACATTAACTCTCACAATCAACTGTTCCGAAATATACGTACGGATGTTGGTAAGTTATTGGAACCCGGCCCTAGTAATGCCATCTTACCGCGAAGAAGAAGGTTTTACCGGACTGTTATAATGGGAATGTACGTATCAACTGAGATCTTCGAAATCCTTAACTACCACAGAGGCAGATCATCTTAAGCCTCAGGGGTGGCAACGCATCTGCACATTTACCACTGATTTTTGTGTAGGTGTCTATAGGCTACAGTCGTCACTAAAAATCCATGAGGCGTGTTTGTCACCTTCGTTACATAAAAAAAAGTATATATGTTGTTATGTTTTATGTATAAAAATTGTAGGATTTTTATCATAAAGCAACCGATAGCGTGCACGAGTGTTGGAAAGAGATTTAATGCAATGTAAAGTTTTCTTCGTGCTCCTCCGAGACTTCATAAGAAGGTCCTACTCCCCATTAGTTCACTGGACATCCCATCAACTTCCATATGGAACCATCTCATCATCGTCATCCTCCATAAATATATTCATTCACTATGTTAGAGATTTATGAAATGAGCAGTTGTAATTATAATATTACTTGAACAATGGCGTTATAGTCTATAACTGTCTCTTTTCCAAACGCAAATAAAAAAAAACATTTTGTCATCTTAACAAAAAAATCACAGTCATGTCCCAGGAAAATTGTAACTTTATGGTCACCCTACTTAGAAAGAGACGGCTTGCCCCCATAGAGAGAGATAGCTATATTTAGGTTTGCTTCAAATAGGTATGCCGAGCGTGGTATCCATTTTTACCCTCAAGCATCTTGGGCAGAACTTCCGTTTTTCACGTACTTGTATGTAAGTGAAGTAAGCTTTTTGTCCAAAACTAACATTGAACTTTAAAAAACTAGATTTACATGTGCTTTTTACGAATTAAAAAGATTAACAAATACAAACACAGCCAAAACTAAGCGTAGCACAGTAAAAACTAGCGTACCACGCATATGCGCATGCATGGCTTCGTTATGGGATATCAGTGTAAGGAAATAGCACTGAAGTTATAAATTGTTAGTCGCTCAAAAAATATATCAGAATCCTAGCCATTATAGACAACTTAGACAACAATAATTTCATTACATATTTTAGAATCATGCAAACTAGTAAAGAAAAATATGGAATTGTATATTATAAAACTGATAATATCAATTCGCGTTTTTAATTAACACAAAGGAATAAATGGGTTGCCCAAGACCACTTTATCTTTGGTTGGGTCGGGGCCCTATTGTATGTCCAAAAAATTGTATAACGCATTACCCAACCACATTCAACTAATAGAAAATTATAAAAAAATTATAACGACACTAAATAATTATTTAATTGACAAATGCTGTTATAAAATTAGTGAATATTGTGTAAATATAAAATAACTTAAATAATCTTTTTCATAAGTAATGACTTAAATTAGATATTATTATTATATAATACACCGATAAAGCGTTTTACTACTGACTTTAAGCACTTTTTTAGCACTGATAAAGCTGACTACGTTGCGCGCAACGGCCATCGCTAGTCAATTCATTCAAAACCCGCTATTAAAATAGCTAGTTTTGTAATGCGTCAAAAACGCGCTAACCGCTCTGCACTGATACCTAGATAGTTTCAATAACTGTCTATGTCTACGTTGCATCGCTTCACGGCCTACGCCATAGATAATTTATGGCCTACACTTATACCAAAGAGAAATAAGAGAATATGGCTGAATATGCCTATTAGACGTGGGTCGTCGACGGTTTTCACGTCAACGCAACGAGACCGTTTACCGTGAACTATAAACTAGTCGAAAAAACAGTTTCTTTTTCGACTAGTTTATTTCGTGAACTAGTTTTGAAATGTAGTCGATTATGTTATTTGACCGTTTACCGTCAACGATACATGAGTTTATGAAGCAGTCTATTTTTCGACTAGTTTATTTCGTGGACTAGTTTTGAAATGTAGTCGATTATGTTGTTTGACCGTTTACCGTGAACGATACATGAGTTTATGAAGCAGTCTATTTTTCGACTAGTTGTGTTTCGTGGTCTAGTTTTGAAATTTAGTCGATTATGTTGATTACGCTGACCGTTTACCGTCAACGATGCATGAATTAATGAAATATTTTTCAACCAGTTTATTTCATACATATTATGCGCGTATAGTTAAAGTGAACGAACGACATATGATGGAAATGTTTAGGTATTATATTACTGAGTCTTAAGTTTATATACATTAATATAATCGTGCATTGTTGCCGTCTCGCACGGTTCGCGCGCCGCGTCGAGCGTTGACACGAAAGTTCACGAAACGACATCGTTTCATAGTTGAGTAGTTGACGACCATATAGATAAAATGTACTCTGTGTTGACGACGTTGACGTTTATCGACTAGTTCAGTAAACGGCAAACATACAAATGTCGCGCGCGTCGCGCCGTTTATTGGTAAACTAGTTTATCATTGAACAGTAAACTAGTTTCTTAGTCGACGACCAAGAAACAGTCTAAAAAAACTGTTTGTTCGTTCAACGCCCACTACTAATGCCTATTGCCTACATTGGTCTGTGATGCCTACACGTCAACGTAAACATCAAGCTCCAAAAATCTTGATTTTTTTGAAGAGATGTTAGACAAAGGAAATAAATTCATAATAAATAGCTTGACAATGTACACAAGTCTATTAATTGTAATGTGTGTTAATTATGTTTCATCTGGAGGTAAATAAAAAAAACCGCAATAATTTAAGGTTAATTTTTGTTTTGCTTAAATTGGCTACCTACGTCTAAGCTCTAATTATGTGGTCAGTTCGTGTATATGATATTATTTACTTTTGATTGCGTTTAAAATTAGCTTCTTTATAATTTATTAAAAGTTACATGTTATTGTTAATCAAATGTGAAAATTTCCTTAGCCAATGATCTGCATTTCTATGATGGGTCGTCGTCAGCCGATGTTATTGCTGGAGATGTGTTTTTTGAGATATTAGAACCACCTGAGCTACGATATACATACCGAATCAGACCAGCTAAAGATTTTGGCACTCCTTTTGTAAGTATTTACAATTATTATTAATTTGTTGAGTTCTTTACCTAGAATTGTAAAGTTCATAAATATTGGTAAGTGGGTACTCGTACGTAGGTTGCACGTTGCACAACAGGTTCACAGTAGAAAATGGCAGTGTTGGACACTTTTCAACTGTACAAACAATAGAAAAAATCAATAAAAATTATAATTCTCATTATAATAATATTAAGTAACTGTGGATTATGGTGTGTCTAAGGGCGAGATTCACAGACCGCACTACGACTTTACTTTCGAGCAAAGTACGCTTCGAACTGTCAAAACTCATACATTTCTGACAGTTCTAAGCATACTTTGCTCAAAGTAAAGTCGTAGTGCGGTCTGTGAATCTCGCACTTAGGGCGAGATTCACAGACCGCACTACGACTTTACTTTCGAGCAAAGTACTCTTCGAACTGTCAAAACCCATACATTACTGACAGTTCTAAGCATACTTTGCTCAAAGTAAAGTCGTAGTGTGGTCTGTGTGAATCTCGCACTTAGGTTTCAAGAACTGTTATAACTAAATTAATAAAGCTATTATAATGGCTCTATAATGAAATATTCTTACTAAAGCCTTTAAAATAAGGTCAAAAGTCCTTTGTACTAAAAATTTGTCAATTTTTAAAATCCTCTACCTACTCATGCATTGCCATTCTCTCACTGGGCGCTGGCCCTAAAGCAGACATAGTATTTCTGATTATTCTTTTATCCCTTATCATTTTCAACCCTTTCAAAGTACCCATTTTAGTTTTGTGATGCTTGTGGGAAATGTTAAAAAGAGAATTATGTATATTTCAGAATGAAAGTGTGCATTTAGAGGGAGTAAATTTGGTTCCAACTGTGCCACTGCATAGTTGTTCTGATATCTTAAATCATGATGATATTGTTGGACATGTTGCTTTGTCTCAAAGAGGGTAAGTAAAATCTCTTTTTTGTATATTCTAATCTAGCATCCCTAAATAGGTATCTGTATTCTGCGCTAGAGTTCTAGTTTTTGTGGTAATGTCTGTATATATCCGCCTTTTCTTAGTCCAATGGTCATAGGCTTCCTCCATTCTCTTCCACTCTTGAGCATCATCAATCTCCTCAAGTCCTAGCTGTTGTATGATGTTGTCTTTCCAACACGTTGGTGGTCTATCACGAGCCTTGGTGTGTGGATACGGACGCCAGCAGTTTTCTTCTTTTCTGGATCTCCTCTTCTGCTTAGAAAATCACTTCAATGACATCTTTAACTAATTGTTATTAATGCAATGCGTCTGTTATTTTCTGCCTCTTTGGCTCAGTGGTCGCAATCCTGACGGGGAAGCCTGAGGTACGGGGTTCGATCCCCAGGTCGGGAATATTTGTTATTGAGTTTTTGTGTAAGAAAATTCTTAGTTTCTTAGTAGCCCAGAGTCTGGTACCGGTGCCTCGGAGAGCACGTAAAGCTGTCGGTCCTGCGCCTGTTCTATCCCCGGTCGTGTCGGATTACTGTCTCATATGAGAATGAGGGAATAGAGAGTGTACCTACGTTTGCGTATACACCTGTGCACTACATCTCCCGCGTCTACCCTGCTTTTTTTTTTTTTCCTTAATGGCAACCGCCAGGAGGCATAACTGCCAGCATGACAAGAAAATATACAGCGATACGAAAAAAATCAACAGCGTTAAAAATTTAACTGTATCTGAAAATAACACAAATGTTAGACTATTTTAATACACAGTAAGTTTGAGTGAATATATATAACATATACAATATTTACATTTATCACTAAGAACAACCACATTTACAACTTAATCCTATTTTTATGCACAAAATATACAATTGATCTTAGAATTTTGGGATTGGAATTGGACAGGAATAGTAGGGTGGGGATATTGATAGGAAAAGGAACAAGTTTCTGTAGAGTTTTAATAAATTGGGAAAGATCGTGTGAGGGGCAGGAAAAAAAGATGTGGTTGATGTCCCCATCGTCCAAACCACATTCGCAGATGGATGAGTCCCTGATCCTGAGCTTGTGTAAAAATAATGGAGAACAACAGTGGCCAAATCGGAGACGGCACACCACTGAGGTTACATGTTAGGGGAACTTGAATTTAAAAAACCACGGCTTGATGGGGATCACTGGTTGAATAGACCCATAATAAGCCCCTTTACTACCCGTAGGCGGTGGCCAATGGTGAGACCAAGCTTCTCGAACAAATTTTTTGGGTTGATGAACTAAATCATGAGGAAAGATTTTATAGGGGAAAATGTCCCCTGAAGTCACGGCGACTCTGGCGACTTCATCTGCTCGTTCATTCCCCGATACACCAGAGTGTCCCGGGATCCAAATCAGGATAACAGATAGTCCGCGCTCTTCAGATGTTTTGAGTGCATCCTTGATTTGTAAAGTGATAGGATTATGGGATTTCGAGGAAAAGGGATCTGAGATAATAGACTGGAGGGCACTAAGGCAATCTGAGAAAATTAGTATTTGCGGCAGCTTGAACAACCGTACATATTTCACTGCTTCTAGTACAGCTAAACATTCACCTGAAAAAACAGTCATTTCTGGAGGAGATTTAATTTTTTGGACTATATCGGACTCAGTGTGGTAAACGCCAATACCGATACAACCATTTTCGGAAGGCTTAGATGCATCCGTGAAAATAGAATGCCAACCCTGCCAGTCCCTATTCATTATGGAATTAAAAAGTTCATTCGCGACAGGATCATTCTTATGAATACCAATTTTCAAAATTACGCGAGGTTGTGATATTATTATTTCGTAAGAATAGTTAAATTAAGGCAATTTACGTGATTGATAAACTGTAGCGCCTAAATCCTATCGTAAAGATAGCTGTTGATTAAACGAGGGGGGGTTTTGGATGCCCAGAAGGATGAAGAATCGACTAAATGTGATAATAGCTCCAAGCTACGAAATAATGGATGAGATGAACAAGATTTAGGCGCTACAGTTTATCATTATATATAGTTTATATTATATTATTATTGAGAGAGATTTTAAATAAAAAATTGTCAGCAAGGAATTGACGTCTGCAGTTGAGTGGCGGATCAACGCACTCTACTTGTAAGGCGTTGATGGGACTGGACTTCATAGCTCTCTATAGCGTCTACCCTGCTTAATAATATGCAATGTTTATTGTATCATTATCACTACATCAGGGGCCGTTCAAGTATTACGTAAGCAGATTTATTACAATTCTTTACTCCCCCATCCCCCTTGTCAGCAAAAGTAAGCAAAGCTCTTACCCCCCCCCCATGCTTACGTAAACATTTTTCAATCAATGTATAGTTTTTTTTAATGTTATAATTATGTTATAATTAAAAAAAAATTAAATATAGATTTAGGATAGAGATTAGATTTTACTGATGTAATAAGTGAATAACTACCGATGACGTAATCGTCATCTAGACTCCCCTACCCCCCATGTCATCCAAAATAAGCAGAGCAAAGACCACCCCGCCCCCCCATAGTGCTCACGTAATACTTGAACGGCCCCATATTATAAAGTAAAGTATTTTCTCTGTCTGTATGTATGCGCTAATCTCGGAAAGTTGTGAACAGATTTTGTTCCTGTTTTAAATGTGGGAAAAAGGATTTTCTGAGTCAGGTTTATATTTACAATAAATGCTACCCGTGCAAATTCGAGGTGGGTTGCTAGTTTCTTATAAATTTCGATATTTTCTCTATTTTTGTGTACAATTTCAATATTATCCAAAAAAAAAATTCTTTCTTTCTTTGCATAGTGCAGTGGTTTATGCCTTTGAGCTCCATCACTTGAGTTCCCCCTCCAATAAACTTCCTTAAATAACACATACTGCAACTGTTAAATTGTATTTAATTCTTGATTTATCTATTCCAGGGAATGTTCATTTGTATATAAAACAGTGAAAGCTCAACAGGCGGGTGCGAGAGCTGTTATTATAACTGAATCTATTGAAAAGTGGGATGAATCTCTTGATCATCTGATAGAGATGGTGGATGACAAGTATGTTTTCTTTTTATTATTTCACCAATTTTATATACATCACCATCTTTTGTCTGAGTCGTTTTGCTTCTGTAACAGAAATAACGGGGCTATACCTACGTGATAAATTACAGAGACGGTAATACCTTCCACCAAAATACTGCTGTTATATCTAGATTACTGTATCTAGATTAAAGCTGGGTTGCAATTATCTTAGTTTCACTTTAACTAATTTATTAATGTACTAATAATAAATTATAATTATGGCAACCCATTATACGTCCCACTGCTGGGCACGAGTCTCTACCCTTTTTGGGGGGAGGCATGGAGCTTACTCTATGGAGGTGGGTGGGTTAGTAGCCAACCCGCTGTTGGATGTTTTTCAAACCGCCCATAAGGCCTCCGACAAGGTTTAACGACTGTTATTTATCGATAGCAATCGGGATCGACTTCTTAACGTGCCCTCCGAATCACGGAAACGCGCATTTAATTTGCCACTAGCGGTCACACATCACACTACCCGACCGCGCCCGTAGTACTTAACAGAGTATCTACTCTGTTAAGTAGCTTATGATCTACACCAGCCTCGGGGCCATGCGCGCTTGTTAAAGTACTTATTAAGTAAAAAAAATTGCACCGCTTGAAAATTATTAAATGACGTCACAACTTTACAATAACTGCGATCTCCGATTCACGTGCCGAGCGTGTCGCGTCGGTCGCATATTCCTCCCCTTATACCTACAACACTGTTGTGGATATCTTAAGGGGACGCTTTTATCCAGCCATGGACGTCTTCCGGCTGAAGTGAATCTGTAATCTATTTATTGATGTATTCAATTTTTTTTTAGAGATTGTTTAGTTTTTACCTTTTAATTATATTACTTTAAAATGATATCAATATCAGAAATCTTCCTCATTAAAATTATGTATTCTTAAAATTTCAGAATGCAACTGGACGTGAACATTCCGGCTGGGTTTCTCTTGGGGCGTAGCGGCTCTACAATCATCAAGACCTTAAAAAGGTTACAACAAACACACGCTGTTGTCAATTTGCCAATCAATTTGACGCATGTACCAATAGATAAGATGAATCAGCCTCCGTGGATTCCGTGGTAAAATGGAATATTTTCAAGCAATGCGTGGGAAAGTGAGTGAGATATTTAATATTTCTAATAAAAATAATTATTGTATTGTAATATACACATGCGAGTGACATGTGTGACATTTTGCCATATTTTAAGGAAAAATTTAAAGAGAAATCAAGGGCACTTCTACCAAGGCTGTAATAAAATTTGACAAAAAAGTCGACAGTGGGTCATAGGACATCAATTCTTTAACTTCTTAAACTCGCATGTGTTATTGCGTCAAATAAAATATGATGAGGACTCCGGTAGCTTAGTGGTAGAGCGAAAGTGTTCTAGAGATAGCGAGTTCCAAATTCCGCTTTTTTTTATGTCGTTAAGTAGCCAGACAATCAGACTGGCCATCTGATGGAAAGTGGTCACCGTCGCCTATGAACATTTGCAATACCAGGGGAGTTGCCAACGCGCTGCCAGCCCTGAAGGACTCTTTTGACGCCAATTTTGAAGAACCTCTTAATGTAGCACCGAGGGAACACCTCAGAGGGAAGTTCGTTCCACAGTTTACAATTTATTTACGCATTCTTTATATATTTTTCCTTCAAGGGCACTTCTACCAAGGCTGTAATAAAATTTGACAAAAAAGTCGACAGTGGGTCATAGGACATCAATTCTTTAACTTCTTAAACTCGCATGTGTTATTGCGTCAAATAAAATATGATGAGGACTCCGGTAGCTTAGTGGTAGAGCGAAAGTGTTCTAGAGATAGCGAGTTCCAAATTCCGCTTTTTTTATGTCATTAAGTTGCCAGACAATCAGACTGGCCATCTGATGGAAAGTGGTCACCGTCGCCTATGAACATTTGCAATACCAGGGGAGTTGCCAACGCGCTGCCAGCCCTGAAGGACTCTTTTGACGCCAATTTTGAAGAACTTCTTAATGTAGCACCGAGGGAACACCTCAGAGGGAAGTTCGTTCCACAATTTACAATTTATTTACGCATTCTTTACATATTTTTCCTTAAAATCTCATAAGAAATGTTTGCTCTGCGCTCTTCACTACAGTATTAAAGGAAGTTGACATATTAATTAAATTGATATAAGACAAATAATAACATTTTTATCAGCGGGCCTATTAAAGCGATCTTGATGCGATTGAATTGTACTCACAATATACACATACAAACAAAACACCAAAGTAATTAAGTTTAGGTCTGCAATGGAATTGTAGGTCTGAAGTGAGCTAGGTAGGAGTTCAAATGTAGTGCAGTTATCAATGTGTTATCCAAGTGGACAAGATATATATATACTTTTTTAAGAGTACATTTAATATTTTGATATTTACCGCCTTCATAACAATGAGGCGGAGATATACGAGATTAGCAGCTTTTTTAAAAAAAAAATAATATCTTATCTTAATTATATTTGTATAATATTTCTAATTCAAGGTGTTATATAATTAATCAAATCAAAAAGTTCGAAGGTGTATTTAGTTCATGATGCTGGATAACTTTCCATTGAAAATGAGTCAAGATTTGGCAACATTTTTTTAATGTTAACTGTTAACATAACTCGTTTTATTTTTCAGAGGAAATGTTTAGTTGCATGGTCTGTATAGGTCGACTGGTTGCCTGTCTGCTTGTCTGTCAATCGTCTGATGTAAAAATGAATTAATATAGACGGTTTCAGAGACCAGTTAGTATTTATTTGCAAACTGATATTTTATGTTATCATTGCAATTTCTCAATCCCATGTAATTATTTATTAATCAATAATAAATACGTGTCAATGAACACCTTCGCAGTGTTGTGTGTTATATTTACTATCGCAGTGACGTCACAAATCTTGCTTGCATATCTCGAGAATTCTACTCACTGAATTAAATGTATTATAGTTTCTATTATCAAATATAAGTGTGTCCATTCTAGGATAAAAAGGGTGTTATTAATTACATGCAGGTAATGTGTAGTCTTGTCATATTTTATTTATGTATTCTTTTTAAAAACAATGTCAATGTTACGTAGACGATTCGTATATCTTGATCTTCGATATTTTGATATAAGCGTGAAATATTTAATTTGACAAAATGCCACTCTTGTGTTCCATATTCGTTATTTTTTGTAATGGATGTTATTGTAATATGATAATTGTAATGCTTTTGTTATCAATTAATAATATACTTATGTAAAACTATTGCCGGAAAAGATTTAAAAACATATTAAGCTGCTGGAGCTGCTTCATCTCAAGTTAAATTATTCGATTGTAGAGACAGGGCTATTGTATCAAATATTGACTATTACATATATTATTGTGTGTTGGTTACATGTATCATATATAATTAATGAATCTATGGACTTACATAGACAGCTTTTCATCTAGTATCAAATAATGCCAATGTATGTAATTGCATTTTTGAATTTTCTAGTCTTAGAAATCCAAACGAGTTTCTTATTTGATAAGTAGCTTGCTTTCGAGCAAATTAAGTACCTATTAAAGACAATTTTATGACTGTGAGTTGTATTACCTGTAGATAGTCATATGTAATAAATGTCACGCAGAATAGTTGAATTTAAAATAATTTAATTATTGCTTAATTCAACTTCAAGGTTTATTTATTTACAAGTTAATTGAATTTTGCATTCGTGAATAACATAAAAAACAATAAATATAAAAAACATGTAAAATAAAGTAGGAATAATGTTTAAGGGTATTAGTTTACATCGTATATACAATCAAATGGCTAACTATCGTCATCCATCGGTATATTTATTTTCCGTACAATTTTTATTTATTAGAATTATGTAAAAAAAAATTACAACCCTAAACAAAGACGGACTTGCGCGAAGTCATACCGGCGGTGTTGCGTGGTCGGCGCGGTGAGAATTAGAGATCAGTGATGTCAAAACAGAACTGTTTCTCAAAACTTTTTAGCAAAACTTTGACTTTGTTTTTCTCCTAAACTGTAATCTTATCAATTGCCTAATTAGCACTACTATGGAAACAATAAAGATTCATTTCTTCATTATTTTACACGTTGTATAAAACCAGACATGTTCTTCTCTGTTTATTTTTAAATTAAGAAAGAGGTATTAAAAATTTCATGTTTTTATTTTCTATGGAGGCTGGTTTTGACAGACAATAATAAAAATAATCATAAGAGTACAGAACTAGAAAGACACAGCTTTAAATGGCCCACGCACGACCCTAAAATCAGTGGCGATATAGGGAAGGTGGTGGTGGGAATGACTCGCTGGACAATTCTGGTTACGATTTGCCTATACACAAAGCGATTTATGGTACGATCTAGGGTACCCACTAATGCCCCGATATCGCCACTGTTCAGGGTCGTGTGAAGGTCGTTTTAGTTATGGTTCCTTTCCGGAAATCAGAGAAAAAAGGGCGAACAAAGATAATCAGCTATACCTATTGGGTCATTCGTGAATCGGTGAAAAAATAAATAGTATATAAAATACATTTCATTGTTGTGAAGTTTTTATGTATCGCAACTATTTGCATAATGGTATGTATGTATGTATCTTCACGCCAGGTCCCTAACGGGGTAGGCAGAGAGTGTAGAGCGCCAGACATCCCGGTATAATGGTATTTGCAATAATTGTTGTAACACTTGCACTCCCAAGTTTAGGGTGAACCTAAATATTGCTTAGTTAACTAGCCTCTATAGAAAGGGACAGGGAACTTAACAACTAATGATATGATTTAAATTATAGTGAATTTCAAAGAAACACTACACATACTTGTCAACTTGTGTCAATGTTTCAAACGGTTTACTGTTACTATTAGATGCAAGTTGCAAAATATACCAACTAATATTATAATCGGAGGCCTTGACTCGTTTTGGGTCACTGCGCCAATAAACATTATTATAATTTGTATCAAACATATGTATATAAGTTGAGTTTGTTAACTACTACGTACAATAATTCATTGTAATATTGAATGTACTTATTTTCATATTCAAAGCATTACAAAGAATGTGGTACCTAAACTAATATAGAAATACTCATTTTTATTTTGTGGTTAAAAATTAAATTGTTGATTACACAGTGGAATACTTCATTTGCTGTAATTATATTCTGCTTTGCTACATTCCAATACGTAATTTGTAATATACAATGTATATCTAATTGTAATCGGTAGGTACTACATGTCGTGGTAGACCGAATATATATTGGTAATTAGAAATAAAATATACAATCAGCATAATATATACTTTATACCAGGTTCTCTTATTGTCTACTTACTGTTAGTTTTCAGTGTACCTATTTATTAATTGAAATATACAATAAATCTTGCTCATATACCTATCTCACATGTTTAATTTATTTCTCCTGCAAGCGTTTACGATTAAGTAAATGACGAACTCAACACATAGTGAACATGGAAAAATTGATACGAAAAAGTTACAATTAATTATTTTATTCTAAGTGATTATTATATATTGTGACTCTAATGAAATAAACGGTGTATTTATTGCCTCTTCGGCGAAATATTTTTCGCCTAATTTAATTTAGCAACCAATTTTACACCGAAGTCTTATTTGGCAACCCAATCGTTGGCATAACTTTAATTCGCAATTTTCTTATTCTGCTACATATTTATATTGCACAATTTTACTTCACCAAAGTTTTATGTGGCAACTAATTATGCAGCTAATCAAATAATTTTGGCAAATAACAAATTATGATAACATTTGGTTAACTTTTACATAATATATTTGCAAAGTTTTATCTCAACAGACTAAGATTCTTGCTAATCTTGCTATTCTGGTGTCTTCTGCGCCTACGGTCCCCACGAGAACAACTCGTGGGGACCGTGGGCGCCCCCAACTTCGGCGTTCGGTGTTAGTAGAAGGTTTTTTTATGATATTGATGATGTTGATGACGATGTTACGAGAATGAGGCCCTTGGACTGATTTGAAACGTTTATCATCGTCACTTTAACAGAAAGACGACCGTTGCTGGACAAAAGCATTCTCCACAGATACTTACAACAATGATGTGCGTCGTAAGGAGAGAATATGCCATAATCGACACGCTTGGCATGCGGATTGGTGATCACAGTGGTGGTAGTTTTAGTGCGGGATGTTGATGCCGATCCCGCGATTTGTATTAACTGCCACCCTAATTGAATGGTTTGACCGACATTGTAAGGTTGACTGGCTATACTAGCGCAATAATTATCTTCCACTAGTAAGCGGTGAGGTTGTCACATCCTAACGTCGACCAACACGCTCACCATGTAAATACTACATGGTGAACATCCCGACTTAAAAGGACGATTGCCGAATTCTGGTCGCAGTGAACGGAAGAATCTTGTTTTCCCTTTTCAATATAAGTATATTACAAATTATTTTATGATACAATCAGTGGCGGACTAAGGTCATAAGAGGCCCGGGGAGGCATTTGAAGGCCCCGTGTCAGACTGGCCATGTAGTCTGGGTAGCGTTTCCCGGCAAGAATATTGTGGCGCCCTCTGCCTGAGATACAAGTTAAATTAAGGAGCATACAAAGAAAATGTCTACCCGCTGTTTCTGCGCGGTTTATAAAATCTAACGAGAGTTAGGCAATCGCCCATTGCCCAGACCTGCTGACTACGCAGCGGACATCCGACGTATTGTGTAATTGTGTGCATAGTGCAGATTCGGCAACTTAGTTTTTAGTTGTTACTGTAGTTCACCTTAGAGATATTTTTATGATTGTAATTTAGTCTTGTAGGATTATTTCAGTAATAAACATATTCTTCTTTTTATTAAATAAATATTTTTTTTATAACAAATCCTACCGCCGTAACATAACTCGAGGTAAGAGATTTTAAATACACAACGCGAAGAACGCAAAAAAAGGGTATTTCCCTCTAAAAAAAAAGGTTGGGCTATCGGGACTTGCCGCAAGCATCGTTTTAGGCCCCGTCTGGCTTAGTCGACCTTTGGAGCCCCTGCCCTCCCCCCTCCATTAGACCACCACTGGGTAGATGGGTACAATGAAATGCGAATGAAATAGCGTGGAGAGATAATAAGTCTCCGCCGAGCGGTACTAGCGACTTCATACTCTGAACTGGTAATAGAGTTCCGATATTGGAGCTCGAGGGCATAGGCACCACCGCATTACCGTTAAATGGTAGTATTCAGCGCTATCACTCATGTTCGAATTCCGGTCGGGGGCAATTGAATGTTGTATATGGCAACTATTTATAACAACTTAGACCTCAGAAGTATAGGAGAGGCAGCGCGTTTATATTGAATTCCTGTTTTTATGTAGATGTTTATAGGCTACTGTTTTCACTTACCATCAATGTTAGTAAACTGTATGCTTATTTGGCACTTCATGACATACACACTTCATGCGCCGTGCAATACAGTCCACGTATGTGGACTGTATTGCATTGTGAAGACTGAAGCATGTGTGCGGGTAGATGGGAACATGTCACCCTGGTTTGATGTTAACATCGGTGTCAGACACGGTTGCGTGCTTTCGTCTAGGCTGTTTATCATATATCTGGACAAATGCCTCCAGAGGTTGAAGTCAATGGATGTGAAAGTGCGTATGGGTGACTTAGTGGTGAACTGTTTGCTATACGCAGACGATGCGGTAATTGTAAGCTCTACACCATCTGGGCTATAAACACTGGTCACAGTCATGAAATAAGATTGTATGAATAAAGGCTTACAATTAAATGTGAATAAAACTCAAGTATCAGTATTTGAAAGAGTAGTAATAGATGATGCAGTGTAGAACAGGTGGATAAATTTGTATATCTTGGATGTGCTTTTTGCAAGGATGGCAGGTACATAGCTGACATAGAGAGGAGAGTGCTTGCTGGGAATTGCGTGAATGGAGCGTTGGGTAAGCTGCTAGAATCGAAACATCTCAGCCAGCAGGCTCGACTAGCCCTACATAATGCTGTACTTAATCCAACGCTATTACATTAAAGTGAGAGCTGGGTATGCAGGCAAGAGCATGAAAGTAAATTAAACGTGGTCGAGATGAGATCTTTGCGCAAGATCTGCGGTGGATCGCTCAACGATCGCGTTCGTAATGAAGATGTAAGAAAGAGGCTTTGTGTGAATGACAGTATCGGTGTAAAAATGAAAAAAGGCATGCCCCGATGGTTTGGGCATATAGAAAGAATGTCGAATGAGCGAATGACTAAACAGATATACAATGCGAATGTGGATGGTTGCAGAGGCCCAGGAAGGCCAAGACTGACCTACCATGACCAAATAGGTCGAGTTCTGTCTGATGGTGGGGTTAAAAGTCTTAGGAATCGGCGTACATGTATGAAGAGAATGATGAAGGTAGACGAGGCACGAGAGGTATGTCAGGACCGGGACATCTGGAGCTCTACACTCTCTGCCTACCCCGTTAGGAACCTGGCGTAAAGATACATACATACATGACATAAAAATGTACGGATATCACTTAATGGACTTGAATATTTTTATAATTCAGAAGCACTGCACTCCACCTGGAACCCATTACTGTAAGTTAATAATACCTAGACATGAAATCATTGCTACAGTACCTACACCAAACAAAGCTTGATTGAAAAAGAATTGAAATGAAGTGTTCGCGTGTTACAATGTATGACGTAATGCAATCACCGTATGATTTCAAGAATGCTCCCGCTAAGGAATAAACCTGTGAAAATATTTTCAGTTTCTATGTGGATGTGATTCATCCGACGACCCGGTTAATATAGCGGTGTGAGACGACCGTTCGATTCGAAGGGTCGCGGGTTCCATTTCCGCACCGGGAAAAATATTTGTATGGCCTACAGATATTTGTTTCGGGTCTGGGTGTATGTGTTGTATGTGTAGAACGGCACCCACGACTCAGGTTTATGCCTAGTGTTAATAAAATAATTAAATACTAACATACATTACATTACATACATTACATAATTTTACTGGTGGTAGAGCTCCAGTGACGGAGCTCGCGGGCGTAGGCACCACCGCATTACCTAATATACTTGCCGCTAAATGGTAGTGTTCAGCACTATCGTGTTCCGGTCAGGTGGTAATGTACGGCTCTGTAATTTCCGGCACAGAGGCATAACACCTAATGCCTCAGGCGTGGCAGCGCATCTGCATTTTAACCTCTGATCATTGTGTGGGTGTCTATAGGCTGCAGCACTTAACATCAATGTGAACTGCACGCTTGTTTGCCACTTTTGTTACATTAAAAAAAAAAATACGCTTACACTCACAGCCCCTGTGAGTGTAAGCGTATTTTATTTAATTAACTTTTAAAATAGGTAGATACTATGTTCATGTGGTGCATTTTCTGTTTTTGTTAACCGAGTCTGGGCTGTCATCGACTTCATCGTATTATAGATATACACTGCTGCGTGTAGGCCTCCTCTAATTTCTCCCACTTGTATCATGTATCGTCTGAATTCAGCGATAGGTATCCGGTGTATTCTCTGTCCATTCAAAGGCCACATTTGGACAATACCCAGCATACTTCGTTCGACGAATCTTGGTCTCTTTTGTTCTTTATCTTCCAATTCATAAATATAATTTGTTAGTTATTGTAGTGGCGTCAGTGCGCAGTCAGCACCGCATTGATTGTATTACCTATCTCACTGCTGCTAAATTATATTCATAGTAGCTCCACTGTTCACATAGGTAGGTAAGGTACCTAAATCAAATCTATATTTGCCAAGCTTTTAATAGGAATTTACAGCGTCACTTTTATTACAGTTTGACTTTAAATAAAACGTTGGATTGATTTATGAGGTGCTAGGTTTGGTAAATAGACGAATTTAGGCAGCCGTGATATTATTGATTTGTTTCCAAAATAGCCAGGGCTCGGCCCATCCAAATTTATATTAAACACCAGCGAACTCCATACCGGTCTAAATGAGTTATTATATAGGTACGAATATTATTTTTAAAATAACTAATACTGGCCAATATTTATTTTAGACCGAGACTGCTGAGAGAATCCATTTCTACAATCTGTCAATCTCCAAGGCATAGAGCATCACGGGCCACCGGCCGCCGTAGGTAAAACTAAAAATATATTCCTGACTGTCTTTATTCAGAAGATAAAAATGATAATCTGGTGCAAGGTAGTGACGTTTTGGTACTATACTAAATATTCAATAACTTGAGAATCATTGACTTTTTGTAACACACTTGACACTGTATGGGGTGGTAGCATAGCTTGAGACGTACCTACTTAAGCTATGCTACCGGTGATCTGTGCTACCACCCCACACAGTTTGTCTTACTACTTACTGGACGACAGCATGTATAAAATGAAATCCGTTCTTATTTTAAGCAGTGAATATAATTATCATGAAGACATAAAATCTATTTAACATTTTGACACATGTTGGACCCATATGTAATTTCTACTTGAGAAAACTTTTCCGTCCATTTATGTGATTTAAATAGATTAGATACCTAATAATAACATAGTTACGTGCCTATATTATTTGAACGGTTACTTTCCAGAACTCCAAAATAACATACGTTGTTTGTTATGATTGAATCTCTCACATTATTTCGATTTTTACATAAAAATCTAGTAGGTATAGTACCTAACTGCTTACCTAAACGTTAAATTGCCTTTGGCATAATATCCTACCAACTATTGCTAACAGTGAAATCATGTATCATTTATTAAGCCACGAGCGTGGAATAACACAGTTGCCTATATGACATCTGTGTAAGTTCCCATCGTTAAAACGCTTTTAATCAATATTTCAACCAAGTTCGTATTGCTTTCTGCTAGGTATATACATGCTATGTAGGTTAATTAGTTATAGGTATTAGCTAGGTTGTTACTTGTAGGAATGGCACAGGTAGTAATTAAATTATTTAAAATTGTATGCCTAGGTATTTGTCTGCAACGTAGGTACATCGCATACCTATTTGTTGCTTTAGTAGGTAGGTACCACAGGCAACATAACTATATACATTTTTGTCAATTTGTCGACCGACAAGCAAATCGGGTAGCTGAAGCAAAGCAGATAGCGTTGTTGCTTATGATACGTAGCATTAGCGTATTGCAAACGCAATGCCGGCCTTTATGGAATGTTTTGAAACCGATTTTGAACATATTAATTGCAAAGTCGAGGTTTTACTGTCTCTTTACCGATACCAGAGATTATGTTATAATACTACTGATACCGTACTTCCCGTCGGCGAAAGGCAACGGTGACCACATTACATCAGGTAGCCCGCCTGCTTGTGTGTCAACCTTTTGATATAAAATAAAACAGTTCAGCAGACCGTTCAGTTTACCTATTCTGTAGCTCTACTTGAGCTCTACGACCAATAAATATAAATAATGTTTTTTTTTATTATGATATAAAAAATCTCTAACAATGTTCCATCGGTGACATTCTAAAAATGTCGCACTTGTGGGTGAACGAAGGTTTGACATTTCAAGCTCACTTAGCTACGAATATTTCTTATTTTGCTACGACATAGCTACTACCTATCACATGAAACATTAAAGTTAATGAACCCATGCAGACTTACCGTAGCAGTGAACGTTGTAAAAAAACGCTATAAGCAAGACAAAAACTCTATTAGATACTAAAATAGAACTCCTGGTCTTTATGAATAAAACACATAATATAGGTTTTCATGATATTCGAGACACATTCGCCGTGTTTTGGAGATTCTTTGTTATGTTGATTTTAAAATAATCTGGCGGTCATTTGTGTTATGGATGTTCATACGAGCTTGAGCTATTACTAGCTTAACAATTTACCTACTAGTTCAACATATGCTGTAAGTATGTGAATAACTTAAGATGTCAATCTTATCATTAAATATTATTTTTTGTTAATTTGTATTTTTAATTTTTGTTTTAATTTATTTGTATCATTTTTTGTTTCAATAATATCTTGTAAATGTATGATGTGTTTAGCCAGCGACGAAAATTGTGCACACTTGTAGGTAATTTGCTGTGCAATAAGTATGATTAACCTACTTACTATTTTTATTTTAGTTTTTAAGAATGTTTGATTGTGATAGTTGTAAGTGTATCTAACAAATAAATGAAAATATATTTAACACATAGGTAAATGGATTAAATAAACAAGTCAAACTTAACGACAAGAACAAATTATTGAGTAATGGATACAGTATAACGTGTCTTTGAAAAATCGTATCTAATTGTATACGTAGGTATGTACTCAGCCATTATGATAATATCGTAGGTAGGATATTGTATTGTCCCGCAATTAATGACAGAGTTGCAGGGTCATACGCACGGCATAGGTAGATAAATATATATTATACCACAGAATAGATTCTGATATTTATCTATTCCGTGGTCATAGGTACGTATAGAGCTTCAAGTAAGTTAATTTGAATTGCTTATAAATAGAAGATATCCATGGAATCTAGAAATTACTTCTACGTATACAAACACATACCTACTGGAATGATAAGTATATCCGCAATAAAATCTCTCCAAATCAATGCCTTTCTAATAAATTCGAGTATGTTAGTTTGCTCGTTTTACCTTTTATTGCAATACCTATTCGCAGTCCAAGCCTGTTGTCAAGGTGTAAGAACTTAACAATTACTATGGCTTCACTTGGTGGTGGAGTTGAAGCTCGAGGGCGTAGGCACCAGCGCATTACCTGATATATCTGCCGCCAAATTGTAGTGTTCAGCACTAACTCAGCACTTAACATCTATGAGAACTGCATGCTCTTTTGGCACGCTCATGACATTAAAAAACCTACTGCATAAGGTCAGGTATTGCGGACGGCATCAGCGACATATCAGTAGGTACCTATAACGAAAACAATCGGTAGATGTATAGGTACCTAACTAGCTGTTGCCCGCGGCTTCGCCCGCGTGGATTTCGTTTTATAAATAACTAAGTAGCCTATATTATTTCTCAAAGTCAGCTCTATCTCTGTGTCAAATTTCAATAAAATCGGTTTAGTCGTTTGGACGTGAAAAGGTAACAGACAGACAGACAGAGTTACTTTCGCACTTATAATATTAGTAGGGAAGTAGGGATAGATTAAATAAACCTCATATTTTCCAACTAAATCTCAAGTTTTATCAAGTAATATGATAATTACCTGCTTAATTTTAGAGTAGGTATAATAATAATTGGTATATAAAAGTGGTATATAAAATGTAAATAAAATTATATTTTTCTTATTTCATTTACCTATTCTGCAAAACGGAGACAGAGAGCCGGAGTAAATTAAGTTAATAAATAATGAAAAAAAATGTAAAAATCCCTCGAACAACGCATTATCCGGGTTTGGGAATGGTTTGGTATTTTTTCCATTGGAGAAGATATTTAAAGGTTCATAAGTTTTTGTAATAACCTATCATACCTAAATAGGTAGATATTCATATAAGTTTTATGAATATACGTATAGGTACGTACATATTATAATTTAGTGACGTACGTGCTGTTATTATGTATGTAGGAGGCACTTAAGGATTAAGTTAGTCGCTACAGAAATAATTTATCTGATTGTATATTTGGTTTGCTAAGAATTAACCTAAGCGTAAGGTTATCGATTGTCGAGTTTCAAAGGAAACCTATTTACGTGAAGTATTATAAAAGATCGATGGATTTGAATGACAAACTACATTACAAACATGTGGGCTCATTGCGTATGTGCATAGATATCAGTAATTTGAATAGATGCGACTGAATAAGCTCGAACAAGGAATATTTAAGAATTGTAATGAAGCGGAAGCGATATCCAAAACAGGTTTACAAAAGAAGATAAGAAGCGCCACTTAAAAAGAAATGTAGGTAGTAACTTACTGAAATATTGTTCGTGTAATAATATTTTTTTTGGTCTTTTCGTATTGCTTTGCAAAGAAAATATTGCAAGAAAATGTAATAGTGTTTTGTATGGATAACGGATTATACCTATATAAAATCTAAGTATAAAATGGATACGTTTGTGATATGAACCAAGTTTTGTATGAACCTACCTATCTACTTTCTGATACATCTGTCGCTAATAACAATGAGGTAACTGTAATGAAAAAGGTAACTTGACGCCTGTAATCCCCGAAGGGGTAGCCAAAGGTAAATGCATGCATTCAAGCATACATGCAAACACCCACGATTCGCCGGTTCCGTTTTTGGCCCATGTAACAGGTGGCGAGCCTGTTGCCATCTCCGGGCACATTACCAAACTCCAAGGTACCGGGAAACTTTCAGAAAATGGAATAAATCCCAATAGAACCAGAGATAATGGATTTTAAACCGTTATCTTTGATAGCCCCCGACCCGGGAATCGAACCCAGGATCTCCAGCGTAGTAGTAGTGGCCTGCTACCACTAGGCTACTGAGGCAGTTACTAACTGTAATAAACTAGCCTTAATAAGAATAAATTGTCTCCGTAGTCTAGTGGTAGCTGGCCACTGCCTACTGCTACGCTTAGATCCTGGATCCTTAGGTTTAGATTCACAGACCGCACTACGACTTTACTTTCAGCAAAGTATGCTTATAGGTTAGGATCCCACTGCAGAATCATTTCGTTCATCCAGATATGTTATATGTTGTTATTATTTACTAGCTGTGCCCGCGACTTCGTCTACGTGAGAAAAAATATGATTGTTCAGTATCCACCCGGACGAAGTCGTGGGCGCAGCAAGTATAAAAGTAGCGTAAGTTACTCCTTATTACATCAGCTATCTGCCAGTGAAAGTCCCGTCAAAATCGCTCAAGCCGTTCCCAAGATTAGCCCCGCCAAACAGACAGACAGACAGACAGAAATTGTAAAAAATGTTGTTCTGGTATATGTACCGTGTATACATACATATGCGTTTAGTAAAAAGCGGTTATTTTAATATTACAAAAAGACACTCCAATTGTATTTATTTGTATGTACTCGTATATAGATTTATTATGGAAGCTATATACAATACAACATAAAACCTAAAAATTCTGTGAAAATTTAAAGCGTCTACTATAGCGGTAACAGAAATACATAATTTGTGTAAATGTTAGCTTTCTAGCTATCACTATTTATGAGATACAGCCTGGTGACAGACAGACGGACGGACGGACAGACAGACAGACAGACAGCGGAGGATTAGTAATCCGTAGGGTCCGTTTTTACCTATTAGGTACGAAACTCCCTAAAAGATAGAATTAAGATACAGAATAGCTTAAAAATATTCGATGCGATTCTGTAAATTGACATAACTTTTTTATATCTGAACCGATTCACATGAAACAAACACTAAATGTTAAGTGAAACTTACCACAATATATTAGTGAAAACCGCAAATCGAATAAGCCGTTTCTGATATTAGCGTGCACAAACACACAGACAAACAGACATTTTTCCGGCATAAAAAGTACCGCCAAAGTTGTGCGCCAAAGGTTAAAGTATAATCATACCCAGTTTCATTGTAATCGGACCGGTAGTTTTTATGTGATGCTTGAACAAACAGACAGACAGACAAAAAAATTTCTAATCACATATTTGTGTTCGGTATCGATCTAGTAACATCCCCCGGTATTTTTTTTTTCAATATTTTTAATGTACAGAATTTACACTTCTACAGATTTATTATAAGTATAGATTATCTAGAGAACATACCTCTATCCACTAGGCTGCTTACAGCACCCCAGGCTGCCTATCAAAATGTGGCCGCAAGTATTTTTATTAGGATCCTAACCTATTGGAACTGTCAGTAAAGTATGAGTTTAGACAGTTCGAAGCGTACCTACTTTGCTCAAAGTAAAGTCGTAGTGCGGTCTATGAATCCCTTCACAGACCGCACTACGACTTTACTTTGAGCAAAGTATGTTTAGAACTGTCAGAAATGTATGGGTTTTGACAGTTCGAAGCGTACTTTGCTCGAAAGTAAAGTCGTAGTGCGGTCTGTGAATCTCGCCCTTAGATCTTCGGGTCGGGGAATAAGTGACCCAATACTCTCTCGGACTCTTAAAAGTCTGCTCTCGGAGTTTAGTAATATGTCTGGAGATGTTTAAAGGCTTACCAACTTACATGGGACATAATTAATTTTATGAATGTAACTGGCGTATCGTTAAATCGAAATCAAAGCCTGCATCTCTGCTTTCTGCTGCTCTTTGGGGTAAGGTGATGAAAATTGGCCGTTAAGCAGAATGTTATCTAGGTAAATATTTGGGAATAATTTAAAGAGATAAAAGTGCAAGATTCCGAGTTTCCGAGACTGGCATCACATTAAATGCTTATAAAGCATTCGATTTTGAATTAACTAATTGTCTCAACGAGTTGCCGAAACGATAGTGGAATAACGCTGCAAATGGCTGCAAAGTTTATCTGGTACGAGTATGTACCAAATCTTCTTGTCAGCAATGTCTGCATAAGCTTTGTGTAGAGTCAGTTTTTAATTCAGCACGAAAATCAAAGAATCCAACTAATAGCAGCGCAAAACTGCTCCACGAACAATATTTCTCTAATAATGTTTAAATCTACTGTACTAAAGTTGCATTATTTTACAGTATCACGCTCTGATATTCCCAATGTTTAACCGGCGCACAACAATGGTCGCTGTTACGCCCGTCGATTTCTCTACTGCGAACAATGTTTATGTAGAAAAAAAAACGGTTCACGCTTGGCTGGTGGTGCGTGACGGACATGGCGTGTGCGCCGTGCTCTATGCACGCCATCTTGGATGCGCGGATTGGATTGCGCACGCGCTGGAAGAAGACTTTTTATAATTTGTGACCTATATGGTCAGAAAATATATGTTGGATTGTGTAAAATATGAATTTCACTAACCATTTTTACATATGGAATAAGTTTAGCGCTAGTTAACAATATTTTTTTCCTCGTACCTTTTGGATTCGGGAAATTATCTATAAAATATGTCAAAAATTTAAGCTTTGATCGTAAAACTTAATCATATTTTAATCCCCGTACACCTATTGGAATTTGGAAAGAATTTAGAAGTAGGTCCCTACACCTTAACGCCTGCATGGAAAGCTTTATTAATATACTTATGCAGTACTTGGGCAGTTTAGTGTGTATAACGTAATACTTATCCTGTTTTTGTCCTTTACATAGAAATTCAGGCAATCTCTTATTATGTGCCCCTAATCTCCCTAAACAACCTTCATGCTAAATTTTAACTTATTGGACCCAGCAGTTTCCGTTGTGCATTCATTGTGTTTGCATGGTCGGAAAACTTCTAATCTAAATACTTGCAAACAATAAGAGTATAACTGGACTCATGCATGCATTCAAGCATAAATAGTAAAATGTCGTTTATCTCTGCCTACGCCTTCGGGGATAACAAGCGTGAAGTTACGTACGTTTAAATACCCTCAAAGCAGCCTCCATATTTAAAATGCATTTATTTTCGGTACACGCAGCTACATGTTTATGTCACTGATTTACATATCTATACCAAATTTCAATAGTAGGAACTTCCAGAGAAAATCGTGTGTGGAATTCTGTGACCGACGACGGACAGACAGACTCACGTCACGAGTGATGTTATAAGGGTTCCTTTTGAGGTCCGGAACCCTAAAAATCTGAATAAATTATATTTAAGGACTTTGTTATCAAGTTATTTGCTAACGATTCTTAACCTATATCTGAAAGATAAAAAGAATTGAAAGTGATAATCTGCGTTAGCGAATCCTGGCCTAGATTTCAGCTCTAATTGATTTCGGCACCACGCAAAGATGTTCGAGTCAGATTTCTAATTGCTTCACTTAGCAGCGAGAGCACAAGGTTCTCAGTTATTCAAACGGTGCTAGAAAATATAAAACGTATTCACTTGATGATATCAAATGAATTCGTTTTATGTGTTTCTGTGGTTTTCTCGACAAAGGATGTCTCGATCAACGTTTGGTTGTAGTAGTAAGTATTTTTGAAAGGTAATTTCTGTAAAAATATTGACAACCCTTGATACGTCCCACTGCTGGGCACGAGTCTCTCCCCTTATTGATGAACATTGATGTTAAGTGATGACTGCAGCCTGTGGACACCCAAACAAAGGCACAGAAAGATATTATTTGAACTACAGACAAATCGCGTTCACCTACTTTTAATTTTATCCCAAACACCACGAACGTATGGTCATTCAATATTCATATAAAATGTAAATTGTACCGGGGCTTGGAGTCGCGTTTATAAATACTTAATAAAGTTTAGCTTGATTTTTGGTATGTAACGTGGTGTCCGGGGAAAATATCCGCGCTATGAAGTTTAGCCTTTTATTACTGTGATGCTAATAATATATTTTTCACATTCCTTTCACGAAGGAAATTATATTCTGTACGTTACTGGTGCAGAGTTTCAGTGGAGAGAGTCGAGGGTTGCTAAACATGTTTGACATTTTAGATGGCAAGTAGTTTTTTTTTTAATAAGCTAAAATTATGTAGTTTTTTGTTTAATGGCCTATTGTTTCATCCACTTGAGTATTTTCGAACAGAAAATTTAAGGTGACTTAAAATACGAGTCTCAGGGTGAGATTCACAGACCGCACTACGATTTTACTTTGAGAAAAGTACGCTTATGGTGAGATTCACAGACCGCTCTACGACTTTACTTTCAAGCAAAGTATGCTTCGAACTGTCAAATTCAATACTGTACTGACAGTTCTAAGTGTACTTTGCTCAAAGTAAAGTCGTAGTGCGGTCTGTGAATCTCACACTAAGGGCCGAACGTATTATCACTAGTTAATTTGCAATTGCTCACCCTTCTATCACATGAAAATTTACACAATGTAACGGTATAAGTAGCACTCAAAAGTTACTAGGATTCATAAAACCAATGTATAATTAAAAAAAAACGTAGCTTCAAGCCTGTATTCCCCGAAAGGGTAAGCAGAGGTAAATGCTTACATTCAAGCATACAAACAAATACGTTCGGTTCGCCGGTTGACATCTTCGAGCACATTACCAAACTCCGGATGGCACTGGGAAAATTCCAGAAAATGAGTATATCCCAATAGCACCAGAGATAAAGGATAATACCCCTTTATCTCTGATAGTCCCGACCCTGGATCGAACCCAGGACGCCAGCGTAGCAGCGTAGTGTGGCCTCCTAAATCCTACCACTAGACTATACGGAGATTTTGAGATGAATAAAAAAACATCTATTATATAAGTTAAGTTAAACTGCCTCAGTAGCCTAGTGGTAGCAGGCCACTACCACTACGATGGAGGTCTTGGGTTCGATTCCCGGGTCGGGGGCTATCTGAGATAACGGTTTAAAATCCTTTATCTCTAGTTCAATTGAGAATTTGCCATTATTTGGAAGTTTCCCAGTACCTCGGAGTTTGGTACTATGCCCGGAGATGGCAACAGGCTCGCCACCTGTTACATGGGCCAAAAACGTAACCGGAAAATCGTGGGTGTTGGTTTGCATGTATGCTGGAATGCATGCATTTATCTCTGCTTACCCACTCGGGGATTACAGGCGTGAAGTTACGTTATTTTAAAAGTAGAATCAGTAGGTAGTATCAACGTAGTAGGTACCTACTTACCTATAAGATGTTATGGTATTCGGGTAGTAACCCATTATACATATATTATATCTATAAACAGATATGTATGACGACAACGCCCAGTTTAGTTCACATTATTATCGTAACGGTAACATAACAAAGCACAGTAAGTTCCGATCCATTGGTTATTCACAAAGAACAATGTAACATTAATCTAAAGACAGTTTATGGCGTACATCGAATCAATAGAGGACTGCCATAGAAAGAAAATATGTCAGTCACCCAACCTTAGCAGACAATGGGGTCGGTTTGATAGCGGTACACAAAATATAAACAAGATTAATAATTCCTTGTCATCAGCCTTATTTAGAGATGCCTCCTTTTTGCTTCGTACCTTAGAAAAATAACACTTGGCGACTGGTGCATGTTGAAATGTCTGATGAATGCGTACTGGGACTATTAAATTCTAAACTTCGTGAATTCGCTTTAGACTTGAGGAATACCTCGAATACATAAGTCACTGTGATATTGGCTTTTGTAATTTTTTAAGATACTTTGTGCTGTTTGGGTTTAAACATTCTTGACGAATGTCAACATTGCCTTAACTTTCCTTACATGACTCCAGAAACTCTAATTAAAGCATTGTAATTGTAAGTAGGTATGCCTGTTGGAAATGCAAATAAATTGGAGGGTACGAGTAGGCTGGGGCCGGGGTGGCTAAAACGACTGCAGATTCGCACTGGCTATAAAACCATAAAAAAAATATAAGTATAGATAAGAGTGACTGGTCGCTAGGAATATTTTTTTTATTCATGACCTTTTTTTAGTCGTGCGTCGTGTCACTCTAGTGAGCCTCCAAATGCCAAATGCCGCCCCGGTCCCCTGATGACCTTAGTCCGGCACTACCTGGCAACACTACTCGTCACAAACTTCTGGACCGGACTAACTCGTCAAAAATTGGTAGGTATATCCACAATTAAATATTGGATATTATCTTGTCAATACAATGTATCGTTAAATTTCACAATTTTCACAATTTTATCGTATTCATGCCTTTTGAATTTACATCCAAGTTATTATATCTGTTGTCATTATCAGACAATGCAAATAAGTATATACAGGTATTTAATTAAACCATAGGTATAATCGTGTACTTAAGGAAAACCGGAAAGAGGGGAAATTATTCGTTTTTCACTCGGGTATCATTAATTATTAATTAACAACTGTTGTATTTGTGTGATGTTGTGTTAATGTATCTTCTTTAGTTTTCAACACAGTCATTGACCTTTTCTATAAGAAGTATGAATATTATCAATAACGATCTTTTAAAACTATGAAACACTAGCGGTAGGGCTCCAGCGACATAGGTCGCGGGCGTGGGCACTACCGCATTACCTAATAAATTTAACGCTAAATGGTAGTGTTCAGCACTATCGTGTCAGAGAATATGTACTATTTTTTTTATGTTATGACAGTTGCAATCAAGCATGCAGTTCACATTGATGTTAAGTGATGACTGCAGCCTATAGACACCTACACAAAGACTAGAAGTCAAAATGCAGATGCGTTACCACTCCTGAGGCCTATGGTGTTATGCTTCTGTGGCGGAAATTACAGGGCCGTACATTACCACCTGATCGGAACACGATAGTGCTAAACACTACCATTTGGCGGCAAGTATATTAGGTAATGCGGTGGTGCCTACGCCCGCGAGCTCCATCACTGGAGCTCTACCACCAGTAACTACGTACTATAGAATGGACATTTCGACGTCCCGCCCGATTTCCCCGCATCACCCAACCTCCTCCCCTCTTATGCGACGGTTGGTATTCTCTACGTGCTACCCTTGTTTTGGCACCGACTGAAAATCTTTTTTTTTTATGCTTTTCAGTTTCGTTTATTTTGGGCGGTTTCATTTTTTGTTAAAAAGTTTTTTATCCAGTTGGAGAGATATGAATAAACTAGTTATCCAAAACGTGGATCTCAAAAATGTGATCTGTGAACTGTGGTTGTACTTCTACGTACACAAAATAATATTAACGCCTACGATTGAAGTTATAAAAAATTAAGATAAAGCCAGCGGCCTTACCGCATTGCAAAAATATATTTCATATACAAAACAATTAAACTATCTTTAATCACAAGGTATAATAGCAAATGATCGGTAACGGATGTTGAAGAATTTCAAAAGTAAATATAATCAAATCTATGTAAATAGTAAATGGCCAATTACGTGAGTAGAGTTCTGTAAGTAATTTATATTTCTCAAACGGATCATTGAATCAAAAAATGGTTTTCACATATCGCGAAGCTTTTGAACTAAATATTTTAGAACATGGGATTACCTTTACTGCATAAAGTTGGGATGATTATTTAAGCAAGCACATAAGCGGCTATGGTAGGACAGTTGTAAGGTTCAAGTTTTTAGCGGTTCGATAAGTTTTTGTCAAAAGAATGATTTTCGGTAATCAAAGGTAAAAAAATCACTGATATCTTTTCCATTTTATTCGTGCTCTTTTGCTTTGAGGTAAGTTATTGCTATTTTGTCATTGACTATGTTTATTCAATTTAATTGGGGGCCAAAAGTTTGAAGCAAACTTAACGGAAAAAATTACAGTACTTTTTTTTAATTCGCATGGCATGGGGCACTATGTTACACTGTAAAAATACCTGATATGGCCACATGGTTTTCTTCAAAGACATCGTTTAGTTCTGGCTGCTACTACCAAAACTGTCAAAAAATCTAAACGGCAGCAAGACGTTTGTGCCCTATACCTTGTAACACAGTAGGTACCCCAGATCTGGGGTTAATTGTGAAAATTATCAGTTCTTCTTAAAGTAGTCTTATCGACAGTTTTTCTTGATATTTGCTAAGTATTATGATTTTGATGTACACCTATAGAAGGATATATAGAGTTGCTACGCAGCGAAAAATAAAGTTGATTTTATGGACATTTTGTTCACGAGACAGGTTCGGACGTTATGTACCCCACCTGACCCTAACTTTTAACAATTTTTTTATTGTTTAGGAAAGATTTGTTAATTACTACGGAAATTACGGAATTAATATGACCCAATAAAAACATGGCTAGTCTTAATAAATTAGATAGTTAATGAATTAGGGAGTTTACTTACCTAGACAAATACGTTAATTCTAACAGCAGTGAGTGCTTTAAAAAAAATAGTGATGGCTTATAAAATTGCACCCGCGTGAAACTGGGGCGGGCTGCTAAATAGTAAATTCTACAGCCATGAGAGCCATAGTTATAACCGATCTTGGAATAAGCGGCTATACAGCCTGTGTATGACAATACGACTACGAGGTTGCCAGGTACTACTATCGAATAAATAACGCGATAGCAACTCATAAAAGTTGCATTGTAGTTTATTCATGGTATAGCTCTATAATTTCATATTTTAGGTCTTTACCACGTTTTAGCAACACATTTCACTTTTGTATTTTTCAGCTAACTTAGAACGGGTATATAAGTACTCAAACACTGCTTTATCGACTTTGTTTTACGCAACTTGTCAAAACAGCTCTAGCGCGCATGTGCGTCCCGTTTGACAACTCTGACACCCTACACACGCTTGGGTAACAACATAAAAGCAAAATAACTCAAGCTTTTATCAAAATATTATCTTGTTGCATAGAAATGTGAAGCCGAAGAAGGTTCAGGATCATCTAGTCAATTTTTATTTTACTATTTGAAATACAAGTCATCATCATTCAATGCAATATTGTGATCAAAGATTACAGTGTGAGCCGCCATAACGTGGACACGTATTTTACAGTGAATTTAAGTGATATTACCCGTGAAAGACTGTGAATATTGACTGTGGTTTCAGAGTGTTCCAATAAGACTGATCATGTTGAACCACGGCTGAGGAAAGTCAATCCTAAAACATACATGACTATGGTGTTCCAATTAACGAACGTGCAATGACTTTAATAAATACATATCAAAAATAATTTATACGTAGAATTAAATCACGAAAATACATATCATTAACGTGCCTGTAGCCTTAAAATACTAAACATATACATATTTAATATAAATATTTACTCTTACACGTGCTTATTACGTATCAACAGAATTTTATGAGTATTTTGGCAAGTTTAATATCTGATGTTATATTTATGAAATATCCTTGATACTCTAAGAAGATAATATCATCGACGATAGACCTTTGGTAAGTACATAGAATATTTTTTAAATGTCTATGATATAATTGTTTTTATATTATTTCGCATTAACACATGCTTGTGAAAATAAAAAGTCTATGATATAACCTATGTTTTTGACATGTGATGCAACCTCATGGCATGGATAGCGTTGTTAAAGGAAAGGGTTTTTTTAATGTTAGAATGTGCTGCCTCAGTATTCTAGGTAATAGCAAGTCTGTACTGTTATGTTGAGATCATGGGGTTCGATTCCCGGGTCCGAGATTACGTAAATAAGTTTTTTTTAATTTTAAAAAGTACCTCAGTAGGTACTTGCCACACTCAGATACTGAAAATTGAGATAGAAGAACAGGTTTCTGGAAGAAAACATACATAAATATGTTTTCCCTTATTGTTTGTGATTTAGGTCTGTACTAAGATATCTTAACTTTAAGAGCTAAGTAGTCTAGTCTGTAATGTTTTCCTTCTTAAAAAAACTGGATTGCGTGCTTACATAAAATAGTTTTCGTAGTAGGAGTAGGTAATTTATTTTGGTGAGTCTCATTTTCTGAATAAGGAGTCAATTTTTTGTTACCCTTCACCATTTCCTCTGCTGAAACTGAATGGTTCTCTTGCTGATACTGCAAGAGAGATAGTTATTTTATTCGCTATTTTTTTCGCTAAATTATCTGAATTTGTCGAGAAAACCGCCATCGATCTTGACTCAGTGTGACGCAGATGCGTGACATTCGAATTATTTTTATTTATTTTATATAATGAAAGTGGCAAACAAGCTTGCAGTTCACATTGATGTTAAGTGATGACTGCAGCCTATAGACACCCACACAAAGACCAAGGTCAAAATGCAGATGCGTTACCACTCCTGAGGCCTAAGGTGGTACGCCTCGGTGCCGGAAATTACAGGGCCGTACATTACCTCCTGACCGGACCACGATAGTGCTGAACACTACCATTTAGCGGCAAGTATACTAGGTAATGTGGTGGTGCCTACGCCCGCGAGCTCCGTCATTGGAGGTCTACCACCATTAATAATTGAAAACGCATCGTGCTCTACACGTGAATATAGCAAGTGTCCTGGCGGCTATCTCGGTAAAAGTATTAAGAAACTTTGCACCCAACCTGTGACCAGTGTAAACACGTCTGTTCGGGTTTTCAATTGATTCGGGTATTGTTCCAAAATGCTGGCGGGTTGAAGAAATTGCAAATGTCCAACTGAGTCCTAAAACAAAAGAAAATTGTGCCGATTCATCCAACGACCTATTTCAGTCATCGTCAACCTTTATAATATGAAATGAGTCCTTAACGTTGTGTTGTTGAGGAGCAAAGTCCATAGTTCCATAGTTAAAGCAACATCCCTTACCGCCATGATTTGTGGTAGACAGTAAAATTAGTGAGTCCAATTTACGAAAATGTGAAAATACACTGTTCAGTCGAGAATACAAATCGCCAATGCACTACATACGCACTACAAATTATTCTAGTTAATAAACACTCATGTATTATTCAATGTTTGCAGGTAATAATAAAACATTGTACTTATTTACTTACACATTTCCTCGACAAAGTGATAAGTAGACAAAACCGTCGGGAGGTCAAATAAAGGTGTGTTAAGTCAACCTCAAATTACATTTTTCCGTGACTCGACATTAGATATACAAAGTTTTTGAGGTGGAAATTTGTTTTGATGTAAACACGGAAGCCTTCATTAAACACATTTATTTTTTTAATCGTTAATATACACGAAATGGTTTTGTGGAAAAAAAATGTAAAGAAGTGGACATGCTATATCTACATAGGTTTGGATCTACGTCAAAGTTTGATGTTTCGATGGTCCTGATAGACTGAGAGATACTGAACCCTCCGAGCACCGTTGGTCCTGTAAGGCTGGAAATTTTTGTAGGGATAAATCATAACACGACAAGTACAAAAACCATCGCCTGGCAAGGATCAGCCAGTCACGTCACCAACCCCTTATTTTTGGAAATGACATGAATATCTTAGACAAACACCTATATACATTTCAACTTTACAGAAGAAAGTTTATTTTAATTCATACATATAGCACACCTTTCGGTTCGCCTGGCAGGCACTTGTGCTCATCGAAATCGCCTGTCATTTTTTTTTAAGCTTTATACTATATATGAACTAAATTATATAAAAAATGCAACCTTACAAGTTCAAGTTGATTTTTTATAATTTTTTTACATTTCCAAAAATAAGGGGTTGGTGACGTGACTGGCTGATCCTTGCCAGGCGATGGTTTTTGTACTTGGCCTGTTATGATTTATCCCTACAAGAATTTCCAGCCTTACAGGACCAACGGTGCTCGGAGGGTTCAGTATCTCTTGGACCATGATACAAGTGACCTTATCTAGTCATATTCTCTATCTAAACATTTACCTGTCTGTCGGTATAGATAGTCAGTAAAAAGGGAAAAATAAAAACAATTTCTTTTCTCTGTATAACTTAGCTCAGAAATGGTTAGGTATAATCGAAAGTAAAAAACTCGGATATGGCACTTAGTCAGCTTTGTGGTATACCTAGTACCTACCTAAATGTCACTAAATTAATGATAGTGAGATTCACAGACCGCATTGTGACTTTACTTACAGCAAAGTAGTAGTAGTAGTCGTAGTGCAGTCTGTGAATCTCACCCTAAGAGTCAAAGTACCTGGATTGAGTCTTCTAAACTTTTTTGCAGATTTTTTTAAACTTTTAGGCTAGCGTACTAATATTTTTCAGTTTACTGAATTAAATAACTGTTTGGAAAAATGGAAAGAAAAAAGTAGCATGGTTGGCAATAGATGGCGCTGCTGCTACCATAAAGCAATGCAATAAATGTGAAGGAAAGATTTGACAAATCGGGCAGGACTTCAGTAGCTCAATTGGAAGAGCGGCTGGACTAGATTTCCAGTAGGCCGCGAATTCGAGTCTCGCCTGAAGTCAAATTTTTCTTTCCATTTTACTTGTAATAAAATTATAACAAATTTACCATTACCATCTTTCCCTGGCCCGGACCTTAGCACGTGCCGCGTGGTCGTTTTTCCGGTCACCACTAACCAATGTATAGAGCCAAAGTAGCACCGCCCCTTATATGTCTTATGTGGGTGACGCTATTTTTGCAGAATTTTTTTAGTAGAATACTAAGTTGGCATCAAACTACGATTGGCATAAGTATAAATTCGAATAATACTCTTTTTGCAGAAATTCAGTTGGCATCATAGTCAAAATTTGTTTATTCCCGCTGTCCCCGTGCTCCGTGTCCCGGTCCGACGGGGACATCGGTACTTTAATTAATTATTTAAAATTACTTCCCGTTGTCCCCGTACTTTGTCCCCGTAAAAAATTGCAGAAAATCACGCCGCATAATGTTAATTCGCATAACGATTATTTCATGATTTTATGCAACTCAATATGGATCGAGATGGGGATCGTGGGCGTCCCTAACTTTGCCAGGTTAGGTCGAAGGGTCTTTCGTGTTAGGTTTTTTTTTGCTGACAGTACAACTTTTTATAACAATAATTATTCAGTTTATTCATAAGAATATACCAATAACAATATGATGCGGCAAAATATTATGCGAATGATTTTTCTGCGAATGGAGCATGATGCCAAACAAATATTCTACCAAATGAGATTGTACCAAAGTAGCCCTAGTTCTGCCTGTAGTTTTTCTGCTAAAAGAGTTTCTACGAAATGTCATTCTGTCAAAACAGTTTACTGCAATCGATATTTCTGCAAAAAAAAATTCTGCCTAACGAAATTTTTCCAAAAAAGAGAGACCCATCTTATGTGTTCCCCAATCCCCAAACGCCCTAAACCAAGGATCGGATTCGCAGTGGTCTCCCTTAGACAATTGTGTAAATTAATTTATGCTGAGAAACCCTTTGCGCACGCCAATTGCCTGGTGATGTATTGCCGTCTTGTGACGAACCACCTACATAAGTACATATAAAAACAAACTTAACCATCCACGTGTATATACCCGTTAAAAATGATGTTACTATCTGCAAGAAACTTATGCTTATCTAAGATTTTAACATTTGATAACTGGGCGTCGGATGTTGAAACTATAGGTTGCGGCATTTATCTCTAACACATCTCAGCGTTCACTACGTTTTGTTTTAGTTTAATGCTGCTTTATTATTTGCTACCTTTGTGCTAGTCGGAATACAGTGGATTGAGCAACTCTATTATGAACTAAGAGCGGACGTGTGGGTAGTAGCCCGTGACTGTAAAGCAACAAAATTGTAATTGGTCGTTGTAATCATGAAAGTTCGCTTCTAATCGTGTTGCGATTATGGCAATATCGACAGCGGCAACATCGAACCTTTTTAGTATATATACATTAACAGTATTTGGTAGAGTGTAAAGACATACAAAAACAGTTTGCGAACTGCTTTGTTCCGATTAAGACAGGAATCTGGGGGGCGACCATCTAACTCTAATGATTTCATTTAGCTTTCGATTATGACATCATCTTGTCTAGGAGGCAGGAGCTAAAAACTTTCAGCCTCAGTGCAAACTTAGCTTGTCAGGTTTCATTTTGTGTGTTTATTAAATCCTGAATTCTATACTCAGGATTGAATTATCATCGATTCCGATGGCATGTTCGTTTGCTGTTATACTTACTTACCTATTTGAATTAAGACGAGGAATGCAACTCATAAAATCATTGTAGCTAGCTGTAAATTAAGTATAGTCATGACATGTAAGGATAGTGTTGCAATTGGCGATTCTATTGATAATGTAGCTCTATTGCTAACTAATGCAGTTTTCCTGGCCACTGCACTACGCCGTTACTGCAATATTTGCGAAACGCGTAGGTATATCCGATCCTTGTATACGTTTAACAGTTACGAATTGTTAACCAGTTGGGCTTGGCTCATTTGAACGAATAACAAATTTAAAAAATGTGATAAAGTGTTTCCAGTACTAATCTTTGGTATAAATTCGTTGGTGTTGTAATTTGAAATCCGCTTTATATGCAATGCCCTGACCGAGTAAGCGCTTGATTACACTTTAATTATCATAATTTTTGCAATTACCTACTATTTAGTCTTGGAAACCTTGTAAGTCTGTTTTCTTGTCTATATATTTTGTTCAATACAAATATCCAAACGTTTCTCATCGTAACTAATAGTGATAAATAAGCACGCTCATAATTCGCAAAATGAATGTTGTTTTTCAATATTTGTTGATCACAGCGACATTTTGGTGTAAATATTTAATACTGTCTTTTATTTGCGTCATCATTTATTTTAGAGTACACGGAGCGTGTGACAATTTGATAACTTTTAAAATAATTTAGAGGCACAGTTGTGACAATATTTATGTCGGTCGCAATATTCAATGCGCTCGCACCGCACAATAGATCAATGCGTGTCGGACGCGATTTCATTTCCTGAGTGCGCGCGCGCCGACCCGTGGATCAATTTCCGGTGACAATACTTTAGTAGCCACTGATTGTTGGCGATCCTATGTTGAATCGAGGTCGCATATAGAGTATGTTATTATATTACGTTTATTTTTGGATCGTAGGCTTAGCTATTGAAGTACCTAGGATAATACCTGCTTTATTGAACTACCTTGACAAACTTGAGGCTAACTTGACATACGTTGGTTGAATTTACGATATTTTAATAACATTTCCAGAGGTAGGAGGAAGGTGAATAATGTAGCTAATACTATAAACATTTTAAATCGCCTATAAGCCTGAACACTGTTACTGTTACGATTAAAATGTTTAAGGTCAATAATTCAGAGAGCGATACAAAACCATGTAAGTGGAACACAGTACCAACAAAAAAGTAAGTAATAATTAAGTAGATACTATTTAGTACAAGTCATCACTTAACATCAATGTGAACTGCATGCTTGTTTGCCACGCCCATTACATAAAAAAAAAAGAAAAGAAAAAAAAAACAATATTTTTTTATACGAATGGATTTTTTTTTTTTTTTTTTTTAATGTAATTGAAGTGGCAAACAAGCATGCAGTTCACATTGATGTTAAGTGATGACTGCAGCCTATAGACACCCACACAAAGACCAAGGTCAAAATGCAGATGCGTTACCACTCCTGAGGCCTAAGGGTGTAATGCCTCTGTGCCGGAAATTACAGGGCCGTACATTACCACCTGACCGGAACACGATAGTGCTGAACACTACCATTTAGCGGCAAGTATATTAGGTAATGCGGTGGTGCCTACGCACGCGAGCTCCGTCACTGGAGCTCTACCACCAGTAAATATCACAGTTCTTATGACTCTAGCTTATCGATTACTTTACACGTGATATAAAATTAATGACGTGATTACACAAAAGAGTATTTCTAAAAAGCACCATTGTTTATTTTAGCACCTCCAATAATCGGCGTGCATGTATGAAGAGAATGATGAAGGTAGACGAGGCACGAGAGGTTTGTCAGAACCGGGATGTCTGGCGCTTTACACTCTCTGCCTACCCCGTTAGGGACCTGGCGTGAAGATACATACATACATACCTCCAATAAGCATAAACATAATAGAGTGCCATATTGAGCGCAAAATTCAACATTTATTTTTATTTTTGTGAAAGTAGCATTTAAACAATGAATAATAACGGCCACGGCAATTTATTTAAATAAACCTCACGGTTTTCTTGAAAAAATTTACTAGTCGCTCCAGCATGCTTAGTGAAAGGGATCGGTAGACGTATGAACACCTAATTTGCTCAATACATTTCTTGTCTTGGACACTACTCAATGTTTTGTTATATACCTACCTACCTACCTCAAATTAATTTTGAGGTTTTTTTAAAGTTTAGGTTTTAAGGTCCACTGCCGTCGTTTTTCCGTTCCGTAGATTAAAATTTAGAAGTTCGATGCTCCGGTCGCGTGTAGGTGCTCTTGCTTAACGTAAAAACTTAAAACGTAAGGGACAACTTGTAGGTGTTTGCTTGTATGCTCTATTTTATTCAAATATTTCTCTTACTAAAAAAGTCATTACATGGCATACTTGCAAATGCTAGACCTATGTCCACACAAACATTTTTGATTTTTCTAACTCTAGCAGTTCATTACTGTTACTAGCAATCAGTTATTTACCAGCATGGCGAATACCTCTTTTTGGTGGGATTTTATCACTGATTATTTACACACATTAATCACTTTTTAACTTTGTTTGTGTGTAAACTTAAGAAATTTCATGCATGGCACGGCCGCAGTAATAACATATTTGGTAAAGTACACACAGTAAGGCAAAGGACATGGTCCATACATCCTAGATTAGCTACATTATCAATAGAATCGTCAAGTATAAAATCATTCTAAGTTCTGCAAAACTTTATGCTATGTAAAAATAAATTATTTTATATTTATAGAACAGGTCTTTGAAATAAGTACCTACTCGTACCTAGGATTGTTGTTGCTGTTTTATAAGTACAATCGTTTTTCGGGTAGATCGAAAATCTATGACAGTACCTATGTTGACCGATACCTATATTGTCAACGTATCGATAGTAAAAATAGCTTTTGTAATTATTTGAAAATAATGTTTATATTACTTACATATATGAAAATAATATATTTGGATTAAAACTAACTTTGAATGGTTAAAACTTGAGTTAGAACGTTTAAAAGTATTATATTGTTATTTTGAGTAAAGCAATTGATTGCGATTCTAATTAAAAACTGGTTGACTGGCAGAGAATGCTACTTAGCATTAAGTCCGCCTCATGTTACATTTTTGTGCTTGGAAGTATAAATAAATAAATAAAAACAACCATAACCAAGACTTTTTAAACGTACCTAATTATTAACCTCAAGTTATACAGAAGAACCTCAATTAACTAAGAATTCTAACACAGTTTTTCTTTAATTTACATTTCATGTAAATGGTGGGGCACAATCTGGCATTGTCAAAATTGGTATATAGGTAGATAATGATTATTTTAAGGGTACTATTTTGCAAGGGAACCCCAAGAAACGATATTCGTAAATATACTTGGTTATTATTTTTATTGCGTGGGCGACATGACAATTTGAAATGTTTAATGTTGTTGTATGCGTGCTGCACGCAGTTTCATTTTAGTACGATTCTAGAACGTTGTCGCGATAAAGCAGGATTAAAAAAAAGTAGTCGTCAACAGTACGGGGTCTGTTTTGCTCGATACGACTATGTACACTAGATTTTAAGTTATTTTTATGCATCGTGGATTTAGTTCTATAATTTACACTTAATTCTGATGTTGACTGCGCATTTACATCTATATAATGTCACCTATACCTATCCCGGTAGTTGTAGGGCGATTTACATTGGTTAGAGTTACAAGTGTATAATAATTATACAATTGAACAAATTATCAATGATTTCTTTGTGACTTTTGACGTACGTTCATTTACGTAAATGAAACCCACCAAAAACATTGTCTTGTAAAATGTTACCAAGACGAGGCCATATGGCTCGCACTGTCAAATTTATCAGATCTCATGTAGAGCCAATTCTACATGACATCTGATAAACTCTTTCTAACTCTACGCGCCCTAACAAACTCAACAACTTAGTCAATCAAATACGTGGCGAAACGGCGAAAGTGAAAAATTAAACCAATATTAAATTTTTTTTCATACTTCAGATTCACTTTTTTGTAAAACAATAGTTCTTGTTGTAATGAAACGCCTTAATAGGATGTAAACTTTTATATTTCAGTAATATATTTCCTGAATGTAATTGATGACAGTCTGAATCTATTCAGACGATAGATCATACCAAATATAACACATTTAAAGCCTTACTACTCTCCAATGACTGACCTCATAATCGCTCTGATCGTACCTAGTGGTTAGTAAGTCCAGCCTATAATAACTTATTGAGCCTTTTTTTGAGCCAGCGATATGCCTAGAACAGAAATAAGTAACAACTTTTTTATTTTTGTCATATATCTCATTTCCACTTTATTATTCCTAAAAGTTATTCATTTCTTGAAAGTGGCAATTACACTTCGTGTTGTTGGTACATGAACACTGCACCCTATAGATATTTACTCGTACATTAAAAAAACTAAAGGTGCAGATACGTAGCCGTTCCAGAGGCGCAATATATTTCACTATCTACCGCCATTAAAATGAAATATTTAAATAATAAAATGCAGTTCTAAGACGAAAAACATCTTACTTTAAAAATGTGAGCTACGAGTATGTTATTTATGGCAAAAACCGGTTTAATCGGTTTCGAACCGTTTCAGGGTTTCTCAAATTGAATCGCTATCTGCTATCATATACGTACGAGTATGTATACATACGCATGTATATATATGAGGTCTTACATATGAAATGGAAAGCTCTTTAAGAAAAGTCTTAACTACGTGTCGAGTGGGGCATGCGTGCGGTCGGCAGTTACCCGCACAGAATTAGTTATAATAATGGCCGCCCAGGGTAAACTACCTTTTATGGCACCAATTACTACATTATGTCGCTGTAATTTTCTGGCATACGTACTAAGAAGTTGTTTTTTCGGGGTCTGTATTAAATGATTTCGTGTGTTAAGCGTTTTTCATGTCCAAAGCTTATTTCATGGATTAACCTATTTTTACCCATTGTTCAATTGCTCATGCCTAGCTAAGTATATGTATAATAATATAGTAGGTAATGAAAATTAATCAAGATAAACTCACGGTGACGTAGTCTTTGGTAGTTTGTTGCAAGGTATGAAGTCATTGCCTAATTTCAATGGAAAATGTTCTGCTGGTATATTATACTACTACAAAAAAAACTAACTTGGGTTTCATTTAAGAGTTATTTGAAAAACCCATAACATCGCATAACGGAGCATCTAATGTAAAGTGGTTGCCGTCGTCTATAGACATTTACCACACTATTGCCACTGCACTGCCAACCTTGAATGATTCATTTGACGCCAATTTTGACCATCCATGCATAACCGAGGGAACACACTTAGGTAACGTAGAGGTACTTCCCGTGGGTACGTTTCACAATTTGCACGTTCAGCAGAAAAGGAACGCACCGCACTGTTGAACATTTCTACATGTCCAGATTATATGGAATCTTTCTCTTTTGGAGGGTACTATGAAGAAAGTAGACGCTGACGCCGTATAAAAGAGATCAGCTGAGCACTCACCATAATGGAGGTAGTAAACGTTTAGACTGCCGATATGTCTTTGCGCAGGAAAATCTAGTGTCTAAATGGTCTTTAGCCTAAGTAAGTTCTGGCTTCTTGTCAACTATTCAAACGGCGAGTCAACAAGTAAACCAAGCTAGTCCTTGGTCCTATAGACATCCCGGAGATAGAGCACAGCAGTGTTCAATATAGTCTCTTACTTGAGCTTTATGTGGCTGTAATAGTAGTCCTGATACTGCCTTACATAGCTAAATGTCTTGAAATTTTATGTTACGCCAGCATTGCACTAGAAATTCACCCTTCGTACAATGTGGAGACAACGAGGATAAGAATACTTTTACTAAATGATAGGTATTCTTAATGTTGATTGAATTTCACTGACTTGTCCCCAAGTCAATACTCAACTTCAGACGTAAGCCTAGTTCTGCTTTCCTCGATAAGCCTTCGATAGGCGTTTGCACGATTAGTCGTATCGTCCTCATAGGAATTGAAGTTGCATTGTCATGCCGAAGGAGGAAAGTGGGAGAGAGTACAGTCTTGAAGAACACTAGTGTTATTGGGAAGTCTTTCTGAGGGCTTGTCCAAGACTCCTAGGCTTGAGCACAACGGCGTGTGAGATATACTAGAAGTTATAACCTTGAAATAAATTTGACTGTAAAGTTTCAATTGTAACTGTTGAGGATTATGAAAAGTTCACTTTTGGAAATGTACCTTTGCGGTTAAATAGGTAGGTATAAAGTGCATAGAAGACACTAACCCCCTTATTCATAAACGTACATTAGATACGTTTTAGCTATAGAATGCTTTGTCTTTGTCAGTTGCATTGTCAAATGTGCAGGATAGAAAAAGACAAAGGAGAGATTAGCAACACTTTAGCTAAAATACGTTCATGAATAAGGGGGTTACTCTTTAGTCATTAACAGTGGTGATATTTAGACACCAGCTAATATTATGTATGTTCTAATATATGAAATTCTCGTGTCACATTGTTTGTAACAATACTCCTCCGAAACGGTTGGACCGATCATTACGAAATTGTGTGTGTATATTTGGTAGACATGAGAATCAGCGGTGGTTTATTTTTTAAAATCTCTTTATGGTAAGGGTGATTCTCACCAAATATTGTTATTTGTTTTTAGGGCATTTTATTTTTTTGGACCTCTAAGGCGATACGAAGTCCGTCGGGGTAGCTAGGAAACTATAAGTTACGATGTTCACTGTTCAGCAACTGTACGACATGTATGCTTGTTTACCACTTCAGAGCAAGCAAAATAATATTCTTTTAGATTACATAGTTGTGTGTCGCGGTTTCGCCTGCTTCACATAACTTCGTATAACTATTCAATACGCTAGTTTCTGTACTATAAGTAAGTACGTTTTTTTTAACAGTTTGAAACTTAGGCAGAGTTGTATCAATTTGCAAACAATTAAACTACCGGTTAAGCAAAACATTAGTTGCAATATTTGGATAACTGACGTCATCACTTTAACTGTTAACAGTAATCCTTCAAGATGTCATACTCAAAATAACTGTTAAGTATTGTTAATTTTGACAAAAACTATTAAGTACGTTATTCACTACTGTGTATAACTTACATCTACTCGTTCGGTATTACATGAAGATAAAAAAATATCATGAAATTACCGAACATTTATTTTTCGGTAACTACACACTCGTACCTAATACAGTAGGTCTCAACGTAAATGGCGTTAATGTGCCTTGAACTAGTGAACTAAAGACCTAATGACTGTGCAAATCAAGCAAGATTAACTCGTATTTTCACTTTGAGCTTAGCTGCGAACCCTTTGTGGTGTGCGTACTTTTTAAATATTAAATTGTGTACTATTTTCCTTGCGCATGTGTTTATTCACACGTAGGTTGCAGTCCGAGTTACAACCAACAAAATCATATACAATATGTATGTTTGTATAGCACGGTCGGCGCCGCGGCGGCGTGTTGTGGGGCGCGGTTGCCATGGCAACACCCCCCAACCCCCACCAGGTTTCAGCTGACCCGACCGACCTCTAGTGACGAGTAACTCTGTCAGAGTTGAAGGGATTGCCAAAGCCTAAAACTTTTTCAACACTTTATGCAAGATTCTTTAAAGATTGCCGAAATAACGGAGTTGTCGGTGTGTTGCGACAGGCCGGGGTTGTAACAACTTTTAATTAATTTTATTTGGGTGTGGTAAGCCTCGTATTAAATTAGTACGTGGGTTAACAGTTCTAACTCGCTTACAGTAATAGGGTGTAAAGTTGTAGACCAACTGTTAACATACGTGGTTGTTATTTCATTATGACTTTAATACCTATACTCTTTAGTAATTAACAACCAATGTATTTACTTACATAAAACTATTGATTAAACTATAGAACAAATGTTATGTAGCTAAAATGTTATCTGTTTTACTGGTGGTAGAGCTCCAGTGACGGAGCTCGCGGGCGTAGGCACCACCGCATTACCTAATATACTTGCCGCGAAATGGTAGTGTTCAGCACTATCGTGTTCCGGTCAGGTGGTAATGTACGGCCTTGTAATTTCCGGCACAGAGGCATAACACCTTAGGCCTCAGGAGTGGTAACGCATCTGCATTTTGACTCTGGTCTTTGTGTGGGTGTCTAGAGGCTGCAGTCATCACTTAACATCAATGTGAACTGCATGCTTGTTTGCCACTTCCATAGCATTAAAAAAAAATCTTACTCAATGGAAACTAAACTATCAAACACAAGATTAAAATTATTTTTTTTCTGTTTCCTACGGCATTGTTGATCACATTCTTGATCATTCGTTGATCAGTTGACCACATCTATGTTGTGGTTGATTTTATAAAGTTAAGTAAATACTATTACAAATATAATATTAATGCGTATATTTATTAAGGTAAACTGGCACAGAGTATTATTTATTTCAACAACCATTTAAATGTCATTTCAATTATAGACGCTGGTAAGCGAGCAAGCCTTAGTAAATAATAAATAGTCCTTCGTGTATATTCCCCGCAATTTCAACAAGACCTAGTGCATTGCTTATTTCGTTTGCGTGTCACATCCCTAAGTTTCAGTCTAGTCTAGTTCTTGACGTCTTCAACGTTATGAATACTTCAGGCTTCTGGTGCTTGTGTACACGTTGGGCCCATAAAAGGTATCGACTTTGTTTATGTCATCGAATAAAACTGTACGAACGGTATTCCTTTATGGTTCATATCCAGCGTTAGTTGTAAGCACTATTGGTAACTTCGTTCACTTCGGTTTGAACTGTTTGAAACACTGTTTCACAATGATTCGATTGTGGATGCGACCCTGATTACCTACTCCTGGTTCTAACGATGAGAGCTTTCAGGATTTCAACGTGACACGATTTTTTGTATATTAGAAGAATTTACTTAATCTTGATGCATAACTGATATTTTAATTTAAGTTTTTTTTTAAATATTTCTAGGTATCCAAATAGTTTCAGACAACCGATAATATTTGAAACGGATACGGAACATAAATGTATACTTATCTCTTTTCATATTTGTATGATAGGAGTCTACAACTACAAAATGACCTTTTTGTAGTATGTACTCTTTTATATTTTATAAGTTTAGGAAAAAAAATTGAATTCAATAGGCACTTACGTATTTTTTAACAATATGTACGCATTAGTTATGAATCAAAATCGCACCGGGAAATGAAATCTCTTTTTAAGTAGATGTTTATGGGAGTCAGTACAATCACTTACCTTTCATCAATGTGAAAGGTATGTTTTATTTTAAAGAAAAAGCATGTGTTAATGCGAAATAATATAAAAACAATTGTGAAAGGTATGCTTGTTTGCCACTGTAGGTACATAAAATAAAAGAAAAGTTAAATTAAATTAAAATATTGTGATTAACCTCTTGAGCTGCAGTAAAATATGACAACTGATTTCATATAGTTTGTGGACGATATCGTCCACACTCGGTTGACCGTGGACGATAATCATAGTGTAATGAGTTTATTACACTATGATTATTCTATTTGATTTTTGCGGGCACGTTTGGAGTGGTGCGGAATAAACTCGGTTTAAAAATAATGTTGTGATCTTTCTTCCAACCTATATAACTAGATGCCTTAACTACTGACACTCTTGTAGTTAATTTAATCCGTTCTTTTATAAATGTTCATATAATACGGGACATCATAATGCCTATATGATAATTTGCTGAAGAAACAAAATTTTTAACACATCATTCTTGCGGTATTAATGGACAAGTTCCTAGAGAAATAAAAATATTTGAATTCCTGTAGTTTCGTTTCGGAGAAAACCTGTATCCGTCTCTTTATTGCATGATATTTAGTTTAAGCTTAGTTTAAAAACAAAATACTCTTTATACTGTTAACCAGCCGCTCCGACGAACTTCGCATCGTCTTAGCAAAGTATTCTCAGACCTACTGAATATGAACAAAAAAATAAATAATATCGGAGGAGTTTGGACACTAACACTGTTACACGAGAATTATGTATATTAAGAAGATATTATTAAAAAAATAATTGTATTTTTATTTGCTTTTGTATGTATGTATCTTCACGCCAAGTGCAAAACGCGGTAGGCAGAGAGTGTGGAGCGCCAAATACCCACCTCCCATGCTTCTTCTTGACGTTCATCATTTTATTCATAAATGCACAGTATGCCCACCGATTAATTAGACTCTTGACCCCACCTTCAGATAGTACTCGACCTATTTAGTCAAGTACTGTCTGAAGGTGGGTTCAAGTTGGTTTATAAGCTTTTATTTCGGAAACCTTAACTGGTCGTAACTAACGTACAGCCTCGAACTTGAGTTCGAGGCTGTACCTTCCACCGCGTTACCTTATCTACTTGGCCTTTACTGTACCTTAAACGGTAGGTATATAGTGACCGTGTTGTTGTGAGTTTTTTTATGTAAGCAAGGTGGCATACAAGCATGCATGCAGCTCACACTGATGTTAAGTGATGTCTGCAGCCTATAGACATCTACACAAAAATGCGTTGCCACCCCTGAGAACTAAGTTGTTACGTCTCTATGATGGTTATTGTAAGGTCATACATAACTATTTGACCGGTACACGATAGTGCTGAGCACTACCATTTGGCGGCTGATAGATTAGGTAATGCGGTGGTACCTACGTCCGCGAACTGTGTCAAAAGAGCTCTACCACCAGTGATAATGTTCATCGCTATCGTGTTGCAGTCAGGTGGTAATGAGCGTCTCCGTCATTTCCATTACCGAAACGTAAAAACTTACCCCCTTATTCATAAACGTATTTTAGCTAAAGTGTTGCTAATCTCTCCTTTGTCTTTTTCTATCCTGCACATTTGGCAATGCAACTGACAAAGACAAAGCATTCTATAGCTAAAACGTATCTAATGTACGTTTATGAATAAGGGGGTTAGTTAGGCTTCAGGAGTAACAACGCATCTACATAATTCGCCTATATAGTAAGCCCATCGTGGTGACTTCAATATTGAGCAAAGCTTGTTAGTTTTTAGGGTTCCGTAGTAAATAAGGAACCCTTATAATTTCGCCATGTCCATCTGTCTGTCTGTATGTCGTCTATCCGTCCGCGAAAAACTATTAGTACTAGAGACTTGAAATTTGGCACAAACACCTTAATTCCGCCGACAAAGTGGTAGAATAAAAACATGAAAACCTAGCACCTAGTAGTAGGATAACTTCCCTACACGTGATGAGCGGATATTTTTTTTATTTTCGTTTTCTACATAGATGGGATATTGTCGGATATGTCTTTCAAAAATGTTACGGGTGTACAAATATCATTTTTCGGTTAAGTTAATGACTTAATAAGCTATAAAGTGCCAATTTTCGTTACAGTCAAGTGTCCCCCTCCCTTAGCAACTAAACGGTTGTTGTAAGAAATTAAAATGTTACGGCAGTTCAGTATGTTAGTAGCTATATATAAAAAAATTAAAGGAAAACTATCATATTTAAGTTGACTTCACAACTTTGCGAGTAATATTATAGTCGACCAAAATTTATTCGAAAATGTCGAACTACTCCATTGTAGATATTTAGGATTAATTTTCTTCATTATGTACTTACATCTTTAACAGTAGGTAAATTGAACCCTACACTGCACGTGGCCCGACACGCACTTAACCGGTTTTCTTTAATAATACCCCGTGTTCTTAAATCTACGTAAAACCCTTATACTTAAATATTTTATGCAGTAAATGTGTTTGATTTGCTACTTCCCCGACTTGGCAGTTTGTGTAATCCGCCACCTCAATCACGCGTGTCCAGTTGGAATTGGTTGACATCATATGCCTTGGTATTTCAATGTAAACGACTAAGATTTGGTTGGATCACAATATTTGTTAAAGTCATTGATAATGTAAAACGTTTCATCCAATTATTGTAAAACTTTCATCATGTAAAATTTTACACAAACTTTAACTTTTACAAATTTAATATTTTGGTTCAATTGAACCTAAATAATGAAAAGCCTAGACTTTCTCAAATTTGTCTAAAATCGGAAATTGTCACCTCCCAAAGATAGCTTAGCTATATTTTTCATGTACCTACCTGCTTTACAATTTATCAGTCAATTTCAGTATTAAATTAAAGATTTTCTATAGAAGACCTTCTTTGTAGATAGTTTTCAATAAAAGTAATATTTTTGTGCTTATAAATCTAATGGTTTGTAAATATTTTATGCAGTAAATGCAGTGATTTGTTTCTTCGTGGCAGTTTGTGTAATCCGCCACGTCAATCACGCGTCAAGCTGGGATTGGCTGACATCCCATGCCTTTGCATTTTCAATTTTGGTTAGTTGTTTTCCTTTCAACGTTGCCTTTCGTACACCGTTAAAACGATTAAGTAATAAAAATCCTGATCTTGTCTTTCAGTTTGTCATAAATCGAATATTGCGGGCTTCCAAAGATGACGTGCCTATATTTTTTCATAACTTTACAATGCATCATACATTTTAGTACTTATTAACTTTTTTCTCCTCCTGTTTTTGTAAACTGAATGCTTTGTAAATTATTTATACAGTAAATATAACTGATTTGCTTCCTCATCGACGCGTCAGTTTGTGTAATCCGCCACGTCAATCACGTGTATCCAGCTCAGATTAGTTGATTGATACTACTTGCCTTCGAATTTTTAATTTCGGTTAGTTATCGAGCACGTTACCACGAGTAATAAAAAGCCTGGTCTTGATTTTCAGTTTATCACAAATCGGATATCTTTCAAAGATAAATGTAGCTATTTTTCAAATACCGTAGGTGTGTGCTGTAGAATTTATCAGAGAATTACAGTATTAAATTGAATATTCCCTGTGCAGAGCTTTTTTGTAGAATATTTTCTTAAAAGTAGTATTTCTGTGTTTATAAATCGAATGCTTTGTTGATATTTTTGCAGTAGGTAAATGCAATTGATTTGCTGCTTCACCAACATGGCAGTTTATGTAATCCACCACGTCAATCACGCGTGTCCAGCTGGGATTGGCTAACATCACATGCCTTTGCATTTTCAATTTCGTTTAGTTGTTTTCCTCTGAACGTTGCCTTTCATCGGGCACGTTACAACGACTAAATAATAAAAAGTCTGATCTTGTGCCACAGCTTACGTTTTGCCTGCCCTACTTAGTTTAGTTCTTTTTGGAGATTCCTCATTTGCACCATTATTTTCTTTAGGTGATGTTTACATAATTAAGTATAAAATTGCATTTTTGTTTGCTCTTAAACATTGCGGTCTCTTAATCATGATTTTCAATTGATATTAGTTAAGTTACTTAAATTTAAAGCTATATTAATAGTCAAAAAAGTTGACTGAAAGTCGGGTCCTAAGAGTACCTACGGGCAGTCTCGTACAGGATCTCGACTATATTGCACTACTTCAAAGTTTATGTGTGGTCAATAATAACCTATCTAACAAAACAGACATCAATAAATGTCTTCAACCCTTTAATTTTCAGCAATAATAAAATACTTAGATACTAAGTTAGTGGCAAATAGTTGGTGAATATAAAAAAATAGCTACAGCTGCGTTTTAATAACTTAATAGGTATAACGTATTCCTCAAAGTCTACACGCAAATCTGTGTTGTGCACGCCTACACGTAAATCATAAAAAGGCAGCGCTTACAAAGGTTTTTTTTATTCACAAAAGATAATTTTGCTTTTAGTTTTTCCTGTGTTTGCATGTTATTGTTGTCCGATGCTAAGCTAAACGGGGTAATTTGCAAATGAACTTTTTTTTTTCTTTTTTTTCAAGTTTGTGATATTTAGTAGGCATTTAGTCTTGCCTTTAATGAAGGAAATTAAAGGCATTAGCGTTAATTTTTATCAGAATTCTAATCTAGGTAGTGTTTTGGTCCGAATATTTGATAATGGTCCTTCGTCCTACTTTCTATCCTATGGCTGTCATAATGTATCTTAAGAACCGAAACAGAACTGTAGACGTGTGCAGTGTTTCGATATTGGAACAAATTATAATTCTAAGTAAGTAGTTCTATTATTTATATTTTGGAAATATTTTGGAGTATCCCTGGAGTAATCATGTATCACTTAGATGTACCTATGTGCCTGTTCGTTTGCAACCTGCAAATAATACTGACATCGAAATTACCTTATTAAAAAAACGTATTAATATTAATATATTCTTAGGTGTTCGCGAGCTACACTCATTGAAATAAAACTAGTTTTCGGATTTATCACGCGTATATTAAACTAAAATGGTTATTTAAAATCGTACCCAACGTTTGGAAGCTGAAAAACGCCCGAAACGTTGGGTTCTATTTTAAATAATCGTTTTATTTTAATATACGCGATTAATCCGAAGACTAGTTTTATATAAATATTATTTGAAACATGACTAATTTGAAGGCATATTCACTATTTTCTGTTCGAAACCGCGATTAGCAAGTAGTGTCAATAAAAAAGTATGATAACGATAGCAGGTGGCTTATTGATTTTCATTTACTACTTATATACACATTTACCCCCTTATTCATAAACGTACATTGATACGTTTTAGCTATAGAATGCTTTGTCTTTGTCAGTTGCATTGTCAAATGTGCAGGATAGAAAAAGACAAAGGAGAGATTAGCAATTTAGCTAAAATACGTTTATGAATAAGGGGAAGAGTCTTTATAAAGCATGTAAATTGCACAAAAGAAAAATCGTATATTTCTCGATATGGGTAGTGAAACATTACCGTAATCAACAGTTTAATGTGAACCCGCCAAGTGCGTATCGAGCCATGCACAATGTAGGGTTTTACTCAAATTTGGTCAAATATTAGGCATTCGTTAATTTGTTAGGCCTGCTGATCTGTGATAGTTTTCCTTATAACTAATGTAATGTATACCCACTCCTACCGTGTTTTTTTCACGCCTTCCAATTAAATAATTTAGCTGATAGGGGTGCAGTCACTTGGCTCTGAGAAATATTGGATTTCAAAGTTTAATATTACACAAACGGATCACAAACTCATGATTATTTTTAATGACCTATCTGAAGATGCACCACACGATAGGAAAAACAAAATATATCCCAAATTCAGATATAGAGCAGGTACCCTTAAAAAAATATTTTACCACTTTATCAGCTAATATGTAGATTCATATCACACAAAACAACTTTCTGATACTGATAGTGTCTGAGCGTCTGTCCGCAACAGACGCACGGAACCCTAAAAATGGAAACAACAGAGAAACTAAATGACCTATCTTAGCAGAAGGAGCATAAATTTATCATGAAACATTGAAGCTCCCGAGTTTTTGATGTCGGAAGAAAATGACAATTTCACGGCTCTATTGTACGTCCGCATACCTACTTAATATTTTTATTCTGCGGGCGTGTGGTGTAGTAACAATATTTATAAATTAGGCTGTTACAACAGCATGGTAATCTGCAATGTCCACGGTGTAGCCCGCGTATTGTCATTAATGTTTTAAAGTGAGGTTGGCTTGCAAATTGTTGCCTTTTATTCTGCATTGCGGCTGGTTTTTTGACATTTATCATATCGTGGGGCCGGCCGCTTGTTGCCTTAATAGGCTTTTTGGAACATTACCAGGTTACCTAGGGTAGTCGGGAACGCGGCACTCTAGTTGGTTTATAGGAAAATTTATAGATAAGTCCGGATTTAAAGTGAAAAATGAACATGTAATAACATAAACATGAAGTCTAAATTATTGTCCAAGGAACGTTTTGCGTGCAAAAATATTGTAAGTTGTGTTCATTAAGTGACAATTTTTTAAAGGCACTTTTATGTGTTCCAAAGTTTCGTAACCAACATTGAAGGCTTCAGGAGTGATGACATTGATCCTCTGGTTTTAATTTATGGTGTGCAGATTACATATCTTGATCTTCTAGCTGTTCGATATATTTGACTGTGTAAATAAAAGGAGATAAATATTCCATCAACTAAATTTTACTATCTCGGTAGCCTAGTAGTAGCAAGCCACTACTACTACGCTGAAGTCCTGGGTTCGATTCCCGGGGTTATCAGAGATAATTGTGTAAAGTCCTTTATCTCTGGTTCTATATGTATTTTTCCATTTTCTGGAAATTTCCCAGTACCTCGAAGTTTGGTAATGTGCCCGGAGATATCAACAGGCTCGCCACCTGTTACATGAAACAAACGATACCGGCGAATCGTGGGTGTTTGCATGTATGCTTGAATGTATGCATTTACCTCTGCCTATCCCTTCGAGGATTACAGGCGTGAAGTTACGTATTCCATAAATCTTTTGCGAGTGTATGTGTATACCTATGTGGGTCTGTTTCGTTATTCTATCAATTCACTGTCCGTAAATGTCAAAGCCGTTCCCCATATTCAAACTGATAGGTACTTTCAGAGGTGAGTTGTGCAGAATAACATCTTTTCTGCGTTCATTTTACTACTAAAGTCGTCCAGAAAATTGTAAATTGACGAGCTTTAGGCCAAAAACATGGATAAGTTTATTAAGTATACTTAGTTTTCAGTATATTTAGTCACTAAAGTCACAAATTTTGTTTAACAAAACATAAGTTACTTTAGTTTAGAATTTTAGAGAGAATAGGCTATATTTTTCAGGTTTTAAGTTATAAAATCTATCTCAAGAATAGTATCTTATCTACTTGACCCAATTAAGGGTTATCACTTACCATCAAATTAAAGAACGTAATTTTAAAGTGATTAAAACTTGAGTGTTGTTTTTTAAACCACCTTACTTGTTAGGAGTAAGATAACATTTTGATGTGAGTTTGTACTAACAACGGCCTTAAAATAATGTTGCTGCGAGAAGAAATACTGTAACATTAATAAAATTCTTCAGTGAAGAAGCGCGAAACTTTCCTTTTTTTTCTGTCCTGTAACAAGTCGGAACATTTTTTCCTCTGAGATAATGCACGAAGAATTTAATAAAAGCGTTGTTTTTGAGTACAATTTTTTGTTTCTTAATAAGAACAGATGTTTTGGAGAATGATTGGCTTTAAGGGCCTTCTGTTTATAATTGCCATTCTTAGTTATAGGTAGACGTCTTTATATTAAAGAATTATTGTTATCTTTTTTTGTAATGGAAGTGGCAGACAAGCATGCAATTCACGTTGATCTTAAGTGATGACTGCAGCCTATAGACACCCACACAAAGACCAAGGTCAGAATGCAGATGCGTTGCCACTCCTGAGGCCTAAGGTGTTATGCCTCTGTGCCGGAAGGAGAATCTAGAAGCGAGGATCTAGAGGCTAAAGGAACCATAACCCTTTGATACTAGATATATATGCTCAAACGTTCGCATAAGTAAATAAATATGGAAAAACCGATGAAACGACGAAGTGTTGGTAGAGACGGTAATTTTTTCCGCCCCATTTCACCTATTTTCACTCTTATTACATGTTTTTCAGATCAAAAATGACATCCACGCGGGTGAAGCTGCGGGCTTCAGCTAGTCCAAAAAGATATTTTGCCAATAAAAGCCCCATGCTATTGTCGCGTTATGTCATATTTAAATATCGTGGGCAGGTTGATTTCCTATGTCGTGGAATGGTATAATGCGCAAACTTCCGGGAGCTATTTGTAGAATAAGCGGAAAATGTTTTTATTTTTTATGTTTGAGTCTATGATTTTCAGTCCTGTTCCCTCGCAACATTGTATGTGTCCTTTACGTTTAAACCGCAAGTTAATCGCTATTTATCGTAGTTATTCCCTGAATGATAACGAGGTACCTAAATATGAATAGGATCACAGTTTTGAGTTAGATATAAAATTCCTGTGATGTAATTTAATGTGTAAATGCTAATTACGCATAAAATTAATTTCATGATTAATGAGTTCTCATTACAGTATAGTCTTAGATCGAAGTGACCTAGTTCAAATGGGACACATCGATTCTGGGGCCTAATTTTCTTATCGTAATAAATTGTACCTATGTCATTGGATGGCGATTGAATCGCTGCGATGCCTTGCTTTTCTCAATGCGTTCGGCTTGTGTTAGAGCGAGATAGCTAAGCAATTCAATCGCGATCCTATGACCAAGACGACTATCGTCATCCGAATGGTTATTGTCAACGTACAAAAAATTACACTGAATAGTGGCTCATCCACTATCTTAAATAGACGAGCCATTATTTATTGTAGTTTTATTATGTCATCGTTTAGTAATTCTATCCAGAATTGAAAATAAATACTGAAAAGTGAAAAAATACATATTGTGAACTTCTCCGACAGGTTCGTAGACTATTATGAAATAAATTAATTAAAATTTATATACAACGTGTAACAGGATTGAATGTACAACCCGAAACTAGTTAGTTCAGAATCGATAACCGAATCGATTTCAGACATTTTTGATATAGGTAATATTTTGTCCCAAATTTCATTAAAATTAAGGAAATTATGGTCACCCAAACGTCTATCCAAAATAAAATGCTAGTCTCAACAAGTTTACTAGAACTCGTTGAGACGTCCTTTTTATAATAAATAATAATTAAAAAAATAAAATAGTGGAAAATTAAAATTATTCTTATTACTAGCGAGTGTTACTTAAGGGTACGCAAGTTACTCTACATCACTTTTTTTCCGATCGTGTTTTATGTGTGTCCGTAGGCAGAGGTAGGGTATGTATACAGAGAGTGTGCATACTGTTCGTACAAATTGAGGACAACTAACTTATTTCTTATATAAAAAATATTAAATACAAAACATGTAATTTCAGTTCATTTATAATGATTATAACTCGATTTTCTAATCGAGGTGTTAGATAGTGTGCATTATACCCGTTACATGTTGTATATGGGGGCATTGATTTTGTAATATGCGCTTGACCCAACTATCGTACCTAATGTAGGTAAACCTCCTAAACAGTAAATCATTACATAAATAGAGTCATGAGTACCATTGCTTTGAAGGAGAAGCGGCTTACTAAGTCACATAGTTAAATAAACAGCAAAAAAATTCAGTAGAAAATCACAGTCCAATCAATCTAAACAAAAAAGATTAGTAAGATACGAGCATCAGCAATCATCATTGTTCAACCACTGGGTCGGCTAATATTAAATTAATTGCAGCAACTTTTAAAAGCGGTCGAGTCCGGATTCCCAACGAACGAAATCACGGCCTACTAAGGTATATTTCACCCTTTTGACGACACATTATGTACATTTTCAGCGCGTAACGACACGGGCACGGCTCACAATTTCCATTAGGGCATGCCGAAATAGGAAGGGCGCAATTTTTTATTTTTACAATGGAAACTCGACTGTAATCCATCTTCGCGTTGGGGTTAATTTAGCGTGCGGTTTATTCGTATATGTGCTGAAATGTAGCCGTGTAGCGCCGCGCCCCGTGTAACACATATCGTATTAGCAAAGGACGGTATCTTACTGCAATTAGCTTCAGCTTTTTAGGAGTGGCCGTTGTGCGTTGCGGGTCGTTTAATCTAATGTGTTAGGAAACAAATGTCGCTATTCGAGCGTGGATGGTGAGCATCTATAAATTTTTAATTTTCGTTTTCTCCTTTATTACTATGGCTAACAGTAACGGGTAATCCTTTTTTTGCGCGAGATAAGGTGCAAACCTGGTAATGGCACACAGTTTAAGTTGATGCTTGGCGCTAACTGCAACTCATGAATATCTATGGAAAAGTGAATGCCATGCATTACTACTGTATTGACAACTAATAGGTTTCGTAAAACTAATTCTAAGACTAAATGACAAACATGTTATATCGCTTTATCACCAGAATAATACGAACTTAATGCTTTAAGTGTTCTTCTAGTGAGTTTTTATTTTTTTTGCATTCAATAGTCTTCCCAACAAGCGAGGGGCCATCTAACTGAAGGTCCGGTCTGGCAATCAAACGTTTTAATTTATCAAAGATTTATATGTTTTTTAGATATATACAAAAATGCTTATGATTGCCCGAATTGAAAAATTCTTAAATTGAATACATAAATAAATAAATACATATTTTCGTGCATGTTTATGTGCACACACTAAACTCCAACGCGAAATTGATATGAAATATTATGTAATTATTTTTCAATTTAAACGAGATGGCATATGATTACACCAGTGCGTAAACGGGGCGGACTGCTAGTCATAAATAATTTAGAATGAAAAGATGAATCAAATTGAATCTGTATCTACGTATGTTTGTGTGTTAGTGGGTAACGAATTAAGCCCGTGTCTGCTTATCCGGGCGAGGCTCCGGGGAGGATAATTATTTATTAAAATTGTTACCATGCCGGCTGCGAGCTGCGAACTGCGACTGTTTTCTAACATGTTATTCGCTACTGTGAAATTAGCCGTGTTGAATGTAGGAGTGCCATACTCCTGGGGGATAATTACGCGGAAATAAATTCATCCAACGCTGTATATTTTAAATTTTTATAGTACTTACAGTTTGTCACTTAACATTTTCACGTTCATAACATGACGTACTTAACTATATGAATCTTAGTCTATTTTTTCGCTTTAATCAAAGCCAATTGACATTGGACAGTAAGACTATGAGGCTGGACGAGAGTGGGAGCTCTGGCCAGCAGTCACGATTTCGAGAGGACGACGACCATGGTAGTAAGTCGAAGGTCGAGGCTTGTGGTAAGTGGCAAAGGGGACTGTTGGAGCCTCCTGAAAACGAACTTTTTTGAAGAGAAATGCGTGGTAGTCTGTTAAGTATACCCCATTATGTTTTGAAGTCAGCACCGAGATGGATTCAGAGGGTCCAAGTCCTAGTCCTAGTATCATTCCCTATAGCGAGTTGCCGATGCATTTCCACATTGTGAAAAAGGCGACATCAGTATTTTACGTTATCATCAAAGTTATTTATATTCCTTAGCAGTATTTCCTATTAGCATACTAGCAAAATGCTGCACACCCAATTTATTATTACCAGATCAGATTTCTTTCATTTTTTACGTATTGCCTATGTTTGCCGATGCACAGTTTCAATATTTTTTTGTAATTTATATTTCTCTAGACTTGTGCTCTTAGTTTGTCAGTTAATTTATCAATTGGAAAAATTATTACTAAATCCAAACTAAAATATTCGATGTTGTAAGCAGCAGCTAGTAGGATGATCAATATTGTATATATAACAAAGCATATATGTTTCTCGAACACATAATATTGCAAACTTTAGTGCTTTTGGTTGAGAGAGGGTGAGGGACGTCACAGCGCCCGACACGTTGTTTTCGTTGACGAAATATTTCAACATGTTTATTAACACCGTCACCCGTGTAACCTGCGCGTGCTATCTTTTATCTTCCAAACAGAAAATGTGTACAGGTTTAATGGTGCGCTAATTAAGCTTATTTTTTATTTATACTTGCAGTTTCCCGAGATTTTGTTTGCGTGTTTTTAGTTTTGGAGAAATATTAAGCTCTTGTCCTTTGCCTGCATTAACAATAGGTGTGTCCATGATTGTCATTCAAAGAACTATATAGCAAGTTCCTTACATTGATTTGTACAACATTTTAAAAAGGTCCAAGGTGAAACTGATTGGGAATATAATCTTGAGAACTTTTTAAATTTAGAACATTTTTGCGGTATTTAATATACGAGTACCTATTCTAGATTTATATTTTTAACTCACTGTATACATAATATTTACTTTCGTACTATATTACACTCCTTTATCTCTGATGCTAGGTACTTCATTTAGACCTTTGAAACTAAGGTACCTACACTTTTACATTTTAAATACCTGGAATATCCTACAGGATTTTTTTATGAAGTAATGAAGGTGGCAAACAAGCATGTAGTTCATATTCATATTGATGTTAAGTAATGACTGCAGCCTATAAAATATAAATAAAATGTAGATATGCTGCCACTCCTGAAACCTTAGTTGTGTATCTGTGATAGTTATTAGGTAATTACCATCTAACCGGAACACGATAGTGCTGAACACTACCATTAGGCTTTACCACGTTACCACGTTAAGCCGTCGGTCCCGGTTGCTATCGATAGATAGCACTCGTTAAACCTTGTTGGAGGACTTATGGGCGGTTTGCAAGACATCCGTCAGCGGGTTCCAAGCCTCCTCCCTCCCAAAAAAAATAAATAAAGGGGAGAGAGAGACTCACGCCCAGCAGTGGGACGTATAATAGGTTGCCATTACTATACTATTATCTATTATTAAGGCTTATAAAATACATTAAATCAATAAATAAAATATAACACTATCATGCATTTGACAACATAATAAATTACAGAATCTAACAAAAAATATTGCACATACACATACTTAGGAAGGAGACTTCGGCTTATTTCGGGTCTGTAGAGAGTTATCTCTTTCGCACTTTATTTCTCTGACGTTTGTCGACCGTTTGATCAAGTTTTGACTAATACCGGACTATCAGTGCCTACGTAGGCAGTGCGCAGCAGAGAAAACGCTCTACGAAGTCGAATTCACCACCACCACCACCACCTTTACAATCACCACCACCACTACGATGACAGCTGTCATTGGGTTCCATTTTTGGTCACGTGTCTATCTTACGCATTTATTTTACGATCAGGGTCATATATCCTGACGCGAATTTAACATTATTTGCCCATCACAAATAGTGCAAGATGTCGCTAAAGATGTTTACACTTCAAAATGTAAACATAATATACATACTTAAATTTCGAAATGATAACCTCCTCTTGTTTTTCGTCGGTTGAAAAACAAAATTATCCTAGATTGGACACTCAGTCTATACTATTAGTACAACACGGTAGGTTACGTATTTAATTAGTGAATATTGCGCTCACTACAGTACAGACGTTTCTATTGTTACTGAACATCAAAACTAGTACTGAATCGGCAATATGCCTCGGAGGGCTTCCTGAAACACTGTTTCAATTCTCTATAAAACCGCAACTAGGAACAACGTTCTGTTTCGTACGGCAAAATTGAATGTTTACTTTGATTTGCAGTCTTATCGCTTTGTAAACTATAATTAGTATTGTTTGACTAAAACGTTTTTAAAATAGAGATGCATGACAAAAAAAACATTATTATGCAAATAGATGTACTTTAATTTATTTATTATTATAACAATATTTATTGTTGAGAACTCTACTAATACTGTTATTATACAATATTTATTGTTGAGTACTCTACGTTCTTGGTAAAGTCAAAATGTCAAACTTGTGCTGTGTACCAGCCTGTGGTCAAACGATTTCACCACAGAGGTTTTTTATAGAATTCATACTTAGTTATATTTTATGCCTATGGATTGCGGTCGAATTTCAAATTCGAAGTTCGTTAATTGGACGATCGCTAGTTTCTATAAATGTCTAAAACACAAAATAAATTAAAGTACATCTATATTTCGAAATTTAAGTATGTATATTATGTTTACATTTTGAAGTGTAAACATCTTTAGCCACATCTTGCACTATTTGTGATGGGTAAATAATGTTAAATTCGCGTCAGGATATATGACCCTGATCGTAAAATAAATGCGTAAGATAGACACGTGACCAAAAATGGAACCCAATGACAGCTGTCACCGTAGTGGTGGTGGTGATTGTAAAGGTGGTGGTGGTGGTGAAGGGGGCGGTGGTGGTAATGGTAGTGGTCGAGGTGGTGGTGGTCGAGGTAGTGGTGGTGGTGATGGTAATGGTGGTGGTAGTGGTGGTGGTCTCAAATGCTTAATGTTAATATTTAAGTTTTCGCTTCTGCCGGTACTCCCTGAGTGCAATCCATTGTTTTTATTTAATGTATGATTTGGCATAACTAATTCTTAGCTAGGTTATGACTATCACTTTACGGCAATTATTTGGGTTTATTTAATTCGTCTGATGAAACATAAATTATACCGGGCTTCTAATTTATATCGAGGGTCTGATAATAGAGACGAAAGACAACCGAGTGAACTCTTACAGCAACCTCAATCTCATTTCATTAATCAGATTTCGAATCAGATTTCGAATCGACAAAATCATCAAACGAGGCTTTTTTCAGGCAATGTTGATAAATCTGATGTAAACCTTCGATAAATACTACTGACCGTAGAGTTCGGTGTTGGATCTCGAGGGCGTAGGTATCACCATGTTTGTGGTACCACCGCCACACCTAATGTATCTGCTGCCATATAGCAGTGCTCAGCCCTCTCATGTTTAAGATGGCAATTTATGACCTCATAATAACGTGATTAATGTCATAGAAGCAAAACATCTCAGGTCAAGACCCGGAACAAATATTTGTATAGGTCACACAAATACTTGTCCTGGTACGGGGATCAAATCCGCAACCCTCAAGTAATCTCGGTTGTCATTGACACATGATTAAACAAAATCCTTAGGTATCTCAAAATTCTGGAACTCTAATTGAGTTCCAGTGCAGGAGCTCGAGGGCATCACCGCATTACCTTATGTGGTAGAGCTTTAGTGACAGAGCTCGCGGTCGTAAGTACCAGCGCATTACCTCTATCTGCCGCCAAATGGTAGTGTCCTGGTTAGATGGTAATGTTCGGCCCAGTATTAACTATCACAGACACATAACAACTTAGTTCTCAGGGGTGGCAACACATTTGCATTTTGACTTCTGGTGTTTGTGTAGGTGTCTATAGGCTGCACTTAACATCAATATGAACTGCAATCTTGTTTGCCTCCTTCATTACAAAAAAAAACATACCTATCATATTTCCAAATTCTCCGTAGAGTGGGGTTTTGGGATTTGCTTGAACTGTCCAAGTTTTTTATGTACCTAATAGACAAAACATGGAATAGAAATCGCAGTAACGTATTACTTACTGCATGATTCAGGATTTTGTTAAATGTGATATGTTGTTAGGTTTTCGCGAAATAAAACTACTTATCTCGCGTATATTAAACTAAATTTTAAATGTGCAGTGTACACAAAAAGTGGGTACATACCTTAAAATTACTCTGAAATTGCGAGACATATTAAAGCGTCGAAGGAAAATATTGTGATATTCCTTCCTACCAGCGTCAGTCGGAAAGGCCGCCTTAAATTTAATCTCTTAGTAGAGCGCACATATAAACGGGAAGAAAAGAAAAAGCCCTTAAATAAAAGAATGAAAAACGAGCAAGGAACTCACACGATAAGCGTTTTAATCTCTTTAAGTGTAGCTACAGTTTCGGATGGGTTCAGCTTTTGCTCTATAAGTTTTTATAGGCTGTAGAAATTTTCACGGGGACTATAGCTAAAAAATGGTTTATGCTTAGAAATCTAGTATTGGAACGTCGAGGAACGTTGGATAATATTCAACCCGAGATTACTAGTTTATTTAAATCTTATCACTAATGAGGCGTGGTTCGTACTGTTGTAGTTATGATATGCTGATTACACTCTCAAGGCCCCAACGAGAGCTCTATCTTTCATAAGTAATTTAATATAATAAATTTATGAAATAAATAATAAATTTGGTACTGAGCGTTATTCTGGAGGGCCTTCTTTTCTCGCCGATTGACTGATGCAGACAAGAAAAAAAAAGATCCTAAAAAAAATGATTTTAAGAATGTGTTTGGTATATATTTTATCACAGTTTATTTTGATGTTCTCTATATTTCTCTTCAACGGCAAGACTTCTGCTATAAACAAGCCCCTTTTTGCTGCGGTTGCCATTCTATTCAATAATATATCAATAATTACTAACTAAATACGTGTAAGTACTATGTGGTTTGTTTCCGATATGTACTCGTATGTTTTCATGAAGATTTACGTAACAGTAGTTAAATGTGCTATTGGCAGAATTCTAGAAAGGTAGCATTTGATGGGGACATATGAAATAATTAGGTACTGCTAAATAGGACAGCTTGCCACTTATGTGTTCCGGTTAGGCAGTACCTAATTATCTGATGTGTTTTTCTATAATTACTAACTCAGTCGCATAGAATCGAAAAACGGTATTGTAACTTTTTTATTCAATAGGGTTAGATTAAAATCCTGCAGGAAATTATGTTTTACAACATATTACGAGCACGTTGGTGATCCCGTTAAGACGAGCCTAGCGAAGATCTCATTAAGGGCCAGTTTCTAAGTCTATTCCCTAAATCTGCGAGCCCTAACGTCACAAAACTCACAAACTCTACACCTATCGACAAACTGCATGGTTTAGCTGTTTGAATACAAAAACCATAAAACTGCAATGTGCACACCGAAATGTCCATGCAAAATATGATTTGATTATTTTTTTCTACAATTCATTAACGAAGGTAGACGAGGCACGAGATGTATGTCAGGATCGGGATATCTGGCGCTCTACACTCTCTGCCTACCCCGTTAGAGACCTGGCGTGAAGATACATACATACATACATTAACGATGGTACTATTGCATTGTGTCAAGTAGGTAGGTACGTAAGGAACTTTTGAATTCCTACTATAACAAAACTTATTCAAATAAAATGTTTATAAAAATTTTGGGAAGCTTCATACGACCTCGTGTTATGTCGTATGGCTTACAATATCACACTGGGTCACATGCACATGCATTAAAAATTCAATTACAAATTTTACCATTTCCTCGTTGTGCTGTACAAAATTTACTGAATGCCAACAATTTGGCTACGTAACCTAGGTGCATTACATTAATTTCTAGCTGAAAGCTCGGGCATTAATTTGTGTCTAGCTCCAGAGGGAAACCACAAAATACTAGTTCAGTTGCTATTCATAATAAAACCGGTGCAAGCCGCTAAGTGCTTCAACATCTGGGCACAACGAAATACTATTATGATGACAAAGACCCGTGAAATGGCGCCGCCGGAGTTTCGGTAATATGTTCAACTTTAATTAAATACTCAGCATTTTTAATTGAGTACAATTTTCATGACGGTCAAACATATTATGTTCTTAAGGTAACAAAATGAAAATTAAGATCCCTTAAAGTTGTTCAAGTACTTAATGGTGTTCTATTAAAATTACAACTAATATGTATATTGTTGATTAAAACAAATTATTCAAACGAATTTCTAATTCCATTCAGGTGTACGAAAACCAGATAGCATTCCAGTGTATGATTTCTACAATGGTGCACCATCGTATCGCATAAATAACCAGTTTTCAGCTAAATTATTGTATGTACTATTTTATGGTTCTATTAACAAAGCGTACATTTTATACATACATACATATTAATAAGATATTGAAAAGTTTCGTATTTCGTACCTTCCTTAAGTACATTTTCCTACGCTCTTAACTGACGCGACACTTGTTAATAACATTCTATCATTGTCTCTGAGAATATGTCTTTCAGTTTTTAACGTTTTTTTCTTTGAACAACACTATCATAATATTAATTGTTTTATATTATTTCGCATTAACACATGCTTGTGAAATATATTTTTATTTTTAAAGAAATGAAAGAAAAATTTGACTTCAGGCGAGGCTCGAACTCGCGACCTACTGGGAATCTAGTCCAGCCGCTCTTCCAATTGAGCTACTGAAGCCCTGCCCGATTTGTCGAATTTTTCCTTCACATCTATTGCATTGGTTTATGGTACCAGTAGCGCCATCTATTACCAACTATGCTAGTTAGGCAACCGATATAATAGACTTTTCAGTTTATTGAATATCGTAAAGAAGTCGCTTTTACCCTTAATAATTGTTTTATATTATTTCGCATTAACACATGCTTGTGAAATATATTTTTATTTTTAAAGAAATGAAAGAAAAATTTGACTTCAGGCGAGGCTCGAACTCGCGACCTACTGGGAATCTAGTCCAGCCGCTCTTCCAATTGAGCTACTGAAGCCCTGCCCGATTTGTCGAATTTTTCCTTCACATCTATTGCATTGGTTTATGGTACCAGTAGCGCCATCTATTACCAACTATGCTAGTTAGGCAACCGATATAATAGACTTTTCAGTTTATTGAATATCGTAAAGAAGTCGCTTTTACCCTTAATAATTGTTTTATATTATTTCGCATTAACACATGCTTGTGAAATATATTTTTATTTTTAAAGAAATGAAAGAAAAATTTGACTTCAGGCGAGGCTCGAACTCGCGACCTACTGGGAATCTAGTCCAGCCGCTCTTCCAATTGAGCTACTGAAGCCCTGCCCGATTTGTCGAATTTTTCCTTCACATCTATTGCATTGGTTTATGGTACCAGTAGCGCCATCTATTACCAACTATGCTAGTTAGGCAACCGATATAATAGACTTTTCAGTTTATTGAATATCGTAAAGAAGTCGCTTTTACCCTTAATAATTGTTTTATATTATTTCGCATTAACACATGCTTGTGAAATATATTTTTATTTTTAAAGAAATGAAAGAAAAATTTGACTTCAGGCGAGGCTCGAACTCGCGACCTACTGGGAATCTAGTCCAGCCGCTCTTCCAATTGAGCTACTGAAGCCCTGCCCGATTTGTCGAATTTTTCCTTCACATCTATTGCATTGGTTTATGGTACCAGTAGCGCCATCTATTACCAACTATGCTAGTTAGGCAACCGATATAATAGACTTTTCAGTTTATTGAATATCGTAAAGAAGTCGCTTTTACCCTTAATAATTGTTTTATATTATTTCGCATTAACACATGCTTGTGAAATATATTTTTATTTTTAAAGAAATGAAAGAAAAATTTGACTTCAGGCGAGGCTCGAACTCGCGACCTACTGGGAATCTAGTCCAGCCGCTCTTCCAATTGAGCTACTGAAGCCCTGCCCGATTTGTCGAATTTTTCCTTCACATCTATTGCATTGGTTTATGGTACCAGTAGCGCCATCTATTACCAACTATGCTAGTTAGGCAACCGATATAATAGACTTTTCAGTTTATTGAATATCGTAAAGAAGTCGCTTTTACCCTTAATAATTGTTTTATATTATTTCGCATTAACACATGCTTGTGAAATATATTTTTATTTTTAAAGAAATGAAAGAAAAATTTGACTTCAGGCGAGGCTCGAACTCGCGACCTACTGGGAATCTAGTCCAGCCGCTCTTCCAATTGAGCTACTGAAGCCCTGCCCGATTTGTCGAATTTTTCCTTCACATCTATTGCATTGGTTTATGGTACCAGTAGCGCCATCTATTACCAACTATGCTAGTTAGGCAACCGATATAATAGACTTTTCAGTTTATTGAATATCGTAAAGAAGTCGCTTTTACCCTTAATAATTGTTTTATATTATTTCGCATTAACACATGCTTGTGAAATATATTTTTATTTTTAAAGAAATGAAAGAAAAATTTGACTTCAGGCGAGGCTCGAACTCGCGACCTACTGGGAATCTAGTCCAGCCGCTCTTCCAATTGAGCTACTGAAGCCCTGCCCGATTTGTCGAATTTTTCCTTCACATCTATTGCATTGGTTTATGGTACCAGTAGCGCCATCTATTACCAACTATGCTAGTTAGGCAACCGATATAATAGACTTTTCAGTTTATTGAATATCGTAAAGAAGTCGCTTTTACCCTTAATAATTGTTTTATATTATTTCGCATTAACACATGCTTGTGAAATATATTTTTTATTTTTAAAGAAATGAAAGAAAAATTTGACTTCAGGCGAGGCTCGAACTCGCGACCTACTGGGAATCTAGTCCAGCCGCTCTTCCAATTGAGCTACTGAAGCCCTGCCCGATTTGTCGAATTTTTCCTTCACATCTATTGCATTGGTTTATGGTACCAGTAGCGCCATCTATTACCAACTATGCTAGTTAGGCAACCGATATAATAGACTTTTCAGTTTATTGAATATCGTAAAGAAGTCGCTTTTACCCTTAATAATTGTTTTATATTATTTCGCATTAACACATGCTTGTGAAATATATTTTTATTTTTAAAGAAATGAAAGAAAAATTTGACTTCAGGCGAGGCTCGAACTCGCGACCTACTGGGAATCTAGTCCAGCCGCTCTTCCAATTGAGCTACTGAAGCCCTGCCCGATTTGTCGAATTTTTCCTTCACATCTATTGCATTGGTTTATGGTACCAGTAGCGCCATCTATTACCAACTATGCTAGTTAGGCAACCGATATAATAGACTTTTCAGTTTATTGAATATCGTAAAGAAGTCGCTTTTACCCTTAATAATTGTTTTATATTATTTCGCATTAACACATGCTTGTGAAATATATTTTTATTTTTAAAGAAATGAAAGAAAAATTTGACTTCAGGCGAGGCTCGAACTCGCGACCTACTGGGAATCTAGTCCAGCCGCTCTTCCAATTGAGCTACTGAAGCCCTGCCCGATTTGTCGAATTTTTCCTTCACATCTATTGCATTGGTTTATGGTACCAGTAGCGCCATCTATTACCAACTATGCTAGTTAGGCAACCGATATAATAGACTTTTCAGTTTATTGAATATCGTAAAGAAGTCGCTTTTACCCTTAATAATTGTTTTATATTATTTCGCATTAACACATGCTTGTGAAATATATTTTTATTTTTAAAGAAATGAAAGAAAAATCTGACTTCAGGCGAGGCTCGAACTCGCGACCTACTGGGAATCTAGTCCAGCCGCTCTTCCAATTGAGCTACTGAAGCCCTGCCCGATTTGTCGAATTTTTCCTTCACATCTATTGCATTGGTTTATGGTACCAGTAGCGCCATCTATTACCAACTATGCTAGTTAGGCAACCGATATAATAGACTTTTCAGTTTATTGAATATCGTAAAGAAGTCGCTTTTACCCTTAATAATTGTTTTATATTATTTCGCATTAACACATGCTTGTGAAATATATTTTTATTTTTAAAGAAATGAAAGAAAAATTTGACTTCAGGCGAGGCTCGAACTCGCGACCTACTGGGAATCTAGTCCAGCCGCTCTTCCAATTGAGCTACTGAAGCCCTGCCCGATTTGTCGAATTTTTCCTTCACATCTATTGCATTGGTTTATGGTACCAGTAGCGCCATCTATTACCAACTATGCTAGTTAGGCACCACACCTGTTATCAATACAGTAAAGGTGCTGGTAGAGAGCGAAGTTAGAAAGAAAGGAGGACATTCAAAACAATTATGGAAATTGAAAACTCGCTTGTGATGTGAATCGAATTTCAGAGATGTTTCTTTTTTATGTACGCTCAACAATAAAACTAGATTTAATCTTGGTGAATTTAAGGGTCCATGAAGTCCTGTAAAAGTTTGCATTGTACGTAATGCAACTTGTATAGCTGTTGACAATATAAAAAAAAAACTAAGCGCATAAATGCGTCTTGAAGAGTTATTATTTCTGGAGCATCCGTACTAGTCTGGAAGATATTTTTTTGTCTTTTAATATAGATTCCTATTAACACACATTGGTAGAAATGGAAAAATGAATATTAATCTAGGTATGTACTTCTCAGACGATATTTGTGTAAGAAGTGTATCCTATCAAACATATACCAAGACAAACGCTCAAAGTGTAAATGTTACAAGGTAGAAAAGTAATTGTGTCTATGTATATGTCTGGAGTATGGCATCGTAGCTCTCAAACAAATGAGTTGATTTGAATGAATCGATCTTTCTTAGTTCTAATCATTTGCTTCAAAATTACGGATCTTTGAACAGATAAACTAGTGAAGTAAGTGTTTGACTGATCGAATTCGAATTAATTAATATTGCGAATCAAAGTAAGAAAATAAAACAATTACGGAAATTCATCCGAACCTCGATTGTCATGTGAATCGGATTTTCAGCTTTGGTTGGATCCATGTATGCACAATAATATAATGCTTAAGTAAAAGACTATTGGTATGTATGTATGTATCTTCACGCCAGGTCCCTAACGGGGTAGGTAGAGAGGTGTAGAGCGCCAGATATCCCGGTCCTGACATACCTCTCGTGCCTCGTCTACCTTCATCATACATGCACGCCGATTCCTAAGACTTTTGACCCCACCATCAGACAGAACTCGACCTATTTGGTCATGGTAGGCCAGTCTCGGTCTTCCTGGGCCTCTGCAACCATCCACATTCGCATTGTATATCTGTTTAGTCATTCGCTCATTCGACATTCTTTCTATATGCCCGAACCATCGGAGCATGCCTTTTTTCATTTTTACACCGATACTATCATTCACACAAAGCTTCTTTCTTACATCTTCGTTACGAACGCGATCGGTGAGTGATACACCGCAGATCTTGCGCAAAGATCTCATCTAGACCGCGTTTAACTTACTTTCATGCTCCTTCCTGCATACCCAGCTCTCGCTTCCATATAAGAGCGTTGGAGTAAGTACAGCATTATGTACGGCTAGTCGAGATTTAAAAGGGTCAGTGAACAAATCTAGAAGTTCCATAAAAGTTTGCGTTGTGCGTAATGCAATTTGTTAAGCTGTTGGCATTATTTATAAACTTTGCAAGCGCAGAGCTGCTCCTTTAAGAGTTTTCTTGTTGTGCATTCATACAAGTCTAAAAGATAACTTTTTGTTTGTCAAGATACCCACAGAAAGTGGTGAAAATTTAAAATTTGGTATGTGTTAGGTTTTTACTGGTGGTAGTCTAGCATTACGTAATCTTCTAGTCGCTAAATGGTAGTGTTCAGCACTATCGTGTTCCGGTCAGGTGGTAATGTATGGCCTTGTTATTTCGGGCACAGAGGCATAACACCTTAGGCCTGTGGAGTACCTTAGGAGTGGCAATGCATCTACATTGAAATCTCTAGTTTCGTGTAGTTGTTGGTTAGCTGCAGTATTACTTACAATCAATGTAAACTGTATGCTTGTTTGTCACTTCATACCTAATATAAAAAAGTATACCTACATTTTATCAATCGATACGTTTGCCAAAGTGTATACTACCAAACGGTTAACCGATTTGACATTCTGTTCAAAGCTCTTCTCTTTCTACTCAAACCCAAAGGCGAATTAAAGTGAGGATTTTGAGGAATTAAAGTGAGGATGTTGCAAGCTAGAAAACTATTTATATCTGCAGTGTGGCATCGTATTTCAAACGGATCAGCTAATTTCAATGCGTCTTCTCCGCTGGATAGGTTTCATTGCAATCTGATTAAGTTATATTTGATGAAAATCTCATCAGCCCTTTCAATATTAACTTTTTGCTAAGAAGCAGGAAATTCCTCATATAAATATTACACTTATCTAATCTCCCTATCTAAATCACACATACTGTTTGATTGATCCATTGAATCGCATTTTTCAATTAAATGTATCTATATTGTTATTTTATGGCAATCTTCGTCCGGTGTTAATCTGGTTAATCCTGTAGAAAGTACCTACCAATTCAGCACTTTTAAAACTTAGAGCGGGTATTATGTTTTTATAATGATCTCATACTCTCCTACTTTAACTAGCGTGTGGTAATGGAGTTATGTTGGGTCTTGTAACGACTACCGACGGAAGTATACCTAATTAGTGACAAGATATTTTTACTGGTAGTAGAGCTCCAGTGACGGAGCTCGCGGGCGTAGGCACCACCGCATTACCTAATATATTTGCCGCTAAGTGGTAGTGTTCAGCACTATCGTGTTCCGGTCAGGTGGTAATGTACGGCCCTGTGATTTTCGGCACAGGGGCATAACACCTTTGGCCTCAGGAGTGGTAACCCATCTGCAATTTGACCTTGGTCTTTGTGTGGGTGTCTATAGGCTGCAGTCATCACTTAACAACAATGTGAACTGCATGCTTGTTTGCCACTTCCATTACATTAAAAAAATAATATAAAATTGATTTTTTTTTTAATTTAAAGTAATGTTATTGACTGTTTAGTAATACTAACAATATTGGATTTATGGTGACTAGAACACGATAAGGAACTAAGTTTTACGAGTAAGTAGACTTTAAGTGCTCTGATCCTCATAATGTTGACAGTGCGTTAGTCTCGCATATAATGTTTATGGATGTTAACATGATGTATTAGTGATAGAGTACGACATATTAGGTATAATGTATACATATAAGTCGTAGAAGTTTTATGAAAGTCGTCGTTCAGCTAAAGCGTTGTCGATAACGCTCGTAAGTGTGGTTGAAGTTATAGCGCGCCATAAACTAGGGTCAAACTTGTCGACGGTGGATCGATACGCAGGTTTACTTATCCACGGACGCACGGGCCGGACACATCGCGTGCCACCTTTAATACAAAAATATCGATTTTTCCACAAAGCCGCGTCACCGCAATCAATATGCCTTTCCGCCCCATGCCTAATTACGCCCACCTACATCACTCAAACATCCGTAAAAAGTATCGTAATCACTCCGACAGCGGTACCTCCATGAATGCCCACCCTGAAAAATAGCGCACACTGAATCATTCAAAGCGCACAGGAAAACGCTTCATTGTAAACGTTTTATTTAATTTTCCCTCCATTTACTTTTTTATAATTTCTGCCTGGCATAAAAAACGATCCTCCGCCGCAGGAAGGGCGCATACACACGAGGCTTGCCATATCTGGACGCACACAAGGACAGGAACACCTGTCTCGGGAACGAAAGGTGTGCTCGGGCGGGCGAGGAAGAGACAAGAGTATGTAGAGACGAGGCGTGGAAAAGAGAAGAGGTATGCGCGCGCAGCGTACCGGCACGCCCGCCGCGCGTCCCGCTCGCTCATGAGTCCGCCTGAGAGCCGTCAGTCTATCGCGCGCAGAGGCAGCATTCGTATGTGCCGCCCTTTGCTCCAACGCGACCGACGCAGTGTCCGTAACTGGTGTTCGGAAAATTGTGCATGTGCGTTTTCCGACGAGAGCAGTGTGTGTGCTTGTGAGATGTGCTATTGTTTTCTAGGTAATGGAGATCATTGTTGAAAAAAGACAGACCGATGCGGATTTTTTTTGCGACAGTTCATAATTTCACTTTTATTAAATTTCCCACGCACGCATTGTCTTTTAATTTGTTGTCGGAGGGTTCCTCGGGTGTTTTGGGAAGTAACTATCCACACACCGGTGTATTGTAATGCTTTAAAAGCAATGTATACTAGCAAGTCAGCGGTATAACAATTTACGATCCGTTAATTGTTCGCGCCGCTTAGATAACCATAACAAACTAAACGATACGCCTCTAATACCATTATAGATTGTGGAATTGTTTCTATAAGCTCTACATTTTTATTTTATTAAAACTGTAAACCTGGATCGTTAAAATAAAAAAGAGAAACTGACGTAATGGATGGTATTACAATTACAACAAAATTGGTTAAGATACTTGTATTGAAAAACAAAAAAGTAGGAGGGATTGAAGGCAATGATGATAATGATTACATTAATATTGCAAAAGAAACTCGTGTTTAATAAGTAGATATATCAATTGAATAAGTACCAAGAATAAAAGAAATTATTGAATACAAAATAGCAAAGCGATCGTGAGCAGACCATCAATTGCCACCATAAAACTAAATTACTTTCCAAATTAAATGTACTAAGTCGTGGGATCTTTTAACAAATCTCAATCAGAAATATGTATATTATGTTTTAACTATATACTACTACAAATTCGAGAATGTACCTATAATAATAGTTATTACAAAAGAGAAACGAAATATAGAAAAACGAAGCGGTCATTGATATCAGTTTCACAAGTTCGTGAAAGCGCGCAAATTGTATCATGTTGTTGATCATTTGCAGTTGTCGTTAAAATATAGCATGATGAAAACACAAATATAAAAGAATTTGGAAGTAAATTGAAAGTTTTAGTTTTTATGCAGAATTACGTACATTTAGTATGATACACTACAATGATGATATAAATATATGGTTATGAGGCAACAAACATTATAACGCTAAAGATTATAAGTATATGGGAGCCAATATACCTATATCAAGAAAATAAAAACTAATTTCAGAATTTCGAAAAATAGGATCCAAATGAAGAAAACCAAAAGCAGAAAAAGACTGCCGCTAGAAACAAACACGATTTATAAAAAAAAATATGTATGTATGTATCTTCACGCCAGGTCCCTAACGGGGTAGGCAGAGAGTATAGATCGCCAGATATCCCGGTTCTGACAAAACTATCGTGCCCCGTCTACTTTAAAAAAAAAATACCTATAAATCTTCTCCAGTTATTTCTACGCGATGATAATTTAATGACTCAGAACAAAATTGATATAGATTCCGTATAAAATACTGATCAGAATACAACAGATACTAAATATTTAATTGATGTCAATGAATAAATGTGACCCTTGCATTAACCTTAAATTTAGGGAGGACCGGGGTTAATCAAGTTAGATTATTAGAGCTGCACATTGAAGCGTTTGCTCGGAGTATTGATGAAATGTGCTATTTGGTTTACTAATTTTAAAAAGCTTTAAATTATCAGTTATTTCAGCTAAAGAGGTGAAAACTGAACATATACCTGTTCAAATTTTATTTAATTAAATATTTCTTACGATATTTAATTTTCCTATAAGTAAGTGTATAAAAAAAAATCTAAATATCAAGATAAATATAAGGTTCAGTCTCCGATATTATGAACAGTACCCAAGATGTAACTTAACATAGAACGAAGAAATCGTCTCTCCCACCCTTGACACCACTGCGAGCTACTAATAAAATTGTTCTTTTAATCAAATAGTCGATTTCAACATCCTTCTTTTTCGTGAAGCTGCTTGGAAGTCTTATGGAGCCTCTGAATTAAACTTTTTGTTCATATTTTTGTCCTTGAGAGCAAAATACAAAACTTTATATTTTTTTCTGTCTAGTATTATTTGACAAATTTTTTTGATGTTTTCAAATTTCTAATGAATAATATCAATAAAAATGTATTAAATATAGAAATTATATTTTTGTATTTGATATTTCACGATTGGAATACATTGTAACAAAGTCTATTCGTTTCTTATTTATCTGTTGCATACAATACACCTGTTATAATTTTTTTATCATCAGTTCTTCCTTTGTATCTTGTTGCTGTAATTACTGACTTGAACCAGTTTCAAATACTCACTTGTGAGGCCTGCTATTGTATCGGCTTAGTTACGTCACGATCTATCTACTTTGTAAGAAAGCTTCATCTAAGAAAGTGAACGTAGGTATGTTAAATGAATTATTATTTTTGTATTGACTAATGTGACATGCCAAAAATGGATCATGTAATCTATGAATTTCATCTGTAAATATTGACGTCGGAGCACAATTTAATTTCAAAGGAACGGAAATATCGATGACTGACTAACATTATCATCGAATCAGCTGAAAGATGTCGACTGCTGAACCAAAGCCTCCCCTTAAGGGGATATGCCATAATCGCCACGCTTGGTATGCGGATTGGCGATCGCAGAGGCGGTAGTTTTATCGCAGGACACTGCTGCACTTAGCCTGGGTTGCACCACGATATTTGCTAAAGTTATTGTAACATTTCACATCCTTCTCTAACTTTAACAGATTTCTTTAAGTAAGAGAAGGATGTGAAATGTTATAATAACTTTAACTTTAACAAATATCGTGGTGCAACCCAGGCTTAGTGTCGTTAGTGCACTTACTACCGCCCCATTGGAATGGTTTGACCGCTATTGTTCGGTTGACTGATTGCACTAGTAGAAGAACTCTCTTGCAGTAATAGAAAATTCTTTTACTACCGTGGGCCGTCACGTCCCGACGTCGGTATGGCAGACTATATTCTTATTCGGTCGAATTTTGCGTCTTTGCATTAAATGACCACATCGACCATCGTCTGTTTTGAATAGGAATTGCACCGATAAGCAATTTATTTAGTATTTTTCAAGGGACGTTCGGATATGGCTTGGCATTTATTTGCAATAAAATTTCCTGTACCCCCATAAATTGACTACTGTCTAATAGACTATTTAATGAAATATTTTACTGATCTTTCATTCTTGTATTATCAATTTATATTAGGTATTTATTATATTTGATTTATAACTTAGACAGTAGAATTATTTCATTCATTCATAGACGTTGTAATAAATAACAATGCCAATACCAATTATTGTAAGTAACTGAAATTCAAATAATAGTTTTCGTTTTTTTGATTGTCTAGTATGGCATTTAAATGATTGGAGTGTAATGTGAGTAGTTGAAGAATATAAACTGGAGCGTCGGTTGCCGCTCGTAACTACGCTTTCCGGCAGAAGTAAATATTTTCTGTAATAAAATCTATTTGGGTGATTAATTAAATAGACCATGACTTGCTTTTTTAATGGTCCTGAATCCGATTTTTTGTTATTTATATCCAAGTGTAAAGTTATTTAACATTTTTGATTTGGATAGGTATATAGAAGAAACCCAGTTGTATTGGTTTGATTAATAATCAATGTACGTATATAGGACATTCTTTGAAATGTTGATGATAATGGCGGTAGGTAATTGTAGCTTGATCACCGGTCACCGGTCAAGTTTCACCGGTTTGCAAAAATTTAGATCTATAAACAGGTGGTCTGTGGGTGTTCTCATCCTAAGTGGGTAAATAGGCGCAATTTAGGCCACCGAGTGAAGCCCGGTTGGTCCGTCTGATTCAACACTTCGTTGTGGCAATTAGATTCAATTTGCGGCGCGCACTCTATGAATGTGGTCTGAAACTAACAAAGGTTCATTTCTCTTTCGGAATTAGGCTAGGTATAGTATGATGAAATAGCATAGATGTCTTAATACCGCAAATTTTTCCTTAATTTGAGAGTAAGCGGAAAACAGCTCTGCTCTATCTTTTGCATAAACTTCCTATGAAATGAAGACTATCAAAAAATGCTATTAAAGAAAAAATTTTTTTTGTGATTTATATTGAGGTTTGTATATCAATATGCAATCATCAATAATAATTGTTACATGAATTAAGATTTAACAAAAATGGTAATGTTTGTGTACCTAAGTATGTATGTCAAGGAGGATGTAGGTAATAAAATACTGCAATAGCCCGATGTTAAGACATCTCAGTGATAAATTGATTATTATAATATGCATTATTATAAAATGATATATAATGTTAAAGTAAATACAGTAGTTTGACTAATTGCATTATAATAGACTGGTAGCAAGCTACAATATAACCTACTCCGTTGTCATCGATATCAAACAGGTATTGTAGGTTAATTAAATACGCCGGTCATTAGTTATTAATTAAATAGTTAGGTACTTACTAAATAGATACAGGTACATTTCATCCGTTTCAATCCGCAAACGCATGATATATATGTCGGAGTGGAACCTGAATGTGACTGCTGGCGCCATCTGGTTTGTCGGAGACGTAACCTAATTATGACTAGGGTAGATTGTTCAATAGAGAATTCTAGGTGGCGCCACGGTCGGCGTAGGTTCTTGAAATTGTTATCTTAGAGGGGATAGTTACTAGCCGATATCGGGTTTATAAAGGCTAGAAAATAGTTCATGACGGTCAGTCATAGAGTAACAGTCAGTCAGTCACAGTCACACAGTTGAATCAAATTATTATAGCGCAGTTATGCTGCCAGTTAGAACAGTGAACGTCAGTGATATTAAAGTGATATAAAGCGGGTAGTCCTGAACTTGTGATAGTAGTACTCGTAGTATCGTATCCTGATAAATATGGTTGCCCGGTCCGAAGGGTTTCTTGCCCGTTCTTCCCTGCCGGAAGTAATCGAATGGGCGGATCTTTGGCAATATACGACTTTATTCTGCCAACCTGTGCTTTATTTCATCATCCGCTCGAGTACCCACCTACAGATGCCCACAAACACGAGTAACATGTCGGCTTATGGAAAGACACGCCCACAATACTACCCACATGTCCGGACTGGAGGCCCTCCTGCCGATATCAGAAGTGGGATTCACTCGAGCGAAAATATGATGAAAATACGCAGAGTGGATTATTTTTTTTAGATCAACAAGTTGACGACCTACCCTCAACTGAAAAAAAAAAAAGTGTCAAATTTCAAAGAGCATCAAATCGTTCAAACAATTGCTGCCGAGTTCGCTGGTCGCCTCAGCTGGGCCTCCCTTATGGGTCTCACCTGGCTGGGTGGACCGCACTGGCCACAGAAAGAATGAGGTAGTCCAGTGCCAACCAAAAGTGGTTAACCTAGAAAACCAAACCAAAGTACTGGGATTTGAAACTACAATGGAGACTTAACACCGTAGTGCTGTGATTGCATGGTACACTACTTTGCCAATATACCTGGCTGGAAGTTGAAGTATGCAGCAGAGGTTGTGGTGCGCATACCACTGCAGATTGGATCATGGAAATCTATGCTGGAGAGCGATGAGCAGATTTCAACACTTCAATCGGACATGCATTCTACATTTGGTGAGTCGTTTTCATTTTGTTATGACCTCGCAACAGCTGATGAATGGGTTCAATTCCCAGGTCATGGTGAATCGGTACAAATCACCAATTTGTGGCATTTCCCGTTGAAAATGTTTTCAATGTAATCCTATGCCTAGAGTTGAAATTTAACCTAACACATGGTTAAGTTTAGAAAATGGCTAATTTCATTCCCTCTATCGGGGTAGATAGTTTGAAAAAGTTAGTCAAACGGTAAAGTTGATAATGGTTTCACATGTGGGTAATTACGGGAAGAAATTATAGTATCCTTGTGATTTAATAAGTGTGGTCTCTCCTGCTTTAGTGGGTGACGACTATCACTGTTATGTGGTCTTTCCTGCTTTTGTGGGTAACGATCATCACTGTTCGTTTAATGTGTATGTGGTCTTTCCTGCTTTTGTGGGTAACGATCATCACTGTTCATCTTAATGCTGTAGGAATCTTACCTGCTATTGTGGGCTAAACAAATTCTTATGATTAGGTAGCGGACACTGAGACTCAAGTACCAATTGATATGATGTGACGAATATTGAAAACGTTGTGTGTGAACATGTGTGTACAGGTTCTTGGTTCACGGGTTTCGTGACTATGCCAGAGTATCAGTGTGTTGACTCTGGGTGGAATATGAGATGATTTGGCATTCCTGGAGGGAAGTGCTGGTTGTTGAGTTGTTGGCCATGAACGAGACACCTGTGTTAATTTGTTCGATAATGTAAATTTCGTTGTGATGAGATTTTATTAACATGAAGTCTGTCAATGATACTTGATATTAGAAAGTGTTGTGTTATTTACCGAGATATTAAATAATTTGATAAAACTGATGAAATAATTTAGTGAACTTGAAAATGGTGCGGCTGAGGTGACATTATAGGTAGTTGCCCGAGAACCTAAATACTTCTTGAGATAAGACAGTTTCAATCAGGTAATGATGATGAGGGTGGTGAATTTTCGTTTAGCTGGTCAGAACCGAAACAGTAGCCATTAGTGAACGGTGCTCAGATGGCACGGGGATGCCATGTAGGTACGAGCCGTAGTACATTGGGAGTTTGGCTCAACAATTTGGTGTCTGCTTTAGGAAATCCATGGACGCGCGGTAATATGTATGGCGGTGTATTGTATGCGTGCCAATATAGAAGGTTATTGCGTGTTCAGGTTGTAGGGGATGGATAATGAGAAGTCCAAGTTGGTGATCACCATATAATGCGGAATTTACACTGTTACATATTTGCGAATCCTTTAGGTGGGTTGAGTTGCGTGTGCGCGGCACTAAGGTGTAGGTGTAGGGACAACTGACGACGCAACGCTACGCTATGCTCGCGGCGCCGTCCGGATGGTTATATTATAATGCTTAATAATGTGACGCTACATATGGTAGGCGCCGGTTGAAGTTAGATTCTTCAAGAGACCGTAAAGTCCGTGAGACTCGGAGATAACAAACGGGGTTTTGTCGGGAGTTTATGGGCCATGTATAAGTTTTTTCTACTCCGCGATTTTAATCGTTATACCGACTTTTGTAACAATTCACATAGATGTTACAGGAAAGCTCAATGGCAGTAGTGATCTTAAAGAATGTTTTCGTTTTTATAGATGAGTTCTCTAAATATGTGATACTCAGGCACTCCTTAAGAATTAATACTGGGAGAGCAATTAACGCTCTCAAGACAACCACATGACCAGCCAGTTGGTTCAGCGGTGTGTGTTGACAGTTTCAATCGAGGCTCAGGGGTTCGATCCCCGTACCGCTGCAAATGTTTGTGTGGCCTACGGGTGCTGATTCCGGGTTTGGGTGTTTGTGTGAGTGTTGTGTGTGTGTAACGGCACCCACGACACTTGGGTAGAAGTGTAAGCGGATTTAAAGTATTTAAATAAAAAATTTCAAGCGAGTCCTATGGAGTTTTTTAATAGGTAGAGTAGCTAGACGTTTAAATTTATTAACTGTAGACGATCACGAAGTTGAAGTAAATGTTGAAAACGAAAAACAAGGCTAAGGTGACTTCATTTATTCTTAGGAGATTACTTTTTATTAGCAAATCATGATCGGAATTAAACCAAATTGGCACTTAAGTATAAAGGTCCTTATGAGGTCATTGAAACATTGGCTAGATAGGTACTTATCATCTTAAACTCGATGGTTGATGTTCACTCCCTCAGTCTAATATACCTAGGTACTGAGCCGGATCCATGTCCATCTGACGATAATGATGGTAGGACATTCAAAATAGTCCTAGCGTGGTGGCTATATACGAATTTTGTAGGTACTTTAGCGTATTGTGTTGTTGAGTAGAACAATTGTGTGTAAGATATCAAAGGCGAGGTGTCCGCTTTAAGATGGTCTGAAGGGCGAATTGGCCTCTGGGACAGCATTACTAAGTGGCGAGGTGGCCAATCAGACAGCATTGCTAAATGGCGAGGTGGCCAATGTGACAGCATTACTAAATGGCGAGGTGGCCAATCTGACAGCATTGCTAAACGGCGAGGTGGCCGTACAGACAGTGGTGATGTTGATTGCTTTGTGGCGAGTTGGCTTTTCAGACAAGTTTCATATAGGTTGATAGATGGTGAGGTGGATGTCTCGATATGAGTTGGCAGTTAAGATTATTATGGATGATGATGTTGAATGACTGTACTTCCTGTTTGACTTAGGATGTAACAAAAGGAGTTACACAAAACATGTTTAAAGTAACAACGGAAGAGGAGGATTTACATTGTCAGGAGTAGCCGAGCTATGTCGTACAAAATGTTTTGTCTCTTTGTGAGGGCGTGAATAATTTGTTTAAAGCGTTACTAGTTATCTGAGATGCCGAGAAAAGCACAAGATGATTTGTGGTAGTGATAACTTGAGATCGATTCTAGTAATGTCAGGTAGGCCGAGCTAAATACGGTTACTGCCTGTCCTTTGGGCTTAAAAGCAATACCTTACTTTAGTGGTTGATAATGACGATTAGATACAACGGCGAATTAATTACGTCATAGTTGGGCCAATAAAGGCCTAGTGAACTATCATACTCTCAGAGATGTTTCCTTGTTACAGGTAATCGCATCGCACGAGGACGTGCGAATTGTCAGTATGGCCGTGTCGGAGTGGAACCTGAATGTGACTGCTGGCGCCATCTGGTTTGTCGGAGACGTAACCTAATTATGACTAGGGTAGATTGTTCAATAGAGAATTCTAGGTGGCGCCACGGTCGGCGTAGGTTCTTGAAATTGTTATCTTAGAGGGGATAGTTACTAGCCGATATCGGGTTTATAAAGGCTAGAAAATAGTTCATGACGGTCAGTCATAGAGTAACAGTCAGTCAGTCACAGTCACACAGTTGAATCAAATTATTATAGCGCAGTTATGCTGCCAGTTAGAACAGTGAACGTCAGTGATATTAAAGTGATATAAAGCGGGTAGTCCTGAACTTGTGATAGTAGTACTCGTAGTATCGTATCCTGATAAATATGGTTGCCCGGTCCGAAGGGTTTCTTGCCCGTTCTTCCCTGCCGGAAGTAATCGAATGGGCGGATCTTTGGCAATATACGACTTTATTCTGCCAACCTGTGCTTTATTTCATCATCCGCTCGAGTACCCACCTACAGATGCCCACAAACACGAGTAACATGTCGGCTTATGGAAAGACACGCCCACAATACTACCCACATGTCCGGACTGGAGGCCCTCCTGCCGATATATATATAGGAATGGAAGAAATATTCAAATCTAGCTGTGCCCGCGACTTCGTCCTCGTGAGAATTTATGATTGTTCAGTACATACCCAGACGAAGTCGTGGGCGCAGCTAGTATAAAAGTAGCCTAAGTTACTCCTTATTACATCAGCTATCTGGCAGTGAAAGTCCCGTCAAAATCGGTCCAGCCGTTCCCCAGATTAGTGGGACAGACAGACAGAAAGACAAAAATTGTAAAAAATGTTGTTTTGGTATATGTACCGTGCGTACTTAAGAATTTAGTAAAAAGCTGTTATTTTTATATTACAAACAGACACTACAATTTCATTTATTTGTGTAGATGTATAGTTTTACGTTAAATCTAGGAATGTTTCTGAAGAAACACTCATTTTCATCATGAGAGCTTAAAATGATAACAATTGTGAAATTTAAGAAACATCATAAATTGATCTTAATGTTACATTTGACTGCAGAAGATACTCTTTCTAATAAGTGTGAATACAGATACAACATCCCGCTCTTTAAATGTTTTACTCAATTGATCTTATTAGCAATGGTATCAGTTGTTTATTTCAGTTGAAATTTCATTAAGTGAATAGTTCCATATTGGTCGTCGGACCAATGTAGTTAATTGAATGGCTTTGTTTTGTTTGCCACATTTATGGAATGGCAGTTCGGATAACCGTAGAATACTACTTTGGGGAAAATAGCTGACTATCATAATTATTGACTAATGCCATAACAGTCAAAATGCTTAGCCAAGTGAATTGGCATAATTTAAAATGCCCCAAAATTGTGAAATACATAAATATAACATCTATGTGTTTACTGTCGGTGTTATAATAAAACAAGTAACGAAGAAGATAAACAACGTGCAGAAAACGTGAAAAATATTTCAAATATCGTCATTATTTAGAATATATTGTTATTCTGTTGTCAAATGTCGTAAATAATTTTGTCAACAATATTCAGTTCTTTAAGAGCACCCTAAAAGTTGTCTGCTCCAAAGGTAATAACTGCCCCGTCCTCTCTATCTTCGGAATAATCCCTAACAACCTGCGAAACTATTTCTTTGTGCCCAACCTCATAGTTTTCAAATTAAAGCAGTTTGTGTGGAAAGCCCGTATATACTCCGAAACTTTAATGGAACTTATATTAGGTACCTACCTAATTTTAGAACAGTTATCTGTTTAGTAATTTGCGTCAATAATTGTTTCTTATTCTGTAAATAGGTATTAGAATATTAATCTGCCACCAAAATCGTTGCATTTTGTGCTAATACCGTTATTCCAAGCATAGATATTAGGTGTGATAGATATTGATGTCATTACTCCTAAACATTTTTAAGTAGACCAAAACTGGGACTTCGAAAATATAATTAATATTATCTATATATATCTGAGAATTACTGAACTTACTCCTAAGTGAAGATGATTGTTGGATAGAATTTAAACATCTCAATTAAGTGAAAATGTTGAAATTTGAAAAAGAGGTGTCAAGATAGCTTCATGCCAACGATTTACTGTCGGTTTAGTTCAAACATAATTGCACAGATCGAGTACTATTGAACGATATTCGATTCTTCACGTCCATACAGTAACAGTAATCCAATCAGCATCAGGTGGGGAATATAACGCTAATCACGTTATTTGCGAATTCTATGGCTTCCGCATATTGAGCTTCAAATACTGATTTTCGAGTAGATAGACTATTTAGAATGCAATTAGGATCTTAGTAGTCTATTGGATCTGATTCTCGTTGGAATATGGTTACTCTTTTACCCATTGTACCGACTAACGAAATGTGATTTTAACATTTTAAAGTTTATTTAAGGTATAAAAGTGTCTTTAATTATTGGTGTTATTGTTAACACCAATAATTATATAAATGCGCAGAAAATGCACAAAATTCCTGAGAAACTCTTCATTCTTCTTATGTTCCTAATCGAATTAAGCTGGAATTTCTAGGACATTCGTCATAGACATTTCTTTATTGTAATTATGCTATCCCGTTCGTCAGCATACTAAAATATTAGATTTTAAATATTTCGGCACGAGAAATGCAAACTTCTATTTTGGATTCTTCCAAATTGCAGTGACTTCTTCTATCTTCACTTTTCTCTTCATCGTTATTGATTCTGGAGTGTTTCTAACATGTGGGGGTTTGTTTATTTCTCTAGCCTTCGGATTAGACACTACATAAAACAGATAGTTTGTTTGCAACTTAATAAATAGCTCACACGTTAAAGCTCGAAGTACGACATCTTCAAGGACTTAGTAGTTATAACAGATGTGAGCTGGAAGACTTGGTTGGGTCTTATTTACGGGCTCCACCGTAACATAAATACACGGTCGGATTAAAGTATTCAGCGGCTTAGAAAATATTGCCCGTTGTATTTTCTGCGCGATTGTACTTTCCTTAAGTGTAAAAGTTTGCTCGTTTTGTGGAGACACTGGTGGACAGACTTCTTGATCAATTTACAATAGGGAATCACTGTGGGATGACTTTTTTACTTAAATATTTAAAATGGGGATGAAATTGATTTCTTTGGAAATTCGCTTTGTTTTGTTAGCATGCCGTACTCGTTTTCTTGAAATTTTTTTCCACATGTATATTTTATAATTTCGAATACGTATAATTTCTGATATCAAAAACTAAAAATAAACATAAGTGTTGTTTGAGGATAATGCTGCTTCTTATAAAAACGGTAGCATGATACTTACAATAGCAATTATTTTTTTCTGCCGAGAAAAAATCAGTATACTTTATTATCTTCTACGTGTGTATGCGATGTATACTTAGTACTAACCGGCTTACGTCAGTATTTGTTTGATGATGCAATCTGGAGCACTAAGTACCTATGTGTTTTCGTAACACATTTGTTCCTATTGTTCTGGACCACTAATTATGACTAAAGGTGCATCCATACCGCATTTACTTTTTGTTGAACAATATTGTTGCTGAGAATACTGAGCAATACTCGATAGCTATTTATTTATTATGAGTATTATAATGTTATGTGGCCTTATTTTTGAAAACAGTTTCAATGCAGTAAAAATCAATAATATTGAGACACATCCGTTATCTGCAGAAATTTGGAAACATAGGACGTGAAACTCGCCTGGAGTTGAAAGTATCTTTTTGATTTATTTTGTTAATTCAAGTATGTTATATGTATGAGCTCAATGAGCCACATTCTAGGAAAGGTAACAATTAATTAAAAAAGTTACAGACAGCGCCTACCTGATGTTACCGGACCTATTGCGTAATATTACTCAATAGTAAGCTGTGGTGTATATGCACCATAATATGGCCGATGAGAAATGATTTCAAATACTTAAATCATCAGATGGTTTCAAATTTCCGTAAGTAATTTCTGCGAAAGTTTAAAATAAATATTTAACAACTTTCGTATTAAACAAATTCTTCCTATAAACGCAAGCTGTGAAAAGCACGTTTTAGGTAATATTTCCCTGCAAAAATTGTAACGCTTTTTCCATAAATCAGTTAAAAGTATTTTTTCATTTCTTTTTTAGTAGTTATAAGTTTTGTTTACTATTAGAGGGCAAACGAATAAGTTATTCATTTGTATTGTACCTTACATCCGATCATATATAATCAAGTGATAGTTAAGTTCGTAATTTTTCTTTACTATCTCACTTAGGTACCTATTTATTCTCATTAGGCATATTACCTCGATCTACGTTCTGATCGTTGGTCATTTAGATTGTACGAAAGATAAGTGGAACTGGTTTAAAAAAGCCTTTGTTGATGTAAATCATCATATCAGCCATAAGACGTCCACTGCTGAACATAGGCCTCCCCCAAGGACCTCCATGCCGACCGATCGGAAGCGACGTGCATCCAGCGGGTACCTGCAGCCTTGATCAGGTCGTCGGTCCATCTTGCAGGTGGACGTCCTACGCTGCGTTTGCCGATACGTGGTCTCCACTCGAGAACCTTTCTGCCCCAGCGGCTATCGGTTCTCCGAGCTATGTGCCCTGCCCATTGCCACTTCAGCTTGGAAATCTGCTTGGCTATGTCAGCGACTTTCGTTCGCCTACGGATCTCCTCATTTCTGATTCGATCCAGTAGGGAAACGCCGAGCATAGCCCTTTCCATTGACCGCTGAGTGACTTGGAGCTTTCGTACGAGACCCATAGTGAGAGACCACGTCTCGGCACCGTAGGTCATCACCGGTAAAACGCACTGGTTAAAGACTTTCGTCTTCAAGGACTGCGGGATGTTTGACGAGAAAACGCTCCTTAACTTCCCGAACGCTGCCCAGCCGAGTTGGATTCGGCGAATGACCTCTTTCTCGAAGTTCGACCTGCCTAGTTGTATGGTGTGTCCTAAATAGACATATTCGTCGACAACTTCGAGGATCGAGTTCCCAACGGATACTGGAGTGGGCGATACAAGGTTATTAAACATGACCTTGGTCTTATCCATGTTCATTTTAAGGCCCACTCTTTGGGACACTCGATTGAGGTCTTCGAGCATTGTGCTGAGATCTTCCAGCGACTCTGCCATGACTATAATATCGTCGGCAAACCGAAGGTGAGTGATGTATTCGCCGTTGACATTGATGCCTAGTCCTTGCCATTCCAGGAGCTTGAAGGCGTCTTCCATTGCATTGGTGAAGAGCAGGGGTGAAATGACATCTCCCTGTCTTACTCCCCTCTGCAAAGGAATCGCCCTCGTGCATTGGTCCTGTACTCGGACTGACATGGTGGCGTTTTTATACAGACACTTCAACACTTCGATGTACCGATAGTCAATGTGGCAACGCTGTAAAGACTGCAGCACAGCCCATGTTTCAACCGAATCAAAGGCTTTCTCATAGTCCACGAACGCTAAGCATAATGGCCGGTTATACTCCTCGGACTTCTGTATAACCTGCCGCAGCGTGTGTATGTGGTCTATGGTACTATAGCCTTTTCGGAAACCGGCTTGTTCGGGAGGCTGGAAGTCATCAAACCTGCGAGCGAGACGGTTCGTGATCACCCTCGAAAACAGCTTGTAGACATGGCTCAGAAGCGAGATGGGTCTATAGTTCTTCAATAGGGCTTTATCACCTTTTTTGAAGAAAAGCACCACCACGCCTCTGTTCCATGCTTCTGGCGTAGTACCTTCGAATAGGACGGAATTAAAGAGCTTCTGAAGGACTTTCAGTAACGGTGATCCACCCGCTTGCAGAAGCTCTGTAGTGATTCCGTCCTCTCCAGGCGCCTTGTTGTTCTTAAGCTGTTTGAGGGCCATCCTAATCTCGTACAGGCTGATGTCCGGGATATCTTCGGTATAGTGTCGGGTTAATTTGGCTCTCGGGTCTCTAACCAAATCAGAGGCAGGTTGTGCGACCGAGGTATATAACTGCCCATAGAACCTCTCGATCTCCCGCAATACCTCAGGCTTAGTCGACGCTAAACTGCCGTCCTCTGTCTTCAGCTGCATCAGCCGGCTCTGTCCAATAGACAGATCCCTTGCAAACACTTTGGAGCCCTTGTTTCTCTCTATCGTTTCCTCAACACATTTTGTGTTGAAGGATCTGATATCGTGCCGCAAGGACTGTTGGATCTGTCTATTAAGTTGCCGGTATTTTTCAGCTTCATCAGAGGTCTGCAGTGTCATTGAGCGTCGTTCTGCCATAAGGTTGAGGGTTTGATCGGTTAGTTTTTGAGGTCTATTTCGTCGGCGAGTTTTAAAGTATTTATACCCCACCGACTGGACAGTTTCTACCAACCTGTCATTCATATCGTCCACTGAGATGCAATCCTCCAGGCAAGCAAAGCGATTTTTCAATTCGAGCTGAAAGCTCTCGGGGTTTTGTATGTGAGAAATAGTAGGTCGGAGCGTAGACTTCATTAGACGAGATCTTTCGATCTTGATGTTTAAATTCAATGTGCCCCTAACCATTCGGTGATCACTTCCGGTTTTCACCCTGTGAATCACGGAGACATCATTGAATATGTGTTTCTTGTTGGTCATAATGAAGTCTATCTCATTTTTTGTGGAACCGTCTGGGCTCATCCAGGTCCATTTCCTATGAGGCGGCTTCTTGAAAAAGGAGTTCATCATAAAAAGTTCCTCCTTCTCCAGAAAATTGGCCAGCCTCTGGCCCCTAGGGTTCCGATTCCCACATCCAAATTGCCCCACTCTCAGCTCATTATCGCATCCCTTGCCCAGCTTTGCGTTGAAGTCTCCCATTACAACAGTGAAATACGTTTTGGAAGTATGTATGGCCCTACTTATGTCCTCATACATAGCTTCTACCTCGTCGTCCGGGTGTGCCGAGGTCGGTGCGTAGACCTGGATGACCTTCAAGGAATATCTCTTGGATATTCTGAGTATCAGGTACGCGACCCTACTCGACACACTCGTGATGCATTCAATGTTGTTAACGAGAGACTTGTGGACGATAAACCCGACACCACCTTGGGACTGCTGGTCGCCCTCCCGGTAGTAGAACAAGTTGCCAGACTTCAGGGTTATCGTGTCCTCTCCCTCTCTACGGACTTCAGATAGACCTAAGATATCCCAGTGCAACTTGTTCAATTCTTCTTCCAGCTCAGCAATTTTCTCGTCCGTCCTTAACGTGCGTGTATTGTATGTTACCAGTGATAACCTACGTCGGTTTTCCGTTGTGCATGCCGAAGTCGTTTGACGGAAGCGACTCACCCGGAGATTCTTAGCACCCCTGGCTCCAGAGCTCGACCAGCGCCCGTCTACGCCGGTTTTGCTACTGGAGCCGCCGGGCACTTGGGGCCTTTTCCTCGTCTGCATTTCCATCTTGGGGGGGGTTTAGACCATAACCCGCCACGCTGGTCCAGTGCGTGTTGGCAGGTCGCCAGAGCCTCGTTTGTTGTATAGCAGGGTGCACCACGTGCAGGTGAGGTTGGCTTGGGTCTCGATGGTGTTGGTTGAGACCCCTTACACCCCTTATACCTGATGTAAATAAATATCAGTAATGATAGTTCTTGAAAATTTGATATTGGTTTCATAAGGTGATAGGTTTGATAAGCATAGGTGGTAAGGTTTGATAAGCCTGGAACAGATATGGAGGGACACAGCGAGGTGATCAGCTAAAAATTAATGAGACAACCTTACTTCTACGACTGTAAACGACCTGTTATCGATCCTCCTTTTCTTTTCTCTAAAATTTGTATTTCAGAACACGTTCCGTATCAACTCTGAGATCGTTAGAGGAACGTGTCTTCGCTCTTATCTGGAATTAGTGAATTTTAAACTCCATGTGGACTTCAGTGACTCTAAAATGATCTCAAATCGTGGTTTGTTCATACGGCGCATGCTTTAGAAGAAGATTAAGTTATTTAAGAGAAATTCGTAATGTAATCTACTTTGAGGTTATCTGGAATTCTGAGCTAGAATCATGCAAACTATTCGTTCCTAGTTAAATAATGCCGAGCTTTTTTGTACACAACTTAGTCATGCTGTCGAACAAAAACTGTTGGCCTTGGGGCGGCTAGTTAATGTACCTACACGCAATTGTTACATATTAAGCCTGAACGTCCAGTTTATTCTTAGACGCTGTTTTTATGTCTAATGCTATGGGGTATATAATATAAGTAGTTCAGCGTATTTTCCTGTTCTTTACAAGATTTATAACATACTAGCTGTCCCGGCAAACTTCGTATTGTCCCACAATTAAAATGTGTCAAAGGTTTGATAGATACGGACTATTTGTATGGCAAAAGGAAATTGTGGTTTTTACTATTTTTCTTCAATTTCTTAATATTTGCCTTACCTTTTAAACCTTCCCTGAACTTACAAAAATCATTCAAAATCAAAATTATCCAAATCGGTCAAGCCGTTCTCGAGTTTTAGCGAGACTAACGAACAGCAATTGATTTATATAATATATATAGATTAAGACATACCTACCATAAGAACAAAAAAATCAATACGAATAAGAACATAAGTTGAAGAATCATTTTCACCATATGACTCTTCTACTTAGGTATGTACTGAAACTTCAAATAATATTTGGTTTTTTAAATCTTCTTATATACCTACGTATTAAATTCTCGAGTCACAGTGTTTGTAACAGTAGGTACTCCTAAACAGCTTGAGCGATCATTATGAAACTGTGTGTGTATTTGGTAGGTATAAAAATCAGTTTCAAATCAGTAACGGTGGCCCATCCCATTTTTATTCTTATTTTTGGGCTAGAATTATTTTATAATTATAAGATAAAAATATCTAACATTAAAAAATACAAATAACCTTTAATTTTCACAATTTTATCACCAAACCCCATTTCTTAGCGGTATTACTATGTTCCTTTATATATATCTATTATTCAATACGAACGCTGGTAGGTACATATAAACACACACATGATTGAAATGGTCAAAACGTACCTATAATACATAATAGAGACGTTCATGCATTACATAATGTAAATTATCGTAAAGGATTTTTTCGTAGGCATTTCCCTGATTTTATTTGTCCTGTTTCAATTTTATTGTTCTGTCCCAATTCAGGCTGTATAGTAGGTAGGTCGTAATTTCGAGTGACGGAGGGATATGAGGGGTTTTACTAATAGGGTCTCAGTAACGACGGGGAAGTGCAAAAACGAACGATGCCTTCATTTGGTTGAGGGTGAATCTGCCTAGGTAAGGATTGCCACGACTACTTGGAGAAGAACTTAAGAGTTGTATTCTTCAATAATATAAATTGTGTTATGTTTCTGTTTGTATGAGTAAAGGGCAAATATATTATGTTTTTAACACATTGAGATTTTTGAAGGTGTCAATCATTTCTACAATTCGGTGAATTTTGTGACGTTGTTGATATATCTATGTGTGTGTTTGTTGTTCCCAATTATTATACTAAGTAGGTATTAAGACAGTTCAGAGTTATGGATTAAACGTTCTATTTTCTATTTATTTATAATACTACTAGCGGCCCGCCCCGTTTTCGCCCGCGCTGCTCTGCTCCTATTAGTCATAGCGTAATGTAAGCTATCCTATCTCTCAAGTTGGATCGAACTGCACATGGTGTGCGAATTTTATTATAATCGGTTAAGTGGTTTAGGAGTCCATTGAGGACAAACATTGTGACACGAGATTTATATATATTAAGATGTATCTACAATCGGTAACGTAGGTACATTCTGTCAGGGACATTGATATACTGTACAGGTAAAGCCATCCTGATACTTCCCGGTCACGGTCCTGATGATAACCTTTAACTATCCAATATTAGTCACTGATCCGGGACACGTGATGTCACCGGGCTACCGTTTAATTTAGATCATTCTAGGTGTTTACTGCGATGAGTAACAATTTATACGGCTATCCTACACCCACATCTGCAATCGACTCCGTTTGACATTTTAAAATAACTTTTTCGTTCAATCAAAAACGTATTTTAAAACTAGTGGGATAGGATTTCAAATCTAACAATTGTTATGTTCCCGAAAAACATGAGAATAGTAAAAATATACTATATCAATTAGATGCTCTTTGTTTCAAGGTTGTATTTCAATTGTATGTCCTTATCTACACATTTGGATTACGTTTTTCTGCCCACTGCTTACTTTGCAGTAGACTAGACAAATGTAATCCCTACTAATATTATAAATGCGAAAGTAACTCTGTCTGTCTGTCTGTCTGTTACCTTTTCACGTCCAAACGACTGAACCGATTTTAATGAAATTTGGTACAGAGATAGAGCTGACTTTTAGGAAGAACATTTTTTTACTTAGTTATATATAAAACGACATCCACGGCAAACAGGCAAAGCAGCGTGCAACAGCTAGTTAATTATAAGTATATGTTTAGTATACCTATATTTCTTTATCAAAGAATTTTATGTAATTAATTCTTAGATCGTACTTGCTTTCATTCATAAGTATTATTATATATAAACAAAATACCTACTTTACTTAAATCAATAAAGATATCCCAATGTTTATGCTCACTACGACTGAGTTATTGCATTTTATAACAAAATAGATAGGTAAAGGTAGGTCAGTATTTTTATATGAAATGATGTTTGCAAACAAGTATACAGCTCACATAGGTGGTAAGTGAATGCTGCGGCCCATAGACATCTACACAAATCCCGGAGGTCAGAATTGAGTTTGTTATCCCTGGGTGGTTTTCCCTTTATGGTGACGATTTCGAAACTACATTTAAAAAATATGATTTTATTTCTCTTCAATTTGCAATCTTTGCTTTTATATATAAGGAAAGAACGTATAGAGGAGTAATCTAGAAAATTGTCGACAATAAGGAAATACGGTCTCTTATTATTTATTTATCAATCCTTATCTTTATTAGTTTCCCACGAGAATAGTATAATGACGTTCAAATATAACATAGTGACATGAATACGCGCGTTACCTACATTAATATCAAGGTATTATTTTTAGCCTTAGGCCGAGTAGTTTTGCAATGGTAGATATTAAGTTTTTTTTATGACAATAAAGTAGGAAACCTACACGCAATTTACGTTGACAATGTAGTGGGCGATTATTACAGTACACTGACAATGGAACTATATTATTGTGGTAGAGTTCCAGTGACGTGTTTGTGAGTGAGCAGGTATTTGTGCATGGCTATGGCCACTATTCTACTCTAAGGGATAAAGCGTGATGTTATAGTCTTTCTGATGAATGTAATTATTATTGAACACAAAAAAGTTTTTCAAAACAGCTCTGTAGTTCCAGAGATGCACTCCAAAAATTCTTAATTTAAAATAGATTTTTTATATTAGTAGGTACCGATAGTCAGAAGATAGTTAAATACAAGAATAAAAAAACAGAAGCATTAAATAAATAACCGACGAAGTCCGTGTCGGGCCACGCGCAATGTAAAGTTCTGTTTGTTTAGTATATTTTATAAGTGGATCCACTTTTACTCGTTAAGTTGTAGACCCTACTTACTTACGATAGTTTTCTTTTTAAATTAATTAAATATAGGTACTGTAACCATGATTTTTTTCACATGTCCAAATACCATCGTTTAGCTGGCAGCTGGCGGATGAGGGGAGAGGAATATTTACTGGAGTTAGAGCTGCAGAGACGAATTACATTTGGAAATTAAAGTTAAAAAATTGATTTAAGTGCTTACTTAGGGCACTAATTCCTAATCTTTCAACAAATACACTGATAAATTTCATCAACAGTTAAGCCACGGGCGACAGTTAAATATTGGCACATATTGTTAGCATAGTGGTATAAAACAGTGCACACCCACACTAATTATTACCTGCAGCTTATAAAATATGATTAATTATGAGATTTAAAAATGGTATTAAACCGATTTCAAAATGAGGTTGCATGCATGAGATGAGAACTGGGGCCTGAAACTATTTTACTGTATGTATACTTACTATTTATGTTAAAGTTATGCAGGATATTTAATGATTTATTTTCATCCGTCATAATGAATCTGTGTCTTATCTATTCCGTCCCTCTACTCTAAATTCTGTGCGTGGATGAAATATCCCCGAGGGCTCGAATCGATTTATTGGTAGGGGCTGTTAAGAGGATTCCCCAACTAATTGGAACCAGTGCGAAACAGAAATATTTGGAATCATATTTAAGTGACAATACGAACTGTCTGCATTAATTTATATTGCATATCAGTAATATCGGAATGTCTTTTTAATTGTAATGAGATAAGTTTACGTATAACGTCTTGAGTATTTTATTAACTAACGTGTATTTTTTCTTCTTTCGCAGGATTGTTTTACAAGCAAATCAACTGACACGAGAATTAGTGCTGATGCGCTGTTGCAAACAAGAAACATTCCCTTGTAATCGTTATTGAAACAATCGACTTCTAGTCAATTAAAATAATCACGTACCGCAACGAGCGTAGAGCCGCGCCGTTGTCGATACGCGTATATCGATAAGACTACGCGCCGTGCGTGTTCCCTCGCCTGTCGCTGCCCCAGTCGGTGCTCGCCGGAGTCGTGCGACTCGGCCGGCACGCCCCGCCACAGCCGTGGATAACCTCGGCCAGAGTCCCCTCCCGGTGAAGAGGCTGCACGAAGCGCTTCAGAGTGCGCAAGTGAAGCGGCAGCGGCTCTCCCCTCCGTACCCCGCTCCTCCCACGTCCCTCCACCCCATCCACCAGCTCGCGGTGCACCAACATATCAAAGTGCAGCAGAGTATTGTGCAGCAGAGCATCGTGCAGCAGCACCAGTTGAATCTGGCGCACCAGTCGCTGCAGAATCTGCAGGCCCAGCAGAGCTTACAAGCGGCTCAGAGCATCCAAGCGGTGCAGAATCTGCAGGCTGCGCAAGGCTTGCAAGCTCAGAGCCCCGTCGGCACGGGTGGCGCAGGCGCGCAGCAGGCGGCAGGAGCGACACACGGCGCGCTGGTGCCGCCGCAGCAGCCTTCGCCGCGACCCGCTTCGCCACAACACAAGAACATGGAGCTCGCGCTGTGTCAGAGCATGGACTCCGTCAACACCGCCACCACTGAGGAAGAGGTAAGCTGTCATTTATTAGCATTGAAACTCTATTTAACATTCTGAACACTGCTAGCAATATTGATGAATTGATTATCGATATTAATATACATACTTAAAAAGAATTTAAGAGCGAATCGAACCAACAACTATCATCTCAGCGCTAATTGGCAAACGCTGTATTGACTGACGCTTACGGAGCCTTCGCAATTTTGCTGCACTAAAAGTTTTATTCATAGATCTCTTAATTATTATATGACAATGGGTAGGTATTTAATTTCTGAGTCTATGTAAGAATAGGATTTTCAATGTGACATGTCCTACATAAACAAGTAAAAATATTTTATTTTGGAAACGTATGGAAATATTACATTTAAACGGATTGATGAATCTCACTAATAATTTGTTCTTCGTTTTTTTAATCAAATATATTATTTTTTTATATGATGAAAGCGGCAAACAAGCATGCAGTTCACATTGATGTTAATTAATAACTGCAGCCTATAGACACTTACACAAAGACCAGAGGTCAAAATGCAGATGCGTTGCCAATAGTTGATAGTTATAGCGATAGTACTCAATGTGATGGTGCTACGCCCTACACTGGAAATCAAGAGGTAATACATTTCGTGAAGATTTTAATTAAAATAAAATGAAAAATATTGTGTATGCAACTTCTGATTCATATAGGTTTCTTTCAATAGCAGTTTAACAATATAATTTTAAGTGTTTCTGAATGCCCTGTCGTAAAAAGGATTTAAAGTGTAACATTAACGATTTGTCATCACACAATTGTAAAGCAATATCGAAGAGGCATGGTTCCGTACCCGTTACAATGGAGAAAACCGTTCGGATATACAATAAGCATTTGCTAACACAATAAAAGGAAATTTTCCTCGCAACAATGGTAACTGTGGAACGAAATATTACATTGCTCGCACATCATAATTTAGATCTTATTGCACATGACCAAAGGTCGCATTTTATTATATTCATCGATATGTCAATGGCAGCTTTATCTGCTCTACTGCTCCGCCTCCAGGGGACGCCATGTCACTTCCGGCCAGGATTGCGTATTGTTGTTTTTGAATTTGTAAATAAAATGCAAAAGTTGATTAAATTCTTACGATACGATCAACCCATCAGTTGATCGTAATTGTAACCATTAAAAATATCTTTATACTTACAAAAAATATCGACTTCGAAAACAAGATAATTCCATCACTAAAAAGAGAACGATAACAGAATAAAGATTTAATCCCAAATAGCGATGCACGTCATACTTGTGGAATATTCAAAATTCGGGTCGCAGAGTACCTAGTAACCGTATTAGGCGGCTGCTTTTCTAGAAGTATGACCGTATTTTTTTTAGGATTTCAGTCGATTTTCCCATTATACAATCATCAGATCCCAACATAGGTAATGGAACCAACTTGGACGTGTGCTTGTGTTGTACCCTTTCGAACGAAACAAGAATGTTCATTATCGGTTCACAAGTGACGAACATAGTATCACCTTCTTTTTTGAATTCGATTAAATAATACAAGCCTCAAAAATCCGAGAGTTGAAAGCCATGGCTGAAGACGCAATATGGCGAGATTAATACTTAAGATTTAAAACGTTGAAAGTCCGACCTAAAACGAAGTAACCAGAGTAGCCCTAGAGAAAAAAGCGATAAAATCCTTAACGCAAACTGCAAGGCGACGAGAAGTGTGCAGCGGTTGTGTTAGTCGAGACAAATAGAGTAGATGTCGCCTACCCCTTAGCCACCCATCCCCTCGTGCGTCGACAACTTTATAAATAGTTCGCTTTATTTTACACCGTACTTTTAAACTTATTTGTTTTTTTAACATTATATTTCATTGCTTATAACGTAAAATGAAAAAAAAACAGAAAACTCAGAAATTATATTCTCCGGTGTTGTTTGACGATGACTTTGATTGTAAAATATGTTAGTTAGACAATACTTCCATCGATCAATATCAAATTGGTTCCTAAGCTAAATCACGGGCCAATTGTCTTTTTATCAACTGCATTGCTTTGATTTGATAGAAGCTGAGTACTGGTTTAAAGAATAGACAATAGGGAAAAACGTAAGGATGTAACTAACAGTAACATTTTCGCTCTAATATTTAATTATGAAGTTGCAATAATATAGTCCAACATGATGATGATCATCATCTTTGGGTAGTCTTTGAAAAGTGAGCCATGGTTGCCTAAATTTCGAACTAAAAGTTCATTATTTTTATTATTCACTAGCAGCTGCCCGCAACGTCGTCTGCGTGAAGGCTATGCAGCACCAAACGTACCTAAGATACCAGTGTCTCTTTAGCATTATAAGCCAACAACTTTTAAAATAGTATTAAATTAAAAGTATAAGTTTTTTGCAAGCAAAACATGTGAAGGGAGTCACATGGGAATCCTGCTGAGTTCAGTCATAAGATGTGACTGAAGGAAATAGACAAAATAATGCAGGAATATATTCCTGGACACAAAAGAGTAAAAATACGTACAAAGGTACCAAACCTTACAACAGTTTCCTATAAACTACGTTGGTAGTTATTCTGCAAGGAGCCAAAATGTAAAGAGAGACAGGACTGGTCACGCGGTAGCAAGCGACGTACAGTTGCCCGTGTGAGAAGCAACTTGTCCTGAGGTTAACACCCGCTGACTTCATTGTCTGCCCCTGCGACTTATTGATGGTCATCGCGAAGCAAACATTCAACTGTACGCGCTTGAACTGGAATGTGTAGTTATGCGGTATGAGGGGAATGCGTGGTATAAATACTGCCTCGCCAATGCCGGGTCCCATTATACAACTTCGGAGGAGATAAGTTCCGAAGAAGCATAATCGGGACACCTACCTTCAGCGTGATGGTATGCGATGGAAGTCCGCTTGCTGACAGGAAGTTCAGAAACGCCATGGGATAATGTGTGGCGTCATCTTGTTCGACGACAGTATTTATGGAGGTATAGACCACTTCATTGTCTATTAATTGCTGCAGCCTGATCATTTTTCAGCGTGAAAATGGCCCGCTTACACACCCAAAACGTCGTATTCTGCTGGTGCGGTATACGACTAATGTCCCCGTAGACACCGAGAATGAGTTCTTCTCATCTGGATACATCTCTGTCGAGAGACTCTGGAAACACCACTTATCCACCTCTCTCTTCTGGTAGAGTGCTTCCGCGAAGACTTAGAAGGACATCGGAAAATTGAGCACGTGCATTGTCGTCGAGTCGAGCTCTCATATTAATGGTCAAGCGCAGCGTAGGTACGAACTCGTTAAGATCGTTTCAACAAAGCATTCATCTCGTCAGCCCTCGATCTTCGCGTCACCACGGGAAGCGTTTGCCGGAAATCGTCAGTGAACAGTAATGTGACACCACCCTTTCAAATATTCGTTCCTGCGGATGTCCTGCAGGGTTCTGTCCACGGCCTCAACTGCCTTTCTATTGGCCATCGTACACTCACCACATACAATCAGAAAGCAATCCTTGAGCACGTGTCCCTTATCACTGTTACATGACACTCCAAAAACAGTCATTTCGGCGCTCTCTAAATATAAGGCAATTTTAAACATGGCATGTACTGTCTTGTTATCCGGAAGCAGTGTGGCAGCAATTCCCCGCGACGCTACAGCAATAGCAATTTTGATTGCTTCCTGACCTCTGCAAGTATGCCAGTGATAACAAATGTTGTTCCTGTTCCACCAGGAGCATTCAAAATCCAGGAGAAAAAACATTTTACCCTGGTTTTGCCCAACGCTTTCAAGGACTATCATAAATTTGTTTTTGCTCTGAAGAAAACAAAGCGACATGCTCATTTCGCCCAGATCGTAATTTGTCTCTACGGTCTTGATGCGGTGATGATTTGGGGAATTGGTAACCCATATTCGATAGTTCCATTTTATACAGTTCAATCGGTGGTGGAAATGACCACATCTTGAAAGAAACTAATAAAGGCGTTCAGCATGCGTTCATTAGTTACTTCGACTTCGTCTCCAGTAGCACGTGTCTCAAAGCTCGTAGAAAATCTTCAGACAGATGATGGCGATATTTCTTCGTCACTGACGCTTGCCTCCGCGAGGGTGTAATCCCAGTTTTGGTAACCGTCGAGAAGGTGACCTGCTACGCAGGCTGCGCGGTATGTGGGATACTCCACGCCATCAAATGTCCTCAGAAAAATGAAATGCGTTGGGCCTCGGACCGTGTGAAGTAACATCCGCAGGAAACGGCCCTGTAATTTCCGGCACAGAGGCGTAACACCTTAGGCCTCAGGAGTGGTAACGCATCTGCATTTTGACCTTAGTCTTTGTGTGGGTGTCTATAGGCTGCAGTCATCACTTAACATCAACGTGAACTGCATGCTTGTTTACCACTTCCATTACATAAAAAAAAAGAAAAAAGAAATAGATTTCGCCATTATATGGATGCACGGTAGCTATAAACCTTACCCAATGCGGTGTGGAAAATTGAAACCCCCCCTTGAAAATTCTCGGATATTCATGCAAAATTTAAAGTAAATCCATTAAGATCCATTACTTTTGAGTTTAGCTCGCACATACATACAGACAAACAACAACAGACAAAACAAACACTATATTTGGCTTCGATATCGATAGTAGATCAAGCCCCACGTATTCTTTAAAACAAAAAATCAATGTCCAGTTTTGACTTTCCTACGATTTTAAAGATTTACAGCTCTTCCCCCGTAGGAGATAGCGTGATAATATGTAGCCTATATGTAGACCGGACATATGTTGATGGCGCCTGTTAGTAATATTTCATGCAAAATTTACTTCAAATTTGGCATGAATATTACTAACAGGCGCCATTTAGTAGGTACTTTTTTAGTTTAGCCCGGACATACATGCAGACAAACAGACAAAAAATCTGATAACTATATTTTTGGCTTCGATTTCTATTGTAGATCACGTCCCAAGTATTCTTTTAAAAAATATTTAATGTACAGTTTTCAGTTTCCTACGATTTTATTAAATGTAGAGATTCCCGTGGGAATGAGGGATTTTATAAAAGCAGTAAAAAACCCGCAGTAAAAAGTAGCCTAAATGTTGGCCAGGCTTAGTATCTATACACCACAAAAAGTTTCATTCGAATCCGTCCAGTATCTTCGGAGATTAGCAGGGGACAGGCAAACAGACAGACAATAAAATTAAAAATCATTGAAAAGTGTTCTAATACTATTTTAACATCGCCCCCAATTAGTTTTTCGTAAATATATACAATGTGCAGACACGCGGGTTTTACTGTTTTATTATATGTATAGATTATTAGGTACAACTAATTCAGCTTTCACATTTAGTTATGTAACCCACTTGTATCTAAGTACTTCCTAACTGATATTATAGTCCCTATATCACTAAATAAAAGATGTGGGTATGTATCTCTCTAACTTACATTTATTATTAGTCTAGAAATTATGAATATTATAATTATTATACATCAAGCAGCATGTGTGCTTGATACGTTAATAGTAATTGTAGCATACTCGTAAGACAAGTATACTTCCTCGAAGCCCTGGGGACATTCGCAACGTAACAGACACCGCTTTGTTTGTGCAGACTGTAGACCTATCAACCAAGGGATTTAGTTCCGTCATTCATAGCTAAAGATGTCATCTTGCTGTTGGTAGAACTCACTTAAAGAACTTGCTTCAAACTGTAATATTTTACATCTTCAACAGCTCAACAGTGTTTGCGTTAACTTTTCAGCTAATTAGCAAGAACTGTTAAAATTTTTTGAGAACATTTCAGATTTGAGATGAAAAGAGTATTCGTGTTGCGTCGTATTAATTTCTCTTGTAAATTTTTGCACTATCTTCGACTTTATTTATTTTTTTTTCAACGCCTAAAAATGTTTGTTCAGTGCTGGGATTACATTGGCTCAATCTAAAATGTTGTTGGTCGTTTCTACAGTGTACTGTGATATTCTTTCAAAAGTTTTGCAAGCGAATAAATCATGGAAACATTAGATGAACAGCGACCACTGACCTCATCACATCATTCTGAGTAACCGCAGTTCATACCCACAATCCAGACTATAAAGTTACTAATAGAGTTTGTGTTATGCGTACTATGAGTGATTGTGGGAGTTGAACTCTCAACTCTCTTGCTCGTAGATTTATCAAGAGCTTAAACCAACAGATGCCGTGTTGATTATTGGCTTGAGGATAATGTAGCAACTCGCTATTGTCCGATGCTCTCGTTGTTCGGCAAGTTAATGTTGATCTGCCGGCTTGCTTTGATGTGAATTCATGCACTAAGCAAAGGGGAAGAATTATGGGCAAGACCCTTTGCTAACATAGCGTGGGTGCAATCATTCATGCGGCTGCCTACATAACTCTGTGTACCAAGTTGTGCCACTCAAGAGTGTAATCCTTTATTCACATTAGCTTATGTAACTACTCTCAACTCTGTTCGTTATGGGATAAGTTTTGTAATCTGAAATCATATGGAGATATATTCTAAATCTGTTAAGTTGAAATGTTGTTTATAATTTGAAGATTGTTTTCGAGATAGACCACACTTATGTAATGCTCCATGTCAAATCAATAATATGCTCTGATATACTGATATACATACATAGGAAGAGTATCTAGTTAGGTATATATCTGGTTAAAATATTGGTTATCTATTTTATTGAAGTGAAGAATTTGGTCCTATTGTTTCTATTGTTATTAATTTCATTTACCTATAATGTATTTTTTGAAAATTCGTAAGTATTTTTGCAATTCAAAGAAAGAAATAATATTTATCATACTCAGTGAAATTAAATATGTTTATATCGTTTTACCTCATTTTCCCAACAATATTTTGAAAACAAAGAAAAGTAACATTAAACTCTACTTACCTACTTTTAATTTATTGAACACAACAAATTGTTATTGCATGTAGTATGTGGGGTGGTGTGTGGTAAGGATTAAATGGTACGTTACCAATGACAAGTCCGCACACACTGTTTCACATTAACTATAATTGTATAAACGTCACAACAGAAGGTACAGTACAAGAAGAACAAGGAGAAAGTCACAATAATAATTAACAGTACGTATAGGTCACGGCACAAACACTAAACATAGAAATTACAAGTTCAAATCAAATAACATCAACAAAATAGCGAGACAAAGAAAACGCGTCAAGTAGGCAAGCACGACTGGCGTTGCAACCGCGACGGTCGGGCGGCGCGAGAATTCGCAGGTAGACCTCACGCCCGCGTAGCGCGCGTACCCGCAACCGTTGTGATATTTTGTGTTGTCGCGGCATACTACGGGTTTCACCCGAGTATGCTCGCGACAAATAAATAATTACATATTAATATTTGTGTAACTGTATTTGTGTGATATGTAATGTATGAATGTTGTATAGTGTAAGTGAATGTGTAATACTGATAAATACATATGAAATAAATAATGTATGTGTAATATATACATAAACATAATATTCCCTACATCACTCCCCTCCAGAGGCCGTGTCTACGGACGATAATAATCCGGGAAGCGGACTCGTCTCCCGGAACGTGTAGCTCGCAGAGGGTTGTCTCCAGGCGGAGGATGGGGAGGATCTGGGGGTTGTGGTTGGGATAATTGGATATGAGATGGGTGGGATTGGGATGTTTGAAGTTGGGCAGCGTCGTCCGACAGTATGTAGGCTGGCTTAAGGCGGTCTACCGATACCGAGACAACTTTACCCTTGACTCTAATTTTAAAAACTTTCCCACCCCTGTTGATCACCTCATGTGGTCCGGTGTACGCAGGTTGTAGCGATACACGTAGCGCGTCTTCCCTTAGGAATACGTGGCTACATGTATCGAGATCTTTAAAAATGAAAATGTGCCGTTTGCCAGAATGGTGCTGAGTCGGAACAGGTTTCAACTTCTCAGCGAAAGACCTAATGCGCGCTGAGAAGTCTGAGATGTCAGTAGTGCAGTAGTCAACTACCGAGGGACCGAAAAATTCGCCAGGTAGGCGAAGCGGTTCACCGTACACCAGTTCGGCAGATGTGGACTGAAGGTCCTCCTTATAAGCGCTTCTGATACCAAGCAGAACGAGAGGGAGAGACTCAGTCCAATTGACATCTGCGTGACAAACAATAGCTGCCTTCAGCTGTCGGTGGAAACGCTCGACTAAGCCGTTGCACTGTGGGTGGTAAGCAGTTGTCCTGCGGTGGTCAAATCCAATGGATTTGGACAACTGCTGGAACAAAGCTGACTCGAATTGCCTACCACGGTCGGTAACAATGTCAGTAGGGCAACCGAATCGGGCCACCCAACACGATATAAACGCTTTGGCCACGGTTTCCGCGGTGATATCAGTGATGGGGACAGCTTCCGGCCATCGCGTGAAGCGATCGACGGCTGTCAAGCAGTACCGATATCCACCGGACGGAGGTAATGGGCCGATCAGGTCTAAATGGACATGTTTGAAACGCGCCGAAGGTAAAGCGAGCGTGCCCAAGGGCGACGAAACGTGTCGGCTTACCTTCGAGCGCTGGCAGGTCAAACATGCCTTAGACCATTCTCGGCAGTCCTTCCTCATGGAGGGCCAAACGAAGCGTTGTGCAACGAGCTTAGCACTAGCGTTGGGACCGGGGTGGCTGAGAGAGTGCAAACAGCTAAAAATTTGTCGACGTAGACTTAGAGGGACAAAAGGCCTGGCGGTCGGTGTACTGACGTCGCAGTACAATTCAGTACGACTGCCAGGTATTGTCATCTTCGCGAGACGAAGAGAAGTCTCTCCGGCCACTAACTTTGCCAGTTCGGGGTCGGAGGTCTGGAACTTGGCGAGGACTTCAATGTCTATAGGCGTCTGTAGCTCTTCAACGCGAGAAAGGGCGTCAGCCACGACGTTGTCTTTACCCGCGATGTGCCTAATATCAGATGTGAACTGCGAGATGAAGTCCAAGTGTCTATACTGACGCGGTGAGCAGTTACGTTTCCGCTCGTGGAAGGCGTAACAGAGCGGTTTGTGGTCAGTATACACAGTAAAGTCGTGAGCCTCTAGCATGTGGCGAAAGTATCGAATACTCTCGTAGATTGCAAGGAGCTCGCGGTCGTAAGGTGAATATTTCACCTGTGAGGGGCTCAACTTGCGCGAAAAGAATGCTAGAGGCTGCCAAACACCGTCCTGAAGCTGCTGTAGGACTGCACCTAGCGCTGTGTCTGAGGCGTCAGTGACCAGTCCTAACTTGGCATCAGAACTCGGATGAGCGAGGAGCGCGGCGTTGCAGAGGCTCTGCTTGCAACAATTAAATGCCTCTAGTGAGTCTCCTTTTATGTCGACCGGGTGGGAAGCTTTGACAGACCCGGTCAGCAGAGCATTCAGAGGTGCCTGGATTTGTGCGGCTTTTGGGATGAAACGCCGGTAAAAGTTAACCATCCCCAAAAATCGACGTAATTCCCGGACAGTTTTGGGGAGGGGGAAATCCGAAATGGCCTTGACCTTGCTATCCAGGGGCTTGGTACCATCTTTTGAAATATGGTAACCTAAAAATGTTACCTCAGGAGCCCCGAAAACGCATTTGGCCGTGTTAACCAGTACGCCGTACTGTTGCATACGGGTGAAGAGCTGGCGCAAATGGTCTTCGTGCTCCTCCTGACTCCTGGAGAACACCAGGAAGTCATCCAAGTATGGATAGCAGAAATCAAGACCACGCGTCAATTCATCCACGAACCTCTGAAATGTCTGACCAGCATTCCTTAACCCGAACGTCATAAAAGGAAATTCGAACAAACCGAATGGTGTGGTGATCGCAGTCTTCGGTATATCCTCATCAGCGACCGGTATCTGGTTGTAGGCCTTAACTAGGTCTAAAACTGAATAGTGCGTACAACCGGACAAACTGTGAGAGAAGTCATGTATATGACGAATCGGGTATTTGTCTGGTATTGTCCTTGCGTTTAGTAGTCTATAATCGCCGCAAGGACGCCAGCCGTTGTCCTTTTTGGACACTAGGTGCAAAGGAGATGTCCATGGGCTATCTGACGGACGAGCTGTGCCATTCGCCAACATGGCGTCGAACTCCAGTTTGGCAATTTTAAGCTTGTCTGGAGCCAACCTTCTAGGCGAACACGACACTGGGGGGCCTGGTGTAGTGCGAATGTGGTGTGTAGTGTTGTGTTTTACGGTACCTGGTACACCGGCGGGGCGTGTGATCTCCGGAAACTCGGCCAGGATACGGTGGTAAACGCTGCTACCGCCAGTCGGTACCTTCACACTCGACACAATAAAATTAAAATTATCAATACATGCCACAGTGCTGATATTGGTTAGGCTATCGACCAATTTTTGGTTGCTGATGTCGACAATAAGACGGTAGTGTGATAAAAAATCAACGCCAATTATGGCTTTCGTGACATCAGCAACAACAAAACGCCAAGGGAAATTACGGCGTAATCCTATATTGAGCGTAAGTGAAACATAACCGTAAGTGTCGATAGCCGTACCATTAGCAGCACTGAGCTGAAAAGAAGTTTTATTCCGACGTTCACGTAATGCACTTATGGGGTATACACAAATGTCACTTCCAGTGTCAATTAAAAATTGTGTGTTGGTCTCACGGTCCGTTATAAACAGACGACCCGAAGTATTTTGGCCATCATTAGTCGTCATCACTGATTGATTTGCCCGTTGCTCGATGTCCTCGGAGTCACTGCTCTTGATGCAGGTATGAGCTCTGCCACCAACTTTGCTCTGGTGGCCGTGGCGTGGCGGCCGTCCACTGTGTCGTACACTCGTGGTACGATCGCTGTCACTGCACTGGGTCTCTTCATTAAGCCGGGCCATAAGGATGCTGACCTGCTTGGTCAGCTCGACGATTTGCTGCGTCAACTTGTCAATAGATGGTGACGTTGAAGACGCAGCAACGTTGGGTGTCGGCGCAATGGTGCAGTTGAGCCTATCCAGCTCGGATGGAACGTGAGGCCAGACAGGGGGTACCCTGACGTCGCTGGATGTCGGCGGAAAAATCGCCGATACGCCGGCGCCGTGCTGCTCGACGCGTGCCGCCATTTTGATGGCGCGATGTCGTCGCGTAGGTATGCGCGACTCGTTAATGTCGCTTCCACTATTCATCTTCCCGTGTAATGTGGCGTGAAAAGTTCGGGGTCACCAATGTAGTATGTGGGGTGGTGTGTGGTAAGGATTAAATGGTACGTTACCAATGACAAGTCCGCACACACTGTTTCACATTAACTATAATTGTATAAACGTCACAACAGAAGGTACAGTACAAGAAGAACAAGGAGAAAGTCACAATAATAATTAACAGTACGTATAGGTCACGGCACAAACACTAAACATAGAAATTACAAGTTCAAATCAAATAACATCAACAAAATAGCGAGACAAAGAAAACGCGTCAAGTAGGCAAGCACGACTGGCGTTGCAACCGCGACGGTCGGGCGGCGCAAGAATTCGCAGGTAGACCTCACGCCCGCGTAGCGCGCGTACCCGCAACCGTTGTGATATTTTGTGTTGTCGCGGCATACTACGGGTTTCACCCGAGTATGCTCGCGACAAATAAATAATTACATATTAATATTTGTGTAACTGTATTTGTGTGATATGTAATGTATGAATGTTGTATAGTGTAAGTGAATGTGTAATACTGATAAATACATATGAAATAAATAATGTATGTGTAATATATACATAAACATAATATTCCCTACATGCATAACACTTAGCCCGTTTAGTAACAGTGTTCAGATTTAGTTGTACTGTTCAGATATCTATACATCTATTGGAGTGTCTGTTTGTAATATAAAAATAACCGCTTTTTACTAAATGCATATGTACGTATACACGGTACATATACCAAAACAACATTTTTTTCAATTTTTGTCTGTCTGACTGTCTGTGTCTGGCGGGGCTAATCTCGGGAACGGCAGGACCGATTTTGACGGGCCTTTCACTAGCAGATAGCTGATATACTAAGGAGTACTTTTATACCTACTAGCTGCGCCCACGACTTCGTCCGGATAGATACTGAACAATCATAATAGGTTGGGGAAAAAGTTTCTTCGCATTTTTTAAGATAATTCAAAACATTTTTTAATACAGTTTATTTAAATTTAACTAAAGTATGTATGTACCATTTTGTTCGATAACCTTTTGCCATCTTGTAGGTAGGGACATAATCCCATTGCTATAAAAATTTTGGGACTTCTCATCAAAATACCGCGACAAGTGGATTTGGCAGTCCTCTCGTGATGTTAACCTAACATTGCATAAAGAATTCTGAAGAGACCGAAACAGGTGAAAATCTGAAGGTGCAAGGTCAGGACTATACGGCGGATGCATTAACACCTTCCAGCCAAACTCTCTTAATTTTTGCTGAGTGGCTATAGATGTGTGAGGTCTAGCGTTATCATGATGAAACACCACACCCCTTCTGTTGATCAATTCCGGCCGCTTTCTCTCAACTTCTTGCTTAAATCTCATCAGTTGTTCGCAGTAGAGTTCAGAATCGATAGACCTGCCTGGTGGTAATAGCTCATAATGAATAATGCCCTTCCAATCCCACCATCACAACATCACCTTATTGCGAGTTAACCCGGGTTTCGCCACAGTCTGTGAAGCCTGACCGGCCTTTGACCACGACCTTTTTCGCACGTTCTTGTCGTTCGTGATCCACTTTTCATCACCAGTTATGAGCTTCTTCAAAAATGATTCGGTTTCATTACGTCGTAATAAATAATCACAAATGAGTACACGGTTCATTAGGTTTCTTTCAGTGAGCTCGTGAGGTACCCAAATATCGAGTTTTTTTTTGTACCCAGCTTTTTTCAAATGCGCCAAAACCGTTTTGTGATCAATTCTCAGTTCTTCAGCTACGTCGTAACTACTGATGTGTCGATCTTTCTCCACTTTTTCAAAAATGGCATCCATTTTATCCGTAATAGGGCGACCAGAGCGAGGTGCATCTGTGACATCAAAATTTCCGGATTGAAAACGCTTAAACCAAATTTGTGCTACTCTCACAGACACTAATTTTTTTTCGCGGCTTGCGTTGCATTTTTCCTTTTTTGTAGTAAAATTTTAAAATGTATCGAATTTCTTCATTAGATTCACTCATCTTGACAGTACGAAAAACAAATGAAAATCACAAATTTGCCTAATTTGAATTTGGAATTATGTTCGTTAAAATTTTAACTTTCAATGATACCAAAACCAGCCGGATACAAATACTACAGCCAAAGAGATTTTATTACAAGTTCATACATACTATAATGCGAAAAGACTTTTTCCCCAACCTAATATATTCTGACGCGGGCGAAGTCGCGGGCACAGCTAGTTGTGAATACATTAAAAACGTTGTCATTCCATCCACACTCTCGAATGTGTCAGGTAAGGATCACACACGTAGGTAATCCGAATTAGGAGAAGCGACTTAATGACATGTACTCTATAAATGGTACGGACTTGGTTTGGTGCGGATCTACCGTATTTGGTACATGGTTAACCAATAATTCATTGCCAAGCTTATCATTGTCAAAAGTTAAACGTGGCGTGATCTATGGCAGGAGATGTAGGCAAGCCGCCGGCATTACAGCATGTACCTATAATAACATGAACATTGTCACAGTACAAATATGAACAGTGTGGAAACTACGTACAAAACCTTGAAACGTCACACTCACACAAACATGCGCATCGACGAGGTCTCTCTTCGACGCGGTTCTCGCGGTGCTGCAGTACTGAGTCACTCGCTACATCGAGCGTCGATGCGTATGTTTGTGTTAGTGTGCCGTTTCGAACGTTTTGTACGTAGTTTCCAGACTGTTCATATTTGTACTGTGACATTGTGCTATATCATGAAATAATAACATTAATTGTGGACTAATTGCGTCGTGAAATTCGAGAGCGTAGCACCATTGAATTATCTCTCGCTGAGTTGTGGCGCTTTTTTTGTGAGATATAGGCACCACCGCATTACTTATTATACTTGCCGCTAAATGGTAGTGTTCAGCACTATCGTGTTCCGGTCAGGTCGTAATGCACGGCCCTGTAATTTCCGGCACAGGGGCATAACACCTTTGGCCTCAGGAGTGGTAACGCATCTGCATTTTGACCTTCGTCTTTGTGTGGGTGTCTAAGCTGCAGTCATCACTTAACATCAATGTGAAATTCATGCTTGTTTGCCACTTCCATTAAATAAAATAAAAGATATTATTACGTATGGTGGAGATCCGGTTCACGTAGGCAGTAAGTGTCTACGGCGTCTACAAAAGAACATTAGAACATTTCGTACGTAAAGTTTTCGATAAAATAGACTTTTTAAGAGATGATTCAAAGATTTACAATACAAGTTTATTTAAAACAAAACACAATGTACTATCAAGGAACTGGCTGCTTGACAAGTTTTGTTCTACGACACTTCAAATACAACACTTCTCATTTAATAACAAACTGTTAAGTAATTCTTCCCTCATCTTATCCTGCACAAACTCATAGCTTATCCACATACCTAAACAACTAACACAAGAGAGAGAGTTGCATTGATTATAATATACAAAAGTGTTTTGTGACTTAGCTGTATGCTATATAATTAACTAGCAGCCCGCCCCGGCTTCGCGCGGTTGCAATTTTTATCCAAGCGTAATGTTATATAGCCTAGCCTAAAGCCTTCCTCGATAAATGGGCTATCTAACACTGAAAGAATTTTTCAAATCGGATCCGTAGTTCCTGAGATTAGCGCGTTCAAGCAAACAAGCAAACAAACTTTTGAGCTTTATAATATTAGTATAGAAAGTATAGATATAATTATATTTATATTATCAGGCATACGTGGAATGCTGTATATTATATTCTATTATTATCATACCGTCTTGTCCACGTCTATCTATGACAATTATCACTAACTTCGATAATAATCATGATAAAATATCAAGTTTCGGGCGAGGTAGAGAGCAGCACCCGTCCCCAGGTCTGGGTGGGTGCGTGCATGGAAGGGTGCGTGGCGGGCTGTCGGCGCCGTCGGGTCTGGCGCCGACTACGGCTATCTATTTTAGTTTCACTTTGTCTGTGTGCTGTCCCATTTTAATGGCTTATCTTCTGTTCTCAAGTTGTTTTCGTGTTTTTGGAGTTCGCCATTGTCACAAGTTAGTGTTTTTGGACGAGCCCGAAGGTTTTTGCTTTTATGATTAATGATTTTTAGTTCGTTTTGTATCTGCTTTTGTAACTGTTGATGTGTACGTGTGAAAAAAATGTGTGATAAAGATTATCTGGGCGTGGGCGTAGGGTTGCTATCTGTTCTGTATTGACCGGACATTTCTGGCTTCTGTGTCCGACCTGTCCGGCTTTCTGTTTGCGTAAAAATGTACCTATGACGGGTATGATTAATTAGGTACATTGAGAATAAATCATACACTTTTCGGCTTTTTGTGCAAAAAGTCCGATATAATTGCGAGTAGAATCAGGCTTTTTTGTTTTAGCAGATGGCAACCCACTGGGCAAGAAAGGTTTTGTAATGATAGCTGCAAGTCTTAGGAATCGGCGTATATGTATGAAGAGAATGATGAATGTAGAAGAAGCACCGGATGTGTGTCAGTGCCGGGATATCTGGCGCCCCACACCCTCTGCCTACCCCGTAAGGGACGTTGGCGTGAAGTTACAACTACCTGGTGGAAGAGAGAGAGAGAGAGTTTAGGAGCTAGCACTAAATGTCACGTTTTCAAATCCGTCCACAATGGACAGAGTAATCGGTGAACAAACATTAAAAACACAGGTTAGATACCAATGGTCGAACATAGAACACCTTCCCATTTTGAAGTCAGTAAAAAAAACAATTTTCTCTATGCACATTATTTTCTAACTCTTGTTATTTCGAGTTTATCTTATTGATTGTTATATTAATTAGCTTCTAGGTTCAGTGCTCAGCTCAGTCAAGTCAGACAACCGCTCAGAGGATTTGCCCTGATCGGGTAACAACTGCGCGGTTGTTGTATGGCTTCGTGTAATCCATACTTGTTTTTGTTTTCAGTTCGTTCACATTATAATTATAAATAAAAACAGTTTATGCGAAACTTTGGTCCATTGTCGTTGCAACCGATTGTCTCCATTTTGTAATTAGGTAGGTATAGGTACCGACCGACAATACACTCATGTTTCCCAAACACTATTGTTATTGAAATAATATAATTTATATGGAAATGCAGTTTTTGTAGTCATTGTTAATAATTTAAACGTGTTGTTTATTTTTGATTAAAGTACCCAAATGTTATAATTTAGTGAATTTATTTTTCACTACCTTATTCTTTATTACCTGCTGATGGTTTAAGAAGCGGTTAAAGATGGTGACACGATAGGATGCGGGCACCGTTTTACTTCATTATTTGTTTATTATTATACTGACGTGTTTTCCCAAAAGCTTCACCAAATTGAATAATTATATTAATTATACCATTTCACACAGACATAGGAGCACATAAGTATAATATTTTCTATAAACATGAACAGTTTTATTAATAAACCTAGTATTAGAATATACTCAGTAAAAACAATAAAGTTGTACTTTAATATAATTCTTCTAAAGCACGTCGTTGTGCTCGCAAATCCCCTAAGCATCGTTCAATAATACGCAGATCGAACGCACAATGTCCTATTGGAAATACGAAGAGAAAATTATTGCTCCACTTGAGTTCAATCGTTGAGACACTCTCTTCGGGCCGATTTTAAGAGAAGAATTTCCACCGAGTGGAATATAGACACCTCGACCGCTTCAACAGTTTGTCCACCTAATTTGTTCGTCGGCGCTCGACTGTAAAAACAAATAGCTGCTCCGCAATTCCCCTTTTCCGCCTGATAAAGACAGATATATTCCAACTAAATGGAGGAAAAGGAGAGATAGTTTCGGCGCGCCGCCTTCGGCTTTGCCAGTCGCGTGAATGAGCGATTGCTGGTTGCGTTCGAGCTTTTGTCTAGTTCAGAACGAACCTTGTTTGTCTGACGCTGTAAAGAGGTTCCTTTGTAATAATTAATCGAGCTTTATCTAATGTAACTTGGTTTCGGTTACTCGTACAAAACTTTTAATTGAATTTGTTACTCGATTTTGGCTTTTTGACGGCGACGCGGTGTGGTTTTTAAACGATTTTTAGACGCTTTGGCATATCCGGATATGAATTTAGAAATTTCTGTGTTTTTGTTGAAACTCAATCCACAAAATTAAATCCTCACATGTTGATTAACTTTTGTACGGTTACATACTAAAAGCGATCAAATTTAAATGAGTAAGTACCAACATTTATATAAAATATAGATACCTACTTATAAAAAATGTCTCACGAATGTAGGTCAACTTGTCAATTAGTGTTCTTAGTCATTCGTCCATTAAAAACTTTAAAGTAATTAATTACGACAGATTAGAGCAGCTCTATAAAATCAAATTTTGTGTCTAAATGTGTGTGTGTGAATGTAAATATGTACTTCACATTTTGATGAAATAAACGTTCGTGTTTTAACAGCAATAAAATTAATTAATTTAAATTGCGATAATTGCTAAAAAATTACCCGACATTCTTTTGGTTCAAATCTGGAGGTTCAATATATTTTTCTAGAATTTTATTTTGATTTTATTCAATATTCCTAAGTAACAAGACGTACGAATAACTTATCACGCGTTACACGTTTATTAAATATATTTTGAAGAAAAAGCATTCCTGTTAATTTTTTACACACATAACCAAATGCCTAACTACGCTAAACGAAGCCAACACTGTAAAACGGCCGCCTTTTAATCACTGTTAATGTAAGCACAACCTCTGACACCATTCGCTATGTGAGAAGCAATAGCCACCCAGTTACGAAGTGCTGACCTCCCATATGCTAAAGTGGGGTAACATCGTCCATCGACCGATGTAAATATCCTACGCATAATTTTTAACCTAAAGAGGGGACAACGGTTGCTTTAATTATGACGAGCCGTAATACGTTTATGTTTGTAATTTATGAATAGGTATTGTATGTATTATTATAGTTTAAAAGATGCTGAGTTCATTCACACAGTACCATTCCTTATACAAATTTGCAAACCCATGGTATTTTTATAAAAGTCTAATTTATGAGTAGTATTATATCTTTTTGATTTGCAGGAATCGCTTACATGTATTATTCATCTTGACTCTAAACAGCGAGTTTGTTATTTATCACCTACAAAACTTAAACATAGGTACGCTGACATCTGTAATGTACAATACATTGACAAACGTTGGGTACTAGCTATTAGATCATTTGAAAAGCTAATAACATTTTGGTTGACCCAAGAATCTGTTGAAGCTGTTTAAGACTTCGGGTTTAGTGTCCAATATCATTATCGTCTAACGACGGATGATACAAAGGATATTATATAAGCTATACAACTATTTCCTACTGGTGGTAGAGTAGCAGTGTAGGAGGGTACTCACCACCGCATTACCTAATCTATCTGCCGCCAAATGATAGTATTGAGCACTATCGTGTTACGCTTAGAGAGTGATGTATGGCCCTGTAATAACTATCACAGAGACACAACATCTCTCACTCTCTGATCTTTCTCTGGGTGTCTATGGGTTGCAGTTATCACTTAACATCAATGTGAACTAACTGCATGCTAGTGTACTACCTTTGTAACATAAAAAAATTACATCAGTGTGAGCGACATGCTTGTTTGTCACCTTCCTTTCATAAAAAAACTACATTGTTATTTATTTATCAGGCTTTAGTGAAAAGTTTCGAAAATATTGGACATGGGAAAAATCGATGAATTACTGTGCACACCAATAACTGTTGTCTATCGGGCTCAGACCTTCTATCGCTTTAGCACCTCGGATTACAGACGTCCGAGCAAACGGTGCAAAAAATACATCGTAGAAAATACATTTGACGTTAAAGGCTTCTGTTTAAAAAGAGATCCCAGATCTAATTACCTTTAGTGTCGGTATGGTTCAGCGAATCCGATTTTTAGTGAAGAACTTGATTTTATACAAATCTTATTCGGTACAGTGATAGCTATGCAAGTAAATAATAATATATTTGTTGTTGCAACCGATGTTTAATTCGTGTTTTTGAAAGAGTAAGCAGTTGTAAATGTAGCCAACATTCATTGAAAGCGGCTGTTGTAGTCAGGTGACCATCAAGGCTCAAATTCAGTTCATAATTAAACCCGTTGCTTTTGCATAGCCAGGTAATTACGACTCTATTGCTACTGCAAGTATTTATTTATTTAAGTATTCCGCCTTTAAATGTGAAATAAGTACAATGAGTTTTAATTTTTTTATTCAATTAAATCTCGTGTCGAAACCTGTACCTACTTAGGTATAATATGATAGTATGATATAGGATAGGATAGGTAGACTTATGGATTTATCTTGCATCTTATGATTATTATATTGTTTTCAATTTTTAAGAAATGGAATAGTAGGTAATTAGAAAATCATCGTGCAGTAGATATAGGGGCTTGGATTCTACAAAACACGAGCTGCGGGCCATATACAATATTAACATTACGTTTAAACCGGTGGTTTCGATAGTAAACTTGACATTTAACAAACAGTTGTGAGATATTTCAAGATTTATTATTAAATTCAATTTGTCGCAGGACGCCACTATATGTAAGTACTGTACACATATTACACGGAAAGGCATAATAGCACCGAAATAATGAAGGGTAGTCGTTATGCTAGGTATTTATTGTGTATTGTGCAAGTACCTTGGCATTCTGCCAAAGCATACGAAGAGCTTTATGAATCAGAACGATGTATTAATCGTCGATATTCGTTACGCGAAGCATGACAAATTATGTCGTTGACGAGGGCCAGCTCACATCGCCCACGGCCATTTGTCGTGCGCCGAGGAGGCAGGACGAGCGAACAATGTCGACTGCGAGCGAATGAACCGTGCTACTATAATCCCGAATGCAAGACGAAAAACTACCCCCGTATTGTGAACGGAAAATCGAACTCGAATGTCGCGAGACGAAAGGCTCTTTGTGCACAATCAATGGCCCCTCGATTGCTGATAACTTTCTTTGCAGTCTAGAAGTTTAACTTGGAAACTGCTGGCGGGTATCCATTTTACTGTTCACCCACCCGATCGTGAGTAGTTTCTAATAAATGCCAAGAATCAGATATCGTAATTTACAAGGATCTGCCTTCAATATTCCGAAATTTCTTATTGGAGATGAATTAGATCCATTGTCGTGAAACAAAGTTTGCGGGGAAGATTTTTCGTTTAAAATCTTAGTCACGTTTTGGAGTTTGAGAGTTTTACTCCATACAAATAGCCAATTTAATTTTGAACAATATAGATTTTTAAAGAATAGGCGTCGTAAAACAATGGGAATTCGTTTAATAAAATTGAATATTATGTAAATAAGAGCGGGATAACGTTGAATTTTCTCTGCTCAACGCTGCCGTATAATGCGTACTGTTCCAGATGGTTAGGTTTACGGCGTGATCCCATTTTGAAATACTTTTTACTAAATTGCTATCAAAGATGTTATAGACAAATGAGCGTATTTGTGTGATATTATTTTTAACCGAGTTCAAAAAACGAGAAGGTTCTCAATTCAGCCGGTATGTATATTAGGTTGGGGAAAAAGTTTCTTCGCATTTTTTAAGATAATTCAAAACATTTTTTAATATAGTTTATTTAAATTTAACTAAAGTATGTATGTACCATTTTGTTCGATAACCTTTTGCCATCTTGTAGGTAGGGACATGATCCCATTGCTATAAAAATTTTGGAACTTCTCATCAAAATACCGCGACAAGTGGATTTGGCAGTCCTCTCGTGATGTTAACCTAACATTGCATAAAGAATTCTGAAGAGACCGAAACAGGTGGAAATCTGAAGGTGCAAGGTCAGGACTATACGGCGGATGCATTAACACCTCCCAGCCAAACTCTCTTAATTTTTGCTGAGTGGCTATAGATGTGTGAGGTCTAGCGTTATCATGATGAAACACCACATCCCTTCTGTTGATCAATTCCGGCCGCTTTCTCTCAACTTCTTGCTTTAATCTCATCAGTTGTTCGCAGTAGAGTTCAGAATCGATAGTCCTTCCTGCCTGGTGGTAATAGCTCATAATGAATAATGCCCTTCCAATCCCACCACACACACAACATCACCTTATTGCGAGTTAACCCGGGTTTCGCCACAGTCTGTGAAGCCTGACCGGCCTTTGACCACGACCTTTTTCGCACGTTCTTGTCGTACGTGATAAACTTTTCATCACCAGTTATCAGCTTCTTCAAAAATGATTCGGTTTCATTACGTCGTAATAAAGAATCACAAATGAGTACACGGTTCATTAGGTTTCTTTCAGTGAGCTCGTGAGGTACCCAAATATCGAGCTTTATTTTGTACCCAGCTTTTTTCAAATGCGCCAAAACTGTTTCGTGATCAATTCTCAGTTCTTCAGCTACGTCGTAACTACTAATACGTCGATCTTGCTCCACTTTTTTAAAAATGGCATCCATTTTATCCGTAATAGGGCGACCAGAGCGATTTGCATCTTTGATATCAAAATTTCCGGATTGAAAACGCTTAAACCAAATTTGTGCTACTCTCACAGACACTGCACTAGGTCCATAAACATCGCTAAAAGAGTCAGATTTTACAAATTTAACAGATGTGAACATTAATCTTATTGGCAATTCAGCCAATTAGATATAGATTCAATAATAGGTAGTATATAATTACAATTAAATGTTTATTATTTCTTACTTTTCAGTTTTGAAGTCTGTTTTTCTTAACGTAGTTATATTTTTGTTTCACATTTGCATTTTTGAATCTGATGTCATTGTTGATAGCTTTTAACAACTTCGACGGGCGCTTCTTCCTACAAATCATATTTCATTTTGTCAATTTTGTGGTACTTTATGATCCCTACGGATAATTTCCGAGTAGTTTGTCACGGATCTTTCACTATGATTTTCAATTCAACTTTATTTACTGCTGTGGTGGGATTTTCACTTGGTGCATTAAAGTCGAAGTTTCCACTACGAAAGCGATTAAAGCTAAAACGCACGGCGCAGTCATTAGCCGTATCATCTCCAAACATTGCTTGCTATGTCGGTTTAGTTGCAAGTCGAGTGAAATTGTTTCCAAATTTATTTACAATATGGTTGTACCTACCTTATTAATGTGATATTACCTATTGAGCCTAATTTGACATTGATGTTCATGATTAAGTACCTACTATTCAATTATTACATAGGTATTTAAAAAATATTTTGATTAGGTACCTAATATACCTTTTGTATGAAATGAACTCAAGAATTTCATAGGTTGAGAATTGTGTACCTAGTAGATGCATGGAACAAACGCTAAGATCGATTTGCAGATCTTTTTCCTCGTAACAAAGCCGACAATCAACCATACGAATTGATTCAGATGTGGTGTGTTAATGAAGATAATAATTCACAATATCACTGTTACTGCAGAAATTAAGATCCTGCCTCGTGGCGGTCACGTACGGGGTCGACTTGTTTGAAATACGAAGGAGCTCATCGGTCTAGCTCGTTAAGCGTCGGAGCGTGCTTTTATTACACCGAAGCGTGCGCCGCAAACGCGCGACTCTTGAATATTAAACCGACGACACTGGGTCATGCATATTGCCTCGTACTGCTGACTGCTGAGCAATCGAATGCACTGCAGGCCTGTGCGATATAGGTACGCTAGAACCACAGATATGCAAGGATAATGAGATTTTTAATCACCCATCGACATTTTTCTCGGCGAGGTGCAAATCGTTACGCATGTTATTATGACTTTGGGAAGACAGTGTGCTTGGGATTTCTTAGTTAATGAGCGGTTATTACGAGCACATAGACTTGCCCGGTACTTATACAATCCCGGGAGTTACGTGCAGAAATATACCTATATTGGTAGCACTGAGGCTTTCCCAAAAGTTGGAACTGACCCAGTTCCCACTCCCAACTAGAAATTCTGACACGTGAGATACCATAACGTGCTGCCAGCCAGGTCGTGGCATCCTCGTTTAGTTAGTTAGCGTTAATCAGGACAAACCCGCGATTTCCAGACACTGTTTTGCCTTGTCGCCTCTTACGGTAGGCATGATAGTATTGTTTGTCCACTACTAGGACACTTAGGAAAAATTTTTTTTTTTTATTTGGAATCAGGTTTGGACTCGGTTACATACCTATGTATTTTTTTGTATTCTACTGCGGATCGCTAATAGTATGTAATCGAATGCAATATGACCAATATAAAATGTTGTGCAGTCTAGTCTGAAAATATCTACCGATGATGTGTGATTCCGATGAATACACGACATACACATTGGTAGAAATAAGGATCTGATCTATCTGATATTCTCAAACATAGAAAGTTAAGGAATAAATACACTTTACAAAACAACCTGCCACGAGAAGACCGGGAGCAAGTGCTGTATTTCTATAGTGCTAGAAGTGACTACCATAACTCACGTGTACAGTACAAAAAGATTTAAAAATATGATAAAATAGACTCAATAATGATCCAGAACATACACTACTGGGGACAGGTGATTAGAAGAGCAGACCCCAATTAGATGGGAATACCTACGGCCGGAAGTAGAAGAGATAGAATCTTTCTACGTTGTTGTTATTTTAGCTCGAGACTAATATAGGTAACTAATAATAGAGCTATACAGTTTGGTGTTCACGCTACATTGTTTATCTAAAAATATGACAGGATATTAATATGATTATTATAAAAAAAACATTGCTAAACTATACTGATTTGAGCTCAATTGTTCAGGTAATTCGTTATCATGAATCGAGTACCTAATTAATATCACGTGTTATATAGGTACTTCTTAGCACTTTAATGGGTGAAGTAACAAATTAATAGCTACTGAATTATATGCTAATCAATTTTACCTTTGTTTTGTAATGTATGAACACAAAAGGTTTCATTAAGTTTGGTTCACAAGCATATCACGGGATCGTGTTAAACCTGTACAAAGACATTCAAACCATATAATTTGCAATAAAATGATAAATGCATTGTCCAAAATACGGCGAATTATTTCGCTTACATTATAAATGTGTTCAAGAAACCGCTACATCTGTTCTAATCAGCACCCTCGAATGTTTATTACACATAATAATTACTTATGATGTCATTACGGACTACATTAATGTGTTTGCTACCTTCCCTTGGTCAATATTAGATGCATATTTGATCGGTTTATGTGGTCAATTTGGTCAGCGTTATGCGAGAGACCTAGATACGCAAGGACCTGCATACGTGCGTTATTGATGATGATGAATCAATATGCGGCACGAGCTTCCTTTGTTAGTGGTTGAATATTAAATAGATTATTGAACGACTATATTTATTAATACGCAGTTGATCGTCGTTCTTCTGTATGTATTTTAGAGTGATCCCTTCACGTATTCATCACTCTAGCTGAAAGATATCGCCCGTAATCGCACATGTCTTACGTGTGCTTAGCTGAAGATCGGACCCGTAGGTCTGCCTTAGCAGTTCTGTACATTTATGTAGGCTATGAGCCTTTTGCGCTCGTCAATTGCCCGGTGATGTAAACTAGTGCCGTCTCAAGATGAGCCGCTTATGTAATTGCATTAAAAAAAGGAAAATAAAACAGCTGAAAGACGTCCACTCCTTCTGCTAGGTGCCACAATCGTCACGCTTGCCAGGCGGATTAGCGATCGCAGTCGCGGTGTTACATTTTTTTTAATGTAATGGAAGTGGCAAACAAGCATGCAGTTCACATTGATGTTAAGTGATGACTGCAGCCTATAGACACACAAAGACCAAGGTCAAAGTGCAGATGCGTTACCAATCCTGAGGCCTTATGCCTCTGTGCCGGGATTACAGGGCCGTACATTATCACCTGACCGGAACACGATAGTGCTGAACACTACCATTTAGCGGCAAGTGTATCAGGTAATGCGGTGTTGCCTACGCCAGCGAGCTCCGTCACTGGAGTTCTACCACCAGTAAAATACGAGTAAAACAGTGCGGGACGCTGCTGCCCCTACCGCTTTGTTTTATTTATTATCGCCCAATTTAATGGTTTGACCGCCAATGTTCGTGACATAGCTAAGTGGTAGAGCATTGGACTGCTTCACGTATTGCGGTGCATGTGCCAGAGTTTAGGGTGAGGTTATCTCGTGCAACATTTATGAGCGTCGCATGTGTTATTTTATAAACGGTTTTTTCTAAAACCGTAGTACCCACCATTACCATTTGTCGTACCTATACTTTTGGGTGATATTTCGATTGATCTGTAAAAAGTTTGCTTGGTATGATCCTCCCTTGTATATTGCCCTCTCTTTTTCATCCCAACATTTTGATTAACGGACTGTGTTTGCACTCCACAGTTTGTAGTGGTTGATTTGGACCACTGGATGATTTAATATTAGACATAGGTAAGTCTTGCTGCATCTTGCACGTTAGTTATTTGTCATAAGGCTAAGGTAATAACAATAACATCAGCTTGAATTAATCTTGTCTTGCGCAATGTTATTATCGATTAGTTCATTCGATGCTTTTATTAAACGTAATTAATATGCTCTGTGAGTCACATAATTATTATAAGCGTCGTTTGCGATGGCGTTGACTACAATGATATCATACCATCTATTGTTGCTGCTTAACCTGATATAAGTAAATTATTACTTACTTATTTTCCACATTAAAGCATCCGTTCCATGTTTTTTGCCGATTAACATGACATTGAATAATTGCAGCAGGTGGCGTACACACTCGCACATTTTTTTTGTTTTCGTTGTGCGTTTGTATTTCTATGGAAACAAGACTTATTGATTTTGTTGGCTCTGCTATAAAATAGGTACTAACATTGAAATATGGGTAAGAGCATTTTTAACTTTCAGGTGTTAGTAATACTAGTGTATCTATTGTAGTACGTATGAATTAATTATTTTAATGTAATGAAGGTGGTTAAAAACATGCAATTCACATGAATGTTAAGTGACGATTGCAGCCTATACCTTTAAAGCCAGAGTGGAAAAAGCAGATGCGTTACCACCCCTGAGGTCAAATTTGTTTTGTCTCTAGCTCTGTGATAGGTATTACGGACCCATTCATAGTATGTGCTCTACACGATAATGCTGAACATCATCATTTGGCTGCAGATTAGGTAGGTAATGCGGCTACACCCTCGAGCTCTGACACTGGATCTACTACCATAGAAATACTTTAATATTTAATAGAATCGTTTATAGTTATTGCAGTTTTATACAATTTGACATCGTATGTTAAGCTGAGCCTATATTCAGATGCATTGGCGCATGCGCTCGAGTTAATGCGTGTGCCAATAGTTTTAATAAATCTAAGCCATTGTGATGGTAATGCATCGCGGACCTCGATAGTGAGGGGCGGCCAATCCGGTTGATAGCACGCTCCTCACGTACTAACTACCTGTTCACACTGCCACACTATTATAATAGTATTGCGTATCTATTATACAACTTTTATGGGCTATTTAAAAATATCGACAATAGCGATAACTATTTCAATTGTGATGTTTCAATCGCCATTGTGTTTTTAGAGGCTGAGATTTCAATGATTCTTTCTTGCGTAAAAACAAATGCATTAGTCGGTAACTAAGCTAATTTTGTACGTACGTAATATGATGTAGGTATAATAATCGCTTCCTGCTCGTTACTGATTTATTACAGTGTCATTTAAAAATTTGCTTTGCGTATCTATTACTAAACAAACAGGTTTTTACAAGTTATGTTTCTATAACTCTTTGTATTTTACAGTAAATACCGAATTCTGTACGTACCTACCTACGTACCTGGGAAGAAGTTTCACGTGATCCGCAAATATTGCAAATTAGTTTTTATCGTCTCAAAAATAAGGCACCCACGTGATCTACCGGACATTTCTTCAATGGTATATCTGAGTGGTTTAATGACGTAGTAGAGAATAAACTTTGCGTATTTATTGTCCTTGAAATTTCGATACATATAGGTATTATGATGTCTCATCAATGAAACTAAATGCGGTTTTGTTTAAAGGACGAACTTTTAATAATAAATTTAGGCAAGTTTTTTCCACTTTGAACTTAAAATAAATTAGATAGTTAATTAAAACTCCCGATGAAAAATGAGTTGAGAACCAAGAAGAAAACTTCCCGCTTTTTGGAGAACGTTAAAGATATTTCTTGTACATTTTGAACTGGCAAATTAAAATTATATATATAGGAATAACCAGCGAGATATTTAAGTAAAACGTTTTTGCTTGCATAGGTATACCTACCTATTTAATAAATGAAATAATTTCTAGGTGTGTATGTTGACAAATGTAGGTAATTTATTGATAAAAAATATGTTTTATTGCCAAGATAAGTAAGTCGTGCGTTGCGAAAATTGCCCGGTAGGCAGTGTAGGTGGCGCGGACGTGTGTCAACACAAAAGGTGGGTTGAATTATAGCTTGTTCACTTCACTAGCGATGGGAATGTCAAGTGGCATAAATGATTGACCATTGCTTTTATTGCGAGTATGACTTTTAACGCGTTCTTAATATTTTTGACTTGTAACTTAAATTTAGTTCGTTAATTTAAAAGATTAATAGTCTTCTTATAATGTTGTTTTGCTTATTTTTGATAAACATATATACTGCCTACGCTCTAGTGACTTGGCGTGAAGACACATACATAGATACATATGTATATCAAAAATAAGCAAAAAAACATTATAAGAAGACTACTAATCTTATAAATTAACGAACTAAATTTAAGTCAAGTCAAGAGTGTGGAGAGCCAGATATCTCGGTCCTGACACACCTCCCGTGCTTCTTCTACATACATCATCCTCTTCATCCAAGCACGCCGATTCCTAAGACTTTTGATCTCACCGTCAGACAGTAGGTACTTTTTCGTATAAAGCCGCATTTTCACCTTCCTGTATCTACACGAATATGAAAATGCGATCTTTATGCGAAGTTAGAGTTTCAGTGGCGGGCCTCGTTTAGAAAGTATCTACTAGTACCTAATAGTATAACAGTACATTATGTAATACATATAAGATATTTTGGGTACGATATCTCAGCCCTAAGGAACAGCAGTGCATTAAACCTGTAGGTTTTATGTGGATGTGGGAAAATATCCCAACAAAAGTTATTGCCTAATATTGAACAATATTAATCTTTGACTGCAACTCTTTTCGAATTGCTTAATTCATATCAAATTGAATGTGTTGTTATTGATCCATAGAACATAATATACCTACCTATTATTCAATCACTCACGGCCATTGCACAATTCAAAATATGCCATAATACTGATAGTCCTAATAAGCTTTATTAGGCTGCTCACCACATGGAGTGAACACCACTCAAAACTGAGATCATAAGTACCTATGTATACCCAAAAATGTATTTAAATATGTTTAATGGATTAGCTGCGAGTTCATTAGGCTGCTTCGTCATCGCCTATATCAGTTATATGAATAGTATGATCACTGGTGATAGAGCTCCAGTGACGGAGTTCGGACAATCTACTTGCCGCTAAATGGTAGTGTTCAGCGCTACCGTTTTACTTTCAAATTGTGCACGATAATATCGATGCACATCTAATAGCGTTTTTACTCGTCTCTCAAACTGTGATTTCAGTAGTTAACTACCCTCGAACAATCAGACTTCAAACGGTAGATTTAGTGGCTGGCAGTTAAACGTTAACCACAGATAATGATTTCTCTTTAACATAACTTCATTTATAACGTTTTCGCAGGTTTTTGCTAGCTTCATACATTGAAGAAACCATGCTTGGGGATTTTCTCACGTATACTAACTAATCGCGTATAACTTCATTATCCATATATTACGTACGGTTTGTATATTTTATTAAAAGAGTATTGAGTTGAGTACCTACCTACCGTCGGACCGAATTAACATGCGACTCGCGTACGTCCAAGTGCGTCCTACGGTGCTATTGGTAGAACCACCTTATGCTACTTACGAAACACTATCTCGATATTATTGCAATGGACTTCTAACAGAATCGATTCCGTAATACGATTGTATCACTTTCTTTTCTCTACCGGTAACAAGTATCGCGTAACGCGTTTTCTTTATTACTTGCCTGTTGAGATCTTATTACGTGTAAAGAAAGTAATGGTAATAGAGTATTCAAGTCTGAAAAATGTATCGATGACTACAGTTACCAAGAAAATATTAGTGAGCGAACAGTTTTACTTCTACTTCTCAGACTAAAGGAATAAGTTTTACTTAGTTTACACTTTCTGTTTGATGCACTGAATAGGAAGGCACTAAAGAATTGTTCATATATTTTTTTAAATAAAATGTATTCAGGTTATTTACAACTTTGATATATTTAATGCGATGGTGCATACGTCTGCGAGTCACTAGACTTCTATAACCTAAAAACATAAAATTAACGATTTAATTCAATTAGCCATTCAAATATAGGCCAATATACCTAATATACCTATAAAGACAGACACAAAGTATCATACACGTTATATGATATCTATTAAAGCAATAAAACAAGCGAAGCAACATCGTTTATTTCGAGGTCTTCTAATTACGTGTTTTATTCCAACTTCGCATAGGAAATGTCAATTAACTGTAATTGGTGGCGTTTGATATATAAATTTGCCTTCCCGGCCGGTTCGATTAGCGAAAGGAACCCTGTGCTCACTGTTGGCTTTAATAATGATAAATTATTCTTGTTGTAGGTATGTTTACTGGACTAGTCTGGAATTCGACACTCAAATTCTTGTTTCAAAATAACTAGTTTCATTAAGGCGTACCTATCACACATTACAACGTACAGATGCCTAATTCTCTTAACATACGTTATTAGTCATTGAATCGCAATTCAATCGATGCGCTTTCTTGCTTAATAGTAGGGCGGACGCTTTTATTGAAGCACGAAGCATCGATGACTCGATGTTAAGAGAAAAATGGTCTGAGCGGTATGTAGAGGTGAGGTGATAAAAGCCTCCCCCAAAGATTACCACAACCTGGCCTGGCCTCCCTCATCCAACGACGGCCCGCGACCTCCACCAGGTCGTCGGTCCACCTCGTGAGAGGCCTGCCTACGCTTCGTCTTCCGGTTCGCGGTCGCCACTCCAGAACCCTTCTGCCCCAACGGCCGTCAGTTTATTTAAAACTAACAAGTATGCATGCATGTTTTCATACATTCTTTGTATGAAAACATGAATGGTTATAAACGCTATGGCTATTCCTTTCCAGTCCGCCGCGGCCGTTGGCCCGTGTTGCTCTATGGCATCTGTATAAACACCATAGGTCAAAATGTGCTACCATACCATCCCTGAGACCTAAATTGTTGTGACTCTGTGATTGCTTTACTATGTAGCCATACTTTACCATCTAACTGGAACATGATAGTAGAACAGGACATTACCATTTGGCTACAGATTGATTAAGTAACCTCGAACAACTGGAACTCAATCACTGGTTAAATCGCCAATCCGGCGGTGGTATAGGCATAGTATTTAATTTATGTTACTAATTCTATCTATATTGTTACTTTACCTGTCTACTAATTCTAATGTGGGTTCCATAGCATGACGAAGCGTTTTGCGAAAAGTTAGGTAGCGCCCTTGCGTTTTCCTTAGCTCATCTTGACGGTCGAACTAGTTACTGTACCTCCAGATTAAAATTATGTCCAAATTGTTTAGTCCGTGCAATGATGAGCAGTTAACCATCTTAGGCCTACTCCGTGGGGGAGTTGGTGTGATGACACACCTCTATATTAGCTGCCATACTATAAGAATTACCTATTACTATTTATTACTCGCTTCGAGTGTATGTATGGGATGGCCTTAACCCGTTGACTGCGGAGCTCAAAAACACAATATTTCCACTGTTGCGGTACAGGACCATATTGCTATGTACGAAACATTTTTTTGGTGCGAAACATGGCTCATGAGTCCGTATTTCTCGTTTAGATTTCATTTTATGGCAATTCTTTGACTTTGGACTATACCTTTAAACCTTCAATTGTATGCTTTTTTCTTGGTTGCAGAATTGGCTTAGTGATTTTTGACTTATAGATATAAACGTCTTACCGGACATAAATGTCATGTAAAGCACCTAAAGAATCAAAATTTTCAAATTGTCGGTGACCAGATAGTGATGTTCATAAAACAAAATAAATGTTTATCGATGTTATTTATTTATTTATTCTTTCCTGCACAATTCAGTACATGCGGCGGACTTAATGCTAAAAAGCAGTCTCTCCCAGTGAACCTTTCGGTAGTGATAAATATTTTATGTAGTGCAATGAGAAGGGGAAAATAAAAATAAGCTTATAATGTAAAACGGTGAAATAAGATACATGTATATATGGATCGGTATAAACTGCTTATATATCTTTGTATATATTACACATACTTACATAAATACTCATATAAATATATATATAAACAAAATAAAATATAATAGAATGACGAACCAAAGAAAAAGAAAGTCTCAAAGCAACCTCAAAAAGTGTTCCCGGAGCTTTCGCTTAAAAGTGAACTTACTAGAAGACTTCCTAATATCAGCAGGGAGAGCATTCCAGAGTCTAAATGCAGAAACTGTGAAAGAATTGGACATAAAGCCCGTACGATGAGAAGGTGTGGCAAGATGTAAGTTTTCAGATGAACGAAGGTTGATGTTATGAGAATCGCTCAGAATATTAAAATTAATTTTGACGTAGTTGGGGGAATTGGGATCGTTTAAAATAGAAAAAAGAACACAAAGTAGTCTGACAAACCGTCGCTGTCGGATGGGGAGCCATCTTAGACGCGACATATGAATAGAAATATGGTCGTATTGTCGTAAACCGTAAATGAAGCGAATCAAGTAATCAAGTCCAGATCCACACTAACGCATACTGCATCGCCGCTGGTGCGATACAGGACATAAACTTACAAGTTGTGTTCGTCCGGTAACGCACTGAACGCAAAGTGTTTTTTTCTATTATATATTTGTATATTTTTTTCTATGGTAATAAGATCGGCTTGGAGTATAAAGCAATAATATATATGACCTACCGATCTTCCTTCGATGGTACATTCATTTTTACTGTTACTTTAATTTAATAAGCAATACTTATAATGTAACTATAACTACTTACATAATCTAAGAACGGCGACTACCTACATTTTGTATTATAACATTGTTGCATGTTTCTCGATAAGTGACGTGTTTGTCTTTCTGAGAAATAAATGTCTTTAAACTGAAAACTGATATATTTGTCTCCATTCCACTCACAGTATATCATACCTAACAGGCGTCCGCACGAGCGGTAAAACCTCATTATTGGCGTTCGCACCGCGGTGAAGTTCTTTACCGGCCATATTTGTCCGGTAACGCGCTCAACGTGTTAATAAGTGCTTATACTAATTTATACTTATTACTTCATATTTCCTAAATTATGTTTTGCGTATTGTGCGTAATAAAATACGTAAATGTCGTTCCACTTAATACGTGTACCCGATTTTGCCAAACATGTTCTCTATTATTAATGTTTTAATAATATTAATGATTCACTTAAGGAGCTGTCATGACTTCCATATATTTAATAAATATTCAGATGGTTGAAGAGAGATCATACTCTGACTCCTTTCAAAATACGACACCCCTATAAGATCACTAGTGCGTCTGACTGTCCAGCTGTCTGTCTGTCAGAACTAATTTGCTTCAAAATTGCTAAGGTGAACGCACACTTATCCTAGCTGAACGCATCGAACGAATCGAAGTCAAGAAGGTCTAGCACACATACCCGCACCAAAAAAAACCGACCGCGTCGAAAGAATCGAACGCGCCGAAGAAATAATTTCCTTTATGCCTGACACACTGTTATTACTGGTGAATTATGATGGATCTTTTCATTAGGATAGACTGGACAGCTTTTTGTAATTATGTACCTACTAATTCAATCAAATTATAGTCTCTTTTTTTAAACAATGAAGAAGTATTCGCGCATTGCTACATTGCGAATGCGAGCGCATCGGTCGAGTCGACCGCATAAACTGGCTCGATTCTGATGACATCATCCGAATTTGTCTAATATTTCCAGTGTACTGCCAGATTCCAACGATTCGACACGAGTGTGCGAGGTTCCATAAGATTTTATAAACAGAACTCTAAAATTCGTTTCGTTCGACTTTTTCGGCTCGTTCGGTGCGGATAAAATGTGCGGTCACTCTTACTCGGCCGATTGAGTTCAAATTTGGTACATATGTAAATCGATGACCTAAACATGAATAGATTATAAAACAAAATAGCTTTACAAAATATTATTTGTAGCACATTAAAAAAAAAATATCTTACTGTGAAAATCTCCAAATGATTTGCTCCGAACAAACATTCGTAGGTATCTAAATAAGAGAATAAACCTACCACAAACCAAGAACATTATATCTGTCGTCAAATGGTAGTGTTCAGCACAGAGACATGTTAACAACTTAGGTCTCAGGGGTGGCAACGTATCTGCATTTTGACCTCTGGTCTTTGTGTAGACGTCTATAGACTGCAGTCATCACTTAACATCAATGTGAACTGCATGCTTGTTTACCACCTTCTACACACCACATAAAAAACATACTGAATTACTGATATCTATATAGTAAATAGTTACAATAGTTCGTAAATTGGTGATGAGTGATTGCTGATAAATTGCTAGACATAGTTTCGTTTTAATAGTTCATGTTTCATGTGAAATTATCGTTTCCGATGAAAACTTCGTTCAGAGTGATCTCAATGTATACATAGGATATTTTTATCGACCGAGAATATTTTGCCAAAACATAAAACAATCAGCTGACCTCATGATTTATGTGGGAAATCGTTAATGTTTTTAAGAAAAAAATCAGTTTTATACCTAGTCGCATTCTTCCAATGTGTGTTCTGAATAGATTTCTTAATTGATTCGTGAATGGATAACACTTAGTAATAAGCATAGTCAGTTGAGGACTAAGAAGTTTGATCAGTAGTTCAGTACCTACTTATTGTTAAAATATAAGTAAAACTGAGAAAAAGTGCAGAAAGTTTTTTTTTATATAAATCTAATTTATTGCAAAAGAATATACTAGATAATATGCGAGAGTGGGATCGTGAGTCGTCGAAATACGGGTAAATGTAGAGAGTGAGGAATAAACGAGTTACTTAGTACCTAACCACGAGTGTTTGTAGACACATAACTCTCTTCGCTTCCTGCCTACCCCACTTGAAAGCTTCAAGTGAACTTGATTTCAAATAATGTGAATTTTCATACATGAATTTTAGTGGAAATTCAACCATCTGTATAATTTAAATATCATAATAATAATGAAATAACCCGTAGTGCGATTATTGTCTATAGGTGGACAGCGTCGATGGCGGGCAGTGTACGACGTCGCGTTAGTTGGCGCGCGACCAACGCTGTGTCGCTGGATGCCTACTGACCATTCCGTTTTATTTTATGCTCTCGTCAGGACCTTTACTCACAAATTACTGCTGAATTCAAGAAATAGAACATCTAACTGCACTATCCGCCCTCTGACTACTTAGCGAAATAGTTATGAGCAATTGAGACGTTTTCATGTATTTATTTACACGTTTATGGGGCCGTTTAAGACGTGTAATGTCCGTTTAATTCCATTGATTGCAATGTAAAGAAAATAATATATACAGTAAACACATTTTTCTAATGAAAATCGATTGAACGTAAAAGAAACATGAATAATTAAATGAATATTTGCACTTCTCAGACATGTTACAAATATCGCCATGTCAAGGTAAATAAATGTAGATATTTACTATTAGACTTATTCATATAAAGTTTATGTTGATTATTTATGGTTTTTATCGCCCATAAAGATTATTTACGTCACGTTCGGTCTCGGTATTTCCAAGTGAATTTAATCAAATAAATAAAATAATAATGTTTGATTATGAAAGGTCGGGCGCCGAGTTTTCCAGGGGTAAATCTACATCTAATGCTATATATATAGTGTTAAATTCAATGTATCATTTTTATGAAAGCGCGAATAACAGTTTAATACGATTTATTTTCGCCGACGTTGCGGTTTGTAATAAAATAAGTAGACAATAAACGTGTGGAAACAACGTCGCCGATGTCGGCGTATGACGTTGTAAATGTGATCTTTTATATTTGTCTTGTATATTAAATTTACCTTGTCGCTATCAATGTATTTGATTCAGAGTCAGAATATAATTTTTGTGGGATTGAATGAGGTAATATCGGGCACGTCGCGTATGCGGGCGAGGTCTGATTATGTAAATGCGATCCCTTATGTATTTTGTTGATAAAATTGTGAGGGCATTCCACATGCCACACACAAGATGTTTCATGAGATTGTTTGCCACTTTATTGTGAAATATTCCTAATAGCTATCATTGCTGTAAGTGTGTTCCGAGATTGAGTAAAACTACAAGTTGTAATGAATAACCTTAATTATCTTTACGGATAAACCGATGCCTAGCTACGTGGAATATCGTTGAATAGGTACTACGTGGGATACTGGGATGTATCTGTACACGACACTTCACATTTTTTCTGGATCTAGATAGATCTTTTCTATGACAGATCACAACGCCAACTGGTCAATATGTTTTGAACAAGATATCCAAGAACTTTTATAATATTTGAGGAAAATATTGCGCTATAAAGGTTTTTTCTATATCGCCTTTGATTCTATTCTAAATTGCGCCCGGTGTCGCACCCGCCTTAGCCTCGGTATGAAATATTTGTGCAAGTAGTCATGAAAATTCAAATATACGATGTCATATATTAGACTCTGTTACATTCAAACATTGTAATAACTCTAAACCGAATTTGTGGCGCGTTTTTCATAAAACAATTGCGTTAATCTCGGCAGATTTAGTTTGTTGGTAAAAACCGCGGGAAGAATTTGTGACGAAAAGCTACAGTTTTCAATATTAATTATTTTTCTTATTTCTTTTTTGATAATAACAAACTACGTGCCGTGGACTCCCTGCCATGTTATAGGTACACTCAGAATAAAATTATACAGGTACAGATGCTGGTAAAAATGTGGTGAAAAACTTAAGTAGGTATTTGTAAAGGAATTCCCTTCATAAAATGGCTAAGTTTTTTGAACAATGAGGCCATGTAATATGTTGTGACAATTTTAATGATTACATTAGTTCCAAATCGATTATGTAGGTACTTCGAGTTTCTGGAATGAAGAGAGTTTGGTTGGAGACATAGGTACCTAATTTCTTAAACCTGCAGAGAGCAGAATACGCAGTGCAAGTTTATACCAAGACAACAATTCAATAGTTATTAAAGACACTAAAACTAAGATACTAAATTGACTTATGGTGGCCGAGAATTCGCCATTCACATGAATCCAAGAGTGTGATTGAAATATTCGCGCGCGTCGCGTTCCAATATGAACGCTTAATTGTTTATTTGCCTCATTTCGGATTCATTCACGGTCGCCGTCCGCGCCCGGACAAATATGTCCCGCAGCTTCCCAAGCAATATTCCCTCACGCATTGATTGATGGTTTATGTGGTTCTAATTTGGATATTGTCGCCTCGATACGTCATTCACTTTATTTAATCTAATGAATTTCACGTCTCATATATGATTTGATTTCGCGTTTTATATTTAAATGCTCTTTGGTGTTCACAGTTTTCATCCAATATTCCCTGGCACACGATTGGTGGTTTATCTGGTGCTCATTTATACTTTGTCTCATCTATAACTAAATTTCGCAATTTTAAGATTTGTATGTTTCGTGGTGAGTTTTATCGAAACGTCCAGGAATGAGTAAAAAGAAGAGTCAGGAACAATTAGGATTTAGAAGATTACACGAGTAGTGCTAAATTAAATTTTATACTAACCTACATCAATAATCCACATTTCACAAGAAATTAACAGGTAATCATTCAGTAAGTGGACATGATAGATCAATACCTATAGCGCATGGAAAAAAATTGTAGTGGACCGCCGAGCACCCGCCATTCTCGTGTGTCCAACAGTGCGTCTGAAATTCCCCACATCGCGTAATCGAGCCCGAATATGAGCGCGTAATTGCTTATTTGCCTCATTTCGGATTCATTCGCGATCAGTGTCCGCGGCCCGGGCAAATATGGCCGGTCGGTTTCCAAGCGATATTCCCTTACGCACTGATTGATGGCGGTTTATATGCTCATTTCTATCCTGTCGTATCGTCGTCACGTAAAACGAATGTGACATTTTCTATTGAATTTCACCTCCGATTTGGGTACCCGATTTTTAAATCGGGTAGATGCTAAGGATTTCATAAAATGCTCCCTCAATATTTCTTTCTTTCAAAATACAAGTTTACAATTATAGCTCCGTCAAAACTTATCATAAAACATAAATGACAACATTTTATGAACTTAAAATTTTATAGCCCTTAGTGCACACTTCTATTTTTCATCACCTTTGTTTTGATAAAGGGTCAGACCGCATTTTATTAATGAAATCTTGGCACAATTTCCTCACGTTTTCCGACATTGACCGATATTTTGTCATTTATTTTTATTTTATTAAATTGTGACTAAGAGTAAAAATAAACAAATTTATTACAATGAACATACATAAAATATACACGTGTTAAGGTTTTCTATTGATATAGATGACTCAATTACTACAGTGATTAGGGAATGGCTTCTGGTTGTCAGTTTTTAATACGATAAAGAGTTTCAAACGAGTCGATGGTGTCATTTGAAAACATAGAATTAGGCATAAACAACTGCAGCGAGCATAGAGCAACGCGGCCCACCGGTCACGGCGGACCGGAGGGGAGTAGCCATATAGCGTTTATTACCGATGCAAATCAGTCTGTCATTTTTTGCGGGGGGAAATGCGTGCGACACAGACGCACACTACAAAAATCGTCTATTACTACGAAACTCACACCTTGACTGTAACAAAATACAGAAACAATTTCACGCACACATTTAAACATCTAGGCGACAGGTATAGGCCCATTTGGGCTTGTACTTTGACAGAGGGGAAAGCCTGATTATGGCTACTCCCCTCCGGTGTTGCTCTATGGTAGCGAGGAAGCACACTACTACTACTACTACTACTACATGCGTCGATAATGTGTGTGGGAGCTATCACTGACATGCAACTAAACAATGGCACTATTGTGCGAATAATTGCTTTTTACTAGGTAGGATGTTACGTTATAATAAACAGTTATGTTGTTCACTTATTTATAATAACTAAGTTACAAATTGACAATCATATGATAAATAGGTTAATGTTTTTATTACATCAGACAATTATCTATTCTTCTATTTAGTTGAGTTTGTTTATTTATTTTATGATGAATACACAGGTTGCTCAAATTATTAATGATCTTTATGTTTTTTTTCAGGTACGTACTTATGAGTAATCCGTCGTTATTTACTGAAAGTCATCGTTAAAGAAAGGTAAGTTTAAATGTAATTTTATTGTTTTCAATTGAATATAGTTTCATATTTCAAACGGACATGATTATTTTGTATTCGCGCCACTGCTATGTCATTTTCAGCAAATTAAAAAGTTTTCAGTAATTTTAGTTTTCTAAGAACATGTAGTTGGCAGATAATGTAATATCTAGTCTCTCTACTTGCGATGTTTTACACTATACTTATCTACCTGTGTGGTTTTGTGGAAACGGCTAACACGCCTTTTACAAATACCATGACAGATGACACAGCAAAAGGACGCGGGGCCGGTCAAACGGACGTGTCCATACAGGCGTGTCGCAACGCTGCGATTTCAGTGTTATATTGCACAACAAAACAACAATGTACTTGCGACTGTGTGAGAAATGTTCGCGAAATATATGAGATTGCACATTTTTGATGGATATTCCGCGTTTAGTCTCGTCAAAAAATAAAGAATGAGTCGTTGAGTTTTGAAAATTAAATAAAAGAAAAACCTCTTTTATTTAACTTTCAAAACTCAACGACTATCCATCTATCCATCAGGAATATCCATAAAAAATGTACAATCTTATATATTTCGTGAACATTTCTCACACAGTCGCGAGATATATTTCAAATAAAAGATAAAAAAATAGAATAATGGACCTACAGGTGTTATTGATGATTTGTAACAGTATCTACTGCCTATAGATAGAACTCTACTTAAAAAACTAGATGCTGCGATGCGGTTGCGTAGCCTCTTCTCACGTTCATTTTGTTCCTGTGCCATAATTTATGAGATTGAACATTACCATACAGGTATGACGGTAACACGGTGTGTTGAACACTACTATTTACAAATACTTAATAGGCTCTAAGGCACCTAAGCACTGGAGCTCTCTCGTCTACCAGAAAAATCTTTCTTTCCCATCTTTCTTTGAAATTAACTTACACAACAACACACTCTTTTCGGTTGGGTATTCCTGCGAATGATGAGCCCATTTTGTAAATTTAGTTTCAGAAAGGAAGTAAATGCTTTTCCTTGTCTTAAATTCTGTCCTAAACATACCCAATAACACTGTAGACTCTTTGAAACGAGTACATTACGTTAGAACTAATGGACGGTTAATTTATTTTAACTTGACCACTAGGCAATTAAACAGGCTCGTTAAGACGATTTCTAAGATAGTTGTCAAGTCTACAATAGGCTTTTACATGGTGTTTAATCTACTAAGAACTTGTTTTTGCTTAAATTATCACGCTTAAGATAGATAAGTTTTTTTTATAAATGTAAAATCTTATATAAGTTTTACTTAATGTATTAATGTGTATTACATCATTAAGTAAAATCACAGCATACATTTCGATAAATTATCGTCCATTGATACTGTCGATGTCCCTATAAAAGCAAAATGCTAGTTTGACTACGACTCCTATATACCAAGTATAAATATCAAACTTCTCAAATAAAATTCTAGATTTCAATTTGAACGCTATGCCTGAGTTAATTCTCAAGAAAACAATACTGTGTTCGCAATAATGTTCCAATTTTCGTGCCGTGAAAAATAAAACACCGACGATATTCGATGCAAATCACTATTAATACTCGTTAGAATGGAATTGTGTTCGATTAGCACGCCATGATTTCCGATAGCAATAACATTGTTTTCACAACATTCATGTAGTTAGCGTTCGATAAATCTTATTGCACGTTCATTAACACTCAGCTACTGTAATACTTCATATTGGTATGTGTCACGTGTCTATATTATTTTTATGCAAATGAAGTTACATACGGTCATGTTATCCATATTAATAGATAGTTCACTGGTGATAGAGTTCTAGTGTTGGATTTCGATGGCGCACTATCTTATCTATCTGCCTCCAAATCGATGTTCACAACTGTCGTGTTTGAGTTAAGTAGTGAGTTTGGATCCTTAATTACTGACACTGATGCAAAACCACTAACGCCTCTGGGTTGGCAACGTGGTATACATAACAACGAGAAATGACTATGTTTAAACGGCATAGGGCCTTACCGAGTGGCGATAATTAGGAAAAATCTTTGTTCAGTACTATAGTCAGTCATGATAATAACGAGGATCCAGTGGTCCTGCTTCATACATTAAGTGATATTTGATTTGGAAAGTAAAAGCGTATGTTCAAATAATCTACTAGCACTAATCAGCCTACTTCTGGGTAGGACTTATCAGCTTTTCCTTGAGGACGCCAATTATCCTGATGCTTTAGTCGCTACATCGTTCTACAGGGTGTCTAACACAACGTTTACCTAGACATGGTCTCCACTCTAGCAAAAGTCTACTCGCGTGACTATCTGGCCTTCTGCAGACATAACCGGACAAATTTCCATATCAACTTATTTATCCTGCGAGTAATTTCGGTTTTACATGCCAAAGAATGCCACTTTGAACATGTCATAACGGTCCAAATAATCAGCACTTGCCATTTCAGACACCATAACTACGACAAGCCGGTGAATGAATAGTTACAATAGTGAGAAACTACCACGTAATTCAATTTAGATATACATCTCATTCGGCCTTAAAGTGTTATTTAAGCAGTTATTAGCGCCATTTGTATTACTATGTAAAACAAAAGACATAAATTCTTTTAGAAACTCGTGAGAGACGTGTAAAGACTGTAAATGATTGTTTTTAATGCATGCTTCCACAATGTTGGTTATTGGGTCATGTCTATTATTCTTTTCTCATAAGTTATTTAAGATAACTAATGATGGCATTGCAGTTTGAAGAAATGCTCTCTGTAGGTATTTGTATTAAAATCTTGAAATGTTTTAAATTTCGTACATTTGTAAATATTTATGTGTTCAAAACGTACCTATGAAGCTAAATAATACATAGGATGTGATAAAATCACAGCTTTTCCGTTTTTCATTCACTTTGACATTTACGCCAACATAATTTATTTTATCTTGAATTTGACTTGACTATTTATGTAATCTGCTTTGAAATGTAAGAGATTTTAGGCTAACGTCTCTTTTTAGATTTGTTTTGGCATAAAACAATAAATATAACTAATAAAATTTATTAGTGTATCCTATTTTTGTAGGTCACTAATACTTATTTATTTATTTAATCTTTAAAGCATCAAGTACATTAGGTGGACTCTATGCCACTAGGCATTCTCTAACAGTCAACATTTGGGATGTGGAACAAGATTGTGAGTGCTATTTATCAAATAGAACGAGAAGTAACAATTAAATAAAGGTATTGGTTATATTTGTAATCATAAATTTATTAATAAATGATAGGTAAACTTTCATGTTCTCTGATGATAGAGTTCCTGTTACTAATGGCAGAGCTCCCATTGATAGTTGAGAAGGAGCATGTTAGCACCTGATCTAATCCGTAAGCTGCTAAATTGTTGTGTTCAGCGACTTCAGCGCAGTCAGATTCTGTTTCTGTAACCAAGACGTATTATGCGTATACTTGTTTGCAACTTACACAGCTGTAATAATCAAATGCAGTACATTGACATGACATGATTTACATGAGAATTGATATACGAACACGTAGATCTATATAATAATCATTACATAGCTGGGCCTTAGGCGATCGGCGATAGCTATAAAGGTACCGTATAAAAAATCATTTAATTACTATGCCAGTGCAACAATTATGTATACTGCAAATGTAGATATATTTAAATTTGTTGCACTACAGCGTTGTGAAGTATGTAGGTATTTAAGATATTCACATATATATGTAGGTACATGTGTATTGGCATAAATTATCTCACATGCCTAGTCCTACTTAGTATTTAAGTAATATTCAACAACTATAGAACTCTCCACCAACCCGCATTGGAGCAGCGTGATGGAGTAAGCTCCAGGCCTACCCCCAAAAAGGAGAGAGACTCGTGCCCAGTAGTGGGACGTATAATGGGTTGCCATTATTATAGAACTTTATTGCACATAAAATCCTCCGTTAGGGTGAAAAATAGTATTAAACCTATAATTCAAACGTAGACATATACGATTACTGATAAATGTGCGCATTTTTCATGTTTATTTTTAGGTTCGAACATGTAAATAGCTACAGTTTTAAGGTGCGGCCGTACCCTAGTCAGCAATGTCCAGGGTAAAGGCGTGGCTACACGCGAGCACCCCATTAGCTTCACAACAATATTTCATACGCGCTCATATAATATGTAAGTGACGCGTCCACATTTATGACACTTTGTCGGGTGACACAGAAAAAATATTGTTTCGTGACAGCATTATTTAGTGACAAGCGTAAAGGAGGTAAAAAGTCGCGTACATTGTAAATTATTTATTCCCCTACGTATTCTGTGGCGATACGAATGACGTAGGTTTCAGATCCGGAGTTTAAATGCTGAATAAGTATTTCATTTAGGTATATTGTCGCACCGCCGATGATATGGTCCATCACTTTACGTAATTGGCGTGAAAAACAGCTGCTTTAAATTTTGTGATTCATTACCATTTTAAGTTCATGTAGATCATAGTCACAAGTAAATAGTAGATAGGTTCTAATTCATTGCTGGGAATCAGCTTAAAACCTGTCAGTATTAAAAACTTTATACTTCTGTTTTATTTTTATCGAATAGCAATGATCTTTCTAACCTACCTATTGTATATTTTGTAACGTCTTATTATACAACATACAGCTTTGATACGCTGAAATCTTCCTAGTTTAATGATATAGATATACGTCAAGACTTAAAATACCTACCTACTTAAAGTCATTATCCGTCCGTGCGTGGAAAACACATCGGGTAATGATAGCAAATACATGTCCGACATTTGGTCCGGGTCGATTTAAATGCGGGTTTTCTCCAAGTGGCTATCTCCCGTACACCGCAGTGTGACAGTAAAAGGTGACCGCACTGAACGGGTTAATTAGACGTTGTGATTAAATTGTTACATTTATTTACGTAGCCCACGTATAAAGTTAACCTGGGACTATTCAATGAAACCTGAGGTCGGCTCACTAGATTCCAAGTCAACAAAATTGGAAAGTTATAAGTTAAATTCAAAGCATTCAAGTTGGAATTAAAAAGATTACCTATGTGACTTTCAATTCTCAATGTTGTTATGTAGATAGAGTCATCAGTCATCAATAAAAAAATATTTAAATCTCTTTTAAAATTAAAAATGTACAGTTAATACGCTTCTGTGGCACATGATAACACTTAATTTTAGTACTAACTTCTAAATAGTGCTTAGTAGATTAATGAATAGAATGTCAGTAACTAAAATCTGTTTTTCTTTACGCACTGAAAAATTAGAACTATGTTTTTTGTAGTAGTAGGTAGTGATGATTTAGCCCTAATTATAATTCTTATACTCATCTAAAATTTAAAGATGAATCAAACCTCATACATAACATTTCGTAAATATACATATAAAATATAATAAAATTTACTCCGGGTTAAAATGACCCAGAGCGGTCGATTTCCTCTCAAGTGTCCGCAGTGTGACAGTAAAAAGTGACCGCAGCCAGCGGGTTAATTAGGCGCTGTGATTAAATTGTTACATTTATTTACGCTCATTCCGCACATAAAGTTACGTGTGGCTATTCAATGAAACGTAAGCACGATTCATTTGAACTAGATTTATTTTTCTGTGTCCTTAATTAGTTGATACAAAGTTGCGGAATATTGATGGTAGTCATTATTTAATCTCACACCACTGTGCTGCTTAATATAAATAACATTTACGGTCTACGTCGAGGGAAACTCACTTAAATACCTTTGTGAATACGCGTTGAAGTTAAATTGAGAGTCGTTATCTTTGAAAAACAATCGTACATTTATTTATATTGTCCTCCTACATTAACATGCATCTCCAACGTGTCTGCTGATTATTATACGAATATTTTAATCAAAACCACTTCAAAGTACCTATTTGATTATTATGTATCCATTTGAGTAGATATATTTCAATATATTCATACAATAAAACTAAACGGCGGCGTATACTGTATGTGTTCAATAATCTCAAAAACCCCTCGTGCGAAAGAATTCAGAATCAATATATTTTAAAAATATTTAGGTGTAATGTAAAAATTGGAAAGGCATAATGCCTTTCCAATTTTTCTGAAGGCCTTAGGCCTAAATGATTTTTGTGAAGGCATAGTAGTTTAATTTCACAATGCTTTTATGGGATATGCTGTCTAAACCATAATAAGTAGAAAAAAAGAATTAGTTAACTATATGTGTATTTTTTTAAATTGAATACCTAATGAAAAACGTAGTTAAACCAAAAACATACTGACAGCGAACTTATTTTTTGAGGAACGTAACCATGTTTTGTGTTTGGGAACATTTACAACATGCGAAAACGGGCCCAAACGAAACAGAATACGCGGGCGAAGCCGCAGGCAAAATTAAAGTAGTAGATAATATAAAGCTGTTAGCGCAAACTGTTTCAAAACTTACATTACTATTTATTGATCCGTTGATAGCTTATCTTTTACATTTATCTATGGAACCTTTATTAGCTTGGGTGATATCTGAGTAGATTGCGCGGTGAATTGACTTTTTGTATATAAAGTTTTTTCATATCTAAATAAATAAATGTTTTAGCTTCCTGCTGCTGTGCAACACAAAAGTTAGGGTAGGTAAGCTACTACAACTCCAGGTCCCATGCCTCCGTATTTAAAGAATTAAAAAAAATCTCGATATCTATATATTCGCTTCTTATCGCGTGAAACTCAATAACATCCTTTGCCTGCCTATCCTTCAGGAAGAACATAGATGTCAGGTAAGGCCTTAAATGTTGATACACCTGACGAGAGAAACCACAACCCACATTAAATAAATATTCGTAGATGGTACATAGAGTCTGACTCTACCATTAATGACTTTGGTCTTAGCTACTTAATCGTAATTGAATTAATATTTTATTATTAATACAAATATATTAGTTGTATACGTAAGAATCCCCCGGGTGGGATCGTAATTTTTTAAGCTTGACCTTATTGAAACTTTATATACACACAATGCTATTCGTATATTGTATTGACTATAGTTAAGCTGCATATATTCTGTCGCAGACATGTTGCAATTGAAATGCAGCTCATGTGATTAGAAAGAAAAAAAAGCGTAGAAACAGTTTGCCCTTGAATCTTTAGATGTCTCGATCAATCAAGACTCTGTTACTTTGTTCAAACTTGCTATTTCAGTAACCCGAAATAATGCATTAGCCTGAAATGTTCTTGCGCATTTTATAAATAAACAATGCCTAAAAATATTCTTGTTTAAATCGAGAGTGTAGTATAAATACTGATGGTGGTAAGTATGTGGGAAGAGAATCATAACAGAAGGCTAGTGATGTTAATACAAATTGATATCGGCCATTTGTCTAGCTTGCCTATTAGCTTTTTTTGTTGAGCAATATATTTTTGTTTAATATACTTATTATGAAATAAAAATTGTAAACCGTGCCTATTTTTTATTTTTAGAGTGACAAATAAACATACAGTTTAAATTTATGTAGGCACTTAAATCTGCTGGTCGAAAAAGTGATTTGTTGCCTTTCCTGACCTATGTGACACAAATTAAGAAGCACTCACTAGTATAATTTAGAAGCGGATAGATTACGAGTGCACTGGTGTTCACTGGAGCTGGAGATCAATTACCAGTTAATATAATTATTATACTTTATATTACTACGTACCTATTGTAGGCACAACAATTTTATAAAACTTCAGATACAGAAAACTGTTCATTTTATTTTTAGCTGCCCAGTATTCTTGTGGCTTGTTAAAGTACACTTATCTTATCAAGTCACAAGAATACTGGGCATCGCAAATTTCGTGTATTTATTGGTAATATTTCGCGAGTAGGGGAGCGAGGGGCTAGTTGTAACATTAAAAAAAAAACCGATGTATCTTGAAATGTGTTGGTTAAATGATCACTAACTACATTTTGATTGATACTCTAATCATTCTTCTATCAAGTCTAAATGAAAAAATATCAAATTTATAAGTAAATCTTTCAGAACTTTGATTTTTGTAAAAAATGGGAAGTGTTATAATTTACCCCGTACTTGGGGTTAGTTATAACAGCTATTGGGGCATGTTGTAACAAGAATAAAACATTAAATTTAATTTTAAATTTTTATTCATTAACGTATATAATAATACAAATTACATTATAAATAACACGAAAATATATTATATAACAATATATACTATATTTAAAAAAATACAATATAGGGGCAAGTTGTAACATGTTACAAATTGCCCCACCATTTTGTTACAACTAACCCCAAGACATAGTTTTTAATATTTATTACTTTCACTATTCAACTATCAACTCAGAAATCTCGAAAATCGCTACACCACATCATGTATGCATAAATTATAACACCAAATCAAGTACAGAAAACTCCAATTAGTTGATAGTAATAAACTCAACCAAAAAATTACGAACGTAAAATAATATGTTACCTGTCGACAAAGGAACGCTTTCACACACCCACTCACTGCGCCTCCTGGCGGGACACTGAGTGTGATGACGTGATGCGGGGGGTTATAACGACCATATTGAATAAAAAAAATACGTTAATAAAGTTTAAATTCCTAGTGAAAAATCACTGTTACTACTTACCCCTGTTACAACTAGCCCCTCGCTCCCCTATTCTTTGAGTTTGAAGTACGTTTTTGTTATCGTCAAAACATCACGTTGAACTAATGTAAGAACCTGCACATTTGGTTTTATTTTTGTTAGACTTATGAAATTTGGCCTGATACATTATATGGGCAAATTGGAATCCATAAAATAACTAGGTATCGTGATGTACATTATTTCGTTTGCACGGATTTGATATTTGAGAGCCATGTCCGTACCTATTATTTACACGTGAAATTGGTTCGATATGCATATTAGCATATTGACGTACAAAAAATTCTCGTAGTACCCAAATAGTAACGACAGACGATCTTGAAGTGCTTTATGTACTAACTTGAGCTATTAAGTATACCTACTGTGGTATTAATAAGTTTATAGAGAGTCTGTAATAGATTAACAAGCAAACCATTAGTATTTTATTTTAAAGAAAAATGGAAAGAAAAATGTTTGACTTCAGGCGAGACTCGAACTCGCGGCCTACTGGGAATCTAGTCCAGCCGCTCTTCCAATTGAGCTACTGAAGTCCTGCCCGATTTGTCAAAAGCAAGGCAATAAATGTGAAGGAAAGATTTGACAAATCGGGCAGGACTTCAGTAGCTCAATTGGAAGAGCGGCTGGACTAGATTCCCAGTAGGCCGCGAGTTCGAGTCTCGCCTGAAGTCAAACATTTTTCTTTCCATTTTTCTTTAAAATAAAATATATTTCACAAGCATGTGTTAATGCGAAATAATATAAAAACAAAAACCATTAGTAGTTCTCAAGCTACTTCATAAACAATAGTGTAACACGGAGTTAACGCAACTTAAGTAAAATTTAATTAACATCAAATGATGACAACTTAACAAGCCTAGTTAACATACGAATTCACGGAAACTGAAACGCGAAACTGGGACGCAGCAAAACGACAATGACGTCAACTGACTTATAAGTATTTTTTTGAAATGCATGACGTGAACGGATGAAAAGTCAAATAACACCACTATATCAACTCGATGCATATCTACCCTCCGGTAAAAAAACGTAATATGACACGAAAAAACATTATACCGAGGAATGGGAGGTGTATATGCGAAGGGTATTGGAGCGAAAGGGACCAGTATATGTTTTCATGCACCTGCCACCCTCACCTGGCGCGAGCCTCGTCCATATTTGATTAGGTTGTGTCGGGGTTGCCAGTTGAAACTACGAACGCGCGAATTGAGTTTGGAAATTTATAGTGTCTTGAACCCAGTAATTAACACAACAAAAGCCTGACCAATGTAATATGTTTTGATCAAGCGTAATCCACTACAGGTTTGGATTAACCAAATCGTTAAATACGTTGCATGTAACTTTGAGTTAAGAGTAGACGTATGTCTCATGTTTTAATTTATTGAATACTGTCTGTCGTATATGTGACTCAAATTCCTTTTGTGACACATAAAAACCAGTGGTTAAAAATATAAATAAAGTATGTACTAACAAGCTATGTATGTGTCTTCACTGTATTACATGTTTGATGGAATGTTTTGTAAGTAAAACATAACTACACCACTCAGGTGAAATAAATACTTGCAAGACTGTACAGAGGCGATGTGGGCGAATTTAGGGAAAGCTTTTTCTAACAGAAGACGTCTTTCGACTGGAGTTATAATGACGATGATAACGTACTTGAGATGGAGACGGTAGCTCAGAATGGAGTCGGCGGCTCGGTCGAACCGAAAGCGCCAACTCTTGCAAGTTTTGTTCCAATGAAACGACAACTAGCGAGTTACAGCAATACTGTATAAACTTTCACAAAGCCGCCGAATTATTGAATTATACTACTTTGCAGGTTAGACTTAACAACGGCTATAACGCTTAGAACTCCTATAGAAGTAACCTTCGTTAATATCATGAAATACTTGTGATACTCTCCTACAACTACATAATTATAAGTTCAAGTAACACGCGTGTGTGTAAAGCACGTCAAGCCAGCACTCAGACCACGTTTGATATCAACTCTTTTCACATGTCTAGCGTCCGGTAATCAGTGCCTACCTACTTGAGGTGGAGACGAGGCGGCGCGCGGCGGCTCAGTAAGCCGAACCGCAAGCGCCAACTCTCACGAATTTTGCTCCAACGAGCCGACAACTTGTGAGTTACAGCGGTACAGTATGAAAGCACAACCAACTTTTAACTAGAGCAAAATTGTTAGTATACTCGCGGTTGATGAATGTTTTGCGTGATAAATTTTAAATTGTTCCACGTTAACGTGTCGTGGAAATGTTTCTCGGAAAACTGTAGCAAATGGAATAGCTGAGACTTAACAAGAATTTTTTTGTCTTTTTTTTGCCAATGAATGAGTGAACGAGTTTTCATTTTAAAGACATTAAAAAAGCCTAATGCGTCGAACGTTTATAGGTTTTTCGCATTATTCAAACTTGTACATTTAATTTGCTTGAAATTAAAAGTACTTTATTTTCGGCTAAACTATATTTCACATTCAGTATAGATTTATATTGATAGTACAAAAACACATTTTAATCGGCACAAAAATTACTGTAATCGGTAAATTTGTATGTCGTGTGTTGCCTTACTAATACGACATATTCGTACCGTTTGTTTCTTTGCTACTTTATTTTGGATTAGTGCCTAATACTACCGCAGCAGTTGGTTTCGTAGCTTCTTGATTTTTTTCTATTTATATCATAATTGGGAGGGTTAGGGCCAGTTAGTCCTTCAAAAACAGACAAAACAAAGAAGTTGACTGAAGGGTTAACAACGTCTGGAAGTGCTACTGGTCCATGAAGCACCTTGTGAAGGGAGATCTGCCGCTATCCCTTAAGCGGAAACTGATCGACATGTGTATCCTGCCCGTCCTTACCTAACCTCACCTCACTGACTGATACCCAGAAGTTCAAACTCAAAGTTTGCCAACGAGCTATGGAGCTCAGCATTCTCGGCGTAAAGCTAAGTGATAAAATACGCAATACCGTCTTGCGCCAAAAAAACCGGTGTCATAGATGTAGGCCTGAAAACAGCAAGGTTAAAGTGGGATTGGCCGGGTCATGTTTGTAGAATGTCTGAAGAAAAATGGACAAAAAGGTCTACCGACGGGATCCCAGATGTTCGGCGTTGTCGAGGCCGACCTCGAAAGCGCTGGCGAGACGACCTCGACCGCTTTTAACCAGACTGGCTTGAGGTTACGGAAGACCGCGATAGGTGGAAAAAGTTAGGGGAGGTTTTTGCCCAGCAGTGGGGCAGTTAAGGCTATCAAAAATATATATATCATAATTAGGTGAATAATGCACTTTTTAAGGTTTATTAATATATTTATTTACATGTCAACACAGTAGGTAACTGCTTCGTTAGATTTTTGTTAATGCTACACTGTACAATATACAACTTCAATTAAAGTTTTAAAATGTTTTATTATACCTATCTTAATATCGATTAAAGGCGCTCATAATCTTTGGAGACTGTGTTAGTATCATCGTCATTGCTATAAGAATTTTAATAAAATGTGTGTAAAACGTAAAATATATTAAAAATATATTTTCGGATACATTTGTTTCGATAATGCGGAAATTTTAACGCGAGTTACGTGACACTTTCATACGTTTTTTGCCTTGACATTATCAGAGGAAGTTACGTTTATTCATTACCTTTGAATTTGAATTGTACTTCGGATATTTTTAACTGCTCGTTTCTATGCAATAACTGCGAACATATTTTATCTCGATCATACATTTTTATGTGATGTAATGAATAAACATTAAAATATATACCTAAACAGATTATTACTTAGATATAAGTGACCATTACCAGTAAAATATTTAATCCCCTTAACAATTAAGTTGTTAACGGAGCAATCATCTGATAATAATAACTGTTACCTTTAACTACTGGTTTATTCTACTTACGAGGTCACACTTATTGTTTGAAATTTCATAAAGTTCTTCAGGGTACTTATTACGAAATTGACTAATAAACATACAAACAAATAAATATGAAAACGTTTACCTATTAGAAAAAAGGTGCGACGGAAACATTAAAAATAACATGTCAGCTACAGTTATTTCAATCTTGTTGTATATACGTATTATTTGGGGCTTTAATGCACATATTCGGTAACTCCTGTCAGAGTTTCGGCGACCGGAAGTGCTTGCGGCCAGAGGCACGGGATTTGACCGGAAGTTCCTACCCCTGGCTGATGTGTTAAGCTTTAGTCGAGGCTTAACTGAGTTATTAATTAATGGTGGTGTACGTCCGGCTGCTATCAAAATGTGCGAATATTTTCAATCCTTTTTCAACTTTATCCAGAGCGGATTTTGTTTTGTAAATACACGTTATAATTTCAGCTGGAAATAATTGCGAATTAATATGAATTAAAAAAATCATGTCGAAAGCTAAACAGGATCACAACTCTCGTTTCTGAAAAACAAAAAGATATTTAATGATACTGAATGCATACAGTTAAGATTCCCTTTTTTTTCTTTTATTAAATATGAAATTGCTGATCATTGCCGTATTCACTGTTAATAAGTTAAGAAAAAAAAACCACAATGCCATAACATACAATACGCCTACATGGAGACGTTATTATTTGTCCACGATCTGCAGTAATCACTTACCATCAACACATCTCATTTTCTACAGCCTCAAGCAAAAACCTTTATTTAAACTTCGGACTGGCACCATTTAATTAGCAAATGGAAGCTCAGTGATTTATTTTTTAAACATAAAAGAGAGCTGTAAACTGCATGTATAATCACTTTATGCTCGAATAAATGGTTTAATTAGTTAATTAGGCCTTATGACGTCCCCTTAACGATTTATGTTGCCCTTTTACACATCCCTTGTGTCATAAACTATGGTTGGGTCCCTGGGTTAATATTATCAGCACAACAGGCAGCTTTTAAGAATTATTAGTCTGTTTATTATGCCTACTATTAAAATTAAAGCAAAATATTTGCCTTCAATGAGAAACATATTTTTAACACTGACGAGGAAAATTTAACTAATATAATGCCTACTTTATTACAGAAACAAAATTATTTTATACTTATAAAAAACTTCTAAAAGGCCTAAACACCGCTTACGAGGGATGCCACTTAAAATATTCAATATTGAAAAAGTCCAACATCGAGGCCTGATTTGAATATCGGATGAACAGTTTGAAATAAAAATTATCTGACTACCTAGAACGATAAGTTCAGGTCTGTATTGTCCAAGATAGGGAAGGTCGTACCGCATTTATGTCTATGTAATACATAGCAGGAGATACAATTACATCTATGAAATTTAAATCTCATTTAACTTAAGAGTGAGTTTATTGACATAGCAAATTTTTAAATTGTGAATGTTCATTGCTTCGAATATATTGCACTAGCCTATTTTCATTGCAATTTTAAACCGTAAAAGTATAGTCTATTTATCTATAAAGTTTAGAAACTAGATTTAAATTTAATCTCGCTTAAAGTTTAGAAGTATAGATTTAGATTTAATCTCGCTTAAAGATATTATTATGTCATAACTTAACTATAAAACTAAGAATATTTTTATAGCTATAGGATATTTTTTATCCCAGTAAAACAGGACGCTAACCACACGAATGTGGTAGAGTAGCGGGCGGATGCTATTAGATAATAAAAACGACGACGAAATAAAAAAAATGTCTCTGAACATAAATGGTCACTTGATCACTTTCACCTTTAATGGATTACTTTGAATTACCTTTCTCCTGTCAGGCGTCTGTCATTTAAAAGGGCCGACCCTTTGGCGCGAGTAATGGAAGTCTCGGGGAAATATTGTTTAAATTTGTAATAAGTATACATATTTAATTAACGTTATACAATTATAGATTTAAGCTTCTTAAGAAATTTATGTACTATCTTGGGCGAGACAAAGTTTGCCTTTCCGTTTTTATGTTAAAAAGGGTTTTAAAGAAGGAAACAAATTTAATTGAAATTTAGGTGGCCGTAATATACGAGGAACCCTTATAATTTATAACGAAAGCGGTACCTATGTATTACGAAATTTAAAGTAAAACTATTTCAGCGGAGTGAGATTTACACGGATTTATACGAGTAATAGTCGACCTTATAAAATGTATTTACTCGGTAAAACGGAACTCTACATCGCTCTACATTGCGTTCTACAATGTAGCTCGACACGCAATTGGGTGGTTTTGAATTATAATATACTTAAAATCGACGCGTATTTCATGTATTGCAAATAAGTATGCATAGTATGTATAAATGAACAAGTGTTTCAATTTCCTATATTTAAAATGGCTTAACTAAAAATCAGATAAACAAAAGCAAAAGGCAGACACTATACTTTGAATGAGGTGTTTTTAAAAAAAAACCTTCCAATTGCGAGTCGGACTCGCGCAGGAAGGGTTCCGTACCATCATCTACTTATAAAAGTAAAGCTTCTACCTGCTGCCGTTATTAACATAGAACAAAAATACGAAAAAAAAAACACGTTAATTGTATGGGGACTTAACCTTACCCCTATATATATATATATATATATGTATTTTAGATTTTATTGTTACTACATCCTCAACGGAAATACATAATTTGTGAAAATCTCACGTTTCTAGCTACTACGGTCTATGAGATACAACCTGGGAGACAGACGGGCAGACAGACAGACAGCGGAGGCTTAGTAATAGGATCCCGTTTTTACCTATTAGGTGCGAAACCCTAAAATGATTGAATTAACATTCAAGTTTTTAACATAATGTTTTAAATAACACGACGATTGCACTTTTGTGTGTTTACGTTTGAAAACTATAAAGACCGTGTCAGCTGTTATTATAGTATCAATAAGGTGTGTATATTTTATGTGCCCCTGGGGTCGTTGGCATTTAAAGAGGGCATATGCGAAGTCACCTGCCAGTCGACGATCCCCTTTAGTAACTAAACCTCCCCCGAGGTGGAAATATTAAATGTTACTTGTTTGGTTAGGTATATTAGACCGCGGTTGGTTGTTACCTTGGGTTCAAGACTAATGAAACATTAAGTTATTAAGAAAACAGCCACTGAAATATATTCTCTGTTTTCTGACTTTGTATTAAATCGAGTCTGTTTTTTTTTAATATTGTCTCGACATAAATCATCGGGGTGGTTAACATAATTTAGGTTGGGCCGAGTTTTTTAATTTTAATCTAGGTAAAATAGAATATTGTCATTTTTTTATAAACTATTCTTATCATCAGCCTTAGTATCTTTAACTGCTAGTCTACTGGTCACAGAGACATTACACCTAAGGTTTTAATCATGCTTACTTCACTGTAGAGTAGTGTAGAGTATCAACCAAAGTTATTATGCTAACTTCATTGTAGAGTATGTAGTGTAGAGTGTCAATCAAGTCAAGTCAATGTAGAACTAACTTACTTAACATAAATTTAAGACTATTGAAGATGTAGCTAAAATATGTCCGGCAAATACCTATATTGCTATATTTTTCATTGTTATATTTGCAATATATTTTCTTTGCCATATCTACCTTACACATTGCGATAAAGCGTTCAATTGATGTAAGAATATCCCGTCGCCCATCGAACCCTCCGCCAATAGCTGTCTAATGTTGTGATTTATCGACTTAATTTTTATAAGGCCGACGATACCGCTACGAGCTTCACTTAATTGGGAAATTAATTTGAAGTTTTATGTGAAAAAGTTGCAAATGGTCTTGCAGTTCATATTGATTTTTATTGAATACAGTAGTCTACCTTTAAATGCAGGTCGGGATCCAGTGATGACACTCGTGTGGATAAGCACCACCATATTATTTATCTAATCTAAGTATACTTTGTTATTGCTGTATTCCAGTTAGAGTGTGATGACGTGTCCGTAACCTATCAGAGACAAGGACAGACCTTGGCTGCAGGCGGCTGTAAAGGTGAGATTCACAGACCGCATTACGACTTTACTTTGAGCAAAGTAGGTACCTACGCTTAGAACTGTCAAATCCCATACTGTACTGACAGTTCTAAGCATACTTTGCTCAAAGTAAAGTCGTAGTGCGGTCTGTTAATCTCACCCTAAGAGTGGATTCTCTTGTTCCTATTAAGATGTTTACCTCTTTTCTAGAAGTGAATACACGCGGCCTACAAGTAATTCCTGAAGTTATAGGCGCTGCACGTTGTTGTTATATTACAGTAAGTACATACTTGTACTTGACCTGATGTTACTAAACACGAAAACCAGAGGTACACAATGCAGATACGTTGCCACCCTTGAGACTTAAGTTGTTGTCTCTGTGATAGTTATTACGGGGCCATACATTATCATCTAATCGGAACACGTTAGTGCTGAACACTACAATGAAAATTTGCCGACAGATACATAAGGTAATGCGATGGTATCTACGCCTTCGAACTCCAAAATTATGGGATGAACTACTATTTAACAAAACAGCATAGCTCCTTCACTAAAAATGCATAACCGGTACCTACCTAATAAATTTCTGGAATTCTGGGCGTTGAACATTTGTTTGCTTATGTCTTGTCTACAAATCTAGCAAAGTTGTTCTCGTATGGTATAGTTACTAAATACAGTCTATTTTGTAAGTGTTCCATACTCGTGTGTTTCTCTCTACAGCGTTCCTGTTTTGTGGTTGTAAGGCGCGGCGCTTGTGCTGTTTGTTTGCCTTGTCGCGTTTGTGTGTTTTGGCAAAAATTTATGGCTACGTACGCGGATCCTCGGAGAGTTTGTCTGTCTTTGAACTGCTTTACCGCGAATGGCATCAGTTTTATGATTTTATTTGAAGTGATTTCTTAAAAGATGAAATATCTTACACCTGTATTTTCAGTTTTATATTCAAGGTATAGGTAGAGTTGTATGCACTAAGCCACTAAGGCAGTATAACGTCACCAGTTGTTTATTGTACTAAAATGTTTGATTGTCGTTCTTAAAATATTTTTTTTTACACTGATTAAAACTCGTTAAATATGGTGAACCTACGTGAGCGTCGAGTATCTAGGCGTCGGGACGCTGGGCGTTGGGACGCTGGGCGTCGGGACGCTGGGCGTCGGGACGCTGGGCGTCGGGACGCTGGGCGTCGGGACGCTCGACTTCGGGACGCTGGGCGTCGGGACGCTGGGCGTCGGGACGCTGGTCGTCGGGACGCTGGGCGTCGGGTCGCTCGACGTCGAGACGCTCGACGTCGGGACGCTGGGCGTCGTGACGGTGGGCGAGGGGACGCTCGACGTCGGGACGCTGGGCGTCGGGACGCTGGGCGTCGAGACGCTGGGCGTCGGGACGCTGGGCGTCGGGACGCTGGGCGTCGGGACGCAGGGCGTCGGGACGCTTGGCGTCGGGACGCTTGGCAAAGGACGCTTGGCGTCGGGACGCTGGGCGTCGTGGCTTTGTGACATTAGGTAGCGCTTTTGGATACACATTTTCGTTAATTTTGGATCATAAACACTATAGGGTAGCTAAAAAAAATCTACTTTGCAGTAATGCTTCTCTGTACACGATATTAGACGTATGGCCATCGGGGATAACAAACAAAAAAATACGTTTACTGTATGCCCCCCTGGACCCCTTAATATTATATTTTCATTCTCTTATTTTTAGTAATAAATTTTGTCTTTATAGCGGTAACAGAAATATATAATTTGTGAAAATGTTAACTTTCTAGCTATCACTATTTATGAGATAGGTACAGCCTGGTGATAGACAGACGGATGGATGGACAGACAGACAGACAGACAGCGGAGAATTAGTAATCCATATGGTCCGTTTTTACCTTTTAGGTACGAAACCCCCTAAAAGATAGAAGATAGATACAGAATAGTTAAAAATATTCGATATAATTCTTTAAATTGTCAAACTTTTTTATTTCTGAACCGATTGACACGAAACAAACACTAAATGTTTTGTAAAACTTACCACAATATATAAGTGAAAATTCAAATCGGATAAGCCATTTCTGAAATTATCGTGCACAAACACACAGACAAACAGACATTTTTCCGGGATAAAAAGTACCCAGTGTTGTGCGCCATAGGCTAAAGTATAATTATATCAAGTTTCATCGTAATCGGACCGGGTAGATTTTGTGTGATGCTTGAACAAACAGACAGAGAGACAGACAAAAAAAAATCTAATCACATATTTGTGTTCGGTATCGATCTAGTAACATCCCCTGGTATTTATTTTTTATATTTTTTTAATGTACAGAATTCACACTTCTACGGTTTTATTTAAGTATAGATTAAAGTACATTAGCTCTACCGTAGATATTGTAAAAACTAAAACTATTCATGCTTATTATTAAAACGTTAGCTTCATCATTTTATTTGAGCACACCAAACAAGCATTTTAAAATATAAAACGGCTCAAATTATGTTACGATATAAATTTTCATCAACTAGAAATATTAAACGCTTATTAAATATCGGCTGTAATTACTGGAATATTTGTGCTCGAGTTAATGCAACAATAATTTATTCCCTTCCTAAAGGTTTTTCACTGTTAACATAATATTTCACATCGCCAGCATTTCCACGTGATTTAAACCCGGTAAATACAAACGAAAGTAATTGAATCCAGCCGTGTGTGTATAATTGACAGCTATGTATGTAGCGATCATTAACGCAGCGCGAAAACAATCGAATAGACTTCAACAATCAAATATTTTCATTTCAACCACCGCGCGTCACTCCGTGTTAAAAACTGTTCAGGTGCGATTCGTACTCGCGGACTGAGGGTTCCGTGCAAAATGAATGCACTGAATTGGTTGGTGCATTGACTATCGACGGTTGCACTGTTACACAGCACAAGCGCACAGTACAAATATGAACAGTATGGAAACTACGTACAAAACGTTGAAACGGCATACTCACACAATCATGCGCATCGACGAGGCGCGAGTGTGCCGTTTCGAATGTTTTGTACGTAGTTTCCATACTGTTCATATTTGTACTGTGACTAGCGGAAGATTTCTCTTCCACTAGGTACTGGGCGGACGGGTCCTCAAATCTCGACGTTGTAAGTTGTATCAAATTGTTATTTTCCGTATTTTATAGTACGAGCTAGGGCTTTCTGGACATAACTAATGACTTATAACACATCTACATTGGGATCTTTAGTTTTTATATAAATATCTGAAGTACCATCACTTACCACTAATGTGACTGAGTATGTTAGTAAAATATAATTTTTATTTAGCCACTCAAATATTCACAAATGTTAAGACTTGCCTGTAGCAAATTATCTGATTAGAATAACTGGCAGTTCAAGGATTCAATCATGCGATGAAAATAAGGGTACGTTCCCTAATTTAAGTCATGAAATCAACATTGATGGCAAGAGAATACTGCCTGTAGACGTCTTCATAAAAATCAAAGGTCCTATCAAAGACGTATTGGTATTCTGCTATTCTTGAACCCCAAGATGTTTTCCTTCGCCTATAACGAAGCAGCCGTTAATTCAACTATCAAACATTTTCGACGCAACGTACGTAGGTTAATCGGTTCTAATCGCATTCACTCACTATTATGTTGTTCCGTTTGTGTGTTCATTTATCTTGACTCAGTTTAGGGCCACTCGTTAAATTAAGGCACATTAAACAGTTACGATCAGTTTAACGAGCGAAAGAATCTACGTAATTGTCATTTTTACTGTTACACTGACTTTAGTTCACGTTTCATGGTTATTTGATTGTGTATATGGAAAACACTGATTTTGTAGAAATTTCTTTTTTATGTACACGATCAGAGAAAACGCAATATTTATTTATACATACATAACTATATATCAGATCAGATGAATAGTCATAGCGAAATTTTTAATTTTAACTTTATTTTTGACAATTTTAATACAACTATAATAACAACTGTCCCTGTCGACCTATCCAATGACTTTGTATTAAAACTTACAAAAATAAAGTTAAAGCAAAAATTTAATATAAGATAAAAGTAATTGAATATTTTATTATAAATGAAGTTGAAAAAGCTTGCCTATATTTATTTTCGAATAATTTTATTTTATAGTCCACTTGTTCGAAAGCGCAGATTTCTGAAACAACTGAAACTAAGCAAATTTGAGTATTGTTTTTGCGTTTCGTAGTCTCAACGTATATTGAAGAAGCTTGAGATAATACTCGACAACCTAATAACAATAAACAAATAAGCCAACCCAAAGAAGCGTTTTTTTCACCTGTGCCTTGAACTTATAAATATACCTACCTACTTACTTAATTGTACTCTATTGCAAAAATGATCACCACAAAGACCATATGCACGAAAACCGATAAAAGCGATACCTGATCATGGTAGAGCGTTAAAAATTAAACCACGTTATTAAAAAGAGCGGCATGGGCCAAATGGACTCGATAAAGAGACGTATAATGTGCGCCATATTGCAAAACGGCCGCCACATATTACCTTACGCTGTCGGGTCTCGTGTATTCATGATCACCTTTTGAGATAGGCCGTTTGAGTCTGTTATTTTTGATACCGATTATTTTTTCAGGATGTAAAATTACCCGTATATTTAGACCCAGATTTAGTAGCTTCGTAGGTTACTTCTGCTGGACCTGAAATCCAGAGAGTTAGTTGAAATTTTGTTTTAAGAACGAGTTCTTTCTTTTATTTTGTGTTAAGTGATCTAACGGAAAAAACAAATGAGTAGTCTCATGTTTTGTTTCTGCTGTACAAGATATTATTTAACCCACAAACGTCCATTTATTTAAAAGAACGCTTTGATTACATGTATCTCTCTAAATATAAGTACCTTCGCTCTTCTGTCAATGTAACACTTAACTCCTGCACATTCTTCCAATTTCCTAGCGAACTCTTTTACTATCACAGCTGTGGGACAGGCTCAGGACAGGTATTTGGGGGATCCCTCCCGCCCACAAATACCAGCAAATTGTACCGAAAAAGCGTAACGCGTTGTTTGGTGGTCCGACCAAATTATATAAAGATATTTTAATTTTGTATTGCTGCTTATTACACTACTGCACATGTTAAAATATTCAGTGTCAATTGACCTAGAGGCCAAATGAGTTGGCCTATTTTAGGTACATCTATCTAACTAACATATACCAGGAATATTTTATGATAATCACAAGTGGGGATAACAAACAACGCTAGCAATAGAGGAATTTGTAGAAACCTGTAAGATTTATCGTTATTGAGTTAAGCTAAACATTTCGCAATTCTGCGTTGCCTGACGCACATCCTCTGTCGATAAGCCAAATCGTCTATCGTTCCATAGTTTAATATTTTTATAGGTTGCAAGCTGACCCGGTAAACTTCATATTGCCTCAGAATTAAATAATGTGTCAAAGGTTTGATAGATTCGGACTTATGTATGAGAAAATAAAATTGGTGTTTTTACTATTTCCCTTACAATTTAGACTTTATTTTACCTTTTAATCCTTGCCTGGACTTCCAAAAATAATTCAAAATCAAAATTAGCTATATTGGTTCAGCCGTCCTCGAGTATTAGCGAGATTAACGAAAAGCAATTGATTTTTAACCATTTAAAATATTAATATATAATGTTGATGCAATCACGACTTTGAAAGGTCTGTCTGTTTACTTACGAGTAAGTTGACCGTCTTCCATACGTCTAGATGTTTTTATGTTTCCATGAAAACCTACATCGGCGTAGCCCTACTAGTCGCAGGTAGTGAGAAGGACACGGGGACACCTGTTCCACCCAGCCACCTTGTTGTTCCTCAAGTCATCAATGAATTACAAATTTTACCAATATCTGCCATATGCACACGAACTCAGAACAGCCCCTCCCCCCTCTAAAGCAAAAGTACCATCTCCCTCCTAAATATTCTAATATCTGCATTTAGTTCCTTACAAGGTAGATAAAAAGCGTGAAGCGCATATAACTATATGTTTTCTTGGAACTTTTCTGTGCTTCTTCTTTGTTCGTGCACATCGCATTCGGTGATCTTAAGACTTCACTTTCGTACGAAACCCGATTTTTTCCGTTTTTTTTTTCCGTTTTTTTTTCCGTTTGGTAAAGTAAGTTTAGTCTTGGTCCCTCTTAGTCTCTGCAGATGCAGAATGTAGACATGCACGGTATGTAAATACATTTCCTGTGTTTTATTATTAATTTTCATATTTTTTTATGTAAAGTATCATAAATCATCTTAAACTCTAATTCAAGCACTCATTTATATGAATACACATCCATTTGCTATGCTCTGATTGATGAGAATGTATCTTTTGAATATGCATCAGATACACAGTTTTGAACACAGCCGTGAAAAAACTGATTTATTATACAGTTACAAGCTAATAATGACCGCCTGCGTCTTCGCACAAGCTAAAATTTGAAACCCATATCCTTCGCCAGGGCTCAGACTATCTCCATACCAAATATTTATCTAACTCTAGGCGTTGCTCGGTTCAAAGTGTAACTATCACGTAGATTGATGAAGAGAATTAAACTGCCCTAGTAGTCCAGGGGGCCGACCGCCTAGCTGAAATGCTTTCGTTTATAGACGTTATATTGTCCGTTTCGTACCGCCTATTAAAACATTTTCCTCTTAAGTATATACCTGCGGACGAAAACACTTCCAGGAAAAAGTAAGGTGTTACTGATAACTGATAAGATGTTGTCATAATCGAAAGCTAAACGAAAGCTTTTGAGTTAGGCGATCGACCACCAGTTAAGTCTAGTAGTAGCAAGCCATCATCCCTCGGGTCCTGAGTTCGATTTTCGGGTTTAGGTGCGTTAGTGTGTATGGAGTTTTTCCATTATTGAAAATTTTCCAGTACCACCCTCAGAGCTCGGTAATGTGCCCGGGGTGTCCGCAGTTTTTTTTACTCTAGACACTAGTCTACTTCACCGGGCAATTGGCGAGCGCAAAGGGCTCTAAGCCTAAATAAATGTACACTGACCAGATCCCTGCGGATCACGTCCTCGGCTTAGGGCGCTGTGGGGGACGACAAAAGACATATGGTGGATCGTGTTTGTATGTATGCTTGAATGTCTGTATACACAAAAACCTTTGCTTATCGCTTCATGGGAATACAGGCATGAAGTTACGTTTTAAAGATAATTACTTTAGTTTTTGAAATGATAAGTACAAAGTAAACGAAATAAATGCGGTTCATTTTATTGCGCGGTTCTGCAAATTTATCTAATACTGAACAAATTAAGCAGTGTTTAACTAGTGAATATTTCAGTCCAAGAATATTATGGCATGTACGGCGCCGCGTGCCTCTCGCCTGCGTTTCTCATCAATTGTTTCGTATGTTTGTTTGTGTTTGTTCTCGGTTGCTTGTTTTCATAACACAATGTCTGTCTTTGATGGCGGCGTACGTTTGCTTTTGGATCGCTCCGGGAATCTCGCGTTAGTGTCGTCGAATTTCCAACAATCACCGACTATATTTCGGAGAGTGGTTCCATTTATTTGGCTTGTCTATTTTTTGAAGAAAGACATTATTACTTGACGGATACGGTCACGTAATTCAGTTCCGATTTCAAAAGACTTCAGTATTGAAGGTATTAGAGTTGCCGCATTTCTATTAAAGTTTTTGTTGTCAATGATGCAATAATATAACCAGTCTGCAGTGTTTTTAATACAGTGATGTAGGAAAAGAAGTTTCTCGTCTGTATTTTTTTTGAAGAAGCAACTAAAAATGTGCTGGAGCATTCATCAACGTATAGGTGCACATATAGGTACACTAACATTCCTCTTTTATGTTTTCTTGTCCCATGTCATTAGATGTGTTTACTATGTAAACTTAATAAAACAAGCCTATTGACAGATAATTTTAGATATTGCCTAATACCGCAACTGAAAATCTTAGGTACCTGAAAATTGCAGAAAACTATCTACTAAATCCTATGTACTCCACGTCTAGTAGTAGAAGCTTTCTACCACTAATTCATAGAGACATGAAATAAATATTTTTTTACAAAGCAAAAACAAAGTTTTAGCAATGAGAGTACCGTCTGATGTCCTTTAACAAGCCCATTCTAGAGAGTGATTCGCCACAAACAATCTGCTCACAAAATTGTTAATCCCAGGGTGGGCCGCCGCGCATTACACACTTCGCTGACTCTTGGCCGAAGTCCACCTTCAACCGCTCATCCTCTTTGTATTGTTAACCTATTGATATTTATAGTTTGTGAGATGCAAAATTATCTTGCACGTGATACCGCTATATTAATTATCGAGTGCACTGTTAGTCGGCGCTCAGCACGTCGGATATCGTTCGACGCACACAAATTACTTAGATCTTGAAGAGAAAAGTCTCAACTTGTCATTGCTGAGTAAAAACGTACAATGTTTTGTTTATTATAAGATATACTCAGTATCATAATTTTAGCCAAAAAAATGTGCACTACTACACGAAAGCCTCCCCAAAGATGTGGTAATCTTATCTTATCGTAGTTAATAATCGGTCCTGGGCTGCCCTAATCCAGCGCTTGCAAGCGCCCTTCGCCAGGTCATCGATGCATGTCGTCGGCGGTCCTACGCTTAGATTTCTGGTGTGAGGTCGCTACTCGAGAACTCTTCTGCCTCAGCTGCCATTGGTCCTTCGAGCTATGGGGCCCTGGCCACTAACACTTGACTTTCGCTATTCGATTGGCTATGACGGCTCCCATGTATTTTGCTTTTCATACGGATCTCCTCATTTATTCATACTCTGTTGTTGTAGATTATAATTTAGTTCAGAACTATTGACAAGACCAAGGTTAAAGCATTGAAACCTTTGGATCAATTACATTATCAGTGCAGTTAATCTCCTCAAGGTTAGCTGTATGATGGCTTATCGATGCGCAACCATGAAGGTTATATCGGCGGTGTTATATATTTACATACAATTAATTATACTTGTCTTTAGCATATTACAATCAGCTTATTTGCAGAGCTCAGGGCTCCCACAAATTACGATGAGGGTGGACTTGGACACTGACTGGTATAAATGTAAAACATTTTTCCTCTGTAAGGCATCTTGGCTTTGACTAACAACTATTTTTTTTTATGTAATGGAAGTGGCAAATAAGCATGCAGTTCACATTGTTGTTAAGTGATGAATGCAGCCTATAGACACCCACACAATGACCAGAGGTCAAAATGCAGATGCGCTGCCATTCCTGAGGCATTAGGTGTCATGCCTCTGTGCCGGAAATTACAGGGCCGTACATTACCACCTGACCGGAACACGATAGTGCTGAAAACCACCATATAGCGGCAAGTATATTAGGTAATGCGGTGGTAAATACGCCCGAGAGCTCCGTCACTGGAGCTCTACCACCAGTAAAAAATTTCGTTTCATTTTCATTTCGTCGTATAATTGTGTGTGTTGAAGAATGTTCAATGTACTGAAACACACGCCCTTTGTGGTCCATCGAAACAAGGGAAAGGTCTTAGCTGTCATTTTATATTATTGAAAGGCAAGGTATATCTCATGTCACGAGAGCTGCAGTAGTCTTTGGCGTGCTACGACAAAACTCATCCCACTAAGAAAACATATCCGTTCCCAACATTGCCTTGTGAAACGGTGGCCACCGAAAACGAATTGAATGAAACGCTGTCGAAGTTTCGACGTAAAAACGAAATCGCTTTGGTCCGATGTGATGACCAAAACGACAGCGGCCGTGACGAGGAAAAATGAACAAAACACTGTCGATTTGTTTCGGTTGACGAGTACTAGAGCAGATCGTGGCATCACGATTAGCCTGGGGAGGGGGGTCGTTGACACGACGGTGGAGTCGCGATTGGATTGTTGATGGCATCACAAGTACGAGCGTGTGCAGCTAGTTAGTGCGGTACTTTTTAATTAAGAGCATATTATTACCTGATGTTAATTTGAAAAATAGCTTTTCAAATTTTACAGGTCGAGGTGCGATTTCCGCCTGGGATTAATATTTTAGCGGCAAGTTTCATCTGAGAATCTGATATCATTTGTTTTTATGTCACTGACATTTTAATGCAGTCTTTGGGTTGCAAAGCCTTCACCGTACTTATTTAAGTATTTATTAACTTAGTTTATGCACGTAATATAAAATTTCATCGAAGACATCATTCCCAAAAAAAAAAATACGCAGAGACTCCCAAAAACCGATTTTAGTGGAAATAGACGAAGTTTTTGTAGCTATTTTGTAGTTATTAGTAGTTACTTTTTTTACAGAGCAATTGATTTATCAAAAGCCATTTTATAATATAATCCTACTTTTTTATGTAATGAAAGTGGCAAACGAGCATGCAGTTCACATTTTTGTTAAGTGACGACTGCAGCCTCAAGGAACGGGTCAAAATGCCAATGCGGTAGCACTCCTGAGGCCTAAGATGTTATGCACAGACCGGAATTTACAGGGCCGTACATTACCACCTGACCGGAACACGATAGTGCTGAACACTACCAGTTTGCGGCAAGTATAATAAGTAATGCGGTGGTGCCTACATCCGCGAGCTCCGTCACTGGAGCTCTACCAACTCTACTTGAATTAAGAAATATGGAATTTGAATTTGTTTGTACAGAGAATAAACATAGAATAGACATCAAAAAAAAATTAAACAGTGTAAATTAAGACATGTTCATAGAGTAGGTACACAGCAAAAATAGAATCGTAAAAAGCGTACAATAATCAATGTGTATATTCTGTATATTAGTTTGACATTAAAAATAAAATAGTTATCTATTGAGGTGATACGAGTAGCAATCAAAATCTGTTATATGGAACCTGTAATCATATCTTTAAAAGTAGTAGTTTTACTTACCCAACTTAATATACTTACCAAATTTCTATATTAATTATTATATGTTTATGAGATTATATAAATTTCAAGGAATTGCCACATCCGCCGTTTTTTTCAATTTCGACACTTTTAGTTACCTGACGCTGGCGCGGCGTTAAACATTGGGCAATCCTTAAAAGATAAGTTTGCGTTATTCCTTGGTAAAGTGCACTTTTCCGGTATTTTCCGTCGCCTACAGGCTAGAATCCATCAAAGGATTAAGGGGGTGTCTGGGGACGGGATCGGTTCATCGGTATTTCCTGGATATGGAATAAATTATCCGCCACTTAAACGACATCGCGCGGATTTCCTGCGATCCCGCCATTTCTACACGACGCTCAATGGATTTTGCAGTCTCATGTCAAAGAATTGAACAGATTGTTTTATTTAACTCCTATTTTCACAATTTAGAGAATAGATTTTTAAACGAATACGCAACTACCGGTTTTGTTGTCTCAATCGACATTCAATGGATTTAGTATTTGTAAGCCAAAAATAAATTAGGTATATAATACATAATTTTATTGGTCTTAACGTACCTAATGTGGACAACGTTAACGCTTTTTTTTTCTTAATTATTAATTATTAATCTTTATTTAAGTAAATTGAATGCAACATCCTTGAATCGTCAAATTTAAATGTATTAATTAACAACAAAAATGCTAAAAGTGCTTTAATCATATGACTCATTTTAGATTCAAGTTTCATACGCTGCCGATTTCAAGGGAATTTAAAATGTGTGCAGATTAATTAAGAAGAATAAATTTAATAACATCCAAGTATTCAGTAAACAGTTTCCATCGAATGATCAAATTATAAAATTGATGATTTATTCAGCCCACGAATGTCCACGTTACGCAATGCTAATCCTGGAGTTTGTGATGTCATGCCTCTATTTTCAGTAATTACGGGGCCATCTAACGAGCGTACAGCAGAAGCATGTATAAGGTTTATTTAGCTATAGCTACTGATGTGGTTAATAAATGGGATATATGCATACATTTAGAGCTTCTACGACCATCACCGTTGTAAGGTACATCCATCCAGCTAATTTGATCTTAGTATTCAAATTTGAGCCAATTACAAAATAGGGCATTTTATTTCGGACGGATTTGATTAAAACAGCAATTTTATACATTATCTTAACTTCGAATCGTATTTCTCACTCTGAAGTCGCATATCATTCACATTTTAGACCCAACAACCGGGAATCCCGCAAATAAAAGGCGCCCCAACAGAGAATCGTTTTCTATGCATATAAGATGGCGCTATCGAACTAAATCCGTGGTAGACAGGCGAAACGCGTGGTAAGCACAAATCGGTACGTTTCAATCAGCGCAGATTGAGGTCCAACCACTGCACACAGTGGCACGGAGCGGGGAGATTATAGAATGCATGACGCGGCAACATTAGACGACGCCGTCATTTCGTTTCATACTCGTCTGAATTGGATGTGGCTCTAATGGCTATCAGATGCTTTAATAGCATCATTTCATTTGCGGTCATTTTTTAAATTTAATCTGCTCTTATGAAATGTAGGTAGATTGATATGATTAAAGTTTTGGTTCAAATTGGCTTCTGTAATAGTTGTTCGTCTTCGGTTTTTTTTATTTCCGTCAGTTACATAGAGGCATGCAGTTTTTATTTGACATCAATTTACGGCACAGACGCATGAATACAAAATTCTGCTTTCTTGCATTTGACCTCTCAAAATGCAGATGCGTTGTTACCCCTGAGACCTTAGGTGTTATGTCGCTGTGATAGTTATAACGGAAAATGTATATATATAATTATATAAATATATATATAATTATATATATACATTACCATCTAACCGGAACACGATAGTGCTGACTACCATTTGTCGGCACAGAGAATGTAGATCTTACGCCCTCGAATTCTACTACCAGTAAAGTGTAGGTAATCAAATATTTTGCTGCAAAATGTCTAAGATTCTTGAATCTGCTAAAGATCTACTACCAATGAGGTTGTGTTTACCAGTCTTGTACTTTTAATATAAGATAAGATGTAGTCAAATAAACATACTCGTAATAACGTAATGTGTAATTATTACTCCGTCAACAGTGTGCTTACTTTGAATAAACTTTTTGATAATATACATAGGTACAATATTATTTTACCGTGTAATCAAATATTTCGGTGAAATACAGCATATCAATGTCAAAGTGGAATTAGATGAAATTTAATTAGAATCGCGTTACGCTTTCTATTCACGTTAAACTTGACGTTCAGTAAACAAACATAAAGAGGGAGTCGTTGGCAATAATTTTATTCTATTGATTAATGACACCCGTCGCCGTTTCACTGCGAGCGAGCTAAGCTGTCACAATCGTCCGCTGATTACGCGACCTGCGTTTGTTTTCGATTGTTCCGATCAAAGTGATTCCGATCACAAAGGGTTATAAAACGTGTATGTCATGATGGGGCCGGTTTTAATGTTGCCGTCAAATGTAACTCTCGACGCTTCTACGACCAACGTTGATGTTCAATTAATTAAGAAGTCGTTTAAAATGTTTGAGTTGTATTGATAGCATGTTTTGATTGTATAGATTTAATTTCGATTAGTGATGTTTGTTTGATGAGGTTGGCATTAATTTTTGGCGAAGATTATCGTATGATTTTTATTATTTAGTAACCAGGATTTGTGGATACGATGTGGTGGGTGATCATGAACATATGTCTCAATGTTGTTTAAAGTTTAAGATCTCTGGCACTCTGAAATATAACAACAACGACATGATGCTATTGTTGCTTTTTTATAAGACACCCACAACTGTGTTGTGCGTAATTAGGGGAGAATATGCCATAATCGCCACGCTTGGCAGGCGGATTAGCGATCGTAGTGGCGGTAGTTTTATTGCAGAATGAAAGTGTAATAATACAACTGATTAATAACATTCCGAGCCGTGAGCAAGGAAAGCTGTCACAGTCTCCCGCTGATTATGCGATGTGCGTTTGTTTTATATTATTCCCATAAAATAGTGATTCCTATCACTTAGGGTTTGAATGATCAGGTCGGTTTTAATATTGCAATGAAATGTATCTCTCCACGCTTCTACGACCAACGTTGATGTTCAGTTAATTAATTAATTTTAGTATAAGTAGTCTTACGGTTTGATTGTTTATATTGAATAGGTACCTAATCATGCTCATGTTTGTTGAAAGCGTTCATGTTCGGTGTAAATGTTTTTTTTTTCAGTTTTTATTGTCTTTATTTAGTTTTGTCGCGGCCCAAACATTTGTTGAAGTTTCCTGAAATCAACGTCTGTTTTCACATGTTGAATCATCTTAAGCTCGTAGGTAATGTAACGTAGGATTTATCGATAAGATTTCGCAGGTGTCGCATCTGATCATAATTTTGTTCCTCTTTATCGTGTCCTCTAAGTTATAATATAACAACAATGGAATCATTCTTTTTTCAGTAAGTTTAACAATCACTCAATGAACGTGAAAAGTGAGTGTTGGTAGAAATAATTCAAGTGATTAATGACATCACAAGCCATTCCGTGAGCGAGGAAAGTTGTCAGTCTCCCGCTGATTACGCGACCTGCGTTTGTTTTCGATCGTTCCGATCAGCGACAACTGAGAAATCGATGGTTCCGATAGAATTGATTCCGAACATAAAGGGACATGAAATGTACGTAGGTATGTACAATTGTATAAAATAAAAAATGAACTCGTCTTAACCTTCTCTTTCAATTAAATGTAACTGTGATTAAAGTTTGTGTCGATTTATCTTAGGTACGTTTTAAGTTTTGATAGCGTTAATTGAATTTTGACCAGTGATGATGAATTTAGTGTTGATATAGGCATTCATATTACGTCTATAGCAGAATTATTGCGTAATATTACTTTAACAAAAATGGTTTCTAATAGACTTTGTAAAATAGTTATATTTATAGGATTCCCAAATAAACTCAAATTTTTAATAGAGTTCGAAAGCGAAATGCTTGGCTATGTGATTTTTATTTTAGATACCTATGTCTCATTTTGATACTCCTACATAACATGGTATGCTGATGTACACGTTGATAGTTGATAAAAGACTCACAGTTTTAATAGCCTTATGTGAGTTCAATTACCCTTAACATCGTCAGCCAAGCGAATGCTAGTGAACTTATAATGCGTGGGGCAAGTAACTGGAACGAGAACTACACGCGTGGTTTATTCGTACGAGTGGTGGGTGTACCACGGAACTGCGCATCACTACTCTAGGTACCATACTATACTATGGATAAAGTTCATAACCTTCGATTATGATCAGTATTTTTACCCCCTGTCGTAGGACAGAAATGTCATGAAACAAAGAAAATATTAATAAAGTAGATACATTTTTTTAGCCTAGTGGTATCTACGCTTGACATATCGGTTTTATAGAGCGATTTGATAACTCCTTTTGATGTTGTAGTTTAAATCTGTATTGAAATTGAAGAGGATTTTAATTACGAAACGTTTCCATGTGGATTTCAATTACTTTCAATGTATTGGATTGGAAAGTTCTACGAAAATAAGTGAGCGCTGCATGGCGCTGATTGCTTGTTTTAATAGAAAACATTACTTTAAAAAAAAATGTTACTTTCATTTTTGTAAATTTAGTTTTTAGTTAAAAAATTTAGTTAAATTAAAGATTCTATTTTTATTTGCTAAACATCTTATTAACCTCCATAGTAATTATAATTCTTGTTACAATCCTAGAATAAGTAAGAAACACAACCTTGGTAAATGTTCAAGTTATACCAAAAGCTTTATAAAGAAGCTTATAGACGGTTCATTTATCATATCTGAACTAATTCACATTTTTAAACATTAAATCGCTAAATGTGACTGCGTCAATTGGACAGATAATATATCTAAGCAATGACGTGACAATGATAGATAAATAGTACCTAGTAACACACGAGCGGATTCGGTCGTCGGACCGAATCCGCCCACAGAACAGAATTCTGTTCTGTGAATCCGCCGACCGAACCCGGGCGAGCTGACCGCATCGGACTTGCTTAGTAATAATAAAAATAATAATTCTGTCCGCCGGACTTCTCTACACACGGCCAGATTTAATTTGGAGCGTACCGAATCCGCTGTCCGCTCCGTACCAAATCCGGACGTGTGTTATGACGACATTACATAACAGGTTGGTACTTAATACTATGCAATGGAGGGATTAGTAGGTGATCTTCTGAAATCGACATACAAGTAGGTATGTAGCGAGGACAGGTAGAAAATGAAGGGTGTTTCCAAGAATACCTACACATTCTCTGACACATAATCTAATGATTGTTAGTTTTTAACACAATGATATTATCGTTTTCAATAACTCTATTACCAAACATTTTATTAATGAGAAACAGTTCTGCATTTAGTATGAGTCAAGTGTAATATAATAACGAAAATAATTAAATTAAGCAACATAGAGTCGCAGCTGGACTTATGTCTAAAGACCTTTGGCTATGGCATGCCGTTCTGGTCTGGTCACCTGGTCTATGATTTATGATACCTATGCAAGCGTTCGTTTAATTCGATGATAGATAATGATATAGCCGATGTATCTAGGCCACATGTCCTTTTCTTGATCGCAATTGACAACCGTAACGATAAGTAAACCGTAACGTACAGTCAGCTACAAGTGACACTAAACTAATAAGGTCATTATTTTGTAGGTGTTAGTAGCCGTTTCCCGCAACTTACTCTATGTTTTTGGCACAAAAATGACACCTAAGTTCTTCCCAGATATTCAAACTTCATCATAATCAAAATAAAAAATATTAAATTTTATCATAATCAGCTCAGCGTTTTCGTGGTGAAAGCGTAAGAAACAGACTGAGTTACTATCACATTAATGTATCTTCACGCCAGGTCCCTAACGGGGTAGGCAGAGAGTGTAGAGCGCCAGACATCCCGGTTCTGACAAACCTCTCGTGCCTCGTCTACCTTCATCATTCTCTTCATACATGCACGCCGATTCCTAAGACTTTTGACCCCACCATCAGACAGAACTCGACCTATTTGGTCATGGTAGGTCAGCCTTGGTCTTCCTGGGCCTCTGCAACCATCCACATTCGCATTGTATATCTGTTTAGTCATTCGCTCATTCGACATTCTTTCTATATGCCCGAACCATCGGAGCATGCCTTTTTTCATTTTTACACCGATACTATCATTCACACAAAGTCTCTTTCTTACATCTTCATTACGAACGCGATCGGTGAGTGATACACCGCAGATCTTGCGCAAAGATCTCATCTCGACCGCGTTCAACTTACTTTCATGCTCTTTCCTGCATACCCAGCTCTCGCTTCCATATAAAAGCGTTGGAGTAAGTACAGCATTATGTACGGCTAGCCGAGCCCGCTGGCTGAGATGTTTCGATTCTAGCAGCTTACCCAACGCTCCATTCACGCAATTCCCAGCAAGCACTCTTCTTTCTATGTCAGTGGTGTACCTACCATCCTTGCTAAAAGCACATCCAAGATATACAATTTCATCAACCTGTTCTAACACTGCATCATCTACTACTACCTTTGCATTTGTTCTCTGTTGATCTCTTTCAAATACTAATACTTTAGTTTTATCCACATTCAATTGTAAGCCTTTCTCCATACAATCCTCTTTCATGACTGTGACTAGTGCTTGTAGCCCAGATGGTGTAGAGCTAACAATTACCGCATCATCTGCGTAAAGCAGACAGTTCACCACTAAGTCACCCATACGCACTCCCACATCCATCAACTTCACCCTCTGGAGGCATTTGTCCAGATATATAATAAACAGCCTAGACGAAAGCACGCAACCCTGTTTGACACCGATGTTAACATCAAACCAGGGTGACATGTTACCATCTACCCGCACACATGCTTGACAGCCCACATACGTGGACTGTATTGCACGGAGCAGACTGCCATCAATACCATACTCTGGCAAAATGTCCCACAGCTCCTTTCGTAATACCCTATCAAACGCCTTCTCCAAATCCACAAAACCGCAGAAAACCTTCTGGCTCACAGCAAGATGCTTCTCTACGATGTTGCGGAGGGAGAAAACTTGATCCATACATCCTCTTCCAGTTCTGAAACCACCCTGTGCATCCCACAACAACATATCACATTAATAATATTTTATATGCATTTTTCGTTTGATAAAAGTAGTAAATGAACATGTTCATTTTGTAGAAATGGCAAGTGAATACAACCTACAACTTGGTTTTATGCCTGAACCAGAGGACTCCACTATATGTAGATGAGCTACTTTTCCCTAAGTGCTAGATGTTTTGTTTTTGCTTGTTTTATAAATGAAACACGATAATCTCGAATACGAAAAATACCTATCTAATTTTAAAATATATAGTCATTTATGTAAATAATTGAATACTTATGTATGTTATGATGTTTTATTGTTGACTGTACACACTCATAACCCATTAGTACCTACATGTGCATGTAATCAAGTCAATGCAATTCGGTGCGCAGGCGCTGGAAAGTGAGTGGTCAGTTTGAATATGGAAGTAAGAACGCAAGTGGCATGTGCTTGTTTTAGGGCTGGTGAAAATTGGTGTGATTAGTATTTTATTATTTACTAGCTGACCCGGCAAACTTCGTATTGCCTCACAATGAAATAATGTGTCAAAGGTTTGATAGATACGGACTATTTGTATGGGAAAATAAAATTGTGATTTTTACTGTATCCCTCCAATTTCTTCATATTTTCTTACCTTTTAAACCTGCTCTGGACTTCCAAAAATCATTCAAAACCAAAATTAGCCAAATCGGTCCCGCCGTTCTCGAGTTTTAGCGAGACTAACGAACAGCAATTGATTTTTATATATATAGATTAGTATTTTTTTCTCGTTTAACGATTTGTTACAAAATACTATATTAGATTAAGATGCGTAAGTACTACATGGAAAAAATATTAATATCCGATATCTGACACAAAGTTACGTTTCACAAAATTTTGTTAGCTATATTTGCGGATTCTGTTTTTTTAGAAATCTACCAACATTTTTTACTTACCCGAGGTTTCGTTACATTAGTGGTGATTTTGTTAAAACACGTCAATAAAATTGCAAATAATGTTCACATGTTTTGTGTTACTAAAGTTCCAATAAAATAAATTGATTTTGCACAACCCTTTAGACTATAATACAGGCTAAACACGTCCCAAACGCATTCTCTCTTCGTATGTCACTGCTATTGAACGAAGAATGCGCACATTGAAAATTATTACTCAATACTAACCATAATCAGATTTAATAATTCAAGTTCCATACATAAGCTGATAGCTCGCAGACCTTCTCTAGAGCTTAAGGATGATTGATAAGTATTTAATTCAACCAATACTGTTTTCATGAATTTAACTGAAAAGTTTACCTTCAGATGTGCCCCACAGCTTGTGAGGTACTTAAGATGAATCTTTGTTTGCTTAGTTTGCAAATTTTACGAGACATTCTTTTAATATTATTATCTCATATAGATGTGCAATGTGCATATATGAAAGTACTTACGTTTTAGGTCAATAGGTACATATTGCTCAATTTTTTGCGAATTTTTTGAAAATTGGGCATTAACTTTGCCGTGTAAAACAAATAAGTAACTCTTATTACATAAAACTAGACTTCGGATTAATTTCGCGTAGGTATATTAAACAAAAAAGATTATTTAAAATACTCACGTATGCTATCATGATATTGCCCATGTCCTGATTCCTAAATAGATCTTAAATTATGGACCTAATTCTGCTACTGAACTTATAGGTACTTCGAATGTGATGTTTATCTATACGCCAAGTCCCCCCTGACGGGGTGGGCAGAGTGTCTAGAGTGCCAGATATCCCGGGCCTGACATACCTCTCGTGCCTCATCTACCTTCTTTCGAATGTGATATGATTGCTAAAATATTAGTTGGAAAAAATAGTGCACTAATATACCTAATACATTAAAATATATATATTTTAAGTAATTCACTCATATACACACGTTTTTCTTTTTCAGATACAAAATATTATTCGTTTTATATGGATTCGAACTCTGCTCTATATAAAAACGAATGCATACATTCAATAGAACGTTGATTACATTTCTTGCACAATCACATAGTTTGTGTTACACAGAACTCATATAGCTAGCGAATAGCGAATACCTGAATGTGGTGTCGCTTATTGATTAACATCAAAGAGACAAGTTAGTTTGGCAAACTATGTAGTCGATGAAAATTTGTCGTCAGCGGGAACTCATGTAAGTGCCGTTAACGTAAAACATATTAGAAATTAGTTGCTTTACTCACTGTAATCGACTTGAACGCTAAGTTTGCCTATCACCTTGATGGTTGTGATAAACAGGAAGTTTTCCAATGTACACATACCCTTCCCTTCGTCGTTCGTTAACGCCATTTCCATAATACTACTCTAAAACAACAGGCGCGTGCCTAGAAATGTCTGTCTTCATTCGTTTGTTATTTACTTGGTTGCGATATTATTTCATGGGTAATCAAAAAATCGGCCAAGTGCGAGTCGTATTTCACAGAGTTCCGTAAAATTATTTTCTATGTTATTTTTAATATCATTGACTTCTCATAGGTTAAGGTTATTGTAAAAACTTTTATTCCATTTTTTTTTTATTTTTAAGTCCAGTAGTTTTGGAAATAAGGAGATATTGACGGGTAGGTAAAAACACATTGGAATAAAAAGTGTACCTACTTCATTATAAGGAAATTAAATTATGTAAACTGCCTCAGAAGTCTAGTGGGAGCAGCCCTCTTCTGCTACTCTGGGGTCTTGGGTTTCATTCCTGGGTCGGAAGGTAAGTGCTATTGGCATTTAACAATATTCGGAAGTTTCCTAGTGCCATCTTCAGATTTTGTTTATGTGCCTGGATATATGAATACGCTTTATAACATGAGAGAAAACGTAACTGGCGATTTCGTGGCTGTTTGTACGTTTTAAACTCGTATTTATGCATTTAAACATATTTATATAAGTTATGCTTGAATGTGTGAGATAAATAGTTATAAAACGATGTTATTTTGACTTTTATTTAGTGATTATATAGTTGGAAATTTCTTAGGACAACGTTCCGTTTTAAATAAAGGACCTCTAATGTCTTTTTACAAAATAGCTCGTATCCGCCATATTGGTACTGCGACAAAACTTGTTAATACAGTAAAAATACTTTTAAGACACAAATTATTATAAATTACTCAGCTAGATTGAGGGACGCGTCTAAACAGGGTGTTACTTAATTCGTCACAAGACATTGAAGGGGATATCCCGACCAAGAAACTAATCAACTATCCCCAAGGAGTAAGGGTCCCAGAATGACAAAAAATTGGCTTCCCTTACAAAACCATGCGGTCAGCTAATCAATTTAGTGGAAGTCACAAATTGTTTGTAATATTTATAGTTTTACGTTACGTTACATTTTGGCCAAAGTTGTTGGTTTCATATAAAATGTAAAAGGTACTACGACGCGGATTTATTCCTATATAATATGTTTTAATAAAATGGTACACACCTTGTTGATTAATTGATTATTTGTGATTGAAATGCTTATCTTTTAATAATTTTTGTTTTAAAGTTTTTGGCACCACTCGGATCGGAGTTTAAATGAGGTAGAGGCACGTTATCAATGTACAATGTGCCCGTACCAACTCATTTTTACCTGTGAATTCCAGCAATATGTATTTGTCATTCGTTTCCTTAAGGTTTTCTTTGCGGAAAACTATTTTCGGATCGTGCATCGTTCCTACTGTGAAAGTTGGCCCGTTAGTATCCGCGACAAAAGCACAACAGCTTAGGCTTTAAGAGTGGCAATGCATCTACCTACATTGAAGTCTCTGGTTTTGTGTAGATGTTTATGTTTATAGGCTACAATATTACCTGTATGAATAATCTACGTGAATTTACATGTTAATCATTTAGTAACTCTTTTTCTTATGTAATAAAGCTGGCAAACAAGCATGCAGTACACATTGATGTTAAGTGATGACTACAGCCTATAGACACCCACACAAAGACCACAAGGTCTTGTTTGCCTCCATGTTAATATAAAATAGAAACACATTTACAGTTGGTAAAATATATTATATTAATCGAAGAATTTTATTTTTGACAATCATTCTATTCTATTTATTTAAAACATTCAATTGGATGAGAATCCTATAGTGTCTCAAGTCAACAAAGGCTTTTGCCTTATGCTATCAGTAGAACGCTTCTTAGCTAAGTAACATTCCTTTAAAATGTGAAAATGAATGCTATTTTCATAATTAAAACTTGAATTAAAAATTAAACATGGACACCGTTGAACATGACGCACGAGAAGCGTATAATAAAACCGCTTTAGAAAAAAAATATGCCAGTGGAATGTTTTACAGTATTTTAATTTAGAGCTAAATAAAATGCACAAATGCAGTCGTCTGCGACCGGAAGAGGCTATTATTTAAAAAAGAGGTGAAGTAATGGCAAAGGCGAAAGATTGCGTGTGTCTCTTGCACGGCATTTTGTTCAGTAATCCAATAGTGGGGAAAAGATAAAAGCGGGAAAGATAAAAGGGGTGGTTTAATGGAATTAAACAACGGTTGGGGGTGGGGGTCGCTAGTCGGTTGGTCGGTCGGTCGGCCGCTGTAAGCCGGACTCGGAATGTCTTTGTTACGTGTTTGTTATACTTCCCTAATGCTTACTTTAAATGCGAATTAGAATTCATTTTCTTGTTGTGATTATAGTTTTGTATATTGTTATTGTTTTACCGGCATATCGTGGAGTGAAATTGCTTAGTTATTATGTTGCATGCATAAATTAACTATCATTTTATGAGGTGTTGGAATTATTGTATCCGTTTGTTTTTATAAGTTGTTTTTGTAGGTTCTTTAAAATGTATTTAATGAACAAAAAACCGTTCTAAAATGCTTCTATTTATTTTGTAACCGCCTAAAATGAGACGACACTCGAAGTGGAATAATATGCAGTTTGTGATATCTGTTTTAAAAATAATTTTCGATCAATGTATAGGTATACCTATATACAAAATAAAAGACGTTTTTGGAAATAGACCGATAAATCCGATAATACACCCAGCCGCTAAGCGTTCTGTTTGACCAACGAACAGTCAGATGACTCCTGCTTACGCAGCAATGAATGTCGCGTAGCTACTGAGAATTAACTGCGTAATTTGCTAGTTTGTTTTACCGTACAGTTAAACAAACTTACGATTAATGCCCATAATTTGTGTTTTCACCTTACAACTCCAGTCGCTACAAAAAACTGTTAAACCATTCATAGTACACGTGTGTTCTGCTAGATTTTTTCTAATAAATATTCACAAATTCACCTTTTCAAAAATACTTAGGTACCTACTAATTTCTCAATTTCCACGGTTGAATAATAGACGTTATAAATTTCTCAAACCGTTCTACGTGAAGCATTACGATGAAATTCAATAAAAGAACGCCATTACGTAAAGTAGAACAATAAATGTCTCGTCGAATTCCCAAGACCCAATAAATTGGCTAATTAACATTAAAAGCTATTTAAAAATAAAAAATGCATTTATTATTTCTATTTTTTACGAGTTTTTATTTGGCCAACACATATGTAGGTGTACCGAGCTGTTAAGTAATCTATTCATGAAATTTGGTAAGATGACGATGACGAAGCTGTACTAGTGATGGTATCAGTAGTCTAAACTAATTTATACTTATACTAATTTTTAGGTACTAATACTAATTTCCTAATAATAATATGAAGCTGAAGAGTTTTTTTGTTTGTTTGAACGCGCTAATCTCAGGACTGGACCGATTTGAACAATTATTTTAGTGTGAGATAGTCCATTCATCGAAGACTACTATATAACAGACGCTACGCGGACTAAGTCGTGGACACAGCTAGTCACAAATATACACAATTTTCTAAGGCATGTTGCCTGATTTATTCATTTTTTTTATGTTATGGAAGTGGCAAACAAGCATGCAGTTCACATTGATGTTAAGTGATAACTGTAGCCTATAGACACTTACACGAAGACCGAGGTCAAAATTCAGATGCGTCACCACTCCTGAGGCCTAAGGTGTTATGCCTCTGTGCCGGAAATTACAGGGCCGTACATTACCACCTGACCGGAACACGATAGTGCTGAACACTACCATTTAGCGGCAAGTATATTAGGAAAAGCGGTGGTGCCTGCGCTCGCGAGCTCCGTCACTGGAGCTCTACCACATGAAACTATTTTTACGGATTTAGCTCGCGTATATTAAACTGAAATATGAGTGAGTGTAGCTCGCGTAAACATAAGAACACATCATGACTCACTACTACCTAGATTCATGTGTGTTATGCTTCCATGGACAGATGACCTTAGGAATAGGCACGCGATTTAATCGCTCATCGTTTGTGTCAAAAGAAACGTATTTTTGCTTGTGAATTATTCTCATAAAGCTATCTTTGCTATCGATTATCTATTTGCTGATAATGTTCTAGAGTAGACGGTAGGTTAAAGACTCAGAGGCTGTCGATTAGTGGGTCGATTAGCACGCGGCCAAGAAGTGCTCGCGCGTCCGATCACTCGGTACTTCAACAGGGCTGCTCTTTCGTATAAAAATATATTGCGTAGTAAAATATTTTGTATTATTCACGTAAACATTATTAAATTTTGATACTTCTGGACCCAATATAATCAGGAATCGGTATCGTTCAGTCATATATATCATCGGTGTTATTATTTTTGTTGAATAGAATTTTTATTTCAAATCACAAATGATAAAGTGATTTGGAATATGGAAAAGTAAAATTTTGATAGAACTTCATAAAATTTATCTTTAGCATGATGGAAATTGTTGAGCACGGTTTTAAAACACTATCTACTGGCTCCGAGGTTTAATTTTTTTAATCCATTATTTTCCGAAATGTGACCGTGCCTATATTATTTGAAATGAATACGACTCGATTAATTTTATTATTGACACCATCTGTTCAGGTATAAAAGTTGCCTCACCTTTATTGGAGGGTGACAATCGATTGCGCAGATAAGCTCATTAGTAGTAGAGCAGTTGTGTCGAGTCTGTAACGCGTCATTTGTGCAAATTGCCGGGAAACTATAGCTATTAGCGATAATTGCTCGGTTTGCCAAATTGTCGGCTCTATGGACATTTAAGGGTTCGAGATAGCATTTCCGAGAATGATAAATTGATATATAAATCAGATACTTAAATCACAGTTCACTATTTCTGGTACAATCCTCCTTAAGCGACATATTATTTGATTTATTACATCCCCGCAGTAATATTAATTATGTTATTTCTAAGAACATTTGTCGGTCGTATTAGCTGAAACGTTGATTGACATAGCATAAATATTTCGCTAATCCTGGCCGTGTTTCGCTCGTTCAATTATAAATAGCTTAAACAATTTAGTACAAACTGCCTCGGTAGCCTAGTGGTAGCAGGCCACTACTACTACGCTGAGGTCCTGGGTTCGATTCCCGGGTAGGGGGTTATCAGAGATAATGGTGAAAAAGCCTTTATCTCTGGTTCAATTGGGATTTTTCCAATTTCTGGAAATTTCCCAGTACCTCAAAGTTTGGTAATGTGCCCGGTGATGTCAACAGGCTCGCCACCTGTTACATGGGCCAAAACGTAACCGGCGAATCGTGGGTGTTTGCATGTATGCTTGAATGCATGCATTTACCTCTGCCTACCCCTTCGGGGATTACAGGCGTGAAGTTACGTTACGTTACAATTTAGTAACCGTTGAAACTCGCCGAACGACATTGTTTTGACTGGTTTTGACAGACAACTTTATTGTTACGGCAGTGTCGGCTTGTGGTTTATTTAAATGAATTAAAGATATTGTGATTGGTGCCAACCCTAAGACAGCGATGCACCTGTCGCGATCGCTCAGCGCCGCTGCGCCAACATCTGTCGGGGGCATGCACTTTTTTATTTTTTTAATTCTTTTTTTTTCCTAATTACATGGTAACAGACGGGGTGGATGAGTTACGGCATTTTAAGAATTCATTCTTCTCATTCTAACTGTGAATTAGTTCGTCTTAATTTTGTTATCCATCATTATAATTATAATTAACGCTACATATTTACCACGCATTTCATCATTTAACTATTTGACAGTGTTTGGAATTAATCATATTCAATTGTTTAATGCGGACATTGGTTTACATCACTGTTTAGGGTTTATATAAAGCTCTATTCCGTTGAATGGAATGTTGTTATTTAATTTGGAACGCTTTAATTTAAAATTTTACTGCGATGCTTGCGTATTTTTGGAACATGATCGACTAGCTCGCACTTCATAGTGATCACTAAAGCCTCTGATGATTAAATCCGGCGCATAACTGAAATAAGAAGAACGATCGCCAATCCGCATGCCAAGCGTGGCGATTATGGTATATTCTCGCCTAACGCACAACACACCGTTTTGGAAGCTTCTTTGGGGAGGCTTTTTTACTGGTGGTAGAGCTCCAGTGACGGAGCTCGCGGGCGTAGGCACCACCGCATTTCCTGATAAACTTGCCGCTAAATGATAGTGTTCAGCACTATCGTGTTCCGGTCAGGTGGTAATGTACGGCCCTGTAATTTCCGGCTCAGAGGCATAACACCTTAGGCCTCAGGAGTGGTAACGCATCTACATTTTGACCTTGGTCTTTGTGTGGGTGTCTATAGGCTGCTGTCATCACTTAACTTCATCAACTCAGTTCATCACTTCCTTTACATAAAAAAAGGCTTTTGTCCAGCAGTGGCAGTCTTTCGGCGGAGGTGATAGATAAGAAAAAAGTTTTTGTTATTAAATCGCTTATTTTCAGAATTTCCTGATATTAAAACGATAGGCCTGCGGCATCTGAATCGAAAAATTAGTAACGTGGAGAGGAAAGGTTCCCACTCGCAAAGATTGGCACTGGGAACCATTCCGAGCATTGGGCAGTGGCATCTCCGGAAATTGGTCCAGTAAATATCAATGCATATGTCTCCGTATGTACAATACATGTATTTGAAATCTATACAAAGGCGTGTGCCTCCGCCCAACTGTCCAGGGACGTAATGACGTTAGTGATTTTACAAGTAAGTAGGTATGTTACCTTACCTTAATATTTTAGTAGAAAATAGGAATGGCTAGTTAATATTAGGACACATACGTGGCAGTGGTTCTCTTTCTCCTCGAAAAACTGATAACCTCATCATCACTTTTTCGTTCGTGATATGCCTTAGATAATATTTTTTAATTTTATGTTGTTTATAAACAAAACATTTCTTTGATCGTCGGCGAAAAAATTTATCTGTCATTTACTCGCACAAAAGTCACAATATTGCGAAACGTGCTCTTGGCTTTTACTGTCGACGCAAATTTAATATTCGGCCGGGACGGCTGTTATGACGCGACGGGGGTGGCAGGGTGGTGATCACTGGAATACACTTTTTACGCTCCTAGTGTATCAATCATTATCTTTCTTATTACGGCCCCCATCATATTAACGACACTTAGAGATAGCAATTCATTATGCCCGACATTTCCACCTTGATATTTATTTAATTTGACACTCAGTTTTAAGATCTACTCAATAGTACCGCCTTTGTTTCGTTTAGAGTCGGCGATATTATTCCAAATATTACCCTCCTCTTCTCGTCTACGTTCTCTATTTTAATCGTAATTTATTTTTCTTAATTACGAAGTTCGGGCTAATCCGGCAAGGAATTTAATTTGAACGTATTTTTCCTTTGCCCGTTTTGTTATTTTATGATTTATTTTAATTCTTATAAGAAGCTGTCAGGTTGTCGAGTAACATTAATTAATACAGTTTATTACTTAAGCCCGATTGTTTCTGAAAAAAACAAGATAGAACGGGCATCTCGTAAATTCGAACGTAGCCAATATCGGAAATTGAATAAAGAACAAAGTGCCGTTCGGAAATTAGCTCCAGGAGTTTTGAATTTGGAACAGAGAAGTCGAGAGTCATGAACGGAATTGCGTCAGTCGGAGTTTCTGGGAAGTTAGTATAAACTGTTCGCAAGGCTAGCCAGTATTTAGGTTTAGCGTACTGGACAGTGGTTCAGGTAACCGACGCTTATGTTATTTCATTCCCGTATATTATAAACTGCGGTTTTACGTAAACATTGCTGCAGATAACTATTACTAAAAGCGAGCATGGTTTACATACGAAGTTTGGCAAGCATACATAGGTAGGTACCTACTGTTACACTTTGTTTCAGTTTTAGCGATGGGGTTTGTTATGATATTTACTAAACTTAGGTAATTTACTTCATTATTTAACGTCGTAAACGTCATATTGTTATTTTCCGTAGTATTGGCGCATACTAGGTATATTGGTACGTATCTAATGGTCATCTAAACTAAGTAATATTATAAAGAGGTAATATTTTTTTGTTTGTTTGTTTGTAATGAATAGGCTCAATAACTACTGGACCGATATTAAAAATTCTATCACTATTCGAAAGCTACATTATCCACGGGTAACATAGGCTATATTTTATTTTGGAAAAAATAGGATTCCGTAAGATATTTGGGTTTTTCAGACACAAGGTGTAAAAAATCAACCAGAAAAGTTATTTAATTTGCGTACGCTGCCTAAACTATAAAAGATATCGAGGAATATCTTTTATAGTTTATTTCACTATTCGAAAGCTTCATTATCCACGGGTAACATAGGCTATATTTTATTTTGGAAAAAAATAGGGTTCCGTAATATATTTGGGTTTTTCAGTCACAAGGTGTAAAAGATCAACCAGAAAAGTTACTTATTTTGCGTACGCTTCCTAAACTATAAAAGATATCGAGGAAGACTTTAGGCTATATCTATGTATAATCATCACGCTAAGACTAATGCCTCAGTAGCCTAGTGGTAGCACCACTAGGCTACTGAGGCAGTTAAATATTTTTGTATATTGTATAAATAGCTGCTGAAGTTCCAATTTTAGTTTTCTTTAATTAGAAAGGACTTCGCATCGGAGAGTTAATTTTACTGACGCTGAAGGAGATCAAGGTCAACTCGGATGAATTTGGTATATCTTGATATTATTAGATAGCTTCCAACCGCTTTTCGTAATTCTGGCAAGTTCTGCCGTGTATGTTATAGCCAAATACACGATTACATATTCCATGTGAAGTGGGCAAGGCATTGAAGTATTGTATATATCCCGCCGATTCACTTAGGTATTGGGTATACAAAATATGTACTAAATTACTAGATAGCACATTCCCCTTGGTAGCATGACTCCAGATTTTTTTGCATTCAATTATCCACACTTAGTAACATGACAGCAGCAGTTTGTTTTCGGTGTCTACTCTATATATTGACCTCAGTGTATGTATGACAGTAGTTTATTGGTGTTAAAAAAATAAATGCCTGTTTATTTGATATTTATGATTACCTACTTAGATTTATGCAAATATTTGATCTTGCTGTGTAGAATGTAGTCTTATTGTGAGTGATATTTCGATATTCTATCATTTCAAATTTATTCACATAAGTAATTATTTTATAATTTGCAAGGACAGGACAGGGCGCCTATATGTAATTAAGTATGTAGAAGTATAAATCAGGCATAAAAATGCCATTACGATTTTGACAAGTAACGGTACCTGAGTATTGATACTTGTCAAAAGTTGTTTACAGTTAGTTGATAGTTGCTAAGGGCGTTGACTGTCATTTAATTTTTTTCAGTTTCAATATATTTTTTGTTGTTTTGTTTTATGTTGCCATGGCGACCTAGTTCTCAATGTCAAGCTCATAGCAACGAGCCGTGGTGCCACTTTTTATCGTACTTTGTTTCATACAATTGACTCTCCTATTTAATTACTTATCTTCTAATCTACGAGATTAGTCCACACACATATTTATATTAATAGATTTTTAAAAAATCCATTAGTAAAAGTTCAATTGATCAAAAGTGTTGTAAAAAAAAATTTGAAACTCCAAACGTCGTCTACAAAAAACGTTCTCATTTATGTTATTTTTTATGAAAACTTTTATCATGGAGTGGACACGGAAGTGAAACTAAACGTTTGTATAGTTTTAACATTTGTTATCTCGAATAAAATTTGATGGAAGGGTAGATTCTACCCTAACACTGTCCATAAAATCGGTATATTTTTCTGGAGTTCGTATGTGAACTCAGGGCAAAAGTTATCTAGGTAGTTAGGTATTAATAATGATAAAAAACCAGTTACATTCCGAAATTAAAAGAGTCCAACACTATCTCAATTTCGTATTTCAGCATGTTAACGAAATAAATTACACAAATTAATTCACGAAAGATTAAAACGTTACAAACTAACGTCGAAACAGTTTTATCCGATTCTTATAAATGAAAATAAAATGTTTCTTAATACTGAAACGGCGACATTCATCTTTAAAACATTCAAGCTTTGAAGTTACAAGCAATTTTTATTCCGAGTCGCCGATCTAAATAGTTATCGGTAGGTATAAGCTGGTCGTCGATAAAAGATCCGATTCTATTTCTATAATATGACCGCACGACAGATCGCCTACTTTCTCGAAATTGCGCGGCTCTAACCGTTTACTAGGTATTGGTATCGTATCGTATCGGTACCGAAAAATATCCGATCGTTTTTCGTGCCACATGTGAGCCGGATTACCCTCTATAACGTCTTGATGTCGGACATCTGCTGCCTTCCCGAATCGACGAGGGCAGATGTTTTTTTATATTTTTTAGTTGTACGCGAACGTATGATATTAGCGAATTATGGATGCCCTCCCGAATTTTATTCTCGTGTAAGAAACGTTGTGAATTATGATGTTTGTGCGTATTTGTTACTGATATTTTTATTCTGTCATGCGTCTAGTCTTGGCCTGCTTAAATTATACAGTATATACTACTCTATTAAGATTAGCCAGTGCTATTTCGCAAAACACGGGGATTATGGTGTGTCATCGTATTTTTACGCGAGAATCCGAGGTATTAAGTGACGTGTATGTTGAACAAAATACGTTATTATTAATGAATGTATGGCCCCGTAAGCTCTATCACAGAGACATAACAACTAAGGTCTCAGGGGTCGCAACGCATCTACATTTTGACCTCTGGCTTTTGTGTAGACGTCTATAGGCGGCAGTCATCACTTAACATCAATGTGAACTGCATGCTTGTTTGCCACGTTCCTTACATAAAAAATGACTTAAAAGATTATCTTCTCTTACCTATTTATTCGTTAGGGTAATACCAGGCGCAAAAAGACGCCTTCGAGAATAAAGTTTATCATAATTTAATTCACTATCAGTAAAAAATATTCTCAAAGATATAATTTTATACTTTTGAACACACGTTTGCAATTACACCAAACAACAAATTATTGTACTGAAACTGTAATGTGAACGCATCATGAAACATTTAGGACATTGTAAGTGCTAACAGTCGTAGGTGTATTTAAGACAATTACATCGAATGATTTATTTAATGCCAAGTTAATTATGAAAGTAGTCTTGCTAAATAAGTTCTCATATTGCGAATGAAAGGCACGTAGTTTAAATAGAACAGTTTTGAAATAAATGCAGGACGACGGGATGATTTAATGTGCACATGCGATTTTGATATATACGAGTATCTAGTGTGGTTGTTCGCATTCCTGTTTACTATTTTTTATGTATACCTACGCAGATAAGAATGCTGTTGCCTTTAGATTATCATCCGTGTATAGGCTGCAGTATTCTGCAGTAGGTACATCCACATCAAGACCTCAAATTAAAATGCAGATGCTTTCCCACTCTCGATGCATAAGTTGTTTTGCCTCTGCATCAGTTATTACGGGGCTTTATATTACCGTCTAACCAGAACATGATATTGTCGAACGTAACCATTTAGATTAGGTAATAACCTATACTTTAGAACTCTACCACCCGTAAAAGTTCAAAGTGCCAAAACCGGCCAAGTGCATGCCGCGGCCGTTATAGATCTTTTTAAATTCATTATAATTCATTAAAGTACATCACCGTGTACAAAAGTATATTTTCCCATCAGACATAGCTGATACGTATATTTGTGCCAAATTAAAGCTTTCTAGTATTAATAGTCTACGACCTTAGTTGCGGATAGACAGACGGATGGACACACGGACGGACGGATAGACGAACGGACATGGTGAAACATTAAGGCGTCATTTATACAGAAACTATGTAAGATGAAGGTGCGGTTCAGGCGCAGCGCAGGCGTGTGCCGCTTCAAAACGTCATAGAAATTGTACGAAGGTGACATCCGTGAATTCAACTGGTGCTAGAGCTCCAGTGACGGAGCTCGCGGTTGTAGGCATCACCGCATTACCTAATATACTTGCCGCTAAATGGTAGTGTTCAGCACTATCGTGTTCCGGTCAAGTGATAATGTACGGCCCTGTAATTGCCGGCACAGAGGCATAATACCTTAGGCCTCAGGAGTGGTAACCCATCTGCATTGACCCATCTGCCCTTGGTTTTTGTGTGGGTGTCTATAAGCTGCAGTCATCACTTAACATAAATGTGAACTGAACGCTTGTTTGCCACTTCCATTACATTAAAAAAAACACTGAAGACGCGGTGCAGGCAGCATGCACGCCACTTCAGTGCGTTGCGCCTGCTCCGCACCTTTGATGCCTAAGGGTTCCATGTAGGCTACGGAACCCTTAAAAGCAGGTACATTGTAGGTATAGTTTTTGCAATAATTATTGGTTAATTAATTAGATTGATATTCCAACCCATATTCACGCCGTATTTGGTTACAACGTGGGAACGATAAACAATTTTTAATAACGATCTAAATATGTATGGTAATTGAATATTTGCTCAAACAGTTTGTAGGATAATTAATTTTAATTATAGGTCCTAGTTACCGAATCTTATTTATTATCGCGTAGAGTAAACGAAATAACGACAATTATTCATAATAATGGCAGCCTTTGAAACGTCCCACTGCTGGGCACGAGTCTCTCCTCTTTTTAGGGGGAGGTCAATTATTCATGTTACTATTATATATCAGTACCTATATACTTCACACTCGCGTGAAGATGCATTATATATATAAACTAACAGACCCGGCAAACTTCGTATTGCCTCAGAATGAACTAATGTGTCAAAGGTTTGATAGATACGGACTATTTGTATAGATAAATAAAATTGTGGTTTTTACTGTTTCCCTTTAATTTCTTCATATTTTATTACCTTTTAGACCTTCCCTGAACTTCCAAAAATCATTCAAAACCAAAATTGGCCAAATCGGTACAGCCGTTCTCGAGTTTTAGCGAGACTAATGAACAGCAATTGATTTTTATATATATATATAGATACACATTATATTTCCAGATCTACTCCGTTACAACGGGTTTTCACTATCATGTACTAATAACACAACTAAAAATAAGTTATATTATAAGACAAGCAAATAAATATGTTCGCGCTTTCGTCATGATGATATTATTGCTAAGTATCTAATTCTGGCGTAGGTATGGGGACGTTAACAACTATGAAATAACAAGTTCGATTTCAAAAACAAGAAAGTTTTTACTCATGGTTGTGTTCCAGTAGGTATTGGAGCACGTGGGCATAGGCCACCAACATTATATCTATCCGCCGCCTAATGGCAGCGTTCAGCAGCAGTATCGTGTTCCGATTAGATGTATGACCCCGTAATAACTATTCCAGAGACAAAACAAGTTGGAAATACATATTAATTTTAAATTTTTGCTGATAGTATTCACTTACCACATATGTAAATTGTATGCTTGTTTGTCATCATTCCAAAAAAAGAAGAGGGATAGTAGGGCTGTACAGAAACTTGTATTCTGTGTCTTTTGTATTTATCCAAGGTATGGAGATATATTCACCAACCGTAAAGGGGGAAATGGAATGCACGCGACGAATGCAAACTAAAAAATCTTGTGAAATTGTTATGTTATTGGAACGCCTTTATGATAAACAGATCAAAATATTGATAGAAGGTCCTTAATTTGGATTGAGATTAATTAATATTGTTTCCCAGTGTAAGTTAATAGGGTGTCCATGGGTTGCACTCTCCATTTGTAGCTATACCTACTTATATCAACATATGTATAGTGTAATAATGATTTCCTATAGTGAGTTATCTACTGATTTAAAAAGCTATTAAAAAGGATACAGCATCATGGAATATCATCAAAATTTTATGCGAAATATTTTAATAGAATGTTATGACTAGCGTGTGGTTTTCGCTAATTAATAAGTAGATAGGTATTGTTGTGATGTCGATAACGATACTGGTTACCATAATTATTTATAACTGTGTTAATTTCAGAATATATTAATGCATAACGTCATTATTTAATGTCACGTGTCACGATATTAATATCGTTATAGCAATTATTATAAGTGTTGCACTTATTATTTATTTATGAATTAAAGTTTAATTATCTAGCTCCTCGTCTGTTTGCTACTACTCTATTTATATTATTTTAATACATACCTACTAGCTCTCCCAAAGAACTCCTTATCTCCTTAATGGTACAAGAAATGTTTACGTCCTATTTTCAAACCTACCAGCAAATTTGGATCACACAATAAAATCATAAAAATCGGTCAATTCGTTACAGAGAAGTTTGATTACAAATACTGTGATACACCTTTTAGATCTATCAAAACAAAAAATATTCTTAAATTCCCTTCTATTTAAGAAGTTTTGATAGAGTAATAGTTCATGATAAGATTGTTGTTAGTATGCATCGTGACCTGAACAAGGACACTCGGAACAGTTTCTTGTTTTATTTTTGCAATATAAAATCATTTAGCAAAAATACCTTAGGTACAGAACTACAAATTCTTAGACTGCGAAGAGTGAATCTGTGCGGCTGGAAGCTGTAAAAAGTTACGATTAAACTTAAACAAGATGCTACTCTGCTTAATACCACTTTTCGAAGTAATACAACTTGCGGCGGACGTTATTAAAGGAACGTGATATAAATTTTGAGACTTGTGTGACTTTGCAGGGTTCTGTCTTGGTTCCGCAGATTGTTGAGAAATATCAAAACTCTTATTGTTCATATTTTTAAAGGTATTCTGTGAATCCTTTGAAAAGGTTATAATAATAATATAGAAACACCTACACGCTTTCAGTATTATTTACATCGAAATTATTTTTTACTGTAATTGCAGCTACCAATGACTGTCTATTTTTATACACATTACCTACCTAATATAAAATTAACATATTTCATAATATATATCTAAGAATATAGAAACCCAGACGCTACAGAACACACAGAAAATTATAATCAATGCGCAATTAATTTATTGGCAAAGTTAATGTTGCGGTGCGTAGCCTGCTTTTGAATGATCAAATGCTGTTCGCGAATCACTGTTCGTGATTTCTGGTGAATAAAGCGGAGCGATACTCTAGGACCCCCCCCTGCTCAAAGCTAAATACTTCCTGTGTCTATGGATACCTAAACGTGATTTGCTTTTGGATACTGTCAATACATCAGATTTCCGATAACTGTTTGCGTGCTTACGTTCTGTAAAGGAATGTTTTGGGCTTAATATCATTAGTAGGTATTTTGTATTCTCTTTTTATATTTGTTCTTTGTATTCTCTTTTCATAGTTGTCTTTGTCTGATATTGAAACTTAGATGAGGTCTATATTGCAGAAGTTACAAGTGACAGACTTATTTAAGTAGATTTCAATTGTTTGAGTGAGACAGATTTCAATTGAAACTAATTGTAACAATCTAAAACTTGGATTGTTTTATATTTGATGTAGCGAGATTAAGAGGACTCTGTTGATGTTAAAAAAGTGTTCCTAATTTTGCTTTAAATCTTGTAGATTTACAGTCACTTTAATATTTTAATTACTGAAGCATGGCGTTATTTATTTCAGTTTCACTCATTTTGACTCATAAATTTCAACTTTTAGCTGTAAAACTTTACTGACTTAAGTTGAAAATCGCAAATAGTTAATTAATTTTTAACGGTTATTTTTCATTGTATTGTGGTGCTATTTATTTTTTAGTTAAACTCATACCCCCTTAGTCATAAACGTATTTTAGCTAAAGTGTTGCTAATCTCTCCTTTGTCTTTTTCTATCCTGCACATTTGAATGTCAATGCAACTGACAAAGACGGAAGGAACGACCAGAGAATTAGCATGAAACATCAGTAGGACTTGTAGATGTACAGAATGTTCTAAGTAATGTCGAGAAGGAGCTAAAGGTTCTTTTGTTGATACAGTTTCCAAATTCTCATTCTCGGTAATAGGCATGTGTGTAACAGTTTATATTAAGTTTAGTCTTAATAACAAATGAATCCATCACTGGTGTAAAATGAAATGGCCCAAAATTAGCACCAAGGTTTATACGTGACCCCGTAACACAATTTTGGAAACCAACATCATACATTCTCCCTTATTAGATTCAACGTATCTGGCACCGAGCTTCCCAACTTCAACCGTAAGTTTATCGCTATCCTCACGTATGTCGAAACCGAGAGTCGTATTCAGTGTTAGTACGTATTCATACGTACGCTGGCGCTGTTGTTTGTAAACGTTGCACTGCAATCTGAATAGTGCGGGGGCGTTTTTGTCGATGTATATCGCTTAAAGATATACTTTTTAAATAGATTAAATGGGCCTTAGACTTATATGGCATGTGGATACTGATGATTGAAATTAACAAACATCTAAAAGAGTTCCAATCTAATATTGTATTTGGGTTATCATCATATAAAGTTTGGTAACTTATTTGTAAACAACAAACTGCAATCTGATTAGGGCGGATGTGATTGTTATTGATGCTTATCGGTTGAGAAGTTACTTAGAATCTTTTAGATCTAAATGGACTTAAACCGTCTAGGTATGGCAGATGAATACTGATAATACGAGATTAACAAAGTCCGATTCTAATATTATGCACGGCTGTTGCCTGTTGTGTTATCACCAAATTGAGCTATGTGTCAAGAACACATAGGTTTTATGAGCAGTAGTGTTAGAGGCAGATCGATTAGAAGAAGCAGTGGTTCCTAAAGTCTCGAGATTCTCCACACTATCACCTGGAAAATCATTTGATATGTTTTATCCTACAGACATCAACCAAAGACAAAATTAATTGCGTTCTAACATATTTTATATCCGACCGAAATGCAATGCAATGTAAAAAATATATCTTAATAATGTCGTATTACTACATGTATTTGTTTATTGATATCAAATAATATTCATAGAATCAAGCTTTGAAAGTATGTCAAATTATACTAATAAATATTTTTTTGTATAATAAAGGAAATAAACGCAGATAAAGTCACATGTTGTCATGTCGTAAATAGCGTAGTAGCCGGAAATTAGCTCATAATATGACGTTGATTTGATAATCTCAATACTCAGGAGCTATAAATAAAATAATATTTACCGTGAGAAACTATTAAAATTGGCAAAATCGTGCGGCCACTACGTTCTATTACGTTCTTTAGTATTGTCCTTGGATAACTAAATGTATTATGTTTTGCGTAACTACCTATATCATTCAAAGTCAACATGACTAAAGATCATGATCGAAAATCTGATATAAAATAATGCATAAGGAAAAATATGAGAAAAATCAGTTTTATAAAAACGTCACTTCACGTGTGTTCTACTCCAAAGGGGTAAGTAAGCAGAGGTAGATGCATGCATTCATTCAAGCATACATGCAAACACCCACGAGTCGCCGGTTACGTTTTGTCCCATGTGACTGATGCTAAAGCTTATTGAAATTCCCAGGCACATCACCAAACTCCGAGTGGCCTTGAGAAACTTTCTATAAGTGTAAAAATCCCAATAGCTCTAGAGATAAAGGATATTATACCTTTATCTCCGACAGCCCCGAATCCAGGGATTGAACCCAGTTTAGTAGTAGAGCCTGCTTCCATTAGATTATTTAGGCAGTAGAGTCTTATAAACACAAAACTAATATAATAAATCTTTAAAGTGGAGGTAAAACACCCAAATTCGCATGGCATGACATTCATCGCACAAAAATATACCTTTAATGATTTGGATAATAAGTTTCGCTTTTAAAGTATTGTCAAATGAATGCTGTTAATTAAATGACAGAAGCTCTGATATTTTTTTACAGTAGCATGATGTCGACGCTAAATTAACTATATCATAGATATAAGTATTAGACGCCTTCGAAGCGCAGTCGAAGCGCCACTATCGCGCGATACACTGCAGCGCTTCCTTACGCCTCTAATTTGGTGGAGGAACAATGCACTAGCACAATGGCACTAGTCTTTACTCCTATCGATCTCTACATATACAGTAGGTACGGCATATGGTATAACGTTCGAGTTAAAGCATCAGCATATTTAAGTATATCGAAATCACTTTGGGCGTTTGCTAAATCCAATTCGCGCGCATATCTTAACAATGCGCTCTCGTTGACAACGGACATCGACAAATGATTGCTACAGGAAACAGGAACTTCACTAGGCGGCCGTTAGTTCCCACGGCCCGTTTCAAATGACAATATTTCTCGCTTACTAAATGAGCAAAAGTTCTTAATATTTTTTATGTCAGCACATTTAAGTGCAGTCGATTCTAAATTACCTGATTCTTCTGATTCTTTACAGTGAAACTGAAGCACCAACATCATTCTCCGTGTATGTAAGGTGTCTTCGGAATTAGACATTTTGTACCTCGGTCCAGTGCGACTTTTATACTTCAAGCGGACGCTTGGATTTATTATATATTCGAAGAGTCTGAAGTCCCCGGTCCGACTGCATGGCAGTACGTTACTAGGACGGAATTACGATACGGTTTTCGAACATTGAATTATGTAATACCGAAGAACTTAAATGAACAAACAAAAGAGCTACAATCCATGTCCACAAAACCAAATTTCAATAATCATAAAAAATATATATGTATCTTCACGCCAGGTCCCTAACGGGGTAGGCAGAGAGTGTAGAAAAAATACTGTAAACTTAAGAATTAGGTACCATTTTAATAACCAAAATGAAAATGTATCTACCATTATAATGTTAGAAACGTTGACCCCATCCACACATAGGTTTTATGTGTGCCTTCGTATGCACCTATAATCCTTATAAAATTGTTTGTTACATAAAAATAAAATTAAAAAAAATATGGGTAAAGGCCAACCCTGCGCTATAGGAGAACCGCACCGCTCGGGCACCGTTCGGATGCCGATTTAAAACGTTTCATTTAAAAGAGTCCTAAGTCTGATCAGCAAGACCTTAACGCAATTTACAAACTGCGTACAATAACGTACTCTCGTAGAAACAATGGATATCGACAAATGATTGCTGCGGGAACTTCACTAGTCGGCCGTTACTTCCCACGGCCCGTTTCTAATGAGCCGTGTTGAGTAACGCGGCGGCGATAGTTAAGAGTTTTAAGAATTTCAACAATTACATCTTGGAATTACTCGTCTTGTACCGAGTTTACTTAAAACGTTCGATTTAGATCGATTGAACGTACCTTTCTTTCTTACAAATGCATGATTATAATAATAATAATAAGTTTATTCTTTCTCTTAGTTGTTTATAAATAAATATACCTTAAACCTTAATAACTAAAAATAAGCTGCGTTCTAGTTGTATTGTTATTTTTTTATGTAGTAGAAGTGGCAAACAAGCATGCAGTTCACATTGATGTTAAGTGATGACTGCAGCCTATAGACACCCACACAAAGACCAAGGTCAAAATATAGATGCGTTACCAGTCCTGAGGCCTAAGGTGTTATGCCTCTGTGCCAGAAATTACAGGGCCGTACATTACCACCTGACCGTAACACGATAGTGCTGAACACTACCATTTAGCGGCAAGTATATTAGGTAATGCGGTGGTGCCTACGCCTGCGAGCTCCGTCATTGGAGCTCTACCACCAGTAAGTATTACTTGTAGAGATGTATACAATATCTATAATGTGTGGCAACATATCTCAATTAAAATGAAAGTGGAAAACAAGCTATCAATTTACATGGATGGTACATGAACACGAAAATTGAAATCAAAATACAGATGATAAAAAAGGTAAAACACTTTGCCATCCTTTGAGGTTTAAGTTACTTTGCCTTTCAAAAAGAAATTACGGCACCATAAAAATCTTACAGGGTCGACTCGTTATAATTGTTTGTATTATTATTATTTTAAAGTAATTAAATCATCTTTTAATTGGTGCTGTGCATTTTATAAAAACTGATTGTAATCTTTATTCAGTATTTAATTAATATATTAATTGTTTCAATCTACATGATACGTTCGATTATTGCCAGCTTTAATTATATGAAGTCATATTACAATAAAATACTCATCAAATTGAGACAATATATGGTATTGATGGAGGTACTGATTGTCACTGTATGACACTGAGCTTTAAAAGCGTATCAATGAATATAGCCTTGCTGATAAAATATATTTAAAACGTATAATATATAAAAATGTAGCTAATGCAGCTCGCAAACATTTGATTAAAACTCGTGAAAAGCTTGAAATGTGAACTGGAAAAAACGACCACGGCAAATATTCCCATTGCAAAATAAAGCAAAACATTGGCGTCCTTTGTTTGTCCGGTCCATGTTGACTGTTCCTTATCCACTATCGCCTGAACTAGAACTCTGCGGTGCATCGACCCCTCCCCTACCATAATACCAATCTCGGCTGACGTCTGTCATTTCGCTATTGTCATTCAGCATTCTGAAGTGCACTGATGGCACCGGAAAACGAAGGGATTAAGCTATGTGTTCCACAGTAACTATTTATTTGACTACAGTCATGCCTGTATTTCCCCAGACCGCCTGCAATTTTTCAGGAACCTATTTAGTTTTAGCTGCAGGTAGTTTATTTTATAAGGCTCATGTGTTTCTTGGTTAATCTGATTCAAAGCATCGTTAATTTGTATTAATATATTAGTACTGCTATCTTGTTTTATAGTAGTAAAGGATAATAACCCCCTTATTCATAACCGTATTTTAGCTAAGGTGTTGCTAATCTCTCCGTTGTTTTTTATCCTGCACATTTGACAATGCAACTGACACAGACAAAGCATTCTATAGCTAGAACGTATCTAATGTACGTAAGAATAAAGTACGTAAATGAATAAGGGGGTAAGAGTTTTCAACTTACATCTAGTATGTCACAGCTTTCGATGAAAAACAATGCTACAAAAATAAAGAATCTTAATTTAGCTATATTTTTTCATGCAGATATAAATAACTGTGTGAAAAATACCTACAACACCCGGTCCCCAAATTCGACCATAACTCGGGCGGCTTTTATATTTTTTACATCTTCATTAACTGACTAAAATTAACACATTTGGGCTGAACAGCGCACATTTATTATGTGTGTCATTTAAGGTCACAGCTGTAGATCACTTCAATTTACTCATTCATACCGACTATATGTATACGATATGTTGGAATGAAGAATCGTAGTAAACAACAATGCGCAAACGATACCGTGGTAGTGGCTCAAACTTTCTCGACCATTGTTCTAACTTCCTGAGACTACGCCGTTGAGGTGATTAAGCGCATCTTTTTCGTTCCATTTCACTCTTTTACTATACAAATTATCAAAGCAATATGTATGGACAATTCTTGTTGGTACTGGTGATAAGGTGGTGTTGTAGTCCAAGTAGATAACTTCTTGATTCTTTACTGCTTCGTTCTACATTCTTAAATTAACTACGTCATTCTTTGCTGCATCGTAATAGTGCCTTACTTCTAGTGTGTCTCTATTTAATGATTGATTAAAATGTGCATAACGTCACTGGTAGTTGGAAAATCACTATAAACGTTTTCAAACATTGGACTTTTCGCGTTTTGATACAATCCTCCTTTGTTGTCCTCCGTCAAATCGCCACCATAGTGATTTATAAGCAAACAACATTAAAAAACGTAGGCCTACACCGTATCACCGCTGGAATTATAGTAGATACAGGTAGCATGGATAGACACATAGAGAAAGAGAAGTTTGACGATGGGGTCAGGAGGTTGGTATATTAAACTGTCAATAATAATTAAGATAACCTAGTTGTGTTTAGTATTGTTGGATTTGTCGAGATAATTTCTATAACCGCTAAGGCTTTTAAAATTCGATCAATGTCCAAAGTTTATTAAAGGTGATGTAAAAATAGTAGATTTTTTACTCACTTGAGGTTGAAATCACATTATTTAACCTCATATAATACAAAATGGAGTAAAGTATGTGCAGAAAAAAACAAAGGAAGATAATTTCGGTAGCCAGCGTTGGTATTGCTGTGAATTTTGCTGAGAATAAATTAATTGTATCTGTAGAACAAAAAAGACCAGACCAAGTACTTACACCATACGAGAAATTACTTTAGAAAGTGCTCCAATGAGTGTGGTCGTTTTTTTGATGGCACGATGTTGAAACAAGTCGATGTTTTGTACCGCGGCGCAGCGTTGCCCTCGGGCGTGACGCGTTCTGACTCGACGCTACGTACGCATTAGTACTGCTATCTCATCATTATTTTTATAGCGATCGCAATAACACCACATTTTAATAGTAACTATCACGCTGCTCTTCAAATTAACCTACAGAATTATCATAATAATGGTCATAATATTCTAGGAACTTTTTTTGTTGTTGGGCATCTAGAAGTAAATTAAAAAGTCATTATTGTATTTTGTAGTGTGATGCTGAAGTTAGAGAAGTTAAATGCGGTATGCAGATGCAGATTATTGGACATAAAATTATTCAAATACGTAGATTTAATTAAACCAAACAATAACTTTTTAGAAGCAAAGGAATGAGCAAGATAATAAGATAAAAGTTTATCTTTTATAAGCCTCCTTAATACGTCTTTTTATAGGCTATAAACAAACCAAGGAATTATTAAACATGGTTACGAAAACGGTAGCTCAAGTCTGAGCTCGTAAGCAATTACTCGAACCGACCATCTCGTCACGAAAATCTCATAGAATATAACGGTTCACGCGGATTCTTGGGCAGCGTCAGCGGCAATACTCGTAGTAAAGTCATTTGCTCTAATGGTCTCCTCACCCGACGCTATCCCGACGTAAGGCCCCTTTACATATCATTACCGTTCCCACCCTTATTCAAATGTACCAGAGTCTTCAATCCCGTATTTGCACTACCAATGATAAATTTGCTCGTTGTGTACGTTTGGGTACACTCGTAAGTAAAATAGCTGAAGAGTGGTAAAGAGACAGCTCGATGTATCTTGGGCACAATAATAATTATGAATATGATTTTGACAACCGCAAAATTTTCCAGTGTATAAACTAGTATAAACTATCATAATATGTCTTACCAGAATACTTGAACCATGGATAAATTATGAGCAGACATTAAAATATGTATATTTTAACAAAGTTGAACGTATCATCTCATTCAGTATTTCGTACTTCATGCGAAAACTTTTAGTTAACGTAATTAATTCTTACCCCATATAATAGCGGTAATATTAGTTGGGCTCGTGACTTTTCAGATTTGAGATAATTTCAGCTAAAACTTAGCCCGAAGTATGTCCCTTAGTTAAATTCGCTTAACGACCGTGACTCGGTGTTTTATTGTTCTTTACTCTGATAATGACTGATGACTTTCTCTTGATGTCTTTGTTCGTGGTTGACACCGACGTGAAAATGTAATCATGGTCTGTGTCGCTGCGCCTGAAGGCTCGCGGGGAAATAAATAATGAAAAGCGTATTGACGAAACCGGAGTCACGATAAACAATATGGCTACACTTTGTTATTAATTGTTCAGTCATCGCTTCTATGAAAAGCTGTAGAGTGGCTGTAGGGCTTCTAAATTGTTTGTCTGGAAGCGTTATAGCTATTGTGTACCTTTAGCAATTAAGGGATGATTAATAAAAGCATAATTAACTGCAGACTTTTATTTTAATGAAAGTCCACCTGATTTTGTTTCACAGCCATGTTAAGATCTTATTTTACTTTGCCTTCTATTGACTTAATCATGTTGCTCTTTTTAAAATAATGTAGGAGTTTAACCCGACTGTGAAACAAAATAAGTATTGAAAGTTGGACATCCATTCAAAGTAAAGTCTGAGTGCGCTCTATGAATATCGCCTTTTGTGGTAGTGAGTCAATTCTGTTAGGTCTAAGATCCCGGCTTCTCTGCACCGGGCTAAATGTATGTACCTAAGTAAACATAAAATACCACCACCGCATCACCTAATCTATCTGCCGCCAAATGGTAGTGTTCAGCACTATCGTGTTCTAGTGAGATGGTAATGTATGACCCCGTAATAACTATCACAGAGACTTAAGTTGTTATAACTTAAGTCTCAGGGGTGGCAACGTATCTGCATTTTGACCTTAGTAGTTTTTGTGTAGATGTCCATAGGCTGCAGTCATCATTTAACAGCAATGTGGTGCAAGCTTGTTTCCACCTTTCTACTTTCCACCTCCATATGATTTATGATTGGATAGAAATGTCTCAACCATAAAAACCACAAATTTGATTTTTAACGTCTTCCATGCACGAATCAAAATTAGCATAAACAAAATAGTATACATTTTTTAGTACTATAACATTCAACACGTCACCAAGTATACGTTGAGAATATTTCCGGGCGTAAAGCTTCACATTAATCTCTTATTTACATGGCTCTTTAATAACAATGTTAAGTGAACACTTTGAAGATCCCTTTGATATTTGTAGAGAAGATGGCTTATGATTTATTATTCAACGCTCCGGCGAAACGTTCAATCTCAGTTCTACGTAGTTTCATTGTGCAGAGTTAGAAGCCGTTTTATCATTTAACTGGACCAGTTTGACCGATGGTCTGTTTACGGAATTTCAGAAATATCCTTTAAAAATTGTTTCATTTTCAATTTAAAAGAGATACTTCGTTCTACAAAAAGTTTCCCTTAATGTTCGTAGACAGTTAAAATATTTTTAACACAACAACGATCTCTTTAATGTGTAACAGCTTATTTCTATCCATATATATAAAAATCAATTGCTGTTCGTTAGTATCGCTAAATCTCGAGAGCGGCTGGACCGATTTGGATAATTTTGGTTTTGAATGATTTTTGGAAGTTAAGCCACAGAGTTAAGCAAATATGAATAAATTAAAGGGGAATAGTAAAAAACACAATTCCATTTTCCCATACAAATAGTCCGTATATATATGTATATCAAACACATTATTTCATTGTGAGACAATACGAAGTTCCGGGTCAGCCCTGACTAGCTGACCCGGCAAACGTCGTATTGTCTCACAATGAAATAATGTGTTTGATATACACAGGTGATATGCCAGGTCCCTAACGGGGTAGGCAGAGAGTGTAGAGCGCCAGATATCCCAGTTCTGACAAACCTCTCGTGCCTCGTCTACCTTCATCATTCTCTTCATACATGCACGCCGATTCCTAAGACTTTTGACCCCACCATCAGACAGAATTCTACCTATTTGGTCATGGTAGGTCAGACTTGGTCTTCCTGGGCCTCTGCAACCATCCACACTCGCATTGTATATCTGTTTAGTCATTCGCTCATTCGACATTCTTTCTATATGACCGAACCATCGGAGCATGCCTTTTTTCATTTTTACACCGATACTATCATAGGTATTTATATTTATTATAATAGTATTACTTGTCATAGATTTTAGATTTTTATTATTTTGAGTGTGCTATGGAGTTTAAGCATTTCTGACAAGTTTGCTCAGGCTTCGTAAGTTAATCTAGTGTTTATTTTTATTTTTTATTTTTATATAAGCCTATACATTATTGTTGCTACCTATTTTTTTTTTGTTATGTTATAGATACCTATAATATTTGTACTGGTTGGTAACTTTTAATAATAAAAACTTAATAAACTGGCTGACATCCGTGGATCACTCAGAGGGACCCAGATGAAAACCAGCGTCAAGTAGATATCATCTGCTTGGCATAAGCTGATCTGGGTACCCATTCGGATGAACACTGAGACATACTCGACGTCACACCTACTGTCTGTTTGTTCCAAATTGCTTTTATCTGTTGTTTATTGTTGTTTGTTATTTGTTACATGTTATTCCTATTTTGTGTCTCTGTTTTATCCGAATAAATGTATTCTATTCTATTCTATTCTATTCTATTCTATATATACGGACACATGTGTTTGATATACATATATATAATTTATAAAATTATATAAAAAAGGCGTTGGGACATGACGACCCCATCGCTCTTTGAACGGACAAGAATTCTTCCGTTAGTGCAGTCAGTCAACCGAATACTGGTGTTCAAACCATTGCAATAGGACGGTAGTAAATATAACAACACGGGATGGGCAGCAGCGTTCCGCAAAAAACTACAACTTCCGCTCCAATCCGCCTGCAAAGTGTGGCAGTTATGGCACATTTTTCCCTAATGACGCACAACATTGTTGTGGGCGTCTTTCTCCAACAGTGGACGTCTTTCGACTGGAGTGATAATGTGCAAAGAAGAATGAATAGATGGCTCCCTTATTTCCAAAATAGCCCACATATTCACTAATATTGAAAAAATTACTCGACTTTAGGAGATGAACAATATGTTAATCACAAATCAATCGAATCTCTTTTTAAAATACTAAAGTAATTCAAATCAGGCAAGATTAGTTGAAGTAACGGGGAACGACAAAACAGTATCAATTAACTTTTTTATTTTCCAAGTTCAGACGAGTATTTCCAATCGGTTCGAGCATTCGAGCATTCCGCTCAAGAGAACGTCTTTAGTCGTACGATTTTCTCTCGATACGATAGAGATCGATTCGTTTTGCTCGTTTTATACCGATTTAAATTGTATCGATGCTGGAGGCGATTAAGGCTTCCGCACTTGTAGTCGGGCGAGTGAAAGAGGAGAATTAGGCACGCGACAAATCGACAATTAATTGCTTACAGGTTATTTCGAGTTTCTAATGCTGCTAGATATTACTCGGTCGCTTATGTAGTGTTGTGGTTATATTTGATACAATTTTCAAGAATAGAACTTACGTATTTATTGTAAACAGCTGTTATGTTGTAGGAATACGAGTAAATTCATTTGTAAAACGATTAAAATATACACATAATTTATTATTTATATTTATTTTTTGTTGCTAAATTGTATGTTAATTGTAATATCAACTCAGTCGTAAGACGCCCACTTCTGGACAAAACTCTCACTCAAAGATGCCCTTTTGCCTTCTTAAACTTATCATAACCGCCACGTCTGGCAACCGGGCTGGCAATCGCAGTGATCCTAGTTTTTTGGCGTCTGAAAAAAATTAAATCCTCAAACAGTGTCAATGTATTGTATAATGCTTTCTTGTAGGTATTTATCTTTAAAAAAAAACAATTAGTTATTAACTTTCTAATGACTCAGTTTCGCCATAATTAGGATTTAAGCTTAATTCGATACGAATAGGTAACTCTTTAATTCCCATGCATTCCAAGAAGTAATCAAAGAACATTTCATGCGTTGATTTTTTCTTCCCGTGTGTGTCGGCAAACCCCTAAAATTTAATCATTTCCTTAGACTATAGGTGTACCACGGGCAATGACCGCTTTACTCATATCTGTTGACACGTAATGTAACAGTGTGACAGCTAACTTATAAAATACTGCCGTTATAAAAAACACCAAACATAACGAGTAAGTACAGACAGCATTGCGGGGCGTTTCATTGTTCCCTAAATTAATCATCTTTTTTCTAGCATAATGACCGGATTTCATCGATCGCACTCTATAGTGCGTTCTAAAGTCAATAAGTTATGTCTTAAATTAAAGCGAATATCTTTTTGCGCGTGATAACGATAAATCGATGAAATCCGGTTGCAACCTTGTACCTGCCTATTTACATGCATTCACGAAGTCTATTATATTTTCTTATTCAAGTGTACTTAATAATACGAATACAAATTGTTATACATAACATATAGTCAAACAAACAAAAAGTAAAACAAAAAGCAAAAGAAAAAGAAATTACCCAAATACACTAAAACGGTTAGAGCGTCGTTTTAGTGATCAAACCACTAACAATGTAGTTTACAGTTTCCAACGCAGATGTTTAAAAAGAATCAACAGTTAACGGCACAACATCGTAAAAAAGGTCGGACGTAAACAACTACCGTTGAAAGTTTACAGTCACTCTTGTTTCCTCCTTTTTTCTGCATCCGAGATAAGCTGAAGAAATAATAAACAGTGCCATCAATTTGTTGTGTTCTTGGTGATTAACAGTCTGAGATGAAACGTATAATAAATTAGGTTTATTTTTCCAAAGAACACTGAACAAGTGCTCTCTCTCTCTCTCTCTCTCTGGATATTATACGAGTATATAACTGGCAGAAACGGCAGACGTTTTCCTTCCCAAAGCTAGAATTTGAATAACCTGGTATGGTCTCTGATTACACCGCTACTACCGGTTCTAATTGCTAATCTTAGTTAAGATTAGCAGAGATCCTCTAAAACGTACAAAATATTAATTTCGAATAAATCTTTAAGCAACACAAACATCAGAAGCAGATTATGGATGTAAGTATTAATACTGAGAATATTATCTTAAGAGATTTAGATTTTTTTATACCAATGATAATTGGTAAAATACATGTTCAAAGAATCATGGCAAGCTCCATTGATTTGTACAAAATTTTCGAAAAAAGGTACAAAGTCAGACTTTTTTGAATACGTTCTTGAAAGCCTCGGGAACATTTGACGGTGTTTAAAATAATTTTAGCTGACCGGAATAAAATTAATTATACACGAAAACATATTTTCCAACAGCAGTAGCCATCTTGTATTCAACAATTTGACATTTGACTTGATTTGACATTATAATGTCAAAGTAAAATTAATTGAATCAACTGGATAATAATAAACACAGATTTTTTCTAATAATTTTATTATAATTAAATCTGGAAGTTTATTTTGAATGATTTGTGAATGACCAAGACCTACATTATTGTGAATAATTTGTCTGACGCATTCTGCGCCCTAGAACTCTGTGAAAGTTATAAAAATGGCTAGATAAATGATAATCGCTGTTACCATAGTATCCGTTAAACTTGGCTAATGAAGCTCTGTAATCTTCCGCTTTCGTTAAACTCACTTGGAGACCAGGGGGCTGACCGCCTATCTGTAATACTTTCGATTATGACATCATCTTGTCAGTTTCATACCGCCTAAGAGTTTTCGACCGCAGGCATAATAAACGAGCAAAATGTTACGAAATTGTCAAGATAACGTCATAAACGAAAGCAAAGCATTAGAGTAAGATGGTCGGGCCCTCCGATTCTAGATTGAGGCAGAATTAATAACAATACAAGAATAATTAACGACACGAACTGGCCCGGTACCAATACAATTATGGTAAATTAGACTGCTCCTGCCTACTACCATACTGAATAAGATTCATAACGCGTTATGATGTGGATGCGATGCATTTTAAGTAATAGGTACTTGTGACATAGTAATAACTTACCACAGAGTCATGACAACAATGGTCTCAACCCATCTGCATTTTGACCTGTCTTTGTGTAAGTGCCTATAGGCAACAATAATTTAACATAAATGTGAACTACATGCTTGTTTGCCACCTTTATTACATAAAGAAAAAAATAAACATTAGGTTGGGGTAAAAGTTTCTTCGCATTTTTTAAGATAATTCAAAACATTTTTTAATATAGTTTATTTAAATTTAACTAAAGTATGTAAGAATGAAATATCAAATTCAAACCTTTATAGAAAATAACTCAAAGCATTTTGAGATAATAATCACGGAGCTTTCTTTTAAATGAGAATCTACTGGATGATTTTTTTATGTCCACGGGTAGCGAATTCCAGAGCTTTATTGCCGAAACTGTGAAAGAGTTGGCCATGAAACCAGTTCTGTGAGAAGAAATTTGAAGAGATAGAGACTCCGACGAACGGAGATTAAGACTATGAGAAGCGCCCAGAAAATTAAAATTGAGTTTATGATAATCAGGAGAACTAGGATCGTTTAATATGGAGAATAATAAGCAGAGTATCCTGACGGACCGTCGCTGCCGGATAGGAAGCCACTTAAGCTTAGAACGAAAAGACGAAATGTGGTCGTATTTACGAAGTCCGTAAATAAAGCGAATGCAGTTATTTAAAATTCGATCCAATTTATTAAGAAGATCCTGGGAAAGATCCGGAAAGCAAACATCAGCATAATCGATGATGGGCAACACAAGAGACTGAATCAGTAGTATTTTAGTGCTAGTTGGTAAAAAGTTTTTAAATCTATAGAGAGACCGCAGCGAAGCTGTGACGTTTTGACTAATTGCTGTTATATGTTTATTCCAGCTGAAGCTGGAGTCTATGTACAGTCCTAAGTTTTTAACAAAAGGTGAGAAAGGAATCACAATATTATTGAAAAGAAGAGGTGGAAGTTGATTCTCATCAAATTTATTTATAAATGAAGAACTACCTAATATGATGGCCTGGCACTTACTAACATTTACTGAGATACCGAATTTTTTAGACCATTGAGAAATTAAATCAAGATTATTATTTAAATTGGATATGGCAATATTCAAATTGTCCGGATCAGCCTGTGTATACAATTGCAAATCATCAGCATACAAATGGTAGGAGCAGTTCAGAAAATTAGATAGAGAATTAATTAATAATGAAAATAAGAGAGGTGAGAGAATGCCGCCCTGCGGAACACCAGAGGTTAAGTCGCACCAGTCAGATAAGTCCCGATCAATGCGAACCGCCTGCTGGCGACCGTGAAGATAAGCCGAAAACCAATCCTGAACAAGCGATGAGGCGCCAACATGCATGAGGATAGTAATAAGAATGTCGTAGTCTACAGCATTGAATGCATTGGAGAAGTCAATTAAAACCAATATTGTCAATTATGAATTTTCCATTGCTGCCCTAACATCTTCCGTAATTTTAAGCAAGGCAGTCGACGTACTATGCCTCGGCCGAAAACCAGATTGGTACGGGGAAAGAAGGTTATTTGCAAATACATGATTAGAGAGTTGCTTGTGTACTACAGCCTCAAGTACCTTAGATAAAAAAGGTAAAATGGAAATCGGCCGGAAATGATTTTCCAAACAGGGATTATTGACTTTTGGAAGTGGAATCACATGTGCTTTGCGCCATTCAAGGGGGAAAGTCCCTGTTTGTAAAGAAAAATTGATAATGTGTGTAACGAAAGGGAGAATACAATTTAAAATAAGAGTTATCATAACTCTGCTAATTTCATCACAGCCGAGTGCTTTAGACTTAATGGAATACAAAATCTTGTACACCTCATCACAAGTAACAGGAGAAAAGGAGAAAGAGTGAAAAACTGGTATGGAAGTGAGGTTCTGAATTGTTTCAAGCTTAGTCTGTTGATCAAGGACATCATTTTTCACAAAATGAAGGTTGAGCTGATTAATGGAGATATTGGGACCAAGTAAATTTTGCTGAGACTTAGATAAGCCAAGAGATTTTTTGTTGTATAAATAAATATATTCTGCTAGAAGTAGATTCTACCGTAGGCTTCCACGGCAAAGTCGAACCTTATGAGATTTCTCGTTCCACGGCAATTGATCATGTAGAATATTTAGATATAAGTAACTAGGTATTATTGGAGGAATTTATTATATTTTATTATAGCTGCAAAGAATTTACTACGGTTAATTCAGATTCAACAGTTTTGCTTCTGAATCCATTTTGGAACAACCTTCACAAGTACACAATACAATCTGCACTGTATCGCCCTGAAATATCAAGATAGCAAGGTACCTACCGGTTCCAAATTTAATGAGTATACGTATCAACTATGACATGTTTATGTTTAGAGAAACAGTAACATACAACATGTGCACTACATATGAATATTTCATAGATTTTACTCAGAATCGGACCAGTTCCAACAACCACAAACATTTTGATTGTTATATCACTTTTCTAATTTGACAATACTATTTATTGACATAAACACTTGCACATATATACAAAGTGCAAGTATTTGTGTAATGGTTTGTAATTCAAAATATAAATGTATGTTGACGCCAGGTCCCTTACGTAAGCAAAGAGTGTGGAGCGCCAGATATCCCGGTCCTGACATACGGGAGGTATGTCAGGACCGGGCTTCTTCTACAATTCTTCTGTAATTCAAAATGAACGTTAAATTTATCATCACACGAATTGACCAAGTACGAATCTCATTGGTTTCCTTGGATTATTTTTACAATATAATGAAATTGTAGATGATGGCAAAGGATTTTAAACATTTATTTGGAAAATATTAGCCCTATTATCACAGCAATATCTACACAAAATTATAAATACAACATGCCGAGGATATTTTAATGGATTTTTTTAAAGATACAAATCATAGTTTGGTGAGCTTTAAAATGCTGAAATTATGAAAATTCAAATTAATGAACAGAAATTATAATCATTAACCTCTGCGGTATATAACACCATCTAATAACCGAATAATGCCGAAATGAATAGGGAGGCACCAGTCGAGTCCTAGCGATAAATAAAAAGAAATGACGATCACGTAAACGGTACGTGTTTGATTCCTCGGCCATAATCCGAGGCTTATCTCTTTGCCACTTGTCTACGTTGTACGACGAAAAGAAGGGGAACTCACCGTACTTGTGTCGTCGAGTGTAGGGTGGTACCTGAGTGGTAAATAGCGAAAGTCACCTACGCATAGACCTAAAACTGAAATTGATTTATTATCACCTTACCTTTTTGTGACTACTTTGTTTACTCTCCACTACGAAATAGTACCTACTCGCTACGTCCAATTTAGTATTCATATAAATTTTGTAGTTAGATTGTGTGACTTTAATAACTTACACTTTTTAAAACTTCTACTTTCAAGTTCCAACTTCAGTAAACAACTCATCTTTGATTCTTCATGGTCTGTAGAAGACATTTAACGATTGAAGATCTTCAATCTTGAACTTCTTTGAAATTGAAGCTTTCTTCACTATCACTTGACTGACAAAAATTGGATTCCTTAGATGAGAAAAAAATAAACTTCAAAAATATACTGAATCTGTGCATGTTACTTCATCTTGCCTTTGGTGTGTGGGTAGCAATTATGTCCAATGAATTACTTATCAGTTTAAATAGCATTTATTTCGTTGCATTCACAATAATGCAAACATTATCCGACCCACACGTGGAATATATCTGTCAATGGCAATGCAAGGCGTTTGTAATATGTTGCGTATGTGCGGGAATGCCGCCAATTGGTTCTCATCAAATGATATTTTATATTAGCACTATTAAATTATGATCTCGATTTTCTAGTGCTAGATTACAAAGTTTACGTAATGTTACATTTGTAATCTAGGACTCTGTCAATATGTAAGATGTAGATCAACCTTGGTCAGACTTGGCTAAGAATTTCCGAAATATTTGCAAAGTAATGTAGGTCAAAAGCTAAATATAACTTATTTGGCTGACGTGGTTAATTAATCTGATCCTATACACACATATTTTTGATTTGGCATAAGAAATTGGTATAACATATATTTATAGAGTAATTTGCTTTAACATGCACTTTAATCCTTTTGTTTTATTTTACTACTGTTGTACCCATACCCGTTAAAGTTACTTAGTTACTTACAATATGTTTATCTTATTGTTACAGGTAAATGATTATGTTTTTCAACACCACTGTATGCTTCAAAGTTTAGGTAAGTGCTTGAGTGTAATATTGAAGGTAGATTTCGAAGTAATGGGTCCCGGTCGAGTGCGGCAGCTGTGAGCGAGTGAGCAGCTTTGTAAATAGTGACCATGTTCACAAAGTTTCACTATTGAACTTTTTCGTCCTTCTTTTGACATTTCCATCTATCGATTTTCCTACTGCGACATCGCTGCAAGCATTATATCATTTTTATATTGCTCCCCGGGGAGTTTGTAACGTCGTACGTCCCTCTGTTCATTTTCCGACGGCACTCGGTTATGTATTTTTTACTAGGCTTTCGTAACTCCCTTAGAAGTTAGCTAGGTGTGGTCATATATCTGACCGCGTATCTTATGTATTATTTTAATAGCATGAGGTGGCAAACTAACATACAATTCACATTGCTGGTAAGTGAATACTATAGTCTAAAAACCAGAAATTTCGTTGATGCGTTTCAGTCTGAAGTTGTTATACCTCTGTATCATAAATTATAAGGCCGTGCATTACCATCTGACCGGATCGCAATAGTAAGTAAATTCGGTATTGCGATGGTGTCTACGCCCGCGAGTTCCGTCACTGGAGCTCTACCACCAGTAAAGTGGATGTATATTTTTATATTAACTTCATGATTAAATTATTTTGCAGTTGCAATCTTATAAACTTATTTGTTATCTTTTAATTATCATGTACCCAATACAAAAGACTTATCTTTGTCTCCATTTAATAGCTTAAAATTTTAGCATTAAAATTAGCAGGTAGTGAGAAATCCATATAATTTTATTAAAGCTACTTCACGATGCCGGCGTAAAGCGATGAATGATGGCGAACTTCCTATTAACCCCTCCCCTTCTTTCCTGTTATAAAAGGGAATTCTTTTACCGGTAATGCAATCTGATAGTCCCTGGCAAATAATTTATTTAATAGAGTTAGACGTTACTTTGCCTTAATTTATTACGTTAAACATTACAATGGTCTAAGAGAGATGAAACATTATTTGACGGAAACCATTACAGAATATATTTCAAGTAAAAAAAAAATACCAAGTGTATGTGGGATCACGCACAATTTGGGGTTCCGTCTCTCGGTAAATTTTATAAGTTCATCGACTATTACTCTCATAGTACCTACATACTAATTTGGTGTAATTTTTTTTCTTTCAATTTCTTTATAATAATATGCGTAGGTACCACCCTGATTTTTTCACATGCCAAACACCACCGTTGGGGTACGTGAGAAGAATATAAATTAACATTCTAACTTCTAGGTTTTTAGGGGAGATGTTCCAATAAATAAATAAATCAAGTTTTTGTTTCATCACATTGTTGGAATAACTAAAATGTATATTGGTGCCACATCACAGACTTTTGAACTAACAGTCTCTGAACTAAGCTGCTGACAGACGGACGGACGGACACGGCGAAACTATAGAGGTTTTTGAAGGCTACGATACCTTAATAATGTGACATAAAGCATAAAGAAAGCAACAAGTTGCTCTAACGTCGATTGTTGATATGGTTTCAATATTTGATCGTGTGGTGTTCGCGCTGAAAATTCTAAAATTTAAATTCTTGTGACTGGTGTACTTTGAGTGGCGGTGAAATTTTATAACATCAACCTCGTTTTGCGTAAAACTTGTTAGCGTTGAATACGTTGCACTCTTTTGTAACTTGTTTTATAAAAAAAGAGTGTACATAATGTGGTTTTTCTAGCTCTTTTGTGGGATGGTGTTTTAGCGCAGAAACTAGTTTTTGTTAAAAATGTTTAACCTGTTCTTCCATTTAGGTGCGTTATACCTAAACAGTCGTCTAGGAAAAAACAGTATAAAGCTATCATAAATATCTATATTCGACACCATATCATCCTTACAGATCTATGTTACGGTTAGATTAAATAAGTTTATCCAAATTTGAAATTTTCTTCGTGATAAATATGGAATTCTTGTAACATGTTAACATGACAGCAGAGCTTGTAGCATGTAACATATTGGCATAATTAGATCCGAACATGCATTAGGTTTTGTCGCTCGCGACGAAGCATTAAGTTGGGACGGACGTGCCCAACCGCAACGTCAACGGCTCGTACCTTACCGGCCGGTCATCGGATATCTAACATATTGTGGACGGAAGTTGCATAGTATATACGGTTTCACTTACAGTAACTATGGACGCTGGTCTCGATTTCACAGGATTGGATTGCAGCGTGTCGGTTTTGTAAGCTTGTTGATTGAGTTTCCGATTGAAATTCGCCTTAAAGTACACAGTCACGTTGATTGTGGCATCTTCAAAATCTTGATCATTTTGCTTTTTCAATTCATTTTTTAGAATTAAGAGATACAAGTATCTCAACATTTTTATTTTTACCTAACTGTCGCGGCGCTTATAAAAGTATTCTTAATTAAATAGCAAATAGACACTATTATTTACAATTAAATTGACGCATCTACATACATTTATATAACGTTATACCATTCGCAAACTGAGTAAATTATTTTTGACCTAACATTGTTCAAATGTTTACACCTGTATAGCGATACGGCCGTGACTAAGGCACTGTAATTGGACAATTTCTTGCCACAGCTAATAGATGGTTCGTGTCTACAGTTACAATAAAATCAATGATAAGTACCTAATGATTAATACTGCTAATATATAATGAATCTGTGTATATAACACATAATGGCAGTGAGGCAGTATTAAGTAAACATATATGCATAATATACATACTTCAACTTGAAAAATACCACATAGTTGACGAAAGGTATCTATCAAGTTGATTTTAAGTAGGTAGGTAGGAAGAAAATGTAGCAATCTGCGTGACAAATGTTCAATTTCAGACACACGTATCGCAATCGCTTTGTTTTATGACAGTGACAATTCATAACGCCACATCGTCGAATTGAATAATACGTTTTTTTGTGCAACGCACGCCATGAAGTTATCTAAGATCGTGGTTTACCGACTCGATCTTAATGATTGTTGTTAAGATTAACTGTGAACTAGTTCAGCGGTTAACTTGCAGCTTCTTGCTCAACGACGGTTCTCACGACATTGGATAAAATTACTGTTATTTGCGGCGAACCCTGCGTAAACATAGATAAAGCGTGAATATGTGGTCGCAAACGTGACGACAGCGGGCGGAGGCGCGGACAGCGGCACTGATAGCGGAGCATGCAGCGATGCGAATAGCGGAATATGTTGTGGCAATAAAGATTGAATAAATAAATAAATAAATAATCTTTGATTGACACTTGAATCCTTTGTCAAAAAGGCGTCCCGATGACCAATTTAATTACTTTCACACAGATTTATTTAATTTTTCTGTCCAGTGTTATTGGGACGCTGATAGCGGAGTTAGTCGATAGATTTAGAGAACGTTTATGAATGGATTGTCACGATCCGCGATCAAAGCGAACCATATTGAGGCCGATTTTAGTATAATATAATACTATATTGAGATCGGCCGTTAGTCGCACGCCACCAGCGCCGCTCTGCTGCCCGCGTCGCCGCCCGCTTTCATCCAGCTTGCAGCCTGAAATTGCGCATTTACTAGACGGTAATGTATCCTTAAGGCCCTTTTCTGACTTGTCAATACGGCAGCGACGCAGGATCTGTAAGCTATGTACTGAAACAATACCGCGTTGCCTGCTAGTGCTCGTGCCTGTTGGTATATTCGTATTTTCGGTATAAAATCGCCTTACCGAAGATGTCGTCTTTGAGAGATGACAATAATATTTTTTGTGTTATGTTTATTGCCGCCCAAAAATAGAAAAACGTTATTGGCGTGTTTTGTAGATGTATTTATTCCGCACACACGGCTCATCTTACGGTCTGTCAAAACAGTTGTATTCTATTTCGCATGCGTTCTTTAACGCCGATGTCAACTAACTGTCGCTCGTCTGTAAAAACCTGAAAATAAAGATACAGGTATGTATTTACATACCTTTCCGGGAAAACGTAAAATGTGTGGCTGCCATTAAGTTCCTTCCTGTCACGCTATATTGTGTATTCTGGAGAAACCTAACAATTTTCCAATTGGAAAACAGGATATGATTTATTTTTCGACGCAAAGATTGAATCTAAAATCTTAGGATCCCTCAGAGGTCTTGTCTGGTGGGAATGTTTACTGTATATACCTAGATAATATAAATGCTGCTAAATTGTAGAGTTTAGTGCTATCGTTTTCCGGTCAGGTGAAAATGCCAGGCCCCGGACTTCTGTCACAGAAGCATAAAAGCAGCAGCAGTGGCAACGCATTTACATAAACATAATAAGCCTTAAATGTTGCGATTATGGGAAAACCATTTGTTGATTAAAAAAACCGTTTGTGAAATATTAAACTTTAAATTCCCAATTTTTGTTAAAATTTAGTGTTAAAATTCCCCTCCTCTCTGCCAGTTAAAGGGCCGGTATTTGGACATGTATTAAAATTGACGGTTATATTGTTTATAATGAGTTTGAAAGGAAACTCTGGAAAACTATCACAGCTAAGTAGGCTCTACAACGGTACGAGTAATAGTCGATCAACTTAGGTATGAAATGTACTTGAAAAACGAACCCTAAATTGTGCGCGGCCCGACACGCGCTTGCCGGTTTTTTTGACCATTCTCCTAGGATATTATTACAGACGTGATATAAATTGCAAGCTATTTTTGTTCTGAATGCCAATAAATAACGCTTACTTATAGTGCTGAGTGCGTGTCAACGGTGTGATTTACTATTGTGCTAGTTATGAAGATAAGTACAGTAATATAAAAATAATATTGAATAGGTAATGTCGGTTAATTGAATTAACAATTTATTCGCAGAATAAGATTATTAATTGGGTTTGTTTGTCTGTTATAGATTATTTTCAATAGTTACCTTTCGTATCAATAAACATGAAATGACATTAAATGTAAGTCTCACTAAAACTCGAGAACGGCTGGGTGGCTGGACCAAATGGCTCATTTTCGTTTTGAAATATTTGTTGAATCAAGGAATATAAAAGGTGAGAAAATTTGAAGAACATGTAAGAAAAATGGCACAAACAACAATTTCATTTAGCCACACAAATAGTTCGTGTCTGTCAAATATTTGACAAATTCTTTAATATTGTAAGGCGGTACGAGCAGGTATAGGTCGCGCCACGTAAAAAGAACGCTGGAAGAAAGTAGAAGGGATGTGTTCGCGCATCGGTACACTCGCGCACGAAAGTACTAGCCCTATTGGTTTATTTTTGATCTAGCTTTCGCTTGCGGTTTCGTGTATTGGTAGGCAGATTTAAAACGCCGCACCTCATACTACCAAATAGATCGATAAATCGTCTACTGCGCAGCTTGACCGCCAGCGTTATTTTTACCTGGCGCGACCTATAAGATGATTGCCGACTCAGGTGATTAACAATAATATTTTTTCTGAAATATTTGAATAACAAGGGTTTTTAACTTATTAACATTAACTGTCCCAGGTATGATACTTACTTAAGGTGAAACGTTTGCATCAGCTAAGCAACTTATCCCAAAAGATGGCGCAATTTCTCGGAAAGCGTGTTTTTAATTCATTTCAACAAAATTAAAGCGAAAGGGAGTAATTAATGTAAGTTTAGCGAACATGAAAATCATTTCTGTATACATTTCTGATTTAGTTGAGACTACTGATAGCTACAATTTCGTAATATTGGTTATTGTGCTGCGACTAGAATACGTGAACTAGCAATTCGCACACATACAAACGAAAGAAATGTTATAATTTATATACCCAATATTCGTCGCATTGAGAAATAAACATATGGCGTAATGGAGAATGCTACAGTATCCGACGGCGTACCCAGGGTTCGTATCCCGCCAGACATTAACAATCTGTCTAATATGACATTGTTGTTTTTTTTTTACTTTTTATAAGACGTTAATTTTTATAGATTTTTGAATGCTATTCAGTACCTAATAATTTTTTTTTTAAAGTTTTGTAAGGAATGTTCCTAACAAAAATAACTTTATTTGTACTAATAATTATAAAATAATTTATATGTTCAAACCATTATTTTAATATATTAGACACTAACATAATAAAATAATAGTCTCATGTATTTACTTTCCAACCTAATTTATTTACTTTCCAATCCGTGAAAAAATAGTTTAGTTACGGTCCAGTGTGTTTGTGAAGGTGAAATTATAAAATGACTAATTAGTTTTTAATATTGTTCCACAGCATGAGAACCCCAGGGTTACGGCCCTGTAATTTCCGGCACAGAGGCATAACACCTCAGGCCTCAGGAGTGGTTACGCACATGCATTTTGACCGTGTTCTTTTTGTGGGTGTCTATAGGCTGCAGTCATCACTTAACATCAATGTGAACTGCATGCTTGTTTGCCACTTTAACAACAAAGCCAAAAAAATCCCTGCCTACCAACTATGACTTGACCGGCTTATTTTTACCTACCTAGATGTATGTAGGGTACCTACAGTTTTCATTTGCAATCAATGTTAACAAAGTCATTGGAGCTTTACTGGTGGTAGCGCTCCAGGGACGGAGCTCGCGGACGTAGGCACTACCGAATTACCTAATATATTTACTTGCCGCTAAATGGTAGTGTTCAGCACTATCGTGTTCCAGTCAGGTGGTTATGTACGGCCCTGTAATTTCCGGCACAGAGGCATAACACCTTAGGCCTCAGTAGTGGTAACACATCTGTATTTTGACCTCTGGTCTTTGTATGGGTGTCTATAGGCTGCAGTCATCATTTATCATCTATGTGAACTGCATGTTTGGTTGCCACTTTCAATAAGTACCTACATAAAAAAATTTAAGTACCTATATAATATGCTTGTTTGCCATTTTAGTACACAAACGAATAATAACGTAGATTACGATATCATAGGTTATCTATACGTACGGATATATCTTCACCCCTTACAGCCTTACAGGGTAGGCTCAGAGTGTGGAGCACAAGATATCAATATAATTTATAGGAAAATAAAAGATTCAATAACATACTTCCAACAACATATATTTCGAATAAGAATTATTTTTATAGAATCGTTTCAGTTCAAAGACATATATCCCCAGATCTTGCAGCTACATATTCACAATGAAATAATTTAATTTTATTGATCTCTCATCCAATTACGGCTCAACATTATATAGCTACTTATGAAATGAAAGGCAGAAGTAGGTATTTTGCTTTGATGAATTTCTATTAGTTTTTGGTTGCACTGCACTAGTGAGGTGAAGTGCAGAAGTTTTCTTGTTTCTTGTAGCTGACCTTGTACCTGTAGATAAAAAATAATATGACATATTTATCTTACTATTTACTCAGTAAGAGCTGGAGGAGATAGGCACTATCACATTACCTAATATTTCTACGTCCCAATTAAAATGTTCAGTACCATTATTGTGATCTAGTTAGATGGGTTACCATCTAATCAATACACATGAGTGAAACCCCATAAATTTCAGAACAGAGGTAGACCTTCTTAGGTTTCAGAGGTGGGAAAATAATGCATTGAACCTTCTAGTTTTTATGTACCTGGTTTCCTATGGGCTGCAGTATCACATACCATCAATGTGAACAGTTAGTTACATAATAAATTACTTATATTTTCTATCTATACTAATTTAATAAAGCTGAAGAGTTTGTTTGTCTGTTTGCTTGAACTACTCTAAGGAACTACGGGTTTGATTTGAAAAAATCTTTCAGTGCTAGATAGCTCATTTATCGAGGAAGGCTTTAGGCTATGTAACATCATGCTAAGGTGAATAAGAGAGGGTAGGTAGCTGAAGCGCGCGAAGCTGGGGCAGGCCGCTAGTAGGGACATAATATATGACATGAGAATGATATTAATTCCACATACCTGGTAAGAGTTTATCTGTGTTGTTTATTAATTTCCAATCCCTTTATGTAAACAAATATTTTTATTCCTTAGCAGTGCTTAATAATATCACCCATATTCAGGTGAAAAATAGAATTTGTTTTATAAAATTACTTTTTTATTGTTATCACATCTGTAACAAATTTTACAACAGGTTATTAAAATGTATAATCATTGGTTTCTGGTAGGTATATCATTGTACATGAAATTATTTATTCACAGAATGTTTGTGTGATAATATGATAATATCATCTGAATTGTCTTCCAAATAACTGTATACGGCCTGGCCTAGCCTCAGTGTCTTAACAATCATAAAGGTATTTATAATGAACTAGATTATACCATAATTGTTTTATATTATTTCGCATTAACACATGCTTGTGAAATATATTTTATTTAAAGAAAAATGGAAAGAAAAATTTGACTTCAGGCGAGACTCGAACTCGCGACCTACTGGGAATCTAGTCCAGCCGCTCTTCCAATTGAGCTACTGAAGCCCTGCCCGATTTGATTATACCATATTTAAAGATTCATACTCAATTTTACTGCACAAATATGTATAATTTATATCTCCATACCTATATCATATTGTGTTTATTCATTTTATTATGTATTTTCCTATTTTGAGACAATTTTTGCCATAGACCCAAACAACACAAACTTGTGAATAATTTCGTGTACAATGATATTTATTTACATGACATAACAATAAAGGTACTGCTGTCCAGTACCTTTATTGTTATGTCATGATACTGTCTCTGATATTGATTTATTACTTACGATATTTATATATTCGCCATGACAACGATTTAGCTGATTGTAATTCTAGCACGAGTTCCTTTTCGGCTGATTATAGATAACTATGCTCTGTGCAGCGCCACTCTGTATCCTCCACTATCCTCCAAACAATCATCCATCTGCAAATTGTACTTTTCTTCGCAAAATAGATAAACGAAATACAAAGTTTCTAGTGAAATAATCAGTTTTTCTTTAGAACAAAACAAGATGAAAAAATAAATAAAAAGAACGAAGCTTGTCAAGCTTGACATTACAAATAAAGACATGTATATATTTTTTTTTTTAATTAATTTATTCATGACTATAGATACAGAGTCTTTTAATCGTATTCATATTGAATTTCACATTTCTTTAAATTAATGAATATCCATATGGAAGATGACGATGATTAAATGCTTCCATGAGGAATATGATGAGATGATGGGATGGCTCCAGTAAAGCGATGGGGACTTTACTAGGAGTTTTATGAAGTTTTGGAGGCAATACGAAAAATCACTTTTCACTTCATAATGTCACTTTCTTACACTCGTGGACATTATCGAATGCTTTATGATAAAAATCCCACCATTTTTACACATAAAAACGCGACTATACACAAATTTCGAAAATAATATCACGCAGCGACACAGCTCTTTTCCGCGTTCCCGCCAAAACTCAGACATGTCAAAAAATTGTTTGTGTTGCCAGTGTATAAGCGCCTAAAGTACTACCTTGATTAATAATACCTAACGTGGCGACTGGCGAGTTATTGTAATATTATCATTGAAGGATAATACAATATGTTTTAGTCTTTAAAAAATAAATAAAAAGCAACCGCTTCAAATTTATAATCCGCAAAAGAAAAAAAAAAACAACACATGTAGTAGAGATAACACACTTTTTGAACTAAAATGATATGTTGCTAGAATCTGGTCACACTGAGTTGATCCACGACGCGATATGCTTGAAATAATTTTCTAATGGGTTTTATTTCTCACAGAGCGGCAACGTCGCGATTGCGCTGTTGGTGACGTTGGTGTATTGCTATTTTGTTCTCGCAATGTCAGTCTGACTCTTTCGCACGCACTACTACATGCGTAAATTAGTCGATTATTTTCAGGTAAATACAACGTACTTTTAGGGCATTTTGTTATTATATTATTACACGAGCGAAAATAAGTACTTAAATTAGGGCTATATTAAGTCATTCTGAGTATAAAATCATTACAGTAAAGAATAAAAAGCAGTATAGGAAACGTTTAACCTTAATCAAAGCGTCTAATATGTAATAGATGCTTTTATTTACTTTTATTACCCAATGATTGCAACTATACATTTCAACCATATCATAAAAACATTTAAAAACTAGCTGACCCGGCAAACTTCGTATTGCCTCACAATTAAATAATGTGTCAAAGGTTTGATAGATACGGATTGTGGTTTCAACTATTTCCCTTCAATTTCTTCATATTTTATTAACTTTTAAACCTTCCCTGGACTGGCAAAAATAATTCAAAACCAAAATTAGCCAAATCGGTCAAGCCGTTCTCAAGTTTTAGCGACACAACAGCTATTGATTATTATATATTTTAAAATGTATTGGCCATGACAAGTATATATAAATTACTTGTCCATCATAATAGTATATCTTTAACTTACCGAACTGTTCTTCTCTATTTACTATACAGAGAATAAGGTATGTCAAAAGATATTAAGATGGTTCCTATAAATAAATAATGTCGGTTTCTCAAAAAAGAGAGTACCTACTCTTAGGTAATAAAAAAAAATAAAGCAAAACAAGCTTTACAAGCTTACAAGAGAAACAGTCAGAATCAACTAAAATGTAGTTGGAGAAATGGAACCCTTACAATGCAAGTGGTCCATTTTTTATATTATATGGTTGAAACAGTTTGAACTGCTCTACTTGAAAGAATCTCCTTTTGTAGGACTGTCATTGTTAATAGCGATAGCGACGCGATACGCGAATAAGTTTTGAAAAAAAAACAGAGTTTTTTTTTAAAGTCACCCATGTCTTTAGCATCTAGTTCGTTGTTCCTGTCAAATAACCCAGATATCTACGTAGATTTATAGTGCGAGTGAAGAAGATAAGTATAATTTTGTTTTGACAGTTGTCACGTCCGGCGCTTGCCGCGTCGCGGGCCGTCCCGACCACGTTGCATTGTCCTCCATCCGCATACTGTCACTAGGGTTGCCACCATATAACCATTTTATTTATAGGAGACGATAAATAAGGAACTTTTTTTTATATCGGCAATCTCTAATTTTATATCGGCAATCTCTAAGAACTTATTTTTCTCTTTAACTTTCTGCGGTGGAGCTCGAGGACGTAAACACTAAATGGTAATAAAATCCAGTACTATCGTATTTTGGTAAGATTGTGATGTATGTCCCAAATCACAGAGTCAAAACAAAGTGGCCTCAGGAGTGCCAACGTATCTCCATTTTGACCTTTGATTCTTGTGTAGGCTGAAGTATTCATGCTTAATAGGCCGCTGTATTGACAACGCTCCTGATTTTATATAGGTAATCCCCCTGTGAAAACCGCGTTCAAATCCGTTGAGTAGTTAGGTTTAGGTTTAAAGACATTTAGTCTCATAAAAGACAAAGTCACTTACATGAGAACATAAAAGTAGTTTCGAAGTTATAACGAACCAGGCAGACAGAGAGACAGACAGACAGACAAAATATCCAAACATTGAAGTTTTGGTTTCTGTAAGGTACTCATCTTTATTTGCCCCATGTCAGTTTTTTTTTTTTTTGAAAAATATTTAATGTACAGACACTCGATTTTTACTGTCTTATTATATGTATATTGATGAAAATATGTGATTTGTAGTATGCCTTTTTTATGACAGTATAATAAAACAAAAGCAACATTATGTGTGTAATCAATTTGATTAAATTGCAAAAGCGCTGTCAACCCTGGCAAGGTGCGGCCCGCCCGAGCACTGATTACAGCGCTTCGCCTCAAGGCCGACTATTGTTCTACGTTGGATTCTTACACGCAATCCCATGTTGTTAGCTATTTTTTACAGCCTTAGATTATCTCGGTCAGCTTGGCTCCATGTTTGTGAACGTAGACCAGTTATGTATTTATGTACAGATTTAGCTAACTTAATCTATTATTTTTCGAAATCGCCCGTGTCGGTCCATGTTTCAAGCTCAAATAACTTTTATTGTAATGCCCGTATTATTTGTTATACGTGATCTTTAATTTTGAGACAACGGATATGTTCTTCCTTAGGATAAAAAATATGTTCTCGGCCAATGAGGTTAATAGGCATATACCTACCTACAGAAGACACCGGGAACAAACAGTCGGTTCCATTTTTATATTTATTTGACAGATATTTAGAAAGACATTTTCACGTCATCTGTCAAATTACTATGGGAAACTGTGGTAAGTTGAATGCAAAAATCTGGAAGCATGCTACCAAGGGGAATGTCTTGTCTAGTACTCTAGTACAAGTAAGTCAATACTTCTGGGTATATTTTACTATATTTGAACCGTGATAGATAGTTAGACAGTTGAAATGTTCATAGATTATGTATTACTGTTATCGATAAGACAAAAAGTACAAAAAAAATATTAACAAATATTTTAGGGGCCCTTAGCTTAGAACCAACGTATTTTTTTGGCCGTTTTATTCGTGCTCGAACTGAACTTACACTTGGCCTTGGGTTTCTTTTCTATAAATGTTCTCGGATGTTCTCCTTGTTACTACGAGAAGGTTTAATCGATTGAAATCGTTTGTCAGTCTTCAAGTCACACGAATACTCCAATTTATACTTCAAAATCTTTTTAATCCTGTTCCTTTAACAAATATTTTAGAGGTCCCATAGAACCAACGTATTTTTTGCCATTTTATTCGTGTTCGAACTCAACTCACACTTGCCCGGTTTCTTTTTTAAAAATGTTCTCGGATATTCTCCTTGTTACTCCGAGATGGTTTGATCGATTGAAATCTTTTTCAGTCTTCAAGTCACACGAATACTTACTCTAATTTATACTTCAAATTCTTTATCCTGTTCCTGTATTTCAGCAATTATGTCCAATTAGATTTACTGGTTTTAAATGAACTGCAAATAAAACTGCCAAGCCAGTAATTTTGTCGAATATGATGATATATACGCTAGCGTAGTAGGAATAAAACATGAGCTGTCAAATAAAAACATTAATTGGTGGAAAAAAAACAATGTTACTTCTATGGAACATTGTGTTAAATGATTAGAGAACACGCATTGTGTGACATCGGGCCGCTTGGAATTTTTGTAATTTGTTTTCTTATTTCTTCGGCTGTCATGTTTAATAAGGTGCAAATCTAATATACATAAATTAATGATCTTCGATTTGCTTGGTACCATTCTTCAATTTATAGCGGATTGGATGCTTCTGGGCCTAAAAAACTGGACTTCAATTACGACAATTAACAAACTTCTTTGACAGATTATGATTGTCTATTCTAAACTACTTCTTCTATTTCTTTATTCCGCCTGTTGTTATATGCTAATCAAATTATACGCGTGTAGAAAGCTACAGCAATAATCTAAGCATTCTTGTATTTTATATGCAGTAGGTACTCATATTTGGTGAAATGTCAAATATCGCCTGTCAAAACCGTACTAAAAAGTACCATCACCATATCGCCGTGAATCGTATATTTTTCTTTACTCTACAAATCTGCCGAAGATTAGATAGGTACAGCATTAGGAGCCACTATTGAATTAACTACCATATCAAAAGCAGTTTGTATTTCAATTGCATTTGTTTTCTATTTTTCTACATTGAGTTCTACATTGATCTGATTAGATAGGATTGTATCTGTGTACCTATTGTCCATAGGCTGCACGTTGCAGTAGTAGGTAACTACTGTGAACGTCACCGATCACATTAAAAAATAGCAACTGTAGCCATATACTATTTTAGTAATATATATAAAAATATAAATTAAATAACCTCACTTCAGCATAAAAATATATTAAAACTACATATCATTAAAAATTAAAGAGTCCCGAGCGTAAAGACATGAAGCTTCTAGTAATAGTTTTTGGCCTTAGAACATTATGAGTTTAATGATCTTCCAGGTTTATTCCGCTGTTTACCATATAGGAAATTAAACAGACCGGATCATGAGGCAAACAGGGCGATAATAGTGTATAAAAAATTCATCGCGCTACCAAACAACGGTACACGGTACGGATGTGCGAAGCGAGCGTGACGGTCTGGGGTCCTATTATTGAATTTTTTAATGTAATATATAAAATTCTCGTGTCACAGTTTTCGTTGCCATACTCCTCCGAAACGGCTGGACAGATTCTCATGGAATTTTGTGAGCATATTGGGTAGGTCTGAGAATCGGCCAACATCTATTTTTCATAACATTCTTTTACATTTTTTTTTTATTTTTTAAGGCGATACGAAGTTAGCCGGGACAGCTAGTAGTGTATAAAAAATTCATCGCGCTACCAAACAACGGTACACGGTACGGATGTGCGAAGCGAGCGTCTGGGGTCCTATTATTGATTTTTTTAAAATGCAATGACAGATACTTACAAATCAGGTGGTTGGTAAGTTAATAGGTGCTCATTGAAATAACATTGAATTTTTTACGGACTTACCTCGCGTCTGTACAAAAACGACTTTTAAAATCAACCAGACGATATGTTTAAGTCGTTTTCAGCTTCCGTGGACCCCGGCAGACTAAGATGACATTTGTGCCAGGAATAATGACGCCAAACATTACCCAGAATACGGTATTATGACCTTTTTTTCTGTTTCGAATTATATTTGTTCGTAATATAAGGAGATTTTTTCTGAATGTATTGTTATAAATTATCACTTGTTATTCACAATTGAGAGTTTGACGACGTAAAAGTGCTTTTCAGGATTAACTTGGACAGTAGGACTTGTGTTATTTTTCGAGGCAATGCGTGTGATGGTTACGTCATTCTTGATATCCGTCACTTGAACGTTTCCTTCTGTCAGAAGTTTGTTATAGCTCCCTAACAGGTTGCTTTCTTGTTCACATAGCGTGCGCGCATTGGTTGAAGTATGTATGCGCATCGATTTAGGAGCGACCGATATTACGCTGATATGAGAATAAGGGCCCTGACCGGAGGTACCGGCGTTTGTAGTTGTTACTATGTTTTACTTTCATATGTCTGTCATGCGTTATTTTACGTTCGTATGGCGACGTGTGATTCGTCATTTCATATTTATAGCATTTTTTATGTTATGAAAGTGACAACGTTAAAAGTGCCAAAATTGGGTATGAATAGTGCAGATACGTGAAAACTATAGTTTTCCATGCTATCTGCATTGAATGCTCTGGTTTTGCCATACTCGTGTTTCGTGAGGCTCTGCCTGCGGTCTAAAATATTTTGCTACTGAAACACGAAAGTACCTCAATTCAGTGACATATTAGCAGAGGTTAAGTACCATCCTCATAATATGTTTAATACAGATATAAATTCCCCATAGAGAAAATTTAAAATAGTTTGGTGGTTAATGGTTATTTCAGTCTAACGACGTGTATCGCGATTCAACATGCAGTGGTGATATAATGAGAAAGTAAATCTGTCTGTCTATAATAATGTGCTACGCTTTCAAACGCACAATCGACCAAACCGCTGAACTGTTTGTGATTAAATTTTAGAAGCTAATTTGAAGCCTAAGAACGGACACAGGCTACTTTATGTTCCGAAACCAAATACCTACCGCGGGATGTCGCAGGAAACAGCTTATATTAATCATCGCGATGCGTGGAGTGAACACTAGAATACTTATATGAGTGGATGAGGTATATACGAGTACATTAGAGATATGTAGTATATAGAGATATGTACATGTACATTGTAATAAATAATTAATTTTGATGTATTTAATTGCCACTCTCTATTTAATACAGAGTTATACTAAAAGATCACTCTTCTTCAAATAAAAATAGCCGAGAATGTGTTAAGAGACCGGAACGGCACAAAAATATGTATCTACAATTCATGTGACGTCAATGTTTTTAAGCCAAATGATAGCTGGAAAGTGTAATATTTTCGTATATCAGTTTTATTGAATATGTAAATATTTAAAAATGTTGCTATACATCATGTGTACCTTCTATCAATAAAATTATAACCATCATCCAAAGGACGTTCACATACTTTCATTAACAGATTATAGTGAAAGGGAATATAGACAGTTTGAGAATTAAAAAAAAAAACACTCTACCCTTTCGGCGCCTCGTTTTTTAGGGTTCCGTATCTTAAAAGGAAAAAAGGAACCCTTATAGGATCACTCGTACGTCTGTCTGTCTGTCTGTCTGTCTGTCCGTCTGTCACAGCCAATTTGCTCCGAAACTACTCGACCGATTGAGTTGAATTTGATGAATATATGTAAATTGGTGACCCAAAGATGAACACGTCAAGTAAAATAATAAATTTTAAACATTTTCGGGGGGTAAATTAGAAAATTAAAAAAAAAAATCGTAAACTGTGTCGTGTGACATATCAAATGAAAGAGGTTGTTGTCAGCATTTCATATATATTTTTTTATGATTTTTGCATAAACAAATTTGAAGTTATTTAAGAAAAACGACGAAAATTGACCAAAATTCACCTATCTCCGACACTACTGAACTTAAAATTTTGAAAAAAATATGGGAAATAGTTCTTTGCCTATAGATTACTGGAAAACCTATCAGAAGTTTGAGTATTCAAATTAAATCGAAAATTCTTAATAATATAACCCCCCCTGCCGGTACCGCCGTAACCGCTATGTCCGTGCATTTTAAATCTGTAATATTTTCGAAAATATTTATTTAAATTACGGAACCCTCACCACGCGAGTGAACTCGCACTTGTCCGGTTTTTTTTTATAATACAAAGCTGTGACACGTGCGTATCAAACTGTCCGGTCACCTGTGCGTGCAGCCGTCGGTGACTATTTGCATTCAGTGGGGCGCGACCACCGGAAGCAGGCTTGCCCCCAAACTGCTCGCTTCCGGCCCCTCTCTCGCCGGGTTGTCGAGTCCGATGGAAATGATGCCTAAACGTCAAATTGAAACTAGACAGTGCATTATGTAAACGTCTTTGGGTCTATGGCACAAGAAAAGAATTATAAGAGAAGAATTGATTTAGTGATAAGATATTATTAGGTTCTAAAAGTGTTTAATAGTTGTTTAATTATTAACGCGCAGTTACATACTTAAACTGAAAATATTTTTTGTTTAGCTGAACGGATAAGTCTTGTTTAGTTGTGTAATATATCCAGCTGTGCGTACCTACTATGCAAATAAATTAAGACAAAGTATCTCTTTTATTTAAGGAGGTTGCTGAAACGTTTTACTGTAAATGGCAAACATTAAGACGTTGTACAATTTCGTAAATTATTCTAACAGCGTAGGTACATCACTGTTTAGGATGACAGTGGTTAAAACTCAAAGTGGGACATTACGAGAATCTAGTGCGGAGTTAAGCCGCGTACACACGCGCTGCGGTCGCCTGTTGCGTAAGATGACATCCGAGCCGCAGATTAGCATATCGTTAGTGCAGCTGCCGTTTGCAAACTTATATCGATATCGATAATCACTGATGTTAAGGTATTTGAATATGTGTTTTTGATTTTGTTAAACTTAGAAGCTTTACATTGACATTTGATAGCTTTAAAATGGTTGATTAAAATTCTTCGTTGATTTGGCATTGTTTGGTAAATATCATCTTTGCTTCTAGAATATTTCGCTTGAAACTTAATATACTGTAATTATTTACGTTGCGCTACGATTGTGTCATACCATAAATCACTAAGTGAGACGTTGTTCAATTGTTCAATTGTAAGAGGACCCAGTGGCATGTTTTTCCTATCTCATTCACTAATGTCCTCTTATAGCGTAAGTTCTTTATAACCCAACGTAATGAAATAAATAATGTTTAGTAATGTCAATTTATATAAAATTTCATATAAAGTTTCGTAATTTCAATAAAAATATGAAGCATTGATGTATATCAAAATTTAAGGATCAGGGCGACTTTTTTGCGTTGCAAAAATGTTGTAGATCAGCAATACCTAATTATTGCTCGTAGTATTTTTCAGTTCCCAGATTTTCTTTAAAATAATCTGTTGAACGTACTCATACAATAGTGTACCTATAGGATCTGAACGGAAATACGTCAATGTTTTTAATTTATACATTTAATCGATAACTGTTTTATTATAATTGAAAAAAATATATCACTCTGTTTGTGTACCTAAATGTTTTCTTCCAATTACACCGTATCACGAGAAAAAATATTCGCACTGCAAAAAAAAAAATACACTGTAAGAAAATGTATAAACGGTGTCATAATCATGAGTAGAATTAATAAATGTAAATTGTATGGCATATGGATTACTAATATAACAATGTGACCTTTTTAAAACTTTCCACAGACACGTTGTAAATTCACCAATTTATTGAATATTCTACGTATTCAGTGTTCATTTGCATGCATTGAATATTTCTAACCCTTTCTATGTTTATGCATAGCTTGAAAAAAATATATTACCGTCTATGGTTTATGTACTGAAATTTGAAAGAATTGTCAGCTAACAAATAATTCACAAGCATTTTTAGATAAAAAATTTCTTGTTCTTGACATTCACACTGACACAGGCAGTATAGTGCAGTAGTAGTGGAATAATAAATTGTTTTAGTCACTTGGAAACCATTTATATGTACGCGTACACTGTTACTGGTGGTAGAGCTCCAGTGACGGAGCTCGCGGGCGTAGGCACCACCGCATTACCTAATATACTTGCCGCTAAATGGTAGTGTTCAGCACTATCGTGTTCCGGTCAGGTGGTAATGTACGGCCCTGTAATTTCAGGCACAGAGGCCATAACACCTTGGGCCTCAGGAGTGGCAGCGCATCTGCATTTTGACCTCTGGTCATTGTGTGGGTGTCTATAGGCTGCAGTCATCACTTAACATCAATGTGAACTGCATGCTTGTTTGCCACTTTTATTACATAAAAAAAAAAAAAAAAAAAAAAAAAAAAATACACGCTTAACATATATATACACATACACGCCTTATCGCCATAGATTTTATTAGATATTAAAAAATACTAACACGAAAAAACGAGAAGAAATATCGATATACTTTGACTGCTGTTAAATAAACATCGACAGCTATTAGGAAGTTACGGAACTAGCTTTAATATTCGAGGTCGTAACATGACATGATGGAGTATGCGCATGGTGATTCACCGCCTAGCGTCTGCGCGTGCGACACGCTCTACTAGAATATTGTGATTGACTCTACTTAAGAGATTCTATGGCTCTACCATGAATAGTAGCAAAAATAAGGCGTATTATCTGTGTAATATTGTATAAATGCGTCTTGAAAGAACATGTGATCGTTTTCTTACATAAATTATAAACCCCCTTGTTCATAAACGTACATTAGATACGTTTTAGCTATAGAATGCTTTGTGTTTGTCAGTTGCATTGTCAAATGTGCAGGATCGAAAAAGACAAAGAAGAGCTTAGCAACACTTTAGCTAAAATACGTTTATGAATAAGGGGTAAGCATTTACACAATATTTATGTCATAATTCTGTATTAAAAGACAAGTGATTTCCTAAGTTGGAAAGGCAAGAAACTAGAAATCATCAGGGTAGACAAGTTTGTATGATCAAATATTTTTGCTTTATATTTATTTGATAGATAGATTTCGCGACATTTTCGTAACACGCGACGCGACGACACGGGAAGTCATAAAACGCCTGCATAATTCAAATCGAAGTACTGGCTCGCTACTACGAATGTTTCTATTAATAAATCATAAATATATTATTATTCGCACTAAACTACCAAAATTATCTACGAATATGAAGGAACAGTTTTAGTTGCATTAATTATGTTTCGTTTAGTTATAATGCCTTCTAATTTATTTTATACGAATTTAACTATTTAATCATAAAGCTTGTCTTGTCTGCGTGTCGAAATTTCTGGAGTGTGACAGCACGTCACGGTTTTAATAGTATCCCCGTTGACAGAATTACTTCGATGGTGATTATATACTAGCTGAATATCTATCCGAGATCTGTTTTGTATTTTTAGTATTTGACGTAATCTTATTGATATTCTGGCTGGTATTCAGAGACCGTCGCATATCGAACTAAGCGTGAATGTGCACTCACTTGTCGTCTTAAAATGCTATCAAATGTTTACAGTCGAGCATCATAAAAAAACGTATTTCTGCATCTATCTACTCTGAGGAAAATATAAAAGGTTTTATTACTCATACGGAAAATTCCTTCTAAATTATCATTTTTATACATTCTAGTAGTTGATCCGTATAAAATTATACTTTACGTCACGTTTTTATGTCAGTAACATCCCTAGCTATAAACCTGTTTTGACAAATATTTGACATGTAACTTTTTATTGTATGCACTTCACCGAATAAATAAAACGATGTCAACTTCTTCACGTACCTACAAATTAACTTGTACCTACATTCATAACGCACCTTAATAATAAAATTTTCAGTGACCGTTAACATTTACGGATATGTTACCGAAGATTTATTCTCCGTTTGAAGTCGTTTAAAGTCATATTTATGAGTCCTTTGGCGGTATGAACTGTTAGGTATAACAGTTTATAACATTTCTGTTCTAACATTTATTGGCACATCTCTCTGTATGATATGGGTATTTCCTAGTTTTTAGACTTTTTATCTCGAGTAAAATAACATTCTTGTAGAATTTAAAAGATATGGGGCACTTTGCTCTCGTAAATTTAGCTTAAGACTTGACAGATTTTCTAACAGAAATGCTTGAATTGACTAAGTAAGCTTCCTTACGTTACGGCGGCCTATTTGAATTCGATTACGGGAAGCTCAAATTTAACCTGCGCCTATCGAGTTCGGGCAATTTTCTCGAGTTGTTTCATTAAGTAATGATGTCGAGGGATGTGCCGCTACAATTTTATATTTTCCGTTGGATAATTTCGGTGTCACATTTAGCGTTTAAGATCAACTGCCATATGCTTAGCCAAATAGATACTTTATAACCTTTTTTGTTTGACGACCCGGTAGTCCAGCGGTGTGAAACCATCGTTTGATTCGAAGGGTCGCGGGTTCGATCCCCGCACCGGGACAAATATTTGTATGGCCTACAGATATTTGTTTCGGGTCTGGGTGTTTGTGTATGTGTTGTATGTGTACAACGGCACCCACGACACAGGTTTCTACCTACTGTGGGGCTGTGAGTGTAAGCGTATTTTTTTTTTATAGATACATTACAGCTAGATTTATAGCCTATCTATATATTATCGATAAAAAAAAGCTGTTGACTGCGGCTCCGTCCGCATGTAGGTCGTTTTTCGCGTAACCTATGGAAACTCATCAAATCATCCCATGGTACCCACAGGAACAAATTTTCGGCATTAAAAATCCTATGTATGAATCCAAGTTACCCTCTATGTGTGTGCCAAATTTCATGAAAATCGGTTCAGCAGTTTTTGCGTGAAGAAGTAACAAACAAACAAATATACAAACTTTCGCTTTTTTAATTTTTATACGATAAGTACCTATCACAGAGACATTTACTTAGGCCTCGGAGGTAGCAACGCATCCGCATATTAACCTCCAATTTTTGTCTAGATATTTTTAGGCTGTAGGTCACTACCAATCGCTTACCATCCATATGAACTCCCCGCTTGTTAACTGCAGTAAAAATATAAACCGAACTTATTTCGCTTTTGGTCGTCCATTCCAGCATTGATTCTGATATTTTCACATTATCCAAAGTAATCCAAACAATAAAATAGTCGCCCGGAGAATAACCCTGCGGCAGACGGCATAACTCACATTGACCATTGTCGTCAGGGTTGCCGCTGGCATTCCACTACTTCTGGGATGTTAATCCGGCTTCACTACCCGTTGAGTTTTAACGAAATTGTCCCTCCACCTACAATTATATGACGTTTTGTGCCCGTCTGCGGTTAGTAATTAATGAGGCACGTTTAGTCCACGATGTTTCTTTTGAATAAAAAGCAAAACATATTTTTTGATTATGATTTACAAACAAGCATACAGTTCATCAATAAGAAGTGTAATAACTATCAGAGAGACATAACAACTAAGGCCTCAGGGGTGCTATGTATCTGAATATTGATCTCTGGTTTTTGTGAAGATGTCTGTAGGCTTTAGTCATCATTTGACATAGAGCAACACGGGCCACCGGCCGCGGGGGGCTGGAGGGGAGTAGCCATACGCAAGCTTTTCCCCTCTGTCAAAGTACAAGCCCATATGGTCCTACGCCTGTCGCCCAGATGTTTTAGCGTGTGCGTGAAATTGTTTATGTATTTTGTTAAGTCAAGGTGTGAGTTTCATAGTTAAAGATTTTTGTAGTGTGTGTGCATAACACGTAGCTGTTGCCCCCCCCCCTCCCGCAAAAAATGACAGACTGTTTACCGGTGTTGCTCTATGTCATTTGACATTCATGCATGACATCATTTGAACTGCATGCTTGTTTGCCACGTATATACGTAAAAAACTAACAGCTAGTTTTTGCCCGCGAATTCGTTGGACGAGAAATAACAGTCGTTATGTTTATATGTGTGCATTAGATAACATCAGCCGGGTTGGGCTCGGAAGCTTTGCCACCGTCACAGGGTATGGGCGAAATGTTGGCTGGATTTGAGTAGATGGATTTAGAATTACTAAAGGTTAAAGTTGTTAACAGCTTAACGGGTCGTGGTGATTTCGAATTGATTACTATAGACCTTTTTACAGTAATGCTCTAGTCCTTACACCCTTTTTAACTGAATCTGATGGATCCTAACTCCATGTATTATTTTCTTTGAAGTTGTAGTCATAGATGCATTCAAGCATAGGTACATGCAAACACTCACAATTCGTCAGTTATTGTTACGTTCTGTTCTGTGCTATAAGTTGGTAAACTTGTGATTTTTTCGGAAACATTACCAAATTCTGGGAGCGAAACTAGGGTAACGAAACCAAAATTGGAAAAATACCAATAGCCCCTATACCTGACTCCAAGATCAAACTCAAAACGCGATCTGTGTCTACTTGACTAAGTACCTTATACTAACTTACCTACTGAGTGAGTTTGTATTAGTCTGAGGAATTTGGATTTTTTTTTTACTGGTGGTAGAGCTCTAGTGACTGAGCTCGCGAGCGTAGATACCGCATTACCTCTATCCGCCGCCAATTGGTAGGTAAGAGAGACATAACAACTTAGGTCTCAGGGGTGGCAGCGTATCTGCATTTTGACCTCGGGTTTTTGGGCAGACGTCACTCTCCACATAGGCTACAGTCATCACTTAACATCAATGTGAGCTGCTGTTTGCCTACCCTACTTTATATAAAAAATATACCTATTACATTTCACAATGATCGTTACATTTTTAGAACGATTGCCTAGACTAGACAATCAAGTCAATGTTTTGACTAGACAATCAAGTCAATGTTTTGACTAGACAATCAAGTCAATGTTTTGAACTACAATCATACCCGTTCGTAATTGAAGTTTGAAGCCGTTTTTTTCACGTTCTGTGCTGTCCGCATTTTTTGGCAATGTTTTTTGATAAATTGGACACTGAGTTATTATTGTATGTTTGATACAGAATAAAATTGTTTTATGGTTCACATAGGTAATGAAAAGACTGTTGCTGTGTAGTAAGTACACCTAGCAGTATAGTATGTATGTGTAACACATAAGAAGTAGTACATATTAAGGATATGTAATTGAAAGTAAACTGAAATTAAGAAAGATAATTGTTGGCACTAAAAATGGAAATATAGGAACTTATTATGATTTTTTCACAAAGTTCAAACCGCCGCTAAAAGAAACTGAAAGGGTTAAAATAAATTAATGCTGTACTGTAGTATCTTACTAATATCTGAACCAATCTTGAGTAAAAAATAATAAGCTTATAAATTATCCAGATACGGCAATGTCTGTATTATGTCGGTACCAACTTTACCAAACCTCTCAAAGAACCTAATATAAATATTTGTACCTATTATTCTTTATTTAACCTCAACACAAAACTATCATAACTAGTACTAGACGTTTATACAATTTACAGCATCCCGAGGATAATTGCGGTGTAAACTGATGTGGCAGCGTAAATCCACCCGGGCGCGGAAACCAGTAAGTATAGGGGGCCATGTAAACGGCGCTAGACACACCGCTGACATCAACTGACATGTATTCGATGGGACTCGCCGCGTTGCAGTTTTGTGCACTGCGCACTGATTTATTTGCGCCCGCATATCCCCCCTCTCTTTCCCCCCTTCACGTACTTCCGCACGTACGTACTACGCACACTTTCACACCACTAGTGCCTGTGCTAATAGTGATTACGCAGCGGTATTCAATTGTATACAAAGTTGAATTAGAGCACCATGGAATTGAAACTGTGTGTTAATGTTTGTTCTTATTTATTAATTGTCTTTTTAGATTGCAAATGACGCAGTTTTATGTTTTACTGCTCAATGATTATTCGTTACCTAATCTAAGTATCAGTTTCTATTGTAAGTATTTAGACAGCGTAATAATTATTCCACAATTTATCACACGGCCCATGTCATTTATACCAATCGTTATTTAAATACTTTTATTATATTATATTAATTATGCATGCAATAAACAAATACCAATTCTTTAAAAATACGGATATTTTATTGGGAATAAGAGTGGGTAACTCTCATAATGTTGATGCGAAATTGATGCGAATTGAAATCGCATCGCAGCTATCTTAGGGCGTCCATACAAAACTCGCAGCAATTCGCATCGCAAGTTCCTGCGATGCGGCGTTGTATTGCATCGACGCTGTATTGAAAGTACTTAAACGACATATTGAAAGCATGGTCAACTGAATCACATCGCATCGCATCGCATTGTGTGGGCGCCCTAAGCTGTTATTTGAAGTTAACAAGCAACGGCAAGATTCGATTTTTTAAATAATATTTGTGCTTGACAATACGGTATGGTATCTTTATTTGTCAAAGTCGTGAGGCCGCTTTTCTCTTATACTTATTTTCTATTAGATACTTATTCGTAGCTATTAATGAACTGTATATAACAATTACATTTATCTGTGTTATGTATCTTCTAAAGTTTTAGACAAGAGACTTCCCTTGGTTGCACGGTCACAGCCTGCAGAAGTTAATAGACTACTCTTCACTTAATCACGTACCTATTCACTTCTTAATCTATATAGTTGTGTACTGACGCCATTTTGACATATCTGTCAAATCAATTTAAAAACGAAACGGGGTTGAGGTTCTTAATGTCTACTCTACACTCTTTATACTAACCTCGTTACGAACGTAAATATTCTTGACTCTAAATTCGATCTTCCAACACCGTAAAGTAAGGGAGAGGCCACGAAGTCAGCGTATACATCGACGTCAGTCAAAACTCATCAGGCTCGAACACTTCAATACGTATCCGGCCCGCGAATGGGGACAGGTCCGGATTGATTAATATATCATCCGCTTACCTACCCCCGGTCCCTTTTACCCCGTTTTTGCGTATCACCGTTGAAGTAAAAAGGGCTCGATTTCAATGGTTACAGCGAACGGAACATTTATCATGGCGGTAATGAATTATCGGAAAATTTCCAATAAGCTCGCCCTGAACCTATCCATCTCTCGCGTTGGGCTTGGGAATTAATGAGATAATAATATTCTAGAGCTGAGTGTACCTATATGACATGAGTTATTTTTAAAGGATTTTATATCTGCACCCACGCGTCTTCGTGTTTTTAATCACACCTACGTTGTTTTTTTTTAATGTTATGGAAGCGGCAAACAAGTATGCAGTTCACATTGATGTTAAGTGATGACTGCAGCCTATAGACCCACACAATGACCAAGGTCAAGATGCAGATGCGTTACCACTCCTGAGGCCTAAGGTGTTATGCCTCTGTGCCGGAAATTACAGGGCCGTACATTACCACCTTACCGGAACATGTTGGTGCTGAACACTACCATTTAGCGGCAAGTATATTAGATAATGCGGTGGTGCCTACGCCCGTGAGCTCTTTCACTGGAGCTCTACTACCAGTAAAAAACTGTCTGACTGTGGAATATTTCGTAAAAGTAAACGTGCTAGACAATTGTGGTAGAAAATTTCTTCAATTGTTGTTTTGTATCTACTGTAAATTATCGCCTACGCCCTCGAGCTCCGACCCTGGAACTCTACCACCAGTAAGAAATACCTATGTGTTTCGTCTTAAATATATTGATTGTGAAATATTTGATCACTTACAAGTACTTGTAACGAAAAATAACTTCAATTGCTGTATCATGTAATTGTAATTTGTAATTACATTACGTACCTACATAATTATACTATCGCCAAATTTCCAATATCTATCACTCACGTTGAGTTTGGGAACGAATGAGACAATAATATTCTAGAGCCATCTACCTAGTACCTGACATAAGTTATTATAAATGTTTTCTTGTGCGTGGGTTTTTTAATAATACTTTAATAATGGAATATCTTAGTTGAAGTATACTATTGCCTACTTATGGTCGAAAATAACATCAATTGTTATATTGTGTACGTATACGTACGTACCTTTAGGTATATTATTCCATTGTGAAAGACGGTAAGTGTGGGAAATTGTACTGTTGCTTGTATTGTTATGTGGACAGACAAACTGTATTTTACGTCACATGTGAATACCTAGTATTTTTGCATATTAGTTCTTGAATTAAAATGTAGAGTACATAGATGTACCTAACACAAACCTTGCCGATAACAAACAGATTTTTTCAAAATTTTTCTCTATGTGATTTCTTTCGCCTTAGGTAGGTAAGGCAGAGTTGGTGTTGTTTCTAATTTCAACACGCTATAATTGAAAGGTAGCAGGTTTCCCACGAGGTGGACCGACGATCTGGTGAAGGTTGCGGGTGTTCGCTGGATGAAGGTGGGTGTTTGTTGTGGTAATCTTTATAGGATTGGATTGGATTGGAGGCTTATGTCCAACCATATATAGACATCTGTCGGCTGATATTATTATGATGATGACAATTCAAATTTTGATTAGGTACAAATTATTCACATCAGTAAGTAAGGATCGCACCTATCGCAAATAAGGCCAGTTATAATTTTCACGAAATACCTACTTATGTAAAGAGCAATATAGGCAATCATGTTATTAGGTGGTAAAATTATTGTCATTTACAAGTTATAAGCCCATACTACCTACTGATATTACCTATTAACAGCCCATATTGCTAGCTATTTCAACGTATCGATTTGTTTTAAATCAGTACATACCTAGTCCTAACTAATAAATTATTAAGACAGTGATTAATAATAACATTCAATTTATCTTGAGTTTAATTGTGGAATACCTTTAGCTTTATGTTTGTCTAAAATTGAAGAAAATAACGCAGGGATTAGCTAATTACGCGATCAAAAGGATTTATGGCCGGTACAATTTAATCTTATTATTATTTTTTTTATTTCAACCCGTTATAAACGGTATTTATGAAAAGCTATTCTCTATTGGAAAACTCAAAAGAAGCTAGATGAACTTAACACGCGAGCTCGTGTCGTGTTGGTTCAAAACAAGGGATGTTACGGACATTTCAAGTCTGGATCCACATCCAGAATGCAGCTAAAATAATTGATTCATAGCTTATTTAGTTGTGAATAAATGAGATATAGAGTTATTCAACCATTACTCTTAAATGTAATAGGTATCTTAAACAGAAACTAACAGATAATCCCAAATAATTTCATATTAGTGTTCATATATATTATTGTTCTATTCAAATATCCGTATATGGGTACAAATTATTTCGGATTATCCGTTAATTTCGGTAACGGATACTTATTTATTTATGAAATGACTGAATAGGTGACCCTATTTATTTTCAACGAAATAAGCTTTAAATCAACTATTTAAGCTACATCGTCTGGGCAAAATATGTATGAATTAATCCAGACTCAGACTACATTTTATGCATTCGCAAGTAAATTTAGTACTTACCACAAGAGCAGGTAGGTAAATAACTTTGATAAAATGTCTTAAACTTCGAATTTATCCAAAACTTTTATTTTCGAATTGGTCACGGACACGGCTAAATAAATAATTCGGATATTAAATTTGGTAGTTACGGTGACGGAGCTCCAGACGTCTGGACATCACTTGGCAAGGCACTTGTTTATTTATAGAGATACTGGCTGCTACTGTTAAATTTGTAATTTTTATCAAGAACGATAGCGATATGTACACTAAGCATAATGAATTTATGCCGTACGCGTGAAACACGCTTTTTTACTGTAACCACCAAATGTTTTACATCAAGCCAGATACGTGATGAAATTTTTTAAGCAACCCATTTAGTATTTTGTTGAATTTCGACGCTATATTGCTTAACAATTTGCATGATTATTACCCTGTTACGAGGGAATAGGCATCATAGCAATTCGAAATTTACATCCCTCTTATGTTGCGGATTGTCTGTGAGTGCGTGTTATATCAGTGAGATCCGACGATCTTGAATCTCGGCGAACTCTCCCTGTGGTAAATATATCCAGTGGCTGATACTTGTTTTTCAGGGTTCCTTGTCTGAAAAGGAAAAAGACGTTATCCTTATAAGGTCACTCGTGCGTCTGTTTGTTTGTTTGGCCAGCTGTCACAGACGATTTTCTCTTAAAGTATTGGTCTGATTGAGTTGAAATTAGTTACAAACATGTAAGTAAGTGACCCAAGCAGGACCATGATGACCACCAAAAATTAAGTGGATATTATTATTAAGCATAGGAGGTAGATTAGGAAATTTTAATAATGTTTTTTTTTAATACTTTGCTTTATCTCCCAAACAAAAGTACGGAACCCTGTGCACGCGAGTCCGACACGCACGTGGTCGCTTTTATCTTTGTGAAATCCTCTTGAAATCTTCAGAGGCATAATTTTTTGTGGTGATGGTTGGCTTTGCTTGAGTAACCCTAGAAGGACTTGCGGGAACCGTCGCCATTATTTACATAACGTCCGATAATTCGAACGATTTTGGACCTTAGTACGTGTCGATAAATACTATTATATTTGAATAACCTGTGAAGACATCCATTTCCCAAAGTTGTGCGGCTTAACGAGGGAACATGAAACCTTTGTACTCCTTAGACTGTTGCGTATTCTTGCTGACATTACAGAACTGAAACTAACTCGAACTGTTTGTTGCTCACGGATAAACCGATCTCTATATTGATGATTGATGTAGTACTTAATAATAATGATGGCAACCCGTTATACGTCCCACTGTTGGGCACGAGTCTCTACCCTTTTTGGGGGGAGGCCTAGAGCTTACTCCGAGCTTGTATCGCTAAACCGAGTAGATCGCTTTCGGTCTACACCAGCCGCGGGGCCATGCGCCCTACCAAGCGTGGTTATTATATTAGGTACTAGCTGCTGCCCGCAACGTCGTCTGCGTGAAGGCAGTACAGCACCAAACATACCTAAGATGCCAATATCGCTTTAGCATTATAAGCAAACAACTTTTAAAATGGCATTAAATTAAAACTAAAAGTTTTTTTGCAAGCGAAGCAAGTGAAGGGAGTCATATGGGAATCCTGCTGAGTTCAGTCATAAGATTTGACTGAAGGAAATAGAGAAAAAATGCAGGAATATATTCCCAGACACAAAAGAGTAACAATACGTACAAAGGTACCAAACCTTACGACACTTTCCTATAAACTACGTTGGTAGTTATTCTGCAAGGAGCCAAAATGTAAAGAGAGACAGGACTGGTCACGCGGTAGCAAGCGACGTACAGTTGCCCGTGTGAGAAGCAACTTGTCCTGAGGTTAACACCCGCTGACTTCATTGTCTGCCCCTGCGACTTATTGATGGTCATCGCGAAGCAAACATTCAACTGTACGCGCTTGAACTGGAATGTGTAGTTATGCGGTATGAGGGGAATGCGTGGTATAAATACTGCCTCACCAATGTCACAATCCGTAAGAATTTCCACCTCAATGGTGTGTCTGTGGAGCGATGGTTTTAAGTTCCGTTATACAACTTCGGATGAGATAAGTTCCGAAGAAGCATAATCGGGGACACCTACCTTCAGCTTGATGGTATGCGATGGAAGTCCGCTTGCTGACAGGAAGTTCAGAAATGCCATGGAATAATTTGTGGCGTCATCTTGCTCGACGACAGTATTTATGGAGGTGTAGACCACTTCATTTCCTATTAATTACTGCAGCATGATCATTTTTGGGCGTCAAAATGGCCCGCTCACACACCCAAAACGTTGTATTCTGCTGGTGCGGTATACGACTGATGTCCCTGTAGACACCGAGAATGAGTTCTTCTAAGCTGGATACTTCTCTGCCGGAAGACTCTGGAAGCACCATCTGTCCACCTCTCTCTTCTGGTAGAGTGCTTTCGCGAAGACTTAGAAGGACATCAACAACAGACAAACAAACACTATATTTGGCTTCGATATCGATAGTAGATCACGCCCCAAATATTCTTTAAAACAAAAAAATCTATGTACAATTTTCACTTTTCTACGATTTTAAAGTTTCACAGCTCTGCCCCCGTAGGAGATAGCGTGATAATATATAGCCTATATGTTGACCGGACCGGTTAGTAATATTCCTGCAAAATTTAAAGTACATTCATTTAGTACTTTTTTAGTTTAGCCCGGACATACATACAGACAAACAGACAAAAATTCTGAAAACTATATTTTTGGCTTCGATTTCTATTGCAGATCAAATCCCAAATATTCTTTTAAAAAATATTCAATCTACAGTCTTTATTTTCTTACGATTTTATTCAATGTAGAGATTCCCGTGGGAATGAGTGATTTTCCCGCAGTAAAAAGTAACCTAAATGTTGGCCAGGCTTAGTATCTATACACCACAAAAAGTTTCATCCGAATCCGTCCAGTATCTTCGGAGATTAGCCTGGACAAAGGGACAAACAGACAAACAGACAAACCGACAAACAGACAGACAAAAAAATTCAAAATGGTTGAAAAGTGTTCTAATACTATTTTAACATCGCCCCCAATTAGTTTTCGTAAATATATACAATGCACAGACACGCGGATTTTACTGTTTTCTTATAAGTATAGAAGATATAGATTAAGTACTTAGATATAATAATGGTGACTTGGTGACAAATAAGCTTGCAGTTCACATGGATTTGTAAGTGCATATTGTAGCCTATAGATAGAGCACAAAACCGAGGTCAAAATGAAGATGCGTTGCTACCAATGAGGACTTTATTGTTATGCCTCTGTGACAGTTACTACGGGGCCATACCCACATTATCATTAACCGGAACACGAATAGTGCTAAACACTTGTTACTACTTTTTTTTTGGAATGATAGTGGCAAACAAGCATGTTAAGTGATGACTGCAGCCTATAGACACCCACACAAAGACCAGAGGTCAAAATACATTACCATTTAGCGGCAAGTATATCAGGTAATGCGGTGACGCCTACGCCCGCGTGCTCCACCACCGGAACTCTACCTCCACTTAAGACATACCAACATATTATTTAATAAACGGCTGGACCGATTTGGCTGGCTAATTTTGGTTTTGAATGATTTTTGAAAGTCCGGGGATGGTTGAAGAGGTAAGAAAATATGAAGAAATTGAAGAGGAATAGTAAAAAAACACAATTTCATTTTTCCCAACAAATAGTCCGTATATATCAAAACCTTTGACACATTATTTCATTCTGAGGCAATACGAAAATTGCCGGGTCAGCTAGTATGTAATTAATTTATTAGAGCAGCATTCGAAACCTTACAGAAAAACATATAATTTAGACGTGAAATAAAAATATCAGATTGTTCACTTTTTTGTAATGATTATAATGATAATAATAGAGTAAAGGATTAATCTATTTGTACTGTTTTCGGAAACAAAAGAATATAAAAGATATTTTTTTATAGTTTTTAGGTGTCAACAAATCATGCCACTAACGCTAATTATTATGAGTTGATTGTAAATTAATACTTAATAAGTTTTCTAATAAAGGTGTATTGAATGAAATTAACTATACAGGTATCGACGTATTGAAACAATAAATACAAATTATGATTTTGATTTCCGATTGCTTTGGCATTTATTAGATAATTTCAGTGTGATAAAAACAGTTGAATTCGCTATTGCGTGGTATTTAAACAATTTTCAGCTTCAATATTATTTAGACCGATTTACTGAATCTAAAGGCACCTCTGAAATTTCAGTAGAGCTAATTATGAGTGAATTCTATTCAACTAGCTCAAGTTATTTTCCATTGTTGGAATATTAAAAAGGAAACCGACGAGGGCTTACTCGATAGAAGCAGGGCAATCTACAGGATACTCCCTCAAAATATTGAACTTGACTCTATTATCATCATTATTTCAGCCGAAAGATGTCCACTGCTGGATAAAAGCCTCCCCATTAAGGAATTATGCTATAAGCACCACGCTTGGAATGCGGATTGACGATCGCAGCGGCAGTAGTTTTATCGAGGGACTCTGTTCCCCATCCCGCTTTAGTGCATTTTCTATCGACCTATTGGAATACTTTGACTGCCATTAATCATCGGTTAACTGATAGCACTTACTAATTTTCCTAAATATTAGGCGGTAGAGTCGTTACTTTCCATCACTCTATTGACTACAGATCCACTTTTAATAAAACTTGTAACTGCTTAAAAGTGATGGTAAATTGATTAAGCTACCAATTAGCATCATAATTGAGCCTGATATTCGTTTAAACTAATCTATAGGTATGTAAAACCGTGATTAGTTGGCTTTTACGTATATTAGTTTAACCAGTCAGCTCGTGAGAAAAATATGACAATTGATTTCAATTGTTCATTCGCCGCCGGCGGTCTTTCTTGTCTTGGCGGTTTAAACGAAGAACGAGACCGAAAAAGAAACGAGAACTGAATTTAACACTAAACGCTTTTGAGTCCATAGACAAGACTTGTAACATACGGTAACAATCCACACACATTTCACTGGGTTTTAAATTTCACGAAAGTCGACATAAAATAGAACAAGGTGAGCGCAGTGAAGTTTGGCCCCTAATTGCCTGCCGTTTTAAACCCTAACGCCGTACAATTATTTCCCCAAGTCTCACCCTACAGCCCATCCTACTTTTTATGAATACGCCAGACGTATACGTAGGTGTATATATTATGTAGGTACTTGTAACGGAACGTCATCTCATCTGTCCTCGCGCCTACAAAGCCTCGAGCAGGTCAAAGGGTGAGGGGCGAGCACATTGTTAACACGCGGCCCATGCTGAAGTGCTTTTGATGACGACTCTTGCTTAGTACGTCAGTATAAGTGAAGTAAAAAATATTCCAACAGGTGAAAGAAAATGTTAGAAAAAAAAAACAATACGGTTTTCACGGCCTCGTTTTCACGTAGGACTGGAAAGTTTTTGTATGATGCTCGTCGAGATGTATCTTTAGACATTAATCTTCTGTTTGTTTAATGGGGAGTTTCGTTAGTTATGCTATGATAAATCAAAAGTTGGTAAATATGTTTTATGCAATTTTTGGGTATGATCGGCATGGTACGATGGTGTTGGCGGGTTACACTGTTTGAATACTTTTGTAATTATAGTTAAAGATCTTTTTACTATGACAAAAAATGTTTTAATACATTATTCATAATAAAAAAGACGTGTGGCACTCGGGGACTGCCGCGGTAAAGCTATTGCATAGCATTTTGTATCAACTTATGCAATTATAATTATTTATTTATTTTATGCAGTATTTCTTTTTTTCTTTGATATTAATTCAAGTTACACTTTTTGAGCGTGGTGACCGATAAGAAAACATTTTTTTTTCTTTTATTAAATAAATAAAAAGTTAATATTGTTTGAAATATTTTTATTATTTTACAATACATATAAACAGCTGCTTATGTATTCGTCCGATTTCGGAGCAGCTCGTCTCGATTCGTGCGAGCTTCGTAGAGTCGTACAATACGTCTAGTTGCACGCACACAAACACCGTGTCGAAGACTGCCGAAAAGAAACGACGTTAGACAATGCACGGCCTTCAAGCCACACCTCCGTGCCTGTCGGAGTGGGGAGCGTCAGGTTTTTTTTCGTTACGGAATTTCTGGATTCGGTCCCCGCGCTCAAGGCCCTCGATAGAAGCTATGCAATAGCTTAAAATTTAATGCATGTCTAACATTATGATCCGATAGGGAAATTTTGCAGTGGTTTCATAATAAAATAATATCGATGATTGATAAACGTTCGCGATTGAACGAATCATAAGAACTCGGTCTTCAAATTTGCACGATCAATTGGTTCGTTTCGTTGATGATGACTCGTTCGTTCGATAACCCATCATAGCATCGCAGGTCGCAGCGATCCGAGTGATTGCAACGAACCGAGTGCGAGTCTGTGACATTTATCGAATGAATGATCTGTATAGATCGACTTGGCTCACTGATTCACAAGAATTGCTGAGCTACTATGAAAACTGGCTAAAAACTTAATGGAACGGTGCAAGAAGGTTAGTAGATGGCGCTGTAGGTTATATCACAATTTTTCAAATTAACTTGCCTTACCTTTATAAATAACCAGTATCAGTATTTTAGACTAAGCAGGGTCTTAGGTCCGTAATTATGTAAACTTAAATTAATTCTGCATACAGGTATCCTGAAGCATCAAGAATAATACAAACAGTGATATTATCTATTTTCATGGAATGATTGGCAATTCAAATGAGGACTTGTGATCGAAGCATCCAGGGTTAGGATAGGATAACAGGATAACCATTACATTAATGACTCCAAGGAGTCCTATCGAAGGCTTCAATTTTTATCTCTGTTCTTTGAAGTTCAGATATTACCTAAACTACAAAGATTATTGATTTTATTCAATGTTATTACAAAAATTATTGCTTATTGCAAGCTTTTATAAAAAAAAACTACAAAAAAAATAAAACAATAAATTCTAAAGAATTTATTTTCTCGTGTCGTACGTAACCATCAAAAAGTAGCTAGACTAAAGTTTGTAAAACCCTTTTCTTGAAAAGCTTGCCTTTAGCGACGTCCTCAAAAGGGTAAGCGAGTTACATTCAGGAGGTGCTATTTTTCACTTTATCAAAGGAAGACGCCCTTCCTTCCTGTCCCCGATGAAAGAGACCAAAAGGGAGCACACCGTAAAACACTTCGTGGAAGCCAAACCTATAAACCAATCATAGAGTATAGACACATCAGAATGATATTCAAATATTTTTATTTTTTCATTCCGCCGGCTCCGACTTTGCACGTGTGTGTCGATCAGTCTTATAATGTAGGATCATTTATTTTTCATGAAAACACTACTGAGTGCTACTTGAAAAGTTATTTTTCCAAGAATATTTGTTTGATGTTGTGTAAATTGTTAAATTTAGAAATTTACAAAAATAGATATAATATATTAAATATAAAATACCTGTGTCGTTGGTGCCGTTGTATACACACAACGCATACCCAAACACCCAGACCCGTAACAAATATCTGCAGGCCATACACATTTTTGTCCCGGTACAGGGATCGAACCTGTGAGCCTCAGTTCAAACGGTCGTCGCACACCGCTGAACCAACTAGCTCGTCATAAAAATGGTCTTCATAAAATTTTTGCTCCATAACTTATTATGCGTATATTAGGGCCCGTATTATTAGGCTGATCTCAGTCTTTGAGGCGGTCTTAAAATCACGTTTTTCCATACTAAACGGGGTCTCAATGCCGTGTTTTAGCACAGAGCTCTATTTATTAATGCCAAGGAATGTGTACCATTAAATAATTTTATTAGGGCTATCTAAACAGAGCAATACTCGTGCTCTTAAAATAGTGTCAACAGTGACTTTTCTACGTATTAAAATTTGAACAACTTGTTTGTATCATCCATTAACCGTACGTGCGCCAACTTTGTATGAATTTCCACCAAATTAATATTATTCAACCGCAAACGTCTCATCAAACTGTATCCCTGCCCGGCACCAGTTTCAATTGAAACTTAGTCTCAGAGTGAGCTAAAGTAGTATTCTTGTGAAGACTTGAGTCCTGAAAGCGTCTGCCAGGGACGGATCTTGTCGGGGGAAATTAATCCATCTTCGAAATACCTACATTAATTTTGTCCATTAAACAGGTATGCCAGTTTTACTTCACCAACTTTTTTATTTATTCAGTTTGTGATGTGATTGTTTTGTCAATTTCATGTATTTAAGTTACTTAACTTTTCCTACGGTGATTGTAATTTAATGATTTCCCTAATTTATCAAGTTTTTTAAATTATAAATTATATAAAACATGTTGACACTTAAATTCTATTGGCAACAACATTATAGACCTTCATGAGTATTCATTCGCGTAATGGTTTTTGTAAAAAAAATTACAGTATCAATTATACTTTGGTCTATTTCGTAGCTTCAGCTGCGGTAAGTATGCTCGTACGTAAGGCGATTAGTGGTTGTAGCCGCAGGAGAGCTGTGGCATGGCCTAGTGTTTGTAGCTAAACGAACTATACCGAATTTCGGCTTCAGTATTCGTTTAACTACATACCTATTAGATATGGAGGAGAAAATTGGGACATTAAATACACAGTCAGGAACATCATCTAACTATAAAACATATTAAAAGAACAGAATCATCATCAGAACCAAGCAAGCGTTGCAAAAAAATTGTCTGTCATTTTAGAATTCAGCTAAACGTACTAACACCCCTCACTTACTGGTGGTAGAGCTCCAGTGACGGAGCTCGCGGGCGTAGGCACCACCGCATTACCTAATATACTTGCCGCTAAATGGTAGTGTTCAACACTATCGTGTTCCGGTCAGGTGGTAATGTACGGCCCTGTAATTTCCGGCACAGAGGCATAAGACCTTAGGCCTCAGGAGTGGTAACGCACCTGCATTTTGACCTTGGTCTTTGTGTGGGTGTCTATAGGCTGCAGTCATCACTTAACATCAATGTGAACTGCATGCTTGTTTACCACTTCAATTACATAAAAAAAAAAAAAAAAAAAAACTTCTTAACAAAATTTGATGACATTGTGTAACAAAAAGTCAGCTACAAATATTGTTTATAAGGAAATTCTATAATTCACATTTTCACTTATTTATTTTTACAACCCTGCGAAGCCGGTGCGGGTCGTTAGAAAATTTTAAAACATCACAACGATTCGACATAGACAGCTTTACTGAAATATGTATTATTGTTCACTATCGTATTGATTGAATACTGACATCAAAGGAATTAAATCCCAAAACCCAGCTATAAAAAAATGATAAATATTTTCGTTCAGATCGATGAAAATTGAGGAATCTTAACAATTCGAGTTCTCAAATTAAACATTCGTCAGGAATCCTAATTTTCTTCCTTCAGGTCATTTATTTACAGTTACTATGTGAATTTAAATACCTAGACATCGAATAGTTTAATTTAAGATGTTTATTTTGCTAATGACTTTTTAGTTTCTTGACCAAAGGCATATAAAAACGAGGATTAAGTGTATCGATTTGTGCACCACCACTTTAAGTAGCAAATGAATACCTATACTTTGGTCAATTTCGTTCCTTTAGTTGTGGTTAGGTACGCTCGAACGTAAGGCGATTTTGGTTGTGACCACAGGAGAGTTCTAGTATTTCTAGAGAAAGGGAATTTATACCAGGTTCCGTTTCTAGTGTAAGTTAAACAACATATTTGTTCAACGCTGACATGGAAAGGATATTTATTTGCATCTCGTAATTAAATACATAATATCATTAGATTGACGACACGTTTCGAAGCTTAAGCCGTTTGCTTTATCAAGTAATAATAACAGAGACAGTCTAGAGACTAATTCGAGTCTTTGCATTACGATTCCTTGTGCCTGTTCTCACATTATTTACTATTATATTTCTCGTATTTACCAATGATTACCTATAGTCGAACTGAGTAGAACTAAACACGCACTACGGCCTCGGTTGTTATAATAAATGGGGAATTCGACCTATTCTCCGATTCGTATTGACAAAATAGTGTCTTATTAATGCGTTCAGAAACGTCAAGCAATAGTATCGTTACTATGACCCGATCTATTGTTGTCTGCTGTGATCGGAACAGCTCTTTGTCTACGTTCGAACGCAATGCCTTTGTTTGCTTGTAGAGAACAATAAATTAATTTCATCGGGCCATCTCATTCAAACTATCTCTGTGGAGTACCTTCAGTTCAGTCGGTGGAGTGTTGTTACTGGGATTGTGTATAATTTCCTGTTAACCTTTAGAAGTTCTCTCAATCTCAGATCGTGTTAAAGCAAAGCTTATTTATAAAAGTAATATCACTGTGTATTGTAAAAGAAGCCATAGTCTCTCAGTTTGCTAGAACCACAGAGAAAGCGATTAAACCTAATTCTACTAATGAAAATGTACAGAGATGGAGACGTTACTAGCGGGCGCCGTGAACTTAAGCACTAGGTACTAAATAATTAAAAAAAAAATTCAAATTTGTTTTGCTATTTATGCAAAGCCTAAGGAATATCAAATTACAGTATAAGCCGAAACAAAAAACAATCAATATTTAATGTGGAAAGTTTAAAACGGTTGTTTCTCTTAGTTTCTCTTGAATCTATATCTATAAATTTTTTCATGGAATATAAATGTAAAATTTCAAAATGTGTATATATTAGCGAACTTCGCAGTTATTTATACAGAAGGAAATGTTTTGTGTTAGTTTGCGTCAGTTTATTTCATGTGGTGGGTAGGTACAAAGTGAACTCGCAAAGGACTGCACTAAATTTCAATCTTGAAAGTTATTTGACTGTTGGCAGCGTCTCGAAATCCTTTCAAACTTATTGGTACAAGTTTCAAACTACTCCCCGCGGTTTTGAGAAATTAATACATTTAGCTTCATGTAACTACTGTATATGTGGCAAGGTAGACAGTTAAGTAGGTACAGTTTGTAGGGCTTTGTTATCATTGGGACTAACTATTTCCAACTTTATACCTATGCCTGGGAATCATTTCTGTATATCGTTTTGTTGGGTTGTAATAGATCTACCTACAATAATGTCTATTTATTTTCGTATATTTATATTATATAAGTAGGTCCACATATTTGAAAATAAATTATGACAAACGGAACGAAACGCGGTTTCTTAAAAGCTGAAGGCCTCGCAGAGAGTAATGGAGAAGGGTTTCCCTGCGATATCGAATGAAGAGATTGCAAGAGAACCAGTGAAGGCGACGTAGCACACCGAATAGCGAAACTTGTGTGGCAGGGAAGAACAGTCTAGAACCGTTCTTCGACTTCTTGGACATTCTTGGACATCCAACCAAGATGCTCATCTTTGGAAAGGCACTTGTCCAACTGTGCACATTTTTGCTTTGAAATGATGACGATGATGATGTACGAGTAGGTTTAGGTATTCATCTTACCTACTACACAACAAAACAGGGATAGGTATGTCTTGCTCCTGATTTCAGAGCTCTTCTAATCTAATGTATCTGCCGGGAGCTGTGCCAGATGTATCGCATAGATATTCCGGCACCCCGGAACGAAGAATTAGATGTAAATATTATCTATTGAATAATATAATTCTAGAAGTAACTATGTATGTAGGTACCTAGTTACATTTCAATTTTCAAAATTTCCTCATGTTAGGGACGAAATTGAATCTATAATTGATAATCCCGATGTCCGCATGATGTTTAAAAGTAAGATAGGTACCTAACTTTTCTTCTAAATGTGGATATATGAATCACAGTTTTTTTAATTTACCCGATACATTTTTCTTTCAAGGTCAAATATTAAAGTATGTACAACACAAAATCCGAACGCATGCCGTTTTCTTGTAAAATGAATACCTATATAAAGTGAAAATTCTCGTTGAAAAGGGGAAAGTGCCGCGTGTTTTCAGTAAATATACTTATTGTTTAATTTGTCTTTTGTCTTCGCTTTATGCGAAAAGTTCAGAGATTTTGTATAACACTGTTATTTTATAAACACCTACACTTACTCAACGTGACAAATCTCCCCTAGAACTTATTTTGGCTCGCGACAGAACGAATAATTGTAGTTCACGTTGCCTAATAAGATTTAACTAAACAACCGTTGTTACTAATCGCTTTTGTTAAGCAAGGTACCTACTGAATTAATGTTGCTACCTGTACACTACAAGTTGTTCTTATTTCTCTATTTGAATATAATCTACGTAAATTATTATGACTATGCAGAATCGCGTCCATTGGATGATATTTAATAAGACCAGTTGATAAAATACAGTTGTATAAAACAAAACTATTGCATTGCATTGGAAAAGTTATCACGATTAAATCACGATCACCATTATAATGAGATGCTGAGATTAATGTTTAAAAAACATTTTGCTGACAATTATTATTGTATTATCATTGTCATCGCCTACTAATTTATACCATCATTTTTAGGATTGCTATCACGCACATATTGCTCTCATTATTTGTCCAGGCGCAGATTGTCGCCGGCCCTGTCGTTTAATTTCCCCCGTTTATAGTTAGTGTCCAGTTAAAAAATATCAGTTTTTTATGAAACACCATAAAATGCTTTTAGTGCAACATGTGTTTACTCTTATGTCGTTAATTCAAACTTTGTATGGCAACAAACCGCGGTTTATAGCTCGCTCGTACCAAGGCAAATATTTATAGCACGGCCTGTAAGCGAAACAGTGTCATCAAGTATTTAAGTAATTTTCCGCGTTTCCACGCTTGTAATCAGCTAGTGCTAAGAGACCGGGTGCTTTTCCTAATTTTCGCGACACCCTATTAACCAGGCACGAGTTATTGCTCACTCCCGAGGGATGGCTGGTTGCCATGGCGACCTGTCGATGTGTGCGTACAGACAATGTTTGCTTGGCGTGTTGTGGGTGCGGTTACCAAAACTTTCCTGTGGGGTCTTTTACATCTTTTTCCTTGTATTGTCTAAGCATCAAATATATTTGCACTTTAGGTTTTATTGGTCTATAGAGGTGACACGCCAATTTATACGGTTCAAAGCAATGGTTATAAATGTTACATTTTGGCTGGGTTGTATCATCTTATATTAACTTTAATAAATATGTTATGGTACCGGTTAAGTATAAAAATGAGTTTCACCATTTGAAAATTGTAAATTTAATTTTAACCGTAACTGGCAGAGCTGCGTTGGTCAATGTTAAAGTTAATCTCAAAATTATCTGTCAGATGATATGATGATGATTATCTGGAGGCTGTCAACCCTTGTAACGGTAGCAAATGTTCCGGTCAGGTGGTAATGTATAGCCCTGTAATTATCGGTACATAGTCACAACAACTTAGACTTCAGGAATGGCTACACACCTACATTGAAATCCCTGATTTTTTTATATATATATAATTATAGGCTGCAGTTTCACTTATCATCAATTTGAATTGTATGCTTGTTTGCTACTTCATAACACAAAAAAAATCATTAGAAATAAAACAATTTCAATCCAAATGATAAGTAAATATCCTTGCTGAATTGTCAATAACTTTAATTATTAAAGTATCACCATGCTAGTCGATATTTACGTACGTTATGGGTATAAATTTGATAATGAGCGTGAGTAACTTTATTGAGGATAGAAGAAATAGATCACTTGCCGTACGAGGACGCAGAGAGAACGGTAAATCGTCGCCGACCAGTATCAAGACGGGCTTAAGCCGCGGCATTACAGGATAGGCGGCGCTCCCGGGAATTGGAGATGTATCGCGTTGATACGAACATTTTATCTCAACGTGCCCCTCTGTGCTCAACGAACACATCTATGCGATTTACGCGTCTCTTATAAAAGAGGCTCAATATTTACTCTATGTTAATATTTCGGTAGAGTCTTACATCTTGTGTAAGAACAAAAATCCAGTAGTATCCAGGACAGGATTAACCCGCGGAATTACAGGATAGATGGCGAGAATTGCGGATGTATCTTGTTGATAAAAACATTTTGTCTCGACGTGCCTTTATGTTTTGAATGAACACATCTATGCGATCCACGCGTATATATATAAGAAACTCAATATAAACTCTATGTTAATATTTCGGTTCAGTCTATGTGTTACCTGTGAAAATAAACAACGCCAATTGTCGCCTCGTCGTCGATCAGTATTAAGACGGACAAAAGCTGCGGAATTACTGGATTAGCGGCGATCCCTGAAATTGGGAACGTATCGCGTTGATACCAACACTTAGCCTTTACATGTTTCCTGTCCTGAATGAACATACCTATATCTATCTATAAAATTGATAATCATATCGACTGTATGTATGTATCAACATATCTACGAAGTGGATATTTCAAGCTTTGATACGAATATAATGTCTCCATGTGTCACTTTGTGCAGAGCGGACATATCTCTGTGATCGACGCGACTAATGAGAGACCCCTAACAATATCGACTTTATGTAAATATTTTACCACTGTCTATGAATCGAGTAAGAATGTCAACAATGAAAATCGTCGACAACTAGTATTAAGACGGGATTACAGTATAGGCGGCGCTCTCAGGAATTGGAGATGTATAGCGATGATTCGAACATTTTGTCTCGTCGTTCTTCTTCGTACAGAACAACACATCTGCGCGATCGTAACGTCTTTCGACTTCTATTCTATTTAACAAATAGCGACTCTAGGTAAATATTTCACCAAAGATGAACAACGAAAATCGTTGCCAACCAGTATCAAGACGGGCTTAAGACGTGGAATTACAGGATAGTATGTAAGAACATCAAGCGTTGATACGAACATTTTTATCCTTAAGTATCTTTCTATGTACAATGCAGTCGTATTTGCGAATGACGAGTATCTTGTTTGTGTAAAGTCGAAAGTGGAGCCTAATTGTATTAATTGGACATGGTCCTGGGGTGCGTCCGCTCTTCAATTCTGCTCTTCAAAAAAAAACTAATTTATTAAACCTACTTTTGGATAATAATATCTATGCAACCTTTTCGATCAGCCATAATGTCCTTTTGAATACAGATCGATGCTGATATGCTTTTGTCTGCATCACCCCACCCACCTATGATTTTCATTATTTAACAAAATAATAATGATGTGAGATTTCTATTTCTGACAATAAATACGAATATATTCAGATGTAAAGCGAAGATTTTTGGACGCTTTAGCCGTACTAAAAGTAAAGTCAAAATACGTATAAAATATATTTCAAAGAATAACATAAATTTTTCGGTTGACAAACAAGAAATGTTATAGGTGCGGCTGAAGTATAATGTATATGGCGCTGACTTAGCGGCCCGTCACGTGCTGGGAGTTGACTTTATCCATGTCCGACGCCGCCGGGACGCACATGTGAAATAAGGGTTTTTTGTAAGTAATAAACATTCGGAAAAACTGTGAACTTGGCAATACGAAATAAATGTGTATATTGAGACGCTCGTGACCTAGAATTTAAAAATAGTTTTGCGCATGTCAAGGGTGGCGATTAAGACATATTCTACTTATTGACCACACTGCTGGACCAAAGACGGAGGCTTTGGTCCAGCAGTGGGCATCTTTCATCTCATATGATGTTGATGAATGTTCATTGTTGCTAAAAAAGTGTTAATTCAATAGGTCACAACAGGCATGATTTGTGGGATCTTTTGTTTTAAATCATTATCTGAGAAAAACCCTAAGCTTCAACTATTCTCTAGATTTTTTTTGCTATGTAATAACATTTTATCTATTGTAGCACCAACTCTAAATAATCTAATTCTCAATTACTTATTGAAAACCTCGTCGCAATTTCGTTCAGTTTTTTTAGAATTCCCTTAAATTGTCCTCGAGTTTTGCTTACTTGAATAAGAATAACAATATTTTATCCATCTATAATATGTTTCTAGCGACAATAAAGTACTATTTATCGTTACACATTTTTTTTGCTACGATACGAATGTTTTACCTACTTATATTGGAAGGAAATATCAATTCAATATGTATCTTTCTTTATTGTTATAAAATTGGAGCAAATAGTTATTTGGTAATATTCGTTTTTATTGTCAGTGGTATTGTCCAAAAGAGTCAGATAGGTTGGTATGACTTGTTGGGATCCTTTTAGTTATGAATTGTGAGCGAAACCCTTAGCTGGCTGATAAAAAAAATATAAAGCTTCAACTTTTCTCCACAATTTTGTTTGGACGAAAATTTTATCTACAAATAGTACCAACTTTAAATAATGTTACTCATTGAATACGTCGCCGTAATATCTAATATCCAGTTTTTAACATTCACTCTACTTATTTAAAGTCATCAAACAGAAACCGATTCAATCGCCGTGGTCGGTTATTGAGGGGAACCCATTCAAACCGCAAGAACCTATATTTATAACCACCAGACGCAAAGCGCGCAACTGAAAATCAAAGAGACTCACTTCCATAAAGAAACGCTCTTTTAGCTTTAGCAAGGGAAACGAAGTCGATTGAAAACAATATTACTTATTACAAATTCGTAAAGGCCCGTTATTATTTATTGGAAATAGGAAAGCCTGCTTGGCTCACAAGTAAATTGTTTTGTTGGATTCCCAATGAGGACTGATCGAAGTTGAATGTAATTAATGATTCAGTTCAATTTAAATTGGTAAATTAGTGTTGTTTCGTCGCCGATCCAACAATAAATTGTACTCAAGTATGTACCTATTGTTTACTTCAATAAGAATATTTTCTCGTACTTTCTTACATTACGTATTGGGTATTTATTGTTTTTTTTTACATTGTATGATGCTAGATCAACTTTTGTGAGGAAAAAATATCAAATCAATAATTAGTTCGTTTTATTCTTATAATTAAGTACTTACTAAAAAAAACCTTTCATAAAATTTACAAAAAGAAAAATGGAGCTAACCGTTATTTATTTGGACAGTGTGAGTGGAATTGTCAAAGTAATACATACACATACCTCCCGTCCGTCGGGCGGATTTAAGCCTTATATAAGTGGAGAGGACAGTTTAATCGCGTGAAAAACGAACTTATATAAAATGTTAAAACCAGAAGAGTAGCGAATTCAGAGGCAAAACATTGTCGTGTCCATTACAACAACAGTCCTAAGTAAACAGAGCACGCGTGTGGTCACTCTGATAAGTTGGCACAGCGAACATATTTCCTAATTAGAAAATTCAGACCGTGTATAAATAAGACCGTAGCTTGTATGTAAAAATATACTGTACACACAGAGAATTGCTATGGTGCTTGTTTATGTAAATACATATATATAATTGCTATTTGAGAGACCCGTTATTTTTATCCCCTTCTTTTCTGAGGGCGAATGTTGTATTTTAACAGTACCTACGTGCGTGTTAGGGTATAAAAATTATATTTTCGTTATAAATTTAAAGCTTTTCTTGGAAGGCGAATTTATTCCAATTCGGCCAGAACTTAGTTTAAATATTTTGTGTTAAGAGTGTCGAAGCAGTTAAAGTTATAATTTACATTTAAAAAATCTAAATTGTGGTAAATGTATATTATTAAGCACAATTTGACTCATAAATAGAACTCATAACACATGTGTCATGAGTCCTATTTATGAGCCTAAATCACCGAAGTTACATTTTATCATACAAGAAATTATATGTTTACTTTGTGCACTACCGATTGTTTAATAGGAAGAGTGGGTATACAAAATATCTACACGTTCAGAACTTCAATACACATATTTTGCTGGATTTTCATTTTTATTAAAATTTTAAAAGACTACCAGACGTCACCTATCAAAATATCAGTATTTTAATACTCCATAGATTATTCTGCATTATTTATCTTACTTTGTCTCCCTATATTATAATTAATAAGTATGATAAATTACTTGAATAAAACATATTATTGGTTGTTGCGCTCAAGCTCCTACACTTGGAACTCTACCACAAGTAAAGTTTTTCATTACTCATCACATCACTATTTCGTCTTCCATAGTATCAAATAATATTTCATATCTCTACATATAAAAAAAAAAACTATTTTACAATCTCCATAAAAATAACAAATAACGAATTGCATAAAACTTAACAGTACATATTCGCAAAAGGCACAGGCACAATAAAATAAAGCCATGAAAATATACCTACTCAGATTTCAATAGCGGCGGGGGCCAAATGTGATGGGGGGAGGAAATTGTGACCTTTCCAATAAAATTCCACGATGTATGAAATTCACTGAAATCGTTTATAAAGTAAGCTTCATTACTTCCGAGTAGCGAGGAGCGTAGACTTCTATTTTTGAATATTCCTCGCGAAAAATGTGAGGCGCCGCGGTGGGCGGCGGGCTTTTCATATGGGAGTTCAAAGGCGCCGCCGCGTCGGCTGCCTGCCGAATCAGGTGACCACGGTGTCAGATTCTGTCGGGATTGTTGTTTATTAGCTTTTGTACTTGAACTTTACGTGTCGGGTATTCGGGATTAGGTACATTTTTTTTATATTATGATTTAAAGTTCACTTACCGGACTTAAAAAGAAGTTTGATACACGTCCTTGTATAGGCACTAATATGATTACTAGTATTATAATAATATGATTGAATTCAAAGTTTTTATGGTAAGAGTGTCGTTTATTTATAATTCCTAATTGTATGAAAACGCATTTTTTAATTAATTCTATTTGAATATTGTAAATATATCCCTAGGTTTAGCAAGAGATATCTTACCATATAAATATATATTATACTGCTATATATTACTATATGTCTATATATAATAGTCGGTCTCGAGAGCAGCCAACATACCATGTTTGTACTCCAACCCATAGAATGGACGACGGTTAAAGGAAAAGTTAAGGGAAAAATAAATTAAAAGGTCCGTCACGTCACGGACATAATAGATAATGCGGGGAAACCTACTGGTCACCCTGTGTCATCCGTCTCAATGGGAGAGCATTTACAAAACGCGTGCGTCTACGTTGACTTGGCAAATATTACCAGATACGTCTACGCAGGAAACGCGAACGAGTGAAATATGGCTGCCCTAGTATTGCCATTCCGTAAAATGATTCGTGATTTACGTAGTGTACTTTTGATACGTATGTAGATGTGCGATTTGTGTCGCGGATGACACGGGGGAGTGTAACCTTTTGTCTGATGGTATTGAAATGTCATGCAGCTAAACATCGAATGTGAAATATTTTTCAACATTTTTTCCGCATGTGCCGAGAAGGCGCTAAATGGAATGCTCAAATTAATTCGACTTTTGATATTACGCTGGTATTTATTTATAACTGTTGCGGTGTTATTCTGAAATTGTTTACGAGATTCAATGAAATTTATAAATTTAGAATTGAACTGCTTTACCAATACATGTGAGCTCTATCACGCCTCGTAATGATATTTATGGGAAATTGCCAAGGCTAAGAGATAGTACATTTATTAAACAAACAAATAAGGAATCTATTTCATTAACCATATCAATTCAACATACTTAACACATAAAAATGTACTTGATCAAATAGATAGTCCTCCTTTACAAAGTCGGTTAAAAATGTAGATGACGGCAGATTGCTTTTTTCTATTAGGTTTTTATGATCTTCCACGCAAACTGTTAGATTACCAAACTACAGGATAAAAAACCATTCCCGCGGGATGGGAAACGGTTGCGGTCGGAGTTATAATGAAACATATCTAGTTTGTGACTTTATTCGGCAACTGAATTTTGTTGAGAGAGATTTTTTTTTCGGTTGTTTGTGAACGTTGCATGATGTAGTGTTTTTCCGTCGACTGCCACTTAACTCCATTAGACACCTCTCGGATAGTCACCGCGGGAAATATACGACGATTTGTTTTCTTTCTTGTTATTCATTCCCTTATGTCGTTTAATGGATGCTTACCTTAACTGTGGACAAAGATCGATGTAACGCGAAAATTCTTAACTTTCCTCAGTATTTTAAGCGACTTTGCGTAACATGCGCGACATGTGTGTTCGACTGTAGAAAAAACTTCGTGGAGTCTAAGCTTATTTTTAAGTGTTGCCTTCTGCCTACAATAAAACCAAATATATGTTTATACGTGGATATAGGTATATCATGGATAGATTATTTTTATGTAATGGAAGTGGCAAACAGGCATGCAGTTCACATTGATGTTAAGTGATGACTGCAGCCTATAGACACTAACACAAAGACCTAGGTCAAAATGCAGATGCGTTACCACTCCTGAGGCCTAAGGTGTTATTTCTCTGTGCCGGAATATACGGGGCCGTACATTAAAAAGATAGATCCACAATTCCTATTTTTTAGTCAGTGGACAGGATTCGGAATCAGTAGGGGTCTACTTTTATAGTATTCCACACTCCCTGCCTACCCCGTTAGGGACCTGGCGTGAAGATACATACATACTTTTAACTAAATCACCAAATTAAGTATTTTCAAGAACCGGTTCAGAACGCAGTTAAAATCGATAATTTTTTTTTTAAATACTGACTATGTTAGACTATGGATAACATAGTCTGCTCAGCATCAAGCAAGATGAAAAGCGACTCTCAGAAGGGTTCTCAGAAATTTGAAAAAAATAAAATTATTATAATCAATTGTTTATTTAAATAAGCACACACTAATTATAAAGCCAAAAATATTAATAGCGCAAATTTAAGCGTGCAAGTTTGCAAATAGAGAGTCGTGGGTTGAATGATTTTCCCCAAAAAAAGTACCAATTAAAGTTGCGCAATCACGTCGTGAGATAGACGTATACTCGAACATCCATACCACCGATACCACATACTCGTATTCACAGTCTGTTCCTTTGTACTCAAGTAAATGCATAGATATAGGTACTTTTTTATGTATAACTAGCTGTGCCCGCAACTTTGTTTGCGTGGAATAGTAGCTTTGGGACTTTGGGCAGCGCTTTTGGATATACATTTTGGTAATTTTAGATCATAAAAAAAAAACACTTTTGGGTAGCTAAAAAAATCTATTTTGCAGTAATGCTTCTCTGTACACGATATTAGACGTATGGCCATCGGGGATAAAAGCACACAGGCTGCTAGGATTGCGAAAATTTGCTAATTATGTGTTTAAACGCGCATCCATCCTATGCTGAACCGTATTTTCGAAGTGGCCCTCTTAAACTTGACCGGATGGACGGACAGACAGGCAGACAGCGGAGGATTGGTAATAGAGTCCGTTTTTACCTTTTAGATACGGACCCTAATAAAGATAGAAGATAGATACAGAATAGTTTAAAAATATAAATATTCGATATGATTCTTTAAATTGTCCTAACTTTTTTATTTCTCAACCGATTGACATGAAACAAACACTAAATGTTAAGTGATACTTACCATAATATATATGTGAAAACTGCATATTGAATAAGCCATTTCTGAAATTAGCGTGCACAAATACACAGACAAACATACATTTTTCCAGGATAAAAAGTATAATCATACCAAGTTTCATCGTAATCGGACAGGTAGATTTGTGTGATGCTTGAACAAATCACATATTTGCGTTCGGTATCGATCTAGTAACATCCCCTGGTATTTATTTTTTCAATATTTTCAATGTACAGAATTTACACTTCTACAGTTTTATTAAAAGTATAGATAAAGTGAGTTAAGTTTTTAAATAGGTTATCTACAAATTTCAATCAATGTAATTATATACTTGAAATAAAAAATATACCACTTCCGATTCCATCATTACGGTCGATATCTGTTACAAATATAATAAAAAGAATGGGAAGATTTCTGGGAACCGTCGTCTCTTGTTAAGGCGCGGTTATCAGAAAAATAATATAGTGACTGGAATTTCGCGGAACCGGGTCAATAAATGTAGGAGATAGTTTCTGTAATAACATTTGTCACGGAATTCGTGTGGTGAGTGAGATTGAGGTAGGGATACAAACATCACGAAGGAAAACATCAATGTATCGATAAATTAAGTAGAAGTTTCTAAAAGAAAACTAACCAGATCCAGTAATGGCAATAGGCACGCCAACTGGGACAAAATGTGGCGAATCATGGGTGTTTGCATGTACGAGTATGCTTGAATAATTTTGAAACTGCTGCCAGAAAATTGTTACCTTAGTCGGCCCGGGACCACAAAAGCAGGAAAGCGATATTTCGGTCGTTTCGTTCCGCTAAATTTTTAAATAATTTTAGTATCTGTAATAAAATTAAATGCGAGATAAATTCGTAAAAACAGTTTTAAATCAATGAGTGTAGCTCGCGGCAACCTAAGAACACAATGTATCGATGTATTGTTTGCTTTCCTAGAAAGGCGGAGGGGTCAGGCGGAGGTCGGGGTCTAAATCAATCTACTAACGTCAGGCCCGTTGTCACATGTCCAATCAACACTCAATAACCTACTGTTCACTGGGGATCAGCTTGTCTAGAGCAACGAAACCATCGCTTTTACTCCTCACTGGACAAATTACGTTATCTACTTTAGATTTTGTATGATTTTGGAAATCGGTTTAGTTAAAATGTTGTTAAAAGAAAAAAATAATATCGTGATTGGACTTATCACTAAAGAGGGTCAAGAAATGTGAAAGAAAGTTTCTTAATAAATGTAGGAGATAGTTTCTGTAATTATTTTCGTCGTAGAATTTACGTTGCGAGTAAGAAGGGGGATCGGGCGGAGGTCGGGCCCGGAAACAATGCACTCCTGACAAGCCCGTTGTCACATGTCCAATCAACTGACTTCACTGGGGATCAACTTGTCTAGGGCTTCGAAACCATCGCTTTACTCCTCAGCGCATGAATAATTTTTACAAAATTATACTTTTATATTACATTACATTTTTGGTGATCGTTTGAGAATAATAGAAAACATATATATATACCGGCCGAATTGAGAACCTTCTCGTTTTTTGAACTCGGTTAGTAAGTAATGTGCATATTTTAAAATACATGTATCAGAACCACAGTAAATTTTGCGAAATCAGTATTTAAATTGTTTTATATTATTTCGCATTAACACATGCTTGTGAAATATATTTTATTTTTAAAGAAAAATGGAAAGAAAAATTTGTCTTCAGGCGAGGCTCGAACTCGCGACCTACTGGGAATCTAATCCAGCCGCTCTTCCAATTGAGCTACTGAAGCCCTGCCCGATTTGTCAAATCTTTCCTTCACATCTATTGCATTGCTTTATGGTAGCAGCAGCGCCATCTATTACCAACTATGCTAGTTAGGCAACCGATATAATAGACTTTTCAGTTTATTGAATATCGTTAAGAAGTCGCTTTTACCCTTAATAATTGTTTTATATTATTTCGCATTAACACATGCTTGTGAAATATATTTTATTTTTAAAGAAAAATGGAAAGAAAAATGGACTTCAGGCGAGACTCGAACCCGTTAATCGTTAATATAAAACAATTATTAAGGGTAAAAGCGACTTCTTTACGATATTCAATAAACTGAAAAGTCTATTATATCGGTTGCCTAACTAGCATAGTTGGTAATAGATGGCGCTGCTGCTACCATAAAGCAATGCAATAGATGTGAAGGAAAGATTTGACAAATCGGGCAGGGCTTCAGTAGCTCAATTGGAAGAGCGGCTGGACTAGATTCCCAGTAGGTCGCGGGTTCGAGTCTCGCCTGAAGTCAATTTTTCTTTCCATTTTTCTTTAAAAATAAAATATATTTCACAAGCATGTGTTAATGCGAAATAATATAAAACAATTATTAAGGGTAAAAGCGACTTCTTTACGATATTCAATAAACTGAAAAGTCTATTATATCGGTTGCCTAACTAGCATAGTTGGTAATAGATGGCGCTGCTGCTACCATAAAGCAATGCAATAGATGTGAAGGAAAGATTTGACAAATCGGGCAGGGCTTCAGTAGCTCAATTGGAAGAGCGGCTGGACTAGATTCCCAGTAGGTCGCGGGTTCGAGTCTCGCCTGAAGTCAATTTTTCTTTCCAGTATTTAAATGTAGGTACTGAAAGGTTGTTTGTCAATAAATGTGGTAGTTTCTTTAATCATGTTGGCGATGAATGGGCGTCAAATGGGCGAGAAGGGGGGCGAGCGGAGGTTGGGGGTCGGAATCAATCCACTCGCGTCAGGCCCGTTGTCACATGTCCAATCAACTGAACTGACACACTGTTCACTAGGGATCAGCACATCTAGAGCTACAAAACCATTGCTTTACTCTTGAGCAGAAGAATTATTTTGTGTAAACTTGGGGATTGTTAGTTAGATATAACATTACGCTATATACGCTCTTAAGTTGTTTTTCAAAACTTTTTAAAATTTTTCTTTCGCAAAATAGGTGAAATACAATTAAGGTGTTTTTAAGCCGATATGTTATCCATGTTTCTTTTGGAATTTAACCACAAAAAGTTGCTTAATTCATGTTTTCTTTTTTATTTCAGGTAAGACCATGAATTCCGATGAAAAGTAGTTAATATTGACCCACGAAATGGAAGAGGTTGACCGTAACCTGACAAGGTAAGGAGGTTGGTTTGCGTAATAAGATAAAACAATTATATTAGTAATAAATTGCTTGCAATATTGCTGTGCCATAAGCCAAAGGTATTAAATTTGTTAAGCATATTTACAAGATCTTGAGAAAACGAAGAAAATCTTTTACATTGATTTGTTTTCCTCATTATTACAATTTATTGCATAAACAATTATTACGTAGGTACATAATATTATTCTAAAAGTAATAATCAACAGAAATTGTTGCTTGGGATATGTATACATTATAAGTGTTCGATGCTCATTTGAACTGGGTTCTGTCTATGAAGCAGTGTTGTGTGAGCGACCAAGTGAGATGTGCTCGCTCGGCTGACCCCGCAAACAATTAACTGGCCCGAACTGACGACGTAGAGTACCTACATACAACGTGGGGGAACAATTTCGGGGTACATTGTCTTTTCCTCTTTTTCAAACCTCTACGAAGTGATAGATTCGTTGAAATAGTTGCTTTAGATTAACTGTTACAATTCGGTTATGTGATTAAAGAGTATCTACTGTAGGACTGTAGCGTAGTAAATAATTTGTATAAAAAAACTGTTTTAATTGAATTTCCTTGTAATAATTATCTGTTTTAATATGTTTAGCAGTATTGTCAAAAAGTACTAGAATAAAATAGTAAACAAATAAATACATAGCAGAATAAGTATGAAATAGAAATATTTCACAACGCATCCAATAAATATTTACTCATTCCTTTAATAATACAAGAGCTAAACAATAACTAATTTAAGATAAAAACATTATTGAGAACGTTAATAACGATATATATAAGTATCATTAGTAACATATAAAGTAGGTACATAAGGTAATGTTGTGTTAAATGTACTAAATCCAACCTAAAACCACAAACCACTTAACACTAACTCAATGAAAAATACGAGTTCATTAATCTCTTGTGCAAGAGCAAAATTGAAAATAACAACACAATAGAATCACCCGGCTTAAACGCATGCCCGAGCTCCTTTGACAGGTGAAAAAGGAAAAACCAATCAAACCAATTTCCGCTTACTCCAGTCACTTGTTTAATTTTGTTGCCATCTCCGTGTTTCTCTTGGTCTTTTGTAACAATCCTGAACTAACATAATCTAACTTGTTCGATGTATCTACTTACTTTCGCGACACACGCGTTTTTGATACACTCGAAGAAAGGGGATATATTTGCAATTAATTATGGCTATGTTAATTTAAGTTAACGATAATCATATTATTATTCTCAACTGTGATTATTGTTTTTTATTTGATGATTCTTTGCTAAATTATTTTTTCACATGTTTATGTTTAGGATCCCACTGCAGAATTATTTAGTTCATCCAGATATGGTGCAAACCTAATTTTTACGTATATTTATGCTATGGTATGAATTTGCTTACCATCGACGTGATTTGTAGGTTTGTTACTCTTATGTTATAAAATGATATTATTTTTAAAATTCATTATTCTCCCTCTGCTGACCCTTTTCCCGTTCTCAGCCCTAAGTACCGAATCTTACCGGTTCCTAGCGTTGTTTCAAGTGTCGTTGTTCACAATTGAGAAATGTTATTATGTTTTCGAAACCACCATAGTAGATAGCTTTTGGAAGATCTTTCTTGTTTGCCATTTGAAAAAAAACACAGTTTATAAGAGGAAAATTTTTGTTTTATTCAAATGAAATAGAGATAAATATACGTTTTCAGGTAAAAAAAATTGATGAAAAAAATGTTGCAAGCAAACATTTCTAGTGCTTGATATATTTTCCAATGCCAGTATAAATAAATACAAGTGAATAAAATGAAGATAGGCGAACTTAATATTTTTGTTGTTATATAAAAGCGTACGTTTTGTGTAACTCTTTCCATCTTTCAATCTGATATACGAATCCTCGAAATGTTTTAATCTTTTAAAAGTTCATTTTTGTTTTTGCATTTCACTTTGACAGAATAGAATAGTAAAATAAAACCGCGTAGTTTGTAGGTAGCTACACAAGTTACGGAGCTTCTATCCAACGAACATAGGGTAAAATTGAAATCCTAGAGCGCTTATCGCTTTATATACCCCCCACGCGTATGCGATTTTGTAGCAAAATGTTCACCGGAGATTACCAATAATGAGGACTGCGACGTTTCCTTTATTTTTCTCCATCAGACCTTTTCCGTACAGTAAGTCTAGGGAAAGACAATTACATGTATTTTCATACAAATATGGTAAAGCGTTTGCGTTGTATTAAATAGTTGAGAGCTTTTTGTGATGAAAATAGCAAACAAGGATAAAGTTTACATTGATAGTAAATGAATACTGCCTATAAAAATATACATAAAAAACTAAGATTTCAACTTACGGGGCTGTACTAATATAATTGGTAATCCACCTGGGGCCTGGTTTTTGTAACATAATTAGTCTCGACAATTACGACTAATTACGTTACAAAGGCGCGTCCACCCGGACCCGGCTATTGAATTGAGATTGAATCGCTCCGCTATCTTTGACCAATACCTGCGGGCTACCATGCAGTCTTTTATTAGAGCTGAACAGTAAACACGATAGCGCTGAACACTATCATTTAGCGGCAGTGTGGGTCGGTGCCTATTACCTCGAGCTCCGTTACTAGTTGAAAGGAGTGATTTCTGTAACTGCATGCAATGTCGTTTATTTAACTATCAACGAAAATATTAGAAACTATCCCTAAGCTTAACGGAGGTATATCGGCATTGTTATAACCGGAATCAACTACCGGATCTGATGATATAATATGTAAAAGTATCATATATGCTTGTTGGGGAAAAAGTAACCCAAAGCAATTTTACTATGTCATGTTAGTATGGCAAAAATTATGTAAATACCTACGTATCTACTGCAGCTTATTTGTATTTGCAATAAACAATATAAGATTTAATAAAATGCGTAGCAATCTCTAAAACCAAAGCTGTTTCTCGTCGCTAAAGATGATTAAAAACGTTATTAGGGCCACCATTACCATACCACATCAAAGGTTATTCAAAGTAAAAATACCGAGATAAAAGTTTTTAAGCTTTAATAATAACTTAGAACATTCTCTACGTTCTAAGTTATTATTGAAGCTTAAAAACCAAAGCTTAAAGCCAAAAATTAAAGCTTAAAGTGAAAAATTACAAATTTATAACATTTTTTGAAGTGAATAAAAATCCAAACAATGTTTTTCGGCGGCGAGTGAACAAGCTGCGCTCTATAGACCCTTACACAATTCTGTCAGTTAGACGAATGACAGGTCATATCCGAGGGCGGCGGTCAACCGATCGATTCTATTACACTGCACACGACATATTGAGGTGGACCCACAATGAGATTCCACTTTGTTTAAACAGAAAATTGACGTTAGGAATATTGCAGTTTCTGTACGTGCCTAAATCTGGTCTTTATAAATATTTTTTGCCGACTTCAAACAGGAGCTTCAACTTCGGTTGTTTTGTTTTTTTTTTCTTGTTTTTTGTTAATTTTCACGTTTACTTGGACGATGTAATTTTCATTTAGTTACCAATTACAACCACGGGCTACCAATTACCGCCTTCTTATTATTATCTTCTATTTTGTTATTTCTATAATTTTAGTGATGCGATTACTTTTAGTTTTGCAGACAGCATATTTTGGTAAAAGTAAAAATTTTCTTCACGCCAGCGCATAATTCATTCCACCACAAGTGAATCTCCGTCCTTACACGCCTCCCGTGCCTCTTCTGCATTGATCACTCTCTTTGTAAGTACATGCACATCTATTCCGAAGACACCACTTTAGATACTACATGGCAACTGTTTGTCTTCTTATACTTCCCCACCCCCCTAAAATAGGAGGTGGAAATTTAAATGGAGCATTCCACAATTTGCAAGGTACAATGTTAAAACTTGGTACGCGAACTCTTTGAGCCTAACAAACAATACGTATATATATATTTTTTAAATCTGCTTCCATCCCCTTATAAGAGGGAGTGAAAATTGTATTGGGATTTCCGCAGTGTTCAAGGTGGAAAGACAAAAATTGGTATGCGGTATTGGTAACTTTGTAACTAAAAAAGCAGCATTTACTTAATTTTATTTTTGGATATCTGCCTACCTCCCTAAAATAGCGAGTGGAGGAGTTTGTAGGAGCATTCCACAATTTTCAAGGCAGAAAATTAAAACTTGGCATACTGGCTCTTTGAAATGTACCGTAACTGCACGACTGTAATCCCGAAGGGGTTGGCAGAAGTAAAGGCAATCATAATGCTTGCAAACACCGACTATATGCCGGTTACGTTTAGGCCCATGTAACAGGTGGCGAGCCTGTTGATATCTCCGGACACATTACCAAACTTCAAGGTACTGAGAAATTGCCAGAAACTGCAAAAATCCCAATAGAACCAGAGATAAAGGACTGCCTAATTTGTCACTAAAAAAAACAAGAAAAAGTTTAAAAAGTTTATACAGAATTTTATCATTTTTAGACTATATGAAAATGGTTAGGTATACTTTAAGGTTTTGAATAACAATTGGAACTTGATTGGGACATTTCCGCGGGATCGTAAAATTTGAATTATATTATAAAACGAAAACCTCGTGCGCGAAGCCGCGGGCAACAGCTAGTTATCAATAAATGAAGCATTTAATTAGACTAAGTATATTGTGAGATAGTAAAAACCACGGAATAGATAAATAAAGATGGAATGGTAATGTGGGCGTGGCAAGCTCGCCACAACTATGCGTGAACACACACAGTTCGGCTGAATGTAATATGAAATGTCAGACCTCAGGTATAAAGCGAGGAGGTATATCTTCCATCGGTAAGCCACAAATAACATTTATTGTTATAATACTTGTAAAAAACATAAAAATGTACAAAGGAATATGAATATTCGAACTTAAACTGCATTATTTAAACGTTACTGCTAGCGAATACATTGCTTGTTAAGCACTCGCTCAATTAACGCTATTACTGTCTCCGCTTGCAATGTACAGCATGTAATGCGTCCGCTACACTTCGACTAGTTAATTAGTGAGTATATTGTTGTGTGCGTGCGAGTGTTTATTGTCTACGGGCGTTACATCTTAGTATGCAAACTTACGCAAACGAATAGCTGCCCTGAGGATTAATGTGTGGGTGATTGTCGAGATGGTGTTACATTTGTGTAAGAAATTGCATGGTGGGAGAAAAGCGGCGGCACTGGTTCTCACTAAATTTAAGCAAAGGCCTTTCCATCCTTATTTATCTATTCCGTGGTAAAAGCACAGTCTAAAGAAAACGAACGTGTTAAAAAGTATCTAGTAACGAACGAAAGTGTTTACGGGGAAAAATATTCTCATTAGGTATTGTAAAGCAACACGTTTTGATAACATCCCTAACAAGGTGCAATACATTTACAAGTTAACAAGGCTGGCGATAAATTCCACCTTGTTGCCAGAGAACGGTCCCGGGCTCGAGATAAGAAAAATAACTGTTCAGAATGAGCTTCGCAACGCAAAAATATATTTCAATTTCAAAGGACACACCCCACCATGCTCATTGATAATTTAAAATGAGTATGTATATTATACTCCGAGATTGGTTTCACAATTATTACTTTTTTACATCATGAAGTGGAAAATAAGCATACAGTTCAAGTTGATGGTACATATTAGTTATGTAGGTACACGACTCTTTAAACAAACATCTATATAAAAACAGAGATTAGGTAAAATTTAGATTATAGTCTGTGTTAAAAGAAAAAAAAAACTTGGTTTTACCTTTGTGTTCCACAAAGGGGTTGGCAGAAGTAAATGCATGCATGGAAACATCCACCATTCACCAGTTACCTTTTGTCCCATATAAAGGTGACGAGGCTATTGACATCACCGGAGATATAATTATCTTCTGAGATCATGAAAATGAAACCGGAAATCTTTTGATAAATGGAAAATACCTAATAGCAGAAGCACTTGCTAGTATCACTAGACTATTGAAACAATTCCACCTTGTCGCTATAATATGTATTGTATGGGCACGAGATAAGAAAAAAAACTGTTCAGAATGAGATTCGTAACGCAAAAATATATTTCAATTTCAAAGGACACACCCCACCTAAATAATTGATTTCATTATTTACAATGAATGAATGAATGTGTATTCTTGGAGTGGTCATGAGCTTATTATGCTGCGAGATTGGTTTCGAGAATTAATGGAGTTAGTGTTTTTATTGATAATTGAGCCTGCGTACAATTTATGCATGGACCAATGCCATGCCATGAATCTTGAAATGGTTAAGAAATGTACATACTGGAAGAAAATAATTACTTTACGTCTGCATTCCCCGAAAGAGTATGATGGGGTAAATGTTCATACTTACATTTACATGTAAACAAACAAAACAACCAGTAACGTTTTATATCATGTAATTAATATGTAGCAATTGTTTTTATATTATTTCGCATTAATAACACATGCTTGTGAAATATATTTTATTTAAAGAAAAATGGAAAGGAAGAGCGGCTGGACTAGATTCCCAGTAGGCCGCGAGTTCGAGTCTCGCCTGAAGTCAAATTTTTCTTTCCATTTTTCTTTAAATAAAATATGTAGCAAGCCTATTGACTTCACCAAATTAGTCGGCATTTTACCAAACTCCGAAAATGGTTTCGTGAGTTAATGTAATTTGTATTTTATCTGTTGAATTAGCAGATAGATACTCTAGTAAACTACATAATTATGTACCTACTCTATTAGATAAACTACATTTACTCGCATGTTTTGTTATGTTTTTCTCCCACACATACACACACACGCACATAATGGTACACCTTATATATTCGCAATTGTACATATCGAATGAATCTTTTTGGTTTAAACATTCGACGTGTACGTCGTTTGTTATTATGAACATATGGATGAAAATTATGAATATTTTCAGTTAGGGTTGATGTTTACTTTGCTTAGAAAATATGGCCTATATTTTTACACTGATTTCAAAAAAGGATGGTAAAGGTTAATGACGTACTTGGGTATAATCAGATGTTTGATATTACCTACCTATTTGAAATAAAAATTTTGAAGAGCTACATAATTACTTCTCTTATAAAACATCGGGTTGTCTCTGATTGAATTTTGCAATTTTTGTTTCAACATCAGCATAGTACGTAAGATATTAAGTCCAATATTTATCGTACCTACCTAATTACCTGCAGAAGGATTCTATAAAGTAGGAGTGACGCTGCAAATAGAGAAACAACAAAGACGCCGGTAAAAATTTCGCATGAATATACGGTAGTGCCATAGTAGGTGTATTTTTCATATTGCTTGTTTATGAGGTTCTTTGTGTGAAGTTCCGAGGCAGCCCTGTGCAGTAAAGACGAAGGCACCGAATTATTCACGTAAAGCGCGTTTCTCTGAAGCTATTTCTTTATTACATCCATTCTGCTCGCTTTCCAACCTTATTTCACATGTTTTTATTGTTCTATTTAAGCTTTACGGAGTATAAACACAAATTTCCCTAACGGCTTTGGCCGTTATATCTTAGTATTCTATAACTAGCGGATTGCCCCTTCCATTGGGTAACTTTGAGTAATTTTGATGGTGTTCCTTCTCAGAAATACCCTGAAGATAACAGGTTATGCAAAACCTTCTGCGAATTGTTATGACGTTTATTTGATTAGTGATGGTGCGGTTGCTAATTTTACTGGTGGTAGAGCTCCAGTGACGGAGCTCGCGGGCGTAGGCACCACCGCATTACCTAATATATCGTAACTTCACGCCTGTAATCCCCGAAGGGGTAGGCAGAGGTAAATGCATGCATTCAAGCATACATGCAAACACCCACGATTCGCCGGTTACGTTTTGGCCCATGTAACAGGTGGCGAGCCTGTTGACATCTCCGGGCACATTACCAAACTTCGAGGTACTGGGAAATTTCCAGAAAATGGAAAAATCCCAATAGAACCAGTGATAAAGGACTTTACACCATTATCTCTGGTAAACCCCTACCCGGGAATCGAACCTAGGACCTCAGCGTAGTAGTAGTGGCCTGCTACTACTAGGCTACCGAGGCAGTTTTACCTAATATACTTGGCGCTAAATAGTAGTGTTCAGCACTATCGTGTTCCGGTCAGGTGGTAATGTACGGCGCTGTAATTTCCGACACAGAGACATAACATCTTAGGCCTCAGAAGCGGTAAAGCATCTGCATTTTAACCTTGGTCTTTGTGTGGGTGTCTATAGGCTCCAGTCATCACTTAACATCAATGTGATTGCATGCTTGTTTGCCAATTCCATTACATAAAAAAAAACTTACACATTAATCATTATCTATACTCGTACATATATACCTACAAAATAGAACTCTTTGATATAGTTTAATTAACTTATCAACGCCGAGCCTAAGCCCTTGGACTAAGAAGGCCAATATTTTTATACCTTACTATGTAGATGAGGAATAAGAAAGGACTTTTCGAAATGCATCCCCTAAGATGGTATAAATTAGCGAATGAACAATTTGGAATGAGTAAAAACATATTTTTCCAAATTTCTCGGATTTGTTAAAAATTGTTCAATAACCTCGGGACCTAAAAATGGGGATTTTGGTATCGTGATTCGGAAGTCAAAATTTAAGACTGAATTATATACTTACGTAAGTTTTCTTTGCACGAAAATAACCAATGAAGTATCTAAAATTTAGTTTGCTACAAGGAAAGGCATCGCAAATCTGCATCGCGTTTCTGTATTTTTCCCAGGACTCTATAAAATATGTAAAGCCTTAGCTTTATAGGTCACACGGGATTTTTATTTTATAAAAAGGAAATTCCTACTTTAACCTAGTTACTCTTGCGGTAGTATCTAGAGTATCGTATTGTACCTACATAGTTAAAAATATTTTTATTATCTACTGTTGATAAACCTATAGTGTTGGACCTCGAAGGAGGCACCATCGCATTACCTGATCTATCTGCCTCCAAATCATAGTTTTCAGCACCATCGTACTTCCATTTTTTGTGTAGTTATCTACAAGCTGCAGTATTACCATCCACAACTACTGCATGCTTGTTTGCCACCAAAAAAAATGATCCTAATCAAACAGAAAAATTGGTCTCACCTCGCCATAAATAATTATTATGAACGCCGATTTCGGAAGGCCGAGTGGAAATATCAGCCGACATTCCACGCTCTCTGATGAATACAAAGACTTAGCGATGAATAATAGCTGTCGCTTAATAACCGACCCGTAATTGCGTTATCTAGGCTCCTGGTAGGCGGGTGAACCACAGCTATCCATAACTGCGAACACTCATAATTGTCAACGGCAGATGAACTCGGGAAATCAACGGAGGATATAGGCGATTAAATCATTCAACACTTTTCAAAAACCTACTCGTGCTGGTAATAACATTCTTTAAATGTAGGTATATTTTATGTACTCGTATATAAAAATCAATTGCTGTTCGTTAGTCTCGCTAAAACTAGAGAATGGGTGGACGGAGTTGGCAAATTTTGGTTTTGAATGATTTTTGGAAGCCCAGGGCAGGTTTGAATGGTATGAAAATATGAAGAAATTGAAGGGAAATAGTAAAAACCACAATTTCATTTACCCTTACAAATAATTCGTATCTATCAAACCTTTGACACATTATTTCATTCTGAGGCAATACGAAGTTCGCCGGGTCAGCCAGTATTATAATATATTAAATATCTATATCTATCTATATCTATATATCTATATACTCATAATAAAACAGTAAAAGCCGCGTGTCTGTACATTGTATATATTTACGAAAAACTAATTGGGGGCGATGTTAAAATAGTATTAGAACACTTTTCAATGATTTTTAATTTTATTGTCTGTCTGTTTTTCCCTTTGTCCAGTCTAATCTCCGAAGATACTGGACGGATTCGAACGAAACTTTTTGGTGTATAGATACTAAGCCTGGCCAACATTTAGGCTACTTTTTATTGCGGGAAAATCCCTCATTCACACGGGAATCTCTACATTTAATAAAATCGTAGGAAAGTCAAAACTGTACATTGAATATTTTTTTAAAGAATACTTGGGACGTGATCTACAATAGAAATCGAAGCCAAAAATATAGTTTTCAGATTTTTTGTCTGTTTGTCTGTATGTATGTCCGGGCTAAACTAAAAAAGTACCTACTAAATGGCACCTGTTAGTGAGTAGTACCTGAGGACATTTGATGGCGTGGAGTATCCCACTGCGTAGCACGTCACCTTCTCGACGGTTACCAAAACTGGGATTACACCCTCGCGGAGGCAAGCGTCAGTGTCGGAGAAATATTGCCATCATCTGTCTGAAGATTTGAACTAATGAACGGATGCTGAACACCTGTATTAGTTCATTTAAAGATGTGGTCATTTCCACCACCGATTGAACTATTGAATATGGGTTACTAGCTCCCCAAATCATCACCGCATCAAGACCGTAGAAATTGGGAGCATACCGCTGAGACAAATTACGATCCGGTCGAAATGACCATGTCGCTTTATTCTCTTCAGAGCAAAAACAAATTTATGATACCGTCCTTGAAAGCGTTGGGCAAAAGCAGGGTAAAATATTTTTCTCCTGGATTTTGGATGCTCCTGGTGGAACAGGAAAAACATTTGTTACCATTGGCATACTTGCAGAGGTCAGGAGGCAAGGCAAAATTACTATTGCTGTTGTGTCGTGGGGAATTGCTGCCACACTGCTTCCGGATAGAAAGACAGCACATGCCATGTTTAAAATTCCCTTACATTTAGAGAGCGCCGAAATGACGTTTTTTTTTGTGTCATGTAACAGTGATAAGGGACACGTGCTGAAGGATTGCTCTCTGATTGTATGGGATGAGTGTACGATGGCCAATAGAAAGGCAGTTGTGTTAGGTTAGTGTCACATTGCTGTTCACTGACGATTTCCGGCAAACGCTTATCGTGGTGACGCGAAGATCGAAGGCTGACGAGATGAATGCTTTGTTGAAACGATCTTAACGAGTTCGTGTCTACGCTTCGCTTGACCATTAATATGAGAGCTCGGCTCGACGACAATGCACGTGCTCAAGAATTTTCCGATGTCCTTCTAAGTCTTTGCGGAAGCACTCTACCAGAAGAGAGAGGTGGATAGGTGGTGTTTCCAGAGTCTCTCGACAGAGATGTATCCAGGTGAGAAGAACTCATTCTCGGTGTCTACGGGGACATTAGTCGTATACCGCACCAGCAGAATACGACGTTTTGGGTGTGTAAGCGGGCCATTTTCACGCCCAAAAATGATCAGGCTGCAGCAATTAATAGACAATGAAGTGGTCTATTCCTCCATAAATACTATCGTCGAGCAAGATGACGCCACACATTATCCCATGGCATTTCTGAACTTCCTGTCAGCAAGCGGACTTCCATCGCATACCATCACGCTGAAGGTAGGTGTCCCGATTATGCTTCTTCGGAACTTATCTCCTCCAAAGTTGTATAACGGGACCCGGCATTGGCGAGGCAGTATTTATACCACGCATTCCCCTCATACCTCATAACTCCACATTCCAGTTCAAGCGCGTACAGTTGAATGTTTGCTTCGCGATGACCATCAATAAGTCTCAGGGGCAGATACTGAGGTCAGCGATACTGGCATCTTAGGTATGTTTGGTGCTGTAGAGCCTTCACGCAGACGACGTTGCAGGCAGCTGCTAGTATTATAATAAAACTGTAGAAGTGTAAATTCTGAACATTAAAAATATTCAAAAAATAAATACCAGGGGATGTTACTAGATCGATACCCAACCCAAATATGTGATTAGAAAAATTTTTATCTGTCTGTCTGTCTGTCTGTCTGTTTGTTCAAGCATCACAGAAAAACTACCGGTCCGATTACAATGAAACTTGGTATGATTATTCTTTAACCTTTGGCGCACAACACTGGGTACTTTTTATCCCGGAAAAATGTCTGTTTGTCTGTGTGTTTGGGCACGCTAATATCAGAAACGGCTTATTGTTTAGCGGTCACTAATATATTATGAGTTTCACTTAACATTTAGTGTTTGTTTCATATGAATCGGTTCACAAATGTCAATTTAAAGAATCATATCGAATATTTTTAAGCTATTCTGTATCTTAGTTCCAGTTCTTTTAGGGGGTTTTGTACCTAAAAGGTAAAAACGGACCCTACGGTTTACTAATCCTCCGCTGTCTGTCTATCTGTCTGTCCGTCCGTCTGTCTGTCACCAGCTTATATATCATAAATAGTGCTAGCTAGAAAGCTAACATTTTCACAAATTATGTATTTCTGATACCGCTATAAAGAAAAAAATAATAACTAAAAATAAGAAAATGAAAATGTTAAGAGGGTCCAAGAGGGCATACAATAAACGTGTTTTTTTTCGTATATTTCAAAACATTTTTTAATATAGTTTATTTAAATTTAACTAAAGTATGTATGTACCCTTTTGTTCGATAACCTTTTGCCATCTTGTAGGTAGGGACATGATCCCATTGCTATAAAAATTTTGGGACTTCTCATCAAAATACCGCGACAAGTGGATTTGGCAGTCCTCTCGTGATGTTAACCTAACATTGCATAAAGAATTCTGAAGAGACCGAAACAGGTGGAAATCTGAAGATGCAAGGTCAGGACTATACGGCGGATGCATTAACACCTCCCAGCCAAACTCTCTTAATTTTTGCTGAATGGCTATAGATGTGCGAGGTCTAGCGTTATCATGATGAAACACCACACCCCTTCTGTTGATCAATTCCGGCCGTTTTCTCTCAACTTCTTGCTTTAATCTCATCAGTTGTTCGCAGTAGAGTTCAGAATCGATAGCCCTGCCTGGTGGTAATAGCTCATAATGAATAATGCCCTTCCAATCCCACCACACACACAACATCACCTTATTGCGAGTTAACCCGGGTTTCGCCACAGTCTGTGAAGCCTGACCGGCCTTTGACCACGACCTTTTTCGCACGTTCTTGTCGTACGTGATCCACTTTTCATCACCAGTTATCAGCTTCTTCAAAAATGATTCGGTTTCATTACGTCGTAATAAAGAATCACAAATGAGTACACGGTTCATTAGGTTTCTTTCAGTGAGCTCGTGAGGTACCCAAATATCGAGCTTTTTCTTGTACCCAGCTTTTTTCAAATGCGCCAAAACTGTTTTGTGATCAATTCTCAGTTCTTCAGCTACGTCGTAACTACTGATATGTCGATCTTGCTCCACTTTTTCAAAAATGGCATCCATTTTATCCGTAATAGGGCGACCAGAGCGAGGTGCATCTTTGACATCAAAATTTCCGGATTGAAAACGCTTAAACCAAATTTGTGCTACTCTCACAGACACTGCACTAGGTCCATAAACATTGAAAATTTTTTTCGCGGCTTGCGTTGCTTTTTACCTTTTTTGTAGTAAAATTTTAAAATGTATCGAATTTCTTCATTAGATTCACTCATCTTGACAGTACGAAAAACAAATGAAAATCACACATTTGCCTAATTTGAATTTGGAATTATGTTCTTTAAAATTTTAACTTTCAAAATCAAAATCAATGAGTGACACGCAGAAACGTTACAGCGTATACGACCGCGAATTATTAGCGATGTACATGGCAGTGAAGCGGTTTCGACATATGATAGAGGGTAACGACGTGACCATTGTAACTGACCACAAGCCACTCAGTTATGCGCTCACACGATCGCCGAGTAACACCGACACACCAAGACGCGAGCGACAGCTACTTTTTATTAGTCAATTCTGCTCGAACATTGTGTATATCCAAGGCGAAATGAATCAAGTAGCAGACGCCTTATCACGAGTTGAAGAGTTAACGTGCCCCAGCCACATCGACTACAATAATCTGTCAACCGATCAACAACAAGATAAAGAACTGAAGATGTTGAAAACTCGGCAAAATTTGAAATTCGCCGACGTCGCACTGCCCGGCACAAATCGTCACATTACCTGCGAGATGTCTACATCGTCACCACGACCTTACCTACCACCGGCATATCGTCGAAGTGCCTACAAAGCCCAACACGGTTTATGCCACCCCGGTATAAGAACGTCAAGAAGAATAATAACATCCAAATTCTTTTGGCCTTCCATGAACAAAGACGTAACGGAATGGACTAGAAATTGCATCGGTTGCCAGCGAGCAAAGATAACGCGTCACGTGACGTCACCAACGGGCAGTTTCCCGCCGTCGGAGCGATTCGAGCACATCCACATAGATATCGTCGGTCCGCTCGCTATATCGGACGATTATCGCTATTGCGTCACAATGATAGACCGATGCACCAAATGGCCCGAAGCAGTTCCCGTTCGAGACATTACAGCTGAAACGGTCGCTAAAGCCCTTTACAATGTATGGATTGCAAGATTTGGATGCCCTCTACGACTGACGTCAGACCAAGGGAGACAATTCGAGTCAGCGTTGTTTAACGCACTTATGAAGAAGTTTGGCATCACTCGAATTCGCACTACACCGTTTCATCCACAATCTAACGGTCAAGTCGAACGGTGGCACCGCACACTGAAAGCCGCACTTATGGCGCGCGGCATTACTACGCGATGGGCAGAAGAATTACCGACTGTGCTACTCGGTCTGCGGACGGCTATAAGAAAGGATAATAACCTCAGCTCAGCGCTAATGGTGTATGGAACGACACTACGTGTCCCGTCAGATTTCTTTGTGCCGAATAAGCCAAACATTGACGACTCGGAGTTTGTGCGACGCTTGTCTGAAACTATGTCTTCACTATCACCGGCAACAAACGCAAGTCATACAACGAAACCGAATTTCGTATTCAAGGACCTAAATACGTGCACACATGTATTCGTGCGCAATGATACCGTGCGTCGCCCGCTCACTCCACCATACGACGGACCCTATGAAGTTTTAGAGCGGGACAGCAAATACTACAAGCTGCAGTTACCATCTCGCACCACAGTCATATCGGTGGATAGACTAAAGCCTGCCTACATATTAAATGAAGATATTCCTGCAACGTCGCCGGTGCCCTCTGCAGCTACCAAGCCACCGTACGTGACAAGATATGGCAGAGCAATAAAGCCGAACGTACGCTTCGCTTGAAGGGGGGCATTGTGGGAGAGCATACGACGTTCTATCCAAGCGATGCGACGCGCAACGTGAAGCAGGCATGGACTGCGCGCTCTGTGCGCTGCGCGCCAACTGGCGCGCGCCTTTTTTTTTTTTTTTTTTTTTTTTTTTTTTTTTTTTTTTTAGGTCGGGCTTTGTGTAGGCGGCCTGTCTCGAGACGGCACTAGTCTACTTCACCGGGCAATCGGCGAGCGCAGAGGGCGCTCCAGCCTAAAATTTTAGCGCAACTGCCTAAGGGTGACCCATGCGGGTCCGTGCCTCGGCTTAGGACGTTGCGGAGAGACATATGAGACATATGCGATTATGGGCGTTGCAACTTTCGCTCTACTCCATTCGGTTGGCGATAACCGGAATGTCATCGGCCTCGCGGGGCCGGAGATAGGGTCGGGATCAGGGGCGGGCGCGGCGCGAAACGCGTCGGCGCGTTGTATTATTAGCGGTTTGTGCAGTGTGATTCTGTAATCGATTGTTCATTGCGGCGATGGCCAACGTGGTCTCATCGTCCGGATCTTTTAAGACGTGCCTTGGACGTCTCCTTTTGGCGCGATCAAAAGGAGTGTATATCGCGGCCGCTCTGACCAGCGGATTCGGGTGGTGACTCGCCCGATCGAAATAGCGAGCTGAAGCTCGCTTCATAAACTGCCGGATGGTAGGCAGGTTAGCATCAATGTGCAAGTTTTTATTACGTACGTACCAAGGCGCGCCTACGGCTCTACGTAAGAATCGGTTCTGCAAGGTTTGAAGTTTTCGTAATATTGTCTTTTTCGCGTGGGCGAATACTGGGGACGCGTAACATAAAATGGGCCTTATGCAGGACGTATAGGCACGGAGTTTGTTCCGGGCCGATAGCTTGCTCTTTTTGTTTAAGAGACAATGTAGTTGGGACAACACGAATGCAGCCTTTGCGCGCGCTGCTTTTACATGTGCAGCGAAGGACAGATGCCGATCAAGCGTCACTCCTAAGTATTTGATTTTGTCCGTCCATGGGATGGGCTCGTCAAACATAAGGACTGGGGCTACGTTGGGTCTGGGAGCGCGGTCCCGTATGAAAAGTATGGCAGCGCTCTTGCTAGGATTTACCTCTATACGCCAGCGGCGGAACCAAGACTCAAGGTCTTTGGCCGCCGCTTGCAGGGCTTTCCTTATGATCTCTGGCTTTCTGCCAGAGACGTAAATAGCGGTGTCGTCAGCGTACATTGCCACCTGAACGCCGTGGCGGACAGGGATATCGCTAGTGTATAGCGTGAACAAGAGGGGGGAGAGTACGGATCCTTGGGGAACACCGGCTGTTATGGTGTGACGGTTCGAGAGGGTACCCTCGACTCGATATCGAAAGCCTCTGTCCGACAGAAAATCGCGAATGATGTGCACGATTTGGGTGGGCACTCCGAGAGTGTACAGCTTATATAATAAGCCGTTGTGCCACACGCGGTCGAACGCTTTAGCGATATCGAAGAAGAGGGCTCCCGTCATAATCTTTCTATCGAATTTACTGAGTATATGCTCAGTGATTCGATGTACTTGATGGACACAGGAGTGACGAGCACGGAACCCGAACTGTTCGTCCGGGATCAAGTGCCGCACTCGGGTGAAATCTAAGAGTCGAGCGTACACGACGCGCTCGTAGAGTTTACTTAGAGAACTGAGCAGACTTATCGGCCTGTATGATGAGGCCTGGTTGCTCGGCTTACCGGGCTTTTTAAACCCGATAATTGTGGCCTCTTTCCACGCGGGTGGAAACATACTATTTTTAAACGCTGCGTTGAGTATCGCAGCCAAAAGGGCAATGAGCAAAGGGGGGAAGTTTCTAACTGTGCGATTGGAAATGCCGTCCGCACCCGGCGCTTTCCGCACTTTTAGACGCTTGATCAGGTCTGTCACCTCTGCGACTGTCACAGGTCTGAGAGGATCATCATTATTTTCGCTATTACCGTTAGCGTTTTCATCGACTGGCGTGTCGGGAATGGGACCGGTTTCGCGCGGGGGGGTTGGCGGTCTCGCGTTCCTACTTTCGACTTCTAAGTTGATCTTGTCTAAATGATCGGCAGCTATCGGCATCGTACTTGGAGAGCATTGAATCTCGAGTTCGCTCGCCAGGCATTCGGACTTTTCGAAGTCATCGAAGGCTGGCGGTTGGTTAGGGCGAATGAGGGGAGGCATGGATGCCTCGTTTGGGGATTTGAAGCATTTAAAAAGCCTCCAGTACTCTGTATGAGAGGGATCAAGGTCAGTGAGCTTTTGCTCCCAGCGGTCGTTATAGACTTCCACCTTGCATTTCTTGGCCTGACGTTGCCAGTATCGCATGGTGGATTTTCTATCGGCCGTTGGGGCAGAGTAGTAAGCTCTGGTAGTTGCATTCCTTTCCCTCACTATCTCCCGTACGTGCTCAGGGATAACGGCGTGACTGGGTACAGTCGCGGGTTTTTCCTCTGAGCATCCGTCTACGACAGATTGTACGTGGTTAGTGAGAGTAAGGATCGCACTATTGACTTCGTCAGTGGTCTCTATCAGGGAGGGGATCGAGTCTAAGTCTGCGGATGTGGTGGCGGCCAACTTGGATCTCACTTGAGACCAGTCGGTCACCACTCTCATCGGGATGTCGCTACGACCTGTATCAGTGGGACCGCTATGGGGGATAAATTCTATGATAACAGGTCTATGGTCAGAGTCTAGCTCGTGTAGCACTCGTATAGAGTGTAAACGCAAGTTTACATTCTTTACGAGCGCTAGATCGAGTATGTCGGGTCGTCCCATGTTGTCGTCATAACAATAGTGGGTGGGTTCGAGTGGCACTAGAATGTCTATAGGTGCTCTGTCAAGATAACGTTCAAGAACTGTCCCTCGTGCATTAGACGAGTTACAGCTCCACATTATGTGTTTGGCGTTGAGATCTCCTGCCACTATGACGGAGTCGCCAAGCTTAAATAGACGATCTAGGTCGCCTACTAAGAGATCGCGTTGGGGAGATAGATACGCCGACACTATAGTGATCGGCTGATGACCGGTCATCGCTAGTAGGCAAACTGAGACTTCAATGTTTTCCAGGTCGTCGGGGGGGGATAGAGGCGTGCAATGCAGCGTCCTCTTGTAATATATAAGGGTGCCTCCGAAGGCACCGTCTGTACGATCGTTTCGTACTAACCTATAATTGGCCAAGCTTGGGTTACGGCGGGCGGGTTTTAAAAATGTCTCCTGGATGAGGAAGACATCAATATTTTTATCGCGGAGAAATTCTCCCAGCTCATCGCGGAGGCCTGACATGCCATTGGCGTTAAAAAACCCTATTCTAAGTGAATAGGGTTTTATCCTGCTAGATAAATTAGTTAAGGGCCGTATGTTCATTTTGGGTTTACCGGGGGGTGTTGTTTATCAGCCGGTTGACGTCGGCTGCGGCCAGGACCATTTCTACCCTGGCGTTGGGAAGGTGGGGATTTGCTTTAAAGTAGCAGTATCTGTCCAGCAGGGGCTGGAGTTTGCTCATGTCAAACATGAGCGAAAAAGAGAGTACCTCGCTGATGAGGTCGAGTGGCGCCTGAGGGGGGCCGGGGGCGGGAGCCTGAAGGGCCATGGGTTGAGCCTGAGGGGCCTGGGTGGGTTTGTGGCGTGGTGCGGCCGTAGCGGCCAGCGGGGGCCTGATGGGAGTTGGCACGGGGGACGGAGCGGGGGCCGGAGCCGGGGCCGGGGCGGGAGCCGGGGCCGGGGCTGGGGCTGGGACCGATTTTGGAGCGGCCTGAGGGGCCTTCGCGGGTGCCCGAGCGACCGGGGTGGTCGTGGGCGGCGGGATCACTCCTTTAAGAAGGGGGAAATGGGTGGTGCTCATGAGGGAGGGCGGCGGACCGGTCCTCCATGCGGGGGCCAAGATGGGGTTGGGGGTCCTCTCGAATTGAGGGGCCGCTCTGGGTGGGATTGGGCGACGACCCCTGGTGGGGATTCGTGCCGCTTTGGGAGCCTCTTTGCATCCCCTATAATTGGCGGGGTGGCCTGCCTGCCCGCAGAGTATACAGCTCGGGGGCTCCGAGCATGCAGCTCTATCCTTGGGGCGTGTGCAATCGGCCGTGCCGTGGTCTTCCAGGCACTTAACGCACCTGGGGCGCATTTTGCACCGACCTGAGGCATGGCCGTATCGTTGGCAGTTATTGGCGCGCGCCGAGGCAGACGGCTATTATATAGCACCGAGATCACCCGTCCTGCTCACACCGCGTGCTCTCACTCACACATATTTACTATGTAAATACTCTACTATATCAATGTAATTAGTGTGTATATAATAGGGTTAATTTTAGTATTAAATCAGAACGAGTTCATCTTTACATACTGTTTGTTTCATTGAACACTACTTCAGCACCTAAAATACCAAAACCAGCCAGATACAAATACTACAGTCAAAGAGATTTTAATACAAGTTCATACATACTATAATGCGAAAACACTTTTTCCCCAACCTATTACGTACCTACATACAAATAAATAGAACTTGAGTTTCTCCGAGTTTGACGGGACTTTCACTGGCATATAGCTGATGTAATAAGGAGTAGCTTTGGCTACTTTTATACTAGCTGCGCCCACGACTTCGTCCGGGTAGATACTGAACAATCATACTTATTCTCACGTGGACGAAGTCGCGGGTACAGCTAGTATTAAATACGTGGGATATATGAAGCCAGTTTTCGTTTATTTGCATACATTTATTTGTACTAAATAAGCTTTACTGATGCTACCTGTGTTGTTGCGCTGCAGCAATTTGCTGTAATGGATTCTATTACTGACTTCAGAGTCATCCCAATATTAATTCCATCTCAATTTAAGTAAAATTATTTAATATTGATATGACGTTTTATGTGGGCCGAAATATTCTTTATTTTCAATAGTGTTATCATGAAATTAAATAAATTTAAGTGACCTAAGTGACTACAAGGATAAATAATTTATTCACGTATCAACATCGCAACATCTCAAATAACTCAATTAAGTGTAAATTCAATACTGTGAAATTCATGGTTAATGTAAACTTTAGTCACCTTTTCTGTATAAAATGACTTGGATACTTTAACCATAAAAGCTATGTAAATCAAGCGAAACCGCATTTTAAATGAGCAGATTTTTTCCTTTCAAGGGTCGCCGTTAATCCTCGTTTTAAAAAAGACAACTATATTTTGGAGCACGAGGAGGGGAGATGACGTGAAGATGTTCCGTGGAACGCAATTGATCACGCTAATTCTTGGGGCTTTAAGGGAAAAAAACTGTCACCAATTTGTCACGTCATAAACGAGAGTGGATTTGTGACGAAATGGTGTCTTTCAAAGTGGATATTGATGATAAGGTAACTTTTCTTTTCATATTGATGAACGACCACCCACAATATAAACTAAAAATACATATACAAACGTTATTTGTGTACTGAAAGCAAATTAATAAAATAACGGCACAGTGAAATTCCAAAACATGTTGTGTGCACTGCAACGAAGCGTCGCATTTAGCCTAAAAAATTGGAGGAACCGCGCTCGCAAACTAAAATATAATACAAACCTGCATAAACCTTTTAAATTTTCATATAAACTGATCGCGTATATTAAACATTATGCAGCCCGGTTCCCACTAAATCGATTTATACTGAATTACCAGCTGCTATCTCTGAACTGAATTTCCTAAAAGCAAATTTTCCTATGTCCATAATGGAACATTGTATTATATTGCAATGTAGGCTGCACTTAAAAAGCGACTGTAATCGCTTGTGATACGAATGTATTTGGTATGCGTAAACGTCATGCAATCGAGGTGCGTTCAGGAGTAGTTGGATGAAATATGAAGGCACAAAGGAAGAATCTCATTCCGTTCGTGCCTGAAGCGATGCTCCAGGAGCGGGAACCATGTTACACATATTGAATCAAGCAAATTATGCAAAACAAATTATATTTCATATTTGAGCGCTATTAATTATTTAGTATTGATTGTCCTCAATTAGTCATGAATGGTCCTGGTTTGTGAAGCATGTTTTGTTTTAAAGAGAAGAAATGCTGAACTACGATTTGAACTACGAGCTCGGGTATGTGACAAAAACACAAGGAACCACCCTTTACGACCGTACCAATAAAGAAACAAAGGCAAGTAGTAGTGAATCGTAAAAACAACACTAATCCCAATGTGTCCCAAAAATCCCGTACTGAAAGTGCTCACCCGGCGTTATAACGAAAATATTGTCCGTGTTTTGATTTATGGGCCTTAAAAGCGGCCCTTGCTCTACGCCCCGCGTTATTGTTTTTCCCTTTATGAAAAAACCTTCTTTCGAACTTGCGGTCCACTCTTCTTAACGAAGTTTTCGCTGATTTATTCCATATTTACGCTAAATTTATACTAACAATAAGTTGAAATAGTGTTCCTTGTATATTAAATGGGACGTGGAACTTAAATATTCTCAGTGGTAATGATTGGGGAAAATAAAGACTGAAATTATGTAATGCTGCCAGTATTATATGATCTGATTGTTCTATTTTTAGCTGAGAAGGTAGAGATCAATTGTGAAGGAGAGAAAATAAAGTACCCACTTGTATTATTAATTTTATCAGGAAATGTTCGCAATATACCTGTTTTTTGAGGCGTGTTGAATTAGCGTGATCAAGGGTGGGCCTTCTTTTACACGCATTTTTTATCCTTGAGTTCCAATGGATCCATATTTCTTTTCAGTCTCGGAGAAATATAAAGGAATAAACTTGACACGTGCCAGTCTTTACGCGTCTTTCCGTATGACTTGCTGTGAATGGTATTGTATCAAGGTATCATTGTCAACAAATATTATTCACGCCATTATGTATTTGAAAAATGTCTCTAATGATTTAATATCATGCAGTATGGCGTCATGTGTCAACCGCTTTTACAGAACATTTTCGGAAAAGTGAAATTGAATGCTTGCCAATTTGGTTTCGGTCCAACCCTTTTTGGCTTCACGCGTAATTGTGTCTTTTGTGGTTTCCGACGACGTGTGACCCTTAATGGGCTTGACTTTTTTCCCCTTTGATTCGAGTCTGCATTTGTTTATTTCTTAACTACTGCACAATTCTTTTGGTTTTGTATTTTCAATTAAAGAAGAAAACCATCTCGGTGTTCAGATGTAGCAATTTTACTAATGGCGGTTTCCAATGAAAGTACACCATATAGCCTAAGAAGTCCATTGTCAGCCTAATGGTAGACTAAAGCATTATCATATTTTTGTAAAATAATCATGTATGGTACCGTCATGTATGGTACAGAAAACAGATTAGCTACGAATCCACATTAACGTTTTATGTAGATGTATATACTCGTAAGCTGCAGTATTTAAGTTCCATAAATGTGAGCGTGTTTGTTACTTTTTGTCAATTTCGTTTTTGTCAATGCATTTACTTTGCATGGATTGGTGGACTATTTGTTTGCTACTTTCATGCCATGAAAATACATTCTCTGCGTCGAAGTTGTCTATTTTTCGTATCACAGGTGTGTGTAGTTTTTCTTCCGCAAAGTGTTTCCAGTAAAAGGTGCTTTTACTGAATTTCTTGTATCCTAAAATAGCTCACGTTTCCATGTTATATTCTCTGCGAAACCACGATTTTCTACATTTAAGTGAGATGTAATAATATAATAATAATAATGGCAACCCATTATACGTCCCACTGCTGGGCACGAGTCTCTCCCCTTTTTGGGGGGAGGCCTGGAGCTTACTCCACCACGCTGCTCCAATGCGGATTGGTGGAGGTGGATGGGTTAGTGGGCCAACCTGCTTTCGGATGTTTTTCAAACCGGGCGGTTTGAAAAAAAACCGAATAAGGCCTCCGACAAGGTTTAACGACTACTTTCTATCGATAGCAACCGGGACCGATGGCTTAACGTGCCTTCCGAAGTACGGAAACGCGCATTTAATTTGCCACTAGCGGTCACCCATCACACTATCCGACCGCGCCCGTAGTGCTTAGCCGAGTAGATCGCCTATGATCTACACCAGCCGCCGGGCCATGCGCGCTTCAATAATTATAATATTATATTCAGTTAATATTATTAGTAATAATATTAACTGAATATAATATAGGTATATTTTACCATCACGAAAGCAAGGAATTCATTAGTGTTGCGGCGGTCGCGGCGCCGATTTGTTTTACAAAGCTCGGCGCTGGCTACATTTGTTATCACTGCCGAAGGGTGAACGCCTAATTGATGCTTGTTTATCTTATTTCGCCGTTTTAATTTTTTTTTGTTGGTATTTTGTAGGCCTTATATAATTAGGTTAATTCTACTGTAAGCCACCTTGACTTTTGCCCGTGTTTGCTAAATGGTAGGTAAAAATTGAAATGGGTTCAACATTGGATTGTTTAAAATTGTTAATAAAGAAACTTGTGAAAAGAATTGTGCGACGGATGCCAAAACCTTCAAACGGAATGAATAAGTAAAATTTAAAACAAGAAATCTTCATTCTTCCAACAAGACAGTTAAAATTCTTGACAGTAGAGTAAGCATAGAGACATGATTTAGCTTTAAAACTGTAGCTACCTTGGAACACAACACGACACATTGCGTGTTGCAAGCTCGCTCGCGCCATAATTACGTTACATCCAGCAAACAACAGGGAATAATAACTGTTATCCCTTACCATCTTCTCCTAGAACGCACTGATTATTCACTCTTTCGTTTCATTGCTGACATTGTTGTGTATGCAATGGAAAATTGAGTAGAAATGTAGTACAGTAATAAGTAATTAAAAAATGTTTTATTTCCAAAAATATTATTAAATATTTTTTGTGTGGTATAAATATGGTTTTATCTTGTCTCTTTTGTCTCTCTCGCTTTTTTTTCTAAGAAGGAAAAAACGAAAGCCCTTATAAGATCACTCGTGCATCTATCTGTCGGTCGGTCTCTCATATTAAATTTTCTCCAAAACTACTGGAACGATTAAGATAAAATTTAGTACATACATGTAGTACATAGATCTATGACCCAAACATGCGCGTGTATCTTACAAGAAAAAATTTAACCTTAGGGTCCAATATTGAAGTATAAATTTGGGAATAAAAAAAGGAGATGTTGCGAGCTCGGCCCTGGTTCGTACATGTTCTCAAAAAATGGGTAAATTATAGCAGAATCCGAAAAAAATACAATTAATCTAATCAAGAATATATTTTAGAGTTACCACCACATTTAATTCAAACGATTTTATCATTTTCAACCATGTTCAACACGGTGGCGATACAGCCAATGCTTGGTATCAATCGATTTCGATAGTATTTATAAAATATTTTTTTTTCTCCAAGTACTAGATAATCAAAAAACAATTTAAAAAATGAAAATGTCAAAATGACGTCGTCCGCCATATTCGCCATGTTGGTTTTAAGTTGCAATTCTAACTGCAAATAATGTTTTGTAACTGCAAACAAAGCTAAATAAGTGAAAATATGCAGTAAAAACGTTTTTATATTGATTTTGCCTGTTTAATGATATTGTGTACAATACATGGCCGGAGTTCCATACATTTTTGCAACATCTCCTTTGTCAAACTATTTGTAATAATATGTAATCGTGAGAGAGGCCTTATTATAAAGAACTCAATTTATTTTTTTTAATATCAAACCATATGCTAAACTCGTTTCCTCACCTCAAACAGGAAATGGTATTACATAATATTTTTTAATCACTTTGTTCCAATGTCGTAATATGTCCTTTATTAGTAGATAGGTTCTTATACTTATACCAACATACTATGTATTTTACAGTCGGTATCAAAGTATTATGAAATATTGGGTGTATATTAAATCTATGTTGCTTGTAATGAGGTAAGTAGGTATGTGGATATCTTATGCAAAAATATAACTTCGTTAAGAAAAACCGACTTCAAAACTGAAAATTAAAAACAATGATTTAATTGTAATTATATACTACCTATTATCTATATGTGCTATTTACTAATAGGTTTGAAATACTTTAGAAAAATGCTCATAAAATAAAAACTAATGGGCCTATGCGAATCAAATTTATATGGGACCAATTCGAAACTATTCCGCATCAAACAAAAAGATTACGTAAATCGGTCCAGAAATCTCGGCGAAATTCGCGTACATACATATAAAAAATATATATATACCGGCCGAATTGAGAACCTTCTCGTTTTTTGAACTCGGTTAAAAACTTGGACGGTACTCAGAAAGATGAACTTCAAAACTAGTCTGAGGAACGAAAACAAGTTCGATTTAGGGATAGATGGACATTTTCTCTCAAAACGTCTATCCATTCTGATGCTTCTCTCTCCTCTCCTTCCTTCTATTTTTCTTTAATCCATTATGATTCGCTCATATGTAGCTAATGCATAGAGACAATAATATGAAAAAAACAACTCTTAGTCGCCATATTAAAAGGTTTTAACTTGAAATGGAATGTAACTAATACTTTGTACGGCTACGGGGCAATTTGGTCGTACGAGTCATGTTTGTACCTAGTTGCTAGGCAACACACCGACAGGTGTGTCACGTCCCATCATTTATTGATTTTTAATACAGCAGTATTTTTTAGTATGATTGCGACATACATTCATTGTATTTTAATGTCTGACGCAGCAACTATTGAATAATTTCGTAATTTGTAGATTTAAAAGCGAAGAAAATAACATGTTATTTTCTTTTGACGCTTCGTAACACGATTTAATGTTTTTCTCAGCTGGAGTAAACATTATTTATTACTTAGGTACTCTCTTTAGTGAGATAACATTGCGATCTAATATTCAACTTCAAAAGAAAATTAAAGTACCTAAATAATAATTGTAGAAATACTAGAATTTATACCTTGTTTGTACTGATTTAATTCAAACTATTATTATCTTACCTTTTATTGACAAGTGGTAGAGCTCTAGTGGCCCAGTTTTTAAGGTGACTGGTAGAGTTCAGTTTTATCGTATTCCGGTAAGGTGGTATGGCCTTAAAAGTACCTATCTGTTACAGAGGCAATAATACCAAATGGGTAACAGCGAACACTTACCATCAATTGGAACTGTATTTCTTTGAAAACACGAAAATCATCTTATTTATTGTAAACTGTAAGTTCCTGCGATGCTGCGGCGCATCGCATCGCATCGCAGTTTTGTGTGAACGCCCTCAATTTCATGAGAATCCATTCAGTAGTTTATACGTGAAAGAGTAACAATCATCCATCCATACATACGAACTTTCGCTTTTATAATATCTAGTAATTACACGTGCGTTTTCTTTAGAGACTGATATTAGTAAGATTTGTGATCGGAGAATAGAACAACTATTTGTTCAACTCTCTGAAATAGTTTATATTATATATATATAAGGATAATTATATAAATATATTTATATTATATATATATAATTATATGTAAGGATTCCGACCAATTGATAACCTCCTACATTTTTCGAAGTCGATTAAAAAGACTAGACGCGCTAGTTCCCGCTCGAGTATTAAGTTTGCGGCGATAAAAGTAAAGGTACATGTTAATCTGTTCATTTGTTCAAGGCAAGTTTCATCTTAATCTGCTCAGTATTTTTTGTGAAATAGCCTTATAACCTAAATAGCCTTATAGCCTTTCATATTTACAACATGAATACGATAAAAAATAAGGGTAAGACATTGTTGACGACATTTTCGCGTAGTCGGGTATTAGATACACAACTAAAATCTATTGTTTTTCCTTCCCGTTATCCCCACACAGTTCTTTGCGGATCAAAACAATAGTTACAGTTCATTCAACATGACAAGAGCATTAGATCTATTGTGTACACCGGTGGACAAATAAAATGCTCTATGTTTCATTAAGTAGATATGCTTATACAGGAACATAATTTATCTATTCTTAAATAAAAAAGCGCGCAGAAGTATTTTCTTAATAAAATTGCCCACTACGACCGTACTGCTTAGGGGAAATAATAAGAGTAGTAGGCCTAGCAGTAGTAAGTCGGATTTGAAGAAAGTGGTAACGAGTTAGTGAGTAAGAAGTAATAAGTGGTAAGTAACACAACTTCCCGGATTGAGAAATAAGTGGTAAATTTATATTACCTATTCAATAAATGAACTTTTCAATTCAAACTCCTTGGAGTAAGAACTTTTCTTACCTTTCGGAGAAATACAGGATTTTTAAATATTTTTTTATAACTTTTCCTGCGTAATTTTATTTTTTCGCTATTAATTATTGGGCCGTACTGATGTATGTCCCCGTAATAACTATCACATTATATTTTTCTATGATATATAACAGTTATAAATGTATATTTTTTTGCTACAATTTTCTTCGGATGTTGGGTGTATACTTTTAATTGTTCGGTATTGTAATGGAATGGAATAAGCCGTCGACGGGCGCTATCGATCCCCTTGGTTACCAAGCCGGTTCTACACAGGTCGAAGAAATAACTAGATATCGGAATATCGAGATTTTTTTTAAAGAAATAACGTAATTTTGTCTTTTCTCTAATAAGCACATGTGCTAATTATGATATTGGATGTATATTTTTTATTGTTCGGTATTGTAATGAAATGGAATAAGCCGTCGATGGGCGCCATCGATCCCCTTGGTTGCCAAGCCGGCTCTACACATGTCGAAGGAATGAATAACTATCGGCATTTCGAGAAAATATTTACATACTAGCTGTGCCCGCGTTTTCGTCCACGTGAGAAAAAATATGATTGTTCAGTACCCGGACGTAATATACAACATAAGACCTAAATATTCTGTGAAAATTTGAAGCGTCTACTTGCTACCATTATTATTGAATAAAAAATATACGAAAAAAAAACACCTTTATTTTATGCCCCCTTGGATCCCTTAACATTTTCATATTCTTATTTTTAGTAATTCATTTTCTCTTTATAGCGGTATCGGAAATACATAATTTGTGAAAATGTTAGCTTTCTAGCTATCACTATTTATGAGATACAGGCTGGTGACAGAGAGACGGACGGATGGACAGACAGACAGACAGACAGACAGCGGAAGATTAGTAATCCGTGGGGTCCGTTTTTTCAGATAGAACTAAGATAGACAGAATAGCTTAAAAATATTCGATATGATTCTTTAAATTGATATCACTTTTTTATTTCTGAACCGATTCTCATGAAACAATCACTAAATGTTAGGTGAAACTTACCACTATATACTAGTGAAAACAGCAGATCGAATACGCCGTTTCTGATTTTAGCGTGCACAAACACACAGACAAACAGACATTTTTCCGGAATAAAAAGTACCCAGTGTTGTGCGCTAAAGGTTAAAGTATATTCATACCAAGTTTCATTGTAATCAGACCGGCAGTTTTTCTGTGATGCTTGAACAAACAGACAGACAGACAGACCGACAGACAGACAAACAGACAGACAGACAAAATTTTTTCTAATCACATATTTGGGTTCGGTATCTATCTAGTAACATCCCCATGTATTTATTTTTTCAATATTTTTAATGTACAGAATTTACACTTCTACAGTTTTATTATAAGTATAGATAACGTAACTTTGTCATTTTTATAATAAGCGCATAATCTATATCATCACTACTATTCACTACATCGTTTAAAACAAAGTCATTTCCCGTTGTCTGTCTGTCTCTATGAATGTTTAAATCTTTAAAACCGCGCCACGGATGTTAACGCGATTTTTTTAATAGATAGAATAATTCGAGAGGAAGATTTATATGATGTAAAACATGGCTAAAAAGCAGAGAAATTAATAATTTTAGAGGTTTCTAATATAATGTCGTAAATAAACACAATTTTTTTGCGTTTACCTACATTGCAAACGAGCATTGGATGAACCCTACGAGATAGATCAAAATAATGTACTTCAGTGTTGTACATCTTAAAAAGGTCTACAAAAGCGCGCGATGGTATATGTCTATCTCTTAGGGACAACCCACAATAACCATTTTTTATCCTTTATTTTTTACGAGAAATAATGGCTTATTTACCAAGCGATTTTGAACAATACCTACCGCATTATCCTTGTCCAATTACCATAAATATATTGTGCATTTATAAATCAATATGACCCTTTACAGCATGTAATTTAAAAGTTTTTTTTTACTGTACTACAGATATTACTGATTTAATATGCGGTTATATAAATAGCGGTTGCGGCGCGGCGGTAGCGCCCGGGATGCCGGCGGCGCGTGCCTCTTAGCGTTGCACCCGTGTGAAGACAGGGCGGGTCGCTAGTACCTACATAATTCTCGTGCTGATGAATTCCGTAACTATTCGATTTTAATTTACCGTTTTCTTCGTGTGATTTATTCCTGCCTCATTAAATTTTGACTGACTGAACTCAAAACTCTTGTTTCTGTGTCTTCGCAAGAAATTTCGGACTGGAGCAAGAAATTGTTCGGTTTCTTAGCCGTTAAAATAAAAAAAAGAAACAAACATTTTCACATATACTCTAGCAAGTACATTATTGTACTTAATACTATTACTAATACTACTACTATTAAAAATAACCTACTTAATATAATGTAGCTACATATCCTCAGATATATCCAAACAATTCTATAAAAGTTCGTTGACTCGTTATTTTCGATCCCCGACCAATTTCCACAGCCATCGGTCATGTAATGCCGGATTAAGACCCTCTTATTCTTTTGTAGAGACCAAAAAACATGAATATCAGCCGTATAACAAAAGGAATACCGACGGGATCAACATTGGAATGTGAGAGCATTTTCGGGGTGCCTAAGGTATACATAGCTTTTTGGTTTTTGTAAAAAGGTACTCTCGATAATTCCCAAGTGAGCGTATGTGCATTTGGCATTGAGCCTGGAATAGAAATTATTTGTTATTTCGTTGTTACTAGCGCCATCTAATATTGACTTCTACTCGTAAATATAGCAACTCTATGACCTATTTTTTGGGTGAAATTTTATCGATGCGATTGGAAAACTGTAAATTTGTGCTTAGAAAAGAACTTTACTAAACATGTGCGTCTTCTAAATTTTTGCGACGTTATAATGTCATCCTATAATCATCATAATCGTACACAAACCGTTTATTTGCATGTAGCTTCAAAATGTACCGTATCCATGAATAATGTATAACAAGAACCGAAGAAATGCTTACATACTTACATATAATATTTCTACATGTAAGTCTTTTGATATAAGTTTTGACATTATAAGGCGCTCTTTGTGTCCCCAACTTCTAAATCTCCATTATACTATTTAAATTAAACTTAGCGCCCTTTTAATAGCATCTGTTTTACACAAAACTAATTTGAAATGTTGACAATACTGAATATTTCAAGTTACACTTGAGAGCAATTCAAAGCATAGATTTATTAGAATGAGAGATTATTTATTTAAGAATATAACTCTCACAACTACCTTTTGCTATACATTTGTGTGTATCTTCACGCCACGTCCTTTACGGGGTAAGCAGAGAGTGTGGGGCGCCAGATAACCCGGTCCTGACACGCCTCTCGTGGTTTTGCTACCAATCATAAAATATCAAAATTGAGGGCTATTATGAACTCATATTTACCTATTCCCCAAAGACTAGGTGTTGATAATCGATGAATAAAATCATATTATTTTATTAGTTAAAGCTTTTCATTTCACAATTGTACGCCTTAAATCAAACTTTCATGGTGATTGGTTGCATAAAAATGCATGAGGTACAAAAAAACTTACGAATAATAATGCTTGTACGCCATTTACGAATAATAATAGTTTTACGCCTTAAATCAAACTTTCATGGTGTATGGTTGCATAAGAATGCACGAGGTTCAAAAACATTACGAATAATAACGCTTGTACGCTTTAAATAACACTTTCATGATGATTGGTTGCATAAGAATGTATGAGGTACAAATAAACTTACAAATAAACCCTGTCAAATCGACTGAATCATTTAGTCACGTGTAAAGTTTCCTGTTGAATAAAATTGTAATACGTAACATAGGTGACATATGCGTCCGACTCGCTGAAAATTGGTTTTCAAGCCATTTTGGTGAATATAAAAGCTTATACGTTAATTTGGTCCGCGTCGTACATTGCTAAGTATTCCGAAGAGCTCTTTTGTTTTGTGGGGCATTGTTGCTCGCTCTCCGATCCGTTGTGTGGAAAGTTGGAGCCAAGTCGGCCGATTGAGGCAAGTTTCGCTGAAATCAGACAAGTTACATCGGCTTTTCACTACCAAGTTAGCTGTTGCGTGACGCTGATTCGACCTCAACTTTGTTGTTTATCAGAGGAGAGTTTAATTATGAGGGCCCGAAATCAAAATGCCGCTTTTGACGTCAACCAACGAGTTTTATTTGCCTAGGGCCATGCCTTCTGCAAAAGTTTTGTCGATAATTAAACTTGTGTATTGTATAAAATGATAACGTTGATCCATAGTTTTGTTGTGAACGTTTCCCTAAGTTCTGATTGTTCAGAGATCTTGTTAAATGATATTTAAAAACTTTCTTCCCTCTCTCCCTCTTCATTATAATTAATCCCTATTAATATTATAAATTTGAAAGTAAGCAGACATGGTTCTAGATCTGTTTTTTTTTTTGTTTTAATATAGGGGTCCCGTTCAAGACGGCGCTAGTCTATAACCTAGTCTAATTCACCGGACAATGAATAAGATTTCAGCGTACATAAATTTACACAACAACCTAACTTATCTAAGGGAGACCCCTATGGGTCCGATCCTCGGTTTAGGGCGCTGCGGGGAGATACATAAGACTTAAAGGGGCGTTGCAACTTTTTTTTAATGTCTTTAAGTTGACAAACATGTAGACGGGCCACCTGATGGAAAGTGGTCACCGTCACCTATGAACATTTGCAACACCAGGGGAGTTGCCAACGCGCTGCCAGTCCTGAAGGACTCTTTTGACGCCATTTTTTAAGAACCCCATATTGTAGCACCGAGGGAACACCTCAGAGGGAAGTTCGTTCCCCAATTTACACGTACACTTTCTCACTAGTCATCGGTTGGTGGTTCTCTATTCGATTCTCTATCCCTCTATTACGCTTTTACGACCAAACCGCTGAGCTGATTGTAATGAAAGGAGACGGGTAATTTTGGGCCTTCAAAATTGTAATTGGTAAACCCATTACACAGTAAATTTTGAATATATAATAGTTAACAATAAGCTAATCTAACCCAACTTTTACTTGATCATATATACTTCAATTACGAGCAATTCAAAAAATGCCCGAATTTTAATTATTTTTCTATAGTCATTTGAAAATAACATCATTTGTACAGTGTTAACACCTTGGTTCAGAAATGTATGGAACAGTTTTCTTTGATTCTTGTTTTCTTAGATTCTTCTTTGACGTGGAGATAGTTTCGAACCCGAACCCGCGGACAATAGCTAGCTTAGTATACAAAATATTAAATTATAATACAAAGACATGTTGCTTCGAAGTCCTGTTTGATAAAATCAAACCCAATCAACTACAGCCTTCCAATTATTATCTTTATCAATTAGTTAGTTCGACTGTAGTGACTACTGTACTGTTGTTTCATCTGTGCCAGCCGACCTAAATAAACAAACTGTAAACAATATCAAACATTTGCATAAACATATTGACCATGTACCTAATCAATGTTCTACAGCTGTAAGGGCGGTAATTAGCGTTGGCCCGACTGGCCGGTTATCGTTTGGGGACTATTTTGCCTACTTTCGCGTGTTTAATTAAATTGTGTGTATCAAATTATAGTAATGCTCTTTAATTCCCGGAAGTATTTTCACGGTCCATTATTTATTTTTTTTATTTAATGAGAGTGACAAAAATCATACCTGTAGTTCACGAGGATGGTAAATACTCGTATTGCAGACTTCTGCAAAAAAACAATCGATATGCTGATTTACCACCCTTGAGTTGTTTTTGCGTATTACTTGTATACCTTTTCCTATTAATTATTAGGAAAACTGAACTGAACTAGAAACTGTAAATTATTTTTCTGGGATAAAATGGTTTGTTTTTATCCCAGTATAATATGTATATTATTCATAATAGTGATAACTTTCCGTTGCGTTTGTGATCTCTCTCACTGATGAGATCGGGATTTTATGTTACCAAAAAATGTACCTTTCTTAAATATACTATTTTCTACAAATTGCTAATCTGAATCAGTTTTTTCCATGAATATTTGGTGAAGATCAGGTTATCTTTAACACCCCAAACCCGAAGCTGATGAGACAAATTAAGTAATGAAGGCAGGTGGCATACTTTAATTATTTTACTAGATTAATCATCACTATTTTAATTAGATATTTAATAATCAACCTATTTTTTAATAAATACATTAATCGATTTGCCACCACTAGCATTGTATAAAAAACCCGAATCGATTAGCAATATAAACGGGAAATAAACAATAACATCGATTCCGGATCCGATAGATTAACGATGAGGCAAACCCATGAACTGCGAGGCCTAACGATAAATAAAGCAGCGCCGCCCACTAAATTATTTTAGCCCATTAACGCGACAGACCCGACACTAATTAATCACGGGAATGACAGTGAAGGCGTTTAACAGTTTCCTGCGGAGTAAACAGCTCGGCGAGCCACGGCACAATATAATAGTTATTGCAATGCAATCAGGTGTACGGGGGAAGGAAAAATGTCACCCCTAGCGCCGACACCTTTCTCTGTAACTTAATTTATCAGCTGTTGCAGTCTTTTTCACTTTTACTATGTCGATTTGTAGAGTTTTCCAATTGAAATCTCTAAGCATATCTTATAAACTGTACTTTGTTAAGTGGCCTTTCATCTGAAGGGCTTAAGTGAAAGGGCATGTTTCTGTATATAAGTATATCGGTGAGCCAGTGAAGAAAAGATTTATTATTGCAATGCAATAAGTTGTACGGAGAATAGGAAAATGTCGTCCCTTGCGTCAACACCTTTCTCTGTCACATGACCCATGAGCTGTTTCAGTATTTTTCACTTTTACTTAGTCAATCTGTTGAGTCCTTGGGGTTCGTGATCATACCTTTGTCGGGCCCATCAGAATACCAGCGCTGTAGTCTCGACTACAGCATAATGCTGAGATGAGTTCCGTTTTTTGGCTTCACACATTGAGCATATCTACATAGCTACTATGTAACTATGTAGTTACTGATTCTTCATCTTTTTTAATTTATTTATTTTGTTCTTGATGTGTTAGCCAAAGAATAAAATATTTTTCTTTCAATCTTTCTTCCGATTGGCAGGTTCATGGCCTTGTAAACTCATGTGTTTAACTCTGATTTATTGACAGCTATTTAATCTAAAGGCGGTAATTTGAACTGAAAGACCAAGTTTCTGTAAATAGATCAATGAGCCAGTAAAGAAAAGAATAATTATTGCAATGCAATCAGGTGTACGGAGAAAAGGAAAAATGTCGTCTCTCGCGCCAACACCTTTGTCTGTAACTTAATTCATCAGATGTTACAGTCTTTTTCACGTTTACTTTGTCGATTTGTTGAGTTTTTCCAATTGAGATGTTTGTGCACCAGTAAGCTCATGTCATTAACTCTGCTTTATTGACTGCCATTCAGTGTAAGGCTGATGGGTGTGTAATGAAAGCGGATGTTTCCGTAAATCGATCGGTGAGCCAGTGTCATAATTTTAGCAGAAAGATGTTTACTGCTGGATCAAAGCCTCGCCATAAGGGAGGGATTTGCTAAAATCGTCACGCTTGGCATGTGGATTGGAGATCGCAGTGGCAGTAGTTTTATCGCAGGATGCTGCAACCCATCCTGAGTTATTACACTTACTACCGCCCCATTGGAATGGTATGACCGCCAATGCTTGATTGACTGACTGCACTAGTGGAAGAATTCTTATGACCAACTTTCTGGAACGGGCATCGTAAATTTCTTAATCATACTTCTTCCTCATTTCTTTTGTTTTAATATCATTTATGACATTTATTATTATTATCTAGAGTGCCCAACACATAGAGTAGAGTATTTAACACATTTTATACTGAGTGATGTCAAACAATCATATTGTGACACGTGTACATGTCCGTAATACTTAAAATTAAGTACCTAAGTTTATTTTTGTATGGTTAAAGTAAAAACATCAATTAATATGAAACTTATTAAATTTAAAAGTTGAAATGGTAGTTGTACTATTTTTACATCAAACATTGGCCAGACAATACGGAATAACAAGTTATTCTGATATTTTGTAAAAATACTGTTGAATTGGAAACGAAAGAATGACTTAAAGTCGAAGACAAATCACCCGCACGATATGGCGTCAGGCGTCATCTGTCACCATCGTAACTGTCAAACTAGCCTGCTAAATCGATCACGCGCGAACTAATATCGAAGTTTGTACTATACGACTAGCTCCAGTTGGCCGATCGGTTGGTCGACGAATCGTTGCTAACTTTTTAGGTGCAACTTAAGAACAGCATACCCTCCTTTTATTGGATGTTTCCGTGGAAGTTTGCTGTCTCTTCAGACTATTGAAGGAGCACGCGACGTGATCTTTGGTCAATATTTTCCTGGCAACACTTTTACAACTTTATTTTATTACTCGTGTTTAGGTTAGATTTTTGCATTATTTTTTTACTTAGATGACTTTATCGCACGACACGGATTTCGGACGATAGTTTTACGTGATAACGTCTTATGAAAACATTATTATTATGCGTCACAGACCAACAGTCTTATACCTAACAGCCTTAATGGCATAAACTTAATCCCCTTCAATCTAAGTCAAACTGTACATTTTTTATAAGCAATACCCGAAGACTCGAAGATTTTCAGCAATGGTGAAACAATATGAAGCAATAACAATCTTAGCGCCCCGCAATAACATAGGCCGAATATGGGCTCAGGAAAAATGGTTATTTATATTTTATACCCTCGAGCAACTCAACAAAGCTCTTGTGTAAAGGTCTAGTGAATCTGGGGTTGCGTCGATGTTTGCCAAAGGATATCCCGGACAAACGAGTACGGGCTTGGCGATCCCGGGATCACGGCCGCGTTTAGGGCAACAATAGCGATGGAGACAGCCCGATATCGCTATGTACATTATCTTTGTTGACACCATATCATGTAGGTCGTTTTTATTCCCGTTTCTTATTATTTATGGTATTTTTAGTTTAATAATTCATACATTCTTCTTGACTCTTAGAGTTTATACATTCAATGGATCCTCTTCTGTTCAAATCAAATAAAATTGAAAGCGAACAAGATTTTTAAATTCATTCATCATTGTTCGAGAACTTGTTCTGAAATAATTAGGTGTATAGTAGAAGTTTTCATCAGATCCGGATTATGTTACAACTCCAATTAAACCTCGATCATGATCGATGATATCTTGGTGTATCTATCTACAAGTAAAAGGTCAAATCACTTTCTTCGACAAATTTGAATGGATGATCCTTGTTAGGTTTTGAAGCCCAAGTTTGTGCCGCGGGCGACTGTTAGTATTTTATTTGCGAGTCGCCCACTCTTATTAACATCTGCAAAATAAGCTCCGTGAATAAATAAAACAAATAAACAAAAATATAAGAAAACAATTTATTTAGTAACCAATACTTACCGACTTCTGTGTGGCATTTGGTGTGAAGATACAAACAATGTATTCCTATTTCCTAAATTACTTGTATTCTAGCTATAGGTACCTACATAAATTGAATAATTTGTAATGGTATTCATTATACTACTAATTAATGAACCGTAATCAAACTAATTCGATTAATTTCTCTCAATAATTAACTGGTCTCGTTTTGATAGATATAAGAACCCCTATCTATTTATGGGTAGAGTAAGCATCTTACGATATTAATTATCTTATTCATACTCTAAGCAGTCTTCATCTGTTCATAAACACAGGGTCTGGTCGGTGATGGGTATAAGATAAAATCTGAGGTGGGCAATTATTTATGTGCGGAATGATGACGATATTTGGATATTGACGCATCATTGTTGTATTATTTGTGAAGGATCAAATTTCATTTACGATGATCCTCTAAAGCTATCGTGTAAATATGTTGCAGGTGCCTTGGCACAGACAGCGACTAGAGGACATCTACGCCTTATACTTTTTTTAAATAAGTGGTAATATGAGTTATGGCCACCGCGACTGGTGATAGAGCTCCAGTGACGGCGCTCGCGGGCGTAGGCACCACCGCATTACCTAATATACTTGCCGCTAAATGGTAGTGTTCAGCACTATCGTGTTCCGGTCAGGTGGTAATGTACGGCTCTGTAATTTCCGGCACAGAGGCATAACACCTTAGGCCTCAGGAGTGGCAACGCATATGCATTTTGACCTCTATCCCTTATGAATCTATCCTCACTCTTTCGGTTGGCTTTCAAAATCATAGCGGATTTCCTTGATGGAATATTTCTTTTTAATTCGGAATGGTGAAGTTTGTTTTGCTCGGAAGTGTATTAGAAATTCCCCGAACAGAACGCCATACATCCGATAAGTTAGTGTTTGTCCCAAGAGATTTGCAAACATTCTTTGTTTGCGGAGTCGAAACGATATCCGTCACTCGTGCTGGCCCTTTCCGTAATATACTGTCCGAAAGTAAAGCTCGTGATTTTAGAAGTAAATATGCCAGTCTGTCTACTCACATCAAAACATGTTTACAATATTGTATATAATAAAAGTAGTATTATTTACTTATACATTTAATATCATGTCATGTTGATGTATGACTATTTTAAATATTCCATGTCAGATAGGTGACTTTTTGTCGCATAATCCAACATCATAGAAACAAAACCACGAGCAAAAGCCAAAATTACACATGTAGCGTGCTGACCTCTTGCAATAAAGCGTTAATAGCTGACCAAAGTGCAGACGGTGGACCGTGGCATGGTGCACCGCTCCACCTGCTTTGTCACATCCTATTGCGGCCACAGACAATTAAGGCACTTTACCCGATTGACGAAGGCGATCTAATATGCGGTGCTGAGTCCATATCTCGTGTACGAAACTATCACCATTTGAGTCGTATTTTGCTATTAGTTGTGGATGCCGCAACCTTATTAGTAATGGACCCGGCAATGTAACACGCACAATGTACGGCCCTGAATTTTCTATTACAGAGACATAATAAGGCATTAAGTCCGCCTTCATGTACATACCATTCATGTGCATAAAAAGCATAAATAAATAAAATAAAAACAACTCGCTCCTTAGTGTTGTGTTCGAATTATTTTTTATGTCGATATCTTTAGGCTGTCTATAGATATCGACAAAGAAACTAATTTATTAATTAAACTCACAGCCCCACACTAGGTATAAACCTGTATCGTGGGTGGAGTTGTACATATACAACACATATTAAGTATTATATACACTAACACCCAGACCCGAGACAAATATACGAGTATATAGGCCATATAATTTTTTTCCCGGTGTGGCGAACGAACTCGCAACCCTTTGAATCAAGCGGTCATCACACACCTCTGAACTTATCGGGTCAAAGGTGAGTCGTCGGGGTTGGCAACGCGTCAGCATTAGGATCTCAGAATTCATTGTATTAGCACAGAATAAGAAAAATATTTACGTTCCTTAGGCTGTGGTTAGGCTGCAGTGTTATAACAACTTCCTTGAGAATGCTTGTTTACCAACTTCGTTGCTAAAAGAAAATCCCGAGAAGGAATAAGTCTTTATGACTCATTTTCCAATGTAACACGGGCGAAGAAAGAAGTCAAGAGAAGTATCTAGTATTAAATATGGACGTGCTGAGCAATAAACGCGTTAATAGCTGACCGAAGTGCAGGCGGTGGACAATTAAGGCACTTGACCCGATTGACGAAGATGATCTAATATGCAGTGCTGAGTCAATATCCCGCGTAGATACGGTACTATTCCCATTGGAGTTGCCTGTTACTTAGAGTTCTGGACACCGCGCCGCATCCTTAGTGGAAATTTCTACTGCAGTGCCAAAACATGTGATTTTTCAATTTTCTGGAAATTTCCCCTGAAGTTACATTTTTGTCAAAACAACTAAGCCCTCAGGATTGGCAACGCATCTTTATTTATTTTTCTGGTTTTTGTGAAGATATCCATAGGCTGCAAGCATTTACCATCCATGTATACTTTTTTATGTTATGAAGGTGGCAAACAAGCATGCAGTTCACATTGTTAGTGATGACTGATGACCAGAGGTCAAAATGCAGAAGCGTTGCCACCCCTGAATTTTTTTTGTTTTAGTTGTTATGTCTCTGTGATAGTTATTACGGGGTTAAACGGAACACGATAGTGCTGAACACTATCATTTGGCGACAGATAGTAAATTACGGCGGCGCCTACGCCCTCGAACTCCTACACTGGAACTCTACCACCAGTAAAATATGCTGAATGCTTGTATTATAATAAAAAATATTACTCGATTCTGATATTTCGGCACATGGATATTTCTTTTTTTTATGTAATGGAAGTGGCAAACAAGCATGCAGTTCACATCATCAATTAAGTGATGACTGCAGCCTATAAACACTTACAAAAATACCAAGGTTAAAATGCAGATGCGTTACCACTCCTGAGGCCAAAGGTGTCATGCCTCTGTGCCGGAAATTACGGGGCCGTACATTACCACCTGACCGGAACACGATAGTGCTGAACACTACCATTTAGCAGCAAGTATATTAGGTAATGCGGTGGTGCCTACGCCCGCGATCTCCGTCACTGGAGCTCTACCACCAGTAAAAAACGGTTCTTTTGATGTCCGTGTACGATATGCAAATACATCTTTACACCTTCGTGGGACGCTCAAGATTCTAGTAGCACGACCCACCGTTCCTCCTTGGCATATCCTTATATACAGACCGCACGCAATTAAGGCACTTGACCCGATTGAGGAAGGTGATCTAATATGCGGTGCTGGGGTCAATGAAGTGCGGGTCAAAAGGCGTGTCCAATAAGTTTTACGACATGATTGTTTTAGAGTTGCCGGGTTGCCGTTCTTAGATCAATGTCGTGTGCGGCTTTAGTTTCGCGTTACCAATCGGTGAAGTTGTGTCGTTAATCGAGTTAGGGATAACAGGGTTGATTGAACACAATGACTATCGATGTAATGTAAGGCACCCCTATTTCAATTTAGACCTTCTGAACAATATTTAAGTCTATCGAACATCATCTCCTGTGACAATTTAGCGTTCTTGGATTTTATTTTTTAAGTAGGTTTTTGCGTAGGAACATGAGTAGCTGCAATCTTCTGCACTACATTTGAGATCAGGAAGTAATTTTTTACTCGTAAACATAATTGAAGTTGCATTATTTTTACATTATTGTTCCAATATGCCCATATTACATGTTTTGAAATGAATGTATATACATACACTTTAACATATGTTCAATCTATCTATCTTAAATCTAACAATATTTTTGTATTGTGTAAAAACTATTGTTAGATTTAAGATAGATACATAATGTCATAACAGTCATAATGTTTTAAGTTATTAAATAAGTAATTAGTTATTTTAGATTACGAAATAACCTAATAACCACAATGACTTCATTTTCCAAAAAGATGTTAAACGATTCAATAGAAAATTAAGAAGTATTCATCTCATAGTCGTATCCATTCCTTTGCGAGACACTAATGAACGTTTGTTTTCTCTTTCCAGGTAATGAATATTTGAGTTCTTGACTTACGGTAGCCATGAGTCTCGGGGGAAAGAGTAAGTTGCGAAAATATTTTATATACTTTGGACAGAGCTTTTAGTTCATTTTTCCTCAGCTTCCGACGCTATTATAGACGACGCTATATAAGAACAATAGATATGAAACTTCTTGCTTAGAATAAATATTGTAATAATTTGTATAGATATGTAACAGAAGAAAAATATCTCAAGGAAATCTATCGCAGCTAAGTAGGCTTTATAATAAGCTAAGGAGTAATTTATGTAAGATAGACGCAAGCAATTCACTGAGTTCAGCATTTGACACTGTTTGCTGTATTTGAGTCAGCCAACTTGTCAATTACAAAGTTACTAACTCAATGCAAAAGTTGCAAAATCTGAAAACTCGAGTAACTAACAACTGACAACCCAGCGTCACGGGCTGGCCCTTCGGCGGAGGGTACAGAAATCTCATTCATAAAAGATTTGAGTATTATTATGAGAGGTATTCACAAAGTTATATGCTCGAGAGGAATGAAGAGGAATATTCTGTGTTTGTTTAGTAAAAAAAGGTGTATTTTGCGAGTCGTAGATCAAAACAGCGGTCTCCTCCCTTGAGCATGGAAATATTAAAATATCTGTCTTTAGGGAACGAAAATACACGCCGTAAGAAAAGATGAGGCGAGCACAATTTTGTCGATTCGATGTCCCCAATTCGTTTGCTGAATTCTTAATGTCGCTACGGGTCGGCTTCGTTTCGTAATCGCGACGATTCCGTATTTAATCCTCGTCCTGCAACCCTCGCCGAGGGTATAGCATACCGCAACACGTCCCTAACAAGAATTTAATTGGCAAGCCGGGGAGCACTATTTTCAAATCAATTAATGGAATTCATGTTGTCGTTGCCACGTATTTATTTATATTCGAATATGTTTTCAAAAATAACAATAACATAAATATACTCTAATTGTGTTCTTGTAATTGGCAATGTTTAAAATCTCTATTGTATATATACAGGGTAATGATGACCATGTGACATTAATTTAAACTGCCTTGCAGCTTTCCAAGTGTGCCAACAAAATTGTATAATATCACTTTAAAATTTTGATATTGTAACATTAATAACAGTCATCAAACAGTCTGTCCCTGTATTCGATTATTATAAATTTCAAGCTGATATATGGTCGTGAGAAAAAGAGAAGAATAGATTGACTAACAATGAAGTTATACTAAAAATAAAATAATATAATACCTTATTTACTAATTTGCCAAAACTAGAATATGTGGTTATTTTGTATTTTTTGTACTGGTGGTAGAGCTAACAGACTAGCTAGAGTAATGATGTGCATACAGTTGTCCAATACTCAAACTTCAGTTTATTTCCTACTACAGACAACCTCAACGTTGAAGATTATTTGACCGAACTGGTATAGTAAATTATATCTTGATCTATAAAGTGAGATAATAGAATTTTATTCAGTGTCATGAAATTTCGTGATTCGATAACATTATCCCTTTTCTTTAATAATATAGTAGAAAGGTAGATGGGACAGTTTGATAAGAAACCGATCACTGTTATTTTAAGGCAGTGTAATCTACGTTATATGTCAGTTACGTTTTTTTATCATTACATAAAAACTGGTAACAGTCGCACCGTAGTGTTATCAGTGTTTCTGCGATATACAAGGATATATTTACGATACACTCACCACGTTTCTTAGACTTTTATATAATATTTTGGATTCCCTGTTACTGTCCGTAATCCATAAAAAAATCGTTAAAATCGGTCTTGATTAAAAGTCAATAAAAATCGTTGGGGTATGAAGCTCGGCTGCTTAGTAGACATTGTAGAAAAGTGTCCGAAGAACCTATCTGGAATAAGTAGTAATGTTCCCTAAGGCCAAAAATACTTAATTACTAGCTTGCCCACAAAATTCTTAAAAAAAAAAACAATAATTTTATAAGCTCTATCCGAGTTACAATATTCGGTGGATTAATATAAAGTATTCAGCTTGCCATGAAATTTGGCGCCAGCTTTTTAATTTCCAACTTACCCTTAAATAAGATACAATGACTGTAGTCTCCACGGCTTAATTAACGAAGTATTCACAGTGAGATTAAATATCCCACAGGATATTAAAACCTTATTACTTGCTAGTCTTCGGTGTAATGAAAATAACTGTTGAATATAGCAAATCACTCTGTTTATTATTTGTTTATAATTCTTTATTAGCCAATAAATTGATGAAATTTCCACAAAATAAGCGATGGATTATTGGGAAACAGTAGTACAAAATATAATGTAAGAGTGAAATAGCATAAAAAGAAACATTAACTGATTTTTCTTTAAAATGTCTTGCTGGCTTGGTGAGTGGTGACAAGGTGGTCCCAGACCATTTTTGCTAGAATCAAAGGTCCTGAATTTATTTTCGAGATGGTCATTAGGTGATCATGTGATTTTGTGATTTTCCCAATAGATATTTTAATGTGCCCAATTAATATTGATAGGCTTTCTATCCGTTGGAATTCGAAAATCCATAGTCGGTAGAGCTAAGATATATCCCAAGAAATCCTAATGCTTTGGGCGAATTTCCTGCTCGTGTATACAGTATAGAAGTTAGTTGTGTCGATCATGAAACTGTATATTATGTACTTTACCAAAAACATAGAAGTTATGGCTGCTAACATTTGCATAGTATAGAAATTCCTATACTATTTGAGCGGAATTGCCATCCTTGAAACACTTTAATGCATATGCATGTCTACCAGTAAATGTTTATGTTGTTGCCTTACTTTGTGGCTCAGCTGAGTCAACACTACAGACGGTGAAGCACATGCCGAGTATTCGCCTTCTAGGCATCCTTTATTACAGCTTTAATTTGAGTAGTTTTGCATTATGTCAATGTTTTCTTATTTTTGTAGTACTCTTATCTCTTCTGACATTTTTCTTAAATGAGTCTATTCAATTTTATCGGATTTCTTGAGTATTTAAATGAGCACAATATGTAATGTTCGTTTTCTTTAGACTGTGGCTATATTATTTCCCTATTCACCTACCGTCTATTTTAATAAATGCAAATTTAACGAATTTGAACCTGAATTTCCATGTAGTAGGTAAAAAAGTATGTAATAGGCGTTTAATGAATTTAGAACAATGATAAAAATCAAACTAAAATCATCATTTCTACTCATACTGTTCTTACTTCTATAGGTGTATTGAGAGCTGCGTCTATGCATTCTAGATAGCTGTCACGTTGGATATCAATACATTCTACCAATTATTGAATTCAAATTAGGTACAGTATCCAACAAGAAAAAATGCACATCGACCTCAGGAAGAGACGTCGGCTTATTTCGGATCTGTAGAGCATCTCTTTCGCACTGTACCTATTTGACGTTAGTAGACCGAACTACGGATGCTTACGTAGACAGTGTGCAGCAGAGATGACGCTCTATGAAGCCGAAACTAGCCGATTGTCACTTTCATAGGCTCGATGTGCATTATTTATTGATGAACACTGTACTATCAGTAAATACCAATCATTGCGATTGACTAATTATGTTTTAAATCTACTGTATTTCGTACTATACGATATTGGCATATTATTTTTTGGCATGTTTTTTAAATTGGAGTGCCATCGAAAGGCTTTTCAATTTTGGAAACCATCGAACCAGGAATCTAGTATCATCCCAGTAGTATGGCCAGAAAGCCATATAGACAATATTAGTAGAAACTAACGCATCATAATTGTGATATCGTTGCTTTTAACTATTCATCCGTTTGAATCCATTTCAAACATATTATCTTAAGCTCCTCTAAGACAATAAAAATAGCTAAGTTTGCGGAAATAAAACCAAAACAAGTGCAATCGAAGTCACAAGATACAATCCAGCGGAGAGCGACCAACAGGTGTGGGGTGATATGAAATTGTTTCCTCTTCCGACGAGACACCATTCGTATTTGAAACGTACACCAAAGTTGAATTATCTTATTTGAATGTAGATAAGGATTTTTTTATCTTTTACTATTATATTCTAGGTGTATGCATTACTAACGATCGCTTATTAGAAGGAATGTGTAATAAAGAAGTTAAAACGTTATGAAGAAGATCGTACCAAGAAGAATTCAAACAGGAATATCTACTCTGTGCGTTTCTTTTTGTACTTTGAAAATGATTATTTGTTTAATTTTTGTCTCTATCTATCTGTCTGTATGTTTGTATGTGTAAGTATCACTGAAAAACAACTGAGTGAAATTAGAAGCAGCTTAGAACAGTATATTTCCTTAAGGTTTAACTTGAACATTTTTCAATGTTTCGTCGTGTTTTGCCGCATACAACCTGAGAAATAAACAGTTCATTGTGCACCCATGCGATGTCGGGGCGGGTCTGTTTGTAAAAATGTTAAGATTCTATAACTATAACTAACAACTCTGTGACGACGGAATGTGTACTCACTTATTAGTTATGATACTACTAGAAATACTATCTCGTATTCAATTTTCCTTTAGTGAACCGAGTTTACGTTAAATATCTTGTCGCGAACCCAAATAAATCGACACTTACAGATTTCTAATTTCCCGCGGCGCTGTAATTGATCCGCGTTGTCTCTACAAGATTATTTCCTCCTCCAGTCGATTCCAACTTTGTCTTTGTTTTATTGCTTGTCCCCTATTCTCCTTACCGACATTTTGTGGTTCACATGAACGCCGATCGATTTAAACGAACATACGTAGCTTTACGTTTATTGCATTTGCAAGTAAACTGTGTTAAATCATAAATTAATTTTACTTTTCTTTTCAAGAAAAATTTTTTTGCTATCGAAAAAATCACTATACATGTCCCTGAGAGAATAGGAAAGCACAGTCGTAACATTAGGAGTAAGTAATAAACAGAATAAAGGAGATTTTGTGCTCGTTCATACACGAAAAGTGAAATCAAATTTCAAAAGACTCCTATAGAAAAAAATGATTATGGCAGTTTACTATGACAAATTAAAAAACTAAATATAAAGTAACACAACACCAGCCATGTTTCTTTTTCCAAATAAATATATTTGGTGGCCAAATAAAGATAAAGTAGTCTCTAACAAGTTAGTTAAAAGATATGAGATTATATCATAAAACAACTTTTGTATTACCGATTCCAAAGTTCTGACAGCCGACGTTAGCGATGGAGTGCTTTAATGGATTGGTATTGATTTTGAGTTATACTCCGAACTCACTAAAAGTGCATTCAAATATTTGACGAGAAATTAGCGGTTGGAATCTGTCTATGTTTACGAAACTGAAATGGCAGGGGTGATGTATTAGACAGCTTGTTAGTGGATAATTGTCAGGGTATAATGTGTTGGTAGAAATAATTTCTGATACTTTGCTCTGGATTCGTGTGGCCTTAGTGCAGGAATGTGATATTATTTAATTTGACGATTTCAAAATCATACACATTTAATGAAAGTTTAAACTGTTGATAGAATTAAATATTTAAATGAAATACGGGAATATATACGTAGTAAACGGAGTTACAGGTTACCCCACTATCTGTTCTGCTGCCTCCAATAAAATCGGATACATATCGAATCGATCACGACGACCAAAAATATCCTATAACTCAAGAAATCATTCGTTTCATTAGGTTTCATACATTTGTATTATTTCTCCATTGTTTCCGAGCGTCGGTACGTTTCTATATACCTATACGATACCATATTGCTTCCATAGATCTGGAACCAATCGCAAAAAAGTGCTTTTATGTTTCGAGCCCAACACGTGACTTGATTCCTTAGAGATAAGCCGTGCAAACCCATTTGAGAGGGACGAACATACTGGAAGTTGCAAATGGACTTGTAAAGAGTCTCACAGTCATTACGTTAATGTAACATCTACGTTTGGTCGATATGCTGTAAACAGTGGTAATATCTCATATTTATCTTTTTTTTACTGCAAAATAAGAGGATAAGTTATCTTAAGCATAGTATATACGTAATACCCTGCGGTATTCCAAGTGTAAATTTATAATTAATACTGTGTTAAGATTTAGTCACAAAACGATTTTCTTTATTAATAAAACACTCTGTAATTGTCTGTTATGGAGCTGTAATCTTTTGAATATCTAATGTTAATGAATAATTGGAAAATGAATAAAAATATTGTTGTTATACTTTAAATTAGATTCTTTGTATTACTACTACATAAACTTTTTTTGTTTCTAATATGTACCAATATTTATATAGAGGGTTTCATGAAATTTCTGTTCACTAGTAGGTATTCTCCTATGTCCTATATGAATGGATAAGGTTTTGACTTGGGTTAAGGATGGAATAAAGATAATTGTGTTTAATACGCAGCGGCTACTAGCAAATATAAAATTTTGATTGAATATTTACAAAAGCACACAATCTTGTTACTAAGTCGGTTATTTTGTGAAAATTGAATACATAAGTAATTTCAAACTACATTTTTAATGTCAGTTAAAATATAAAAAAAAAATAGTAAAATTAAGTATTACCTTGAAAATTACATGATGTTCCGTTTATAATATTCATACAGGTGTTTTTTTTCTAAATTATTAATTTACACTTGCCAGACCACCAACCATAACCATGCCGTACGCTGCTTTGCCTCGTAGATCGCATCGCACGTTTGCCGTAGCAGCTACGAAAGGCTACGAGCGCTTCACCTCTCCTTGCCAAGAGGCAAAACGCTACGCCTGAAGTAGGCAATTTACTCATAAAGATCAATAAAATACCTTTCATAGTCTCTATATATAGGTATATTATCTCAATATCACAATAGTATTGCAATCTATTTGTATATTATTTGTGTCGTTTCATTCGATTTGCCACAAATATGAAATGTTCTTTTATCAATTTATTCTTAAAATCGCTTCCTTTTTTTGTTTAGGAAAACTAATGAAAAATAAAAAAATCATTCTTTTGGTTTTGAAGATAAACGTAACTTCACGCCTGTAATCCCCGAAGGGGTACGCAGAGGTAAATGCATGCATTCAAGCATACATGCAAACACCCACGATTCGCCGGTTACGTTTTGGCCCATGTAACAGGTGGCGAGCCTGTTGACATCTCCGGGCACATTACCAAACTTCAAGGTACTGGGAAATTTCCAGAAAATGGAAAAATCCCAATAGAACCAGAGATAATGGACTTTACACCATCATCTCTGATAACCCCCTACCCGGGAATCGAACCCAGGACCTCAGCGTAGTAGTAGTGGCCTGCTACCACTAGGCTACCGAGGCAGTTTTGAAGATGTTTCCAAAAAATATTCGAACGTAATTTTTAACTTAGTCGAATTATATATAACTCATTGATGGAATTGGTAAGTGATTGATAAACAAGCATTCAACGTAAAATACATATTATGTAATATTCGTAGTAATATTTCTCTCACGAATACATGGAACGCCGAAGTTTATAAAAATAAATACAATGAATGTACTGTATATGTCTGTGGTTTGTTACTGTGTTATGCCAACTGCTAGTGAATAGATTTTCCTCTGTATAATTTATAACCATATAACCGTGAAAAACCGGGACAGGTTGCTAATAAAAAGGTGTAATATACCATCAAACGAGATGGAAACTTGCTACAAAACTGTGTATGTACTTTGAAACAACAAACGTCACGCACGGTTCAGAGAGAAATGTTTTAAAGTCAACAGCAGAGCACATTTAAATATTCCAACATAACCTATATTTACAGAGAAGGTAAGCAGAGTTGTATACAATAAATAGTATACATACACCACGTTTTCTGAATCACATTTCTGAACCTTTTAGATTCACACATAACGAACAAAAAATACACTATCTTTTTATGTCTTATGACCTAAAAAAGTGGCAAAAAAGCACACACATATTGATGGCTAGTGAATCCTATGAATATTTACATAAAAACCAGACATTTCAAGGTTTATGCGTCGCGATTCCTGAAGCTGCCTCTGTCCGTACTTATGTATGTATGGCCCCGTGATTTTCAGCCGTGAATCCACCTAACCTTACCATGATTACATTCATCGCTGAAATTCACCATTTAGCGGCAAGTAGATCGCTTAATGCGGTGTGCTTATGCCCTCGAGTTCAGTCACTAGCGCTCTAATCTTTTCAAATACAACCCCAAAAACAATTAGCCTGGGTTGCACTAAAATATTTGTCAAAGTTCTTGTAACATTTCACATCCTTCTCTAACTTAAAGAAATCTGTTAAAGTTAGAAAGGGATGTTAACGTGGTGCAACCCAGGCTTATTATCGGACCCGGTTATCGATCCGGTTCCTAGGCGTATTAAAATGCTGTAATATTCCATAAAAGGAAATGTGATCTGGTATGTTTGTTCGGAAACTTGCTTCAGAACTGTGTGTGTACTTACACAACAAACGTTACGCACGGTTCAGTGAGCCGCGTTTAAAAGTCAACAGCAGGGCGCATTAAAATATTCACACCACTGAAAATTCAATTTGGAGTTTTCACTCTGAAGGTGTGGTGTTTATTACTTACGGACGTACGGACGTTTTTGGTGAACGTTGATTAAGTACCGAATGAGCGTTTCACACTGAACGTAATTTTATTACAGTATTCGTGCTAATTTCAATGCTTCTAATTATCGCTCTTTCACAAACAGATTCAGAATAATTTAATTTCGCTAAAAAAAAACGAAGATAAATCAGATTCAATCATAGATTTAATAGCGATCTGTGAGAGTTAACTTTTGTGTTTTGGTGATACAGCTCTTTAGGAGTTGATAGCGCAAGAGCACCCACGCGTTGCTAGATGTATCACAATGTCTTTGTTAAGATTTTCAAGGATAGTATAGCTTTTTCACAATTGTAAAATTACCTTAATCAACTTTAAGCCTACGTGAGTGAATGTTTAACAAATTAATCTCAATATTAGTAGGCAACAGTATAATCTAGTAACTTAAGGACACCGGGTTAATACGTAGGGCCTACGCCACCACCAGTAAACAAACGTTGCAGTCGATTTTTCAAACGACAATAATTTAACGTTTTTTAAAATCCATGTTTGAATGTCTGGTAAGGGTAAAGTCATTATGAATGCTATATTTCTTGGTGTCGGGAGAAAAGGGTGGGGTGAATAGCGCCACCTACCGATTGCTTCGCATAAATCAAACAGATTTGAATGCGGACGCTCGTGCGGTGCTGTCTGTTATCGATGTAGTGCCCATTAAACCTTCACCTACTTTGGTTTTTTTATCAGCGCTTCTGATTGTTTTCCCGGTCGCATTTTTGTTGTTTATGCTGATCATATTCCCATGTTGCAAGGCTGTAATTACAGATCGCTACGAACGTCGCTATCCGTAGAATTCATTTGAATATTTAAAGTCATGCTATTAAAAATTGTTACGTTACAGACAAACAATGAAATGCAAAATTAATAAATAACACGATGAATGTCAACACGCGCTTTATTTTAAAATGTCAATACCGTTCAGTTATCCGACCGATAAATCCGAGCGTGACGTTAAAATTTTCCGGGTTCTTTAACGGGTTTCATTCATAACTCACGGCCGAGTGGAGCCTTCGAATATTTCAAGCTGTAGAGGCCCCACCTCCATAAATTCCGGGCGTCGGGTTGCCAAATTAGGCGCGAGAAACGTCGACTTATTCCCCCCTATTACCCCAGCCGAGCTCGTGTGCCCGCCATAAGTGAGACTTTTAGGGAAACTTTCCACGTATCGTCGCAGGTGTTCTCAACGTTAAAAACTCCTTCGGAATCGAACTTAAAATTTTAGAATTCTGTTGCGCTAATTCGTGTGCGGTGAACGCTTTAAAGTGTCTGCTCTCGTAGCACTTTAGTTTCACAACTTCAACCGGCCATTGAATTGATATTTCCTATTAGGATGGTAGGAGAATATTCCAGTGATCAGTTTCATATCTCTTTAGTATAATTTAATCCATAATTAACCCACCTTTTGAAGTCGCGTGGCTAGGACGACCTTCGCATGTTTAAACGAAAATTGTTTCATGATCAAGTAGCCTTTTAGTTTGTTATTCATGTATAGAAATAATTTATCGATAAAGAAAGTTATATAACTAGGCCACTTCTTTTAGTTTTATCAAGATTGAGCGATAAACGAATAAAATGGACTCAGTATTAATACTAAAGAGTAAAAAATATTATTTTCAATTGGCCTAATAATATGTAATGTTCAGGTGTTTGAATTCCAGCTATAAACATATAATTATATAGGTCACCGAACGAACGGAACACAAAACACGTTTATACTAGTAATCGAATGAACTTCCGCCCAATTTACTTTATGTGTAAGCCATTATTATAATTGCTACACAGTTTCAAAGTTGGAAGCCGGTACGACCGACACCCCGACGTGAATTGACTCAAACACAAATTATCAACTTCACATGATATACCTACCTACTACTAGTTATTGAAATTAAACGTGTGCAAATTTAAACTTTGATAATTGCCGTTTTCGCTTGTTGCTATTAGCAAATATACGAAAGCACGTTATAACAATACGCAGCTACAAACAAATAATTTAATATCAATCCGAAATGTGAGCACGTGAACGAGTGAATTGAAGTACAAATCAATATCAATATTTGGCATCACAATCGTCATGGAGAATAATCGCGATAACAACAATGGGGGGCGGTTTCACAATGACCGGTAATTTAGCGAGTGTAATTCCGACGGACGAGCGCTTGGTGAATTTAATTTTATCGCGAATATACGGTTCACGGCAATATTTCATGGAGACCGCTGTGCACCTCGGGGATATGCCATAACTGGCCACGGGAAGAGACACAAATATTTTCAAATTTTATATAGGCAATGCATTTGAAAGTGTTTGATTCCTGCACCAAAACAGAGCACTTGCGTCCTTTATTTATATTGGAATCTTTGATTCCTTATATTAACGTAACTTCATCCCGGAAGGGATAGGCAGAGGTAAATGCATGCATTCAATCATACCTACATGCAAACACCCACGATTCACCGGTTACGTTTTGGCGCATGTAACAGGTGACGAGCCTATTGACATCTTCGGGCACATTACCAAACTTCGAGGTAGGTACTAGGAAACTTCCAGAAAATAGAAAAAATCTCCAGGCAGAACCAGAACAGAGATAAAGGATTTTACACCGTTATCTCTTATATCCCCCGACCAGGGAATCGAACTCAGGACTCCAGCGTAGTAGTAGTGGAAATCTATATTATATATATTAATTATGTATATCGATTGGATAATTATTTCTTTGGTCATAAAATAGAAGAACTTCAGGGAATGAGTCACAAAATTTAGCTCTATGCTCCTGCTAACAAAAACTGCACACTAAAACATGGAAATAAACAAACAACATTAAGCTAAATCTACCTTTAACTCAATGGTAAACAAATACTTTAACTTGACAATGACAAAGTGATGCAAAAATAATAGTAAAGTTTCGAGGTAACAAATCCCGGGAGGGGGGACCTGCGAGTGGAATGTTAAACTTTACATTTACTGCGAGAGACCGAGCAGAGCAATAGAATTAATTCAATCGGCAGAACTTTGCATTCAGCCTCAAAGACGATTGTTCCCATTCATGTTGCCAAAATAAGGGAAACCTCAAAGGGTTAAACCAACGATCCATAAAATGATTAATGGATATGTCTGATTGAACTGCTGACATTATTGTAACAAGAACTGAAAATTACATACATTGCAAATCAATATACAATTGCGTTGATATTTTTGTTAACCATGGAACATTCATATTGCAATCAAATAGGATAAGAAGATAAGAAAATATAATTACTATCTCGTTAACTTTAATGCTTAGTATACAATGTTATAAGTTTAAATTGGTATCAAACACATATTATAGTGTTGGAGTGTAGACATTGCGTTAGATTTCACGGTAACAATGTGCATAACGCAACGATAAACTAAATTAAACTGTCGGTTGAAAACACTCCCTAAACAAACATTAACTAAGCAAGCCGCCTAACGTTACCACTCGAATCCTAACGAGAATTTACAAAATAAAACTTGAATTAACAAACGTTCAGTTTTACTTAATTGGTTTTCCATTTACAAAATGGAATTTAATATTTATTTTTTTACATTTTTATACTCATTGTCGTTAAAAATCTATAATATTGATTATAATATTTGTTTTCACTCTATTATTTCTGATTATTTTTAAGTATAATCTATACAAATAAATAAAATTGGAGTGTCTGTTTGTAATATAAAAATAACCGCTTCTTACTAAATGCATATGTATGTATACACGGTACATATACCAAAACAACATTTTTTACAATTTTTGTCTGTCTGTCTGTCTGTTTGTTTCCGCTAATCTCGAGAACGGCTGGACCGATTTTGACGGGATTTTCACTGGCAGATAGCTTATGTAATAAGGAGTAACTAAGGCTACTTTTATACGTACTAGCTGCGCCCACGACTTCGTCTGGGTAGAAACTGAACAATCATAAATTCTCACGCGGACGGAGTCGCGGGCACAACTAGTATATTAATGTTAATATTAAGGTTTCAACATTACCTAGGTACTTGCAAGAAAAAAATGAGTTTGATTAAAATCGAAGTGTTATTAAATCCGTAGCCTATAAACATCTACCGAATCGAAATATTTGATTAGTCACTTGCTTTTATCATGATCACATGAAGAATGATGGTGTTTACAATAATAATGTGGCTTTATACTCTATCTATCACCACAACATCATAAGGTTGGCATATGTATGATATGATGATTGTATTGATCTCGATACTTTGTGATATGGTCATATATGCCCTTCACAGCCACTCAATCAGACCAAGATGTCGACGAATGATACATTATTTATCCGTTTATGTAGGTATGCTAATTCCGAAACAGCATGTTATATATAGTTATAAACATATTTATGTATGTATCTTCACGCCAGGTCCTTAAAGGGGTAGGCAGAGAGTGTAGAGCGCCAGATCCTGACTTACCTCTCGTGTATTGTTTACCTTCATCATTCTCAGTAATATACATACATTGTTATTATTTGTTACATTGTCTTTAAACATTTTCCAAACAATTCGAGAAACTCGTCAAATAGATTTTTGGTGCTCAGGAGATATTTTCTTATTTCGTTTTATGGATATTGATTTTATACAACGATGAAAATTTGATAACTGAAATTGGTAAGCGATCAGAATCACAATTTTGTAAATCAGCAAAGTTTATATTTTATGAAAAAGAACTTCGATATAAGTTGTGTTTTCAGGAATAAGATTCCCGCAATTTTCCCGCATCTATTCAACTACAACACAATCCGAGACTTTCATTTTGTTTCGTGTTCTCATCAATTCATGTCGAGTTAGGATCAGACGGTAGGTAAACGATTAATTATCGCCTGTTTTCTTTACCACAAAAATACGACACGGAATCAATTGCCTTATAAAGTATACTTTTTAAAAGGGCTATATAAAGTGACATTAAGCGCACCGGTAAGTTTACGATGGGTATGATAAGAATTTAACCGGTGGCACTCGGGCCATAGAAAATTGAATCATATCCGGTCCAATTAACGTGAGTTTGTTTTGCATTTCCCGTGCACCTCGTCGACAAGAAGTAAGGGCGCAATAAAACTGAAACAACAATGCGGATCACGTCACGGTCGGAATTATCTCGCTACGGCAACGACGATCAATTACTCTGACAACGGCACCGTGGAAAAAGGGCGGATCGCACTTAAGGAGGTTTTTATTTATTTCCTCATGATTTTTTCTCACAATAGCCTACGCAGTATCTCCAATGTTCTTGGTCTTGTAAATTATGTGTTGTATACGGTTAAGTTATTACTAAACAGAGTAAATAATGCCTGAAACTCAATCCCGCTTTATTTATTTGGAAATATACGCAGTTTTATTTGGCGTAGATGTTATTGTCTCATTAATTTTATTTATGTGAATCAAGCAGTTTGTTATCCTCGAAGTGTAGGCAGAGATGCATGCATTCAAGCATACATGCAAATACCCACGGTTCGCCGGTTACGTTTTGGCTCATGTAACAGGTGGCGAGCCTGTTGACATATCCGAGTACATCACCAAATGCCGAGGTACTGGGAAACTTGCCGAAAACGAAAAAATCGCAATAGTATCAGAGATAATGAATTTAACACCGTTATCTCTGAAAGCCCCCGACCCGAAAACCGAACCCTAGCATAGTAGTAGTGGCCTGCTACCACTAGGCTACTTAGGTAGGTAGCTAGTAGTAAAAATGAGTAGTCATAATTTTGTATAAAATGAAATTTCTTTCTTCTTAAAAAAAACAGCCGATTGCGAGTCAGATTTTTAGGAATTTCCTGTTATTTTATACTTGATGTCATATTCTTCTTATAAAGAATTATTATTCGTATTTTCTTCATTTTTTTCTGGGCGAAAGCATAATTATTGTTATTTATTTAAGTATCCCTACCCTACTAATATTATAAATGCGAAAGTAACTCTGTCTGTCTGTCTGTTAACTTTTCACGTCCAATCGACTGAACCGATTTTAATGAAATTTGGTACAGATATAGAGCTGACTTTGAGAAAGAACATAGGCTACTTAGTTATTTATAAAACGACATCCACGCGGGCGAAGGCGCGACTATTTGAGATGCTAACATGACACTTGATGATGACACCTTTCATTTGATAATTTACACAATATACCTACTTAGAATGTTTTTTCAAATTTCAACTCAATCGGTATGGTACTTTCAGAGAAAATCGACTGTGACAGACAGCACGAGTGATCTTATGAGCTTTTTTTTAGGTGCGGAACCCTAAAAATCATCACAATATCGTAATCTACTTCACCCATCATCTTTTATTCACCTATACTCATATAAACAACGCTTACATTTTCGTTAACATGTCATCATTTATAATATCCTTAAATAGAATGGCCACTGCATCGCCACGCATAATCTTCATGTATCCCCAAATGCACATAACGTGGCGATATGATAGTATGAAGGCTGCATTAATTACACAGCTGCCGATGGAGCGGCGCCTTACCCGACATCATCAATAAAACAAACGTCGCTGAACAGGGCCGCCGCTCGCCACCTAATTTTCATACTAAACGAGCGAATGCATTATTAAAATGTTCACTCACGTGACAACCCTTATTTGACCCCGCACACTATTTAACGTGCGGTAACTTTATTTTTTTTGCGAGTTTGTAAATATGTTGCAAATGACGAAACCTCCTCGTTGTATTAAGAGGAAATGTGCATACATTTGCTCGGGTTTTGATAAAGTAGGTACTGGTAATTTTTTAAACTAACTACTTTCACACTTTTTCTTATAATAATATACAGTGTACCGATAAGAGATGAAACTGGACCGAAATTCATTGACGTTAATTTCGTACTATGGGCTCTACTATTTAGAATGTCTCTTTCAAAGTAAATTTCGTTCAAAGTTCGTATCTAGACGATCTTTATATAATATATGCATAAATACCCAACGCGTATAAGTTTTATAAAAACATTGTCTTTTTTTTAGTTTCCATTCCTAGGATACTGGCTGTTTCTCGAGACTATATCCGCGTGCTATTTTGTTTTGGCACAAAAAATATCGTATAACCTTTGTTAGGATTCAAACTACCTCCGTGTAAATTTTCATTACAGTCATTTCAGCTATTTTGTAGTGAAAACGTAATAGACAGATAGACAGAATTAATTTCACATCTATACTTATAATAAATCTGTAGAAGTGTAAGTTCTGTACATTGAAAATATTGAAAAAATAAATACCATCCGGGGATGTTACTAGATCGATACCGAACACAAATATGTGATTAGAAAATTTTTTGTCTGTCTGTCTGTTTGTTCAAGCATCACATAAAAACTACCGGTCCGATTACAATGAAACTTGGTATGATTATACTTTAACCTTTGGCGCACAACACTGGGTACTTTTTATCCCGGAAAAATGTATGTTTGTCTGTGTGTTTGTGCATGCTAATTTCAGAAACGGCTTATTTGATTTGCAGTTTTCACTAATATACTGTGTTAAGTTTCACTTAACATTTAGTGTTTGTTTCATGTTAATCGGTTCAGAAATAAAAAAGTTACGATAGTTTAAAGAATCATATCGAATATTTTTAAACTATTCTGTATCTATCTCCTATCTTTTTTAGGGTTCCGTATCTAAAAGGTAAAAACGGACCCTATTACTAAACCTCCGCTGTCTGTCTGTCTGCCCGTTCATCCGTCTGTCTGTCACCAGGCTATATCTCATAAACAGTGATAGCTAGAAAACTAAAATTTTCACAAATTATGTATTTCTTTTACCGCTCTAACGACAAAATTAAATACTAAAAATAAGAAAATGAAAATATTTAGGGGTCCAAGGCGGCATACAATAAACGTGTTTTTTTTCGTATATTTTTTACTCGATATCAATAACGGTAGCAAGAAGACGCTTAAAATTTTCACAGAATTTTTAGGTCTTATGTGTCTTATATTACCTTCTAACAAACGTATTTTTTATGCCATTTTTGTACGGAACCCTTCGTGCACGAGTTAGACTCGCACTTGGCCGGGTTTTGTCTCTGTTAGTAACATTAAGCATACAGCATAGCAGCGTCCCGGTATAGAACAATCGCCGCTATGATCACCATTCAGCATGCCAAGCGTGGCAATTTTGGCATATGCTTTCCTTATGACGCACAACACTTTTAGGAGCATCTTCGGGAAAGGCTTTGTCCAGCGGAGACGGATGGACGTCTTTCGGATTTCGTTGATGTCGTTGGTGGCGTAGGTGTTGTTGGTGACTCTGGTGGGGGTGTTGGTGGCGTTGGTGGTGCTGGCGGTGGTTTTTAGAGGCGATGGAAGCATTGGTGGCGTTGGTGACGTTGGCCGTATTGTTGATAGTTTTGGAGGCGTTGGTGGCATTGGTTGTGGTGGTGGTGGTTTTGGTGGCGTTTGTGTCATTGGTGTTTGGTGATGATGGTGGCGTTGATGGCGTTTGTGGCGATTGTAGTGGTGGCGGTGGTGGAGGTGGTAGTGGTGACAGTGGTGGTGGTGATGGTATTGGTAGTGACGATGGTGGTGGTGGTGTTGGTGGCATTAGTGGGTAAAAATGCACAACGTTAACATTCAATTTTTCTCTTCTGTCGGCTCTTACGGAGTGCCTATATTATGCATAGATCTTTTATCTTTCATTCTCTATTTGAAGCACTAATTGACCGAAACTTTAGAAAATTAATAATACGTAATTATCTATAAAAAAAATATAAGGTACCTATGCATAGAAGTTTAAAATGGTCCTTTCGAAAATACGGTTCAGCATAGGATGGATGCGCGTTTAAACACATAATTATCAATTTTTCGCAATCCTAGCAGGCTGTGTGCTTTTATATCCGATGGCCATACGTCTAATATGGTGTACAGAGAAGCATTACTGCAAAGTTGTTTTTTTAAGCTACCCAAAAGTGTTTATGATCCAAAATTAACCAAAATGTATATCCTAAAGTGCTGCCCAAAGTCCCAAAGCCACTATTCCAAGCAAACGAAGTTGCGGGCACAGCTAGTTAATAATATTAGTATGGATTGAATCTAGCTCTGACTAATCCGTAATATCATCTGAATCCTAAAACCGTGCAACTAATTAATTAGGCTTCAACCAGTTGGATTACCTACGTCCGTACATACCACCATCATGGTTTAATTTTGATTTCCATTCTGATTTGGTCGACGCGATAAAATTTGTTTTACGTAGATATTCAATTTCATACGATACAATGTCCGCACTGCAGGCTATTCAAACGAAAAACCGGTGTGCGGCTGCAACGTCATATTTCTTCGCAACATGTCCAAGTTTGAAACAACTGCCTCTATTCCTGACATGTTAGTGCCATCCATCTAGAAGCCGCATTTTCATAGTGCTCTGAGAGCAGGTGTCAAAACTAAGAGACGTTAGGCTAATGTATGCAGATTGCACCTTTCGCTACTCCAGCACATCCCCGCGACTGCAGCCCAGCTCTAGTCGCTCTCAGAACATACATTATCCCATTAGGCTAACTGCGTTTAATGCTCGGATACAATGCAACCTTTTTGCCTTTTAATATTACCGTGAAACTTTCTTTGAATTAAATATGCTTGTATTATTCAGTTGCATAATATTACTTGGGGTTTGACAATATGCAGAGTACGTTCTTGCATTAAAACATACCTTTTATATTGCGAAACTTTGTATGTAGAATTTTGAATGGGTTAGAAACAAGTTGTGGTTAAACATTGTACAAATTATATTATTTCACTTCTTGTTAAAAACTAGTATGTTGCTTTGCTTACTTAAAAGTCATAATGTTGATGTAGGTGTTATATTTTCATTTATATACATTTGATAGCTTGGGGTCATTCAATTTAAGCTAATCAAATCGGAGGTAAAACAGAATGAAAGTCCAAAATGTATTAAATAATTTCAGAATTAAATATCTATTTTAGACGTTATTATACAGTGCCATTATTTACGGTACAGACGTATATTGTATAACATATTACGCCTCAGGCGTTCGAGTTTTATGCAGATGTTTATGGGCTACAGTAATAAATAATAATAATAGGTAAGTACGCTTATACTCACAGCCCTACATTAGATATAACCTGTGTCGTAGTTGCCGTTGTACACACACAACACATACGCAAACACCCAAACCCGTATAAAATATCCGTAGGCGGCCATATACAATTTTTTTCCGGTGCGGGGATCGAACCCACCACCCTTCGAATCAGACGGTCGTCTGACACCGTTGGACTAACCGGGTCGTCAAAGTACAGTATTGATTTATCATCAATTTAAACTGCATTTGTATCTTTTATGCCATACAAAAATCCTTTATTATGATAATGCAACTTACAGAATGTTTTATTACTTAAATATTATACCTGTTCAATATGACAAGTAGTTTTATTTTTTAAATTATTTTGCAGTTTAAAATTTTATATATCCAACGGTCTATTTATTCCCTGTTCATATCCATTGTTGTAACGTGTGAAGCCGGTACAGGGCGATAGTATTAATTAAAAATATTTACCGTAGGGCATATCTACCACATTTAATTTTCATAATTGGTCATTACTTTACTTAAACATTTTCATTGATTATATTTTGTAAATAGCATCCAATAAACAGAATATGAATGAATGTTGTCGGTAATTATACCCGAACAGAAATTTAATTAACCACCAATTGAAATAATTTAAATCTATACGTAAGACATGATCTTACACGACTTTTAAATAACTGTTTTCGGTATTCAAGTACTTATAGTTTCGGCAACATGTGGTATTTAATGTTTGTGTAGATCTACCAACTAATAACTGTACCTTCACACAACTTAACTTTCGTCACAGAATATGTACTTAATAATATTTTTTCGTATTAGAAATCAAATATACAAACCTGTGCTGATTTTGTTTCCTTAAGGTAAGGAAACGTTACAAAATAAGACTATGCAAATACAATCTAACCAGATAAATGTTTTGAAAAAAAATAAATAATGTTCAAACACTTATATTGACAGAGACAGCACTTCGATTTGTAATGTAGAATAGATACCAAACACACGAAATTGTGTCTCGATTGAAGTTTTCTTTTTTAAATATTCAACAAGTGCCAAGTCACTTTTGAGACACTTTCGAGAGTTGAGATGGCGCGTTGCATATTTAAAACAACAGAGAGAAGGGGAAGAGGGATCGTGGTGGCCTTAACGGGATAAAAGGGCAAAATATTCCGTTACTTTTCAATGGTAACAAAATTTAATATAATTTTTTTGATTTGCTTCATCCACCGGAGGGAGCTGTTACATTAAAAAGCAATTAAAAGAATGTGAGCATGTTTGTAAATTATTTATGTTTATCGTACAATATTATACACGAACGAATACCAAAAAAAACTTAAAATTAAGTCACCCTTAGAAGGTTTAACACATAAGCATTATCAAATCTCGTTAACATCTATTCTCCGGAAAAACATTATCCATTGTTACCCAAGAGTGATCGAGTGTGTAATGGCATGAATGTGTGGTAACATGAAGACGTTTATTAAATGAAAGCGTGCTATATGCGAGAGTGGAGCCCTCGCAATTTATCTGGCGATAAATCCGAGCACGCGTCAGGCACCTGTCAAACAGCAAGACGGGCAGCGTCTTATTTTCCGCCGATAGAGTCCGGTATTAGCACCGGGTAAATTGGAATATTCGTAACATAAACGAAACGATAATTAATGTTTAAACAAACCCCGATGAAGGGATAGATATCGACGAACTGGCTTGCGACTTAGATCGTCGTTTTAATTGAGTAATTGAGATTCTAGAATCGTGAGGCGACTTCCGAAGTTACAGTTAGCTGTATTTGTTTTGCATAGAATTAAATGCGACTCCACTGTATTGACTATTATATAGTAAGGAAAACCTTGTAAATATTTCGTATGAATGCACTATTTAAATTAAATATAACTCTAAATTTTGATCACCTCCTAAAAACCACTAGTTTGCTTGCAAGCTTCAACAATATAAATATTATAAAATCTGATTGGCGTATGTATTCTAGAAAAATGATCCATTCTTATCCACCTGTGATCGAATGCATAATGACATGTGCGGAGAAGATGTTTACTGAATGAAAGTATGCTATACACGAGAGCAGAGCACCCGTAATTTATCAGGCGATAAATCCGAACACGCGTCAGGCACCTGTCAAACAGCGAAACTTGTCTTTGCTTTCCGCTGACACAGTTCGGTATTAGCTCCGGGTAATTAGAATATTAGTAACATAAATAAAACGATAATTAATGTTAAAACAAACCCCGATGAAGAGATGGATATCGACTATTTGTCTTGCGACTTAGGTCTGTCGTTTTAATTGCGTTATTAAGATTCTAGGACAGTGAGGCTACTTTCGAAGTTCATGTCCGCAATATTTGTTTGACCATAATAATTGATAACTAAGTAGGTATTTAATAGTAACATAATTTCTTACTTTACTTATACAAAATTGAATGGAAATTTCGATCACTTTTGATTTCTTTTTTTTTTAATTCACATTTACATCAGGTCGCTCTTCCACAAAGGATTGCTTTCGCAATATCAAATGTCATTTTGTGTAACAACGTTTGATGGATTCCAGGATTCTACTGTCGTTTGTATCCGTTTGAGGTTTCATGAAAGCTAGCTCGCTGATTTATTTCTGATATTCTTATTCTAGAGCATATAATATAACAACAATTAAACGATGGATATGATTGAATCATTAATATTTTACGTCGTCTTTATTGATTTCAATAGATTGGAAGTATTTTATTTTAATTACATTGATAAGTGAAGCGCGTAGGGCCCCACTGGTGTAGATCGTAAGCGATCTACTCGGTTAAGCAATACGGGCGCGATCGGGTGTGTGATGTGTGATCGCTAGTGGCAAATAAAAATGCGCATTTCCGTGCTTTGGAGGGTACGTTAAGCCGTCGGACCCGGTTGCTATCGATAGATAGCAGTCGTTAAACCTTGTCGGAGGCCTTATGGGCGGTGTGAAAACATCCGACAGCGGGTTGGCCACTAATCCGTATCTCCACCAACCCGCATTGGAGCAAGCTCCAGGACCCGAGGTGGAGTAAGCTCCAAGCCTCCCCCAAATAGGGGAGAGACCCGTGCCCAGCAGTGGGACGTATAATGAGTTGCCATTATTATTATATATTGATAGAAATCTTCACTCTCCAACATTATTCTTATTAATGTTAATACGATAGTGAATCCGTAGTGTGTATTCAAGCTTCCAACAGTCTGGCACTAACAAATACTGACAATTTTCACCAATGAGAGCCAACTTGCTAAGGAGAAAGGAAATTTAAGACTGCCTATTATTTTTTTTTTGGTCAAAATGTGTATTTTTTTTTAAATCTGGCAAAGGCATAATAATTTAGCAAGACAATATTGTGTACTATAACACACCTCATTTTCGCAGAGGTGGCACTAGTCCTGAAATAAATTTGGCCACAGACAAGTGTTGCAGCAACACGTGGAATCCGCTTGTTTATGCTCTCAATTTCTATATTCCAGTAAAGTAAATATTTTTTATCGTCAACTTTCAACATGAAATACGAGTACATGCTGTATTTTAACACTTCATGATCTCATTAGAACTATAACTGCCGTCCACTTTGATTCCCATGGCAGCTAACGAATTAATGAACTAACGTAATCTGTTTGTCAAAATAAATAGGTCGCAAGCTCGTTTATTTATATGGTGAAGACATACATTACTTAGCGAGACAATATTGTGTGTTATAACGCACCTCATTTGCACCGAGGTGGCGCTAGTGTTGCGAGAGCGGCAACGTCGCAATTTGTCCTGAGATAAATCCGGCCGCAGACAGGTGCTGCTGCAACACGCGCAATCCTCTTGTTTATGCTTTTAATTTCCATATCCGTATGTGAATCACATTGTTTTAATACTTTGATATTTGTAACCTCGCCATGTGTTTCTAACGCATTGCGATTTATAGTCAAAAGTATGTATGTATTAGAAGTATATTTTAGTCAGATTGAATACCTCTCAATAGCTGTATGTTATTTTTATAAATTAATAAGATACAGACATGTTGAAAAAATATTTAAATAAATAATAAATGTGTAGGTACATATGCTTCAATAATTTGAGACTTTAATCATTACATTTTAATTATATCCAAGATGTTGCTGATTGATGGCTCTTTTTGCAAATATGGAGAGAAAGAAAGGTATAAATAACCATGTCAGTAGGCCTTTGAAAGAAATTTATGAATAAAAATATGTAACGTAAGTCTTGTTAAAATTTAATTTTGCGTTCTAGAAATCTAAACTTAACTAAACTTAAGTAGCATTGTACTCAATAACAAATACTAACCATAAATCTTTATTGTTTACAGGTACGCACGTATAAACAATCATTTGATTGACATCAGTTTGCGGTATGTTATTGAAACATTAATTCTACACAAGCAGTTCAAACGTGCGGTGTCGACGCCTGAAAATAGCTTTATGATTATTTTCTTACACTTCAAAGGAGTTCATTAAATGTCGGAGGACGTTGATACGTTCCGGTTATCGAGAAGTGTTACGTTGTGACGCTGGAGACTGTCAACATGAACTGCCAATTTAAATTCAGAACCGGATAATTGATTGACACCTCCTTCATTCGGATTATACATATTTTAAGGCGAACAAGGGAATTGCATAACGGAAGGGATGGCTGTCCGTTGTTAAGCTTCTGATGGGGTGTTTGTAGAATGATAACTTTGTAATAATTTTGCCTACTAGTCTATTGGAGTTAATAGAATGTGTACTTAGATTATTTAGGTATGTATTACTTTGATTGTTTACGAGTATAACACATTTGGCAGCTATTGCTCTCCTCGGCCATTTTAAAGAGAAGTGGACAACCCATCACACGACTCCAAGGAAGGCAACAATAGGTATAATCAATATAACCATATTATAATATACCTAGTAGGTATAGATTCTCCACAAATCTTAACAACCGACTTCACTTTAACGTCCTATCAGATAATTCACTTCGAACCTGCTTTCGGGACAGACCCTTTCGAGACATTACGTGAATCCCTCAAATTATGTAGCATATGCTAGCGTGATATTTCACATAGACAGGGGTCCGAATAGGTTACCGTTCCAATTCAGTACCGGCACCGCTCGTAAAACGGGGGAGATACCTATTCTGAAAGTCATGAATACCTTAGTCCGTCGGTGGACCACTTTAATAGTTAAATAGAAGAGACAACGACCTTAGTAAATAAATTTTGTTTTCGATTCCAACATATTGGTTATCAGAATAGGTTACCGAGTTTTATTTGTACTTCTGTTTGTACATTTTCTCGGTTTACTTTTTGCATTTACGACACTTGTTCTCCTATATAATTCACAAATAAAACAGTTTAAATTTAATTTAATTTTACTGGTGGTAGAGATCCAGTGACGGAGCTCGCGGAAGGCACCACCGCATTACTTAATATGCTTGCCGCTAAATGGTAGTGTTCAGCACTGTCGTGTCCGGTCAGGTGGTAATGTACGGTCCTGTAATTACCGGCACAGAGGCATAACACCTTAGGCCTCAGGAGTGGTAACACATATGCATTTTGACCTCTGGTCTTTATGTGGGTGTCTATAGGCTGCAGTCATCACTTAACATCAATATAAACTGTATACTTGTTTGCCACTTTCATTACTTAAAAAAAACTATTTGATAATGCCAGTGTCGTCACCAGCGAAGTCTGACACTAAGGTGTTCAAGTGTTCAGTGTGAAAATGTGCAAAGATATAAAAACCTAAAATAACATTCAAAAATACCTGTTTAAAAAATCGCTTTTCACTTTATTGTACAAAATCTTCCACGTTAATATTTTTTGCTACGAATACAATTGTTTCAAAATAAACACAAATAACAATGATCCAAACAAAAGCAAGTCGTATCGAAATAACCTCAGTTTTCTTTGTACAAAAAATAACCAATGTTTTAACGGGAACAAACTGAAAGTATTTGTTCTGATTCCACGGCCCATTAGCGATCAATTTTATGCCATCTTTTACCATTTGATTCGACAAGTTCAAAGAAACCTGTCTATTAAGTATATAGTTATCAGAACAATACATCCACGCCCGTATTTCCATATTGAGATTACTAAAGTATTCTAGAAGTTTAAATATGATAATTAGATTCGATACATACGTGCTAACATACACCCACAAGTTGCCAGTTATGTATTGTTTTTATAAAAAATATATGGCAAAAAAGCATGCAGTTCACATTATATCAAGCGATGACTTCAGCTCATAGACACTCGCACAAAAACCAGACGTCAAAATGAAGATGTACTGCCTGTACCCCAGTTGTAATGTCTCTGCGATAGTTATCGAGACCATATATTACCATGCAATGCCACCGGAACACGAAAGCGCTGAACTACCATTTGGCGGCAAAAAGATTAGGTAAAGCGGTGATGCTTACGCCCTCCAGCTCCTCTACAGTCGGTAAAACAGAAAAAAATACAACTAGTTTCGTATCAAAACATTGTAACAGAATAAAATTTCAATTTCGTTATCAATCGTATTAACAAAGTATTATCGGTTCGATTCATCGATAAAATTAGTTGAAACATAAAATGTGATCATTTACTTTTGATGATGATGTCGTACGTCCTCGAGCTCCATTGCATACAGAGACTCAATTAGCAGCAAAATTCTACTACTGTAAGGTTTTTTTAAGTTATAGGTACTTCTTTGGGCGCGATTGCAAAAAATGAACAGAGTAAATTTAAAAAAGCTAAACAGATAAAAGCAACAGTCTGAAGTTAGTTTCTAAACTTTTTTTGACGTTTTTAAACGTCTTACGTGCGTAGCTATATAAGCACACACTCTCTTTTTTATATACAAAAAATCCTAATATTACTCTTTCACTAACCGAAACACAGTGACATACAATAACGCCCTGCTTTCACCAAGCCAACGTAACAGTTATAGACAAAGGGATACTCACCTACTTACCTGAAGAGAAAATTCCAATTCGAGCACGTAACCCGCTCAGATTATTATTTGATCCACCGAAATTGTAAACATCAGAAGATCAATATGCGTAAAAGGTACAACAAACAAAACCCTTTCGCATCCCTCGATATTGGTTATCGATATTCTATTTGCTAAGGGAAGAATGAGTCCACACACCACACTGAGGATTATTTATGCTAACTCGGCTATTTGAATGCCCACAACAATGGAAGCGGTACCGAATGTCCCGAGGATATCTAGGACACCATCTAATAAGGTTTTTTAGGATTTCGTAGCCAACAAGGAACTTACATAGTTTCACCATATCCGTATATCCTTCCGTACGTCTATCCGCAGCTTAGCTTAGGAACTCTTCAGACCGCACTACGACTTAACTTTGAGCAAAGTATGCTTAGAACTGTCAGTTTAGTATGGGTTTTGACAGTTCAAAGGCGTACTTTGCTCAAAGTAAAGTCGTAGGGCGGTCTGTGAATCTCACCCTTAGTACCTACTATAAAGCTGTACTTTAGCGTGAATATACATAGTGACGCCTACAAAACGATAAAATAAAATAGATAACATTGTTTAAATTTTTTTCTCAGAGAAACTCATAACCGAAAATTATTAAACACCTACATCATCAGTTTTTTATTTTTAATTAAGGGCATCGCTGTTACTTATAGTGCCAGTATCCAGTAAAACGCTATTTCGGAAAGTCAGAGTCATTCGGTGAGTCGGTCAATTATCAGTCAGTCAGTCAGAGTCACAGTCAGTAAATCGAGTAAAGCGATGGCTACTTTACCAGAACATTTATTTACAATGAAGTTTTGGAGGAAACTAGAAAAGCCGTGTTTTCGTACTGTTATTCTATTTCACTATACACGGGCACTGTAATAAACCTATATCAAACAAAATGCCATCAACAATATTTAATATAACTTAAAAATACACCAAGTAAATTAAATAAAATAAGAGCACCACACGCCTCTTTCAAGATTCCCGCCAAAACTCTACGTCATCAGTTACGTTGAATACTACCTTTAACGACAGACGGCTTTGGTAAAAAATGGCTCAATTCTCACGAGCCGACGGTCGATCTCATGTGCAACTCTATCAACATCATAATCATCATTTCAGCCAAAAGACGTCCACTGCTCAAAAATGGTTTCCCCCAAAGAATGCCACAACGAATCCGGTCCAGCCGCCCTCCTCCAGCGATCGCCCGCGATCTTCACCAGATCGTCGGTCCATTTTGTAAAGACTCTTCGTTTTCCGGAAATTCTATCGTCATTGATAAAATTACCTCATATATAGCGCGTTTTTATTTAACTTGGTAAAAGAGACTGTATGCTTATAGTAAAAAGATCTTTCAATCGGTATAATCGTTGTTTTAGTTATGAAAAATATGTATTCAAAACTTAGTCCGGGAGAGCACCTTTGGGATGAATTTATCATTTTAGAATTTAATTTGAATATTTCAGGGTAAAGTGAATAAAGTTTCTCTGTATATCGACATATTAAAGCTGGGCACTGTGAATCTACAGTAAAGCCTAGGGATTCAATGCAGGTGCAATTATGCCATTACTATGTAACTGAAACACAGAAAGTTCATTAATTTAATGCCAGATACATATTATCTTATAATTTGTAAAAGAAATATGTTCTACCGAAATTCATCTCTATTTCTTACAGCTTATTTATCAAAAATAAATAAATCAATGTATGGCTACGTTATTTTTGTTTTTAAATTTTAGTAGGGTATATGCGCATTTACATGCTTATAGGCTTTTATGTATTCAATTACTATCAATGTGAAATGCACGTTGGTTTAGCACTTATATGACATAAAAATCATAACGTGCAAATTTCCGTTGCTTAACCATTTCATACGATGGGTATGTATAATATTATATAATAGGATTCGGAATTTTTGTCCGACACCATTTTAACCAGTTACATAATTTTTATTACTATCCTGTATCTCCTCCGGTATACATAGGATGTTAGCTCACACGAGTTTGCGATTGCAATTATTTATTACATTTTCAAAATGGTTCAGCAAGTCGACTAAAAACGGAAATGAGGGACTCGGTAGACTAGGAGAGAGCCGCTGAGCGGCTTATGAAGTTAGTGGGGCCGCGAGTCAAGTGCGCCGAGCGAAAAGACGCTCCTTGAACCTTGAACATTTCACGGCTACTAACTGGCGTAAAGAAATTATCACTGCTTATTGAGTTTTCTTTATTACGCTGGTGTTAGTGTTATGGAAGAGATTGCTTTAGAAATTGTAAAGAGCGTGCTTAAGTTCAAAAAATTTAAAGGAATCTGTTAATTAAAATATTCTACTACCAGACGTCCTAGTTACCTATTTACCAAAACGTGCCCGCATTTCAACACACACACACACACATACAGACACTGACAACTGTCAGACTCTCATTTCGAGTAATTTCACACCTGTTCCGATCAATATAGTTCAGACTTGATATCTGAAATTACAACCATGTGTAAGGCCACACGAGTGTTTTTCGACTGCAATTAAGTTATTTATTACAATTTCAAAGTGGTCCGACAAGCCGGCTAAAACGGAATTGTAGGGACTTGGTAGTCTAGGTGTGAGGGGCTGAGCGGCTAATGAAGGTAAAGTTAAAAGGCTGCAAGGGTATATCGTCGAAGGCTGCGAGTCAAGTACGTCGAGCGAAAAGACGCTTCTTGAACGTTTTACGAATAGGTAGTTGGCGAAAAGAAATTGTCGCTGCTTATTATTTTTTCTCTACTTTATTACGCTCGTATTACTATTATATACAATAAACTCTTAGGATTCCGTACCTCTTAAGGGAAAACGAAATCCTTATATGATCACTCTTGCGTTGCCTCTATGTTATGTCTTTGTTAAAAAATCAAATAATAACGAGTTTAAAAAGATTGTTAATATATGGCTAAAGAGTTTTGACTATGAAGGAATAGAAAATATGTTAGTAAATCTATATTTTTAATTATGTAAATTTCAGTCTAGTTTAACTATAATGGAAAAAGATGATTCATAATGAATATGACACGTATACATCCCCACACTCACACACGCACACACACACACACACACACACACACACACACAACTGACACCTTTTGTTTTTTTTATATAACTTTGTAAAAGTATATTAGGTATGTCTTTATATCAGGTCCAAAGGTTTATACCTCTGAAAATAGATACCTAGTTACTTAATTACATTTAATGAATTTATACGACAAAATTGTAATACGATATCATCTGGAGAAGCCACTGATTCCCGAAACACAGTGAATACTAGTTCGGGAATCTATGGAGTCAACATTTTACAACGATGTATGTTTTATTTTGTCAATAAATTATTCTTATATAATTCTTATGTGTTTTCCGTCTGTCACGGCCAATTTGCTTGAAACTTGCGGATTGAGTTGAAATTTGGTTCAATGAATAATATGAAAATCGGTGATTAAAAAATGCATGTGTGACGAAAATAAAACATTGTTAGGGGGGGATAAGTTAGAAAATCAAAGCTAATTATTAAGTAATTTTTGGATACTTAGTCATCATTATAACATCAAGACTTATACACCAGTTACTCACCGCATACATTTAGCACTTGCATCAACTGCACCACAACAAATACAAACGTATTAAACACCCCACAATCAGGTGTTTGTGTCAATCATATTATAGCAAATTTGCATCAACATTTGTTGAACTTTCTATTGCATTGTACAAACAAACACGATTGCTTTCATGGCAAACTCATGTATTGCGCTTTATATTAAAGTCGGAAAAGACTTTCCACTTTTAAAGGGTTTTGTTTATGTACGTAGCATACGCGCGAACTGAGATTCTCATTTAGTTTTATTATACGCTTTGACTGCGTACACGACGATGTTTAATAACTTCTTTTTGCTGACATTCATTTTCATTTGATGTTCGCATCTCTTTTATCTCATATATTACTTTCATGCGATGATACGGTGTTATGATGAATGTTAATGATAAAACTTCATATAACTTTATATCAGCTGACTGTATTACAATTTATTGACTAGAGGCCAGTACCCTTTAACGTGAATTTGATGAAAATGATGTTAACATTGTTATTTTCTAAAAGGATGATATTACGTCTACACGGCAATGTACTTTATAGTATTTGCCACCAGCGGTCACCCATCACACACCCGACCGCGCCCGTATCGCTTAACCGAGTAGATCGCTTCCGATCTACACCAGCCGCGGGGCCATGCGCGCTTCTTTTACGTGTATTATCTGATAATAGGTCGACAGTAAATCGTAGTGCTTGCCGTCATCCTATATCAAATAGATATTCGTAATATATTATGAACGCTATGTATGTATCTTCACGCCAGGTCCCTAACAGGGGCAGAGTGTAGAGCGCCAGATATCCCGGTTCTGACAAACCTCTCGTGCCTCGTCTACTTATTATGAATGCTATTTCATTTAATTGACAGTATAGCAGATATCTGTAGAAAAATTAGAATCATTTTAACGTAACTTCACGCCTGTAATCCCCGAAGGGGTAGGCAGAGGTAAATGTATGCATTCAAGCATACATGCAAACACCCACGACTCGCAGGTTACGTTTTGGCCCATGTAACAGGTGACGAATCTGTTGCCATATCCGGGCACATTACCAACCTCCGAGGTACTGGGCAACTTCCAGAAAATGGAAATAACCCAATAGAACCATAGATAAAAGCTTTTAAACTGTTATCTCTGATAGCCCGGGAATCGAACCCAGGACCTCCAGCGTAGTAGTAGTGGCCTGCTACCACTACGCTACTGAGGCAGCTAAAGAATTCTTTAAGGTTTAGAAAATACATATCTTTTACTTAACGAATTCATTCCAATCAGTACAAAAAAAAATTACGTAATGCTCCAGGTGCATTAAAATTAAATGAATTCAAGTTATCTAATGAATCTGATAACATAAAATTATAAAAATATACATTTTAAGAATTTTAACTATTTATCTATTTTTAAACTATTGCATTGATTCTATCGCGGGCCTTGAGCGCGGGACCGAATTCAGAAATTCCGTAACGTAAAAACCTAACGGTCCCCACTCCGACGGGCACGGGGGTGTGGCTTTAAAATAAAATATATTTAAATATTTTATATTTTGTTGGGATTCGAACTCGGTGTCGTCGATTTATTACGGGAAAGCGGCGTGCTATTCTCACGTTATATCCACTCGGTTACGGTGACTGTTATGTAAGCCATTAAATTTTCTTGTTATTAAGTATGCTGCTGTAGTATAACTGGATGATGTTGGTGGGTAATTTGGTTAAAATGTATTGTTGACTGGTTTAAGGCACCAGTCTCTTCGGAGGCATGGGTTCGAATCCCACCGCTGCCAAGATTGTTTTTGTTCATTTTTTTTATTGTTTGTTTTTTCATTCAATATTTAAAAAGTGGTAAATATTAATAGAAAATTATTGTTTCATTTTTCTATTTTTTTTTTTCTTTTATTTGCATTTTATTTTGATTTGCATAATTTTAGATAATTATGTAAATGCTTCACCGCGGCAGTCCCCGAGTGCCACACGTCTTTTTTTTTCTATATGGGTTTAAAAGCTTAAAGGCTTATTTACCCAGCCCATTGCACTGTGACTTTGTCGCCAAATTGTAGTGCTATTGTGTTCCTGGTAATTAGTTCCAACCCGAAACGACTCCCGTCGTGAACTGCAAGTGTAGTTATGTACCATCTGAATTCAAGGCTTTCTATTTCGTAAAATAAATGCAATAATATTTGCATTTTCCGGATATCAATCCCAAACTTTTATCCATTTTCCTTTTGTCATCACTTTTCATCGATACACTCCGATTTCACTCAGACTCCACTATCAGTTGCCTGCTGATTTATTTGGTTTAGCAAGTCCATTTTATATCTATATAAAACATAGTCTCTGTCAAACAATTTTGTAGCTATGAAATTGTAATTTCACATTAAAAATGTACTTTTGTAATGGATTAGGTATGTCGATTAAATAAGTAACCTTTAGGCCAGTCCCTACACTCGTTTATTTTTCTGTACCATTTATTTTTACTTCAAGTCGTACAATAAATAATAAATAAACAACATGATATTACAATCTGTACAAACTCTAATCTCACCCTCTCATATTACGTAAACATGACAATGTGTTTTTCGCATAATGTATATTAATATTTAGTTAAGCGCGCACTGGCTGTTTTTATTCAAATATTAGGCAAGATTACAACATACATTATTATGCACAAGTGTGAACGAGCTTCATTTGGGATAATATAGGGTTGTCGACCGTAGACCGTGGTTTCGAGGGTCCTTGGAAGCCCTGTATGGTTTTTGTAATCTAAAATCCTGAGGTTAATGACTCTTCTGATGTCATGTTAAGCCATGTTCTTTATTGATACACAATGTTCTTGGTATTTTAAACGATTTTATTATTTTTCCGAAACTGTCATGTGATAACCCTAGGACATAAACTTATTCAGACTAACGGCCGACTGGTATTAATTGGAAGGAACTTTGGAGCTTGGCGCGTATTTGTATTAATATTGGATGGGTAGGTATAAGTCGACCGCATAACGTGCTTCTTAAGTGGTTTCACTGTTAATAGAGTTCCTATGGAAGATCTTGACGCGGCTCTGCATAAAATAATTGATTTATCTACACATCTAATATGTATTTACCAACGTTACGTTCGTTCAGGATGTAATAAATGTAATAAAAAAATACTAGCGGTCATATTAAGATAGGCAACCTAATATATCTATACTACCTACCTAGTAGTTCTATTATCTAGATCATAAATATACGTAAAAATCAGGTTTGCAGCTTTCGTTCAGCATAATCAGGATGAACGAAATAATTGTACAGTGGGATCCTAAACTAAAAGTATCTTCACCGAAAAAGTTCCATAAGTGACAGGTAGAGAGTGTGTGTAGAACACCAACAACACCAAACATCTCGTTTCCTGTTCTGAGTCCTGGATTCGGACATGTTTTATCATCGATAAACAACTCATATTATACATTCTTTAATCAATAAGACGAAATTGTCCTTGTTTATACTTATTTAAAATTCGTCTGAATTTCCATTACTGTCAACTCGTGGCCGTAATTCCCTGTTAACTTCAGTATTCCGTAGCTTTTTTTATAAAAAGGTGAAATATATTTTTGTAATAAAATTTTGTAGTAATGAGTCTTTGAATAAACAGGGGTTTCATCTGTAGGGGCGCTACCTTCAATAACAACGTCCCAGAAATCCCCCAAGGGAAGGAGCCTCAGCAATTGCGTAAAGTTAGTGGAATTTTCACACTCATTTTACGAGTTGATATTTGTACACTTACTGAATATTTCATATATAAAGTTAAACAATATTATTTTTTAAGTTAATGGTATATTTGTCAACGACGTTATTTGATAAACATAGCCTCTTTAATAATTTTATGACAAATATGCTATCCAATCTATACATCTATATCTTTACATCTATAGATAAAATTGGAGTGTCTGTTTGTAATATTTAAATAAGCGCTTTTTACTAAATGCATATGTATGTATGTATACACGATACATATAACAAAACAACATTTTTTACTATTTTATTCTGTCTGTCTTGTCTGTCTGTCTGTCTTGTCTGTCTGTCTTGTCGGCTTGGGAACGGTTGGACCGATTTGACGGGACTTTCACTGGCAAATAGCTGATGTGATAAGGAGTAACTTAGGCTACTTTTATACTAGCTTCGCCCACGACTTCGTCCGGGTAGATACTGTGTAATCATTAATTCTCACGCAAACGAAGTCGCGGGCACAGCTAGTTAATTATATAAATATGATCATATTGATATACAATAAATTACGAACATGCAAGTATCCAAACATCCACTATTCGCCAGCAATAAGTAAATTAAAGGTTTTATTCGCAATCAAATTAATCCACCATAATACAACAAACCTGTATTGACACAATTAGAACATTAAACATTACAAATATGAATGAACACAGTAAACACACCTACGTTGCGACAACAAAACACACTGTATCTAAACTAAATTCGTTGTTTGCCCAAAATTACGCGACGCCGCATGATCTAAAACTTAGCGTGTTAAGCGAATACTATTTCATTTCCATTAGTATATATCTAGGATACAAGTAAAGTCCCGGAGGTAGCCATCTCGTGTGAATGATGCCGAGTGTTCCAAGGCGTGTTGTTAAAACTGAAGCAGTGTTGAGTCGCGCGCGCTAATTGTGCTCTAGCTGGAGTACGACCCCTCCCTCCCAACCTACCCACTACCCACTACCCTACACTCCTTGTTTCGGAGACTCATTGTACAGAGGAAAAAACTTATAACTGTTGACATTGAGCTCGCATGCTACGTACGACAGTCAAATACAGAGCGTCTTTTTAATTCCGTTTCCTTGTTTTTGTTATCACGTCGTTAGGGATGTTTATGAGCTTTGTGATTGTATAAAATGTTTTTTTTTGCGTGTACGTGGACTTTTAGAGCGAAATAATCAAATATGGTGGCTTATTAAGAGTAGAGTAATTTTGATGCCAAGTGTAGGGTATTACGTGGTTAGACGCCGTTTTGTCCGTTCCGAATGTTTGTCCGTATTCAAAACGTAACTACAAATTCGATTGTTGGCAGCAGTTTTTATATTCAATTAGAAGTCTAGATCATGTAATTAAGAGGAAGAAACAGACGATTTCTTCACTTATGTGAAAGTGTTGATGATTTTTTACATTTATACCTATCGATGTAAGCGTAATAAAACATCCTTTATCCCATAAAATGTTTGAGATTTCACTCAAAGGCATCAAAAGCGAACAGTCGCATTTTCCGCTACGCCGATTTCTTTACTATTTCAAAAGATTTCAAACTGTCTGATATTGCCTATGAATTTTATAGCAATGTCACCGTTTTCAAATCCGAAAATCACGTTCCTTAATATAGAATTCTAGCTGAACACACGTAAAAAGTTAGCAAAACTAATAAACGCCGGACAAGTATTGGCGGTTTAATCGCAGCTGCACAAAACGCGAGCGACAAAACCAACCTCGGATCCGAACCACAACAACCGTGCCGAAGTTTAATTCAATCGCTGTGCCTCACTGAGTGTTGCGTGGGTTGGGGCGGGGGTGAGGGAGGTAACATGTGGGCTAGAGGGGCGGGGGGGACGCACTCGCGAGCGGTGTTAATTACTACTCGTGCGGCAGGCCACATATCGCGAACTTTGGCGCCCAACATGGGCTCCGACCGCTATATTTATCTTTTAATAGTATCTACCAAGGCAAACTGTATCGGACTTTGTTCGATGGAAAAATATATCTCGTGAGGCTTTTAGTGACATTGTTTCTAGTAAATTACTTTTCATTGTTTTGTGTCTTTTAATATCGGTATCACTGATTCACGTATGACTCGGCACGGCAATACAATAATAACGTTGATAACCATTGTGTAGCCTTGAAGAGTGTTCAGAGTCGGCATCTATTTGATAACCACTACGCAGTACATCACTGTTTTCCCGAAATTGGTAATAACCAACAAAGTACAACAAAGGCCGGCCAGTTTTTTATTGTTTTAAAATAATATGAAGTATCATAACATTTGAGCAGAAAATTTGAAAAAGGTACAAGGTAAAACAACTTTGAAGTATTATCCAGAAAACTTGAAGAACATGTCTTGGTATTTAAAACATTTTTATCTCAGCAGAATAAAAATGGTCATTCCTCCCAACAGAAGAATAGGTACTAAACTTTAACTCAATTTCAAGACACGTGTCTTGTCCCGCAGATGACTTTTTATTCTGGAAAGGTAAGAGGTTAAAATATTTTAGACATCAGAAAATGTCTCTAGGTTCATTATATAATATATCAGACGATTTTAAAAAAAATTTTTTACAAAACTTGCTCAACGGAGGCCAGAAATTCACCAAATTACTTATGTTTATTTGTCGAAATAAACAAAAATCAAACCGTCTTCCTTGTAAAAGTACCTACCATGAAGATTTTAGTATCCATAATTCAGCTTAATTACGTCCTTTACGCTTCGTCTAATTCGTTTTAATGAGCAATGAGACTGCGTCTAATTTAGACTTAGATATTATTGCTACAGTTAGCTCTGTCTAATAGCAATAGTATTCCAATTTGCGACATAACTCCCAGCATATAATATGCATTTAACAGGTGCTTTAGATATATACCTTGGCGTATCCAATATCGTGCTATTTCAAGTATTAATTCAATATTACCTCAACGTGTTCGCGATTTCAATTTAAATGTCCCTGTCGTAGCCCGCGTGCCTGCGTCAGATACCTCAAACATTCCCGGCTCTTGTTAGAAGACAGCGAGCATCCTCCCCGAGACGTACCCAAGAACGCAACCCTCTTTGCGCGCTTTTCTCATGTAAATTTTCAAGATTTCCTCTCAAAATTCGATATAAGTTAAACGGTGAGCCCTCGTGATCGTGTTTGACATGGCTCAAAACGAGTCAGGTTATTTGTAACATTTTTTCGATATTCGTTTGTTTTGTATATTTGAAATTGAAATAAACAATTGCATGAAGTATCTAAGGGTTGATTAAAGTTATGGTTTATGACAAATGGTAACAAGACAATAAGACAATATGGTTTATGGTTCATGTTAAATTTGACATTTGACACCGGTTTAGTTTTTGACAAGAATTAAAGTGAAGATTTCTAGATTTCTCAGAGATCATTGATGATAACAATAACTATCACCCGCGAAGCTTGGACGTTTACGCTTAACGGTGAAAAATATGGTGTCACTTTACAATTTTAAAGTAATCTAACTAATTTTTTGCTATGTTAAAGCAATTAGCTGTTTGTTATTGCTAAAGTAAGTTGCTGCAACCCAGCCTAAGGGTGAGATTCACAGACCGCACTACGACTTTACTTTGAGCAAAGTACGCCTTTGAACTGTCAAAACCCATACTAAACTGACAGTTCTAAGCATACTTTGCTCAAAGTAAAGTCGTAGTGCGGTCTGTGAATCTCACCATAAGTGTCTTGCTTCTCTTATCTTTCTAAAAAACGTAACTTCACGCCTGTAATCCCCGAAGGGGTAGGCAGAGGTAAATGCATGCATTCAATCATACATGCAAACACCCACGACTCGCCGGTTACGTTTTGGCCCATGTAACAGGTGGCGAACCTGTTGCCATCTCCGGGCACATTACCAAACTCCGGGGTACTGGGAAACTTCCAGAAAATGGAAAAATCCCAATAGAAGCAGAGATAAAGGATTTTAAACCGTTATCTCTGATAGTCCCCGACCCGGGAATCGAACCCAGGACCGCCAGCGTAATAGTAGTGGCCTGCTACCACTACGCTACTGAGGCAGTTACTTACGCGATAATCCCAATTAGGCTGTCTTATGTTAATGAAATTTGAATTAAATGTATGTTGCGTAAAAAATTACTTAGTTACTTACACAATCATGGCAATAAATTAGACCAGTTGAGTAATACTTTCTGAAAATTGGCACGCTGCTTGTGAAAATAGGCTGTTTGAGGATCAATATCGGACCTCGCGCCACCGCGAGTCCATCGACATAAATTTGTATTAGTGCCAACTCTGGCCGACTTTACGATGCTTCAAGCGTACTTATTGCCCGTTCAACAACATAAACATTACTCGCCACAAACAGCACTTTAAACTATACGTACATTTATGAACTTTCGTTAATTTAGTGTAAAAATGCTATATCAATAGACATTTTTTCTAAAAATGTAGTAGGTATATTTTACTAGCATATAGTGTTTATTAATAGTAAAAAAATATCAACGCAAGTCATCGACGCCAGAGATCTCAATGTATTGTAAATGCATTGTAACTCAAAATTCTGCGTAGTTGTTCCATATGTACCCATAGTATCCATGAATATCTTTATGGGCATATATGGAACATGCATCATTATATTTTTAAGTTCTATTATGTATTTGACATCAGTGCAGAATAACAATTTCAATAATCATTTCGTTGTAATAAGCCACCCCTTTTGAAGAACTGGAATATAACTTGAAATTGTAAAATCTACACCCAGAAGATGAGGTTACTTAAGAAGCGAAGAAGCTTTAAAGTTAATTTTGTCCCAAAGATGAACTCTTAAGCGAAGAAGGCATCGTTAGAAGTGTCAAAAAGTTTCCTTGAAATGGAAATTGGTATGGAAACATCCCTTTTGGGATTTATTATCAAATATTGATTTTAATGGGAATATGTTAAATAATTTCTCAAATTGTAATTGATTTAATTACTATTTGAGAATAACCTTCTAGTGAACCCTTTAGTAAGGCTAGTGACTGATTTTAAAATAATTACGCTATATTTGTGTATAAGGTAATTAATTAAATATGTAGATGTAGGTTAGATGGTTTGAAGCATCATCGACAGTTGCCAAGGTATCCTTTAATTAGTGTCAATTTGGACATCAGACCCGCCGAGCAAGTGCGCCGTTGTGTTTGATAATAAATATGACAAGACGTCTGTCGTTGCGAAATTAAGTGAGTTGGTTGAGTGTAAACAGGGATAATCCTTGGCTTGGCTATGATTAGCATATCGCGGGAGTCGGCGCTCGTTCCCGAGGGGCATCTGCAATTTAAATCAGGGACTCGGTTGGGACGGGCCACCTCCTTAGCTGCGTACTCGGAATTTGAGATTTACCACGATTGGATGATTTGGGGTTCGATTTTCTGCTTGTTCGGACTGATTGTATTGACTCGTGAACTCTGACTAGTGTAAAAATTGTCTTTAATTAAATTTTAGACGGCTGCTGCTGATATTTATCTATCAAGGTGAATCTATCTTACCGTGATATCGTTCAGCATTCTTGAATATTATCAATAAACCAATGACGACCCGGTTAGTCTAGTAGTGTGTGATCACCGCTCGATTCGAAGCGTCGCGGGTTCGATCCCCGCACCGTGACATTATTTGTTTGGCCTACACACATATTAAATATTTATTTACTTTTAACCATTTGAGTTAAATCATACAGATCTCAGAAGCCATCGCCCGTTCCGTTTGGATCGTAAATTAGTACTGTCCGATGTACATTAGATAAAGTATATAGTAAATGCGTAATGTATACATGTAGTTGAAGCGCGCATGGCCCCGCGGCTGGTGTAGATCGTAAGCGATCTACTCACATAAATAAATAAATGCGATAAATGCACATTTGCATTTTCATTGAAACCTTTGGCTTTTACTGTGAAACCTTTAGTTGTACGTAGATACTCAGACTTTATTCCTTGTATTCCTCCTTTTGTACCATAAAATATGCAGTTTTTATTTTCAAAACCTTCACGTCTTTTATAATATTGCTCATACGATCTCATAAGCGGAAATATATTCTATCAACATAATTATTTTTTCTCATGTCTAAATTATTACTTTCAATTATTTTTACGTGGATCCTTATACTAGCAGAGAGTAGGCCCATCAATCAGATGGTGTAGCGGCTGCGGAGATACCTCGCGCGTGTATCGCTGCGGTACAATCTCACAGCGATAAGCGGATATCCTTTTACAACAAACATTTCAACGTGCAAAGCTTTTTTCCTTGAAAGATTTATGTCGACCTTACTTACTGTGATTTGCATCAACACGGACAATATTTTGCTTTCGTGAAATGTCAACATTTATGTCACTGAATGTTTATTTCCTTTAATGTATAGCTTAACAATAAGTAATAACTATATTACTTATTGTTAAGCTATAATAAAATTACACTTCGGTAAATTAAGCTACTGTGTTGCATTTAATTAGATGCTTTATGCGTACCTACTTGATACTATAAATATTTACATATTTGTACAGTACGACATTGGCCACTTACTTCCAATATAATAGACTTTTCACCACATCCCGAAGCCTCGAAGAATACTGTTTTTACTTATTTTTGCAAGGATCCTATGGCAGCAGAGATTAGGCCCATCAATCAGATAGTGTAACGGCTGTGAAGATATCTCACGCATATCGCTCCGGTACAATCTCACAGCGATAAGCGGATGTTCTTTTTCGACAAATATTTCTGCGTAAAAATCCTTTTTCAAGAGATTTATGTTTAAGGTACAAATTTATAAATGTACCAACGTCTGTACATTGATAATTTACTGATAAAATAAAATAATAAAATACGCTTACACTCATAGGTAGGTATAAACCTGTGTCGTGGGTGCCTTGCACACAACACATACACAAACACCCAACCCGAAATAAATATCTGTAGGCCATACAAATATTTTTACCGGTGCGGGGATCGAACCCGCGACCTTTCGAATCAAACGGTTGTCTCACACCGCTGGACTAACCGGGTCGTTAATTGTCTTGAATATACAAAAAATTCTGTATTTTCATACAATGTTTGTTTAGAACATTACACCAAAACACAATATCTGAAGAGGTACCTATGCGAAAAATGATCCGTGATGTTCGTCTACTGAAGAAATAACCTTTTAATTTCATGCCACGAGAATTCAATCGTTCTTGCGGGAACATTATTTATTGTCTGTTTTCTTCTCTCTGTATTCTATCTTTCTTCTGTTTTTCTTTATCATTCCTCGGTTTTAACATTACATAATTGACGCGAATTCTGTGATAGTTATTACGGGGCCATACATTACCATCTAACCGGAACATGATAGTGCTGAACACTACCATTTATCGTCAGATAAATTAGGTAATGCGGTTGTGTTTTAGTTTTAAAGAAAAATGGAAAGAAAAATTTGACTTCAGGCGAGACTCGAACTCGCGACCTACTGGGAATCTAGTCCAGCCGCTCTTCCAATTGAGCTACTGAAGCCCTACCCGATTTGTCAAATCTTTCCTTCACATCTATTGCATTGCTTTATGGTAGCAGCAGCGCCATCTATTACCAACTATGCTAGTTAGGCAACCGATATAATAGACTTTTCAGTTTATAGGGAGTAGGTCGCGAGTTCGAGTCTCGCCTGAAGTCAAATTTTTCTTTCCATTTTTCTTTAAAAATAAAATATATTTCACAAGCATGTGTTAATGCGAAATAATATAAAACAATGCGGTTGTGCCTACGCCCTCAAGCTTCTACACTGCAACTCTACCACCAGTATATGCTGTGATTTTTTCTAACTTAGATTTTAGCAACCTAAGTGAAAATAAAATGGTGAGTGTATGGGTGGGTCAACCAAATTTGAAGTTATGTGGGGTCAAAAGTGAGCCGAAATTAACCACTTCGAAATAAGATCAAAATAAGCCTTGTTCCGTCAACTTCGATACGTTAATTTATGGATTTAGATGTCTGTTTGTAAACGCATGGTTGTAAACGTATTATACCCACAATTTTTTATCATCACATCAGTCGAAGGATGTCCACTACTGGACGAAAGCCTCCTCATAAGGGGGGTATGCCATAATCGCCACACTTGGCATGCGGATTGGCGATCGCAGTGGCGGTAGTTTAATCGCAGGACGCTGCTACCTATCTTGCGTTATTGCACTTACTACCGCTGCCCCATTGAAATAGTAACGCCATTATTTGGTTGACTGACTGCTTTTTACATGTTATATGTTTTTTTTTTATGTAATGGAAGTGGCAAACAAGCATGCAGTTCACATTGATGTTAAGTGATGACTACAGCCTATAGACCCACACAAAGACCAAGGTCAAAATGCAGATGCGTTACCCCTACTGAGGCTTCAGGTTATGCCTCTGTGCCAGAAATTATAGGGTCGTATATCGGACTTAAATAATTGTGCCGTAGCAACAATGATTCAAGTCCCATATAACCTGACGATAATATTTAATACTAAACCAGATTCACCACCATTCAGTTACTGTTCCCTATAAATTGTTTCTTCTGAGCTCTAAACTTACTTTAAAAATGACAAAATAAACATCTAACCTATCACAAACGAACTAAAGTAGTAAAAACCTAAAAATTATATAGACCTGAGAGAACTGTATGACAGAATTTCTGTTGGCGGCGGAAGGCTTTTGTGAATATCCAGACCAGATGGATGTGTCTCATAAGCCAGTTTACAGATACCTCAGCGTCTCTAAGTTCCGGTGTTAAATTCAATTGAGGTTGGCAAATCTAAACCGTACAGGAAGTTGCGCCCAATCGTGTTCTCACCTGCAGCCGGATTTGAATTTCAAATAAGATGAGACAAACCCGCTTCCCCTGTAACCCTCTATGTTTATCGTTGCCAATAGTTTTCAAGGCGCACCTACGAGCCAGTTTATAGCTGTATACGTATTGATAAATAGATATATAGCAATATCGCCAACGGCACGTGTGTTAATTGAATGAAGGAATAGCGTCGTATTTGACTACGAATATATATATCTCTAGTGACAACACACAACTCGAAAATGAAACATTAGAACTTGAAGTCTCTTTTTTGAATAAAATTAAATTTTGATGAATGCTTGAGAAATTAATATTCATAGAGGTACCTAAAATCAGGTAACTTCAATCCTATATTTCTATCTTTACACATTCAGAATCGCAAATTAAAAAACTTCAACATCACCTCCCAGTTGCAGTGAACCCAAAGATCCTCTGTGATTTGAATTCAGAACTGACTGAAAACTAAATTTCAATCCATAGTAATATATTATTTCACAGAGCTCAGAATCTTAGGTGTGTACCACTAAGACTGAGTCAGATATTCCATCACCTGTCACTTTTAGGATTAGCCAGAGTTTTTCGACTCCTCGACACCACGTCAGTCAATTACAAACACTTTACTTGGTCTCTATTACACAGACATCAATCAGTGACATGTATTTACACGTGCACCTGTGAGCGAAGCACGTAGAGAATACCAAACGTTGCCCATAAGAGGAGAGGAGGTTGGGTGAGGCGGGGAAATCGGGCGGGACGTCCATTCTATACGTAGTATTATTACATATTCTCTGCCACAGCTAATGAACATTACCAGAGCATGTTTAATAATATTTGACAATAATTTAGCGATACGTGCTCAGAGCCGCTGATGTATTTGCAGAGACCACGGGACGAATTAGGTATTAGTAGAACAATATCAAGTACATCATAATGATTACCTCGATTATGGCTGCCATTGTTATTGAAGTGAACAGGGACGATTAATTATCCATTGAACATAATTTGGGCGGTCCACTGGAGCAATGCTGTAATGGATGGGTACGTCTGATTTGAGTTGATATCGAGTACGAGTTCTCAATCAGCTCAACGTTCAACTGACACTAGAGTGTCTATTTGTCTAGACGTATTGTAAACTTTTTCATTCGTCCAGTAACATTTCTGGTCTACAACTCATTAAAATGTATCTCTTGTCTGTTCATGAATGACCCCGTAATAACCATCGCAGAGACATAACAACTAGGGTCATGGGTGGCAACGCATCTGCAGTTTGAAGTCTGGTTTTTCTGTAAATGTCTATAGGCTGCAGTCATCCTAGAACATCCGTGTGAACCGCATGTTAGTTTGCCATTATGGTTACATAAAAAAAAATTGAGGAATAATCCTGAATCCTGATTTCGAGTAAAAGTTAAGGAATATTCTACAATAGGCTCGGTTCAACTTAAAATGATACTAACTTTAAGTTTATTACATAAATAAACAACGGTTAATCGGCAACCATCATCATATATTATCTGCTGAATAATACCCTAGCACCCTACATTCACTTCTCTTTATTGATTACATGGCCGTTGCTCTGTTAAAAAGGTTGTTGTATGATTTTTCAAGTCTTATTGAAATATATGTAGTAACTAGTAGTTAATCTTTATTTTCATTTAATGATATGAGATAATTATAAGTATCCATTCTAATGCTTAAAAATAAATTAAAGGTCCACTTATACCAGCAGTGATGTCTCGACTGCTAAATTTATACACTAAAGTTTGGCTCACAGCCAATTAATATTAATAGCATGTTTACCTACTTTCATTTCGAAATAATTGCACTCTCACACCTCATTGGCATAATCATTATAAGAAAGTTATCTTGGAACAATTCCAAATGAAATGCAACAAGTACCATGAGAATTCTGTAAGTCCTTGCAGAGTTTGACTGTTACTGTAATAGTTCATGTATTTTCATAATATGACAAATTTACCCCCTTATTCATAAACGTATTTTAGCTAAAGTGTTGTGTTGTGTGTTGTAATCTCTCCTTTGTCTTTTTCTTTCCTGCACAGTTGACAATGCAACTGACAAAGATAAAACATGTAGGTAGAACGTATGTAATGTACGTTTATGAATAAGAGGGTTAGTCTTTAAGCCTTGAGACCTTTAAACGCTTTTGTGCATCATACTTTTTTAAACACACATAGAAAGATATTTGTTCTACTTATTTTCATAGTCCGAATGATTGAAACTAAATGAAAACCTTTTCCTGTATTTCAAGTTTTAGAAATAATAACAATATGCCTTTATTGTACACCAACAAATATATAGAGAACAAACATTAAAAGATACATAAAACAAGATGCGGACTTATTACTAAGCAGCTCTATCTCCATACATCTACTAAAATAAAAAAATGTCATAACAATTCATATAATACAAAATAGCATCTATTAACTGACATAGTATTGATTAACAGAAATTACAATAGAAAATAATAATGAGCAACTTAATAATGATCAGAAGTCAATAAGGTTAGGGAAGGTAAAGTTAGCAGTAAGCAAGAAATGTCGAAAGGACTCAACGGCAGCAAACATGTTAAGGCTAACCTCCGTGTTTTGCATCCAGGATAAAATATTACTGTCGAAAATCATTTTACAGTTTGTAACTGTGATGCAATACTCAATAATTGTTACATTAAATGTAATAGATGAAATGGAATTAAAAATGTAAAATTACCAATTTACAGATCGTAAATGAGCTGCCAATGATACGAGTAGCTTGACTTTTGACTGCGTTAACCTGCAAACAAAAAGCTACACCCAATCGCGAAATTATTCTAAGGTCATTTTTGATACTTTGTAAGGCATCCGATAGGTGTTGGAGGCTGGCGTAAAAGGCTCGTATCTTACTAAAAGGAAATATAGATGAAACATGTGTTTTATTCAATTTTGTTTTTGAGGTACATTTTGCATGATCTATTTCAAATGATATCAAATGTATATCAGGATCAATGAGAAAAGAGCGCATTGTGAAAATATTACATTATGGTAACTATATTGGTGGACAATAAATAAATATCTGTTCAAATAGAAATCCTTATATCTTGTAGTTTTTATTGTAAGATGATTAATTGTTTAATTCTCGCCACTTGCAAAGTTCCTCCTGCTTTCGAGACGCTTTCTCTCTGTTTCGCACTGATAAAGATGCAAAGGCATTTTTATCTCTAAACTTTTTCTTCGCTGTGTAAGAAACTTGAGGAACCCCTTTTTAATAGAAATTACAGTGGCCTTAAGATAACTATGTATATCCTCATAACGTCATTAAATTTTATCTCAATGCTCTCCTAAGTTTTCTCATTATTGTGTAGTCATTCACGATTTAAATATTCATTTTTGCCGGAAGGCTAATAGTGGTTAAATTGGGTACAGAAATCACATTTCTTAAATACATAGACCAGCTTTTATGTTGGAGTTTAAAAAACCGTCCATGTGAATAATTTCTAACTTCATTCAGTCATTTAAATAGATCTCTAATCATTTATGTAAAAGACTAGATCAATATTTGTAATTAAGACAACACGTAAAACACCAATACTAGTAGCCCGAAATTAAAACACTATCCCCAAAGTTCCGCAGAAAAACAGGAATCCCGATCAAAAGGCAGCTGTAAAATAAAATATCTACACGTCTTGTAAATTGCCCATCTTTGAACTTTCCATTCTAACTTTTTGTTCTCTTAACTTGTTTCCCGAGATATTTATAGTCAGCAACTTTCCCCAACTGAACTGTCGGCGTCGAAATATCCTTTTAATGGCCGTCGGAGTGTCGGGTCGTCTGCAATTTAGATTAGTCCTTTAATTAAATTAACATTATGATCCCTATCTCTGTGGAGCAGGTGGTCCCCGATATTGCTCCGTTACAACTCTTTCGCTTTGAGATTTAAAATTGAAAGATTCCCGCATTATTCGAGGGCCATTAGGTAACGTTATAAATCTTTAATGTTATGAAATTTAATTTTGATGTTGTTACTTTCATATTGTTGGACTGTTTTTTTTAATTTTTCTACGTTAATTATTATTTCGAACCTCGTTTCTCTTGCTTCGAAACATAAGTAGTTCATTTGAGTGTGGTCTAATAGGTGTAATAATGACATCATCTTCCGTGAAGGTTTCGATCACGGCCGTTTATCTCTATGCCTCAAAAGGCATTATATTTCCTTAAAAAACTGTTCAACATTGACATTTTCAATTTTTTAATCCGCATTCAAGTGATCCATGACTTTTACTTCGCTCTTTTGAACGTTTTGCTACAGTGATTTCAATTAGCGCGAATACTTCGGCCGCTCTTCAGACAAATTTAACCCTCGTTTCTCCTTTTCCAGTCTGTTTGCGTTCATTTTGTCTATTTTTCTACAGCTGCCAGTATTACGACGCAGGTCAACCGAAAAATTAGAAATATCTATCTGAGTCGATCGTTTGCCGTAACGTTGGATTCACTTGAGGGAGATTTAGTTACTACCTGATACATAAGGATGTTTTCTGTGATTGATAATATTTAAGTGATATCTGTGAATAAATCCGTAAAAATAGTTTTATTTCAATGATATCTGTGAAATTATATAAATAATTCTATCATATATAATCTATATATCTATTTTATATCTATGTATATAAAAATCAATTGCTGTTCGTTAGTTTTGCTAAAACTCGAGAACGGCTGGACCGATTTGGCTAATTTTGGTTTTGAATGATTTTTGGAAGTCTAGGGAAGGTTGAAACGTTAAGAAAATAATAAGAAATTGAAGGGAAGAAGTAAAAACCATTATTTCATTTTCCCATACAAATAGTTCGTATCTATCAAACCTTTGACACATTATTTCACTCTGAGGCAATACGAAGTTTGCCGGGTCAGCTAGTGCGAAATAATTTTACAATAATCTGCCATTATCATCTATACTAATATTATATCGACCTTGACGTGTCAACAAGTTGCCAATCAAAACGTCGCGAAAGTCTACTCTACTGGTGGTAGAGTTCCATGTGTGTAGCTCGAGGGCGTGAAGGCACCACCGCATTATCTATCCTATCTACCGCTAAATGGTAGAGTTCGCACTATCGTGGTCTGGTTAGAGGGTTAGACATGGTCTCAGGGGTGGCAACGCATTCTGACCTCTGGTTGTTATGTAGATGTCTAGGCTGCAGTTATCACTTAACATCAATATGAGCTGCATGCTTGTTTGCCTCCTTTCTTACATAAAAAAAAGCTCTACTCTACCCCTCTTGTAAATAAACTACATTTAACCATCAAGACACGAGAGACCGCCGGCGGCGAATGAACAATTGAAATCAATTGTCATATTTTTCTCGCGAGCTGACGGGTTAAAATTATATCTTACATATAACAACACATTATGTAGGTAGTTACGAAAGTCGCGTGAGTAAGCAATAAATGCCACAAAAATATCATCGTCATACTAGATATTAGGTACTGCAACAAAAAAATACCTCATATTTGCCACAGTGACGTATTTCCACTCATCGTTTTGTTGTATATCGTAACTTCACGCCTGTAATCCCCGAAGGGGTAGGCAGAGGTAAATGCATGCATTCAATTATACATGCAAACACCCACGACTCGCCGGTTACGTTTTGGCCCATGTAACAGGTGGCGAACCTGTTGCCATCTCCGGGCACATTACCAAACTCCGGGGTACTGGGAAACTTCCAGAAAATGGAAATATCCCAATAGAAGCAGAGATAAAGGATTTTAAACCGTTATCTCTAATATCCCCGACCCGGGAATCGAACCCAGGACCTCCAGCGTAGTAGTAGTGGCCTGCTACCACTACGCTACTGAGGCAGTGTTGTATATCATGCGGCATTATTATGACATAATATTACATCAGGTGATTTATATGTTGAAGTTCATAGCAATCTCTATCTATAGCTTATTTCGAATTAAGCCCCAAATAAACAACTTTCCAACGGATATCTGTTAGGCCCGGCCGTCACAAAAGTTGTGAATTATTGCTTCTGACATTGACGCACAAGAAAAATTGCCTGCCTAAAGTTTCAGTACTCCATGCTAAACTTTACTTTCTCAACATTTAACTATCACAAACTGACGATGCGCTATTTTCATATAATTCTCGACCTCTAAAGAACGCACCAACATTTGGGCTTTTAAACAATCATTTATCTTACCACCCTCATAAAATCACACTCACTGAATTACATAGTAATCGCGGATCCTATCTGAATTTCAAAACAGAGCGTTATGGTAATTGTAATCATGGTTCGCAAACACGCAATGCTACCGGCATTTTCATAAATGTTTCACCTTAAATTTATCGTGAATTTCAATTGATTGAGTTGCAACTCATCTGTGTTGAGTGACAAATATTTTTGTAAGATTACATAAAAATATGTTTATTCAATAAAATGTTTATGTATTTTTACTTAAATAACACTGCTTTAATTTACAGCTTCAGTGGATAGTGCATTAGTTTTTTTCTATGTAATGGAAGTGGCAAACATGCATGCAGTTCACAATGATGGTAAGTGATGACTGCAGCCCATAGACACCCACACAAAGACCAAGGTCAAAATGCAGATGCGTTACCACTCTTGAGGCCTAAGGTGTTATGCCTCTGTGCCGGAAATTACAGGGCAGTTACCTTTTGATTGATTATATAATGATGTTGATAAAATAGGTAGTACTTTACTGTTTCACTATTCAACCTAATAAAAACTCAAGTATATCAAGTAATTTTATACGAGCAAATTGTGAAAGACCACAAACTTCAATATCAAATGCTATTTTTATTTACAGTATTGGAAAATTGCTCCACTAAGTTATTTTTAGTAAAATAAGTGAAACTCAAGAAATGTCACGTTGCGACGAACAAGGTAAAAGTTTCAACAGTCTATTTTAAGATATTTTATTCAAACGAGGAGGAAATAGAAAAAAAATACATTGGCATCAAAGAATAAAAATGTTTACGAATGACTTCTATGTAACTTTCAGTACTCGAAACAAAAATTTAATCGTACGTAGTGGCTATATACCTTTATCTCCAGTTATCTAATTATTCTTATTTATTTTTATATAAAATATTGTATATGGCCGTCATCTGGTGTTATTGTTATAACAATTGTTTTGCAATACCTGCAGATAAAGGATCATCTAAAAAACATTATAATATATTTTTTTTAAAACAAACATTACACTTTAATTACATTCAGAATCAGAATCAGAATCAGAAACTCATTTATTCATTTAGGGTGACAGGCACCTCTTATGACACGTCAAAAACAAACAAAATAAATTAAAGCGAATAACAATTGATATACATGTCATTTTAAAATTTAATTGTGCTTTAAGGTGATATGCGCTTCAACTTCGCTCTCGAGCTCGGTCACTGGAGCTTTACTGCGAGTAAAAAAAATAATTTTGCAAATCGGCCCACAAACGACGAAGAAATCGCGTAACCTACACACACAAAAAAACATATGGGTCGATTTGACAAGACTTCGGTAGCTCAGTTTGAAGAGCGGCTGGACTAGATTCCCAGTGGCCGCGAGTTCGAGTCTCGCCTGAAGTAAAATTTTTCTTTCCATTTTTCTTTAAAAGTATGTTTTACAAGCATGTGTTAATGCGAAATAATATAAAACAATTATTTCTATTTACTCTCGTAATATTTTCGTAATACTCTCAAATCGTCACCAACTCGACCTACAAGCATGAACGGTGTAAGTAAACAGTTGAGATCGAACGAACGAAATAAAACCAAAGAGGAGATGAATTTTATAGACTTTAGGGTAAAAACCAAACAACAGGCATAAAACGATTGTGAGCCTACGTATTTCTAACGGGGTTGAAAAAAAAATAAATCCTTCATTATTATTTCCCATGGACGCTAGAAGGCTGACATTTAATTTTCAATACACTTTGGTTGTATTCCGAGCCGCGGGGCTCTTTTCATTACTGTCTTTTTTGTGCACGTGGAAACGATATCACTGTCAATAGCCATGCGACAGGGGCGGCTACAATTTGATTAACTTTATGTGTTTTCCCTGCAATGCTATTTTCCATTGTTTATACACTTCGCATATCGAATGAACTGTTTCTGTATGTGCCCTTTTTATCGTACGTTTTGTAAAAAGTGTCCAATCAGTGTTTCCTTGTCTGATGTTTAATTGTCTACTGATAATTGGTGCAACTTTAACTGGTGGTGAGCATTATTTTTACGTGTGTCCACTGTTCGCTTCGTATTATTTTAGTTGAAGAACCTCAACAGGGCCTTTTACTATAATATTGGGGTCATCAATTTGATGGAAGGCTTTGCTTTTTTGTCGAAATGCGGTCGTCACCCGAGGAATTTGTCGCAACAAATTGTGTCCAAACTACGCTAAGTTATTACCATCACCGTTTTAATATGGTGTAGTATTTGTGAGAAATACCAAAAAGTAAATTTTAACTCTAAAATGGGGATTAAAGAACCGAAACTAAACATTAATCTGATACGAATGTTCCATGAGTATCCCATAGTTCCGGCATAAAATAATGGTAAGCTCTGATGGAAAAACCATGCAAGGTACAGAACTGTACCTATAGCCATGTACAGAACATAGTGTTTGCACTTTGAAACTGAACTCTATAGACACGAGCGTATGATAAATTCGCTGTGCAGTGCCCCGGGTATTTCCGCTCCACTCGCTTCGGATGCACGCTTGTGCGATCGATCGTGTGGATACACCTTTATACTTATTTTATTTTTTATATTCATTTATTTTTACCTCATATCCAAGGTTGCTTGCATATCAATTTTAATCAAAACTTAGTGAAAGATTACAAATTTAATTCTAGTAATTTTATTTGGAACACTAAGAGAAATGTATGCGGCAGAGCCATGAATGAATAAATAAAATGTCGATAGCCAAAAACCACTGTACCGAAAACCGTTTTATCCGCAGCTACCTCAAATAATTTCAAATTCGACTCTCCAATATTATTTTCAAACATAGCTACTATGAGATCTGCCTAATAAATTCATAACCCTCAGAATAATTAAGTGATCTCAACAAATCACACGGCCTTTTTGTTTGGAATGTTCTCTAGCGTACAATTTGATTCATTTCGGGGCGGCAGATAAATTCTTTATTAACGAGCTGAACCTCGCCTGTCTGATTGGTAACGGCATTATTATTATTATCACATTCATCAGGACTCGCTGGCTTTACATTGAAATCAGTTTTCTGAGATTTTCGGTTTTCATTCGTCGACGACTTCATTTCTATCGTCAATCAGAGAAAATCGCCAACTATAACTGTAATAACAAACGCTATTTGTGATGTAGCAATAACTGCCTGTGGCTTAATAACGATCACTCGTAGCTCACCCTGTTGGATATCGATATCTTATCATTTACAGGGGTTGCTCCCTAATTAGTAGCGAGTTCACATCGACCTGTTCGTTTACGTCCCTCCAAATGGATATTTCTGGAACAATTGATTCATAATGTTGTGTATTCAATGTTTCCTATCCCTTTTCTCATTAAATGCTGTAAAAGCTCCAAAATCAGTGTAGTGTGCTTTCATAATACGATCGTATCTGCATTTGAATGAATACTGCAACTTATGTCAGCTATGCAATGAAACGTTTCATAGTCCCTTTGATTGTTCACTCATGAAATAATCAATGTTATGTGGTTACAGAATATGTATCCTTAATAGGTAATGGTAAAATGTTTGTGGAAATCAATATGTTCTTGAAACAGCTGTTTAGCTTGGATACTGTAATTTATTTAAAAAAAAAAAACAATTTTGTTTATAATAACAAATAATAAGATGATAATTGCGCATCATGACAAACATGCAGTTCACATGGATGTTTATTGATGAGAAACCAGTAGTTTAAGTGAAATAATCAATATCAACTCATATTTCGTTCCCAGAACTTATAGAAAGTTTGCTATGTTCGAGGTAGGAATATAAAATAACAGTAAAAACGTAGTACAAATTTCCGAGTTTAGTTTCGTTGGGTGGAATACTTAATATTCTTTTTCGTCGCATTAATGTCAAGCTGTAGATGTTATCTGAATCCCAAGGCAGATCAAATATTCCTTTCGCTTTCAAAACCGTAACGGCGTAAAATTGCGATAAGCTTTTGAGGAGGTGCATTATATTTTCAGGAATATAACTAAGTCGTAATAAAACAGAAACAGTTGGTACACTTTTCCAAAAAAAAATGGTTTTCTTATACTTTTTATATGTGGCAAAGCAGCTATTCTGTAAACACTGATTATGGTCCAATAACCGTATATATATATATAAAAATATATATATATATATATATATATATATATATATATTTTTTTTTTATTAATTTAAAAACATACAATACATAGGTGAATACAATAACAGTAAGACGCAACATAAACTCGTTCGAGTTTTACCGCGCGTCAGTGTCATCAACATATTATTTATAACATTAATTACCTACCTACAAAATCATATTAATTTAGACTAGGCACGCGTATTACAATCATGTAGGTAAGTAGGTAATAATATAGTAAGTAGGTAATATACTGATGGCTTCTGATTTGTTTATGCTGATATCGCTGTTCTTGAGACCAGTCAAGTTCAACCTTAGTTCGTATCATGGAATCATGTATTAAATATATTATATATTATTGTATATAATTCCATGAGTTTAGAACACTGTAATATCAAACACCTACTTACGCCTTACGTACGTAGGCTTAAACTCTACAACATAAGATTAAGCCTGTATTCCGCGAATTGAGAATAATTGAAGTTTTTCAAATAGCTTACATCGAATACATACCTTTTTTTAGTTTAGTAAGATAACTTAAGATCGTTGCAAGGACTGAGATCTATTTATCATCATACAGCTGGTCCAGCGATGTATGACTACAGCTTGATTCGAAGATTATGGTTTCGATCCCCGCTCCGGGACAAATGTTTGTATATTTTTCTTGGGTCTGAGTGTTTATGTACGTATTCTGTGTATACAACAGCATAATATATAATAAACACCATAATACAGATTTATACCTACAGTGGGGCTGTAGGTGTAAGCGCATTTTATTTATTTTAATTAATTTCCGTATACTCGTACTAAATGGAACCATTATCTTTTATCCGTATGGACCCACTGAATAGCAAGTCAAGTATCTTGATATTCAATGGGTCCATTCGGAATATTATTAATTATTAAAAAAACTGTATCTCTCCCTCAGTCTGAAAATCGAATCCAGAAGCCTAGTTCTTGCAATTGTCAGCAAAAGTCAGCGAGGCAGAACTGTACAATAAGTAAAAAAATCATCTAGTATAGTTACACTTCTGTAATTCCCACAGCCCTCGAAATAGGAATCAAATAAGCGGCGGCAACAATTTAAAAGTTCAACTCAACACGCGGTAATTGGCGAGTTGTGAAAAAAAAAGCCTTAGGTAATCTTCTCCATAGTAATAGCAAATGATATCTTTTCTGCATTCTCAATATGCTGCAAATTTTTCTCTTTCCTCGTGAGCATGAGTATGAAACATAACTCAATAGTGGGGCGAAGGGATTCAAGCGCACCCGAGTGTAAAATGGACATGGGGCATTTTCAAACTGACCGAACACCGGTTACGTTGGGGTGAAATATGTGAGCTGCGCAAGTATTTGACGTGCATTTATTATACATGAATCAATAATGCACAATTGTTTAAGACGGTAGCATAATTTATGAGGGATGTAGGAGGAAGGATGTTTTACAAGGATGGGTATTCCGCTAGAGAACAGCTGTAATGAGTCAACTGTTTTATGTTAGGTACCATAAATAAGGTACCGCACAAGATTGTGAGATACTAACACATTTGTCCATTTGACATTCTAATTGTACCTACGAGAATTAACTTACCAACTACGGAGCGGTGGATATTTAGCCGTCGTTCCCTATACGTAATTCTTTATTTACAAACAGAAAATAGTTCGCCGTTCTCGGCGCCATAATACAAAATAAATAAACATTATGAAGGATACATAGATACGTATCAATACGCACAAACTACAAAAATAATAGTAGGTCCATATTATTTTTTTACAGGATACTTAATCCTTTCTAAAAAATACCGTTGTTGTATGAACAAAAACAAAGAGCAGTCATGGGGGCATTAAACAAAAATATGTGAAGCGCGACCACTAGCTAGATGGACAATATTTGTACTCTGTCGTAGTAAAATATTTTTCATCGCCAAAGGAAAGCATTCAGTCGGAAAATAACAAACCTCATGCGTTCGTATCGGCCTCCCGCTCGCCTGCCTTATACATTGTGTGCTAGACTGACATTTGAAGTTACATTTTCTAAGTACATGTGTATTTTTCTATTTCTTGAACAAAAGAACTGTGTATGTGACAAGGGTAATTAATTGATAAATATTCACTAAATGAGAACCTTCTAGCGACGTATCTCGTTAGCGAGAGTTCATCGTAAAAACTACTTAATTGGAGTTTTAAATGTGTATCAACTTTCTTGGATTAACTAGTACTTATACTAATTATCTACACCATACTAAACCTGATTTTATATTGGCTTGATGTACGAAGAGATAATCAATATCAGTAAATTGTCGATTAAATAAAGTCCGCACCGTGACTGCTACGAAATAAATTTAACGACTACATCTATAGATTCAAATATTTTTGTATTCCCATCGGTAGGTGCAATATTCCTATATCACTATTACGGTATTCGAGAGGCATAATATTAAAAATTGGCGAAGTAAAAATATCACGTAGCGTCGATACGGGGAATTCCCGTGCATTCGACCGGAAAATAGCGGACATAAAGGTCCGACATTCTGGTTCTGACCGGACGACGGAAGCGATAAAATATATACGAGGGCCACCGCCACCCTATTCCACAAGTGCCCCCGATATTGACAAAAAATTGATTAGTAACTAAGTAGGTACTTTGTTTTTAAACACGAGTGCGTATGTAAAAAGTATGCCGTTTTAGAAATTTTAATAAAAATTACACGTTTGAAAATATATTTTACAAACAGTTTATGAAATGCAGACTTGTGTAACATTTTGTTTGCATCCCATACATTACATGTACATCTGAAGGAATCCTTGTAAAAGTGAAACTCAGACGCATAAATAAAGTGCACAACAAGATGGCGCCAGCGTTGGCGGCGGCCGGTGTTACCAGCAATTAATCTCCATTTCCCGCACGCGCCAAATCGCGCCGCCATTACGAGCTCTGTTTTATTTCATTAAATGGACCCGCCGAATTAATGCGCTGAAACGTTTACAAAGGCGAAAGAATCAGGAGAAAGCGCCATTGAAAGATTCTATGCCCCTTTTGTGTCGGTTTGTGATAAATGTCTGAATCTTTGTTTAAGATGGGGAAAATTGAAAAAATACCAACTCCACCACAATTCGTTTTCTTTCGGAGAAAACTTTTCTTGAAAATATTAAATTTCTGATAATACTACCCAAACTTTTTCCCTTTCGCTTCATAGGTATATTCTCGGAAACGTAACTAACATAAAAATTTATTACAGGTGCGGACATTATTCGTCAGCGGACTGCCCATGGACGCAAAGCCTCGTGAACTGTATTTGCTGTTTCGAGCATACGAGGTAAGTTATCACATTTGTTGTAACACGCAACTAAGTCATTTTCTTGAATCTTTAATTCAACTATAGAGAAACAGTAGTATATCTGTGAACTGTTTATTATATCTTCAATTTCATGATGAATATTTCGCGAACGCTGTTTGATATAATCAATAGCAATAAGCATACATGCCTGACGAGAAACATAATACAGAAGGCGGCATCCATCGCTCCTGTCACGCGATTGAGGAGATCTCGATTTGGATTACAGGCGTCGTAAATATCAAATGTCATGCCTCGATACGTAATATTCGGATTGAATCGATTCTGTCTACCGATAAGGGGGATTACACTCTACTACGCTGGTACGGATGGTACCGCGGGTATTAAGGTGCCCAAAGTTAAACGGTGGGTTAGCCTGGCGTATCGCGTGCTCACATTGGTACCTGGTACGGAAACGCACCAATTTTTAGTAACAGAACTGCTGTCGACCGAACTAAATTTCATGCCGTCATCATGACATTTGCTATTAAAATATATGATGTTGGGAGGACCGAGTTAACATAAAAGCGATTATAGGTTACCTTCATAAAACCACGCTAGTGAACTTGTAAAAAAATGTATTTTATTCGTGCAGGGCTACGAAGGTTCGCTGTTGAAAGTTACCAGCAAAAATGGAAAAACTGCGTCAGTAAGTATTTTTTTTAATTATGATATACACACTAGTGTTTTATTAATGCCCCATAACGAACATCTCGGACCTAATTAGGCTCATACCTACTCGTAGAACTAAAACGATATAATGAAGTTACAACTGAAGAGTATCTTTATGGAAAAATAGATTTCACTTCTAGATCCATATCAGACTAGTCTGAAGTATACTTTGTACCATACCAATACTCCCGTGAATTGAGGCAGGAAAGATAATAGCGATTTGGTATTACCTAATATTTTAGTGATATTCTAGTTTGTCCACTTTTAGGTAACTAAATTAAGATTCTTCTCCAGAAAGTGACTGTTTATTTATTTCAATTTCATCATCATTAATCTTTACCTTAGAGGTTAAGGTAATACCTAAAGCATTATTGTGTTACAGCCTGTGGGGTTCGTGACGTTCCACACTCGTGCTGGTGCCGAGGCTGCTAAACAAGACCTTCAGGTTGGTTTCGTCACATTATTTACATTAAAAATATATAAAGGGGTTTAATTTATTATTATCCGTATAATAATATTTATTTATATTATTTTATATTATTAATAGGTAATTTTATTCAAAAGTTTTGCTGTAAGTCGATACCTAACAAATATATGATATGATTCAATATGTAGGTTGATACGTATCAGGGAAGGGTATTTAGAATTATTTACATATCAATCGTTTCCAATAACTTTACACTATAACAATAAAAGGAATCACACACAAACTGCTATATTAAATATGAATCGCTTGAAAATACCAGAAGATGTTACAAATGATCTTAACTGTGAAACATCTGCAGTAGACTGAGATAGTCGGTACGCGAAAGTTACTGCTATTTGTAAATACTAAAACAAGTACAACGCACGGTGTTACTAAACCTCTTCTCATCACATGCCTCAACACAGCCAATAAGCACTATAGTTAATATTCTCATTGTAGACTTGGAATAACATTTTCCTGACTCGAGTAACCGCATCGTAAGTTATGCTAAACCCATGCACATATCGAATAGACCACGTCGAGACATCAAGTCGGAGCCACTAAGTTATCCGCGCCCGACTCCACACCGAAGTGTGATCAATATTATTACGGTGTAAATACGCAACTGCATGTCACTGTTTGACAGATTTTGATGTCACACCCCGAGCACTGTGTTCCGTCACCTTAGCAGGCTATGGCGCGAACTGCGTAAAACATGAAATTAAATAAAATCCCGATCATGTCAGTTGCAAATTTCTAAATATATCCGAATAACTCAACTATCCCATTAGGATTGTTCCCTTGTATTTGTGTCTCTCTTGTGTTGTACAACATGAAATATTAAAAAATTGTACACATGGAATTTCAATATTCCTTTGCTGGACGCCTCCCATCGCGTATGTGTCACTGCCTCCCCCGGTGGAGCGATACGAGTATCCACCGGGAGCACGCGGCAGCCGACCCTTCCATCGTCATTATATCGGAGCGCCGCACCGCTCGCGGCTGTTCACAGCAGGGCGTCCGGTTCGACCCCGACATGCCGCAAACGATTCGGCTGGAGTTCGCTAAAAGCAACACGAAGGTCAGCAAGCCGAAGCCGGCAGTTGCCACAGCCGCGCCAGCTGCACATCCCGCATTGATGCACCCACTCACTGGACGTAAGTACCGCCGAACGCACACACCGCCCGGCGCTCGCTCGACCGTCCCACCACCCCCCGAACTCTTCACGCGGATAACCATAAAATTCACTTTCGTTCACTTCGCCGAAATTCACATCCTAAGCTCGAATAGTTGAATCTGAAAAAAATCGATACCAGAGACCTTTACACTCTACACGCACCTTCAAATGACCACGTCGATGTGAGCGAAGATGAAGTTTTGACTGTTATAAGGAACTTTTGCAAAATAACACCACAAAGTGTGACGAATAAATCACGGGCATCCCATTGTGACGATTGTATACTTGTGGATGATACTTGCACTAAACCGCATTTTTTAATATGAATCGCTTGATGATTTTTATATGCCTAAATGTTGAGTATGCAAGTGACGGCGTGTCGAGCAAACGCAAATTTGGGCAAGTATCTGTAATCGCTTACACGTACCACGCAAAGCCTAGCTCCGCGAAGCTATTATCTATCGATCGATCTATTGGGTTCTTACCACTGTTGTAATTTTTCTTGGTACATGTTTTCATGGAGATATGATTTCTTTCTGAGCGGAAGTTATAAAATATAATTATCGTTTGGACGTTGATCGATGAAATGTAGAACGTGAAAACATGTTACGAGCACACTGTAAATAAACTTTATATGTCAGTAGGTATTCTAATTCCACGATATTGATGTCACAAATGATATTTGTTTGTTGTTACTGCTTTTTGTGCATTTGTATGATAATGATGTGATTGCGCAGACCTAGCGAGTCCATTCTTTCCGGGCGGTGGGGCCGAGCTGTGGCACCACCCGCTAGCATACGGTGGGGAGCTACCGGCGCTGTCGCACGGGCTCGTCCACCCTGCCATCCACCCACAGATGGCACCCGTTCGTTCCTACCTCTGACTAGCTGCCGCCGATAGGCCACACCACGTGAGTATTCTATATTAGAGAGTATTTCTATGCTTTTCAGTTACATTTTTTATGCCAAAAGGTTGACTGACAAGCAGACAGGATAACTGATTGAATGTAATTTCCGTCGCCTACGAACATTTTTAACATTAGTTGCTAACGCGCTGTCAGTTTTGAAGGAGTCATTTGACACCTGTTTTGAAAAACCTCATATTTTAGCTGGCTAATGAGACCATAATTTTAATCCATTTTTTTTTAAATAAACTTCCTGTCTATTGATAGATATAAGACAGTTTGCTAGGTTTTCACTGTAAGTATATTCATTTTTCGTTCGATTTCAAAAAAACGACTATATTATAGAATATTGGATGGAAGCTTCGATTGGTTTCACTTAACATCTTTTCGGAGTATTTGACATTCTTGAGTATTTTTTAACCTTTATTTTTATAAGAACCAAACTTTTCGAAACGGGGCACGGCATCAACATCATGTGTCAAGGACGTGTCAGATATTCTAAGAGGGTGTAAAATACACCCAAGTTAAGCTGCTACCCAAAATTTTGACGATTCGAAATTGAAATCAGATCGTAGTTACCTTTTTTTAAAGGCGCTCTTCTGTACTGACTGCTTAGATTTGGTAGAGATACTCAACAGGGTGCAAGCTATCACCAATATCTTTAATGAGACGCGATTAAGTTAATCCTCTCTTGTGATCCCCTACTATAACAAGATATCGAAAGTTTCGCCTAAAAAAACTAAATACGAAGAAATTTGTTTGTGATGAGTTGATTTGTGTAAGATTAAAGATAAGGTAAACTGTGTGCAGTTAATGTCAGCGCTAAGAGGAAACTACAAATTTCTCGAACTCTGCTGTCATCAAAGTGGTAGTTGAATGAATTTTACTGAATTCGTGTCGTAAAAGAATCACGGCTAGAGAAATCCACCTGACAGAAAGCTTAACGGTGAAATGTTAGGAGAGGATATCGAGGAATCCGATTCCCTGACTACAAATTTACATTTTATAGAAAATTTTCAAACGTCAAAACGACATTGACATGTGCCTAAAGGGATTGATCCACGGCCGAGTTTCACCTCAGTTTTGGCGTCTTCTTATGAAATCGCGTTGGTTGTTCAAAAATAAGATATTATAAGCCGATAAGCTAAGCAGGGCTTGTTTATGTTGTTACGAGATTTACGAGATAGTACGCATTAAGAAAAACAAGAATTCTTAGACTCCCAGTGATGTCAGGAATGTCATACCACGACCGTAACTATAACAATCTTTGGCGTGATTTTTTTTTTTATGTCAAAGTATTGACAGACAAGCAGACGGGCCACCTGATGGAAAGTAGTCACCGTCGCCTATGAACATTTGCAACACCAGGGGAGTCGCCAACGCGCTGCCAGCCCTGAAGGACTCTCTTGACGCCATTTTTGAAGAACCCCATATTGTAGCACCGAGGGAACACCTCAGAGGGAAGTTCATTCCACAATTTACACGTTCTGGGCAAAAACGAACGTGAGAACCGCACCGTTGAACATTGATAGTGATATATAAACTCCTTCACTAATCACAAGTTTTACTGATAAATGTACGGTTTTTAGCTTTTTTAGGTCTTTTATCATTAATTGCAGATAAATATGTACCAAATCGCGAGTTTTTTCATATCATAAAAGTAAGCGAACAGCCATAAAGTTCACATTGATGCTAATTCACTTACCTACTAGTCTAGGAGTGTTTAAAAGAGCTCGAGAGCGTACCTATATTAAACAAAAGAGCGGAGATGTATCTGGCGTCAGATCGTTGAGATAGTACGGGAAAGAGACAGAATTATAGTCAAATCTATATGTCTCAGGGTGATACGTTTGGTTTAGACATAAATGTCTAAAGTCTGCCGTGTTCATTTACCATCAATGTGAACTGTGTGGTCTGCGTGTTTATGCTTGTTTGCCACTTCTAAAATAACTTATTGAAGCATTACCACCAGACCCCCCTGACGCTGGGCGCGTGCGTGCTGCCAGCACCCGCGCTAGGGTCGCCGGGCGCCGCAGTGCCGCACGCGCCCGCGCCCCCTGCGCACCCGGCACACCCCGCGCACCCCGCGCCTCCCTGCTCCACGCTCTTCGTCGCCAACCTCGGCCAGTTCGTCTCTGAACACGAACTCAAGGAGATATTCAGCAGGTTCGTATTTACAATTGAATGTTGCGACATTTAAAATTTACATCTTATTGGTCACTTGCAAATGCCACTTCTGGTTTGCACAGTGAATTGAAGGGCGACAATCACAGACCGCACTACAACTTTAAGTGAAACTCAGACTTAACAAATAAGAAATTAAAGCCTAACTTCTAATACTAATTCTAGTTTTAAAGACATCAAATTTCTTACTTTATTTTCAAAAGCACATCCTTACTGAGAGAAACATATATAATAAGAGTTCGACACGTCTGTGAAACAAAATAAGCATGAAAAGGTCGACTCTAAATCAAAATAAAGTCGTCATTCGTTTTGTGAATCTAGCTTTTAGACTCCGAAGCAACTGATAACTACCTACAATAAAAGACAAGTTATAACTGCAATAGTGCGTTACTCTTAAGTCTTCATTACGTTAATTTTCAACTAGTATTAGTTGGGATTTTGATCAATCTTAGATTTTAGTCAGCGGTAACCACAAATGTCCTTCTGCTGCTGTTCCCAAAGGGAACACTCAATTAACTACCTATTCTTCTGGACTTCCTTTATCAATAAGGTATAAGTCACTCCTGGGTTTGTAATTAAATTGAAAACTAAATACTTCCAGTTGTGATTTCATCCTATTGCAATTCAATTCTTGTCATAAATACCTACTATTGAAGTCAGAAAGTTTATTATTTATTTTCATATTGTTGATTCAAAAACAGTCGTATCGATCGATTACAGAGCAGCTATGATGAGATAAAATAAATATGTTTTTACAAAAACAAATATATTTATTACACCGCACACTTATTATATCGCAAATTTAAATATGTAATAGGCGTGAGTTGAAATTCTTGTATGGATTGATGGAAGAGACAATGGTTAATTAGATTGGCGTCATTTCTTCGTTCTACGCTCCATCAGTCAATACAAAGTGAAAACATGGAATCTGTTAGAAATTCTCTAGAGATATCTATGTAACAATGTCACTTGCATGATTAATTGTTTACGTACAATTATTACATGTGTACGAACATTTATCATATGTAAGCTAATTATCTGAAAAAGTATTAGGTTGAGGAAAAAGTTTCTTCGCATTTTTTTAGATAATTGAAAACATTTTTTAATATAGTTTATTTAAATTTAACTAAAGTATGTATGTACCATTTTGTTCGATAACCTTTTGCCATCTTGTAGGTAGGGACATGATCCCATTGCTATAAAAATTTTGGGACTTCTCATCAAAATACCGCGACAAGTCGATTTGGCAGTCCTCTCGTGATGTTAACCTAACATTGCATTAAGAATTCTGAAGAGACCGAAACAGGTGGAAATCTGAAGGTGCAAGGTCAGGACTATACGACGGATGCATTAACACCTCCCAGCCAAACTCTCTTAATTTTTGCTGAGTGGCTATAGATGTGTGAGGTCTAGCGTTATCATGATGAAACACCACACCCCTTCTGTTGATCAATTCCGGCCGCTTTCTCTCAACTTCTTGCTTTAATCTCATCAGTTGTTCGCAGTAGAGTTCAGAATCGATAGTCCTGCCTGGTGGTAATACTCATAATGAATAATGCCCTTCCAAACCCACCACACACACAGCATCACCTTATTGCGAGTTAACCCGGGTTTCGCCACAGTCTGTGAAGCCTGACCGGCCTTTGACCACGACCTTTTTCTCACGTTCTTGTCGTACGTGATCCACTTTTCATCACCAGTTATCAGCTTCTTCAAAAATGATTCGGTTTCATTACGTCGTAATAAAGAATCACAAATGAGTACACGGTTCATTAGGTTTCTTTCGGTGAGCTCGTGAGGTACCCAAATATCGAGTTTTTTATTTGTACCCAGCTTTTTTCAAATGCGCCAAAACTGTTTTGTGATCAATTCTCAGTTCTTCGGCTACGTCCTAACTACTGATATGTTGATCTTGCTCCACTTTTTCAAAAATGGCATCCATTTTATCCGTAATAGGGCGACCAGAGCGAGGTGCATCTTTGACATCAAAATTTCCGGATTGAAAACGCTTAAACCAAATTTGTGCTACTCTCACAGACACTGCACTAGGTTCATAAACATCGCAAATTTTTTTCGCGGCTTGCGTTGCATTTTTACCTTTTTTTTTTAATTTCTTCAATAGATTCACTCATCTTGACAGTACGAAAAACAAACGAAAATCACACATTTGCCTAATTTGAATTTGGAATAATGTTCTTTAAAATTTTAACTTTCAATGATACCAAAACCAGCCAGATACAAATACTACAGCCAAAGAGATTTTATTACAAGTTCATACATACTATAATGCGAAAAGACTTTTTCCCCAACCTATTATAATGTTAGCATTATTAAATTTTAGGTAGGTATATAAATGTTATTGTATTTTCCACAGTGCATGTCGCACCGATTATCACAATTTCGTCAATTTAATTGTTGGGTATTAATTTATGTTCAACGTGCATCTCACACCAACATGATTTAGCCTTGATATACAATGTTGATATGAATCAGTTTGTTTGAGATGTGGAGCCTGCACCCGTACCACCTGAAGCATGACAATCGAACGCCATTTATTATTTACACACTTGTCACACACTAGTCGTAATAGCACTAAACACCACGTAATTATGTTACTTAAGCCGGAATGCGCCTGTTTACAGCGTACCTAACAATTACCATTTATATGATCACTGTGACAATCGAATTGTTTACAAACAAGAGCATGTCACCTCTTCTCGATTTTATGTCTCCACACCCTATTACCTGTTATTTTACTTGTTTCTTGACACTATTTCTTGACATCATTAAAAACATACCAAAGTCAAAAGAGATGTTCCATAAATGTGTGCAGCCCCGGCTAAGTCTTTGTACACTATTCTCGCAACTAAACAAAACACATGCAAAACAGTTTTGAGTTTCAATTTTCTTTATAACAGCTTTGCGTGGTTCAGAGCGTTTACACTAGAAATTGCAACACCTAGCAAAAAACCAACATGCATAGGTATATCTTAATCGGTCTCTTTTGACGTGACGAATATTTTTGTAAAACATAAATAAGTAAAAGGTTTTTTTATCAGTATGCAAAGCAATCTCATGCTAGCCGAGTTCCTCTGGACAATGATAGCGAGAGATTCAAAATCATAATGTTTTCTTAAAACAGAATCTAACCATTCAATGACAAAATAATACAATGAAGTGCAGATAACTAATAATTTGTATTAAAACTTTTAAACTTTGTAATAGTGTACAAAGACGTAACCGATTTTGAAACATCTGGGGATTCGAAGAGGATCAAAACAGTAGACTTAACAGAGACACACGAGCGAGTATAGGGGCTAGGGGTACGAGTGCGGGCCGATGTGTATGATGATGGTGACAGCTGTCCGGGGTTCTCGCGGCTGCGGCTGCTGACCGGCGGCGGCGGGTCGGCCGGCCCGGTGGCCTTCGTTGACTTCGTTAGCGCGAGCGACGCGGCCGCCGCCCTGGCCCGCCTGCAGGGCGCGCTGCTTCTCAGCTCTGAGGGGGCCATCCACCTCGAATACGCGAGGCATAAGTTGGCACACAACGGCTGGATACTCGCACATGAAGTATGCACGCGCACTCTATGCTATCGTGCCACCGCATTGCTTCCTTCACTGATTCGTTGAACTTAATGTATATTGAGAATCTCAACTAGGTTCTGTCGGATAAAATCACATCTCTCATTTGTCCCGCTGCTACGGAAACTGAAAATTGATCGATACGAGACCATCATACATAAAAATAGTTTTATTCCAACGAATGTGCCCCACGAAATATTAAAAAAATATTATAGCAATAACTCTACGGGGTTTCTATAAGGCTGACATAAACATTACCTCTTTAACGATCCGTGAGGAATCTCTGCGGTGTCATTACCTATAAAACTTTGGATCCCATAAACGTATTTCCAATTTTCTCTCTCACAACCCATAACTCTATGGGTTCCAAAGTAATAACTAAAATGTTACTAATGATCACCCTGCACTTCGCACTTAGATCTTCGATTTCTGCTTGTTCAAATATTGGTTATTTATTAAATGTTTTGTTTTATTGGTTGTTTGTTTACACTGAACGTTGCCTGATACACAATTTCATCACCAGGGAGCCAAAGGCGGAGAAGAGGGCGAACAGCATTAGTTCGATCGTGGCTCTCGGCACTTGACAACCAGCTAACTGAGGGACGCGCTATCTTGATCCTCTGAATCACATCGGAACCGTACCAACAGGAGCTGGAGCTGACACTATATACTACAACTATTATCGACCATAAGACTAGTGACGGATCAAGACTAGGCTAATGACAACGACCCTATCACAATGTAGTTATAGCGAAAGCTCTCGTCTCCTCCTTATTTATGTTCTCCCGATACAGAATCAGAGGTGTGTGGTGTATTTTGTTGATACCAAATTTAGCATAAAAGGTTATTTGTATTATTATTAACATTCCAGGTTTAATTGTTTACCTTTCTTTATGAATATATTATCTGAAATTATTGTCCACTAAATAATGTAATCTATCCGTTTATTTTATTGTGTAATATAAGATTTATTTACATCTTAACTTATTGTATGGTAAGTTTATACATTTGTTTCTACGAGGCCGATGTATACAACTGAGAGGATTTGTTATGAATATAGTGTAATACCAGAAATTAAACATTTTAGGATATAAATATCTCATTCGAATAAGCTAAAAACCAAAGGTGCCCTTCATAGAAAGATTACGTTTTGTTAAATAATATTTCAAGTTGAATGATTTTAAATGAAGTTGTATGTAATAAATACGATACTTTTGTGTTAGTCTCGATAATGTTAGCATATTTAAATGAATTTTCATGACTATTTCAAATTATATTTACCTAATGCTTTCTTAGTAATTTTTATAATGTTCAATCACTCGTTAAAGCGCTGGCACTCTAGTGTTGGTCTTACGATCCCTCGTAACTGTAAATGGATATTTGCAATAATTATAAATGTTTAACTGACGTGAAGCGATAGGACGGGCCGCCCCTCGGTGCCGCATACGACGAAGTGCAATGCATTACTGAACGCTCGACGGCCGAGCGACGCGCGACCGACGGCGACCGCCCGGTCGGCCGCACGACCGCACGACCGCGCGACCGGCCGCGTCTCCAGTCGCCAGTCCAGGACTCGCATCGTATCCGCATATCCTAACTCGCCCACACCGTTCCTTCCCTAGTTTCCCCCCTCGTTCCCATCTTGAAGCTAATATTTCTTGTGCCTTGCGGAGTTCGCTCCTGAAATCCGAACACTCCTCGTGACTTTTAATTTCCCCAATGTAAATTAAATCTTAACTGTACGGTAACAGTTCGTATACGATGCGATACAATCGAGTACTGTTCAGTGTTGTTGCGAGAATTTAGCCTTGGCCTTATGAGAGTTAAATAACTAAATGTAATCATTATAAATTTAATTATTTAATTAATTATTATTAGTAATAATTACTTGGCGACGAGCGCGCCGACGCTGAATAGTGAAACAATTATTCTATTTGCATGCTTTGACGAGCTTTTTGGTAATAATCTAATTTAAAATTTAGTAGTTACTTTTATTGTGTAACCGTTAGATCAATATAAAATTAGATAAGGGTATTTATTGTAGAAGATCAGCATAGTTACATTACTATATAATGAAAGTTATTCATACATAATAATGAAACGGTGTAATGAAATTAAATTAACTGAAGTGTTAGGTTTAATCAAATGGAAGATTAATATATTTTTTATTTTTAGCTAGTTGACTATCGCATTCAGAGTGATTACTGAATAATGTAAGAGTTGAAGTTGTGGTAACGACTTAAGTACACGACAATGCGAAATAGCAATAAACCAAAAATGAAATCTTAACGTTTATATTATAGGGTTCTAGTAAGGTATTCTGCTGATGTAAACATGTAAAAATTATACAAAAAAAACTAAAAAAAATCCCTGCTTAGGCTATAATAAATAAGGTTTCGGATATTTGGATTAATATCTTGACGCGACAGAAATCAATGAGGTATTCACGCGATCGACGTCGTCCTAAGGTGAGAAATACCGCTCGTGAATTCTTATGAAAATCTCTTAGTCAATATTTAATAAAAATACCGTCAATTTTTGACTTAGCAAAATTTTATACGTTGTTTATAGAAATAATAGCTTTCACGATTTACCGAGCGTCATGGCGTATAGACCAAAGATAAACAATATACATAATTTTTAATACTAACCTCAGACCGTACCAAACTTGTATTTTGTAGGCGCACGTTATGGGAGTGTTTACTAAGGCAAGGTCTATTTATTGATAAATATTTCGTTGTAAACACTTGACGACATGCGTCGTGAGTTCGGCGTGTAAAAGCACTGATGGTTTTTAACGTCTATCTGTTTTATATTAATTAATATTATTTATGTCAATTCGTTTTTCCAATACCGATGCCAACATTGAATATCCAATAGCTGTAGGTGTGTTCTGTTTTTGTGTTCTGATTATGGTGGACTCTTACCAAACTTGAAACGGGTCGGTCGTAGATCAATTCATCGCCCACTCTGAACTATAACTGTCTCATTTTACTTGTCGACGTGCAATATTATAATTAAAGTTTAGTTTAACTTAATTAATGTTTATAAATATTTTTTCTCTATATTCAAGTAAAATACATATATTTATAATGTTGGTGCAGGAATTGGAAACTAAAACATCAAATCAGATTTCTGTTAAACTTGCTGATAAAAACAGAATTAAAATATCAATAGGAAATTTATAGATTCATATTAAGATCTGATAATATTTTAAATTTCTACAGAATTTATCAGTTTCTCTTATATTAGTAATTCACTGTCGGTTATAATATTTAAGCTAAGTCAATGTTTACTTATTTAATTCGATTATATAAATTATAATGCTAATTCGTATGTAAGTAATTGTGTATAGTGTAGTAGCGATCTCCCATACCTTCGGCGTGAGGCGTCCTCGCTCGCAGATTCAAAATACAACGAAAAGTTAATTCTTACTTTTCTGTTGCGTCTCCAGCGATAAGTGACTTTATTGCTTGCTGTTATTTACTCTAAAAAATAAATAATTAAAACATGAATACTTCATCATAACTAAATTTAATATCTTGAATTAAATTTCTGTACAAGTTATCTTCTGAGCAAAAGTAAAGCCACTTATGTTGGAACATTTGATTTGTTTACTTTAGTCGCGCGTCCGATCACATTGCAGTGTGTTGTAAGTCGACGCGCGACTAAAACCGCGTGCGCTGGACGCCCACGCCGCCATGATTCCGTCCAACAACCGTAAGTAGCGAGTAAGAGACGTCCAGTGGCTGCGGACACGGCTACGTCACCTTTTGCGGGACTACTCGATACATATCATCGTGTAATATTAATGTGTAATTAGATGTAAAGAGCGGTTTCATAGAGACGTTTATTCTGTATCCTCGTCTACTACTTATAATGCAATCGGCTATATGTCACGCTAATATCGTTGTTTGCGTTACGGAATTCTCACTTGGCAGCTGAAACTTCTGACTTCGCTTTTTGATTATTTCGTGGAAATATAGATTCAGTTCCGTTGCTCGCACGGCGAACAGGTAATAAATGTTGCGCGTTTGCTTTAATACGTTCAATGTGAAATCGAGTATATTGTTTTCGGCTCGCGTCGCGACTACAACGTGTGACGCGTGACGCGTGATGCGTGACATTGGCCCGCATGAGATAGGGTAGAGTAGGGGTGTAGCATCGCCTTGCAAGTTAGGTTAAGTGAAGCGGTAACACACAAACACCGTGCATCGGAAACATATCAATTCTGTGCCCCTTATTAAATTTAGTTAAAATAACTAATCTAAGAGATACATATGAATAGCATAAAAAAACAAAATAATCGTTCGGAGTATCAAATACCTAATAAGTGTTGTTTTCGTACGTGAAGAAAGTAATTATGTAATATGGATTAGACTGTGTTTATATAATTGAACGTGGATCGTTACATTACACATAGTACCCGAGTAGTGTCGCGAATTTATTTTAACTTAATCGCAATAGATTTTTGACTTTATTTTTATTGTTACTCCTAGGCTAATGTTTAATATGGCTTAATTACCAAAATCATTTTAGCAGTTCGCTTCGTATTCAGTATTAATGATCTTGTTTTATTTTTCGGTGACAAGACTTAGTGCGTTGCTGAAAACTTATTTGTATATCGAGCAAAGTAAACCATACAAACTATATAGTTAGTAATTAATTGTTAGATTTGTGTGACTTGGATTATTTAAAGCTTTTAGAGCAAAGGTAAAGTGTTATTGTGGTTTAAGAAAAAAACATAATGACATTGTAAAAATAGTGATAAATTTAGCTTAATTATCATTATTACAACTTTTATAGATGTTCATTAATTTTCTTTTCTTACTTCATGGAGTATTGTGGCATTGGAGACGACATTGTTAATTCAAATAAATTTGAGCTCATCCTTTATCGAAGTTTTTATTCCAATATCCCTTCTCAAGCGCGTTCTTTAAGTCTCCAAGTAAAATCTGAATATTTTCTCTGTTTACTTAATAATCATTCAAGTTACCAATAAATCATAAGGGACTACCTATATCTCGAGTAACTTATCAATGTGAGCAAACATGAACATTTTTAATATTTTGTCAATAACCTTGTAATATTGGAAAAAACTAGTAGTAAAATATTAATAGGTGTCTAGTTTAGGATAACTGAGATTAGATAATAATTGACAGTTGAGCTTTTATCTTTGCTTTGTAGAATTATTGCTTTTACGTCTTCTGTAAAAACAGTTTACCAGTTTTCATGGATCATGTGAATGTCGATATATCGAACTCCTAAACTGATTTTACAGTGGAGGCAGATAGATATCTATGAGTGAAATTGCTATGGAGTCTCCTAATTTTCAATGATATAATTTATGGCAGTGTTGTATTTATGTTATATTAGTTTTAAAGCATTATAGGGTCCAAAGATTGGGAATAAACTTATGTGACAAATGATTGCTCTTGTTTCTTTATCTCTTTCTCTTCTTCATTTTGTATTTTGTTTATTTTTTTTTCAATATACGAGTAATTAATTCAAATATAGTTATGTTTTGCAAAATATGCCTTTACTAAAATATCAGTGGAATGAATACAATGCTTAATTATTTTAATACTATCTACATTGAAGAAATTTGAGAATTCAATATAAAGGTATTTCATTTAAATGTAAAAAGTAGTTTCTTATATTCAACTGAATAGTGTTACTTTAACTTTTCAGCAATTTATTACCTATTCAATTAAGTAACTTGTTTTAAAACGAAAGTTTGACTTGCCTCACAAAGTCTTTCGAAGGCGTTTACGGGATATGGGCTTTGTACAATCTAATTAGGAACATAAGGCCTCGAAACTATTCTCAGTAATATGCACACTTGCCACCAGGGACTTGGTAATTATTTAGACAATTTGAACTTACCGTGACCTCATTCTGAGGCCTCGAGGAAATTAGTACGAATAACATTAATATCACATTAGCCTCAAACTTGCTAAGCCGTGGCTAGCGTTGGTTATACTCCATACTGCGCGGCGTTAGTAGCTCACTAATTAATTTACACTGGTGTCTAACTTTGGTGAACTTTTATATTTTTGAGTGCTTTTTTTTCTTATGTACTCCAAATAAGATTAGTTCTGGGGTCATCTTAGCATATTGAGTAAGTAATGGTCATTATTTTGGTACCTAAAAACAGCAATCTTCCTCAAAATACAAAACACACTCCAATATTGTGATGGCACCAATATCCATTGTTGTTAAACAAATATCCTTATCCTAATTTATATACTGGTGGTAGGTATTAAGGACTGATTAATTAATAGGCCATATGAATAAATTGCCATTGAAAGAATATAATAACCACCTTATTTATAATGACTACCAATGCCTATGAACATTTTAAATACCAGAGAAATTGCTAATAAAATATGATGATACCTCGAGGACTTTTTGACAGGTAAAAATGATAACCTTTCTATTAAGTACGTACCTATTCAATTTTAAAATACTTAAGAGATGAAGAAGAACAGGCACACGGTCTGGAGATGGAGCCACACCAAGGAGTACTCGATGAAGTGACACTCTCCTGTAAGTATAACGTAATAGTAACCCAAGAGGGGATTTTTGGATTTGCTCCAGCGCGTAAGATTAAGTTATAGGAGATACCTTGCACCCAATTCAGTACCTCCACCAAATCTAAGATTTCCATAAAAGGCCGAACCCTTAGGGCTTCCGCCACGAGCTTGCCTCGCATCCAAATTGTCAGAATTTTGGATGGGAGCTTTGATGGGGTTCACTTTAGATCCTCTCTGAGTATCTGACATTCTTGAGTAATTTTTCACCTTCATTTTTGAACGAATCAAATGTTTTTGAAGAGGACGCGGCATCAACGTCTTGGGTCAAGAGCGTGTCAGATATTCTGTGAGGGTTTAAAATGTGGCCAAACAATGCTCCTATCCAAAATTCAGACAAATCGGAAGATGTGTAAGATCGTAGCGACATTTATATTTTTTTTTAAGACTATTCTTCGGCCGCGTCTTTATATACGAACCTTATATTTAGTGGAGATAACCAGCGGGGTTCAAGGAATCTCCCATATCTTTATCTGACGCGCTCGAGTAAATCCAAAAATAGCATCCTGGGCTCCCCTACTATAAGTACCTTTATAAAACATAAGTAACAAAATAATAGTTCAAATTAAAAAAACCTTGACTCTATGAGAAAGTATTTTAGAATGTGACGCTTATTTGCCACCACTAATGCATAAACACAAAATAATATGTCGGAGTTTACGCTCATGAGATTGTCCAACTATTACCTGTTATTGAACTTGGTAGCGAAATTAGATTATTTTTAAAAAAGGTTTGGAAGGATTCTGGTTTTCAGGTCATTAAGTGAATCAGTCTAATCACCTGATAAATCTGGAAAATCTGTTTTGTTATTAAATACCCTGTTGAGTTAATCTCTCTTGATACCAAGTATTAATCACCATCATTTTAAAGTACTTACGTTAAGTTATTTCTTTCAGAGTATCTAAATATCAGAACAGGATTATTTGGCTGGATTGTGTACCTACTATAGTAGATTGATTATACTTTAATGAATGGACATCAAAATAGTTTTTTCGTCTGGACTAGTCTAGAGAAATCATTACTGAAAATATGATCAGTCATTGAGCCAAAACCGAATTTTGCGATCATAAGTTAGCCACTTCAGCAGAGTATACACAATAATATGACCACAGCTTTAGTCCGATTACATTTTAGTCTATTTCTTCACGACAAGTCCTTATAGGGCAAAAGCAGTAAATCTTATATCTTAAATTTTTTTTTATATAATTGACAAAGTGGCAAACAAACGTACAGTTCACATTGATGTTAAGTGATGACTGCAGCCTATAGACACTAACACAAAGACAAAGGTCAAAATGTAGATGCGTTACTACTCCTGAGGCCTAAGGTGTTATGCCTCTGTGTGGGAAATTACAGAGCCGTACATTACCACCTGACCGGAACACGATAGTGCTGAACACTACCATTTAGCGGCAAGTATATTAGGTAGTGCGGTGGTTGGTACTACGTCTGAACGGCCCAAAAAGAATGGACCGTAGTCCATTCGGCCGTAATCAAAAATCGTCTACGTCTCATCGGTCATAAATATTGTTAACAAATTTATACATGGAGTACATTCGAGTGCAAAAGTTATAAATTGAAATACTTAAAAAAAGTCTTAATTTTTTATTATTTTCTTTATAAAAACAACGCTCTACACTCTCTGCCTACCCCGTTAGGGACCTGGCGTGAAGATACATATATATATATACATATATAAAAACAATCAATCACTTAAACATATTGACAATAAAAACCGGGTCAAGTGCGTGTTGGGCCACGCGCAGTTTGTAATTTAAAGGTTTGATTAGTGTAATAAAAAAAATATAAATATTTTCTATGGAGTTGTTCAAAAATTTCGAGTATAATATTTGGTGGACTATTACTCGCAAACTTGTAAAGCCAAATTAAGTGTGATAATTTTCCTTTTAATTTCGTTATATGTAGCTACTATTGCCGCAACGTTTGAATTTCTAACAATAACCGTTTAGTTGGTACAGGGGGGGGAGTACACTTGGCTCTAACGAAAATTGGCACTTTAAAGCTTAATAAGTCACGAACAGTTAACTTAATCCAAAAATGATGTAACCCCACCCCAAATAATAAAAAATATCCGTGCGTTACATGTAGGGGAGGTACCCTAAATAATTTTATTTTTCATGTTTTTATTACACCACATTGTCAGCGTGATTAAGGTGTACACTTGTGCTAAATTTCAAGTCTCTAGTACCAACAGTTTTTGCGCTAAATTGCAGACGGACAGACAGACAGACAGACGGACATGGCGAAATTACAAGGGTTCCTTGTTTACTACAGAACCTTAAAAAACACTAATTGCATATTATTATGAACATTCTTTTCGCCACTCCTCTGACGTAACAGATAAACTGCCTGTTTGTGATTGGTTGATAAGAAAGGGTCATTGTTGAGTTAGGTACCTGAAGTCGTGCCAACTAGAAACGAAGATGTTAAAGATTTTGTGTACTTAGATTACAACTATTAGATTAAATACTTCTTTAAATATTTGAATATTTTGTAGTGTAAATTTATAAACCATACGACTGTTACGCTTGTATGGGACTGTACTTTTAAATTATTTTATGACCGGGCCGTTGAGACGTAGACGTTTTTTTATTACGGCCGAATGGACTACGGTCCATTCTTTTTGGTCCGTTCATATTAAGTACCCCGGTGGTTCTACGCCCCCGCGTCACTGGAGCTCTACCACCAGTAAAATTGCAAACTTCTCATTATTTCTTCTATAAACTAGACTTTACTAGACTATGATGCCCCCATAATTCATTTATGACACACGCTCATATTATTCAAAATCTCACTAGTAATCAAGTACTCAAGACAAGTTATCTGAGTAATCATATATAAATCAGTTCAATATTAGTCTCTACCTACTCCACGTGCTGCAGTAATCTCTTATAATCAAAGTAGAGTGCAGTCCCGTCACTTTATCCGCATGAAAAAATCTGAGCTAAACAAGTCTCATATAATATCGCTTATTCTGGCGTCCGTTCGTGCCCTCTGGCTAACCCGGCTAGGGACGTGTTGTGAAACAGTAATGCTGGGTTTAATAAGTCCGAGTGAATTCCCCAGACTACGTGTCTAATACGCAACCTTCCACGGACATCTTCGGATGCGATTAACACAGATACTGATTACGATCAGAAGTACGAAGTATTTAGGTTCTACTTTCAAATTATACGCTCGAAACTTTTTGGTCTACCAAATGGAAAAGGAAGTAAGTATGTAAGTATGTGTGTGTACTTTTGTTAAATATACCTAAGTAGAAACCAACAAATAATTGAAAACATCTTAGAACCCGCGCTTTATTAAAAATAAACTTCAATCCCTGCCTCAGAAACTGATTCTGAAAGACCAATGTGACTGTATTTATATTTTAGAATCAGTTTCTGATCGAAATAGTACCTCTATTACCCTACAATTAATTTTTTTGTTACTGCTTGATAAAGATGATGAAGAAGAAACAAGAAGGAAGATCAAATAGTTGCTGTGTAATCTATAAATCTTATATTTGTTATTAAAGTTAATGAGTTTTCATGGATCATGTGAATGTCGATATATGAAATAAACTGATTTTGCAATGGAGGCAGATAGATCTATGAGTAAAATTCAAATTGATTTTTTCAGCTCCACTAATATCTGGTGAAACGGTAGGTATTTATTTATGCATGCATAGCAAGCATATATCAAAATATAAGCATACGCCTTCGAGGTAATAACAAAAAACTGGTGTTGCTCGGTGCTACAATGACATTGTCTATAAAATGTTTTTAACGAACCAATTCAGATAAATAAAGGTGAAAGCTCTTTGTTTTTTTTAATCAAAAACACATAAGGTCGAAAATATTCGAAGGATGGAATTAGACCCCCTGTCTTTTCACAGCTTAGTAGCACCACTACGAGTACTTTAGCAAATCGCTCTGTGGTCCTCTGTTTCATTCTTCACAATATAATCATGGTCCAAGAAAGCCTTTTTATTATGGACATCGAGATAATGGAGCAACATTTGTATTGTATTTTTTACACGGCATTAACAGAAAAGCTTACGACGAACAATAAGAACAGTCTACGACATGGTGGAAACCTCAGTTATTTTTCCCCGGAGAGCCAAGTTTTAAAGGACTTTGTCTGCTTCGTAAATTGCCTAGACTCTATTCGCTTCTCTCGTTAAAGTAGTTTACAATGCGTATTCTACTTTAATTTAAGTTTAACTTTATGCAAAGATGCGTTACCTGTATGATTTAAGTAGGTACGTACAGCCACTATCCTAGCCGTATCCTACTTGCTACTTACGGCATTTTTGTTTCAAACTTTTAGGGTAAAGATACCAGTTAAATGCAGACTTAGGAACGAATTCGCAATTCAGGATTCGTCTCGGGATGATCTAGAAGGTACTGGAACTATGAGAGGCCAAAATTATGAAATATTATTACTGTACGAGATTTCAGTCTTGGCTATCTAAAACATTGACGCTTATAAGAAAAATATTGATCGTGTGATGGTATACTGATATTATATATTATTACGCATCTAACACCTCTTATACACCTCTTGTATACTGATATTATATATTATTACGCATCTAACACGTCTTGGGTTTGATCCTCGGGTCGAGGGCTATCAGAGATGTAGGTGTATTACCTTTTCTTGAGTTGCTATTGGGATTTTTCTGTTTTCTAAAGTTTCCCAGTGCCAGCCTCAGGATTTGGTAATGTGCCCGGAATCAAATGCTCAATTTCAAAAAGCTCGATGTCAATTAGATGTCAAGCTCGCCACCTGTAAGGTCTAAATACAAACGTATTTGCATCTATGGTGCTTTTCAAGTATCATCAAAATACATAAACAATTAATTGGTAATTAATCATACAACTGCACTCTTTTCACGAATAACCTACGATATATTTCAGGTTAGAGATATCACCCAGAATACTTGTTGTTTACAGACTGGCAAAACACAATTGTAAGAGATAAGAATACAGCATTTTAAATGTATAAAAAGCGTGTTTGCTTACAAAGTGTTCATCAGAAACGATTAAGTTAAACAATCGCGGAATTATGTAACATCTGTTTCTCTTACCTTAATAGTTATTTGAACTAGGCTGAATATGTTTACTGGAATGCTGACTCTTAGCTTACAGTTCGTAGTTCTTGCTATTTCGTATTCTTTACTGCGATATTGTACAAATGCTATCAAATGTTCAACTTTTTTACACGAATCACGTGGAAAATATGTTGCTGTTGAATTTTAAAAGATTGTATTGTAGTATTTTTAATTTTTTTGTATTTTTAACTTATGATTACGAGGGAAACGAACTACCTTCTATCCTGTGAAAGCTTTATGTCTGATAATGACGAGTGGTTCTGGCCTTGTATTTCTATGTTGCCCTTCATTCTGACCTCCCTACCCATTAAAAGTCTAGTCTCTTAACCCGTGATAGTAGGTACCATTTAAGCATTCGATGCTCGCGATGAGCTTTCTGTCTAATAGAGAGAAGAGAAGAGAACTGACTTATAGTGGTTATAATTCAGGCAACTAAATTAGTACTGGAAAGTTCTAATGAAGTATTACCAAGAAATAAGAACCCTGAAGTGGCTAGCACTATCACATAAAAGCAAGTGAACAAAGTATAATAATATAAATCTTCTTATCATTAGAGTTCGACCAGATGTAACTTGTAGAAACTAGATAAATGCCGTGTGTTCATTACTTGTAGATTATAAGATCGTTAAAAGCTGTACAAGAGAAATATTTTAGATTTTAGGATTATTTATACGTAAGATATTTTCCACAAGAGCGACCGCAAATAGAACACTGATCCAGTAAATCGCGTATCATTTTGGTCGCTTCGACACGTGAAAGACATATTCCAGATGTTTCTGAAAATGTGGGCACATCAAAGAAGATATACCTACTCTCTAAAAGTAATATCATTCTTGGAAATTTTATTAAAGCTAAATTCTTACGAAAGAAACATCTGCGATGTGTAAAATGTGAAAGTTATATTGTGATTCAAAGTCAGTACTTACTAACGTCCAATATTTATTGAGATCCAATGAATAAATCTTAAAATAGAAACTTTGAGAAAATTCCGCTAGTAACGCAAAAATGGGATGATAAAGTTTTCAAACGGAATAACAGATTCACATTCAAATAGCATTGTATACAAAAAGTCTGTTACACAGTGCATAAAAATAGATACAGGGAGTAAAAACAAGTGTTCGACTGTGGGGTGTTATTCAGTAAGCACCGTGTGCGAACTTAATAATGATTTAATAAAATAGACTTTTAAGTAGTTTTTTAAGTGAATAGGTCAACAGATAAATCGACATGCACATGATGGATAGTTGTGAACAGTCACACAAACCTATGAAAATTTGCACCATCAACTACCGTTAATACGTGGACATTGAAAAATTCTTACAAAACCATAAATCAAATTAAAAAAACCGCTAAACAAATATTAGAAAAAAAATACAAATTTTGAGAAAAAAAAAAGAAGGACAACATACCGTTTTTGAGAAAACAACTAATGGTAGAGTCCACCACTGCAAAGGCAACAACGCATTGGGGACTCCATCAAATTTCCTGAAAACATTGAACTATGTACTTATGACTGATAACACCTTTAACAACTGTCAAAGAACTATAAACAACTTTTGACAAGTGACAATGCCTAGGTATTGTACAATACACTATGTATCGTTACTTCATCATACACTTATGTACCTATAAATTTCTTATTCATAAGTATCAGTAAATGAAAGAGTGTCTATAGGCTGCTTGTTTTTGCTGCTCTTCTACATGTTTGTTTGCTACTACGTATAAACATTAAAAACTCACTTCCTATGCCTGTTTATTATGCAAGAATATCACAAAACAGAAACAAATGAAATCAAAACATTCAATTATCCAAATACTTATAGTAAATGCAACTCAACAGCAATTTGTGTAGAACCACAATTCACTTGCCCAGTCAGCGGTTAGAAACGTACTTCACAACACATTTCCAATATTATTGAGAATTTCACTGGAGATAATAACTGTTGATAAATGACTTAGCAAAAGCAATACTGCCTTTACTAAGTCGAACTTGAATACAACTTTAAATCACCTCACTTATGTATCCGCTACTTCAGTTGGTAAATGCCAAACATGGCATCTTTAAGGGAAAAAATGTATGTATTTTAGTTTACACAAAGTCCTTTACAGGATAGGCATATAATGTGGATTTCCAGAGTTAAAAAATAATTACGTAAATGAAATTTAGTGGCAAAGGTAAGCCTTACCTATACCAGAGAATATGTAAACTACAACGTATAGAATGGACACTTCGACGTCTGGCCCGATATCCCCGCATCACCCAACCTCCTCGCCTCTTATGGGCGACGGTTGGTAGTAGTTTAGGTAGTTTAGGTTTAGTACGTGCTACGTACACAGGTGCGTGTGTAAATACACGTAGCTGATGAAAAAGAGTCTGTGCAAAAGAGACCAAATTAAGCGTTTGTGTGGAATTTTGGCGGAGTGTCCGCGGTGTGCCTATACACCACTGTAGGCTATACATATATAAACGTTTATCCCGGGAGTGGGATCGTACCCAAGACACTCGAATCAAGCGGTGTTCACCTTAGAATATATTATGTTGACGCGGCCGTCCTACGATAAGTAGGTTTTATGAAAAGTTTTAGGATGCTTAGGTATACAAAATTATAGCTATATGTCATTGCTAGATAGTCCCATAATATGACTGGACTATAAACTGGCGCGCTGATACCATTAAAAACCGATACCTGCAGAATCGAACACCCGTGTGAAAGAAACGCTACCGCATAGGTACATGTACCTCATTCTTGATATCAATATGGATTACTGCATTCCTATATGGAAAAGTAATCGACTTGATATCCACGATGCGATATTAAACTTGAGCAGCTTCTTGCACTTAGCCGATTACTGATGAAAATTTATGTAAGTATACGCGTATTTCCTAGATGCAAACACTTCAAAGATAAATTATTATATAGATGTTCCAATATGATAAGCTCATTTTTGAAAACATATGATGCTCGAAGATTATTACGGTTGAGCTGTTAAAAACATTGTGCGGCCCTGTAATGTCCGGCACAAAGGCATAATATCTTAGACCTCAGGGGTGCCAACGCACCTTCATTGAAATCTCCGATTTCATGTAAATGTTTATAGGCTACAATATTACTTACCATCAAAGTATTTTTTTATACGCTTACACTCACAGCCTTCACTAGGTATAAACCTGTGTCGTGGGTGCCGTTGTACACACACAAACACCCAGACCCGAAACAAATATCTGTAGGTCATACAAATATGTATTTGTCCCGCTACAGAGATCGAACTCTCGTGAGCCTCGGTAAAAACGGTTGTCTCACACCGCTGGTCCAACAGGCTCGTCAGTACGTTTGTTTGCCTCTTGAAGATGTAAAGAACTATTCACCTAACTGGCGAATTTTGTCCCAAATAATAGAAAGCGTGCCTATTGACTTGTTGCCTGTATTCAAAGGTGGCACTGGGAAACATCGAAAAAAAATGGAAAAATCCCAATAGTGCTTATTCAAACCCAGGACCCAGCGTAGCAATAGCGGTCCGCTTCCATGGGCGTCACCAGGGCGTGGCAGGGGAGGGCAGCTGTCCCGCTCTAGAGATAAGGAATGGTGTAATATACAGCAAAGACATGATATGTGCCATAAATACAGGTACCAAACTGCTCCCCGTAGAACCAACCTGCCCCTCCCCTATAGCCAAACTGACTAGTATGACAAGTATTCTTCAAATCAACATCGCTGTCCAAGTACCCACTATCTATGCGAACAGTCCCGTTTACCACATTTAGCTACGAGAGGACATAAAATATTAAGATAAATTGTGGATAAAATACGAATGAAAGACACATCAAACGGAACTGCTGCGCCGCTGAAACGTTATTCACGAAGTTTAGACATAAAAGTTTGAAAGCAAGCATATTTAGCTCACAGTTTCACGTTCCAAAATGAAATTAAAACTGTATTCGTCGCAATGGTCTATATTCAAACCGGTCTGCTTATGAAAAAGCCGCAGTAATAGTCGACGTATCGTAAAAAAAGGTCAGCGCGACACTGAAAAACAGATCCGAGCGCGTGTTGAATTTTTTATTGCAACTTGTATCTTAAAGAACAAGCGCTAAAAGGGCGTCTCAATTCTCGATTCTATGCGCAACAAATTGAAGGCCACGTGCTCAACGAAGTTTTAGGAATAGAATGTCATTCAATGCTCACGTTTTGGTATTCTGAATGTATACTGTACAATGTTGAACGATAGAATGCTTTTTGTTCGAATCTATATAATTATTGGAGTGACGTTTCGCTCTGTTAGCATAGTCCCGTAGACAGTACAAGAAACCGAGTGTCCGTCCGTCCGTCGGTTTTCAGGTTTTCAGCTTAGCTCATGTGCTCTTAGTACTAGAAAGCTGTAATATAGCATGAATACGAGTAATATACATAATAATAGTCACGCCAACAAAGCGGTAATATAAAATCTTAAAACATATATATATATATATATATATTATTCAGGATACCTTTCTTATACGTAAAGAAGGCTGGTTTTGCTCCACATACTGTGAGGAATCATGAGTCGAAAAATATTACGGGTTTGCAAAAAAAAACACTATTACGGAATTTCATAAACGGTATGAAATATTATGGTTCAAATTGCCAATTCTTGTTACATTTAAGTGTCCTAAGTGTCCCCCTTCTCCTCTCTCTCCTCAGCCAAACGGTGGTATTTGAACATGTGAAAAATTCACGGTAATAGTAGATATAATAAATTTAAAAAACTATCAAAGCTTAGCAGGCTTTATAACTTCTTTGTAAAATTTGAATTGAAATATGAAACCCTACATTGCGCGTGACTCGAAATGCACTCGGCGGTTTAATATAGATCAATATTTTGAAATTAGAGATAAGTCGCGGCGTTGCTCCCGCAATATCATGTGATCAACCCGTGTGATGCTTGCAAATTGTACATACAAATGCACATTGTTTTCCATAAAAGTTGTAGGTACAGCAAACAAACATTAATTAAATTAAATAGCTTGTTCACAGATCTATGCCTTTATCCTAGAAGTAGATAACAAGTTAAATACCACGTAATCAATCGATAGTGCTAAATGCTAACGTATTTTGTAACCACTTCTATAACATAACAGACATTTTAAGCAAGCGATGCCTATAATCATCGTTACAGGAGCTTTACCACCAGTAAATTCAAGAAATAAATTACTGTCGGTGAGAAAGTTGATTATATGCTCGCAAAAAATCTGCCGCATTAAATTGCATTGAATCTGGCATACTCAAGTTGATGATCTGGTTTAAATTGCTTCCCAACTAGCTATAAGTACACAGCCAAGACAAGCGTAACGATTGGCAGCTTTCGTATAAATCTCATCACTCTTCGGTGGCGTAAGTAGGTATAAATCATTCAAATAGTTTCAAAATGCAATTTTTTATTCGGCACGTTCTTATACACTCGCAGCGTTATAATTCACGGGTTAACCCAAATAACGGGTTGTCTAAATAAATAGGGGTTAGGTGCGGGCTCGGTAATGAACAATAAATCATGCTAGTTACAGTGACTACATCAAAAGGAGACGACTGCAAGTGTGGCACGTCGTAAAGCGGAGTGGGAATGTGGGCCGACCCAATTACACAGACTAATTACGTGTAAACTAGAGAACGGGTGGAAGACGCGAATGTTTCACCTCACTTTTGATGCGAGTTGAGACTTTTTTTTAATTAATTGCGACCATTTTTTTAGGGCTACGTGTTACGTACCCAAATCGTAGAAACGTTTGTCTGTCACCTAGCTGAATCTCATGAACCAAAATGTTCACAGATGATGTACTTCTGTTGCCGCTATGGCAACAAATACTAAAAACAGAATGAAATACTGAGGAACTCCAATATATCAAACGAGTTTTTTTGCTCGATATTAATAACAGGTAGACGCTTAAAATATTCACAAGATATTTATTAATTTAATATTCCTCACTTTTAAGCTGGTGGTAGAGCTCCAGTGACGGAGCTCGCGGGCGTAGGCACCACCGCATTACCTAATATACTTGCCGCTAAATGGTAGTGTTCAGCACTGTCGTGTTCCGGTCAGGTGGTAATGTACGGCCCTGTAATTTCCGGCACAGAGGCATAACACCTTAGGCCTCAGGAGTGGTAACGCATCTGCATTTTGACCTTGGTCTTTGTGAGGGTGTCTATAGGCTGCAGTCATCACTTAACATCAATGTAAACTGTATGCTTGTTTGCCACTACCATTATATAAAAAAAAAACTAACCGTACAGGACCATACACACAAATCTCATTTAAAAAGTAGCTGCCTCGATGTGGAATATTCCTCACTTTTTTAATCTTCTCGAGATTCTTAAATACCAAGTGGATCTTACACTCTGTGTGTCCCTGGATTCGATATGTTGACGCCATGTTTCTCGAAACTTCATCACGCCGCTCGAACGGCCTCACTAATTGGTCTCCTGACATTTCACCTGTAGGTATACTGTTTGCTCCAATCCTAAAGATCGACGATCAATTATCCCTACGTTAAATACGAATTGGACAACACGACCATTGAGAGTAAGTATTGATAAGCGCTATTACTGACAAAACTTGAAAGTTTTAAGTGATATACGTGGTCACGGGCAGACTGTCCTGAGGATGACTGATGATGAGGAGACTGCCTCGGTAGCCAAGTGATAGCAGGCCACTACTACTACGCTGACGTCCTGGGTTCGATTCCCGGGTAGGGGGTTATCAGAGATAATGGTGTAAAGTCCATTATCTCTGGTTCTATTGGGGTTTTTTCCATTTTCTGGGAATTTCCTAGTACCTCGAAGTTTGGTGTGTGCCCGGAGATGTCAACAGGCTCGCCACCTGTTACATGGGGCAAAACGTAACCGGCGAATCGTGGGTGTTTGCATGTATGATTGAATGCATGCATTTACCTCTATCTACCCTTTCGGGACGTGAAGTTACGTTTTTTTTATATCATTTCTACAACGAACAAATATGTATTTAGTATTCCGAGACTTTTCTACATATTTGATTGCAGAAACCTGTGAAAATCATAAAAATGTTCTTTCGCTCTATTTGATTCTCAAAATTCTTGAGATCGTTGGTAATCACATGAAGGACACTAAAAATATTTTTTAAAGATATACAGAAGAGATAATATAGAAGTAGCCACAGATTTATACCTAAACATATTACGTCATATGTGGCAAGAAATTATGAAATTAATATTATCCTCAAAAAAACATGGCGAAGTTAACTGAAGCATTTTGTTTATATGTTTGGTCGCTTTTCAAATTGTCAACCGCTGCGCTGCGAAGTGCGGACCGATGAACTGGGATGCTTTAATTAAATTGGTATTGAAAAACACTTAGGTGTGCAATCTGGTTTTCCCGTTCAGTGGCGACAGTTAACTTTGTTGACAGCAATTTTTTTATTTTTTATTTCTAACAATTGTTTTTGTAGCTATTGCTTCGTCTATCGATGCTGAACTATGAAGACGTTTGTATTTCAAGTTTTTTTGGCATTTTAATCTCAGAGATAAATTATAAATATGCGTGTATTTATTTACAAGAATAAATTTACAGTTGTAGTTCTTCGCTCTTAAATGAATCGGTAAGGAGATGAGGAGAAGAATTCTTTTACCTATATTTATTACCTGTACGTTCGGTACTCAATAACTTAAGAGAATAAAAAAACGCACATAATTGGTATCTACGTGGTATGCAATAACATTAACATACAAATTATAGATCTACATCATGAGTTAGATCTCAAAAATTTAGATCTATCATTTTTATCTCTTAATTTTTCTGTGACCTATTAAATAATATAAAGAGCTTAAAGCGCTCTAGATGGAGAAACCTAACAAAGACAAATACTAAATACACAAATTATCGGGGAACATACATAAAAAAAAAAGATCCGGACGCATTGAGAACCTCCTCCTTTTTTCGAAGTCGGTTAAAAACCAATATAATAAATATATTTGGTACCAAAAGACACCGTAACATCAAGATTAAGCAGACTTAAAATTCTGAAGCGAAACCGAGGGAGTGTTGCTGTAAGAAAAAGTGTACGTGAAATAACAAAGTTGAGGATCCTAAGAGCAGCCGGTGCCGGGGTGAAATGTAGTGGGGCGCGCGCACGAATATCAAGTACCCATGGTACCGCCATGCGACGCAGAACTTAGGGTTGTCACTTATCGTAATCTAGAGAAATTTACTTGAATCTATACTTATATTTAATTCTGAAGAGATAAGAATAAGCCCCTTTTCGCTCACAGACTAACGGCTAAAGTACATTACAACAGTATCAAAAAACAGCAATACACCTGTTGATTATATATAATACATCTTATAAACTCTAAATCATTTGAAAATCTTATACTCAATCTCAAGAAAGTTTACAAATTAACATTATACCTTTAAGAACTACGAACACACCAGTTTCCCACAGTTTTAGTTCTTAAACACTTGTTGTTACCGTTTAAAGATGATAATAACCATGTAGGTAGGTACGCCTTTAAAGTAAAACTCTTTTTTCTAACCAATTGTACGAGACCAACAATATACGTTTTTACATATACCTATATAGAGGTTTTCGCATCGTCATTTCGCTGCGTACGCAATAGGCTCGGTATAATGGTGATCAAGTACCGTGACGATGAACGAGTGGCAGCCCTAACACGCCACTGAGCACGTGTAATAGCAATCGTGACGTCACGTACGAGCACGGTTCGACGCTGCGCCTGTATCATGAACAACTGGACCGCGGTACATTCGGTAAGCTCTGCTAGGCTCCAAATACGGTTAATATTACAGTTTTATATTTCTACCAATTTACTTACAGTGTACGATAATGCTGAATTTTTATACGAAATCAAGAACAGTTTTGAGTTTAGTAGAGGCTGATATACTTGGCCTGATTAAAAGAGACCGAACATGATTTAAATTTACACAGTATATCACAGAAAAATCGCGTGAACTTGTCGCCACAAATTGGTGACGCTTCGACAGCATTCGACACCAATTCCAAATGAGGCAGTTATAGCGTCATTATATAATAATATAGTCTATAGCCTTCCTCGACCAACACAAAAATAATATTTCAATTTAAACCAGGTAGTTACTATGATTAACGCGTTTAACTAAACAAACAAACTGTTCATATTTATAATATTAGTAATATAGGTCGAATAAATACTGTCTGTCTTCATACATCTCTAGTGAGAAGGCCCTACCAATCTACCAATATTCCAACTCTAGGTTTACTCTGTATCATGCAAACCGCCCTACGCATAACAAACATAAACCCAGACCCAAAATAAATATGTGCAGGCCACACAAATATTTGTCTCGGGTCAGACCGATGCAGGCAGTTACACAACTAATGCGCCAACCAAATATACCTACATATAAACGTTACTTTTATATAACATAATCATGGAACTAATATGTCTCTCTGTGGTCGGTCCCTCATGTCTGAGGATCGTGGTCAGCATCTGGGTTGCATCTGGATCGGATGATCTGTTTCCACCGGTTTCTATCCAGCGCGTCTCTTACGACAGTGTATAATTTGGAAGATGTAGGATATTTTATTTGATCGGTCCACCTTGTTGGTGAGCGGCCACGCGATCTTTTCCCTTCAGTATTTCCAACCACAATCAATTTTTCTAGGCTGGTGTCGCCTCTACGCACTATATGGCCGAAATATGAAAGAATGCGTAGTTGGCAAATGGTGGATAAGCGGGTTTTTATGCCGAGTTGGGTCAGGATAGATGCATTGGTGCGCTTAGGAGTCCAGGGTACTCTCAGCATTTGTCTCCAACACCACATCTCGAAAGCATCAATTCTTGCCTCTCCCGGGCTAGAATCGTCCACGTCTCCACTGCATATAACAAGATGGGAAATATTAGTGCTCGTATTAGTCTCATCTTAGTTTTAACATTAATTCCCCTTTTCTTCCATATGTTGTTTAAACGGGTCATAGCGTCTTTTGCCATCTCGATTCGTCTTCTAATATCAGGTACACAGCTACCGTAATTGCAGATTTGGGATCCCAGGTAGGTGTAATGGTCGACGATGGTGATATCAGGAATGTTAGAAGTGATACTTGTTAGCTTTCCGGCTCTATCTACAACCATGATTTTAGTTTTTGCTCTGTTCACTGCGAGGCCAATATTATTACTTTCTGCCTCGAGTCTTTGGAACAGCTCATTCATATCTTCCAACGATGTCGCCAAAAGAACGGTGTCATCAGCGTAGCGAAGATTAGACAGCCTTTTTTCCACCTATAGGGAACCCCTTGTCCCAATTTTCTATGGTCCTCCGAATTATGTATTCTCCATTAATATTTAACAATATAGGAGATAGGATGCAGCCCTGTCTCACTCCCTTTTTAGCTTGGAACACGTCAGAGCATTCAGTACCCAATCTGTTGAATGAGCGGTTCTCCATGTACAAGTTCTGGATTAAGGCAACGAGATGTTCTGGGGTTCCCATTTCAATTAAAACTTTCCATAGTTTGTCCCATTGCACACAATCAAAGGCTTTTTTGTAGTCAATAAAGCATAGGATCACGGGGCTGTTGAATTCCCTACTCTTCTCGATGATTTGGCGGATGTTCAGTATTTGTTCTCGTGCTCCTCTGCCCTTGACGAAACCTGCCTGTTCCTCTGGTATCTGTCGGCATAGAAAGTGATTAAGGCGTCGATTTATAACATGAAGGAGAATCTTACTCGCATGGGATATTAATGCTATGGTCCTGTAATTTCCACAACTTTTTGATGAGCCTTTCTTATGTAAGGGTACAAATACTGATTCTGTCCAGTCTTTTGGCCATCTTCCAGTGTTCCATATGGTATTACAAATTTTAGTTATAGTGGTTTTGCCTCGTTGTCCAAGATTTTTAAGTATTTCGGCTGTAATAGAATCTTTGCCGGGTGATTTTCTGCATTTAAGATTTTTGATGGCTCGTTCAATTTCTGATGGAAGGATATCAGGTTTTTCTCTTGACCATGTAATATTAGCGTAATTTGCTTCTCCTGTGTCATACAATTCCTCGCAATAGCCCTTCCAGCGGTCCAATACTTGAGCCAAGTCTGTTAGAATATGCCCGTTTTTGTCTTCTATTGCCCAGACTTTTTTTGTGCTTCGAGTACCAGTCAGTTCTTTCACTTTTTGAAAAAGATATCTGGATTCGTTGTTCATGGAGTGCTGTTCTAGTTCAAGACAGATTTCGTTGATATGATTATCATAATCTTGTCGACAGGATTGTTGAACTCGGCGACATAGTTCATCTTTGCCTATCTTCAGCAGTACATATGCCATTTTCCTTGAGTTCGCGTCTCTCAAGAATGATTTGAGCCGTCTCAGCTGTAATGAAATCTTTCATAGCGGGTTTCTCCATTTTATTGTCTCTACTGGTTTCTTGAATCATTGTTTTGAGATATTCCCACTGACTATTGCTGTCTGTCATATCATTAGGCAGGCATTCCATTCTTTTTTGGAATTCATTTCTAAAGCCACTGGTGTTTATGCTCTGCATATTTGGGGCTACTTTAGTTTTCTGTATCTTCTTTAGCCGTACTTGAACTGTTGCCACTAGAAATTGATGGTCAGATCCGCAGTCAGCCCCGGGGAAGGTTGGAAGGTTGTAGTCACTGAGCTTTTCCATCGCGTTCCTATTAGTATATAGTCAATTTGATTCCTGTATCTATCACCAAGTGTATAATCGACGTATATGACGTTTGAAACAGGTGTTGGTGATGGAAAGATTTTCTTCACAGCAGAACTGTAACAGACGTTCGCCCCTGTCATTACGTTCTCCAATACCATATTTGCCAACAACGCGACGAAGATGGTCATCGTCTGTCGTTTCTCCTACCTTTGCATTAAAATCCCCCAAGATCATGGTGACCTCTCGCTTTGGAATTTCTTTAAGAGTCGTAGTCAGTGTATCGTAAAAACTCTCAATTTCTTCATCAGCTGATTGTGATGTGGGGGCGTATACTTGCATTATGTTGAGCTTGCACGGCACGGTGTTAATTTTTAGAGTTACTATACGATCACTAACTGGTTTATATCCCATAACATACTTGTTCAAAGTTGTTGTTCAACTTGTTCAAATATGTACTTACCTATTATTTAAAACTCCTTGGTTTAAGTCCAATAAATGAAAGAAAAAAATACATCTGACTTTAACAATGAAACAACATAATAAAGTTCATATACCTATAATAAAATATATAAAAAAATGTATTACCAAATTATCATACAATTTTTTCTTAAAAAAGTTATTTATATAGGAACACATAAAAAAAATGTTCGTCTACTTCCTAGATTGGAACCCCACTTTGGGTAAACTCAAAGAGACCTAAAGCACAGAATATGTAATAATACTACATGTAAGGTCTCCTCTCGCTTTGAATAAAATCATTATGATGCCTCTGTGGAGAATTTTTTAAGTAATTATAGAATTGAAGACATTATATTATAAGTCCATTATTTATATCTCTCAACTTGCCAGTTCAGCGATTAAAACCGAATTTCGAATACCAAAACAAAACGGTTCGTCAGCAGTTGCCGCTGTTCCAGTATTTTAATAAACTGTGTTGGCCTGATAAACCCTTTATTATATCAGCACGAAAAAGTTTATTGATACTATCAAACAACAAGCATTTTAAAGAGAGAATAATAATAACCAAAACTGCGCGTCACTCGAGATTCTTTGCCTCGTCTGTAATTAAAAACAAACATCTATGCTAGTGTGCATCCGTGTGAATTTTTTAGTAGTGGACAACGTAGCAAATTGCTGCTCTACTATTCTCGCTAGTGAGGGCGGTCGGCCCTAACTTCACTCACGTAGGATCCCCGCAAGGCAAATAGGCAAACATAATCTGAGCCTTCAGTAATATATATTTTGAGAACCATGTTGTGGTAGAGTCTAGGCAACGGTTACATTTTGTGTCTTTTTGTTTTGATTGCGAATTTAGTCACCTTGAGAAGATCGATTTCGCGTATTTGGAGGTACCTAATGACAAGAACCTATGAGATGTATTATTTAATCCAGGCATATAATTAAAAACTAACCAAGTGCGAGCCCATTAAAGGCTCAGTACCATTTTTAATAAAACGGCAAAATAATCACTTATTTTAATTTCATTATTTGTTAGTGAATATACAACTGAATATTCTGTAAATATTTCAAAAGTCTACCGTTGTAAATTATTTTTTTTATGTTATGGAAGTGGCAAACAAGCATGCAGTGCACATTGATGTTAAGTGATGACTGCAGCCTATAGGCCACACAAAGACCAAGGTCAAAATACAGATGTGTTACCACTCCTGAGGCCTAAGGTGTTATGCCTCTGTGCCGGAAATTACAGGGCCATACATTACCACCTGACCGAAACACGAGAGTGCTGAACACTACCATTTAGCGGCAAGTATATTAGGTAATGCGGTGGTGTCTACGCCCGCGAGCTACGTCACTGGAGCTCTACCACCAGTAAATAATATTGAGCAAAAAACTTATACCAACATACGTTGTACGGGTGTTCTCCTTAAAAAAATATTATACTCTGCTTTTAGTGTTTGTTGTTATAGTGGCAACAGATATACAACATTTGTGAATCTCAATAACTTAGCTATCAAGGTTCATGAGCCATGATGGTGAGATCAATCAGCTATGATAGACAAACAGACCCACGAGTGATCTTATAAAGATGCCGGTTTTTTACTTTTTAGGTACGGAACCCAAAAAATTAAAAACTAACTCCCGTTTCATCGTTAGCATGAAAGTAATAGTATATAATAATATGTTAAATGAAGATAAACATCGGTAAATCACAGTTACAAGTCTTGAATGTGATAGTTGAATGTATAAACAACGAAAATCTAAAGTTATCGTATGTAAATAAAGAATACGAACACTGTTTTGATTCGTTTGCATTCTGTTGATTCAAAATCGGTGTTTGTTTCTCGTTTATTAACCAGCGCTTTTGCTGTTTTCAGCGATTGCTTACACGCTCGCTTGAAATCGGATATCTTTTTCATAAAACAACGCAATGTCGCGCCTGTGTATTCCCGTAGGGACGGGCAGAGAAATATTATTATAATTTTTATATTGCAGTATATTTTATTACAATCCATAACAAAAAAGGTAGCTTTTCTGTTATGAACAGTAATAAAATATATTTATAAGTATTTATCTGAAATACGCGTATATAACAAAAACATAAGTTTATAAATCTGATGTTTCGCTCATTTTTTTTTTTTTTTTTTTTAATGTAATGGGCTTGGCAAACAAGCATGCAGTTTACATTGATGTTAAGTGATGACTGCAGCCTATAGACACCCACATGAAGACCAAGGTCAAAATGCAGATGCGTTACCACTCCTGAGGCCTAAGGTGTTATGCCTCTGTGCCGGAAATTACAGGGCCGTACATTACCACCTGACCGGAACACGATAGTGCTGAACACTACCATTTAGCGGCAAGTATATTAGGTATTGCGGTGGTGCCTACGCCCGCGAGCTCCGTCACTGAAGCTCTACCACCAGTGTAAAATTCATTTATCGCCCTTCTGTAGTTCCGGGTAGGTTGCTATTGTTGCTATGCTTATATTACTTGTGGGAAATACATTTTTGAAAGATTTGCCTATTTCATTGAGTATAAGCTCGCGATACACTGTAGTACCCGACGTGAAGTGACTGAAGGGAACCTACTTGAAATATAGTTTTTTTAACCACACAATATTCATTTTATGTCATCAAGTGGCAAACAAGCACACAGTTCACATTGATGGTAAGCAATACTGTAGCTGCTGTATAAACATCTAAGTACCTACATGAAACCAGAGATTGCAATGTTGATGCGTTGCCACTCCTGAGGTATGCCTCTGTGCCAGAAATAACAGGCCCGTACATTACTAACTGACCGTAACAGCTGAACACTACCATTTAGCGGAAAGTAGATTAGGTAATGCGGTGGTGCCTACGAGCTCAGTCATTGGAGTTCTAGAACCAGTAATATATTATTTTATTTCACATTGGCCTACAAGAACACTTTTCCATTGTCAGGTTACAAGCTATACACTTATTATAATAATTCAATAGGTATTATGAAAAACCAATTTATTAATTATTTATATATATATTTTATTAATTAATAATTTATAAATTTTATCATCAAAATTATAAATTCCTTCATAGAAGAAAAAGCAAATCTCGTTATAAACCTTGTTATTTTGCTATAAACCTTTATTAACCAGCGCTTTTGCTGTTTTCAGCTATTGCTTACACGCTCGCTTGAAATCGGATATCTTTTTCATAAAACAACGCAATGTCGCGCCTGTGTATTCCCGTAGGGACGGGCAGAGAAATATTATTATAATTTTTATATTACAGTATATTTTATTACAATCCATAACAAAAAAGGTAGCTTTTCTGTTATGAACAGTAATAAAATATATTTATAAGTATTTATCTGAAATACGCGTATATTTTTATATTGTAAACGGGTATATAACAAAAAAATAAGTTTATAAATCTGATGTTTCGCTCATTTATCGCCCTTCTGTAGTTCCGGGTAGGTTGCTATTGTTGCTATGCTTATATTACTTGTGGGAAATACATTTTTGAAAAAGATTTGCCTATTTCATTGAGTATAGCTCGCGATACACTGTAGTACCCGACGTGAAGTGACTGAAGGGAACCTACTTGAAATATAGCTTTTTTAACCACACAATATTCATTTTATGTCATCAAGTGGCAAACAAGCACACAGTTCACATTGATGGTAAGCAATACTGTAGCTGCTGTATAAACATCTAAGTACCTACATGAAACCAGAGATTGCAATGTAGATGCGTTGCCACTCCTGAGGTATGCCTCTGTGCCAGAAATAACAGGCCCGTACATTACTAACTGACCGTAACAGCTGAACACTACCATTTAGCGGAAAGTAGATTAGGTAATGCGGTGGTGCCTACGAGCTCAGTCATTGGAGTTCTAGAACCAGTAATATATTATTTTATTTCACATTGGCCTACAAGAACACTTTTCCATTGTCAGGTTACAAGCTATACACGACTTATAATAATAATTCAATAGGTATTATTAAAAACCAATTTATTAATTATTTATATATATTTTTTTTTAATTAATAATTTATAAATTTTATCATCAAAATTATAAATTCCTTCATAGAAGAAAAAGCAAATCTCGTTATAAACCTTGTCATTCACTTAGCACAGTTCCAAGACTTCCAAGAAGAAATCCGGTACCGAACAAACTCAGTGTGTTGCTCTTTTTGGCAAAATACTGAGATCTAATACAAATAAGAATTAAAGTATGTATGTATCTTCACGCCAGGTCCCTAACGGAGTAGGTAGAGAGTGTAGAGCGCCAGATATCCCGATATCTCTTGTGCCTCGTCTACCTTCATCATTATCTTCATACATGCACGCCGAGTCCTAAGACTTTTGACCCCACCATCAGACAGAACTCGACCTATTTGTTCATGGTAGGTCAGTCTTGGTCTTCTTGGGCCTCTGCAATCATCCACATTCGCATTGTATATCTGTTTAGTCATTCGCTCATTCGACATTCTTTCTATATGCCCGAACCATCGTAGCATGCCTTTTTGGATTTTTACACCGATACTATCATTCACACAAAGCCTCTTTCTTACATCTTCATTACGAACGCGATCGGTGAGTGATACTCTGCAGATCTTGCGCAAAGATCTCATCTTGACCGCGATCAACTTACTTTCATGCTCTTTCCTGCATACCCAGCTCTCGCTTCCATATAAAAGCGTTGGAGTAAGTACAGCACTATGTACGGCTAGTCGAGCCCGGTGGCTGAGATGTTTCGATTCTAGCAGCTTACCCAACGCTCCATTCAAGTGCTTGCAATTCCCTGCAAGCACTCTTCTTTCTATGTCAGTGGTGTACCTACCATCCTTGCTAAAAGCACATCCAAGATATACAATTTCATCCACCTGTTCTAACACTGCATCATCTACCCTTGCATTAAATTAAAGTAGAATATAGATTATACTAGAATATATACAACAAAGAACAAACAACCGCAAAACTTAAGTCTAATATAGTCAGAGGTAGTCAAGTCTAAGTTCTAGTCTAAGCTTTACGTACCTAATGCTTAATTTTAAATGAATGAATCCGAGATTCAATAAATCATTTTATTGCTCAAATATTGATAAAATTTTAAATGAAAAGAAGGCTCGGTAACAAACAAAACTTATTATTTTACAACAGGCACAATTTCCAATATCGAATACAAGCGGAATTATTATTTTACCGAACGAACGAACGGCGGGAACCGAAATCTACAACAGAGTATTAATATTCATTTTATACCTTAACCGATAACGATAAGGTATAATTTTCAATGGTAGGGTTGTTTTCTTGCCTATAAAGTGAGTTCTTGCTAATTCCAATTCGTATGGCACGTGGCGATTATAGCGAGTTTTATTTTCCGGGTCCTTAACGAAATTAGAGACTCGCTAATATATGGATAATCTATGAATATTTATGAAATCTTCGCTAGGCTTTTTGATATTATTTAATTTAGTTAGTTAATAACTAACTAAATTTATAATAGGTAACTATAATATAATAACTAATTATTATAGGTACTATATTTTTCTGTAATTTAAAAAATATGTTTATGGCCCAAACATTGCATTGGTAAAAAGTGAGGTAGTTACGTAACCAAGGACAAAAATAAAATCCTAGAGGCCTTACATGAATAATCAAAATCCTGGGGCAAAAATAAAATTGAGGCCCTAGGTATTCAAGTCACAAAGTGCATTTTCTGCAATATTAGTGATGGATCATCAATTTCGGGAAGGCTAAGTATCGTATCGTATTAGGATTCGTTACTTGTTTTCAAAGGTACTAAAAGTCCTATAATAATATATTATTTAAGAGTTTAAGTATCTTTCTTATATTGATTAGTGTAATTTCAATATTTATTCTTAAAATCTTTATCGTTCGAGTAAAGAAGAAACCACAATGATACTTTTCTGATTGGGTATTGAGCCCTGTAATCCGCAATTATTACTAGTAAATAAGAGCGGCCGGCATTTCCACACCCCTCACCCTTCGCGAATTAGACAAACGATGGTCCTGTAAGTACGTGAAGACGTTTTTAATTATATTTTTATGGCATGTATCCCCTTAGACTTTTGTCTGGAACTTACCTAATTAGCGCATCACCACTTGGAGGCAGCCTCTCTACACCAATCCCAATATTATGTTCTACAACTAAATATATATTTAAAATATTTTTTCCCATACATTTTTTTATTATTTTGCCTCTGAAGTGGCATTTATTTTGATCGTATATATGTCACGCACCTTTACCTAGGCAAAATATCGCCACGTGCAGGGAGCGGGGTTGCAAGATGACGCAGCGGCGGCAATGCTCTTTTGAAAGAATTTTACTATCAATTTTTTTGGGTTATATATCAAGATTCCTAAAAAGTCGTGGAACAAATGTTGTTGGGATTAATCTGCTTACAAGACAGGTTTTTACAAGGTTACACCACAATGTAGGTGTAACATTTTTGTACGAAAAAAATTACTGAGATAAGACCGCGGTTATAGTTTGCTAGTTACATAAAAATTATGTCAAAAACGTAACCGGCGAATCGTGGGTGTATGCTTGAATGCATGCATTTACCTCTGCCTACCTATCCCTTCGGGGATTACAGGCGTGAAGTTACGTTTTTTTTATAAATATTATTTTAGACTACTGCTCCACCCTGAGCCACGCCCATGGTAAACATAACACTCTTGCCGAGGAGTAGGCAGTGCATACCCAGTGCGTGTGCGGTGAGAAGGCTCCCTACGAAAATCTAGAAGGGCATATCGCCAATTTATTATACTCCCATATCTTTTCAACTTACACAAGCTCGCTAAGAAAATTTGCGCACAATCGGCCCTCCCTAATTACCGCCAGTAAAAACTAATTAAGAACGGCTGAGTGGCTCAGGCTCCTCCCAAATGAACTTCAAAAATAAACGTAATTCATACTTTTGCAATAAAACCACATTGTTGTTTGAAATATGGTATAGCGACCTTAACATGTTAGTAAAAAAAAACACAACTGCTTTATAAGGTACTTTGTGACGAGGTTACCATAATATCTGCAGGTCTCAGGATTAATTAAGAAATTACTTAGAACTGTACCTATATTTTTTACACTCTCATACACATACTACTTTTGCTTAAGCCAGAACTTGCCCGGAAATTGAAACCCTGATCGCGGTTTTATAAGAACATTTCTTTGTAATACGTTTACTTATTGCATATCTATAAGTGATTTATAACACAACTAAGACTTTAGCTGGAAGAGCATAATAATATCGTGAATTAATTACACTTCCATGCCTTTTTAACCGTACACAAGCTCGCCGGGAGCGAGTGGCGCGCAATCGGCCCTCCCTAATTACCGCCAGTAAAAACTAATTGAGAACGCCTGAGTGGCGCCTGCCTCCCCCCCCCCTCCCCTCTTTGCGCCCGCACTCTTCGCAAATTTGTGACAAACGTAATACGCCCTTTTGTCAGAAAACCACATTGTTGTTTAAAATATAGTGAAGCAATTTTAACATGTATTTAAAAAAAAATCGAATTCATGAAAAGGTTTGTATAGGTGCCTAAGCCTGTGCTTAGACAAAAAGACTGTCCTTTTAAACATTCGTTATTCGTAAAATCAAAGCTCAAACTCATTACAATCGGCACTTTCATTTTCTCCGATTAAATGGAAATAAATGTAAAACGAAATAAATAAACTGTTAAAACGTAGAAGTCTTCCTTGAATAGTGAAAATTTAAACAAGCTGAAGTAAAATCTATCCCTGTAGAGGTATTCGAAGAGGTATAATAAATAACGTACTTCCTACGGCTTCACTGACTGCGGCTCTTGCTTGTTATGCAGTTTTCCGAATTCAGTTTAGTTGGTCTTTAGAATGTTCAATTTCCTATTCATAAAATTCCTCATTTGTTAAAAGTGTACTAATTTTACATTTCTGCTAATAGAATTATTTCATAACAGCCGTTGCCCTCGGCTTCGTCCGCATGGATTTCGTTTATTATTGTATACCAATTTTCAGCCATTCAAAACTTCCACACCCAATTTTAGGCAGGTGGGGACAAAAAGTAGCCTATGTCACTCTCCAGCCCCTCAAATATCTCTATATAAAAAATTACATCAATCCGTTGCTACATTTTGACGTGAAAGACGGACAAACAAACACACAAACACACTTTTACATTCATAATATTATTAATGGATACCAAATAACTCTTTTAGCGGTTGATACCAAAATTGAAGTCTTTCATAAAATATGTTTAGAATTCTTAACCTCAAAAGTTAACACAGTTAAGTTAACACTCAAACTTTCATTAAGCTCAGTAAAGAATTCTCGATGACTTTTTTTTCATAAATGAATCTTAAATTGAATGTTACTAAAGATTGGGAACCTTTAGTAACCTTTAGGAAGTCTTAGATTGAACTACGAGCACTATGTGAAACTTATTGTTATTTTTAAAGTCGTACAGGCTTAAGACACAATAGATTCCAATTTAAATGATGATGAACCATTCATTCCATTTTGATACATGTACGGATATATAGGGCTTAAATATGACAATGCTTTGAGAAAAGAACTATACCAAGTTTCACTGGATTCATTAGCTAGTCGTTTATAAGACCTTTTTGTACGGACCGGGGTAGGATACATTCGTGACAAAATTTTAAAAATCTAATTTCTTTCGAACACGTAGTGAAAACTGCGTGTATAGATGAGGAGACAGATAAATATTAAAGAAATACGACAGGTCTGCAAAAACAAAGATGTTTGGCAGTCTGCTTATCCTAACAAGCACTTGACTTTAATCGCAAATTTGAAAAAAAAAACATACGAAACTATGTCAACACTCAAACTAGATAACCATACAGTTATTAGAGACAATTATTCAAATAGTTGGAATAGTGCGATCAAACGCTGAACCGTCGCGAATCTGTGTACCACGTCCATAGTTTCGGTGGTGTTTACCGACCGCCGATCGTGCTTGCGGTCATGGCACACTAGCTACATGTCATTGCGGTTGGTATATAATCATACATCGTAATTGTTGTCTCGTCATCGCTCTACAAGTGGCCAGTTCAGAAAGAAAATAAACCGGAACTAGTTTAGACTAATATTCCGTTATATGAAAGCGTCTGTAGTGATAGTTATACCTAGTGTTGGTCAAAATTTATTATACCTAGTGTTGGTCAAAATTTAGAGTTTAGTTACAAACTGCCTCTGTAGCGTAATGGTAGCAGGCCACTTCTACTGCGCTGGGGGTCCTGGCTTCGATTCCCGGGGGATTATCAGAGATAGCGGTTTAAAATCCTTTATCTCTGATTCTATTGGGATTTTTCCCAGTACCTCGAAGTTTGGTAATGTGCCCGGAGATATCAACAGGCTCGCCACCTGTTACATGGGCCAAAAACGTAACCGGCGAGTCGTGGGTGTTAATGCATGCATTTACCTCTGCCTACCCTTTCGGGGATTACAGGCGTGAAGTTACGTAGTTACAAAACTATTTATAAACAATATCCAGCTCATTAAAATTTGTCAGGCTACTTCAGAAATTAGAGTAACGAGACCAATTTAATTGACCTCCGATCTCCGTAGCGGGAACTGGTTCTACAATGGCGCCAATTGTATCTCTGGTTATACCTATTTAAGCAATTTAAATCATTACAATAGCTCACAGCGCTTTCACGACAAAAACTTACCATTTCGATCTCATACGGAATTCTGTTTAGTGGCGTTTGTGTTACTATGTCCGTGTTCACATGTGTATACTCTTTTCTATTTATATATCGATAATCGGCGCTAACTTCAATCCCTGCAATAATAGGCTGCTTAAGTCACACATATCGTAATGTAGCTACTATTGCTTCCACAGAAAACCAATTAAGTGTACGTTTTATGTTTTAAACAAATTTAAAAAGTTGCTTGTTTTGCATGAAATCAATATCCCTAAACTTTATAATATCGTAGCAGTTTATTTCCCTGCAATTATTAACTTGACATTTTGTTTATTCCATTGACTTAAATGTCGCTATTTTTAGCTTGTTTCCTATTAAGTTTCAAACCCTCACGCAATCTTGGCTAATATTTTGATATAACTGACAACTTTAAACAGCTTTTCTCAATTAACAACGTTTAATTGTATCACAAAGCCGATTATTGAGTTATTGTTATGAAACAGATACTTATTATAACGAGCATCTCAGCCCGATATTATTACACACTTTCTCTTTCAAAAAATAAATATGGAAAAACAATGAAAACAACTTCCGCCCACGACTCGTTTTGCTTGATTCTAAATAAAAAGTAGCGCTATTGCATTAATAATCCGAATGGCTCAGTAGCCTAGTGGTAGCTGGCCACTACTACTACGCTGGGATCCAGGGTTCGATTCCTAGGTCGGGGGCTATCATAGATAATGGTGTAAAATGCTTTTTCTCTGGTTCTATTAGGGTTTTTCCATTTTCTGTGTTTTATCAAGTTTCCCAATACCTTGGATCAAACTCCAAATACCCGAACCAATGTACCCGAACATGTCAACTGGCTCGCCACTCGCCACCTGTTACATAGGCCAAAACGTAACCGACGAATCGTGGGTGTTTACATGTATGCCTACCCCTTGGGGAATTACAGGCATACATATACATATTACATACATATTTTTAATGTTAAAACCGTGAAAATATGTAAATATTTATTTATTTTAACCGTGAAAATTTTCGTGATCATGAACGTCGGGTAGCAACATGGAAAGTTCTTAACAGTTATTATCAGTACCTAGGTAAGTTTTACAATGATCAAAATGATCCAACTAGTCTATGTGTCAAGTCAACGTGTCTTTGTTATAACTTCTGATATTTTTAAAGAAAGTCTATTATTTTCCCTATTCACGTAACGTCACACATACACATCTTGGATGTACAGTGTTCCCTATGTATGTCAATGCCTACAACTGAATAATTTCGTATTTTTATGTAACCTTACCTGTTTATGTACCATAAACTTCTTATAAGTCTTCTTTTTGAGGTAAGGTACCTTAAAAGCGGTCCAGTATCTCAAAATATTTCACTTAACTATACGTCTCTCGCTCAATTTTAGACTAGACACTAACTACATTGCAATCTACATCTTGTTAAATGAATAATGCACTGGACTATAACCAGTTAGAGGTGCATCGTGGTCGTGTCAAAGTCTTCATGTGGAGACTACCGTCCATCTCGAACCATGGATTACATTAACAGTAAAGTTTAGTATAATGAGAATATTAGTTATTATTCGTTGCAATTGGACCACTGTAATGGAATTACCTACATATTAGATCTCCGTATACTAGGTAGGTAGTTCAGATAGGTACTATACTAGTTGAGCCCTATCATTCCAGCTCCTAGAAACAAAAGGATCCTTTCATCAGGGACTACTCAAGGGGTTAAACAAACTCAATATAATTAATAATACATATAGATGTTTTACGCTAAAGAAAGTATAAATTTACTGAGACGATGTGTGGAACTTAATTAAGCTCATCTTTAAACTCACAAATACACTCGTAGGTATTTACGTATTTAGAGATGAATACACACTTTATTATACTTAAATGAAATGTGCACTAAGAGCACAAAATACCCCCACCGGAAGTGGGAACCGGAGTTTCAAACAAAGATGCTATTATATGAATAAGATACCTACTGTTCCTTGGGATAGATATCCTCGTTGTATCAGTTTAATTGTACAAAATTTCATAAAACATGTTCTGAAGTTGAAAAAACTGTCATATAAATTTTGATTATACTTTGAAAACGCTCCCTTGGTCCCTTGGCAGGGCGTAACTTTAACCTACTAAAAGTATCAAAACAACCCACGCAGTCCATCTCAGAGCATTTTTATTTTATGTAAATTAGGTGAGTTATTACTTAAGAGCATATAATCGAATGTTAAATAAATCAAAACATTATTCGTAGTTGCATGTTCCGTTCCTCTTTATTATTAAATAAAAATGAGCAGTTAACCTAATAATTTGTAATTTTTATAATCGTCAGTTCAACAAAAACAAAGAAAAAGTCGACATTCTGGAAAATATTGTTATATTTTATAATTATATTATCAATCTCATTTAAAAGTAAGTTCATATTTTATCTCTTTATTTTGAATCAGTATTACTATTAGGTATGTCTTACTTTATAAATTATGAATAACATTTTCGAAAAAAAACCTTAAATTCGTTTCAATTCCACATTTTCTTGCTGAGCCTGGGCAGGACTCGAGTGTTAAACAAAATCAATATCAATTGGCTTTTCAAAATATTGCAACAAACAATTCCCTGAAGGTACTCGTACAAAGAACAAAATACTGGTAGTACGAGAGCCGGCTGCAAAATCACTTTGTCCTTTCATCATCATCACATAGTTAATCAACTAATCACGATTTCTATTAACCTTGAACCACGCGCCTAACGTTATGATTTTGCAGTCGAATCTTAAAATATGGTAGGTACATAGAGATCAACAGTTGATTTGAAATACGAATTCTCATTTTATGTCACATTTGCTCGCTTACTTTTAAATTCACATTTGCATGAAGAATTACAAAGTTTTAATCACATTACCAAGCTCTCTCGTACACTCTCGATCTGCTTTTCGATATGCTCTCAGTTTGAATAAACACTTTCACATGGCACACATTATAATCAAAATATAACTTTGTTGTTACATGTTCTTATATTATCATTATTTTCGTGAAATGATGTTTGCTATTTTTTTTTTATTACTAATTCTAAGACATAATAATAAGTAAATTGAGATGAGAGTATGTAGAATAATTTGGATTACTGTGTCTGACTATGGCTTCTATACTACTGATAGCAAGTGAGCTATTAACATAAAAATAGAGAAATATAAACTGCCTCGGTAGCCTAGTGGTAGTAGGCCACTACTACTAAAATTCGGGGTCGATTCCCGGGTAGGGGGTTATCAGAGATAATCGTGTAAAGTCCTTTATCTCTGGTTCTATTGGGATTTTTCAATTTTCTGGAAACTTCCCAGTACCTTGAAGTTTGGTAATGTGCCCGGAGATGTCAACAGGCTCGCCTGTTACATGGGCCAAAAACGTAACCGGCGAGTCGTGGGTGTTTGCATGTATCCTTGAATGCATGCATTTACCTCTGCCTATCCCTTCGGGGATTACAGGCGTGAAGTTACGTTTTAGATACATACATTTTTTTGGACCAATACCAGTCGAAAAAAGTTTTCATTTTTTTTAACGCTTACACTATTTAGGCCAATAATAATGGCAACCCACTATACGTCCCACTGTTGGGCACGAGTCTCTCCCCTTTTTTTTTTGGGGTTAGGCCTGGAGCTTTCTCCAACCACGCTGCTCCAATGCGGATTGGTGGATTTAGGCCAATACCAGTTGGAAAATCTTTTTTAACTAACTATAATGGTCTTAGGTACCATATTTCCACGACACCGGTACGGTATTGTATTCTAATATAGGCATTTTGGTCCCTGCACGGTTTACCATAAAACGTACGAGGGTGAATCAAAAAGTTCTTAGAAGTGCAGGTTAATATCATATTTTTGTGGGTAATTTATTACTCAGTTTGAAGAGTGTCAATCACACAATATACCTACGCAGTTACACTCGATTTGGTCGTACCATTCGCAAATAAATAATTGTTTAGTACCAAGTGTTGCTAAAAATACTTAAAAATGGAGAAAAACGAGTTACGCGCCGTGATAAAGTACCTGTGCTTGAAAAAAATGTCCACTTAAGAAATATTTTTGGATATCCAGCAGACATTAGGGGATAATGCTATACCTTTTTCCACCGTCGCTTACTGTAAATTACTGTAAAACGTTTAGCCGATTGTCAATTGTTCATTTGACAGCATACAATCCATTCCGATTCACTAGGTTTCAAAAAAGTGTCAGCGAGGTGGGTTCTAAGAATGTTAACTGACGAAAACAAAAAGCATCGGTTGGAAATTTCAAGACGTAATCTCGAAATGTTACAGTCAGATCCGGACCAATTTTGCCGTCGTGTTATTACTATAGATGAAACATGGGTTCACTTTTTCGACACTGAAACAAAAAAACAAAACATGTCTTGGAAACGACCATCCTCACCGCCCATGAAGAAATTTCGAGTGACTGCTACCGCTGGCCTCTGTGTTTTGGGATAGTGAAGGAATCATTTTTATTGATTACCTACCGAAAGGACAGACAACTACCGGACAGTACTGTGCTAGTTTAATCCCAAAACTTCACGACGCAGTTAAAGAAAAACGTCGAAGGAAACTGTCATTGGGCATCTTGTTTCTTCACGATAACGCGCCTGCTCATCGGTCGGAAGTCGCGCTGAAAGCAATCCGCAATGCTGGCTTTGAAATTATTGAAAACTCGCGATATTCTCCGGACTTAGCCCTTAGTGATTTTTACCTATTCCCCAAATAAAAGGAACTAAATTTGAGGATGATGACGCCGTTATTTTTTAGAGAGGAATTATAAAGTTAGAAAAGTGTATTGTCTAGCTAAATGTATTGTCTTAGATGGAGATTACGTCGAAAAATAAAATAATTATATTTATATTTTGTTGTATTTTTATAGCGATTCTATGAACTTTTTGATTCACCTCGTATATCTACGAATAATGTTTTTCCGTGCAAATGCCTCCTGCCTGTACAATGACTCAGTAGGTATGATAATCTTAAATAACATCACATTACAAAGGCTATTACCACAAAATGTTTATTAGAACAAACAAATACTTCTAAGGAAGGCCTAGGAAGACAAGAATTTTTTGAGCCACATAAAAATAACGTAAACGTGTCCTGACACTATGTAGGCCCGTAAAATAAAATGGGCTGGATTTTTATAACATATTGTGTGGACATAAATCCGGCCACCTGGTTATGAGTTACGGCGCCTGTCCGACATTGTTCAGCCGAATTAAATTATCTGCTAGGTAATAGAACGTGGTATTGTTGGCGGGCATTGAATCTTTGCTATTTTCAAAAGATCATTCCAATTTTAGCGAATGAGAATATGAAGTCTTTCATTTATGACCAACTGAAACAAAAAATGAACTCAATAAATGAAGTGGTTGCAAAGTATGACAACATAACCTTTTTACATATTTTATTGCATCAAAAGTCTAGTGATAATGGTCTACATACTCTACATCAACGTAGCAGTAGCACTCTGCCTGCTACAGCGTAGCACAACTGCGATTTTCCTCTACGCTGTAGCAAACCGCTACTGCTACACTGCTGAGGCCCCGAGTCCGCACCCTCACGTTGGATATTGAATATTATAAAGCAAATAAGTGTACAGGCTGGTACAGAAAGGCTGCCTCCACGATGCGCTAGTTAAAAATAGCCCTGTATAAATTAATAGAAGAAAAACTTGAAAACAATGCACGAGAAAAAGTGGCAAACAGATTCATCGTCATGGCAACATAACCTGAAATCGAAACATAAAATTTAATACCGTCAGACAATACCCTTAGCTACTGTCCACGAGTACTAAAACAAATTTTGACCATTAAAAATACCTAGGTATCGTTATTTCTCAAAGTCGTGGTGCAACTTTTTATGACTTTTTTTATGTAATGTAAGAGGTAAACAAGCATGCAGTTCACATTGATGTTAAGTGATGACTGCAGCCTATAGACACCTACACAAAGAGCAAGGTCAAAATGCAGATGCGTTACCACTCCTGAGGCCTAAGTTGTTATGCCTCTGTGCCGGAAATTACAGGGCCGTACATTACCACCTGACCGGAACACGATAGTGCTGAACACTACCATTTAGCGGCAAGTATATTAGGTAATGCGGTGGTGCCTACGCCCGCGAGCTTCGTCACTGGAGCTCTACCACCAGTAAAAACTGATAACACTTCTATATGATTACTTATTCATAGGATAAATGCCATATTTTTGACTTTGGTTATTGAATGTCATGTATTTTTTCGTCAGATTCCTCCTCAGACCTTCCTCGTTTGATAATAACACCCACCATATGTGTCAACATCACCAGGCATAAACATGGACATCTACAAAACGTTACTATTAGGGAATCATGGATTTACACGTATGCATAAGTGCATACACTTACCTGTGCCTATCACTTCACGTTAACTTATCTAAGTTGTGTTACATCAAATTGCTACCAAATATACCTAAACTGAAATAAAAATTTCACTTACATAAAGACACGTAAATTTATATGCTCCTTTTAGTGGCAGTGAAAACATTGAATTACCGACATCCGAGCATAAATTATGACTGGCTCTTATCCCAGTCACCCGGGTAAGAGTCGAAACATAAATTAAATTACTTATCGAGTATTCGGTTTATCTTTTTTTTTTTTTTTTTTATGTAATAAAAGTGGCAAACAAGCATGCAGTTCACATTGATGTTAAGTGATGACTGCAGCCTATAGACACCCACACAATGACCAGAGGTCAAAATGCAGATGCGCTGCCACTCCTGAGGCATTAGGTGATATGCCTCTGTGCCTGAAATTACAGGGCCGTACATTACCACCTGACCGGAACACGTTAGTGCTGAACACTACCATTTAGCGGCAAGTATATTAGGTAATGCGGTGGTGCCTACGCCCGCGAGCTCCGTCACTGGAACTCTACCACCAGTAAAAATTATTTTGAAACTCATATATGAATGAGATAAAATGTTTACTACATTTACGGTGTTATTTATCACGAACTATCACATTTTCGTATTATGAATTTGCAATAGTATTCCGATACCATGTAGTATTGCATGCTACGCCTATGGTTGCATGCAACAATATTTCAAAAGTTCTTTGTTTTAAATGACGTCAATTATTTACAATGCGTAGTAGTAGAGACTACCAATAAACAACTGAGTCAGTGTAAATTCTTTGGTTGTAAATTCTTCACAAAAAATTGAAAAAAGTATTTGCTGTTGGAACTGACAGATATTTAGTATAGATCGACATCTATGTATGACAAATAACGGCAAAGTTGAGTCCGACCGATATTTTTTCCTATCGGTATCGGCACAATGTAGTATCGGTTACCAAACCTATTGTTTGATTTCACCTATGATATATACGCATAATTAAGCACTCTCCCAACCACCCCCTGTCATATAGAATAGGATTCGAAAGCCTGTAAGTTAGATCTACCAAGCTAAAGAACTCCACGAACAGTAAAAAATATTTGTTTGTACTGTAAAGCTCCGAGCATAGTAAATCCTCAGAAAGTAAAACTTAATATTTACCAACTCGTAATCGTCGTAAAAAGTCCATCGAACCATTTCGACCTCTTACCGCCAAATGGTACTTGGTAAATCTTAGGATTTATTTCAAAGTAACGGTAAATGTTGATAACTTCAAGATGTATCCATACTAGGAGAGGTCGGTATAAAAAAATAAAACTTAGTACGCATGCATTATTGCCTATCTTTATACGAGGGATTGGATCCAGGGCATCCTAACACGGTCGGGTTAAACTAAAAACTTTTCGATGCTAGGATATTTTTTATTTTCGCGTATTGTCCAGTCTTTCTTTATCAAGTGAGATCCTTCTTGAAGTCATTTCTCATTTAATAATATTCAAATAGTCCTGGTGTTTGGACATCTTACTTCCGTCATAATTTAAAATATAGCTAAAACCTAACATGTACTAAAAGCTACTAAAATCCAAAAAATCGTTCGTTTTATAAAAATACGCAACTAACATTGGTAAATTTTAATATTTACTGCTAAAACCTAAGTTCAATAAATAAAACTGCTTTTACATTAACATATACTTTAATTTAATGAGTGAAGAAGCATGTTTCAATGTTATATTTTCTAAAATAACCACCCGAAGTCTACACGTGCCACAGTCACGTTTTCGCGATAAAATGTTGGTATAAAGGGGTAAACAGTGTACAACAAGCAAAAAAGGTAACTTTATGAAAATGGGAAGTTTGTCTTTCAGCTGCAGTATTATAAGGAAATTAACAAGTTACTTTCTTTAGAAACGGCAAAACTACATTTTACATATCTTACTCGATAAGGGTGCACCCCGCATTATGTTCTTACTAAAAGCCTCTGAGTGCAAACATTCATAATAGTGTAAAAGCTACAAATTTCTGGATGCAGTGTTCTGTTGAAGTCAGTACATAGAAATAGGTATTATTATATCCTCGAACAAGTAGTAGATGCATGTATTCATAATTCGCCTTCATAATTTCAGCAGAAATACGTCCACTGATGGACAAACGCCTCCCCTGCCTGCCAGGTTGGATAAGGAGAAGTCCTTATCTAACCTGGCGATCCGGCCATACGCTCTTCAAACTATGAGCACCTGTATCTACATACGTTTCATTATTATACCACGTATTTATTTTAAACCTCATTTTATATATAGTAAAAGCACAGTCTAAAGAAAACGAACATGTCAATAAAAGTATCAAAAACAAACATATGCAAACATAAAATTGATTTTATTATGTACTAGCAGCTGCCCGCAACGTCGTCTGCGTGAAGGCTCTACAGCACCAAACATACCTAAGATGCCAGTGTCGCTTTAGCATTATAAGCAAACAACTTTTAAAATAGTATTAAATTAAAAGTATATTTTTATTTTTTTCAAGCGAAGCAAGTGAAGGGAGTCTTATGGGAATCCTGCTGAGTTCAGTAGTATTATTACATATTCTATGGTTAAGTCATAAGATGTGACTGAAGGAAATAGACAAAATAATGCAAGAATATATTCCCGGACACAAAAGAGTAAAATTACGTACAAAGGTATCAAACCTTACAACACTTTCCTACAAACTACGTTGGTAGTTATTCTGCCAGGAGACAAAATGTAAAAAGAGACAGGACTGGTAACGCGGTAGCAAGCAACGTACAGTTGCCCGTGTGAGAAGCAACTTGTCCTGAGGTTAACACCCGCTGACCTCAGTGTCTGGCCCTGGGACTTATTGATGGTCATCGCGAAGCAAACATTCAACTGTACGCGCTTGAACTGGAATGTGTAGTTATGCGGTATGAGGGGAATGCGTGGTATAAATACTGCCTCGCCAATCGCCGGGTCCCGTTATACAACTTCGGAGGAGATAAGTTCCGAAGAAGCATAATCGGGACACCTACCTTCAGCTTGATGGTATGCGATGGAAGTCCGCTTGCTGACAGGAAGTTCAGAAATGCCATCGGATAATGTGTGGCGTCATCTTGCTCGATGACAGTATTTATGGAGGTATAGACCACTTCATTGCCTATTAATTGCTGCAGCCTGATCATTTTTGGGCATCAAAATGGCCCGCTTACACACCGAAGACGTCGTTTTCTGCTGGTGCGGTATACGACTAATGTTCCCGTAGACACCGAGAATGAGTTATTCTCTCCAGGATACATCTCTGTCGAGGGTTCTGGAAACACCACCTCTCTCTTCTGGTAGAGTGCTTCCGCGAAGACTTAGGAGGACATCGGAAAATTATTGAGCACGTGTATTGTCGTCGAGCCGAGCTCTCATATTAATGGTCAAGCGCAGCATAAGTACGAACTCGTTAAGATCGTTTCAACAAAGCATTCATCTCGTCAGCCCTCGATCTTCGCGTCAAAACGGGAAGCGTTTGCCGGAAATCGTCAGTGAACAGTAATGTGACACCACCCACTCAAATGTTCGTTCCTGCGGATGTGCAGGGTTCTGTCCACGGCCTCGACTGCCTTTCTATTGGCCATCGTACACTCATCCCATACAATCAAGCAATCCTTTAGCACGTGTCCCTTATCACTGTTACATGACACACCAAAAACGTCATTTCGGCGCTCTCTAAATATAAGGGAATTTTAAACATGACATGTACTGTCTTGCTATCCGGAAGCAGTGTGGCAGCAATTCCCCACGACGCTACAGCAATAGCAATTTTGCCTTGCCTCCTGACCTCTGCAAGTATGCCAGTGATAACAAATGTTTTTCCTGTTCCACCAGGAGCATCCAAAATCCAGGAGAAAAACATTTTACCCTGGTTTTGCCCAACGCTTTCGAGGACGGTATCATAAATTTGTTTTTGCTCTGAAGAGAACAAAGCGACATGGTCATTTCGCCCGGATCGTAATTTTTCTCAGCGATATACTCCCAATTTCTACGGTCTTGATGCGGTGATGATTTGGGGAGCTGGTAACCCATATTCGATAGTTCAATCGGTGGTGGAAATTACCACATCTTGAAATGAACTAATACAGGTGTTCAGCATGCGTTCATTAGTTACTTCGACTTCGTCTCCAGTAGCACGTGTCTCAAAGCTCGTAGAAAATATTCAGACAGATTATGGCGATATTTCTCCGTCACTGACGCTTGCCTCCGCGAGGGTGTCATCCCAGTTTTGGTAACCGTCGAGAAGGTGACGTGCTATGCAGGCTGCGCGGTAAGTAGGATACTCCACGCCATCAAATATCCTCAGAAAAGTGAAATACGTTAGACCTCGGACCGTGTGAAGTAACAACCGCAGGAAATAGCTTTCGCCATAATTTGGATGCATGGTACCTATAAACCTTACCCAATGAGGTATCCTTGAAAATTCTCGGATATTCATGCAAAATTAGAAGTAAATCCATTAAGATCCATTACTTTTTGAGTTTTGCTCGCACATACATACAGACAAACAACAACAGACAAAACAAACACTATATTTGGCTTCGATATTGATAGTAAATAAATAAAAAGACACCCCTAATATTCTTTAAAACAAAAAAAAATCTATGTACAGTTTTGACTTTCCTACGATTTTAAAGATTTACAGCTCTTCCCCCGTTGGAGATAGCATGATAATATGTAGCCTATATGTTGACCGAACCTGTTAGTATTAATTAGCAAAAATTTTCTTCAAATTTTGCATGAATATTACTAACAGACGTCATTTAGTAGGTACTTTTTTAGTTTAGCCCGGACATACATAGAGACAAACAGACAAAATATCTGAAAACTATATTTTGGGCTTCGATTCCTATTGTAAATCACGTCCCAAGTATTCTTTTAAAAAATATTCAATGTACAGTTTTTACTTTCCTACGATTTTATTAAATGTAGAGATTCCCGTGGGAATGAGGGATTTTCCCGCAGCAAAAAGTAGCCTAAATGTTGGCCAGGCTTAGTATCTATACACCACAAAAAGTTTCATTCGAATCCGTCCAGTATCTTCGGAGATTAGCCTGGACAACGGGACAAACAGACAAACAGACAGACAATAAAATTAAAAATCATTGAAAAGTGTTCTTATACTATTTTAACATCGCCCCCAATTAGTTTTTCGTAAATATGTACAATGTACAGACACGCGGGTTTTACTGTTTTATTATATGTATAGATGATTATATTATTAAAGTTTGTTAGGTAGAGTTACAAGAGTGGCGTAGGCACCACCGCATTACCTAATCTATCTGCCACCAAATGGTAGTGTTCAGCACTGTCGTATTTCGGTTAGATGGTAATATATGGACCTATAATAACTATACAAATACATAACAACTAAGGTCTCAGGGGTGCAGGTCAGTACATTTGCATTTTGATCTCACTTAGATATTTTTAAGATATTTATTTTGTGGATGTCTTTAGGCTGCAGTCATCACTTAACATCCATGTGAACTGCAAGCACTTTCGTTACATTAAAAAATATCTCCAGGCTCTATACTTATCTAGACAAACATGCACTGAATATCTTGCCGAAGCACAATAGCTACAACTGGCTGCAAGGCTTACCTATATGGAACCAGATTTTTATTCCGGTGTGAATAAAGCAATACAAGGAACCCAATTTAATCTTACAGGTAATATCAAAACAACTACAGTCCATTTTGTCAATAAAATCATTCTGTTAAATTCTTGTTTCATTTACAAAGACACAGAGACTACAGAATTTTATATTTCCGCCCCAAGAATGTATTATGCAATAGTCACGAGTGAAAAGATAAAGGTACTAGATGTAACAATCTCTTTCCTGGATAAAAATGTTAAGCTACTAATCCTCTTATTACTGCAAGTATAAAATCAGAAAGTTGGTTCTCGTCTACATTTTGAATACATTGTATTCTAAAAGTGAGCTTGTTTCCTTTATTACCTTTAATTCCGAAAAAGCTTTTTTGTCAGGTACAAAATAATGCTCTTTGAAAAGTTTGAAATGTATTTACAAGAACGAAGCGTATTACGTTA